>JAMPIT010000894.1:40455646-45454396 GCA_026261815.1 Monarcha castaneiventris obscurior
GGCTTTTGAATAGAAATATTTGAGTAGAGAAAACTGATGAAACCTCTCTGCTGCAGAGTTATTGAGACTCCTCAGAGCATCGTACGGCAGTTTAAAATACTGAGAATGACAAAAACCAGAAATTCAACTCAAAATCCACTGGTTAGAGGTCTAGACCTCATTATCTTTGACTTACAGATGTGATGACTTGTTGAGTATTCCATATAGAATGATCTGAGGAGAGTTGTAACCTGTGTTTTCCTACACAAGTCACCAAAAGCATTTGTAACTGGAACAGAGTAGTGTCACAGACAGCTGTCTCTGCAGAGCCTCTAGGAGGAAGTGGAAACAACGATTCCTTCTCAATTCAAGCTGCAGTTCCTCTTTGCATCTACATTACTGGCATATTTCTATATCTTTGTCTTGAAACATGAAATCAGCACTGTCAGCCATTTCCTCAGTTCTCTGGACTTGCAGATCATTTGCTGGAGCCATTACTTCAGCAACATTTTTGAATGGCCTTGCTTCTCTAGTGGGGTTACATTTTGGTGTGATCCTCTCTGTGGAGTTTTCCTCCGTGATTCTTGTCACTTGCCCTTTTATTTTGCTACTGCAAACTCTTTTTTTTTAAAGAGTGGGAGAAGATCCTGATGCCCCTAGCTGTTGAGAAAGCTTTGATTCACTTGAAAATACCCAGATTATTTGCAAAGACAGGTCCCATGCAGAAATCAGACAGATAATAGAAGTTGCCATCCCTTTGTAATTCAGTTCTACGCCCCCTTTCAAAAGGGGGAAATTCTGTCTACAAACAAATTTAAACTCATGCAACCTTGGATACAGAGAATAGAATAGAATAGAATAGAATAGAATAGAATAGAATAGAATAGAATAGAATAGAATAGAATAGAATAGAATAGAATAGAATAGAATAGAATTAGAATATTTGGCCAACCAGAATTTGAAAGCAGTTAAACTCAAGTAGGCCCACAGGCTGGAAAAGACTGTACCAAAGGTTTGGTCTTCTGATTTAAGAACTATTTAGGTGTATCCCAGCTACAATTTCCCAAAAACCAACTGGCTTCCTTATCCAAACTCTCCAGAAAAGTTAGCATCATTCACTCCTTAGGCACAGGAAATTTATAATAGGTTTTTTGGCCAGGTTGACTGATATGAGTTTGACTCCTGAATCTGGAGGATTTTTTTACTTTCTTTTCAGGATTTTCTGCAATTTGGTGCAGCTGGTCTTTTTCCCCTCATTTTGTTACCTCTACTGAATTTATCACTTTTTGGGGAGCAGTTGTAACTGAATAAGATATAGGGAATTCAAACTGAACTAGAGCACACTCATTCTCACTGCAGGGCAGTGGGAGAAGCTTCCCTGGTGCAGACCAGATTTCTCATGCCAGAACAATCCATCTGCCTTCCTCTCGCCAGTCTCCTCAGGGGTACCTCAGAAGACAAGAGAAACCTTTCTCTCTCTACTCTTCCCATCCCCATCCACACAAGTGATGGGTGATGTGACAGCCATTCTACAAGCTGCAGTCCAGGTGAGGGGTGCAAATCTGGCTGGGTGAGAAGACTGGTTGTCAACCCATGCCATAGGGACCCTCTCAGGGCACCAGCAGATGTGTGCCTGTTTCATGATCAACATACCATAGGCTCCAAAGTGTGATCAATGTGGAACACACTGATATTTTTAGAGTAATTGTGGCATGACTTCAGCTATGTAAGAGGGGATGGGGAGATCTGGCCCCAACTGCTTCCATCAAAGCCTATGGGACTCGCTTCTGCCAAAAATAGTTCACCCCATTGTAGAATAGAAGGTCTTCAGAAAATGTGTTCTTGTGTTTGCTGTGAGATCTGAAGGAAGTGGCTTAGAGGAAGGAAATTTACGTCTGTTCCTCTCAGCTCTGCCAGAGATTGCATGTAGTTCAGTTCTTGCCTACAGAACTTGTCTCAGGTCAATGCCTACACAAATTAAATTCCCAAATGTGACAGATGGCATTTGTTTGGTGTGCATGTTCTCAGCTGCGTGCCATATCCCTATGCAAAGTGGCTGGAAAAGAAGAGCCCATGGAAAGGACTGCAGAGGATGGGTGCTGTTTTGGGGGGAAGGTTCCACATCTGCCAGGAGGACGGTCAGTGCAACCTGGGAGGCTGCAGCTCATAGTGGCAGAGACCACCCTGAGGAGCACAAGCAGGACCCAGAGATAACCAAAAGAACTTCCTTGGGATCAGAGGAGACTGGCAAAATTTGGTGCAGTCCAGAAAGCCACTGAGCTCTCCAAAGCGATTCCTACAAGCAAGGATATGTCTGCAAGGTCACAATGAGAAGAGGAGAGATTTGTTTGGAATACTGTCTAATTTTCATTCTGTCTGATGTGGTCACTTGGAATTTTTTTGCAACTTAAAAGCTGGGTTATTCATGTTTTTTTCATATAACCTATCCCTTCTTCAGTTTGAAAGCCTTGTGTCTTCTTACATTATCTTCCTATAGAATGAGATTAAGGCAGATCCATATCAAACCAATACTGCCTTTCTACAGATCAGTCATTTCTGGGCATTTAGTATTTTTATAGCTCCTGTCTGTAAAGGAGACTCTCAGCTGATCTTTGGTGTGGCTTTCTGTTGGTTTTGGTGCAATAACAGAACTGACAATAACTTCCTGCAGGTGAAACCTTTGCTTTGCAGCTTCTGCTGTTTGAGTGCTGCCTTCTGCACCAACCCTGTGTCTGGTTCAATGTATGATTCTGACAGAAATGTGTATTTTTTTTTGTTCTGGCCTCTGTATTTTTATTAGCTACCCTTCTGCTTATGTGTTTAGGTCTGTAAAGCATTTGATGACTCAGCTTGTTTGAAATGTGGAGTTCTTTGTGGTGCAAGTAGGAAGAGACCTAAGTAAAATAGTTGAATTTGACAGATTGTAGGCAGCAGGGCTCTTCCTGTGCTTCATAAAATCTGCTAGGATGCGTGGATTGTGAGAGGAAATGGCGTCTAGTGTCTTCTCACCATATATGGGACTGCAGAAGTATTTATATTGTCACTTAGGGCTAAGATGGATTTATTTCTAGTTCATTCCAGTTCTTGCCACTCAACTCTGTTTTTTTCACACCTACTCATAATGTTCACAGACTTGCACAATCACACACAAATTTGACAATCTGCATGAAAAATTAACAGTAGATTTTTAGATCATGATGTTATTTAGTGCTTTAGGGAATGTGGTGTAGTGAATTTATTATGCAGGAAGAGCATCTTATCAAACAGGTGCCCTCGCCACGTTCAGAAAATGATAATTCTACGTTTTCCCTGGCAGGTGGTCTCAGAGCTACAAGTGTTCAGTGCATCTGGCCCTAGTGCTTGGGCATGGCATCAGCATAAAGACTGCCATTTCCAATTACTACCAAATTAGAAAATGCAGTGGGAGGATCCTTTTAGTCCTGACTTCTTCCGAGTCATGTGCCGGTCCTGAGCTGTAGCAATGTCTAATTAGCTGGTGGGTGTTTGTTGTTCTCTGCAAGGGTCCTTTCATATGACCTTTCAAAAATGTCTCTGCCTCATTTTAAGTCTTACTAGACTATTCTCATCTAAAGAAAACATGGCAGGGAGATAAAGAATTAGAACTATAAAACACCCAGATAAGAAATCAATTATTCTCCAGATAAGAAGACAAAATGATAGCAAGCAAATCATCAGACAGGTAGGACAATATGAAGAGAGAGTGCTCCACAGTCATTATCAATCTCAATGTTAAAAGCCCTTAGGCCAAAGGTATAAAAGGCACACCCAAACATTAGATCATAATGTCCAGTGTAAGAAGGTCCTGGAAGACATTATGAGGTTTTGAGAACCACTGTCCTTGTCCATCATGGCCGGACTGCTTAGTGCTAAGCAGGCACTTAGGAAGGAATAGGAAGGAATGACTGTAAAAAATGAGTAAGTTAAAACCATGAGAGAAGGACAGTGACTGAGTGACATTAATTTTGACAGAAATAAAATTCCCTTTCTTTCCTTTATGGTCTCTCGTCAAATTTAGTCACAGCACTTGTGTATACTGGTGCCATCGGTGAGATTCAGAAACACATAACCAATTCTAAGTTGTGTTAGTGGTATTATAACATTTAGAGGAGGTAGGAGAAGAGGCTCATAATATTTTGATATTGAGTATGTGTAATTCAAAACTTAAGAATGAAGAAGCAGGACAGCATTATTGTTCCTTTCTTTGACATGTGAGTAGACAGGTAAGGAGGTCCTGTCACCACTAATTCAATGTTAAAAATGTATATTCTGTTGAGAGGTGTCTGCTTTTATTAACAGCAGGTAGAATTGCCAAGCTCATTTTTCAGGGGAAGCAATGCTGCTACTGGTACTGAATGTATTCCTCAACATTTCCAAAAGTGCAGTGTTGTGTACATTGTTTGTGTAGCATTTATTCCCACTGTCTGATATGTTTCTCTAGGTGAACATGGTGTTACACTGTACTGTTGAATCCACAGTTCTCAGTTTGCTTTTGGGTCAGACACTGGTGTAAAGTGCATCATTCAGCCAGAGCCACAGAGCACTGCTTAGCATTTTTTGAGGCTCTAAGGTGGAGGTATTTGTGGGAAGAAAAGGAGACATTCCTGGTTTCACACACTGAAGCAACAAATGAGAAATGGGATAATGAACTGGGAAACACAAGGGGTTTATATCCAAACCACTGTCTGGATGCATTTCCTTTGGGGAAATGTGCTTGGGGGAAATGCTGATGCTGGTGCATTTCCCCTGAGCACAGTGGGAAGGACACTGCTGTGTTGCTCAGCACTGGCTTTATGAAGTGCCATGTGCTCTTTACAATGTCACGGACCCCTCTGTGCCAATGGGAATTTTGCCTGCTATGAGCCATTAATACTGAGGTCACCATCTGCTTCTTTCTGCTTCTGGGTGCAGACAAGGACTTTTTTTTTTCACATGCAGTGGATCTGCAGCCAGTGTTTGGGTTTTAATATCTTTAGTAAAGGAAGAGAGAGAGCTGCATCAAATGAATAATTATCCTAGAGGCTTTGTGTGCATTAGTTACACAGGAAAATCTGTCAGACTGCAATCCTGAAACCAATAGTGGGAGTTTATAGCATTTGAAAAGGTGGCAGCCCAGACCCTTCTTCTGTGTTACAACTCTGTGAATGTGGTGATGTGGTTTTACACACAAAAATAATGCTCTCAGAATTTTAGTCCTGACGCTCATGTAGTATCTTCTACGATGCAAGACATAATGCTGCTTTCTGATATGAAAATATTTTTCTCTATATGGTCATTTGCACTCTTCTTGCAGAGTTTAAAACACAACCTTTTTTTTTTTTTTTCTAGTGTTGCATCTTATTTGTGCAGGAACACTAATTACAAAAGATACAGAAGATACAGAACAGTAGAGAATGAGCTTGTCTGAGTCAAAATGTCAGTGACGGTCATCAGCTTGGAGAGACACGCAGTCTCCATTAAAGTATCGTTAACCTTTGGTTGAATCCAGGACCAAAAGCTCTCAAAATGGATATTAACTGGGAGTTTGCAGAATGAAATGCTGGAAAGATGAATAAAGAACCAACCCAGTTCATTGATCAAGCTAATTTTCAAGGCATTTAGCAGAACTAATGTTGTCAGGGAATAATGGGCACTTTTACTGGTAAACTGAGCACTTTCAGTATAGGTGATGAGACACAGTAAACATGCAGGTTCCTCATACAGTTTTTCTCACCACTTTTCAGACTGAATTGGCAGTGTAACATCTTTCTTCTATATTGTAATGCAATGTTTAATTTAAGTTTGAGCACTGCTTTGAGATACATTTTGCATGAAACATCTTTCACAGAACAACATTGCTGTATTTTTACACTGTCAGCTACAAGAAGCAAATGGACACACAGGAGATATATCACAGAGGTTGTTTGAGGTGAGAGCTGAATAAGGTAGATAGCTGATCCAGTGTTCAGTCACTTGAATGAAAAGAACACTGAATGCCTGGGACAAAAACTGCGGAAGTGTGTTTTTGTTTGAGTGCTGTGAGTTGCACCCCCAGTGTTAACCTAATCTTTCCTACTGCAGTTTCTGCTTGTTTAAAGAACTGTCTAGTTGAAGTTTTAATGTGTCCCCTACTCCTTTTCAGATGAATGTTTATTGACTCATTATAGGAATTTTACAAAGAAAAGCAATGTTGGGGATTATTTGCTTTTTTTCATCATGTTCTAAAACTGCCTAAGTGATCAACAAAGAAATTTTGATGCCTCAGCTGACATTTAGCTATTGAATGCTGTCATGAAACAACCAAATATTTCTTCTAATGACTTGTCTGGGAATCCCAGATAAATAAAACCAGGGACAAAATACATTCTTCTATGTAGTCTGTTTGCTTATTTGTTTAGACAGATAAAACAGAGCAGTTTAAAAAAATTGCCAAGGGTCCACCAAATATGACTATTTTTATTGTCTTCCAGATGTCACTTTCATAAATTTAGTACCTGTTCATTGCAGGCTGAGGTCAAGAGAAGGGTTTTTCAGTGTTATCAGACAAAGCTTCAGTATGCCTTTTGTGACAAGAGAAATTCAGTGTAAGATGAATGCAGCACAGAATACTAAAGCTCAGTATGTCCCAGTTTTGTGGCTGACCGGAAAGCAGGGCTGCTCCAAACCAAAGATAGAGCAGTGGGGGTTTCTCCTTGTATAAAAGTTGGGTTCTTGTTTGTCTGCCAAGTCCCAGCTATCCCCAGGAAGTGGAGCACCATTAGAGACTGTTACAAGTCACCAATATTTGAAACATCTCTATATTGGACTATATTCCTTTCAAATATAGGAACTAACATGCAGATGATGGAAAAATTCAGCCTCTGTTGCATATTCTTATCTGATATCTTTGAGGAGCCAAGTGATAGCTTTTCACTCATTGCTACTTTTTATGCTAATTCTGATAGCAGCAGTAGTAGTATTGTGACTTACATTTTTATATTTCACAGAACCACAGAATGGTGCTATTAGAAGGGACCTCTGAAATCATCTGATCCAACCCCCTACTCAAGCAGATTCATCTAGAGGCAGCTGTTCAAGCAGTTCCAGGAGACTTTTGAATATCCCTGAGGATGGTGATTCCACAGCCTCTCTGAGCAGCCTGCACCAGTGCACAGTCACCCTCGCTGGAAAAAACTGCTTCCATAGGTTCAGGCAGAATCTCCAGTGTCTCTTTGTGCCCGTTGACTCCCATGCCACCAAGATGCTTGAAGATGTCAAGTAGTTTTGCCCCAGCATTGACCACTGGTGTACACCACTGGTTCCTGGCCTCAAACTCAACGTGGTGCCACTGATCACCACCCTTTGAGCCCTGCCAGCCAGCCAGCTTTCAATCCATGTCAGTTCTGCTTTGCCTCAGTTTGCTTCAGATTTTCTTCATACTGAGGATAGTTATCACTCAAATCTAAGTGGAGCTGAAGCAATCATATATAAAGAAAAACAGTTTGGTCTTAATATATTTCATTTTAGATTGTAATGGTTTGGTAATTCAAATGAATGTTCAGAGCTGTCACTATCATTTTGTCCAAAATCCTGGCAGAGTTTTCTTTTAGATAACTGCTGGTAGGATATAAAATACTCTTGCTTCATATTCGATTTTCGTCCTTCCCCTGACTGTTTCACTACTGCATAGCGTTAAATTTAATTACATTTCCTGTTTGCTGCAGGAATAGAGAAAATACTTGTAGACAACCAAGTTGATATTTGCATTACCACCTGTAGAGATGAGAAAGCTTCAGCTACTCATTCTGTTCTTGGCTTTCCTAGCAGTTCATGCTCGGTGTGGACAGCTGGATACTTTGAGATGTCCCCAAATCACTGGATTTTGACCATTTAGCAGTTATCAGAAAACAGTTCCCTTCAATGATAAGTTGCATTGAGAATAGTGTCCTCTTGCATATTCCAAAAGTATTGGACTAACTCCTACACTTGTTTGTGGATTGTGGTGTCCTTCATCTGAACTTTCAAGTTTTTGCATCAGCTATCTTGTAATACAGAAGTGACTACAATCTTTGTCAAACAAAATCTGAAACCACCAATGTCCTGTACTTGTGCTTTTCAAATTAGCAGAGACTTAGGATGGAATTCTAGTAATTTTCAGACTGCTAAAATAATTTTTTTTAATTGACATAAGGCATCTCTAAAATAGGAATATGATTTGGTCTTTGGAGGAGATTAAAGAATAGTTGTGTAGTTTTATTCTGCTCTTAAACCTTTCATTTTCAGTGTCCCTTTTATCTATGTCTTGATGTGACAGATATTGTCAAATACTGAGAGTATTTGACACCTTTTTTTGTGAGAAGTTTCTTTTATATTTATTTGTTTCCCTTACCCTCAGTGTTTCTGGCCAGAGCACAGAAGAGCTTGCTTGGCATTGCAAGACACAGAAATTCAAGATTCATCAAAATATCAAAGTTTTTCGGTGCACCATCACCCCTTTCAATCCTTTGAATTTTGTCTACAATCCTTTGAATTTTGTCTACAATTTAAAATCTGTCTCAATCACTAGACTGTGCAGGGTGAGTTCCTAAACCTTTTAATTTTGGACAGTCAATGGAAATACCACAATCAACATGACATTACTTATTTTTAAACTAACCTTTTGTCAACAAAGAATCCCTTTGAGCTGCTCATTTAACTTGTTGGTTGTCATGCCCCTTGTCCCAGAGGAAACCATGCCTGGCTCATTGTGTTGCGCTGTGACATTGACAGCTTTTTGCTGCAGGGAATCTTCATATATTTTCCTCAGGTAAAGAGACAGCAATATGATGTAATTTTAGCTGTTTTGGGGAATGGACATAGTAAGAAATGCAAACACAAAAAAAAAAGTGCAGCTGTGGGGCTCAGAGGACTAACAAGTAGTTGTGGGGCACCTGTATTCTATTCCTGGCTCTGTCATTGTCTAGTGCTATTGTGAGCTAGTAAATTAACCTTCTTCAGTGACTGCAGCACCATTTATAAAGTGGGAATGATAATGCTTAGCACCACAACGGGGCAGTGTAATTCTTTGCTAATTAATATTTATAAAGTTCCAGATTCTCCATAACTCTTCACCTTTGCAGTCATTTTCATCTGTGCAAAATTAAGACAAAGTGGCTGAAAAGTGCTGCTGTATTTTGTACCCATTCCCTGCCAGTGTGAAGGGTAGTACCAGGATTGCAGCAATGGAGGATCTGTCTCAAGTAATTTTCAAGATACTTTTGCCTGTAGGCATAGACCTACTAATTCAAGAGTGAAGCACCCCTAACACATATATCCACAGCTCCTCTTAGAATATGGCACAGAAAATAGTTACTGTGATGTTAGTTATGGTACAAACTTGCAGGACACTACTTCACAGCTTGCTACTTCTGTGCATATTCTTAGATCCTAAGGTAGCTTATCTGCAAGTGAAGAAGGATTAAAGTATGTGATTTACTGTGACGGTGTAAAAATTAATACCCCAGCTGAACCTTGCAATAACTCTTTCTTACCATCAGGTATTTTGATAAGCTTAGTGATCACATATTTTTTCTTTTGCTGCAATATTGCGGCAAGTGTTTTAAGTATGATAAGAAACAGAGGAGTTCAATGAAACAAAAGAATTTAAAAGTTTTGGAGCTTGGTCCTTTGCTTGCCTTCTTTATATATGAAAGAAGTCCTCAGATGTGAGCATAGCAATAATATTTTCCTTCTGGAGATCTTTCAGTTGTCCCCCACAGGTGAATAGAATCACTGCTCTGTCTCAGTTCCTAGTTAGGCTGCCTGGAAGACTGCAAGACAAACTGTCACCTTAATTAATTGATGAAAATGAACAAAGAAAACAGGTAGCAGAAAAACTATCAGGCTAGCACAGTGAGAAGATGGGGATGTGGGGGGACTGTTGTCATTTGGCAAGATCTTTGCAGAATCTTTTTGGCAGGCTGATGCTAATCGATGCCTGTTTGCCATGCCTGGCCCAGCTTTTCTTGCAGCTAAATATAAAGCTTCTTTTGAAATCTGACTGCATGACATATTCTAGGCTATGAGAAAATGAATAAAGGAGTGCCAGTAGTTTTGGAATTAAGGAAAGGAAATGTGTTACTTACTAGATTTTGCATTTACTGTTCTCAAAGGCTGAAGGCAGAAGGTTATTGTAGCTTTATTCCTGCTCAATTCAGGTTTCATTTGAAAAATTATGGAAATAAGAAATTTTGTTCATTTTCTGTCCACTTGTCCCCAGTGCTTTGCTTTCCATACAGCAGTGGCCGGAATCATGTATATGTTAATCACAGAATTGCTTTAGTGCACATTCTTATTGCCTCTTTGATTATGGGCCTGTCACCAAGAGCTGAGCTGCTCAGAATACTTTCTGATTAATCATGTTCTCGTCAAGCACTTCACTTGTAGAGTATCAGATAATGATCCTCCTCACAGAGAGTTAAAGGTTTTCCAATAAATAGAAACTGTGGCTGTTGAGAACTCCAGACAGTGTGCTATCCAATAATTAAAGTGATGGGAAACTATTCTGTCTGTGCTTGTCTCTAGAAGATTAGCACATTAAAATATTCACTCTTATGATTCCAAGCAAAAAACCAGGGTAAGAGAAACACCAGATGAGGTGATATGAAGTAAGCATGAGCATGATCAGCAAGTATGAATCTATATTAAATGAACGCCCTACCTTGCAGGCTCCATGACAATCCTCCATCTGCTGTTATTGCACAAACAGAAATGTGTTTTCTTTTGGCATCTGTTTATGTTTGTGTTTGCTCATAGAGAGTATCATGTAGCTGAAATAGTCCAGCTCGTCCTGCCATACATATGAGGACAGAGAGACCTTTATCCTGTTCAGTCTGTCTGCTTTAGCCACTGTAATGTGTGCTCTACTTCCTTGTCCAGTCTGTAGCTCAAGAAACAGCATTTTCCCTGCAGAGTCCCCTACAGTCTGACACCATGGGTAATAGGCATTTTTTATTACAGATTGAAATGGACCAGTTAGAAAATAGCTCTTGGTATTCTTTAGGACAGAAAGTAAAATGGGTTTTAGAAGGCAAAATTGAATGAATTAGGGAGGCAGGAAGGGAAATCTGCTTTCATGTCTTGTTGGCTACATAACAATCTTGAAGATTCAAATATTTTTGTTGTATATCCTCCTTGATTTTTACCTTTTGCAAGGCTGCAAGATGAAGGGGCATGAAAAATCTGGGGCTGCCTATTTCAGTGATGTGATGATGGGTACAGGACATGTGATATTTGTATGTACACTATATACATATAATATGTACATTTTAAAAGCATATTATACATTGGAAAGACATCAGATCAGTGATTAAAATAGTGACCACTGAAAGAGAAGTCAGTAATCAGTCAATATAAATAATGTCAGTAGTTTGGTAAGTTTTTTTTAGGTCTTGAGCAGAGTGAGATTTACCTCATCAAAAGAAAGGGTTTATCAGGTAAGCAAGTTACTGTGGCTCTCCAAGCTACCACATAGTGTCTGGATTCCAGTACTATTTATGAGTTTGCTCTTAGCCCATGGCAATCATAAAGTAAATTTGATTTAGTTTAGTCAGCAATGAAGGAATCTTAAACTGAATCAGATTTCCTCATACTGAGAGCAGAGTAAGGGTAAATATGCAGTGCAATTCAGATGAGCCCTGGTAACCTGAGACCCCAGCAAGGTGACTGTTTGCCTTGTTCTTTTTCTGTTCCAAGCTGCAGACCACGCAGGGAGCAGAGAAATGGTTTAGTACAATAGCTGATGTAAAGATCCTGAGTGTCAGGAGACCTTCATTTAGTCTCTGCTTTTCCACTGACTTGAAACATGACGCTGAAAAAATCATTACAGACCCCACACCTGAGCTGCTCCAAATGCTGGTAGTGCATAATAATTCTCATCTTCTCTTGTAAGACATTTTTATATCTTCTGATTAAAGGTTGAATTTAAAGGTGTATCCTTCCACAAAGACAAATTAATTCAGGCTTTGCTATGTATCAGATTTTTATGAATAGGTCCCTTAACAGAGAAAAATTCTCTATGTTATCAAATAACTGACTAAACCTAAAATGCTTTTTAATTGCAGCTTCAGCGCAGCTAACACCTGATAGTCCTTTAATCAAATGAGTGAAAACTGTTAATGAGGGTGAAACTGAGCCCTGTATGTCCAGGTAGTGTGAGACTTACACACTGAGTTAATTCTGTTGAGATTTAATTTTTTGCAGCACAGTGACTTCCTGAAAGGATGGTGAATCATTCCCTGCATGTTTCCTTGGCCAGAGCTAAGAGTCACAGGGCTGGTAACCTGTTCTGCTCCAGGCACCATGTTAGCACCCCAGTCAGAGTTGATATTCCTTCATGCTAATCTGGGAAGCAGCACAAATGCTCCTCTCTAATCCTTTCTGGGGGAGGTAGAAATCATGCCTGTGATTTGTTTCTGTTCTCACAGGGCACGTACAGGGAAATCTGGCCTGTTTCTTTAAATGTACATCCTCCAACATGTTTTTCTGAGGGAAAGAAGGCTGCAGATCTGTGCCTGGCAGTCTGAGCAGAAAATGGTAGTTCTGTGATAAGTAAGTTTCCTATTCTTTGGGCAGTGGTTGCACTGTCCTATGATGATTGCTAAAAACCCTGTGACTTCTGCACTGGTGAAATGAAGTAAGCTCTTCTTATGCATGTGGTCTGTTGGCCCTGGATTTCCTCTGGTACAGTTAGCACAGTCCCTCAGCACCCCAACAGGTAGGGACATAGACTTGGAGTATGGTCCAGTGTAGAACGGGGAAAGAGAGTGGGTTAGATGCATCAGTGGGATAACATTGTCATCTGAAATGGAAAGAAGGGGCAACAAAATGAGAACTCAGGGGCAAAGGTTTAATTTAGAAATTATCATTGGAAGCAGCATTAATTGAAACAAATCATACATTATCTCTTAAATATTCCCAAATTTCAATCCAATTGTTGTAATTTGGAATTTAGCATTTAAATTATACTAAGACATTTTAATCCATTTTGTGACAATTCATTAAAGTCTTTACATGTACAGTTGCACTTAAGTTTAATCTGAACCTCAGCAAAATCATCACTTTGCAAGTTTCTGCAGTCTGCCCATATCTGTAGAAATGAGGAAAATATTATTTCGGCTGCTACATTTGAGGTGGGAATGGACTGAGCAAATTTCCCAAACTTTAGGAAATAAAGAGAATTAAGAATCGGAGGTAGAACTAGATTAGTTCCTGCAAGCCTCATTAGTTCCTACAATCCTCATTCAGCTCGTTACTGAGTCTCTCAGTATTCTACAATGAGCTGCTTCAGGGAGCTAAACTCATTAGGAAAAAATCAAAGCGTTCAGATCTCCTCTTCAGAATATAACTATTTTACAAACAGAGGATTGAGTGATCGGCGCTGGCAAATGGGAGAGAACATGAGTGAGGGTGGAGGACACCCAGTTCCTCTTAGTGGTAATGCTAAATTTGGGTTCCTCAGTCAAATCAAAGAACCGCCAGTAGCCAAATGAAGTAACTGCAATTTTATTCGCTGAAGACAAAGTAAGAAGTATTTCAAGACAAATGCACACTAGTGAAGGAAACAATTTTGAATGTTGTTCCCTTTGATGAGTTTTCTAGATAAGAATTACACTTATGCCAAAATATTGTCATCAAGTCTTTGTTTTAATTTACCTCAGAATTGAGTCATTATGTCATAAAGTTCTGTGTTCATGGTTCAGCTTTTACACTGATTTGTTTTCATACACTGTAAAAAAAAATACTATTAAAAACATTCTAGTGAAACAGAACATTTAGTAAAAAAGGCTGCTTCAGGATAAAATAAGGTTTGAAGGGAGACACAGTGTTGGCCAAGGGGCTGTGAGAAGGCTGTACCACAGCCCTGTGGGTAACAGCCCTATGTCCCTCTTTGGGTTGAGGGGGTTCCCCTACACACTCACCCCTCCTGCTGGAGGGACTCTGCCTCTGCGTAGACCCTGTCCCTTGCAGCAGCCCCCTGATATCCACGCTGGTGAGAAAACACCTCTGAGTTCATATACACAGACCCCACATTGGAATTTCATACTTACAATTATACAAAAATCATTAGAACAAAAATGACCAATCAGAAGGGACAGTCTGACAGTTAGAATCTTTCTAGATCACAGCAAAAAGGCAATCAATCATCCAACGTTTTAGAAATATTAAATAGATTTTTGTGTTTTTTAAATTTTAATGTTTTCATATTTTAATTAATTTTATACTTATAAATTGGTAATTTGTTCTTGAAAGTAGTGTTATGTTTCCTATGTGGTTATGAAAATGATATCCTCATTGATAATAGCAGTTGAATAAATCTGATGATTCATAATTGTTATTCTAACTCATGAAGGGAAAATGGAATGATAATTGCTGTACCTTAATTTTAAATCAAAAAGTCTAGGGAGCGCTACAGATTAGTACTTCATTCTACCAGAAAGTTTTGAGATATTCTATTTGGGACTCAAAAGGTGATTAAAATCTTGCAGTTTCCTTTAAGGAAGAATTTTAATAATAGCAAATATCCTCTGCTATCACATTATGCATTTCTCTAGATGCATAAATGCAGCATAAAAATCCGTAAACATTGTATTTAAAATGAACTTTCTTGTGTGTATTCCTTTAGGCATCTGCTTCAAGATTTTCATCTGCACCTGACCATGAGGTTCTGGTTTTGCTGTGGTGCCTGGTTTTCCTGGGTGGCAAAATGTTCATATTTCCTCTTCTAAAAATGCTTCAGAAGAATAATAGTCCTGAAACTGGTATTGGGCATTTCAAGCTTAATGTTCCATCTCAGGGGAGATGAAGAAATCATGCAATGCTGTGTTGATAGCAAGATGTTAGCACGATGCCAAGGTTGAAAAATAATTATCACCTTTAACTCTGTTGCATCTTGCATGTAGATTTGTTAATGCATCTGAGAGCATTTAAGTCAATGTTGCTTGTGTAGGAATCCCAGATGAAAAGAAACTTGAAGTTCTAAATCCTCTTCGTATTCACTTATTCACTTTATTCACTGTTAACTTTCTCCTCTTCATATCTTTTTTTTTTCCTTTGGATTCTCTAGCCACTTAAATAAATGAGTGACTACATTTTTTTTCATTTAATTATTCATTCTTGTAACGTATGGCACGTTAGGGAACACATGGTCAGTAATTCACTGCAGCCAGAGCAGCGGCAATCTGAACTTCTGAACTGGGAAGGCAGCAGAAGTGTTGTAGAGCTCGCTGCTTTTGTAGTGGTGGGAGGATGGAGGCAGATGGCTACACCGTGTTGACTTTTTTACTGGAACATCCCAGCGTCTGTTTCCCTGTGAAGCAGAGAATTTCTCCTTCTTTCTGTGAAGCAGAGAATTTCTGCATTGAATGTTTTCCAGATTGCACAGAAGCAGAGATAACAAAATTTCAGTCAGGATGACCTGGTAGGAAAAGCACAGGGTGGGGAAATCAGAATGTGTGAGTGTTGTTCCTTACTCTGCTGCAGACACCTTAAATAACCTTCAACAAGCCCAGGAGTCTTCTTTAGTATTTCTCCTTGCGTGATGCCTAATCCAGAAAGAAAATATGAGATTTATTATATTTGTCTTTGCCAACACTAGGTTCCTCTTGAAAAGGAGGTATTATAGCAATGCAAAGTATTAATTCTTTGACATTTTTAAAAACTAATGACAAAGGTTATATTTCTTTTTTGTGGTAGCATTATGTGTGCAAAATTAGATTGGTAGCAATGGCTGAATCAGTACCAAACTCATCAGATCTGAGTCAGCAACTTAAAATAAGATTTAATTTCCTATTTCCAGTACTCTGGATTCACTTTTATGGGGAGAAATTGATTGAGTATTTATTGAACAATACTGGAAAGAAAAACCATTTCTTTTTTCAGTGATGAACCTTTTTTACTGTGGATATGTAACCAACTTTGCATTTTATTTCCAATAGAAGCAACAACAAAGCTTGAATAATCCATACTTCTCTAGCTTGCATCTGATTAAAAATGATCAATTTACTGGACCATTTTCCTATCTACTGTTTAATCAGTAATTGGTTTCAAGTTAAAAAAATACTTCTGTGTAAAAAAACACATTAGTCTTCTAGTGTCTGATTTGAGATGAATACTGAGGTTGCATATGCATAGAAACCTAATTCTCTTATTCCTGTTCTTCTGCGGCCATCTCTTTTTCATAGAAAACATCCTTCAGAGTCATTCACAAAGAAACAAATCCATATATTGTGTAGCTTTTTGTGGGGAAGAAAAGATAACCTGGCACCCTAACTAGGTGCCTTCCTAGGCTTCTCTGGACAGACAGGCCTTTACTCAAAACACACACGCACACAAAAAAAGTTCCCCTTTTACTGTCTCACGTTTGCCATATTCATAGACTTCAAAGGAGATTGGCCTGGTCACAGCATCAGCAGTGATGGATCTGAGTAGCTCTGGCTCTTAAAGCATTAGTGGTCTGTGATGAGCAGCACAGCACAGCTATGAAGGATGGATGGCTGATGATTTTGGTGAAGCTCTGTAAGCATTTGCTGTTTATCTCTTTTTAGTGTATCCGCTTATCCATTTTTATCACTGATACAGACGCGTTGATGGTCTGCATTTTCTGTAAGAGTAGATGTGTAATATTATAAATTATTCATTACACCTGTGTGTTTCAATCAGAAGAGGAGACAATAAACAGCAAGAAAAACAATAATAAGGGCAATGAAAGCTGTATTAGAGTCCATTCTTGTTAAGGTACTGGAAGACATAAGAGATTGTTCCAAGTTGCCCACACATATAATCTGCTTATTTTTATTAGGAAAAAAGCCCTTCCCTTTAAGCAGTGCATGTCATTGATCCCCTGCAGAGCAACTTGAGGATTGAGCAGAGTTGACACTTTATGAATGGGACAGAGCTACACAAATGTTCCATGTCACCACTTTTATTTTTTTTCACTTCTAAATCTTCCTGAAGAAACCCATTCTTCCAGCCAAAATATTATCTTGATTGAGTTTTGGCAGGAGTGATTTATATCAATTACGGGCTTACTTAAATGCAAAATATGTTTTAAATACATATTTATCTAAGTAACATTGATTTATTAGGGTTTTTTATGCTTTAATACCAGGTTAAATAATTCTTGGCTATGTTCAAGTAAGCATCTTAATTCAGGGCTCATGTTCTGTCTCTGATCCTATGACTGTCATTGCTAATGCTTATATTAACATACTCATATATCATGAGGTTACAGTCAGATCATACAATAATCCCTGTCTTTCCTTGTTAACTTTCATGATACAAGGTTATTAACTCCAGAATTCAAATACTGCAGAATTGGAAAAAGGAGAGAATTTTGATACCTGAAGCTTTAGTAGAATAATTATACACAAGACTTAATGAAGAAATTAGGAGAAAAAGGGCACTTTGTAGTCAAGGATAGATCCATCCTTTATCTGATCTTGAAACACTGCGGTATTTTACTGCTTTATCAGATAAATTTAGTCTTAGTGCCAAGCCTTGCTTCCCTGGAGTCTTATCAGTAGGATGTATATAAAAGGATTTGGGAACAGAAGTCAGTTAAGGTTATAGTATGACAGGTCAATTTGGGCTGGAAAGAAGCACAGGAGATGTCCAGTCCAACCTCCTTCTCCAGCCAGGGTCAGCTAAGGGGTTGTCCTGGGACACTCAGCTGAGCCTTACAAACCTCAGAGGATGGAGGCAGCACAGTGTCCCTGGGCAGTCTCCTCTGCTGTTTGACTGCCTTCATGGAGAAAAGGGTTTTCCTTATATCCAGCCAGAACTTCTCTTGTTCCAGCCTATGCCCATTGTCATTCCAGTGCGCAGCACTGTGAAGAGCCTGGCTCTTTCCCCTAACCTCTGAAGGGTGTAGACAGGCTGTAGGTCTCCTGAAGTCCCTGCTTCTCCAGCTGAACAAGCACGGCTCCCTCAGCTTCTCCTTCCAGGGCAAGCAGCCTCCAACCATCCCGATGACCCTCTCCTGAACTCGCTCATCATCTTTCCTGGCAGACCAAACCTGGACACAGCCCTGTAGATGTGGTCCAACGTGTGCATAGCAGAGGCAGTTCATCACTTCCCTTGATCTGTGCTGCTGCTGCTGCTGCTGCTGCTGCCACAGCCCAGGAAATTGTTGGCTTTCCTTGCTGGCAGCACACGCTGTCGAACAGAGTGTCCACCAAGGCTCCCAGGACCTTGGCAGCACAGCCGCTCTCCTGCTTGCCAGGAAGCACACTTCAAAGTACAGATCATGAAATGAAGACATGGAATATTTTATTCTGATTCCCAAGGAAGATATTTTGACATATTTTTGTTCTTTATGTTTTCTTTGAACAATTAAAGCTCAGTTACATCGATCTAATTTTGCAAAGAACTAGGATTATGACAGAACTGTACATCATTCTGTCTGCATTTCTTAAATCGGTCGTAACTGCTAATCTATCCTTTTTCTTGGGAAGATCCTAGCAAAAGTTTTAAAGAATATTATTCTATTTATTGAATTCAGCTTGATTGGAAGGTGTTATGATTCTCATATTTTACTGATATTTTATAGGAGTGGAAAATGTAATATGTAAATTGACTGTGCAGGAAGAAAAATGGTCAGAAGAGGGAAAGTGAAGCAAAAATAGTATCTGCCAGACAACCAGCAGTTATTCTTTTGCAATTGACTTGCAAAACAGGAACAGGATTTGTGTGTTTCAATCATACCAGTAAACAAATAAATGAAGCCCTTATGCAGCATTTTATGCAGGATACTGTGGACTTTATAGTTTGTTTTTTTTTGCCATTTGTAATGGGAAAGGGCAACAGATTGGAAGAAGGCAGCATTAAACCATAAATTAATGAACTGTAATGTCTTTAAATCCCATTGTGAGCTAATGTTAGATTGTCATTGGTTAAATGCTTTCAAGGACTGATATTAATAACACTCTAAAGGGAGAGATGTCAGCTCCCTAATGGAATGGGGCCATTCAAGCAATATATTTCAAGACTGGTCAGCAAGCTAGCAAGAGGGAAGTGTATGCATGGAGACAAGGGAAAAGGAAGATCAGAGGATCATCACTTAATCCTTCCATCTTAGATTGTCAGAGATGAGAGAATAAATCAGTTTTTCACAAGAACACTTTGTCCTGCTGGGCTTGTGTGATGCTGCAGTTCCAGGAACAAAAGCGACAGGGGAAGATATTTATTACAATACTGCTCTGAAAATGAAATAAAAGGAAGTAAAAAATCCTGCTCCCTAATTACAAAACAGAAGTTGTTAAAAATATCTCTGTGTCTTCCATTGTCACAGTAACGTTCATGCCACAGGGGTTTAAAGCTTTTCTTTTCTGTCCTTAAGAATGGGCTTCCATTTCTGCCATGTTCCACTGTAGCTGCTTAAAAAATGGAGATTGGAAATGAAGGAGAAACAAGCCTTTAAATGAAAATGTAGAAGTATTGTAGTAGGACAGGATGGAATATAGCCAGTTCCTGAAATAATAACGAAATTGATTTTTTTTGGAGAGGTAATAAGACTATTCTCGAAGGCATATACTGCTAGGTCTGTACAGTGTCAGAGTATTTTTCTCTTCTCTTCTCTTCTCTTCTCTTCTCTTCTCTTCTCTTCTCTTCTCTTCTCTTCTCTTCTCTTCTCTTCTCTTCTCTTCTCTTCTCTTCTCTTCTCTTTTCTTTTCTTTTCTTGGAAATGGAAGTCCATTTGGGTCAAAACTGTATGCTCAACAGAGGCTGGGTCTCCTGTGCTATCTTTCTACTGTTACAATGTTCTCTTGGGCCAGAAACCATTCTCTCTGGGCTACTTTAGCTGTCATAGAAGATGAGAATGGTGTGGGGTCAGACAGTTCGGTACAAGCGGGGCGCTTCACTGAGGAAGCTGCAGAACAGGAAAGCCAAGTGGGTGCTGGAGGCTTAAGGATTGCTGGAAGGGTGTGAAGATGGCTTGTATTAATTTCCCAATGGAGGGTATGAGGAGGGAGGAGAAGAAGTCTGACGTGGCAGATGAGTTGATACTTTTATTGAGGGTACTATTGGAAATTTTGCCTAGACTAGTTATAATTCTGGACATGAAAATTGCTCACTTATTTACAGAGATTCATAGTGCCTATACCCAAGCAGCACTTGCCATTTGCTGTTACAAAAAGGGGGTTCCTTTGACACACAGGAATGGAGAAAACGCTTCTGTTTTAATATAAGAGCTGTGGAGATTACAGGGTGGGTGATCCAGAGATAACCAAAGATATGCAAGGATGTAATTGCTGTCTGTTAAGATCACTATATATTTTTTGAAAAACAGACCAAACCAAACCAAACCGAACCAAACCAATGTTTTTCATAATGCAGGGGTTTCATCTTAACTTAGGAACATACAGCAGTGTACAGGTCATTCAGGGGTTGCATTTTTTAATTTTTGTAAAACAAGATCAACTGATCATGATGTGCTGGTGGGCAGGTAGGGAGATTTAGAATCTGCATAAGAAAGTTGGGAGATGTAGATACATCCTTGGGAACCTTCTGTCTGTTTGTCTGTTCAAGGAGCACAGTGTGACTGATAGTTTTAGTTGTGGTTTTAATGTCACATCCTAATATATGGGGTTGATTGCAAGATTATTCTGCCATTATTGTACCAACTGTACATTGGTATGGTACAGATTCTTCGAATAATCTCCTGTGTGTCCACAGTGATCTATTCTAAACCAAATAATAAACTCACAATGGCCAAAAAGGTAATAAAATGAATACCCTGAAGGGTCTTGTTCCTGTTAAACTTCTGAGAGAGATGGATTTGCCTTTCAAAGGATTTTATTGTTTGAATGTAATCACACAAAATAGTCGAGCCCTCACAAATTTTTTAGAAGATGATACTGTGACCCATAAAAGGAATGTATTAATCTTTACCTTTATTAGCTTTTACATGAAAGACTGTCATTTTCTGTTACAAAGAGGCATTTTTATTAGTTGTCTGAAAGCAAGAGAATAGCAAATTTTTACTTTTGGTTTAACAAAAATGACATTGTATACTTTTGGCAAAATATTTCTTGGGAAATGCACATTTGAAAAAAAGAGAGGGTGAGGGGGTTATTAAGAACACAGCTATATACACTGAGTATGGTGATAGGAGATCACATGGGAACCTAAGAGATTCTGACAGATTTTCTGTTTTAATGGTATTCTTGTTTGAGAAAATCCTGGATAAAAACTGCTGCAAGCTTGCACTTCTTGCACCTGCCTATTCTGTGTGAAGCAAAAAGTTCAACAGTTCAGATATTCCTGAATGCAGTTTGCTTGGATTTCCATCATGGAGAGAGAGCTGTGCTTGATCATGGTGACAGCAGAAGTTCTCAACAACACTGTGCCAGGCATGAGTGCAGAAGGTGGCATGTGGCTGTCACAGACAAAAGGAAAAGAAGACAGTATGGATTAAAATAGTTTTTAGGCAGTTTTGAGGATGTTTTGCACTGCACTTCAAAAAGTTTTAAAATTAGCAGTGGTCCACATACTCATTTGGAAACCATCACTTCAGACACAAGGGCTCTTGAGGCAGGGATTGTCATCCACATCCTCTGCCCGTGTGTGCAGTGAGGACTCCAGTCCCTTTTTGGTAAGACAGAGTGCAGAAATTGTGTATATGTCTGGCTGCTGGCACGACTTTGGGACTGACAGGAATGGTTTCTATTTTTCCTTCCCCATATATACTATCAGGGGACCAGTGAAGAAAAGCAGTTATTTCTGTTTCCCATGCTTCAATTTTCTTGGTGTACAGAGGAAAAATAAAACAGAAAGAAAATCAAAAGAGAGTGTACTGAATAGGAAAAGAAAGCAAAGCTGAATAACAAGGAAGATCAATTATCAGTTGATGACCATGAATATTGAAATATACGTCCATCCTTAAAAGACAAAATTTGTGGTGGCTACCCCATACTTTACCCTTAGTGAGTGTGAGAGATTGCTTGTATTTACCAAGATTCCTTTCATCCGGTCTGCAGGAGCTCTTCAACTCCATGTCTGCCCATCCCTAAAGTGTAAATTCAACTCCCAAATCTAAATCTGTCCCCTTCTGCATTTCTTCAGTCCTGTTATTTTCTTACCAGTGTTGGTTGCAATTTTTCTCTTCCCTGGCCTTGTTGTGCAGAGTGATGTCTGTGTTTTCTATATCTGGCATAGACTGTGCAGATGAAAGACTCACAGGTGTGTTCCCATCACTCATCCAAGGGGAGAGGTCAGGCTTGAGGCAGAACTGCCCTGATCTGCTGCACCTCTCTGCTTTCCTCCAGCCCTTGCTCCTGGGAGAACAATGCGACTCCAAAGAACTCTTTTCTCCCATTTGCAAAGGACACTTAGTCAGAAGCATCTTCCCAAAGGGGAACTGGAATTACTGGGAGGACGATAGAGCTGCTCAGCCAGCTGCAGCCACGGTGGCGTGACTCAGAACAGCACAGGCAATGCTGTAATGGGCAAGATGCTGCCAACTGTTACTTCATCTGCCTTGAGAGTTTGGGAGTAAAGAAACGAGGAAAAGAAAGGAAAGTGCAGCCAAAAGCACTTCAATATCATTAGAGTTATGTAAATCAGGCGAGTTAAAAAGACAGAACCTAAGTGTTATTTCCCTCCAGGGGAGTTCTGGGGATAACTGAAAGGGGGGAGCAATGTCTTGAAGAAAGATGAATTGACAATTTTTCTACATGAGATTTTTTTGGGTAGACAGAAAATAACCTTATATTGATGTCTTATTTTGCTAGACTGATAAATACAAATACAGAATTTAATCCTTTAAGAATAGAGTTTTTCAAAAGGTTTATACCTGGCTTTAACATTTTAACTGTGCTGGGTGTTGATGCATGAAACAGAAATAATTACATTTTTTTGGTTACTCTCCCAAACTGATTAAAATAGTTTATTTTTAACTGTACATTACTTAACTTGTTTTGGGTTATACATAAGAGGTTCAAAGCTCAGAGCAGATAGTAAAAACATGGCTATTAAAGACCATGAAAGCTATGTATTTCCCTGGTCAGGAGCCTTTACAGCTGTGACTTTAACTACTGAAAAATATTCCCTACAAATACGTCTGTTAGCCAGGATAATGTTCAGCAGGGGTGCAGGAGGCCGGAGCAAAGCATCCTGCTCTGCACAGCTCTGCTGTAATGGGTGTGTGTGACTGATGAGAGCCATCAGTTCTGCTCTGTGGTTGCCCTTCAAGGGAGTTTGGCTCAGGTCAAGATGGGGTGACTCTATTTATAATTGCATGTCTCTAAATGTCCCAGATCTTTGCCTAGAGGTTCAAAATTAGGAGGAATTCAGTTGTGGTAACCAGGAAAGTGCGGAAAGATCACTAAAGAATTTTCTTGTCTCTGTGACAAAGGACACACAGCAGCATTTGTGAAACTAGGTCGGTATTTCCTATGTTAAGTTTTCAGCTTACGCCTCTTTCCATTCACTGTGTGGGTAAACAAAACTCTTTTCTGAGTTACAGTGCTAAGGATGGAGATATTAACATGTGGGGGCATGGCTTTCTGCATGTAGCCAGTTTACCAGAGCAATGCCACCTGCAAAGAGAGAGGCTCGCTGTAATCAGAGCTCTCTGCAGTGGGCAGAGAAGGAGCAGATGAAGAGGCGGGGAGTTGACATAAGAGCTGAGGAGCATCCAGCCAGGGGCAGTGCTGGATTTTATGGAGAATAAGAGAGTGCACAGAGGATTCAACAGCTAACAGAACATAGACAAAGCCTGGGCCCAGTACACAAAGCATTTTTGCTTGGAACTGCCAGTACATCTGCACTGCAAAATACGGAAATAACTAAGAAAGCTGGCTGTAGCTGCAGAGAATTCTGCCTGGGATTGCTTTGCTTCTCAGGAGCACTTTGCAAAATGCCTTGTGCACCTAAGCCACCTAACATAAAGCTTCTCCTTGCATTCTCCTGAATGTTGTAGTCATATCCTGATTAACAAGGCAAAGAGGTCGAGACCGATGAAGGGTATGACAACTGAAAAATCTGAGCATTTGTTAGATAGTGGCTTTAGCATAATTTATGGGCACGTCCCTGGCTCTTCAAATCAAAGTAAAATGAGGGATTCAGAAACTATACCTAATAAAGAGGACTATCTGATAGTAAATGAGGTTGTCTTAACAATGTATCACGGCACTAAAAATGTGCAAATGTTTCCGCCATCATGAGGAGATGTGAGATTTCAAATCCTGTGAGAAGTGATGTGCAACCATAGCTAGTCCAGGGCTTTTGGGGTTTTTTTCAGCCCCATGATATACAGCTCTAGATATGCAGTTAAGGATTAAAGACTGGACAGAGATTTCTGCATTTGTCTGAATAGGAAGAGCAGCAAGTGAGACTGTAGCCACTGCAGCTCCTGAGAGAGGACTCTTTTTGGAAACAGCTCCTTGGTTGTGTTTTAGCAGCTAGTTCACCTGAACAGTGAATGGCATCTCCAGTGCAGCTTATGTGAAAGCTTAAGAACAAGAGCTTGGAGGCATGCAAGCCTACTTGCTGTTTTGGAAGTAAAATTTTCTCCACCAGTGTTGCCCACTGGACCTGCTCAAAGCTGGATTTCTCAGCTTTTTTTTGCAGGAAGAGAATAATCAAATACTGAAAGACTTAAATTAGTGAAATCTCTTGAAATTACTAAATGAACTACATATGAAGAAAAAATGCCTGAATGCTGAGAGTTTTAATGACCTGTGAAAGGATTTTTTTGCTTTGTGTCATGTCATGGATATTGTGTACACCCCAGAGTGTCCTTGAGAGTCTTCTGCTTGGGGGACAGCAGTAATGTGACACTGGTGTTGTAAATTATGTACCAGAATTAGCCTGTCAGCTTTGCCCACTGACTCTGAGGGGACACTGCTTGAGAACATATATTAAACTCCAGGTATTTCAACACAAATGGTTGTTCTTGATTTTTTTGTGAAGTTGCATGAAGCTCTCACAGCTGCTCGACTCACCAGTAGGACAAAACCCATGCTAGGGAGAAACGTGTGGCACTGCATAGAGGAGGCAGAAGATACTGTGTTTCAAGGGCAGAAAAACAGACTCGACAGAAAAACCGCTGTGTTTCAGCCTTACGGTAAGAGGCTGCTTTGATGACATTGCAGCAAGACTCTACTTTCGAAAAGTGTCTGACAGATGTGAGCCATAGGAATCTGCACAGGTACCTGCTAATTGGGCCACTCCACTTGAGAGGCTTTTGAAATGAGTCATGGGTGTAACCAAGTCGTAGGTTCATAACACTGTTTTATTCATAACTCCTAGCTGAGAGATACAGAAGTGAATTGCGCTTTTAGATATACAGGAGGAAAGATGAGCAATGGACTACACTTTTTAGAAACTGAGAGTTGTACTGAAAAGATGCAAAATGTTTCCCAGGTCAGCAGAATCTCACCTACAGAGCTGTGGGCTGCAGAGGTCAGCAGTAATGGGGTGACCACAGCCTTCCTCTCAAATAGGCAAGAAAAGGGGAACCTAGTTAGTCTGGACTCAGCAAAAGTTAGAAAATAAGAGCAGCTGCTGCTCTCGGAATCAAAGTGTGGTAAGAGGCAAGGACTTGCATCTGATGGTGAGCTCAGGACTCAGTCAGGTCTCCCAGAGCCTGACACACAGGAAGGAATCATGTGGCTTGAACCAGCAGCAGGAGCCATCCCAGAGGCTCAGTGATTTCTCTGTTTCCCTGTTGGGGACTGTGATTGGGGAGTGTTTCTCTGTTGCTCTCTCTGTGAGAGCACAGTGTGGCTCACTGTGCTCTCCACCATAGTGCAGGTCCTGCTGAGTTCCTGCAGGCCTTGTAAATGGACATTTTCATCTCTGAAAAGGAAGCAGGACACTTTCAAAACCAAGGAGGGGATACTGTATGCAGTTCTACCTTAACAGTTGTGCTCCTGCCTCAGAGTGCTGTCTTACAAAGTCCTTCAGGTGAGGAACTTGGGAGATGCTCATGCTCTCTGTGGTTCAAAAAAACTCTGGATCACAGGGTTGCTACCCCCAGGGCAGCAACAAATGGCAGGCTGAGGTGCACAGGTCCGATTTGCTGTTCCCAGGTGCTACAGATGATCAGCCTCTGCACAGTTTGTGTAAAAGTTACCCTGCTCCAGAAGATTTTCATGGCCTCTCTGATGAAATGGAAAGGTTTATCCAGAGTGTGCATCTGAATGTATGTCATAATCCCAGGGAAATGAGCAGCTCAGTCACCATGCAGAGGTGCTGTGTACCATCCTTTAAACCCACTGACCTTGGCTATGTTCACATGAGATGAAACTGCCTGCAAGTGTGGGGAATTTCCCTTTGAAAGCCATGAAAAGTAATAGAGAGCCGGTCCCTAAAAACTGTGCCTCATCTCCATTTCCACTTTTATTTAAGTGGCCAGCACTTAATGAGGCCTTGGAAACTTTTGTACAATTCTTATTGGTACTTGAGGACCTAAAACAAGTCCTGACTATGTGTTCCCAGTTTTATTCTATGTTTGGTCAGCTTTTTAAGTTTTCTTGCTGAGAATAACCATCAGTTCCTTGATTTTTCTTTGAATTTTTATCTGTCATCTTTACAGTACTCTGTAAGAACACTGACCTCATGGCACTGCCTTCCTGCCTTCAGCTCAAGCTGGAATATGCAATTTGTGTAAGGCAAGTAAAAACCATTGCATGCTCTGTTTAGAAATATTGGTTAGAGAGAACTGTGTAACACAGGAAGAGGCTGCAGATGAAAATATGTATCCCACAAAAATCATTAAAAACAAAAGCAATATATATTTAAATTTCAAGAAACTCTCTCCTCTAGGGACCCTGGAAACACAAATGCACAAATACTCTCAGATCAATATCAGGAAAGCAAATACATAGCACATCTCTTGTGAAGACAGGGAGAAGACAGATCCAAGGTGCACAATGCACCTGGAGTAGGGGGTGAGGAGGGTTATAGCCAACCTTCAGGTGCAAAGAATAAAGCTCCCTCTCCCAGCAGGTGACCAGCTACCCATAAACCAAGTGAAAATGAGAACCTGCCTTCTCCAGCCATGTCTGATGGGGACCTCAGATTGCCTACACCTGCTCTCATAAGGTGCATACCTTATGTGCATTTCTCTGCCTCCTTCAGCTGCAGACATGGGTGATCCTGAGCTCTGTTAGCATGATGAAGTTAAGTACCTGACCTGATCATGCAGCAGCTGTAACTTAAGGAAGTGCTGGGCAGTGTTTGAAGTATGGTGTTTGTTTACTGTTTATATGTTTTGCAGATAGAGACTGTGTCTGTCAGCATATTCTTCTAATCAAAGTTTCTTTTCCCTTGATCCTGTGAGTGCCTTGAGGTGCTCTGTCTCCTGGGACAGGCACTTGTATGGCGATGTGACTGAAATAGGAGTGCTAGCTCTGAACTCTTTTCTCTCTTTTAGATGCTAGGAATTTGCTAATGTGGTGTGGCTGTTTTGCACAGCTGCTGTGATGCATAATCCTGTTTTAAGTGACTATCTTGTGGCTGCTTTGCATTACAGGAAGGCACTAAGCCATTGAAATTCGCTTTGGGCAGACCTGATATGTCAGTCCTGGCGAGCAGGCATTTCCTGGGTCATGTTGCATTCCTCTGACCTGGAATTCAAAGGCTTGTCTCTGAAGACAACTGTTTCTACCTTGGTTAAGGGGAAGTTTAGGTTTGGTATGGAAACGATGCATATGAGAAATCATGAGAGAACCAGAAATCCTGGCTCTGGTTAGGCTCAGCTGGAAATTAAATACTGCCTTCAGCAGGGCCTGAGAGGGAACCTGACTCACTGCCTAATTACCGCAAAAGGCAAGCTTAGGGTTTCAAGTCTATTTTTTACCTTGCTTTTGGTCTTTATTCCTCCTCCCACCTGCTTTTTGCAATTTATTTCCTTAATAAAGCTAGCTGTATTTTTCTTCTGCTTATACCTACCCCTAATTTTAGGCATAGGCAAGATGGAGGGTGGCTGCCTAGTTGGCTCTATGCCAGTGTTAGACCTGGCAGCCACTTCCTGCTGCCAGGAGACGTGTTGGGATATGGAGGCTGATAGCAACTGTTGGCTGAGGTAAAAAGGTAGTGAAAAATCAATGGAAGAAAAATTTGTCCTTTCAAATGTTTAACTCTGCTTTACATCCCACCTGGTAGCAATAATAACCCAGCCATATCTTCTCCTCTAGTGGTGTTTACATTGCTGAGGATACTCAAATCAACTCTGCTTATAAGCTTTTCTCCAGTGACAGTCAAGACTAGTTTTACTGGAATTAAAGAAAAGCCTCACTCTTCTGACTTGAATGCCTGTTGGATCTGGTTACAGCTTGTTAGACACCTATGTCCTAATTTAGGCTCCCATCAAATAAAATACAGCCATGGGAGTTCTCCCTGCAGGGTTCTCCAAAGTCTAAAGACATTTTTGGCGATTTCATATGTGAGTGTGTCAATGCATCTCATTTGTTTTACTTTTTGGTTTCTTTCTTAACTTAATGGGAGCAAATGGGGAGAAACTTTTAAGTGGTCTTTGGCGCCTGTTTTTTGTTTAAATATTTAGAAAGCGGAAATATAAATAAAAATGGTGCTACTTGCTTTTTATTAAATCCTGGGTTGTTCATATAAACTGAAATTGTTCATGCCTAACTTGTAGTCTAGCTGATAGCTTCTGGGCCATGTTCCAGGCTTGTCTGTCTTGTGCACTGTTGTTCCTTTGGTCTTGTTAAACACATTTTGCCTTTGGTCATACTCATCTTAGTTGGTGCAATAGTGAAAGGGATGAGTTTCTCTGAAGGGGGTTGGAAGAGATTGCAGAGAGGTTTGTTTAAAGATTTAGCAAGGGTCAATAGGAAGTGCATTTGTCTCCTGCTGAATTTATGATGAGTCTGCAGCATCGGTTAGTTGCATTATCTGACAACCATTGCTTGAACAGCCTGCTGTCTTCTGGGTGGTTTTATAAGTGATTCTGTCTTCAAAGCCTCTGTGCATTTGTGAACTGTAAAGGCTCTGCAGCAACGTTTATGCAAGTTTATTTTTTCCTCCCAGCAAATTTCAAAAGTTGCGCTTCAACAGCAGCAAAATGCTTTTCACTTGCAGATTGCTCACTGGGCAAAATGAACCTCTAAAAGCAATTCTGTTGGAGGTAGGAATATGTTTTATACAGAAGAACCCCAAGTATAGGGAAACTCAAAGTTACTCAAAGGAAGCATAAAAAATTGCTGGCATAACCAGGATTTTCATTTGTTGACATCTGTTTTTCAAAGTTATGAGGTATCCCTTGCCCACTGGCAGCTTCCTCAGGTTGATGTGGCACTCTAAAAATCAGACTAGACTGAGTTTCTTGGCTTGTAAGTGCATCTCAAAAGCTAGGCTTGTACAAAAATTTATGCTTGGTGTTAAATCAGCTGCAGCCATCCTGGACCAGTTCCCTAGGGATTTATTCAGCTTATGTTGCTTTTGCAGTTCTTGTTCTTATAACTGCACAGCTACCACTGCCCAAATGAGCTAGTTTAACTCTGCATTGGGTTGTATTAGAGGCAGCGTAAACCTCTCTCAGCAGAAGAATGCTTACTTGGTATTTTGGGAACTCAGTTTACTGGAGTAGCAAGCTGCCTGTGGGATTAGGAGGCTGCCTATCTCTGCAATCCTGTTGCTGAGAGTGTTGGCCCCTGGGTTTATCAGTCCTTGTGATTTGTATAGTGATGAAAAACTGCTTGCAATTGTTTACATTAGAGATGTCATCTTCATCTCTGTGTGTAAATATGTTGCTGTTCCTATTATTTCCCCAAACTGTCGATTGTTCATCTGTCATTTTCAATGATCACACCCACTGAACTCCAGTGTGCAATAAATTACCTTCTAATCAAAATGGGTTCATTTGCCAAATGTTGCAGGGAGGCAACCTGGCAGAAATTTATACTTAGCTGATAAGAAATGTCAGAGCCAAATATTCATATGCTAATTACTGGACCAACAATATGCTTACATCCACGGAATTACCTCAATTAAAGACAAAAAGGACTGTGCTAGACAGATCATGTCAGCCCATTTCCACAGTTTATTACAGGATTCCTCTGCCCTTCACTCAATGACCTCTCAGGGCTTGTCCATCTTAATTTTAAAGGAATCAGGTGAGGGAAGATTTCACTATCTCTTTCCACTCTTGCAGTGCTTCCTTCTGATGTTCATATCGCATTCTATTTTCCTTAATTTCACTCACATTGATACAAAAATATAAGTGTAGAATGAGTCCCAGATTTAAAGAGTGTAAATTTAAAACTTAGCTGTTGCACTCTGTAGATTCTGATCCTTTTTGGTTTTTTAAATTCTGATGTATGCTATCAAATATTAACAGCTGGATTGGAACCTAATGTTACCTCTAAAAGAGGCTTTTGTTGATGTTTTTTAACAGGATCTAAATGCTTGACTCTTTCAGACAAAAGCAAAGACAATGTGACAAAGTGGCAAAGTATTTCGTGTAACACTGTGCATTGAAAAGAGATGTGCCAAGGAGTAGTATGATTATTATTGCTATTACTTTGGCCACAGAGATATTTCTACCAAAGTGACATATGGATAATCTAGCAATGCTCAAGAGCTCAATCAACACTTCAGTACCTCCTTCATGGCTAAACAGGGCCACATTCCCTGATAACTGTGCAGTCCTAGCGTTTCTGTGTATTTGTCTGTAAACAGAACCAAATTGCCACTTCACATTTAGGTTGCTATTTATCAAGTGTTAAACTGAAGGAACCTGAGCGTCTTTCTTCTGTATAAGCTTTTCAGAGGTGTGTGTGTTACACATGGAAGTGCAGCACTGCCAATTTGTGCAATGGAATTGCTGTCAGTTCAGATCATCTTTCCAAACAGTTCACTGTAAACTTGGTGGAACAAATGAGTGCATGCAGTCTGAGGGGATGGGAATTATGTATCATCAAAGCAATGTGTGAGCTGCTGTGATGTTATTAGATTTTTTTTTAAAGGCATGAACAGAAGCTTTAGTTGTTGTATTGCATGTTATTGTAAGAGCTGAAAGAAACCCGCAAAAAATTCTATTTAATGCTATTAAATATATAATTTAGGTGACAAGCTTCTGGATAACCTTTACCTTTCCCTTTACTCAGACCTAATTGTCTTCTCAAGTACTCTTCCTTGTGTAGCTCTTGCCCTCTGCTGGAATAAAGGAAATGTAAGCTTGTGTGTCTCCACAGTAGGATTTGAAAAAGGTGTGCTTAGTTTTGCTCTTCCTTAATGGGTGAAATAAGTTTCAATTAAAGTTTGTGTTCATTTTGATCTAGAAAGCACAAAATATACACGACTGCCATGTGCATGATTACTCTGCTCTCTGCTGGCTGGCATCAGTTGTTTGCTGTTTGGTTACAACCTTAACACTCATGCCCTGTGTTGGAAAACCTTAGATCATTCTGGTGGTTGGAGCCTGTGGAATACTTGGAACAAGAAGTGCTGTATGAACACTCTCAGGCGGGGATGGTCAGCCCTAAGCTGTGTAGTTCACATTCATAGGTGTTTTTGAAGCTGTGTGCTGGCTCCCTAGCTAGCAGCATCTCCTCTCTGTTAGAACCAGAGGGAATCACTGTTCCTGTGTGTGCTGACAAGGTCTGCAAACCATGAAATGGGAGATGGGCTCACTGGCTGCTCTGACCTTTAGAAGATATTGATTCTTGCTCTTAATGAATTGCAAATAACAACTCAAATTATTGATTAAAGAAATAATTGTGCTCCTGTCTGTTTTTGTTGTCATCACCTGTAACCCCCACCTCACCCCAAATCCTACAGTGATAGGGGCTTTAGCACTTGCAGTTCAGTCTTGCTTTGTCTGGAGGGAGAAGTCCAATAGAGAACTAAATGTATCATTCCTTGTTTTTAAACTTCTATAGGGTGCCCATCTAAGATAAAACTATGGACATTGGTAATGTAGCCTGTTTTTGGCAATGGCAATGTGGTTGGGGTGCCTCTGTAATGCTGCCTCTGGAGCAACAACATGTCTTGAGCTTGTTATTGCTGTGATTGTCTTGCTTCTGTCACAGTATTGCTGAAAACTGGCTTCACTGTTTAACCCTCAGCCTATTTTCAGCTGTAGCCAGCTCCTGCTAGGTAGCTACCTCCCTTGTTGATGTCCTCCTGTCCTACGTGACTTCTCTCTCCTTGATCTTTCTTTCTGCTTCTCTCTCCCCCCACCCCTGCCTCATTTTCACTTGTCCCTTTTGTTTGTTGGGCTTTGCAAAGATTCTTCTGTAAATGAATGCTGCGTTAGATCTGCTCCTTATCAGAAAAATCTGTAGTCCCAGCTCTTCTTTTTTGTGTCAGAGGTGTAAACATTATTGTTTTCATTTGCATCTGGTTTCTGAGGCAAACGTTTCATCTCTCTGTCTTAAGCAAACTGTGTTCTCAAAAATGGAGGAGCTTAGCCTTAGCCCTTTCAGAAATTATTCTCTCAAATCCTTCTGTGGAGAAGGAGAGGGAAGAAAAATCAATAAATTTACTGGGAAGGAGGACAGGAAATCACTGTGTAAAATCTTGCAAAATCCTACAAACAACTGAGTATTGCCAAGACAATTCTCTGGGTATCATCTGTGCTTCTCAGTAAAGAACAGGCCACAGGAGAGGCCAGGTTACCCTTCAAGCAAATAATCCTGGAGTTGGGAAGCAGATGAATTTCTCTCTCTTCCACCAGAATCAGAAATTTTTGAGTCAGAGAAGGGCAGAAACAATAAATGGGCTGCGTACTAGCAGTAGCTGAAACATGCAGATAGTTAATTGAAGTTAAGTAGCTCAAACATGCGGCCTAGTTAATTAATATCATTAAGGTTGCATGGCCAAGCCTGTCTCAAGTATTTCCAGCATGAAGTATGGCCATGCAGCCTTAATTCATCTGTAAGTGTGTATCCTTCACAATGCAATCCCTAATTGCCTTTCTCACACATGGTTCCCCAGCGTGGTGTTGCATCAGCCTATGCACAGCGGCTATCTAACAGAGGCATGAGATAGGAGCACAGGAGAGGAGCGCTGCTACTGCAGACAAACAAAATGACAGATATAAGGGTATGTCTCGGGACCAGTACTGTTTGATATCTTCAACAATGACACAGGATGGAGTGCACCCTCAGCAGATTTGCAGATGACACCAAGCTGAGTGGTGGGGTTGACACACCTGAGGGATGGGATACCATGCAGAGGGACCTGGACAAACTCGAGAAATCAAGAAGTGGGACCATGAAAACCTCGTGAGGTTCAACAAGGCCAAGTGCACGATGCTGAGCCTGGGTCAGGGAAAGCCCTGGTATCGATACAGGCTGGGGGTTGAAGGGATTGAGAGCAGCCCCGCCAGGAAGGACTTTGGTGGTACTGGTGGGTGAAAAGCTGGGCATGAGCTGGCAATGTGCACTGTCAGCCCAGAAAGCCAATTGTATCCTGGGCTGCACCTAAAGAAGCCAGCAGGTGGTCAGTAGGTCAAGGGAGGCAATTCTCCCCCTTTGCTCTGTTCTTGAGACTCCATTTGGAGTACTGCAACCAGCTGTGGGCTCTCCAGCGTAGGAAGGATGAAGAACTGTTGGAGTGAGTCTAGAGGAGGACCAGGAAGGTGATCTGAAGGCTGGAACACCTCTCCTGTGAAGACAGGCTGTTCAGCCTGGAGAAGAGAAGGCAGCAGGGAGATCTTTCAGTACCTAAAGGGAGCCTACAAAAACAAATAGGGACCAACAGTTTAGCAGGGCCTGTTACAACAGAACAAGGGGTAAAGATTTTAAACTAAAAGAAACTAAGAGCTAAAAGACCTTTAAGTGTCCCTTCCACCCCAAACAGTTCTGTGATTCCATGGTTTACAAACTGTCCTGGGAAACAAAATTCATCCACTGTTTCTGTGTTTTACAAAGCCTTTCCTTTTAATGATGCTTTATCGGAGATGATTAATATTTTTGTGTTTGTCACCTATAATGTGACTTGCAGAAGCACTGACTATATAGAGACACAGCTGGAATCTATTTCTATAGACAGATAAATTGCAAGAAAATGGAAGAGTTGTCTTGCATCACATGGTGGACTCAACTATACCTTTATGAGTTTTAGAGACGTTTTTCTAGCTTGTTCTTAAACCTGGGGTTACAAATGCTCCAAACAAGCAGCTTAAGTATGCTATTGCAGTGTTTATTAAAAAAAAAAATCCAAGTGTTTTATCTTGAATATTCATCATGCAATAATGGATAGGAAAAGACACAGGGTTAAGAGGACATTGATATTATACTATTGTGGGGGTTTTCGTGGGGTTTGGTTTATCTTTTAGTAGCAGTCTTTTACATATTTGAAGACTTTTGGCTTCCCTCAGCCCTTAAGGCTGTGTGGTGCTTATCTCTCTAATCTGCTTTTCTTAGGTGACGTGTTTTAGCTTTCTATCATTTTCATTTCTCTCACCTACAAGTTCTTTGACTGAATTTTATTACTCTAGAAGTGTCTTCCCCCAAATGAAATATTCCTAATGAGGTCTTATCAATGCTCAGTGCAATAGAAAGATAACTTCATGTGTCTCGCAAGCTCTTTTCAGTGATACAGGAAAGCAGCAATTTGCATTCGTATCTCATCTTGGATTTTAATAGGAACCAAACAGCTGTTCCACTGGTGGTGTTTTCAGAAATCGATGGAACAGTGTGACTGAAAACTTCCAAAATAATTCAGCCCAAGGGGAAAAAAATGCTTCATTCCAAGTTGGAGTCTGGTGATTGTAGGCAAAAGACAGTCTCAAGTAATCTTGAAATAAATTGGCCTCAACTTTACCTGTAATAAAGCTGTAAGTAACCCAGGTGTCTGTGCAGACCTCCAAGCAGATTTTCCTTACCATCCCAGGGAAACCTTAAATATTGAATGACTGTGGTCAGAAAGTGGGTACAATGTCATGAACCTCATCAGCCAGTGACTTCCCTGGGAAACAGATTTAGTGTTCAAAGAAAAATAGTTTGCCCAGGGAACTGTCATCCTCATGTCTTGCACTATAGGGTGTGGATGTGTTTTGGTTCTATTGAGATTTCCAATGTAAGCTGGCTAAATCAAAATTCTCCTTGCATTGGATTGAATGTTGATGAATATATAATTTAGCATGTTACAGCTGCTTTCAACATAGCGAAATTATGATGTGTACCTCTTTCATATAGGAGTAGTATTCTTTACTAAAAAATAAATATTTAGTGTTGGTTGGTTGGTATAAACACATCAAATATCATATCCATTATCTGCTTCCCATATTCTGAAAATCATTTGACTCCTAGTAAACTCCTGGCTCAGATGCTCAGTAATTCTAATGAATATTTGAAATAAAAAGCAATGACTACTGTCAGCTCTTTCCAACAGGTTTTTGGGGTTGTGTTGACAAGCTGTGCAGGGGATGCACTGTGGTTCTTAGCCCCTCATCAAGAATTTACAAGAATCCTTGTAATACTTCATTCTGTGGTTAAAACCTTTTGCTGTTTAATTCTTGGTGTCTGCTTCCAAGTGATTATTTACTTAAAGCTGGCATAAGAAATGGACTTATGTAAAACGTTATCCACAAATTTTGGTGTCCAATTTGTATTAAACCCCATCAAGTAAAACAGTGCATTAGTTCAGGGTTCTGGATAGTTCGTTGTGGTGGTCAGGCACTGTCAAGCCTTGGCACTGTCAGACTCATTAACAAGATTGCTCTAAGCTGCTAGAGAAACTGTTGCATTAATTGTCATCATCAACGTCAAGAGGAATAAGGTTTGAGCTTTGAAAACGGTGGCAAGGAGAAATGAAGGACATAAGTCTTAAAGGTGTCTTACTGCCTCATTCAGAGCAGCAATTACCTCAGACCCAGGTACCAAGACAGACTGGATACAAATAACGTAAAGATTAACACTTTTCTCTGATAAATATGTTAGACTTCCCAGTGATGCTTCCAGAAACATGAACATCATAGAACCAGATGCAATTCAAGTGGAAGGCTGAATTGATCCCCTACATATGCAAACACAAATGCTTCTCTGGGAGATCAGATCTGTGTCCACTGTAGGGAATTTTCCAAGTCTTTGCAAATCTTACAGAACATAACCTGAGTCTTGTTAGGTAAATGGAACATTTTCCTTCTTCATTTAATTATCTGTTATCCATGTTTGGTTGCTGTCATTGATGTGACTGAGCTGAAGCCATTTATTGTGGTTCCTAGTAATCCTTTATTATCTAATTAAGACAGTGAAGTTCTGAAATAGCTTCAGTATAATCCCCAGAGAGGGAAGCCATGCTAAAACTCTTAGTTTTGTAAGTGAATTGCTGTCACCTATTCTTTTGTATTCTCTCACATCCTTGGAGCAATGGGAGTCCCTCATGTTTTAAGGGGACTGCAAGCACACACTTTGTTGATAAAGGAGGATTTTACTTTGTGACAGACACTGACATTCCTCTCTTACCTCTTTCTGGGAAATTGCTAACTCAGAACATACTCAGTTGCCTGCATGCCCTGGTCATGGTTCTGCCTGAAAACTCCTGAGGATGATAGCTTAGCTCTGGATACCCTTGCAGTATTTATGGTCCAATTCAGGAAACACTGCAGTGAGGAGCATAAACATCTCAAGGGTGTCTGTATTGATTTGACAAGAGCATATAATGCTTTCACTTGATCTGCTTTCTGAGAGTTGTTGCCAACTGGATTGCTCTGATATTCTTTTAGCCCATTCTATTAATGACAGGGAAGATCCTGTGCAATAGAAAATCCTTCTTCAGTGGAGTTTAATCTTTCTGCTGTGGAACTTGTTACAAAAGCCGGAGTTGAGCAGGGTTGTAGATCCATATCTACTCAACTTCTTGTTTCAGCACTGCGGATCTTGACTTTAGTGTGTGATAAAATGAGGGTAATTTGCTCAGCCTGAGCAAATTTATTCAAATCTGCATTTTTGAAACCAGTCAGCAGCAGATCTATCGAATTTCACTCCTTTATAAGATCATCCAAACACTTTCATCTTGCAAGGAGGATCCAAAGACAAGGCCATATTTTGTCTTTCCAAAGCTATCTCTGAAGCCCTCTCTGTTGCAGTTACAGACTCAAAAGTACACCATTCTTGATATTCTTCTCTCTCTTAATTGATGACTAAATACCTCAGTGTTCCTGGAAAACAAGGGTTTTTTGAAAGACATTTGAAAAATTTTCTTTTGCATGAAGGAGGAGTACCATGCTCATTACAGATCACCGATTTAAACCTTTGACTTGTTCACTTTGCACAGCATAGGCACAGCATGGAGATGCAAATTCCAGAATGATCAAGTTTTGGAAGACCTCTTCTGAGTTAGCCTGCTTGCAGTGACAAACCACCTGAGTGACAATGCAAGGACATCCCTAGGTCCTCCCTAACAACATGCCAGATCAATGATCGTGAGCAATAAGCTTTGAGACATCTGCAGACACATCTTTCCTTGTACTGGCATAGCTCCTGATGTGAAACATGCAGCTCACTTGGAGGTCAAGCAAGAAAAGGTGTTCAGAGGGATTCTGTTCCCACTTCTCACTCATCTAAAAATCACATATTCAGCTTCTAACCATGCATGTTATGTGCAGGATTGTGAAATTAAATAAGGCCTTTTAGCACTTAAGAAATAGAAATTAATTAATTTCATTAATAAAATGAAAGACAGAAATAGAGGGTATCAAACTGGTTTTGGGAGGGGGTGGGAAGTTTTCTTTCATATTGTGGTATGACCAAAGATGTGCTCCAGTCAGTGCCCCTCTGACTGAACTGAAATGAGCTGTTGCTGACAACATTTTAAATCAATGGATGTGCTCTATCAGCATGATGCATACCTGCACTCTTAAGCATAATCTATATTGCCTTGTGATGGCAGCTCAGTGGTGTCTGTGCAATGACTGGATAACCTGAGCCCAGCTAGGGCTGCAGTGGAACCTGTGTTACAAAAACCTTCTTAAAACCCGGAAATCTCAATTCCAACACCCTGTGCTGAAGGACTGAACTGCCTGTAGGAACAACTTCTGTTCTCTTCTCCTTGCATTTTGCTCTCTCCAACAGGAGCACCAGTGCGCATGTGAGAAGCCCTATGTGTGGGTGTTATGTAGTTGTGTAGTTCAGACTCTAAACAGAGGAACTGAGTCTCTGAAGCTATTAATCTTTCCCTAGAGCTAAATTCATGATATATTTTATGTTTTGAAAATTGTAGTGTAAACTAACAGGCTCGAGCAAAGCTGAGGAGAAAAATGTAAAAATAGAGAGGAGGCATTTGCAGGGCAAAGACTGAAAAACCGTGTAATCAGATTGAAGGAGACTTTGTATCCAGTGCTGCCTACAGTTAATAAGATAACTGCATGCCTTGCTGTGCTGGGACTTCATTGCACTGTGTGTGGGTTGCTGTTGTATTTTAAAAATAGGGGAGGTGTGGGGAAAGGCAACAAGAATCTAATCTTTAAGAATATGCGATAGAGGCCACCCCCAAGGAGGACACCAGACCTACTCCGCTCTTTCCCAGCTTTGTAGATCAAAGCAGCACTGTCAATGTGGTAAGGAAAGCCCCACAGATCCCTCTCTGAGAAAGGTGCTCTCTGGTGCTGGAACAGTGCCTGCCTGTGCGCTGACACCAGCCATGAGGACCTTTATGCAGATTAAGAGATTGTTTAGGGGTGCGCAGTTCAGCTCAGATTCTTGCAAAGGCAACAAATCTTGAAGCTTCTTAGCTCTGGACAAACGAACTTCTTATTATTATTGGTGGTGCTGTCTGAATTCAATTTCAAGGCTTAATGGGTTTTAGATGTATGTACCAACTGGATTTCAGACAAAAAGGCAAACATCAGAAGTTGAAAGGCTGTAATGTGTTAACATATTAATGGTGTACAGGGCAGTAACATGTTCCGCCAAGTGAGATCCTGTAGCTTCATCATTACTATAACAGAGCTACTTGTAAATTAAGTTGCACTCTTGGTGATAGACTAGTTTTAGGGGTTTGTTCTTACTTTTTTAACTCTTGGACCAACTCGAAATGTAAAATATCAAGAGTTTGGTTTTCATCTGCTTGAGCTCTCTCAGCTCTAAAGTTTGGTCTCAGTAGTTAGATATCATCTCCAGAGGGGTGCCCTGTAACTGTGTCATCTCCCTTTTATCTTGTACTTGCTCAGGAGGCAAGGGGAATAGGAGATGATGTGCAACATTTCTGGGCAGCAGAGAAGAAACAGAATCCTAAGATGGCTAAGGTCACCTGTCACTGAGGCAGCATGTTCAAACAAATGTAAATTAATGTTGAACTCAACCAAAACAGAACAGCTGATTTGAAAAAATCAAAGTCTTTATGCTTTATATCAGCTTGGCTCATTTTTTTTTGTTTGGGCTTTACTGAAGGGAAACTGTAGACCTGTGTACCTTTCAAAATGTTCCTGCAAAAATTTCCCTGAAGAAATTTTTTTTTTCTGAAAAATTCTTCAGCCTGCTCTGTCACTCAAATCTAGCAACCTCAGGGCCCTGTAAAAGTGGTAAATTTCTAAGATTGACAAAATCTAATTATATAATTAGATAAGTAGTAGCAGCTAAAAAGAACCACTTGCAAAGAAATTAATCTGGTAGCTGTCTGTCACATCTTTGTGATAAACAAAACACTTCTATTTGAAATTGCATGTTGCTTTGACAAATTTCTACACCTGATGCCTGTGGTGGGTTGACCCTGGCTGGATGCCAGGTGCCCACCAAAGCCACTCTATCACACCCATGCCCAGCTGGGCAGGGGAGAGATAATACAACAAAAGGCTCATGGCTCGAGCCAAGGGCAGGGAGAGATTGCTGAGCAGTTACCATCAGTGGCAAAACAGATTTGACTCTTGGAATTTAATTGCATTTATTACCAGTCAAATCAGAATTGGATAGTGAGAAGCAACCCCAAATCTCAAACCTGCTTTTCCCCCACCTCTCCCTTTTTCCAATTCTTAACCTTCTGATTTGTTACCTTTATCGCAGCATCACCACAGGGGGATGGGGAATGGGGGTCATGGTCAGTTCATCACACGTTGTGTCTGCCACTCCCTCCTCCTGCAGGGTCCCTCCCAATTGTTCATTAACTACTCCAGTGTGAGCCCTCCATGAGGTCACCAGTCCTGCCAGCACACCTTCCCCATCATGGGTTTCCCCAGGGCTCCTACCAGGAGCCTGCTCCAGCTCAGGCTTCCCACTGGCTCCTTTGGGCATCGCCTGCTTCAGTGTGGGGCTCCTCCATTGGCTGCAGGTGGATCTCTGCTCCACTGTGGACCTTCTTGGGCCTCAGGGGCACAGCTGCTTCACCGTGGGCTGCACCATGGGCTGCAGGGGTGTCTCTGCTCCTCCCACCTTTTTCATGAACCTTGGTGCCTGCAGGGCTGTTCATCTCACATATTCTTGCTTCTCTCCTCTCTGGCTGCAATTTGGTCCTGCACAATAATGTTTTTTCCCTTAACTATTTTATCCCAGAGGTACTGCTGCTGTCACTGATGGGCTCAGCCCTGGACTGAAGAAGGTCCCCCTTGGAGCTGCCTCTCTTTGACATGGGGGAAGCTTCTGTCAGCTTCTCACAGAAGCCACCCCTGTAGCCTCCCTACAACCAAAACCTTGCTATGTAAACCCAAATACAATGCCAAAGCTTTTAGGACTGGTCCCAAACCCCAAACTCTCCAAAGTTTGCCTACAAGCAAAGCAGAGATGGAAATACTGAAAGAAAAGGGAGAGCAAGATCAAGTACCTCTGATTGGAGAGTCTAGAGTGATAAACATTTTAGAGAAATCTGTGCCTAGGTCAGGTGTAGGTCAGGATGTCCCATTTAAGCACCCCAAACAGCCACACTCTGCAGTAGTCTAGCTTCTTAGCCCAGTGAAGGCTGACAGGCAGCACAGAGGAAGAAGCTGAATTGCTCTTCTCATGCTGGGATGAACTGGCCTTACAGAGACCTGTGAATGGTAATACTGCCTAGAAGGCTGAAACTGCAACTGTTTTGATTTGATGTAGCTGAGTAAAATAGATTGTGGAAGACATCTGCTTTGGAAATGTATCTGGCACAATAAATAACATTTACATGACTCTTCTAGGAAATACCACAGTGACATTTACTGTTGTTTGATGGTATTTTTTAACCTGTATCCTTACTTAACCTTTTTTGAGACTGAGATATCAGCTGCTTCAGAGAGATAGCTGATACTTGCCTTTCCTCCTCTGAGCAGTGGTTTTATTTTTATCACGAGTGCTACAGAAGACATATGGCATTTCACAGACACTTCCAGATCGTTACTCAAAGGGATTTATAATTTGATCCCTGATCCTACACTGGGTTTTTCAAGAACCATCCATTGAGTCTTGCAGAGCCATGGCAAAGAGAGTGAAGTGCCCTGAGGTTTTAGGGTTTAAGTACATGTAGTACAACAAGGGAAAACAAGAAGAGGAAATACATCCCACACTTTAGCTCCCACCAAAGGACCTGAGCAGATGAGAAAAACAGCAGTTAGTGTGTATGAAATGCTTATTGTTACCTTGGTGTCTTTTTACTCCTTCATTTAAACAGAGCACATACGCAACACGAATTAATTCATTTCTAGGCTAAAATCTGGAAAGACTGGGATAAAGAGCCTGTGAAGATGAACAATAGAAAGCAAATTTCCAAGAATAAAATCGAGAAATGAGAATCCAAAGTTTTGGGTTTTGGGTTTTATCTATGCATCATGAACAATAGAAATTCACATAAATTCTGGTGTTGTTTTTTCACACTATCTTGGCAGTGATCTTGACATTTTAATTGAGTCATGGAAATGTAGAATAATCTTGTATGATTTTGACTTTCTTAATGTAAACTATTTGACATAAAAGTTGACAATATGGCACCCTGAAGAAGAAAAATGTAGGCTACAAATAAGAATCCTAAATTAAATGTAGTGATCATTTGAGGGATCATTTGCTCATTATGTTTTGCCATGTGACTTGCAATATTGGGAGGTTATTTAAGCAAATAATTGCTTCGTGTTCCAGTTGCAATGTCCTCCTCTACTAAAGGCCCTTGAGATGAAATTAACCTAACAATAATAAATATGTACAAGGAAATGATCATTGTAATGGAAGAAACCAGTTGAAAAAAATGTTAATAGATGTGGATATAAGTTTCCTGTCAAGTGTGTGTACAGAAAAATGTCACCTGCAGAATGCTATTCCCTACTTTCTTATCAGCTTTGGAGCTATTATTTTATTCCTTCCTTCACAACTTCTGGTCTGCTCTTTTCCTAGCTTTTCTGTTCTGTGTTTGCTGGAGTGCATGCCCTTACCTGTCAGTGCTGTGTTGTTAAAACAAAACTATTGTCCGTGAGGTTCTGGTGTCATTGCCATTGAGAAAAACCATCAGCACAAGAGAAGGGCCTATCATCCTCAATGCACATTTCCAAGACTTATTGGTATAAACAGCCATCTGACATCCTTTAGATTTCTTAGACCTTTATAGCATTTTCATCTTCTCTGGTTTCATGTTTCCCATTAATATCAGCTACTTTGTGCTGCTGCTAGACTGTGTGACCTTCCTATGCTACCTTGATCTCCTCTAAGCAGAAATTCTCCTTCTGCAAAAGGCTGATATTCAAATCAGCACCTAGTGACAACAATGACAACTTGATCTCATCATAACAGCAAAGTGAACCCTTCCATACACCTTTGTATGCTTGATATGGGCATGAGCAGGATACACACTCAGCTATTGCTGCTTGACAGCATCAAGTCCTTCTCTGTTTCTCATGCTGCTCTGCCAGTGGGTAGGCTGGGAGTGCACAAGAAGCTGGGAGAGTTCACTGCCATGACAGCAGACTGGAGCTGGCCAGAGGGGTATTCCAGACCATATGACATCGTAGCAATAAACGATCAGAGAAAGAAGGAGGAACGGTGGATTTTCCCTCTCACATTGTTGTTACATGTGCCCAGGCTTTGCTTTCTGCATAGATACCTAGATATATGCCCACCAGTGGGAAATAGTGAATAAATTCCAGGTTTTGCTTCACTTGCATGTTCAACCTTTCTTCACACATTAAGGTGTCTTTATCTCAGCCCCCAAAACTTCTCGCTGTTGACCTTCAGATTCTCTCCCCTGTCCTTGAGGAGTGAGTGACTGTGGGGGGCTTAGATGTCTAAGCCACCACAGCACCTCATGTCCAGATATATGCACACTGATCAACAAAGGACTTGGGAACTATACAGACATCTTGAAATGGAGAACAGGAATCCTTTTTTTGATAGTGAGTTTTGTTTTCATGCTTGGAATTGCACAGCATGTTGGTTTAACTCTCACCAGTCCTCCTCTTTCTTCCCTTCTGTCCATTTACCCAAACCTACTCCTGGAAAATAATTTGGGGGGATTTTAACCACTTCAGGATTTTCTCTTCTTTCCCCCACTACCCTTTCCCCTTCCTTCCCACACCTTACCTTTCATTATTTTGGTAAAGGAAAATATCATGTGGAGATACATTATATTGCCAGATAACATTTACTTATCCTCTGTCAGTGAAGAACCAAAGGTGGTAGATGAGCATTGACTGTGTTAGGATGGAATCATACCAAGAGAATATGTGCTTATATTTCTAAAACTTGTAGTTAGAGGTCTGAGGTTTAGTAACACTTGTATCACGTGGTGCATCGGAATCTTTGAGAGAATTAGGGGAAAGATATATGGGAAGATACCTTTATTTGTAAGCTTCAAACTTACTCCAGGTCAACAATTCAGAAAACCTGCTGGTTTTAGGGCTTGTACAGGAAAAAGGTGATACCCTGTCTTGTTCTTTCTGGACAGAAATGACTGGGATTAGATTTGTCACAAGTGACATTCCTGGCCTCTTTTAAAAGTCGGGCTAAATCTCAAGGGACATGTGAAATGAATGGTATTCTTTTAATCTTTGTGTCTACTTCTCTGTCTACAAGTTGCCTGTATGTTTTGCAAGAGTACAACAAATAACTGCTTGTATTTCTTGCCATGGGTGAGTAAAGGAAGGCAGATCCTAGAACTGCCGACCCAGATCTTTTGGGCAGTATTAATTTGGTAGGAATGGTCAGAGAGCAGGGTGATATGTAAACAGTTCAGTCTGTAATCTGATCCCCCCTCATTCCAAGCTGCATCAGTCACACCTGAGCAAATGCAGAGAAAATCTTTACAGTTTTCTGCTTGTTAGATTGGTTATCTCTCAATAGCTCCTGAGTCGTGAGGGCAGTGGTTGCTGTGTTTGGAAAAAGCAGTGAGGGAAAGGCTGATGACATGCAAGCAATGAAGCAGCATTTGCAGAAAAAGCAGTGGCAAATGACCTCATGGGTATCTTCCCTAAACATAGACAGGATTGTTTGTGCTGTGATTAAAACTGGCTATTTCCCCTGTGTCCTTTCCCCTCTCCTGCTTCTCCCTGCAGTTTCGTTGAAAAAATATTCCATTCATCACAACTAGAAATGTCTGGGAACGTATAAGTTCTGATCAAATTTACCAAGAACATTTTCAAAACTAGGATGAATCCTAGGGAGGGTTTGAGAGAATTGACTAGAATAATTGCTTGAGTTTTGCATGCTCAATGCATATGACAATATGTGTGGACTAATTTAGAGAAGTTTCTCCCACCACCCACTCCTTTTCCTCTCCTTTATAAAGGTCTAGTATCATCCACTTTAAAAATCTCAAAAAATGGCCTTGCAATGCCAAGAAAATTTCCCTCTCTGATCTGGCTGAGACTGGAAATTCTCCAAGAAGGTGATGTATGACACGGACTACATAATGCCCTCATGGGATGTGATGTTTTCAAGCTGCTTTTTCTGTGTGCAGCTAATCCATTTCCATTGGCATCATGGCTGCAGATTAAGCAGGGTACATCTGCACACACGCGTTACCTTTTATAGGGCAGAAGTCCTGTGGGACTGACAACCTTCTCATTTGCTGCTCTGGCCCATATAACTCTGAGTCACAAACCCATGTGAATGGATATTGCTCATTTGGAAGACTCAGCTTTAACAGAAGTTAATGGAAACTATATTTAAAAAACCCCATACTTTTATTTCTTTTGTGGAGAAGCATCCTATATCATTAGCTTTCAACCTGTATTAGTCCAATAAAGGCAATTAGTTTTCCCCGTGGCAGAAAGCCTGTTCTGTATTTGGCAACTGCCCTTGGAACATATCCTTGGAGCAGATGGCTGCTTGCCTGCCAAATAAGATACAAATTAGATTTCCAGATGATTGAGTGACGGTGGCAGGAAAGCAGCCGCTCCATCTTAACTCCTCCTCTATTGCAAATCCGGTTAATCAGTGAGAACAGCACTGCTCAAGCTGGGGCATGCGCTCTGCAGGGCAAACCTGGCAGTGAGTGGGGCCCACAGGGAAGAGCTGGGATAAGTTAAAAGGAAATGTTTTGCTTTCTTAAATGTTTACTTATAATGAATAGCAAATCTGTCTTCTACACAAGTGAATTGCCGAGCCTGATTTGGTCCATAAGGAAGGCAAGGGATTGGTATCAACGGTCCCCATATGAGTCTCCATCAACGTCCTGCACTGTCTTGTAACTAGGCTGAGCTCCCATGCAGCAGGAGGATAGCTGTGGAGCTGTATTGTGTGGCAGATCGAATTATGATCAGCTTTTAGGTTCAAACAGCAGCTCCCCATTAGCTGCATTTGTGTATCCAATCAATTGGGAGTGCACTCTGCTTGGCCCAGGAGGACAGGCAGTAACTTGTGTTTCTATGTATTGTTTCTTTCTGTATTTAAAATAAGACACAGCTTTATATTTGAACGTGGTTGTTTCAATGTAGTCAAATGTAAGCAGGTGATTGCTGACAGGTAAAGGTGACAGCTGGACAAAGCACTTTAGTTCCGTTCCAATACCCTTGGAAACAACCACAGACTCACCATGCACCTATGAAGTGGAGCCAAGTTACATTTGGAAACTCATGTTCTAGCTAGATAACTGGGAAAAAAAGAACAGTGAAAACAAAATAGCTTTGGAAAAAGACTTGAGGGAATAAAGAGAAAAAATTTTCTCATGGTGGAAAAATAAATGCAGTAGGACCACTAGTATGCTTGGCTACACAAATGTGTTTCCAATGAAGTTAACAGTTATGCTGGTATAATTGTGAAGGGAGTCTGGCTTAGCACAGAAATCAGGGACCAGACCTGCAGCTGGTGTGGTCTCTACTGAAGTCCAGGAGGCTATACTAATCTGAAAAAATGTAAAGAACTTGCTTGAGGACAACTAAATTCTAGGGGCTTCTTCTGTTCTTCCCTATTCCATTTGCTCTGCCATAAAATGGAGGTTTCTCTGCATCTTTGTCTTCTCTTCCTTTCATATAAATAGTGTGGAGAGAAAGATTTGTAAACCTGCACTAATTTGTCTAATTTTTAATATTGTTTTCTCTGAGAGATAATTCTTTCTACCTGGTGTATCAATGAGTACATAGAAGTAAAATCAACTATTAGTGTTTCTGTGAGGCAAAAAGTAAAATATTTGCTGTAGAGGTCTTTTCAGATTGTCAATTTTCTACCCTTCATTAAAAATGCATTGCCTTCTGCAGGTGTCCTTCGACCTAAAGAGACTTAGTTAAAGAATATAGAATATAATAGTTAGTTAAAGAATAAAGAATATAGTAGTTATTTAATTTTAAAAGAAGAAATGTGGAGAGGATGAAGCTAGAGTCGGCACAAAGTTTTTCAGTAGGATCAGCAACACTCAGGTTTGCCATCCCAAGGGCAGCTGGGGAGTGGGGCAATGATGCTGGATGGAGGAGAAGCAGGGAGGGCTCAGCAGTGCTCTAGGTGGAGGCAGGATCTGGGCTGAGGGATGGACAGCTGGAAGACCACAGGAGTTTTTCTTAGGAGACAGAATTAGGAGATAACAGCAGGATGTTAGGAATTTGCAAAGCCCGTGGCAGGGGGATTGGAATGACATGATCTCTAAGGTTCCTTCCAACCCAAACTGTTCTTTGATTTTATTCATAAGTTAAAATGTTAATAATAGCCGGTATGGAATTTGATAAAGGGGAGAGAGCAGGAAGGTCTGTGAGTTTTGCGGTGTGGGGGTTCCCTCTTCTTTTCTCCACAATTTTTGCTTCCCCTGCAAAGAGGGATTGTACGATGAAGTTCCACAGGAGGGTCTTGGAGAATCAATCAGGTTTTTTACTCCTGCTGGTGCTCAGGATGGGGCTACAAATGGGGCAGCAACAGCCCCTACTGCTGATGTGGGGCTGCCTTAAACATCCCTCAGAAAAGCAGAGCTGTGTTAGCAAGAGACCTGTTGTGACAGTCACAGAATAATCCCACAGTGTCAAAGCAGGGTGACTTGCCACCCCAGGCCACATCATATTTTCCGTGTATAGGTTCTCTGGAGGAAACTTCAAAGTTTGGCTGTGCTCTGAAAAGAAGCTAGAAGGGCTTTAAAGTTTACATGTCTCTTATTCCTCAAAAAATGTGCTCAGTTTAGAAGTAAAAGAAGGTTCATTGTCCTGCTGTTTCTTTGAATGTTCAAGCTGAACCTTTTCTCTGGCTCCCACCTGTTACAAAGGCATACTGCCCTAGATTTAGACCCTCTAAAGACGTGTACGTTGGCTGAACAGCTGTGAGGTTTTCTCCTAGTTTCACCTAATTTTTGTTTATGTTAAAAGCTCAAAGTAGACGAAGTGGTTACCAGTCCAGGTGTATTTAGCTAGCTGAGAGAAACCCACAGGTTGTCCAGTGTTAATCTTCAATAGTTCTGTGGAAAATATATATTGCCATCAATGCACTAGAGATTTAGAAGAAACTTGAAAACTCTGATTGTCTGAAAATACTCTTTTCTTTGCTAGTAAAAGCAACAGCAGTGGTACACCAGTGTCATTCCATTGCATGAAAGCAAATAGCCATATTGATTTAGAGTGAAAAAGAACTCACTTTAATTTACCTCCCTTAGCTGTATTGGCTTTGAATTGGTATCTCAATAGAAGCCAGTGGTAGCCTAAAATGAATAAGCCTAAAAATCACTAAAATCAGTGCACTAAAATCAATAAGCCTAATAGTCACTGCACGAAGAAAATACTTCTAAAAGCTAAGCCTGTGTCCTCACAGAATCCTGTTCAGCTTGGAAATATTAGTGGATATTTTTCCTATTTTGCCACGTTGGTAAGAGGTTATTTGGTTTTGGTTTTAATTAGGTGATGGGGAAACCGAGGCATAAACAGTAGAAGACCCACCTGTTGCAGTGCATTGCCTGTGGCACAGGTTGTGATTGAATTAAATCTTCTGGAATTTTTATTTTTACCTTCCCATAGCATTTCTAGCATCTAAGGCCTGAAATAGGAAATGCCTTGGCATATGCATCAGTATGTGCATCTCAATACACTGCCAATAAAATCTGTCTTGAGATCAGCATATAGGCAATATGCAGGCAAGGAAGGGAAATTTTTCAGCAGAACTACTTTTCAGAAATCTGTGGAACCTTTAATCTCCCATGAACTTTATTGATTTATTCATTCATTCACTATTTCATTTTAACTCACTCTCCCTTTTGAGGCAAGAATCTTATGCATCTAAATGACACACATGGAAAGCCTGACATGGACCACCAGGGTGAATTGGTGCTATGAACAACATTATGAATATTCAGAGATGGTGGGTGGTCTGTAATGGGACAGACCCTGGTTGCCCCCTCTGTGGAGGAGTCTATTACCTAAACCAACTGGGAGGTGGATGGCAAATGTTTTATTTTAAATAATTTTTTCTTTCTTTTCTTTGTTATGAGTCAAGTATGGTTTACTAATGATCCTAGGACATACTGTCACTCCTTGGGACTAAGGACCTGACTAGATGCTGGAGTTTATCCACAACTCTTCATGCTCATAAATCAGACCTTCACTGTACACCTAACCCTTCAATTACCTTCTTTCCAACAGCAGATTTTTCGTGTGAGTGCTGAGCTTTCACTCTGCCCCATTTATTAACCCTTATTAGAATGAATCTGCCCTAGTGGACCTGTTCTGGCCAATGTATTTGTACTTCAAGCAGTCTCAGATCTGTTTTAATTACTCTCCTTTTGGTAGTTACTGCCTCTGTCTTCACACTATTTTATTCTTCTTTCCCCACTTTGAAAGCCTTTGAAAGAGGTTTTGCAATTTTGCAACATCAGATAGAGGTCTGAAGAGCAACTAATATAATTTCTAATGTAATTTCAACTGCTTGGTAAACTGCAATTTCTCTCTTCACTTATTAAGGAAAGCAAGAAAACTTCACATTTTGTATTCCAGCAAAATTGTCCAACAGTTCACACTATACACCACTTCTACATATTTACAAAAGTTAGGCTTCTGTCATTTTGATAGGGAAAAATAAGGAAGGACAGATAGTAAGCACATCACAATAGAGGTTTATCATCAAAATTAAAGTCTAAATGATGTAGAAGTATTTTTCTTATGTTTTCACAGCTGCTGTATTCCTAAAAAAACCCCTAAACTAACAAATAAGCAAAACCCCAGCACACACACCCTTGTCCCCCTTGTCCCCCTCCGCTTAATGAGAAAATTTGAAAATTTTATCTGTTGAATCAAAATCTAAAAATAATCTTAGAAAAGGTGGATGTTTGGTGTTTTTGGTCTAATTTCAGTTAAAATTGATTCAAATGAGACTGGATAGATAATTGGAGAGAATGTCAGACTGACAAAATGAAGAGTAGATGCCATAAATAGTCTTAACTGTTCTGCTGCCTGTCTTCATGTAGTGTGAATTGTGTATAAGTATCCCATTACAAACTGCTTGCCAGAGTTAATCATGTAAACAGAGTGATGTCTAAGCTAGGATGCTACTTGTGGCATTTTTATGGTCGAGAAGAGAGAAACTGTGATTTGTTGTATGTAGATTTTGGTTAAAATGGGTAAATGTTTGCAGGGATGGCCCTTACATGATTCATGGGGAAAATGCTGATGACATTTTCAGTTTCTTGCAGAACTGGGACTTACACAACTCTAATAATAGATGTGCTGTAAATAATTTTCTTCAGAGTTTTGCGTTTGCTTGATGACTCTCTGATCTGTGACGTACTGTTAGGATTTCTTACAGGAGCTTAAATTAAAAACATCATTCAAGGAAAGAAAGAAACCTGTATAGCCTACTGAGCTGGGCATTTTACTCCTGTGTCCATAATCTGCTGTAATCAAAAAAGAAAATAGAGGATTTGGGAGAAGTAGAGCAAAGACAGAAAGCTTTGATTCATGCTTGTGTTTCTGCTGCTCTCATTGCTAATTGTCAACCAGTGAGACCCTGTAGCTGGTAGCCAGTCTAAACCTGTTCCTAATTATGAAGGAGTAGACTGAGATTGCATCAGGGATGGATAATCTTAAATCTGGTTACTAAGATTTTTTATATTTTTTTGATCTTCTTTCTTCAGTGTTTGGTGTTGCTGTTTCTCAGCTATAGGATACCGAGCTAGGTAAACCAAAAGCTTGAATCATGTACAAGAAATAGCAGCTAATCAATAAATGTTTTTCCTTGAACAGTATTGGTCCCTGCTTCATATTGCTCTCTATATAAAAGCATCCATTTCATGCTCTTTGAAGCCTCTAAACAGAGGAGGGAGATCATCTTGTTCTCAGTGCTTCGCTTTTTCAAAAATTATTTTTCTTTAATTCAGCCATAAGCTTCTGGTTTAATGCTTCTCCTAAATGGTACTGATACAAGGTCTATTTCCAGTTTTCACAGATTTTCATGCTGATTAATAATTTTAATTCTGTGTCTAGCATGATGTAGATAGTAGATGCTAGGAGCTACTCCAGTTGCACTCTCTGTTCCTCTCCTGTTTTAAGACTAACCTTTCTTCTGGGTTGTACCATTTCAGATTTTAGTACTGAAGTATTTGTGCTGTTCCTTTGTTTCTTCAAAAAACTTTCTGTAGTCTTGGTCACTCCTGTTCTAATGCAGTTGTCTGTAGCCAGTTGTCTTAAAAGATAACTTTCTTCACCAAGAAATGCGAAGTTTGCACAGATTTTTTGCTCTGTCTTTGAATATTGAATACTACATCTGTTTACAGATGCAGTTATCTCCAGAGGGCTGACAGCTGACTACAATTTGCGAATGGAGGAGGAGTGAGTTTGGTTTTGCCCATATAAGTTGCAAAATTTGGATGTCAGCAAATGTCACAGTGAATGGTATTTTCTCTGGCATTTATTTGTTTGGAACTTTTTCTGTATTTTTATATTTTTTGCTTTTTTTTTGTTGTTGTGAATAACTTCAATTGTTGTTGTTTTGTTTTTGTTTTGTGTGGTTCCTGCACACCAAAAAAATTGGAATTTTTCCTTCAGTTACTCTGCTACAAAAAATCATGCAGTTCCTATTGAAACACTTCTGGAAGTCGGTATAATCCCAGTGGCATTCATAACAACTGATGTGTGCTAAATGGGATTGCAAAGAGAGCCACTCTTCATAAAACTCTACATGCCAAAATCCATTTAATGCTTCCTTTTAAGAGCCCCAGCTGAGAAAGCACAGAGTTTTGTTAAGCTTGACAAAGTAACATCTTGCTCCCCAAGCAAATGCAACTGAGGTGGATGGGTTTTAACAACATTGTAAGGAAGAGAATTTTGATATACTTAACAGTTGCAAGTTTAAATGCTTGTTTTCTTTAGAGTGTGCAGAAACCTACACTCTGCCCTGCTGCCTGCAGGTTTGGTGTGTTACTGTCCATACTTTTCGATCTCTACAGGGAAATTAAGTTATATGCACTTTAAAAGGACAATGTTTGTGTATCTCATTCCCATCTGCTTGGCAGACAGGAGTATGGTAGAATATCACAAGGAAATGCATAGCAAGGCTCTAGAAAACAACAGGAGAAGTATTGATTAGGAACAGCCTTTCCTGACTTTGCATCATTTCTAACGAAACCCCAGGCTGGAGGGATCCTAGTGACTAAAAATGTTGACTGAAGCAAGAAGGTAAGAGAACAGGTTATGAGCAAATTAAAGCTGATAAAGAAATAAAAGAACAGGAAGTGTCTGTCTGACTCAACCCAAAGATGGAAGTCAGGAGATCTTATCCATATTATCATTAGACTGAGTTTCTGTAGAAATTTTGTATAAAGGCCCTTTGTGTCTAGGATCCAGAATTTAAGGATCCTTTTGATCATTGAATAAACTCCGTCTTTGAATGGAAGCTAAAGTTTTGCTCACATAACTTTACAGGTTCCCATGGAAAGATGTTTAAATGTGTTGTATTATCTTGCTGGCCAGACCTTAATGTTTGACAAGTGCAGCAGGACCATGTTGTCAGGCAAGGGAGGTGCAGGAGCTCTGCCTGTTACCTGGTGGGTGTGCTCGAGACAGACTGAATGGGTCTGTCCAAGGTGCAGTCAGACATGTAACATCATTCCTCTTGTATTCCCCTGCTATTGCAGAGCATGGTTGCTGTACTGCTCACATTTCTCACACTTTCACCCTCTTCCTTTTTCTTTGTGTAACACTTACTCTCGTAAGACAAGACCATGGTGTCTTGTCTGCTTTCATATTTTTGTGGTATGCTAGAGGTTATTCCCAAGAATGTGCATCAGTCTCCTTCTTTTCAGAGGGATTTTTTATTTTTAATGTAGAATGAGCTTCATAATATTTATTTGGGGTAGGCCTCATCACAGATTTGTGCCATCACATCCATGAATGGCTAGAAATATACAAATTATGGGTTCCTGCCAGTATTCATAAAACTGTGTTTATACTTTATTTTTGCTTGCTCTTCATCCACTGAAACTAATTTAATAATTTTTATTGTTTCATTCATTTGGAGTTGCAGTATTAATCAAATATTACAGTTGTCTTAACTGCAGCTATTTTGCTACGTTCCCCCATTGTGAACACTTGGATGCACAATGATATTACCTCTAACCAAAGAACAAAATATTTTTGCTTCACATTTCTTCCCTTCTGAGTGTGTTTCATTCAATATAGAAGTTCTCTCTTGTATTGCTCATGGAAAATTTTATTGTTACTGCACTGTAGTCATGATCAAGCCCATGTTTTCTATTCACTGACATTGCAAACTTTTGAGGAAAAATATATACTACTCCTATCTAAAACTGAAGGACAGCCAATGTCACCGAACAAAGCAGCTTGATTCCTGGTAGGGCTAAATGCTTTGGACAGACCTCAGCAGGTTTCCCACCTCTGCAGAATGCAGAGAGCATAAAGCATTTCCAGTGCTCCCTCTCTGGAAGGTTTTTTTGAGTCAGAATTTAGCACCATGTATGAAAATTCATTTAATCAGTAAATTAAATGGGTTTATGTGAGCCTGGGTATATTTAGAGCTTGGTTAAGAGGCTCCCAAAGTAGTTTGAGTATTTTTGTCCCCTCATCCTATTCCTATTGTCACTAATATCTATAAATCTTAATTGAAACTACAGAGCTGAAAAAACTGTACTCAGCTAGGATAAGAAGTGACTCTCTGGTCCTGGGCCAGCAAAGTAATCAACCCTGTTTAACCACATCTAATTGCACAGGATCGGTGCTTTAAAGTTTGAAATAAGATTTTTGTACTTCAAAGTTAAAGTTAAATACTAGTAAGGGGCCAGGGGAGTGTGAGAGAAAGTGGTGGCTTGGAAAAGTCCACTGCTCAGGACTATGACACTCTGTGTGTGTCTCTGAATACTAACACATAAAGAGGCAAAGTGCTTTCATTTAAATGCTTATTTCTTCTGACTACATAGTACTTAAGAACTTCTTTTCAGAGTTAACTCTTGGAAAAGGATACATCTGAAATGAAGAGCTGTGTATTTAATCACAAGTTACACAATGTTGATGTAGATGCTAGAGAAGTGCAGAAAGTGCTTTGTACCTAGTGAATCTCTGTGATCTTCTGGTGTAGAAATGATGCTATGCTTAATTGCTTGTTGTCAAGTTTGGGGGCAGAGGTACAGTGGCCAAGATGAATAGTAAAATGTAGGATTAGGACTTTGTGCAGAAATTGTTTTATTCCAGCACTGAAGGAAAAATATCTGACTGACCCCCACAGGGAATCTGACCTATTCACTTGATGTGATTTCAGCTGTGTCTTTGTAGCACTTTCTCTCATGCCTCCACATTCCTGTTACCATATCTGTCTACAGCAGCAGTGTGGGATATGATCTTGCTAATCTGGTTCTGAAACTTCCCTCCAATTCTTCATTGCATAACTTAGATGTCTTTGCATGTGTCCATGTGTGTGTTGGGGAGAGGGGGTAGTCCTGTGAAGAATTATTCTGCCCTGATTTTTTGCTTTTATCTAAGATTTTGGGTCACACATGCCTTTTAGTCCAATTCTCATCTGTCCCCAAGAGCTCAATTTAATTTTTACAGCAAATACTGCCTCTGCTGTTCCTCCTTCTCTGAGGTGTTTGCAGCTGTTACTATCTCCGTGAGTCTCAGTGAAATGAGAAGGTTTGTTTCTTGTGTTACTTCCCAGTTTGAGCTCTTACTGGAACACTCTGCGGGCTCCACTGACAGAAGGTGCCCTCCTCCTGCCCCTGGCTTTATCCCGCACTGGGTATATTTAATCTCCCCTTCCCTGACGTGGTCTGAGGGCTTTAGCAAGCTGTTAGCATCTTCCTGAGGGGAGAGGACTCTAGGGACAGACACGCTAGACTGATGGCAAGAGAGAGGGAGAGGAGGCTCTTACATACTGTGTGCTACTCGTCAAAGGAGAAAAACACCAAGAAGTTATAATAAACAGGGAGAGTCTCTGCAGACTTGACAGCTGAACTTCTGAATGAGCTGTAAAGTGCTTTTTAGCTCTTCTGTGCATCGGAACTTAAAATGGTAACTGCTCATGAAGATGAGCACTCTCTCTGCCTTCTGCTGACTTCTGCAGAAGGTATGGGGAAAATGCAGTTGTCAGGCTTTGCTTCAAGGAGCTGGGGCACTTGGGTTTAATCAGCTTGGACACTGCTTCAGAGGATAGTGCTCTTTATAAGCAAACATACAAAAAATTCTCAATCACTCTCCCATGGAGGATCATACAGTATTGAAACAGATTCCAGAATTTAAATGATCAGTCTCAAGACTCCTTGGCAAAGTCAATGCATCTGGATTGTTCTGGTGGATGGTCCATAATTTCTATGTAAAATATTGCATGGTGATCCCCTGTGAAAGCCTCAGCATGGGCACAGAGAGGCACCCAGTGAAAAGGCAGTGTCACTGTAGAGGTTATCACACCATAAAAAAAAGGGGAGGTGCATACAGCGTCCAGTTGGCAAGACAGTGACCTTATGTCAGTCCCATTTAATCATAGAATATAGCCACAAAGGTACAAGCCGTGATTACAACATCATATGAACAAATCTTTTTTGAGAAGTGTAGATACACCTTGCTCAGATAAATGTTTTTTGGTTATTTGGGTTTGGGCTTTTTTTTTCTCGTTGTTCCTTGTTTGTTTTCTTGAAAGTAAAATCTGTAGTGTGCTTTTACTTAAAATTAGTTGTAATGACTAAATATAATTGAAAATAATGACTAAATTTCAAGAGAGATTAATCTTTTATGTAATAATTGTGTGTTTTATGAATGCTTATAGATCAAAGGAAAGATTTTTCTTATATGTCTTACATATTTATTATGTATGAAACATAATTTTTCTTAGGTATCACTGCACACATCTGAGTATAAGATAGATGTAAGAAAAATGTAGATATATCATACAGATGAGGACAAATTAAGTGTTCTGCTTGTGCCATAGCATGTAAAGACATGCTAAAAAGTGGAAAGAAATAATGACCAACCCAAATACCTAATTTTTTTTCTAAAAACACTGTGCTGACTTTTACACCTAGTCACTTGGGATGATAGTCTTATAAAGCTATAGGATTAATTCTTCATTATTTCTTCTTACAGTATATGTGTAAATGCATTAGTGGAGAACTGCATGAAAAATGTAGGTTAAGAATGGTGGTAATATTCCTTAAGTCATACATTATTTATTAAGTGCTGCTTCTTGAATTCTGATCTGGTGTCAGCCACAAGAGAGGTATAGAAAATGGACTTGACTTGCACAGTCAGGCAATTGACTCTGCACTTGTCCCAAATTCTTATTTGCCTAAAACATTTTTTCTTGCGGACAGCAAAGCTTTTCAGTTGTGTTCCTTCTCCAAGTTTATGCTCTTATGGATCCAATTTCTCCAGTTCTGTGGGATTTTTCTGGGGGGAAGTTGAGTGGTTGTACTTTGTTTCTATGTTCAGGAATCTTATCTACTTACTCAAAGTAGCCATTACCTTTCATCCTCGGTGTTTTCTAAAGACTTTTGGGTTTCAATTTATAACTTTTCTTCTGACTCTGCTTTCTGATGCCTAAGAAAAAAATCTGCCTGAGAAAACAACCACTCTGTGCCCTCTCTGTCCCTGTAGTCAGGATCTTTTCTTTACTTGTTCTTAAAATGCAGTCCATGCTTTATCTGGGCTTGACAGGATTTACTTTTTTACTTTATTGGTTAACTGATTTGCAGACATCCAGATCTAGAATTTTCTGCATTGTAGTTTTCTCTAATGCTGTAAGGAGGTGAACTTCCACTCACCAGTCCTGCAACAACGAGAACAGCTATTATAAAAATGCTCAGATTTTTCTGTTCAGCTACAAGTTAGACGGAGGACTTATTTAACTCTAATCTGTTTTTCCCACCCCTTGCTTCTTTTTATCATCCAGAAAGAACTCCAGAGTTCAGTTTCAGTTGGGAGCTTTGTAATAACACAAAAACGGAATTCCTTATATAATCCAGCAACTAGTTTCTTTCAGTAGTAATATGAATGCAAAATTAGAGGGTTAATACAGACCATGTATGTAGACATGTACAGACCATGTAGTATGACCATCCTAACAATGTAATTTTGCTGTTATTTTTAGCTCCTTTTTATTGTTTAGGCTTTTGGTCTCAGTGCCTTGTTTACCATTAGAGCAGTTTTCTCCTTTGATGTCACTTTACCAACTTCCAAATAGAGCAAAATCTGTCCTTTGTTTTGAATTCAGAGAATGTTTTACACAGCAAACTCTTGAAATATGGGGATTTTGAATATGAAGTATGCTTGAGTTCATAGTCATTCAGGAATTTCAATAGGGCTCATTCTCCATTAAATCTGTCCTAGGTGAAATCTAATTTGATATATTCTTTCATGATTTTGCTTCCTGAATCAAGGGTTACTTATGCTGAAATCTGAAACTCTAAATCATCTGTCAAATGTGACAGTAAATATATATAGATTTAGCTAGTAGTTTGGCAAATATTTTTGCTGCTAGAATAAGAACTTTGAGGCTGAAAGTGGCAGTAGAATTACTCAGATTCAATAAGGTTAAGGAAGCTGGAGGAACTTTTTTTACTCATTTCTTGTAAGTGATTTTGTAAAGAGAACTTTTTCCTCTGCCACTGCTATCCTTGATAGATCTGTTATAGAAGTTAAAACATTTATCAAAACTGTCACAGATCCTATGACCCATGGAAGAAGGACTATCAGACCTTAATTGCAATAGCTGTGTAATTTCAGAACTTCCCTTCCCCTGTTCACCTACTCTCTGACCTTTATGTCAGCTTCTAATTTCCTTCTGTAATTGACTGTTCTTTCTAGTGCAGGAAACTGTGGCAGCAAATGCATCTTCTTAGTGCAGAGGAAGTTCCAAACAGTGCTGTCGAATTCCTATCAAATTTACTTTATAATCAAGGCTTGGGGGAAAAAGAAGGTAGTTTGAACAAGTTTCAGGTGAAAAAGGAATGAGTTTCCCCAAATCTTGTTTTGTGGGCATTTTGTTTTTAGTACATAAAGTTAAGGAAGGACTTAAAATATTACCTTCAAGCATGTGCTGAAGACAGCTGTTTGGTTCAAGAGTTGCTCATTTCAGCAACGCGTACTAATGGAAGCACACTTTAAGTTTACTTTGCTTCAAGGGATAGCTAATCAATTGATACAGGAAAGGAGAGGAATTGGAATAGCTGCTGAGTGTACCCTGAAATGTCTTATGTATCCAAAGTGAGGTTTCTATACCATGCATGTTTCTATATCTTTTCTATATCACAATACCACTCTATTTTATTTCCTTTAAGAGACTTCCAGTTCAGCACTGCCTGTCCCAACTTTCCCCGTGTTTGTTGACTGATACAGGAGTGATTTGTGGATTTACTCATGAATTACTTATCTTACTGGTTACTGGTCAGCAACACCAACAGTCAGTAACTGGAAACACACAAAAAAAGCTGGGTTTAACTTCTAGGCTACTCCAGTAGGAAGTAATATTTAAATGAATCAAAGTATCTGTTAGTAAGATTATGTTGTTGTCACTTAGAACAATTGGATTCTGAGGAATTACCTCTTTCTTTTACACAGCTAGTAGCCACAAACTTAAAAAATAAAACCAGTTCTTCTTGTCAAACTGTAACTAAACAGACCCATCTGCAGCTTTACAGGACACAGAAGGGAGTACAATAACATGAAAAGAATAGTTGTAATTTTTCATGTCCCATTTATTCCTGGGTTAGGGAAGCAAACCATAATGCAGTATATTTGCTGTAGACATTGTACTGCCTTGTAGTCCATAAACCTTTTCTGCTGGCTGTGTTGTTACTAAGATTTTGTTGCTTGTTATTAAAATTTTTAGGACACTGGGGCTAGAGGGCCAACCCCACACCTTTACCTGGGTGTTTGAATCACAAAATTAATGTATCTGTGTAATCTATTCAGAATTCAAGAACAAAGTAATTTCTTTTATCTTCTGCATAGCTGCCATTAGGGACTGAGTAGTCTGCATAACCAAAATGAATAAACCCAATCAAAGTAAAATCTTATACTTAAAACAACCTCCGCGTTCCACCAGTGAAAAGTTCTCTAGAACTTGGTCCTCCACAGCCAGAGAGGTGATGGAAGGAGAACAGCAGAGAGAATGCATGAGTGTAGGGGAAAGCACAAGCCTGCAAATACTGTTTAGTCCTATGGCACCCACTAAAGGCAGAACTTCATAATTAGCCTTAATTCTCTCTGCTTGGTTTTTAAAAAGAATCTTGTGACAGCTGAAGGGTCAGTCCTTTGCAATGAGGAAAGAAGCAATTGTTTTTTAAAGTTTAGATGACATATAAACATCATATCTACATCCCCTTCTAAAGTTTTACTGATTTGGTTCCCTCTAGGGACTGCCAGAACATGCATAGGCCTCTGCTGTCTGGTCTTCAATATCTTTTGTGTCACATACTACTTTAACCACTTTGGTCCTCAATGGGGATAAGCATCCATCTCAAAAACAGTCTCCTTACCTTAACCTGTCTGTCTTGATTTCCCTTCCTTTCACAGGATTATTCGAGACTTCAGTTCATAACATCTTTTTTGAAATCAACTGTACCTTAAAGAACTTCTATCTTTGGAAATCAGGTATTCGTTATCAATTTCATTTTCATCAACTAGGTCACTTCAAGACACTCTTTGAATATTAAGGGAAAAGTACACATTTACAGAATTTTCTAAAATTTCCCAAGTCAGTGAACACTTCACATTCTTCCATGACTGGCAAGATAGAGTCACTGTCTCTGAGACAATATTTTGAGGAAAGACCATATCCAAATAGGACTAAAAGAACAGAATTGCCATCCACAGGACTTATCAATACACTAATATGCAAAACGAAAGCTGTGAACAGCTGCTGAGCCAAAGCTGTCATACATAAGAAACTGGCATGCATGATCTTCACTCTCCTTGGATTAAAACATTCTAATACTCCAGAACCACTGAGCACTAATCAGACTGTAGTAAAAACTTGCTGTAAACCAGAAACAATATCTAGCTTTTTTGATTTTATTGAGGACAATCCAGAGATCTCTGACAGTTAAATGTTACAGTGCTGAACTAAAGGAAGCTCTTAATTCCTTTAAAAGGCCAAATGGTTTCTTCCATATTTTGTGGCGTGCCTGATTGGCTTCAGGAAAAAGAGGTTCACATCCTAAAAATTTCATTATAAGCATGCTCACTTTTCATTTTTTCAGAAAGTATTGGCTATGGAGAACATAGGAGATATTTCAATGCGTGAGACCTGGTACTTTTATTATACATTATGGATTTGCCTCCTGGTAGTAACTCAGAGCAAAATCTTTACAAGGCCAGTGGCTCTTTGAAATCATATAATTATTTTCATTCCACTTTCTTCTTGATACTCCTTAGTGACTTCTCTCCCAAGTACAACTAAAACAGAATATTGAAGGTACTTCTGGAATTCTAAAGGAAAAGAATAGTGACCATTCCTTTTCAATGACAATGACTGAACTTTTCATTCCTGTCTTTAAAGTTTCAGATTTGCCAAATTAGAATTCATGGTGAGGAAAGGTGGCTCAGGCCAAGTGCCAGAATGATTCAAAGCAGTTGACACGCAAAGAGGTGCTCCCTCCTGCGTATATATTTCACTCACAGGAAATAACTGCAGGTTTGTATAGAAGCAGTAACTAGATTAGTTTTGGTGGCTCAAGAGCTCAAAACCCTGTTATTCCAGCCTTGTGCTGTCCTCCACATCAGCGAGTTCTCAAGCAAATATCTTGGCAAGAGCAAGTTACTGTTTTGCAAAGTAACTACAATATAACCAGAAAACAATACTTTGCATTATTTAGATTGACTTGGAGACCCACTCATCATGTTTCCTGTTTCATAAGTGCTGTTGTTTGTGTACACCTATACAGGCCACACATAAATAGCATAGTTCTGAGAGAAGTGGATAAGATCAAGTTTTCGTGCCTACAGTGTCTGTAAACCAGTGACAGAAAACCAGGAGTAAGAAAAAAAGACATAGATAAGATAAAAAGATAAAGCAGCAAGAAATAACAGAAACTTAAATAGTAAATGTATTCTATGAGTTGTTAAAAAGCATCAGAAAGCACCGAAGGCCACTTCAGGGAGTTGGAAATGTGCATTCACATGTAAAGCTGTGAGTCAAGTAAGGTACAGCTGAAGGAACAGATTTGGTAAAAGCTCAGGTGGAAGGGGAAAGGGAGAAGCAATACATGCCTAACACAGAAATAGGATGCATATTTTGTCTGATATAATAACGCCTCTTTGGACTGAGTGAAAGGTAGAAATGGTAATTAGACATGGCTTGAGACACGCTGGGTAAGCTGAGCAATGGGAAGTAGCAGAAGAGATTAGTTTCTCCAGGCAGCACACAGTGTGCACTGGTCTGGCTAGACAGCCTTGTTTCTGCATCTCTTTTGTTTATAGTGCAGCTGCTCCCAGCTGTCAGAGAAAACTCTCTATGATAATCTCTAGGCATATCACTACTACTACTTTGCACATATTGAGGAAAGGATGAACTGACAACCTACTCCCTGCTTAAACAGACAAGAGAAAATATTTCATATTCAGCCTGAAAGGTGTTTTTGCTACTGCAGCCAATGTCCACTCCAGAATTACTGTGTTGATAGAGACCTCAAATGGCATTTTCTCTGCATATAAAGAAAGTACTTGTCCCATTGTATTATCTGAAGATAAGCAGTGATCCAAGAGAGGCAATAATGTTTACCTTTTTTGTATTTATATCATGTAGCTTCAAATACAGGCTAAACTTTGAATCTATCCTTTTTTTATGAGAGAAAAATCGTTGATGTCTAAGGGATGGAGAGTGAACTGATACCAAAGCTGTGGAAGCTACAGTGTTTTTAACTGTAGCATTGTGTGCTACCATTTCATCCAGTAGCTAAAAAGGGTAAGGAAAAAAAGACAAAGATGCTAATTTCAGAGTGATGTGAGTTGTTTTGTGGTTTTTTTTCTAGCTGAGTGTTGAATTCCCTCAGTCAGACATCATTTGCAAGGATTATTTTTTCATTAAATCATCAGTGTAATTGACAGGGACTGACTGTTATGATGGCAGATTGTGATCATTGAATTCCCATTCTACACAAGCTAGAGAGCCCCTGCAGGGAACACAAAGATGCTTGGTAGACAAAACAGCAAAAGAGGTCCTCAGCCAAAGGAAAACATGTAGAGAACTTCCATTTCCATGACTGTAACTTCTTTTCTTCTACTGACTGCTAGTTACAGCAGATTTCCTTAAACCCTCAACCTTTTGTTCTTCTCTTCATTATTTCCTCAAGAACTTTTAAGTAGAACTCCCTCGAGATTATAATGTCTGAACCCTTTTTAAAGTAAGAGCTTTTGTTTAAATAAACTTTCCCCTTTTCATTAAAATCACTTTGCTCTTGTAAATTAAAACTAACCTTTGGAGTATAATAGTGATTATAACCTGATCTTCTGCTCTGCACACTGAACTGGGACACCTGATCTGCTTCAGTGTGCTATAAAGAACGTTATACTTTAACTACAGTTTAAACATGATCATAAGTCTTTTCAAAATGAGGTGAACTAAACACCCTTATTTGCAAGCACAACTTACTAAACATTTTCCAGTCATTTGCATGAAATATCTGAGATACCATGCTCCAAAGAACTGGAATTAAATGTGAAACTGGTTGTAAAATTAGTGAGATGGCCCTGAAGGAAAATTTATTCTCTTAATAAATGATTTTGCCGTAAAAATACATTAATTTCCTGTGTCAAGAGATTAACTGTTTTCTAGCTAATATTGTTTCATGCAAACCCAAATTGCATAATCTTTGTGAAAAGAGAATACTTTTAGTCAGAAAAAAAGTAACATATAGCCAAGTTTACTATCTAGTTATACTAGACGGTCCTCTTTCTAAATAAGAAAAAAAGATGTAACCCATGCTTTAACACAAAACCTTGCTCCTGACTTTTCTTAGAAGTCTTAAAATGCTTAAATGGAGAAGGGGAAGAAAAAAAACACATGCCAAAAATGCAGCAGAAATACTTATTATCAAGCCCTTACTTATACTGAACTAAATAACAGTATGACTTTTTATATTTTAGCTCTATGTTCAGACTCAGCTGTATAATCAGGCTCATCTTACCCTAGCTGGGCTCTAGGGATTCTAAGCAGCAGAATAAAAACACTGAAAGTGGAAGCTTGGTTTTGTACACAACAGTTTTGGAGCACAGAGAAAGACTCTTGTGGTAGGGGTAAGGCTGGGACAGCAGGATGTTTTTCATTAGGATAGCATCTAAATGTCATGGATCATCAGCTGGTAATGTAAGTCCAGTCAATGCAGCTGCTGCCAGTTGAGCTAAGTTAAGGATGCTGCCTACAGCTCTGTATTCTTCTCTCCTCCCTGCCCTTCCTGAGGGTCTGAAGCAACTGACTGCATTGATGTGGGCGCAGGACAGGGAGGTGCAAGTCCTGCATCCCACCCACAAACTGAACAGCCTTGAGCAAACAGCCTCGGGACGTCTCCAAAATACTCACTGTGCTTGTCCCGCTAATTCAATGCAAATGCTATTAACACAAAGCACTATGTTTCCAGGAAAAGCACATCAAAATGAGCTGGGCCATGTCTGCAAGTGCCAGTTTTAGGCTTCTACGTTTTATGCTGAGGGAAAGACTCCAGTGTTCAGCCCTGTATTTTTTGAGAGGGGTTTTTAAGTAAGAGATTAGCAGAAGGAAAACAAGCCATGGACATAAGACTCAGAAGGCAAAAGGAAAAGCTTCTTTTGGTGAGTTGGCTATTTGAGGTCTGTTAAAAATCTTAAGCGAGAGCAAAAACCCACCAAACTAAACCAAAAATTCTACCCCCCAAACAAACAACCAAAACCTAAATGCCAGCCTAAACCCCACCAAACAAACAAAAAAGAAAACAAACCAACCCCTCCCCAAAAAAACCACAACCTAAAATATATAAGAAACATACAAAACATGGAAAACCCCCTTAACATGCAAAAAAAAAAAAAAAAAAAAAAAAAAAAAAAAAAAAAAAAAAAAAAAAAAAAAAAAAAAAAAAAAAAAAAAAAAAGCAAAACATGGAAAACCCCCAACCAAACCACAGAAAACAACCAAACAACAGAAACCAAATGAACGTAACCCCAACCCCCACCTTATTACTTATCTGCCAGCTAGTGACTGTTACTCTGGTTTTAGAGTAACTAACTCACTAAGTAAGTGAGTAACTAACTTAGTAACTAACTAACTAACTAAATCCTGCTGTAATGGAGTTAAACCTGCTGCTGTTCTCACATTTACAGTAGAGGCCAAATGCTACACAGGTACCAGACCTGGTCTCCAGCTGTAAAAATTACTAAAATGTAGAATGCCTAATTGACTTGATCTGTGGCAACCTAAGGCAGAGTCAAGTAATTTCCCTCTGCTACTCTCCCCTAATTTATTAGAGTTGAGATATGCACCTCAAAATTACTGACTGGTTTAAGAATCATGATTTCTGAATGATAGGAACTGGTCCTGTTGCTACACCTGTTACCCTGTGGTTGGAGCAAGCATCTTACTGCAATTCTTCTAACAATTCACAACACCTCTCATGACTAATACCATGTGACTTATTTAAAATGCCTAAATAGTGATTTGCCATTCAAAATGCTCTCTACCTCCTATTTTTTAGTAGCTGAATTTTCAAAGATAGCTTTGTGTCACTAAATAATTCATCTTTTAAAGTATAAGATAGTACTTTTAAGAATACAGATACAGCAGAAGTGGTAGGGTACTTTACACCCTAGAAATATGTTTGCAAGACATTCATATTCTTCACTGGGACTTACCAGAAAGTGCAAATATAGACCCATTTATCACACTCTCAAATTCTACATGTTTCTTTAAATGCTGATTTTTTTGCAAAGGTTTTAATTCCCAGAATGGAGGCACTAAGCACCAGCCCATTTTGTTTCTGGCAAAACTGGAGGAAAGCTTATTTCAAATTTCTAATTAAAATTCTTTCTTGCTGCGTAAGGAGCCCTGATGGGATTCCTCAGGGTAGCTGGATGGGTTTCTGATTGAATTACAACCGGCCCAATTGCGTGAATATTTCATTTAAATGTTGTGAACTGAAAACAGCAATTAACGACAACCTGAATAATAAAAAGCACTACTTTACCTTCAATCCTCTCCTCTCCCACAGTTGATTCAATTCAAATGCTTAGTCACTGGGAAAAAAAAAACCCAACCCAAAGCAAAACAAACACATCCCTCAAACAAATCCAGAAACAAAAAGCCAAGCAAGGGTCACTGTATGGGAAGAGGAGATGTCTACAGTCCTCATCCTACAAGGCAGAAACACTTTGCCTGGGGATGATGACTGTGTATGTGACACTCTTGCAGAACTGCCCTCATGAAGCATGACTGTGTTTCTGACCTGCCATTTATTCAATATTCTACACTGTGCTTTCTGTCCAATGAAGGTAATTTCAGTCTATCGTCTCACCTTTATCATTTTCATCAGCCATTGTTTTACTAGAGAACCACACTACCTGTAGATTCTCTGGGGAATATTTACTAATCTGGTCAAAAATTCTAAAGCAATCAGATTGGCCAAACCCTCCCAGCCCTACACATGAGCTTCTGAGTGAATTACCCACATATACAAATTAACTTTTAGGCCAGGGAATTTAGGAGTGATCCACCTGTGCCTAATTCCCTGACTGGATTATAAATATCTCCCAAAGAATACAGTAACATGAGCTGATACTTAGGATGAAAATATGAGAAGTTGTGGAGAATTATAATAAAACCAAATGCTGAGACGATGTGCAATTTCTTCTGATATGTCCTAGAAAGCCAGCATTTTATGCACCCTGCCTTCAGACAATCTGCGCTTCTTGTATTTTGCAACTTTGTCAAATCTAAAAATCAAAAAGCTCATGAGAATTGGTCTAAATCTGACCAAAGATCCACTGTTTCAAAAATATTCTTGGGAATTGATGACTGATTGGATCTTGCCAACCGGAAGAAAATAAGTTGATTAATTATAATCTTTACTGTTATTTATTAGTGATCCACAGTGTTTAAATTGCCAACTTGATTATCATAATTGCACCAGCATAGTGACTAAATCAGGAGAAGTTATTAGTAGGACTAATGTGTTCCTATAATAGAGTTTTCTATAACTGTGTCAATATCCATAGTTCATAATACAGCCCCTCCTTTTCTTCCCACAGCAGGAACAGATCAAGTTAAGCTAGCACAGATATACTAGAAAAAAAAACCCAAACCAAAACCAAAGCCATTGAAAAAGATAGGAGAGAAACCCACAACTCAATTAGTCTTCTGAAGCAGCCGTGATGACTTCATATGTGAAATGGAGTCAGCACAAAGTACTGCATGAGGATCAATGTTACAAGCCTCAGATGCAATGATATAGCTTTATTCTGGCAGCTGCAAACTGTTCTGGCTCTGTCTGTCCCTTGTCAGCACAGAAGAATGTCTCTCACTTTGTCTTACTAGTGTGGTATTATCTCATGGGCTGATTCTTCCACAGAAAAATGAGCCACTCTACTTTGTTTCATTATTCCTCAAACTGATTTGCAGTTGGAAATACATCAAAATTGCATTTACTTGTTTAATGATGCTATTTGTCTAGATTTGGGGCTTTCTTCTTGATGGCAAAACTCTGAAGATGATAGCAAATTTTAATAATATAATTTAATGTCTATATTCATATATATAAAATAATATAATTTGTCAAATACAATTTGAATCATGTTTCGCATATTACTTATTTGCACTTTATGGTTCTTTATCTACAGAATAAACTTCATACTCAAAAGGCATTTTCCCCCCGTTGTGCACTTCTTCCTTTGTTTTTGAGCTCCTATCCTCCAACTAGGAGCAGGTCTCTCAAATGTACATTTCCTGAATTTCACATTCTAGTTTTTTGTTCCATAAAAATCCAAATCTGAAAGCAAAAGTCAGCTGAAAGTAATATGGCTTGGATTTCAGGAAAGGTCCTCACAATAAACCATAAGGTTCTATGTTTTTGATGAAAGTTTGTAAATGAACCTTGGTACTGCTAGAGTAAGCCACAAACAGTCTTAAATGATGAAAAGAAGATTAATTTATAAGCTGGAAACTGTAGCTCAGACCAAAATCTCTCACAAGTTAGGTCCATGCATCAGTGGGCTAAATTACATTTCAAATCACCCTTTAGCTCTGAGCTCAAATTTCCGCAAACATCGAAAATATTCAGACTGGATTTGGATTCCATACCCTACGAACATATTCAGAACAATCCTGAGGAAATGTTTAGCAATGGATCCATTCTTATTTCATGCCCTTTGCATTTAAAAAATGTACCTGAATATCAGTTTGGTTCAAGGCACACTTTGGCTTCTAGGGAAATACAGATGGGCAGGCAGTAGAAAAAATTATAAGTTTAATTCTAGAGCCCAAAATAGCAAACTGATTTTTTCTCCATTCTGAAATGTAAAATAATAAGGAAAATACCTGGATTTAAACACTTTTAAAGTGTGTGGGCCCTGAATTGATGTTAAACTTGGTATTTGAGCTGTATGTGATAATTGGTGGCTCAGTCTGTTTAAGAGGAGATTTGATACCGGGTGGTTGCTTTTGCATGCACTGATATCAGTCAAAGTCCCAGTCTGACTGTGCATTCAGATTTCCTGACCAGTAGCTTGACTGATTTTTTTTTATTTTTGTGTGTGTGTTGTTTCAAACTTAGGAGAAGGGGCGTTTTAATGGTGCTAACAGAATCATTACCCTAAGTCTGATTTTGTTAAAGTATAATTGCCCTAGACAAGGTGGGGGGCTGGAGCCAAATCTCAGAGTAATCCACATTTGGCAGAAGCTCAAGGAAGGAGGTTGAAAGTATGTTTTTCATCAGCACAACTAGATTGATCTGTTGTTTAAGAGGGAGGGCATCTACTCCGAGACTTAGGTTTATCAGAACTGTGTAGGCTTCAGTCATCCACGCATGCACAATTTGGCTTTAACCAGCCTTTTATAGTTATAATATTCAGGCTGTATTCAGGCAGGTGATCCTTCATCTCTCCTTAACACTGGCGAGGCCACAGCCTGAGTGATGTCTCCAGTTTTGGGTGCCCCAAAATGAGAAAGACTTTGACTTCCTGGAAAGAAAGGAACTAGAACAGCTGTCATACAAGGAGAGGCTGAGAGAACTGGGAATGCTTATCCTAGAGAAGTCTCAGTGGGGATCTTATTAAATGTGTATAAATACCTGATGGTAGGTATTAAGAGGTTAAGATGACACAGAATCTTCTCAGTGGTGCCTAGTGGGAGCACAAGAGGCAGTGGGAACAAACCGAAAAACAGGAAAACACTTCTTTGGCTCTGATGGTGGTTAAACACTTGAACAGTGTTTCTCAGTACAAGAAAGATGTGGGATGTTTAAGCGGGACCAGAGGTGGGCCACAAAAACAATCAGAGGCCTGTGGGGACAGGCTGAGAGACTTGGGGTCATTCAGCCTGGAGATGAGAAAGCTCTGAGGAGACCTTATCGTGGATTTTCAATACTAAAAGGGGGCCTACAAGAAAAATGGGAACAGACTTTTTAGAAGGCCCTCTTATGGTAGGACAAGTGGCAATGATTTTAAATTAAAAGAGGGTAGATTCAGACTAGATATAAGGAAGAATTTTTTTAAGAAGAGAGCAGTGAAACACTGTAACAGGCTGCCCAGGGATGCCCCATCCCTGGAAACATTCCAGGTCAGGTTGGACTGGGCTCTGAGCAACCTGATCTAGTTGAAGATGTCCCTGCTCACTGCGGGGGATTGAAGTAGATGACCTCCAATCCAAACCATTTCAGGATTATGTGATTCTATAACAGCTTGTCCTGGGAGACTGTGGAGTCTTCATCCTTGGAGGTACTCGAAATCCACAGTCATGGTTCTGGGCAGCTTGCTCTAATTGGCCCCGATTAAGTCAGGAATGGTTGAACAAGTTGATCTCCAGAAATTCCTTCCGCCCACAGTAATTCTGTGCTGCCTGTCAGTGGAATGCAAGCTGTGCATGGGCTTATGCCAACAGCTCATGTTGTGATCCCTGGGATGGAAATCCTACTGTAAACTTCCCCACCAGTGAAGTTATGTGGATTACAAGGAGGGCTGTGGGCAAGGTAGAGAGGGTAGAGACACGCTTACGTCCCATTCCTGGAAATCACCCTGCCATCACTGCCAAACTGAATTTTTCTAGCCTGCAGTAGACGGGCTCATATACAAGGAGGCAAAATTATTTTTTGCGTAGCTGGTGAAGAGCCTTGTAAATGCACTCTCACACATTACGAAAAGCTCTTTGAAGTGCACCACAAGTTTTAGTTTTGCTGTGGAACTGTTTTACTGAGTCCGAATTCCCAACACCCACATTATTTTTTTGTTCCCTGTGGTATTAGATATGACCTTAAAAATGTGCTGAAGAATAGTGTAAGTCTAAAGCCTTATTTCTAATGAGAACTGGTTTAAAGGTTTGCCAATTTTGTTTTTCACATGGAAAATGTTTTCATCAATCTTTGCAGTTAAGCTATTTCAAAGAAATTTCATTTTGGAAACACAGGTGAAACATTTAAAGCATCTTGTTTGACATTTTTGAGAACAGAGGGTTTTGATTTTGGTCCAAAACAACACGTCTAAATTGAGTTAATTTTAAAAGTTTCATGAAATTCGTAACAGGTCAAATTAGGGTGCCAGGTTTTGATTTTTAGCCAAAGCCAAAATAATTTAATTTTCCCAAGACCTCAGAGCTTTTCTACATGAATTTAATTTTACAGCAAACCTAAAATGTCTTCTTTTGTTTGAAAATGTAAGAAAATATATTATTTAGAGATCACAAAACTTTTCACTAAACAAAGACTTAGGAAGCTAATTCCCATTTCTTTTGTAACAAAAGATACTACATTTATATCATTAGACTGCTGTTTCAAAACCCTAATGTCAAAAATCAAAATTAATAGAAATCATTTTTGTAACAATTCATCAGAGCTATCCTGTAATTGGGCATATATAGGTATATATTTTTTAAATTTGCACTTCTCACATACTTCCAGGTGTTCAATAATCTAATTATTTTCTAGCTGAATTTAGAATTCTTGGAACTGCAGAATATAAAGACCCATGATTGCTCTCGTATGTCTCCAATTTTATATGGCTGCAGTCCTTTATCTATTCAGATTAACTTTATTCCTGCTAGCTAGGAAAATTTGTTTGTCTGCAGAGAAGCTGCAGGTGACAGGTACAAAAAAATGCAAGATGGGCAACCCCCTCTGTCTTACATGCAGCAGGAACATATCTTATTAGACTTCAGATTTTAGCATTTTTATTTGTTGAAATGCGTCGGAGCCAGCTGGACAGCTGTAATTCCAGAGCCCAGTTGGAAGTTCTAGTGAAAATACCTAATCTGTCTTTTCACTGTATAAATAGAAAACTAGGCAAACTGAATGTAAAAGTCATATAATGATTATAATAACTTATAAAAATAAATTGCATGACACTTTTGTTCAATTTTTATAAATAACAGAGGAGTTAATTTAAGGGGGAAAAATGATCACCATACATTATTTATTTATCTGCTTCCTTTGCATATAAAACTAGTTCAGTTAGAAGGAAAATTTATGTCAAATGTTGAACTATCAAGGCTGTAAAGTGAACATTTCCAAAGTCTGTAATGTACTATCAGCTAGATTCACACAGGGACTCAACTATTTAAGTATCACCTTAAAGACATGAATCCACAGCTGACATCTTCAACACCCCTGTCCAGCTGTCACTCTGGAGATAACTAAATCGTGTGCCACTTTGTGTTTTCCACTAGACAGACACAATGACTCCTGGTGGTGATTAAGCTGCTTGGTGTGTGCTTCCTGGGCATCCTCCACCCAAGACATTTCTTCTCCTGGCTTGAAAAAAATGACCCAATTAGACATTTGTAGTTCAGCTACTCCACCTGCCTTTGAGTCCCCTGAAAACATGTACTGTCTGGGTTGTTCTCCTTTTCTCCATTATCTCCATCACTGAAATATTCACCTGCACAATTTGGTAAACAGAGCTGGTCACCTTTCTGTCAAAAAAAGGTATCAATCAATAGTCTTCAGATTTTTTCCCACTGTGGTCAGTAGCTGTGAAAGTCAGTGTGTTTCACCTCTGTCCCTTATTTAAGACCATTTCTGTTCCTGCGCTCTTCATCCCTAGTCCTCCTCAAAGGATACAGTCCAATGCGCAAGATCATTTCTGCCCCTGAACAGCCCCTACTCTGGGCTGTCAATGAGGACTGTGGTTTGCAGCTGTGCCACGTCTCCTCTCCTGTCCCATGGTCTTTTAACAGCACAGCTGATTTGCATCTTTTATACACAGAACAATTTTTGACAGGATGGAGACATTTGATGGGAAAAGGAAAGTCTCCTGCATCTCAGTTATGTGAAGACACTCAGTCCCTACAGCATCTACTTCAAACCCCACTGTCTTCAGTCTGCCAGCTGCAAAACACTCCTGAACAGCCTTAAAACTTTACAGACAGCTAAAAGCCACAAACCCCAAAATTGTGTCAGGACCAATTTCACTGAAAGGGTGGTCAGGCATTGGAACAGGCTGTCCGGGGAAGTGGGGGAATCCCACCCCTGGAAGTGTTCAAAAGGCATGTTGATGTGGCACTTGGGAGGTGGTTTAGTGGTGAACACAATGGTGCTACATTAACAGTTGGACTCCATGATCTTTGTCATCTTTCCCAACCTTAATGATTCTATGAGTCTGTGATTCCTGGCCACTTGCAATAGGCAGTGCATCAGGTGACAATATCCAGGCAACTCAAGGAAAATAGGTCCAACCATTACCTGAAAGGCTGGAAATCACTAAGCAGGCTTAGCAAAATTTCTGTTTTTCCTTATTCTCATTAAATATGTGCATCACTATAGTCTATTTAAAGTGTCTATCAGACATACTGTACTCCTCATGCATTTGACACAATTTATTTTATAAATGAAATTTGGAATTTCCCCAGGTAAGGATTGGGTTTCCTTCTAATTAGTTTTGGAACCATTTGTACAGGTTAAATTGTACTTACATGGAATTCATTGTTTAAAAAAGGAAAGCTATTCAATTTAACTTGAACAACAGTATTTAATTTTATAGGATCCTGCTTAGAAATCTTAGACGTGAAAGGAAGATAAAACCTGTTTATATGCTAGAGTGCCTTTCCCAAAGCTACAGGTTTGATAATGCTTTTAGACAAGAGTAGGGAATTCATATCCCAAGGGCATGCAAACAGTTTTTCAGTGTTTTCTTGACTTTCAGAAGCAGCAGAATAGAGTGGATCACAATGCACAGAACTTTTTGATTTATCTTAGTGTTTAGACTATATGGATTCTGTACGAGAAGTTATCACGTTCCTTACATGCTGCAAATCAACTGCTGTGTGAAGAGTGTTTCAGAGGAAATAGCTCACAACTTGGAGTCTATTCAACAAAGTCCAATCAACTCCTCTCCCGCCCCAGCCCTAATCAAAAAGACCCAAACCTACTGAAACCACACTGACAATCTGAAACAGAGCGACCTGCCCCTCTGACTTCGAATAAATTGCTTTCTTAGTATGCTATGCTGTGGCTTTCACTTCAAAAAAAGATTGGAGTATTCCCAAATAGCTTTTCAATTATAAAAGAATTCTTGGTCTAGCAGCTGGGAGACTTGGAGGTTGGAGGTTAAGAAAACACATCTATTACAGAAAACCTGAGAATGCAGTAATTAAGTGCCACAATGGAATCATAACTAGATGAAATCTCAAATCAGGTTGCATACACACAACTGTATTCCCGCTCCTATAACACAATACACACTTCTGTCACAACTGAGTAATTTTGCTCCATACCACAGCAGTTCTCATCAAGAATACAGAGAATTCAGAAAAATTATCTGGGAAACCAAAACAAAAGTGTAAAATGAATCATGGATTTTCCTCCTCTTTTTTTTTTTTTGCATTTGCTTTCCACTTAGAAGATGCATGTCTTGCCAAGTATGCCAACAAAGACCATCACACATGCACATGAAACTGATGTAACTTGGAAAGGAGTATGAACTTCTGATTAGGAGTCAGGAGCCCAGATATCTAGTTTTGCTTTTTTATTATTGTAGAATCATAGAATGGCTTGGGTTTGATGGGACCTTATAGATCACCCAGTTCCAATGCCACTGCCGTGGGCAGGGACACTTTCCCCTAGACCATCCAACCTGGCCTTGAACAGATCCAGGGATGGGGCATCCACAAGTTCTTTAGGCAACCTCTTCCAGTGTCTCACCACCCTTACAGTGAAGAATTTCTTTCTAATATCCAATCTAAACCCAGCTATTTTCAGTTGAAGACCATTCCTCCTTGTCCTGTCATTACAGGCCCTTGTAAAGAGTCCAGCTTTCATTAATTCTCGAGCTTTATAATTCATTTTATTTATTACAGTAATTGTCTTGGAGCGGACCAGAAGCAGGACACCTGTTTTTGCTGAGCACCTTAGCACAGAACAATTGAGGTAATTTCTTTATGGGGGAACTCAGGAGAGAGCCAAGCTGAATTTCCAAACTTTGCACTTAGTACATACTGGACAACCATACACACAATCATTTAGAAATAAGCTTCTTTTTATTCAATTAAATTAACTCAGCTTAAGTGTAATATTGAAGTATCTGCCAGTTTGTTATAGCCACAAAAATCTCAAATGAAAGTACAGCACACATAACCAAGTTCCTTTCCAAAACCAGCCTTTGTTTATAGCCCTGGAACTCTTACCATATTTCAAGTGAAGGACAAGTAATAGGAACCTGTGGTCTACTCTTTTTTTTTTCCAAATAAGAAGCAGAAGTATTAAGGTTTTGTTGCTAACACAACTCAGTTGCATACCATGTGGCCAGTTTGAGATAGCAAAATACCATGCTAGCAAGAGTTTACAGTACAGAGGGCGTCTTGTAATTTAAATTCCGACACAAAGTTCCCCTTTAGATGTGCTTAGAAAAAGAAGAGAACAGAGGAAAGGTACACAGGACTATGGTTGCAAATGGCAAAGCTGTTATATTAAGTACCACTACAGTTTTCCTTGTCATTGGTCGTGTATGTCCCTATGTCCCTCATTTTCTTTCTTTTTGATATGGCCACACAGCGTGACACAAGTTGAGAGTCTCTTATCTTGCTGCTAAGTTCTGGTAGGAGTGCACAATGTGTCACAGGTCTCTGCAATTTTTTGGCATTCTCAGCACATCTTCCCCTCAGAGGGATCAGAGAAATAAAGTGTCCCACCTTAAACTTAGTATTGACATAGAATGTTTTCCTTCTCCACACAGGAGACACAAGTACAAGCCTGCCCAGCCTCAAGTAAAGGTGTGAGAGGCTGGTTCTTCTCCCAGCGCACTTTAAGTACTAAATCTCAGAATATTCAATTAGGATCTCAACACCATCTGTAGAAGTTATTTCACTCGCCATAAAATACTGAAATGAGGACTGATAAAAAATGGGGTCTTCCAAACAAATCTTGGAACAGCTGTATTAGAGCAGAATATTCTTGACAAGTTGCACCTTTTCAAATCAAACTAGAGACAGACTTAGCCAGTGACTAAAAGATATTTTGAGGCAGGATACTGTCTCCTGGGTAATGCATCTATCTTTGTATCAAATTAAGGAGAGAAAAAATTTAATTTTTGTCTCTCACCAACAATTTGTATGCTTTATGTGTAAGCTGTTAAGTCTAAGTGTGGCACTGTGTCGTGGTTTAGGGTAGCTGGGAATTGTAGTTGAAGAAGGCTGCACTGGCCAGGAAGTGATTCCTTGCAAAAAGGTGCTTTCAGCTCCCTCTAGACCCAATCAACTGGCCAGGTTGAATATTGACAACTTTCTAAACCACTTAGAGAGCTAGACACGCCTCTGTGACTAACATTTTAAGAAGGAAAAAGCCCGGGAAGCCTCTCTTGCTTCCGGCAGCCGAGCAGGTAACTGGTGGGGGGTGGCCGGGCCAGGCCGGGCTCTGCCGGCCGGGCCTGGCCCGGGTCGGCCGGGGGGTGGCTTGGCTGAGATTGCAGTCATTCAACTCGCCAGACACCCCCCTCCCAGAAGCCAGGATGGCCCTCACCTCACCCCCGGAGCAGCTGAAATTCCCCTGAAACTGCCTCCGGCAGGATCACGTGGCCAGAGATAAGGAAATTCCAAGCGCCAGCTGCAAAGCCCGGGGGAGGTTAACTCTTTAGTGCTGTTAAAGTTTTTCCAGACCAGATGAAGCCTGCAGAGACTAATCATCTCCCTGATCAGATGGAGAGAGGAAAGTGAAGGCTTGTGAAGGAGACACTATAAAGATGCCCAAGTCAGTGAGGAAGAAAAACCTGAGACCTCGAGAGAGGGGATTTGAGGAGATGCTGTAATCCTAGAAGCTGAAATTCTGTTGGAAAACACCATGGTGATGGACTATGATATATTAGACTACCCATTGTAATTTCTTGAAAGCATTAGGGGGGGGTTGGAGCGTTCAAACTGCAACTGTGAGCAAAAGTGCTTGTACTAGAACAAGCAAACGCTGAACTAGCTATAACTTGCTGTGAGCAACTTATTTGTGCTGCAATGCTGAGAAACTTGAGCAGAGATCGCACCAGAGAGAAAGATCTCTGTTCCTAGACCATGTGGTTACTCCCAGAGAGGGTCCTTACGCCTTTCAGGCACTTCGATAAGTGAAGAAAACTTCTTTTCTGAACTGCTCATCCTTAAAAATAGTACCCCCTTAGCTAAAGAAACCCTCGAAACAGCTGTGGGGAAAGCTGTAGTCGGGGGATGGGACTTTCACATGCAAGCAGAAAACCATCCGGGCGGCTGCTTTGCTGTGACACTGAAGCTGCACGAGATTGTTTCGTGTGGAGATGTTTCCATGGTTTTGACCAAGAGAGACTCCTCTCCCTAAGTGAACTGAAACCAGAAATTATTATATAGGTGGTGAACTGACTAGAATCTTCAAGGGTTGTGTTTTCTTTTACGTTGGTGGTGGAAAGGAGCAGAGGGTGGGGGGAGAGAGGTGTTCTGAAGGTTTAGTCTGACTTTCTTTTTTCCTTCTTTTAACTCTGTTAATAAACTTGATTATATTCTTTAAGTTTTTGTGCCTGCTTTGCTTTTATCTCCTGATGCTTATCTCACAGAAGGGACATCAGGGGGCTACTGCCCAAGTTAACCCTTAAACCACTACACACTGGTATGCATCTGTCTTTTTTATTTGATGAGAGGGCTATGAAGTGGGTGGAATATTTCCCTGAACCTTGAGGTTAGAAGCCTGGGTCTGGAAATAGTGGTTCAAGAAAACATGATTAGAAAGGTTCCTGGTGAATTTTCTAGTTCTTGTGAATCCCATCAGAATGCTGCCTTCCTCTGCGATACCCTAAAAAGTTACCCTGAGCTCTTAATAGGCTTACATTAAAAAATGAATCTCCCATAGCCACTGTAAAATGACATGCCTGCATGACTAAGTAACATTATTCTAATGATAAAGCTGTGCAAACCAAGTGTTTCTCATAATTTGCATAAATACATAAATAAATAAATACAACAATCAAAATCTTGATGTTGTTTTCCACATTGCAGAGCACAATCTTGATTTGTAGCTATTTCATCTGGCTCAAGTGTGGTTGCTTTTGTTATTCAGAATTGCTAGGCGAGCTCAGCAGCAGAAGGATATGGGAAAAAGTTACTTTTGTAGTTCTTACTTGACCTGAAGAAAAACGGGACCTGACATCTGATGGAGAATATTCGTTTTAAAGGAAAGTTTTTTAATGCACAAAATCCTCAGTGAGCATAAGGCAGCGCAGCCCCTCTGCAGCAAATGCTCATCTGAGACTACAGGCTACAGAGCACTTTTCTCTGGGCTCCCATGCTGTACCTCCCCACCTCCTGTCATGAAGGCTGCATTGCTACAAGCATCAGTTGGGAACCCAGGAGATTTTGGATGTCTCAGTACATTTAAAATCCAGTTTAATCTTAGAATGTAGATGGAGGATAAACCCAAAGCTTTGTTTGATTCTTTTAAAATCTCTGGGGATTGTGTAATTCCACCAACATTTGAACAATACTAATCTGTAGAAAAAAATCAGGGGAGAAAAAACTCACTTTAATTCCTCCACTTCTGAGCATTGTGTTGAGAATGAGGCTTAAGGTCAGAAGCACGCATCCAATTTATTTGAATTTCAATTGCACTGTGTCTTTCCCATCTCAAATCTGAAAAAGCTGAGGGCATGTGAGGAGCAGTGTTTTACACAGAAAAGAGTATAATACAAAATACTCATAGCTTCACAAATATATGAGCAACTCTAAGGAACTCTAAGTGACTAGATCTTATTTAGCCCATGGAGAAAGAAACGCAGCAATTCTGCTCAGATATGGTGCATATTTTTCCTCAGCCTCCACAAATACACCCACTTTAATAAGTTCTTTTCTCCCCACTCTAACACAACATTTTTGTTACCTGCTGGATATGCAGCTATTACACACTCTGTATCCCACTCCCCTCTTAAAAGCAATCTTAGTTCTATGTCTCAAGGAAATTATAAAATCAATCTGTCTATCTTAACAAGCAAAGAGAATAATGGAAGCTCTTTGCTTTCAAATTAATTTGCACTAGCAAAGCCAACTATTCCTTTCTCTGATGTCTTAATTAAAAGTATTCATCCCTCAGATTTCACTCTAGAAAAATGATGAATGTGGCAGTGGGACATGAGCATATTTTATTTTACATAGGAACACATGATTTAGAAGTAGATTTGACACACACTACTGGCATTAGTGGCATATGTTCCTGCTAATAATGATTCCAGCCCTTTTCTGGAATACTCAGTCATATTCAAATATAATTTTGGAGAGAGGACCCTGCTCAGACACATTGGCTTGGGCTATGATCTGGATTTGTAGTCTAGTTTTGTGGCTAAAAACCAGATTGTTGATACCTTAACCACTTTAACAAATCCATATGTGACAGAATTGAGATGCACATATTGTCTGTCCCTGGCAGGCTTCCATAACCGTCTCGATTTCTCAAAATGAGACAGAAGAGAAATACTGTCAGATGCTTACTACCTTTCAACAGAGTAATGCCGTTTTTCTGCATCATGCTGCCTATTCTAACTTTAATAAAGGTATCTTATATCCAGTGTCTGAACATAGATTATTTCCCATTGCAAGGCATTATGAATGGTTTTAATGTCATTACTAAATAATTCAACCTCAGCTAGAGAGACGTTTAGAGAATGGCCCTAGTCAAAAGTCTTTGTAGTCCTCTGCATCTATTATACTCTGTTACTTGAACTGATTACTGTTCTGTGGAGTAAGGAGCAGGTGCTTCTGCCCCAGCAAAATCCTGCTCAACCTTTAGAACATGCTAATGTACACTGATTTATAGACAGATCAAAGTGTGCTACGTGAGATCTCCTGCCAATTAGCTCACAGCATGAAATAAATACAAAAGAGTTTAAAAGACGTTTGAAAATATTTTTTTGTCTGTAAGACCTACATAAATCAGTCATCTCAAATGAAAATCAGAGGGGGGAAAGAAAGGAAAAATCTGTAACTATACATATGCATATATATTTAAATAAATACATGCCAGAACAGTTTGAGAACCAGAGAACCTATCATTAAAACAACTTCATTTGTAACCTTCTCCTGTTTTTTCCAGTCACTGCAATTACTGGGGAGAAAACCATGGTTAATATACACGTCTGTAGTGCACACATCACAGTCTTGTAGGCAGTTTTTGGATTATGACATTAGGCATGCAGTAGCACCACTTCCAACAGCTTTTCTGAAGTGTTCCCTTCCTCCAGAAGTGTTTGTGACAACAGGCTTGTTTTAGTGGAAGCTGGTGCTAGGACCAGGGAGGGCTCCCTTATCACTTTGCTGAGGGCAGGCAGTATTTACCAGGCATGCATCCATTTTCAGAATTTGCTCATTATGAACTTCATGCCTGAATTCAAAGACTAAAAGCCAGTACAAACTTATTAGCTCTCCATAAACTGCTGCAAGACTTGAATGCTACTTGAGGGCTTACATAGATGTACACTACTAAAAATAAAGAACATGAATGTAAAAATAAAGAAATGAAGAGCAGAAGAGATATGAATTTGGTTCATTCAGAAACAAAATGTTGAAAACACCTATTAAACGAACATGCTTAATGCAGCTAAGTAATGCAAATGCCTAGAAAGTATAGTAGCAGACCCCCCTATCACAGACTTTATTCTTACTGAAAATTCACGATATCATCTTCCCTTTGCCAAGCCAGAAGCTGCTGTATAAAACAGCATCTAAATTAAACACTGTATAAGAAATGTCACTAATAGCTTTTAAATATAAAATGCGTGGGAATCATCAGAGTTGATTCTTATGTTGAGAAGTGGGGAGAGAAAGAGACTATGATAGGAATCAAAAAGAAGTTTAAACAGCATTGTATTTCTTCAGATATTCCTGCTGCATTCACTCTAAGAAACTACAGTACTTGGAAGCCCTTCCAGTATCCAATATTGCTGTCAGAAATAATCTGAAGAAGATTTAAGGATGCTGTCGTGGCAATCAAGGTCCACTGAAAGCAATTCTCTCTGGTTGTGAAGACCAAGATAAAAATCCAGTTTAGGACTATATCCAAAGTTTCATACGGTAAACATAAAATTTATCAATATTTCAAGACAGATGGAGATAACTGCCACTAACTTTCATGTGTGTTTATAGAACAATTAACCATAAAATCTCAAATGAGTGATTTTGGAGATATATTGGCTTAGAAATCCCAAACTTCACATGTCTCTGTCAAAAAGTTAGAAAATTTTGTCAAGCTTGCATTTTCTGATGGTGTTTTGTGTCTTCTAGTCCCAGAAGAATCAGGCTTGGCATTTTGTAGGTGTAAGTGAAATCATAGTGATGGCTGCTGTCACAGAAGGCAGAAGCAGGGGACCACATACCTCAAAAATAAAATTAGTTCAGATTTGTTTTTCAAATTTGAGCAAGAGGTCTATCTCTTTGCCTGAACGTGTCACTCAGTTACAACTACATTTTTTTTGCAAGATTCTGCAATAAAATATTAATTTCCTCGGAAGAGCCCGTTTTTTGAACTGGTTCCCCAAAACCAAATGTTTTTAAACTCCCTCAGCTTTTTGTTTGATATGGGAGAATAGAAGTGTGACTCAATATTTATAGCCTAGGCAAATGAAAATAGGGTTTTGCATAGGTGTTTTTAAACTACCAAATCAAAGCAAGCAGTCAGCAAAATGCAGCATACAGAAAATGAGTTTTCTCATTTGCCGATTAATAGGAAGACTGAATGGTGAGAGCATTTGCAGGTTATCTAGCAATAATTGCAACTATTTAAAGTACAAAGGAAAGGCAGGTGAAGAGGCAGGTGAAGCACGCATAGCAGAGAGGTTATAAAATTACAGATGTATTAAAGTCTTTCATCCAATTAAGCACATAAACTTGCAGATTTCATCTGAAAAAGTTAGTTCACTTAATATCAAGAGATCAAAAGGAATTTAATTTTAAAGCAAATGTCCCCCAGCCCTCCCTCCCCCAACAAAATAACCTCTCTGCAAAATTGAGCAGCCTTGTCCAGATTTAGCTGCTGTTTCAGCTCAGAAGGAATGAGCTTTCTCTCTCACTTCTGACAGTTCCCTACCAGCATTTTGAAAAGCAACCAGATTAAATCAACCCAAGCAGATACAAAGTGCAAATAAAACTCTGCACCCAGTCTTAGTTCCATAAAGAAGTATACTGCAGGTTCCACCCTCCCAAACATCTGTCCTAAATACTTCTGTCAGAAACCACTTAATATTGCTCACTGCCCAAGACCAAAGAACAATCCTTCAAAAACTTGTTCTGTTTGACCTCCCTGATTAATCTTTTGTACTACCTGCTGCCTTTTGCAAAATTATTTGGCCTATCTTGCACTGGTCACTTAGTGTTTTCTCCTTATGCTATTTTTGATAAAGATTTCCTCCCTCAGTCTTGGAAATGAATTAATAAAGCTGTGACCAAGTTCCATTCCCAATCTATTAAATGCTTCCTTCCTTTTCAGGGACAGGAACAGCAACTCTACAGGCAGCAACTCTATTCTGTCTGGAGTTTAACACTTACACATGCTCTCCAAGAGATTTTTCCCTTCCAGTTATTCAACGCACTATTCAAACCTTATATTTCCAGCATCACTTTTAATTCGGATTGACAATAACAATCTTTCCTGAGTTCTTTGACCTTTCCCTCCAGGAACTTATCCCAGTTATCCCCAAGGCAATACAAGGGACAGGCCATTACAGAGCTGGGACAAAGGGCTCCGTTAGAGTTCAGTGCCTGAATCAGCAGTATGCCAGCTTAACGAGCTGACACAAATTATTGTGCCTTTCTGGAAACAAGTGGCCTTCTTGTCCCAGGAGACCAATGTGAAGTGACATATTGAGGCAGTACTGGCATTTCCATCATCAAAGCTCCCAAGGCTTGAGCCTAAGGACAAGGGTACCGCTCATCCAAACAGCGTGCAGCATCAGTACATAAAGCCAAGCAGAAATTGCCAAGTCACAGTAATAAGACATCACTTTGACTCTTTTTGGGCCGTGGGTTAAAGTAACTGAAGGAAGCTGTAAAATGAAATCGTATTTGTTCCATAAACCTTTACATGGGGCTCTGTGTCTTCTCCCTGCACAGGCCTGGAATCACAAATAAAGCCAGGGAAACAAACAAAGAACAGGAAACAAAAAGGGAAATTCAGTCATTTTCCTCATTTCTACCCCTGCTTGCCTTCATCTCATCCCTTCCACCAGGTACTTTGGTACAGATCTTAGTCCAAGTACAACAATGGTAACAGAGAAAGGTGTATTTTTGGGCTAATAATCCAGTCTTTGGTCACTTTGTCCCAGTGTCAGTGTCTAACACTTTCTGACCTACAAGACGCTGAGCAGTTGGTGCTACATCCCGTGGGTATCCCAGTGAGGACAAACTGTGGTAATATCAGGCCTAATATGCAAAATAAATTCACTTCAGTGTGAGAGCAATAGGAGATATCAATGAGCTGCAGGTATTCCTGGTTACCTTGAGGGCCAAATGAGCAAGAATCAGCCACCTTGTGACAAAATCTCTATTTAAAGCAAAGAAAATTTGCGTACAAGTAAGCAAACCTCAGCTCAATCTACTTCGGGTATATGCCAGTGTGCCTCCACTAGTAGAACAGAACACAGGAGAAATGAAAGGAAGGAATAGAAATAAAATATCTCAAATCATGACTTTTTTTTTTTAACATCAACTTCCAATTGGTTTTAAGGTTATTCCTTTTTCTAGTACCACATTCCTCCTACCTTACTTCACAAAGAGAAACACAAAACACCAGAACACAGAGGTTCTGCCAGACAGCTGCTGTGCCCAGCCAGAAGGTATTTGGCAACATGGAGTAACAAAAAAGACCACCCCAGCAAAAAAAATCCCTATAGTCCAACAAACCTCAGTCAGCTAAGGTGGCTGGAATAGTGGAGCACTGTTGCTGCAAAGAAACAGACATTAGTGCTAGCTTAAAGTCTCTGTGCCTTCCAACCAGCACAGTTCCCACTGTGCAACACTTAGACCTCTGGAATGTCTTCAGTATCTTGCCTTCCTCACTTTTGGTGATTTGGTGTGATATGAGCAAGGAGGCTGCTGATCCACTGAACAATGGACAACTGAACAATTTTTTATTCATCAGCTCCCTCTTTAGCCATTTCAGCCTTTTCAGCTCTCAATAGGTGCTGCTAACAGACAAGAAGGCAATTTAAAAAGCTTCAGTCTGTCTTGGATAAATACAGGAAAATAATGCTACATTTTAGTAGTCCAGTCAGAATTCAACTTCCAGCAAAAATGTGTTTCACTGCAGTCTACTGCAGTTCTTTCTGACAGTGCAAAAACCCTACTGAAAATGGACCCTGTCCTCCTGGTGTACTCCAACCCTCCAAAGACCCAGTGCTGAGAGGTAGCTCTGCATGGTTTTTGTTCTGTAGCAAGTGCAGAATTAGTCCCTGGTATTTGCTAAATAACAATCATTCTGCTCTGTTCCGCTTGGTCCCTGCTGCCCCCGGGATGGAGGTTCCCCAGCACTTCTCTCAAAGTGTGAGGCAGTAATTCTTCATTTAAAGTTATGTTTGTCTCAGTCTGTTGAGCATGGTTGCTACTGCGCTGTGAGTCTACATAACACCTGGCAGAACAGGGAAATAGCATTGTCTGTTCTGTCTGATGTACAACAAGAAATTCAAAGTGTGCTAAGCAGAATGCCTGTTGAAACATGGGAAGCCAGAGCTGTACTTGATTTCAGTTTAGACTTTCCTCATACCTGTGACCGTACAAAGCTGTCATTCAGCTGTGTTCCACTACACAAAGAAAGGATTTACTGACGCTGAACAACTGAGTATTCAGTATCTGCACATCACCTGGTTTTAAATAACCCAGCTGGGGTATCAGGAGCAACCTCCCTCTGTTAGCTTGGCACTCTACCCAGGCACCGTGCACTGAGCTCAGTAGGCAGAGTTTGGCTCAGCTCAGGTCAGCTCAGGGCTGACACAGCTCTGCTGCTCCTCCTGCACCAGCACAGGCAGCTCTGCTTGGCCGCTCAAGAGCTGCATCAATGCACCCGGTGTGGTTCATCCATGGAGTTTGTTGCAGCATGGAATTAATCAGGCATAACTGGAGCTATATGGTTATACTGGTCCAGGATTAGCACCACAGGAGAAAGTGAGGAGAGATAAAGTTTCATAATGCTGGTCAGAAAGTGTTCCCATGAAATGCTTCATGGAAATTCACTGATTTTCAGAGGTTCTTTGTGGGTCTTTTGTTTTTACGGTTAGGTGTTTTTTTTTTTGGGGGGGTATTTTATTTTTTGTGAGGAAGGCTGCACTTCAATGTTTTTTAAAATTTGCATCTTGAAAGCATTTCAAAGTGATCTAAATACTCTTTTAACATTTTTGAAAACAAAGAATTCTCTTTTGTTTACAGTGATTGCTTTAAAACTGAAGCAGTTAAAGTTTAAATAATGCATTTGGCTTCAGCTGATACTTTGTTTTCAATTTTTTTATTCAAAAAGTTCAAACAAATCTCAGTTTGAAACAGGAATATCTGATACAGTAATATCTGCAATCTCTGGCTTTCTCAGCCTATACTATTCAAGCCAGTTCTGCTTGTCAACAAAGAAATCAGATGCAGAGGGTTTGCTGAGTCACTGTGCTATGTAGACAGATCCATGGTCCCACACTCACACAGAGGGTGAACTGCAGCAAGAGTAAAAGAGGCTCTGAGGCAATTGCTTGTTCAAGAGAAACTTGTTCAGCCTTAACCTTCATAAGGATTGAAAAGTGGGTGGTTAGGTGAAAAACTTAAAGGAATGAAAGGGGTGAATATATATTGGGGAAGGGGTGGGTGGGTGCTGAAACTGGGGAGGAACACGTGAAAGAAAGTTCAGGCTGAAGCTCCATGTCATTGCCCAAGGTAAGAGCCATTCCAGCCTGTGCACTGTGTCGGAAAGGAAGACATTATACCACAGGACAGTGCTCGACATGCTGCAGGATTACATCTTCATTTCACTTATTTCCTAATCAGTGATATTCAAAGAGAGCATGTCAACAAGAAAGAGTCAATAAATCCAAATATTATGGTTAGAAACTTCCTTCAACCTTCAGCAGATTTAGCACTGGGTAAGAAGTTGCCAAATTGATAGCCCTGAGAAATGAAGCCTTAAATTTGTCAAAGAGGAAGATATGCCAGAGATGATGTAATTGCAGACCTTCTGCATTCCTTTGGAGGTCCTGATGGAGGATATTTAAGGCTGAAGAAGGAATTCAAGGTCTTTATCTCTGCAGCATCTGTCAACAAACGATCTCTTGAAATTTCTACTCTACTAGAAGTTGAACAGAATTTTCATCACTGGAGCATTCACAGAGCTGCAGTGAAGGTAGCGGGAAATAGATGGCCCTGCTCTGGCTTCAAATGCTGCCTTCAATCCAACAACAGATTTTTAAGTCAAATTGCAGAATCTGAGATGTGCTCCTGCAAACTGTCGATCATCGATGCATTAAATGAATGGAAATTGTTCTTCTACCTTGCCCTATTTTCTGAACCCTCAAGGGAATTGTTGGTGAGACCCATACTCTGCAGCACCTCTTTTTTAGTTTAAGGTGGAAATACCATACACAATGAGATCAGCAAAGCTCTCACAAGCCCTGTGGATGGCCAAGGGTCACTGAGGGGTACAGGCAGAAGAGGTCAGTGTGTGTCCTCTCTGCTCTTGAGAGGTACACTACAGTTTCTTGGATGAACAATTAATGCTACTCACAACTGAGGATGATGAACAATTAGTGCTACTCACTACTCTCCTTTTGGAGAGATTTCTTCTGTCTTTCCCTCTTCAGTGTTTCTCAAATTGGCAGTGTTTTCATTATAAAATATTTACTCATTTCTAGTTCTTAATTACCTAGATACCATTCCCCTTTCATGTACATATAGGAATTCTTGCCTTCCAACTCGCTTACTCCCAACTCTAACGTGACCAATGCCAAAAGTTGCAGAAGCTGGTGCCTGATTTTACTGGGCCTCACACAAATCTCTCCCTGAAATGCCTTCTAGATACTTTATGTTCTGAGAAGCCTGTCCTGGAAACACATCCTAAAACCAGGCTCTTTAAATCCAGTGAAATTCTGCATTAATCTTGCTGTGCCTTGGTTCCCCAGGTAAACAGAGGAGCACTGTCTTACTTCTACAGATAGGATTTTATGAGAATAAATACCCCATTTTTAAAAAACTATTTCGATTCTGCAGTGATCAGAGAATGCTAAATGAACCTAGCCTAAACCAAACCAATGCATACATACATGTAATTTCCTATCTCTTCCCTTCTCACTTCCTTACAACACTTTATTCTTTACTTACGGTGGCAACATTGACATACAAATCCATCACAGTGCGCTACTGAGGTCCAAGTAAGAAGTAGGAGTTTGAGCTGTAAATATCTTGCTAATGCTTTGTGGGGTGGAAAGCACTCTCTCTCCCCTACAAACAGGTAATGACAGGCACTGGCTGTGATGCAGACAGCAAAGTTTGTGGAGAGTAGCTGCAAACTAAACAGCTTTTAGATTCCAATTCCTTCATCAGTTGTATATAACTCATATTTTATGTTTTCTAGGAGTACCTTAGAAGAAAAAAAGCAACAGATGGAAATAAAGTTTGGAGTTACCTGAAATCTGACCTGCAGAGCTCTTCTATGATCACAGATCTATGGAGCCAAAGAATCTCACACCAATGTTTCAGCTGCTACTGGCCATCTTGAACTTGTAACAAGTTTAATGAAAGCTCAAGCTTTCCTCCCTTGAAGACTTTCAGATTCTGCTTCTCAGATCATAAATTTCACATGCAAGTCATCTTTGGGTTAGAATTTCTGCCCCTTTTGGTTCGCCTGGTAAGGGAAAAGAGGATCTTCAAGCAGAACCAATAGTAGAACCACTGAGGTCACTGATGATCAATCAAAGTTATTTGCTGCACCCTTTATTTCTCATCCGTACTGTACACCTTTTATTCATGTGTCCCACCACAGTTTCGAATCACACAGTATGAAGTAGACATAATTTTGTGACAGTTTCTTGTTCCTGGGAAGATTTTCCCCTTCTCAGCCAAATACCATCATTAAGAATTTTGTCTAGAGATCATACTGCAATTCTGTGAGGCTTTTATCTTCTGAGTGGTTTTTTGCCACAGTAAGTTAAGTCCTCCCATTGGAGCACAGAACCCGTCTTCCTTATTGGAACAAAACAATGGGATATAGTGAAATGATTCTGCCATTGAATGACTGCACATTCACAGGGGAATTATAAGCAGTCATTAAGATGCTAAACCAAGAAAAATATATCAAAAAGAATTCACACTAGTTTAGATCTTTTTACACAGTATTTGAAATAGATCTTGCTGCTTAATCCCAGTTAAGGATACAACTATATTGCCAGAGAGTATCCTTCCTCTCTACTTTTGGACTTTCTATTGTTTCTGTGATTTGGTTAGATTTCTTTCTGTTAAGCCACTTCAGCTAAGGCGAGTGCTTTGATAAGAGATCTCGGCAGGGAGTGTGGAGGTCAAAAGTCAGCAAGGTACATATGATGACAGCATATCTGATCACAGCGTGTTTTCTCTGTTTCTTATTTCTGAAGCAACAACACCCGAGAACGTTATTCATTTAAACACTTTACCAAGATCTTATGTTGTTGAAGACCCTATGATGTACCTCAAGATATGAAGACTTGCATTTCTCCACACAGAGCTGTTATAATCATCTAGCCTAAGAATTCTAAGCAGCAACTTTGCCGGGTGTTTTAATCCTGGTTCGTACCTAAATTTATATAATACTGCTATACTCTAGTATAAACTGGCTGTACTTTTAACTGCTGTATTTTGGTGACACAGAAACAATCTCTCTGGGGCTGTTGTATGAGAAGAACTGTATTTATAATATTTACCTAACTCTACTTGCCTTCCAAACCATGATTCTCAAGTGCCTCACTACCTTTGGTGCATTTTCCCCTTCATATTACTGCTATGATTAGGGAGCTATTATTATGCAGATATATAAATGAGGACCTGAGGTACAGAAAATAATGACTCATCTGTAGTCACACAGACAGAGAGAGCTTGAACTAATATATTTTAGTTCCCAGAAAAATACTTCAACAATTCTTCACTGATTCAGTAACAGTCCACTAAGGATTTAATAACAAAGCTTGGAGCTAAATCACTTGCTTGCTGTTTTCAGCTATAGGGAACTTGGAGGTATCTGCTGCATTGACTTGTGTGTGAAAAAACCCAGTATGTCAGGAGCTCTGAATAAATTTTATTTCTTCCCAAAATTGTTTAGGTTGTCTAGTGTTTGAAAATCTGACTGTAAAACCTGGTTACTCTTGGGCTTGGGCAGAAACGAGTAATAGCATTGTAAGGTCTTTCAGAGGAGCTCAGACTCAGAATGGACAGAAAAATTTAGTATACTGTACTGCTTGCTCTGGACTTGGTGTCCAACTTTCAGAGAGGAGCAAGCAGCAGCAACCCTCCTACTAGAAGGCCCTAACTCAGATCACTGATTATAACAAGACAGGGGAGCCAGAGAGCAGGCAGTATGAACACTTTTCCAGCCTCTGGATTTGAGTGTAAGGGTGCTACAACAGACACTTTCCAATAAGGCTGAGTGGCCACAACTAGTCTCAGGACACAGCTGAGCCCACGCTGCGTGGTGGAGTGTAGCAGACTACATTTGCTAGGCCAGGAGCATTGTACTTCCCCTGTGCCATGTTGCCTTTAAGTCCCTTGCCTTGAACATACCACTGTCTCCATCACAATGAAACAGAAATGAACTAAATGCATTCATCCTAAACGGATTTACATAATTTGTTTTAGACATAGTATGTCATCTCCCGATGAAGGGAATAATGTAGAGAATACATCATCTGTTCTTCTTCTCTGACAAAAGAGCCAAACTAGAAATACAAAAGGAAGCGCAGACAGGGCAAATTGGAGCATACAAGCAAAAGAGACTTATCTAATAGTCTCTTCATTATTCTGAAAGCAAGCATCTAGTGCAGACTTCTGGCACAAGCTGGATACCTGCTGAGAGTGGGCACATTGAATTATTCATGCTTTTGGTTATAAATAATGCACTGCCTGCATATATCTAATTTAAATAGACCCATAAAGCCCAGTGGATTAGTGACTGCATGCTGCCTAAAAGTAACAGATCATCTAGCCAAAGTCTCTTGGCTATTACCTGCTCTCAGCAAGGCTCTTCTGGAGGATAACATTTTAAAGAACTTTTTTCTGATGTTTTTGTTGATGCAGTGATAATATTCTGCATGTAAGAGCTTAAGAAACTCAAATAGGAGTGCTGTGCTGTACCAGGACACCGTCTGTTCGGTACTGCTCTTGCACAATTTTCCTATATGGTCATCTCGTAATGATTGTACTGTTCTCTCTAACAAGGAGACTGCACATCCCATACTGCAGAAAGAATAGAAGGGTTGGTAACCCTACAAAGAAGGGACAATTGTACCTCAGGACAGCTGTTCTTAGGCATCATTTAACCAACAAAAAGGAAGAATGCACTCAAACTTTACATACCATGCTGTTGAGGAGTACATTTAATGCAGGTAGCTCAGTGTGCAGGTGCAGTGCCAGCTGCAGGTTGAGCTTTGGGTGGTGGGAGCCCAAGGCAAGAGGCCACGAGCTGGTGGTGACCCTTTGCACAATAATGGGGACCAGTGGCCCAGCCAGATGATGGACACTTGAAGGTATGCAGGAGCTGATGACTCAGCTGGAAAACCTCAGACTTAGACTATGAGGGCACAGACGCCCAGGGTGTCTTTCATTCAGGGTCCCTCTATGCAGGCACCAGCTCAAGCTGTTATTCCGTTGCTGCACCATAACAAAATTAAAGAAACACAGACTGAGTCTGAGACTCTGCTATGGGAAACCCAGGGTCGAGCTGGTGAGGAAAACTTGTCTGATTGTGTGAGTGTGGGGTGTGCAGGGAGCCAAGCAGGGCTCCTGTTGGGTCACTGGAGCTGCCTGTTGTGAAGGCACCAGCAGTGAAAGTGTCTGATGGTGGGAGTGTGACTGCCAGAGGGCCCCTGAATGGTCAGACAAGGAAGTTTCCCTAACAGTGCTTCATAAAAACATACAGGCTATATTCCTCACTTCTTTGTACTTGAATTTTGTGCATCAGTACCCACCCTCTGAATCTCCACTGTGACTGGCAGGTGTACTGGGACTGAGAACCCTCCTGTTCTCAAGGTAAGTCTCAAAGTAGACTAGAATCAAGGGAAGTTAGGGTGATTTTAATTTTGTGATATCCCACAAGGAATGCAAGGAAGATTTGTACTTGTGAGATAACAAAGACTTTGTAGGCTGACTGCCAGTTTTACCAGCCTCTCTGGGAGAGGTTTTTAAATTCTGACTGACAAAAAATGTCCTGTCTTACATGAGCTCCTTTTGTGATATCCTGAGAAGTGCTATCTGAGCTTATGAATGCCCAATGCAAGCTCAGTTCTGGGATGCACAATCGCAAGTTTCAGAACTGCATATTGCCTCCTGCCCTTCCCTCAGATCCACTCCCATTTCTAATATGCCAGGGCTCAAATCCAGTACATTTTCACAGAGCACCCAAAAAGCAGGACAATTTCACCCCTACTTCTAAAAGGATGCAGCAAACACACATCTCGCACATCTCCTCAGCTAGTGGAGCAGGTCTAGATAAACACAGATTCTGCTCTTGGTTTCTAGATAGTGAGTGCTGAAGGTCTGACCTGGTGTTTTTCCTTTCAGTCATAAGAGGAATATTCTGATGAAATCAAAGTTCTGGTTTTAGTAAAATCAAATATGTTTAGACAAAACTCCTCAATATTTCCTCCCTCCCATAAATAATTTTTTTCTTATTAGCTTGAAGAATGAAGGGGAGGGGAAGCAAGGGAGAAGAAACATCATTTTAGCTTGTTTTGTCACCATTTTTTTTACCCAATGATTTCAGCACAAAATAGGACATAAGACATTACAAGGAGTCATGTCTCATTAAGCATTACTGACATGGTGATTACATAGAAGCTTAAATATTCTTCTCTTAATCCATAATGTTAAGCGCTGTTTATCATTTGGGGTTGTTTTTTTTTTTAATTTATTTTAACAGTTAAGCATTCCCTGTTTATAAGATTAGAAATTAGAATTGTTCAGCTAACAGATAAAAAAAATATGCTGACCTGAAGTAGGAAAAATATTGTCAGCAGGTTGAGGAAGGTGATGTTCTCTCTGCTCAGTGCTGGAGAAGCCTCATCTGGAGTGTTGGCTCTTAGTGCAGGGTGCCCCAGATCAAGACATGAACTTCCTGGGGCAAGTCCAGGGAAGGGTCACTGAGATAGCAAAGGGTCTGCAGCGCCTCACATGAGGAAAGGCTGAGAGAGCTGGGACTCTTCAGCCTGAAGAGGAATTTTGGTGGAGGAAGGTACCTAAATGTGCAATGAGAGGGCTTAAAAATTGAGTCATAGTTGTCCCAGAGGTGCCACAAGAGAGAACTAGAGGCAATGGGTGAAAAATGATACACATGGAGTTCCATATGAACACAGAACAATTTTTTTACTGCAAATGTTGTCCAACCCTAACACATTGCCTGTAAAGTCTCTATCCTCAGAGATGCTCATAATCTCACTGTACACTGCCCTGTGCAACCTGCTCCAGCTGACTCTTTTTGAGGGAGGGAGGTTGGACTAGGCAGTCCCAAGAGGTTTGTTTCAATCTCAACTATTCTGGGATTCTGTGAAAAGAGAGAATGGCTAATGACCACCAGAGGTGAGTAAAGGTGTTCTTTGCCTGTCTAACACTGAATTTGTGATTTAGAAGTTTAAAGGAAAACCTCAGCTTTCAATTTAAAACAAAACCACAAAACAAAAAAATTCTTTGTAAGTTAACCTATAAAATGAAAGCTAAGGAAAACCAGGTTGTTTATTTCCCATTTTCCACAGCACTATAGTTAATGTCTCTTGTGGGTTCTGGAGGCTGCTGCTGGGTACAGAGAGAAGCCCCTCTGGTTAGAAAAGCCACCTATAGATTTGTGGCTAAAAGGGCAGGACCCACCAACTCTCCTCCATCAATATCAGCTGAACAGGATTCTTGCCTCTGCAGCTTGACTTTTAGTCATGATTGCTGTACAGCCTCCACCTCCAGAGGCTTGGAGACCCAATAGGAAGTTCAGCACTCATTTTTGAAACAGCTTCTTCATTTGCCAAGAAGCAGCAAAGGCTCTTCCTGTTCTTGTAGCAAATTAGAGACATGGGATGGTGAGTGTGCATACAACCACTGTGTCCATTAGCACTGAGTCTTACACATTCACAGCAATCTGCTCTTAGAGACACAGGGGCTTCCAGAACATCAGGGATCAACTTTTCCCTGAAGAAAAAGGATGAGGTAAATCTTAGCAGCAGTAGGTCAGTTTCTTATTGAATCACTATTAGCTATGTCTGCTGCTTTTCTTTAGAGCCCAAGGGATTCTGAGCTGCTCTTTATCTGACTGGTCACACAGCACACCACAGCTTGGTGTTTAGGAGATGGACAGGAGAAAAATCTTGGTTTGTGAGCATCCCCAAAGCCTCAGAACAGAATTATGATGCATAATTCTACTACATTTCTGTTCTCAAAAAAGAACACCAAAAACCCCCAGAGAGTGTACCCAAAAAGTAAAGCCATATAGTGTAATGGACGGAAAAAAAATCAGTTCTGGCTTTAGGAAATAAAATATCCTGCAATAAGTTCAGAAAGAGTCCTCTCCAAACAGAAGGATAGAAGCCTCATAATGAGAAGTAAAAAACCCCACCTCCACAACAAATACTAATGGTGTGATGGTGGAAAGGAATACTGAAAATCAAGGATGAATTGAGTTATTATTGTCTGGCTAGCCCTTCCTACTCCAACATTAACTAATTTTAAACTTACACAACAGGTGAGGCATTGTAGGATAGCACAATGTACCATAGCCAAAGCACCAAAGAAAATTACCCAAATGAAAAATAATGTGGCAAATAAATAATTAGGCAATACAGCCTTACTTCTGTTCTGGCAAGGGCTTGAAGGGAAAAAATCATCCAAATTATTGTTTGCATCATAGTTGGACATTTGTTTGATAGCCATTATCTATGATGCTTCAAAATTGATCCAGTGGAAAAACTAAAGAAAATCTCTCATCATATCACATAGTTGTTATCTCACTTGACAGGTAGTTATTTTTCTCTTGGTAGCTTTATATGTAGAGTTCTTCTCATCATTCTCACAGTCAAAATCTGAATCACTCAGAATGGTAACAGAAGTTGTGGGTTACTGCTTGGTGCTTCTCAGCAATTCCAACAGAGGGATTGCAGGCTTCGATTTACTACTGACCTTCATTTCATGTTTTCTGACTTTCCTCTGCTAATAGGGATTTCAACATTTGCACATGTCCACTCAACCCACTGCATTAAAAATGAAAATTAATTTTATAGAACTTAGAAGTAAACTCTGCACTTGGTAGTTATGGACTCACTCCAGACACAACGATCATCAAGATCTACAAAGATTTATGCTGATTCTTCAAAACCTTGATATCTGACCTGCTAGATGTGTGCTTTTTTTTGCATGCAAACAAAGAGGCACCACCATCCACCTGAGCACGGTGATTACAGCATGATTTCTTTCTTGAGGAAAGAAATGTAAGTACTGAATATGGGTATTAGAGTTGATCTGTGTGTTAGACTGGAGTACTAACCCGTTCACTCGCTCTCATTCACATATCACATGTGTGTTTTAGCCCACGTGTTCTGGAGCACACTGTTTTCTCTTCATGAAGTCGTGCACACCCTTACTCGATCTGATCAAGAACTAGGAGGTGTCAGGAAAGCAAGCCATGCACAGTTTGGAAGATATTTCCCAGAAGAGATATACCACATGCACTTCCTATGTCTGACATCCAGTCCGCAGGAGAGCAGGTGGCACACTGAGAAAGGAGTTGACAGAAAGTTTGAGTGGGAAGGAAAAGAAAATCTTGCCTGAGGCAAGATCATCATACCATCCTGCTGAAAACATTGTATCGCCTCTGAAGCATTCCTCTCTGTATCCTGAGGGCAGCCAGTTCACAGATGACACCATTTTGGGAAATCTACTTTATAAAAGATGGAAGTCTCCTCTAGGGCTAGTATGTGGAAAACTTGGACGAAAAGTTTTTCTGATTTCTGTGGAGGGCTCCTTCCACAGCCCTCCTAGACTCCAATAGTTTTTGGTATAAATGGACACACAGATTCCCACATGAAAAAGTTCATCTGGATCCAATTTATACAGATTAATAATATTTCATCATCTCAATACCATAAAGCTGGCTTTACTTTAGCTTATTTACTCAAAACGGAACCATACGAAAAAACTAAACAAACCAAAACTCACTAAACAAACAAAACACAAACCCAAAGGATTTGAAATCTTTCAGATTTTTTTAGTGGAAACATATCCTGTTAATCTCATCAACTGTTAGCATACAGAATCTACATTCTCATTCCCCAGAGGATTTCAGCACACTGTGGTGAATTCATCTGGCTTTCAGGGTGTGAAATGTTTCTCTCACATAATGCTCTTCTCTGACTTTCAGTTTTTCAGAAATGTCTGAGTTCTTGCAAAGCAGAGATTAACATCTTTATCAACAACTCACCTGTGGATGACCATTAGATAACAAATCACTGTCTCCATAAGCGGCTACAGGTGTCTAACCTATTGCTCCTACTTCCCTCCACCCTCAACAAAAACTCAGTGCAACACAAACAATCCTTCAAAAGAAATCTTGCTAAAAGTAGGTATTGATCTTTCCTCCCTTTCCTTTAGCCTCCAGTTTTCTCCCCTTATTAGAAATGGAGTTAGTTTACCCTATTCCTCACCCAGACTGAAAGCATTAATAATACAGAATAAGATTCGCACTTGCCTGAAGCAATTTTATTTTCCACTAGCTGCCCACTAAATAGCAGTTAGAAGCTATTCCAGCAAATGGAGTGCTCCATGGCCTAGGGGGACGACACGCCACATTCTCCTTCACAGTCATTGCTTTAGTTCCCCTGCAGATTATCTAAATTATCCACAATACAGCCTTCTTCATTACAGCTACAGGAACGAAGCAGGACTATATGAAATTTTAACATTTCTACAATGCATCACTAACCCCATCATCAGCTCAACACATTCATTAATATTTGGAGTATTCAGAAGCAGAAGTTGGATAAATTTGCTGGTCCATTATAAAGCTATTTTTGAGAAGAAAAAATATCCAATGTTTCCACAAACAAATTAACACAGAATTGAGGATGTTTTTGCTGTATGAGATCTCTTCAGCAAAATATTAAACATGAAACCCACTTTCAACGGTTTTCAACTGTGACAACTTATCTCTTCCTAGTGTTAAAACAAAAGTCAACCTTTTATGATTAAAATGTGTCTCTTCCTTCAAGATGTCTATTTGATATAGATGCAGTGTGAAGCCAGTACAAATTTATCTGAAGCACAAAACTCCAAAAGTCTATTTTCTTCAATTTGTAACAATACCTAAGTACACATCTGAAAAAACCTGGCACAAGAGGGATGAACTTCATCTGAAGTGCAGGCGGACCAAGCTGCAGTACTTTAAACAAAGACCATGAGTGAAATTTGAAACTAGTGAGTGAGAAAAAGCCGAATGAATGCAAAGAATACACTTTTCAGAGTAGTGTTTCTTAGTATGCAAATGCAAGAGTTCTTTACCTTATGTGAATCATAGGACAAAGGGTGAAAATCAAATGAGAAACAGAAAGCAATTTCCACCAGGTAGAATTAGTGGGCAACTACAAAGATACAACCTTCTTAGATCTCTGTATCAGACACAGATACCAGCACAGGCTCTGTAGAGGAAAGTCTTATATTTCATCAAATTATTGAAGTATTTGAAGAAATCAAGGTTGTATACCAGTTGTATAACCAAAAGATTTGGTTTGTTGTTTTTGGTTTTTTTACAAACTCTCTTACCATAGGCTTTTCAAACAAGCAGCAGTGGAATAAGTGGGAAATGTCCAGGAATGAGTAAGCAAGGGGCTAAAAGATGGAAGGTGGAGGAGGTATGATATGGATAATTGGTCAGTATTGCAGTGGAGGAAAGCAATTAGTGGAAACTCTTGAGTTTGTGTGATTCATTTTATTAAATATTAACCTTGAAAGCAGTGTTTGTAGTAAGGCAGGGAAGTGTGCCAATGATAGAAAGAGCATTCAAAAGAGTAAGGATGAGAAACGACTGTGAAACCTGAAGGAACTCACAAACCGTTCAGTAAAATGGCAGGTGAAAGCCAGTAGAAACAAGCATAAGGCAGTGTTAACAAGGAAAATGACTCCTAGTTTTATATGTGAAATGATGGCCATTACCAGAGAAAGACTTGGAGGTCCCAGTAGTTGGTTCCACAAAGTAACAAGCCCGCACTCAATAGCAGTGCAAAAAAATAAGGAAACATTTGGAATTAGCAAAAGAAGGATAAACAGAACAGGTCACCATGCCACTGTTTAAATCAATATTTCACCTTACTGAACAAAAATATGTAAGAATGGAGTGAGAATGGCTGAACCCCTTGGCTTGAAAAATCATTTTTTATTAGAAAACCAAAAACCTTCAGAAGGGGGCAACAGGGATAAAAAAATGTCAAAACAGTCAAAACAGTAAAAAAATGATGAGGGACAACATGTTGGCAAAATATTTTAGACGGTGGCAGGGATTTAGGTAGAATATGACAGGTGTGCAAAATCATAAATGACGTGGAAAGGCTGGGCAGGGATAGATGGTCTTTTCAAGGAAGTCTAGTAAATGAAACTAGAGGGAACCCTGTTTGAAGTAGCAAAGAAGGCACAGGGTAGCATAAACCTGGAATACCTTGCTGAAGAAAGTCGTGAATACAAAAATGTTTATATGTGTTCAAGGAAAATGGGACAACTGTTTAGGGGATGGGTACATTTGGCATTACCAGGCAGACAAACAACAGAACTGGAAAATCCCCTGTACTGAATAAAGCAGGAGGTTGAGAGAGCATGCATACATGTGTGTTAAGCCTCTGACATGCTTGCCTCATTTTTGCTCTTCCTTAGATGTTTGTATATGGCCTCTGTTCATTTTTGTTGTTTTGGTGATTAACTGTTTCACTTCAGAAAACTGCTTTTGAACATCCTGACCCTGTAATACTTCCCCCAGGGGAAGTTAAAACCTCGTTTCCTACACCATGCACTTCAATATCTCTGTTTTCAATCTAGACTTGCACTGAAATAAACAAAAAAAATGTTTCTGTATTTCCAATGTAATTTCCTTAAAAAACGAGTCCCAGCATTACTTTAAATATAACTCCCACTCCCCACGACAAAGCAAAACTCTTTTAGTATTCTCACCTTTATATTACATATATATACTCTCAACAGGACTTTTTTCTTCTTTCTGCCTCACTAAAGTATCATGAGCTCTACTCTCCATCATTATAATTCCACTGAGGTGGGCAGTTAAATTAGTATAAAGTTAATGAAAAGAAGACGGGAGTTTAGCCCATGTTATACATGAATTACTTCATCCACCACAGTGAATTTGTAATGTGCCCTGCAGTTTAGTAGTGAAAAGGAGAACAACTACACATTTATAAAGAGGGAATTAGAGGAAGCAGAACAGTTGCCTAAGCTGAAATTTAGCTGCAACACCACAAATAAAGACCCTTGCTCTTGGGAAAACCACATTATGTTCACTTGTTCATGACACCGACACAGTCAGGGTAGCTCAATCAATTCTGTTGGATCACATTTTCTTTATATATGTTAAAAAAAGAAAAAGTTATATAAAAATAATTTTACCTGAATTTCATCTAGAAATAAAAATGTTTTTTTTTAAAAAAGGTTTCCTTGCTGCTTAAAAAACAGTGATAAAAGTGCGAGAGGAAGGGAGAAAAGTAAAAAGACAGACTTCTAGGGACAAAAAAGGATAATGTAACCTTTGAAAATTTGCAAAGGCTTAAGATTTGTCTACTCAGACACTGCTTTCTACCTCCATTTAATTAGATTTTAATTTTCTTTTTACATCCTTTTCCTCTACAGATTCTGAGAAGTAATTATTTCAATATCAATTGATTTGAAGGAACAGTCCCAAGTCTGAATTAAGCAGCTTATGGAAGTTTGTCTTGTTCCTGGTTAAACATTCCTGCTATGCAGCTGCGTAAGCTTCTTGCAGTAATAAAATCCAGATGAAATAATGGAACTGTGCTTGTGTGCCCAGGCTTGGTCTGGCCAAGGGGAACTTCTCAAATGTCTCTTCAATGTTAGGAATTTAGAGAAAGCCTTCCCAAATAATAAAGCAGAGACAGACACAAAGTACAAGTTCAATTTCTTCCCTCCAGTGAGCCTTTCATCGAAACAATATCAAACTTTGCATGTTTATAAACAGCACATAACATAAACAGCACATAACATAAACAGGCCATCTTCTGCCTGTATTGTAATAGGCAGCTAACTTCACAAACACCAGGTGTAATTTCCACATACAAAATGCCAGTGTAAAAAGACCTTCAAATTGGCAGTTTTTACTTTCAGCTATAAGTTCAGAGACCTTAGCAAGCCAGAAATAAAAATACTTAAAATAATGAATCTAAAAATAAAATAAAATACCTACACCAAAAAAACCCGCAAGACAAAACAGTGGATACTTTTGAAGAGTTTGTTAAAAACTTAACCATTTGCTTTGGCTTTTCTTCTCTTTTACTTTTTTACTTACAGCCAAGAAAGTAGAGTAGGAAAAAAAGCATTCTGTGGTTCCTGCAAGTGAGTTTGCACAAGCCCTGCAGCAGCAAGTTACTATCAGCTTCTCTTTTCTACCAAGTGGAAATGGCTGCTCAGATTAGAAAATGCATAGCACATGGGGCATCCACCATTTCTCTGTTCCAGCAACCTGTTCTGGCGTCTCACCACCCTTGCAGTAAAGAATTTCTTCTTTGATGAAAGAGAGAGGGACTTTTTACAAGGTTATTTAGTGATAGGACATTAAATATACATAACGTGCACTCATGGAGACAGGATATTTTATTACTGAGGGGGAAATAAAATCTTTGCTCCATGGAGAGCAAAATTAGAAAACAGCATTCCACCAAGGAAAGCCAGAAGCATTTTTTCTATAGCCCTGGTGGACACTACTAAGATGCTTACCAGACTTCAGCAAGAATCTTCATTCTCTGGATATCTCATGCCCTTAAATTGCAAGAACTGATGAGATTCCAGTGGTATCTCACAAACTCAGCTCTTCTAATCGTGCTTTTTGGGATTCAGATATTTTCACTTTTGCGCTTTCCTGAAAATTAGTGCTCTACACTCTGACAGCCCATGTCAACATTACAGTGCAGTTCTTCCAGAGCCCTTTCAGAAGCAACTGCACAATCCTCAAAATTCTGGACTTGGGGGCTTAGCTTCTCACTGGTTAAAAATGATGTGACAGATAAAGAAGGGCTTGGAGAATACTCTCAGTGGGTCTTCTAAAATAACCATGCTTCACACATGAGCACCACACACAGTATAGTCAGTTATGGAATTACACAGTCAAACAGAAGTGTCTTTCAACATCTTAACCACTTTTAGTCAGTCTGTTCATTCCTTCAGGTCCTCCCTCATTTTCTTGTGCAAGCCTCCTTGTTCCTTGTAAATGCCTATTATTAAAGTTACTGTTCTGTAAAGTTTGAGCCCACTTAGTTACCTTTTCTCCTACCATTAGCACAAGCCAGCTGATACCTTTGTTTGGTTACAAACACCTAAAATCCTAACTATTCCACATAGCCAAGGACAGGGAAGCAGGCTCTGTATTTCAAGCTAGCACCACACATCCAGCAGGGAGAGACGCCCAGACAGATCACAGGATAGAGTGTCATTTATAAATCAAATCAACATTCACAAATGGAGTTTGCAGGCTGATAATATAGCCATCCAGTGTCTCAGTCTAATTTCTTAACCAGCCATCCGAGACATGCAAACTGACAATTAAACTATTCCAAAAATAGGACAGGATAAATCCCATATCTGTCACATTAAAGCACTCTGCAAAGCAAGCCATTTGCGACACATAAGAGGCTATTTCCTTGATCTTTTGAAAACCTCACCTATTCCTCACCACTTTATACTTTCTTCTGAGTGGTATTTGGAAATGGACAGCTCTAAGCACAAACAGTGATTATTTAAACACTGTTCCTGCTGTTGTCTGTAGTTGACTTTCCTCAGGGAAGAGTCTGGCAGGGTGCCAAAATAACTGCCAGGAAAACCACTATCACACTACAAAAGGACTTTCAGACAGATTCTTCCTTGAGCCAAATTTTCCTTCAGCTTCAGCCGTACCGTCACCTTCCTCTGGAATCATGGACTTTTGCCACTGACTTGGAAAAATCTGCTCAAAAGACCTTGAGTAATCAGGTCATCACAACTGCTCACTGAGGACTTTATTTATTTTTAAATTATCATGTATTTGGGTTAGATAGCAGCAGCAAGATGAAAAATCCCAGAATCCCTAAATGGTTTGGGTTGGGAGGGACCTTAAAAAGGTCATCTAAGGCAAAAGGCAGGAACACATCCAGGTAAAGGTTAGCTGCATCCATTTATCAATACTTGGTGCTTGAGATCACCACACTACAATGCTCAGAGTCTCCCATGGCTGAGCTCTGAGACTGTCAGAGCAGTTTCTGCACAAGATTCAGCAGCTCTCAATGTCAGTGAGGTGGAGTGGCACACACAGTGTTTGTAGCCACCCCGTGCTAGCACACAAAAGTTACACTCTGGCTGTTTGAGGTAAAGATATAATTGAAGTTATGTAATTTTTGTAGAACAGCAGGAGTAAAATTTAAGATTAAATATCTTAAACTATACAAGAACTGGAAACTATCTTAGATATTAACCATGAAGCATCACATTTCTGTGTCTCGCTCCCAGCTTGAAACAAAACCTTTTAATTCAGTACAAGTTGAGAACAGGATTCACACTGATAACTGCTCTGCACACGCTTTCTTTGACCCTGCTTTGGGTGTGCACTGAAAGCAGGACAAGGACAGGCCTTAACAGCACAAGTGATGAAATATGATGATGATAATAAACACAAAATGAAGAACTTGACCCTAAGTGCTGTGTTGTCTGACATCAGCCAAGCAGCAAGGCATTTAAACACTAGCACGGGGGTTTTGTTCTGGTATCTGTCAACTTCTGCAGGTCCCCACATCTTTTTAACTCTGCGCTCTGGATTTTTGTTGATTGCCCATAAATTGGTTGTCTTGGAAATACTAGGCTACTCTGCCTGCAACTGGCTTGCATGCCTTGAATCTACAGACCCTCGAAGGTTCTTGGAAAACTTTTAGACATTGCATGTCAGATCTGTATTTGGAGTTGCAGTGCCTGCAGTTTGTGTACAACAGGATCAGAGCAGCTGGCCGGGAATCAAGGTGTATTTCCACAATAGAGACATCAGTCAAAATGTTTTACTTGAAACATTTTATATCCAATAAAGATTTCAACAAAATGCTGCTGAAGATTTGTCAGTCAGTTGTATTGCTGAGCTCTCCTTCCAGGCTGTTAAAATAAAAAGTAAGAAAACAACAGTCTGCCTACCTCTTGATTCTCATGCTGCCACATAAATCATAAAAATGTTTAAGTGCTGCATCTTCTGAGCCCTTCTCTATGGCACAAAATATCCCATTCTGTGGAAAAAGTAGTTCAGATACAGAATAAATAACTTATTTTCCCAAAGTGATAGCATTTCTTCAGAAAATTAAGAAAAAAAAATCATACACAGCTGGTCTATTCTACTATCAGATATGAAAAACTCCTGGGATAGAAAATTTGTCTCTTTCTTCAAAAATAAAATGGACTAAGAAAGCTAGAATAAGCTGGTAGTTGTATTTCACAGCCTGCAATGATGTCTAATGAACATAAAAATATCATTAAGGGGTAAAAGTGCCTTTAACTGATATATTCCTAGATTGATCCATCCAAATTTGAAAAAGGCGATGATGGATTAATGCTTTTAGTGTGCACCTGTCATGTGTAGGATTTGACTTATAGATGGTGACATCCAGAATGAGGAAGCTGCACTGTAGTCATCAGAGATGATGTACCAGAAGGAAATGTAACCAGAAAGATGGATCTTGATTTACTGTACTCAGGTGTTTTAACAAATTACGTTCCGACCTAAAATGCTTGGTTAAAACACTGAAATTGCATCTCAGAACTCCCTCTGGTAACCCTGAAGACTTATCAAAGGAATGTGCTGTTAGTTAGTACAGCATTACCTGAAATAAAGGTAGACTTAGAAAATGTATAGTAAAGGTAGACTTAAAAAACATATCTGACCACTTGAAGTAACCTTGTGAAATATATTGAGACTTTTTATTGGTTTCCCAAGATACAAGTGTAGTTGATTGTCAAAATCAACAATAAAATCATTGATTGATAATAAATAAATCCTAATAAATGTGTTTACACTTCACAAATGCCAGACTTGCATACATTTGGTTTTTTTAAAATCGAAGTAATGATACTTTATTTTAAACTACAGTGGTAATTTTTCATGAGTGGCAAATATTTAAATCTCTTGTAACCATTTTAAGAAGTTCCCATTCCCTTCTTCACCCCTGTTACTTCATGTACGGCAATTAATTAGCATTTGCAAAAGTGAGTGGGAGGACCCTCGATGGAGAAGGCAAGAAGTGGCTTTGGGGAGGAGGAGAGCAGATGATGAAAATGCAGGGTTGAAGCAGTAGTCAGCTGAACAGAAATTTTCTTTGTCGGGGCAGTGCCATGTTAGGAGACTCTCTGCTATTTGTTACCACTTTTTTACCAAAGTTTTCACCACATCACTTGTGATGGATTCCAATCCTACCTTTATGAGGCTGGGTTTTATGAGAGGAATATAGGAGAATAATTACATATATATGTGTGTGTATCTGTTTTCACATCTCCATCACTGGCTCACCAGCCAAGACAAAATAATTTAGAAAAAGCACTTCTAAATTAAAGAGACCATGAGTCAGAATGTACCAGCATAAATGTATTTTTTCCCCAACTTTCTTAATTTTTGATGCACAGAAGTAAATTTTAATTCTGTAAGCTTCCAGGAATGCAGACACTGGTATATATCTTATGTTACATGTCCACACCACAGAGTAGACCCATTTCTCTCAAAAACATTCCCAGGTGAATTTAGAGCCAGTAGAAGTGGGTAAGACAACTGAGAAAACACTCCCAGCTTGTTGGTCAAACTAATGAATCCAGGACTGTGAGCTCAACTTTATGCAAATTTTCAAGATGAACTTAATGCTGAGAAACATCAATTCAGCCAAACATGTAAGCAAATGAATGATTTGAATCATGTGAATGTTCCCACTGGGATCAATAAGCTGGCCTGTGTTATTGCCACAAAGCATACTGGAATAAATGCCCTTTCTGAAAAATGAAAGGTGATGCTGCAAGAAGCCCAATATAACTAATGAAATTCAAAATTAAGGTACAGAAATAAAAAAATAAGAAAGAAGAAAAAACGAAAACAATAAAAATCTTTTAGTTAAGATTCAACATTTTACAGACATCCAAACAGTGCTTGTGAATGATGGAAGATGAGGAACATATGAAGATTTTTGTCAGGTCAGGGCAGATGTGGTTTTTCTACTCTGGTTTTGGAGATAAATCCAGACCAGGCTACTGCCCCAATCAGCACCCAGATCTTAGCTGCCCTGACCATTTTCCATCTCTAATTGAGGATCAGGGCCATCATTTTGAGCAAAATACCTTGCCAGTCATTTTTAAAGTGTCCAATTCTCACTTTGGGGTTTTTCTTCATATTCTGAAGTACTTCAAACTAAAATTGCTTTTATTATAACTTTCAGAGCATGAGGGTCTATGGGAACAGAGATTTTTTTCTTTTGATCTTTACATTTATTGCTGAAGAAGATATTTTTATTCCTGGCACTTTCTTGGAGAAGGTTTAAAATTTTTTTTCTCTTTCCATAGTTACACTGTACTTGTCCTCTAGTGATCCCAGCAGCTACACATGCTTTCGGTGGGATAAGTGCTGACACACCACTGACTTTTCCACGAGAAGTGCGGCTGCAGCTTTGGCTCCTGACCACACCAGGACGGTGGAACTAATGTAGGAACTGACAATGCCATCTTATGGTGGACGTACAAACTGCAAATGCAATCTGTAAAAGAGACACAAAAATGGCTGTTGCCCTGGCTAGGTAAAAAAACGATGTGGAATGCTTAAGGATGCAGCTGAAAGTGTGGAGATGAATAATTTTTTAATTGCTAGCCTTCTTTAAGAGCTTAAACCCAGCAGGATTAATTTAAATGCCAAAGGCGAAGATTTGGCTTGTGATGACAAGTGAATATAGGAAAGGAAAAAGGACAGTGGGGGAGAAATGCTCTCATATTCTCTCCTCATTGGCTTGTTTTCATTTTCTCTTCCCACCTGTTGGGGTCCTGTTGCACAAAAACAGTTCTCACTCAACATGGATGATATTGCAAATGGCCAATATACCAATGACCTCACCAGCTTAGCTTAAGTAACAAACTTAGAGCATCTGTTATGTTGTTGTTAGCTGTAAACCCACCCTTACAAACAAGACTGAGAGGAGGAAATACAGACTACTTCAGTGCTGGACGTCCTCACCAGGCCCAAGGCGTTTCCCTGCACACCAGTAGCAGCAGTTTGCCCTGGAAGTTTAGGTGTCCATCTGTGTCTGTCAGATGCCCAGAGGTGCAGAAGATGACTGTTTGAGATAGCAGGGCACAAAGACACCGAATGCAGTAATGTGCAACCCTATTGGAGAGGAACTGTGAGTACGCCCTGCAAGCTTCTATGGGAAAAACATGGATTTTTATCATTGGACTGCCGTTTTATTGGAGCTCTGACTCTAATAACTGGTTCCTGGAAGAAGAGAAATACTGAGGCAAAAAAAGGGAAGTCATTACTAGTCAAAATGAATAGAAAAATCCTGGTTTTCAAACAGTAAAATGAACAGCACAGTCGAGGTTCCTCTCCTCAGAGTGAAGGCAGCCCAGGGACGTGTGTGGTTAACAGAACGTGGGGTTAACCCCGGCACAGATGAGGTTTCCATGCTACACCACCTTCATCACTTCTGTGCTTGGAGATGAGAAGCTGGATTCCAGCAAGACCAGATTATTTGAGTTGTGACAGCTGCCAAGGGGGAACTACCCTTACAAGTGGTGGGCTGTGCTTTCACTGTTGGGGTATTTCTAGTGTTATTTCTGCTCCTTTATGTCTGATTTACTTTTTTTCCCTTAAAATGCAGTGAAAGTTCCTACAGTAAAACAACATCATTAACATTTCAGACAAAGCTTGTCTTGTGACAGCAGAAGTATTGTGAATTTAACCTGTCCTCAGTGAATAATTGTTCAGTGAACACTCTTAAGCCTTCAGCTGGGAAAGTGTGAATTTGCATTTTGGAACCATTTATCTAATTTCTACCTTTTTTTTTTTTTTTTTTTGCTTTTACTTTTGATTTTTACTTCTCTGTCGAGAAACTTAACTCAGCCCAGTGCCCTGAAAGAGAAAGAAAAGTTGCCTGGGAGGAACTGCATACATGCTGAATATTTATATAGAATGACAATGACATTTGACTTCAGGTTTTCTTTGACAAAAACAGTTCCATTCAGCTGTGAACCATATCTCTTTGTCTTGACAAGCTGAGGAAAACATAACACATTGGACCAAAATTGAATGAGACTTGAATTCTTCATTTTGTTCCCAAAAACACTGACTGAAATTTGATACATCTTAGTAGATGAACGTGTTTTAGAGTGAATTTTAAAATTTTATAAATGTTATTCTTCCTTCAATTTTTCCATAGCACAATATTTCAAGTGCTGTTCAAACACATCTATAAATTTAAATCTTCTTTTTTTCCCTGAGAGCCTTCTTATTCAAGGAGAATGACAATAAACTAATAAATAGACTGAGGATAAGAAGGGTGTGATAGAGAGGAAAAGTGGTTGACTTGATGACTGCTCTCTTTTTGGTAAGGCTACCTGTAATAATAGTGCCTTCCACTAGTAAAATCTGTCCTACTTTTCTAAAATATTCTAGCATATCTCTGAATCCTACAGCTCTGCCAGAGTCACAGTCCATTAGGATCTGGCTGGATCATTTATGTGATTAGGACAGCACTGCCAGGAAACGGGTAAATATGGAAAATAATATTGATGTCTCGACACATCAGGATCTGCAGCATCAAAACTTAATGAGTCCCTCTTGAGGCTGCGCCCAAAATAACCTCCCCAAAATTAAACGGAAATCCATGGTTCTGAGCACATGAAAAAGCCCACTATGCCCTGTAAGCCTGGGAATATTAACTTAAGTGTTGGTTAGTTCTACTGTAAAGCCTTTTAGTTTTCTTTGTGACCTCATAGCCCAATTCCTTTGTGTAACTATTTAAATATCACATTATGATAATATTGGTGCTGAGTACTGAGGCACTCAAAAAGCCACAGGTGTCAAAATTAAAGCAGCTTGTTCAACTTTCAGTCACCACTTTATGCATAACTATTGCTGTCAAGTTATAGCACAGAAAATCTAGTATTATAATACAGAAGTGGAACAGAAATATTTAAATACAATCATTTTCCTAGAACAGTAAACATAAAAGTCATAATTTATTTGTAAAAGACAAAATTCACATAAATCATTTTATGACAAATCTGCATTAACTATCTGAGCAAGAATGACTTTCAGCATCCTGCTCGCAGAAGACTTTCTGTTTTTCACATCAAAGGGTTAGTAGCTTAAAAATCCAAATCAAAACCTCACCCCTAGCTCAGGAATTTGAATCCAGCCTTGCCTTGCTCCTGAGCAATACATGCTACCCACTATGCTGCTCAGCTGTACTACATTTTTCTTGCTCTCCTTTGGTGATGAATCTAAGCAGTCTGTGTGTTAGCTGCAAAGTCACAAGGGTCACATAAATATCTGCAATATAGGCAGACGATGATGCTTCTGGAATTTTTGAAAAACAAGGGGAAATAACAGAAAATAAAACAACCCATCTGGAATCTAAATCAAGGGTTGTTTACCTTTTGGAACACACAAACAAACCTTCCAAGGAGAACATTTTATCATTCTTGCTCTTTGCGTAATACCTCTGGGCCCTTTTATAACATGTAACTATCAGATGCCAAAAATCCCAACTCACACAGATTATTATTGCAGTGCTTGGAAAGTTATTCCAATGAATCAGACACACACACAAAAACGAAGAGAGCTATCTCTGTTCATTCAAAGGCTCTCCCACAGCTGCTTAAGGTTATAGTCTGATTCACTTGGCTTCTCTAGGTTTTTCACAGCTAGCAGAGACCTTGGATGCTCTGAGACTCCTGTATGCCAATCAAAACAAATTCTTAATAAACAAAGAAATCTTGCCTTTGAAATCCAGAGAGAATCATGCTGGAGCGCAGCAGCTATGCAATATTTTCCTTTCTGTCAAAGCCGCAGTAACTTTCTTGAAAGAATTCAGGAAATGTCAAAAAATATCCTTTTCTCATGCTCCAAACTGGATTTTCCCCCCATTCTCTTCCCAGGGTAAGCTGTTGGAGGATAACAGTGTTGTTTGATTTTGGCAATGAGGAGTCAAGCAACTTTATGCATCATGGCTGTTTCAGCATCTGCCTCAGCAGAAGTGGTAGCATGGCTTCAGAGAGCAATTGCTCCAGTTTTCACTCCTTTTGAGCTCTGAGGACACTCCACTTCTGCTCATAGTGTAGCTTTAGAAATCTGGAGTAATGAAGATAGTAAGCTAAGGGCAAGAATAGGTTTAGTTTTCCTTTGGAGAGTTTAGTTTTACTACTAAGGCTCAACTTTTGAAACACTCACAGAAGCAAAACTGATGATTTAGGCCACCGGAGTGTGAGGGTACTCAAAGTGTTTTCAAAAATTACTGATAGACGGTCAGCCCTGTGAACCCAAATGGAGCAGGCATGAAGGAGTGAGGGGAACGATCAGTTTATCTCACATTCCATTTCCCTATGCTTACCTATTGCAGTAATGTGTGAGACTGCTGTCACTGCTTTCCACTGCAAAGTCTTCAGCAGATTTATATAAAATCTACTGATTTTGAATGTCCAATAACCCAAGCCACATGTCTGTGTTACCCAAACAGCTATTGTGATTCTTATAGTTGTAGGGCTAGAGATGGCTCAGCTAAGAAAGGCAGTATGATCAATTTACACCTATCCTTTGTCTGAGATAATACCAAAGCCTGAGAGACCTTGTTGCATGTTAATTATAAGGGGTTCCATGTGTCCTGAAAAACGATGTGAACAGCATCAAGAGGCTGGTGTTTATGAAAAAGAAGAGAGGGAAGGGGAGAAGGCATACCATTATTCTTGGAGTCCAAGATGATGAGCATCCTTTGAATAGAAGTGATAAAATCATGTTAAAGGACAATTGTAGACCGTAACAAAGGTGCCTGTAGAATGAAATGCATTTGCAGGAAAGGCTTGAAAAGTCATGAGGCTCAGACAGAGTACAAACATATTTTCTCCCTCTCATCTCCCTTTTTGTCTCTCTTAAACTGAGACCTCTCTCCAAGGATATTTGCTGGAATGCAGTAATAAGGACTGGAGGGTAAGACAGGAGAGAAGTATCAGGAGCAGAGAGCTAACTCCTCCAGATGTTGGCCATGCATATGTGAATACCCATTTTGATCATGGAGAAAGGAATTGCCTATAATGTCCACACTCTCACACCTTTACAGCACTTTACTTTAAAGGGGATTTGTTCTGATTCATCAAATGACTCCTCTGGAACAACTGGCCTAAAAACATCCCTCATTCTTTGCTTTTATCTTACTGCTGTTTAATCACTGTTTTAGAATAAAGAATAATTGAAAAAAAAACCAAACCAAAAACCAGGAAGATAAAAAGAAACCTTCAGCTTATTTTTGCAGAGCATTTCAGATTCCATACATCTACTAAGGCATTTCTGAAGCAGAAATTAAAACACATAAATTTTCCTAGCTACTTCTCTCCCTAGCTTTGCCCACTGCTCAGCCTTTCCATCAGTACTACCTTGAGGGTTACCAACAAACTCCAAAGGGATCTGTGAGGACTCTGCTGAGTTGTGAACCCTCCACTGCAGCCACAGAAGAAAACACCACTTGGTTCCTTTGGGTGTGATGCTGACCGGAAAGCTGAAAGTAAGGTTATTATGTACAATATGTCCACATAAGCACACTAATGGTTAATGCACCAGAGCAGGTCACTAAGGAAAGTAGGGACAAATTTATACAATGCTCCTCTGGGAAGTAACTGGTAGAGTTTGTTCTGAAAATGTTGGTTCTACATGATAGCACTTGCTAACACATTGGGGCAGCCTCAAACATCTCTCCCATCTATGTCTGTGCTGCTCAGAGAGTAATGGAAGAGCCACAGAGGGGAATGCAGGTGTGCTGACTCAGCAAGCACGCACCAGGAGTCTTTCCACTGCTAAAACGTAGTGCAGGATTTAACAATCATCAACTGCATTTAAATCGGAGCCCTGCATTCACTCTGCTGATATTGCTGAGCCCTGGGGCCAGCACCTGAGCGTGGTGCCATATGATTATTTTACTGCTGAGAATAAAGAAATATGCATTTAACTTCTGGCACCCGCAACATGCCCACAGGTAATCCTTGTTCAGTAACAGAACCAACTAAATCCTTATGTGTGACTTCTCTGCGACTCATTTGTTTCACTTAAATTCTGCCTTAGCGTGCAATACAAAGTATAAACAACCACATTTCAGCATATAGATATATAAATGCTCAGCCCAGTGGATTCTCACGTGCACAGAATTGTGAGTTGTGCTCAGCTATGGCACTGCAAGAGATGAACGTTCACACTTGACCCTTAGCTGTCTCTTGTAAATTTGTAGTATAGGCACTGGAGTCAAAACAAATCATTCATTTCTTCCACAGCTCCTCTCTCCCTCGTGTGGAATTTCCATTTAAGTGGCTGGTGATCAGTGCTGCCTCCAGGATACCTGCTGATTTAAATAGGCTTGCACCAGTTTTCTATAGCCTTGTTTTGGAACCAAAGGGCATGATAATGTACATGGGTGAAAGCTGTCTGGAAAGTGGAAATAAGCAGATCTAAGAGTTCGACCATCCATAATTGCCATTTCCCCTTTGAGCAAGCAATCAGCTGAGTCCTCCAGAAATTGCCTTTCTCCTTTGTTACTGGCACATGTTTAACCTCATGTCCCTATTCAAGGACGAAAAGGGACATGATCTGACTGTGAGACTCACACTTTTCAAATCTAGAAATATATAGTAGCCAAAGGGGAGATGAATAATATTGATGCTGTAGCCCTGAATCTCTCTTTTTTTTGGTAGACAAAATTTAGCACCCACTGTGCGTCTGTGTGCATGGGAACACCCTTAGGTTCAGTTTCAGAAGAAAAACCTAACTTAAACTGTTTCTTTTGTGTATGACCTCCCGTGTGCCAGCTCACTGCTCTTCTCTGTATGCTAGAGAAAAAGGGAGGACTGGGCCTAGAGGGAGACAGCCCAAATGAGGGCAGGGGGAGTGAAAAACAGCATGAGAATAGATGAATTTGGACAGCAATCAAACCAGCCTTGTCCCCACTCCTTCCCCCCTATGTATTTTAATTGCATGGTTTAAAATAATCTCCTCAACTTTGGGAGAAAATCTGCTTGTCTGTGAGTATTTGATCTGGCATTGACTCTGTCGATATCTGCAATCCCATCACCATGGGGAGATCCTGGGGTTCTTTAGGAAGAGAAGAGGAGATGAAATGGGATGTAATATGCTGGAGCCTGGCAAAAAGTACTGAGTAGGATTGGCCAATAGCCAAATGCTTTCATTCCTAGCAGAAAGGCATTAAATAAGACTGGCTGAATTTAATTGAGCATCTTTCTGATTAAATAAATGGGTAAAGAAACCTCTGTGTATGTGCATTTGCATTATATATTTACATATAAATTTTGCCATTCTTAAATACTTTCCTTATTTCCAGCCTATTGTAGATTGCTTGAAAGTTTACAATAAGGTTGGGAACACACAAAGAATGAAAGAGGAGAACATTCATGTCAGGATTATGTTTCTTTGCTTATTCTGTGTCATCTGGGGCCAAATCCAGCACCTGTATGCACAGAAGGAATGAACCTGACCCACTGGTTTTGCAGGTCATAGATAAAAACTCCTTAAAAAAAAGGAAAATAAAGCCAGGATGCAGAGAAGTCTTAATCTTTCTTCTGTAGATATTTTGCAGCCATTCATTCATTCATTTATTGATAATTCTTCTAGATGACTCTCAAATAAAATTTAGTTAAGAAGGTGATAGAGGTATAACAGCAGTGCTCTCTTGCATAAAGGTTGTCTAACATCCTCTACTGTGACCCTCTTTCTTCAGCTGCTATATAACATAAGGACTCATCACCTTTTTGGGCTTTGGTTTTCTGTGTTTTAGCTCTTTCTGAGTTGATTTATGCCTGCGTCAAAACCAAAGATGGCTCTGTGGCAGCTCACTTGCCTCAGACACATATGCTGTGGAATCAAGCAGTAACTTATTAGTGGAACTGTTCTTTGTACCTCAGGAAAGCCAAAGAAAAGCTTTTGATGTTTCAATGGCAAACTCCTCTGCAAGGCATAGAACCTCTGAACATCAAGATTATTCTGCCATTTTAGAATGAGGTTTCAAATTTGGCTACTATATATTTATTTGCTAAAAATGCTGGTCATCCAGGGACATGTTATCACTTACTGAGTAACATGATAACCTTTGGAATCATAAATAGTTAAGGAAAGCCCTTGGTAAGCAAGAGTTGTTTAAATGGCTTGATCTCTAATGTATGTCCCTTTCCCTAGAATTCCAAAATCTACATGTGTTTTAGTGAAATATCACTAGATGTTTATCTGCTGCAGGTCTTCCAGTCCAGTTAACTCTTCTTAGTTTTGAGGCTTGGTGTTTTTTTAATTTTATTTGGTGCAATTTGTGTCCTTTTTACTACCACCATGTTCTGTGTATTTAAGTTGGGGTTCTCTGTCTATATTCTCTGCTGACACAATTCCTGTGGACTCATTTCCATCTCTGCAAAATTCATGCAAAGAGGGCATAAAAGGCTGTCAAATTAGAATTATGGCATTCACATTGATTTTTCCACTTTGTTAGAAGTGACTGTCTAAGCCGCAGAGCAGTGAATAATCAAATCCTGGGATTCTCAAGTTAGTGTGTTAAAGTGACCCATGACTGCACTGTGCTTCATAGAGCTTCACTGTTTTTGGCATTAGAGCCACGTCTGCAGAACTCCTAATACCCTAATCCCACAGTATTCTCCAGGGCTGATTTAACCCCCATTGGCTACAGGAGAAGAGCATCAATACTGATCTGCAGAGAAATTTATCATATGTAGGTTCATCAGATGTTACCAATTCAGAGTGTGTACTGTGTGTGTATGTGATTTAATTTAAAATCCTACTTGCTTTACTAGGAAGGTTAGTATTTAGAAAAATGGTATTTTAGTTTTATCCAATGGTCTGCTGATATGAAAAGCTTGAGTTTAAAACCAGCAGGTTTTTAGAGTTAAAAATAATGCTAGTAGCAGACGGTTGCTGAGATCAGAAGTGAGTTCTCTGACTGCACCTAACTGGGCACAGTATCTGGCTTCAGAGAGCTGAGAGAAATGGAGGTCATGAAGCATGAGACCGATGAAAAGTAGCATCTTAGTTCTGTGGGACAAATCAGATTTTTTTCAACTGATTTCAGAACAACTAAAATTCTATTTTAACACCTCTCATTCTCTTATCAAAGAAATGAGACTGAGGGTGTTTATAGATGATTCATGGTGGGGTGTAACCGTTTTCATTCCCTGATCATTTATATGTCCATAAATTAGTTTCAGTCTAGGATTTACTCTCAGAAGAGCTAAATATTCCCTGAATTGGGAACTTTCATCTAAGGTAGGAGATATTTCCTGCTTAGCATATCTGGCACTTGGGAAATCAAACTTCCCTCTCATGGCTCGCCAATATTTGCTGAGGAAGCAAAGGGCAGCATCTCTTTGGGGACAGACGTGGCTTTCCACAGCCTACAGTATGTTTGTGTGGTAAATCTATGCTCCTAAACTCTATCCTGTTGTAGACTATCCCACAGAATGTGTTATTTCATGGAGTGCCATTCTGGGGTATGATCTGTCACCTGTGCCACTGGTGGCAGCAGCAGTGGCATCGAGCAGGGCTGGTTAGGCAGTGTAAAGGAGAACATGAACATCTCTGGGAATTTCCAGTGACCATTGGAGCAGTCAATGCTCGTGTGTGGGGTGGGCAGCCCACGGAAGTATGCGCTGTTGGGATGCAAAGGGTTAGTGACAGCCCTGTTGCTATGGTGTGTTCACCATGTGTAATGTGGATGCAACCTTTCCATCCTGACAGGTCAGGAAAGGAGCACAGCAGGACCTTGGCTGGGACACCCATGGACACTCTTTCTTGTTTATTCTTTCATTTTCCAATAGCTCCACTTAAGTAAAATATACTCCTATGGAATGGGATCTTACCAAGAGTAGCATTGTTAGAACAATAAAAGGAAGCAACAGTTACAACTTCTCCAGTGTTCATTTTACTCCCAGTATGAGGCATTTCTTTTTAAATACACTTTTTCTCTTTTTTTTACATTATAATTTACCTAGATTATTTCCAAAGGTTTTTATTTTCTCATAAAATAACCATTTTACATTCTCCATTGCTCAGTTACATGGTGTTATTATAAAAGGTAATCTTTTGGCTTTTGTTTTGTAAATCCTTTGCATCTGAGTAGAACTACATTTGTAGGTGGTAGATTATCCTACCTTCCTCTTAGTGTAAGGGATTGGAAATGTTTGCCTCTACATTTGTAATATCACTAGCATCCCCTCAAAAGCTGGAAATATGTTTTGGTCAAGTTTGACTACATGACTGAGTTGGTGTTTAAAATAGTTAGAAAATAGTTGCTTCCATTTTAGCCAGGTTCACTCATTTAATTTTGTACTTTTCCTGAAATGTCTTCACAAAGACAGACATTTTTCCTCTCTAGCTTTCCAATGAATACTTAAAGATGTTCATATCCTTTATGGCAAGGAATTGATCCTGAAATACTGTAGCCATGCAGCAAATAAGTATTGATCTTCTCCACAGAAACAGTGAAACTGCAGAGTTATGAAATACTTTTGGGTCTATTTATGCATTTTCTATTCTACCTTATACAAACACCAGATTATGTCAGGAATTACTAGATGTAATAGTTAAGTTGCTGTTATCCTACCAATTATAAACCTCTTGGGTTTTGAAACTGTAAAACTAGAACTAAACAAGATAAATATGGTATAGGTTAAAATTTGACAAGTTTCATTTGGCAAGAAATTTAAGAAATATTAAGAAAACTCTGGATAGTAAAATAACCCAGAAGAGCTTTCTTTTTAATGCAAAGTGGCATCCTGAAATGACTACAGAATCTAGAAATAGATAAATAACAGCAGAGGGAGAGGCACAGGCAAAGAACACCGGAAAAATGTTGGTTGTGCCAATGTGCTCACAAAGAAGCAGCAAGAACAGAGACTGAAGAAAACCAACTACAGCACCACTGGATTTTTCTTACATTTTTAAATCCATCCATGGTCCACAGATTATTTGTCAGAACATGAAGCAGCTCTTACCACATGCCACTAACCAGAGTACCTGCATTTTGCATAGATGGCATTTTTAATTGTATTAAATGAACTTCTTAGGATGTGCACTATTGTTCTTTGTCGTGCTTCACATTCTGTAGCCATCAAGAAACATTATTTGACTATTAAAATTATTTGGTCATGATGAACCAAAAAGGGTTATACTAGAGGTAATAGAGGAAAACTTTAGAAGTTTCCAGCTTCTTCAACCATGTAGAATGTCACCAAGACTTTTTAAACTCCAGCACCAATAATTGCCTGTGCCCTTTTCAAACAAAACTGCTTACTTTTGATTTCAGCATTTACTGTGTCTTTCTCACACAGCTGTGCACCATGCTAATACTGTCACTTTATCAGCTTCTCTCCAGCCTGTTCACCTCACCAGAGAAGCATTGTTCTTTGCAGAATATCCCCTGATGCTTTGCCAAAGCCTAAATTTGAACAGCTTGAGTGAAGAGATTTCTAATGCTTCCCCTAAGAGGTTGATAACACTGTAATTAGTCTTTCTGTTTAGCAAATAATTCTAGCTTTTCCCCTTTCTTTGTTTCATAGATACTTTCTTTCCTATATTCACAAGCAATACTTTTAATTTCTTTAATATTTTCCTTTCGGTATTTACAGTCAGATTTCCTACTTCTGCTTCCTCAGTTTGTAGTTATTTTATGCACACTTAATTCTTTTAACCTTTTCCTCATGAGCTCCCTTAGCTTTTGGTATGCCTTCAAAGTAGCCAAAAACATTAGCTTTTCAGACAGGGTGCATGTGCAATGCTGATCATGGTGACTTTATTAAGATTACATAAAGGGCATTACACTGAGGACATATTTTGCTAAATAATTAAATGTTACTGGAAAAGCAGCTCCTTTCAAGCAAATCTTCTGCAACATCACCAGGCAATTCTCTGTTTCCTTAGAATTCTCCAAGGATGCTTACAAGAGGAAAATCGCATTGAATTAGGGATTAAAAGCCCTGTAGTGTCTTCGTGAATTTAGAAGAAAACAAAAAAAAGAAGCAGTAATATGACATTTTTGACACATATGGTATTTATGTAGATATTTCTTGAAGTATACAAGTGTTGAGTTACACAGATGATAGAATAAAACACAGTTTTTAATTTAAAAGTCAATATATGAGACTGGGAACAAAAACCAGTTAAGCCACTTTGGGGCACATATTATTATATAAATTTAAATGGTTTTCATTATAGAAATTTTTCATGTAAAATACTACCCAGATAGTTCAGGTGTCTACTGGAAAATCATTGTGCCTATTTCAAGATCTAATTAATTTTTAGTCAATTTTCTGAAAATATTGACCAGAATAATTTCAATCTAGTGGAAATCTTAGTGCAGCCTTAACTACAAAGTTATTGCTCATGTTTTCATCCTTAAAAGACCCAAAGTTTCCATATGATTTATTAGATAGGTGAAGTATTTAAATTTATTTTTCCCTTGGAGCAGCTGAGTGTGTACATGCCTGGATGTGTGAGTTCCTAAATAACAAAGGTGTTGCCAGAACTTTGCTTTATTAAACAGACACCTGTAGAAGATATTCTAATTTACTGTATCAGTCACCAGTACCTAAAGATTAAAGGTACCCAAAACAAAAGAAGACAGACTTCATCTTCCAGACTGACAGTTTTAAACTCCAAACAGATGCAAAGGGACACTTCTCAAACCAGCATCTGCTCCTGGCCAATGATTGTCCATGACTTCCTATACAAATAGTCCCTTTGTCCATCTTAGCTAGACTCAAAATTGTATTTTGCGTCCTAAGAATAAATTCCAGCCATTTAAAAAAATGTGGCTGCAGATGATAGCATTGAAGAACAACATCCAAAACCCATTTATTTGGGTGTCTGTGCTTCACGATTCCAAGTTCTAGGAGATGGATGGAAGTGCTGCAAGGGACCCTGTTTTTCCTGGAGAGGGTAAGAGTGAAATAAGGAGATTATTCTATGGTGCTCCATAGACAGAGAAGGATGCAGACAGAGCATGCCTTTGTAGCCTACCATTGCTCTAGCCCTACATAAGGGCCTGGAATCAAACTCCACACCTGTTACAAGAGGATCTGGAGGCTCTGGGAAGCAGCGAGTGGTGCTGCTTTCAGAAGCAGCAGAGGCATCAGCAAATGGAGAGGCACCTCATCAGCTCCTGTCTATATACTGCAGTTGTTTGGCTTTGCAACTTGTTGTTTCTCTTTGTAAAGCTCCTTATTGTCAGTTCCCAGCTTTCTGGGAATAGATAAAACAAATAGATTATCTCATGCCGTTTTTTTTGTTTTCAAAAAAGTAAGAGAGAAAAGTATTGCAAGTCTCCCTGGAAAAGGAATGAACATCACCATCCTGATCACACTGTCATGGATCAATTTCCAATCTTGTCCCTCTGACAATTTCCACGCTTTAAGAAGCTTTGCTTCTCTTCTACTGCTTAAGAATTACACTCACAGCTACTTCTGCTTGCCATCTTCCTTTTTCTCTCTCTTCCTGCCCCAGCATATTAAACAACCTTCTTATTCTGTGAAAGAAGGATACCTGGCCAAGCTGCTTCACTTTCGGCCACACATCCCTTGACTCTTGCTGAAGTTTTAGTATTTACACTTGTCTCCCTCTAAAAAGAAGTGTAATTGCTTTTAATGACATTAAGACACTTAAAATCCATTTGTTTTACACAGATTTAAGAGAACCTGTGGATCAAAGCTTGTCCCAATGGCAGTCATGTGAATTTGAATGTGCTGTGTGACATTCTAACCAGGCACAGCGAAGCCAGCTCAGTTTCTGAGCAGTGACAGCATGTTGATAGTAAACAGCCAAATAAACAAAGCAATAAAATATAAAATTAAGATTTGCCCCTAAAGTAAGGATAGCTCTAGAAACTGAAGATTCTAAATGCTATTTCACATGGATGGTTACCCTTCTAATGAATCCTTCCAGTGGATTTTCTATGTTGGCTACTTTCTGTTGAAAATAAATACAACATGCCAGAAGAAAAAAATAACCCTATTAACACTGCTTTTGAGACCTTTCTGCATATTTCTATTTTTTCATTATCACTGTATAAAACTAATAACACACATTATTATCAGCTTTTTTTTTACTTGACTGAACAAAATCTATTACTTCAGTCAAAGCCAGCTTCTCTAAAACAGCAGAAGTCTTACTTTGGAAAAGTCCAGTCTTTAGCAGTGTTTTACAACAGCAATATAAATTCTTCATCAAGAGATTAATCACCTCTAACAAAGCACTGGGACATTTATTCCATTCTGCCATTATTCATATAGGACCTCTAAACCAAGTGGTAAATGAAATGCTCGTGACATATCACTTAAAAAATCACTTCCTTTATTCCCAATTCATCTTGCCCCCTTTTTGACAAAATGTCACTGATTACTGGAATTGTCTTCTTAAATACTATAAATACTGTTTGTTCTGACTCCTAAGAAAAGAATATTGGATTTTAGTGTCAGAAAGAGAGAAATTCAAATCTCTATGCCCAAAATGATTTCCTGAAAATATCATGTGGCATTTTCAATAAATAAACAATTTGCATACAAATGATAAACAAAAGGAAAGCCCTGAGCAGACTCAGGCACTTTCCTTCTACTGAAATCACTGGTGTGCCTTATTGATTCAAAAACATACTTTTGAATATCTAAAAATTATTCTGGGGCAAATATGAGAAAATACAATGAGTGACATATACTTCAACTCAGGTCTGTCAGCACTTTAGGGGCTGAAAGAGAAGAAAATTATGTATGCTTACCAAACTCAGGAACCAAGCTCACCAGTGTGCTGGTCTGGGCTGGAATAGAGTTGTATTTCCTCACAGTAGCTAGTATAGGGCTATGGTTTATATTCGTGCTGGAAACAGTGTTGATTATAAAGGAATGTTTTAACTGATGCTGAGTAGGGCTCACACAGATTCAAGGCCTTTTGTGCTTCTTGCACTGCCCTGCTGCTCAGGGGCTGTCTGGGCATTGATCGGGTGGTGGGGAGTGATTGTTTATATTTGCATCACTTGTCTTTCTTGGCTTTTAGTATCTCTGTTGGATTTTTTTTGCTTTTACTTACAGTGTTATTGTTGCTGTTGTTGTGGTTAGTAAAAATGATCATAATCATAATCATAATAATCGTAATAATCATAATATACTGGTTTTGTCTCAACCCGTGCATTTCCTCACTCTTGCACTTTGAATTCTCTCCTCCATGCCACTGGAGTGAGTGAGCTGCTGAGCTCCTAGTAACGTGCAACCACCACAAAGGGCAAAAAGGCTTTGTTTGATATTTATGCCTGCCATTAGACAACCCAGAAATGAGAACTGGGCTGGACCACATCCCAGACCCAACACAAATGTGCAGGGCCAGCACTGAAAAGGACAGTGTGCAGTCATTTTTGCCAGGTGGATTACACATCCTGCCCTAGTGCCAGGGAAGGACTGCTTGCTGCCTGTGCTCCCCACCAAGGACAACATCTCCTGCACAAGGACAGTGCAGTCAGCTCCTGGCTGCAGCAGCCAGTATTCAGCCACCATTGTCCCTTAGGGTCCTGCAACTCCAGGATAAGCACAGCTAACACTGAGCTAGGGGCCAAAGTGATTTTTCTGGTAGGTCATGAATTGGACATTGTTGTCCTAATATCCCGACGTGCCTAATGCATACTGGTTATATAGAAGCCTCTATGCAGAGATGGTATTGGAATGGTCATTAAAGCTTGAAACAATAGACTTTTCCCTTGCAGTCATTGCAAAGTTCTCTAGACCAGTTTTGCAAGTGTCAAACCAAGTTTGGAAAATGGAGAATTATTACTCTGTGTGGGTATAAGAGTGGGAGAAAGATAGGAGAAAGAGGAAGGGAAAAAAATCCTTGAGAAAAAATTATAAAATAAACACCAACAAGAAACCCAACCCAACCAACACCAAACCAAACCAAACAAAAAACCATCTTAAATTGCCTATTTTATTAAAAATAAAAACATGTACTTCTAGAACAGCATTCTTCTTCAATGTGTCCCACCATACGATTACACAATCATTGCAGACAAATTTGATCTCTGGTGACCAGTTTCTGATTAATTCAATGGATATCCACTCATAAAATTCTTAAATTTGTAATGAATCTCATGCCTAGGTATGCACTGTTGTGGGAGAACACATTAAGTCAGTTACAGCTTGTTATTGCACCTGTTTGGGAAATACAGTTCATACCAACCTTGCAAGAGCCCACAGCTTGCAGAGACAAAGCCTTTCTACAAGTTTGCTTACTTTGACTTAGCTATTAATTACAATGCATATAGTACTGTCGTTAATTAGTTCATCTGTTAATCATTCAGCTCAACATATAACATAAGCTAAATTAGTGTTGTATGAAATTAAGACCAAACATCTCATCTAATATGTATTCAATGTAAAAAGGCTGTGCTTTTCCAAATTCACAGTCATGTCTGGATTTTTGTATTCTCAAAACAACCATTAAAGGGCTACAGTTTAAAAATATTTTGAATTGTCCTTGTAAATCAGGAGCCTAAGTTCTATTTGCTAACTTGAAGGCTTTTGGTTTTCCATGGTATTTTGGAATCTAAAAGTCCAAGTCTCATTTTAAAATGGGATTTGGATACTTTTGGATATTTTACTTCTTGTCTAATAGTATGTAGTCTATGACATTTATGGTGTTTCAAATTGGCAAGTCTTCTGGGCTACTATATCACAGAATCAGAGAATCCTCAGAGTTGGAAGGGACCTCTGGAGATATGCAGTCTAACCCCTCTGCCAGGGCAGGGCCATCTAAAGCAGGTAAGACAGAAACTCATCCAGGGGGGTTTTTAGTGCCTCCAGAGAGGGACACTGCATGGCCTCCATGGCAGCCTGCTCCAGTTCCCTGCCAGCCTCAGTGCAAAGATGTTCTTCCTCATGTTGAGTATTGTAGATTTCTTCTTCTCCAGTTTCTCTTCCATATCGCAAACTTTGAGGGATGCCTGGAAATACTTTTCATCTTCCTTTAGGTCTTCTCAAAACTCTTGTGGAAGGGATTCAGAATGCATTTTTATGAACATTTAAAATTTCCTCGCATGCCAAGTAACAAATGTGTAAAGCAAAGGACTGCTATCAATAAGCAGATACATTATACACTGAACCCATGTCATGAATCAGAGTTTTAAGACAAATAAGGAGCCACATGACAAAACCAGAATCAACTGACTTCAATGGTTTCTGATATACTACCAGCCAGAAGCCAGAGGGCATTATATTTCTTTGGTAGACAACATTTCACTTCCAGTAAATATTCATTGACTGTTAATTTCCTGAGTAGCTGTGGTACTATTATAAATTTTGCTGGTTCACGTAAGTCAGCAGAAAGCCGTGAAAGCCAGCACTTAATATCACACATAGACAGCCTAAGTCAGCACCACACTTACAGGAGACTGAAGAGACACAGAATAAGCTTTGCTAAATTCTTAAGGAAAATTAAGAGCAAGAAAGGAAGGAAATAAAACTTTCCCTACACTTGCTTGCCCTATTCTTTTATTATGCCTTGTTCTCTGGACTCTACAGCTCTTCTCCATCTGGCCTGCAGGCATAAAACTCTGATTTCAACAGAAGCAAGACACTAACTACTTTTGAGAATTGAGCCTGAAATATTTTGGATTAGGCACAGTCATTTAAATAAAAAAAACCCCAAACACAATTTTTAATGTCTAGACCATCTAGATGACTGAGTCCTCTAGATAGTAACATAATTTTAAATTCTAAGTGCGCTGTTACAGTTAATGACAAGAAGACACAAATCAAGACAAAAGAAACAACATTTAAAAAATGAATAATTTTGTGCAGATGCTGCTGATACAACTGCTTTAGAAGTCCTCCACTTGTGCATGCTCTTTCTAACTTGTCATTTCCCTCATCTGCTTTAGGCACTTATTTCTAACAAGGCATACTGCAGAATACATTATGAGCTGGGTATTAAGAAGCATGAGTATCATGTTTTACTAAGACTTCTCCCTCTGATTTCTTGAGTGAAACATTTAAATCACTTCACTCTGTATACTCAGGGTGCCCATTTATAAAATGGATTGTAGCTATACCTGGAACAGAACTTCATCACCTGTGAGAATCACTTTGAGAGCTTGGTATCCATTTAACAAATAGTTAAGAGCTGCAGCTGTGATTCTGGTCTAAACTTTATGGCAGAAATTTTCTTCTACATCTTCCTATTTCAAAAAATCTTGAGGAGGATGAAGTATGTGGACCATAAATTTAATACTGATGACAAAGAGAGCTATAATAAGACAATGTTCTGGGAATGATTTCGTTTATAGTTGGTCATTTTGCTGCTTATGAAAAGAAGTCCAAACAGCAAGTTGCCAAAGCACATTCATCAGGGCATTTGGCAGTCACCAGCTGTTGCAATTTGGTGTGCTCTGCAATTTATTGTTTGGGATCATTTGGTGTCCATGGGGACACCATGACCCAGGTCAGAGCATGATAGATCCAACTGAAGCAATGATCAATTCTAGTCTACTCTTCCACTTTCTCTTGAACATGCTATTACACTTTCAGAATTTTCCATTCAGTGACCGCAATAATTGGAAGGCACTAATTAAGTAATTTCTCACAAGGGTACAATATTACTGTCACAACTTTTTAAAGAAGATAAAACTCATACTGACAGTCACTGCAGTTCAGCCATAGGGCAAGGTGAAACTTTTAGACCAAGTATTTTTTATATCCAACATAAGTATATTTGGGTCAGTGGACATGTTTAATTAATTAATGTCAACTTTGTGAAGTACTTTGAAATCAGTGGAATGGAGAGGAGTTTTCAAAAATGCCTAATAATTGAAATTCCAGGCAATTGTAAAATTATTTTTAAATTTTTTTTTACTTTGGAATAAAATACAGTTTATTTTTTAGCAAATATATAACCATATATTTAAAGTTGAATTAAATTCAATTGTGGTATTTTTAAAACAAAATTTTTACTAATGGTATTTGTTACAGTGCTGAAATGAACGGAATCAAGGAAGTCTCTTCTCTAGTTTGGACCCTTTCTTGTGCCAGTAACACAGCAAATAATATGGAGCTGACAGACTGAAATACAATTAATAATAATAATAATAATTTTTTAAAAATGCAAAGACAACTAAATGTCCACAAAAATGTTAGGTTTCTTTTAGAAATGGAAAAATGTATAAACCAAGTATTTAAACAAGGTCTTTGAATTTTAATTGAAAGATCAATAAAAAGGTGACAGCTTTCAGCCATCAACATTGAACTTCCTGGAGAGAAAATTCTGCAGACTTCAGTCTCTCTCTGGTGAACAAAGCCCTGATCTTCTCCCACCTGTTTTTTGATTCATGACTGTTTTGGAAGTCAGACTTATTGCCAGAGCCTCCTTTGGTTGACATAAGAGAGTATTATCCTATGGAACCATCCTCCAATATTACCTAAGGAATAAAAAAAAAAGTAATCCAGTGACACTTCTAGTGAAAAAATGAAGCACTCTAAAGCTGTGGAATACCAAAATTTCAAAGCACTTTCATAAATAGGAGATTCTCATTTCACAGAATACATCAGTGCTGACCATCAGGAGAGGAGGATAACGGAGGATCAGCTTGTACCAACTCTAAAATTTACATCACTTGTTAGTACTCACAATGAGAATGGCAGACATGGGCTATATTGACTCTTGATAAAAACATGCATTATGACTTCCTTTATGGCAGAATGGAACTTTTTTTTTTTTTTAGTAATATGGAGCTCCTATTTGGTTTTATTGACTTTAAGATTCATTTAGTTAATCTAGGATTTATAGATTATAAGAGTCACTAAGACCCCTCAAAAATATTTACTGTTCCATTAGGAGGAACACATGCACATATACATATTTTTTTTTAAATTATCATAGATTTAGTCCAATCTTTTAGGTAGTTATAGGAACCTTAAAGCTAGGCTGCAAGGAAACCTGCAGCCTAGGAAACAATCGAACACTGTCTTCGAAGGGAATCTCTGGGCTGACCACACTGCCATGAGAATACCACATGAGATTTTACTGGCAAGAAGAACAAACTTAAATCTAAAACAGAAGGAACACAAAGTTAACTTTAAAAAGGGCTGGCATGATTGTATTAATTCTTAATATGAGAGAGGCTCTTTACTTTGTCCAAAGGAACATCCGCATTTCTGAAATAGGTACCTTTCTTATGTGAGGATTCCTACTGCATTCTGGTTTGTCTCTAACTTCTCTCCATTGTGAAGTCAAGAAAATAAATAACAGTTGTAGTATAATAGAACCCAAATTAAATGATTTGCCACGTGGTGTCTGATAATTAACTAAATAAGATTCCTTCAAACAAGCAAATCTAAATCGTTTTTATGACTACATTAAAATGTGAATCTTAAGCAAAACAAGAACATAAATCTCACTAGAAGATGCTATAATAAAATCAAACAGGATTCTGAGTAGAGTGAAGGCTTTATTGAAAGCCATAAAACTTCTTCAGATGCCAGTGGAAAAAATTATGATAATAAAATCAGCTCCAGTTTAATGGCTTGGTAAATGAAGAGAACATTAAGCTGAGTCCTGCAGGGTGCTTACAGTCCACCCCATTATTATCTCCTCCCTACAATCAGAGTGTTTCCTCTAAATGCCTCACGAGCTGTTTATCTTGGGGCCACTCCTCTCTCCCCACTGACAGACGTTTTGCTGGCCAGTGCCTCCTTTCAGAGCAGTACAGCTCTGGAGAACTAAACCCTGGTGCAGTCAAAGGCTGCAGCCCTCACCCAGGTGTGCAGCCATCACACCAGGGAGATGCCTCAGGAGAGCAGAGACAGCAGGCTTAGTCTGTCAGCAAAATGCACAGTAGGATGCTCCTTTTTGTATGTAGGAAAGGCTCGTTGGTAGCAATAATATCCTAACCCAAAATTAAATTCTATGCTCTAGAGTGTGTTTTTTCCCTTAGAGGGAAAAAAATCAGCATATAATCATCTGCAGATCTCTTAGCATGAAGAGAGGGGAAAACCTCTGATTAAAAATAAAAAAATGAAAATAATATGGTGTCTTTTCTGATATACAGCCTGTTGTGGTGCCTCAGCTTCTAGTCTTCTAGTCCTGAGCCTTACTTTGTAGAAAAAGTCCAACAAGGAAGATTTCAGTCAGGATGCAAATGCATCATTAGGCACTTACAAGTATGCAAATTGTAAATTCGGAATTTAGAGTATCTAAAACCAATGCAGTTATAGAAAAGCACACTGAAACCAGTCCCAGATTTCCTATTTCTTTATTTTAGGGAAATCTCACTCCTACATGCTAATCACTTTGTTGTACAAACACCTTTCATTGGAGACAGTCTAAAATATAAGGGAGTTGCTAGAACATGGAATAAGTTTTATCTTTTCTGGGAAGAGCTTTTCCAATTTAAATTCCAACTCTCCATTTAATATTCCCAGTTAAAAAGCTGTTTTAAGCTCTCATGGAATTCTTGTTTGAACACAACTATGTATTTCCTACATACAGTGAAATTCAGCAGGACAGATGCTTGAAAAAGACTTTTACAGAATGAGAAAATGGTGCATGAAAAGAGGTGAAAATTTCTAAGCATAGACCTAGCTGTTTAGGACACAAAAAGAGAACAAAGGTAGAACATACCATAAGAGTATGATTATAGAATCAAAGAATCATAGCATGGTTTGGTTTGGAAGGGACCTTTAAATGTTTTTCAGCCCACCCTACCTGCCATGGGCAGGGACACCTTCTGCTATTGCAGGTTGCACAATGCTCCATCCAACCCAGCCTTGAGGGATGGGGCATCTATCACCTCTCTGGGCAACCTGTTCTAGTGTCTCACCACCCTCTCAGTAAAGAATTTCTTGGACATATCCAAACCTGTCCACTTTCACTTTAAAATCATTACTCCTTGTTCTGTCACTACAGACCGTTGTAGGAGGAATTTTCCCTACCTGTTATTTGCGGGGTTTGCAAGGAATCGAAAAGCAATTTGAACATCACTGTTCTCAGATCATCTGTGAACCCGTATTAGTAGACTAGGAAACTGGAGGTTTCCTGTAACTCTCCTTTATTTAAATGAGTTGATAGGAGATGTGAAACACAGGCATGAATACACTGTTAAAAAATAACATAGAGGAATATAGCCTAAAACAAACTAGATAGAACAAGCCAATCCTTTAAAAAATCCTAAACATCTTTGTGTGGGCAAAGCTGTGGGTCACATTCATTTGAGGCACTGATGCATTAAATGAAGTGTTGCCCTTATGTGCTGTCAGCACCATCCCTCTATATTGTGTGAATTCCGCATGAAGCTGGCAAATAGCTTTATGCCCACTATTTTCTCATCTCTGTGCTTACACTATTTTCTCACAGAGAAATTAATGATGTTGTTGTTTGTTCAGCAGCCCAGAATGAGAGCTAATCTGACAGCTTCTGTCACAACTACAGTTTGTAATGGAATTATTAAAGAGAGGGACAGGTCTAAAGGGTAAGCTTCAAATATTAGGGGTTGAGAGAGAGAAGGAGGAATACAGATCACTATGCATTGAAGCAATGTGGGAAGTGGGGAGCTAAAAAATTCCTTGAAACAAGAGGAAAGAGCAGAGTAAGGTTCTGATTGTGCAGGGGTTTTTGTGAAATACTGGGAAATGGTCATTCTGGCTATCCTCTCCCTTCCCCACCGTGCACACTTGTCCATGCCAGACCCTATGCTGCTCTGCACACGTTATATTATATATATTGTGTGCCTCTCAGGATTTGTTGCTATCTATTCAGCCTTGGCAGCCCCAAAGGACTGGAAATAGGGTTAGATATGTCTGAATGGGAAATCAGCTGGGGTGACTGGAATGAGAGGTTGGTTGTATGAGCTGGCTGTAGAGCAAGCATGCAGTGCCATGGATTGCTGGCAGGTTACAGTGGCTCAGGCTGACTGATTAAAAATGAGTGTACTACAGATGTCTGTATTACTTTTCATGTGTGGGGGGGGATGTAGTGGTGGCTGTGTGTGTGTCTGTTCCCTGTCTGTTGTTCTAGAAACTAGAGAAGTTTCTTCTCTAATGGGAAACAAACAAATTAGAACCAGAATTTTTGATGGAGCATCAAGCGTGGTTAGAGAGCACTGTCAGCAACACTTCAGAGGTCTTTGAGCCTGCAGTTTCTGAATTGCAGCAGCAGAATAATGCAAGACAATCTTTATATTTCATTTTAGAGAAGGCAGCATCTCAGGCTGGCAGGGAAGCACCTACAGAAGTAAAATTCAAGTTTGGTTTTACTTTGAATGTTCATAGAGCTTGAATATACCATAACTAGGCAGTAAGCTGTGAATCAGTCATTTTCCACAATGGAATGGAATTATACCTGTAGGAGATATGGAGATGGGCAGCACCACATGACACATGAAACAAGCTTGAGATATGTTACTGAAAGGCAGTTTTCAATTTGCTCCAATTCATTAAAAAATCCCTAATTTATCAGGAAGATTGGACAATGTGAAAATCAGAATATCTCATGGATATAGCTGTCATCCCTACTATAAATCAGAAAGAGGACATTTGAACTCAGATTTTCTGTGTGTTAAGGTGAACTAAGGCATCATTGTGATTTACGCAAGTTTTCTGGTTGATTTATTCTTTCCTGCTGTAGTGGGTGAATAGGGCAAATAACTTAAAAGCAATGATTTCAGCTAGCATATAGGTACCTAAATAGCCTTATCAAACAGCCTTTTTTCCCCTCTTAATAAATATGAAAAATTGAAAAACAGTTTTGGAAGTATTAGAATAATTTGTTTTGAATTTTCTGGAATTTGTGCTTTGTTTTTTGGTTGCTTTTTTTTCCCCTTCTGCCTAAACTGTTCATTTTATGTGACCTTTTCCTAGGGGCATGTCAAATTTTATGCTCTGGAAAAATTCCAGGCTTGTTAGTTAGTATGTCTGAATGAATAACTGGTTTACACAATATTACTTCATTTTGGCTTCTTGTCCCATAATAAGAGAGCTAAGTGTGTTTCATAAAAAGTAAAATGGAGTCCACTTAAAACTAGGAACAGCAAATTATCATGCAGCTTAATTTCAGCCTGTAGCACTGTCTTCCACTTAGGATCATGTATTTAAATATCTGACTGAGACAATGTTACATTTCTATTTGTTAAGCACCAGAATTTGTGTTCTTCAGCACTAAGTTAAAGCTTCACAGAGCACTGCCAGCTCAGAACACCTATAAAGAAAAACTCAGTGCAGGTGAGGTGGGGAAGGGAGGGCACCTGTTAAATCCTGCATACCTTCTATCTAATTTATCTTATTACCTATGTGTTTACATATTATGGAAGAAGAATGAAATCAATGGAAACGAATGGACAAGAGTGACATGCTGAGGACATACAAAGTTTATTTGCTGTTTAATGTACTGATACTCATCATAAACTGATAACCACAGAAGCTGAAAAAATCCAGACTTATCCCAAGTGATCTTCCACGCATAATGCCGTAAATTAAGCAAGAATATTTTCAGTGGGAACTGGCTGTCTGAAACACTGGGATTTGGCAACTGCTAGAGCCAGGAATTGAAGTAAGATTGAACTGTGGTTCGATCTGATGTGACTACACAAAATCAGCAGTGAGAGCACTCATCAGGTAACTGATGGCAGCACTGATAAACAGGATGGTGTGAAAGTCCTTGGCAAGGTATGGGCAGGAAGGAGACCTGCATGGAGGGAGTCTTTAGACCATAGAAATTGAGAAGGAATTAACTGAGGAAAAAGAGGTTTTCAAATTTTCAAGCACTCCTCCAAATATATAATCTACAGCACTGCACCATCAGGGAACTGTTTCTGATTTCTGTTGGAATTGGTATACAGTTGTGACTGGAAACACTGAAATTGTTGGTCAGAGTATCTTTAATCAACTATTTGCTTCATATTGTTCAATATTTAACATTTCTCCTGTTCTACCACCACTATGGATATGTCAGATAATGACGTTTTATTCTAACTTTCAGTCATCTTTAAAGTTAAATAGAAATGAAAGTGTAGATCTTTTGTAGCTGCCAGGAAAGAATATAATAGAAAGTCTGAAAGTTGGGTTTTACTGAAATATCCTCGTCTGAACATGTTAATGAATTAAAACAAACTTTTCAATGCTGCATGAGTTTTAACGACTCCTTCAATAAAGGCCTTTCAACCCCAGTTTGGGATTTGGAGTCTGAGAGACAGAGAGAGCCAGCACAATTCTCAGAATTATTTCTTACATAATTCAAAATTCTCACATCACTAGAGAATGCTCTAATCAACCCATTCCGGGCTATCCTGGAAAATGCCATTTCTGCTTATGATTAATTCAAATTATGATTAAATCAAATTAATTTTTTTGTGTGAATGTACAGTGTGAAAAAGATCAAGATTTCTGTTTCACAGGAAGAGGGACAAAACTCTTCACAGATTTTCTCTATCAATACTTTAGCTAAGTAGAAAATCTGAGGGTAAGGGCAGGGAGGGCACTGAGACAGAGGCCGTTGTCTCTTTATGAGGATGCTGTATTATGTTTTACTCCAGCATAATTCCAAAAAAAAGGAGTTCCTTTGGCTACTAAGTCCATGGGGATTGTATGTATAATCCACATGAATTTAGGTTATGGCTATGCTTATAGTTCTGTCATTAGGTCATAAAATATGGGGCCTATAGACTCACCAAACTTTTTTCTCTGCCTGATTCCAGAAGAAATGTGTGCCATAGGAAAACACTTCTTCCAAAGAATGTTAACAATCCAATGAGAGCTGACTCAAACAAAAACATCTAAGAGGATGTAATCAATTTTCCTTCGTGTTTCCAAACTTTAAAACATGCTGTTCCATACATAAATATTGAATAATACTCAGTACTACCGTCTGGCTAGAAACACATTTTGTGCCAAAAATCCGAAGTACAGAGAGACCATTCCTTCATATTGGAAGAGTATGAAACTATACAGCAGGGGGAGAAAATAGTCCTTTACATATCAACACCAAAATTGGATATCCAGGACTTGTTTTGGCTAAGTTGCGCAACATGATTCTAGCTTGAAAAATAAAAATAATTAAAACAAATGAAAATATTTTATCTGGATAATTTAGAATACTGTATTTTTATAATTTTAATATAAAAATTTCAGGAGCGCATTTCGATAAATGTGTTCTTCTACAAAAATTTTTTCTGTTAAAATATTTACCACCAGGTTTTCTATATGGCAGTCAGTATAGCTACAAAATTGCCCTGAGTCCTCTACATCTGTCTTAGACTTTAGGGTTTTTCTGGGCAGATTTCATGACTAAGGTCAGCATATGAAAATCACAGTTGGAGGAATGTTGTTCAGTTCCCTTTCTTTTCTTAAGAACAGGATTCAGCTTCTGCTGCTAGAAGAGAAACTAGTTAGATCTTGAACTAAAGAGCCCACTCATTTCTTGATTTTTGCCAATGTATTTGTGAATGTGAAAGACTTGCACCTAATGCCAATTTTGAAACATACTTAGAACTGATGAGCTTGTATTAATATCTCATCAGAAACAGGTACTTGAAGTGATGAAAATTTAAGTATAACTTCTAATTGCATTTTATTTTTTATATTTGATCAAGTAGGGTTCTGGTATCATGCACTTAGAGAACAGAGGATGCTGACATGACAAGTAACATTTTTTTATGTCCAGGAGGACTCCTGAAGAGGACGATGAAGAATACAGTTTAGATATATACATGATCTGCAGGCTTTTTAATTCTTGTGTGTTGAAATTTTAAACAATGTAAACATTATATTGTTTTGTGCTTCATTGTGGCTTAATGGTGTTTATGGCAAGCCCATGATTGGCTGCTCAGCCACAGCAAACTCAGGCAGAACAAAAGCCTGTGCACATTACAGGTGGCCAATTCTTAGAAGAAAACTTGTAGGCTATTCTGTTTGAGATTATGGTATAGGAACAGCACAAAATGTAATTAATATCAGTATATCTTTTTGTGTAAAAGAATGAGTAGAAAACTCTCATTATTGAACTGTGCTTTAAACAACTAAGACAAAAACTGCTCTCTGGGAAATACTTGGACCATTTAGTATCTCAAATCACCTGATTTTGATTAAAAACAGATTAGCAATTATAGAGTTCATTTCCATTTAGTAGAGCCTGTAGTAGTGCTCCTAATGTGTTTATCACATTAGTCCAACTATTTCCCTGTGATTACCTTTCATCACTAGAGCCAGCAGAACACGGGCAATTAGAACACCTCCAGTAGAATACCAATCAAAACACCTCCATACTGGCTTAGTCCAGCACAAACACCACATCACACACTGTGGGCTGGCAGGCTCCTATCACACACTCAGTGTCTCTAAAAGAGAACTCTTGGGAGTACTGAGACTTTGACACTGAGCACAGTTGAAGTTTATTAGATGTGGTATAGAAAACCTCATCGTAATCTCTATTTCTTCAGGTAGTAGAAAAAGCAGTGGGTGAAACACAGGGATCCTGCACTGTTAGGAATGCGATTCAGCATGAATATTTTGGTGATCAGAAACTACGTGGAACACAGAGAACAGAGCTGAACTTGACGAAAATTTATGCTGCAAAAGCCAATACAAGTCCCACTCGTCCTTGAGGACAGACACTAATTACTCAATACCTTGCTCATCCTGAGCTGAAGCACAACCTAAGCCCCTTGAGTGCTCCAAGGGTCTAAAGAGACCCCTTGGTCTGTTGGAAACAAATTCACTCCAGTGAGATCTCCAGACATGTCAGGTCCCACACATTTATTTAGACAGTCAACAGGTCTTTACACAAATGCCCGCACCACAGTCTTTAACTAAAAACAATACCCAGAGAAAAAGGATCTATTAAAAAAAAGTTAAAAATGAAAAATCTGTATTCTCAGGTTCCTACCTGAATTTTTTTCCCCTCCAGTATTAAGCTGCCAAAGTTTTTACTCCTAGACATTTGTAGAGTCCTTGAAACAATTTTGAGAGTGTTCATTCTTATCTCATGGCCACAGCTCTTCTACAGTTCTTCTTCAAAAGGCTCCATTTCACTATTCAGATTTGAAACATTATGCTAAAATTATTTTCTGAATTATATATTGAAATAATGGGATTTTTGACATATGAATTTGGTATTGTATAGCACATCTTAATATTTATCACTTTTATAAAATACAGTTAGAAAAGCTTTTTTGATCTAAACTTTTTTTTGTGTTACTGTCTTTCATTACAGCAACAGACAGGATAGAATTATAACTGACATATGTTTGACACTTAGGGATTATTCAGCATTTGCATTTTATGTTGTATTTTTTCAATGTAGTAGTTTGTATAAAAACACTGACCCCTGAAAATTCCTGAAAAACAGGAATGATACCTGTTTTCTGAAAGCTACTGAGTGGACTTTTTAAAAATTATGAAAAACAAACAGACTCTTTCCAGAGGTGCCAGAAGTCCAGTAGAAAGGATCACGCTCTGTTTTGCTTATATCAGCTCAGAATGTGTGGTGTTGCCTCATGCAGTACTACATGAAGCCTCAAGACACACAGTGTGTGGTGGGGAAGTGGCCAGTGACATATTGAACTCAGAATAGCCTTCAGTGGGTATTTTAAGATAATTTTCTCTTCTAGACAATTATTAATTTCTAGGTGAGCAGCCATTAAGAAAACCCCAGGGCTGACACAAAGTTGGGGTTATGGAAATGTAACGGTGTTTGTATTCCTCACTTCCCTCCAAAAGAATGGTTTGAAGACAGAAAACGGGTTTGTGGTGAATGACTTACAGAGTTCAAATTTACTAAAAAAAAAAATGGTGATGCACAGTAGATGAATAAGAAATCTGGGCCAAGATTAGAACTCATTGTAAAATTCTTTAATCGAGCAGAAAAATACTTCATGACTAAAATTCAGGCATTGGCAATAAAAGTAGAAGAAAGATTGGCTGGAAATAAGGTCTCATTCAGTTTTAATGGCAACTGTGCACTGACACAGTTCAGTTCAGGTTGTGCCTATTTCCAGTAGCTGAATTTGATTGTATTTTCCAGAGAAATTCACTAGCTCTAAGCAGAAGTTTCAGATTTTTAATTCGGGAAGTAAACAGCATGATTTTATGGCTGAAAGTCAGGCTATTTATCCATAATGGAGCTTTTTCACTTCAAAAATCTGACTCATTTCCTGAGAAGCTGGAGGGATATTGTTTGTATCCCATTCCATAGGTAAGGTTTCATTAACTTGATTAAAGAACAACTAAACTAATCTTTGAAAAACCTTTGCTTAGTGCCCATGGAGTAGTACAAGGCAAATTTGGAACCATGCTAGTTTTCACTTTTTTTTCTGAACCCACATTCCCCTGTACTCCAGTATCCCTGACACAAATCTCAAAACCTTGTCTGATCATAAACTTCATCACTGCTTTCAATAAAAGCTAAGCTGTTTTGAAGCTTTGCTTTTAATTTGAGAAGGAAACACCTCCAGTTGTTTTTAAGATGATAAGTTGTGTTGTCTTTGAGTAAGTTTGGTTAAGGATCCAAGAGGAACTGTTAAAGGCATGTAGGTGATCAGTTCATCGGGTAGAGAAAGGATAATAAACTGAAATGAATCTCATTTGCTGTTTTAATATGCTTCAAATTACATCAAGATATCTGACTTTATTTGTTGCCTCAGACCTAAAGTTATTTTAAGATGAAAGCTACCTGAAGTGGTTAGAGATACTCCTTATCTTCTGTTTGCAAATTTTTAGTGAACCTGGGCCATGCTTTTGCATAAATCTGAAGCTGAGTTATAAATAACCCTTGCTGAATTTATGAATTTGAATGAAAACCATTTGAAACCCATTGGAATCTAATGGCTTCAACTGCAAACCAGAAAATGCATATCAGCAGAGACAAAATTCCTTCAAAATTCACTGAGATTGAAATACTACTCTTTGTATTAAACTCCTTCCTCAGATTCCTGCTATGATAATATTTATTGAGTGACTGCTACCTACTTTGCCATGCATGTTTTCTCCAATACGAACTGAAATCTACAGAACAAGAAGGGGCACGCAGGGTTGATTCTCATGCCAGTGGTAGTTCCTTGCCACTAGAGAACCTGCACTACTGGGGTTGCAAGTGCCAGGCCATGAGAAAAGTTGTGAGTAAGAGCAGAGAACAATAAAGGAACAATATTCCTGCAAAGGTCTTGGAAAACTGAGACTGTGGGAAAAAAAAAATGCTGCTACAGCAGCCTGAGTGGAGAGTTACAGAGCTGCAAATAGTATAACTAACGCCAAGAAACCGGGGTAAATAAGGTGCTTGTGGAATGCAAGGTAACAACATTCTGTGTGTAAGGATGGGGTTTTCAGGTGTGTACCAGCAATGTGGTTTTTTGAGCAGTCTTGCTTCCCTCATGGAGACCTACTGACTCTCAGAATGACATTGCACTTCTACCTCACCTTGACTGTTGAGAATTTCTGGCTCAACCTTATGTTTTCCTGGTAGCATATTAAGTGCCAGCAGGGCACATCAGTCCTTGATTAACATCCTGTAGCAGATTCAAATCTCAAATGCTTAAGCAGACTTTTCATCTCAGGACACTTTTGCCATGCCACCACTGGTGGTTAATGATAGCAAGCAGAATGTAGTCATACAAAACCTACACAATCAGCTGAAACAAGGATGGGTCTCATTGTATTACTCTAGATGCAGGGTTTGTGTATGCAAGGTATTTTTCCTGCCAGCTTTAACAAATATGATAGTTACACACACAAGCAGATATGATTTTGTTCTGCAGAGAAACTAATAGCACTTAGGTCCATGGAAGACAAGATAAAGGCTTTGCACTCAGTTGGGAGGAAAGGATTAAAACTGGAAGATTTGGTGAGGAGGGAATAGTTTTTGCTCAAAGTCACCTTGAAGCTGGGAATGCTAAGATTGTTAGTGTGGGAAAACTTCCTTTATTATGCCTAGTCTTGCTCATCCTCTGCCTGCTTTGAGAAGTAGAATTCCTGTGTAGAGATAACACACTGTCACAGACATGGTTGAGCCTCTTACCGGGAGCAAGAGACACCATAAAAACACAGTCTTGTGATAAACTGTGCATGTGTGAAGCCCTTTGAAATACTGGGGCGGGCAGTGAGCCCCTCTGCTGCTCACTAGGATGAACTAAGCTTGACAGAGCCCGTGTCCTGTGTGTCTGTGCCACCCACCATTGTTAGTGAGGTAATGAAATTAATTTACTATTGGCATTTCATCTGTGGTTTGGTGGTCGCCCTGGTTACCTGTATGTGTTGATTCACAAGTCCCCCCGACCTCTCAAGGGTATAAGATGTCTGTCAAGTGTACAAGTCTGACTATTACAGTCCAGAAAAGGCGATTTTTTGTGTAAATCATCATCGACTGACCCGAAAGACCATGTGATATAGTGATGAAGTAGAGAGATTCACAGTGCCTGTCCAATATGTGTTGAGAGTATAGTGATAGGATTCTTCAAAAACAAATAGTTCAGATTTTCCTTATTTGTGAAAATATCCCTGAGGCAAGAATACTGTTTGTACTTTTTGCATGACTCAAGGCAGCAGCTTCTTCTGTTTCTGTTATCTTCACTTACGCTATACACCTTCAAGTTGCTTTTGGAATGAATGTGCTCTGCTCAGGCCTTTTTATTTTATTACCCTTGGGATACTTGTGAGGCACAGACTGAGAACAGATTCTCTTACTTGTAATTTAGTCTCTCATTTGCATTCCCATTAATTAGTGAGAGGGAAGGAAGTTCATAGAAAAGAACCAGCTCTAAACCAGTTAATTGTGTTTGCGAAGACATGTAGTGCATCAAAACAGTGAGCTACAAACCTGTGCTACAGTTTTCTCCTAAATTTTGTGGAAGCCAAGAGGGCACCAGTGAATCAGATCCACTGTACCTGAGAGACACTGTCTAAACACAGTGCAAGGACATTCTGGTTACAGGACAAAAGGTTATTGGCCACCCATGATTTAGGAACAAATAATAGCTTAGTCAATGAAGGAGCAAGAATTCTAAATAGATTGTTCATCTGCAGCAAATCTGCCTTTTCCAGAAAGTCTGTCTTGCTTGCACAGTAGCTGCCTGTGCAATACAGTTATTTCTGCATTTTCTATCTTCTCAACTTGTCTACGATATAAAATACAGAAACTATAGCCAGCCTCTTGCTTTCTCATTTTTATTCACATCTGAGCTGAGTAGCAGCTATTTCCCAAAAGACAGCAGCGACTTCAATTCTTGCTGGGCATTGCACAGACAAGTACAAGGAGTCCTTTTCCTTGTCCCATCTTTACACACCAGTGTATAGCCAGGCATGAGATACAGGAATGAACAGCTACCTACAGCTGGAAAGCACGGAGGAGGACCTTGGGCCCGCTAGCTTGCCCTGAGGTTACTGCAACAAGAATTCATTTCCATGTGTTAAAAGCCATCACAGATGATCAAAGAGAATGGCATGTGTTTTCCCAAAGCTGCTTGTGGCAGGTTATCTGTCCTTTTCACACACCCTGTGAGCACTTGCATGCCCAATCAGGTAAAACAGGGTCGCAAGGAACAAATGACTGATGCTCCCAGATCACCCATTTTAGTGTATCTATTGTTTCTTCAGTAGGTGTCTGCCACATGCACCCATACCACGACTTCACCTCAGGCTGGCTGAAGCATGTGCACACTGCAGGTTTTAATACAGATTAATAGTAATTAACAATTAATTATAAATACTATTAATAGTAACAAATACATCTATTTGTTGTATCACAGTGCATAACCATAAACTGATAAGAGAGTTTTTACTTTTTATAGAGCTATGGCTAGTTAGTGTTAGATCCTGCCACAGCTGGCAGAGAAAACACTGGACCAAAAAAAAAGCCACAGAGGCTGGATTGTTGCTAAATTGATTCAGAGGCTAAACTGAGGACCAACAACTCTGTGTATTTCAGTACGCTCAGATCTTACTCTTAAGAAGTTGTGAAGACTCCATAGCACATACTACCATGCTAATATAAATTAATTTACTAATGAATTAATTTTTAAAAGGGTGCCTGAAACCCCACTTGTATTTCCAAGTCAGTTGATCTTGGTGGTTGTGGGCACCTCAAAGACAACTTCTGCCCAGAAGAGAGTTATGAGCCTGAGCTTCGATTTTGTATGCAAGTCATGTGATGGCTGTGGGCAGTGCTGCCATGCCTAAATAATTTATGCCATCCTCGTTTTCAAAGAACTTGTACAGTAGAAGCACACCATCCAGACAAGAGCTCCTCCAGGGAAACCAGTCTGGGGAGGTCTTGCAGCCACACTTCCCTTCTCCTTAGTCCACACCCTTATCTGTTGGGCAGCAGCTTGCGGGGAACAGTAACCTCTGACCCAGGGAGCCTGTTACTGATGCTCAGCCTTTAATGTCTGGGGAATTCCAGCAGCGAAATAACAGCCTGTGTGTGGAACAGGCACAAGATGAATAGGGCTCTGCTGCTGGTTTTCCTCCCATATCACAGCCACACCAGAGTTCTGCAAACTCTCCACAAGGGCCTTCAGAGACTGCTGCTTTCCTCACTCACAACACAGGGCACAGGGCTGTTTATTTGCAGATTTCTGCTATTTACAAAGTGGGAACATCATTGTTTTTATTGCTGGCTTTGATGCGATTAAAGATGGATAAATACTGCTGACAATTGCGTAACATAATTTTTTTGTTTGGCCTTCCTTCCTAAGGAAGTGAACTTCACGTGCTTGTGCTATCTGCACAATGGCCCAAATTATATTTTCCCCAATTTTTAGCCAAATTTGCCTGAGTGTAACTGAATACAGGAGAAAGACTCAAACTGTGTCCTGTAGTGGGCAGTACATGTGGCCACTCTCTCAGGCAAAGAGGTAGGGCACGTTGGAATGTTCAGGGAACACAAAAGGAACTAAGCACATTTTAAGGATTGCTTCACCATACTTTACAGTGCCTTGACCTTACAGGTGAAAGTCTAAGCCACTTTTTCCTGACCGGGCCCGGGGGGTGACTTTTCACCTAGAACTCTCTCTCTAAACTCTGTAATTTAGTTAGGCACCATTCCCAGTTTACACTTTTGGAAGAGTGTTCAGAGAACAGAGCAAATGCATTCACCACTTTTCCAATATTTGTTGACACAGGGCATTAATGATTGGCTTGAAGGAGCTGATGGCCTGAGGCACAGCTCCAGTAATCAATAATCCTTGGAACATCCTGAGCCAAGGTTATTTCTGCCCACAAAAATGAAATAGGAGTCAGGGAGGTAATTTATTTAGCCCATTCATAAAAACATTCTAAGCACAAAACAATAACAAGTAAAATCATGATGTTAAAAACAAAGATAACAAGATAGAACATCTGAAAATAAAAGCAGATCTTGCCAAAAATTATAACCCCTTGCTGTCAGCTAATGAGCTACAAATAATGAATGGATAGCACAACCAAGAGCAGATAAACACACAGTGTAAGAGCCCTAACAATTATGAATAAAATTTGTCTGTTCCTGGAGCAACTTGCTGTATAATCTAAAATGAGCCAGCAACAGACACTCATGAAGTCCATTTTGGAGGTAATTTCACACCTGAAGGTTTTCAGCTGAGGAAGATGCTTGTCAAGCAAAGTAGATGAGTATCAGGTATCCTCAGTTAACCTTCAAAACAACAGCAGATCCAACTCAGCCTAATCCAAAGAATGATAGGCACTGGATTCAAAATGATTAAATACTCTGAGCTATTCAGTCAACTCTTTTTGCTTCTCGTGGTGTAGCAGAATATGTGGAGAGATGAAGCTACTTCAGTGCAATGCTAATGCATCCTTCCCCGTGTTGTGCATTTCTGAAGGAAAGTGAATTGCAGCATAATATAACTGGGAGCTATTACTTATTTCCTGTCCATCTAAAAGTTCAGAAAATTTCACACATTATGTATATAGGAGATAAGCTAAAGCCTGATGTCAGCATTTGCCACTACAGGCATCTGCAATAGCACAGCCAGGTGCTTGCTTGCTCTGTTTGATCTTTCAGTTTCTTCTGTACATTTCAAAGGCATCTCTGCAGGGTGGGTGTAGGGTGCTGGAGACTTTGGACATTATGCATCCATGCTCAGTTCTATGCATGTGCAGATCACTGCAGAGTTGTGGCAATTGTGAGAAACCTGGCTGGATTGTTTGGAATCAGATCTGCTCTGTTTTGGCTATAGGAGCCTTTTCAAACCAAGTCTGGAGCCTGGAATTGCAGTCCTCATTACAAAACCCCCACGACTGTTCATGCTAGTGACTATGAGAAAGGACATGGTTTCACCAGAGCTGGCCACCAAGCAGGATGCAGTATTGCAGGGATCCATTTGAGGTTCAGAGGCTAAAGCTTTTTCATCTCTTTTGGTTGAATTCAGAAAATGCATCCCACAACAGCTCTGTCTCCCTGCATAAACTATGCTCCTCTCAGAAGCTGTTCAAGGTTTCTCACCTTATCATTTTGCTAATCATCTTGATCATGAACTCTCCACATTCTTTCATGGTCTGGAGGGTAGAGCGGAAGAGCCAGAGGAATTATTTTGAGCTCCTGTGATTCTAGCAGTATTTTACCAGTGTACCCTTTTCTAAAGACAGCCATTCTCTGCAGGTCCCAGGCCCTCTATCACAGCTGCTCTCTAATGGCCCGAAGGACAACCTGTGCTTTCCAGTTCCAGCTGGCACAAAAGCAAACCACAGAAAGACAGCCATCCTAGGTCAAAAGGGTGTAGCAGTAATTAAATTGCAGTTCTGTGCTGAAAAGTGACAGTGTAAAAAATGCTGCTGTAGGCTTCTGTGTTTATCATGCTTCCTTGACTCCAAAAGTACTCACTTTGCAGCTAGAAGATTTCCTTGCTTAACCTGCCTCTTTTTCCAAGCTCATACGAATCACAGTCAGGGCAAAGTCCTTTCTTCATTCCCTGCATCACAACTAACAGTAAAGGGCATATCTGGCCAAAGTAGGCCAGTAGAAACACATGTATCATCCTATCACACCAGAATTAATTCTTGGGTCTGTCTGACCAGCCTGGACCCAGTGGTTCCAGAGCTGTTTACTGCAGAAGGTTCTACTTACCCTCACTGGTGATGGCTCTGCAGGTAGAAGAGAAAGTAACATCTACTTACAGCTAACATCAATACAGGAAACCGATACAGGAAGGAAGCAGTTTTGCTAGCAAGAAGAGACCGTTCCAACACAGCCATTTTTTCTGCCTGGAATGACACTTTTTGTGAGCTCGGGCCCTAGGGCAAATCACTACATGATGGTGGTAAATGAGCTGAAAGCCAATCTCAGTCAGCAATAAAATGACAGGATAGGATTAAGAAAGAAGTAAGTGGTGATCTATCAAAAATATGGAGTATTTTTGACAAAAGATATGATGAGGAAGCCAGAGGCTAGAGAGAAGGAAGTAATGAGGATGAAAAACTGGAAAACCACAAGATGGACAAAGAAAGATGAGGGAATCTAAAAGGGTTTGGTCAAGGAGAGCAAAAATAAGGAAATCATCCACAGAAAAAGGGAATAGGAAGTTACCCATTTAAATGGAAGACAGATATTAGAAATTAAAAGAATGAATGAGATAACTGTGTTAAGAAGCACAGTAGTAGGAGAGGGAGGAAAAACACTGAAGGGGAAAGAAAAAGAATTTTAAGGAAAACAGATTAGAAATAGGAGAGTTCTGCTTCCCTCAAACATGGAACCATCCCTCAATATTAATGAAATCTATCCCTGTTCATGTAAGAAAAAAGTAAAGAAAAGCAATGAAAAAATAGGCTACTTATTTATTTAAAGGATGGTGTGTATGTGTGTATTGTAGTTTAAGTTGATCTTCAAAGGCAGGAATAGTTTCATTTTAGGGCATCCTCAGGGCTTTTGTACTGCACCATTTAATGATGTTGCAAAAAGGGTAATCCCACTGGCTGTTCTCCAGGGCACTTGATAGTTAAGGTTTCTACAAAGCAGAGTCATGTGAAGACATTGTTATTTTGACTATGTTCTTTTCCTAGAAGACTTTTCTGGGGCAGTATGTAATTTCTTTTTGACTGCCCACCATCTTTATTTCAGTGACCTATCTCTCTCGGAAAGACTGCCTATTAATGTTTATTTTGTGCTGTGAAAAGTCACTTCATAACCTCAATTCTTTCTCTTTATATATTAATCATCTTCTACTTTGAAAATAGTATCTATACAAATGAAGAGCTGGTATAAATTAGCCTTTGACAGTAATCTTCATCCCAAATAATAATTTTCTTATTCTACTTCATGCTCACAATCCATCTTTCCATTTATCTGAGCTCAGTCCTCTCTTACTTTACACTTTAGTCATCTCATCTGAAAGAATTAAAACAAGATCTGACCTTATGTATAATCTCCCAAAGGTGTATTTGCATTGTACCAGGAAAGATTTAACTGTCTGGCTACCGCTGTCACTACTGTCTTTATATCATGGTGATAACTTCCTAAAGATCAGATACAGAACATTTTCTGCTTGGCTTTACCCCCCAGAAATTACAAGTACAGTTCCACTCTACCTAGAAACTGTTTTAATCTAAATGCATCTAATCTTAACTATTGGAAAAGGGAAGTGAAGCCCTGGGAAAAATAGTACTGGGGTGGGAGTGAGAGAGTGAGGTAATCAAGCAGATTAAAAGCTTTAAACCCAATTGTTCTCAACCACCAGTCTCCAGATCTGCTGTGGGCTGTGGTTTACTGTGTCTTCCCTGTGACAGTGAATAAGAGAGATGTTTTTCATAATAGATCATATTTTGTCATTCTTTAAAAAAATCAATTTTCCTCTAAGGACTCTCAGAATCTTAGCGAATTTCCCATGCAGTACTAATTTTTAATATTCCATAAATTATGCCTCCTGGGCATAAAAATTAACACAATAGTCTAAATTATACATCATAGTAGAATTTATGGTCCTTTAAAGAGGACACAAACGACCAGTACAAAATAATTTTATTGCAGGTTTAAGTACAGTTGCATCCCCTTTTACCTTTACATAACATTATAAGCTGGTACACCAAAGGAAGTTCAGATATTCTATTCAATGCAGTAGTGTTTTTGTATCTTTTACAAAAGAGATTCAACTATCAGTAAATTTAATGTGATGTGCAAAATTACTCACTTTGTCTCCTTATTCTTTTTCTAAAAGATACTCTAGGTAGTGATTTGCAGATAAGGAACTAGAATTCCTGTGTAGAATACAATGGAGTAGAAAAACAGAGTAACTCACATACATGCTCCTGAAAAGTTCACACTGAAAACAGACCATGCTGAATAATAGATGCTCTAACTTTAGATAAAATTTCAGTGAGAGGATCTCAGATGCAAGTGAAGCAGAAAAAAAAGAGAGTCACTCTTACAATACCACTAAATGAAAATCCCTATAATCAATCTACAAAGACCATGAAGGACCCAAAATTTCCTTCTTTTTGGATCTGAGGTAGCTGGAAAACTCTGTTAATGGTGGAAGTATACGACAGGTTGGTGTATGTAAACCTAGTGCACAGAAGTATATCCACCCCTTTAACAAATGCAAGAATTATGGGTGTAAGGCAAATAAAAGATAAAAATTTGTACCTATGAAGGAGGTTGCTAGGATATCCTTCTGAGAACATATCTATCAGTAAATAACGGGTTTGGATTAACTGCTGAGCCATGTTCTGATATTTATATATGTGGATATTTAAACCCATCAATTTTTGTACACAGTCTCTTATTCTAAGAGAAGACAAAAGGGCATAATTCTTTATCAGCATAGCTGCCACACAGGATACAAAACATGCCACGGTTTCTGAATTATTTGTCCCAGTCCAATCATGACCAAACAGGTCAGATTGAGGGGAGAAAAATATCACTGGAGTTTCTTCAACTTGTAAAAGAAGAAACATGCTTCTTTTGCCTTAAGAAAAATGTCACTTGGATTAGAGGTAAGAAAAGGAGAAGAAATTTCCTTCTCCTACTGCCAGTCTAGATCTCTGGCTCGGTTAGGAAAATGATCATATTTTAATACTCTACCTAGCTTTCACTGAAGCCAGGATCTAATATCTGCAGAAAATTTTAAGACAAACCTACCATTGATTTGTTGAACAAGAGCTGAGTTGGAAAAAAGGAGACTGGGACATATTTTATTGTAGTTATAGGTCAGGGAAAAGCACCTGCTCTTCCATATTCTCTTCCCCAATTAAGCATGCTTCTCCCCATCAACATTTCCTAGGTTCTGCTGCTGTGCTGTGTAATTGCATTTCTATCAGACTCCCTTTTCTTTTGTTTCAGTTGTGCTGCAGGACTCTGACATCCTCATTGCAGTTTCCACACGCTATCTTACATAATCTCCTAAGAATTTCATTGGTGACACAAATGTCTTCCCAGAACACTCCACAGTCTCGCAGATCCTTTGCTAGGAAAGGCCATCAGGTCACCCTGAAGCAGTGTTCCACGTCCCAAATGAAAAAAATTCTCATGTCACTGGAGGGGAAAAAACAACAAGAGAAAGTCAACACACATTAAAGGAGGAAACAGAGAGGGGTAGGAAAAGAAACTGAAAGAGGAGTGAGGGTGTGAGACTGATACAAAATTTTGCTTTTAAAAGTTATATATTTTAAAGCCTTATCTGTCTGAACAGTAGCCCACAAAAGTACAGTTCTGCTCCTAGATATCCTGGCAGGAATGTGCAAGACTGTGGCTTTAGCCTCTTCTCTCTTCCAAAGTTTTTCAGTAGATGTAATGTTAATGAAATAAGTAGTTACTCTCCTGCAGACATTATGCATTTCCAAACTAAAAAGCTAAACTGAGTGAGAACATCATGCAGTCTTTGAGGCAGTTTTAGGAAGCTTATCCAAGGGTAAATATATCAGATTTTTAATATACACTGCCCTTTTTACAGTACCTCATCACAATGAATTTGGTATGGTTTATGAAGATTCATTACCACAAATGTCATAATCTCAGAAAATCAAATAAGAAGTAGATAATGACTATCTCCATTACACAGGTGGCAAAGAAAAAAATTAATAACCTGGTGGAGGCTTTACAGTGAGTTAGAGAGATCAAGAAACATAACTTGGCAGGCTGACTTTCTTCCCCTTGGCACCAGGGAACCAGTAAACAGAGATTAAGAACTGTTCAGCATGCAAATTAAAAATGTCATACAAGACTTATTACATTCCTAGTGTTCTGCTGATATTCCATGTTTATGGGTAATGAGGAAGCTTTCAAAAATTTCCAGTTTTTGTCTTAATTTCATGGCAATGCCCTTTGCTGAGAGTACAACAGTGGCAGTATATGTAAACTCATGTACTCATACCTTTAGACTTTCTAATGGTTTGTTGGAAATATTTTTGAATCTTTAAAATGTCTTATTTTCACTGGGCTATTCACTCAGAAGGTTGCTTTGGAAAATCTTTCTACATATTATTTTACAGTTCAGGATTTCTTGCAGCATGTAGATAAATATGGCAAAATCACTTAGAGTGAGATGTTCAGGGAGCTAAAAGCACGACAAGCCAGCTCTAAGACAGAAATGGTAAACATGTTTTTAGTGACAGACAGAACAAACAGGAAAAAAGTAACTAGCCGAGAAAATGCCTATGTGCTAAGGAAGCCTTTCAATTCCTATATTCCTGTCATTAAATTTGACTCAATTTTAGTTGCTGTGCAATTTAAACTTATTTCATAATGAATGGTAACTCATAGAAACCATGCAAAAATTAAATATAAACCTTTAGGAAATATGAGCATTTAAATGCAAGGAAAAGGTATTTTCTTTCTCAGCCCTGTCCCTAAATCAGGAAAAAAACAATGTGAGAAAAGGGGCAGATTTATTAATTCTACTTAAAGTAATACCCATTCAGTCTTGCTTTTGGAGAGCAAGACAGCAAAGCTCTTGATTTTCTCAATTTAGAAAACAGGCTGGCCACAGTAAAGATGTTTAATCACTTGCAGGGATAAACCATATTTAGCATTGATGACAGTAGGTAAGGGGTTTCTCTTCTTTGGCCATCTTAAGTGATCTTTCACTAGGATATGACCTCACAAACCTGAATATAATAACCCAGAGGCCAGGGACCGAGCAGGCTTTAACATGTCCTTCATCCTCCTCAGGACCAGATGTGAACTCCTCTCATCAAAACTGAGGCATACTGGCAAGGGCTGAAACTGTCAAGCTGTCAAGCCAAGTAATACCCATTCAGGAGATAAACAGAGAGCTTCTGTATCCAAGCCTGGCAGTGTAGCACCAGATTTATTTTCAAATACAAGATTAAGAACAATAAAAAGTAAACCTCTTCACAGAGATGTTTTGACTGTGAAATGCAGGATTCCCCACTGCTTACAGCCCAAGACAAACTGCATTTCATCTCATTTCAAGATGCACACATGGGACGGTTAATTTCTGTTGCTTCAGCTGATACATGGATGAACTCGGATCTAATTAAAGTGGTTTCAGAAATAGCACAGACACAAAAGTCATTCTAGAACTGATTATTTCTAATTGACAAATTATCCTGCTACCTCTGCAGAGCGGGCAACATATCTATTTTCTGTAAAACTGTAACTTTAAATAAGAGAACCAGAAAACATTTTGCTTAGGCATAGGATCAATAATTCTGAGCAAGGAAAAGGCAATAATAAATAAGAGAACAACTTCTTTCATGCATCACTTCCTGCTCTAATTAAGACCAACTGCCCACTAGCATTCACAGACGTTGCAGGTGTGGGAAGTTACAAAACAGATTTTTTTGGCAGGAGTCATCTGGAGTGTGGTTAAAGACACCAACTACACTGTACATTCGTTGGGGTGTAAGCCTCTCTTGGCTTCCTCTAAGGCTTACCACTTGGTAATTCTCAGTCACAAGCTCTTGGTGTGAGCTTTTATTTAGAATTGACCCAAGACTCAGTTACTTGCTGTGTGAATTGAGACAGCTGCCTGTACTTTGGACAAGTACCTTCACTTCACCATCTGCCCTTAATCACACAGCAAGTATGAAGAAGACAAGATAGGTCACCTCTGTATGCCCCAAGGATAGGTGAAGTTATTGTGCACTTTGAAGTCAGCTCTCCTGAGTTTTCTGCAGTCCAAATGATTGTACAAATCGCTAGAATGCCTCCATCACCATAAAAAAAAGCATATAAATAGAAAGCAGGAGCAATAGATTCAACAACTCAATGACACACGCAGGGAATCTCTTGCTGTGTACTTTGGAGCTACCTATTGATATCTATGTTTCTGGTAGTTCTACTTTCAAACCTCACAATGGCTGAAATCCTGCCCAGTTTAATGGCAGCGTGTCTGGAGAAGCAGAAGGTCTTGTTGCTCATCACATTGCACCATATCACACTTTAGGATGAAGTCAGGAAACTTTGTTTTGCCCAAGTTTGGAAATTGACTCTTTAGAGGTGTCTTCTCCACAGTTACTAAGGTGTCACTCCAGTCCCTTGTACCCTGCATAGCTCTGTCCTCCTCTTCCCGGTAAGCATGGACAAAGGAAGAACATAGCACTGCCATTCAGTCCCACCTTAATGCCACCAGCCTACAGGCTGTTAAAGAATTTTTAAAGAAAACTGTAGGCCCATGCTCTGGCCCTGAGCTGGAAAAGCTGCTGCACATGATTTGGTTCCCTCGTGCTTCAAAACCAGGTTGCATTATCCAGCTGCTGAGAGGGAATGTTCCCTGGCTGTTTTATCTCCAGTACTATATCCATATTTGGTCTGGAAAAGCACTGGTCAGTGTGGGACACCAATACCAAACTCTTAATACTAACCTGACAACAGTTTAAGTGTGCAGATGTAACAAGGCAGTACCAGAAGGGCCTGTGTGGCAATACAAGTGCAATCTCAAATATAAAACCTGGATCCTTCTGGTCTGACCTAAGTGGGCTTTGTGTGCTGGTTGGGCTGCATGTCACTTGTATCGTTCAAGGAGCAGTGAATAAAATGCTTGCCATGTTATTGGGTTGCTGTATTCCCTCTTTTCCCCCAAATGATTTTAACACCGAGGGTCATAACTAGGCTGCAAAGGCAGAGAAGCAAACCTGTTCTATAGATCTGGGGGGAAAAAAGATAATTTCATTTTTAAATAGGAGGATTTTTTTTACCCCCCCTAGCAAGAGCTAAGGACTGTTTGACTGTAAAATTCATCACACCATTATTGTATTAATGATGAAGAAATGGCAATTATGTAACACCATTAATCTAATGGTCCCAAAGTAAAGGGCAAAAAATTAGTAATGTGCCCCGGGGATGCTTCCAGTGGAATACTGCAAAGAGCAGGACAAATCAATGAAAATTGCTTCTGGCTGTTAACTTACAGCTGCTCCATCCCTACTGTTCAGGCAAGAGCCAAAGCAATAAAAGGCTGAGGATGGGACCTGAAAAGTAGCCAAAAGAAGGGTTCTCTGGGAAGTCTGCGTTCTGCTCAGCCTGAGGAATGTTTTGTTTTCCTGTATGGTATCCTTTAAGTAAAACCTGCTTTGTAGCTATGACAAGACAGCTGTCTCCATGGTCATTAAGCTGAGTCCTTTAATATCATCCACAAAATTTAATGTTTATTTAGCTTAGAGATATCGGTGAGAACAGGTTGTCTAGAGAGGGTGCTGCTTCCCTACCCTTCCCCATGTGTGCAACAAGCCACATTTGCCTAGTTATCCATCTGCTTACCTCTTTGGCTTCTAACTGCAGCTTACAGCCTGTGCATGTTTTTATGCCTTGGCTTAAAATTTGTCACTTATGCATCAAGTACTGATTAATAGTTGGGCAAGGTAGTGCTTTTTAAGCTTTCTGTCAAAAGTATCACATCCAGTACCAGGAAATTGGAGTAAGATAAATTTTTGAAACGAGATACATTTTTTAGCAATGAGAGTAATTAAAAGCTGAAGTAATTTATCTGAGGATGGGGATTTTCAACTGCATAGAATGTTAAAGTCAGATTCAATACTTTTCTAAGAACAGGTTTAATTCACAGTGTTGGAAAAATTCTACAGCTTGGATAAGCTGAAAATCTGGCTAGAAAAAAATTGTCCATGGCCTTCTGGTCTTAGAATCTACATATTTATATGTACAGCTAAAGTGGAACCTTAGTTTTAAACTCCATAGAATAGAATTAAGAACAAAATACTGCTGTGTGCTCATTGGTTCTTAAGAGGTAACAACACAGTCACCAGTATAAGCTTTATTGTCATTATCATTGAATCTCATAAACTAGGACTTAGAGGTTTTGAAACTTTAAAGTTCTACAGAATATAATAAAACAAAATATATAGTTACTTTGGGTTTTGATGGGCTACTTTTCTTTGTTTTTTTAGATCCAGATTTTCAAACTTTTTTTACAATACTTATAAACATACTTTTAGAAAATGAAGACTGACACTCTTACTGGAATTTCACAATATCATAAACTGTGAATTTATGGCAAACAGAAGCCCTACAAGTCTCCAACACAGCTTGTGATAGGTCACAGAATGGTTTTCAGTTCTTCCCTTACTAATATTATACAGACTTCATAGGGTGGTTTGAATTCCAGTTATTGCATTGATTTTTTTTTTCTTTAACATTAACCAAGCCCACTTAAAACACACTGGCAGGAAGATAACTTTCAAATATTTTCAGTTCAATATTGCCAAACAGTTGATCTTTAAGTGTGGGACTTGTCTTTACTTCAGTCAACCCACTTGGGAGGGTCCATGTGGAGGACCAGGCACAGCCATGTTTTGTCTCAAGCATTCAGACTGTTTCCACAGGGAAGCTGTGATCAGCTGAGCCAACTTCCTTTTCTGCTTTGACACTCCTTCTCAGTGTGCCTGCCTCAACTTCCCCACCCTCCTGTCCATCAATGGGGCAGGACCAATGCGGGATATAAGGACTGAGGCTGTCCTTTCTTCTCCCCCTCCTTTGCCTTATCTCGGCAAAGTGGGGCTATCATATTCTACCCCTTACTCCATGCTGAAGGCTGTTGTTAGAGTTGTGAGCTTGTTGAAGTGTGTTGTAAATGTCAAGGGCTTGTTAACTGACACTTGAGAAGTTTGTGGATTGGGAGCTTGGAGCTGTAAAAGTTAAGGGCTTGTTAGCCAACACTTTTGAGACCAAGTAGTGGGCTATTTACTGGAGTTATGATGATTGTACAATAGAAGCATAAGAATTCCCTGATATGTGGACAGGTGTTTTGTTCAGCCTGACAAGAATTTGTAGCAAACATTGTGTCCTGTACCCAGTGGGTCATGACAACACACTGAAAACTTTTGACAAAGCTTTGAATTATATTTCTGTAGTAAACTGAATCTTCAGCAAGGCTGTCCATGATTTCAGAAGTGGATATTTTGGTATTCTAGAATGCAGTAACATGTTTATATTAAGACGGCAATAAGGTGTTTACCTTAGTCAAATATTTTAAGATAAATATATTTCTGTACAAGAAAATCCTTTGTTTCAATGGAATACTCCCGTAGCAGAAGTATGGTGATAGGAAACTCAGAATAAAAGAATAAAAGAAGGGTCACAGCGATGATCAAAATGTTTTAAATATTTCCCTGCTACAGACTTTACAACCCTCAAGTGGCTACAGTTTAGGCTGCCAAATTTCTCTCTTATCTGAAAGATATTTGGTGAATATACTTTGAAATCTCCTGCAGTTAGGAGATGGTGCATCCTCTAAGAAACCTCTTCTCAGAGATAAGAAGCCAAGTGCACATCAGAGGTGATTAATGAGAAATGTATAATCTCTACTAGTGATGCAGGGGGCAGGTGGAGGACAGTGCAGCAAAAGTGGACGGAAAAATAGTCATGGCATCTCTGTGCGTGGTATCCTGAACATGCCAGTGCCACAGCCAGCATTGCTGCAATGCCTGTCACTGCTAGCACCTTCCATGAAATTGCCTTCATTGTGCAAGTGCATCCACCAGCCCAGCTCTCCCAATCTGCTACCAGTGCAACCAGCACACCTTGACTTTGAAACCTCCCTCAAAGCTTCCTTGTTCCTCAGCACCCTTGTGCAATCTTTTTTAGGGCATACACAAACAGCACCTCTGTCGTAACTGTGATTGCAAGTAATTCTTCTTTACCTCTAAATTCTAAACCATTAACAGCAACCCTGCCAGGACCATCCTGGCAAGTAGTGTTGTCATTAATACCACTTTCCTTCACATCCAGCAGCACTCACAGACTTTAGAGCTGCATTGTTCATTCCGTAGAGTTTTTGCCTTCTGTGATCTATTACTTTCAATTGTAATTCTTTTTGCTGCATTTGCAGTTAGACTGCAGTCTAACCACATGAGACAGAGTTATGCATTAGTTAATTTACTGGGTTCTGATGCACTGCACAGTTTGGTTCCAATATTTAGGGTAGCTCATTAAAGACAGAATTGGATATCTCTGTACTACAGTGCAGTGTGCAATATGGACAGCTTAAAAAATATTTAATCAAACACTGCAATATGGTAGAAACACATAACTGCTGAATTTCCTGCAGCCCTACTAAAAATTAGAGTATTAAGTATATGAAAGAGCCACAAAAAAAAAAAAAAATCCTAACTATGAAGTTTTATGTCTATACTTGGAGGTTAAAAATTAAATCTTTCTTATCAGTGTAAAGGTGTTATGTTCTCAGACCTAGAAATTACATTCCACATGCATGTATTACCTACCAAGCAGTATATACACTTGAGAACATGTTCTGTCAGCCAGCTATCAAGTGGCATTGAAAAAGTGTAAAAGAAAATCAACATTTTCCTTTGCAATGTTAAACTTTCAGATAATTAACAAGTTCTGTATAATTTTGGTATACAAGCTGATAGCAAAATGAAACTTCATTTTCAGAAGGCTGTTGTGGAAAGCAATGAAAACAATCTCCCTAGAATTCAGACCAGTCAATCTACATTCACTTAAGACCACTTGGATTATTATTTTCTAAATTTGTATTACTTTTCATGCTTTCCAAAAGTATGGTCTGAGAAATTATCAAAGACCTTTGAAAAATGGTTTGCAGGTCTTTTGTTTTTTTCCTTCAGGGAAATCTATTTTTAGCTAGCAGGCATTTTTTATATTAAAAATAACGCTGGTTTTCAAAACATTTTTTTTTCCAAAGCTAAGAATCAAATTGAAAAATGAAACCAAGAAATTTTGCCAGAAAAAATAAGGAGACCTTAGTTTATTTCCCTTGGGGTATGAGAAGGAAGCAACAAAAAACCAAAAGCAGCAACAACTCTTTCAAGTTAAAACTTTTATGAAAAGATGTGCTTTAGGTGTGGAATTTCTTTCACATTAGAAATTGTGTTCAAAAATTTCCAGTAATCAATAATGTGTTCCCATAGTGTGCATCATCCTCCACTTCTCTTTTCTTAGTTTCTGCTCCATTGTTCTGTTACAAAATAGAGAAGTCCTAAAATAAATTATTTAGCAGCAAGACCAGGCCCCAACTCTCTGCAAGGTTACCCATGTAACACCTCTCATCTTTCCTTAAAAACAGTGGCTTGGAACCCAGGCTCCTCTGCATACCATTTTCCTAACAAAAATCCTTTTGTTCTTGGCCTCTAACATCATATTCCTAATAACTTCCTTCTACTTAAGTGTCCAAAGTGTAGGCATACTATTATTTTCTGCTGGACAGGATCATAGTTACTCATTTAGTAGAGACCATAAACCCTCAATACTACAGTGGCTTTCTTCCTAATACAGTAAAAATTAAGCAATTAAGATTTTCTGCAAGCTAAACTCATCTTGTTATGAGATCAAAGTTTACTGTGACATTTTCAAATGTGCAATTATTTTCATTCTAGAAGTGCATATTTGTGTCAGGAGGCCGCTCCTGCAATGTCAGCTCACACGGGTATAACATAAACACCTTCCACAGAAACCTTACATTCTAAAATATCTGCCATTATGTTGTGTCAGAGTTTAGGCATGCAAGGGCAAAGCCAGATCAGAGATGCAGCAGAAGTGTCTTACTGACTCATGAAGGGAAAAATGAACAAAATCAATAACCCACATAAGTCACAGGAAGTTTTCACAATGTTTTTTCCCTGCCCTGCCACACAAACTTCAAAAGAGAACACAACACTTTTCTGTCCCAAGCTCTCCAATCCTAAGCAAAATGTTTCTGCCAATTATTGCTTTCAAACTAGACTGCACAATGTGGCTGTCTTTTCATCCCCTTGACCAACCTGAAAATTCCCTGCTCATTCTAATACTTTATTTAAAGCCTGAGGAATCGCTTTCTTGGCCTTCCCTTTTTCTTGATTAAACAAAGCATAGTTTTAATGTTAAAGTTGTAAAATCTAGACATCATCAAACACCTCCTTCCCTGAAAGAAGCTTGATCACAAAGCTGGAGCCTCCAGTTTGTCAGGAAGTAAAATAACATCATGCTGTTTGGTGCATTTTATGCATCATGTAAGGAAGGTTCCTACCATGTTGCTCATGCACAGTAAAGAAGGGACAAATTGACCATGCAGCTCTGAGTAAATGGGGGATTACCCGTAATCTAGAACCAAGGCCCATATAATGACAGTACATGAATTTCTCAAAGCTTCTCCTTCTGCAGGCAATGGGAAAAGTCCTAGATGCTCGCTGTCATCATGAAATTTCTTCCAAGTCTGAAGAAGGAAAAACCTGCAATGTGCATATCTTGACACTGCCAGTTACACAAACTGCCAGAGCACTAATTTTACCATCCTATTTCATGTCTTTTTTTAGGGAAGTAAACCCAAGAATACATACTGGAAGACTATTTCTCATTTCCACAGTCAAAGCATTTCTCATTACAATTTTGGACTCAAACCTGCATCCAAAGTTAAAGCAGACAACTGCTAATTCCCTAAGGTATCTAGGGAATAGATATCCCAGTATCCCAGTATCCCAATATCCCAGTATTGCCATTGATTTCTCTGGGGCCCTGAGTAGGTCATTTTACTCTGCATCTTTTCCCTTATTTCTAAATATAATTATAAAGATAAATTAAAAACTACTTTTGACCTCAATATCAGAAGTATTGACCTTGATATACTGACCCATCAGTAAAAAACCCAAATACAGTTCTCATTTCCAGGACTCCCAAAGGAGGACAATTTGACAGAACTTTTCTTAGGCTACTGAAACCTAAACATCTTTGGAAGGAATCTGTTCTGAAAGCAGTTTTTCTGACCCCAAAGAATTATTTCTTTCCCACTTTTAATTGTCTAACTATGTATCTTGAAGGACTCCAACAGATGTTTTTGAACTGGAAGAACATTTCCACAGAATAGCATTTCAACTGTTACACTCCAAGTGATAAGCCTTCCAACTCTTTATTTTTTAATTCTTATAACACTCCTATTTTCATGCTCCCCCCTCCAACTTCCACACTGCCATCAGGGCCAGGATTGCTCCAATAATTCACACTGACTTTACAGATACTATTAAGTCTATATACTTCAATGAAATTGCCTCTTTGCTGTCTCCTTTATGGCTTATAAAGATTCCTCATGGCTCACAAAATCCTATTTTGTTGTGGAATCTGTTGCATTGTCCTCCACAAACCATATCCAAGGCTAAAGAGTTTTTTCCATGAAGCTTCATGCTGATACTCGGTAGGTATTACACAGGACAATGAATGCTTTTTATTTCCTAAATGTGGGCCTCTCTTTTAATTCACTCCTGGATGTCACTGTAATTCAGGGCTGATTCTTAGTAGTGAGCATAAACACAAGTAAACAGTAATTGTGCAATGTGGCCATATGGAATATTCATGAAAACTGATTCTGGAAGAACAAACATTCACGACCATCTGTATGAATTCTTCAATGTGCAGAGGCACTCTCCATGGAAAATAGAAGGAAAGTGCAGCCTCTTCTGTGTTCATCATGATCATGAATTTTTTCTTCATTCTTTACCCACTCCTGCAGGATCTGGATGACCTTGTAGAGTAGTCACCCAAGACGAGCACTAATCAGCCTGAGGTAGTGCAGGTCTCCTCAGCCACTGGTGCAAAGCAGATGAGAATGAAGGTGCAGAAGATGCCCTTTCCTGAGTGCGACACAAAGTGCCTGGATATTGTAACCATGCAAGGTCTTTCCTACTCTGCTGCTAAACAACAGATGTCACTTCAGAGATACTGGGCAGAGGGGATGCAGAACTGTAACTCCCAGAGAACCGGAGCTGAGTCTGCCCTGGGCACCTCAGAACCTAGAAATTATAATACTAAAGCGAATTTGGGAGTGTGATGTAACCAATAGACATCAAAAAATCGATTAAATAAGGGTATTTGTCTTTTGGATAGTCAAAACTGCAGGGGACACGTTACTACCATACATTTTGATAAGGTGAATATTTTATTCACTGCTTAAGATACGTTGCCTTTACTCTTTTACCAAGGCTAGATACAGTAAATAATTATTTTTCACTTATTCTGTAAGGAAGCTTATTTAACTTGGGGTTTGTTTTGCCTTGCCTTGCTTTGCCTTGCCTTGCTTTGCCTTGCCTTTTCCCTTCTTAAATCACCTGATAGATTGATTTCCCATTTTCCATTCATGGTGCAGAGACCTGGAAATGTTGGCTGTTCAAATCAGCTTGTATACCCAGTTTATAACAAGACCTATATTTGGAAGCATGCTTACTATAGGTTCCAATCCTCACTTGAAGCTCAATCATGAAATACTTTAAAGCATCATAAAGAAATTTTTTTTCTTTTAAATTTAGAAAGTTCAAATTTAAAAAAGTATTAAAAACCTATTTACGCAGTCTCTGGCTCTCAAAATGAAATAGAGGAGAACACTGTTATCTGAAGACCAGAGAGTGGAAGGATAAATTAGATTTCTGAAAGACCTTTCATTTTAATAGTCTTGTATGTTTTTAGTAACACAGGTATATATTTTTTACGATGTCATTTTTATCTTAACAATTCGCCTTTAATCTATTCAGTTCTGTCTCTCCAGCCTCGGCCTTTTTCCTCCCACTCTGAGGTTTCATAATGCTTTTTCAGCCATTATCTTTTCACCTAAATAATCCCTCATTTTCCGATTCTCAGGAGCAGTGTCTCAGCTGAAAGCCTAATCCTGGCTACTGCCTATAATGGCTCCCCAGGATAAGTAATCATCTGAGCTATTTGACATCCACTTATGTTGGCCTTACTAGGACAGTAGAAGGATAGGGTTTTGTGCTTCTTGGCTTTCTTTACCAGCTGTGTCTTCCTACACAAAATCCTGCAGGCTTGTATGACATAAGCAGCACTGGCTCCCAGAAGCCAGGTCAGAGTCTTTAAAGTGTCTTTAGGTTCATAAACCAAAAATATCATTAAACAGGAAAGAATTATTCACCACTGGCTTCCCACTCAGGACACATGAACAGGACCTTTTATTAATCAATATGTGGTGTCTTCCACCAGTGTGTGATCAGCCTCCTCTCAAGTACCACACATAGAGAACAGGTTGGCAAAGATCCAGTATCCTTTTGCCCTTTAATGCAGAACTCTACATGAGTGGTTCTGTAACTTTTACAAACTAAACTTATTCTCCCCAAAATCCTTCTACAATTTTTGTCTCCACTGTCCTTTATAGATACCTTCATGCATGTCATTTCCCCCCCATTATTTTCCATGCAGAAACCCAAGTTTCCAACACTTCATCTACAACCTCTGCAGTATTTGTTCCCTGTACCCTGACAACCATCCTACGATTACTTGTTGCAGCAGTACCAGCTCTGCAATTGGAGTGTACTCCAGAATATCTCTGCTCAGAATCACAGGGGGGGAACAAAACCAGGCTCTGTCTGGTTCTTCCTGTAACATGTAAGAGCACAGCCATGTTTTCTTATGCTCCAAAATGTGAGGGCAAAAAAAATATTTTTATGATTCTTTGGTGAATGTCTGTTTGCAGAAGAGCAAAGGAACTTCCCATTTAGAAACATGGGCATTCATTAGATCTGTCATTTATTTTAATCCTCTTCCTTTTCCTGCTTAAGAAGGTTCAGCTCTTTGATAAGGCCTTTTTCCTTAGAAAGGAAAGAAACACCTCTCTAGGTGATTTCAGTGATCTGTTTAATGTCATTGGCAGCTGAAACAAGTACCCTGAATTATTTGTCAGAAGCAGAGACTGTGCAGATTTCTGGACACACATATTTGAAAACTATAATATTCCAATGAAATCAGAAGTAGCTGATGAGCAGCCACGACTGGGAGAAAAGTTAACATGTAAATGTAAAGTATCAAGTAGTTCAGTCTCTTACTATGTTTTGGAATGTATTGTAGAAAGAAATCTACATGAATCTATATACCAAACCATCAGCTATATATCAGAAATTCTCTGCTTCGTGGAAGATTTGAAGCTGTTCATTAGTATTTACTAACATACTTCTGAGAGTCAGATCGCTCATGGGAAGCAAAACAGGATGGCCCTAATATGGCCCTAATATTTGCCATATTCTCTGCAAATTATGTTTACTGGGCAGGCATCACCCAGGCAGGGGCAGGGATGCTCTCATAGGATTGCTGAATCCTTGTCCCAAAAATGCCAAGGGCCAAGAGCGTTTAAGTGTCTCCAGTGGATATTTTCAGTGTCTCCAGAATGAAGTAATGACTGGGCAAATGTAATTGTAGGTGCATACACTGTTCCATACAGTTATGTACTCAATCCTGCTCACAGCAGGTTGGTTAGGCTGCCAGACTGTGCCTGAGAGATGCTCACATCTGGAGCTGAACTCACAGCTCAAGAGCCATGACTGGAGGATGCAGAGATTGCTGATGCTGTCAGCTGCCAGAAGAGGTTTGTATGGGAGCAAGGGATCACCAGGGCAGTGCAGAGGAGCTCTTCTGTACTTACAGTGTAACATTCAAGTTTCCTCTGCTAAAGATAGCAGAGATGCCAGTTTAATTCTCTTTTCCCTCTTTTGATTTATTCCATTTAGCAAATAGATGGGCTGTTCTCTTTTCTCAGAGAAGATTATGTCAGCTTTGACATACTATGTATTTTATGAAATGTTATCTGTCTTTAATGGGTACAATGAATTTGATTCTGGCTTAGTCTGATTTACCCAGGTGATTTATGTGGTTATGATCCAATATCAAATTGATGGATCTGGCAGGAAATCTGCCGCACTGGAATAAACTTGGGCAGAGCGATAGCCACAGGTGAAAATTTGGGTTAGGACCAGATACATTTTGAGGCAGTGAAGCACTCAAAACTCTGTGATCCATTAGTATCCTTTAGCTCGACACCAATACATTTACAGTAAAGCACTGAGCAGAAAGGATGTTTTTCACGATCTTATCTATAACAAAACTGCAAGCCAAGACCAATGTGGGATTTAATGCCAAACAAATTGATATAACCCAACCCTACAAAATAAGGATTGAAATCTCATCTAAATAACCCTCTCAAGTGCTTTCACTCGTGCAGTCTTCTCAAAGCTACCATTAAAACATTAATTATTCCTCAACTTTTTCAACCCTCCCCTCTGACGATACTAAAAAATAGTGAAAATAATTAGGGTCTGTAGTGATACTGGTTTCAGCAAAGACAAAATAATTTTTAACAACACCTTTACAGTTTCCTCATTATTAGAATCTTCCAAACTTGAAATACAAAATTCAGGGTTTTAATTATGAAGCCCTATTAATAGAAGATGGGCTTCAAAAGCCTTTCTTTTAAGACAATTTTTAAGCAGTGTTGCCTTATGTTTTTTAAACATAAATGTCTTTTAATCTAAAACTCTCTTTTCTGGTCTGCTTTCTTTTAAGGTTTGCTGAACTATTTGAAACCATTTATCTCACCCTCTATGTTCGGAAAATTAAACAGCTTGAAACCAGTTTTTAGATTTCAAAGTTCATTCAGTGGGGAAAAGGCTGCATTCTATAAAGAGAGAAGTTGTACATGATCCATTTTCTCCTGTTGGCCATGACATCTGCAGCAGCAGCACTCCACTTTTCTTTCCATCATAACATGACACTGTGTAATTCTGTTATGTCACAAATAGTTTTCGGGTCACTAGTTTCTAGTGATTTGTGGGAAATACACTGTCCTGGTCTAGAAACTAGTGTGGGATTTGCAGAGGATAGAAATTTTTTTGTTACTTCCATTTCACTTCATACATTTCATTGCTGGAGGTATGTTAGCGACCAAAAATTACTGAATACTGTCTCATATCCTCCAATTCAGTTTAAAGGAAATCTCTGGAGGTCATCTGATACAAACTTCTGCTGAAAGCAAGGTAAATATATTTAAAATTCTCCAAGATGAGAAAATTCTCCAAGAATGGAGCATTTTCAGGGTATTCTGATAGAAAAGATCTTTTCCAATGTAGGAAACACTCTAAACTTAGTGGTAAGATCCCTACCAGGAAAATTTTAAAAGGTACTCAAGAATCTCTTTTTGCTTTTCCTGTTGCCTTTTCCTGTTGCTCCTTCTTCTTAGCCTTTCATTTTCATCAAGGCTAACATGAAGGCAGTGTTCTGGGGAAAAAATATTGGTCATCATCAAGCTGCACATGGCCTGGTGCACAGGTTTCTCCAGGCAAAAGGCCTGTTTCTTTTGCATTTTTCAACTGAAATTGAGAAACATAAGAAAAGTGAACTTCTCAACTAACCCCATGCTTCAGTTTCAGACTGACAGTTCAAGTTTACTAATTAGCTATTGTAGTTTATCTACTTTAGTTTATCCAAAATAACTAAGAGATTCTTTTTAGCAAGACAAAATGTGAAAATATGAAGTATAAATGAAAATGCAGAATCACAGAACTGGTTAGGTTGGAAGGTACCTTTAAATATCACCTAGTTCCAACCCTACTGCCAGACACATGGATACCTTTCACTGGATCAGGTTGCTCAAAGCTTCATCCAACCCAGCCTTGAGCAATTCCAGGGGTGGGACCACCACAGCTTCTCTGGGCAACCTGTTCCAGTGTTTCATCACTCTCCTGATTAAAAAATTCTTCCTTATGTCCAATCTAAAACTGCTTCTAGCAGTCTAAAACTGTTTTGTCCTCCCACTACAAGCCTTGGTGAAAAGTGTCTGTCTTCCTTATAACTCCCTTTATGTTTTGAAAAGCCACAATAAAGTCCCCTCACAGCCTTCTCCTCTTCAGGTCGAATGAGACTATTTAGCACAATTTTCAAGACAACTGGAAGCAGTAACATCCAAATAGAACAGGGAATTCCAGTTAAATTTCAGGTATACAGATTTGAAATAATGCTTTGCAGGGAAAATTCTGTGCATGGATACGCTTTAAACAAGACTGGATAACAAGGCTTTCTAAAGACATTGAAGAGAATGTAACCACCAGTGACCTTCACCACTGTCCAAATTGTGTAAATAAACAAGGAATGCATTGTTTAAGAAAAAGGAAACTGTTCTAAACCAGCTGCTCAAATGGAAATGGACTAGAATAAAAAACGTTTGCTTATTATTCAAAGAAGGCACATGAAAACCTTTAAAAACAAACTTTAAAATAACTTTTAAAATAAACCCTTAAGCAAAGCGATGATCCAAAACAGAGTAGGAACTCTATTTCATACTACAGAGAGCAGAAAAAGCAGTCTAGAATCTAAATTACAGGTCAATGAAGAACTACTATGCCCAATATTGTCCCAGCTTCTTTAAGTGAATTTTAACGACATGCCTGCATAGACAGAGAGGCTGGCTGTTGCTAGTTCATTATGCTTTCATATGACAGGAGAGGAGAAGAAAGTCTACAGTGCAGTGGTATTCACATGAATACTCCAGTAGATAGAGATAAGGTGCTCCCAAACTCCCAGCACGTTTGGAGAACTGACCCTAGAGAAAAGCATTACTTCTACTGAGCTGGCCAATAGGGACTGATACAGCAGCTAGAAAATACTGACAGTCAATCAAAACAACTGAGTAAATGGGAATCCCTACATCTCCATCAAGATTTAAAGAACAAAAAATCAGTGCTGCTTTATCTTCACACACCTTGGTAACTACAAGGTGTTTCCAAAGCACTGAGAAATCAGAGATTTTCCACTGGGGAAAAATCTGATGCTTAAATAGAGAGCCTAAATTTCCCTACATATTTTTCAAAAATGTCTGTGGATGACTGAGGAGTACAAAGATTTACTTTTCTAATTAAAGAAAAACAATGGTACATTCAATGGAATTGAAAGGCAGCAAGTGCCAAATAAAACAAACGATAAAATATTTTAGTTTTTATCACACTGCGTAGTTAAGCTATGGCACTAAGTGCCACCAGAAATCACTGATGCCAACATCTTTAAGACTCCAAGCTGGACTTCATGTTTATATGAAAACTTAGAACATTCACAATTATATTAGGTAGGAAAAAATCCCAAACCAACTCTAACATTTTATAAGCCTTCATACATCAGTAAACAAGCAAATCTTTAACTGCTGAGGATTAGGATGAAGCCTTCCATTCCATAATTGCCCACCTTGGGGTTTCTTGCACTGCTCTCTGAAGCAGCTGGTGCCAGCTTTAAGCAAATGCATGGATAGCAGGCCCGACTTGTAATGGTAATTCTTACTCTAGAATGCAATTCTTACTCTAGAATGCAATGTAACTCTTTTTACTTTTTGAAAACATTATAAACTTACGACACAGAAATCCATATCACAGATATTTTACCTGTGAAAATGAAGTGCTGCTGGTTAATCTCAGCTCTGCACAGCCTCATTGGTCCTGTGCAGATTAGCTATCCCTTTGGTCAGGGTTAATTGCCTTACCAGTATCACCCACTACTGTCAATCTCAGCAATCTAATGTTAGTTTGTAGCCCAGCATTATGACACTGCCATAGCTAACAGGCTTTTTTTGAAAGACCACAGGCTTTATAAGTTTGGAAGGCCTAGGGGTTGTGTCTTGTTGGCTGGGCTTTGTTTGAACTCTTTCTGTCCTTCCTGTGGTTTGTTTGCTTGATTTGGCTGTAACAGCAACAGGCTTGGCACTGAAGACCACATGGCTGTAAACAGCTCACCAATGCTTCAAGAAGGTAAAGAAATGCAGACCTAGAGGCTGAAAAACTGGTGTTAGGGCTTACAGAGAGAACTAGTACCTACATCACATAAAGTATCATATATAATAAATTCAGATATATTGTGAAGCTGCAAAACAACGAGGAGTGAGCAAAAATATAAAAGTGTGTCAAAAAACCGAAATGACCCCTAACAGATCCTGAACAGTGGAAGAAGAAGACATGAACAGTTGTCTCCAGTAAAGGACATCACATAATGCTGACTCACCACAGCCTTGCCCATCAGACACCAGAATGAAACCACTGAGGTTGGAACTCAAAGGAGAAGGAGAAGGGTGAGCATAACAGCAGGAAAAAGGAGCAGAAAATAAGCGTGTGTATAAAAATTGTGAGTGTATTCGTCCACCTGGTCATCTCTTTCTCTGTAGTAATGAACTAACTATGACTCTTTGATTAGATGGTCAAGATTTCCTGCAATAAGTAAGCAGTTTTATATATAAAACATTAACAATTTATAATGCATTTATGTGAGGATGTAACAGGAAACGTTTACAGATTTTTACTCTTGCTGTTCTCTGGAGGCATAAAAATACACCTCCCTTATGCCATTTCCTGAATGTTTATGAGAGTTGAACTGACAAAGCATTGACGTAATTGACAGCTCTTACTTTAGGTATCTCTCTCACCTAATGCTGTTTTCTTTTAGTTCAGAATTCAAAAACTGGCATTACTAGCAATGCTTTCCACTTAGTTATATTTATAATTTCTTGCAGCTATTTTCCCAAGACTATTAGTTCCATGCTTTTCTTAATCTTAAAAATGTTAATCTCCTGCACTGCCCCTGACATTAAGAAATCTTAGCAGTACTTCTCTTTATTTATTCACAGTCTCAAAGACAGTGAAAGTGACATTTTACTAAATGTGATGAATCCTGAAAAGAAGGACCCTTCTGCTGAAAAGTAGGAATGTTTAATGGAGAAGAGCATTGGAAGGAAAAAGACATGGAAAGTAAAAAGTTCAATTAAAAAAAAGAAGAGATTGCAGGAGGAGAAATAGCAGTTTCAAGTTTAGGCCAAGCAAATACTTTTCAATGAAATCAGAATCTCCCCCTTTCTAATACAGAATATTTGGACACTATCAGGCAAGTCACTCGAACAGAGCACTTACTACATGCTCTTTCCCTCAGTTCTTGAGTGCCTGCCTTGCTACTCCAGGTCTGCTCAGGACAACAGTTGAGCATTTCCAGTTGGAATTGAATTGTGCTTTGAACATGTAATAGGCTACATAATGCAGAAAGCTCTTAAAAACTCTGCCACAGATGCATGATAGTGCACAACTACAAGCATGTGAGGCTCTTCACCTCAATCTCTGTGAATAGGCTCTCCCTCAGTCGACTGGAAGTAATAATCAAAACTCTTCACATTATGATACTAAATGCATTACCATTTATAATGCATTTAGATATGTTTGTAGTGTTTATGAAGGGAGGGAAAAAATCTCTTGATCTTCATAGCTTGGGGTTGCTTTTAGGGCCTGCAGTGCACACTGAATAACAAAATAAAAATCAAGTATTGAGTATTTCAGCAAGCGAGCATGATTCATGCTAAAATATACGGAGATCTTACAGCAAGGAAATGAGGTAACCAAGTGGAAGCAGCAGTTTCTTAAATGGAAAATTAAGTTTTAATTATAAACAACAAAAACTTTTTAAACTCTGAATTATCTTTAGTATCTTGCATTTTTAATGTAAGTTGAAAACCAGAAAATGCTGCCTGTAAAATCAGCTGACATTTCTGGGGTTGGACTTGTCAGTCACCACACATACCTCAAGCACTTGAGCTTGTGGAAAAAGTAGTATCAGCAGCAGTATCACTTCCTATCCTCTTTGCAGGCCTGCTAATTGCTTCCTGTCAAGTGCTTCACAGGTATTTTACAGGACTCTCCCTGCTGCTTTTATTCTGGTTTGTTTTTTAATAAACCAAAACAACAACAAACCACCAAACAACTCTTCAGGCACTTGGCCAACATCCTACTGGAATCAGACTATGCCTTCCTCTCACAGCTCTTTGTTTCCTTCTATCAGATGGTTTCTTACCAACCAAAAACTCCTACTTTGTCTCCTCATCACACCGCTTGTTTATGTTCATTCAGGTTTCTCTCCTGATTTTCCTTGTCCTCTCAGTACTGATTAACTGACGAGACCTTCAATTTCTTTCCTATTGCAATAGGGATAAAGCCCCATTTTTTTTCCCAGACAAACATTTTTCACTTGCCACGTGTCTCTCAAGGATGTTAAGTGACAGCATCCCCCCTTCCAACCAGGCACAGTCTGGTTGGAACACACCTATTTCAGCTGTCAGCTGCCAATATCTTCACTGTCCTTCCTCTAGTTTTACAGATTCTTTTCTGCACAAAGAAAAAAAATCCTTGCAGATTTTTTTTTTCTAATTTTCAGTCCTTCACTATACTTCAATCTAAGCAGAAAGTGACTGTGTAGCTCTACATGCACACTCCAGTGCTGTAACAGAGATGTCAGGGAATAAGTCATACACATTCCTTCTGTTCAGGAATAAATGTGTGGTCTGGCCATCAGTAGTGACAGCAAAGATCATGTCTTTACAAACAGTTTGATGGGTGAAGGTGTGGGTGCTAAGGTCTTTGAAACGGGTCTTGATGTGTCTACCAACTCTGGGCAGCTCGTTTGTTGCAGAGCCCAGACAGCTCGGCTCCTGAAACAGACAAGGCTCTGCACAAGCCTGATCTTCTGAGCTTTGGGGTAAAACAGTAGGTTCAAGGGAGGATGGAATATGTGGTAGGCGGTTCGGGAAGGCTGTACCTTCCTAGTACCTCAGCCAGCAGGGAAAGGAAGAGGACAACGTGCGGCCGGGAGTTTGGGATAAACAGAAGCTGCACCCTCCCAAACCTCGAGAGAGAAAAGCTCGTGGGTGTGCGACCCAGTGGACTCTCTCCCTTTATTCGAGTAAAGTTGCAGGACTCCTCTGCCTCTGTTTTGGACATAAACCTCTGGAGTTTGTGGATTTTCCTGACAACTGGGGCCTCGGTCCAGGATCCTTCCACTGTCTGGGTCCGGCACGTGGCAAGAGGAACAGGAGGCTTGCCTCACTCAGTTTTTAGGTGACCAGCTCCCTTCGCCACCGGTTGGCACTGGGCAATTGATTGGGTTCCCAGGACTGTCCAGGAGACAGACAAGAGGTGCACCAGGGGAGTCTGAAGGATATGGACGCCCAGAGGGGTCTGTAAAGACAAAGTTGAGAAAGGGGTCTTGGCAAATCTCACCGGTGAGTACAACTTTGGGGAGTAAAACACGGCAGGAGCCCCAGGGTGGGCAACAAAGTAAAGTTGAGAAAGGGTCTTGACTACAGGGATGACAAACCTAAAATACCCCTGAAGGGTCCTTTAGGAGAACATTGGGATTGTTTGCATATTCTTCCAGAGGTCATTAAGGCCATGGACACCCAGAGGGGGCAATATGGTGTTAGTTTGGGACAGAACTGGTTGAAGCGGAGTGTGGAGAAATAGGGTTAGGGCAAATAGCAGTGGGAGGCTATGTGATAAGGAAAGAATGGTGAGGACTGGGAAATTCTCTGCCTTATCTTCAAAATCTGCAGTCTAATGCAGGGCCACCTGCAAGTCGTTTGTATTCCCGGCTTCCAGGAGAGGGAAAACAGGTCAATACCTGTTCCTACACCCCACCCCTCCCCGGGCCATTATGGGAGCCAGGGCGGAGGATTTGGGTTTGTCTGCTAACTAACTACTCAGGACTTAAGGGGGTTTCTCTATGGTGACCTGTGGGGGAGATGCAGGACCGAGTGGAGGTTGTGGGACACCCGGGGCTCAGATGGTGCCCGATGTCGCTGTTCTCACCATGGCTGAGTAGAGAAATGACACAAAGTCCAGGCTCACAGCAAGAAGAAAAGTCACTTTAATGGATTCTCAGAAGACTTTTATATGTTAGTTTGCAAAGTGTATTGAGTGGCATAAGGTAATTGGTTTCTGCCATCCACCTCCTAAGGGGATTGGTCAAGTTCTAAGACACCCATCTCTGAATGTTTTTCTGGTCAAAGTCATAACAATACTGCAAAACAATCTGCAGGTGCAAGAAGTTTACAATACTGTAATCTTGTTCAAAGTAATCAGCATGGGAAAGACTGAACTCTCACAAAATGCAGCAGAGAGCTGAAGAAATCCTCTGCTGGAGATTTTCAGCATCCATACCCAACGCTGCCACCCCCGCGGGCAGGGGCTGCAGTGCCCCCTGGCCCTTTGAGGCTGCGGGATGTTCCGTCCACTTGCCCGTCCCTGTGGCACTGTCAGCTGTGCCCGCCCGCTGAGCTGCGCTGGCACCCGGTGCTTTACAGAGCTTGTGGTGCTGGGAGAGGTACCCGGGGGGCCCAGATGGGTGTGCTGGGGGCTGACTGGACACTGCAGCTGGATGGGTGTGGAGGGGCTGGCTCCGAATGTGGCTGCTGTCAGTCACTCTGACACCACCTCCAGTCCCACCTTTGAAGGAGACTTCTCCTGGGAGGAGGATTCAGTGGGCGGCACCATGGTCTGATGCCAGCCCTTTCTTCTAGAAGATTCTCCCATGGGCATCGTGTGGTTGGCTGATAACTGATTGATGTGTTTTGTAGATCCCCCCCTTAAAAATTGTTGGCCCTCAGATGTTGTCTCCTCCCCTTCTCTGATGTTCTATTGGTCCCCTATCCGGCGCCCCCCCCATGTTCGGCCCCCTTATAAGGCTGTGTGCCCTGTTCTCCCTCAGGATGTCTCCTCCTGTTGAGCTGTGCTGCAGACCTTTTGACCCTTCCCTCAATAAAGGAGTTCACGGGGAGACCCCCTCTTGCAGCCCTTTGCCTCCTTGCTGCTTCTTGCACCGTGCTTCTCCTCACGTGGAGCCGCCCTCCCTCTGCAGCAACCAGCCTCGCCTTGCCTGCAGCACCAGGGTCTACCCAGGTGTCCAGGGCCATCCAGGGCCAGCGTCCTTCGCTGAGGGCAGCTAGGGACAGCCAGGCAACAGATGGGGAGTGGCTTTGGTGTGCGCTGTGAGGTACAGCCAGCAGCTTTGGTGTGTGCTGTGAGGTACAGCCATTAGCTTTGGTGTGCTCTGTGAGGTACAGCGAGCAGCTTTGGGGTGCACTGTGAGGTACAGCGAGCAGTTTTGGGGTGCGCTGTGAGGTACAGCCATTAGCTTTGGTGTGCGCTGTGAGGTACAGAGAGCAGCTTTGGGGTGCGCTGTGAGGTACAGAGAGCAGCTTTGGGGTGCGCTGTGAGGTACAGCCAGCAGCTTTGGGGTACAGCGTAATAAACAATGTGCCACCAAAGCCTGGCCTGCTACAAGAAGGGATTTTGTTTGGGTCACTGGGGAGGCGAGCGATTTTGCAGAGAATTTGGCAGCTGTGGGAGGGTAAGGGCCCACAGGCAGCAGGAGCAGGGGCTGGAGAGGCGGCCGAGTGAGCCCTCCCAGGAACTGGTTAGAAAGGCACATCAGGTATAGAAAAGATACGAAAGAAGGGGTGAAGAAAAGGTAAAGGTACAGGCAAGGATAATGGCACCATTTTTGCAACGCCTGATGGGAAAAAGTACAGGGAGCCCCAGGACCAAAGGGAAGGGGGTGGCCACCAGGACAGTGATTGGGAAGGAATCAGTGTATCATTTGTAGAAAAGAACATTAGAAATGGATTGTTAGGGGTGTCAGGATCTGCTATGGTACTGGGGGCTCACCACACTGCATCCCTTGCTGAACCCATAATTGTGTTTCCTAGTAGGCACAGGGAACTTCTCTGCCTGATTGGAATTTTTTGCCAGTGGGGGAACAATTGTTCCAATGTTCTTCTGATAAGTGGGAAAGATGAGCAGGTGCATTTTATTCAACCACTACTGGTGGATGTGTGTGTAGGTGAATTACTGCTGTGTGTGTTACCTTTGTAGCTGCCGATGCCCATTCCCTTCAAACACATTGCACAGGTCTGGGAGAGGCCAGGAACAACGAGACATGAACAGCAAGTTGGTTTGTGTCCACTGAGTTGTTTTATACTTTGTGTAACAACAGTCATGGCTTTTGGGTTTTATAACCCAGTTTAAGGCTCTGTACTGAATGGGGTTACAGTCCCTGGCTGGGGTTATTTGAGGTCATTGTGTCCCGGGCTGGGGTTACTTGAGGTCATGTGGGGTTACTTGAGGTCGTTGAGGTCCCTAGGAGGGGTTACTTGAGGTCACTGAGTCCCTGCCTGGGGTTACTTGAGGTCATTGGAGTCCCAAGGAGGGGTTACTTGAGGTCATGTGGGGTCACTAGAGGTCAATTTGTCCCTGGGTGGGGTTACTTTTGGTCATTTGGGGTTCCTTGAACAGGAACCCCAGTCAGCACAGACGCTGCTTTTGGACTTTGCTGTTCATAACCTCTAGCCAGGAAGGCAGAGACTGCAGCCAGGACAGCTCATTTCAGATGGACCCATCACACTCTGGTCAAGGTCTCTAAAGCCCCTGAGATTTGGACTTCTCAGGTGGAAGGAAGGGATGGGACAGCTCAGCTCTCAGTAGCCATGGACAAGGACCTCTAGTGATTAATGGGCTCAAATGAGCTGCCATTGTCCGCTTTATTCTCTGTATTTACTTGCCCCACCTGGTGCAGGGACCAGACGTGGAAAAGTCAGGAGGGGTGTTTCACATATTCCAAGTTGAAAAGGGTTAAGTTAATAATAGCTAGGGCTTGTAAAGAGAAATTGACAAGTAAGAAGAGGAGGGATTGAGAGGAAAGCTCTTGTCTTTACAAACAGTTTGATGGGTGAAGGTGTGGGTGTTAACGTCTTTGAAATGGGTCTTAATGTCTCTGCTAACTCTGGGCAGCTCGTTTGTTGCAGAGCCCAGACAGCTCGGCTCCTGAAACAGACAAGGCTCTGCACAAGCCTGATCTTCTGAGCTTTGGGGTAAAACAGTAGGTTCAAGGGAGGATGGAATATGTGGTAGGCGGTTCGGGAAGGCTGTACCTTCCTAGTACCTCAGCCAGCAGGGAAAGGAAGGGGACAACGTGCGGCCGGGAGTTTGGGATAAACCGAAGCTGTGCCCTCCCAAACCTCGAGAGAGAAAAGCTCGTGGGTGTGCGACCCAGTGGACTCTCTCCCTTTATTCGAGTAAAGTTGCAGGACTCCTCTGCCTCTGTTTTGGACATAAACCTCTGGAGTTTGTGGATTTTCCTGACAATAGGCACTGTAAAAGGACTAAGCGTGCTGAAGATTATAGCAGTAAAACTCTTAGAAGTTTATATTCTGTAACTTGACCAAGTTTGGGCTCTTTTTTATATGAATTTCACAGCAGATATACCCTGCTGTAAAGGCTTCCCTACTTCCAAATTTCACATCTTTACCTGAAGTATGGACTTAGAAGAGGCTCTGAAAGAAAGCTGCTTTTGAATTATAGAACTTTGCACAATAGCTTATTTTTCCCAAACTTTCTTCTAGAAATTGACAAAGCTTTCTAATGATAAATCCATCCTCAGAGTCCAGAATTGCCTGATGAATATTGCATTTTGTCACAGCATTTAAGAATGCATCTATGGTTTTCAGACAAAATTAATAAAACTAGCAGAAGCTGGTTTACCAGATATCTCAGGTTCTAAGCCTTAAATTAATATCCTGCAATCTCTACTCATTACAGGAGTATTTCTGCACACAAGGAAAGCAATTGCACATACATTGTATATTATAACTATGTGACTGTATGACTCTCAAGTAGAGGGTTAAAAATCCCAATATGCACACATTCATCCTTAATGGTGTGAAAGAGCTTTTCAGTTGACATTTACGTAATTTTGCTGCCAGAGTTACCAGGATGTATTTACATATATAGTTTTCATTTCGTTTATGTCATGTACCTATGCCATCCTAGAGACACACGATAAGCCACAGTTATCTAAATTGACGTGAAGCAAAACTGACACAATGCCAGCCAAATTCCCAGAATGACAATTCAGTCTGTCATTGCATCACCCCTCAGGCAAGGCCCGAGTAAGAAAGATATTGCTGTGTCCCTTGAAGGTCAATAAGCACAGGTTCAGCTAGAGCTCGGGAAGAAAAGAAAATACAAGCAGTATTTTTCAGTAACTGTTGAGCTCTGGGGCTGTGCATGTAAATTTTGACTTGAACTTGGGACTGAGTCCTTGATCTTATGTGTAACTGTTCAAGCCTTTTAAGGCTTTGATTGAAAGTACACTCTTTTCAGTACTTTTTTAGACATAGTGATGAGTATGGTAGTTAATTATTGAGATATGCTTTCATAAATTTCCAAGCACCTTGCCTTAGAATAGGAACAAAACGTGGATAAACTTCAGAAGTGTGTTTAACTCACACATCATCATCAACATCATCATCATCACCTTTGCCTCATCTGTGTACTACATCTGACATCCCCTCTAGCTGAAGAGCAATTCTTATGGAGAGCATTCTACAAGAGAATCAGTTACCTGGTGTTTGAGACTTTTATTCCTGATTACCAAGAGTGGGTTTAGGTGTCCATCGTATTGTCACATACATCAGAGCTAGGACATAGCTGAAAAGAGTAGATCAGAGCATCTCATCCTTTCTGTAAGCTGAACATCCAACATGCACTAAATGCTATCTGCATCCTTATGTGATGTGTCTCAGTTTTTGGTTGCCTCTGAAGTTACTCAGTTCCAATGTAGGTGTATTACTTGGTATGTAATAGCACAAATCTGACAAATTAGCATGAAGAGAGACACCAACAGTACTAGCCTGCTGAAATCCAAGCAGAATCAGAAGGAAAATATTGGCCCACTTTTAAACAGGAGAGGTGAACTAGTCACCAACACTGAAAAGGAAGAACTTCCCTATACTTTCTTCACCTCTCTCTTTACCAGCCTTGTTGGGTCCCAGACCTTGTGAACAAAAATCCAGGTTGATGAAAACACAGATCCACCATCAGTGAAGGAAGAGTCGGTGTGTGAATTATTACAGGAGTTTGACCCCCACGGATTCATGGGCCCTGACAATATCCACCCACAGGTGTTAGAGAGCTGGCTGAAATAATTGTGAGACTGGGTAGATCCCAGCCTGGGCTGTAATTACATGAGAGACTTAGGTACAAGACAGTGACCAAAAGAGAAGGTCACACTAACTCTGAAGGTGAAGGACTACCTGAGTTTCCTTCACGCTCTACATTCCCTTTAACTCAGCTGTTTACATAAATAATGATCATTGCCATTGTCTTTTTTCCTATATTTTTCAATATGAGAAAAATTATTTAGGATTTCAGTGTCCTTGAGAAAATTTGTAGTTTTTAAGAGGGGGAGACGTGAAAGATGCTATTATGCTTGGAATTGTTTATGGCTCCAGCCTGCTGATGATTGTAGGTCTGATAAATAGGAATGGCTTTACTGAGTGGAAATCTGATGCACTTTATACGTCCTTTTCAATTTCTCTGATTTTCACCAGAAAGAGTTTGCTAAAATGCTATGATAAAGTTTGCCACGTTGTACGTTCACAGACAGACTAGAAAAGCAATCACTCAGATGATCATGAGATGCCACGGACTACCAATAACTGAAACCTAAAGTACCTGTTGAGAATAATAGTTTGGAGGAAGACACATGCTGGCTGTCAGAAAAAAATTGTTTGATCTTTGCTGCTGAAAGCCTGGTTCAAATCCAGTCTTGGTTCACATGAGTGTGATAATGTGCAAATAGCTGAAAAATATTCTGGTTTGGGTTTTTTTAAATTTTAATCTTTTCTTTAAAAGGATATGAAGACAGCCACAGAAGGGAGCAATAAGCAATAAAAGATAAAATGGGCCAGGTGAGTAGTCATTAATTACTTGGAGATGGTGGCTTCCAGCTCTAGGTGTGACAAGTAAAATGAGCTATACAGAACAATAGAGTAGACAAATCAGCCAGTTATAAAATAAGGGACTTACAGTGCGAGATGAAAACCATAGACCACTGCAGTACTTCTCCACTTTTGTCTAAACCCTCACGGCTCTGTGACAATGGGCAGTCAGAACAGATGAAAATTTCTTCCAAGAGAAAGCTGTCTACTTAAAGAAATATTGTAATAATATAAATCTTGAAACAGATTCACTTTTTTTCTTCAGAAATGAAAGAGAAAGAAAAAGACAGCATGTTTTTACAAATTGGCAACAAGACATACACTTATCAAAGAGTAATACATTGCATTAGAGCTCTAAATAGAACAGTTGCTGTAAAAGCATTCAGAGAGTTAAAAGAAATAAAACATAATTGAATTTAAATTATGGAAATCAGTGATATAGAAACATCAGCAAATCCCATAAAGATATCCATTCATGACGCTCACTAATGCCAAAAATAAAGAAATAAAACTCTGTTTAGAGATTAAAATTTGAAGTAAGGGAAAGAGTCAAAGTGAAGAGCTGTGAAAAGTGGGATGGAATATGATGTGATACACATCTGAGTAACACCTGGATTAGAGAAGTATGAACCATCAGAGAAAAGGCAGGCACTAGAAGGGGACAAAGAGAGAACAGTGCTGTGAAATCATCTATAGCAATTCTATAAAGACCCATCCCAGATTAAATCTTGACATAATTAGTAAGCTGGTCAAAGTATTTAGGGAAGTGGTACTGAGATTAAGTCTTCTGGTGTCTTATAAAAGCCTATATAAAGGCACAGTGTAAGAACTGTAAAAATTAAAATGAGAATATGAGTTTCAACCTGGTGAACTCAGTGTTGTGGTAAGGCATTTGAACACCCCATGTAAAGTGCACTGGGTATATTGTTGTGTGGCTTTTTGGCACATAATTCTTTTTTTATGAATGTGTTTAGTCTAATTACTTGATCTTAGTTTAAACACAAAATTGTATTTCATTGTACTGTGAAAAAGAATCAAATTTTCTCTGTACTTCTGAAAAAACACCAAGCTTTGCCAGCAGGTCCCAGGGTTTGCCATCCATTATATGAGATAAAAGTCAGGAAGCCTGGAGTTGTCAAACAGTGTTTTCCCTAACTTTTAAGGCCTTTATGAACAAGAGCACAGCCTCTTCATGGCCATACCATAGGGCCCTGATTCTGGGGAATCCCAGGCGTTCCCTGCAGAGGAGCAGTATGTGAAATCCATACCAAATCAGCACAGTTTGCTAAGTTTGCTAAGAAAAGCACTAATTGATGTCTCAGTGTTGCCAATTTGTCTTCTGAGAGAAGATTCTTTTATTAAGTCTTTAAAGGGTTGGGGGCTGTGGGGGTTATTTTGGTTGGTTTTTGTTTGCTGCTAGTTTAGGGGTGAGGGGTGCTAGGTAATGAAGGTGGAAACAGTGAAGAATCTTTGAGAAGCACAGCTTGCCTTTTAACTGAATTATTATTACATAATTTCTTTTACCAGTTTTGGAATCACTTCATATGTGCCACAGTGAAACATTGGCACCCCAGACTCTGTGGAATTCTGATGTGCCAATTACACCACAAATATCCATAACAAAAGTGACCCACATGCTCAACAGAAGCACAAAACTGTTCAACTTTTGCCTGGCACTTCTGATGAGGGGGTTTGGTACTATTTTAAGAGTTCTGAGAACTTCCCAATAACTATGTGCTGAGCCTTATTTTGACACCATCAGCTGTAGACAGAAGAGCAGCCACGTTAACTGCACAAATCATGCATCTGCTGTTTTGCTAATATACTGACTGATATCCTGGAACTGCAGGTGAAGTACGACAAAAAATACAATAGATATTGATAAATCTTAAATTTGCTGTATGAAAAACATTTGCCACGTAATTGTCCTCCTACAGTTTAATCACAAACATCTGGCCTTATAACAAGTTTTTCTCCATTTTATGCTACCTAAGAGTTCTGTATCTGCAAGAGAAGGGGATTTTCTCTTCAATCCTAGTTCCTCAGCAAGAAGTCCTTCAATTTAGCCTGCAGAGGTTACAGTCAAGAAGCCAGACAGTAAAATTGCATTTATACTCCACACTGGAACAGGAAATTGCCTTTTTTGTCCTTTTTTTTTTTCCCCCCCCACATGGGATTGTTCTCCAACTGTTCCATGATTATTGAGAAAACAATAAGGGCAGTGGGATACTTGGAATAATGGGGAAAAGGGTTTTTAAAATTTTTGGTACTCTGAAAACATGGTCCAAATTCCTACTAAAAGTATACCCACCTTGCTTTTTAAAAGGGCTAATGTGACTTGAGTATTACATAAAATAAAAAATATTCTGTGTACCTGAATTCTTACAAACTCCTTGCTCCTGGGATGAACTTCAAAGGCTCTATTCCCTCTCCTCATTCTTGGATGAACACATATATTACAAGGCAGAATATTATTAATCATCCCTTTTCCTCTATGCAGAAGATAAATCAAGAGTGGTAGTAGACCTGCAGTCCTTCACAGAGGATACATGAAAGAATTGTGCTTCTCAGACAGTCAGAGCTGGTAAGAAGATATAAGGAGGTAAAGACTTTAGTTTAGACAAGTGACAGAGCTATTAAAACGTCAGAACAGAGAGAAGTGTTTAGAAACAAAGCCACATTTCTATATGTTTTAAAATTAAAGAATTGTGGGGTAAGGTGAAGTAAGCAGAAGGAAAAGTGGCAACAAATAAATGAGGTGCAGGGAGTCACAGTACAAGAGTGAAGAAGGGCTGGATGGGGCCAATGCCGAGGATTTTTCTAGGAAGCAGAAATACTGCTCTTTGTAAGGAAATCACTTCAAAATCCTCAGAATGAACAGGGGAAGATGATATCCCCTCCCAGCCTCCTTACTTCTTCAGCAAAATGTTTCCTTCTGGCAAGCACTGCCCTTTATTTCACTTCAAAAAGTAATAATTTTTCAGACAGAATGGCTGGGTATGTCAGTTATTACTCACCATGTTACCATTCATGTTTCTGTCTTGGCAGTAATAAAATTGCTGGTTTTCCTCATGTTTGAGAAACTTGATGTTAAGGGTGGTTAAATGAATAAGATATTAAACTTAAAATAAAAATCAGTGACTGTGGAAAAATACCTGATGGCCACAGTCTAGATCCCATCAGATAGGCCACATCAAGTACAGTCACTATCTAAAGTTTTTTATTAAGAGAGGGTTCCAGTCCTAAGTTAGGCATCCAAAAGGGCTGACATCATATAGGAAACTGCTCACTGCAAGTACACAGTACTCTTCTAGGGCAGGGTCAATTTGCCCCTTTTAAAGAAAGTCAGATAGACCTCATTAGCCTGACCCACTTTCTTAAACAAGGGAAGTCTATTTAGATTCATCCGTAATTGAGTTACCCAGAAATTACACGGCAAATACTCCTTAAAGCATAACTGACACAGAAAACAGAATATAAAATGTCAAAAGTCACTTCAGTATGATATGTTGTATATGACAGCAGTGGGGCCACCATTACCAGCAACACCATGAAGAAGAAGTAATAGGAAGGAAAAAGAATTCCGTTAACCTAGAAATGAAATAATGAACATTTTTTCACATTAAAATACTAAATGTTCAGGTGCTGAGGGTTAACACAGTGGAACAACAGCCAAGGTAAGAAGGATAGATAGGAGTTCTCCATATAACCTCCAAATGAAGAAGATCAGGTACACTTTTGTTTAATCCCTCTTGTTAATAAATATTGATAATTGCTTCAGTGGTAGATTTTAATCTTGGCCTGAAACATACAATGCTTTTATAAGAATATTAGAAGACAAAATTTTCTCATTTTTTCCTCTAACATAAGCAGGGCAATTTCCATGTGTAGATATTTTTTGCCTTTAACAAAGGAGCCACAATGACAAACTCTTAGAAAAACTTTCTAACTGTGCTTCAGTTTTGCTGGAACAGAATGTAAGGTCCTACTGGTTTTATCTCCTGGCTTCAAGAGAATGAACAATTCTAAGTCACATCTGCACTTCTCTGCTTACTTGTTTTTCAGTGTGACCACACTGAGATTGCTCCCCAGAAGCAGGTGCTGGCCACATGCACCAAGCATAGAGAATCCTTAGCCAGGACATTTGGCCAATAGTACCCGGGTGTATTCCTGACATGTTGAGACTCCACCTGCATACCCCTGGGAAGACTCAAAGTTCTGAAAGCACTCCAGGTGATTAGGAAACAGAGCCTTCACAAGCTCTGACTGGAGCAGGGCATGATGGGGTGAGGTTAGAGCATATCACACTGTGACACTACAGTGAGACTCCTGCAGACATTTAAATACAAACAAGTTTAAACTAAATATCTCAAGTGTCCATCTTGCTTTTATGGAAAAACTGTCCCAAGTTAAGGGAAATGGTAATGGATTTTGAATAAATGAATAAATAAGATCATTAGCACTTGCTGTACATTCTGCCCTTAAGCAGACTTCCAGGTTATGAAGAACAGCATTTAAGAAGAGCTTTGGTGAGAACCATAGACTAATAAACACCAGTAAATTATTCTGGTGGTCATCCAGTCCATCATACCATTCAGAGCAGGGTATACTACAGCAGGCTGCTCAAGACCCCGTGTAACAGAGTTTGGAATTTAGGCAAAGATGGAAATACAGAAGTTTATCCTAGAAATAATGAGAATTCTTCAAACTAGTAATTAAAATGAGAAATGAGTAAACTGATTTAACTAGAAGCAGTTCTCTCTAATATTCACTCAAAGCATAAAATAAAATATTAGATTCTCAGCAGTTCTTCAGAATGATGTGAAGCTTTGAAAATAAATTCTCAATGGTGTACTCTTTCCAGGCAGCCTCAAAGGCCAGAAATTCCCAAAGGATATAAGAACATCTGACATCCCAGTGTAGTGCCGACTAAGAGTTCAAACTTGCCCTGTAATTTTCAAACTGAATAGTTATACTGTGGTCAGAACCCATTTAAAAATTAAAAGAAGAAATACTGGAAAAAATAGCTTTTCACATGAAGTTTCTACACAGATTTATGACTCGGTTATAAATTGTTGAACTGTGAAAAGCATGTCAAATTTTAAAGAGGTATTCAACTCTCATTTCCCCTGTCTCTCCTTGCCCTCCATATTCTGACACAGAATATGTGTCAGAAACCGTAAGTCCTAGCAGAAAACAATTTGCAAGATTGTTGTGTTTTACATAAGGACCATGGTTTTTTTCAGTTCTTTGCCTCCAGCTCTACTTAGAACCTGAAGGTATATAAGCAGCTGCAAAAATATAATGAAAACAGTTAATTAAAAAAATACTCCAAGAACATTTGGGCTGTAATTTTTCTCTTTGTTAATTTGATTTTAACTTGATTGCCTGGATTAAAATGAGGACACATTGTAGTTCTTAATTCAAATTAATTCCATAGGGTATTTTCTGTTTTGTGAATTGGAATGGGGATTTTTTTTCAGAGATGAGAGAAGGAATGAGCCTAGGTATCCTTAAATCCACACTTCCCTCTGTTGCTATCTGTTGATAAGTAGTCTATAGAAATTTCATAGCTTTGATTATAAAAAAATGTATATTGTTCTGGACAAACATCCAGTTAATGCACACAAGGTATTTTATGGGTAGCCAGTGGCAGTGTTTGTTAGCCATACTGTTTGGCTAACTTGAACTCTATGTGTTACTGCCACAGGATTCCACTGTGACGTTGTAATTGCTTGCTTCTTAAGGGGAGGATTAAGGCAGTGACTGAAAGGGGACATAATTATAGTTTCCTAAACTCTATTCAATTTGGATTTAGGCAGAAAAAGCACAAACTTCAGGGGATTTCTTTAGTTCCTCAACCAATTACATGAAGTAACATTTCTCCATTATACAACACTCATATACATAAACAAGATAATCCTGCATAGAAATAAGCCTGCATAGAATTCTTTTAGCTTCATCACCTCAGCAGGAGACTTCTGTAGATGGGGTATATATGTGTAGGGTGTGATAGGACTGAGGATCAAAACACCGGTTTTTACTGAGGATGTGAAAGCCAATGGCAAGAGGTCATTGCTCCGTGTCACAGCTTTCCTGAACAGAACTGCTGAGGTACAACTGGCAATTGTCACCAGAGCTCCAGGTGAATGTTACAGACAATCAAAAACTATGTCAGTCACAAGGCTTCCTGATCCAGCTCTGCCTAATGAGCAAAACAAAAAAATTCTCTCTCACTAAAATGTCACTTTTTTCACCAGCCTAATTTTAAATGCTTCCCACAATGACATTGCCATTATTTTCCTTAAGGGATCCTTTCATTATGTGATGGGGAAGCCGTTAGTTCTAGATTCTTTTTCCTAGGAAAGGCAAAGTTCCTGGAGCTACAGAATTTATTGATGATTACTGAAATAGAGAAAAGCCTGGATTAGGGATTATGTGTCTTGTGACTTCTTTCCTTTCTGAGGAACAGGAGGGTGTTTGCAGGGAGAAAGCAAAGGGGAAGACAGCTGTTTTGATCTGCACATGATGAAACATGTTCCTATTTTTCTGCGCATTTCTAGTTCCTTATCATGTTTCTGATGCATCAGAAGGTTTGTTTTCATTAAAAAAAAAAAAAAAAAGAAAAAAGAGAAGAATTTACAAGTAGATTATCAAAAGCTATACAAAACAAAGTAAATATAACTATCCTCTCTATAGAAACTAAGTAGAAAAGAGTAATTTGGATCAGTAGATAATGACCTATGGAAAAAGACCCAATCTTTTTACTCCAAATTGTGTACCCTCTTTCATTCCTCTCCTGCTACTCTGCCTTTATTTCTGTTTGGGTTTTTTCCTCCTCTGCACTTTGTGCATCTCTCTATTGCCAGTACTTTTCCCCTAGAACAGCTGCTCCTTGTGTATAAACAAATAACACCCATGGTTACTATCCCACCATTATGAATTTTCTTCCTGATGATACTCAGGAAAACAAAATTAAATGATTGGTTCAGGAAAGCACTAATAAAACTGATGGGAATCTCTGAGGCAAGACAGAATTTTAAGGATCTTCTTTTGATCGGAGCTGGAGAGCTGACATCTGCTGCCTATTTGTGGAATTTATTGTAATAAATTTGTCCGGGAGAGGCTCCATGATTAACCTCGGTTCACGTGTAACAGCTCCCCCTTGTGTAGACGTTTAGTAAAGTAACAGGTAATTAGGGTGCCGTGCTGATTAAAAGTTTTAAGAAAACTCTATTGAAACTAAGCAAGAGAACAGTAGTAGGAACAGAGAAAAACCGGACACATTAAACCGCATGTTCCTCTCATTTTCAAGGTTGTGGCACATGACTGAGATAATAATTTTTCTTTGAATATCTCCCCCTGAGTCAAATCACCCTAACGAAACTAAATGGCAAATGTCCTTCCTTCAGTTGGACACTGTGTTCAATTTTTACTTTAGGAGGAGGGAGATAAATGTGTCTATGCAAAGTCAAAACCACAAAGACGTGTCAGTCAAAGTAGCATCTGATTCTATGTCACAGCACCTTAATATGGAAGTTCCTGAGAGGCAAGATTTAAACAAAGACAGACCAAGACAAACGAATATTAGATGCAAATGAGATGCAGCCAGTAGGAATTCTGCTTTAGTGCATAGCCCTGATGTCAGAGGTCCCTGCAAGGTCCAGGTGCAACAGATTAATCTGCTAGAGTGTCCATCAGATGGAGAGTGAACATTGCTTCTTTGCTTTCAGCTTTTTAGGATCAGTAGTTCAAAGCAATATTCTTCTTGTCCTCATTTGCAAGCTACAAATGCAGTACCCTGTCATTTCCCTACCTTTGGAATGGAGTTAAGTAATTAGCCACATCTTCGCTTCGCTTTAAAAAAGCTGTGAAACCCATCATAAGCTTAAATTGTAATACTTAACTTACTGATTTCAGGTGCTTGTGTTCAAAAATCCACTAGGGAAAACTTCCAATCAGCTGTCACTTCAATCTGGAGACACCTAAACTCCCTGAGGCTTCTCGGATGTGTGTGGGTGGCTGCTGCTTAACCTAGTTCTGGCGAAGCAAATGGGCCCGTGGTAAACCTTTACTGTTAGAAGTGTATCAATTAATCAGAGTTATTTTCACAGAACTAGGCTGAGGAGCAAATAGGGCATTGGCAACTAAGTTGAGTAAATAATTGTCAGGAGCAAGAGGAGTGGATGGTGATGAGCACGGATAATGGCAACATGTTTGTCTGGCTCAGCTTTAGCCTTGCTGATATTTTGCACACAGAAGTGATCAGCTTGCTGTCTAGGACACAACTATGGCCAATTAGGAAAGAGGAAACTAGGCGTTTCTCTCCCTAATTAGAGTAAATGTTCCCAGTACAGCTGTTGTACATGGATAAGATCAGAGTCATGGCAACTACATTTTGTAACCATGGTTTGCTCTCTTCTGAAATCTGTCAAATGAGGAAGGAGATGGCAGCTGCACTTCATGTAATAGCCTGGCACTCAGCAGGAGTTGGCAGGTGCAGATATTTTTTCTTTTGAGGAGGTTAATATCCACATGTCCCATCTCCTAATTCAATAATTGATCATCAGACTCATAGCTGCTCGTGGTGGTGGCGCATGCTGCCCTCCTTTGGGGAGCTGTCACAAAGAGAACTCCAGATTGCTATATCAGGAATTCATCATGCTGGAGACCAGTAGCTGGGATACATTCCAGGAAAGTGAATGTTCAGGTTCACTGCTCAAGCACTATTTACACATTTATGCACTGACTGGCTAATAATAAAACACGTAAGTAAGTTTGGCAGTGGGAACCCAACATTCCCACCCATCTAGGCAAGTGAACCTGCTACAGACTAGGCTGGGTACACACCCTCTGACTCTCTCCTTCTGCTCCCCACAATCTTAAGATGAATCTGTGCACCAACACATGACTTTAGGAGGAGAAGGAGGAGTGCAGCCTGCCTTCAGCCCCATGAATATTTTTTATTACACCAGGCAGGGCACTTTCTGAAGCCATAAGTTTCGGACTACCGGAGGCTGAGGGAGTAAATCACACCTATTTCATTGGGTCCACTGCAGATACATTCCTTCTCTGCCTCATTTTTTGGATCTCAGCAGGATTTACAGAAAAATAGGTGCTCAGGCTGTGAACAACCTTAGCATGCATGGAAGCCCAGCTGCAAGTCCCTATAGAGCTTTCATTAGCTGCCTTAAGGGATCTGTCTTAATGAGAAGACTCCTAAAGAACTGCAGGGTTCACAGGGTTGGACAACAACTACACTGAAACTTTTGGATTAAAAAAAGTAGATTTAGGAGCAGATCCAAAAATTATTGGAATGAGCTTCAAGTATCTAAGACTGACTCTTTAAATTATTCTCTCTATATTGATTTGCCTATCAAATACATTAAAGTTGATGCATTTGTAGGCTGGACTGTAATTAGGACCTGCCATCTGAAACAGGCTGAGATACATTGGTGAATCCTTTAAAGGTGCTGTTACATGTACTATTTCCCCACTCTAGTAGCAGACAGTGTTATTAAATTATTTTTAATTGACCTTATCAAATGGAGTAATTACTTCGATGGTGGTAATTAAAGCAAACACTGATCTCTTACCCAGAATATATATGAGAGGAAATGTGGTGAGATCTGCTTTAATTATTTTTTTTTTAAAATCTATTTATTCTTAGACTAATATTTCACATTTTCTCTCTTGGGAAAGACTGATGTAAAATTTAAAAGCACTATAATTCTGTTAAAACAAACAAGTAATGCCTCACACTCCTATTTTCAAGAACATCTTGGTTTTCAGTGATTGGAATACTGCCTTTATGCTTTTTCATATGAATCAGCAGTAGAAAATATTCCCTGTTGATTACAATTCCACAATAAGCCTATTACTAACTCAACTGTGGTTTCAGGAAAAATATAAATTTGATGGCTTTACAATGCAGGTATGTTTCTAGGGGAGAAACATCATATTCTGCTAGAAAATGATACTGGTTCTTACTAGAAGCACAACAGAACACTTTATCTCTGGAGGTCTGAAGAGACCCCTTTCTGAACAATTCCACTGGGGGTCAGATTTAGTAGACTGTTATCCTCTATAAACCAACCATGAAAAATGGACAGCAAACCAGTGCATAAATAGGCAGTCCTGGAGAGAACACAGAAAGCCATACAGATTTGAGCAACTCTTTCAGAAAACCTTTCCCACAACTAAACTGGATCTTCACAACAACTCTTGTTTTTAAAAATCAGTTGCAATATTCCCCACTTAAACTTTATAAAACACACATCTGTATGAGATAAAGACTAACATAAAATCTTTCAGTCTGAACTCCAGTGATCATTAATTAAAATTAAGTGTTACGGTGGAAAGTGTTCAAGAACCATTGGTACAACCATTACATCAGAACACAAATATTGGTATTTTGTCTCTGAGACACACCTGTAATCATCCAAACAGCAAATGAAATACAGCATGGTGAAATACAGCATAGGAGCACAGGCATGAGAAATAGAGCTTCAGGGTGCCTCAGTGAACCCATGCAGTAACCCACCTGGAATGAGTGCTGTCCTCTTCAAGTTCCCATAATACATACATTGTGTGAGAATCCAGTGTACCTATTTCTCACTTTGGCCTTTGATGTCCAAGCTACAGCTGCAGATTTTTAAATCAGATAGCCCAATCTCTTTTCTTTGTCAGGTACTGTAATTCCTAGCTGCCTGTCCTCTGCAGAGGAATTGTGTACTCTTCACTGTTAATATATTACTTTAAGGGTTTGGAAGAAGTGTGATAACAAAGGGCTTATTTCTCATGCCCAAACATAATTTAATTCCTGAGATCAGTGAGGCAGGCAGCCTTATTCACTTTATACAATACTTTACTCTTGGGTGTGTATCAGAGCCAGAACTCAAGAATCTCAGATTTGGCCAAACCTCTAATTACGGGGCTATCTGAATAATGCGCCTTCAGAAGTGCCCTACACAGTGCAGTTCCAGTTCAGCCTTGTTCCACAAGACTTTCACCTACGTGGCTGCTCATTGTGCCCAGCAGTTCCACACACACACCTCCTGTGTCACTGTAAAAACCACAAATAAAGAATCAATGAGCTCACTATGCCAGCAGAGCTCTAGCACCCATGCTCTCCCTGTAGCTCAGTGGCTTGCATCTGATGCCATTTTTTCCTTAGGCTGTCTGCACATTTGGCTTCCCTCTCTCACCAGCTGGGAAAGGTTACCAGCCAGCTGCACGCTTCTCAACAGACAGCAGATCTGCACAGACACACAGGCAGAAGAAAATACAAGCAGGAGCCAGTGTTTGGCTAGGAATCATTGCTTTTGACACATGGCTGTTCCTCCATAGTGCTCAATCCCATCCATCCTCTGCCCATCTGCTTCCCCCTCTGAGTTCTCATCCTATGACATTTGCAAGGTCAACACCTTGCTGAGTGACAAGATGGAGCACATACTCATCTAGAGGACATTTTATGTTCAGGATGGAGTCTGGTACATGCACAGATACAAATCAAAACAGATTGAATCACCCAAGGATGACACAGAAATATTTCAGAAGGAAAACGTGGCTGAGCTCCTACCTGTGATTCAATTAGTCATATCCTCCAGTGTTTCACAGCAAAAGATGGCTTGTTAGACTAGGACCTAAAGTATATCTAGAAAGCTGGATGAGTCAGAAATAGGTTGTCTTGAAATATCTTGGAAACACCGCTCTGTCCACATTCTACCCTGACTGGGATGCTTGCACATCTGAGAGCATTTACAACCTGATTTCCTGGCCAGTCCAGAAGGACATAGAGATACTTCTCTTTTTTTTCCCATCAGGTTTATAGTTTTCCAACGAAATGCTATTGGCACATTTGCAGTGTTAAACCAGGGATTTCTCTAGAGGATTGTGACTGGAGAGGTCTCTCTGAACATTTTCTATTTCTTTGTTTGTATCGAGCCCTGCTAATGAATGACTGCATCCCCTCCAAATGTGTTGGCTTGGAGTATAATCATGAAGGAAAAAAAAACACATAATGAATTCCCCTTCCTCATGTCCTGTGTGGCCAAGGAAGTGTTCTCTGGAAACTGTAAGGATCTCTTCAGTGCCTACAAACTATATTAATTTAAGCCTGAGGAAAGATGTTTTTACAACAGCATCAAATTTGAGCTCTGTCCTTGATCAAGCTTTATAATATATTTTGTTCCCTGACTCAATGTGTCCAGCAGGACCAGAACAGCGATTGTCCCCCTGTATTCAGCCCTTGTGTGACCACATCTCAAATCCTCTGTTCAGTTCTCTGCCCCTCACTACAAGAAAGGACACTGAGGATCTGGAGTGTGTCCAGAGAAAGGAAGTGGAGTCTTTGGAGCACGAGTCTTATGAGGAGAAGTTGAGGGAGCTGGGGGTGTTTAGCCTGGAGAAAAGGAGCCTCGAGAAAGGCTTATCAGTCTCTACAACTCCCTGAAAGGAGGTTGTAGCCAGGTGGGGCTCAGTCTCTTCTCCCAGGTAAGAAGTGGCAGGACCAGAGAAGTGTCCTCAAGTTGTGCTAGAGGAGGTTTAGACTGGATATTAGGAAAAATGTCTTCATCTAAAGGGTTGTAAAACACTGGAACAGGCTGCCCAGAGAAAGCAGTTGAATAAATACCACCACCCCTGGGGATATTTAAAAAATGTGTAGATGTGGCACTTAGGGACAAGTTTAGTGGTGAACACAGCAGTGCTAATGGTTGGGCCGGATGACCTTAAAGGTCTTTTCCAAACCAAATGATTCTATCATTTTTAACTCTGTTCCACCTACAGACACACACAGAATCCCAACCAGTGGTCTGTGCCATGTCTTTCAACGGTTACGATCTCTCAAAGGAAATAGCATCTGGGTATCATGGCAAAAAGCACGTCCATGGACTCGGGCCTCGGCATTTGAAAAGCCTTCCTGCATGATGAAGGCATTCAAGCAGGCCAAAGTCTGTCAGGATGGATACTGGCAACAGATCTTTGTGGGATCCAGGCCCAGACAGAGCCTGAGGGAGCAGCACAGAAGGCTGTCCCGATGCAGTCTTCAGTAACAGTGTTCTGATGTCGCAAAACACACGCAGTAATTGAGATAATACAGCTGGTAATGGGATAAAGCAGCACCTGCTGATTGCTTTGCAAACAAGACTGGTCCAAGAAAAATAGAAATTCAAACAATTTTACAGACACAACATGAGTTGGGGTGATATCACTAGAAATAATGTGGGAAGGCATCATGGAAAAATATTAAACAGGGACTTAAAGAATTTGTGTATCAACAGAGCTTACATAAAATTGTCCTGTGTCTAATAGATGCTATGGAAGAAAAAACCAGAACATTAAGAATGAAGAAGAGAGGCTTTGGAGGCACAGAAAGAAAAAAAAGTATGTTACCATGGGAGAATATGTAGGTGGAAATATGATCAGTGTTGTACACAGGAGCAGAGAAATGTTTAAATAAAACATGTCCAGCTGGTTTATTCTGCTACTGTTCTTAAGTGAAGTGAAACCATTGAGACAGAAGCCCTGTTCTGTGTATTTAATCATTTTGCAGGGAGTGGGATATTTGAAGCTTTGGGAAAATACGTCAGAAAGAGATGTGAAAAAGACTCAAGGAAACAGCATGGGACTGAAGAAGATTTTAAACATTTTTCAGGGCAATAGGAGGCTGAGTACATGGAGTGTGCAGTTGTCTTCGGAAATGGATGTCTCTTTAGTATGCTGTTACTCAGCTGCCTCTTTCGAGCTTGATTAATGCTTAATGTGATTGTCTTTAAAATCTGTCAGCATTTGGCACAGATCAGATAAGTGGCTGTGACAGAAGTGCAAATATTTGTACTCCAATTTTGTACCCTGATGTGGTTATGATTAATAAGTTTTGCTTAGGCACCTCTAGAGATTGTTTTGTAAATTATCCTGCTTGGATATATTAAATTTATATTATATCAAAATGCTCAAATGTATTTTCCTATGGGTTTACTATTTTAAATAAATAGGCAGCAACTTTGCTTAGAGAACCTAGCTGGCACATTTTAAAAATTGTGCCAAAGTTGGACAGATTAAATTGATCAGAAAGAGATCAAATCACAGGATATGTCCCCTGATACAGGCAGGAAATGGGACTAAGACACTACTTTAAAAAAATAATTTTCAGCAAAACAGAAGAGATGAAAGCTTTTTCAATAAAGATAACAAAAGATTCCAGATGCTGTAAAACGTAAAATTTACACAAATCAAGCTGTAAGTTAATTCTTTGGAGATAGAGCATGAAGAAAGAAAGAGTTGTTCACTAAAGGAGCAATGATGCATTAATGAAGTTTTTTGCTATCCCCTCTTTATCTGAAGGACGCAGAGCAATGGGGTCTTCCAAAGTGGGTGTCCTGTGCAAAGAGAGAAAAAAGCAAAGCTTTTGTTTTGCCTGGTGTTCAAGCAACCTCCTGTTACCATAGCTGTGCCATGGATCTTGGTAACATCAATAAAGACATGGTCACCAACTACACTATGCTGAAAGAGAAGCTAGGAGTCTCTCACAGAAGGGCATTACTTTGACACTTCTTAATAATCATAGCTAAAACTGAGTTACTGTGACTGAGGAGAGTAGCTGGGGGGGATGGCTGGGGAAAGATGAAAATACTCATTGATATTATTGACATTTATCGGATTGTAGATTCTAATTAGGTGCTGGATTATTAAGGCAGCCAAAGGGTCCGTGAAAGGAAAAATCCCCATTGCTTTGGACAGTCTGATTTTTTGGGATTCTGTCTCCATAGGGAAATAATTGCTACTTCTTGACCAGAAATGACATTTGGTCCAAAGGAGGTCTGAAATTACTAATGCAAAAGAGCCAGGGTAGATAATGCTGTTGTCCTTACTTAAGTTTCAATACAACTGTCACACTTCCAACTCTGATGGCGAGCTGCTTCCTTTTCCTCTCCTGCACAGGGTTTCACAATTTTCTCTCCTCTTTGCTTTGATCCACCATAAGACCAATTTGCTGTTAGGAGTCCTATCAACAAATTTATATCCTTACTCTTTGGAACTTAGTTTCCTACTCATGTTTTCCTTCCACAAGCTCTTCTAACCAGTTTTTTTTCCATATGCAATTCTGATTCGGCAAAAGGTGCAGTCACAGTGTGAAAATGTTTGGTGGAATGAAAATGACAAAATGAGATGAGACACTTGGCTATGATAAGGAAGGTTGAAATAAACTGCATTCTAAACCTGAAAATAATGTCCTTATTAAAACAAAGATTATTAAATTATTCCTAAGTTACTGTCTATTTTTGCTTTGAAGTGTAACCAGCCTGGAAACTTCACAGCTCCCACATTTGGCTTGACATCAGCTGTAGGTAGACTAACATCAGCTGTAGGTAGACTAACAGTTTTATATAAATATTTTTAACACAATTCCTGTCCACATCTGATTTCCTCTCATAAGTCTGGAACATTTTTCCAAGTAAGAAATTCAGATGATGATATCCTCAAAAGAAACATGTATGTTATTCCAGAACTCTTCAAAGGACAAGCTTCCTTTATCAAACCAGTAGCACAAACATTTTGATAGATATGATTGTGTGGCAATTCAGATTTTTTTGGACCCTGAAAAGAAGTTCTCTTGTTTTTCCAAGCTGAGAACCATGAATATTTGCATACAAATATAGCTTTGGGACATAGCTACATTCTTTTGTATGTGCTGATTGCAAAGAGTGCAATGCCTGAAACTGTATTCCAAAAGATCTGAATTCACAAGTTGCAAACAGCCTGTCACTAGTGATTGTTTCTCCCCAGACAACAGAATGACAGCAAAGTTATTGTCTACATTTTAGTGATCTGAAAACTAATGGATTCATTGAGAAGAAAAATATCTATGGAAGCCAGATAGCCCCATTCTGTCCTTCTAAGTCTTTGGACAACAGGTTATCGTCTGTGAATGATCAAATCTTTGTCTTGTTTTGGTGACTGAATCCTTAAAACTGCAGTGCTCAGCTTCTGATTCTGCTGCTGTTTGTGTAGGTTTCAGCACATGTTCTATTAAGAAGTGTCAAAGTAATGCCCTTCTGTGAGGGGCTCTCTCCCCTCAAAAGGAAACTCATCAAGACATTCTCAATTGCAAGCTGAAAATAGGATCTCTGAGCCACTGCCTTTGCTGTTGTTGTTTTCTTTAAATTGAATCTATTTGAAAAAAAAAAACTTTAGTGGTTGAAAACTTGGAAATCAACGAGTTCTCAACCATTTAAGATGTTAGATATGATCTGTGGATTCAGGATCTTGAACTTAGATGTCTAAATCCTATCTAAATTCTATTTTGAGTTGAACACTTTCATATATCATGTTTAATTTAAGAAGTGACTTAAGGTATATCTTGTCTGCTAATCTTATTTCCAACTATTCCTGGATTTCAGCCCAAGCCATCCCAATATTCAAGTCTGAAAGTACTTTAATCTCTAGATGGCTTGTCAGATATGCACGAGGATTAGAAATTGGGTCTTTGTTGTGTTTATTTTTAACTTTAGCTGTTATCTACCTGCTCTGGAATAAAGGAGCATGCAAAATACCCTTGAAATTCTGATAGACATTCAATGTCTTCCTGAATCCTTTCCCTCCTATAAAGCAAGTTCACAACAGCTGAGAGAAAAAAAAACTACTCAAAAAAATCTCAGAGAACTAAGGGATTTGCACTTGGGAATAAGGACAGAAAGAGTAATTAGAATGGTGCCTTGTCCTCAAGTGCTGGTCAGTCAAGCATATTTTGGCTGCTCAGGCAGAGGTAGTAAGCAGCCACAATGAAGAGACAGTCTTAAAACATAAAACTTACCTTTTTTACAGTGCCCTAGATGTCCCAGCTTTTAAAATGGTAAAGGTCATTTATCTGCAGTTCTGTAGCTTGCCTCTCACTTACAGATTTGAAGCCCTTCACCTCAGCTGCTGTGGCAGTGTTTTCCCAGAGAGGCTTTGGCAGTGTTCCCTGTTGTTCTCATCCTGCTATTCCCACAGCCTGGCACCTGCAAACTCCAATAAGGCTCTCATGGTGAGTTTTCATTTGAAGTCACACCAGTGATAGATTTCACCCCCTTCCTACCTCATGGTTGCAGTATTTGGTTTCTATTAGGGGACCTGACAACATGCATGCACAAAGCTTTAAAAACGAGGCAACCACCTGTGCCTGATCAAGCTGTACTGATAGTAGGAAGAACCTATAGAGGAAAATTTGAAGTTTTTCACCCTGAAATGAGCACAAGAAAAGGGCAAAGAAAAGAGGCAGAAACTGGTCCTTGGCAAGAGGGTACTCACTGCTTTTACTGCCAAGAATAAAGAGGTTGTTTAGGGTGAATGATTTTTATTGGGTTTTTTGTTTTCCTTTAGAGGAAGATGATACCCTTCCACTCCCTGGCAGTTAATGCCTCCCCAGCTATCCTGACTCCTTCTCCTGATATAATCATCAGGAAGCCTGTCAGAGGCCTCCAAAGTACACAGATGTGCTGCAGCTACTTTTCTGTCCTTTTGACCTTTGATCTTCTACCCAGCACTTTCCTCAGGCTTGTTAGCCAGTATTTTGCACAGGTACAGTGACACTCACAGTCAGTCAATCAGCCTATGGCAAAAACCACCTATCACTGAAACACCCCTCCAGAATGTTCCCAGAAACTGATCATTTGTGAACCAGTTTCAAGCAATTACGGACCACAGTTCAGCAATAAGTCGTGGATAAATCATCCTTGATTGCCAGCAGAAATTAATTGCTGTTTGTTGCTCATTATTAATTACTGACATCGGTCGTTCACAAGCCACTAGAAGTCACCAGCAGTCACCAGCATATAGAACCAAAGACCATTTGCTTTGCCACTGTATTTAATTGCAAAAGAGATAAGATTTTATACAGACAAGTTCAACAAGTTTAGCACATCGCACCTGTTGCTTGTTCCCAATACACAGGGACAGAATACTGCTATAGTCAAAGGATGCCCAAAGGCATTCTATGCTTTCCACTCAATCCAGAATCCCAGATGCTTAGGTTTCTTCAGAATGGCATTTGCAACCTTCACATTTGGTGTCTATTTCCAAGCTTCAGAACAATATTCACTCAAATAAAGGCCTTTTAAACTTTTATTTTTTATTATCTTATAAATCATTGATGTGCGAGATAGTAACCACAGGCTTTGGAAATAGTCAACATATATAAGACCATTCTAAACATTAATGAGAATTCTCTGTAAACACTGGGGAAATTTATCAGGACAAATGACAGAAAACATTGGTATAGGAAAATGGATGACAGTTATAAATATTGCATGGGATTGTTGAGCTCTAGAAGAATGCCGCCTTCTAATTCACAGTAAATCAGGTTCCTTAGAGCATTTGAAGAATACCTGAAATGTTGGATGGATAGGCATAAGCATTTCTCACCTAAATATTCTTGCAATATCATTCACCCTCCTGAGTAAAGAAAATCTGACAGAAAATTAATACCCTAACACATTAGATCTGACATTTATGGATGTAATCAGGCACTATTCTTCTCTGCATGGGGTCACCATTGCCTCTAATTAGATAGACAAAATTATTCCTCATTTTGTAATGTAGATTCTATTCATGTTATGTTTTATTTGACATAATCTCTTATGATGACTGACATACATTATGTACATGTGTATCAGAGCACAACTCGTTGCTAATTACATGTATTTATTACAGATTTAATGAAAAAATAACTATGCAAGATACTGGCAACAATCAAAATTTTGTCTCCATGGAGACATCACCCTGCAGCTTAACAAAATGAAAAATCAAAAAATGGTCATGAGTTGCAGCAGAGACTTCTCCCTTCCTATTCTTCTCTTCAAATCATTGGTTAACATTGTCTCAGCTCTCTTCAGAGTCTGTCAACGTGTGGAGATAGAAAGGGGTCTGGAAGGGTATTTCATAAGAAGGAGAAAACCTATTCATGCCAAATGACCCTCAGAGGGAATGCATCACCTAAGAGAGGGAATCTGGTAAATCCAAACAACGTAAATTTCTTGTCTGCAGAGATTCTCAAAAACTGCTTTCATGTGGTAAGGAGTGAAGAGCCAAAATCACAGGTACAAGTTGTGCAGTACTGCAGGATTCAAGGCTTATTAAGATCAGCAACTCAAAATTAAATTGCTGTACATCTAGTACATCTCAGGCTTAGACAATTCAGTTTAGGTTTCTCAAAATATCAGAAATATTGGCAGCACCATGAAAACAATAAGAGGAGATCAGGGTTCCTGAGTCACTGGGACCACATAATCTCCAAAGTCCAAAGCACAGTTAGCAAGACTTTTTGACTTCACAAACTTCTACCTAATACATAAGTTTGTCATGTACTATAACCAGAATTGGAGCATATGCCTGCAGAAGAGTTGAGAAGTACTGATCAGAAATCTTCTTTTAAATAAAGCATTAGAAAGTGGTAGATGTCACCTTCATTTCTGGTTTTAAACACATCACCAAAACTTGCTGTGCAGCATATGACATCTCCCGTCCTTTGGTTTGGAAAAACACATAGTAAAATATCACATCAGTGCTTCCACCTGACTGCAGCAGAAACACTCCTACTTCATTGTACAGGGCTCTGAAGTGGCTCTGTAGACATGGCACAGAGTTAACTTCATCTGCTTCAAATTAAAAATATGCCTTTTTAATGCCAAATTCCCAGTTGGTATATCAGGCATTTCAAGATCTGTGCAAACATTTCTGTGAGGCATTGTTGGAATTATGTTCTTTATACCAAATGCTAAAAACCGTGTTGCGTTCATCTCAACAATGACTGAAACAGAACCTCAGCAGCTGGGCAGAGCGTGGTAGAGCTGCAGAGACAACATAAAATATGCCCAACAACAGCAGTGAAGCTACCAGTTTCCAATTCCTCCTTTTCCTTTTCCTCCCAAGAGAGCACAGTTAGACCCTTTGTAAGCTTTACCTTGAATATCCTTGACTAATTAAGCCGTTTCAGCCATGTGCTGCTTCTGTAGTGCAAACAGAACTTTGGAAGGCAAATATGATTGGCAGCTCCACAATGACTCAGTAATAACTAAGAGGAAAATATGATAAACCGTTGGTTCATTCTCAGTAACATTCAGGTACTTTCCACAATTTACTACTGAGTACTGAATTACATCTGCACAAGTAAAGACACAAATGGTGGATGAAACTGAAAACAAACAAGCAGTCTCCTTAAAGGTTAGTCCAATTAGCAAATGAAGAATCAAGCTGCTAGTTTTAGTTGCTTTTCTCCAGATTAGAAGTGTTTGCAAAAATGACTTCATTAGGTGGAAAAAAACTGAGATTAAATATCCAAAGAATACTTCCTGACAATGAAAGCTTCTGGATGTGAAGCAATGTCTCCAGAGAAAAGATATCAGCTAACCACTAGGATTATTTAAGAAAGTACTGATGATACATTGAACAATATGAGTAATTTTAAAAAGAATTTTCTCATTTTTATTCCCATGACAGTCTGGTTACTAAACAGCATAAGCAAGAGGGATTTGCTTTTATAATGCTACTAATGATTTCCTCTATTTTTTTCAACTTCAATGCTACAACAGACTATTGTTTATTTGGTGGTGTATTAAGTTAAATTCATGCAGTGAAAAATAGTTAAATTCTCGTCTGCATCATAATATAAATATTTCAAGTAAATTTTGAAGTTTTTCTTTTAACTTTGAGGCATTTTTTTTTCAAGAAAAAAGGTGCTACTAGGTCTTTAGCAAAGGTTTATTTTTTTGCTTGATGCAAAATATTTGCTCGAAGTGTTAAAAGAACTTGCTTTAAAGAAAAACCAACCAAACCCCAAAAACCCCAACTGCATAATGATATACAGGTATTTCCTTTACAACTTTTGTTCTCGTGATGACAAACAAGTTGGATATCAGGAAAAATGTTCTTCACCCGGAGGGTGGCTGGGCACTGGAACAGGCTCCCTAGGGAAGTGGTCACAGCACCAAGCCTGACAGAGCTCAAGAGGTGTTTGGACAACACTCTGAGACCCACGGTGTGATTTTTGGGGTGTCCTGTATAGGGCCAGGAGTTGGATTCCATGATCCTGCAGTGTCCCTTCCAACTCAGGATGTTCTGTGATTCTATGAAATATTTGGAAGGGTGGCGTGGTTGGAAAGCAGATTGGTTGTGAATAAAACATTGACAAAGAAATTAAGCAGCCTGTATACAGTACTAGTATCATACGTGATTAAATTCACTTTTTTCATTGCTTAAACAAAATAGGAGATCATAGTTCCAGCAGTGAAATTTTTCTGGCCTCAAATTATGGCACTCCATTGCTCTGTACAATCTCAGGTGTAATGACTATTTTATAGTCTGCCTATATGGGACAAACAGCTGAAGTGAAAACTCAACAAATAGCAAACTTCAGAATACCAAGGGGAGGGAGTCCTTCTCATCAGAGCATGCAGAAGATCAGTCAATGTAAACATAAATTTCAAACATAACCTAGCTCCCCAAAATCAAAAAAGGATTTCACCACACTTCACAGCAACTACTGAAGTGTTTCATAGAAGGGCTGAACTTGAGGGCTGTTACTACCTGATTACTCCTGCTCTGTGAGCATAACAGCACAGACCCAGACCCTCTGTTATTGCCACTGTATTTCCTGAACCTTCCTCAGTCCCACCCTAGAATCTCTTGCCCATTACTACTGGCCACTAAAGGTGGGAAATGGAATACAAAGAGACAGGAAACTGGAAATCTGGACAGTGCAAGATTGTCTAGTTTTCAGACAGAGAATAAGTAGTGTCTCCAAGGTTAATTTGATATGAACTATATTGACTGAATAACAAAGTTAATGGAAAAATTCAAAGTAAAGGGTTCAACTTTCTAGTGTGGTTAGGGCTTTAATTGCATTTTCATCTTTCTCATTTTACTTTAAGCAGGAAAGCTGTAATAATTGAAGCACAATCAGCCTTGGGGCTCTTTCTTTGCTGCTGCTCCTTAATAGTTTGTGCAGGTTAATGAGGTGTGCCTCTACTAACCTTGATTGTAAAGGGTTTAGGGAACTAACCTTCCAGCTACACACCTAGAACTCCTTAGCAGAATCTAGTGATGTTTTAGAAACACTTTAATAATTTCTTTTTGCCCTTGATTGACAGGGTTTTTTGACACTAAAATGTGTCTTTGTTAAAATAAGTTTTCTTATGTGCAAATGAACACACCACTCTAAATAAGTTTTTAAGTCCTGAAGGACTCTTCAGCTTCATCTGGGTACAGGAGTTTTCTCTGATACCCATCCTACTTAGCTTTCATGTCCTGCTCCAGAGAAAGTTGCCTTTTAGTTTGTTGAAGTACTTAATGAATGTAAAAGTCTTTTTGACCCTAAGGAAAGAAAACAACTTGCAAAGTTCAGTATATTTTATGTGGCACTACATTAAAGAAGGGTGTATGAATAAATATTCTGTGCACTAGCTCTGTAGTTCTCCTGTTAAAACTGATTGCAGCCTTCTTCCTGCCCAGCTCTGCTGTTTCAGGTTGCAGAGAAAATCAGCACATTTTGAATGTCTAGCCAATCTGTCACTTCATCTTTGGTTTCTGCACATGAAAGAGAACAAAAGCTGACATGTATTTGTAAAGACACTATTTACCCTGAAGTGCATGTTTGCTCATTGGCTTTATCTGAGCGCTGGAGAACTGTGCATGCTGGAGAAGGAATTCCTCTCACTCCACTGAGCCACAGCCGCAAAACAAGAAAAGCCTCACAGCAGAGAAGGAAAGGCATCTGCCAATGCAATTGCAATCAACCCTTCCTCTGGTGCCCTGAGGAAACTAAAACACGGTGTCTGTCTAAAGTAGCACAGAGGCTGCAATGTTTCTTGCACATTCTTGGATGTGTTTCTAACAGCATCGAAGCGAGTTACAGAAAGGAGTGGGAATCATTTCTGCAGACTTCAAGAATGAGGGTTTGCATAGTGCATAATGATGGAAATGGGATTAAGCAGCTAGAATTTCAGCTGGAGATCTGGAAGTTTGTAGTGGTGGAATTAACAGGACAGATCCACCTCTCAAAGATTAGTCCATGCAAACCAGTAAAAATTGAACCTGACCCACAACAAACCTGCCAGACATGAATTCACTTGTCCCTGTATAGACAGACTGTAGGAATTGAGGAGCTTCCTAATCTATCTTTCTATGATTAACAGCCTTACTATTTGTCAGCATGTAGGGACACTTTTGCTATATGAAGATATTTCAGAATGTTCTTGTTTAACTGCTCAAAATAATTCATATTATTATTAATTCTTTTGTCTGTGGTGACTGATACGTAGTGTCATCAATATTGGTTCTCTTTTCTTGTTCTGTGATTTTGAGGGAAGTGGCCTCACTTCTTTTTCTTTTTTTTCCTTTATTTATTTCTTTCTTTTTTTTTTTTTTTTTTTTGAGAGTCTAGAATTTTTCAAGGGTTTTGGAAATAGGCTTCTCCTCTTCTATTCTCTTTTCTTTAGAAAGCTTCCCTATACTCTGGAATACATTTCTGATATTTTATTTTGTTACTTCAGTTTCCAGCTTTCCAAACAGTTGCATATTTTAAAGCATTATACATTTTATTCTATGCAGTCTTAGCAGCTACAACTTCAAACATTTGTTATTTACCTATGCATTTGTCTCATATGCATCCTCAGTGAGGCCAACTGTACTAAGCCTGAATGGAAGCAAAATATTCAGTTTTTCCCACATATCTGGCACTATCGGTGTTTCTTCTATTGTATTTATATTTTCTGGGATCTTGGTGACTTGAATACTGATCTCCTACTTTGTCCAAAACTGTCCATTACTCCCCTGAGTTTCCTTGTCTGCAGAAATACTTCTGTCATTTTTTGTTCATGCTGTGAGCATAAATTGTCACAACTTACTGTAAGTTGTTAATGCACTTGCTTCACTTTTTCAAGTACAAGGCATCACTTCAGCTTGTGGAATTTGTCACAAGAACCACAATTTACTGGGCTGATTTCTGTCTTCAGCTTTTCTTTGCCTGTTAGCTTAGGGTCTTGCAATTTCTTATCTGAACTGTGCCTGTTACCTCCCTAAAATTACCAGAATGATTCACTAGCTTTGATAATTTGCATATTCATGTGTTTTCAAATTTTTTTGTATTTCATGCACATCACTTACACATCTTTGTAAAACATGCAGTACACTCTGCAGTGCAATAATACAGTCTCATAAAGACATATTTTTACCAGAATTGATGAAAAACTAATGGAAAAATCAGGCACTTCTAAAACAACTGTTACCAAAATTATTTTCAGACTGCTCATTAATATCTTTTTCCAAGAATAACACTCTCAAATATTTTCAGTTATTCTCCATGGGTTTGTAGGTTTGTGTGTGATGGTGACTATACCTACTCTCCTCTTTTGTGCAGAAACTTTTTTTCATCGGTGATCACCAGAGAGCTGAGTTTAAAAACATCCACTTCATTCATTGCCTATGTTGTATCAATGTGCTTGCCTTGAATCAGATGAAGCTCTACACAACAATCCATCCAAATGCCACATGCAAGAGGCTCTTTCTATTGAGTTTCAAATCCCATGGCTCCCTCACTGTTATCTACTAGGAAAAAAAAATAAAAGAAAAAAATAAAGAAAAAAAAAATAATTATGCTGTAAATCTTCCTGCACATTTGCTTTGAATGTGAGTTCAACCACAGGAAGCCAAAATTCTTAATTCTACTTTTCGTGTTCATAATTGCATCTTCCAAGATGGGCATTTTCATGGGAATGAATGTGATTATATCTCCTGTGCTAGCCAGGAACAGGTCTTGATGAGAATCTCTTTCAGTCCAACATCTGAAGCCTTGTTAATTTCTCACTTTGCAATAGTATATGAGAGTCAGCTCCTGTCTTCAGCTTGCTCTCAATCCTCCTGCTCTCAGTTCCAGTTCAGCAAAAGAAATTTTGTGACTTTGTGAAGAGCGTAAATTTTGAATTTTGCCAGCTGTGATGTTTAATTGTGACAACAGTTTTGCAGTGTAAAATAGTTACTTTCTTTGAAAACGCATTTTCCCAACATTCTGCCAAAATTCACAACAAAGCCATAATTCCACAGCTTTAACAATGAAACTAATTTTCTTCTACATAATAGAGTAACAAGACTATTATGAAGTGCTGTGTTATCACAAAAAAAGCCATCCAAACCAACCAACCAAACAAGGAGATCAATCATTACCTCACTTGATTATCATAATCTCTGGTGTTAATCTCTTTAAATCAAAAAAATTTGGAAAAATTCATTGATGGCTCTCCCCATCACAACAGTGGCACCATTTGACTTATAGATTTGTTCCCCTTTTAGTTAGTAGCAAAGCAGTTCAGTCAGCAAATAAGATGAGCTTTCTCAGAGCACCAGAGAGCCTTCCTCCCTTATGCAGTTGTTCATTTGGTGCTATTAACTCAGTTTAGACCTATCCCTCAAAATAGGCTGTACTTTTTTGCTTGTGCTCAGAATTTTAGACCAAAAATGCACACTTGACTACAATTATTCCATGTGCAAGTGTCACCTTGAGGTTAACTCCTGGTCCACAAGAAGTGTCACTGAGTGACTTAGGCAGAGCCAAAGTTCCACATGCATATATGTTGCAACAATACTTTTTTTTCCCTGAAACTCCCTCATTTGAGGTTTTGCACAGGCAATGTTCCACATTTAGGAGATTTTAATTGGTCTGAAAATACTGGTGCATCTTGTATTATCTTCTTGAAGCTCGGGTTTGTCAGAAAAATATGGAAATTAATGATACTTGAAGTACAAAATTTGGTAAAAGTTGGTAAACACAAGATTGCATGGACAATCATATCAAATCTAGATGAACACTCCTTGGGTGAACATTGAAAAAAATTTTTAGGTTAGAGAAATTTCTAACCTCATTTCCTTAACACTGAAATAGAAAAGCATCACAAATGTACAAAAGACAGATTCTTATCAATACATAAACACTGCACTCTCATTAGTTTTCATTTGCAAAGGTAATGAAGTAGAAAACGCCGGCAGTTTAGAATTTACAACCCTAAGAAGATTGGTAAATAAAAGCAACAGACTAGCACAATACTCCTGACTCCTGCCATTTAAAGTCTCTTCTGGAGGGCTTAACAGACGATATATATCAGTTTTAGAAAAGTGGCATCTAAATCAGGAGGAGCATATAGAATCAAGGAGGCTGATGGAAATCTATCTTTTAACTTGATGGCAGTAATGCCTGCAAAATTTGGAGAGATTTATGCCAGGGCTCAAGGAATATAATATTCCTCTTGAATTAACTAATTTTTGCAATCACTGTGCTGTGAGTGGTACACAGCTGCCAGGAAAGATTTGTGACCCGCCTGAAGTACCAATTATCTTCCATCTTCTACAGTAAAAGTGTCTGGAAATGTGAGTTATAGCATCAAATTTTACACATCACTAATGATGGAATTAAATGTAAGCTCCGTCATGTGTAGTAACAATTTTTGTAAATAACATAAAATAAAATACAGGAAGGAAACAATTGTAATTTTTGCCAGAAAATTTAATTTAGTTTTTTTTTTTTAATATCATTTCTTGTTACAACTGACTTATCAACCTTTGATCCTACTAGAAAAGAGTATTATTAGGAGAGGATAATTTTGTTCAAATAAAGGGTACCCCAAGAAAGGGTAACCTAAAACCCAACCAATGTGAACTAAAAATTCTATCTAAACCACAGCTTTAAGGTTAGTCAGATCTCATTCTTGGCATGTACCATGGAAAGTCTTCTGAATTTCCTGTGATCAGTCTTGTGTTCCAGACGCTTGCCAAGTCCCAAGTGATGGCTTTGGGACTTTCCCATATGATTTTGATTCATTCACTCATTCACTAATCGCAGTGCAGGAAAATCATGGTTCCCAAATACAAATGATGCCATCTTTCCTGACAGGTTCAACTGACCAAACTGTTTGAATAACGCTGTCTAAAACACTGATTTCATAGGTACTTTAGAATTTTTTTTTTCTAACTAAGCAAAAGTTGCAGGTATTTGAGTGAAAAGATAATAAATAAAATCACATTTTTTTCCCATTTAAAGAAAAAATGCCCTTTGCTTAAAAAATGAAAGTTGAAAGGTTGAAGCCAAAATGTAGGTCAGATTTAAAAATGGCATAGAATTAATCATTATTGAGGCACAGAGAATGAGCTCAGATTACTTAGAGTATTTGAGAGTCTGGGAGCATTTGAGAATTGCCTCTGGGGTGTACCCAAAAGAGAAATTTAGTAAGGTCTTTAAATACGCTCCTGAGAATCAATGGGCCATAGGGGAATGCATCAGAAATGCTCATCGGTCCAAGAAGAAATTTTCAAGGGCTAAACCACATAAACACACAGCCACAGAGGGAAAGCTTATATTAGAAAGTGGGTGATTCCACAACTCAGTTTCGTGTATTTGTCAGCAGTGAGATGGTTCTAGATTTGCCTATGACAACTGCAATTTCTATGTACACAGGGGATTATTTTCTTTTTCAAGAAAATCTGCAAATGCGGAATCTGTGTTGGAGTTTTAGCCTGATTAGTGTCATCCAGTACCAAAGATGTCCATGTACATGTACTACACAGCTCGCTGCACTGCTTGCACCCTGGTTTCTAATTTTCAGTATTTCTGTTTTTCGATGCACGTCTTTTGGCTCAGCTGCTTGTAAATTGCTGCAAGGTGTCCCCAGCCAGACATGAAGCTGTAGGGAAACATCTGGGGTGAGACAAGAGTAGAACCACAGCTGTGATGTCTTGTTCATAGGCAATATCCCTCTGCACACTATTGAGTGCTAACTTATAGTTACACAAATAATGTTTTTTTCTCAGTGTTAAATAAAATACAGTGTTTACAATTTACAACAGTGCAGCAATACAACTTTTATCTTGACAATTGCCCTGTGCCCTCCTACTAGGTTCAGGCAAGCAGATTCCATGCTTCAGCACTCAGAGTCCTCTGCTCTGAGGAAACCTTGGAATGGGCAGAGCTATGTAGATGGAATCACAAGGGGATTATGATCTCATTTGCATCTCACTTCTGTGCCACTTGTGTTGTCCTTGGAGGTTACGGAGACACAGAAGGAGGCTAAGCAGCTTAGGGGGAGAATTTGCTGTCTGAATGTTCTGGGGGGGGGAACTGCCTTTCTCTGGACCATGTTACTGGAAGGAATTTCATAAACCATCTTGACAGAAGAAACAATGATCCAAAAATCCACACACTAGATCAGTGGTCCAATTACTGTAAGATGAAGAGAAAATGATAGAAAAGCCTACACCTGATATTTACTGGATACCCTGTCCAGCTGGCATAAACTGAGTGTTAAAAGGGAGAATGCTCAGGCAGCAGCTTCTCCTTTAACACTGGGGATGATGGAATGGAATTAATAACTTTTTACAAGCAAATGATTTGAAGAGCCATGGCTTAACTTAATAAGACCCTAACCTCAGTTTCAGCTGAATCTTGATTAAAGATATAAAGGATATAAATGCCTCAGAAAATATGTTAAATGCATTTTCAATCCTGGTGGCACTATTTACAGGCTAAAAGTGACATAACCAAATGATAAGTAAGTAAAATACCTGTCTCAGCTTCTCAGAGGGTGACTGTACATCTTGAGGCCAGTTTACAGGACAGCGTGGAGCCAGCTGACATCCTGCACCTGTGATAGATAACACTTAACAGTTTCTAAGTAGCTCTCCTATTGTACATGCTTTAAGCAGTGCAGGAGGAAAACCCTGTAGCTGACTATATCAAACATTTAACAGAAAAATAATGAAGAATTAAATTTGATGGTCAGCAGAAACACTCATAAAAATCAGTGTCTGGAGGAGACTGAGCATGCTTGGCAGTATTTTCCTCTCTGTTGATACAATCAAGTTCTTTGTGCTGACACTGGTGGAAGAAGAAAGATTAGATGTTCCTCTTCTCTGAATGTTCTGAAGTCACTTGTGGCAGAGCTGATTCTGTAGCAATTATAGCTTCTATAAGCTAATATGAGTGTCTGGAGCGAAAGGGCTTGGAGCTTGAGGAGGAGCTGAGACACAGCTAGATGGGGAAATACTGTGGGAAGCCAGGAATGTCCTGCACAAGGCTTCACACAAAAGACACAAGACTAATGCAATTCATATTGCAGTAGCTCTGGTGCCTATTAATGTGGATTGTACTTGATGTCACACACCTCTCCAGTTATTACACTGTGTATTGCTGGCTTCCACTCATTGCTTCTGAAGTGGCAGAAAACTTCTTAGAATATAAAATATGTAACCATCAGTTCTGCATATGTAGATCTCATCAGGATACAGTGATTTAAATGATTTTGAGTTAAAGAAAGTATTTCGAGTCTGCTGCCTGTTGCATAAGCAGGCTGTTACCTTTTCTCCTGCCAAGATGTTCTATGGTTGGCTTTTTCTTAATCTGAGTCTGCCTTTTGAAAGGATTTTATTCACCTTGATCCTGAGTTATGGATGTAAAAATCATGTTGCTGCAAGTATATAACTGCTACCAGAAATGCAGCAAACATATAAGAGTTTTATGGCACAGTTCTGTGTCCCCAAGCACAAACAGTTCTGGAGACAAGTCAAGCCAGGGATACAGGCAAGCTTTCAAACAAGAGAGGAATCACAGAAAAAGAGAATAAAGAAGTTGTAGGAGCTTACAAAACACTTAGGGAGCCGACAGGAAAGTGAGAAAACAGATACTGTGTATTCCACAAGGTTTTGTATGGCTTTTTCTCATTCTTGCCTTTGTTATCTTGTATTAACCTCAACACCTTTTAAAGACTTTAAGTCAGAAGATGAGGACAGAATTTTTCTGGAACAAGGCAGGCTGGAGGCAGTTACAAACTGTAAAGCTGGGGTAATTTAATGACAAGTCTCCTAGGGACTAGGATTTTCTCAGTCCTGTAATAATCCTCAAACCAGTACAAGTGCATCTATGCGTGTTTAACTCAATCCTCATTTCACAATTTCACATTAGCACATATTAGCTAAAATAATCTGGAGATGCAGGTTACCCAGAATATAATTTCTGGTGCAGAAATGTAGAATTTCTTGATCTAAAAATTATTTTCTGCCTTGAGAAGCACTTCCTCATCTCATACTGCATTTGTACACAAAGCTACAGGATGCACCTGAACAGGCAAATATTGATTAAATGAGTTGGTTCCATGCTTCAGAGTATTGGTGTTGTTCCCAACTACATTGCAAGACAACAGCCCAGGGATTTATGGATCAGGTATGTGATGATCTAGAAAAATTGCCATGTCATGGCTTCACATCTTTAGCAACACTGGGATCAGAAGGGTATTTTCCAAGGAACTAGCTGATTTGTACTTCTCTTCAACTACAAGTGACACTCAGAAAATATGAGAACTCCCCAGCCTACTCCTGTGTGGAGGAACTAAAGGATTGAATGAGCTTTTAGTGCAAAACAACTAAATTATCTCAAAAGGCTGGGCTCTCTGAAGAAAGCCAGTGAAATCAAAGTCCTCACCACCTCCTATTTGTTCTGTTCGTGGGGAAAGAGAACAAAGTATTACCATACAATGTCTCTCACTAACCAATATGGAATGCATTTGAAATTCAGTCTTTCCAAGCAAGAAGGAAATGATCATATATTGAAAACAAGGGAAGAAAGTTGCAAGCGATTTCAAATGCCTTTTACTGGAACTTTTTACAATCAGTTTTTGAGCATTTTCCTATTGGAAAGAGAGGGGAATATTCAATCAAACTGCAGGAAAGTATCCACATGAAGTATTGAGGGCATAATTGTTTAAGACTTATTTTGCTGGGGAAGGAGAATTGCATTCAGTGATCAGAAAGCATTAATTTGGATATTTGAGGTAGTGAACTACTGTGAGGTTTTTTAGATGATGATAATCCATTAACACAGGCTGACAGGGAAGTGTCAGCTTTTTTCCTGCCCTTATTATCCAGAAAACATAATCTGAGTACAGTCTTTTACTTATCCTAGTAGTAGAACAGGTCTCTGTTTCACCTTCACACTTTGAAAAATAGAGCATGCATATCCAGACTACCTGGAGGAAAGCAGAGATCATATGATCTTCTATGTAATCTGTGTTTCCTCTTCAACATTTTCTAGGTTCTGAATGTTAATTTTCTAGCTGTCAACTTTAAATGAACTTAATTATTCTCCCACCTACAGAGGTCTGCCAGACTCACCAAGGACAGAGTTTTAACAAGACCACTAAGAGTTCATGACAAGCTGCAGGAAAACAACTCTTTACCTGCCATCCATTTCTCTCATAGATGGAATGTGCAGCTTTCAAGTCACCCTTACCTGCTTATTGACCAAGATCCTATTAATTCAATTCATAAGCCTTCAGAGAGAACCACATACCACAGCACCACTTCCTCCTTGATTTTCATAGATATTCTTACCAAAGTTTTGGTAAAGACTTAGCCACTGTTACGGAGGGAAAAACAAAACAAAACAAAACCCAAGTTTGCCTGAGGGAAAGAAGTATAGATATAACACTTGAATAATAACACTCTTGAGTTTCTTCTTTGCTTCTGTTTCACTTTAAAGCAGGCTTATATCAACTCCATACTTGCATATTTCTTTAGATCTAGTCTTGTTTTGCCTATTTTCTTGACAAAGGGGAAAAGAGGAGAAAAGGTGGAAGTAACACTTTCTGAAATGTCACTTTCCCTATTCTGAAGAAAGCATATCTTCCAACTGTTACTTTTGGCAGAGAGATCAAGTGCATGATTTAGTTCCTTCACACTTATCTTTGGTTATGAAAAGCTAATTGTTTGATTATGCTGTTTTTCTTTTCTTTTTCAGAGATTCAATAAATGTGAAGGTAAGAATTGTATATATATATATTTTTCTTTTTTAAATAAAAGAATTCCTCTTTTCTGGCCTCTGCTCTGTGTGCACTGATATGCAGATAATAATCAAGTCTTGGTTTACACAGTATCTAAAACAGATCATCATTGCATGAAAATTTGAAAACTGAATCAAATCTGCATCAACATGAGGTTGTGGTAGTCTGTAGAAAATTTTATCTCAGATGGATTATCACTTTCCCTTCTCCAACTTAATTTATAGCCACACATTAAATGCTACAATGCATAAAAGCTTTTTGGTATGGATTTTAAAAACCAAGTGAACTGTTTTATTTCTGATTGTCAGTATGGACAAATGAGATCTGCTCTGGGACTCACGGTGCATGGAGTGTAGGCTGTATTTCTTCTGGGCATTTATGACTTTGGGTGGTTGAAGGAACCTTTCAGCCTCATGTCTGACTCTAATTAAAGGCTTCAGATTGAATGAAATGCCAGAACCTTTGCAATTTCCCCTGGAAAACTACTTGGAAAGGAACAACAGACCTCAGCTTTTCAAACAGAGCAGAGGATGCCCCCTCTCAGTGTCAAACTCAGCCAAAACAGAATCCCAAATTTCAAATATTTCAATTATTTTCTGCTGGTTTTCATACAAAACTAGGTCAAGAGACTTCAACAGGCTACACAAAGGCAAATTACTCTCATTTTTGCAGAACTGTGTAATTTCATTCTATTTCTAATGTTTAACTGTGAAAGTTCATTTTATTTCTAATGTCTTGAGTGCCTTACTACAGCATTCAGGATGAATATGAGATGGCCTTTTGTACCATTAACAGTACTACAATTTTCTCTTCCCCTCTTCCCTTCTCCCTGACCATTGCTACTTTTCACCCTTTTAATTTTCCCTCCTGGAGCAATTTCCTGTCTGGGTTTCAAACACAATATTTTTTCCCATTCATCTCTTTAATAATTAGTCATTAAATGCTCAAGTTAAATTTTTAATTAGCATTACTTCCAAAAAGACACAAACAGGGAACCACTGCATTCATATTTCAGGGTTGTTTCACACTGGAGGCTTACTGCAGAAACCACCATAATATCAAAATCTGCTGTCAGTTCTGTTCAGGAAAGCTATCTGTCCGACTGGATGAACTAAAAACCACTTAAACGTGGTGAGGAGGGAAGAACAGACACAAAACCTTTGATACAGCAAGATTCAGACTTCTATCAGGGCACCTGACACAGCTGTTTCAGACTTTATTAAGCACCTTTAAAGTGAACAGAACCACTGACACTGCTGAAGTGTTCTGTCCTTTCACTTTAATATTTCTTAATTTTTCCCCCCTGAAATTCTTATATTTATACTAATTCTGGAAGAATCACCGATATCACCATCTGGAGGCCCCTAATCACCGTTTAAAATACAAAATTAAATAATAAAAAGCAATCCTTCCCAGTTTGTTATTGTGCCAAGCCTGCTCTTCAGCTCACTTCATCTCTCTCCTTTTCGAATGCTTTCCCACCTGAGTGTTCACAAACAGTAAATGATTCTCCCTACAGTGTCTCCCTACAGGTAGGCTATGCAAGCCAAGCTCTTGCAGGATCTAAGCCGTGCAGTAGGGGTAGCCTGGAGCAGAGCAGGGCACCCACCTGGCTCAGCTCACCCATACTTGCTTAGTCCTGCACATTTGCATCAGCACAGCAGCGCTCCTGAGCTAATTAGTGCTGCCACTCAGCACAGCAAGGTTGGCTGCAAGGAGGTGCTGACACCATCCCATTGCTTTTTAATTTAGAACTACAGCACAGCTACCCAGCTCTCTGTACAGCACTGCACTGCACAGTGCACACATCCCCCTACCATCCTCCTGTGCAGCATGGGCACCTCCCTGACCACACAACAACTCCTTCCTTGCACTTCTTCCACTCTGCACTCCCTTTTCAGCATGCAGGACCATGGCTGTACTCTGTTGAGCAGAGCCTTGGAAAATGGTATTGGTTCTTTCCTAACGCTGCTGGAAATACCAGGCATAATACATAGGAAAAATCAGGTCTACCTCCTCCTCAGTTGTCTAGTAGCCATCTTTCAGTAAACTGAGCGATATTCCCCAAACTTGAGGCTGTCAATGTGGAAGAAAGACGAGAGAAAAAGTCATCCATTGTTATCTTTTCCTCTTCTCTTTCCTTCCCTTCTCTTCTCACTACTTATAGAAGCTGTCTCCTTTCTAACACTCACAGAAGTAACATGGCCTTGAGGTGGAGCCACTGGGTACAGAAGAAGAAAGAGCCAGGGGGATTAAAAAAGGCAGTATAGCTGTGGACACAGCGGCAGTAATCCTCCGACAGGATAGGTGTGAGGTTTTTTCTCATTCCTGTTTCTGCTCATTTTCAGGGACGGCAAGAAAAAGGGTAAATGGGTAATATGGCTGTATCCAGACCATAGGAAGACTACAGTCATCTTCCTAGGAGAGAAGGAACACCTGCTGGTGGTGGGAAAACTGCAGGCAAAGAGGCAGCTCCACTGAGGTTATGCTGTTGACACACCCGGGTGCAGAATTCACCAATAGTGAGAAAAGAGCCCTGTGAGTGCAAGGAATGCCGTGGTATAGAGACGGCAGAAATCAGATTCACAGGAAGCTCTCAGCTGGGAACAAGGATTGAGGATTTGGGGATAGGATTCAGCCTGGCAAAAACATTGTTGTGTTTACTGCATCTTAGGATGCAGGGAGTTTGGGATATGGAGACCCAGGTTACATAAATTGTCACAGAGTGTGTAGAAAGTATGAAAAAGCTGAACTAGTGTCTTCCTTCTCCTTGCTCATTTAATATGGTGTAGTTGACAGCAATAGATTCTGTCTGAGTCCTTAAACACACACTGTTGTACTTCATTTAAGCACATTCATTACCCTTCTGTTATTCCAGTTTCACCCAAGTATATCAGATGGAAGGCCTTCCCCATTCTGTTTCACTGGGCACACAATACCTATTTATTCCAATCCAAGGCCAGAAACTGGCCCTGCAAAACTAGAGGATAAGGGTCCAGAAGAATTTCCTCTTGATGGGAGGAATCACTACCAGCAGAATGAGCTAGAAAAACATTTTACTAAAAGCTGCCAGAAGAATGAGATTTCAGAAAATGTGGTGGCTATGGCACCTGCATGGAACATAAATCATCAATTACTACAAAGGATTTGAAGCTGTGGTCTTCATCTTCCATGTAATTAACCTAGCCTCTTTATTCTAGCAGCAGGCTATTAAATTACCTGGAGCTAGAGTATATTTAACTGTGTATATAAACCAAAAAGGTTCTAAGAGAAATACTTGATAAAAGGAAATTGACTTTTTTTAACTAACTGCTTTTTCCAGTGAAAAAAATCACACACAAAAAACCACCACCTTATAATCTTTAACTATGATGTGAACTCCAGAATAAGGCCAAGCTCTGAGCATTTTACAGAGCACAGTTACTCACTGCTGATCTCTTCCAAACTAAATACGATCAGTAACAACAGTTCCATTTAGCATTAACAAGAATTATTATGCATATGTGGCATAAGCATTTCTAGTGTACCATGGCATTTGGCTGAAAGCCTGATAATATTTTTTGTATTTATAGTGCAGAATGTGAGCATTTTTTCTATCTTTCACACTCTAAATTATTCAAGCTTTATTTCTTGGCCCTGGAAAATACCGCTATCCTGGGCTGTCATCCAAGGAGGGCTTCTTAAAGGACTAACAAGTTTGGATAGACTCTGTAAGATATGAAGTCACTTGATGTTGTTCCAGAAAGAGAAATAAAACAGAATTCATATCACTTTAATTTCTCAATAAATGTTCCTGCGGGTGGAAGTGCTTGGTGGTCAGCCCAGGAGAATTGAACTCTCACAGTAAGTGCATCACGAGCACCTGAAGAGATGCATGTCCCTGCCTTAAATTGGATTCTTTCAGGAGGAACAGGAAAAATAAGAGGCACAAAGAACCTTCCCTTAATATGCTACTCCATTTCTATTGATCCATTCTGACACTTTGTTACAGGTGCTGCCACCACAAGCTTATGATTTCTGTGCTAATCTCATTACAGATACAGGAATATAAAGGTGAATATAGAAAGCCAAGGTAAGAAGGATGGACGAGAGAGTTACTACGGATAAAAATTTTTTGTTAACATTGGAACCTATAAGTCCTTAGAAATTATTATGAGATAAATTACAAAAATCAAAGACATGAAAAATCCACTATTTTATTTCAGATTTTAGGTGGTTTAGAGTCATTGACTCATAGAATATTGGTTTGAAGGGGCCTGAAAGGCGATCCAGTTCCAACCCCACTGCTACAGACAGGGGCACCTTCCACTAGACTAGGCTCCTCAGAGCTTCATCCAGCCTGGCCTTGAGCACTTCTGGGATGTGGTATCCACAACCTCTCTGGGCAATCTGTTCCAGTGCCTCACCACCCTCATAATAAAGAATTTCTTCCTCATACCTAGTCTAAATTTACCGTCTTTTTTTAAAAAAAAAACCAATCAATCACCTCTTGTCCTGTTAAAACAGGCCCTGCTAAAAAGTGTTTCTAAAAAGCCATCTTTATAGTGGAAGGATGCAATAAAGGTCTTCCCAGAGCCTTGTCTTTTCCAGACTGAACAACCCCAACTCTCAGCCTGAATTCATAGGAGAGGTGTTCCACCCCTTTGATCACCTTTGTGGCCCTCTTCTGCATCTGCTCCAAGACGTCCATGATTCTTTTATGCTGGGGGCCCTGGAGCTGGATGCAGCACTCCAGGTGAGGTCTCATAAGAGCAGAATGTAGGGGGGCAGAATCATCTCCCTCGACCTGCTGGCCACCCTGCTTTTGCTGCAGCCCAGCACATGGTTGGCTTTCTGAGGTGCAAGTGCACATTTGAGTGCACTTAGGAAAGAATCCCTATCTAAATCCTATATCTAAATGTCACCATAAATACTACCCTGTCTTAGGCTTCTTCTTCATCTGCTTGTTCTAGAGCAGCTCATTTCAACAGCAAGTGAAATTATTCCTGCCTGCAGCAAGTGGGATCATGTGCTGTGATGCTCCTGAGTATAACTGATCTCTGCTGATGTGTACCAGCTGGGGTTCCTGGGGATAGCTCCAGCTAAGAACTTCGGTGCCTGAGGCAAGACTTGACACAGAAGCGAGGCTCCTAAATCTAAAGCTACAATCCAGAATACTCACAGATAGCTGCTGATCAAGCTTAGAGGCCTTAAAGTAACTAGCTGTCTCCTTGTTTAACCTTAAAGTTTCCCAAGCACTTAGAAATCTGTGTGTCTACACGTGTTGTGGTGTGCCCCAGCAAGAGCAGCTGGTCAAACATTTTTTATTCATCCATCCTTCAGTATCTTACTGTGGTAGCAGATCCAGAGCACATCAGCATGCTGGAACTCTTCCTTTCACAAAACACAGTAGTGACTTCTTTTAAAAATACAGACAGAAGAGGTAATGCCTACCTTCTATATAGCATCAATGGAGTTAAAGTACTTGTGCAAGTTAATTACATTATTGATGTAATGTGACTAGCATTCTAAAATTAAAGAGCCAATTAGGTCTCATATTGGTAACCATAAGAAATCCCCCTCTGAACCCTGGTAAGAGACTTATACGGAAAGGCAACGGAACTGCTGAACGAGAGCAAGATCTCTGAATTAAGAGCACAGGGTGAAAAACATGGTGCTTCCTAGCTGAGAAAAGCAGATATTGAAGAAAAAGCTCTGCGCAAAATAAACTAAACCAGATTCAAAAGAGTGAGAGACTCAGTTTTGCAGACAAGACACAACCAAATACAGTCAGCAGCAGCAAGTTGCATCCTTGTTTCCCCCAGTGACGTGTTCAATTACTGAGACGAGGTTCATGCAAAATGAACAGCACAGTAACTAATTAATTGTAGTGCAGATACTTTGAACTCCAAGAGATGTGTTATGTTCTGGCTGTCACCACTCGTTCTGCAAATATCAGAAGATTTCACATGTCAAATTTTGTTGAAGACGATTTCTTTATACTTTCCAAATGAAACTCAGAAAGAAGCAAGATGTGCTACAAATCTCAGAAGTTATTTACTCAACACTTTTACACCAGCTTTATAGGTGCTTTAGACAACTCTGTACAAATATTAGGTAATCCATCAGCTGGGTTTTGGTGGCAGCTGTATCTAGGCTGTCTGTCAGGGACAGATGGCACAAAGGCTGAGGGGATGGGGAAGGAATCACACACAGGAGGCTGATTCCAAAGCAAAGTGGAATAGGAGTGCTTGACAAGAGCTTCCTGGGAATAAGACTGCAGTCAGACACACCTTTCTGAATGCAGTCAATCTGTGTTTCCAGGCTATGAACTTCACCTCCCGATCAGTGCCTCCCTGACAGAGCCTTCTGCTGTACAAATCATAATTAACTGGCCCTTATCACTGCCTCTTTTCCCAGACTGTCATCTCAGTTGACAATTAGCTCAGTGCTGCTCTTTGACTACACATAGTCATAAGTATGTCATTGCACAGCTTCGTATGCCCTCTGTGTAAGCACACCAAGAATGCAGCAGGCACCAAAAATCAACAAATACATACTTCTCTTGGTATCCAGAAATAAAAAAGGGGAAGTTCTTAGTGTAATTTGTAGGAAACTAATGGAGCACATGGATAAATTATTTTTGTTGAATCATCTGAGCACCAGAAAGCAGAATTATTAGCATAATAATTATGCTAATGCATGAAGAAGAAAGTGAGATTTATCAGCCCTACATTCTTCTTTCTGCATCCCCAATGTTTGTATTACTCTGTGCAGCATGAAAGACCTGGATCATGTGCTCATAGAAATTGTCCATTTTGAAAAATTTCTTTCACATTTCAGCTTCTCCTATTGTTAAAAACAACAATACTGCTGGTAAATAGCCATGGTTATAGGTAAGTTCTTTGTGGTATATTAGCTAAAAATCTTTATTTTTGTTTACTTGTAGCTTATGACATTTGAACACTGTTTTTCTGTAGTAACAGTTCTACTTATTACTTTATATATCAATTTCAAAAAGATCCTTGTCCAGATAGATAACTGTAATTTTCTATCTCAGTTGTGTAAAGTGTTAGGAATGACCAATCTGCTGTGTGGTGCTTAGTTGCTGCCTGGGGTCAGCTCATCATAACAATTCCACATGCTGGATTTTTTATACCTTACTCAGAGCCCTAGATTCTGAAGGTAAATCAATATTTTAGAATCCAAATTTTGATGTTAAAAGAAAAACAATGGAAGAAAAGATAAGCTTCTTGTCCATGACGTTGCAGGGAAAAAAAACCTTGAAAACTTGCTCTGTTTTTAAGAACTAAGGAGTGAAGGTCTACGTACTTTATTTTAACGTTTGGAGTTAGCAGTATTACCCACTTCATGTGAACATCTGTGCCCATTTGCCGTCTCCTCTGTTCCATACCTAAAACACAGCTCTGAATCCCACACATGCTGACAAATGTTTATGTAGCAGTTAAAGGAAGAAGGTGCTCTGCCTGCCTGACTCTACTTTTGGAGATCCCTGGCATCTTTACGAAAGCAGCGCTGGAGGTGGCTGGAAGCAGTTTTAATCCTTTCCCTTGTACTGCTGCTGTTGCTAATTGCTTCTGGCTGCTGCTGTAAGGAGCTGTGCCTCCTTCAGGGGATTCTTCAAGAAGGATGAGGACTCCACTGGAGTTTCGTGGGAGGGTGGGTAGATCAAAAATGGGAAATAGGCCTCTGACCTTTCAGCGTCAGCACACAGATGTTCCTGAGGTAGCCCATAGAGCCACTGTATTCCTCGCCTGTCTGTAACATACAGTGAAGGCAGGAAAGTTGATCTGCTGGCACTCCCTGCTTAGTTTCTGTCAGACAGCTGAGAAAACAAAGAAATCTGAAACCCATTTTAGGGAAGTACACTGCTGTCTGGTCTCTGGCAAATTCAAATCACACTGTTTCAGACTTACACAGGGAAAAGGCAGGAGATGGGTGTAGGTCACATTTGACTAGTTGCCTTCTGTGCTGCTTTTGGTTGGGTTAGAGTTAATTCTCTTCACAGTATCTGGTATGCGCTAGAAACACTGAGTGACAACACAGGGATGATTTCTGTTACTGCTGAGCACTGCTCGTGCAGAGCAAAGGGCTTTTCTGCCTCTCACCCCACTCACCAGCCAGCAGGCTTGGGGTGCACAGACTTGGGAGGGGGAACAGCTCGTCCAGCTAATCCCAAGTGACCAAGGGGATGTTACAGACTGTGTGGCAACACACTCAGCATACAAAGCTGGGGGAAGAAGCAGGAAGGGGGGCATGTTTGGAGTGATGGTGTTTGTTTTCCCCAGCAACCACTGCACCTGACGGAGCCCTGCTCTCCTGGGCATGGCTGAACACCCGCCCACCCACGGGAAACAGTGAATTAATTCATTAATTTCCTTTGCTTGCGTGTGCAGCTCTTGTTTTACCTCCTAAACTGTCTTTATTTCAGCCCACCAGTTTCCTCACTTTTACTTTTCTGGTTCTCTCCCCCCACCCCACTGGGAGTGAGCGACTGAGTGACTGTGTGGGGCTTAGTTGCCACCAGGGGTTAAACCATGACATAAAAATCTAAATTATGTGGTCCAGACTGGTGAGGTTTGGCATTCCAAAGAACAAAGATTATTCAAGATATTACACTTGTCTTTACCAAGACATTTTCCCACCACGATCCTCTACTTCTAGCAGAGGAATTCTCTGCCAGAAGTTCTGCACATGACATGTAAAAGCTGTTTCTGACTAGTCATAGTAATTAAAAATCAGGAAAGACATCATGTCAGCTTCAGTAGTTTCCTATCCTTTGCAAACCAGAAATATATTTCTGTGATTTGAAGTGTTTACAATGCTATCTACACTACTTTTTACTAAGAATTGCGATTTAGGAATACTGTAACCAATCTGCCCCAGTTTAGTACAAATGCAGTTCACTTTATTATGGGTACAAAAATATCTGCAATGTCATGCAGTTCCAAAGCTCTTTAGTCCTTTCGGATGAATATTTATGGGGTGCAAGTACTGCTTCTAACAATCTCAAATTGCTCAGATCCCACAGAAAAGAAAGAAAAATTTTACAGCATTTTGTAAGCTCACACTCTCCCAATTTTTCACCTAATTACCTAATTATTTTCTCGCTGATAAAGCTTTGCACAAAGAGTACTGAATGGGGCTACAGAAAGGTGATACCAATTAATTACTAACAGTAATTGTCATTTCATAATCACATTAAGTTTTAATTTGCTCCTGCCAGCTTGTTAAACTGCCAATTACACATCTCCTTCTTTTATGTATTAAGAAAAATAGTAATCATGCACTTACTGCTTTTATAATTCCTAAGTTAATTTTGCAGCAGCTTGAGGTATGTCTTCAGCACTCTGCAGCCATGCTGAGCTCTTTGAAGGGTCCAGTGAATGGGAAATTAGCATTCTGAAGCAGCCTCATTAGAACCAAATAAAATGCTCATTTGGAACACTTTAATCTCAACCATCGAGAAATATTCACTGAAAGGAGACACCAAATGACAGCACAGATTCAGAGTGCACACCAGTAATCAACATGATGTGATTTTTTGCTGTATATCTTCCCTTTGTGGAAGGAAAGAGGAGACAGACAGCTTTTTATTCTCCCTGTTTGGTTATGCCATGGAGGCTCCTCTACAGCCACTGGGATGGGGATGACAGTGTCAGCAGAGGGGCATGCAGACAGTGTTTAATTTTGCAAACTGCAACTTCGTCCTGCAAAACTCCCAGTAGGAGCACTTGTCCTGAACTTTTCAGCTGATATGGACAAGACTACAAGCAAGCACTGCAGATTGGATGTCAGTCCAGTTTCCCGTAGTTAACTATAGGATTATGCATAGTTCTTTACAGTTGAAGACCTCAAAAAGCAAGAGTCACACAATTCCAAGAGAAAGAAGAATCTCACTTATATTAACTAGAGCAATTATTCTAATATTGAATATCAGGATTCCTTTTATTTCCACTGTTCCTTAATATGATTCCAAAGGTTACATACCAACACACATTAGCATTTTCAGATTTTGATTGTTGGATGAACTAACCCCCATGTCTCTCAGCAGTTTCCAGGTCAGATGGATCTGGCTTTTCTAAAAGAAAAGTGAGGTATGGGAAGGGAAAGGAAAAGATAAATATTTCCCTTCAGCCTTTCTAGACTCCAGCAGCCTGGCAGAAACTTGATTTCAACACAATATCGCAAAAAGTAAAAGCCACTGGCAAAATCCTCTTGAAAAGAATATAAGAGCAGTTGAGGTTTAGTGAAGGTAGGAGAAAGGCTCAAAGGAAAATTTTGTTATGAAGAAAAATGAGTAAGATTTTATTGCATGAAAAAGACATTGGGGAAAGAAACCCACTGAGGTACTTAGCAATTGTGACACAGCTGCAAATCTCTCTGATCTCTTTATTTTACCTCTTTCTTTTTCTCAATGCTGTTCAGAAGGAAATGACAATCTAAAGCTCAGCAAATTGCTCCATGTGTGTCCCACCTTATATTCAACAACTCTTTTATTTTCTCGCTTATTCTGCTGATGTTCTGTAAATTCTATTATTGTTTTACACAGTCCAAAATAACAAGCTCTAACAAAACTAGCCAAAAGAAACACATCTCTGCATATTTCACTTGCTCTTTATTTTCTTTCTTTTTCTTTTTTTTAATTGCATTTTCATTTGCATCCTTTCCTCCTTTTTCAACTATTTGATACAGGTAAAGCCAAAGTAACAGACTGTTTGGGATGAATATCACAAAAGGATTTTGGCAGTGGTATTTACTGACTTGTGAAATATTGCCCCATGGGAGGTGTCAGAGCCTTCACTTTAAACCATTCTTACAGCTCTCTAGGGAACAAGGCAGCACCAGCCTCCAGAAGGCAAGTTAACAACACACTCGGTCTTTCCTGCTCACAGCCCAGACAGAAACACCATCAGATCTTGCCCTGCTTTAGCATTTTGGTAAATTTGGTTCTTCCATGTTTTGGAATTACAGAACTAAACACATAAACAAACTTAGAATATTTTTACCAGAATTTCTCTGAGTTTGTGCAGCTTTCAGGGTTTTAGTCCTGGTTTGAGTAGGAAGAAATATTCAGGTCAGTTATGTTTAGTCTAAGAAAATTCACTCGTTCTCAAAAAAAAAAAAAAATTATTTTCCCTGCATGAAATTATTGCAGAATTATGGTAATTTCCAAAGTACACTTTATCTCTGTGACTAAAGTTACTAGTGAATACTGACTGATATCACTGGTGCAGTTTACCAAAACATTGTGAACCGTACCTTTTACACAAAGTAAAGCAATATTTCATTGAAACATAGTGAAAAACAAGATGGAATCTTTAAGAATTATATCCTAAAGTCTACTTTTTTAAATAAGTCTGTGTTAAAAAAAAAAAAATACTATTAAAATTACTGCTTTCTGTACACGCTTCAGTTTTAGAAATCTTCAGGATGTCTATTCTGTATAGTCCATTTCATTTCATTTGGAAAGTTTAGACATTCAGGTTCAAGACTTTTAAACTAACACTATTATTGCTCCTTATAGCAATATTATGTTAGTATCATAAACATAATAATATTTAGATCACTAAGAAGTAGGAATTTCTGAAGACTCACCAATGTATTCACTAAGTGCTACAACATTCTACCTGGTTCCTTGGACTCATCATGGAAAATGGTAATAACAGACCCTGTCTTCATAATTTCCACCACTGCAACTTTTCTGACTCTATGACAAAATACACGGCCGATATATATTTTATAATACTCCTCAACATTTTGCCTGGGATTTTCATTAAGAATAATTTTCCTGATTTTCTGTGGTTATGAAACCCAGCAATAATCAGTAGGAATCGTTATTTCCATGGCGCTCAGAGGCTGCAGCCAGGCTCTGTGAGCACTGTGCCACTGATGTTTACTGTGTGAGGCTGATCACCTCTGGGCTGCTGCACAGCCATAACTGCCAAGATCAAGGGCAACAAACCCTCAGGAACAGCAGCACTAACAAATTCTCAAGTGAAACTACAATGGAGAATAGGCTTCTGAAGCAAAATGACTGACATGGAGTCTTTTTTAAAGGAGAGGTCTGTCTAGGATGAAAAGACTGGATGTGCTACAGTTCTACTTAAGTGCTGTCCAAGATATTCAAACATCAAAGTTGTTTGAAGGAGGAGATCATTTATTCACCAAAGTCTATCATGAGGAGCCATCACCTACCAATACATAACAATTTCCTCAAGCAGGAACCATGACAAAACCTTGCAAATCTCTGTTCAAGACTCTTACCTGCTCCAATAGCAAGTGGACTTTTTAATGGTATCTCTACACTTCAATAATACTCAAAGGAAATATGAAGAGAGACAAAACTACTTACAAAAATGATTCTTTTTTTTAATGTCCTTAACTTGGGAAAAATCGTTTACTAACGGTTTGTTGTGTTTGGTTGTTTTATATAATTAAATAATTTTCCTTTGCTTGGGTTTCATTATCTAGTCAGTAGCTTTTTTCAATATAACAAGAAATTTCTTGGCTGGTGCGAGCAGGGCCCATGCCATTTTAACAGTGAGTCTATGATACAAAAACAAGTCTACAAAGATAAATAAAACAGTAAAAGATTTGGGAGGTCAATGCTGCAGTGAAGTGAAGATGCTCTCCCTTTGATCTTAAGCAATTTGTCAGGAGCACTAGTAGCAGTGTAGTTCTGATATTACACATCTAAGAGGGGACTATAAGAAACAAAAAAGATGCTTGGAAAAATATTCAAGCATTTAGAACCATTCTGGACCCTATGTTGACATGAGCACTTTGGCATCAGAGCTGCAACTACTAAAACTGCATACACTTACATAGCTACTATGGTAGATGCAGATTTAGGAGAGTGCAGAGGCAAAATAGAACCCTTTCAGTGCTGCTAACAGGGTCACACCTGGTTCCTTCAGATATTTTCAGGTTATGTGGCCCACTAAAATTATTAAAAAAAAAAAAATCAGCATCACTGATTGGCAATGAAAACATACTGGATGAAATCTCACCAAGTTTTCAAGCCAGCCATCAATTCAATTAATGTACAATATGCTTGTCCAGTGCAAAACTTGAATGAAATAAGCAATGAGGTATATCCTATCGCTGTTGATATTTGTGTCTCAAGGCTCTCTTGTCCAATTTACAAAGCAAAATATTTAGGTTTTGATTTTGCTGTGACCCCTGTTTGATAAGAATATATTCTAGAAGCTCTGTTTCTCCTGAGCAACCAGCACCCAGTGCTTTTGTATTTTGCTTCTGTGAAAGGGCAGTTTCTTGGCTTAATCTTTTGAAAGATCTGTTATTATTTTAATAATGATCATATTACACTCACGTGCCACAGCAATGCAGAGGTGGGGTTTTGGTGCTTTAATACCACTATTGTTGACATCAATAGGAGTTGCAGTTTTGCAATGAAAGCAGATCATACACTGTAACAGGCAGAAGTAAAATTGGGGCAGCTAATCAGTGTAAATGTAAACCCATTTAAAATAAGAGTTATGGTGGGCAGAGGCATGCTATTCTATCTCCTTGTAGATGTGATAAGAGACCTTCATAGCTCTAGGGGTTGGCTACTAAAGCTCATCAGAGGTACATGGTTAACTACTTTTTGCTAATGATCTCTTCTGAATTTCTCTCTTTCTCTGCATAGGGATTTAATCCAGAGGGTAATGATTGTTCTAACTGATGTTAATTAGGAAAGTTGTGATTTTTAGTGGCCACTTTCTATGCTTGTCTATTTCATTCAGAATCAAGAAGTAAAAATTAAATGAACTTTACTAATAAAACTTTCCAGTAGTTTTTAACATATTGTTAGTCAGTATTATCCAGTAGAAAAACAATTTGCCTTTATCATCAGCTGTATTTTTCCATTTCTTTCCAATCTGCATATTCCTTTCTGTGTTCCCCCTTCTACCATCAGGCCTCAGTCTCATTATCTCTCTCTTTTTTCTTTTCCTGTTTTCCCTTTTTTTCCTGCATTTTTGCACATCTTCGTTTTTTTCCATCACTTAATTATAAAAGGTCTCTGTGGGAAAAAAAGAAAACAAACTCAAAATCTCATGATCATATCACTAAAATCCGTGCTTGGCGGCATATATATTATGCCATCTATATCATAATATATGCACTCATGATAAATCAAGCTTTCCTATAGAACTTGGCCTAACAGGCTTCCTAATATTCAAGGACTTGACTTTGAAACTGTAGGTTAGTTTAACATTATTTGGTAAAATTTAATACTGAAGGGCCAGAAAGATAGATATAAATAGAGAGAGACAGAACTAATTCATCAAAATAAGGAACAAGAGATTCACAGTTTTCCATCACTTCTTGAGCCACTGTTGCAAGCTCCAAAAGAAAACCATGTGCCACTTCACAATAAATTTATACTTAGAATGTTACCCCTTTCAATGACCAGAGCTCAAAATCTCTCCTTTAATGAGAAGACACATACTCAATATGCTCTGTGAGCTACTTAAACACTCCAAGTGCACAATATCCAGGTTATAAACCCAAGCATCTGATACCTCTAACTTGGATCTTAAGTTTTGGGGACCATGCATGAGTATCTAAAATGGTATTCTGCTCTTAACTAATGTTTTTTGAGCTATTTCTATATAAACATTTAGAAACAAACAGGAGTATCCTGCCTGTGTGGTTTGCCCTACATCCTTTGTTGTATTGTGCTTAGTTCTTTAGGAAAATTCTTGTAAGGACTTGTCACCTGCCTCCTGAATCTGAAAAACAGCATTTTGGATTCTGTTCCCCGTATATAACTTCCTTCAAAGGCAGAGCCTTTGTCCAGAGGGCTGCTCCGGACGATTCTTTCATCGCTTACACAAAGGCATTTCAGGTTTCTCAGCCAGCACTCTGAATGGTCACTTAGAAAGGAGCCTTTGCTTTGCCACAATCCAAGTCGTCCTATGCTCAGATGAAAGAAAGCTGTCAAAAGCCAGTTCCCCTTCTAACAGACAATGCCTGAAATAAGGTCAGTGACTTAGAGACATAAGGTATTTCTTCTTACATCCAAGAACCTGAGGCATGCCTTCCCTGCCAGTCAGTGGCATCATTAAAACTCTTCATGGTTTTAATGATTAGTCTGACTGTTTCTTACCTCCTTTGAGAGCAACATGCCAGAGGAGACAGTTTCAGCCATTAGGATAGTTACACTGCATAGTTTTCCCCAGTGATGCAGTCACAGTCCTGAGTCTCTATACATTTTCATTGCAAAAGGTTTCTGATAACCCAGTGATAGCAATTCCATGGTAATCTCTACATGAAGTCTTTTAAGGTCCATTATAATAATTCATTATTATCTCAAACTTAGTGTTAGATCCCCAACTACAGGAATAGATACAACACCTTACAAAGGCACAGCAAGAGAGAAACTAGATCAAAACATCTTACTAGATAAAATAAACCTTTGAAAGTGTTATATTTCCATGAGTTCTTAGAAGATTTTCTGAATGGTTTCAAATGATGTAGGATGGGAGCATAATTTCCCTAGGGAGAATCGTTGAAATAGTGTGATACAACATTCCTTTTCAGATATTTAGTAATACAGCAATCATAATTCCAAGGACTAAAGTTATAACAGGTAATAAAATCTATAAAATCTAGCACCCAATAGATTCTCATGTTTCCTACTCATCATACAACTCGTACGGAAGGATTAGCGAGACTGGGAGAATATGATAGCATGTGAGCTCAGTAGTGTAAACAGTATCAATAGAAGATTAAAATGGATAAATCCTAGTTCTTTCCATGAAGTCTATCCAGCCGAGAATGAATCAATTTTAAAAGGAATTCAAATTTTCCGAACTAATTATTATGCCACAGCATATCCCATTTAACACTGCTAAAGAACTGCTACCTCAAAGGCAGCTGCTGTTCACACCACGAGTCCAAGCAGTGAGAAAAGACAGGTCGGGCTACAAACTGCAGTAAATTCCACCGTGATTACCAAGGGACACACAGCGTGCTTCAAGTGAAGTTTTCAAAGAGCTGCAACATTTTAGCAAGGAAGAGCCCTTGGTTATTAAAGTCTTAACAAGAAAAATCAACACAGCACCTTGTACAATATTCTCATTTCTTTTCCAACAGTCTATTTTCTTTGAACCACAAGTAAGTTAAGACTGAACAGATGAAACAGGTCAAAAGGAAGTCTGGTTTCTTCATTCCACACCAAACCATCAATAAACAGTCGCTGTATATGCACAAATGTGCTTTTTGTTCTGTACACAGATGGCTTTTGAAAAATCCAGAAAAACTGATAAAATATAGGCAACAAGCAACCCATCTCTTTCTCACATCTCAGAACTAAAGTGCATGCCTATGGAGACCAGCTTTTTTCTTCGAGCTGTTTTGTGTTCCTGTTGCAGACTGTCACCCAGACCAGAGAGAACTGCATGTGAAAACAGTCAGTGGTAGGGGGGGAAAAAAAAGTTTATATGTTTCCATCCTCCAAGTTTTGCATTAATCTCTTAACTTCCTCGTCCTGGAAGTTTGGTGCAGCAACAACATCCAACAGAAAACAAGGATTTTATGGAAATGTCTCAAAAATAGGGGTTATGGCTAAGCAGTTGAAAATAAGAGAGGTCTCAGGCTCCTGGTTCCTAGATTTTCTGGGTTAAGAATTGGGTTGTAGCATGCCACTTTCAGGCTCCCATGACTGCACCAAAGGCTGTAAGGGCCTTGAGCAACCACACCTCGTTGGCTTGAGAGCTGAATTTGAGCTCTGGTCTGTGACAGTAAGAAATGTGAGCATTTTCCCCTTTTGGTCATCAGTTGCTTTGCTGAAAAAATGCCTGTTTTGTGCTAATGTCTGCCTGTAAATGGATGAATTTAATATTGTACATAAAGTAAAAAATGAGCATTTAAGTCTCGGTGATTCTTAAGAGCAGGGAAAGAAGGGAAGATACAAAGGACAATGCCACATTTAGTAGCATTTTCATTCCAAAATGAACTGGAGAAAGAAGGTGTCTTACATCTGTGCCTATAGAAGCTGAGGGTTATTAAGAGTATCTGGGACCAATGAACATTTAATGGGAGCCACATATGTTCTGCTTTATTTGCCACTACACAGAAAACAAAATGCATCTCAATAATTTCACAGTTATACACCTAACAATGGAATCACTCTTACATTACAAAAATCATTTTTGTTTTAAACCATCAGGAAACCAGAAAAGTGTTATGTAAAGATATATCTTACCATTCCCCTGTTAAAAGTTTGTCACTAACCTAGAGTTAAAAGCCTCTAATATTTTTTTTAGTTTTTCTGATCTTGTCAGTTGTTTTCATGTTATGATGGTATCTGCTTATGTGAATAACTAAGAAAAAGAATTGCCTTGTCTTAAATCTATTCAATAGAATCTACCCTTTCATCCTTTGTTTTTGCCTTGTATTTCTTATTCCTCCACTGGTACTGCAAGCATTTTTCGTTCTCCTGACAATGGTTGGTTAATTCAAGAGTAGAAAGCATCACATATTCATTGAAATATATACACAAAACTAGATTTCAGAAACAGTTCTGTTGTTTTACTGATATGTAGCATGAAAACTGACATAAGATTTTCAGTCCAAATAATTCAGTTTTAAAACACTGAACACAATCCAGTACTCAACAGACTTTTGTCTGATGCTATCGAATTCCCATTCAACTACCTTCCTCCATTTATGTATCTTCACTGCATGAAGTTAAATAGCAACAGGAAATTATATTTCTGTTTGTTTCAATTTTACTTTATCAGAAGCTTACTACTATTTTTTTTCACTTTTGAGACACAAGATGTCTTTTATTGTAATAAAAAGCACATGCTCTTTACAAAAGAAAAAAATCGGAAATCTCTGCCAAAACTGAATGAATGAAGCTATATTAAGGACTATTTCCCTTAGTAAGTTTTCTTTACTGGTGTAATGTGATAGATATATGTAACATATTGCTTTAAGAAAAATAATCATATTCTGATAACTTTCTCCAATGCTAAAGTATCCTGCACAACAACCTGCATACACCTCCCCTGAGCAATGTGTTAGAAGCCAGACTACAATAAAGACACATCTTTTCTTGATTGAAACCAAAAGCAAGCATTGTGTAAACACAAATTCAATCAGCATATTAAGTTTTGTTTCTGTGAAGATTGTGGATAATTTGTCTGTCTTATGCACTGCATCACAGCAAATAAAATCCATACTCAGAATTCCTCACACAAGCATGGAACTACTGTGGTTTGGTAGATAAAATCCCCCAAGAAGTGCTGTAGCTTTTCAGGTCACAAGACTCTTGCAATAATCTCACCAAACTTCGCCTCTCATAAACCACTGAATTTTAGCAACTAATTCCTTTTAAAAAGATATATCCTCCAGCAGAGCTGGATGTACCTTCTATGAGAAGATCTTGTCTATATATAAAGGCCTCAGGGAGATGAATTTAGCACATTCATAAAGAAGTTTTTTTCCAGTAGTTAATAACTTCTCTACTGAAAGTTTTAGTCTAATTGCTGTCTACAGTATAGCTTTCTCGGTTAGACTGAAGAACTCTGTTATTCTAAGATCATACATACATAAGGCAGACAAGACACCCAAAAAGTATTCATTTTCTTTTGTCACTTTTTTTCATACTAACCACACTCCATTTAAGTTGATTATTCTACTGTAGATACATTACAAAATGGATTTCTGCCTCCTTTGGGTTACACTGCATAATTCTGAATCATATTGTTCCCTGCTTTCCAAAACAGAACTTCTCATTCTGGTAGTCTGTCCCAAATTATTGATTCCAAAATTTACTGTCTGCTATTCTGGTGTATTAAATTCTGAACTCAAAGGAACTCTGTTTATCAGGACATTCAGAAAACTGTAGAATTGCCTTGTGTCTATAATTTAGTATGTCACAATATATTTCTGTCATGGGGTAACTTTCTGAAGGTTTCTGAACTGTATTTCTACTTTTATTTTAGGGCCTTCATAGCTAAGATGCAAAGAATCAATAAATTTTAAAAATAAAAGTAGATAGAAATTAGTCTTATTAAATAAATCCTCCTCTGCCACAGTGCAACACATCCTACTGAGGCACTGTGATTTAATACAGGGATGATACCTTCAGGTTCTATTCCTTCTTACTCTTTTGCAGGACTTCCTTTTCTATATGACATCCAAGTAGGTCTCGGTGAAAGAAGTAAATACTACTCTGCTCTGTGTATATCCTTGTTTAGGTTGCCACCCTCTGAGAGTTGCCATATTCCTTCTTCCCTGACCTACTTCTGTTATGATGGTCCAGGCTAGCATAAACATGTTCAACTTTGGATGAATGTCTCAGAATGAGCTAGGTGAGGGGGCAAACACGTGGTTTTGTCACAAATGTGAAGGGAGAGTAGGATCCTGCACGCAGCAGCCACCTCAGCTGGTGACTCCTGCCTTGGCTTACTGCAGGCGGTTACACCACTCATTCTGCACCATGGAGGCTGCCTGCACTTCGGTCCAGAAGCTGTGTGGCACTAGGAGTGTGTTCTGCTCAACTGTGAATGTTCCAGCTTTATGATCTTTCTATAATCCTAACTCATATTGCTGACCCAACTTTTTGTGACTTTAGGTAGGAATACGAGACATTCCGAAGTGAAGATGTATTGCATTTATCACCTATGTAAATGTGGGCGATACTGAACTTATCTATTACACAGATTCTCATGGTGTAAGGATACAGTTCTCTCCCTGAGTTTACTTCAGCCGTAACCAGAAAAACGTGAGTCTGTAGAAATTAGCAATGAATTCTGCAGTTATCGGGACCTACATTCTAGATATTTTTGTCTAATATTTCTGAGTACTGAGAGATATTGAAATAGAACTTACAGCAGAAAAAATTAGATTTGCTCTTTGGAGAAATGTCTTTTGGTTTTACTTAGAGAAAAAGGAACTTAGAGAGGGATTTTGAAATCATTCAAAATGTACAATGAGACAGAAAAAAAAAGGTGGAAATTATGACAGGAATAATCCTTCATTAATCAGAGGTGGAACTGAGTAATTGGCTAGGTCTCACTTTTCCCTAATTTTTTCGATAAAGATTGCACTTTCTATTGAACTTTGGATGTAGCCTGGAGCAGAGTATCATGACAAAGATCATCTGAGGAGCTTGCCTAGAGACTGGGCTTAGGGACTTCTCATTCTTCATCTTCTGGAGGGTTTCTCTCAGTAAGATTTCCAGTGGTACAGAACTGGCTGTTTTATGGTGATCGTCTTTCTCCTTGAACATAGGGTAGGAACCATCAAGATCTTTCCCCAGCTTTTTCTTTGCTTTCGTGATCTTTTGTCTCCCTCTCCCTTTCTCTCTCCTTCTTCATGTCAATCCACAGAATTAGGAGACCCGAAAAACCCTGTGGGTGTTTCACTGGTACACTCTGGACTAGCTACTAAGCAAAGAACACAGTGAACTCCTGCAGCAGTTCCTCCAACAGCTGTTTCTGCATCCCATTTTTCTGTAGAAACATAACAAACCCCAATAACTAAATGGACAATCCTCTTGTGGGGAGAGGTAAATACAAAATGTCAGGAAAAACCCTGCATGGGGATGAATTACTTCCAGTCATATGAGTCTCTCATTAAAGCAGATTGTCCAGCTATTGGGCTATGTGCTGGACATTTCTAAATGGTAGAATATTCATACAAATTGCTAAAAAGGTTTCTCTCCTGACAGCCTTGAGTGGGATGGAAATGTGAGATAGATGTCTGAGCAAGCAATTAGCATCCTTATTGCTTCTGCCTTCCAGAATAACCTTAGCATCATTAAAGGGCAATAACTGAGCAGATAAGTGTTATCCTCTGAAGAGGCCTAAAATACAGGAGGAATAAAACAGAGTGGCAGAGTGACTACTTTTGTTTGCTTTGCACAGAAATGTGTTTACACTGAATAATTCACATTTGGTGCAGTCACAACCTTCTCCTCTCTCAGAAGGCTTGCACAGCCTGCAAACAAGCTCATCACATTAGAAATTCTTGACACCTTGAAGCTGAAAGGAAATCAATGCTCTTGGGCAATGCATTACATTACAAGGTACAAGTCATATATTTTATAAGCTCATTATTGGCACAAGACCCATTAAAACATTTAGTAAACTTATCATGAGTACAGACTTTCCAGCTGACATTATTTCAAGTAACAGGCTATTTTTTAGGCAAGGACTAATTTCTCTTGACAAATTTGTCCTACTGTTACCTAGTAGTGAAGGATTTAGGGGAGTAAGCTTCACCACAAAGTTCCTTGTGTACACAAAGTTGCACAATCAGTTTCTCTAACAGAATGCAATTCAGAAATGCTTCCACAGGACAAATTCTTCTAGCAAATCCTTGAGTTTGCTCCATGGACCTCTCAAGAATAACAACTTTCCATCCTGTTCCTAGTTTTTACTTTGCTCCCACCCGTATTAAATCCAAAAAAAATGCTCCCCTTTTATTCCTGTTCTCTCAAGTTTACTTTAAGGTATCTATTCAAAGCCTAACTTAAATTCTGAGGTTTTGAAATTAACTACTTGTTCATTCTGATTTTGATCTAGATAGACTTATTTGACTGTGATCTTGACAAGGTTTTATTCTCTGCAGCGTGCATCATCACAACACAGTATTAGCCAGGACAATCCTGTGGGGAGTGTTGAGCAATGTCCAGCATAAGGACCAGAGCAAAGCCAAGCATGAAAAGACAAAGAGAAGTTCCTCTGGACTGCAACTTCATCTGTAAATGGAAAAAATTTTGGGATTCTTAGTGGTCACCTCCTGATTGTCAAAACCCTTTAAAACTCCATATATCATAACTTGCTCCATTGGCAAGTGGCATAAAGAGCACAGACAGCTTAAGGGACTCAGTGACAACTATTGTCCCTTGAGTCTATGTTTGATGAACTGAACAGTTCATGGAGGTGGGAAGGTACAGTGACAAGGTTTCAAGGAAATCATAGAATTTCATCTTCAGGCTAAGATGCACACTCCTAAGAAGGCTGAAATTCTCTTGGCAGAAAACAATCAGGCTAGAAAGGGGGCAAACCTGACAGAAATGCCCAGTGAAGCTGTCCTCTTGCATTAAGCACAGCCTTCCAAAGGCTGAGATCTGTGCTAATGGTCTGTTGGAGGCCGTGTCACTTGGACACACAGCACTCCAGGAAAACAGACAGTACTTTTGTGATGCCAGAAACAAATGTGTGGCACTGCCCCTGCCAAATTCTACACAATAGTCTGAGGGAGGATTCAGCACTTAAGGAATATGGGAATATATATGAGAGGGAGGGGCACAGCAGGTCCTAGACTCACAATGAAAGCTGTTCAGAAGGACTCTAAGCACCAAGAAATATTCACACTATAACAAGCAGGATCTGACAGAAAGATGGAAGAGGAGTACTTGGTGTTTATTTTTCACAGGATAAGTGAGAATGGAAGAGTCCTTCTGTGCTTGCCTAGTCAAGCTGGGTGAGCTACAGCAAGTAACCCAAGACTGCAGCCAGTTAAGTTTTGAATGTTACCAAGGATGGAGACTTCACCTCCTGGGAAAACACATTCCAATGTTTAACTGCAGGAAAAGAGTGTCATATTTTACTGTCTTACTGTTTGTGCTCATTGCTCCTTGCCACTAGGTACTAAAAAGAGTCTGGATCCATCCTTTTAACACCATCCCTTCAGATATTTACACATTTTGATAAGAAGTTCCTTGAGCCTTCCCTTCTCCAGGCTAAACACTCCTGGCTCCCTTCCTCATACAAGGATGCCTTTGGTCATTATTGTGGCACTGGATGGGCAGCCCCAGGATGGCCATTTTCTGGCTGCTTGGATAATTCAGCTCCTCAAAGCAGTGTCTTTTTTACCTTTCCTGAAACACTGACAATTATAAACTCATGTTCCTACTAGAAGTAATTTCTCTGATGTTTACCTCACGGACGTGAGATTTAACTCCTCCTCATATTGATGGTTAAAAAGAAATTTTATCGTGGATCAGAGTGACCAGAAGATATTTATGGGGATATCAGCTGAACTAAGTACTTATATTGAAAATACCTCATAAACAGACTAGACACAGAGAATTGTTCTCTTTCCTTTTAAAGAGAAGTTCAGGTTACATGGTAACAGTGATTTTTAAATCCTTGTTACTCTGTAGAAACCTGACTGACAAAGTATTGTATTTTCATGGAAGTAGGAAGTATTACTGTAATTCCTTTAAACTGTTTTTCTTCTTTCTGTCTCTAATGATAATTTTAAAATAAAATTTAAATTTAATTTAAATAAATTTAAATAAAATTGATGCTAACAGCAGTTAATCTCAAAGAAGAGAGCATGACTATAAGCACTGCTGCAGGCAGTAAGTCACATTTAAAGCAAAGTAGTTGAAAGGGGGGCTAAGTGACCCCCCGCCATGTAAAACATCAGCAACTCTCTGCACTCTGTTTATTCTAAGACTTTTTCTCTGATGTTCCTAACTCCTATATTGCCTTGCCTATACTTAAGATTATTAAAAGGGGAATTAATAACAATTGTTCCAGGATGAGCCAAGAGATAACACAAGCCAAGAGATATCACAAGCCCAGATTCCCACCAGGAATTATTCCAGAATGTCTGTGTGGGAAGCTGGATCTTGTAGACAAGATTCTGGCAGGGTGAGGAAATTTTAGCAAACAATACTTAAGAGAGACACACTCTCTCTAGTGTTTTCATTTCCTGGAACCTTCTTGCTGAGGAAGATTTTGTTTAACCAGAAAAATGAACACTGCCAATTTACCTATGAAGAAAGTAAAATAAAATAAACCCAAGAACCATTGCATATGTATGGACCATATATTTTATACATACTGCTGTAACGCAGAGCTGCAGTAGGATACAAAGGTATGTCTAGTTTTCAGCAAATGACTCACTCCTGCACTGCTGTAAAAGTGGAGTTAACTAAAATGTTTAAAAAAGCCTGCTGAACACTTAGCATCTCAAAAGCTTAATAATTAAGATGACCCCGAAACTGGTAGGTAGAGGGGAGAAAAGTCTCAAGTGGAAACATGGCTTGGAACCTAATATGTAGAGGATGAACTGTAAGAAAATGAATGTTTAATAATCAGTTTTGTGGTTTTGTTACGTCTTCACCTTTTCAGTTAGAACCTGCCAAGTTAAAACATCACAAAGCCTAAATAAAGCTCAGTTTTATAAATGCCCCTTTTCAATTGCATAACTGCTTGTCTCATTTTGTCAGTTTTCTTGTCAGATTCAATTCCTTAGCCAGGAAGTCCCCATCTGAAAGCTGCAATGAAAAAAGGCATCAGGTATTTAAGTAAATGAGATGTGGATAGGAAATGGAGGATAGCGTAAACCTGGACAACAATTCCACAAAGTCTATCTAGTGTTTCTTGGAAAGATTCGAAGGACCAAAGAAAGACAAATTTACTTGAGAAAAGGACAAAGTGACAGAACTAGAATGATATGAAGGGCTGGCCTAGTGCATTTGGGCATTAAAAAGGCAGTAAAATCTTTCCCATCTGGTAAGGAAGAAGACAACGGAGGACAGTGGAAAACAGGAGGAACAGCTTAATTTTAATTGAGACAGCTCATCTCAAAAACTGACTAGCCAGACCAAAACAAACAAAACCCCCTCAAAAATCAAAGACGCAAAGGTTCTATAATAATGAAAAAAATTCTATAACACCTGCACAAATCAGTATTTGGTGCCAGTTTTTCTGGCACACTCTTGAATAAGATTAATCACCAAAATTCAGTATTAAGTCAAATCTGATAAGTTCAGCCATTCTGGGAAACTTCCTAGACTGTCTAAAATTCGGAACATTTTGTCCAGGCTTGCACCACATACGTTGCAAAACCTGGAATTAATTCTTCAGGAGTCTGCCTACTGCAATTGTTCTAAAGCCTTGTTTAACAAAGGGAAAAGAAAAATTTACATGTTCCCAATGATAGCTAAGTCCCTGAAAAGTATATAAAAGGATGAGATGTATGAGAGGGAGGGAAGTATGCAATTAGCTGTTCTCTGAATTATCCTTAGTGGAACGACCAGAACCAGAAGAACATGGTGCAGCACTTCACAGTTACCCTCAGTAGGCACAGGGCTGTGTTGTGCTATGTTCCACTTACAGCCTGGCCTTCAGGACAGTGTCACGCTGTGCATGTCCCTGTGCCACAGAAAAACTCATCCAGCTAAAGGTAACAGGGGCCTGCAGGCAGCTCCAACTCAGCAGCAGCCACTGCACCACCTGCCTGTCCTTGCCTTTATCTAAATAGTACAGCAACAGGTTCTCATGAGAACCTTTTGTTCCACACTAGAAATGATGAATAGAGTTGTTTTCTTCTAAGAAAACCCTGTAAGAGCTCAAAGGGTAAAATGCTGTATGATCTTTCCACGGACAGCACCTGCACAGTGTGCTGTGTCCTGATCAGAGGCCTGTTGATGCTGTGCAGCTCAGGGCTCCCAGCATCTGAAGGGATGTAAAATTATCTGTACCATCCTCTCTTTCTTTCTTGTGCTAGTGTAAATGAAAACTGTTTTAAGAGATACTTTGCAGAGTCTGAGTCCTTTTCCTACTGGGATAATCCTGAAAACCAGCTCCTCCTGGGGAAAAATTGTAAGAATACATCAGTGGGAAGATGATAGGTCAGCAGGGAAACAGGTTTGTTTAAGGATTCAATGTAATATTTATTATAATGCAATATTACATTTTAATTAAAATTATTATCTGCCTTCTGGATAGCCAAAATCACTTCAGAGAGGTGACAAGATGCCAACATTTATCAGCTCCGCATGGAAGTATTCATGCTTTCACCAAACCTAGATCTCAAGTTTTGCTTAGTTTAAGAAGAACTTTACGTGGAACTCTTCACTAAAGTACCATTCACTAGAAGATTGATATTAACTCCATCAGGAAAACTACAACACACACTCTCCACCTCCAGAAGTGTTAGAGCTAGACCTGCCCTCTTTCCCCGCTTTCGTTTCTTTTGGCTGGTCAATGGAGAAGGAAGGAGGCAGACAGCCTTTGTCTCTGCTGCTTGTGAATGATCAGCCCAATGTACTAGATTCCACTGAGGATGGCACTAAAGGAATTAAAAAATACCATGTTTTATGTCTGGTTGCTTACAGGACCATGTTCCATGCTTCTTTCTCAGCGGCTCTGTAACTTCCTGCCTGTGCCTTTTCTGCCCCAGGCCATATTATCCATTTTTCTTTTTTTGCAAAGTGCTGATGTAAGACTCAGTCTTTTGATACTTGGAAACCTTCTGTATATGCCTGCAGCAGCAAACCAGAATATATCTGGCAGAATATGCAAGGCAGAAGTGCATCTGTTCCCCAGTTATAAAGTGGTTTCTTTATGAGGGATTCCCAGTACCAGCTCATTTCTCTGTCAGGTTTTGCATTCCAAAACCTGCAGCAATTTTCTTCCCACCAGATATATTTTAAATAATTTTCAATTTAAACTGGTGTCACTTTGGCATGATGAATACATTTTTCTGCTCGCAGTCATTCATTTTATTTTAAAAGTTTTTCAGCCTGTCCACTTTTTCTTTTAAGCCAACACATTTTTTTCATGAAAAGGTTCCATTAAATATTCAAGTATTCTAATGATGCTAATGCAAGTCAAGGAAGATGTAGGCAATGCAATTGCCCAGTGCTGTACCAGAGCAGCATTTCAACTATGTCGTTCAGACAAATCTTTCACCCTTCCACTCAACAGATAGCAGCTTTCAGAATAGAAGTCTGGGTCTACATCAGTTTTTTAAGTCTGGGTCTACATTAGTTTGCTAAACTTGGTCAGCATTTGGATACAGATTCTTCTTTGGATCCAGCAGTTTCTGTTTCAGTATTGAATTAATCAAAACTCTGGAAACCCAAACTCACGAGCTTTGAGAAGTGCACATCAGGCCAACAGTCCAGTAATTTCTATGTAATTCTGTATTTAGTAAGAAGCCATATGCCCTTAGTGAGTAACCATATGCCCTTTCAGAAAGTGGAACCATCCGCTGGACACAGCATTCTTTTTAACTATATTTACATTACAGCTTTTGTAGCATCCATATGGCCACTATCAGGGTCACCTGTGTCTCTTGGCTTGGAAATGTACACCAAAAACTGCTTTCTCAATGGATTTTCTTTCTTATTATTTAAACAGGCTACCTTCTGTCTGTGAAATCAGTTCCTTGACTACCTCCCCTCCCAAAAAAAGGTTTTTCACACACTTCCCAAAAATAAATTCTAGATATTCTCAGTCATTTAAAAGAATCACCAAGCCCCCAACAGTGTTGTTTCCTTGCCCAGTGATAATTTTCACAATATCTGCTTTTGTGCTCACTAAATTGTGCTTCTGAGTTGGTGCACCTGTTTGAGCCAGCCACCGTTGCAATCTGAGAGGCCCTTCCCACAACTTTGAAAATCACAGATAAAAATCTACCCCTTGATATTATACTCTTGTGCCTAATTTCTTGATTGCAGATTTGAGTGTGATGCCCTTTGAGGCTGCTCCCAGTTATTCTACAAAGTACCCAGTGACAATAAACTCTCTCTATATATTTATGTGTAAGTACACACATATATATGTACACACTACATGAATATATAAAAGCATATTTATATATATAAAAGCATACCTCTGTACACAAACATCTAGCTGCAACATTTGACTGTGAAGGCTTTTCAAAGGCTGCCTCAGATCTTTCTGTGTTTAAATACTCTTTCCCACACTAACAGGTGGTTTTGAATTAACATCTTCATACCTTGCATTGCTACTGGGTACACTTGCAAGGTGTTTCATTTCCTCAGGATTAAACACTTTGTTCAGAGACAGTGGAAGGAAATTCTGCTTCCTGTTGAAAGACTTCTGTTGTTGCCTTGACGCATCATGAATTTTTTTTTGCTCCCTACTGGTCTACTCAACTCCTCAGTGTAAAACTAACCAATCTATCTATACTCCTTGTCTGCCCCTTCCACCCTTGTCACTTTAAAAGGGTTTCCACTTCTGCAACAAACTCTGACCAGTTTTCAGCTCAGGCAGCTGTTGTATGATTTCTTGATTGCATCATATTTTTATTTGCATGGGCCTCAAATTCTACAGTTCATCTAATTTTGTATTAATTGACTGATTAATGGGGGAGTATTCAGGTTTATCCACAGGTTAGCTGTTGCTCAGAGGTGGTTCTGATGCCTTGTTTTGGGTCACAATGCTGGTCCTATGCAGATTTTCAACCACAGTGAGTATTGTTCTGGCTTTTGTTCATTTCTCCCTGCTAAATTTTGAAAGAAGTGTCTATGATACAGTGCAGTGTTATGTTCTCTCTCCCTCACTCTCTGTCACTGAACAGAAACAAACTGAAAACAACTTTTCTATGTGTCTGAATTACAGGATTCCAGAAAAAGTAAGAAGCTGAGCTACTTTTAAAATTATTATTACTACTATTAATAATAGTAGTGTCTTATTTACTCAGTAGTTTTGTCATATAATGGTATTTTCTTTTACCAGCTTCTCCTTTCCCCTTTATCCTGTCCTCTTATGCTGCTCCTGTAATAAAAAAGGAAGAAACTGGAAGTGCCCAAGAGAGTCATGGCACCAATCCACCGCTGTGGGAGAAGGGATTTGCTGTAGGGGAAACAGACCTGTGGTAGGAATGAACCCACACGCTTCAGTGGTGATAACTGAAGTTATTTTCAGCAGAGCTGTTTCCCACATTACTTCCTTGCTGTTTTGCCATCGGGGGTGGCCAGCCATTCAGAGACACAGCTTCTTCTTTGGGTTGTTATGAAAGCAGCAGATGCCACCACTGGTTTTCCACGGGGACTGAATGAAGTGTTCAGTAAACAGAACGGTCCTACCTAAGGCAAGTTATGTATTATACTGAGAGGTGACTGCCGTTCCTTCCCTGTCTTTCATCAGCTCACACAACATGAAATAGTAAAACTGGCAACAATTTCCATAACAACTTTCATCCAGAAGCATCCCAAAACCTTTACAGAATCAGTTTTCCCTACAGTTAAAACATGAGAATCTTTAGCATCCAGTAACACTACACAAAATTCCAGGACAGAAAACGGAACACTTACAAAAATCATATACCCAGACTAGGCAAAAGTTTACTGTTTTGGAGAAATAGACCTTCTTAACAACCCAACAGAGCTGTCCCATCCATGTGCTTCAAAATGGTTCTTGAGACATCTACATTTTGGAAACAAAACCATATTCAAGCTTCATAGACTATGCTTACTTAGCCTGCCAGAAAACTATCTCATACTTTGTCTTTTTTGATGAACCAGCCAGGAAAGTATGTCAAAATAGACAGTCACTTGCTAACAATCAGTTATTCAGTCAAGGATGACATGCAGATACTTTGTACATGAAGTAAAAGGACACTGTCATTGCCCTGAATAAATTACAATATAAGCACAGAAATAAAGCAATGCCAGTGGAAACAGAGAAGGAACAACTAAAATATTTAAATACAGCAAAAACATAATGGGTACCAAACTATTCCTTAAATTTAGAGGGACTTCTACAAAATAAAGACATTATAAATATAGGCACAAGGCTCTATTTGATCATTACTCTTGTGGATTGTTTCTTAAATCTGAATGTTAGAAATTGAAAAGAGATGATGAAGATGTAAAGATGATTGGCACAAACTACAAGGTGAATTAGCATTAGTGAGAAAATAAGGGGAAAAAAGGAGATAAAGACATTAGAGCAAGGAAGAAATAGCCTATGCCACATGACAGGCTCAAGAAATCACCTCAGGACCACAGAGCCAGTAAAAGTAAGGGGAACAGTATTTCATATCCAAGTAGGTTAGCAGGCATATCTTCTCATGTGTTTGAACTCATCTGTTTATTCGGTTTCGGAGGCAGTGTCTTTAGAGCTAGGTATTTCCACCTGAAAGGTTTTTTTCACCATCACTTAAATTTTGCTACAACTAAACTGGCTATGACAGAAGTATTAGTGTGCTACGCTGCTGCAATTCAGCTAGGTCAAATTCTTGCTGCAAACCTAAAGGATGAAAAATATTTAGGAAAAAAAAAACCCACCTGCAACATTTGAAATCAATTGATAGGAGATGCCTGCATTGGGAAATTGGAATGATTCCAAAAGGCTCAAAAAATCTCCTTCTGCTACTTGATAGTTATTAAAACTTAAAAAAAAAAAAAAAAAAAGCATCAGTAGCGTGCTGACTACTAGCAAAACATATCACTGTAATAGTCTATGGAAATCATCCTTTTTAGGGGGCTGTGTCTCGGGCTGCAGGGTGCATTGTGCCCTGGTGCTGAAGTTTAAAGCTCTGCTGCCATCTGCAGGGGTCTGTCCTCGGCATCACTGCAAGCTGTGAGCGCTCTCTGGAAACTTCCCCATCAGAATCACACTGCCATCGGCATGTCAGACCTCGTCACGGCTGCTCTTCTGTTTATACCGCCCTCAACTGGGACCCAAAAATGCCAGAAAAATTCAAGGTTAAGCTGAAATCAGAGATAAATTGGGTCTATATTTAGCAATTTATTACAACTGCCTTTTTTTTAGGTTATGTAATTTCTGTGAGCTTATTTCTACTATGGCAAAATATGTCATTAACCAATTATGAAAAGACTGCAAACCTGATCAAAAAATTAATTTATTTGAACTTCTGCTCTATAAAGAGAGGTGTGATTGCTTCTTAACATGGGACAATCCTGCTCATGGCCTGATGACCATCTTCAAAAAGTATCAGTCCAAAGTTTTCTTTAGATCCCCCTCTTGCTACTAGCATACTTCAAAAAGCCCTTCATATCTGACACAGCACTGACCAGTTTCAACTCTTATTGAGCTTTGGCTTTTTATGTCTTCTCCATGCATATACAAACCATAGCTCTGATCCACATATTCTACAGATTTATTGCTGGAAAGAAGAATAAAGAGTTCAAATAAAAAGATGAAGATGATTTTCAGGTTTGATCCCTCTACATGTCAATTCTAAGAGCAAAATAAATGAGATAGAGTGAGCACACTCTATCTCATTGCAGAAATTTGCAGACTAAGCAAATTTCTGCCTTTCTTTTCACCTGAAGGTGCTGGCTCCTGAGGTACCTTTTTACCTAGCCTGAACAACAGCATTGGAGACAAATAGATTTATTGCTGATTCCATCAAAGTTCTGACATCTAACAGATTGATTTGTTTCTAATTTGGAGAGTTCAGTTTCAGGTCATTTTCTGATTCCCCCTGATTATTTTTGGCAGGGCTCTGTACTACATTCAGCATGAGATCCCTTTGATAACAGAAACAATTAAATATTTAGGATAGACAGACAAGATTTCTCTTTATGTGAACTAAAGATAAGGCTAAGTAATCCTCACCTTCACATTTGTTTTGTTTGGAAACTGCTTTGCTTCTTAAAATGATTGATTTCATGAACAGCAGTGACAGCAGCTTGTGGCTGACAAATGTCAGTTTTGAAAGTATTTGAGGTTAAAAAGAGTTAGAAACTAGCACTGACATTTTATTTCCAGATTTGTTGTGATACAGATGTGTATCTGTGTTCCAAATTGTTTTTTGTGATGCAATCACTAGACACTACAGCCTTGAACCTGCTGTCAAAAAAAAAGAGACTGGAATCATAGTAAATCTCATAATGTTTCCACTGTATTGGCAACATGGGTTACAGAGCTCCTGAGTGACTGATGTAAGTCTGAAAGTGTCATTATTTGGCTCTGAGACCCTCAACCCTAAGAATGCATGAGTTTCTCCATAAACTACATGGTACCATAGTTAAAAGTGAGCACGTGCTCTGACCTGTCATCTCCACAACCTGCAGTTCCCTCAGGAATATCCATCTTCCCTGGTGTGGTCTGTCTCCCATGGACAGCAGTGCCTATTCTTCTCTGCCGTAGAGCATCTCCTCCGATCTTGGTGTCCCCTGCCTTGTCCTCACTCTTCTTGTTTCCTTCTCCTCTTTCCACTTAACACTTTATGCTCTTTCTAAAATACATTTCCACAGAGCTTGGCTGCTGGGCTCAGCTGTGTCCTGGTGAGGGTCTGTGGTGCAGCTCTCTCCAGCTGGCTGTGTCCAGTGTGGGGCAGCCCCTGACCTCTTCCCACAGAGGCCACCCCTGCAGCCTCTCTCTGCCCTGGTACAAAACCTTGCCACCCATACACAGCATAAAGTGACTTCATAAATGACACAAAATTAACTTCCCCTCATATACTTTTTGTTCCTGGTCCCTTCTCTCTAGAGATGGACTAAGGTTAAGCAATGGAGGAATGACTGCAAGTGGGGTGTCGTGTGACACTTGTTAGAGAAAATGACAAGCAGATAATGCTGGAAACAGGATGAAGAAAAAGACAGTCTTACGATTTGTGCAGTTGTCATAAACGAGTGGTTTAGGTTGTTCAAAACATCACCAGCAAAGGTATCAGCAAAAGCAGGTTTAATATTAAAGTGGAAGCACAACAGAGTTCATCAGCAAGGCCCACTCTACTACCTAAAGGATGCAGAGAAAAATTGGACTGAAATCTAAAAAAATCAAACTATCTAAACCTAAAATCAACCAAAAATCACCTATGCAGAGGCTGGGCATGGAAAAGGGTAAGGATAGAAATGCTGAAGGATAAAAGGAACAAGAAGAGCCTCCCACTGAGTCACAAGGTTCAGGGTAGATGCCGTTGCTAAACTTAGCCTTGAACTTGACCAGCAGTTTAGGCCTAAAGGTTTTAACAGCACTTCAACTTAATAGAACTCAGTCGATAGCTCAATTTAAACAATTTAGCAGAATATTCCAACAAAATTTACTATAGCACAACAGTAACTCACTTACAGGCTTAAATTACTTACGGTTCTGAAGTACTAAAGAAGCTCAGAATGCAACATTCACAGTACGTTTGCTACAGCATATTCACACCTGCACACACACACAGACCTACACGAGTATGTACAAGATATATCCCTGTGAAAATTCCCCTCGAATTCAGCAAAATACTCACATCAGATGCCTGTGCACCTTCTCCATGGGCAAAGGGTTGAGTCTCTGGGAGTCGGGTTTTCAGCCCAGGCTCCATCATGGGCGCTCAGTGGCAGCACTTTAACCATAGAAAATCTGAGAGCTAGCTGGCCCTAAGAGTTGTGCCACCGAGGAGAAGATTGCTGGTTGCAGCCCACTGCAGTCCAGGGGAGCACAAAGGGTCTCACTCTCAGGACCACTGCTTATAGGGTCCCATGAGAAATGGCTTTAGTCATAGTAATTTTCCATCCTGACCACAGTTCAGGTGGGTAACATTCTTTGAAGATTTGAGAACAAAAATGTTATTCTATTTGGGTTGTTATTCAGGCAAGAAAAATAAGTTTCCAAGGCTGTTTGTTAAGAAACAGAAGCTCTTTAGCCAGCTCCCAAGTTCCTGGGAGCAGATGATGTTTCTGATAAGCTCCAGAGGAGCTGAGCACAGGTGCTGTTCATCAAGGCCAAGGCATAATGAGCATTTCTGAGATCATGGTGTGGCCTGAGGAGAAGGGTGGGGTGCATTGCACCACAGCAGCCGTAAAACTGCTCTCTGGAGAAAGAGATTTAATCCCAATCTTTGCCATAAAATTTCTAAACAGTACTTAGCAGTTCTTTAAAGCAACAATGACCAAGTTCTCTAAGGCAGGGAGATATTTTTCCTCCTACCCTGTGACTCCCAGCTAACAAATTAACTGCTTTAGTACACAATCAAATCTTCAGCCACAGAGGTGGATACCTAGAACAAGCCAGGTATTCTAGGTGTGACAGGAGAAAATAAAAAGTGTGGCATAATCCTGAAAGGATCTACACAGAGTGAGCTCAGACAATTCTTAGCTGAGGTCTATCTGGAGTTTTAAGTGCAGGCTGAAAATGCACACACTGCTGAGCTGGCCCCTCCGCATCTCTGCACCACACTGCATCAAAGCTGACCGGCTCCACAGACCTGACATGGTTCTTCACAAGCTCTGAACTAGTGCCTCTGCATCCTCGGCATGGTTAATTTGAGACCCAGATGAATCATCCATACATCATTAACAACTGCACACCCAAGGATGTTCAATTCGTTCCCATATCCAGGTGCCTTTTCCCAGAACCTTCATTTTTCTATGCTCTCTCTCTGCTGCACAAAATCCACACACACACTCCAGCCCATGCCTCAACTTGAGACCAAATTTTCTACTACCATACATAAATTGGCAACTAAAAGCTGCTTGTTCAACCTTGTGGCACCTTCTCTTGGACAAGGCTGTGAACTTAAAGTTCAGGATTAGGTGGCTCACTCTTGCTCTGGAGAATTTGCTTAAGGTTTCCATTAGGTTCTTTAAAAGCTGTAACGAAATTAAAGCATTTTCCATTTTGCAAGTCAGCAGCCAGGACATCTTCAAAATGTTAAATGGTTTGTTTAAATTAAAGCACTTGTTCTATGCCTAAGTTTAATGCTTTATTCCAAAATCAATACGAATGCAATGAAAGTCAGGTCAGAGAATTTAAACAACTGGAGAATCTTCTGCTTTTCAAGACTTCAGAATATTGAGTAATCATTTTCTTCTAAGGAGTAAATCATATTTTTAGTGTCTATATAATCTACACTAACAATCCAAGGAAAAATAGATCACCCTCCAATCTCTGCAGCTGTTACAAAACCTGTATATTTCAAGCAGGAATAGCTTGCTTGAGGATGTTAGGGTGATTTCCCAAATTTTCAATTACTGAAGTAATATCACATATTGTCTCCTAAAGTATGGCATTATTTACATTACTTTCAAATGCAAATGACAATGCTTCTTGCTGAAAATCAGTTCCAGATCTGAACTCACTTACCACTTTCCAGTCAACTAGAAGAAGCATGCTTTTGAGTAAATCCAGCTGGTCATTCAAACCTAGCTCTGGATTAATGAGTTCAGGACAGTTTCCCCTACACAGATACTAACATTCAGATACTCATACCTGATACAAGCCATCATTTCTCAGCAAGTTTCTAGCCAATTCCACCAGCCACATTCACAGCAAAACCAAAATGAACACACGGCAGCACTTTATTAATCTCCCCCTGCTGTCTACTTTTTTCCATCAGGGTGGCCCTGCTTCACGTCACCAAGTAGTTTAACTTGCTGTACATGTAGGGTGTCCATTATTTTTTCTATGTGCCAAGATTACCATATATGTGCTGCAGTAAATGCATAAAGAAACTCCATTTGTACTAGTTTTTGTATTGCATACGTGGTGTCTCGGCAGCAGACACCCCTGCTTTTCCCTCGGAGGATGCTTTGCTGACTCACCTACTCGTGGATACAGCAGCTTCGTTTGGCTGTGCAGCACCAGTGCACACACAAATACAGCCTTTACTTCTCCTTCCATGGAGCACTGAACTATGCAACTTGCAGAGGATGAAATATGGGAGGGTTTGCCTGTGCTGCTTTGGTCCCGGGAGGCAGAGTAAGTGTACAGCAAGTGAATGTGTGCAAACTGTCAAGTCAATAACCTGTGAAGAAATTTTTGGTTTTGTTTCACTTCCAGCAGCTGATGTTCTATACTTTTCTCCATAAAAAAGCAAAATTTCTATGAATTCTGTAAAGATCAGGCCATACCAAGCGCCAATAACCATATAAGTTGTTGTTTGAAAAAGGGTTACTGGCAGTAAAACACTGTACAATAACTGACATGGATTTTAGTAAAAATGTTGAGATTTTAAACTGTAAATTGTGAAAATAAGAGCTTTCTTAAATACTACTTTTTTTGGAGTAGCTTTTTAAAATTACATCAGTCACTAAAAGAGAAGATATAGCTCTGCCAGATAGACCAATATTTTACACAAAAAACCACAAGAACCATGAAAGTTACACAATACAAATGCAAAACAGTAAGTAGCACATATAACTCATTTTAATTTTCACTTTTCTTTTAGGTTTCTTCCACCTTTCACTGTTTTGCTTCTGCTACTTGCAGTTCTTTACACTGCTGCTTGTAATCTCAATAATTCTTTTCTTGACTTAATAATCTGTTTAGTCAATGGAGACATTATCAAAACAACAACAACAAAAAACAAAAAAACCAAAACAATCAATTGAGTCACTGCAGAACCTTTTTCAGAATACACCAAACTGAAAAAAGAAATAGCATATTTAAGAGGTTAACTATAACAAATTAAATACCTTCTTATCTCTTAGTTATCTTCATTTGTAAATTTGACTTATCAGGTATACTGTCTTTATTCATCAGATAGCATTTACCAATTCCAACAGCATAACCATTAATATGATACATTCTAACACAGCTGTCAGCTTCTCTCTCTCTGACCTCACTTTTTCTCTCATATAAAAGGCGATGAAAATATCTGGAATATCTTCTCATCCCCTGAAGAAATGTAAGAACTGCTCTCCTAAACAGCAAACTAAACCACCCAGTGACATCAGTATTTGGATGGGATTGCTCTGGACAGCAAGACCTAGGACGCTGCTGGAGTTCTCATTTCTCTCTTTGTGGGTTTTGCGCATAGAGAAAAAAAAAGCAGAAGTATGATATGCATAAAAGGAAATGAACTTGCAAAAAGGAAATCACAAGAGTGCAACAACAACAAAAAACCCCTCAAATACTGCAAGGTAGTATTTTGGGGAATTATTTCTTAAAAATAGTGCAGTATATTGAAATGTGGAATGCAAAACCAGATTTGAGCCAGTGCTGGAGAATGTGCTGGGGCCTGGGGCCAGTGTTGGACCCATGGTAAAAACAGGTATATCCGGTGCTGAATAAATGAGTCACAGATGAAGGGAATGTACTGGATTTATCTCTAGAACCAGGAGAATCAGTTCTTGTATGTCAGTTCTTCATACACCGTTGTTTTAACTTCCTTACAATACTCCTTTAAAGACCATGAGGCTTAGGGAGTTTGAAAAACATCTGAGGAGAAGTTGTGTGTAAATGATTGTTACAGAATGGCTCATAATGAAAATCCTAACCCTCAAAAATGGCAGTAAAAATTTCTGCCATATCTGTAAGTACATCTGTAAGTACAGCTAAATAGTTTTTTAAAAGGGCTATGGAAATCCTCACCAAAAAGCCCTTGTTTCTATGAGCATATAATTTTCTGTGGTGGCTTACATATTTACTATTCTGGGTAGAGATGGCAGACCTATGGCGAATTTTGGAATTCAGTCAATATTGCAGTATTCTGCCCTTTAAATGTGGCTGTTGTGTGAGACAATTCTCAGAGGCTAGGCTTGTAGACAAAGAGAAAAAGAAAGTGCTCCCTGAGGAAAATGGGTATTGGATAGTGTCACTTCAGTTTTGCCCAAGTGCAGTTTGAGATAGATGCTCTTCATCCAAGATTTGATCCTTTTCAGACGTTGTAGAATCTCTGCAGTAAGATTGGTTCTGTCTCTGGAAAAAGCAGGTGGATCTCATCAACAAAAACCCAGTATATTTCTACATGTTCAGGAGAAGAATACACAACTTTTGAACTTACAGAAAATGTTACAGAGAGAAATTGCTCCCACAGCCATGGAATAAATAATAAGCCAATTAAAAGAAGTGAAATTATGTATTTGTGTGGAGCTTGGCAACATGCCCAGCTCTGCTGGATAGATGTGAGATTCATAAACAACTCTTTCATCAAACCGATGTTATTTCCCCAAAATGACGAGAAGAGGCAGCTCATATGTCAATTGAGATGTCAGAAGAAGAGATTTTGATCAAGGATTAAAAAAACCCCATTAATCTACTCTACAACAGTGCTGATACTCTCTTGATGTTTTTGCTGCCAAAATTCCCAAAGTGAAGTAATCAATAACTGAATCAAGTAATCAATCTTTCCAAATCATATTATATGGGAAGAAAACATATTTTCAGTTACTGGACACTACAATAGTTTAGAAGATGAAGTGAAGGGAAAAGGCTGTACTCAACTGAAACTGCTGAAACTGCAGGGGAAATCTAGGTCAGCAAAATTCAATTACAAGAGCTGTGTAAGCAATTGAAAAAAACACACTAATATTCATTAGAGGGAAAAAAGGCTTACTTTAACTTTCAAAAATAAATTTAAATTTGAAAGCTTAAATAGTCACAAAATATATGTTTGAATGTGATTATTCACACTTTAAATTCTAAATGGAAAATGTGTGGGTAAGCTGCAAAAGTGACAATTACAATGCAGAAGCCATACCACTTAGGCACTGAATTAATGTTGTAATTTGAATCATGAATATCCACAACAAATTGTTCATAAAATATGCACACAGGGAAAACGTTTACCAAATAAATTTACAAACTCAGGCAATAAAGTTATTGTGAGGATTTTTTCTGAGCATTTTGTCAACAGAAGAAAGAAAATAATGTACTGAATAAATTATCCTCCAGAAATAGCCTCTTATTTTGTGATTACTGAGTAGATTGGCAAGAGCAACAAAAACTTTAATGGAACTGAGTATTAACATTTCATTGTACAATTTATTTAAATGGAAGAATTTAAGGATTTAAAAATTGCTGCAACTTGCAAGTCTATCTCATTTTACACAGTTGATTTGGACATATTATTACCACACTGGGACAGCCCTACCCTAAATACAGCTCTAGGGAGACAAGAATTGTATACCCTCTAAGGAAGGGGATGTTTTCTCTAATTTGAAAACCACTTAAATGCTATTATCACTATTGGAATAGATTTTCTCACAGGTCAGTTGAGGTAATGTGTGAAATCTAAATGTGGGCCACCCTATCAGCAACTGGCAGAAACAGAACCAGATAACAGACTTCAGACCAAAGCAAACCAATGCATTTGGTTTTGTAAAGATATTTACTGGCAGCTCCATTTTAATATGCACAGCATAACTTAAAAAGTTTTGGAGTAATGCCCAAAAATTCGGGGGGTGCATTTAAGTAGACTGTTACTTTTTTTTTATTTGCATTATTTTATAAATATTTATTCTCAAAGTAAACAATGCTAGGTATCCATTTCCCATCTGTCTGATGGATCATGCACATATCCAACACACCCAGATGCTTAAATATAAACATTACTGGCTGTTAGACTGTGGAACACTTTAAACTGAAGTGTTGTCCATCAGCTGAGATCTTAGTATTTCTTAGGTATAAAAAACATCTCTAGATTTCTGTTAGAGATTGCACATATTGGCTAAAAATAATGTCTTCAGGAACCAATGCAAAGAGGAGTCTGAATCCTATTGTATCAAACACATGTAGTGTTATATCTGTAAAAATATCTTGCTAAATACCATGGAAAGAGGCAGGATCAAAACTAGAGCAGATTTAACGGGCTATTTATTTTGTTTCTAGAACAGAGCAGTGATTTTACTGCCCGTAAAAACCACAACTAGGTTTCATTCAGAAAGGAGTATCTAAAACATTCTTGCACAGCTGCATTCCTATGAACAGATGTTTTAGTTCCAAGAGATTAAAAGGATTACATTTGGGAGTTTAAACTGTAACCACAGCATCCATTTTTTCTCCCTTCGGGGCATTCAACCTAGCTCTCCTGTGAATGAGTCATGTTTTAGGTTCTAATAATATATCTCAGGCCTAAGCTGTAATACCTTGCATGAGTCATGTTTTGGGGTGTCATCCAGCTTTTCCTGTTCCTGTAAACAGCTTCTCCTTTTACTCCTCTCACGTAATATAACCCTGGATTTGCAGTCAAAACCTAGTGTTGATTGTGGGTTTCCACAAGCCAGGCCCATCTGTTATCCCTAACTTAATACTTCTATTCCACAGTCCTATGTCCTCATGCCATTTTACTTTAACTGGTAATTTACAAATGTGATAAATTACATCTAAATATATTTATTAGGTAATCTAATTAGCAACACTCATATGTTCATTTGAGGTGTGGATCCATACAAGCTAGTGAAGGCAAGGTATAAGACAATGAAGAACCATTGAGATTTAGAAACTGAGGGCTTTGAGCGAGGACTGCTTACTGCTAAAAAAAATTGCTTCTGAATCTTCATAATAAGGTGATCATGCATCTTCCTAAAACACATAAGATTCTTAACTCCTTTCAGCTAAATCCAATAGAAAATTTTCTCCAAGTTTGACATGTACAAGAAGAACAATGAAGTATATAGCAAATGGAAGCTTAAAAGTCAACTGAAAATAATTATAAACACATATCTCCTTGTGTGAATGTTCTCTCTGAGTTTATTTCTTTCAGTTTAAATTGATTGTGCACAGACAATACAACTGGATTCAATCATTACAATCCCATAACACAATGATGTAAAAGGTAATAGCTATAGATTAAAAGCATCTGAAAAGATGTTCTAGAAGACAGCTATGTGATGAAAGTACACATCCTGAAGATACACCAAGACAGAGGACTGGAAAGAAAAGCAAAAGATTCTGCTATCAAGTGGCTTGAGATAAGAGTCAAAACAAATAAGATTGATAGGGGCATAAAGTGCCAGCAGGACAAGGAAGCAGCAGGATCATGGAAGAAACAGACATGGCCTATTGATGTTCACGTTTTAACTCTCAATACAGGTGGAGCACTCAGTTATAGAAAATAACTCCTAAAATATAATTACTGCCTAAAACAAGGTCCCACAGCTCTGGTCTGTAATTCAGATGGAGGCTTGAGATAGATAGAAAGCATTATCATGACTCAAAAGCTACCTAAGCATCCTCCTAAGATTTAAGTGCTTTCATTGTCCAGATAGTTTGACAGTTCCATGTTCATGAGTCTGTCGCTGTCTGGTTACCTTGGAACCTACTGCAGAACCATCCTAAGCTCGTCCTAAACCACTGGCTACCAAAGGACCAGCAACATTCCCAACACCGTTTTACTTCCTGCTCTCAGATCCCTGAGTGCACTGAGACCTTAATTGCCCTGGTCAGCCTCACCTGGGAGCTCCTTCCAAGCCTTCCACTTATGGGCCCAGGAGCTTCATTGCAGCTCACACCAACACCTTCAGTCTCTGGTTAAGCTACATGGGAGGTGTGTCCCTCTCCAGGGCTGCCATAGCTGTGCCTCTGCTTGGCCATGATCCCTATTCATCCTAGCCTGTGGACTGATTCCACAGTTTGACCTCGGATCTGCCTTGTGACTGTGAGCTTCCCTGGTGACCCCTGGGCTGTATCTGCCTGTTCCTTCTAAAACTGGCTTTACTATTTTTCTGAAAGATATGTAACACAGGCAAATTCAGGCAACATCTATTTTGCCCATTAATGCCAAATAAAAATGCTTTGTTTTCATTTTCATTGTCTGGTCTCTCACTCTTATATCCACCACTTAATTTAAAATGACAAGCACTCATTGAACCAGTAGAGTAATATTACTGTTTAATGAACGAATGTGCTTTGAGTTGTAACTATTTTCCTAGATTCTCCTAGTCAAGAATTATACCAGCTGCTTTGAAGCTTGAATGAGATTCAGAATAGTTGTTATGAATGACTGTATGTGCTACAATTTAAGGGGAAAAGGGAAGATTGTGGTTGTTGATACTTTTTATTTTTAACAATTCAAAGTAGTCAAAAAGGCAGACTGAAAGTTACTACCTTTCTATAAAGCAAAAAAAATATTATCCCTCATATAATTGCCCAAGTTTGCACTGTGCCTAGTGAAGAAGAATTCAGACCATGAGGGGGAAACACACTGAAATAAGCATGGGAATTATAGCCTTCTGCTTCCTCATAGAAAAGCCTCAGGTGTGCAAACAACCTGTTTGTCATTGCTGAAAGGATACACCTTTTTTTCTGCTACGGTAATGGGAAAAAGGAATGGCACACTCAGTAGCTGCAAACTTGCTGGCACGTGAGTGCAGGATTTTCCACTGACAAGTCTTCTGTGCTGTTGCTGAATGGGGTATAGACCCTGTGGTCATGCCATAAACACTGCATTCCTCCATCATCCTCCTGGGTGCTGTGTCATGGGAATTATGTCCTTTGTTATCAATACAGGCTGTTCTTGTAACCCTTGTTTGGCTGCTTCTTCCAGCGATTTCTCGCACGTGCACATTTCCATCCCCACAGCATTCCTGGAAATTTTTGTATTTCATTCCACAGAGACTGGCCTGGCTGGATTGCTATGGATGTAGTTTGGGGAAGAGATGATGTCCTAAAAGAGATGTTCTGCTGCATCCCTGGGAGGCTTTGCATGCATGAAGTTTTCCACATTCCCAAAGTGGTTTTGGTTCAGAAGTCTCAGCTTCACATCTCTTGGGTAGCACCCAGAAATACAAACCTGCAGGGAGCCTCACAATGTGCCTGGTGCTCTGTTCTGCCACCATAGCTTCCAGACTAGGACTGCCTGAGGGAGATGCCCACTACTGCCCCAGAGGAGATTGAGCATGTCTGCATCTGTGTCCGGGACAATTCCTGTTGTGATTTGGGATGCTGCTCTCCCTGCTGAAGTATTCTCTTGCTCAGCAGGTGTTTCCTTCAGCAAGACGGTGTCTCTGAAGATGATGTTGCTGCAGTTCCTGATGTTTCTTCTGGACATAGTCAGGGATGAGGAAGAGGATGCAGGCATAACTGTGTGTTTGTGTATGTTTGAGTGTTAGAAGTGAACTGGGCCCATTCAGTGGTAGCCTCGTGAAACCACCCCCAGGCTGACACTCAGGTAGTGTCTGTGAGGTGGTGCATGTGTCCAGAGCTGGACAGAGACCCCCACCTGCATGTGGGAAATGTTACACTTTGCTATAGGGCAAGTAGAGATGTGATCCCACTGGACAGGGTGGCTTCTACCCTCAGGATGAAACTGGGACGAGGGGCACTTATGGTCATAGCAAGGGGATGTCAAAGTCCTCAGGATAGAAATGGTCTCCAGACACAGACAGACTGCCTGGCACTGCTGTCCCTGCACACTCCAGCTGATGGCCAGACACCCAGGTCAGGTGAATCAGTGACTGTCCTTGGCTGCTCACCACGTCCTGAGCTGCTGGTGTCTCCAGGGAGTGGTCCTGGGGCAACTGAGTGGTCACAGACTCGGGCTGAACCTTGACTCTGTCGCTGTGACCAGCTTTAGCCCTGTCCTGTGCAGTAAGGATCAGACCAACTCCACATAGACCTGGACTTTGCCTCTTGGCAGAGAAGTGGCCCCTCTTCCAGTGGAATTAAAAGGAGAAACTGCAGGCTCTTAATGTCGACTGGGTCTAATTTTTTTCTTGGCATAGATTGCATGGTTTCCCTAAAAAGAAAACTTAATTTTTGTAGCAATTTTAGCAATACACAGATGATCACAGTTTTATTAATTTTTCAGCCACTGCCAAAAATATTTCAGAACTCTTACTGAAATCATTATTCCTCCTTCAACGGTAAGTATCTAAATCACCTGAGACTGTCTTTTCATTATCGTGTGGAACACCTTAATCACCTGAAATTCTTTTCAAAAAATAGTGCTAGGACGTTAGTTGTCATGCACTGGCTTTGCAGTAGTATTTCCTCCATTTTGTTTTGTAGGGGCTTAGGAATCAAAACTGGCAAAAAAGTTTTTCTAGAACTGCATTTTTTCAAAAACTACATTTTTTCTAAAACTGCATTTTTAACAGCATTTTAGAAGGACTGTTCCTTTTATGATAGCAACACTTGATTGCTCGGAGTAACTCAAACAATGCATCAGAAGCTGAACCCGTCCTGCAATGTCTGATGAACTGAAGAAATGCCTCTTCTAAAGCAGACTCAAGGTTGCTGTGTTCAGAGGCATTTGCACAACCACTGTGGATAAAGAAGCAATTTTCAATGGAATTAAAATTTCTCTAAAGAGCTGACTGATTATTCATCAAATAGTATAAATGCAAACAGGCCTTTGAGCAAATTCTTTCAGATTAAGTTTTTTTGGTGCATCCTTTAACAAAAAATAAATAAATTTTCACTTTCCATGTAAAGTTTACTCTGAGATTCAAATTAATTTCCCATTGTTCTTTTCTAGAAATGTATTTCTGTGAGAAAAATTTCTGGGTTTCTAGTGTTACAAGATAAGAACAGGAAAAATATTTCCTTTTTTCAGACTTAAAAATACAAGTATTAAATACCCATGTTAGTCATATATTTAACTATCTGTCTATGCTACAGATTAAAATAGCAGCCTATTTTGTTCTCAGATCTCTTACAGGCTTGTATTGGTCAACAGAATGTCACTTTTAAAGTGTGATTGCAGGCAAGGCTATAAAATGAACACTGCAGGAGTTGTGACACTCTTGCAGCTCTCTTATGAGATCAGAAGAGAAGAGCTTAGCTACTTTCCTGACAAAAAAATTCTTCTCTGAACATGTGCATAAACTCTGATCGCATTATCTGGTCCACCTCTTGTCCTGTGATAGGCTTAATCATCTCTGTGGAACCAAAAATGGCTTGTGGCTAAACAAGCACCCTTAGCTGTCCCCTGCCTGCCAGAACTGTACAGGGAAAACTGCAAAAGGAAGTGCCAGTCCTTTCCTGGAAGCAGATTTGTCTTGTCCACCTTTCTTGTGATTTAAGGATATAACAGAAGTCATTTTTGGAAGCAGAAATGTTAGGCTGGGGTAGGAGTCTGTCCAAGACCTTTTTGTGCTCAAGACTGTGAAGACCATAAAATGATTTTTTGAAGTTTGGAGTTGTTCTCTTCAGCCAAATGAGTAAAACCCATGATGATGTGAGTGGTATAGTTAAGAGACATCCCTGTGACTGAATGAAGGGGGCTAAGGAGTCAGACCACATTGACAGTGTGTTTGGCTGGAAGTAACTACTGGAAAAGAGAAATGGAAACTTTTTTTTTTAATGAAGCTTTTTATTCAATTGTTAAATAATAACTTAACTGTGCAGACAAAAGGAGGAACACACCAGATGTATAGAATTTTTACATTTATATGGCTTGGGGAATAAACTTTTTCAGGAAGATGAAAACTTTGATTCTTAATAGAATTAAATTTCATACTGATCCAAGCCAGGACAGGAACAAAGTAGGAAACACATAATTGCAATATTCACAGAATAGGCTCTTCCTCATTAAGTCAGTTGTGGATGCTAGATCTTCTTTGGGTCCTCACTGTAAGTGAAATGAGAGAATACTTAGCTTTCAGAGGTCTCTGAACAAATTGAAGCATCTCTAAAATATGCACATGCTAAATCACATTTTATCTGGCATCTAAGATTACTTTATATTTGTGGGCACATCAAAGTGGCACAGGGAGTTTTTTACTTTTCTTTCCTTCCATAGCAACAGTGGACAGAAATAGACACTAGAAAGACACAGTGCAAAATGGCTGGTTTGGTTTGGGTGTACAGTGAAGTTAGTGCATTTTAGTGGATTTGTGCAAAGTCTGTGTGCTTGTTCTTGTTCCATGGCTTGTTCCATACAGGGCTGCATGACACAGCCGAGCCTCCTTTCCCACCAACACAAGCTGCAGCATTGTGCAGTTGCTGTAGGCTACAGTCACACACAGGCATGCCTTTATTCCAGCTGGTACACACTACCCCGAAAGCCTGTGGTCACTTAATTGTTTAGTTGTGGGCTCTTAATTAAGTGGGACTGAAGAAAATGTGTTCTAGCTGGACAGGTTCCAGGAATTCTGACCATTGAAATGCTGCCTCTCTTCTTGCCATGAGGCAGGGTGACCTTGTCCACCATAGGTTTGTCTCACCCTCTGAACTGTGTGATTAAAAACTGCATCTTTTCCAGAGAAATGATACTGAAATGCTGCATTACAATTTATTCTGTTTCTACTGTGCTAGTAACACTAGCAGTATCATTAAATTGACTGCCTTTATTGGCACGTGCTTTGGACTGGCACATGTCCGAGAGGGAAGGTGAACTGTGAATCACCTGGCTAACACCACTCATCCTGAGTGTGGCCCCATCTGCATGAATGAATAAATGGTGTCAGTGTAGAACTGACCCATTATGTCAAAAGCAAGGAAGGAAGTGATGACCCTCGTGGAGAGCAACCCTGCAGTGTTTTTCCTGAGTGAATAGAAAGGTTGATTTGACACAGACTGTTTTCCTTGCCATTGTCATTGTTCTCAGACTTACCAGCAGTAAATGTGGCTTGGAAACCAGAAGCTGTATGGGCACCATCTGTGATGAACTCCACGAGCATAAGATTACTAGAAGCAACTATGCCATTGGGTATCTTTGATCCACAGGTCTTGTCCATTAGAACTGGAGAAGACTTGCTGGATCCATCATAAACTTTAACATAGTCACCCTGACAGCCTCTAGTTTTCTCCAGCTGAAAGGCTTGAAAGTGCAGGGAAACCTGGAAGGGAAAAGGAAATCAGCTTTTAATATATGTCTACTTCTTTGATGGAATGTCCTTTCAAACAGACAGAATCTAAATTGTAGCCAGGCATGGACTCACAGACTAGAACTTCTTACCCAGATTGGCCTCTCTTCCCCTGAGGCTGCAGGGTTCAGATCTAATCACTGAATGCTCCCATGCTCAGGGTGCTTTGTCTTGATTTTGCAAACCTGAAGCCCAACATATGGAGGTTTTTCAAAATCACAACTCTGCATTGTCTTTGCCTATACCTGGCTTAAGCACATGAGAAGTAGAGACTAGTCTGAAATTTCTCTCATGGAGAAGATTTCATCTGGCAACTGCTGTACAAACAAAGCACAAGATGCTTAACATAGAAGTTCAGCCACATTTCAGGATTACTATTAACCTGTGATTACCTTTCTGGATCGGGTTCGGAGGAGCCAGACACAGTTGGTGTTATCTGAGTAATTCCTTGGGTAGTTGGCAGATCTCAGTGACCCAGAAGGTCCATCAAGAATAGTGCTGCAGCGACCTGAGGAAAAAATGCTTGCTTCAGCATGAGGATTGCAAAAGCTTTAAGTCATTCACAACTACAGTCTTTTCAGAATGGAGTGCTCTCTGTTTTCTGATCTGTCAGCATTCATTTCAGAGTACTGGTGCATCTTGATTTATATGAGGAATCATGTTGTCCTAATTCTCACATAATGCATCAAAGAGGAAAGTAAAGTAGTGCTTTGAAAAGCATGGCTTTTTATTGATTACGTCTGCCATTTAGCAAGAGATCTCTTTCTCCACCTCTACAACGAGTGTGAGAGGTTTCAATTCACTGCAGTTGGTGCCACTGTTTTCCACTGAGAAGGGGAAGTTAAGTGATGTCAGAAGAGTCAAGCACAAATATGATGCCTCTGCAATACTTAAATTCTAAGCTTAGGAGGAGCACTTGGGGTGCAAGAGGTAATACTTTATTCATCAGTTTTTTTCTCTTTGATTGAATAAATTTCTGTGATCGTATACAAAAATTTCTTCTAGCAGAGGTTAAATATAAAGAGTTTAAACGTACAAACTTAGAATGACAAACTTTTGAAAACTGGACAATGCAACATGAAACTGTTCTAGTTCAAAGGAGCATACAACTATTTTGGTTTGGCTCAGGTCTTGAATACCAGTTGCCATGAGGAACGGTGATGTCTGGCTCTTTTGGGATTTATAATTGTCTGCTAAACTGCAAGAAACTAAATTATTCCATTGAAGTTTACAATGTGGTAGGCAGTGAGTCCAGTTGCACAGCAGCCGCTTATGTTAATAGCAAATGTGCCTGATTTAATTTGGAGGCCATTTCCATTTTCTCACTAATCACAATGTGCCTCCAGCTTCACCTCTGCATTTCCTCCCAGTGGGTACCAGGAGTTTACGGGAATAGTCTCACAGTCTGATGAAAAACTGCTGTCTCTGTAAGGTGCCCAAATCTGAGTTGAAGATAACGGGGTGCCTTTGAGATACTCACTGCAGTTGTAAAGTTTGTTGATTTTGGCCACATCCAAGTTGCTCATCCCCTGTCTCTGTCCAATATGTACTGATGCATCAGGAATGGGTACAATAGTTGCTTTCCCAGTGGTGTTGCTGAATGTGTATCTGAAAAAACACATGAGAAATTATGTTCTCTAAGCACCATAACTTCTTTCAGGATTCAATGGCAAGCTTTGGAGGGAGAGCAAGAATTTTACATAAGCTGTTGCTGTGACTAGTGGGGGTCTTTAAATAGGTCTCATTGAGATGTCCAGCAGTAAGCAGAGTCAATGCCCAGATGCCCTCCTTTGCTCCCAAGCCCAGCAGTGAAGTGGTCCCTAATGGGAAGCTAAGGGAGAGTGAGTGCATCCCAATCCTAGGGAGCAGCTTGTCTGACTCATGGTGTTTTTCTCAGATAGGGAACTGGGGAAACTGGTAGTTAGGAGAGAGTTATGATAGAAACTAATTCTAATGTGAGATTTGAGTTCTGAAAATAGTAGTGCCATGCTGCTACTTACGGGCCATAGTGCATTACTGAGGAATAGTCATACGGAAGACCCAGGTTATTGGAGTTTTCGAATTTCTTGAAGTCTGGTCTGTCAGCTGTAATATATGATATTGTACTTAGAGTGTACTTCCTACCTGCTCCCTTCAGGGAAGAAAGGAGAGCTGGGAGCAGTAGGATGTGTCTACACCACTTCCTACATTGAGGAGTTCAAAGTACTTACCAGGACTGATGTACTCCCACATGATCTTTACGTGTTTATCTCTGTCACTTCGAGAGTGTTCATGCAAAAAGCCCAGAGCATGCTCCAGTTCGTGCTGAATTACTCCTTTCCACATGCAGCCTCCTTTCATCACAGAGACAGTCTGTCCACCTCCTACTCTCCCATAGTTGGACCAGCAGCTGAGGGAGGCATTGAAAAACAACAGAAGACTTATGGGATTTTTATTGGCTGGCAGGCAAAGAGGCAGAACAGAGAATCTTGCTTCACACACCTCTTGTGGGAGTGGAAGGATTCCTCCCTCTCCACTGTGATAGTCAGAGTGTACAGAGGCAAAAAATGGCATAAAAAATAATGAAGAGTATGATCATTGCTAAATCTTTCTGGAAGACTTTCATTAGCACAGAGGCTCCTGAATTCTGACTTTACCATGACTTTTTCTCCCTTGAAATAATTTTTTTTCCAAAATACTAAATACTGTATCAGAGATGGAGCTAAGATGAATAACACTTTCAAGCTAACAAGTGCTGAACAATTTTCTCACAGGCTCTAATTCTGAGCTTGATGGCCAACAGTGTGATTCAAAGAACTGTTTATTTCACAAGTTAAAATCAGTTTACTCACATAAATAGGACCTACGGTAATCAATGTATGTTGTGCTCAAGTATGCATTATACCACACAGAAAACATGAGTTTAGATATTCTTTCCACCTTAATGGTGCTTTCCCATGATTTGCATTACAGTGAGTTCCTGATGTACCTGATGAGCCCTTGCACTAATAAGGTGTCCAAGGAGGATAACTTGGCACTGTGATAAAACAAAAGCCTCTCTGAGGTCACACAGAATCAGTGTAGGGAAGGATTGAAAAACAGTGTAGAAATAACTTGTTAATTTATCATTCAACTCACCCATCAGCAGATCTAATACTGAGGTAGTCACGTTCTGTCTTGCGCTCCACAAAATTAATACAAGTAAGTGCTTCAAACTCTGCCATGGCATCATGAATCCCTTTTACATGGCTCTCCTCTGGGGAAGAAAGGGTTAATTTTAGGGGTCACAAGAGGACATTAGCAGATGTCATTAAAATCTTATGCATTCTCAAAAAGAGGGTAATTGAGGGACAGAAACATTAGCCTAGGTTCTTTCTTGTTTTTCGCTCAGTACTGAATTTTGTTTAAGATTTTAACAACCTTTATCCAGGTATTTGTCCAAATGTATTCTGGTGCCTCTTTTCTCAACTTAATTATAGTGGTGATTTTTGATGTATCTTCTCATTAGACACTTGGAGACAACTATAGGAAGCTGTTTTGCTGATGAAAAGCAGACCACTGAAGCCCCACGGTAATAGGCACGAACCTTATAAAGGCAGGTATTCTGGCAGACACCATTAGAGGGAATGGTTATTGTTGTCTCCAAGAGACCAGTCCCAAAACATTACGGATGCAAAACTTCTCAATGAAATTTGATCTTTTTCTGGTTCAGGTCCTTGTAACTTAAAATTTACCTGTGCTTGCACAGCACAAGTAAAACCTTAGAACCAATTTATTCAACTGTTTGTGTGCTCACTAGGCGTAAGTTTCTCTCTGAAGCGTATTGGATAAAATCCATTTAAAAAGAAAATGAAATTAAAGCCCACCATAAGTAGGATCCAGCACATAGGGAATACGAACAGTCCCATCGCTGGACTGGGGCCAGTGGCAATGGCGACAGTTGATGGCACTGCGGCCCCTTCGGGGCATTATGTCACCTTCCTGCAGGAGCTGAGAGCTGTCTGGGGAGAGAGAAAGGGTGGAAACATCTGAACCACAGATTGCTGGACACTTGCTAACCGCACTTGGAAAAACAAGCAGTCGCAGGAGTAAGAATGATGTTTTACTTTGGTACTATTTAATCATCCATCATGTGACACTGAAGGAGTGGCATCAAATATCTCTCCAGGAAGGTGCTGGGCAAAAGCAGGAGGTGCCAATAAGGAAACCCAAGAAGGTGGGCAAATCAAAAGGAAGAGTGGAGTCAGGAGAAAACTGTAGGAATATTTGGTGTCTCTTTGTACAGACTACTTCAAGTAAAGCTACTTGAATACTCTTGGAGGAGAAAATATGAGAAAGACAAGCTGATAGATGAGGGAGTGTTTGGAAGGATCAGGGAAGAGGAGGTCGAGCAGGGAGCATGGAAGGGACTGCAGCTTATCTAGGAGTCTGTACTGCAAAGCCATATGATGGCTGAATGCAAGTGATGCTTCACTCAAGAAAAAGGCAGTTAAATAACAAAGCATCCAAACAGCCACATTTTCTCTTTATGTCCAAAGAATGACAAAGATGCTCAAAACTAAAGCTGAAGAAACTGTGTGAATAGTTTTCAGTTGTCTCCACACCTGGGAGCATCTTCAGTACTGACACAATAATTTTGAGCTACTGTAAGGCTTCAGCAGACCACACAGTAATCCCAGTGGTATCTCTTAAGTGGGCGTGTGTAAGATGGGAAAAAACATTTGCACAGACTGTGGTAAGACATTGTACCTCCGATATTGTCCCCAAAAAGCAACAAAGACAGGCCCCTTATGGACTGGGATTTGGTGGCATTACCTTTGTTAACTTTCAGAATTTTGTTAAAAATATCTTCATCCTCCTCATCAGTCTCTGTAGGCAAAGGAGATTCTGTGCAGAAATACAAGAGTATCACTTTCTCATTCTTGAGGAAAACATGAATCCTGATTTTTAATCTGATGATGCAGGATTTTTCCAGTGATGCACGTAAAACTTACAGAGCCTATTTAGGGACTGGAGGGATGTTCACTCACGTAGGTGTTTGTTCAGTGACACAATCTTGAGAACCTCCCAGCTGTGGTTATTTTGGCATTAATCTAGTCCCAAGAGCCATTCTTCTTCAATTATTTTATCCTCCCCTCCCTTTTTTATTTCCCTAGCCATCATATTTTAAGTCCTCAGGCAGCACAGTTTTACTTCTTTATGAACACCTTACACTCAAATCCCCAACATAAGATACCAGAAGCAAAAACAGATGGAGAGCAGTCCTGCTACTTCTTACTGGACACAATGACCTCTTGAAAAACCCTCAAAACCAATGAAATTGGAACTGCATGTCCCCAGCTAAGCCCAAAATCAGTGACTCCTAGGCCTAGCTAGCAAAACCAGACAACTCTGTGCATTTTGCAACAAGTCTTGACAACAATAGAAAGCAGAAACACATGACCTCTGTGCTTCTTTGAACCTTTGGAAGTGACTTCATTCAGGACATTACTTAAGCAGAGCTATTTTTAGCAAAAGTGGTAGCTGAGGTGTTTAGCAAGGCCAAGCAATTAGCAAAAACCAAGAGACTTTGCTTTGCAGGAAACACTGTGGTGAGTGCATTCACTTAAAATTCCTCATAAAGGTTAATTTGTGTTAAGCGCGTGCTATTTTGTGGAGTAGCTGAGTAGATAACAATCATTATATCCTCTCAAACATGTACTTGTAGATGGAGTAATACATACCATATATATCCTCTTGTGTAGTAACCTGCAAGAACAATACATTAATGTTATCTCTCAATTTATAACATAACACTAAATTAAATAATATAACATATAAATTATCAACAGCATCCAGGCTACCACTGGAAGTATCTTTTGCAGCTTTTATATACTTTGCCATGTGTAAAGAAGTACCATGAGGTGGTAGATATTCTTCTTTGGTACCTTGGCAAATAGGGATATCATAAAGGGTAATGCAATCCGCAGTGTGGAATAAGTTTCAGATACACTCTGATGCACTGCTGAGCGGAGAAGACTGTGCTGCACAGGTGTAGCTACAGGTGGAATACAAGAGTCCTGACCTTCCTTTCCACAGTGTTGAACCCCACAGAGATCAGAAGAGCTGAATTAGCTTTCCTTACCTCAGTAGGTTCTGTCGCTGCAAAAAGAAAAAAAAAAAAAGAAAAAAAAAAAAAGAAGAGAGAGAGAGACAAGCAAAAGAGACAAATTAGATTCTGAATGCAACTTCATAGTGTTCAGTAGCATGGACCTCCTCAGCTGTGGGAATGCCTTTGGCAGATCCCTTTGCATGGAGCGGAATGGAGCGCGCTAGCTGATGCACAGGCAGAGAAATTAAAAAGATATTTATTCAAACACCTATGAAAAGTCCTAGCAGATTGTGCTGAGAGACAGAATCCTGGTCATTTACAATCTAAGAATCAGCAAAGCATTTGATCAGCTTCAGTGTGGAAAAAGAAACACAAAAGAAAAAAATGCTTTGTCCCCAAACTTCTCTGCAACAGGTGCAGGCTAACCAGCTCAGCAATATCCTCTGGTTTCACAGTGTCAAAGAATAAAGTTATAACATGGGGTGGAGGCTATAATTTAGCATGGGGAAAATAATCTCAGCTTCAGTATGTACCTGACAGCAGCTTGGTATCATTCTGGGTCCTAAGATGCCTTTCTACTGTGATGCCCTCTGATTTTCACCAAATATCAGATTCTAGACACAAACCAGATGTGAAAATCTGACCTGATGTATACATTTCTATCTTCATTGTTATAATATCAAAAAACTTTAAAAATTGGAAGGACCTCCAGAAGTCATCAGTTTGTCTGCTTTCCCTAAGGCAGAAACAGTTTTATCTATATTATTCCTGCCCATAGTTTGTTTGACCTGTTCTTAAGTATAATGGATATGTTGCAAGCCTATCTCTTCCAGTTTCCTAATAATTTCAGTCTTCCTTGTCAAAGTATGAAACAATTTTGTTTTTCCCATTCAACACTGAAACAGAGAACACTCATGTAAACAGTTATTATTTCCAAGCCCACCTATGCCCCAATTTTTGACCATATTTTTTTTCAATAAAAGATATGCCAAGCTCTATCACACCTTGCAGCGCCTTTCTCTTTTCATAATTATTGCTCAAACATACTGAGGGGATATCTTGCTTTCCAGACTCTACCTAGCACCAGCAACAGAATTGCTATTATTTAGCCAAAAATACTTCAGTCTGTGTTTTCAGACTATTACTTCAGTTATATGGAAGTCCACTGTAATGATGGTGGTTTATTATAGAAAAGTTCAGTCAGTTCTCACCAGCTGCATCACAGAGATCCATGGCATCTAAACACATTCTGCAGGGAAGCACATTTTTGAGATGTGTTGACCAGATTCAGAATTTATGCACCCAAGAGGCACTAGATTAATTGAGTAGTCAAAGTCAGTGGAAATTAGGCTCCAGATTCCAAGGCACATAAAGCCTGCAACTTCTTTTGAAAACCCAAATGAGACACCAGAGAAGGCATCTGCCATCTCCTTGATGAAATGAACATCTGGTGTAATAGGGCTTTCAAAATTATACAGCTCACATTTTCCCTTTAGTGTAGATACCGAAGGATGTCTCAAAAGGCACAAGAAGCAGTAACAATGACAAATTAAAACTCATTGTATGCATTTGTCCCAATAAACCTGAAACTTTGAGTCTGAACTACTGACTACCTCGAACTTGAGCAAGCGTGTCCCATGGTCCCTTCTAAATATACTGAGCAGTGATTTTATAACATCCCTTTTTTCCATGCCATAAATGACATTTCAAAAGAAGAATTTGTCAGTTTTCTTTTGTCACTTGCTTTGACTATGTTAAGCAAATTTTTCCAAGGTGTCTTCTTACACACATCACACCCAGCCTGTTAGTTTCTTGCTGTAGTTAAAGTCTGCCTACAGTTTTCTTTCCATTGACCTCAGAAGATCTGCAATTTTCTCCTCGTATTTTGCAAGTTAACAAAAGCTGTTCAGCTGAGCCTGTTCCAAAGCAGAACAAAGCAAAGCTTCCTTTGATGCCTGACATCCCTTTCTCTTACAGCTGCACCGAGGTAGGCAAGGAGGCAAATGATTATCAGTCTTATTATAACATTCAACTTAATGAAAAGGTATCAAGATGTCTAATTAAATTTTATTTTCAAGCCTGTGAAAGCACATCTGAATTAACCTAATAAACCATACCCCAAAAGTCTGTGTAAAGCACATCTTTGTGAAAACACATCTGCACTCAGCTCAATAACAAGTTATGAAACATAGCCTTATTCAAAAGGCCTGTGTCAGTTCTTCCACATGCTCTAAAAACAAGTCAAAACCAACTATGCAATAAACAGTCAAGAAATAACAGTTGTTTTTAAAATACAGTATAAATCCTACTTACTTGTTGTGCTGTTTTCATAGTTCTCCTGCAAAATCAACAGGTAAAAAGCATTAATCTCCCATAGCTGACAAATGCAGCAACAATAGTATCAAAATAGGGATGAAAGAAGGAACTAAACTATTAGATTGCCTTTATTTATTATAATATTACCAATATTTTCTTGCAGGAAATTTACCAAAGTGGGTCTTCACAACTTCAGTCGAGGAAAAACAGATCAGCTAGAAGATGGAGCACAGCTGTATGGAGCACGCACTCACCTGAATGGGGAAGCCCAGAGTGGCGTGAAGCAGAAATGCAGTGAGGACCAGGAACCTCTTGGGATCCATTGTGCAGTGGGGACAGACCACCAGTGCGAGTCCTTATCTCTGCCCTCCCAGGAGCGCTGCCGCTAGATATACCCGCAGAGCCTGCTCTGCCCGGGCTGAGAAATCCTGCCCCAGCCAATGGGAATCCCAGCAGGAAGCGAACTTCTTTTGCTGCCTCAACAGCCAGTTTAGCCCCTGGGCATCTCCCGGTGCTGCGCTATCGCTGTCCCCGCCAGCTGTAGCATCCCCAGTCCTTGGGGCTGCTCTCTGGGGCTGGCTCAGCCTCATGCTTGTGCTGCCATGCACTTCCTCTGCTTCTTGCAGCATCTTTCCTGAAACGTTCAGTTTGACTGTTACCACATAGGAAGCTCTTGTTCCTGGATAGCTTTCCAGAGTAAGGGATTGTTAGGATTTCAGGGGGTAGGTGACTTTTTTCTTTATGCCACTGAGATTACAGGAGGCCATGACAGTATTGTGTTGCTTTGAAACGTACAACACATGGCTACTCAGTGAGCTTATGACTGTGTCTTCCCTGAGAAGTTACCCTTCATCTTCTCACCTTCTTGTTCTATATGTGGAGATTTTTGGTTTTTCCTCTGTTTCTTGATGTTTCACCACCTCAGAAACACCTCCTGTGTTCCATTATTTCTGGCAGTCTGACAGTTATCGGTGCCCTTACGAGTTTTGTGACCAGCAATCAGGGAGGGGGAAAGAGAGCAGCGGCATAAGCAGCACTTACTCATTTTGGGAATGATTAACAGATTTGCTTTGCAGGAGTGCACCTGTCCAGAAATGGATGTAGGAAGCAATGAGCAGATCTAGCTAGAAATGCTTGTAGGAGGCAAACAAAAACCACTGAGTCTCTTATCACAGCAACCTCTTCTCACAGCAAAGCTCTGCTTAGTGAACCATTTGCTGAAGCTGCTGTAGCTGGGAAAGCGTCTGGTCTCTGATACACTTTTGGTTTGTGCCAGAGTGCATTTTCCACACATGGAAAAGGAAACTGAATTATAAAATGCACTGATTCTGTCTTTAGAACATGCTAGTGCTCAGATACCCTCAGAGAGAGTTTTAAACCCACTCACACTGTTATTCCTTATTTCTGTATTGAATAAAATTCTCCATGTTGATGAATGAATCAAGAAACAGCAGAAGGCTTTCCATCTATGTGTCTCCAAATCATACCTAGTCAAGAGTAGGAGTTAGATGGAAATGCAATCTGATTTGTGTTGGAGGGGATTACTCTTTATTTTAGTGATGGGAAGTTCACTGTGCACACTGCTGACTAACTTAAGAAAGTCTGGATTGGCAAAGTCCAGGGATAAACTTTTGTGACTCCCACAGGGAGGGGGATATTACTTTTCCTTTTCTGTCTCTGCACGCTGGCTGAAGGAATGTATGCCCTGGGCACGGGTTAGTACACAGCAGGGTAGCACATGGCCCTTGTGACCATGAAAGAGCATCAAGCAGCCATTGTCCGCATGCTAATCCTGCTGTGTGTCCTTTGTGCACATAGATGTTCTCAATAAGCAGTGCTAAGTGTCTGTTTTTAATATTTGTGTTTCAGAGGCATGAAAAACTTCCTTATGCTGAAGCAGAACTGTGCAGCTCGGGTCTGCAGTGGGAGAATGATTCTCCACGTTTCTCACTCAACACAAGGACAAAAGAAAAGCCCATGATGCCAGATACCTTGGCATGCCAAAACCATACCAAAACCACACTGCAAAATGGGGCTTGCACATAATCTGCTTCCCTTAGAGTTTAGGGAGAAAAAAAGGAAAAATCAGACCACTCCCAGGGAAAACCAGTCCAGGAGCAAAAGGAAGGATCCGAAGTAGTGAGGGCATAAAATGAACTTTAAAGGCAAGTTAGGAAGGTTGGTAACCTTAGCATGTTTGTAGCATGTTTTTGGGAAAATGCTACTCCTGAATGACTGATTATCTGTGTGTGCTCAGGCAAGAGTGAGGGAACTAGGCTGGCAAAAATGATGCAGCACGTTTTATCCTAAACATGTGACTATGCTGACATACTAAACAGTCCATGAGATAGATTGCTGCATGTCACGTTTTTTCATAAGCTAACAAATAGTGCTGATGGGGGAGATGGATGTTTGGGATCAAGGATGTGGCTGTAAATGCTGCAGCTGGCAAAGTACACAGAGCAGAGCGAGGGGAAGTGCTGGCACTCGTGGCTCCTGCCAGTTCTGAAGATCTTATCACCTTTGGTTTGTGCCTGGTATTTAGATTCAATGTTTGGTTATTTTCCAAAGTGTGGTATTCATGGGGGAGGAGTTATCAGCAGACCTGTTTTCACTAGTCAAAAAACACTCTAATTTATTGAGATACTGCAAAAATAGGACATAGTTTTACTAGATACAATAAAGCTTGTACCTCTAGTAGAGAAGGTGCCACAGAAATTGTTTTGAACCTTTAGGAACCAAACAAGGACTTGACAAAGAGAAGCTGTGTACAAGAAAAGCATGTAGGAAATTTTGTCAGGCCTGAGTTCTCCTGTCAATATATCCCAGTTTCTGGTGGACAGTAGGGGCTCCATAGATTTTGAATATGTGAGCAATTATTAGAAGATGTCCAAAATCAATAACAAAATGTTAAGAAGTATGTGGACAGTGTCATAGTCTGAAAGAAGTCTTCAGCAAAAATACCACTGCTCCTAAACAACCACTACAAAACTTGGAGTTATGCCTGAGGACATAGGCTGGTTTGCAGAAATCTGTAGGCATAACCAAGAAAATAATATACCGACACACCTATTAAAAAAAAAATATTTTCCCTTCTGTTGATATGGGAATTCACTGCAAATATACATAGTCAGAATCAAAACAGCAGATGTATAAAAGCTACAACACTTCGGAGGAAATCTTTCAGATTTGCTCAGTCATATGTCATTTAGTTATATGTGTAATATGGTTATTCTCTTTGGAATCTTTCACTGTAAACAGCTCCCAAAATATAATGTAAACCATCAAGATTTAATTATGGAAAGAAATTGCACTAATTGCTACTAATTGCTACATAAAATGCTGGAAAAAATAATTCCAGGAACTAACAGAAACGTTTATGTCGAACAGCTTGCAGAAGTTATGTGATAGCTACCACAATTGATTCATGGTAAGATACTAACTAGTCTTGAAAGTTTAAAATCGTCCAGCTTTACCAAAACCACCCATTGAAACAATGGTATGGACCACAACACATAACTGAAATTGCTGTGGATTGGCATCACATGAATAAACAGCACACAATTACATATGCAGTCTTGGGTTAATGACAGACCCGAACCAGGAATATATTATTTTACATAGAATTGCTCAGTATCATTTCCCAGGAATGTCTGCTTTGTGCAGCATTTCAGTATTTTGGCTCACTTTCATTTGGAAAAGGAATTCTGGTTTCCACTGACTTCTGGGCTCATAAACCCTGAACCCCTGTCCTCTAGCCAGAGGTCTGCTGCTGTGCAGCGCTTTCAGCTCAGTGATTTTTGTCTCCCTCTCACTAATTCCAAGTGCCCTAATCAGACTGAAATAGCTCCCTTTTCTGTGGTGTCTTTATGATAAGACACTTTTCAGATACAAATCAGTCCTCACACAAGCTTTCTCTGCTCTGGCTTAAAGGACTTTCAGCCCTTTAGTCTAATAATTCCACTCTCCTTGGTTCTACAGTCACATTGCAATTCCTTACAAGTTGCCTGTACCTTTTTGGCAGTGCAGTGATTAGGAGTGGACAATTTCAGTGGAATTCATGTCAGCTGCTACTGCACTTTGCTGGTGAAGAGTATTATTGAAGTGCTGGCAGCTCCTGAGGATTTCACTAGTAACCAGCACAGACTTCAAGTGCCTCTATTGGAGACTGACATATGTTACAAAAGACAGCTCTAGACAAGTCAAAGTGGAGTTAGAAGCTGTTTTCCAGGGCCCAAGACCATACTTGTTGCATCCATAGATTCACTTGTCCTTCAGGTACATCCCTCTCCACACTTCTTCTTTGGATCCCACCTCCCAGAGAAGACCTGGCGTTGTTCAGGCTCCTGTTACACTTTCTGTTTTGCTTTCAGTTGTTGAGGGTTTCCATGTCATTGCTCACAGCATCTGGAGCAATGAATCCACATGGTCTGCAGGTTCTTTAGCAAAACACTGACACATCCTCCATGATATTAATGACAAGCTCCAGCTGCAGTCCTAGCCCTGACTGTTTATTGAAAGAACTCAAACGTAAAATGATCAACATTGTCTTGCTATTGGTTAGTCACTTTTCTATTCAAAGAGCCAAACCTAGAAACTTTAAACTTCAGTCTGTCAGCAGAAGAAGGACAATGAAGAAAAAGATATTTATTTTGTGATGGATTCTTCTTTACAAAAGAAAAATATGCAGTTAGAAAAAAACCTAATAAATAGTCAATTTGGAATAGTCAAAGCATTGTAACTTCTAAAATAAAAGTTCAAAACAAGTTGATTTTAATTTCAAAATCCGATTTCAAGGCCAAATTTAGCAAAGCATAATTTAGCAATTAAACTAGCATTTGTAATGGTGTGTGATCCAATGGCTATTTGGGCTGAGGGATGGGGAATGGAAGTGATGAAATTGGAACTTTAATTTGGACAATTCTAGTAATGAACTTCTGATTGCCTTGAAAAAAACAACAAATTCCTTTCTTTTATCAGGAGAAGCCATCTGATTTGTCTGCTGCCCTTAGGTGAAGAAAGGATGGATCAAAGGGTTTACACGATGTTTCCAGCCTGCAGAGCAATGTTATGCTGATTGCAAAGGAATCCATGTGATGGGGTAAGGTGCAAGTTGTTTGAGCGGTGCCTGGGGTCATTTTTGGTCTCTCTGCCCTCTGAAGGGAGACACGCCATCACCCAGTGCTGCCCCAGCTCGGGAGATCTCCTTGTGACACATTATGAAATGCCAGCCAGCTCCCCTGCTTGGTTTGATCTCCTGTGAGCAAAGGTGTCCTTTTGCTTACAGGGAAGTTTTGCTTACAATAACCGGGCCATGAAAGTCACCCTTGTGAGTGCTTGCTTGGCAATTTAACTAAGGGAGAGGAAATGTCTTATGTCTACCTCTCTGATGCATGGGAGCTGCCTGTGTGTGCTGTAAGTGGAAAGCACATCTCTGCCTCTGCAGTACACAGATCTGCCTGATAAAGAGCCCATTGGTGATTGGGTATTGTCCCTCACTCAAATATCACTGCTCTGACTTCTTTTTCCTTTCTCCCTCATCAGAAAGGCTGTCTGTGCTCTGTGACTGTGCTGCTTGTCTCAATACATGTCTCAATACCTTTGCTTGTTATTCACATACTGGCTTCCCGGCTGTCCTCTAAGCAGGATTTTTTAATATTTCAGTGGGAGTCTCGAGAAGGCTGTTTTGCTCTTACTGTTCTCTTCTAATGCCAGTTCCCTGCACAATGTGAATTGCACCCATTCACCAGGTTAGCTTATGGCTTTACTTCCTCTTCTGGGAGGATGGTCTGTAGCTCCCCTCATGTCTCCTGAGCAGGTGAGTCTGGACACTCTGCCACTTCTGACTTTATCCGGATCCACAGAAAAGTATTTTAGGAAAAGAAGGCACAGCTCTTACAGCCCCTGACTTGTTTTAAGCAAGCTGCTATCCAGATACTAGTGGCTAAATATTAACGCTGGAAAGATTACTTGATAATAAACTTCAAAGTTATTAAAACAAAGAATCCACTTGCATGTTCCGGGAGTCTTTTGCCAAAGAGAGCATTTGCCTCCAAAGAAGCAGCCAGTGACCTCTGAAGCATTGATCAAAATAATTGATGCAGCATGGGTTCCCGAGCATGCAGGACAGCCAGTAGCGTGTTTTGCTCGGTGTCTGTTGTGAGCAGGTAACCAAAGCCTGGTGGGCCTCAGACAGCCCCACTGAGAGGCATGGTCTGGCCTGGGGGCCGAGGGTCCAGACTGGCCCAGCAGGGTCTGCCACCCAGGTCAGACTGCAGCAGAGCTGGGGATAGCAGGGAGAGTGACTGGACAAGCAGGTTTGATGCAGGGGATGCTGGAGCAGCACCAGCAGAGCTGCAGTGGGTAGGGGAGGAAGGGTGGGAGGCCGAAGGCTTTCCTGCTTTGTGTTGTCAGTCACTGGGGTGGTTTGCACAGCACAGCCTCGGCTGGGGCTAACCACCCTATCACCTCTCACTGCTGTGGTTTAGTTTTTACAAGGAAATAATTCACATTTTAAAATCTACAACTGCAACCCATGATTTAACCATTTAACAGCAAAACCACTCTTTGTTCCCTCTCAGTTTCTGAGGGTTACCCACTCCTGTCTCTTTCTCTGTGCCATGCTAGGGCTCCTGTTAAAAGTACACACAAAAAATGCACCGTCATGTATTTGCCCTTCCAGAAATTCCACCTGGAAAGAAAACAATTTTTTCCCCCATTCTTCAGCAGGAGGAGCTGAATGTGTTCATATGTCTGCACCTCTCCCCCCCTTCCACTACTGATTTTATTCAGGCTGTGTGGAATTTCAGGATTTTTCACCGTGGGGTCTGGAGGATCCTGGAGCATGAGGGTGCCAGCCTGTTGTTTTCACTGTTCCTTTGGGGAAGAGTGGGCCTAAGAGGGAACAGAGGATGGCTTCTACCCAACCCATGAATTGTCTATCCATAATGCTTCCCAAGGGAGCTGTGGCTAAATTAACCTTGGCTTACAGCTGTGATTACATTAACGAAAAATCTTCCACAGGGGCCTTTCTTTTGCACTCATCTGCAGCGACTATCCCATCAGTTATTGAACACATTAAAGCACACGGACACATTACCTACAATTACAATTTCTCAAGCCGTTACCAGGGTTCCCTCTGTTGCTCAGTGAACACATTCCTCTCCTCAGAGCACATGCAGTTGAAATAAACTAGAAAGGCTGCCTTGAAATTTTCTGCTAAAGAGAAAAGCCTATCTATGTTTTCATATTTAATTTACTTTAGATTTATCTAGCTACCTGATAGAAACATGCATGGCCGGACTTTAATCTGAGTGCCTTCGAGTCTAGCCTTTTGGATTTAGATTCATCTTTGCTAATGGTTTCAATGCTCAGTGAACTCAGATTTGGCCCTCAGTTCACAGGTTTGTATGCAGGAAAACCATTTATTTGTACTGGAAGATATGAACTCTGTTTTCTTACAGGGTTGGTTCTGTTGTAAATCTGCACATGATGCAGTGTGAGTTCAGCAACAAATCAAGGTCAAGGCACTCTGAGAAATCGTCTGCTTAGAGGTCTGCTTCCATCCTTTGCACACGTATTTGCCTTCTATCTCTGATAAGAATGTTCTGTGTGGACATTTGTGTTCCTCCCTTAAAAAAGTAAATTCTTTTTGTAGGAAATTGAAGTAGTGAATGATGTGGAATATTCAAAGTGGTTAGTCTCTGCAAATGAGAGAAGGTTGGAGTATTTATTACTTTCTTTATTCTGATAATCTCTTCTGATCTTGAAGAGAGAGAGGCCCATGTGATACTCATTTTGGACCATCATAAAAAGGAGAAGAGAATGTAGAGCTCGTCTCTCCAAGAATTTATGAGGGCCATAGAGGCAGTCTCTGTGGCCTGCCATTAAATGAATTATGGCTGTAGCCTCGGACCATTGCAATTCTGATATCTTAAGATCTGTTGAAAGAACAAAGACTAAGGTGCTGGTTTGTGTGATGACATAACTGAAAAGAACAGTAAAATGTGAATAGAAAGAGAAATACATATATCAAATGGTCGAGTCAACCTTTTTACCCAATAAGCCAGAAAAGCTCTCATTTTTTTGCCCAGTCATTAAACTAAGTGGGCAGCAGACTTGCTGACCTACTGGTCCTTACAGGAGCAGGACCACGTGCATCTCTGCTCATGGGTGTACTTCATTGAAGCACTCACAGACTGAAATGAATGGGGATGCCCTTTGCTGTCACCGAAGACACTTGTCCCAAATTATGAGTTGTTATGAGACAACGATAACTTTTCCATACTCCAGTGTATGGTTGCTGCAGCACCTGGTTATCCTAGGGTGATTTAAAGAAGCCTTTCATTAAGAAGCATTTCCTAAATTGCAATGTGTGTGTATGTGGCACCATATTTGGCAGAGACTGGTGTCTTGTGCCTTGCCTTTTCTCTGGCTGTGACAAAGTGGGTTCTGGAGCTTCCTCATAGGGTCATTTGTATGACCCAGCAGGCACTGCACATTCCACTGTGTCTGGAACAAAGTTACCTAGATTTTCAGGATGTTTAGACCATCTACATGGTTGTTGTAAAAAAAGAAGTAAGTATGAATCACAGTGTGGTTTCCGTGCCCCCATCATTTCCTGATCTGTGCAGAGCAAGCCAGACTGGGTAAGATGCTGTAGGCAGCCACCTCTCCTACACACCTGCCATGCAACTGCTGAAGATTACACAACTGTCCCTGTTCCAGAGACAGGGGCCGACCTTTCCCACCTACTGTCTGGTACCAAATGTGTCTCAACTTTGAACAGAAATTTTGACACAAGATTCATGTATTTTGCCACAATTTAGGTGAAATGCAAAATTTAAACTTTGTTGGAACAAAACCTCTTTCTCTCCTACAGCACAGCTTTGCATGATTTAACCTTCATCACATATTTTTGTCTGATAATGCCACAAAACACCTTCAGTGGAACTGGTACTTCAGAGGAGTTAGGCTGTACAGACAAGAAGGGCCTGACAGTGACCAAGAAAGTGCAAACTGCTGCTGATGTGATATGTGTATGTCATGCTGGGGATATCCAAGATGTTACAGGCTTGGGTAATGAGGGCTTTTGATATGCAGTGGTGTGAGAGGAGATGTTGGATAGTGAAGGCAACTTGTGTGGGAAAATCATGAGTTTTAATATGACCCTGTTAGGCTTAAGCTCATTTGAAGTCTCTTAGGAGAAGACATTAGTGTCAGCCTGAGATTTCACATTGTAAGAAAACAGATCAGTCAGATGTTGGTATGGGATCTGTAATCTGTTTATGGAATATGACAGTGGGAATGGATCAGGAAAAGATTAAGTGGAGATAAGGTACAGAGAAAGAAGAATCATCTATCCTCTCAATAGATAGTGGATTCTCATATGGTGAGGGAAAGGGAAGGCCTACAAAAAGAACAGATAAAAGCAGGAAGAGAAAGAGGAGGGAAAGGTTTATGAAAGCAGAGGGAGAATATAGGTGAGTTTTGAAAGTCACAAGTGTGTCCAGGAAAAAAGGACAGAGTGAGCAGGCCAGTGGAAGCAGTGAAGTAGAGACTGTGGCAACCAGAGTGGAAACAACTGAGTCAAGTGAGGGAATTTGCACTAAGGGTTTTACTCTTCACCATAACTGTGTCAGATTTCCTCCTACTGTACCCAGAGAAGAGCCTCTGACCCACTTTGCAGATTTGCAGCTCAAAGATTATTTACTCTGGAGTTTTGACAGCAGCTAGGGAACAGCTGAGGACACAGGGCTTCCCTCAAGTCAGGGAGCCCACTGGGGAAAGGACAGTCTTCTGAAGCATAATTTGGGCAGTTGTGAAAATAAGGGAAACAATTTCCTAGAGCTACTGAAAGGAGCACACAAGGGAGGGCTCCTTTCAAATTTGGATGTAACTTTTTGAGTCTTATATTAGGGGAAGGTTTTGCCCCAATGACTTTGGAGATTGAAAGTTGTGTACAAAGCATGTACAGCCCTCTGGGGCAATCACAGGCAATGCCCCTGTGATTTCCACCACAGAAGTGGCCAAATCCTGAAGGTGGTGGCTATCTAGAGATCATTTAGATTAGGCCTGACTGCAAAGCACCAATAACAGTGCTGGCAGTAGTGTAAAATGTGAAAGACCTACTCCTCTATTTCTCACTGGACAACATCAATTCTAAGCAGCAATTACTTGTCAAATCTGACAAGGATGAGGTCAGATCTCACTGTGAGCTCAATCTGAAAAGCTAAACATAGCATATATTCCTGCAAAAGACAAAACCAATTCCCTGTCTCAACTATTTCAAAGGAAGGCATGGAGGCCAGCAAGATCACAGCAGTAGAGGAGTAAGGATACTGTAAGCACAGACCCAGCCACTCTTGCACTTAACACAGTGTCAGTAAACTCGGTGAAAGGCATCTATCCTGATAGCTGGAGGCTGTTTTCTGAAAAGGCTGTTTTTGTAGAGGGTGTTTTTCTCTCAGCTGGAAGGTCTAGCTACATGATCTTATGTACCAACTCATTTGATCAGAGAGCTGGCTGAAATCTGTATAATAGCAGTGTCATGAAAAAATATTCCAAAGCCAGACAAAATCCTGTGGGTCACAAGGAATGGCTAGAGGTGAACATGAGCAGAATATAATTTCTCGAGTTTGGAACTAGAAGATGTGAATCTTTCTTATCTTCAGTTATTCCCTCCTCTTTGTTCTCCGTCTCTATGTCAAGGAATAGGATGAAACAACATCATCTCAGGGAAAAATGTTCCTGTATTGTTCTTGATATTATAAGGACTAGAAGTGATTCACCATCAGGCACTAAGAATTACCACTGCTAAGGTACTTGCAGCTTCTGCTGATGGAGGTACCCAGCAAAAGACACCCAGTGAGTGACTACATGGAGCAGATCAGTTCCCAGTCTGTGCCTTCCTGCCTGTGCCTCTTTGACAGAGGGAGGGAACACATGAAAACTTTCACTGAGGCTCAAAGGAAACATGGAAGGAAACAATAACAGACCAACAGCTGCCGACAAACTGCAACTTTACATGAGTCAGTGACTCAAAATAACGTTTCCAAAAACCAAGCTGATTCTCAGGATTTTACCTAACAGACATAGGAAATACAATTTGTATGGTGTGTGCTAGAATGTATGGTGTGTATGTCTGCTAGAATAGCCACAGGCCTCTCTGATCCTGCATCCTCTCTCCAGCGCGGGCCAAAAGTGGCTGCCTAGAAAAGCACATAAGAACAGGGCAAACACTGAGGATACTTCCCCTTTGTTTTGAACATGAGTCCTGCTTGAATCTTCCCTGTAGTCCTTATACTGGAATTGGGAAGTTGATCCCTAGACAGTTTCCCCCATACACTCAGGATTTTAGAGACCTCTTCCTTCTTCCCTTGCAGTATCTCTTTTCTGGGCTGAGGAGTTGTAGTTTGCTCTTTTATTCCTTTACACAGAACCTGTTCTACACCTTGAATAATTTGTTCTGATCCATCTATGAACTTTTGTTTGTTTGGTGACATCCTATTCTAGACTGGAAAGGCAAGAGCTACATGTAACATTTAAGAGAAAAGCAATCTGCTCCAAAACTGGAATTAACTGACACAGAAGCAGATGTTGCTTTGGCCATTTTGCTGCTAGTTTGGTTCTTGTACTGCAGTGACAAACATGACAGCCTTTTTTGATGGGTCTCCCCGATCTTCCTCTGGAAGTTTTTCTGCAGCGACAGTGATATCTGCAGTCTGAGAGGCAGTGGGATGAGGAGCCAAGTGTGGAAGACAGAGTCTCCAGGCTCTTCTGCAAGTCCAGAAGGACTTCTTGCCTGCTTGGGCTTTGTCACACAATGGTACCTCCTAGAGACCTGTAGTAGGCTATTTTTTCCAGAATGCTTAATACCAGTGCTGCACATGCTCCCACACAACTCCCATGGAATTTTGCCATGGAAATGAGCACACAGCTCTAGCATAAATCAGGTAAATTAAATGAGAAAAATCCCATATAATAATTATGCATATTTCCAGCTGCTTAAACTGTAATATCAGCCGGTAATTTGTAGTCATATTTTTCTTTAGCTACTCCTTCTTTGGAGGGAGACACATATAAAACCCAGATGTGTTAAGTATGTAGCCGTGATTCATTACCAGAACGAATCTTATCAGCAACCTATTCACAGTTCATTTGCAAATAAAATGGTGTTATCCTGTACTTAAAGGTTTAAAGACAAGGTTGACATGAAAGTGGATAGAGCTAAGGCTTTCCGGGCAACTAAAATTCTTTAATTTCCTGGCTTTGCAGCCTTAACATAGCCGGAGATATAATTTTAACTAAAATTACAAGATCCCAAAGCTTTTCTCTGCAAAGTATCCTTTACAGCATTGGCGTTGCAAAAAGTTGAAACTTTGGCATGTTACCAACTCTAAGCAGAAACTGTACGAAAAACATTGTCTCCTCTAGGAGGCAGCAGTTTATTGCAAATACAGAATGTGCACTCTGGTGTCTGGCACTTAGGAAGGTTTCGAAGTTTCTCAAATCTCCTGCGTCATTAAAAAAAATCTAGTGGAAATAAACGTACACTTGCAGTGGAACTACCTGGCCAGAAATAAGATCTGCTTCTCCAGTCTATCAAGAGACAGTTCTCAGATTAAAACGACGTAGGCACAAAACGAGTTCTATTTTCCTGGATTTTCAACAGCAAATTAGCAGAGTTCAATGGAGAAGCAGGATATCTATCTGAGTAGTTATCTGCTCTCAGCAAGATACCCTCCCCCACACAGGAAAGCATCTACTCATTTGCTTAATTGGTCTCACATCTAACCTTTTGTCTGACACTTCACACTCTCCTTTCAGTTGCATTTCCAGTGATACATTTGTCTTTCTTTTACCTGGGTCTGTCCTGAGCTGGGGCTGACATTTTCTTTCTGAATGCCCATTACTGAGGTGCTGAGACTTCACACTAAAGCCGTTCACCCGGTAATGCACAGATACTGTTTTTCTGCTGGGCTTTGCGGTATGATATGACCTTCTAAAGCTGCCTTCCTCTTTGCAGCTGGCCCTTTGATGCTCTCAGAGGAGCTGTGATTGTTTGAAAACTTGCCTCACATATTAACACTCTCTTCACATCCCAAGTGGGCCCCATATACACATGGAACAACCCAGGACAGCAGTAGCGTCACTGGTGGTTCAACATCAGTGTAGACCAAAACTGAATAAAAATAGTCCCATAAAAACAACCTGCACACCACCAGTTTTGACTTCAAAACTACCCGTGATGGATGACCCTCTGCAATCCCTCAGAGATGGCTCCCACAGAAATTACGCCCATTGTTGGAAACCTGCAACGTTTCCACTCTGAGTTTATCTGGCATCAGCTTCTAGCCATTAGCTCCAGGTAACACTTTGTTTGCTCAGTAGAAAAGGACCTCTATCATCAAAGGTTTGTTCCACAGCTGGGTCCTTGAGGACTCTGACCACAACACCCCTTAGCCTTTTCATTGATAAACAGACTGACCTGCTTGAGGCACACCTGATCCACTGCCTCACACCCGTTCATTCATTCATGTGGTGCTTTCCTGAACTCCCTCTAATTTTCCCAATTTTCTAATAATGTGGCATCGTGCTACAGCAGTCACACCAATGTCCAATTCTCACGTTACAGACCCTTCCTATTCCTCCCCAATGTTTTTTACTCTTACCCTCCTGGAAATCACACTATCTTTCCTGACCATCTTTGCTTTTTGGCCCCTTCTCTCCTCTTTCTAGTACTGGGTCTTCCACCTTCTGTCAGTATTGATCCACTGCTGCTGCAAGGGTTGCAGGAGATGTACCACAGTCAGGTGTACAGTGGTTGCTGATGATTGGGGGTACATGGCAGCCTTCTTAAACAGGTAGACAGCCATATTTTTTCCATAGATCTCCTGAGTTCCACAGATCTTGGTCTCAGGACAGTGCAGTGTCCCAGTACTGAATGATTAACCACAAATCCTACGCTGCATACATGCAACTAGCTGGACCCTCCATGGTGCTAAATCCTTATCATCCTCCTGAGGGTAGAAATGTGGCAAAAGACTACACACACAGCTGGCAGGTATTCCTGTAAGTCTGGAGGTTCCAGGAGTTCTAAATCCATTAACATCAGATGAAGCACCACACCCTGAAGCTCACTTTGTTGAGGCTGATCATTGTATAGCTTCCTTTTAGAAACTGATTCTTTGTTCTTCCCCTAATTACTTAATTTACTTGATTTATATCTATAGGTCTGTTTCAGTGACAGTGATGGAAGGACCAAGCCCACATTCCTCTCACAGATCTTCCTTCTTTATTTTCTGTTTCCATATGAATACGTAGAGACAACTGCTTTGTCTTAATTGTGCTGCAAAGGATTATTTCAGTGGTTGGTTAATACTTCACCATCTGGTGGAGGAATACTTCACCACTTGGAGGAAGACATAATCTCTTTCTTAAAGCTTTTATTACCTGAGGCAACAGCACACAAAAGCATAAAGAGTTAGATGCAGTCATTGCAAGCACAAGCCTTTTACCTTCACTTTTGTTTTCACAATATTTCATTTACTTATTAAACAAAACTCTTGACAGCCATATGTGGTCTTCTGTTACTAACTGACTATTTCAGTGCCTGAAGCTGGATGATATAAACACCTTGCAATGATCTGGAAAGTTATTTTAGACCACCGTTCTGTTCAAACTGTCCCATTTCTGTGGCACAGAAACACATAACAAGTCAATACAAGTGAAAACACGAGCTTACACCTTCAGGCTAAATCTGACAGTCACAAGGATTTCCCTGAGAAGAAAAAAAAAAGCCCAAACAACTTTCTTTCCCATTTCCATCTGTTAACTCACACTTCTGCCTGGTGAAATGCCTCAGTGAGAAACAGAGTATTTCTGATACCAGCCCCTGATGGAGTGGAGTAGGCTGAGTCAGGGAAAGTAGTGTGCAAACATCTTTCATTCAGATGTATGTCAGCTTTTCCTTCTGGATTCTGGAACTTTAATTTGTGTCTTCAATTGTCAAAATAAAAGTTGAAAATCCCACCTGCTTATTCAAGTGTCTGGCAATTATATTAAAGGGCTTTTTTTTCTTTTTTTTTTTTTTTTTTCTGTTAAAGCATGAACTACAGCTAGGCAATGCAAAAGCTCTGTAATTTCCCATGTGATTTGTACTACCTAGTCTTCATTCAGAGTAAGCCTCTTTTATACAGCCAATGAACAGAAAGGCCCAAAATATCAGCAGAACTCACAGCAGGAACAAAGAATCTATAGGCACCAAAGGTTAACTGGTACCTTATATTTTGTCATCACAGAGTATTCCTGTCTGAAATACCAGAAGCTGAAAACCATGTGTATGCTTTTGCCATTCTTATACATGTCTTCTCTTAGAATCTAGAGAAAATATGTGGATAGGATGACCTTAAAATATGTTGTCAGGCCTGAACCTGCTTCTAAAGTCTGGATTGCAAAAACAGGTTTTCATCTTTCTACCTTGGCAAGTCTCTTTCTAATGGCAGATGTGACAGATAAAAAAGCTATGTGATTCTGGACAGTATCAGTGTGACTGGCCAGCGAGAAAGGTCATTAGCCTGACCCCATTTTATCCTACTACTGCTTTAAAGATAAATAAGAGATTTAATTATTGGGTGTTGAAACAAGCAAGTATAAAGATGACTTTGAAACACATTTATGGCCCAATTATTTTTTTAGAACAGAATGTGCTAAAAATAAGCAACCATGATAGATGGATGCAGTGGCAGTACATGCCAAAGCTACAGTGAAATTATGTATCTGCACATGCATCAGTACACACAAAAATCTGAAATCTTTGGCCTGTCACTTGTAGAAGCTCACTTACTGATAATATTCAGTGTCTGGGGAGAGCTTCTTTGTTTTCCCAGCAATAACAGCAAAAGGCTGCTGCCTGGCTGTTATTATTAAAATATGATATCTGACAATGATTCTGTACCTATTACATTTCACAGCAAATACAATTTCTGGCAAGGAAAACTTAATCTTCATATATAAGCAGGCAGAAAATATCTCAGAGAGTATGCTATTAAATTATTGTCTTGTGGAGAAACTATGGTGTGACCTTCCTTCTGCGGCATGTTGTAAGCAGTCGTTGTATAAGTCTCAGAACAGCTTGTAGGAAACACATCAAGGTTGCATCTCATGAATGGGCTGAATGCCTTCTCCACTCCAAATCTCTCTCACTGTATTCTGCCCTTAACAGAACCGTCTTCCTTTCCATGTGGTTTCCAAACCTCAGGGGTCTCTGACCTAGTTGTGTTAGATTTCATTAGCACTTCTAGGAAGGACCCATCCTGTGGAGGAAACCAAAGGCATCTAAAGAGTGTGTCCATCTTTTTTGTCATCTTTCCCACTCTCCTCACTTCTGCTTCTCTTGAGTGGTGGTAGGAGTCCATAACAATATGGTTCATTCTTCAAACTCAAGATGAGACCTCATGGCACCATGATTCCAATGTTACCTGTTCAATTGTGGGCTGAATGAAGTCCCTGAGTCAGCAAATGGTTGGAACAGTCTACCTGTGGCAGAGAAAATTCAGATCGAAAGAGGTAAGCACAAGGATGCTGCTCAAGACTTTGGAATCTCCTGAGCCACAAAAAGCAAGAAGCAAAGGGATCAATTCAGTCAGAGTTCTCAATCTCCTCTGTGTGATGTTCATCCCATTGCTGAGCACAGGGAGAGGTGTGCCAGCTGGTGTGCCCACCTTTTGTTCTTGTAAAGATAGAAGACAGAGTTCAAGGTTTTCCTTCTGTGGGCTGAGCTGAAAGACCAGTTTCCACAGGCTCAGCAGTTTCTTAGGGAACTGTCTCTGCTTAAGGAGTCCATTGGGACTTGATTCTTGCTGGGGGGTCAGGAGGCTTGGAAGAAAGGGGTGAGACATGTCTGACAAGCCTGGTAGGGTGAGGAGAAGGGGAATGTGCACTGCAGCCATTAGGATGCTGCAGTGCTACAGAGGAATCTAACAATTAAAGTGAGACTCAGATGTGTGAGGGAAGTTTTGTACCAGAGGGGTGAACATGTCACCAAGGAACAAAGGCTGAGTGAGTTGTCATGAGTAAGATGTGAAACCCCAAAGAAAAGAAAAGTCAAGAAAAATCTACGCAAAACCTGAGCTACAGAAAGATCAAACCCCCTGAATTTCTAGACATTTCTCTGTACATAGTTAATTAGTTTTCCTGATCCATGAGCATCAACTGTATTCCAAAATAGAATGACAAACTCCCAGTAGAATCAGTAGAACTGGCTATTTTTTGGAATATTTTATATTTTGCTTACTAGTTTCACTCTGGCCCAGAGATTTAGTGACCAGAATTATAATCACCTTCTGGTCACTAAATTCTCCTTGTGAAGTATCCGGAAAAGGGTTGTACACATCATGAGAAACATATCAAATGATGGCACTCATTATCCTCTTCCCCAAGCTGGGCATTCTGAGAAATAAGGCAAAAATGAATGAGTCAGAGAAAGATAATCACTCCATCACCTCAACAGAAAACTGGGACGGACATCCAGCTTGTCAAGTCTATTCATGCAGGTTCTTCTCCTGTGCTCAGCAGCCCACTGCCTGACACCAGTGTGGTAAGCAGTATGACTAATATCTAGCATATGTTGTTTGCCTTCTCATTCTCTCCAGAGGAAGCAGCATATGCACTAGTGTGTCTTGTTTGGTAGGATTTTCTGCTCTTTTTTTAAATAGAGGTGCTGCTCTGCATTTATCCTACAGAAAGCAGCTCCAAAAGGTTCAGATCCCGTGCTTTGAGGGGCAGGTGGTGAGGCATGGGACAGGGCTTAATTCTTGCCTATGTTTGTTCTGTAGCCTCTGAAGAATGAGAAAGTTTTGCCTGACTTATACAGAGGCTTTACTGTGACTACAGACCTACCGTGCAGTGCTGTCATAACAGGGCTTCTCAGACCAGCAGCTTTTGACAGTCGCTACCTTTGCCTTAAGACAAAAAAATTCAACCTCTTTAGCATATCAGCAAGCCAGCCCCGAGAATTATTGCTGGAGAGATGATCAAACATTTGGATGCACTTTCTGTGAGTTAGCTAGCAAGGCCAGCCCCTTCTGCTGACGTCTTTCCTCTCTATCACACATCAGACTTTTCCCAGTGGAGCTGGAGAACAGGCTTCAATGAAAACTGCCTGTTTGCAGCTCTATGGAGATTGCAGGCACCACAGTTACTATTTCCTCTCCCTGACCTGGAGCAGCAACTCCATCATCAGGATAGAAAGGTAGCCTTGTTGCCTAGCAAAGGTGGGATGATTTATCTGTGTGTCTAGATTGGTCCCTTTTCTCTGCTGCACAAGAGAATTGCTTTCAGACTTCCAAGGAGAATGAAGCCAGGCTAGAAATCGGAGTGGATGTGGGAGAGCTGCTCTCCCAGGGAGTAGAAAGAGTCACAGGGTCTCTGTGCTTTCTGTTCCTGTGCAGCGCAGGACAATGGTTTTGTCTGCTCCAGTTATAGCCCTGGGGGCTACCTTAGGGACTGCAACTAGCATCCTTGCCCTCTGCGGTCTCACCTGCTTCTGCAAATGCAAGCAACCTGGGAAAGGACTCTCAGAAAAGGACCAAGAGGAGGAGACGGAAAACACTAAGCCCAGTGTGCTTCAGCCAGTCCAGCAAGTAAGACACAGTCTCTAATTTACTCTGTGATTTTTCTTTAAATGCAGAGGGTGGGAATGCAACTTCCCTGTTAGGCTACTCAGCATGTGATTTATGCTGCCTGTTTATCTGCTTTCTGTGTTCAGGGTATAACAACATGCCAGTGGGAGGAGGAGTGAGGGAAAAACAGAGATGAGCTGGGTACCACAGAATTACCGGAGCAGGAGACAGCTGCCACGGAGCCAAAGAGAAATCTGCTAATGGCAGAAACAGGGGATGAGGACTGGAAATGCTGCTTAGTTGTTAAGATAGATCAAAAGGGAAATGATTTCCTAAGAAGAGAAGACTGGACAGTACCAGGTGGCATGCAGCATTGTGAAGAGGAGATGGCTCCTGCTGAGATCTTGTATAGCAGCTATTTAATTCTATCCACAATATCTCATAGTTCCTGCAGGATAGTTCCCTGTCAACAGCTGGTTTCCTCTGACATTCTTCCCTCCTCCTCCCTCTGCCCCTCTAACTGAGGGGATTAATTATGTGTGAAGTTAAAACAAGGCATTGAAATCATAATAAAAAGCAAATGAGAATCTAGACTGTGATGACTGGACAATCTCATCACCCTGCGAATTTCTTTTTCACTTACTGTAACAGCAATGTGGAGTATGGATAGTGTCAGGCATCTCTGTGTGCTCTTTCCTTCTTGTTAGAATCCAAACAGCCTGATTTACTCCTGAGCTCAGTGCAAGAGAGAGATAGGGGAATTATAGAATGTTTCTAATATACTTATTAATGGGAATCTCTTTTTCAAAGGGAAATGTTTGGTGATTTTCTCAGTTGAATATGGTCTTTAGCATCAGCTATAGCACCAGTCAGTCTCTGAAAGTATTACCTGTTGGTTGTTGCTCCTGATATTTGGATGTGCCTGTGTCCTTTACACTTTCACGTAGCCATTCAACCAAGTGTTATGCCATAGTAGCCAATTCTAAGGGCCTGTGATCCATTGTATAACAGTCTTTGTTTGCCTTTTAATTATTTGAGCTGACTATTTTTTTGTATTCTTAAAGAGTGTAGCAGGAGTCCTAATTGAACTTCTCTGTAATGTTTGTAATTAAATATTCAGTCTTTCTCTGGCTTCCACTCTTAGGCTCTTAGCAGAAAAGAACCTTGGCATCCTCATGTTGCAGTTTATTCTGAGGAAAGATGACCAAATCTACAAACAGTACTGTAAGAACTGGTAGACAAACAGAGAATGGTATTAGCAGATCTTGTGGTTGCTGGAGGCGGGGGGAGAGGTGTGGGAGGATGGCTCCACTGACCATGGATTAACATCTGCACAGAGTTTAGGACTTCTCAAGGAATTGCTGCTAATTCTGAGCCTCCCTCTGTAAGCATGGTGAATAATTCCTAGTACCTATTTGCATTTTCCTAGGATGAATTTCACCTGCTATTCTGTTTGATAGCTTATTCAAGTCCCTTTCAGTCTCCTTTCTAGTCTTTTCTGCCCCGTACAGGGGATTTGCTAATGCTAATGCTAATTAATTTGCTAATGTATATAAGAATGTACAATGATGCAGAGATTTTTCCAAGTTTACTGTTACTGTGAATGAAAAATGTGCAACTTTGACAGCCACATCACTTTGCATAGCAATTTTTCTAGCTGTTGTGTTCTAGCAACACAAACCACAGATAACTTTACCATAAGGCTTTTTCCATGAGAGTTTGATGTTGTAATCTCCAAGCTCAGAAACTACTCAAATCTTCATTTTAACTCCATCCTTGCACTGGGCTTTTTTTTCTTTTATGTAGTCTTTTGGGAAACATCTTGGGAAAGTGTTAATCCAGCCTGGATTTTGTCCACAGGGGTGTTATCCCATTTGCAGTACTGAAATAAGCACTAAGTCTCCATATTGTTCAGTTAAGCCTCCAGTACCCAGCAGCTACTCAGTTACAGTCCTCACAATATTTCTACATTCATCAAGTTTTGCCATGACTTAATCCAGTATTTGACCAACAGGGGATCAAATTATTCAACCTGCCCTAAATGTATCACTATTACCTGAGGGATTGCATTCTTTCTGCATTGTAGACTTTTTAATTTGAAGTATTATTTCCAATGTTACTGGCTTTATGGGGTTTTTTTTAAAGAAATCTGGCCATATTATAGCAGCCGAGTGAACATTCTGTCACAGAAAGTGCAAAATGTTCTTGGTTTGCATATTCCATATGTTTAGCAATTCTTTCCAATTAAAATAATTTTCTTGCCAGGAACATGAATTCTCCTATGCTGTCACTGATCCAGAATCAGCCTCTATACCTTCAAGAAATGAATCTCAATTTGAGTTCTGAGCTTGTGAAATTTTATTATCTCTGTTTATAAATTGTTCTATTGGGACTTTTTTTCTGACTACATTAGTACACAGTATGTCCTAGTCAGTGTTTGACACACTTAATTATTGAAGCCTGTCAGGGCCACTGATTCTGATAAACACAGATGACAAAAGAAAGATGTAGCAAGTCTGCATTTTATTCACTTGGCATGTCTCCCATGAGAGTGATGCTTGTATTTGCTTTAGACAGAGGCTCCCCATGGACATGCCCTGCATACGTGAGGAGGATGAGTTCAAACACAAACATACGTGGACAGAACAAAGAGAAACTGCTGTAAATTTGCAGAGTCTTAGCCAAGCCTGCAGAATGAAGATTCCTAAGCACATCCAGCAAGGGCAACAATCTGCTGCTTTGAGTGACATTGGGCAGGGACACAGAAGTGTCAGTTGCAGCCTCCTTGCTCCTTTTGGTTTATTTGCTTTCATGCATTTTTTGCAGAACTATGTGAACCCTTCTGCTCATGTCTTTATTTAAGACACAACTGCTGAGTTGCAAAGGGAACTTCCATAGGGCACTGCTATGTAACTGGATTAGCAGACAGCACTTGGGAAAAAGAGCTGGCAGCAAAATAATAAACAGAGGCAGATGCAGTTGGAAGAGGGGGTGGGCTAGTCCCACTGTGCTTGCATATGTCTCTCATCTCTAACTCTGCAGAGCAGACAGACAAGAGGAATATTTAGACCCGATGGAGTTCTTAGATGCTGTGTGCTGATGGATCTCCTGACTAAATACCTGGCTTTTAGCAAGAGGAAGAAAAGACTGTACTAAGAATACCTCAAATTTGTGTGGTGTTTTTCATCCCAGAGGATCTCGGAGTGCTTCGTGTGCTGGCAGCACAGAGCAATGCAGGCAGGAGGCTCTGGTGTGATGCCCAGGGAGTGGTAGGACAGCAGCCTGCCACAGCAGCTCCAGGAGAGAGAACAGCAGAGGCTGACCCCACGTCAGGCACTGTGTGTGTGCTGGATGTGATGCCTCTGCACTACAAAAGCAACCTGCCTTTCCTAGCTGCTGTCCAGTGACTCCTCACATATTCTGCTTGGTTGGTTTGCTTTCATTTTAGAAGAATGGAAAACTGCATTTAAGGTTTGGATGAGTAACTTCACATTTCCTAGGTATTTTAGGACTGATGAGGCTCACGTCTCTAAAAGAGGGAACTCACTTACAGCCCCACACCACGTAACTTACATAATATCTAAACTCAGCTGAATGCTAGGTGAGGATGGCACACAGTGACGTCTTTCTGTCTCAGCCCACTTCTCTTTCAAAGCCCTTAAAATCAGACAAGACAAAATGCTGTGTTGCAAAGTAGACTTCCTAAACACCAGTGCACTGGCTGCCTTGAGAAGATGGAGTCACTGAGCTAGTTAGTTCCCAACCACTGCCAAGTGCATGAAACCAGGATCTCCATAAGCAGAATATGACTAAGCTAACACCCAAGACTGCTCTCTTTCTTCAGTTGTTTCTTGAGAGATAGGTATGCTTCCTCTGGGCATACAAGCTGGGACCAGGAAATCCCAACAGACAAGTGCTTCAGGGCATCATCTACATTTATTATTAATAGGAAACAATAAGACTAATGAAAAATTTAATTAAAGTTATGAACCTTTTCTGTCTCACCCTCTATATTGACACAAAACAGGTTGGCAGGCAGTAGGTTGGAGATAATCCCACTGCACAACAATCAACCAAAACAGCTATTTTACTTCTTTTTGTCTCTCATGTTTTGGACACACTAATAAACCTGTTGCAAGGGTTGGGGTCATTTGCTAGTCATCTTTTGTTCTCCCACATTAATGAATCCAAACATAAATGAATCAGGAATTATTTCAGTTGTAAGCAGATAGGATTCTGTCTTGGGACATAAGGACTGTTCTATTCCACTAAATTATTTTTCTTTGTTTTGGGAGAACAGTAATGCCTTTTTTGCCAGCCTTTGCTTGGACTGCCTGAGCACTGCATCATCTTGCAGGTTCTTCTACTCATCCCATGTTCATGATTCAGTGGGGAATTGAAGTGTTAAGAACAAAATCAGACACAAATCCAAATTTCAGTCCCGGTGTAATAAAGGGCAAATGTGTGCCTGAGGGTCAGATGGAGCTCTGGTCCACAGAACCAAGAGGCTGAGATGACCACTGAATCAACTACTCTTGGTTTGCCAGTCCAGGGCTCATTTGTTCAACCAGTTCTCCTTAGTCTTATTGTACCGTGGTCGTACTTGCTCCAGATGACAATACGATCTATGTCTTTGCATTTCTCATGCTTTCTGCATACTCACATAAAATACTCTGGAATCTGTGAGATGGCTGTAGCCTCTTGCTCTTGGATTTGACTTCAAACATTAAGGTAAAAATTACCATACCTCAATCATAGCAAAATTAACTTCATGGTTAACTCCTTTGATAAAATGAAAGCATTAACTTATGAAAAGATTAACTGGTACTAGAACAGAGAAAAAAATCAAACTATAAGAACATATCTTTTTCTTATTGCAATCAAACATCTCTAGAGGAATAAATCTGAAAAAACATATGCCAAGTAGAAGGTATCAGCTTTGGCAAGAAAGTCTCCAGACATAGAGGCAGGGGTTTCAACAAGCCAAGAAAAAGTGATGGTAGGACTGACCAGAGGCACTGCATTTTTCCTGTCTCAGCTCATTTAACACTAAGAGAATTGGAGGAATTAGTGTAATTAGTGCAAAGTAATAAACAAGGTTTTAATTTTCAGTTCAACGTCAAGAAAACAGCAGAGCCAGTCCAGCCTCGAGCACTTCTGAAGTTTCCCAACATTTATGGCCCCAAACCAGAAGTAACTTCACCTGAAATTGTTAACTACACACAGTATTCTCTGAAGACAACAGAAGAACCAGCTACTGGAAAGCATACTGCTTTGGATGAGAACAGGATGAAGATACAAGTCAATGAAGAGCTATTTGTTCTCCCTCAAAACGGTAGGAGCTTTTTGGTCTTCAGACTAACAATTGCTTTTCTGGGTGTAGATCTGTAATATTTCTGAGAATAATGTGATTGTTGTTCAAGAAATAAGTGTGAAAGTGAAGACATGGGATGCTTTTCGCTTTCTTATCATGAGCACTCTGATTTCTGTTTTCAATTCGTTTGTTTAATAGAAGGCAGCTGTGAAGCTCATCAGGACATTCTGATAACAAAGCTGTAGCTGTACCTTGTTGCAATTTTTTTTACCTAAGCATTTTTTGTGTTGAAGAATCTGGCTCCCTGGTAGCAGACATTTTGTAGAAAAGCACATTTAGTGGTTTTGCTGAGAGCAGTAGCCAGAGTATGTGTGAAATATCTGGCCAAAATTAGGCAGAGTATCTCCTCCAGGTCTCATGCTAGCTGTCCAGCAACTGTCCTTGTCAGGGACGGTAGGGGTCAAAGCTTCTAATTTTCTCTGCTCCATTTTTTCCACTGGTTTGGTGAGATGTTCTTGGCTTATTGTAATGTGCAGTGAAACAGAAGGCTGACACCTCAAAGGTTTTTGCCAAACAGAATTTCTGTTTCCCAGCCAGCTCCAAATCCTGAAACATAAGATTTCTGGAGCCTGATAGAAAATGCAATCTTAATTATATGCATCCGGCAGCATGTCTGGGTTTCTTCCATACTGATTTTTAACTTCACAGCTGCCTTTTAACAGCATAATTTACTCTTATGGTTACCACTTTAATAAAACCTTCCTGAAGGTTTGCCAGAGAGACAATGCCACCTGCCATTATTTTTTATTGAGTACTCTTTTTAGTTCTTTTTAATTGTTTGAGATTATATTTTTGCCCTTCTGGAAGTTCAAATGCTACATTCACCCCTCCACCCTGAGACTTGTGAGTATGGAGAAGAAAGTACCATGGGAAGCAGATGCATTGGAGGAAGAGACTGTCTGAACCACATCCTTAGGTGTCAGGGAAAAGATTATAGGGTGAAAAAGATGAAAGATGATGGCTGCATTTAGGCTAAAGCTTTATATAAGTGTTGGTGTAAGAGCCTCTCTGCACTGCTAATGGCACAAGCAAGTTTCCTTCCTGCTGTGACTGATTTTATAGCTCGAGTGTTGCTAAAATTAAGCAAGAATTGTTGTGTTCTCCTTTTGATGCCACAGTGAACTGGTCTGAACTGTCGCTGAAATTTTTATGAGGAAATGTGCTGGTCCCACTATTGTTTTCTGTGTGAATCAGAACTGACCTTGCAGATAACAACTCTGGATGACAAAAATCTCTGGCCTCTCTTTTAGTCTTGCAACTTGCTTTATTTCAGTATGAAATACATACTCAACTCCAAAATCACACACGGAGAAACTGCCTTATGGATTCTAAAGTTCATTGCCTTCAACCTGGTCAGGTGCTATGGAAATAGATGTCTTTTGCATGACAAAGACTACGTTGTTAAAATTTAAAAAACCCCACCAAAATGTTTAGAGAGGTCTGACCTAATGCAGAGTTGCACAGCAGTTCAAAAGCAGACTCACATTCTCATTGCAGAGAACATATGATTTAATTTAATTATGCCAGTTAAAAGAATATAAAACAATATAACAAGTAATGAGTGTCATTTAGACACCTTGGCCTAGTCATAAGGTAAAAGAGCAAGTGTATGAACCATCATAGAGCACAGGGTGGTGGAGATCAGAAGGCTTGTCCATATGCTGTAGAAAGAGCTGAAAGTGCAAGTAAACAGAGCAAAAAGGCTGGATGATGAGAGAGGAAGAAGGAAAGTGCACACAAAGTGGAGGATTAGTGAGACATTTAGAGGCAAGAGTAAAGGCAAGAGAAGGTGGGTTTGCTCTCTGGGAAGGGGAAGAGCTGCCTGCTAAAGGGGCTATCTCAGTTGCAGGTGTGGTGAAGGACGTGTGCGTCACCGAGCACCTGAAGCCCGAGCGGGCAGCCAGCGGGAACCAGGCCCCCGAGCTGCACTACTCCCTGGAGTACGACCCACAGCAGGCCCAGCTGCGCGTGGCCCTTCTGGAAGGTAAGGGCACACCTCTCCTGGCCTCAGCGGGGCAAGGCACCTGTTGGTTATGCTTAGAGAAAGTTCCCCTCCTGTCCTAAGGCCAAGAGGTGCCCTCAGGACCGCTGGATGTTCCACCGGGTCTGGGCTTGCAGAACAGGAATACCTGTCAATGTCACTGCTTGAAGAGAGGGCATAGCTTGGGAACAATTGCTTGCACAGCTTTGTCAGGAACCAGGATGGGCTCCTTCAGTCCCAGACAAAGCAACCTCTTTTTTTTATATTTTTTCCTTTGGGGACAGGAGGAATGGGATTACTATCTCCTTCCTCCCTATACCTTTCATTCTTCAACCTGATCCACTCCATACTGCCTTTTCCTCAAGTCAAGTCAAAGCCTGAGCTGGAGATACCAGACTTATTTTGAGGAAGTTCCCTCTGGCAGTGCCTGGCCAGGCAGCCAGGCTCTGTGTCACACTCCGACAACTGTAACAGCTTCTCCACTCAGGGCTGGAGCATCATCAGCTCCTCTGGGAGAGTAAAATAAGCTGACTGAATAATTCATGCACAGTGTAGATCTCTGTGGAAACCTAATCAAATCACACCCTCTGAGGCGAGCACTGAAAGGGTGCTGAATGGCAGCCACTGCTGTGGGCCTCCTGCCAGCAGCCAGCCCACAGCTCCCCTCCAGGATGAACACCCACGCCAGCTGGCTGCCACCCTGGCACCCCAGTGCACAGGACCCGCCTCTGCTCCCCTGAGAAGCCAGGAGAGTCCTGGGACCCACAGGTCCTGGCAGCTCAGGAGCAGCTGTCCTTGGTCTGCTGCAGCGTTTTGCCCTCAAAGCCATGATATTCAATGACCCCTTGGAGGAGGGTGTGCTCCTCTCGCTGCAGAGAAGGCAGTGCACTTCTGTTAATGCAACTGAAGAGGAGTGTGAAATGCCATTCTCACTCTAGGTTTTTCAACATAAAAGGGATTTAAAATTAGGGATGAATGTCTCTTGACACAAGTCTTTTGGGCTGTGGGATGGCTTCTGGTGGATTCATTTACCAGAGGCTGGACCAGCAGAATGCAATAACCGTTAGACATGTCCCACACTGGCCTGCAGGGATGGATGTGTGCCAAGGGAAGCTCTATCCATCTCTGATGTCTGTGACTGACCTTCCTGCTTTTAAAGTCATTGTAAGAAGCGTTTTTTGTGTGCCAAGGTAAAAGTAAATGAGAACTGCCAATCCCTGTTTCATGCTGCCTCGTTCCAGTGGTGTTCTGCATCTTTCAACAGAATGTTTCCTTGAACTCAGCTGTTGCTCTCCCAAACACTGCAGTAGCAGAAGGACAGGGACATTGTGCAGCCTGAGGAAAACACCACAGTGTGGGCTCACAGCTTAATCTGCCCCAATGCAGGCAGGGACAGGGGTCAATGTCTATGCAGCTGTTTTATTTTATGGCTCTCATAAAACAAGCAATTTAGCCACAGATATTTCAGGATTGTCTCTTGTGAGAGGTCCTTACCATCCATCTTTTCCAGCTATGCATGGCAGAATGAGTGGGGACCAAGATGCTGGCTGCCATTGCTACATACTGGGCACACTGGCGAGCAAGTCTGGTATTGCTGAGGCCCAGACGGAGCTGAAGAAGAAGGTGCTTCACACCCTTTGGGAGGAGGTGCTGCAATTCCCATTAACAGAGGAGGAGATGCCAGGAGGGACACTGACTCTCACCCTGAGAAACTGTGACAAGTTCTCCAGGCACAGCATTGTGGGGGAACTCAAACTGAATCTTGCTGAAATGGAGGAATCCTTTGGGAAGGCTCAGTGGGAAAGGCTAAAGAGCCCAGAGAAGGTATGGACTCAGTCTGTGTCAGTAGTTCAGAAACCCTAATGATTAAGAGTTTGGACAAGAGAAACCCTTTTCCTAAATGGCTGCATGTGGGTGGGTGGCTTTATTTGTTTGGAGCAGGTTTAGAGGGGTGATGTGTGACTACAAAGATCACTCAGCACAGCTCTGTGCTGGTCTGTAGCTCATCATATCAGAAGCCCTTACATCTATTTCTCCCAGCAGTTAATGCATCACAAGTCCCTCAACTCCTCCCCAATTACATGACAATCTGACACTGGCATCTGTAATTCAAATGCTATGTCTAGAAAAAGGTGTGTGAGCTTCTGAGAATTAGCGATACAGGACCAGAGTGGCAAGAGCTGAAATATCAGAGGGTGTCTACAGAGCTCAAGGGAGGGACTCTGCAAAGCTGGCTCTGGGTAGGGCATACAGTGGCGCCCCAGGGAGCCTTAAGCTAGGAGTGGAACACATTGTTGGGACCGAAATGCTGGGCTGAAGAACACTTATTCTTACTGGAATCAATCCAGTGCTGTTTGTTCTGGGAGATGTCAAAATATCATTCCTTGCATTGTGTTGGTTTCCTTAAACATCAAAACCTTCCTTTCCTTCCTTATCCACATTTTTCCAGCTTCACAGACAGGGAAAATGCAGGGAAGGATTCCAACAGTTCTTGAAGTGGGTACAGGGGATGCTCCATGTGCACTAATTTCTTGCACATTTCCTCAGGAGCTTTTTCCCTGCCATGAGCTAGGTTATTCTTCTAGCAGCAGCAATTCACTTAACATGGCAGCAGGATGCTGCTTCTGCTGCTGCTTGTTCATCACAACAAGTGGGTACCTCTTGTAGTCTGCTGTGGCACGGCTGAGCAATGCAAAACAACACCAGCACCGTCACTAAGCACGATGAAATAAATTACTGCCTGTCACCATCAGGGGTGAGGGCTCTCCACTGAGTTGGCCACAGACACAGAGTACAGAGTTAGCATTTCTGATTTCCAATAGTGCTGATTTATCTGATAACCACTTGAATACTAACTGGACTGTCCACACTAAAAAGAAAATCTGTCAGGGACAGAGGCAGCAGACACAAATGCGTGGTCTGAATGAGTTTAATAAACTTCACACATGAGACTGAATATTTGTCTAACAGCTGTAGCCCTCCCACTCTTCCTCCATCCTGTAGCACCTGCTATTTTAGCATACCCAAGGAACAGCCCATTCACAGCAATGATAAGTTGTTACTCCAGTGCACCTGATGGAGGCCTGATATACTGGGAATTCTGCCTTGGTCCAGCTTCACAACCACACACAGAAACAGGACAGCATTCATTTCTTCTCCAGGCTGACAGCACAAGGTTAACACCAGCAGTACTGCTGAACAGTGCCCCAGTTTGAGCTGAGGATGTGCAGTGAAAGCTGAATTTGCGTCATCTGGGACCTGAGACAGCCAACCATTGCACAGATAGCTTATGTATACAGATCCTGAATCATTCATTGAGAACCAGAGAGGGAGGGAGTGAGGAAGAGCTGATCAAAAAAGAGGAGCTATTTTTGACAGCATTCATCCAGGAACAAAGTTACTGAGCTTTGTCGAAAGTGTGACATTTCCTTGAAATGCCAGGAAGGGCAGAAATTTCGTTCCTACCTTCCCAGTAATTCTCCCACACACAAGGGAAGGAGCTCAGAGCAGAGCTTACAGCTAACCAGGTAGTGCAATTAGCATTCAGGAATTCACTGAGTCCTGTGAGCAATGCAAAGTGTAGATACTGTAGACTGATATCCTTATCTTGTCTTCCTTCCCTCCCACTGCTTTGCTAATGACAGTGATGATAGTGGGTTGATGATAGTGCTTCCTTGCATAGCAACTTCCCTTTTGTGATTTCGTGGTGCCCTGCACGTAATTCATTGGTGACCCCTCGATGCTTTTTATCCATATTGCATAGAAAGAAATACTGAAGCTCTGATGGTTGTATGGATTTGCAGGATTGCAGCACAAAATGTAGGTTATGGATTTAATAGGGAAAAGGAAACGAAGTAAACAAAGCCCCAAAGGGGGAAGGAAAAGTACCTCTGGTTTGCTCTGTTCATGCAGAGCTCCAGCAGAGACCAACCACTGTAGGTTTTGTTTTCATGTGGATACTGGCTGGCCAAAAATTTGATCAGCACACTAGGAGCTAGAAAGTCATAAGTACAAGATGAGATCTGAGTACAATGTGTGTTTGTGTGTGTGTGCACATCTACAGAGCCCCACCCCCTCCCAATCTCCACTGCATCTGTCTGTGCCTGGAGCTACAGCAACCAAATTCTAGCCAAGAGCTATAGAATGGCACCTGCTGAGATGTAGTGGGGATAAATAAACAAAAGCAGCTTATGACATGCTTAAACTCTGGGTTTGCATTGAGGTGGTGTTTGGGCTTGTCCCTCAGTGTACAATTCTTTTGTAGTGGGCATACAGGCATTTGAAACTGCCTCTTTTTATGTGTGGGCTTTTTTAAGGCCCACTTAAATTCAAGACAGGATTCATGTAAGTGAAATGCATGTGAGCCCTTGATTGCTACCTGAGTGCACAAAAAAAGATTCACTTGGGCTGCCTTAGGATTGAATTTCAGGCTTCCTTGCTAATGGCTTCCCACCTGACTTGTGCAGGACAAATTAGTCATTCGAACCAGACAGCAATGACAGCCATGTTTTCTGGAGAGTCAATCAGCTCATGGGGAGCACACAGGGGCCTGTCCTTGCCTGTCTGGAGTAACTGGTTGAAAACTGAATTTGAAATATTTATGGCTCACTTAGTAATGACACTGCAGAGCGCAGAAATGGCCTGGAGAAGGGCTGTCTGTCCTCGAGGATGTAGAACAGGCTAAGGAGCCCAAAATGAGTTTGTTGAATTGACATTGGCTTTTTGGGACTCTTCTGGGTCATTAACCTCACACTAAACCAGATTTCTGTCACAAGCTCCCACTCACTGAGAGAATAATTTCTCCCCTTTCACCCCTTGTCATGGGCTGTCAGTTCTGCACACAGTGGTGTGGGATTTCTCTCCTTCCCTGCTGGCTCCCGAGAAGGAAACAGCATTACTCTCCCAAGGGAGAGCAGCTGTGGTGTGACTGTGTCCCTAGGATTCCCCACTTGTCCAGGGCAAGTGGAAGTAAGGGGAAAGGGAAAAGGGAAAGGGAAAGGGAAAGGGAAAGGGAAAGGGAAAGGAAGTCTCCCACAGGGGCAGCAGGGAGAGCTGCTCACAGTGCTGATGGAAGGCAGGTGGGAAGGAAGAGTAATGTAGTGTGCCCAGCTCGTGGAGGATTTCAGCTTGGCTGGATTTTTTCTCATACCAAATAGGGTGCCAGAGAAGGTGCAGCTCCAGCTCCGGGTCAGACTCAGCCCCAAGCATCACCTCTGCTTTCCCAGGGAGCCCTACACTCCTGCTGGGCAGTGCAGGCTGGAGGCTGAGCCCAGTCAGAGCCTTCTGGGAAATGGAGCACCTGAAACCAAAAGTGATTATGAAAAGCAGTAAAGGGGGTAGAGGACATAAATACAGGGCACCCAGGTGGTCTCTCAAAATATCTGACGATTTGCATTGTATGTCAGCCCCAAATCTTCTTCTGACTAAATATGTCACTAAAAGTTGACATCAGGAAGCAGTTATTTTCCAGTGACATAAGGATTCAGTAACTCACATTATCAGAGCCTTATGAGTGGAGGAGCCTCTCCAGGCACCTTTGCCAGGTTTATTCTCATCCAGGGTAACTGGAAAGATCTCCTGTACAGAGACAGAGAGACAACTTAGTTGGTCCATGACCTTCCACCTATCAGTCTTCTACTGTTGTTTTCCTAATGTTCTGGCAAAGATTATATAAAAAAATTAACGCTTTCTGTGTCTCCACTTCCAGGAGCCATCCACGGGCCATGGGGAGGTTCTGCTCTCTATCAGCTACCTGCCAGCAGCTAATCGCCTGCTGGTGGTGATTATTAAGGCCAAAAACCTCCATTCCAAGCAGCTGAAAGATCTACTTGGCAGTGGTGAGTGTAACAGCAAGGAAACAGAGACTTGTTTCTGCTGTTATGTAAATCTAGAAAGAAAGTGGGAAGGGTGATTTTTGGCAGGAAAAAAAAATAGATCGCTGGATTAGAAAGCCAAAGAGATTTGAATAATTTCTAAAAAGTGAAAATCAAATGCCCCTGTAATCAATATATCTTATGTGCTCTCTCTCAGTTTGATGTCACCAGTGTAAATTCTCTTGCATTTTTGGTGCAGATTCAGGCATCACAATATAGAAATTTAAGGTATTAGAGAGTGTCCAAAGGATGGGCATAGAGAGATATTAGAGAGTGACCATAAGGATGGTGAAGGGTCTGGAGGGGAAGCTGTATGAGGACACTTGGTCTGTTCAGCCTGGAGAAGAGACTGAGGGGAAAGCTCATGATGGTCTTCAGCATCCTCACAAGGGGAAGTGGGGGGGCAGGCACTGATCTCTCTCTCATGACCAGGGACAAGACTCAAGGAAACAGCATGAAGCTGAGCCAGGGGAGGTTTAGGTTGGATATCAGGAAAATGTTTTTCACCCAGAGGGTGGTTGGGCACTGGAACAGGCTCCCCAGGGAAGTGGTCACCAGCCTGACAGAGTTCAAGAAGTGTTTGAACAATGCTCTTGGGCACAGTGTGATTTTTGGGCTGTTCTGTGCAGGGCCAGGAGTTGAACTCAATGGGTCCCTTACAGCTCAGCATATTCTAGTCAAGTCTAGTCTACGTGTTGCATGCTCACTAATATGGTATCTCTCTCCACTCCCTACACAGATGTTTCTGTCAAGGTGACACTGAGGCATCAGTCACTGAACCTGAAGAAGAAGCAGACCAAACGTGCAAAACACAAGATCAACCCTGTGTGGAACGAGATGATCATGTTCGAGGTGCCTCATGAGCTCCTGCGTGCCTCCAGCGTGGAGCTGGAAATGCTGAGCCAGGATGGAGCTGGCCAGAGCCATGTGCTTGGCAAGTGCAGTCTGGGCTTACACGTCACAGGCACAGAGAGGAACCACTGGGAAGAAATGCTGAAGAACCCCAGGAAACAGATAGCCATGTGGCACCAGCTCCACATGTAGGCTCATCATGGTTACTGACAACGAGATTCCCACCAGGCCTCAGAGCCTGGGGAAATAAGCTGGATTTCACCCTCTACTTTCACCTCCATAAAGTTGCTCAGCACAGCACTCTTACTACACCACCCTTCTCTGATTCTCCTGCTCATTCTAGCCCAGGGAACTGTCTGGAAAATGTATTTAAAGGACAATCTCTCCCCTAATCAAGTGATTGTCTCAAACAAGGGGTTGGCTGCCTGGATGGTTTTAATTATTTTATTTGCCTGCCCACACTTCTGAGAGGTCCCTGTTTCTGCAGACGAGCAGAGGGGAGTGAAGAAGAGCAAAATTATCATGGAAATGTAAGCTCTTCATTGGCATCTAGCACTGTCACCCAAGTCCCTTGATGAGTGCTGGCTCCATAACCACAAACACGCAACTGTTTTACCAATCCCTGCTTTTCATAATACTCTACAAGACTGAGCAATGAAGAGCACAGTGCTGTCATGGCAGGCACAAAGATTCAGTATGAAAGAGAGAGGGAAGCCAAAGTGCAGTAAATGGATACCCAGAAAAAGATACAGAACTAAGGGAGAGAGCAGAGGAAGAAGAAAGGGTAACACAGTCAACACCCTCATCCTGTGCAGCCTTTGAAGCAAACACTGCCGAGCAAGAAGTCAAATGCCTTTTTCTACTTTTGTTTCCTGGAGAGGTTGATACCTTGTATTTAAGATTAATGAAAACTGCTGAAAACATGAAGGTTTTAGGACCCTTTAGCAGAATCTAAATATATCTTCTATCTTTCTATGGTGTCATCCAGGCAGACCATAAATATGGACAAAAAGTTATTGTTGATGTTACCTCCAAAAACTTGGACCAAATCTTTCTGTTTACTACCATCTTTTCTGTTTGGGTTTTTCCCAAGTTTCAAATATGCTAATTATATTCCAGGCAACATCTAAAATTAGGCAAAACAAGTGGGATCATTCCATACCTCAGTAGCTGATAGATGGTTTTGGTTTGACAGTTAACTATTGCATTCAGATACTCATACCAGCATTACTCAAAGGCAACCCTTATTAACTGCCATGTATTTCATCACTTCCAGACAGAAGGAATTCACCAGACAGACTCTCCAGGGCTTGTTTTTCCTGTGCACTTTCAAGATTTGATGTGGCTTAAATGTTACTTTTGACTGTCCTTTTTTTTTTTTTTGTGTCTAGATGGACTGAAAGTCTGGCATTGGCAGTGATGATGTCATGACCCCAATAAGCACACTGCTTGTCCTACTACATTTTTTCAGTAGTAGACACAATTTTAAGGGACTTCCATGGGGACAAGGCATCCAAAAATCTGAAAGCAGAACCATATAATTTGTACCCCTGAAAATCTCAGAGGACTTCATATTTGCAGGGTCAGATTGCCCCTTGTAGGTAAGCTTTATCTAGTATCCATCCCACTTTGATGGTGAAGTCAAATAAGCCTAGCAGCTTGTCAAGGGAAGGCTGCTGTCCTGTTGGCAAAGGGAAAACACCAGAACCAGCGTCTGAAAACTGGCTGAAGCACCAGGCACCATGGGTTATGAACAGGGAAATGAAATCCATCTGCAAGTCAGTAACTAGTGGTGACTGGGGCTGGTTGTGAGACTGACACCGTTTAACACCTTCATGAATGACCTGGACAGTGGGGCAGAGCATGGCCTCGGCAGGTTTGTAGATGATGCAAAACTGGGAGTAGTGATTGATACACAAGGCAGTAGTGCTGACATTCAGACAGATGCTGAGAGGCTGGAGAAGAGAGCTAACAGGAACCTCCTGAAATTCAACAATGAGAAGTGGAAATTCCTGCACCTGAGGAAGAACAATCCCTTGCAGCAGTCCAGGGGTGAGGGCCAACCATCTGTAAAGGAGCTTTCCAGAAGAGGACCTGGGTGTCCTGGTGGACACCAAGATGAACATGAGCCAGCAGTGTGGTCTTGCAGCAGATGGACAACAGTGCCTTGTGCTGCGTTAAGCAATGCCAGCAGGTCAAAGGCGGGTGATGCTTCCTGTCAAGCACTGGTGAGGGCACTTCTGGAGTGCTGTGTTTGTTGCTGGGCTCCTCAGTGCAAGAAAGAGACGGAGTTTGTGGAAATTCCATTTGAACACATGAAAAATACCAAGAAAAAAACCCCTTTTTTTACTGTGAGGGTAATCAAACACTGGAATAAGTTGGCAGGAGAGGATGTTGGGGGTTCCCATGCTTGGAGACAGTGAAAATTTGATGTGATACAGCGTGAACAACCTGCTCTAGATTATCCCACTTGGAGCAGGGGGGAGTATGGGCAATATGATCTCCAGAGGCCCCTTCTATCCTCAGCAGTGATATGATTCTGTGAAGATATTGACAAGGTTGATGCACACTGAAAACTGTTATCTTTACGCTACTATTTCCTTTGTGGGCGGTATAGACAGGAATTACAGGATTATTTTGAAGAGAGCAATAAAATCAGCTTTGAGCAACCAGAGAGACAGAAAAGCTAACTATGCCCATGAATCTTACACCCAGTATTTTAGTCTCTGATATTGATCTATTGGCTAGAGGGCAAAAAAGAAAATTGGTTTCTTGTTTTGTTTACTAACCAAAAGCTGTAGGATACTGTGAGTAAACTGGACACAGGGGTCTAGTTGATAGTTTTTAATGCTTACTGTGATCCTCATTCACCTGTAGATATACCTATAGGTTTGGAATAATTGTTTCCATGTAAGTGCAGAATTTACTGGAATGTTGGCTTAGTCCACATATAGGTTTCAGGCAGCACTGTGATTTTTTGGGGGATAATGATAAGAAGGATAACTTCACGGTGTGATGTTATTTGGCTGGCACTGGAAAGCCTGAAGGGCCAAATATTTGCCTCGCTGCCAACTCCTCTAGTTCTGCATCCTGCTTGTTTCACTGAGCCTTTTATAACATCTTGATGACTGATGGTAAACAGCATTATCTGCCTGTGCCCTGTTGATTCTGGCACACGCTGTAATAGATATCAGTCCTATGGCATTTAAAAGCATAGATCCTCAGCATCTGACTTAGCGATGGCAAAACATTGTCCTCTTTTACAGCAGAAAAATAGGTGTATACACACTGCTTAACCACAGATCTGTCTTAGGAGCAAAGTGGTGCCATCAGCGTTAATGAATGGCATTGTTGCCTCCTTTGTTGCAGTGGGATTTAATGGGAAAGGGAGGAAGGGTGAAAATGCATACATCTTTCCCGGCTGGATTATTCTCGTTGTCGGGCATTCTAGCCCAGAAAGAATGCTGCTCGCCATCAGCACAGCTCGAACAAAGGCTGCCAGGTGTCCCCGGGAGGAGGCAGCCGCTCACCGGGGCTGACAGCGGGCACGTAAAGGGGACGAGGAATGCTGTGTACGTGTGGTACCCGAGGGGCAGGGACACCCAGCCCGGCCTTTTGAACTCTGCTAACAGGAGCTGTGTGTCACCGCATTCCAGCGTCTGCCCAGGGCCCTCATCCCTCCGGACAGCCTGTGCAGCAATACCTGTGTGCCCCTGAGCCTCTGCACCCCAAGGGCTGCGGTGCTAAACCATCCCAGCAAATGGCTGGGAATGGCTGTGGTGGGTGAGAGCGTCATGAAGATAAATCCCAAGTATTTGGAAATGCTATTGTTTCAACCAGCTTCAGCAACTCGAGCTCTCAAAGTATCACTGAAATGCAATAAGGATGGAGCCAGACAGACCCACGGTTTTCGGCTCCTGAGGCTGAAAATGCAGGAGCATCAGCAAGCACCTCTTTGTATTAAATTAAAGGATGCTGCTTATAAATTGCATCATAAGAGAAGAAGCAAAAAAAATTCAGTTATGGCAATTAATGTTCCTAAGCTATATGAGTAACCAAAAGCAGCCACAAGAGGCCCCAGGGGCTAGCCAGTGGCTGAACTGATTATTTTGCCTGCTATAACCATTAACATGAAGAAGCTGGAAGCAAAGATACTGTAGGGAGGAAGGAAGGAGGAAAAAAAAAAAAAAAAAGACATGTGGGGCAGTCTACCTGGTCAGAATGAATGATCCTTTTCAATAAAGGCCAGAGCTGTGAGTTTAAGGACAGGGATTCACAGTCCCTCATCCAGTGACAAAACCCAAACAACCTGATTACTGTAAAATAGCCTGAGAAATGAAGCTTCCATATTGTACCCAGCTTTGCCTGGGAAAGGTGGTCTCGTGATGTAGCCTCTGCTCAGAGGAGGGGACTGAGAGGCCAGAGGAAATGACCTGTGGCTATATCAAGGAGCTCCTCTGCTAAAATATAGACTATAGCCATGTTTTTTTTGCCTCAACCTGCCCTCAGAACTAGATCTTCCTCCCCAAAAATTATCTAGTTTGATTTTAAGCAATTTGTCCTTGAGTAGAAGGATTAATAAGTAAGCACAATTCATCAATAGTCACTAAAATATCTGGGAAGTTTTAGACTCATTACTACCCTCAGCACCCTTCCCCAGTTGTAAGGGGAGTGGTTACAGCTGGTGCCCTGTAAGGGTAACATTTTTTCAGTGCAGAGTTTTCCCCTCAGTTGTTGTCCCAAATATCCTTGCATGGTGACAAGAAACATGTTTGCTTTGCAAAGAGGTAAGGTAATACATCAGAAAGTAATGGAAAATTCCCTTCAACAAGATTGGGAAAATTTTCAGGCTCAACTATTCTCCCAGGTACTGATGGGCTTTCAATACCTTGAACAGCTGTACCTTGCATTTTGCTAGCATCTGTCATCAGTATTATCTGGCAGTAGTGTTCAAAACCACTCTTGTTTTTTTGGTTTTTTTTCCCCAAAATGAAATAGGTTGCAGTTTGGGCTCTAGAAATACAGCCCAAGGTTTGCCCAAATTTTCCTGGTATCTAAGATGAGTTGACTACAATGGCATTTAATAAGAGCTGGAAGCTAAAATGGCTTGGACCATGCTTCTTGCACTCTTTTGAAGGTCAGTTTGATGTCTGATTGACTTGAAGGACAGAGCTTTGACAGCATTTTTATGTTTCAGAATTTACCTAGGTATTAAAATGTATTTGGTTCATTTGTTGAAAGATAAGCATGATGAGTAAATAGTAACACTCGACACTTCATATTATTTCTTCTGTTTCAATAGGCACAAGAATAGTAGCAAAGTGAAATAGTGATTTGTGGCCTCCAGCATGAGGGGGCTTTTCTGCTTACTTGGTCCTTTAGTGTCCCAGTGTGTTTATTGTACAGAGACAGAAATTGTTTGTCAAGACTCTATATTGTTCTCACAATCCAAAGCACAAAAACAGAGCATGATGCTCAGCCATTGTGTCTGATATTACAGCACAACCTGTAAAACACTGCAAGTAAATAATTCCAAGCTGTACCAACACCGTGTCTGCATTGTTTGCTCTACAGTAAGTCCCTGCTGCTTGCAGCTCATGTCAGGGGCACAGAGTGCTGGGATGAGTCAACACAAGATGCTCTGAAGGGTGTCATCAGGGGATGGGTGTACCCTGAGAAGGGGAGCAGCCAGCAATAGAGTCCTACCCTGGGCAAGCACAGGAAATCTATTGGCTTTTTCATCAAGGTGGCAGCTAAACAAAGCTCTAAAGGCTTTCCAGCCTTAGGGAATGGGATCTGGGAACCAGGTTCTTCCCAGTTACTGGCTCCATCTCTGAAACAAAACTAAGAAGTGAATTTAGATTTTGTTTTTTATAATAATTTTGTTTTTTGCCAATCTCAGTACTTTCAAGTTGGTGTTGATGATACTCTGTAAACCATGCATTTGTAAAGAGGAAAACATACTTGGCTGACCTAATACCATCACCAGAATTAGCTGGTTCCTAACAAGACACACAAATCAAAACATGCAGATGAAAGAAGAAAACAGATTTTTGGAGCGGGAGTGGGAAGTATTTGCCTCACTGACAGTTTGGGGGCACTCTCTCACCCATCACAGTCAGTGTTAAAGCACAAGGAGGAAAAACAAAGCCAGTCTGCAGAGCCCCAGGCTGTTGCTGGCTTTGAAAAGAGGGGTGCTTGTCAGCTGCACAGCGAGGCTGGTGACACTGAAGAATTTGCTGTAGAGCTGAAGGGAAAAGCTGTATTTTTGTTGCACAGTGAGTTGAACATGGGTGGTGCATCTGCCAGGGACAATCCTCCCTGCCTGGGGGATTCACGCAGGGTTACCCAGTAATTCCCAGCTCAGCGTATTGAAAAGCAGCAATAGCTGCCACAGAACCATTCTTCTCTTAACCCTGCTGCTCATTGTCACTTCAGATTTATTAGAAGCTTCTTTTCCCCCTACGGTATTTAAAAATTAAACTGGGACTGTCCTGTAATCCTCTGCCTGCCAAGAGAGAGGAGCACCTAATCCAGCAGCTATGTCACAGTCATTGCCAATGCTAGTCCTGAAGGCCTGCAGCCAGTTCCTCCACTTCCCTGAACCCTTAGTGATCACTGAATGTGGAATAAACCCAGCGAGGACAGGGCTCCAAGGTGCCCCTGAGAAAACAGGTCACACCTAAAACCAACACACTGTCCAGTTCTCCAGACAGCTCTCCTGAGCACCACAAAGTGCAGTGGTGGCCTGGAGTGCAGCTCTGCAGCCCCTGACCCTCTGTTGCACTTGGCTCCACACCCCAGACCTGGCACCTCTGCGAGGCTCTCCCACCCCTGCACGCTTCCAGAGGTACCAGCAGTGTCCCCAGAAACAGGGTGTCTGGCAGCCATGCAGACAGCACGCTTGTTTTTCTCCTTGATCAAAACAACTTCAAACAGGGGACTTCAGAGAGTCAAAAAGTCTAGCTAGCACATATGCTGTGCTGTGGGAGCCTTTGATTATCCTGCAGATATTTTTAGAGCCCTGTGTAAATGAGCTGTGGCTCCATTCGTGTGGCGTATGGCGACAGCTCTGCCAGAAGCAGCCTCTGGTGCCCTGTGCCCACCACTCTGTGCCCTCGCAGAGCTGCACCTGGCACCTGCCCTCTGATTTAAACATCTTGGGGGGCACCTGTTTAAACCCACCCATGAGCTCAGCTGCCTGTGCTTTTCCTTCTGCCTCAGGAGAGTCAGATAGGGAAGACAGGCCCCGGGAAGTGCTGCAAACCCCCTCTGGTTATGCCTGCAAGCTCTTGGCATCATAGGCTCCACACCTCCTGCTTCCAGGAAGAAACATGGTCGGATTTTTTGCTAAATGAAGTTTCTAGTGCCAGCTGCTAACAACAGCCATCTCCATGGAGCATATCCAGGACACCAGCAGAGCTGGGGAAGCGCGTGTCAGGCTCTAATGCTATGACAACCATGGCAGAGGAATTTTTCAATTTCCTTTTCACTCATACTGACATGAGAATCAGTGGTCCTAAAAATGAAGGGCACCTTTAGCCCTAGATCAGATGAATTTGTGCAAGCTTCCCTTCCTGATAAAAGCTCAGATGGTGCAATTTGCTTCGAGGGATCTTGCTTTTAAGTCCTCGGCTTGAAGTTACCAGCAAGGAGGCTGATCACTGCCAAGGGTGACTAACAAGAGTCCACAGCACAAAACTGTCTGTAGGAAATGAATTACAATGCAGCGATGCATTTCACAAGCAGCTCTGACTCTTTACACATGGTTGAGCTGCTGAAAGTGAAGCATTGTCCTGCTTTCATGCTGTCAATTGACCAGCAAAGGCAAAAACCCCAGAGATGAGGTTTTCACTGCTGACTGACAGGTGCCCAGGAAACCCAACTGAAGCTAAGCCCTGACAACCACCAGGATTTTCTGGGCTTGCTTACTGCTCTAAAATAAGCAATTTTAAATCAGTACAGTGAAAGCTGCCAGAAAATGACAAACTGTGTTTAATATGTGGACTGCTCGATGAGGGGACTTCGAGGAAATCAGTAAAACAACCTTTCCTATTGGACCTATTGGATGACTAATTTGGGGCTATTTGCACTTCTCAGCCTAGAAACTGCCATTCACCCCTAGCCCCTGTGGCTACTCTCCATTAAAATTTGGAGGCACTCTGAAACCAAAATTTCTGCACAGCACTTCATCTGTGGGGATTGATGGGTCACATATGCACACTTCCCCTGGGCCCAGAGCCCTCTAAGCCCAGACCTCACTCAAAGCCAGAATTTCCACCCAAATTTCCCTTCCTTTGCAAGGACTGGCAAGTGGTGTGGCACTGGCAGCCTGCAACCTGGACAGCCTCCAGAGCAACGCAGCTGGGCATCAGGCTAGAGCCCAAGCTTATGAGCACCCACTTAACTGTGGAGCCCCAATAGGGAGCAAACCCCTTTTCATACCCTAAGGACCCACGGCATTAAACCTTGGCTAGAGGGGTAAACTGCTCACCCACCACATCTAACACTTGCTTATCCACTGGTATCCATTCCCAGGACCAACTGGAAAACCAGGATTCCTTCAGACCTGACTAAAGAGCCAGTCCTTGATGCTTCCATCCCTCCATGCTGCAGCTCAGCAATACTATCTGTATCAACACTCACAGTACGCAGTGCCACACCCAGGATCCACACCGGCAGCTGCACAGCTTGCTCCTGCGTTTTCTGCTTCCCTCCACTGCCACATGGACACATTTACAGCTGAGTGAGCAACTGTTTGTGCTGGAAGGGCTTTGTTTTCTGCCTATGTTTCTCTCTAGCTGGAGCGGCCACCCAGGGATGGACTAAACCTCTGCAAGGTTGTCCCTGCTTGCACTGCCATGCAAACCCGAGCCGCAGTGAAGGAAGGATGATCCATGGTCCCTGTGGTGCCTTTGCTGTGAGGTGTCTCCCCAGCAGCAGACAGACTCAGCACACAGAGGCAATGTTTTCAGCTGTTTGGTCAGCAAACACAACCCACAGCCCAGGGCTAATCCATGGACACACGTACTTATTTCAGAGGTTGGCTCTCTTGCCCACAATGATTTAGCAGATATGACCCTCCATGTGCAAAATTATTCTTAGTACACCGAACTGTTTTAAAAGTTGCACCTTTAGTTAACCAGCTGCAAGTCCAGTGTCAAAGAAGAAGAATCCAAAGTTAAGTCAGCCCTCCCTTTTAAGGATAGAAGAAACCCAGCTTCCCCTGAATTTAGAGCATTTAGAGCTCAGGAAAAGTCTCTCCATCCTTCAAACAAAACCAGGCACATATGTGAAGTTTTGTCAATGCACATTACCAGCCCAGCCCACCACACCAAAGCCAACAATGTCACTGTAGGTGACTAGAAAGGGAGCGCAGAGCCTCAAGGGCACTCACTCTGCATCCCTACCCAAAAATAGCATGTGCTGACATAGCTGCACCAGTGCTGACCTAGAGTAGCCCTGTGCTACTGTGAGGTGCCAGCTCCTGGTGTGCCTGCTGCAGCCTTGGCACAGCACAGGGATAACCCAGCCCATGGGGAAATGATGCAGCTCCATCACAGGACATGCTGGACCTGCTCACCAAGGTGAGGACGTCGAGGGGCTGCAGTGACACCCAGCATGTCAGGGAGCCAGTCACTCAGGAGGGAGAACTACCTGCACCTCAGGGGGCTGACACTGACCCTTCTGGATTAATCAGCATCGAATCTGCTCTTTACAATCCTGGGCTGGAGGAAACGGGAGTGCATCAGCTTAGATGCCCTTAGTCTGGGAAAATGACATTAACCCCCAAGAAAAATTTAAAGAATTAGCAACCCAACTTGGTAAATTTAAATTTTTTTTTTTTTTTTATTAACAATCATTTTACATTACAAGGATAATATGACAAAAGGAAAGTTCTCGTGTACATACTATGATATATCAACATAGCTCTATTCGTATCCAGTGTCCTAGGTCCTTTCACACAGGTACTATAAAGCATAGTCTGTAAAGTAATAACATTTTAATGTCTCCAAAAGAGTGATATTAACATATTAATACATATGTAGTAATAGACATCTAGATATTTTTCTCTCATTTCATATGTGTGTGTGGTGGGTGAGTGGGTGGGTGAGAGATCGCTTGAAACAGTTCAGCAGGGCTGTGCTTGGATGTGGACACAGAGAGGTTCGAGACAAAACCTCGTTTTCTGGAAGTAGAAATGCCTTTTTGCTAACTGTCGGGTGAGTCTATGAGGATGCCATGACTGGCAGAAAACTCCGTAGCCCTCCTGTAGCATATGGGACATTACAGCATATGAGACGTGGTTCCCCCGTGTAGCCCAGCGAGCTTATTCGACATGAGGTGCAGTGCATGGGAGCCCCTCGCCGGGCGGCAGCGCCACCAGCAGGGCGGGTGGGAGGCGAGGCCGCGGGCTGGGCGTACGCGAGTGTCAGTGGCATCGGAAGGAGGGGCTGGGAGTGAGAAAACTGTCTCTGAGGTTTGTGAGGAACACGTGCCGAGAGCTCCCCGCCGGTGCTGCGCGGCCGAGGGGCTGCGGCAGAGCGGGGAGCCGCCGCCGGGCAGGGGCGGCTGAGGTGGATTACCAGTTGTGTGGAGGAGAGAGGCCTGGGAGAGGGCACTGAGGTGTGTGACAGGGCTTGGGGGCAGCTTGCACAGCATCTGCTCATGCAATACCAGTGTAACGAGCCATTCGGATGTGGGAATTACAACTCACCCTCCTCCCGACCGAAGCCAACAAATAAAACAAACGGCAAGGAGTGCAGTGGTTGCCAGGCCTGGCACGGAGCTGCAAAGGCAAACCTCCACGCTTTCCCTCCAACCCTTGTGGGGAAGCAGCTCGCTGACTGACCACCTGCTGCCAGACCAGCCAGAGGCACCTCTCAGGTCCTCTCAGGGGTCAGCCAAAGGCTTCAGGATGCAGCAGGGCCAGTGTCCTACGAGTGGCTGTGTGAAGGGAGGGATGGAGGGATGAGACAGCTGTCCATCCTACAGGCATCAGCAGATACTCAGGGAGGGTTGATCCACCGCCCAGATCCACCCCCATCCCAGCAGGGAAATGCTGGTCATGGGAAAACAGGTGTCTCTTTGCATGGGCAGGGTAAGAGGGCTGCACCCTTTGGTGCTTCAGCCTGGCAAGGTCCGAACGCTGTATGCTGGGGCCCAAAGGCACACATGCGACACTGACCATGTCTTCCATACAATCACATCATTCCCTTTCCTCCAGAAAGCCTCCCTGGGCCCCTGGCCAGGCAGGCTGCTCACGGGCTGTGGAGCAGCTGTGAGACCTGAGGGAGCAGAGTGGCTCCTGCAGCAGAACAGCGGCCAGCCTGACCCAACAGAGCTGAACGCACCTTCCCGACGGGAACCGCACGCTCTCATCACTCCCACTTCACAGTTCCTTCTCGTTTGCACTGTTCCAGCTCCATACACCATCCCTGCCACCTCAAGCTGCGTGGCTGTAACCCTTGCTCCACTCAGTAAGGCCCTGGCTCTCCTGCTGCCTTTATCCCAGCGCCACGGCTGTGTCGCTGACCGATGCCTGCAAACGCGCCCACGCCCTCGCTGGTGCCGCGTGAGCGCCGGCCAGCACAGGGTCTCCCTGGCAGTGTGCTGGTGACTGCTGAGGAACGCCAGGCAGAACAGCAAAAAGCCACGTTGCCACAGCACCAGTGCCCGCAGCTGCCAACTGCTTCCATGCAGAGAGACAAAAGTGCATATGAGGGTGGGATATGTATCCATCCAAGTGCGAACACACAGGGCCTCAGCAAGAGGCTTTCTTGGGAGAAGGACACTCAAGCATTTTCCCTTACCAAGACATTCCCCTATTAAACAAACCTTATTTATCACTTGGTTAACATGCCAGCAAGGAAACCCCTTGCCCTAAACACAGCCAAGCCCCTCTCCATAGAGTGCTATACATGTAAATGTAGGCCTCAGTGTATGGCTAAAACCATCCCAAAGTCCAAAGTCTTCAGTGTTACGTGCCTTGTGCTAGAACACAGGGCCAGCCTTACACAAGGGTGGTTGAGTCTATCTCTATATTATATCTTTATATCTATTGAAAACATAGAAATATATAAATATATAGGATTTCATTTATAGATATATAAGCATGTGATTTTAATCTTTTTTACTGTGTGTATATGTACTGGGATGTGCGTATATACAATATATAGACCATATGCATATGTACTGTATGCATACACTAGCTTACATGCACACACATCATACGTGTCTCCAAGGGAGACAGGAATTGCATAGGCATTACTGCATTGGATACAATGGCTGGGGGATTAACGTACCATTCCTCTGCTTTTAAGACCTCTTTTGACAGGGCTGAGAGGGGAATCTGCAAAAGCAGAGGCTGTTGCTGCTTATTTGCAAGCCAGCTGTCTGGGCACTGGTCAAATAAACAGCAATTCTCATGAGATAAGAAAGGAGGGGGACTCCAAAGACCCCGCGGGCCATCTGGCTGAGTTTGTGCTGTGAGAAAGAGAGGGACCGAGCCTGAATCATGTCTGAACAGTCATACCAGCAAAAGCGTGACCAGCACAGGGGACATCGCTGCAGTTGGCTCAAGACCCAAGGCAGACAACACGAGGACCCTGCCCACCGCGTGCCCTCGCAGCCCCCGTAACTTCCGTGTGCTTTTGCTGGTATGGGAAGAGCTTTGGTCTCTTGTGAGGATTATCCCTGCTGAGGTCGGTCTCGTGGCTGGAGGGCCCAGACCCCTGCGGACACCGGTGAGCCCTGCAGAAGGACATGTCTAAATGTGCTTGACAGATTTCTGCTTCACAGCAGGGTAAAAGAGGCAAGGAGCCTGAGCAAAAAGTGGGGAAGGGAAATTGGCAACCAAAAATCCCACGGGCTAGAAATACAAACCCGAGGGTCTAGAGAAGTGTGCATTATTCACAGTCAGATGCCATAGCTACGATGCAGGGGAAGGAGACAATAAAGAGCTCATTTGAGAGAAATGGAACCCTCTATGGGTTGAAAGCCTAACCAGTTCAAGATGCTGTGAGCAACACGTCCAAAACAACTCCTCTCACTCTCTCGACACAGCAGGAAAGGCATTGATTAAACCCAACACGTGGCAGCCTTGGAGCCACGGAGGCCTCCCTCAGCACCCTGCCGAGCCCTCCCCATGCCTGCTGCTGCCTCCTGGCCTCACTGACACCAGGCTGGGCCCAGGCAAACAGGGCACAGAAATGCACCTGCTTCTGGGAAAGGCTGGGGAGCCCTGGGAAGCCAGAGGTGCTTTGCATTGGTAATCCTCCCTCCTCCCTATCTTGTCTATGCTGGTAGTCATGTTTCCACAGATTATCCATGAAAGAGCTACAGATCTGAGATAGGCAGATAAAGCTGGAGGGAAAGCTTGCAAAGCACCTGCATTACCCTAGGACAAAGGCCAGGTTTATTTTCTGATGTGCAGGTAGCAGGGAATTGTGTTGGAGGAGCTGGGATGGGCTGGGCCAGGCAAGCTGCTCTGCCAAGCTCTTGTCTATCTCCATCACAAATGTAAGGGGTCTCTGGCCTTTCCCATCACGGGTATCCACAACATCCAGTGGCAGGGAATCACCATTTGTGAGCAAAATAATTTGCTAAAGAAACAAGTGCTCTGCCTGTGTCAGCTGGCTGCTGGAGAAAAAACATCACACACTGCACACTTCACTGCGCTATTAGAAATAAGAGCTGCCGGTGAAAGGTGTCACTGATGAGAGCAGGATTTGCAAGTGAACCAAAGGGAAGGAGTGAAAAATTGGAAGAATAATTTCTGAACAGGCCTCTGGCAGCTCTTACCTTGCCATTTCCTCCCCAGTGGCAAAAGTTAGGAGACTTGGATCAGGACTTGTAAACAGGCCTCTTGGGCTGCTCAGCACAAGCCCTGAGGGAGCATTCATCTCTCCAAAGGGGTCAGGAGACCGTCCCCAAATGTTCCTTCCCTCCACGTGGGCCAGGCACTTTGATGGGCCTCTGTGCCAAGGAGCTTTTGCTACTGTAAACAGAAAGGCAGGTGATTTTTCCCCTCCACCCAAGAAGAGCTATGGAGTTCTACGGATTCTATGATCTATGTTCACCTTGCCCATCCCCAGCCAGAAACTAATGGAGCAGCAATTTTTCTCTTTTTACATCTCCTCAAGTTTTATAAAGGGATGAAGCCTGCCACCTCCCTGGCAGGCAGCGGCTCCATGAGCTTTGTGGCAGCACCCTGAGCAAAGCCAATGCACCAGGCCTGGAGAGCTACAAGCACCTTGTGTATAGAGGTCCCTACTTCATGGTCAGGCAGCCAACCACCCAAATCTGCACAGCTGGCAGAGGGTTTCCAGTTTAATTTTTACTCCTCTGGACGAATGCATCAATTTGATCACATAATTTCTAAGGAAATGCAGGAAAACAATGCTTGCTAGGTGTGTCATATCAATGCCCCTGTGCTGCAGCTGTGTGATGCCCTGACCTGGCTTGTGACATTCCCATGAGGACCACGAGGAAGAGCACCCAGCACCCGCACCCCTAGCAGCAGTTTGGCAGCAGGTGGGTGGTCCTGGCCCAGGTGCCCTCTCCTGCCTGAGGCAGCCTCAGGCTGCACGTGCTGTCAGAGGTAAGGCAAGGGGTAAGTGCTACACAGGGCCCTGACCAGCCCTCGCTGGCTGGCCTGGCCAGCCCTCACTCCTAAATTCACAGGGTCTGCTCTGCTCCGCTCAGACCATCTGACTGAAGGGCCCCATTTTACAGTCAGGACAAGAGGACAGGACACCACTTGTACTTTGGGTGGGCTCAGTCCCTCCTCAGTCCCACAGGGACAGAGGCAAACACTTCCAAAACCCTGACCAACACCAGTCTAGCTGCTCCTGTGGGGTCTGAAAGCTGAACCAGTCCATAGTGGCTTGGCTGCACACCTCTGCCAGTGCTGGCTGTGAAGTTCTGCTGAAGGCAAAGGGGTTAGCAGGAGGTGAGTGAGACCTAGGTAGAAGTGTGTGTTTTCCCGGGGAAGACAGTGTGTGAACCCTGGCAGTGAAAGTGACTCAGAGAGAGATCGGTTCCAAACATGCTACATCTCCATTGAAAACAAACAAAAAAGTTTAAAAAATAAAATAATATTATATATATATATATATATATTTTTATATAAATGAAAAGCTATCAACTAGCAGCAACGGTTCTAGAGATATCTTAGCACCAAGACCAAGGGCAGGGGGGTAACAGGAGAAAGGAAAGGTTCAGTGTTGCTGATACCACCATCATGTTTCCAAACAACACAGCTTGGCACAAAGCTCATCCCTCTGGGAAGTGAGAACATGTTGGCTTGGACACCTTTTGGCCAACACCTCTCACTCCCACGATGGTCTGGTCAGGTTGGTGCTGTCCATGCCACATCAGCAGGGCAAGGCACTAGCATCTGTGGAGTTTTTGCACCTTTTTTGTTTGTGTGGTGTTTTTTTTGGTTGGTTAGTTGGGGTTTTTTTTTGAGTTTTTTTCCTCTTTTCTAACCTGAAGTGATATTGTGTGGATGCCTGGAGCTTGTTTACTTTAAAAGAATAAAACAAAGAAGAGCCCCAAGCCCACAAAACAATCTCTTTGTGATGGAAGGTGCAAGTCCCTCATTCACATTTCAGCTGGACTCTGCATTCCTTCAAAAAAGGAAGAAATATGTCGCAGGAAGAAGCAGAGCATCCCTTCTTCCTGCTGTCATCAGTCTGCTGTGCTGTGGAACATGTTACCTTGGTCACAAGAGAATAAGTGAACCTTTGTAGGACATCACACATGAATATAATCCAAGATAATCTTGCATTGATAGCTCCTGCCACCAAACTGCAGCAGGTTTTTCTTTCAGTCATTCCAAACAGAACAAAACAAAACAAAACAAAACAAAAACCCCACAACAATCTAGGATTATAAAGACATAGTATAAATAATGTAAATTAGAATATAATTTTTTAAGCCTTTGAATCTCCGCCTAGAGGTGGCTCTCGACTCATTGGCTGTCTAGCTTCCACAGCAGCCTGGTTTTGAATGAATAGTTGTATATATATATATATATTTATCTCATACAATATAAAAATATAAATGCAAAAATTTCCCCCTGCCTTCTCTATTTTGCTATTTTATAGTCTGCACATGACATCATGTTATAACATACGTATGATAGACTGGTACTACGGTTATCATAAAAGGAGCTGAAAGCCAAGTATTACTCTACAGCCCAAAAGTAGGGAGAACTGAGATAGGGGTATCACAGTTTAGTGGAGGCATTTGTTTCTAAATCAGAATAAAACCCCAAAATCATGCCCCCAGCCCTTCTCTCCTGTCAGTAATCTCTGGAGTGAAGAAAGCTTCCACTCAGCTGAAGAGAACCGGGTGGAGCTGGGGGCAACATAAACACGCGGGACGCTCTGTAGGAAATCAGAAATCTGATGGTTGCCAACAAAAGGCTCAAATGGCTCAATAACTGGGCTGAACAATGGAAAGAGAGGCAGAGATTGAAACTGAGGGAAAACAAACAAACAAACAAACAACCCCAAAACACAACAAAACGAAACAAAAACCAACCCAGCAAACCGACAACACACATACAAAGGAAACCACCAGGAAGATGAGGCTGACAAAGACCCATTGTCTAGCTTATAGGTTGTTGGGTTTGAACATGTAGAGTATGGCCCCAGCACATGCTTCTAAAGAATGAAATGTTGCCACCTACATTGCAGCTGCCATGGTTGGAGACACCAGTAAATGTCTAAACATTGTCTCAATCTTTAAAATTCTGCTTAGCTTCTATCAGACGCACATCGTCTTAACTTTTAAATTTTCAGTGTGGGTTTTTCCTTAATATAGATAATATATATATTTTATATAATATATCAAAGTTTAGAGTATAGTTTAAAAAAATTATCTGATCTGAGGCATTCCTTCCTAAATATCAGGGTAAAACTCAGAGCCATGATCCATGCTCTGCAACATCGGCTTCTGGTCAAGAGATGACATCCTGCTCAGCATTTCGGCTGAGAGCGCGTAACTATTGCCTGACTTCTCCTCAAACCAGCTATCGAGTGCCCTTTTGCAATCGAAGTTGGCAATGGGTGGCCCATTAACAGCAATCGTCAACAGGTCACTGAGTTGCTCCAGCGTGAGCCGAGAGCGGTTGTTCTTGCGCACTCTCTGCAGGGCGCTGCGCCCCTTCTCACAGCAGGCCGAAGAGGTGGGAAGGACTTTGAGGATCTGAACTATTTTATTTAGGAGGGGAAATCTCTGTTTGTATTTACAAATGTGACTGAGCAAGTCTTTAAAACCATTTTTGGTATAATAATCCACCTTGAGTTCTCGCCACTCCATCAGCAGACTCCCTCGGGTGTCCATCCCCTCTCTGCAAACCTCTCTGGAAAATGATGGGACTGTCTCCAGGTGTTCAAATATTTGTACCATATCCTCCTTCCCATAGCTCATGAGCTCATCAGTGCTTCTGGGCCAAGCTGCAAGGTCAAATACCTGACAGGCCTTCACAAATGTCCGGCTGCGGGAATCGAACCTTTGGGCTAGGATCACCTGGGTCTTCTGGCAGATCTTTTCTCTGATAGACTGGAATTTGGCTTCAGCCACCCGTAGATTTTTCACAGCAATGCCATTAAAGCTTTCACGGAAGTTTTCCTCAAACTCTTGCAAGTACTCCCCAGGGGAGTCTGCTAGCCGGCTGATCTCCTGGATGGCCTCCTCGATCTTATCGTCCACCTGCGACACAAGAAGGTACTCCCCTTGGAAGACGTAGGCAAGGCGTGAAAGCACAGCAATCACATCCAGCAGGAAGTAGATGAGTTTAATCGACTGGTAGTCCATCAGAAACTGCAGGAGGGCCAAGGCAATGGCAGAAGCATCTGCCCTTTGGGTCTGGCCACTGACATCTTTGAGATGGGCCACAACCTCAAGGTAATCCTTGATGAGAGCGTTGAGCACATTCTGCTCCCCAATGATCCACTTCACTGCTCGAATGTCTCCCAGGAACTCGGTCTCCTCACACAGAGTGGCAGCAGTGACCCTTAACTCGCACATGAGTCGGGGAGAATAACGATAGAAACTGAGCAGTTGCTTCAAATTGTTTTCTAGTTCCTCCAGACATGGTAGTTCCTTCCCACTGATGGCATCCAAAATTTCCAGGTGGGGCCTGTGCACCATAAAGGGAAGGCAAAGAAGCCAGGGCAAGGTCTTTCTGATTGTCATGAACAAGTTGGCTCTCAGGCTGGCGGTAATGTTAGCACCATCAACTCCTAAGCCAATAGTTGGCTTCTCATCCTGCAATCGTATTCCCAGGCTGGAAAAAGCCCGATCTAATGCTTGGAGGTAACTGTCTGTTGTAGAAAAGCCCAGTTCCTGAAGAGACAGGAATTCAGTTGCTGGAGGCCCATCACTGCTCGTGTACTGCACATAGACGGCAACTGTATCTGCAAGCAAGTCATCACTCTGCCCATCCAGAATGATGCTGAGGAAGGGAGACTGCCGGATGCGTTCAACCAAGTCCTCTCGGAGAGCCCGGGCGATATGGTGAATTAAGATCTGGCAGTCTCCTTCATTCATGTACTGATCCACCACCTTGAGCTCACACTTTCTCAGTAGTTCTGCCAGAGGCCGAAAGTCGTAGTAGGGCCTGCCCTCCAGGGCCAGGTGGTAGGCTGTATTGAAGAGCAGGGTCATATTTCGGCACATCTCTTCTGTCTTCTCTGGGTGCATCCTGAGCTTGTAAAGCTGCAGGCACTTCTTGTGAAGGTTGCTCTGGCTGTGAAGCTTTATCGTGTGTATCTTGAACTGCTTAGAGCCAATGATGAAGGCTGAAGTCCGTGAGGATTGCACTGTGTACTGCCTACAGACATGGCACCACATTTCATTCAATGTTGGGGAGTACCGCAGAAACCAAAACTTTTTAAGCCACTCTTGCTTGAACCTCCGTATCCTCCGGCCCGTCGCAGAAGACATCTTGGAAGGCTCATCTGTAGCAGCAATCATGTCATTGGAAACTGATTCATCAGCAGAATCCACCTCTTGGTCATCATCCTCCATGATGGTTGGGACTGAGATGATGCTTTCTGAAGCTGTAACAAAAAAATAGAAAAAAGGAAAAAAATACGGAATTTACAAAGTTGCTGAGCTAGAGAAGCATCCTACCGGTGACAGTAGAGCATTGCCCAAAGGGCTGATCACAACCTCTCCTCTCCTGGCCACAATACATTACGGATAGAATTCGAATCATGACTTTGAAAGGAAAAGAAATCAGTATTTCTGCATAAAATCTTTGTCTCTAACATGCCACAACGAACAGAAAGAAAGGACACTACATCCTGGCCACTTGAACAATACACTGTGTGACCCAAATATTCCTTTTACTCAAGGCTCCTGGCTGCTTGACAGCATGTTCCTGGAGGAAATGAAATGCATCTTCAGAAAGGGACACGTGGTTGTGCTAAGGCAGTGAAGGAAACAGAGAGAGATTTCCAACAAGGGACACAGCAGGACAATACTTCATACACAAAGAGAGCACATTTCAGCGTTACCACAGAGTCATTCATACTTTCTTGGTAGCATGTGAGGCATTGTGGAGGGGCTTCCGCTGAAAGAGAATGCATCAAAAATACAGCAAACAAACTGTCTGCAATGGAATGTCTTTTTTATTGGCAGTGCATTATCAATTACAATGGCAACAAATAGAGCAAATTGTCATACAGAGTCTTTCCCAGACAGTGTTTTCCACTGTACCCACAGCATCAGCTCCTGGCCCACCCAGTCACAAAACCTGACAAAGAACCTTCCACGGAACCACAGGTTCACCTGAACACTCAGAGCAAAATGCTTTAGATGGGTACACAGCACACAGGCACCTCACTACTCTCCTTAGGCAGGGTTTGGAGAATGCTCTAACTTGGCAAGGCTTACCTGTGGGGTCTGAGAACTCTTGGAGCTCGGGTACCTGGGGCGGTAACACGGGCGGCTCGGGTAACTTCCCAGATCTCAGCATGTCTAACTCAGCCTGCAGCTCCCGGATTTTCTTCTTTAGCCGGATACAGTTGGGGCAGAAGGATGTGGTGGGGATTTCATGGGAGTTGCCTTGTGCAGAGGCCAGTGACAGCTCGGTTGGGCTGTCTGCTTTAAGTGACAGGGGCTCTTCTTCCTCATCTTCAAGGATGCTCATCTCCTTGGCTGAGATGAAAGAGGAACTGTGAGGGACCTTCCATTCCCTCTCGCTCTGGTTTCTGCTGAGGCTCAGGGAGCCGTGCTGCACGGCACTGCCACACTGCTCAAAGATGTCTTCAGCTTGATATTTAGATGCTCTTCTGAGGGAAAGTGGTGTACTTGTTGCTAACTGGTTCTCTTCAAACTTGGCAGACTCCAAAGAAGCCTCCAGGACATCTTTGAAGATGAGGTCAATCTTTTTTTTCTTTGTTTGGGGGTGGGATTCCCCCTCGTCACAGCTGCGCTTGTAAGGGCTCTTCCCCTGCTTTAAGGTGGTGAACTGGAGTGCTGCCCTTGCATCCTCTTGGTTTTCTACATTCTTTTCTGACTTTTCATTCTGAAACATTTTGTCTCCTAGAATGGAAAATGAGGGGTGGGGATTATCACTGGGAACCGAGCAACATCCCTCAATCTAAAACTCAAACAAAAAAAGAACAAAAAGGCAGACTGAATCCCTGCAGGTCTGCATGTTATGTTACAAGCCAGGGAACTGACACAACTCAGTGGAAACCAAGGCTTGCAAGAGGAGAAGCCCTGCTAATGGGCATGTCTGCAAAAACAGAGACAGTCCTGGGTAGCCACAGCAGAGTAGAACCCACACACTTCAAAGAGAAGAGAAACTACAGGCAGCTTGTTTAACCTAAAGGTATAACCAACCTGTGTTGGAAGAGGACTATGAGGTGAATGACTGATCATGGTGGAAACTACACCCAGAGCCTAAGTGCCATTTTGGCTGGCTGGAAGTCCTGTGCCTGTTTTGACTTGGTAAAAGGTATCAAGCGTACAGCAGTGCAGCGAGAGATTTACACCATTTCATGACAACCCCAGAGTCTGTGCACGCCATGGCAGAAAGTTTGCAAGCCCATTTACTCTCGTTCAGTTTGGAGGCTGCTCCAGAAATGCAAAGGTAAAAGAGTAAAAACAACTTGCACACTTAAAACCTAAGGTACACATTGTCAACTGAGCTACAACGGGTGAATACCCTCCAAGAATGGGACATTTAGCTTGTCCTGGTGGAGTCTGAGAGCATGGCCATTCAGTAATAATAAAAAAAAATATTAAAAGCAACCTCATACAAATTATTAATTGCTTAAAATAAAGGGAATAGCCAGATTTCCTTACCTGGAAATTCAAAAGACGATAGGTTTGGCTCAATTTCCATCACTCTTCTATCTTGTAAATAACTTCAAGCATTGATGGCTTCCCAAACAAGACGCTGCTTTATGCTGATTTTTGGTTTTGTTTGCTTAAAGTGTATTCATGCTTTCATAAGAGTTATGGAGCAAAAGCTACCATTCCCTCTCTAAGGAGAGCAATGCTAAGAATGCAGAAAAGATGCAAGACTTGAAACAGTTAGAGTAAGGCACTGTAAAAAGGGCTGGCCTGAATGGATGGGATTTTGCACTGGGTTTGGATGCTGGCTGGGAAACCCAGCCACTTCTTTAGTGAATCCATAACAACAGATCTCATTTTCACATTGACGAGAATTTCTATGGACAAAGCTTTCAGTCTCTCTCTCAGTATTTCCCCTGTAATGGACTACAGCAACTACTGTGAGAGGTAGGGATTTAGAGAACTGGTTCTTCTTTCTCGGTGATTTTTCCCCCAACCAGCCGAGTGCTTCAGCCCTATGGAAAAGCTAGAAATCACAAGACGATCCCTCATATTATTGGTCTCAACTTCAATGATGAGGCGGGTCAGAAACTATCAACAGAAACAAAACCCAGGAACCATGTTATTTTTCTGTGAGTTTGTAAAGTGTGCCACTTCGCTTCATTCGACAGACTCATCTGCAGGGATTTTGAAATCTTTTAAATAGAAAGTGACTCAACAGAGTTTTGTGCTGCTTCCTGACCACCTCCCAGTCCCCTACCAGCTGAGGCTTCGATGTCTCTCGCAAGTCTAGCATTGGCCCAGGTGATGCTCCGCTTTAACAACATCTCTGCGCCCCTTTTGTGAAGGCAGGCTGAGCCCAGCTTGCAGCAGGGTGAGCTCACCGAGATGTCAGGGGGTTTCCGGAATGGTCTCCGCAGCCACATCAGTTTCTACCTGAGGGTGCATTAGGCTGTGGCAGGTTCTGGAGAGTCCTGAGGCAGATCTTCACCACACTTGTAGCACAGAGCAGGCTGTGAGTTACCGTTCCAGCTCCCACAAACCATGACACCATGAAAAACCATGACTAAAGGCATGTCTGTGTGGCAGGGCAATAGGTCGTAGCCTTGGTGCCCCAAGGGCACAGACTGTCTCTTGCTGTACTTTCAGAAAGCACTAAGCCCTCTGGATGACTAATGTGTGCATGTTATTGCAGCAAAGTCACTGCAGCCTATACCTAATCGCTCACTGATGTTCATTAACATAAAAACACAAATTCATACCCATGGTAATTCAGAAGTGGGAATTGCCCAAGTACAGCCACCAAGATGTAACACTGCAAGTGCATAACAACCCTAAGGTGACAGAGATAACCAGCTTTTTCAGGACATCTTGTCCACCCCAGGACTGAAGAGGAGACACCTTTTACCAAGTCAAGGCAGCAACAGCAGCTGTGTAATAATACACTCAGGAATTGTAATTACAAAGTTATATTTAGTGTGGCTGCCCCTCGGAGGCCCTGCCATTCTGCATCTAGCCTGGAAAGAAATGCTCCTAATTAGCTTCAAGTATCAGCATTGTACAGATGAACAGATGCATTAAGAATTTTTGCTTTCCTCTAAAGCTTCCTATATTGCTGACAATACGTGGGCCCAAAGGACTGCTGCGTTTGTTTCAACATTGCTACTCTTTAGATACGATAACAATTTTTATCCAAGGAAGAATCAGTCTGACAAGAACAAAGCCTCCTGTACGTTGTACACACATTCTAAGGTTGTGAGACTAAGGAGTCTCTAGCTGATGTCGCGCTGATCCCAAATTATCTTTCTGAAGAAAGAGGAGATAAATTAAACGAGGAAAATGGACAAACACACCAAGGAAATCTCATTCATATGCACACAAAACCAGCCAGAGCTCCCTCAAACAGGCTGCCCACAGGAGCCAGAGAAAGCAGCATGTTCAGAGGAAAAACCTAATGCTGTCTTGCAGGATCATCAGCTTGGCAATCTTCAGGCCAGAAAATCTTGTGACAGGGGCCCTCTGTGATCCCTGGGCACTGCATCACGCACACACAACATGGTACAACACAACACGTGGCATGACACATCACAGCACAAATCTTTCTTTCATGATCTCCATGACTGTGGTTATCTTACTCTCCTTGTACACCCATCCATCTATGCCAAGCAGAGCTGGGGGCTATCATCCAGAGGTGCTCTGTTTCTAGAAATGCAGCTCTCCTCACACAGCCTGTGCAAAACCTACTTCACCCACCACACCTGGCCCAGCTGCAGGGCAGCCCAAGGGGATTAGGAGAGAGGATGGAAAGGGAAAGGACTCACCACTTGTGAAATTTCTGTTGATGGTTTCCTGGGACATACTGTGCAACCGCTTCATGTAATCCTCACTGTACCAGACCCGCAGCTTCTCTCCAGGGTGGATGTCACGGCAGGCACGGAAGTAAATCCTCTCACTGTGCTGAAAGGCCATCAGGTTTTGCTCCCTCTCCTCCCGGGAGATGATGACGTACCTGAGGGCGAGGAGACAAGGCAGGTGTGAAGCACAAACTTCTCTCCTGTGCTCCCCCTTGCATCAGAATGACAACGATGAAGAAGCCAGAATGACCTTCAGAGAGAGCCATCAACACAGCCAGGCTGGAAAGCATGGAGTTATAAGCAATGGTGTGCGAACGAGCATGGACACCCAGGGAACACTAAGCCAGTGGGGCCGTTTCTTGCTAGGGAAGGGATGACAAAAATGCACATCCAGCCTGAAGGAGTGTCTGCCAGCAAGGGTGACACACACTCTCTCAGGCAGAAATATCTTTGCCTAGTGATGGAAACAAGGACTTCTGGACTCCCCACCATCACTTCACATCCCAGGGCTTCCTCCCTTGTTCTCAGGAATATCTGGAATATGGCAGGGTTCCTCTGCCTGTCTGTTTCCCCAAAACACTGTCTTCCTTTTTAGTTGGTGACAGATTTGCTTGCTTCTCTCCTCTCAGACAAGCTGAATTGAGATTTGAAGGACAGAAACATGGATACCTAATGTACATGGGAGTATGTGCTTGTTGTCCAAGGACATGCCATTATTGGAAGGTTTTGCACTTTGGAGTCCAGCAGGGTGTGACAAAAATACAGTACAGCTCTGCAGCTGGAAAACTCAGCACCACATTGTGGGGATCTCCTAGCAGTGCTGACAGAAAGACCACTTTCAGGGCATGGGATTTATTTTCCTGATTTAAAACAGATACATTTCAGCTCAGAAGAAATGTATTTATTCCCACTCCAAGCAACTGGCCCTCTGTGCAACTTGCTAAGACAGAGATCTATCACTAGGGTCATAGTATTTGCTCTCACAATCCTCTTGTTCCTGCTAGAGGACATGAAAAAGGCTTGGTAATACTGGTTCCAGCTGCCACCAGCATGAGCTTACCCCATTTACCCAGGAGGGAGGCCCCGTCATGGCATGTGCAGACCCCAAAGCAGACCTGAACAGTCCATAGCTAAAGCTTATTTTTTCTCTTATGCCATTTGCCTCTGTTGTCCAGCACTCCCTGCTGCAGCAACCTCAACAAAGGCAAGGAGGCTGCAGAGGAGCACGTGGCTCCTCTGACATCTGCTGCTGCTAGTCCTGGCCCAAGTTCCCTAATGTATATACAGTTATTTCTTTGGCTTAAGAAATCTGTCAAAGTTTTTGAGTAGTCTACCTTCTCTAGCCATGTGAATGGACAGATAAAGACACAAGACCGCCTGCACGTGATCACACTAACCCACACACATAAGGTCACAAACTTGGTGGAACTTCCCACAAAACACAGAAAACAAGTCTGCAGTGGCAGTGTCTCAGACTGCCTGAGGCTCAAGCAATTCTGGTTTTAATGTTAAGCAACTGTGCATGTGCCTGCAAGCAGTTGTATTTTTCCTAATGTGTGATTCTCTGCCATCTTCAGTAATTATTTAAACAGCAGACTCTAGTACTGCCAAAATCAGCTTTTATTAACCCTTACTTACTTCTGATCACAAAACAAAGGAACTTTTAAAGTACCAGCTTGTGTATTTGAAAAGAAGAGAGACCTGGACCAGTGTGGTGGGAAGGAGGTCCTGCAGTAGCACACAGCTGCCAGGCTGTTGCTTTTGGGTGTTAGTGATCACTCCTCAAAAGGTCTATCAGGCCTTAAGCCAGCCAGGAGATACACAACCCTTGAGACAGACCAATGTACTGCAGTCAGTCAGATGCCCTGCAGCACAGGAGATTCCTAGAGGATGCTCTCTCCAGTCCAAGCAAAATGTCAGGATGCTTCCTAGCACCAGCTAAGGAGAGACCCAGCTCTGCATCCCACCGTTCACAGCAGAGCAGTGACAGGATCAGGCTGCCCCTGTGAAGATTTACTAACCTAAAGTCACTCAGAGATCCTTAACACAACATACATGACCTGTATGTCCACAGCCAGTGGTACCTAGGAATTCATGGAGCAGGGGCAGGATGGTTGGGTGCATTTCCAGCAAACTGCATTTGACAGGGAGAAGTAGAAAATACAACTTCGAATAGGAAGGGGAGACCCTTGTTAACTATTCCCACCAGGGCTCACTTTTATTATGAAGTATTTTGTTAAGCAAGAGCATGAGCTTTTCCTGTTCACTGCTCTGCTTCTGCCTCTACAGCCCTCCACATTTCTGCCTGAGTATCCTTCAGCTCTGCTGCCCACATCCTGTGGCTCTGGCTGCCTCCTGGAGCAGCCGGGTGCTGGGAGGAGAGTGCAGCCTGGAGGGCACGAGCTGCAGCACTGCTGCAATCCTGCAACAAATGCTGCCTGGCTGCTCATCCAGCTTCCTGCAGCCACCAGCACTGCCAGTTTCATCAGGAGCGCTCAACAGAGAGCTCTGGCACAATCCAGCCACAAACATGTTTCTTCACCGCTGTGAGCAGCTAGCATGTGGTTTACGCTCCTGGAGAGGAGCCTTTCATCTTTGATACTTCCCTGAGGTAAGGTAAACAAAACCACACAGATGAACCGATTTTGAAGCAGTGCTGCCCAGCCCCAGGCTCGGGTTTCCCCAAAACAAAAGACACAAGTGACAAAGGACTGCATAAGCCCCACATTCCAACTGTTGGTCTGAGACACTTAGTGCTGCAGCACACCACAGCTGAGGGGCAGATGCTTTCCAAGGATGGAGAAAGTCATTCCACAAAAGGGCAGGCAGCTTGGTGACCCAGGGGCACAAACTACCAGCTGAGGAGAGACTGCACAATCTGCCTTCACTGATAGACATCCCAAGGCCAAAGTGCTCAGAACAACCCAAGCCTTCCTGCAAAGGCTGCAAAGTGTCCAGCCCCTGTTCCAATGCCAAATGCTCCATCTGGATTGAAGCAAGGAGGCTACCTTGGTTTGGACACCCAGGACAGGCATGGTTAGGCTGACCCAAGCACTGCACACTCATGGGCAAGGCCCTGCTTGCAGAGCAGGCTTCCCAAGGGACGGTGATCCCCAGAGAAGGAGCAGAGTCATACTGCTCTTGCAGCAGGAGCCAGACACCCTCAGCTGCACTTGGTCCTGCAGAGAGGTATTGCCATCAGCCACAAATCCATCGTTTTGTGTCCTGTCTAGTCCTTGGGACAGGCCAGCCTCCAGAACACCACAGATCCTGACCGGGCTACTCAGGACCAGATATCGCACCAATGGAGACCACTTCTGACCCACCTGCAGCTAGTGGGGCTCGGATCAACCCCACAGCTGTCAGAAGAACAGCACCTTTCTCTGCAGGACCACCTTTCCCACAGACTCTCTAGCTAGCAGCAAATAAAAATAGTTTCGTTTTACCTAAGCCACAGCCCACTCGGGACAGCTAATTCCCAAGTTTTGGGATGGCCAAGTGAGCATGGCCCGAAAAATGTCCAGGTATGTTTTGGCAGCTGGGATCATTCCTCCCCAGGAGGGGAACAGAGCCTCTGGTGAGGATCCAGAAGAGAGGGTGAAGAGGGAGGAGACCTCTGCAGCTGGAGGGAGGCTCAGGCTTCTCCCCGTCTCCTCTCCACTATCCCCCTGGACTTGCCCTGTGCCTCCCTGCTGCCTGCTCCATTGCTCACCCTCCGTCTGGCCTCGGGAGGGCTCTGGTGATGCCCAACCAGAGCAGAGCACTGCAGGGAAAAGGCCACTGGCCTTTCCCAAACCAACAGCGGGTACAGAGCCAGGGCAGGAGATCCCATGCAAGAGAGCAGCCACCAGCCCAGGCTGATGCCATGGGATGCCACACACGTAAACCCTGCCTCAGTGCTCTGATGCCAAGTGTCTCCAGGAGACCCACATCTGCGACAGGCCTGTTACCAGCCCAGGCAAAAAGTGTAGAGAGAAACAAATGACTCAACAGCAGCTGTGTTAAAAGTGTTATATATTTATTGCATTCTTAACAAAAATACTTTTAAAGAGAGAATTTTTTCAGCATGTACAAGACATGGAGATATTGGGGTTGAGCACAGCAGTTTGCTTTTACACAGACACTTACTTCAACAGCCAGTTAACATGATAGGTGCAGGAAGAAGTATCCTTTGCGAGCCAGTACAGAAAAGCCACTCCACCGAGGGGTCTACACAGGGCAGGAGATACGTCCCCAGATCTGGGCCAATCTGTAACAGTCCACAGAGGAAACTAGGGGAGACATCAGGCAGTTTATAGTAACAGGTCCTTTCTCCTGACCAGTGCCCGGCCTTTGGGGGTTTGCACTGAGGGCTGTGCATCCTGCACCAGGATTCTCTCTCTAAACACATCTGTGTGGGCAAACTGATGGCAGCAATGATGCTAACCCCCTTCAGTGCCCAGCACCTGCAGGAGTCTCCTCCTCTGCAGACCTGAGGGTTCCCAGAAGGGATTCCCCTGAACAACATCAGAAGAGCTAATCTTACCAGTATATCCATGGGAGGACATCAGTAGAGACCAAATATTATAAAAATATAAAATACTATTATTAATGTATAGCAGCAGCACTATATTGACTCAGAAAGCCTTTAACAACATATCACCCTTTTTTCAACTCTCTCTAATTCATAAATTAGATCACTTCTGCCAGATTTCCCAATCTCCCCTTCATCTGAAGAGAGACTGTGATTTTTGCAGAATACAAATGTTTCCACAGAAGTAAAAGGACATCCTCAGTGGAAGGTGAGCAAGTTCTGCCCTGGTCTGGCACCAGCACTATAAGGAATGTCCTCTGCATGAAACCAGTTGGGTCATTCCTCAGAAAGGAGGCTTTTTTTCCTTGCCAGACCACTACTTCCCTGAGCAATCTTTTAGTGCACCACTAAAAATAAATTACTTGAACTGAATTACAGAACATCTTAAAAAAAAAAAAAAAAAAAAAAGGAAAAGCACGTCAGGAATGCCTGACACAGCAGATATACAATGAACTTTTCAGGAAAGAAGCTAGTGCACTATACTTTCAAAGGAGAGGCCAGACAGATTAAAGATGACCCTTGAAGATCACATAAAACAAGCCACTCTTCTGCTACACCACACTGCCTATGTCCAATTCCACGCAGGTTTCTGTAACTTTTTTGCCAAGTCTGTAGCCCAGCCATGGCATGATGATGCACACTCATATTAACTGGAACAGTTTCCTGCAACCAACCTCCAAATACAATAGGACAGCCTGGAGAGCATGGTGTGCTGTGTGGCCCTTTTCCCTGCTGAATCTTATCATGATAATGGTCCAGGTTTTTCCAGGGGGGGGGCAGCATCCTAGATGCAGATGTGCGAATTAAGGAGAAAACAGACATGTTATAAAACAGCTATCACATATATTATCACCACCTGAGGTGACACTATTCTAGTTCCAGAATCAGTGTTGTACATGGGAACCTCACACAGATCTAGAGCAGTTCAAATGCTGTAACACAGCTCTTCCTTGCATCTCTGTGGGGAAAGAAAGCAGTACAAAACCAACATGTCTAAGATTTTAACCTATGTAGCTGTGAATTTAGGCTGTAAGGAGAACATAGTACAGATCCCACCATAATAAAACTAAGTGCAAAGTAACTGTACTGAAGCTGACAGAATTACAGTGAAACAAAACCAAACTGGCTTGAGGTCAGAAGCAGACCCTGTATCTTTTCTTTTTTCTGTGCAGGCTCTCCCATTTTGAAGGGGTGGGGCGGTTCAAAACTGAAGATTTGACAACATGCAAGAAAATTATATGATACAATTCCCTTTAAATGTTGTCATATGATGAAATAATTGTATTTTAACTGCAATTGTAAAAGTTAAGTAGGGGTTTCAGACTGGAGCAAACAAAGGTTAAACTCTAACACAAGTGCATGTGGCATTCTAGGATCCAGGCCTATGCCATAGCAGCCCTTTTCAGCAGTCTAAAACCCTACAGTGCTGAGACCTGTCCTCAGAATTGTGCCTTCTTCCCTTCCCTGCACAAGCTCTGCTTTTACACTCCTCTCCCCAAACCTGTAAGTCACAGTAAGCCCCGGATAGCCCACTATTGCTGAATGAAAGATAAAAGCAACAATCAATAAGAGTTTTTAGTCATAAGGCTGCATTTCTGCACATACTGCATATACTAACATTCAGGAAGATGATGGGAATGCAGTAGTAGGGTAAATTCATGAGCTGATTGCAAAGGGATCTCTGTCTCAGTAAATAATATTTCACAGGCATGGGAAGAGATCCAGGTAATGATTTCTATTGCATCTCTTAGTTTATAGAGCATTTAAAGCATGGGGAAGCCAGTGAAAACTCCTAATCTCTATGAACCCAAAGATGTCCTACATTCCAAGCTCTACAGAATTTGAGATTCCTCTTTGCCATTGCAGAGGGCCAGTCCCACAATTAGCTGCCATATTGATACTGCTCTGTTAGCCAGCAAGGGGATGGATGGGTTGGGTCAGCTGCTGACCTTCCCCACAGAATACTGATGCACATGGAGAAGCCATGTGAACATGCAGCAGCTCAGAAAGGGGCATCCTTCTTTACTTTATATGACACAGACTAAAAAGTATGTTTTCTTTTTCGTGACCTGGTGGCCCGTGCAGGAGTCATCTGTTTTAGAGAGTTTTGGTTGGACTCTGCACTGGCCTCAGGGGGCTGTTCAGAGTAAGCTGCTTGCAGACAGGACCCTGGCATGACACCAGGATCTTGTATCCTGTGGAAAGCCCGGACCCCATCACGTATTTCTGCCAGTGTGTGACACATCTGGCTGACCTGGCTGGTGAGGTCAGCCACGCTCTGACTGACAGCATGCATGCTATGTGCCATGTCCCTGTGAATGGCCACCAGCTCCTGGCAGAACTGCCTGAACAGCTCTGTCTGCTGCGCGTGCGAATGGAGAAGCTGGCGATCGAAGCTGGAGAGGGACGGGCTCCTGGTGCGGGGGTGCGGGGGTCTGCAGGCCGAGCTGGTGCGTGGGGATGGACAGTGCAGTCCCTGCCTTTGGCTGCCAGCTTCCAAGGGCTCTGATGAGGAACGAGTGCAGAGGAAGGAGGGCCCGGAGAACTGACTGACACCTGCACCAGCCCTCTGCAGCGAAGCGAAGTGGTGCTCCTTGGAAGTGCCTGGCATCTCTTCATCTTCATCAGCTTAAACAGAAGAGGAAGCATGAATTATTAATGTGAAATCCCTCTCAACACTGGCTTCTGTTTCAGGATATCTCAAAGAACATGGAACAAGGCTTCTCCCCTCCCCCCAGTCTGCCAGTTCAGACAAGCCTGTAGCTTCTGACGCGTAACTCAACATGCAAGTGCTGCAATGTTAGCATCTGGGTGACAAGCTTAGCCACCTGAAGAGTGGGTGAACCCAAGCTATTGTGGTATTCTGTACACAGCATTGTCCACTACTAGAATATAAATCCGTTTCAGACAGTAGCAATGACTGTTCTTTCCCAAACTTGTAAGTAGCTAGCACAAATGTTTTGGAGGGACACAGACTTCTCATGCAAAATCCTGCTCCCCCATCATTTCTTACACCCTCTGCACTGACAAGAGCATAGATGTTGCATTTGCTGCTCTCGAAGTGTGTTCTGCAAAGCCACCACATGGTTTGGCACCACTAAGACAACTGGGCAGTCAGGTATACCAGGCAACCAGCAGCAAGAGGACCCTATGTTAATCAGGGAAATACACTTGATGCAAAATCAAAACTAAAGCAGAATGCCATGGGAAAATTCTCATTAGTCTGATAAACATCTAGTGATGTGCCAGTTCACAGATGCAGGCATGTGAAGAGTAAGAAGAGACAAGGTTTCACCTGGTGCAGCTGCCTGCTATTTCCTTGCATAACCTGTACTCTTTTTACCTTTGAAACAGTGCAATTGGCTTCCAAGATAGATGCAAAGAATGACCAAGTCCCACTTTGTCAGCTCTGGCAGATTTTGTCCTTGCTTTCCCACTAACAACTTCAGATATGAGATCAGACCTAGTGTGGTGGGACAGTGCCACCCATGAGGTGTTAGTTGACTCACTCCCCAAGAAGTCATCCCCTCCTTCTCTCCTTTGTACCATTTGTGTACCAAGAGCTCACAAACAAGAAGTTGCACCTCCAGAAAAGAAAAGCGTCTATACAGAACCACGGAAAGAACCTGAACAAAGCAGCTTGTGGTTTAGCACTGGAAGGTATCTGAGAATTGTGATATAAGATTAACTTTAAAAGCAGGGCCAGCAGTTTCTTTAAAACCAGTGAAGGAGTCATTATTGTCTACCTTTCTCACAGCATTTATGCTGATCCTTCAGACCACTACGGAGAAATCATCAGTGGCCCAACCTCAGCAATGAACACCAGTGATCACTGAGACCCCCGAAGCTCTCTTGGAAGTGATCCATTGGTGACTGGCAGATGAATCTCAGTTTGCCAGCACTGCTATTTTGTCAGGGTGAAGATCTCCTAATCCTTTTCAAGCACTTTTTCCACAGACTGGAGGCAGTCATACCTCAACTACAGATGCTCCCTCACTTGTAGGATTAATTCATTATTCCTTATAAATCATTATCTACCCTCAGAAAAGGGTATGGAAAAGAATTAGATAAACAGATAGAGATGATCTTAACTTGAAAATGATTCATCTCAACACTCCATAACCATCAGAGCAGGCTGTCCTGAAACCAAACACAGCAGAAGGACCTGTCTTGACAGGCAGCCCAGCATCTCACACAACACACAATGCTCTTCTGGTGTCACTGAGATATGCAAGCGTAAGACAAAGAGGTGTTAAGGCAGTGATACTTACAGCTCGTTGACAGGCTGTCAACCACGTCCAGATCCGCTCTCGCTCTCCGGAAGCCGTGCCTCTGATGCGATGAATGCAGTGCCGACTCGATGGCTCTCTCACGGGCGCTCAGGACGATGGCCGACGGCCGCCCCGCGCCGCCGGGGCTGGACAGGGACCTCTGCATGAATGCCAGTTTGTCCTTGGTCCTTCTCTTCATGTCGTCCCATCTGTGTTTAATGTCTTTCACAGACCTGGGGACCTGGCTGACTGATGTGATCTGCCTGGCTATGCCTTCCCAGATCTTGTCCCTGTCAGCATGGGACAGGCGCATTGTCTCCCTCCCAAACAGCATGGCTTCATTTCGGGTCACCTCAGTGACCAGAATGTCCAGTTCTTCCTTGGAAAACTTGGGCTTCCTCTTTCGTTCAGCCATGTTCCTTGGGTTGAACATCCCGCAAAGCACAATTGGGTAAAAGGAAATCAGCGCAAAGCAGTCCCCTGCATCCAACCACTTGGCCGGTGCAGAACTGGGGCAGAGGAGTTTGGTGGGATGCAGCTCCCCCGACCCACAACAACCTCTCAGTTTTCCTCAACTGCACCAGGAAAAGGCAGCCATTTTGTTTTTAAAAGGCAATTTTCAAGCTTAAGGAAAAAAATACCAAGCAACGCTAGTGTGAAGGAACCCTCTCAGCTTTAAAGTTAAAATTAAATTTTACACATCAGCTGATGCCCTGACTTACATGTGAGAATTTCAGTTCAGCCTCACATCACTTGCCACAGTCTGTGCACAGAAAAAAGTGTGAGAACTCACAATCACAGCGGTGAATTAGCTTTGAATGTGACACTGCTCGAAACTTAGAGGAAATTTAGAGGCCTGAAACATATCTTATTGTTCTACCTGGCACAACATTCAATAGGAACTTTTATACCACCCTTTGTGTTACAACTTGCAGGATGTCATAAAAGGCTACATCAAATTGGATTTTTTTTAGGGTAGGGAGGTTTTGACTAGACTGGTGGGCAATTTCTGCAACTTGCTTTCCCTAAGGAAAGATCTTTTTTTTCAGCATTGGGGTACTCCACATCCAGCATTTGTCTGCTTCACAGCAAGCTCTTGTTTCACCCAGAAATGGCTGCCATTTCCCATTGTTCTCAAAAGGAATGAGGCCACCCACTTGTTTTTCCTGGCTAGGCTTTCCGTCACTGCCACTGACATGAGCCTGCACCCAGTTTCTGGTGCTTCAAATGAACAACTCGTAGCCTCAGCCAATTGAGAAGAGGAGGCAGCCATCCTGAGAACAAGCAGTTTTGTCCAAAGGGGGCGTGTGTTAATTTTTCGAGCCACAGTCAAAGAAAACTAGAAAAATAAACAAAACATTAGTCCTAACTATGTTTTTTGTTGGGAAAAAAAGCAGCAGATCTATTCAATAAAGAAGGAGAAAACAGACTGTCTGAACCTACAGAAAAGCACTGACCCTTGACATTCTAGTTTCTTCCTAGTGCCACTAACACTGTTTTTAATCAGTCTCACTGACACTGCTGCCTGCCATCAGGGCAAGTGTCAGTTTGGTTAAAGCTGGAAAACCAGTAGGAGAAGCTGCTCAAATCCAGGCCACATCAGGGACAGCTGGGACCTAAGTGCACAGATGCATTTCATGGGAACAAACACAAATGAATGCCTGAGATACTGTCTTGGTGGAGCTTCATTTACAGAGGGAAAGAAGGAGTGTTTAGAGAAGATGGTAATGAAATGATGGAGAGCCAGCAAAGCACCTGCTACCCTGAACCTCAAAAAACCCCCCAAAAAAACCTCACCAAACTTAAAAGGAAAAAGGAGTTCTCCCAGCTGAACACAAGAAGAAGGGAAAAGGCTACACAAAACATTGAGCAAGGAAATTTTTACAGTTTGACTTTTATCACATTCAGCAAAACAGGGGTTGGTGTATATTCTCATCAGGTCTGCATGACTGCACAGTATCATCAGTGCCTCCATAAGGTGGCAACAAACCTCTGCTGACAAGCTGCTCTGGTGAAAGGGAGTGACAGTATTCTGCAAAGTGGCCCTGGGTAGTGGTGAGTTTGCAGAACAGAACAGCTCTCTCTGGAGCCACAGCATCACAGAAACTGCTGCCCCCTCTTCTCTGCCGAACTCACAGCTGCTGTCACCAGCAAAGCTGCACTGATGGAGAATTAGAGCCCTTTTTGCTCTTCCCAGACAGGATATCCCATCAAGTGCACTTAGGACAGCTTACAGTAGGCCTGGATATTCAGATTTCAGTGTTTCCACTCATTTGCTCCAGTACACCTTGGGACAAAACAATCTAACTTCATATTCCAATCTAAAACTTGCCACACATTGAGTAATGAGCTCTGGCCAGCTTTAATCACAAATTCAATTAATGTTAGGTTCCTATAAGGCACATCAACCTCCTCCTTATAAAAATGCAGACAGTATTACTATCAGAGGGATCTTCTTCTCCTCTAGCATGCAGTATGACCCTAGAGGTAGTCACTGATATTTACAAGTACCTCTCTGGTAATGCCATGAGGGTTTTAGCAAGCTCCAGAGCAGCCCCAGCTGTGAGGCTGTGAATTCACACCTCAGCCGAGGTCAATCTGAAAGTGCAACACACATTGAACAGTGGGCACTTAATGATCACCCCACAAAAATATCAATCAACTCCACTTTTCTTGGCCTCTAAGAAACAAGCATGTAATTTTTCCCAGGGCTTTGCAGTAGTTTTTGGTTTGGTTTTTTTTGCAAAGGATCACAGTCCCACAGTACTTCAGGATCCCTTCACTCTATGTAAATTTGACTCTGTAATCGATAAGAACATTTGCTCCACTTGCTGCAAGGCAGCAGAAATCAGTTTATAGAGTTCAACAAAATGACACTCATAGGCTGGTGGCTTTTGCTCACCCTGAACACAAGTGCAGTCACAGTAAGCCTGACTGGTTTTTAAATGCTCATTTTTAAAAGGTCCTGTAAAATTGAAACAGCAGCTCAGTACTTAAAAGATCTACGAGTCAAAGCTGGTCCTGCTTTAAGCAGGCTGTTGGAACATTTGACCAGAGCTCCCTTCCAAGCTCTACTGTTGTGTGAAAATCAAATAAGAGACACCTCCATTATAAGGAGATACAGGAAGATTTACAGGACAGTCTGGCTCCCCATGACCTCTGTTACTATGCTTGGAGAGGAAAGGGGGCAGAAAGGAAGGCAAAGGAGAAAGAAGTGAGAGAGTCTCGCTTCAGCCTTTTCACATTGGCTAAGGCAAAGGATGAATTTAAACAGTACCCAAAGCCTAAGAATTCAGGTACTCAAATGTAAGAAGGGCTACAGACTATGAATGCTCAAAATAGCCTGGAAACCCCAAACATGAAGCACTACACTTCAACAGTTCAGTTAGGCACCACCAGTTTGGTGGTATGTTCTATCCTACATCTCGTTGTGGGCCAAGTGACACATGCACAGAAGGATGGACTTTCCCGAACTACTTTCATTTTTTTGTCAGATCCATTATTTTTAGAGGACATCAACAACTGAATAAGAGAATTTCCTCAAAAGCAACAAGGAAAATGGATGGTTCTCTGCAACCCTTCAGAAGCCCCAAAAACTGCCATCAGCAGCAATTTATGATTTGTGTCCAAGAAAGCATTAGTTTTACTTGAGGTTTGCTGCAATCCATGGTAATCAGCCCCCAGAAAAATAAAAACAGAGGAAGATGTTTGCACGTTGAAGTCACAGAGTTTCATAAAGTATCGCAAGCAGCAGCACTTTACTCTGGACAGAGAAGGGTGCAGTAGCCTTGTGCCAGCAGCCAGCTTAGGAGAACATGCTCCCAGCATCAGGAGTTTGTCCTGACTGACTGACTGATGAGGGAAAGGGCAAGAGGATGTTACCATTGCCATGCCATCTGCTGCACTTCCTACTCCTTCCTCCCTGTCATCCACTGCCTTGGGTAAACAGGCACTTGAAATTAAACCACCAAGTGCTGCAGTACACATATTGTCCTCAGGCAACATGAAAATGGACTCAGATGTGGTATTCGAACAACAAAAACAACAGCCAGATCTACAGGAAGAGAGAGGAGTCAGCCCAAGCTGCCCTCCCCATGCCATACCCACCTACCCAGAAGGTGAGTAGATCTGCTTTGCAAAGCACTCCATCTGTGAGTGATAGCAAAGAGCACCATCTGAAAAACAAAAAGAGCGCTGTCTACAGCGTCCTGGAAGTCAGGTGTGGCTTCTGTGTGTAATCTCAGTGTCAGGGGATGTCCTAGCACAGAACATTGAGCACACCTCAGTCTGAAAGATGCTAACAAAATCAAAGCTTTTTCAGGACCTCTATTGCCACTTGAGCTGTCAGTCAGACTCTACATAATACTACTGGTAGAAACTCTTTTCAAGAGTAAGATCAGGAAGATCAGTAAGACTGTTATAGCCTGCACAGGCCCTTTGACACACTCTTCCCATGAAGGGTCGCAAACATCCCCATTCCACGAAGCCATAGCCTCTGTACCTTTCAAGGCCATACAGAACGGCCCAGACCACACTCACACTGAGACTGAACCACGGCAAATACAAGTTTAGGCAAGAACATCCTGTTCTTTGGTGTTAGGACCATAAGCACTGCCCATTTAAATCCAGACATTAAGCTTACGTTCACAGCAGTAGGAAGAAGAGCTCATCATAGAATTTTTGACTCCCAAGACTGTGTTTTGTCCCAGCTTCACTGTCATGCAGATCACAAAGATCCAGACTTATGTAGAAAATTCTCACTCTGATTTTTGAACTTTGCATTCTTTACTTCTGGAGATATGTATATATGTATATATATACACATAGATACATATATATATATATATATGTATGTCTGCCTACCTATCTCTTCACTGTACCACTACTTCTTTTTGAAGTGATGACTCCAGCCTCAGCCCAGGTCTAGTATTTTATCTCATCCAGTAGTGAACAGCTGTAATCCTTACGTAAAAATTAAATCCTTTGCTGAACTTTATGAACATAAATGTCAGAACAGCTGCCATCCATGTGAAGACTGAAATGGCCAAAAGTGGTGCAACCAGATACGACCAGTTAGGTCAATCTTGCATTTACCTGTACTTCATGCTTTTTACTCCCTTAATGAGTGACAACTGAAAATCCTAGACATCCAGGCCAACAAACCAGGTAATCCCACGCTGCTTCACTCTTGTAGCAGATGCCTTCTTGACAATAATCGCTTCCAAAATTCACTGTGGAAGCAGGACTGGTCTGACGGGCCTCACTGGGCAGCAATGCCCCGTTCTGGTGACCCACACACGTACGAGGCCTCAGTGACCTGCGCTTTGCAGCTATACACCAATACCTGAAACACTGCACCACGGTCACATACGGTGCCCTCCTGCTGCAGCTCCCAAAGCCACAGTCTGCAGCTCCCAAAGCCACAGTCTGCAGCTCCCAAAGCCACCACACTGCCTGCTGCTCTGCCGAGGCGCGGAGCCGGCAGAGGGAGCGCAAGCACACGCATCAGCTCTGCCTCCAGTCGCCCAGCTCGCCCTTCTCCTCGCACAGGACAGCTGACACTGCCAAACAGCAGCCAGCACGGACAGCTGGTACAAGTGAAGCCCAGAAAGAAAACAAAAAAAAGGCACCTCTTGTAGTATCTGTCAAATGAGAAGGGACAAAAAAAACCCCAAACAGAATCGAATGTTACCTTGGGCGTAACGCAAAGCATTTAGCAAATATTTGAACATAACATTAAAAAAAGAAAAAAATGGAATGAGAACTGTCAGTGCTTGTAAGTGGATGAATAGGATCATCTTTAACATTTATCCTCATCCCAGGAAATAGCCATCCTCCATATACACATTCTTGCCTTGTTTTAGACCCTTTCTTTGAATCTGACACCAAAAATACTCATCACAATAAGCACAGGGAGAGCACAAGCACACCATTTGCAAAATGGGTGGTGACATTTTGGTTTGGTTTTCAAACACACAAAACAATAAGGAGTATTTGATGGCCTCTCTCTGGAACACAGAGCCCCAAAAGGGAAGGCAGAAGAGAACTGGACTCACCTCATCCAGTTTGCTTTGGTTTCATCTGTTCCATCAATGGATTTGTAGCGGTTGTTCTTATCAACAATCTGTGGAACAAGAGAATGGATGCAGCACGTCAACCAGCTGGTTCAGGCACGAGAAGGTCTATGAATCTCAAATCACTGCTTCAGTTCTAGCCTTAAGTCATGGTGTGAATCTCTATGTTGTGAATCTCAGCTCTCCTGGTATGACAGGCTGCTGACCTGGTTGAGTGTGTAGGAGCTACTCTGAACTGACTGAGAGGCATTTTTCTATGTACAAATATCTATAACAGAACTGTGGGTGAAGCTGACAAAATCATTAACAATCCTGGGATATAAAAGATTAACTTCCCTTTCGGGACAGGGCTGAGACACATATTTATCTTACACACACAAAAGTGTGAGGAGCATTTAATATCAGCACCTGTCAATTTTTTCCCCAATAGTAACGCAACTCCCACATTGCAATTCTCATAATCATTAACATCTGTTGATCCAGTGATGTCTCTATCTCATATGCTAACCAACTCCTGTAGTATGAGGGGAAAAAAGTCTTGGTGCTGGAATCTGCACGCAGATCAGCTCCTGATGGACTGGATCTCTTTTCTGGCCTCTTGGCCACCCCCTGTGCTCTATTATTGTATGAAAATCAAAGCAGCGGCACCTCCATTACAAGAAAGATTTACAGGACAGTCGGGCTCCCCATGACCTCTGTTACTATGCTCAGAGAGGAGTTACTAAGCTGGGAGGGAGTTCCATGAGAGAGGTCTGCAATCTCTAGATCTTCTATCTATACCCTTAACCCGCTATTATTTATGGCAGGTCAATGCTGACGTAGTGCCCACATGGCCAGCAGCAGACCTTCAGAGAAGGGGGAAGATGGCTAAGGTTTGGATCCACGAGCCCGTGACCGCCCCAGCTCTGAGCTGCATGGCTGAGGTGTCACTTAGTTGGGGAAACTTGTCACTCACCAGCCACGAGAAGAATCCTGCAGACCTGTCCTGGCTAGAGATCTGCCCCTCGTAGGGCCCAAAGATGTGACCTTTGGGGATCACCTCGTTCATACAGCGCACGTCGTTCTCCCCGCTGGGCTCTTTAACCACCTCCATTCCGGGCGGGATGGTCAGCGCTGCCCGGTCAGGAATGCCAACGGGCACTGGGGTGTCAGACACAAACACTGGGGGGCCGTGGTTCGGACACTCATCCACAAAGTACTCCTGGCAGGACTCACAGACTGCAGACCAGAAGGAAACAGGGGTTAGGTCGGGCAGACATGATGCACGATGTACAGGCTCGTGCAGGATGCACAGCACTCAGCTCCCCATCCTCCTCCTGGCCCAGCTAAGCCCCTTCCCCAAACTCTGGCCTACATACACACAGATGCTTCCCTGGCTGCTCCCTTGTTCTGCCATGCCTCTCAACAAGGGCTCTGCCCGAGCCAACACTGGCCCCTGCATGAGCCCTGGTGCCCTTCATGTATCTGCCACTGATGGCTGAACACACATGGAAAGGCCCTGTCACTGCCTGCAGAGAGAGCCTGAGGGCTCCCTGCACATCCCTGGTGAGCAGCAAGTCCTCCAGCCAAAAGGCTTGATTCCCCACACACCAGAGGGGAGCTGAAACAAACATCCCGGAAAACAAATACCCTCATCATATAGCTTACATTCTGTGCTTGGGAGAGAGACAGCATACCAGGCACTTGTCCTGTGTCCAGACAGGGATGCAGGTCTACCAGTTGATAATTCGTAGATATGCCAACATAAATGGCACCAGTTTTCTTTCCAGAATATGAGGGAAAGAGTTTTCATCTGCTCAAAGCTCCATTTGCAGTTTCTGAATTCAAGTCTTTGGGTTTTCCAGACTTTCCGGGCTTTCCAATGTGCATTTTCATGTTTCCAGCTTGCTTTCCCCCTGCCTCCCTACTTCTGCCTAGCCCCTTCATGGACAAGCTGCTTTTGTGCAACAATTTCCCTACCAACCATGCCAGTCTTTTCAGGTGAGAATGCAAATTTGTCCCTGGCTTTTTTTTCCCCCCTGCTTCCTGTCCCAAACTAACAGGGAAAGACCAAAGTCTACACAAGCAGCAGTGCTGCTTTTCCCTCACTCACAAGACACTTACACCAGAAATCCACTTGCTGAAAGCTCTTGGTCATGATTACATCCCGTTTCCCTTTCAGTTTCTTGGGTTCCATCTCCATGGACTGTGGGTCAGGCCTTCCAGAGCTGAGGAGGGAACAACACAAGGATGATGTTAACCTAGCAAGATGCTGGGACTGCACATAGAGAGAAGCTGAAGCAATGAGGCCTGACCAACTCCTTTAGTCCTGCAACTGTAGCAGTAGAAGAGAAATAACTAAACTTGCCACCCAACCTGCCAAAAGCTGATATCTCAGATCCTTAAGGCTAAAGCCCACAGCAGGTAATGGCTTCAGCTACAGTAGGTGCACATGAGTAGGTGACACCCCCGTCAAACATCCCAAGGCAGACCTCACAAGGAAGGGCTTTAGTAACTTCAAAAAGCTCAAGTATATTCCTCAAAACCACCTTTAAGCTGGGAGGGAGGTGGAGAGAAGGGGTTAGAGTACATCAGACCAAAGCTTGGCCACATACCAAGGCTGTCCATACTCCTGGTCCCGGTGTGGAGAGCAGGCCTCTGTTTTTATTGTTACCATCTCCCCTAAAGAAGCCTGGGTCTGGATCAAACAGTCCTTCAAGTTCTCACTCATGTTCTGAAAAAGAATGAAGGAAGGGAGGAGAAATATGGGTGGCTGAGAAATGACAACCTTGCACCCCCAGGAACCACAGTTTTTCCCCCCAGGCCGGGATGCAGGCAGCAGATCAGGCTCCCTTCCAGCACCAAGAGTTGCCATCACACACACCAGAGCATCCACATGTGCATGTAGGTGGAAACCCATTCCTGCACTGGGAAGGGAAGAGCAGTTCAGCTGCAGGTCAGGTGAAGAGCGTGAGACACCACAGAGCAACCTGAGGCATGAATCTGAAGTATGCTTCACGGAGCCCATTAAAAACACACATGGGATTTCCAACTGCACATGGAATTTAAGACTGATGGGTGTGATATGTTATGGGAACACAGAGCACCACTACCTCAGAGCAGGTCTTTGAAGGACAAGAAAGAGGAATGCACATTGGGGCATGGAACCAGGATCTGCCTACAAACATAACATACGCCAGTCTCCATTTGGGAACAGACTACAGTGTACTACACCCCTGCAGATGGAGCTTTCCGTGTGCTCTGGACACCTCTGACAAACACATAAGTGCCTACAGCACCCTTTGGGACTCCACTGAGATTGCACAAATCATGTTCTCAATCTTCCTGTCCTTTGTAGCAGCCAGAGCTGAGCCACCACCACCCTTCTGGCATGCAAGGCTGCCGTAGTGAAAATGCCTCTCCCTCTGCTCCACACAAGAGCCAGGAGGCACTTCACAGAATCACAGAATCATCAATCATTTAATGATGTTTAAGGACAGCAAGCTCCAAAACACTTCCCTCCCTCTACCATCATGGGGTGGTGTTGAAGAGAAAATAGAGATATGTCAAGTGATAATAATTTGGAATGGGTTTAATTTAGATTTTTGGAAGGGCCACTAAGCTTAGGAGCATCTCAGTTTGAGAAAAGGAATAAATTAGAGTGCTGCTGTCTCTTTCATTGCATTCGTCTTAAGACTTCCTCCAAGGCACACAAACTGTCTGCTCTCAGGCACCACACTGGATCAGACAGATTTCACAGCCGCTCCCCCCAAATCCCTTCTGATAGCCCCTTCCATGTCCACTGCCCAGTGACATGCTCTGTTATGCTGCATACTTGCAGTGCTGACAAAGGGGCCTCTGCAGCTGATCTTCTGTCAGGAAAACTGGTGGAAGAGCCCATCCCCATCATGACTGCCCATCAGGGCATTCCTAAATTCATCTTCTAATGTCACAAACCCCTGAAGACAGGAATTTCCTTATTCCACACACGCTTGTATGGGCCTGAACACCATGGAGGTCTGGTCTGCATTTCTGCCCTATTTACAGCAATAAAGAATGCCATTCCCAACCTCTCTGGCTCCTCTTTGTGCCAGGGGACAAATGATTCGTTTTTCCAATCCAACTTCTCACATGCCAATGTGCAGCCTGAAAGACGCTTATCAAGCCTGTATCAAGGAGTGTTACTTAATACTCACACAGTGGTCTGAAAGCAAAGCCTCAGCATAAGCACAACTAGACACATGCAAACACATGCACTTTCAAGCCTTTACAGGATGTCCAAAACAAGACACATTTTCTTTCAGAATTACCACAGCCATTCAGAAGGAAAGCGATAGTAACGCCAAAGAAGGGCTCATTATTTTGGCAGGCTGAGTCTCTTGTCTGCGCTCTTTGGAGCAAGAGGAAAGCTCTCCAGTCCTGTACCCATGCACCAGCCAGTGCCGCAATCTGGGCCTACCTGCCCTTCTCAGAGAAGAAAAAGCCTTTTCTGCAAAGTCTGCAGTACAGCAGCTAAACAGGGAGAAAGCTTGGGGAGTGGGACAGTGTTTAAAGACAAGAGATAGGTGCTGTCCCAGAGCTGGTTAGCTGTGGGGCCTGCACTGTTGCAGGAAAGGTGGATGCTGGCTGTGGGGCAGATGCTCTCAGTCATAACAACCACCTGTTTTGGAAGCCTGGCAGACAGGACACCTGGAGTTAGAACACCCATATCCCCCAGTCATTCAGCAGAAAGAGATGCATACATTTCTGAAGATGTCTCTGAAGTCTCATACAGTCTCTGAAGATAAAATGACTTTTCCTTTCCCGCTCTTGCCCCATGGAGACTTACAGAGTGAGAGAAAGCCTGTGATGACACAGTCTGACCTTCTGCCAAGGAAGGTCACCGTGCTTCCTTCAGTTCTGGTTAAACTACTGCAGAGCTCCAAACAAAGGGGGAATAAAACAAAAGAAAGAAACACTGTGTTTACTTTACACATGAAGCTCTGTGTTTTACTGAGTAGCACATTTTGCAGCCCTCCCCTCTCTTGGTCCTCCCTGAGCTCCCTCCAACTTATCAGCAACATTCCTGTGCGGCACGCTGGCGGGAGCAGCACCTTGCACCGAGATAACGCCCTCCCTGCCCCTGCTCAGGATTGCCATGTTTGTGTCCAAGTGCCACATTTACTTTCTGGCCACTGTGCCCAACTGGGGCTCTGTTTTCAGCGGGGGTTCTGCTTGCAGGGAACCACCGTGCTGCTGCAAGAGCCCTTGCTCCCAGGCCCCCACACACGCTGCCAACCCTCCCACCTGCTCTGAGAGAACATGACTACTCTAAGAGTGTCACACAACTCCTTGTTGTCTCAGCCAGCTCACACACACCCCAAGTTCACCACTAACTCACCTCTTTTCACCCAGATTCTATGTTGCCCACAAACATAATCCAAATTAACTTTGTGCTTTTTTTCCCGGGACACTTGCAATCTTAGAATCAAGAGAATCATTTAGGCTGCAAATGACCTTTAAGATCATCGTGTCCAGTGCAAATCTAGCTCTGCCAAGTCCACCACTAAATCATACAATCATTTAGGCTAGAAATTACCTTCAAAATCATCAAGTCCAACCATAAACTTAGCATTGTCAAGTCCACCACTAAACCATATCCCTGAGTGCAACATGTCTTTTAAATACCTTCCAGGGTTGGGGACTCAGCCACTTCCCTGGGCAATTTGTTCTAATGCTTGTAACTCTTTTATAATAACCAATCTCAACTTCCCTTGGTGCAACTTGAAGTCATTTCCTCTCATCCTATCACTTGTTAATAGGGAGAACAGACCAATTTCTGCTTCTTGATTAGCACTGAGCCACAAAACTCCCACCTGAGTCTACTACGCTACCAGCAATGGGGCTCCCTTTGTTGTCATACTGTGACCTTTTATTTAGTCAGGTTTTCCTTTATGCATTGAATCACAGAATGGCTTAGGTTTGAAGGGATCTTAAAGATCATCAAGTTCCAATCCCTCCACAAGTACAGGTTCCACTAGATCACGCTGCTCAAAGTACTACCCAATTTGGCCTTGAACATTTCCAGGGATGGGGCAGGCACAGCTTTTCTGGACAACATGTCCCAGTGCCACACCACCCTCACAGTACAGAAATTTTTCCTAATATCTAATCTACCCTAATATCTAAATCTACCCTCTTTCTGTTTAAAGCCAGTCCCCCTTGTGCTATTGCCACAGGCCCAGCTAAAAGGTCTGTCCCCAGCTTTCTTATAAGCTCTCTTCAAGTACTGAAAGGCAGCAATCAGGTCTCCCTGGAGCCTTCTCCAGGCTGAACAATCCCAAGTCTCTCAGCCTGTCTTCACAGGAGAGGTACTCCAGCCCTCTGATCATCTTCACCGCCCTCCGTCCCCTGGAGCCGCTCCAACAGTGCGTGTGTGACACACTGAATCATCCCATCTATTTATTCCCATGACTTGTTGCACAACTTCAGTGCATTAAACATGCCAGACTCACCAACAGTTTTACCTTTATCGAGTAAGATTATAGCAACACCAGAAAATCATACTATGTTAGAAAAGAACAATTTTTAAAAAACCTGTACAGACTGATTATTACAATTAATACCCCTTTAAATCAGGACCAATCCAATCCATATCAGCTACTATGTTATTCTACTGGAAGCAAACATCAGACCGCAGGTAGCCCAGTTTAATTTGCCCAGTTAAACTTGAAATTGGCTTACTCGCTTATGAGTAACACACAACATTTTTTTAAGTCTAACTCATAATACATACTTTTAAAAAAAAAAAAATTAAATTAGCATTTATGGCCCAGAGAGTGTTGTTCAGTCAGGCTTTTTAAAATCCCTGGATACAAGTTAGCCAGAACAGCAAACTTTAAAATGCACTGTTGTAGTAGCTGCTATTTGGTAATTTCCTAAGCTACTGCTACAACAGACAGCATTATGTTGCTGCTGTAACTGGTACCATCTTCTTCCAGAAAAGAAATATATGACATTTCTCCAATTCCAGACCCCAGCAGATGTCTGTGCTTTTGAAACTCTTATAGCTTCTGACATATTCAAAGTGTTAATTTTTCATAATTTCACTGCTCATTAGTTTCTCTTTCTTGCCATTTCTCCTCCCCCTTTAGCCTTCCACAGCTACAAGAGTCTAGTTCACATTCTGCAGTTTTCACTCCCTCCCCTTCATTGTTTTGGGGTTTTCTTGGCAATTTTTATAATTGTGTTTGTTCTAGCACCTAAATAAGAAGAGCCTCTGAAGATTTCAGATGATGTGGAGAAGCACCATACAAGCATAAGCAGTGCAGGCTCCTTGGTTACTGCTGAGGGTATTCCCTGGGGTTCTTGGCCTCACCTGTTCATGGCCCATGCCCACCAGGACATTCAGCCCTCCCAGTGCTCAGTGGGCACACAGCCTACTGCAATGTCCTAGCAGCATGCCAGTGAGGACAATCCCTCGGGGAGAAGGATGCTGTGATGATCCAGGCGCTGTTTGCACACAACATCAAGCACTTGGAACAGCAAAGGCAATTGTGCACAGTGGTCCTCAGCAAAACCAGGACACCAGCGTGACTGCTACAAATCCCAAGAGGTGTGCCTGGATCATCCCCGTGTTCACAGCAGTGCCACATAACCTCTCCTGCTTCCTTTACAAAGTAGGCAAGGACCTGTCACATTTCTGCATGACACATGTAAAGATCTCCAGTGGCTTTGCCATTATTGCTCAAAATCAGAGAAGTAGAAAACATGAGAACATCTGAGCTATTAATCTCTAATGCAGGAAAAAACCTCCAGATGGGGTTAAGCATGAATGAACCTGTGGATTCCTGTCCTCAAGCATGCCTCCTTTATCACTGCCCCTCTTGTAGTTATTAGTTAACAGCCACAGACTCTTATCTGCATGGATCAGCCTCCAAAACAGAGCTTTAATTTTACATTTTACTGGCAGGTTTCCCAGACTGGGACATTCTTTCATGTGAAACAGCCATATAGGAATCCATCCCCTCTTCAGCACACAGCTCCTTCACTCAGCTTCTCACTGCTGGCCTTCTGGAGGTCATCCCCTCTTATTTTAAGGCAGATCTTGCTTAGCTTGTACCATGTTTTAAAGTGCAGGCCCATGGTGAAAGATGGGCATAAGTTCATATGCTTTTTCCACAGCTGCATATTATTATCAGAAATAGTAATCCAGAACAGTCAGCTACTGACAAGCTGACAACCGGGAATAAAGCACAGCATTCAAGGCTCTGAGCTCCCCCCCATACAGCCATGGAAGACCCAGGCTGACTGTTCTCCCTGAGGTAAACGCACTTCCCAAGGTCCTCAGCCATACCAACCACTTCAGGTCACTTTATGAAGTACCAGCTGGCTATGCAGCTCATGCTTGCAGCCAGTGCAAACTCTGAAAGATCAAAGATCCCACAAAGCAACAGGGAGAACCAGTTTGCTCAGAGAGGGACCATTGTCCACAGCCAGATATAAGCCAATGCTCCACTGGGAAAATTGCTTTTGCAAAATTTGCCACAGCACTTTCCCCACAAAGTACAACATTTCTGTGGGTGAAGCTGTCCTCCACCCGGGGTGCAGTGGAGCAGTGTCCTGGCACCACAAAGGCGGGTGGCAGCAGGGCAAGACCCCGTGACCTGCCTCCCAGCCTGCTGTGAGGCTCGGGCTCTTCTCTGATGGCCACAGAGCAAGGCTGAATGCAGCCAGCACACCTGGCAACAAGCTGAAGCTGTCACAAATTCAAACGCAATTAGTGAGAATTATATATAGGTCATGCATGAGGTAGGATTTGAGCAGCCATGGGCTGTGACTACGACTTGTTAAACTCATTGTCAATTACCCCACTACACTGAGGAGCCATAAATTCACCAGAAGTATGAAATACTCTGAGTTTCAAATTCTGAAAACACTGAAGAAGGTCAGGACTACAAGAAAGATACCTGGAAACACCACCAGTTCTTCTGCAGCTTTCTGAAGAAGCCTGGAAAGCAAGCTTCAAAACCACAAGACTTCAACCTGTTTTACAGCAGGGAGGGCTGACAGTTCCCAGTGGTTTTAACCTGCCCAAGACCAGCAACTGACATGGCAAACAGGATGGGGTGCCACAACACAAAATTCTCATTGCCATCCTGACTGCAGACAAGCTGGGAACAGGGAAATTCTAGCTTGCCAACCTGGAACTCCTCCTATAATCTCAAATGGATGCGAGATTCACACTGTCACTCTTACATGGTTCATTGGCAAAACATGTTATCAAAGCCCACCATGATCTGCTTCATGACAGATGTGTTTCAGAGGGAGAAGAAGACAGAAAACCTCTGAAATAACCCCTGAACCAGTCTTAAGTTTGTTTTATGATGGCTTCTAGAGAAGATGGAAAATACTGATAACTCTACAAGATTTGTCCCAAAATCCTGTATTAGTCAGTTGTGAGCATTTGCCCTTTGTTGATCTCAGAGTAGGAGGAGGATCCACGTGCTGGTTCATGTGCTGCCATGGATCAGGACGAGCCTGTTCAAAGCAGGTATTACACAGAGCAACTTCTATGTTAAGTTTTGAGTAAGGACTCAACCAAGCAGGATGCTGACAACATAAAGCTCCCATGCAGCCTACAAGCTCCTGAAACAGTGCAACATGCCACAGAACCAAGGCAGGTACTTACTGCAGCTGAAAGGATTATGTAAGTGGCTTGCATTTTTAAAATACATGGAAACTTCTCATTTTTGCTGTACTCAGCTCCCTGCATTGATCGCACAGATTCACAGTTTCAGGGTAGAAATGAGAGTTAGGACAATCTGACTGACATCTTGTACATTCCACTCCTTTCCTTTTAGCCTACAAACAGGACAAAACCTCCACTGAGATTTGCATGAGAAGAGAAGCCAACATTTAATGAGTTCATCTCAGTTGTTAATCCCCATCACAGATAAGTCATATGTGACTCTCTCTAATTCTGGGCACGAGGCAGCAGTTCTTACAAAGGGTCCTGGAACCCAATGGGAAAGGCTGAAATACCCGGCATGCTGGGACACTGCTTTGAGCAACTGGAAAGAATTCCTTCCCAAGTTAATGGCTGTAATAAACCTCACCATCTTTGGTCAGAACTGCCAGTTGCCCCTCTTTGCCTTTGGCTTCAACATGAATATATACCTACATTTATAAAGTTAAAACAAACACACACAAAACCTCAGTACTAAACCTAGATGTTATTTCACCATTTTTCTCCCTAAGGACAGAATAAGAGTACAGCTAAGGGGCAGCTGTAAGCCTTCTTCCTTAAGGCACTACTGAAAGGTGTTTGGATAGCAATAGTGATAAGCACTGAATAAAACCACGTACAAAGCAGCACCCTGGCTATGCACCCATGCTGTATCTTTTCAGCTTTCCAACAATTTTCATCATTCTTCTGTGTAACTCATCCAATTTTCTCCACATTACTTCAAGATGCTGGCACGAGAAAGCCACGCTGATGTAAGACTGAGTCTGAAGTAAATATAAGATTTACAGACATAAAACAACCTCCTCACCCTGATTCATTACCACCCTATTTGTGTCCAAAACCACGGTTGTCTTTTCCAGCTAGAACCTGGCAGAGAAAGCTCTCCAGAGCCACCTGCCCATTCTGACCCCCATGTTCTCACATGGGACTGCTCAGGACAAGCCTGCCTTCACAGATCACGTCCAGGACATGCCTTTCCAGGTTCATAAATCTCCACTTGTCCACATGAAAATGATTTGGTTTCAATAACCTCATTTACCAAACAAACTGCATTACACTGTCCTGCCCCTACCAACAGCTACAATTCACCAAACATGTTTCATCTCCACATTCTGCCAGTGATGAGTCATGTCTTCTTCTGCATCACTGAGTAAGTGTCAGGCGGATCTGGCTTCTCCCTTCCCCTTATCTGAAGAGAAGGGTCATCAAGTCTACTTCTTTGAAAAGACAGCTCCACATATCATGTTGCAGAGACTCTTCTGTAAAATTATCAAGCTCTAGCTTAAAATAGCTGGATTATTTGCTCCCCTCATCTAAGGTGGCAATGCCAGAACCGTGATCTTTTGATGCTGAAAAGATACTTTCTATGTTCATCTTGAAGTTAATCCTCAACCAGTTGATTTATTACTATGCTAGTACTGTCCTTTAGCTTAGAGTATCCTTCATCCTCCTTACTGTTTATACTGCCACTTCAGTTTATTTATTGGATGCTGGCTCTCTATCAATCACAACCCTCACTTCCTAAGCCACTTATATTTTATTGATATTCTCTGGCATTGGATATTAACTGGGTTCTCACACACTGAGTTAACTGCCTTTTATACATAAATATATATCATATAGAGATATCTCTTTAAACCAACCGTAAGCTTCTCAAAGAACAACATCAGACCTTTTCAAGGAGTACAAGACACTTTCCATGACATCAATTTTCAGGTATAAATAACTTTATATTTACCCAGGATTGGTGTCATGCTACCCAGCCTGTATTTTCCTGGGGCATACACTTGGCAATTTTCAAAACTGTCCCAACACAATCACTCATTCAGTCCCCTGCATTTGCTGTGATCCAAGACTGATTAAAAGTGAACAAGAGCAAGCTAGAGACCTCCTCTCACTGTATTTCAAGGGAATGTGCTTTTTTCCTTAGCACAGCTGCCAGCAAAACTCTGCTCACCGACAGGACCCCACGCTATGCTGCTCCCACGTGGGTCCCTGGATCCCTGCTTGCAGCACTCAACTTCTGGATAATGAACTTATCCTTCCCTTGCTGCTGGCCTGGATGTCAGCTGCAATGGCAGTCAAGGGCACACAGCTCAACAAAGGGAAGCAGAGATGTGAATTTACTGCCCAAATGACCTTTTACTCTCATTCATGGACAGACAAAAAAGCTGGAGTGAGAAGGTGTTTGGTAGGCACTCTACAGGCTGGGCCACTGTCACACTCCTGCTTTTCTGCTGTGTTGGGAGAGGGACAAGACACTAGAGTGCCTTTAATGTTTTATAAGGCACGTGCAGGAAATTCAAGATGCCCCGGTCAGGTCCTGCCAGCTTCACTGTGCACCTGGGAGCCTCCCACATCGCACTGAGCACCTGCCTGCCAGCCCCCTTGCCCACAGTGAGTTCACTTGCACCCAGAAGATGCCTGCACCTGTGCAGGCTGGTCAGCCCAAAAGTTTTTGTGGGTGAGCAACACTAATGATTCATGTATTTGAACAATGATGGAGGTAAAAAGGGAAAGGGAAGGCGTGGGGGTGGGCAGGAAGCAAACCCCAGACACTAGTTTCTAAATAGCAGATGTGGCTATTCTGGCTAGCAAACTTCCACTTTAATTTCTAACCCACAGAGATGGGAAATGATTCATGAAAAATCAACAGGATAAAATTAGCTGGAAGGTAGAGAGATAATTCATGCAACCCAACCGTCATGGGCTGAAGTGCCAGCACTACCAGCACTGCCTGGCATTTCAGCCTCTGGTGCCCTTCAGTGACTGGCACTTGGCCAGCAATCAGCTCTACATGTATTTCCTTAGTGTCAAAATTAGCCCCTCTGAAAGCACATCCATCTTCTAACAAGACAGCCTTTCACTCAACACTTTTCCAGAAGTTCCAGCTTTTCCTTTCTTTAAAAAAGAAAGAGTACCTGCAGTATGGTGTCTTTCTTCCACTGGTGAATGTTTAGTGGTGTCAGAAGACTGAACTGGATGGACAGGCTTGCACACACATCTGTGAGCCACAGCCAAGCTATGCACTAAAATCAAACTGCCCCACCAAGTCAGAAAACTCAGCGCATTTTGCCAGAGCTCCCTTTTCCTGCACAAAGCCCACGACGCACTCAACAGCAAAAATCAAGTGCTGGTCTACCTAAACATACACCAGTGATTTTTTGTAAGACTGCTGCTAAATTCTGTCAGGAATCACAAAACAAGATTTCACTCTCGATACAGTTACATGATAGAAAGTTTTTTGAGCAGACTTGTATTACTTACAAATTGCAACCCAAAGCTCTTTATCCCAAAGGCAGATGGGAAACTTCCACTCCTCCAAGAGACCTCTGGACTTCCAGGAGGCACCTGGTTATTGAACAATGCCCATTCCCACTACCCAACTCAAAAGCTTCAGGAATCAAACGTAAAATCTGGAGCACCAACACCTCTAGGCAGGCAGTCTCAGGTGCATGGGAATCCCCATTCCATTGGGACCTATGGGTACAGATGTAAAATAAAGCTAAAATCCTGCTTTGGCACCATTTATCAAGTTGGTGCCTGTTTCTGTGGAAGAATGTTACAGGACAGTTCCTCTATGCTTGTTACAGTGGTTTCACTCTCCTTGGACTTCAGGACACGGCAGGCAGCTCCTTTCTTTTTACTTGATCAGCAAAAAGGACAGGAGTATGTGGGAGAAAATGAGAAGGTAGGAGCAGATCTTACTTTCACTTATTCCCAAAATTCTGACAAACTAGCTCAGTCCTTTAAAAGCACTAACAAATACAGCAGGCAAAATGAGAATACATCAACTGTTCCACAAAATGCAGAAGAAGCAAAAGCAAGAGCAGTATTTATTTCTCCTCATTTGTACCCTCTTGCAGGCCATTAGGAAGATAAGATCTCACAGCACAACAGACATTATTCAGAGCTGGTAAATCTGTCTACAGGTTAGGGACTCATGTTACATGGCTCGGATGAGTAGTGGCTGAGCATGGGTCATACCGACCCCCTTTTCCTTGGGGCAGGCAGCAGTCCAGATACTCCCAGTGTCGGATCTGCCAAGAAACCAGATATCCGTGTGCTGAATTCACCACCACCACAATTTGATCTGCACATTCCCTTCCATACAGAGAGAGGGGTGTTCAGACCCTGTATATCCTAACACAGCTAACTAGAAAAAAACTTTCCAGCGGGGGCCAAGCACTTCTGGTCCATTCGTGCAACCTCAAGTGCATCTTCTACATAAAGGTATTGGCTTGCATAGAAACACATGGTCCTTTACACTACGGACATTTTTAAAATGCTGATTAGCAGAAGCATGGAAAGAGCTGAGGAACTCATTCAATTCCAGTCCAAAAAGCAGAGGGAGCATGTCAGAGTGACTTCACGTGCAAGTCACTAAGGGACTACAAATGTTCACCAACTATCCTAGAAGAAATCAAAAGCAACATCTCAACACCTGTCTAGGAATGAGACCTGGTTAAAAAAAACACCCAGCCAATCACCAGTTAACTCCATTACACCTAGAGAGGCTATGTTAGCATCTGATTTAGTTGGTGCTAGCTCTCAACACATCCAGGAGATGCAATCAGTGGATCCACAGTTCTGGAGGTACCGCCTCTGCAACAGCAATGCAGCATTAGTTGGTGGGACTTTGCACTGAGGGTCAGGCACCTCTACATCCACTCAGCGGCCCTTCAGTACCTGAGGTACAATTTTGAAGGAACAAAGCAACTTACAAACATACATAAGAATGTTCTATTTACAATCACAAAGGGAAGAGAAAATCAGTAATTTAAAAGCTGCTATTCTTCAAAAGCTGATCGAACTAATTTGATCGCACAAAAGCCAATCGCTGAGCCTAGGTGTGAAACATGACAACTATAGAACATATTTTATTGTTCATAAAAGTACGATTCTGTGTCATCAGTATTGATTTTTTTCTTCAGCCAGTTTCCAAGAGTTTTCATTAATTTCTCCTCAATTGATAAAAAGAATGTCCTCTGCAAACTGTGGCGTATTTAGCATTCTCATTAGCGTTTCCAAGCAAGGAGTCTCCAATTCAAAGAAAACAGCAGACCACATGAAGTACTCCAGCAGCATCAGAAGAAAATGAATTTATAAGCACAGACAACAGCAAACCCTCTTGGTATATACAGACATTAGGAAGTCAAGGGTTATACAAATGAAAGGTGTAGAGAAGAACATACTGGGAGTGGAAAGGTAGTTCCAGTCAAACTTAGGACATCTTTCAAGGAAGATGCTGTGAACACTTAATTTGAGTCTGCAGTTGAAGGACCACATTTAACTCCACCCAGCGTATTATGGTGCAGTTTATATGATACATTTTCAAAATAAAGCTTCACTGTACAGAATGTACTGGAAAATATTTCATATTGATTATCAGCCTGCAAATGACTGATGGCCCTGACCAATATCAGCTCCCATTAGCAGCCTTCAACACTGTGAAAGGGTGTTAGTGGGGCACCATTGGAGCTGTGCATCCCAGACACCCTGATCCACAGTCAGGAAGCCTGGAGCCAGTGCTCTGCAGCCCACAGAGATGACCTGGCTTGGGGACCAGCACAGGATGCTCAGTGCCTCAGCTCCCCAGTGCGCAAGGCAGGAGCTCTGCTGGCTCTCAGGAAAGCTAATTACAGCAACCCTAGAGCTGCCACGGGAGATAATCCCCCACATCACCTCCCATGAACTTTTACCACCCTGTCCTTACACATCTCTCCCACTACCCACAACCAGGTTTCCACGGGCAGGAGCCAGCCCCAGCTGACAGCAGCACAGGCAGCAAGGTGAGCGCTGGGAGTGGCAGCCCCAGTAGGGCTTGACGCCAAGATTTTAGAGCAGCAGTCCCTCCTCTGGGACAAGTCACCACAGGCGAAGGAAAACTAGCCTTGCTGCAAAGCCAAAGCCCAAGGAAGAGGGAAGAAAGGGGGCAGAGAAAGAAGCCATTTATCAGAGCATGCTCAAATTGGACAACGTGGCTTATGACTGACCCTTCTGATGGGCCCCTTACGGCTGTCCACGAGCTAAGGACTGCACTGAAACAGTTCTGCGGTACGCATTACTGATTGACTGCTGGAGGCTGCCAGTTTCTGCAGCTAAACCTTCAATTACACCTATAATGCTTTTACCTTCTGACTGCAGAGAAACTGTTCTGAGCCTGAGTACTGCCAGCGTACTGCCTCCCAGCCTTGCAGAGAGAAGCAGCCTTTCAGCAACAGCTCTGAAGGATACAAGCTATCCTGCCCCCACAAACGGAGCGACGACCAAGAAACACAATAGCAAAGATTTAAGTGTCAATACTTTTAATTGCTTGACTGTCCCTCTGGAGAAACATACGTTCTTGCACTTTCGTGAAGAGCTTGGGATGGAAGTTGGAAAAATGCCTGTGCCAGTACCACCTTCACTTCTAGCTGAACTTCAAAGCCTATGTGCTGAGGACAGTGACCAGACTTCTAAAAAATCACATGGAAAATGTGATTCTAGTTGCCAAGTCAAAATTTACTCCTTCATCTCTGCTTTTTTTGCTCTCAATTCTCTCAGTCTTTTCTATCAGTATTGTCCCTCATGTGGTGGGCATTATAAAGAAAAACTTCTCTAACATGGGATACTTGTGTTGCCCTCCTCATCAGGTTTCTTCTCCATCCACCTCGGCTGCTCCCACCTTTCAAAGATGCCACAGGACTGCTCTGTTTTCCATCATTCTTTGGCCTCTTGTACCTGCAAAATTCTTCTCTTTCCAAAGCACTTTTCCCTCATCTTCTTTCCAAAGATGCCATACAGGGCAACATGCACCTCCCACCTTGTCCTCTGCTTTTCTTAGGGTGGTTGGACTTGCTACTGGAATCCACTTGCACAGACAAGTTTAACTAGCAGGAATTCCTGAAAAGCCACATTTTACTATGTAGCTTTAGAAGGAACATGGCTCTAGAGGCTTTATTTAAAAACACCTTTGGTAGCAGAGAAGAGGTCACAGGGAGAACAGGAAACCTTGTGAAATTAAAGCCTTCTTTACTGCAGAGGGGTCGGTGCAAGAGGAGGCATTAAAACTGTCTGCAGCTGCACAAGAGCTCAGGTCCAAGAAACTTCACCCACTACAAGAGAGCCTCAGGCAGGAGCGCTGTACAGACACACTTACAATGAGAAACGCCACGAGCATGACAAGGGGTGAAACGTGAAGCAGCAAGGCCAGCATCCCACAGCAGGGCTGCCCAGTTGCAGGCCAGCAGGAATTCTGCCACTTGCTCAATGCCAGCGGATATTGCACGTGCTGATTCCCCTTCACCGGCCACGCCTGTGCCTCAAGCAGCTCCCAGCCCCGGGGTCTGAAGGGTCTCTGCTCAGGTGAGAGAACAGATCAGACAACTCAGCACTGACACAAGGATGTACATCAAGCAAACCCTGACGTGCATCCAGCTGAGTCCAGATTCCTCGAAAGGCCACAAAGCTGCAATGCAAACTGAGGAATACAAGTGATGCTTGCTTGTTTTGGCTTTACTTAGGAAAACCACAGGTCTCAGGCACACACGTTCCCAGTGCAGATGAGGCATCAGAAGTTCCCACCTGCACTCACTCCACTAGGAACAACAGTCATTACTTCTCACTGGTATCCAGTCTTGTATCTTCAGAGCAAGTTTTAGCAGCTTATTTCTTTGTTCTGAAGGTCCCCAAGTTAACCTACAGTATTATTATTTGATTATCAAACAAAAAACAAACCCAAACCATTTTGTCTTTGGGACTACATTTAGTTTCTCTGTGCAAATTTTCACAGCCATGTACCACAGGATTGGCAATAATGATTTTAAATATGCTACGCTAAAATATCACAAATATTAGGCAGCATTTTAAGAGCTCTGGAAATGGTTTAGTAGCGCTTATAGATGAACCAGCAAGAGACAGGCCCCACTAACAGCAACATTAAGAATAAAGAGCTAGGTAAAAGCATGTACTTCTCCTGCATAAATGGACACGGGGAAAAAAAGCCTTAAAACTCCACAACTCCGCTTGGGAATTAACCAGCATGAGAAAGGAGTTACTAAAGGAAAAAAGAATATTAAAAAAACCACAGAAGGATAAAGTGTACATGGTACTCTCTATAAAAAGACCAAAGACCTCTCTTGCCTGGGCTGGGATTTCTCCTCAATATACATACTTTGATTCCTGACTCAAAGTGGCAACTTCCACTCTGCACGCTGCCTGCATCCCCCTGATTGCAAAGCCAGCCTGCTGCAGTGCAGGAGCCTGCCTGCTTCAGGCTCCTCGTGCAGTGTTCACAACCTTTACGCTGCTCCTACCAATGTCAAGCAGCTCCATCACTGTCCAGCAAGGAATACAAGCAACAAGCTGCCCCCATCCCATCCCAATAAGATGGACCGTGCACTGGTTCATAAAAAAATCAGGTTTCAAAGAAGTCCTTGCTTTTGCCCTCACTATTTAAAATCAGGTATTACCCTCACAATAATCCTCCCCTTTACTTGTTAAAAAAGTGCAAGTAATTGCTATCAGTGACCATAAGGCTCACAATGGGAATCCCCCATAAACTGCCCCAGAAAGCACCATGCTTCATGCATGGTCCACAAAGATGCTAGAGGAACAAGGTACCACAAAACCAGAGAGCTCTGCACCAAAGCCAGCACTGAGTCAGGAGCCTGAGGACCTCCTTCATGCTCCACAAGCAGCTGGAAGGAGCTGCAGCCTCTGGGCAGGAGGGAAAAACGACTTCCCCTGGTCCTGCTGCTCCATGCTGCAGTGAGATCGGTCGATTCAGCATCAAGCAAAGAGCCAGGGCAAACTTTGGCATCTCCCACAGCTACCTCAAATCCTCCTTCACTATCCCTCCTTCACCAACACAGTCCTTGGCCACACTTGAACGCTTTGCAGGCTGCACATGTTTTAAGAGCTCCACCTCACTCAGCCCTGTGCTAAACTACTCCTTCTAGAGCAGGAGCACCTTTGGTCCAAGCACTCCTTGCAAGAAGCAAACACCCATCATCTCAATACTTTTGTTTCCAATTGCAGCTCGCACTTGAAAAGCAAAAGCACACTGTCCCCATCAGGCATGCTTGTCTGTTGTGGGGTTTAGACACAACTCATTAGAAAGCCAGGAGACTCATTTCCCTTTCCACTTTCACTGCTTATAATCTTGGTGATTAGACAAACGGAAATTTAGGGGATGTGACGCCCAACCCAGGCAGCGAGCTTGTGTTCCCCCAGTCTCAGAGAGAGTTAAACCTTGCTGGCAGGACCGGATCCAAGGGGCTGCTGGATATCTGGGGCTGGGACTCCTCTGCTGCTTAACAAACCTCTGCACACACCTGCAGTGCTGGAAAACAATCCTATCTTACGGTTAGGTTGGTATTTTTTTGACTGGTTCTGCCAGTTCTCCTCCCATTAATGAGAGGCATTAATCACAGGAAAAAGAGGAAGCAACATTGAGCCAACAGTTTTGCCCAGGGGCCAGCTTTTTTTTTCTTCTTCAGGGATCTGAAAGCGGACTCTGGAGGCACCTTCCATTTCCCTCTGAAACAGGACAAGTGATACCGGACCATTTGCAAAGAATCTTGAGAAGTTTTGTAACTAAAAAAAAACCCAAACCCACGGAGGGGAAAAGGCCCCAGAACAGGCATCGGGAGTTTTTCCGCGCGAGCTGGGAGAGCATCCCGGCTGAGCCCTGCCGGGGCAGCCGTGCCGGAGGCGGGTACCGGTGCCGGTGCCGCCGCTCGCTGCCCGCGTCCCGCAGCTCCCGGCCGCCGCCGCCGCCCCGGGCGCGCCCCGCCCCGCGTTCCAATGTGGCGCGCGCCCGCCCGCCCCCGCCGCCCATTGGCCGCCGGCCGCGTCAGTCGCGGGCCCGCTGGCGGCGCGGGCGGGGCGGGGGGGCCGGGCGGGCGCAGCCGCGGCGCGGGCGGGAGCGGCGCGGCGGGAGCGGCGGGGACGGGCCGGGCCCCGCGCAGCCCGCCCCGAGGGGGAGAAGCGGGGCGGGCGGGGAGGAGGGGGGGGCGATACCCGCGCCCGTGGGTCTCCGCCGCCGCCCCGCCCGCTGCGGGCACCCCTCGGCCGGACCTCCCCCCCTCCCGGGCTGGGACGGGTTCCCCCCCCCGCGCTCCGCAGCCATTTTCGTGGCCACCTTGGCTACCAGCGAGGCTGACTCACCTCGGCACTGCGGGCGCGGGGAGCCCGCCTCGGCGTCGGGGGGCCCGCTCCGCCCGGGAGGGGCGGGGGGAGCCCGGCTGGCTGCGCCCTCCCACCCCGCCGGCCCCGCTGGCTAGTCCCAGGCGAGGACGGGTCCCGGGGCCGGGCCGGGCTCGGCGGAGGCGGCAGCGGCGGCTCCCTCCCTCCCGGCCGTGACCACCATCTTATTAGCACAGGAAATGACATGGAGAACGGAAGAGAGGGGCGTTCGGGGGCCGAGCCCGGGGACCCCCCGAACCGGGGGGAGGCGCCGCCGGCCCGCCCGGCCCGGCCCGGCCCGGCCCGCCGAGGCTCTCCGGGGGCCGCGGCATTCCCGCTTTCCTTCCAAATACCCGCGGTGGGAAAAGAGGAGGGGAAAAAAAATAATAAAAAACCCCAAAAGCCGCATACAGCAGGGGGGGAAAAAACCACCAAAAAACAAGCGCAGAAGAAGCCGAGCAAGCCCAAACCGCCCGCGGTTCCCACCTCCTGCTCCGGAGCCTGCGAGTTCCGCGCGGAGCCGCCGGCGATCAGCGCCCGCGGCCGGCCGGGGGCTCGGGGGGGCTCCGGAGCACAGAGCCCGCCCGGACGGCCCGCGGGCACCGCGCGGGGGGAGCCGCCGGCCGAGGGGGCCCGTCCCGGCCGAGCCGCCGGGCTGCCCCCGGGCGCTGCCGCGGCCACCACCTGCCGCCGCCCGGCAGCCGCCGCGGCGCCCCGAGGAGCGGGGCCCGGCCGCCAGCCCGCCCCCGGGGCACGGCGGCCAGACGTGACCCCCGGCCGCCGCCGGGCCCCGGGGCTCCCCCGCCGGCCAGCACCAGGGGCGGGGTTGCCCCGCGGTGGGCGCCTGTGCCACCGGCAGCGCCCCGCGCCTCTGCCCGCCCGTCGGGAACCGCATGCTCTTCTGCGGGGGGAAAAAAAAGTGAATGAGAAGACGCGGTGTTTCCCTGGCGCTCGGAGCTTGATCGGATTTCAAGTTACCCCCTAAAAAAGTAACCCACCCAGCAGCAACAGTAACAACAAACCCTACCCTCCGGCTCTGTGCAGAAATTGTGGGCAACATGACGGATGACAAAAAGTAGGCACAAGTTAATAAACAGAGGAAGCATGTCTCACCAATAAAACAAATCCTAAATAAAACCATCTGCAAGCATTAAATTTGAAACAATGCAAACTCTTCAGCTGCTTTGCCAAAAGAGGCACAACTTGGCGGGGGGGGGGGGTGGTAAAGAGTGAGATGGATAAATAGCCATAATTTTCCAGTTCCTTCGGTTGACAATGGACTTGTATGCAAACGGGGCTGTGGTGACAAGGTGCCGGCTTGGATTCTTGGAACTACTTCCCTTTTTCTGTAGCCCTGAGAGACACTGTTTTCTGCAGTCCTGAGAAATAAATTCATTCTTGATACTCTCCACCCTGAAGTGCCTACTATACAAAGTTGGTGTAAAGAAGAGAAAAATTGAGTGAGGACAAAAAGTAAAAATGTACATAGCCCAAGCAAAACAGAGGCCTGCTTCTGCCATCCTTGAGCAGCTTCCACTGCTCTCACTGAGCTTTGTGGGGTGGCAGAACTTCAGGGTTAGGTCTTGATGTATCACTTAATTTAAACTGTCTGGCAAAACAACAAGGAAGGTAATCAACTCGGGTTCAAAACAAGCTCACTTTGCAAAAGCAGTCAGCGTGGAATAGATGATTATTCGGAAGTTCAAATGAGAATCAGTCATCAGATCTCCAGCTGTAGTTTGCTTTTTGTTCCCTATTTCTAACCTCTGGGGAGAGGATTCCTTCTGAGAGGAAAAGCGTGCGGTGTCATTTTACCCCTTCCAGTAATCGCAGATAGATGGACTTTGAGGCACTTGCACTTGCCTTGGAAAGACCATAAGCTGTCAGCACCTTCAGACTCCTCAGAAATAGAGTTCCTAATAGAGCTGCCCTAGTTTGCAGTTTCTGTCTGTGTGCTGAAATGTGTGGGAACACTCAACTGGCAATAAGTGCAACAATGGGTTTGTAAATATGATTGATGAATGAACCAAGAGAAAAAAATAATAATTAAAAAACCAATAAAAATCATGTGAGTAATACAAATGCACACTGAATGCCAGGCTAATTTGGAGTAATAGTTTAGTTGTTAGCTATTGTAGTCAAAGGCGGCAAGAGGAGGCTCAAAGGGAGGCATAAAGCTTTTATTTATAAAGAAAATTAAATATGTAAGTACAATATAAATAACAGCTATTGTGTCTTCTTGTAAACACAGGCATGCTAATTTATTGAGAGGGAGTTGCCTTGTCTTAATGTGTGCCAGTTGCCTGTATATGTTTAATAGTCAGGTGTGCTGGGTGGTGTGGCAAGGTTTGGGAAGTGGGGAGGCTGCAGTGTCTTCTGTGAGAGGCTTCCCAAATGTCCAGCAGAGCCAACTCCAGCCAGATCCAAGACAGACTCACTGCTGGCCAAGGCCAAGCCCATCAGCAGCTATGGAAGCAGCGCTGTGGTAACACATTTTAAAAGGAAAGGAAAAACTGCAGCAGCAGTTGCAGCCAGAGACAGGAGTGAGAGTGTATGAGAGAAACAGCTCTCCAGACAGCATGGGCAGTTGAAGAAGGAGGGGAGGAGGTGCTCCAGGTGCCAGAGCAGAGATTCCCTGGCAGCCTGTGGACAATACCATGGTGAGGCAGGGTATGCCCCTTCAGCCCATGGTGGTCCATGGTGTAGATGATATCTGCTTTTACCCTCTGAAGGACCCCAACCCAGAGCAGGTGGATGCTCAGATCAGGCTGTGACCCTTTGGGAAGCCCACGCTGGAAGCAGGCTCCTGGCAGGGCCTGTGGACCCGTGGAGAGAAGAGCCCACACTGGAGCAGGTTTGCTGGCAGGAGGCCAGTGTGACCCTGCTGGGGACCTGCACAAGAGCAGTTTGTGAAGAACTTGGGCCTGCGGGAGGGACCCCAGGCAGAAGGAGGGGAAGAGTGTGAGGAGTCCACCCCCTAAGGAGGAAGAAGCAGAAGAGAAAATGTGTGATGAACTGACCACAGCCCCCATTCCCTGTCCCCCTGCACTTCTGTAAAACTCAGGAGTAAAATTCAGCCCAGGAAGAAGGGAGGGGTGGGGGAAAGTGTTTTAATATTTAGTTTTATTTCCCATTATGCTTCCCTGATTTGATTGGTAATAAGCTAATTTTCCCAAGTTGGGTCAGTTTTGCACTTGACAGTAATTGGTGAGTCATCTTTCCTTGTCTTATTTCAACCCATGAGCTTTTAGTAGCTGTATATTCTCTCCACTGTCTGGTTGAGAAGGGGAGTGATAGAGCTGCTCTGGTGGACACCTGGTGTCCAGCCAAGGTCAACCCATCACATCAGGAGATAAAACCCCCATTAAGAAGATTTTGTATCTTTTCTATTTAGAAGCAAATTGTGGAAGGAAGACAGTGCAAATTTGTACTCCTTCTGCAAAAATGTTACCTTTGGGGCTTGAAAAGGCTTCCCTTCTTCAACAAACTGCCTCCTCACTTATTAAGAAGACATAGGATTAAATTTTTTTTAATGAGTACTTTCAGCCCCTGCTCCACCACCCACAGCAATTCTCCTCTGTCTGCAGGCTCTCAGAATAAAACTTTACAAATGGCAGCATCAGTTCAGAATGACTGTCTAATTAAGTGTTGACTTTCCAGTATTATCCTGTCAAACCTGTTCCTCCATGAAATGCTGGGTATTCTCCTGTAGAGGCAAAAAGGTTCTTCTACTGACACTGAACTTTTAGCTAATGGTATAAAAAATAATGCTTGCAAAAGTGGATAAAACTGAATCAAGCTTGTCAAAAGCCACACTTAAATGGTCTTCAGAGCACAAAGTGCTGGGAGTTGGCAGGTACATCTGTTAGTTGCAAAATCTGACCCCTGCACCAGAAGAGTCTGGATGTATTTTGTGGAATGAGCTTACCTAAAAACACCCAAGTGGCTCCGGCACAACACTGCAGAGAGGGTGGAAGTCAGGATATGTGCTGGAGGTGGGGTGGTGGGGGATACCTGGCTCTCTTCAACAGGGTGCCTAAGGAAAGGTAGAAAAGCATTAGGGTTCTTCTGCAAGCTGTAGCACACAGCAGCCTTGGCATTACTGAGTAATCTCTCATTTAAGATTGTCAACATCCTACATAACCACATCGATACAAAGAGGCTGGCACCTGCTTCCCAAGCTCCAAGAAACTGCTTGCTTGGAGCCGAACTTCATCTTCCTCCAGGAAAGGTCACTCGGTTGCAAGCAGAAAGGAAAATCCTACTGCTATTACCCAGGCAACATTTCTCCTGCAAACAGAAAAGATTCAAATTTGCAGTACCACAGTGCTGATGCTCTCACTCAGCATGTCACTAGCTGTTAAACATCTTTTAGCATTAAAAACTCTGGTAATAAGCAGCACCAAAATCAAGGACACTTCTCTTCCACATTGATAGGTCGTTGGATAGTGAAGCAGAATACAAACTTTTCCCTTTGAAAATCTGAAAATGGCCCACAAAAGAAAAGGAAATTACATGACTGAGAAGGAAACTCGGCCAGAAGCCCATAGTTACAAATTACTGTAGCAGGGTGGGACAGGCTCCGAATGAGGTGCAGGGGAAGAGCTCTTTGAAGAGCACATAACTGTGCAGAGCTGCAGCTTGTGTTTTTATTTCTGCTGTACAATAGAAGCGGCGATGACCTTCACCCAGCAGTGCTGGGTGTTTTTCCTCATCATGCTATATGAGTCTTCCACTGTTATTGCTAGAAGAATAGGAATCCTTTAGCAATGCAGTGCTCTCCTTGAAGTTATGGGTTTCACTGGATTAAGCCTAATGAATCGTTCTCCATGGAGAGAGATGAATATTGCTGAGTTCAGCTGGTAAGCAAAAAACTTCTGGATGCAACCTTCTAGCCTTTACGCTCTTCTCCAGGCTTGGTGGTTGTGCTACTGCCTCAAGGGCTGAGCCTGCCCACCCTGGTGCCTTGGGCTGCAGGGATGGCAGCAGGAATGAGCAGTCAGACTGTAGCCAGAAACACAGGAATTTAATCCCTTGCCCAAGACCAGTTCTGAAATCTTTTGGACTAGAGAAGGCACATACAAAGCCTTTTTCAAACACTAGGGTCTGAGAATTCGCACTGGTATGTTTTTAATGAGTAACCAGAACTGCTTTTCCATATGAAATGGTCTCTCTGTAGTTGGCCCCAAGACTGGAAAGCGAGGAATGTCTCTGCTCACAAGCGCTTCAAAACTCAGTGGTTTGTTTCTAGGCATCCGTCACATGTTTTGGCAGTCCATAGGAATGTGCACTTCTGTATATCACAAGCAGCTACCCTGGCTTGAGCCAAATAACTTGTGCTTAACTATAAAGCTGTCTTTAAGAAAGACACTGAGTTCTGATCTGCAGAAATCAAGAGACAAAGAATTTCTTTCCTATTGTCCTCAGTCTCCTCATTATAAACATGGGCTTGGATTCCCTGTATGAATTTGGCAGTGTCCACCTTCTGGAAACTGTCTCTTTTTATGCTTTCCATTATGCTTAGATACATTCTTGATATCTTCTCCCTAGGAAGATATTATCTATGTGATCATCTATTCAATTAAAAATATTTCTTTCTGAGTAAGTTAACAGATTTGTCTCTTTAAAATTTCTCAACAAAAGATATTTTACCAGTCCTTATATTGTTTTCCTGTTTTTCTTGTGAACCCCTCTCAGTTTTTCAACATCTCTTTTAAAACGGCTGTCTGAACTGCCCCTGGCAGTATGGGATCCACTTAATCCAAAATACATTTATATGTATATATTTATACACAAATATCTTTACAGCTATGCTTTCAGGATCAGCACAGTATGACATTGTGTCAGGACACTACAAGTTCCCCATGAAACTGTCCTTTTACCCTTTTCAGAGCTGCTGTTACCCAGAGGGTGTTCCATCACTCCTTGGGAATGGCCTGTGCCTGCAGTGCCATGCATGGCACTGCCCACAAAATCCCTTTCTGGGAATGGGCCCGTGTTTCTGACATCAAGCACTCTCAGATCAGATAGCACAACTTCTCTTCCCTCGTTTGCTAGTCTTGATGTCACCTGTGAATTTTATCACCAGTAATTTTATATTTAACTTTCTGGTATAATACTGAATAAGTTAGGTGTAAATACTTTTCAGAAATTCCGTTCATTACCAGTTTATCTATTGCAGTACCTGGAGGCAGAATTCCTGAGCAGGGGACATAATTTGAGAGAGGTTGTCACTTCAGCCCAAGTCCTGCTGTTGACTCTGACTCTTCATGTGGAGACTCTACCTACTCTTCTTACCAGGGAGTTGCAGCTACTCCCTGCTGCTCTTGGGAAGGCTGGGGTGGGCTCTCATGATGCTTCTGCACTACGAGAGGATGGCCCTTGTCAGACAGCTCTTCCAGTCCAACTTTAAGACAACCATACGGAATGCCTCCTGCACACATCATTTATTACTGTTTCATTTTACTGGGAGGGCAGGAGTGTTGCTCTTCCAGAAACACTAACATAGTATGTTACAGACAATCTCTGCAACAGTTCCCCACTAGCTGATGTTGCCCTTAGCAGGCTATTTTGTAAAATAAATCAACACAAATGCTGGACCAGAGCTGAGAGCTCCAAAGCAAATAGTTCCAGCAGATTTTCACAGGCGGAACCTCCGCCATTCACTGTTGCACTGGCGTATTATGTTACGGACACTCCATCATGAGAACATGATCTCTAAATCTCAGGATTCTCTCTTCCAAATTAGAGACATGTAGATCAAATTTAACTCTGAATCAAAATTTTAATTAAGTAACTAAATTAATCTATGTCACAGAAATACTTCCATGTGGTTTTGAAGTCCTAGAGGGAAAAAAAAGATTTTTATACCAAGTAACTCATTGCTTGTTCTGTTGCAGTTCAAACCATTTCATGTTGTTCTAATGCATCAGAGTCTGAAAATTATTGTGACTGGGAGCTAATAATAAACAAAAAGTAAAATGGTTGTCCAGACCTTCTAGTCTGTAAGGAGAAGAAAACTGGATGTAGTCGTTGACCTTTGATTTTTTTTACCTAATCTCGGCTGTTGATAATAGCATGATTGAAGATAATCACATTGCTTTGTAAAATGACCCTTCAATTAAAGGGCAACATACTGTACTTAACCATAGTATTGAACAATGTAAGGGGAAAAGAACCTTGAATTTTGCATCAAAAGCAGAATCTGAAGAGAAACAGTGGTCGGGAAAAACAGCGTTGCCTACTCTCATGACACTTGGTATTTTCTTTAAAGTTTCTGATTACATGGGTTTCTCGGCTTTCATTTTAAAAATAGTGCTTTCTTGTCCTCTGGCTAAGAGGCTGCAGAAAGCCTGAGCTTCTGGACAAAATACTTAAAGATACCTAAGCTAGGAGTAAATAAAAGGCAGCCACCTTTTTATTATTACTTTAAATGTCATGATTGTAGAACTAATTCTGGCTGCTCAGTGGCTGGCTACCTTTTCTTGTTTTGTTGTTGTTCCTGAACTCTGCAGTCTGCCAGGTCTCCTGCCTAATCCCAGTGTGTTAAGTCAAGAACCCTTTTTTTTGTGTGTGTTCTGCATTTGATTAGCACTTGAGTAATCTTACCAGTCTCTATGTCTTCCATTAACACAAGTAATAAAAGGACTAATACAAGTGACAACAATGACCATGATGCAGGGTAGTTTCAAAGCAAACAAATTACTTTATTAAAAGCATGAACACCAAAAGGGTTCAAGGTGAAGAAATACATCAAAAAAGGCCCACTGAGCTGAAAACAATGTTTCCATGGGTTTGAGATTTCAAAAAATAAAAAACCCACTTTTTTTTTTTTTTTTTTAATGAAGAAAGATTATTTTCTCCTTTTTTCTGCCTTTTCCTTTTTATGATGAAATCTTCATCTTTTAGGTGGAGGTAAAGTATCATGTGTTTTTCCGGTGAAAGCTTTAGCTTCCCCCAAAGGCTGATTGCTACTTTCCTAAAGCTTAGCTGAAGTTAAATGGCCTTTTAGTTAATACAAAGTGTCAAAAGTGTTTCTAAGAAAAAGTTCAATAAAAATACATACAAACTAAAAAGGAAACCAGTAAAAGCTCTGGATTTTGCTTTTCTACTGTCTGAAGATTAAAATAGATCCAACATTTTAAAAAATTTCACCAAAATGGATTTTCCTGTTTTGTTCAGTTGTAAGAACATTTGGGCAAAGGAATGCTTTAAAACATGGGGTAGATTCCACGGATTTTCCTGCTAAGAATGTTTTTATTTTAAATTTTCACTAACAGTTTCCTCTTCCTAGACTTGTTGGAATATCATTCGTGTCATGATCTCTTCCAGTAGGAGGAAAAAGTAAGCTGGAGGGTGTTTTTCTCCCTCGATTTCCTTTGTGAACGCGTTCGTACGCAGTGTATCATCCCTTTGGCTGGGTGGTTTGGATGGGCAGATAGGCACCTTCGCCTGTCGGTGCGGGTCTTGCGGGCTTCAGAGGCGAGCTGAGGGCATGCCCAAGGCTCCGCAAACCCTGGCAGGTGTGATGTGAAGCCTCTGTCGGCTCCGAGCCGCGTTGCCGTTCTGTGCGGTGAGGAGGGAGCGGGGCGGTGCGGCGGTGCCGGAGTCGCGCTCCCTCAGGGCAGCCCCGGGCCGGCCCCGGCTCCTCCGCAGCTCGCCTCGGCTCCCCGAGCCCTGGCCCTGGCACGGCGGTGCCTGTTCCCGGCCGGCCCCTCTTTCCCCGGGCCGGGATGGGCGCTGCTGCCGCTCCCCGCCCTCTGCCGGGCAGCCCGGCCGCCTGCAGGGCTGGCGAGCACACCCCGCAACAGGCTGCTCACACACAGCCGCATCCATCCCTGCCAGTGTTCCAGGGCAGGTTCTGTCACTGAGCAACCTGGTCTAGGAAAAGGTATCCCCGCCCATGGCGGTGGCATTGGAACTAGATGATCTTCAAGGTTTTTTCCCACCCCCGCCGCTCTATGATTCTATGAAAATTAGCCATTCATTCATACAAGACCTAGCTTAAAAACAATTTTGTTTTGGGCTGCTACAGAAATTTAAATGCCAATTCCCTCCAGGCCACTCAGTTGCCATCACTACCAATAAACAAAGCATAAAGGAGGTAATGAAGTGTTAGAAGATGAGTCCACTCACTTTATGCTCCATTAGGAGCACATTAAATGTTTGCCAAGTAATTAAAACCCCCCAATATTTTAAACAAAACTGATTTTCTTCAGGCTTCCTGAAACTGATCTTTCTTCAGCTTTCATGGAGACTCTGCAGGAGGAACAGAAGCTTAAGACTAAGAATCTTACAAGGCTTTCCATGGAGCCCCTAATTCATGTGAAACACAGCAAGTAAATTGTAATATTCTTCCCACAAAGGACAGCATTGTTACTTTTACCTATGATGAATCAGTAAGTGCAAACTGATTTCTGAATAAAGCTGTGTCTCTAAATGTGGAATTTTCCATATTTTTCATACCGAAGATAATTTTTAAGGAAGATAGCTCCCTGAGGATCCAAACCAAGCCAGAGCAAGATGGAATTGTTGGGAAGGTATTTTGGGATTGGAACAGCCTGTATCAGAGAGAGAACAATGTAGAGCGAAGGATTGGGGAAAGAAAAGCACTGACAGGAAGCTGTGGGGTGTGGAAATACAAGTATCACATCTGGCAGTAATGCTGAATGCTGCGAAACCCCAGTCCACCCAGTACTGCCAATCTCTCAAACAACCTCAAAGTCTTCTGGATGGCAGTCTCAGAGCTCCAGCTGCCCACATGGGCATATGGCTCATGCTAATACAGCATTAACCTTTTCTACATAACCGAAGCAATCCAAAATCACTTCTCTTTTTAAGTTCAGAGGATTATAGAATCATACAAAGATCATCTGGCAAAAGCATGACCCAGACAAGATAGCCCAGCACCCTGCCTCCCCAAAATTTTAAATTGTTCAATATTGGGGAATCCAACACTTCGCTGGGGAGATTATTCTAGTGGCTGATTATTCTCGTTGTTAAAATTTTGTCCTCTTGTGTCCAGTCAGAACTTCTCCAGGAGTAACTTGTACCTTTACCCCTCATCTTTACCGTGTGACTCCTCGTAAAAAGGCATTCTCCATCCTTTTTTTTACCCACCCTTTAAATACTGGAACATGATGATAAACTCTCCCCTAAACCTTACTTTCTCAGAGCTGAAAAAACCCAATTCTCTCAGCCTTTCCTCACATGTCAGGCTTCCCAGTCCTTTGATCATCTTCATGGTGCTTCTCTGGACCCTCTCCAGCCTGTCCACATCTTTTTTGCATAGTGGGGACCAAAACTGAACACAGCATTCCAGGTGTGGCCTGGCAACTACTGAGCAGAGTGGGATGATTTCTTTACCGCTGCTTGTGATGCCCTTGCTGATGCAGCCCAGTATCCCCTGGGTCTCCATGTCACATCATCACACTGCTCACCTATATGGAGCTTGTTGTCCCCCAGGACGCCCGGTCCCTTTCCACAGACCCCAGGTAGATCTCAGCCTGTGCTGCATTCCACGATTATGTTTTCCCCTGTGAAAGACCTTACACTTGGCTTTGCTCGATTTGATTTGTTCTCTACTCTTCTTCTGCTTTTAATTGGCTCTGTGCAAGTGCTGCTCAGAAGGTTTGGGTTTCGCCATGATGCAGTCGCAGCACTACAGATGCTGACAAGTGGAGGCTCCTGAGCTGGCCTGGAGCTGGCTTACTCGAGCATTGGAAACAGCCTGTGGCAATGCAGATCCCAGAGTGGGCCACTACATGGCTATCCGTACAAACACTAGCTAATTATTTTGAAGTTATTTCCAGTATTTTTATACTACAACACAGTTGCTTCTATGCCATCTTCCTCTATGCTATGTGAACATCTGTTATGATTTCTCATGTACAACAGCCTCTGAAGTGGTCATTCCGGCTTTAAAAACAGGAGAATATGCACTGTATTACGTCAGACATACAGTGCCAGTATACACCAGGCCTGTGCTATTTTGCAGTTTAAGTTGCGTGGGTTATTTGTTAACTTTTTACTACTGGAAATTAGTTTTGGGAGGCCTCTCTATCCGTGGGAATTTAGACTCATGGTGTCCCTGGCTTTTATTCTCCACTTCACTGGTTTCATTCTTTGTTGTCCAGAGCTCTGCTATGGCACGGTTTCTCCAGCAAGGGGCGTGGAAGATCTTTAGCTGAAGCCTGAAGTTGCTTCACCGGGGCTTGCTAGTTTTTGGCAAAACTATTTCTTCAAGTCCAGAGGTGGCATGTTTCTGTGCATCTCTGAGCCACCTAGAAGGACTGAATCAAATGGATGCTCAAGAGCTGCTGTCACGCTGCTCTCTGACGCTATCCCCATGCGATAGTTTACATCAGTTTGGGTCAAAGAACAGCAGATTTGGAGTAGGTGTGAAAATAAAGTATTCCTCTTTCAGTACTGTTTATGCATTTACAGGCTTCCTCAGTACTTGTGGGGGTACAACACATTCCATTTTGTAAATGTGTATCTGAAAGCACAATTTCACAGACAGTGGAACTTAAAGATGGCATCTTTCCTCTCACGTTCTCAGCAGCAAAGTGTCCCTTGTAGCCTCAAAGCAGCCTCGGTCCTTCTCAAAGTGGTGTCACTGAATACGGTCAAAGCCCTGAATGTTCCTGCTTTCATCAACACGTCATGGGAGGTTTGTTTCAGTTTTTCCTTTCTTTGCGTCCTTCCAGTGCTCCTGTGAGATGCGTGTGCTGGAAAATATCATCACCAAATCCAAGGATGCAAGCATGCATGTCTTACATGATTGATGGAGGCACTATCAACGACAGAGTGTAGTGTGTATAGTTCAAACCTGAATGCTGGTGCAGAGGTGATGGGTGATGGGTGATGAGGGGACTGTGAAAGGGTAAAGCATGTCTCTGCTGAGCAATTAGAATCACCAGGATGGGTGGCAGAGGAAGGAACAGCCTCAACTCATGTAGTGAGTTGCTGGTGTGGTACTGCTGAGTGAGGGCTGACACAGAACCTGATGAGTAAACTAGAGCCAGGGTGTTAAACTTCTGCGTTTCTGCTCCCAGCTGTGGTATCCAAAACATGCATATAAACACATAAAGGAATTCTGATCCATGCTACCCTCTAAGTCTGTGCAGTGTTAAGCAGAAGGATTCAGGTCATGGCAGAGCTGGTGTGTGTGTGGTTGTGACTGGTGTTATCACTTTACAGTTACCAGAGTAAATGTCACCAGCCCTTTTCCAGTATGGGGAGAAAATTTCTGTTATGATGCTTTTTCATTAGTACTATTCAAACTTGGATGGAGAAGCTGAACCTGCCCTTTGTAAGACCTAAACCCTCTCTGAATTCAATACTGCTCTTCCCCACATGGTGAGATAGCTCAGACTAACTGTCTGCTTTTCTGCAGCCACAAAAAGGGGGACTTGCTGCCCAGCTGCTGAGAGAGCAGGGGCTGTGCAAACAATACCGCTGGCAACAATAAGAAACGCTGGGACTGACTGAGCTTTGCTCCCCCTTGGGATCAGACCGATTGCCACAGTTAAGTGGGACACATTTCTCACGCTACTGGTGCCTCTGGAATGGAGGGATTTGTACTGTTTGTTGAGATTCATGTGTTGGGCACTGGCACTGCCTTAGGTTCAGCAACCCCTTGCATTTAATCTTTCTGTCAAAAGCTGACAAAGCTTTTTCCCTAGGCCCATGTTTATCTCTCCACCTGGAGCAGCTGATATAACAGGTAGATAAGTCATCCCTCTTACTCAGGACAGAGCAGGGAAACTGCATTCAAAGGGAAAATACTGTATTTGGAGCTTGACAAGAGCAAGTATCAAAAGAAATGGTAAGTGTACACATACATGAAAGAGAGCAATGCATCTTGTTTTGCAGTCACACATACATACACACACAGATGATTTGCTTGCACCATTCCCAGTGCTCAGGAGATTTAAGGCTTTTTCTGTGCAAGTGTATTAGCATACCTCTACATGCAACAATTCCATTAGCAAAAGCTGCTCCTGTTTTCATGGAAAAATGAGGAGAGGACTATCTTCTTTTGCATGTCTGAGCCCACAACTCTGCCTCTCCTGTGGCATATACTACCTTAGAATCTTTGAGCAAGAAGAGGAGGGGGTCACTAGGCATTCAACTCAAGCAGTGGAGTAGAGATAGGCAAGGGTTAATCTCACCTGTCTGGAGCTGCAGGCTAGGCAGTGAAACTGAAGGTAATGGGTTTAGCTGTATTTATCTTTGGTTTAATCACCTGACCCAGGTCCAGACCTTCCACTTTATGAGGGAATCTTCAAAGTCAGATTCCTGTGATAAAGGTGGCTAGAAGAAGAAAAGGATCATAGAGAAATATAAAGACCCCTGAATGTCTTGAGGGGCTGCCAGTCTCAATAACCAGAGGAATTCTTACTACTGAAGGAAGGTGAGACACCCAGAAGTGCTTGTGCACAAGCTGCTCTTCCAGCAGAGACTGTGCACATTGACATGGGCCAATTAGGCTTTCCTCGGTAATAGGAACCCAAAATCCCAAGTTGTCACCATGCCTGTATCCTTCCAAGGACAGAGACTGATTTTTCTGCTGGCTCATATCATGCAATGCTTAAAAAAACCCCTGCCTTCTTCAAATGCACTTCAGTAACATCTTGAAACAGGGAGAGCCTTTTGAAGAGCTGCTTGGGCAGAAAAAAATCCCATCTTTCGAGCTGCCCACATTGCAGGTCTGGCCATTATCTTGCACAAACACATGCAGGATGACCCAGCAAGGGCACCCTCTTGGCAGGATCATTCCTGTATATCAAAGCCTGTGCCTTTCCACTGGTCACAGCAGCGCTCTGGCAGCCCATCACTGTGTCTGTTCATGCTCTCACCAGGCTGTTCACAAATACTGTTTTCCAGTCATTCTCTGTCAGTGTAACCAGAATTTATGTGTGTAAATCTTCAATATTTACCAGCCTTCCAGGCAGTGAGAGCTGAGTAATTTGCAGACACTAACTTTAAGTTCCTTTCTGGATGGCTGCTGGAGTATGGGAGAGCAGCAGGTCAGGGATGCACCTCCCTTGAAACCACCTGAGATAGTGGATGTCATGTTGACCATTCCTGGTGGGTGAAAAGGCTTTGAGGTCTGGCAGTTAGTTAGTTTGCAAAGCAAGAAACGATGGGGTATAATTTAGCCAGTTTAGTGGTGGGCACTGTTCCAGGCCAAAAGCACATTTGTGACTCTCCCTCCTCCAAATGTCACCAGACACAAAGTACCCTGCTCTATGCAATAATAACCCAGCCTCACGTGCCTCTGCCTCTGCCTCGCATCCCTCTCCCCAGTAGTGGGCTAGTGGCCTAGTGGATGAGGGAGACAGCTTTCCTCTTCCTCTCTTCCCCTTCCTCTTCCTCTTCCCTTTCCCCTTCCCCTTCCCTTTCGCCTTCCCCTTCCCCTTCCCCTTCCCCTTCCCCTTCCCCTTCCCCCTCCCCCTCCCTCTCCCTCTCCCTCTCCCTCTCCCTCTCCCTCTCCCTCTCCCTCTCCCTCTCCCTCTCCCTCTCCCTCTCTTCTTTGTGTCCCTTTTATAATTTAGAAGTGCTAATGGAATGATGCCTCCCTTACAATTTGCAGACAAATCTCAGTTTCCCCAAATTTTATTTAAAATTGACATTAACTATTTAGAGAGGTCTTCAGAGAGTTTTTAAAAACCTTTTAAATACTATTTGACCTTTTGAATATAATCCTTTTGAATACTATTTAGGTGTCTAGATTTAGAAATATTTATCTCTTGTAAAGTATATTCAGCAATTTTTGTCGTTAATGCAGAACAGAGTAGAATAATGCATAAATCTCATAGGATACTAATATGGCACCTGCTTTTTTCAGAATACAGAAGATAAATATTTACTGAATATGGCTGGGAGGTTTTGCACAGTAATATTAGATGCATAATTATCTTCATCTGATAAAAGATCTATAACCATTTTAGGATTTCTTCTGTTCTTGGAACAAGCTGCTGGTGCATCCCATAGGAGAGCAGCAATGCTTCCTGGGGGGCTGGGGACAAGTTGTGTAGGGTGAGGAGCAGCTTTAACACTCCCGGTCATGGAGGTCATTGAGCCACTCACTGCAAATGCTGCTTCTCGTGGCCACCAGCAGCAGGCAGGCAGTGCTTCCACTGCTCTCTTTGCAGGTGGAGCACTGAGTCACAGACAGGCAAAGTGATGTGGCCAAAACCACAGAGGAAATCTGCAGCAAGAATTTTCCCGTTTCGGCTGAGTCCCCAGCCCTGGGCTGCACAAACATCCTCCCTAACGTGTGAGCAGAGATCTGTATGTGTGGGCACCTGCCACTGCCCATCCTCCAAGGCAGCCAGAAATGCACAGCTACAGCACAAGCCTCATGGTCCAGCAATTAAATAAAATTCTCTTTTCACTCCAATGGCAAGAGGTTCTGTGCTTTTTCCTCCTGTCAGTACCAAGCCTAGAGAACACAGAAAAGTCCTAGGTGGCTGGTTTTGTTGTAAGGCAAAAATGTGGGATGATTATTATCTTGGGAGGAGATGAGGAGGCCTAAATAAGGTGTCTGAATTATTCAGCTTTCTCTAATGTAAAGCGAGTTATTCTATTCTTCTTCACAGTCATCTGCTGGAAATATTCTGGGATTAAAGCAGACACAAATTTTGGCCTTTACAGTCCCCTGTAAAGAGAAGCTCAGATATGCTGTGAGAAGGAGGTTGCCAATACATGACACAAACAATACATGCCCTAGAATGGCTTCTGCCTGCAGGCATGTGGAAGACCATGGTCTGCTCCTGTAGGACCCTTGACAGAAAGCAAAGGTAAACTATGCCAAGGAAGTGCCTAAATTCTCTGTGTAACTCTCCACCCTGGCAACTGAAGGTATTTAGGGGCCACAGATCAGGACTGGTGGAAGAGTGCAAAACACAGTGTGGAAAAAATGGTCCATTCTTTGAGGATTTAAAGAACTGTAAGGAGGAGCCAGTCTGCAGGGTGATACCATTTCCTTCTCTGGAATGGAGGGGAAGGTTATCTTTGATCTGATCCCCTTTCATGATGAGTAAAGGGATTTAGAAGCACTTTCACCTTGCTCCTACCAAGTGAAATTTTTGCAGAAGGTAGAAGAAAGGGAAGACGACTATTGCTGACATTGGTCTGGAGACTAATAAAGGGGGATGGGGCTCTAGCAGGAAGTAACTTGTAAAAATTCCTGCAGCAGTATCAGCAGTGCACTTTACCGCCTCCTGAGCAGTTTTGGGTCTGAAGAGGATCAGAGTCATTTGTTGAGCTGGGCTGAGCCCCATGAGCATCCCTGCCACCGTCAGGCAGTGGGACTGACTTCAGTGGGTCTGCTCACCAGTGGGGAAAGGATGCCAGAACAAAGCCTTGCTGTCCCAAAGGGAAAGTAGGAGATGCACTGGCACTATTTCATCCTCTGCAGCTGGAGCACTTCACAGAGGCTAGCTAACAATACTTGACAGAGGTTCAGAGCAGAGCATGAGTTAGATCTCGCCTCTAGCTGATAGGAGAAGTGGAATTAAAATGTGGTTTCTTGATCTGGAATTCTCGTCAGAAAATCAATTCTTGTGGGAAATATAATAAGCCCTTTGATGACTCATTATTCCAGGTCTTTTTTTGTGATATTTGAAGAAGTCCAAGGGATTTATCCACACGGATACCACTAAACCTGCTGCATAAAACACAATTACAATTCCCAAGTAGCTTTGAAATTTTCAGGCCTTGTTTCATCCACGAAATGAAAAGCCCTTGTTGGGCAGCCCGCAGTGGGTAGGTGCTGTGGGAGGAGCCCTGCCAGCAGTGGTCCTTGCCCCATGGTGCCTTGCTGTGCTTGGGGGCAGCCCATCTGAGTTCCATTTCCACCTGCCTCTGCTGAGCTGGTGAGTCGTGGCCAGCTCTGTGCCCAGCAGCATCTGACAGCGAGGTGCAGTGCTGAAGCCAGCGTGGAGAGTGTGACTGGCTGCCAGTGCTCCTGCCTGGCCCTGCAGGGCTGGCAGGAGGGAAGGTGCTGTGCCCTCAGATGGGCGACAGACCCTGTCTGCAGTGGTGGGTGTGTACCCGCAGTCAGTGACCTCTCTGCATCTCAGCTGCCTCTGGGAGCTCTGTTTCCTTGTTTTCCTCTCTCCCTTCCAGGCAGGAATGTGCCATCTCTTCTTGCTGCTGTCTTAATGTTTCTCTGACCACATCCGCATCGCTGCATCCTTAGGAGCTTCTTGACTCTACAGGATGCAGTGTTAATTTAAGTCATTTTAACAGAGCTGATTAAGAGGCAGTGCCCCATGGGGAGCAACACACACCCTCCTCAAACTGCAGGGAGGCTCTGGGCTCCTGCCCAAAGCAGCAACTGCCTGTGTGTGCTGTGAGCATTAGGTGGTGACAAAGGAGTGATGTACCTGCAGGATTCCATGGTACTGAACAGATCCCACAGGCTAACAGAGAAGCCTCTGGGCCACACAGGATTTCTTTCCCAGCTATCCCTTTTACTCGTAGCATTGTCAGTCATGAGGCTGTTGGTTATGTGCTGTCAGTCCATCAGCCAGCAGCAGTCCCATTGCCTGGCTGCCAGCAGGGAAGGTTCGCAGGTGTCTGTCCAGAGTCTCTCGGACTCACTCAGATAAAAGTCTCTGGGCAGAGGTCACACCGGTGTGAGGGAAGGGAGAATGAGGGCTGCTGCCCTCATGCCAAGACATGTGGCACCATGCTGGCAGCCTGGACTGAGCCTAGAGAGCAGCTGAAAAGGCATTCCAGGGACAGACATGAGGTGAGATGAAGAGAAACCAAGCCAAAATGCTTGTGTAAGCTACGGCTGAGCACCAGTATAGTATCCACCAGCTTATGGGACAGTATGGGAGGAGGGAGAACATCTAGTTGAGCTGAATGGGAACCTCCATCTGGAATTGACAGCAGTAAAGCAGGGAAACACAGGGAAGACTTAGGGAGGAACATATGGATGCTGGATGTGTGGTTGTGAGACAGTATCACAGGGATAAAGTGGGAAGCCAGATTTCAAGTATAACTGAAACAGTACCAGAAAAAATGAGCTGGAAGAAATAATCTCCCTCTGTCTTTTCTGAGGGAAATGGCCCAGAAGGAACCTCCTAGGGCTGTTTCATTTTCACCCCCTGAAAAAAGGAGATTGTATGCCAATGCAGTAGGTTTCCTCTGGGGAATCTAGATGGAGGTTTCTCCATTCCCAGTCAACTCATAAAATATAATGGATGTAAATATAATATATGTAATGGACTCTAAACCTCAGGGGTTCCAGGCAGACCTGACTGCCCTACCATCAGGAGCTGAATGCAGAGGAGGGCCCCGGACAGGCTAGGACTCTGGAAAAAACATGTCCTCCAGCCCACACTCCCAATCCCATTGTACTTGGGTACACATAGGGACTGCTCTCCAGTGCCCTTATGTCCCTTGCCTCCCACTGCAGCTCAGAGGGAGGAGTTTGTGAGACACAGTCTCTGCTCTGCCTTGAGTTTCTTTTTTGGAGTCAATCAGTTTTCCCATAAGATCAGAGGTGAAGGCAGTCTCATCTTACCATGTGGTGATTTCAGAAACAGATGTATACGTTTTTAGCATCAGGCAGATAACCAAAACAAATCAAGCCCTGACAACTTCAGGATTCTATATTCATCTAGGAGCACTCAAAGCCACCACAAGAAGCTTCTTTGTGTCTAACACGCCTCCCTGAACGAGGCTTCCTTTTGTCTATGTGGTCTTGCATCCACTGCAGCATTTTCAGTGTCTGTGCAATGTTTCCCTGGGGAAAAGGAAGTAGGCATGTCAGGGGGTGGCAGATGGGGGTTGGGGCAAGTGTCCTTCTTACAGGTTGCCAGTTGTCCTCCCTTGGAAAGTGTCAGCACTTCTGGGCAGAGATACAATAAAAGCTGCCTTTGTAATGGCAGTGATGGTGCTGTGGGACTGCTCCTCCTCACTGCTGCAGAAGATCACTGTGAGGGGCTGTCCTCTCTGCTGGGGCTGCAGAAGATCTCTGTGAGATGCTCTCCTCTCTGCTGGGGCTGCAGAAGATCACTGTGAGGGGCTGTCCTCTCTGCTGGGCCTGCAGAAGATCTCTGTGAGATGCTCTCCTCTCTGCTGGGGCTGCAGAAGGTCTCTGTGAGGGGCTCTCCTCTCTGCTGGGGCTGCAGAAGATCTCTGTGAGGGGCTCTCCTCTCTGCTGGGGCTGCAGAAGATCACTGTGAGATGCTCTCCTCTCTGCTGGGGCTGCAGAAGATCTCTGTGAGGGGCTCTCCTCTCTGCTGGGGCTGCAGAAGATCTCTGTGAGGGGCTCTCCTCTCTGCTGGGGCTGCAGAAGATCTCTGTGAGGGGCTCTCCTCTCTGCTGGGGCTGCAGATGATCACTGTAAGGGGCTCTCCTCGCTCCCCCCCACCAACAGCAGGGACAGAGTCTGGTGTAAGGGGATGTGATGGGAACTAGGACAAGAAACAGAGCTGGGCCATGGGTTGTTGTGAGAACACGAGTTACAGGAGAGGTGGTGAAATGTGAAGACTCTTCCTGCAATTTGACCTACATTTGGTGCCTTTAGGGGCAGCTGATGCTCCTTTTGCCTGTTATTAAAGAACGTTGCTATGGGAAATTCTGTAGCTTGTGCTTAAAGGCAAAGCTGCTGAAGCAAAGCTGGGAGCCAGTGCCATATGGGAGAAAACCCCATTCTGCTCCAGGCTGCACCTCCCCCTGCCCCTGGCAGGGCCCAGTTTCCCACGGGCTGCTGATGTTCCCCAGAGGCAGACCACCCCTCTCCTTGTCTCCCCCCTCCATGTAGTTGACACTGAATCCTGAAATCCCCTGTCTACCAAAAATGACCCTTGATGTGCAGCAAACTCAGCTCCCTTGCCCTATCATGTCTGCTTTCCTACACGGTTACACAGCACATGGAGCACTGCATGCAGACATGGACCACAGCTCCTATGCCCACTGGCCTCTCCTGCCTCTTTGCACGCAAGCATGCATGCACATGGAGAACAGCTCTTAAATTTATTTTAAAAATACCACGAAAGAAATTTATATTCATCCAGAAACTTTCTAGATTTAGTTTGTGAAAGGTGCATCCAACGTTGTGAATTAGATGTGGTGAGGAAAACTACAAACCTGTTTTCCATCCAAACCCTACTGAATGAAACACGGACCCTTCAGAATAAAACCCAACAAACCAACAACTAAAACACTGCACCAAGAGCCCCAAAGCCCAAGCAATTCTATCTTCGAGCATAATGTGCTGAAAATGTTCAGAAACTCCTGGGATTTATCTAGCATGAGTTACTTCCTGCCTGGAAGTTGATACCAGAGGCATGAGATTCAATATTCATCTTGTTTGTTATTATTCTTCAGTTTAAACATTTCAAGCACACAACTAGTGAGAAGAAAAAGAATGCCTTTTGACCAGTTACACATCTGCAGTCACGAACAGCAGTGTATGGAAGCAAAACAATATGAAAAGAAATGATGGGCTGAAAATTATTCAGCCAAACACTTATGTGGAGTGCTGTTAGTTTCAGGAAAGAGAATAGATCTGAACTGGAGCTCCATTCCAGCATTCCACCTGCCTTTGGGTTAGAACATAGAAGCCCAGACCTGCATCAGACATTAGGGGGCTTGTCTGCTCTGATGGATAGCCCCCCGTGTTCACCTGTTTGCAGTTTATTACAGGTCAAGTGCTCAGTGGCTGGGTAAGAGCTGGCTCCCTCACATTGGTTGCTGCATTTTGGGTCCAATGGGGATTTCTAGGTGGAGGGAGAAATCACACTGAGCAAGAGAGAAACTGAGTTTGCAGACGTGAAAGAAGGTATGGACAAGCAGAGGTGGGGAGGAGGTGGGTGAGAGGGGAAGGAGCTTCATCAGAGAGGCAGGGATTTTGCTACAGAGGCAGATATGGGGAGGCTGCTGAGATGAGCAGGGAGAAGGTGCAGCACTCAGACCTGGAAGAAGTCAGCTTTCCTTGGAAACTGCAAGGAGATGCTGTGGAGTTTGCTGCTACTTGACACTACTTTAACTTTTATAAGGCCTCTTTTTCTCTTTGCATTTCCCTTTCCAGTTCATGTCAGCATTGGTTACTTGTACCTCCAGCACTGCAGAGTGGTTGGACCAATGCAGTGGGGGAAGTTTTGTGGGACACTTGGAGTCCTTTCTGAGAAGACTCAGCAGAGGTGATGCCTGAGCTGCTGGGGCGCTGGCTGGCAGCTGGTCTCTCCACTGTCCCCTGCTGTATCCCAGCCAGCTCTCATGAGCACAGACACCCAGATGGGGCAGCCTTGCTGGCTTAGGCAGGAAACCTGGAGCTGAGGAAGGAAACCAGCTCCATGCCTAGGCACTGAACAAAATGGGATCTGCTTCTGAGGCTTCCCTGGATCTCCCCACATTGGCTCGAACTCGTATATCTGCAAACCAGATGTAAGACTGCAAACCCCACAAGAAGAAAAGATTTCTGATGCTTCATGTTTCCCGTCATGGAGAAGGCCTGCCACCACCACACACTGTGCTTTTGGTCCTGCCCAGGTGGGTATCGTGCAGGCTGCCAGCCCTCAAATCATGCTTCTTCTGGAAGCATTTTACTGCAATTCCACCTAGACCTGCTCCCACCACATTGTTTGCCTTCAACAGAGGCAAACGTTTGGAGCTGTAATCTATCCTTGAAAGATTATTCCCTTGCTTTGCTCCCAGAGAATTTCAGAGGAGAAAGTTCCTATATACTGCCCTGTCCACACCTTTTAACACTGCCATTACCTGCAGTAATGTCACTACCTGCTGACCAGTGGATATAATCCCTTAACCTAATCAGAGAATCTCTGTGCACAATTAAAACACTGAAACAAGAAGACTGCTATAGGAATGTGTGGCTTCCTATTTCTTCTAACATGGAGACACATTGAGCTTATTGATGGAGTAGTTGGTGGGGCTTGGGGTCAATGAACATTGCAGGACATGGCAGGGAGAGAAAAGAGAGGAGCTGGGTCTGTCAGCAGCACAGTGAAAGAGAGGAACACTTTCTTGTCTTCTCTCTTCTGAGCTGCAAGAACACCCAAATACAAAAACAAAGGATTCTGGATGGAAACCTCATGTTTTTTTCCTCACTATGAGAACCCCTGTGAGGAAGGAAATAACTTTACCCCAAGAGCTGCTAGAAAGAGCCCTTGGGGCAGTATTTATGCAGCAGCAATAACTAGACCTTCACAGGAAGGGAAATGTAGTGCACTCAAATAAAAGTCTGTGCCCTAAATTGTTCCCTCCTGGACAAAACACAAAGGCGTGTATGTGATGCTGAGCTGAAATGCTGGATGATGTTTCAGAAATCGTTTGGAGGGGAGAGATGAGGTTTATTTACATTGACGTCTGCAACCTCACAATTCCCAGAAGGCCAGCAGCCTGCAGCTGGGTTGTCTGCCTCAAAAATAAACCAAGTTACACTCAGGCAGACACACAAGAAGGTTTCTTTACTCTTCCTGCATTTGTGGGTAACACTAACCAGTACAAGAATACAACATTATCATATCCTAGGAATGTCTATGGATGTCAAGGGTCTAAATTATCAAACATCAGTATGTTCCATCTGAACACTCCCAACTGAGTGCTTGGCAGGTCTGACTAAAGCTCTGTCAAGAAATGTGGTTTTGCCACTCTTTCCTGAAAGCACACAGAGAGTATGGATTCTTGGCTATGGGGTCCTTTTATTTTATTTTGTGCTGTGTGCTTGGAGCAGTCCCTGAAGCCTTGTCTTCTGTTCTTCTGTCTGCAGCCATTTCTTCTGTTCAGCGTGCAAGTGGCACAGCAGAGCCTCTTTCTGCAGGGGCATTGGGCTCACAGAGGTGTCCACGCAGTGCTTGCTCCCAGTCTGAGATGAGGGGCTCTTTCTCTGTGGCTGTTTCCTGCAGCACAGAGCAGGGTTGTTTTCCCAGCCCCACTCTTGACTCCTTGGCTTGGCTGTAGGACACACCAGCCTGTTGCAGATGATGTGAGGACAGCACAAAAGGGAAGGTTATGGACTCTGCTGGTTTGGGTTGTCGAGTAACTGAAAGCAGAGTGGAGGCAGAATACGCTGGGAAGACACAAGAGTCACTGATTGGCACAGATGCATCCTCCAAATCTTGGCAACTGAATGGGCTTGTAGGTGAACAGTCTTGAGGGAAGAGGATCTTCTACAGCATCTTCCAAATCAGTAAATCACGGCAGTGGAAGATTCTCTTTGACTGGCAATCTCTGTAGCTTTGGTGTTTGTTGTTCTAAATTCAGTCTCTTCCATCCTTGGACATTTAAAAAAATTTGGATCTGCAGGAAATGAAGCTAATATTTCATTGTATCTTCCAGCTTGTTCTACAAAGCAGTGTGTGAGAAGAATAAATGTGACTGGACCCCGACCTGCCTCGCAGAAAGTCTGAACCTCTCCCTCCACAAACACGCACTTTTTGACAAGTTTATTTGGGAAAGAACACATGCAAAGCCAGATGAGACCAGGGAAAAGGATTCGTTCATGAGGAAGGAAAACAGCTAATATTCCCGTTTCACCAGGGCTTTTGAATAAATAAATAGAGCAATTAATAATTAATAGTTTTAAACTCAAACTCCTTACTCTAGGCAAAATTCCCCTTCGATGAGCTCTTTGCTAAAGCACCATGTAGGTCAGAAATTTACTATCTGACATGAAGAAGACTTTAAAAAATAATAACTGTGGGCTGATTTTCTCCCCTCCCAAAAGAAACATTAACTGAAAGAGCCATGTGGAAAGTAGAAGTCTGTATGGCTCTCTGGATCTTGTTCAATGCTGGGGAAAGGGGGAGGCTAATGTATGGTCTGTGTCTTTCTTACACACATCTTTGGTTCAATAGGCAGCAATAAAGGTGTCCAGGGAAGGGCATCACGAGGCCTCCTGAGCCCTACTTTGTATAGGCCAGGGAGACAGTCTGTAGGAGGGCTTCCTGAGTGGGGAAACCAGAATATAGCTGGACTCACCACTAATCCCATGCACAAACACAATCTACAAATTACCCACAGACATCTCTGTGCTCACTGCCTAAAGTGATGGCTAACAGCTTCAGATTAATGATTTGGCAGACCTGGAGCCTTCTTGTGAGAGAAATCAAAGCTACAACACATGAATGGTATGATTCAGTAGATTTTGAGGGCCTCTTGCTCATTGCTGCCTCCTTCTTACCTGCTTTTTTTCAATTTTTACTCTGGAGAGGGGACACTACAGTCTTAGGAGAAAAAATATGCAAACTGAGTCAGTAAGGGAGTTTGAACCATACTTGGATTTTTACTAGGGTTTTTGGGTTTTGTTTTTTCCCCTACCTCTTGTTAATTTCTCCTAGTTCTAGATTTTCCTCAGCTTGTCAGCAAAAATGCCATCCAAGCAACCTGTGCTTCTTCTGGAGGGATTTCTTCCTTGGGTTTTACTAATGTCTGCATGATGCTTCTACCCAAGTTCGTCCACACTTAGTCTCCCATCCTATCCTGCTCTGCTGTCTGCTCCCGGTTTTGTTTCCCCAGGACTTGCGATGCTTCCGTTTATCCCACTTGGGCTATCTGTCCTTTTTCTGCCTAAATGCTTTGCTTCTCTATTTCTTGCAGGTTTCCAGCTCTCTTGAGATACGTACACAGCTCCTTTCCTGAGCTCAGCCAGGAGTCTTCATCTCCACACAAATGCACCCCACAAATCACATTTCTTTCTGTTTGGAAAAACAGCAAGTGAACAAAAAGTCCAAACAACACACTGATGACAAAGCTTTCTCCTTAGTCAGTAGACATGAAAGGAGGCTCAAAGCAACTTCTTGTAGAATCAGACACGTAAATGGCAAAAAAAGAAATTCAGTGCTATTTTTTTCTTTAAAGACCCATTGCAGGAAGGCATTTCAAGTGTTTGTGCACTGTAAAGGTTCCCACATTAACTCTGTCAGATAGGAGAGATGACAACATAGCTCAGCGTATGGCAGAGAGAGTTCAGAAAGGCCTTTTTGACCTTGGTCAGCAAAGCTAACTCTTGTAGGCTGTGAGAGGAATGTAGAAGAAGCATGTTCTGAAATGTTTGTCAGACATACATGCTGAAAGGGTGGCACATATGTTTAAAAAATGACACAGAAATTGCCCCAGGGATGTCTTCCTGCTTTTAAGAAGGCTGTAAAACTTCTTTCATTTCATGATGTATGGGGCATGAAGTAGCTCTCTGAACTTCATAAGCCCTATTATAGAAGTCAAGTGGGCTAAGATTTTATAGCAGGCACCTTCTCCATCTGTTTCTCGGCCAGCAGTGAGCCTTCAGCCCAGTTTTCTCACCAGGCTGGGGCAGAGGTGATGGCCAGGATGAGTGGGGAGAGGGGACTGAGTCCTCTGAGCATGCATCCACCCTCCAGACCTGGCAGGTTTGGAGGGCTGGTCCAGCTCCATCGTGGGAATGATGGACAAGTACCCTCAGACCAAGATACCGAGTGGCAAATGACAGCACATCCAATGGCAATATCTTTTTCTCCAGCAGAGTGACTCATTCAGTCATGGCTGGCAGCTGGGGCTCATTAGTTGCTTTACCTATTGAGGAGGCAGAGTGATCCGTGATTTGCTGAGGAAATATTAATTGCATAAAAAGATAATTACGGAAAGGCAATTCACTCCATGAAATTACTGTTTTGAGAAGGTGGCAGCTCTAGTGCTGGGGCAAGTGGATAATGCAGGAAGCAGCAGGTGTTACAGTACATTGAGCAATTAAACACACGCTCCTGGCTGAGCTGTATTCATAAACTGAGCAGCCTGTGAATCGCTCGCCCCAAGCACGCTTGAGATGTCATCTCCATGACAGATTCACTGCCACATAAACACAGCCTCTGACACTGGCCTGCATCAGTGGGTAATTTGGCTTTCGAGCAGAGTCAGGGCTCTCCAGGGCAGCTCTGGGGACCTGCTGCTTTGAGAGGGGCTTGGCCCCAGGCTGGGTGATCCCCGCCTGCCCTCAGCTGCAGAGGTACAGCCGGTGTGTGGTGGTGCAGCAGCTGCAAGGGCCTGGGTGTGTCCTGGGTGTCCTCTAGACACACATCCCCTCTCCTGCACACACGGGCTCTTGCCATGGCTGTTTGCAGGCAAGCCCCACTGCTGGGATGGGCACAGCCAAGTGCCCAGCTGGGATGTGGCTGACCGGGAGGCTGGGATGGCCTCTCAGTGGAGTGTGGCCCAGTGTCTGCAGATGGGCTCCCAGCCTGGCAGCAGGGCTTGGGCCCTGTGGCTGATGCCATGCTCTGGTGATGGTGGGGAGAGGGTAACTAACACTGACTGCAGTGCAGCCGGGGATTCTGCCTGCTTTGGCATTTGGGCTTTAAGCACCATGTTCAGAGAAAGAAACAAAGCAAGTTTTACCCACTGAGGCCTTACACAGACCAGCAATGCTTTTATGTGCACCAAGACTGGTCATGGTAGTAACAACCCTGTTCCAGAGGCCTTTGTACCAGGGACTCAGGAGTGACAAAGGGGCAGAATTACAGGGAACCAAAGTGAATTCAGGGCAGCACAGCTGTTGGGTGGCTGCAAAATCCCAAATCCTATTGTGTTGCTTCAGCCTCTGTGTCACATGCCATCCACTTGTGTTTCATTAGTAAAAATATTCTCCTTGCACATAGAAGACAGAGGCTGTGAAGCTGCAGAGGAGCTGATTCAGATGAGAATGTCCCAGCAGAACAATTGTTGCTATTTATAAAAAATGCACTCTTTGCAGTGTATAATTAGAAGATTTGCCTTCCACACACAAATTTGAGATAATGGCTCTGAAAGAAAGTGAAGGAAATCCAAACAGAACAATTTCTGTCCTGAAACTCACTTGTTAAGAACTCCTTCAGCTTTTCCCCACACTCTCATCTAGATATCTCATCATCTCTTGGTATCCCAGCTAAATGACTAGCGGCCTGGGGGTGTGGAAGCACCACAGAATGTTATAGAGGTTTTGCAGCCAGGAAGGTAGCTTAGGCAGGTAGGAGTAAAACCTGTGGGTTTGTCACACCCCCATAGTCACAGACCACTTTTGAAAGCCCTACCTGTTGATGACAGAGCTGCCTGGAACAGAGGAAGCTGCTGCGGGTGGAGATCTGGACTTCCAAGCTGGAGCAAAATGTATTTTCAAAACTTATTGTGGAAAAGCAAAGCCCAGCTGCTCCCTTTTCTAACTTTAACACAGTTATAGCTTTAATTGATAGTTGCATTTTAAAATTTAAAAATACTTAATCTCCATAATGTTAACACATATCATAATATGGATTAAAAACATTCTTTCTTGACAAACTTTCACATGCATTGCTATAAGTGCACACAGTTAAAGTGAATTACTAGCTAAAACTTTTTGAAAAGATAGCAAGGTAGTTCACAAAAATCAAAACATAATGAAATCAGAAAGTTGCTCATGAAACCCTTCTCGATCCGCGTTTTTCTTAAAACTGATACTAAGTACTCTCACAAGATATCTCGGCTTTCATGAGGCATCTCCTGATGCTGTGCTGTCAGCACTGCTTGTCCATCCACAGCTCAGCAGCAGGCCCAGCTCATGCTGCCAGCCTTGATGCACGTGAGGAACCTCCTCAGCAGCTGTCTGGCGTTTTGGGAGATGTCTTGGCCCTGCACCAAGGGAGGAAGGGAAGCTGAAGGCCTGGGCAGCAAGCTCTCCCACCAGCACTGTGGCCTGAGCTGATGCTGGCGGGGTGGGGACAGCCACCCTGATGTGTAGAAGCAGATTTTAATTAAATCCTGTCATATGGCAGAACTCTTGGAGTCCAAACATCAACTTCTTCATCTAGGCAGAGAGCAGCCGATCAAAGTATGTGATATCTCAAGTGGAGGTGTGAGGATTGCTGAGTGCATTTGCTTGCCATATGAGCTCTCTCTTTACAAATTATAAATTAATGACAAATTATTTTCATATATATATATATGTATATCATTACTTAAAAATGATATAAAAATTTGCTTTAAAAGCAGTAAAGGGAATGATCACAGTCCCCCTGCAGGGCAGCCTTTTCTTTTTCCTATTTTGCAGAGAGATGAAATGAAGTGCTGTGGATCAGCATAAGTATCTGGTTTGGAGATCAGACAAGTAGCTAGATGCAGAGCTAGAAATAGAAACCAGGAAACTTATTTTTCACTCTGTGCACAACAGTATCATCCATTCTCTTCATATGGGAAAGTGAAACAATGAAATTATCATGGGAGTGCTGTGAGTATTTGGAAGGTTGGAAAGAAAACATTTCCTTCCCCACACTCAGCCCTGTCTTAGCTTCCCTTCTCTGCTGACCACAGTGAGTTGTAGCAGACCCTCGAGTCTCGTGCCCCAAGGAAATGTGTCATTTGCATTTCTGACACTTACTGGCTGCCATGAGCTCCTCCCAGCTCCAAGGCTACCCTTATGGAGCCTTCCAAGCATCCTTTGGGTGGGAGATGGGAGATCTGGTGGCTCACCAGCTGGGGACAGTGTATTGAGCCAAGCAGTGGCACGCCCTCTCGCAGCAGCTTTCTCTGAAATCAGAACATACACCACTATTTGGAGATGTGTTCACTCCTGACCCCTCAGCTGCAGCATCACAGCAAACTGGCTACCACAAGATTCCTGAAAACTGTCCTAACTCTTACAATCTTTTTTTTTTTTTTTTTTTAAACAGTCTTACCTTGTTGCTGGACACATGGTTCCACCATTGTTTGCTGAGCTCACAAGAACATGCTTAGGATTGAGTGACAAATGTTTAAAAAGTGTTTCCATCAGCACGGACTGAAATTTGGCAGGCTAAATCCTGTCCAGGATAGATACAGGCTGAAATGGCAGGACAGTATGGGTATGGCTCAGTCTTATCCAGGGAGAAGGCACCACCACTGCAGCCTTCTCCTGCCTAGGACATAGCAAGCAACCCACTAGCAAGACAATGACAGCAGTGTAGCCTCTGTATCTGCAGATGGGCTGCTCCTGCAGCCTGGGACCTTTTTTCAACATGCTCATTTGACCAGAAGGAAGAAGCTGTGGGTAGGACTGGGGAGTCACCCATAACCTTCAGCATGACTTTTCTTGTTTGATTTAGCATGGATAATTCCTTAGGCAACTGCTGATCAATGGGACCCGCTTGCTGCTGGGCCCCTTAATGCTGTTCACTTTTCAAAGGACTGCAGTAATGGAGTAGAACAGGCAGTAATGAAACTCTGAAGGACCCCAAAGTAGAGCTTCTTTTTCTCTCTCTTTAATTGCAAGGCTAATGTTCCACATAAATATCTAGCAGCTGGTTATTTGTGTATGTCACTTTGAAAGCCTGGCTAAAGAACAAGAGAGAGTACAGCTGGGAGTCAAAAAAGCTTTCAGAGGAGATAAGGCACTTTGCCACCAGCACATCATGGGAGGGGCATTCAGACAGCAACATGATGTTAAAAGATTAAGTGCAGAGAGTATCAAGTTCATACAGAATTTAAAGATTTATTAAACATACGTATCAGAGGCAGCCACAAAGGACCAGGTTTAAGAGAGAACTCCTGAGATAAAAGGTGGGTACAGGTGGTATACAATGCTCTCTGGTTCCATGAAGAGAAATCAGTCAGACATTGCTAAATGAAAAAAAAGCATAAACCTCTGAAATGAGCTGAGCAGTAATTGCGTAATGCCAAAAAGACAAAGCACAGAGTTCTCTTCTCTATTCTCTTTATTATTTATAATTAACTTTTTGCTCAAACCTGCAGCCACGACTGCTCCGGGTACAGAGTCACCGTCTGGGAAGCTACCGGAGGCTGACATTTTAAAGGCAGAAGGGATCTGAGCTAGCCCCTGAAAAGCAGGGTCTCTGCCTCTGTAGACAGTTCCTCTGATTTCTCATGCAAATGTATGGATAAATATCCAATTATCTGTATCTGACAGACAGGCATGTCTGCATGAATAGAAACATGCAGCTGTGCGCTCATCTCAGACTCGGTGTTTAAAGACTGTCTCCTGCCTCGAGGAAGTTGGCATTCAAGAGGAGAGATGTGTTAACCCCCAGACATTAACTGAAAAGCCACAGAAGATCTTGTGAGCCACCTCCAACAGACCTGGCTTTCATGGACACAGCTGAGTAGAAGATCAGCTAATGGTCCAACAGCACAGCGCACTGAGGAGCAGCGGGCAATGCACAGCACATGGGACACAGCAAATTCATGTGCTGGGCTGCTGGGAACCAGTGCAAATGGAGGCTGTGTGGCTCAGCAGTCAAAATAAGAAAGAAAAGTGAAAATATTCACAAGTAAAGACGTGAAAGGGAATCCTTGCTAAAGAAGGAAGTCTTGGTTAAACTCAGAAATTAGGTTTTAGAAAGGGATCAGCCACTGCAGATGAGAACCTCTGCAGGGACATCAGTCAGAGGAGCTCAGCTTTAATGAGACTGTTTTTTTTTATGGTCTTAAGAAACAGCACTGAATTTTGAACTCCAGATGGTCTAATTAAGTATGTTCCTGTCATCTTACCTTAGTCTAAGTAATGAGGAGAATATGTCTGTTAGTATTTGCCAGCAAGCTGGATCTTTTGACATTTTTCCCACGGAAAATCTTGACTAATCTCTTTCTCTCACCTCTGATGTTTGTCCATTACCTAAATTCCACTTAGCTTAACTAGAGCAAGGGTGGCCTAAGATGCCTGTTATAGTTATTCATTTTTGGCAAATCACTACTCATATTCATATCATGTTCTATTTCCAGTGATTGTAAACAATTTCCTCTATAACACAGACTGACTATTTATACACCTACTAAAAGAGTTAAAATTATCAAAGGGCCAACACTTGAGAGACAGGACATGATCAATTGCCAGTACCAGTGCCAGGGCAAAGAAAAATCTGTGAGAAGATAGCTTGAAGAGATGGTATTGGATGAAGGGAGTTTCCCACCAGCCATTTCCAAACAGGGGTTTTGCTATCGAGATGTGAGCCCCTGGCACAGGTCTTCCTTGGTGCCACGGAATTTCCTTTCTCACTTCTCAGAGAGGTGGCTCTGAGGCTTGCTCTGCAGTGCAAGTGCTGCTGCCTTTGTCCATTGTGCAGGACTTCACTTTCAGGATAACTGTATTCAGCCCTTTCCTGTCAAATCCATCTCCTTTTAGTTATCTCCAAAATGGAGAAATTCTTAGGCATTTCCTAACCCCCTGGTGTCATAAACTCAGAAAGCCGAACGGACTTAGAGCAACCTAAGCTAATTTACAAGATACATTTACTGGCAGGAGGTAGTTTCTTTTTGGATTTGTGAAACACCAAAAAATTTCAAAGGCTTTTCCCCCCCTGTTTTTAAATGCTTGCCAAGTGGTCCTGCAAACACATTGACATGGATGCTCTCAACACGGACAGTCTCTAACTGTGCAATTAATGACTTTCAAATATTTGCACTGTGGGAATGTGGGAGTGCTATTGTTTTTCTTCCCAGGCAAGCATGATGTCCACATCACTCAACATCCCCTTCCAAGGTTTTTGGAATAGCTGTGAGAATGTGCCCAGCACAAATAGCTGCCTGACATTTTTATCTAGACCAGATTTACTTTATGTGCTTTCTTCAAATATTTGTGGGAAGTAGATAAATGCATCAGGAATGTACGGTAAGGAATGAACTCTTTTCAGAGGAAAACAGTGTCACAGAGATACTGCAGCTCTTTCTGCTCCAACCTCCCCCACTTGCCTCTGCAGCTCATCTCTGCGTTTTAAATGCTCTTGGACAAGGCCCCAGAATTCAGGTACTTTTTTCAATGAAAAATGAGGTGGACACCACTCACACATCTCACAGAAAAGCTGTTTTCCTTCAGTCTTGGATTTTTCTGTGACTATGTGTGGCTTGCCAAGCATTTTCATTTTGCTTCCTCACCAGACCAAATGCAGGCCAGTCTGATAGTCATTACCAGGCCTAACAACGCTGGGACCTCTCACCTTTTCATGCTCTTTCCTATGAAGGGAGAGGGAAAGGTGGAAGTCTCCACAAGATTCCTCTCCACTATGAGGAAGTGGGCATAGCATTGTCCCACTCCCATTTCCACTGACAGGGAAGGATATGCAGGTTGCTTGAGCAGAGGTCTTTCATGCATGGTGAGAAGTTGAAGGAAAAAATGGATTTATTTGTTCAACATATAAAGGTATGAAGTCAAAAAGCCTACAAGTCAGAACTCATTTTGCCTGGTGAGCACAAATGCCCCCAAGAAGTAGCAATACCTACATCTCCACCATGCTTTTGCCCATGCTGGTATGACTTCCACCTTTCTGGAAAAACAGGTGAGGAATAGACCTGCTTAAAGATCTTTTAATCTCTGATCTTTGTTTTGAATGACCTTCTGGGCTAGTTTTGACTCAAGGGATGTTATAAACTGCGAAGTCCTCCTCCTGATGGAGGTAATGAAAAAACAATTTGTGCCAAGCAGTACCAAACAGACTGCACTGAACAACTCAGAGACTTCTCTGTGAAACCAGCAATTCGTGGGTGAGAACTATTGACACCTGACTTTTTGTTTTCTGTCATAGTCAGCTTTCCAAATGTCATTGCCATCCAGTTTGCCAGCAGTAGCACCACTGTGCTAGAAACTAAACTGGAATACTGATTTTTACAGTAAAAGCTCAGGGTGGAAAACAAAAACCCTTCAAATTGCATCATGGTTTTATCCAACCTCGGGAACAGCCAGGGAAGATTCACAGTCAGAATTCATTCATCTGACACATTTTTTTGATGCATCCAAAGTCCAACTTGAATTTGAGTTTTGCTTTCCAAAAAAGGGTTGTGTTCAACAAGATGCCTGTTTGAGTAACCTCTGTAGACAGGATGTGAGAAGCTCACAGGTAAATGTTACAGAAAGCCCAAAGCCCTCTTTGCACAGCTATTCTTAGCAGAGACTTTATTGACCCAACACCATCTGTATTGCTTAAGATGCCAGTTCTGGTAAAAAGTGCTAGACTGACAACTGTGGGGACTAGAGGTTTGTTTACTCACTGAACCAAGAGAAAAATCCAGCAGCAGGGAATACTTCCTTCCCAGAAGTCCCTGCCAACTTTATTCTTATTACCTAACTTTTGCACTGAAGCAGGTTTTAGGAGCTCCAGCCAGGAGCTCCTGCTGCTGAGCACTGTAAAAACAGACAACCTCTTCCATTCTAGCAAGCAGGATCAGGACAGTAAAGCACTTTTCACTCCCACGAGACGTCCAATGAAAAGGCAGCTACATTCTGTGGATTATCACTGTTCCAACCAAGACCTGCAAAGTCATTTTATGCAGGGAACAGTGTGAACACCTGACATCACCAAAGCGCTCACCATCTCCTTAGGCTGCCATCAAAATCCTGTTTTAGGAGGACCTTGACCTAAAGATGTGATATGTTTCTGAGTAGTACACGTGCTTTAGCCAAAAGAAGAGGAGCAGCAGAAGGAAAACTAAGAGAAGGGGATAGTTAGTAGGAACAGTGCATTACTGAGAGATTTGCTTGCCATAGGGGCAGCAGAACAAGACAAACTTGTGGAAGTTGCATTCAATGATCAGGGTTAAAGCTGAAGAACCTGACAGTGTCTCGATTTGGGGAGAACTCCAGTGAAAGGAGATGGCATCCCCGTTTGAAGTCCATTCAGTTCAGCACCCGGTGACAAGTACAGCCCTCCAGCAGAGCTCACTCTAATTGCATCCTATTTACAGAGTAATTGCCCTATAAACAGACACACACATACAGCATAAGATAATTTGGATCTGTAATTATATGCAATTAGTAACATTCATTGCTCCCTGCTCTACTTATCCCTAATGAATGGCCTGTGCAAACAGCAGGCTTGGTACTGGGACAAATCTAAGTGTGACATGGACAAGGGTAGTGCCAGAGATCAGCACCATTTGTCACAGAGTGAGGAAATGGAGGAGTACCAGCGTCTAGCATGAGCAATGAGCAGATCCCCAAAGCCTTGGTAGGAGTCAGAGGAACAGTGCGTGACCAAAGGATTCAGAGGACTCAGACTCTGTTTTTGACCTGTCAGGAAAATAATTTGGGTATCATTATGCATCAATTTCAGTCCCTACAAGACAGGGTTGGCCTCCTCACTTCTTTGAAATCCAGGTGGGACACAAAGGAGAAAATTTTTATGAAAGAGCTGAGATATTCTATTCTTTTAACAACCCACAAGGGATCCTCATATATTTGAGTCCAGGAAATGCTTTGAAATCTTTGTGGATGTAAAAAAATTAGAGATATATCACTTAAGGGTGTTAGCACTGCATCTGATGAGAGAAGAAATGGCTGAACAGGCTGAGGAAATTCTCCATGTCAGAAATTTTATGACCAGACAAAACCAGATGTGTCTGAGGTATTGGCAGCAGACCACAGAGAAACAGGGACATCCTCATCACCTCACACTTGTGAAACAAAGTCATTTAATGTTGGGAAACTATGTTCTTTGTAGCAAAGAAAGCCCTTCTGGGCCCGACAGATGGAGAAAATGGAGTTTTCTGTCCCTAGAAGCTACAGTTCTAGGAAACAGAGCTGGGCCCTGAGTGAATCAAAACTGTGAGGCTCTCCAGCAGATCTGTCATTTGCTAAACAGTGATGATAATGGTGAAAAAATATCCATGTTCTAAAAAAATCTACTGCAAAGGGAAACCACCCAGCTGGGCTTCCACGCTTCGTGTGAATTCAGGCTGTGGTATTATCTGGGAGGATGCCTTCTTGCTGGCAAATGTTAGCCAGTACCTGCTGGAAGAGAATAAAAGCAAAACATTTTTTCTGGCCCAGCTCTCCTGGGGAGGTGTATCCTCCCAGGAGTGATTCAGCATCTTAGCTTGGAATTGCTCTCTTGCTGCCCTCCATTTGTTTCTTGCATTCCAAGGAATGCTGGTCATTTAGTTTGGCCTCCCTAGGCCGATGCTTGCAGTGTTTGTTCTCTTTCCCTCCCAGAGGACCGTGTCCCCCTCTGGATTTCCCCATGCCATCAGGGGCAGAGCTGGTGCAGCGAGGTGGCTGTGCTGCTGCTTCATCAGAGGGACAGCGCTCCGCCCTGGTGCTCCTGCACCAAGAGGGTGCCCTGTGCAGGAGGCAGAAAAACCCCCTATGTGCCATTAGTTTTGAGGAATTAAATCTCTAGGAATTAAACATGAATTTCTGTTCTCTCTTGTTTGATTAAGGTTAGAAAATATCTTGGTGGGGCTGGCATCCTTTACCACACACAGCCTCTGGCAGCTAAGGCTTCTCCTCTTTTGTACTCAGTAGATTAGTGCCCTTCCTGCTGGCTGTCCTGACCTGAGAGAACTTGTTTAATGATATCTCCCCTCTGATGGCAAAGTTCCCTGACACAGGGACTTACTAGGCCCCAGGAAATTTAAGAAAAGGCAGAGGAATTTTTCCACCCACACAGAGCAGAGTGTGAGCCATGGGTGGGTGGGCAGCACACTTGGGTTTGGTGGCTTTGGAAGACAGTAATAAATCTCCCTGGAGAGAGGCAACTCTGACCTACCCTGGAGGACCCATCCTCCCCCGTCTTTGAGGAAACACTAGCGGAGGCTGCTTCTGGTTCATGTCCTTTCTGGCATGTGCTTGTCTTTTTGGACCCCTATTCCCATGAGATTTTCTGCATTTTTCTGCGCTGTACAGAGAAGGTTTCATTTAGATATCAGCCTCACACCCCCATAACACCACTCTACTTCAAATTTCTTCTCTCTTAAACCAGAGAGCCCCATGTCCTCTGCTGCTGGGCTGGATCACCCCAGCAGGCTGCCCAGCCCCAGGGAGCACAGCATCACAGCAGGCCAGGCTCTCTGGTGCAGTTCTGGCAACCCAGCTGCCTCCCTGTGCCAGGAGCCCTGCACAGGGAGGCATTAGCCAGGCACAAGCCTATCAACCTGGAGCAAAGCAATGCTGTCCCTGCTTCAGCTGGAGAGCTCAGCAGGGCCTGGCTCTGGATAATCACAGCAAACTGGGCACAGCCTCTGGGCTCAGCAAATGCTGTATTTAATGTGAATAAAATAATTACAGGAGTGGCACTCGCTGCAGTTAGAAAGAAAAAAGGCCGCCTGCACCTTCAGTGTGTGTTACCACTAAGGAGCACTGTTTTCTTTAGATTCATAATTTAAATTTTCTTTTAATTCTTCTCCATGCCCTGGAGCATTTGAGAGCTTTTGAGAGCTAGAAATGACAGGAAAGAAGAGGGGAAGAACTTGAAACGAATTCTGTGCTGGGCTCCAGCAGCACTCTGGGGCCAGATCCTTCTCCTCACCCCACCAGCAGCCAAACCTCTGCTTGGGCCTAGAGGGAACAAGAAGAAGGGGTGTATTGTATGGCTGCCTAAAGGCAGCTGATCCTTTTGGCAGCATGAGGAAGAGAAGCAGCCCATTCCTCTCTTTGGCACTAGAGCAACAGAAGGGCCCTGCCATTAGAGTCAGTGAGAGAGAGACCTAAGATGAGGTTTTTAAGTCCCCTGTCAAAGACAGCAGTTGCAGTAAGCAAGACTCTTCTTTAAATTGCCAGTAGATACTGAACTGCCTCATGATGAACAGTTTTTTGCAGCCTGTGAACATGGAGGATGGCTCATCAGAGCACATCTGTGGGCTGCAGACGGGACAAGTGCTTTGCTGAACTTCAGGAGACCTTAGGACCTTGGCTGCATGCACGGAAGGAGCAGCAATTTCAGGGGATTTTGCAAAAGAGCACCCACAATAACAAGCATTTTTCCTTGTTCTTTGCAGAGCTGCACAACTCTTCCAGTGTATGAAGAACAAGGCTACCCTGTAAATCCTAACAACATCCATCAGGAAGGATGATACAATAGAGCATGGAATAAGAGTATGTGGGAGGAAGGGAGGGGCACGAAGAGATCATCTACATAATTTTTAAATCCAGGCAGATCAGATGTGCTGAAGCAGCTCCTTACATGCAGGGAGATGCAACAGCTGAGCAGGTGATTAATGAGGCCTCAGCTTAGCTGAACATTCTCCCAAGGCGTGGGAAGGAACATATTGGCGAGCTGGGGTGGAGCTGCAAGGAGGCAACTTTGAAAATCAGTACCATTTGTCAGCTTGCTGCTTGCTCAGCCTTGGCAATTCTTCCCTGTTTGGGTTGCTCCAAGCATGGACAAGGGGATTGCAACCATTAATTTTGGAAGGTGCTTTGGTAAAAAGAAATTGATCGTTAAAATTATTTTTTGATTTAAAAAAGATAATAAATTTCACAGTAGCTCATAACAGCACCATCGGCAAACACATTAATCCTCATGTTCCTTGGAGAGGAGCAGTGAAGAAGATCAGTGAGCCAGGTAAGTTGAAAGAAAGATGAAAGAAATTAACATAATATAACACTGACCTCGAGGAAAGCAGAGGGAGAAATGTGCCATGGCAAGTTACAGTGCATAAGGAAGGAGGAGAGAGAGCTCACTGACTGAAGCAGCACAATGGGCCTTGGGAGAACCATAGCAACAGAAACAGATTGAGGTGATAAAGCAAGAAATGCTTCACAGGGAGCTGTTTCTCAGGGCAGAGAGATGACTAAACAAGACTGAACCAAGACAAGCCAAAGAAAATCTATCTGGAATCTGCTGGCACTTGCTTCAGAAAATAGACCAGTGGAGGTCAAAGCAGACCTCTTACCTCGTCTGGTTTTCTTGGAGCTGGAACTGTTCTTAGGTGCAGCAAAAGTTAAGGCAGCACTGATAATCACAGTGCTTGGCTCTAGCCCTCATGCCCACTGGAGTGCATATTGGGCGATAAGATGTGGGGTCCTGCCCGCCTGTGCCATTTTATTGTCCAGTTTCTTAGGCAAGTAATCTTATTAGACTGTGGCAGAAAAGATATGAGAAGGATAATTAATTTTATCACATGGTTTTGCAATAATTCATACCCTGTTTTCTCCTCTATATTTATAGACTGAGCTTTCAAACCCAGAAGAGACAGGGCAATTCAGCCTGACCATCTATTCAAGCAAGCTGGCCAGACTGTCTTACCAGCAATTTCAGTTTCAGATGGGCAACATCTGTTTAAGATCCACCACCTCTGAATGCTTTCTTTTTTTCAGTCTTTAGTCCATTGAAAGAACTGTTCCAACATTCAGGTGCAGATTAGAGAGGTTTGAGCTGTCAGCTGACAGGTAACTTTTTCTAGGTTGCTAGAAAAGTAACAAAGTGCTCAGCAAACAATATTATCATTGCAAGGTGTTTTTCTGTTGAGATTGCTTCAACACATTGTTAATGATGCCATCCTTGGGATCTTGGTCAGGCACCGTGTTGGGGGGAGGCTGGATGGCACAGGTAATGGCACAGGTGCCTCCCACTTTCTGCTGTGAAGATTTCTACAGGCTTTGCATTCCCACCTCCATGTCCAAAGAGGGTAATTTTGGTCTTGCAGGAGGCCTGAAAGAGCTACATCACTGAAGTTTCTGAAAGGCTGATCCACGGTGGGGATAAGCCCATCCATTCATCCAGCAGGAATTTAGAGAGGCAGGGTGAAACCTTGTTCCCCTCTGAAAAGGGAGAGAAAACTGCTCCCTGATTCCAGCGGCACTAGCAAGATGCACAACCCTTAGTTTCAGTCAGTGGTAAATCTGCCTTTCCCACAAGGACTAATGGGATGATCCACATAACCAGTGTAGCTGTTGAGGACCAGAATATGTGTTGTTAGTAGATTGTAAAGGATAGGGTGAGAGTGGGCTTTAATTGTATTTGCTAGCAGCCTTCACCACATGTTGTGTGAAATAAGATATTACTAATGCTGTTAATCTGCAGTGACAGCAATCTTTTTTTACACTGTGCTCTGACTGCTTACAATCACCAATCACTGGTGCTGGCTTTTCTTCAGTTCTTTCCTTTAATGAGCAATTAGCCTGTACAATGGTGGACCCATGGTGGATATAATTTTTAGGTGGGTACCTATGCCATACCACTCAATTATTGTAAAAGCTGCATTAACTGAGTTCAATTATTAAGAAATATTTCCTAGTGTATGAAGTGGCAGCTGTTCTGGGACATGGGGAATTCTCCAGGCTCATAAAAAGCATATGAAAATGCAGCACAGGTCCTCATTGGAGAAATGTCTTTGGCTGTCTCTACTCAGCTTCTTAGCTCTCAGGCTTTAAAGGTAATCTTAAGCTTACGTGTGCCAGAATGGGAAAAAAAAAAGCCTCAAAACTTGAATTCAGGGCTTGGACCCTGAGCTTTGGAAAGCGGTGCCACAGTAGTCCCTCAAATGCTGGCAGCCCCTTTGATGGCACATCAATATAAAGGGAGTCAGGTTTGTGTCCAAATTTGCTTTGTCCCAATTAAAGATATCTAAACAAATAACTACAGCCATTTTTTCTTTCACAGAGTCAAACTAGATAGGATGTCCCTCTTCTTCCTCGTGTTGCCCCACTGTTTTGCACGTGCGACCAATAAATCTAGTGAACGAAACTGCTTTCAAGTATGGCAGTTCCACTCAGATCTAGTTCAGATTCTGCAAAAATGTTGTAGAATAGTCTTGTGGAACTTTTTTCTTCTGTGTGCTTTTAGCTTTGTGCTTATATGCCTGTGTTTGATCTCTTCTACTCTTAAAATATATCAGAAAGACTAGGAGACATTAATGATGTGATAGATGGCAGGTCTAAATTGCATTATCAACACTGCCTTGTCATCCACCATCTGGGTAAACTAATGTGTAATAGAAATGGAAGTTTAAGTCAAAAAATCTGTTCAAAGGATTCAAGATTTGCCTCTCCAACTTTGCAGACAAAGCTGTATGTTAAAAACTACAGAGAGCAGTTTATTTTCTCTCTTCAGAAACAGAGTTCAGTGGTATGCTCTGCAGGCAGCATGCCTGTGTTTTGAATTGTTGAAACTCAGAGCAGGGAAAATGACCCTCAAGAGTCCCTTTCGGTTCCCAAATCAAATGCTGAGACAGGCTACTGGATGCAATATGAATTCATTGAATATATTGTGCCCAGCTTCAGATTTTGAAGGTCTCAGAAGTTTCAGTTTGTGAGGAAGGAAGATGTTGTCCTGTGCTAGAGGCACAAAGTGTCATCTCCTCCTCTTGTTCTGCCCAAATGCTTGTAGACACAGTTCAAGAACTCTCATAATCCGGAGTTCCTGGCTTTTTCATCAGCTGCCTTTGCCTGTGACAGCACTGGCATGAGGCATGAGGGCTGCTGCTGCCAAACCCATTGCAGTGAGTGCTGGTGTCTGGGGAATTTCCTCCCTCAGACCTTATATTTAGCTATAAATAAAGAACAATGCAAAACAAAATTTGCAGGGCATTTTCTTGGTTCTTAGCTGGATGCCTTCTGTCTGAACAGATGAAGACCACCCAGAGCACAGTATTTTAAGCAAAGTTTGTTTACTTCTTCATTGTGCTGGAGGCCTGAATTGTGCTAGACATACTGAAGTGGTGGGCACCGACTGCATCCTGCAGCTAAATTTTTTCATAATTTCTTGGGATATGTGCTGGGCTGGGCTGGCTATAGGTATAATTGAGGCAGGTTTGCCCTGAACCCTTGGCATCACCCCACTTTGCTTCTGCTTAATCTGTAATAGTGTCCATTAGCTGCTTTTCACTCTCTGCTGAGAGAGGAGGCTGATCTAAATGCAGGAGGGGTCACAGGAAATTTTAAACAACCATAAATCTGCTGGTGGAACTGGCTGCAGGCAAAGGTCTCTCTGTGGCTGCCGAACTCAGAGCCCCTCTGCCAGTGGGACACAGAGTCCTGAATCAGCTCCATCAGCTCCTGAGGTGGGCAGGGAGGGAGGAAGGAAACCAGTCACAGTGGATCCACCCCATACACATCTTGAGGTGTCACCAATGGTCTGGGATGTTCTCTTCTGTACCCACCTGAGATATTTCCTTGGTGGTGGTATTTAAATGTCAGTCTCCTGGAGATTTGTCCTCCTGAGGCCTACAGGAGGGAGCAGTGGGCTGGATCCTCAACACAGGGCTTCCACATAGAGCACAAGAGCTGGATTTTTGAGATGAATGCACAACTTCTCTTTTGGCCATTTGAGGACAGTGGTAAGTAGTGCAGTACTGGAACAGGTTGGCTTGTTCAAATAGTTGCAAAATCTCCATCCTTGGAAACAGTCACAGCTTGGCAGAACAAAAGGCAAATAACCCAACCTGAGCTGGCCCTACTTTGGATGAGATGACCCTCAGAAGTACATATCCTCCCAAATTATCCACTGGCACTCTGCTATCATGTCAGGATGACATGGCTTTTGAAACAGCTGTGAATGTTCCAAACAAAGGCTGGGCAAAATGTTTGGACATAGGCATCTAAATTTACATTTCTAACCTTTAGGTTAATAAAAGTGACTAAAAGTGACAAATCCACTCATGTAAATAGGCTCTTTAAACAAAAAACATTGCTACTTTTCACGGCTCGCCTTAGCCTTTTCTTTGCTTCATTCTTTTGTGTTTTTCTTGTAACTTAATAGTGAAAAAATACGATTTATTCAGTAGAGCTGACTAGAAAGAAAGGCTTTTTACAAAGGATCAAATACAGAGCTGTTTAAATATTTAAAAAAAAAAAAAAACCAAAACCATAACACCATTCCCTCCCGCAAACGCACCACCAACAGCCAGGAATTGTAAATTCTACAGAAGCATCCAAACAGCCCAGTTCTTTCTTAGGCATGGGCAAGCCAGTGTTAAGATTTTTACTCTTTCTGGTTCATTTTGTGGTCAATGTTTTTAATTATATTTGTTTTGGCTTAGAATAGGGTGAGTGCATCCTGAGGTCTGCTAGGGGATCAGGGTCTGAAGGACAGCTAGAGGAAAAAGCCAGCTTTGTTGTCTAGCTTTCATCCAAAAGCATGCATGCTTGAGTTCTGTACCAGGCGCAGTTGGAATGAAATGACAGATCTGAGCCCATAAACCCGAGAGCTAAGAAAGCTCAGTTACGCTGGTAATTCATTAGTCTCCCTGAGACAGGAACATAGGCTGACCAACAGAATTCCACTACCTGTGTAAGAGGCGGAGTCTAAACACAGAAGTGCAAGCCTTGAGTGGAGATGAACTATTTTAAAGCATTTTTCAACATTTTCAAGAAAGCGTCCTACATTTTCCTTTGGGTCAGATTTTTGCCTGCTCTTTTTCTGCTCTGCTGCAGGTTGCACAGATGCACAGTCCTGTTTTCTGCTTCCACCTCTGCTGGGGAAGTGAAGCAGAGACTGGACTGGGGCTGCCACTCTAATGACAGGCGACGCACACACAGCAGGTCCTGTTGCAATACATCTGTGAGTTAAAGCATAGATTGGGTGTCCAGCCTCACCAGGAGTGACTCTTGGGAACCTGTTTGAGCTGACGTAAATAGAGCAGAAAAAACACCGTCCCTTCTTTTCAGGTTAAGGAACTCATTTTGGTACAGCCTGGAACAAAACTCTGAGAGCCTCGTTTGAGAGTTTCCACAAGTACCTTTCCTGCCACAGTGCTGAATTCCTCAGAAATAAAGCAGCCGTGAACAGAAACATACTAACCATTAAATGTTTAGTGAAACCAAAAGAGAAAATTGGCAGGGAAAGAAATGTTCTTTTTAAACTTCTGAAAGAGCACTACAGGCAAGAGGGAACAAACAGCAATATTACAGCCTAATAACAATGCTGCTTGAGGACTCCTTTAAAGTAATAAATATGTTTTTAATAAGCATATTTCCCCATTTTGGCATCTCTGGGTTCACATATAGATGTAATTTCATAAGTGGAGCGTGGCTGTGAGGATGCATCTGAAATGCCTGGGGACTCCCCAGATGGGGAGAGGTGGGTATGTAGAGGAACAGCCTCTGTTAGAAGGGATTTAATCTGAATTGTCTCTCAAAGATGAGATAAAACAGAAAAGCTGGCTGTCTCCCAGCCCCTTCCCTGTTCTCTGCCTCCCCCAAAGACAGCTGCACAGCAAGTTCTACCCAAGAGTGTGCAAGACCCAGTGGCTGAGCAGGGCAGAGCTTCAGAGTCCTGGCTGTGCCTCCCAGATCACACCACAGGGTATGGGCTTCTGCCCAGCGTCCCTGTGCAAGGGCCACCAGCCTCTGGGGGACAGCCACAGGGAATCTGCTGGCAATGCCACAGTGGCACAGCGTGACACTCCATCTGCCAAGGGCCTCTGACACCTCTCTCATGGATCTGTAATAAAATTTATCGTGCCTCTGCACTGCCGGGTGAGGGAGGCAGTGGGGAGGGGTAGGCAGGCTTCGGGTATGATTGTCTTGTCTTCCCATGCTTTTTGCCTTTTAGTAAATAAACCTAATAAGATGCTGGGCAGCAATTCAATCTGTCATGCTTCACACATCAGAATAATTCAGCCAGAAATAGAAAGCGTTCAACCCCCATTAGAGGCAGTGCCCTAAAGAACAGGCTGATTTCTCTGGTTTTTGGCTTGTAATTTATTTCACATCAATTATGCACTGCCAACAAAAGTAGCTTCGTGCCAAACTGGGATCTGGTCTTCTTTTAAAGACATCCTAACCACTTCTTTTCAGACTGCTTGTTGGTAGATCCCTGCTGACAGCAAAATCCTAACTGTGTGAAGAAGTCACACGTGGCACTTCATTCCCAGTGCTACAAGGTAATTCCCTCTGTGGCATGAGGTCCTGAGTCAACTCTTACCATAGTCTTTTCCTCTTATTAAGAGGAATGCAAATTTTGCCTGGCCTTGTTCTGATTGTCTCTGAGCAGGAACAATATGCTAGGAGAAAGATGTGACCATCCCGATGACCACGAGAATGACCACACATACCCTGACACTCACTCCTTGGCAGATCAGGGATCCAATCCTTGAAGCTTAGGCTCATCAAAAAGAGGTTGCAGAGAGAGGAGCAGGGGTGCTGACACCATGGTCCAAGCCACCATGCTGGGAGCCAGGTTTCACATTCCCTACCCATCTGTGTGCTCCAAGGCTGGCTGGGAAGCTCGTCTGGGAGAGAGATCCTCTTTGCATTGCCAGGCTCTTCTACCCCTCTGCCTCTCTCACTACATTGTCATGGTAATGGGGCTGCTTCAAACGAGAAGTGATACTCTTTTTTTTTTATTATTACTGAATTAATTATTTGGACCAAATTCCATATTGCTTTGTTCTTATATTGCCAGTAGCACGAAAGTGGAAACATTTTATACCTAAACTGCGCCTGGTGGAAAAGGCACAGACCACATCTGCAATAGAAAAGCAGGGCAACCACTACTCACATTTAGGCAGCATTTCTGAGCTGATGTTTCTGTAAAGCAGAGGTGAAGCACCTGAATGAACCAGCCCTGCTATTCAGCTCACTGCCCAGTGTGATGCTGTCTTGCCTTCCCTAGCTCTCTTTGCACAGTGTTATCCAAGTTTTCATGAATCAGACCTGGAATTCACAGCCTGCGCCAGGAATTGCTCATTCCATGCCATTCAAAGTTTTGCTGAATTGGGCATTCTTTTGATTCTGTTTTTTCAATCATTTGCAAGCACACAAGGGGGACTAAAAAGGTTTTGTTTCTTTGGTCCCATGTCCCCATCATCTGTGCTGTTTTGAAAGCTTGGCACAGGCACATGTTCCAGGGAGCCATTGGTAGCTGCTATCTTAGGAATCAAGAGAGAGGCAGGCAATAGCCCTCTGCCAGGGAGAAGCTTGAGGTTTCTTATATTCTTCTTGCATGATGCTGGAGCCTGAAGGGAAAGGCGTATCACCAAGAGATACAGGTAAAAGCCATGCCTGCCCAATGCTTCCAGGACTCTCACCCTAAAGGGCATCAAAGTGGGAATGCTAATTAATTCAGTCATCGAGCTGGCTATCATTTCCATCATTAGCAAGGACAGGCAAGAGATCAGTCATTCTCAGTGGCTGGCGCTGCCCCAGGGGTGGAGATTGCAAAGTCAGTCCCTGGTGGCGCCACAGTGCCAGAAGTGTGAATGCATTTGCCGAAGTGCATCCAGAGGGCCTGGCTTGCTGCATTCCGATGTCTGTGCCCTCTGAAACAGGGGAGTCGGGCTGAGGAGAGGGGGCCTTATCCTCTGGAGGGAACAGGAAAGCTCCCAAGTGCCTGGCATTTCCCAAGGGACAGCAGAGCCTGCAGGTACCCGCTGCTCTGGAGGAGATGGTGGCTGGGAGCAGGAGTCTGCATGCCAGGAGGCACTGAGACTGCTCTGTTTTGAAGGGTGTTATTCAATTACTTTGCTGCATAATGACATTACCTGTGTGTTTCCTTCACTAATACATTTTTGCTGGCTGTAGGAGACAAAGTGATTTTTAATCACACTGCTGTGATAGTTCAGGTATCAATAGCTCACTGTTTTGGTTATGAACTATGGCAGTAGTGGCTTTACATGTATTTTTACGCCATTTCACCTGCAGGAGGTTGTAAGTATTTCTTCTTTCTAACTTCCTAGCTAATATTGTTTCTGCAGAGCTTTTCTGGGAGTTTTGCAAACAAGGCCAGCTTGTAAAAAACATTATGAGCTCTTTTAATTGCCAGGGTGAGCTGTGACTGAGCTCTCTCCCTGGTGAAACCAGACTGTGAGGTGCAGGATTGGGATGCAGAGCCAGCCAAGGTGGCTGTGAGTCACCCAGGGCTTCTCATACCCATGTACAAGTGCCACTGTGGAGGGGTGGTGCACCTGCATGCACGCTGGTTCTCCAGTCTCCCATAGATATGTACATAAATATACATACGTAAATACTCCTTTGCTTCCAAGCAATTGTTTTCAGAAAAATCTCCAGATCTTCTGGGTTTGCAGGAAACCAGCTAGATCAAAACAATTTCCTCTGGTGTATTAAAGCTGTTGTTACGCATAGGCTGAGACACTACGAGGTTTGCTTGTTTTCTTTAGAGCCCTGTCCCAAAAGCCCTGCCAGGAGCTCAGTGTGCAAACAAGGTAACAATGCTGAAGTGCTCTTCACAGCAGGTCGTGTAATGTTTCCATGCCCACTGCTCGCAGAGAAGCTCTTTGCCACCTCTAAATATACTAACAGCCAGGGTTATGCTCTTCTTACCCTTTCTTTTCTGTTCTGCTTGCTGGAAAAAAGTGAGGGAACTTGGGTATTCTGTAATAGAAGAAATTTTATGTTGTACAACGCCTTCTTAAAGTTTTTCATGATGAGATAGAGAAAAAGCCAGTTTCCAGCAGGCTGGGTTTTACAGGCACAGCCAAGGAGTCTGTGGCTCACTCCTGTCTCCAGAACAGGCTTTCTATGTGTCTGGGAGGATTGCACAGGCTCCCTGTCCCCAAGTAAAGGCACTGCTGATACACAAGCCCGTCACAGAAGCACTTGGACAGAAGCAGGTAATGAAAGATGAAGCTGGTGAGACCCCCTGAGCTGCCCAGAGCACCCAAACACAACTGAGGTGATTTTGGGGAGAGGAAAGCTGCAGGCAAGGCACTGCTTCGCCAGGTTGCAGCAACCCAGTCCCAGCTGATCCTGGCTGCAGGCATGGGAACCTGGAGATGGTCCAACACTGCCTGATACTGTACTCACCTCCAAACTAGAGGAAAGCACTCATCCCTCACATATATGTCTTCTATTCAAGGACAGGCCAAGGGTCTTACTGGATCAGGACATCCCTCCCTGACTTCCCTGACTCAATGACCAGGGACAAAAGCATCACCTTAACCATCATAGTGTGTTTCCAAGAGTGGGAAGGCAGTGATTTCTGATGCAGATGGAAATCAGCCTCGCCTTGAAGCACAATGATGGTCTTATCTCATAATTACTTCCTAGTGAGTATCATTTCACATGCAAATCCCATCCATGCAAAAATTTAATCCTTTTAAAAATTCTGAATAAGTGACAGGGTCTATAATTTCCTGCTGTGGTGACAGTGCACAGTGTCATCAGGCAGTGTGGTGGTTTCAGCACCCGCTGGTCTCATCTGCCTGCACACTGCAGGAAGCATTGCCAGGAGCTTTGGGCTCTGCTGCAGGTACAGCCAAAGCTGCCAGGCTACCGGGCAAGCTGCTCTCTGCAGGCATTTGCAATCTATGGGGCATTTATAAAACAATATTTTCTCCAAACAAGCCCGTTCAGGAGGCAAAATGCAGCTGCATAAATATAACCCAGGTGCTTGGGGAACTGAAAAGAGTCCCTGATATGTATCAGAGAAGGGCTAATGTGGGTCAGGCTGACAGGTGCCAGCTGCCAGCCCGTGCTAACCTTGGCTTAGCACAGGGCCAGCACAGAACCCTCTGCAGACACTCTGTATGCCATCCTTGTCCAGGCTGGGCCTTCCCAGAGGAAAACTATCTATATCCTTCACTAATTGTTGTCCCCATCCCTGTCTGGGATGTTCTTGAAGAATTATTTGGGATGTTTTGGAGAGACCACTTTTTCTCATTCATTGCTTATATCATCACCCTCTTCCTTGTGTCACTGTGAAACAGAGAAGGAAAAAAGAAACCCAAAATGTGAATTTGGGTAGGAATATTACTGGTCTTCAGAAGCCTCTAGTTGAAAGGCCCAAGCTGACAGCAGCCTATGGGCCAAAGCCCATGTTCCTGCTGGGGATATCCTGGTGGTCTGCTGAGGATGTTGTGGAGTGAGAAGCAAAGAAAAGCACTCTTCAAGGAGCTGTTTGCAGCTTTCTGTCCACTATCAAGGAAATGAATCAAAAAGATTTAAAAATCTTTAAACAGGTTTTGTATTTAGACAAACACCCACACCCCCCTCCCCAAACCTGTCTTCCACAAATCAGAATTTTAATGTGATGAGTACCACCTGTCTCTAGATATTCATGTTCTTTTGGTTGGTGACTCTTACGTTGGTTCACTGTCAAATATACATATATATGTCTGTGTGTGTGTGTGTATGACTCAGTCATATATATGTATTTATTATATACAGTTCACAACTGCACCCTGAGCTCACTGAGGAAGGTAAGAGAGGGCTCACACCTGAGCAGAACTGCTTTCTCTGCCTGGCATGGGAGCCTGCCCAGACCCAGCAGCCTTCAACTGCAATCTATCAGTATCAAATTCTTCACCAGCTTGCTTTCACATAATTAAAGCACAAGTGGTGCTAGTTTTGATATTGAAAGCAAAAAAAATCTCATCTCTGTCTCCCAGGAGACTCCTCTAAATGAAGCAACCCGTCCTGCAAAGGCTTCCCCAGCGACAAACAGAGCGTGCCTGATGCTGAATTGAAACCAAAACATGCAGATCGACAAGAAAGAGTATCTTGGACTGGGAACAGGAATACAAAAACACAGAAAGCAAAGCACAGGGACCAGGCATGGAAGGAGCAGAGCCAGGAGGCAAGTTAATTTAAGAGACATGAGCTGCTCCAGGCTGGATGTCTTCTTGCACAGCATTGTGAGTGCTGGAGTTAAGGCTGGATTACAAAACAAGGTCTTGTGCTGGCTGCTGCTGAGGAAACCTTCACTTACAATAGGAGCTGAGAGAAGGGAACAGTTTGCTGGAGCCAGAACCCAAATCTGTGAGATATCTGTAACCAGAGAAAAAGCCAAAAATTTTTTCAAATGGCAGATGGAAAAGTAGACCTACATATTGGGAAACCTTGGCTCTGCTGCCAGCCCTGCCCCTTGTAGATTTGTTGATTTATGCAAAGTTAAAGCATGACTGAGCTCTACTCACTTCAGTGTTATTGCCTGGCTTTATGCTAAAGAGGAGCAGTTGAGAGGACAAAGCACAAAGTTTTTTTTAACGCAAAGACGGTTCATTCACATTTAGCTCAGAATAAATCACAGCAATAAATGACTGTCTAAGAGGCCCATCTGTTAGCCCAGGTAGAGACCGTTTGGGGGCCGGCAATCCAACTCCTAATGGCCCTGCTTGCAACGCAGTGACACATCCTGCCTTGTCAAGCCAGAACAGGCATTCCTGTCTGGTTTTATGAGAGAAGGCAGGACACACTCTCTGCTTTGAGGTGTTTCTGGCAAGGCAGGAGAAGAGTAGCTTTAAGAACTGCAGAGAAAGTTATCTTCCCCACTGGTGCTACACTAATGCTGCAAATAAATCTGCTCTTTCTGAAGGCCATTGCTGGGCTGTCTTTTCTCTCATTGCCCTTATCTCTGCCTGTCCCTGTTGCCTCTATCTGAACAGAATCCATACCCCATGAACCTCAGTGTGTGATCTAAAGGACAGCCCTTCCTGGTTGTGTAGAGAGCAGAGGAAAAGTTGAGAACTAGAGACAAAATTGATTATTCTCCCGTTTCCTGGCCACATTAATATAAATTCTGTATTCTCCTCTATTCATCCCAAAAGAACTAACATGACTCAGAGGACGCACATTAAGGAGATTCACAACTGCACAGCAGACACTGGTGGAAGTTATTTTATGCTGGGGTTAAAAAATGTGAAAGAAACTTAAATTTGCCATTTTCTTCCTTGTTGCAGTTCTTCAGGAAGATAGATAATTTTACATAGACAAAAGAGAGGAAGAAAGCCTGGGAAAAGCAGCTGTTATCTTTGTGCATATGTATGAAGCATGCATTCAAACCCCAGAGATATTCTACAGGAGCAGCCAGCCCAGAGAGTACCCCAAGGTCCTATGAGGCTGACCATGAATGCAAAATTGATCATCCTCAGTATTGGAAACTGGCTACTTTACACTCCAGAGACGCTTTATGATGACCTTCCCAAGGGATTTATGCCTCAGAAAATGATCTGGCTGATTAGTGGGAGAGCAGCCTGCAGGCCCCTGGGGGTCTCTGGTCTTGCATCAGAGCGCTGAGCAGTGGGAGAGGAGCATTAGCCCCCTTTCAGCCTATTGCTCCCAGCAGAAAGGAAATATGATAACTTGCCAATCCCCCGAGCCACCCTCAGCAATAGGCAAACATTAAGGAGAAAAAAAAAGAAATTACATTGGCGTTACTGCAATGCAAGGCCTAATGAAACAGTTACTATCTTTAGAGACAGACTCCTATGACTGTGGTCTCACTGCAAGGCACTTCTGCTCCTCAGTTTCGTAGCTAGTTACTCCAACTCAAAAAGCTTCAGAGTAAAACATTTTATTCCAATAGCTTCCCAAAGCTGAGATCTGTTCCTGTGCCAAGCTTTTCCTACTTACTTGCCCCCTCCTAAAGTGCTGGTTGTGCAGCATGAAATATCCCCTGAACATTTTCCATCAAGCTTTCTGCTGAGTATATTTCTAGCCTTGGGATTTCCTGCAACCCCTGGTCCTGATAAAATGATCCACTTAATCCTCTGCTCTGCTCATGGTACTCTGCCTGTCACAGTTCTGCAATTTTCAGGTAAAAATAATGCCTGTCCCAGGTGGGTAGGTCTCAGCAAATCCTATCTCCTCATGGGCTGCAAATAACCCAGGAAACCTGCTTCTTCTGAGCAAACAGATGGATAGCATCAAATTTAGTATCTCTAAATGGATGGGAGCTTCTGTTCCTTACTTCTTATAATTTATCAGTTTACTTTGGAAACAAACATATATGAGGAGACAATGGATATCCCAATGCCTGATAGAGACAGTGTGACAAAGGTTTGGGGCTGTTAGGTACAGAAAGTTCCTAAAAAGAATATGCTAGAGTTATCTGGCAGAACTCTGAAATACACAGTCAAGGTGTGGAGATGGTACACATTGATACACCTACACCAGTCTGAAATTATAATTTAACTGAAATGATATAATTGGGCCCAAATAACAGCACTGCTTCACTCTAAGTTCACAGCAGCCAGTAAAATCCAACTAAGAAGGAGGATAAATCTCTGCATGATTATCTCATGTTGGTCTTTATGCTGGACAGACCATGTAAGTGTTGATTTAGGGGGTCAATGTAACCTGATATTTGGTGCAAGCTGTGTGAGGCAGGAATCCAAAATCTCAAACAACTCTGGAAAAGACATGGTCAGTAAATGCTGAGGTATATGCACCTGTACATAACTCTCTGTCATTTAGCCCTGATTGTTTTATTTAATGATATGGTGTGATTTGATTGTTTGCAGTTTATATAATTATAGCCCTCATTATATCTGCATTGTTCAAAGTGCTTCCTTATGGGAGAGATTATTCATGTGAACGACACAATTTGTTCTTCTGTCACAGATCTTAACAATAATAAAAAAGCTAAATATAGTGTGGCTGGTGGATCTTAAACAACTTTTCAGTGTTGCTTGCTGTAGTGGAAGAAGTCGTAAGTGGGACACTCAAATTCACCATTTCAGTACATTCAACACTGCAGTCTGAGATGCATTAGAGCAGGAGCAGGCTGCACTGGTGTAGAGGGAAAGTAGCGTATTTAATGAATGACTGTATTGGCAACCTGTTTGTGAGACAGGTGAGAAAGGGTAAAAATACATGCACTAACTCTAGGTAGCACAATTTAGATGCAAATCCCTGGCATGTAGCATCTCTGCCTAGTTGTATAATATTGTCTTGGCACAGTGGCAAATTGTGTCTCTAAATGCTCTCAGAAGGCAGCATCTGCCCACAAGAGCAAGGTATTTGTTTATATGGTTACATTTCCTAGCTATTGCCAGACTGGATAAGGACACCAGTTCATCAAAACCTCTCTAGCCTGCTCTAATGCACCAATTTTATGTCCTGCTACATTAAATTGTCAGCTATGTTTCCCATATCTAATATCTTTGGAGACAATTAGTTTCACTCACCATAAAATGCCATGTTAATTACAAACAGAATGAAATGTAATACGCATTTACTTCATCCATTTTGCACATCAGACAGTGGGTTGCACTGGGCACAGTTCAGAAGCTTGGCTTAGAAAAGCATCTCTGATACTGCAGAACTGTGAAAATTAGAGAAGCTTGTCGGAACATGGTTGGACTTTGATCCTCAACAGTGCAGACAGCAGATCTTATCATCTTTATTTCACTTTTTCTGAGTCTAAAACTGACTCTGGGAAGTGCTATGCGAGAAGTTCTTGCCAGCTTTCTGGCAGTCTGTGCTTCAAACTAAGCTGGGAGTACCAAAACAGCAGACTCCAGAATGTCAGTCAGTACACTTTGTCCTTCGTGCCAGCAAGGTCACCTTCACGTGTCCCAGGGCTTCAGGAACTGACTCATTCATATTCATAGTCTCACCTGGAAAATTTAGCCCACAGGAACCCTGCAGTCAGAGACACAGGCTGAGAGAGCAAGAGGAGAGAGACATCATTAAGTGCACTGTGCTTTTACATTTTTAAGTTCAAGGGTCCATGTCCCTACTGTCTCACCTGTTTATTTTCTTCCTTCAGCTTCTTTTGGACTCTCACCTGCTCCAAGACACTGTCAGGAGACAGAGCTGCCCAGGAAGTCTCTGTTACATCAACAGAGCCTGCCACACTTCCTCTCCTCCACCCTTCCCTTCCCGGGCTGCCTTTTATGTGCCGCTTGGCAGCCTGTAGCACATTGGCTCCTTACTGAAAAGAAGCACAGAAGTATTTTGAACTTAAACTAAGCTGACAGCATCAGTGCTTAGACCAGAAAGATTCAGGTGGGGGGACAAGGAGGCCAAATGGTCCTTCCCAGAGACTTCTGTGCTGACAGGATGAATCACAGTCCCATCCCTTTCCATTGCTCTGGGCACAAACATCTATTCACTGTGCTGACTGCTGAACCGTGAGCATCAAAGGGATTTAATATTTCAGGTCTGAATCCACATCCAGGACTGCTGCTGCTATTACCATGACATCATTTGAGTCTGATTAGACAAACAGTTTTTAAAAACACTGCTGCCTACCTGCACAGTGTTTTCTACCAGTAATAGGGTCTATTAATGAGGGAATCAGTTAGCACTGTCCTAAGGTCAAAATAATGAGTCAGCTCTGTTTATGGGCAGATGTATCCAAGTCCTGTGCACAAATGTCCCATGGTAAGTCATGACCAAATCACTGCCCGCTTGTCACAATGTTCTTGGAGAAAGAGTTAGGTCAAAGAAATATATTTATCCCTCCAGTTCTTTAGGGCTTTGCTTAAATCAGAGGCAAAAGATGCTGCCTGTGCAGTAGGAAGCAGCCATTTCTCCCCAGCTGCAAGCCTGCTTTCCATTTATCTAAATAAATAAGAGCATAATCAGCTTCCCTCAGAGCTCCCAGCACTGTTGACTCCTTGCTAAGGCTGTCAGGCACCACTGGAGTAGTACAAGATCCACAGCATCCCGGAGGAGGGCTCTGCTCTTTGGAGAGGTGATGGCCAAACCTGGGCAAGTGGCGCATGGGGCCCAGACAGGGCCTCCTTGGCATGGAAAGATTGGCTCAGCTGGGAAAGAGGGAAGGTGTCCAGCCCAGCCTGCAAGGGGAATGCTCCCCTCTTGCTTTCCTTTCAAACCAGCCCCCAGGGATCCCCTGGTGACCCCTGTTCACTTGTGAGTGAAGCTGAGTATTTCCATGGTGGACTGAGCTCAGGCTCTCTGGAGAAGCTGCTCCGCAGGGGCCTCTCCAAGGGGCTGCCACTGAGAAAACACAGCCACACAAGCTCAGCATTTGGGGAAAACCCCATCTCACAGGCTGTTTCTGCTTGCTCTGAGAGGCAGGCACGGCACAGGAGCAGGGGATGAAGCCTGAGTTTTGGAGGGCTTGGCAGGCAAATGCTAAGGGCCAGGGCTTAGGCAAAGTGGGGCAGGGCCTGGGGCTCTCCGGGCCTTGTGCGGCCATGAGGCAGCAGCTGAGCTCGCCCCAAATCATGGAGAAATGCAGAAGGGGTAAGGGCACAGCTGTCTAACACTCTTGGGGTCTGCTGCCACTCCCATAAGTGCTGCTCCCCTGTGAGCTGCCATTTTCAGGGAAGGTAAGTGGATCTGGGTGAGACAGAGGAGTGTGAACGTGGCCAGAGATGGACTGCTTTTGGCTCTCAGACAGGGGAGATGTAGCAGGAAATTCCTTGGGAAAACTGCGTCTCCAGCCCCAGATTCTGCATCCACGTTCTCCTTCAGATACTTACATTTCTTCAAGTTCATTTCTGCAACCTATAGGCACAGGACTGGTAAAGGAGATTATGACAGGATGAGGCTTTTGGTTACATATTATAGAATCACTTTCTGTTTCTAAATGCAGTTGGGAGACAATCTCCTCTACCATGTAATGGATTATTTCATAATGCTGAAGTTTAAACAAAACATTTTTCCCTAAAACAGGAAAGAAACTGGGATCTACCAAGTACACAAGAAGTACAAACCTACTGAAAAAAAGTCTGTCATTTTTCTTCACAGTGCTGAGGTGTGGTATCAGCAATTGGAAGTGGCATTATTCAGCATAAAGAAAGAGGCAGGAAAATGTGACAAGTCACATACAAGGACTTGTTAGCTGATGTACCCAGTTTACACTAAGAAAGTGTGTAGAGCACAACCCTCTTAAATTTGTGCAGTTTCAATTAAAAAAAAAAACCAAAACAAACCAAAACAACCCACCCTGTTGGGCATGTTGTTTCCTTTCAGTCTGGCTTGTGGTTTGGGGTTTTCTTTCTCTGTTTTAAATATTTTCCATGTAGGTTTGCAGTGGAAAAACCCACTTTGCTCACCACCCTTTCTCACCAGCCAGCTCCTGCACAAGCCAGCACAGCCCCCAGCTCTGCCAGCTTGTACCAGGCTGGTTTTGCAGCAGTCACAGCCAGCAAGGGAAGCAGGAAGCCTTTGGATGCAGGACCAGCATCCTTACAGGTGCAGACCATGTCATGCAGGTGCAGATTTGCAGATCTCCACTAGTGCCTTTGATGACCTGCACAAGGAGGCTGGCACTTGACGCAGGCTGGAAAAGCTCAGCTCTTGCTCTGTGGTGGCACATAAACTGCTCTCAGCCAGACAGAACATTGGCTTCCAGCCTGTCCCCTAGTTTGTCCATTGCAAAGCAAGCTGGTGAGACAGATGTGTGTGGGTGATGAAGACCTGGAGGATGTCTGTAGCTGCCTCAAAGGGGCCCACACTGCAAACTTAGGATAATGGCAGTGCATAAGCTCTCATTGCCATAAATTAATTAACAGGACAGAGCAGACTCATCCCTTGTGTGATACTTCGGAAGCTGAACAGGGACCATCACATTGCTTCTATGGGATCAGCAAAGCACAGCTAGATGCCAGCCCCTAGATGACACGTGTTTGTGAGCAAGGAAGGAAGTAGCTAAACACCAGCCTTTAGCCCTTCAGTGAGGGATAAAGTACATTGGAACAGTGACAGTGATGGAGAGGGCAGTCAAGGCTGGGTTGTTCCCCTGCAGAAGCTGCTGGGGAGTGATTGCTTGGCCACAAGTAACTCCATGCTCTGGAGCAGGGTGAAGTGCCTGGAGGTGTCCTGCCTGAGTCATGCTGCCTGTAGCCATGAGAAATGCCTTCCCAAAGCAGCCCCAAGAGACCAGACTCCTGGTGTTTAGCAGCTTCTTGGGACACAGCTCAGAAGCATCACAGGCTCCCTCCTCTTGGCAGGGATCAACAAAGCAAAAATAAACCAACTGGAAGAGACACAGGCAGTCCTGGTGACTGGGGCAGGTGCCCAGGTTTGTTTTGAGCACCTACAGCAATAGGAGGCAAGACTGGAGCAGGACCCATCCCAGGAATGGCAGTGAAGAACAAATAAAGTCTCTGCTGGGGCCGAGGAGGTCTTTGTGCTCAGCGTGGCTCTGCCCACTGTCTGGGGAGATGCCACGGGAGCAGAGCATGGTGTAGCTCTTCCCAGGCAGGCTGCTGCTGCTGCCCCCTCTTTAATGCCTAATAATACAGAAAAATTCACTGGGTCTATTATCAAAAACACCTGCTTAGTGTCAACACAAACTGGAGCACAGTGAGAAGGGATGAGACAGACAGGGGACATGGAAAAGGTTCAGTGGCCTTGTTATCTGACAATCTCAGTGATGACCACTACCCTCATTTTTCCTCAGCATGCTTCTTCATTCACACAGCTATGGCTCTCCCAGTGCCATAAGACTGTGAAGCTACTTGGGAATGGGCAAGTCCTCCCTGCCTCTTTGATCCCCAAAATGAGGAAAGTTGGGCTCTGTGCTCCTTAATCTCCTGTTAGGAGGTTTAGTTAGGTGTGTGTTGTACACTCTTTGCAGGATATATGCATCTGGTATGCTTAGAAAGACAATGCTATCTTTGCAGGAAATACACTTTTCCTCTCCCTCCACCCCTTTTTTTAATGATCTCATTCCCAGAGCAAGAAATGGCAGGTGGTTTCACACCACATATGGTCAACTCATAATGTGCATATCCACTGAACTAATATCCTGCCATCAGCAATGTGCTTTCTTTGGATCAGATCTGGAAGGTGATATAATCATGGATGGAGGGAGACACACAGTTTATCTGCCACTCTCCTCCTCTGGTGGTTGTGCTCTGCACTGGGTTCCTGTTCATGTGGGGTTTGTGCTCAGTGTCACTGTGTGCTGAGATTTCTCACACTTACTGTCAGCTGGCCAACACCTGGTTTCTGTGTGAGAGGCCAGGGCAGGTGAGGAGAGCTGTGCAGTGCTCTTCAAGGGGGAAAAAACTGTAAAAAGCCTGTATTAGAACTCACCCCTCCACAAGCTGGGGGTAGAAGCAATGGTTAACATTTCTTCAAGTCCCAGTAAAACAGGAGTGAGGTGTAAGCACGTGATTGCTAATACAAAAATTGTTAAAATAAACATATATGTGGGAGATGTTTTAAATAAAGAATATTTGTGGGAGAGAAGGAAAGGGGTAGACAGCTGTGCCATCCTCACAGCCCTCTCAGCACAGCAGTAGGGGAAAGTGGCTCTCAGAAAAGCACATGTATGTTGCAATTGGCCCCACTGAGATTGTACCCACCCCGTGCCTGTTTGGAAGACACTGAGATGTACTGGAAGGGGTTTTTGTGGCATCAGGCCACTTCCTAGATCACAGGGGGACAACTGAGTGCATCTTGTGCCACCAGAACTGACTCAAAGCATGGACAGAGCTCTGTTTCTTTTCCCCTCTGTGGCACTGGGGTTTGGTGGTGCTCTGGTTTTGATGGTTTGTTGGTACATCAGTCAGTGCAAATCTGCAGTTTGTCCAGTTTGCATGGTAATTTTTGTTTGACTTGCATAGTCTTGCTGGGAGATAAATTTCTTGCTAGGAGGGCTGTCTGGATCTCTGAAACATATGAGCTTTCTCAGCACCTCCCAGGGCAGTTCCCAGGGAAGAAGCAGAGAAACAGAGCTAACTTAATTATCTATCAACTAACAGTGAATAAACACATCTCACAATGAGCTCACAATGAGCATCTCCAGGCCCTTCTGTCTCCTTTGCCTGCAAATTGCAGAGGAAGGAGAGAAGCCAAATGGGCCATCACTCACTTTCCTAGTCTGGGAAATATCAAATCTATTCTTATTTGATGTTGTCATAACATTTCTATGTAGGTGAAGCAATATTTGTGGAGGCATTTTTGGATTTTCTGAAAATGTTTGGAAGTTGCAGGGGTTTGTTTCAATGAAAAATTTTAAAATATTTGAGGAAATGTCAATGGATCAGAGGCCTCTTTTTTTTTTTTTTTTGTTTAGTTATGGAGAACAAAGAGGTAGAGTGTGTGTATGGGCTAAGTGGAGAGCTGCTGTAACGCAGCATGAGAAAGGGAATTGGACGCGTGTCCACAAAGTCAAACAGATGGAAATACAGTTTATATAAAACCTGTGTGCAGAAGGCAGGGAACAATCTGGGGAAGGGAGGGGAAGATCCAGAAGCAGCATAACTGATAATGTGTGTTTAGTGCCATGTAGCTTTACAGTACTTAATGAGTCCTAATGAAGGTTCACAGTGGCCCTCCCAAATGACAGCTACAAATGCTGTCCTGCAGAGGACATGTCCTGTTCTGCCTGAAATAACCCTATGCCATAAAACTGCACATTTATATAGAACAAACAAAACAGGGAAGTGCAACCCCAGCCAGCAGGAAATCCTCAGATGCAGGAAGGGAAATAGGCTGTGCTAGTGAGATGATTCCTTCATTATGTCACCTAAGTCAAGACAAAATATAACCCCAAGGTTATACTACAGGGAAAGGCAGGTAACCTCCTTTTGATAAGCACAGATGGTGAAGGTGAAGAGGCATGGGTTGGCATAAACAGAAATATGTGCTTGGTTTTCATTTTGGCTGTTTCATAAACTATAGAGAAACTTTCATTCATTTCTCCTTTTGAAGGCCAGACTGGATTGGGGCTCAAGACCAGGCTGCATGGAGCTCTGAGCAACCTGGTCTGTTGAAGGTCTCCATGGCAGGGAAGTTGGAACTAGATGATCTTCAAGGTCCTCTCCCCACCCAAACCATTTTATGGTTCTATGATGAAGATTCTATGATTCTTTCCCCTATTACAGTTTTGGTCAGGGTACGCCTTACCTAGCATGGCTATCAAGTGCAGTGGGTTACCAGGGGATTGGAAAAGCCCTTGGGGAATTTCCCTCTCCTCCTTTGACTTGTTTTTGGCAGCAGGGGCTCTGCCTGCCCTCTGGGAGCCTTGCTGTCAGCCAGGGCAGGCAGAGCCCTCCCTCCCTACCCTTCCACCTGCCTCACTCCTGCCCCTAATTACCCCTGCACGGGCTGTGGAGGGTGGCTGAAGCCCCAACACATAGAGTCTGGACTTTCTCAAACCCCTTGATTACGACAGGGAAGACAGAGGCCTCTTGCTCTCTCTGGCTGTGCAGATGAGTGCTTTCTCTCTAAGCCATCCTGCTCTGGTGCGTCTCTTTAGCTCTCGGTTCAGAGGCAGGTTAGCCTTTCCTCCTGGTTTGTCTTCTGCAGCTAGTTTCCATTTCAGTGAGTCGTCACACTCTACTGTTTATTCCCTTTTGCACGTGGAAAACCATTTTTTCAGTGGATCTCACCATCTGTCAGGTATTGCTGCCATTGCCTGGATGGCTACGCTGGCAGCACGTGATTGAAGCATTTTCTGGACAGTAATCCAGTCACTGAAGAACAGCTCTTCAGGCAAAATGTTCCAGGAGCACCAAGATCAGAGAAAAGTATTGCAAATTTATTCTCATACATTTTCCATGCAGATTTTACTCATATCCAACTGTCATCCACCTTCTAGCACTGTCAAAAATAATGTCATCCCTGAAACACAGTTGTTATTGTCCTGAAACACAGTTGTTATTGTCCTGACACCACATTTCCAGGGGGAGGGAATATCTGGTTTTCCTGTAAATAACTGAGGATAAACACAGGTCCGTGAACAAATCTCAGGTGCTCCAGGCAACAATTCTCAAACAGTGGCACAGATATTCACGGGTCACAGGTAGTCCCTTGCAATTGCAAATTAGGAAAACAAACCCAGAGGGACAGATTTGCATCCTTCTCCAGCTGAACTTCCAGATCATGTGATGTGTGAACAGCTCTTCCCAAATCAGGGAAGACACCGTGTGTTTGAGCTAAAGCAGAGCTGTCTGAGGGACACTGGCAGACTGCCATGCATGATGTGCAAGGGAAGACTGAGGAAGTTAGGCTGCTGTAGCCTCAGGATATTTCTCACTGCTGACAGTAGCCAACTGATGGGGCAAGACAGAGCCAGCCTCCTCTCAGGGTAGGGAGAAGATAAGAATCAAGGAAGACAAATTGCAAAAAGGGAAAACTTGGTTGCATATAAGGAAAAACATTCCTCCTTGTATCATAGTATCATAGAATCATAGAATAGTTTGGATAGGAAGTTTAAAGGTCATTTAGTCCAACCTCCTTGCAATGAGCAGGGAATCTTCAACTAGATCAGGTTGCTCAGAGCCCCATCCAACATGGCCTTGAATGTTTCCAGGGAAGTGGCACCACTCTGGGCAACCTGTGACAGTGTTTCACCACTCTCATTGTTAAAAAAGGTTTTCCTTGTATCTTATCTAAACTTAGTCTCTTTTAGTCTAAAACCATTACCTCTTGTTCTATCAGTACACACCCTGCAAAATGTCTGTCCCCATCTTCTTTAAGAGTCCCCTTTAGGTACTGAAAGGCTGCAGTAAAATCTCCCTGGAACCTTTTCTTCTTCAGGCTGAACAATCCCAGCTCTCTCAGCCTGTCTTTACAGGAGAGGTGCTCCAGTCCTTGAATCATCTTCATGACCCTCCTCTGGCCACCCTCCAAGAGTCCCACGTCTTTCCTGTGTCTGGATGCAGCACTCCAGGTGGGGTCTCATGAGGTTTCACGAGCTCTGGCAGCAACACCAGCCACAGAGACATCTATTAATAGACTGGGTCCATCTGCTTTTTCCAGTGTCGCTGCCCACAACTGGAAGGAGAGAGGAGAAAATAACTGTGCTCCAGATTCTCTTACCAACTGTCCCAAAGCCCCAAAGTGTCTTTTGACTGCCCTGTAAATGTGTTCATGCACTGGAAAGGGTGCCCAGGGAGCGTGCAGTACGTCCACCCTTGGAGAGACCCAAAGCTGTGCTGGACACAGCCCTGATGGCCTGATCTAAGTGTGAACACAACTGTGCCTTCAGGGGGAGGTCAGCTCAGATGATCTCCCAAGGTCCCCACCAACAAAAAGCATCCTGTAACATCCACTAGGGCAAAGAAAGACAACGTAGAGCCCAGACTGGAGTGAAGTGAGTGACTATGATGTCAAGAACTCCATCTTCTAATTCTATTCTAACTACTCATTCAGGAATACATTATCAATATTATGGTCTAAGTTCACCAGCAAAACAATCTCAAAAGCAAACAAGTTTTAAGAAAAAACCCTGGGGACACACGAACACTAGACATCAAGACATCCTTTCTTGATCTTCACATGGACACAGTTCCAGTGACAATGAAGAAACCTGGAAACATCCTAAAAAGACAACTCTAAGTACCTCCCTTCACTAGGCAGCAGTGTACTGTCTCTAGAAAATCTTAAAATGAAGTTTATTTGAAGGTATAAAGAGTGGAGGAGAGGGGAATTTGCTAGACTTGCTGTGTAAAATGATCCTTTCTCAAATTCTTGTTGTGAATCAATCACAAGGGAAGAGAAAAGCAAAGTGGTTCCCTTTTGAATAAATCATTTGCAGCGCCTTACCCTCAGGTCACCTCTAAGCAGACAGACAGGAGAAGAGAAAAGCATCTTGTCCAGGATCCTTCAGCAGGAAAGCTCAGTATTGCTTATGAAACATATTTTTGACTTTCTGAGGAAATATTTCCCAGCCAAATGCTTTTCATTTTTTCAGCACAATTAAAGGAAAAGGAAGAGGCAGGCTTGGTTTGATCAAAATAGACAGCAGATGCTGGAGAAGAAGAATGGGAAAGGTTGTCAACTGGAGCAAAGAGGACAGTACAGCCTGCTGTGCATGGGCACAGCTGGACAGGGCCATGGCTCCACAGCCTTTCTGTCCAAGGCTGGAGCCACTTCACCTTTTCATGTGGAGGAGGACAGGTTACAATAACTCTTGCAAGAAAGGAAAAATAATTCCTAAGCCCCAGAAATGAAAGAGATCAGCACTGAAGTGAAGGCAGTGATTCCCTATAACAGAATTAACTGTTTCCAGGATCTTTTTTTACAACTACACCATCCAGCTTCTGTGTGACTGGGGAGGTATTTGCTCTCTGATTTAGTATAAAAGCTTCTTGATTGCAATTTTTTCTTCAGGCATTCAAGATACTCTGTGCAAGCATAGGAAACAGGAGGCCTTGAGCTAAATAACTTTGTCTAACTGCAGAAAGTAGAAGACAGGAGATCAAATAATTTGGTGAACATGATCTAGCTAGGGAGTACTGCATCTAGGCATGGAAGTCAGGTGTATGAAGTCATAGTAGAAACCCATACACCCAGAAATAGGTGACCCTTCTTCAGGCTTCCTGAAGTACAGCTCCTGTGTCAGAGAATGTGCTCTTGTGCCCAGAAACACATCAGGTTACACAAGGTTGTTAAAAATACCCACACCAGCCACAACAAACTGCAGCAAAACTTCCCACTTCATTGGAAAAAACACCTTTGATCAGAAAGCATCTGCCGTGGGGTGGTGGGAGAAACCCAGCAGAAATTTATAAATGTTGTTAAAATTTTTCTTTGTTGCTCTTTCTTAACAGTGACAGAAGTGGCATAACTCAGCGTAGGTCTACTTGTCTTATGCAACTAAGGTAACTACAAAAAAATCCTTCAAACTTGCAGTAACAGGCAGCAAGTTCCTATTTCTGAGTTGTCAATTGTTCCTTATCCAGGAGGTCTCAGTGGGGCTGGCAGCCTCCAAGCTTGCAGAGACAAGCATGTGGCAACCTGGGTTCAGTGTGACAAGGGACACGTAGAAGAGATATCCTCATGTTCTTAGTATTGTCTTGTTAATGAGTGCCCCAACATGGCCCTGTTTTGTGCACTGCTGTTCTCTTAGATCCCCACTGTACAACATCTACACACACATGTACAGCTGCTATAGCTTCTTCTATTAAAGGCCCCATCAGCTAAAAACTGCTAGAGCTGCTACCGCCTGTGATGGTCCCCCAGACACTTCCTTCCCACAAAAAATGTTATAATCTTTTTCTCTGAGAGGAAATAGACCCCAGCTTTTCCAAGAAAGTACAAACCAAAACATCCCAGCACAAAGAAGCCATTCTGGCAAAGGGCAGATGTGAGGAGTTCTCTTTATTCAGTACCATTATATGAAATTATTTCTAAATGAAAGCCTTTCACTCTAAGCGGAAGAACAAACACAAATATTAGATGAGTTGGTCTTGATGAGTTTCCTAGTACCTCAGGGTTTGTCATTATCGTGGCTGAAAACAGGGAGAGGGAGAAAGAGGGAAAATTCACCATTATCCTCCTGTTGTTCAGAGAAAAAAAACCTAAATAAATCAATGAATACCTCCCCTGCAAGTGGTATGTATCAAAAGCAACAAAAGCTGTCTATTAAAGAATGTCCTTTGTTACAACTTGAGCAGAAATGTCACATCAAAGAAAATACTTAAATAATTTCAAACACGAGTGAAGAGAGATCTTCTATTTGAGCAAAGGAAAAAAGAGCAAGGACTTCAACATCTTCTTTTCTGACTTACCAGACTGACTTCATTTTTGTGGAGATAAGTATAAACCACAGATATACCCAGCATCTTCTCACTCCTGCTCTGACATCTCATAAATTCCGCATTTTCACAGCAGCATCTGCTGAAGGCAGGTTTTATTTCCAGCTCCGCACGTCCAACAAAGCCAGTGAAAAACGATTTTTGTAATGGTTTGAGTAGCAGAAGATTAAAAAGCCTCCTGAAGCCTTCAACAACAGACTGGCACCCTGGTGGCTGTGCCAGCGTACCACCTCCCACTCTCCATGATGGCGATGGGAGATGGATGCAGCTCCCCAGACTGACCTGCTGCTCTGGCTTTCCTATCACCTGATACCAGGTCTGTGCTGGTGGGAATCACTTCATGCCACAAGTGACCATCACACTGCAGTCCCCTGCCACGCTGAGGTGAGCATGGGCGTGCAGAACCCCCGCCAAGGCAGGGCTGATCTGTGCATTTTTTAAAATCAAGTTCCTGCAGTCTTGCTTCACTGAGTTACATGGCTGCTGCTCAACACAGCCCTGTCCAAAACCCCTCGAGCTAGGAAGCCTGAGGCTGGGAGCACATCTCATCCTGCTCCAGGCCTCATCCCAACACACCCAGAGGAGAAGAGAGAGGGCTGTTGCGGGCAGCTGAGTGCCCCGGGTGGGCGCTGAGGCACATTCCTGCTGCCTGCTGCTCTCTGCTCTCCCCCAGAAGAAACCTGTCTGTGCCACCTCAATGCCTGGTCTTGCCTGGGAAGCACAAGAGGATGGAGAAGGCAGCATCAGGAAAACACTGTTCTTCCTCCTGCACATGACCCTGCATCCCAGTGCTGCCCTTTGCCTTCCATGCAGCAGCAACCAGGTCTTTGTCAGCCTTGAAAACATCAGATGCATCCTTCCAGGAATGCCTCCAGGGGAAGATGACCTACAGTCTATGTCGAATTCCTGATACTTTTGGAGGAAAAGAGATAAGGGTCTTATCTGTTTTTTTAGGAAATCAGAACCCTTTTTTTTCAGAGAGCGGTTGGATCTCATGACCCCTGTCTCTAGTCTCTAATGAATGTACGTTTGGACTTCCAGCACTGTCCTGTGTCTCTGTGATTCATGACAAATCTGTGGGGCTGCATTCATAAACATGTATTTCTGAGCCCTTGAAAAATTCAGCTACAAATCAGAAGAGCACTTTCAGCCTCAATTAAGATAAAGCTGTTTTCTGCCGTGATGTAGAGAAATAGAAGAGCAGGATGAAAAAGTGGTTAGAGGCATGGGGAAAATTTCATAGGAAGACAGATTGAAGAGAGAGGACCTGTCTAGTTCGCAAAGAAAATGAGTAAGAAGAGCATGCTACATAAAATATGAACAGGCTAGAAACAGTAAATCCTTAATGCTTTCTTCTAGAGAAAAATAAGATGTTCAGTGAAGCTGATACTCAGTAAACGCAAAACCTAGGAGAAAAATGTAATTTTCACACAGCACACAGTCAGCTTGTGAGACTCAGTATTTAATCCAGGAGCTCAGCAGAACCCAAGGAGGGAGTGCATGTTGTACTGACGAGTATACTTCCAAATACTATGGCAAAGGTTGAATTTGCAGCTGGAAAACTACAAGAATTTGGGAGGGACATAAACTGTCTTGTTTCAGGACATAAGATACACACAAATGGAGAGTAAAGGCTAAAGATTCACCTGGTTTCATTTATTTTACAGCAGCTTGCTGCAGGTAGTATGTGCTGTCCTCTGAAGCATTGCTGAGAGACAGAGGCAGCCAGAGGTACAGTGCCACACCACCAGGAGCTGCGTTCTCTAAAGCCATAGTCCCCTATGGACTCCACACATTCATTTCTGGGAATGGCAGCACACCTGTGGAGCATCATCCCACACACACAGCATGGATTTCAGCAGTTCCCGACACAAACCCATCCCACAAGGCAGGTGAGAGATGAGTGGAACGTGCAAAACCAAGAGAGACTTCAATAACACAGGCATGACCTCTGATCCAACAGTATTAAAATGAAGCGTGGTTTAGAATCTCTAAATTTATGCCATTGCCCAGTTTGACTTCCATAAGAAGGCCACAGATTTTTATTCATTTATGACTGTAGTGAGGGTAATAAGTCCTGCTTAAGTAAAAGATAAGTTTTAGAAAAGCTATCAGACTTCTTCTGAATAACCGAATTAAAACCCCTTTTCTCCTGTCTGCTCATGGTTAATTTTCCATGTTGTTTCTGTTTCATCCATATATATTTCTGTGAGCCAGAATATTCTGTGCTGTAAGTGAACAAAACTCTCATTAATATATCTTGATGGCAGCAATAAATCTTGCCCAGCATCTACATTGCCCCTCAGTGAAAACATACTTACACTGCAGTACAGACTCAGTCACAAGATGATGCTATTTCTTGGTACTAATATAGGATTTTATATATTAGAAGCACTGTGGCTAATATTAGCTAATGATAAGGTAATTAACTCAAATTTAGATGCCAATATAATTTCATTTTTCTGTCTGAAAGCTTTTAAGCTTCATACAGGCTATGCTGCTCAATTAGCTGAACTCTCATTAAATATTGCAGTCTGCTACTCATCGTCTCAGACAGAAAAAAACATTATTAACCACTGATGGTATTTGATACAAATAATAGCTTTAGTGGTTGTCTGTCTTTGTCAGTGATGACAACCAGCAATTCCTTCTCCACATTAATTTTAATGATGACTTCTAATACAAAGTCCAGACATAGTGATGAAAGTTCTCACTTGCACAGAACCGGGGGAACCAGGCTGACCTTGTGGGCTTCTTTCTTGTCTCTTAGGGGCTAGATAGGAGTATTTTGTAATGCAATCTGATCATCATATCTTGTCTTCTATCAGTTGTGCAACAGGTCCCTGTGAGACAGTGGAAATTTGGTGTTTTGGGGGTTGAAATTTCTCAGACAGTTCCCAGCAAGAGCTGTCACTACTTAATAGTGACAATATAACATCAGACTTTCACAGGTCAGACGGCCCCACTCTGCTCAACTGCTGCTGTACCTTGCACCATACTTGTTTGCACAGGGATTGGTCACTCACCCCATAAAAACCAGAGTGAACTACCTCCCTTTTAGTCTTGGCAACTTTATACCACAGTGGGACGTCCGTTGATTTTTTACTTAGCCATGCAGTTGTGGTCATGAGGGTTAACAGCACCAAGAGGAGGGAGCTGTCCCCCTGAATGCCTCGGCTGTAAATGTTCTTTCCAACACAGGAATTTGTTAGCTGCCATCACAAGCATAAGGTGGAGCAGGTACAGCTGTGACCTTCTGAGTTACCGTGCGTTTCACCACAAGTTCACCACCTCTTTTCTCCCCCAGCCCTGCCCAAAGCTTTCAGGGACCACTGATGGCTTTGTAGAGCCCCCTGTGCACTCTGCCAGCTGTGAGTGCACCACAGGCTCAGTGAGAGCAGCAGTGGGATGCACTGAGGGTAACTCCTCACTGAGGGGGCACTCATCAGGTACCTCCTGAATGAGTCCTCAGGGGTGCTTATGCGCTACCTTGCTGTAAAGTTTGATTTTCCCCACTTATATGAGGTTCACGTCACCTCTGGGAAAGAAGAAACAGACTCTCTTATGGCAGCTTTTCTATATCCTTTCTCATACTGAAATTCTCAGTCACCAGGAGGGCCATCAGATTTCTCTGCACTTCAGCTCAGGAGAAAACAGGTGTGGGCCCTGAGCCATATTGGCACAGCTTTGCAGCTACAGCTTTCAGAGCAGCCACACCTGCCTCTGTGTTACCAGCTTGTCACTTCTGGACAGCAATCCCAAGCGCTAGTGACGTGGCAGTGGGGGAAGGAACAGCAGGCATTGCACGAGTAGGAGGGAGAGAGCTGGAGATGGTCATCAGCTGTGACAGGTTGCCTTGCCTGTTCTTACCCAGAGCAATGATCTCACCCCTCCATCTAGCTCAGCCACTCTACCTTTGGAAGCAGGGAAATCAATATTTCTGCCGGTATTCTCTGCCCTACCAAAGTGCATTTCATGCATGAAAATGTGAGATAGGTTTCTGTCCAGCGCTTACGGACAACTGTCCAAGACATGTCCCCAGAAAGTCCTTTTAATAAATAAAGCCATTCAGGGATGACTATCTTTTGAAGGTACTGCATCCAGTTAGCAGGAGCACTTCAGTGATGCCATTCCAGTACAGCACATTTAATTTCTTCTGGTGTTCAGATCAGTTACAGGATAACCCAAACGGGTCTTTCAGTGAAACCCACAGTGTCACTGCTCACGAGGCAATAATCCAAACTGAAACATAAAAATCTGCTGTGTCACCCAGCACTGGTAAATAGCATGGAGCAGATCCAACACCCTGGTCATGTAACATCCAACAAGATGACAGAAACCAGGTTTCACTCCCTGCACTAATTATTTTTGCACAGTTGGACATGTCATCCCTAGGATAATCTATTCCTTGTATCTAGTTAGTCTTTTATGTACACACAAGCTCAGTAAAGTTGTTACAAAAAAAATTTGGAATGCATTATCAACAACAAAAACCATTATGATCTATGGAATGGGGTGCATGTGTGCATTCCTGCCCAAAATCCAGGAAGAGTGTTATTAGTCTTATCTAAATAGAGCTCTTCTTTTTTTCTCTGTACTCTTTCTGAAATGCAATCTGCCTCACAAAAAAGGCAGCAATTATCCCCATTTTTTTTGATTCTTTTTGATTCAGTTCTCTGGTGCTCATGTGCATTCCTATAACACATCTGATGTTGATGGAGGTCTTCTGGTGCAATCACATGGAATTCACTGCTCAGAAACCTGGCAGTGCCTCTGCTAATTTGTTATGCTATAGCTGTACACATTGCTCTACCCCGTGTAACCTAATGATAATGAGTTTGCCACATAGGTATGCTTTAATACAGTGATAAACACCTTGATTATGGTGTGACAGAGGTCTAGATCTGCTTTCCAAAACACTTTATTTCATAAATTATCTATTTACTTTCTTGTCACTGTGTGAAAAAAGGCTGTTTATTTTCCTGCCGTATTACTGAAGAATTATTGCTTTGATGACAGAAGAACTGAGCGTGGGAATCAGGGCACCATTTCCAAAACCAGAACTGAAGGGGTGATCTGGGAACCACAAACCAGCATTTCTGTTGTCCATCCCGTTAGATATAAATGGTACAAAAAGGAGGAACAAACATGGTTTTTGCAGAGGAAAGACTTACTTTGGGAACTGCTAAAACCAACCCTCACCCTTGCAGCTATTCAAAGCTCGTCTGGATCCAGGCAGCCCAAGTACCCTGGTCCAAGCTGGCCCTGCTTCCAGTGGGCAATTGGATAGATGATCTTCACACATCCCTTCTGACCTAAATAATACTCTGATTCTATATTCTCTCAATGATGAGAAAAATGCATGAATGCCATACAATAATTAAGCTTCAAAATTCATTGCCACTGGACACCATTCTGACCAAAAGCAGAAATTATTTTAAAGATAAAAGCCATCTTAACTGTGGGAATACCAACAGCAATTAAATACCAATGGCAATTAAATGTTGTAATTTGTGTTCAACCTCTAGCACTGGAAGTCCCTGCAGTTTAAATTACATGAAGCTAAAAGCTGCTACCTCAGACAGCTCAGTCTCATGAGCCTGAGCTTCTCCTGCATATAACACACTTCCTCTGAATTCCTGCTAAAGTTGCTGTAAGGGTGGCTGCATTAAGTGGGCTTTTATCCCGACTAGTGTAGCTGCTTTTATGTCCAAAAGTGATGAAAGTGAATGGTGCACGAAGTGGTGCAGGGGTGGTAAGCAAGGCAGCAGCAATACCCGTGTGAGGCAAGGCTTTTTGAAGCTAATCGTCTTCAATTAGCCTTTCACCTTCGAATAAAGACAGACTGTTACTGCCAAAAAAATGCCTCTTGAATATTCATTTAAATTAACTTCCTTTGGCCTGGTTTTGTCTTGATGGGATTTGCTTTCTCTGAGCACTCACACAGGATGGTTGCCCTGGCATGGAGGGCTGTGAATGGGACTGTCAGAGCCGTGTGCCCAGTTGTTTGTGAACAAGAAACTTCTGATTTATTCACAAAACTTTGATGTCAGAAGCAACACACTGGAGCAGTGTGGGCTGTTTTGAGCCACCTCAGTAAAACAACTTGATTTCCAGGGAGTTGTTACCAGCCCAAGAGGATTTTAAAAGAGAAAGATGGGAATATTGTTTGACTACAAAAACAAACACAATTAAAAAATACATGAAAATGTAAAGTAAAAGGAAAGGAAACTAAACAACCCAAGTAATTCTTACTCATTACAAATCATTTGCACATATTTTCCCCACTGGGTTGAACTGTACCTTTCTCATAATCCATCACACGTTTTGGAAAGCAAGACGTTGTGTAGTGGCCAAAACCTGCTGTCTCATACTTCCCTAGTTCATGTAACCACTTCTTCCCAGTCTTCTTGAACATCCCTGCAGAAGTCCATCAGCTGGCCTGTGCAGTCAGAAGTGCTGACTGACATGGAGAGATATGTCCCCAGATCTGAGATGTGCAAAGTAACCGGAATAGCATTGGAAACCCTGTGCTTTAAATGCAGCCTTGACATTTTTGCTTCCTTACTCCTTCCCTACACAGCCTCTGGTGTCAGCTGCTTCGTTCCAAACAAACCAGGATCATAAGGCCCCATATATCTTTTATAAAAGACAAAGCTCAAAGAGCCTTGTGTGGTGGGCTGACCCCAGCTGGATGCCAGGTGCTCACCACAACTGCTCTATCATTCCCCTCCTCAGCTGGAGAGGGAAGAGAAAATGCAACGAAAGGCTTGTGGGTCAAGATAAGGACAGGGAGAGATCACTCACCAGTTACCATCACAGGAAAAACTGACTCAACTTGGGGAAATTAATTTAATTTATTTCCAATCAAATCAGAGTGCAGTAATGAGAAATTAAAAATAAATCTTAAAACACCTTTTCCCCTTCTTCCTGAGATTAACTTTATTCCTGATTCTCTCTCTCCCTTCCCCACAATCCCCTCCTTTCCTGCATCCCTCACCAGCAGCACAGGAAGACAGGCAATGGGGTCAGTTCATCACACCTTGTCTCTGCAGCCTCTTCCTCCTCAGGGGTAGGACTCCTCACACTCTTCCCCTGCTCCAGTGTGGGGTCTCTCCCATGGGAGACAGTCCAGTTCTTCACTAACTGCTCCAGCATGGCTCTCTCTCCACAAGGTGCAGTCCTTCAGGAACAGTCCCATCACCAAACCTGCTTCAGCATGGACTCCTCTCTTCATGGGTTCACAGGTCCTGCCAGGAGTTTTTCCCATCACAAGCTTCCCATCCTGCTTTGGTCACATCCACTGCTCTGATGTGGGTCTCCTCCATGGGCTGCAGGCGGATCTCTGCTCCACCATGGACATTCATGGACTGCAGGGACACAGCTGCTTTTCCGTGGTTTGCACTACTGGCTTCAGAGGAATCTCTGCTCCAGGGACTGGAGCACCTCCTGCCCCTCCCTCTGCACCAACCTTGGTGTTTGCAGAGCTGCTCCTCTCACATAGTCTCACTCCTCTCTCCTGCTGCAGTTTCAATTGCATAGGTTTTTCTTCCCTCCTTAGCTCTGTTATCCAGAGGCACTACCACCATTGCTGATGGGTTCAGCCTTGGCCAGCAGCAGGCCAATGTTGGAGCCAGCTGGTGTTGGCTCTGTTGGACACTGGGGAGGCTTCTGGCAGCAGAAGACACCCCTGTAGCCACGCCATTACCCAAACCTTGCCACACAAACCCAGCACACTTGGCAGTGCACCACACCCTCCTAGCCTCTACCTGAGTGGAACTATTTACAACTGACTGCCCCACACAACTCCACATGCAGCATGTCATAGTCATCTTGACAGCTCCCCAGCCACTGGAAACCCACATAACTATTCAAGGCACATTTTGTTCCCCCACAAATCATCCACACATTTCCTTTGCTCCATAAATGCTGTGATAACAGCTGAAAAGTGAAAGGAAAATAAAGCTGTGTGATACATGTGAAATGCAAAATGGCTGCTCTGTACTGGTACCATTTGTACACTCCTTTTCCCCTATCACCCACCAAAAGGGGGTCATCAATAGAACAAGGCAAGAACTGTAAGGGAGGGTGATGCCTTGTGTTAGATGCACTGGTGCATCTGGTACAGTTTACCCTGACAGCAGATTCTTTTAGCCATATTTGCATTGAAGTGCCAGGCTTGGAACATACAGATCAGAAGTTCAGAGATAATAAAACAAGGGAGATACACAGAACTACTGAGCTGCCACTAGGGTCTCCTGCATAGGAAACAACTCCTCTGTTTCCTGAACAAGATGTGAACAGAAACCAACATCAGCTCAAGAACAAGCAGGATTCATGGCAAGTAGAAAGCCTCAGTTGGAGAGGGGTCTTAATTCAGAGCCTAGTCCTATCAGGTGCCATGTACAGTGAGGGAAGGGCTAGCAGCCTCATGAGTCCTCAAGAGAAAACAAAACAAACCAAAGAAATCACTATTACTAATGAGGACCAGCACTCTGTGTCTTTGGAAGGATCAGGAGTGCAGTTTCTGCTCAGAATAGCCATTAAGAGTGCTGCACAAGATGGAAAGGGGTACAACCACTCCCTTAGAGTGAAACTGCCCCTGGAGATGAGGGGCAGCCCCAAACCTTTCCTGTTCTGGAAAGCCCTGCAAGCTTGCTGCCTTCCCACTACAGGTGGTCATGAAAGCTGGTAGGAGAGGGTCTCTTTTTGCACATTAGTGCACTTGCCTCCGATGTGTTGACACCCGGAACCTTGTAGAGCAGCAAAGGAACAGTAATTGCCAGATGATTCATTGGAAGATAAATGCTTTGGTCTTAGAGCCCTTGTGTGACTCTCCATCGTTTATCACAGGCCTTTCAAGGCTCTGGAAGCACAGGGAGAGGATGTGGTTTAGGCATGAAGGGGCTGATCTGGAGGTGAACAGAGCTGAAACTCTCCTCTGTCTCTGTGTACACACAGGCATGCAAGTTTATTTTTACATGAATTTTCTTTTATACCAAACATCTGTGGAGAAGGATCAGGCTGTATCTCTGTTAAAAACAACAACATAGGACTGTAAGCTCACTTTTCTTATCTGCCTTAAATCTATGTAAAAGTCCTTGTCCCTTTCCCTATCTGTAGGAGTGGATAATCTTCCTCTATCCCTCTGAAGATTCATCTTAATTGTAATGGAACCTGTCCCAAGAATGCTCCCTTTTTTTTCGAGCCAATTCTATATCCCTCAGGGGTTAAAATTCATTCATATCAGGATGGGAAAGAAATCTGTTCTTTGTGCAAGTGTTTCAGACTAGATAACATCAGATCTGGCTGTCAGATCTCTAACACATGACTGAGAATAATAATAATCATGAGAGAACATATTGCACATCATCTTTGGTCCAACAAAAACAATCCCCAGGCTTTTCCTCTATGCCCTGTGGCCTCAGCCAGAGCTGAGATGGTTAGATCAGGGCGAGGATGATCATGGCCCCTGTGGTGGAGCACAGCAGGGCTGGGCTCATCAGCATGCCGAGAGAGGCCCATCCCAAAATGGAAAGCACCACAGAAGGTTCATTTTAATGCTCTGTAGATGAATAAGACTGCAAACCAAAAAAATATATCATTATCTGGGCACATCTTGTAATTCTTGTTCAAACATTTTGTGTAATTTGCTGTTACTTTCAACTTCTCTGTCCCCCATGTGGCAATTTTTGACAAAGGGGAAACAGTAAATGATCTATTCTTGGAACATTTTCCATTGCTTATTCCGACCAGACTCTAATTCAAAGGATAAAACCCCATACAATCAGGGGTATGAATAGGACTGTCTGGTGGAAATCAGTCCACTGTTTAGTAGCAGGCTGGTTATGGTTCGTTACCTCTCGCCCCCCCTAGAGCTCTGGGGATGGGGAAGGGACCTCCCAGGGAAGCAAGAGGAGTCAAAGATCAGTCTTATTAAATACAGCTTGGGCACACGTTTGCCACTGATCACTTAGAAATGATGAAGAAAAGCAAGGAAATGCAAAAAACCCATCTTTTTCCTACCTGCACGCTTATCTGGTAATAGGACGTATCTGATGCAGCGTTGTCTCAAAACTGCCACTTAAGATCACTTGGGACTTTTTATATGACATAAACCTTGCCCTGAAGTTTCAGAATTTTATGTTACTACCAAGAGCAGCTCTCCACTGCCATTAAGGGATATGCTGAAAAAGGAGGGGCCACAGTCTTGCTTGCAGGCCTGTCTTTAATCTCCTGTGAGCAGCTGTGGGGCTGAGCTGTTCCCCTGCCAGCGGAATGGAAAGGCTTCTGCATTTTCCAGGGACAAAATTCCCCATTCAGTGGATGTAGATGTGGGCAATGTCTGACATACAGAATTTGATATACATTTTTTAAATGTCAAAGGTGTAGAGAGAGGGATCCACTTTCAGAGGAAATTAGTGATTTTGGTGTTCATGGGAATCATAGAATCATGGGAATGATTCGGGTTGGTAGGGACCTTTAAAGGTCATCTGGTCCAACTTGTGTGCAATGAGCAGGGACATCAACTAAAACCAGGTTGCTCAGAGCCCCATCCAACCTGGCCTTGAATGTTTCTGGGTAGGGGTCACCCACCAACTTTATGGACAACTCGTTCGTTTCACTACCCTCATTGTAAAAAACTTCACCCTTATATTTAATCTAAATTGATTCTCTTTCAACTTAAAACCGTTGCCCCTTATCCTACCACAACAGACCCTGCAAAAATGTTTGTCCTCATCTTTCTTGTAGTCCCTGTTAGGTACTGGAAAGCTTCAATAAGGTCTAACTGGAGCCCTCTTCTCTCCAGGCTGAACAATCCCAAGTCTCTCAGCCTGTCCTCACAGGAAAGTTGTTCCATCCCTCTGATCACCTTCATAGCCCTCCTCTGAGTTCAATCCAGCAGGTCCGAGTTGTTCCTCTACTGAGGACCCCAGAGATGGATGCAGCACTCCAGGTGGGGATCTCATCAGAGTGAAAAACAGAGCGACTTTTTTCTCCCCTCATAACAAAATCAAACCCAAAGCACTAATATTCATGTATAAACACTAAAACATTTGTTGCCTACAAGTAACTATCTGACTAATTCCAATCATAAACACATCCCATCAACATCATCCTTTTTTCTCTGATGAATTCAATTGCATTTTTCTATGTATGCAATAAACGTTAATAAAACCATGCCAAGGGGGATCAAGAGTGCTTTGTGTCATGTATTGACACTTCCTTATTTGCAGAAGATGCTAAGAGTTTATTGAAGCAATTTATCATCATTTTGGGCTGGCACAGGGTGGTTTCAGCCATGCTGTGACTTACAGCTGGGAGCTGTCCAGTGGAGCAGTGAGCATGGCTCAGAGGGCATCACCCCTCACTTTCTCTCTGTTCCCCAAGGCAAGTGTCAGCTGCTACTCTGTGCTCTGCTTTTATTGCACCCGAGCTCCATCCACGCTCAGGGGCCAGCTCAGTGCATCAGAGCTCGTGGTAGTGGTCAGCTACTGATGCTCCCACGATTCTCTAGGAAACATCTCTGACTGCAAGCAAGGGTTTAATAGAATTGTCAAGCTGATTTACAAATAAGGCTGTGCTCTGGTGCAGATGATGGTGCTGATACAATCTTTGTGGCTTGGAGTTTATTTGCAGCACGGATGTTGGAGCATATTTATTTGACAAAGGGAAAGAAAGTAATTACTTGGGCTACTGCTGGATTTGTTTGAGGCTGGTGCACCAAGTCAAGTCAAGGCAAAATCCCCATGTAGTGCTGCAGATAAATGATGGACAGATTGGTCTTCTCTGGGCAGAGTGCCAGGGCATGTCCTAGGGAGCCCCACTACTCTGTTTAAATGGTGTAGTAGTAAATAAAATGTGGATAAAATGACCTGTTGAGTACATACGAGGAGCTCATTTACTCTGTATTCCCTAAATTGGAGGCCGATAATCTCCTTTATTTTTGTTTACACTCAGCTGCACACAGGTTTATTGGGAGGAAAGCAGCTTTCCCTGCGATGCAGAATGCAATTACTGAGAAATTGTCCCTGTGCCTCCAATGGCTCCCAGTCAGCAACCGAGCCAAAGGCGCTGCCAGCAAGGAGAGTTGCCAGGAGCTTCTCAGGGCTGTGCTGGCCCTTTGCACTTCACCCTGTAACAGGCTGGTGAGACGTGTCCTGCTGTCCTGCTCCTGAGGAGCCTGTGTCTGGTGGTGGAGAGATGCAAAATCAATCTTCTTAGCATCAGTTCTTTTATTTTGTTTTACTGTCTTCTGTAGGTGTGACTAATTCCCTCCTTCACTGCTGCTGTTGTGAAATGTTTATATTCTCCCATCTCTCCCATCATGTCTCTCTTTCCTCACCCTGTGCAATCTCTCTACAGTGCACAATTCAGATTTTGCATGTCTAGCTTTCTCTTCTCCTCATGTTTCTTTTAATTCCTTGCTGCCTAGGTGATTTTCTCTCTGCCCCTCTCAGCACTTCTTAATTTTTCATGCAGTTTTGTAAAGAGAGAGAAAGAGAAGAGCAGGATCACGGAGCACCCTTGTTTGCAGGAGTCCCACCCTGTTCATCACCTTCATCCATGGATAGCTGTGATAGTCTCCAAATCCCTGTGCAACTCAACGGCACGGATTCTACAATGTATACAGAGGACTGGCCAGTGTCTCTGCCTAGAACCCCTTGCACTGGACTCCAGAACGTGTGTTTTTAACCCTTTGCATGGTAGGGCTACAAAGTCAATCTGACTTTTGACAGGGACAGCTGTGTTAGTTATTCTAATTGCTTAGCTTTCAAATTCTAACTACCAGAAGAATTGCGTGAGCTCTGGGCTTTGGTGTGGGGTTTTTTATTTCTAATTTTTTTTTTCCTGTGGAATCAGACAAACACAATGGAAGTGATTTCAAGTAAGTATTTCAAGTTCCATTACATATTTCAAGTCTGGTTTAAGATAAGTCGTGATGACTGTGGAAAAGGACTGAAGACAGGCATACTTACCAAAACCAGAGATGAATACACTGTCAGGAAACCATGACAGGATATAAACTGTGGAAAAATACAAATAATCAAAATAAGGGAGGATGGTAATCACAACTGTCAGTGCTGACAGCAATTTCATACCAAAGAAGCACTGTTCAGGGGAGAGATAGGATCAGCCACAAACTAATAAAAGAACAGTATGAACAAATTGTACACTGAGCCAGGGGAAGCAGCTGCTCGGCTCAATGTCTGCTTAGACTCTTCTGCAATAAAGCTCCACAATGTCTCAAGGGTGGCAGTGGTGGGCAAGAGATCCTCGTGAGCTTCTTTAAATGGGCTTTCTGACACTGAGGCCACAAAGCATGAAATGATAGATAATATTCAGCTTTGCTTTCTCCGCTCCTGGCACTGAATGAGATTTGCTGTTCTGAACCCAGGAAAACCAGAGGGCAGGTCTTGGCTTTGGGATGGGATGAAGACTCATTCAAAAGCCTTTTTACATTCCTCAAGGCAATGAGGGGACAAAATGTTCCTGTATTGAAGGGCTCACGTTTGATAGCCACGTTGGGGTTTGGACATTCTAGTTACTTGTCTACAACCCATTAAATATTCTGTTTCCCTGCACGATCAACAAATTTACTCTTCTGACCCACCCAGCTTTGTGGTTTATATCTGATAGCAGATTTTGGCTTTATATCACTAAGAACCAGAAAATTAATAGAAAATTGGCCCATTTCTTGAACAAATTAGAGGACTGTCACCAGTGTCTGAACAAGAGAAAAATGCCTGGAATAATCTTTATCTAATCTAATTTGAATTTGTGTGCAGCTGTTAAAGAAAAACCTGTGCACCCCTAGCTGTAATCATTTAAAAGGGCAAAGTCATGACAAGCATTTTATATGCAGGCCTTCACAAATAACACCAATTAACCTGCCCTGATCAGTTCTCTAGAGAAAAAATTGTTATTGACAAATTCTCAGAATATTAATGACTGCCAAGAGAGAAGTTTTCCCTGACAAAATAATCAACCCATAACCAAAGATTGCCATAAGAAAAAAAGGACAATGAAGTGTCAGGGAGAAGAACCAAGCAGCCAAATAGCAACAGTATTTAAAAGTTTTGATTGCAATTTTCAGTAGGAAGCCAAGAAAATGAGATTAATTTACCAAGGATGCTCTCACTACTGTGAACTCAGGGCCTCTGGTCTGCCAGTTTCCAGACACTGGAACTTCCTTCCTGCAAGCATGAACAAAAGGGGGTGGCTGGTCATTAGCTGGTCTGAAGATGAGAGTGGGATCCGGCTTCAGTTCTTACTGGATTATTATCTCCTCTTAATTAAAATGCCCTATAACATTATTTCTCCTTTAGAAGAAAGAGCCTTTGAAAGCTGCTAAACCTCAAGAATAGGTAGGAGAACTTACATCCTCAGCAACTTGAGAAAAGGGAAGGGTCGTTTTTCCAAATTAGAGAAGTGAATCCAGGAATATATTTGCCGACTGGTTCCAGAAAGGAAATCTTTATCCTCGAGACGAAGCCAATTAGTGAGGCTCATGACTACATGTTCCACAAAGAGTATTTTGTGGGAGGAGAAAAAAAAAGCCAGTGTTAGATTTTGAAAAGGTGATGAATTTCTTGTCCTTCTTTCCATACAGTAGGCGCGAACGGCTGCAGGGCAAAGCCTTCAAGACATGGCACTGGCCTGAGCCCACTGCTTTTTGGACCTGCAGGTTCCCAGGTGTCCTTCTCTACCAGCCACATGCCCAGCACAGGGCCCACCAAAGCTTGCTCAACCCTAAGTCACAGTCCTGAGAGTAAGTGTCTTGTTTTCAGTGACTTGAACGCTGGAACTGACTCATATTCCCTATTTTGTTTATATACTCATCATATTTGCTTCCCACTTATGCATCACTCTAGCTTATGTCACAAAATTAGAAAATGAGACAGACTTGTTAGAGACCAAATATGATCTCTGGTTTGACTCAGCAGTGTTTATGTGGAGCTACCCAGACATAATGTGGTTTGGCACATTGATTGATGACAGAAAGGACAGGTTATAATAATTTTCCAGTCTTTACTTCCCCCCTGAAAAAGCCCAACCCACTGAAATTAATTGTCATCCACTGACACCTTCATTAATAATAGAAATAGATATGCATGAACATGCCTTTTAGATCTGAGTTCAAAATGTAAGACTCCCTGCAAAGGATTGCTGTTTCTCCCATCTGTAGGAGTGATGCTCGTGACAGGTACTACCTCTCCCTCCACAAATGCTCTTGCTCATTGCTCCACATATGGGAAAAGATCATCCTAATTTCACACTTCAGATGTCTGCAGAAGGCTGAATCATCCTTATCTCTGGCTCTGACTATGGCAGGTTTGTTTTAAGCTCTTGTGCAGGTGTTGATGGATGAAGCCACCGGCAGAGGGGTTTCCCACTGTGTGTGGCGGGTGCCATGCCTGGGCAGAGGCAGGCTGGCTGCACTCACTGTCGTGTGTGGCTGTGTCTCCAGGGGGTGGCAGGTGAGTCCACATGGACAGCAGCTGCACAGGGTTCTGTGTGGAGACCAAAATGGGGTCTGGCAGACAACAGAGCAGATTTGTGCAGCCAACAGAAACTGGCAATGAAGGCAGTGGCTCCAGGAAAACAAACACAAATATAGAGGCACAGCAAAAATGTGATACTATGGCAAGGATGGGAGATGACCTATCGAACTGACTCAAGCAATCAAGCACAAGCCAGCTGCACAGGGCATCCCTCAGCTCGGAAGGGAAGATGGGCAAAGTACCCCTTCCTTGGCCCTGGAATCATGATATGGTATGAGGGCAGCAAATTGCCAGAACAGGAAGCAATTATCAGCTCAGGGCATGGTTCTGGTGAGGGCCTTTTGCCAAGATGGGAAATAGCAAGGACACTGTTTGAACCTCCTGCCTACCAATTATGCAATTGCCAACGTGTTGCATTGCAAAGTTTTGGCTCAGGTGATACCAGAACCCAAATCTACTGGCTCTGTATCCTCTGCCTTTTTCAAGTATTTGACCACATTCTCTCTATCCCTTTCCCTAACAGAAGCATTGGTTTCAGACTGGCACTGCCTGGTTAACAGGGTGGAAACAGCCACGAGAAGGGTCCTGATGTTCACTCTCCTCGGATACAGCAGGGCTGCATCCCCAGGATGGAACACCGTGCAGGGATTGCAGCAGCAGTGCTGGGGCTGGACGGTGGAGTCACATTCTTGGCCTGAGACAGTCTCTGTGAGTTCAGTACAGGGTGCAAAAGAGCCTCGGAATGGCTGAGCCAGGTGGCCTGGATCGTATCTCTGTGGAAACAAAAACACATCATCTCCTTCCCTCTAAACACTCTGCCAAGGCAGAGACCATGCCGGACAACTCGCCAGCAGTCTTGGAGATGTAGCCAAATTCAAGACAAACATTGACCTCAGCTTTTGAATCCTAACCAGCCTGTGCAAAGATACCCTTACTTACACTTTGTTTTCTTTCCAAGCCCATATTCTCCAGAGGCCTGGGAACAAGCTGCTTTCTCACACTGCCTGAGAGTGGAGCTAGGATGATCTAGAGTCTGGGAAGAAGGGAACAACACAACTTAATGGGGTCACACAGTCATGTCTAACCTTTTATTTTTCTATGGGCCTTCTGTTTTGTTGTCTCTAGCAGAGTTTCTGGATGACCCCAAAAGCGTAAGTCAGAGCAGTACAGCAATTTATGGAAAACACGTCACCCCAGTACAGCTCACAATGTGTTGCTGTTATGTAGGGCAGCACATATCTCAAAACAAACTGGACGCATGCTTCTACAGCATTCAGCTCCTCTCTCACGTTCTCTCCACCTCAGTATTGCACTTCTCTGTCTTGCGACAAAACAGCCATCCCTATGGCTTCCAGCAAGGGATGTTTGTCAAGGATGTTGACAAAACAGCCATCCCTATGGCTTCCAGCTGGCATGCTACAAGCACAGGATTAGGACCGTGGCTACTTTGCTGTGTAAATTCCCTTATGGTTAAAAAAGAACAATGAGATGACATGCAATAAGAATAATGACTTTGTGCCATCAAAATTTTCTTGGGAAGGGAACCATACCATCAGATTTGCAGGATTTTAAGCTTTTTAACAGATAGCTTGGAAGCACTTGGCCTTGAGGGGCTGTACCTATCAAGGTGCTCTGTACCACGGTGGGGCTTATTACCATGAGCAAGACCAGGCAGCTCAGGACATTGCTCAGAAATCACCTTGGTGGATACAGCAAGGACAGTCGTCACCTGGCCTGGCACCGTGGCCTGGACTCAGGTGAAAGTATTCAATAGCCTGTGATTGAATGAGTTAAAAATGGGGATTCTTCTGTCAGTTTAAGAAAATTCACACAATATTCCTGGCAGATAACCAATCTTATCTGCTTGTGCTGGAGAGCTACTGCATCCCTCCATGATGATTCTCATGACACGGAGCATATTCTGTGCTCCTCCAAGACCACCTGTCATGGTCAGAATAATCCAGACCTCTTAAAACAAAAATGTGTTCTTCATGCAGGTTGGGGGGAAATTAGGAAGAGCCTTCCCTGAACACCCCTTTCCCTTCACTCTAGTTTTGTGGGGAAAGCATCAGTATAAAGGGTTGGATGGGTAGAAACAAGAGGTATTGATGCTCTACATGTACTTCTTTTGGTGTTTCTAGAACACTCATGCACCTGCCTGAGCTGCTGGTGTTATTTTGGGGCATGGACCACATTTGGCAGCAGGGTGGGCAATTGCTCTAAGATGCCGCATACCATGGCTTTGTTAAGGAACTGGTGCAGCCAAGTTTCCCAAATCCTCACTGGGTTGTTGGATCCGTAACCACGACAGCCAGGAACAAACTCTGATTTTCATCTGAGCCTTTGCTTCCATGTCCTTAGAAGGCTTAGGCAACATACAGACATGAAGTTTTTGTTTGATTCACTGTTTCACAAAGTGCTTAAACTGGTGGTAATCAGAAGGAGCAAGCAATCTCCTCTGGTGTGTTACAATGGTCTACTGGTGTTAAGGGGCTCCTCTTTTGGGGTCCTCTATATACTTCCTATCAATAAAATAATCTGTCTGTAACACACAGGAAAGCTGGTCCTATGCAATGAAGGTCCAAATCTGTCACAGGGTGTTTTGAGGCTTGCGATGCACTGAGAGGTTTCTTCTGGACCCAGCTGGATGAGTGGCCTGGAGTCATTATATAGGTCCCTCCTTCAGGGATCATAATCTTGCTTTGCACTGTCCCTGCCTGAAGCCAGTCCTTGAGCCAGAGATTATGATACTAAAGAAACTAATGACAAAACCATTCTGCCCTTGGGATCAATAATAACAAGAGAGGCGGATGTGCCACAGCCTTTTCAAGGCAGGTATTATTCACACACCCCTTCAGACATGATTGGTGTATATAAATCATAGCAGAGACTATCTCAATGTGTCCTACTCCGCTCTTGTAAAAGAAGGTGCAGCTGGATTTTATTTCTCTTTCAGTTCTATTTAGAGAAGGAGAATAATCTTCAATGACATGGAAAGGCTTTTTAATCCCTCACAGACAGTACAGAATAGAAGGCTCAGGATCCCTGAAGTGAGTGGCAGATGAGAAATGCTATTCTTCCTTTCACAAATCACAAATCAGAGCAGTTTTCTTGATTTCAGTCCTGTTATTGTGGCTTTCCCTGTTTCAAATATGAGCATTAATCCTCCTCATTTTATGCTGCTATGTAATTGCATTCCCAAACCCAAGAGGACAAGTCTGCCTGTTCCAGTAATTCTTACGATTTGCTGTTCCACTTGCAGCTTGGAGACTGTACAGACAAATAGGAAGAGCTCCAAACCACTCATAGTCCAGGAGAACCTCTTGGGACACAACCAGATTAGAGGCAGGCTGGGGGGAAGGAGGGAGCTGCACAGCATCTCAGCCACTGGAGGACTGTGGATGCCTCCTTCGGACTTGTAAGCCATTACCCTTACACTGATTTGTGTAACTGCTCTCCAAGGACGATAAAATAGAGAACAAAAGTGCTAGGGACTGACGTAAAAGTTGGGTGTATCTTTTTAATTTGAGTAACATTTAAGTTCAAGTCCAAATGCGTTTGACCCTTTGTCTCATTCGGCCACTTTCATTTCCTCTTTCTTGTATGTTTTCAAGCCATTGACTGTCTCTTTCTGCAGCTAAAGCTGCTTAGTTGGGAGGCGGGGGGTGGCGGGAGGTTGCTCTTCCTGAAATGCTCTTATTTTATTTGCTGCTTGGGTCTGGATTCCTTCCTGCTCTTACAGTCAGTAAATGTTAAACATTGCTTGCTCTCAGTATTTACCTATTTTTAACCCTGACTCATTTTGTTTATTTCCATAATATGTGCCTCTCTGCGCTTTACTTCTCAAGATCCCCATTCATTTTTTCAAACTGCAGAATATCCTCACTTATTTTCATTTGTAAGCACTTCTGTTGTTTCTATTTTTAGTTCACTTTTTAACTCTTTTTCTTTTCTCCTTGTTCAGTTCTTGGGGTTATTTTTCTGAGATGTGGGAGGTTGCCTAGCCCAGGACCCCACATCTCTCTGTATCCTCAGCTTGAAGCTGCAATCTACCTGTCAGAAACATTCACCTCGCTTACATTTTCCCCTGCAGAAATACCAGGGTCCACATTGGATTCATCCAATGAAACCTTAAGCATCTCATACCCCATTGTACGGCAAAGGCAGAGCTGAAAACGTCAGGAGACAAATTATCTCCATAGCTCAGCTTACTGCTTAGGAAAAGAAAATCAAAAAGAAGATTTTAAAGGCAGATCCTATGGGAAGCCAGTGTGGTTAGCAATGGAAAGAAACCCCTTCCCTCCCCACTGCTAGTAATGAATCTTTTTTCCCTCTCAGCTGGTCCCAGTCCTCCCCCTGGAAAGCTAATTACCAATGTAGGGCACGCGGAAGCTGGCCACACAGCGTTAACTCTCAGACCCTAATGAGGCAGAGTGGCAGATGCTGGGGTTATTCAGAGGTTATGGGTGACCCTCCAGCCCATGAGGGGAAGCTATGCTGGGGGTGGGGTCACTACAAGCCCATGCAGGGAGCCTGCCTGGGGATATCTTCAAGCCAACCAACAAAGCAGCAGGCAGAAGGGTTAATGCTGCTCAATAAATGAACCAGCATCAAACAAGAGAGGCTTGAATCTTTCTTCCCCTGTAATATAATTTGTTGGCTGCTGGGAGCCTCCCCTCATTTAACTGGGGCTTTTCTCTCAGGCGAATCAGGGTGGGTGCTGCTTGCACAGCTGCAACATTGATTTCCAGTTTGGAGTAGAAAAGGAGTTATTTTCTCCTCCTTTGTGTCATCCCAGAATGAAAAGGAGACAAATAAATAAAAATCCCCTCTGTGCAGAATATGACACTGAGAGACTGTTGTGCATGGCACAGCCCCCTCCTCCACCCACCCCTCATCCTCTGGATACAATGATCCCTCATTAACTGGACTTTTCATTCAGAGGCTGTTGCCCAACTTAATTTGGAATAATTTATTGGATCGGATTCATATCAACTTAATAAGGCTTTAGTTGAGTGCAGAAAATCCATTTTTCACCAGCAATAATTGCAAGTGATGTTAGAAGGTGACCCCCTCCAGCAGACACTGATGGGCTTGCAGTGCCACAGGATAAGGCTTTCATGGGCATCACTGGAAGCTAGATGGGATAACTCAAAGGTGTCTCAAAGGCTTCATTCCAATGAGCACAGTGTTTGTCCCCCCATATATCTCCCCTCCCCACAGCCTGCTGACCTCTGTTGCCCACTTCTTAGTGGGTTTCTCCTCCAGCTCCTGCTTCTCTGCTCCGTATTGATCCCCCAGCTTTGCTCAGTCTGCACCCATTCTGCCTCTCCAAACTCAGTCCTCCTTTCCCACTTCACTGCCTGCACAGCCCTTTCCCGCTCTGTGTCCAGCCCTCCCAAATGACCAGTTTCCACGTATACCAGCATTGAGGGGGAGACACCATTGCCAGCCAAGTATCAAGCTCTACCATGGAAAGGAAATGCCTGCCATTCACTACAGTCCCATGCCTGCTGCTCACCTTTCTGCCCCCAGGAATTTGGAGAAGGGGTAGAACTCTGCTACAAAGTACTTTTGAACACTGTAATTCCCTCTCTTATCCACTTGTAAATAATTTAAGCCAAGCCAAAGCACACCTGGAGAAGAGGCAGAGAAGGGCCTGTCCCTGTGGGCACAGCAGCAGGAATGTTCAGCAGTGAGCTGGTACCTTCTCACCACACCACCTGAAGTGTCACCAGCACCAAGGAGCAAAGTCTCCCGAGGGATTATCCCTTCCCCCGGCTGCCCGCAGTCACCGCCTGCTCCGACAATTCAGTCTGCAGCAGCGACTCCCTTTCATGTCCCAATCTGTCAGGCTGGGGAGGGGTTAAAGGAAGAGGCTGGCCTCCCCATATGCCAGGGGCTTTTTGGTGTGTAACCCCGGAGCTGCTCAGCTGCTGTGCCTCAGCAGTGCTCACTGATAATGCTTTCATTTCAGCCAGGCATCTGGACAATTGTTCACATATGCCACTGACTGCGCCGGCCGAAGCTCCTCATGTAAAGTTGTTTTCCTCGAGGTACATCTGTCATGGAAAGGTTTTGGATGGACACCTGCACATAGCAGGCTCACCTCTCCACCGTGCACATCTGCCTTTCCTGCTGCTCCTTTCTTCCCACAATATATTTATTTTAGAGGCCTGAGATGTGTAATGCCTGATGGGTAGATTTGCTGTGGTGGGGTTGCTCTCTGCCCCACTGCCATGCCAGCTTGCTCATGTCAGGTCAGGCTCTGTCTGAAGGCTGCCAGTTATCAGTAGCCACCACTGAAGGTTAAATCAGCACTGCAGGGTTAATAGCACCAGGCTGAAGTTGGCTCCAGTAGGTTGTGGTCACTGTGGGCTGCTGTCCCAGGGAGGAGCAGGGCCAGGCTCAATGCTCTGCTCTTATGAGCCAGCTTCTGGGCACCCTGGCTGAGCACAGGCATCACCCTGGTGCAGTTGCTCTGACTGTATCTGGCACAGCCCAAATGAATAGGTGTGAGTATGGTTTGGTGGCCACAATGCACAACTCGTGCCCAGAACACGCAGGGAAGGCTGAGAGGCTGTGAAGAGACTGTGGCTTCTTCCTGGTGTTCCCAGCACCGACATGTAGTCTGCTTCCACTGCCAATTAAAATGCAGTGGGGAGTGGGAGGTCGAGGGAGAAGAGACAGACTCCCTTTCATAACTGCCTGAAGCCCTCTGACCCTTTATTTGAAAAAATTAGCATCATAATACCTGGCAGTATCTCTGTGCTGTTAATTCTTCTCTCATTGTCCTCCTGAAAGATGCAAATGGCATCACCCATTACTAATTCTCAGCATCGGAGCTCTCTTTAGAAGGAGCTAGGCGATAAGAAAGTAATTCTAAAATCAGCCTAATGGGCTTCTGTGGAACCTGAGCGCAGCTGGTGGGCCTGCCCCTGTGCTCACGTGTTCCTGACACAGCAGTGGGTGAAGGAGTGGGCCAGCTACGCTTGCAGCAGAGCACCTCTGTTCTGCTAGAGCAATAGGCTCTACCTGCTGCTCAGAGAGAAGGGGAAAAATCCTCCTATATCCCAAAAAGGAGTAGCATTAAAGAAAGGCAGTGCAGGAACAACATCTCCCCTGGTTTTCATAGTCTTTTGTGCAGATGGAGAAGAGATTTTTCAAAAGCCCAAAGCAAACATTGACCTAAGGCTACTCTCTGAAGATAATGGCCACCGTGGAGAGCTTTTGCAAATCCTGCTCCCAGGCAGAGAAAAATTGTTTCATTTGAATAAAGGGAGGGAGTGACTGAAGTCAGAAAATTATAAAGCCATGAGCTGAACTATTCCTGGAAAAAATCCTAAAACAAATAATTGAAGAAAATTTTTGAAGCACCTAGATAATAAGGCTGAGAAAATTTTAAATTAATAGGAATATGTCAAGAGTAAGTTGTGTCAACACGATCCAATTTCCTTCCTGACACGGTAATAGGGTTTGAGGATGAGGCAGGAGCAGTTTATGTCATGTGTCTTCACTTCAGTAAGGTTTATGACATTGGGCTTATATGACACACTCATAAACAATTTAGGGTAGCATGGCCCAAAGGCAGCTTCTATAGACTGAGTATAAGGGTAGCTTAAATCTGCTCACATTTAATTGTCAAGTTGGAATGATTCATCAGCTGAGATTTTGCAGTGATCATTCCTGTGGCAGATGTTATTCAATGTTTTCATTAATGGCTCAGATGATGGAATGAGAACAAGCTTATTAAATTTGCAGGTGGCATTAATCTGGGAGGGACTGCAGGCACATTTGGTAAGATGAGAATTCAAAACGCTCTTGATAAGTTTAAGAAATAGTCTGAAAATAGCAGGAGACACTTTAATAAAGACAAGTACAAAGTAGTATCCTTAGGAAGGAATAATCAGATTCTTAAATGGAAGATGGAGAAGGCGGGATGGGTACTGGGCCTGCTGGAGGGAAAGGGATCATAAAGCGTCACATATGCAGACTTCAGACCATAGTTACACTTTGGTGGAAAAAATCAAAATCATATTGGGAGGTATGAATACACTTTTAAAGACAAAGAAAATGAGTCTTTGCTGGAGTAAGACAATGATGCTCAGAAGTGGCTCATGACACACATGGGTGTCCCTGTCACCAGGGAGCTGGTCTGCAGAAGAGTAGAAGGAAAAATGGCTGGGGAAGTAATTTTCCCAGTCAGAGCACTTTAACCAAAGGCTAAATGCCTGAAAAAAATCCCAAAAGTTATCCTCCCCAGCAGCCTAAACTGTGTAAAATTAGGGCTGCCTTCCTCCATCCTTCTCACTTCCACCCAGTGGTGCACCCCCTGTGTCACATCCTCAGGCGATGGTGTAGCCCGAGTGGCTGAAGAACCAGCCCTGCAAAAATAAGTGTTTCCTTTGCAGTCTTGTCTCAGCAGCTGAACTGCCTGGAAATGAAGCCATCGTTTTTGTAACTTTACGGGGGTAGGACTCTGCCCAGCTCAGCTCTCGGAACCCTCTGTACCCAACAACCCATCTGGCTGTGGCAGCAGTCCCACTGGCCACAAGGTAACCAATTCTCAACAAATACTTGCAAACCACGTAGATGTTGGCATCACTAAGCAAAATGGCATGTTTTTTACAACAAAGCCGAATTTCACAATTCTCCTACACTTGAGCAGGGATCTTGGCCAGCTGCTCGTTGCAGCATAAGTCCAATTAGAGTCTTGCCTGCTTTCCTTGGGGAGCCTGTGACCAGAGATATAATGACAAAGTCTCCCTAAAACAAGCTTGTTTGTTTTCCTTCTCTGCTCAGTTCCATTTGCTAATAAACTGCCCACACACATATTTAGTCCCATCTAATCTTATGCCTCACTACAAGTGGAATGAAATCAGTTTTCTCTCTTGTATTATGTGAAAAAAACAGATGCAACCTACGTTGTTTCTAAAAGTCAAGGACCCATTGGAATTCAAGCTGTTTTATATTGCTTGTCCTGTCTCCCACTCTCTGTTTCCTCAGAAAAAAAATCTTTTCCCTCAAAGCAAACAGCCTGGAGCATACCCAAGCCCAGCTACACCACCTGGGTTTTGCCACAAGTCCTGATTTCTCCAGGAGACAGTTTCAGGTGCAACAGAGGAAATCCAGCTGTTCCTCATCCTGAGAAGAAAGTCTCTACTTGCTCCCCTGCCATGTCCCTACTCCCCTCCTTTCTCCTCTAGCTCCAGAGATGTGCTGTGGCCTCCTCCTTGCTTGGTTTGATTCCAAGGTGAGCCCAGCTGCTGGGGTGCTGGAACCATCCAGTCCATACAGTGTCCTCAGGTTAGTTTGAGCAAAAGGCTCTTTTTGGTGGTTTGTTCCAGGGGACAGCCCTACAGCCTGTTCTACCAGGGTGCCAGCAGTGGGGGTCTGTCATGCTGGGATACCACCAAAAGCACCACACCACGGAAAAACAACACGTGTGAGCTTAGGTCTCATTAAACTCCTCCCACATTCCTTTTATAGGATTAAAGTAGGTAGGCTTTAGCTAGTTCATTGTCACTCTCCTGGCTGTCCCCTTGGGGAACCTGGCAGTCACTTGCACAGGAGGCTTGGATCAGCCTTAATGAGCTCACGTGTGCAAAATGTGAACCCTCCGTTTCTGCTGGGCACATTGTGCAGAAGAATGTGAGACTTAGCAAATGCTCACAAATGCTCACAAAGCCAGTTCAAACACTCATTTTTTACCTTAAGATACACATTTCCTCAGATAGCTTAAAATGCCATGGTGACTGCTGTTTGTTATAACACAGACAAAGGCTCTCTTGAGTGCCTAGAGGCTTTTTGGCCAATTAAGCAAAGATCTTTTGTAACCAGAGGGGTCATTTCACTGTACAAGTCCACCTTAAGAGATATGTACAGGTATTACTAAAACGAAAAGACTAGGGGAAAACAAAATCACAACATTGAATGTAGAGCTTTGGGGAGGGCACATGTCCTTCTGTGCCCTCTCTATGCACTTGCACACTGCTTCTTAAATCATCCTTCGGTGAAAGCAGGAATGTCTCTCAGGAGTTGCCCTGAGCAGCAGCCTCAGTGTTAGTGCTGTTGCTGGGCTCCTGTCTCCAAAACTCTGCTCACTCAAGTGGATGAAAAGTTGGTACAATTATCCCAAAGCCTGTCCTGTTTAGATCTGTTTAGATCTCAGGTTGAGATCTGCAGAGAGGGGCTTTTGCTGTGGGTATTTTGTCAGCACTACCTTGCTGCCCTGCAGCATCCTTTCCGTGGGGAGGGGGATGCTCTGCAGCTGGTGATGGAGGTGTGTGGCTGTGGGTCAGACCACACAGCACCAGTAATGCTGGAAGAGGCCACGTGCCCACAGCCCTGGGTACCGCTCACGGCAGAGCTGCTGCCATCACAGCGCAGACCTGGCTGAATGTCTCTTGACATGCTGCTACCCAAAAAGGGCAAAGGAAATCTCTGTTGATAAGTGAGAGCTACGCACATGTGGAGATTTGCCAAGTGAAGGTGTTTGGGCTCTTTGCAAGAGCTGTTTCTGCTGAATAAGGAAGTGCAAGGCTGCTTCGCCGTAATAAAGCACGCTGAGGAAATGATTTGTATAATCAAAAAGAACTCTGCATGAGTGCACAAAGTAGGTAAAGATGCTCTCAGAAAATTACCTCAGACAGTACAAGGGTTAAAAAGATAAGAGGGAGGCTTGCATGGGGTTTAGGTTCCTGGACACCAAGCTAATGTGCTTCCACTAGTCTGTGCTGAAGTTACCAGAGCAAGTAACTTTGGGCTTCAGGAACAGGGTGTGAATACTGTGGACTCTTTATTTCCCCAGAAAGATTTTTCTTAACAAAATGAGTGAGATTTTTCAGATGTGACCTAGAAAATCTACTAAGCATTAATGGGCTTCTACTTACTTTAAATGTTGTCTGGGAGTGAACAGCCTTGGTAGATCCATGCCCAAACACAAGCTAAAATTCACACTTACATTAAGCAAATTGAATTGAAATGATGAACATCTCCTTTTTTCCCCAAATGTCCTTCCCACAAAGGTAAAGCTCTAAACTGCTAACTGCACTCCAAGTAGTTCCCAGTATTTCCTGTAAAGTAGGCTCTCATCTCTCTGGTAGTGCTGGTATTTTTTAAAATGTCATGCCGCTTTTCTCCTTGGCTACCTGGCCCTACTCACCTCCCAGTGCCCCAGGGAAAAGATACTTTACACTTCTTTGGAAAACTATAATTGTAATTTCATTAGGAAGTGTGGGCTGAGGCCAGTTTGCATCTTAGCAAGGTGAACATTGGAAAAGAGTCAGAGGCACCTCTGATAACAGGGATACACTGGAGGAGTGTGTGAAGCCTGGGCCTTGCCCTGCCTGGACCCCTGCCGATCTGACCACCCCATGACTGTGTCTAAGCTCTGCCTGGCCTAGGGGCTGACCCAGATCTGAAAAGAAAAGCTGTTTATTGCAGGCCTGCTGCCAGCTGATACAGGATTTAACTTCTCTAGCTCTTTGTGCAGGGAATAAAAGCATGGTGTTTAAAACTCAGGCCAAGTCTGCCCTAGGTCAAGGCTAGGAGTGAGAGCTGGAGTTCATCCTGAACAACAGACATCATCAGAGACTTGGCTTCTAGGGGTGAGGTACCTCCAGTGATAAAACTGACCCTTTCTGGCTATGGATAGACATTTCAGGAAGAGGGTGATGGAAACATGGTCATGTCTGAGCCTTATGTCAAACCTGCCCAATGGTGTTACTATGAATTAGCATTTAAAGCTTAATTTTGATAATTAGAAAGCAAGGTGACTTTTTTGTGCTGCTTGTTTACTTCTCACATCACTTCAGGTTAAAACTTACTCAGCAGAAGCACTCACTACAGACAGCATCCTACAGCGTCCCTAGTTAGCATGGAAGTGTTCACAGGCTTTGGACTGGCTCTTGGCACAGAGGGGAACTGCAGTTTTGGTCCAGAGCTCTGATGGACAGCTTCACTTACTGTTAATACCTACTGCTTCGGAGGTGTCTGCACATCCCTGCCTCAGGGACAAGCAGGGACAGGACAAAGTCTGTGGCACTTGGAGATGAAGAACCTGCATTAGTTCTTGTTCCTTTCTCCTCCCCAAAACAGCCCATGACTTTGAATCCCACTTTTAAGGGGTGCATTTCCCTTCAGCCACGCTCCTGAGAAGTGCTGCTGTTTATCCTTGCTCCCTGAGAGGAGATCAGGCTCCAGGAACAGCTGCATTGGGAGCTGGCCTAACTTTTGGCATGAGGGGAGCTGTCAGAGCGCCCAGAGACACGAAGAGGCCAGATGCAGGAAGCTTTCTATTTACCCTAGTGGGACTGAAAACATGTTTAGTAAATTGGCAAAATATACTGAGAACAGAACTCAGCACACTGGAAAATGTGGGAGTTGGCAAAGACATTCATGGCATTAAAAGTACATATGCAAAGATGCCAAGCATTATATTTATGTAACTAGCAGGCAGTGGAATGTTCCCATTCTGCTAGATGGTCACCAAGGCCCTGCTACCCAAGGGTCCTGAGGGTCTCACCATGAGCTACCAAGTACTCAGCTACACACGTCAGTGTCCAACAGGTCAGGCAGGATGCCCCATGGCCAGGGCATGGGGCAGGCCAGCAGCCTGATGACAAAAAAACCGAAGTGGCCCTCCAGGCTGGCAGTGAAAGAGGCAGAAGTGACTGAAGAAGAACCAAGCGCTCTGTCCCTTTGGTGTGAAGGTCAGATCCTGCCTCTCATCTAATGCCAACCCCATCAACCAAGGGTTGAGGAATTCAACTTTGTCCCTGCTCTGTCACCAGTGCAAACCTAGGTAAATGTTTTGTCTCTTTTACACTTCCCCTTGTTTACTCTGAGCTCATACCATTTACCCACCCTTATTTTGGTGACCACCACAACGTTTTCTGCCGTAGTGTTGAACGCTCCCAGTCAGCAGGGAAAGAGGGAGCTGGCAAACCTCAGCCAGCACTCCCTGACCTCAGCCAGATGCAACACAGGGGCATGGGACCCTGCAAATCCTGACACCTGGCTGCGGGCAGCAGGTCACAGCTCTCCCTCACAAGGGACTGGTCGAATGCCACCGTGCTGTGTCCCCATCACGTACCCCACACACAGCGGACTGCCAGGGTGGTGCTGCACAAGACTGGCCCTGGGTCCTGCTAACCCTGAGCAGTCCCCGCTAACTCCCACTTTTCTTATAATGTGCTTTTCCCTTCTTTTGGTTCCTCCTGCATCAGATTCCTCATGGGCAGCATTCTGCGGGTGCCCGTGGCTCCTCACTGCCCAGCTCACACTGACTCAGTAGGGTACAGCAGGGTGCAGGGACAGCTTATTTCCCAGGAACTTGTCGTGTTTCCCCTAAAAGAGTCTTTCCTGCAGATACTACAGTTAGGGGCAGGACAGTAGCAGCCTGCCCCTAACAAGCACCATTTCACTTGCAGGGAGGTGTTCCAGTGTACTGCAGACACCAAGGGACACTGAAGAGTGGTTTATGTTTTTTTGTAAATCTTAGCTTCCTGTGAGCAAAGGTGCTCCCTCTCCCACAGTGTAGTTGCTAAAGAAGCCTTGGGTTTAGTTCACTGTTTATGAATTTTTTTCTATGTTTCTGCCAAATAAACCACTACCATCAGGAGAAAATCTGTCACTGGTGTATGAACACATCCTGGTTTCTTCTGGGAGAGTAGCTGGGTGCTTGTGAGTTTGGTGTCAGCAAGAATGTGGGAGAGGGGAGCTACACAGCCCAGAGCAAATGGCCACAGGCCAGGGAGATGCACACCAGCAGTGATGGCTGAGCAGGGGACACCCACCTCTGGCAGTAACTGCTCCTCTGAGGTGCTGCTGCAGTGGCAGTGGTGGAGTAGTGACTGCCCTGGAAGGTGACCCCATCGAAAACTTGTTAACCAGCAGGAGCCCTGAATTTGAGCTTTCAAGATGAGGAGACAAGGTGGGCATGCTCTGGGTGAGGATCTGCAAACCCTGCACTGGTACCCAGCCTGGGAGCAGCTCTAGGCAGACAGCAATGGTCTGTGGTGTGCGACCAACCAAAAACTCAGCAGAGCACAGGAGCTTGCTTGGCAGCAGCCCTGCTGTGGCAGAGATCACAACCAGCGACACGAGTGCCTCTGAGGAGGGCACAGCTGCTGACCAGGGAAACCACACCTGCAGCAAACCACCAGCTCCAGCAAGGGTCCTGCTTTGCATATTCACCTTTGTGGTCATGCAGAGTGTTGTCCTGCATGGCTGTGGCTCTGAAAGTGCCACGTAGGCAAAGAGGTCTGTGGTGGATGCCCTGGCCATTCTGCTGGAGCCTTCCAGCTGTTGGCAGCTGCCTGGTTTTGTCCAGGGGCTGAAGCAGTTAACTACAGAAACAGCTGAAATGTTAAACTAGGTGGCCTATATATGCCAAGAAACATTCACAACTGCTCTTTGATGTTAAATTTAATCTCTAGTATGCTGTGCGAGTATGGTTGGCTGTGCATCTCGTATAAATTAATTACAAAGGGCTCGTCATGCGTGCAGAGAACAGCGGGCAGCACTATAAGCACTGCGCGCAGTCATTTAAGGTCGCAGGGGGAAATCCTGCTGCCAGGCTCTGCCATGGGGGCTTTTCCCCCTCTTTGGGAGGACACCCTGGGCATCACAGCTTCTCTGACTGGTGAGCTGTGGTTAGAGCACATGGGTTTCTCCCTCCATCCTTGTCAACCAGAGTGGGAGGCACAGAGCCCCTTCCTCAGTCACCAACACCCTGGGGAGGATTCAAAGATGAGGCGTGCACTTGGTGTGGATTCTGGGGATGCACTTGCTCTTTAACAAAAAGATGAAAAGAAAACTAGTATATCTGGGAGCTGTTCCAGACACGGGCCATCCAGAATTACAGGGAAGCTGTAATGGGGTCACTCGTTGGAGAAGGGTGATCAAGACTGGGCTGGTGTGTGCTGCATGTGCTTTCGGCGAAGGAAAATGAGACACACCTTCCTAAGACACCTGTGCTTGGCAGTGGCACTTGGTTCAGTCTTCTTGCAATCTTTCATTCTCAGCCTTGTACCAACAAGCTCTGAAGTCTTTACCTTGAATCTTATAAAGTAAATTGCTGCTTAGCTCTTGTTGGGATGTGGGGAACACATATTCCATCTGTATCACATGTACATACCAGGGATGTGGCAGCCCCCAGATCTGGCTTGTGAGGGGCCCCAGCAGCACCTTGCTTCCCTGCTTTACAAAAAGAGACAGGCAATGTCCTTTTCAGAAGGGAGAAGTCATCCCCTTTCATTCTCCCACTCTTCTGACCTGGAACTTTGGCAACAGAAATCAATTGACACAAAGGAGAAGCATCTCACATTCCGTCAGAGATTAAGCCAAGGAAATCTCAGCCCACAAGGTGAGAAAAGAAAACCAACAAACAACCAGAAGCAAGAAGTCAGAAAGGAAAAGCTCATGCAGCCTCATATTTCTTGGTGAAAAACTGCTGCAGTGCCTACCCCAACATCTGGTGTTGATTACCTACCCATCCTTCTCACAGCATTTTGTACTCATTAGCTAAATCAGCCTACTTTAACATGGAAAAGGGAGCAGGAGTGAGCAGGCACCAAGGGCACAGGCTTCTGGGGTGTGCAGGGCGCTGGTGTGGGGAGCACTGGGGCTGGCCTGGGGTGCAGCTTGGGCCCGTGACCGCTGGCAGCCCGGCCACCCCTTTCCTACCTCTGTGGTTTGAAAACACCACTGCTGAGATGGCACCTGAGCTTTCCCTCCCCCCCAGAAACCCTCAGCAGCACACGGCTGGGAGATGGCTGGGGGTGTCCAGGCAGGAAGAGAATTTCCTTCCTCCTGGTTTCACTGGCATGGCAGCATGGCCACTCTGCAGTGAGAGAATGCAATGGCTGCAACTGGAGTATGCAGCACAGCTGACCTTAGAAGAAAGGGCTCCAAACAAGGCTTAGTCACTAATTTTCCAGCTCAAATCAAAGAGGACAGGGCTGGGAGGGAGCTCTGTCCTTGTTTCTATATGTTCTTTTATAGTTTCTATTGCTGCAGCCCCTCAAAAACATTCACAGCCTTCCGTATGGGCAAGAGCATTATCAGACCCCAGTGTGGTGCCTAGGTTTAGGGGAAATCCCACTTTGCCCCATTATTTCTGACACTTTTGCATCACTGCTCTCCACAGCCCTCTTGCCCTTTCCCACTGCTCCCTCCCTCCTGTTTTTGGCTGGGAGACTCACTCATTAGGGTGTAAAGCAGGCTCCCTCAGGAACCAAAGGACAGGCAGCTTGCCTGTGTCATCTGCCTCACTTTTGCCTGTACCTGCAAAACAAAGCATAGGCAGCTCTTTTCCTGTGGGCAGCTCTCCATCAGCTTTGCTTTCCCCAAGGAAATGCCACAGCAGGTGCCAAAGATGTCAGAGGGGCTGCAGTGGCCTCCCCCGAGTGCAGCTCATATCCCTCCCAGCTGCCTTCCCCTGCTGGAGAGAGAGGATGGCAGACGCCTCTTCCTGCTTTGCAGCAGCCACCATCCCGGTGATAAAGCCATTGTGGGTTCCAGCTGTGGGTGAGGAAACAGCGGTGGCTGCAGGGCTCTGGACAGGAGGGAAGTGGCAGGGACAGGAGCTGCAGCCCCCACAGCACAGCCCACTGCCCACCTGCCCGCTCTGCTCACCACCACAAGGAAGCAGAACCACAGCACAAGGTATAATCATGGACCATTTACAAGTGGCAGTCATGTGGAAACCTAATCCCAGGTATAATCACTGCGCTGCTGTCCCTGCCATAGCACCTGGGATTGCCAGCAGGCAACAAAGCCTGCTGGGATGATATCTGCTGACTCTTAACGTTAACCAGCTCTCTGTTCAAGATTCATAGCTCTCTCATATCCCACACATGGCTTGTTCATTTTTCTTGCAGCTTTGCATTTGCTGAGCACCAAGGAGGGTTGCCCATGGTGGGAAGCTTGAGACAAATGCAGAATGTTGGTCCAGGAGATGACCCTGTGGTGTCTCATCTATTAATAGGAGATGTAAAACACACATGCTTCCAAAGCAGCTCCCTGTGAAAACCGACTGTAAGACCTTTAGATACAGAAGCCATAAAGCTGCTGTTCCTGGGGTTAAGGAAGACGCTTGCTGTCAAAAAAAAAGATGTCCACGAGGAAGAAAACACATGGAGAAACTTTGAGGTGCCACAGCTTCAAATTATACATTGTCCAACACAACTGCTCCACATATTTGCTTCACCACCATAAGCCCAGCACCGCTGAGGCGAGCAGGTCACCCTTTACTTCCAGATGTGGCACGCCCTTCAAGCAATCAGTACAGGGTGCAGAAACCTCCAGTCACCAGAGATGGATGCCAAGCACACTTCACTGCCAAATTTAGGTATGTTTCTCCCACAAGGCTGATCAATCATCACAGCATGGTCCTGGAAGGGGAAAGGCACTTGACTGCCTGTCCTACCAGGTTTTTGTGCCCAGAGGGAGGCTGTGCCCACCCTGTAGACTTGCTGTTGGTTTCCAGGCGCTGCCTGCAGGATGTGCACAACAGGATGGCTTTTGCCCCTGCCCGCCACGTGCCTTCTGGAAGGCTATGGGGGGGACAGCAAGGTGACCTGTGAGTTGAGACACAGGGTCAAACTCTGTGTTGACTGTAGTCCTTCAGCATTCAGGAAGGTAACAAAGCAGCTTTTTGGTAAAAGCTAGTCCTGACTGCCTTTCTGGAAAGTATGCTAGGGCTATGAAACTCAAGAAGCTGTGATGGGTAGAAGAGCTTGGACTACACAGTCTAACCATCTTCCCCGATCTTACAGCTTATAAATCCACCACTCAGCACATTTTCTGCAGCATCTTTTAAAGGAAACAGTAGGAAGGATTTCTGAGTGTGAGAAAATGACAACCAAAAGGGTGAAAATTGAAGTCAGCAACTATCTCAACATGCTGTATGGACAACAAGGCAATCTCAGATGCATAGCATAAAAAGACTGAAAAGAGGACTCTCAGGGATGCTCAGAGGAGCTCATTTGCTGGGGTGAGTAGCTGGGGGTAAAAGCAGCTATAAGGTGACAGCAAAACATCATTGTAGAATTCTAAACAATAAGGGTGGCAAGCCAAAGGGATGTGGGAAGCTGCTGAGGTGCAGGAAAAAGAAGGAAAAAAATATTGCACTGCTCCAATGTCACCTTCTTTCACAGGGGATGGAGTCTGAGCCCAACCTGCTGAGATAACAAAGCTTCTGCAGGAGCCTTATGCAGGCGCTGGAGCCCCTTTCAGTGACACCGGGCACACACAGGCCTCCCCCTGGCTCCTTCAGATGACAGATAAACCTGGGAATAGCTTTTTCACTTTAATTTTTTGTGGTTTAGATTGTTTTGGGGTTTTGGTGGTTTTTTCTCCTAAAAATGCTATTTCAGCAAAGACATTGAGTATGCCTTATTCTGCTTCAGATAAAATTTGCAGAGATTGTTTGTAAGGTTTGTATTCCAATGACAATTTTTCTGCTTAATTGTGTATACACAACATTATTTAAAGGACAGAGATTCAAATGCAACCCTTTGCAGGCCCTGAATCAAAGTGCCTTGACCTGAAACAAGTTTTAGATATTTCCTTGGGAGAAGAGCAAAAAGTTTGTGCCAATATGGAACCTACTTTTTCCTCTTTCTAGGCCTTGCCACTTTTCACAGATCAGAAAACACAATTTTCACAACAGCTTTTTTTTCCCCGAAAGCCTGTCCATCTGACTATGCAGCACCCTAAAAGAGCAGCCTGGGGACACAGACCCTGCACCAGAGCTCTGTGCTCCCTTTCCAAGACAAAAAGGCTGCCTTCCTGCTAAAGCACCTTGTGTCCTGCTCCTGGTGAAGAAAGTGTCTCGCCATCACCTTCACGCCCCAGCCCAACCTCAGGGGCAGAATGAGTCCCTCTCATGAGAAGTGATCCCAGCCCAAATGGTACATGCTGTCTTGCAGGACCTGCAGAGCTGGGGTCACATCCAGCGGACACCAGGGGACAGATGGCCAGAGCTGCGAGAGGTGCTAATAAAAAACCAGAGACATCTACAGAGTATTGATTATTTCGGCTGTTTCACAGTTGCAGGCAGCTGCCTGCTCCATGCCAGCCTGCTGCCTCCCTTCCCCAGGCTCAGAGGGACACGCTGTCCTCTCCAAGTCCTTCCCACCCAACACCTCACAAAGCAACTAATTAAAGTAGCTCTGCACCCATCAGGTGCTGCGTGGGCAAAGGGCTTGCTTGAAGATGGCTCCAGCCTCCAGCCCCTTGGACAGGGACCACCTTTACTTGCTGGGGCCCAGGAGGGGACATCTGATGAAGCAGCACACCCAGATCTGGCCCCTCACAGAAGCCTGCTGTCTTTCTCCTGCATCTCCACGCACTGCCTCACAGGCAGGACACACCCACTCACACCCCTCATGGGACTTGGATCTCACAGAGAAGATGACAGAAGGGGCCCCCAGGGAAGAGCCGGAGGCAGTGCCACTCACCGGCTTTACCTGCCCTCTCCAAGGTTCCAGCTGACCTGGGACAAAAATTAAGACTCAGCATTGCCTGAGGAAAAACCAAATCCTCCCCGTCAGCATTGCGGGGGCTTGCTTCACGCAGAGTCTAACAGAACCGAGTCTCTGTGCTCTAGCCTGCCTTGCATCCTTTCAGCATGTATTTTAATGTGTTCAACACTGCATATAACAAATCCTACTGATGTAGGTGCCTTAGCACATTTCCGAGGCATCGTGTTTAACAGACTGTCCTATTTGGAGATGCAGAAAGCAGGCTGGTGTTTCTCCAGCCCAGGACTATGAAAAACAGGGCTCTGCCGTGCCTTTGATCTACACAAAAGGCTTTCTCCCCCGCAGCGGGGGAGGCTGCTAGACCCTTCTCCTTTGCAGACGCTCCTCCGCCAGATATTCATGAGCACTGCTTGGGAGGGACTCCGAACCAAACTCTCCCTTCCCCACTGCTGCCTGGGGCCTCTGAGCCCCCATCGCTCTGTGTCCCACTCTCTGTGAGTCGCTGTGTCTGTCCATGGACTCTTACCAAGTGCAGGACATTCTTTAGGGATGGTTCACAAATTTTTCCCTTCCTTTTCCCCTTTCATTCAAACGCCAGGCTCTGGCTGGATCGCACGCATTCCAGTGGCGGGTGCAGCCTTCTCCCCGTTCCCCTCCCCACTCTGGTTTACTACGTGTCTTCCCCCAGGCCCACAGCTTGGGGTTTGTCTTACATCCTTCCCTCTCTCCTGCCTGATTAAGGGCCTCAGCCGAAGCTCTGAGGCTCACCAAGCTGGTGACTCTGAACCACTTGATTTCCTTGGTCCTGTGGTACAACGCTGCACGTCAATGTCAGCCCCAGGCCACCGGTGCCTGCTAGAGATGCTGCAGTGAGGGTTTGATTGCATACATTCTACAGCTGCTGTGAAGGAAACTAAAGGCTGTTTGGACCCGTGTAGCACAGCAGCGTGGCGCAGGTGAAAGCCTCCCGCAAACCAGCTGCTGCCTTTTGTACATCCTCTCACAAGTGCCTCCTGCTGCAGAGAGCTGCTGATCCCCCTGGCGAGCTGTGTCGCACCCCACGCCTGCCTACAAGGAGTCAGGAGAAAGCCTGCACCCATCCATCTGCCTGTTGCTGGGGGAGCTGGGAAAAATCATGCTTGAAAGCCTGAGGTTACTTATCAAACGTGGTCACACAGAGCAGTATTAATGCTGTGACGATCTGCTCTGGCCAAACAGCATCAAAGAGAGAGGGGAGAGCGGCAGAACTGAAAGCACATCCTGTGGCAGTTGCCTTGCCATTGAAACACCCAGCAAGGAGGACAAAGGCTTGGCCCAGGCTTCTGAATTAATAAAAGGTGGGTGGGTGGGTGATCTAGCCAGTCTCAAACAATGCAGTTGCTGCAGAAGGCCTCTGGCTCTTGTTTATGAATTCAAATCTTGGCTGAGGGTAATATTTTCAAAAGCACATTTATATGTGCCAGAAATAACCCCAGAGTTCCTTGTGACATCAGATGACACAACTGTTTGAATGACGAACATTGAAAAGAAATGCTTACTACTTCTGAAACTCTTACCCTGATGCAGCAGCCTGAGCTATCCTCAGAAAACTGCTCATTACTTCTTTGAAACAATTTTGAGAGATCTCCTTGAATGCAAATTTCTCTTTAAAAAAAAGCCAGCATGACATATTTTGACTTTCCTTGTTTGACAATATCATAGTTATTTCATCTCAATAATGTAAAATGTGATTGTTTCGGCTGTGCCTTCTCATTTTGCTCTGTGTGCTTTTGTATTTCATTATCATATTTCAATGCCACAAAGCCCAGATGGAGTATGTACAATATTTCATCTCTTGTACATGTTCTGGCACAATCGCACTGAAAATTTTGAACTTTATCACAGTAAAATGTTTGACTAGCTCCAAGGCAGGATTGAATTTGTATTAGAACTTGGATTTAAAAAAAAAAAAATCAGCTTTTCCCCCCCCATTATGCAGCAAAACCAGCTACTGAAATGTCAGATATTCCCTCTGAAGAAATGTTCTGTTTCCCAAAGATTCATTACTTGGCTTCTGTGAAATGATACATTTCAGCCCAGTTGTCAGTGGATAAGCCTGTCTCAAAGGACACCCTTGTGTTTGCAACGACCTCATCACATTGTATGTTTGAGGATGTGGTTCTCCATTAGGGTTTATCCATGGGGTTAAAGTGAGTTCAAAGGTTCCCACCCGATCCCATTCTCTGTACTTCTCTCTTCCTTTCCCTCACGCATTGTCCCCTTCTATGCCTTCAAACTGGACCAGTGAAACGAGCTGGGTCAAATGAACACAGCAGAAACCTCCCTTGGAAAAAAGAGTTGCATCAGGATAGGGACAGAGCTGCCGCCAGCTCCTCTGCCACCCCTCTGTGCGCTACTTGCCCCTGACGTTTGCCCTTTACCATGCTGTCATTCTCTTTCCTTACAGTGTTATCTGCTCTGAGACAACTGCAACGTTAAAATGCCGGCACGCCCGATTTGGTCTCCGAGCATCCTTCCAGAGGGACCCGGTGATGTGAACCTCGCTCCAGGGCAGCCTCTGGCGAGGCTGGTGGTGAGAGCTGGCCCTGCAGCTCTCTGTGCAGCCAGGCTCTTCCCCGGCACCAACTCACTTGGAAAAAACATGCGTCTTCCCCTGCGCCCACGTTTATTCCCTTTTGCCTTTCGCAGGGAATTGAAAAGCAGTCCTCGAAACCACGCGGCCGTGACCAGCACGATCGAGGCCGCATTTGTATCGCAGAGAAAGAGTGGGACAGTCTCGCTGCCGACCCTGGGCGGCTCTAACCCGTCGGACACGAAGCGATGAGACCCCCTCCGGCAGCTCCCGGACGGGCCGGGTGGGACAGGAGCCTTTTGTCGCTGCCGGGGATTTATTTCCATGGGCGCCCCCGCCCCTCCTTGCCCCGCAGGAACCCGGCCCCGGGACGCCGCTCTTTGTTCCCCCGCGCCGGGCCGCGGTGCCGCCCGCGCAGGAGGCAGAGGGAGGCACGGCGGCGCATCCCGCAGGTAGCGCACAGCCCGGAGCGCGGTGCGGGCCGGGCCGAGCGGCGGGGCCGCCCCGTCGGGCGGTGGCTGTGGCGGTGGCGGTGGCGGGTCCCGCCCGCCGAGGGCCGGCGCGGGCGGGGCGGGCGGGCGCGGTAAAGGCGGCGCCGCGCGGGGGCCGGGCTCAGTCTGGCCGCCTGCGGGCTGCGCGGCGCCGCGGCCGCCCCCGGACCGCTCTGCCCATGGGGCAGCCCCGCCGAGCCCTCGGGAGCGTCCCCCGCCGCCGGGACCTGCGCTAGGGCGGTGAGTGCCGTGCGCGTCTCCCCGCGCCGCCGACTTTCCCCGCCGCCCCTCGGGGTCCCGGGGATCGGGGCGCGGACCCCGGCGTGCGCCCCGCGGGAGCCCGCTGCGGGCAGCCGCCCCCGGGCGTCCCCTCGCAGGCAGCGCGGACGGGGGAGGGATGGATGGACCGACCGACGGGCAGGGGCGGCAGGAGGGGGATCAGCCCTTGTGCCGGCTGCGCATGGCTGCGATGGGACCGTCTCCGTCCTGGCCGTGCCTAGTCCGGGTGGGATGGGTGGAGGAGGAGGTGGCGGAGCGTTGTATCCTGGTGGGAGGGTGGCAGGTTACTCCGAGCGTTGGAGGGACAGCGGCCGTGCCGCCTTGCGAGGTGATGCGCAGGCGGTCCCTTGGCTTGGTGGCGACGGCTTTCTCCTGGCTGTTACTCGACTCAAAGGCAGGGGTCCGGTGTTACTTCTTTCCTGGAAGTGCCCCGTCCTTTTCCGCGTGCTCGGGAAGCGTCACAGGAGGTACCCAAATAAGTACCTCAGGTGCCTGAAAGGGGAGGCTGAGTCCTAGGAGGTCATCCTCGGCGGCTGAGTATTGCGTTGGGTTGGGATGAGGGAAGCTAGCATAGCTGGGCTCCCCGTGGGATGCAATCCCGTAGGTGTACTAGGGAGCCCTGGCTGCGAGGAAGGCTTGGCCATGAGGGACGGGGAGGTGCTTGGGCTTGGAGGGAGAGGGGCAGGGGAAGGGAGCCGCGATGCGGGAGGAAGCCGGGACAGACCCCCTGCCATCACAGAGGGGAAGGCAGAGAAAGCCAGCTCTCAGCGGGCTCTGCATCCCCGCCTGAGCTTGCACATTCCTGCGTGCTGAGCGGTCTGCTCTGCCTCTTGCAGGGTTTGGCTGTCCCATCTGAGCAGGTGCATTGCTCTGTCCAGAGCAGCAACAGCTATTAGGCTTCCCTGTTGAGAACAGCTCCGACTGAACAAACCAGGCTGAGCAAGAAGCAGCACCTTATTCAGCACCTGCTCCTTGCCCTGCCTCAGCGCTGCTTGGAGTTGCAGTTCAGTGAGCCTTTTTCTTGCCTGAGCAGTGAACCTGACCCTCTGGCAGCTGCCTGAGAATCAGGGCTGCGAGTGATTAAATGGGTACCATTTAATCTCCTCTGTCTGCAAAGGCTGGGAGTTACAAATGCCAGCAGCAACCAAAGCCTTGTTGACATTAGGGTACCACTAGCACAGCTGAGCCATGAGAAACTACAGAGTATGCAAGAGCCCTGGCTATTCTGGACTTGGCATAACTAACTTGTTCAGTAACTCTATCTTCAGTAAAGCAGTCTGCTGAATAATGGCATTCAGGGCCTGTGGATGAGGAAAGTGATTTTTAAACAAATAAACAGTAGCTACAATTCAAGTAGGGGAGTCCGCCCAGGGAGGAAGTTTTCTTAGAATGGTTTTGGCAAAGCCCCCAAATAAATAAGGTCTTAAGACTCATCTTGAAGGCACCTCAACTAGCCCTAGCCCTGTCTGAGCTAGGCTGCATAAATACACACCTGATGCGTGCACAGTGGAGTGTGAGGGACACCATGAACTTGTGGTGTCCTTGTGCCCTCAGCAGAGAGGGGCTGGATACTGATGGCAGCTGGGAAAAGGGGGACTTGGTTGCTTTAGTATGTGTTCTTGTTCTTTGACTGCAGTTTGGAGCCAGGTCAAGGGAGCTCCTCTTCGTGTAGGTTGTTGTCCCAGCCAGGAGGCTGAGAAGGTGAGGTCTGCTCTACAGTCTCAAGAGAAGTTGGTCCTTTCTGCTTGCAGTCCTGTAGTGAGGTTTTATCGTAGAGATGTGAACAGAAGAGCATCTTCAGAGATGTACATCAAGGCGAGGCTTGGGGTGGCCATTGATCTCTTGGAGAATAAACCACAGACATGCTCTCCCCTGAGGTTTTCAGTCCATTTGGAGCTGCTTGAAGGCTGGGGCGTGATCCAAAGGGAAATGTTTTCCTATTGTTCTCATTGAGCATCGAGTGCTGAAGCATGCAAAATGCCAGGAGTACATCTGCAGCTGGTGTTCACTTGTCCTGCAGCTCTCTGAAGGTCAGCACGTTGAATAGTAGGGGCTGGGAGGGATGATACCACATGCTGCTTGCAAGCATCACTTTGAGCTGTTTGGATCGTGAAATGTTCTGTGCAAAGTGTGTGTTTGGTCCTCATCCAGTAAGTCCCCAAATTTCTAAAGAAAACTGCTAGATGCCGTTAGAACACAAAGAGTATCTCCCTCTGACGCAGGCAGGGTTGGCTGCCTTCCCACCAGGCTGCCCAAGAGGCTGCATGTTGACCTGGGTGGAGCCGTGCATGAGATGGGGGTGTCTGTCTTCTTAGGGCTACGTTTCTGGCTACAAGCTTTCCCTTGGCACAGGATAAAAGCACACGTGAACCAGAAAGATGTTGAGATTGTTTATGTTTGACTTCTGGCCTGGTGCCAGAGGGAACAGCTTGGTGACCTTGGCACTGTTGGGCCATTATTTATAGAATGTAGACCTTCTGGGTTTTGTGTTTTTGATGTAGGAATGTTAAAATAAGTCTTGGGAGGAAAAGACCCAATGCTGGCCACAAAATGCATTTGGACTTTTTCCAGACCAGGAAAAACAACACTTAAGAGGTGACCAGGTGTTCCCTGTTCACATTGCTTTCTGCCTTCCCTTGGAAAAGATGGGTTTGGTGCTGTTGTGGAGATCACAGGCTAGCATGAGTTCACTCCGTGTTTGAAAAGTCCTTGTTCAAGATGCTAAAAGATGTTCACAGAGAAATCCGGCTATAACCAAAGACACTCGCAGTAGTTTAGACATGAATGGAAAAGACAAATGACTCCCTGGCCTTCTTTGGTTTCTTCTGTTTGTGGAGCTCTGTGTCATCTGCAAGGCTTAATGCATCTCTGTGTGTTTCAGTGCCCATCTGTGGTGCTGATTAGCATGGCTGACCCCGGATGACAGATGGAGAAGAAGAGGCTTGGAGATGCACAGGGTTTTACTGGAAGGCCCAGCACACAGTGCTGGCCCCACAGCTCTGCCTCCCAGGGCTCTGGTGGAACTCCAGTTTCCTTCTGGGTTTCACAATGTGCATGAGTCTCTCATCCTCATTCTGTGCAGTGGGTATGCATTCCAATTACCTAAATCTGTAAATGTCCTTCTATCCCTCTGTGTGCAAAATAAGAACTTATTGAGCATATTTGCGCATTGGTTTTGATGGAGAAGTCCTTGCCTAGGCTGTACCTGACTCATTTATACCAGACCTTGGTTGGACTCTTACCCAGCTCATCTTACAGGGCAAAGTGGAGGACCAGTGTCTGTAAGAAAGCTCGAGTCCAAATTTGTACTGACTGCTGCTGTGATTATGGGGAGGAGAGATCCATCACCAAAACAGGGAAATTATCAAAACCATTGTAGATGGGTTTAGTGCTAAAGGTTGAGCAGCTTCTGCTGATGGTGGTCAGGAACTGCGTGCTCACTTTCTGAACCTATGGGGCCAAGATCAGAAGCCAAAGCATAAGGACTGGTAGCTGGCTCCATTGCTGCAGAGTTTCCTAGAAGTTTTTGTTAGGGATTTGGATTAACATAATTTAAGTCAAAGGCACGGAGGAGAGCATGGGGAGAAAAGCAGTTAGGAATAAATCCACGGTTCGATAGTCCGGTCTCCTGAGGAGCGGTATTACAGGATGAGTTAGTGTAGCAGGAGATGCGCACAGAGGAGTGTCAGATAACACTGGCCACCTAATTATTTGTTTGAAGGGATTCTGTGTTTTAGAGGGAGATTAGTGTGCAGTCCCCTCTGCAGCTGCCTGCCGCTGCAAACCAGAGAAGAATCCCTCCTTTTGGTACTAAAATTAGGCAGCAGCACTTTGACTGTGTGGCCTGGAGGGGCAGGTGCAGGCAGAGCAGCTCACAAAGGCTTGCAACCCTCTTGTTTGTAGCTGTATCCTGCCTGGGTTGAGAAAGTAAACAGTTTGAGGCTGTGTCAGCAGCCAAACAAGAGACCTACAGAGAAAACCCACAAGTCTTCAGGAAACTCTGTGAGTGACTCAGATGGTGTTTTTGTCTGAGTACCCATTCATTCAGTAACCCATGATGGCAGCAGAAGCACTTTTTCTAGTGGTGCCACCTTATGAGTGAAACACAAACCTCTAGTGTTGATGTTTGTGGTACTATAAAGACTTGAGGATCCCTTCCAGCCAACAGATGTTCCAGGAATTCCACTGCTAAGACTTAAAATAATCCCAGTCCTTGCTGGGCGCTGCAGTTTCTTTCTGGGCTTCCAGCTAGGGCTGCTGTAGATGGAGATAGATGTGCCAAAGAGCAGGCAGTTTCCCAAGGACAGCTGTGCTTCCTTTCCTTCCTGACAGCCAAGAAGATGCCTTTCCTGGCTGTCTGGCCCTGCCTGGCTGTGTGTGACATGCACCCAGCCAGGCAGCAGCCTCACTAGTGCCCCGTGCTGTGTTGCTGCAAAGCTGTGGGAGATGTGTGGGCAGTGCTGGAGCACAGCCTGGGTGCAGACACTGCCGTGTTGTATGGAGTCCTCAGGAAGGGCTGTGTTGCCAGTCCTAACCGGAGCTCCAGGAAGCAGGCTATTTTCTGAAGAAACAAGATACCATAAACGTCCATGGTTTTAAGTCCCTCTTAGTCTTCCTCTTGGACATTTAATTTTAGCTGCCTGGCATGCCATTCATGGTCAATGTTTGGTGTATTCCAGGTAGGTAGAAACAGGAGCCACCTCCTTGCAGAGAGGAAACTCAAAAACCACAATACTGAATCCAGGGGAGCTGGGTAGTATTGGCTTTCACCACCGTTTTCTTTGTGGCCTAGGAAGAAAAGTTTCTGTAGAAGCTGCTTAATAGCAATAAAGAGCATCCAAACATTAACTCTGCAGAAAGCAGAAATCTACCAGGAGTCAAAGGTTGCACCAAACAGGACCAAAGAATGTGGACCATCTGTCTGTGTTTTCCCAGGTTGTTTTCATGGTAAAGTGAGAATAAAATTTAGCTGTCTTTAATATCAGCATTGCTGGTGGAGTCTCTGTGAGTGTTGACCACAGACCTGGTGTGCTTGTGAACGGCAGGCATCTATGGTGCAGCCTTCCACCCTCCTGTCCTACTGCTCTGCCCAGTGCAACTGTTTTCTCCTTGGGGTGTATGATTGTGTTCTTGCCTTGTCCATTGGCAAAAACTCATCAGGAGTTCATCCAGTCCCTTCCATGAACTGTGACAACGTCTGCTGTTTAAATCTCTGGACAAGTAGGATGCATTGAGAGTTGGATGGAGGAATAATAAAGCAGTTGAGCTTATCCCCTCCAGCCAATTTATTCCCTGAATCACATCACCATGCAAACCGAGTGCCTGTCATTTGTGCTTACAAAGAACACGGGGGACAAGAGGCCAACCTGGAACCCCCAGAGCCCTGGCTGTATGGAAATGACATTACAGTGAAAGGCAGTGGGGAAGGTGTTGACTAAAACCTGACATTTCTATGCCATGAGCTCTTCTAAGCAGGGGCCTGTGCTATGTTTGCTGACAGATGTATGTACACACACGCAGAGTAGCAAAGCACCGTGTGTGTACACACACATACACAGTCCTGAGGGATGATCCTGATATTACTGGAACCTGTTGTACCCAAGTGTCTGAGACTTAAAACTGTAGAAGAAGGGAAGGTCCTTAAACAACCCTAGATAGTAGAGATGGGACATCTGGCAGTGCTGCGTTTTCCATGGTTACTTGAGACCTTGATTTGTCAGCACTGATGCTGCTATCACTTGGCTGCCTGAATCTCTCTGTTGCCTGCTTGTCCCTGGGTAGACGAATCAAACAAAAGTAAGGAGAAGAACTAGTTTGTACTACCTTTATCAATTTCTTTCCTAAGACTTCTCTTGCGTGTACCAGGCAAGATGGAGAGAGAGCTCCTGTGGGACCTCTCAGTTCTCAGATATCCCTTGTCACCAAGGCTATTTATGCCACATACTGGTGTCCACCCCTTCGCCTCCTCTCTGCTATAACAAGAGAAATCTTGCATTAGTTCCTTAGGCTGATGTGGGTCCTCTGTGGCTGTGACTAATAAGAGTTACTTAGGGCATAGCATCTCCATACCCTTTCCTTGCATGTTGTTGTCTAGTTTTCTTACAATCCCAAAGTGTGTATCCATGCTGTGAGATGGGCAAAAGTGATCCAGGGTTTGCCTAGGATCAGGTAGTGAAAAGTTCACTGCAAAGATCTTGATCTTGTCCATCCGTATAAAAGCAGTCAAAAGCCTAGTCTTGCTCACCATCTAGGCTCTTCCGATGTGTATGGAAAGAGGTGAACCCTTGCAGGGGATGAGGCATCTTGTCCTGAAATGGACACCTCTGGGGGTTGGCTCACCCTGCCTATTTCTCAGGGAGCCTGAAAGAGCGGGGTGAGGAGACGTACGGATTCGAGTTATAGTTGATGCTTCCAAACTCCATTCTCTCCACCCATGAAGTGCTTTTATTCTGGGCTGGGGGCAGACTGACTCTGTGCTCCTCACAGTACACATACACTGGCCTTTTGTGGAAGCTGGAGAACCTGTCATGCATCAGGGACATTGTCTCTTTCAATCTCCTTTATACGAGTTCCTTTTTCTGATGAAAGCTTTCTAAAGGGTACTTGTGTGCTGAATAGCCATTGTTGATAATGCATGATATGAAATCCAAAAGGAAGGCTGAGATTAAATGTCACGCACTTCACAGTCGGGGAATTCAAAGAGCTTTGTTGATCTGTGCATAATTCGGGGGTTGACAGCTCATGCATAAACAAACATGTGCACATCCACATACATGGATGTGTGCAGAGTTTTCCCCTGACTCAGCAGCATGTAAAAGCAGTGTCAGGTGGGTGTGAGTTCCAGGGGAGTGGGTGCCGTGTTTGTGGGAAAACCTGTGGGTTCTTCGGGACTGAGAACCACACTGGCAGATGCAGTCACTTGTTGTTAGTGTGGTGGGCTTCCTTCCGCCCTCCTCCCCTGTGCAGCTCTGTGCTGAGCTGTGGCTGCTTTGATTTTCTGTGTCTGGGTTTAATCTGACCATGAGAATCTTCCGAGAGCTTCTGGCGTGTGCAATATCGATGTGAGGTTCACCCCAATGTTTCCACAGTGCTTTCTCCCAGCAGCAGTGCAGGAAGCCAGAAAAAATTGTCGTCATGCTAAGCTGGTTGTTAGTCAGGCCAGGAAGGGCATTTCTGCCTCTGACACGTGTGTAATGAACCAAGGGCTGCACAGGAGTCCACAGAGCAGGCCTGGGTGTCACAAGCTGGCACTGGTGGGGTACAGTGGCTGGGCCATTGCTTGTGAAATGTTTTACCTGCTGCACATGAGCCATATGAACTTCTGTGGTAGATTTACTTCTCATATACATCTGGGAAAACCTCAGGTCTCAGAGGTTTAATGACCCAGTCTTCATTTTATGAAAGGAGAAGCAGCACTGCCAAACCTATCATCTAATAGTTTGGCTTTCAGGCTTTCTACTCTGCATGCTGTGCTGTAGTTCTGTTTCTAAAAACAACTGGTTTCACTTTTGAGTGCCTCATTGCAGGAGAGGGGCATACTTGTGGCTCCTCCTTATTTTGGGGGATGCTGTGGGACAGTGCTCCGCAGACATGTCCCTGTGCACCAGGTGGTACCCCTCTAGTGGGCTGCTAGAAGTTTCTTTTAGGCTGTTTCACCACTGACTTGTGAATTAGCAGAGCTTGTGCTAGCTCTGGCAGCAGCTATTTAGAAGTTTTCCTCTTCTAAATCTGTCCTCCTAGCTTCTGTTTGCCCAACATGGGGAATTTTGCATCTGACATTTTTAGCAGTAACCTGTTGCTATAGAAACTGCTAAGGTGTCAGAGGGAGATTTTTGCCACGTTGGGATAGGCTACCAAGTAGCTGAAGTATGTGTTTTGTTGGAAGGCCTTCTCCATCATGTTTTTGCTAAGCAACTCCCCGAGCCTGTCTGCATGTCTGGGCTTATTTCGTGTCTAAGGAGCCATGAGGGAGTGATAAACCCAGAGTTCTAATTGTTTGTGAATGAACAGGTAATATTGGCAAATTGTTTAGGGAAGATGTGAGAAGGGGTTCCCAAGATGCAGTGATGTGTCCAAGTGGTGTGTAGGGGCTGAGAGATCACAGGTGGTATCAGTCTTTAGGGCAGTAGATGGTTGACCTGCAAGCAGGAGTTGAGACTCTCAGTGACTTCTCCCAGGAAGTAGTCTGGGACAAGCTGCTTCTCTCACCCTTGAGACCAAAATATAGATGAATGCCAACATATTTGGCTGGTCTGCTAGTCTGAATTCTCTTTACTAACCAGCCAAGAGATCGTGCAGCAGAACCCAAAGTAAGTCCACACAAATCAACCCATGTCTCTTATTTGTGTGTGTGTGTGTGTGTATGTATATATAATAACTATATTTATATATATATATTCATGTACAAGTACATATATATATATATGTACATTTATCTAGGTGTTATTTGTTAATATATAACTTGCTATTATAAATTAAATTTATTTATATAAATAATAAACTCTTACAGGATGTGCATGTAACCATGTATATGGGAAATGCTCTATAACAGGGTTGTTGGCAACTCAGCTGTTTACTGATAGTCACTTGGGCCATTTCATATCAGACCTGATTTACAGGACTTCTGTGTCATAGAAGGAAACTTTATTGCTTGTACAATGAGAAGTGTGAGTCCTCTGAGTGCCTATGTGCCTGGGACTCAGGAAGTATCCTGGCTAGACCAAAAGGCAATCTTGCTGCTTAATGCAAATTTATTCGTCTGCCCTTTTTCCTCCCTATTGTGTGTGCCTAGACTGCACATCTGGTCATATCATGACAGACTATGGAGATGAGAAACCCTTTGTTTTCTACACAAATGGAATAAAATAATCTGATGCTGCTGGGGTGTCCTGCAGGAGTTGTTCTCAGGCTGGGGTTGCAAACTGGCCCATGAAACTGGTTGGGAATCTGCTTTTGTGATTCTGGAGTGGAACAGACTCATTTCATCTTGCATTTCATAGATGTAGACATGCTGGTAGTGTATAAATCACAGTTGGTTGCATTGTGCTGAGTAAGTTCCAGGACTGCAGATAGAGAACTAATGTTGCTGGAGGTGTAGATTATTGTCTTTGGGGAGGGAATCCATCGAGAATGGGTTTGAAATCACTACTTCAGTGACAGTGTACAGATGGATGTTGTGCCTGTGTGTGGCTCAGGGGACTTAATGTCCCAAACTGTAGTTTCTTAACAATTTTCTCTTGAGTTCTGGAAAAGGACAGAGATGTGGGGAATTATTGAGAATAAAGAGCATTGGCTTCATGGAACATTTATGAAAGTCTCTTGCAGGTGCTTGGGGGCATAGTGGAAAGAAAATCTGTGGAGGTTTGAGGTTGTCAGGAAAAGAGGTGCCAAGAAGCCCCATGTTACTGTGAAGATTCAGTGTCAGTGGTGTGGTGGATAAGCAGCATGGACTCCTCCCTGCTCCTCCCAGGGTCTTTCCATAGAGTTCCTTTGAGCCTCTGTTATGCCTCAGGTGTGAGGCAGAGGGGATGAAATGCAGAGTTCCATATTTTCTGTAAAACTGACCTGTATTACCCCGTTTGGTTGAAGGACTTTCCTAGCTTTTTAAGCTGCTCTTTTTCAGTAGCAAGGGTTGATTTACTTGGCTGGGGGTTTTTTTGTGTTTCTGTGTGTGTGCATATGGGTTTTATTTTTCCTTCTAATGTTTCCGTGTAGAAATCATCTGCAGGACAGATGGCCCGTTAAGCTTCTGGGGCTGTCTCTCACAAACACCTGTCTCAGGCAGCTGGGAATCAACAAGGAATTCTCCTCTTTTAATGCCCTTAAAGAAAACCAGCACCAGATCCTAATATGTCCTATTTCCCTCCCTCCATCCTCCCAGCTTCCTGGGAAACCTAACTGCTTAGCTGTGGCCATCTGTTGAGACAGCGAGGGGCTGGGTGGGAGGTGGCAGCCAGAGCCTTTGTGGGGACAGCAAGGGCAGCTTTGGGGTGATGGATTGCTGTGGCTGGCTGGGCTGAGAGCCTCGGTGGCAGCGAAGAGGATGATGCAGGGGATGGACTTTTATGTAAGTAACACAGATGAGAGTTGCTGAAGCAGCTGTTGTACGTTGTTGTGCTTGTACCTTGCATCCTTTGTATTTGCAGCCAAAACACACCTCAGCAGCCAGGGATGGGCTACTTGAGGAGGCAGGGTAGCGTGGCCAGGCCTGCACGTGGTGGGTGAGTGTATGTGTGTGGCAGATGAAGTCTGTTTGTGCCCCGTGGTGGGAACCCATTGAGCCCATACAGAGCCCATGGTGGGGCCAGGTGTCCAGCTGGGCACCCAAGGGGAGTCCTGTGTACCGTGCAGGGCGCCTGCCCAAGTACATTCAGGGTGTCACAGGCTGCTCTGCCAGCTGCTGCGAGAGGCAAACAAGCATTGCTCCCCTGAGGTGCTGCCCAGGCTCGCGTGGAGGGGTCAGCGAGTTGCTGCAGGTGGTGCTTGGCAGGCTGGCAGGAGTGAGGTTGCTGTGTTTAATTATAGCTCCCGTTTGAGAAACTAGTAGAGCAACAGAGCTTTTTTATTGTGTTCTGGGGGAAACTGAGCACTTTACAGGTTTTGATTGCTATATAACACATCCTGTGACACAGACGGAAACTTTTCTGTGGTCTCTGCAAAAGGAAATTTGAAACCTATGGGCAATAAAATCCTGGAGATGGGCCGTACCTCCCAGGTGCTATGGGATATAGCCAATAGTGGTTCCTCTTGGGGCAGGATGTTTGTACAGCCACAGGGAGCTTAGGGGAAGGAGCTGCTGCACCCGGGTGGCTGCAGAGGAGCAGTGGGGAGGAGGGTGCAGGGGCTGAGCCTGCTTGGGCTAAAGCAACCCTGAAGCAGACGGAGTAGAGGATGCATGGAAAAGGCTGAGAAGACTTTGGATGTCCTTTTTTTGTGAAGTGGTGACTGAGCAAGCAACACAAGTTAACTCTTTCCTCCACAGCAGGCTGCAGAGACCCATTGTCCCCTGTTGAGGGTGATGCTGGCCATATCCATTATGTTTGAAGGCGCCAGAATTGCTGTAGGCACTGGGTGCTGCTGCCTTGAGAGTGGAGGCTTTGTGGTCGTGGGCAGCTCTGCACCTCACAAACAGCATTGGAGGGCATCCAGCGGTGTCTGGCCATGAGACGTGCCCAGCCTGATGGATGAGCTTTAGGGTGCCTGAGGCTCTTGGTGCATCTTGCAGATGATTTGGCAGATGACCTGGAGGCACCCAGTGAAGATGTCCTTTGACCTAAGGATCTTGCTTTGTACTATCATTGTGTGTAGGGGCAGGAAATCTACTGCCTAGGTTTGTAGGTGATCCTTAGGGATGACACAGTGTCCCTGTGCCTTTTAGAGTCACTTAAGGAAGCAGCAGGGCTGTGGCAGGGCTGGGGATGAGCCTTTGACAAGACATGCTTCCTGCTGGTATTACAAAGAGCCTTCTGTGCTGGAAGGGCTGGTGTTTATGTGGGAACGGAGCCCTGTGTTCCTGGCTTGTTACAGGTGAGAAATCTGAAGTCTCCCTGTTGCTTAGGTGTACAGACTGTGCCAGACGGAGCGGGAGCAGCCGCCGCATTCTGCTGCTGTGGTGGCTGAGTGCTAATTGTTTTTACTGCCTGAGCATCAGGTTATTTTTGGCTTGATCAAGTTTCATTCCCAGCTGGCTGGTGGTAGAGAGGTCCTAAATGTGTAAATCTCCACGCTTGATAGAAATCTAGGCAGGGAGCTGGTTTGGTCACTGTGGGTTTGGGATGTGCAGCTGCAGAAATACAGCATGAATATAGCTATATCTTGGTTGTTACATGGGACGTGGGGAGTTCTGGCTCAGGGTCTGCTGCACCATGGGCTTCCAGGGAAAACTCTTGTTAGGCCATTTGGATAGGATGCACAAAGATGTTTTGTGGCTCTCAGGTGTGTTTTTGGGTTAGACACAGGGAATTTACCTAATCCCTCAGGATTTCAGAGTCCTGAAGTGTCTGAGGTTGTTTACCAGCAGATTTTAAGCATGTAAAAGTGAGCAGACCGAACCTTCATATGCGGTGGGAAAAAAGGAGTGTTGGGTCCCATGCGATTAGGCAACAGTGTAATGTTTGCAAGGACCAAGGTACTTGGTAGGTCTGTGGATCCTGTCCTTAATCTCCTTGTGTTTCCACTGCCTCTCCTCTTTACCCTGCCCCATGTGTTTGAGCCCAGGCTTTCTCGACAGCTCTGTGGCTGATGAGAGCAGCTGCTATGGACTCAGTACTGTCCTCACCAGCAGAGACAGAACTGCCACAGCCTGGAGGAACATTAGAAGAGCTGGACAAATCCATTACAGCTGCTGGCCCTTGCAAGAGAAATGCTGTGGGCATCAACCCATCTATGAGGGTACAGCACAGCTGCCATAGTGGAGGCCCCTATCATGTGCACACTCCCTTGTGCTGCTGCAGTGCTGGAGAACTCCCCTGGGCTCTGCCAGATTGCTGCCAGAGAACTCCTGTATTGGAAAGGGACACTGCCTCTGCTTCATATCTAGCATTGGTTCTCAACCTGTGCTCTGTAGAAGATGCTGAGGCATGGCAAGTGCCCTGTTAGGCTGTTACAAAGGACATGCATCCACTGTACCTTCTTGGTTAATTCTTAGGAGTAACAAACAAAGCGGGCTCAAGATGTTGAGTTGTCTCACTGGCCTGAATGTGATAGAGCTGAACAAACTTTTGTCCAACTTAAATATAGAAACATTTCATTGTCCCAGCTTGACTCCCGTCATACTCTCTTCCCCTGCTTGCAGATTAGAAGTGCCATCAAACCCTTGGAGCGAGAGGTTCTGCAGTGCCACCTCTTTAATTCAAGCAGTACTACTTTCTCAGGTAAAAGGCTGCACTGTGGATGGCAGTGCCACTGAAACAGCATCCAGCTTAGCAGCAAGCAGCATCCCTGTTCCCAGGGCCCTGGGGAGCCGTGTCCTCCCAGGCAGGCAGGCTGCCACCCACGAGCAGTTTGGCTCTAGCTTGCAGGAGCCGTAGGCAGTGACCTCCAGGCGCTGCAGGAGCAGGGTCTGGCTCTGCACCTCGCGGTGGGTGCACGGCTCTGGCTGCTGCAGCACTGAGGCGTGTGCAGTTGAGTCTCCTCTCTCCCACGCTGCAGAGCTCTCCTCTCCAGACGCTGGGAGGGAAGCGGAGACGCTGGGGGAAGAGCTGTGGAGGTGGGGAGAGATTGAGCTATCATTAGCGTGGCACCAGTGAGGTTTCTTTGCACCACTAAGCAGTAGCTATCAAAATTGAATGCAGTATGCTGAACAGCTGAGCAAAGGAGCAGATACTGAAAAGAGCCTGAGAAGAAAAGGCATCTATGAGGAAAAAGCCCTCTTTCAGCTGCACATAGACACTGCCCATCACAGAGAGCTGTGGCAGGGAGTAGGAATTGCCTCTTTATGGTGGTTGATCTGCACAGTCCCTGGGATGCTTGGAAAAAGGATTAAGGAGGAGAGAATCGCAGGAGAAAGAGGATGTGGAGGTTTCCCTTTGCAAACTCACAGGCTAATAGAAATCATCCTCTAAATTGTCAGTGTGTCAGGATACATTAATGTAAGTATAATGTTTTCAAATCCTCAGCATCTTCTATCTGAATGTCACTGAATTAGTGCTAATTGCATTCATTAGCTTGTTAGCCATTAATATTCAGCATTTGTTAGGCTGGCTCTGTCTCTGGATGATGGGCATAATGAGATGTGGGACTGGCTGCGGGGCCATGCCATAGCTGTGCTGTAGGAGCGTGGATTTATGTACCAGATTGGTTTATTGGCATTTGTGTCTGCCTTGTGTTGTCCCAGCTCTTGGCCAGTGGCTTACCACAAATTAGTGGAAACTTTTAATGGGAGAGCAGTGTTAATGATGATGTGGATACACTTCCACCAACTCCTGCCCTGAAAGCAACTGGCGAGACAAATGATGGAGGCAAATTTTGATCTTTTGGCCTTGAACCAGTTGCAAAACTGCCTCTGTAATCACTAAGCTCTTCAGTGCAGTCTTCATTGGTGAGTCATGGAGTCCCACCTTTCTTTGCTTCTTGCTCTCAGGAGAAATCCTCTATTACTTTTTTTCTTCCTTTTTCTTTCCTTTCTTTTTCTTCTTTTTACCCTTCTTTTTTTCTTCTTTTTTCCCTTTTTTTCTTCCTTCCTTCCTTTCTTTCCCCTCTCCCACCCCATCTTCCCTTCCTCTAGCATTTCTGACCATGAGGCCAGAGCAGGAGGTGTGGGCATCCGGCTTTCCCTAGCAAGAAACTAGGAAGGATCCAGAAGTGCCAGGATGGCATGGCCAGCACACTCAGCACCCCAAGTCTGTAGAGACCAGAAAGCCTCAGGTCTCTTATCCCTGTGGAGAGCCAGTAGGATGCTCCTGCTCAGGTGCTCTGCCAGACTTTTCCCTCACTTTAGAGATGTGGGATGGCCTCAGAGTGGTTCTGAGGCTTAGAGAGAGGACCATTCACCACGGGGATGTTGCTTCAGGATAGGAATGGATGGCTTTGATCAGAAAATGCTGGGCTAGAAATACCGCAACAACGTGTCTTCTCTGGTTTCAGCAGTTCTGGTGGGAAACCACTTAGCATCCAACCCGGTGAGTCTGGGTCAGCCAGGAGCAGAAAAAAATTGCAAAAATGTAGCTAGTTAAAGTGGTTGAGGTTTTCTTTTAGACACATCACTCTGGCTTTGGGGTGGATTTTGTGTGCAGATTATCTAGATTTGAATACACACAATTTATTGTGACAGTTTAGGTTGGCAAACCCCAGACATGATAAATCTTTCAAACTCTTCTACTGTCAACTACCATTTGAGCTTCCTGCCTTGTGCTTGAGGGTAGGCCTGAGTATACAGCTTCTATGTTCCTTCTGAGCAGGTTTTCTCCACTGTCGCACTTCTGAAATATTTCTAGACCCTGACTGCTGCATCTGGCTTTGTGCTGCCTTTCCAGGAACCTGGGCTTAGCTATTCAGTGGAATAACAGCAAAAAACCCACAACCAAACAAGCCCTGCTACAATCCAAAAGAAGTACCTCCAAAGCACTGAGTAGCTCAACTGGCTCACTGAAAAGCATTTTGCCTGCTCTGCTGAAAGGATCTTATTAAACCCTTTATCATGGGGTTCACCTTTTGCACCATCCCAGCAAGACCTCTTAACTTTGCCTTAAAGAAAGAGTTACGTTGGGCACTTGCAGACAGGACCGGCTGTTCCTGTCTGAACCACCACAGGGAAGGGTTTTCCTCTGAGAGGGAGATCCCTTGCAAGGCACTGGGACAACATTTGCATACGCAATGCCAAAATAATTGTACCTCATTTTATTACTCCCCAATGGCTTGTGAAATATTTAGACGTCAACATAAATTGTCTCCTCCTGGGGCAGCTCTGGGAAGGCTTGGCTGAGGCATGGGGCTGCTGGTGCTTGAGCCCAACACTTACTTGGATTAGCTGTGCTTGCTACCTGGGGGGAATTTCTGTGGGTCTCTGGGAGGGTGAAGTGGCAAATGGAAAAAAGTGCTTGTGTTCAGCTGAGCCCAGATGAAATGAAGACAAATTGAAAGAAAAGGCTTTCCGAACCAAGGGTTTCCAGGGTTTTATGACTGCAGGATGAGACAGAGTGATTTCATGGAACTCAATACCTGTACCTTTATACCCATGCTAGGGCAGAAGTTATCTTTTTCAATTCTCTCAGTTCCCTGTATTTATTTATCCCAGACAGTATTTGTAGTTTCTAATTTTGCCATCATTTCCCAGAAAGCAACGTGTCTTCAGGGAAAATCATGCCTCTGGCTTCTTGTTATTCAGGAGCTGATATGTTCTGGCACAACGTGGGGGCTGCAGCATCTGAGGGGGGACACACAAATAACTACCTGATACTTGTTTGGGGTTTGACCTGAAATGGCAGCTGAAGAATGTGATGTATTGCATGGCAAAAGAAAAAAGGCCAAGTATTACTTAATGACTTTAATTCCCCTAGTCTGAGACACATTTAATTCCCCTAATCTGAAAAACAGCAAAGAGGTACTATTGGGCATTTCCTCATGCTGGGATAGACAAGATTATGGTTTGTAGGTTAAAAGCATTTATAACTAAATGTCTGTGCTAAAGCCACTCTGTTCTGATTTTTTTCTTTCCCCCCATGGCAGATCCCAGTGAGGGCAGAATCAGCCTGAGATGAACCACCTGTAACTGGGGCTGGCCTCGCTGCCAGGGCTCCCTGCCCTGCGAGGATGAGGAGCCGTCTGCCGGCCTGACAGAAAGATTTGGCAGTGGTGGTTGTTTTATTTTCCCCAAACCTCGTGGAATTTCATGTGACAGCGGAGCCTCTTCCTGCACCCTCCTTGTGCCACCTCGCGGCCCAGGGCTCGGCGGGGCAGGGCCTCCACCATGGCAGCAAAGCAGCCCCCGCCGCTGATGAAGAAGCACAGCCAGACCGACCTGGTGAGCAGGCTGAAGACACGCAAGATCCTGGGCGTCGGCGGGGAGGACGACGACGGCGAGGTCCATCGCTCAAAGGTGAGGGAAGCCCGTGTGCACTAATGATGGAAAAGGGACCTTCTGCTGGGCAAACCAGGGTTTGGCCATCCATGTGGTCTGGGGTAGTCCCACCCGGCATTGTGAACATGGACACAAATGGCTCTGGGCAGTGTGCACATGAGGGCAGGACAGAGACTGTGACACGCCGAAGGCTCTGCAGGAGCCTGTGCTCCATCAGGATGTGACATGCAGGTGATGTGTGTGAGGAGTCAGTTCCCTTCTTACATAGGTAAGAGGAAACAAGAGTTAGTGTTGACCCTTCCCCTGCATGCTGCAGGTGGCTGATCCCAGTAAGGGAGCAGTAGAGGCTGTAGCTCCTGATGGAAACCAAGGCAGGTGTTGGAACCAAGGAGTCGGAGATTAATCCCTTGTCCTCCTCCTCCTTCCAGCTCTCTCAGAGAGAAACTCCCCCATGGGATTAGATATTTGGTTTTGGGCTGGTGAGTACTGCCTAAAGACTAAGGATCTGCTTAGCTTGTGCCTTTCATTTGAATTTGAATTTCAGATTAGCCAAGTACTGGGAAATGAAATCAAGTTTGCAGTCCGGGAACCACTGGGACTCAGGTAAGGTCCTGGATCCCCTTGGAGCTGGGTCATCTGAGGGCCCTTGGCCACAGCATTCCTGCCACCTCTGGTTTCTGACACCAACTCTGCTGTTGTGCCAGCATTACTGCTCCCTGCAGGGGCTTCTTGGAGGCTGTGGAACCAGACTAGCTCTGCCTTCTTCCCCCATAAATGAGCCCAAGGCCCTCGAGTTCTTGTCTCATTGCATGTGCAGAGAACTACAAGGGCTACGTGGGGCTGGAGGAGCTCCTGTTCTACTGTGTGACAGGGTGGTGTGTCCTGTGGGGACCCTGCTCTGCATCATCCTCTTTGCAGGGCCACTTCCCTCCTTTGCTTCGGTGAGGGAGAGTCTGGCTCTGTCTCACCAGCAAGGCTGGTCTCCATGCTGAGGCTGGAGCTAGCGGGATGGGGAAAGCTGAGCCCTTCCATGGGAGGTTTCTGGCTCCCTCGCTCGTGCATGGGGGAAGGATGAAGGCTGATGAACGAACAGGCAGCCAGAAATGCTTTGTGAACTGTGAGTGATGGGGTCACCTCCAAGCTCATGCTGGGTCCTCTGTCTTCCTTCTCATGCAGGGTCTGGCAGCTGGTTTCCGCCGTCATGTTTTCCGGGGTCGCCATCATGGTGAGTGAGGGATGTGGTCCTGGGAAGAACCAGCTCCTGACTGCCAAAGGGGTGTCCCAGCATAGTCCTTCAGTCCCTGGCATTTATCTTCCTCCTCTGCCTCCAGCAGCTCCTACCGCTTTTTCCTGCAAGGCCTTTGCCCTCACTGTGTCTCAGTAATGGTCTTTGTCAACAGTGTCCTTGGCAGTTCATTCCCATCACCAGAGTCCGTTTTCATTAGGAGGGCCCATAAACCAAGGAATAGCAGCCTTGGCCACAGAAACCAGCCGTGCAGCTGATAGCTGACATGGTTATATCTCTTGTGCCTCCTCAATTTCCAGTTTCCTGGCCAGTGGCTCCAGTCCCACAAAGGCATGATGTTGGAGCACTGCTGCCCAAGAGGATGTTTTGGTGGCCCCAGCAAGTTCAGGCTGCTGAGTTTCTCTCTTGCCTCTGCCAGGCCCTTGCTTTCCCTGACCAGCTCTTTGATGCCATCTTTGAGGAGGAATCGGTGAGCAGCAAGACTCCCATCCGGCTCTATGGAGGAGCCCTCCTCAGTGAGTGCTGTACCACTGTACTGGGGCACGCTGCTGCCCCACAGAGTAAGGGGACAGGCATCCAAAACGGCAGCAGGGGACAAAGTCCATGCCCAGCTGGAGAGCAGAACATCCGCTGTTAGCAAAGAAGTTGCTGAGGGGTATTTTGAAAAGCTTGGCTACTGCTGCCTTTTCCTAGCCGGGATTCGGGCGTGCTGCAGATAGGGTGAGAAGAGCTGTGCGTGCTCTGAATCCCTGGGGGAGCACCCCCTGTACCCCAGCAAAGGCAGCCTGCAGCGGGCCCGGTGAGGGGAGGTGGGGCCTGCGGCGGCATCCCGGGAGCGGCCCAGGAGGAGCGGGACGAAGGAGCGGGAGGCGAGGGGAGCCGGGAGAAGCGGTGTGGGACAGAGCCGGGGCCCGAGCCGCGTCCTGCAGCGGCACCGCAGGGGACGAAGGAGCGGGAGGCGAGGGGAGCCGGGAGAAGCGGTGTGGGACAGAGCCAGGGCCCGAGCCACATCCTGCAGCGGCCCAGGAGGAGCGGGGCGAAGGAGCGGGAGGCGAGGGGAGCCGGGAGAAGCGGTGTGGGACAGAGCCGGGGCCGAGCCGCGTCCTGCAGCGGCACCGCGCGGGGCGGGCGGGAAGCGCGGCCCCTCGGCTGTGCCGGCCCTCGGGCAGCGCGCCCCGCTGTCCCCGCAGGCATCGCGCTCATCATGTGGAACGCCCTGTACACCGCCGAGAAGGCCATCATCCGCTGGAGCCTGCTGGCCGAGGCCTGCTACTTCGCCGTGCAGTTCCTGGGTGAGTGCCCGCGGGCCGGCCGGGATGAGGAGGAGGAGGGTGCGAAGGCTGTGCGCCCGCGGGCATCGATGGTGGGCAGGGCAGCGGCGTGAGCAATGGTGGAGCATCTTCTTTCCTCCCAGCTGCTTGTCTTTTTCTCCCCCATGGAATAGCCTCTGCCCTGAGCTGCTCCTTGAAAGGTTAAACGTCATCCTCTGACAATTCATTAATTTTTCTCCCTGAAAATGTCCTGGGCTTCATAGCCAGCGCAGGTCATTGCTGGAGTAGGCTGCCTAGATGCAAGGGTCTGAAAAGAAAATATTATAGCAACCTATACTAAAAAGTGTTACCAAAACAGAGCATAACAGTTTAGCTTGTTTCTAGGGAGCTTATCTATATTTAACAATGAAGGGGGTTCTTGTATGTGTGTCTTGGTAGCTCAGTGTGTAGCTAGTTTAGATATGAGCTGTGTGTTGGTGGCCAAAAAAGAGAGGTGTTCAATAGAGGCAATGTGTGTGGACTCTGCCTATTTTGTAGATGTTCCTAAAGCTGTGAAATGTTTATCAGCACCAAAGTAATCAAGCAACAAAGCAAACTCAGGAGGATGTGGCTCCCACATTAACACCTGAGCATAATGGAAACTCACATCTGCATCAGTGACTGTTTCAGGCTGCCTGAATATGGGGCTGCCTTGAAAGCAGGGTTTCTGTAAGGGAGAGCTCTGGGATCCACGGCAAGCTTCAAGACTGTGAAAAAAAGCTAGTGAAGAGCCTCTGCCATGGGTTCACTGTGCATGTGAATGAGCCTGTGCTGAAAGCTCCTGTGCTCGCAAGGCTCAGCAGTTCCTGCTGAAGCTCTGCGTTAGAGGGCAGCAGAAAACAGCTTTGTGCTATTTGTCTCCTTTTAGTTTTGCATCACCAACCTCTGCCTTGTCTCCCTCCTTCTCCTCCAGTTACCACTGTCTCCCTGGTTGAGAGTAGCCGGATAGCCACAGGTGCCGTGCTCCTCCTGGTCAGCCGAGCCCTCTTCATCCTCATCAGCATTTATTATTATTACCAAGTTGGACGTCGTCCCAAGAAAGTCTAATTCCTGGGCTTTTTGTTATGGGAAAGGTGGGAGGGGGGAGTTTGTGTCGGTAATTTTGTATTATAATTATAATTTTTTAAATTTTTTTTTTTTTGTTAGCCCCTTTTGGTTCTAAAGTAGTTTCCTTCTTTACCGGCATGAATCAGTGTGTAACCCAGTGCTGGTGGCATTGCCAGGTGAAATGGGGGGAGCAACATCGGCGGGACCCCCCAGCCCTTCTGCAGGAGGTGAGGAGCAGCGGGAGGAAGGCTCAGGGAAGTGTGTGGGCCTGGCAGGCTCAGGGAAAAAAGCCAGTTTTCTAGGGAGAACTGGCTGATGGGATCACAGGCTCTGAACCCGCTGGAACAAAGCACAAAATATGGCCAGCATATTGAAACCAAATCCCTGAGGAGACAGGGCAGTAACACAACCAACAAAGGACTTGGCTACTTTACTTGGTAAGCCTTGCACCTCCCCTGGTTTACATACAGCCTGTTCCCCTTTTAGCAAGTACCGACTGTCTGGGTAGCCAGGAGCTGGATGCGGTCAAGTTCAGTGCTTTGCAAAGAGCTCTTCTTTCCTCGCTGCCAGAGGTGCATTTTTGTGTAGTTCATAGTTTTGCACTGGATGCTGTGCAGAGCTTGGCAGGAGATACAGCAAAAGAAGAGGGAGAACCCTTGCTTGTTCCCTCTGAAGGGACAGCACTGGGAACAGTGGAGCAACTTGAATTACAAGATGTGAGAAGTGAAGGAAGCTATTGGAAATAGCCCATTGAGCACAAAGACATCCCCTTGTTTGGGATGTTCCATGAAGTTTCTAGGCTGGGGTCCTGTCCCCTTCACCCCAGAACACTTCATACAGTTGAAGCTTTACTGATGGTAGTAACAGTGGTGGGTGTGCAGCAGCACCTGATGCTTTAGTTGAGCAGGGGCTGGAGTGCTGCTATGGTTAGCCCTAGTAAGAGCAGAGGACTATAATAGTAAGAGCATCTGCACAGATGCTTGGGTCAGGGAGCAGCCTCTAGACATGGGCCCTGGCTGTGGGAGATGGGGTTCCAGCTCTGCTAACATCTGCAGGCATCATATCTCTTCTGATCTCGAGAAGAGAGCACCAAAGTTTGTAGCATTAAGATATTTAATATTTAACTGGGATGAAGAACAGCAAGGAGCAAAGCATATGAAGGCAAGGACAGACTAAATGTGCTTTAGTACTCTCTGGCCAGTTTCTCCAACACCTCCTGGGCTTAACAGCATTGACTGCCCTGCTTCCTAGTGCTTTCCTTGTGGATTATCCTTGTCCACAGCTTGAGGCAGCATTTTTTATTCTCCATGGGACTAAAGCCAGAAGGTCTGTGTACAGGATACGGACTTCTTACTCACGCACTACTGTTGACTGGATCAAAGCATGCCCTGGAATATAGCTGGCATTCCAAAATCCCAGTAGAAGGATTCCTACACAAACAGAACTGCTTGTGTGAACAACAGTCCTCAAGCCACTGGTGAGACTGGGATCTACAGCTATTGCTATTTAATATCTTAGTAGAGTTAGAAGAAGGTAGTGGGTAGTTATTGTATGTTGTGTTAGTGCTTTTGGCATTTAGAAGCAGCTGCATAAGCTTGGGACACTGTGTGCATTGTACTTACTGGCCATGCAAAATGCCTGTCACCTAAGAACACTGGAAACAGTTGAATTGGGAAACATCACAACTGTAACTTAGTTTTTTGCCTAATAAGTAAATCAAATGGAGAGGCAACATCCAACAGCAGGCTAAATTCTGGAGCCTCACGGCAATACACGCTTGTCAAGCTGCTTTCAGCATGTCCAAAAATGATACTGAGCAACTAAAACTTCTAATTAAGAGGAGTGTTCCTGTTCAGATGGAAGAATTGGGCTCTAAGAGGGAAACCTTTCCCTGTGAGGCAGATAATGATCAAATGCAGGCTGGAGAGGATCGGAAATTAGACCAAGTGGTGCAGCATGCAGGAGCTGGAGCATGGCATGCTGTGGCTGTTGCTCTCCCCCTGTGCATCATCTGCATGGGCAGCTGCAATGGCCTCAGTGTGGCACTTCGGCTTGTAGTTGTGGGTATAGGTACGTGAAGCTTGATTCTTTGTGTTTTGGGGCGTCACATGAATGTATACACAGATTGATGGTTGGTTTTCGGGGGGGTGGGAAATTATGTTTCTAGGACAGACAAGTAAAACCTACCACAGCAAAAGCAATCTTACAGAAGAAGGAAATGGAGAGTCTTCTTAATGCTGCCTCCCATCTGTGTTGGCCACAGGTCTTATGAACTTAGTTATGACTTGGGTCCGATTGGAGTACCTTAAAATGTCACCCCATAGGTGAGAGAAATGAGTTACTGCACTATGTGAGAGCAGTAATCCAAATGCTCTCACATTAGATGGTTGATGGTTAGATCAAGTGAGAGGGTGGGGGAAGTGGTTACACCTTTCCAGGGTAGCTTTAAATAAGGTGAGATCAGATTCCTCTGGTCCCCTGATTAGCAGCTGCCTCTGCAAAACTTGAAACAGTCAGCCACTTCTAGGTTTGCCAGTCAATGGCTTTTTCTGCTCCAACATAGAGCAAAGCCTGGGGGAGTGGCCACTTAAAAGATTTCATACTACTTGGTACCTAGTCCTGAAAGTGGAGTGATGAAGTTGTTTTATTTTGAGGCTTCTTGCTCCATCTTACTATAAGTGGACCATGTAGAAAATATGGAGCTCTACACCTCTTCTACAACTAAGCTGTGGTTCCTGGCATGTCCCTTCTCAGCAGCAAGGTGCTGCAGGAGAAACACTGCCAGGCCCACTGGAGGTGGTGAATGTGTAGCAGGTCAGGCCTAGGAGGGAATTTCTCAGGGTGCCTTGAGGATGGAGCCCAGACAGAGCAGCTGCAGCACTGCCAGAAACCAACTGCACCTGGTTGTCTTCACTCTGTTGTGAACGGGGAGGAAGGGAGGAGGATGCCAAAGCCTTTGTACAGAACTGTGTCCCCAAGGACAGAAGTGCTGACATCACAGCTGCAGGTGGCAGTTGAGAACATAATTTGGGATCAAAAGCCTGAGGTGTCACTTCAGGCTCTGCTACTGATCTGCTGACAAAAAACCTCCATCTCCACAGGCCTCAGTTTCCTTATCTGTTACAGTGTGAGGGAGGCCTTGGACGGATGTCATCTCCCAAGGGAGACTGCAATGAACTTCCTGCATGTGTACAGTGCTGTGCAGGAGTGGGGGTCTGTTCCCCAGGGGATTGTACTCCAAGCAGGCACAGTCCAGGACTTAAAGCTGACCCCCTTTCTCTGCCAGCGATGAACCCAAACCGTTGCATTCACAGAGCCCTCGCTTTGGAGGGTGAAGAAAACTCATCATTCACATAACTCCCTACGTCATCTTATTTGCGCCTAACCAATATCTGGCAAACTGGAGCTGGTGACACAGGAGAGGCTCTGTCTGTCCTAAGCTGGCCTCTTTTCTGGTCAAGGGTTTTTACTTGGGAGGGTGTGGGTGGGGGGTGGTGGTGCAGGGGAGAATGGGACACTTCAATTTATACCTCATTTTAGCTGCTGTACCTGAGTTTATTTCTCCTCTGGTAAGAAAGTGACTGTACTTAACACCAAGCAAATAGTGAAAATTAAAGCTGTTTCACTTCACTGTCACAATATCTTTGTTTTATTTTTTTGGGTTTTTTTAAGAAATGCACACAAAAACCGTGCAGAGAGTGCTTCAGGCTTGTGTTCTGGTTTATATTACCAAAAAAAATTTCCTTTCAATATAAAAAAGCATTACAGTAGGGAATACAGGATAAATTAGCTCCACTATCTAATAAAAAGAACATTTACATTTTTTTAAAATAGATTTCAAACATTATTTCACACACAGCCCTTTTCCCAGGCATTTGTGACAGTCATTGGAGCATTAAATAGCAACCAGGAGGCAGGGATGCTGAGAGGGGCTGGGGGCTTTCCCAGGCTGGTCTCTACTACTCCCTCCAAGGTGCTTGGGTCATGGTCACAGTGCTACAGCGAAGGAGATGGCAGCTCCTTCTGCTCTCCAGCCTGCCCAGAGTTCTCCAGCCAGCAGTGACTCCAGCTTGAGCCCCTGACCCCAAAATACTCACCAGAGCTGTTAAAAACAAATACAAAAATACAATTGCTTCTCCTGCCTACAGTTCTGAAAACTACTGTACAACAGAGGGGGCAGCCACCAAACCAAGGGACAAAACCAACAAACTGACGTTCTTTGCCATACAGTGGGAGTCTGCTTTCTGGGCTCGCTTGTGCATTAAATTCCCCCAAGGAAAATTCCTTCTGTGTGTTACCAGCTGCCCCAGATCCTCTCAGACTTGCACACATCTTCACAGCTATCTCCAGTTCTTGTCTGGAATTGCTGCCTGGCCTTTTGAGCTGTGTTCCCAGTGGCACGTAAGCCAGCCTGCAGAGAGGATTTGAAATCTTCACACAGCAAAGACCAGTGGGGGGTTCAGAAAAGGTAGGAGAAACAGCTGTGCACAGCCCAGAATAACAGATGAAGAAGAGATCCTTTTGAAGGTACAGGGACTATCATTAGGGAGAGGGGGAAAGCAAGAAATCTAAAAACAGACAAAGCAATGAGTACAGAATTAGGAAAGGCAAAGAGAAACAAGCCAGCAGAGATCATACTTCAGGCGTGTACATTTAGTACTTGGTGCCCTGGCTGCTTTGGTCCAGTTCCCCCAGCTCTAACAGGTTTTTTCCCCCATGCCACTGGTGGCAGAAAAAGGCTTTAAGGTTTTTTTTCCCCTTCAGCCACCCACCATGCACAAATGAGAATATTCGCCAGCCAGGCTCTGACCTGAGAACTCTGCATAATAAACTGAGGGGAAAGGAAGAAACTGGAGACTGGGGGAGGCAGTGCTGCTTCTTTCGATCACCTCCAGCCAAATTACCAACTCTGCTGACAGTTTTGTTCCTTCCCTGGGAATTGTTCTCCCAGAACAGTCACTGAAACTGGCTCCTGAGGCAGAAGGAGAACAGATAAGCTGGCTTTCTGCTCAGCCCATTCCCTACAAGACTGGTAGATGGAACAGATTTTTCTTATCTTAAGTGCAGCACCTGCTGTCCAGTAAAAAATACTGCTGGGTTTTGGCTAACAAAACTATTTTCCTTTATTAAACAACAGAGCAGAGTTTAATGCTAAAATGCCTCATTACAAGAAGGTCCAGAGGGAAATAGTTCAGAACAGCTTTCCACAAGGTTTAATGCAACATCTGATGCTGCTCAGCAGCCCTGGCCATATATTTGGTTGCTGGAATATGCTGACTGCAGCATGGGGGGCCTGCAGTTCTACCTGCCCAGCCTTCTCCTGCCAGTGAACAGATTGTTGTTCTTAAATGAAGCTTGGAAAAGCTCCTAATGCCTCCTTCCTGTTCCTTAGGATCCTGATTCCCCAACCTAGATATTTAGTCATGATTTTTGTTATGGCCCAGGCTTTCTGCTGCTTTCCTTCCTTGCCTGTAGCCTGTGTGGTGCCACTGAGAGAGCTCAAGGAACACAGCCCCAGGAGTCTAAGGGAACAGCCAGAGGATCAACTGCTGCTGTTGCAACACCTGGGCACAAAGTTTCATGCTCTGCTCCTTCCTTGCCAGAGATTACAGCTTTCAGAGGAGCTGGCTTGAGCCTGTATAAAAGCGCTCCCATAATCTGAGCCTATAAAATCTGTAAAAAGACCTAATCTAAACAAGAAACCATTGCCCCTTCTGTCATTCCCCAGGTAAAATGAGTTTGGGGTCAGGGAATAAGTGACCTGATGAACAATTAAGGCAACAGGGATTGATGATTCCAGATGAGAGAAACCAGTCACCTGTCCGAGTCAATATCCACCACCACAGGAGCAGCAGCTGGAGCAGTTTGGCTGCACACTGGGTGCTCTTGGAGCCTGCCTGGGGGCTCAGCAGCTCCAGCTTAATCTCTGACCAAGGTCCAGTCCCAGGCATCTTTCTCAAGTTCACTTCCAAATGATTGAATGGATGACATGTTAGTTAAATACCAAACTATCTCAAGGGAGGAAACACTATCAGCTAAAACAATTCTGACTTGATGATTACTTTCATCATGAGCCCATGGGGGAATCTCAGGGGAAGTTCTCTGACCAGAAATGATTCCACCAGACTGGTCCAGGAAAACAGCATGGGAGTGGTTGACAAACTTCAGCCTCTTCAATCCAGCACTATGTCTAGACCTCCCCTTAGGGCTGGAAAAGCATGCAGGAACCACTGCAAATATTTATGCTAACAGAGCACCACAAACCATTTTTTTGCAAGTGTCAGAGGAAAGGCAAAGGCTGACAAGATTTAAACATTATATCCTCCCCTTCTCAGGAAGGCAGCAGTATCAATGATGCTTGACCAGAGCCATTATTTTTCCCAGGAGATGGGAACACAGCAGGGAACCATTTGGTCTCTTTCACAACAATGAACAATAAATCTTAGTAAAAACAGAAAGGTAGGCACCAAACTCTTGACCCTCAGCCAGCCTTAGCTGAGTCCCATTGCTAAGTTAGATCATGCTGCTCCTGCTTGGAGTTCCAGAGAAAAGCCAGCCTCACTGAAGTGCTTGACTTCTCTGACAAGTTTCACGTGACAGGGGCAAAGCTTCCACTGAAGAATGTGTGTTTTCATCCTGTGGCTGGAAATTAAAGCCAGAATCACACAAACGTTGACTACATCTGCTTAGACAAGCCACCACTGCTTGTTTCAAACCCACCTGGACAGTCAAGGCCAACCTGTTGCCTTATCCAGCCCCTGCATGTCTGTTCTTGAGTCCTTTGTTGTCTAAAGCATGATGAAGTGGTGAATGGTAGGCTCAGCCTGGTGTGAGAGGCAGCTGTGCTCATCCTCCCGCACCCCCACCAGCTCCGTCCATCTCTAGTGCAATCGGCTGCGCTGGCTCCTGCTCCACGGCTGCTGCGGGTGGCTCTGGGCAAGGGTCCGGTGTACAGTGTAGTGCACATCACCTCAAAGTTCCAGCCCCTGAAGTACAATCCTTTTGGTCATTCATATATTACAACCTTCTTTTTTTTCTTTTCATTTTTTCTCCCTGTCCCATTTTGTTAAAAAAAATAAAAGTTTTTTGGGTGTTTTCAGGTTTTGTTTCTTCAGATTTTCCTTCTTTCTTCTGAGCATGTGGGGAACATGGTGGTTCATGGGCCACTTACTGGATCCCTCGAAAGAGACACATAGCAAAGATCATGGCAAACAGCTGGGAAGAGGAGGGGGGAAGAAGAGGGCAAAATCAAAACAGAGAACCATGAATGTCAGCTGCATCTTCCAGAAGATTGGCAAAGCACTCCCTGGCCCTGGGACCACCCCCATTGCTCCCTCCTGCCCAGCACTCAGTGATGCAGAGAGGGAGACCCTTACCACCCAGGGGAGGCTGTAGCAAAACTCCTTCCCCTGCCCCTCCTTCTCCCCCAAACTGTCAGTGGTTCCAGCAGCAGCCTGGCTTCGTTCCCAAACTGCCCTTGGTGTCCCAGGGGCGCAGGATCCACAGTCCCTGCTCTGCACATCATTGCTACTGCCTGGAATGGGCACAGCACAGCCTTTGTGGGAGGCTGCTGGGCCTCTCTGCCCAGACCTCCCTCCTTTGCACAACATGGGGGACTTTAAAAGTACCCAGCCCTTTTCCTGAAACGCTACAGGGACATCATTGCTGGGCTAAAACCACATCTGGTGGATGGCTGTTCCTCAGAGACATCACCGAAGAAGTGGGTACTAATGCAGGACGGTGGAGATGCTCTGAATGGAGCCCATGGAGTTTCAGGCTCCGAGCAGAAGGTTTTAAAGCACAGGCCAGGTTTGAGCACGTTAACCAAGTGTCAGCTGGCCGGGCACGGCAGCAGTGGGAGCAGTGACTGTGCAGGGCCCCGTGGCCAGCGGTGGATCCCCAAAGGCCCCGTGGCCAGCGGTGGATCCCCAAAGGCCCCGTGGCGAGCGGTGGATCCCCAAAGGCCCCGTGGCCAGCGGTGGATCCCCAAAGGCCCCGTGGCCAGCAGTGGATCCCCAAAGGCCCCATGGCCAGCGGTGGATCCCCAAAGGCCCCGTGGCGAGCGGTGGATCCCCAAAGGCCTCGTGGCAAGCGGTGGATCCCCAAAGGCCCTGTGGCGAGCGGTGGATCCCCAAAGGCCCCGTGGCCAGCGTGGCAGGGCCCGAGCTCTGTGCAGGCCCGGCACGAGGTGGCACTGCAGGCGTGTGGCATCGGGTACTTCCCTGCCTTTTGTGTCAGAGGATCGCGGAACCTCTTTCCAGGCAATTAAACCCACACGTTGATAGCCTGCTTGCCCTCTGCCGGAGCAGCTTGCCCTGGCGAGGGGCAGCAGCTGCCTGTTTGCCTCGCTGCTGGATGTGTTGCTGCCACTGCTTTTGTTCCCTCAGATGACAGTAAGTACCTCAATAGCCAGCACTCCGATGGCCAGGGCTCCTGCCAGGTACACGTACGTCTCAAAGGAGTTCAGGATCACGGTGTAGCAGCCCTAGGAGAGACAAGGTGTGAGATGCACCCGAGCAGCGCATTCTGTTGTTCTCACAGCAGAGCCCTCACTAGGATGCGAGGTGCCCTCAGACCCAGGCACCCCAAGCACGGCTCCCTCTCACCACCTCAGCCAGCCCCACGGCACAGGAGGCAGAGATCCGCGGGACAGCGCTGGGCAAGGGAAGGTTTTGCTGCAGTGTGGTGGGAGTGGTTCACACCCCTCACTGACCATGAGGAACTGTGAGTGCTTTCAGGGCACAGAGAAGCAGCACAGAGAGGAACGCCATCTGCAAAGGGCAGAGATTAAGCACAGAGGGAAGGACACTCACTGCAGGTGACAGACATGCCAGGCTGCTAGAGAAAAGGATGATTTATTTAAAGGCAAGGCAGGAGATTCTTGATTCATCTCTCACAGCCAGCAGCTCTTTAGCAGCCCAGGACCTTTTCTCTGTGCTTTGCCCCAAAAGAGGCTGGCTGAACACCTGCTGATCTTGCTATTGGAGAAGAATTTCATTAAGAACTCAGGGCCATGCACTATGGCAATTATTCCGCTTATGAAGCGTAGCCACCATCACCCTTAATTAAATTTATTATTGCTAATACAATTAACAGCAGGTAGATCTTCCTGCAAAGGTTTCAGGATGTTTCTGGAAAATCACCAGCTTATCCTGGCCTCAGTTCTCCCAGCCTAAAATTTCAACCCACTGGGAAATTTCTGCAAACACATGACACATAAAGAGAAAAGTAGATTGGAGTTTGTCCAATATGAAAAGTAGCTTCCTCTCCATTGAGAATATACTTCACACATATATTTTAATCCTATCCATACTGCTAGGATGTTTCGATTACCTGTTTTTTTTCTTCCACCCTTAATGAAAGTGTTGGAACTGCAAAGATAGCACAATAGTTATGTACCTCTGTCCATGCCAGACCCTGCTCGCTGTGAGTGAGGCACAACCAGCAGAGAGTGAGGGAGGGTGTGGAGAGGATTAATTCATGAGGCCAGCCTAGGGGACCCAGACTGCTGGGGCAGTAACTGAGCTGTTAAATCCATGCTTTTGTCAACATGAGACCGCTCAGCATCAGCACTCTTCCAGCCATGTTTCAGCTAAATTTTCAGAGGAAAGCATCCAGCCCAGCAACAAACGTTTGTGTGTTTGCCAGATCTCCAACCTTAACCCAGCCCCTAGCACGCTCTGCTCAGCTGGCTACAGACAGGGGTGAGCACAAGTGTGGTCCTACCAGCATGGTGTCCCAAGAGCTTGACTTTGCTCCAGCAATGCCTCAATTTAGCTCTCAGTTGCTTGGGATTGTCTCTCCTACTTTACAGAAGTGCACCACTCTGTGCTTGGTGACACTCGCTGTGCACACAGCTTCTCCCACCAACACTTTGTGGTGACATGGGCTTGCAGGAAACCTTCCCTTTCCACGGAAGTTGTAAGCCTCATCATCACTACTCGGGGAAAACTTTAACCCTCTTCCTCAAAATGCATCTCTCTTTCCTTCCCTGCTGTCTGTCATCTCTCTCCTCCCCATCTATTCCCAGCAATCAGACCTGGCAGAAGCAGCACGGTGCTGTCTGCTATGATCTCTCACCCAGAGTGCCTTTGCCAACCACTTCCAGCTGCCAGTCAAAGAACAGTTCCCATGCTCCTTCCAAACTCCTTTCCTCTCTTTCTCAATCTGCTCTCAAGTGCTGAAAAGAGGACCACTGCCTAGTCTGAAGGGAGAAGGAGGCTTGTACATAGGGTCAGTACAGAGCTCTGTTGGTTTAACTAATGCTGTGGTGAACAGTCAGGAACTTTGCTGGAAGGTTTCTTAAACATCACGTCTTGGTGACATTGGAAGGAAACTTCACCCAGTGTCAGTGGGATGAACTGACTGCAAAAAAATTGCCGAATTGAGAGCACTGGCAAAAGAATCACAGAACTATAGAATGGTTTGGGTTGGACAGGACCTGAAAGATCACCTACTTTCAATCCCTCTGCTAGTCAGGAATACCTGTCACTAGAGCAGGATGCTCAATGCCCCATCCAACCTGGCCATGAACATTTCTAGTGATCAGGCATCCACAACTTCTCTGGACAACCTTTTTCAGCATCTCACCCTCACAGTCAATAATTTCTTCCCTAATATCTGGACTAAAACTACACTCTTTCAGTTTAAGGCCATTCCTCCTTGTCCTATCACTACATGCCCTGATAAAAAGTCTCTCTCCAGCTTTCTTGTAGGCTCCCTGTAGGTACTGGAAGACAACTATAAGAAATGCCATTTTTCTAATGTAAAGATAAAAGAAGCAGAAAAATTCAGCTTTCCAATACTTCTCTTCCTTAGGAAACAGACATGGTTTTCTGTGGCTGTTTAACCCTTGATGTTTTGATTGTACATATTGATTAGGAGTCTTTGTGAACTAAATTGGAACCACTCCTGCAGCCAGTAAGGGTCAACTCCATCCCATCCTACCTGACCTGTGCTGGCTTGCTAATTAACTTCTCAGAGGTAGTTCTAACCTACCTAGGTAGTTCTAACACAACAGAACTTGATCTAAATTTCCACCTTACCTCTCAATCTCTTAGAAAAATCTTTGTATTTCTGATGATACAGCACAATGTGGACTTAGCAGTGTATGCAATGAAAGGGGATTTTCAAAATCAGCCATATGCCGTCACTTCAAAATCTGTCAGCAGGAGTGTAAGTAGGATGTGAGGTACAGTCAGGGCCTGTCAGATTCACTAGCTACCCATGGCCACTGCAGCCATCTCTGTGCCCACTGTGAAGCTCCTTTTCCTAGTGTTCGTGCCCCCTTACCTGCCGGTTCTGAAACCTCTCGACGCCTGCTAGACAAGCTTCCTTGTTGACAAACATCCCTTCCCGGCTCTGCAGCTCTCGCTGGCAACAAGCCTCCGGTGTCGCCTTTTCCAAAGAGGAGTATGGAAGATGAGGGATAGCTTCAAAATCTTCTGGTCCATTCACTCCACAGCAGGCAAACTAGGGAGAGGCACAGAGATGAAAGGAAGACAGAATTGACACCTTTCCCTGAAAGCAGACATGACAAACCTAAGACCTATTCCCATAGGGATCAAAGCTTTAGTCAAAGCAGAGACAACCACTGTTTCTAAAGAAGTGGGTTGTGCTCGTACCTTGGAGCTTCTGTTTCACTGAAGTCTTTACAAAGTCCCACTGTTTCTACGTCATACTGTAGATTCTAAGGTCCTACTTGGAATATTGCTTCAAACTGCACAGGGCTTTGGGGCATATCCAGAATGACTTGCTTGAGATCACCCAGCAGTACAATCCAGGCTCCCAACCACCCCTTCTCCCCATGGCTAATGGCCAGGATTGTTGCTGCTCAAAGGCACTGCTAGGTGATTCGAGTAAAGTCCCTCTTTAGGATTCCAGTCAGATGCTTTTTAAGGATTCAAGTCGTACTCTGACTCCGTCTCCTTTCAGTCAGCAAGAGGAAATATCTTTATTAAAGTCCTGAATCAGCATGAAGGGCAGCAATCATCCTTTCCTTTTAAGATTGAAATTGACTTTTCATCTGCAGAGGCTGATGTCCTGCTTTTCACTCCTGAAGGGACACTCCGTGGGGTGCACGGAGCACTAACACATGTGCACACACATACACAGACTGAACTTCTTGTAGTAGGTGATAACAACTGCAGTTCCAATGACAGTCGACCTGTAACCTGCCCAATTAGGGATGTAATGACAAAGTCAACTTTGATGGCTAATATTTCTGTAGTGAAAATATATCATAAACACTCCTGCCTAAGCTGCTGTTAACAACAAAACATTAGTTAATGCCAGCTTTTGGCTGCTGTTGGCTGGGAATAATTCTGAAGCAGACTGCAAGGTGGAAGGCCCAGAGCAAATGCAGTGATACCCAGTTGCAGGCACCTCCACTGCTCTCTGTGCCTGATATTTGAAAACTGGGGATACCCATTTAGGTCCAGTGCCTCAAGTTTTGGCAAATCAGGTGACCCTGATGCAGTCACTAAGAGTGTCTCTCTCAGAACTGGCAGCTCCATTTGAGAGACTGACTGCCAGCCAAAGTCTCACCTCCCTTCAAGCACAAGCCCTGGTGCTGGGCTGGACACAACAGGATGGTTGAAGCAGGCTGACCCTGGGAGAGCTGAGGGTGTTGGTGGCCCCTGACCACGGGCAGAATGGGACTGGCGCTGCCTGACTTACCGTGATCATAACAGAGTTCCAGGTGGAAGAGAAGACATCAGTGTCATTGTTCCTCTGGTAATGCTTCTTCAGCTCCTTGGTGAAAAACTCTCTGGTCAGCTGAAATGCAGACAGGTGCAAATGTAACAGCTATTGGCCAACATTTCCCAAAGCTCCCTTCTGTGAATGCTGGGGTTCTCTGGTTTTTTGGGGTTTGTTCTTTTTTTTGCAAACCGCATAGGAGAAACATGTGAAAAGCCATTGGCTGAGCCATATCTATGGAAAGGGTGAAGGATACCTGTTCAATAAAGCTGTCACTCATTAAAATCAGGGACTGAACTATATTTATACTTCTAAGATAATGCTTACACTTAAATGTTGGTTGGTTTTAGGTTTTTTGTTGGGGGTTTTTTGGGTTTGGTTTTTTTTTTAATTTTCAGCGCTATTTGAAAGTATTTCATAAATTGAAACAGGCCTAAACCAGATTTTACAAAGATCATCAAATCCACACCCAAACTGTATTTTCACTTGCTGTGCTTCATGAAGCCCACAAGCAAAGCATGATTTTCCACTCCACTCTTCCTTCAAACCAGTTAACTTCCTACTAACAACAGGGGAACTGCTCTGAATTTACTTCCATGTGTGAGAAAGCAGAATGAAACCCTAACATGAAACTTTCTGGAAAAGAAAAAGAATTAGAAACCACAAAACGAACAGGAAACAGTCAAGTCACCTAATGAATCAGAAAAAACCACTATTTCCTCTACAATGCTTTAGATTATCTAAACTAACCTGTGTACATTAAGAAAAATAATCCTCTTTATATTTGTGTTTAGATAATTTAAACATTTTTCCAAAGGTCAGCAATATAAGTTATTGGAATTTCATTTACCCTTGTTTATATTTACAGTAAAACAGAAAAAAATGCACAAATTTGTCTCAGAGTCTTCTGGAGAAGTTAGACACCTTGAAATTACATTTACTTAGGATGACTCTCTGGAGGAATAATAAACATACAATCCTAATAATCTTGTTAAACTAAACATCCCAGTTCAATCTTGCTGCCTTTCTGTCACTTCAGGACAAAAACTTCAAGAAATCCTCTTTTTATGTTTCCAATAGATCTTGACTTGTGTGGTCCCCTCACCAGAATATCTTGTGATTTGTGATCCACACAGGCAAAATCTTCTGCCACTGCAAAAGCCACAGAGAAGGGGGCTGGACTTGGCTGGCTACAGCACTGCTGTGATGTTGCATATTTGCAGGATCAGGAATTAAGCTGCCTGAAAAATACCCTTTTTATTCCCCCCTGTTGTTCATACAGCACTGCTGACGCAGTAACAGAGACTGCTACAAGCTGCTTTCAGGTTCTTGATATGCAACGTGAAATATCGCACATACACATGCATATGCATGAGCTCTAGGGGTGGGCTCAAAAGCACAAGCACAAAACTGTTTGTTTCGTTTGTAACTGTATCACAAAATTTAAGGACAAAAAAAAAGAAAAAAAGGCTGTGGTGACTTTTAAAAGGACCCTGAATACCATGTAATATTGGCTTCTCTTTTACAAATACAAACAAAGGCCAAATGTAATTACTTCATCAGCAATGGGTAAAACTTTGTCACAAATACTTGAATCATGCAGTTAGCTCAATGTCACTACCTTTAATTAGTTATGCTGTTAAGTTCCTAAATTACTTTTTTTGGACAGATACTCACTCATTTTTTTGCTTTTGAATATTAAAATACCAGAGGACATGGCACTTTTCCTTTGGGAATTTGGTGCACTGAGGAAAGGTGAGTTAGAAGATGCTGAAATATGTCCTCGGTGCTCTCCTTTCCTTCCCTTTCTCTATGTGCTTTATCCATGCAGCATCCAACCCTGCAGACAGCAGCACATTTTTTTGATGCTCGTCTGTTCCTGAAGCACAGACTTTGAAACTGATATTACCGCTGGTAATAATCCCAGCCGGCTGCCTTTGTTGGGGTCTAAAACAAAAGAGTAATTTAAATATAAAGTGAAACCTTTGTTTTGACAGCAGCAATCCCAGAGGAAATTGTTCAGAGTTTGTGTGTGATTTTTACAACACTTGGCCTAAAACAAAGCCTAGTGCTGGAAGGGTACATTTGCCAGGAAAATAACTGATTCCATTTTGTTAATCTTAAACTGCTTATCCTGAGCATCTCAAGCTCAGAAAAATGGGGCCAAAAAAAAAAGTTTCTTCTTTCAAAAAATTGCTGAGGAGGATGAAATAAGACAGTCCTATTGCCATTCCCTCTAGCTGAAACAAGCACCAACCCTGATGAGGTCTGTGCACATTGGATTTTTATGGCAAGAACAATTAGGAAGGGAGCAAAGCACCTACTGGTAAAGCTACAGCTTCACACACGCAGTTGTGGCAGCCACAGCCATGAACAATAAGGAGCTGTTCAGCTGTGTTTTGGGCGGGGCACCTCCAGTGCAGCACATGCATGCATACATTTACATGTCAGTGAATGAAGTGAGACTGTTTTCTCACAGTGGTTCAAAAAATAGATTTGCTGGGATTAGTGCAGCCAGATAAGAGGGGTTTAGAAAAAGGAGGGCATTTCTGCTCAACACGGACGCAACACAGGCATGCTGGCACTGCCCAGGAAGGTGACAGCCTTCTCATGCCACTCTGTGCTCAGGGATACTGAATGCTGTGCTAGAAGCTGCCTTCGTGGTGCCTGCTCGGAAAACAGGACACACTCCTACCCATCTACACTGGCCTGGAGCATTCTGATGTGTCTGGCATGGTACAGGGCATGGAGGTGCAGTCACCAGTCCCGCACTTCCCACTCCTGCAGTGCCTTCCATCTGAGACACCTCTGTCCGCTCAGCTGAGGAAGGTTCATGTTCTTTAGCTTTTGCCTTATGTCTGAGGACATAGAGGCACCAGCATCCAAAGTGACTGGCTTATTAAGGGTTAGAACTGGGGCTAAAATGCACCCATCCAAAGCCCTGCTACTGGACTCTTCTGTTCCTACCATCCTTTCTTGCTTGCTAAGATAGTCCACTAAGAACCAAATACCCCTCCTGGGTTTTTCCCACCCAGACCTCTGAAGGGCATATAAAGAGAAATTCCTATTGCTCTTTCACAGACTCTCTCTAGTGTTCATGAAAGTCATTATTTTACATAGGAACTTCTAGATGAAAAAGGGTTCTCCAGCCCCAAAACCTCCTTTTCAAAGGAAGAGAAACTCTGGTAATTCCATAGCTGATTAACAGCAGCCTTCCTCCTCAGAGACTGCTTTTAAATAGCTCTTTGGAAGTGCAGCTGGACTTGCAGGTCACAGTACCTCACCTTCCTGAACACCACCTTCACTTACCCCACGACCTTGCTCTGCTTCACTGACTCTTCCTCTCATGTCAAATCTCAGCAGAAAACATCTCTTTTCTCCCTTATTTTTGTCTCTTGATTTCTCTCACTCCCTTAGCTGTTAATAATTTAACCCCACTGAGTGTTTGGGAGTTGGTTTGGATGTAAAACTATACAAGAGAAAGCTGCACTGAACATTATCTGTAAAGCAAAGAGATAAAGTGTATCTTTTGGCTCATTTTACACACCCAGAGAGGCCCCTGCCACATGGACTGCTGCAGCGACCATCACAGAATCCCGCTTGGTAAGCTTTGAAGAAACTTAGATTGGCTAAGTGTGCATTTGCCACCACATGCCCTGAAAGTAATTTGTTTTGCAAGGAAGAGAAAAGCACATCTGATCTTGACCTTAAATTGCTCCTGTGAAGAATTCTTCCTGACCTGGGGTCACTGAAAGACCACCTCTGTCCCCATGGACATCCTGTCCAGCCATCCAGCTCACCCTATCCCAAAGGTGACAGCAACATTGACCACAAATAGTTTCCAAGCCAGACGAGCTACCATCACAATATACAGCAACACCAAAACAAGGGCTGTTTTTTCAGAAGAAACCTGAGAAGTGAACAAACCACAAGAACTTGCAGATCAAGTTTGACTTCTGCATAGAGCCATCTCCAGCTATGCTGGGATCTGACATTCTTCATTCCTTCCCATTTCAGCCCTTCCTGTCAATCATTCTGACAGAGTGGCAAGCTGGTGATACAAACAAGGAGACAAGCTCAAGAAAGATAGAAGTTTGTTCCCCTTCAAGTTTTATCTCACAAAACACTGCCAGATGCCACAGAAGTCTAGAATAACCACTGCGACCTTATCTTGCAAGATAACATGACCTTACGTGTCCTGCGGCTCCCATGGGAGTGGAAGGTACTGATTCTTTGCCCAGAAGCTAGCTGTAAGTGAGGAGGACACGTCAGCAGTGCAATCACCCCACACCCAGGACTTGCAGCAAGCCTGGGCAGTTTCTTGTACCTGTTACAGGTTTCCTAGAGAAGGGGGGAGGCGGGAGCCATCAGCTGACAGCTGCTTGCCCAGGCCTTGCTCCCCAGGGACCGTGTTCTCCCTCTGTCACAAAGCCTACACCTGGGTCTGCAGGGCAGTTTCTACAGTCTGCTCCTTGTGCTGAACCAAAGGCATTCTCTAAAAACTCCTAACAGCAGAGCCGGAATGGCCAGAAGACACCAAAGCCCCACCACTGCAAACTGTTCATAGGTGTTTCCATGAGGGCATGGTCTCCAAGCCTAAGCTGGAATGGGGCACCCATTCTGTGTGCTGAGTCCCATCCCTTCCCCACTGCCTTCAGATCTGAGGCAAAGACAAAAGACCACCAGCTCATAAATGGAGAAAAAAATCCTCTCACCACCTCCCCCTAAGCCCATCCTACTATAAAAACACCACACTGTCTTGCTGTGAGCTTCCTAAGTTTTGATTTTTTTTCTATCAAAAGCTTTTTTAAATGAATAAAATTAAAAGTATATCCTGGTTTAAAATCATCATTATACATGGCCCTTCTTTGCTCATGCTACATTTCTCTCATGTTCAGTGCAGCAAATGTGCTGTATGTTCTCTTGCTAGTGCCAGAGGCAAAATAAGCAAAATAAATACTAGCAGTCACTAGTGACCACCTCTACCAGCCAATGTTTTTTCACAGCTATCACTCAGAGAAGGATGGACCTACTTCAGTCAGGCTCTCCTTTGCACATGTGTGAACATGCAAAAAAAATGCACAGAGTTTTGCTGTTTAGAGAAAGAAATGAGACCGCAGTTATTACTACTGCAGTAAAAGTTTACTGCTAGCACAGGGGAGGGATGATGGCCATGTAATAATATTCACTGCAGAAGAATAGAGAAAGGCTACATCATACAAAGCTTTGGAGAGAAGGACAAAACTAAGCAGGGCAATAAGTGAGGGGAGATTTGCTTAGGGCAGGTCAGGGGGGATATCTTACAAGTAGCATTGGTAGGAGTCTGCTGAGCAGCAGAACATGGAAGTTCAAGAATGAATATGATGAGAAGATTCATAAGAGAATTTTTGCACTGCAGAGCAAGCATTGGCTCTGTTTGGAAAACAGGAGTTTTCAACTATTAATATTAAACACATGTCATATTGGAAAATAGTTGCTTTTAATCATAGTGTAACTATTATAAAACTTCTCTCTGATGGAATGTGCAGCTGGTTTGGCTGCAAGAGAGTCAGGAAGACTTTAAGAGACTCTAAAATCTTCAGGAATAAGTAGTCCCCCCTGTGTCCCCATAAACTATCCATCGTGCACTAGTCAGGTTAGCCAGCATTCCCTGACGTGCTGGCAGTTCTGCAGACTGAGGGTAGGAACGAAGGAGGTTTGCTGATATTTGAAACAGTCACTCTACAGACAAATCAGCCACCGTGTAACACCCTGCTCCAGCTGTGTATAATCCCACTAGAGTTTGCCCACCATCGGATACTTACATTTTCTCTGAATATAAAAGCCAGGATTGCAGCTGAAAGCTCCGCCAGGAAGATTAACAAAATAAACATGAAGAACTGGAAGAGAGAAGATAAAAAACATAGACATAGCATTAAGTGTGTGCAATAGGTAGTAGGAATACAGGGCTTTGCTAATCACCAAACAGATGGTAAAAATAATTAAGGAAACTTTTTTCTCATGACAATTAAAAAACCCTATGAGACAGTCACTTGGAGCACACACATTCCATCTCTGACCTCATCACAGGACATGGGAGCTTGTGACACTTTTGCCTGGTTCTAATGAGTGAAAGCAAATGAGGTTACAGAACCCATAGTATCCCCTGATAAATCCACACCAGGTCAAAACAGTAAAGCCTATTTGGATGGGCCAACCCACGACAATGGAAAAAGTTATATAATTGTGGACAGGCTCACACAGGGTTAAACTGTCCAGACACAGGTATAGGTATCACATGCAAATATACACACACCCCTGATCAGAGTACAAACAACACCATTTTACTGCACTATAATCACTGCTTATTTTGTGTGGAAGGAAGTAGTGAGATATACCCTCAAATATTTATACCTGTAACCAAAAATGCACTGTTTTCATTTCAGGACAAAATTAGCCTTGGTTAATATCCCCCCTCCACACAATGGGGTTGCACTGAGTTAAGTACTAACCACACAGGACCTCTAAAGAAAGTTGATAACACACCATAATAATTTAATTTGATTATGTGAGCATCATCTCTGTCTTGTATGGTATCCAAAGTGCGCATATTCACATCCTTAAGATAAGGGCACGCTGCAGACTTGACAGAAAGCACAGCCTGCAGATTAAGTGATAGTAAAAGGGAAACAGGCATCCAGGTTGAAGTAAAACCGTTACACTTATGTCATCATAATTTTAGGAAAAGGGAAGGAAAGCAAAACAGAGAGGCACGTGGCTATTCAATCTAAGGAATTGTGTTGCCTTTGCAACTTCTGCTGCTTCAATCTAAAAGTCTGGTTTTCAGTCTTACTAAAAGCACCTTGTTTCAGTGATGTTACCAAGACCGAGTGATCCACCATGCCTTCACCCCCCACCCCACAGAAGTAAATCAGATGCCCCCAAGAGATCTCATCCCCAGAGACAGACATCCTGCTGCGAGGGTGCTGTTCCTGGGACCTTGTCTACCCAGAGCACTCAGGTACTCTGGAGTGTTTCCAGCCCAGGATGAGTGATGGGAGTCCTGCAGGGTCTGATTCAGATTCCTCCTGTTCTTCTGACCAGTTCTCAGTTACACTGATGCCTTGCTAATTTGATGCTGCTTCAGTCCATATGAAACAGTAAAAAGAACAGACAGGGACCTACCCTTTAACATCCTTAAAACAACGAATGCTGGTGCTGAGCAACAGCTATAGGAACAGAGCAGAAAGTGGCTAGATTCACACTCTCTCCCAAAGTAGCATTTATTTCCATTCTTGTAGACAAAACAGTGGGCCTGAGAAACCATAAGTCCGAACTAGGTGAACATTTTTTACGTTCTTATCACCATAAAGAGAAATTATTTTTTGAAACAGCCTGTCTAAAGTTCAAACAACCCAAGAATCTGCCCACAGACTCTGAGATGATTTTACAGAACCGAGTAAATGTTAAGATGTTAACTCAGATTTTGGTATTGTGTGAGAAAGGCAAAAGTGAATGGAGAACTGTGTAAGACCACATCATGTGGAGGGCAATAAACTTGGTACATGCTACCAATAAAGGTAGATGAAACAACAAGTAAAAATAAACACAAGAGAAGTCTGGATGTGGTTTTTTGGTTGCTTGTTTGGGTTTTTTTGTTTGTTTGGGTTTGGTTTTTTTTTTTTTGGTGTGAGAAGTTTATAGAAGGTCTTTCTGAAACAGAAAACAGGCAGACAGGGCCAGAAGTACTATTGTGATCCCCAAGCAATGATTTGTAAACAGTGTCTGAAAGGCTGTGCATTGTGCACTTCAATAACGGAGCGAGAATTCAAACTACCTGCTTGGAATGGGCAAAATGTTGTTTTATTGGCAATTATCAGAGCTGTAAGTGATTTTTCCCCACTGGAAAAGCACAATCCCTATCACATTTGTCTTCCTGCTTCTGCAGTGGAAACAAAAGAAAAGGAGCTTGAGCTCAAATGGCAAAACAAGAAAAGTCAGATGAGCAGGGATTTTTGTTTCTAAGAGCATGCTGTTGCTTGATTTTGCTGAACTAGTTAACTCTCTAATTTATTCTTACTGCTGGAGTTTTCTGTGTGGCTTCGTTTTTTTTCCTGCTCAGAGACTGTTTTAATTTCACCACAGGAGGGCAAAGAACAAGTGATGAGAATGAACGACGCTTTGCAAATTCACATCATCATCCATCAAGGGATCTCAGCATAGTCACTGAGGTCTAAGGTGGTGATCAAGTGATTAATCCCATCACCCTACTAATTGCATTTCATTTACTGATTACTGGGAGACACATGTTCACCCGAGCTGCAGCACAGGTCTGTGCAGAAGTGGAAGCAGTTGTTCCCAGATTATCCATGATAAGCTTCATTATCATTCCCAAACTGATTTACACTTATATTGTGCACTCTGCATTACAGATTTGTAAGTTAAGGTAGAAAAAACCCCACAAGCAGCCATTAGGGTTGATGAGAAAAAGACGGATCATCAGTGTTTCAGAACTTGCTCCCATTCTGCATTTGAAGGAGAGACAAAATCTGCTTAACTGTGTGTTCCTTCCAAAAATTAAACTGATTACTGTTATGTGAGAGCACAAAGGAGCCAGCTGGTTAATGCATGGGACACAGTAACCTCACATTCCAATTCAAGCTTGATACCTGACATTTGAACACAGATACTCCCCATACCCAAGGTGAACATCCTGAGAAATAGGACCTCTCATATTAGTTAAAAATCTTGCCTGAGCTCCAGGTGACGGTTACAGAAGCTTTCACAGAAGTGGTTTATCAGAAGTTTCCACAAATTACTGCTTCTTTCACACAAAAAACACATTCAAAATGTGTTTATTTTTCGTAACTCATCCAATGTTCTGGTTTCAGAACTGCTGTTCCAAAAAGAGCAGCAACCACCTTTAGCTTAAAGAACGTGCATTTTCATGCTGAGAAGTTTGAGGGGCTACTACATCCATTTTACAGGAGCACAAAACAGGATGTGTGCATTTGAAACTAAGCTAAATGAAGCTAAGGTGGGCTGTTCTTCTAACAAAGCTGAATTCAGTCCCTTGGTGCAATGTTGTATGTTCAACTGTACTTTGGATTCTGATTTTTACAGTGTTGTTTTGCAGTCACAGGACCTTTAGGAAAAGTTACTCAGTGTCTTATTTGCAGGCTTCTGTTTGCTCCTTTTTTTTTGTGAGCCAGGTCCAAATGACAGGAAATCTAGAAATACTTCCCAGCCTTGTGCTTAATGCAACGTGTTAGGTTCCATAGTGATGGGGTTATTTCTTACCAAAAGACGAGCAGCTTAATGAAAAATAAAAGTCCTTGCAAACACTGAAACCAGAACCTAGAGAACATGCATCTGTCTTGTCCCTTCTATCTTCTGTTTACATTTGGAATAAAAGCTTCAGACATACATTATGCATCACTGTGAAATCTCACTCAAGCAGCTCTCTGGCTCATCAATTCTTTAACAACTTTGTGAGTGGACTTGATTTGATCTAGCAACTTCTCCCCAGGTACCACCCCCACAAAGACTTACACTGTCTGTTTTGCAAGTGTTCCCAGTCTCTCTGGCATACAGTCATGAATCTTTTGCCTATTCAATGTCTAAAACTTACTCCTATCAGACTTCGGGTTTCACAGATGTTTTAAGATCAGCTGATTTTAACATCAGCTGGTGTGGCCCCAAAAAAGAAGTTAACAACATATTTCTTCTCCCTTGGTATCAGCACAGGTCCTCATCCAAATGCTTCACACTGCTTTACATGAGATAGCTGGCTGTTTAGCAGAGTTGGTGTTGATACCAAAAGCCCTTGAAGACCTGACTGATCAAAATGGAACAACAATTCCTTATCCAGTAATTACTTTTAGAGTTTCTCCTAGTCTAGGGCATTACTTCCAGCTCATTTTTTTCTCACATTTCATTCAAAATAAAATAATAATAAAGGTAAATAAATAAAGCAGCAAGGCTCAGAACTATCTCTAGGAGTAAGAAAAGTAACAACCACAAAATTGAGCATGCTGGAGTATAACTAAAACACATGGATAAACATTCAAACCTGTAACTGATGTTAAATCAGGAAAGACCATGGCCCAGAGCTCCCTTTCTCCAGGCAAGTCACCAGTCTGTGTGCAGCAGACACAGTCCAGCCTGAAAGTATTACTCTCCCATTCACTTACAACAACATTTCTCATCAGATTTCACTTTTAGTTTCTTAATCTGACAGGGACAGGCTTTGAAATAACCTCAGGCTCATTGGGCCTGATCCTTTCCATTTTATTAGGTTCCTCGGGGCAGATCTCCACAGACTTCACAGGTGACACATTTGTTTTTCTGATTTACTTCTGAGATGAATCACTAGAAATCAAACCCACAGCAGCTTCCCCTAAAGGGTTCTCATTTGCAGGCTATGACCTCAAGGCATATGGGAGCCAAGGACCAGAGGGAATTTATCTCAGTGAAGCCATGCTCATCTCTAGGAAAAGATGGGTTTGCATTCAAAAAGGAAGACTTTCCTGTCCTGTTTAGAGACAAGCCTTTTTTGAACTATGAAGCAGCTGTGCAGGACACAATCCTAACAAAATACAGTAAGATCAAGATTTTTAAAAAAGAAAAAACCCCAAAAAACAAAAAACAAAAACAAATCAAAAACCACAATCCCAAAGTGCCACCTGACCCATTGGGGGAAACAAAAGGTCACATTTCACAAAAACAACAAAAAAAAGAAAACTAATGGTCTGTGTCTTTCAATACATAACTGGCAATGCCTTCCAGTAGGAGATAATGGCCAGAAATCCTGCACTATCAGAACTTGGGAGGAGTGGGGGGGCAAGGGCAAAAGTGACTTACTTTAGCTCTTTGTAATTATTGATGACCACCATCAATAATTACAAAATTTAATCCTGTCGTTCAGGGGAAAATTTGTCCAAAGGTAACAAATCTGGTTCATTTCAAGAACAGAGTAGGCTGTATCAGGAAGTGACCAGCTATTGGGAGCAGCAATGACTGCAATGATGCAGCTCTGAGCTGGGCATTTCTGCTGGCATGGGGGGGCTCCCTTGCACAGGAGCTGTGCTCCAGTGTTCCCTCTGCTTTGTTGTGAACCCCTGAGGAATGAATCTACAAGTGGAACAGTGGGTTTTGAGTAGCCAAGAAAGGACCGATTTTGGTCACTTTATAAATGTAGAAAAAGCCCAACCAACCAAATGGGGTCAATTAAAATGAAAGCTTAAAAAGGTGAAAATACACTCCCAGACTGGGCTCAAATCTATATAGGTGAAAAAGGAAATTAACTGTATTTCTAGCAGTGTGTGAAAGTATCCTAAGCCGACTTGTTATCTAAAGGAATAATGGCTACAACAACAGGCAGCCATTCCTGCACTTATCACATCATCATCTATCCAATCACCACTACTCTTGGGAAGCACCAGGAGGCCAACAGAAATTGCAAGGACACTTACAAAGAGCAGGAGGCATTTGTTCTCACGGATGGCACCACAGCAGCCGAGGAAGCCCAGCAGGAAGAGCATTGCTCCCATGGCCAGCATGATGTACGCTCCTGTGAAGAGCAGGGGGTTGGCAGCCACTATCTCTCGAAAACCTGTGGGATCCACAATGACCCAGATTCCCAGTCCCAGCAGGCATGCTCCTCCCAGCTGTCACAGCACAAGGAAAGGAGAGAGAGGGAGATAGGTCAACATAAAACAACTGCTGCAGAAAAATGGGATTCATTGCTATCTTTTGATCAAAGGTGTTAATTTGGAGAATTTGTGTTTCTCCAAGGCATATATTCTCCGCTGCGCAGGTGACTTCTGACATGCTGCTCTTAGTATCTCTTGCTCAACCAATGAATCATTTGCAGCAAAAGCACCTTTCTTTCTTGGCACATCACTCTACCAAGTGTTTACTCTGCCTGCTCCTGAGAGACAGTCTTGATCTGCTGCCACATCTGCAGATTACAGCCTGGTGAAGGGGCTCGCATGACCCATACGTGCCACAGAGGCCAGGGTGGCTGAGCACTCCCACCCTTCCTTTCAAAAACAAGAACAACTAAGACTGACTCCACATGTGGTAGGAAAATGACTACTTCTGAGTGAAAACCTCAGCAGGGCACCCAGGACTAGAAAACAATTTCTTCTGCCATTCAAGGATAAACCATGTGCACCATTTGTTACAGCTTCCCCTACGGTTTCCCCAGTCAAGGACAGCAATAACTCAGACAGCAGTGACCACTCTGCTGCCTTGCTGAATGCCTGAGCATCTTTGGATGCTGCAAAACACTCAGTGATTGCTAGTGCAAAGCAGAGGGGATATTCTGTACCGTGGCAACTTTACCACACTATAGCCTATCCTGCTGGGAATAAGGGGATCCAGAAAAGAAAGTGAATTCCAAATACTTACAAATATAAAGAAATTGAAAAGAAACATCAGGTATTTCATGCAGCTCAGACAGTCTCCCTCCATGGTCTTCAGGGTCCTTTGTCCAATTCCTCCTGCAAAACAACAGCACTTTCTTAGCACACCCATTTTTATTGGAATGACACAATCCTATCTCCAATCTATTTGTATTTCCCCCAAGACCCCGTGGAGTTCATTATACAGAAAAGCTCTTTTCTTACCTGAACAGGCAACACAGTGCAGGCTAGTAAGAGATAATGATTGCTGCTGGGTCCCTTTGCATTCTTTAAGGTCTGAAGGCAAACACAGAAGTGAAGGGGAAGGTTGCAGGAGAGGAAAGGTCTAGCTTTAATTGCAGAGTGAGATACTGGGGAAAAAATATCCCTCTGCACATGAAGAATTTTCTCCCCACTCCTTAAAGCTCGTCAAGTCTAAGAATCACTGAATGTACCTGTCTATTTCGCACTGAGAAAAGGTCAAATTGAAACAGGAGCCAGAACAAGCTGCGCCCAGTTAGAAGAAACACAAAAAGTGTTTGGGACAGCTATCTTCATACAAACTTCCTCTACAGAATGAATGCCACACAAACATGGACAACAGCTTCAGGGAAACTTGTAGACATTTGGCCTTGGAATGACAGCAGTGCCCACAGTGGGCATGGCAGGGCCCAAGGAGGCTGTCCTCACATGGTTACTCAGCCTGGGGCACAACACCTGCTTGCCATGCAGTGTGAAATTTTCCTGTGCCAGTGAAGTCCTGCTGCTCTATGCCCCACCCTGCACAGGTCTTTTGCTAGAAGAACCCATGGATCAACACTGGAAAGCTTTTGAGGCCAGGAAAAAATGCTAAGGAGTCTTAACCAGTTCTGAAATGCAATGTCTGATTTAGACAACTGCTTAGGCAATGCTTCTATTGGAACACCAGCAATAAATCCTGACCAGGTGAGTCTACACTGGAGGAAAGTTCCTGCTTGCTGTTTAATGAAGTGACTATGTTTCCTAATATGCCATTATATCACCAAGTACCCTAGAGGGACTGACAAATAAATACGTGAAATAGTAAAACTTCCACTGAAACAGAAAACAATGCAGTCATGGCACAGTGCACAGATGGATCTGTACATTTGCAAACACTGAGGCACAGGTTTGCTTGGCTCCCCAGAGGAGCCTTCCCAAAGCCCACATGCTCCTTAATGCATCTCATTCCCTTTCTCCACTGCAAATGCCATTCCCTAAACAGTCCTGCATCTAATGATATGCTACGTTAGCAAAGTCCATTTAATTCACTTAAAACTGAAACTATCCAAGATTTTCACCAGGCCAGAAATAAAACTGCCTTTCACTCCATTGTTTCTGTTAAACCACAAAATCTGTGAGTGCTGTAGAGCCTCACGAGGTGCTGTCCCCTGTGACCATAGGAACTGCTCTGCTTTAGCCAAAGAGCTGAGAAAACCCATGGCAGGCAGAGCTCCCAGCACGGGGCTGCCTGAGGTAAGAGCCAGATTTTTGTTACACAGTGTGTGTTTGGTGCACTGCTTTCACTTGATTTAAAATCAGATCAATTCCTTCTTAGTGACAAAACAAGCTGAGACACAAATGGTGTGACTCAGAAGCTCATGTGGACATGCAGTTGCTTTCCCTCTGCATCTGCCTGTACCTGGGGCAGGACAGCAGTGTGCCTCTGCTGGCTGGTACTGCCCAGGGAACCCCCTTTGCTAGAGGAATCCTGAGAAGATCCACCTTGCTTCTGGAGAAACACAAACCTGAATCTAAACCTGAGAACAAGGGCAATATTTTTTCTTTATAAAGTTTATTTTCTTATACCTATGATACATAACTGTTCTGCCCAGAGAGATTCAGAGACAAGACCATGACTGCACAGAGCTCTGATGTGGGCCTGCAAGAAATGCCCACAGCCTCCTGACACTGTTTAAAGCCATATTTGCAAGTCTCACAAAGAAAAGAGATCTTGAAGTCCAGAAGGCTGGGCAGGGAATTATTCAGTTTCATGGGAAAGGTGAGCCTTCAGCTCCACTAACACATGAGTTGGACACTAGAGAGGGATATGAAAATACAGACAAATCAATAGGAATCTGGGATTTCAAGAGTCCCACAGTTAGTGTCACCTAGGTGTTCCCATTATCACACTAAAAATTCATGCTCCAATGAAACAAAGGATGGCTAAATCTTAGTATATTAGCTGAAGTCTTAAAGTTATCTCAGAAATTTCAAAGTCCTGCTGCCTTGAGCAGCCACCTGTGTGATCCATATTACAGCAGCCTTTGTCAAAAATAAAAAACAAAACCCGAGAGTTTAGCCTTGTTATGCCACTATACATCATTCACACACCCCACTGCAGTCACCCACATGAAAAACAATGCCTGTGGTCCAAGAAGCAGCAGTTCCTAAGCCTAACACTGTCTTGCTGCTTTGTAGTGTTGATAAATCACGTTCCTGCCTTACTTTCCTTTCCATGTCTGGGACTGCTCCCTCTGTAAGGCGAGCAAGCTCCCCTGGAACTGCTCCCGTTCACATGAGCTGAGTACAGGTCTACTTTTATTTTCAAAGACAAACATGGGCTATGATTCTTTGCATCACTCCTGCCTGCCCATCCACTCAGTATGTTAAAATGTTTTCTAGACATAAGCAGGGAAGGGAGATTGTAAATCCATTGAGCAATCAGATCCTGAAAACTTCACTGTCCGGAAGAACCAGTGAGTCACAATAATTTGGGAGTAGCACAAACACAGGCACACTCAGCTTTAGGGCTCCCTTCTTCTTTGCTTGGGCACAAAATTGTCCCCAGTGGTGGTATTGATTTGTAATTTCTAAACCCACCACGCTTCACACAGCAAAGCAACAACTAAGTGCAACCCTACTCACTGCGCTCTGCTTCAACTCAAGACCACAGCCTCTGGGGCTTTCAGATTGCAAAATTCTTCCATTCAGGATGTGCAAATGGAACTCAGGGACAATAATGCGAGGTCTGGGCTGGTAAAGCCAAGAACAAAGCATATCAGAGTTTCCACATCAGAAGAATTCAGTGCAAGCTTCCAAAAAATGCCAACGCACTGACCTGATCTAAGAAACTCTGAGCAACTGTTGCACTGCTGGAACTTAGAACTTGGAGAGACCCACACATACCAGCACAACATACAAGTTTCTGCTGGGTACCCAGCTTTCCAAACAGCACATGCAAGGCCACACTTTGGATCCTGTGATTGCACTGATTCAAACAGAGCAAATCAACCAAAAGCATGATCTGATCTCTTATGAGGCACTTAAAACAGTTTGGTGTCAGAGCTTGGGTGCTCTAGCATATAATACCATCTAGCTGGGATCTGCAGCAGTGCTCCAGACTTTGAAGAGTATGTAAGTAATGCTATTTACAAACAGTGCAAGCAAAATGCAGATAACATGAGTTACAAATAATGTAATTATGAATGCATTTGTGCCAACTACTGCCTTGCTAATTAGCTGAAGGTACCTGGAGTCCCTGATGACAGGCTTCATGGCTAAAATAACTGACATTAAGGGATAATCCTGACCCACAGAGATGGGCTTTCCTTCTACTTTTCTTTTTTAAGCCATACACACAAAAAGCAAATAATCTGAGTTACTCCTACTACACACTGATACAAGTGTGATAAAAACTGAATGCATATGTCTTAATCTACCTTTTAAAAATATCTTCACTCCCTTCCCCCAGGCCCCAAATCTGTGAGAGATTAAGTTCTTCTCTGCAGGAGACATTTAATGCTAAGCAAACATTAAGAGTCAGAACTGCAGAAGACAGCGGCTGACAGATGCTCTCCCTGGCTTGTCCCATCTCAGACCTGTGAGACATATGAGACGCATTTGTTTTTGTCTGAAATGTAGCTATAAATGTTCAGCTCTTTCTTAAGCACATTATTCTACATTTCTCTCTCCCCTATATCCCCCGTGAATTTTATCTTGCAAAGTGATGGGGAGGCTAAAAGTCCCCAGCAGTGTAGCCAGGAAACATAGCCCAGCTGCTGTAATCAGTTAGGAATAAAGTCTACTTTTTTAAGGCAATCCATTTTTTTGTTGCCCAGCCACCTCCTTCCTTCTGTCATTTGCTTTGCATGCCTTGCAGCTGCCTTGAACTTCACATTTCTAAAGGCAGCTGCTCAACCACACCCCTCAAAAAAGCTTCAAATTTTCTCTTTGCTGCCACTGACATTTCCCTCAACCACCATTTCCCTTTAACATTGAATTGAAACCCATGGATTCATTTTGACTGCTCCTTTAGCTTTGCTTTGAAGATGGAATCACTGAAAAGCTTAGGTTGGACAGGACCTCTGAATGTCACTGAGTACAAGCACCCACTGCCTCCAACCTGGGCCAATTCCAAATCTGATCCAACTTCGAAGTTAGAGCATGTTGCTTAGGGTCACATTATTAAAGTTTTGAATATCTCCAAGGATTGAGATTCCCCAGTCTCCCTGGACACCTCTTCCAGTGTTTGATGATTTTACTTGGTGAAAAGATTTTTCAAAACAGTTGCCCAAGGTGTGTCCGAGTTACCTGGTGGCAAATGGAACAAGAGCATCTCATGGATGTGCTAGTCTATCAGAACTGTCAGGAGCACCTTATCTTCACCAGTCTTAACCCTCACATCTTCCGTATCTTATCACTCCTACCCTCTACTGAAAAGAAGTGTGTGAACCATTTTCGTTGCCCATCCCTAACATGTCACTGCAGACAATTCGTGTTTCAGCACAAAAATCCAGACAGAGTGCCCAATTGCTCATCACAGTCTTTCTGTCTCAAATACGTGATAGAAAACACAGAATCACTGAGATTGAGAGAGATGTTTACAGGTCCTCCTGCCCAACCCTCATGCAGATCACTTTTTCAGTCACTGCTCTTCTATCACATGATCCGTGTATATCTTCTTTTAGCATAAATATCTCTGCTGTCAACATGCATGAAGAACTTGTCCACTAAACTGATGCTGAACTGTTGTTTCCTGTAAAACCTAAGAACCAGTTCTGCAGTACTTCCTACAAAATATTAGCCTGTGGTTTGAGGAGCAAATGATGTCGACTCACACCTACTTTCATAATCATGCACAATGTACGAAGTAAAAGCAGAAGATGTGTTTGAAGTGCTCCAGAACCAATGCCAGGCAGCCTTTAAAGGCATTAGAAAATAAGGACTAAATTCTCTTTCAATGTATTGATTTCTAGAGGCTGTCCCAGGTAAGATGTCACTGCAAATATCTCTGAAGCTCTAAGCTGCACCAGTGGCAAAGGATCACCACCACTTGGCATTGCTCCATGGTGTCCTGTCCCCAGCAGTGTGGCAGGCCACCCTTTAGCTTGCAGGTGTGGACACTTGGCTCAGCATGCTTGCCTGCATCTCCCATTAGAGGATTTCTGTGTTCGCTGTCTGCAAGCAGTATTCAACTTTAAACCAAAGTGGTGGGATCTCCTAAGAGAACACATCTGACAGGAAGGGCCTTCCAGAAAATCCTCTCAGAGTATTACTTTCGCACAGTCTACTCCCCTAGATACAACAGAGATGAGGGGCAGTTTCACAAGGAGTTTCATAAGGAAGGATGACTTTCTGCAGTACCTTGCTGGTGATATGGTGGCAGATGAGCTGTGTTTTTCTTACCCCCTCCAGCACACCATAGCTTAACCTTTAAGGCACCCTTAACCTGCCCTGACAGAGATACAGAGAAAGTCCCTGGCATACAGAAAGAGCAAGCCATTAACTGCACTCACCTTTACTAATCTTGGGACTTGAAACACAGTGTCTCTTCCAGTGTTTAATTGTCTGTGTGTCCCATGTATCTCCTTCTATCCGAGTTTGTCCTGTAAGAGAAAAATATGCAATTACTGAAGAAGTCAATAAAATGCAATCATGTTAAATACACAATTTATTAAAACACACCATCCTGATGAATATGCTCAGCCTAATTGCCACCTTAATTTAGTGTACATTAGCATTAATGAAGGGCTTTTAATACCCAGCAAGGGATTTAATTCCTCAGAATCTCTTTAACAATATTTGGGGTGTTTTAAATGCCCACAGACCACACGTAAATCTATAGTCCCATTACACATGCACTTCATACCACAAGAGGACTAGATTAATACCAGCTGCACCTTCAATATTTTATAGGAGGTTTAGACAAACTTTAATCTGCTGTGACTTTACAGCCCATTTACTGGGAAAATGGAAAAGGCAGGAAGGAAGATGGAATGCACCTTTGGGAAGCCCAGCCATTAGGAGCAGCAGCGTGAAATGTTGGGTGCTATCCCTCGTTCTTCCAGCCAGCTGTCACGCCAAGTTGAGCAAACTATTTCCTTTGCCTCATTGTCACTGCCTGGGAAGCAATGACAGAGAGGAGCAGCAAAGCCACAGCCCTGTCCACCCAAAAGCATTAGATATAAGGGTGCAGGCAGAGGGACTCAGGTGCACACTGCCACTGCCCTCAAGCTCACAATCACCATTTTCTCAGTAAGTTTTAATTTCTGCCCACACAATGCTGATGACAGCCTTTGACTAGGCAAAGGTGACTACAGACTAACGTGCAAGGCTCGCATGGTTGACTCTTGCTTTCTCAAGGCACCCTCTCCTGCATTGCTTTTTCCACCTATCTGACACAGCCCCAACCCTGTATTGCAGGGCCTGTGGAGAAGGGGTGGTCTTTAACTCTTCAAAGAGCACCCCATGCCATAGGAGTTCAATCCTCACACAGGGCTCAGCACTGTGACTCACTCACTCACCCTTCACAAACGATTTTGGCATACCCACAGCTTTGCTGGCGCCGCTGCTTCCCTGTGAGGCACCAGATAAGTCACCTGGGTCTCTCCCTGCTCTCTCACTGCCAGCATTTCATCATGATTTCTGGAGTGGGTGCATTTAACATCTGTTTCCCACAAACATTTGTAAATGTGCCTTTGAAAATTGCCTCCCATTAAGACTTCTGTGAGTAAAAGTCTATCGTTTGTTGTTGGCAGGAAGCGAACAAGGAGTTTCAAGGTGGCTGAAACTATTACAATATAAAACATATAATGAATATTCATAGACCCTTTGTTTTGCATTAATCCTTCACATTTAATGTCCTTCCTCTATCACTGTAAACCTGCATCTCTAGATGAAGAGCAGGGATGGCTTCCCCTTTGAAATCCAGAGGGTACAAACATGTCTTGCCAATTCACCTGTCTGTGCTGTGAAGTGCTGAAGGCATGAGCCGAGCAGTGGCTGAGCTGCCCTACGTTGCAATGCTGGGTGCAAGGGCTGCCCCGGATCAGTACAGCTTTTCCACCAGTGTCAGAGTTCAGAGGGTGCTGTGTGACTGGCTCGGAGATGGCTGCAGCAGGTTCAGCACATCTGAAGAGGGCTTTGGTGAGAGTACAGCTAGGACAAGGGACAGTGCCTCACAGCAGAGAGCCCCTGTTTGGCAGTCAGAGCCCAGTGCCCACGCTGGCATTTATAGCTATTTCTTTGGCGTGTAGGGACACTTCATCCTGTGTTTTGCATGTGTGATTGAGAGACAACTTCTTCAACTGTCCTGTCCTGTGATGCCACTGTCTTGGGATAGATGGTGCCAAGAGAAGATGGCTCTAACTTTAAAGCAGAGATGACACTGTGCTATACAAACCTATCATTAAGAAAATAACCAGAATTATAGGATTCCTGCTCCTACTGTGTGTGCATATAATTACATCCCTACAAGCTCTCAGAGGTCTGTCTGGGAGAGGAATTTTATTTTTTTTATCCATCACAAGTCACAATATTTTAAAGAAATTACAGCACCCAGGAGAAGAAGAGTTTAAATGCTTCAGTAGGTACCAGCAAGTACTGCATCAGAAGGGATGAAAGACTGCAGTTGGTGCCAAACAGCAGCAATGTTCCACCTTACTCTGTGGCCTTAAAGGGGAAGAAGTCCCTGCCAAACAGATTCTCTTTGGTTAATAGCTACGATTTTGTCATTAGGGAGAATTGCACAAAGTGCAAACCCACCATGCCTAATTGTGACTCCAGCAAGCTGATGCCTTTAATTACAGTCACTGGGGAAACACAGTAGGAGCTGGAGCAACAGCTGAGGCCAAGCCTCATCCTTGGGCTGGCCAGCTGTGGCTGGCACATTGTCCACAGCCACCACACCAACTCTCCTTGGCTTTGGCTTCTCTTCACATTCACATTGCAGCCCTTTGAGAAGCAGGCTTTGATGAAGGAAAAGTATCATGTTCCTCCTACTGGTATCATGCTGCAAGAAAGACAGCTGGAGCTCCAGAGCAAAGAGGGATGGGGCAGAGAGAGGCTGATACAGACAACAGGCAGCAAGTGAAACAAGAAATGAGTGGAGTGTGCAGGATGGAGAAGGAAGGCTTCTGTCTTTGTGAGAAATCCAGCCTCCTGCATGTTGACTAGAGCAGGAAGGGTCACCAGATGAACCCCTTACAAGTGTCCTGTGTCACAAGGGCTTCTAGCTACTGCCAGCCCCCTGTGCTCACCACATTTGCAGGGTTGAGAGACACTTAAACACATGCCAGACCATATATTCAACCAAAGGAGAAGCTGAAGACAGAAGTCATGTCCTGCTGGATCTCTACATCAGGTCAGTGCTTTCACAATGAAGGGTGAGAAGAAACATCTCTGTGGAAGCAGGATCAGAATAATTTCGTTCCCTTGCAGTGGCTTCAGAAAAAAAGTGAAACACTTTTTGCTTTAGAACTGGACCTTGGCACAAGGTCAGGCCCACGTGTTATCCAGTAACTATTGCTCCTACATAAATAACTAATTGTCCTGGAATTTCATAGCACTTGTGCAGCAGAATCGTTGCTATGACACAACTACATTACCGCGTGTAAATCCAATTAGATCCCAAAGTGCGCTGTGTAACTGTAATCGGCCCCCGTGGAGCAGCCATGAGACCTGCACAAGGCCATGCAACTGGATACTAAATTACAGTCAATCTACCTCCTCTTTAGTTGCATTAAAATGCTAATGTCACTGTAACATGGGCCCATTTACCAGCCATGACTGCCTTGCCTTGCAACACTGGAGTGAATGACGCTGCTGCACTGCCTCAGAGCATTTAATTCCTCAGTACAGTTGAGTGAGCAAAGCCCTTAGGGGCATCTTATACCTTCAAACAGGAGCCTGATTGGCTTTTATAACACTAAAAGCATGAGGCTTGTGGCAGTGTTTAAATGAATCCGAGCTGCCTCCAAAACTACCCCAAGTTTCCTACACAAGCAGAGCAACTGGGTCCCGTCTCATCCTGACTGCTTTTAACAAGAACACATTTCTGCCACCAAAAGTCCGTGTGCGTAAGAGCACAGCAGTCTCACGCAGGAGGAAGAAGAGGGCTGGACTGAACCCCCTAAATTTTCATATAAATAACGCCAGCTTTGCAACAAAACTACTAATACAACTCTTACCCTCTGGTTTATATTTGCATCTTTGCACAATGTGTGCATAGAATACATGAGATCATACAGAGGTAAAATCTCCCACACGTGCACAGACATTCAGAATGGAAATTCAGAAGTCCCAGAGCAGAACCAATTCTAAATGTTGTAACGTTTTGAGAAGTGCTAGATTATGTGTTTGAAGTGCCAGCATGGCTTCAGGCCACAGGCCACTCCATTTCAGCTGGTGCAAATGTGCACACTGCACCGTTCGAAACATGAGCAGCCTGCTCACTCTGGCCCCTTCCAAGCAAAGTTCCATAGGTAATCACATCTGGCTCTTTCATACAGCTTCTCACACACAGGCACCAGCCGTCTCAGAAGAGAAGATCCTGCGTACAGAACCAAACCATCTGATAGCCTGCAATTCTTTTAAGTTCTGTTCCTTTAAAAAAAAGTCCTCAGATAGCTCACAGGTGTACTTTCCCTTGTATTAACTGCAGTACAATGGAACCATATGGTACCATTGTCTGCCTTTCTCAACAGAGACCCAGAGATTACATGCACTAATAATATAACAACATTAATTTTGTTTATTAGACGAGAAAACCAGGGCTAAAAGGGGAATGGACTTGCTAAACCTTCTGACCCCCGATATAGCTCTCTGCTCACCAGTCCATACTGAGACCAGTCCCAAACCCATGAAAAAGCTGAGCACTTCTGGCTGAGAAGTTGCACTCTTTGCCAGGCATCTCCTGTCCCAGAAGGCTGTTATTTAACAAATCAAAAGGGAGGCAGCTAACTTTGGCCTCCTATTTCTGAAAGTATTTCCCTTCCGGATGGAATAAATGTCACCCTCCTGAGTGGATCATGGAGTTGCAACACAAGCCAAGTGACATTATCCACTGTCATGTCAGATACTGTCGAGTGTCGAAACACTCCATACGCTTGCACGGCTCCAGACGCTGAAGGGATTTAACACAAAGTCTAAATGCCTGCCACTTTTTCCCTGAACCTGACACATCTCACCTTTACAACAACTGGCTCCTCGGTGCTCTCTTCTGTTCTCTTTTCCTATAGCCCTGCTTTGTTTGCAGCAAATGCCTCAGCAGTTTGTGGCATTCATGATGGTTTTGAGAGATGCAGGAAGAAATCTCAGGAACACTGGACAGTTGCTGTGGCAACCTTGTCCTCCTCAGACCATGATTTTCAATATTTTAAGAATTTTCCTGATACTTTGCAGGCTTCAGGGAAACAAGGCAGAGAAGAAAAATTATTTTAAAGTAAGGATGCTACCAAAAGGGTTTACTATTAGCCACAGGGCCTCATCCTATCAAAAAGATGATGATGTTGATGTCCTTAGCAAGAAAAAGAAGTCCCAGACTGCCTGAGCAGAGGCAGAGGCAAGGGGCCGTGGGCAAGGGAATTTGAAATCTCTGCTTGTATCATCTGTTCTAACACAGAATGGAGCTGCAGATCAATAGGTTAACTTCTTTTAATTGTGTTTATTCTCAGTGTTCTTTCATAAGGCAGAGGTGTAGAAAAACTAATCCACTGTTTAGGATCTTTTAACTGGGGAAGAAATAACTTTAATTCCTTTTAAAAAAGAAATCCCTAACAGAATGTTGAATGCATTAAATATTGTACAAAAAAAATCCAAACCAAACAACAATGAAAAAAAAAACAACAACAAAAGGACACAAACAAACAAACAAACCCCCCACCAAACCAAAACCAGACAAAAACCCCCAAAACCCCAGAAGACTAACAAAATTCTCTGTTCAGTGTAACAGCCTACATGGATATAAAAACAAAAGAGTCAGTTTAGTCAGTCTAGAAAAGCAAAGGTTAGGAAAAAGAGCCTCTAAGAAAAGCAGATCTCAAATGAGGGATCTCAGTAATACTAAATAAACCAGAAAATAATATTTCTGGAAATCTGAGAAGTGACATTATTTATCTGCTTCTGGTCATCCTTCAAATGTTTTTAACAAGAAGAATAATAATGCATCCCAAAGTGTTACGGATTCTAAACACAATGGGATATTATAGGAAATACATACATTTCACAAGCTATAGGTGTGAGATGTGCAGGAAAACTTGAATGCAGCAAAAGACATGAGAAATGACCTAGGAGAGAGAGGCAGACCTGAAGTCTAATTTACCCTGCTTGTAGTCAAATGGATACATATCTCATAAATATTCCATGCGCAAATCTAAACTGAGTTTCACTGTAATCAGCACCTTTAACTTACTCAAACACATAAAATTGCAGCTAATGTGGTTTGAAAGGAAAATGTGACTGATCTCAACCACACCTGTCCCAATTAAGGTACAAATGCCCAACTATTCAACGTCTTTTGCTACAGCTATTTTTGATTTCAGATTAAGAGAGAGAACCATGGCCACAGCCCACAAGAGAGCTTCAGATGTCCTGCAGGAAAATAAATGAGGGTTAAGAAATCCCATAATCTTGGCATATGTGTTTCTAAATGTTTTCTCTTCGTCCATGAGATGTATAATCTAAGTGCTCCAGCAACCATCAGGTTCCAGGCAGACAAAAGACCCCAAGCACAATTCATACGTAGATGACAGGAGTAGAGGGACTAAGTGAGACATGAGCCAAGACAAGAAGGCTGGCTCCCAGCTGCTTTTGCTTTCCCAATGGATAACAGATACTGCATCAATACACACAATGTCATGCTAGTGGATTTGCTGCTCTCTTAACACCTCATTTTTCTCTCCATCTGAACTTATTTTGAAAGCATGCAGTTCACTGTCCCCTTCTCCTTTCTCTTTTGTCCTTACTCAGGGCATGGGAACCATGAAAGGCTGCATGGCTGGTTATTGTTAATGCATTTGTAAGTGCAGACCTTTAAAAGGGGGTTATTCTGGAACATGCCACAGTTTTCCTTGTTATTTGCACAGGCAGCTAATGATCATCCTAATAGCTTCTCTCTCTGAAGTCATAATAAGCTTACAAATGAACCCATTCAGCACATATTAAAAAGCAAGGGATGCTCCTTTGATTACAGCCTTTATGGAAATCTCCGAATATTTGTTTTGTTGCTGCACAGCCGCAATTAGGACATGCTGCTGGGAGGCGGCTCAGCTGCCAGCGCGGTGGGGTTTGGAGACACCTCCAGTGCCATAGCAACACAGCCACCTCTCCCCGCATCAGACACAGGGAGCCTGGCAGCCCTTCAGCCCAGGCAGGCGGCTTCAGCTCTTGCAGAAATTAGGAAATAAATGGCACCTAATCAAACTTCCTCTGCGGATGGAAACGCCTGACCCGCGTTTCCGAAGCAGCGGGGACAGCCCTGAGTGCAGCTCTTGGGAAGGAGCCACCCTGCTGCACCCACCATGGGCCTGCCATGGGCACGGATGGGTCACACAGCCCCTGGGACACGGCTGCACAGCCCATGCCGGGGTCTGGAGGCACCTGCTTCACACGCCAGGAAAACTGGGCAACAAGGGGAGACCTGAGGAGGCAGGAGCTTTACCTTGCTGAGGTGCCAATATGGGGGAACTCGCTTCCATCGCCACTTATAACAATTCCCCCTCAATAACCTCATCCTTCCACATGTGGCGGTGGAACCGAAGAACCTTACGGAAATCTCCTTACCACTGAACTGCTCAGAGGTTGATCTAAATCCCACTTGCATTGCTGTCAGACTTAAACGCCTCCAAGGGAGGGGAGGCGGGGAAATTAAAGGATGTGAAAACCTGCAAAATTGCGGTTCTAGTTTTCATTAAGATTTGATCAAACATCCCACAACAGCTAAAAGACCATACCTTTTTTCCCCTAAAGCAAACACTATGAATAATATACCCTCTTTCCCAAAATATCCTTATTCCCTGAGCACAGTGCGTCTGTAGAAGTCTTAAGTGTAGAGACTTGGGGAGTAATTTAATTTTGCAAACAAAATTTAATTTTGCTTACGTGCTGATGACATGGATCCAGAGGCTTTCAGACAGCCTCAGTGGGGTGACTTTCACCCACAAAAAGTATAACATCTCCTCTCACAAAGCTGGGACTCTAAACAAACCGCTTCTACTTTGCCTGAAAGCCAAGACCTTTGAATGGAACAGATATTTTCTAAATCTCCAGGAGACTGGCTGAGGTTAAAGCAGGTCAAACCATGTAATACAGATATCTTTGTGTTGATACTACCCACGGTGCCTATTAGGAAGGCCACAATTGTAAGAAACCTTTTCTAGTCAAGGATATTTAATACAGTGCCAGAGAGTCTCCCCAGGCAGTCTTTGTTTTAAGGTTTGTGAGCTTTGGGGAGAAAGGATTGTGTCTCTGATTGTGAAGTGGTCCAGGTTTTTAGCTCTATTTTAATCTAAATAGCACATTCCAGCAGCACTGGAAACTTCACTACAAGCATTGCTTGCAAGAGGCCTGGGTATAGCCTGGGGCAAAACCTGGAGCACCATCAATCATACACACACATAAACACTGGCATGCCCTCACACGGTATCGTGGGCACTCTCTCAAAACTGAAGCAGCAAATTTAACTATGGAAATACCCTGGATGCTGATGAATTTTCTTTTACTCAGTCTTCACTGCTATTTTATCCTCTAGAAGTTACGACTTAGAAACTAAAGACATAAAACCTTTTCTAATTCAAACCAGAGGGGCTGCAATAATTACAAGTGCATCAGTGAATGATCAAGGCACAGGCTGCTCCCATGACCTTAAATCAGTACAAAAACCAATCCATAGATGGGCTGCTGAGCGTCTTCCTCTTCCCACCCAAAAGAAGCACAGACACAGTCTGACCCAACCTGGCAATTCTGATTTTGAAAGTCTAGACAACCTTTTTAGGGAGGACAACAAAATATTGTGATAAAATCAGATCTCCTATGAGGAATAGGACTCCACAATCTAACTTTCACATCAATCAGGACTGGGCTGAATTCTGAATGCAAAATCACACCAGTTTCAAGTGGCTGGAGCTCACTATACCCACACCTTTTTATGTCTCTTTTTTTGATCAGCATGCAATTTGAAAGCAATGCTGCATTTCAGCTAAAAATCCCATATTTTATAAGTATCAAGATGAGGTTTGCAGAGCAAAGAGCCAAAGCAGCCCAGGTTAAGGCTGAGAAAACATTGGAAACATCAGGATGTTCAAGCTGTCCTGAGCATGGAGAGACAACCCTTTGGGGACAATCTCCCAGTTAGGCTACAGAGTTGCTCTGCACTGAGGACAAGAAAAGTCATCTCAAGAAACACAGCATTTAACAGCTTCTTCTCCCATCCCTGCTGTCAGCATGGGGAAAAGAATCTTTCTGAAAACCCTGTGGAGTCTTGCTGTGAAAACACATTTGACAATAAATTTTATGGCAAATTTCCTAACAAGATTTGTGGTTACCTTTCCTCATGTCTGATGATGCACCTTGCATCAGACCATTAAAGACCATTTAAGCCTTAGATTGCTTTCCACATTAGTCTGAAAGCCCTTTATGAAGCTGCGTCCTTTATAAAGCTGACGTCGCTTTGCTCTGGGATACCCAGCAAGTGTCCTGGGCAGCTTCTGTGGTCTCCTGTCTAGTGCTCAAAGCACTTTTATAGTTCCAGTTCTGCTAACATCTCTCACAGAAACTCACAGATATCAGCAAGTCTTTTCAGGCTCGTGTTCATCACCCTCCCCCTCCCCTTGTATTTAATATAATTAACGACAACACTTATCTGTCACCCATGGAGTCGTAGAGATTTTGTCCAGTATCCTATGAGAGTGTCAGGCTGCCTGTACTGAAAACCGTTGGGAAATGAAGTACCCAGAAGACAGTATTCAAAATATTGTCATTTTGAGATGAAAAAAAGTATTTTGAATGACTACCACTATTTTTTAAAACTGCTCAGGTACAAAACCCCGAGTGAGGTCCTTCATATGGACCAAAAAAGGTCAGATGGTTCGTACTCCATCTTTGCCATGTTCCTCACAACGATGTGCTCAAAACTGCAGAAATTACCATTTAGAGCTGATGTCTCTGAAAATGTTCTCCTGCAGCCCTCAAACAGACAACCCTTGTAAGTTTCCTCTACAGGTTCACACCAGGAAATTTCTCACTAGGAGAATCCCAAGTCAAGGATCTCCTGATGAAGAGAGACACAGCAAGATTTGAAATCTTAAAAGTAGATGCTGTCCACAATGCAGCTGAGGTTCCACACTGACCAGCACCACCAGGGCGCCTGGACAGTGAGAGGTTGGATCACAGGTGCTGCACATTGGAGGGGAAGAGCATTCTGGTTACAATCTGAGGGCCACTGCCAGCTCAATGCACTTTGAAACTCCACGTTCAGCACCACAGCCCACACACCACCCTCCCTGCTGTTCCCCATTGACAGTGGTGTGAGCCAACTCTTCAGAGTCTTCAGGGCAGTTGGGGTCAAGGATCACTATCCTAGAGGCCCCAGCTGCTAATAAGGCATGGGGACTGGATGTGGGGACATGTTTAGAAAATGCAGTTCCTTCAGAAGTAGCTCAGGAGCTAAAGTTTTCCAGTCAGCACAGTGTAGATCAGGAATTTGAAGCAGACACTTCCAGTAATCTGATACTCATAGCAGAAAAGCTGCGGTGCAGAACTTCCCCCAGTAAGGGATCACCTACTTGCATCCCTTAGAAAAACAGGTTTGTTCTTATACCTTTTGGATGAAGCACATTAATCTGGATACAGGATGCATTAATGTAAATTGGCCTTCCAGTATTTCTGCTTCTGTTTATTTTTATCAACCTCCTCCAGCTCAGAGCCCATACTTAACCTCCATCCTTTCAAGCTGTGCACCCAGGTGCTCTAGAGGTGAGTGCAGCGTGACTCTGATGAGATGGAAGATGAAGTACCAGAGATGCACAGAGAAATATGAGAGGCAGGAGATGTGCTTAGGGATCTATCATTTCGATAGGCTGTGCTCCTTTTCTGAGCCTGCACACTCCCTATGGGCAAGGGGAAAGCAGGTGATGATGTTGGCCCACTGCGGAAAACCCTGCAAAATAGCTTTGACTCGGTTTGTCCTTCAGCAGTTTTGCTGTTTAAATGCTGCAAGTCATTGGAGCCGAGCACACCTCATCAGCAGAGCCAAGTTCCCCACTTCCAGCCCCTTGAACCCCAGAAGAGTGAGCACACTGAGACGTGCAGGCTTTCCCTAAAGTCTTGCAGCTGCTGAAACAAGCATGGGCTCACCTTGCCCTGACTGACTGAACCGCCCCCCCTCCTCTCCTCCAAGCAGGGGCTTGTTTGTATTTCTCTTTCTCATCCATTCCACTGCTTCAAATTTTGAGAGGCTCTATTTTACCTTTTATTTCCTAACTTTCCCTCTCTTCTGCAATGCATGATGTTGACACTGTTAGCTGTGCCATATATCTCATACCGTATTAATCTCTTTTGTCATCTGATTTTTGCATAGGAGTTGTCGTTTAGAAAATCTGATTTTGCTCAGAAGCATCCAAACAAATCTGTGAGTCAAAAAGAATGGATGAGAGAATAAAAGTGAGTGCCAAGTAAGCTTCCATTTATGCACTTTACATATCCTGTATGAAAGACCAGCTCCTAAAATTCATTTTTTTAGTGAGATGACATCTCATATAATATGCTATCTTTCCATTATCCCGGGGTGACATGGCTCAGGTCTCTCAGCTAATACTTACCTGCTGCTTTCCCTGCTATCCTGGGAAGATCACAAATGAATTCGGTGACTCCAAAGCATTTTGGAGTAAAAGCCAGGATATCCTTCTGGTAAAAATGTGTAGTCAGAGGTGACCAGATAACTACAGTCTATCAGTACCAACCCAGGGAATTCATTTCTGTTAATCAATGAAATACTGCTAAATCTATACCGAACACCCAGAATAATGACTTTCTCACTACTTAAATCTAAATCTTTGCTACTGGTTCAGTGAATCTGAAATTAGTCCTTTCAACTGGACCAATGATTTGGTCTGGAGATTAAAAAAAAAATTCATTCTAGGATGGGATATTCCTTTAATGTCAGATCTCATTCAGCCGTTTAACAAAAAAAATTGATCACACTGGTGGGTATGGTATAAGCTATTAACCTACAAAATAAACTGATTTTAATTAAGGCACCGATGTGCAAGGGTTTGGCTGAAGACTGAATATCTGCTTCAAGAAGTGTGATACATTTGTATGAGTCATAGGCAAGATAGGGAGGAATTTACTTCACACATACATTTTTTTTTAAGGGCTGAAAATGCAGGATTTAGTTCATGAAGGCAACTTTGAGTTACCACCTGTGGTTATTAGCCCAGCTTTGCTTGGAGACCTGCATTTTACAGCCTAGCTGTAGTGGCTCATATAAACAGGGAATTCGCCTGGGGCAAAGAGTGCTTAACCTCGATGGGTTTGACAATATCTCCAGTCAGACTGTGTTTCATTTTCCCAACCACACAACCAGACCACGGCCTCATCAGGGAAGCAGCTTCTGCTGCTCCGAGCAGGGCCACATTTTTCTAGCTGAAATAAAATTATATGTCATGACTCTGTTCCCTTTACAGCATCAGTTTCTTTCTACTATACCTGAAGGCTTAGTGAGCAATTTAATAGAAACTTTATAATGTGGGTGCTTTTTTTTCTTTTTAAAGATAATGTATCCATCCTTTTTGTTAACAGATCTACTGGAGGTACACCACAAAAAAATGTTCCTTCCGAAAAACTGGAGTAAGCCATATTGCAGTGGGGATATTGTTACTTTAACTATGCAGCTAAGAGTTCAACTAGCAACCCTGCATAACACAGGACAAGGTTCCTTAGCATCTGTCCCCTTCATCCAATGTACAACAAGAGCTCCTAAATCAATAAGCTTACTCCAAACCCTCAAAACCCACCCAAACCCACCATCAAAAGCCTTTTTGCCCCACTGTTTTAAATACAGGCACTTCAGGCTTTCCATGGGCACTAAAAAAAGGTCCATGGAGGTCTGACCTGTGAATGCATTACTCTGCATATTAAATAAAGAAAGTAGTATTAATTACAAAGCTGAACAGATATTGTGACCACCACAAAATTAAATAGGCCCTTGAAGTACACAATTGGAAAAACAGAAGCATAAAGAAAATACACTAAACAATGGTTAAAATCAAAATCTACCAACCTTTCCCCAGCTCATCCTCCAGGTAAACATGAGTAGAGACCGACTTCCCACTCAGCCCCGGAAGTTAAGTGCCTTGTCCCAGCCCCAGGTGAGCCCCAGGGGTGAGTGCTAGGATCCTCAGCCAGCACTCACAGTGGGCAGTTTCTGCAAAAGGGCAAATGTAACACCTGGGCCAAGCACAGAAGTGCTTATGCTTGGAACTGCTTCAGGAGAAACAGAGAGCCACCAAGCTGGAAAGCTGGGATAGCCCTGCTTGATGACTTTTCTCTTGAGAACAGGCTGCATCCATTAACACCTGTGATGTGTTTCCTTAGAACATGAAGCTCTACTGAAACCCAAGTGACGTGTTAAAGAGTGAACAAAGGAACTTCCAAAGCACGTTTGGATGCCTCACACTGGCATCTATGCAATGTACCTTTTACAGGGCACCATCCTGCAGGAAGGCAGCCCCTGGCATTTTGACTGGTTAAATGAGAAATGCAGTATCTGTAGCTCGAGGGAGTGAGGTATGTACATACTTCTGTGTTTGCTTTTAGTATTATGCAATAGGCTGGGGAAGGGTGGGATGTTTTTGTCAAGGACACACCACAACCTACCCTTTCTCTTCACAACGCTCTAGCATTATTTTCCAAATCAGTTGATAGCATTTTCAGTCAATCTAGTGATAGGAACTTCTTCCTAGATGGCTCCAACTAACAAGCACCTGGGAGCTACAGGTAATAAGCAATGAGATTGCAACTAAGCAGTATTCAAAGGGGCACTGCACTGGCCAGAACTGTGTAATAGATCGTCTGGAAGAAAAATGCACTTTTTGCCCAGTACACCACTGGAGATCACCACATATGTCCATGGCAAAAGAAATGGACTGCAGAGGAGCACACCCTACCTTAACAAGTGTGTGACATCACCTAAGGCAGGCTCAGGGCTCACAGGGAGGATCCCAGGTTTCCAAGTCAGTCCTGCAGTGTCCATGAGGATACTGACCTGCTGGGCAGAGGTTTGTGGCAGGGAAAGTGCCATCATTCACAACAGCAGGGTAATAAGACAACCTCTACATTTTGCAGCCTCAATTCTTCACCAACGCTGGTTTTCAAAATACCTAAGATACTGGGTGGAAGGGGAAGGTCTTTTCTTGTGTTTACAGCTTCAAACAAAAGCACAGTGATAGGAGCTTTACAGACCTTGGATATTACATGACCTACTCAAGCACTCAGGCCCTGAGCTCTTTGTCACAAGGTCTGTGTTCAGAACAAAGCCAAGTCCTTTCAGCTCCACTTAAGTGACTCTACTAGCATTCATTAAAAGGACAGTAAAAGGGGCAGCAAATGGTTTGCTAATAAAGACTGATTCTGAGGTGCACTATGAATAGAGGAGAGGTAGCATAATTACTTTAGTAAAGGTAACTGAGGTCACTGCCACATTGTTGTTCTCTCTTTAATTTAAGCAAAAATAGTGTAAGGTGGCCATAATTGGAGAGAGATAAAATAAAAAGACAGGAGAAACTGCTCTGCTTTTGGATGAGTCTGACTGCATGATTATAGGATGTTGGTGATGTCTAAGAGGGAGCTACTGAATATTTAACCTTAGAAATGGAAGCTTGGTTGTCTCTTGTCCTGTTAACATCCACACGTATCTTCCATTAGCTCTAATTAGCGCTAACAGGGTGTTCACTAAGTATCTCCATAATTAATGTTAATAGTAGTTACAGGCAAATGCTGATAGAAGATGAAATGCCAAGGTTCTTCTCCAGGGTTAAATACTCAGCAGTCTGTCTGTCTCTCATTTCCATTTCCTCCTGTAGCGGCTCTTTAATCAATCGCAGGGATCCCAGCCAGCCTTACACACTGAGCCTTGCAACAAGAGACACCTGCAGCCGTAAGTAACAGCACATGCTGTTATTTATACAAAATACAAATGCAGACACACAGTACCTGACACATCTTAGGCTGGTTCACGTCCGTATGCTCACTGCTGTACAGATATTCCAGCCATGTGCTAACAGCACAGACTGACACATCCCTTTTTCCCTCAAGATGCCCAGGTTTCACAGAGAAGAAATATTATTTCTCTCATATATTAAGATAAGTAATTTTTAATTAACAAACCAAAGAGCAAACAGGATCATAGGAACAACCTCAATTACCCTTATTAATACCATTATGCCACCTTTAGTTGACAGACTATACTATATTCCCAAATCAGATGTTATTAACAAACCATTAAATTTGTAAATGAGAACAGAACAATTATCAGCCATAATCAGAACATCTATAATAATGCACCTTCTATTGTGCTTCTGGATCAAGCCCTGAGCAGTAGTTCATGGAAAAAGCATTAGCAGACTGCTTCCAGCCAGGGGTCATTTGCTAGCACAAAGTCACACTCTCTACTCTCCTATCCATTCGTAAGTGGAGAATGTTCATTAGAGTTGTGCAGTTCTGTGGCTGAATAGATTTATAAACTGTCTTTAGTTGGGAATGTATTTATAAAGCCTCAGGGAACCAGAGGAGTACTCTGCTGTTTCCCTCAGGAGCTGCAGATAGTATTTGTAGAAACCTTAGGATGTTGAAGCCTTTGCCAGGGATGTCTCAAAGAGGAAAAAACCTCAGAAGAGTGATGGGAGAGCCTGTGCAGGCAGCCAGGAAGGGAGGAAGGACCAGGACAAAGTCCCAGTGGTTCTGGCTGTTGGAGGCAGACACGGAGCTGTGCTAGTGGAAAATGTGACTCAGGCATCTGAACCTTCCGTGTGCCCTGGTGCTGGCAGTCACTGCTCCTCGTGCGCTTTGGGGCAGCTCCAGGCACACAGCACATGCAGACATGAGTCCCACAGAGGAATAGGTGTTCTCTGTAGGGCAAGGAAAAAAATCAATTTGTATATTTATCAACTCACCTACCCTGGCCCCATGTTACATTGAAGAGGAGACGGCTCCCACGACTCGTCTTAAATCAGAACTGGAGACATTTCGGCTTTGCTATGTGAAAACAAACTTTTTTTGTTTGCTTTGTTTTCTGCCCCAGGGAATTAGTGACTCAGGCAGGATGCAGAAGACTCAGGGGGATTTATTTTTCATCATGTTTAAGGAGGGTTTTTTTCTACCAGGCATGCAGGCTTATTAATGCATCTCTGCTCAGTACTAGACTTTAAATAAATCATTTTGCCCCTCCATTTTTCTTCATAAGTTTATGGGGGGAGCATGGGGAAGTCACTGTTCAGGAAAAGAAGGGATATGAAGCACAGAAGGCACTATCTGAGGCATGCTGGCTCTCTGCAACAAGGTCAGAGCCAGCTACCCTTCTGATGCTTCCCCCTTTGCCATTCCCCTCTCAGCCCTCCTAACATGTTAGGGGAGGATCTCACACAATGCCCAGGACAGGTCCCACTATGGGAACCCTCACACTGCTCTTTATGTGGCACTCGGTGCCTGTACCACATCCCTCCTCTTCTGGTTCCACATTTCACCCGTCTCCTCTGACAATACATCCATGACTTGCACTGAAGCACCCACTTCACTGCTGGGTCCTCAGGCTCTGCAACTTTGTGGAAGAGGAAAGTGTCTGTAGGGTAAAAACCTTCCCATTTTCGTTGTCAGGTACTTTGCTGTGCCCACACAACTTTTCTCAGAAAAGGAACATAGATTATTCTTTTCAGAACCAGCAAATATTTTAGTTACAGGCATTCTGACCAAACACAGAATGTTTCTTCCCAGATAATGAGTTGCTTTCAATATATTTTGAATATTCATGGTATGCTATTTTTTGCAATCACCCAAAACAATGGAAATATTTAACAGAAGCAGAACCAAGAATGGCCAGAACTCTGTAATACCTGTTACAACACTGGTCCCTTTTCCAGCCTGCTCATACTCTTGGCATTTAGAAATGCACAGTGAAAAAGAAAATATAGTCAGTAAAAGTAACACTTGTAAAACTGCATTTTAAAATCAGGGTGCTGTAAAGCGGCAGCTACAAAACAAGCTGAAATCCTAAGCAATGAGCTGTCTAGACATTTTTATAAGAATTGCAATGAATGTCGAGTAAGTGTTCAAGGAAATCTGAGTTGATTGAAACATCTGACTACTCTGTATTTTAACTGGATGGCTGGTGCTGCTTCAGCATCTTGCCAGCAGGATGAGAAGGATATTAAAATAGGGAGCAGGAGGGGATCAGCCAAGAACAGTGATGGGATAGTTCATCTCCTCTTCATTATTACTTAACTTAGTGAGGATGTTCTCTGGTTGTGTTGGATATCCAGTTAATTTCATCCAGGTCTCTGCAAAGCACAAACCCATGTTGGCAATACAGGTAGCACAAAGAGAAGGATCATGTCTGAAGGAATTTTGTCTCACTGGATTTTTTTCCTTTTCCCTCAGCACAAACAGAAAAATAGAAAAAGGTTTGAACTGAGTATTTTCTGTAAGACAGCTTAGCCAGAAGCTGAAAACATGAGCTCTGAGATGTATTTTTTAACTTGAAATCTTTGTCTTTTTTGCATTCTGATGCCAACTCACTTTCACAGCTTTGCTTTTCTATTTAGCTAAAAGGAGACTGCCTTCTAGTGCAAACTGTGTGCAAGTAGGACTTTGCACAGTGAAATCTTATGCTTATCTATGGCTGTTGACATATGAACTACTGATACATGAACAGCTGGTTAGCTTCTGATACTACACCAAATGGAACTCAAACTTTCTGCAAATGCGACTGTCTGGACAGCATTACTGGTGTTATTGAGTTTGGGGGAACTACTTAAGAACTAAAAGCAACCACCAAAGTAATCTACATCCAGAAGCCACAAAAATATATTTATTTTCTTTCTCTCTCTAAATTAAAATAAACCTCAATTATAATCATCCTAACCATAACACTTCAGTTTGCAAACACTCTCAAAGCTGCAGTGGGCAATAAATCAGACATGTCACTTCCAGCAATTCATCTCTGGAGCTGGTTGCTACATGGCCATAATATATAAAGAGGCTTCTTCCTGGTGATCCTCAGAGCCAAGATTCTTTTTGTTGGCACTTCTTTAAACAAACACTCTTGTGTATTGCAGTTTCATCTAAATTTATCATTCAATCCTAATTATTTTCCCCTAATCAGTGGTTTGAGGGTGACTTTGGTTCTGATAGGCTGATACACTGTCATACTCATTTTAAAAATTAAGTCAGTTAAGCTGACTCCAAATGTATGTGCTTGATGTATCTGCTGCATTAACTCATCATAATCATGTAAGTCACACTGAAGGCAACCAAGACCTTTTGTTTTTCAGGCAAATTGTCTCAAGAGAATGACAATAAAAATCAATAAGGGGCAAGAGAAGCTTCTGCAATGTCATGAAAGAGCAGCAAAATGCACTGAGGCTGTGTCCAAACAGCTGTAACATCCCATCCCTTCCACATCACACAGAAGGATACGAGAGCATTTTCAATAAAGCAATATGAAGGTTTATACGTCTTTGATGTCCCACAGCTGGAGGGAAAGACAGCAGTTTACTAATCCCGCACCATTTCCCTTCCATTAGTTTAAGTTTTCAGCTTTGGATGGTGCTAAATTTAGAAGGAAAGGTTAATTGTTTAACCTTGGAAAAATAATTATGCTTCTTTTGGTGCTGCCTTTTGGCCTATTTCATATTTTTAGTTGCCCAAAGGATTTAAAGCTCAATGCAAAGGTAAACTCTTCAGTGGAGACTGTACCTGTGGATTCACTAAACAATAATCTGAGACTAGACTTCAGGTTTTTATAGATTTTGGACCTGCCTGCCTGTGCTGTGGGAAAAAACCCTCCCAACAATTACTTGAAACAAAACTTGAAATTAGGTTTGGTTTTTTAAATTTCTGTTTTGTTTGGTTTTTTGTTTTTTTTTTTTAAATCCAGTGTTTCAATACTCCACATGTTCAATTTAATTTCTATTCCAATTACTACTGTTACTTGGCTAGAAGAAGAGGTGCTGAGGCATAGCTAAATCTGGTTTAGAACTTTCAAACAATTTTTCAATCCGAATTTCTTGCAGTTCCATAACTATTTGTCCTCCTATATGTGGTGAGCTATGGGGTTATTCTTCTCCAGTAGAGGTAGTTGAGTCGTGGTAATTCCTTACACTCTCAACAAAACTGGTGCTCAGCCCAGCCTTGTCATTCACACAGATCTGTACAGAGGTAAGAATTTCAATCTCCATTCTGGTCACTGTCTTTTCAATTTCATTGATACTAATATGGTTCCCAAAAACACTACTCCACTCATCATTTCAGCAGGAAGCAGAGTGCACACTCACTCCTCCTATCCAATTTTCACTCCAGAAATTACACAGGCCTTGCACATGTTGTCTCTACTGGGAAAAAAATAAAATCAGGGAAGAGAAAAGGGTGTGCTTTCCCTTTTAAACAGGAAAATTTATATGGTGTAAAGTGCTTAATCCAACCGGTTGTTGGGATATCAATACTAAAATTTGATTAAGAGATGGAATTTTATTGATTCCCCTTGTTAGCATATACTTGGGTTATCTAAGTAAATAATCTGGTAAAACACCTACCAAATTTATATATGAAGGCATGAGAAAGAGAGAAATAAACAATTTATATGACAAAAACCCTGTGCCAAAGTATAGCCATTTTATGTCTCACTTCACCTTCAGTAGAGAGAAAAGGGTTTGTCATTTCTACTAACAATAGATGCTAGGCTTCTGTGAATAGTTATTTACTGACAATCAGTGGCTTTGTGTGCATATTTTCATACATATATATGTATGTATATATGTATATTTATACACACACACACACACAGAGCCAAGACAAAGCAGATTCACCTTCAGCCCAGCCTTTCAACAGTCGCCTCACAAGTAGTCTGTGAGCCCCATCTTTCATCCTCTGACACCCTTCATACGTGCATAAATAGAAACACAAAGGGTGGACTGCAGCATCAGAACAACATACGTGTCTCGTCAATCATTCGCACTCGCTTTGCAGAGATGCAAATACCTTCAGAAATAATATTTCCTAAAGACTTAGGAAAAATTGCTCCACTTTTCCTGACCTTCTGCTGTTTGTCTTGAAACCCTTCAGGTTTTCAGACTTCTAACAGTTTTGTTTCTAATATTAGTTCAAAGTTTGGTGCTGTCCTCCTCCAGCAATGAAGATGAGACAATCTTCAATGTGACTTTGCCCTGGTGTTCATTTCCCTGTCACACACACTTCATTATACTAATTTGTTTTCACATATTAAAGTTGAATGTACGCATTCTTAGATCAGGTAGTATTTCTGTCATAAAAACTGACTGTGCTTTGAGCAACAGGACCCTGATTCCTTACTTGAGATCTTTCATGCTCTCTCAGTCTAAAGGTTAATTACCACTACTGACACAGTTCCTAAGTGCTGTTTGAAATAGCACAATGCTCTATAGATGTATACACCAAACCCCACAGTACTGCAATATGAAATAGCCCACATTTAAGCTAGCTGAGCTTAAAAATTATATTTGACTACTGTCAATTAGTGAAGTTTATAGACATTTACACGTGCTGTACAACAGGGCATCCTGCTAACGATGAGCTTCATGTGCTCAGCAAAGGAGAGAGGAGAAAGTTGTTGCCCTGCAGTCAGCATAGTCCCTTCTGAATACAAGAATAATGCATGACTAGCCCAGTCACTGTCACCAAGCAGTGATGTCTGTGAACTGCAAAGAGCATTTTCATGTTTAAGATTAAATAATTTATTTTAAATATTCAACAGTCAGTGCCTTCTTCATATTGTACTCCCAGGGTCTCAACTCACAGGCTCTGATTCCATGTTGCCAGGAAGGCTACTTGTCAGCAGCTGTAGTGTGAGCAACAGCAGGAGGCTCAGAACAAGCCTGTGAAATAAAGTGCACACGCCAGGGACAGCACAATGGCTGGTTTGCTAAGTGGCACGAAGCGCTTCGCCCTGCGGGAGCCCTCAGATCCCTGCGCTGAGCAGCTGGGTCGCACTTTTCTCCTATCAATAATAATGATAAATAACAATAACGGGAGCAAAGTAAAAGGAAACTCTGAGCTTACAGACTGCATCAGGTGGACGTTGTGCTCCTGCTTCCAAGTGCGCAAGGATTACTTTGCCCACCTCTCCCCCCACAACCTGCACTTTCGCAGGGCTGGCTGGGGGGCTGAGATGCAGGAGTGCCCTGTATCCAGGCAACAGGCATCCCTGTGGCTCTGCAGACCTCTGCAGTGCCTGGGAGGAGAAGCTGGGACAGGGACCTCCCCAGACTTCATGGAGTGCGGGATAGAAGGAGCTTCTCCAGTTTTAAAGGATGATGGCAGAGTAAAGCAAGCTGACAAACTACTTTCTGTCAATGAAAGCATGTTCCATGTCTCCCAGGGCTGCCTGGTCCCCCTGGGGCTGCCTGCTTTCCCAGCACTGCTCACTGGGAAGGTGCAAAACTTACTGTGACCTGCTCTTTTCTTTCTCAGTGCTGTGTATGTTCTCACCTAGGCATACCTCTTCCTAGTGCAGGAATTTTCCAGATTTACTAGCTACCTATAGGCAGCAGTCTCAATTCCTGGGGTCCATGTTTTGGCCAGGCAAAACCTGAAGACCAATGTCATGATTAATGGACATGCACCCCCATCACCAGGCTTCAAAGATGGTCTGTGGGAAGAAAAGATCAGTTGAGAACAGGTGATTCATCAATTCTTATATTCCAAAAAAGTTCTTCTTCGGTAAAGGGATAAACTCTTAGATGGTTTTTCATCCCAAGGGAGATGAGTGGGAGTATTTACACTGACTCCGGTGGCATCCAGATTTCATGCACGGTGCCTTGGGCAGGTTTACTCATGACACCCTGTTCCACTCAGTTTCCAGCTTCAGCTGATGTTGAGAGAGACTGGGACAGTCTGACAGAGATTTCATATTTGAGGAAAGACCAAAGAACACCGTGAGCTAAGAAAGTGATAGACGCAAACCTGCTCCCTGAGCATCTTCAATTCTCAGATAATCTACAGGCCACTGATATTCAAAACATAAATTGCAGAGGATGAAGTTAGTTGACAGAGAACTGGAAAGATGCTCATAGAGCTTCTGTAGTGTTCAGCTGCCTTCCAAACAATTCTTCAAGCTGCCATATGGACACTGTGTGATTGTAAGATATACAGGGAAGAACGGTCACGAAGAGAAAAAAGGTATGATAAATTGCTGCATGAAGATGCTCTGATCCAAATCACACTTAATTCAAAGAAACCTTGTGTCTAGGATGGAAAAGGGGTCACGATGGCCCTTTCCTATCCTACTTGATGCATGTGTCAGCATTTGAGGTTCTTAGCCATAAATGTAATTTGTGACACAACAGTGCACAGCAGACACAACAGGTAGCCTAACCTTCCTCATCATCACAGTACTAAAACTATCCAGTCAGGATGTTTGCTTTCATTCACCCTGACTAGAAACATTAAACAAACACTACCCAGCGGTGTATGAAATGATAAAATCAGGAGCACTCTTCAGAGCTTGGGAATTCTCATGACTCCTGCTGCAATCTCAACTCCCTGCCCGTACCTTTCCTTCTCTCTTAGCAACTTATACAGCCTTGCTGTCTTGGCAAATAGCTTGTTTTCCTTCTAGCAGTGACAGCTGTTATTGTAGGAGACAGCACAGTATAAAGTTACTCATTAAGGGAGGTAGAGAACTACCTCCCTTCAGCTCCAGTTGAACTCTGGGGGAAAATAAGTACAGTTCTTCTTTTCTTTGTGAGCAATGACATGAAACATCAGAAAGCACTGGCCTAAGTGCACGTTATACAGATGTCCTCAAGGAGATTAACTCAGGGCATGCAATTCCCATCCTTTGCAGTACAGGGTGTGTCTTCCCAGTCAGCTACACCAATTTTACCACAATTTGCTTAAATCAGGAGGGTGAGGTGGGACCTGGGTACCAGGAGTCCTGGATTTCAATCTGAGCTCACCCACTGATAGAGGAAAGGCAAAGTTTTCAATCTTTTAAATCAGACCAGCTTTTCCTCCCAAATTCTTACACACATAAAGACTGTCTTGAATCACATAAATCTTTACAGCTTTTGCCTTCCCAACATGTGTCTTTTGCAACACTGCCTCAGCAAAAGAGTTGCAGCAAAGAATCTGGAGGAATGGTAAGTGGAAGGACAGAAGAAGGATGGATAAAGGGCAGGTCAGTGATATGGCACCACCGTGAAACTGAAGCACAGGGGTCCTTTCTGAGATAAGGTGTGCTCCAGATCAGAGGTGACAGCAAAGATTCAAGGGGAAAACTTAATCTTGGGCTAGGAAGCCACTGAGACCTTCAGACCACACGTCAGCAAAGCGCTACCACCACTGTCTTCTTCAGGACCTACCACTTAAAATACCCCTTTAAGTGCTTTGGAGAAAACAGGCCAGATGCTTTCACCCATCACAAAGCCAACTCTTCTGCCTGGTGCTATTTTGTGCAAATCAATCCCTCTTTCAGAAATTAAAAACAAAATGAGCAGCACTGAAAGACACATCAGAGGAGCTGTGATTGAGAAGAAACGCAGAGCGATGCTGATTGATTACTCCCAGAATGCCTTTCCCTGAAGCAATAATGAAGTACGTGCCTGGGACGGGAGCCCTGAGCAGCGCATGGAAACATCTGAAAAGCCTGCCTGCACCCACAGACCTCCCTGCCTGAGGAGTGTATTTAAAGCAGTTCTGCAAAGCACTACAGCCAAGGTCTCTCCTGAAATAAAAACATTCCCTTCCGTTCTCCTCCCCTTTAAATCAAACCCCAAATCTGGGAGCACCTCTGCCATGTGTATAATGGTATCTGTCCAGCATTCCTCAGTAACAGAATCACTTGGGATGGGGAGGAGAGTGCTGCTCATCCTGGGCAGGCACAGTGCAAGGGATACAGGGAGGATAAACAGTGCCCTTTGGAGGCTTCAAACACAGCCTACTGCTGGTGCTGAAGGCAGTTATTTTAATCCTCAGCTGCAAGTCACTGGGACACAATAAAAGAGAATTAGCAAAGAAAACAATGAGCATTCATGCCTCATTCCTTGACTTGCAGCTGAGAGTATTCAGCAATTCAGAGGTGGATGGGAAAACAGGAACGGGAAAACCTAGAGCACACAGGCTCTCTGCCACTAAGAGTGGCAAAAGTAACTCATCAGCAGAAGGAAGAGTAATGCCCTAATCATCATTTTTCTGCCAGAGATGACCCAAACTCTTTCAGAAATAGTGCACAAAAAAACCCCAACCAAACAAAAATTACTCTGCATCAGTATGCCCAGAAAGAACATAGCAAGATGATAAAAAGATTTTGTTGATTGGATGACAAAAAGAAAAAAATGAAAAAAACAAACCAGATGGGAAGAATTGCTTCAGTTTGAACTGGAAGAATTCTCTTCTAAAACAAAATAACACAAAGGTATTTCTTCACATTGATTCCCCAAAGTTTTGTTTAATCTAAGATGAAACTATTTTTTTACATACTCTATCTTAAAAAACACCAACTACCCCAAACAAAACAACCCAAAACCTCTTTTTATCAAGTTTGGATCTAATTTTCATAGAAAAATGTGGGTTTCATTTTTAGATGTTAAAAAGGTCAGCTTTGGCATTTCTAAACCAAAAATACATTGCATTAAAAAATCTGGAAGTAAATATTTTAATGTTTACAAATATATATCGATATATATGTAGTCCTACTGTTGGTTGAAACTATTTACTTAATTTTAACTTGATTTTATGAAGATGTACAGTCTCTGTGAAGATTCTTGGATATAAAAGTTTGTGTAATTCCTGTCTTTCATAAAAATTGTCTAGTACAGAGGTGTGATTCACAGACTTGATATACACAGCTGATTTCCCAGTCACAGGAAAAGAACACTAGACTTTTGATCAATTGGCATTACTCTTGATCAACAGAAAAAAACACACAGCAAAAGACCAAGATCCCAAGCAGCTTGGGCAGCAGCTTGGGATTAGATTTGTACACCTAACACTCAGGACTACTGAGTACCCCTGGGGATTTATGTTGCTAGTCCTAAACATCTGGATTTACATTTAGCTAGTTTGGAGTTTTCCAGATGAGTTCTTTCCAACTACATCTTGAAAAAAAAAAAAACAAACCAACCAAAAAACTGCTTTTTAGAAGTCACCATCACTTATCCCCGTTTCCTGAGATGACTTGTGGAATATACACAACTTTATCCACCGTGTGGTCATACAAAGTCTCCAGGACAATCAGAGCTTTGCTGTACTGATGTTCAGGTATTTTAAACAACCATAAATTGTGCTTGTGTAAGTAGTCTGTACTTACAGTCTTTGCTTTGAACACTGGCTTTTGGCAGAAGGACCCAGAACAGCGGAATGCCAGCTCCTGGTTCCAATCAGTTCAGAGAGATTTGGCCCTCAGCGCTGCTACCAGATAACATACAGAATTGGGAGATGGAAAGGGAAATGGAAAAGCAAAGGCAGTCCTGGCAAATGATTACACTTTCCAGTAACGTGATCCATACATGAAGCCAACTCAACTTACAAGCCAATAACCTGTGATAAACTTATAGCTCCATTCTGAGAGCTGAACACTTAGCATGGGGGGAAAAAAGAACAAACTCTTTCCTTCTTGTTAACTGAATCCTTGTGGGAGAAATAAGTAAAAGTTGAGGATATTATTTTTAGCTTTCTTGGAATGTACTCTTGGACGTACTTTGCAGCCAGAAATGCTATAAATGGCCCAGGTCAGTATGAGGAGTCAGTGACAAATTCTGCCTTGCCAAACATGTCCTTTGGACTGCACTGGGTGTCCATCTTCCTCTCTCTAGCCTCAGCAAGGGCTACCCAGACAGCAGCAAGAATGCCCAAGCCTGATAACCCTGCTGCAGAACATGGGGAAACCAGTGGGTTGGACAGCCACGAACTCTAATATCCTGTCATTAACAGCTGCCAGGGAAAAGTGCCAGAAACAGTTCCAGGTGGCAATTACACAAAGCCAGTTCACAGGAAAAGCTTCCTCCTACCCTCCTGGGCTCGGGGCCTGGCTCGTGCCATGCTGCAGGAAGAGACTAAGCCTGTTAAAGCGCCTAGATGCTATAAAATATCAAGACAGTGCTACAAGTCCATCTGAAAATTAGTACCTCGTTAGTGATTGGGCATTTAAAAATAACCTTTCACAGATGTTTAGAAAAGGAAGTTGATGTTGCTTAAACAGATTTCTTTGAAATGTATTTATATTTGCACATGCTGCTGGGGGTGTTGGTCCACTCATGCATGTGCTGTACTCCACTTTTTGGGAATAGGAGCAGCTGCAGACAGTCACGTTCAGCTCAAGACCTCCATACGCCAGACACTGGAAGCCAAAATACAGGCAGAGCACTGCCATTGTAACCCCGTCCATGTCATACAGCCACGAAATGCCTGCATGTCCTCTCTACCTTAGCTCTCCTGCCATGTGCTTCTGAGGAGAACAGCCCTGAATGTCCAGCACAAACATGTCCAACTTTCTTGTCTGCCAAGAACTGTCAACAAATGTAAGGTCTGCCAAGGGTGCACTCCACTTCATTAGAAGGTAACCGGAGCATGAGTCATCTGACAAGGGACAAACCAGACATCACATTATCGTTTTCATTATCTTTACTGTGCACAAGCCTGTCCAGCAGCTGACCCATGTGTAGGCTCCTGTCTCAAAAGAGCTCTCAAGATTTTGCACTAAATAGATGCATCAGTGCAAGCAAGAAACCTCAGCTTTAGAATGGGTCAGGGCATTCGAGAATAATAATAACCTTTTTCATACTCTGCAAGTTTAAAAATCAACTAGTTTTCAATTTATTTTCTTTTTAATGTAAGACACATAGAACTTTTTTGATATGCACTTTTACAAGTGAGGAAAGGGAATTTCTGGATTACTTCTTTCATTATTTCTTCCCTTCCGCATTCCTGTTTTGTCACAGAAAGGAGGAACAGCAGGGAAAAATGTGAAGATAAACCCTCCAGAATTAAAACTTCTTCATCTTCAGGTCTCTCTGAAAAGGAAGGCAAAGTCCCACAAAGCTAGTTTCTACACCAAATCAAATACATTTCCTACAAGAAAAAGCTTATCACTGTATTAGCATCTTTATACAGAGTTGGGGAAGGAAGGCAGAGAGGAATCAAGCTACTTCCCACTGTCAGTATGCAGTCTAGGCACAGAGCTAATAATTGAATGCAAAACTCCCCAAACCCACTTCACTACTTAGAGGGTAATACTATCCTTATTACTGATTTTAGTAGTATCACCTTTCACTGATCCCAGCTCTTACTCGTAAGCCCAAGAATAAAAGCTTCAAATACATGCACATATACCCCTCTTAAGTATCTGTTTCCTGAGAAATCTCTATAGTGAGAGAATAGTTCTAGCAGCTTTTAAACTAAGTCGCCGGCTTCACTCAGTAGTTTTCAAAATGCAAAAATCAAAAGCGAATGTACTTTTGTAGGTCTCAAAATAAGCAATGCAAAGCCTTCACTGCCATTCCCAGTGACACCCTATCTCAGCCACTCCACCCAGGACGTGGCACAGCAGTGAAAGGCAGCTTTGCTTTCCCGTCCTGTCACATTGGGTAAACCCCATTTTCCCTTGACAAAGCACTTCACCTATGATATAGTCAGTCAAAAAAAGCTTTAAATTATTCTGGCATTAGATATAAGTGACAGGAACTGTTAGAGCTAATGACAATTTCTTTCCTCCTCTGTCATGATTGTTTCCATGTTACACAAACTCCCAACTGCATAGGGAAACAGGCACAGCCCAAACCAGTCCCCACATGCACCACAGGTAAGATCAGAAGGATTAGCTCCAAGTCTCTGGGGCAATACCTCTGAAAAGGTCAATCCACTGCTGGTAGAATCAGCTCTAGTGACGTTTGAGTCCTCTAGACCCATAAGAGACAGAAGTGGCAAACACGTGCCACATTGTCAGCAGCCACTTAAAGCCTGATGTTCCTTGCAGCACCTTTGGCAGCAGAAGAGCTGAAATCTCCCTCTACCATCCAAGACCCCAAGCGTTGCTCCTCAGAGAAGGAGCTCACCGGTGCTGCCAGCCACTGCTGAATGTTCTTGGAGCGAGACTGAGCAGTGCAGGCTGCAGAAGCCCTGGCTGCCCTGGGGATGCAGGGCTGACCTGGCACTCACCCTTGGCACTCCTCGCTCCCTCATTAGCATGGGCAGAACAAGCATCAGCCACAACAGCTCCTGGGACAGTTATAATGCGAGCAGGCTGTGACCAAAACACGTGGCCTGGGAGCTTGCAGGGAGCTTGGAACAGTGGCTGCTGGGCCAGAAGCATCCCATTTATCTGTGCAGCCTCAGCTCAGGTGTCCCACGCCTGCCATGTACATGTCAAAAGGCGTTTGCCGCTTCACCGGGAATTTGAGAGCCGAGCCCGAGGGGCATCGTATCGTTCCACACCACTCGCTCTGAGTGAGAGCTCCTCTTGATACCACAGTGGACAGCGTTTAGGAGGCACCTAATTGCCTTTCATGAAGAAAAAGCTACGTGAGTGCATTCCCCTGCTGTACTGGTGCCAGCTCAAGCCCAGAGTAAATTAAAGCCCTGTTTTATCTCTAGTATAAGCACAATTTATCATAGAGGAAGATTTTCCTGGAGACTAATTTTTGTACATATTTGAGAGTAGCACAGCTTCTCCAAACAATTTAATTCACAGTCAAAAGAAAAATTAAAGAAAATTAAAACTTTCTCAGTAAGATATCCAATTCCTTTGGTCAATGCAGCCTCCACTTGCAGGCTTTTATAAAAAACACTGAACCTTTAAAAAGTCCTTACTCCATTCTCACAAAATTGCGGTTTGTTTAAAAGTTGTCAAATTATTCAACATTTTAATAACAAAGAAAGTGTATATTGTCAATGCACACAGATGATCATCATAATAATATTGAACTATTAATATTCTACCCAAAAAAGTGTTTATAGAAAGTACTTTCCCTTTTTCCACTTCTGTAATCACACCTCTGCATAACACAGATTGAGTATTGTGACATGATTGTGGTAAATGGACCTCAAAATTTGTTGCCTCTTCTTTCTAAGAAGGAATTGGGGTATTTTCTGCTTTAATTTTTAACAAGTTTGCAACATTATCAGCTGTTGAACAGATTTTTATAGGGACAATCAGCAGAGCATCACAAGGAATCAGAAGTGATGGCAACCATAGGAAGCATGGCTAAAAACTGTATGCCAGTTCAAGAGGCTACAAGAGGATACAAAAGGAACAGTGCCCTAACCTTGTGCTCACATGCACAAGCACACACTCATTCCTCTTCAAGTGTTATCTTTTTCCCAGCTCCCAAAACTATGTTTTTCCCACTCCATGCTCTGCCTCTGCTTTCTGGAGCCAGGGATCCAGCCTTCTTCATGCTCATGTTGCTCCAGCTGTTCATTTGTAGAAGATGCTAAGTGGATGTGTTTGAAATTCAGACTTATTTCAGAAAAGCAGGCAGTTTCTGTTCATCAACAAGTGACAGTTGCATCAGGAAAAAATAACAAACTTCAGGAGTCCTTTTCCTGAGCTGCTGCATGTTTAGACTGACCCCTGCTACCCGCAGAACTTCAGCCCCCAAAACATTGCTGCTCGCAGCCTCGCTTCCTGCAGGCTCAAACATTCCAGCTGCCTGCTGGGGTGACTGGGCTGTGGTCATCCCCAGCAGTGGGCTTGGTCATCCAGCAGAGCAGAGGAAGCTGCTGGCCCAAACTGGTGCATGCCACTGATGCCATGATGATGTTTTGCCTTTTCTTTTATACCCCTTTTATACCTTTTTTATAGCTTTTGTATTCTTAGTGTTTTTTAGCCTACATTCTTAGACTTATTTGTCAAGCTAGGAGACTAAACCTTTTAGAAGCCTCGTAGTTAGGGATCAGTGTGCCCCAGACCCCAAGGTCCTCTCCAGAACACATTTTGTAAACTAAGACAGAACCATCCAGGGGAAGGTTCCTTGGGGAGACAGGCTCACTCGAGCCTCTCACTGGGGAATTTTTGATAGATATGCTAATTACTAAGACCTATAATGTTATGCCCTATGGATTGTGTGTGTGCATTGCGGTGTGCATTTCAGCGCATTCTACCTGGACCTAGTGCACCTAAGGATCCTTAAAATAAATACAGAGGTAAAATCCCTTTTTCCCTTCTAACCATGTTTGATTCTTGATTTTAAGACCAAGAAAAGGCATCACCACTCACTCAGCACTTCAGCTGCGAACACACATGAACAAATGGTAGATTGTGAATGAAAAGGGACATAGAGCTCTGTGCCTCTGTCCCATGGCCTGAGCATCCTCTTCAGCAAGGAAAAAAAGGTGAGAAAAGAAATATCATCATTATTCATTATTACTGAGTTCAAGATGCAGGAAAATGCAACATCCTCTGCTCCTGTCATAGTAGCTGGACTTCATCATTTGCTACTTTGCGGCTTTGCCTCATCACCTGAACTGAGATAACAGAGACAAAGTAAGTCTTTAGCACAGCCCAAAGTGGTATATATGTGTACCATGGGCTAGCACTTTCCTTTTGCCTAGAGCTTGCACCAAAACATAACAACTTGCAGCAAGGGGGGAAGAAAAAGCCACTGTAAAAAATCAGTTTTTAGAAAGAATGTAGCATTATGCCATTTCCCTTATATGGCCGCTGTTATCCCATGTGGAGGCACAAACAATAGCCAGCTTGGCAGGGGGTGGAGTAAGAAGAAGACTTGAGGGAAAAAAATTATATATATATATATATATATATATATTCCCTGCTGGCCCTCACCCTCCATTTCCTCTTGGATTTCTTTGTGACTGCACTGAAAGGGGTCAATAGCTCCCAGCTTGAGAAATGCAGCTTTTGAGAGGACTATCACCAGCATCTGTGTTTAAAGCATGCCTTTTACTTCATGGCCCCCCAGCTAATGCAAAGCTTTTAAAAAGCGAGCAGCAAGATAAACTTTCAGGGTAAGGAAAAGAGAAGAGGAGAAACAGCACCTATCTGCCTCAGGCTTACTGACACTTTCACTGGAACAAAGCTTGACTGGCAAAGCAGGGATGGAACATAAGCTGCAGATGATCCAAGTGCTACGGATCATTACCCCTGGCTTCAGTCTCCACCTCCCCATCCTTTAAAGTCCACTATGAAACCACCTGAAGCAGCCAAGCACCAAACTGGAAGAGTTTCAAGTGATTAAAAACAATGGGAAAATTAGCACAGGACTCACTCAGCACATCAAAGCTTTGCAATCTTCAGTGTTGAAGAATTTTAGATTTGACAGTCAACTTAGTCAAATTTTAATAAGCTTAATTAACTTATCTTGATAATGAAAGACTGGACCAGTGGCCAAGATTATAGGCCAAGATTATTTAGGCTTTCTGTTTGAGGAAATACTCCAGAAAGGCTATGGCATGTTAGAGCCAGGACTTACTGGGAGGGAGGAGGAACAGGATTGTAACCTCCTCCTTTAGTGCCAGAGGACAGAGCCCATGTGGAAGGCTGGCACATGCCCAGTTGTCCAGGACCCCCAGGCTCCATTTTACATTGAAGCCTCACTCAAACCTCCAATAGCAATTATATTGCACTTGCTTTCTGTATTAGGATGTTGGTTTTAAATCACTTTGGAAGTGGATGAATCCACATGTCCACACAAGGAGTTTGTACAGTTCAGCTGTTGCTGTACTCTCCAGGTGTAACCCAGTCGAAACTCTGTTCATCTGCTTTAGAAACTAACTGTTCTCCCTAATAAAACTTTTCCAAATTTGAGAAGCAAACCAGGTAAAATGTCACAGAAAGATGCTCTACTTTGTATTAACTAAATACAACCAGTTATAGTTTTCCAGCTCAAATTTATTCGACTTTGTGTTTATCTGGTTACTTGACTGGAAGTCTTTCAGTAAACATTAGCAGAAGCCCAGAGCATTCAGCTAAGACAAGCCTGAAATTCACAGATGGAAAGGTGCAGTGGTACCTCCAGCACGCAGCAAAAAGGTTTTTCATCCTACCAAACTGTCTGAGAGAAAAGCCAAAGAGGCCAGAGAATGCTCCAGAAGCACAGAAGTAAATTGCCTCTGCGAGTCTCTAGCACTGGCAGCATATGACTTTGCATTTCACTTCAGTTTCCAATCATACTATCTTTCTCACAGGCATTCAAATACATTAGTCTGTGCCTTATCAGATCCTGAATTACCATTGTAGAAAAGCTCCTAAGTCTGAGAAATGCAGTTCAGAGACGTTTATGGGGCTGTAATGAGTACTGACAGATAAGCCACACTCATGCAAACACGCTTGCAACTGATGTCTGGTTTAACACAATGCAGCCCTAAGCCTCCATAATACAGCATAGGAAACAGAATCCTCCCATCACATCCTACTAATTGCATCTGCAGTGGTCAGGGGTTGAAAGAGAAGTAAGCAGATTAATTCTATTAGTCTGTGCAATAGTGTCCCAAGGGGACAGGGGAAAATCCCATCATTTAAATCAGGACTGGTAGACGCTGCTGGGAACGATGTTACAGACTAGTAGGGAATTAAGAGTTTGGACTAAAGGGCCTCATTTTTTCTAGATCTGGTTTCCATGAGTCATAGCAATTAGAACTGCAAGGCTTTTGTGTTTGTTTTTTTCACTTACAGATGACCTGATACATCTTTCCTAGTTGAAAACTACATTATTAAATTAATTTCTTACTTAACCCCGTCCCCACGAGATACATTCCTTTATTCCTTTGTCTGAAGAAGTTTTCTGCTTAAATTAAGGTATTTCCAATATAAAATTATTTTAGAACACAAGATCTAAGTATTGTTTTATAGCTCGTATGTAACATTTTTCTTTTTTCAGCATTCTCCTCCCATGATTTTAACCTATATTTACCTCAACCAAATGAGCAGTCTTGATCCTCTGAAAGTACATTTTTGCTGAGAAACTTTCTCCATGCTGTAAATACACTGTAAGGTTCACCCCTACAGACATGGCAGGCAGCGGTGACAAAGCCCCTCTTGAGCCAAATGAATGGGAAAAGTCCTTTGCTCAATCCAGTGCAGCTGAGCCTGAGCATCAGGAGCACTGTCTGCCTTACCTGTGTGCTGCTTGGAAGGGACAGACTTCCAGGGAAATGCTTGCTCTCCTCAAAAAGTCAGGCTGCACTGACACGCATTGGTCAGGATCCTTGCTTCAGGTCTCTAGCGCTGTGATTGAGGCTGGTCAACCTGTCAGAAACAGCAGGGAAAACACACATAAGACTCGTATTGAACCTGAGGAGAAGACTGCCACCTTGTTTTACTTGGGTAAAGACCAACTCTTTCTTGTACACCTGAAGGAAGTGAGGGGAAGCACCTCGCAGTGACCCTGCAGACCCTGTCAAGGTCTGGACTAAAGGCAAAATCGTCCTCCTTGCTTTGCAGTTCATTAGGCTGACCAGAAAAGGGCTTTGACTGGAAGGCAGGAGGGGGATAGGACTATTTCCAGCAGAATAAGTAAAAAGCAACAGAGTTGCTCTGCATCTTCCCCTCTTGCTCCTCTGCCCAGCAGAAGAGAGTCACGGCCAGGAAAAGGTGCTGTGAGTCCCCAAAAGGCAAGTTCCAGAACAGAGGATGGAGTAGGGTGTGGAAAAGCATAGGTAGTTAAATGTTTAACACACACACACACACACACCTCCCACCTTTCTGCATTGCATGCAGCAAACAGGCACACACCTGTTCATCTACTGGATAGATGTCAAAGCACAGATTATTCTGAATGAAGGGAGGCAGAAATGACTGAGGATGAGAAAGAGGGCAAGGTGATGGAGCTGAGAAGCAGGTAAGGGTGGGAGGAAGATACCAGCAGGTGCTCCAGGGGTGAAAACAATAAGACAAGCGAAAGAAGGTAAATCAGAGCCTGCAGAAAGGCACGGAAGGGCAGTGGAAGAGAAGGGATCATGCCAGGTTGTGTCTGTTTTCTGCTTGCAGAAATCAGCCAGACACGGGGCACAGAGGTGGAGCCATCACTTTAACTGAGCCACTGCTCCATAACAGCTCCTCTCTGGAGAACAGCAGCGAGTCTGGATCTCATTCTCCCTGACAGCTCCAGTTCAGATATGAAGATGGCGCCGTGTAAATCCATTTCATGATATTAATTCTCTCCTCTCTCAGTCTACCTTGCTGCTTTGCTTTCTTCTGAAGCCCAAATCCTCTGCCCTGCCCAGCCACTCCAGCATCGCAGGGTCAATGCCAGCTGCCCATATGAAACATCAGGTAGCATCTCTGACCCCTCTGCATCACACAATGCTTAGCACCTCCTTCAGGATCGTGATGAAAAGCTGGGAGAGAAGGTCTTTTCACAGCAACTCCACCCAGCAGCCCCATAAGACATGGAGACAGGCCTGCAGCAGGACATGTCAAGCTCCCCTCCTCTGTCCTGCTGTCTGAAGATGACAGCCATACTGAGCTCAACAGCCATTTGTCAACCCAGGGACTACAAAGGCACCTTCAAGCCAGCTGGAAAGTGCTTATGCCACACCAGACCACATGAAAGGAAATTCCTCCCACGCACAGGGTATCAGCCCTCTGTCAGCAGCTCCCTGCTCCCCAGCACAGAGGTGTTACTTCACACCTCCCCAGGGTGAGAGAGAGGGTTCAGTGGGAGCGCAGGGGCACTGGTGAGGAGTGCCCTGCAGCCTGGACATTCATCTTTCATGCAGCAGGAGGGCAGCATGGTCTAGTGAGCAGAGCAGGGGCCCACCAAAGTGGTACTTGGGCAGATGCTCTCCATGCCTGTGTCTCCATTGGACTCTTTCAGCACTTTCAGCTGTGGTTCATCCTCCCATGGGTGTTTGTTCACAAGCCTGGTCTCTGCTCTGCACAACCTGGCATTTCAAATGCACATATACCAGCTACATCCTGGTTTCTTTGAAGCGGAAGGACAAGTATTTGAGAGGTGCAAGTACTTGTATGTAGAAAATGCCTATGTCCATACGCTTTTGCACAGGACAAAGTGCCTGCTGCCTAATAAAAGCATATCCTATTGAACACAGTCCTAGTCCTTTCAGACACAAGGTACTGCATAATAACTCCCCGCCTTTGAAGACAGTGAGGGGGGAAAAAAAAGTTTATTCAGGTTTGTAAAGTGATCTGAAACCACAACACAGAAAGTGTCACAGGCAGGCATACAGAGAGTCATCAAAAATTTGATTCAATGGCATTCTTAGTAGCAACTTTCCCTTTCCATTATGGAAGAACAGTCCTGTCCATGTTGGCAAACACCATTCATGCCCTATTACTATTCCAGCTGATGCACCACTGTGATCAGAAGCAGAGGGCTCTAATATATTTAGGGTCACTAATAATGTATTTTGTCTTCTGTGCACGCTTGCTCAGATGAGAGATTTCAATCATCTCTATTCAAGGAACATTAAGAAACACAAGATACATCAGGTCATATAAATCCTCCTCTCCCCTGGAGAGGATCATGCCTCTCCTCTCCCCCCTGCTTTGTTTTGTAATATGTAATCCAATTGAAAGTGTCTCAAGCAGCAGGAATATTCTCCTTTCTCTCAGCAGACTCCAGAAAAGTCTGACAGAGAGCTGTCTTGAAGACCTGTTGCATGCATAAAGAGTCTGTCTGGTTTGTTTTTTTAAAAAATGTGATTCCTTAGTATCTCATCAGAGCAAAAGCAGTAGCGTGTGAGAAACGTGAATAAAGAAAATAAAAAGCAGGCTTCTTCTCCAAGCTTGATGCAGGGGGACAGAGATGGACAGCAGCACTAGAGGATCCAACACTCCTCTAGCCTGCAGGTGAATTTTCAGCAGAGTAGGACCAGTGGACTACGGATCATCTGAGCTCAATACATTTTTAATATGAAAACAAAGATAAACAAAAGCTTAATGTGGAATTTCTCCTGGTTGCTGCCCTGGTCTTACATTCCCTCTAATCAGTGCTGGCTGCTATCAGAGACAAGACCCTGGATTAGACATGACCTGACCCAGACTAGCAGCTCACGGATGCTGCTCCCACAGCACTGCACTGAGCCCCACACCCCTGGGGCTTTAGACTCTGCAGCTCCTGGGTTTGATTTAAGGGGCACAAGTGACTCTGCTGGAATTTATCTTTTAAAAAAAATTTTTCTTTTAAATCCAATCCTCGTCACAACTTCCTCCCCACCTCAGTGTTTCTATGCTTTGGGGCCCCAGTGGTGGTATATTTTGCAGATAACATTTTTTCCTCCTTGTATACTTGTACAATTACACACATGGAAGTATAAAGCCACTTAATCAAGCATAAGCAACAAGAGTTTGCACTACATACTGACACAGAGATCAGGAGGAACACAGAGAATTCCCATTTAACATTTTATGCATCAGAAATAACACCAAAACAGATGTAAACCAAGCCAATTCCTCATTACTTAACACAACACAAATCTTTGTGCATTAAATACAAGTGAAAGGGAGCTGTGGAGCTGGCATTAGCTTGACAGATGTTGAGATGAGTTGCACCAGAACTGAGTATCTCAGCCTGAAACAGTGCATGTTAAAAAGGCATCTGCTTATTGTTTGATATGTGTGTTTATTTACATAGACAGCTTGCTGACATGCTGAAAGGTTGGGGAGGGTGGTGTAGGCTGGGATTTTAAACTCTCAGCAGGCATTCAGCAAGCGGTTTGTTATCCTTTGGTCATGTCACAAGCTTCTATTTTATTGCTGAGTGGTGGCAAAAGGGGGGAGCAGGGAAGGAACCAGGATCCCCTCCGCTGTGCAGACTTCCCTCCCCTCCAGAAGCTATCCCTCAGCACACAAGGCAGCGCTTCCACAGCCCTGCCGCCCCTAGGGCTCGTCCTCCAGTTTCTGGGGCCTCTGTGCCTTTGATTCAGACATGAGAAGAGTCTCTGAAAAGCAAGTCAAGCATAGCTCCTTGTGCATAAAAAGAGATCTTTTTTAACAAGAAAGAAAATTAATTAAGTGGGTAAAATCCCACAGGTTGGAACAGCAGCTGAGGAATTATCTTTCTATCAGGTTGGTAATAAGGACTAAAAAACCTCACACAAACATTAACAGCTTCATATGGGCTCATTGGCATTTCAGATCAGATGTGAGGTTTGGCATTCCTAGGAGCACCAGATGCAGCTCCAGTTACAGACACCAGACTATGCAAAAATGCTTTTTGCCCTGCTGAAAACAGTATTGCTACAATGTCTGAAAATTAAAGGTACATATCTATCTACACAATAACTTTTTCCCACAGAAATTATGCCCAGGGAGAATGTAGGTCACAACACCCAATGCCTCAGGTTGATCTGACTCACCTCTGAAACCTGAGTTTAGATATTCAAGTGTGTGTGGGAGTTATTCAACATGCTGTGAGGAACAGCCAGCGCACATCTAGGTGCACATCAAATGACATGATCAGGCACTGGCCAAATCCACCACCTCTGCCCTACTGAATTATTAGAATCATAGGATATGCTGGGTTGGAAGGGACCCATCAAGATCATGGAGTTCAACTCCTGGCCCCATGCAGGACCCATCTCAAGAGTAAGATCATGTGCCTGAAAGTGTTGTCCAAATGCTCCTTGAACTGTGTCAGGTTTGTGCTGTGACCACTTCCCTGGGGAGCCTGTTCCAGTGCCCAACCACCTTCTGGGGGAAGAAGCCTTTTCCTAATATCCAACCTAAACCTCCCCTGGCTCAGCTTCATGCTGTTTCCTTGAGTCTTGTCCCTGGTCATGAGAGAGAGAAGAGATCAGTGCCTACCCCTCCACTTGTGAGGAATACAGTTTCCCCTCAGTCTCTTCTCCAGGCTGAACAGAGCAAGTGACCTCAGCAGCTCCTCATACAGCTTCCCCTCCAGGCCCTTCGTCATCCTCATGGCCCTCCTTCGGATACTCTCCAATACCTTAATGTCTTTCTCACGTTGTGGCACCCAAAGCAGCCCCCAGGACTGCAGGTGAAGCTGCCCCAGTGCAGAGCAGAGCAGGACAATCCCCTCCCTTGCCTGGCTGGTGATGCTGTCCCTGATGCCCCCAGGACAGGGTTGGCCCTCCTGGCTGCCAGGGCACTGCTGGCTCATAATCCACTTTCTGTCAACCAGGACCCCCATGTCCCTTTCCTGTGGCACTGCTCTCCAGCCTCTTGTTCCCCAGTCTGTCCCCACATCCAGGGTTGCCCCATCCCAGGTGCAGGATCCAGCACTTTCCCTTGTTAAACTTCATATGGTTGGTGAATGCCCATCTCTCTAATCTGTTGGGTCTCTCTGCAGGGCCTCTCTGCCTTCAAGGGAGTTGACAGCTCCTCCCAATTTAGTGTTGTTGGCAGGCTTACTTAATAATCCTTCAAGTCCTGCGTCCAAGCTGTTAATGAAGATGTTGAGGAGAACTGGGCCAGGGATGGAGCCCTGTGGAACCCCACCAGTGACCAAATACCAGTCTGATGTCATCTCATTCCCTGTGAGTCTTTGTGAGAGCCAGTTGCTCACCCATCACATGATGTGTTTATCCAGCTGTGTGCTGCATGTTTTTTCCAGAAGGATACAGTGAGAGACAGTACCAAAAGCTTTGCTGAAGTCCAAAGAGATTACATCTAGCGGCTTTCCTAGATCAGCTGTGTTGGTTACTGTATCGTAAAAGGAAATAAGGTTTGACAAGCAACACTTTTCCCTCATGGAGCCCTGCTGGCTGTGGCCGGTGACTGTGTTGTCCTCCAGGTGTTTCCCCACCAACACTGCTGGCTGCTCAACTGTTAAACTCACAATTACTATTCAATGCTAACAAAATAATGTGGGGTTTTTTTCCCATACCCTGAAGTGGAAAAGCTACCTGATCTGTGACCAATAACAAGAGTGGCAATCGTATTCATGGTAACCACTGCAAGAAGGGATCCTACCACGAAGAAGCCACGAGGCCTACTGAGCACCTGGCTGAACTGTGACAAACTGTTCAAAGCTACATTTCAGAAATGCTTTAACTTCCCCGGCAACTAAGGCAAAGGAATTTGTCCCCTCCCAGGAAGGAAGGAAGGAAGGACGGAAGGAAGGAAGGAAGAAAGGAAGAAAGGAAGAAAGGAAGAAGGGAAGAAAGAAAGAAAGAAAGAAAGAAAGAAAGAAAGAAAGAAAGAAAGAAAGAAAGAAAGAAAGAAAGAAAGAAAGAAAGAAAGAAAGAAAGAAAGAAAGAAAGAAAGAAAGAAAGAAAGAAAGAAAGAAAGAAAGAAAGAAAGAAAGAAAGAAGAAAGAAAGAAGGAAGGAAGGACGGAAGAAAGAAAGAAAGAAAGAAAGAAAGAAAGAAAGAAAGAAAGAAAGAAAGAAAGAAAGAAAGAAAGAAAGAAAGAAAGAAAGAAAAAGAAAAAGAAAGAAAGGAGAAAAAAAAATAAAAGAAAAATATGTGGACTACTGGCCATCTTTGCCAAAACATGCCTTTGTTCATCTTCCTGCCCCTTTGTTACTGTTCATATCACAAGAGTCCCTTGAGGTCCCACAGAACCAAGCTTCTTACTTTATGCAGCATAAAAGAGCTCTCTGCCCAAAAAGCTAGCTGACTAAACAAATAAAAAGCAGGGAAAAAAAATAATAGCATTTCCCTTGTTACAGATGGGAAGCAGAAATCCAGAGAGATATTGGCGGCAAAGATCAGGCAGGAAGCCAGTGAATGAACTGGGAAGAGAACATCTTCCGTCTCAAGCATATTCCTTCAGTGTGGAGATCACTGTTTCTTCCTTTCTCATTCTCCTGTTTTGCCATTAAATTTTACATCTTGAGATGTTCACCCTTAAAAGCAAAGTTGACAGTCTACTGATGCTTCTCATTTTCATGGGGAGGAGATTTAGGGATTCTGATGTAAATTAAGCACAAGGAATTCTTAGCTGGCACCCAAAAATTGCCTGAAGGAGGCCAAATGCCCCCCCTTTAAATGAACAAGAGCTGGCAGGTGCTGTTTTTGAAGTTTTTAAATATACCTAGTCATGGGGCCTTCAACTCACCAGCTCAGAACCACTTTAGTGCAGGTACTTCCAAGGTAGATGTTTCATGTATTACCCATGTGTTATCAGTCAACACACATGACAAGCCTACCAGATGAAACAATTATTCTGAAATTGCATGGAAATGAAAGATAACTCTTTTAAATGTTTCACTAATTACCCAGACTTACCAAAGGCTAAGGATAATGGAGTATTTCCCTACTATGTCTGCCACTCATTAATTCAAATGCCCTCTGTGCCCTAAACCTATTGGAAGAAGAAACCAACTGCACTTCTGAGCAATAAGATTAAATTACCTGCCCCAAGGAAGCAGGTTGCCTAACAGAAGCATTTGCAATATTAATAGCTACTTCAAATAATTTTAAGTCATCGTTTAACAACCATCACTACTTCCTCAGTTTTTCTTGAGTTTGAGATATCTGTAGTGCATAAACGACAGTCAGTCTAACTGTTTTTCAAGTTATTCTTTCTTTTTTGACTCAAAAGGAGGCTTTCTGTCAGTCTGAATTGTTAATTTAGGCTTACTGTTGCTGCTCTCTCCTCTTTCCTTGAATAAAGGGCTGGCGGATCCCTGGGATACTGCAGCACAACACTTGGGTTTTCACACTCAAGCTGTCACTCTATTAGCTCTGACAATCTGGCAGTTTTCTATCATACTTTTAAAAGGCTCTCATCTGTCTCTTGTAGCTTTTTTCCTCAGATTCACCTGAGAAGGCATGTTGACAATTTTGGGCAGGATGCTCCCAGAGCTACAGGAGCATCCAAGGGTAGGAAGAAAACAGACATTCAAGGCAGCACACGCTGTATGTGCAGCAAGGGTGTGTGTCTATTACAGCAATTCAAACATCTGCTGGTAATGAGGTTAGTTTGGAAAGGTTTTGATTCCTGTCTAGGGAATTTAGTGTCGTTTGCTTGCTCCATGAGAATGCCATGGGCTTCCTCATGCAGTGTTAGATCCAAATATACTTTTGTGTATTACAGAGTTTTATGTATAATACATGTGTCTGTGATTCTGGGCCTTCAGAAGATTTCCCAGTGAAAAAGCTAATACAGAATGGAGCACTTCATGGAGTTGTATAGCTCTTCAACTCTCCTTTGGAATGCATCATTAGTTCTGCATAACTGATATCTCTGTTTTATCTTCTTCAGATCCCCTTTCTTTAAACAAACTCCAGATTCCCCCACTCCCCAAAAAATGTCTCTTAAGTCCTGATTGTTTTTCTTGAAACACACAATAATTTTAAAGGGCTTAGCAGGAGTATTTCAAGAGGAAAAAGCACACAAAACCAAATAATCAAGTGATAAAGGCCGAAGAGAAAGCCACAGTCAGTTATGGAAAAGGACATGCAATGTTGTTCCATTATCCTCTTGAAATGAAGAGTTAAATCTTGCAAAATTCCATTCCAGTGCCTGCTACTCCACCTAAATCCTCCTGACCACAGCAACAAAGCCATTATATGCCACATGTCTCGGCACTTTCATCAAGTTCCAAACATCTAGTACGTGGTTCAAAGGTTTTGGTCCTTCACAGTAATGAATCTTGTGATCAGCACATGAAATCAAATTGCTAAGGGCAAAGAGAGAAGAAAGTTGATTTTCCGAGATGTGGAAGAAACCACCCTCTCCCCTCAAATCCTTCTTTATATTCCCCACTAAGCGGGTCAGGTCTCCTTGCCCACATTACATCATTTCTGCACTGCCTCAGTGTCCAACCTTCTGCTGCTCTTAACTGCTCCCTCCTAGAGTGTGAGGTAGCTCCAGCTGTGCACAGGAGAAATAAGCCACAATAAAGGTTTGATTTTTGCAAGTTACTGAACTTAACCTCTGAATAAAGGCTACCATAGAAGAGTAGAGTGCAAATACACCACCAGCCTAAGCCAAAATACAGCAACTTTAAAAATTATCAATGAGTAAATTTCCTTGGAACACGCAAGCCAGCAAAGTCACACACCACACACAGAAGTAAAGTTTAACCGACTTGGATGGAAATCATGCTGTCATTGAGGAATAGGGCTGTCCATGGCAGAAAACTGAGTAAAGGCACAGCTGAGCCCTACAGAAATAGCTGCTAGATTTTCAAGTACCAAGGATCCAATGCCAAAATGTAAATACTATTAACAACATAAATCTTAAAGGCCTCAAAAGGGTTTGCTCTGTCTGCACAACAGAAAGGCACCTATTAATGACAGAAAGCCAGTAACTGGAAGGAATTAAGAACATACAGAATCAGCCAAACAAACAGCTGCACAAGATAAGGAAGGATTCGAAGTTAACACCAGGCAAGGAGATACATCTATTCTATTCTTCTCCCAGAAAATAAAAATAAAAAATTGTCATAAGAGCTACCTTTTTCTTTTTCCTTTCTACTCTATTGTAAAAAACACCAAAACAAAACAAAAAACAAACCAACAAAAAACCCAAACAAACACAAAAAACTTTCTGACCACGAATCTTTCAGGATAGAACAACTCTGACAGACTTTTTTTCTGGAATTCAGTGTTAAAAACATTCAAAACTTTTCAATGGTCTGAAGGAAACATGACTATCAATATTAGCAATTCCAGCATGTGTTAGAAACGTAGGGATGAGGTAATTGTTTCCTTAGCTAATGGACATTGCAAGTATGGGGCTGCTCATGCAGTCTAGATCAAGGACAAATGTCCTTATTACATGGCGCAGACAGAACAAAATACTCTGGAGATTCTGCAACAAGGCTGGATGAATCCCAAAGGATCTCCCAGAGCTGGAGAAATGGGATGCCACCCCTCTGAAAGCCACAGCAATCAAGCTCTTTGGCTCACTGTCACAGTGTGTCAGCAAAGAAACATCTCTCCCTAGTTTTCCCAGTTATTAATATAGTCATTAAAATGTGAGACAATGTTTTCTGTTGTAAAAACACTGTATTGTCAGAGAACACCCTTGTGGAGAGCTCAGGCAATTAGCAAAGGAGCAATTCTGAGCCTTGAACACAAGAGAAGGAGGAATGCCAAGGGAAACTACAATTCCATTGAAATTAAGGGCAAAACTCTGTGTCTGCAGCAGGACCATAAACATATCCCAAACAGAGGCCAGCTTCACAAAGTTTTCAGAAGTGGTCAGTGGTTTGGGGAATGCATCAGTCCAAATGTCTCAGTCTGGGTGTTCAAGCCCCCTCAGGCAAGAAATACTTAGCTGTTTCTGAAAAGCCTGGCCCTTCGGGAGTGTTTCAAATGAAACCAAAAAAATCTGTCCCACTCTCAAAACTTTAGATGTCACTGACATAAATGGTGGGACTTTGCCTTGCTCACGAGCCCACAGTTTTCGAAGTGTTCCCAAAATGCTGCACATGCCTGTCTTTCTAAGCCTGGTCATGCAATAGTCTGTAACAGCCAAAATGCAACTTTTTACCAGCCTCAACAACCAGCCCTCGTGACAGTGGGATCCAAGGGTTCCTGTTGCAGGGCCTATTCCTTCCAACCAAGACTCTGCATTCTGTTTTTCTATTACAGAGCTGTCTGCAAGGATAGGTCTTGAAAATAATCATGGCCTTATCTTTTGCCTGACCTTCCCCTGTGCTTTTTTTTGTGATTTCAACTTCAGGTTTTTTTCCAGCATTTCAATAAATGGCACACCTGTAATTCAGTGTTTTGCTTCAGCCTAGAAACAGTGAAACTGAGAGACAGGGAAAAAGAAAAAACCAGCACTACTTGTAAAACAGTTTGACAAAGTGTGTGAACTGATATAAGCTTATCGGCCTTACAATTGGCAGCAAGAGCTTTTACTAGTTCTTAGCTTTTAACTGCAGCGTTCCACAAGAATCTAGAGGAGGCAGCATCCTAACTCATTATGTAGGCATTGCCATCAGGAAAACACAACAAGGAAACAACTGCACAAAAACTCTCTACTTCACTATTTGTCTTGGTCTCTTGGGCCACGCAGGCACACAAAAAGGCTCCCAGATGAGCTGTGGCATAGCTCCTAAGACAGCTGCTCTGGACAGACAGCTGTATTTTGGGTGGAATTAGGTGTTTAAAGGCTCTCAGAAAGCAGCTCCTAGCTGCAAGAAGCCAAAGAGGGCTCCTCCAAGGGGAAACTTTTGTTCCCTTTGGCTCACCTGGGGAAAGCTGCTGCTTATAATCGATGATTACATAGGTGAGCTCTAATGTCTGGCTACCAGCTGGCAAGATACAGCAGTCTGCAGAGAGCTCAAGCTAAGATAGTGGAGGAGCTTTCTATCAGAAAAATGCCTTTTGGTGTGTGGAAAGTCGGCACAGCAACTGGGAGAAAGGACAAAGCCTTGGGAGGCTGTGAAACCTTGCTCTTTCACACCGATGGTGCAATCAATATTTACAGCCTTTGAGAGGTTTCTCAACACTTGCACAGCACCAGCCTATCCGGGCCAATTATCAGACAACTCTTCCAAGGCACAAGCGAGTCAGTCTCAAGACACTAACAAGAGACGGAGCATGCATATCCCTCACCTAAGTACGCCTCGGAGTGAGCTTGCCAGAGTTTTTACATGCTGCTGAGGCATTCAGAACACTCCATCTCCTAGCTACAGCAGAAACCAGCTGCATTTAAATTAAAGGCAGGTGAGCAGGAAAAGTAAGGTTCAGGCACCAGCTGCCATCCCAGGTGAAAGCAGTCAGAGCAATGTTACGGCACAAGTGTCTAGAACTAAAGGCTTCTTTCCCTCTTGGGCCTCGCCTCAGCAGCAAGACAGGTGGAGGAAGCATTTGGCTCACTGGGGGCTTTGCTTTCTCAGTGTCTCCTCTGAACAGCTGCCACAGTGTCCTGCTGGTACCCAGGGCCAGGTGAGTCAGGGATCTCCTCTGACTGTCCTGTCTCTGCAGCTCACTCGCAAAACAGTGGGCTCCTGTACCAGGGCTTAACTGGAAACCAAGAGGGTCAAACAAGAAAATCGGTGTCAGCTCTGCCAAATGAGCTGCCAACCAGTAAGACAAGAAAGCCCTCACTAAAAACAATCACAAGATGCAGGAGCTACTCTCAGTGCCCAGATAATGCTCCACAGGGCCCTTCTCCACATGCAGGTCTTTCCAGAGCACTGCAACAAGAAATTCTAAGCCAGACAAGGAGCTTTTCAAGGCAGACATTAAACATTCATTTGTAATAAACACCTCCTGAGCCCCAGGGACCAGTGAGAGGTGTAGGGAAACACAGCAAACAGAATCCAGAGAGGCCAGATGCCTTTCACTGTGGTTATTCGAATATGTGAAGAAAAATAATAGAAGTGTTTTCAAAATGGTCCATGCACTAAGAAACACCAATGATATTTTATATTTTGGACACTTTAGTTATTCAAGGGCAGTCTTCCCTTATCTCTGAACAGCAAGAGAGCATGGTTCTCACTGTTATTTTAGAAATTTCATGCAAGAATTTCAAGCATGCTCTCTGCTTTCCAATGTAATCCTTGGACTGAAATGTCTCCACACTTGCAATCATTTTATCTTCACTCTACAGAGGAGGGGGCAGTTGGGGAGAGCAGGGGAAAAAGGGATCTGTGAGATCACAAACCAAAGACTGGGACTCATAAGAGTGGCTGGCTATTGCTCATTTAATGGCTTTGGCTTGTCCAGTTAGTGTTGGATTTTGTGTATTGATTTTATATGCATGGTACTGTGGTTTTAAACAGAACTATGGAGTTCTAGAAACATATAACAGGAAAGGTCTTGCAAAATCAGATGGAAGGACACATATAAGGCACTCTGTAACCATCACTGAGGGTGGAGGTCACTATATGCAGTTTCCATGGAAAATGCTTTTAACTCAACAATATATATGTGCACATTTTTCATAAAATTACTTAATTTCACATAGGCCAAAAAATAAATATTTAAATGATTAATATTTTGAGATCATAGAAAGAAGATGGGCAAACACAGTGAAACTAATAAAAATGCAGCTGAGTGCATAGCTGAAGCTTTACAGCAAATTTGTTCATTTATGGTAATGTCCACTGCGCATTAGCATTTCCATAAATACTCCACAAATAAGATTAAAAAGGATTGTTTCAGTTTCTGCTGATAATCAAGTGTTAAAGAATGGCTGCAGAATAAGAATTTTGTAATTCCATGCAAATATTCGTGCAAGAAGCTAGATCCTATGAATTATACACATTTAGTCAGGGAGCAGAAATACTATTGTGTGACCTATATGTCAAAATACAAACTGAATCGTGCAGCTGGAAGCTGAACACTTGAATACCAGCCACTGAATACTAAAAAGGAATTGCTTGTAAACAATCAGCAAACCTAGAAGCAATCTATGAATAATTTCAAATAACTTGTGCAGTTGAGAAGTCAGTAAGTTATTTGTAGACAATTTGTCAGTAGAACTCACATGAAAATGTATTTTAAAATTTCTACAAATTATCATGTATATATCAAAAGAGCATTTATGATTCATCATGAAGGGACATAAGTAATTATACCAGGGGTTGAAAAGGCATTTTTTTTCTTGCATTATATTCTGCAACCAATCAGGTGCACTGGAATAATATTTTTAGTTATAATTCTGCTGATTCCCAAGGCATAAGCCATTAGTGGGTGATGGAGGCACGATGATGGAACTTGATGGCTGAGTAATCTGATGTGCTCTCGCCAAGTTGGAGCAAAACCTGACGTCAATGAATCTGTACTTGAATGTACTAATGTCATTATTCAATCTCATTCTTGCAGGTGACCATACCAGATAACAATTTCATTCTCTTGGTTTGGAGAAGAGCAGTGACCTGTGATTCAATACACAGCACAGCCCTCTTTAATCCTTTAAAAATTTAAAGCACCTGATTTGCCACCATTGTGCAGTTGGGAACAAAAAAAAACCACAAGCCCTCCTAGCGATGGATTTTCCAAGGGCTAAGAGCTGCAGGACAAGGATCTCAAGCTGTACATGACAGCTATAAAAGAAGATTGGTGACCTTCCTGCACTGCTAAATCAATTATTTGTTGGATTTACCACAGCACTGCATGGAAAGGCAGCAAGCAGTCAACAACAAGCCTCAGTCCCCCAGGTTCGTGGCTGCAGTTCTGGATGGAAAATTCATGAGCCTCCCAGTTCATGAGGAAAACAGCAGGTTATGGAATACAAGGAAAGCTGGCCCTATTCAACTTAATGAGATCTACTCCAGGAGCAAAAGAAAACACATTTCTAGAAGGGCCTTATTATGAAGGAAAATTCCCAGAGCCACAGATCTTGTAAAAACCTGAGGTTTCCTTAACCTCAATAATAAAATGGCAGGAGCCAACATTGCTGCAGAGATTTTACAACATTTAAAAACTATTTTATCATTCTGCTTCTCTCATCAATTTCACATTTCATTTGCTCTTCACTTGGTTATTACACCAGTTCCTCTACTGCTGTAACAATGGAGATCAGTACGTGACATCCTTTGTTTCACACAGAAGCCTTTGCTTCCTTCCTCTTGACCTGAAATCAGGAGCACTGCAGTGGATGGTCCAAGAGGCACGAATCACATTGACTAAATAGCCCAGTTTGCTAAAACACAGAAACCAGAGCAGCAGAAGGGTGGGAGCAACCTCCCTCCCAAGCAATTTGAGGGGTTGGTGAGTCTGCATTGGATCACGTATCTTTGTTCATTTGGGGTTCCACCACCTGCCCCTCCTAAAAGGTTTAGATCCCTGCTTGTTACACCTCAGCAGTGCAACATATCTCCACAGCCTTCCATGAATTACACATCTGGGGAAATGTTAACAACCATGAGACTTGTTGCATTTCCTGAGTGTTTTTCAAGTGGTCTCAAACACTCATCCTTTTTCCTTCAAGTCAGGTACAAGACCAGATGAAGAACTTGCTCTCAGGTGTATCTTGATATCTCCCAAAAAGCAGGAGGGCAACCTAAGTAGATGGTTACTTTTTGAAAAATACTGCTTTTCCCCACAATTGTACCTCTCTTTGTCCATATGAGCTTTACTGGCAGTAAATGTTGTAACAAGGACAGATTACAGCTTGCATTAGCACATCAGTGGGGTATAACAAAGCCTTCAAACAAGACTAATGTATTTGGAATTGAGAGAGAGACAAGGTAATTGAAAAGGACAGGAGAGCTGTCACAAGTATACTACGTGTTTGGTTTGGAGTCCAACATTTGGGAAGTGGCTCTGGCACAGTTATCTAGTCAAGATTAATCACACTTCTGCCAGCACTCAGCCAGGCTTCTGTGATGTCCCTTCAGGAGAGTGAAGACACTCTCTTCTCCTGTTTGGGTCAGCAGCTAGAGGAAATCCTAGGAAAACAAGCACCTCCTTTGGGGCTGTATTTAAACAAACAGCCAGCTCCTCCTGAACAAATGCCACTGTCATAAAGACATCCAAATCATTTTTCAACATTTCACAATATGTTTAAGGAGGAGAGATGCTGTCAGGCTGAAAAGCTCAGGCAGCAGGCCATTAGGAACCAGCCACACCTCCTAGGGTGACTGACTTTAACTCTTTTCTGTATAGTTCTTGCCCTGCTTCCCCTCAGGATAAAGTAGAAGTGTCTCACACTCCCCAGCTGCAGAGGCTGGGCACAGCTGTCCCAGGAACCCTTGGAGTGTTTCCAGCCCAGCCAGGGCTACAGGCAAGGAAGCTCCCAACCTCATCCTCCTGCTAAACTGAGGAACTTTGCTGTCCTGAGAACACCAAGCCAATACACCACAATTTTGGAGCCTCACAGAAAATGTATCTTTTAAAAATGAATAAAATATCTTTCTTGCTTCTAAAAAGGAACTGTAACACCACCAGAAAAAGCAAGCAATTCTCAAAAACTTTACTGCGTCCTAGAGAAACAAACAATTTTATTATCTCTTCTCTCACTAATGTGCCCCCAACCTATCCCAGCTTCACAACTACGTTTTCTCCAACAGATGGTCTAAGTGATTAACATAACTTTGCTAAACTTGGAGAAAGTGTTCTCAACATGTATTTATTTAGTTTCAAAGGCTGATGCTTCTATTTCAGATATGAGAAACCACATTTACATGTTTAAAAGATTGCCTCCCTAACAGTATCAATAGACCTAATAAAAGATCCAACCTACTTTCTCTGTCAACCTTATCCAAGAAACTGACACTGATAGTTGTGTTTCAGTACAGCTCTTCCCACTGAATCTGCTTGTATGTCTCTGCCGGCCTGTGTTCATGTTTCAGTCAAAAAAGGATGAAACACTAAAAGCAACAGCTTTCCCCTTGAAGCACACCAAAGCATTTTCTTGCTGTAGCGTTTGTATTTGCTACCAGTACAGGCAGGATTGTGTCTTCCTCCTCTTAGGCCAAGTGCTCAGGGAGGAAGAGATCAGCAGGAGCAGAGCTTGCACTCACTAGCAAGAGGCCTTGCTTTCAAGTCCTTTGTGCAGTATTTATAAAGTATCGATGGAAGCTGAAGGTGGCAGCTGGTTAACATCCTCTAACACCACTACAGAATGGTTTTATCCAGAAGTTAGCGAGAGCCTCATAATTAATTGAGGCTGCAGAAGGAATGCAGGCAGACTGACTAATTACCTCCGATACTCTGGCAAAGACCCTTGTTGTTGGAACACGTGTTTGGGGATCTCCAGTGCTCACAAGCACTCAGGATCTCTGTTTCATGTCTCCACTCAAGATGCATTTCTAAATACCCAACACAGCTCCCTCAGCCAGAGCCTTCACTCTGTGTTGTATTGCTGCAGCCATCACTTTCCTTTGCCTTGCAAACACAGCCTTGCTCGGAGCTCCATCTGCTCCTAGCAACTCTAACATTTACCTGTTACGTGCTGACCAGCAGGAGAAATCAACTGTGAATACTGAGGGTAGCATAAAATAATGTCAGAATTGCCACTGCCAGCCCTCCGAGCTGGACACTTACTTGGAAACAATCAGAAAATCATTCTTGCACTGAGAACCTTGTAAGGTTCACCAAAGCGAGCGTGAGGCAAGGGGAGCAGGAATATAAAAGAAAACCAAATCACATCTTTCAGTGGAAGGAAAAAAAATAGCATCATTTAAAACAAACTTTCATACAGCATTGGCCTGCTAAGGGTACTTATGCAATAAATCAGCTTCTGATTTCTGCTTAACCTTGTGACCTTTTAAATCTGTAAGTGGAAAACTCTCTGGTTAGAAAAAAAGTAAAAGGAGAGATCAAGTTAAATAGTTCACCTGGCAAATATGCAAGAGGCTTAAAAACTACCAGCCTCATTTCCCCAGATTAATCTGCAGTGCAACAGTGAAGATGCTAATGATTGATTTCTCACCCCTTGGCACCAACTCCCTCTCGGTCTCTTTAAGACAGAAAAATGAATAATAATAATGATAATAATAACAAATTTCTGTGCTCTTTTCATCAACAACTCTGAGCTCTCATTTCTGACTTTGTATTAAAACATCAAAAACAAGCTCCCCAGCCCCCATCCCACAGGGTGATCAATGATTCCTTACCACTTACAGAAGATCTAAAGAGGCACTTATTACATTTATTATGTTACAGTCACCAGCACAAATTCTTTTCAAAACGTAGTAGTCCTGTCCACGTGGCACTTAACTCCCCAGTAGGTCCTTTTGCAGTCAGGTTAATAACCTTCATATTAGGTAGGTAAAGGAAGATTAACTCTGAATATATTGAAACCAAATTTATAGTATGATACCTCCTCCTTTTGTTCAGTTCTAGGCCCTGCTGGCCTCTACCGAGGACTTGACAAATCTCATTTGACATTGCTGGTAAATGCTTCTTGATTGAGCATTTGGGATCAAAGAGGGTCTTCTCATTTCCTCCCATTGCAACTCTGTTGGTCTAGTCTCACTTTAATTTGTCTTCCTAGTCCAGAAGAAACAGCTAGCAAGCAAGCAAGAGAAAATAATTCCTTTCCCATTAGAAATACAGCTCTCAAAAATTTATTTTTAAGTTCTGTGTTTTATCCACACTGACCTTAGAGCAAAATACCACATTTTCAGAACATAATATCCTATTTCCTAATTTCAACAAGCACCCAAACTCCTATAAGCTAATAAAATCCTCAACACAAGATGGAAGAGGAAACTCTAAATATTACTTCACATTCTTAAAAAAGGGTAGGTGATTTTTCTCTCCTCTTTTTCCATCCTGAAGCAGCACCCAGCAGATGTGCAAGCACAGCTTGTTGTGCCCAAGTCAGGAAACCCTCAGAGCAGCAGCCTGTCCTTGGAGCCAAAGCAGCAAAAATTCTCATTAGGTATCAGCAAGGTAAGGAATAGCAGCAGCCACTTCACTCCCCCAAGCAAGGATAAGCCAAGCGACCAAGCTGGGCTGTCCAGCAAAACATCCCCATCACATCTTTGCTCCAGCTTCTTCTCCTCGGGGCTGTTCTGTCGAGAGGCTTTTGTGCTGATAACGTGTGTGACACCCAGGTGCAGGCACAAGGCTCATTCAGCACAGCACAGAGACTCCAGGAGGTGGTTGGAGAGGAAAGAAATAAGGGATAGGAGAAGAAAGCAGCAGGTCCTGAAACTCTGAGGTGCTTTAACCTAATGAGAAGAGGATTTTACAAAGAGCATCTATGAACCTGCTCAAAATCATAAGCATCTGAATGGAAACCATGCTGCCAAAACCCACCTGCCACCACATGTACAGCTACCAATCACTCCTCCCCAAAGGAAACAGGAGCCTTGTATCTCAGGGAGTCAATCCTGTTTCCAAAATGAAACACTGATAATAAACAGCTGATAATAAGCAAAACCTCAAATACCCATGAAACACAGAGCCATTCAGTGATACAGAGTCAGACTTCCAGCTCTCTGTTTGATAGGGGTCGCCAAGGACAAATCCTTGCTTTGAGTTGGGAATAGACTGAAAAAGCAGCCAGGATATAATTTTTTATTGGGTGCTGTCAGGAGTTTTGAGCTGGATTAGGCAGAATCCCTAATCCTTTTCCTCCATCCACTCCAGTCAGATCCTGGACTGCAGAGATCCATTTTCAAGGATGTCTAAAATGAGATCTGAGAGATGGAATTAGAACTTCCTTACCCTAGTCACCTCCCCAGATGACAGGATGCAAATTCACTGGCACCCCGAAATGGATCAGATGAGCACTGTTGTCTGACACAAGCACAACAGCAGGACTTGTGTGGGCTAGGAAAAACAGAGACCTAGGTAGACAGGGAAGAAGGCTTTGCAAGAAATCTTCAGTTTCTGATTTTCAGATGTTGAACAGACTCAAAATCCTGTCACACTCCACCCCCTTCAAAACAAAGCAAGTCGGAGGAGAGGCTATTTTCTTGTTTTAGTGATCTTTTTTTTTCCAATCACAAGCCTAACTGATATTTTCTAGCCAAAAGTTTTTCTCACATTCAAACAAACAAACAAACATGCTCAAAACATTAGAACTCTAATCTTACAGGTTTTAGATTTTAACATTTTGACTTTGTAGAAATTCCACAGAAAAGAATGTATCTTCCTAGACCTCAAAATAATTAGGAAGAAAAGACTAAGGCATTTAGGAAAAATGTGTATCGCTGGCTCAGACTAAACTGAATAATCAGCAGAGCTCCTCACCCCAGGCTGGCTGGAGGCCTGGCTTTCCCCAGCTTAGACACTAGCTGTAGTCACTCATTATTATTCAGCACTGGCTCAGCACAGACAGTACACACACTTAGCACTGTAAAAAAGCAAAGAAAGGTACTTTTCCTGCCTCAGTGGATTTATTTTCTAAGGCCATCAATCTCATCCTGACACTTGGTACATGTGGCAATCAGCAGATAGAAAACTGTCAAAGCACTGCATCCTTTTTACCTTTCTTATACTAAAGAGAACACAGCTACATTTGGTGACTCTTTTATGAAAACAAAGCTGGTCAAAACATTTTGAACTCAAACTTCCTCTCAAAATGAGAGAGGAAAAAAACACCCCATGGTAATCTCTCCTGGTATTCAAATCACTCTACCTGAAAAGCAGCTTTGAAGAAGATAGTTTTCAAAGAATATTTGGACCTAACCAAGCACAGCTTACGAGGAGCCAGCAGAGCTCGAAGCATTCTGATTCTCGCTTGGTAAGGAGGTGCTGGTTTTAATGTGATTGCTACAAAAGCAGGCAGGAAACCCTCTGCAGGGCTGCCATAAGGCACTCCAAACTTGGTAGATTTAGTTGCAAATGTATCTTAATTTATGGGGATAGGATTAGATAAATGGGAAGGAACTTTGTGCTGGCTTAGACAAGGCAGTGCCTTTGATGTGCCAAGCCTGTGCCATGCTGAGCTGCAGCCTCCCACCGGATGGATGCCCACCTGCCAGAGCAGTCCCTGTGGCAGCCAGACATTGCAGTGGCTTGCTCCACTTTGTGGGCCACACTGGTGCCAAGCCATGCTGCAAAAGCAAACTTCACACCTCTTGGCCACAGATGAGGATGAGCTAAAGCCTTCACCCGATAGGGTAGATAGGAATAAACAGACCTGGGTTTTTTCTCCGAGCTGTTAAACCTGTAATAATGTGCACACCAGAATGAATGCAGGGGGGAATCTACCCCGAGGGAAGTGCTCTAAACATTACTGAAAGGAAACCTGCCTCAAATCCCACCAAAGGGAGCTGGAGGAAGCAGAGATCCATTCATGTGTGCAGCTGACTACATTGCTACAATTTTCTCCAAAGCTTCCTTGGTTCTAACAGTCAGATCTAACCTTTATGGATATAAGTTTTGGATGCCCAGACCACAGCTACAAACATCCATCAGTATGGTGCTGTCAGAATGCAAACAACCTCCTGTTGCCCCTGAACACAAAGTTTCTTTTCGCAGGCAATTTTTCCCATCCTCTGGGAATCATTCAGGTGTAGCTAACAGCAACACTAAATCACCATGACTGTAAGCCCCACATATTTAAATTCCTCAGTTTCTATGGCAAAACATCCAATGACTTTCTTTCATGGAGAGCAGAAAGGGACAGCAGAGAAGTATCCTGCAATGCAAGGAGATTTCTATCACCCTTTGGTCTTTTTTCAGATACCTTGTGTAACGGAGAGCCCAGATCAAAGAAAGAACATAGGTCTGAATGAAGTTCACTGGAAAGCCTGAAGTTTTTACTCTCTCACAAAACAATGGGTTTACTCCATGGACAATTCCTTCTTTCTCTCCTCTCTTTCATCCCATATGTTGCCTCTAAATTTGAAAGACTGCCCAGCCCCTCCTGTAGCTTTATGCCACTTCACCCTAGGCAGCTTAGGCAGAACTGAGCCGAGTTTGATGCCTCCTCTCCTGGCACAAGCACCATGGGTGCTGCCAGGCACTTTAGAGAGGCTGGGGAGAGTGGCTGTTATCTCCATCAACATCTTCTGGAAGAAGAGTGTGCCCGTTGGAGCCTCTGGGCAGCCACGTCAGCGTGACATCGCACCAGTCTGAAATTGTCCATTTAGAAGTGAAAAAGAGACATAGCCCAGCCCTGGCATGCTCCACAGGGGCGGGCAAAGGGGAGATAGGCAGTAGTGAAGCCCAGAACAGAGCTGAGTTTAAGGCTGCATTCAAACTGTGATTTCAGGTTACAACTGGGCACACGCACTCTGGACAGCCAGCACACGCGAGGGTCTGGGTGCCAAGTCACACAGGGAGGCGGCCGAGGGAAGGGCTGAGTGCTGCTGGCCAGGCTCCATCCCTGGGGCCTCGAGCCCCAGCTCTGACGCAGAGCTCCATTGTGAACCAGAGATCTCGGGGGAAATGCTCACATCCGGGAAAACATCCCTTTTGAAAAACCGAACCAATAATTAAGCCCTCGCCTTTCTGGGCAGGCTGAAGCACACAAAAAGTTAGAATCCCAACTGGCAGTGTAGCAAATCAAGCACCTATTGACCATCACACCCAATGCAAGGACAGATACCCTCTAAAGGAGCCTTGAACTGAGTGTGTGCAGGAGATGAGCTTCCTTTCCATCTGACGGTAACAACATCCTCCAGCTCACTGAGCTGAGCCAAGCACACCAGAAGTCAGGGTGGCAAATGACAGCATTATGCATCAGAACACGAATTATGTAAAATTATGCACACAAACACACAGGGGAGGAGGACATCCAACTTCTTCTCCCAGTTGTGGCAGGCATTAGCTCTTCAGCATGTGCTTGCAAACTCCTTAAAAACCTCAAAGAACGTCTTTCTGGCCTTGCATATTCCTATCTCCTCCCTGCCCTCCTTTTCACAAAAATTTCTCATAGCAAAAATAGCCAGCAATGAACATTCAGCACAGAATATAGGCTGGATTTTCTGCTTGCTGACTTCAGTTTCACAACCTCGTGGCTCCGTTTGCTTTGGTGGTGTCACTTCTGCTTTATGAGGGAGGGAAATCTCGGGTCCCCAGTGTGCGACTCAGGCACAACACTGTAAGTGTTTTCCTGTAAAGTGGTTCAGTCATACTCTCAGAAAATAACTAGAGCCAAGAGTGATTTTGTAAGCGTAGAGAAAAGTGTCTCAAGCAAGACACAATGGCGTGGGTTGTGAAAGGCACAAAGCACCATCTATACCCTTCGCCCTAGGCTCCATGTAGCAATCCCTGACTGCTGACATCTGCTAACTTTAGCAGACTTTCTAATTCTGTTTTTAAAACAGATAAAAACGAGTAAATGAGTAAACTGTCTTGACAAGGAACCCTACTTTCCATGCCCATTAAAACCTTAAACCCTTTTAAATCTTCTCCAGCAGCTGCAAGCATCTTCCCAATAGTTTCTGGGATGCCTGTTGGCTGGCTGCGCAGCAAGCCACAGAAGCCTCTAAGGATTCCTGTCTCTCTCCTTGCAGAAGGAAAGACAGAGATTAGATTTGTCAAATGGGGATAAGAAGTTAACGGGGCCGATGAGGTTAGACATGCCAAGCAATTCAGCAAACAATTCTGGAAAGAACGATTAGATCTAGGCTAACTAAGTATGATAAATGCTGACTTTAACCCAATTACTTACAGTGATTTTAGACGTCTGGGAAGGGCTGAGCACCACAGCACTGTAATCAATGAATGTGCATGAGAGTGGGCAGGCTCGCTTCCTCACTCCACCTCCCAAAGACATAGAAATCCAAGTTGAACAGTTTTTGAGAAAAAAAGGCCTCAGAATTTTTCTAAATCTGAAAACTCTGTCCTGGTTGTAGACAGGCTTTAGCGGCAGGGAAATCAAGATCAGTTCCTGGTTGTATTTAATTATTTTTAATTTCAGAAAATGAACTTGTCTCAAAGACTTCCACGGTCTGATGCAAGTTAGAAGCCAACAGAGACATACGCATGGTCTCTGCTGTCTGAAGAAAACCTTTTCCCCCTACAAACGTCACCAACTGGAATAGTCAAAAGAAAATATTTGTCTTAGACAAATGTTCTATTTCTTTTTCTCTAACTTACAATCCAAAGACCCTGAGGTCATTTTCTACTTCAGCTGGTGCCTCCCTACTTTCTGTGGCTCTGCACCATCACCCTGTGAGAGTGAAAGTCACTCCAGACAGAGGTCAGCCTGGGGTCTGGGGCTCACTTAAGTCATACAAGCTTAATGCAAAGAAACCAAGACTGTTTACATCAGATTTTAAAAAGTCTAGATGGGAAAAAGATCCTGGTCTCTTAGCTGCTCACCAATGCGTGACATTTAATAATAGCAAAGACAACAACTGAAGGTTAGGCCAAAAAGTTTCTCAGTCAAGTTGGCTTTGATGTACATGTCTTCAATAATAAACTCATTTGCTGTTCATGTTTTCATGCTGAGGCCTTATCCAGAAGGAATACTGCCCCTCTGTTTTTTCCAAAGCATCTTTCATTTATGTCATGAAACATATCAGCCTAGTTTTTTTCATCTAATTTAATTTGTGGTTCTGGCTTGTCCTGGCACAAAAATATTTCTTCAGTATGTTGTTAAAGAGCATAGATACATTCACACGTGCTTCAACAAACTATTTTGGACAGGGAAGTTTTTGTGGAAATTGCTTGGAGAGGTTTAAAAGAAATTAATATTCTTTTATTATTAGAACTCGTAGAACATAAATACAGCTCCCAGTCATTTTTCCTTTTTCAAAAAATTCTGTACTCTAGGAAAAGCCTTGAAGCCACCACAAACTGGCAAACTGCAGACCCAAGGATTATTTTGCAGAAAAGAGTATGAAAACATTTTTATTGCGTGCATTCAGAGCTCCAGTGCTCTTGAATTATGCTGGATGTCTAAAACAGACCTCAATGTAAATAGGATGCACCAGTATGGCATGAGTTGAAATCAAATACAAAATATACGAAAGAAAATTTTGCTTCAAGACTGTGCACTCTCTTACTACTCCAGGATTATGGTATCTTATGTGTATTGTCTCTTTGCAATGCTTCTATGAGCCAGGGAAACTGTAGACAGTACAGAGAGCATCTGAACAGAGCTCAGAGGTCTCTGGCTGCCCAGAAATCCCTGCACTCCCACCCTTGCAACCAAGCTCCACGTGCTTGGTCTCTGTGTACCCAGGGTAGTGCCGGGCAGCGGCCCCACTAACGAGCTTCTTGGAGAGAGTTCTGTATTCGTAGCAGCACAGCTCTGTGTTTTTAAGTCTAAAGGACTTCCAGGCTAAGATAGCATGCAAATAGGAGTAAGCAAAATTCCTCCCAGTCAGCCGTGATAGACCCTAAAACAGCACTATGCTCCTTAGCGTGTGCAGATACAAAGACTCAATTCAGGACCACCAGAAGGTAAGGGCTTAAGAGCCTAAGGACCTGCCTTTTTCCTAAGGGGTTTGTTTAAAGAATTTTGGCTGGCAAGCAGGTGAGGGAAGAAGAACTTTGGACGGATGAGATTAGTTGATTTAAAAGGTTTTGTATTTCAATCATGGTCGGAAATCTATCTACTATAGAATCACAGAATATACTGAATTGGAAGGGATACATCTGGATCATCAAAAGTCCAACTCCTGGGTACCTCCTTGCTGCTGGGCAAAACTGGGAAAAGAAATCAGTGTGAAACAGCACTAGCTAGAAGAATTATCCAAGAATGAACTACTCAGATGCACAAGTAATGCATTATCTCCAGGAGGAGGGGTAGGGCGTTAAAAATGGTGTGGGAAAGACACCAGGAGAAGTCATGAGTCAGCGAATAATTGGTTAAAACATCTAGCTTTAGCTGTGAGGCACTGGGCCACTCAAAATCATACTTGGAGCAGAGCCTAATACTCTCCAGCTGCTCCCTTCCGCCATATACTGGGGGGCACTCATTTTGACCAAAAAGGCTGGGGCAGGCCCAGGAGAGTCCTATGGAAGCCCTAGAAAGATTCCCATGAGAAACAAGCCAAACAAGGCATGCAGCTACTCCTTCATTCCCCATTTCACCGGCTGACATGGACACCGCCAGCTCTGCTGGGAACCAGCGCAGCACTGCAATTATTTCTGTTCTCTAAACAAAACTCTGCTGGGCTTGGGTGATTAGATCCTTAGAGCCGAGAAGCAGGTGGAATAATTTTGTTTGGCAGTGATCCAGATCTGGCAGTGCCTCAAGGGACGACAATGTTCAAGGGTTTAACAACACTCAGTCCAAGGCAAATTATGAAGACCACAGACTGGGGTGAATTGAGAAGCCCCCATCAGGCAGCAGATGTGTGAGGGGTTCTCCTGGTAGGGCACGGGCAGGCACAGCAGGTCCTGAGAGGAGATGTGAGAGGCAGAGAGAGCTGTGCTGGCCAACTCTGCCCCAGCCACCAGGATCACAAGCCCAGCCTGCCACGTGTCCAGTTGTTGCTCGTGGGCAGTAACTACAACTGATCTAAGCTGTCAAAAGCAGTTTCTGTATTAGTACAACCAAAAAGTCATCTCTGGGCAGCTTAGCCCAAAAGTGCTCAAAACAAATAAAGCTGATACCAACATCAAAGAGTTGAATTTGTCCATGCAGCCAGAAGAAAGGAATAAAGAGAGCAGTCTCCAAAGAAATTAGGCTACCTGTAACCCTGCTTATTGTCAATTAGAGCATTTCACGGTTCATTCAACAAGGGTCTACATATCATTCTGCCCTAGCCCTAAATTCCCACACAAGGTATAACATTTGTTTGGCCCATGATTTCAAACTTCGCTAACAACTGTTCCTGCTACATGTACACGGATTGTACCCATAGGAGAAAACTATTTTGGGTAGGAGGTACTCAAATCCAGAACAGTGGTTCTGAGGCTGTTTGGCCCTCTTCATTCTGCACCTTGTTTTGCTGAACTCTGCAAGGGCATTGAAGAAGTCATTGACAGGAGAGTAGGGAGAGCCACACTTACAAGAATTCCTCATAAGCACCAGCCTCTGAAAAGTAGACTGGGATACTGCTGCTTATAGGGAAGTAGAAATTAATGCTTTTGGTATATTGCTTTCTTGAAGGATTAGAATAACTTTCTTTTCATTCCACATGAAGATTTATAGTGGGCTTTAATTCCCTGCAAAGGAGCAGTGAGTACTCCATAAAGGATGGACATGGAAACTACGCAGACAAGACTGCTGTTGGGTTAACATTTACTTTAACTCTAATTTTCTGGTGACACATACAAGTGTTTTAAAATAATAAAGGTTGTCAAAATATTTTCCATAATAAACTCCTACGCACAGCACATTTACAAGACCAGCACAGTTTCCTACCCAGCTGGTGCACTAGCTGCTACCAAGATATTATCTGATTGCTAAGATGCCATTGCAGCTTGTGTGGGAGCTTGCACTTCTCAGGGTGGGCTGAAGCATTTCCCCTCCTTGTCCTTACATCTCTTAGCACTCAGAGTGTCCTGCATTCTCACAAGTGGTGGCATTTGGGAAGTGGAGGATTGCTCATGTAAGGGTAACTAGTGATCCCAAAGTTATCAACTCCCCCAAAAGCAAGGCAGGGGAAGGCAGTATAGCTCTGTAATAAAGGCTAACGTATAATGCCTCTGGGCAGACTGCAGAGGACAACAACAACTCCCCTGCTTTACTCCACACTCTCATGGTTACACATGCAGGCTGCAAGGGTGTGGGGGATTTCCATTTTTGCTAAACATAGCGGCAAGACAGAAAAAAAAAGATTTTAAGATGTACTCTCAATTTGAGAATGGCAGATTCATTCCCACTACCTCCTATCTCTGGCTTGGGATACAAGCTCTGGAACAGGCATCCTGAGGCTCTCTATTTCAGACCTTCATTTTATGCCTTAGTAAAGCTTCTTTCCTCCTCCTTCCCCCTGCCCCCCGCCCCCCCTTTTTTTTTTTGTTTTTTATTAATTGGATATATAAAAAGAGAAACAAACAAAAAAGTCCTCAAAAACCCATAACGGGGTGAGGCGCCCATGCTTTCTGCCATAATAACATTCTCTAATTAAAACACAAAGCAGCCAGGGCTACAGGATTAATGGACATGGTTTCCTCTTTTCAAGTCTTGCCTGCTGACAGATCGCCTCATTCCTTCCTTGCTCTTGAACCTCTCAGGAAAAAAAATAATCCAGTTTGCTTATCTTACAGTGTGAGGTTGCCATGGAAACCGCATCCCCCTGTGAGATGCTCTGTCATAACATTTCAGCACTGTATGGAAGGCTTAAAGACACAGCATCCTCTACTCCGAGGGCTCCTGAGCTAGCCAGAGTCTTTGCAGATGAGCAGCTGTCAAACCGAGTGGAAGTCTAAAGTTGGGAGGGAGAGATAGAGAAGGAACAGTAGAAATACTCAGTTGCCCAGTTCTTTGCAAAAATGGCCTTCTTGCACTGGCAGTTAATATTGACCAAGAAGTCCTTCAATTTGGTGTAAGACACATTTTGCTCTTTGGAGAACCTGTCCCCTGACAGCTTGTTGGAAAAAAAGAGTTCTGGCACCAAACCATAACCCATCATTCTACTAGGGGGTAGCACAAAGCACTTCTTTAGTCAGGGTTTTATGTCAGATTAGTCTTTGAGCCCTATTTTCTCAGTCCTTTTGTAAGAAAGGAGGGGAAAAGTAGCAAGCACAATAATTGCCCATAATGGGAACAGGCCTCCTATAGCCTGCTCCTTAATTACAGGGATGGCTTCCAGGCTGTAATCACTAGAGGTCCAGATGGAAGTTCTCCAAGCTCTTTGAGGGACAGAATGTGTCAGTTATTAATTAAACATATGAGGCAATTAGCCTCAAAACTTCGTAGTAAATCACTACAGCTGTGTTACTTTCACTTTTTCCTTTGGTGAGCTCAAGTCAAATGCACAGTGCATTTCCCAGGGGGGTCACAAAGACTGCAGCCAAAAAGCATTCCCAAACAAGACCTTTGTTGTTGGGTGGAAAAGAGTATCTGCAGAGAGTTTGTTTTCAGAAGTCAGCTACTTCACAGTCACATCCCTCATGAGAGACGATGGATTCTGTGTACGAAAGCTATTCACCACTCAAGCTGTCTGGTGTGGAAGGCAGCTGAACTCTCCCTGCCACCCCAAACAGCAGCCTGAAGTTGTTCTGGTACAGCAGCAGGAGGAAACCATTCCCGTGATTGACGTGGTCCATATTCCAGCATCAGCTATCAAGTGTAATTAATTGTTTTGGAGCTTGTCAAGACTTGTGCCTTGGTAGACCCTAGCACATAGGACCCTGTTGCGCGTTGGTCAAAACAGCTTAAAAATGAGATGCTGTGTTGCAGTTCTTTGTCTATCTCAAGGTTCAGAAACCAGGCCAAAACCACCACAGTTGTTAAAATCCAGTTAGTGATTTATTCCAGTATTTGTCTTCACAGACAAAAACTCTCTCAGTCACATCAAGGCAGCCTGACGTCAGTGCATTGTTAGTGGGCTTTTTACTCTTTGGTTCAGTGCCACAGTTGGAGATTCTATCAACTACAAAAACCTCGGTTAGTTTCCCTCCACTTTTCTCACATGTAGCTGACAAAAGATGCAGTAAGTCATAATTGACAACAGTAAGAACTGGGTGGTGACCTCAGCCCTGTTTTACTCTAACATAAAGAGAACTTCAGCCCAATTTTACTCTAATATATAAAGAACTTTGACCCCTTCCTTAGACATTATAGCATGCTTGGAGAAAACACTTTGAGAATACTCATAGGGAAAAGGGAGAAGAACAGCACACGCAGGAAGTAATCACACGCTGCAAACTCCCCCCGGTACTTGGCAAAACACAGCAAAAGGAGTGAAGGAGGCTTCTTTGGAGTGAGCAGCCACTGGATTCTCAAGAAGGATCAGGGATGATTGCTTGCCCAGTTCAGAGAACACAGCAGCCTGAAGGAGGCTCGAGCTCACTGAAAGTGATGTAAGTTAGAGGAGGACACACATATCCTCTTGCCATAGAGGAGCATAGAACGGAGCCAGGGGCATGCCAAGTAGACCTTTAGTACACTTGAATTTAACAAGATGACGAATGATCGATGGGCGGAATAGTAAGTACTTCATGTGCAAGCTGTTCTCATTTATAGATTTATTTCCCACCTTTGCTCATCAGGCCAGATATGAACAAAATAAAGGTGCTTTCTCTGGGAAACCAGATTACTGTGTTGAGATTTTTATGATAAAAACTGGATGCAGCTTCTCATGTCTGCCTCATCCTTGTCCTGGCATTGTAGCTTGTGTTTGACTGCCATGTAAGCAGAGACACATTTTTGCAGTTTTTCTGAAATTAATTCTATCAAATTCAACCTGAAGTACTAAATACCGCTGAAAGTAAAATCTTTCAGAATATTTGCAGTGAACAGAGAGTAAAGCAAAATATTACCATCGTCTTTGATTTAAAAAGTCTGAGTGAAGTTAAGTTGAATGACTTTAGAGTGGATCTGCAATGTCTCTAAAGCTTCATGCTTAGAAACAGGTAGATAATATGTGCAGCCACACACATATGGAACTTTTAATAGGGCTCTCTCCCTGTACATTGGAATAAACTTCTCAGTTTTCTGCATAGCCAGTGCCATTTTCAATGTAAACTTGATAACATTTGCTCAGCAGTCTGAAGAAAACATCAAGAACGAAAAGACATCTTGGGTTCCCTAAGAATAGAAATGCGTCTTAATTTAATATAGTTAAGGTTTATTCCAGAAAGGAAAAACAAAACAAATAAAACAACAAAAAAAAAGTACAAGAAACCCCAAACAAACAAAGAAACAAAAAAAAACCTTCAGAAAATGAAAAATCAAACCTCACCCTAAGTCACTTGTCATCATCCCCTTATAAAAACAGGCAAGAAGGAACTTTCAGCAGACACCAGTTGTAAGCTGGGTTTCTAAACTGGGTATAAGAAGTCAGTCATTTTACAGCCCTGCCCAGAGTTGTCAGAATGTTACAGCAGAGGGGTATTTTCATTTTCCCTGGCCAAAAAGAATTTCATATGAAACTTAAAAAATGAAAGTAATTTAACCACACCAGTACATTTAAACCTTGAGGGTCTTTGACATTCATGAAAGCAGGGAAGTTGTTCTGTATACAGAGGGTTACCCAAGAGTAACCTGATAAAAAACAAGCTTCAAAATCAACCCAAACATCAAAAGAATAATCTCTAATTAAATATGCTAGGGATTTTTTCAGCCTATTACTAAGGTCTTGATGATCTTTTCTGATTTCACAGAGCTCAGGCAGGAACAGTGACATTAAACATTGTGTGTTATTAGAAGAAAAGAAATAAGGGACAACTGACACAAATTGCTTCAAATTCCTTTTAAGAACCTACACCTTGTACTTACAAAAAAGGTGGAACTCAGTTCTGGTCAACACAGAACACATCTCTGCCAAACAAGCCCCAAGAACGCAGTAGCCAAGAAGCTTCTGTTTTCTGGAGGTCACTGGCAAGATCTAACACAATTTTGTGATGCACAGGCAGACTGCTTTTGTCCTTCAGACCTTTTTTTCTTTGGTAATGGTTCTGGACCTCTCTGCCTAATTGCACCCACTTCATCTGTGTAGAGAGATTTATAATGGAACATAATTTTGAGAGATTAACTTCGACGCTGGTACATGGCCCATGCAGAAGTGACAGCAAAAAATTTATATTAGCTGTTGCTCCTGCCAAAGAATAACAGAGAAGCTTATTACACAGGCAATCTAACTCCCAAATTAGTGCTGATTTTCACCCCATGCCATTTTATTGCTGTTGATGATGGGAAGCAGCAGCAAATATGAAGCAAAAAGCCAACAGGAACCTAGCTGCCAATTTTTATTATTGAATGGGGTGACCAAAGTCTTTGTTCAGGTACAAATCTCAAAGGCAGCAAGAGCTGAAGACAGAGCACAAGAATTACTGGAGGAATCAGGGTCCTTGCCGAAAGGCTCTCATGGAACTTCTAGTCCAGTGTTTCTAATTCAGAAGTCTGGCAGAGCATCAGTCTTCTCCCTTCCTCCCTACTACTGAAGAATTCTCCTAGATGTTGTGTCCAAGGACCTACAGCCACATTTTACTGGCACTCCTACCACTGGGAAGCCAGAGTTTCATTGGAAACATTGGATATGCTGTTTAACCTATGGAGACCTCGGTACTAGCTGTAATGGCAGCAATCATGAACCCACCTGCAAAAGGATACAGTAGGAAGATGGGCCTCCATCTAAACTTTCTCTGCTACAACTCTCTTGAAACAGAGCTCAAGGGGACAGGACATTCACTAGGAACAAACTGTGGGACTTAAAATGTCTCCAATGCCGTGATTCACCACTACTAACAGACCTAAACTACTGCAAGCAATGGAAGAGAAATAAATCTGGAAAAACAAGATAAACTGGGCCCCTTTCTAGTACTCAACAGAAGGAAGGGGGGTTCTTCAGCATCTGTCTTTTGAGAAACACCCAAAGGCACAAGCCAGCCTTAAATATTCACAACATGATGTGCTTAATAGGAAGCAAGGCTAGAAAATCTGCCCTGGAAAGACCACAACACGTTGTAACCAGCAAGATTACATTTGGCTTCACTTCAGAGGAATCCTGACTCCCCAGATCACCTGAACTGTTTTCTTTTCTCTGTGTTTTCCCATGTGCTGTTGATGCCTCCCTGTAATTAGTTAAAAACTCATTTCCTCTCTCTTGACCTTTATGCCTTATGGGTAAGAGGCAACTTCTGTGATGGAAGTGTCTTGTAGGACTCAAGTGCCCATCTACACAAAATAATTTCTGCTGAAGTTCTCTTTCAAAAGGAGGCTAGTGCCTTCCTCAGCTGTCACTGAAATCATCTGTATTTCTTCTGTCAAGTTCCAAACTGGAGCCATCTTAACTGAAACGGTGCACATGTGCGTAAAGTTTGTCCATAGCTTGCACAGATCCTCTGAGGATCAATCCAACCAAATAAAGATCATTGTCATAGATAACTGAAGACCCATAAAAAATGAGACAAATCTCCTTGCAACACATCTGAGAGGTTACAAGTAAAACACTTCTTCTTATTCTTTTATTTCCTTCTCTTTCATACTATGCTTCACACATGGATTTGTTGTTGGCCTCAACAATAAATCTCTCTATGTAATCTCTCCTAAAACTGTTGCTTGGCAAGATTTGTTACCCCTGTTCACACTATGCATGGCTATTCTTATAGCTGAGTAGAACTAGTTTATGGTGAATTCTCAACTATCTCAGCATCCCCAACTGCTACTGAAAGGCTGCATAGCAGTTGGAGGCGTCAAGGGAGAGATTTGTCCTCAGATCAACTCCGATGCAGGAACTCCTCATGCACGTCATGTACTCCTGAGCATGGCAGGACCAGGCTGACAGTCTGGGCCTGACAGCTCAGTGACATCTCTTGTGTTCTCTTGTTAATGGAGTCTAGAAGAGCTTTTTATGGTACCTGACAGAAGCCATTGTAGTAACTTGATAGGCTCATGCTACACTTATTTCGCTAGGGTTTGGTTTCATGAAGTGCTTCCATAAATTTTCAAGGTAGACCTCGCTCACCAGGGAATGCCCAGATTAGGCAGGGACAGGTACTTTCAAGGATTCAAAGACCAGCCTTGTAATTTTGCTAAAGAGTAACTGTGACTCACCACTCTGCAAAGTGATGGGTCAGTCCACGGTCCATGAAGGGACTACTAGACAGAGATTTAGAGTTATGGCTTCAAAAAGTCATTACTGTGGACTGAATAAGCAGTACCGTGGGTGCCAGATGGGAAGGTAGCATTAAACAGGGCAGATGGAGCCATGAGCTGAGGGAGGTAAAGGAGCAGACACAGGGTTATGTCCTGCGCTGTGGGCACTGCACAGGGCTAACACTGGAGAAAGGGAGCAGGCAGGGACTACAGCTCACCAGCCCCTCCACAGGAATCTGTTCCCAGCCTCCAAAAGCATGCTTTTCATAAATCAGCCAACAGCTCCTTAACATACAACTTCACCCTCCACACCACAACACGGGGAGCGATGCATCCAATCAGGGATGGCTCCGAAGTGCTATGCCAGCAGAAGTAGCTGAGTAAATTACAACACTCTCCTCAGCTGGAGACAAGATTGTGGAATATGAATGGTTCACAAAGAAATCCAGATAACAAAGCACATTTAATGTATGTATGGTTGTGGTGTCTGATAACATGAGAGCCCATTAAAGGACCAAGGGGTGCCAAAAATACGCTTCAAGTAAAAAAACAAAACATAACCACAACAAGAACCATAAGAAGCAACACATGTAATGGAAAAGGGGTTAAAAAAAAGAATTCCTGTGCATGAGGCCACAAACCATACAAAGGGGCCTTCAAGACCACAAACCCTACTGCTGGACGCTGATGTCTGTGGCATGTGCAGCAGGGCCAAATCAAACACACCACAGCTAGGCCCGAGTAAGGTGATATTGCAGCTCTGTGTGGGGATGCAAACTCGAGTTCTGGAAGGCAGTAGGATGGCCACACCATCCTACATATCTAAGGCTCTGTTTGCTGGTTGTCCTGATGTCATTGTATTACTTCCAGTTCCAGAAGCACTTTTCTAAACCCAGTCTCTGGCATCTCTTCAGTGCTATATAGGCAAAGATGAAAACAGCTTTTCCATCTCTTCCAGTTTCTCTTCCTCTCTTTCTGCAAGTCTGTTTCTCTCTTTTGTTAAAAAGAGAGAAACATCAGTTAAGTCATCCAGCAAATGCAAAGTGGTTACAGTTCCTGCCAAAAGGGACACTATAGCCATGAAACTACCACTACTATTAGTGATTTGAAGTCTAATGGAGCAGGAAGCAGCAAACTATGCAATAAAAGTTTAAGAGAATATCCACACTAAGCACACCGAGCACGCATTAGGCTAGAAGCAGCTGTGGCCATACCAAATTCAAGGTCCCCAAGATGACTTTTGCATGTGCCTGAAAGAACCTGCTTCATTCTACATTTTTTAAGCCTGATTGAATCAGACAGCCTCAGCGGTTCTCACACACGAGCCATGCAAGTTCAGCAGCTCTGAGCACTCTCTCCGGTAGTATGCCCTTGCCCTTTGAGCTTGCTTTAGGTATGACACTCGAAAGCTCTAGAGATTCCTCAAACTATCCAGGGATACAGGTCTGATTGAGCCAGACAACATCGCTACAGCAGCAACACCACTAAGGGCAGGACCACGTCTCGCTTTTCATACAGTGCTGGTGAGTGGAGCTGGGAGATGGTAACCCTGAGCAGAAATCAGGGGCACTCACCAGCAATGCTGGCTCTGGCACAGACCTTATCTACACAACTCTGCTTTGGCAACTCCCATAGCAGCCTGTGGTACATCTGTGTCTCAGTTTTCTCACCCATATAACAGGGGGAACGCACACAATTCCTGTGTCTCACTGGAGTGCTGCATTTCCTGCGGTTTGCTCACCTCTACAAAGAGGCCAAACATTTCCTCAGGAAAGCACATCAAGAGACAAGTTCTAGTCTCAACTTGAAGGATATATGAAAAGTTAATATCTTTGAGTCTCCTTTATACCCACCAGCAAAATCCACCCACTCCTGCAATTTGCTTTGAAATAAGGCAAAAAGCACTAATTGTTCAGAGTTATTTGCTAGCTGGAGCACCTAAGAGTATGCATTCTCTGCAGACATGAACTTGCTCTGTCCCAGGGCTTGAGAAAGTACCAGTTTTCCTGGTGCATAACATTGTCTTTTGAAAGACTCACCACAGCATGCGCTACATGAACTTGCCTGACTAAACTTGGACTTTAAACCAGAACAAATATATTACTGTGAAAAGTGCAAGACACGTCTGAGCAAGTTACTTCCAGATGATTTTCCCGTGAACATCTAACAAAACTGAAGTTTACATTAAATATACACTGAGGATTTTCTCTTTCTTTTGAGGGCAATCAACATCCAAGTTCCTCTGCCCCAGGAGGTACTGGCACAATCCACTCTGATTAGACTCAGAAGGGGGAGCAAACAGACAATTACTCTGATAACAATCTTATCTGAGGACAGAAATGAGATTAGCAGCCTAACTGCAGTGATTCTTACCCAGATACACGGTTAAATTCTGACTAACCCAGCATGGGACAGGGAAGGAATTTCCCTATGGAGCCTGCTGGCAAGTAAAGTGAGGTGCAATTCTTCCCCTACTGGTCCTTTTCCAGCAAAGAGAATTATCTGTTAGGACCAAGTGGCCATGACCAGCACAGGTTCCAGGCTAGACCTCTTCCTGATATTACAGTGCCTGAGCAATTCCTTTCTTCTAGTTTTCAACTGTTACACAGAATCTTGTAAGCAAAAAACAGAGTAAAATTGGCTGGGACCCTTCCCTGCCAGCAGGGAACAATTCCATCCTCCTGGCTCTCCTGTTATTTAATTTTTGCAAGTCTACTCTCAAAATTCTCAGACAGTATGCATTAGCTTCTCATGAACCTAACGACCAATGCTGTTGTGAAGTCCTCCACAAACAGTTTTTACTTTACTTCTATAGCTTGATCTCATTGTTTTTAGTTACTCCATTTAAAATAGCCAAATTAACTCCTGTCCCCTGGGTGTTTACAGCCTTCACATCTCTGGAACGATGCCCAGTAACAGACAGGGCAGCACGACAGGATACTAACAGAACTTCTCCAAGATAAGGATCCCAAATAAGTCTGCACTTTAATCTCACAAAGACAGGTAATTAATACAGTAACAGGACAGAAGTCTAGCTGCTCAGAGGGTTGCTTACACCGTGCCTATACCAACAGGTTTACACAGGGGTCTTACAAGCATTGCCTGCAATGGACACCACACACCAGTCTTGAGATGTCAGCTTTGTTGCTGATAAATCTGGATGCTGTAGGCTCTGCTCTGCAGCTGGGGGGATGTGCCTGTGGAGGGGTGGGGACATCTTCAGCAACTGAGCTACAAATTTTGTGTCCCTGATACTGTTTAATAAACTCTTTACATTGTCCAATAGCAGGAAGAGGTCAAAGACCTACAAAGCAGAAATTCACCAGAAATGCCATACCCAAAAGGAGTAACAATTTCAGCAGTCTGGCTAAATCAAGCTGATGGTGATTTGAAAACTGATAAAAGGCAGAGGGTTAAATTTCTTCATGCAGTATATGACAGCATCGTGCTTCAGTATTTGCAGTTTTCTTTACACATCTATTTAGACTAAGAGGAATAACCTTATAAAAATACATAAGTAAGCAGCAGAAGAAATGGGCCAACTGCCGTACTTCTGCTTTGCTGATCTGAATTCACGGCATTTAGTTATAATCCTTCATATAGGAAGTTTATTTATACAGACAGGGATTTCGGGAATTCTGCAGGATTAGTCAATCTACAGCATTCTCAGGGCATGAATTTTAGCATCAGAATTACACTGCCTGGATATTCAATGCCTAGAGTAAATATTTGGGCTGATGAAGGTTAAACAGATTAGTAAAGATGAAGCCAGGGTTCTCTGCTTATTTACACAGAAGCTTAAATATTGCTGCTCTTCATTTAAGACGCCTAGTTTAAAAGAAAATCCCACAAAAGCAACAAACAAAATATACTTACCCAGCCTGAAGTGAGATAGCACCAAGATTTCTATCATCCTCAGCCTAGGTAGGCATGTGACAAAGCCACACACTGAATCACGAATCTCACACTCCTTGGCCTCCTTATGGGAAACATGCAGAGGAAACAACAGCTTCAGCACAAGCTTGCTGCTCTGAGTTTCAGCTGCACCAGGGAAATGGGATAAAAACCCCCCTCCCGGTTCTATTCAAAAACAAGAGGGAAATAATTGGTGTGAAAACCATTTACAGTTCAGTTACACTTTTGTGATGTGAAGAGGCAGTTATGCACAAGGCTGTCTGGGACCTGATCATGTCCGTAAGTCCTACTGTGGAGAGGATTTCCAAACATTCTCAGCAACGCCACACATCAGCTTTCATCAAAATCAGCAATAAATTCCCATCCATTACAGGCAAAGTGGTGTTAAACTAAGTCCAATTCCTAAGCCCGCCTGCTGTATCCTCCAAGCTTACAGTGACATTTTCTGTCTCATGTCAAGTGCCTGATTCAAAGCCCCTCCACTGCCAATAGGTCTTGGATCTGTTGGTAAAGGACCAGTAGGTAATTGCTAGAGCCAGAGAGCAAAATTCTGGTTTCACTCTTTGATACACATAGATTAGGATTGAAAGCAAAAGGGCAAGCCAGGTATGCCAGCAGGTACACAGCTAGCACAAGCTAGAAGTTTGAGGAGGAGCAGCCAAGCATTATATCACATTTCAGTCCATTTGTTCGGTTTCAATTTCTGAAACAATTTTATTAAAAGGAACAGACATTAAACTGTTTTCTATTAAGGCATCAAGAAAAAAAAACCCACTTGTGTTTAAATTAAATGCCTCTGCAGAACACTTGCTGGCTTTCCACCCTTCTCTGCTGTGCATCACTCAGCCCCGACCCCACTGAGGTTGTGTTTTGTTTACCACAGTCTCAAGAAAATTTGTGTACAAATTTCAGACACTTTGGAGGAAGAAAAAGTGCCTTCCCACCAATCCACGTTTACTCTGAACAGATGTAACATTCCTAAGAAGCTCTCAACTGACTGCCTTTGAAGTCTGAAGAAAAAGAGGGGGGGAACGGGGGGGGGAGGGGGAGGGATGGGGATGGGGGGAGTATATTAAAAAAAAAAATAGCTCGACCTTGAAAGCTACATTTCTTCCCTTAAAAGAAGAAGTCTCCAGGGACTCTTGAGCAAAATAAAAAGCAAATTACCCAGATCCTTATCTCATGTTATTTTTGAGAGCATTTTCTTTTGTTCTTTTGCTCTTGTCGTATTTTGGATTAAAGGACTTTCACAGACGCAGCACATGTGCAAGCAGACCATTCCCCATTCCAGATTTGTGTCCCCCATGCCAGGCCAGGGCAACTTCTCCCGCTTCAGCTTTTCCTTTTCTGGAAAAGCACAGCCCAGCCTCAGACCCAAGCATGACAAGAAAATTTTCATGACACCAGCTAGCTAAGATGAGTTCTGCAAAGGTAAAGCATTGACCCAAAGTGAATTCCCACCCACAAAAGCACTCCCAGCGCCAGTCACACCTTGTGATGGGTCAGTGTCTGAACAGCACTTACACAGCACTCAGACTTGCACACCGACAGCCCTCGGAGCTGCACTGTGACCTCTCACACAGCCATGGCTGAAAATATCATTATTTTATGAGACACAGCTTGCACTTACCCCAGAAATGTCAGTGGGGACTAAGTTTACTTTAACATGGCAAAAAGGGGCTGCTTTTCGTGTTTTGCTTCTTTCTGTCTGCTGCCATGTCCTCGGCGTTCTCCCCTCCTCTCTCAAACTCAGCTCCTCCTCTGTTAGCCTGCCCTATTAACCTTCTCCATATCCCACCCACCCAAATTTGCACATTATTAAGCATCCAGAGCCTTTTGTTCAGGTCCTTAAACAAAAGCATGGCTACTGCATTTCCTGGCAAGAGGTGTCTCGTACCCAGCAGTTACTTAGGGCAGCTCTAATAGACTCATTTCTCCTAAACACAAAATCTGGGCACGCCAGACAGGCGAATTCAAGGACGTGTCCTTTCTCGAATTCCACAGAGCAAGATAAGCCTGTGAGCCTCGTGCTTACTTTATCTTAACTAAGAGGCTTCCCCCGTTTTCCCACTCAGTAAGAAACTAATTATTTGCCACTGAGGCACGGAATAGGTTAAAGTTTCCTCTGTCTTGTCTCAGTTCCCTTTGCAGATTAGGGGAAAACAATGAAGTCTCCGCACTTTGTGATATTGCTAATGCTTCCTGTGGGGATAGCAGCGCCGGCTGCAAAGAGGATTATGATTACACTTTAAAAGGAGTGTGCACTGTACTGCCGCAAGAGGCACAGGCTTATCAGAAAAGAAACCGAGCTGCCCCCAAACTATGCACTTGGGACTCCTGTCTGCTTTCGGTTCTGGCTGATGGCTCTGCCTCAGATCACACACCAGCTTATCAGGAGTGATAAAGCAGAAGCTGATCTTGGAGGGGCTGGGGGGGTGGGGGATAAATGAGTAACGCTGTGCAAACAGCTTGCAAACATGCGCCATCAGAACACACGGGAGTGTTTACAGATCATCCCACCACATTCATCTGCAACAAAACATCGGGCTGGCCGGGGCACAGCAGAGTGAGTGCAGGGGCTGTGCATTCCTGGCCACAGTTGGGGAATTTGAAAGAAAAAAGTGGTGGAGCAGTACTAGCCGTGGTGATGTTGGCTGGCCTTCCTCAGGCAAGGCTGCAAATGCTTTGAAACGCACAGCACCATCAGTGACGGCTGTGCTGAGCAGAGTTAGCTTTGAGGTGCAGCTTCAGTGCTAGTAAAGGACCTCTGTCAGTCGCAGTGCTGAGCACAGAGTGGACTCACTGAAGGGATAATAAGAAGTTGCCACTGTGCAGTCATAAGACACATTTCTGTCACTGGGCTCTCTAAGGTACCCTAAAGCAAGACACAAGTTTACTCACACCCATTCATCTCTACCAGCACAACTGCTTTTCTATAATGCCAAGGCTTTGGCCAAAACAGCAATCAAAAATTCCTTGACTTCAAACAGTGCTTAACCTACATGCCAGGATGCAGCTACAGGTCAGCATGCCACTTTTTTCCCTCTTGCACTGTTCAGCCAGCATGAAAACCTGCATCCTCTTGGTAGGCACATCCTGACAAGTGTCAAGAGGGTTTTGTTGTTCCTGTTGGCTTGAATTTTTTTGTTTGATTTGGTTGTTGTTCATTTCTTTTTATAAACACTACCCCTGTGCTTGCTCTCATCCAAGTAATTTGTACAACTGAGACAAGCTGAGGTTATCAGGTATTCCTCCTCACCCCTGTTTCTATTCAGAGGAGTTTAATAGCTCCCTATCTGTTTGCTAGAGGCTATAACAGCAAGCAATAGCATTAATGCATGTTCTCCTGAATTTTAACAGGCTTAAAAATCCCCGAGCTTCACCCCCACATGCCTCACCCAGCATGGCACTGTCTCATTACACCCTGCTGTTCTGAGCAGTCTTTGCCACCTCCCACCACACGCCAGAAAAACCACAGACCAAACCTTCCAACCAGTCATAATACTGAACAAAACAACAGTTTTAAGATGCTCACAAGGCACTTCCATGAATTATTGCATGCTTTAAACCAAGCTATTGACTTCTGCAGAGGGATAAGGTCTCTTAGAGTCAGCAAATGCTGGATCCTTTTCACCAACCCAAATAAACCTTTCTGTGCTGGTACAGTTCGTGTATCTCTACGAACCTTTGCTGCTGGATGCCAGACTTGCCCAGGTTCCCTGTCTATCCACTGTTCCTTACCATTAATCTCTGCTGAAGAGTAAAGGGAATAGAGCTGAAAGACCAAAGACTTGCCTGGCTTATGGCTTTTATAAAACAGAACAAAATTTTTCCCATCAACATGACCTCAAACAGCTTGTGCTTTAAGGGACTTGAGAGCCCCAGTAGAGACCTGAATTCCAGCTGGCCTAATGTTTGAGATGCTCCTCTTTCCTCAGAGAACAATGGGGGCAGAGACACACATTAATAAATTAAATAAAGTCTTTGTCTTTCAAATTTTAATCAGGTCATCATGTGGGCCCTGAACCTTGGAAAGGACAACCATTTCTCAATTTCACATGCTGAGAGCCAGGTGACTTAAGGTATGCAAGGAAACTTCATACCTCTGAAAAAATGTCCTGCTTGATGGTAAGTGTTTTAGAGATTATCTAAAAAGATTAATAGGATTATTTGATAACAGGTTCTACACAAGGCAACAGAGAGAGGAAGGGCAACCTAAGCAAGGAGGACCAACACAGATGGAGAGAGAAACAACCCAAAGAAATCTATTTAGGTGGAGTTTGAATAAGTAGGCTTGAGAAAAAACAAATTTGTAAGAGTGGATTCCAGTCTAGTCAAAGGCACTTCATCACCACCTCTGCAAAAAAGTAATTCATTTTAGCAACATGGACATTGAACAGTATCAGCAGCATTGCACAAGCTTTGCACTCAAATCTAGTCAATGTGCCTCTGCTTCTTCCATCCTCAGTGGCTCAGAGCCACTTTGACTGACAGTGGCATCCAGGATCCTACTGTAGAGACCTTTGATACCCCCTCTAAAGGGGACCCATCCACAGGGTGGGCTGTTGATTTAAAACAAAGGAAAAGCAGACACGCTTTGCCAGGCTGTCACTAGCAGTGATACAGATAGAAAAGCATTTTGCAAAGGACAGCTCTCAGTGGTTGGGCAGAACCAATCAAAACTGCTATCAAAGAGAAAACTGAAAACAAGGAATCAGAAGTATCTATACAGGCAAACTTTACGCCTCTGTCCAGTTTGACAATGCAGGACTAAGCCTACATAAAGTCTACCTTAAGATTCAGCTGCAGAAACAAGTTATTTAGATAACTAAATGTCTGGCTTCCAGAGTAGACTGACTAGGTACATAGAAAAATTGCAGCCACAATAAACAGGAGAAGCATCAATGCTTTGTGTTCAAACATGTTGTTTTCTAACATGGGCCTTAATGTCAATTGCAGTGATTCATTTTAGGACCTGCACAGACTCAGCAATGCATTTCTCACCAGTCGTCTTTGCCACAGCAAAAAAATAAACCAGGCTGGACTGAACTGACCACACCACCCAGGATCTCCACAGTTCTCTGGCATCCTGAGCCTCCTCACTTGAAAGACATTTAGCACTCCCAACACTTTAAACTGGGGAGTGTTTGCTGCCCTACTTGCATTTATCTCACTCTGCCTATACAGAGACTTCAGTATATCAACTTTCAGAATGCAGTTTATACATTTCCAAACTCAATCAGAATCCCTAAGTTTTTACAAAAGGAAATGAAGAATATTGCTGTCAAATGCCCCACAGACCTAGAAGCCTAGGTGACTGTCATACATGAAGGAAATTAAAAGGCTGCATTTCAGATAGTATATGCTCTTCCCATCCCTATCTTGAAAGGCTATGATTAAAGTGCTCTAAGAATCAAAATTCAATTTCTTTCAGGTTTTGCAAACAATGTTTTCCTTGAGCTAAATGCTGCCAGCCTGCCTGCAGCCTTTGAGGAGATTAGGCTATTACCAGCCAACTACGAGAATCTCAAATCCAGTATTAATCCTAATTCCCATTTAACCACATCTTCATTGTGCAATGAAAGCAGGCTGTGCATGAACTTGCACATTCATTCTTCTATGTGCAATGATCTGTGTCACCAACAACAGATGCTAAACTTCGTGTATGTTTAAGAAACACATTCCAGCCCTGGTTTCCAGGAAATCCCAGCAAAAGAGAGGCTGGAGCTGGAGAGTTTGTCACACTGGTATCATTTCTGAGAGATTATATGAATGGGAAGTTTTCAGCCCAAAACCTTTTATCAGCCAATAAAAAATCAGGAGACTTCAGCCCTGGCTTGGGAGAAAACAGGATGAACAACCAGGTCCCAAGGACACAGGAGCACCTGTGACCCTGACTCCATAATCACGGTGCAGTGGTGCTGCCAGCATCACCCATCAGTACCAAACCACGGAGGTGATAGCCACTGGGACTGCAGAGAGCACTGCCTACCACCATGATCATGGTCACTGCCAGGATCAGTGTTTGGGGACAAGAGACTCAGCATCTCCTCTGAGCAAGCCCTTGTTCCCTTCTCTTGGAGGGGCTGTAGCTGCCATGGCCCACCTTGCTGCCTTCACTATGAGCCCCAGGGGATCAGGTCTGACCAAGTGAGGTCTTCCCACTGCCCAGCAGAACAAAGGCATTGCCTGCGAGTCCTGGTCTCCTGAGGCTGAGCTGACACCGACTGCTTACAGAGGATTTTGCTAAAGTTGGCTCTTCCTAGCACAAAGGCCAAGGAGCCAAAGTGGATTCCTATGTCCTTTCTAACATCACTTTACACCAATTCCCTTTCAAATCCCATTACAACAGTCAAATTGGACACATCTCCAGGCTGCCAAGCTTGCTGCATCATCCATGGCAAGGTCAGATCGTTCAGTACCTCCTGGTATCCCTAGATGAGGAACACTGATCCCAGAGACAAAGCAACTGAAAGTGAGGACAGACTGCTTCTTGGTCTGCTATCAAATGGAACAATTTCCATTTGTTTAAAAAGAAGTTCTCACAGATATTTGGAAAAAAACCCAATAATGTTTCCTGTGTTTAAAGCACCAGAATTCATTGCAGATGAAAGGAATCTTTCAGGAAACACATTCCCAAGAGAACAAAAATGTGTTTGGCACCACTGCCTGTTACAAGAAAAAGGACCTCCCTACCAGAAAGTGAGCCAACATCTCCTGGAAATGGCAATTTTTTTCTTTTTTTTAGCAGGTACAGTAATTACAGAAAACCTCTATTTCCATCAACCTCAAATTCAGCCACCTGAACTTCCCAAACTAAAAATGTGGTGATTTTTAGGGACTACAGTCTCTAAACGCTATCTCCTTCTCCTTACAACTGGCTATTACTTATTGCTTGCTCGCTGGGACTCTCAAGTGGAGGTCCCAAAAAAGTCGGGGTGCACTGCAGTAAGAGCAGGCTGAGTATCAGCTCTTGGTAGCTGGCCATGTGCGTGCTCAGCCCCTGCAGGTGATGTGAGGTAATTTAATTTAGCAGTGATAGAGCTTAGTTAAATTGCATTGCCTTTCATTTGCCATGGGCTAAGACCACACACAGGGACAACAACCACAGCTCATCCAACAAGTAATTTGACTGAGTGCCTGGCTTCTGGAATACTGCAGGCTGGTTCATATAGGCTTTCTGCCTAAAGTTCAAGCCAGTGTTTGAACTGAGAACTTTCTCTTTCCCAGAAGGTGTTCTACCCATCATGCTGCTACGTGTCCTGGGGTAAGGTATCTTCAGTCTTGGGAATCTGGAAACGCAGAGATTCTTGGTGGAAATAATTACTGCTACTCTGAAGATGGAAATCTTTTAGAGCACAACAGCTCCCGTGTTTTAATCCTCCATTTCTCTGATAGGAGAGCACAGGTATGTCCAGCATGAGCAAATAGGGAACTTCACCTGTTTACTGTCATGGCTGCATCTCCTACAACTCTTCTCACCTCAGAAACATAGACTTGTACATGCAGAGAATCCACAACCAATTTCTACAAGATAACAACTTGCAAGATTTAGGCTGTGGTTGCTGTTAACCAGCACTCCTATGCCCCTTCTTTCCTTATGCAGTCAAAAGAAAGAAGAATTGAAGTTATGCAAGCATGTAAAAAAAAAATCAGGCAGAAGCCATCTATCAAAGAGGGTGAGCCATTCCCTTCCAATAAATACCTTTACAGGCTATGCCTGCATATCCCACTGTCCTTCTGGCCAGCCCAGCAACCTGCTTCACAGGCTCATCCAAAAGCCTGACTCTGCATGTCATGTTTCTTCAGACATAGTAGAGGATTTTGTTTTGCATTTGTGCTTAGCATTTAATCTGCAGAGATTACCTGCATATTTAATCAGAGAAGTGAAGTTGACATGTCACATACTTACACTCCACTGTAAATCCTACTTTTCCCACTGCCAACACCACCATCTCCTAACATGGAAGGAGGGATTGTAGTGGAAGAATGCAGCTCAACCTCCCTTGTCTTTGCACACACAAAAACCCAAATGGAAAATGCAAAGGAGTTGCACAGTTTAAAATTCATGTCTGCAAAACAGCTATGGACACATTGAGAGCCACCTGTTTATTCACACAACCTTAAATTTTCAAGATTAAGCAAAAAGTACTTTTTTGTGAGAAACAAGAATCAGAAAAAGGTAGAGGTTTTTTTTTCCCCAGTGATCACAAAAAATTCAGGGGGAATAATTTCTCATCAAAAAAATATTGTTTGCAATTCCTAAAGCCACCCATTGAGAAAACATAGGAATTAGAGAGAGAAGAGTTCAGTGAAAACAGCCTTTAAATATACATGAGATTGGCAAGTGAATTGTAACTGTCCATGATGGAAAAAATACAAGGGGATGGGGTGAATATCTATTCCTTCTCACACACACCCTGACTTAAAGTAATAAATTTGCTGAAAGCCAAACAGGAAACCATGGTCAACACAATGCTTAGTGCACTATGCACCAGCCATATCTTCATATTATTTAGAACAATCCAAATTAAAAGTTTTCTCTAAAGCTGACTTCCCCAGCATCCTATCCAATCCACTTTACGATGCCCCAAGCTATACAGCACCTCAACATACTTCAAATGAGAAAGGAAAAGCCTATTCCACAGAGTCTCACCTCTATCCAGTCTCTTCACCTTGCTCCATCCAGCGTCTTCTTAGTCCCAGCCCCAAAAAAATCCCTGCAGCAATCCTTTCCATACTGCCTGCCCTGATACCTGTGGGCAACCACACACTTCAGCTGCAAAATGGAAAGGACTGATGCTTTGAAGATATGAAATAAGATGCCAGCTCATATTTAACAGTAAATATGCCTTAAAAATAATACATAAATAACATTACAGGTTCACTGAAACCTGAAAGCCATAAGCTTTATGGCCAAGATAACCCTGCAGGTCAGTGATTCGGGCTCTCCTGAGAGCTAAAATTGCCTGGCTAGTCCTGATTAAAAAGATAAGCACAGACAGACCCATTGCTCTAAGATATTTCAGAGACAGCTAAAGGAATGACTGAGCCTCATGGGTCTAATAATACACAATTTCAGTTATTTATATCATTGGCTAGCCAAGTATTTACCTGCTTCCAAAGCAGAACATTAACAGAATCTCTGTAGGGTTGAATGAGATATTCCTAACACGTCAAAAGCTTCAGCCAGAAACCTAAATAAATGGAACAGCACTTCCTCACAGATACAGACAGTATCCCCAGAGGAATATGCCTGGTTGCCTCCTGCACAGACTTAACCAGCCCAGCCACTTTGGGCAGCAGCAGCAGCAGAGCAGCCACAGCAGCGCAGAGCTACTGCAGACAGAACCTGCTCAGCATTTTAGACAAGCCTTGCTGCCCAGCTCACAGCAGCCAAGGGGAAAACATTCCCAGTGCTCTGACCTGTGTGTCCGCCCAGAGCCCATGCCTTCCCTTGCTTAGGGTGGTGAGCAAGGCACCCAGGAGAGCCAGAGTCTCCTTGGTGAAAAACTGTGCTAGTGCAGGACACTTGTGTTCAATCTGTGCAGGAAGGATGGTCCATCCCGGCCCAGGGCCCTCAGGTACATGGCTGGATGAGTTTTTCTGGCAGGGACAGAGCTCCCCACCTGCTGGCAGCCACACAGACCTCCCCCACAACAGAGACACCCTTCATGCTGCGGGCAGGGTGTGCCCCACAGAGCGGATAGGGAAGCACAAAGACTCCACGCTGCTACCTGAATCGCTCCAAGAAGGGGCTTCAGGAATCATCCAGCCACAGCAACCTGGTTCCAACTTCACATTTTTGGGGGGGCCACCAAAGGGAGCTCTTCAGCCCTGTGCTAGCTTTCCTGTAGGATGCTGGTTGCAGGGAGTACCTGGCCTACACCACACCTGCAGATGGTCTCAACTGTGCATACAGAATTGGTCTGTCCAAATGATGGGTGCATCAGTCTTCCTTATCACTGGGAGAAGTGGCTAACAGATAAAAAGCTACTTGAAACTTAATTTCTGACTAAACTGTCCTGTTACAGTTGAATTGCACCAATCTCACTTCTCCCCCATCAGCTCCATATGTTGAAAGGGTTAAAAAAGACAGCAGAACCATTAGCATTTTGATAGCTTTCCACACATGTATAGCAAAAAGTCTTTAAAATTCATTGCACTGAGATAATCCTTCATGTCTAGCATTTCCTCCTCAGCTTGAGGCAACCGACTGGTTTTCCTCCCCTTAATACCTTAATAGAAAGCTCCAAGGAGTTGCCAGGCTAGAAGCCTCAAATGTGCTCGAGAAAAGCAGAGTCCTGAAGTTCAAGAGAAGCCATGTAAGGTGTCTGGGGCTTAATTAAGAAGCAACTATAGGGGGCATCTTATTAGATACTGCAAACCTCTAGAGATCCTGGCTTCTGTACATCACAGCTCACAACACATGCACACGCTGTTTTCCTTCCAAAATGCTGAGCGCACACAGCTCCCACTAATTTCAGCTGCCACAGAAGGTGCTCAGCATCTCTGAAGAACGAACAAATTAAAAACCTTGACCCTGATTCCACACAAGCTCAGGGACTTGAGCTCTCATCAAGATCAAGGCTGAATTTTTTAACACTATTACAACCTCGAGAACAAAGCTGTGATTTTGAACTGCACAATTGGCATTAATACTCGGCAGCTCCACACCTGTGCCTGGGAAGTTGGTTTTTTTTGGTTTTTTTTTTCAGCATGTGCTGTTTTAATAACTCCAAAGCAAATTGCTTTCTCAAGGAAGCACCCGGGAGTGCCTCAGGGCAGAGAAAGAGGCCATCTCACTCTGTGGCTTTGATTAGGTTTGTTGCAGTGAAAACAGGCAAGTGCTTCAGGACCGTATCACTCCTCAGATACCACTAAAGGGTAGGACTCAAGGAGTCACTAACTTGTTAAGGGCTATTAGGCCTGATTATGTGCTCCACCCAAACACTGTTTTTGGGGGAAAACAGTCTGAAAAAAACCAGTCTGTTCAAAGGAAAATGCTTGTTATGAACCTCTGCATACTTCTAAGGAAAATATAACTGGTAAGAAGCTGACATTCAAAAGAAAGAAAGAGTAGCAGTGAAAGCACTGCAGTGCTATGTGGAAAAGAAGGTTCAGATCTCAGGGCCACCGCCTGTAGTCTCCCACACTCTACTGCATATCCCAAACCATGAAATACTGACTATTTTGGCTGAGGCAAAAATTTCCCCGCCCCCAACCCCATTCCTTCCAAATCTTCAGAAGATCTTTATTTTCTATGAGAAAAAAATTATCAACCAAGCCTTGCCCCTAACCTCCCCCTGCAAAAAACACCAAGTTCCTCACAAATAGAGCTTCATTTACAGAGAAAAAGGTGTTCTATCCAAATTTAGTAAATGCACAATTAACACAAAAGAAGAAAAGTCCTTAGCAACATATCATTGAGTAACTTGGGATGTTTGGCTCCAAGAGCACAGCAAAGCAAGTCATTTATTTAGCTGGGAAAAATTTTCTCATGCTACAGGAAATACTCCCTCCCCATTTTTTAAACCAGGGCTATCTTTCCTAGGAGCAAAATTTGGATTTGCTATTCTTTCTTTTCTACTGTGTTACAAGTTTCCCATGATACCCTCAGCAAGTCATTTAGATTTCACTTACATCAGTAAAATGGGAATTCTCTGCCTCAAAAAGGTGCTACAAAGATATAATCCATTTGCAACTGTGAGACGTTCAGATAATGTGGACCACACAGACACCCAATAAACAAGTGGTAGATAATTACTGTGACAGGAAACAGAGAGGCTGCATCTGCCAGAAAAATTCTGAGCAACTGACTCATTCTGGTGGGCCAGTCCAGGGAGAGTTCAGATGCCTGCCCAATCTGTTCCTTCAGGCACAGTGCACTGTTTCATTATCCACCAGTCAATCTCCGATTTCTATCTCGGGGTGTACACACAACAGCAAGTGCTACCAGCACTGCAAATCCTCTTTCAAGTGCATTTGCAGTTATTGGAAGGGTGAGAAAATTACCTTATCATCAGTTCCAACAACTGCATCTGTTTCACCACCTCCTTGCTAGACAATTGTGTGCCTGGACAAATCCTTGCTTTACTTAGGCAGAATTCATCACAAGGAAAAAACTCAGGGACAGAAGAACAAAAACAGGACAGGAAGAAACAAATCTTGTCCATGAAGAGTTACCTACGAAGCTACAAGACAGCCAAACTCAGTCTTACATTTAATCATATTCCATTTAAACAATCAGTATTTGGTCCCACTCCATGCTGCTGCACTCCATAAAGAATCAAGGATTACAGCTGAAGATTGCAGCTTCTCATTAAAGGACAGTCTGCAGGTGTAATCTTGTAGGATGTTAAGGGAAACAGATCCATTGCATGGCTTCTCTCGGGCTCCTTCAGCTTTGAATGACAAGTCCTGGACAGTGACATTGAAGTCAACAAGAATACAGCTCCAGCCACAAAAAGGATTTTGCAAGCCAGTCTCGGGGAACAGCTGGATCACACAGCCCAGCTCTGGGTTATGGCAAACCCTTTGCAACACTATCCTAGTGCAACCTGATTTTATTTCAACAGGACAAATTTACAGTGTAGCTCAATCATATATCTAAGATCTCAGTTTGCTGGGACTATTTTCAAACTAGCCAAATATGATTTTTTTAATTCATCCTCAGTGATTCAGATGAGAAGAGTGAAGTCTGACCTCAATAGCCTGCTTTTCCCAATAAATTAGATGTACTTAAAAATGGGCAGAATTTGGACGTGAAATGGATGCAAAGCAGTCTGGTCATTCTGTGATTAGAAGATGCAAATTGACTTTCTAGGGAAAAAGGTGGAGGCATTAAAAAGGCCTCATATAACTCCCAAATTACAGATATCATTGAGAGCACAGTCAAAGGCTCTGAAGAAAGGTAGCAGCTTACCTTTATTGTCCTGGGGATCTATGGAACCTTAGCAATCAGCCTCCTAGAGGTTCCTGTAAAGGCTCCTTTGATGACTGCAACCATAAGAAGCAAGACTAGAAATCTGCTGTCATTTCAGTCATAGAGGTCTTACACTTGATTAATTTAGGAGAAATATTTTCTTTTCTTAGATCAATTTTTTGTGAAAACATATTAAGATACTATCGTCATCTTATATTTTAAGATAAGTATTGCCTGTTTATTACCAAAAACAACCAAAACAAACCCCATAAAAGCAAGGCTTACTGTGTTTTTATTTCAAACAGTCTGTCTCTGGGGTCTGCATCTCTACAGACAGATAGATAGACGTAGTGGAGCTCGTCTCAGATCCAGGACTGCTTTGACATTATGTGATTTCCAGAGCTGGCTGTTGTGGATCCAAATGCTACGCTGCACCCAAAAAAGCTGTATGGTAATCCTGGTTCTGATTTCTACTAGGTCAGGCCTTCCACTGCTGCTTCTGTATGCTGTAAACACACCTTATGCCTCCTAATTTCACTTGAAGGAAAAGGAGGGGTGAAACAAAAGGGGCAAGCTCAGACTCCTCATCTACCACAAGATGAACACAAGTCTTCTTAAAACGGGTTAGTGGAGGCCAGCTGAGGATGAATTTGGCTTCTCTGAAACAGGAAACTCCCATTATTTAAACCTCAAATACACAGCAAGGGCTTGGATTTTTTTGCCTTTAAGAGGAGTGTTTTGTCTTTGTGCAATTATGAAGCTTCAACCCTCAGCCTTTTCCCCTGCCTTTTCTAAAAACAGTGAGAACAAAACACAAAGTAAAGGCAGAGTGGCATCCCCATATAATCAGTACTGGAGTGCACACCTCAGTTTTGCAATCCCACCTTTTATGACAGAGGGACCCCCCAAAAGCTGCCCTTGGCAGCCAAGCAGCACAGAGCACACTGTTCAGGGAGTTCAGGGAGCTGAGCTGCGCTGCAATAACCAGATTCAGGGTCTTTGGTGGTGCACAGCTCAACCACAGAGAACAAACGCCCTCGCTAAGCACACACCCAGCTTAGCTGAGATCCCCTCTCGACTTTCTTCTTGTTATCTCCTTACCCTCCAAGGAGAATTAAGAAAGGATCAAGACAGGACTACTTTCTTCTCCTCTCCATAAAATACAAGGAAAGAAGGAGTTGGAAGAAAGAGACCTATTACTGAAACCATGTGTTAGCCTTGCCTTTGCTGAGCTCGCTGCAATCAAACCAACACAAGCGTGTTTCATCCTGTTCCAAGCAGCTCCTCTCTTGCCCTAAGCATTATTTTTCCAACGCGGCCCAACAACAATGGCCCAGGCACAAACATATCAGCAGTGTTCAGCTATATTTTCCTTGGCTGCTTGAGGTGATTTTCTAATAATATTCCTCAGAGGAAGCAGTGGTTTAGGAGCTGTATAGCCTTGTACAGCCTTGACCCTGACAAAATACACCAGCAGTGCTTCAGGGTCAGTCCTTCTCCTCCTGTCACTGACAAGCTGATTGCTTTGCCCAGGGCTTCAGAGATTCTTTACTCAACATAAGAGCACATCCAGGGGAGACACAAAGCTGCAGAACCAGTGAGGAAAGACAGTAAGGTCACTTTACCAAGCTCCACTGAAGGCACAGGGACACCTGGATGGGAACCCAGTTTTTGGAGAGAAACACATTTTTTGAGACTTTAAATATTTTTTTATTTCACATAGGGACAAAAGTTTGGAATACACCTTGGAATCCTCCATACATAAACCCATGTGCTCTAGAACAGCTGTTCTGTGGTTAGGACAGGCATTTCTGGCATGTAGGAAACCTGCTTTCAGGACCCTGTTTTGGATTCATGACAGCCTAGGTGAAAAACCCAAACCACTTGGCTCCTAGCTGTTTTGACTAAGAAATTCTATCCTACATGCAAGAAATTCACCCAAGCAGAACCCGGTGGAGACCAACCCTTTCCCACAAAGCAGTAATGGTTTCAATAAATCAGCATTTTCTGCAGGCAAATTGTTTCCTTGAAGAGTCCTAGCCAGTCCCAGCCTCAAGCAGTAACCAGTGTGGTTTCTGCTGAAGACATAAGCCTGGAAGCAACCCATCCAACAAAGGTTCTGCTCAGGAACAGCTCGTCTCCCCTAAGTAGGGCCACTGCAACGTGGCATAGAAGAAACAATTAAGGTTTCATAAAATTTGCCCTGACAACTCAGGATTCTGTATTTTTCTCCTACTCCAGGAGCTTGTGTTGTTAAACAGAGGAAAGGAGGTATGGTGGGAAAACCTCACATTCTCCGTACATGTTTACTTTATTCATTCCTTAGTCTGGGACAGTAAAAATGTTGCTGATATCCAAAAGAGCATGTGCATGTGTGTGGCAAAAGCTTTGGCTGGGCTGTACATTATGTGGTCAATTTTACACACGGGGCAGACAGCATCCTTTTCCTCTAGCTCTGAGGAGAGGTAAACCTGTCTCCACAAGGAATTCAAAGAAAACACAGTAATGCCCCAGATGTATGTCATAGTTTGTCTTGCTGATTTAAGACACTTTCTATGGTGTGGCTTGAAAGAATCTCCAAAAGTACAGTCTGCTTAAACTGTGTTCTCCAGAAATGATGTTTTTCTCCTTCTAAACACAGCATTTTTTTATGTGCAGTACAGGATTACCCTATATAGGTCACTGACACTCCATGGAAACCTAGATAAATAGCTCTATTCCCACACTAAATTTTGTTGGCTTCTCTTCCTTTATTGCTAAGAATATTTCAACTGGAACAACATATTTGTGCCTTTGAGGTTCTCTGTTCCTGCTGCCACTTCCCCACCTGGAGCTATAATCCTACGCTTGTCACAAACCCAGCCACTGCTTCAGAACTTATTACAGCTACAATCTGCAGATTATAGCAACTTCTAATAGGGGATAAGCAGCAGGAAAAGGTGAGTTTAAGCTGCAAAGAACCTGCTGGTTCAAAGAGCCCTATTATTAATATTTATTATTTTTAAGCATTCATTGAGCACTGCAGAAGATAAAAGAATGAATTGAAAGCAAGAACCAAGGAACCAAGTTTGTATAAGACAAGACAAAGTGAAAGCTTAAAGAATAAGTGCAGTGTCTGAGGAGGAGGGGAGCCAAAGAAAAAGTAGTAAGAGGAAGGGAAAAAAGCCACACCTTTTATCAACGCAATGTTCCTAACAGTAATAAGTATGAAGAGAATTAAAGAATTCTTCAGTGTCTAATCAGAACTGTTGTCCATAGGGGATCTTCTGAGCATTATTACAAGGCATTGTCATATCTTTAAAGAATGGAGCTTTGATCATAAAAAGCAAGTGTGTGGATGGGGGGGGGGGGGGTGGAGGATGGAAAAACAGCAAAAGGAAATGCAATTGGTATTAGGGAAAAATCCAGCCCTGGACAGGTGCTTTACCAAGCTCCAAGTAAATCCATGTAGATTTTGTGCAAAGGGTTAGAATGAGGCATAATCCTCCCTTATAGGCAAATTCCTCCTCTTTCCCACAAACCCTTTGTGCCCGTTGCCAAAGGTCTCCCCGTTGACACTTCTCTTCCCTAACAAAGATGCAAGCTCATGGCTTACACCATTTTAAACCTTCACACTTTCCAACAACAACCCACAAAGCGTCACAGTTCCAATGCACTTCAGCAAGATTAGCTAACAAGAATGTTCATCATACCCACATGCTGAGGGTACTGTCTCCATTTTCACAGCTGGTGAAACAGATGCTCAGAAAAGCAACGCAACTTTCCCAGAGCTAAGGAGTGTCTGCAGCAGGCTGATGTTAGTGATGCTGGCATTCACCTCAGCTCTGAGCTGTAAAATCAGTGAGAGCACTTGGGAGTGGAAGTCCAACTCCCCTCCCAATGCCCTCTGCTCCCCAGGGGTAGTGCAGAGCTTCAAAGCACTTCCCAAAGAGCATCACATTACAGAAATACTGTAAGAAATCCACTGCAAACTGAAACTTGGAACTATCTGCAGCAGCATTAACATAGAAAATTAATGTTTTTAAACTAACTCCGACTCTTCTCCTGCCAAGCCTTCCCCACTGCAGCATCAAAATATGAACACACAAAATGCGAAGCCTGAAACCTTCTGCTCCTTTCAGCACAGTGAGGAGATAGAATAAGGCTTCCCAGAGACTGACTGGATTAAGTAGTTTTTTTCTTTTGTTTTGTGTCTTTTCTGTTTTTCTTTCTTAATCACATCAGACTGCTTTTCCTGACTGATGTTTCCCTTAACATTTAAAAGCAGATAAACAGCTCTTAATTAACAAAGCATCACTGTAAGCTGAAATCCTTATCAGTTTTGCAGGTTTTTTTTCAATCCTATGAACCCAGAGTGATTCATCACATCAGCAAGGTATTACACTCTCAATTCTCAGGCTGCCAAAGCAAAGAGATCTTTTGGTGCTTCCAGCACTGTGCCTCAAGCACTTCCAGAATTATCTCTCGGTTTTTCCTGTCTCTTATTCTGAAAAACAGCTTGGTGTAACTCTAGAAGATCCCTGTTACATGCCATATTCCCGTCGGAAGGAAAAGTTTTGCTGATCAACACAAAATAAGCACCTCATCCTAAGCAGCTTTGAGAATCCCCTCTGACACTAATAGGAGCAAAGGGCAGTCAGCAGTTCAAAAATACATCCTATCCAAAATTCACCCCCTCAATAACGTTCTGAGATATTCAATCCTTTATTTGCCATTATTTCTCATACATGCCCACAGTGTTCCCACCACATTATTATCACCATTAAGCTCCGTCAATTTTTATCAGCAAGACTGACATTAAAACACATTCTGGTTTCAAATGACTACAGAAATAAGCACATCAACAACAGTGACACTGACTGCTATTCCAAAATCCACTGATTCCATTCAGTGGGAATCCCACTATTATTTATGCTGGCAACAGGTTTTGAGGACTTCATGTGAAAAGTGCCCACAGGTCCCAAAGATTTCCATGGGAAACAGGTTCTGAGCAGGTCTGAGAAAGCAGTCCAGTATACGCACAAGCTCCCTCTGTACAAGAAGATCTGGTTTATTTTCACTCCCCAAGAAAATGAGATGTGCCATCAAGTGAGCCAAGAACAAACTCTATCATTGCTTTCCCAGCATAGAGTGTTCCAGTTTGGTGCCCTGTGAGGTCCATGTCTCAGGAGCAGGCAAATTGCCAGTCAGTTCATTTAGACCATTTTTCCTGAAGAAGTGTAGACACCATCATTTAGTGCAATATTTATTACTCTAGAACTCTCTCCTCATAGACTGTCATCCACTGAGCTTTCTGTAAGGAGTAAATATAGTAACTGTTTCCATAATAATGTTAAAAATACCCCAACAGATTAAATTCAGCAGATGAAACAGGGCCATAAATACGCATGTCTAGCAACATGACCAAAATTACCCTTCTTCAAACTGGGCATTGGGCCATGAAAAGAAAGCTGCTAGCGTTACAATTTCAGTGCTGAGCCTCAGGAGCAGCACAGAGCTGCAGAAACAGTCAGTGCAGTAATCATGCACAATAGACAGAACCTGAGCTGCAGCCAGGGCCTCTAAGCTCCTGAGCCCCTGCCAGGCTGTGCCACTGACCTGCAGTCAACTAGTCACCATAGGGCCCCATACCCCATTCCACTTATCTGTCTTGTGGGCTTCCCAGGCATCTGGGGTGGCATGAGATGTGTTTAAAGCTGTTTACAACTCGAGTGAGAAGTCTGAAAAAATATAAGAGCTGTTATAATGTCTGCTATACTACATGACCTATCACACCAGCAGTTTGGTTCAGTTCCACTTCCTCAGAACCAACAACCAATATAAGGTTTTTTCCTGACAGTAACACCACAGCAACAGGGGTAAAGAGGGTACTGGTTATACTGCTGCCAGAAGACATATCAGGACAAACTCCAGATCACACTAAGCACCAGAAATGACCTAATGAAGTCCTTCTCTAACATGGCCATGCACCAGCTAAATGAGGGCAACAGGAAGGCAGGAATAGAGATGCACTAAACACAGCTGATCAGAAGCTGAGCTGCTAAAACTCAGACCTAAGCCCTAATTCACACAATAATGCAGCCTTTTGATAACCAAGTAATATCAAGCACACAGATGAGATTCAGTTTCAGCATTGTTTATTTGATGAAAAGCATCCTCTCTTTCTGCCTGAAGTGATAGACTGGTCTAAAAAAATCTGAACTCCATTTGCGTTTAAAAATTGACTCTCCTACAGTAATTTTTAATTTCTCAAGAAGTGGGAAACTTCCATTTTAGACCAGATTTATTTAGTAAACACATAGCAAAGGGAAGATCCTTATGGAAAAAGAAACCACCCAAAACACAAGAACCCTCAGAGACTTATCAGTCATTGGAATCCTTGTTGGAAAGACTACAGAGTCAGGAAGGATCCTGTGCTGAAACAAGACCCTTACTAAAAACCTGTGACAGTCAGAACCCTATTTCAGCATCTCTGAGGACAATGACAACATACTGGTTATGGTTTCCTTTGAAATTAACTTGGTGAGGATAAATTGACACCACATGACTCCTCTCAGTTGTCATGCAATATTTGCTGTATATCAGTCCACCAGAAAAGCAGCATCCCCATTAGGTACTTGGTCATCCAGAGCTTCCTGTGTCAATGCACCTGCAGAGGCCATTCAGATCCAGCACACCCCACACATACACAACACCAGGATGGTGAGCCACTCTGCCTCTAGCTCTGAGGAAGACCAGTGAAGGACAGCCCATTGGTAGAGAACAGAAAGTGGCCAAGGTGCAGAAGCAAATCCCATTGTAAGAGCAAAACATCTTTATCATAGTTTGTTTCTTTAAATTTTATCTGTGCAAAAATAAATAAAAACATGCTGACAAACTGGTTTAGCAGATGGTGTGGTTAACAGAAAAAGATCAACACACTGCCTTCCTATAGCCACTTCTTTCAGTCTCAGACAATTTATACAAAATTAGCCCATGACAGATCTTCACCAACGCACAAATGATAAACAGCAAAGTAGCTGTTAAATGCTCCAAGACAAGAGCTTGGGTGGGGAGGAGACCCATCCACTGTTTGGTGGGCAATGAATTCACCCACATCCCATGAAACTATGGGATGGGATAACCCATTCACCAGTCTGGAAGCTTAAGACTGAAAGAAAAGTGAAGAGAAAATAAGAAATGTAGGTGCAGGGGAAGGAATGGACACTCAAGGAATGCTGAACTGTGCAGTCATGAGCAAAGGTAGGACCAAATGCAACCTGGCTGCCATATCAGTTACCAATGAGGCAGCAGTGACCATCAGAAAGCTAAGCTCTAGCCATCTGGAATACATCCTCACATGAAATACAATTAAAGTCCAATCATCTTCCCAGTGCCGAGAAGCGGATGGTATGAAGGGAAGGGACAACAGAAAATATTAAAATTTTAGAATGAATAAGCAGCATGAGAAAGAATGGAGTTGTCTGTACTGATTTTTCTGTGCAACCATTTTCTTCCTTCATTTGCCAGTTCCAATTAAAATTAATAATTATTTCCAGGGGAAAAAGAAAAAAAGAAGAAAAAAAGAGAACACATAAGAAACAGCTTAAAAGGGAATGAGCACTTTCAGATCTGAAACAGCTCATTTTTATGCATCTTGAGGGAGAAATACACAGGCTTTGCCCTCTAATGCAAATACACTACTTGGCTTTGAGTCATTATTTTAAAGTGACAACTAAAGACTATCCCTTCCCAAAACAAGTTACTTTTCAACTCTCACTGTACTACTTATGGGGTTCCCCCACCCAAAAAAACCAAGAAAAATTGATCCATTTTATTGATAAGTCGGTTTAATTAAACAAACAAACAAATCATATTGAAATTAGTCAAAAATTCCCAAAAAAGTAAAAGCAGGGATTGTCTCGCAACAGTATTCCCAGACAAGGACTGTCTCAGCAGCCTCACAGGATTAGCAAGCAGTATAGATATCCATCTGTTTTAATTATAACTCCCAAACAGACCTCAGACCTACTACCACCTCATGCAATGACTCATCTTCAAGATGTCAAGAACTATGCACTACCTCATGAAACTCTCTAAATACAACTTGGACCACCATCTGCTTTGTTAGATACCTCAGGCCCCTCAGGCCTCAGTTTTGTAGCATCTGAACTTTTCTTTTCATGTCCTTCCTCCTCTAAGACCTATTGCCCCATAAATCCAGTAGCTTCTGTCCCCAGAGCAGTTGTGCCTGTTTTCCTGCAGCCTGGTGAGAACAGACAGGGCTCAAGATAATTAAATAAAAACACAGGAACTTCATTATTTATTTTAAAGGAAAATGCGTTTTCTAGGAAGAAAGTCCTTTAGCTGGGCAAATCTGTAAGCTGTTTATCAGCTTAAACTCATTATCTGTCCATATGGTCTTAGCACTGTGGTAAAAAAAAAAAAAATGGGCATGCACTAGCTGATGAAATGTCATCTGCCCTTATGCCAGAAACTAGTATTTTTTCATTGACGTCAAATTAGGATCCTTGCCACAAGCGAACGGCTACCATAAGCATAGTCATAATATTTTAATTATGAAAGGATCTTACAGAAGGCAGCAAGGAAGGCAGGGGCAATGCAAGAAAACCCATTCACAAAAATACAAAGTCACTTCATTCACATTTTGCCTCTGCTCTAATTCTTTTTTGGGGGCGAGGTGAGGTGGGAAGAGAGCAACCCAACTTAAAAAAAAAAAAAAAAAAGGCAAAGGAATGAGTTGCTAAAGCCAATAAACACACATCAAAGCATGAGATGGCTCTGCTTCAACTGCCTACAGTATTCAACCTGGGATAGATTAAGGCAAGACAAAAGGTGCTATGAGGGAAAATAGAGCCCCCACAGCAGTGCAGACCCTCTCCCTCACTCACTCAGCCCTAATGCTGAGACCCCAGCCAGCTCTGCCGCATTGAAAGTGGCAAGGGCACATGACAGGCCTAGGTTTGCAGAAACCCAAATTTGTCCCCCAGCGTCTGCTGCTGTGATTTGAAGCCCTTCCCACTCCCCCGCTGAGTCGCTGCAGCGAAGCGGGAGCTGGGTTTATTGATTCTGTGAGTCACAATTAGCCCTGGGACACACGACCAAAGGTTTAGCACAGGACATTAAACCTGACTGAGCTGTCAACTCGGTTATTCCAAGGAGACAGAAACAAATTGAAGTCACAGTAACAGATGTTTCTCATGTTTTATGAACTGCAATATTATTACTAGTTACAGACACAGTTTCTGCCTTTTAAAACAGACCTGCAACGCTGTGCGTGTGAAATTATTTGAATTAACACACAGGCAACTTGGCAAAGGACTTACAGATAGCTCAGCATTTTCGTACTCGCACAGTGATTCCTGTTTCCCTTTCGCCCAGCCCCACCCTGAGAAGTATAATACATGTTAAAGCAGCCAAAAATGAGATCACGCCAGGATAGAGTACTTCGTTGCCATCATCTGCGACGAGGATGCAAACCCTCTAAACCCCTCTCCTCTTCTATGAGAAACACACTCAGCCTCTTCTCGGTTTCCACTGTGGGGAGATTAAGTTGTTGGGATCCGTTCTGAGTTTTAAGGGAGCCTGGAAACCGAAGACTGGTGTTCTTCCCAGGATGTCTTATCCTTACACCTCGGGGGTAATAAAGGGATTTCCCCGTAATTTACAAAGGAAATCTGGAACACCCCGTGCGCGCAAACCACCCCCAAGCCCGTTCCGCTGTTCCGTGAGGAGGAGCGAGCGGAGGGGCTGCCGGAGCCCCGGGGGCTCTGCCGAGGAGCCGCTGGCAGCGCACGGCGAGAAAGCCCTCTCGTGGAAAGCACCAGCATCACCCACCCGAGCCCTCCCCTCGCAGCCGAAGCCGCTGATCGCCGGCTCCCTCGGCGGCCCCGCTCCCAGCCGGTCCTGCCCCTTCACCTGCGGAGCTCACCGGGTTAAACACACCGCCCGGGCAGCCCAGCAATTCGCGGCACGCACAAACGGTGGAAATCTTGGGCGGATTTCGCTGGCAGCCTGCAACATCTCGGGGAAGTTGCAGCTCTTCCTTTCTCCTCACCCCGCTACACTTGAATTCGTGGCAACTGTATCACATGGTATTTCAGCTCACGCCAACAAAAGCTGTACCTCGGCCACAACAAATACAGGAACATTAACTGCCTTCCAAGGAGGGTCAAACATTCGAACCATTTTAACATACTATAAAAATACTTGAGGGAAAGCAGATAATAAAGAAGTGCATCTGTACATTATGCTACATAGGCGAATTTGAAAGGTTCCCCCCAAATTTTGAAAAAAATACAGAATGTATCTATTTCTCCAAATGACATCCCTATCGTTTGCTCTCAGCTTCTATACTTTTGTGACCGAACAACTACTGCTCCTTAGGAAAACACTGAGTATTAAAACAAGCATTTTACTGGTAGAATCCATCAAACACTTGCATACATCCTGTTGAATTAAGACAACTCTTTAACAACTCCACACACTTTTCGCCCACTAGCAAAAGTCCAAGGCGAGCCCATGGTCAGAATTTGCATACACCCTGCCAGGCACACAACCATCGCCAGCACGCTTCTGCCCAACCAGCTTTGGTAGCCACTGGCTACTCAGTGAATTATGTCCCTGGAGCCTTTTAACTGTGTCCAAATTTGCTCTTATTATAGAAATACAAGCAGTAGTCAGGCCGAGATTACTAATTGCTGAGAGACGTGCTAGATAAAAAAAAATATTATAATTATCAAGCAGACTTCACAGAAAACCACCCAAGTACAACAACACGTCTCAAAATGCTATTTACTCGCTCACTGTAACCTTTAAATAGAAAAGTTACGATAAAACTTGAAGTGCCCAGTTCAGCTTAGAAAACCCCCATGTGGTACCTCGCTAACATGTTGCTGCAGCTATAAATCTGTGTTAAAGAGCGGGCACCAACGCAGGGCAGCAGGATGGAAGACCAGCAAAGTGTGAAAGAGAAAATTCCTACCAGCCCCGGCTGAAGTAAAAACCACGGGTTACTGCCCCACGCTCCTCATCCGAACTTCAGGGGTGGTGGCACAGCCCAACACGCGACAGGCGCAGGGCAGGGCGCTCCGGGCACAGCCTCCGGGCGCCCCGGCTCCTCCGCTTGCCTGCACAGTAACAGGGACCCCGGAGGGAGGGGTGTCGGGGAGGAGGCAACAGAGCACAGAAATACCGAGGGCAGGCTCTGGGGCTCCCGGAGACGCTCCCGGGGCCCGATCCCGGAGACGTGTTTCCAGCGGGGCGAGTTGGGCTGGCTCGGGCAGCTGGGGCTCCCTCCCCCAGCTCCCGTGCCGGCGGTACTGGCGGGCGGGCCGGCTTCTCAGCCCCACAAACTTGCACGCCCAGCACCTCGACGAGTCACGGCGCTCCCGCACATCCTCCCCTCCCTCCCCCGAGGGAGCAGCGCAGCCCGGGGTAGCCGACCCGCCCCCGCGGTGCCCCCGCCGGCATCCCCGAGCGTCCCGGGGCAGCGGCAGGGCGGTGGTGCCGGGCCGGAGCGGCAGCGCTGGCCGCGGCAAGGCTGCGCTCCGGGCCGGGCAGCGAGCGCGGAGCCCCTCCCGTTACCTGGCGGCTCCCGCGGCGGCTCCGGGGCACGGACCGGGCACGGACCGGGCGGAGGGACCGAGCGGCGGCGGCTCCCGGCGGCGCTGGGCTCCCACTGCCGTGCGCGCCCCGTGCCCGGCAGCCGCGGAGCGCCGGAGCCGCCAGCGCAGCCGGCTCCACCTCCCGGCCGTGCCCCCTCCTCCGCCCCGGCTCGGCCCGGCCCGGCCCCGGCCCCCCGGCCCCTCCGGCTGGGCGCGCCCTGCCCGCGCTCCGCCGCTCCCGCCTCGCCGCCCGTGCCTCTCGTCCGCCTTCTCCTTGGCCAGAAAACTTCCCGGGTGCCCGCGGCAGCAGCCTCCAAGGGCAGCCCGGGGTGACTCGTCCCCCCCGTACCGTGCCTCGGCCGCTCGGGGTGCGGGAATGGCAGCCCGGCAAGGGCGGCCCAGGCGCAGCTCAGCCTGGGACCTGGGAGCAGCCCGGAGCCCGCCGAGCTCGCAGCAGGCACCGGTGGGAGGGAGAGCTGCCTATTCCCGTCTGCAGAGTGCCCCCGGTAACATCCAACGGGCTTCTGATACACCGCGGGGATCGTGGGACCCAAAATGAAGAGACCAGGGAGGCGGGAGAGAGGTCACTCGTTGACCGGTACCTCGGGGAGAGCTGCTGAAATACCTCCCAAGATCTGCCGGAGAAACTTCAAAGGATGACACTGCGGGACTGGGAAGCCTTTCCAAAACGCATACCAAACCAAAGGAAGAGCCCATGTTTGCAACATGGGAAAAGCCATGGTTTCCTAAGGAAATAAGGCTTGTGCCGTTGTGCTATGTGTGTGTGCCTATAACTTCTGAGCCAGTTAAACAATTTCAATAGCATTTGACAGCTACAAATTACATAAAAATAGATAACTGTGTAGAAGAGGTCATCCTTTTTTATTGCTCTTGCACATAGAGCAACTGTGTCTCAAGTCCAACAGCATATGACAAGGGAATCCACAGGGGGGTTCCTTTCAATTATCCCCTAGGAAAACCACTCTTCACTGTTCCTAACACTCACTAAGTCCTTACCAGGCTGGAGTGAAAGAAACTGAGAGAGAAAAAAGACTGCAAAAGTAACACTTACTCTCAGTAACAACCAGTAGCTCAGGATTAGTAAATTGGACATTACCTCCTCATACAACAACAGAGAGAACAATCCTGCAAGGGCCAGATCATGCAAGTTGTATGCAGATGTTTCCTAGTGCTGATAAGAGGTCCTGCTAATTTCATGATGCTTTGCAAGATGGGGGATGCTGACTTCGACCCTCAAAGCTTAGGAGAACAACAAGAGACAACAGGAATGTCTAACAGTGCAATGCAAAGGAAAAATAGATGTGCCAGCATCTCTGTATAATCTCTGCTAATGCCTCATATATCTGGTAATGAACAGTTACAAGGCTCCCCAGGTGCAGATATTTGTTGGCTCTGGCTTTCTTTTATTTCCTAACGTGATGTAAAAATAGGGAGATACACACAGATTTTAACAGTTATGGTCCCAAATCTATTTCTGTGTAATAGCAAAACTAGGTTACACAACCAGACTGTATTTGAAGCGTATGTTTTGTTATAGTCTATTGCTTAAGACAGGCAATCATTTCAGGGTCTGATATTTTCTTGTAATGTTTTGGCCCCTGTTTTTCCATTTCTGTTTTGCTATTCATTTATTTGTGTCACACAGCATGATCCTAGCTCTGCTTGGTCTTTGTGGCAGGGAAGGGGATTTCCATTTCTTTATTAGACACAGTTTGACACGAGGTAATAGCCTTGTTCCTTATTTGATTCCTTTGCAAAGGACTCAGTGCTATTTTCCAGGAGGCTGGCTTGTCATACCCCGTAAGCAGCAGATCATAGCTTTTTCAGGCAAAGATTACGTTTCTGCTCTACAGACCTGTCAAACTGGGTCCATTGGTCCTCCCCCTGCTCCCTCCATAACAATCTCACACGTGTACCCCTGCACTGTCCAGGACTGTTGCAGGACCCTACTTGCCAGGCCATTGTGCTGTACCAGTGAATAAATCATGAAAGTGTGTATCTGTCTGGCTGCACAACCCCTGCCCTTGTTTTAGGGCCTAATGCACAGATCTCATGTGGAGGGTTTCCAGTAAACTGACAGGGCTTAGTCCTGATGGAAACACCACTGTTTTGAACAGCCCCAGATTCTACAGACAAAATCCTCTCCTCATCAGGGACACTCTTCGCATTTTTTCCAACAACTGCCACCCCTTTTCCCTCCAGTGACATCATTATTCTGATATTTTGGAAAAAAAAGTGCAGGGTGATGGATCCAAAGACTTGTATGTGTTTTCTGTTTTCCATCCTGATTCTATGAAACTGTTTTGTAAATGAACAAAAGTCAACTATATGTGACCCCAGCTTTCAAATCTTCCACATGCTAGCATAGACACAATAGTGCTTTTACATGCTCAACTGTGCAATTTAAGGGGCCACTATTGAAAATTAGCTTCCCGAGTTTATAGTGCTTTCACCGTCATGAAGGAATTGCTTTGTGAATCCCAGCCAGCACTGAATTGAGCTCTGCATTTGAAGCTGGGGTTTACATTCTTTGTTATGTGTAAAGAATATAGTATATCCTCTGTGAACTTTAAGCCTAACAACAACCTTGAATAAAGCCAATTTTACTATAGATCAACATGTGAGAGGGCTGTTTTATGATAAATAGATTATTGAATTGAAATCAGAACACGAAAAGAGTTCCATAGTTTAGCCCAAAGCACTAAAGCCACTTTCTCCTGTTTCAGAAGTGCCTAGAGCTGCAACCCTCCCACTGTCTGAAGCGTCTGTCCCTTGAATATTACATCATACGTATCACAATCCAAATAGCCTCTCTGTTACACTTCTGATAGGCTTGCGTTTTTGGGAAACCATGGACAAATCATGGCAGGTTCCTCTTAGGTGTAACTATACAGACTTTGAGATAAATAAATTTTACTCCACAGAGCTCACCCATTACTTATGAACGCTTTCTCGTCTGCGCTTCACATCTTAGTTCTCAACTTCACAGTTTCCTTGTTCCTTCCTTCCCTGGCCTCCCCAGCTTTCCTCCTGCTTCCTTTGTCTTCAGACTGTTCTCTTTCTTTCCCTATTATTCTCTCTCAGTATTTCTACTAATGCCTTTCTCAATTGCTGTGAAGGCAGATAAAGCAGGAATACAGCCCCGATCCAGCTTGGCTGTGATTCCTAGAGCTGGACTGACACACAGCCCAGCTCATTGCCTAGACAGATGGGCAGAAGGAAACTCTCTGGCATCTGCATGCTGGAACCTGAATACCAATCTATTTCCAGATAACCATAGCACATTCCAGGAGCAATCTGTGCTCAGTAGAAATCACACAGTGTTATTAACTCTGCCATGAAACTGAATGGCACTTCTGAGAGCACAAAACAAACAAGGTCTCAGCCACAAAGAGCTTAAGATGACAAACTGACTGTCTGAACCTGATCACCTGCTCCCAGATAAAGACAGCAAAGTGAGAGATCTTGTTTTTCTGACATGTCAAGCACTTACAGTGCTGACTGGATTTACACTGCTCAGTATGTTCTCTCATCTGCTATTGCACTGCTTTCCCAGGGCCCCTCCATCAGGCTTGGGAAAACAGCATGAGGGGGCAGTTGATGCACTGGTAGCGAGAGGTTTGTTCAAGCTTCATTATTAAAATCATAATTAAAACCTTGCCAGTGTATTTTTTCAACCCAGTTTTGCTTTCCCAGGCTCAGCTGGGAAAACTGAAGCTAAATTGTTTATGAGTTAGTTTCTTTGTCAATACCAGCATTTCCGAATCATTTTCATCCAAGCGACAGCTAAAATTTTGGAGAAAAAAAAATATCACAGACCCTCCCTTTGCCATATTTTTTGTTTTTGTTTCTTAAACCAAGAACCAAGCTGCATTTTGAATATTCATTTACAGATTTATTTTTCCCAGCTTTGTTTTCATATTCACACTACATGATCACATGGTAACATACATGTATGCTTTTCTGAAGCGAAAAATCATGTTTTGTCATTATATCACCTTCCCATGTCTTTCTGACCCACAGACCACAAAACTGGAAGCAGGCTTCCAGGGCAAGAGAAGTTCTTTTCTTAAGGTTATCCAACCCATGAGCAACACTTTCTGCTCGCTGAGATACTCAAATAGATAGACATAATTTTCGTAAATGCTTTCATGCTCACCTCCCTCTTTCCTTGTCTTTGAAGTTGTAAGATTACACAAAGGAGCAGGCAGCAGCGCCTAAACCCAAAACTGTAGCAGCCATGACTGAACAAACCCTTGGACTCTGCCCAGAAAAATCCCAGTTAAGAGAATTCTTTGTAATAATTTTAAAATGTAGCAGTGAAGGTATACTTTAAAGGCAAGATGAACATATTTAAGGTGACAGCCATTCCCACAGCTAACAGCAGGTAAAGCTGTATATTACTGAAAAAAAAAACCCACCACCCTAGAAAATATCCTGTCCCCTGTTTGCTTTTTATTTTCAGAAGTTTTCTAAAATGGAGATTAAACCAAAACATCAAGATTTCCAACTACATATATTTTGAGAAAATTCTTGACATTCATATTTCCTCTGAAATGAACAACTGAGATTTTCCTTTACTCCTTGAAATCTTTATGGAAACTGTTTCTCACAGTCTCTTTAGTAATTTTCACTAAGAAATAAAAAGCAAAATGGAGGCCCCCGTTGTACCAGGAACTTTGCAGTCCCTTACATGTTTAACTATGACAAGAGAGACAAATACAGAGGAACAGTTATCCCCATTTACAAACAGGAAATTGAAGCAGGAAGAATGAATGCTGAAGAAGTACTAGAGGTCTGTGTCAGCTCCAGGACATGAGCTAGGAGATCCTGGATCACAGACAAATGCCTTACTCATCCAAATATCTGTCCTCAAATGTTTTGTACTCTTCTTTGCATTTACATTTCTCTTATAACACAACGGGAGGAGGCTCAAATGCAATTTTAAAACTCCAGATGACACTAAAATCATGAAGCTATTTTTATTCTCGTAAGATTTTACAAAGCACTTTCTCCTTTAAAAAAAATTAAAAAGGTAAACTAACAAACATAGCTTCAGGGTTTATTGTTCCTTCAGATGTTCCAGTTAAATAACACTTTACCGGACAGTTAAAGTTCTTGACAATTCTCCCGTCAAAAACGTGGTATGTATTTCACAGGTATCTACAGAAAACAGCAGTAACTGCCAGGGGGGAGATGGAAGTGTTGAAAACTTCACTTCTCACGACAGTTAGATGGTCACCCTGCAATTTGTTTCAACACAGCCAGTTGTGTTGCCATAACGTGTTAAACATCTGCTAAAAACATATGGAATCCTCCTGGGGGATGTAAGTCGATGCCATTCATCAAACTACTTCACTGCTTCCCTTCTCCCCAAATGACTCCCTCCAGAGAGCCAGCTGAAGAAAAGGGTTCCAATGCCTATATGTAGAAAGGGATCCCTGGACAGAAAAGTGGTGGTAGCTCCCCTTGGAATGGGGAGAAAGTCCTACCCAAGTAAATTCTGCTGAAGCACATGTAACGTGGTTAAGGAGAAAAATAAAACAGCACCTCATCAGAACTCCAAATCATCCCCCTCCTTAGGTGAAAGGAGGTAGCACGGGGTCCTGCAGCAAAACTAATCCCCATTCTGCAGAATTCAGCTTACATGGGCACTACCAGGTGAGCTGGGAGACTGCTGAAATAATGACCTTGAGCATGGAAGGACCTAATGTTTTTCCCAGTATCACGCAAAATAGAATGGTATTAAATCCAGAAAATTGAAGTGTCCACTGCCTAAACAGTGGGATGAATATTCATGGCTGTGTAAAATGATTTCAGGAAGGCTGTAAAATGCAACAAGACTGTCAATGACTTCGAGTGGTGACAGTCAATATTCACGGTGGACATCACACACGATCCCAGAATTTTTCATTATCAAATTCAGTGCCTTAAATGGGATGTAGCTTTTCAGATCTGAACTGATGTCTAGCAACAAATAGAGATGACACATCCAAACAAGTCCACGAAGCAACGATTGGATGGTGATGCTACTCTAACCCCATTGGGATAGCTGTTGAAACTACGCAGCTTTCTTTTGTTTCCTGAAGCTTCTGTTGTGTTTCTCAGATATGCTACTTTCTATAATGGAAGATAGTACTTCTCTGCAGACCTCTTTTCACTTGTCATTCACACCCTTTCCAAGCATACACACAGGGAGGGCAGAAACAAAGCTGCACAAGTTTTGCTTCTTTTTTCCTCCATCTCAAGAGCCCTTTTGTGCGTTTGTGCGTGAGGCAGCCCTGCTCTTCTGTCAACAAAAGGGAACTGGTGAGTGAACAGAGCAGCCATGCGGGGCATGGGAGCTGTGAAATTCCTGAGTGCTGTGCGGTGGGATTGAGGCTGACTTGATACTAGGGCAAGATTAGTTATTTTTAAAAATGCAGTCATAAAATTAATGGACCTTGTGAACCCTTCACCAGGCACTAATTAATCAGCATCCTGTTTTCACTAGTGAGAGCAAATGAATGCCAGGAATATGCAGTGATTTCACCAAGTGGGCAGTAGGACCAGATTTATTAGTATTTAGGACTCCTAACCTGTGATCAAAATATGATTACACCTCTGTCAGTTCCTTCAAATGTGAGTTTTCTTTATCTGAAGATGAAAATCCTTTCATTGGCCGGACACTCATTAGTCAGAACAACTGCTATGCACATAATGTTATTTTGCAGCTTAAAAATATGGATTTTTGTAGACCACCATGGGACACAGGTTGGAACTATGTGAGTCACTTATCTGACTGATTCCTGCTATGAATGTTTTAAACAACACTGTGAGTTATTAGCTGCTGTTTCCTATCAGGAAGAGATAAATTGTGGATTTATTAAATGTTGGAGCCAATTTCACCCCTGGTTTTACTGGACTGATTTCAATGAAACAATGCCAAGGACACCTTCTCTTAGCTTAGTAGCCCTTAGCCACCTACTGCATTTAACTTATTGTACATACATCACAAAAGCTTACAAAGCAAGAGGAAAGAACCACCTTCTTGATTCCTGTATTCTGAGCTACCCTCAGTGAAGGACCCAGAGCCCAGATTCTGTTTAAAAGATACCCAAGACTAGTCCTGTAGACTTACAGTCCACTAGAAGATTGAATCTACCAAGCCCCTGAAACCTGAGAGTTGTGGAAAGCCTGGCAAAGGCTCTAAAGCTTCCTGTTCTTCCCTCTTCTTGTAACCAGCTTCTCTGTGCAACCTTTCATGCCACGGTTTGGCACTTTCTGTCCTCCTGGCTATGATATCAAATTGCAGAAGTGGCTGTGAAAGTTAAAGACTTTAAGAAGAAATTGTTAATCAGATTTTCCTGAAATGTACAGCAGAGTCAAGATTAGGGGATTTAGAGGTAAACAGGAGTTTGCCCAAACCACTTCTGCAGCACTGCTTTTAAGATGGTTTCAGCTGTTCTAGAAGAGGTGCAGAGGGGAAGAAGTGGTGCAAGCCCTCGAGTTAGCTCCTTCTGTGCAGTCTGCAACCCAGACTGTGCATTTCTCTCTTCCTCCTTTCCTCACTCTCCTGCTTTCATCTCCACTTCTCCAGGCTGATTTTCTCTCACTATCCCCAGCCCTGTTGTGTTCTCTGAAGCTCTTTAATTCTTTATTTTCCCCTGTGTATGCCTGTGATAATCAATCCCTCCCCCCTCACTATCAGGTCTCTATGTTGTCTTCTGGGCGATCTCATTTAGGTTCTACAGGCAAAGACACAAAGCAGAGAGGGAGTAGAGAAACTGGGGTCACAGAAAGTCAGAAGAGGTTTTTCTCTTTAAACTGACAAACGGGGGCAAATCCCTCTGTTGCAAGCAAAATCAATGACATGTTAGAAAGGAAGAGAATGGAAACTCTGCCTTTCTTGGAAACAGCCACTAAAATGAAGCAATAGTTTTGGGAAGCCCAGGGTATTGGCAGAGCAGCTGGTCTCCTTCCAACTGGGATTTGCTGTGTTCCAGGGCTATAATCAAGCAAATAGAGAATTTGCCAACCAAGGCTTTATTCGGTGTGCCAGGGAGCAGCCATCCCCTCACCTGAGCTAGAAATGTCTTCACTAATGTGCAGCATGTGCACGAGTCACTAAAGAGCCTTCACCCTTCATCAGTCAGACCAGTGCAGTTGTGTGTGCAGCAGGACGAGCAGAGGCGAGGGGATGGCAAGCTATTAAGAATGAAGCCTAATGGCCCCTTGAGAGCCCTGGGAGGGGGGAAATAAAATAAAATTAAAAAAAACCCTTCACCTGAATTTTAATCATACCCAAGGGAAGACATGAGATTTAATACAAAACATTACACAGCTGCTTTGCTACACGAGATTAACTTCATGTAACAGGATGAATAAAAATATTCCCACTCCAACTTTCTGAAACATTCTGCCCTGAGGCAGTGAGAGAAATGGCACAGAATGCGGAATGAGGCAGGGGGATGAGCTAGAGATGCTTTTAAGCTCTGTGCAAGTCACCCATCCAAAGCTGGGCTCTGACACAGATCTCCTTCAACATCGCAAATTAATAATTCATCCTTAGCTGGGCAATCATTACAAGATCTCTTTCTGTAGACAGACAGTCAGAGAGAACAAATGTAAGAGTTAATGCTGGCTGGCAATACTGTGAACCTCTGAGAGCAACAGGCTATGACAGCACTGCTTAAGTTCTTCTAGTGCTGTGCTGAGCGCCGGGGCATCTGCTAAAGACTGTAAATGTGCATGGATGAGGACTGACCCACTTCTGCAGCTGAAAGTTGGAAAGCCTCCCAGATGCACACATGATGTTTTGGCAACACAGAGAGAGAGAAGTTCAAGGAAACTAGGAAAAGAGTTCAGAAGAGGAGTGTGAACAAAAATACACTAACAGCAAAACATCTAGTTCTAAACTCTTTGTTATCAGCCATCCAAGGTCAGTTGCTGTCAAGGTCAGTAGAAATCTTTGTGGTAGAAATGAGGCCACTTCCCTCAGCCACCCAGAGAAGTTGTACATTGACATCACAGCCTGTCAAAGTCATCAGGGACTTGGTCATAAATTGATTTGCAAGAACATCAGCTGGAGATATAACTTTTTTACTTTCCAAGCTGTAGAGTAAATGCATGTCCCTTGACAAGTGAGTTTTCCTGGTAACCCCATCAACCATTTACAAAGCAAGAGTGGTATTTGCTTAGTGCTCAGCATGACAGGCAGTGTGCATTTCACAAAATACACCTCCTTCCATAATCGGCAATTTAGAAAATTAACTATTTACTATACTTGATAAAAATTATCAGAAGCATCCAACTGATCATTGTGCACATTTTGTACTTGTCTTTTGGGGATAGCTGTCCCATTAGATCCTGGAAATCAAGGAGCTTCTAACACTGTCTAGGCCTTGGAAAATAAATCCAGATCTCAACAACTGCTATGAGTCAGATGTGATTTTCTTCTTTTATGCCAGATGAGAATTCACAACTTCAGTGTGATGCCAGTCACAGAAAAAGGAAAACAGAGAGTTGCCTAGGACAGCAATGTGCTCAGGGACACCGTGGTGCCTGCTTAGTCTCTGTGGGAGCTCTGCAAAGGCAGGCTGGCTGTGACTGCTCAGACAGAAGCCAGAGTTACTCAGAACAGATGCAGCAGTCACCTACCTGATCTGCCCCAGGTGTCTGGCAGTAGTGCTTGTAGCAATCCCAATTCCCTTGTGCTCGCCTCTTCAGCCCGCGATTACGGTTCCACCCCTTCCTGCTACTCTTCTCTTGCCTGTGGAAACGGCAGACTCACACCAGTCCCTCATCTTGGGGGCTGAAAAATTCAACTTTCTGTATGCTGTGGAGAAGCCTGGAGTCACCCCCAGGCACTGGTGATGCTCTGCAGCTGGAGGTGTTCTGAGTAAGATGTAAATCAAGATTCGTGGTCATAAAGCAGCAAGTGACAAGTCTTGGAGGAAAAAAAGGTGTTATCTTTAGAACCAGGCCAAATGCCAGCTCCAGCTAAGATAACAGACATTCTACTGACTTCCTGCAATTTTCCTTCAGTGAAATATTATCCTCTTTACTTCCTGCCAGGGTGTCATTTAACACTGCTTTGCCAGTCTACTGTGATTTGCTCAAAGGAAGCTGCATTTCAGTGAAGACTAAAGTAACTCCACTACATTAGAGATGTGCCCAAACTGCGTGATTCTGAATGAGATTTATATACATATTCAAGAAGCTACATGGATTCAGTAGTTTAGTTTAATTTTGGTCAGTGAATTCAGCAAAAATCCTTTGTTACAGGAAAAAAGGCAACAAACCAGTTACATAAATGGATGACATGAGCATTCTTGTTTGTAGCTGGACAGTACATCACTAAAATAATTTTCTCAGAACAATAGCTAGACCCTCTTCCTGTAGCACCCTGATCTCATATTCCAGCAACCACTAATCCTATCACCGGGAAACAACTGCTGCTCCTAGAGACAGCACTGAAGTGCCCTCCAAACAGGAGGTACCAGTCCGATGCCACTGCCTTGTTTGGACTTGATGATCTTAAAAGTGTCCTCCATCTTAAACAATTCTATGAATCTGTGATAGATACTGGGCTATTACATACAGCAACTGCTGCTGCACATATTGAAGTATTCAACACCAGATGGGATGGGGCTTTGAGCAACCTGGTCTAGTGGGCGGCATCCCTGTCCATGGCAGCGGGGTTAGAACAAGATGATCTTTAATGCCCCTTCCAACCCAAACCATTCTATGATTGTATAACACTGCAGTTTTGCCTCAGTGATGCCTTGCAGACACCATTAGGTGATACAAATGCTTTGTCATGACATATTGCTGGACCTCAAGGCAAAACTACAGCAGAGCAATTTATTGCTACCTGTATATTTGCACTGGAATATGTCAGTGTACCTGAGGAAGATGTAACAGCTCCCAAAGTATACAGGAGGAAATGTTGTTTTTCTGTTCACAATAGGTTTCCTCATCAATCAGGCATGTTCATTAAAGCTCGCTTCCTTTAGCAGGATGACTATAAAGGGCAGTCGTGGAGGAGGAAAAGGAGTACAGACTTATGACATGCCATTTTCCAGGATTTGTCCTGGAGATTAATTTTATCCACCACTTTAATGAGGCTGAGTCCTCACGAATGGGTGGCCAACGCCTTCACATTCTAGTGTGATAATACAATAACAAGACATCCTCTCAACACGTGTAAGGCCATGCCTTTCACAGGAGCATTAGATACTGAGCACAAATCACAGGCCAAGTAGGAAAGGCATAGCTATTCACTGCAATTCAGGTAGTGTCAGAGCCTCGGGATCCATAAGGTCAGAACTTCTATGGCTAATAGGCAATTTCTGCATCAAGTGTCACGCTGTTCACATGTTCCTGCTTTGCCCTTTCCTCCCGGGGTGTTGATGGTGCTGTTGATGAAGGTGGGACTATGGGCAGCTGTTCTCTGACACGAGGTGTGCCAGGCAGTGGGATACTGCCCTCAGCTCCAGAAGCTGTCAAAACCATCATGGATTTATATTCTGTGGAAGTAATTAGGGACTCCCCGTTGCTTCCCCACTCGCCTCCCATTTGTAGGGCAATCACATCAGACAAGAGCCGTGCTCAGTGAACACTGCCAGCCTCCCCTGAAGCCAGTGGGGACTATTAAGAGAGGTTACTGGGGCAGATGGAATATTCCCCACTAGAATGCACACGCAGAGCTATAGATTTTGCCTTTGAACATAGCCTGTGGCAATTTCCAGCAGATAAATGAAAGATGCTATTCTCATTTGTTTGGGTTTTCTAATAATGATTTGCATCACTTGTTGCTTTTAGTTGTAGTAATCCCATCTCTAGTCTGTGGTAGAGAGAGAAATTAATTTTTTCCTTCCCTATTTGCCTGATTTTTTCCATTTACCTCCTCATTCTCTTCATAACCAGTGCAGGGATACAGAGCCTTTGTGCTAAGGGAGTCTGGAAGGGGAGGTGCTGCTGCTCACCAGACTCCTTTTGTTAAGGTTTGCAAGGGGAAGGGACTGGCCCTGAAATGCTTATGGAGTTTTCTTCAGCCAGCTTTGGGCTTTTCCTTATGACCAAAACTGGACTAGCAGTTCAGAGGCACAACCTGAGCTCATTTTATCCTCCTGCATCAGGCAGAGACCTTTATGACGCAGTGAGTTTCTGAGGCCTTGGGATTCCCATTGTTACGTGAGGCTCACTGGGGGATAAGACCCATGAGTTTTGCCAGGATGAAAAGCCAAGCTCTTGCAGTTTCCTGTCTAACAGCAGATCCCTCCAGCAGAGTCCTTGCCCTCCCCCTCGGGTGAACTGCCACTGACCCAGCGAATTCAATTAGTGTGGTTCTTCCTTTATCAAACAAACCCCACATGGCCCAAACCAAACATGGTGCATTTGAAAACAAATGGTTTGAAATGGCCCTAATCTAGTCAGACACTGTCCTCTGTGAGTGTTCCCTCCAAGTCAGCCTACCCACAAACACAATCAGGGCATCGACAGGGTCCCATCTGGTCTGCAAGGGGAGTGGGGACCCTGACACCCTGCAGAACAGAGAGTATCACTGATTTGGGCCTGTAGCAAATGGACAATTGCAATGCCTCCACAGTGCTTTTTCATCCCGTTTTTCACTGTCTCCACTGCTGAGCCCTTAGGGAAAGGGGAAGAACGTCTCAGTTGAAGTCCTAGGAAGAAAGCTTGTGTGACCTTGACTCATTCCATTTTTACCATGCACAATGGTGATGCAGTGTACTGCCATATGCAGTCTGGACAAACCCCACTACCTAAAGCACTTCTGTAAATCACCAGAGCAGAAAGCACAGCACCTTGACTGGAAGGCGCTGAATCATTTCAGCCACTCCATGTGCGAAGATTTTTCCTTTACACCACAGGGAAGTTGTCAGTGCTCCCATTTCTGTGGCCTAGGATGCATGCCAGCAAAAAGAAATCCCACATCAAAGGGGGATTCCCCACTCAACTTGTCCAGAGGAAGAACCCAGCTATGATGAGGAAAAGGCAGCTGCCTTTGCTGGCCGATTGGCACAGATACAGATGCTGACCCTATTACTGTCATTATAAACAGCACAGACTTGTTTGGGACCCCTCCTCTAGCACAGTGCACCAAGCACTGAGCCGAGGTTGTCAGAAATTCCTGGACACTCCTGACACCTATTCAGACACGTCTCCCATGCCCCACCTTCTCTTGGGCAGAAGAGACCAGGGCTGTGCAACTGGGTAGCCATTGGGGCTGCAAAGACACTAAGAAAAAAAAATCAGTCTTCAATAGCACAGCCCCTCCCAAAAGACTTCCTCCATGTGGTCATTCAGAGAGCAGGACACTTGAGCCATGTCCCGTGGCAATGCCCACTGAGGGCAGTCTCCACTGGGCAGTCCTTCTCATTCAGCCTTATCCCTCTTGGAGGCAATCTAACAGCAGGAAGGAGGCAAGCCAGGGGCAAATATTAATTCCAGGAAGAGTCAAAGGCAGTGAACACATTCCCTTTATACAGCCTTTATACATCTGTTTTCAGTGGATAACACATGCCTTAGGTGAGTTTAACGAAACTGTGAAAAGAGAAATCCTGTGAAGCTAGACCAGAAATCTTAGCAGAATATATTTGAAGAAACTGCTGAAAAACATAAATTAGAAGTTATCACGTTTTCTATTCCAGGCTGCCTGAAAGGCATGACATACATATCCCTGTGTGGTAGATGTGAATTATCCCACTGGAACCAGTAGCCAGCACTCCAAATTTCTGAGATGAGCCATTCTTTTGAACCACTTCCTTTGCCCCAAAAGCCCTTGACAGGTTTTCCATAGTCTCTAAAATACGTTTGCATTTTTTCTTTTTTTTTTACTGTCAGACTTCCCGAAGATGAAAAAGGGCAAATACCAAAGAGGAATTTCTGCTGCACTACCCTATCCCATCATAAGTAGGGAACAACTGGAAATTGTTGCAAAGCTAGATGCTTCCCCAGGGGCAGGGTGCTCCCTAGGAGCACTCACGGGCAGAATTGCACCCACCGCTGCTTCTTTTTCCCTGCAAACACAACATTCCCTGCAGAGCACTCACACAACGGTGCAGCTGCCTCACTGAGAACAAACTAAAATATAGCTGAGGAGACTTCTGGAAAGGCCTTTAAGAAAGCTGGAGAAAGCAGTACTATCAGTAGTACAAGTGCACCAGCACAACAGAATTCACTGGGAAAATATATTGATCTGGCTCTTCTGATTTTGAGATTTGAAAAACTCACAAGAATGCTTGAAGTTGCTCATTTGCATTTTGCTACCCAGAATGCAGCTCCAACTCATCTATTTCCCACAGGCACCAACATCAAAGCTGTGGAAACAAGCTATCTTTGCATGAAAGTTTTCTTTTTAATTAAACATTATAAACTAAGGCCAGAAATTCCTTCTTCTTTCACAGCTGGAGAAAGCATAAAGGAGAAGTGCGGGTAGAGAAACAGAATCCATCAGTCACTGTACGGAGAGCGATTGCTTGGCCATGGATGCTTACAATTGCCTTCTCACTGCTTGGCTCATTCGTGTAACATATGGTGAGGTATGGAGAGCACACCTAGAGCCCAAAGGTCACTGTGCCACCTGCAGACCCCAGACAACATGCAGCCTTGCACAAATACACATGGAAGCAATTAGGCAGGCGAGGGAGCTGGGATTTGAAGCGGAACCCCCTCAAGTCTGCTGCATTAATCCTTCCAGCTGAGTTGAAGAAGAAGTTGGAATTCCCAGGGGTCTGATTGCTGCAGCTTGTAGCTCAGGGTGGAAAAAAGTAATTTACGGTTTCCTTGCCACAGACATGCCATTACATTTTTGAGGTTTGGATGGAGAGAAGAGCATAAGGGAGTTCCAAAGGGGCCAGGTTCGTTTCCCTCATTATCTGCACAGTCACCGCTTGGCAGGCTGCTTTCTCAGCATTGCTCTTCCATGAGCTTGCGATTTAGAAATTGCATTTGGCTTTTATGAATTTTCAGTTGAAGATGACAAGGTTTTTGGGACCGGTGGGGTAGATCCCAGTGAGTGGATATGGGGATGCAGAGTGACAGGGAGTTTGGATTCTTCTCGTCTTTATAATGTTGCATCCCCTTGAAGTCTTAAGTTGTTGACTGTGCCACACTTCCCTGCATTACACTGATGAAAACAATGTCCTCTTACCCCAAAGATCTTATCTTACAGCTGAAGCACCAGACAAGAGATAAGCATGATACAGCATGACAAGGAAATCTTGGTGGTTACTGGGATGTGATAACTTTGGAGGGGTGGATTGAAAACAGGCTAAAAGGAAGTGGGATTGAAGAAGGGTGAGAGGATAACTGTACCCACCAGGAATCCAAGGTTCAGATGTCAGTAAATCTTCAGTCTTCTACCTCGGTAGATCCAAACACCTGTGTTCATCCTACATATTTGCTACCAGGCAATTTGGGAAAAGTTTGCCCGTCATCATTCCCTTCATGATACTGCCATATTCCTCTTGTTTCTACCCTACTTCACTTCCCTGGATTCATCAGCTCTTGCACACAGCTTTCTGTGCTTTTTCTTTCAAAGGTTCACTGCTCAGGCCACTTCTCACACAAAATTATGACTCCACACAGGGAAAATATCACTTAGCAACAAGCGAGGGTGGCTCTGGTACGGTTAGTGGATGGAGAAAAAAACCCACACAAAAACCTCTTGACCAAGACTGCACTTCAGTCCCAGGACCAGTTCCTCAGTTCTGGAGTTGTCCTCTTCCATGCAGTACTATGAGACAGGACTGAGAGGCAGGAGGGAATTTTTCATCAGCAAACAGGGGAAGGCCAGGGCAAATATATCTGACCCTTCCTGAAGCCTGTATAGCCATTACTTCTGGTGGCTTCTTGAGATCTAAAATATCCAGTATAGTTGTATTGGGTGTAGGTGGCAAGGCTTTGGCAGTGGGGCAGAGGGAGGCTGCCCCTGTGGGAAGAGGTCACTCTGGACACAGCCAGCTGTGGAGAGCTGTACCACAGACCCACACCAGGACACAGCTGAGCCCAGTGGCCAAACTGGTGGCCCCTCTGTGGAAATGTGTTTAAGAAAGGGCAGAAAATGCCAGAGAGAGACAGGAGGGAGCAAAAAGAGTGAGAAACAGCAGAGGGAACACCAAGGTCAGAGGAAGAGGATGAGGAGGAGGTGCTCCATGGCACCAGAACACAAATTCCCTGCAGTCTGTGTGAGAGCCCACACAAGAGCCGCACAGTACCAGAGTTTCCTGACAGGAACTGCAGCCCATGGAGAACCCAAACCAGGGCAAAGAAAAAGTATCAGACAAAAATGAGCAACAGGGAGCAACCGCTACATGCTGATCATAACCCAAATCCCCTCTGTGCTGTCTAGGGAGAGTAAAGGAATGAAGGAGTGAAGTTGAGCCTGAACAAGAGCAGATGAAGATGTTTTAATGTTTGGCATTTTTTGTTTTCCACTATCCAAATTAGTAATTATATTTTAATTTTAATTGTCAATAAATTAATTCCCCAAAGTTATAAAATCATAGGACTATTTGGGTGGAACTGGACCTTAAAGAGGGTCATCTGCTTCCAAATTTCACTCCATTGGGCAGGGACATGGGAGGGTGCAGCCTCTGCAGACTGCTGGCAAGTGGCACATCATGCTCATGTCACTTCATCAAGTTGTTCACATACACTTAGTGACTGATAAGCAAGCCACTGCATTCATCTTTGTGCCTCTTTTACTAAGTGAACATACATCATAAGTGCAGCCATCTCAGATGTTTCTATTTCATCATTCCCCTCGAGGTTTTCTATCTAATTTTAAACTAACTGTTTACATTTTCTGGAGTATGTCAAATAAACAGACACCACTATATGGGAGCTAAGGATACAGGAAGAGGCAGGGCTGGGGAGCATTGCTAAGCATTCTCTCTTCTCATCTCTTCCTGGAACATAAATACCGGGCATGCAATTCCTAGTACAATTGTCTCTGTTCTTGTGGAATTGTATGGGGAAATTCTTGAGCATCACACAAAGCTGTCTCTGCTTTTTGAAAAAGCCAGTCGAACGCATGGGGAGCAGTTCTGAGTGAACAGCAGGAATGTTTCTATGCTACCTTTCTGCTGCTGCTTGGCCAAGGATTTCCAGGCACTTTGCATGATGCAGCCACTCTTCAATGGGGTCAGGATAATTTCCTTTTCGTGGTGCTTATCAGGGAGGAAAAGGCTTGTTGCCTGCTGTTCCTGCTGAATCTTCCAGCTCTGCATTTTTCTATCCCATCCCTCAAAGGAGGTAAAAAACCAAACTCCATTTGACAAAATGTTCTGTCTCCTGGTGAGAGAAAAGAAAGCAAAATATGCTGGGGCAGCATCAGTCAGAACTATGGGAGCTGCTAGGAGAAAATCGAGGTACAAGGGTACAAGCTACCCAGCAAATCCCCTTACTGAATATGAACTGAGAAGCTGATCCTAAGTTTTAATCCCGGACTACCATCTTCAGCTGCTTTTTGCTGCTTTTCTACATTTGAAAATGAAGAGAAAGCCCTAAAACTGCTCTGGAAAGCTTTTACTCTGCATATAGTTGGCAGAGTCACATGCTGCACAAAGTAAAAAGAAATAATTGTGTGGGGACAATGGACCTAAACCTTTCTCTTGCTGATTCAAGCATCAGAGCACAGCACACTCAGTTCCATAACCCAGACTAAGCCTTTTGCTGAATGTCCCCAGACTGCCATTTCAGGGAATGTTTGCAGAAAGTTAATGCCATGTCAGCATCCCCATGTGGGAAATGGCAAATATTTAGGCACTGCAAATGCAGAAATGCATGCGTCCAGAGGCCGCCTTAACAGACTTCCATTTTCACTGCACACAGTGCTTCCCAAAACCAAATGTAACTCACCACTGGAAAGCCAGATAGCTGCAATTCAGTGCTGCTTAATTTCTGTGGGAACTGAATGGATGTATCTTAATTCTGTCTTAACACAAACGTCTGACATGTGAGGAGCCAGTTTTCCCCAGAAAGGGATTTTCCATTCTACCCGGGAAGATGCCACCTCCCTGGCAGGAGGCAAAATTCTCTAGCTAAGGGTCAAGTACATGGTCCCTGTGAGAGGATGGTGGTTTTCCTGCATTATCAGTCCAATACTAGAAATATTAGATAATCATGTAATTGCAGAGTGGATGCACAGCTCTCAAAGAAAGCCACCTCATATTTGAGTCTCTGACTGCCATGGTTAAGACATTTATCTGACCATGTAGTTTAGGGATTTAAAGCACCCTACCAGGGTGATTTAAAGCCAAATCCTCCCTCATTCTTGGTGGAACGTTTTTCACAGGCAGTTCAATTTTTGTGGAGCCATCAGGAAATAAAACAAGGCGGTGCCTGTTATCTCCGCACACTTTCTCTACTTCACTCAAAGGGAAGAAATGCAGTTCTGAATCACTTCCCATCAGTGCAAAGAAAGAGCTATAAGTGGTTAATCATACCCAGCCAGGCTGGTGCCTCGGTGACAGCAGACAGCAGAATGGCTGAGATGGGCTCTGAACAAGCCCCTCCACCTGCTCTTCAGCCACTTCTTAGCCCTCGTGTGTTGCAATCATTATCAAGGCAGCTGGAGTCATTATTGCACTGCTGATTTGTACTCCAGGGTCTGGGCATACGCCTGTCTCTTGCCCACTCTAGGGTGCTGAGGAACAAGATAAGCTGGCTTGTCTTTATCAAGATGCCCAGTCCCTCTTCTTCTTAAAGAGTGAAGATTTTCGCTGTTAAAAAGCTCATCTTACAAAGAATGTTATTTCAGCCTGGCCACAAAGAAAGCACATAGGATTCCTTCTGGGGGAAGTCTCCATTAGAGCTAAATAGATATGGGGATGTTGTCCAGTGATCCATCACCAAGGATTATGTACAAAACAGTGAAAAAAACTTGGAAAGCACATTTTGACCCCATGACCAAAATTTCCTGAGAACTCAATTCCTGTTTGGGTTGACCAAAAGCTGAAATGCCTAGCTGGGATCTAAGGTGTACTTTTTAACTGCTCAGGTTTTAGCCAAGGCCATTTTTCCTGTCTCTGATAAATTGGTGTCTTAGCCCTTCCTTCTATGCCAGGGAAAGGAAGGTGTGGCATTAGCACTGTTTGCAAGCCTCTGATTTAGGGCTTGGAGAAACAATTGCAAGTAAATTACTCACTACAGCTTAATGAGTGTCTATCAGCTGAACTGAAGTGTGCACACTCTGCTCACAGTGAATGTCTTTATTTAATACACAGATATAATAGCTAACCTGCTGAGTCTTTTTATTGTTGATAGAAATAAGGACCTGCCTTTAAACTCCTTTCTTCTGGTAACTACAGTTATCTGTGCCATATTTTCCCCCCTTTCTAAATAAATCTCTTTCAGAAACAAACATTCATGAAGAGGAATTCAGCCAAGCAAAGCAGCAGCCTGAGGCTCTGGAAACATCTAACCATTGAACACACCACAACAGTGGCTGTTACCATCTGCTGTACCAGAGAGCTGAGGTGTACAGCTACATCCTCTCCCACATTGTAAGTGTCCCTGGGCTGGCTCCCACACCTGCAGGGCTCTGGGCAGCACTGTGCCTCGCATCACTGTGTGTGTGATGGGGATGCTGTGTTCCCCAGAAGTCCTGGATATTGTATATTTGCCACCAGAAGGGTATAAGGAGGTAAGGTGTGATGGGCAGTTGTCAGAGATGAGATCCTAGGCTATTTAGGCCAAGCACTCGTCTGGGTTTTGCAACTTTTTGAACATGTTAACCAAGAATGAGTTTGTAACTCTCAGTACAGCAAAGCAGTATTAGTAGGAATAAAAGGTACAAAGCTGAGAAGAGAGTAGGGAGCAGGAGGTAACTGGATTCAGACTTTCTCAGCCCTTCTCACATCTGCCTAGATTCTACACTCTCAAGGAGCTTAAACCTTAAGTAGGATAATTATTTGAAAATATTACAGCAAAAGATGAATCACTCAACTTTATTAAACTTTAATGACTCTTTTGATTGCTCTGGCTGAGATGACAGGACTAATTCCACTGTATTTACAAGATTGCTTTAAAATAATATCAATAATTTCAACATTAGACCTGCTGATTTTCTCCTTGTTCAACACTTGGCCAGCAATCCAGAGTCTTTGTGTTTGCAGGCTGGCTTATGGAAAATGAGATGGCATAATGCCACAGTCCAGGGAAGCATCATCACCCAAATGAGAATGATTTATTCAAGAAATGAAAGTCAGCACTGCTAGTTATTAGACCAGCAGCTGGAGAAGGGAGCCCTTTACAGCCCTCTCCCATGTAAAACAGTTTGGAAACACTGTGGAGTTTGGTGCACGGGCCTTTCCTTTGCACAAAGGAGGAAATCCCACTCGTTTTAAATTTGTCAGATGGCTTCACACATTCTGCTACCGGACCAGTAGTAGCAATTTCATCACATCGAAGGGATTTACAGACAGGGTAAGAGGAGATGTTTATCACTGAGTCTCTCTACAGTTATGCTTGCCCCAGTTCTCTGTTTGAGGAGCTGAGATTGCCCGTGTTGAGTGTCACACTCTTTGCTCCCGCAACAGTGGAAGCTCTTGTCATGGAGGATTACATTACACAAGATCAAACCTCGTGGGCTACTTCAAGTGGTTACTGACTCTTTTTTGTTCCATTTCAAACCTTGAGTTACTGAGGTCAAATACAGTGACCCTAGCCTTCATTTGGCATCAAAGGGAGGGATACAGCCTTTAAACACTGTGGGAACTGCAGCTTCAAAGGACATAGCATCAATACATACAGGAAAGTGCCTCCAGCACTTACTCATTACTAGCAGGGGAAGGCAGGATTTTCCTAGAGGTTCCCTGTGGAACAGGCACAGAGCACACCCCTCCAGCAGAACAGTTGCTCTGGTGAGGACTGCAGAGGCTGTACAGGAAAGGCTCTTTTGTAAACCTTTCAGACGGTCAACTCCTTTAGGATGTTAGGGGGATTCCTAGGAGGCACATGAGAGGACACACATGAGGCTTCGGATATCCCAGATCTTTACAGGTGCACACTAAAATAATGTTAGGTATCACCATGGAGGAATTCCTGAGATATCTGCCACCCACTCACTACACTGAGTCAAGAGCAGCACTCAGACATATTTGTCTTCCTTTGAAAATCTTTTGCATTGGCTGCAGCTGGAGGCACGTGCAAAAAAAAAAAAAAAAAAAAAAAAAAAAAAGCTTTACCAAATGATTCTAACTTTGTGGGTCTTTGTGGGTCCGTCTTCAGTTCACATTGCGTGGACTTCACCTTTCACACTATACCAAACCACAGGTACAAGCCTGGTCACCAGACAACAGAGGCACTTTATATAGCATGTTTGTCCTTATGAACATGCTCCTGCCTCAGTTCTCAAACAGCTGGGTCAGCCTTTGGATTTCTGAGTTTTTCAAAACTGAAGAGAAGCTGCTGCCAGCACACCTCAAAGTGGCACAAATTTACATAGTTGCTGGGGCTATGAGCATATTGTAGGGTTTTTCCTCTGGTACTCTGGGGAAAATGTAGTATTTTAAAGGGTTTTCTTAATATTCTCTCCTTCTTTTCTCTCTCATACCATAGTTCTTTGTTTTGTGCCATTTCTGCTCTCTGTTAAATTATACAGTACATTACTCCTAAAAGTTGCTGAGATGGCCTAGCTTTAAACATAGATATGTTAATGCAGAGAGAAACTCCTGTGACTGTGGGACTGCTCCTGGAAGCTGCATGTCTGAATTAATGCAGTTGCCCATTTTATTGAGATACTTTCTGTATTCAATTAAATATAAAGCAAAGATTAAAAAAAGAAAAAGTCCAAACCCTGCAGAAAAGTTCTTCCATCCTAACAGCACCAAAGTAAATATCTTTTCCATCTCATTCAACTGTGTTCAAAGTTCTTCAGCAGCAGCTTGAAGATTGCAGCCCTCTTACCAAGCTCAGATGCTCATTTCGAGAACAGCTGTGCACGTCTGCATCCCCTCAGTCACTCAGTGGGAAGGGCTAGAACTCCTTTTGCTCTGGTGTGGAATGATTGGTCTGATAGCAGCAGGTATAAAGGATACTCACAGGCTCCTCAGGTTCTCTGATCTGGAGACACCCTGCTACTTGCTTAGAACATCGCTGTGTTGCACCACTGAAAAATTTATTGCATCCAGAGTAATCATCAGTAGAATATATCAGAATAGTAGAATATATCACTATTCTGAGAAGGGGAAAGAGCAGAAAAGGGGAAAGCAGGATAGCTTATCACAGATGCCTTGTTTTGAGAGGGCTAAAGAGGGCCCAAACCCAATACTTTACAATATATCCCACTAAACAATATGCATCACTATCTAAAAGCAGCTCTTTCCAGCTCTACTGTACTGCCAAAAATTACTGTTGAATGTTCTTTTTTAACTCTCAAAGCCTTTGTCCATGGCTGCTTCAAACAATGGCAGCTCACAAGGATGTGGAACAAACAACCACAATTCCTTTTTGAATGCTTGCTATGGTGGGAACAAATAGGGAGAGCTTAAAGGAAGCACTGGTTGCCAATAGCACAGGTGAGGGAAGAACTGGCACGGAAAGGCTTTTGCAACTCCATGCCAACATTCTTTGCTCTGCAGCAGAAAGGAGGGAATCTTCTCAGCTGGGACTGTGGCTGAAAAGGAAGGCTCCATTAGGTCTGAGGCAATGTGAGGATTTTCATGCCTATTTAGAGGACACCAATGGTTGTGGGGAAACGGGGCATAAAGGCAGTCTCTTCCAAACAAGTGTTCTCTAAAAATTCTCTGTTTGGAGTAAAGTAAAAAATCAAGGTGGCTAAATCCTAAGCAACAAGAGAAGAAATTTGCAGCCTGCAGAAATTCCTCTAACAATGCCTTGGGATCACATAAACAAGGTTATTAATAGAAGCCTGCCTCTCCAGCAGCCCTCAAAGGCTGCTTCCTCCCATTCTTCTATCTGCACCAATTCAAGGCAGGGAAGCCCTGGCTTGAGAAAACCTCACTTGCTCTCTTCTTGTTTTTATCTTTCCCTCCACTGTATTTCCTGTCAAGACGGCAGGTTAGAAAAGCCGGAAATCTCTTTGTACCCTCTGTGACTGCCCTGTTGGGACCAAGGAATGTGCCTCAGATGGACCCCAGCTGCCCCTGCATGCTGGTGCAAGACTGTGTGGGGAAGGGAGTGCAAGTGTGGCTGGGCACCCGTGGCTGCTCACCACCAGTACTTCAACTCATACTAGTGAGGGCAGGAGCTGGGGCACAGACTGCTTTTCCAATCACATCAGAAAAGCCAGCATTCCTGCTTCACAGCCGCAGGACACACGGAGGACTTGACCTTGCCTTTCCTGAGCTTTCCAGTCAATGTCCCAGCAGACACTCCCAAAACATTGGTTTTTTTCTATTCTGGCTTCACAAATCCCAGGCATCTCCTTAGTGATTTTGCTTGCAAAAGGCAGAATTTTATGCACCCCTGGGGTTTTCTGAGGAACTGACAACCTCTTACAAAATGAGGTATTTTATACTTTTCAACCATTTTTTCTGTTCTGTTGTTACAGAGGTTTCAGCCATGCTTTCTCCAAAAGTTAATTTTCTCAGCTTCTAAAGTTACAAGAGGGCTGGGGAATAAAGTGGAAAAAAAAATTACATGAACTTTAGGATTAACACACAGCACCAGCAAATGCACCTACCACAGAGAACATGGAGGCAGTCAGACTCACATTTGCACGCACAGCAAAGAAGAAACCATTATTAATACTGCAAAAACAAAAAAGGTGAGGCCAAATTCCTCTGCATCTACAGACAAAATATTTGATAAGACTTGGTGCTCTTCCTGAGTGCTGATCTAGCCAGAAGGTGTTAACAAACTGAAATACTGCACCCATTTGACCTCATAGCTTCTCCAAATTCAGACCAAGCAGGTGTCAAAATAAATGCTTCTCCCAATATTATATATCATGTATACATATCAGGCATATGCTCCCTGCCACTCTCTCTTTTCATACACGATCTAGACTATTTGGGGTGTCAAGCTCTGGTGTGAGGCACAGGCTGTTTTAGACTCACAGGAAAACTCCTAGCACAAAAAAGCCCCTTCCAGTACACATACAGAAGCAAGAGCTGCTGTTGTCTTTGCTACTAGTGCCTCAGAAAAATACATTTGAGGGCTCTGTTCTAAAATCTGTATCGCTTTTCATAATGAAACAGATTTTGCATAGATTTTACATGACTCTTGAGGGCTCAACCTTCCTATCTTCAGCCTCAGTAAGTCCTTCTGAGTTGAAACAACCAGTGTGAGTCTTTAGCTTTCTTTTGGAGGCCCTGACATATTTCAAGTGAAGGCAGGGGAATAGAGAGAACTCCTTTCCCAGTCTAAAATTTTGGCTCCTTTGTTACTTTTGAAAATCCATCTGCATTATTCAATGACAACATAGTGCACAAGAATGTCTGTGGAGCAGGGTGTCTGCTGGGGCTGTGTGTGAATTAATAAAGCCCTACTATGTGCAGAATAGAAGAACTGACAGTACTTCTGTTGCTAAAGAATATTCAGCTGGAGGAGCTGGTGCTGTGTTTGGCTGTCTGTCATGACCACAGAGCAGCCACCAGCAGGATACCAGTGCACCATGGGCATGGTGAAGCCAAGCCCACACCTTGTGGGATGTCCTTGGAGCTGAAAGAGCGAGAGTGCAGCGTGCTGAGGCATCAAAGCTGGGAATCAGCTTGGGTTCAGGAGGAGCACAGCCACAGCCCTCAGGGGAAGCCACAGCACTGTGCTGCAGAGTCCTATGGGTTCAGAGCTCAGCACTGAATCGTCACCTCTGTCCCCACAGGTGTTGCAGACATGCCTCAGCAGCTTTGCTGAAAGCCGAGCAATGTGTAAGCACGGAAAGAAATTTTACAAATGGAGAAAAAGGAAGCCAAAAGCAGTACATTTATGATCAGAAAATATTTTGACCATCACATTATTAACTGTTGGGGTTGATTTTTACAATTATCATAGAAGTCAACACATTAAAAGTACTCAGAAGACTACAGGATGCTTGCACAGATAAAGGGTCATGGAAAGTTACTGTAAACAGCATAAAATGGATAAAGAAGTTATAATCCTATAAACCAACCTCTAATTGCTTACAGGAAGATGGAAATTGCCCTGCCCTACTGGTCATTGGTGACCCTACATTTTCTGCATTCTTCTCTGAATCTTTGCTTTAGAGTACTCTCTGAGACAGGCTTATTTTCACACATGTATACCTTGTTTTCCTATATCACTCTGGGTAGTTATTGCATGGTCCTCTGTAATCCCTGGTTTCTGTCTGCATGGAATGGCAAAAAGGCAGGAAGATTTGATTATAGGGAAAGCAGGGAGGAGACCCTGCAAGGGACTGAACTTTTTAAGGAGAAATATTCCTGGATTTTTTTTTCACTTTTTCCTTTTTTTTTTCAACTCTTGTACTGCCAACAGAAGCTGGGAGAGAACAGGGAGCAAGTATGTTGGAACAGGGAGCAGGCCAGTTGTGATGCCAATCTGCAGTTGGGCTCAATCCTGTCAAACTGCAATCAAGAAGATACATAGCTAAACAAACAGGCCAGAACCTCTCTCCTGTTAGGCATTCAAAACTCCAAGGACTACTCTCTAGGCAGCACTAATGATAAAATGGTGAAAGAGCTCGGGGTGTGCAAGAGCAGCCCACAGATTTGCAATGACTGCTCTCCACAGAGTTACTTACGGCAACCAATACCAAGAACACTCACGCTGGTGGCACTCTTCCAGCAAAATGTTATCAACACTCTACTTCTGTACACAGCTAATTATACCACGCTTAAATGCCACAGGGACATGGCTGCTGTATCAGGAAATGCACAGAAACATATGCTGCCATATGGAGGAGATAGTCTTCACTGGGACAAATCTCTGTGGGTACAAGGCCTCACAGCCCTATTATATTATTGTTTATAAAGCAAGTCCCCTAGAAGGTAAGCAGGAAAAGGGGAAAGCAAAAAAAATGTGCCAAAACATTTCTGTTCAGCTTTTGGTACAAGAACAGCAGCGAGTGGGAAGGAAGGTTATCCCTTCTCTCTAGAAGGGATAACAAAGCTTTATGAACATGTTGCCAAGTCCTGTTCCCTAAACAGGAACTTTGCTTTGTTGCTAAAAAGCATTGAGCTGATATATCCTATTCAGGAAATTTAACCTAACTCAGAACTTATACACCACTTAAAGACCACTTAAAATGCAGCAAGGCAAAATCAAAATGCAATTGTACCAAACGAAATGTCTTGATTCCTAGTAGTGTAACTAGCCAATAAATCTTAATTAGAAATAATCAACCTCATGCTCACCAGAACCCGTTTTGATTTTTGTCCTCAAAGAGCAAAACCAAATGAACAGTGAGGCTGATTTTATTTGTAGATCAAGTGTCTCTTATACTCTCCTCCAGACAAGAGAAAACAAAGGGAATCTTTTGTTACTTGCCTACACACTCTTACTAACCTCATACTTGGATGCCTGGCGTAACCATCAGTTGTCAGCAGTCATTTACATCAGGTGCAAAGTGACTGTAAAATGATACTAAGTAAGGATGGTAGCAGTTTGCATCGATGTAAAAATCACAAGGTGTTAAATCATGAAGCTGTCCCACTCTTCACCTCTGCTTGCAATCCCAGAGAAGAGTTTGCCTTTTACCTTTGAGCCTGTTAAATTATATCTTTGATGTTGCTGGGTCTTGATGCTTTTAACACTAAAGTCTCTCGGTTCTCTGCACCAGTGAGGAATCAATATGTCACTGTTAACTGGTGCAGCACAAAATCTGAGTAGTAGAATAAAGTCAGTTTCATTACACACATGCAATTGAGCTTGAGGCCCTTCTCATAAACTCTTCTTCCCTTGTCTTGCATCCACTTCACATGCAATGTTCCATCAATCAGGATGAAATGGGTTTAGAAATCTCTCAAAGTTGTAATCTGTAAAGCGGTATTTACCAATGAGAAGCACTTAAATCAGCCAGTGATAGAAGAAGTGCCGAGTGGGGTGTCAGCAGGAGCTACGTGCTCAATCTTTCCTGTTTCCTATTCAAATTCTCACCCTGGACCTATCACAAAAGAGTGTGTGATCCACTTTCACTGGAGGGTGTAAAGACAGCAATGACAGAGGCAGCTGAGAGAATCAGACCGGAGAGTCAGTACGGAAATGTGATTCACACGGAAAGTGTGTGACAAACAATTTCAGCCCTGAGTAAAGGGGAAGAGGCAAGACTCTTCCTGAATACCACCATCACAAAAACCCCTAACATCTTAGTGCCCTGACAAGTCTTCCTGAAGAACCTTTAAAGGAAAGGGATCTTCTAAAGATGCTCAGTCAGGACTGGATGCTTCTGTGGAGTTTCCACTGGCTCTCTATAAGACCAAGCTATTCCGTGCCCTATCTCAGTCCTGCCTCTGTCTGCTCATGGGAACAGTAATCCCTATCTAACAGGGATCTTGTAACATTTAATATCTGCAGAAAAAATTAAACTGGTAAAATGGAACCAGACACTGAAGTGTTACTCTGTTCTGCTCTTGATGGAAGGGATTTAAGCATTTCAATTATTGGTCTCCAGCACAACCTACCTTTTGTTCATGGATGGATGCACTAATGAGCAAAGCTGGACATAAGCCTTCAGATAGAACAGTTTTCCATTTGAAAAATGCCAGTTTAACAGAATCAAACTATTTCATGGGAATGTACTTGCTTAATTGAATTTTCTGGCGGAAATCCGCCTGTTTCCTCACAGGTTCTCCTGTCTACCTGATCAGTGGGCAGAATTGAGAGGCTGGCAAACCTAGCTCCAGCTGGGATACTAAAGATTTTCCTGGCAGGAAGCCTGGAAGCCAAGGAGCCCTGATTGAGCCAGAGCAACCAGAACTGCTAGGAACCCAGCTGTGTAGCAGCAGGTCTGAAAGGAAACTCATGGCAACTTTGAGCTGCTTGGACAAGTCTGCTTCATAAAAGAAAAAAAAAAACAAACCGAAAAAAAAAAAAACAAACCAAAAAAAACCCAAAAAACCAAAACCCAACACCATCAAAACTGAACAAACAAACAAAAAACCTCAAAGAAAGGCATCTGGATGGCATTTTTCAAGTTGATGCACTGGAACTTACAGCTTTTGTTCTCATGGAAGACAAACAGTTTTGCTGTTAGGCATTTTCCCAGGGTGGCATTCTGGGCTGCAGGCAGACACACAGTCAAGCCTACTGTCTTTCTTTCCTTGTTGGTTCATGTTCACACCTTAACAGGAGAGAGGAAACGAGACCAGTTCAGCAGGAGGAGTGAAAATGCCTCTGAACATGTGCTGATAGCAGCCCATCTGGACTTTTTTCAAGGACAGGTGGTAAGAGACGCCCACACTGATCTTAGAGATTTTTCATTGCTCAGTCCACTGGTGTTGATAGATTATGCAAAGAACCAAAGCAGAAGGTCAAAAGCCACCAATTACTTAAGAAAAAAATCCACAGGGATGAGCAGCCAACTGGCCAGCTAAGCAGCAGACAATATCAGACAGCCAATATAATAGAGCCACACTCCCCAGTGATCTCCCGAGGGAGTCAGGAGGCCAGCAGAGAGTTTCTGCAGGTGCAGATGTACGTCCTGATAGACCTGGTGTGCACTGTGCTTAACTGCAGTTCCTGTGTCCCGATTTTGATTCTTTCTTCTCTTCCATGACTTCTAGTGGAGTTTGCACATATTCCCATCTCTCTACAAGTTCCTAGAGCTGCTAATCCAGCTGCTACCACAAGTGTTCAAGCTGTGAAAAGGACAGATGAAGAAAAGACAGTGGGAGGAGAGGAAAGAGTTCATAAAGATCAACCATCAAGCACTGCAAATGAAAAATGCAACTCAATAAATAACTGAAAAGGCCATGCTTCCTGGTGTGTGTCTGATCTCAGTTCTCAAGCTCTGAAGCCTGTACTTTCCTTCTATTTATAAAGAAAAAGACATTTTAAAAGCCTCAACACTTTTTCTAAGTTTCTTCTTTTAGAGGGCAAATAGTCTGCTGACAATTTCAATCTGTGACCCCTTAAAAATGCACATCTTCCTGCCAAGATACCCAAAGCTCTGCGTAGACTTGGAAAATTCAGTGCCAAAAGAACCTCCCCTCTTTTCCTCACAAGCACACAGTTAAAATATCACTAAAAACATTGGTGGTAGCTCTGACTACACATGTGGGGAGAGATAAATGGAGAATCAGAAGGTCATACTGATCCTCCACTTGTGACTTCAAGTTCTGTTGTAAAAACAACTACTAATGACTTTCTAGCACAGCTAATTACAAAGAAGTCAAGAGGGTGAGTATTTTGCAAAGAATGTTCTCTGTCTTTAGAAGATTAAAACATGTAACATTTCCGATTGAGAAGAGGTAACTAACACAGAACATCCTCACAAAAGCATGTAAAGCTTTCCTGGAAAGTCTTCATTTTTTTTATAGATTTTTGCTTTAATTTCCAAATTGAAGCAATACTTGTTCCTAATATACCTTTATACATTTCAATGAAGTACACACATTTGAGGAGCTCCTGCCAGTGCTGTCTTGAAGAACAGGATGCTAGAGTGAATAATAACAGAACATGCAGGGGAACAGGTGCACTTACAGAGTTCTGGAGAGAAGGGATGCAAGACTCAAAGAGGGCAGATTTGCCTCTAGTGGGTTTTTTTGCATATATGTCCCTTTCCTGCTCTCCAATTCTGCAGCAAGTGCTGCCTGTGTCTGTGTCTTTGAACTTCCCACAAAGGGAAGCTGGGGGTTTGCTTCAGAGAGGGGAGCTGCCAAAGGGAGCAGTGTTGTCCAGGCAAGTATGACATCAGGCTCTGGGGAGAAAGAACGACAGCAAGAGCAACAGGGAGCTGAAGATTCAGAAGCAGATGGTGCCCTCTTTCTTTCACCTCTTCTTTCTCCCCTCCTTCCACTTGGACGCTTTGACAGTGTGGGACTGTGGTTTAGTCTGGATAGCCACTGTTAAGGTACATACCCTTTCACTGCCCTTCTGTCATAGCAAAACCCATTCCTCTCTCCACCCTTTTCTTGCTGTAAGAACGTCTATGTTCGAGATAGCAAAGGCTTCTTGAAGATGCTCACTAGGAAATACATGCAGAAATGTGGAAGTGAGGAGAGAAACTCAGGTTTGTGGTAACTGGAGACTGGATCAGAGCAGCCTGACTTGCTGCTCTGCATCAGGCCTACCCCAAAGCAGCTGTTAGCTCTTTTCACCCCCAGCCTTTTCATAAAAATTACAATGCAAAGCAAGAAAACACAAAGAGCACCTACTAAATTCTTAGAATACCATGACAGAACAGAAATGTGTTACCTGTCAAAGAGAGTTCAAAAGCTGTCACAGACTTAGAGGCAGTGTCTGAGGAGCAGCTCGGTCAAACCGATAGTCCAAAATCTCACCTTCGATAGAACCTAGCTCAACCCAGACCCACAGTTTTTGCTGAGCAAAAAGCATAATGTCATGTTAATAATGAATAGCCTTGTGTCTCCTGTACTTAACACTGGAGCTTTGAGCGGATCCACAGCACTTTATAAATTATCTATTGCAGCTGATTCAAGGCCCGCCGGGAGTGTTCTTGCAGCAAGCATCTTGCTCAGCTGTAATGGAATCATACCATTAATGCAATTGCAATTAGACATACATTATAGTGCACAGGTGTCTAAGCAAACAGTCTGCTGCAAGCCTCCCCCAAGGACTCATATCCTAGGGAAAAGGTGTGGAAGTGGGACATTTTCCAAGGGATCCTAAAATGGCACTATAAAGGCACTAAAGAAATAAGCAAGCCACCAAGCTAAAGCGGGAAAGAGGAATGTGTCCATAAGGAAAAAAAAAGATGGTCTTCACTTGCTGGTAGCTAATTCCAAACTTACACTTTTCAGTTATAAGGTGAAGAACTCTGCCATGCTTCATCCAGTAATCTCTACAAGAACCAAAACCCAGCAACATTCTTATCAGCCTCTGAGTCTGTACTCATGTGCCCTGATAGGAAATCCTTATCTCCTTTGGAAATTGTGTAACCATCATCCATGGAAAAAATATTTAGTGGTCCTTTGGTCTGGCTGAGACTTTGAGCCAGCTGGGTTCTGGGAGAAGAAAGAGATGCTCACCATCTATGTACTTACTTCTTGGAATAACAGTTCAGACTCCCAGAGAGTTGGCACCAGGAGTAGGTGGCTGCACCTCTTGCCAGCTCTCTAGCCAAATAAAACCTTTGTCTATCACAAGCAATGCTAGTCTCCCTGGAGCACAGGAAATCAAAATCTCATTTAATTCTACATCAGGATAAGCTCTTCCAGTCTACTTCTCAGGTCACCATTCCACACCCAAGCTGACCTGCAAGGACCCTATGCCTGAAGGTGTTGATAACTCGAGGGAAAATGAGAGCACGGTCTCTATCAGTTTTTGCCCTCCCTGCAAGACTGCCAATGAGGCGTCTAATTAGTATCAGTTATGGGTGATGTTTTTCTGAGGGGGAACTGAATGAAGGATTTGCTAATTTATTTCATGCAGGGCCTACCAAGAAATATGAGACACTAATAACTACCAGTCTCTGCTGAGCTGAACTGGATTTGAAATGGTAAGTTACAGATAAAAACTTCCCAATCTCCTCTGCTGTCCTACCTCCTGCTGATTGCCCTCATTAACAAATTCTTATATTAATGGCATAAATATGAACCAGATTGCATTCACATAATGATAATACTGGTCTGAAAGAAGCAGTGCCATCAATTAATGCAGGATCTTGCTCAATGACTCAGTAAAACCCCCTCTGCTCTCATTCTTTGTGGGCCTGGATTCACCAGCCTGTCTTTCTTCTCTCATGTCTGTGGCAAGCAACACCTTGGGAACCTCCAGCTGCAAAAAAATTGATTCTTGAACTCAAAGGCAGACTCCTAACCATAGGGCCATTAACAACTCATACTCTTATAATCCGTTTCAGCCTCTTTTGGGGGGCATTCAGCAGTAGTGTGTTGCACATTGTTCCACATGATCATGGTTGGTACCACTCCTAAACCCTGCATGTTGTATGAACACAAACACTTAGCCCAGATTCTCAAAAAATGGAGTAAAGAGGATGACACAACAGACAGACTTATTCTCCCCTTAATGTTTATTGAGGAACAATCCAGAAAGCCAAAGAGAAGGAAATTTTAATTTGCAGCCTGCCATCTAATTTCCCTACATAGCAAGTGTCAGTCAGGTGGTTTGATTTCTCAGTTAACTTTCACTGACCATTTAAAAGTAACAATCCGATGATAGATGGACCACAAGAAAACCACCGTCACGTCATTCACTGCTCTCATAAAGGACATTTGATGCTGCCACCTGTTAAGCCTTTTTTTGACTAGTAAGTAACCAGAGTAGTCTTCTCTCACATATACGCTCAGTCATGGAGAAGGCAAGCTACTTTCAGCTTGTCTGATGTTGCTCCAGGCAGATTCCTGACAGTGCTAGTCATCTGGAGGCTGGCTCCCAAAAGCAGAACAGCCCCAACAGATGGGGTGGCCACTGCTCAGGGCATCAAGGATAGTAAAATGCTGCCACAGTATCTGCCCCCTGACAGCCATGGCACAGTGGACATGGCCTTAGGAGGGGCAGAGCATTAGGTCATACAAGACACCTTCCAGAGTTCACACCACTCCAGAAATGACAGTGCATATTGAAGAGCTGCAGGGTATCACCTGACACATGATGCTCTATCCCTTACACTTCCAGAAGATATTATCCAGAAAATACATTTGCGACAGCTGTCAGAAACTACAAAACACACAATAAGTCACCTTCTTCCTCTACTTTTGGTGACGTCATAGGTATACAAAAGGCGTCTTCCAAAACTACTTATTTCACCCTCATCACGGCTGTCTTTGAACTGGACTATCTAATCATCACCTCTTATCATACCAAAGAAGAGTCAAAGCAGAAGGCCCAATGCCTTAATATGTGCTGTTGCCTGTTCTTTATCTTTTCTAAGTGTGGATCAGATGCACATTGGCCATTTCCATGGCTGTGAATTGTATTTTCCCCTTTAGACATACACAGGGAAAGAAGCTTCTTTTAACCTTCATATCCTCCCTGGCAAGTAACCCTGCAGATCCTCCCCTTAGTACTGGTGTTCAGAGAGAAGTCCAGAGGCCCCATGCTTGAGTTGGATCATCTCTCAGTAAGGCCATCCCCCCAGAACGTGCTGCTCCTCTGTCAGCGCATCCTGCTGGCCCTTAAAGGATAATTCAAGTGCAAGGCCACAGTTTTAATTAGAAGCTTCCCCTTTTAACACTACCAAAGGATTAAAATAATTGGAAAGAAGCAGGCAAGCTGTGCACCCTCGAGGCTTGATGAGCAGCACAGGGGGAAAGGGATACAGCCCAGGTGAGATGGAAAATTCCACTGGTTCTCAACCTCTCTGCCCTTAACCTCAAATATTTTGCAGATTGTTAATTTAACCTGCAACCCTCCCCCAGCCAACCTCAAGGCTCAAGAAGGGCCAAGGTTATCACCTTATTTCCAGAAGTGCTCATGGACGTAAACAGCTGGAGTTGTCCAGCTGTTCCCCCAAATAAAGGAAATGAAAGGAAAGGAAGTCCTGTGAATAAGCGTGAGGAGGGAAGACTTTGCAAGTGCTGAGGGGAACTGCAGAGGAGAAGGCTCCTCTGAAGGAAGTGCCTTTAGAGGAATATTTATTCTAGTGGAGCAAAATAGGTTGGGAGCAATGAGATTGCCTGTGGTATCCACCACAGGATTGCTGGGGGAGGCTTGGAGGAAGCAGCAGGGAACCGAACCAAGGAAAGACAGCAGTGGCTGCACAGGTTGTGGCCAGAGTTTAAAGACTGTGAGCTTTGCAGGCAACCACACATGAAGCCCTGAGATGACCAAGACATCAGATTAACATCCAAACAGCAAACCAGCTATGTTTCTTGGCCCAGAATACTGTAAATCGCATGCAGATGTTGAGCCCCTGTCTGCTGTAAATCCATCCAGGAGCTGGGGCACCCTGACTCACATTTAAAACTTTGCATCATTGCAAATGAACGAAAAGAAAGGGTGGTTTCGGTGTGTTGCCCAGCTGAATCAGAGACTGGTTCTGTTCTGCAGCTCAGCTCAGGCATTTAAGGTCCTTACAACTTCCACTGCTCTAGCTCAGAGCCCACTGCACTCTGTGCCTCAGCTCAGCCAGGGCACACAGACTGACCCTGTTCTTGGACTGCACTTCCTGCCACTCCAGTCCTGTCTTGTCCTGTTTGAGATGCAATCCCGAACTCTTTTGTTTCTGTTCCAGTCCAAAGCCTCAGTGGAGTAAAAGTTACTGACTGTAGCAAAACAGTGTGAATAGGTCTGTGGGGGAGTCTGCACCAGCGGGACATTTTGAGAGGATCAGATAAACAAACTCTCCTGCCATGAACTTGTCAAAGCCTAATCCCAAAGCTGCAGAGGTGAAATGCTGTTTCACACTTCCACTAGCTCCCTGACTGATGAATTTTCATGACATCTTAGGTTTGAAATCAGGAGGCTTAAAACTTCTGTTCCTGATGGCTGGTGAATTCAGACTCTGCTTCAGCCCGTATGCAGCGTCTCTCAAACACAGAGAAAGACACAGTCTCCTTTGCTTTGAACAATGTACAAGGCAGCTTATGACCGAACTACTGTATTTTTCCTGGACTGACAAATTAAAGTTGCACTTGAATGGCTTGACATGCTTTCAGGAACACTTCAGAGATTCAGAGACAAATAATATTTTTCTCTCTCCAAAGTCTTTAATTCTCTCTGGCTATATTTAATCCACATTTCTTTTTGAAGTAAACTTATAATACAGGAACCTTGCACAAGAAAATTCCCAACTCATGACTCAGAGAAATTGCATATAGACTGAATTCCAGTGAGAATGCATTTCTCCCAAAAAAGGAATGAATAAAATAATTAGCCTTTCCTCAGGATAATGGAAGTCTTAGTCCTACTGGATGAAATAGGCAGGTAGGAGACCCTTAAACAAAAAATGTGGATAGATTTCCCAATTCCATAAAAAACTTAAAAGCTTATAAAACTACCACTAAAACTTACTGAAAAATCCCACAAATTTTGAGTGACCCAGAACAGTTCATTCAACCTTCAAAACCTAAAAAGACCCACACAAAATCCTATGCAGCATGTGGTGGTGAAGGTCGGGATGTGAGAAACCTGCCTTACAGCTGCTTGCAGATTGTATATATTTTGTTTAGCAAAGTATGCTATTCGGATAGATGTCTCATAATGATGATCTCTAAATTCACTGAGGGGTTCACTACCCTTGAAAAATCCAGCACCCACAATAGACAAAAGACTTAAGGAGGAACAACTGAAGTGTTTCCTACAGAAATCAATATTCTGCCACTGAAGCACCTGAGTATAAAGCCTTTTTATTCTTCTTAAGTAGGAATATGTTGTAGGCTCTTTCCAAGCATGCCTACCTCCTACAAAGAGTAACTATGAGTGCATGTAATTGATTTGCAGCAAACCAGCAATCTTCCATCCCTGTTAGAGCCCCTGTTTGCCTGCAGTCTGCCTGTCTGGTGCTGCTCAGAGGTACTGGGAAGAGGCTGCAACGCACTCTCCAGAACAGCCACCTCTGCCTGAGGGCCCCTCCTGGCAGAATCAGTATTTGATCAGGGTGCCTTGTCTTGGGATAGTGCCAGACTGTCCCCTTAAAGGCACTGAGTCTGATTTTGCATGCAAGAAGATATACAAAAAACTTTTGTGAATAACAAAATGATCCCACCTTTGTATCAAGTGCTTCCTGGACAAGGATTAGGATACCATCAGGCTTAGCTCACTCAGATCACCGCAAACTAATGATGTGCAAGTAGTTCTTTCATACAAAAGCTTGGACCTGCAAGCTTCTCATCTCTGAGATTCTCCTTTGCCAAGCAAATCTTCATCAGGAGAGGTGAGAGGAAAACGCATCGTGTGTGAGGCACATGCAAGGTTTTACTGCTGGAATTTGGGGCTGCTGCAGAATCTCATGCTGAAAGGCACAGGCCCAGTCCATGACAAACCATCCCCACATACTCCCCATAAGCTGTGGTTAGTTATGGGTTTCATTCGTAGCCTTACTGAAAATGTCAAAACTTCTAGTCTACCTTTACTAACTTGCTAACAAACTGCAGGTGTTTTTCTATATTTTAATATTCTAGGAATATTAAAATCCATAAAATTGCACCCTTCATCCCCTCCCACCTTCATCCCAGCACACTAATAAAGACTCAGAAATATTCCCAGAAAAACATGATATCAGGTGCTGTCTTTTTATTCTGCTGATGGTGACCCCAAAAAATATGAATCTGAAACAATCTAATCTATACAACAGTAATGGCTTCAGTGTATTTAGGCTTCATGAAGCCACGAAGTCCTGTTTCTCTACAGCAGAACAACTTTTGATGGTACGCCAAGTAGTGACTGGAGCTGGTTGGAATTTTTCATTCAAAGTTGTTTTTAGCCTGGTTTACTAAGGAAACAAGGATTAAGAAATACAGTCTCCTTTTGTCCATTTACCATCCCAGCAAAAGTTTGATTCTGCTGGCCAGTTTAAACCAAACTGAAGAGGGGGTTTTGTCTTCAAACTATGCAGCTTATAGAAGTTCAGAAAAAAAACCAATCAGTGGCTGGGTATAGGAGGGAAACCCCGCCAAGTGCACCCATCGTGTGCTGAAGCAAAATTGCAGTGTGGGCTTGGGCCTGAGGAGATACCTGAGACCCCATGGGAGACAACATTGCTATAAATGCTCCCACCATGAGAACACCTTTGAAAGCTACTAATATCTTAGCACACACCAGAGAGCCTTGTCAATTTTGAGAGAACTGCAGAAAGCCAGGCATCACTAGCCCAGTGTGGTTATTAGTTGGTTTCATTAGATTGTTTTGCAGAGCTGTAATGTTAACTAAAAGCAGATTTTCACAGAACAACATATTTTTAGCAATATTTTTTTTTGTATGACTGATGTTCTTAGACTATTAGAGAAGCATGTAGGCATCTTTATTTGAAAAAACAGAGAAGTATCACAATCAGATCTGAGACTGGGACCTAGATCTGCTGGCTTCTCGCCCTCCAGTACCCTGTACTGTCCTTTCTGCCTGTTGGAGACCCACCTGCACTCCTTTCCAGCTAAAGTTATTTACAGCTGATTGTTTTTTATACATACAGTCATTTTCACAGAGCATAAAAGGACATGTGGGTGCTATAACACTGAGGATCATAGTTCTGCCAAAAATGTTAAGAACATGAAATCAGTCCAGTTGGAAACCAACACCCTGAACAGGCTGAAAACACTGACAGTTCATTTCAGCTTCCAGCTGCCTTTGACACCTACAGGTACTATCTCATCCCAGTGAGGCACCCACTAGTGACCCCACCATTAGTGGTACCCTGGCACACAACTATTTCACGGATCTGATGTGCCAAGTCCCAGACGTACTCCAGACCCACAGCACCAATTTGCTCCGGGCTTGCTGCCATTTTTGTGAATAGCTTCTACGTTAATCTTCCTACAAATAACACTACACTCTAGCCTTAGAGTGCAAAGACTTCCACAGCTGTTCCAAAGGAAATGTCAGGATACTCCTGCCACCACAAGGTGAAGTTCATGATATAAAGCCGTCAATACATAGGCTACTGCTGGAGCTGTGTCTGCCTCATTATTCATTTCTAGTCTGTACAGATACTAGAAATTGAACTTTTCTGCCTTCCACTCCTTGATTTTTGTTCCCTCTTCTTCCTGGCCAGTGCAGAGATAGGCCAGTTTATGAATTGCTCCATTGTAAACCATTGCCCAAGAAGGCTGGAGGGAGACACAATGACTCCTCTTTAGGAACAACCCCTCTGTGTTACAGAAGCTTGTAATATACACAGAGACTGGACCACTTTTTCAGGTGTCTCTGTCAATGGGAAGAGCTCCCACTTTATCTACTTTTCCCTCCTTGTTGCCATCTTTACTCTGGGCAGCTTTTTCTTTCATTCAAGTTGTTGAACCTTCCCAAACAGAAACTTATCCATGTAACAGAAAGAAAATTGCTTCATACATGTGATGTTGCCGTTTTGTCCACCAAAGTAAAGACTAAACATGAGAAGGATGGGGAATTTGTCTATGGGAACCCAGCCAGGATCTGCCAGGCTGTAACCATCTCCCTTGCAAGGTTTTGTGTTCTTAGCATCTATCAGTATCAAGCTGGTCTGCATCTCTGACCTATATCCAGCACCCTTTCTAATCTGAGCTCTGCTTAGCAGAAGAGTATTCAAAATACCTGGAGAGGTGCACATTTGGGAGCCACATATAAGAAAAGGATCATCAGACCCCATCCTAAGAGAGGACTATCCTCCCACCTCTGGCAATTGCAGCATCTCCAGTAGAAAGATGGTGACCAATCAACGGTGCCAGGCATCAATTTGCTTTGCCAGTGGCCCATTCCACTGGCATTAAAGGCAGGAATATTCATCCACAGAAAGGAGAAAGGGAAAAGGAGGGGAAAGAAAACCTACTTGGGCTACCTGAAACTAATTTTACATGGGAAGGCTTGAAAGACCTTGTCAATATCATGCAAAGGAAGGGGCCAAGTGACAACTGAGATACTCTGACATGTTCCCCAATTACCAGAAAAGTCATCTCTCAAGAAGAGATCCACTGAGCAGTTTGGTCCTTAGGCCAGCCACGGAGCACACCCAAAGGGGACACAGGGAGATCAGAACTATTTTGGATGAGCTCATGCCACTTCTGCTGGCAGTCTCACTCCCTCCCACCTGGAAATTGTAGCCTTACTTAATGGATGATTTGTTCAGATGGTCATGTTCCTCTCAGCTGGATGGAGGACCTAGTTCTCATGCAGGTTAGAGTCAACGTCGTGTCGTGTTCCTTGTTGTGCAGCTTGCAGTAAGAAAAGGAGATGGTCAGGGCCTTTTGAAGGGATGGAAGAGGGAGATTCCTGCCTTTCAATCCGTGCAGTTAACAACTCCCAAACACCGCCTTTGTGCACGGCCTGTAGCTCCATGTAGCCTCTAGCACAGAGCACAGAGCTTTGGAATGATAAGTGAGAGTAAATACTACAGTAATTCACATGCTTCCCTTCCCCCACACCCTGACCTTAATGGAAACCACATGAGGAACACAGGACACCGGGAAGATCACTGGGAAAGGCAAAGCTATGCAAACAATTAGCCACTGAGCTGATGGCATGAAAGCCTGGCAGCTACTTCACACCTCTCTCCCGCCAGGGAGCCCCTCTGGCCCCAGCTTTCCTAAGCACAAACTGCACCTTCTGTCACTGCCCTGAGGTGGGAAGTCGGTGAGGACACAGAAGGCCAGGAAGAGAGGCAGAAGGGGCAACTTGGCTCTCCTGCTCTGAATCCTTCCCCTGCTAGGGGGGATCTGCTACCTGCAAATCCCCGGTGGGATACTGTTATTACTGTTACTATGCTCTCAAGCAGACATTCATTTTCTCATGACCTAAAAAAACCCAAAACCAAAAACAACAACAAAAAAGACCAAAAGAAAAGAATTTCTTCAAACTTTCCAAAACAATTAAACTTCAAACAGAGACCAAGCCTGAAGCATTTCAGTCAAAAAGCAGATGTTTAAAAAGCTCTGCACATACATCAAAATGGGGCTTAGAAAGTCCTGAAGGAAGTAACTACCTTTACAAAGCTATTACACTCGAAAGGGAATTAACATCCATAAGAAGACAATCCACAGGGTGAAGCTGACCTACAATGATGAAAATGATTCTCCAAGTAGCGTGTATGAAATGACCGAAGCGATGATTGACTCTCACAGAATTAAGTGGGTTAGCACAGTCCATTGAAGAAAGGCTGCCACCATCCTAAATAGTCTCTAATGTACTCTCCTCTTACATAGTTTCCCATTCATATGGTTTTCAAGGGAAGGCAATGCAGGGAATTACTGTGACTGAGTCACAGCAAGGTGGGGGGAAGCACGTCAGTGGGTGTATGGAGTGTGTGTATATGTGTGCATATGAGCACACACTCCATATGGCTGCTCTTCCTGCTACTTCTTCATTGCATTCAGTGGATTATTGACCTCAAATGACATTCCTGTGGTGTTCTCTCACTCAATAACATGAAGAAGCTCACACACCTCCTCTGGAATCTCTAATGAATTATGTTAGGAAAGATGTTTTGTTATTAGTGCCATACTCTTATGTCCTGGGGCCTCAGAGCTCAGTTTGCAGCTTAACCACCGCCCTCGTGCATGCCACATGGGGAAACACCTAACCTCACTTTCCCTTAATCTTTCTTTGACATAGACAGAATATCATACATATCAGACACTTTAAAAGAATCTTGTCTGCAGATCCTGAGAGCTTTGAAATCCTTGAAATGAAGCAGATGGGAAAGAGAACTTTTTTTAAGTTATGTTGAAGGGCCAGCTGATAAAGATGATGCCAAAAGAAAGGAATAGGAGTCCGTTTGTAAAAAATATTGTAAGGTGAAGAAAATGTGAATTTTATTAACTGAAACTCATCTATTCAAGTAACCTTGGAACTGAAACCACACTGGAAACAAGAAAGATGATTCTGTATCGATCATGGGATTCATTATAATTTTTCACTGTATGCATTTGAAAGATGCAATGTCTACAGAAGTGCTCCCTAATGTATAAAATCCACTAGCTGCCACTCTCAATTAAATGTAGTTAATGAGATCTCTGTTCACCCTATAGAGAAGAGGGTTGTGTCACCATAGTTTATTGAAAATGGAGTTAAAACATGGCTGGGATTTTAATTGGTTATTGTGGATATCACCACGACATGTCTCCTATGGTCTGTCTGGTGTATCTGAGGTTCATAAAATCCAATAAAGCATTTAAACAAAATCCAATAGATGCCTGAGGCTCCAGGCTTTAATACCAGAACATGAAGCAGACGTACACAGAAATGACAACTGACAGGATATCCCTTGCTGATCTATACATAACAAAGGAGAAGCAGCTTCCACAGTTGTATGCCCCTCCCCGAGATGTAACAGGGCATGGCTTTATCCCATGTCAGGCAGGTGCAAGAAAAACAATTTAGAGCTGTGGTGCTCTAATGTGTGCCAGAAGGAAGAAGTGTCGCCTGGTAGCTGCCAGAGGACAAAGGTTCACTTTTTCTTTTTGGGACTCATGGGAGACAAATGGCCTGGAGGAAGGACACAGCTATTGTGATAGTAGCAACTGGAGGCTGGCAAGGATGGGTGCTGGTGCTGACAATTAGAACTACGTTGTTTCCTGCGGTTTTCTGCTCAGAGATTCTTATGGTCTAGTTTTAAATGGACGAGTGAAGTTCACCTCTCACTTCTCTGTGGAGGATTTTTTCCATAAGATGACAGACTGGAAGGCAGTCTCAGCTGAAATTCCTCTTCACTTCATTTTATGCCTTGGCTCCCAGTTCTTCCCAAGAAACACACTGACCCCTTTCACTGACCTCTTTCCACAGCTTACTGAGAGTTCCCTTCTTTTCTGGAAAGGGTGCAGGAAGAAAGCTCAACTGGGAGATCCCTGCCTGACTTTCTTTGGAAAATTATTTTTCTTCTGGTCACCAGTTAAGAGGAAACAAAAAACAAAGCAAAACAAACAAAACAAAACGTTGCAAATTCAGCACGTTTTTTCATCTCAAAGGGTCTAAAAATACTCTGGAATTATTGAGCTGAAAATCACAGTTATAATAAAGTGGAAATGATCCCATCAGGCAAGACAGGCCAGCTGTATCATTACTGTTGCTGGGCTGAATCCTCAGAGAGACCATTACAGCATCAGCTGAGCAATTACAAAGTCTGTAACTGCACTCCCTGCAATAACTATCCTTAAGTGGGCACTGGCCGAGCAGATTGAGCAGCAGCCGGGCGAAGAGCTGAGCCCGGCGGCTGCAGAGGGGGGCAGGGTGAGGGCTGGATGCCTTGTAGCAATGAACTGAGTGCTACTGCGTGTTGAGTGGGAGCAATTTTCACTCACTTGTTTCTCGTGCAGATTTCCTATGGACCCTCATATTTGGGGTTGTCCTCAAAACCCTGCTTTGATCCACATGGGACAGCAGCCTCCGAGCTCTCTCCATAACATACATGGTTCTTACAAGGTTCCAAACTCTTTGGCTGTGGCCTGAATAAGGTTCCATAGGCTCTGAGTGCCCAGAGAGCTGTACTGACTCGGGACAAAGAAGCTGCCACGTTGGTCCAGCAGCAGCTTTGTTAGCGGGTGGTGCTAACCAGCTATGGCAGAAACCACGAGTTACAGGTGGCGGCAGCAGCACATCTCATCCTGCCACAAATGAAAGGAACTTCCATCATGTTTGGCCCAGCTGGCTCTGCTTGCAGCAAAGCTAAACTTGGCCCTTTCCTTTTCAGTGTTTTCCGCTCCGTTTTACTTCCTGTTCTCCTTCGCTGCTGATACAAGTCTTTCCAGTTCTTTTTTAGGCCTCATCTGAAAACATCTCTTTTCTTACTCCCTAGTTTGTGGGCTGGTTCTGTCCTGCAGTGTGATTCGGCTGCACTGTGGTAGATTGCACTTTTTGGGATTACTTTGTTTTCCTTGGCATAGCGGAGGCTGCTGTGCAGCAAGGGGAGGACTGGGGAAAGAGAGCTGCTGATTCATTGCAGCTGTTTAAACAACCCGAGCACCTCATCCTCTCCTTTTCTTCCAAAAGCCCCGCTCAGCATTGCAAGGCCAGCCTGGTCTCCTGCTAGCTTTTGTTTTCCTGCCCCTTAAGGCTGTGGTAGCAGAGGCATGCTCTTGGGTCGTTTTTTCTTCAGCCAGGATCCACCTCCAGGTCCTACAGAAGCCAAACCCACAACTCAGAATAAACATACAGCACCAGCGCTCCAGCTCCCCTTACTCAGGGCTCCATGGACAATAATTCAGGCTGAATGCAGGCTGCGTTCATTGCCACATCCAGGGTGATTTTGCAGGGAAGATACCCAGAGGGCACACCTTAGCAAAAGTTCCAGTGATTAATTGCACTGTACTGGGAATATTTTCAATTTTCCTTGAAGGAAATTTTGGCAGAATATGGTAATTTAAATTCTGAAAGAGAAGAAAAATGTACTGGCAAGACCAACAAGAGAAGTCATTCTTCTGCAGGTAATGGAGGAATTGGTCTGCCAAATGCCAGGGGCTCCATACATTTTCAGCATCAGCTTTCCCTGAGTCCAGGGGACAATTGTGGTATGTATAGCATGGAGGTCCATGGCACTGAATCACAACGCAGAAGTCTAAGGAAGGAAACAAAGGGACTCAGAGGTAAACCTTGGTATGTATAGGACCTGGGTTCTAGAAATTCCTGGAAGAACAGCGATTCAGACTTATTGACACAAGTCCTGTGTTCTTCTGAGGTGAATTATATGACCTTAGGTTTGGAAGGTGTTGGGAAGAGCTGAATAACTTCGGGGCACCAACATAGGATTAAAGGAATAGAAAAAGCATTCTGTCACCTGGACTAGCAAGCCAGGCATGTGGACAACCTCCGCAGTGTATTTACAGAACATGTGGTCTAGCAGGTGATCAAACAGATTTTAAATATGTGGATCCTGGTTCTGCTCCTGATCCAAAGAATATTGTGCAAATTGCGTCACTGTTCTAATTTTGTCTTGCCTTTTTCTTACTTAGCTGAAAAACCTTTGGGTAAAGCATGTTTGGATACAACCTGCTATAGCAGCATCATGAACTTCATCAGCACATCCAGACACCTTAGTAATAATGATAATTGAATGTGTTTTGTAAAGATCACACTGATTAGTACATTGGAAAAAAATGGGAGAGACACTTAACAGGATGCTAGGAGACAGAGAAAAGGAGAGGGACAGAGAGAGAGAAAGAACCATCCCTAGCTGAGTGTGCAAAATAAAGTGGCACAGAGCACTTGTGCTTTGCTCACTGAGACATTATCATCTTCACATTATGCACAGAGACTCAATGGGAACAAAATGCTATCAAGTGAGACCAAAAGCAGACTTCCTACGTGCAACTGTGGTTTGGGACATGCGTTCCCATGTACTTGGCATCTTTCCTTCCTGTCAATAAGAGAAGGAAGGCACGTGGAAGCCAAGTTCTGCATGGGAAACTTGTGTATAGCTTTGGGCACTGGAAGAATGAAGTTATGTGCTGGAACTGATCTCGTACATGGAAGACCTCTGGAGGGAAGGCAGAAGCCAGGGAACACTGAGAATATGCTCAGTGCCTCTCCCGAAGGACTGGATTTCATCATGAAAGGACCACTATTTTAGCAAACTGTATGCTGTACTTGTGGATGAGAGGACAGTGGTGAATAGTGTTTTACTTTACGTACAGAAATCTTTGACAGGGTCTCCATGGTATTCTCATAGTCAAACTGATGACATTTTGTTTGAATAGGTAGACTATGAAGGAAAAAGTAGAAGGAATATCTGGGCTCAAAAGGTAGTGCCTGGTGGTCCCTAGGGATCAGTACTGGGGACAGGGTTTTTTGATGTCGGGTGTTGTCTGTGTTAGTAAGCTGGGCTTTGGGATAGAGTGCACCTCAGCAAGTTTGTGGGTGGTACCAAATTTCAGTGTTAGAGAACAGGGCTGTTATTCAAAGGGACATTGTCAAGCAGGAAAAAAGTTAGTTGAGAGGAACTTGTTGGAGTTTCAAAAAAGACAAATTCGAAGTCCTGCAGCTGATGCAAGATACTCCCATACAAAAACAGTAGTTTAGGTATCTATAGTTCAGTCAATGATATCTGTCCCGACCACAGCCAGGGAGTTTTTAATCCAGTCGGGCATTTCTTGATAGCAAGTGGACCAGTCTTCTCAGAGGGAGCCAGCCAGTATGGAAGGAGCTGGACTTATTCCTGCCATCAAATGACTGCTGAATTTGCATTTTTGTTTTGAATATGTGGAACAGCAGTTAGGATCCCATCAGTCTATTTTAAATTCAGTCAGCATGGGCCTAGCTGGAGATAAGAGAAACATTTTCAAAAAATCCCATTTTTCCTGGCCTGTGGATTTTTCACTTTCAGTAACATTTCTGGGAAAATAGCATGTCTCTGTAAACAGTAATGCAGCCAGAATGGACACTGAACTACAGCTGTTATCTCAGGACTGGCCGCATACATATATTACACATTAGTATAATAAAGAGTTGATGTAAGCCAGAGTAGAACCAGACCCTTAGATATTTATCTAAATTAACAGAATCACATTACTGTTTTGATAGCAGATGAATCAAAAGGAGTTTCGTGTCTTATCGCAAGCCTTCCCCACTTCTCTCCCACTTCTCAAGGAGGCTGTGGGAGAGTTCATATATCCCATCCCTGTTTCCCACACAATTGCTACCTCACCTGTCTTGCACCAGTTGTCTGGAAGAATATGTGGGTTTTTAAATCAGTAGAAGTTCAGCTGAGAAAGAAATGAAATTGTTTCAGTTTGAATTGGTAGGATCCCACCCCATGTGGACACAGGCATCTTGAATATAACAAACAATTTAGAATTAAATTGCACACTTGGTTCCGTATGATTGACTTCCCTGGGATTGTGCTGACAGAAATAAAACCAGAACTCCTCAGATTTCAATTAAGTAGATAAGTTATTGTCTATGCCTCCCTTCCTGTTACTTTGAGAAGAAAAGTCCATTATTAACTTACAAGATTGTCAGACTTGGAATTCTACAGTTGTGAGGTTCTGTAATATAATATATACCCCGAAAAGATATTGTCAAACCAAGATGTAGATATGATGTGAATCAGAGGGCTGAGAGAGATCAGTGCACCAAGTCTGAGCCCCCTCGATGTTGCCTCAACAACCCAGCTCACGGTATTGTTTACAGTTGTATTTTGTTCCACACAGTGCATTGTACAGTGTGTGATAGAGGCCACTCACTCCCAGTAACTGACCACAGGAAGCCAGACCATAGTCATTTGCACAGATATGTTGCTATGAATGTCTCAGACTGCACCAAAGCACTCTGTAGACTCATTTGGCCTATTTACCTCGTTGTAGTGCATATTTAAATTTAAATGGCAGCTAAAAAGCCCAGTGTACTGACCTAATCATCATTCAATTTTTTTTCCATTGTTTTTCTCTTTCTGTATCTGCTGCTCTAAGGCAGGTCCTGCTTGACTAACTTGGTCTTCTAAGGTGGCCCACAGTGATGAGGCCACCTTAGGTTTAATCTCATTATTAATAAGCTGGACAAGGGCATTGAGTGCACCCTCACTCAGTTCATAAACGACACCAAGTTGGCTGGGAGTGTTGATCTGCCGGAGGGCAGGAAGGCCCTGCAGAGGGATCGGGACAGGCTGGATCAATGGACTGAGGCCAATTGTGTGCGTCTCAGCAAGGCCCAGTGCCAGGTCCTGCACTTGGGTCACAACAGCCCCATGGAGCACTACAGGCTGGGGGAAGAGTGGCTGGAAAACTGCACAGCAGAGTAGGACCTAGGAAGGTTGGTCAACAGCAGCTGAACATGAGCCAGCAGTGCCCAGGTGGCCAAGGAGGCCAATGGCATCCTGGCCTGTATGAAAAATAGTGTGGCCAGCAGGGCCAGGGCAGTGATTGCCCCCTGAACTCAGATTAGATTGGATAATAAGAAAAATTTCTTCCCTGATAGGTTATCAGGCATTGGAACAAGCTGCCCAGAGAAGTGGCCGAGTCTCCATCCCTGGAGGCATTTAGGAGATGTGGCACTAAAGGACATGGCTTAGTGGTGGACTTGGCAGTGCTGGGTTGGACTTGGTTATCTTAGAGGTCTTTTCCGACCTTAGTAATAAGCTGTCTTTCTGTGTAATAGGTTTAGGGTGTTTGGTTTCATCCCCAACACCCTCAATACATGTGAGAAGCACCAAACAGCAGGGAAAGAGCACACTACCCTGAGAAAGGTGCAGAGCACACTGCTCAGAGAAAGGTACTTCTGTGCTCTTCACAAATAATATAGTAAATAAAGAAGCAGAACAACTCCTACGCTGTGTCAGAAATATACTGTATTAAACTTAATACTTCATCCTTCGCAGGAAAAGAAAATACTTGTATTCCTGGTTTTTAATCTGCTATACACCCAACACAAATTTTATAAATCTTCCATGAAAAGAAAATCCTTTTCATCTACACTCTCAGGAAGCATTCATTCCAAGATCCCGAAATGTTGTTCTGAGTGTGTTTTCACAGTATTTCAGGATATGAGAGGAACTATGACAACTGCTGACATAAAGCTTAATAGAATAATGGAAATACTCTATTACATTTAATCACTAAGGGCACCTGCTACTTAGTACTGATTGAAGCAACTTATCTTAATTTCTAGATCAAGTGTCTCCTGTTAGTGCCTTAATGAAACAGTGTGACATACAAGAAAAATTACTTTGCTTTGCATATTGCCATTTAAATGATTCAGGGGGGAAAATCAACCCAAACAAATATTTCAGTACTTTCCCTGTTTTGTAAACATCAAATTTTCCACAAAACACTTTTACTACAGGAGTGTCTCTGTTGGGTAACTTCAGTCTGTGCACAATATGAGCACATTCTTTGGAATATCCTGTTTCAATGCTGTCCAAGTCACCTCATGTTGGCTTCAGCGGGGTAAGTGAAGGCTCCCTCTACCCCAAAGTAGGAATGCTCTCACTGCCACACTGCACCAGGTGGAAAATAGCTGGTATAGTTAAAATAGTTGGGGTCACATCTTGAGTGTTCTTAAGGCATTAAAATGAAGGGTCTAGCTTGTCAAAAGAAGGGGAATATTAGTAAGGATGTTAGTAAGCATTACTTCAAAAGCAGAGATGAGATGACAGGGGCTTGGGAGGAACAATGTGAAGGAGGGACCCAGGCACCAGCAGTGAGGAGGGAGAGCGAGGGGCAGTGGAGCGGTGCTGAGAAGGGAAGCAGGAGCTTGCAGGCAGCTAATGCAGGTGCTGAACTGCATGGGAAGCTCTATTTGCACAGCCCCGCTCACCAGAAGTGCCCCTGAGGGTGCATGGCTAAACAACTCTCAAAACCAGTGTATGAGTTACCAGTTTTCCGTTTCTCTCTTCCTGTGCCGCTTCTCTCCCTTCTAAGACAATTCCTGCAAGGGATAGGAGTTGCATTTTGCCCTCAGCTGCTTTGATTCTGGTCCCATTTCCTACTCTGGTGTCTCCCCTGAGGGCCACTACTACCCTGCTCTTCCCAACCTCACCCTATTTGCGCCCTTTCCTCTCAAGGCTTAATTTCCCTGACTTTGATCCTTTAATTGGCTATTTCCCACTCTCAGCCATTAGCCTGCTTCCCTGTGTGCTGGCCAGCATCCCACGATTAATCTACATTTTTAGAAAAGAGTAAAGCTTAGGACTGAAATGGCACCCAGGAGCACGCAACTGTGCTGTAAGGGGGCTGAATAAGCCAGAAAACCAGGAACACATATTCCTTAATGAGGAGCATTTGCAGTCACTGTTACCTGGGGCTTTCTAAAGAGCAGCAATCTTCAACCTCCTTGTCTTAGCCCAGGAGTTTTGCAGGTTCTTGTAGCACCCAAGACTGTCATCCACTGCAAAACAGAATGATGAGAACTCCTACAAGAAAGATTTTGTGCATAAAGATTGTAGTCACTGGCAGTGTCAAAAAACAACAAAAAACAAACCAACTCAAATACTTCAGTCTACTGTAGGATAAGGAGCTAAGATCAAAATTAAACCCTTATAAACTAATCACAGATGTGCAACAGCTAGTAAGGAAACCATTTTCTAGTATGTGGGAATCATTGACATTTCCTGTATTTCAGAGAGGGAGATGCATACGATTTGGAAGAAACTTCCTGAAATGTTGTAAATCCACCCTCAAGTTCCTTTTCTACCTTCCAGGTGAATGTCAGACAGTACTGGTGTCTTTCTCACTTTTCTGATATGAGCTGCCATTTTAATCGAACCCAGCATACTTGTAAAGTATCTTCCTGCAAAAACCCAATATGTAAAAAATTACCAGCCACTTCTCAAAAAAATTCTTTGGACTTGGAAAAATTTCCTTCATCATTCTGATGTCTTCAATCCACTAAGATGGGGCTGGGAAGAATAAAATGAGAGAGCACCATAGTTTATAAGGCAGCAGCAGGGAAATAAAAAGGTAAGCCGAGATGAAAAGGAAAAGGGAAAGGGAAAGGGAAGGAAGAAGAAAGGATCACGGGATGCAGAGCAGTGTGGGTAGCAATTTCTCTTCCTCTGACAGGCCAACCACTAGATTTTTTTCTGAGAAGGATCAGCCCACCTCACAGCTGCTTGGAACATGAGCTGGGGGATGGGAGGGGAAGCAGAAAAAATAGCAGTTCATTGCCAAGCAGAAATTGCACTGGAAACAGGCACCTGGGAATGTGCAAGATGGGATTTGCAGGCACAGCCATGCAAGGTGAAGAAGGAAGTCATATTCTGTAGGGTAGGAAAGACCACTGAAGACAGTTCAGGTGTTCAGTGTGATCTTCTTTCTTCAGAGTGATCTTCTTTCTTCAGAGTTAATTCACACAACTTGGAAAAGAAAAAGAGAATTGCAGTAAAAGAAAACCGCAATCGAAGTTATTATTTTTATAGGAACATCTACCCTGTTGGTGCTCACCCTCACAGCTTTGGGTCTCCCTGACCTTCAATTGCATGCTGTCCCCTCAGTGCACTTGGGCAGTGACCCAGGTCCAAACCCACAACACATTTGCCACCAGAAAGCTCTTTCCTAAGACACTTTCACCCACTGCAACAAATCTTCCGGACAGTAGATTTCATGGCTCTGCTAACTGTGTGTATTTCTGTGTGGGACCATGTAAAAGCACACACTGTTCATCACTCAAGATTTGCTTTGCTGTCATGATATCACTGTCTGGGACTGGTATTTTTGGTGATGGCCAGAAACAGCAATAACATACTTTTCCTCATGTTTTGATTATACAGGAAGGACTTACACGATAACACAGATTGAAGTTCAGAAAGAGAACTAGTCAAGTTACTTTAAAAGAAATTTCTAAGTGAAAACATGGGTTTTCAAAACTTTAGACAGAAAAGAATACTTGTAGGAAATTTGATAATTACAAATATTTCTAACAAGCAGGTATAATCCCCAACTTCCTTTTTTTTTTTTTCCTGTTTCTAGTAAGAAAAAATGGAAGTGAGAATAAGAGAAAAAGCAGACAAACTTTAAAAAGTGAATATTCATGTTTAACTTTGAATTCTAATCTAAAAACGAAACGATTTTAATATTTTACACAAATGTATGAATGTTCTGTTTATGAATCAATATTTAGGGGGAAAAAAGTGTGAACAAAACTTTCAAAAAGAACTTTGTAGACAAGGTATGAATTTTCAGGTAGTGTCTCTATTTCTTATTTTCAATTTAAAAGTCCAGCAGCAGAGACAAAGCAATTGTCCCCAGAGAAACATGTAACACTGAAGTGCACAAGGTGAGAATTGTTTAAAGTCACAGTGATGGACACCAGCTTTCTGATCGTGTTACAAGACAACTGGTGGCATTGTGTAAAAAGGACTTTAGGTTCTGTTTATCTGAACTGACAGCAGTTAGAAGTACATTTCATCCTTATCTATCAATTCTAAAGCTGATCTAACTGGAAAGGAGACAATTTTAATGGAGGGCTGCTGCCCACGGTTGTACTTAGTCCAGCAATTGCAGACTTCACGCAGCCTGAGCCACGTACAGACATTTGCACCAGTGAAAATTGCAGAATGTTTTCCTATCCAGAATGGCAGCACTTTACATTTTCTTGCACATCTTCAGAAGAAAGGACCCCACAGGGTCAGGACAACAAAGAATTAAGCAGAGAGTGTCTGCGACAGGGAGAGTGCAATTATTATGAGTTACAACACTGTCAGGATTAACGTGTCTCTTTAAAAAAAAACGTGCAAAGGAATCTCAAGCCATTAAACTGTCGAGCTCCTAGCTATTATATTTGATCCATAAACAGTACCTTCAACGGTACAGTGCCCTCTAGCACTGTAATAAAGTATTAACCATTAGTTAATACTTACCCTCCAAATTGCTACTTAGAAGCCTCTTTAAGTCCTCCCATTCAAAAACCTATCAAAAAAGAACAGTTGATTCTGAAAGGGCTGCAGCTCCATTTAGAGTCAATGTTTGACTGTCTTAAATTTGTTAACTCTTCCTCACCCCCAGGGGAAGCAATACTATCACTCATATTTTACTGGTTTCTAAATTAATGTTGTGATTAAGCTTCCCCTGGAGTTTTCAACAGCTCCTTATGACAATGCAGGTTACTCCCTGAAACAGGAATGGCAGTAATTGAGAAGTGGGATCAGAGTTTAAGAAACCATGCTTTTGAAATGTGGCTAGGAACAAAGGATCTAGATAAGAAAAGAAGTGGGGCAATTTACACCTTGTTATAGAATTAGCCATTGCTGACAGCAGTAGCTGGATATGGGTAACCATAACAGACTACACCCACATTTGAGTCAGGATGAGCTGAGCTGCCTCCACACCTCCCCTGTCCAAATGCAGCTAAACTGCATGAAATAGACTCTCCTGAGCACTGGTCAAAAGAGCTAAATTATAGGAGCAGGATCAGTCTCAGCAGCTTTGATCTCAGATGCCTAGACTCGGAGATGACAAAACTTGGTGTGATTGTCCTGTAGAAAGGGACCAGAATGGTCCAGAAAGGCATGGTAAAATAATTTTAACAATCATAGAATCATAGAGTGTTAAGAGGCTGGAATGAAGCTTAAAGATCATCTAGTCCCACCTGCCCTGCCGCAGGCAGGGACAACTCCCAGGTTGCTCAAGGCCTTATCCAAAAAAGTTCACTCTTAAGACATGTAGAATAATGGACCGCAGGTAGGTAACTCCACTCTTAAATGGTCCCAGTGGCTAAGAGGGAGATTATCAGAAAACAAAGTGTAGCTGTGTAGCTACTGCAGCCATTGGGCAAAGTTCAGTGGGTGCCAGCTTTTCAAGGGGAACTGGGAAAAAGCAAGGAAATACCCAAGGCCTTTGATATGTCGTCCCACATTGCAAGGCCAGAGCGAGGAGGCACCAGGCAGGGAACATCCATGTTCACACTCTGCTGACTTCTACTGCTGTCCAGAGGGCCAGCTGAGGGTCTGTAGCAGTGTGGATACAGTAAAAGTGGGCTTGGTGAGCCATCTCAAGGGCCTGATTTCACACATTGTGTCTGTTTGCAGTGTTAAACAAATGCAATTCTCACTACAAAATAAACTTTCTTCTTCAGTGATGCACCTCTAACTGCTTCTTGAGTTGCTAGTCCTGCTGCTTCTGTATGGAACTCAAAGCTTCTCCCAAGCTCATGTTCTTGGTATTCAGACCCTCCTCGTAGGTACAGGCACAGACCTTATAATTGCAGTCACACAGAACCACTCACCCAGATTCTGCTGCGTAGAAGGGGGGCTCCAGAGACAGAAGAAATTCTGTGCCTTTCCCCAGGTACGTATTTTTGCAAGATTATTAGGCTGTGCCTTTGAGATCCCATCAGTACTTCTCCCCAGTCCTGTTTTGACTGTAGAGGACAGCCCCAGTGACCAGAGAGGAATGGATGAGATAGCACATGGAAACAGGAGATATTTCCCCCCCCCCTTTATTCCAAATATCTATGATATGGATGCATATCATGCACAGCAGATTATATCTATGCCTAAAAGCAACAGGCCATTTGAGGGAAATTAACTATACAGGCTGATTGTTGTCTCATTTAGTTCCTGTCAGCTCTGCCCTGGAAGAGGACACAAAGAAGAGATTGTGGAGACTTCAAGAAGTGTGGATGAGTTTTTCCCACAGTTTAGGATACTTACATGTTGGAAAGCCAGGAATCGGTTCAGTTGGTGTACTCATCCTGCCTTACCTGCTTCATCTTAGAAGTCAGGACCTGTTATTCCAAGCAAAGTCCATTCAGCCTGTGTGGTGGGAACTCTTGGCAGTCAAGAGAATCTCTGAGCAAGCAGGACTCGGTCATCCCCACCTAGCAAGCTGCTTCATTTGCTGATTGTAAAAGGACACACAGATTGACCCAGAGGTGCTAGCATCTGAATCTGGAGGATTAGGTGGAAGGCAGAATATGACAAGGGCTTTGGGAGCAAGAAGGGGAATGAGAGCCAGAAAATCCCTCCTCACATGGCCTCCTTCTATCTCCTCCAGTGGCCTGTAAGACACTTTTGTTCCAGCCTCTGTTTTCAGTCTCTTTGGTCAGAAAAAAAAAAAGGAGCAGCTGGAAAATACTTTTCTAAAGGCTGTGGTAAAATAAATTCAGCCCAGCACATATGGAACACAATCAGAGCAATTCTTATTTTTTGCTGGAAGGCTTCTCTCACATGAACTGCAAGATCTCTGAAGTGCTGTCAGTGCTCTTTGGAAATAAAAACTATAAGGAGGTCCTATTTTAAAACCCTTATGTGTAGAACCCTGTGTGACACATGTCCAGAGCATTGTGAGATACTGTACCTATTGCACAGTTTGCATCACTCATTAATGCACTGAGGCTGGCACTGCTGCTAACTGACTCTCCATACACCCAATATATTTAAACAATCCCACAAAAGGCACATATGACCTCTCAAAATAAATTATCACATGGAACTATTTTGAAATAAATCATGTGTTACTGGGGTAGCTAGTGAACTTCGAAGTTGTGATATTGTGTATGAAAAGCCTGTCTTGTCTTTCAGATGTCACCCTCCATCTCTGATGTAGGCTTTTGCTTTCCATGGAAGTTTGAACACCACCAAAAGGCTTGGCTTAATGGGAAGGAGGTGATTAGTATTCCAAATCAAGCCTTTAACCTCTTGGATGCATTTCAAAGACACATTGTGGCGTGAGATGTTGTAAAGGTTTTATTAGTACAAGCTTGGGATGCCCTGCATCTCTCATTTGTAGCTTTGCCAGCTGCAGGGTGTCAGAGCAGCAGGAGAGGGCTGCTCTGCGAGGGCTGAGGGTGCCAGCAGGGCAGGCAGGGCAGTGCTCCCACCCACGAGTGCAGGGCTGCAGTGCAGGAGTGGGGAAGCAGAGCATATCCAGTGATTCTAATCAGGGTTGGGCTCAGTCCAGCAATTGCCAGACAAGTCCACAAAGGCAAGGCAGCTCTCAAGTCAGGCTATGAATTCCAGTCACTGGGTCAGGGACCAGGGACAAGAACATGGTCAGGCATATCCTCAGCATAGCTCCAGTATGGACAAAGGCCTGAGTTTAAAAGTGGCTCTCACCACTCTCCCAGGTCTCTCTCTCTGACAAAGCTCCACACAGATCTCACACAGCTTGTTTCACAGCATCTCACCCCAGGTAACAGCTGCACATAGCAGACCTGGGCATGGGCACAGGCAGCCAAAAACTGTGCTGAGTGCAGGGAAGGTTGCAGAGCCTGTTGGTACACTCTGGCTCTGGCATAGGAAGGCAGCTCTTCCTGATCTCAAGAGGTGATAAATGTGAAATCAGTGGATGGTGTACCTCCACCAAGTAGTGCCCAGTGCCTGAGGATTAGCTATTTTATAACAGTCTGGAAAACAATACACTACAGAACTGAACAAAATGTCCAGAACAAGCGGGCAAATAGAAAAACATCTGTAGCACGTTATGGAGACACACTCACAGAGTCACCCACATCCACGCCCATTCACACAACACATCTGAGGTCATTACAGAATTCTGTTTGTTTCTGCAAAAGAGAAAGAGAAAAATGTTTGAAGTTTTCTTCTTGATGCATGTTTAGAACCTCTGACTCAATTTCCTCCCACTCTCCATTTGGTTTGACTCAACTCACTATACCTTTCTCCTTCATCAACCAGTTAAGTAGCATAAATTTCTGCCTTTTCAGCCCACTCATCCAGGGCACCTAATAGCTACTAAGAAGGCTCCTGTAGCACATCCATAGCATATCTGAAATCAGGGACAGCCTCCTGACACCGGCACCACAAAACACCAGAGAGATTGCAGTACACCCTGGACACTAACGCTGGGCAAAAATTATAACTAAACACAGGCTGGATGCTGAAGAGTATCTTCTTTGCTGCAGGAAGAAAAAAACCACAGTCCTTACAGAGTATATCCAGTCATTCTCAAGCAAAACCATCTGGCTGAGTCCTTGTCACCGCCCAGACAGAACTTTAGGAGTGTTTATCAGCACCTTTATCCAGATGCAGAATATTTGCCACTCCTGTGACGCCGTGCAAGCAACATTTCTCAGGTGATGTCTCAGACAGACACTGAGAAGGTGAGGAAGCTAATTGGCGACACCAATTAATGCTCTGTTTCGTCACAGTCCCTTTGCAGACTCAGATTCCAAGCACACTCAAAGTCAAGTGAGACTTGGAGATTAGCACCTGGCCTGTCTGTTACATAGAAGCTGTTATTGACGTGTTTCACATTCAAACCAATAAAAGCTGAAACACTCGGCACTCCAGACAGATAGGAGATTTCTAGGCTGAGAAAAAGCCTGAAGGGAGTCACAAAAAGAAGCTCTGATCAGGAATGAGAAATGTTAGCAGTGGAAAAACCCATCTAATGCCTGCTCAAGCAACGTTTGACTCTAGTTTGTTTCTTCTGAAATTTTGAGATAATCTTGAAATTATGCAAAAGAAAAGGCATCAAGAAAGAGAAGTGGGAAGCAGAGCAGTGCTACAGATTTAATCTTTTGGTGAAAAATAGCTCTGTGCAAACTCTGATTCCATGGCTGGTGAAGTAGCGCACTATGGCAAGAGGAAAGGGACTAGAAAAACAAGAGAAGGAAAACAAATAGTCCTATCTCACTCAACACCACCAGAGACTATAAAAGAAGGGAAGAGGGTTCTCCTGAGTTTGGTACATCCCTCTGCAGTGGGAAGGTCACAGGACAGCTTTCAAAAGTTCCTGACCTGGAGGCCTTCCTGCTCTTTGAGGGGCTCTCTTTCCACACAGTGCTATTCCAGAAAACAGAGACCATGTCTCAGAGTTGCTTTAAACACTAATTCAAGATCAAGGAATTAGAAAAGCTGTTAAATGTTAACAGGAGAAAATGTTTAGTACTTTTGGGAGTTTGCTTGACTTGGGAGGGGAAAGGTTAAATTAGTAGGTTCACTGATGAAGAAAAACCACTGTCAAACATAGCCTAAAGGATTATTTTACTGCTAATCAGTGGATTTTATTGTAATCTGAATTAAAAACACGCTGCTGGATATCAAAGCACACAGGCTTTATCGCTGAGCAGGGCTATCTGTAGTAGGGACCACAGGAACTGAAAAACAAGACTTCAAATGTAAGGCTTATTCTATTCAATTAATTCAGCCTACAGAAGAGAAGTTTTAGAGGTGACATAATTGCTGAATATAGGGATTTGCACACAGAAAAGCATTTAATAAGCGAAGGAGGCAAGCAGACAGGCGTTTCAGTCTTTCTGTCAGAGACATAATGTGAACCAATAGTTGGAAGTTCAACAAGAAAAGTTCTTTCTTATTTAAATAAGTTGTAATTTCTGGGAAGTCAGAACTACTACAGCATAACAGTGGAGATCACCACCTTTTGAAGTCCTTGTGACAAGACTAAATCTTTTAAAAACACTATCTAACTTCAGGGGAAAACTGCAAAGGGTACGTTCAGGCTGGCTCCTTTGCTCACAAAGTCAAGATACCTCTGTGGGGCATTCATGCTTCAGGACAGACAGCAAAGTTTGGAATGGGGCTGGTGGCAGAGCAGCCTGCAAGAGCACCTTTTGTGTGACTGTCAGCAAGTGGCCCAAGTGTTGTGTAAGCAGCCAGCACCCAGTGCCCCCAGCTGCCCTTGCACACGTGAGACAGCAGCTTCATGCCACAAGGGTCCAGAAGGATTTTAAGACCAGTTAAGAATAACTTGCCCGATTCAGGGATCACGTATCTCCCTCTGAAGCATTTGGCAGTGGCTAGAGACAGCATACCAGAGGAGACAGCCTCCTGGGCAGGCACAGTCTGGCAGGCGCTGCATCCTTGGCACAGGCTGAGCAGCACACAGGGTGTCCTTGCAGGTCTCCTATGCATGCAGCGACCAGAGCTGACCCTACTTAATTTATGAGCTCGTCTGAGATCACAGCCTCATGTATTATGGCTCCAGGCTCCATTGAAATGAACTTTATTAAAATAAATTCCAGCTGCTTGGAAGGAGTTACAGAAATGACAAAAAGAAGGCAAACTCCTCCATTCCCTGACTCACTGACAGCAGAAATAGTTACTGAAGACCAAGTAAAATTCAGCTGGCTCAATTGAAGGGGCATGAGAAAAAGATCTAGTCTAAGAACAAGCAATTTTGATAAAATGGGATGGTTACAAATGCTAAGTCAGAACTCCCAGCTAGGCAACAGGCTTAAAGCAAAGAGACAGGAGGACAAAGGGTCAGGAGGGCACCTGATAAAGTTTCTGACTGAAGGTGGGATACATTTTAATAAATCAGATTCATTTGCAAGGGGTCTTGAATGCTTGTACCTTTCCTGTTTTGTCTGTTCCCTGGCCTTTGGTCTGCTGTATTTCCTTCCCCAGGATGCCTGTGGGCTGTTAATGGAGAATATTAGGGAGCAGCACCAGGATGTACCTCACTCTGCATGTTGTTGCCAGCAGCCTACAGGTTCATTATTGTCCCTGTTTGGTAGATGCTCTTTTTATCCTTGCTTGGCTCCTGAGGAATTTCAAGAGGATGAAACTTCTAATGAAGCCTGGCATTCTCACCCAGCCACAACTAATCAGAATTGCTGTCTGGTAAGGATCTCAGAAAAAAACCCTCCAGTTTTCTGCTGTTTCATGGGTCAGCAGTGAGGAGATTAGATCTAGACCCTACCAGAGCAGCAGAATTGCTCTCCTTGGTCATAGGGTTGCCAGGAAAAGTGCAGTATTCACAACTCAGAATTCTACTGCAGTGCACAGTGGAGAAGGATCTGAACAAATGGGATTAGCTGTTGGTTTAGGTGGGAACTAACCCTGCTCTTACAAAGTACTCATGAACTACTTACATTTATAGAACCTACAAAAATGCAGTGTAACTTTCACCCCTCAGAGCCATCTCCCACTCCCACCTCATGTATTGGCACTGAAACTGCCCCTTGGAGTTCCAGGAGTTAGGGGCAGGAGACATTAGCAGTGCCTTTGTGACCTTGTCCCCATTCCTACCCTTCTGCCTCCCAGCAGTGAATTCTCATGACTTTCTGGCAGATTTCCCCAGTTTTAACCAGCATTGCCAAGAGCCTGCTTTCCACAAGAAATTCTGGGGTCTCCTTACAGTCATTTACTGGTAATGCTGGAAATAGCCTTTTTCACCTCATGTCAGGCATCACAGACAACATGAGCGAGTCTTTACCTGAGGTTCCTAGATCCAAACCACCTATAGTGCAAAAAAAAAAAACCAAAAAAACCCCAAAACCTCAAACCCACCCAAAACTAGAAGTCTAGGATCTAGTTAGTTTCAGTAAAGTGGAAAGAGCACATCTCTAGTACAGTCAGCAAAGCAAAAACATTTGCCAGATAATCCCTTAAACCGGGAAGACCTGCAGATCTTCAATGGTTTAATGGCATGCACTGCCACTGGGGGAAGGATGTCACACCTCAGTAAGAACAGGTTCCACTGAATCAGATGAGAACATTCTAGTTCAGCAGTAATTTCACTTAACGTCAGCTCTGTAGCCGGGGTTTCATGTGAATAGTGTAGCTGAAAGCCATTAGACTTCTCCCTCATGCTATCATCAGCCACTTTTGGCAAGGCCTGTTAAACGGAATAACTTGCAGAGTGAGCCAGAAATAGGGCCTGTGGAACAGATTCTTCAGATCACAAATGTTAAACCATAGAAATGGATTGGTGACAAAGAGGGTGGAGGGGAGAGAGGGAAGTTTCCACACACTATTTTTTTCCCCCTAACACCACCACACATGTGGTCTACACCCCAACATATGTTTGCAGTGAGTGTAGCCCAAGAGACGTTCCAGATCTTACTCAAGAGCTGAAACTTGAGTGAACCAGCCAAGTTTGAGATTAATCAAAGGGCAGGGTGACGGTGTGTGTTGAGTGTAATGGAGCCACCCATGCTTAGATTCCACAGGCAAGGGGGCACAGAGACACTAATGGCCCTCTGATCTGTGGTCTGAGGCTCTCTGCAGCAGCCACTGAAGGACTCACCTCCTAGCTCAGAACAGGTTTTCAACTCTGACTAGGCTGTCAGTTTGGGCACCCCAGGTGCATTCCCGAAGTTAGAGGGATGAAGCGTACTCTGGGGAGTACTTGGTTTTGAAAGGTTCTTTGAATTTTATGGCTCCTTCCTTTCTTGCCTCTACTTCTGCCTCTCTCCGCACTACCACTGGATTGGTTTACCAATTTTCACAGAAACATTCTGAGCATGAAAGAAGATGTCTCTTCATTTATCTAAACCCAAAGTATGCCAAGATAGATGGCTGCTGAAGAGTGAATACCATGTCAGGTCATGTCGGATCAGAAATAAGCAAGCTAAATGTTTTTAGCAAAAAAAAGAAATTAACTACAGCAAGAGGGTTACTGTGGGACACAATATTCATGCTCATACAATTCTAAAACTTAAAGTTATGCATTCATGTTTAATAGAGAGATTTAGGAAAAATAAGTTTGTAAGTTCAATAGACTTGGAGACTTATATCTTTAAAATTCCCGAGAAGATATTACAGAAAATCAGGAATACAGATATATGTACTAATACATTACGGGTGACATAAGTTAATTTAGGGAGACCTATTAGGAGAATGAGATAGTTTATATAAATGTGTTATTTTATTTATCACAAATGGTTGTGTACTTGATTTAAAAGACAGCTAAAGATTTACTGGGACCTGGGATATAGGCTGGGGATTTTTATAAAGCTATAAATGAAAAGGGAGCAGAAAGGAGAAACACATTTCAATTTTATATGTCCAGTACTGGGACTGGAGCTAAATACAGAGCAACAGAACAGTGCTCCCAAAGAGCCACAGCTCTGTCACATGGGGGCCTGGCAGGTAACACATGGAATTGTTAGATGGAAAATGACCCACCAAATTCGGCTTCAGTAGAACTTTTTTCCCAATGGAGAAAGTGCAGTAACTAAATAAAAATTCATGGAATAGGCTGAATGATGCAGGTCCATATCTTATCAGAGCTGGTGCCTATGTTCAAATGATGAATTAGTTTTGGCAACTGAATTTGGAAATTTATTGCTGTTTTTATTTTTCTTCAGTGGAGGAAAGCCTAGCACTTGGAAAGGAAGCCTATAAATCTTAACATTAGAAAGGGGAAAGGGCAAGGTGTTTTACATATACACAGGGCTAGACAAGAAGTTGTTTTTTCTAGATACAAAGAGCAATGTGCAACAGATTTCTTTTGAAGATTTACTGAAAAATAGAAAAAATATTCAGTGCACATCCCCTTTGTTCTCTTAATTCCAGGTTTTATTAATTTTCCAAAAAAAATCTGTAGGCATTTCAACAAGAATAAAAGCCTATTGCTTCTTTTACACAAAAAAGTGATTGCAGATTTTTGCCAGACAGAGGAAATGGCAAACCTGTTTATCTCTTTGGAAGATGATATAACCAGAGTTTTTCTGGGATGAGAAGAGTTTGGGAATCACCTCACCCTTAGACGAAGTATCTGACCCAAACAGTGGTTTGCTACTCTCCACTATGGAGCACAGATGGGGAATGCACAGCCCCCATGGGGAAATAGCCAAGTAGAACAAGGCTGCTGAAAGGGTGATGGGAGCAGCACTTGTAAATGATAAAAAGTCCTGACATCAGTTGAAAGTAGTCTGAGGAGCTCCAGCCTGCATGGGAAAGAACAAGAAGATGCAGCAGATATTTAACTGTTTCCATAAAACTTTCCATTGGCTATCTGCAGTGATTCATCCTATCCCCAGGCAAGATAAACAAAATTGCCTAATTAAGTCCACATCTTTGAATGTCCCTATTAAACCAGCTCCTCATCTTCTCTTGCTGAGAGGCACCCTGCACTCCCTGATTGAAGCTGGTGGCAGCATTTAATGTAGTATGCTGAGAGCTTATGGCTAGAAGTTTGAAGCTCTGAGAATCTCTCCCACGCCCTTGAATTTGGGATGGAGCTGCTAAGCAGCAGGCTCTAGAAAGAATATGGACACTTTAGTTTGAAATGAGCTATTGGGGAAGTTCATAAATTCTCTGGTAACAGCAGGTGACGACAAGAAGCTCTCGAGGGCAATAGCGGCTGGCAGTAGCTTCAGAAGAGGTTTGCCTCTTACCTTGGCAAGCACAAGGGAAACTCTCTTCTCTGCCTCCTCTTTCCCTTAAACAAAAACAACCCCCCTCAGAGCATTTTGGAAAGGAGAATTGGTGCACTAAGATGACAAGGCATTCTGCAACATGGGTCTGAGGAACTGCTTCCAAGAAAGAAATCCTCATACACACAGATCACAGGAACTTGAGCTCTTTTCATATCAAAGCAACATGCTTAGGGGCCTTCAAAGTGCATTCTCCATTCCAAGGCCTAATGGAGTTGGAAACCTTCAAGGAATGAGAAAAGATAAATTTCTGCCAAAGAGTCCCACTCCCTGGATTTTTAAGAGATCAAAACGTTCCAAGCTGCTAGTTCTGCAACTAAATATGGGCTAAAATGGGATACTTTATCCCATTAACAACACTGCCTTCACACTCCTTTTCCTTCAAGTCCCTAGTTTAAGAAGGGTTAGAGCAGTGGGAGGTGAGGAAGGGAGAAAAAGTACTGAAAGGAGAAAAACTGCTAAAAGGCAATGCAATGACATTTTAGAAAATGGAAAAAACTGAAATTAAATATAATTGTATCACCGGAATATCAAAAATATCTGAGTTATTACACAGCATAACTCTTGATTTCCAAGGAGTAGAATCTGCACTCTGATACGTTGTGTGACTCATAGAAAAAGTTTCAACTTTAAACTGTAGGATAATGGTGACAAGATCAACAGCTGATGACTCTGCAGCACCCCATATAAGCTGTTCCAGTGTGATTTCCACATCAAGATCAGATCAGTGGCTGAGGCGAAGCCTCAGATCATGAAAAACTTTTATTTTTTTCCTGATCTTAGTTTTAAATCTAGTCCAGCAACCACTTGCCACATCAACTGTCACGCATTTACCAAACCTTTACCAGCCTCTCTCTTAATACTACAAATCTTGAATAGTTCCCCAAAACTCCTTTTAGCTCCAAGCTCTCCTGAAGGCTGCCCAACCCTAGCCTCACCTAAGGCTGTCCTGACTGGCACCTAAATATCCATGGCCCTTCTCAGAACCAGCCTTTTTCTTGCCCTGTAGGCAAGAAAAGGCAGAACAGAATGATAAATCTTAATCCCAGCCCAAATCCTGGCTGCCTCTCTGGTGGATGGACACCAAGCAGTTTTGTCACCAGTGCCAAAATTCAAAGCAGCCTTATGACTCTGTGCCCTCTCTAAATGCTGGAGTTAGGAATAAACTTGCTCTACACTAACTTGTATTCACAGACCCATTTCAATGGGCAGCCATCAGTAATATCCCAGAAACTACCCCTACTCTGAGACCTCTGGACTTTAGCAGACCACAGCTAAGACTAGAATTAGGAGGTTGCAATAAACAGTTTTTACTGCAGTACCAGAGGGCTTGCAAACATAATGAGGCTGTTGTGACAAACAACACCCAGTGGCTCCAGCTGAACTTGCAGGGAGACCTATTGCAGAGCTAAGTGAACGCCAGGGTTCAGGTTGGATTTATAATTCTTGTTCCAAAATACAAGCATCAAAGAGTTTCACCCAGACTTCTACATGGAGGTTTCCAAAAGTAAGTGTAAGCATGCCAGAAAGCTCCTCCGAGCCATGATTACTTTCAGGGATGAGGTGCCTCAACGGCCTTCAACTAAAATTAGGATTATGAATAGGAAGTAACTAGAGCTCCTTTTGTTGGTGAATCCCAGGAATTTGCACAAGCAGGCAGATAAGGCTCCCAGACTTGTGCTGTACTTGAGCCTGCAACATCAAACTCTTTTGAACATTGGAACTATAGCTGGGGTTAGACTTTACTTCTGGAAAAGAAGTACAGGCCATGACTAATTCTTATCATGCCCTCAAAGCTTGCAGAAGAACAAGAAAACAGCAACATTCAAGAGCATAATCTAGAAGACAAAAGGTCCCAGTAGTTATAACATCAGGGTGTGCAAGAAAAATGAGGATAATGTGAGTTGTTTTTACATAACAAAAGACTTCCGTGGATCATGGAAAGAACTATGTTAAGTAGGATCCTACAGCTTGCACTGGCATCACACTGTGATAAAGCCTAGGCCTAGGAAGGAGTCAGACTGCACTTCTGTCCCTGCTGACCAAGCAACAAAGTACTGGTAGCAGGCTGGCCAGAGCTGCTGGCTTTCCAGGTACAGTCCTGGAACACTCTGTGCCATGGGTGCTGAGATCACAAAGACTGTGCTAGACCTTCTACCCAACTGGCACCAGAATGTTTTACTTACAATTTATTCACTGTCTAAACCTAAGCCAGTCAATAGGTTCACCTTCTCCACTCATTTCACCTCACAATCACTGTTTCCTTTTCCAGTGTTAGTCTTACAGAATACAGCAGTTAGAGGTGTTCTTAAATCTGTTCCATCCCACAGCTAACAAATTTAGCCATATACTAATAAGAATTTCCAGCGCCAGAACTTTTCCTGAACTAGAACCTTCTTGCATAGCTATTCATCCTTCATTCTTAACTCGTCTCACTTTACTCCAACGATGTTACTGAAGCCAAAGAATCCTATCAACACCAGCCTTCATTCATTCCTGAGGAAAGGGCAAACACCAGCTTCAGCGTCTCTTGTCCCAGCCCTCACTGTCCTTGTAAGTAACTCTGCAGAAAAACACCCAGGGCTGTTAGAATTGCATTCACACTTTCTATCCATTACTGTAAGCTACACTCTTCAAAATTCTGGATAACCCTAAACCTGATGCAGCATGTCATGGCTGCTCCCCTTGGCACGTCTCATAGCAGCCCTGCTATCTGGGCAGGCTTAGCCCCTACAGCACAAATACAGGTCCTTAAAAGAAAAATGGGGACAGCCCTTCTATTAGGCCCTGTTGCAATAGAACAGGGGTAAGGCCTTTACCTGAATGAGGGTAGATTCAGATCACACATAAGGAAGAAATGTTTTTACAGTTTTGGTGTTGAAAGACTGGAACAGGCTGGCCAGTGGGGTGGTAAATATACCTTTACTAGAAACATTCAAGGCCTGGTTGGAGGGGCTCTGAGCAACATGATCTGGTTGAAGATGTCCCTGCTCATTGAAGGGGGCTGGAGGTAGTGGACCACCAATCTAAATTATTTTATGAAGATTCCATGAAATATACTCCTCCTAACCCCCTAACCAGACTATCAAGACATTCTCTGCTTCTGTTGCCAATGAGTCTGCTATAAACAGGTGAGCTTTATAGTTTTAATAAACTTTTATTTGTCCTTGCATGGATCCTAACCATAACCTTGCACTGTCAGTGAGGCAGGCTTTCCTTTACTGATGGAATCTGACAACAGCAGCTGTAAGCACTACAAGCCTTCCAGTATCCTGAAACATGCCATACTCTCAACCTTTTATCCTTACAGGAAACATCTCTGCATATTATAAACCAATTACATGGGCTACTGTAGTCCTCTTCCTGCAAACAACAGCCAGCAAAAGCTCTTATAAGGTCCTGCTGGCAGTAACAGGAGGGTGTGACAGAAGTTCTCCTAGTTTGGGAGAATAAAGGGTTGAGCACGAAACAGTTACTCTGTTGATGTCATCATTAAGTCCGAGGCTAGCAGACTACCCTTTCCCACCAAACTGATTTCAGGGTAGAGACAAAGAGACTGCTTTCCCCTCTAGTTCTGCTTTACCCTCCCCTTTGCTACTGGAGCATAGGAGTCCTCAGCATGGCTTGTGAGGAATTCAAGAGGAGAGGAGAAGATCTCATTACCATTTTGCTGCCTATTAAAGAGTGAGACAATCTAACTGTGGTAAAAAATAAGTAGCTGAATGCAATTATGAGAATCGCCAGACATCTCATTTCATGTCAGGCAAGCCTATTGCCTAATGGGAAGACAATATAATCCTGCTGTTGCCTTGCTCAGATGAGAGAGACTTGAGCTAATTAGCTCCCACTATAGCCAGGCATGAAATTGCCAACTTTATTTTATGATAGCCATCTGAACTATGATGTGCTCTCTGCATCTTCTCATCCCATAAAAGCTGGTGTAACCAGCTTCACTGCTCTAACGAAGTGCAAGCTCCTCACTAATGACCACAGTGATATTGAGGGAAATCTAAGAGAAAACAAGAGAGGGCTCCCAAATCCCAGACATGCTTCTGCTCTGGAGCCTTGGTCCCTGGTAGGACATCTTCCCACCTCTGCTCACAGAGGTGAGGACATTCCTTGCAGCCAAGGGCCTGGACACCCCAGCATTCTGCAGCCAAACCTTCTCATCAAGTTTTGGCATTCATTAGCCAAAGCAGGAGTTGCTGGGGACTCCAGGAAGAGCCAGCAAGCGTGAGAAAGAACATTCAATCTCGGTGTTACAGGAGGCAGGAGATTGTTTTCATAACATCTGTGGTGAGAGTGCATAAAGCAACAGACAGACTGCCAATACTTGGAACTACTCAAAAGGCAACTCTGGCAACCTCACAGATTGTTTTATAAACAATTGGTTTCAAACTGATCCTGAAGTTAATGGGAAAGGCAACAGAGTCGCTTAAGGACAAAGGTGCTGTGGTTTCTGCATTCCCTGCTGACTACTTCCACAGCAGCAGCCCTACAGTGGAGTGCTCAGGCATGGAAGTTGTGTCCGTCCATCTCACGCTGCTGGCAAGAACCAGTGTGGCAAACCTCAACAGCTGAAATACAGCCACCGGCTGCCATGCTTATCTCCTAAGTCCCAGTCTCCTGAGAACAACTCTTACAGAGAAATTGGCTTCTGATATCCCCTCCACAGCTGGCTGCAACTCATCCTGCTGCCCTTCATGGCCAGACCACAGCTTGGAATTTGCTCAGCAAAACAACCTACCTGGCCATGCTGGTTGGCTCCTCAGGGCAGGGTGCTGCTCTGTGGGGGCCATTCCTGTCATTGCCTTGTCAGGGCAAACCCCACACCACCACTGTCTCTCCCAGACACCTCCCTCACCTCCAGACCATTTGCCAAGGCCTCCCCCTCCTCCTTAGGCAGTTCCCTCCTAGAGTACACCTTACCCTCCAGAGGTGTGGGCTCCCACACTGCCCCAGCCCAGCTTCCACACCACCTCACTTCCACAGGCTCAAACAGACCTGGTACTCCTGTATTTCCACTTAAAAACAAAACAAGACAAAAAACCCCCACCCCAAACCTTCAAGAAAACACCACACAACAGTAGCAGTGGCTGCATCATTTCAGAGTCTCCACCAGTCTCTTCCCAGCCTCAGAGCACACAAGGAGACACATTACCTTCCACCAAGCACCAACATGATACCGGTGACACACTTGCTGCCATGCCATGTCAAAGCCTGTGCAAAACTGTACTCAGGTCCCAGGTGACTGGGAATGCACTGGTTTTGAGGAAAGGCATCCACTGATTTCTCCAGGCAGCTTCTCTCACACACATGGAGCACACTTCACTGTTGCTCTGTCCTACGTTGTTCTGCAGCACTGAAGAATTGCCCACAGGGCTCTAGAGGAGCCTCTCCAAAATACAAAGTGCTCAGGTGTCAGTCTCTTTGCCCAAGTGAAAAGCGACAGGATGAGAGGAAACAGCCTCAAGTAGCACTGGGGACTGGGGAAGAAGGGGATTAGATTGAATACTAGGAAAAATTTCTTCACTGAAAGGGCTGGTAAGCATTCCCCAGTCTATCCCACCTCAGAAGACCAATACACCCTGATTTTAGGTCACAAGTTTAGAATATAGCTTTATAACCCTATTTTGTTAAATTCCAAGTCTTTTACATAATGTTTACTATGAGGTAACCACTGAAAAAGCAGAAGAAATCCGTCAATCAGAAGTTATTCAACTATTTTCAGTCTGTTTAAGCAGAAAAAGGGGGGGGAAAAAAAAAAAACAAAAAAAAACAACCTGCACTTTGTTTTATAGGAACTTACACCCTCTAGGGAAAAATGGTTTTGCCAAAAGAATTCCCAATCAGTGCTTACCAGAGTTAATTACAACATCATATTAAAAGAACAACTTCTTTTTGAATACTTAAGAGTATCGTGAAACAACCTCTGCCAAAACTAAAGGTCTGCACTGTGCTGGGTTATTGTTCCAGGCTGTCTGCAGACATCACTGCATGAGTTATACTATTCTGACATCATTTTGCAAGTTCAGTGCACAAAGCACATGCCTGTACTATAACATGACAGGACCTCACATTTCCACCCTAGTAAACCCTAAATAGTTTCCAGAAGTGCTATGTAGAAAATACCCAGGAAGCATGCTGGGTAAGCCATTCAGATGATCACATGCTCTGGGATTCTTGCTGTCTCTGAAGAACTTCCATATGTCCAGCCTGTAACTCTAAAGAGGGCAAAAAGAAGGAAAAAGTTAGTCTGGTGCATAATCCTCTGATCTCACTGCCACAACTTTGGAGCTGGTTACCTGAGGGAGGCAGAGAGATTCCGGAAGAACTGCAGACTGAGAACCTCCAGGAAAATTGTTTGGACAAGAAGAGACAACATGGAGAAGACTTAAGGTTATGAACAGCAGATAAACGCTGGCCAGAGACACACGATGGAAAAGGTCTGGCATTCTGGTGTCATGGTGAGGATCCAGGGTCCTGCAGGAGGCCTAGGTCTGATGCTGGTATAGTTCCTAACCTGGTGAACACTCTCAGAATGAAGAGCAGTATCAGGATAATCCCTGAGCTGCTGCCACTGCTCAAAGAACCATTGTGAAGGAATGGGAGTTACTAGCATCTGGACCCTATAGGTGGAAAGGAAAACGTTCTCGTTTCCTAAAGATAGGGCCTGTTGTAGTTACAGAAGTAGGTTTCCATACTTTCTACTTAACTCTGGATTGCTGGGGACAGAGGAGTTACTCCTTGACACCAATCATCAGTGAGAGAGTTATAGGAAAGAAGATGCCAGAGAGATATTTAATTCAAGTGTGTGAAAATACCATCCTTGGGGCCTAAAGCAGGATTTTTCCTCTCAGATTCCATACTTTATACAGCATCTTTGTACTATTTGGGGCATTATCCTTCTCTTAAACCCCTATTTTAAATGGTGGTAATATTTTTTGCCCAGAGAACTGAGACTAACTTTTCTCCAGGCACACAGCATCCAACATTCCCCTAATCCCTCCCCACAAAAGCCAAACAGCACACAAACCCCAGTCAATTGTATTATTAGGAGCTTAGAGGAGAGAAAGCAGAAAATTTATACCTGTGAGAAGAAAGAATTCATGGCCAGGGTTACAGAATTTACTTAGGAGAAAGTAATTTCCCATGTTTGGCACAGAATGTTCCTGCCACAAGGCAAACAAGTTGCATGAACTCTGCCAGCACACACCTGCTAGAAATTGTTTACAATGGCTAAAGCACACTTAGAACCTTACTAGCAACATTTTACTAATAGCTTTGGTTCACTAATTGCATATTTTTTGCTAAGGGCCTTTTGCCAGTTTACAAGTGTTTGAAGACTTCCATGCTAGTAGATTTTTACACTGACAAGCTTTTAGTATCAACCTGGTTTAAGATGTCATTCAGAAATCCTGGCTGCTAACTGAGGTTTATATGTAATAAAAGGCCGAGGCTAGAGCAGAGTCTCAGAGGCTAATGGGACAGAGCCAGACCATGAATAATTGAGGGTATGTTCTCCATTTATGGCATTGAGTGGTAGCATTTGTGGGAATCCCAGGGTCCTTCGGCTTTTCAGCAGTGAGCCCCTGTGGCCGCCGGTTCCTCACTTTCCCCAACAACGTCAGAGTCTGACACCACCACTTGCAGTCTGTCCTTTGGCAGCCAGAAACCAGGCTTTTCTGAAGTCTACCACATTCAGCCCAAATCCTGAACAAAGCTGGCAGGCACCAGCCACACCACCACACATGGGAGAATTAGAGGGAAAAGAACAGCTGCCACATGTTAAATTTGAGTATGTGCCATACAGAAAACAAGATGCACTGCGACCTATACACTTACCCATAGCCACGCTAACTAATGCAATTCCTCTTCCCTCTGCAGAATAAAAAAACACCTCATGGAAAGAATTATAGCAGCTCGTGAGTGTTTCACGATCACACAGAATGAGGAACGTCACCAGTTCATTACTGGGGGCCTTGCTTCGGGCCACAGGGCGGTCACAACTCCACTCTCACAATATTAATTATTGGCCTGGGATGGCTGTAGAGAAGCTCATTGGCCAGCACAAAATGCTTCCATGTGCTGGGCTTCTGCAGAGGCTGGCGCTGTGGGCTTTGCTAGACAAACACTGCAGCTCCCCAGAAGCCTGAGTGCTAGTTTGATTTCTAGCTCCAGCAGCAAACCTTCACCTCTGGAGAGGAGCTGGGAGCCTGGCCCAAGGAGCAGCAGCAGATTTCTTGCTCTCTGAAGGTCTGAGGACTTCTTTCCTGGAATTTTTTTTAGATCAGATTTATAAGTATTCAGTGCCCTCTCCTTCCCCACAGACTGCCCAACTCAAAGGAATTGAGCATGGAGGGAAACAGGAAAAAATGGGGACAAGGAAAGAAGCATCATGAGAATCTCCTCATGCTGAACTTCCAGAGCTAGGTAGAGCAAAAACACAAGAAGGAAACACAACTCTCACAGTACTGGAAGACATACAACAAAATATCCAACTGTGTTCTTCTCCAAGAAATGGAAGGGAAAATTATCCCTAAAAATATCAAGCATGTAGCACAAATCGTTTACAAGGGGAATACATTTGTAATTACAAGTTATTTTAGCTACCCTGCTGCCAGGAGTAACAGGGAGCAGAAGGAAGCGATCAATGTCATCTTCTCGCTCCCCTGGGACCAGCCCAGGCTGGGTTTTCTTGGTGGAACACCTCCCTCCAGTGGCCAAAGGCAAGTGCTTTCCACAGAGCTCGGGCAGTTGGGGACCCAAGCTGGGGACAAGCAATTGTCCTCACCTTCCCTACGTTCTCCGTCCAGCTCCACAACAGGCTGATGGAAACCAGCCCTTCCCCACCTAGGAGCCATCAGATCAGGGTCGGCAGTTTTGCCAGGAAGTGGGGCTCTGGGAAAGCATTCCCAGCTGATTAAAGCAGGGTGCTCCAGGAAACCAACCAGAAAGGAGAGACTGTGTGACCAAGAACCAAGATCTTCTCAAACACAGCCTAAAGGAACAAGTTGTACTCATAGATAAGACTGATCATTGCACCCTACTGTGGCTCCAGCATCCATTTAAGCCCCTCTTGCTCTGCACTCATCTGGTCAGGATTACTGAAGTCTTGACTTAGACCAGTTGCCACCAGTGTTTGCTGGGAGCACCCTAATACCTCCTCTGCAAACTTCATTCTGTTTCTTCAAACATGTATGAGGACTTAGGTCATGCTTATTACTTCCTAAAGCAACAGCTGTAAAATTCATTAGCACACTACCTTAGGTTCTTCTGAGCCATTTTAAATGTCCAGGGGTACCAACATGGTGCAGGATCTGAAGGAATTTTGAGATCTAGCTCATATGCACTTCTCAGCCGCTTAGGTGAGAAAAGCAAGAAGATTTATATATTTGGTCTATCTACTTCTCATGAGCTTTTCAGTCAAGACCAGCATGTGGTGACATAAACTACAAAAAATGGCTATCTAGCTTTCTTCTTTCTCACAGTGGCAGGGCAGGGGCTGAGGAACCTTTCTTTAAATAGCAGCCTGGAGGCAGAATACTACTGAAGGTGAGTAGGAAAAAATTATATAGTTAAGCTGGGGAGAGCTGTATGCACTGTGGGCACAGCAGCAGGCTCATATTTTATCAGAATTAGTCCCCAAGGCTTATGACTGCAGACTGTGCAGGTTTGAAGTGACATCTTCAAATACTTACCTTAGGACACAGCAGGTAATTCAGGGAAATACCACTCAGCTCACCCTAAGACAAACATACTTCATAAAACAAGACAAAGCTTACTTTAGAATACAGCCCAGAAAATTTGTCACCTCCCCCTGCTGGGCAGTGTCTTCATAGTCCACACTGACCTCACACACGTGCCTCAGATCAGCTTTTTGATACCTTGAACAAACAAGATGTCAGTGATCTGCACGTAAAGCAGAAAGGGGTGGAGAGGAAGAATGGGGAAAACACTTCAATGCACAAGTCATAGGTAGAGACACATTTTTTAGCAAAGTCTTTATTACAGAAATATTCACCCTCTAGACTTTTATATCTGTACATGCATTTCTTCCAGTAGGAAGATGTTGCTAAAAACAGACAAAAACAAAAAAGGAATTCCAGAATGGGCTCCTTTTTACTTGCTGCTCAGCATTGGCATCTGTAACTGAACAAGAATCTTACAAGTAAGAACACATTAGAGAATAGACTTTGTGTTACAAAAGCTAGCAAGCTTCACTGCTAAGGGTGCCTTCTGCCATAGCAAAGGTCAGCTTGAAGGATCTGTGCAGGAAGGGGCAGATATCTCAAAATTGCAAAGCCTAATCAGACCTCCATAAAAACCAGTGGCCCAGTCATAGCTACTCTCCCCAGTCACTGCTCTCTCCAAAGATGAGGACAGGGCAGGGACCCACTGCTGGGGCCCTGATCCCCTGCACCAACCTTTCTTCCCAGAAGAAAACCAAGTAGGTACTGAAACCATCCCTTGGAACTGCTAAGAGTGTTATTACTACCTGCCCCACCCCGACAGGAGACAGTCCTGGAACCACCTCTGTAAGGCAAAGGCTCTCTCACCAAGTACCTTGGAACAGGTCCCTGGCAAGGACCACCCACTTCTCTCCCACCGTCCTGATGTCAGGGTGATTGTACCATGTGTAACAGCAGGAAAGCTGCCGTGCCTCAGACACCTCTAAGAGTGAGGATTTGCACCCAGCTCTCTTATGTAAGCAGTTGGGGCAGTGTTTCATGTGCATTTCCTACTTTCTTCCGGCCTACACCACTCCTTGCTGCTGGCCACTGGCTGAATAGAGCAAATGGCCCAGCCATTAGCATGGAATCCTGCAGCCTGCACAACTGCAGAACCTGCTACTTCTCTGCTGCAGTGCTGGCACTTGAGGCAGAACTCAGGATGCAGCCATGGCTCCAGACCACAGTGGAGTCAGAAAAATGGACAACCAAAATAAAAGCAATTTGTCTTTGCATCCAAACTACACAACCTATACTGGGCACTGATAGCAGTGATATTTCCAATATACAGCACCAGCAATCCAGTCAGATCCCTCCATACTCATATCTAAACCCACAGCTAACAAATTTTATGTTCATAAAGGAGCAGGGGAAGAATCAAATTAATTGCAACCTCTGTAAAGTTGGCAACCCGAGAATGCAACCAGCAGAGCCAGCCTGGGGCTGAGTCCACACAATGCAGCAGTCTCTGAAGTACCTCCAAGCTGACAGGAGCCAGCAAAGCAGAGCTAGGGGGAGAGGAAAAGGTAAAGAGGCAAATGGGAGAAACATGTAAGTGTCAAATCCAAAACCCAAGGGATCCATTCCAGAAGTAGCTGAGCACCACCACCACAATCTGCCAGGTCACACAAGGAATAAATAGGTGGGCTTGGCTCCCTCCCGGTGGCTTCTCATCACGCTCAAAGGGAAGAGCTCCACTGAAGGCAAGGCATAGCTGACTCCAGAAACAGGAGGAGCAACTGTGACAGTAGCACTCTGTATGTCAGCTGAGAACCTAGGCTGGAAGATGCACAGTAGGAGCTGAATCAGGTTAACTGCAAGGGATGAGAAGGCCTATAAAGCATGACTAGTCACCACCACAAGTCAGTGAAGCAAGTGAAGCTACCAAAGCACTGGAATCTCAACAGAATTCCTGGCTCATGGGACTTCAGGGGGGAGGTGAAAAGATGTGCAGGAGAAGAGCAAGGGGGAGAAAAGTTGTTGTATGTTAGGCCCAGTGGGTTGTAGAATGAAGATATGAATAGTATTGTTTAACATGGAGCAGGCAGCAAAAGCATTGTCCCCACAGGTTAATCAGTGTCTCATGTGATATGAGACAGTTTAAGTTCTGCTTCTTGAAGTAGAAATAATCCAGAGGCAGGATGCAGGTGGCCCAAGGGCCCTATTGCCAGAAGATCAGGCTGTGTTGCAGCTCTAACAGTTCTTAGCAGAGTGGTATCAGAAATGGGATGTCACAGGAATTATGGTCAATGGTTGGACAGTCTGGGTATGAGGCAGGAATGTTCTGTTTGCTCCTTTCTCTGTGGTGCCATAGCTCTGGAGTCGGCCAACTCAAGACTTGGGCACTTTGGTGTAGTCTTCACTGTGTATGTTCTTGCAAAGCGAAATGGACAGTATCATCCCCAGCAGCTGCAATAAGTATGAAGAATGGGAACAAAATCAGCAACCAGACAGGTAAGGTGGCAAGAACAGGTGATACAGGGGAGCAGAATACAGTGAACATCTTTTAATGACACCACACAGGTGAACAGTTAGTCCACAATGCAAGGCAAATGCAATAATTGGAATGACAAAAATTTGAGCTTCATAAAGATGTGACTTCATCTGCAATCTGTGTTACGGGCTTTTTAAGGCAACAAGTGAGATTTCACTAACATGGGATTTTGCTTGCCTCAGTATTCTCGTTGCAGAATTGCCAAGAGTCAGATACAGCAGGAAGAACCACAAGTAGACAAGGCTTTGTTTGATTTTTAATCCAATCAACAAAAGCAGCAGTTCAAAGGTCCAGGCAGACACAACCAAGAGCTAGAACTGCACTGTCATTAAATGAGGTGTCAATCACTTGAGAAAACAGCTTTGCCTTTAAAAGAGTCTCCTTGATAAGACAGTATAGGTTCACATCAGGAAGTGACTTACCTCTATAACAGCAACACCAGTGCAAACTCCAAGAATGATACCAAGGTTGTCCTTCAGCCACTGCTCTACACCATCCATGCATCCCTATAGAGAAAACATGGCCACAAAGAAAAGAGGCATGATTCTAAATATCTCAAAACTGAAAATCCATAACATATCTTTGCATGCAGGAATTATCCCAGTCACATGCTATACCATGTTTCATGGAAGCTTTTGCAGAAAAGGGCAGGATCCCTGTCACTCTGTCCCCCCTTCCCCCAAATTCCACAGGTACTTCAAGCAATAAGGACGTGAAAGAAGTGCTCTAAATTTTCAGGGGAACAAAGACAAGGCAGCTTCAGTGGAAGCTTCACAGGGCCCAGACATACCCACTCACCTGCTCATGAACAGGCCAGTCAGCATATGTTGCAGTGCCATTGACAGGGTCATCCAGAACACAGAAACCTCTTCCTTCCACTAAGTCCTTAGATCTATTGGAGCAGGAGCACGGATACTCAGTATTGCTTTTGTTCTTAAGAATCTCATTATTTTCCCATTCCTTTGCTCCAGTCCAGCCACAGCAGGCAATCTAATAATGGGATAGAGATCATTACAGTCTTTCACTTTGCACTGGCAAGATAGCTGCACGTGAAAATAAGCAGGCAGAAGTACTCAGGAGCTCTCCGTGTAACAACAGTCAGGCCACACAGTTTACACGAAACACCTCCCTGGTTACCTATGAGCTGTCCAGAAGACAGGGAGATTATTTCCTACTAAAGAGTCACTCTGCTAGCAAAATAAGAGGTAAAGGGCCCCGGGGACAGCAGCAGCCACCGCACGGTGGCGTCCCCAAGCCACCAAGCCCCAGCACATCACTGCACGCCAGCGCCTCCCTGGATGCAGCACGGACCAAGCTGGAACACGGGACCCGGGATGGGAAAAGCTTTCCATCCAAAGAAACATTTACATTCCTACAGAGCCACGTGATAAAACCCTATTTGCTGGAGGGGAAAGCACATCGGGAAGTCTAGCAAGGAGTAAGATCTTAAGCATGGATCCCAGTGCTTGCCCGGTGGTACAGAGCAGAAAGGCTGTCAATGTCGAGGCAGAAGTTTAGGGAAAATCCTTCTCTGCTCAGAAAGGAAAAGTAATGTTTCTGTAATAATAGACATGAGATACAAACAGCTGAACACTCACACCAGGAGAAGCATTTGGTTTCCAATAGAGTGTTCTGAAGACCCAGCCTCCAGAAGGAACTACCTCTCCCTCACGAGAAGTTTGGACTTTAACTCCAAGACTGGTTTACAGAACCCCGCCCTCTTTCAAATGCTAACTCCAGTGTGTGAGATGAAGTAGACTCCTAACACTCGATTTCTCCATCTCTGCAAAACATTTTTCTTCTGTTCCTACATAAAAGAAGGGCTCAAGCAGGAGCCTCTCTCCACAGCAGACTGAGGCATCTCTTGAGTTCACTAACAAGGAGCTGCAACTACAGTGACAAAACACATAAATCTTTCTCCAAGGAGGAGAAATACTGCAGGTCAGTGTTTTGCAGACCAAAGAACAGACAGAAGACAAATGCTGTTACTTGTACTTACTACACATCAGTCCCATGCTGGGTATGTATTTAACCACAACAGCCAGCCAGCTCTCAAGCTTGTGGTTTGGCAGTAAACAGCTGTCATGACTCCAGTGTGCTTGAATACTCTCTAGCTGCTCAAGTGCTGACCCTGATGCTAAAACAGAAATCATGGGCAGTTGGATGGCTCCCAAGAATGCTGATACGTGCAGAAGAACCATCACAATAAGCAAGCAACATGCACCAAGTAGTAAGGCAGGTGGTGCTGCTGACTTGCCTGGCAATAAACTAGGGACTTTTTGCTACAAAAATCATGTGAAAATTGTTTTTCACGCATGTTAGTATTCAGGAGGCCCAGCAGAAAAGAAGTGTTGGAGTACCACTTGACAGGCTGCATACATTAGGCCATGCAGCCAACAATAGCTAGTTCTAACACCCAGCATGCAGGAATGAGTTCAGGGTCTGACACAGAAGCAGCAAGCAAGACCATTTTCTAGTCTGCAGGCACCAAACCTCACAGGTCACTTTGTAGATCAGCCAGATCAACGTGCAATAGTTGTTTCTCTGCCCTCAGCCTAGCTTTAAAGGCCATTGCCTGCACTGACAAATAGCATCATCTACCTCTTGCTGCCCCCCAGGACTCACCTGTGTCTGCACATAGTCCCATGCATCTTGCAAGTTCCTCTTATCGTCATCCGAAGGGTCATAATCTTCAATCAGATCTACAACTATGTCGGACAACTCAACTTTCAGCTGGCACGAAAAAAAGAGGCAGGAGAGTCAGATTATCAATTCTTGTAGCCTTTTCTTTGGTGTTTCAGGCACATATATAAAGCTACAGTCAGTCATAAAAGCTGACTGCAGGAAGTTAACAAGTACAGGTAAGGACAGCAGCTTTGCTGCTGCAACAGCCAAAGCACCAGCAAGTCCTTGTGTGGGCACAGGGAAAGGCCACAAACCTGATAAGCAATAAGGAAACAGAACGGGGAATGGTTATCCTGCTGAGACACAGGCTGAATGACTAACTGCCTGCCCCAGACGAGACAGATGTGCAAGGTAAGTGCAAGCTGAAGGACAACATTGCCTTAAGGACCCACAGGTTATGTGTTTCTAACCTCATACTGCAGGTAAGATCCTGGTCCAGAATCTCAGCCACTGCAGTTCATCTCCACTGCTCAGGGAAGCTGTGAGCCACTCTGCTCCTGAATGCAGATGGGTTTTCTGATATACAGCTGATGGAAACCTGCCTTTTTCACAAGGTGTTGATCTACCTCTCCCCAAACTCCCACAACTGCTGCTTCTGTATTGGGACAGGAAGTATTACAACTACCTAAACTGCTCATTAACAGTCTTATCAGTGTATCAAATTCATCCTTTCACCACCATTCCTTCTCCAGAGGTATTTACAACACCCTTCAGTTTGATGAGAGGTGCAAACTATCACCTGGCAGACTCCTTCACCTTTTTCCTTCTCACCTCCTTCTGAAGCTCTTCTAAACCAGCCTGAGTACATGAGGACTGCTGAGGACCAACCCAGATTCACAAGAGGTTGGAGAAAAGTGTCATTAGATTGCCTGAGGGATAGGATAGAGTTACATCCACCTAAGCACTAGGATGTTCCCATCCCACATACTACCTTTTTGACTGTGGTGCTACAGCATATTTCAAATCAGTGGAAATGGGTTTTCTCTTTTCTTTTTTCTTCTACTATCAAGCATTTTCAACGACCACGGCAAATACCAGGACACTCAGCAAGAGGAACCACTGCCTACTGTTGAGAGAAGCTTCTCTACATCAGCAGCTCTTCTTCCTTGGAAAACTGCAGCTCAGTTCACTGGGATCAGCTATGTCAGGCCAGACAGATGGGAGCTGCATGATCTTTCTTCTCCTGATGTCTAGCTCTTCCCCTTTTAATTACTTCACTTCCCCTTTTCCTTCCCTTCAAATCAAGGCAACCTGACCTGGTTCTCACTAATGAGATTGGCCTTGGCTGCTGCCATAAGCCTTATCAGTTACTGAACCTCTGAGTTGCCACCCTGACCCCTCCTGCACACTGCTGCTCCACATGCAGAGGGAGGAAAGGAAAGCTGGGTTGGTTTTCCTACCCTGGGCCCATCTAGCCCCTTAGCTACTGGGTCAGATGGAGCCTAGTGTCACTTCTGCAAGAATCCCAGGACCCCACCACAAGCAAAGACAGGACCTGAACCTGATGCCCCCAATCACAGCTACACAGGGAAGCTGTACATCTGCTCTGCCCTTACTCTTACAAAAGAACAGGCAAGAAGTCTTGCAAACAGCTCTTGTTTCAAAAAGTGAGGCATTTTAAAGAAAAAAATCAGGCATTCCTAGGTGGTTCAGCAAGCAATCTGAGAGAGGGTGAATGTTCTGCAAACAATGGCACAGCTCTGGAGAGCACACCCACAGGCAGCTTGCTGGTGGGTTTAACCCGCAGAGCAGCCCAAAGGGAAAACACAGGCACCTGCAGCTGTTCACCCTTAAGCACCTGGCAGAGGAAAACTGAAAGAGCAACAAGCTAGAGAGGCATGCTGAACACTTAGGCTTTCAACATCCTCACCATCTTCACCCACTTAAAGCCCTCAGGACTCAGTACTGTGTGAGACATGAATGCTTCAGGAAATGGCTACCATTGCTTTCAGGGCTTCCTGCTCCTTCCCAGCTCTTGCAGGCCCACTGTCAGAAGGCACAATGCCACCACCTCAAAGCACCTAGATCCTGGGCACCAAAGGCACAGCTCACTGCCAGAAAGCAGCAAGGCTGTCAGTCTCCCCACCACACGGGCTACTGAAGCAGGAGATGGGGAAGGCTGAATGCCAGAGCCAAGAGCAGATCTTTGATCACAGAATGGATTGCGCAGGCTTCTTCCCCTATCAGACACTGTCAGTTATCTATCCTGGCCCTGTCAGACCCAAGCTAGATCCATCCCTCAGCATTTATTAGCATCGAGGCTGCACACAAAAATGGGCTCAAAAAGCCAGGAGGGAGCTCTCCTTTGCCTTGTCACTTCAGATTCTGAAACTCATGCATAGTCCATAGCCCCAGACAAGTCACTGCACGCAGCACACAGGCCTGTTTGCTGCAAACAATAGCTAGCAAGGAGGGCTATTCCCAAAACACCACCGCTCTGCTTTACTCAAGGCACTTGAGCCAAGCTGCACAGAACTGTGTGATCTAGGCCAAGAGAGAACTTGCCCAGGCTCTGTTTAGGGGCTTGTGAGCCACTAGATGTAGGTGAGTATCAACATTCAGTTCAGGAAGTAGAAAATCATTTGCAACATTTATGATGTTACTATTTTGTTGTCCATAAAAAAACCCCACCCCACAGTTTCACCAACAAATGTAGGGAAATGAATGTTGCATCAACATCCTCCCAGAAGTACTGGGCAATTCCAGTCTGAAGGGGCATTCCTCCAACAATGCCCAAGGGAGAGGCAAAGTAGCAGCCTTCCTGTCAGAGGCTCAGCCTTTTACAGTTACACTATTTCAGTATACTTTCATATGTCAGTGTGGGGGAGGATTTTGACACCGAAAAGCAACAGATATGCCAACAATAACATCAAATGAATCCATGCAAATAAATACTTCAGTTACAAGTGAAGGAACGAGTATCACCTTGCTACATTTTGGATCCGAAATCCTTTCCTTCACTCTCGCTATTCCTTGTTTTATACCTAACCAAGTTCCTGAAGTCAGAAAGAAGTAAACACAAAGAACACAATAGATATCCAGGGACTGGCTGTTGAGCAGTTTCAGTGTGCCTCACTGTGCTCCGCGCTGCCCTGGGATGACGTACAGCCAGCGAAGCAGAGCAACTCACACAGCAGCACTGACGTGCAGCCCCAAACCACTGTGCTGGAGGTTTCAGCCAAGACCTTCCTCAAAGCGTTTTTCTTAGTGCTCTAGGCAGGTACTTTGGAGGATCCCTGAAACACAATGGCTCTAAAAGAGCTTTTCCATTAATTTTGTACATTAGGGATTGAACAGGAGCATCTCTTCAAAGCCCAGCTTCCCTGACCATTCTCCCAGATCTGTACAAGTGATGATCTCAGTCACTCTGGCTCCAACAGCTGTGCAGAACAACCCCCAGCACTTTTAAACTCTCCCTGGTCTGACTGAGGTTTAAATGAAGAGCTACAGCTTAAAAGTTGGAGTTTTCTAGAGTAGATTGGCAGCTGGAGGAGAAATGCTAAGAGAGGTGCAGAATTTCCTGGTCTGAAGTCACATTTCCCCATTGCAGGGGAATGCCCATCCCCACACCTCCACATCGGCATTAGTCAGAGCTGTGCATTGAGAATCATCTTTACACTCCAGTTTTAGTCACTGTTTTAGTTTCTCCCTCAGCTTCTGCCAGCCCAGGGAGCAAGCTACAGTCACACCACATTTGGCAAGGAACCCAGCCAACAGCTGCTCACAGTCACTACAGTACAAAGCTCAGATCAGACCTGCTGGTGGCAGGCACCTTCCCCCTGCCCCCAAACTTCTCCACCAGGCCCCATCCATAACTTCCCCAACCATTCTGCTTTCTGTAAAAATCTAGCTAAAGGGTTGGCTTAGGAGAGGCAAGCACAGCCATACAGCGGTATAGATACACAGTTATGTAGCAAAGGACAGGGCTCCGCACAACTGGTACCAGAAGCCAGTAGTGACCCCACAGCTATAACTTGTTCCTGCTGCATAAATGCAGCTCCCAGTTTAGCTGTCAAGTAGCTGAAGGCATGACCAGGCACTGCCTTGGCTAAGGAACCTATAGCCAGGACGGATTGTTGCAATGCGCTTAGGTAGCTCAAAAATGATTCCCTTTTACACTACACAAAGCATGTTGGAGCTCTAGAAGCACACGCTATGAGACTGCCTTCCTGACAAAGGGATCCACTTCAAAATATTAAACCACTTGGCTTTAAGCTCCAGCTGTAGAACAGGAACCACCAGATATCTGGGTTTGCTCCTGGGGAAAGAAGACAGCTCTTCCAAGAAGAGTTCTACACACTGATGCAGAAAGACTGAAAGGACACAAGAAGATGGCACAAGGAGGAAGACCAGTCAAAAAAGCACTCAGGTGGTAACTCCTCAAGGCACCAGTGATGGCAACATGGTAATAACCACTGCTACTACATGCCCAAATAATTGTCTACAGCAGGACCAAGAGGAGGTGTGGTCTAAAGCATTCCAGGACCTTTTTTTTTTTCACTGCTCCCACTACCCAAAAAGAAAGCCTGCATACCAAATAAAGCTTCATAATCCTTGAGAAAGCAGCACTATTGAGGCAGATGCAGAAAAATCAAACAGCAAAGCTATTAAGCTGGGGTAGAGAAAAGGAGAGTTCAGTTATGCCTGCTGACAGTATAGCCCACTTTGGAAGACAGAACTTCTAGATGTCGTCCTTCTTCCAAGCCAAGACCAAGGAAAAGACACACAGTAATAAAGACTTACCGTTTCTTTCTGGAAGTAGATGACCAGTGCAGCAGCAATCTGAGCTAAGAGGATTAACATGAGGCAGGTGAAGTACTGGAAACAAAAAACAATAGGTGATCACTATCAGTCTTTGGAAAGGTCTGTACATAAAAATTAATAAATTTCATATACAAGAGAAATCACAACATTGAGCTAACACCTTTTTGCCTGCAGACAAACTCTGCTATCAACAATGCTTTCCCAGGAAAAGGCTTAAGTACAAGCACCAACATCAGACCAGTGCACTTCAGCACTTCTCCTACCAGGCCAACAGAAAGACTTCAGGAGGGAAAGGGTTTACAAGCACTCTCTGCATGTGTCTAGGACTCTCTCTCCCACATCCAAATCCATTCCCAGACCATTGTGGCCTCAATCAATCAGTTGGACTTTGCCTACCCTGAGCCTCAACAGAAAGAAAAACGAGTCAATTTTACAAACCTAATTTTAAATTTTTTTTAAATCAATTACCTTTTTTTTTAAAACGCTATTTAATTTGTTTGAGGATCTAAATTTAAGATCCAGCAGCAAACTGCTGATGTTACTTTTAAATGGTGGCAGCTACCATTGTTAGACTAGGAGATGCTCTCAATACCAGGACACACACAGTGTGCTGTGCTTGGTTTCCAACACGTATGTGCTCTGAATACGCCAGAGTCAAGTAGCAGGCTGAGGTGTGTGAAGCTGGTATCATCTCACCCATCATGGACAGAAAACTTCCTACAGATTAACTGTTTGAAGAGAGGTCCTGACACACAGGACATTCCTAGTTGGGTCTCTCTTGACTCTTGGACTTTGCACAGATGTAACACAGCAGGACACTGTCACTCTTCCTCTTGCCTTTCACTGCCCTTGGAATTTGCTCTTCCACCACTGAGAGCACAGTGCCAGCTGGGAAGTCAGGGTGAGAGGGACAGGGTACACTTCTCAGCTGGCAGTCCTCAACCCCCTGTGTGCAGAAAGTGCCAGTGACATCCTCTCTCATTCAGAGTTTTGAGCTCATTATCAGCAACATCTGACAAGCTCTGCTGCAGTCTGCTGACAGCTGGAGAACTCAATGCGTGCAAATTAAGAACTAGATCTAAGTTGACCTAGCAGAATTAACCTCCCCAGGAGACTAAAGCCCCATCTACAATCCAACAGATATTTTGCAGGAGAGTTATTAAAGGTTGGCTCTGAAACAGGCATGAATACTCTCACCAGACCCAAGAGACATCGGATTTCATTGACTGCACCAAGACAGCCCAGGAACCCCATCAGCATGGTGAGTGCCCCAACACCGATGAGGATGCATGCACCAGTCTTCAGGGAGGGAGATGACATCTCTGTAGGAGCCAGGAGAGAGAACAACATCAGCTACTGACAAAAAATACGTTTGCCATCACCATTTACAGAACTATCTCCATATCTACTGATAATTGTCTTTGTCTGCTACAAGAGGACTACATAGAGGTGTGCCAAACATGGTGACAGAAGGCTGCTTCTGGTTGTCTTTTGATGAAGGTAGACTTAAAAGCCATCCTGCAGGTCTCCAGAGCCTGCAAGAGTCAAGGTCACTCCAAACAAACAAACCTTGTTTGGAGAAAGTTCTCTCCTTACCGGAATTTTACTCCCTCATGAGTGTACTCTGAGTAAAAGATTATCTACTCCACAACTACTGTCTATTTGCTTCAATTCCCTTTGCTATCTTCAGGGAAGCTTTGTTGCAAGTCCTAAACCCCCGTTTTTGGATAGCCTTTTCACTTTTAATGCACTATTTCATGTTGTAGCCATTCTGTTTTCACTTATCCACTTACAGTCAACACTGGGGCACACTAACTCTGAGGAGTGAAACATGAAGCAAGCTACAGCTAGTGTTGAGCACAGATGATGTGACAGGTTACTTAGCAAGTCAGTGCTGAATGGCTTGTGGCCAGGCACTTACCACAGGCTGTTGCAGCACCTGTGCACAACACCCTGCAAACAGATGCTATTCCAGGATCAAAACAGATATAATGCTCAAATTAGCTACTTTTACAAATCCTCTTAGCTATCCCCTGCTATTGTTTGTTATGTCTGCACTTTTTAATGCTCAACAGTTTTTCAGTCGAGTTTAGGTCAGACTATTTCAGTCTGCTGGTGCTGTCAGCCCTCTCCCCTTAGCATTTAGTACTGCAAGCAACAGAAACAAACTCGTACATTTGAGTTGGTCAGCAGACTATTTCTTGCAGAATAGGATTGGAGAGAGCAATCATTATAGCACAAAACTTGAAGAGATACTCTGTCTAGAAACAGAAACTAGGAACCTCACTTATCATTAAGAGAGATAGCGAAATCTGCAAGCTGCAGAGCATAGGGGAATTCTGGATGTACAGTGATTAATGAAAATAACATTCTTAGATCTCAGCATTTAGTTTCCTGAACTAAAGAAGTCTCAGGAGGCAAGCTTCCTCTGAGCACCTCCTGAAATATGTTAAAGGAGAATAATCAAGTCCAGACTGACGCTTTCCTCCCTAATACATACTTCCCCTTGCTTCTGATACCTGGCACAAGCCACCAGCTTCCAAACTTTTTTCCCTAAAATGTGCTGAACAGAGGCAAGTTCAGTTATCAAGAAGGGAAGCAGATCCATTTGCCACACAGGTCACTTCGGCCTTGATTAATTTCCAGGCCAGACTCTCCCTGGCTGGACATATGCCACAAACCCCAGGATCCTGCTTCCTCACCAGTCCTGTGACTCTTGCTGTGCAGGTTACGTGCTGATACTGCAAAGTATTTACTGAAGCAGCAGCCTTACAGGAGTGGCCTTCACAAATCTACCCTATTCCCTCCCTCAAAATCAGCTCAGCTATCACACAAGTCAGTGTTCAAGTGCCCAGGCTGCAGCACCTCCACAGCGCTAGAAAGCAGTTGCTTCCTCAAATTCCCACTAGAAGAAAGAAAAAGTTATTTCTAGCTCAAAAGCCCCTTGGAGAACTGACAGTGTCAGGGGACAGGAACTGCACTTGCAGTTCTCATCTGCAATAGTCTTGTCTTGCAAGAGAAGGCTCTGAGGGCATTCAACTCCTGCTTGTTTGCTGTCACTCTGTGTTTTTCCCTGCGCTGGGCAGGCAGCCAAGCAAGTACAACAGGCTCCTTTGGCAGCAGCTGGAGTGCCCTCCCTGATGCCTAGGTTACTAAAGCAGAGGGAAAGAGGGGCACGGCATGGGAAAGGAAGTGAGGGGGTAGGGAGAGAGCTGATACTGGAAATCTCCAGGAAGGAAACTAAATCCTTAAATGCTCTGTTAGCAGAGATTCCAAGTAAATGGGAAGAAACAGAGTCAAGTTCAGGGACTTCTCCCTCCACAAGTGGCTGCAACACCCATCAACCTGAGGGAATCAGCTGCTGACACACTGGTACTAAGCCCACCTCAGACTGTAAGGGGTACTGCAAACAGCCACGGTATGCTCCTTTTAGCCTGTGTGTATTAAAAGTTGTTTCTGCTCATGACCCCACTTTATTAACCAACACCCCTTGTTGTGCTTCTTGACCTTCTAGTGCTGTAGGAGCAAGACAGATGCCACAGCACAAAAGCAGAGCAAGGAGCAGTATCTGCATGTGTGGTATTAACAGGGGTGTCTTCTCCACCCAGCACCTCCCAAACCAGGCCAGAGTGCTCAGCAGGACTTGGGAGATAAAGCCCTTTGCAGACTCAGTGTGGTTGGGAACAGGGCTACAAATGCCAGTACTGTTCATTCCCCACATGCAGGCAGCCCTCCTGCACTGTCTGAGGCTGCTGCCCAACTCAGCAATTCCAGAGGTAGTAACCAGAGCCACCAAGCAGAAAAGTTTGAAGTGTTTCTAGGAAAAAGCTCAAAAGAAGAGGAGCTTGTGAAAGATGGAGCTGAGATACCCATTTGGTGAAAGGCCACTCACAGTCCTGTGAAGCCCAGACTCTGCTAAGCCAGCTCAATTTTTTTGGTTTCTGCAGAAAGCAGACCCCCTGTTAAGACTCAAGTCAAAGCTTGTGGCTGACTTTAGGGAAAGGAAGCTAAGCTCCTTGCACAACACAGAACACCTCTGATGCCCAGGGTAAGTCACATCAAGTGTATACAAGAGTGTGTTTTAGAAGTCAAAGCACTAAAGACTTCACACAGCCACACCCCCCAAATCGGCATCCTCCACTGCTTAGGAACAAACGCACCATCTTACTTTCAATGTACATGAAGCACCAATAAAATCAGGTACTTACTTTCTTTGGCATTTAAAACATTCAAACTGAAACAGATCATTACAGAAAGAAAGCAGTGGAAGCATGGAGGACTCGCACAGCAAAACTGCATTAAGGCATTGGGGGACTTTGCACATGATGGTAATAAGGAAACCATTGTGGAAACACAGAGCATGCAGTGAAAATAGGATGAAATATTAGCCCCTGTGTTCAAGACAAAATATTTGGATTCTTGGTTGAAGAGGCAGTGGTCTCATTCAGTCTGGCCCTGGTGTTTCAATCCACAAGACTAAGAGGAATGCTGTGTCTTCATGATTGCTCCCTTTCACCATGTCCCTGATAACAATCCCATCTTCCTAAACAACGTGTTACTGCTCAGGCCACAGACCAAGCACAAAAGTATTGCTATTCCTGACTACACCATGGTCAAACACAGCCCCAGAGTAGAGTCAATTTAGAAAAAGAAGGAAGATGAAGAAACACGGTCTTACGTAGAACCGCAATGAAACTGGTTTTGTCGGCCAGAATCCATATTCCAAACCCCAGGATCACAGCACCCAGAATCTGAAAGAGCAAGAACAAAACATACAGGGTTTTGTGCAAGTTATAAGCTTAGACAAATAAGAGGAGGCAGTCACTATTATCCATACTTCCAGACTAAAAACAATCATTCCTTTGCTGTTCCCACCCATCTCCCCTACGGTACTCCTCCCAGAGTAAACAGGATTAGCACAACTCCAGGAAGAATGCCTCAGCCAACTGCACAGGAGCCCCAAGATCTGCTTGGCAGTTTTTCACACAGTATTTTCATAGTACATGATGTTGTATAGGAGGACCATTCAAAACACTCTGAGGAAGAGACACCCCGCTGCTAGCACATTGTTGTCAGAAGCAAAAGGTAAGTGCATTGCTTCAGTGGAGAACCAAGACAAGACAAACACATATGATTTTAAATATTTTTTTTTTAATAGACAAACCCGTGACTCTAAGGGCCAGGCTGGAAGATAGCTGACAAAGGATTAGATATCTGGCACCTGGAACCTCCCCAGGCAGGAAATCTTTGACTTGTCAGGCTCTGTTAAAATGCTATGGCCTCAAACCACAAAGACAAAAAACCAGCAGCAGGTTCCCTTGAGCAAAGTGCTTCACCCCTTCCAAAGCCAAGCTTAGGCCATTTTGGATTGGCCCCTACTTCATGCCAGAATACCTCAGCCCCCCAAGCCAACACATCTGAGCCCCAGCAGAGTAAAGTTATGAAACATTAGCCGTGGTCTCTGCCTTGCTTACCACACAGTCTTATCTAGGGCAAGGATTAGTAGAGTAATATGTCCCTGTGAGGACTCAGCTGAATCTAGGCACCAAATTCAGTAGTCAAGCAACACACACATTTTCCGATCTCACTTTGAAAGGAGGGGGGAAGCATGCTCTGTTTCAGCCCTCAAGTATCAGCAAGTCTTCAGGTTCGATAAAAAGCTGAAACTTGTGCTGTTCAGCCAACTAGGACTGGAAAACACTTGTGCAAAGGTCCAAAACAGGCTTTGAAGAAACAAGGAGCAGACAAGAACTGCAACGGAACTCCAAACAGCTGTTCTCACATCAGCAGGATTGCAAGAGAGAATGAAGTGAAGTGAAATAAACTAACAGGGCTAAAGAGAGATTGCAATTCTGTGCTTTGCTAGATAATGTTCTAATACTTGGGAGCCAAGGAGAATGCCAAACCACCACCTGAAGCAAGCTGGCAGAGGGTTGTATGGACAGGCATTGGCTCCGCATTTTGAAAGTTTACACTAGGCTTCAGCTCCTCACACAAAGAAGCTTTTCTGAACAAAGATAAAGCCACAGTCTGAAATAAGCTGCTTGCAAGCTGTCCTGTCTTGGCAGAAGGTGCAACATGTAGTCAGCTCTGGGGACAGCATTAGAAAGTCATCAAGCAAGTTCCCACCTATGAAGAGCACACTGACTCAGCTTCAGAAAGCATGTAGCTGATGTATCCCAGAAAAAAAAGAATTCCCCCTTGCCTTTTGTCCCAACATGCCGCACCCGCAATGCTCAGTCTGCTGATCAAGCTAGAACAGCCCCTTGAACATGCAACAGCCGGGACACCTAAAACATTTCTCTCAAACTTGGTAGTAGCAAGAACTGCTGAATTGACAGTTTAAGGCAGTCTCACACTTAAACTATAGTTTTAATAAACATTTGTCTTAACAAAGATGCAAACCGGGCTGTATGCGACATCCCTTTTGGTTCACTGACCCTGAAATGTCACCTAAGTTTTGTGTTTTGTTGCTGACAAAACACAGAAGGGCTGCTGAGCAGCGTTCCTGGGAAGTTATTTGTTATGAGGTGCTCAGACTATCCAACGCCTGTTTTCACTCTGATCTTTGCTCCAGTCCACAACTTGTGCATTTGCCAGGAGCTGCTGCAGAAAACACTACAAGGGGAAGGCAGGAAGGCAGTAACTACAGGGAGAAAACACTGTCCCATTACCAAAAGCATATTTACTTCCTAGGAGGATAGTATCTCTGCTCAGCATCTTCAAGAGTTCCACCACATAGCAAGGCTGCTTCTGCCACTGGCTTGGCTTCAGACCCTCCATAGAAGAAACCACATCTGCTTTCCATGGATTTAAATGCCTCTGCTCCACTGCTGTAAACTCCTGAAGTGGGGAACACACGTCTCCCCTCCTCTCTGAGGGATGGAGGCTTCACCCCCAGTTTCAGCAAAATCTCCTTCCACACCCAAGCCAGAAGGACGCAGATCCCTCAAGACAGGGTCAGCAGTTTCCCACAGAGAGCTAGCCAAGAGGGGCTTGGAAAAACTAAGCTGTGATGGAGCTGACTCATCTTTCTGGAAAGAGCAGCTGGGGGTTCCCAGCTGTCCTTGCCCAGCACTGCTTTCCTTCATGCTCGGATTGTGTGATGTAACACTGAGACTGGCACAGGGACCAACAGAAAGGCTCTAAAACTCCAGGCTTTGCTTTAGGTAGTAGCCTTCTGCTGCATTTACTGAAGGGTTAGAAGCAGGACAGACAGTTATATATTCCAAACAAATAGTTTCCCGAGACTGTTAAACTTGTCTCACAGACCTGTTTTACCTTTAAGGAGAAGTATGTGCTGCAGCACGTCTGCTAGCCAAGAAGGTAGACATGTTAAATTCTGACTAGAAAACTAAGATTACACCTGGTATATTTTCTAGCAAGCAGGCAGGCAGACCTTCTTCCCTTTAACCAAAGCAGGTCAAACCCTTCCCTGAAGTTCAGGCTCCAAGACTGCAAAATACCACTAAGTCCCCGAACTACTTCAGCTATAGCAAGCGACCTTCTCACAGACCTCGAGCTGTAGAGAAGTGCTATTTCAATGACTAACTTTTAAAAAGAGTCATCAGCATGTCTCTAAAGGCTTCAATCACCAGCAAGGCTGAAGAACACACTTCAGCCAGCAAGGGCTGGCCTGCACAGGGTGCAATCACATAGGCTCAGCTCATTGTCCAGAGCAGACACAGGGCTCTGTCAGCAGCATTAGTGCTCACCTTTGCACAAGCACTCTCCTCACCAAAGCTCAGCAGCTTCAGGAAATCAGCACAAGGCATTCAAAACCTGTCTGTGCTGACAGCTCACAGTAACTCAGTACAAGCAGTTTTTCTGCTAGACTAATACTGCTCCACACTGTACAACCTCAAGAATCACCACCTACCCTCCCCAATCCAGATCTTGAACAACAATAATGGAAAAACATCTCAGGTCAACTACTTCCTATGAGAGGGAGGGAGTAATGTATGCCATCTTCCTCAACATCTGGCACATGCAAAAAGCCTGCTGTCAGTCAAGACAGAAGCACACTGAAAATCTTCACTCTAGAGAGGTATCAAGCTCAGCCAGAATGCAGTGGCTTTAGAGACCTCACTTTGACTGAGCAGTCCAAGGGGAAGACAGTGCCTGTCTGCACAGCAGGGATAAAGAGCTCATTTAAAGCAGCTTCTCCCTTCAGTCAGCACAGACCTTCTCACAATACATCCTACCCTTAAGTTCTTGCTCTCCAGGTCCAGCTCAGTGAATCAGATCAGCTTTCCACAAGACAGAGCGGGGCTGGGTGTTACACCAGAGGAGCTGGCTTGGAGCAGGCGTGCACAAGACAAAGAACAGCTACCTCCAATCACTTGCCACCCAGACAGGAATTCTCAAACATCTCCAGGACCCAGAGATGGATTCAGCACCTGCCATCCTCACACTCTTGCAAAATATAGGAAAGTGCAGTGCGGATGTGGGTCAGCCCAACAAAGCAGTTCAACTCTGCCTCCTGAGAGCACATCTATCCCCACAGGCTGCCTGCAACCATGCCCGTCTCAGCAGAGCAGGGAGGGAAAGGAGGAAGATACAATGTGGAATAGAGGTGTCACAATGACCACTGACAGCACACAGCACAAACAGTGACAGTGTTGTATGGTACAGCAGTATTTCAGGCTGTCATCTTCCTCCTTTCCTACATGCTAGGCTGGCTTTCCTGGAGAGAACTTTCTCCAAGCAGGGATTAGCTAATGAACTCAGACCAAGGTTCGGGCACAAAGGAAAACTAGACAGTGCCCAGATACTGGGATTCAGAAAGACTCAAAAACACTGTCTTAACAAATACAGCTCCCAGGGTAGACTGGTTGTTATTTACTGCTTAAAATTTATCCCTTCAAGAGAGGAGAGAGACTGGATGCTGATCTTTGCAGAAGAGTCCTGCACTAGTAGGAGGACAGGCCTAGACTCAGATGATTTTTCCTATCTTTAAAGTGGACTAAATCATCCTCAGAAAGACCTAGTGGCACTTGAAATACCTCTCCTCTCCCTGCCAAGAGCCTTCCCCATGGATGCTCTGAGCACCCCTGGCTTCGGACCATTAGACCACAGTTAACCACCCTTAGGATGGAAGTAAACACAGAGTGCAAGGAGCGAGCACAGTAAGCCAAGGGAAACCAGATCCAGATGTGCCTCAAGTTCATCCTGTGTGCTACCAGCACAGTGCAGCCATGCAGGAAGCAGGAGTGAAGCTGTGTGCAGGGACAGAGACCAGAAAGCAGAGCTCACCTTATCATGATCCACTTCCCTCCCTTCTCTCCCAGCCTGACCCTTCCTTTTCCTTACACACTGCACAAAGGATAACGATACCAGACAGGCTATTTTCTGGCTGACATGTGGGAAGCTGAAACCTTCCACTTCCCCACTACACCATTCCACTGCAGGAAGGCATCACCAACAGTACCATCACCATCCACAGGTCACACAATATCCAAGCATCCGAAAGATGCATGCAAGAATGTGCGTGGCCCTCCCAGACCCAACCTGTTCCAAAAGGAGTTCATCTTTTGCTAAGCCTCACACTTGAAAATGACTGCACCCAGTGGGCTGTTTTATTTCCCCAGACAAGCCTGTCCCAGTCTCTGCCACCTCCCAACTCCATTTCAAACAGGAGACTTGGACTAATTCATCTTGTTACAAATCAAAACCAGCCGTTGGGACTCAAACAAAATTAGAGTCATTCTTTGAAGCCTGCCTGGCCTATTTAGGAGGGCACTGCCATAACTTGGCAGGTTTTGTAGCTTTGCTGCTCAGGGACAGTTCAGCTGCTGCTCCAGATGTGTCAGAGAAAGTAGTTACAACAACTCTCCTCCCAGAAAGAACCTGTAACTCCTGCTTTCCCTTCCTAGTACAGGGAGGGAGCGGTGTGCACTGGAGGCAGCAGGTGGGTACTGGGAGTGGAGCTGCTTGGCTTACCTGAGACACACACAGCAGCTCTGACATCCCTCAGCTTCAGGGGTTCCCTCCCTCCTTCCAAAACTCTGGCCATTTTATTTAATGAAGAGATTGGGCCAACACCCAGAAAAAAACAAAAATACCCGTCTTCCAGCTAATTTTGGTCCAGGCCTTTCTTCTTACTACACAGATGCTCACAATACTTACAAGGAACAGGAGATTGAAAAGGAAGAGGAAGTACTTGGTGACTTTTACGCAGCCAGACCCCATCTTCTCTCACTTACAGGACCTAAGGGGAAAGCAGACAGAAAATGAGTTATGTTACAGACAGGTCCTCCGGGCAGCTTCAGAGCAACACCCTAACCCTGTGCAGAGCTCAGGATCATCTGGTGGGTCTCAGAGCACATGCACAGACAGCACAGAATACCAGTGCTGCCTTTTCAGGACAGCAAAGCAGGACACCACCACCACACTACAGCCACTGCTGCCAAGACCTCCTGGAGAGTGACACAGAGCTATCAGCAGCTACAGAACAGATTTAATCACAAATACACTGCTAATTCCATCACTATTTATACGGAGTTTGCAAGAGTAGCATTAACCAAAACACCAACCCTAGCTACCACTGGTGGTGAAAAGTGATGCAAGCCACTTCAGTTCCATGACAGCAGTAAAACAGATGCATGGAGCTTCTGGAGCAACACAGATTACTAAAGACAAGATTATTAAGGGGCTGGAGTATCTCTCTTATAAAGACAGGCTGAGAGAGTAAGACCTGTTCAGCCTAGAGAAGAGATGACTGAGAGAGTATCTCATCAATGTCTGTCAGTATCTGAAGGGAGGGTGTCAGAGGATGAACCAGACTCTTCTTGATGGTGCCAAGCAATAGGGCAAGAGGCAACGGGCAGAAATGGGTGCACAGAAGTTCCACCTGAACATGAGGAAGAACATCTCTGCTGTGCGTGTGACCACACACCAGAACAGATCACCCAGAGAGGGTGTGGAGTCCCCTTCAATGGAGATATTCAAGAACCATCTGAATGCAATCCTGTGTCATGCACTCTAGGACGGAGGTTGGGCCAGATGACCCACTGGATGGTCCCTTCCAACATGACCCATTCTGTGGCTCTGCCAGCTTTCCTGCTTCTCCTTCCTCCCCAGACTCAGTTATGTTTCCCATATAAACAACAGAGAACTTTTAAGTTCCTTAAAATTTGCTCTACCAAGCTCCTTGCTCCAAACAGACCATGCCACTTTAAGAATCACCAGCCAGAGGAAGAGCAATACCAGGCTGGGGTCACCAGTCTGGGAAGAAACAGCCCCAAGAGAGAGCAAGGTCAGCAAGGTTCTCCTCTGTCAGCCTGGGTGTACCCAGGATCACTGGAACCCAGTAGGTTCTTTTGTTTCAATCAAAGGCTTTTGCTTAATCCTATTAAATATTTAGGTTAACTCTGGAGCTAAACTGGTATGTGGGCCTTGTTAAGTGGCTAGCCTTCCCAACAAGCAATGGTCACCCTACAACTACTAGGAGAGAGCACAAGTCTGAACTCTGTGGCTGAAGTAGCTGCTCTAACTTCAAGGAATGCCATGGCTAGAGACTGTGCTAAGCCCATCACTGCACAGCACCTAGCAAGATGTTATTGAGATGGGAAAGCAGCACAGGTATAAAATGTCAGCCAGCTGTGCTACAGACTGATCTCAAAAAAGTCTAATTTGTATAGCAGTCATCACACCCAAGGAGCAGCACACCTCACTACACAGCCAGGTTAGCAGCATGTCAGTCAGACTTTCTTCAGTTAACTCCTCAGGTCAGAGGCCATAAAGCCAGCAGCACCCAAAACTAAGTCCTTCAAATGAGCCATGGAAAAGCTCTGTAATAGTTTCTGGTCCGTATGTACACCAAATACCAAACACACAGCATTCCCATATCCAGTGCCCCTGGGTGCAGCCACCAGTTATGAGCTGGTTCTGTGCCAGCACAGATGCACTACACAACAGCTGCATCACCACCAACCCAGGAAAAGTGAATGAAGGCTCTCTGCTGGCAGAATTCCTCCTTTCCTCTGCGGGAGAAACATTCTCTCAGGCCACTGGTCCTGGAAGGTACCAACACCTAAGACAGCACTTGGAGAGGATAACTAAGACGTAAATTTTCCCATCCAGCTGGCTTGCTTCCTGGCTTCACCATGAACACATCTCCTCTTAATAGCATCCCAAACTGGAGCCTGGCAGCCTAACCAGAACATGAAGGCAGCCAGATCCCTAGGCGATGATGAATTTCTGTTGTGGGGGTTACAAATATCTTTCTCCTCTTTAACCTAGCCAAGAACTAAGCTAGGTAACAACCTCCTGCACAACACACCTTAAGACATCTGATCCCAGGTGCAATCCTCCGAATTTTCAAACTGGAGGGGCAAGTCCCAGTACTCACTGACTTGCTTGCTAGCACTAAAAGCCATACGCTGCCTATTTCCAACTCTGCCCACACTGTTTTGATTAGTCAGGAAAACAGAGATTTGCAGAGCTGTTAGGATCTTTATAAAAGTTATTTCAGCTAATTAGGCAGTTAAGCAAGTTTACTGTGGAAGAAGATATGCCTGAGGTAACAGGAGTAAAATATTGCTTTCAGGGCTCTTCTACTCCTAGCTACTTGTTAAAGACATACCATCCTCAATGTTTATTAAAAAAAAAAAACAAAACAAACAACAAACCCCAACTGTGCATTACAGTATTATGCATCATTCTCTTCTTTCCACAGGGCAATATATCTCCTTCATAGCTCCTAGACATAAAGTAATTCAAAGTACAGTTTTCAAGCCAGAAGAGAAAAAGCAAAACCTTTGAGCTCTTAAGACACTTTAGAGCTCCACTGAAGTATTAAAGATTTTCCAATTTTCTGTTCTTTGCAAATTAACTTAATTTTGTTCACTACATCAATTAAACTCTTCAAAACTCCATCTTCTGAAATTGCACAGTCACAAGACTAGCAACACTGTCATACAGTAGAAGCAGCAGCTCAACAAAATTTGAGATAGGTCAGGTTTGGAAGCAGATGAGCTTGGAGTTACCACAACCAGGCATATCCACTGGCCACTTGGGAGCAAAAAGCCAGCTTAAGTACCATAGCAAGTGCTACAGTCAGAGCTGCCCATTTGCCTTCTGAAGCTAGTCAAGTTTTGACCCTTAATGTCTTACAGCAATGCATGCAGAAGTTAAACACATGAAGGTTGCAGCTTTCAAATTCCACTGGTTGTCTACAATTATTTGTTTTTTCCTTTCCCTCTCCATTCCCACTGCTTTGACCATTTGAATTTTCATCCCCAAGGAGTAACACCCACTCTTTTCAACAATCCTGTACGTACACATCCAAATTTTCCCTGCAATTCTCCAGACTGATGCCAGCTTTGCAGAGGATTTCATAAGAGACCATCAGCTTGTAGAACAGCATTCCTCCCAACCTCTCATTCTCCATCTAGTAAAGATACGCAGGATTATTTATGCAGCGTGTTCCTTTGAAGCACTACTGCCATAAAAACTTGGTTGCCAACACAGCCTGGTCAGCTGCTGTGCAGTTGATCCAGGGCCTTTCTTAGCCCAGGTTCAGTCACAGGACCCACAGGGAGAACTAATTCCAGGAAGGCATCACTTGATCCAGAACTCAGGGGTTTCCTACCAGGAGGGAATGGAACAGATCTGCATAGGCTAGACTGGCATCAGGGGATGGTTTCCTGCCCCCTCCATGACCCCCAGCTCTCAGGTCTGTCGTTCTCCCAGCAACAGCAATGACAGCAAGACCTGTATGTGGAGCAGGCACATAAAATCCAGGACACGTGTGCCTGAGGAGATGCAGACAGAGCCCTGCTTTGTTAGTGACTGCAGAGGAGTCCCATCACAGCTCAGAGATGAGCTTATTTTTGTCACAGAAGCCTGTGAAACTCCCAGCCCCCCTCCTGTAAAAGGTGACCCCAGAGAAGGACAGGTGATGTGGGGAGAGTTGAATACCTCTGCCTCCTGACCCCACCATTGGCTACAGAGGCAGGAGAGGGGAAATGCATGCACAGACATTATAACCACACTAGTCAAGGGGCAGAGAGGCTAAGTTAATTTTTAATTGCAATTCTGCTCTATCCAATTAGATCCTGTAGTGCCTCCACCCAGCAAGCACTGCATGCTTGGTGCTCAGTGAAGTTTATGATATTTGGCCCAGGCTAGCGCTGTACATGCCTGGGCCAGGCAGCTCTGCTGGGAAGGGCTCAGCCCTCCTCTGCAGCAGCACCCTTGCGCTCACTCCGCAGGTTTCTCCCTGATGAGCTCTGGCAGCTGGAACACCTCAGCTGCCAAGTTACTGTACAGCACAAATAAGGGGCTCATTTATGAGTGCACTGAAAGAAAAGGAAGAAGAACCACAAAGCAAACCAGAGCAGAACAGCTGTGGGAATCACCGTCTCAGTAGATTTACAAAAAAGTGCAAAGTCCATGCAAACCCTTAAGGACAGCACACATGTTCCCAAGAGCACTGAGCTCTGACAATCAGTCCGAGTACTCCAACTCAGGTAAAGAGGTTTCACATTTGACTGCGTCTACATAGCCTGAGGATGATATCCCCTCTTCCCCAGATACTCTTGCTTAAGGAAAGGAAATGATTGAATACAAAGAAGCTGCAGGTTGTTTCTGTGTACTTTGACGAGTTGCTCCCCACCACCACCCCTCAGGCTCTAACACCAGGGGACCTAAAACAAAAGCAGACCCTATAGGATGCACTACTACCACGTTCTACCAGGCTAGGATGAGGTCAAACCAGCACAAGTTGTTACTTCCCTTGCCCCCACAAACATCTCGAATGCCCTGCAAGGCTGGCATGCTGGCTCACTTCTGCTATCCCTCCTGCCTGCTCAAGGAGAAACTTCGTTTGACAGATGCAGAGATGCAGCAGCCAGCACTACAAACTAAGGTTCTGCAACATACCCTAAGGCTCCTGATCCTTCTTCACATCTTGCATCTGAAGTGGAAGGTGGGATCTTTGGGTGAAAGTCCAGCTGGTCCACTGAAGCAACCTCCAAAGCAGCCTCAGCTGACCCTCAAGCACTGCAGGTGCCTCTTGACGCAACAAGCAAGCACCACCTTCCTCACTTACCTAAGTCTTGCACATTGCAACAGGTCATTTCCCTCAAGATATTACAAGGCTGGACACTTAAAATATCTAAAGCTGTCCCTGATCTGGTCTCACCACCGTCTTTTCTTTCTCACACCACAACATTGACCAAATTTAGCTGGGTTCATTTGCAGACAGATTGACCAAGAAATCCTGGAGATGGAGGAGCTCCCACTGCTGTACTCAGGTTGCATAACCGGCTCCCTCTGCCCAAAGCAACTAGCAGGTGTCCCTAGGAAGGGATCAGTGTGCTGCTGGCTCCAGGAAGATGTTTACCTCCACAGTAATTTGCATGAGGTTGAGGCCATTTTGAAGGCCCATGCAGTTACTTGTTGCAGTATTATCCCAATCCAGAAGCCAGAAGCAGATTAGACCTATAGCTGGATAGAGACCCACAGAAGCCAGCACACTAAAGAAGTTGCTCACTAAATGGTCACTTTTCCAGCTCCAAGGCAGACATCCCCATGCAGGAGAGACTGGGGAAGGGGCAGCTCAGAAAGCCATGGGGCAGAGGAGGAAACAGGTTATTTTTTGCAGGATTCTGAGCCCTTGCACCCCAAAGCCCAGCTGCTTCTCTGTCCATGCACATGTAGAACAGACATCGGGCAATCAGAAAGTCTCCCGATCATGACTGATGGGACAGGACAGCTTCACACAACAGTACCAGTTAATGAACAATGACAGAGTTACTAAGTCTCCTGTTAACCAGGTACATCTCTGCCCTCAGGGCAGGGACTGTAAGTTACAGCCCCATTAACATACAAACAATATCCTAAGGAGTTCATCTTGTTGACATTAATACACAAAGGCCTTGGACTTCCAGTACACCTGGGAGGTACATCTTGTCTCTGGCAAGCAAATAACCACAAGGCCGATGAATGACCCAAGTCTGAATTCACTGAACTTTCCTTTAAGCTTCACTGAGATAATACCAGCTGTGTAATGACTTGAAAACATAAACAAGATTATGTTTGTTGTGGAGATTTTCCAAATAGCATCTCTTCACAAGTTACAATGGAAGGATTGAGGGAGAAGCTGGATCCTAAAAATTAAGGTGTGTATATATATATTACATATTATATATATATATATTTATTTATATGTATATCTCAGTGATACAGCTACAGTTTCTTTTTGAAGGAAAGTGTCAGTACAAGGTGGAAAACTATTTCTGCATAATACAAATTTTGAAAACAGAACAAAACAGCAGACCCTCTCTTATTCCATCTACTACTAGAGGCAGTTTCTTCTTAAGCAGAAGCAATTGTCTTCAAGGTAGAAGTGGTCTGAGGGCTAAGCACAGACAGACCAGCACAGCTACATCAGCCTGCAAACTGCAGAATCACACTTAGCTGTCAACAAACTTTGAACTACCAGCACAGACATGTACAGTGAGACCCTAACAGCATCTGCAAGACATCTGCAGGACAGAGACTCAAACGTGCATGCAGTCCCTCCGCATTTGCTATTCCTGGGGCAGAGGGAGGAGCAGACTAGAGCAAGGCAACAGCTGGCTGCAAGTACTGCAGAAATACCACTGGAAGGAACAGACTTCTCAGAACAGTTTCTGAGGAAACTCACCAGCTCACACTGCAAAGGCAGACTTGCTCCTGCTGCACCTGGGAAGACATTCAGCTTTTCTGCCTGACTTCTGCAGTTAATATATTGTTGTGTGAATTATCTAACTAGCAATTGCGTCCTGCAGCAAGATCCTGGATTAGAAAGCACCTGTAGGACTACCTACGACGGCTCAGATTTTTCAGTATGTTTTATCACAGCAAGCACATGTTGTGTATTTTGTAAAAAGGAAATGCGTATTTTAGAAATGTACTTTTGATGCTCGACAGGAAGTGATCAGATATTTATAAACCACTATCATATCGCTAAAAAGAAACCAAGTTCACAGCTCAGTATCAAAGAGCAGCAGAGGTTTTAGACGCGTCTGTTTTCATCTCAATATTTACAAGCAGTGCAATAAGTTTTGAGAACATCTGGCCTTCACACTTCAGTTTGAAAGCCAACATTTAAGTAGGTCTTCAGTCCCTACAACTGGAAAATTGAGAAAGTTCTTTGCTATTTTCAGCCTACACACTCATGCTTGCACAGCATGACAGTATTTGCAGGACAGCATTTCTCCAATTTAAGCAAAACTTTCCATGCATCAAGACCAGAGATACAACTCTGCCAAAAAAATGGGAGGAAAAAACTAACCCCAAACCCCACAAACTGTCCCAGAAGTCATTTGATTATCCTCTTCCCCTAAAAAAAAAAAAAAAAAAAAAAGTAGAAGAAATTAATCAACTTACCAAAAATAGCAGACAGAAGAAATATCCAAAAGTACAGTTTAGTGGACTTTCTCTTTTTAATTACCACGTATTAGAATGTTAGTTGTGCAACAAGCTCTGCAGGTCAGGTCCAGAAAGAGGTCTCCACACTGACTAAAGCCAGCACACAATGCAGGAAAAATGCAGAGTTTTCACAAAACTGGTTGGGCAACTCTGTCACTTGACTACATTGGCTCTTTAATAGCTTCAACAACGAGACCAGCTCAGCTTTGTTTTCTGCACTTGGAGCTGTCAGGCTGCAAACTTAACCTCTGAAATGGATGTGCCCACATTTGTCAGTGGCACCAGTGTCAAAAGCAGCCCCCCGCTCTGGCCTGCTCCACACTTCCCCACCAAGGAGCAAAACCTGTGAGCAGGACCTGCACTCCAAACTGCAGCAGGGTGACCAGCACAGATAAGCAGCACTCTGCTTGTGCTCAGGTAAGCTTCTCCCCAGCATGGTTCTGCAGCACAGGGGATGCTTCAAAGTGTTTCCCCATGCCAGTCATCAGCCTGGAAACCACAGGTGCAAGTACATGCACAGGACAGGCTCCCCTGCCTCCCTTCTCATGCAAGCAATGCCTTGGAGGTCAACGAATCTCCTCCAAGGAGCTTCCACCCATTGGGAGTATCCCTCCCAATGCCACTTGGCTTGGATATACCTTCCTCAGACCCAGCAGCTTTCCCCCCTGCCAGAGCACCCAAAAGCTACCACAATCCAGGCAGGAAGAAAGCCTTTCTTTCTGTTTTATGAGACAGCAACAGAGACTGTGAGGCTTAGGTAGGAGCTAGGCAGTATAACTGATTTTTATCTTTTCTGCCTCCTCCTCCCATAAAGTGAAAGAGGTCAAGGTCGAGGACTTTTTGCTGTGAAGTTCCCTTTCCAAACAAACTGGTTTTCAGTTACTTCCATTTTCTCAGATGCTAGGGCAAATAACTAGAGGGTGATTAGATTCAGCACACCCATGACAAAAATGTTTCTGAGAAGTTACAGCATCTGCTTAACCTGGGAAATGAGGTTTCCTACTCTCTTTGTTCTTTTCAAGAATTAGCAGAGAAAGTAGTTTTATTTCAAGGGCAGGAAGTTTTCCCCAGCTTAGCAACTTGCACAGCACTTAAACAAACAACGTCTCTCTCTACCTCCCCCCTGCTTATTGAGTCTTCAGAGTACATGCCTCCCCAGACAGGTGGATGGGACTGAGCAGAGCCTGGGCACCAGCACCCAGCATGGGAAGGAAGCTGAGCTTACCCAGCACCATTCCCAGTAATTGCAGGTTCTCCTGGAGTTCACTTCATAGCTGAAGCCAGACACTTCTAGAAGTCAAAGCACCAGAGACTGCCTTTTCAGAAGGGCACAGGGCAATGAGCACTCCCTTGTCCTTCTCACATTAACCCTCTGCAGACACCCTGCCAAACTAGCCGACTCACTAGAGCAATGAAGTCCCCTGCAGCTGACAGACCAGCCCACTGGAGAGTGGAAGTGTCTTCTGGCACCAGGATTCTCCCTAAGACCTCTCCCCAAGACTACCCCCTAGAGTACATCCACATGATCTCAAGTGGCAGAAAGGAAAAAAAAAACCAAATAAATCAAACCCAAAACTCACCACAAAGCAAACAGAAGAGGCCTCTGGCTTGTTATTCCTAATGACTGTGAAGCTTTAGAATTAAGTAATCTTCCTTGAACAACAGAAGAGACAGGCTAGTAGTCTAATCATATCACATGCTTTGTATCAGATCCTTTGCTGATAGCAAGGCACTGATCTCAAGAAGCAGAGGCTCTAACCCTTTAGCCCACAGATCAAGTAGAGCTGGAAGAGTACTGCAAATCCATCATGGCTGGAAAGTGAAAAGAAGTCCTACTGGCACAGGAAAGCCTCGTGCCACAAGGGGATTAATCTTTTGGCTTGTTACCAGAAACAGTCCCTTTACTATTTGTAATCTTAGGAAACTTGGGTTTTGCCAAATAGACCATTTACTAATACGTAGTTACCTGAACCACTCCTGTGCCCCTGCTAGTATGTTGGCACTGCTACCTGGGACTCCAGAGCACAAGAGCACAGATCAGCAGCTGTAACAATCTCCCCTCTTCAGCAAGGTCTGCCCTACCATCACCATGGGCCCCCAATATGAAGGTCCCCACTGCAGGCTGACAGTACAGGAATCAGAAGTACAGGATTCCTGCTAGATCCTCACACAAAGTATCTTGTGATCTCTCCCAGATCTGCACACCAGGGAGGACAGGGGAGGCAACCCAGCCAAACCATTTGTTACAGACAGGGCTAGCTGAGCCTGGGGTCTCCAAACTCAGTGGTACAGAATCACACATGCTGTGGCAGCAGTGACACAGCTACAAAAGGTTACTCCCGGACCCAGCCTCTGCCCTAGAAGAAGCTGTACTTCCATCAGACCATCCCAGGGTCACACGAGACCTTGTGCCCTGCTGGAGCATGGTCTGCCTGCCTGCTGACGAGAAGGGGCACTGTCACAGACAGTCTGAGGATGAACATTTCACAACATCCTGAGTTTCATGCCACAGATGCCACTTGACACTACCAAAGGGTATGAATTAAAAGAGAAAGCCGGAACTATAAAAAGCTCCTGAGGAAGGGATTCTGTCTCAAGCAGCCCCTGTTTCCAAAATGATGACATACAGAGGGCAGGAGGGCAAGAAAAGTCCTGAAGTACAGTACTTTAAACCACAGATATTTTGAGTCATTTCCTGCTATTCAAAAACATTCACCTCAAACACATTTTCCTTCTCCAACATCACGGTAAATCATACGAATAGTTTCACATTTGTAACTGGCAGCCCCTGGCCACAACAGCCAAACCCCTTGCTGCCCTGATCACTCTGAGGATGCAACTCAGAAGCTATTTCAAACCTTGCTCTGGAACAGTCAGTCCCAACAGGGGCTGCTGTACAGTCTCCAAGATGTACGGCAGCATTGTCTAGCACTTTTTCCTTTCACCTTTACAGAGCACTCTCCTCATGCCAAGCTCATCCTACAGGAGATGGAAAGTGGAAAAGAAAGCTACATTGTACAGCAGTAAAGGGCAGCACTGTGATGAGCAAGAATAACACAGCATGAGCTGTTACAGAAGCTGCAGCGAAGCTGCTTTGTTCCCAGTCTAAGCATTTTAGGAAGTGAAATGCCGCAATAAGAAATCTCAGCGGACATGGCTGGAAAACAAAGGGGTCCTCTAGAAAACACTTAGCCAGATGGAAGAGATACCCAAAAACTTTTGGTAGCCCTTCTGTGAAGATGGCCTCAAACTCCAAGGCAGGCTGCCATCCAGAGGTGTTTTGCTACCCTGATGATTGCTACATTACCATGCAGGCAATCCCAGCAGAGTTAATTGGAGCAATACAAGAACATTAATCAATGATAGACCTGCCACCTGCAGTTAAGATCACTCCTCCGACACCATCCCAAAAAAAGAAAATAATCAATCAGTCCTTCAAAGCAATACATGTGTAGGTTCTGGACAGAATTGTTTCAAGCCAAGAAGAACAGGGATAGGTTCCCTAGGAATTTGGCAGCTAAAATAGACAGCAAGACTTTGAAAAGCTGGGTCTGTTTTGGGAAAAAGAGGGGCCTCCTTGGAGTCTGCAGACCTATGCACAGTGGTCTGGAAAATGGGTTCAGCTGAACCTGAACCAAAAGAGGCTGGGTGGCCTTTTCTTCTTTCCTGAAAAGGTCTCCTTTTCTATATTTAGAGCACAAATATTTCAGAAGACTATTTGATGGAAGAATGTGAGAAGAATAAGATGGAAAAGAGTAGTTCAGAGGTAATTATTTTAAAATAAGAAAGAACCCAGAATAACTAATGTACTAATAATCCGATGAGCCTCAGTGCAGACATAAACGCTCCCATTTCAGAAGGAAAAAAAAAAAGCTGTTTCATCTTTAATCAGTAAATCATGATTGAGGCTAAGACTACTTTTTAATAGGATTGCAGGCACAATTTTTCTTAGTTTCCTCTGTCCCAATGCATCGTTGTCTTTCCCCCCACAGCCCACCTGGTTTTACTTCACATCAGCTCCACAATTTTTAATCAAGCCAAACTTACTAATCACCTAAAACTACAGCAAGGGGTCTCATGCACGTTACCTGGGCAGGTTATGGCTGTGACACACGGCTCCCTGTGCCCCCAGAACACACACCCACCTCTCACTAGCGCAGCAGCTTGAAACCCAGCCCAGCAAAGCCCCACTGCCTGCTCCTCCTCTGACAGGAGGCTGCCAGCAGGAGAACCACCCACCACAGGTAACTAGGGCTCTCCACTGAGATCCTGGGTACAGGAATAACCATCAAACAGCAGCACAGCTGCTGACCTGGCTCAGCTCACACACGGCTGCACAGGCTGTTCTTCCTGACAGCAAACACCCTGTGGCAAAGGATGTCTCTCTCTGGGCAAACAAGGAGCAACTGTTTGGGTTCCTGTGGGACATCACTTGTACACACACCGGTGGGTCCTGCTGGTAGCTGACAGCTGTGATAGGAAGAGCTTTCCTATCTGCCTGAAGCTACACAAAGCAGAAACCTAGTGTTTTACTACAGGATCAACTCTAAATCACTGCCACAACAGCCTCCAAAGCTGCAACATGATAGACTGGTAATGAATGCAGAAACACTCAGGCTCTGAGGCCACCAGCAGGACTGCAGCACCAAATCAAAGAAGCCTTTGAGGTCTTGGACTCGGGAATTAAAGCAGCTTGCCACTCCTCAAAATAGCCCTTCCTTGAAATAGCCTCTTCTGCCAAGGCAGCAGCCAGTTTGATGAAGTTTTTGACATTAAAAAATTCCCATGAAGTTTTGGGCAACTGCATTTTTGTCACTTCAGTTTCATTCCAGGAAGCCGTGAGTCACAACACCTCCCCCAGGGAACAAGGGCGAGAGGAAACTCTGACACTTCAGGTCCTCTCAAGCAGGAGAAGCACCTCCAAGCCCTCAGGAGCAGCCGGGACCACCCCCATTTTAGCTGCACTTGCACAAGGTGTTCTCACCTGTGGAGGATCTGCTGCGAAGGAGCTGCTGAGCTCTGTGCATGGGGAGCAGCCATCCCTACAGCAAGTCCCACGGAGGGGCTGGGGCTCGCTTGCAAGGCTGGTCTATCATACAGGGCTCCACTCCCCCACACCACCAGCCTGCAGGAACTTCTGCTGTACCTGCAGCCTCTTCCCTACTCCTATGCAGTCTCCCCAGACGAGTGCAACAGACCCCTTGGGAACCAGGGAAGGGCTGTGCCTTTATCTTGTTTCACACAGCTCACCAAGGCTTCTCCACACAGCAGTGGTCCAGCACTGCTCCACACAGCAGCTGCCGAGCACAAGTCTTCTCTAATTAAAAGAGCTTCCTTCGGGAATAGGCAGATTTACTGCACAACTCAGAGCACTCTTTAGGTATTCCATGTGCATATCTGCAAGCCTGCATTATAAAGGGACCTGAATGCAAAGAAGAGTCCAGCAGCTTCTTAGACTGTTGGGAAAGTACATTTAGGCAGCTGGAGTTTTGTCTGGTTGGGGTTCCTCTCTCACCCGAAAGACTTCAGAGGTGAGCATAATTAGAACTCCTGCCTGACTTTTAAGCCCCAGTTTCTTCAAGCATGCAGCACAGATGCTGCAGAACAGTTCCCATATTGCTTTTGTCAGAGTAAAATTCAAAGCAACCTGCAGGTCAGCAGTCTGTTTCCTTAATCCAAGTCCTGCTCTGCTCCTGTGTTTTACAGGGAGCATAGCTCCATGACACAGAAGAAAGGGAGTGAGGGGACAAGAGACCAAGGAAGCACACTGGGAAGTTGAGGACATTCCAGCAAAGCCACTCAAGACTGACTCATCCATCACCAGCAACTTCAATCCACAATGACACCCACGACAGACACATGACCAGTTCCATGGCAGGCAAGAGGAGGCTCTGTGCCACACCGCCACATGAAAGAAGCCCCAGAACCAATGCAGCCCCAGAGATGGTGCCCTATCACCCCACCAGCCAGAACAGCACCCTTTTATACAAAGAGTACTCTACAAATTAATTGATTACAAGCAGAGAGGAGAAGAGCAGAGCAGTCTGCACAGTGACTTTCGAAAGCAGGCATGTGAGCTCTGGGGACCAAAGTCCAAAAAACCCCTTGATACTGCCATACTGAATACAGAACTTTTCACTTTCTTTCCACACACATTCTGAGTAATGTTAGGTAAGCCATTTGCAGGACCAAGGGAAAATCAGAAAAAAAAATAATGTAGGAAGGGAATAAGACACTCCCAACACAAATATTTCTTCCTCTATTACTAGAACACTTAGAAATTGAAATGCCACAAAAGTATAGAAACTTCCCTGGAAAGGTCTAATTAGAGCACTGAGGCATTTTGTGCAGTACTAGAGATAATCTAATTAGTTTAGACTTCACAACTGATTCCCAACAAAACCACTAACCATCTATCACAGGAAACATACCAGCTCCGGGCTGGTATACAAATTTATGATTTGTATATTCTTATATTATGGGATGACAGCAGCAGCCCTTGAAGTCCTAGTCAAGTGCCAGGATGCCCTTTCCACATCTGCCTTCCATGCTGTTCCAGAAGCCCTGCACCAACACAGCTCAGGTTGTGGCCCCAAAGCAATCCAATGCACAAAACCCCAGAGGCAACTCACTTGAACCTGTGCCAGTCTGGTACACCAGCCCAAGCAAAATCAACATCCTGGAACAGGCTGCTTTTAAAACTAGAAAGACAAGGTGCCACATGAAGCCTCTCCTGTAGAGGCAGGAGCTGAGGGCAGCAAATTCCTGTGTAGCCCCTTGAACCCATCCTGGTGATGGCACAGAAACCTCACGGATCACAGAGGCAGTGCCCAAAGCAAGGTGCTGGAGAAGAATGGTTAGATCCAGTGACCATAACACCTTTCCCAAAACAACTCTGGGAAACAGCCTCCTTCATTCCCAACAGGTAAAGCTACTTTACAGCATGCTCAGTCCCTGCTATGCAAACCCCCCTAATTTCTTTCCTTCCCCTTTCCAAACCACCTCCATGGCAATGGCTGGGCAGCAGGAGGGACCAAGGGCAGTTCCCAACTCCAGCTGTGGGAAGATCAGCTCAGCTTAAGGTGCATGGCTGCAGCTCTGACAGGTTATCCATTCTTTTGCTTGTGTATGAGAGACTGAAGCAGGCTTTTTTTGCCTACAAAGGGAACTCCCCATTATGTAACTTCAAATCTTCAGGCTGCTGGATATCCTAATGTATACAGTTTGTCCTAGATCAGCATTTCTCCAGTACACATGGCCATGGGATTATCATCATACTGGAAGAGATCAGCAAGCTGCTTAAAGCTCAGTAACAATTTTGTAGTAAAGGGTAAAGCGCTTTCATGATGCACCTGCCTCAAGGCCGTGCTGCAAAGAAACTAAAATCAGCAGCCCAGCAGCACCCTTAACAAATTCCACCAGTACTTCCCTTATGTGCAAGGCTCTTCCTCTGGTCCTTCTCAGCTCCTAAGCTCCTTAAAGACAAACAGAGCACTTACCACACCAGCAGCTTTCAGAAATTAAGTACATGCACTGGACTTTGGTTTGACTTGCTTTTAAATGGTGGTGTCCCAGTAGGTGGTGTCCCAGTTCTGAAGCTCCATCAAGGAGACACAGAACTAGAGCAGTCAGCCAGACAGCCTGTGCACGCACCTCTTCCCACAGGACAAAGCCTGTCCCCAGCTCAGTCTCCTTCCCTTTCTCCCCTGTATTTACTTTGGATGAGCCACAAACCATCCAACTTCCCTGGCTCTGTGGTGCTCAAAGGGACACATGCTTGGGTTCAGAGTTGGCAGTCTCCAATCCCTGTTCCCATCCCCACAGGCTACTCTTTTGTTCCCTTTTCCTGCTCTGATCTACCAGGCAGTCCCTTTCGCAGAGCTGCCCACAGTAACGCCTCATCTTTCTTCCAGAAAATTAGCTAGCTCTGAATCTGTCAGTGCACACAAGAAGTGATTTAAGCAATCTCCACTACGCAGTTCCTTTGCTTCACTTATCACCCCATCTAGACTGAAGTCAGCCATTAACTGCTTCAGTGTTTCCAAAGCCCTGATAGCCCAGAAAGCTTTCAGCAAACAGGCTCTGCCACAGCCAACCAGCCGTCAAGGAACTGCTGGCCCCGACTGTGCCTCCTGTATTATTCCTTTTACCATGCCAAGACAGCCTGTAATTTTTAGCCTTTCCTCCATTTCATTCCCTCTAAGAATAGAGAAGAGCCAAAAAGAGACAGAGGTGGTTAGGTAAGGATTGCATCTCATTACACAGCTGCTAAAGGAAAGGTGGCTCACTCAGCCATCCCTTCACATGAATGTCATTAATCAGTAGCCTGTAGAAAGCTCCAATCCCACATTCCTCCAACAGATGCATTAGTGCAAGTACAGAGTTTATTTCTTTGCCCATTGAAGCTGACAACCACGTGGTGGGGGGCAGGCTACTGGGCCCAGCCACTCCTTTGCTGCACAAAAGGACTCCAGATCTCTGGATGGCATGACCCATGCTCAGAAACAAAGGAAGGCAGGGAAGGAGAAGAAGGGGATACAGATGTCATGCTCCTATTTTAGAGAGATGAAGTTAAGGCACTCTAGGGTGAATGCCATAATTCCTGAGAGTAATAAGTTAGTTTTGGTGCACGTAAGTTTTTCCACAGAGGAAACTGAGAAGTAAGTGCAAGAACTGAGGCTCCGATCATCCCGTGTTCCACTGGCCCACTGGAAACATTGCTACCTCCTCCAGCCTTCCAAGTTACTCAAACAGAGCCAGAGCCCCGCCAGACCCACCCCCTCTAGCACCTCCCACTCACCAGCCACCAGAAACGAGACCAGGAAGAAAGCAGCTGCCATGCCACAGGCACCAATAAAGTGCAGCAATAATTACTGCTTCAGATAGCACGGGGCATGATCCAATTCCCAGCATCACCCTGGCATTCCTGTAACAGACCCCATCCCATCAGTGCCCAGAGGTCTTTGTGGCAATGCCTTTTGCCTGTGCTGTGTGCTTCCTGCTGGAACAGTGCCAGCAGGCACCAAGAACCACAGCGATGGTTTGAGTTGAAAAGTGCCCTGGGACCTGTGGTTACCAGAGATCTGCAAAACTCCCACCTGCATCCCACTGACTTAAACATCTACCTGCAGTCCTGGATGGACCCTTCCTGTCTTACAGCTGTGAAACCAGGACACAGAGCAAAAGGAGTGATAAAACCTTTCCTTGGTTACAGTCAGATGAGAAATTTCATGTGAAACTGCCCCTTGCACTTCACAGAGCTCGAAGCAGAGTGGTTTGAGTAGCAGGGACAAGAAAACCCCCATGGAGCTGCAGGAAGGCGTCCTTAGGCATTTCCTGCACCAGCTTACAGTTGTAGGTCACACTACACCTGCCTGTCACCCGAGAACTAAAATAGAGACAATAACAGTGATGAAGAGAGTCCAGATGAGCCACATCATTAAAGCCGCTAAATCCTCTTAAGGGAGGAGCTTCCATGCAGCAGGACAGAGATTGCCCACAGGAAGGGCTCTCTCCAGGCACTCGGCTTGCATCTTGCTCTATTTCTGTCGTTGCATCTTGCTCTATTTCTGTCGCACACAGGTAAGAAGCTGAACAAACACTGCAAGACTTCGCCCAGCCCTGCAGCACAGGGATAAGAATGTCATCTCAGTGGTCCCCAGAGCCCTTGGCAAGGATGGAGAAACATAGGCTAAGCGGGATTCAGGTCCAAAGAGGCTACACCAAGTGAAGGTATTTTGGCAGCAAGATTCTTCTATGAAAGGGGTGTTAAATAACACAATGCTAGGAGTGAGGAGAGGCCACTCTCTTCTCTGAGCCACTCCAAATCCACACATAGGTGTGCAGAGCAGTTGGCAAAGGTTCTTTTCACCTGTGTGGGCAGCCCAACAAGAGCAAAACCACCTCACCGTTGCAAGAGGTTTTGCTATGGAACACTGGCAGGTCTTCCACCGCCCATGCAGTGACACTGCAGAACAGGTCACTGACTGTACCACCCTGTGCCTTTCTGCCTCATTAACACTTTCTTCCCACTTAGTGCTTATGAACTATTTAGTAAGAGCTGACTAATTTGTCATTTTTACAGTCTGTCATATGCTTAACATCAGCATACAGCAGCACACTACCAGGACTGCTCCTCTCTGAGAAGTGTCACACTAGACACTTCCATCTAGATTTTCAGAGCAGTGTTTCTACACTTTGACCTTGTGGTCCACCGAAATGATACTAGCCACAGGCTTCTGATTGACAGTTCTCATGCAGCGAGCAAGCTTCACAGCAGCAGGTTCACATCTCAGGCTTTGAAGGGGATTTTTCTCAAGCCCAAGATGTCTGAGAAAGTAAAAAAAAAAAAAAAAAACCAACAAGAAAAAACATGGAGAGGAAGTATCACTGGTGGCAGATTTCAAGACAGCACTCTCCAGCTGTTCACCATTGCTTGCACAGAAGCACGAGGGTGTTGTCAGAAGCTAACTACTCAGAGGCCTCACAAGTGGTGGGATATCTTACATCCCTGTGAACTTCTACCGTCAACAGCAGCTCAAACAATTCAAGAGCAGCTCTTCTCCCCAGCCACTGAGAGCGCTGCAATAGAACACTGTCCTTCCCTTGCACAGCTAGTAAAGTTTCAAGCTCTCATCTTATACACATCAGCAATGCTAGAGCTTGTCCAAGACACAGGAACACTTTATCCTAAACTAGCTTTACAGTTTACTGAAGCCAATGTTTAGATTTCAGGATGGTTGGGTTTGGGTTTTTGGTTTGTTGGTTTTTTGTACCAAACACCCCATCTTACATGAAAGCATACACAGCAGAGCTTTAATGCTCTGGGGCAGAATCAGCATGCCTGGAGTGTAACAAGCCCTTATCCCCCTTATCAACAGATTTGTTACCAGTCACGTTGCAAATGCAATTCACAGCCAACATCTACCCAGCTGCTGAACTGCAAGCACTATTCTGAACTGCTCACAGGGCTCTTAAAAGGGGGCAAAAGGGACACGGCAGACTGGGCCAGCACTAGATTTCTGTAGTCGTAATAGGGTAAGATCGCTACAGAAGCATCTAATCCACATCCTGGAAATCAATCAAGACAGAGCCGACTGAAGCCAGCGGTATGCCCAGTCTCATCAGCAGGCAACAGAGGCACACGGCCGATAGATATCCCCGCACAGCAGCAACCCGCAGGACCCGCTCCTGCGGGCACCGGGTCGGCTGCGCCTGGCCCCGGTGTCTCTCAGGTCACGCAGCAGCCACGGCAGGGATCACAGCGCAGCCCGCGACCCGAGCGCGGAGGGGCGCGCCTGAGACGGCCCGGCAGCGGGGACTGCTGCCCGAGAGGCTCCCCCGGCCCCGCCGGGAGGGGCGCGGGGCTCCCCGGGGCTGCCGGCCCCCGCCGGGGGCTGCCGAGCCGCAGCGAGGGCTCCCGCCCCGGCCGCCAGAAAGCCCCGCAGAAAACCCCCGGCAAGTGCCCGCCCGGCACGGCCCCTGTCCCGCCACGCCGAGACCCCCGGCCGGAGGGGAGCGCGGTGTCCGGGCGCGGCGGAGGCAGCCCCGGCCCGCGCCGACCCCCGCGCCGCCCCGCTGCCCGGCCTCTCAGCGCCTACCTGCTCCGCTCGGCGGGCTGGGCACGGCTGAGCGCGGCCGAGAGAGCGCTCCCCCTCCGCCGATGTGGCCCCCGGGGCGGAGCCGGCGGCTGCGCTGAGCCGGCCCCGGGGCGGGCCGCCGGCCCCGGTCCTGCCCGGCCCCCGCCGGGCGCTGCGCAGAGCCGGCAGCTCGTCCAGGGCCCCGCCGTGCCCGCGGCTCCTGCGGCCCCCGGGGCTCCGCGCCGCGCCCGGCACTGCCCGCTCCGAGCCACGCGTTGTCCACTGCCCACCTGTGAGGCCTCGGCCGCTGCCTCCTCCTCCCCGCCCGAGAGCAAAGGTCCCCGCTCCGCTCGGGCAGGCAGTGCGCCGGGCCCTTTGCCCGCTCGCTGCACTTGCCGTGAGCCCGTCCGCTCCCGTGAGTGCCCTGTCTGGCCCGTCAAGGCGGTGCAACAAGCGCACACACACACGCACAAACACCCGTAAACGTTTCAGGCCACTCTCAGCTTGTCTGGTCCTGCGAGACGCGTGCTGTGGCTCCCTGCCCAGCGAAAGCAAGCCTGATGACCCACCGAAAGATTTTTCCAATGGGCAATTTCGTTGCCCAAGTGAATCCTGTACACATCACCCGGGCTGCACATTGTTCCCCCTCCAAACCCCGTTAAGCTCTTGTTTGCCCCAGTGCCTCCAGCACTGTGAAGATGATGCGGTGTTCGCATGCTGCGGCTGCTGTTTGCTCTGCTGACCACTGCCATTACATTGTTTCCATGGGCTTCTCTGTTTTGTGTAGTGTATCCACTCTGCGCAGCAGGCAGCACGCTCGAACCACCAGCTCTTTTGTTCTTGGCACGTGGCATGATCAGCCCAATGGGATCCTGCCTCTTCTCTACTGGTAGAACGCAAATAAAAATAAAAGTGGTAAGGCAATTTAACAGTAACAACAACGTGATGCTCTGTAAATCCTCACTTCAAAGGTACTAAACCCAAACCCATCAAGCCAATCCTAAAATGAAGGAAGATCAGGAAGTCCCTCACCCTTCTGAGGGGCAACATTCCTCACTTTCATGTCTGCTGTCCTGGCAGGAGGAGGACCAGCAAACTCATGCAGCTCAAGGTCCCAGTCCTCATTCCCAGGGGGCAGCAGCAAAAACCAGTTTGGCTTTTGTACTGAGACAGTGGCCACCTTACTCTCTCCTAACAAGATGCCTCTTGGTCATCTTTCTGTGTCTGAAGGCTGATTCCTTACTATGCCACCAGGCCTCGAAGAAAAGATTTTAAAAGGTCATTTTCTAGGCTATACTTTATTCATTGCATTTACTTGACTTTAATGTTTACATTTATAGCCCCGTGCAGTCCAAACCTTTCCCTGCAGCTCCCAATCATTTCCTCTGGCACCAGGATTAAACGCGTCCTCCTTCCTTTTTTCAGCAATGGTGCTCAGCAGCCTTCCCACTAGCCTGTATTTTATCCTGCAGACAGCTTTTTTGTCAGGACGAGCATGTGGTCATGTAATGGGCAAAGCCAGGCCACATAACAAGTCCTCCTTCATGCATGTTGGTTAGCGTGAGGCAGGAGGGGCCATGGCAGGAGGCTGCACCTGGAGAGAAAATGTCACTTGCTGAGTGCCACACACATTGCAGGTGGCACCCTGGGCTCCATGTCCTCCGTGCCACCAGCACCTAACTGCAGGCTCATCAGCTGGCATGAGGGCTCGGCTGGGGAGAGGGGATTGAAATGCAGGTGCTGAGGCAGAGGAGGGACAATAAGGTGGAAGTGAAATGACTTGCTCTACAAAGGGGTTTTTGTGGATGTGGTGTCACCACCCCTGTTTCTGCAACTGTTCACAGCAATACCAGGCTATCCATGGCCTGCAAACTGTCTATTTTTGCTCAGACTCCTTTTCATACCAAAAAAATTTGTGAGGCCCATTTTGTTAGTGTCTAAGACAAGGACAAATTATGCCTGAGAATTATTTGGGGCATTATCAGAAAACTCATTTACAGCCAGTCTCAGGGACTGTGTCTTTCTGGAAATCAGCAGCACTCCAGCATCTCTTTTCAAGCTGCATTAACCTTCATTAAAAACAATTCTATTCTCAAACAAAATATTAAAAGTACTTTTCCTGTAGCCCTTCTCTCTCTATAATATTTTTTGTCTTTAATTTAAACATCTGCTCAGGCTTATGCCTGTACTCTGTAAGCCAGAATGCTTACCTATAAAGACACAAGTCTCGGTGGGGCAGGTGAAATAGCATCTGCCTGTTCTTATATTTAGTCTTCCTCATCTGTGTGCCGACAGATTATCCAAGCCTACAGGTACTGAGCATGTAGCTTGTTTCTGATTCCTACAAAAAGTGTCCTACTTTGAGCAAGGAAGCCTGGGCTCAAAATATTTCCCCTGAGGATTAGTGCAAAGGCTGTTTCTTAAAGAAAATGGGTCTTAAATAAAAAGTGATTACAAGGTGCGGTGCAAATGGATTGTGCCAGCAGCTTTGGTGCCTGAATTCATTTGTGTCAGAAGCTTTGAGAACGGGATACATGTTAGCAAGGGCAGGGTGGGAATATGTATGCATCAGTGATTGCATGTATAGCTAGTTATGCTTGAGTGCCACGCAGTGAGTCTAGAAAAAGCATTAAGTCTATACCACTGCATTTGCTGAGAGAAGGGAATAGGTTTTAAAAGAGAGCTTCCAAAGTTCCTGAATTTTATTAGAAAGTCTGACGTGAATCATGCTCTTCTGAAGGCTTGCAACAGGGACTTGGCAGCAGAGGAGAAACAGATCTACTGAGATGTTGCAGCTAAGCTGTGCACAGATGGCAGACTAAAAGCCCAAGTATAAACAGCATCTTTTACAATGTACACATCGGGCTGCATTCTCAGCTAGTGATTAGACAAAAGTGCTTGTAAGAAAACATCCAGGCTGGAGAAACCCACCATTATGTGGCATGTAAGGCCGAAAACCGAATACCATTTCAAAGGCAGCCAGAGACCAGCCAATGGGTCATTGAGCCAAGCAATCTGGTTTTGCCTTGGGCCATCTTCATTTCCAGCACAACAACCTTTCCCTGTCAAATGAATACTTTCTTTTTAGGAGGAATTAATCTCTGAACCAAATCAAGTCATGGCCTATGCTGTGGGTAAACAAGGGAAGTCTGCACAGGAGTCCAAGTCCTTTCGATGCAGCTTCGTACAGGTTCTGGTTCATTTGTACACAAGGTCTGTTTCCTCAGGCACAGGGGAATACTAATGCCCTGCACAGAGCTGGCTGGCTGGGCTTTTATGGCTGCCTGCAGCCTTGCCCAGGGTGGTGAGAAGCTGCACAGTTCCCACTGCCTTGCAGTGAAAAACACAAATATGGCATGGGTGGCTGCTACCTGGGGGTGCCTGATAATGATGGAGGGAGCTACGGTCCCCTCATTCTCTGTTGGTAAACCCACGTCTGGCTGGGTAGGGGCCATTCCTGGAACAGTCAGATGCAAGCAAGAAAGTTTCCACCATTTTATGTACAGGCAGCTCTTCATGTCTCTCTGAAGCTGGGATGGAAGGTCTCAGGGTTGTTTGGCTGCAAGCTGCAGAGTGGAAGGGACCAAACTTATTTTCTTTAGTCTCAGAGGATCTCTGAGAATAAAGGGTCTGAGGTTCAGCTGGCACAGGTTGCTGCCCAGTGTTGCATGCACCAGAAGGAGGAAATTAGTCTTTGGCATTAGGGAGAACAGAGAAACAGGAAGACACGTGGATTTCTAATGTTTGCATATTTATTTCCCTTAAAAGGTCTTTGAATTGGCCACACATTACTGTGACTCTAAGAGAGGAAGGATTTCTTTGCCGATAGGGCCAAGACATTGAGTGGTCCAGGTGATGTAGTGACAAGGGCTGTAATTATCAGTACAAACTGCCTAACTTTAAAAAAAAATGTTCTTTCAAAGTTGCTTTGACAAGGAGAAAAGACTTCAAAAATAGAGCAAAGAATTTCTGGGGAGGGGAGGGGAGGGGATGGGGGTGTCTCTGTTTAAACTCAAAGTTAAAAACAAAATAACCAAGCAACCTAGAGTTCATGGATAGTGTCTGATAGCACAGTATAAAATAGAAAGAATGCAAAGCACAATTTAAAATTACTGATTTTGTCAAGTCTAATTTGAAGTGTGTTCATGGCACCGTAAGTGGAATCCTCTTTTATTTGCCCCAAGCTGTGATTTACTATAGGATTAATTATATAGAAAGAATAATGGTTAGAGTGAACAGCAATAAAAGTGCAGTGGTTGCTGAAGCTTGTGGGGCAAGAGGGGAATATTTTAACTTATATTAGGGGAAGACGTTTATTGAAAGGTATGCTTTCAGGACTAAAATATTTTTAATATTCTGTGTTTTCGGACTTCCAAGTGCACGACAGCTTTAGTAAATGCATCTTATTTTCCTGGTGACCAGTTGCCCTCCTCTGGATGAAATGAGAAATGCAGGCAATTGAAGTTTTCCCGAAGTTGGAACTTGGATAAACTAAAAGTATACTGTTCTGCCAAAGGCACCATATAACTGGGAAGCAGATTTGTCTGTAGTTGGGTTATTTTGGATTCTGGTATGGGTCCCTCACAGCTGACTATTACAGAGGTGACTGCACTCCCAAACTTGGTGTTTTGTGAGAGAATGTTGATCCCCCTCAGTAAGTGCTGGAAAATCCAGCACACAAGGATGTGTCTTCCTAGGATTTGGGACTATTGAGCTCTACATTTTTGTGATCTGTTAAGCAGTATCAAGTATGGAAGCCTGTGCACTCATACCTGTTGGATATCTATCTGACCCTTGAGATGGGAAATTTGCTGGAACAAATCATCAAGATTTACCATCCTGTGCTTTTCATAATTTCTCCCTTTTAAAAGAAGTCCGCATAGAAAAAAATCTCAAAAGGTCTGTGAGCAGGTCACAGATGTCTCTGGATTCAGAGTCCATGACTGTTGCCACGGGCTTGCTCATTTGAGGCAGATAAGACAGAAAATTTCTAGATAGGTTTCAGAAATGCCTCCCACTCACTAAGGAGCTCTTGCTTGTTTTGCTGAGCCCATGGGCATGCCTGGGCTAACAACACCCACTGTGGGACTTTGTGAAACTAGGTGGATCTAGGACTTAATCCAATTTTACAAATCTCCTTGTGCATTTTGCAGTCATCCTTGATAACCAGAAATTAATTTCAAAGGGGTAGCATTCAGGCTCAGTCCTTTTAAACACCTGTAGATATGGATGAACACCTGAAGAACTTGACTGTATTCCTGAGGCTTCTGTAGTAGACACCAAAATCTTTTTTCTCCCTCTTAACACAGCAGTATCCTGCTTCTTCAGGTGTGCTCTCTTTCCTTGGAGATACAAAGTGTTTGTTTGTGTCTTTTGCAGGCATGCTGGTTTTGGCTGGGGAAGAGTTAATTTCCTTCACAGTGTCTGGTATGGGGCTGTGTTTTGGATTTGTGCTGAACACAGGGTTGATAATACAGAGATGTTTTTGTTACTGCTGAGCAGGGCTCGGACAGAGCCAAGGCCTTTTCTGCTTCCTGTACAGCCACGGTGGTGAGGGGGCTGGGGGTGCGTGGGAGGCTGGGAGGAGACACAGCCAGGACAGGTGACCCCAGCTGACCAAAGGGATATTCCAGACCATATTGCATCATGCTCAGTGTGTAAACTGTGGGGGAAAAGGAAAAAGAGGGGACATTTGGAGTGGTAGCATTTGTCTTCCCAAGTAACCATTGCATGTGATGGCACCCTGCTCCCCTGGAGATGGCTGAACACCTGCTTGTCCATGGGAAGAACGGAATTAATTCCTTGTTTTGATTTGTTTGTGAGCCTGGCTTTGTTTCCTTTTTTTGATTAAACTGTCTTTATCTCAACCCATGAGTTTTCCAGCTTTTACCTTTTGAGTTCTCCCCCCGATCCTGTTGGTGGGGAGTGAGCAAGTGGCTGCACAGGGCTTGGTTTCTCACTGGGGTTACTTTGAATCCCAGCCTCCTGTTCAGAGGGCAACAAGAATATCCACTGTTCTTCCAGGAACCAAGCACAATCTTGTTTCTAAAGGCAGATTGCTGGAGCACAGTAAGTTTCACCTATAAACTTCTTCTGATCTAATATTTACAGACTGAAGTGATATTCTGTATTTTATGTGCAGCTTTTCTCTGTGAGATTACAAAATGCCAAAGCACTATGAGATTCCTCCCCTCCCACAAGATTTGAGCTGTTTTGCTTAATATCTTTCCACAACAGTCCTTCTGAGGTTGGGCTGCCTGGCTAAGTATATGCATTTTTCTCCATGGTAGGAAGAAGCATCCAGAGTGTTGATAAGATTGCTTTCCTCCTAAGTTCATAGCTTGAATGCAGAGCTGAATGCATCTGCTCTTGTCTTTCAAAATATGAAGAAGAGAATTGGTACTAGAGAAACATGGACTCATCTGGGCAGATCTCATATATGATTCATTTCTGGCACCCATGTTGACCTAGACAAGCTTCATTTGATTGAAGGCTGGATAAATGTTTTTAAACACTCGTCTATATCTTGCAATTTCTTTTAATTTTCTTTTACGTTGGACTGAGATGAATGAACATCGCTGATCCCCACTGATCTGAGTGAGGGGTGTGCCAGGAGAGATGCTCTTGCCTAGGCAGTATTATTTCCACACCCCACAGCTCCAGAGACTGGTGAGAAGTCATCCCTTTCAGTCCAGTTGATTTAAACACTTCAGAAAACCCGAGGAAGGAGAACCCAGTTCCAGGTCTGCCCAAGTAAATGAGAGCATTCGGGAGCTGGTACTGGCAGGCTGGGTATTTTCTCAGGGAATTGTGCAACACTGGCACGACTTACCTGAAGGAGCAAGGCGAGTGGAACAAACAATCCTATGACACTAATACCTCTTACATAAGCTCAGATCCACAAAAGTATTTAGAGACTTAATTCCCTTCAATTTCGTTTATTAATCATCCAAGTTCCTCCTTGCTATGTTAACCCATTTTAAATCTTGCATTGGAAAGAATCTATTTTCTGCCTTTACCTCACTCTCTTTTCTCACACAGATGCACATTTCAATGACCACGTGAGCGGTGAAGTGCCCAAATGCACCCCTGCATCACCAACTTAGGCGCCTAAAGCTGCAGCAAACCACACGGAGGAATTAAATCCCTGAGGGCCGCTGGCAACTTGCAATGAGTCATGAGCCTTTCTTCCACTTGGTGTCTCCCTTTAGTCTCAAATGTGGGGCTAGATCTCTCCTGGGGACGAATGTTTGTTATTTGCACCATATAAAGCACTCCAGAGTTTCAGTGGTGCACCACGACTCCCCCGTGATTAGCAACGTAGAGAACTCACAAAATGTGGGACTCCATTTCCCTCCCCTCCCAGCTGTATAGCTTTGCTGTATGCTTCCCATCAGTTTTGAATGTGTTTAGGAAATTCAAATACTTATTTTTGGTTACTGTTTTACTTTGAGAAAGTAATATATTCGTTGTCTAATTTGATCTAGTTTTTGTTACAGAGAGCTAGGGCTGGCTTGATTCACCCTCTAATAAGTGCTAGAGAAGTTCACAGGCATGCAAGAGGAATGCAAAGTGTTACTTCACTGAATCAATAAAATTGTATTTTTAAAGGGATCATTTCAAAATAACACCAAATAAGAGCACACTCTTTGCCCTTGTGCAGATACAGAAAAGGCAAGGGATACTTCTAAGCTTTCTTCATATCGTAGTGGAAAACATTCAAAAAGGGAGGAGGTGATTTAAACTTTTTTGCACTACAACCCAATTTCTTTACAGTATATAAGAATCACTTGATAGGGAAATCCTTTTCAATTTATGTATACTGCAAGCCAGTTTTTCAGTGACAAAAGCTACACTGGAACTCTCTGCTTTAGAGACTTCAGATATTTGCAGCTACATGGAAAACACTGTGGCTCACAGCATAAATGTGTTAATGTGCTTGATTCACTCCTGTTTCTGGGCCTTTTCTGTTCTGCCAGTTTCTCTGAGATTAAATCTCTGAGAGAAAGTTGTCCAAATCTAATGTGTTTGGCAGTCCCCTCAAATAAAAGCTGCTTTCTCCAAAGACTGTTTGGTGTCTTGCTTAATTCTGATCTGGAGACCTAGAGACTAGGCTCTCAGCTAGTATAAACGAGGGAAGTATACCACATAACAGCAGCTGAGGATCTGGAAAATAGTATCTACCAATAACGTCTTACTTCATGTGGGTTCTATCCAAATAATTCACCAGCCCTCCTGTGGGAGAACAAAGCACTGTATATTTCTTTTTACGAGCTGTTTTGCACATAAATGCTCTTTGCAGGCCTAGTACATCTTCACTGAAACCAGTGAGAGCAAGTTGGCAAAATCTGTGTGCAGCTTATTTTTAAATCCTTTTAAAATCACAGAGGAATGTTCATCAGATTGCAGATCCCCAATGCAAAATAACTGCGAAGTGTGCCAGCGTTTTCTTAGAGCAGATGCTGAGATAAATATCATCCTTTTGCTGTGCTTGCGTGGGATGAGCAGGGTATCCTGGACTTCCACGGCTGGGAGATACCGAGTTTGGATGAGGATGGACATGCCATCTAGCGGCTGCTTGTCCTGATTGCTTGGACAATCTTACCACAAATTATTAACAGGATCCCCGTTTCTCTGTGGAAAGTGGAAAAATAGACATCACATGGTTTTATCTCAAAACCTTAAGTGGTCCATCTCTTCCATATAGCACCAAGCTGGAAGATTTCTGTATCAGACTTCATCTGGTTAGCTGGATTTTCAACAACCAGTGTTTCTAATAGTCAATCAGTCAGGGGTTTGTCCACAGACACTTCCTCTGACACAAGAAACAGAGCTTCTGTCACTTGCTGGGGGTGGAGGTTTCCAGGAGATTTTGCCCTCTTCCACTTGGAAGACTTTCCCCACCATGCCCCATTTCACTCCTACCCTTTTGAGCTGTCTCAGCAGCTCCACTTAGTCCCTGGTGCAGGGGTGCCACAGGGGTGGTAGCGCTGCAGAGGAGGCTCTGCAGCAGCTATAAACAACTCTTTAATTCTAGTCCTCATGCCAAAAACTGACTAAGGCTGCTATGAAAGGGATGTTAGATGTGGGAAAGCAATTTTCAACCCTCAGGATCCTGCTTGCCACCAGCAGAGTTTCCCCAGCGAGAAGAGGCAGAGAAGCATATTCCACACTGTCTCTAGACACCCTCCACCGAGCGGCACTGAGCAATCCCATACATCAGGCCAGTATCAAATGCAACCACAGAGGAGGCTTTCCCTTATCTTTCAGGACAATTACCAAGCTATACATCACTTGAGCAGTCTGGGAACTATGGGAGATTGTGGTTTCTGGTAAAACGGGGAAATCTTTTCATGGTTAGCACTAGCAATGAAATTTGTAGCCCACCTCCATCTGGGCTGAGCCACGGGTGATCATTCTTGGAGATGAGCTTCTCTCAATGTCAAAGGGCAAATAAATAACGAACTATGTGTGAATGTGCGTTCCAAGGAAAAATCATGCATTTTTTCCTTCTCCCTTCCGGCCCCTCATTTTGCCTTGGAGAAGTTACGGGTTTCCTCAGGTCCTCAGAGAGGTTGAAAACTGTCCAAAATGCGCTTCAGGAAAGTGATCGCTCAAAGTGAATCAGTTTGCAGCGTCTGCTTACCATCTGTGTGCCTTTAGGAGATTGTCACACTTTCGGCTGGCTTCATCCATCTCTCTAATTCCTTGGTTACAGTCAAAACAGTTTTAAAAGGGTTCGGTTCCCACAGTGGGAAAGTAACTTGGATGCTGCCTGCTAGCATCACTTCACCCAGGAGCAGCTGACGCTTCTTGGAAAACTTTGAAAAGCAAATTTCTCTTCTGAGTCAGTTCTGCTGATGTAGCTTCTACTCTGAGAATTACTCTGCTCTCCTCTGTTTCTATATTTGTAGGGGCACTTGTATGAGAAGAGGATCCTGCTTCCCTGGAAGGATGTGCTGCCTTCGGTGAAGTCATGAGCATCTGTGGCATTGGTTCACCCACTCTGAATGATCTGAGCTGGTTGATTTTCAGGCAGAAAGAGTCTGATATGATGAGCCATGGCTTTCTGGTCTGACATGTTTTGAATTATTATTCCTCCTCTGTTACATTTTTCATAGAAATGCCCCAAGCCACTGACAGACTTGGTTTAGCAATAAAGAAATAATCGTCTCCACAGCAGTTATGGGATGCCAACAAAGATGCTATGTGGCTGAGTCATCTTTGTGTTGCAATAGTGCTGCCCAGTTAGCCACCCTACAAGATTTAGCAGGTCCAGACTTTTCAGCTGGGGTAATTCATCTCTTGCAGTCTCTCTCAATAAACTTCAGTAACTAGAGGGGTGAAAAAAATGCCCTTTTCATTGCAGAAGACAACTGATGGTCTCACCACCTAAAGTGCTGACTGTCCCAATATGTATCTTCATTAAATTTGGCAGTCAGTAAGAAGGTTTGGAAAAAACTGTCCTTTCATTGTCTGAGAGCTCAGCGAACGATCCCATAGCACCCACTGATCTGTCACTAAGCTCAGACTGTTGGCGCATGGCTGAATTTCTACTGTGCATCATGGCAGCTAAAGAGGAGTTTGATATCTGAATAATCATGGGAGATCGGGGCCAGGATTAGAAAGGGAGAGCAGGCAGGAGACCAAAGATCAGTTTACTGTGAATGAATGATTACACCCTACTACCTGCCTGCTCTGTAGAGGGATCATTGCACCCACCCTGCTGCCTCCATATCACAAGCAGGAACAGGTGTCTCCACAGCTTGTCTTGCCTGTTCTCGTCTTGCCACCTCTTGCTGCAAAGTGAAAACTGTTTGATTTTGCTCCACTGGGCTCTCTTCTGTGCTAGATCCCTCCCCAGAGAGCAGAGCTTTAGTTGTCTCACTCCAAGTTCAGTGAGGCTCTCTGCATCCTGCTCAAGAGTGAATTGTCCAGGTCAGCTGGGGCTCTCCTCACTCACCTCTTCAGTAGCATCATTTGTAGACTGGCTTTTAAGATATGACATAAAAAGGCAGCTACCAAGCCGTGTCCAGGTCTCAAACCCTTATGTCACCTATTGATAACTGGGGCCACTACCCAGAGCTGGACACAACTGAAAGGACAGGCAGCATGTTGTATCCTGTGGTTGAACAACAGCACCGTGCTCCAGACAGACTGGGTCCTTCCTAAGCAGCAGCAGTAGGTACCTGGCCCTTTCCACCCTAAGGGTGACTGCGTGACTAGGAGCAGGGAAGAGGCCACTTCCTGGTGGCCCCAGGGGATGGCCTGGTTCATCCTGGCAGTGTAGAGGTCCAAGTGGACATTTATAGCACAACTCCCCACAGGGGATTTATGGCTTGGCTCTGGCACTGTGGCAAGCTGCTAAATACTATGAGTGTGGTATAAATTGGTTGGAGGAGAGGCACAAAGCCAGAGCTCCAAGAGCAACACGCAGGAGGTCTTGCTGACTTATGTGTGTGGCAAAATGATGGCTGAGGAGGCTGCTACTAGAAATGTGGGTATCACATGTTTTGCTCTAGTAGATGCAGCATCATGTAAACATTTAAGAGTTAGAGCTCTTAAAATGGTATTTTAAATGGTACAGCACAGGGTTATTTCCCCTGTAAAAGAGGCCATCTCTCTTTTGCAGTACCAGAAGAAATGAGTGCATCTCTCCACTCCTGTTTCGCTTGGCCCTGATGTACATGAAGACAAAACCAGGAGAGAGTGGAGAGGGAGGCAGTAAAGAAGAAAATTATGATTGCACTTCCAGCATGCAAAGAGTTTGAACGTTGCAGTTTCACTTGGATCTGGAAGCACACTGGGCACCCTAGCTGAAGGCCAGGCACCTTTGGTGTGTTTGTCAGTGTCGGGCTGAGGAGGGAACATCAGCGTGTGGCATTAGCCAACCATGTTCCTTTCTAAATTCCCTCTGCTGGCCCGAGGATTATTGTGCCACAGCAACATGATCCCAAAGCCTAGCAGGGCTCATGTGTGCTTCTTGGTTTTCCAGCACCTCATTTCAGTGCGTGCTGAGGGGCCATGGTGACAGAGGGGAAGGCTCTGGTTATGATCCCGTTGAGAGCTGAGTGTTACCAGAGGTCATCGCTGCTGATGGCTCTCGCCTGTGTGAGAGAAGCCACTTGGGTTTCATCCAAACCTTAGACTCAACAACACTGAAGCCACCACCACATCTGCTTGTGCAGCTGCACAGCCCCTCACTGGCAGGCTCGGTGGAGAGAACAGCACTGAAATATGGTGCAAAGACTGATGACACTGTCTTTTGTGGAGATAAAGGGAGGCTGATCCCTTTCATCACTGCTTAAGCAATTGTTTCAGATGTCTGTGCCTTGCTTTTTTTCTGGTCAGGGTGGAAGTTGGAGGCCTCAGTGGCTGCAGGACAACCTTTGCCAGAAGGTACAGCTCCATGGATGGGAGGGACAGTTCTCACTCGCAGCTCACCAGAAGGCAGCCCCACACTGGGGCATCTCCGTCTGCCTTGCCCATACTAGAAAAGCCTGATGTGCAGGGGCTTCCCTGCTCCTGTCCATTGGTGTGTCCTGTGAAAAAAAGGGCCCTTCAGAAAGGTTTCTGCTTCTGGCTCAGGAAGTAAATGCAACACAAACCAGTGACACTTATTCCCATCTGACCCCCACAGAGGTCCTGTTCCTAAACAGAGGCCCAGCTTCACTGTTCCCCTGCATGCAGTATGGCAGCCAGGAGCGTGGCTGCAGAACATCAAAGTTAATTAGCATCCAAAAGCAAATAAATCAATCAATACATTCCCAGCCTTCTTAGAAAATCTCATTATTGGGAACCGACCCAGGCAGCGACTCCCAGGAAGAACTACAGAGGAAGAGATCCTCCAAAGCTGTAATTTTTAAGGTTGTACCACTTGGAGAATAATTACAACCAGCAAAACAATGTTCACATCTCACATTAATATAAAGTAATGACTGCATGCCTGTAGCCAGCTAACCACAGAACTGAGAAGAGACTGTCAACTCTTCTGCCCTGCCATAATACAAAGCATCTTGGAAATGCTAACAGCCACTGCACGCCAGCCCCTTGTCATCCCTCCTTCTTAAAGACACAGACCAAGGGCTGCTTCAGCCTCTGAACACAGCTTGTACAGGAGATGTCGTCACCGATGAGTTTCCTTTCTGTCTAAACTAAAAATGAAAACTAATATGTTTATAATTTTCAGTGAAGCAGAATTTTAAGATAATCTCAGACATTTATAAAAGCTTTTGTTTCAGAAAAATACTGCTTCTGGTTTTGGAAAAGTGTCAAATTTCAAAATACCATTTTGTCTTCCTTCCTTTCTACATTGTATTTTCTATCCTTTATACACTACTTCCAAGTGTCCAGCATGTGTTTATGGTGAAGTGCAATGAAATAGTGGAAGCAAGAAGAACATACAATTAAATGAAATTATAAAACAAACCAAAACAAATAGTATTTTTGAAACTCCAGCACTATTATTATTATAGCTGGAAAAAATCTAATATGAAGTATTTTTCTATGGGAATGAAAATTAGAAATTAGGGAGTATGAAATCATCTCCCTTCAGACTGAGATAAAAAGTGAATAAAATATGGCTGGAGTATTCTGGAGATCATGATCTAGAGAGGACACCTTTGTTGCCAGGGTTTGTTACCAGATTATCTGTCATCAGAAGGAGACTTCCGTAAGTTTAGAGTCAGTCCCTAGTTTTCGTAGTGGAGGATGTTCATGTTACCATCTTTATACATCAAATTAATTAGCTGTCTTAAACAAAGTGTTCAGGAGGCCACACTATCAGAAAATTCTTCTGCTGTGACTTGGTTTGACTCTCTTAGGAGATCTTTCATGGGTGGTGCAGTCCACTTATGCTTCAGCACCCAGGTTCTCATGCAGGATCTTGGAAGATTTCCCTTTGCTCTCCCTCATCTATTGTGTTTTTAGAGCTATCAGGAGGACTAGTAACACAGTTTCTTATTGGTTCTTAATGCTTAAACTAAATAAATAACAAAAGAAAGAAAAAGTCAAAGGGATGTGAGGGCAGAGATCGTGCCAAAACCCATGAAGTCAGCAGAGCTGGCAAGGGTTCATGAAAGATTAGAGAACCACCACTCTGGTTTTAATGGACTGGAGTAAATCTAGTGGCAATATTATTTCAACAGCCTGGGTGCAAAGTTTTGCAAATGATGTTTTGCAAAACAGCCAGGTCAGCAGTGATGGAGTAATGGCTTTAATTTCCACTGACTGGACACCTGCTTTACCTCTGGGAAAGGACAAGCTGGAAGCTCTTTGTAAGCCTCTTGCCATCTACAGGCCCAGGTCCTGGCCTAAGGGGAGGCCAGCCAGCGTCTTGAACTGCACAGGCAGGAGTGTCCCACTTGGCAGCCACTGAGGACATTCCTTGGCTCATCTGCAGAGTTTAACACCAGAGGCGTTCATGCTGTCTGTACTTGGGGCAGTGATTGCAGGACAAGGCAACTTCTCTGCATCTCTTTAGTCCCTTTGCACCCTCCAGACTGCCCAAACTTGCCTCATGTCCTAGTGCAAAGCTGTCACCACTGGGTACAGGAAGGAAACAGCTCACTCCTGTGCTGATCTGCTGGAAGCCACTGAGAGACCAAGGGGAGGAACCTGAAGGGGAAAAAGTGGCCTGAGCAATTGTACTTTTACTCTGTGCCACTCTGAAGCCACCCCCGGAGGTCTGTCAGCAGCTGACATATTTAGGATAATCTTTATGCTTCTGCAATCCAGTTCAGAGTTGAAAAGCAAAATACAGGAGGTGTCATCAACTCCCAGCTGGAACCTCACCTTCTTCGCTGGGGACAATTGCAGCGAAGCAGGGACTCTGGCCCTAATTTGCAAAAAACAGAGGAGTTTCTTGGTGTCCTGTTCCTTCATGGCACTGGGCAATAGTCAGTGAATCTCATTTATCTTCCATGAATCTCAGAAAGCCTGGCAACTGCACCGACACCATCTCACACCAACTGAGAACTAAGGAATTTTGCCGCAAGATCCATTCGAAACCCACTTGAGCTTTCCAAGCCCACTGTTCCCTTGGGGCAGGGGAGGTGGGGGAGAGGCTTGTGTTGATTAATATTAGAAGAAACTCCCCTGAAAGAATGATAGATCATGGCTTGGTGACTCCAGAATCTTTTCTTGTTTCTTTCTTTGATGGGAGGAGGGGGAACTGGAAACAAAAGGCCTAGGAAGGGGGGAATGGAGGGAGGGGTGTGTTTTGAAATCTGCTTCCTTTTGGCCACGCTTGAACTTCCAAGAGCCTGGTTTTGACTGACATCCCTAGGAAATGGGAGAGAAAACTCCATGCTGAGCCGGCTCTCTGCCCAGCAGAGGAAGGAGGAGGCATCTGGCTCCAAGGAGCTGAAATAGATGCCTTTAATGTGTCTGTCAGCCAGCATCACAGAGGTGCACTTGGGTTTTTCAGCTGGAGCACTCCTGCCGCAGGCTTCCATGGCCTCTTTGGGGTCCACTTACCTGGGTACTGCATCCATGCTTGCCTGGATGGCTCCAGGGGGAACAGTGGGGGAAGCCCAGACAGAGCCACTGTGCATTCACAGCTAGAAATGAGGGAATGGAGCCACTGTTGCAAAACCTGGCTTTGCCCTTCCTAGCAATCCTCTGTGCCAGTGCAGGAGGGATGGCAGAGAACTGGGACTGCCACATAAAGCATTTCAGAGACATCCAGTCTGAGAATGTGGAGAGGAAGTGTGTTAATAAGGGTATCATCCATGCCATGCAGCTGCCCCCCTGCCTGCAACCCCAGGGGGCCAAACACTGGCCCATATGTGGGGCACATGTCAGAGCAGAGCATCACAGGGAAAAATGGGAAAACAGCCCTGGAAAGGGAGATCTGCTGCTCGTGTTGCATGGAGCTGGGATGGGAAGTTGGGAAGGGAGTGAGGGAGAAATCAGGGTAAAAGGCTGTCAACATTATCTAAAACTTGAAAACTACTGGTGAGACTACAGAGGCATTTTCAGGATGGCTGTGCCAGGATGGATGCTCAGAACAACACATGGCAGCATTGTAGTTCTGTCTCCGGAGAAGTTAGGGGGACGCCTTCTGTGTGTGCACTCACAGAAAAACCACCTTATATTTGTGAGTGGCTCTACAGCATCAAAAACACCTTTTTGCCTTCTAATGCCTCTCACATCCATCCTGCTGGATATATTACTGACTTTGAATTTGCCCTTACAGCCAAGCCATGTGCTTACTGCTGTTCTCTGTGTTAGATGTCGTGAGCTCTTTACCGACAACTAGGAGCTTCTAAAAGGGTCTTGACAGTTTTCCCTGTCTGAGTGCACAGGATTTCTTGGCAGAGGACTTTTGAACTTTCCCCCAGCAGAACTGAAAGCCTGATGCCTTTTGCTTGTTTACATCAGCTTTTGTTAACTTGATGTGTTTTCTGAAAGGAGGAAGATAGGAGTTCCCGTGTTTCCTTCACCACTGAGCTCTTATTCCATTAACTGATGTGCATCACTAAGATGTAGGAGGTTGGGCAATGGAGCTGCCTACCCACGTTTGATGATGTGCCCATTTCTGATCATAAGTGCTTTCCTAATGCTCACCCTAAGTAATAGGGTCTAGCAAACCATTACCAGAACATGGCCAAACCCTCTTAATGAAAAGTGAGGGAAAGACAAGTTGACCGGATCTCCAACCTGCTAGGAAACAAGGACAGTGTAAATCCTACTGCAGCTGGGCAGTTTGGGATCTTATTCACCTTTCTCAAGGCACAGAGGTGTTTTCTTGGCATTCTCCTGCCAATGTAGTTTTGGTGAGCTTGTATTTTGTCATGGAAGACACATGACACATTGTCACTATCACAAGTCACATCAGGGCGGCTTAAGGAAGCCTGTGGTCTCTGTCTGTCACTTGTAACATATACTTTCTTTAGGCTAGGGGGAAATTGTTGCCAAATAAAAGGAATGAAGGTGGCTAGTGGCACAATATGTTGATCCTGGCAATCTCCCTTTGTGCAGATGGCCTGCTGAAGTCCGTAACTGTTGGACCAAAGCCTCAGTTATATGTTACATTTAAAAGCAGTCAACTGGCATTTGTGCAGCTGTTTTGGCTGGAGCAGGTGTCCCTGGACTGACAGTTTCTCTCTAAGTTCCTCTTTTCTCCTTGGGCTTCTCTTTTAACATTACATCTTCTCCAACACTGCTCAGGCCAGGCAGTGCCAGCAAGGAAGATTTACCCTTGCCGAGGGGCTGAAGGGACTGCAAGTTCAGCTGGCCTCCAGACAAGAGCCACAGAGAGCAGAACTGAGTGCCACGCTCCTGGGGAGTGGTGCATGGGCTTTCTGCAGAGCTTGCCCCTCTGCAGGCAAGAGCCTTCAGCCAGAACCAACCGTGCTGCATCCCAGTCCTATCTCCAGTTCTGCACGCTGCCTGTGATGGATAGCAAGCCTGGGGAAACCCACAAGGCTTTAGCTCCCCGTGTTTTAGCTCTCCCAGCACTCTGAAATCCTGCCCTCACTGTTGAGAGACAGTAAGCTTGCACGCGTCCAGACGAGGACTCTACAATGATAGATAATACCAATAAAGCCCTGAGCTGTTCTGGGGAGGGAAGGGTGATTTATCCCCAGCTGGACGGCTGGGCTGAGCAGAGCAGAGAGCGGAAATCCTACGGGAGCTGCGGGGCACACATCAAACCGCATGTCACAGCGTCCGCGACACCCGGGGCGCCAGTTCAAAGCTGTCACGTGCTGCGGCTGGAGAGTTAAGGTGATGCCAAGCTAATGAGCAAACAAAACAATAAATAACCCCAGCGATCATTACGCTCCCCTCCTTGGAGCTCGCCTGCTCCGGCCCTGGTGAGCCAGTGCTTCTCACACCCAATTACTCATGCTGAAGCCCCTCAAACGGAGCCCAGAGCAGGCTCAGCAAACCATTCATCTTTGCAGAGTGAAGCCCTTTCAAGTTTCTCTGCGGCAGCCGCTCTGTTTATTGTTAAGATGAGCACACAGTTTACACGAACTGTTCTTATTTATCTTTGACTTTTACCTTTTAGGTCATTTCTTTGCACGTCCGGCACTTTCCAAGTTTCAACCAAACTTTTATTTATGTCCTAGGATTTGCTGTCTGAAACTCTCCAGCTCCCAGTGATGGAAAGGTGAGCTGAGCTCCTGACCGGGACCTTTTCTCCAAGAGAACTGAATCCCTGAGGCAAATCACTCCTCTGGACAGAGATTTAGGGAGCTGCTGACGGGAGGGGACGGGTGGGTTGTGTGTCCAGAGGGGGTGCTCAGGTAAGTGCTAACAGCTGAGTTTTGCGTGACTTTGGGCTGAGGCCGAACATGCAGCCACGTTGGGAGAGAGGATGGATAAGTACATGGTTTAGGCATGATGGAGGCACGTTGGGAATTGTTTGGCTGCAGTATTTGCAGGCTGCTAAGATGCCTGAGGGGAGAACAGACCCAGGTATTGTCCCCAGTGGGCTTCACATGTCAACCACTGTTGCATGTAGTTATAATCTTTCCCAAATTCCAGGTCTTCCCCAACAGTCACCACAGCCACTGCTCCCCTGCCTGCAGTGACCATCCGTGCCTTGCTGCGTCTGCCTGCTCTCAGCCACCAGCATCACTCCAAGCCTTGATCAAGGCACAAACTCAGTTGCTTTTCAGATGAGCCCTGTAACAGTGACATAGCAGGGGGGGAGTCCTTCCATGCCTTAGAAATGATGTATCCAAACCACGAAGACCTAGATTTGGACTATCCCCAGAGCCAGGAAATGGAAATATCTTTCATAATATCATTGTTTATGGTCAAAGGGCATAACTAGGGTGGGGTGTCACCAGACATGTCCCAGTTTACATGTCCCAGTCTCTTACAAGAGCTGGAGATCTGCCTGGTGTGTGTTCACACAGGAGAACGAGATGCCTACACGCAGGCTAAGGAAGGAGCATTGAGAGAAAATAACCTCTCCAGCAAATTAATCACTCGGAAAGGCAGGACAGAGCGTGTATTTCATTGGAGCTATCTCACAGACTCAGAGACCTTGAGGCAAAGAGCCAGACTCGACATGGCAGACCTGCCAGTGCCATCACCTCTCCAGAGGGCATGGAAGCAGTGGCGGCCTAAGGGATGGTGCTGGGTTGTCCGTGGGCTCTGTGGGGGCCTCCAGGCCTCTGTGTCCCTTGTCTGTAGCTGTGGGAGGCTGAGGGCACACGGGCATTGTCCCAGGCTCCTGGAGCTGCAGACCTGCTGCTGCCTGCCACGCAGTGCAGTGGAGGAGGCAGCCTGGGAGGAGCCACTGCCCTTCACAGCCAGCTCGGTCCTTCTGTCTCAAAGGCTCATTGCCTAAGCAGAAAGTCACACATTTACATTTCATTCCAGGGGTTAATAACTTCCGCAGCGATTAAAATGGAAAGAATTTTTTAAATTGCATATTCCTTTTCTCTGTTGCTTTCTCTGGCCTGGCCAGAAAAATAGCTCTGAAATTTTTTCTGCTTCTTCCTACTCATGATCTCTGAATTTTCTTTCTAGCTCTGTCACCACTGTTATCACTTACGTTATCCAGTGCCTGTTTTTACCTTGGCTCTTTGACCCATGAAATAGTTGAAGAATCTTTGCATCTCGCATGTCCAATCATTACACACCAGCGGAGCACTGTGACCACTCTCTGTGAGTGGTACTAAAGAAATGGGATGTCTTCCCAGCACCAAGAGTATTTTCTCATCTGCAAGGGTCAGCATGCAGGTGTTTCAGTCCAGAGCTATGCCATTACAAAACTGCTCAGAAATATGCAGGAGCAAATTCTGCTCTGCCTTATGCAGCTCAGAAGAACCACTCAGGTTCTTCACAAGGCAGATGGAGTGGGAGCAGGAGCTGGGCCCACTCAGAAAAGTATCCTAATTTCTGGGGCCTGGTGATATAAGAATGGCTTCCCAGCCCAAGAAGCTATAGCAAACACTTGAAGGAAAGGAGAGCAGTAACAGGAGAGCTTCTATTTTTTGAGAGGCTTTGCTGACCTGGAGAGTTATCAGACAAAGCCTGGTTGTGTTAATGTCTTTTTTCCTTTTCCCTAGGGACCCAAAAGGGTTAAAAAACTCCTGTGATATAGGTCTGTGTTCACATTGAATCTACACCCATCATATATATATTGGCTTTTGAGGAGGGAGGGGTGGTTTGCACATGTCACTGGCCATAACTCAGACTTTTATTATAATCGTGACCATATGGTTAATGGGACCTAATAAACCACTGTTGACCTGGACACTGTGTGCACAAATCCCTTGCTCTCTTTCCTTTTTCCCTTTCTTGTCTGGGTGCACTATGCCAAGCAGCTGCAATTTAGTGACTCTAAAATGCCAATATTAGTGGTCCAGCTACTAGTTAGTTTAAAAAGAATGAAACATTACACTGTAGCCTGATGGAGACAGGGACTGATTTTCCCCGGGTGAGAGGGCAGCTGCTCAGTCCATTGGACAGACATGAGCAGTGTTGGTGTGAAGGCTGGAACAGGGGACACGGCGGGGATGTCAGGCAGGCCTGAGCACCAGAGGCCCTGGGTGTGCTCCAGTGATTGCTGTGGAATTAAATCCATGCTTCTCCTGGTGCAAAGAGAGGAACGTTTAGCCAAGAATTTCAAAGAAACCTTGCGTTCTGGTTTTGGCAGAAACAAAGGCTTCCACTTAATGGAAATTAGAACTGGGGGAAAACAGCTATTAAATCCTGTCTCAAGCTTTTCTCTGGGAACCCAGTGAAGGACAGATCCAGGCCATGTCTTCTTCAACTCCTTATATAATCTAGTTTTAAAATCATCTAAATGATGGGCGGGTGACCCCAGCCTTGGAAGGACATTTATTTTTGATCAGTGTCGTGCTACCATCTCTCTCACTTTTAATAATGCTGCCTTGTCACCTGTCTGCCCCTGACTCTCCTGCTCTACCCTCTCCATCCCCAAAGGGGTGTTGCAAACCCTCAGCAGGCACGGCTGGACATCTGCTCACCAGTATTGGTTACCTGAGCTGTGCTGCTCCTGGGGCTTTGCTTACAGCTCTTTACAAGACCTCACCATCCAGAAATTTCCCCAAGCTTGGTTTCATTGCATTGCTCCCAGGAATGCTGCTGCTGACTGATTTTACAGGTGGGGGTCCAGGACAAGAAGTCCCTTAGCTTTCCTAGAGAGCTGAACACATGTGCCTTGGAGGAATGAATAATCTTGAAGCTATAGGTACTGAGAGGCATGTGGCTGACACATCAGGCTGAGCCAGGGTAGAGGTTTTGGCTCTTTCTTTTGATCTTGAGCTGAAACTTAATGTTTCTATTATTTGATTGGTGTTTTTGTGATTACATGCACCTGCCAATAATGACATCCAGGCACACTTGTAGGTGGGGTGCTGTTGAAATTAAACTCTCTTTCTTCCCTAAAATCACTGTGTAAACACCAATATCAGCTCCTTGTGTCATGTTTAGAAATGAGGGCTCCTGGTGCTGTAGGACCCTTTTTGAGCCATTCAGAACAGACCAACACAGAGGAAACCTATGCTGTTCTTCTCTTCTCTTCTCTTCTCTTCTCTTCTCTTCTCTTCTCTTCTCTTCTCTTCTCTTCTCTTCTCTTCTCTTCTCTTCTCTTCTCTTCTCTTCTCTTCTCTTCTCTTCTCTTCTCTTCTTTTTATTTTAAATAAGTTCACCCACTGTTTGGAAAATGTCATATTTTTGCCACATTATACAGTTAGAGCTCTGTTTCTTCTGACCACATATAGTTCACATGGCTTCATTTAGGACCTGATTTGAAGGCTGGTGGTCACAGCTGGAGTCATTATGCTGTCTTTGATGGCTTTTGGACCAGCCTGAGTAGATTTTGGTACATCTTCAATCATGTTGGATAGGTATAAACTGTTACTCTTCCCAGAGCTCTGTCTCTTCTGAAACTGGAGTGGTTTTTTTCCTAACCAGTGGCAGCCTTGGCACTTGGATAGCCATAGGAAGCATCAGAGATAGATGGACATATAGACTGCGCAGTGAGCCAGAAACGTAAAAGGATATGTTCAAAACTGTAAAACAAAAGATCTTCATGGTGGTTTGGCCTTCAACAGGTGAGATATGAGAGCTGAAACCTTCCATGTCAAGAATGACTTGACCCCAAAATGGAGCCAGCCCTGGGACATCTCACCCTCCATTCCATCCCACTCTTCACACAGAAAGCAGCCTCCCTTCCCCTTCCCACGGCAGCCTCCTCTAGCACCACCCTGCCCATTGCTGCAACCACACAAGTTCTGTCTGGCTAAGAATCCATGGCTCTGGCTGGAGATCATGGTGGGGGCACTGGCTCCTTTCCAGCAAGTCCCCACAGGTCAGGTGCAGTGGCTGATATGAAAAAGCAGCCTCTGAGGCGGCAGCACCATCTTTGCCCATGTTAGAGACCTTTTTCTCTCTTCCTCAGCACAAGCAGCCAAGCACAGGTCTGCCCAGGGATGCAGGTAGAAGCATCCACAGCTCAGAAAGTCTCACTTCAGGCAGGAGCTTTGGTGGGCAGTGTCAGCAAGCGAGGCGAGGGCCAGGCAATGACTGGGCAGCTTTGGGCAGTGCTAGGGGACGAGAGGCAACCTAGGCACCTTTACTGCCATTGCCACACACTGTGTACAGACAGGAAGCATCCAGCTCCATGTGCATCTGCCCAGCCAGCCCTTGCTTGGAAACCAGGATGAGCAGAGCAAACAGGGGAGCAGCCTGCTTGGAGGCACAGCAGGATTTTAGCAGTGAAGCATGGTCTGTCTGGTATCGCCTCATCCCAAGGTAGGGCGTCACGCCTCGCCCTGCAAACAGAATGAATGTCACTCTTCTGAGATTATTTCAGCCGTACCAGAGGCTGCCAGTCACACAGAGAACAGTCCTCCAGAGCAACCCATAGCAGACAGAAGACTTGCCAAATGTCTCTGCCCACAGGAGGGGAAGCGGCAGGGCTGCCCGCGCCCCACGGGAGGAGCATGCCCAGAGGAGCAGGAGGCATGTGGTCTTCGCTCCGAAAATGCTGGCAATGTTTACAAAGTCAGACACGTCAGCACAGTTACAGTCAGCGAAGTGAGTGTAAAACTGGCCTTGTTACTTCCCAGATCTGAGGGATACGAGGCAAAAACACACAGATGGTCGGCCACTTTCCATAATGAAACACGTCTTTATTGTCCCGAGGAAGCTGCATTTCACAACCTAAGCACTGAGGCTTGCTTCTTTTTTTATATATTTTATTTTCTCTGCAAACTGTGGGCAGTTTTGCCCCTTCCTTAAATCAAAAATTGTGGACGATAAAGACGTGTTTCATTACTGAGAGCTGGCCAAGCATCTGTGTGCAATGGACTTCATTTTCTTCTGTAGGTTGCTGGCACAAACATTCCCAGACAAAGCCAGAGAGGAAACTGAAGTGAATGCAGGGATCTGAGTACTCCCAAACTTGGGGAGAGTTCAGATTTTGTGGCTACTTCTTTCTGGTAATGCCCAACAGCCACATCCTGAACTTTAAATGATGTGGTGAAGTCTAGGCACAGACTGGCTTTGCCAGACTTGAAATACTTGGGTGCCCATGCTGCTATGGTTGCCAGAAGCAGCACAAACTCACAAGAAGTAGATACTGTCCTTCAAGGCTGCCTTGAGTAACTTATCTAGAAAACACATTATGCTAGTGATCCCGTGGCCTTTGTTTTGTTTTGCTTTGTTTCTGTCCTCCCTAGTAGGATTGCAGACCTTGCCTCCATTTGTATGTCTGGATTCATGACCCTGGCAGGGCTCATGAGCACTAGTTTGGGAACATCTTCCCATAAGCTGGGCCTGAGCTCCTCCTCGCCAGCAAGGAGGGCATGTGGTGTGATGTTCAGTCCCCATGACTGCCATCCATGAGGCTCTAGGATCCAGCTAGGATCCTGCCTGTCCAGCAGAAAGGATGCTGTCCTGTCCTGATTTACACTCCTGACAGAGTACTTAACAAATGCAATACTTTAAAGCATTACTGTATTCACCTTGGGACGAATCCATTCAGAGACACAGTACAAAGCATATGGTTGTGATGACAGCTCTGGGACCAGGATATATTTGTCCCCAGTGCAATGGGGTTACTCCTGCAAGCATATATTTTGTGAGAAGTAATGATGTTTAAACAGCCCCCCCCAGTTCTCTTTCACAGGAAAGACAGAACAGCTAAGAAATAAAAATAGAGGAAGAAGAAAAGGAGAGGGCCCCAGGAAAAGGACAAGTCATTGGTACCACAAGTAAAAGTATGAGGCTCTTCACCAGGCACCTGAATAATTAGAAGCATGTTTTTAAAAGCTTCTATATCTGCATAATTTGTTATTGGCCTGTGGTGGGTTCCCAAAGACAATAAAATCTGGGAGGGGAGCAGCCGAATGGGATTCTTGAGAATCATGATTTTTGCTGTAGGCTTGCTGTGGGAGCCAGGACTGAGCCAGGATATGTGCTTTCCCATGCTGTGGCGTGGACATGGGGCTCAGGCTGCTTGCTTGGTGAGGCTGAATTGATTCATGTGTGTGGGGATGCTTTTACACTGGAGGTAGACCCCAGGGCTAATTAGCCTGGCTTAATTTCTTCTTGTGTATAACCCAAGTCTCGGTCCTCGTTTACTTGGTCCTGGTTTCAAAAACTGCTTTGCCTTACAGTTAGGACCCAGCCAGCACACCAGTGCCAATTCGGTCCAACTCATACTGCATGAGGAAAGGGTGATAAGACACATTCCCACACTGTGTCACAGCAGCATGACTCTCTCTGCATGATACCTCTCTCTCCGTGCTCGAAATACAACTTTTAATGGACAATTCAGGCATACTGTTGCTTAACCTAACAATTAGAACCAAAGATAATTGAGTCACTACAAGAAACTAGGTATTAAGCACTTTCACTGGGCTGTTGGAAATCTCCCGTAAATACAGCAAATACTTACAAAATACAGAACATGCATGTTTTAAATCTATATAACTCATCTTGTCTGCTATTTATAGCTCACCTTTAGCTTTTTAAGTTGCAAGGACAACCAAGGAAATTAACTTGTGAATCCCTAGACTGTCCTTGCCTAAAGCGCATGGCTTTCAGGGAACCTGACCATCACAGATTCTTTGGGTTCTTCTCCTTAGGATGTGTTTGAGAAAGAAGAAACCCTCTGTGAATTCACTGTCCTGTTGATAGTTTTGTTAAAAATCCAAGTGGCTTCTGGTGGCAGATTTAAAGAGCAGCTGGTGTCTTCTCTGGGCACAATGCAGAGCTGAAACTGCACTAAAATGCTCTGGTTGCCCTTCAGAGGAGCCAAACACAGGAGAGATGAAGATCCAGGGCTCCTGGCTTGGCTTGGCCAGGCTAGAGGCTTGTTGGTAGATGTTGGCATTGAGGAATGAAGCAGCAAAAAGCTATAATGCAGCTGAGCATTGATCTGTGTAAGAGGGCCAGCCTATGATCTCAGTGAAGTGGTTATATCACTTGGGAAGTAAAACAAGAAAGAAAAACATGCTCCCAGTTTACTTCTGTACTGTTCTCCCCTGTCCCACCTCTTGCTACATCATAAGACATCAGTGTGGCAGCACAAGGAGTGTTGCTTGCAGTGCATCTCCTACAGCTCTCTACACCTATGGCTCCCTCCCTGGCATTAGGCTTCAGGATGGGCCATCACCTGGCCAGATGGGTGACCAGAGCCCTCCATGCTCTTATAAAGCAGGTGCATAAGGCTCTGCTGTCGATTCTTCTCTGTTGCTGAGTTTGGCAGAAGGCCACAGCTGTACGTGCACGCAGTGCTACACAAGTTGCTGTGTAGCCACCATGGGGCACAGAGTGACATCTTGTGAAGTGCAGCTTCTTAAGCTGCAACTCAAAGGCAGCTGTAACCTGCAGCTAGAGCCAGAAAAACACTTGGCTCTCACAGCAAATGTTCCCGTGCTCTTTTTCTTCTTACAAACATGTACAACAGTAGATAAAGTGTGAACAAAACAACTCTGCTTGCTTGGACCAACAGCTTCCCATTTGTCAGAGCTTGCTGGCAGAACTAGAAACACCCCATGATTGGCAACATGGCATTATCTGTACCCACAGCTTGACATTCACCTTCTTGTCACAGTCAGAAGCTCAGGGTATCACAGAGAGAAGTTGGGGTGGAAAAAGTTGTTGATAAATGGTCTTCCTCTGAAGTCCTAAGCAGACAGTGTTCCTGAGTGAAAAGCATAAAGAAAGCCCTTCTTCCACTGCTAACCTGACAATCAAGCATGCTGAGAGTCAAGCCTTCTGCGGGTGATTCATGGCTCTGGGGTCACACGGGTTAGAGCTTCTCATCTGAAGGGAATTAGGTGTTTCCAAGGAAGCACAGTCCTTCAGTGCCTCCAGCATATCCTTGAAGGTTTTGGAGCCTCAGACCTGCTTAAGATCTCCCTCATTACTCTGTCTCATCACATGAGAAGTCCATCACAGCTTTGGCAGAAGGTATGGAGGGTGTGTGGTGTGGGGCACATGAAAGGAAATCCTTTGAAGGGTGCTAGTTCCTTCCAATAAATCCAAATACATCTGGGTACAGGGAAAGCCAGGCCAGCTCCTGGGAGTCTCCTTGGTGTCCAGATAATAAGTTCATCCATCTGATAGTCTGTCAGCAGAGCATGCTCCCCAGCTGGTGCTGTCTGTGTGCCCCATGCTCTGCTGCACAAGTGCACCTTCCACCCTGCACGCTGCAAACCAGCACAAACGTCTGTTTGCGTGCGGAGCGCTGGCTGTGAGGCACTTCCCATGTGATGACAGCCCAGGGAAAGACAAACCTCCTGTGGATAACACACACAAGGCTGGCTGCTTCTCTGATGAGAGCAGGCTCTCACGAGGCTGCTGGGGACAGGCTGGAGTGGGCTCCATTGGCCCTTGTTTGCCTCCTTCCAAACTCTCTCCTTCTGCTCCTCTCTCCTTTCCAACATCAAACACTTCCCTCCCAGCAAGGTGTTTTCTGATGCTTTGCATTAAGTTCACAGTGTAAAATTAGAATGTACTGGGCCACTACAAGATGCTGAGGTTGTTAAAGCTGCGTGTGCGCATGCACGTGTGTGTGTACGTGTGTGTTTAATGCAGGGCTTTACAAAACTATCAAGCACTCTTTAAAGTACCATAAAATTTAATACTCAGTAGGGAAGCCTAAACAAATGAAGCTGCACTATAAAATGTTTAGTGTTTCTATTGCTTTCACTTTGAACGTGAAGACTTATTGAAAATCACAAGAGGAATTTCTCTGTCATTTTCTCTTCCTTATCCTTTCTCCCTTTGCCTTTTTTTCTTCTGGATTCCCTATTCCCTGATAATTTACCATGGATTTTGTACAGGAGTATCTCCAACTCCCTGTGTGCTTGATTCCAAAAGTGTGGCTGTCTGCCACTGAAGGAAGCTGCCTGTTCTCTGATTGTTCCTTGGCAAATGTATAGTTGAGACTAAAAGAAAAGAGCACTTTCATTTACCCCCAAAGCCCCTACATTTAATTGTCTTACCATGTAAAGTGGCTGCTGAAAGTGCCTTGTGCAACTCTTATCCTTGGCCCGCTGAGATTTTGTCTGCTTTTGTTATGACTTCAAACAGAGATCTCAAAGCGTAATCACAGGGAGCCAAAGTGTGCCCTGAGGTCTCCTGAGGCACAGGTGATGGGCATGTTTTGCACAATGAAGACATCCAAGTGGCATATTCTTGTTATTGTCAATGAGCTCAACCACTGTGTGTTTCCCACCCGAGCTGCACATCTCTCAAGACCCTCTCTCTAAAGTAAGGCAGGACATGAGCAGGTGGGGTGTCCTTCTTGCTGCTGTGGGAGCACATCTCAGCTAACCCTCGGGGAACAACATAGTTAACTACTGGTGAATAAGTTAGGCAGTAAATTTCTACTTTCAGGGGCAATGGGGATTAGATATAACCTCCTATTCCCCAGCTGAACAATACCAGATTATTCTTGTCCTCATGGGCCTCACCTGTACTCCAATAGTGACAATATTCATCTTCTTCTGGCAAAAAAACTTTCAGCTCAATGATTATGGTTCGAGACCTTTGGCTTCTCGGGACCAAGTTGCAGGATGAGTTTGGAAGGGAAGACCAGGACAGGCTTCTAGCTGGCACAGCTGTTTTTCCACCAACGGGCAATGGAGGCATGAATAAAAGGCAGTAAAGACTGTGAGGTGTTGTCTCTCTCTTCCAGGCTATGCTGCAATATTGTGTAAATGTATGGTTTTGATTCTGTCCACACTATGATCCCTCTGGAGAGAAGATGTAGCCAGTTGCCTTTGCTCAAATAATTTTTCCATGTGAAAGGCTTCAGATTGTCCAGGAAATTGAATGGCTTCTCCCTTTCTAGACCTGAAAGAAGCCATAGCTCACGGCCTTTCCTATTAATTCAGCCATGTACTGCTCTCATCAAGGGAACATTGCAAGGTCACATCCTTTCATCCTGACTGGAACCCAGGAAAGTAGGGATTAAATCTTGGGCATACCCTAACACTCCTGGATTTGGACACAAGTGGAAAGAACTCTTCTGTTTTCTAGTTTACCTTCCATCTGCCCTGGGGCCTGAACTTAACTGCAGGTTTCAGCATGAGAAGAGGCATGAAGTTCCAATGTGCACATCTGGAATTAAGAGCTGAAAATTAGGCTCGGTGCTGATAACGCTTTATTGACAGGAGATGAAAGTCTTGATTCCAATAACTTTCTGAGCTCCAGTTCCCACTGCTTTACGAGGTGTTACACACTTTGGTACCTTTGAGAGAGAGTTTGCTTCCCCTCCTTCTCTCCCACATCTTTATTGCTTCTGTTCCACAGACTCGAGTCATTAAAGTCTGAAACACTTCAGCCCAAGAGGGTACGGAAACCTCCTTTTCCTGAGCCACAGTGAGGAAATGTCAGCAACCAGGTTATCTGAGAGGGATGGGCATGACAGACCCTGAGGCCAGAGTGTTCCTAGGCTCCCAGCATCAATCAGGCGCTGAGCTCAGCACTGACGGCTCAGCTCAAACACCATTTGCAAACAGGGCAGGCACCTACGATCCATACTCAGTTCATCTTCCTTCCTCTGCCTGCTGCATGGCACCAGCACAGGAACTCCCACACTACACAAAGAGGGCTCACAGTGTGTGTATGTGTGTGTTGGGGTGGGGGGTGGTGTCAAAGCAAAAGCAGAGGAGGGAAAGAGAAATCAAACACTGCAGGAGGTATGGTGTGTCTGCCATTCCCCCTGCCATGTGTTCCTACACCAGCAGCACAGGGCACAAGGCAGCACTCCTAACTGGAACCTTATCCAGCATTAAGAAGCAAATTGATCTCAGAAGGCTTCAAGTCAGAGGGATACAGCCACTCCCATCAAACCTGTCACCTACAAGCCCAAGTCATCTATGTCTGTCGGACTTTGGAAAACGAAGACAGTGTCTGTGTTCCTGTTTCCCTTAGAGCTGACCCAAGTTCTTCTCTGTGCTCTAGCCATGCATTGAGGGGCTTCTTCCTGCCTGTCTTGGGCTACCTGGTCATTTACAACTCACTCCTACTGCCGGAAACAAGATCTAATAAGAGTCAGCTGCTGTAGGGGACCCCAGACCCTAAATCAGTTCTGCATTAGCAGCAAAGGCTCCATGAAGGAAAAGTCAAAGGCTGCAGGCCATTATAATTACAACTGTCAAAATATAACATTGCTCAAATTGGGAAATATTTTATAAAGGTTTTTTTGTGTGTGTGTGCAGAAAATCTCTGCTTGCCTACGGAAAGGCTTCTGTGTTTGTATTTTTTTCTTCTTTATATTAATATATTTTCTAACAAATATTAACTCTCCTTAAAATTTTTGCCTGTGCAGTTCTGGACAATGTCAAATTTTCTTTAGAAAGGAAAATGTCTGAAAAAATGAAGTTTGGGGGTTTCAGCCAAAAAGAAGGCATTTTTCAACAGAAAAAAACACCAAACCACCATAGGAACTTTAGTGAGCTATCAAAAGTCACTCTTCACTTTCTAGAGTCAATGTTTTCAGTTAGTCATCATCACATCTTGCTGTAAAGGTGTCATGGAATCTGTAGTCTTCTCCCAGAGTAGAGGGAGAGCTGAGTGTGAACACGAAGAACTCTCCCTGCAGCTCCCATTAGGTAAGGCGATGACATATGCATAAGCCAGACAAAGATAAGTATTTTCAATGCTGACAATAATTCAGGTGAAATTTTTACATGTTTAATGTTGAAAACGCCCCACACTTTAATCTCAGCTGTGACTGCAGCTCTGTGATGGCACTGTTAAGGCTCCTGCAGTTTCTGCAGGCAGTCTGTTCCCCCTGCAGGAAGCTGCTGTGGTGTTCATCATGACACTGGCATTATCACTAGTGAACTAACAGCTGTGCCTAAGGGTGGGTAAATTGTCATCCAGAAACCTTGTTCATTTGCCATCTCCTGCTCATCTCCTTTTTCTGATTGTGAATCTGAATTGAGCCAAACTGTGCAGGAGGAAACTGTGACTGAAGACACAAGGTTCCTCTGGGCTTCCCCTTTACTGCTGAGCCTCTTGTCCTATATGATACCCATCCATAGCCCTTCACAGACCAGCTCTTCTGAAGCCCACAGGAAGGGAGTCATTTTAAAGTGGCAAAAAATCTCCACTTTCCTGGCTAGATTCAGAAATGAGAACCCTTCAGCACTTTGCTGGGATGCTGCTTATCTACAGGTCTCTCTTATCTGACTTGAATATCCATTTTGTCTGTGGAGATTTCTTCTCCCCGTAGAAGAAAGGAAGCATTAAGTCTTCAGCAAGCTAACCTTTTTCTCCAAGTCTTGCTGACAGCCCAAGGCCCCTCAATAGCTGCAGGCTGCTCATACCTATTCCCATGAGGCCAAGTCCAACAGTGCAAGACTGTCACAAAAACCTTCCAAGAAGGTACGAGGTTTCTTCCCAGTTAACACTGTCCTGATGCATTCAGGCAATAGATGTCAGCTCTTTGCTTCTCCTAATGCTTTCTGATAGAGGTGGGTGCCTTTTGTTTTACACCAAATATCAAAGAACAGCTCAAAATCTGGAAAGGTCTTGAGTGCTCTCTTGAAAAGATCTCCAGAGAGCCTGAGAGTGGAATCCTTTCCCTGCCTTCACAGATTTTATTTTATGTTTATAGGAAGCCTTTTGCTCTTTGCTGGACCTGACTTGTCTCTGGTCTGTCAGCCACATGGTGCAGATGTCTGCATCGCCTTCCCTGCCAGCATTCTCCCAGTCATTATTCCCAAAACCTGATCTCCCTGTCGGAGCCTCCATGTGTTAAGGAACCCTTTGGGACTACATGATTATTTCCTTCTGCCTGTTGTGTATCCCCTGACGGCTGGTCTGGTGAAAGACAGGCTTTGACCACAGTCTTAGAACCAGTTCATCTTGAAGAGAGAAGTGCCATTACATGGAGTTGCAGTCCTTTTCACCAAACAGATCTTGTCACCAGCCTCAAAAAAAGCCCAACCAAAAAAAAACACCCCAAAACACAAACCACTAAACAAAAAAGCCCAAACAAACAACAAAAAAATAGAGAAAGGTGGTAACTTTTTAATTTCTTCACATAGTAAAAAGTGCATCTATTTACTTTCTGTTCAAACTTACTTTTAAATTTGAATAAGGAAAACAATGAGGACAAAGCCCCAAAACCAGCGTGTATGTAAGCCAGTAAGGTATGTGTATGTACTAAACTGGGGTCCCCTGACTGAATCCCCTGGCTTCCCACCAGGTAACTCATCTACAGACCCTGCTATGAAATGTGTCCTCCATCACCTGAAAACAGAAGCCTGAGGGAACACAGCACAAGGGCCTAAACAATAATGGCTGGCCTGGGCTAGTCACCAAATCTTCCATTCCTAGAATGGAAGAGACTTAGAAAAAAACAGCTAGTGACAGGATCAAAACACCAAGAGGTATTTCTTCATCCAGCCTGGAGTTAAGCCATGGAATTCTTTGTCACAGGATGTTTGGATATAAATAATGTACTTACTAGAGGGTAAATTAAAGGGGAAAAAAATCATTTATAGCTGTTAAACACAAGGATATTAAATTGCTGGAAGTCTGGGAATACGTGCTTGAAATCTGCTTGTTTGTCCTTCCCTAAGCATCCATTATGCAGGTCTCGGAGGGGTCAGAATAGATGAAGCTTTGGTCAGCTGCTGTGTTGAAGGACCACACGGTCCTGCGTACATTTAGATGATTTTCATTTCAGCCCATATTGCTCCTTTAGAAGGCCTTACTTCCATCCAAAGCTTATTGCTTTCTCCTTCCCTTGCCAGTCCTGGCTTTCCACTGGATGGTGAGGGAGCACCAGATACCCGTATGTCTGCCCTGATGGCCAACTGAAGATGTTAAGCCTTTCCCACCGTAATCCTCTGAGGTGAAAGTGAGGGGTACAAAGTCGAGCGTGCTGCACCTCTGCCGCAGCTGTCTGGATCCCCTGCTCCCCTCTGACAGATGGGAAATACCCTGAAGCAAAATTCAGAGGAGCCCTGTTTATTTTGGGACTGCAGATTACTGTCAAACATGAAGAGAGACAATTATTTCCATTGTGGAAAATGTGGTATTAGTGAATGAGCAGTTCCCTCCACCTCGCCTTTGTGTTTTGCTTTTCTCTAAGGAAGGTTTCCTTTCTTTTTTGCAGCACAGGCTTGAATTAAGTGGGCAGAGAAGAATTTAAATACAAATATTTGTAAACTAAGTGGTTTTCCTGGACAAAGTAGATCCAGATGACAGTCTGCTGGCTGCAGCATCTCGGTGCCTGTCATACTGCTGCCCCTTTGTTCAGCTGGGTGCCAGGGGAGGCATCCCAAGGGGCACAGCCCACTCAGAGTGTGCCCAGTGGCAGGGTGGGGGAGACAGGGCATTTATGGCTGCTGTGTGTCTTGCACAAGTTGTATTAAGTGCCATGAGGGCCATGAGGACTGTGGTAAAGCTGATGATGGTTAGAGAGTCTGAAGGTGCAGAAGATACTACGAAGGTGCAGAAAACCTTGCTGGTGTCTGGTGAGTTTGTCAGGGGCCAAATAGAGCCTGGCAGTAGTGCAGGAAAATGAGCAGCAGTGTGGATGAGCAGCTTCTGAGGCAGCATGAGCTCCAGACAGCTTTCACAGTTCATCAGGTCATGCGAGCAGGGTAAGAATTTTCTTGCCTAATCTTTTCTTCCCGGAAAAAAAAATTGTTTGCCATAGCCTAAACCATCTGAAAGGTTTGGTAAAAGGAGAAGTTTCTCATGTCTCAGAAGGTCTGAACGAGGTGGATGTGCTCTCTTGAGAATAGCCAGCAGCTAAAACCTTCTCTGGGACCATAGGTGATTCAGAGCCAGACCCCTTGCTTAGAGTATGTCTAAGCAGTTCCCACCTTTATCCAAACCTTGATGAATGGATATTTGTGTTTGCATTGTTTTTCATGGAAAAGCTTCAAAGAAGCTCTAATCCATCCTGAAGAGAACACAGAAGAAAAATAATGGAAGCACAGGATGGAAAATGCACTTCTTGCCCATCAGTATGAATTATTGTCCCAAGATTGTACTTGCTAATATAATTCCTGCCTCCCACTGCTCATCTCCCACAGCGCCCTCTGCAGTCATGGGCTCTGACCAGTGTAGGTTTGCAGGGCAGCGCTGCACCCTTCAGCTGCTGCTGAGCAGCATGTGCCAAATGCCAGGAGAGTGCCCGGTTCAGCTCTGCTAGAAGTTATTTTTAATTCTTAATAGTGTCCTGAGGCTTTTGTTACTTTCCATTGTTCATTTTGGGGGGAACCGTACTGCCAAGGTCTGTTCACTTGTTTTGGCTTTTTCTGCAAAGGCCTGTAATGTCTTTTTTCTATTTGTTCTCCAAAATAAAGGATCCCTGCAAATGGCACATACCAGATTTTCACCCTCCCTGTGTCTTAACCACAAATGTCTGAGTCCTGACAGTTTCTCTGCTGTTAACTTGGTCTTTCTGCAGTGGCTGCTCACACTCTCTTGTCTGTCTGTGCAGCTGTGGCAGGACTTGGTGAGAAGGAAGGCAGACAAACTCCTGCTCCAAAATACTTGCATGGAGCAGCCCTCCAGGTCATCAGGATGGCCATCCCCATCGACAGGGAGGCTGATCCTGGACCCTCTCCCCCAGTCCCCATGAAATATATCCCACATTAAATTGCCCATCACGTTACTGAAGGGGGCACTGATGTATTTGATTAGTAAGGAAGCTCTGAAGGAGCCCATCTGTCTTAGCATTTGGATGGATATTTATCTCTTTCATGGGTTTCTTTTGTCCAAAGGAATCGTTTACTCTGATGTGAAATAATGCAAGATCTGGTCTCTTTGGGGATTTCAGCAGGAAGCTATCCTCCCTAAGCCTCATTTTAATCTCCTGTTGTCGTAAATCAGGAATAACCGCAAGAAAGTCAGTAAAATTAAGCTTGTGAAAACTGATGTACGAAACTCGGGGCCTCTGATCTCCACCAGCAATGGAAATGAACTCACTCCTTGAATCTCTTCTCCCTCTGGATGCAAATACTGCTGGTATTTCAAGACATTCAGATGTGGCTCTGAACCTTGTATGCTTGAATACTGTGCCCAGGCTTTGGAAAGTGGCTCCTCACATGGTTTCACTGACCGGGTAGAAGGAGATATTAGGACTTCTAGGGAAAAAATCTCCTTCTGGGACAGTCTCAGGCTAGATAAATACAAATAAGAAATTCTGTTTGTGTAGAAGATCTTTCAAACTTACTCTTATCCCAACCAACCTGCTGCCACACACTTCCTGATCACAGCAATTAAAATGATGGGTATAGATCCGATTGAAAAAAGAAATCTAAAGGATATTCCTGTGATACCAGAGAAGCCTGTTTCTAAAACTGTGTGACCACAGGAGCTCCAGGAAACAATGCATTTTCTTTTGTTCTGCATACCCAGCAGATAAGGTCAGGAAAAATATTTTTACGATTTCTTCTCTTTCAAACGTCTAAAATCTGAGCTTAGTTCCTTTCCTGATTCGGATAAATTGAATGGATTCTGATTAAAAGCTCTGTTTAATTGGCACTGCAAAGATAAGAAAATATTTTAAGATTTTGCCATGCTGAAAGTATTAATTTAAGGATGAGTTTTAAACAATCTGACTTGCAAGAAGCCATTTTTTGTTTCCCATCGACATTTTATTTGTGTCAGACAGTATGAATGGTCTGTTCACTTTCATAGTTTGGGGAGATGCTGAGATTTCAGACCACGCAGGAAATACCAATTAATGCCATTCCTTCTTGACATTCTCATGCCTTCACATTAAGGTTTGGCATGAGACCAGCTTTAAGAGTGAAACACTGCCTGTCTTTCAAAGTTTTATGGTTCTTTCAGTGATGTCTGGGCACCTCATTGTTTTTGTTGAAGCTTGAGAGATACACAGAGAAGTGACCTTTCTGCTTTCACAACTTGTGTAAATAAAGGGGCAGACCTGGATGAGAGTAAAGTAAAATTTCACTTTGTGAGAAATTTTCACTTTTAAATAAAATGGAGATGTCATTCTGAGTGAAAGTGAAAAGACAGTCTTCATGAATTTCCCTGGGTATAAAACATTGAAACATTTCAATTCATAGCTGTCAATGCATCATCTGCTGCTGGTATGGAACTGCTCTGTTTTTATAGCATCAAAACATGCAGCAGTATGTTAAACATGACACCTGGTACACCCAGGAATATTTCATGTTCTTTGCAAATGACAATGGAACTAGCCAAAGCATTGAACATAATTTTCAACAAAAAGAGCAAAAGGATGGGGAGCCATAGGAGCAGCAATCACTGTGCTGGGTCTCTGCACAGCCACTCTGCTCTGTGCTGGTGACAAGCAGGACAAGGACCCCTCTGCTGTGTCCTGAGTCCTGCTTCAAATGCCAAACAGTGGTGGTAAAGGCTTGCTCTTCACAGGAGACCTTGCTGCTCACTGAGCACTAGTGTGACAATAACCGCCCAGCCTCGCTGCAGCCCTGACACTGGACACTGGGTCTTTGCAGCCTCTCTAAAAACCGGCTCCTTTTGTAGAGTTTGCTGCTCTGGACAAGAGGGGAAGTCTCAACCACATTTCCTGATGGAGTCTCAAGATGCCAATTAATTATTTAATTAATCCTTAAATACTATATGCATCTGGGTAAGTCCTACCAACTACCACAGTTGTGTCTGTTTTGAAAAACTCCTAGATTAAGAAAGGGAAGGTGGCTGCTGACATGGACGTCTGGCAAGAGCACCTACTGATACTCATTTGAGGATTTTATAAACTCCCTGGTTTGAAACCTTCCCTTTCCATCCACTTAAAACACACAGGTAGAGCAGCCGTGTTTCCCAGCATGTGCCTCGTGCTTCCCCTCCTGTGTCACTCTGGGGGCTGGATGCAAGTCACCCACACCCCGTGAGCCCTGGCTCTGTGGCCCTTCTCTGAGGAACAGGCTCTGCAGCTGTCAGGCACTGGCAGGGACTGTCTCTTGTGATGGCTGTCACCAATTTGTTCCTCTCTAATTTCTGTTCCCTCCCCCCTGCCCGATCATTGTACGGACATCAAGAGGCTGCGATAGGCATGTTTGAGTGAGACAAATGAACAAAGACATTCCCCCTGCATTTCCCACTCGATAAATTACAGATGGGACTGAACAAACCCCCCTCGATCCAGCGTGTCATTATGTATCTGCCACTATTGCTTTCCAAGAGGAAGGATGAATATGGCTTTAAATGATTAGCTGCCTTATGTACTACCATGTCTCAAAGCAACAGGGGGGTAACACAGGCAAATAACTACACAGCAAGGAAGTACATGAGGGCTGAGCATTCAGGACTCTCTAACAACTGTGGTTTCTTTATAAAGAGCATTAAAGATGGTTTTAATGTACTGTATACGATGCAACAGATGCAGGATGCCTCTGGCAAAACTCCTCTGGTCCAAAGCTGACTGAAGACAGTTTGATGATTTGCAGGGAGCTACAGATCCCAGAAGGGAAATAGTGCATACCTGTCAGCTGGTAATCAAAGCTCAAACTGGCCTTGGAAAATCTTAATTAGTACTGACATCAGCACAATTCTGTGAGCTTGGAAACAATCAGAATTTGGTGCCTTTGCCCTGTTCTCTTCCACCCCAGTCTCAGTCCTGCTGAATTTGGGGGCCAGCTCACTCTGGCATGTGCACATGCCTCTGACACCACCCGGTGCAGTAGCCCTGTCTCCAGGCTGAGCAGCAGCCAAGAGCAGTGCTGGCTCCTCTCTATTCCTGCTGCCACAGGTGACTGTAGCAACTTCAGTGTTGCAATTGCATTGATAAATGCAGGGCAAGAGCATGCTCAAGTGACCACAAAACATATTCTAGCAAGCCCTAAGATACACATGGAAAGTAAAGAAAAAGGCTACAGTCTGTCATCTCCCAGAAATACAATGATGCTTCAACCCCAGAGGGCTTATATCAATTAGGAATAGATTTAGACTGAGTATTCAATTCCAAATTATGACATGGATCTCCTGTCCCTTTCCTTTCTGTGGTGAGAGCTGCAAACACCTCTTTCCTTTATAAGGACTTCAGAATTCAAACTTCTCTTACATATTGTGATGACTGTGATGATTGAATTCATAAATAAATTCACTTATTCTATTTAATCTCCCACTAGATGTCCCACCTGTAGCTTGTCTTGTCTTCTTTTGCTCCCTGCTCCCTGTTCCAATCTCTCCATATGATCTGGCTATATAAGCCTTCCCGAGCTCCCATAACAGATTCACTAGAGACAAATTTTGCATGGAAGCCCAGAGACAGAGCAGGCACTGCAGGGGAAAATGGGAGTTTCAGTGCATGTTGTTCAGAGCGAACTGCAAACAGAGGAAGAATTTCTCTGGGAGTAAGACGAGCAAGCCCATGTCTTGCACACTCTCTTCCTGAACTGGATCCAAAGCTGGATTTCCCCACAGATCTGAAGCGATGTCAGTGGGGTGCTCAGGACTTTAAAGGAAACTGGAGTGTCCATCTGTGGGCCCAGCTCCAAAGTTTTCTTGAGTCCTGGGAGAAGATGAAACTATTCCTCCCTCCAGTTTTCTGCATACAGCATGTCCTCCATAACCCCAGCCTCTTTTAAGGAAGACTGAAGGCAGCAGAAACTTAACTGCGAAGCCTCGAGCAGTACCAGAAGGAAGGGAAAGGAAGTATTTTCTGCTTGCTTTGTTAGAAGAACAAGCACTTGCCTGCAGAGAGTTTGGCGATGGTGAGGGAGCCTGCAAACACCCTCACATCTGGGAGCTGCAGATCTCCACACACATTTCAAGCTGATGCACTGTGACACAGTGCCAGCTCTGAAGATGGCTGGATGCGTCTGAGCTGTGCCAGCACTGGTGGGTCTTCCAAGTGCTCTTAGTAGGGCCTGGTGGGGCTCCAGAACTGGACTGGATGTGGTTGGTTGATCAGGACTTGATTTCTCAGCAAAATCAGTGGGATGCTCATGGGATGGAGAGTGAAGAAGAGAATTGTACTTGGTGCAACTGCAGTTTTTCCAAATCTCCTACTATGTGAAGACTGAATTCTGACCTATTTTTAGAAATTTCCCAAAAAAGTATCCAAACAACAGCTCCAAAAAAGAAAAAAAAATTGGAGATCTGTGCCTGTCTTAAAAGAAAATGCAACCAGAATTTATTTTTGTTTCAGAGACGTAAATAAGTGAAGAGAACTCAATGGTCATCTGGCTAGGAGTGACCAAAATTCCACAAGCCCTGTATGGGGTGTATGAAAATGTCCATTTGTCTGGAAACCATAACAACCCTGGTGGTGCCAGGGGGGACAGATATCCAAGAGTAGTTTCCAGACAGGAGATGACATTGTCCCCAGGGCTCCCATTGTTCCACGAATATGGCAGCTGGTCCGGTCTAGGAGCAACATGGGACCCAGGACAATGCAGTGGGGTTTGTCCCAGCATCCCCTGCTGGTTTGCATCCTCCTGCCCATGCAGTTTGGACTCCCCAGCAGCCCTCCTGTCAGCACAGCAACCCTGTCAGTCACAGGACACAGCCACACATGTTAATGGCTCTAAGCACAAGGGTGGGTTACACCCACAGTAGCCTGGGAACCTCTATCACAGAGGTCTTTCCATTTGCAAGGAAGCATATCCAACCAGCCTGGATATTACAACCATCAGATGTCATCCCTGAAGCTGCCAAGGGTATGGACAGTCTTGGAGCAATTTGTCTCCTCTCTGTTTGAATCTAAAACTAATGGCAAAGCATCTTTTACCTAACATTCCCAAATTCACTAAGGGGTGGGACTGCATTCTGGGCTGAGGCTGCCAGTGGCTTATGATGCATTTACTGGTGCTCCATGGAGGGTGTCCTGGTCACTCCCTTGGACAGATCTCTTCATTCTTTCTACATACCAGCTTGCATGAGAAAGCATTTATAAAGACAGTAAATATTTTCCTCATGTTGTCTTGCCAGCTGGATGACTTCAGGATGGCCAGAGGAGAGTGGAGAGAAGGAAGATGGTCCATGCACAGAAGGAGTACAGTAGGGAATGGAAAGAAGCGTGAGGTGGTATATTGACATCTGATGTAAATGAGGGAACTTGCTTGTAAACTCCTAAATTAGACCAAGCATACTAAATTTATAGGAATGCAAAAAAATAGTCCCATCCATTGCTGTCTTTTGCCAACTGTAAGCCTGCCAGCACAATTTTTAGACTAGTGGGAGGAAGTTATATCTATGCTCACTTTTTTCTCTTCCCTTTCACTTGGTGTCAAGTTTCAAGTAAAAATACCTTTTGGTAGTGGAGGTTCGTTTTCTACACTTAGGGGGTGCATGCAAATCAGCTCAACAGACACTCTCATGCTTGATCAAAAAGGACTTGATCACAGGCAATTCTTCATCTAAGGGACACGTAGGCATGTGTGGCCCTGTTGCCCATGCTTGTCTAGCCTTTGGCAGGCTGTGAGGGGAGCAGTGGTGAGCAGGGTAGACATCTGGATGAAATCAGAAATTTCTACTGGTCCAAGTACTCAGATTTTGTTCAATAATCCATAAATCCATTACAATTTGACAAAGGCAATAAAAGTTTATGTCTCAGATCTGATTTCTAGCATACAGACACTGTCATGGCAGCACTGATCCCCAGTAAGACTTATCACAGGTTATCTAGATGCATGCAACTGAAGCAGCCAAAAGGAACAGCAACTGAATTAATTTGTGTTCTAAAACCTCTTCTGTGACAGAAAAATGCTCCACTTGCCACAGAAATGTCCAGTAATGTGGCATACTTCACACATGAGTGGAATTGAGGAAAGGCAAACCTTTAAAGGGAGGAGGTGCTGGAAAGAGCTCTCATTTCTCTGCTCTGGTAAAAACTGGCACGGCCTTGCAGCCATCAGAGCTGGCCCCGAAGGACCCTCATTCAATGACATGCCCATGCTCTGGCTGAGCATAGCAAACAGAAGAAATTGATTTCACTGTTGAGAAGCACATACTTTGCTGCCTGCACCCATCCGAGGAGAAACGTCCTTTCTAGACAGCTATTAAAACCCACAATGTTGTTTAGCCTGTAGCAAAACAGAGCATTATCTCATGGTCCTCTGGAAGCAATAAAAGGAACATTAAACCAGCAACATTCATGGCTAGTCCATTAATGTCCTCCCCTTAAACCCAGCTTCTTACCTGTGGCTTTACCTCCATTCAAGAAGTGCAGCCTGCAAGACTACAGGGCAAGAGATCCCCAGCCAGAGCCTCGTTCAGCAGGCAAAGTCACCCCACTGGGGAATGGCTCATGCCAGATTCCAGGGCATGGCCAGCCAAGTGCTGGACATGAAACACCAGCAATGGATTCCCTTGCCAGGCTTTACACTCTTGCAATGTTGATATTTAGGCTGGCACTGGCTGGCTGTCCTCCCTAAGGCGTCCTTAACTGGAGAGAAACAGATGTTCCCAGGGTGTAATGCACCTCATACAGAGACAGCACTCCTAAATCAGTGAAGCAGGTTGTGCTTTTTTTCCCCTGCTGATTGCAGGAAGAGTCTCAAATGTCTCCAGGGTAAGTGCCTTAAGACAGAGAAGAAAAGTCCAGTTTCTACTGGCAAAGGCATTCAGAATAAAACATACAGCCTCAGAGGATGAACTGCTTCTCAGAGTAGGTGTTGGTTTGGAGACAAAGTGTATGACAGCAGCAGAGTTCACCCTCCTGGCCAAGCCTCCCTTACACCAGTGAGTGACCAGGTTCAGCCCAGGGGTTTCTGCAGTGCACGAGGGTGGGACTTACCCTTCTCTTGGATAAAATCACCTTCAAACAAAATCTGTGTGATGTAAAAGAGATGTTGTGCCTTCAGTAGCTGACCCTGAGACTGGACCAACACCTCCTGACCTATTTGAAATGCCCCTTCACAGGAGGCATGCCAACTATGCACCATCATAAAGGGTTGCCATAAGATCCGAGATGATCCAGCTCTAGCAACTCCAGTGTTTTTTCCTAGATGCCCAGCCAGTTTCAGCTCAGTGTAAGAACTTGTGCTCCTGCCCTTACCAAGAGGAATTTACACTGCACAGGAGCACAGTAGGTTATGCCTGGCAAAAGTTTATAGTGCGAGCTTCTATGAGGCTGCATTCTGTGAGCAGAAATTGGGAACCCTGCCATCTCTCCAAACACAGATTCTGGGCCAAACTGCCCCACTGCCCCTCTCTCCCTGCTCCCCCTACCTGGCCCCCCAGAAAGCAGCCAGGCTGTCAAGGGCTGGAGGTACTGGGCTCTCTGGTACCTGAGGACAGTCCCCGCAGTCTAGAATGTGATCAGCTTAGAAAAGCACCAGGGGCACTGATGAAACACTGAAAAGCAAAGACAATGTGTCTCAACACTTCCAGCGTACAAGATTTGATTCTTTTCCTGCTCTATTGAGGCTGGTCCTACAAACCCACAGGTGTTCCTGTCCATGAGCAACCCTGACTAGTAGCTGAGTGTGAAATGATTTGAGAGGAAATAAGGACCTAATGTGTCCCTTCAGCTTCCAGGTGGCCATAGGTGAGAACTGGACAGTCAGACAAAGAGAGCAGAAGTCCTAATCTTCATTCAATGCTGAGTCCAGAGCAGTTCAGGCACATCTTTGGTTCCTAGCAGCAGCCATCAGGAATTTATCTATATGATTTCCCATCCAAACTCACCCACCTGCTCAGATACATTCTTTAGGAGTCTGTCTCAAGACTTCTGAACACATCAAAAAACAATCCAAAAAGTGATATGTTCAGCTGTCTGCATCATTTTGAACACATGTAATAAGGTGGATGCTTCTGAGGAACTCATCCACTCCAAATTCCTATTCCACATGCAGAATTCCCTAACTCCTCATCAGCTACTTTTCACGTGCATTGGCAGCCATTGCAAGATCCCCCTGCGATGGGAGATAGCCAGGGTGATTTCTCCAGGTCCCAAAACAGTATAAATCCTCAAACATTGCCATAAGTTGACTTCTTGCAACCTCTACATGCCAACCATTTTTGTGTCCTGTGTATTGAGTAAAAGGGGATTAAACATTGATTACTAGGCTAATAAAGTAATCATGGATTTTTTTGTTTCCTCTGAGGTTGCAAAATTCTTTCTGTTTCCTGGTTCTTTCCTGTTCCTTTCTGGTTACTCCACTGTCCCAATAGGAAGAGCAGAGTGTAAAAGTCTCATTCTGAAACAAGGCAACTAGTGAGAGTTTTGTTTCCCATTTTATCCTCATTTCCATTCTCCAAGTCCTGATTATGAGCCACGGTTACAAGAAGATCTCAGATGTGTTCAAGAGCCCCATCCAGCTGACAGTGTGAGCACAGTGCAGAGCACAAGGAAGCTTTCCCCACAGTCATGACCCTTAAGCACGACTGTGCTAACCACAGTAGTGCTAAAACCAAAATTGTCCTTTTTTCTAGGGTTTTCATCAGAAAATAATTACTTGTGTGCCAAAGTCACCTTTTCACCTAGTTTGGCATGGGATGCGTGTAGGATGACCCTTTCTGACTTTGGATTCAGTATTTCCACTCTGGCTTTTCCACGAGCTGTGCTGCCACACTGCACCCAGCCGCTCTCCTGTCCCACACTGGCATTCGAGGAGATTCTGTTTCCTCACTTGGTGAACTCAACTCTCCAGCACCGGTGCTTCTGCTTTGTGATTTCTGGCACTCATGTAGCCAGAATTCACCCTCTGTGAATGCATGAGCAGATTTATGCAGGAACTATGTGGGACTGGTCTCCCAGCCTGCCCTCTGCTCCGCAGGCACCACCCAAACGTGTTGAGGCATAGGACACGTATACACAGCCTCTCTTCCCCATGGCCGGCACCTCCCCAGTTCTCAACACAGCTGGGTCCAGCCCTAGGTATTCTCCAAATGCTGCTGATCTGCCAACATTCATGCAAGCAAATGTGTTTGCTGAAATACTCGTGAAACGCTGGCAAGAGAGGCTGTGGACAAAGCCACACAGAAATCACCTGTGTTCACAGGCAGCGCTTGAGCTTCCTCAGCCCTTGCTGCCACCCTCGCCCTTGGGGCTCTCATAGCCCAAAGGGGTGAGAGTCACCTGTGGCAGGAGTGGGCTGCAAGCAGAGCACAGGGGGCTGCATCCAGTGGGCTTGGGCAGGTGCCTGCCTGGGGAGCCAGGGTCCTACGCAGTGGCAGAGGGGAGCAGAGCCTCCCTGCCCTCTCTCAGGATGGGGTTTGCACGAAAAATTTTCCTCATTTCACTACAGTTGCTCAGCACCTCGGAGGAAGGTGCCATGCCCACCTTGAAATGCCAGCTCCCAGTTTTAGGGATCATCAGCATTTTCCTTCAGTTTTATTGTGATCATTGTTCCAATTACTATTTTTTACTGTAAATAGTAATAATGACAAAACCCTGTTCCTTGGTCCTCAGTTTCCCCCTCTGGGACACTCACTTTTGACAGCTGCCAGCCACTGGAGTGATAGTGTGCTGACAGGCTCGACAACTTCCACAAAGCGCTGTGACTGTAATTGCAGTGCTCAGGCTTTGAAAGGACACAAACCCACCTCTCTACACAGTCCTGTGGAGTTGGGAGTAGGTTTCCCCACAGATGACCCCTTTGCTATGTGGCAGCCAGCCCTTGGTGTAACCTCCTGAAGGCAGTGACCTATCCATCCCCACTGCAGCTTAGCTGGGCTATGGCAGGGAGACAATTTCCCTTGGGACCCCATTAGGATAGACAAGCTATTTCTTAATCTCATCTGTTCAGGCTCTGTTCCTGCACTGTGGGGCCTTTTGGGGTGTTTATCCCACAAGAAACCTGTCAAGGGAGGAGATGCTGTTTGACCCCTTTGTAAAATGGGGACCTGCAAACCAAGAGATCTCAGAGGTTCAATGAGCATGAGTAGCTCTTTCATTTCCCTGCCCTCTTGTGCTATTTCTTCATTTGTTTTCTTCTTTTCTGTGTTTTGATACCTCAGGAATAGTGGGATCCAGCCCAGTTAGGAAACAGCATTACCAGAATATGAGTAATTTTTTCTGAGAAGATCATCAGTTATTTCTGGTCTGAGAAGGGGCTGGAATTATCTCACATCTTCAAATGCCTGGAAAGCTTTTCTCATGAAAACTGAGCTTCACACCGGATGCTCAGGAGGGCCATTGTCCAGGGATCTGGAGAAACTCCTGGTGGCCAAAAGCACTGGGAACTAGCTTGTGGTAGTACTGAGGTTGCCCTGTCTGGAGTTATCCTGGAGAAGGTCTCTGCTAACCACGACTCCTGAGCTACCACACTGCTCTTGGGTACCACCATGAATTTGCAGTGGCTCTTGAGTGCGTGCTTCTTCTGGAAGCTGCCCCCACTTCTCCCACTCCTCCATTCAGGCACTGCTCTTGGGACTATACTTTTTTCCCCTCTGACAAAGCACATACAGATGGTGTGTTGTCTGCCACAATCAAGGGGCTCAGGTGAGTAATGGAGAATGGCAGAACTTGGCATGTACTTGTTTGCCTTAGTGCAATTTTCCCATAATTGCACTTCCTAGCTTTTCAGCATCTGCGAAAGATCAGCTTGTGACACAGCAAAATTGGCCTCGCATTTTTCTGGAGTTTGCATCAGGTTGAAAATCAGGCATCCTTCATTTGGCTGAAATCACTTTGGAAGGGTGGGGAGAGAACCACCCCATTTTTGTGCATAGTCTGTGCTGCCTGGACTTTAAAGCCCAGGAGGAAAACCATGGCCTGTCAAACATATTTAGTTCAACCCTCTGGTGTTGCTTTTTTGTTTTGTTTCTGAAAGGTGTTGATGAAACTGGCACAAATTATTTAGCTTTCCCTGGTCTTGAGGTAAATTCACAGAAGACTGAACAAGCCCGATCCTGGAACAGTATAAAGCCAAACCTTGGATTCAAAATAGTTCAGAGATGCAAAGAACAGGCAGAGCTTGTGCAGACGGACAGCTTTACTGTGCCAGACAACTCTTTCTTACGTCTCCATATAACCTCCATTTCTTTCCTTTGGATGTATAGAGTGGCCAATAATGCAACAGAGGAACAATGAGGAACAAAAATAACTTTAGGACTGAGGTGGCTGACCTCCCTCATCACCTAGGAGAGGGCAAAACTAGACTGTGGCACATAGAGGCACTAAGGATGACAAAGAGCAGTCCCTGCCTCATGGAGCCTGCAGTCCCGATGATTAGAAACAGAAAACAAACCTTGGAGGTTTGTGGGGAAATACCTTCTGCTCAGACAATCTAGGAGACAGCTTGGGATCATGCTCTGTTATTTATCAAGGGTTGCAGTTTTTTGCACTGGAACAAATATCTATCCTGGTATCTTCTCCAGTATATTTCAGGTTTCTTCGAGCTACAGCACTAAACTGAATCTCTGGAACACATACTACTCTGAAACTAAACTTGGTTCTAAACAAATGGGAAAGCAAGGTTTACCTTTCTGGAAAACCCTAACTTTAGTGATCCTGTTGCACACGCTCACAGCTGTGGTTTGCAGCTGATAGCTCACACCATTCAGCCAGGCAGCATTGTACTTCTACAAAGGTTCTGTAGCATTTTGTTCCTTATCAACATCTCTTTCTGGCCACTGAGTACTCCTGGGGGTTAGTTAAGTTTCCTTCTTGTTTTGGGATAACTAAATCCCCTATTTTGTCAGTGAAGTTTTCCAAGTCAGACAAGTCACTTATTTCCCTTCTCTACTTTAATGAAAAGATTATTGTCCATTTATAATAAAATTTTAATGAATATCATCAGCTTAGTTTAGGCTCAGATTAAAGCTTTGTCATAGAAGGGGTAACAGCACCATTAAGGAAAACTTTCTCTTTTTCACTTTTTACTCTGTTGATGTTGCTTTTACCCTCAACATGTGTGAAAACAGGGCTGTATACAAACAACTTTAGTAGTGTTGGAGATCCAAGCAAAACAATACCTGCCTGTGGCGTAAGAACTGCATTACACTGCCAGGAGAGGAGTTCAGTTTCATGACCCAGCCAGATGAAAAGGCATAAAATAAGCTTGCAGAAAAATGCTGAAAAGAATGGATGTTTGTTGCTGGTTTGTTTTGTTGGAATTTTTTAATGAGTTTGGTTAATTTCCAGTTTGGTCTTGTCTTGTTTTTCTTCTTTCATTAGAGACTGTAGCTAAATACACACCTATGAGTCATATCTCAGTGCCTGCTCTCACGCTCAAGATGCTGAGATTGAGGTTTTGGCCTCACGTACAGACATATGTACACTCGAAAAAAAAGCTCAAGATTGCATCTTGCTGTGGCTTTTACCACTGAAGTAAGAGCTAATCAAAAACTAAATACTGACTTAGCAAGAGGCGGCTCCTCTGTGTTCTGAATTACATCAAGTAATTGGAGCTACATGTCTTTCCATTTGAGTTATACTCCAGACCTGCAAAGTGATACCCAAACCGCTACTCCATCCAAATATTTTTCCCATCCGATGGGTAGCAGGAAAAAATCTTCACAGAGCTGCCTATGTTAATATTGAGCATCTGGGTATGCCTAAGGAATGATGCTGCAATCTCTTCTAAATCCTCCTCTGGCTGGAGAGTTGGAGAGGGAGTTAACTCTTTGTCTGCAGCAGATGAGATAAAGTCCCTGGGCACACTCTGGTGCAAAACCTGGCACGGCCCTTCTGCCCCAGCTGTGTAGGCAGGCACAGTGCTGACACAAGCAGCAAAAGTTGAAAGGAGACAGTGCTGAATTCTTCTCTCATGCCAGTCCAGTGGCAATACTGATTCAACAGCCAGGCACAGTCAGTGGGTTTGGCCCTGTAGATATAGTGCTAGATAAGTACAGCGATTTACTGACCCCAGGTGGCTGGGACTCTGCCCAAATTCACTTGTGCTCAGGATGTACAGGGCAGTGAAGTGCTGCTGCAACAGGAGCCAAAAGCATCAGCAGGCAAAAGGAAGGAAAGCTAAGAGAAGCAACAGAGTATTGGAAAAATTAAAGTGCCACTCGACACTTGTTACTGGCACAAAACTCAAAACGCTGTAATACCAGAAAACAACCCCAACAGCAAGAGAAGAGGGCTTTTCACCCAACAAGATTGCTGTTGGAGCAGAACATGCCTGCAAGGGACAATATAATCCTCTCCATGGAGCAGGAGACACTCTCAAAGGCGCTGAGGTCCAAGGCTGTGTGCTGAATCCCAGCCCAAAGAAAGTTAGTGGCAATGCTCCTATGGATTTCCAAGAGAACGGGATTTTACATCTTAAGTTAAGGAACAGACTGAAAAGAGCTTTTCCAAGGATAGGTTGATTTTGTCAAGAGATTCCAAACAATAAACATGGAGGAGAACAAGCTGTGATGATGTGAAAGCACCCAGAAGGTGATGTAGGAACAGCTGCTGATCCAGCCTCAGCATCGTCTGCTGGGGCAAAAACGTTATTTTATCCTTATTTCTGATCCTTTGGCTCTTCCTCCCACAGAAAACAGAAGGTTTTCATGCCCATAGGGTCGAATGAAGCAGGTAAAATTTGCACCACCTTGTCACTGCCAGTAGTTATCTGATTCCTCATAATCCAGGTAGTTCTGAGCACTGGAACCAGGAAACCTGATGGTTGCATCCTGCCCGCTGTGCTCTCACATGCCCCTTGCTGTAGATCAGTATGTTCTGCTGTCTGCTTTAAAGCTGCCAAGCTAAAAACCAAGTCCAGGTTTCAGATAAAAGCAGCACCCAATCATTCATTCCTAGAAGTACCTGAAAATGTTTTAAGTTTTTGTTTCCATTAAAAAGGGCTCTCTCATTCATCTTGAGGTCTTTTTTTGCTTTGTTGTCTTTGGGGGTTTTGTTATTTTTGGTGGAAATGGTGTCATTTATGGCCTTCTTTCATTGAAAACCTAATGATTAATTCTAGTAATAACAGTCTACTGGGGTTTTATTTGAACAAACTGAGAAATCACAAGGTATGGGCTTAGAGGGATATTGCACTTTTTCCTTTGGCAGTCAATTCTGCACTCCTTTTGGTTCTGAAAGCTGCCTTTGCATTTCCCTGAATAGAAAGAAGATGTGAAGGGAGGGGGGTGAAAAAAGGAAGATTAAAAAAAGAATGGAAAATAAGAAAATGAAAAAGTGTGTACAAGCAGTGAAAAAGCCCACAAAACTTTCCAACCTTGCAGAACAAGCAGGACCTCAAAAATTACTTGTCTTTCTCAGAGTTGTTTTTTGATGATGTTCCTTGCCTCAACACCTTCTACAGAGCTCAGTTGTCTCAGAGAGAGGGAGAGAAAAACCCTGTGGGCTTCCTGCTCCTCAGCAGAATCCAGCCTTGTGTGCATTGAATGGTGTGTCACCGTAAGAGAGTGACAGAGGGGTGGCTTCCCTTCCATCCCCCATGTCATGCTGACACCAGCCCTGAGTGTGTGGGTCTTCCAGCAGGTCATGCATTTCACAGTGTGCTTACCAGAGGAGCCCTACTAGCACTGGTGGCTTGGCAAGACATCTCAGAGTCTGCAGTGATGGAGGGGAACTGCAGTGCAGTCTGCTGCACCTGGCAGCTTTTTGATTTGGGTTTGTGTCTGTGTGCATGTCTCTTGAACTTGGTTAGAAGAAGAGGTGAGGAAGGGAAAGCGTATGCATCTGGGTCTGAATCTCAGAAGAGGTTTTCAAATGGCCTGACTAAAAATCCCAGACCAAAATAGCCTTTAATTTTGGAGAGAATCTAGTCAAGATCATGTCCATTTCTAGCTAAAACTGAATCCTTGCCCAACAGCCTCACAGTCAGATTGCCATTAAAACACTCCATTTACTTTCAGATGCAGCTTGTAGCAATTTTGTCCTCTTGCAGTCAGCTGTGAGTTTGGAGAAGGTGAAGAGTATTATGTGGCTGCCACATCCTGCATGCTTTCCTACCTAGATATTATAAATTATGTGTGCAATGAGCCCTGTTACTGTGCAGTAACAAGGAGGAAATCCCTGCAATGTTACTTGTAATGCATCATCTTCTGCAGGCCAGTTCCAAAGGCTGATGTGGTTCTGCTTTACTCTCTGATTTGTTGTCAACACCTCTTCTCTATATACATGCATAATATATTTTTTATAAGCAGGATGTAATCACTTCAAATCACCCAGGAGATTATCACCGAGCTGCTCCAGTTGAATGCCAGCTATCACCCAGGACAAGGGGAAAGTGGAGTGCTGCTTCCATCTGATTGCCTCAAGCCTTCTCCATGGTTTCATTTGTTGTATGTAGGCAGACATTGGCACCAGCCAAGAGTCACCTGGAAACAACCTGTCATAAAACCAGCTCCAAAAAACTACAGCTACTCACTCCGATGGTTCACAAATTGGCTTTCTTTCTGTCTTCTATTTTTCATAGGGCCAGCAAATGGAAAATTGGTCCCCAGAAATCTACGAGGTGGAGCAAAGAGGTGCTTAGGAATACTGCCATAGTCCAGAAGCTCAGCTCTCTACTACTGAGCATGAATGGGGGTCTGCAGAGTTACCATCCCCCTGTAACTCCAAAGATGAGCAGGAATGATTTGTCTCACACTCCTTGAGAGATGGTAGAGCTTCCAGCCTGCTCCTATCACTGCTGGGTACTCATTACTTTAGCCTTGGGAAGAGCAAACCACCAAGGGACTCATTCTGCTGGGGACAGGTCATTTCCAAAGCGAATTACGTTGATGGCACCAGGCAGCTGACCTCTCTTACATCTCCTTTTGAGAGCAGGAGAAATGAAATCTCTTCTGCTCACATGCATTTTTTGCACTTCTTTCTTGCTCAGGATTAGCAGCAGGCAAGCCTGAGGTTCTGCATGAGAGAAATAAGCTGCTAGAGAGAGGGCTGTGATCCTGGAGGTAGGTGGGAACCCTGAGGAACCCAAGCTACCCAGGGAACCCAGAGCTCAGGTTTTAGCTGCTTTCTGCAAAACACAAAACCAATGCAAAAGTCCTGCAGGCTCTGAAGAACAGACCCCATCCTCCAGGGATGCATAACTAGTCTGGGAGCAAATGCATGAAAAGAAGTAATATCTACTGGAAGATTAGACCTTTCAGTGCTTGGAAAAAAAAAAAAGACACAGAAGATGTCTCTGAAATAAGAACAGACTGTAGGGCCTTATAGCAAGCAAGGGACAGCAATGAAAGCAGGAGTCTGGGTCTGGGCATAGGCAGGCCTGAAGCAGGCAAGTATACTGCTCAAATGCTCTCTTGGCAAGGAATGCCCAGAGAGCTGGCTATCCTGGGCATTTTCTATCCTTTCCCAGGCTGGATTTGTGTGATCTGTTTCCCTGGCCACTGGAAATTTACTATAAATACAAGGTACTGAGCAGCCGTTGTATGCTAATATCACCTCTCCACCCTTTCTAGCTGCCCAAGGCTGCAAATGATGTGAAAATTGCATACCCCAGTCCCAGGCTTTAGTAGCTATTCAGGGGTTTGGTCACATGTCATTTGTTATTCTTCACTTATGCATACATTCTTCTTATTTATTTTTTTGTAAACATTTGTGTATAATTATTCACTCCAGAGTTTCCAGTGATTTTCCCTGGCTTGCAGATGTGGCAAAATTTGTTCCCTGCATCCAGGAAAGGAGATTTTTTCCAACTACTGCAAAATAGAATCCTGACAGATTTCAATCTGCTGCTTCCATGTCCATTCTTGCGACACTTAGCTACCCATGGCAAGAGACAATTAGCTTTTTAAATATAAACCAGAAACGGTCCCAAGCCACAGGTTTCACATCCAGATCCAAATTTGGGGCAGTTCAGATTCGGCCTGACATTTTAGGTTTGGGCCCGGGCCGGATTCTCCTTGTGAAGCAGTTTGACATTTCCAGTTCTGGGAAGTTCCCCTCCCCGGGCGCGCAGCCTCTCCCCGCTGCAGGGCCACCCCTGGGTCTGGCCCTCTGCTGCCGAAAGCTCTCCTGCTGCTCCGGGCTGTTCAGAAGCCCCTGCCTGTCGTTACTGCAGCTAATTCAATTGCTGCAGTGATGGGCACAAGCTTTCCATGATGCTGCTGTGGCATTTTGGTCCCTGTGAGGGACCCAGACGGATTGGGCTCTCTGCAGCTTTGTGCTGCTCATGGAGAAAAAAAAGCAAACAATCGAATGGCAATAAATCTTGGGAATTCAGGTTAGATCTCTGGCCACCTGCCTACAGCTCAGACCCCACAGTTACCCTTACATGCTGTGATAACATTACATTCAGAGTACAGGCCACGGAAGCAGGAGTGAAAATTCAAAGTCCCTTCTTCAGTCATTTTATAATCAGCTCTTCAACAGAACTGGATCTTTTAATAAGAGGGTTTAATTTGGCTTTTTCATTTATATTTTGTCCAAATATTAACACATAGGCACAGTATCACTGAAGTTTAATCAGTCATTTACAGATAATTTTAGATGGATAGACCATCACAATCAGCTTATATCTTGTCTCCTTTCTTCAAGAGTGAGGTGCTATAAGAAGGTCACGTATGCAGAATTTGGCAAGCTCAAAATCAAGCTATCAATGTAAGAAATCTCTTCAACACTGACATTAAATAATATCACAATGTGTTTAACTATATGTCTTGGTTTGAAAACCCCAACACTATATAATCTCAACAAAATGTGATTACTGTAACCTCTGAAGGCAGAAAACTGAAGCACAGAGAGGTGAGGTGAAGTGCTCAAAATGACACAGAACTCTTCACATTGAAGCTCAGAAAAGAGTTGAGAGCTCCTCAATCCTTTTGGTCTTTGTCCAGGAGATCATAGTTCCTTTGATATGCACACCATTCATGGGCACCAAAGTTGCATTAGGAGATCACAGAAGGATCCCTGCAAGTATTTAGCCTAATTTTAGCCCTGACATCAACTTTCAGAACATCCTTTTAAGAGAAAATGCCTGGCAGTAACGACCCTGTGGCAAGCTTGATAGAATGGTGCTGGCTTTAGAGCAGGCTCCAAATCAGCTCATAATGTCTGAAAGCATTCATTAAACGAGGCTCACAGATAAAACACACATATGACACAGTTCATTATAAAAAGAGGCTTTTAGAAGCCAAATGCTGAGAAGCCTCATGAGATTACTAAATAATCCAAAGGGAAGTGCTTGGAAGCCTGTTTCTCGGGACACAGAGAGCCAGCCTGGAAAAATGTCATGGAGACAAGACTCTGGGGATGGATCAAGCCCTCCCCCAGGTCCTGGTTATGGATCAAAATGGTTTTTCCATCATATTTTCTTCCATCAAACATAGCCGTCCCAGATCCAGTGCAAGGAGTGCCAAGGAGCAGGAGGAGAGGTGAAGTGCCACCTGCACTCAATTCCAGTTGTTTCACCAGTTCCTCACAGCCCACTTGCAAGCCAAGGTGACACAAATGAGTTAATTTCCATGGCACACTGAGGCTAATTGGAAACAGTTCTCAGACCCTGTAAAGCATTAAGCTGGGCTGCAAGTGATAATTGCTCACCTGCTGCATGGGCCTGTAAGAGGCAGTGCATTAACTGGCACATGGGGTTTTATCACTTCCCTGGGACACTGGGGGCTGGACCCTTCCCAGCACCCATTGGACAGAAAGCAAGATACTGGATTAGGCCTGGGGTTTATGGGATCTCAGGCAGGGAGAGCTGGTAGTAAGGGGTCAGATTCCAGCTCTCTTTATTAACTCTAGCATGGCTGTGGTTTCTTCTTCTTCCTAGCATAGCTTGCTTTCTTCTTGAAGAGAGGTTTGGTACTGTGTTGCAAAATAGAAGTGCAGATATTTGGAGGTATAAGGAGCCCAAGTATTACTGAAGAGTTTACACCTCTCTGTTGCAGGGATTTGACTGCAGAAGTGTTAGAGTCTGAGACTCTTTATTATAAATTCAAGCAGCTCCTATTTTATAGCTAGTCATAATTATCCTCTGTCTGAGTAGGAAGAGAACTACCCATTCCTGAAGTCTGAAATGGCAGCTTGTCTCAGCAGAGGAATATTAGAAATGTCAGAGAATTGAAGCAGGAGTTCACCAGGAACTGGAAATTATAGACTAGAATTAAATTATTACAGTTATCCATCAGGGGGATCCTGGTACCAGGATCATCCACTTGCAGTGTTCAGCAGCAGTTGCAAATCCCATAAGAAGCATTGGGGATTGGTGTGCTGTAAGACACATGTACCCTGAAGTTTGAGATGAGGCTTAACTTTTTAGAGTAACTATCAAGAGACCCTCAGTACTTGGTACTGCTTGAGACCCTGGGAGTTCCTGTCAGGGATTAGGATCTGACACCAAGTTTCCCAGATATGTTTTTGGGTGACTATAATATAATAGCACTGATTTTAGCTTTTATTGGACAGGTAAATGGATGGCTTAGGTGTGAGGTAGATTTATCATGGCCTAATGACATCAGCTTAACTGTGACATCTGAGTGCTTTCTGAAGAAGAATTCATCTCAATGACCTCAGAAATAAAACTGGTGTGGCTTTTCAAAATGTCTGAGTATCTACACCTTCACATTAATGAAAATGATGCAAGGGAAAGAATGTAAATGTCTACAGGTAATTAACTCCATCAAAAGTGCCAGGAAACCAGTTGGGATTTTTTTTTTTTTTTTCCATGAGGTTCTTGCCACTTCTATTTCTGATCCTGGTATTGAAACATAATGACAAAAATAGGCTCACTTCCAGCATTTTCCACTGGTGCCTTGACACTCTGGAGCTGAGCCAAAATCCAGAAGAAGCTCAGAGGCCAGCAGAAATGTAGCCATGAGTATGTGCCAGAGGCTTGAGACTCTTACTGGATTAGAGTGAGCATGAGGAAAGGGGAAAGAGCTCTGAGCTATTCTGGTAAGTTGAAAGGGAGCATCCTTTTCCCTGGGATCTGTCCTATCCTGGTAGTTCCTCGTTAATAGTATGTTCCCACCAGGGAGTCCTGGCAGGAACGTGGCTCTCAGAAAAACCCAGATACCTGTTCCTAGCTGGTAGGAGCTAAGAAGGTCCTCTTATCTGGGAAAACCAGTACAAAGTGGAAAGTGTTTCCTTCTAATGAAGATGTTTAAGCATTTCCTAATGAAAGCATTGCTGTAGAGAGAAAAAGGAGTGCCCTGTGATGGTTCACAAGTAAGAAACATTTTATGGCCCGTGAACTTCTCAGGAATGACACATTTTTCAGGTGGTCTGACTGTCAGATGCCTGGTTTTGATGGATGATGCTAAGCATGGACATAATCACCATCTTGGTCTCAAAACCAGCCAGTAGGATATGTTAAGATTTTCCAAATGTTTCTCCAACAATAAAAGGAAATGTAAAGTTAATCAAATTGTCATGAGGGATCAGAGCCCAGCAAGGAAGGACTAAGACTGACATTTGAAGTAGAAGCACTAATAAAACAGACGGCTGCTTGCTGATCCTGTCCATGCTTGTGTTTAATTTAAACAAGTTAACAATGAATGGAGTTTGCAGAGGCGGGGCAGGGGTGCTGTCGACATCGATGTATGTCCCAGCCATTTAAAGAAAGCAGAGAAGTGGGAAATCTCTAGCTGCATGTGAATATCATGGCTCGGCAGACAGGTTCTGCAAACATCTCTGCTGGCAGGTTTGGGGCAAGAGGCCATTCTGCTCCCAGCTCTACCTCTCCTGTGGCTGCTTGCTGCCCAGAAAGAAGCTGGACAAAGTTAATCCCTGATGCTTTTGGATTGATTTACTGCACTGTGCTCAGACAAATTAATTCTAGCACCTAAACACCAACAAGATAATTTCAGAAAAATAAGCAAGGTGAGTTCACCTCATTTGCCAGCTTTCCAGTAGTCAGTCTCTGATATTCCATACACACGTGTGGCTTGAGCAGCCATTTCTCTCTGAAGATCTTTCCCTTCTGTTAATCTGCTGGACACAAAGATCTTGGGTTGCTCTTTGGAGAAGACACTGAACAATGAAGTGGAACATTGTGGCCTTGCCTGCTCTCAGTGGCAGACATGACACCTTGTCAGGTGTCTTTCCCACTGAGCTGGATTTTTATGTGTCAGTGTGCTTTTTCCACATGGTGGTGTTGCTAGAAGAGTTGGAGGGAAGTAGCTTTGTGTGTGGTAAAGCCATGAACAGCAGTTTTGCTCTCTTTGGGATACTCGTCACCACACACTGCTCCCTTACCCACACAACCATTTTCTCCACAGAGGGTACTTTTTATCTGGAAATCCAAGTGTTCATTTCCACAGAAACCCTTCAACCACTATCAGGTGGTAATGAATTTATCAGTGCTGCCCTCCAGGCACCAGCCAGACAAGGGGCCTGGACATGAGAAGCTGCTCTGTTATCCATTACTCATCCCCCAAGCCAGCCTACATTTTCGTTTTGTTCTGGATAAATACGATCAGGAGGCAGAAGCGCTCCTTCTGTTGCCTTTCATTAGATCCCACCTTGCAAGTGCTGGTTGTGCTGCAGGGCAGCGGGGAGGTCAGCACAGGCAGCACAGGGTGGCCGGCAGTTCAGCCCAGCCCATGGGCCAAACAGATGAAGTGCCTCAGCGTGCTGCTCCCCTCCGTGCCCTGCAGCAGCTCCCCGGCCACAAAGCCCTCTCTCTGTGGCACGCCGGGTGACCCCTGCTCGCCTGCCTCTTTGCTCTTATTCTTCTCCGCGGGTCCTCCCTTTATCAGATTAACTTCAATTAGCGAAATCAGAATCACATGGAGTGGGGAGGAAATGCTCCAAACTCGGCAGATTTATTTTCAGCCAAGGAAACATCAAGGTGCATACAGGCTCTTGGAAGGACTTGGATCAGGTTTTGTCTAGAAAACTAACTGTGGTTGTGAAAGCACTGGGGAGCTGTGAGTGTGTGACAGGGCAAGAAAAAGCCAGTTTTCCCTTTGTGAGATGTATGTGCAAAGGAACTGCACCTACACATGAAGTGTGTAGAGCTACAAGCATTTGCCCACTAACACTTGCATGAGGGAGGCAGGAAATGGAACATGTGGCCTCCGGTTGCTTCAGTGATGGATGTTTTTGACTCTTGGGAATCTCTCTGACTAAAGAAAGTCTCCATTGCTGTTGGCCAAACTGCTTCTGACTGAAGTCTCTGCATACGACACCTTCATTGCACCTCCACATCACACCAGTCCTGGTTTCTGAGCCTGGCTTTTACTGTACTTTTCCCTGGACTGAGTGGCTGCCCCAGAAAGAATAGCAAAGGGCCTCTGGTTAAAAGATGCAATACCATGACTTTGCTGTCACTAAAGGCAGGCACACCTTCCAGAGCATCCACATGCCCAAGCGCTGACCCTCTTCCCCTGAGCACTGGAGCAACCATACAGTTGCAGCCACAGTGGCTTCCAGAAAGTGCCATGAGGTGCTCAGCACATGAGATCTCATCCAAAAAAACTTACAGGAGAGTTGCCAGGACTTGGCCTGCTGGCTGCACTGCTCCCTCCCCCACTTAGGAGTCCTGAATGGGACCCAGTCAATGAGAGCATATAAGGATAAGGGGAAGCAAAATAGACGAGCAGCATTTCACAGTAAAGATCAGGAGGAATGTGGAAGTGAAGCCTCCCTGAATCAGTTCGAACCATGTAGCATCTCCTGAGAGGAAGTGAACTGGATAGAAACAACTTCCAGTGTTAGTGTGCAATGGCAATCGAGGGCAGTGAGTAAATGAGACTTCCTGAATATTTTTCAGTTCATTCTCATGTTTTTGCATAGATATACAATATTTCATCTACCTACTATTCAGATGATTGCAACATTGTTCAGCTAATGCACTGAAAAAAAAGCCAGTGGCTTAATCTCCCCCTCCTTCTCATTCCTTTCTCAGTCTATTTTGCTAATTGTTTGTTCCCCTTCGCAGCTCTGCAGCACAAACTTTGTGGCACATGCTGCTGCCCACTCCCCCATGTGAAGCTCCTGATGGGGCCACTCCTCCATAGCCAGTCGGCATTCTTCCCACCTCAGGCTCTCCTCTGCTAGGCTGCAGCCACGGCACAGGGCAGGAAGGGAAATACTGAATAAACAGATCAGTGGCTTGGAAGGAAGATGACTTTGGTGGCGTGGGTAAGACAGTAAGGGTGAAGAAAATCAGAGCCCTATTCAAAATCCAGTAAATGAAGGACTCCATGAGTAGATGCTGGCAGCAGTTGTTCTTCACAAGGTTTAAAATAATTTGTGAAACCTCTAATGGCTCTGGCTGATGTCCCCAGCTCAGCACTCTCCTGGACTGATAGAGGATGAACATGAGGCATACAAGCTCCCCCTGCCTGTTAAAGTCCCTCTCTCTCCCCAGCTTCTGTAGGTGCAGAAGAAGACGGTGGCCCATAATGTGAAACAAGCTTTGCTGCTGATGAATGGTTGTAGCTTCCCTCGGCCACATAGCACCACCAAAACCCTCTCAGGCAGAGTCACAGTGCTCACACACCAGCCGAGCTGCCTGGCTGCCCCAAACCCACAGCACACCTGGGGAGGTCCCCAGGGCTCGAGCTGCAGGCAGGGAGTGTGAGTGAGCCCATAGCACCTCAGCAGAGAGGTGGCTGAGGGCACATGCTGGATCAGGAGGGCTCAGCTGATGTACTGTAACACCATCATGCATCTGAGCCCTCCACATGGGTTCCCCACTGCATAAGCCCGTGACCCTTTTTATGCTCACTTTTATTAAGGTGATTCATGGGCCTCTCACAGGTGCATCTCATATGGGAGTGCAGCAAACTGCCTCTGGCTTCTCCTAGAAATCAGCTCCAGATGTGCTGGAGTAGAGCTCTTCAGAGAAAATACACGTTTCAGGTATGGCCCGGCCTATGAAAGCTCAGAATACTTCCTACACTGATGAATAAAAGCCTTTATTGCAACTACTCTCCTTTCTGACCTTCCTGTTTCCCTTCAATCTTTGTGTAACATGCTAACACAAACACTTGTAGTTTCTTCTTATCAGCCCTGTTCACATAATATTCAAAATTTCATTTGTTGCTGAGAGCAGCTTCCCTCAGTGCCTCTCTGTCCGTGTACTTTGAGGCCTTTCTTCTTTCCATCCCTGCTGAGACACGCCCTCCATACCCTTCTCCTGCCACAAGGTCCTGATGACTGACATGGCCCCTCACTTCTTGTAGAAACTAAATTATTCTCCTACTCCATTCAGAGCTCTCCTTGACACATCGCTGACAATAATATCAAAAAGCATAGATTTATTTTTATGACGTGTGAATTTGATATTGAAAATTGATCATGTATCATAAGCAATTCTCAAGGTCCTCACCACTGAGTTTTGAGCACATTTTGCCAGCTGTGTTAATGCCATGCTGAAGCTGTAGGGAAAGGCATTAAAATCCACCCCTGGCTTTGAAGCTGAGACCTAAAATCTGTGCGTTTCGCTTCACAGTAGAAAGACTTCCTCCCTTTTAAGCTTAATGTGGCCACCCTGTGGGCCTCTGCAGAGCAAAAACATTGATGCACATGGACATCTTGGTGGGAGACCAGGGCTGAGAGTTGCATCTCACCTTGCTCATCCTGGTGACAAAGCAGGATGAACACTTTGGTCTGTAGACTTTCAGTTACCACCGTTAATTGACATGAGGTCATCGTTTTATCAGAAAAAGCCAAGAAATTTGTTTATTGGTGTCGCACGCTGCCTTCCACATGACGCCAAATATCAAATGTTCTGGTTTCTTGTAGCCAGATGTCTTAACTTTTCTATTTTTCACCCTAGCCACTTCCACAGTACCCCTGCAATGTTAATGCAAGAATCTGTAAGTGTATCAGGGCAAAGTGAAAGGAATGTAGCTTAACATCCAAGCAATTAGCACAAGGGTTATTGTGCTGAAGGCATTATTCATTTTTAATTATCTGACGCTGCTGAAAAATTCCAAGGACTGCCTCCAGTGGGATGCATGAATCAAAGCCCACACACAGAATGGCAGCATGTTGCAAAGGCAAGAGGAGATGCAGTTGGCCCACTCTCACACACAGTTTCTCAGCCCTGGCCTGGGACTCCTTGCAGCAGCAGAGAGCCAGCTGCTCGCAGCTGAGACCTGCTCATTTCTGGTGGGCATATTTCTGAGCTCACAAAAGTAAGATAACAAGGAGGAAGGAAACAGGAAACATATCTGCATGTTCAGTCACATTGGTTAATTTGGGCCATGTTTCCTCTGATTAACAAAAAGAAGAAGATAATATAATAACAATAATAACTTCTGGGACAGGTTTGGGAAGTGAGTTGGAATATGGATGGGGTTGGATTTCTCAAGTAGAAGTGCCACCCACAAGTTGAATATACTTAGTAGGCATATTTTCAGGGTGTTTAATTTAACGTGTATATTGATTCACCACACTTGAAAGAAAAATATACATTAGACATGACATCTTCCTGCAGAGAACACAATAAATTCTATATAATTCAATAAATTATAATCAAAAGATCAGTCACAAACCTACTTTCTCCTCTCAAGAGCAAGTCAAAGATGACAGTGTACTGAAACAAGGAAATAATCTCCAGGGTTTGATTTTCTAAATTTATTGAAATTTAGTTTTCTACTTCCTCGGATTTTACTCTTTCAGCTGAAGAGTGGAAAGACTGCACAGGACTGCACTAAACTCACGAATACTGTGCATACAGCACATGTACTCATGAACACTGTACAACACAGACCATTTTCTGCCCCAGCTGGTGCCAGGGCTCTGCTTGAGCCCCACAAGCACAGCTCCTGGGGTGACAGCGCAAGGCAACAGTGGGACTGGAGGCTGCTCTAGAAGCCCCACTTCCACATGGGTCATCCTCTCAGGAATTACTGTGAAGTGCAAACAGTACTGGGTTTGGGAAGTAGGTGGCAGCTCTTACTCCATTTAACAGTGGTAATGACTGGTTAGAATATACATTTTTTCTAAACAGAATTTTGAACAGAGTGTTGTTATTCCAAATGCTCTCTAAACCTCTGTTTATAAGACAAAATTTATCTCAGCACTGAATTTTAGAAAGTGTCATATTTTTTAATGGAATTATTCTTGGGCTTCTTTTTCAGCAAAAAGAAAACGTTCTTATGGGAAAGAAAAGTTGGCATTAGGATGGAGAGGGAGGAAGGCAGTATTATCTTAAGCTACGTATTTCAATCAGCTTTAATGAGAAAACTTACTTTTCTGAACTCTTCAATGGAGTACATCTCTCTAGCATATCAAGCCAAAAAATAGATAGAGGAGAGGCACTTTTACTAAGAAAGAAAAAAACTTTCTTCACCATTCCACAGGAAATTGTTACTGACAATGAGCCACAGTCTGTGAACTTAAAATTCCTTGCATTTGAAATGGTTTGATTTTTTTTTTTTTTTAGTGTTTTATTTCCAGATCTGACCACCCACATGGGACAGAAAAATTTGTGACGAGCATACAGATTGCACAAAAAGATTCCTGCAACAAAAGTATTCTTTATCACCTGTACTGATTATAAGGTATCTCTCTTATGACAATTTCCAGGATATGTTCAGCACTGCAGCTTGCAGGTCAGAAGATCAGATCAACATTCCAAGTTCTGAGAGCAAGTTTTTAACATCACTGACTAGAACTGAAGAGTCAAAACCAAAAATACCAAATCTAAAAGGCTATGGTTTGGTGGATTTTTTCTTCTAACATAGGAAACACAAACTCTGAAGTTTCCTCAAAACGGGAAACACAGACTATTGAAGTTTTCAATCTAGAAAAACATTGCATTCTGGTGCCGCCATACGGATAAAATGGAGTTCCTAAATCACACTCCGTTGCATTCATGAGCACCCTGCACAGAAGGGATGTCATTTTCACTTGAGAAGCAAGTAGATTTGCAGAAGTCTAGTAGGGTTGTCAGCCAGCCTCTATAAAAATAGCATTATCTCTGCATTTCTAGATGAGAAAAAGCAAGTCTTTGATTTGCTAATACCACTAAAATTAAATGAAAAACAATGAAAATACATGTGTCAATATTTAAAGAGGCGCCTAAAGTAAGAGTTGTTATTTTTAAAGAGTGGTTTCTATCCAAGGCTTTGCAAATCACTATCCACTTCGGATGCCCTCATTCTGCAGTTTCTGACTTGTGCCCCTCTAGCAGGGGGTTGACATCTCACAGCTGAAGTGGCCTAGACATTTTAAAAAGCAGACCAAGTAATAAAGCAGGGATGAGAAGAATCTTGTACCCATCTACTGATTCCGCAGTCTTCATCAAAGACTTCAAATCTTCTCAGTAAAACTTAAGCCATGATACTTTCTCCTGTTTCTCTCATATCATCTGAGCACTTTTTACTAAAAACTTATTATCAAGCTTGTGGATGTTCCCATCCCAAAAGTGAAAAATCTGTAGAGGTGTCTGAGCTGCTGCTGTCTGGAGCTGGCCCATGCCTACATCCATGCAGCACTGAGGGCATGTTTACAGCACAGATCTTGAAAGCAGTCCAGCCTTGTTTAGAAGGGCGTGTGCTTGGATTTATAACCCTCTTCTCTCAAGCAGAGCACACCATCAGCACTCCCAGACCACTTCTGTTCCCCAGGCAACCTCAGTGTGAGCTCTCTGGTGTGCTCCACTGAGTTGCAAGGACAAGGTAGCTCAATCTGCCTGAGCAGCACCTGAGCAACACTTAGTTCAAGCCTGCACCACTGGGGCCAGCAGACCCTTCCTGCAAGCACAGCTTTAGTAAGAGCAGTGCCCACCTGCTCTGCTGATACTGGGCAACCAGGTGTGTTCCCATGCTGGGGGTTGAGGTTCACTTCCACTCTACTGGCTGGATGCCAACCCATCCACCACCCTTGCAGTGACCACATGCAAATTACTGGCACCAAGGGCTCACCACTTAGCTTAACTTTGCTTCCCCTTCCCTCAACAACGTCAGTCCAGCTGGGACTGCATCACGCTCAGCAGTGTGTGATACATCTCTGCAGAAGAGCCTTGAGTCTCTTTCCTTTCTGAAAGGGGTAGGCTTGAAGGAATAAAAATGCCATGGCTTTTCAAGCAAGGTTCGAGCTCTGTGGTGCCTGTGCCTTGTTCTGCCAAAAATGCGAGGTTACAGCCTGCAGAGGAAAAGCTTCCAATTGTGGTGGCAAGGTATCCTCATAGCAACCTGAGAGAGGCAGAGCAGAAATTCCCCACCAGTGACTCCTGGTGATGCTTCTACACATCCAAATGGAAGAATCTGGGAGTGCATGCATCTGGTAAATATTAGTGTTTTCTCTCTTTTCCTTTCAAGCTGATCAATCTAAACAAGGCTCTCAAGGAACAAGAGATCCCACCACAAATGAGAAAATATAAGATAGAAGTCCAAGCCTCTTCAAGCAACACCTTTCATGGCTCTTCATGTGTAACTGAGAAGTAGCTGTACTGTAAAAGTAAACTCCTGCAGAAAATGAATGGTAGGAACATTTTTTCTTTGCAATGGAAAAATTAGGTAGTGAGGGAGTTCTTGTGCCTGGTTTGTATCACCAAAAAATACCAGAAAGAAAGGGGCCAATGACAGCTCCACTCCTCTGGCATGGGTAAAAGGAGTCTAGTTTGATATGTGATATTGAGGGATATTTCCTTGTAGCTTCCAAACCAGAGAAGTTCTTGTTAAGCTCTTGGAGATGATCCACTACAGAGCAGTCAGAAATCCCGCCTCAGAACCTAGAAAATTTGAGGTTAAAAGTTTCATCTTTTGCCTGTGTTTAGTAAGATGAGCAATACTGGTTTCTAGGCTTTGCAACATGCCAAGCACATTCTCTTTCCTTTGTTATATATCCCAGGGAAAGGATGAGGGTGAAATTAGGAATATTCTTCTCAGGTAATGAGGAGACTGGATGCAGAGATACCCTTGGTATAAGAACAAGAGAAACTAAAGAGAAATCTAATTTATTTCTGGAATGGGCAAACAATTCATGTTATTCTAATTTAATTATGGCACTAAAGGACAACTTGAATTGAAGGCTTGTTTTTCTCTCCACACATAGCATTGCTGGTTTTAAATATTATGTGCCATTTGCACTACTACATTTGTAGGACTCTGCTATTCAGTGTTGTTATTCTCCTCAATCCCTGCCAGAAGTTTTGGGTTTCAGATTCAGTGGAGCTCATCTGAAAATCCGTAGTTCCTCATTGCTGCTCAGCTGGCCTGAATTTATTGCCTCTGTTCCTGCCTGAGACTCAACCTTAAGAGCTGGGAAGCTGAGAAATCAGGCCAAGAAGAATTTGAAACTGCAGCAGGGCAAATAGTTGCAGTCACTGTGAATTTAAAATGAAGAAAAAGAAGGTAAATAATGCTAGGTCCCAGGAACCTCTGAGTTATGAAATCCGTGTCATCCAAACAAGAAATCATGGCACAATGGTGCATTGTCCCACAGTCCCATGACCCAAGGGGCATGAGTCAAGACCAACAATCTACTGCCCCTCTTTATCACAATGCTTGCATCCCAGCTTGTTCTACTGAGAATTAAACCAGGGAAGTCCTGTGTCTGCTGTTAGACAAGCAGGTCATGCAAGGCAGGCACAGCTCCCTCTGGACCAATTTAGGACTCTCACTGCCCCAGATTTAGTATGCAACAACTGAGTTAGTAATACCTCTCCGCCTCTGGAGTTTCAATTGCAATTTTTTTATCCAAGTTCTCAGTGTGGGTAAGGATTGAGACTTGGATTAAAAATTTTTAAATTGCTCCTCACACTCAAAATTAAATGTTAGTTATTATTCAGTGGAAACTTGCTCAGTGGCATGGCTTCTTCAGCTCAACTATGGAGAGATAGTTTGTATCAGAATTTAGTTTACCCAGCTTCAAAGACTATTCAAACAGTCCTTCAGTGCCTAGCCAATATTTGATATCTGACAGTGCCCCAAACTGCATGCAGAGCAAAGACAAATCCACAGCAGTGCTGGAGGAGGGCACTTTCCAATGGACTGCCCAAGGCAGAGAAGCTGCCTTTTTAATATGCTCAGGGACAGATTTTTTTCTTTTCTTTTTCTTAAACTTGCTGCAGACTGGGCTAAGTACTGCAAGGCACCTGGACATGGCAATAACCAAGGAATGATAACACAAGGGTGTCTGTGAGCATCAGGTTCCTGTGACTGGCTGCACCTCCTCCCTTGTCCATCTGCCATTCCCATCCATGAATGCAGGGAAAAAAAGCCACCTTCCTAAATCTCTGCTGAATGTTTCATGTCAGGAACACAAATTTATCACCTTCAAATATTTGGTCTGCTCTATTTAATAAGGCCTTAGTCTTCATCACATTTTATCAAAATGTGCTTGGGATTCATGTTATCTGGTGATCACTTCATCTTGTTTCACCTTCACTTTGCACTACATCTTGATGTAACCTGTTCTGTGACTAGGGTATCAGGCACCTTTTCCTTTCCAGAGCCTGTGGACTGCAATGCCATGGCTTCTTTCACTGCCACAGGTGCAGTGGGGTCCTGCTCTGCACGTCTGTCTTTCACCACCATCTATACCTCATTTTGCTCTATGCCAGTGGTTCCTTTCACACAAAAGAAGCCTTTTGGTCCATATGACGTCTGGTTTAAATAGGCTGACAGCAGGTAAGTTTGTGAATGTGTGTTTAGGTGGGAGCATAGCACAGAAACATGTCTGAATAACCACTGCAGCTAAGGTGCAGTTTAACATGACCTGAATTTTGCCCACTCATGAGCTCACCATCCCTCATCAGCCACACTCAGCACAGTGCTGTTCCTCCCTTTCCCATCTGCCCTGCATACCCTGTGCTGCAGAGAGCATGAGTCAGACTCAATATCAGGTGACAGTGCAAACTCTGCAACTTTCACCCCGTCTAGCCCAATCCCGTTCATGCAACCAAGAGTTACTCATTCTCCTGCAGCCCCAAATGGCTTGGCACTGGCAGCACCTTCCATCCCAGGTGCCCCAGCACCCCCTCCCATCCAACTATCCTGCTTTTCCCAGCATGCAGGCTGATGCAGGGAAGTGTTCCTCCAGCCCCACCCAGAGCAAAAGCTGATAAAAGCCCTCTCCCAGCTGCTGGCTGCCCAGACCCAGGGCTGGGGAGGTCCAGGGCTCCACAAGTGTTCGGCACCTGCTGCCTACCCCAGCTCCCAGCTGCTGCCTAGCCAGCCCTGCTCTCCCTCTTGGCTGCGGGAAGCAGCCGCTGAAAGGCGATCTGCCTGACCTGATGTGAAAGGGATTTCACTGGTGTTAGGACACTTGATGACAGGGGGAGGGAGGATAGAAATGAGCTCCTTCCATCTTTCTGATGCAAAATGAGTGCAGACACATTGCTTTAATATCTTCTTTGTAATTCATTTCCTCCAGCAAAGACTGAAGACTTGATGCTTTATGTGTCTCTGGGTTTATGCCAGCAAACTACTTGCAAACTGACCCATCTGGAATAGACAGGGGTCATTAGTAGTTCTGATCCAGCTCTTTGTATCCTCTCCAAGATGGGCATTAGCCCTGTGTGAGTACTGAGAGCTAATCTGCTCCTTTAAGAGGTGATTTAACTGCTTAATACAACAGCCTTTACCTTTTCCCATCATTAAGATGTTGTCTTTCTCAGACTGTGTCCTGATGTCTTGCCTGCCACCAGCAAGGAGCCATGGCTGAGTCCATGAGGAGGAATGGTTTCAGCACAACCACACATAACAGACCTCAGCTGCTTCTCCCTGTAGACAATATCAGTGCCTGTAGTTTCAGGTTCGCCAAAGATCTCTGCATGGAGGGACAAAACTGCTTGGGCTGGAAGAAGGGTCAATTCTACTTGAAAAGTGCCAACCACACCTCACCTCCAGAAGGAAACCCAAAGACCTAGGCTCAGGGATTGCCAGGTCTTCTTTGGAGAGCCTCCTTCCCAGACATCTTATGAGACTGGGATCACACCCAAGACTAAAAAATCCTTGGGGCCAACATATATCTTAAAGGGAATGAGTAACAAGTCACGACACTTTCTAAAGGATTGCCCATAGAGTGAAGAGCCTACTTGCAGCTTGCTCCTTGTTGCCAGCGTTCTTTCTGCTGGGAGAATTCCTTCCTGTCACGAGCAGAAGGAACAGGAGATGAGGCCAATGCATCTTTCTTGCTCCTGATGTTGCCACTGAGCATTGCAGATGGGTGATCAAAATATGCCAGGTTTTCTCCCAAACTTTTTTCCTGTTATGTGACTCAGTCAGGCATATTGCCTGTTTAATGTAAATTATGTTTGGAGTTCGTGTTCAGGAGCTTGGAGGCCTTTGGGCAAGGTCCTCCTGTAGATGAAAGTCTGTTATTAGTGTTTGCTATATTGAATAACACCTGTAAGCATTATGTAGTGTCAGCACATTTGTCCCTGCAGGGAAAGGAGACTTGGTTGTTCCATCCCAGAGCCAGTGCCATCTGGTTTGGTTCTTACTCAGCGCAGAAAGTACAAAGACTGCACGTTTTCCATTAGAAGGCTTACCGACACTAGGCTCCATTTATGAGTCAGTCTTAGTAAATTTAATTTATTTGGAAGTATACATGGCCTCTGAATCAGCTCAAACTGTCTTTTAACTTTATCTGTCTGTGCTATGTATGTTGATGGAAATGTTTAACCCATTTAATCTGGAGTACTTTCTCCAAGTCCTGCTGAAATTGCAGATCCAAATGTTTGTTCATCAGTGCAGATACACCATGCCCAGAGCTGACAGCTAGCCTTTCCTAAAGAAGCTACTTCTGACATAAAACTTGGGCTAAGAAAGAAATGCTTTGGACAAGATAAGGTCTCCAATTGTCAAAGAATACTGAAAACCTTGCAAAGGTAGTATTGCCAAATACCTGAGCTCTGTGTATTTCTTACCTTTTCTTTCAGGATTTCAACCATTTTTTTTTCTTTTTTTTTTTTTCCCTGAGAGGGTGGGTAGAAAGGGTTATCTTGACTTGAAGACACTATTTTTAAGCCAGTTATTAAGACTGCGCACAGCTCCTTATTATCGCTGTTCTGAATTTCAGTATTCAGCTCTGTCCCCTACCAGGTCAACGAGAATCATTACCTTTCTTTTACCAATGCCTTGTCAGATCATCCCAAAGCCTGGTGGTTAGCACATGGTGAAGCCCAGAACACAACAGTGAAGTTCTCATTTTCAGAACTGCTTGGGACTTACAAGACTAAAAAATGGCCTTACAGTTAGTGCACCCACTACACCCTCTGTACAGCCTAGAAATCGCTTCGAAATCATGGGGCTGGGGGGATTATTCTGTTTTGCTCTTGGCAATATGAACAGTTATTTAACATTGTGCTGCAGTGGGAAATGGGTCTGTTTTCATCTGCCTGTCAAGTTCTAACTCAAGCTCTAGAGTTTTTAATTTTTCTCCTAGATCCGCTAGTGGAATTATAAGTTGCTCCACTAGACTTGAATGTTGCCGGAAGCTGCCGGTCTTGGCATACCTAAAAACAAAGCAGGCTTATATTCTCATGCAAAATGTCCTTGTCAATAACTTTTCCTCATAACTACTGCAACTCTTCCCTTTAAGGCATAAACCAAGTTCAGCCACAGTAGAAAACTGCTGAAATCAATTCCCACCAGTGAATTCACACCTTTTTGCAAAATTGGTGACATGTTTTCTCTTTATCTACTCAGCAGTTCCCATTGTAAACAAGGCACATTTTCTGAAAACCCATCAGTCCTAAGAGGGTGGGCAACATGACCCACTTGTAGCTATTTCCTGAGACACAGCAAGGATTTTCCTTCCCTCACCATACAGGCTCCTTCAGTGGGTTGTTGAGACACCATAACGGTCAAGTTATTGAAAATTAACGTGTCTTCCCTTGGGCATGTAATTGGATAAAAAGTGCAGATTTAGCAGGCCTAAATGAGCTGATGAACCTGGTTATCTATGATCTAACACATCACAGAATGTCCAATTAAGTCCATCCCAAAACATCAGATTTCTCAATCAAACTGTTATTCTGGTACATGTTATTACAGCATCTCACTGTTTGAATGTCAGCATTGCTGAGCAATTTTCTCAGCTGCAATTTTAAAATTTATCCTAGTGAAGATTTTTCTTGTACCGGGGGTAGAAGTTAAGGATACAAAAGGCTTTTTTTGCCATGGCTTAGATGGGGTACTGCAATCTGTAGGCTGTCAGCTCTAACCCTGCAAAAGCAACCTATTGATCTGCACGAAGAGTTGCTTGGTAGCACTAGTAGCCTAATTTCCAGCCATGTCACTGAAATCAGAGGTTTTGATCAAAAAACTTAAATCTCCTCCTGTATTCTGATTTATCCACCAGGTGGATGGAATAGGTGACCCTTTAAAAATTAATCTTCTTTCAGAAGAAGAATTGTAAAGTATACTTTGCTGCCCAGGGTGATCATTCCCATGGACTAACATACGGCCTTCATTTTCATAAATGGTGACACACATGGCACAGGGATGCAAGGGGGGAGGGATTCTGTTTCCTATACATGTCCTTTTTATGTCTTTTGCTTTGTAGAGAGAAACTCCTAAGAAAAAACCAAAACAGCAGTTCTTTCACTGGCCTTTCTTAGAAGAGAGTTGCAGGAGCAAAGGAATTAATGAAACATCAGATTAGACTGCTGGTGTTCATTAAGAGATTCAGTGGCAACCACTACCTTTCCTTTTTAAAGAAAGCTTAAACATCACACAAAACACCTGTCTAATTGTGCAGTAATGCACAGAAATTAGCTGTAGTAGAAATTTCTTTCTGACCCTCACATGTTTGGCATTGTGCCATGGAGCATCAGATTTGCTTATCCTAAATATAACCAAATGCTAGTCATAAATGTATTTAACTGGGTTTTTTCTTTAATTTACTGCATTGGACTTGCAACTTTCTGTGGTTGAGATTTCCACTGTCTGACTGTAAATGAAGGATTTTGTAAATCTCAGTTTGGATATAGAATGTGTTCCTAAGATGTCAAAAGGAGTTAATATTAGACATTTAGAAGCCAAATAAGTTGCAGAATCTGTGAATGTATGTGTGTGGGCTTGCTTGTTTTAAAATGGGACAGGAAAATTTTGCAGACTTCAGATCTGGAGGAAGCATGGGGCCAGTTTTGGGGTCTCCTCTGAGCTAGCAGTGCTCCATAGAGTGGTACACATTCTGTGAGATGCATGTCCAAAAGCACTGGCTCCATGGGCTCCCCTCCACCAGCTGCAGGAGCCACAGGTCGAGTACAGGGATGCAACCAAACAGGACATGCTGCGAACAATACAGTCTCACTCTAACTTGCAACAAACTAAATTCTGCAAAATTACGGTATATTTGGTTGTCAGGAGAAGCTGCCTCCTAGAAGCCAGAGGATACCCAAAACTATAGGTAGACCTGCATTGTGGAAGAGCCCATGGCGTTGGGCGTAACAGGGTGATACTAACACCTCTGAAATATTCCTCAGATGTTGGTTTCTTTCTCTTCTGATCTCCATAACTGCAACTCTAGGGACCCCAGTCAACTCTGTATTTGTGAAGCAGGCACTCTCCCCACACTAAGCACATTTTTTAAATAAGCCTGAAGAAAAAAGCTCAGTGGGAAAAGGGAAAGGGAACACTCTGTATCCTATTCCATTCCATTACAGCCAGGGGAAAGCAGAGGGTAAGACGACCTTAAGAATTCATCTAGCTTGTCTTCCCGCCTGAAGGCAGTGGGTACCATCTCTTAATTTGATACACAATGAACAGAAATTAAACGGGTTGAAGGATGGGTTTTTTTCCCCTATTGGACTTACCAAAAAACCCTTCGTTTTCACTTCATGTAGTTTAAAGCTGATTTAGGCCTCTTCATTTTTTTGATCAAAATCAGCAGTCATTTTCATTTTAAAATAATGGCATATCAAAAAACAATTTTTCCTCCTCAAAAGACAAAAAAGATCGATCTTCATCCACTTTCATAAAAAGTTTTAAATTGATTGATGCGAAAAATAGCTCCTCTGCCTTTTTCTGTGTATTAGATCTAAGCTCAGCTCTTTCCTATTTCTATTTATAATTACCCTTAGCTGGATTTTTTGAAATATATTTGTTTCTCTTTTATAAAATTTCCTCTTTCTGTTTTACCCTTGTACAGTAGTTTTTTTCTATATAGTTTACTTGTGCCTTTTATGTATCTGAATTTCTTCGCATTTTCGCGTCTTCCTTTTCTATTTGCGTTTAAACTAGCTTAAGGTTTCTGCCCTCTTTAATTCCTTAACTTGTGCCATTTTATTGCCATGATTAAGTAGCTGTCCCTAGGCAGCAGCAATGAAAATGCAAGCTTTCCCATCACATTCACTTATCTGGTACTTGCTGGAATTAAGATTAATTATAGTTGTCAGCGCATAACTAAAATCACAAATGTCAATTTCCTCTTTTCACGTTTTTTGCTGTCAGAATAAATTGCATAATCATCACTTAATACCAAGCTCTTGTTTCCCTAATAATATGCTGCAGCCAAACGTTTACCAAGGGGAGCCCAAGGAAAACACACGAAACCTGAGAGGGTAAATACGACATGGAAAAGCACAACCGCGATAAGGCTGGTGCCACAGCTGGAGAGAAACCTTCACAGGGACTCCAGAACCTAACTTTGCTGGCAGTACTTACATGGGCCACAGCGCTGGGCTTTGCTCTGTTGGGCATGATTGCTTAGAGAATGAACACCTTGGGAGATGGCCTGGGGTACAACTCTTCCCAGAAAAATGGCCAGCAATCAGCCAGAACTTTTCGTAGGTCTTTGCCAGGGAGGAGTTCTGCAGATCCAGGAAGAGATCTGGGCTGGAAATGCCTGACAGCAGCCCACGTCTCCGATGTGAGCAGTTTGTGAGAGCCCTCCTTTGAATACTCGCTCTCGCTACCTTCCCAAAATCTTAATGTGCCTGCCACCAGATCTGGTCTCCTGCAGGGTGTGTCACTTTGGATTTGACAAAATTAGAACATATCTGTTAGAACATATCTCTAACAGACTGCCCTGTCAACATGTCCTGTTCATGTGGCTCAGGTTCTTGCTGTACAAACTCACCTTCTAAGCATGTAGCTAGATCATGGCCCAAGGATGTAAATGGGGAGGCTCATTTCCAAGTTAGGATCCCAGAAATGGCATCAACACAAAATCCACTTTGTTGCCCTAAACCCCAGCCCGATCCCACCCTACATACTGATGTCAGCCCTGAGAATCACATACTTGCTGTCCCCACAATCTATCTTCATGCTGGTTTTTTGACCCTACTTCTTTGTGTTTTCTGTCTTAGTTACGCTAGACAGAATCCACTAAAATCTGTGTTCCTATGGCCTTTAATAGAGGGCAACTGGGGAAGTGACTACCCCTTGTATCTTTACTCCATGTCCTGCTCAGGTACCAACTTCCCCTCAGAAGAATTCTTCTCTTTCCTCTGACCTTCCAGGAAAGACTCTCAGAAAAGTCATCTTCAGTTGTGGCCACCTGCAGCTGGATGATATTTGTCTCAGCTTTTGAAAACCTGAAATGCAGTCTTCTCTTTTTATCTTCCTTTTTAAAAAAAATTTCAGAGATTTACCATTAAAAGAAATAAAGACATATATTTCAAAGACAAAATTCAGAATCTCTTTTATGAAAATTCTGTATGTTAGCTTCCAGCTCTTAAGCTGGAGAGTATATTCAAACCTTGACTCATATTTGTTAGTCCTTTCATTCTCTTCATGCTTTCTAAGCGAATTTCCCATTAAAAAAAAAATAATTCTAGTATCAGACTCATTCAGAGAGCTCAGCACTACAAAGTGAGAGAAATATATGCCTTCTGACCTGGTATATCAATAGTAGGCTTGTGTGCAAACCAGAGTGAGAATACCACTGTAGTCAAGGCCCTTTGGTAAAGTTACTGCTCCCTTTCCAGTTCCTTGGTTTAAGTGGATTTTTTAAGATCAATTGCCATTACTCTTCTTTATTTTTATGTCGGGTTGTTTGGATTTTTTATTGTTGTCCGCTGTCTTGAGAAGCTCAAGGTGCCTGATTTCAGGAACTAAATGCAAGAATTTACAGGTGTGCTTACAGATGCCAGATGTTTGGAAAACTGGCCCTATAAAGGGACTTTGCTCAATTTCTGACGTTTGCAAAGATCTTTGACATCCAAATACAGGAAACCTCCAAAACTCACTGCCTTCAGGAGAACCTGTTCTCACGCAGGGTGAAGAATCAGAGCAGAGGAGCTGGTGGGGGATTTGCAGAAGGGAACAGGATGTTCTGGAGATGCTGCAGCAACAGGAACTTCTGGGTCTGGCCTATGCCCCTCACCTGGCAGCAGCAAGGCATCCTGCAGCCCTTCAGCTTGCAGGGCAACCACCCTGAATATGTGTGGCTAAATTGCTGAACATTACATTGCACACAGAAAAGAAACCCCACACCTTGTAAAATCAGGTACTTAAGACTCTTGAATGCAGTTCGCGGTCATCCTTGGCTCCTGCAGGTGTGATGGGTCTTCTTCAGAGACACAGGGCAAGGGAGACTTTAGCAGAGGTACTGGGTGCCTTGTTTTTTTTCTGATTTGGCTGCTTTGGCTTTGTTCCAGACCCTTGTGAAGTGCTCTGGGAAGCTGGTATGTGAAAGGAGAGAGGGAGAAGAGCTAGGATGACATTTTGCAGTGCATGTGCTAACTTCAACTGCCAGCTTTGACTGCTTTCCCACAGACAGCAGTCTTCCCAAACCCTTCTCCCCAATCTCCTAATCCTCCAGCCCTCTCTGAGGGCTGTGGCGTAGCCGAGGCACCAGCAGTGGTGAGACTGGGGAGCCAAGTATTTCCATCCCACTTTCCAACAAGTAGAGCTGCTCCCCTGCTGGCCCCTCATCTGCCCCACAGCACATCAAACATACTCTCATGATTAATGGAAATGGTCAGAGATAAATAGCTGACTGTCTCCAGCATTGGAGGAGCAGATCATGGAATTATTTTAATAGAGGCAGCATATCAAACAGTGTAATAATTTGGCTTGATGTATTTCCTATGGCTTCTTTTCTTCACAGAAAGAAAAGCATGTATGCATGCTTTTGGGCATGTGCCTACTGGCTGCAGTGCCAGGATAGAGTGGGAACACAGAAAGGATGCGCTTTCTCTTCTGCATTGTGTCAGAAGTAACAAGCTGCCAAGATGAAAGGCGGCCACATGAGATCCTGCTGCTCCTTTCTGGGGCTTGACTGGGGCTCAGAGGCAGCAAAAGCCCCATGTAACTCCCCCCTTTTAAAAATGCAGAGTGGGTTTGGGACAAAAGAGGTACCAGGAAAGGGAGCAAGCAGCAGAAAGTGGGTTATTTTTACTCTCCTAATGAACTACTTCTCCAGGCAGGCTTGTCTAAGGGAATCACAGCTCCCTGAAGACCTCCCTCCCATCATTCTCTTACTTGGGCCACATACTTGAACAATATAATTCATAGTTTGGTTTATTTTCTTTTTTTAAAAAGCTTTTCTGTTTTAATGCTGTCAATCCAAACCCTTCTATAACAATGGAATCTGTCAATAGCCTCCAGATCTTCTCACACTTCCCACCAAAAGCTCTTTAAATATTTGTAATATCCAAAATTGTGCTAATTAGCATTTTGCCCCTTCTTGGATGATGTCATGTTCTCTGACTGATACAGTAAGAGTGGCTCAGCAGGCTAGCTCTCCAACTATGAGGAATACTTCTCTATCTATATGAATGATAATGTGTACTATCATTCTCTGCACTGCAAGACAGATCAAGGCTGGGGGCAGAGACGCTTTCCTGGCTGGAGAACTTTCTTTTGTTGCAGTAGGGTAATCACTGGCCAAAAAATGCTGCTACTAATTTTTCAGTGTTTCATGTATGCTGTTAAAATCTGTGAAGTGCTGGAGACTTGCATGTTTCTTTCTGTATCTCATCCTAATCTGAACTTTTCTTGCAAGCGAGCAATACAACTTGACATCAGTGTTTTAATTTGCAAAATCACTTGCAAACCAGTTATAGTATTTGTGACCAGCTGTTGATTAAAATATGAATCCTCATCCTATTCCTACTCAATACAGAAGTGGTTTGTTTTCTCATACAGAACATGAGTGGCACTATGGAGGTTCCTGGATCTCAGCTCGAGCCTCTCTGTAAGGCTGAGGGTAGTGCACAGGCAGTGAACAGCAAGGGTTACAGACACACAGCCTGGTAGCCATGAGAGCCAAGCTAGCAGGATGTAGGGCCTCCACTACTGCCAGCTTGTGTGGACAGTTTTATGTGCTGTTCCTCTGCCTCCTGATTCACAGGCGGGATAAACAGCGCGTGAAAAGAGCCAAGAACACATTTTATATGAACACCATGTACTGTAGGAAATGTGTCTCTGCCATCTTCCAGACTTGGGTCCTTTTATAAGAAGTTAACCACTTGAGAAAACTCCATTTCTTCCTGGTCTGTATTTTCTAAGCGTGTCAAGACCCATATGAAGAGGCCATTAAGAGACTAAAGGAGCACAATGCCCACAGCACATATTTGGGGGCAGGGAGATGGCTCCAGAGAGATGTGAGCTGATGTCACCCCAGTGGAGCTGTGGGGGCACTTCCAAGACAGAGGCGGCTGGACTGGTGTGCCCTGGGCCCAACAAGTGTGTCCCCACAGCCCCCCACTCACTTTATAGGCAGGTAGCTCTCTCCTCCTCTGCAGCTAAGACTGTTCTGGCTCTGTCCTTCCTAGGGCATGTGACCCTCCGCCCCATATTTTTGGGTTGCACATTTCAGTGGCTGCAGATGCACTTACAAGATGGAAGCTTACATGCTTTCTAAGCAGTGAAGTTCCTTCTGACCCCTCGCTCCTGGCCCTTCTATTACATGAATAAACTCCTTATTCAGGGAAAAGGGCCTCCTATGCTAAGCACACTTTTTTTTCTGAAAGTGAGGGTCTTTTCTTGTACAGATGAGCTAAGCAAAAGGGAAAATATGTAATTTTTGTCAGTTCAAAGTCAAAGTTTTCTGTTTAGGACCAAGGGCTTTTACCAGCGTGTATCGATGTATACCTCTTCATTCAATATGGGTACTAGAAGAACCTGTCCTGTTTTGTCTGAGGAGATACCAGGGAGATACTAAAGGTTGAATTAGCTTTTTTTTTTTCTTTTTTTGCTAGGAGTTAAATCAATTCCAGACTCTATTAATTTGAGCAAATGCCCTTGGTTCCATTGCCTGGCTATCCAGAGCTATTGTATAACAACTAATTGGTCTATATATCCCCTTCAATAAGGTGAGGCTGCCACAGACACGGGGCTCGTGGAGCCCATAAGAGATGCCTGGCTGGGGGGAGCTGCGACACGAGGGGGATTTAGCTCAGCCCCGCCGTGTTGTGTTAACCTCTGCGGGCGGGGGCCTGCAGCAGCCCCCGGCGTGCGCGCGCAGCTCCTCGGGAAGGGGACTGGGGTGAGGGGAGGCAGGAGGGTGAACAGTTCAGAGAGATTATGAACCAAAAGACAAATAAACACCACCCCCAACCCCAAGCTCTGAGGATGGTGAAGGTTTAGCTGTGCATGTTGGGATGGCAGAAGAGGGAAAATGGGACTTAGGGCTCCGAGCAGGGGTGGGCTGGACTGGAAGCAGCCCGGTGGCCATAGCCTGGCAGCAGAGGAATGGAGGCAAGGAGTCAGTGAGGAGTCAGGAGAGCTGCTGAGCTGCAGGAGTGGAGGAGAGGGGTGTCTGGCCAGCCAAACCCAGCCCAAGGGCTTTGCTGTCACTCCCACAGACAGTACTGCCGTGGCTCTGAGGGTGAGCATTAAGCGGCCTCTGCTCACATGGGGATAGTGCTGAAAACTTATTTGCCACCTCAATGGGGGGAAACATCCCCTCCACATGTGGTGATGGGGCAACAGCAATGAGGCTGCCGCTGGTCTGGTGGCACAGGATGTGTCCCCAAAGCCACTCCTTGGGGCTGATCCCAGTCCCTGGGTCAAGGAACATGTGTAAGAGTGTTAGGCCTGGCAGGCCGCAAAGGGGGATTCCATGAGTGAACAGCCTGTTCAGCTCTTAACCTGAACAGGATTCCATGTCAGAAAAGAGATTCTTGTGGAAGACTCTGCTGCTGTCCTGGCCCCAGAGAGGACAGCCCTCCTCTCCCAGCAGGACTGTGTCCTGTGAGGGCTTCAGCCTTCCCTCAGGAGATGCCGATGAGAGAACCAGGACAAACATTTCGGCTGCAGGAGGGTTTCTTGATGGGGCACCGGGGCCAGGCTTTGGTTCACAGGTTTAACAATTGACACCAGGGGCAATTTTGGTTTCCTCGGGGCTTCATTCCCCTGTGAGCCTCCCTACTCACCCTCCAGGCACCAAGTCCTGTAGACTTGGGCCAAAGCTGGACTTGGGCCCAGCGCTAGAAGTGGCCCCAGAGCACAGAGCAGGGCTTGCCAGCCGACTCCATCCCTGCACAGGGCTGATACAATGTGCCCATGTCCTTGTGCTGCAGCAGGATGAGAAGATTAATCTGACGCAGCTTTCAGCCCTTCAGTGCTGCCATTTCTTTTTCCTCAGACAAGAAACAAAGAGAAGAGATCTGCTGCCACTAACACAGGGAGGGACTGTTGCTTTGCCCATCACAATGTTTGAAAGCAGCCAGTGCTTTCTCCCACATTTGAGTCTACCCTGCCATGGACATGCTTCATCAGATGTGATAAATCTGCAATTAATAAATATCGGGCAGAGGAATAAAGATGCTACTTATTGTGGGAAAAAATTAAGCCCCCTCATCAAGAACAGTGGGGAGAGGAAGGCTGAGGGGGGAAAGGGGAGGAAGTGGGTATGCCGAGAGCACAGGAAAAGGGAGAGCAGGAAAAGACAGAGAGAGGGGACAGGCAGTGTGAACAGGAGAAGGAAGAGGCGGGAAGGGGCAGTGGGAGAGGATGAGACACAGGCACAAAGGAACGGATACCAAGGAGGACAAAGAGCAGTGTGGGGTAGATGGAGGGAACGGCATGAATGTGTTTGCAGAAGAATACACACTAATTCTTGGAATATGCCTGTCCCTTAAATCACCGCTGCAGGACGGGAGCCATCCAAGGCTGGGGAGCCCCACGGACTCTGGGTGACAGGCCCATGGTCTTTCCTCAATAAGAGACTGAGCAGAGACGGGAAAGCTTGAATCGCTGCGCCTCCTCTGAGGGCTAACATTTCTCTCCCTCTTTCTTTTCTTTCTTGTCTTAAACTTGAGAAAATCAAAAAAGAAAGCAAGTAAAACAAAAGCTCCTTTGCCTTAATTAAATTACTCAGCCGCCCTCTGGGGTTGACACTGGGGATACATGAGGCTTTTGTGTAATATCTGGAGGAATTCTCCCGCCGCCTCCTGCCTCCCCCTGCCCCGTCCCGGGGACAGGCGGGAGGATTTCAAAGGGGAAGGGAAAGGAAGGGGGAGGGGGGTAAGCTAATAGGGATGGGAATTATTCTGTGATGGCTGGAGGGATAAGAGAAAAAAGGGAAGGAAAGTCGCTGCTGAAATTGAAAGCCGATTCCCTGCGCTGGCTCGAGGCAGTGCTCTGACCTGAGGTAACTGCCCTTTTGCCAGAGACACAGGCAAAGTTCAGGGCACAGGGAAAGCTGCATAAATATGAAGTCTTTATCAGGGGGATGATCCACTGCCTCAGGACGTTCCTGCCCGCTTTGGACGCAGCGTGACGAGGCAAGGCCAGCTCTCCATGGCCACCAGCACTGGGCAGAGCTCGAGGCAGCCTGGCCTCATTGCTGTGCAGCTATGTAGGGGCAGCTGCGGGGCTGTGCCTGAGCAGGGATGCTGCTGGCAGCCAAGCCAGGCCATCCTGCAAGCTCCCAAGAGCATCTCTACCAACCCAGGCAGCAATATCATCATTCTACATCTGCTGCAGCAAGATGTGGAATAATAGGTCCCACCAGAAAGCTAGCAGTGGGAAAGCCAGCTTTCATGAGCAGCAGGATTCATTCAGAGAGGGCACTGATTTCTTTTTTATCAGTATGTCCTCCCAACCTTGTGCAGAACATGTCCTGGAAATGCTATGGCAAATGCATGCTCTGCCAGAAGGATTGCTTTTGCACTGCTGCCATTGGTGGACTTGTTTGAGAGCTGTGGTGTTCTTAACCAGAATCTCCCATTGGAAAGACCCTACATCTTCCCCTCTTAAACCTGGGGGAAGGGAGCTTTGTTTTGCACCTTGTTTTGGCCTGAAAAAATAAACCCATATCTATGCTTGAAAGAGAAAGGCACCCTTTGCATTAGGAGTAGCCTGCAATGGTAGTTGTGTCCATGAGGGACTTGCTGGATCCTTTCCACCATCTCCCCTCACTGCCCAGGTCCCAGAGTCCCAACATCAGGTTTGATCTGTGGCTTTTGGGGAGGCAACTGGAACTGGGGGTGTAACCCGTAAACAAGCGATGCAAACAGAAGGAGCGGGGGCTGCATACCAGCACCAATTGCCTTTTACTTACTGTTGGGAAGGAATATTTCTGGGAACAAAGAACATCTGGGCTGTAGGCTGAACTGGGCTTTATATGATGAAGCTTGTAATACTGTCCCATCTGGAGAGCAGCTCCAGTGAGCTCTGTGGGGAGATAAGAGACAGAGTCAACCATAAATCCACTCCTTTAAGCATGACAAGTGTGCGCCTCATATTCCAAAGAGAGGAGGGGGAAAAGTAAGTGGAAACATTTTTCTCTGTGCTGAACACACGCAGAGCTCAAAAAAGGCCCGTCCCTCCATAGTGTGATGGGAGGCTGGTAAGCATGGAGCACCCCCAGGGTGCCAACAAGAACAGTCAAAGGCTTTTCCTGCAGTGACAGCTTCATTCCCGAGTGACAGTCAGGCCTGGCTGGGACGCGCAGGAGCTGGGGGATGCTGCCACACACACAAAGCCCCTGTGCAGTTGGAGCTGGAGGCAACTACCACTAGGGCAAGAGAAGGAAACAAAACTTTGGGGCTTCCACCTTGGTGGGGAAATTGGCCTCCCACTTCTCAGAGCTTCTCTGCTGTTTATTACTAACCATGATTTACGGCATCAATAACAAAAGCCTTGCAGATGTGGAAGGTCCAGGTGAGGAATCGAGCTGAAGGTGTGGGGGAATAGTATCACTGTTAGGGAAAAAAAATAAAAAGGTGTATTATTTCCCCAAGTGAGCTATCAAGGTTCAAATGAGCTCTTGCAGTTTGTACCCAATGGACTGGCAGCACGTTTCAAATACCCACCTTGCAGATGGCATGTGATGCTCCCTGCAGTGGTCTGCCTCCCCTGCAGCAGTGTGGCCCCACGATCAGCCCACCCAGGTAACCCATGTCTGGTGAGCACCTGTGTCAGCCAGCTTGGAGGAAGGTATAAATACACCCTTGTGTTTATCTAGGATTTCCCACTCACAGCCTTCGGCTTTCAAATAGCCACCCACTTGAGAGAGACAAGCAGGCGGCATCCTTGCTTCTATCCTCCAAATTTCTCCTGCAATTCCTTTTTCCCTCTTGCTTCCTGTGATTTTCCAGATTGAGTGGATTGATTGCAATATTACAAATCAATATTCCAATTGATTACAAAGTTTCTCTGCAAGTTCTTTTTGGTGTATTTAAAGAAGTAGATGATTTTAATCCACATCCAGATCTTTTGCGGACAGTCTGCCACTGTTCATAAAGAAAAATATCTTGCAGGGCTGCAAAACAGCACATTGCATGGCACAGTGCCTAGTGCAGAGCTAAACTGCCCTGCTCCCTGCTCCAAGAAGCTTCCAGTCAAAAAGCACTGGAGAGGGGACTGACTGGGGTGGTGGAGGCCAAAACAAGGAGAGAAGTGAAGCAGGAGGAGGAATGCTTGGGGTTGGGGTAGGCACAGATGCACTGCTCCTTCTACAGCCTGTGTCAGGGCGGATCAGTCCCTTCTCATCCAGGGGCTGGTTGTGCTACAAGGAGAACAAGTTGCCAGCATTTGAATAAGAAAATGTCACAAGGAAGGGGCTTTGAGGGAGGACTATCCTTGAGAAGTTAGTCAGAGGTGGGGCAGAGACGTGAATGATGTCATGGGGACTTTATCATGATCACACCTTTTGTGCCTCTGTGCACATTGTCTCTGTGCCATTTATTAAAGTCATCTAGCAATGCCTGGACCCAAAGGAATGGAAAACTCTCAGCTTGCATATCTGTCTGAAGTGAAAGCCCTCATTTATTTATGTCCCAGAACATGCTGTCTGGATCTTGCACCCCAGGTTGACAATAACTCAAGCACCACTTATCTTGGCTTTAAGTTGCTAAAAAGCAGGGTTTAGCATAAAATTAGATTTGTGCTGGCCCATGATGGAGGTGTCATTCACTATTCTCTAAACTATATTTTCCTATAGAAAGAGGGGCAGGGGGGAAAGGACAGTAAGGGGAAAATTCTTCCTTGTAGATTGCTGTCCTCATCTGATCTATACCCCACCCTAGTTCTTCCTTCTGCCATGTCTCCCCAGTCCATGGCAAAAACATCAAAGATGTTTTTGGCTTGTATGTGTGTGTCTGTGTCAAAGGGAGAGAGGGAGACCATTTCAGACACAGGTTATTTATTAGAGGTTTAATATTGCTCCATATAGAAATTAAGTGGAACAGCATTCAGACGTGCCATTAAAATTTACTGCTTCTTGCTATTTAAAACCCACATAATCATTTCAAGTAACACTGATTAAGGTCTTGCAAGAAATGAAAAAACCCAAACAGCTCAACTCAGGCATCACCACAATGTCTCCACCTAATAGCAGCTTTATTAACACAAGTCTGGAAGTAGGACTGCCTTATGTTAAATTTATTTATTTTCCATTTACACATCACTTTTCTGTTGGGTTTCTTTTCTAAACCATTTGTGTGATGACCACTTCCTTCTTGACAGACTGCCTGACTTTATGGTATTTAATGTTTCACTGATATAAACATGTTCATTTCCTCAAAAGTGTGATTTCTTTTTCCTTTATAAATCTGGCCTTTATATTTTCTTCTTAACTTGCTCTTTCTAGAGTGAATATGCCTGAATGCACGTATGTTCAAATGCATGCACATGGAACACACGGTCTGTCTCTCTCTTCCCTATTTCTTTTATTTGCACACATATATACCTCCTCCGAGCCCTTTATTTTATATGCATTCCTAGACATATGTTCATATATAAAAGTGCATGTGAAAAACTTATAGTTTACAAACCAAGCTGGACTCTTTTCATTGTCCATGCCTTGACACCCAGGAAAATTCTTACAAACTACTTAAGGTTTGGATTTGGGGACTGTTTTATTTTTGTTTTGCAGATGAATTAATAAAAAGGCAGGAAAGCAATATGGGGCTATGTGATAAAGGTATATTTGCTTCAATTGTCGATCCTGCTGTTCAAATTACAACAGATTGATTTGGATCAACATTCAGTCTCCTTAGCTGGAGTCCTTTGGTAGTGCCAAGTGCAAAGGCCATGTTTGTGTGATGGGTTTAGCCCTGAAACTCAGGAAAAGGTAGGGATGGTGGTGACTTTGACAAACATGCTGGAGGCCAACTGCTGGAGGTCATTCACATAATTATTATGTCATATGGGGGTCCTTATGAAGATCGTCATATGGTGACCTGGATATTGCAGATGTGATAAGGTAGATACATAAAGGCTGCATCTTACAATATCTGGTTTACTGGCATTGCACCAGTTAGGAAAATGTCATCATGTACTCCTGCCAGATAAACACTAGGATTTTTTTCACATGCATTCTGTCAGTATTAAGGCAAACACTTCTGGATTCACTGCCATCACATAAGACTGGAAGAGAAGAAAAAGAGACTGCCCAGAAGTATAAGCCATAAAAAAAGCAGCCTGGAAGAGGCTTTGAAGCATTATCCAGTCCAGCTTCCTATACCAGGGGAAGTCAGGCTATTTCCATGTCATTCCTGACAAACAGTGGTCCAACTGTTTCCATAGAGGCTGCAGCAGGAGAACTTCTGCAGCTTCTTCAAGCAGTTTGTGGCTATGCTTCGCTGCCCTCACTTCTGGAAAGCTTTAATCCCAACATCTGTCTCGAAATCATCACCACAGTCCTGCTCATTTTGGTATTTATGTTCCTGTTGAACAGAAGAATTGAGAAGAGCATTTGGAGACAGACAGGAACTGAGAAATCAGGAAGTTTCATCTTGGCTGAAGGGCAAGAGAGGAGATAGCCCTGAGGAGGGTTGCCCAGAGCAAGGTTTTCCTGCAGTAGGGATAGGTGAAGTGTTGACAAGGTTAACAGTTCCCCTGAAATTAGCTTTAAAAGTCATCACTGAAAGGAAGATAGGATGGATTATCAACATGGTCTTCTAGCTTGCATAAATAAAGCTTCAAGGAGGTTAGATACAGGAAGGTAATACGTGTTTTCCAAATGACTCTTGTTCCTCTACAGCTGGCATGCCTTGCTGGAGAGATAGAAAAAGGGATGAGGAGGAGGCAGGTTACTAGCCAGCATTTCATTGCTTTCTCTTGGGTTTTTGGTGAGGGTTTTGGCGTTTCTTTTTGTAACTTTGTTTCCAAGTTTATAACCAACAAATTAAACCCTCACTTTGCCAGAAGTTGTCTTTTTTGTATATAAGCTTGTCTGTTATTCAACTGAACTGAAGGGTGCATAGTAAGAACAGCTTCTACTTCCTCGGCCATGGTCAGACAAGCAGTAGATGCTGTTGGAAGAAGCTCTGGCTGCCTGAAGCCTCAAGAGGTTTGGAGTCATAGTGGGTTGGGAAGCATTTACTTGCAGGATACACAAAGGATCCTGATGGCTGGTTTATCCTGACAGGGGGAACCTGAGGCCCTTTCAACAGGAGTGTCTGTGAGACACCCCACGGGCTGATGCACCCCACACTTTGCACGAGGTAGGTCACCCATGACTGCCCTTTGAATGAGTGAAACCAATCGTGAAGAAGCTCAGTCAAGCTCACTTACTATCCTGCTCTCCCCTGAGTTTCTCTCTAGCCTGCTCTTTGCCTTTCCTCAAACATGGATTGTATTGACTCACTCCTGACCTAAGTAGAAACATGTGCTTTATCCAGCATATTGATCTGGTTTACAGAAAAAAAATCTTTTCCAAAATATGGAAGCCTTAAATGCTGGTGTCCACTGCACTTCCCCACTGGAGTGAGTGACCCCCTGCCTTGGTTTCCCTAGTGACTCACAAAACAGAAGGTGCAGGCTGGGGACAAGCCAACTGCTCAGGACTGACTGATGCTAGTCCAAGGTGTGTTATTCATCTCAACCTCCCTTCATTTTTCTGCACTTGGTAGAGCAAAATAGCAGCCCTACAGCTTCTATCATTATAGGTATTTACAGCATGATGCCTCAGCACCACCACTGGAACCACACCAGGTAATTTGGTGATTAGTTTTTCCTGCTAAATGGCATCATCATGCAATGATGTTGCATTATGACTGCTCATTTTTAGCATATGGCCTCGTCTATAGCCTCAGCTTCTCAAATGTAAGTCAGGTGAAGCTCCATGGATGATGGGATGGACGACAGCACTGATGGAAGATTATCTGCTGGGCCAACATTGTTCCAACACCTTCACAGGGTTTTCCTTATGGAGAATCCCGATCACCACGTCTCTATAATAGCAAATACAAAAATACTTTGGTAACATCTTCACCTGTTAGGAAAAATAATTGCCCCTCCTCTCACCAAGTCTTCCTCAGAGATCACTTTGTTTAATGAAACAGAATTTTCAAACACCCATATTTTAAAATGCATATTCAATACATTTCTCTTATGCCTCTTTTTTTTCTCTGAAGCTTGACACATGGGAATGGTGTATTGATCCATGGATTAAACTTAGTTACCTTGGCTAGCAATTGAGCTTTGAGTGCCAAGATAACCAGGTCAAAGAGGGAAAAGCATGAATATTAAAAAAAACAATATTTGACTGACAAAAGCAATTTTGAAGAGATGTGCAGGGTAAGGGGAAGTGAGGAGGAGAGCCCTGGTTTACACTGAAAAAGTCTGTTATACAACTTAAACATTGTAACTGTTGGTTTTGCTTCACCACCCACTGTTTTGCCCAGATGGAATAGCCTGAGGAGGGTATTTAATACTTTGAGTCACTGGAGATGCTGATGGGAGCAGACTTCTGTCTGCTGCTGAGTCCCCACTGCCACCCAGCAGGTAAGACACAGGGGCTGGTGCCGTGAGAGGACTGTTCTGCCCCATGAGCCAAAGGAAGAGCAGCACCAGCTTTTCTTTCTGTACCTTCCTCAGCCTTCTTTATCTAACAGCTGCCTTCCTGAGGAAGAGCTTGGGGCATTTTCTGAAGAAACTCATACACACTTATACACCCCTTAGAAAGCTCCGGTTTTGTCAGAAAAATGTCAGTTCCAGGAAAGGGCTAATTTCAAAGTCTCTTCTGGTCTGAAGACCAGAACTCTGAGGAGAAACAGTGGTCATGCTATTCTCTTTTGGCATCCCCAGTAGGAAAAGGTAGGGGTTCTCCCACAGGTCATTGGCACAAAACCAAAGTGAAAATCCAAGGAAAACATTTTGGTTGACCAAATCTCTGTTTGGTTTTCCTGTGGACTGCAGGCATGCAGAGATATCAGAGAGCTTCCTCACCTCAGGACAGAAGGGCAGAGCCTGTCCATGGCTGGTGCCCAGACATCCCTCCCCAGAGGCCCAGGAAACCTTGGCAAAGCAATCCTTTTCTCTTGAACATTCCTGGTGCTGACTTTTCAAGAGCGTCTGCAGAACCATTGTTTCACCAGCATGTGAAGCCAAAGCCATTACCAGACTGGAGGGCCTTGTACCTTCAGGAATGCTTTAGCCTTTGCTGTGAGGTCTCCATCAGTTTTCCTTTGACTTCCTGCACACGTACACAAGGACCAGCTGCAGAATGACAGGTCAAGGAAAGAAGCGTGATACTACCTTGAAGCAGTAGAAGCCAGCCCATTGTTTTGTTGAGAGGGTTGAAATAGGACTTAAGTGATGCTTTTGTTTTTCCTGAGTTTTATTGCACAGGCAGGGTGTTCATGATTGGAATATGGTTCAGGTACTTGGCTCTGTGTGTGTACTGTGTGTACATACACTCTTCCTGGGATAGTTCTCAGTTGGGAGAAGGCAGTGAATGGGAGCTGGATTAACTGTTTTCAGTCTCTGTATTGGCACAGCCCCACAGTTGTCTAGGAGTCTATTAAGAAATCTGGCAGTATTGGATAACCAGCAGCTCTCATGCAGCAATTTCCAAGCACTTATAAGAAAAATAACAGAGTAGCCAGGCACAGCCAGCCTAAAGCTCTGCCAGCCCAGCATTCTGTCAATGTATAAACACAATGCAAGAACAAGGAAACCTACAGTAATGGTTATAAATATTAATGGCATGGTGAAGAACTGACATTTTATAAGTACATGAAGAAATCTGTGTGTCAATTCCACTAACCTGGTCAGCTAAATCAGCATCATTTGGAATTCCTAATTCTCTCCTGCAAGGGAGGCAAGAATTATCCTCCTGACTACATTATTGGTGTAATAAAAAAGCACAACAACATTGAGGCAAAATAGTACAGGGAAAGCTAGAGACCAAGATATATGTTTCTCTGAGCACAAGTAATTATTACAGTACATTTTAAGAAGCCAAGGTGTTGTAGACTGGATGCAGTGAGTTTAAAAAAAAAACTGACTTGACAATGGTTTTCCACATCCTACACATTTCCATCTTACCTTTTAATTTACTGAAATAATAAGATTTTCTTTTTTTCTCTCAGTAGGATTGTGGAACTTCCTCAGTTATGTTGGGATAGGACCAAGGCATTTGCAGCTTCACCAATATCAAATCTCGTCCTCTGTCTTTCACAGGTGCGTCAGGCATCAACATAAAACTTTAAAAAGTTGTCAAAACACAACACAAAGAAAGTAGTCAGTCTGTGAGCTCTGATAACCCCGGCAGTGCAGAACATTCAGACATTCCAGGACTGCAGTCTTTTGTACACTAAAATGACAATTGCCATTGAGCTTGGCAATAAACTAGGTTGAATAACTCAGACCTTATTTCAACCCACAGATCTTGGATCTCCAAATGACCGCTTGCCAGATTTACATCTGTTTCCTCTATGGGGAATGTGGAGTCCTTTTCAAACCCTTTGAGCTTAGTTTTTCTTCTCGTCTTGGCTTTGCTGCCAGATGATAAAGATTTAATTCTTTTATTACCGTTACAATCCATCTGGTTTTGAGCACAGAAGCAAGCTGAGCTTTCAGAGTAGCTTCTGTTTCTAAGAGAAAATTAAGTGTTTTCACCTATCCTAGTCTGCTTCTCTCTTGGGCACAAAAGACGCTTAATAGTGGGGGTTTTCCTTGCTCTCCCCATGTCCCGTCCCTCACTTGTATTGTAGCATGGACTTGAAAACACAGAAAGATGGCTCTTCTTCCCTTCATTCTTCAGCCCAGGGAACTCTAACATGGAAAGTTTCCATTTTATCTTCAGTCTGAGTTTATGCTTGGTTTGGCTTGGAGTGGTATGGGGATAGAAAGCAGTCCTGGAGCACCAGCATTCAACTTCCACATAGAAAACAGTGCTGTCATTCCCTCTGGTGGCCTCAGTTTCTTTCTAACCGCCTCTACAATCTAGTGACAATATAATGACTTGGAGGCAAAACCTGTGCTTGCTACAGATATGGTGGGCTTTTTTTTTCATGAGAACAAGGATATTATCAGTGAAATTTCTTCTGCAGAGCAGGCAAAGCACAGGCTATTTATCCCATTGGGCATTGTTAGAAAAAATACTACATCTCAAAGCTGGCTTCTTTCCACTGATGTCTGAAATAGCCAAAGCATTTCCCTTGCCCCCTGTTTTTAAGGGATCTGTGATCTCTGGATAAAAGCTCCTAGATATATGTGAGTTAATTAATCTTACCAAACCAAGTTCTTCAGTCATCAAAAAGTTCTCACTCATCAGTTGGGCACGTCTCTGTGGAATATCAAACTTTCTTCCCTTTCTAGTACAGCTCCAGGGGCAGTGTTTCTCTAGAATAAGAGCACAAAACATTTTAAGGATTTACAGTGAGTTTTCTCTGGTATTTGCCATGCCCAATGTTACAGGCCTCTGTAACTAATGACAGGACTGTCAGAGACTTCACTGAGCTTATTCCATAGTAATCAGGCATACCAGAGATCTAGAAATTCTGATATTAATATTTAGCAAAGTGTATGGAAAAAACCATAGTCAGATACTTCTGCTGAGATATCAGTGTTTCACAAATGCAGCCAAGCAGTCTGTGTTCTTACCTTTCAGTCCATATGCCCATTTCATCCATAGCTGTAGGACTTTCTGCAAGCAGAGTTGATATTGAGGGTTAAAGGTCAGAACTAAAAATCCAGACACTGCTCTGACCAGGCTGCAAAAGCAATAAAGAGTCAAAACATGAGAAAAACCTTCTCAGCTCATAGCTTACCTGCTCCAGGGGTTTGCTAGGAGTTGGATTGAGGGGATAAAAGAGGGTGGAAGAGACCCAGGACTGGAGCTCAGAGCTGGAAAAAGAAACAACAGTGAAAAGGTCAATGTTCAGATGATGGTATCACATCCTCCTTTCATCCCTGCAGTTCACACGAAGGCCGGGATCCTTGCTTTGCTTTACTTTGGGGAAAACTCTTGCTTTATTTGTTCATGTTGAACTCCTATCAGAGCTCAATGTCTCAGTGTTGTGTTTTAATAACATCAGTTTCCCTGGACCAGATACATATGAAGTCGGTTAGACGATTCTATAAACAATGGATCCAAGTCACGCAATGCAACATTTCTGATTGCAAGATAACCTTTCCAAGGGCGAAGTTAGCGAGGTGAGGGGTTGGATTCCTCAGCCAGGCATGAAGGGAGACCTTCAGTGTTCAGAGTTGCTCCAGTGGGACAAGGTTTGTCTCCTCTTCTTTTGGGGGAACAGCTCCCTGGTTTGTTTTTCTACTCCCCAGTCAGCACACTGGGTGACTTTTCTGAATTCTGGCTGCCTGGAGCATACTTTGTTGACAGTTCATTTAAGGAGATCTGCACAGAATATTTTCTTTGAAATCACTTGAGAAGAGGAGTTACGCTGAAGTTTTAGTGAGTGCTTCATTTTTATTTTGGAGTTTAAAAAAAAGCAACACTTGTGGGAAGATATTTCCAAACCAAGAAATGGGAAGGTTCATTGAACATAGTATGGGAAAGGTCAGAAAGGAAGAGAGGACAGAATCAGCCAGATGGAGATTTTGGAAAAGCTTCTCTCAATTTCTAGCATTTATAGTTGTTGATGAAGATATTAGTTTCTAACATCTATTTTAATCCACTCTGAAGTGTATGTGAAGTTTGATTTTTTTTTTCCTTTCTTTAGTACCTAACACAAGTGGTCAACCTGTAGCTTTACCTTCAGCAGCTATGAGCGTGGTTACCACCACTTGTGAAGGAGTCTGGCCTTCACATTTATAAACAACACCAGTTTGGCACCTACAAATACTCTAATTGTATGTGCCAGCATGAGATCCATTCCTACACTTTTCTTAGGAGAATTCTGCTCTGGAGGTTTTTGTGTTCTTTTTACTGTATAACCACACATGAGCTGAGTACAGAGACATGCAGGCTTTATTCCTTTTTTCCCTGTAGCAAAGTTTGTGTGCAAAGCTGCATAGATCATGAGATGCTGATGTGTGTTCGCTCATGATTCACGTCCTTGTTCAATGGTGTTAATTTCAGATACATTTGTTGAGTGTAAATCACAGTGAAAACAACCCTTCCCTGCAGCTAAGTGAGTGGTTCCCAAAGTGAACATGGTCTTTCTTCTTTAGGTGACAGGAGCAGTCTTGATGTTATGGCATAGGGCTTCATCCTTCCTGTGGGCTGATTTGCTCTCTCTTCATGAGTTCAGATGAGAGTGGATAGGGGAATTTGATTCAGTTCATAAAATTTGAGATTTAGGTCTTCAGCTTAATCCTAAAGTGTAAATGTTCAGACCAGACTACAGTTGTAATCAATTTTTTTATTGGTTATAAGCCATAAATAATTTAAGTAGATCTTTAACCCAGCCTGCATCTCCATAACTCTCATCATTTGTAACAGGTGGTATCCAAGTTTCATTCAGGGAGAAATTTCATTCATCTAAAGGAATGGGGCATCAGGGGGAGGCTAGACAGCAAATTCAAGATGTTAGTCTCTCCCAACACCCTGTAAAAAAACCCCTCATTCACTTTCACAACAAGGTGATCCTGGAATAGACACCTGGAATGGTTTCCCAGTTCAAGGGATGGTCTGGAGCAGGATTACAGCCATGGGGTATTCCAGACCCTCTCTAAGTTACCAGCGTCATATCTGGCTGACAGGTCTGGCCATGGAGCAGTCAGCTGATTCTGCCAGGTGTGGTGACAATTGCAAAATTCCTTTGCAGACAAGGCGCCAGTTGGCTGCAAGTCACACACGGATGCAAGTGACTGCTGCATTTTATCAGCTTCTACTTTATGTTGTAGAGAAACAACTCACGTTGCTCAACAGTCAGGATCTCATATAACTACCCAGGCTGCATTGGCTTATCAAGCAGTCCCATGCATAGAGAGTGAAAAGAGGACACATTTCTAGCTGTGCAGACTGCCCTTGTGAGCTGGGCTGCTGTATTTTAGATCAGTGATTATGCTGCTAAAGTCAATCACCAGCCCATCCCTCTGTGCATATAGCTGTCTGTCTGCTTTACAGAAAGGGAGCTAACATCTCACATATGTTTGTGGAAGATTTGTCTAATTAAGCAAAAATTAATTGACATAACGAGAGTTCATTTACAGTTTACAGTGGCTTACACATATATATATAAAGCTGGGTTTTAGAAAAGGCTCTGGCTGAGTATCCTGGGGGTCTGGATTCAATTCTCAGCTTTGCCATAGGCTTCCTGTTTAAACCTAGGCACATCACATAAGGACAGATCCGTGAGGTATCAAGGTATTTGATTCCTAAATGTTTATTGATTTCTTCTGTTATAAGGGCTATGGTGCCTTTCTGCCTCATTTTATCCACCTGTAAAAGGGAGATAATTGAGGGTTTCTTCACACACGGTGGCTGGAGAATTTGTTTCAAGCAAAGGATACTTCTGACTGTGCTGTACAGCAGCAAGAGAAATTGGATCTTGATCTCAGTTATGATCTTTTGAGTACTTCTGTGCTGTGAATAAAAATAAACCTTAATGCAGAGAGTGACATACATACTGACACTTAAACTAACACTCACTCTGTTTGTTTGTTACTTGATTTTGTGAGTGGATTGTTTTTTTCTTGGAATAGTTGTTGTATATTCCCCCCAGCTATGATTCTGTGCTCCAACTGCAATGTTTAACAATGGGAAGATCCCTGACCTTTTGTCCTGACCTAATACTAACTGACTGGATTATTTTAACAAGAGGAAAAGTAAGTTTTCCCACTTCCTCCTCAGTTTAAGCCTTGTGTAAGAGTCATGGTCTCTGTTGAACTCTTCCTTTTTCTGTCTCTCCCTTTTTCTCCTCCCAGCTTTTTCCTGAGCCAAATAGTCTTTTCCACATGACATTACGCTCCATTGGTTTACAGTTTTTTTGTATAAACCAGTATCCAGCATTGCCAGTGAGCATTAATTATTGCCTCAATTATGACACACGATGTTTTTTTGAGTAAAATGAAAGCCACCATCATCAAGGATTCATGACTAGCCCTCTCAGCAAGGACCAGTAATCCATGGGGCAGACATTTTAGAAAGATACTTAAATCCATAAGTCATTGTATTGATTAAAAGCAAAAGGGGGCTAGCTGTGTTAAAACATTCTGTAGCTTTTCCAAGTTAATTATTCAACCACAGAGGCATTTTACCACCCAAGAACTGCACTCACTTTCTTCTTGGATTCTAAAGGAAATGTCTTTTCAGTCCCTTTGCACTGGCCATCTCCTGAGCCAGAGTGGCCAAGATGAACTACAAAAGCTCAACAAAAAAGGCCGTGCCCAGGAGGACCCTCATTGCCACCTGTTTTTTCCCATTTCTTTGCAAAGACATTTGGGGTGATCCACCATTCTCTGGTACTCAGCACATCTATCTTGATGTGGGAATTCCCAGGTTGCTTCACCATATCAGGAAATGCCTCTGTATCCTACTTTTTACTAATGTGCTGAAGGCTCTGACCAGGCTGACCTGCTCAACCCTGTTTTGTCCCTGACCTCCTTAAGCCTCTAGGAAGAAGAAAAAAGCAGGTGCCACAGCAGGTTCAAGTTCTACTTCCTGCTTCTTTTATCCCCAAAGGGTTTTAAAGAAGTAGCTGAGCTATTCCTCAGCAGGGACCTGGCCTGCTGTTCAGTCCTGCTGGATTTCAAGCTCTTCTTGCCAGGCTGCCCTGGTGCAGTTTCAAACACATGTCATCACATGCAATATGGACACAATACCCTCATTCCTACGGGCTCCAGGACCCAGCAGAAGAAAGCGCAGGCAGAAGATCAAACATGGAAGGAACAGAAGACAGAGGAGCTGCTGTTGTCGTCTGTGTCTGGAACAGAAAAATGAACACAAGGGAAGAGACAGGGTAGGGGGATAATTACTTTCATCCCAATTTTATTCCCACAATTCCCAACCACTTTTGAAGCCAATTTTCCTTTAATAAAATATACTATTAATGACTCAAGTAGAAGCCTTTTGTGCAAGACAATACTCAGTGCTCCAGATGGAAATATTTTGTGTTCTGCACAATATACATGTATGTATATTTATATACATAAACTGAGCTGTGAGCATTGCCTGTATTACTGTATTTTTCAAATTGAGTAAGTTATTTCAAAATATGTTTAACATACTTCCTTTCTTTGAAACTAATTCTTTCATAGCTCTCCCTCCTCTTCTAGCCCTCCTTATCCCTTAAAGAGAAACACAAGCCAAACAGCAACAAGAGCTATATCCCATCATTTCTGGAAGCCATTCATTTGCTATTTCTGTTCATCATCGCTTCAGAATGAAGAAATTTAAAGAGCTACTGATGCCTTTTGTTGGCATATATAGCCAATATTGTCTTTCAAGCAGTTTAGACACATCCTTCTTCTCTTTCTTCTTTAACAGCCTGTCAAAGAAACAGGCCTAATTAGTTTATTGTGGGTTTGTGTGTGAAGAAGTTATTGAGGGAGCGCCAAGTCAAAAAGTCAAACACAAACTGATTAATTTTCACAATGCACCCCTCTGAGGTGGGGAAGTTCTGACAAATCCACTGGGTGTTCACAGTTATCCTGTGCTCTCCTCACGGAGGCTGGGAGCCATATGGAGAGCAGAGGGCTGGCACCACACTTCCCACTTCCCAAAGCTCACACTCCGGGTGCTGGGGCTGATGCTGAACTTTGATGCCCACTGAGAGCTCAGCCCATCAGACCTGTCACTTCCTCTTCTCCCACTATCATATAGAGATACCTCATGACAGCCTTTCCTTGAGGTCAACTTTCTGGGCACAGCAGAATATGCACATCTTAAGAGTGTGACACAATCATTTATTGGCTCACAGAATAGATATCTGGGGTTTGATAATCCATTAGGGTAAGCATCAGTGTGCCCATCACCATGATAGGGTTGTCTGACCAGGCAGGCACCAGTCAGGAGCAGCTGGGTTGGCACCTGCAGCTCCTAGGAACTAACTCCTCTCATTGCTCCATTGCCACCTTCCCCTGGCTTCACCAGCAGCACCAACACTGACTTTTCCACACAGGGACACTGCAAGCCTCCACTGCAAGACTCACAAGCCTCCACAGGGTTTAGTATTCTTTGCTGGTTTGTTGGTTTTGGGTTTGTATTTTTGTGCTTTACGGTTTTCAATGTTTCATGGTAGTGCTCTCCCTATTGAATCCTTGAGCCACACATGAACCCATCTCAACAGTGTGACCTTCTCTGTCAGTGATTTTACTTTTTCTATCTCTCTACAGACTTTCTCACAGCTCTTCCTCACCAGCCTGAATCAAGTTTATGAAGCTGTGTCATATCAGAGCAGGGCTCTGCTCCTTGTTTCACAGGCAGCTGAATCCAGAGAGGGTTTACAGAGGGGAGCTACAACAGTTACTTGGGAAGGTCAAAAGGAAATTACTGGGTGGGCTGGTGTTAAAATCTGGCAGGAGACTGGGCTAGATTGGTGGCTTTTAGCTCAATGAAACTTCCAGAAAAAAGTTCATGAGCCACAGTGGTTCCCATTTCCAACCAAATACAAATTAGACTGACCTTTAAGAGTTTGCTTCGTGATTTGTTATGCTGCCCATTGCATTTGCTTGCTTTCTCAGATGCCAGACAATATCAGGGAGAAGGAAGGTTTATTTCCCCCAACGGTTTTGTGAAACGCCTTGTAATGCCTTTCAGATCAGCAGTTGTTCTCCTGATCCTGAGCTAAGAAACACTGTCCTAAGTGATTTCCTAAGGTCCCTTCCAGCACTATTTTATTTTGGAAACTCAGAACCTCTTGAATTTCTATCACTATTCTATTGCCACCAGCTACGTGTCTTCAGGCTCTCAGGACTATCTTTTGTCCCCTATTATGCTGGCCAAATAGTTTCAATACAACAGAATACTTGTCCAGAAGGGAATTATTGTTCCTGCCACAAAAGGTTATTTGAAGTCACAGCTGCCACAGGGATGAGTTTGACAGCACTGCAACCTTGAAAGACTTGAATTTATCTCACTTGGAGCTGTTTCCAGGTTACAAGTTCCATGAACTTGGGCAGGTTGCAAGACTAGATCTCCACCCACTCGAAAAAACCCACTTCAAACCCTAATTCTGTGAACTTTAGATTGTGTTTCAATAAAGCTATTCACCCCTCTGTCTTTATCTCTGCTTTAACAATTTTCTCCAGTGAAGCATTTTTTACAGTTGCGCGCTTAAAACAGCATAAAACCAGACACTGAAGCAATATTAAGAAGTGATCACAACACATCCAATTCTACCAACAGCTTCTCTGAGCCAAAGTCTCACCCTTCTTTGGTATAGAATATATAAATATATATTCAAACAAGTGACTAGGAGGGGAGAGGAGAAGTTATTTCTATGTTCAAGGAGCTGACAACTGACCTTGAGGTCACTTACCTGAAGCTGTGGACCTCAGCCCACATTTCCATAGGGGGCCAATCAACACACTGGTCTGGTATTGACCACAGGATCATTCAAGCCTCTGCACTGGTTTAGCTTTAAACCTCTATACACTGGGTCAGATTTGCAAGAGTTGGTTTTTGTGGTAGGGCACTGTGCCGCAGCCATCAGCCTCATTTGGATTCAAACAACATTATGAGACTCGAGGGGTTTATCTGAAATATGAAAACACCATAAATATTCATTTTGAGAAAATCCTGCTCAGACAGGGAGCATAGAGCAGACTGATTTGTGCCCTGCTAATGCCATCCGGCTGTGAGTGGGCAGGGAGACCCCAACACTGCCTGTCAGACCCATATCAGATCCATGTGGCTGGCTCGACGTGCTCCTGCTGTCGGCAAGCTCACATCCCCCAGGGAGCCGTGGGCTTCCACTGAGCAGCTCCACGGTGACTTGCCATTGAGCTTACAGCAAGAAAGGCAGTTCCCATGCCTTTCTCCTATGCTGACTGGAATGTGTTGCACACGGGTGCAAGGCAGGCATAATAGAGATATATAATGTTGGTCTGATTCAGTGGAAATGAAAATAACTAGACATATGTTAAGCACATTAAAAGTACTGGTGCATACTGTGCCCTGATTACTGTTACTTCTCCATTTTTTTCTTTTTTTTTTTCTTTTTTTAGGACAGTTCTTGCAGATCCTCCCTCCATGCCCACATGTAGCTTCATGGGGGAAAAGGGCAAATTTTAGAAAAATACCGAAAAATTACTCTATGGTCAAGATGATGTCCCTAATGATTAGAAGCCACGTCCTGAGTTAGAGGAGATCATTTGGTGGAGTTTTCATTGAGTGCAGTGCTGGATCAGATCCCCCTTTTCTGTGCCCCAGCATCAGCAACCCAGAGTCCCTCACCAGTCCCAGACATCTTCAGAGGAAAAGGACAGGCAGCAGCCACCTTAATCCAATTTCATCTAAGTATGTAATTAGGGCTGTACATCTGGGATCACTTTTTCTCCCCTTCAAAAGTTAAAAAGCTTTATGAACTAGAGGCAGGAAGAAGGGTTTGATCCAGCTTTGGGTGTTGAAAAATTCCTCTCATCTCAGCTCAGACGTACAAGGCTCCAGAGGCTCGCACTCACCATTTGATGGCCCTGAGGGAAGCCAAAAACTTGTGCAGTCATCTCAGGGCTGTCTCGTTATAACCATTTCTCTGCTGCATGTGCACAGGATTTCTGTTTCTCCCCAGTATAATCTTCTGGCCTTCTTTTGCCAAGGTGGGACACCACAGCAGTGAGCAGCTGCTCACCCGAGCATCCCACCAGGCTCTGGCATTTTCCCAGACATTGGTGCTTGGAGACACATGCTTTGTGGGGGACGTTTCCCATGCAATGCTTTGTACAAAAAGGGGCATCTTTGCCATCAACACGTGCCCCTGCTCACTCTCCATATATGACAAGGTTCAAAAAAGGCTGGATATTTTCAGAGATAGCAGAATTACTCAAAATATAATATCTAATGTGAATGCATTCCAGGAAGTTTGTCCAGTCCCTGCTTCCAGAGAGGACTTTTTTGGCCTGGCATTCACAGCCAGCTTGTGATCTGGGGAAAAATATTTAACATTTCTTCCTCTTTGTTAAAATTCATTCAGATAAACAGTTATCTGAAGGTATGAAAATTTTGGAATGGAGGGAAGAGGCAAAGAGGAAGAACTGGGGAACATCGTGCTGTGAATGTACTATTGAAGAAATTCTCCAGGCAATGTATGTGATCCAAGAGGTTTGCCACTTTCCTCCTATCCTTTCATAAGAGCATCTTTTGCCCCTTCCAGTGTGACAACACTAAGTTTGTGTGGCCAAGTGTCAGCTGAGAGCCTGGAAACTCCTCAGGCAAAACACATGTGGGTGAGGACACAGTCGGATATGTGGAAGCAGTAGACACTTACCAATGGACTTCAGGGCTTAAACTTGCCATTTGCTGCCGATAAGCAGGAGAGCACACAGAGAAGGCAGAGGCTATTCCATGTGGGCTCCCAGATGTCTCCTCCTTGAGAGCACAGAGGGCTGTCAGGGCACACAAGGCAGTGTGGGAGCTGAGATGGAGCTGATCATCTGTGGGCGATCTTGCTCTGAGACCTGGTGCCTGTGCCAGGCCCCACAGGCAGGCTGGTGTGACCACTTGCCCAACACCTCCACCACCACTGGCTCGTCCTCAATTCACCATGGGCTCCAAAAAAGCTGTGAAGATCAGAACATGGTGATTTTAAAAGATTACCAAGAAGAAAAACAACTGATTCTGACCCCCCTCTTAGGCCTTGCTTCATCAGGTTGGCTGGGCCAGTCTCAGCCTTTATGGAGGCAAAAATACACTCCTCTAACTGCGGCTTTTGAGCCAAACCCTCAGCTGGTGTGACACTATTTTCAATGGAGCTGTGCTAATTTACAGCAGTCTTGTGTCTGACCTTCTTCTGGGGAACAATTCAATGTGAAGAGAATGAGGATTATAGGGGAGTAACCTCAACCTTTCTTCTAATATAAATCACAGAGGAGCACAGTTGGCAACTGACGCTGGTCAGAGACAGCTGATGGAATTGCACTCTACAAGAATATGCCCTTCCATCAAGATAAAACAAATACTGCTGTTGTTATGTGAAGAAGAAACCTGGGGGAAGGGAAGGAATTTCAACAATGCCAGTAAAAAACACAAGATATTTTAATATTCTGGAACAGAGAAATCGCCCTTTCTTTTTTGATACAAAGTTTTGCTATTTTTTTTTTAATCCATGCTATATTTAGTATGAGAAAACAGTTAAAAAATTAGAAATCCAAAATCAATCATCAGTACTTCAATGGATCCCAAATATATTTTTCTGTAGAATTTTGCATCATAAAGATCTTAACCTGGGGAGGGTTGATCAGATTTGGAACAGAACCAAATTCCCAAATCTCGAGTTATTTCTTGAAGCAAGCATTTCATCCACTTTGCTGAACAAGTCAGAAAGCTTAGGTTTGTTGTAGGAAAAAGGTGAATGCTTCCTGCTACTTCCCAACTGCCTTTTTGCCTTCCCAAACACTAAAGATGTCTGGTTTTGTTTGAGATTCAACAACCTCAGTCCCAGAGAATTTATAAAGAAGCTTGTCTGAGCAACTTACGTTTACCCACTTAAAAAATAAATAAATTCAAATGCACTAAGCAAAGGATTATGAAGTAAGATTTAGAGATAGACCCTGAAGAAACCTATTTGTAGATGGGCTTAAAGTGTGGATAATAGTACTGACTCACCATTATGAACTGCTTTGAGGTGCAGGGATAAAAGGGTTTATGTTAGTACTAGGTATTATTACATTTTATTGTTAATTTCAAAAGCTAGAAAATTAATAACAAGCAGAAAAATATCTTTCAGTGAAATTAAGGACTTAACCTGATAAGAGATCCCAAATGTCAACACTCTGGTATTATGATTGCCCCTCCAGCCCTTCTTACCTTGCTGGCCCTTTTTGAACCCCTTCAGTGTGGAATGGGTCAAAAAACTGCAGGCACTTCGACTCAAAAATTCATAGGGTTTTTCATAACCTATTTCTTCTGCTGTAGGTGTTGTCATGTATGACTTTGTTGCTTGTCACACTGTCAGAAAGAGCCCCTGCACACACTCTCAAACACACGTTTTTCCTCCCATACACACTCTATCCTTAACAGGTAGAACACACAGCACAAAAGGGGGAGAAACAAGAAAGTATTGGGAAATCAACATCTGGTTTGAATAATTCCCCTATTTAAATTTTTACTTAGAGAACTCTCATTGGTATCAAATAATTGAACTAGGTTATTTACAGCTGAAAATCCTGGTAGCACTGTTCCTCTCTGGTTTCACGTTGTGGATCGTCACACCTTGGCTCCTAAAGGCTCACTGGGGATTTTTGTTGCAGGTACTGCACAGCAAAAGGCAGATCCCTCTTCCTCCCTGCCTCTTCTTCCCATTGGCAAGCATTGAAACATGTTGCCTTGCTTTCTCCCGCTCCTCTCTTTATTAGGAGACGTTGAACTTATAACAAATACACTTCACTTTGCAAAAAAGCAGTGTAATTAGCCTTGCTTTTTTTGGCCTGCATGTGTGTGGTAAAATGTCTAGTAATAGTTGGCAAGGCTTCTGCAGGGAATGAGATTCCCATGGTTAGATCTAAAGCCCAAATACTTGGAACAAATTAACACCAGCCAAGAAAGTGAGGTTAATTACTGGAACACTTGGAAGAGGAGGTCTCCCTAGCCTGGAAAACTGCAATACACTATCTGCATGTATGGTATGTGGCCAGCCGGGATCTCTCCCTCTCTTTCTCTCTCTTACTCGCTCTCTTTCCTTCTTTCCTTTTGTGTCCTGACTGCAGACAAATGTCAGAGCCACTGAGAGCAAAGACTTCATTTTCCTCTGACCCACTCCTCCATCAGGCCAGTGCCATCGGTGGCCCTGGAAGCTACTCAAAGCTGAGAAACACTGCCATCAGGGGCTGGCTCTCCTTCTGTCTATGTTTTCTCATTAGTGGTTTTGTGTTGTTGAAAGGCATCTTCATTGGAGGCCCAGTATTCCAGCAACATGCTGCTTTAATCTGGGGTGGGCACTGAGGCTTTCAAAAACACAGCCTACGACCCAACAGGAGAGCAGTCATCTTCCCTAATATGCTCTTTGGAGAGCAAATCTGTAAATCCTGTAGGCCCCTAAACATCTGCCTTTGGTAAGGTTTTAATGGGGAAAATTTGCCTAGTAACCACATTGCCATTGACCTTTGATGCGTGAGGAATGTATACATGCACATGTCTGGGGGGAGCTGCATACAGGCGAAAACCTGTGAAATCAAGGTTGCAAAACCATGGAGGTGGAAGCTACGTAGTCCAGTTCAGTTACCTGTGCACCTTTAGGAGGGCTCCCTCATGTGTTTGCTTTATTCATGACACAGCCTTCTGTGGCATGAGGACAAGGCTTTTTTCCATGGGGTGGCTGCCTCACTCTGTGCTCAGGAGGGATACTGTTCATTACAGGAACAGCTATTCAAGATTTTGTTTTTTCTTCATTGTTCAGCTTGTGACCTCAAGCCTTACTGACTGCGCACTATTCAAATCCTCCTCTGAAAACAACATCATTTTGTTTTCTCATGGGCTTTTCTATAGCACTCATGACAATAGTATCAAAGTGTCTCATAAAGATTAATTCATCTATTTTTGCTACAGCCCCAGGAGGCAAGTTGGTATTTTCTTCATTCTCCAAATGTTGAACTGAAAGCATAAACCCTGTCTATACAATCATGGGTGCAGTTTACTAAGCAGCTGAAGCCGTGGTGTCCTCTGAGGCCCCATGACTGTTTCAAACAGTGCCTGCATGGTCCGTCAGGCTACATCTGGCTTCAGCATGTGCACTGCCTGACCCCCTGGCCACGCTTGCAAACTTACAAAATTGAATCTAGTCTTGAAGGCAGCCTCAGGGCCTTTGACAGTATAGACATAGCCATATGGTCAACAGTGTGTCTACAAGATCCGTGGTAAGCATTAATTTTAAATCCTGTCATTGAGATGCCTAGGTCTTGATTTTTCCTCTTGCTTGTCATTAGCCAGCGCTGCAGATGTTCATAGCAGAGCTCCTGCCAACCTCAGTCCCAGCTGAGACCCCAGGGTCTCGGGCTGTACCCCAGGGTCCCCAGAAAATGAGAACCTACATCTAGGAACCCTCAGTGAACAGTTCAGTGTAGGCGGCATGGCCAAGCCTCTGCGAGGCCAGACCCTCTGCTCTCACAACTCCCTCTGGTACAGCTCTGGCCCTCCCACTGCTCATCCTGCTTCAGCCATCTATCAGGCACTATCACCTGCAGCAGTCCAGAGGCTGCTTGCCTCCTATCTTTGCTGGAGCATGGCAGGAGACCTGTGGGAAAGAGGCTTCAAGAATGTAACCCATGATCTGCCCAAAAGGGTGGGATGAGCAGCGCGCAGGGAGACCTAATCCAAGTATTTCCTGACTTTTGAGTGATCAAATAGAAAACCTTGGTAATGTTCCCTTACGACTGGGATGCCTTATTTCCTGTGTTTTAGAGTAAGCTAGGGGACAGCATAGGCATGTCAAAGTGGCCATACCATGGATGTCTACAGGGTTTGCCATCAAGATGGCAACATTCTAGTGCGTGCTGCTGTGCCAGGAATTAAGCTGGCAGAAGTAACAGCTCCTCTCCACGTGGTTTTTCTAAGTATTATAACTTGGCCAAATGTGAGTAGTTTTTCACAGGGACAGACAAAGCCCATCCCCAACACAAAAGCCACCTCTTCTGCCAAGTGTCCGATTGCACTTCCAAAGCACAGGGGTTCTAGGGCTTTCCAAATAAAAGGTTGTAAAAAAAAAAAAAAAAGAAAAAAGAAAAAAGCAACAAGGCAAACAATGTATTTTTCCAGGCTTCTTCTCAGAAACACTATGTCATTTTGGCTGAAATTTCTGTAAATAATTCAGTTTGAGGCAGACACCCTGTACCTAAAATTTAAGACCAAACAGTTGAATCTGTCCAAGTCATAAATAAGTGAAAGGTGCTATAACTAAAAATGTTAGTCAAGCTTACTAATAAGCAGTTTTGCAGCTATGTGTGATGCATTATGTGGGCATTTGCACATATTCAATATGGGCTGATACATCAGGCTGGCTTTAAAAGTTGTTCCGAGAGTCCTGCCCTGAGAAAAAGACCCACACTGACTGCTTGCTGTGCCATTTAGAAAAGAACATTGGAAAATGGACAGGGAGAGGAGACAAAATACAGTGTAGTGACAAGAAATTAATCAGTGCAGTCTATATAGCCCAGAAGGGCTCTCTTCTTCTGCCAACCCAGCCTCTGGGGCTTTCCAGATTCTTAGACTAAGAGGTCCAGCAAAACATGGAAATTCAGGGCTGAAAGCAAGGAATTCCTCTAGCCCAGCCCTCATATATAAACTAGGATTAAACCAATTTATTCTTGACCAACTGACATCTAACTTTTTCTTCCAGTGCTTCAGGAAGCGGATCCCCAGTACCCCCAGCCTCTCCCAGTGCTGAACTGAAAGTGCTTAGAATAGCTTCATTCAATTTCAAATGGCCTATTCCCTGCAAACTGAACACATTCTTTCTACCTCTGCCCAGTATAACAGGGAGCATGAAAGATCGCTGTTCATTCCAGAAGCAGCTTTACCTACCAGGGGACTTTTATATTTCCCCCAGTATTCTCTTTTCTGAACATACATGGAATTCCTTTGCTCTTTCCCAGTGTTTTCTAACCCTTATTATTCTGGGCTGTCTTCACTACATCTTTCCTGAAGTGCAATACCTAATACAAGAGAGTCTTCCATTTGGGTGTAAAAGTCATATCTAAGCAGCCCATCTGCTTGCAGCTCATCCGTGTCTGTGTAAGCAAACAGTTTGACATGTATAGAAGAACCCCAATTCAAGGGTAGTCAGGAGACTAATTTTACACCTAAGTTAGTGCAGTCCAGCATTTAGGATGGCCCAGAATAATGCCTATAAGCCTTATAAAGGCTTGCTTGGTACCCTGGCCACAAAGTCAGAATACAATTACCTTGTGTAAAATATTCATTTTGCCACATTGCAAAATCATGTTGGTGGGAGGTTCTTTTGGTATGCAACTGCATCATGTTGTTGGCTAATCATCTTGGGGGTTTTTCAACCAGTTTTGTGCTGTCTTCAACCTGATCATGCTTTTCTGGTCACATGGAAGGATATCTGACAGCTTGATGCCAAGGTATAACACAGACACGGGTTTTATTTGAATACGTCAGAGCAGTTACCACTTTCAAGAGAGAATTCTCTTTTATGTTTCTTTGAAACAGTTTGTACAAAATTAGGACTTAATATGCTTCTCAAGACAGCATATCATGGCATAAGGGCCCCCACTTACCAGAAATACGTCCATAAGGGTATCTGGGTACGTGACATTCCTTCCACAGCTCACAAAATGCACCTGTGGTGCCAGAAACAGCCTACTAGCAATGAGATGTAGTACTTTACATTCCAGTTTAGCCAGGCTCCCAGGCAGATGGGCATCTGCCTCTGCTCAGCAAAGCACATATTCCTCATTAAATCCAAGCTTGCTTACTGTCCTAGAACTTTAAACCATTTCCTTACTAAGATCTCTCTGTATGTCCTCTTTGCTCTTTGGACTACTTTAAAACCGCATTTATGTTGCTAACATTTGCAGAGCACATAAGCAGCATCATATGCCCAGAGGATGCTCTGTGCCCTCTGATAATCCAGAATCTCCTAGCTGTGCAGACGTGCACACGGGCATATGACCCTGCAGTCTCCTGTTAAAGAAAAATAATCATTTCTGAGCCCTGTTGGGGTTAGTGAACCCATCACATAGTACAGGAGTTTCGAAAGCTCACAGAACAGCAAAGATCACTGTGTTTATGCACAGAATGAAGGGAAAGAGAGGCAGGTACAACACTAATGTAGATGTGGCCATTTACCAGCTTGTTTTCATCCCCCTATAATGAGGTGCTGTGGAAGGTGTTGTGTGAGGAAGGTCACACAGCAGAAATCAGCATCCACATGTGTTCTCTGCATGATCATCTCCCTCCTGTTAAGGTTCGGTAGGAAAGAGTGATACAAGTGTGCCCAGACTTGCCACTGCTACCCATGGAGGGAGCTGTCCCAGGGTCTGTGCATGCTCAGAGACTCCATGTTTGGGCACATCCCAGCAAGAGGGGGGAAATGTTTCCTCCCTAGCCTTTGGTTGCCATATCAGCAGTCGTCATGTATGATCTGTACAGCCTGTGTGTGCTCGTGGAATGTCTTGCGCTAGGGAAGGGTGAGACTCTGGCCAGTCTGTGAGTGTGATCTCCCCTTGGCAAAGTGAGGGCAGCAGTGGGAGCTGTGAGCGGGGGCTGTGGAGGTAAGCTCACCAAGGCACAGAGGAAAACACTGTACGAATGCAAAGCTCTCTGATACTATTACTCCATAGCACTTAGTGGAAGGTAGTGTGTACAATGAATACATATTGCAAAATAGGGTTTATTTCCTTAAAAAATCATTTCACTCCATTCTCCAAGGTGTTGCTCAAAGCAAATATAATTTTATTGCTGACAGTTTAGAGGAGCTGAGGTTGTTATTCCAGGGCTGGTGGGAGGCAGCTGTATTTGGCTCATTTCATCACTTGCATATGGAGAAAATTTTGTTATTAGAGTCTCTCAAAGTCAAAATTTATTTCCCTGAACCCCGACTTCCAGCTGTGAGAAACAGAGACTTCCAGCACTGGTGGCATATGAGGACTAGAACATGTATCCGTAGCTCAAGCACGTGAAGGTCTTGACAGCTGATCTTGGACTGAATATGTGTTTTCCTGCATAAAGGCACAAAAACTGCTTCTTTTGTGTGCTTAATGATTGACTTGTATTAGGGAAGGGTGAGAAACCCTCTGGCCATGAGCGTGAGCTCTGGTTGAGCTCCCTTTCCGTAAGATAGGAAATGCCCTGGCTCTGTTTGGAATCCTCTGTCCACATGTTCTTTCCTTCATAAGATCTGGCAAACTCGAAAAAAGCTTAACTCGGCCTTTGGTACGCCTGTGAGTGACCCTTCTTTAGGTAATTTTCCTTAGGATTTCCACAACCCTTCTGAGAGCCTGCAAACATCTTTTCTTAATAACTGCATTGCATCATGAGGAGCAATATGCATTAATACCAATTTGCTCTTCATCCAAGATGTCAGACATAGCTTTTCAAAGATGCTTTAGTTAAGCCCCATAATCTCTCCAACAGAGCACTTGGTACTGTTATCCTCTGAAGATGATGGACCCAAGGTGCAGAAAGATGAAGTAACTTGCCCACAGCTGCACAATAGATCAGTCACAAAGCTGCAGAGTCCAAGAAGCCCAGCTCCCAATCTTAAGTGTTAACCACTAGACTATGATCTGTACAATACCAAAAAGAGCAGGAAGGACCAAGAGGCAGCTACATAACATGAGGAATTAATTCCACTGGAGGGATACGGGAGAGGCAGAGGAGCAAATCTTGGTCAGCACAGGCTCTGTGATGATTGCTGCCTCACTGTTCATGGGTAGCAGAATCTGTCTTCCATTCCCACATCTGCCTTGGCTCTCACTGATCTTCTCTCTCTTTTCCATTTTTCCTGTCTCTCCTTGTCTTCCCACAACCGCCCCAGATGTTTGTCTTTTCACTTATTTAAAAAGAGAATCTTGTCTTTTACCCAGTTCTCTTTTCTGAAACTCATTGGGAAGAGCTCTAAAATGCCTGTGGGTCTCCAGAGTCTTAAGGCAGCACAGCTCACCTGGAAATGTCACAGTCTCTGGAAAGCCCAGCTCTTAACCACTGTGGATTTAAATCCCAGCTTGAGCCCCCACAGAATTTATCGTGTAGTACCATATAATAAAACTGCACAGTATCTTGTACCTATCAGCTCTTTTGTACAGATAGTTTTCATCAGAAATTAATTTCTCTTTAGATTCCTAGTCCAAAGAAATTTAGGCTCTGGCATCAGTTTTTCTTCTCTGCAGAAATCTCAGGAGGATTTCATTGTGTATCTATGAGCTTCTGGAAATTCATGTGGAGCCAAATGGCAAAGGGGAGCAACCTGTATGATGTGGCACCAGGAGAAGGACGCATTCTACAGGCTTTTCAAGAGAAGTTTCCTAGATTCATTTCCAGGATGTGAAGCCAGACTACCTCTAAGCAAGTGAAATTTGAATGCAAGAGAGATGACCAGTAAAAATGGAAAGTGTGTTGCAAACTGTAAATCTGAATGACCAAACCTCTGCAGCCCTGAATGAACTCCGAATTTCAGAATCAAAGTCCTTTTCGAGATAGACATTACTTCCAGGGAAAGTAAGCAAAAGCCTCAAAATGCGTCTCTAGTCCATATTTTGAATAAAAACACTACATGGAGTCTACCAACCTTTTTTCTCTGCAAACAGAATTCTGATATAAAGCATTAACTTATGCAAATAGGAATTTTCAAAGTCATAGGAAAAAAAGGTTTCCTTTTAGAAAGAATAACCACATTTTGTCAGGAGAAACCCCACAACTTAATCTCTTTACAAATAATACTAACAATAGTAAACGATATCGTAACAGAGAACAATGCATAGAACTCATAAACAACATTTCTCCTGAAAAACAGGACTGCCAACAGCAGACAGAATGGTAAGAGAGCTTGACAAAAAGCCATACTAATGTATTTATTTCTCTTATTGGTCCTACAGTGAGTTTTGCTGGCCACCCTTTGAAGCACTGGTGATCCCATGGAGCCAGAATTCCTGGTTTGTTGCTTCCAGGAATTACAGAGTTAACTGACAGTGGTACCTCTGGTGACTCCAGGATGCTTAGGGGGTTGAGTTCCAGGACTAGGTAGTTTAGATGGTGCTCTTTCTAATGGAGCTACTGCAGTGACACCATTTATCAATGGTTTTTATTTCTCAGGAGAGGAGGTATAAACTGTATATGGCTACAAACTGCCCATACACCTCCATCCAGATTCAGGTGGTCAGAAATCCTGCTGCCTGCTGAGTTAAATGGAGTTTTCGACAATAGGAAAGTGAAGTGTGGCCACCTGGCATTCATCAATCCTCTTACCATTTCACGAGTGTCCATTAGAAACCTATATGCATGATCCCTGCGTTTCAGTTGTTAAAAAAAATAGCTGTTAACCATTAGGAAATGGCCTGTTTCCCCAGCACAGTCACTCAGACCCATTATAGGCCCTGTTCTAAGTCCTCTTCTTATTGAACACAATTTACAAGAGGTCCACCATAATCTCTTTAAAATTAGATTTTTGTTCTTTTTCTAAGCCATTCAGATTGTTACTTAAATAAAATCTTTTTGTCTGGTTGCAGAGAGAATGAGAAGTCGACGCCAGGGTGGGTGATGTGGTATCATGCATAACTCCAAGAGAGTCAGCTCATAATTTGGGGTGCAAAATAGTTTTCCATCAGAAGCGGCTGATTTACAAAGAACATTTCTCACATGTGGGGTGTCATACCTGGTGACAGCTGGGAAGAGGAAGGAAGAAGTTTAGGGGAAGACAGGCCCATAGCCCAAACCATGGCAAATCTTCAGACCCACTTTAGCCTCCTTTGGACAGAGTGGGATGGGGCCCCTTTCCATACGTGTGGGGCATGTGGCTACTGCCCCTGCTGCCAGCCAGGCAAAGCTGTTAGATGGCAAAGAAATATTCATTAGACAAATGAGAGATGGAGCTGCAGCCCCATGATTAAGCAAGGATTTAAATCCACAATATGTGAGCACTTTGCCACCAGGCTTACTGAAAATGTTTGGTAGTTTTTCTCTGTTTCTGAGAGGGAGAACAAAAGGGAAGAGGTTGACAAGCATTTTGGGAAAAGGTATTTACGTGGCCTGGTTTCCATTTGGCTGTGAAATAGCAAAGCACATTTTTTAAGCTCTGAAACATTTTGGTTTCAAGAAATACTCTCAGTTCAAAGTTCTTACCTGAGGGAGATTGCCCATGGCAGGTATTCTTTCTCCAGGTACCCCTGTGCAAAACTGCATGTACCGGTTGCCCTAGGGAAATCAGAGACTACAGCTGTGCGGTCCCATTACAGGGTATACACCCTACACATGGGTGATTATCTTCAGCCTTTAGGGAGCACACATTGCCTGGTCTTGGGACCCTTCTCAAACACCAGGAGGAGAGTGAATTAGCTGATTTCTGAAAGCTGAGACTGAGCTCTGCATAGAAACCAGGATTGAGTCTGGGCAGTGTGTATACAGAAGCAAGAAAAGGGCAACCAGAAAACTGGAGCGCTTCGGGGGTGTCAGAAAGATATGGTTGAGGTCCAAGACAAGTGTAGACACTGAGCTCCCACCCTCATAATTGTTCATAACCCAGAAAAGTACAATGCCCATGAGACTTTGTTGCAGAGGCACTGTTTGCATTTCAAAGGAAACACTGAAAAATATTAAACAGTTGTGTCTGTTTAGAACAAAAGCTGGTCTTCCACCCTTCTCTATCTAGTCATTGCCCTTCTGAAACTGATTTGCTATGAATTACTCCAGAAAACATCATCCCAGCAGCACACCCGTAGAAGCCAGGGTGGAAAAAAAAGCGTAATTTCAAACCGTAATTAGAGGATGCTGAAGGCAACACTTCAACAGTCAGATGTATCAAGCACTGGAAAGTCTCTCAGGAGAAGCAGTGGAAAGGATATTGCTTCAGTCATGGCGACAAAGCTCTGGGAAATGCACACTAGGCAGAAATTTTGCCTAAGCTAGTTGGTTATCAAAAGGCAGGAAGCCTCTTCTCACGCCAGCAAAAGCACCCAGCCTGTGGCAGGGGGAAACCTGCTCCCCACAGAAATCCAAACCTCAGTTTGGGCTCACATGCTGCAGGTGGAGATAAGAACTTACTACTCAGGGAGAGCTATGGGTGATGCTGGCGTGGTGCTCAGCTGCCCCACTGCTGGACACCCACTGGCTGCCCAGCCCTTGCTGCCTTACACAAGTCTGGCCTCCCACCTTCAGTGGTACTTTCTTTTTTTTCAGAGTAAATTTAATCAGAACTTTGCTCGCATCTTTAACTCACTTCATGTGAACTTAATTTCCAGCTCTGATAGTTATTTTTAAAAAGGAATTTTTTAAAATGCAGTGGGGTTTGCGGACAAAAGAAGGAGGGAAAATTCAATTAACATCATTTCCAGTGTTTCCGTATTTCTTGGGTGTATGAGCAAAGCCATTTCAGGCATTAGAGATGTTATTTAGATTTGGACTGTACCGTGCCTGACAGATCATGTAACCAGGCTTTTGGATTTTTGGACCTTATCCAGTAGGAAGGATGGTGTCTGCACTCCACCAGTGCAGAGCAATGCCCACGGGAGCCCCTGATGGCGAGGGACAGTTTTGTAACACTGCCAGGGCTAACACGCATGAGGAGGTGTTACAGCCTGGGACTGTTAGTAGGTATTTAAGAAAACACAGAAACAAGGAGGTATGGACTAAGCCTATTTAAAAATGGAAAAGAACTATGGAAAATCAATAGACCTTATGGAAAATGAGCTTTTCTCCCTTAATCTACAGAGCAAGATTGCCCTTCAAGGATTTTGGGATGGGGTATTTTTTTCTTGCTTTTTACATCAGAAAGCATAGCTACTTTTAACCTCCCTGCTCAATGGTAAGGGATAGGAAGCACCAGTAAGGACAACAGAATGCCTTAAAGTAAAAATCTATAGTTGGGGTTTTTTTTATTAATTTTTAAAACCTTTTAGTTTTAAAAACTTAGAGTCAAATAAACTAATTCTGAAATTAAACTATTATATTCTGATTTTAATTGAAGTTCTAGTTACAATCTGCAACAAAGCAAAAAGTATTCCTTTTGTGGTCTTTTTCTTTTTAAATGGAACAAAAAAAGGAAACTAAATGGGTTTTTTGTAAGCATTCTTGAAGGAGAGCATTAATTTGCATCCAGTTTTTTAACCAACCAAGGACATAAGTTCCTAATGAGTATATTACATGATCACCAATTTTTTTAATCCTTTCTTTGGCAGAGACAAACTTCTCTGGGTATGGGCCAAGAGATAGGAGTCAGAGAATGACCTGTTCCATTGGATTTGCTCAATTAATCCTGAGCAGTTTCTGATGTGTTTTCCATTCATCAACAAGTCCAAATGTTTTCCCTAACAAAAAATTAAAAATAAAAATGTGATGAATGCCAAACAGACAAACCATACTGATCAGACATACATCAATATATTGGTGGCCATCCCAAGAAAATCTCTGTAAATCCCCACTGCTACATACTTTATACAATGAAGTGTACTATGTGCGAGTTTATACTTTTTCTAACTTTCTGTCCTTCAGAAAGATACTCAGTGCTTCCTGATGATCCAAACTTCAATCCTTAAAAAAAAAGCGTAGTTGTTTGATTGATGACAATTTCAAAACCATGGCTCTTGCTTTCCTCACTGCTTGCTAGTGGCGAGGAGACCAGGTGCAACTTTCCAAGACATCTCTGTCTTCAGGTGACAAAGTGAGATTTTTCTCAAACAACATCTTTTTTTTGGTTTGTTTTTTCCCATAGATTTTCTGTATGGGTTACCAATTCAGTAAAACTGACAAATATTAAAAAAAACCCCACCATTTGATGCATTTCAGCCATGTAAAAGAGACTTGTTTTGTGTATCTCTACTTCTAGACTTGAAATCTGTGAATTCTCTTCTCCCATTATTTGTTTTTTTCTTTTCAGGCTGTACACGCTCACAAGAAATAAGAGATTGCTTTCTTGTCCATGTCTGGAGATCTCTTAGATAGACACCTGGGCGGAGCTGTCTGAGCTATGATGAGTTTAGATGTAATTTTCAAGTTAGTCTCAAACATTTCTACCCTCCAGCAGCAAAGAGCTATCATCAAGCATGCATTTTTGGGGGGAAGGCCATAGACAATGCATTCCCCAGTAGTGCTACTTGTCATAGCACAAACCATCCTGGTGCTGTGATGTGGCAGCAATTGGCACAGCAATGCAGTCTTCCCCACCATCTTTACTTTAGCAGAGATATTCCTAACCTGCTCTGTAGTTCCCTTCCCTTCCCTTCCCTTCCCTTCCCTTCCCTTCCCTTCCCTTCCCTTCCCTTCCCTTCCCTTCCCTTCCCTTCCCTTCCCTTCCCTTCCCTTACCTTCCCTTCCCTTCCCTTCCCTTCCCTTCCCTTCCCTTCCCTTCCCTTCCCTTCCCTTCCCTTCCCTTCCCTTCCCTTCCCTTCCCTTCCCTTCCCTTCCCTTCCCTTCCCTTCCCTTCCCCCTTCCCTCCCTTCCCTTCCCTTCCCTTCCCTTCCCTTCCCTTCCCTTCCCTTCCCTTCCCTTCCCTTCCCTTCCCTTCCCTTCCCTTCCCTTCCCTTCCCTTCCCTTCCCTTCCCTTCCCTTCCCTTCCCTTCCCTTCCCTTCCCTTCCCTTCCCTTCCCTTCCCTTTTCCCCAGTAGTCCCTCTGCTGAATCTTTTCCGGGTGCTTTGTTGACTCATTCCTTAAGGCATGTGGCACCTTAATGATCCTACTGATTGCTATTGAAACTTCCCTCATAAAGCCACCATTGTCATGATCACATCAATCATCATTTTTTTGCCCTTCTCTCTCCCACTAACTTGCCTCTGTTTGGTTACTCCAGCAACAGAGTCCTCGGTTTTCACTCCCTGCCACACGCTCCCTGACCACTAACACCTTCCTGCTGTCAGCTGCAGCTGGAAGAGCAACCTGATTCATGGAAGTCCTCTGCACTTTGACATGAGAGTTTCCCTGTGAATCCTGAGTGGACAGCAGCTTATCCTGCTGGTCAGCAGCTTATCCAAATGAAGTACTTTCCGTGCAAGAATTGCTGATGCTCAGTAATTTCTTCTGTCTTCTCTTCTGCTCAGAATTCTGTTTACTGGGGAGTGATGACAGTCTAGTTTCCCCAGCTAGAGCTGCCTAAAAATTACTTTCCCTTTGCTTGTCTTCCTATTCTAGAAGGCTTTGGAGGCTTTACCACTCCTTTAAGATACTTTGGCAATGTGTACAGATGAAGGGAAAAGCAGTGAAAATGCAGAGGCTGGCCTTGCAGCGTGGCTTAGCAGTGGCTTCTCAGTGCAACTGCAGCACCATTATCAGTGTCCATTCTCCCCTCGGACGCTTTGGCCCTTGGTGACACACAGCACTTTACAAATAATGGTAAATTAGCCTTAGCCCAAGAAGGACAAGATTTGTCCCCACAGAACACTTGGAAAAACTGAGACATCCAGCAACAAAATAACTTTGCTGAGCAATCCTGTGGTAAATCAAAGGAAAAAAGAACGAAAAACTTCACTCTCAACCTCATGATCTAGTCATGAGCTATTATCTTCCATTACTCAAATAAAATAAATGCATTATCCTGGATGACACCTCTACTAGTCTCCAGATTTTGTCTTACTGTCATCTTTGCCTCCTAAGCCTCATCAAATTCAAAGGTTCTCAGTGGACATTTTGATAAAACATGGGGCAGGAGAGGAATGGAGCAGGGTGGCATTAAGTTTTATCACCCCTTAAACTGTAATACTTTCCTTTGCGTGCTCTGTTTCTTATTCACACGGCTATAAAATTGGCCACATCCGGGCGAGAACATCCCTCCAGTCAGCCAGGCAGCGTTTACGAACTGGAAAAGGCGTTCTCTCGCTCCTCACCGTAGGGGTGAGACAGAAACATTAACAAGTCGCTTGTGGTTTTCTCTTTCCAGGTTGGGCAATCAGACCCCTCTTAACGCCGCAAGAGGGGACATAACAATTGAGGGACATTTTATACCTCTGAAGATTTGCAATCAGCAAATTGTCTGGAACGTGTTTGATTTCCCCACCCACCTCCCCTCCATGCTGTCCCACCACAGAGCCTCTTGCAAGGGACATCTTGATGTTTGTGGTCTCACAGATTCCTTGCTCCAGCCAAACGTATTTCTTGTAGCGCTGGTTCTCAGCCGAGCTTGCTTTACATCATAAATGTAAAAAGGTTTCTTTTATAAAAAAAATTAAAATTAATTAAACCAAAAAAAAAAGACGAAACACACAACCAACCTATAAACAGAACATAAAAGCTGTTTAATGGAGTGCATAATGAAGCAGAGAGGAAACAGACTCACATTGATTTTCCCTGACATTTCACCTATTAAATTAAAAGCTTCTTAAGGAAGAGTCTGAATTTTTGGGGTATTTTTTCAGTTAATTTAAGTTCTGTAATGAATAACAAAAACATCATTGTCCCCAGCGAGGGGGACTGAGGCTGTGTGATAGGCAAGTCAAGAAGAAATAAGGTCTGCGTACAAAGATCCCCAGGAAAATGTCCCTCCCCATTTCAGACACCCCTCGTGCCAGTCTGGACACACTACGGGAGAGATTCTGAAGGAAAACCAGGTCACAGAAAACCATATCTTTGAGACCAAATGAGAAAGTGAGACCTCAGGCCTGGTAACTGAGCTTTGAGACTTCTACTACAGCTTTGGGCAAGCTGCTCAGACCCCCAGCTACTTGATCCTGTCCTCTGCACAACAGGAGCAGCAGTGTTGACCACCACTAACCCACCTACTGAGGTTACTGGAAAGATTAATTGATCTCTCAGGCTCTATTGAAGGCAGCGTTCACGCCAAGAATTCATCTGGAAGTCCTCATGCAGTAGCTGGGAAAAACTGTAAAGCACACCACGTAGCTGGAAACTGGGGACTAAAGGGCTGCCCACGCTGCGGCAGGGAGACACTTAATGAGGGACAAGATGAAAAAAATAGCAGCACAGCAGGAAAGTGAAAAAACAATGTAGGATTCATTCCTTCAGGCACAATGACTATTTTTAACATAAACTCAGCCTCACAAGTCAATGTTTGCTCCTCTCAGGCAGGCAGGAGGGCACCCCAGTGTGAGGGTCTGTGTGGCTGGGCACAGGCATGTTTGGGGAGGTCAGGGCAAGGGTGTGAGTCCCGTGTGTGACACTGCCAGTGCCACTGCCAGCCCCACAGGTTCTGCCTGTACAGGCCCCCCAGAGGAGGGCAAGGGGCTGGTGTCACTCACAGAGCCATGGCATGGCAGGACCAGCAGCCTGGCCACCCAGCAAGCTCCTTGTTGTAATGTGGGCCAACTGTCAGCTGTATTAGGACACACTTTTTTATAGCACTCCAAAATAGGGGGAAATTTTGGAGAGGCTCTTGGTTTCCATGCAGACACTGAGCCCTGTCATTCCCAGGGCAGCCCAGCATGCTGGGGGCTGTCTCAGGACCCACACCACACCACAGCATCTGCTCTTCTGTCACTTGGCATGGACCTTCCTTCGTTTGTCTCTGGTATGAATGCTCAGGAGCAGCTGCACTGTGCTAAAACTGAAGCTTTGAATTATCAGCAGGTCAGAGCAGCCAGAGCAAAGCCTTGGACATAAGCAGTATTGGTTTAGCATCTTAAGAAAGGTGGGGTTTTCCAAGTGAATGTTTTAAAAAAAATAGGAAAATGACTTTTCAATCATAATCCTGCTAAGCAGAGCAAAGTTCCCACTTCTGCTAGCAGTGCCATGTCCTTGAGGTGCCAACGTGGCTTGGGAGCTGTGTTTGTAACTGAAGAGTTGTTCAGCTTTGAGGTGATGACTTAGTGAGCTCTGTCTCCTTGGGTGTGCCACTCACGTGGGTGACAAACAAAGCGCAATAAATTCCTCATGTGAGATTTGTGATCTTTGGGGTCTGGAAGCACCACACAAAGTTTTACTTAAAAGGATTTTCTTCACACAGATAGAAGTTCTTCCCCAAACCACACACAAAGCAAACTAAGGGCTATAGTACTGATGGGAACATCAGCTGAAGTAACTCTTAAATGTGTTGCAATGACTCACACAGTTGTAAGAAGACACCTGCATGTCCCAAAAACCATCCACCACAGTAATACTGCTCTTCTGGTTTGCCATGTACAAGCAATCAGTTTGAGTCCCTCTGACTAAATAACGGCAGAACGCCATAAATCAGTAACCTTCATGGAAAGATAAAGCAAAGAATTGTTCTGGAAAACTTGTTATGTCGCCAGAGAGTACCAGACTTCCTCAAAGGTGTGTTCCTGCACTTCTGGAGATCTCGGTGGCCCAGCAATGCAGGGCACACAGGCTGTGCCACTGCTCCTCCGCACACCATGTGTGCCATCATGCAGGTGGGCCAGGATACTGCTGCCAGCCTGGGCCCCAGGAGCAGCACTGAGTGGGGACAAGGCAAGGACTGATGTCCCTGGGGTCTCTCACAGCCAGCCCACCCACTGGAGCATAGGTTTCACGTGCATTGCAGTTGCCATCATGTCCCACAGGTTGCCAAGGGCTTGCCAGCTGTGGCAGGGAGGCACAGCATGCCACGGCATGGCACAGCACGGGGGCTGGAGCGCTCAGCTATGTGACCAGGTCACCACTTTGTTTGGCTTCACATAACTTCTTGAACTTATTAGGAGGCTGGGGAAAGGAGACATTGTTTTGCTTTGGCTGTGAGGTTTTGGATGCTTTGCTTCCAGGCCTCCATCCCAGTGATCCCAGCGATGAGGACAGATCAAGGGAAGATTAAGTCAGTGCCTTAGGAAATTTACAGTTGGAGCCTGGAAGAGAAGGCTGTTTTCTTGGGAGAAAAAAGAAAAGTGATAGTAATGCAAATCAGAATATGTATACCTGTGTGTGTATATATATATATATATACATACATACATACAAACATGGTTTTTTGCATTTCAGTGTAGTTATGTCTCTGACCATTTATTTCTGTATTTCTCTATTTTATGTTTCAGGTAAGCAGAGGCAATTGAAGAGTTTTCCTCCCACGCACACCCCGCTAGCTATAATGGGGGAATAGCACCACTGTAATTAAAGATCAAGATTTGCTGTTGGACAGAAAGTTTTTCTAAGTGCTTCAAAAATCCACGTGCTTATTCAGACTTTTGTGTAAATTGCTTGCCTAGAGGGCTCCTGGGGAAGAGCTCCAGAACAGCCTCCTCTGTCTTTGCATAAGCAGACACCCCACAGACGATGCAACAGCAGTGCTGCACTCATCTTGCAGAGTGCACTGTTCTGCACGGCTGTGGCTCATACTTCCTCTTTGGTCCTTTTCACCAGCTAACTCATTTACTATTCAGATGGTATTTGATCATCTCCACTACCCATTTTTGTAAAAAGGAATCTCTGTTTTAAGAGTTTTTTGAGTTATAAACTGAACCACTGGACAAGGGCTGCCCTGTAAGTCCAGGCAAAGGGGGAAGCTGCCTTTCACAGCTGGTCAGGCTAGTGCAGATGCTGGGTGAAGGCCAGCTTATGTGAGTGGCTGCTTCTTCCCAGGAACCTGTGGAAATCACCACTGCAGACTCTCCACAGTACTCCCCTTCCTTTCCTGTGCTGGGGGATACTCAGCCCATCACCCCTGGATAGCAAAACTCAGGTTTGCCCTTGCTGAGGTGAGTCTGGGGATCTGGTGTCCAACCAGTGAACCCCGTCCAGTACTTTCCTCCTCTGCAGCAGAAGCCCCAGGTGGCAGAGCAAGTCTGTTGTGAAGTATTATGCCGTGGGGAACAAATTCAGGTGTCTCTCCACCCAGTGATTTTGAGACTTTCATTTTATGCCCTTTAAAATTAGGGGACCTGCCTGTGTAATCTGGGGACCACTGTAGCAGCTTTGCTTTAAAAGCAACAATTCTGATTTCATAGCTAAAATTTAAAAATCTGGTAAAACGTACATGCTGACTCTGATGTTAAACAATTAGCATCCAGGGGAAAACCATTATGCAGCAAGATATTATTTTAGAGGAATATAACATTTCCTTGTGCCCTTTATCCATTCATGGACAGGAGGAATGAGTGTCATATTAAAATAAAGTGAATTGCTTATCTCCAAGAACTCAGCAAGACAACAAAAAGCAAAGGTTCATTGGAGACAGGTCAACCACAAAATGCTGTAATTTGGGGGAACAGGAAAAATCAGACATCATGCCAAACCTACCACGTGACCTTTCTTAGAGTAACTGTAATAAACTTCAAATGATATTTTAGGGCATACAGAAAAATGAGTGGAATGCAGACAAGAATAAACAAATGAAAAACGTTTAACCTGAAGCACAGAGACCTGGCAGGCCCTTCTGATTTTCACTAAAAGGAAAATCCCCAGATAAGCACGGTGATGGTGCCATCACATGTCTCCCTTTGTACTCCCATGCCCCGTGAAGGCCCAGGGCTCTCTTGTGATCACAGTGGTTTTACCTCTCCTCTTTGTCTTGTGGATTTCTGGGGGTGAATTTAAATGAATTTAGCATAACAGCAAGCATGCACTACACATCTCACACCACTACTGTAACCAAGGCCACGGATTAAAAACAGGAGCCTTATTCTCCATTCTTTTGGGGGGGAAGTAAACCCCGATATTTCACTGAATTAATGTTAAATTAGAGTGAAGTAGTGCATTAAAATTAAATCAATAAGGCTAGACTTAACCAAAAGGGTGATTAAAAAGAAAAACATTAAAAAACAGAGTGGAAGGATGGGAAAATCCTTTTTCTTTTGCTATTCCATGTTTGCTTGACAAGAAGCACATTCCTTGTTATTTCATTAATATTGGCATCCTCCCTTCTTTTGTGCCATAAACTCACATGTCTCAAGTGACATTTTCCAAACTGCATATCTCATCCATTCCAGGGGCATGTGACAGGCTCACTCTGCTTCTAGAGATGTGTTAAGTGCACCCAGAAGCTTATAGTTCAACAGGTACTGTTCCTAAAGCACAGCACTGGACTTTGTGCCAGGAGACTGGCTTGCTACTTTTATTATTTGCTATTATCAGCTTCCTTGCAATGGCGTATACATATAAATATACTGTAGCTTTTCCAAATGCCTTTTGGGGAGCTGGATTGTATTCATGGCTGCTTAGGAGATGAAGGTTGTGTGGATGGTTAAGGTGAAAGACAGTTCACTACTGCTGCTGCTCTCCTTAAAGCAGCTGGGCTGAATGCTGAGGCACTGGAAGCACCCAGGGAAGGCGGTATCTTGAAATGCTATCAGACAGCAAAATCCATTTTGGAACAATAGGTGGCTTCTCAAGAACGCCTTTGACCTGACACAGAACTGAACTTTTAACCACTAAATTGGGAGATTTGGTCAGGGCTAAAGGTGAAGCTGAGGCACTTGAGACCTGCATGGTTTGGGAAATTATCTAATTAGGACTTTTCGGCAGTGACGTCACGAGGAGTTCCTGATTCCACAGCTGGTTTGTAACTGGCAAGGTTTCTGTGAAGGCTCAAGAGGTCTGAAAGGTCAGCTGGTCCCTGAAAGCTGGTCTGTTCTTTCCTCTATTGTGTTCTGTGCTCCCTGCTTTGGGACCCCTAAGATGCCAGCAGCAACTAAAACAAACCAAAAAAATAGTTTATTTATCTTTTTTGCCTAGTACACTGCTAGGAAGAAACATTTCCAGACTATGACAATTGTCAATTGTAGCAGAGGAAGTTCAAACATAATCAAAACCACTGATGCATCCCAAACTCCCCAGGCCACAGCTGTTGGCTGAATGGGATTGCTCCTGACCTCACAGGCATGAACCTGGCTGGTGTCACAGCACTGACCAGGGTCCCCTTTGAGGTGGCCTGGAGATGCCTCCAGCTGGTGCAGAGGTTATTATCCCTGCTGTGGTTTGCAGGAATGGATAAGAGCAAATGAATGATAAATGCCATGTGATGTACCTGTTTAAGCTCTAAGTATCATACCAGATATCAGCCTTCTTAGCTCTGTAATCAATCCATCCTCCTCTGCTGGAGAGCTGCAGGGCCCCAGTGTCACCTGGCTTTACAGAGCCTCTCTCCTGCATCTCTCTCACACAGACCCCTACAACCACACTGCAGGGTGTAGGTCTCTGTATCAAAGCATCTCTTTGTCAGTTTTTCCAGTCTTCACTAAGAGAAACACTCTTCTGCAGCTAATTGTTTCTTAGCCTCTATATCAGACTGCTAAATCTTCTTTCCTGAAATGCTTATTGTCACTCAGCCTGAGGATTTAAAAAGCACGGATCCATTAGGAGACTGCAGAGAAAAGGTATGTGACAACTCATCACAGGTTGAGTTAAAATTGCAATAATCTGTAGTTGGAAAGGCCATCTGACTTGTTATTTAGAGGCCTAATTTGCTGAGGAACCATGAACAACCAAGAAGAGAATGCCCTGTCAGAGTATCCTTAAGCCTAAAATTTTTGGACAGAAGATACAGGCTCATTTTAGAAATCTCATTTCCCCTCTCTTGTCTTCCTATTTGGTCTGTTCCCAATATTTTATGTCCTCCCTTCACCTCTCTTTTTTAGCGCTTTTGCAGCATTAGAGGCAAATGCGGAGTAAATGTTTCTTTGTATGTTCTGCAGAGAAGGACTACTTTGTTCTTTCTCTGCCTTAATGGGCCTGGGATCTCTGGTAACATGCTGCCTGCTCCCCATGACTAACACACTTTGGAAGGAACAACACGCCATCTCAAATGACTTTTTCCACAGTGGAAATGCCTGGATCTGTAACCCTGTAACTCGAAAACAGGCAGCTTGAGTATCCTTGTGAGGCCAGACTCAGTGTTCGGAAAAGCAAGTTTTATTAAGGGTGCAAATTTCTGTCTGAAATTCAGCCAGTTCAGAGAAGAAGCATCCAAGGCTGTGGCTTTCATGTGCAATGAAGCATGGCACAGAACCCCCCAACCTGCCTCAGTCCCTGGCAGTGGGCACACATGTGCAATGCAGCATGGGGCCAGGACAGAGAAACAGATCAGTGTCTCTGCAGTGTTGCTCCAGGCCATCGTGACCATGCTCCTTCCATGTTCAGCATTCATTTATGCAGACCCAGCTTCTGCCTCTCCATGCTCAAACACACATTCCTGGTCTGGTTACACAGACACCATTCATAAGAATGATGTGATAAAATGGTAGTGACCCTCAGGTTTGGGAATAAAACCAAACAAACCAACCCCGTTATCTTTAGCTCATCCCCAGTCATTTGAAGTCCGAGCTTCCTCAGTCACGTGTGTGAAAGCTTGGGCCCAGTCACACAGATTGTCATCATAACCAACAGCCTCAAGCCTTGATTAAGAGGGCTTGAAGAATGGGCCCAGAGTGGGAAAGTGCCTGCCTTTGGGTGACTGGGGAAAGCAGGAAAAATGCCATATTCAAGGACAAGCCCCTTATTTTCCAAAAGAAACAGCTCTGTGGCAGCTCAGAGGATGTGTGTGTGTGTACAGGCATATGCTCACATAAACACCCTCACCAGACCAGTCATACCCATCACTCTGTGTGTCTAACTCCCAGTCAAACTGGGGAATCAAGTGCAAGTTAGCCTAGATGACTTAAGAAAATGCTTTGTGCAGGGAGGTCTAGTTCTGGCAAGGTTCATACTGTCAAGATTATGTCCTTGTTGCATGCCCTAAGACACATAACCACATTTCTGTTCCTGCATGCTATGTCCCTATTACCTGGAGTATATCCTTCCTCGAAGGTCAGCAAGGTGGTGATATACTCTTCACAGCACTAAGTACTAATCATGCAGGGTCAGAAGGAGAATAGGCCTGAAGAAAATTGGTTTACATCTCCCTTTCATTCCTCTTCCTTTCTCTCCTTTCTTCTGTTCTTCCCCAGAAATTGTCAATCCTTCACTTTCCAACCCAGAAGCCATCAAGCTGAAGCAAGATAGCGGGGTGCAGAGGGTGATCTGAGTCAACCCCTTTTATATCAATTTCAGTTCCTGTTGGGTGTTCTCCTGACATTTCAAAAGACTGCAATCCTAATGAAAACCACACAAGCTCCTGAAATTAAGTTAACTGCTTTTGTAAAAATGCAGGGGTGGAAGGATGGAGAGAGGGGAAGGGGTGGGCAGGATGAGAGGAAAGAAAAATGAAAAGGGAAAGAAAAGAAAATGGGAACATTAAAGAAAAATCCCTTTTAGGTTGTATTCATGCATGTAAAGAGCATATTGTTTATAAAGCCTTATTCTGCCCTGTAAACAAACACACTTGTAGTTACTGCAGAGCAGAAAAGCTACAAAGATTTTCTATTCAACTATTTTTGCCTTAAGAAACCAAAGTAAAATAATTCAGACAGCTTTCTTTTTGGTGCAAGGTATCACTCTTGCGTATTTTTTCCATATCTCTTTTTGAATTATTTTGTCCATTAATGGATCTGCACATTGAAAAACCTTCTCTCTTCCTAATAATAGGGTTTCCTAAACAGCACAAATCCCGTACTTTTTCTGAATGTCGCCAACTTAGACCATGGCTTCTTCCTGTATCTATACAGAGCTGAGCACCAAACAACTCCAAATCTTGCTGCACTACTGATTATCCTAATGTAAACTGAAGTTAAATACTTACAGTTCTAAAGGGAAGTAGCTCAGTGGTTCCAAAATCTAGAGGTTAAAAATGATTATACAGAGAGAGTGAAAAGGACTGCAGAATCCCTAGCCAGCCCCCAGTGGAAAGAGGATATACTGCTTAGATCCCAGACAAAAGGTTGTTTTGTAGGGCATTACTGTTGAATAAAAAAGTGTAAGGAGTACATCCATCAAAAATAGATCTATAGCTAAGCCTTTGCCTGTCAGAGTCCAAGAAGCATCTGGACTATGCTCTTAGTTATATGGTTTAGTGTTTGGTAGTCCTGAAAAGTGCAGAGATGAACTTGATGATCCTTAAGAGTCCCTTGAGATATTCTTGATTGAGATATTCTTGCTTGAGACACTCTATAATTCTATGATTGCGAAATTTCTTGGCCTATTTTTAAAAGAAACATTCTTCAGTGATTTTCTCAAGTCATAGAGCATGTGTAAAATGAACATCCAAAGCAACATGAGCCCAGCAAAATGGTAGTAGCTTAGTGCTACTCATTCCAGCAGCCCAGCTGGCCAGATGTCAACCCATCAATTGAAGTTGGGCTTGTCAGACATTTAGTCACTCGGGCAAGCACCTTCCTTAATGTAAGCAAGTACACTCACCCTTCCCTCTCTCCAGAAATTTTAAAATTTCCTTCCTGAGTCTTGTTGCTTTGTCTCCTGCTAAAGTAGTGAGGACATATTCTGGGAACTGAAAGCTTGGTGATCAACCCTTTTCAGCATTTCAAGGAATAGTTAAAACCAAGTTTGTCTGGCTTTGATGACGACCAGAGAAGAGAAGCCAGAATTAAAAGTCGAATCAACACTTGGCTTTCCATGCTTCTCTATTGGGTAGGTTTCTCTATGACCACTCCCAAAGTAACCTTTTGCTTTTTCCAGAATTTGTCAAGGATCACATTTTGAGCCCTCATCAGATTTTCCGTTCTCTGACTCTCCTTCAAGTGTTCACCCCTCAGGTTCCTGTCAAAAAACACTTGGACTTTGGTGGAGTACAGGTCAGTATGGAAGCTCCCACCCTAAAGAAGGTTTGGATACAGATGATGATTTCAGACATAGAATGTGGTCAGTAAATCCACTGGTGTCAGTAGGTTTGCTTAGAGTACAGGACCATGGCCTGGTCCTTTCTGAGTCACCTTGTGGTTCAGATAGCCATTGACAAATGAATCGGAAAAAGCCTCATTGTGCTCTTGTTTTCTAACCAGCTCAGAGAAAACAACTTTTTAACAGGATGACAGGAGACCTCTGGCAGGATTTTCGTCGCATTTCTCATCATTTCTAGTGTATACAACAGGGAAAAATCTCTCATTCCTGGTTGTGATGAGCTTCATATATTGTGAAATCCTCCAGAGTTTCAACATGAGAATGTGGCAATTTCTAGCAGTACAGAGCTTAAACTCATGGGTCTGAACCATAACGTCAAGAAAGCTGAAACTTGGCATTGCCCCTAATTGTAGGGGAATCATTATATACGATTTCTTATAGTCAGAGTTATCCACTCCAATGCCAAGATGAACAGGGAAAGCAAAGTCATTAAACACACTCAGAAGTAAACAAAGTTCACCAGAAAAAACTTCAGACTATGGACCTCACCCAGAACCCAAGATGCAGAGGCCTTGAGTAGATGTGTTTTCAAGAGGTTTTTTAGAACAAACAAGTTGAAAGAAAATATGTCACCTTGAGGATGGAAACTTCAAAACAGTCATTTTCTCCCTTTCCATCTCTCCCTTCTTCTGTCTTCACCAATATCCTCAGGCAGCTGGAAGAACCACCAGGGTGATCTCAGTGGTAAACAATGTCCAACATGTTTTTCCCCGCTTTTGATAATGAGCTGGTTTCATCAAAGCTTGGCCCATTTGGAGAGGCTCATGGGGAGTTCAGACCCACAAGGCTTCCTCCTTTGCAATGTGCTTTCAAAAGTTTCCAGGACAATGACATCATGAGAAAAATGCCTGTCTCCTGTTGCCTAGACAAGTTTTGGGAGAGGTGCGCCTCTTTACTCTGCTCTGCTTTGCTTCAAATGGGGAGGTTAGACACAGTAGGCTCAATTTTTCAGAAAACTACAGCAATAGCTCCGCTGTCCAGAGGTGCGATTGCACCTTCAAGGCCCTTCCAGAAGTGGCCTGATTTGCAGACACCTCAGATAGTTCACAGCATTCCACTACGATGCACACATTTTTATAAACCTGATGATGTAAGTGGGAGGTTTTGGATGCTGAGAACTTTTGTTGGTCTGACCTGTGGTTACATGAGCCACACCTTAGCTAGGCAGGGTCTCAGTACAGAGAGGGTATTGCCACTGCAAGGTGGCTCGTGAGCTCCTGGTCATACAGTTCCTCCAGTGATCCCTCCATTAGGACCAGGTATTGCTTCCCTGTCACTCATTTAGGCCACACTGCTGCTGAGAATACTGCTCATGCATAGCTCTCCAGTGTGGAGTTAAACTACATGGCTCAAATACCACTCTGGGGTTCGTCTGTGATGAGAAGGGAGCATGGGAAGGAGGATGGGTGTCAGTGGGCAACCCACACTGAGCTCCGTGGTGCTGCAGCTCGTTCAATTTGCCGTGCTGGTCCTCCCAGCTGTAAAAGAGGAGCTCAAGGCTTCATGGCAATATAGACCAAAATGTTTGTTCCTACCCCACAGATCTGGGCTGAAGTTAACCTGGCTTTTCTGATGAAGAGTGGAGCTGAGGTGGATATTCTTTGGAGCATAAGGCTGACTGGGAAGGGAAGAAGCAAGGGGTTAGGCACAAACGACTGGTGCTGGGATCAACATCACTCCTGTCATAAATACAGAGTGCAGTTCCTTTCACAAGTGAAAGCAACAGTATTTTTGGCTCTCCAAACCTGTCTTTTTGCGCAGGCAAAGGATGTGTCAGACAAAATGTGTTGCAGGCATCTGTCAGCAATGCCTAAGCCCAGAGTCCGCCCTGTGCACAACTCTCCCACACATTCCTAGCACTAGAAGTGCATAGAGCTATAGCTCAGGAGAAGGAAAGTCCTAGAAATTACTCTTCCAACCTGCTGAAAGCACATGTTACAGCAATGGCTATCAATGGGGCTTATTTATATGTATTGAGTGCTAATTTCCCCTCTCTCATGTCTGCAGCCCCAGAGCCAGGGCACAGCTCACAGGATTTGTGCACACAGAGCAGAAAACACATCTGTAGCTCCAGATCCCCCAGAACTACACAGCTGTTTGCAGGACTGGAAACCACTAATGCTATCAAGGTTCCTTCCCAGTCAGTATCTTGCAGCTGAGTAAATTCTCCTGCCAAGCAATTACCACAGTCTCTGTACATGAAGAGGAAGGAAGAGCAATGGACATAATGAAATCCAGTGCTCTGGGCCCAAAACTGGGAGACATGGACTGCAGCACTCACACTCCACTAAGGCATCAGCATCCCCTCTAAGATCTCAGACAAATTGCTTTATTTTCTGTGGTTTTCCTGCTTTAAGGCAAGGTTAGTAATGCCCACTCCATGAGGGGAGATGGGTGGTCAGCAGTAAGTGTTTCTACAGCCCTGCAGCATGTGCTCAGCTGGATCAGATCCCGCAGTAGCTGGGGACCAAAATCCCATCAGTTAGATCGTTGCCCTCTGAAAAAGAGCATTTTTCTGTTTTGCACAACATCTCTTGCCACTCCATCCCCTCTCTCCAGCCAGGCTGTCTACCTGTTCCCTGGAGCAGGAAGATGTATGCACCCCCTATAGGGCGATCCATGCAATAGTCGCTCCTTTTTCCTGACTGCCACTTCTGTTTTCAGGTACCTCTCACAGCTGACTGTCTGGTGTGGTCATAAGCCAGTTAAAGCTTGCTACTGGGTCAGTATGGTCAGGACTGGCTCTTTCCATATATGTTACTTTGCAACATTTAGTTTCCTATTCTATAGCTAATATTTTGTAGTCACATTGCAACTCTTCCCATTTAGTCTTTTTTTTGACTGCCCAGATCAGTACCGTATCATCTGTATTTTATCAGCTCACTGTTTATGCCTTTTTGTGGAAGATCATTTCTGAATACCCTAAACGGTGATCCCAGAAGGATTCTCAAAGGACACTGTGGGTAACCTCCCTCTATTGTGAAAGATGACTATTTCAGCCTATTCTATTTCCTGTTCCTTTGAACTTGCCATTATTCTAAGAGAGGAGCTTCCCTATTGCCCCAAGAGAGTTTATTTTCATTAGTGAACCTTTGTAAATGCTCTTTTGAAAATCTGAGTAGTTTAGATCTGCTAACTACCTTCCTCCATGTGCTTACTGACTCTTCAAAGAGCTCTGTTAGATTTAGAACTTGCTTTCCCACTACAAAAACACATGGCTCATGATATTAGTATTAAACTTATGCATATGTATTTCCATTGATTTTTATGGAACTTTGTGAAATTTGCCTGTAACCTGTCCTAAAGGATGAACTCACGATTGGCACATTCAGAGATTTAGCTAAGTGCTGGGGTATCCCTTAAATCACCACCTCCATTTCTGTTCATCTCAGACTACAGGGTGAATGCAAGTTCCTCTGCATCCTCCTCCTCACTTCTAATTCTTCTCCTTCTGATACTCCCACTTGAGCAAGTGCCTCCCCTTAATGCAGCGTAAGAGCTGGGTCTTGCATGAGAACTGCCCACAACTAAACATGTTGGTCCTGCTGCTCATTTATGGGGCAGCTGTCATTTATGGGGCCTGACAACGTAATGTCCCCAAGACACTCTCTTAAAGCATTTGTCCCCTCTACATGGGGATGCACAAAATTCTCTCTGTGCTTTCCTTTTTGCAGCTATTTAAATTCTATTAGCATTTCTACAGTCACCACCACTACATCACAGTCCCTCTAGTACTTATGGTCCCTAGCGACCCCCCATCTCTCTAGAGTTACAGTAAATAGATACTCTGTGGTAGGTGTTGATGTGATTAGCTTGTTTCCCTTCTTTGACGTTATGCTTTCAGTAACACAGAGGGCCACCCCCCACAAGCACTATCAGATCTGTCTACCCAACCTCTGGGTGGTAAATTAATGTTGTCATTCATATTTATCCATGAGTAAGTACTCTGAAATGCAGACAACTGAGGGGCCCCCAATGTCAGCCTAGACCATAAGCTCCCTGGGGCAGAGATGGCATCTCTACTGCGTATGTAACCAAGCTTGCAGCTTTCCAGACTTCACCATTTCTCCTGCTGAAGGGATTTGGCTGAACCTCAACATTTAAAGATTAGGTGTTGGAAATTTTTCCAGTTCTCCAGGTTTCACTCAGACATCTTAAACAAAAAGGCTCATGAACCTCTGGGAGCCTTTGGATGAACTTTTGCCAGAATTGAAGATGGTCACTAAAACATTAGCCCAGATAAATTTAATAGAGCTTCTGGGTTTGCAGCTAAAGTTTAAATGTGAGTGCTTTCATCAGAGTCACTCTTAAATCAAACTGGGATCTCTTAAAGCACATCATCTTAGTGATGATTCTTATCCACACGTGAATTTTGCCATTCAGGTCAACACTCTGTCAAAAGCAAATATCAACATATGTGGTTCTGCATCCATCTCCCACAGCGCAGTGCTACACTTTGCTAACTTTCTCCAGACCCTAAAAGACTCTCCTTTGCTTGGAGACAGCCACAGCACAGCCTGGCTAGATCACTTTCAAGTGACTCCTTTATCTTTGACAATTGTTTTTTCCTAACAGTGCTTTTCCTCTGGATGAATCTGCTTATACAAAGTCAAAGCTTTGAACATGTTGTATTAGTTAACAGAAAAATTCGGCATAGCTAAACTATGCCGTAAGGTCTTTTCTACCCCTCTTCTCCACTGAAGAGAGAGAACAAAGGTTCTGCCCCAGGAAAGAAGGAGATGGAAGAGGGAGGACTGGTGGGGCTGACTGTGAGGCTGTAGGCCTGCTCTTCCTGTGGACACACAAGGAAGGAAGGAAGGAAGGAAGGAAGGAAGGAAGGAAGGAAGGAAGGAAGGAAGGAAGGAAGGAAGGAAGGAAGGAAGGAAGGAAGGAAGGAAGGAAGGAAGGAAACCAGGCAGGCAATATCACACTAGCTGTAAGGGGTGGGTTAGTGGGAAGGAATCTGCCTGTGAAACATCTTTATGAAACCTCAAATTCACTGGAATAAAAAGACAAAATGCAAAAACTACTTAGATGCAAAGTGAGCACTGTCGTTAAACTCTTCCCTTTGGCATGAACGGCTATCATTCACAGGCATTTCTATGGTTTTCAGAAAGTCCGAGGCCTTTCATAGAAGGGGAAGAAGACACAGAGATTGTGTGTCTCCCTAAGACATTTGGGAGAAAACATTTTAGATTCTGTATATGGAGATTAGTGGAGAGCAAAAAGGAGGAGAGAGGCATCTTGTAAGAAGAGAAAATAATACCCTGTGTTAATTTCTGCTGAACCTAGGAGCATTGACCATTGTCTTGTTTTCTAAACCTTTGGTTTAGGAGGGGCTGAACACATTTTGGGGGAAGCTTCTGGTTAAGTGGCAGAACAAACTGTCGATTCACAGTTCATGCTACAGTGTGTTAAAGTATATTATTAAGCTCAAAGTATCTTGAGGATTGCCTGAAACAGCCCACAGCTGTCTATCTTGTAACAGGTCTTCTTTCATAGCCAATTGCCTACAATGAAACAGAATGTTTATGTCAGGGCCCAAATAAAGAGGCAAGTGATTCATCGACATCCAAAATTTTAAAAGATGGGGTTGAAGGGCTTGTTAGGTTCTAAATTATAAAGCAAAAATAAAAGTATTAAAGAATGAAGTGGTCGGTTTTGACCAACAGTGGAGTCTGTATTCTACAGCAGACAATGTATAAATGATATCCCAGTACCTGTCTTGTCTTCCACTTCTTTCCTTCCTACTATGCCTTTCCCCCTACCATCTCAAGAGTCACAACTCATCTTAAAGGTGGATTGCACAGCTGTCCTGTTCATCTACATTTGGATATCTTAAACAGTGTGGCCAATGTCACATGAAATTGGCCAAAAGACAGCATGAGACCAGTGCTAGTATTTCAGTTTCATCTCAACCCCCAGGAAGACACACATGCAAATCAAAGTGTGCAAAACCTTTCACCATCTGGGGCAGAAACTGATCAGTAAATGCGATTGGGATTGGAAATGATGTTACTGCCCCCACCTCCAGACAGAGAGCAGTAATTTTTCTTCTGAAAGCAAAATGGAAACAAAGCACCTCTAAAGGTGTAAAAGCTCTTACAAAACCAAGTTATTTCTGTACAAAGTCTACAAGCCAGCATTGCAGCGCTTCCAGATGTTCCCCTTTATCTGGCTGCTGCCTCCCCATGGTGCACCTGCCTTTTCCCTTACCTTGTAAACAAGTTATCTTCCACAAGCCAGGGCATATTTTTCTCCTGTTTTAACCCATGACCTAAAAGCTTGTGATGAAGTTGTAGAGGCTTTTAAATGAAATGATCAGAGGTAAAATAACACAGTAATAATATACCCATCCTACATTATGTGTCTTATCTGAAAAACAATCACCCACATCTTAAGGAAGCTCAAACAGCTGAAAATCCAGCAGATGATGGAAGGTCTCCTCAAAGAAGCTGGGTTAAGGTCTGCAGAGACATCAGCATGGGAGTGAGGCCCAAAAGTGTGGAAAAAAGGCATTAATGTCTCAAATACCATCAGTTTCTACCTTTTCCCCTGGCATCTTCCCTAAAGACATACAGAGGGATAGGTCATCCCAAGTCGGTGCAAAGAGCACCCATTTACCATATTGGGCAGTTTCAGGACTACATTACTCATAGTCACCTGGCTTGTGCTCTGCTGCCCAAGGCTACCCCTCAGTACCTGTCTTGGTGCACACACTGCACACCTCGGCAGAGTAGCTCATCTGTTTATGCCCTGGGTGCATGCAGGGAAGCAGCTCCAGGAGCCCAGGAGCCGCAGAGCCGGGCTGATGGCAGCTCGCAGTGCTGCGGGTACAGAACCCACAACTGAACCAAGGTCAGACATGTCCATGGTCAGAGTGGAGAGGAAGAGTCAAAGTCACTCATTTTCAAGTGCTGGCTCCTGTCCATGTGCGGAAGTGTGTCACAGGCCCCACCGCAGGGCAGAAAACATGACCGTGGAAATCGACGCGGTGCTTGGAGAACAAAATGTTCCAATGTGTTCGGCTTGTGATCCCTTGTGCCACAATCTGACTCTGTGGCTTTCTTTAGTCAATCAAGGCTGTAAAAAATACATCTGTGTCCTCCCACCACTGAGCAATGATGCGGCCTCTCCAGCTCAAAGGGAGGGAATTTATGAAATGCCAACATTAAGCAATGCCATCCATTTGGAACAGTACAAGGCTTGAACTTCAAGTACCCTGTAATCAACTCTTTTTAAAAATTATTATGGCTCCCATTTTCACTTCTTAGGTCTTCTCTGCAGATAAGTATGATTTGGTGGACACATTGGTGGGCTCCTTCCCACCCATTCCAATGCCTGGTTTTATCTACTTGCTCCTAAAGTGGAGATTTAATGCTCATAATAAGAATATCCAGATGGCACTAAGGTAATTAACAATAAGGAGCAGCATGCCTCAAGACAGGCCAAATTCCAGCTGCCTGAGGTCTGGAGAAAAAAGAAATCTCTTTAGAAAATTAGCCCAAAAATTGTCCATAAATTATATTTTCCCAGTTTCTTAAGAAGCAGTAGGCAACAGCCACCACCCAGTTTGCTCATCCAGCTAGTTCATCAGATCTAGCACAAGGATTTCCACAGTCAAATAAAACAGGCAAACAAGTAGAAGCAGCTCAGGACCCTGGGAAAAGCCAAAGGCAGGCACCCCACTTCACTCTGATATTTATCATTGCCTCTGGGAGGCACTGAGTGTCAGCTTGAGGACTTTCTCATTTCAGGAAGATTTCAAGATCAGATCTTTGGAATGGTGCAAGAAGGATAATTAATGTCCCCTGAATTTATTAAGAAATATTCAAAAGGACAAAAGACATAGAAATCAAACTGCACCTGAATTGCAATTAAACTTTTCCACTTTCTGCTCCATATTTCATCACCCAGCCTTCCTTCCTGCTCCCATTCACCTTCTTTATTGCATTTATCATCTTTGCTTTCCAGCCAACATATCCCCTCCAGGGATGGTCTGCTGGCTGCTCTTCCCACCCCCTCAGTCCCAGGCTCTTCCTGGGTTGCCATCCCAGTGCCTGTGCTCTCATGCCCCATGCCAAGCACAGAGAGCTCAGAGCCATCATTTCTGCAGGTGACAGCATTGCCCTGGGTCTGCACCACACTTGGAAGATGCTGACGTGGCCTCTGAAGCCTGGCAGCACCTCACAGCCCTCTCTGCTGGCAGCCATGGAGGAGCAGAGCTGGCCCTGCCACACTGCATCTGCTTCCCGTGATGCCTTCAATTCCTGCTTCAGTGGAGGGGATTTGAACAGAAGGTGGTTGATTGTTGGTTCATTGAGCTTTGCAGTAATACACAGCATCCTTGTCCATTATCTTCCTTCAACATTTATCTGACCAATTTTATTGTTTCAAGAATGGGTGATTAATAATTATATTGCAAAAGGTACTAGAAGCAAAAAGCTCAGGTTGGTCTGAATGTGTTTATTTGGCTTGTCTGTTTAAAGAAAACATGAGTATGTTCACTAAAATATGCCACAATTTTATATTTTAATGTTTTCATAGGAATGTAAGAATTGCCATCTCAGAGCAACCTGAAGTCCTGTCCCCCTCTTGTCCTGGATCCAAAAATTATAGGTACTTGAGGAGGTGTGCTAAATGACATGTCAGATATATTTCTTCAGATAAAGAAATTACCTCAGGCTCCAAAGCCTCCAAAGTCTAATGTGTCAGCCACAAAAGGATCATTATTGATGAACATGATAATGCATTTCCTTGGTGTCCCTCTAATGTACAACAGGAACCACCTAAAATATTGGTGAGTCTGTTGGAATATCACAAGTTAAAGCAAGACCCTAACACTGGTTATTTTTCCGCTAGCTTTGGGATTGAATTTCAGCTGGTTACTTTAGGTACTTGATCATGTTCTTTTTAAAATGCTTTTTTTGAAATTTAAAAAAAAAAATCAAAAATCAAAATAAAGTCTAGTAAAAACTTTTCCAAATAAGGTTATTAAGTGGATTTCATATGCTTAGCTACCTTGAATTGATCTAATGCTACTGCAGAAGAGGCACTCTGCCAGTGGTAGTCTTTGTTTTTCCCTGGGGAGCATGGTGTGGAGAGCAGGTGCTCTGCACAGGGAAGAGGCAGTGCCTGTTTCTGCAAGGCAGCGCTGCTCCTCTCAGACAGTGCTGAGTGCACCCTGGGGTGGCCCATTTTGGGGTGGCCTCCACCCCAGCCCCTGCCTGCCAGCTCTGCCCCTGCAGGCTGCCGTGCATGTGAGGATGCACAGCAGGCTCCCTCTGATCACTCGCTTAGAGGGGAAAGGCTGAGGTGCTGCAGCAAGCTCGAGCATTTCATGGCCTGTTTGGGTGGTGGCTATGAGCTTCAAGGGACTTCTGAGGGGAAGCAGAAAATGCAGTTTCAAGTGGATTCTGGCCAAAAGATGAATTTTCCCTCTCTGTCCCTGGAGGAGTGAAATGCATCAGTCATGACAAACAGAGCCCTATTGCTGCAGCACTGGAGATGCCCTCTGAAGAGGCAGTTTGTTCAGGTTGGAAACAACATATAAACTTACAGAACAGAACCTGCAGCCTCTACAGGTCACAGTACCTGCTGGACAGACAAATTAAGCCTCTGCTGATATGTCCTTCCATATTCAAGACTTCACCCTCCTCTTATATGCTCAGATATTACTTTACATCCCTTCCTTTCATCAGCAGAGAATCACCCCACCTGAAGGGGTGAAAAGCTTGGGAGATTCCTGCACGTTCCCTGTCCCCATGGGAAGCATTACTCAGGAGGGAGTGCTGGGGATGCTGGTCTCACCCAGCTGTCCTCAGGATCCCAGCTCAGCAGTGAGTATTGTCATGGGGAGGTGAGATGGAGGTGGGGGTGCCGTTCAGCAAGGACTTTACCATTCTCAGACCTGAGAGCTCGTAATGGTCCCTACCGTTTTTTTATTCTGCTCCTCATCCCCAAAGAACAAACCTTATTTTAACCTGGACTGTTCCTAATTTTGCCAGGCAGTCCACAGCAGTCAGCAAGGCACTAAAAGACACTCACCTTACCCTGGAGACTCTAGACTAGCTACCTTCTCACAAGCCTCCAAGGCGGCCAAATGGATTTGTATGAGACCAGGGAAATAATGTGACCTTCACATTTAAAACTTTGTCTTCTCTGTTGGGAAGTATTAGTGCTTTCCATCATGTCAGGACACTGCAGTTACACCCCCACGCCCCATTTCCATATGTGGAACCAGGACATTCAGTCTTGCCCCACTGTGGTCAGTGTGCAGACAAAGAGGTCAAAGCAGGAAGCTCTGACAGATGTCAATACCTGACATGGGGACAGTGATTATTCTCTAGAACGAGGAATAAGTTTCACATAGTAAAACTTCAGGAAGAATTTTATTTAGAGGAGTGGATTCTAGTAAGTCAGAAAGTCAGGGCAGACCTTTTAGCTCAGTACTAACACTGTACTAGTGAGGGGTTTGGGTTTTTTTAAATTCAGATGCCAAGCTGAAATTTGGGCTAGGTTTGAATTGATGGCTTGGCATCAAGCAAAAATTTTAAGTTTTCAGGGAACAACGGAAAAAATGCCTGTCTTTTGTTTTGTTCCAGCTCCAAATGCTTCTCCAACTCAAAGCAGTTGGAAACTGTTTAATTTTTTTCTCTCACTTTCGTTTTTACCTTGTGTTTTTTTTGCTAAACTGCATTAGTTTTACACTTCTAAAATGTTTCATGCTGTTAACAAAAAAAAAAAAAAAATAAAGCCCTATTAAAAAGTCCTTACATAAGACCCTTTTCTCTATGATTTACCATTCTTTCAGGTTTTCGCCACTAAAAACAGCACGTGCCATTTTGCCTGAGACAATGGCAGACAATCTCTGTTTGTCAAACAATTCCTGTTTGTTAGAAGAGCAGAATGCCCTTCTGGTGTAAGGCACGTCTGACCTGATACCTCTATGAGATCACTGAGCCAGGAGGGCACCAAAGCAACTGGCAACACCTTTAGGACTAAGAGGGCAATGCAAAGAAGCCAAAATGTTGAATCAGTTTAATTCACTGCTGCCTGCAAGGATGGCACAAGGCAAAGCAAAGATCGTGTTTAAACAACTGCCTATACCTGTTGTAAATAGTCAGTTCTTTTTTCTCCTGTGCGTTATACCCACTATGTGTCTCTGTTTGCCCCAGCCTTTTCCTGAGCTGAAGCCGAGGGATTTTTCCATGTCCCCAGGGAGTGTGTTAGAAAAGCAGTGTTTATGTTAAGGGACTTCATTAACATTACTAGTCAGGCTGTAGTGCCCAGAGACCATCACAGCGAAAACGAGACCTTGTTCCTTTGCGTCATTGGCCCAAGCAACCACCAGGCTGAAACCTAACCCTGGCTGCTTGCCTTCAGGGGAAAAAATAAGAAGGGTAAAGTAAACAAGGCCCCTGTTCAGCTTTCCTGAGCCTAGATGAGAATTGCTTGCAATTATATATCAAAACTCGGAGCTGACTCTGAGCAGGCTCGGCTCTGCTCCTCTGCAGCCACAACCATGGGAAGAAAATCCATGCCCACAGCTTGCAGCTGCTCTGACCAGCCACCTCCACCCTGAGCCACGAATCCAGGAAACTCTTAAGTACATGCTTAAACCTACCATTCCCCAGGACAGCACTGATTTGATACCAGTGGGGCTTAAAAGCAAGCTTGAGGTTACAGGCTTTCCTGAACATGCTTGCTTTACCGAGCCTGGTTTTCAGACATTCATTATTTTTCCCTGATGACAGCTGAGGTTTGGGGTTTTTTGGCTGCTGAGCTCAATCCCCCCACTCCCCTCTCCATCACGGCAAGCTCAGCCATGCCGTCCCCACTGCATGCCTGTCCCTGCCAGTTCATCCCACTCAGAGAGCTCCATCACTTCTCCTGCTCCTGCAGCTGACCCCACTCCTCCTGCAGCCCTGGCTGCTCAGCTGCCTCCACTCTGGTGGGGGTGCCTGGGGGTCATGAATGGCACTTCACCCTCACCCTCACCCTCACCCTTCACCCAGGTTTTAGCCTGCAGCTAAAAGCCCCCAAGCACCAGGTGCAGGTGCACCAGAGTCCCCTGCATCACCCCATCTCCTCACATCCCCTCCTGTCCCACTGGCAGGGAACAAGGGCTCTCACTGCCACCCCAGCCCATCCCGCTCAACAGGCATAGGGCCCTAAAAACACACATCTAGGGCCCTAAAGTCCTTCCTACACTGATGCAGCCTGTTTTCTAATATGTCCCTCATTCTTGGGAAAAGACAATTGGTTTCCACATTCCCTGTGAGCTTTAAAATTCCCCCACCACTCAACAAATCAGCTGCATGGAACCGGAGGAAGGGTGTCAGGTAAAACCAGTCCTGCCCTCATCTTGTAGCCTCTGACATGATCTTATGTGAGTACAAAGAAATTCTCCAAACAGACTTGCAGAATCTAGAGATAGTTGTGCTGAGTGGATTTTATATAGTTGACAGGAAAATTTAAGCTTTGGATTTGAAGTGACAGCTGAAGCAATACAGCCTTATCTCACCATTAATTTCCCCTCCTTCCCCATCCTGTGTAAGCTAACCAGGCTTCTGACCAGACAGCATTCCGTGTGTCTTCTCTTCTCTTCTCTTCTCTTCTCTTCTCTTCTCTTCTCTTCTCTTCTCTTCTCTTCTCTTCTCTTCTCTTCTCTTCTCTTCTCTTCTCTTCTCTTCTCTTCTCTTCTCTTCTCTTCTCTTCTCTTCTCTTCTCTTCTCTTCTCTTCTCTTCTCTTCTCCTCTCCTCTCTTCTCTTTTCATAATGATGCATTTAATTAATAGTAAATGTGCATAGAAGTTTTCTGGGCAGCCATATGACAGCCACATTAACACCATATGAGCCCAAAATTGTTTATTGTTATTATAGTAAATACCAAAGTGAATTAAGAATGACTGATCGGACACTTATTGTGACTTGACCAAATATATACATATTTAATAAAAGGATGTTTCAAAAGAAGAAAGAGAAATGCGGGCAGAAGAGAAATTCAAATATATATGCCTCTTTCTTGTTTGTTTGTTTAAAAAAATAGCTAATTAGCTGAGCTGTGTAGCCGTATTTGAGAGAAACAAAAGTATTCACTATGTTTAGTACCACTACGCTAACCCAAGGTGACACCTACAGAAATAACTTGGAAGTGTCACTTGACAATCAATCAATTCCTTATGGTCACAAACCCATTTAAAAAACCGCGGCACCAAAGGTGCTTAATTAATTAAAAAAATTAATCGGTCATTTAAAATCCCACGGAAAGACAGAAACATGTCGGGCTGGGAGGAAGGCAGGAGCAGGAGGGCCCTGCCCGGTATCCTTGTGCTCTCTGCAGGAAAGCGCACGGAGATCGGGGCGTCCCCCATGGGGAGTGCCCCGGCACTGCGCTCACCCAGGGAAACAAAAAAAGCAGGAACCCTTATTGAAAAGATTATCTTTCCCATCAATAATCCCCCTCTAAGAGTTCTTTATTAGTAAACCCCATGGCAAAACCTGACATATTTACAGCTTGCAGTAAACTTTATATATCTGAAACAATATTAATAATAAGGAGCCAGTGACCAGAGCAAATCATTCCGGCCTGCAAAATGATCAAGTGAAAGCTTAATTGTACTGAAAAGAGAGAGTACTGACAAGTTGAAAATCCTTCCCACACACCCTTTCCAAAAAGCAAACTTTCCTAAGATGAAAAAAGTGTGTTGGAGGATTGGAAACATAAGAATACATATTTAAAAAAAAAAAAAAAAAAGCCCAAGTCTGATATCACAGGCTGAGCTGAGACAGAAACCTGATCTTTTACATGGAATGGGCAACATTTGGGTCTGTTTTATGTGAATTGCTCCAAGCTGTTTTGGTTAGAAATGTATAGATTTTAAGGTAAGGAGTACCGTATAGGCAGTGCAGGTCATTCCCAGTATTGGAAGACGTTCCCCATTACTTTTCAGCTGACAAAGGTAGGGTCCAAACTTTTCTTTCTTTGCTGAGTAACTTATTTGCTTTAACGCTGAGCTGGATTTGGCAAGAGAGACACTTGTATTTTGCTGCCTGATTGTGCTTTTCAACACTCTCATTCCCTCTCTCCCTCCCTTCTAAGGATTATCTTATTTTAGTCGCCAACCTGCAGAAATTTTTATTTTCCTTGTTCCTTCTAATGTTAAAAAAACCCTGTTATTTCTCAGTAATTCTACAAACTTGTCTCTGCTGGTGAAAATGGGAAAAATTTTGCTGTTTAGAACAATATTTTGGAGAGGATAAATCGTAGGAGCTCCAACTGTATTTCAAGTGGGCTTTGTTTCTTACTAGACAGCATTTATATGTTCTTATTATGATTTTTTTCACTAAAAAATTGAAAAATACCTTCCCATTTTGCCAGTGAAAAATATTTCCTTGCCTTTATTTTACTTGACATAATAGCTCGCGAGCATCTTTATATTGACTAAAGAAGAGAACTATTCATGGTTTGGAAAAAGCAACTAGAAATGCCAAACACAGCATAAGAATTTTTGTAAGAATTGTAACAACTTCCAGGATGTTTTCTAAAGTCTGTTTCTGCAACCAAAAAAAAAAAAAATTTAAAAAAAAAAATCAAATTTGGTTCCACTTTTATTCTTTAAATTATTTAAAACTATATTTTGACAGCATCATATTTCTTATGCATGCATGTTAAAACAAGAGGGACAAATAATGCAATTTATTTTTGAATGCCTGATATGTGCCATTTGTTGATTTAAAATTTACCACTGAAAAACATAACAAGAAAGCTGTAAAACTCCCTTTAATATGTTACATATTTAAGTCGTGCTTCCTTGTCACATTTTGGCTAATACTTACGCAGCCTTTTAAAATGAAAATAAAATATCTTGACCATGATGTTGTAATTATGCGCAGCGCGTTCGTTCCCTTTCCAGAATGACTCCCTGCTTTATTCTTCTCTGATAATCACACAGCAATAGCTTTCCTACGTGGCAATTTATTTTTTGTCTTCAACGTATTTCTGCTCTCAGAAGAGTTTGTATTTGTAGGGCAGCATGTCCAGACAGCGAGCTGCAAATACTGCTCTGTCCCCGTGTATGTATGCACATGGATGGATGGGCAGCGGGTATAGTTAAGTTTTACAAAGAAAAGAAGAAAATCCTACAGGAACCCGCTCCGTTATTTCCTGCCTTCGAGCCGTACTGGTTTACTGTCAGGACTTGTGTGTTTGGCACGCAAGTTTCCTCTGAGTTTGTCCTTTAGATTTTTATCTGCTTAAAACATGGAGCTTTCTTCCTCAGAGCATTTAGTCAGATCTTATTTGTTTGTTTGCTTTGTGTCATCAATTGTCACAAGCCACATTTTCACTAAATTCGTTTTGCTGCTGTACAATAGTTATAAATGAAGTGAGGGGTGGGAGGGTGACTGCTGGGTGACTTGTTTTTTCCTCAACTATCTTCATAAAAACAGACAGAGATTTCATAAAAAGAATGAGGGAATAATTTTGTTTGAAAAAAAATAATGCAAGCAGCAGAGATGTGCTGCCTACTGCCCTCAAGAAATTACTAGAAGAGACTTGAGAAAAACATCAGCTATTTTTGCCTTGTGATTCTCTCTAATTTATTTTTATTGTCTATTATTATGTAGAGATACATCTGTCCATAAATAGATTGCATTACTTGCTTTCCTAATATAGCTCTGCTAATTAAACCAACCTCAAAAAAGAAATATTTTCTCATCACATCTTCAGTTTAATTGCCTCAAACTTGGAATTAAAAATTGTTTTAATTTCAGTACACTGGGAAGACTCATATTTAAAAAGAATAAAGTAGCATTCTCTAAACTTAGAGTGATTTTCCTTTAGCCCGTTAAATTATCTAATAACCTTGACTTGCCTGTTTGGAAATTTTAAAGACAATACCACTATAAACACAGCTCTTTCTGTATTACCAGGTACATGCACATATATGTATATATATTCCAAAGGCAGGTTATAAACTGCACCAAGTTGGCAGCTGTCGGGAAGGTTATTTGTGGAGCGAGCGCTTTAGCCTAGGGACGTAGTGGGCTCTTAATAATAAGCAAGGGGGGAAAAAATTTAATGTTTTCTTTAAATTAAGACTCGAACAGAATTGCTTTAATGAATATCGGAGGAACTCACAGGCTTCAGTTTGCTCCTACTCTAACAAAATTTCCTTTGTGGTTTTCACTGTAAGATCAAAAGGAGCCAATTAACTTTTCTATAAGGTAAACAAACAGGGAACTAGAAATATCCCCGCGAATGATCTGACTGGCGGGGTCCGGCCTTTTGTTGTTTTCCCTTCATTTTTGGTGCCACTTCCTGCATCGCCAGGGCAGCAGAGGAGGTGCCCCCCACGCTGGGCTCTGAGGGGAGCCGGGCAGGGCCTGGGGAGGCCGCTCAGCTCTGAGGGGCTCGGGAGGGCGGCCGGGAAAGGCTGACAGCACCCACACCGAGGAGCCCAGGGCTGGGCCAAAGACTGCCCTGCGTGCACTGCAGCTCTTGGGGTGCAAGATGCTTCTCAGCACTGAGGAGGATAATATAAACTGAGACCACCGTGTAATGGGGGAGTGGGAGCATTTCCTCACCCTCACAAACTGCAGTCCCACTGCAGGGTTGTTGAACCACTGCTGGGTTCAACAGGGTCCTCCGCAGCCTGAAAAGTCCCACACAGGCCTAAGAACCCATCGGGCTGAGGGACCTGGGCACAGCTTGGCCATGCTTCATGTCCCAGGGAGAGACCAGAGGGCACACACCACTGGGGCTGCTCTGGAGAAACCTGGGGTGGTAGAGAAGCAACAAGTTCACACACAGGCACAGAGACAAGAGCAGTGGCCAGGGAAGGAGAAACAGAATGCACGAGAAAAACGTTCAGCTAAACCCTCGTCAGTTTTCTTCTCACAATGTGAAAACAAAAAATTTAAAAAAAAATTTTAAAAAAGGCACAAAAATATGCAGGTCCTCACTCCCACCTTGCACGTAACCAAGAAACCTGCTCTTTTTAACTTTTCCCTTGCTGGATGTTTGCTTGGCTCCCTAACACAGCCACACTTGCTCGGTTAGCAGTGGAACAGCTGCGCTGCTCTCCCAGTGAGAAAACAAGAGTCCTCAGGACTGTGGCTCTCCACTGGGAGTGCCACACTGATCCCCCAAACTAGCCCCAGCTCCAGGGAGCAGCCACTGCTCGCCATCATCACCCAGACAGGAGAGCCCAGACGGCTCCCTGCACCTCAGCAAAGTCACTCTGGTTTTAGAGAGCACCAGCTATATTTATAAATGCCGATAATGGAACAAAATCACCTACTCTGGAAAAAAAAAAAAAAGAAAGGCTTTCTGGAGTTCCAGTTATGTTTACTTGAAGTAGCCATTTTATCTTTGAAAGAGCCACTTAAATTGAATGTACCACAGGCAGGACAGAAGAATGCTCATTTTTTACTCATTTTTCTGGTTTTCCACAGAGAAATGGATAATTCAGGAAGGCTTTGCCTCCAAGGTAGATCTGTCTGAATTCACTGAAGTACCTCTGATCCACACCACCTCATGGTGGGGCCCAGAGGTGCTGCTTTGGAAACAGCAAGGCTGTGCCTCCAACTCTTCCAACCCCAGCAGTATTGCTGCGTGGGAGAGCAGCTGTCACATCAGCCATCAAAATATCACAGTGCAGAAGCCCCCAAAAGTTTCAAAGGGCACAATGTCCTGCCTTTAGCCATGGGCTCAGAGAGCCTGGGTTTGCAAGGCCAAGCAGGTCTCGGTCATCCACGCAAAGTGAAGTTCATCAGCATTAATTGCTTTGCAGGGGCAGATCTAGAGGTAGGAGCAAACTCAGCGGTAGTGACACCAAACTGTTTATGGCTCTTGGATCAGGTGCTGCAGTCACTAGCACCATGGAAATACTGCAGATTGACAGGCTGAAAGATGCCAGGATGCAGATGTGAGTCACATACTTTATCACAGTATAAATATCTCAAAATACTTCCAAACCTCTGAATAACCGAGAAATGCAGCCAGCTCTGGGGTGGAGGGCAGCAGATAGCAAACTGGAACATTACGGAGTAATGGCAGGAAGGAAGGAAGGATTTGGCGAGCTCCCACTCACACCAAAAGGCATCCGTGGTGTTTGATGTCTATGCAAAAATATCTCCTCCCTCTCAACAGCACCAAAGAACTGCAAAGCCATCTCACCTGCATGCTCCCCTCAGCAGTTCCAGCCCCGGGTGTCCCCCCAAGTGCCTGGGAGCAGACAGGCACATCTGCACTCCTGCCAGCCGTGGCGTTTGCTGGCTCCCATTTCAGTGCCACAGCCTCGCTGGAGATATGCAGAGAGGACAGTGCTGTTCCAAGGGTTCTCCTCGTGCTGCCTCAGGCTGGCTTCTGCACGCGCCGTTCAGGAGCACAGAGAGTTTCTGCCCCTGGAAAGCGTGCAGGGGTGACCTGAGCAGAGTGCTCCATGTCCATGGGGCAAAGCATCCCACCGTCCTTATGCATCGAATAATTTGAGGAGAGGGGGAAGCAGAGTGATGACTGCAACTGCGTGAATAGATTGTTATTTTAACCCTCAAATGGGTTTAATTACCAGGAGGATTTTTTCCCTATTCCAAGGGGCAGCTAACAATTTCTTGGGTTTTTAGAACAGGCTTTTCTCGTCATGTCACCAATACATGAAATTAAGAATTTCTCTGCCCCCACTCCCAACCCCCACATCTTCCTGTCAGATCCCTTTGGTGGGGAAGGAGAGTTAGCAATATTCACAGATCCCAGTCATTAGGCCTTTCCTGCATAATTTCTAAAATGCACTAAGAGAAAAACAGGGGGTGGGGGTGGGGGGGGGCAAAGAAAAACTCCTTTATTGTGCTGAGGCTCATAAATTCACTGCAGGATGATTTATAGCAGCAGAGCGTAGCACCTAACTCAAGTCAATGCAAGAGGTTAATATGAAAGGTTAAGGAACTCGGTTCTGGCTGATTTATGGTTGGACTGTCGGCTTTTATCCTGACCACAGCTCTGCAACTGTAGCTTGGGACTCTACAAAGCACAAGAGGGGGTGGTGGTGTTAAAAAAATAATGTGTATTTAGACATTATCCCTGCCCATAAAATAAAGACCCCAAAATTTTTAAATGACCAGGGAGCTTTCGTATCACCACATGCCACTGCAGAAGTAAAGCACCTCCAGTCTTCTATTCCCAGGCTCCCAGACCAGAGGGGATTGCTGTGATCATCTTGTTTGCTTCCTGTATTACACAGGCAATAGGCTTTTCCCTGAAAGGTGGGTTAAAGAATGTCCTTCTGAAAGCTGCCCAAGCTTAAAATTCCCAAATGCCGGGAAGCTACAGGACAGAGCCCAGGATAGGCAGAGGTGCCTTTGGGGACAATAAAATGATACCTTGCTCCAAGGATGAACTTGCTTGACTCCAGCATCCAGCCACTGCATCATAAAAAGCATTTGTGCTTGCAGGATGGAAAAGCCCCGTGTATGTGGATATTTCTGTTTGCAAGTGCACACACTCCTTGATCTCCCAATATTTTGTCTCCAACAAAATGACTGGATTATGCTCTACAGAGCCTCCTTCTATGAAATTTATTAGATTGCCTTGCCAAAAATCTTTTCAACCTCCTCCAGCACTTGTCCAGCCAGAGGAGAGCAGAACTGGGTGCAGCATTTGAGTATCAGCCTTACCAAGTGTCATACAAGCTCTGCACCCAGAAATACGCATTTCTACTGGGGTCACACTGGCAGTATTTTCATTAAAATACATGGACAAATTTGCTTTCAGTTTATAAAGTTCCATCTTAATTCCACATACTAGAAGTTTTTAATCTGGTGGTATTAAGACAGGCATCATAAAGAAATATGAGTACATGGATTTAATGTAAGTTGGCTTTGCCAACCAGGCTGTATTCCTGTTTGAAAAGGACAAGCAGCTCCTCTCACAAGATCCATTCCTGTGAAGAAATGTGTTGGCAAAAGACTTTTGTCCTCTCTGTTTTCCAAAACCATTGCACTTTTAATCCATGACCAATATCAAACCACTCTCTCTGTAGATCCCTGAATCATCTTTCAGTCCCAGACTAAGCATTGTTTATTCTCAAAGTCTTGTGGATTTGCCCTAGGTTTACCTCTGTGTAAGTGAGAGCCCAGTCTGGGCACTCGGGAGCAGTTCTGTCTAACCACCCATGCTGGAGAAGGGACATAGCGAGGATACTTTTGCAGTAATATTTTGGAGCAATGATCCAAACCCACAAGAAATTCCTGTGCCTGTAGGTCTATTACTTTGTTAGAGAAAAATTGCATTTGTCCTTTGATTTTTTTTATATAAGAGCATCTGTCTGTCAAAGCTCTGGGGAGCAGGGCTGTGTGAAGGCTCCAGCCTAGAACTGGCCTTGAGGTCTTTCTGCTCAGGAGGGAGGAAGGACTGGGAGCCAGAGGCAACCCTCAGGCACTCAGTCTTCCTTTCCCTGCTGTGCAGGGCAGGGTGTAACTCAGCTCCCACAGCCAGGACACAGTGTCCTCTCAGCTCCTGCCAGAGCCCTTGGCCATCCTGGTCTTTGCCCATGAGGTGCAGAAACTCCACTCCCACAACTGCCCTTCCCAAGCCGCCTTTCCAGCAGCTGCCTCCCAGCATGGCACACAAAGGACGTTCCCTTCCCGTACCAGCTGGGCAGCAGCACAGAGAGGACAGTGTCCCTGTCTGTTTGCAAATGCTCCCTGCACCAAGGATACGCTCCTGGTCAAAAATAGCCTTTGGGTTTACATGTGTTGGCTAAACAAATCATAAAGCTTTTAACCCCACTTGAAACCCAAATCTCCTGAGGATTTCTAATCAGAGAGAGAGAAATATACCCTTATGTGTTCAGGAAAGACATTATTTTTTTCATAGTTCTGCAACTAAGCCTTTTGTTTTCACTTCATTTTCTTTTTGGTCAATTATGGTTGAATAAGCTCAAATTTTAATATCTGCATGTTTGTGCTAGTAGCCACTGTTCCTGCTGCTTCTGGAGAATAGAGGATATTGGTTTATGGCCCATATGAGGCAGAGTGAGACAGAGACAGAGAGAAACAGAGAGACGAAAGAAGTTAACTTTAAGACTCTTTTTTACCCACTTTTTGAAGAACAACTCAGGGCATATTCCTGCTCTTGGCTCTTAAATGATTTGCATAATACTCTAAGTGCGTAAAAAGTACAAGTATCTTTAAGAGCTATTATACAAAGGTGAAGTACAGAGTAACTTTGCCAAGGTTTTGTAATCTGGGATGGTAGGTGTTTGCATAAAGAACTGTAAGTTTTGTACGCACCTAGTAAGATGCTTAAATGCCCAGTGTACAGAATTTCAAGTAAAAAATATTGTCTCTCCCTCTCCTCTCGCTTTCCCTGTCATCAATTGACATCAATGGTTAAAGGCCTTGGCAGAAAATCTAAATCACAGATAAAGAAGTAATACAAACAGAAAGCCTAATCCTGCTGCCAAGAAGTTGAACAGCAAAAATTTTATTGACTTTAGCACAGTCCAGATTGGGCCCAGGCACACAGAAATTAGGACAAGTTGCTATCTAGATCGTATGAGCCAACATAATGCAGTCTCAGGTGGTTAGGGAGATTTCCCTTTGGAAACACGTCCACCCAAATGCTTGAAATGTTGGAGTTTCATATGACTAAGAGAAGGAGATGGTTCCCAAAACTCAACTCCCCTCATAAACCAGGACATATGCTTCTTGGACAGCTCCAAAATATATATATATATATTTCTCTTTTTAGCAGAAAAGAAAGCAAAGTTTAAAGTCCACATGCCTGTACTAGTAGAACATATGTGTGTGTATTTTTTGTGTAATGATGGGCTGAAGAAATGAATACTCTTAACACTTCTCCAAACAGTGGCATGTTCTTGCACTCTTCAAGATCAGACATCTTTTTACAAGTTTAATACTGTGAGCAGCCACAGCTGTAGGGAGTCCATGCTGCTGTATGTATGTGGTCCTTCATATTCTTATCAGAGGAATCTCTCAGGAGATTGACGTATCAGTGCAATGGCCTTGAATTGGCCTCTGCTTCTGTAAGGAGACTGTGCAACAGGTGTATCCTCAGCAGACCTGAACAGCAACACCACTGCAGTGCACTTCACTGAAGGGCTTTCCCTCCGGGGCATTAATTTGATCTCCAGGTAAATTCAGTTCCCCGTGACCATATCTGCCACTGGAAGAAGGACATAACCTTGCAGACCCAGTCATAACCACACCATTTTCCTTTTCCTGCTGTAGTTATTTGGGGATTTCAGAGGGCAGTCCAGAAGGATCAGCTCGGCAAACCCCATCTGGCTTATGATAACAAACCAAGACAGTGCTTGGCAGCTTGTCACGTGTAGGTATGAAACAGGTCAGGGTCAAGCGTCCAAGAGGACACCACCCAATCTTCCCCACTTCTTCGTGCACCAGGTTTCCTGGGTAGCTGCCAAAGCCAGGGCACTGACTCCACCTGCCAGGCTTGCACCCAGGGTAACACAGAAACCATGTCCCTGGTGAGTTGGAACTGGACACGAGGCAATGGATGGAGTTCCGTTTCATCCTCAGCCATGGACGTAACCAGACTCATGTTTCTTTGATATCTGTGAGGTCTCTGTTCATCTGTGCAGTTCAGTGATCTCATCCTTGCTGCTTGTCCCAAGGTAAAATAAATTTATGGATTTAAGGTGACTGAAGGTTTTTAAAACAAATCTCTTCTTGTCCCTCAAGGAACCTAAAAAAATCATATTTCAGCTTTCTGTTTTGTTTAAATGGCATCACAAAACTCCATTGCCCTCCCGGAAATATCACCGAAGAACTGCCTCAAATATGACCTGGGAGAGTGCTGATGCAGTTGAAGTAAATCATGCCGGTCATCCAGAGTGAACTGCTATTCCCATTCTCCTTATAAAAATAATATTAACCTAGAGAAAAAAAAAATGCTGAGTTTCTTGGAACTGGCTATCAGTTGAGTGGGTCAATTTAAGGTTTTAGTAAATATATTTTCTTCATGCTGCTTGAGGCCTTGAAGAGGAACTACTATACCTCTTCCAATATTTTTCAGTGCCGTGTGTCGTATAAAAAAAGAAATCAGATAGACACACTGTTGGACTCTCTCTTTCTGTCCAGGTTGACTGGAAGTTTTGCTGATTCTGACTGTTGAAAAACAATCAGCCCAAACACAAGCTGCCCTCCTTCTGAACTGCATTATTTTCTTAAAACATCAATAGACTTCTTTTTTTTATTTTTTTAATTGAGACAAATATTGAAGAGTCAAATGCCTTGTGTGAATCACCATGGTGCCACCAGAGCCATGCCAATTTCTGTGAGGTAAAAAAACCGTCCTGGGTATTCAGTACATTAAGCCCACTGTAGACAGTTCTGCTGGGAAGGAAGATGGGAAAATATGAGAGGTGAAAGATGTGTCTTAACCCCTCTAGAAACAGCGGGTTTGTATTTCAGACTCGGGGTCACTGATGACTTTCTTAGTCTTAAAAATTAAGAGGCGAACACGGTTAGAAGGGGAAAAAGGGTTTTACCTTGGTATTTATTGTAAGGATTCTTAGGTGCACCAGGAACAGGTTGAATACACTTTTGTGCACCCCACCATCCCCATCGCAAAGTCCCTCTCTCCTAGATTTGGTCTTATATTCTAGGTCTTACTAATTAGCATATTTATTAAATATTCCCCAATGAGAGGCTCAAATGAGCCCCCCCTCCCAAGGAACTTTCCCCTGGATGGTTTTATTTTAGTTTATGAAATGTGTTCTGGAGAGGACCTTGGGGTTTGGGTACCCTGGCACCTTAATTATGAAGCTTTTAAAATGTTTAGTTTTTTGGCTTAACAAACAAGTTTAAGAATGTAGGCAAAAAGCACTTAAAATATAGAAGTTGTAGAAAGGTATAACAGGGGTATAAAAGAAAAGATAAAAATCATTATGGCATCATCACAGACTGATGTGTTTCTTAAAAGGAGTCAAAAAGTCACAAATACTGTTCACTGAGCAGATGTTGTCCAGGTAATAGCAAAGGCACATTCCATTAACACTGTTTTGCCAGCATACTTAAATCTTGCCCTACAGAGCTGTAGGCCGCTTAATTAAATTTTTGTTCAAAAGAAGAGTGAAAAGAAAGCAAAGGACCAGCTTCTAGGTGTAAAACTAGTGTTATCCTCATTGAAACCACCCTGAAGCCAATAGAGCAAACAACTCGAAGTAAGGAAAATTCTGACATTTTCTAGCCATGTTCTGGCAGCAAATATGTTTTTGACAATCTTTGTCAAGGAGCTGAGAGCTGTTCCTATTCCCTTGTCAGCAGAGTGCTTGGTGGTGGGCAGCTCACCATTGCCATGAGCCTTCTGTTTCCAGTGAAGTAGACATGAGCTCACAGTCATGTGCACGCCTCATACAATCATGACGTGTGTGACTAGGAATAATTCAAATAGAAATAATCACATTAGCTCAAAAATGGAGATCAAAAACCTTATTGACCTTTACAGGCAGTGACACCGTCACTCTGACCAGTGTGCTCAAGACCAAGTCTTGATGCTCGTTTCATACCACTGAAAAAAACAGAGGCACACTCCAGGGTGCTGTGGCCAGGGGTAATATATTTTGTCTCTCTATGATTTGGGGGGTTTTTTTGCCTTTGAAGACAGGATTCAATGCAGAGGGTCACTCAGGTGGCATGGAAATTTCAGAGAGTCACAGACAGCATGGAATCCCTTTTAGGAGAATCTGGGTATTGGGAACACTTACAAATTGGTCATTTATGTCAAAATAGAAGAATTAGTGTGAGATAAGAGTTTCCTCCACATGTGGAATCAAGACAATAATATCTATTTTATTATATACCACTTGCCCAATGAATCTAATATCATAAGCCAAACAATAGAGAGTCGTTTTGTCCATAGAAACCTCAAGCGCTGGATGTGAACTCAAGAGTGAGGTTGGCCTGATTGAAAAAAGGAGTTGAAGTCACTCCTGTGCCACCATAGCAGAACTGTTTGGTGGATTCGGTGCCCTTGACCCAGGGCAGAGAATCTTTCTGATTTTACTAATGAAAAGTGGGGAAAAGTGAATGCCATATGAAAGTATTCAGAGATCAGAGATACTTCATGGAAAAGGGAGAACAGGTTGAGCTGGTTCCTTCATGAACCAATGGAATTTGTTCCAAGGGAGTGTGCACAGGCACTGATGGTTCAGTGACACACCACAATATGGTCAGTCTCTGAATCTACTTGGAGTCTGGAGTGAGAAGAAAATCTGAAAAATTCGGGCCTAGCCACAACTGGATTTATACACACAGAAGGCAGAAACACGGCCATACCAGCAAGTATCTGAGTTACAGGACAGGGAACGCAAGGTGAAGTGTGCCTTGGAGAATGGGCAACCCAAAAGCTTTTATGACATTTAAATCTGGTAATTGCTTAAACCCGTTGGCTTTTCCTGGTCTGATGCACAAAGATATGTTTCACATGCTCTGGATGTGCAGTTTTCCACGATTAGCCCGTGCATACTTCACACACACGTCTCACTGTGGGCCTGGGACACATTGCTCATTAGGGAGCAACCCGGTTATGCAGTGCTGCTGCTCTCAGCACATTTTTGTTAATCGTATCTGAATGAGGGTTACTACTTCTGGGTAAGCAATCAGAAGTTTAAACTGCATCTGGGTAAATACTCGCCATTGCATGAGGGTTTAAGCTGCTCCCAGCAGAGTCAGGAGTCATCAAGCAAATGCCCATGGCTTGTCTGGATGTATCACCATCTGTCTGCATGGTTTTGTCCTTTTCCAGTGGCAAATGTGGGCTTAGTGCTGGTGCACGTGAAGGACTGGTGGCTTCACAGAAAAGCAGGTGCTCTGAAAGCTTTAAATAGCTCTGCCACATACTTCAAACATGACTGGCAGCGCTCCTAGTATTCTGCCCTGCATTATTTGTCCAAGAAGCCTCAGCCTTTAACTTCCAGGCTTGGCCATTTCAACCTTAAGCCTTCATATGTCTCAGTCCTTCAGAGCATCCCACCACTGAACCTTGCTTAACACAGGTATGACTCCCTGGGGTGCTGTTCAAACATGCCAAGGGAGGGGAACATAATGAGAACCCATGGTAGGGCATCTGTAATTTAAGCCAGGATTTGAACCTAGGCCTTGGCAGATGTCTAGGAGAATTTTGCCCAAGTGTGCTTGTTTTCCTCCTTTCTTTTTCCAAGTGTTTGTTTCCCAGTTTGCACTAAATTTTATTGAAAACATCAGGCTAATAGCAATGGGGAGAGTGGTTGAGTAGATTTTGCCTCTTTTTCCCTTTTCTTTCTGGAATGCAGCCATCAAAATAAACATTAAATGCAAAATGCTGGGGCTTGAGTTATTACTTGTGAGGGTGCTGGGAGGGAAATTTATAGCAACATTACTGTGTTTTGCTAGAAATCTCTTAATGCACCAAAGTGGAGAGGTGTGTGTGTTTTTTATTAAAATGTTACACTCTATAAATCTGAGCAGCAGGGAGGACACAGGTGGCCCCGGGGCTCAGCTGACTGGACTGTCATTTTAAACTTGGGGAAGGTCTGTCTGACTGTCCTCCCACGCCATCCCAGCATCAGCACAGCCACAGGCTGTCTCCATCACGGACTGCAATGGCTCTGGAGGCTCTGCCTTTGCTTCTTTATAGCAGCCTTCCAGTACCTAAATGGACCCTACAAGAAACAGGGAGAGGGATTTTTTACAAGAGCCTGTAGTGATAGGCCGAGGGGGAATGGATTTAAACTGAAGGAGGGTGTGTTTAGATTAGATATTAGGGAGAAATTCTTCACTGTGAGGGTGGTAAGGCACTGGCACAGGTTGCCCAGAGAAGTTGTTTATGCCCCATCCCTGGAAGTGTTCCAGGCCAGGGTGGACAGGGCTTTGAGCAACCTGGTCTAGTGGAAGGTGTCCCTGCTCATGGCAGGGGGATTGGAACTGGGTGATCTTTAAGGTCTCTTCCAACACATACTATTCTAGGATTCTTTGCTGTTATTGCTGTGGGGTTTACTCCCTCTTTTTGTCCTTCTGATTTTTAAGCCACCAAAAGTGACCAGACAGACTGAGTCATTGCTCCTCCTTTGATAATCAATTTCCTAATGATTTCATTCAAACACTGTTCTTTTTTAGGACTTTCTCAGTGACCTTGTCTTGTTCCCTGGCAGCAGTGTGTCCTGATGAGGAGTTTTCATGAGTGGATGACCCCTCAAAGCTGAGGATGGCAGCTGGGCAGAGGTCTGTTGCAGTGGCTGGGCAAGGTTGTCATCATGCAATTTGGAGACTTGGGTGCACTTCACCAAGTTTGCTAACTCAGTACGGATTTCTGTGTGAGATGCTGCAGCTTTCTCAGGCTTCAGGGAAAACTGGAAAAGCTCAGGACCTAGAGAAATACCAGTCACTTGTGTCCCTGTGTCTGTCAGTAGATAAGGTACTTAAGCCTGAAATTCGGAAGCTGGCGAGTCGCTCACCTGGGCGGGTGGCTGGTACTGCTGAGCTGCTCACTGGAGGAAGGGGCAGAGACCTGCAGGACTCCTGGGCTCTTTCCCAGCTTCCAGTGGATGGCAGATATTGTGGCTTAGTGGGAGTTCAGGCAATCACTCTTTTTGAGACTCATTTTCTCTGCCTTAAATCAAGGGTGCTTCCCTCAGCGTGACACTTCACAGTAAGAACATGACATCCTCATGGGATGTACATGCAGGCATCTCCTCAGCCTGCTCCGCTGCTTGCAAAATATCCTGGATGCTTTCTGTAAGACCAATCCTGGACCATCCTGTGGAGGGAAACTGCAAACCCTGTGAACTGACTCCCCCTTAATTACACATGGCTCTGATGCAGTAAGTCCTGATAGGATTTTTCACAAGTTATAAAAAAATAAGGAATAGCAGTGTTCCTGGACAGTTTAAAAAAGTAAACAGGCAAACGAGTAACAGCAAAGAAAGGGTCATATCTGTGGTCCAGGAGACTGGAAGAGCAGCACGAAGCCCCTGCTAGGAATCACATCTGCTCGGAGATCCCGTCGCTGCGGCTGCGAGATGCGGCCGTGGCCAAAAGCTGAGCCCCCGGGGAGCGGCGGAGGGGCCGGGCAGCCCTCGGGCCGTGCACAGGGCAGCAGGGGTGCGGAGTGTCCGGAGAGAAAACACTGTGCGGAGAAGCCGAACGCTTTATTCGCAAACCCCCTTGCGAATAAAGCGTTCCCGCGCCTCCCCCTCTTCGGGACAGTTCTGGAAAGGACTTTTCCAGAGCTTGCCCAATCTCCCCAAAAAAACACACCTTCCCCTTCTTGTACTCCTCCTCGAATGAACCTGCTGAAAAACTCCCTGGCGCCAGTGCCTTGGAAACAGGCGCTCCGAGCAGCGGGATGGGAGAAAGCCGCTGCCGTGGCCCCGGAGCTTCGCTGCGGGAGCCCAGAGTGGGCACTCCTCGCCCCGGCCAGGAGCTCAGGAGCTCCGCGGCGCATTGATCCATCGCCCTGAGCACTCAAACCGTGCTGGGGCAGCAGATTTTGGCGCAAATCACAAGGAAAATAAATTTGTTCGTGGTGCAGTGTCCGCCTAGCATTTTGCTGTGATATCTGTAATGGGTACGGGATTGTTAGCAGAAAAAAAAAAAATCGTCACGATTATAATTCCTAGTAGTGGGTCAGGAATTGCTTTATTTGGGAAGATCTGTTCTTCCTTGGTTTAAAGATGGTTTAAGGGAGCTGCTTGGAGATTGCAACGAGAAAGGTGCATTTGTTACAAACAACCCGGGAAATATCTATCGGAGAGTAAGGCAAGGAGAGGAACGAACGAAATCCAAGGGCCAGGCAGGACCGGGGAGGGGGCTAAGCCGGCCGCCTCATCGCGGCAGCCCGAAAGTTCGAAAGAGCACTGCAGAATGCAGGAACTGGCGCGGCTTTGCTGCCCCTCTCCCAGACGCCTTGCCCTGAGTGCTTCATATTAGTAATTAAAAGTATCCACGCTTCTCTGGGAGAGCTTTTCATCCTCCCTCGGCAGCAGGCACCAGCTGCTCTCCGCCGAGGGATGCTGGAGGTGGGTCTCCGGGCTGGGGCAGCGCTGTCCCCGCGGCCTGGGCGGTGGGGCCGGCTCTCAGCACCAGGCGTGACGGGCTCCCTTTCCCTCAACCTTCCCCTCCCCAGCCCCAGCGTGTCCTCGTCTTTTCTCCCCCGGCCCCGCCGCCGCGGGCTGTCCCAGCTCTGCCCTGCTCATAAAGGTCAGGGGGAGCCGCTCTCGCCGCGCTGACAGGTGCACCAGCTGCCACTGGATGCCTTCGGCCCGGAGCTCCCTCCTCCCCGACCTCTTTGTTTCAAGCGCAGGGCAAGGAGGACATTCCCAGGCCGACGCACCCCATGGGGAAATGCCTATCCCGCGCCGCACGGCGGCCGCGGCCCCAAAAGGTCACCAGTGTCGGGGGCAGTCCTTGTCCTGTTCCCGGGACCTGAGGCGGGACGCTTGGGCCAGGGGGTCCGCCCGGTCCCGTAGCACCCGTGGCATGGGCGGGTGGTACCCAGAGCGCGGTGCCGCATCCCCAGGGCTCCGCTGCCCGCCGAGCCGCCCGGCCCGCCTCCTCCCTCAGCTCCCGTGGGGGCTCCCGTGCACCCTCCCGCCGAGCCTTCGGCCGCTCTCTCGGCATTACCGCCCTGCTTCCCTGAAGGCAGAGCCGCCCTACCTTCGCTGCGCCCGAACCTCTGCCTTAAGCGAAAAATAGCCCCTGACTTCAGAGCCAGTGCTGGCAAGGTCACACACAAAAGGAAAGTATCGAGCAAATTAATAGCGAGTGCATATTTCCCCGCGTGAAGGAATTTACAGACAGCCACCAGGGATGGCATATTAAATATAGACACCCTCCCTCCCCCATCCCAGATCTGTCCGGGGTGCTTGGAAGCGGGATGAAGCGAGCAGCATGGTTTTAACTCAGCCCGGCTCTACCGTCTAAGTCTGTCTGTGGTCCCCCCCGCCTGGCTCATCCCGGACCGGGGCACGGCTGGGTGCCCTCCGCCGAGCCCGGCGGGACGCGAGGCGGAGCGGGGTGCGGAGAGGGGTGCGGAGCGGGGTGCGGAGCGGGGTGCGGAGCGGGGTGCGGGGGACGTGGGGGCTGCCCCTGCTCCGTCTTCCCATTGGTTCTCACATACTGGCGTCACCCGGGGCCCCGCGAGTGCAATGCCAAAAGAGGTGATTTTCCATGGTTTTCTGGGAACACTGGGGAAAGGACGGGATCGAGGGGTTTGTGCTGCTCCTGGGCTGCCCCGGGCGCCGCTGCGCACCCGGGCGCCAGCGCAGGGCACAGCCCTCCGGGGAGCGGGGCCGGCCGCCCTTCTCCAGCCGCGGCAGCCTCGGGGTCTGCGTGCAGGACCGGGTACATCAGTGCTGCCCGCAGCTTGGCGCGAGCTCCACACTGCCTGGAAAAGAGAACAAAATTTAAAAATAAAGAAAAAAAAAAACCCACCAAAAAAAAACCCAAAAACCTAAGGGAACACAATTCTCGTCTGGAAAGCCCTTGTGGCCCGGAGCAGTCCCCTGAGGCACCTTAGGGTCCCGGGGGCTGTGCGAGCCAAGCAGTCCATGGTAGGTCTGGCCCCCTCCCGCCGCCTCTCCTTGTGCCCCGCACAGAGAGGGCTGGGGACCCCCGCCTCGCCCCCTCCTTCCCGAGCGGGCACCGGGGCCCCACCAAGAGCCGCTAAGCCCTCGGACCGGCAGCGGAGGCAGCCTGGGTCCGGCGGGTCCCTCACCCAGCGTCCCAGCGACCAAGCAGGTGCCCGCTTTGGTGACAACATACGGACACACAGGCACAGGTGGCCATGCGCACCTGTGGATGCTCTTGGAGAACTCCGTTCCCGGGGCATCAGGGCGGGCCGCGCCGCGCAGTGAGGCCGAGGAGAGCCGCGGACAGCGCGGCTGCAGGGCCACGGCCGAAAGGCAGCAGGGCGGAGGCGTGAGGGCTTGCGGGAAGCGGAGCTCTCTTGCTGAGGTGGCGGTAAAAGGCAGCGGGGCAGGATCGGAGGAGGTGGATGGAAAAGCTTTGCCCGCACAAGACCAGAGAGTCAGGGGCTAGCCTGGCCTCGGAGCCTGGTCCTTCATTGTCCCCGGAAAGGAGGGGAGCGGGTCAGCTCCAGTTCTCTGCAAGCACTTTCGTTACACGAGAAACGTGTTTTGATAACATTCGATATTTATCCCCAAGGAAAGGCGCAAAAAGCAGGACAGCAAAGGGTCCGCACCGCGCAGCTCAGGCCCCAGCGGTGCCCGGCAGGAGGCAGGAGCCAGAGCTCAAAGGCGGCAGGTACCAGCGGGACGGTCACCAAGCAAGCTCCACTCCCCAAATAAAGATGTAACTTCGTCCCGCTGGAAAAAAAGTTGTTGGGGGAGATTAGCACGAGTACTTTTTCCTCTCACTCCCCCCTTGCAGTGGTGTTATAAATAGGTCGCCTTCAGATCTCGGTCCAGTACAAAAGGAGCCCGCAGCCCTGAAGTGACCACACAAACCAATCCGTTGGGGAAACAAACTCGAAACAGTTTCCAAGAGCAGGGCTCTGCCAAATTGCCAGGAGGGAACGGTGCGAAAGATCCCCCCTCTCTCCATCCCCCTCTCCAGTGAAATGACCCCGCTCCCTGAACCCGAGGTATTTACTCTCCCACGGCTCAGAGGGAGGGGGCAGGACCTGGGGTGCTGGATCCGGCACCCCGGAGTCCTGCCGTGACTCTCCTCAGCCATCCCGTCGCCGCTCCGGCTGCAGCCATCGGGAATACCAGGAGGACGGTGGAAGTTTGAGGGGACACTACGGGTTTCCCTCAGCGGTGGCTGGGAAAGTGGGGAAGAGCGTTCTTGCCTCCTCCCCCCGGCCTCCTGCGAGAGCCCGGGCTGGTTCCCGCAGCCGTCCCGCCTGCCCTCTCCCCGCAGCCCTGCGCTGCCGCGGCCGGTGTGCAGGGACCAGCGGAAACCTCTGCCTTTTCCCTGGACTTGACACAAGCCTGAGTGTTTAAATCACACAGGAATAAAGATTTATTTTTCTTCCAGAAATCGAAATGCAGGATATGTCCGCCATCGCCTGCGCCTCGCTCCAGGTCCTCGCCCGGGAGTGACGCTCGCCCTTGCCGCGGCAGAAAGGAAAAGGCTCCTCGGAAATAAGCCAGTCAGGGCTGCCCTGGGCTGTCCGTTCTCTCTGGGGTGTCGCCGGCAGGCGACACCTGGAACGCCCAGAACTGCAAATTCCTGACGATTCCTCCATCTACTACTCGGTCGGCGTGAGCTGCCGTCCATTAAAGGCGGGACCGGTTGGCTCTCACAAGGGCTCCCGCAGCTCCGGGGGAGAAACTCCTCGGGAGTGACCCCTTCCAAAACCAACAGGGACCGTACCTGAAAATGGTCTCGGTATAAAGCCCACGTACACATGGAGTTAGCAACCGGTTGCTACGGAGCGCAGACCTTTCTGCCGCTCTTGCGCCCTTCACTTTTGGATGCATTTGATGCAGGGACAGGGCAGGTTTGGGGTCACTCGGAGAAAAAATGATGAGACCGTGTTTCAAATGGTGTGCGTCCCTTTGTGCCCTTGCTCTGCGGATCCTCGGTCCCGCAGTGGGGAATGCGGGCAGACCGGGCGGGCAGAGCGCCGCGGCCGGAGGGACACGGCCGTCCCGGCTGCGCCGCCACACGCAGCCCCATGGCCTCGTGTAACGGGAGGGACGCTCCCTGTTTGCCTTTGCATTCGCAAGGCTCCGCTCCCGGCTCACGGGGCTGAGGGGAATCCCCCGTCACACTTGCTGAGAGAACTGCACGCCAAATCTAGCCCCGCTAAACGAAAACAGTCAAGAGAAGTGATTTCCCGGTTATTCCCCCCCATGCCCGCTAGATCGCCAGGTATTTGCGCACATCCTTTCCCCCGGTAACGATTCCCGAATTAACCTTCCGCTTCTAGGGACGCAAATTGGCTCTGAGAGAGGGGGTTTCATTGCTGTCCTTTCCGAGGGCTGCGGATTAGCCCTGATTTGAAATTAATGGATTTTTCGTTATAGTTTAATGCAAGGAGGGGCTAGCCGAGCGCTCTGACCGAAAGGACCCTGGGCAGCCCTCCTTCGGCTCGGCCACGCTGCACTGCCTCTGCCAGACAGTGCACTGCAGCACTTCTGAATAAAAATTATATCTATATCTATATATTTCTATTTATATATATAAACTCCTACCCTACCCCCAAATCTCTCCCTTTAGTTTTCGCTCTTGCTGTTGTTTAACTTTGCCGAAGAGAAATCCCGAGGCCGAGTACAGTGCTGTAGCATCTAGGACTGCCCTCACATTATTTCTTTCAGGCTTCTTTTTCGTTCCTCAAGAACATCGTAGGGAAAGGAGCTGAAAAACACGTATTGAAAGCGCCCCTCCGCCGTGAGCGACTCTGCGAGTCCGCTGCGGAGGAGCTGGAGATGCGGGAGCTGAGGTGCTAGCGGTACCCAGGGCGGCTGCCCTTCGGCGGAGCCGCTCGCAGACTGTTGGTACCGGCAGTACCCAGGCTCCCTTGGCCGCCTCGCAGCGGATTTTAGGAAGGCTTTCATGCATTGAGTTGGTTTGGTTTTTATTATGCCGTGGACGAGGGAAAGAAAGGGGCCTGCGGTGGGGTGGGTGAGTTTTGGAGGGGAGAAAGAAAGGATAAGAAAAGAATTAAGTAGAGGTAATAAAGAGAATAAGGAAGGCAAATCCGCTGAAAGCTTTCTTGGACAAGAAAACTCAGCTAGCCCAGCGCTGCTCTGAGGAAAACTCACGAAATGGTTTTAAATCTCATAAATGAATCAGTCTCTGGATGTTTTTAACGACGACGTCGCTAGAAAACCCTTCTGCATCTGGGGGGCGAGGGGTGGGCTCCTATTCTTGTCAGATTCGAGCTAATGAAAACGGCGGTGCCGGTCTTGCTCGTGGAGCAAAGGCCTGGAGGGTGGCGGTGGCCACGGGCCCCTCCCGAGCCGTCGTCCCAGGGGTCGCATTCCCATTCTGCCGCCCCGCTCCCCCTTGAGCCGCATCCCGCTCCCCCCCGCACACACAGATATGCACACACACACATCAAAGCCACGAGTTCCCCCGGCTCTGCACGGGGTGGGGGAAGCTACGCGGGAGAAGGGAGGACACATGGTCCGGGGCCCGGGGGGAGCCCGCTGGGAGCCCAGAGCAGCCGCCGATGCCCCCGCTCCCCGCCCGCAGCCAGCTCCGCTGCGGCCCGCGGTCCCCGAAGGGGTTAAGGTTCTTCTTGTCTTCCCTTTCCGTTACTCTTTTTTCCTTTAATTTCGTTAAATTTCTTTTCTTTTCTTTTCTTTTCTTTTCTTTTCTTTTCTTTTCTTTTCTTTTCTTTTCTTTTCTTTTCTTTTCTTTTCTTTTCTTTTCTTTTCTTTTTTCTTCCGAAGGACTGTGGATTTAGTTTGCGTAATATCTTTATTACTGAAAACTTCAAGGTAAGTGAACAATAGAAACCAGATGTGGGGATGGGAGGAAGGCAGGATAAGAGTAAGTAAGGGGTAACAGGAGTTAACTGGGGGAGGAGGGGAATCAGGTTGAATGGGGGGGGGGGGAGGGAAGGACGACGAAAGGTGAGTATTGATTTATTTTTAAGCTCTTTCTGGGTTGTAATTGACCCCTCAAACCATAAAGGGCTTCTGCCAGCCTCTGTCCCTTTGCAAGTCACCTCTGGCAATCCCAGAATCTTGGTCCAATTCTGTGTGCTTTGTGACCCTGTTAAAATCCGTCCCTGCTGCCTTCCCGTTTGGATCCATTAGTTTTACACCTGAAGAGAGCACGTTTTTAGAGGTAAATAAATAATGACCACCATAAACGTGCGGCGAGACCCGGCGGAGAGCTCGCCCGGCTCTGTGCGGGGCGACTCCGGCACCGCTGTGCCACGGTAGGGAAACGGCTCCCGGCAGCGCTGGGAGAGCTGTCTGCCCTGAAGGGGTTAACGGGAGGGGGGAGGCTTAAAGGCAGATAGCTGCGGGGAAAATCCGTATTGCCTTTAATAGAGAGGAGAGGGTCGCAGAGGCGAGGGTCCCCACAGCTGGGGCAGTGAGCAGAGGAGAGAGCCGGAGTGAACAGAGCGTGTCACGACCATTAAATCGTCCCCAGCGCTTCCGCCGGCACGGATCTCGCACTCATCCCTTCGTGGCGTTTAAGTCATCTGCTTGATTTTCTGGTTTTTAATCATAAAACTTTAAGGGCTGGTTTGTTTTTCTGATTTGGTTTATTTTTTATTTTTTTTAAACGCAAAAGGTATGACCTCCACCCTCGCTCTGCTTCCACACACCCCCATACACACACACACTCACACACACCCCTTCCTGGGCCCCCTCCCCTCCACTGTCATCATCTACATATTAATTGGGGGAGAGGTCTCCCTCTCTCTCTCTCTTTTTTTTTTTTCCTATGTGGTGGGGGGGAAAGTGCAGGGAAGAGCCTCTTTAGAGCGTAGTTTGGAGGGAGACATGGAGGGCAAGCGTATGTGAGAGCACGGAGGGAGGGAAAGAAAAAGACCCCTTTTACTGAGCGAGAACTTAAGGGGGTTTGGAGATCTGGTCAGCTTTCACGAACATCTGAATCCTCTTAGAGCTCCCCGGCCCAGCTGTGAGTGTGTGTCTATGCGAGAGGGAGAGAGAAAGAGTGGTTCCTGGTGCCCCTCCAAGCGCATTAAGGACACTCGGGCCTTTTAATTTTAGGAATGAATGCTGATACTTGTGTTTCTTATTGTGATCCGGCTGCCATGGATTCCTACTACAACGCAGCCTCCCAGGACACAGAAGGCTCCTCGCCTTTTAGGGCATTTCAAGCAAGTGACAAGTTCAGCCCTACTTTCCTGGCCAGCAAAGGACAAGGCTTTGGTGACAGCAGCACTAAGTGCCGGAGCCGCTACAGCCAGCAGGAATGTCAGTCCCTGGATGGCAGCGTGCAGGCTCCCGGCTCTGCTGGGGCTCCGGCCTCCTTTAACAAATACCCTCCGCCTCAGCAGCCGCCGCACCTCTACATGCAGCGAGGCCCCTGCAAAACCCCCCCGGACAGCAACATCAAGCTGCAAGAGAGTAGCGGCCACAACGGAGCCCTGCAGGTCTCCTGTTACGGTGAGTCCTTGGCGTGCGGCGGGGAAGCACTGGAGGCGAAAGCGGAGAGACTCCCGGGCCTGGGAAGGGCCTCCCGGGAGCGTGGGGGGTGGCTGCCTGGCAGGACAAACCCTACCGGGGTCAAGGAGACCTTGCCCGGCTCCGGCGCGCAGCCCCCTCTCGCCGCAGCGGGGGCCGCGGTGCCCCACGAATTTCTTCATTCCCAGCCGGCTCTGGAGCCCGCGATGCCCGCGGGAAGCCGCCCTTCCCCCGTGTCCCGCTTCGCGGTGATCTTAATGGTAGTTTCGGAATGCGGGCGATGCGCTCCCGCAAAGCGTTAGCTCTTGAGCAGCGCCGGGAGCTCCGCGGAAACCGGGACAGAAACAGAAACAGCGGAGCGCCGGGCTGTGCGATGTACCCTCAGCGGGGACGCTTTTCCGCAGAAAGAACTTCTGGAAAATTTCACCGAAACCATCGCTTTTCGCGGTAACGGCCTCTCCTGTCTCTCACTTTCTCCCCTAATTGCCACTCCCCTAATTGATTTCTGCCCGGCTGCAGATAACCCCCTCGCATCCCCTCCGCGGGTCATTAGCGGCAATTAAGACACTCCCTCGCGCTGGCGCTCGACAGTACAGCCGGGAACGGGGGCACTTCTCGTGTCGTTTCCGAGCGTGGCTTTAAAAGGCTTCTTCGGGATGTTTCCGCTGTATCGGGGCGGTTAGGGAAGAGCAAAACAAACAAACAAACAAACAACCCCCCCAAAAACAAGCAGAAAAATTCAACAACGAAACAAATAAAGCCCCCTAATCAGCTTTCCCAGGAAGAGAAAGTGGAAATGTTAAGCTCTTCCTTTCCCTCCCGGTGATCTCTGTGTGGGCAGAGGGGCTGCCCCGGCCTAGATTCAGCGCGTCGCCGCTGACGGGGTTCCATCCTCGACGTGTCAGTCCCAAAGGCAGGGAAAGCTATAGGACCGTGTCTCCAGGGAGACCCTAAGACGGGCAGTGACTTTGGACTGGGGGCACAGGGGAGGTGGAAGAGGTACGGGTCAGGCCATCAATCCCACTTCTAGGCTCTCGTCGTCATTTGAGCACTCTTTGCCCTCTTCATCCTTTCCCCCCATTTCTAGACTTAAAGGAGGGTTGAGGCGCCTTACTTCTGCCCATCTCCCAAACCCGGGCGTGCCAGATCGCCTTCAGGCGCCGTCCCTCGGCCCCTGCTTGCAGCTGACGTGTCCCTGGATCCAGGCCCACAGCCCCAGATCCCCCACGCACAGGTGACTCCCCTTCGCAGGGAAAGGACACTAAGTCCTCTCCATACAGACGCAGGCACAGCCCAGGTATGCTGCCCCCGGCCGGGCTCCTGCCCCGGCCCGCACGGGTCTTTCCCGTACCCGGTGGCACAACCATCCTCCCGCGGGTATCTCCTCACCGGGCCGCCGAGGGGCATGAGGGCTCTCTTTGAGGGCTGCTTGAGTGCTCTTTCTGGCCAGAGCTGGGGCTCTGACCCTCTCCTACGCTCCCTCTCTTCTCCTGCCCTTTCCCCGTGGGGGGACAGCCCCCGCCAGCCTCAGGCCCGCTCCGCATCCGCGCAGGCCTCTGGGGCCAGCCCGGGCTCCGCGGGAAAGGACACGGTGGGACCGGGGAGCCCCGCGGGGCTGTGGTCCGTGCGGGAGGTAACCGGTCCCCGCTTCCTCCCGCAATGGGGTGGCAGGGCAGCCTCCCGCGCCTTCCCGGCCGCCCTGACATCCTCTCTCTGTTAACCCGCTCTCTTGTTTTTGTAGGTTGCAAAGCCCAGGGTGCCGGCATAGCCTGTGATGACACATTACAACCCCTCGGTAGAACCACACGAGTTTATTGCCCTCCTAACACCGCCGGGGTTCCCCTGATTTGTTTTCAAGCGGGCCTCGGGGTTCTCCTTCAGTGGGAGCCCCGCGGCGGCGGCGGGAGGCCCGGCCCGGCCCAGACCGCGCTGGTTGTGAGCCCCTTGTGATGTGGCTGGGGACGGTGGGCTGTAATGAGAGACACATGGCTCGGCAAGGATAATTAATAGCAATAGTGATAATAATAGTGCTTAATGGTTGGAGAGAGAGACTTTCTGATAACAGACAGATCGGGGTTTCACGGAGCGACTGATACATCCGTAGGCGCCTTTTCCCAAACCGCGAGACCACCGCGCCGGGCGCAGGAGTTGTGCCTCGGGAGCCCCGAGACGGGCTAAAAGGACGGGGAAGCCTCGGAGCCGGGGTAGATCCCCTCTGCGTGGGTGAGCGCTGGGATAGAGGAAGCCGTCCCCGTTGTCTGCGGCGGGCACAGGCGCGGTCAGCCAGGGCGCCCACGGCACCCAAGGTGGGTGAGGAGAGCTGCTCGGAGCGCTTTGCTCGGGAAGCCGGGGACAGGCGCCTGTCCCGCCGAGCCCCCGCCGCAGCTCCGGCGCTGGTCCTGCCGTGCGCGCTGTGCAGGGGTGCAGGAGCGCGGCGGGGACCCCTGGCTCCCCGCGTTCCCTGATGCCCGGGCCTGAACAGGATGCTGGAGCGGTGGGACGCAGGGACCGTAAACCCCTCAATTTGAAAAACAACAAAACCCCAAAAGAAGAGGGGAAAAAAACCTCAACCAAGCAAAGCACAAACCGAGGCCAACCAGCAGGCAGGCTCTCCTGCCGGGGCATACTCAGGCGGCCGGCTGCGGCGGGCCCATCGCCCGGCCCGGTCCCCCCGGGGTGTGCTGCTCCCCGCACGGCGGCCCCGCAGCCCTCCCTTCCACCTTTCCCCTGCTCGCTGTGGAGGCCCCGGACGAGCCCGGAGCGGAGCGGCCGGGAGCGGCGGCGGGGGCCGGGCCGGCGGGGCACGGCGGGCATGGCACACACTCCGAGAGCCGCAGGACCAGGGTGTCCCCTCCTTTTTTTAGTTGTTTAATTTCATTTTATTTCTTTAATAAACAAGTCTTTTTGAGTTATAAAAAGCCCGAGCCTGCCATCTATTGCTCTCGGCTTCTATTTCTAGATCTAAGACCTTCCACTGCATTGTACGGATAAATATAGGCCAGGGAGAGCTGCGGCCGTAAATACACGGAGGACACGGACGAGAATCGTCGGAGCGCTTCCAGCCCGGCTTCTGGCAGGGACAGCGGCACCGAGCGGCCCTGGCTCTCGGCCGGGCTCCCCGCGGCCCCCTTGCAGAGGCGGCTGCGGGCCTGGCCCTATGGGGTTCCCGGCAGGGCTCCTCCTGTGCCTACCCGGAGCCCGCTGCCCCTGCACTGAGACGGGCCGGCAGCCTCTCACTGCTTCCTCCGCCAACAGGGGTACGGGTTATTCCGCAAACCGGCACGGGCAGTGAAAGCCGAATTCTTAAATAACAGTCCTAGAATCATAGAATCATCACGGTTGGAAGAGACCTTCAAGATCATCTAGTCCTCAGAGCAGGTTATATATCTTGGCTTAGGAGGGGAAAAGGCTTTCGAATGATTTATGTGCTGTAGTAATCTGACTTGCTATTTCTACTGCTTGGAGCTGAAGTAAGTTATATTTCTTGAAACGTGTATTCACAAACCCCTATGCACACAGAAATGTATATGTGCATTGCAGCCTAGAAATACCGGCTGGAACAAAATCCTTTGGGGAGTGAAGGCGAATGTGATGGGGATATTTGCTCAAAGGAAACGGGAGAAAGGAAACAGCTTTCTCTAACAGAGGAAATTCTTTAAGTACCGCGTTATGCAAATAACGACCATTTCTTTTATTTAGCTAGCAAATAAAATGTGCGGCCGTAAGTGCGGTATTACTAGAAGTACGGAAAGTCACTGCTGTAGGAATCGGAGGCTCGCTGCGTGCTTTTTAAATTGACACTTTTAATGGACTTCTTCTCCTCCTCCTTCCCTGATGTAATGTAAGCTGCAGGCACGGCAGGAACGAGCTCGCTGGCGGTCCCCCTCCGCCTCCCGCGAGAGACCGCTCTCTGCCAGGCGCTGGGGGCTCCCCGCGGCTCCTAGCACAGCCCCCGCCGACGTTCAAGGGCTGTGCGGAGCTCGCCGTGCGCCGGGGAGAGCCGGCGGCGCCTGCCCCCTTCCCCGGCTTCGGCCGCAGCCCCATGCCCGGGGCGGAATGGGGTAACGGGGGGGTGCGTTCTCCTTGGGACGCCCTCAGGGCTCCCCCACCTCGGGAGATGCCGTGTCCCCGCACCGAGGTCCGGGCCGTCCGGCTAAGGATCTCCGCAGGAATGGCTCTGCCAGGAAGGGGATGGCGGTCCCTGCCCCTCGCCCGCAGAGAACCCGGGGTGCAGAGGACTTTGGGAGGGGAGTCCCGAGCTGCGGCGGCCCTTCGCTCCTGCCTTCCCTTTCCTCTCCCCGCGGCTTTGATCTCGGCCCCGGCTGCTGCCCGGGCTCCTTGGCCGCTGCTAAGAGGGAGGAGAGGCAGGCGGGGTGCGCGGGCTCCCCCCGCGCCTCTCTCCGCCCGGGTGGGGAGATGCTGCTGCCCTGATCCCCGCGGGGGCAACGAGGCAGTATAAAGGGGAGAAGTGCGCGGGAGGCAGGCGCGAGTGGGGAAGGGGACAAGGGGGGACGTGATCCAAGCTGGCGAAAGGGAGAAGGAGCCGGCAAGCGAAGCCAGGAGGGCGGGGAGGCGAGGCGAGGTTCGGGGAGCGGGGCGGCAGGGCCGGCCCTTCCCTCCCGCTGATGCGGGACCGGCTGCCCGGCGAGGCTCGGCCGCCGGCTCCCGGCGTGCTGCTGACGCCGCCCTGGCAATAGCCCTCTCTTTTCCACAATAGGGCCACCAGATCTGCCATTCAAGGGTTCCGGCACCCTCCCAGGGAGGGGAGGGAGCTCTCGCCAGGAGTTTGGCTAAACCTCTGTTTGAACAGACACTCGGAGGTGCGGGATCTCCTCCGCGGAAACGTGCGGGATTTCCTCAGGGAGCCAGACGCGAAGGTAGGGCTCACGTTCCTTATCGCTAGGGCCGCGCAGGTTTATTCGCGGCTCTTTCCAAAAGGTCTTTTGCGCTTCTCTTGAATTGGACGGTAGATCTGGCTGGAGGCTTTTATAGGATTCGTGACCCGAGCTGTTTATAACACTCATGTGTCAAAGGACCGGGAGACTCCCTCCCCGTTGTATCCCTGCCGCTCCCTCCTTGCAGTAAGATTTCTTTTCGCACTAGAGCTGTTTATTTTCGAATTGTCCGCTGCTGATTGGGATTAACTCCGCTTTAGCCCTACACTTCAGCAGCGCACGCCTGTAAACCCAGCAGGACGTTACCAGCTACAAGAAGGTGCGGAAAGAGTCTTAAAACTTTTACTAGTCTTAATTGTTTTGAAAGCAACACAGAGCGAAGCAGACGAGAAAAATACTGATGGAGAGAGAGATTTGGAGATGCTTGTTTGAGTACGTTGTTTTTCCTAAGGGTTTGGTGTAGGAGTCCCATTAACAATATATGCTGATGCCAGATAGCGCAAATGAGCTGTGTGTGTGTTATCTGGAGCTGCAGGCTGTTTATTTTGTGCAGCCTTTTGAGTGTACATTCAGCGTGGTTGCATGACTAACTGGCTGGAGTGATTCACTGGCTGCTTTATGGGTGACTGCTCAAAACAAGTTGTGAATCAAAAGAGATTTCTTTGGCTGTGGTTTCTAACCTCCCAAGTTAAATGCGCCCACGGTTTAAGGGGAGCTAATGTGCAGACTTCAATCCCTCAGATCGCGAAGATTTATTCATTTTCCAAGCCCTGCGTTCAAAGCCATGATGAGTTTCCCTTGTAAGAGGGAGGTGGTGTCTGAGAGGCTCGGAGCCAAGGTCTGCTGCTAAAGGACATCTCCAGACCGGTCCATTCGGTCACCCTAGTTCCTGGCCCTTTAGCCAGTTTTGCTCTCTGGAGTTCTTAAGATGCTTTATTATTTGTTCAGGGCATTTTTGTAGCTGTAGCAATTCTCAGGTATAAAGTGTGACTGTGTCTCGGGGCAGTAAGAGGCTTTTATTCTCATTTTACAGTCGGAAAAACTGACACTTGGAACACCCGAGTGGCTTGTGCAAGGTGAAGCTGTGGCCACTCAGTGGCATCAGTGTGACCTTCGCAGGGCCGTGGCTCCGGCAGAAGGAGGCACTCAGCCGGCTAGAGAAGGAGCCACTGCTGGAGTCAGAAACTCACAGAGCAGAGGTCCCTTGTGTGATTTTGTAGGAGCTTTTACTTACGTTTCTTGGTAGTCATGTCCTTATTCCGTGCAAGAAGCTGTAAGCAATCGGTGTGCTCTCAAATGCCCAGGTCTCGCAGTATGTAAAATAGGCTCAGCCTGCCAATCCACGTTAATGGTCCAATCTTTAAAAAGCAACTCATTGGTGTAGGCAGCCTATATTGGCCAACACAAGATATGAGTTGTGCTTTTCAGAAAATGCTGAGCAATCCCTGCCCCAAAGTCATATGTTTCTGAGGTACTCCTCCTACATATCTGAAAAAAAATCCCATCTCAATTGTTAATCATGTTGGAAAGCACAGGTCTAATATCTTTATGTAGATACATTTTCAAAAGGAAAAGAGAGAGTTCTGGGTTAGGAGAAGCCTAAGTTGTAATGCAGCTGATATAGGACCCCTGTGACTGGAGAAACATTTACTAAGAGATGGATGGGAATATTTCTTATTAATAAAATGTCAGAGCAATTTATCATAGTTACATGTGTCTCAGCAGCCTCAGCTTGTAAAGTCCATAACTAAAGGAGGAGAGCTGCTTACATATATTAAATAAATGACCTCCACTTTATTTTCAGTGTAAGTTCAGATGATTCAATGTTATTATACATACTGATGAATCTTCTTGGCCACATTTTTCACTCGTGCTTGCAAATCATCTTCATATTTTGACTGTCACATAAGTAGGCACAATGTGAAAGAGCAATTTTGATCACCATGATAATTCTAAGGTCATTTTTGGTCAAAGAGGGGAATCAGTGAGAAACAGAGGAAATGGATGGAGAGAGAAAGGAGCAGACATGAATGAGGAGAGGCAGGGGAAGAAGAAGAGGAGATATCTTGGATGGGTAATAAGCAGTGACACACTCAGCATTATTATGGAAGGTGATGTGCAACTGCTTTTATGAACTATCTAAGTATGAACCCACCGGTATAAAATTCTTTATATCTCCCTTGAGAATAGCTGTGATTCAACATTTAGTAGCTGCTGTCTTAAGGTCCCAGCAGGATTTAATCATGACAAGCTGGTATGTCATGAGCTGTGGTCCCTCATCTTCACTGATTGAAGACCATTGCATTACCCAGCTCAACATTAAATGTCTATTTAAGTCTATTTGTATCTGATAATTTTTTTTTAAAATGAAGATGTAGCTTAAGTGTTTATCTTTTTACATTTAATCTGCTTACTGGAAACAGATGGTGGAATCAGTATAATTTCTAAATATATTCTTTATTAGCAAGAACTGTGTTCATTAGCTGTAGGGCAGTGGGTAAGCTGGTGGTGGAGCCTGAGAGGTGCCCTGGTTTACTCACCAACACCATGCTGTGTGCTGAGCCTGGGTGCAAACCCTGCGGGGCTTATGAATGTAACAGCCACCTTTATTCACTGGAAGTCTTAAAACCCTACAAAACCAAAGGGCAGGGAGTCAACAGCATCAATGCCCATCAGAGAAGTGCTATCAATGGGGAATGAGAAAACTGAGGAAGAGAAAAAATGTTTTGGGCAGACTGGTGTCTGGGGGAATAAAATAAACTTGTAAGGTCTCAGTATAACTCCTATCTGGTTGCTCTTGTTCCCCATCTGGGCTCTATGTGCAAGCACTGCTGCCCAAAAGAAATATCTTGTGTCACATCAGTTCCTCCCTGTAGTGGAAGCAGCTCCCTTGGGATTTTGGATTTTGACTGACTGCTTCACTTGGGAGCTGTAACATTGTTTTTGGGGTAGGATGCTGTTTCCAAAAAGGGAAATGGGGAACTGTATTCATTCTTTTGATGCAAGAGAGATCAGATAACAAAAGTGCTTGCAGCTCACTAATCAGGAGCAGTGGGAAGTGAAAGAAATTCACACCAGAATTAAATCAAAACAAATCAAACTTGTACAGTATGCACACGGAAAGAGTGCAATATCAAGAATTTTTCCAGAAAGGGTCAAAAACAATCAGAGAAAGCCTCTGTTCTGGGAGAGTGCTCAGAGCAATCTGGAGGCCCAATTGCAAGACCATGACTCTGCGAGGTGTTGAGGAATGGGTGTGACACAGGCTAGAAGTTGTTTCATGAAACAGGGGAAACAGGAGAATATTGCTCAGCCCAAAATTAAATACATGACCTGTGCCACAGCAAGGTTTCTGAAGGAAAAGAGGAGCATTTAAAAAATGACACCAAAGGCTCACTGGGGTACCAGCCTGCTGGGCATGGAGCTGGTCTCAGCCTGCTGAGTCTGCCAGGTGGGGATGGGTCACCCATGAGACCGGCCCTTTCCAGTGTGTGCGCACAAGACCACGGCATCAGGTTTTTCCTGCCCCAGAGATGTCACTCAAGAAATACTGCATGGGAGGCTGATGCATGTCCGTTCCCACTGTGCAACTGGCTGGAAAGAGGATCTGGGCAGAGCTCTGCAGAGCTGCAGAGCTCGTTCCCAGAGGAGAGCCTGAGGCTAAACGGTGGGGTAGGGTAGGCACTAGAGCCTGGACCACAGTGCTGATCTACAGTTCAAGAGGCTGCGAGACCTTCTGGAGCACCATGCGGTTCTTTTCCAGCCTGCCCTGGGATGGTGCATGCCCAGACCTCTTCCTGGAGCAGAGTCAGGAGCACAGCTGTGGCAAGGACCCATAGCTGAGAGCTGAGAAGCACTGTGCTACAGACATAACCTGGCTTATCAAGATTTGGTCTGAACCTTCGTAAGCAGATTGGAGCCAGATATCACTCTGAGCTAGACAGGACATAGCCAAATGCTAGAAGGCAAGAGGAAGAAGAACCTACCCAAATTGGCAGAGGACCTGCAGACATTCTGTGTTCCTCACATCTCCAGTGAGGACTTCCAAGACAAATAGCCGATGGACCAGTTGCTAGACAGTTAGGCAGGTTGTGCAGAAGGCCAGAAACTCTCCATGGAGCTGTGGGATTTATGGCAGAGCTTAAATATTGCATTTCATCTCTTGAGCAGAAGTTGGAAAGCTGCTACTGGAAGAGAGGGAAGCTGGTTGCTTTATATAGGTATGAGGTCCTGTGCTAGAGAAATGAGTATTTCCATCCAGTTCATACCACTCCAAGCTATTAGAAAAAGGGACTTATGAAAGATAGAAAGCAATGGGGTATTGGCTGCAACATCAAACATGAGTGCAGCAACTAAGTTAACTGCTCTTTTGGGGAGGGGAAATATCCACAGAGGGGGTTGCTATAAATATATGGCTGATCAGGACAGAGCCTCATAAAAATCAACTGAAAGGCACAAAGTCAGCTCAGGAAACAGGGGGACCTGTAACTGTGCATGCAAAGTTGGGTGATGCTGGTTTTGAGTTAGAGCTGAAGCTATAATAAGGGTTATCTGTGCCCAGGCTTGAATATTAAGTTGGTGTCCAGAAAACCCTGCTTGTAGCCTTTCATTAATTTGGTTTTGTGGCAGGTTGTCCTGGAAATCCCCTTTTCCTTAGCCTTGGTGGTAAAAATTGGAGTTCTTTGTTGAACAGCCTATTTTTCTCCATTTGTCAGCAGTCCCCCTGAGAGTGGGCAATGGGAATAGCCAAGTAGCAGGAGAGGGATTTATCACCTGTGTAATTTACAGGCATCACAGGTGCTCATTCAGGTACTGCAGCTGGTCATTGAAACCAGAGAGGGAGATGATGGGACAGTCCAAAATGTAGCCGTAGCCCTCGCCCTTGCATGGGCCTGAGGGAAGGCAGAGACTGAGGAAAATATTCTTGCTGGCAAAAAATGCATGCAGGAGAACAGACCCTGGGATCCAGGAAATGGCCCAGCACAGCCAAGGTAGGAGATGAACTAACACTCAGCATATTCATCACTGAGGCTACGACCTGGTCAGTCAACACCAGGGCTTTCAGCCTAGGGTGTTTTCCTTCAAAAACATGGCTCATGTGAAAGAAAGAGGTTTAGGCAATCCGTTTGTGGTGCCTGCCTCTGCAGGCAGGCCCTGAGCTGTCTCTTTGAGCTTCTACAGAGTTTTTGGACCTCATCAGTTGTCCTGGTTAGAAAGAAGGCCAGCAAGAGCTTTGCTGCGTAGTACATTAACCAGAGGGTGCTTGTGTCTTACCATTACTAGATAATATCTGGGATGTGCCTTACTAGGTTCATTTTGGTTTCCACAGTGAATATCTGGAGGTGAAAACAGCTTTCGTGTTAGCACAAGTCTATAAAATACTGTAGTGTGGGTCTCCCATCCCCTGTGCACAGCAGCCCTCCCTTGGGAAACCAAGACAGCAGGTACTGCATAGGCACCCAGTCCCTGTGGTACAGCCGGGGGTGTCCTGCTGCGTGCTGAGCCCTTTAACAGGAACCAATGGTGTTTTATGCTCATGATGCTGCCATGAGCTCCAGCCTGCCAATCTAAACTGAACCCAGAGCAAGGTGAACTGCTGAAGAGAGGCGTAACATGCAGCCTGGGCAACCTCAGCCAGGAGCAAAGGGGCACTGCTTCCCCACCGTCAGGGAAGGGAGCACGGAACTGCCAGCCTGTCTGGCCTTGCAGGGCACTGATCCTGCTCCTGGAGGCTCAGCTGCAGGCTTGCCGGGATTACAAAAGCTCCACACGCCCCTTGTGAGAAGAGAAAGCTACCCCGACAGTGAAAGGAGAGCAGCCAGGCATTTTCAGGGCTGAAGCAGTTTCCATTGAACACAGCTGGGGGTGCCTGTGGGGTCGGAACAGCACTGACACAAGAGCAGTCACCAAAGACTTGTTCTGCCAGTGCCTTGTTCAAAGGCCTTTTTTTTGGGCAGATACCTCCCTCAGCAGGGCAGCAAGAAAAGACTGAGACTGTATCCTTTTTTACCTCCTTCTTTCACAGTGTGCAGGAATGAAAACTCTCCTATTTCATCCATAGATGTAAGTTTGCAAGAGCAGAGTTCATGGAACTAAGAGGGAGTGTTCCTCAGAAAGACTCCTGGCGTCAAACAAGGTGTGATTAAAATAAAAAAATCCCTTATTTGGCAACCTTGTATGCTTTTTTACTCTTTTCAGACTAGCAAGGCAAAAGCCCTCCAGTCATGGTGGGAAAGCTTGGAATTTAAAGATGAAATGTTGTATAAGAGATGGGAAAACAAAACAACACGTGACACGCACTCATGAGAGCTCATTATCACCAAAACACTCAAAAAAGAGGTTCTGATGTTTTCCTATAATGTCTTGAAGTTGTGAAGTCTTTAGTCAAGCCATGAGAGAATCGGTTTTGAGGAAAATGCAGACAGATGATGGAAAATTACTACAATGAAGTGTGATGCTTTTCTTGCACGTGTTGTATTTCTAAAGTGGGTCCCCAAAGATGGGCACAAACCCTACTGGGCAGTGTCTCCTGGGGACTTTACTGCAATTCATTGCCATTGGTGTTGTTGGGCCTTTGCCTGAGACAGAATCTGCCAGAAAATATTTGTTGGTAGCTATGGATTTCTTTAGAAAATGACCTGAAGTTTACCCAAAAAGGAACCAAGACGCTGTGATAGCAACCAGGCTTCTAAGGGATGAATTTTTCACCATATTTGGGGACCAAGACACAAAGAACATGCAACAGGGCAGAGGCTTTGATGCCGAAGTATTTCGACAGGTTTGTCAGATGCAGGTAAAGGCAATAGGAGTTATCCAGCACCCTAAAGATGGTAGGGAGGAGAAGTTTGACTGGTGCTGAGAGGAGGCATTGAGCCAACTGTGTGCCACCTGGCCTGAGATTCCTCCATTTACACTCCCTGGTCTCCTTGTGCTGCTTCTCAAGGCCTGGGTACCTGCCCTATGTCAGCATCTGAGAGACCTTAGTGTGTCCTGCACAGCACCAAAACCCCGTGAGTGGGCAACTGAATCAGCCCCAGAGACTTCACAAGAGAGTGACAAAAGGACCAGGAGTGATCCAGCCCTTTGTCTGTTCTGTTGGGTTTAATGACTTTCAGTGTAAAGGGAAAGCGCTGTCTGACCCCAGTTCTCCTTGTCAGACATTAGCCAGGAAACACAGCACAGTCCTTGGGAGAAATTCATAAATCTGGACTATGTAAGTCTGGCCTATCTGGACACTGCAAAAAACATGGGGAACAGCCCAGGTTTTTCTAGAGAAAATCTGATGCGATTATTGACTGGTGTAGGCTTTTGTGTGGGAACCTGGCTGATTGCACATCCCACAGAGATGGAGATATTAGGAGCCTGCAGCAGATAAACCATGGTCTGTAGCAGTGACCACATACACGCATTAACACCTAAGAGGCCAGTGGGTCCTGGCCAAGGAGAAGTTATGAGGGTAACTGAGTGGAAAAAGAAAGCCAAGAATACAGCTAAGGATGTTGAGTCTGGTAGGAATTAGTTCCCCACTGGGGAAAAGTAGGGAATGGCCTCATTTAGCCCACAGATTTTATTAAAACCAAAAACTTTGCTGAGAACTCCTCCTCAGGAGTTCAAAAGAAAAGGGAACAGCAGCTGAAAGCGTGCGGTGGCATCCCAGTGGGAGCAAAGTCAATCCAAGCTCTATGAAAATGTCCCAACAGGAAAATGCGATATGAGTATGTAAATAGCGACATTGGTGGCTCTGGCACTTGCTCCCTGTGTGCCTGGCATGAGCTAGGTCCATGGCTCTGGGTGCCTCTGGAAGGAGGCTGAGCAGGACATGTTTGTGCCGGGATGCCTGACAGTGGTGTGCAAAGCAGTTCCCTTTGGTTCAGTCCTGTGCCAGAAGTATTAACACAGTGGTGTGGGCATGGGCACTGAAGACTGCCCAAAGCACATCCCAGAGCATGCCTGGCCCAGGTGGCTGGGGACAGCAGGGGACCTGGCAGCACGGCAGTGATGGCACTGTAGCACCATGGCTGAGGTGACCTGCTCCTCGTCCTGTTGTGTCCTGCCCAAGGGGATGTTAAGGCAGACCACCCCTTTTCCAGGCAGGCAGTTCTGCTCCATAGAACTGCCCCAGCTTTCTCCTGGGGCAAAAACCATTAAACAAAAAGATGGTACACTGGCTTCCAGACTGTCCCTGGCTGGTAATAACCTATGAAACTTCTTACTGTAGCATCCAAACATCGCAGTCCATCAGCTGGCAGGAGACGAAGTAACCTTTTATTTTCTGTTTATGTCATATCCTTGACAAAGTTACAAACATGTTATGTAGTCCACAGTTTGAAGCAAATTGGATAGTATAGCAGTTGAGCTATCCCCGTTTATAAGCCTCAGCTTCATCAGCTGTAGGAGGTGTCAGTGGGAAGAACAATGGGGTTTAAGCCAATTCAGGAAGCTGCATCTTTGCTTTGGAAAACAGAGGACATAAACAGCAAATACTCATAGCATCCCTGATTCCAGGCAAGTCTCTCATTACCAGCAGGCACAGACCAGGGCTGTGCTCCCTTCTTTGGGATGGAGAGTTTCCTCTTGCACTAAAACCTTGGCTCTAAAACCCTGGCTCTTGGAAGCTACATAGTCACAACTGTGTTCACTGAAGTAGTTGTGGAGTTTGGAGCCCCATTATTTACATCCCACTGTATATTTTCTCCTGAGAGCCCTATAAACAAAATGAATTACAGAAGAAATAACACATTCCCACACAGGCATGTTTGCCTCTCATGAAGTCTGAAAAACCATGACCCAAATGTACTGTGAGATAGTAAATCTGAGAAGGCAGTGTGTGGGAAGCCTAGTCTGAGATGAGAAGGACAGAGAAAGCCACCCACTGCAGCCCCCAGCATCTTTCCCTGCAAGCACTCTGAGCCTGGGAGCTGGAAATGCTTTGGGGAAGCAGATGCCAGCTGATGCCTAGTGGCCCCACTGATTCCAGCAGCCATCAGACATTGGAAACTGAAGTGTTTATCTGTTCCTCCTAAATTTCAACCTTTCCAGAGCCTTGCAGACAGGCTTGTTTCTGAAGAGAACAGCAAGACACCTGGTGAAAAGGGGTCTTGCTTGCTCTCCTCTAGGAAAGTCTGAAACAGCTCATACCTTTCCAGCTGGTGCTTTCCATGTGTACTGATTCCAGCCCATGTTTTGTGATTGTGTGATTTATTCTCCTCTCTAGGCTCTCCTGCCTGCAGTCACTTTGTCCACCTGCTTTTATGGCCTCCTGTTGCTTCCCATCCTGCTAGAAAAGGCACCTTTTAAGCACCGAAGCTCTGCTTGTGGCACTGGCATCATGATGTCTCCAGGCAGAGACTTTCTGAGTTGTGGTCTGTGCCAGCACACAGCCACCCTTATGGAGATCAGATATCCCCAAAACAAGGGCTCCCCTAAGGATGTATTTTGGGAGACAGGGAGCAGCAGGGATGAACGCCCCGTGTGTTTCATTTGCAAATTGTGAGCAAGGTATGATTTCTTTGAGGTCTGTCTGGGACACAGGATTGTTGTTGGGATGATGTTTGTGAGTAATCTTTGGTCAGCAGACTGTGTGTGTGTGAACTGGTGCAAGGAGCAGGCAGCTGAAAGGGCATCTGTGGTGGTGAGTGGAAGGTGGGTACACGGCGAACACAAATGATGAGCCTTTGTTCCCTGATTGGATGAGCACCTCTGGCAAAAGCAGGTTTCTGGGACAAATATTCCTTTTCACAAGTTCCTAAAGATGATTTCTGTAAATGTTTGTTAATGTTTACTTGACATTTGTAGTCACTCATGTCAATATGATCCCACCCTGGAATGTTAACTAGAAGCAAACACAAAAGTGGGCATGAGCTCAGCTGATGCGGATACAGTTTTTAATTTAGGTTGATTTTCATGGTCATTATCTTTCACGTAATCATCCAGTTCGGTTGAGAACTAGTGGTGCTCCAGGAGCTCCTCTCCTTCCAAGAGTCATGATTTTTTTGTTTTCTGTTAGGAAAATGTGTTACCAGAGTCACTGCTGTTTGTGTCTACTGCCTGACACTTCATACCACAATCCTGTATCCAGTTTCTTCTAACTTAATCAAAACTTAACAATCTTGCCTAAAAGCTCCCCCAGCTGTTGTTTGCCTCTGGCTGTTTTTATAATAGTTTTTAAAAAAAGTTCTTCTCAATCAATTAAGCTGTTTCCAAGGATGTAACTAAAACTAAGCACATTTTTATTTTCTCCATGTCAGGGAAAAAATCTGATGATGACTTTTTTCATAAGTTCTGCTGCACTGTGCTGTGGAGCAAGATCATCAGATTTACAGTGGAGCTGAGCTTTGGGTAGGAAATGTGCTTTGTGCCTTTCCTCTGAAAGATTATCCAACAACTAGCCATAAGGAGTTGTGGTTTGAACTGTCTCAGTAGTGACACCTTTTATTTTCACACCTAAAGACACTGCAGATTTCTCATGTTCTGGGAGTGTTTCCAGCCAGGTGTGAACTTACTCTTATTGCAGTGGCCATTTACCCTGGTAGCTGGTCCAGCTTTGCTTGGATCCAGGCAAAGAAGGGGAGCAAAGGCTGGGATAAGGATAAGGAATTTTGACGAGGCACAGACTTGTTCTGAAGACTGAAGAGTGTTTTGGATTGAGTGGGGGCTTATATCTACTTGGCCAAGACACAAAGACGTTGCATGATTCAGGCACCTGAGAGGCATAGCTGAGGGCAACAGGACCTTCACCTCCAGGCTGCAAGAATATTACACAGTGCTAAGTACTTTTTAAAACTCAGGCTTCGATAGTGTCTGTGTGTGCCTGGTGGCTCTGTCTCCCTTTGCCATCCATACAACACGAGAAACAGCAGTGCCTCACCTCACTGGGCTCACTGTGACTCGGGCATCTCTGCACAGCCCTCTGGCACAGCTCGGTGGATGCTGGAGAAAGCCCAGAAGACACTGCTGGATAGGGTGTGGATGCCATGCAGTAAATAATGATCACCTTCAAACACAGGATGACAATGAGAAAATGGAGACCTGTTCACCCACAGAGGGGGGTCCAGTGTATGTGATCCAAAGACCCAGAAAGCAAGCAGTATTTAGGAAGAAAAAGTAAGAGGAATGGCCCAAAAGCCCTTGAGAGAGTGCTCTCGCTGCTCATCCTCTTGGGTCCAGTAGACATGTTTGGTCCTGGCATTGTGTTTAACTGTGATGCCATGCAGCCAGGGACCATTCCAGCTGGCACAGGCACCAAACAGTGTAACCATCTGCAGCCACAACAGCACCAGGGGCAACAACTTCTCCCTAGTCCCGGGGTGGCTTTATAAAGGAATTTGGTGGTGCAGGTGATGGTCAGAGCCACACCCTGGCCTGGTTTGGTCACCACCAAGTACAGTGAGTGGCCAGACTCCAGTAACTTTGGCCATCAGGGTCAAGTGGCTGGAGAGCATGCGCAGGATGGGCAGACACTGTGGGAATGTGGCTCACCAGGCACAAAGTCTGGGAAAAGAAGTGAAAAATAGAGGTGGAGTAGAAAGTGAAGGTCAAATACTCTTGGCTCATGCAAACGTCTGGGTTTTTTGGTTGTTTTGGTTTTTTGTTTTTTTATTTCATTTTTCCCCCCTGGTGACAATTATATGTGTTGCAAGGTGAAGGAGTTCTCAAGAGAAATGAAATCCCTTTCTCTGACCTCGGAGTGCATAGAACTCTGAATTACTTGACAAGCACAGTTTACCCTTTGAGCAATTCACGACTCCCCTTTCACAAGTCAGAGCACACTTTTGTGGACGTTTTCCTTGCTCAGTACTACCTAATGGTTTTTTTTTCTTTCCTTAATAACTGTCATTTGACCTGCATCTTGGGTTCAATCCCCATATGGGCTATTCACTTCAGACTTGGACTCAATGATCCTTGTGGGTCCTTTCCAACTCAGGATAATCTATGAATCTGTGAATCTTGCTATTCTCAGCTCAGAATTAAAAATGTGAGTTGCTGATTGCAAATACTATTTGTTGTTCATTTACTAGAGGAATATTAGGCACCTTCATCCCATTTCCTCTGAGTGCCTCATTATCAATCAACCTTTGCCTCACTGCTTCTGTAAATCATTTTCATCCCTTTCCTTTGGGAACCATGTGTTTGGGCTCTTGCACAAGTGTCTCATGAGAGTAATTGGCCAAGTCATGCAGTATCATTTTAACTCCTTGACGAGTAGGCAAAACTTCATTAAAGGAGGATTATTGAACAACACATAAGTATTTTTTTGAATGAGGAAAGCATTGCACCTAAACTGTGAAGCAAGTGGGGTTTCCCAGTATTTTATGAAGGTCAGTGGCTTGCATCAGCTATTGGAATCATTCAAAAGGCTTGGATTATCCTGGCTCCCATAGTCAACACATACCCTCTCTCTTCTGGGATATGAAGGATGTGGAGATAAAGCTCCAGAGGTGTCCTAAGTTGGTATATGTCTTTCAGAGCTGATGAAAAATGAGGGAAGGTTTCAAACACTCTTTCTCTACTCCTCACAGCCCCAGCAATAAAAAAGGTGAGGCGCAAGAGCATAGCACTCACACCTCATGGTGGTCTCCCCTGGGAGGCTGCAGCGGAGTTGGCTGCTCATGGCAAACACCAGGGGTGGACATAGACCCAGAGCAGGCTGAGGCAGGGGACAATTGTTTGCTGTAGAGGCTGGAGGGAACCTACAGAGGCCAAGGGTTTATTAAACTTCAGTTTGACTGGAGCTGAAATATGTGCCTCTAGAGCAGGGCAGCAGAGGTTCACAGCGTCCTTTCTGTAGACATTTTATGACAGTCTTTGGGGATACATATAAGAAGACTGGGGCATTCCGAGTAATTTAAAAAAATATTTGTTTAGACTGTGTCAGGGTCAACTGGAGTTTCCAAGCAAGCCAGTCTTAGTTGGATTTTTCTGTCTTTGCCCTTTCTCCACAGCTACAGTGCAGACACGCAGCGGTTCACAGCCAGGCCATGCAGTGCAGCCACGTCCCCTCAATACCTCCAAACAGTTCTTGAGATCAGAGAGACCATGAGGTCACTGTGTACCTCCTGCACTGCATGTGGGCTCATGGAGGGAGTGAGTCCCTGGCTACCAGGGGTTGCTGCTGCCACCCTCAGAGCCTGTCAGGAGTCTGGGCTTCCCCACCCCCATTGGCATCAGCCCCTGTGGGGCAGCAGCATTGCCCCCACCTCATGACAAGGCTGTAGAGGTCAGGGGAAACAACCTTCTGCTGTCAGGTTTGCTGTTGATAATTGTGTCTTCCTTCTTGGCTGGCAAGTTCCCAGTTTGGCTGTGCTGCTTCTTACTTCAGTTTGGGATTTTGCTGCTCTATTACTCTCTGCCAGTAAAAGCTGATGCCAGTCTGCTGCCCAGCCCTGGTGACTGTGAATTAGAGGGTTTGGTAGCTAGAAACCTAATTTCTTTCTGGAATGCTTCTAAAAGCCTAGAGCTTGTAGGAATTTTCCCAGACCTGGCCAGCCTTGAGTTTTGCAATGTGCAGTTGGAATGGAAATAAATTATAGATGTTCTTCCAAGAACAGGCAGGTTTGGGGAAGGCTGAAGGTCTTTCTTCCCTCATCTGGGCCTTTCTTTATTAATCAGCTGTATAAAACTGAAGAACAGCAGAACTACTTTGCTAAGAAATCTTGCCCAAACTTTGTCTCAATGTTTAAACTCAACCATTTCTGTGGTTCAGTGAGGTTCAGCCAATTTTGGTTGTTTCCTGATTTTACTCCAGCTTTCCATCACTCCTGCTTTCCAATTTCCAAGTGTAACTCGTAGCACCCAAATCCCCCTGAGATGTGCTCTACTTGGGTTCCAATGGGGTTGCCACAGCATCTCATCCAGACTCAAGAGTCCCCAGGTCTTCTCCATGGGGGCACCTGGGGACCCAGACTGGGAAGCACAAGGAGCAGCATGGGAGCGGTGTTGGGAGGATTTGTTTGGGCCTGCCTGACTGCCCATCTGAAGTCCATAAGGCTGCACTTGAGCAGCAGGGTAGTGCAAGGACACACACATGCTGCAGTGCCTAGTTGGACTGGGGCTGCAGGCTGGCTGCTCCAGCTGGGCAGAGCCTGCTCGGACACCGCCCTGGCCGGAGCCTGCAAGCCATTGAAGTTTGTCTTTTGTTAATTTGAACCAGGACTCCATCACGCAGATGCAGCTGAGCTCTTGCCCAGCTCATTACAAAATGGCCCTAATCTCCCTCCTCCTGCCCCTCTTCTCAGCTGGCAATTTCAGGTTGCAGGTCCAGCCCTGCTACCAGCAGCAGAGAACAGGCAACTAGAAGTCACCTCTGGGAGGCAGCTAAACCTCAGCAATGCATTGCTGTCTCTGCTGCAGAGAGGCTGCTTTTGCAAAGCAGACAGACAGAATGCAGACAGAGGCAGACAGACCAACCAACCAAATGACGTGAACAGCGTCCAGGCAGGCACTGACCCACAGGATGGGGTGAATCACTCTGCAAGCTGGCAGCAGGGAATTAAACTGTGCCCTAGCCAGACATCAGAGCAAGGATCCCTTCAGGCAGCTTTGTCTCACTAGCCTTCCTCACCAGCAGGAAGTAGAGTCCTCCACTCCCTTCTTAACTAGATGGTTGATTTATACCTTCTGTCACAGGTGGTGGCTGGTGGGGCCTTGCTTGGCCTGTGCTTAGCATGGAAGGCAGCATGCACATTGAGACCTGAAAGGTTGCACCACTGCCTCATGCCTCCCTCTCACCCTGACAGAGCAGAGGTCCTGCTCACCCAGCACCCAGCCTGGGGTAGAAATTGTAGGGGAAATGTCCAGGGCATGTTGTGGGGAAGAGAGAGGCACTGACTGCAGGGGAAACCTCTGGAGGAAATAACAGCTTGCAGAGAAGAGCCCCCTTTTGTCTTGCAGTGCTCAGGTGAGGGATCTCTTCAAATCCTTGCAGTGGCCAAACAGCACAGGTGAGGTTAAGATGAATGCATAAATCTGCATCTGATGGGAACACTTACACTCTTCCTCTCAGAGGGAGAGCTTAGCCCTAAGCCCTGCATCAACCTCATCTGTCACTCACATCTGAACAGCTCTCAGTGCTACCACAGGCACTGCAGGGCACTGCCTGCTGTCAGCCCCAGAGCTCCCCAGCACTTACCTTTCCCTGCTCCAGGTGCAGAGCCTGACTTCACAAGGCCCCAGCACAGAGAGAGGGGTTGAATCCTGGCTACCTTAAATGCTACTGTCGCTAACTCGGCTGGAGGTAGCATCCAAGCAGGGGAGGAACAACCTTGCTGGATCTAGATTTTCCTGAAAGAAACACACCGGTGGGATAACTGAATGATCCCAAAGTAAGGCAAACCAGATGGATTGGGCAGATGTTGCTCCAGTTGCTGACAGCCAGTAGGGATGTCCCAGTAGGAAAACTCAGCTCACACAGGAGCAGAACAGAGTTCCCACATTGGGACAGAGCATCAAGGTGTGCAAAACTCTACAGTGCCTGTCTGTGGAGAACAAAAGTCTTCAGCAAACAGCACTGGGGTCCTGTCTGTTCTGCCTTTCACTTGCCCAAGGATCTGTGGACTCTTTTGGACTGAAATCCCAATAAACACACACACAATAGCTTGTGTGTAGGTATGAGTCTATGACTGAGATGACACCATTCAATGCTTTGTCCAATATTAGTGATGCTGATTTTTTTTTTTAATGATATAACATACTTTGTCTATTCAGCATTGAGCCAAGTCTTCAGAGCAGTTAGGTGCTTACATCTGGTCCTGAGGAGCTTGGGAAAAACGAAGACCCTCAGGCGATCACTGCCACGGCAAGGCAATGCAGGACTGCTTGGGAAGGAGGAGATTACTTATCCAAAAGGTATCAAAACCAGAGCGAAGAGGAAACTGAAAGCCCTGTCAAGTCCCCTTCCCATGCTTGCCTGCCTTGTCCATCTTCTTTAGCTGGTACACATCATGGACATACCAGTTCAGAGGTTCTAGATGGCTTTTGGTTCATATGCACTGTATTAGCAGACATACAAGTAGGACAGGGCAGAAACTCACAATTTTTTCCTAGCTGTATATGACATGCCTACAGTGGGAAATGAGACATTTCAAAATGCAGTAGCTGACCCATCTTGTCTGTCATACTTTCAAACTTTGCACTCAGCCTGGCATGCTGCAAACCTGCAGCTTATCCCTCCCAGCCCTGTGCCTGGGGATGCCTGTGTGGGATCTAACGAGGCTCTGATGCCACTGAGGTGCCTGTCACTTCCCTCTGCTGTCACTTAGAAAGTCATCTTGCGGCTGGTCCTGGCATATCCCCAAGGCACTGTGTGAACCCCTGCAACACTGAAGACCTTCAGGTGTCAGAGAGGACAAAACCATGTCACTGGGAAATTAATGGGCTCATCAGAGAGAACTGAGATGCCCAACTCCAGAATACTGGCATAAGCAATGATCTCCCTTCACATTCAATAGTGAGGAAGCCATGGTACGCAATGGAGCAGTTTCATTTTCTCTCCGTGGACACAATGGCAGCACATTTTCTTGCTCTTTCTCTTTCCTTATATCATGGTCTGGGAGCCAGAAAGCCAAATGCAATTGCAGCAGGTTGCTAGAAGCATTTTTGTGCCTTCAGAATTTGCTAGTCAGCACTTTCCTGCTTTTCAGATGAATGTGCCACATGAAAAAGGACTTGGGGAATGAGCTGTGCCTTTTTCTCTAGCCACAGCTTCTATACAGAGCTTTCAGAATTGATTTGTTTATGTAAAAGGCAGTTTTGTTAGCGTCCTTTAAAAAACATGAAAGAGGAGCAAGCAGCACATGTTGCATTTGTACAGACAATGCTGAGTTCTCCCCAAGTAGCCACAGGGTGTGTGAATCCAGCTAATCAGGCAATAAAGCAACACATGCCCTCAAAAACAGATGTTCATACTGGGGGGAAAAAGCTAGTTCAGAATAAAAGTGAGAGGAACTGCAATTTTCCAAATAAATAGTGCATATTCCCCAGGCTTGCTGTGATGTAAACTTCTCAGCAGCACTAGAATTAATGTTTATCAAGCTGTCTGTCCCCAGACTCATACAGTGATTTACTCCAGGAGAACTAGCCAGCCAGGACCAAGGGGGCTTAAGTGCAGCCAGGGCTGAGGTGAGTTTGACTCCCACTGAAACATCTCCCAGGTACACAGTGGAGGTAGGGCCAGTGACTCAAGTTATACACTGGCTTCAAAGAATGCCTATGGACCCACTGTGTAACACCCTTGGCATCCTCCCCAGACTGCTTTTCAGGAACAGAAGGAGTTTTTTAGACCTTTCTGCTCCAGGCCTCAGTATTGTTCCTGGTATATGCTCTGATCAGAAAAATTAGTCTCTTCTCAAAAAGGGGGCCCTAGGTGTGGTGAGGAGGAGCACAGTAGAAAGAAACACTCCTTTCCACCTTTCATTCTTCTACAAGTAGACTTTTCTGTAGGACTTTTCTCTCTCTGTAATTAGCTCCCCAAGGTGATCAGGTATTTACAGCTATTTTTAGCCTGTGAGTTCCACTGTGAGTAGCCACTGAGTGTGTGCCTCAGAGCAGCAGTGCCAGCAGCTTTGACAAGCTCAGCAGAGATGGATGGTGTCCATGCAGGTGAGAACATCCATGCAGTGATCTCCAGAGCACGGTGGGAAGTCAGTGAATGCTGTACCATGAGCAGAGAAACAGCACAGACCATATTGAGTCTTCCTTCAGGTTCTGCACAATCAACCAAAAGAGGTCCCGGGAGGGATGGGCAGGCCATGTACTCATCCTTATCCAGAGTTAAAATGGAGATGCTCTAGCCAGTTTCTGCTTTGCAGCAAAGGGTAGCTGCAGCTTCCAGAATGAAGCCAATGGTTTGTGTCCTGTGTAGAATTCCACCACCTGCATTTAAGAGGTGAATGCTGCCCAGTTTTACACTTCAGCTGGGCCCAAGAGTGAAAGTGTCATTAAGTATCTGATCATTGCTAATAAAATCACTGATGTCACATACAATTTAAAAAGTGTTAAAATCTTCTCTACATGTGCAGACTGCAAGAGCACGGACTCCCTGAACAGAAATTAACCTAAATATTTGGGTCTTTTTATGTCTAAAATCCAGTTGCTTTGTTTTTTTCCTATATAACCCAAAATGTGGGTGTTTTTTAAATAACAGTCTTGTGCTGACTTCTACACTTCAATGACAGATAGGAGGCAGAAGACTGAACAGACAGCTTAGAAACAAGTATAATGATGTCAGCATGTGTTAAGGCAAGATCACAAGAGTCGGATAAGGTTCCTATGGCTGGCCAGGTTCTTGAGGTGTGCTGGCTGGGCTGTGGTGCAAATCTGCCTTGGTAAGAAGTGTGAAATACACTGCCTGAACCCCATCTAGGCAAAATTTTTAAAACTGGCATTTAAGGAAGAGTTCAGAGAATGACATTAAGAGCTTTCTTTTTTTTTAAAGCATCATTGCTATGAAGAGTCAGACCATGCCTGTGCGGGCAGGAAGAGGCACCATGAAGTAGCCAGCATTGTAGGCCATAGAATTTGGGGATGGGCAGGGGGGAACACTCCTGTGCCCACACTCAGACAGGAAGGCAGGAGGCCCTTATGTCATTTAGTGTGGGAGCAGAGGGGCAGCCTGGTGCAGCCCCATGCCACCCGAGCCATGCTCTTTGAACATGGGCTGTACACAGACAGACAGACAGACAGCCCCTGTGAGCTGCCACATGCCAGTGGGTGTTCCAGGCTATCCCTGAAGCATCCCAGGACTGGGATAGCATCAGCTCTCTGCTGAGGCTGTAATAGCTTGGACAAGATGCTGCCAGAGCAGCACATCAGCAGTGCCAAGATCCAGCAGGCTTTTTTGCCTGGAGCGCAGGGGAAGCTCCCCTGTGCTGGCTGTGTCCCTGGGCTGTGTCGGGCATGTAGCTGTCCTGCAGCCCTACAGGCTGTGGGGCTGCCATCACAGGGTCTGTGTGAGGGAGCCTATCGTGCAGAGCTGTGGCTTGTCACGCACGTGCTGTGCGAAGCAGACCCACCATTTCAAGCTGGGCCCAAAGCTGTGTGTTGGGAATGTCACACTCTCCATTGCCCTGTGGAGGCACCAAGCTGGCTTTGCTCTAAATTAAATTCCATGGATAAGATTTTACACAGTGAAGATTTTACTTCATCACCCTCCCAAAATAGCACACCTGAGGAGCAAAACAGATACAGGTTGTGAATCCAAACATTCTGACAGCATGATAAAGATGACAGTTCTCTCCAGGAGCGTGTCAGAAAAGCAGGGCCTTATCTCATGGTCACATGTGAACATGGTCTTGTGTCTCCTGCACCCCCTTTCTCCTCCGTAGGGTTCCCAGGACAGATGTGGTGAGATCTGAAAGGCATACCCCCAGCAGAAAAAGTGGGAATGCAGGCATCCCTCTTGCCCAAAAGGAGCTGCAAGATGCTTGGGGCTCACATGCCCAGTTATCTTGGACTGTCCCTGCCCCTTGGCAGCTGACACAGGGTGACTCAAGAAAGGTCTTGGGAGTGCTGATGGACTAGCAGGCAGCCAAGGCACTACGAGACCAGGGTATAATTGTGGGAAGCCAGAAAATATCCTCCTTCTACGGCTACAAGGGCAAGGATGGATTGGGAAGAAGTGAAGGAGGCACCAAACGGCCCTGTCAGGCTTGTAAGGGTGCAGTGGTGCTCACATTAGCTCCTTGTCATGGAGATCCTCACAATATGTAACTCAAGGTCTCTCTAGGTTTGATTAGAAACAGACACCCCAAACTTTGCACTGAAACTTTGAGGCCATCTCCAGTTACAGGAAGTCTGGGCATATCCATATGCAGATGTATGCAATTTGTTTCACTTCAGCACTTAGCGTGACTGTTTTGAGGTCAGGGAGCCTGTTTCTAGGGAATGAGAGTTATTTCTTGGGATGCTCAGCCAAGGGTAGATTTACACCATGCCCTCCCTTCGCTGCCGTCCTGCCCTCCATCCCACAGTTTATGCCCCTCTCATGGAAACAGATCATCCCTAGCAGGGCCCTCAGGGGCTCGAGGTGAAGAAGCCCATGTCTGCTGCAGTGCAGGAGCATGAGAGCACCGTGGCTGAGCTGCAAGGAGGGCTCTGGCCTGGCAGAGCAGGCATGGGAACACCCACTCTGTGTGCAGCAGGGACAGTCCTTGCTCCTCGGGGCTGGTGGTTTGTGATGGAGATAACTTATCACTGCTGAAAGTCCAGGGCCCAGCTCTCAGCTGCAGTTCAAGCTATGCTGTCAATGAAATTAGAACAGAAACAGAGCATTTCTGTGTGTGTGTGTGTGTGTGTGTGTATGTGTTTGTGTGTGTGTGTTTGCACAGACCATTCCCCAGATAGCTGAGCTCCACAAGCAGATAAAAAACAGCAGAGGAATTCCCAAGGAAAGGCTTCAGGTCTTGTGTTTGCTGCTGCTGGAGCTGCAGGGGGCTTGGGAGTTAGGGAGGCAGCCAGCACAAAGCCGTGGGGGAAAATGTACTGAGCTTCCTGACATCATAAATAATAAAAGAAAGAGAGAAAGTGAGAAAAACCCAACCTCTTGGAATACTTTATTTATTACTCTGTCTCTACTGACTCTCATATGTGGTAGTCCATTGCTGCAGACTTTCTGGAACTGTTTTATTTTCAGTTGTGAAAACTATAAATATCATGTCCGTAGCATATGATTTGCCAAGGCTGTGGGGCAGGGCCCTGTCCCAGCCCATTCTGGACAGGTCTTTCCACCTGCATCCCACAGAAGCAGTGGGAGAAGTCAGCTGGTTGGAGAAGGCAGGTTCAAAGAGTAGGCAGTGTTTCAGTCACTGGCCTAAGCATTGGTCCTGGAACCCAGGGAGCATAAATTTTGGCAAAATGTTCCCAAGGATCAAAGCAAAGAGAGCTGAGATAGGCAACATCAAGCTTTGGTAAGCTTTACAGGGGTCTCCTCAAAAGTCAGAGGGAGCAATATTAGAGAAAGCAATAAATCTGAAATCACAGTAAGGTGAAAGTGGCAGGCAACTCCATTGCTTTCATCCAAGGTCTGCCTACAAGCCCTCTGTACCACCTGGGCAATTCTCTTTTTAAATCCCTTTCATTGCTCATCTCCCCAAGCTTAACCTGGGCCACCCTTGCCCTCCTGCCTGAGGGTGACAGCTACATTTCATCCTTCTAGTTTCATCCCAATCACCTCAGTGCAGCCTTTCAGCTGTGAGAGTGAGAGGTGGGCAAGGACTTGTACACTGTACAGCTTCTCACAAGCCCTTTTGTGGGCTTTTGGCTGTGAAGATGTGACAGAGCTGTTCACAGAAGGGCTAAACTGTAAATATACAGTGAATTAGTGGAAGGATGTTGTAACAAGAGATGAGTGCTGGAAAAAATGGCTATTGCCAAAGACACAGGTTAAGCTAAGGTAACCTAAGATGGCATTAATGACCTTGGCTATGACATTGCCAGGGAAAAGCTCCCAGTGGGGACATCACTAAATGGTGGAGCTGTTTCCCAGAAAGCCTGATCCTGGCCTGGAAACATTTGAAAATAGACTACTGTGAAATTTCAAAAAAAGATGAGACACTTGCTGTGCCCTTGGCTTGTAAGGAGAGTATGGATAGAAAATACCACAGTACCACTTCCCACACATTTAGGAACTGAGCACAGTGGCTCAAGGTTGAAACCTGCAGTAGGGCTACCATGATTTTTGCCCAATGATTCCAGCCAGAAATGTGGCCAGGTGTGACACTTGGTTGTGTACTATATGCCAGGTGGCCAGTTGCTCACACGGATCCCTCTTTTTCTCTCCTGGGGACAGAAATGCAGAGCAGTGGCTTCAGATAAGGGAGAGCCATGGGTCCTCATGGCATAGCATCACTCTTGCTAATGAAGGGGACACCACTGTCACTGGAGGCAGGAGGTGTGCAGGAGAGGACACACACAGGGCCTGTGCCTGAGGATGCATATGCCCCGTTACCAAGCTCAAAGGTGGTTTTACTGTAGCTGCTAAGCTTCAGAAAGGAACCAGTTCACTGGGTCAGTGGTTGAAACCTTTTCCTCCTGCATTGCCATACTGCTCTCATAAGTCACGTCTCATTAATTATGAATTACTGAGGGCAGTCAGGCAGGAACAGCCCCCCAGACTGCTGTCACACTCCTCTCATTTCCCTCTGCCCTGCGCGCAGGGGCTGCTGCTCCCGCAGGTGTTTCACACTGTCCTTTTCCATGGCAGTGAGCCCCATTCACAGCCTCCTTGCCACCAGCAGGGCAAGTCCTGGCAGAAGGCTGTGGGTGTCAGTCAGGAGCACCTCTGCTGACACACCCCCAGTGCCTGAGGATGCAGGAGCAGAAAACAGACCCCGAGCACCACATGTGGCTGCCGTGTCCTCCTGGTTTTCTGCTCTGTGTAATTCAGCAGGGGAGCACAGATGGGCTGCTGACAGGGGACCTGCATGGTGCAGGGAGCAGACGGGTACCTCTCAGAGACCTTTCCTGTGGCCAGGACCAAGGAAGGTAGTACTCCGTGATGTTCAGTCCTGACGTGGGTGTTGGGAGGTGGAAGGAGGGCCTTGCTGGGGTGTGTGCGTGTGAGTGTGCAGGGCTCATCCTCCCACCTGGGTCTCTGAGAGGGAGCAGGAGCTGAGAGAGCTGTCCCAACCTCCTCTTGCCCATCTGTGCTGGGCAAAATTGGTCAAAAGATTTACATCTGTTTCCTTCTCTCTCTCCCTGCCCCCTGTCAAACCTGTCCCCCTCTTCCCTCCCTTCCCTCCCACCCAAACAGGTAAGGAAAGCGGTTTGGGAGAGCCTGACTTGCAGCCAAGCTCCGACCCTTCAGCAATGGACAGCAGCTACCTCAGCGTGAAGGAGGCCGGGGTGAAAGTGCCCCAGGACAGGGCCAGCACAGACCTCCCCAGCCCCATGGACAAGGCTGACTCTGAGAGCAACAAGGGCAAAAAGCGGAGGAACCGCACCACCTTCACAAGTTACCAGCTGGAGGAGCTGGAGAAGGTCTTCCAGAAGACCCACTATCCCGATGTCTATGCCAGGGAGCAGCTAGCCATGAGGACAGACCTCACCGAGGCTCGTGTACAGGTATGGGGGGAAGGCCTGGGGCTGGGTGAGGGGTGGATGAGCCGCAAGAAACCTCCGAGGTTCCGTTGCAGCCCCACCATAAGCTGCAGGCAGCCGAGCCCTAATCAGAGCCTGTGGCACAGGGAAAGGACAAGGAGGTACATCCATGTCTGACACTAGTGCCAGCTCCTTCGGCCTGGGGTCCTGCAATTCAGTGTTCGCAGAGACACCTCTTGCCCTTGAGCTAATGGGACAGCAGGTGGGTAAGCCTCACCACCACCCTGAACAAAGCTTGCACAAAACCCACTCCCTTCAGGAGACTTGCAGGGACTTACAGGTTCATTAGTCTGAGTGGGAGCAAGCTTTTCCACAGGATGGGCTCCTTCTGGCAGATGAGGATGCAGAGGTGACCAGGAGCTCAGTACCAGAGATCATGAGGTGATGCAACAGAGGCAGATCTTGTTGCCTGCTTGGCAGGCACTGAGACTGCATGGAAGCTGGAGATCTAGAGGCAAAAGGTGCACCCACCACCTTGGCAGGAGCAGGAGAGTCAAACAGCCACACTCTGCTGACAGTCTCAATCACCTCCACCCACACAGGTGCCAGCTCTCATGAACTAGCTCCCTTGAACTAACCTGGGGGCCAAAATCCACATCAGAGAAAGGAATGATTCTCTGACTACTGCTCTTTCCTTTGAGTCAACGTTAAACAGGAGGCCTGTCAGGGCTCAGAAGCATATGCAAAAAGGAGCACCACTGCATGGACTGGACATCCACAGCTCACACCTTGCTGGCCAGCTCTTTCTCCAGCACAGCTAATCCTGTGACTTCCATCTGCAGGCATTTGTCAGCTCACCACCCCCACAACGTGCATTAGCATCAAGGATAATTGGCCCATGGAGACACCTAATTCTCTCTCCCATACCAGGAATATTCCCAGCTCCCAGGCAGCCTCTGCTTTAATCTTTACAAGTAGTCTCAAATAAGGCCCACATCCATGCTTAAGTCCATTTTAGTTTGCACGTCCGCATTCTGGATCCAGCCAGAAGCAGGATTTTTCTGGTCTGCTTGCCTAAATGTGTTTGCAGGGCTGGTGTGCTCCTCTTCCCCACAGCTGTTTCTCTTCAGGCTGGACATGGCTGTGTTTCAGTAGGCAGCAGTGCAATTCCCATTGGCCCTGAGCGTGGCATGCTGAGTACTGCAGCACAGGCAGAGAAAGGCAGTGCTACAAACATCAGCTCTTTACTTGTGCCACTGGATGCAGCTCTTGATTTCCCAGGAACACACCACAAGTGTTAATGGGGTCTCCTGGGAGGCCAAGCATAGCATCAGGTTACTGGCTGCACAGTGCATGAAATTCCTTTTGCTCAGGAATGAGAATGAGGTGCTGGAGGGTGGCGAGCTCCTCCTGATCGCTTCTGAGCTTCTGAGTTTGCAGCTACTGTGTCGTCCCAAGCAGTGTGCAGGGCTGGCCATCAGAGCCAGGGCAGGTGAGGCAGATGCAATCTACAAGTCCCTTACATATGACCCTTCATTTCGGGGATTTTCCCCATTTTACTGCAGGATAACTCTTCAGCTGAGGGCAGAAGCAACTCCCTAGGTAGCCAGGAGTATATTTGGCAAGGAGGGGCTTCAGCTTGCTCTGAGATAAGCATGCCAGTAGCCTGTTGCCACATGCAGCCAAGAACAGCCTCCCTGCTCGTGCAGCTGCCCGTGCACACCTCTCACTTGGGCTGGCGATGACAGGGCCCATGTAACAGAGCTGCTGAAGGGCTGGTCTAAGTGGCCTGGCTGCTCGAGCCCTTAGCCCTTGGTGAAAGGGGTAAGCACTTGCATTTCAGCCATTCCCTGGCTCTGCCGGGAAGGACCCGGTGACTTGGGCCGTGGGCTGGCCCCAGGCCACCACCTCGTGATGAAGGAGTGCCACGCTGTCAGTAGCACTGCAGACTCCTGTCACTGGAGAGCGAGAAGCAGCAGCCTTGTGCCCAATGCAGCGGGTGCTGGCTGGGCAGGCTCAGGGGCAGCCCGGCTGCTGGGTATCTCACACGTGCTCCCAGGGGGCTGGGGCTGCGGGCTAGTGAGCTGCTTAGCCCTGGCATGGCAGCGGCAGCCCCCAGGAGTTGTGGAGGTGCAGTCTGAGGTGGCACAGGGCTCTTCTGCTGATGGCACAGGGCTGCACTTCCTGTGAGGGAGGCTTTTGGAGTCAAACCCCTAGCGAATCACCCTTGTGCATGTCTCCAGCTCTGGGTTGTGCTATAGCCTGTTTAGGCTTGACTTTGGTCTCCAGCCCCCTGGGCAGTTCTGCTCTGTGGGGCTCTTCCAACACCAGCAGAGTGGCATCAAGGGCCATTAGCTCACAGCCCGAGGGTGGGTACGGGCATGGGGCTGCAGCTCAGGAGACTGATGGTGAAACAAATGCCTACTGCAAGGACCAAGAACCAAGGGCTAGAGGGTGGAAATCACAAATTAGCTGCGAGCCCCTCACTACTTTTCCCCTGCAAGCCATATAACTGCTAGGTACTCAGACACCCTCTGCCACGCTGGAAGAGGCTCTGGCTGCTGTGGGGTGTTTGGGCACACACCTACTGCAGCCCCATAGGCTTTGAGGGAAGCACAGTAGTCCCTCTCCCAAGAAAGATATGGTCGTCTAAGGGATAATCCTGCCCTGGAATGATTTCTTGGAGGTCAGCTTCAGCTGCCTGCAAGGCTGAACTAAGCAAAGCAAGGTGGCAGAAAGGTGGGTCACGCAGCAGGTTTAAGGTGTGATACTCCCTCGCATAGCTTTTGGCTGGAGGTCATCCCCTCTGGCCAGGCTTGGCTTCCTGGGGAGCACAACCAGCTGCACTGCAGGCAGGAGCAGATGCAGAGCCCAGACAGGCAAGTGGCAGCTCTGATTTTTCCATCCCTTTCCCAAGCTCACGCTACATTAGTGAAGTGGCTGCCGGAGTTCTCGGTGCCTGGAGAAGAGCCCACGCCAGCAGCATACATGGGATGGACCATGCTGTCTGTGAAGCAGTGGCATTCCATGGCCTGGCCCCTCTCCTGCTCCATTTCCCTGCCTGCCTCTGTTTCAAGCCATCTGTACTGGTGTCTGACAATGTCAAAACTAATTCCCCCTGTGATGCAATGCAACATTTTCCTGTCTACCCCCCACAACCATGCCCCTTGTTTCCATGTACTATTAAGACACTGCACATCCCTGTTTTCCAAAGTGGGAGCCATGCATAAGACTTGTGAATAGGCAGAGCCACACAGCCAGGAAGAGGCTGCTACGGCTCAGCCACAAACCTGGAAGGGTGCACAGGGGGTGCTGGGTTCATGTAGGTCCTGCACAACATGACTATCCCCTTTCTTTCTTCTCCTCTTCCATGTCTGGGGCTGCAGAGCCCCAGAAAGAGCTTCTGCTCGGTGTCAGCGACTGCTTGAGCTTCTTCCAGCTCATCCAGGTCTGCAGCAGATGTCTGAGGCAGTGGCACTAGAAAAACAAGGTAGATGTGTATTCACACATGATTCCTTCCTCTTGCATAGAAACACACACACAGGCACATCCCAAGCCCGTGCCAGCCTGGCCCTGGCTGCTTATCTCTCTTGGGTTATCAGCATCTGCCTCCTGGACTGCTCTCCAGGAGAGAAGAAAGGGATGGGGCTGGAAGGAGGCTTCACAGCCAGGGAATAAAACCCCTCAGCCAGTCCCCATCAGAGCCTGCCTTATGATTGCTGGGACCATTAATGAAATGTTTTTGGTGGTGACCCTGTGATGCAGCGGGGGCTTGAAAGTGAGAGGGAAATGTCAAACTCCGCTGTAGCAAAATCACCGCCTTGGAAAAAAAAAGGAAAGAAAAAAAGCAAAGCAAAGCAAGAAGTAATATATCTTGATCCCTTTTCCCCCATAAAACCCTGGGAGGCTGGTGGAAGGAGCGGAAAGACTGAGCTAAGCCTGCAGGAAATTAAACATGAAATGAAAACAAGCTCAAGTTATTCAATTCTCTCATCCCAGGCTCCAATTTCCCATTCCAGGCCACTGATAAAATGGTGTCCAGTTTCAGCGCTCAAAGATGAATTCTGGCTCTGTTCTTGCAGTCTGAAAAGCAAAGGGCTGGTGGCCATCTCTGGCAAGAGGGGAGATGGCCTGGCCTTTCGCAGAGGGATGGGGTCCTGAACACAGACAGATGGAGGCTGCGCAGAGGGAGGAGGTAGCAGGGCGAGAGGACAGGAATGGGAGAATGGATGCTGTGAGAATGCCAGAAGAGAGCAAAAGCACAAGAGACTTGAACGTGGTGGGCAGCTCTTACCTGCATCAGAGCAGGGGTGTTGAGGACAGGGCATGAGCACAACCCCACAGCTGCCACCAGCCCACCACTACACATGTGCAGAGGTCAGCCTCACTGCCATGGTGGGGGTAAGAGAGAGGGGAAAACTCATTTTTAACTTAGAGCAAGGACAAATCAGTGATGCAGCCCCCAACTCTCCAGACATGGTCAGTGGCCTGGGTGGGTTCCAGCTGAGCCATCCACCTGTGCCCTGTGCTGGGCACATGGGGCTTGGAGGCAGGGGCAGACTGGCAGTGCCCACTGGGTGCAAGGGTAGAGGCAGCAAGAGAGTGAGCAGGAGCCTCCTTGCTTTGTCTCAGGCCACTTCTGGTCTCTCCACCCCCAACAGTACATCGGCTGTGTATGCATCTGGGTTTAGGTGCCAGCTGAATGTTTATGGAGACATGAAACATTCTCTGTTCTGTAGATTATTACAGGGCTGATTTGGTACATCAGGGCTCACCAAAGCATTTTGTGCAGGAGTCAGATACGTGACATTACCGTACACTCCCACCCTAATTGTTAACACTGAGATTCAGCCCACAGCCAGTGCTGGCCCCTGCACACAGTAGCCCATCCTGACTCCAGAGAACAGGCTACACCAGCCACTGCAACCTCTGCTGTCACATCCCCATCCCACAACAGCCGCTCTTGACAAGGAGTGACAGGCAATGAAAGGAAAATGGACTTCTGTTTGGGTTTAGATCTGCTTTTTAAAAGCAGGTGTCTTCTAAGACTGTGGAAATACTGAGGATTAGTTGGGGTTTTTTGCTGACATTTTCACATTATACACTGCCATGCCTGTCTTGTTTTCCCCGGAGCACTGTGGAGGTCTGGAGAAACCCAACTGCAAGATACCAAGCAGCCAATAAGGATTTGGACCAGAGGAGAAAGAACTTTAAAAAGTGGTCCAAACCTTGCCACAAGTGTGTCAGAGCTCACTGCCAGCTCTCAGAGTGTCTCTGGTGCCTGTGACACCGACGCTTGGACTGAAGACACTCTTCTTCAGCCTAATGCGATGACCTGCCACATCCTCGCAGCCCACCAGCCACGTGGCCATTTGGGAACTGCCAGTTTAAACCACTTTGCTCTGCTCAATCCAATGCATAAATGTGTTAGAGCAGAGGCCGAGACCTCACTCTGCTCTGTCAAGGCAGCTGCTGTGCTGTCCTGGGGAACCGAGGGCACTGATGGCTTTGGAGGTCACACTGCAGAGCCACACACCGCTGTGGGGGCCTGAGCTCGGCCGCCCTGCTCCAGGTGGGATGCTCAGGCGGGCAGGGCAGCCCGTGCCTTCACCACACATGGATTGGCTCCGTATGCCTGGCATATGTTCATCCCAGCCTCGTGCACAGCCAGCACTCTGCTCCCTACCTGTTCTCCACCCCTCTGTGCACAGCGGGGCCTCCTCCGCCCGAGGAGGAACCGGGTCACCACTGCTAACTTTGAATCTGCAGATCAAAGCGGCGTGATCCAGGCCAGCCCTGGGACTGGCCTGCAGCTGGGCTGGAGTGCCTTTGCCAAGAAGAGGTAGAAGAAAAACAGATAGATGCCTGAGGCATCAAACCTGCTCCAGTAGGACGCTCTGCATGTGCAGCGTGTGCTCAGCTGGGATAATGTTAGGACGTTTCTGCTGATGCTTTTTGCACCTACTGACAACTCTCATAGGGTTTTTGATTCAGAGTAGGGGGTTGATAGCAGGTTGCTGCGTTGGGTATGGCTACTCTGGGCAGCTTGTGGATGGCCCATGCCAGTGGCACTGCCATGGCCGTGGGGCAGGGCACCAAATCTATGCTATCCACAGCCCACATGGGGAGCACATTATTGGCTCCCTTCCCCAAGCAGACCACAGCGCATGGCCAGACCCTCAGCTGCCTACTCACACCACAGGCCTGGCTGTGAGAGACCAGCACCAGGCTGTCTACGTGGTGGAAGTTGGAAACCAAAGCAGGAGAGCCTGAAACAACTCTTGCAGCACAAGCAGGAAGGTCAGCTCAGACCAGAAACCCAAGCACCTTATCCCTCCCAGCAGCAGCTTCTAGCTGCACTGATTCAGGCTACAGGTGCCACGGCTTTCCTGCCCCTGCAAAAGTTGTCCTGCCATCCCACCTGTGCCAAGCACCTGGCTTGTCCTGCTATCATCCAAAGACATGAGTTTCCTACCTGGTGTCTGCTTTCCCTGGGTGCCTGGCAAGCAGTGAAGCTGCCCCATGGCCAGGCGTGGGAAGGGCCGAGCTGCCTGTCAGCAATACCCCCTCTGCCCCCGCCGTGAGCCACCGTGTAAAACTCGAAGCAGAGCTGAGAGGCTCTAGGACTGCTCCTTTCATGCACTGGCGTGACCTGCACAACCCAGCCCCTGGTGATCGCCCTCATCTCTCAGTGCCTTCAAAGCAGCTCTTGATTGATGTGTTTCCCTGACTCACGAGCTCCAAGAGGCTTTGAAGACACTGGGCCAGGCTCTGATCTCTCTTAGACTGATGCAAATCAGGAGCAATGGTGCTGACAACAGTGCAATAATCCACACTGATGTCAAGCCAGTAAAAATAAGAGCAGAAACAGAGTTTTGGTCTTTGCCTTGAAGGGATCTGAGCAGCCTGGTGAAGCAAAGAGTTGCAAACCCTGCAAAGAATACTCAGTGTAAAGCAAAGGATGCTGTAGAAGGGCACCTGTCCTTTCCTGCAGCTAAGGAGGGAAGGGGTGTTCAGCTTTTTATTTCTTGTTGTGGTTAAGAAAAATGAGACAGCTTGCTGAGAAATGCAAGCTGCAGTCAATGGCATCATCATAGCCAGGATTAGGCCTGGGGAAAGCCCCGTCACTGCTGTTTCCAGCCTGGCAGCAGCACACACGGATGTATTCACATGTCTCGTCTGAGACTGGCTGACAGCAGGAGAGCTGCAGGCAGAGCCTGGGTAACACAGATTTAGGGGTGAGAGGAAGATGGACTGTCCCAGCGAAAATCAGGCTGTGGGAGGCAGAAGCTGGGAATGTCCCCAGAGAGGCAGTGCACCAGAAGATGGGCATCCCCTTTAGCTTGGAGTGCACCCTCCCTTGTGCTTGGGAGCACAGGCTGGCCCCAGACCCTCGAGAGAAGCAGGGAAGGACTGTCTCAGCCCTGCAGAGCTCGTGTGCGGAGCAGTGCCCATCTCCGTGCCATACAAAACCACCCGCCTGGTGAGGCCCTGCCCTCTGGTGGGCTCCTCAGGGCTGCCGGGCTACCGGCCACTGCCGGGCTCCCCTTGCTCACAGCCCTGCTGTCGCCTCTCCCCAGGTGTGGTTTCAGAACCGGCGAGCGAAATGGCGCAAGCGGGAGCGCTTCGGTCAGATGCAGCAGGTCCGGACCCACTTCTCCACTGCCTACGAGCTGCCCCTGCTCACCCGAGCTGAGAACTACGCTCAGGTGAGTGCATTCCCCCACCTGGGCACAGGGCTTGCTGGACACGCTGCCTCTGGTCCCAGTCCTCCCCAAGTCATGCTTCACTTCTCAGGTACATCCACCCACCCTCAGGCAAGGCTGCAAGGACACCTGGGCTATATTGTCAGGCACTGAAGGGCTGGCAGTTTTTTATGCAGGTGTCCTGCTTGGCTCCCTCCTGCCCTGGCCCAGAGCACCCATCTTTAAAGCAGGCACCAAGCCCAGCGCTGTGTGACACAGAGCAGCACCCTTGGGCACAGGTCACCCTGCCCAGCACATCCTATCACATGTGCTGCTGCTCACTAACTTTCCACTGCTTTGAAAAAGATCCAAAAGGCTAATTCATGCCTAAAGAATAGCAGTACCAAGAGAGGCTTCCTGTTTCCATGTCTGGTTTCCATGCCCCTTGGACATAATGGTTGGATAAAAGCATTTTTTCCCCTGGCAAACTCCCACAGCCGTCTCCCAGTGATGGGCTGTGGTACCCACAGCACACTTGGTGACATCTGGGGATGCTTCCCAAGGGAGTTGTAGATTTATGCTCCAAAGGAAGGGAGGGAGCAGCCTGGTTGGGGTACGTGGGGCTGCTTCTGAGTCCTGTTGAAACTGTTCCTGCCCTGACCCTAGAAGCAAGTCACAGGGCTGCCTCCCCTCCTTAGCTTCCTGTCTTGGAAAACCTGTCAGCACAGTAGCGTCCTAAACACTGGGCCAGCCCCAGTTTCACAACACTTCAGATGATACCAGGCAGACTGGGGTTTGCTAGCTCCAGGGCTAGGCTGTGCCTCAGAAAGCACTCCCTCCATCCTGCACTCCTCTTCCCACCACCCAGAATTTGCCCAAGGGCGCAGTTCTGCAGGCATGATGCTGTGAACCTGACTGTCCTCACAGATCTGCTGGAAGTGCTCCCTCCCTGACAGCCTGTCTGCCAGCTGCCTCCCCAGCCAGCGCTGCACCAATGCTGCCCCGCAGCCAAGCCGGGAGCGTTTGACCTCTCTCCTGCTTGGCGTCTCCCATAAACTGAACAAGAAGCCCTTTTGAAACAGCTGAGATGCCAAAGCAGCTTTTCAAGCAGAGAACACTCTCAGCAGCCTTTTCAGCCTGTCCTTCTCTTGCCTTTGTAACTTACAGTGCTTTCTCCCTCCATACTGCCCTCGACTCCCCGCACAAGAGATCAAAAATTTGAAAAGCAGTTTACAGGAGGTAAGAGATCAGAGAGGACCCAAGGGCGAGCAGTGGAAAGGGGCAGTGGGATGAAGGGCTCTTTGCTCTCTTGCTCCTGCCAGCTGCTCACGTCCTCCCTGCTTTCAGCCTGCAAGCCCATGTGCCCCCTGCTGAAGCACACCTATTCCCACCGGCAAATACGGAGACCTCCTCTCTTCTTCTGCAATGTCCTTTCATGAGTGACACTGCAGGATCCCAGATGGTCTCTCCAAGTGTCCCTGCAGGGCTCTGCTCTGCAGCAGGGGCGGTGATGCTGCCTCGATGGGCACTGCTGGGGGAGAGGGGCAATGAATCTGCCTGTGCTGGGAGCTGTGGGTAGCTCAGCTCCGATAGGCATGTCTGGGTGGTACAAAATAGCCCTTGCCTAGGCAAAGCTGCCCTGAGCTGGAGAAGGAAGGTGGATCAGCACCCTCACAGCAACCCTTTCTGCCTGATCCCTCTGTAATGAGTAGGACCACAGAAACACCATGGATGACATAAAGCTCCCGGTGCTGAGAAAAGTGCTCACGGTATAAAAAAAAGTAAGAGAAGTGTCTGGGAGAGGAACAGACAGACAGATGCTGTGGCAGAGGAGGAGCACAGTCCTGCTCCCTGTGAGTTACCCTGCTGCACTCCCTGCCCCTGTCCAGGCTGGCACAGAGGTTTTGCAGTGGATTTGCTGGCTGCGGCAGGGCTGAGGGTGCCGCAGCTGGCGGGGGCCGGCAAGCTGCCTGCCCATCTCACTGGCTGCCCTGCCAGGCTGGGGCTGGACACAATCCATTCCCCCTGGCCAGCTGCCCAACCTATCCTGCCCGGGGCAGCCCTGACGCTTCTTTTCCCACCCCCAGATCCAGAACCCCTCCTGGATTGGCAACAACGGAGCCGCCTCCCCCGTGCCTGCCTGCGTCGTGCCGTGCGAGACGGTGCCCTCCTGCATGTCCCCCCATGCCCATCCCCACGCGGCCGGCGGCGTCTCCGAGTTCCTCGGCGTCTCCGGGCCCGGCAGCCACGTGGGACAGACTCACATGGGCGGCCTCTTCGGCACAGCCGGCATGAGCCCCAGCCTCAATGGCTACGAGCTGAACAGCGAGCCGGACCGCAAGACCTCCAGCATCGCTGCCCTGAGGATGAAAGCAAAGGAGCACAGCGCCGCGATCTCCTGGGCGACATGACAGCGCTGCAGCCCAGTGCCCGCCAGACACGGAGAGAGCACATGGGGACAGCCCAGTAAATCCATCCGCTTGGACTCCAGACAGCAGTTGCCTCCTCGGGGATCTGAATGCAGCACTTTTAGCTACCCTAGGCATATAAAGTACATATGTTAATGTAAGTGGAGTGTTTCCAGCATGAACGTGGCAGCTCCCAGCTTCCTGGGATCAGGCAGGGAGAGGGAGGCTGTGGAGCAGCACCTCTTCCATCAAAATCTGGGATGGGATGCATCCCTTCTCACTGCCACCTCCCCAATAACCTGGGCATTTTTTCTTCCCGCTATTTTTTCTGACACCAGAGCTGCCTTGCCAAAGAGCAAGAGCCCACCGGCCTCACAGCAGCTTCTCCCATCCCACACCTGCCCCCACACACACTCACACACACATTCTGCCCTGGGCAGGGGACTGGATGGGGACTCTGGCACCAGCAAAGAGACATCTCTCACACTGCTAACACCGTTTTAGCAGGAGCTACGACTTCCCACAGCTGAGCAGGGACCAGGGCTGGGAAGATAACCAAATCTAGAAAAAGGGCAACATTAGCCCACCTCCTTCTACCTTGCTCCCTCTCCATCTCGTACTCCAAGATGGAGCACAGAGTTGTAGAGGCCTGTGAAGGGGATGCCCCTCTGCCCACCATGGTGCGGTTTATCACGCTGAGAGTCTTTGCCAGCCCTCTGGTGACCCAGACTGAGACACACCCCAGCAGACAAAAGCTTCCCAGCCTGGCTCACTGCCCCAGGGAGTGCCTGGGCTTTGCTTTCCCTCGTCGTGGTGTATGTTGAGGCTCACAAGCATGGTGGTACAGGAAAAGGTTTCCTCTGGCTTTCACTGGGTTGGGAATTACTAACCTCAATTCAAAGACAGCAGCTCTGGCAGGGAAGCACTGTTGCTATGTAAATCCACAAGTCCCCAGAAAGGCTGCTCTAAGAGCTCAAGCCCTAACACACAGCTACAGTGGCACAAGGCCACCAGATTCCTCATACACTTCACTCTGGGGTCAGACACGTGCAGTGACAGGACAGGCCCTCCCTCAGCCCTCCACCCCAGTGCCCTGTTGCACACAATGGCTGTGAGCATCTCTGCACAGGGGACAGCAAAGGGAACAGGTGGGAAGGGGCTCAAGGGAGGACGAGGTGATGCTGCCCCATCTTCAGTCACCTCAGATCCTCTTCACTTTGCAGAGGAAACAGGAGAGGCCAGAACTTCCCTGGTCTGTCTGAACCAATGTGCCTCTCTGCTTTTCCCTCCCAGTGCTCTTACCTGCACAGACCTGTTAAGTGAGATCTCCTTTGCAAGGCTAAACATTTTACAAGTTTTTCAATGATCATAGTGCTTGGAAAAATTTTGGAACATCCTTTTACCCCACTGAAATTCCGCCAAGGAGAAGCTGAAAGCCAGCTGAGCACTACCACCCACACAGTGTGGCTATGCAAGCTGGGCTTGAGCTGGGGTAGCCATCTCTGAGATTTGCAAGGGAGCTATCGGATACTACTCCCATAAAAACTGGTTTGTCACCCTGCCCTCTTTCCTCATGCTCAGTGTTAGGGGATCTTATAGTTTAAGGTCCAGGAATATCTAGTGGTCTTGGAAAAGGTTCCAAATAAGCTACAACCAAATGTCAGGCTTCAGGTTAATGAGCCATTCAAGTATTTCCATTGTGCCTAGACAGTCATACACTATCTTAATGATACACCCTTGCTAGGTCAAAAGTACTATATTTACTGGAATAAGAGCAGTACTCTTTCTTTTCTCTCCTCAGAAATGCTAAGAGATGCCTTCTCTGCTACACACAGGGAGCCAGCATGCATTTCACTACACCATCTGCATAACCAGGGCCTCTTCCATCACAAGCAGCCAGGATTTACATCCCAGCCTAAACATTCAGCTGAGGCCTCAGGCATGGTGGCTTAGATGCTGAAAGTGATGCTGATCACTGAACCAGGCAGGATCATGCTGACCAGTTGGAGGTGTATACCCCACTGGGTACCCCAGAAGCCACTGCCCAGGGACTGGTGGCAGGAGGCAATTTGTCCATCAAATTTCGTGCAGGCAGCTGAGCACAGCACTGACAGCCTTTTCCCAGGTACACTGGGGATCTTGATGCTTCCCACTGTCAGCAGGCAATCCGTGGAGGGCTGCTGCCTGAGCAGCCCAGTACCATTGCTGACAAGGCAAACTAGCAACAAGCAGAGCTGAGGAGAGGGCAGTGGGGCAGGCAGGCGTGTGGGGACAGGTCTCACTCAGCCTGCAGGTTCTGAAGGCAGCTCCAGTGGAGGGCTGTATCTATTCAAGAGCTTAGCTGCATTCCCTACTGAAGTTAAAGGGTAGCTTTTCCTCACAGAGTTCCACAGGGCCAGTATTTCATCTGAGTTGTTTAACAGCCCAGAGGATTAAGTGCTGTATCCCTGTCTTGTTAGAGAGAGAGAGAGAAGAGTCTCCTGGCAGCAGACTTGGCATTTAGAGAAGCTTGGCCCCCACTTTCTCTCACCTTAAAATTCATGTGGAAAGCACATGTTGGATTCAGTCTAATTTAAACCCCACTTCATGTGCCCGGCCCTCAGCCTGCATGAAAGCACCATGAGGCAAGGGAATGTTGTTCCCTGGACCTCCTTCTGCAGGGCTCCCCACCTCCAGCTGTAGGCAGCCCCACTGCTCATTGGGCTCTGCCTCTCCTCTCTGGGTGCTGCTGCCGTTCCAGCACAGTCCCTTGCACCCACACTTGTGGGTAATGCTGGAAGGGGTGCCCCTCCCAAATCTTCAAAAGCAGTTGTTCTGGTAGTTTTTAAGCTACATGCATCTGTATTTACACACATTTTTAAAATTAATTTAAAAGGGTTTTTTAAACTAGCTGTTAAATTAACATGAAAAACTGTATAAATATATATATATACTTATATATATATATATATATATATATGTATCTTAACCTAGCCAGCCTGCAGCTACTGCATTTCTTAAGGGTCACAGGGTCAGTGCTGTTCTTGCAATCTCAAGTTACTACAATGATACCTTTTCTAATTATTATTATTATTGTTGTTATTTTAATACCTTTCAACTCTATTTATGACTTTCTTCTCTATTTATTTCTTATTTAGTATTTTACTCCTGTCTATACATTGAGTCACAAATCCCTGGCTTGGACTTGCCTTCAAAGCTGCAAGCTTTGTCCCCATCCACCACCAAAATGTCTCAGAAGCATCAGCTGTCCCAACACCTGCCATGCCCATAGTGGCATCCTCTGTGAGTGCAGCCCAGCTAGCTGGGCTCACCCAGCTGCTCCCTCCAGCCTCATGGAGGTAGCAAAATGTTTCTCCCAAGCAGTCCTGGCCCTGGCTATGCAGCAGGTAACCTACAAGGGGACTGCCTTATGTTGCCTGTGGTTGGGAACCTCAGAGATATCCCAGAGCTTTGAGACCAGAAGGATGCAAATAGCGAGAGCAGCATGGGTTCCTGGCACTGGCTTAAAAGTGGTTGGGCACCACTCACTGCCAAGTACTGGGAGGCACTTCTTGCCTACAAGCAGTAGTTAGTGCTTTGGTAGCAATTGCAAACCAGTGGGGAACCAGGCTTGGGCTTGCTGGGCCCTGCAGGGTCCAGACTCTAAGGGCTGTGCCTCAACAAGCTCCTGGAGAGGGGCCAGGCCAGCCCCCTGGCACGTCACCCACCGCCTGCTCCCAGCAGGTTCTCCAGCCGGGCCCGGCTGCCTCCTCCAGAATACGCTGCCCAGCCCAGGTGCCACCGCCCCAGCACCGCCTGGGTACAGCCCACAGGGAGTTAGACCAAGACAGCAAAAGAACAAGAGAAACACCCTCCCTCTCCTCTAAAGCCCACAGCAGAGCGTGAGCGAGTGTCCATGCCTGCCAGATGCCATGTCCTGGCCGGGCACAGCTGGCTGAGCCGTGGGCGTGGGCAGGGTGGTAGGGAAAGGCCACAGGCAGTGACAATGTGTGTGTCCCACCGAGGCAGCAGAGCTGCAGTACAGGTGCCTTCACCTGCCCCAGCAGCCAAGGGCACGCAGCACCAGCCCGGGCCAGGCGTACCCCATGTGCTTTCCACCTGCAGCGGAGGTGTTTTGGGGTGGGGAGGCGGGTTCCCCTGATTCCCAGAGTACACTCAGACCGGGCAGCACATTGTAAAACACTCTCCAAACAAACTAAAGCAAAAAGGTAGTTTCTTGGAAAAGGATTGAAAAATAATCAAGCAGAGGCAGAGCCCCGTGTTTATTTTGCTGCTCTGACTGACACAGCAAAAAGCAAACAGACCGAGGGAGAAATTAAACCCAAATGGGAAGGGGGTGGAATTAGATGGAAAGTCATTCAGCCCTTTGCAGTTTCCCGAAGGGAGCTGGGAGGAGGCGAGGGAGCAGCCTTACACCCCCTTAACTCTTTGCTGGTAACATGGTTCCCCACTCCCCCCACATAGCTAGGTAGGTAGGTAGAGCTAGGACTTTTATACTACTGATTTTGAAGGACAGTTTTCAATGTATAATAATATATCAGTTTAGGTGTGCAGTGTTTGAAAGAGAGACTGGGAGAAAGAAAGAAAACAAACCTCAATCAATATTATTGTTTTTTGTTGTAAAATATTGTAACCTTGTATAAACGCTACCTTTTTTTTTTTCTCTTTAGCTTGACGGCCTGGGGTAGAACATATAAAAAAAATAAAAAAGTTTTAAAAACGTTCAGGAAAAAAAAGAATAAAAAAATCATTTAAAATGTTGCCACGTGAGGTTTGTGCCATGCAATGTTATTGCCTATGCAACCATGTATTACCAGTTCATTACAGTGGAATATTAAAAAAGAACAAACGGTCTTGCAGCTTGATTCTTTTTAACTTTTTTTGAAGTAAGTTATTGCACTTGCAACTTTTTTTTTTTTTTGGAGGTGAAGGGCTGGAATTTCCAGTCACCAATTTTTGTTTTTCCAGGTTTTGAAAGGAGTGGCATCACTGGGAAGGTCCCTGCTTCCCAGCCACCCTGGCCAAGGGGGCACAAACACTGTTGTTGTTGTTTTGGTTTGCAATAAACTCCTTCTCTTCTCTCCTCTCAACTGCAATCTGGCTGGTTTGTTCCTGACTCATGACAGATGAAATGTGATCAGAGGGGCCTCCAAAATCTCACGTTAATTGAAGCTGGCAAAAAATACTAACAGTGCCCTTTTGAACTGCTGACGCAGTCCAGAATGGATTAGCCGGGGGTAGATTAACAACAGGTGGCAGCTCACGGGCTGCTGCCTCTCCCAGTACAAAGAGATGGTTGCGAGCCAGAGCCGGGCACAGGAGAGCCCTGCCAGCACATGGGCACAGGAGAGCCCTGCCAGGAGCCAGGCACAGGAGAGCCCTGCCAGCACATGGGCACAGGAGAGCCCTGCCAGGAGCCGGGCACAGGAGAGCCCTGCCAGCACATGGGCACAGGAGCGCCCTGCCAGGAGCCAGGCACAGGAGAGCCCTGCCAGCACATGGGCACAGGAGCGCCCTGCCAGGAGCCAGGCACAGGAGCCTCCTACCAGGAGCCGGGCACAGGAGAGCCCTGCCAGCACATGGGCACAGGAGAGCCCTGCCAGGAGCCAGGCATAGGAGAGCCCTGCCGGCGGCTGGGCACAGGAGCCTCCTGCCAGCCAGCTTCCAGCTCCCAGGGCCTCTCTGCCTCCGGGAGCACCTTGGGCATCGCTTGGCATCCACACTAGCCAGCACAGAGAGCACCCTGGCCACAGGGAAGAGAGCAGGATGGTCTCCTTTGCTTACTGCTCTAGAACTGCTGCTTCCAGGGGAGCTCAAGCCTCACAGGGCTCCTACAGGTCTCCAGCCCTTCTCAGGCAGGCCTTCATGAGGCAGCAGGTAACCACAGCTGCCACAGGGAGAAGCTGACTTGGCGACAAGAGGCCACAGAACTGGGGACCCTCAGCTCTCCAGCTCCCCAGGCTATGGCACCACCCCCTTTACACAGCATAGTCACGCTTGGGGCACCAAGCACAAGGTCTCCTGAAGACCAAGAAGAAGACAGCCTGGGGCTGGCAGTGTTTCCCATATTCCCACAGGCCATCACACTCCCTCCCCTCCTAAATCCACTTTAGCAGAGGTGTCCAAGCCTCACCCATCCTCTCCTCCTCTGTGGTTCTGCAGGGCTTCCTAGAGGTGCCTGCCTGCAGCCAGAAGCTGCTCACTAGGCTGTGAGGCAGACTGAGCCCTCTCGGTTTCACTTGCCCCCCACACAAAGGGAAGGGTTTGTCTGGGCCCCAGCAGTTCCCAGGGCACAGCTTTTGTCCCACTGCAGGGAAATCTGGGTTGAGGGCCCTTTCTGTTGCTTGCACTCCATCAATAAACTCAGCTGCAAACCTGTTTCCTTCAGAATGCACAGACCCACCAGCACTGGGACCAGTAAGAGCTCAAGTCCCTGTACCCAGATGCTGGGTGGACTGGAAACTGAAAGACTTGTTCAGGCAGAACTGAGAAGGTGCCCAGCAGCTGCCAGCAACCCACCAAGACCCATAGAGTCCCTCTGGCCTTTCCATCAGTTGTCTGGGAGCATCAGCTTGCTTCAGATGGTGCATGGCTGTTTCCTAGCTCACAAAGAAATGGATAATGCAGGTGCTGTTGCAAGCTTATCCATTCCTCTCACTTGTAGGAGAAAAATTCCTTCCTTCCCCAAGCACTCAAAGCCAGATTCTCCAGATGTTGGCAGAGTTCAGAGTGTTGAGAGCCTAAAGCCAGTTTCAGTAACATCCTGCTTGTATGGGTTTACATCAGAAATTGCTCCTGGCCTGAATGATGCCAAAGAACTAAAAAGTCTCTAAACTAGATAGTGGCAGGACCCAGATTAGAAATGCGCATTTTTTTCTTGAAGCCGCACTTTCTTAGAGGAGTTACAGGAGTTATTTAAAACACATGGGAAAATTTCTCTATGGGAGATGTGGCTACAGCTCCTAGGTTAACGCGTTCCTTCTCTGCTGGAGAATATGACTTTGAGGCAGGGCAAAGTTCGGGCAGTTTAAATGAAAAACAATTTTTTATTCCTGTAAACTAAACAGATTTTCCTTTTTTTCTTCCTCTTTTTAAAAGCAGGTTATTAACCTTTAAGCAGATGGATGTTCAATAATCTTCTCATTGGCAAGGAAGGTAACAGCCATGCAAGGTGCATCTACTTACAGCCAGCTGGAGCCCACATGTAAAGGTGTTGCATTTAATCTGAGACAAACAAGTGTTTATTATTTGTGAAAGGATCTTCCACTTTCTCTTGCTTTTCAGTTCGTAACTTACTTGCAGGGCAAAGACAGATGCTCTGAGTTAGCAATCTGCTCCTTTTGCTGTAGCCTTGCTGAATTCCTGGATCTCATTTTACGGTCCTTTCTCCTTCAAACCTTTCCCCCTCCCTGTTTGTATGAAGTGTGGCAAAGGAGTTATTGTTCCCATCAGTCCTCAGCTGAAGGCACCCGGCACTAACGGTGCCCAGCACCCAGCTGAGACCCAGCCCTGGCTTTCAAAGAGAGGTTTCACAAAAGAAGGACCTCTAAGTTTACAGCCAGCCAAGCAGGTGAGAAACTGTGGTTTTCCTTGAGTGTATGGCACATACACACATGGACACATGGGAGGGAACACAGCCTGTGGCTTGAAAAGCTCAGGTATCTTTCCAAGGCATTATGGACTTATCTCCTGGATGAGCATGAGATGTTCACACTGGGCAGCTGCATATCCATAAGCCACAGTTTGCTCAGGCAGTCCCAAGCTTTGGCTTTTAGTTTTACAGGTTCCCATCCCTGCACAGAATGGAGGGGAGGGGCTGGAAGAGATAAATTTCATCCTTAAAAGCACAGGGTGCAACAGAAACCACACCTCATAATGACACATGGAAAACCTCATGTGGTCCTGCATATCCCAAGTTCTTCACACCTTCATTGGTCAAATGGTCCAGCTTTGACCTTTGTCCAGCCTCCCCCTCAAATGAAATTTAGGTTAAAAATCTAATAGATGCGACTTAATAATTCAGCTGGTATTTTCTTAGTCACAACATCCCCCCTGCATAGAGTCTGGTACTGAGCTCTGATGCAAGTTTATAGACCTAATAAAATCATAACCAAGTTGCACTGATCTCTGTCCATAGCCACTACAGAGTTGTCATGCTTGTCTGAAGCAGGAGCACTTCCTGTTTATGCAAGTAAACAGGCATTTAGCATGACTAAAGGAAATTTGAAGGACAATTACTGGATCCTTTTCCAGACAAATGAAGACAGCAAACAGGCAACCTTGCAGGAAGAACCTTTGAGCAGCACTGTTTTCAGTCGGAAAGCTCCCTTCGTGCTGCTAGCTCCAAGCTAGTCCACTTAATTGCCTCAATTGTCCCTGTTATCCTTTAATGGGAAACATAACTCACTTTCAAAGCAACCACAAGAAGCTGCAGACAGGGGAATCCTGAAGATCAGCAGAGGTGGGACTGCATTACAGCCATTTCCATCAGGCTGAAATTACACAGAGTGCACCAGGAATGTCTCTAAATGGCTTCAAGCCAGGGCCCGCTGAAGCCTGCTGATTCCTAAAGTCAAGGCTAACAATCCTCTACCTTGCTAGTGAGGAACCCAAAACTCCAAACAAACAACAATTCAGACAGAAGTGTAGCTGTTCTGCTAAATCCCAGGCTTGGGATACCGGTGGTGAATCCTGTTTTTACCCACATATCTCCGAAGGGTATCTGACCACCTCTCTCTGTTTTCTTATCTGCAGCTACACGTAAGAGGCCAATCCTAGCCAGGCAGGAGGACCCTGAAGCTCAATTTCTTGCACTTAGATACAGCAGTGGCAGGCATCATAAAAAGAACTTTCACCATCCTACAGGCACTCCCAACAGCATGAGATACAACTTAAGGACCTATGACTCAATAGTAAAGCAAAAGTGTTCTACCTGAATTTTCTGCTAAACAAATGCTATCTCTGTCACATGCCAATTTCAGCAAGAGGTTTGAAGTGACCAGCTGCTCATGGGATAACTTGCAGATCCTACAAAGTATTTTGTTTGATATTGTGTGGCAGGTTTTGACAGAAATTATTTTCAGCCTAAAAATTGAAATCCATAGGTGGAATAGTTGCCAGGATTTGCTCTGCTCTTTCCAGCTCTTCAGGATCAGACTGAAGTTAGCAACTGAACCAACTGGAGGCTCATTTTCTAGCATAGATTTAATCAAACACAAGTTTGCAGAATTTTTTTTCTTGATTCAAGTAAATGGATGAGAATATCCACAACTACAAGAACTACACATAGTTTACATTTTAGTTTACAAAAGAACATATTTTGCAGCAGTCATAAAATTTAAATATGCAAATCTTCAAAAATAAAAATGAAAAAATTCATACTTACTCTGTCTGATCTCTGGCTAGAGCATTTAATATTCATTTTCTCATCAGCACCATCGATTTTAGTTTTTCTTCCGTGTATCCTGCTTTGGTTGTGAGAGCAGCTTCCATGTAAGAGAGCTGGAGAAATTTATGCAGTACCCATTAACCATTCTGAGATATTTTCTGATCAAAAGATGCTCTACCTGTGGGAAGTACCCAAGGTATCAGACATTTATTATGGAGGGCATTCATACCAAATCTTGGAGGTATATTTAACCTTAAAATTGCCCACCTAAATCCATTTTCATGTGTCTCAGTATAGCATCTTTCAGAATGCTCAACACTCACCAATACAGCCTAAAAGCAAAATGAGTCAGAAATACTGAGCATCATTAAATCCCACCTCACAATTATTTTGACATCTGTGTCTCCAAGATCCTTGAGTTTACAAGGCCCTTGAATGGATAATTAACAGGGGTAAACTCGTTGCTAGAGTAAAGCATATTTGAATCACAGCACCATTATGGATGGCAGGAGGTTCCAGAGCAGGAGCTGCAGATGGAAGGAGAGAGTCATTCAGAACATTGGGGCCTGAATTTTCACACCCTGTAATAAGAGGGTGGAGCTGTGAGGAAGGAAAAACTCATGCACTGGTGGAAGAGTTGGTGATGTTAAAATCGTATCCCCACAACTGGCAGACCAGGCCCTGCCATGCACACGCTGCCCTTCTGTGGCATGATCCACAGGGACTGTGCTGCAGTGCTTCTGGAAACAAAAAGCTGCCACCACACTGGATTCCACAATCTCAGTGACTCAGCCAAAGCTCTCTTCTCAAAAGAAGATACAGCTATTTGACATCTGCTGTATCTCTTTGCAAAAAAAAAAAAAAAAAAAATCTGTTCCATATTTCTCCAAGATAAATGCTATTGTCAAATCTTGGCAGAAAATTAAAGTAACAACTACACTCCCCCAAAAGGTGACTGGGATGAATTCATGCAGAGCAAACTTCTGTTTTTAAGACAACCATCAAACTCCAGTTATGGGAAAGACAAAATATTGACAGATCTTTCCAAAGTGCATTGTGGGTATTCAAGTTTAACACAGATTTATGCAGTAAAAAAGCTTGTCACTGAAATTCTCCCTTCTGAATGAATTCATGTTTCCTTGTGCCACTCCAGAAGTGAAATACAATAAATACTCATTTGATTTAATTTTTAATATACAATTATTAAGCTTTTTTGGATATCATAGATACAACGAAAAGTTAAAAATGGTCTTAATTTAAAGATTGACAACAAACCCATTCCAAATCAGACATACAATTACATCTTACCTTTACAGATTTTGCATCAAGAACATCAGAATCATAAATGCAGAGGGCAAGTAGGCAATTTTACAATTTTTCTTTATGGTCAATTGCCCAATTTTCTCCACAGCACTAAACAGACATAAATGGGGTTGTAAATGAGCTAGCCCTATAAAAGCAACTGTAAAAGGCCAAAGGATAAAACATGATTGTTAGGGGTCACTGGACATTTTGTGCAAGGGGAAACTACTCAGATGCTCCTGAATGCAGACACAAGGACCTGTTACCTTTTTACTGACTGAAGATTATAGCTCAGCTTAGCAGGGCAGGTTTGGCTGTCTACATCTAAAAATATTCAACCAACTATTTCAAATCCTTAGTGTCTTTTACGACTCTGTGCAAAACAAACTTACTGAGAAAGAATCAAGAAATCACAGCAGTTTCACAACTCTGTAAGGAAGGTGTTACAACTCAGTTAAACTGCTAGGGCCTGCCAAGCTGAGATCAGCTCCAAAAGGACAGCCAAAACTGAAGTGATTACTGCACTGTCACAGCTACCCTTTTAAAGCAAACTTCTCAAAGGAAATATGCTGGTACCTCCTGATGCTCAACCACCAGGACATAAATCAACAGGAAGATTCAATAAGAAGGTTCATGTTAATGAACCTGGAAGGCTGCAAAGGAGAAATAATGAGTAACAAACCTTCCTCTCTCTTGTGATAGCCACTGTTCAGACAGCAGTTGTCACTGCAACAGCTATCCTTTTAGCTCCCATAGCAACTCAGGAATGAAACAGAGTGCAGCAAAAAACATTTACTAGTAATTAAACACTCCCAGAGGGTCGGATGATACAGTTTACAGGCACATCCCAGGGAGGTTATGAAGTGAAGCATCCCCTCAGAGCTATTGTTCCAATATGATTCTCATTCACAGCACATCCACTGCATTGGGCAATAAGATAAGTCTTAGTGGGGGTGAGACAAATAGGAGCAGATGTTTCCTGTTTCTAGCCTGACTTTCATTTGGTTTCTGTCACTGCTGCGTATCCAGCTTAGGAGAGGGGGTGAACTGTGATGTCTAACACTTGTCCTATTGTTTGGGGTTTGGCAAATCTGAGGAATAAGGTTGCTTGCACTGTAACAGAAAATCAGCCCATCAAGTAGGATGTGTCTGTAAGCAGCAGCAACAGAGGTTTCAAAAGACAGTGGAATCACACTTACCTAGTAACAGACATTTTATCAGTGGAGCTAGAAAAAAGATTGCTTTCTCAGCCCAATTTAGGACCCTCGTTAATATTGAAGGGCAAGAGTAACAGTCCAGGCAACCTTATTTCTCATTTTGTTGCATGTAGTTTCCTCATTCAGGTTCATTTCAGTATGGAGAAACTATTCAAATGCTCCTAAGAAATGTAAATCTTCTCCAAAAGACTTCCTAAGCTGTATGTTTCAGCCTGTGGCAATGGGTTCCTTTAATTACAAGCAAAGACACAACCATTTTTCCAACAATAGTAATTTACAGGAGTTTGTAAGTGTGCATCAACAGTGTCTTATACATATGCATTTGCCTGCACATTGCAGTGAAACTGGGAATTCCTGCAAATATAGGTGTTGTATAAATTAGTACACTTCTTGCTGAAGAGGATTCAGATGTGAAAAAACTGATTTCATACTTCATCCCTATGGAGGGCTACAATTTAAAACTGTAACCTGATTGCTGGTTTGATAATAATAAAAAATGTAAGAAGACTAACGACAAATCATTTTCAGTATAATACAACTAGTTCTGATACAGAGTCAGAGCCTTCTGCATGAGTGCAGCAGAAAACCTGAGATTTTTGCAGGAGGTGCAGCAATTGCAGTTCTGTCCTGCAGGCCTCTGCTTTGAAGGAGACTATCCTCCCGCTGCTGTGTCTCCATCTCCATCAAAATAATTTAAGTAACAAAATGCTTTGCTCTTTAAACTAGGTGAAAACAGACAGATTTTTGCTGGTGATGTTGTAAAAAAATAAACATTTGTCTCACATTACAGAAGAAAATATTTGTTACACAGTTACTTAAGAAAACAGTTAAAGCTCAAAAGACAGAGGCCCACCAGCCACAGAGGGAATAAACTCCTCCCAAAAGAGAACAGCTCTACAATGCAGACAGTTGCTTGGAATGGATGGATGCTCACTAACCAGAGAGCCTGCAGCACACTTGATTGAAGAGCTCAGTCATGCCAGCCAGACCACAGAGAGCAAGATTCTGTTTTATTCTTCCAGGTGCATAGCTTCCTTTGGACAAAAAGTGTGTTTGACATTTTTGGGAGAACCCACAAATAGACTCAATCATCTGTGAGCAACAGAGAAGCAGTTGTCCAGATTTCAATTACAACTTTGTGTAATGTAAAAGGAAGACAACATTAATTCTCATTTCCCTCAGATGCAACCCACTCTCTAGCAACTTTGTCTTCAGGGCCTTAAATTCCTCATAGCACCTTTTCAGCTGTCGTGTTCCTCATTGAGGTTTGTCTCACTCTTTACAAGCTGCCAATATTGGGAAAGCTCTTCAGTTTCTCAGGAAAGTCATCTTTGTACAGGACGGGGTCAGCACGATGCTCCACCACTTTGAGAGGCATGGTCCCAAAGACAGAGGCAAACTTATTGATGCATTCAGATCTGGTGAAAAGGAAAGCAGTATAATTAAGAACTCCAACAACTGGGCTGGCTCCCAACTCCCACACCAAAATAACTGGTAGAAACCTTCCCTCTTGCACTTGGAAGTATTTCAGCCACGCTGGCTACTAATAAATAAAAAGAGAAACTCACTGCAGAGAGAACAGAAAAGAAGCTGGTGTTCTTTGATTTATCCATTTAATCAGAGAGACGAGCAAGGGGATGCTGGCAGCAGCACATGTGCACATGGAGGTCAAAGCTTCCCTTCTCCCTCCCCCTAGAATTCCAGTCATTCTTAAAGCAATGTACATGCTGTAAACCAGAACAGATTAACTGCCAACATGTCTCTTAAAGGGCCACTGTTGGGTCAATTTCGTTTATAACAAAGGTTTTGCAAAAACTAAGGCTTTGTGAAAACAGAGTTTTAAATAAAAAGTCTGTCTTTTTTCAGGCTTCTTCAGAAGCTCTATCTTTTCCCACAAAAAAATAAACATGCCTCAGAGAATAGGCAGAGCTGATTGTACTATAACTTAAAGGTAAAGCTGAATTAAAACTATAAAATGAAAGAAACTAACTAGTTTATTTTTCTTGTCTAAATAAAGATATATTGAGCAATAAGGCATCACATTAGCACAAAAAAACTGGACCACTGATGACTCTTTCAGTTTTAATAATCTCAGGTGTCAGTAATGTGGAAAGGAACAGCCATGTTCTTCAAAAAACAAGCAAACAGATGTTTAACCCTTACATTGCTCCTTTAACTCTTTCACTGAAGAGCACTGTACCTGTGGAAGCAAGGCAGAGAAAACCTGGCTCATCTCACCTCAGCCAATGCTCAGCTAACATTAGCTGCCTGCTGTACAGAACAGCTTTTAAGAAATTCAGATACCAGGAATCATGGTAACAGTTCCCTGCAGATAACAGAGAGAGCTACAAGAAAACCAGTGACATTTCTTTTGCCATTCAAAAAGGAAAACAGAAAAAGACTCGAGTACTTTGACTCAACTACAGAGACTGATGTGCTGCAGGCAGTCACAGAGCAGGTATCTTGCTCTCCAACCACTGCACCCCTCCCGACCCCTTTGAAGGGTTAGGGGGTCACTATGGCTCCAGGATAATTTTCCTCATCAGGACCTGGTCAATCACACCAACTGAGTGTGACAGTTCTGTGATGGGGACTGCTCAACACTGCCCCAAACACTCTTTTGAAGTAGACGGGACAGCAAGAGCAGTTTTCAAAATTATTTCCTCAGCCACATAGCTGTTTCAAGCTATAATGGTCATAATTCAGGCAGGCCATTTTCTGCCCTGAGAAAAGTGCCAGAAAACTACTTCATATGAAGTGATACTTGAATAAAATATTTATACAGGTAAGTGTAGATGCTTCACTTTCTGCTACCTTCCTATCCTCTCGTACTTCGTCCTACCTCACACCTTCCTATCTTCAGATTAAATCATTGGGACAAGAAACAAACAAAAAGGAATTCAGAGTGTAAGACAAAATTGTGTACAGTGGGACACAGCCTCTACTCCTGTGACAAGTAATATTTGCTCCAGGGTAGCACATCTGAAACAGCAAAGGAACCATCAGTGAGGACTGAAGCCCAGGCAGCTGTTCAATATCTGCAATAACAAGGGGAACCATTGAGAGAATGAGATTTGGACCTTAGCCACTGAAAGGCTGCAGCAGGTTCCTGCAGACAGCAGGAGCTGAGTGTTTTCTCCAGAACATTAAGCAGTTTCTGTTTCCTCCACAAGATGCCCACCGTGAGATACCTTAAACACATCTGATTTTCAGATAAAGTCAGACTTCCAAATAACCTGTTACTGGTAAGAAATGTGGTTAACTAATCCATGATGTGTACTGGAGAAGTCTCATGGCAGGAAACCCACAAACTTCACAGGCAAGGAGGTAGGTGCACTGGGAGATGTGCATGTGAGAAGTTTGCACAGCTGCTGGCCTTCACTGGTTTCTGGAACACAAGAACACTTTCAGTCTACTGGTTCAAATCCTGCCTTTGCCAGTAATGACTGAAAGACATTGTAATGTAACAGCTGCTTGGTGGCCAGTGTGAAATGAATTAGTTATCTCAGCCTGCTGCCTGCTAGGCAGGTGTCCACATCAGAGCAGCCATTGTCACAACCAGAACTAAGTGGCACCCTCAGAGCAAAAGACAAAACTAAATGGATAGGGCAGGCAAAATTGACCTCTTCCCTCCAGAGGTTATACTCCCAAATAAAAAATGAGGTCTTACGAGAAAATATCAAGATGGGATCCTTCTACAGCCAAACTTTTTTCAGTGGCAAGTCCATTAAAGCATGCCAGTACAGTATCTTGAACCACCAAGAAACAATTTCATTGTTAAAGAAATGGCAAAAATGAAAAATGGAAAAATTAGTATGTTCTAAACACTCTGGCTGAAGCAGAAGTTAGCCCTCCACAAACAAATATCAAATTCAAAGATCAGAAACAGGCTTTTTTAAAGGAAAGAAATGTCATGCACAAGGCAAAAAAATGTATTTGAAAGAAAGACACTTCTTACCAAAAATTTCATCTCTAGCACCGAACTAAATAATTTCAATTCTGAAGTCCTTGACACTTTTGGACAATATAAACCAGAAAGCCTATCTAGAACATTAAACATTGAAAGGTAGGTAGCCAAGAGAATGCAATGTCATCTTAATATGGATGGCAGGTGTTTCTCTTAGTTGTGTCAATAGTTTTGCAAATTCAAAGTAACAGAGGCACGTTTACTTCCAAGAACTATTTTTTTTTTTCTCTTGCTTTGCTGACAACATACAGTTGTGCTCAGCTCAAACAGCAATTGAGAGCCCCACTGCCTCTGGATGAACTTGGTGTTTGTTAAGGTCTCTCATAATCAGGTTCTTCACAGTTATAATCCAACTAACTAACTTTTTGGCAGAGTAACCCTGTACCTGCAACTTCTGGCTAACTGTGAGCTGGTCAGTTTTCCTCCTAAGGGAATGGCTTCCTATTTTGACTCCAACAAATACTTACATGTCCTACACAAAACACTGCTGTTTTATTTATTGTGGCTGCAGAAGCAGCTCAGCCCTTTGCTAAATTTACTGTACTGGCAGTTGCCCTCTAGACTGCATTTTACAGAGTTCTCCATTTTTGAGAGCCACATGCCAAGATGCTAAAGGTAAAAAACTTGTTGCTACTCAAACACCTGTAAATACAGGGACTATGAGACCTTCCTACAGTTTCTTCTGTGACCTGAGGTAAAGGCTAACCTAGGGCAAGAAGGGGATTCTTGTTTCAAAGATTTCTTCAGTTTATGTGTTTTAATGATGGAGTTCGATAACCCTGGGGACTAAAGTCTTCTATTTATTTCAAATAAATTACACAGCAGGAAAAATAGTAAAGTGGCTTTCCCATGATTCAATGTATTGCAAGAAGAATAAAATTTCATAATAAGAGACAGAGTTCAGCTGTGCCATCATCTTCCTTTGTCTCTGCTGAACAAGTCAAAATGCCCAACAAAACCAGTTAGTTACACATCTCTTCTGGACAGATCTCCACAACTGACTTCTCAAACCTTTTCCATTTACAAAACCAACAGGCAGTTGCTGGGCATCTCTCTGCTATTTCTGAACCAGAAACCTAACACTAAATGTTGTGCATGTACGTGACAACCCCGATAAACTGTTTGTTTCACAAATGGTAAGTTGATCCCTGGATATCCAGGCAAGTAATTAGCTCAGACTACCTGTTTGTTATTTCTGAATGCTAAAAAGCAAGGAGTCAGGCACTTGAGGAAGCTGCAAGTAAAGCTGATAATGGCTCTTTGCCTGACACCTCAGGTATTGCTCTTGATACCCAACACTGTAAACTTATCAGTACAAAGTTATTCTTTTATAATGACAAGGATTCCCTGATGCATGCATTTTTTTTCCACTCAGCTTCTCTCGTGACCCTGAAAATAGTTAGTGTATTTATATATGTATTTATAGATAGATAGATGGATATACAGATAGACAGGTAGATATGAGAGCCTTACTCACTGCTAGGTTAAGATGATTAGCTCTAGGAGTTGTTACCATTTATTATCCACTTTAAATGAGTATCTAGCTTAGAAGATTCAGAAAAATAAACTTTTTCAGATTCTCAAATAACTCCCTTATATTGAAGGTAGGGGATAACACAGGGCAAGAAGGCATTAGGTGTAGCAAACAGTTTCATTATGATACTAGGGATTTTCAAAATCAAGTCTGAATATACCTAAACTGTCTATCTCTCCAGATTCTCCTGCACTCAGACTCCATCTCAGCATGTACTTCTTTGGCTGGGCAAATAAAAGCATGTGGATTTGCAGTCAATCTAACACTTCCCACAACCCAGTATTCTCCACTTTTCAAAATTACAGACAAGCAAGGCAACAGCTTAAACATGTTCTCAATAGACTGTCAATGGCACTTTACTCTGAGGATACAAGAACTGCTGTAGACATGGAAACGTGACCTTTACCCAGCATCATAATGCACTTCAAGGCGAAGAGCACTTTTTTCTTCTTCTGTTTTTATAGCATTTATTGTAATGAGAACCTAGTTCATAACCAAAATTCCCACATGTTGTTGTAGTGCTACTACTATGACTATAGGAAAGCTTAACTGGCTTCGGGGAGTCCATCCTGCAAGCCAGTGCAGAACTCTTAGATATGGGGGAACCTCTTGTGCTTCCCTTTCAGCTAACTTTTAAGATCTAAAAAGCTTCCCTCCCTTTTCTCAACTATTTTCCTGCAGAGTAATTTTTACCATCTTAATGGGGTATGTTTTACTTCTGACTTGCAGACTCCTTTTTTTAATCCAGTCTTATTAAAGCTCATACAACACTTTAAATTTTCTGAGTTCTGCAGAGAAGGTCAGAAAAAAGCTCACTGTTAAAATTATAACTAGTAAGATAACCATGTTATATCTCTTCATGCAAATCTGAAATGGCCTATTTTAAATGCAGGTCAGATTTTTTTTTTTGTCATCTCTTAGAATCATAGAATCATCAATGTTGGAAGAGACCTTTAAGATCATCGAGTCCAACTATCTGTTTCTTCTGGTGACTTCCTCCTCCTGCTTACCTACCCCATCAGTTCTATGGCTGCAAATTATTTCTCCCAAAGTTCACAGGAGAGATGCAACAGCCCAAGAAGCCTAAGGTGAGATGCCTTGTCAGTCCTAAATCTCAGGTTAATTCCACCTAATAACTAGCATGTACATTTATTGTCAGATAGCCCATTTCAAACACAGGTATTGAACAGCTTTGCAAAAGTGAAGAAACCTTCCCTTATTTCACACATTCAGAAGGCAAGGCAGAAGAGAAGCCTGGTGTCTTGGTCAAGGCTGGAAAGCCCTTTTACTGTAACGCAGGGACTGGAAACATCATACTTACAAACTTCCAGTATTTCACTCTAAGCATTCACTGCCTTTTCAAATGCATGCTTCATTTCAAAACTAAATTTTCAGAAAAATATAATAATGCTGCCACTGTTAAAAAATGCAACATGGAATTGGGCAGCAAATGCCCTTCACTAGTGGAAGCTATGTGCTTCACAGTCCTTGGAGAAAAGGCAATGTACAAATATCACTTCAAATTATTTTAATAATTTATATCCCTTCTACTCTTTGGTAAGCTACCAATTATCTGCTTAAAAAAAAAAAAAATCATACTTATTACAGTTGATATTCCATGGCAAACAGAACTGTGGTATTACTGACCATACTGCAAAGAACCTGAACTTCCTATATGTGTCCTATAAGCTTTACAGCAATGCTGTTAAAAATTGTACCTTTCTAAAGTCCTTTTTTGTAGTAGTCTACTTTTCAGTGACACATCACCCATTGTAGGAATGACTTATGCTGATCAAATCCATGTAACATTCTTTCAAAATTATTAATTTATAGAAACATTGTAATTTTTGATCCTAATTTAATGAGACACAGGATAAGATTCTAGGGATCAGAACAAGGCAATCAGAGAAATAAAGAGTGGTCACTCACCTTTCCACCATGTGTGTCTGGTCCAGTGATAACCCATCAATTGCTGTGCATTCTGGACATTTGAACTTCTTTCGTGGGGTCACCTGCAGAAAGGCACGCCAGATATTATCAAGTATCAACAGAAGGGACATTAATCTCCTTGCACAGAGAGCAGTGCAATACCTCTGAACATGCCTGCAGTGTAAGCTGAGCTGTCTCAAAAAGAGGGGGTGTACAAAAAAAAAGCCACTCTGTTCCTCCATTCAGCTCCATCTGGCCTGGCTGACTGCAAAATTCACAGGGGCCCAATAAAAACGGCTCGGAGGGCTTTTTCCTTCTGTAACTGAAAAGAAGTGGCGATGACAAGCTCCTTAATTCCTGTTTAATGACTGTTTTCTCACTGCCAAGGTCCCTGTATAAACACCATTTGTTCTTGCAGCCATAACAGCGATGAAATATAGCTTCCCATACTTCACCGTAACGTTAATCCAACAGGCGCTCCCTGGCTCTCTCTGGTTAAGAGCTGACTGGCAAACTCTGCAAGACTCTCCGAATCGCACAGAGGTGCCAAATTACTCTGCTGTGCCCTCACAGAGCTCAAAAAACTTTTTCAGCAAAAGCACACACTTTATCTTCTAAAGACTTTTCTAGGAAATGCAGCCACCAGTCCCAGTAAATGATGATGGACAGATGGGAAAACGGACCCTGCTAATTGAAGTAATGCCTGGTGGCCTCTAAATCTCATTCCAAGTTGACACACTTTGAAATGAATGTACGGAGTGAATGTCTAGACCTGAAAACGTGTCGAAACATGTCAGGAAATTAATTCAGGGATAAAAAGTTCATTTAAAGCTGATCTTGCAATTAACGTTCTTGCAATTAACATTCCTATAAATCAGCTGTTGTCAGGCCATGACAGAGCGAGCTGTGGACAGTTGGCAATTTCTTTCCTCTAGAGATTTTAAATAGTTAAAATATATGTATGTGGGCATGTACATATACACACACATACGTACAGCTGTCATTTAAATTATCTTCTTTATAGTTCATCTACATGGCTAAAATAACCACCAGAAACAGCTGGTAAAAAACATAAAAATTTTACTAGAGGGGCTTTTCTACCATGGAAGAAGAACAAGATACCATACTGGGGTAAAATGAGAGAAAAAGGAGGATTAAGTAATATATTGAAGCCTACTGAATAAATGTAAGTATCTCATGTTTTTTAATTTTGTAAACATAAACAGCAGAAAAGTCCCACCTTAATGACTGATTTGCCAGTGACATTTGCTACGAGAAAATTCATGGCAATATCTTCACAATTCATATGTGCATCCACCCAATTCTTGATGTCTCCAGGCATTTTATAGGTGTAAAGATAATTGAAATACTGCAGAGGAGAGAGAGAGAGAAAGAAGATAATTTTAAATACAGATACAGTAATTGCAAGACTAAATATTTCAGTCATGGAATGGCAGGCAGTTAAATGATACTGCATTCAGACAAGAACTACTTCAGCAGATAGAAAATAATTTTTGGGTGCTAAATTGCATAATTATTCCTTTTCTGACCAGCACACAAATTTCATTTAAATTGTTTTTCTTTTCTGAACCTGCTAGCTACAAAGCTACATTCACTGCAAAATTTGCTATGTACTTTCAGGTCATGCAAACTAGCAAGAGTTTTGCAAGATCATACAGGTAAGCAGTGATTTTATTTTAGAGGCAGAGACAAATCACTGGTTTCCACAGCAACTGAAAGAGGTCCAGGGAAAGTTTGCAATCGGTTCTCTGTTCTAAAGAACATAATCATAGCACCACAAAAACTGATGGAAAAATGACAGAAACACATATAGATATTTTTTAATGTACACATTGTACATTAATACAATACAAGTTGTATATATATTACCTTGTGATAAAAGGCTGCCCCAGTGAGCACCATTGAGACTTCATTGGTCCATTCTGATTCATATTTCCATTTGTTCATCTCATGGTCCCAAAGATGCAGGCGGCCTGGATATCCAACCAACCTGTCAGGGAATTCACGCCAGACCTGAAGAGAAAAAAATGTGACATGCTGTTAACCAGGCCTGCAAAGAAAGCAAATGCAACACATCTGCTTTGGGAGGGTAGAGTTTCAGTGGGGCAAAGATCACTGAAATTCTTCTAAGTCCAAATTCCTGGAATAAAAAGTTGCCAGGAAGAAGTACAAAAAACCACAAGCTTGCTGTGGAAGGATCCTACAACTCAGAGAAGCCATGTCCCAGAGCAAAAGGTCACTAATGGAATACTAAAATAATTGTTATAGAGAAATACAAATGACTATTTAAAAAGATTTTAACTCTAACTAAACCCAAGCATGATTAAAATGAAACTTTTGACGTTAACTTCAGTAGATATGACTACATCCTAACTACTTTCACAGCTGGCTTTGGATCTAACCAACCTGCTTCCTTTGTCAGGAACTGGCTTAACTTTTAATATTTCTGGTATTCTTTAGTGGGTGCTTGGCTACATGGAAGGCCGCTGTGCCCTTGACTTGTTCCAGACAGCTGGATACAATCAAGATACCATCCTTGTCAGTCCATACATTATTTTATAGCTGACTACAGGATCAAATACAGTAGACAAGAACACGGAGAAGGGCATCATTAACACAACCCCAGTTCTCCACAAGCTGGCCACATTAAATAATGGACAATTTTTGCATTAGAGAAAAAGAGAGGGAGGATTAAAATTGTTTAGAGGGATCTGAATGCTATTTGTTTGCTAGATACCATTTGTCTGCATTATTTGCAGAGAAATTATTCAAAATTTCTACCTTAATCCAAATAACTGCTAGGTCTGTTGGAAGAATGAGTCTTGACTTTCTAACACAGTTAGGTTACAAGAGTTTCTGGTTTAGGTTGGTAGTGTATAAACAAATAGATGCACACACAACAAAATTTTTGTATGCAAGATCAACAACAAGAACAAAGGATCTCAAAAATCCCCAAGGATCCCTTCACAATCTCTTTTGTCTGTGCAACAGACAAGGGAACCCCACAGCTGAATGTACAGTAAAGAAAGTGTTCTCTGGAATTCCACTATCCCGCAAACATCACTTCATCAGCAGTTCGCTTTGGGCGCCTTTTATGTGTCAGTGCATTTCAGTTGGGAGGCCTGCACTATAAGGACTCTATGCAAGTATTTTGTCAAAGTAAATATGACAAAACAATCAGCTTTAAGTTACTGCTTCTGCATCTACATTTCTGCAGATTTTGTATTACTGTATACCTTTTCATCTATACATCTCAACACATTTTATTGCTGTCAGATAAAACAGCTTCAGAATCCCATGATGAGAGCAGTTATTATTTCAATCGTCCAGATGAGGAAACCTGCCAAAAATCATACAGGAAACAAGAATGGGAACCAGATCTTCTGACTCCTCGACTTGTATTTTATCCAGAAATCAATCTTTCTAGACAGTTCCAGGGCACAAGTACTGGGATAGTATTTAGATATGACAACACTCCAACACAGAGGGTTCTTGAAAGCAGATAACTTGGAACTGAAGGAAGAAAAATCATAGAACAATTAAAAGTTGGTGCCAGAAGCTAATTAAAACAATACAGACTTTTGGCAGGCAAGCCAGTGAGGGCTTGAGATATCTATTTTGACATGATATAAAAAACCTTAATAAAGAACACAAAACTAAATGTACGACACTCAAAATTTTATTCCTTACTCTCCAGGACTCAAAAATTTAATGATTTAGTTTTAAACTTGAATATTAAAATGTCTATCTCCCAGCTGTTGGAAGGCACCACCACATAAGCTACTGAGGCTCAAGAAAGGATTTGACAGAACACTACAGATCTGCACCGTACTGGGCTAAGAATTCTTGTAGAGGAAATGGCATGCATATTAACAGCAGCTGAAAGAAAGATTAAAGTCAGCTACTGCTTCCCACGGGACTGCAGCGCCTTCTCAACACAGAACCCTGGATTCATATCCCTTCTAGTTTTTGCCCTTGGTGTCATCTTCAAGAGTCCAAATGACATAAAATAAAAGCCAACTATAATGCACATGACTGATACAGATTTCTTTTTATCAACTCCACCCTGTAAAAAAATTTCCTGGCCTCTGAAAATTGTCAGTTCAATGCGTCTAAAAAATAACTTTGGTGTTTTGAACAAAGATTCCTTTTAAAAGTAATGCTTTCAAAGTCAGTGGAAAAACTTGGCTTTTTCATAATGTTCACTACTAGCTCATTCAATGGTAATTCCTGGAAAGGCTCCCAATAGCTCCATCCAGCTCATTGCCCAAATCCATACATATGCTTTGTGCCAGAATTAATATATACAGCTACAGCTTATAAGGAAGCTTTGAGAATAAAAACAATGGTAATGATTCTAATACCACTCTCTATTTTGTACTACTGTCCATTTTCTTGTTTGATGGTTGCCTATAATTTATTAGTCTGTTAGGAATACATTCCATTTTAGCCAGTGATCTTATTAGCTTTCTCAGACTAAGAAGGATGGCCTGATTTAATACTGGTAAGGGACACATCCAAGGAAAAACATACTGCCAAGTGAAGAGGAGGTATGCTTCTTTGCAGGGAAGTCATTCCAAAGACTCTGCTAGTCAACCCTGAAGATAAATATTTTTGGACGAAGCATCTCCCAGATGAAATGTCAAATAGAAGTTCTGACTTAGTAGTTTTACTAAAAGCCTTGTAAGGGAAACCAAAAGAAAATGATAGTAGTTTTGTCTCCAAGTCAAGTTCCCAAGTGACATAAACAGCATAGCTAAAACACCCTCCAGTCTCATCTCTCCAGAGCTCTTTCTGCCTCACAGCCTCAACTGTTCTGTGCAATTTGCTGTGCCATCAGAACAGCAAATTCTCATGTAGCCAGAAGGACAGGGAAGCATTTCCTTCTACGAAACATTCTCAAACATTTATGCATTAAATTCAGTAGATTATATTAAGTCACATGCAATTTCAGCAATTTAATGAACAGAAAAATAGTCAGCATTTCCAAAGCTACCATGACAACACTTTAAGAATGAAACACTGACTCTACAAATAAGAAGAAACACAACCCATCAGTACTCCTTCTGCCTTCCAGAGCCCCATCCACTCTTAATTCTCCCCAAGTCCTCAAAGGAACGGCTTGTGCTATTACTAAAAAAATAAAGCAAAATATAAACAGAGTCCATTAAATGGACGCTTTGCACACACATATTTTGTAAAATATCTTCAATTTGAAAAAGAGCTTTGAATGTGGCCAGTAGTGAATAATTCTTTTGTTAAACAGAGTTACAGCACTGCTCCTACAAAGGAATGCAAAATGAGCAAGTAAGAATTCCTCTGAAGAAGGCATTCAAACTTCATGAAAATTTCAGCCTAGTAAAGTATGCAATTCAACTGAGAGTAGATTTTTTTTGAAGAATGCCAGAGTCATGAAACACTGAAAAACAATTCTGAGACAGAATAAGATCATCTATCAACAGAATGCCAAATCTTTTCAACAGAAAAAATGCAAAGTTAGCAATGCACCAAACAGTACATTTTATGAACGAAAAACATAGGCTCAGAGCAATAATCCCCATTTAGACTATTTCTATTATTGCTCTAATAAAAATATTTTGACTCTAAGGATAAAGTGCTGCATAAGTATGTGATAAGAAATTACTTAATGCTAAGCCATCTGCCTTGAGACCAGCTGAGACAGAGGTGGGAATGCTACAATGCTTGACTTCAGTCTTGTATTCAAACACCAAACACTTCAGAGGTGGCCAATGGTTCTGCTTTAATTTTTCAAGATTATGATAATCTAAATACTTGTTCCATTTCTTGGGTCTCTCTGGTACTTCATGAACAACAAAGTTCAGTAAGTGGGAAAAAATTATCTAGACATAACAGTTTTTTTCCCACATCCCAAGTCATGTAACTTAACAGAAATATTTTTTTCAAAGTCTTAATGTCATGAGTATTCTTCTGCTACCTTAATACAGCAGCACACAGGGACTATTTTTCTGCTTGCTCCAATAGATTTATGCAAGGCCATAAATCACTGTACCTTAATAGTTCACTTTTAACAAGTAAAAAATGTCTGACACTTTGAGTGTTACTATAATTTTTTATGGCTGAAAGTGTACAGAGATCAAAGTTTTCTAGGATTTTTTTTTAGGCTTGCTCTATACATTCAGACAAGTCTGTGACAGAGGGGGTTTTGCCACATGTTTAAATGTAAAGTCTCAAGGATGTCAGGAGAGAAAAGAAAATTACTGAATGTCACGTTTCCAGCCCTTCATATGACCAAAGCAGAAGCAGACCTACTTTTAAAAGAAAACTTTCTGGTAACGTTATATGCTGCTACTGTTCCCTCTGGATTCCCCTGCAAATGAGTCAAGAGTTTGAGAGATACTTTTCTGGTATAACACATAAACAGATAAATAAATTATCACAGACTGAGGACAATTTAAACATCTGGGAGCCAGCTCAGGCCTGTCAAACAAGTCACAGACACTCAAGGACAGGAAAGATCAATCTTCAGCCCCTGATTTCTGTGCCAGAGAGTAGGAATTACATCACCCACCCCCTATACGAGGAAAATTGCGTATTTCTAGAATAATTTGCTCTGCTTCTGTATTCAAAGACATTTCTATTCATTTAATTTACTGGGGTGGGGGCGGGGGGGGAAGTCAAACTCAAAATACAAGGATTCAAATTTCTCATATCTTTGTCTCAACTATCTTCTCAATATGGCACTTTAATTTTCCATCAATGTTACTGTTCAGTAAGCTGAATTCCCAGAATCAAAACGGAATAGGATTTATAATAAAATGAAAAAAACTGCAAAAGAAATAGTTTCCAGTCTGCCAAACTAAACAATCTCATGTCCAAACGGTTACATTCACACACAGAATATAAGGACTATTATTCAGATAGTCCCTGCAACCAAGGCACATGGCCACAAAGCCAATAAATGAGGCAGCACAGTCAAACTGCTAGACCTATTGGACTTCATCCTAGGAGATGAACAGCTGCAGGTCCCAATTATCCCCCTAACTGCACCAACTATAGGGGAATTCACATCAAGTTTTCTTTGCCTTGTTTTTATTTTTTATGAGGATAACCCCTTTCTGTGTGAGTGACCAGACTCAACATATGTGATGTTACACATACTGTCCATTGAGGGTGTTCAAATTAACAGCTCAGACACACAAAAACCACGGTTCTGCTTCGCACGACTTCTGGCTGACACAGCTGGAACTCAGCTGCAGTTTGAATCTCTGCTTCAAAGCCCTTTAAGCCTGCTCTGCCAGTAGCAGCAATTCATTTGGAACTACTTACACAGTCACTTAGGTGACTTTGGTAAGTCACTCCTTACTCTCAGCCACTTTGAGACAGCTTTATGAAAATGGAAATCAAACTGCAAATGGAGCAAGGATTTATGCAGCATGCACATTATGGATCTGCTATCTTTCATCCCATCAGGTCACCCTCAAAACTAGGAGTTACAAGCACCAACACAGGCAAAAGTAAGTCAGCTTGCAGAACTGCCAGCACTTGATTGCACTGCTGCTGCAGTACAGTGCTTAAAACATTCATTGTAGACAACATTAAGTACAGAGAAGGTCTGTGTAGCCAAACCCCCTTCCTTCAGTTGTCTTCTCTTCATTCCATCTTCCACACTTCATGTATTAGCCCACTACTCTTAACCTGGCAAGGGAAGTATTTCCTTTCTGGAGACACACATGATAGATTAAACCTCTGTCTCCACTACTTAACATCTTTGTTATTACTTCAGCATACCTACATCATCAGAAGACATTTCTGGAGTCTGAAAGCTTGTTACTTGCTAACAGTCTCTTTTACTCGAGAGGGAGAAAGAGCAATATTTTACTGCACATGTACATATGTTAAAGAAATACTTCCAACATATTTTTAAAAAAGATCATCTTATATTAACTGCACTTAAGATTGCTAAAAACTGGACTACTATCATATTTCGCTAGCTTTCTCCACCTTAGAGAAGCAGTTTTCATAATTTCATTCAACTTAGGTAACAGTTTCATGTTCTAGCTCTCACATACAAAGCCCAGTGTTGTTTTGCTGTTGATAATGCATGTACAGGTGTGACTAAATAACTGAAAGCTTTTTTAAAATACGGTATTACATTTCTAATGTTCCTGATTTATTTACAAATACAGCAAATACACACATATAACAGTAATGTTAGATTATGGACTGTGCTATACACTCAAATACAAATGGAAGACAAAAATTGCCTAATTCAAAACACAGTTTTGGAAGGAAGACAACAGTGTTGCTTTAAGTGTACTTTTAACAAACAATTAAAGTACCTATGAAGACTGTCACCTCTTTGTACTGCCATGGGTAACTGATTTGGACAAACTTTCTTTTTGTCCATACCCTCATTACAACAGCAGCTGTTGAAGCTTTGCCATTTCAAGCACATGATCCAAGTGTCCCCTCCTTGAAATTCTCCAGTTCTTCTTTTCATTGCACTCCACCTTATTTCGGCATGTCCTCAAGAGGCCTCCTCTGTTCCCAACACTTAATCCCTGAAACTTGTCTTGTCCATCAAGACACGTTCACTTGGCTAGCACTTCTGATTTATCTGAAAACTGAAGCTGTTAAGGAGAATGCAGTTCAGTCTTCAGACTGCTTCCACTCCACTAATTACACAACATTTTCTGGAGTCTCTTGGATCTCCTATGCCAGTTACTGAAAACTTCTTAGCTGGCAGATTTTCCAATAAAGTAATGACTATCTGTAAAACTATTTTAGTCAGCATTGAATTGCTACAGTAAAGAGAGATGCAGCAATCTGAATCAACAGACTGTGCAGTGGTTCCTCCACTTTACACAGACAATGTTGAACTGGACAGCCTAAGAGACAGGGAAAAAACCAATTCTCTTACCTCATAGCCAAACTGGAGTTCATCTGAAGTCAGCATAATGATATCATCATCAATAGCCAACACTGCTTCTGTTTCAATCTCATCATAAGGGAAGAAGCGGTTGCTAAGTTTATTTTCTGCAGTCCTAACAACTTTCAGGGGAACACGAATTTTTGGCCAGAGGGAATCTAGAGAGAAAAATTAAAAGAAATAGAATTCAATATTATACTTCACTTCTGAGCCTGCATATCCATCTTAGCTGCTCTTTACTCCTTTCTTCACATCTAAAGAAACGCTTCTCAATGGCAAATTAATGGCAAACACAAGAGCATATGAGGGTAAGAGACAGAAGTTCAGCTACATTTCCCTCTGTAGCTCTCTACAAAGAGCTTCATAGACAGCTACACAGGGGATAGCTTGCCCAAAACAGCAACTTGTAACACTCACAGAGCAAGAGTAGGGATAATATGTATTGGTTTAGTACACACAGCATGAAAAGATACTTCACTCAACTTCAACTAAAATAATTTGAAGCAGTAGTATACAACCACTGACTGCAAGTCTAGAGTCATAAAGAATTTGACTAATAATGTTAGTTCTATGAAGGGATGAGAAAAATAAATTTTATTATATCAATTAAATGTTTAGCACTATCAACTACTGTTAAGAAGTAGATTCTATGTCTCACCAATTTCTTTCATCTTCAAAATCATAAATCACCGTGATAATTTAAAACTAGATAAATACAAATGGATTTTAACTTGCACCCTACAGCATTCTTACAAGTTGTAGAGAGCACTAGAGTACACAAACATTAAAATTCATAAGTCAAATGAGGATCTAAATAGCAACAAAACTCCCGTAGATAAAAAACTGGATCCAATTCACTCAACAATGGGATTAATTTCCATTTTTTCCTACATGTTTAACATGTAGCACCTTAAGTGTCACATTAACATTTTCTGCACATATTCAAAAATTTTCAAAACCCTCTTCTAGTCCTACAAAAGAATAACTGTAGTTTTAAGTATAGAGCTAAAGAAAATAGAAGGGCTAAATATTAAACATTAATTCTAAATGCATAGTACAGTTTCTAGCACAAAACTTAACAGTAGTCATTATTACAGTATGATGCATCCCAAAAGCAACTATTCATCAAAAAGTATTTTAATTAAAAGCTAAACAAATAACTAAACAAGTACAAATGCCATATGTTGGTTTCTTCTGGCTTTCACATATACATATATTTCAATGGAAATTCAAGAGAAAAGAGAGCATTGTAAGATGAGTCTCTGGACCTTGTGAATAGATGACCTTGAGTTTCTTGAGTTTCTTGCAGTAGTGAAATGGAAGGGGTGACAATGGTAAGGAAAATAAGCAAAAACACGTTAAGTCAAATACAAAAGGACTGCTCAGAGAATGTGTAAGTTGTTCTCTGTGACAAATGCAAATGTGTGTAAGGACACACCATAAAGAGATGATTCTTCCCCTCCACTAAAGAACATTGGGGCCACACCTGGAGTACTGTGTCCAGTTCTGGGCTTCTTAGTGTAAGAGAGACATGGACAAACTGGAGAGAGTTCGGCAAAGAACCATGAAGGTGATGACAGTACTGGAACATCTCCCCTACAAGGAAAGGCTGAGAATGCTGTGGTTGTTTAGCCTAGAGAAGAGAAGGCTCAAGGAAAATCTCATCAACGCATACAAATACCGGAAGGATAGGTGCAAAGAAGGTAGAACTAGGCTCCTTTCACTGGGGGCCAGCGACAGGACCAGAGGCAATGGGCACAAACTGAAACACTGGAGGTTCCCTCTGAACTTCAGGAGAGACTTTTCAGAGTGAGTGTGACTGAGCACTAACACAGGTTGCCCAGTGAGGTAGTGACATCTCCACTCTTGAAGATACTTGAAAGTCATCTGGATATGGTTCTGTGCAACCTGCTTGAGATGATCCTGCTTGGGGTGGGGGGGGGCAGGGTTGGACAGCTGATCTCCAGAAGCCCCTCCCAAGCTTAGCCATTCTCTGATTCTGTGGTAAGTGGAGTCTATAGGAACTGATACTGGGCCTAAAGCCACTGAAATCTTCATGTCTGAAATACATATAAATTTCCAGCACAATTTGCAAGTAACTGGAGACATGAAAAATAGTGAGGACAATAAAGTCCTACAGAGCTTACTAAAGTCTATACGACTGGACTACTGAGTAAACTAGGTGCATTTGAACAAAAAACCTGGCACAACTTGACACACAGTTAAACACTAGGACCAAGGCAACTTTTTCCCTAAAAGCAGCTTCTGAAAAGGTTTAAAGGGACAGAGAGGACGTTAGTTCTCAGCATGCTGCTGGGGCAAAATGAATTAATGTAATTTTTGTATCTATAGATGGGTATGTAGTAAGAAATGGGGACAGAGGGTAGGGCAATTTTACCTGTATGCAGACACAGACAGACAGATGCTAAAATACCGTTTCATTCTGGTGTTCTTATGTTTCAAACCATGTTAAAACACTGAAAATGGTGCAGAAAGAACCACATGAGTTATGTGAGGTCAGGAGAAAATGCCTTTTGGTAAAACATGAAGATCAATCTGTTTAGTTTACTAAAAGAAGGAACAAAAAGTGGATTTGCTTAACATGTACAAGCACCTACACAAGAAGAAAAATGCCATGTATCTTCAACAAACTGGAGAAAGACATAACAAAAAACAATGACTGGAATCTAAAGCCAGGCAAATTCAAAGTATAAATAAGGCAGACATTTTTAATAGTAACAGTGGTTAACCTCTGGCAGAAGTTAAAAAGGACAGCAGTTGGTTCTGTACATCTTGTCTTTCAACAAGACTGGGTATTATTATAGAAGATGCAGTCAAGTTGGAAGTCACTGGACTGAAAAGAAAGGCAATGTGGTGACTCACAACTTACAGGTCAACCCAGATGGTCTTACTGCACCTTCTGCCTCAAACTCTATGAGCATGAGATTGTTGACTGTCACCAGCATAAGAATATGAAGCTTGAATATAAACTACTAGGACATGGGGAGCAAATACAGGAATTCAGAAAGGAGCATAAGGAAGTAAGATCCTTGTTTCTGTGTTTTGAGAATGAAAAGTAGAAGTTAAAATAGGTGTCAATGAAAAAAGCCATGTAAGGACCAAAATAATAGAAGTCCTAACCTGAGAAAATGGTTTAAGGTTTTAAACAACAACAGATGATCAAATTCTGGAATTGTTCTCAGCAGAAGGATCTGAAGAATGCTGGCTGACAGACAACACCAAAAATAATTGGATACAATTATGTGCACACGTTTCCAATTCCATTAAAACCCAGAATCAGGTCTGCCTCCAAGACAGTTTTGCACTCTTTCCACTGTCAGTGTGCTGCACTAGGAAGACAGTACCAGAGAAGAAGAGAGGCTGCTTCATTCCCACAGGTACAAGTAAAATTCGCTCTCAGGAAGGAGTGTCCACATCCTCATTGCCACCGGGCCGCTCAGATTTAACAGCTCACACAACTCAAGTGAATTCAAAAACCCCAAAAATCTGCACACTGCTAAATGACACCAGAGTCCAAACACTACTTCAGTCAGGAAAACAAAGTGATATTTCCAAACCACACTAAGTTTTCAAAAGTCAGCTTTTCTTGGAGCTGTATTTTAGAAAGGAGGACTGGCATGCATGGGTGGCCAAAAAAAAAAAAAAAAGAGTGATATTTACTGGCAAAATTTGTATTCAGTTTCCTACCTCAAGGTTTTTTGTGTAAGGCTGAAAATGTGTCTGTAAAATCTACCTTTATCAGCGTGGTCTTGCAGACCGTGGTCTTTACATGACATGTATGCACATTCTTGTCCTGTTTTACTCACCTCTTGTCCTTCCACTAGAAGGCATAAGGCATTAGCCCTAACACACTTGAGTGGCTTGTGATATTGACCAGTAGCCAGCTGGAAGGATTCAATCCCATTAGTGATGGACTCCAATGGAAGTCACAGTCAGCCACCAGCTGGGGAGATACAGCAAGTTCCTTGGGGCCACTACAGAAATGTTCAAGAGCACTGATTCCAATTACAGTGTTAGAAGCTCATTTTATTCTCAGCATTGTAAGGTCTTTGAAAGCCCTGCATGAATCATAATCTGAGATGATGATTTCAGTAGGACACCTTTGAAATTCCAAAATGCAACCTCAGGAGGCAGTAACACTGAATGACTGGAACTGTTGCAAATTAGTACTCTTGATTCCACTCACTGCTTTCTTACTGGTTTATACTCAACGTGCAAGTACCCATTTACAAAACAGTTACAGGTACCTCACAAAGACACATATCATTGCCTCATGAAAACTACAGACTGTGTAATGTTTGCAAGCTACTTAAAGACCTTTGGGTAATTGCCTATAATTATCCAAATGTAACAGCAGGATTGGTATAAAATAATTTTGAACAGCCTGTTAGATCCCAAAAATACTGTTATAAGTGTTTCAGCAGCAATCAGAATTGCCATAGGTATGCATGCATTTGTAAATTTGTATTTGTATGTAGCATCAAAGTTTACATTTGATACATGTTAAGTATTCTTTTATTCAGTCCTTTCTTCATGTCTACTATATGCTAAAAAAATGACAACTAAATTGTAACAAAGTGCAGGAATACAGTGAAACAAAAATTGAAACTGAAAATTCACTAGGATCAAAAAATTCAGAAAAACAAGCATGCATATAAGCATTAAACTTCCAGCTCTTCTGAAAAATCAACTATTTGATAGCTTACTAACAGACATGCCACTTGCATAAAGAATGGTAACAGAAGAAAAAGTAATGAAAAGTGTATGAAAAATGAAGATGTAATCTAATTATAATCAGCACGCATCTCAGATGTCAGCAAATCCTTTTAAATCCACATGATTTACTAAGGTCTTGGAAAGTCTCTCAAAATGACCAGTTCTCAACAACGGGTATGTTACTGTCAAATATTTGTGCTTTGAGAAACATAATATAAAGTTTCTGAATTTAGCCTTAGATTAATGGAAAGAAAATATAAGCATTTTGCAGAAACTTCGAATAAGACATTAGGGTACCAGTTACCCTGCAGCATGCAAAATGCACAAGGCTACTTGCTGCCTAGAGGCTGACTTGAGACTGGAGGCTGCTGCCCCTACAGAGATGGAAGCACATGGGAGATGCTATTACACTATGACACCTGGGTAACAACTTTGGCAGCCTGGGCAAAAGTAACTGTCATAAAGGACAGCAGGCTCTACTGAGAGATCCAAGTATTACAAATTAGCTCTGCCACAGGAACTCCAAAAGAAAAAAAAAAAAAAAATATATATATATATATATATATATAAAAGACAATAGTCACTTCAGAAGTCAAAGTTTTAGAAACCATCAGGAAGGTTAAAACTGTCTATGTTTATTTTAAAGGACCAAAAAAGAAAAGTATTTGTATTTAAAGAGCAATCAGAATCAGGGTGTGCCACTTCTGTAATATCAGACTTTGAATTTTCAGATGCTGCTTGGAAAGTTCTGAGAAACCTCAGCACTAGTAAAAAGTATATGGAGGAAATTCTCAGTTTACTAAACTTTTTTATAGCCAAGGTAAAAGCACAGGCTTTATTCTTACAGTAAGTCAGCACTGCATCCTTTAACAGAGTATGACAAACCTCAAGAATTTTACATCATGGCACGAGATCCTTCAGGCATACAAAAGTAAAAATGCATGTTTGGACTGGGGAACCACTCTTACTTTTTAAAAAATCAGTGAGGACTGTGTTGCAGCAGAAAATAGAAGCAAATTATGGAAATAAAGCTCTCTGGAGTGAATACAAGCCTAGTATATATGAATTCATGAGAGAATGACAGGCACCTCCTATTGCGCATCATACTGAAAGAATCACGAGAGAAGAGTGAATAACACTTACACGTGCTCTCTGGTAATGACTCAGGTCACGACTGGCACTATGTGCTTTTTAGGACTACTGATGCACTGATTGCTTGAGATGCCCATAGAAAACAGCCTGTGGTCCTCTAAACAAAACCAGTGGTTTCCCACCTTTGCCAAATGCAGCTCTCTCTTCTAATGGGCTTGCAGACCCTAACAACCACATACATGGATGTGTTTCTGGCCAGCCCACAATTCCACCACTAAGTTCTGCAAGTCCACATCTCAGAGCAAATTTTTCAAGCATGATTTCAAGATGATTTAAACTGTAGGATAAAAAAGTGCCACAGTTACACTCCCAGTTAAAACACTCACATATAAAAGAGCAGCAAAATATCCCATCCTCTAATTATGTGTTTCTCAGCTACAACTGCCAGTGAATCACATGAGACATGTAAATAAGAAAAGGGAGGACAGTCATGAGAAAGAGGCAATTTCATTATAACCTAAAGGAATACCCTCTCACACAAAAAACTTCTCTCACTTTCCACACCTCCCTAGGCTTGTGATCAGATGTTTGCAATGAAAATGCAACTAACATAAGCTTGCACACTGTTTATATATAAAAATGATTTCTGAGTCTGAAATCCAGCCCTGTTTCTCAGTACTGAATGAACTGTTACATCATACATAAAAGGGGGTTCATTAAAAATAATGGAGCACAATATTTCCATGGAATATATTATTTCTTTTCAAAGAGAGATTACACTGTGTCATGGTTTGGGAATGGTACTCCCCAATTCAGTGCTCCCACCTAGACTCTCCAAATCACAGGCCACTCTCACTCTTTCCCCTCCCCCTCCCTGCTGCAGGAGGATGGAGAGGTGGAGAATTGGAGGCACAAAAGGCAAAGCTCACAGGCTGAAGTAAAAACAACTTACTGGAAACAGCAATGAGATAAGAAAATGAACAGTAGTTGCAACAGCAGTAACAACAGAGTACAAGAAAAGGAACTATTCACACGGAAAAAAACCCAACAATGGACAATACCAGACAGCTCCTTCCACCAAGTTTTCTTGACCAGAAGGAACCCCTTCTCCTTGGAAGAGACTCCCTGTGAGGTAGTACAGAATAGTGAGGTGGTACAGCAGAAATTAACCCTGTCCCAGCCAGAACCAGGACACACCATTGTGTTGTTAAATAGCACCATTCTTTGCATCCTTGCTTCTGAGAAACTGGATGGTAATAACATCTGAAGAAGTCCTTTTGCAGCACACACATTATTGTCAATCTTGTCAGAAGACAGAAATGTATTTACAAAGGAAATTACTTGCTCTACGTATTAATCATCCATTCCCAGTTTCAACACTCACCCTAGGGAAAATGAGAATCAGTACAGCTGCTGTACAGAGCTAACCAATATTCTCGGGACAGCACTTCTAAGTAGTATCCAGTTCAAAAAATAGCAAGTGATACTTGAATGCAGATGGTTTGTTGCATTTGCAATTGGAAGCAGCAGGGTTGCAGGTAAGGATAATGAGGAGCTGGCAATGCAGTGTACACTCCTGATGGCAAGAACTGAATGCTTGCCAGTATTAAAACCAGTATGACAAATTAAAAAAAGATCCACTTATTGGCTAAAATCATGGCATCTTGATGACTCACACAAAGACATTTGTACAAACATTCTTTTTCTGCTTTACTGCCTCAGTTACAACAGCTAAGAATATCTCATAACTAGTGATAACCTGGGTCCAGAATATTAATTCATATTATGCTCTGACTTCCCAAAACTTCTATGGACCCCATTTGGAAATACAAAAAGGAAAAACCTTTCCAGAAGTTGTGCAAGGTAGACAACGACCAATAAAAAACTGGCAGAAAACATCTCTAAACACGCTCTGTTTGTACCTGCAGTTGCACAGAATCCCATACAGCACACTCAATTCTCATACCTGAACTTTTGTACAAGCTCTCATCTGCTGCTTATTCTAGCTGGTCTGTAATAGGTTGCATGAATGCAACTAATTGAACATTGTTGATGAAACCTAATGAATACTTTTTCAGTCTCTAATACCTAATGGCAGAAATTAGCTGAGTCTGAAGTTTCAAAAACCTGTCAGAAACAACATGAAGCATTATTATCAGAATTCCTTCCATTATGGCTGTTCAGAGTTCAAAACAGCTGCTTTCTACCCACGTTACAGTGTTTATATTGTTCTAGAGAAATGCACAGAATTTCTCTTGTAATAACAAAATAGAGTATTTATTTCCAGGACATGATTTAGGGCCCAGTTTCGTTAAGATGGGTTTGGTAGACTAATTTTCTAGACTTCTCGAGGAAATAATACTGCAAAATGTTTTAAAAATGACTTATGGAAGACTAAAATCACCATGAATTAGTTCTCTAGCTAATCAAGGAGAACTGCATTAAGTCCATCAGCAAGAAGCCAAATTAATTCAAAACTTAAAGAGAAGTTAAAAAAACATTCCTACCAGTGCTGACTACCAAAGGCACAGATTGAAAAAAACCCCCAAACCTGTCGCTGAAGAGGTTTTTATTAGTTTTTTTTAAAGATAACACTTTCTTAAGATACAGCAATTGAAAGGATATTTTCTTTATCCCCAATAGTTTATATCAATGCTGTCCATTAACAGCATCAAATAGAAATACAAAGATTATTATTTCAAAAATACCAAAAGGAGTTTATCAGCAACTTAGCTCCAGGATCCACAACTAAACAGAAAATACACATTTTTAAAATATACTTTTCATTTTTATAAAACTGAACCTAAAAAGGAATCAAGCTACAACACATGATTTGTAGCTTGTTGCATATGAACAGTAATGAATTTATACATTGTAATATGATTTACGTGGTAGACAAAGTGATTTCTTCAGTTGTCTGAAACAAATGTTGGTGGAAATTTCTATCGCAGACTATTTTCTTGAATTTCAGAACTAGCAATTTAGAAAAACACAAATGAAAGGAAAAAAAAATATTTGGCTGATGGGGAAAATAATGATTTCCACACAAATATTCCCAGCACCAGGCACTTGGACCACAATGTTCATTTTAATTGATGCAGAGTGAGTGAGAAAAAAAAGTATTTTTTTCCTGTAATATTTCAAAGCTTCTAATATTTTGATTAGTATTATACACACAGTCATGGGCCTACTGACATTACTGCTGCTTTGATGGGCTTCTTGCATACAATGCATGGCAGAGAAAATATGCAAAATTTAGCCAAAGACACAGAGCAGAGATCACACCCCCTAAATCCAGTGAGCATTTACGATAACAAGCTGATTCTATAATGTTTGAAGGTTCCAGATTAGAATCATCATTGTATGTAATATTTTCTTTCTGCTATTTCACATAGATTTAATATTTTTACCATCAAAAACACCATGTAAACTTCAAACTTTGTTGTCTTTGCACAAGACATCTGTGTTTCTCATAGATTTGTCTTGTTTCTTCTCACTGATTCTAAAGAAAACACAGAACCATGAGTTCAGACTTCCACAGATAGTTCTCAAACATTAAATTTTAAAAATGATCCCTGAAAACTCTTGAGACTAAGGAAAAAACGATCTTTAAATTACTACTGATATCTAGCCCACATACATGTAGTTCTCCAATTTTACATTTTTACATGCTATTTGGTTGAAAACTTTCCAGTCAAGTGTTTAATTAATCCATTGCCCTCTTACCTGCTTACCCTTTTTATCAGCCAGCATAACAAAAAATTACTGTCACATCAGAGCTGCATCTGCCCTGAGAGGCCTAAGTTTGAAAGGATTTTGTTTCCATACACCTTGCAGAATCCCCACACCTGTTACCACTGCACAGCAGCCGAGATGAGCACAGCCTCTTAGCTGGGATGCTCAGCAGTACTGATGGCAGTGACCACCTGTGATTCCATGGTTTTAAATTCTGTACAATTTTTAGAGCATTTAATTTTTATCAGGTTTTCCTCCTAAGTCGTGAGTATCATTACATAAAGGCATTATTGCAAGTGCATAGCATATTGTTTCAATAACAATGATATTTTCAGTTATAATAATTTTCTGGTGTTGACAGAGGAAAGAAAGAAAAGGCCACATGTCACTTGTGTGGCACTTTGCCAGCTGCATCCCAGGAAACCTAAACCCAATTCTCAATTTAGTGCACATACTCACTAAGGAAGGCAATTTGGATGTTCTTCACCAGCCCTCCCACTTACACATGCAAAACAAAACGAACACACGAGGAGTTGCAATGACAAAAGCCAAGATCTGCTTCTGTACCAAAACATGCCCCTGACGTGGAAAGGACCAAGAAATACAGCACTTGATGCTCTAGAAGGTTAAGCACCTCTGCTTTACTACAACCAATTAAAAATGAATAGCCATAAAAGTGCAGATACTACTGTAGGGTAATAAACTAGACTTTATCAGTGACAGTGGTGCACATTACAAACTTCAAACTCATTCCTTGTTCTAATCCATCAGAAACTTCCTGGCTTTAACAGGCTATAAACAGCAGAAGCTTTGAAGTCCGAGGATTAGGATCACTAATAGACAGACTGAACGAGAGACTGGCTGAAGAGCCAAGTGGAATGCCCTGCATGGATCTGGAATAAAACAAGTTAATTTAATCAAACTGACCTCTCTCTAGCCATAGGCCAAGAGATTACAATGGCTGTAACAGCAATAAAGGGACAAGGGACACTAAAAACAAATAGTTATTCGCTCCAATGCAATGTTTAAGCTAATGCAAGGACAAAACTGCTTATGCTTTCAACTGTGCTCTCAAGCCCACAGTTTTAAGCTCTACAGGTTGTTGGTTTTTTCTAAACTGGTTTATGACTCAGTGTCAGAAGAGGCAGAAAACAATTAAACGCACTTTGATTTTCAAGATTAATACAATGATTGAAAAGAAAAGGTCATTGTAATGATCTATTTGCTTCAACTCTCCTGTATCTCAGACTCACTTGAAGGAAATGTGGGAACAATTCATTTGGGTTAAATCCACCCACATTCAGTGATCACATAACTGTATATATCACTAAGCCTTTTTGCTTTTAGAAAACAACTGCTTACTGCAAGAATGCCAGTTGTTACCAATTTATACACAACAATTTTTACTCTAAAGGGCTACAAAACATGTGAAAAATGACTAAACTTGAGGTATTTAGCCCAGAAGTAATAAAGAACAATTTTTAAAGCAAACAATAAAGCTACTCTGCTTTAAACTGGAGCAAGTTGTCAAAATGGCAAATGAGCCAAGTGAATGGTCGCAAGAGCTTGGCTCTGAGAAGCTCTTAGGAGATGGTAAATTGAGACAAGTGGTAAGGGATTAATTTCTACATTGTATGTTGCTGCTATGCAGAATAACTAACCTTGAAGAGTGGAACACAGCAGAAGTTGAACCCTCTGGAAAGAGAATTACAAAGTGAGGAGTCCTAACAACACACTTCATTCACTACAGAAGACAGAAGAATCCACAATACAGCATTTTTTTTTTGAACACATATTCCTAGAAGGCAACATTTCTTGTCCCACAAAATCACCACATTTTCAGATGAGAATGACAGATCCATAGGTACAGCACATGGGAACCAGGCTCATATACAGCTACTATAGCTACAGTATTTAATCCAGAATGAGAAGAGGAGGCTTTAATTGCCTAGCACAATGCTCAGGATTTTAGTACTGGTGTTCAGAACTTGAAGCAGGTCACCCTAGGGAACAGTAAGCATGGAAATAAAATGAGCAGCGTTGGAGAGCCTGTCTAGCACTGGAGAGGATTACCAAAGGCCAAGCCTAGCTAGTTTCCCTTACATGGGGCAAGACTTCCCATTTACTCCATGGTGATTTCATAATGGCATTCATTAATGTCAGGACCTGTGTTTCCAGCTGAGGACCTGGGAGAAGATTAGGAGCAGCATGGTCTCATGAGGCAGGCAGCCTGAATGGGAAAGAAGGGAGTTGGCTGGACACAGAGCAGCCCACGGAGTGTGCAATGACATTGCACGGAAGGAGTCAAAAACATGGGACAAGGATCTTGGGTTTGAAAATGAAGGCAGCAAGCTGTGAGGACTGGGCAGCCTGCAACTGAGGTCCTGGCACAATGAGATACAATACAGCAGTATGCCAGGCTGGCAAAGCACACCTCAGCTACTGAAAGTTAAACAAATAATTGAGAGATTTACAGCACCGAATTCACATTGAAATCATTAATATACCTTTGAAACCAAACCTTCTTCCAAAAACCTACACATTCAAATAACTTAGGAAAACATCTGTGAATGTGTGCTCTTTTTAAAATAACCACAAATTTAAAAAGTATTTAAAAACCATGCAGATGACACCAGACTGACTCAAATACTATAAAGAGCAGCACAGTATATCATATGTGTTGTAAAGAGAAATATTTTAAAACAGGCAGTTACGTATTATCTTACTGGGCAAGAGTTAGCATTTTCACAAGATATTCCAGTGGTATGGAAACTCTATTTTGGACCTGCAATATCCCAAGTTTTCATTTCATCAATCAAAATATTCGCTTATTTTATAGCTCCAAGCACTGAAACTACTTTGCTGCTTTGAACCACATTTGCTCTAGAAACTGTCCAGTAGCAGCAGTATATACACTGGGATGAGAGACTGTCTACAGAGAAATAAAACCAAGTATTGACAGATCAAAAATAGGCCTCTCCTTACTACTCCCCCAAAAAATGTTAAGGACAGAAATGTTTTTGTAATATTGTATCTTTTTGATTCTTGTAATCCGTTTTGGCTTCTCTATTTCACTTTCAAGCACTTTGTCACAAAAAATCCAAACCGATTATTTTGAAAGAACCACGAAATACTTCTTGAATATAAATGATGTAGAAGAGAGGTCATTCTGTAACATGTGTCAACAGACATGCTATGCCCAGTTTCACCTTACTTCACCACCCCTCCCATGGGTTTTTACCTTCTGGTGGGCTCTTATTCTGGTTGTTCCAGACTACCAACAATTTGGATAGACTAGGCACTTTAGACACCTCTGTGATGACTCGGAAAAGGCTCTCCACCCGGTCATAGGTCAGAACTACGGCTGTGAAACCTTGGGACTGAGGTGGGATCAGTGGAAGGAAGAGCGGGTTGCTCACACTGCTCCATTTCTGTGAAGGAAAATGAGAAAACAGTAAAAAAATTTGATTAAAGTGAATTATCACAGCAGGGAGTAATTCATATAGCCAGGCCCTAACCATCAGATTTGTTATTTGCTCACATCAGACAGGCTGACTCTCCTGACTTCAGCAATTTATCAAAACCTTTACTCTAATCTCTTTCTCATTTGAGTTTTCATTTTTGTCTAGCTGTAATATTGCAAACAAGTAGAGGTTAATGTAAAAAATAAAGTGAAAGAGGTAGATGGATTTGTAGAAAAGAAAAACCAAGGTGAATTTAACCCAGCTAGCATGGCTCAATTCTCATTTACCAATCATTATTTCAAGACATTTAAAATTATAGTCAGGATTCAATAAACAAAGAGAAATAATCAGCACTACAATTTCAGAGTGAGAAAGTGTTAATGACAATAGAACTACAGCAACAAACCCACAACTTGGCATAAAATGTGCACCCAAGCAAAAAGGGAAAAAGCAGGTACAAAGAGGAACAACGTACTGGCTTCCACAAAGTTTGTTCAATGGTGGGAAAAAAACACCTATTACATTAAAAAAAATTTAAACAGACATGAGATGCAAGATGAATTTCAGAGAGTTATCTGCTCCTTGTGAATTTTAACGAGAGCATCCCTTTTAAGACTTTAAAGGTCTTGCTTCAATACACTGTCAGCATAGGGAAGCCAGCCCAGATGGCAAAAGACAAGACAGACAACTAAATTCCCACTGAATGTGCCAACCTCCTTTGGAGTTGACAACATGGGGGAGGGAAGCAGTGAAGGGACCATTTGACAAGAATGAAAGCACCAGCATTTTAGTCTCATATTTTCCATTCCAACTGATGTTCCAAGCAGGGGTCGGACAGAGAAGCAAAGGGAAAAACCAAACCCTTTGGGACAAGGCGAAAAGAGGAGTTGGGAAAGCAGAGACTGAGTGATGCTGTTTTGCAAGGAAGTTTTGAATCCTAGCCTGTAAAAACTATGAACACTCATAAGAGGTTAGCAACTGCCAGCAGTTTACAGAAATACTGTGAAATTCTCCAGCTAAACTCATACCATAAGCCTGCTTGTATAAGGAGCAAAGCAAGTTTTACAGACTCAAGAGTTACAAGGTCATATTTGTAGGAAGTAAACTTTGAAATTTTCTGTTTCCCTATTCAGTCTTTGGGTTACTTTCTACACCCAGCAATTACCTTCCTCGTGTTTAATGATTAGACACCTCTAACTAGAATGGCTTCTACGATGAGGAGAATAAAGAGCCTATTTACTGAAAGACATCAAAACATTTTGACCATTTTGGTAAAGGAGAAAAAAATATGATGTGAATATGATTTCCTTCTATGAACAAATCAAAACTGAAGAGAGGATAAATATGTGAGGCAGAAAAGTTAAGCACAGCATTGGCAGACTCTTTTGCCCAGGATGGTCTAAGAGTATGTTCCAAGCAAGGACCTGTCAGTAGAAGTAATATGTTTTAGTAGACTTCCTGAAATAGTTGGAAAAAGACTGGCCTTCAGCTACACACACTTTATCAGGTCTGGTAAAAGCAGCATTCATCTTAAACTGTTTGTGAGGTTCCTAATGGAAAACACAAAGTTTTAGTTTTTGCCCAAGAGGAATAATAGGATAATGTAGAAAGAGTAACCATACGATATGGAACTTTGGTTCATGAAAGGGCCATGGCTACCCATGAAAGCACACTCAGTAACTCAGAAAATATACACCCATTACATCAGCAACTGATATGTGCAGAGAAAAATCTGCCTTCAGATTATTACATTTTCTAAAATTAAAGCTTTTGTACATACTTTGCTAGTTGTACAAGATGACTACCGGCAGATGGGGACAGCCCTCTGATTTTGCTGCAGCTTCAATAATTCCTACAGCAAATCACAATCTGAATGTGACCAAAGCATAATCCACCTCATTAAAGCTTTACTACAGACTTGTTTCCATACAACCCCCACCCCAAGACTCCTATTATCCAAATGACCCTGGTAATGTCAAGCAGCTTCTTAGCACAACTCTCAGAAACTTCTTTTCATTAATACTTGAAACAGAGGTTTAACATCATAATCAGAGTTCCAAGAAAATAATATGTTTCTGTCCTACAAGAAGAAATAACTGGTAGAGCCATCTGCAGACAATGTTCTATTTATTACTTATGGGTGAGAATTGCTACCTAGATTAATGGCTCCCATTTGAAGTTTTTCTAGAAACTTTTTCTCTCTGTCCACAGCACTTCCTAACAAATTGCTTGCTGTGATACCCTTTGATTCCTTTTCCATACTCTAAGGCTATTTTAGGTACTAACAGAAAGAAATACATCATGCATATATGTGCAAGCACATGCATAAATACTGTGGTATATAAAATGGTAATGAATTTCTCTTATAAACTTAAGTTTTAGGTACATTCCTTAAATCCCAACTTCCACTACTTTCAGAAAGGCATGAAAATTCTCCCCTGCTGGTCATAACTTAGGAAAAATAAGGCAACTTTTAAGGAGATTTTGCTCCTGCACCTACTAAAGGATGATGGAGGGAGGGAAAAGCCTGTAGACACACTAATGGATGGGAGAACCATGCCTCTCATTTGAGAAAAACATTTCAAAAAGGCAATTAAGCATCTCTCAAGTGCCATTAAGAGCCAACCCCCTGCTGCCTGCCTGAAGAGTGTGTCTACAGTCTGAGACCTATTGACCCCACTTTCTGCAGGAAATCAGGCAAATTCAAGCCTCCATAATTTGCTAAAGTCTTCCAGATTTCTGCTTGGGAAAAGCAAACCATACAGGCAATTAATACAACAGCAACCTAATTAAATCTCCATTATGGCAGCAAAGCATGAAATGGCTAATGACAGAGGGATGGGTTCTCCCAGTCACTGCTCAAGCAACCAAGTGATGAAGGCACATTTGCTCCATTCTCATCTTTATTAACATTCTTGATGGAAATTCACAGGAACTTTCACTCTCAGAGAGGAGAGCAAACAGCAACAGTACATTGATCATCCATCACTTTTCTTTGACAAAGTGCTGACACTCAGTCATGGATAAGACAACCCTTCACTATCGCCCTCCCAGCTAATATCATTAGAAGAGCCAGGATAATTAATCCAAGATTAATAGGTTACTTGCTGTGAATCATTTTTATGGGCAAAAAGGATCAAATTCAAATGTTAGTTTCCTAAGAGTAATTTCATGTCACTTAAGTCTCACAGTCTGAGTTGTCTGACAGCTCTTTGCAGTTCATGTGAAAGTCCACAGTAGTGGAATGTGAGTGACAGGCTTAGGAATAGTCTGAAGCTGGAAGAGAGGAGAAGTCAGGAATGGTTATGGATGTACATAAGGATTCAGACTGCTGCAGTTGTTCTGTGCATGCTTTGCACAAGTGTGAATGTGCATTAAATAATGCCTTAGAAACAAGGCACCTTCCTTTACTATAGCTTGATCAAACATTGTCCTCCCTCTTGGTCATTAAAAACAACCTGATTCTACTGTAGGAAAAATAAATACATTAAGGACAAGGTATCAAGGGAGCTGAATTCTCATTATGTGGGAGGCTTCAGACTGGACTCGATGTGGAGTCTTCAGGTTCAGCTTAGCAGGGAGGTTTGTTACAGACCTTTCTTAGCAGGGTACTGAAGGGACATAGGTGGGAGCTTCAGGACATCAATGAACGCAACTGGACTGAGAAATGGACAACCTCAATATTTAAATTCTACAGAGCCTCAAAGATATTTGTAAAATATCAGAGATAACAAAGACTCAATCCTATCCCAAAACTTCTTAACTGGTTGGTCATCATTGAAAGAGACTTGAAGAAAGGTACAGTAGACACACTAGAAACTACATCACAGAATGGTCTCTGGGAAAACAAGGCTGTGTAAGATGTTCCATATTAAAGAATAATCATGAACTTCCCAGCTATCATTTAGTGGGAAAATTCAGCAACAGCACCTAAGAATAAAATTTCACTGCTCCCATGAACAAGACAGTGAGCTTTCCTCCCTGTCCTTTCCTTGTTCACCCCAAGACAGCATTTTATTTTCAACACCTAGCCTGCTTGTCGTAAACTACGTATTAGTGAAACCACACAGTCTGAACAACAATTCACTGTCTTTTAAAAGCACAGAGGTAAGGACAGCAGTGTGTTGAACTTAGTAGATAAGCACTTCTTCCATACATCTAAGCAAAACAGAGATATATCCCCTGCCACTGTGGTTTAAGCTTTTTCAGCTGGGTTGTTCTTAAAATCAATCTAACCTCAATGTGGTTTCAATTATGAATTACCAGACCAAAAAAAGCCTTGATTTATTCTATTTTTCTCCAATTATTTATGGTAAGTTTCTATTCAATACTTTGAGAAAGTATTTCATCATGCTTCCCATCCTCAAGTGGTCACAGGGCAAAACCAAAGGAATTAACCCTCCCTACTTGTCCTGAGCCAACCAAAGTGCTTACACACACAAACCAAGTTGCAGTGGCCATCATTTCATGTTTTAATGAAGATCATAAACCCTCCTCATGAAAATAATTGGCCACAAGACAGACAGGAACTTACTGTACAATACTCCGCTGTGTAAGAAAAGTATCCTAACCTTTGGGCAGGTAAATTAAAGAACCAACTGTTAAATCATGCTTCACACACGTAAAAATACCAGTATTTATAGCTGAATACATGTGGGATATTCAACCTGTACATAATAGCAACACCAAAAAGAATCAATAAACTGAAATTTAATAGAAAAAAGAATACCTATCTTCTAACATAATAAATAAAGCAAAATTTCATCCAGCTGACTGAAACTATCACGCAAGTAGCTGGAAAGTACAGCAGGAACAGAAATCTAATATTGTTCAATGGAAAAAATACCAGATATGCACTGCCCAGAAAAGTGCTAGCTTGTTCTCATTTACAGGTAGATAAAAAAAGTGTATGCTAATATTTGCTTAATGCTTTTGAGATGACAAATGGTACTAGGAGGGAAGTACAGTTATTAACAGTAGCATTTTCTGTAGACTGAGGTCTATAAAATACTAGTCAAAGAGGTTAGGAATAGTTTAATTTTTTAACAAGTGCCAAGTGCCTAGTAATTGGCAGGATGCACAAAGTATTCTGTAAATGAACATCCTACTTAGGCTTTGCTAAATGAATGGCATTTTAGGCACTAAGATAATTTTGCTATTTTAGTTTACACCAAATGATGGTGCTGTTTTCTGCCTCACTGGAGAAATGAAATCTGGTATGTTTATTGTTCGCATACTGATATTCTCAAGTGATTATTAAACTCTGGTCTATATCATCCAAGGTCAGAGCTCAAAAGCAGCCCCTGACAAAAAAGCCATCTAATGTTTCATAGGTCTACATTATAAACAACTCTTGAAAGAATTTCAACAAAAGCAGCTGAAGAATTCTGAAAAAACCCTGTCTTACTCATTTTTCAGAAACCCATATATGTTAGTGATGTATAAGGCAAAGAGTAGAATTTAAACAATCTACAATGAAGCATAAGTGAGGAAGTCATTTACGTCTATTAGAGCATAACAAAGTGCTTAATTGAAGGTAACAGATCACATCTCAAGCCCAAGCAATTATTTCTAATCCAGCCCATCAAAATGCACACCGTAGAATCAGTCATTTTCTAGCTTACTTGGACACAACTGATTGCCTCTGTCTAATGGATAATGATTGGGCCAAAAATTACAAAAGACATTAAACTCCCATGCTTGCAACAAATGACTGTCTGAGACATAAAGGACTCAAGTGATCCAGCAATGAATTTCAGTCCCCAAAAGTATCATTTGCTCCTCTTCATTAAAAGGAGGAAATATGTCATAGTGCATTTTTATTCAAAATATTATTCCATACATACTATATGCCACTAGTCTTCCATTTCCTCAACAGGACAGTGAACAAGTAGAAAAATAATCCACTTTATAACTTTTTTTTGCTTGAGAAAGGCCAACAGTCTTCAGTCAGCCCATAAAAGCACATAAAACTACTTGGATCACTTCCCCTGTGCAATATACTAAGTATGGAATTAACTGTATATACATTTATCTTCTTCATACCTTATACTCCCTATTGGAAAAACAGCCTCCTGTACCACTGCTGGATTGACACTGTGGTGAAGACACTCAGGCAACACTCTTACTATTATTTTCAGCCAATATAAGTCAAACTAATGCCAAGACAAGCAGCCTTCAAGCCACCCAGTCCCTCTCTTGCACACACCCTCACTCTCTTTTTTTTTTTTTTTCTTTTGCCTGGTAAGTTTTATATGAGGAATATTATTTTGGCTAATTCACCACAAGTGAAACAGAAAAACCAAAAAGAAGTTGCACATGAAAGAGGAAACTGTTATCCAACTGTAGAAGAGTGCAGGACTGCTTCTTTGGGCAGCAGTACCTACAATAGCAGTTTAAACTGTTTGGGAAACTGCAAACTCTACACAAGATGGGCTGGTGTTTCTTTGTGTTGAGACTTGAGAAATATCTCAGGAACAGGAATAAAGCTTATCCATGTGCACATCTAGCCATGAGTATGCCTCACTAATTTTAAGCGAGTACCATTTTCATGCTGACTGTACAAGGTAAAAGCCATTCCCTCAGATACAAAAAATCAATGCAATTTTGCAGTAAAACAATGTAATCATTATTATGCTTGCAGATACATCTTAATTCCTACTTTGAAGTATCCAAGCTCAAAGAAAAGCAAAGAGAAGCCTACCAATCCTACTTTGCAAGTGACATCAAACTTAGGGCAGCCTTTTGTGAAAGATGCAGCTTTCTCAGCTTTTTCCTCATATGTGCTGCTGTTACAAGCTAACTTAATTGACTATTTGAGACCTGTAAAAATCTCTTTTATCTAGCATACTTACTGCTGCCATCTGCTCAGTGTTTGCTAACTCAAAATTATACTATAATCAAAATACTAAATGGCAGAAGTATACAAAAACATAAAACAGACTGAAATCAGATGATGAATTTAATTCTGGAAGCAAACACATGAGGCTACAATAGCTCAACAAAATACAAAGTATAATGTGCACCTTGGAGAGTTATGAGCCATTCTAATTGTCAAAGTAGAAACAATGGTTATACTGATTTATCTAACACCTGAAGCAGTTATAACAATTGAGCAGTACAACAATTAGTAACCAGGACATTTTACCAAACTTTTTCTGTTGCTTCTCAGGATCCTGGTGACATACTAAGTAAAATTAACCCCTATAAGCACACACAAAAAACCCCCCACCTTAAACAAAGGAGGCAGGCAGGTAAGCAACCATGGCCAAGGGTGCTTTCTAAGTATCCTCCTCTGCATAATGATCTTGCACAGCAAGCTCTTCTTTCTGTTAGAAAGGTGAATTTGTCATAGCAACTGACTTCATAAACCCCTTAAAGCTGGCATTCTCCTGTACAGATATTCCATAGGCAAATCTGTGCTCTCTTTTTCAAAACCTCACTATTCAGAGCACAGGGATCTGAGCTCTATTAAACAGTCTTGTACTGATTAAAGAAATTTCTGGCTAATTTCAGTAAGCCCTTAAAACAGTGATTGCGCCTCTGCACCTCTTGTTAATGTGCCTACAGCTTCTACATGCTTTTTCTTCACCTTTGTGCTCCTATCGAAACCAGGTAACAAGAACAAAAGCATACAGAAGAGCATTGCACTTAATCCCTACTGGCCACAACACATGGAAAAACAAGCAGAGCTAAAGGAACTGGGTGCTGAGTTGGCTGAGTTTGAAGGCAGAACACACATGGCAAGTTCTGGAGATCAGTTCTGGCCAGTAACATAAGAATTTATGACACCCAGTTGCTAACACTTTTCACTGCAGTATTAATGTTAACTCACAGGTGCTTATTATAAGTTAGCTATATCCTGGCCCTGAGGCTGACCTGAAATCATTTTCTTTAAAAGCTTCAGCCATGGAGTTTATTTAGAGAAGAAAATAGCAATTTTCTTGCAAACAAAAAGGACATTAGTTACTTTGCCTTCCTATCAAAGTTAGAGGATACAGTTGCCATTTTCTGCTACCTCAAATGTACATATGTAAGTCCTTTCAACTATAATGTTTCATCCAGGCTTACTAGCAATTGTCACAGTGCTGTGAGTGGATATTAGGCAGGAGCTAGATGAGACACATACTCAGGCTCAAGCAGATTATTACTGCCCAACAAGCAGACAACTTTGGAACTCTGACTAGCGCATTTATTTAAAAAAAAAGTATAGGAGAGAATCCAGGAAATGTTTTTATGTTCCCTTTAAAGACTGAGTAATCCTTAAGTATTTTCTTCATTTCACTAAGTGTGCTTAAAGGTGCTTGGTTCTGCTAGCATAATTGTGAAGGTGTTAAGATGTTCTGATTCCCTTCTTGTGGAGTACACACTTGTGCAGATTAATTTCTTCCTTAAATACTGACCAGGGCCACATTTCCTCTCCAAGAAATGACAAAAGGAGATTATTAATGCCTTTGGCTAGGCAATGGAAATACAACTTCTGAAGCACAGCAATGAGCTTCTAATTCCTCCTCAGCAACAGTTCACACTCCATCGGCCTGAAGAGTTTAAAGTAAAACACACTCTGCTCCCGAGTACTCCTACCCAGCTTTCTTTCTCTAAACAATCACAAAGCAAGATAGTTAACAAGTTTGGTTTTATTAGTAAAACAAAACTATTTTTTATATTTTGACACAGAGAAAACTAACTGATTATGAGTGAAAATCATCTACAGAGTTTTATATAGTCAAAAATCAGAACCAGCTGCTTGGTGCAGGAGGTTAATTAATACTGCACCATTTTTTCTTAACAGAAGTGAGTTCAACCGCTGAAACTTTAAATTAAACCAAAAACCCAAAAAAGGAAAAAATAAACCCCAAAACAGCAAAACTTTGATCATCCGTTTCTGTATAAGATAAATTGTTAAGAAATAACATGGAGAAAATTGTAGGCATAGGAATAATTAGCTATTTCAACAGATTTATATGAAAGATCCTTGCAGATTGTTTGAGATCTTCAGTATTTCCACTATTTTCTCTGCAGATATACAGACTGTGTCCAAATACATGCAGTGCTCCAAACTCTCCCTGAATTCAATAGAAATAAACTCTCTGTGTGTATGCATCAAGGGAAAATAAATAAATAAATAAATAAACAAGGAAGCAACTTAACATGTGCAATAGCAAAAGTTAAAAGTTCTCATCTTAGTGCCAGGACATAAAATGAACTGCTAGTTTTTTTGCCAGTTGTCATAAAATATATTAGCTTCATCTGTGCAGGTTACCAGCACAACACATACACACACAAACTCACATACACAGAATTATTACCAAGTTTCATAGCACATACCTTTTATATGAGGGAAAAAAAACCAAAAACAAATCCACAATTTGTTTTATGAGTGAATCAAACAAATCAACTTACCACAGCTGGGGGATCATTCCATTCTTCATAAGAAATGGCAGCATATGGGTAAATTCTATCATTGATAATCTGAAGGGTAGCGAGAGCAATTGCTTTCATCGATCGAAAATATGCTTCCCAGAACCACCTCGCCTGTAAAGAGAATAAAATTCACTTTCACACTGCACAGATCCAGAGCTTAATAATCAATTTTGGCTTGCCATGCACAATCTGTTCCATGCAGTCTACATGTCAGGTGGAAATTAAATTAGGAGGCATGTTTATTGTAGATAGAGTATTTCCATAAAGCCTGACGGCTTCAAACTTAACTCCACCCCCTAAAAGGACTCACAGCCAATAAAAAGAAGCAGCAGCATTATTTTGCAAGTGAGGAAACAGAATGAGACTATTTGAAGGAATCAAGTATTTCTGCACTTTTATCATATGTTTTCCTCCTGAAAAATGTGAAAAGCAGTTTGACCATAGAACAAAATAAATTGCAGTCATACTTCATTTTTTTCCAAGGCAAAGGAGTCCACAGTGCAGTTAAATAGTCAAATAAAAGCATTCTGCCTAAAATGTGGAACTTAGAAGTCACTTTTTAACATCAATATTAGAGACACCTGATCAGATAGAGAATTTCAGTAGTCATGAAACCTACCAGACTAATGTCATCCCAAGTCTCCCAAAAAACCCTAATATTATTTATACAAGTAAATGGTTATGATTTTCACATAAAAGTATATGTACATGCCAATTTATTACAACCATTAATCTAGGCTAATTTCTATCACAGTGTAAAACTGCTGAAATGAAGCATGAGTTTGTTATACACAGGTGCTCTGAATTTCACAGGTGAGTTCTTCTAAAACTAAGGTCCTGCACAAGTTTTCATCTTGTCCCAGTTTCTGTGTAAGACAGGAATGCTAGAAGAAAAGCAGGGGTTTGGAAATGAAAATACTGACTTATCTGACTCTCAGTTAGGATATATAAACATAGTTTTTCAGTTCCTAGAACTATCAAATGATCCTGTAGGTCCCCATCCAAACCAGAAGGAAACATGCCTAATCAAAACATGTAGCTCAAGAGTTCTGGCCCAAAAGACATGATTCTTTTTAAAACCTTATTTTTCTTCAGGAAACTGCAGCACCTTCAACTGTCCAGAAAGTAATTTCATTTGCAATCTCCTTGTGGTTAATTATCAACTCTAAGAGTATGTGTTTACATCTAGGAGGTAGAGCAATTCAAACAAATGCATTTTTTCATTAATTGGAACCTTTAGAAGCTTTCAGAGTCAGAACACAGCTGAAGACAACACACAAATTTGGGCAAGTGCTATTTTACCCTTGCTACAGATTTCTTAAATAACAAAAAGGCTATACAGACAAGCCAGTTTTAATAACTTGCTATGAAAATACTAAATAATATTATTTACCTTCTTTAGTTACTGTATTATTTAATTAATGAAAGAATACCAAGCTTCTGGAGGTACAGATCTTAGGATGAACCAAAAATAACTCGTTTATCTGTTGTTAACAAATGCCAACACATCTCACTCTGCAGGTCAGTACTTTTTAACAGAGACACACAGTGATTCCTGCATATACACTTCCTTTTGGATATTCCTAGACTAAATAACAGTGTACAGGAAAGATTATAAGGACAAATTTACACATATTCATGCTTATGCTACCCTGTACTTTACTCTGAGTGTAAGCTATGGGATTTAGAACTACAGACTTGTTGCTGAACCACCGGCCCTAAAACTTTTTGTGAGTAAAAAAACATATCTGTAAAACAGATACTGCAGAATATTTCTGTAAATATTTAAGATGAAAAAAATCCATGTTACAATTCAAAAAGCAAACTAGGAAAGAGATTAGTGCTCTCTGAAGCACTACATTTACTGTGAAAACAGCCATAACTATTTCAAAATTTGACTACAGAGACTGATGGGTATGTCCAAAATGACACTACTCTGGAGCTTGTCATCCAGAGAAAGCCCAAAGCAACATCATTTTAGAATAGAATCACTTCCCTCTCCTTATTTCTCTTCCTGGTAGGACTTAACAGCTGGATAACAGGCTGATTACCAAGAACAGAACAAAAATACTACCATGTTCAAGTGTAAAAGCAAAAGAACTATATAAACAGGTAAGAATAAATAAAAATACACTAAATAAAGCAAACACTACATGCTAAGCAAAAGCATTAGTATTTCTTTCCCCATGCCCTGTTCCTTAAGAAAAATACATTACCCAGAACTGAGCAGCAACCTATCTAAAAATAAAACCAGAAGCAGATTAAGAATTAAAATGGACCAGAACAGCTAACTTCTCTGTTCCAGTATGCTAAATAAACAGAAGTAAGAACACAGATTCCAAATTTTATTTTCATGTTAGACAACAGTTTAGAACAATTGCTGTAAGCAGCACTAAGTGGAAAGGAGAAACTATTTTATGTAACCTTTTAACATATAATTTTATAAGCAATTAAGTAACTATTAACAGTGTGAATTACAGGATTATGTATTCCATTGTTATTAAATGACGGCATTCCTATAATGCTCTAAGATTGTTTATTAATACTGTAATATCTAGTATTATCTAGCATCATAAAAATCAAAGATGGTTTTCTTCCTTCAGCAAAACTAGGATGGATCTATCTGATCTAGCTTCTCTTTGCTTAAAGAATGCTTGCAGTGTCAGGCAAGATTACACCTTTATACCAGAAGCAAATCTGGAGAAGAGGGCAGGGGGAATTTATGTTTTATAGACTAATATTTATGTAATTAATTTTTTGTAAAGAGCCATAAAATGTTCCCACAGTTGGTTGTAATATTTTTGGAGTTGTGTTTCTTTAAGGCAGAACTCAAAACCTTCTAAGGGGATTTGAAGTCCCCAAACAGATGTTTCAGGGTCTCATTACTTCCTCCCCACCTTGTTTGCTTTTATAAAGCAGAACTGATTAACATGGCTTGCTAGTGTCTGCTGCTCCACATGCTGAGTTACTAAATATTTTGGGAAAGTTTTCTATTGGGAAGATGTATGTTGATTCCATTTGAAATGTATTTTCTACTCCACTTGGTGAGGTTGAAAAGCTTATGTTGGAATGTAAGAAATAAAGGGGATAAAAATCCCATGAACCAATTTGTGGTACAGGAGAGAGTAACAACAACAAAAGAAAAAGGTTTCTGTTCCAGACTCCTATGCCAACTTTCTTATTATTCTTACATAGCTTTACTGAGCTCCCTGTTTCTCTTTTCCATATCTATGAATCCAGAACACTCAAGAGTAACTTCAATATACTAAGCAATGTTTTTAAGGTATGGTAATTGTAATACACTAATTAAAGCTACCGGAATGCCTTTCAGGATCTTGAAATAAACAGTACATAAGTCCAGACCTTGGCTTTCACACAGCATTGATTACACACAGACTACAGCTATGATAAAGTCAGACTTCTCCTTTAAACTTGAACTGAAATTAGTTTCTTGTACTCTAGAAGCCTGCTTGATGAGGTTTCCAGATTTTTCTAAGGAAACACACTATGTGGACCACAGACTTGTAGAGAATGCTAGCTTTGTATACACCTAAATATTGCTTAGGCCACGGGCAACCTACATGGTAAACAGAGATCAAACATCTAGTTTCTACAACTACCAAGACAACACAGATCAATGTACATTAACCTGTATGGCTTACAAGGAACTGAAAGCAGAAGGAAGAAGAATAATTTCTCTTCTTCTAAATTTCTGGATAAATAGAAAATCTAGGATAGACCCAAAATTAAAGACAGAAAAGCATTACTTCCTATAACAGTTTTACCAATGTTTTGAACAGTCGAATCTAGTGTACTGTATGACTTGATTGATAATGAGAAATACATTATATTATTGGGTTGCCCAATGGGTTGGAAGTGACTGGAAATTCTCATTACACAATAGATTGCCCATTAAATTAATTCATCTGAATTCAATTTCTGCAGTAAATTTAACAAAGCCATGACAACTTTGTTATGGAAGCCAAAGACTGAAGGAACTGGAGACCAAATTCTCTCGTCTCGCCAAGCAGTGAGCGCTGCAGACCAAGTTCACAAACACAGGCATGCCAGTAAGTAGTTCTAAATTGTTGCCCTTCCTTTCTCCCTTCCTCCTGCCCCACTTTCAACTGCTGCATCCTCATTAGATCAGCCATGAAAACCCATCACTTTCTGTAAAGGCCAAAATTTCTTAATATAATGTAGTGCTATTAATTTATCTCTACAAATACACATGCACACCTTGAGAAAGACTAGCAATATCTGTAAGACAGATGTTCCTTAAACCAAGTAAGGAAGCATCCAGCCCAAAAGTTCAATTCCACTTGTTTTCAGTTCCAGGATTTAGTTCAATTGGACTATGAAGATACTAGACAGACAATATTCAGCACATACTAGCACAGGCAAGAGCTTGGGAAGGGAGCATTTGCACTCATTTTCATACCAGACAACAGGCAGCAGCATGCAGCAACAGGGCAGCCTACTCATAGAAAGTAACATTTATTTAGGTAAGGTGTTATTTTCCTTAGAAATAAACACACTTGGGGGCCTAGCATCTCTTTATAAGCTCTTTACAAGCCAACATAGCATCAGGTTACAGAATCCATTCATATAATGTTTATAAGTTCTAGTGTTAATGCCACTAATGGTGCTCTGGTGTGGAGCGCAAGGGAGATCAATGTAAATCTTTTGATTGGTTTGTGAAAAAAAAACAAAACACTGGGTATAAGGCAAGGAAAGGACTACTTTCTGTAACATTTTAGATCAAGGGGAAAACAGTCCATGAAAGGAATTTTCTAGCCTCTGTCTTTTCACAGCCCATGATTTGGTGGGAGTCGGTAAAAGCAGCAAGAGGGGGAAAAAACAAAATTCGCAAAAGAGTAGTAAAATTTAACTGCCCATAAACCACCACTTTTCTCAACTTTTAGGTTAGGCGCCATGATGCTGTGAGATTCTGCCCCACTGCAGCAGTTCAGTGTTTCCAAAATGCCTTGAAAGGGTTTACAAGCCCTTGAAATACAATCATTTTCACACCACCTATGGTGACTCTACTTAAATGCTTTCCCTTCTTAATGACTCTTGGTGTTCCTGGTTTTTACTCCCAGCTGGATTAGAGAATATCCAAGCGAAAGAGCGTGGCCTACCTGCTGCAACAGCACTGGCCTGGAAACTTGGTTATCTTACTTTTAATCCTGGTTCTCTTACTTATTCACAGATAAAAGTTTGGCATTTATTTGATTTTTTGCTTCAGCCTCTCAGCAGTATGTGCAATATTGACGTCAAAGAGATGTTGTGAAACTTAAACATTCCAAACCTTTCAAATTTTGGGATGCATAGAAGAACAGAAAAAAAACCCAATACCTTTATCTTCTCTTTTTATTTGTAAATAGAAACTTAAAACTAATAAAAATATTTAGCCAAGTAACTGAAGTAACTGACTGCAGTAACCCTTTGCTAAAACGTGTACCTTCAACAGAGCTACAAAAAATATGACAGTAAAGATGTACAGCTCATCTGTGCACCTGACAGCTCTGGACACAGAAGTGCATCCACAAAGACCTGCTGAAGTCATATGTCAGTGTAACATAATCAAATGGCTGCTAAGTTATGAGACATAGCATGTTACTGTCCACCAAGTAAGTCAACTACTCAGATTGGCCCCAGGCAACCTCCCCTTCCCCCAAACTATTTCCACTGGGCAATAGGATTAAATGGGCTACTGAGGTTCAAGGGAAATTGAATTTTTGTATGTTTGCCCTATACTAAAGATGCATATGAATGTAGCTGATGTCATGTCAGATAGCAAACCTGAGCTCTCAAGAGCCCTACTGACCTCTCCTGTGAAATGGGACTGAAGAGAGTGTAAGTTTCTCTTTTGCAGCAATATGCATTTCACAAAAAGTTTCCCAAAACAAATTTTGGGCTCAGACTATGGCCCCGAGTTCCCACATTTTTCTGCTTATAAATTGCAGTCTGCACCCTCTTTCTGTACTCTTTTATTGCTCCTACATCTGGTTCCCTGCTCCAACAGCTTCCTTGCTGATCACACATACTACTTCTAGTATGCAGCTCTCCAGCAAAGATGATACCAGCTGGACCAGCTAGAACCAGTGATATCTTTGAGTCTTTTACACAGGCTTATAAGAAAGCCTCAGAAGACTTTATACTATTAAGAATTCAGCAGTACTTTGTTGTTTCTAGAAAACTGTAAGAATTTGGGATTAAAAAAAAAATGTTTGATTAGTTTAGGACCCTTGGCAATATCACTCAATCACATTCAACACACCTAGAGCTGGCTGGTTCATTCTCTCTGTAATCAGTGCAGGAAAAAATAGGGTTATTCAGGTAGAAATTTAGAGCTCTGGTACCTTAAAATACCTTCTGATAAACCAGTTCTTCTCTTTGTAAGGGAGCATGAGAGGATAAAATAAGTGACTAGCTGTAGGACATGGTCCTTCTTCCCCTTGAAGTTCTGTTTTCAACAGTGACCTGAAGTCATCTCATTTTTCCCAGGGAGGTGTGAAGATCTGAAACGCAAATATAGGCTACGCAAATCTACACAAATGTAGGCTACATTTTTCAAAAATAATCCATGTGTTTCAGTCATAACAATAAAAGTAAGAGAGCTGTGCTCTGAAAAGCTGTCTCACTTTTGGGGTGCCTGTACAATTACCTGAAACTGGAGATCAATGCTTTAGAAATTGCAGTCTGAAAGTAAAAATTAGTTTTTTGTCCCCATACATGGGCTACATAGGAATTTTAAAAGCTAATCCATTAAATCAATTAAATACTAGTAAAATCATGCTAACCTGCCTAAAACTGTAAAGTTTTCTGATTTTTATGTTTTATAGAATATCAGACTAAAAGCATCTTTCAAATTCAACCTAAACTGTCTGTGTTGCATCCGTTTCTCACTGCAGGTCTATCCAAGAAAAGCAGTAGTGCAGACAGTATATAAAGAATGTTCAGAACATCAGCATGTCACCTCTAAAGCTAAAAAAACTTTGGTAAGCAAGGAATTGAAGTTTTGGAGGTCCCTGATCACTTCAGATAAAGACTAATCCATAACTCAGCATCGGGGTTATCTGAACCTCAAACCAGAAGTTCCTCTGCAAGGGAAAAAACAGGAATGACCAACAGAACAACGAAGGGCACATACTGTTGTTTCCAGTTAACTAAGGTTTGCTTCTAATGTAATCTGACAATAATAATGTAATGGTAATCTGACAATAATGTAATTCTTTTTATATTATTTCTGAACTTTCATTCCATCTTTCAACTCTTGTTTCTGAGTTACGCAAGATTCTCAAGTAAAGCCCTGAAAATACTCAATTCATCTACTTCTTTTATACAGATTATATGAGTGGCCTATAGAGGAATATTCCTTAATTATGAGACACTTCAGCACATGAACAAACAAAACAATAATTTGTATCATTACAGTCAAATATTTTAAGAAAGAGATTCTAGACAGACATTTCATGGTGCTGGTTTTTATTGTAACTCAGCTTCCAAAACAATCTCTTCAAAAGTGAAGCAGTAAGTGGATTTAATCCTTTGGCTCAATATTCTCTGCTGCAGTAATTTCAGCTATGAAACAAGCACATTTGCTTCCTTCAGATACAACAGAGAGTGAAAACTGAATCTTTCCATTATCCAAATTTCTTTTTTTCCTTTTTCTTTTTGAAGCTGCCAATTCATAAGGGGACAGAGGTCAGAGTTCAAAATGCTAATCTTACCCTTCAGACACCAGCCACCTGGGAGTAACTCACTTCTACTCACTCTCAGTTTTATTGCTGGAGACTACTTGCTGACTCTTAGAGGAGTTAAAAGAAAATGTTAGTGCAAGCTCAGATATTAAAATTAAGCTTCTTGCACTGCAGCCTTCCTCAGATTCACCTCTTTGGTGCTTTGAAAAGAATCACACCAATTGTAGCAATCCATATGTACAACACATACTGTGCATATACAAGAATGGTTCTTAGAAGCATATCTGTTAAAGTTAACATTTCACTCTTGCTTCCACACTTCCACATAATTTTGGGAGTTGGAGGGTTTTTTTAATTTGTTTTAGGGGTGGTGGGTTTTGAAGCTTTTTTTGCTTTGGTGTTTTCAAGGTTTTCATCTTCTGTTACGAAGCACCTTATTCTCCTTAAATATATGACACAAAAGAAGGTTTTTTCAATAAAAGAGTTTTTTCATTCTCTCTCATGAAATTGCAACTTTTTATATAGTTTTGAAATCCTGCATTAACTTTACCCTTCAAATACGGATTTCCACTATTCCTTGTCCTAGTGATAGCAACTTAATTCTAAAAATAGAAAGAACACAAGACTTGAATAGATAAAAATATCACTTAGCACTGGTGCTATCCCCTCCCTCCATATATTTCTGCACCTCAAACTTGCTTCTTTGATTAATGAGTATGTCAACTTAGCAACTCTGTTGCAGAAGGCAACATTGCACCAGCCAGGAAACCTAACTTACTGTCCTGGCACCCTACAAATCCATGGTCAACATACATTTCAGTAATGAAGCCAACCAACAGATACTAGCACTATGAGCAGCAAGGAACCACCCCATTCTCAGCTGTGGCTGGGAATACTGCTGCAAGTATGGAGACAGAACCACCAACGAAAGCAGCAAGATGAGAGGAAAAAGCAACAAAACAAAACAAACCCAGCCAAACAAAACCCTGAAGTTTCATGTAGCATTTACAGCTTTAAAAACATGTGATATAAAAAATTACTACCATTTTCTGAATTCCCTTTGCTCCCAAAGAGCTTTCAGTTGTGTCTTCCTTGTTACAGGCTAATGGCATGCGTTGACACCATAGAAATAACACAGCTGAAAAAAAGAAATACAGATACTACTCTAGGTTCCAGATAAGTCATTATGTCTACATTGTCATTAATAATGATGTAAAGACACGAAAAATGGCCCACTCTCTTCCCTCCAGCTTCCAGGAGTTTCCATGGCTCCCTAATTACTCCAATTTCACCAGGCCAGTACCACAAAGGAAGTGGCAGGCACACCTAACCTGGGGAGTAGTCAAAAATACTTGAACCTGTATCATTCTTGTTATGGTGTTTGTCCTCCACACACTCCTTTAACATAAAACCAGACCTACAGTGAGCTAGAATTGTGTTATCACTGATTCAACAGCAGTGTGGAAAATAACAGAAAACAAATACATGTATGTAATTGCAGGGAACATTCAACTACTGCATGACCAGAAGTTGGGGGGTGGGAGGATGTTTTATCCACATTTCTTGACAAGTGATGGACAGTTCCTGAAACTGAAAGCAATAGGTTTCTAGTCCTAGGGGTATTGCCTTCAAATATGTCTATGTTCTCAGGGTAGATCAGTTTTCCCTGCTGCAGGCATCCTGCTGAGAGGTGAGGTCCCAAGCAAAACACAGGAATCTGACTGCAAGTCTTTGAGGTGGCAGGAGCCAAGGGAGGTTCAAAGACAAGGCTGGCTGGTGGGCAGCACCTCTGAGTACTGCAGAGGTTAGAGGTTAGTAAAGCAGGAGCCACTGGCCAATAAAACAGTGTTTGGAGAGCCCACTCTATAGATAAATTGGGGATCTGTTTACACCTTTCCCAGCTTTCTGAGTTACACACACTGATGCTTCCCACTGTGATCTTGTCCTGTGTCCACCAGCATCTCCCTTCCTCGGCAGCTGCCCTGCTCTCTGCTGGCTGGCTTTATAACATAGCCAAAGGATGCTTGGAAACTTTTAATCAGCATCCAGCATCAAAAATAAATAAATAAAAGCACAACTGCTTTTATTTGTGTCAACTGCTGCAATAAGATCTGGCTTGTTTGAGATTTCCCATGACTGCTGTACTAATGCTGGGAGAATAGAAGCTTAAATTCCCTTGATTAGAGAAGCTAAACACAAAGCAAGCCCAGTGCCAATCACACACATGAAAGGACAGCTTTTTGAAGGAAGAAAAAAAACTCTAGGTAAGGTTACCACCATATTACAGCTGTCAAAAATCAGCACATACCTCAATTTCAGAGTTTAAGCTCTGTACCAGGAAGAACTTGCCCTTTTGATGAAGGCATGTTTTGCTCAGTTTCCTGTAAGCTATATAGCTCTGTTTTATATAAGCACAAACATAAGACACATACCCCCATACACGCAGTTCTCAACATTGGACAACTTTAACCACAGACATTACTGCCAGCATTGCTTGAATACAAATATATCTTACTGACTTCTCTGAGGATAAAAGCTGAAGGACTGGCAGTCATGAGGTTTTTTTCCATATCTACTGGAAAAATTCCATTTAGGACATGGTGCTGCTTTTTCCCTCCACATCTTAAAAATAACTGATCTTAGATTGGGCTACATAAAAATACCTCATCCTTCATGGCTCAAACTGCACATGGCTGTATGGCTATCTGATGACATGGGGAAGGTGAGTATTAACTGAGGGTTGTGATAATATTATGTGGTAGTCACACTACAATGAAACAGGACTGAAAATAAATTCACATTAAAAAAATCATTGATAGACATCAACAAGAGTTATTTATTTCTTCTTGGTAAACATCTGGAATAGTATGCTATTCTTTACTGCATAAAGCCAAATTTTGTAAAAAAGAGAAGTAATATCAAAGATAAATATTAAAGCCTATGTAACAAGCCCTTGCTACAAAAAAAAAAACAAAGGAAGTACTCCACTAACCAGCATTTGCATTTTTATTATGTATTAATCTTTTGCTTCACCTGAACAATTAAAAAATGTGAAGATAGAGCTGTTTTCCCTCTCCCCTTGATACATGTTGGCTACTACACATAGGTAGGAACAGACCAGAAACTAAACCAGTGGTGAGGGGAAGAGTGCAGGGCCTGGGCTGGTGCTGCTATCTTACTGAAGCATTTCAGAAAGTTGGTTAATGGGTGCAGTACTCATGCTCAGGCTTAACCTCACCACCTCATCAGGATCGGGAAAGTTTTTCCCAATGTCTCAAAGGGCACCATTGATATGTTTTGCTTTTGTTTGCTATAGTGTTGGGATGCATATTTATGGTAGACTGCTGCGGGGGGAACAGAGATTCTGTGGACCCCCTGGGACCAGAAATCCACTACCAGAGTCTGGTTACAGGAAAATGTATTTCTTAATCTTAACCATAATCTAACAACTTCTATCCATGATTCCCTACTCCAATATATGCACACCCTCTACAATCCTTCTCTCCATTGCCTATCTACAGAATTAGGATTCCCACCAGGATTCAAAGACAACTAATGCCAGGTGTCATTTTAACTTCTAAAGAACATTCAAAATTGTTGCTAATGAAAAAAAAAAAAAAAGGAAAGGGAAAGGAAGAAGCCAAACCCCAGATACAAGTTACACCATGTGCAAGCCAAGGGACACTACAGTATATTCCTAAAACAGCCCACTATTCAGTTTGTAAAAATGACACATAATTTTCCTACCTCCAGGCATCTAAGAAACTATTCAATATATCTGCATAATTTACAGACAAAGATTAAAGGAAAAGCTGTCTAAAGATTATCTGGCAGCAAATTGTTTCTATAGAAAATATAAGACATTTCTAATTTAAAAGCCAAATGTCTTCCTACTGTCTTGTAAGATACATTTGATATAGTCATTAAAACAGGATGCAGATTTCTAAATTCCATTATTAATATTATGATTTGACCTTGTACAACTTATTTACATACCTATCTACTCATCAGTAAAATGGATACAAGACCAAGGTGTATTTACTACTCTATTTAATATACTCACATGCAAATTACTACAGCAATGCAGTGTATTTATGCTATATAGATAAATGCTAAAGTTATAACACTTTCAATGATAAAAGGGGATAAGCAAAGCAAGCAGATTTGATAAGGAATGTGATGCAGTACAGACTATATAGCAGCAGAGGGAAAGCACAGAGTAACAAAGAAAGAGTGGAACACCAGGAGATATGCCTAATCATCCATTTGTCTGCAGCTAACTGCTTCACGTGCATGACAGAATATTTTCAAATATTCTTTCTAAAAGTACATGCCTTTCCAATTTCTGGATCATCTGGTTTATCTGTAGTCTATCCAAGATGTGTATAGCAATCTGCAAAGGCTAAGTATCAAAAATCCACTGTGCAACAAGATACAGACTCTTAAAACAGACTCTTAAAATCTGATCTGAAAAACAAAAAGAAAATTGTCTTAAAATAGCCTAATCTTCTTCTTACAGTCAAGTTTAACCTTTTATTGTTTAGAAGCTGCCAATGTAGATACAAAACCAGCCCAAAAGTATCCTGTAAAAATTATTCATGGAGGCGCTGATTGGTCTCAAATTTCAGAGCTCTTTCTCAGAGATGCCACGAAGACAGTTTTCTTCATTCTGAAAAACAACAAGGCAGGACAGGCAAGAAGAAAAAAAAAATCTAGAATAAGGATACTCTCTGCAACAACTGAAGGGAGTGGGGAGCAATGAAAGTCTCATATATAAATGCCAAGGATTCTACAACTCCCATGGTGATCCTGGCAGTAAGCCAGGAAAAAGTTTTTTCTTTCCTTTGCTGTTTGCAGCAACAAATCTTTCCTCTGGGGGAGGGGTGAGAGGGCTGGAACTAACTTCACTGCATCTGATAAGATGGCAAATTGTCCAGGCCTGACATTTATGGGGGACCCGGAGCTTCACTGAAGCACTCTGGGAGGATTAAAGCAGGGTTAGGCTCTGCAGTCGCACTCCTTAAAATGCTACAAATGGCAGACAGATGAAAGTTCGCTTAAATTTGATAATGATGATTCTAAAGAACCCAGAGACAGAAGCTGTCCCCTGTCAGGGAAAGAACTGCAGCTCTAAGTTTAATATTCTCATTAAAAGGACTTGTAAAAACCTAAGTATGCTCAAAGAGCATCTAGTGTCCAGATATTGAAATGAATTTCTGTTTAATTGGTTAACAAGAACTAAATCCCATCTCTTTCATGTAAGCTGCACCACCCACAGGAAAACTCCACCACCCATTTGCTTTAACTCTATCCAAGACCATTTCACTGCAAGAATGGGATGTTTCACACGCTGGCAGTGATTGCCTGGAGCCAGCAGAAAGGCTCATATAGCTGTCAGCAAGCTGATAAGAGTTGAAATTACTCTACAGAGCCCTCTTTAAAGAGGAGCCAAAGAAGCACATTAAATGAAAGGGAGGAGGGTCAGAAAAGCCAGCCACTCATGTTGTTTTAACGTGGCACTAAAACAAGTCATTGATTTATGCTTGTGTCTTCAGCTCTGTTTGACCTGGAGTCTGAACTTTTCTTCAGGTCAGGGTTGAGGCACATGGGATGTGCACAAGAAAAAACACAACAGCTTGTCCAGGTATTCCGACTGTGGGAACAAACATTGCAAACTACATGTCTTCTATGCACCTTTACACTGAATTTACATCCATTTTTAGCCTTTAATTGTCCACACAGGCTAAAAACACAAGAGGTTGTGGTTACCTAAAATTTTAGCTAATGAAAAGCAAGAATGATACATGGTCACTATTTGAGAGGGTACCCTGTGGGGCTTTGGGGAAGTGAATTACATACTCATCCAAAGAAGGAAGCTGTACATCACTTTCAACAGTCTCTCACTGAAGTGTTTGGCAGCCAGTGAAGCCAAGATGCATTTTAAAAACCACTGATTATCTGACAAGGTTATTACACAGGGCAATATAATACTAAAGTCTTTTGTAAACATGAGTCCTGAAGCTGCATCACTGCAGCTGCAGCAGCCCTGACCAAATGGACTTCTGTTTCCATATTCTCCCTCTGACAATGCTCTACAGGTACCTCAAGAACCCCCCTCCCACAAACACAGCAGGCATAAGCCACCACTTCCTCGAAGTACTCTCCAACTTCCAGAAGTCTGCAATGCAGGAACTTTTAAGCCAGAGGGTTTATCTTTGCATTCATCTCTGACAGATTTTCCTTCTCTGGATTTCTTCACTCTGCCTTTTATGTCAATAAAACCCCTCTACTCACACAAAATGATGAAGCAGTAATTCCCACAGACTACCTATTAGTTCTGTGAGATCATCTCCTTTATTATTTTCTTAGACCAGATTCCAAATAATAAATGAGACATCAAATGAAAATGTATCAAACTATGTACAGTCATATCCATTCACTTTTTTCATTACCTTCTTATCTTATAGTTCTGTTTTATACTCCTGCTTCATCATCACCAATCACTAATTTTCAAGATGAAGAGTGTTAGGCTATTTAATCACTCTTCTCTCAAAATTTTTCATCACTCTTGTTTTATTATATCATTTTTAATATGGGAGAACCATAACTACAGACTGTACTTATGGTGCAGACACAACAGATTTACACAGTGGCATAGTATTTTCCATCTTGTTCTCTAACTCTTTTCTAAAAATTCTTTGTATTATTTTTTTTAATATAACTATGGAATTTATACTTTCATGTAACTATTTATTACAACTCTTAAGAATTCTTTTCCAAGTGATTGCAGCTAGTTGAGAGGCCATAACTGCCCATGAGAAGGCTGGTTTATATCACATATATACCCCTTTGTATACTGAATTTAATTTATCACTTTATCATTTGGCCATATTGTACCTGAATTTCTCTGGCCTAATGTGTGCCAGTTCCAAATAAAACCTTTTCCAAAGCAGATAATTCATAATGGATAAATGCAAATGGTTTTCAGCAACTGTTAGCTCAAGCTGCAAAGTTTTTCTTAAAAGGCCATGTTACTCTGGGGTGCTTAACTCCTACACAGCTACCTAACTTTAGGGGATTTATCTCCAACCTCTCCACTTGTCTGTAAGTTTGGTTGAAATTGGGCAGTAACAGAAATCAGAAGAGAAATGAGTATGCACATTGTATGTGATCATACCCATGTTTCCCTAGAAAACCAGGATGAAAAGAATTCCCACACTTAAGAACACCAGCTCTTCATCCTTGTCCCATCAGAGCACACAAAGTCATCCAGTCTTCCAGAACAGATATGATTTCAGAAGTTTTATTTCTGGGAGATGGGGAGTATTACAAAGTCAAAAAGGAACAGGCATACAAAGTCTTCTTTTGAAAATAAACTCCTTACCTAAAATCTCTTCAGGGAGAAAGAATACCTAAATAAACAGAAGAATAAGTCTTCTATTCCCACTACATGGTACTTATAGTTCCATATTCTGATTCGATGCCTTAATGAGTCTATCCGTGTTAAAAGAGTTCTAAGTATGCTGGTATTAAGTGAAGAAAAATATTTAAAAGATGCCTATATATTCAGACGGATTCACCTCACAAAAAGAGGGTGGGGAAAAAAAGTACAGAGGCTGAGATATAAGCTGAGGAAAACTTCCATGCTAGTTCAAGACATTTATAGATCTACTACAGTGCTGAAACGTGTTTCCAGAGACTAATGGGCTTTCAGAGCAAAACATTAAAAAAAAAAACTGTTACAAGGGAAACTATACAGGGCATGGGATAAGGTAATACCAGCAAAGTTTTGTTTTGCTTTTTTTCCTTTACCTATTTCACTCTTCAGAAGCAAGACAAAATTTCAAATTTTACTCTCTACCATACAGACCAATTACATTTACTTCCACTTCTTCACCTCCACTTCTAGAACTTCACTGTTACCCGAGTGTGGGTTAGAGGTGCAGAGAAAATGAAAGCATAAGGATGCAGCATCAAGTCTGCTGGATCAGTAGCTGTGCAGCTAAGCTGCTTATCAACTTGCCTCTGAGCACTTCTGCCAGCATTTCAGACTCCATATGGAACTATTTGTGAGAGGGGGATGGTTCAAGGAAGCTTCAAAGAAAATGAGAATGACAACATTACTGTAGAAAACAGACAAGACAGCAATCCCAGAAATACATAAGTTCCATCCAGACTGCTATTAATTTTAGCAGCTCACTTAGCTGAGGCTGGTTTTGATGGTCAAAATGTTGCAGTTTATAAGAGCTATTATATGGGAGCATCCGGTTTTCAAGGACATAGGCTGTACATGCAGTATTGAAAATATGTATCAATTTTTTACAGCGGTGTAGACTAGGCTACAAGCACAGAAACGATTCTCTGTGGTGAGGACAGACAGGAAACTGGACTGGGAGTTGTTGAGAGGAAACTGTTCTGCAAGTTTGAACAACAAAAGCATAAGTTAATATAGCTGATCTCTGGAGATCTCAGTGCAATCAGGTATTATGTAGGACAGTAGAGTTAATTCTGATTTCCCACACTCGAGCTCTGCTCAAACCAATGAATTTCTTTCCCAGTTTATATCATGTACTGTCTGATAAAAAACTGAGCAAAATAACATGGTGTTGCGACAGCTCAGGTCATACCAACTACAGATCCTTGCAGATGATGTCTCCAAAACTAAAACACCTGTCTTTTATCCTCTTCATGACAGTGTTATGTGATGTCCATGATAGGTGTACAAACTGGAACAAAACACTTTCAAATATGAGTTCTTATATAACTGAAAATGTAATTACTTCTCTCTAAGAGACTTCCTCTCTTCCCCAGCTGATGTATAGCTAGAAGTATCTCCAGAAACAAAGCAAAAAAATATACATAGAGAAAATTTTACTCATTAAAAGCAGACAACCTATTTCAACATGAAAAAAATTATATACAGGTATGTGTAGGTGTACGGATATATGTTTAGGTGTACATTTTAACCTTGATGTACGATCTCCAGAGAATGTCCTGTAATAAAATACTGCAAAAAAGTCAACAACCAACAAACAAAACTGGCAAGCTAACATTTACAGTAATATTTGTTTTAATTATGATGTTTTCCAACTAAGGATAAGAATTATATCATAAAACAACCACTGAAACCAATGCAGTGGACAGCAAGGTTCCAATCCCACAAAGGTTATCAGACCCAGAAAGTCTGATAGGTATGATGTATGCATGCTTCAGCCAGGAGAAATTCAGAGCAAGGATTTGTTCTATTTGCCTAAAAAAACATTATCTCAACCATACATGTCAGGCTACTGGTAGTCCACACAATGTCAGTGTTTAAGTACTTTTTACCACGTTAGATGGCTAGAACACAGAACCACCTATCAGCAAGGGAATTTCAGAGACACACAGGGATTTTGCCTTGCAAATAAGGTTGACAGGACATGAAATGTATGGATAACAGGTTTAAGTATCCTCAATACACAAACAGAAACAAATTCATGAAGATGAAAGACAGACCTTGTGATTTCATCCTGTTACTTTTACTATCAAAACACACAACAAAAGCAACAAGATGTGAGAGGAAGCTTTAGAAAAATGCATCACACCTTCAGTCAATAGAATCGCATTTTCCAATGATGTTCAGTGATGTTTTGAACCCGATGACAATGACTATCACAAACCATGTATAATCCAGCAAAATTCACTCTGAACAGAGACTATATCTGTATTATGAGCACTAAAATATCATCTATTTTAAGTTAATTTTATAGAGTTACAGATAATATACATAATGTATATATCACCTGAATTAAGGGGGCTATTGTTGGTTTGTTTCACTGTGAATATTTAGGGGGTTTGCTCTCTTGTCTTCATTTTGTTGGCTTTTTTTTTTTAACAGACTGCAGTTGTTGCCTGATTTCATACTTTAAAATTGATGTTTAAGCTGTCAAGTGCATTGTCCATAGCTGGAGAATACTATCCTGAAATTATTATTTTATGTTATTAGTGAAATGGACAACAAGAAAATTAATGCACACTTTGACAGACTATTAATATCAGTTTTAAAGCTTTACTAGGCAAAACTCTCTAGTGTTAACATCTCTAAACCAAAAATCACATCTCTAGGAATTGTAACACCAAGGTTACTTTTTCACCTCCTGGTTTTGGTGGCACATTGGTGCTGCCAGCAGCCCCCATCAAAATGCTTCATTTGTGTGAAGGCACTAAAGAGAAAGGAGACCCCTGACGGCTGCTGTGGTATTTGCAGACTCTCAGAACAGAATGAAGCAAAGCTGGCAACAATGCAGGTGTGAAAGCTATTTACTTCTAAATTTGAGAGTCTACTTTCTCCCCATATATCAGTATTAATGTACACTGTGCAGCTTTTAGCACTGCCTAAGTAGAAATAACTCAAGTATTGTAGGCTACACTCTACCAAAACCATGTCTTGGGTCACTTTTTACAAGGACCAGGCAAAAGATGACTCCCTTGTCACTAAGCTCGTGCAAGGGAATTTCAGAAGTGTGACTTCACAAATCTTGCAGAAATTTGACTACAGAAACCCAATGCATCTTGAAAATTCACCTAAGATCAGATAGTTAACATTTTCCTTAAATACCTAGCTCCTACTTCCTCTCTGATTTTCCTGATGAGGAACTGAGGCATCGATAAGAGTTATCTTCTTACCTTGTAACAATATATGCTCAGGTACAATAAGATGTCAAGGATGAGATATCCTAGATAAAAGTGTACATCACATGTTAATAGCCTCTTTGCTGGGCTGACAGTTCATGGTCTCAGCTCTTGCAGTCACTAAATAAGTAAAATCTCTCTCAGAGGAACTGTGAACTTAGAGAAAATATTTAAAATATTTTGGACTTAATGCTGCCCTCACATTTTAAGTGACTAAATTTTTCTACAAACCAAAGCTTCTTTTGAAATAAACACAGACTCCTGAACTTCTTTACTACAATTTAGATACCATGTAGAAAAATCAAACAAATATACGCCGTGATTTCATCAGAAATATGTTAATAGATGTCAGTAGGCAGTACACTTACATTCAGGGAGAGCTTCCATCCCACTGAAAAGTGATGGCAAATGCAGATGTTTAGCATAAAGAAAGAACAGGGTCAAATAATCAAAATATTAACATGAGAGTACAGTGGATGTTTCTGCGTTCCAACAGCCTTCAGAGCAAGGCAGGTGTATGAACCCACACTCCAACTTTAAATAAAGGAAAATAATTTTAACACAGTACATTGTTTTACCTGTCTTTGCATCTCTTCAATCTGTCGCTGGGGGATACTTTGCAGAATACTGTACATTTCAGGCATCTTTTCTTCAGGGATAACAACAGAAGCCCTATAAGCAAAAAACAGAAAACATATGGCAAGATGAGAAGAAAGAAATTCGACATGAAAAAATGTCAGCTGCTTTTCAACCCAGAATCTTTTAATATTTTAATATGACATATTCAAAAGACATAAGCAAAAAGAAGCCGTCTTCTCTCAGGGTAACAAAATACTCTGTAGCAGGTCCTTCCCAACAGCAGCCAGTCTGCCCACGGATAATGCCACCAAAGTCTGCAGACTCATCTGTCCAGACAATCTAATAACTGTGAAAGGGACAGAGACCCAGAAATCCTGAATTCTCATCTCTAGATTGCCACTGACTTGCTGTCAGCAGTAATTTTTGGAGTGACCAAACAGTAACAGTGTTACATAAAAAACAAGGAATTTTTGTACATATTATCCCAAGATCATGTGGGCATAGGGCGTGCATAGAAAAATAATCTAAGCTCCTAACACAGGGTACTCAGTTACAAAGTAATGATGCCTTTCCATCTCAGATAAACTTGGGAATCATGATGCAATATAGAGAATTAGCATTTCTGTGATGCAGTATTTAGTATATATTTTCCTTAAAAGAGCCTGAATGGAGACCAGTCCTCACTGAGTTCAAGCACAAGATAATACAGCAAATCTGTTTTAGAAGAAAAAATGACTGGCAACAGGATAATCAAATGTTCTATCAGTCTCATTTATTTTCCTCTCCTATATTTGATACATAATAGATCAAGGGCAAAGACAGAATGCATCTTACTCCGTATTTCATTCCCTGTAACCCCCAGTACACTTGACTTCTTACACAGATTTGATTCAAATCACTGAAGGCAGTGAAGTATCTTAGGCAGTTCAATATACAACAGTGAGGGTACAGACCTCTTCCAGTCCAGAACCTCAGAGAAAGGTAAAATGTAGGAGTCAGCAATGATGACTGGGACACAGCCAGCTTGAAGAACATCACTCAGCACAGCCTGTCCCAGGCGGGCCCCACGTAGAACGACGCAAAATGTAGACTCCTGTCAACAAATGGTATCCAACATACAGATGAGGAAAAAAAGGAAATGTTATATTTGCATTGTGTGTGTGTGTGTGTATGTATATAGGCATTATATTTTCCTTCCCTTCATAAAAAAAAACAAGTCAAAAGGAAAACCAACTTGCTCTGTGCAATCAATATATTCTGAATTTTAGCTAATTCAAAATGATTATACAACTTTATCTTCCAGAGGCTGGGAAAAATATAAGTGGAGGAATGAGAAATGAGCTGGTGGGACAATTCTGTGCTTTATTTTAATGGCCAAACTTCAGAATTCAGTTGAGAAAACTCAAGGAGAAAAACAAGTTTAAAACATTTCAAAAGTTTGGCACAACAAGATAAGCAACAATTAATATGAACTTATTGGAGTATAAACTATATGAACCCAACTTAATTTTCTTCTGTTATAAGGCAATGCTATTCTATGGATAGCAGGGAAGTAATGGATTTTGCATCTCAAGTTTAAAAGTCATTTGACATCTTTGATAGCATTTTCACAGGCAAATTAAGAAATCAGGGGCTAGGTAAAGCCCTCACAGGCTTTACAGTTACATAAATTGCAGTTACAGAACTCAAAGTATGAAGTAGTTAACAGTGGCTCACAAGTAAAACAGTGATGGACCAAGTAATCTTTCCTAAGTGCAACAGCATTCAATGTGTCCCTTAGTTAACTGAGTAGCAGAGTTAAGACCATACTTACTAGACCTGACAATACCTGTGATTTTGTAGGATTAGCAGGTATAATGGATAACAGGATTAGACTTTGACATTATATGCATAAATCAACTAAGAAATAGTGACACACATGGAATTCAATACTTAGAGAAAAATAGCCAACTGCGCAAATATTAAGCATGAAGTAACTTGCTAGGATTTGCACTTTGCAGAAGAGGACATTTCCTACAAAAGAACAGGCAAATAAAGGGTATTCATGTGACAGCAATGTTGCACTGGTGAAAAAACAAACCACTCCACCCACAGGTAGTATTACAGTAATAAAAAAAAGAAGTACAATTTAAGAAATCTCAAGGCTTCACTCACTCTTCACAGTAACAAACGACCTCAGACAGAGCAGAGTTCAGTCTTGGGCAGTGCTAAGTAAAGGATGATTACTTACCTTCAAGGTATAATCTACAAGGAAGGATTGCCTATATCAATACTACTTATTCTGAAGGAATGAGGGCAGGAGGAAGGGAGCTTCAAAGATAAAAAAGGTTGTTGCAAAAAAGAATATAATCCACTTACTCATGTCCACAACACACAAGAAAAACTGCCATGAGTTTAAACTGCAGCAAAGAAGACTTCTTGACTATGTTGCACTCAGCCTGTATTTAGGGACTCACTGCCAACTGAGGAATCTTGCTACAGATTCAACATCACAAAATATATGCTAGTAGAGTTCAGATACACAACAGGGAAAAATCCCAAGTCAGTATTATCCCTAAGTTAAAGAAAGAAAAATTATAAAGTTGATACAGGGGCTCCCACAGATAAGAAAACATTTTTCCAGCTTGTGGAAAGTATATGGCCTGAAGAAAAGGAGCCAGAAGGCTCAGCAGGGCAGCGAAACATCAAGACAGAACTAGGAAATACAAAGGGGTTTGCTGGCTCTTCACTTGTTTCCTAATGCAATCATAAGACCTGTGTTCATATCCATAGAGTACTAAGAGCCTTGAAAATCTCATCCAAGAGAAGACTGCAAACAGGAAGCATTAACAACCCAGAAGTCCAAGAGTCTGCCTAGTAGGACATCTGTAAAGGCAGTTCTGGAAAGGATGAACTGTGATCCAAATCCCCCTTCCCCCACTCTTAGAAGGAAGAGAAGGAAAAGAAGGGTGTGAGGAATGGAAGGAGCTGAGAGAATGAACACACATTTTAACCACTGAATCACTAGATCACACAGCAGCAGGTGGAAGAGACTAGTAAGGTCTGGGAGAGACAAAAAAGAAAAAAAGAAGCCCAGATGTGGACACACATGCTCATCTGCCCAGATAACCATTTTTCCTGTCTAGACAAAGGTTACTATAAATACATCTCCTCACATCACCACTGTTATCAGCCAGACATTCCAAAGGGAAATGCAGGGCTCTGCAAAGGAAAGTATTTTAACAATCTCTTCATGTGCCAGCTCTCTTCTGAGTTATAAAATCATACATAGCAAGATATAGATATAGATTCCCTGACTTGCTATCCTTTAGCAATCCAGCCTATATTTAAAGAAATAAAGCAAACAAGTTTTTTTTTTTTTCCTCGAAGTTTAAGACTCACGGTGACCCTTTACTCCCTCTCCTCCTCCTCCACATGGAATTTTAAACATATTTCCTACAAAACATAACAGGAGGGGTGGAAACTTTGCCTTTCCTCAGCTTGTTTGTTATTTTACCATCGTTTGCTGAAGTTCAAAGACAGACTATATGCTGGTGGCCGCAGACAGAGCACAGTGGCCTATGGCATAACTCACTTCACCACACTGCATGCCAAAGCACCTCTGTTAGGGAATTGCCAAGAGACACAGGGGTCTGAGAACACTATCTAGTTTTATCTTCACTGACACATCAAAAGGCCTTTGGAAGTTGGGCCAAGTCCATGAAACACATTTCACCTAGATGTTTTCATAGCTGCATGCTGACAAGCCTTCTAGCTCGGTCTGTCATATCTATACAGATAGTTTGGTGCAATTTAACTACTAAGCTGCATACAAAAAATGTAATCTGACTAACTCTCCCTAAACGTAACACTCTATTTTGGCCCAAATATAAGAGCATAAGTTCTTTGAAGTTCATGTTAACCTTCTATCCAATGAACAAAGCCATCTTTGGCTCCAAGCTTCATCTAGCAAAGCTTGGACTGTCAGATCTGAGAAATCAATTCCAAATTCACGTCTGCTGAGCCCTTTTGCCAGCTATTTTGAAAGGTGTAGATTCCCATGTTCCTCTCCAGTTTTGAAGTGAGCAACTTTATCTGCCTCCAAAAGTTTTTCCTCCCGTTCTTCCATTTTAGCATCCCATTGCTGCTGGATTTAGCAGTATCTTTGTGTAATTTTAAGTTTACATGACACTGTCTTGTGTTACTACACCACCATGACCAGTCTCATGAAGTTGTTCTACAGGGTTTTCAAATTACAGCACAGTCTGCATATAAGTTTGAGTACATGGTTTCTGGCCCTCTTAAAAATAAGGTTAAGATTAGGATATAATACTCAAGCTAACATAACGAATTATGCAGTTTTAAAACACAACCAGCACATTAATTAAATACAAGGAAGTACCCTACCACTGCTAAACAGGAACAGCACCACAGCTAAGACAGACACCGCTGGGAAGAGAAGTTTGGAGGAGAGACAGCCTTACCTGAAGCACTTGAGGATAATCAAAGACTTGATTCTTGTAGCAGCGTTTGCGAACAGCAGGGACCCCATCTGACAGGTTTGTGCATTTGTCCAGGATCAGCACTGATTCCCCATTCTCAGCCTGAAGAGCTTCCAACTCCAAGCGGTACTCAGGGTGCAGGGCCATTTGAGATGACAGAAGGAAATACCTGCGAGGACTGAGAAAACACAGCCAGGTTACCTGACAGCACTGCAAGTTTACTTGCAAGATGCTCAAGAACACATTTCCTTCCATCCTGGAAAAGCAGAGCAAGATTAACTAAATGCAGACATGCTGCCAAGGCCATATTTTCAGACAAGGCTGGAAAGGGGAATGATGAAATATAATTAAGTCTGGAATAGTAAGTGGCTCAACATTATTTACAACTCTGAATAAATTTGTACTTGGTAAGAGCACTTATTACACTAGAATAGGCACTTGCATTAAAACTTCAATTATAAACTTAAATAAACATTACTTAGCTACATTTTAAATCAGCATGCTGCTGATGCCAGGATTGTTTGTACTTTTGTTTGGTGATTGCATACTAAAACAAAATAGATAGGACACTGAGTGCTGCTTCTAGTTTCTCCTCCCATATATGTTCTCATGAATTTTAATTGAAAAAAGATGGTAACTGACAACTCTGTATTTAGTATTTAGCTTATTTAGTCTTGATAAGCAGCAATAGAACAAGCTCATCTTTTTTAACTGCGATTCAGTTCTGTCCCTTTGGGGCAATATAAAGACATTTCCAGGGAAAAGTTGAAGGTCCATATAGTGTATGTTATCCCATACACTCTCAACCCCTACCATGTTCCAAAACCATGAATATTTAAAATGTGCTGAACATTTTAAATACTGAAGTGTTTAAAAACACGAGTTAACACTGGAGGTAAACCACACAGGAACACAGGCTCAAATTAGGTGCTTGCTGCTTAAAAAAGTTACACTAATACTGGAAAACAGCATGTCATATAACTGTTATACTCATCTACTTGGGTTTCCTTTTAAAACAGGCCAGCTAAAGTCAGACTGCTCCACCACTCCCCATTGAAAGGAACACACAGTGAGTGAGTGCCCTCATGCTGCCAAAAGAACACAGGAAGCACAAGGCCTGTACTTGGAATTCCAGTTCTACTCCATGTGATGCTATCTTTAATTTACAGCTCTGAAAACACACAAACACACACACTTTATAAAGTCAGACCTCTCCTGCTGCTCTTCTCACCTCTTCTACTCATTTTCATGCTGGTCACTTTAGTTGCTCCAATTAACAGATGCACAGTATTTTTTTTAAACATTCTTTCTCACAAGTCTCCAGCTGCTACCAACTTGCTACCAGCAGAAGTGGATTTTAAGCTATTCAATTAAAAAGGCAAGTAAATCAGACCCCCCTCAGTTCAGCTCTGTAAAGAGGCCTTTAAAAAAGGAAATAATGATACAGATGAGTGATAAGAAATGCATATAACCAGCTAAAAAAAAAGTAGGTTTGTTTGTGTAAATGTTTGAAACCAAATTTTGCCTTGAAACTGCCATCATTCTATGACACTCAAAATCTAGCTATCAAACATTGCTAAAAAAGAAAGTACACGCCACCTCCTGAGAAATAACACACTAACATGGAGTAATGCAAAGGTTTATCCCAAGCAAGCCTGGACTCTGAGCGGTGTGTCCCCGTCCCACCCCTCCTGCACAAAGTCGAGGCCGGGAACGCAGCTCACTAGTAACGCTGACTGGCCACTGGATGGCACTCCGGACACCCGGCTGCCAACACAATTTAAAAAAAAAAAAAAAAAAAAAAAAGCGGTTTTGAGAAACAAAATCTCCAACACCTTACGTGAGCAAAAGACGTATTTCTCTTATGCGACCCAAAATCAGACAAGAGTTTAGCTGACTACATGGACACGAACAATATGAATGCATCTCTCTTTACAGCTGGTTGTATACATGCTGAAGCCCATCATCACATTCATGCTCTCCAGACAGAAATACAAAGCGTGCTTTCACCCTGTGTGGGAATGTAGTAACACTTGAGACCTAGGAACAATCAATTGGGATGCAACCAGATGCCACTCGCTGGCCTGGTCCAGGTACATCACAAGCAGGGACATAAAGGGTTTAAGCAAAGTAAACTGCTGCTGCACAAGTTTGTCCTAACTGACTGCATTATTGTACCTGGAGCAGCCAAGAGCAACAGCAAGAGCATTGCCCTTACCAGAAAAGACAATCGAACCAAATAACTTTTGTGTCCGGAGGCTTTTCAGTCACATTTTTTGAAATTTCAAAATCACATTTTTAAATGGTACACTATTCAATGCATCATTTCAGTCACAGTTTTCAACTTTGAAAATTCATATTCTCTACAGAATGCTGTCAGAAGAAAAGGACCTAAAGTTTCTACATTTGTAAACTTGATCTTCACAATGAGCAGATGCATCATTGATCCCCATTGCCTCTGTCTGCCCATCTTTGTAACAGAGATAAGACCTTGTTACAACAAAACATTTTCAGCTGTGTAATTAAAAGATTTATGAAATATAAAGAAAATGGCCTTCTATAACCAGTTAAAGCATGTCTTCCAGACTTCTACCTCCTCTTCTCCTGAAGAAATGAACAGATTAGAGAAACCACCACTGCCAGGGTAGTTCATTTCAATGGCTAATTACATGCTCAGAGAAAATTAGTGTTTTATTTCCCAACTGTCTCGTTTCACTTCCAACTACAACGTTTGGGGAGGGGAGGGTTGTGTTGTCTATGTCTTACCCCATTGCTTTAAAAAAAAGAAACAAATAAAATCAGTATTCTAAGCTCTGGATGTAGGTGTTCCCATAATCATACATACAAGTTTTCATCCTCCTTTTTCATGAGCATAATGACAGGTCAGGCACAAATGGTGGGTGTTACATCAGGCTGGCGACCTGTCCCAGTGGGGGTCCTCAGGGCTCCAGCTTAGGCCCTGTACTCTTCCATATCTTCATAAATGACTTGACACAGGACTGGAAGGGATACTAAGTTTGCCAACAACAATAAATTGGGAAGAGCTGTTGGCTCCGTTGAAGGCAGAGAAGCCCTGCAGAGAGATCTCGACAAATCAAAGTGCTGGGCAATCACCAACTGGATGAAGTTTAACAAAGACAAGTGCCAGATTCTGCACCTGGGACAGGGCAACCCTGGATGTCTGGACAGACTGGGGAACTGAAGGCTGGAGAGACGCCCTGTGGAAAGAGACCTGGGGTCCTGGTCAATGGCAAATTAAGTATAAATCAGCAGTGCCCTGGCAACCAGGAGGCACAACTGTGTCCCTGGCTGCATCAGGCAGCTGGTCAAAGGAGGGGATTGCCTTGCTCTGAGTCCTCAGAGTTTCGGGCACCACAATATAAGAATGAAGTATAAAGCTATTAGAGAGAGCAGCTGGCAATTAAACCAAGACCATTAGCATTGGAACTATCAGCATTGTAAACATCATCGATTTTAATAGCAAGAGCTGCTAAAAACAACTCTTACAAAATTGCCCAAGCTCACCATGAAGTTAGTAGCTATATTTGTATTTTATAATCATCAATACTATATAGGATATCGAATATACTTTGCCCAATTCATGGGAATTACTTTACCCTGGTCCTCTTTCTGGCAGATCAACCTCTCCTGACAGTGGGCTGTAAACAGGAATACTGACATCGTAGCCTTGCCGGTAAGTCCACGTGGAGAAGCCTCCACCAGCCAACAGAGCTCTGGAAAACACAGAAAGTTACTTTAAACTGAGAATATATAACATTCAAACTCCAGTGATTCACTGCTTGTAATTACCAAAACAAGGAGATGCATGCTCTGAGATAAGTTTTTCCCTCGGCATTTGTTAGTGGCATGTTTTCATGCTGGTTTTAGGTTTAGTTTTCATGATCTTGGTTTACTGCTAAATTGGATCTAGTCACCAACAGAGTGCTTACAACTGTGTATGATCACTGAGGAATGGACCATTTTTGCATTAATATAGGGAAATCTAATATATTGATGCCATTATGATAATTCTGCAATTTGCAAGCTTACATATCCTAAGACTATTTTAATTGGAAGAAATAAATTCTGAACTATTTATACTAGTCAAGATATTCCTGGATGCCTGTACTAAAATAGGGTATAGCACACCTTTCAAAGTGTTAAAGACAAGCTATATTTCAGATACAAATCACAGTACAGTAACACAGCAATTCAGCATCTTACAGTGACTCTGGACTTCTCAGGATGGAAAATAAAACGAAGTTATTTGCAACTGTATTTTCAAAGTTATCATACAAGCTAGTGAAATTTATTTCAATTTTATATTACACAAAAGTTTTATAAACAGAAAACACGAGAACAAGAAATCTGTATGTTATGACACTAAGTCCCAACAGCAGAGGTTGCTTGGGATACTATATGCTTGAGGGTGTGGGAATAATCAAGGACTGACAAATTAAAATGCAATTCAACCTTCCAACAGGATGACCCACATTGTGCCTTTTCCTAGATGGGACAACCTTTTGCCACACAGAAGTGCTTAGGAAACAGAAGAGAACATGTATACAAGAAAGCAGTATATCACACACAATTCCAGAAAAAAAGAGGTTTGTTACTATCTCCTATCACAAATCAAGCTTCTTCGGAATATGCTAGTAGAGGATAAGTCTTTTCATTGCTATTTCATGTCCAGTGACCAGGCAGCATCAGGAACACATCATCCTATTCCAAAAGAAGCTCAGATTCAGCTTCTTTTGTGAGACTTCTCAAAGAGCTGATCAACTTTCAGTCCTTTGTCACTCAATAGGAGGGTGTGCTATACTTTCAGTTGCCCCAGGGTCCGCTTAAGGTACCATACAAAATAGTTAGGAGAAAAATATTTATCAATTCCAGTTTGTCTCCTTCTCTATGGGAAGGAGCAGGACACAGATACATTACTAGACAAGGCACTAAACAAAGGATCTTGAGGAGCCGTATCCATTGTTGCAGCTATGATTCCAGTGGAAAACCTTACTGTCACAGCTGAGATCAGAGCAGGAACAGGTCTCCTCAGTAATCAGAACACACATGGGAACAAAAAGTCAACATGAAACTGGAAGAGGCAGCAACAATCCATTAGCTGATATTCTGGTTTTCAGATATCATTGAATGAAATCCTTGGTATGGTGTTTGGAGAAGCAGTTTTTCCACAAGCGTTAGACAACAGATTATCATCATACCTAATTATCACCCAAGATTTTTCCCATCAGAACAAGACACTCTGGATGAACACCAGTATGTTGTGCCTGTTCTAATCCCCATCAGATGTCCCACAGGATACTTCACTTCCTGCTCTGACCTGCAGCACAACTGTTCAGTATTCAAACACCATGATCACACTTTGCAATAATGTAATTCTTCAATGATAGGAGTAAAAATCAACAGGAGAATAGGATGACAAATTAAATACATGCTGACTTTCGAATTTATGTTCCAAATCAAGTGATCATTTTTAACTCCTTTCCAATGCCCCCAGTCCCCCTGCTTTTGGTGACTGCTATGATTAGGTCTCACTCGTGAAGCTACGTGTTCTATTTCTTATCCATATTAATTCAGTTACAAGAACAGAGAAAATAATTGGCTTGGATGTTACTGTTCTTGCACTTTATATCTCCCTTCTCTTTTTTTACAACCACCCCCCACCACTGCAAACTGGGAAATCAGAACCAGATTGTTTTAATAGGATCCAGTGAAAACATGACAGCACCTCATCAGCCTTGAGAAAGCAGGTGTGTGTCATGCAGGCTTTTACCTAAATAAACCCACAGGGAACCAACACCACTTAAGTAACTCCACTTGGATTTTCACTGTACGGTGCATTCAGAGAGTAGGAATATTAACTCCTAATGTACTCAAGACAAATAATCTTTAAATTGCACTGATCAGCAAGGAATGACTGTCCCTGAGCAACTTTTCACCCTTTTCACATACTGAGCCTTCTTTCTCTCCATGAAGTGCCCCAACTGGCTTGTACTCTAAATGTTTCTGTCCAACTGCCATCTGCAGCAGCCTTCTGCCAAACTTCACAAGTCACTGAACCCAATTCATGGACTGAAACAGAAATAAATAAAAAGTATCTTAGTTTGTAAATTCAATTCTACAGCTACAGATTAGCTTTGCAAAAGAAATCCTTTCAACCTCATTATTGTACCAAATTCAACAGCACTAATTAACAGATAATATAGAGCTTATTTTTTATGTTTTATGGCAGGAAATTACATATGTTATGGCAGCTAATACCAGCAACATAACCTCCATGCCCACAAGGCACACTTTCACCTTTGAAACTATGGAATAAAGCACTTTTACACTGTCTTTGGAAATTGGATTTGAGGATTTAATAAACAAACAACTCCTTAATGAAGTACCTTGGCCAAGAACTTTTCCAGATGCAAAATGATTCTATAACTGAATTCCCTTCTGTGTGTAAGGTCTTCCTTTACCTGGATTAATACTCTGCAGCAAATCAGTAGAAGACAATTCTATTAAACCTCATGATCCACTACAGCTCAGCTGTATATGATCTCTCAGACACGTTGACTGTAGAAGGCAGGCCACACTCCCTGTGCAAACTTCACAAACACTACCTGTGTATTTCACAAGTGAGCCACAAACTCCCACAAATGCAGTCCTTCTGGAGTTGTCATGGTACAGTTCAGACAAGTCATTCAAAACCACCTGAACTCTGCCAACACGCCTTTATTTTGGCCAGCAGCCTCTCACCCTATGATGCTACAAACAACTGTCTTTCACACTTGGTTAACTACTCATTCCTAATATCTGTAGACATTCTCAAATTAAGAAAACACACCCAGGTCGCTTGTTCTGTTAGACATGAACTAAGAACTCCAAAGGTCTCCAAAACCATACTGAAAGCTCATAGTGCATCACTCAGGCCTCCCCAGGACTAGGTCCACCACACTCCTGACTGTTTCACAGGCCACTTGTCTTTGCACCTGTGACCTGTACAACAGGTTCTGTACATCAAACAGTCCAACTGTTAGCTGCCTACTAAAAGGAATTTCCACTTTTTTTTCCATCCCAAGCACTGTTATTGCCTCTCTTACGTATTACAGCTCATGATCGTACAGCTGTGGGGTGAGTCAGATTGGCAAACCACAACAGCTGAATGCCAAAAAAGACTTCAGTTTTTTACTTAAATTACTCAGTTTTCCATGGTAACATGACAAACACTTAGGAGAAACACCTACCAAAATAATATGTTTCCTACCTGCTAAGCTGAGGCATGCAAGGCCAAACATAAATGGAGATGTGAGATTAAGAAGTAAAAATAAAAGGTTCTGCAGCACATCTACTACATTCAGTTACTAAATTCACTTCTTTGATAGATACATGCATCCATAAACATGCAGTCCATTCCACTGTCAAATGAAAATTCTCCTTAAGTACAAATCTAAGATAACAAATGCAAGTATTTACTAACAGATTAATAACTTGTTTACATGAGACTGATGCTTGACTGCCCTCTCCAGGCTAACCCACATATATACAACATATTTCATACAGAGAAGGAAAAAACTAAAGCCTTACTTGACAGTGATGCAATTACAATGAGCAAATTAACTGTTTAAATATATGCAGAAAAAAAACCACCTGTTCTGGTACTGGAGGATGTTTTAAATTGTCTTTGCTGCAAAGAAATCAAGATACACTCCACAGACAATCATCTTAGCAAACATCCCATACCTCAGACGAGATTTTGTTAACATTTGGCAGAAGAAAGTTAACTTTGACTTTCAAGAAAAGTACTGGTTACAATGGACCTAACTCAGCAGAACTAAGCACACACAGGCTGACGTCTTAGAAACATCTTCAGTAACAGTATCTAAGCTAAATCATTTTGCCTTCCTCTTTTTCCAGTTTTCTTTGCCTTGCGACCTCCTTTCCCCTTCCAAAAGTAAACTACCCTGGAAGTGAAAACTGAGCTCAGAATGTATGCCTTTTAAGTTCCTGGAAAATATTTTTAAAGCACATTTGCCACAGAATAACTAAGAGCAGTTGTCCAATTACTAATATAGTCTAATTATTAAGATAACAAAAGCTACTGAAATTCACCACAGTTTTGTCAAACAGAGCAGCTGCTTTAAAATGCCCTTGAAGCACCTGACTTCTACCAGAAAGCTGCTGCTACAAGTATCTTTGCATTTTAATTTGCATCGAATGGGACATTCTGTAAAGTGTTCATATTCAGTTACACACCAGATAAAGATTCTCCAACCTTACAGCAAGTCCAAGAGTTAAAGGCAAACTGTCAGTCACATCCCTTACAAAATTAACAATGGGACTAAACTATTTCAAAAGTAAACACCTCTTCTATACAAGGTTTTACTTTCATTGTTTGAGAAGCAAGCAAGTCATAATCCAGTTTTGTAAAGGTTAAGGAGCACATCCTTTGCTATCAATTGCCCTTCTGAGCTTGTTGCTTCTCTAGTGGCATTTAAACCCAGATCTGTTCATCACACAGCACAACACATACCTATCTCTAGGAACATCTAGGGCAGTGTTATAATCAGGTGGCCCTCCAGGCAGCATATTGAAGAGCAAGTGATTTGTGCCTCGGTCCCACCTATGGCAAAAGAAGAAACAAACTGCAATTAGAAGGGTGCTCTCTGCATAGAGACAAGTTCTGTCAAAGCCTAGTGCTGGCATTAATTCACTGCATTCTCTCCTCCTGCATTAACCTTACTTTTTTTACCACTTTGTGTTCTTTACATTCACACACTGAAGTTTCAACACATACCTGGACAACTGTGCCAAAGCCTGAGCTGTCTCTTTGATACGGAGGGCATTCTGATTGAGGACATCTATGGAGGGCACAAAAAGGCAGGCCCGGTTGACATCGTCAGTGTAGAATTCACTGTCAGAGATGGCCGTCAGCAGCTCATTGTATTCCCTGGAAATGGTGTTGCTCACCAGCGTCCCATACTCATCCACGTACTTTTTCAGTGAATAGATGTACACTTTGATTTTGTTCTTGGGGTTGAAGCCACATCTGTAGACATCGAAGCAGGTGTGCATCCTGCAGCTGAGGTCTCCCCGCTCAGGAATCGGGCTATCAGCAGGAAGCTTGACCACAGGCACATCATGGACACTGCGTTTTTCAACGGTCCAGTCACTGGATGATTCTATGGAGTGAGGCCAGAACTGGAACATTCCTGTGGCAATTAGGCCAAGCAGAACTATGGAAAAGAGAGTGATGTAATAGATGCGATGCTTGGTTTTCATCCTTGGGATGAGGGCTGGACCCCGGGTGTTGTATTTGGCCGAGGCACACATAATGCAATCAATTATCTCTTGTCGCTACAAAATAGAGAGAGAGGTTTTAGGATGAACTCTAGAAGAGATACATAGTGATCACAATGCAGAGAAACATCCAGTTATTCCTTTCAGGGAAGGGTCTTTGTCTCAGGAAATTGTAGTAGGCTTTCTTCAGATGCTCACGTGTCCCAGAGGAATGCAGGATGCCAACTGGGACTGCCACTTGGCAAGCATCAACTGAGGCTGATCTGCTGGGCCTGGCTGGAATGAAATTATGTGGGCCAATTAACAACCACAAGCCAGAAAAAGGCACGGCTTGGGCAGAGAGAGGAGGAGGAAATCCCAGACACTGCACAACCGGTGAGGCCTCATAGGTCCCACTGCACCTACAACTAAGTGTATCCATGGAGAATGCTAATAAAAAGCCAAAATGCTTATCTACAGGAGAAGAGAAACAACCTGGATACCTGCAAAGGGCTTATAACAGGGCATCACACAAAACTTAGGATCATGACACTGTTTCTAAGTAGAGGTGCTTTTAAACCGAATTTCATAGGAGCTCCACTATATCTGATTAGAATGGTGTTAAACTACTCCTGGCAAGAAAAAGGAATTAATTTGTCATCTTTGTCAATGGGCCTTTGGGGGCATAAAAGTGTTCTATGAGCTGCCACTGCGGCCACATTAAGAAAAAAAGCATTTAAGTAGCTCACTGTAGCCTGAACTACAGTTGTAATGAAAAACATGACACAATATAAAGTATCACAAACTACTGTCATCTTTGATATTTCTTACAAGTTCCTACACATGGAATTGTGGTTCCTGCAAAAGACAATTTACATTAACTACAGACTGAAAAATTGGCAAGCAACAACTTGCTTATGTTTTCAACCAAAACTTTCATAATAAATACATTCAACCTGAACTCTCCATAGTGAGAGCTTTTTAAGAGTAGTAAGCATGTTTTCCAGAAAAAGAATGTGAACAGTATAATTATGTGTTTTTCTTTTGGACAAATGGGATGTTTTCTTGCTTTGTGAGCTAGAACAAAAGTCTGACATGTCAACTGTCCAGCAGACAACAAATATGAATAAAAGAAGTATCAATGAAAAAAAGAAGCATCAATTTCGTTATTAATCAAATGGTCTAACAAATTGTGTTACGTCTATTTGGTGTTCTTAACAAAAAACTGTTAGGATGGGGTGGCTAATGCATGACTTGATTGTACTTACACACAGTAGCACTACAATAATCTCAGATGCTAATAAACATTCCACTTTTAACGGCTCTTCTCATCACTTTACGTCCACATTCTGATTCTGGAGGAAGCTTCTAAAATCTCCTGTACAAGGCAATACACGCATGATGCCGTTATCAGGACAGAAGCCAGAGTGCCACATTACTATCAGCTTTACGACTAAAAACTTTCCATGTGCGTCCGTCCTTCCACCTTCCCGACACAGCACCAGAAGCGCCCGTGCGATGCCACCGCTCGCACTGCGCCGTGGGCATTTCAGTCCCCCGGCACATCGGTGCACACCTGAGCCCGGCAGGAAGAACCCGCGGTGGAAGGCACCTCTCCATCCACCGAAACGCTCTCTTACACAGCACACAACCCGCTGCCAGCCCGGGACAAGGTGGACTCGCACTTGGAGTACTGGAAGTAACGGGAACAAGACACAGCAGACAGACAGGCGGCAACAGCACTACGGGACGCGACGGCCGAGGGACGGGCCGGGACGAGCCGCCTTCCGAGCGAGGCGGCGGGCCCGAGCCAGCCCGGAACCAGGCCGGCAGGAGCTCCCTCAGCTCCTGCCCTCCCGCCGCTCCGCCGCCCGCACTCACCTCCGCCCGCAGTCGCCGGGGCCGCCCGGCCTTGCCCCGCCCGCCCCGGCCGCTCCGTGCGGGGCCCGCCCGCACCGCCGCCCCCGGCCCGGCCCGGCACGGCCCGGCACGGCCCGGCACAGCCCGGCACGGCAGGGTCGGTGCGCAGGCGCGGCCGCCGGCCCAGCGCCCCCCAGCGGCCGGAGGGCGGGCGCGCAGCGGGCCCGGGACTCGCCCCCTCAGGGAGGGAGGGACGCGCCTCAGGCGCGGCGGGCGCCGGCACCGAGCCCCGGTCACCTGCGTGTGCAAAACCCGCACCGATGGACCACCCCCACCCTGGTGCCCGGTACACTGGAATCGCTCTCCTTCCTCCAGTCCTTCGTGCCTTTCCAAAACTCTACTGCGCTTTCCCATTGACCGAGGACCTTCGGGTCGTGTGGCACTTTCTGCTGGATCACCCTTCTTAAGTAAGGAAATATCCCAAACCGACGCCTTCCCCAAACCCTTCTCAAAAGTAACTTGAAGCAACGTCTCTTCTAAAAGAAGATAGAGAAGGACAAATTTGTTGCACAAAACTGCAGCCATGCGGGAATCAGAAACAATTTTTGGGTTTCATTCCCAAAAATGGGAGCTGACTTGGTCTCTAGGCAAAAATAAAGAAGAACCTCAAACAATCAAAAATAAAACAAACAAACAAAAAACCCACCACAACAACAACAACAAAAAAAACCCAAACCAAACAAAATACACCCAAGTTGGTAAGATCATAGAATGGTTTGCGTTAAAAGAGGACATCTTAAAGATCATCTACTTCCAAACTCCCTTCCTCAGTCAGGGAAGGGACACATTCCACCAGACCAGGTTGCTCAAAGCCCCAGTCTGGCCTTGAACACTTCCAGGCATGGTGCATTCCCAACTTCTCTGGGCCACCTGTGCCTCACCATCCTCACAGTGAAGAATTTCTTCCTAGTATCTGATCTAAACCTACCCTCTTTCAGTTTAAAGCCATTCCTCCTGATCCTATCACTACATGCCCTTGTAAAAGTCCCTCTCCAGCTTACTTGTAGGTTCCCTTCAGGCTGCTCTAAGGTGTCCCCAGAGCCTTCTCTTCTCTGGGCTGAACAATTCCAAAATGCTGCAGCTGAACTGTGCACAGGGCAATGGTACAGTGGAGGCATTCCAGCAGCAGCAGTGTGGTGTCCCTGCATGGGGCACCACGTTCTTTATCCTTCTCTGCTTTCTGGGCTGAAACAGCAGAACCTGACCATGTTCAGTGCCACCGAAGTGGAAACAGGGCTGGCTGTGTATCTCTCACCTGTAAACAATTTCCAGCTGTTAGGACGTTTCAACTGTTACAGTTTAACCAATAAAGTTTTCAGCAATTACGTGGTGCCACAAAAAGTTCTCCCGCTGCAGCCCCTTCAGCCAGCTGATCTCTGAGCCAGAAGCATTCCCAGTCTCTCTGCTCCCTGAGATACAAGGCAGGCCAGCTCTGCTTCTATCCTGTAATCCCTGGTGGTTTAAAAGGCTCTTACCACGTGTATCTCAGGATAGTGTCAGCTTTTGCTGCCCTGAAATGTTTTTCCCCTTTTCAATTTTTCTTGTAGCTGTTTTTATAGATTTGTATCTTGTGTAAATGGTGGTGTGATGGTGTACTATCCTACAATGTGTGTTTGTGAAAGGATGGGGGTTTGCACCCATCCCTGCTCTAAGGCTCTAAGGCTCTAAATTGAATCTCTCTGTCACACACACACTGAGTGCAGTGTCCTTAAACAGCCTTGATTGTCAGCAGTAGATTAGTTCTCTTTCACTTCACCTGCCCTTGGGAAAAGGGCTTTCTGCAAAGCCATCCACATGCACGCACAGAGACAGCTCGGTACTCCCACAAAAAAGGCAAAACGCTGTCACTGCAGTGCTTTCTCTCCTTTCTTTCAACCTCTCCTCACACACGTGGCACTGCAGGTGATGTAGCATTCTCCTCCGACTCACTGCTACCTTCTTCATCTTGTCCGTGACATTCAAAGCCAGCAACAGACAGCACTCATAGATCTTAAAGCACCTTTCTGAGCACTAGTACTGGCTTTTCCCCCTGGTACTGGCTTGTTCCTCCTCGCAAGAACAAGCCACCGGGGTTTGTTAGAGCACATAATGTTTCTGGGCTTAACCCATCGGCTTCAAATTGCTGCAAGCTGCCCCATTCATAAATCAGAGGCAGGAACCCTCCTTCAGGAGGATGGCTGGACCGTGTCTGATTTTTGTGAATTGGAAGGGGCCCCATTCATGTGTTGGGGCTGCTCGGATGAGCTCTGGATCTCCGCAGTTATGGGATTCACCAGCACGAGCAGTGGCTGGCTGTGCCTGAGCCAGGGAGAGGGGTTCCCAGCCCTGGACGCTGCTGGCCCACGTGCAGCGGGGAGGAGGCGTGGGGGTCACATGCGGTGCCCGCAGGCGCTTCCTCTGCCTCCCTGCTCTGCCAGGGAGAAGAAAGTGCATCGAATCAATCGTAGCTGAAATATTCACGGAGACTTGATGCTCCTTTCATCCCTGAAAGAAAATTTGAAAATCAGTGCAATTTTATTAAAAGCTAGTATTAAACAAATGCAAGAAGCTTCAGCTATTTTATTTCACAATATAGCAAGAAAAATGGAGGATGTAGTCTGTCTTGACAGAGAATTCCCTGAAGCCACACCAGGGAGCCTGTTTATATTCTAGTGATGCAGCTAAGCCAGACAAGTCTGCGGCACAGCATCTATTTTTAGACTCCGGGTTGCCATTTATAGCTTGTGAAAATATTCATCAGCATCTGGATAACTGGCTATCAATTTTTGTAAATGCACAGGAGAAATCAGACATTTGGCTTCTCTTTGCTTTGCCCTTTTATGTCCTGCCTTATGTGGCTCTTTGGGGGTCATTTGGAATTTGTTTTTAAGGGCTTTACCATCACACCATACATTTGTCTGCTGTTGCATACAGCATCCTGCATTTTCTGTTGGGATGATCAGTGTACAGAAGAGAAAACCTTTTGCTAGCTACTGAGTCTCCACATGTAAAGAAGCTGCATGTGGGATTATGGTGCACCTTATGCAGTCAGTGAAAACACCTGAAAACACCTTTACAATAAAAGGAGGTGATTTTAAAATGCAAATATGAAGAGGAAATCTAATAGTTTGAGAGCATCTTTTCAACCTTATTTTCCACCTATGGCACAGCCTAACTAAAAACTCATAGCTCAGTTTATTCTTCTGAAAATTTTGTTAGTGTCTACTGCCAATATATAAGGTTCTGAACTTAATTGAAGAGTTTCTATTATAAGAAAAAGAAGGATATTGTAGCAGCCAGCTCCTTGCTTTGGTTCACTGTTCTGGTTTAAGTCTCACAATCAAATGGTACCCTCATTTACATCAGTGAAGTTTTTAACTAGTCTGATCAATAAACTGTATGCAGCAGCCAATTGCATGGTTTTCTCTCTCATATATTTCCAGTGCTGCTGGTTTCTGATGGGTGGCACTGGTCAAAACAGTGATTTAAGTTATATCTGTAACTCTTACTTCCTCTACTGCCTTCCGGAACTGAAAGGAAAAAGAATGTAAATATACTTCGAAGGGATGCTGCAATAGCTCCCACTGAGGGATATGAGACACAATGAAATTCAGTTAAGCAAGAGCTCCCTTCAAAGAAGCTATAATCTGGCAGAAAGATGCAGATAGAAACAATCTGTCAGTGTGTGTTCCCCCCTCCCTAAAGCTTTCAGCTGTCACGGTCTGCAGAGGCATTAATCTTTAATCAATTGAATGCCTTCTGCAGTGAGGTATCCAGGGAAAGGACAGGTCACAACAAGCATTCGCCTAGAATAACTAAGCAGTCGTGCATGAGCTGTGCCATCAGACCTTGCTGGATAGCAGCAGGGAAGAGATGGAGAGCTAAAAATAACCTTTCCTTGCAGTGTTTTTCCAGACTATTTTTGATTCTTCATTTTGATAAGGTCGACTGGCTATTTGCTAAAAATAACCAATCCTGGCAAACCGAGGACAAAAAGTAGAGTATTTATAACCACCTCAGATTCTTTAGTACATTTTTTGGCTGCAGATAATCTAGGATCTTGTCATCAGTCAGTTGCCAGTGTTTTATGTAAGTCAGTAATAAATAAAACATTAATTGGAATGGAAAACAAGTCTGTCTTGCCACTCTGATTTTCTCAGATGGAACACATATCTTTTTGTGTATAATCCTAGTAGGTTACCTTGCCCTAGTCTTCATGATGTGGTCTGAATTGCTTCAGAAATAACCCAAAACCCTCCTGTTAGGTCAGCCAATCTTACAACAATAGCTGCATATGTAATTAAAAGTGCAAAAGCAGTTTTGCATGCCTGATACTTTACATACAGAAATTTTCAGGGGCGTGATTCATGTAGCTTCCTCCATGAGAGGTTTTTTTATTGAGCCTCTGTGTGCCACTATCTCTCTGATGAAATGAAACCACCACTCTGCCAGCAGGACGAGAGTGACAGAGGGATTCTGTAACCAAGTAACTGGAGGAGGACTGCAGAGAATTTGTCGATATAAATGACAATTTGACCCCAAGGCAGGTTTCAAGAAACTGGGTCATTATGGGGATGGGGGAAACACACAGCAGTCAGCCTAACTGTGCAACCTGTTGGATGTTCCAAGAGAGAAAGACAACATTTAAGGTATTAACATTTATGTTCTAAAAAATAAAGTCTATCACACAGCACATTTAAGCAAGTGCCCTTCTTCAGTTAAGGTGGAGAACTCTTTACGTTATTAGTGAATATTTTCCCTTATTTTCCCTTAATTTGCTTAGGACCTCTTAAATTTCTGTAAGGGAAAACTCATCTTCACAGATTTGTTCTTTAAGCATTCATGATTTTTCATAAATATTTATCTAGAATGGGCCCCACTTATGTTGTCTGCTGAACTGCAATGTAACACAGGTTAATAATTTGGAGATTCACAGATTTTTCCTTCCCACAAACATGAACATGTCAAGTGTACGCCTGAAATGTAGGTTATGGAGGTTTCTGTGACCAAGAGCACTGCTGCACAGGAAATTGCCACCTCTACCCTAAAAGTGCTGAACATTTCTCTGGAGAAGAGAGACAGAATGGGGCAGGGAGGAGAGGAGGGGAGCAGAGAGGGAGGGGGAGAGAGAGAGTGACTGGAGCATGGCAAGGACCATGAAACATTCTAGGATCCTTTCTGTGCTCAAATCAATGATAACTGGAACACAAAAACTGTATGTAAAGTGGATTTTATCATCTTGTTTGATTACAATGAGTACAAACAATGAAGGCACATCGTTATACTCATTTTGCTGGCATTTCTTATTTTAGACAAAATGCAGCAGTTTCAAAAACATAATCTGACTGGCTTCATTTGAGGTGCTTCTCTGTGTATTGCTTGACAGAGAGGTCAAAAGAAATGTGAGGGTGGGGACATCATGGGAGAGTCCTTAATCTTTTCTCTATATTTTTTTTCCGTAGAGGTTTGCCACACAGAAAAAAAAAAAGGCCATTAATAACAACTACAAGATACATCAAGCAGAGAAAACATCTAACATGAAGGTAGCAGAAAGAACAAACAATTTGTACAGGCAGAACCTGTGATTTTCCTCTCGGGGTATTCTTAGAGCAAATAAAAATTGATTTAGCTTCTATATACATATGCACAGGACTTTCTACATGTTTACTTCTTGTAAACCAGTTAAGGCCATTTGCAAAATTTATGGGGTTTGTGCTGTCAAAAATACCCATTGCTTTTTCCAACAGCAGACTCATGACCACATACCTTTCTTGCCTCATTTCCAGGTTTTTTTTTTTCTGTGACCAAGCTAACATTCCTCAGTGGAGAGGTCCTCAGGCAGGCATTAAACTCGAAAAAAACATGAAAAATACTCCATGCAACAGTGTGTGTGTGTTCTGCTGAGTCACAGAAAGCTCAGATGTGACTGTGGGCCACACTATATTAGCTGTGAGGATTCTGAAACTACATTATACCCTCTTTCCTGCAGAGGTCTGTTTTACTAGCTGAATCTACACAGAGACAGTACAATAAACTTACTTTCTGAGCAGTAAATATGTATGGGTGAAAAATATTATATTAATTGTTACTCCAACTGTAAGAGTGACCAGAACAACAAAAGAAAATTAGGAGTAATAAAACAGGTTGAATTTATTATAGGGATCCCCTGAAATACCACTGTAACCAATTTCTTACCTGGTTCTTGATTTCAAGGAGCTTGCTCCCTAAAATTTTGTTGTTTATGTCCATCTTGGGGTACATAAATAAGAGAGGAACAATCAGGAAGTCCATTTGCATTTTTGCTGCACATCTCACCTTCCATTCCATGAAGGAGACCTGTCTCCTGCTATAGCTTTTTTTGTGGACTATAAAATATTGTTCATGGGCAAATGCCAAACTAGTAAGCAAATATTATGTTTATAACTATCCCTTATACTGATCTTACCAATCATCTCACTGGCCTTGCCTCATCACTGGCCTCTGAGGGCGGAACCAGTTACTGCTCACAGCAGCCACAAGCAGCACCCTCTTCTCTTCAGCCACTGCTCAGACTTTCCTTCTCACTGTCCAAGCAGTTCTCCACCATCACCATACAGCAAAGTGTGGTTGCATTAAGTATTTGTTGCCTATGCTTTGGTAATTCAGTTTATGACGCAGAAGTGCTTTTGTCACTCATGCCCATCTACCAATTCTATGAGGAGGGGAGAGGTGCACTTCTATTCAGTTTTCATGAGCAATTTCCTTCAACTCTCGATTAATATGCATGCAGAAGAAACAGCTCCAATTCCTTTAGGATACCTAAGTTTCATAGTACCAGAAGTTAAAGAGCTTTGTATCTGTGAAAGAAGCTTTCCAGCTGAAATACTCTATCACCAGCATACAGAAAACAGTGTCTTAAAATGGGAGAGGAAGGAGACAAAATAATACTGTTTAGTCAAAAAAAATTACCCTGCAAATTGACAAACACAGAAAAAAATTGCAGTAATTATTCTGATAATGGTGGAAGGTGCCTCCTTGGATGCCTGTGGCAGGTGACAGAAGCAGGTGTACCTGCACTGTGCCAGGTAAACCTAGCATGGTGGCAGAAGCAGTCTCTGCACTCTTCTGCCAATATATCTCATCGTTAACCACAAGGGATGGACTTCCAGGAACAGGAAGGATGCAAAAAGAACATGTACTTTCAATTGCCTCTCCATTTGTAGCTCTTTTCTGGACATTCTGCCAAGAGGCCAATGGATGCAGTTTATCTATATGAATATAAAAAAGAAGAAGAAAAACATAACTGGACATTTCACCAACCAATGGTGGTGGATACTGTCTGATCTGAGGTCAGACTGGAAACCAACTCAAAACAAAAAGCTTTACAGAACTCAGTCTAGATGACTAGACTATGGTCCTAACAGCCTCACCCATGCACATGAATCCATGCACATGCTTATTTACCCTTAGCTGGGGCTAAGTTAGGGCTGACACTAGATTCTATCTCCCAAAAACACCTCTTTGCGACAGCTGGCCCCAAAATAGTTACATCTGATCATCACTTAAGAAAAGGGAAACTTCACATAACTTAACAATCTAAAGTCTCTGTCTTTTTGCAAAGTCTGAAGAAGAATAAAAAATTACACCACAGGACCTTATAAGAGAGTTAAGAGCATATTCATTAGAAACGAAATATAAAATACAATGATGCCGCGGGACAGAGAGCAGCACACAAACAAGACACCCCCCCATCCCTACCCTCACCCCAATCCAAGGAAATACACCTATATAGTACAAATTAGAGATCTCAAACGGGGGGAGAGGAGGGGGCTTACAAAGTAATTTTCTTGCTATACAGAAAATATATTATTTGCTGGAAGTCACGGCTGAGTTGTTAGGGGCCCAGGGTCAGTCACTGCTCAGGAATGCCCCTGAAGGCACGCTGACCCCTACTGCTTCCCCACCAGTTTGCTGAACACATCATAGATCTCTGGCTTTTCCTGGGCAAACTGCTCTGCTGTGTTTTTCTGTAGCCAGTCAGATGAACGCATCTGTTGCTGCAGGAGGCCAATGAGGTCACCAAGGCTGGAGCTACTGGCACAGGTAGGCTCTTGGTGGCGGGATACAAAAATGACTTCATCTGTGCTGTCTGCTTTGCCATCCTGATCTGATTGACAAGGCTGCTCCTTTTCCTCAGCCAGTATCTCCTGCTCACGCTCTTCCAAAACCTTGCGTATCCGTTGCATACCTGCAGTGGTGTAAGGAGGAGAACCACTAGTGGATTAGTTTAAGCCACGAGTGTCTCCAAATCCATCAGATCCAGAAAAGGAAGATGGAGAAAGCAAGAAAAAACAGAGAAGACAAGAGGATAATAACAGGCTGAGTTTAGCATTAAGAAGAGAAGGGAACAGTGATGCAGAAATTGCGGTGGGAGGAAAAAGAGAAGAAAACATTACTCACCTAACTGCAGCCGGTGGGTCTTGTCAGCAAAGATGATGCGGAACCATCCAGGTTCAGCGCACTCAAAGGCTTTTCCACAGGACAGGAGGACCTTATTATCCAGAAAACGCTTCCAGAGCAACAACTCCTCCTCAAATGTGCCTGTCTTAAGGTACTAGGAGAGTCATCAGAAAGGCCAGAGGTTAGTAACATATAGACTACATCGCTGAGATCCTCATGAATTTGTGATTCCCATGAGGTCTGCAAAGGCCAAGGGAGACACCTTTTACCTCTGAAGTACAGCAGTTGTGATACAAAGAAAGAAATGGGGAGGGAAGTGGCTTGAGAGTAGTAAGATTCCTGCAAGGAGGGAAGTTCACAGACAGACGAAAGGAAAGGAACAGACTGAAACATCTGGCAGTCCTTCCCTCTCCTCATCAGACAACAGATTTGTTACAACAAAATGCTTGTCACAAGATTAACCTTTCCTCCAGATGCAGTTGCTCTACATGCCTGCCCCCACCCCAGGAGAAGTCTCACTTCCTAAGACTACCAACCTTTCGGAAGTCAATCCAGACAAAGAAGCCTGCGTTGCGGTTGAGAAAAGGAACCCCAAGTGTCCTCAGCTCATCTGTCACATATGTATGGGCAGCTTTTAGGCGGGCATGGTTGGCCCTCAGGTACACCTGGTTGATCCAGTCTGACCAGAAGAAGAAGATTAAGACAAGAATCACAAACTGAGAAAGTATTCAGATCCGTTCAAGCTTCCAAAACACTCAGTGTCCTTCTCTGCTTCACACTTCACCTCCTTTTGTTTTCTGTTTCCTCAAATAACAAAAAGACAGGCAAGAGGTACTTTGCAGTTTCATGTCTGTGCAGAAGAGTATCTCCTTGACCTTCCTGAGGAAGTTTCCCTACATTTATAGTTCTTAGTTGTCATGGACTTATGTTAGCATTCCATCCTGGGCAGAGTTAGGCGGCCATTTCCATTTCCCTTGTTCCACAAGCGTGTTTTTTGTTTCTGCTCAGCTGGTTCTACACAGCGCTAGCAATTTCTGTACAAAGAGCTACCACACTTCTTTCAAGCTGCTCCTCTAACCCTGCTGATCAGGAGCTCTGCAGAAATGGTCCTTTCCCTGTGTTGCCTTGTGTTGCATGGGCAGCTTCAGGGTAACAGAAGCTGCCCATTAACAGAAGCTGTCAATTAAGCTGTACAAAGAGCAGGAGACACTAGGGAAAGTAAGGGGAGGGGAGATCTTCCAGGTACCAAGACACACAGAATGGCAGAGGATTGTACATGGAGTTACTGACTCACCTCTGTCTCTAAGCAGCTGTGCAACCTTGTGCTGGACAGGTCCACAAACCCCATGGAAATAACACAAAGAAGCCACTGCATTAGCTACATCTTGGTTCTCTGTATATAAAGTGCCAAAACGAATCCCAGAAACAGCAAAATCCTGCAGAAAACATAGAGAGATTACTTTATTACATTGAACGACTGGGATCCTATTACTACTGACTTGATCTTTCCAGCATGAGGAACCTGAGGAGCCCAGACCAAAAGCTACCAGCCACAAAGGCACAGCATGATAACAACCAGCACCCACCTTGGTTATGCCCCACATCACGTGAGTCCGCTGTGGATCAGGCAATCTGTATGTAGAAGGATGCAGATGGGCAGTTAGTGTCATAGGTGCTGAAGCTTTTGGATCACCAGTGCAGCATTGCAGAAACAGAGAGGCAGCATTACACAATGATAGACAGTGCACCACGGAACAGCAGTCAAGCAGGGAAAATTCAAATGCGACCTAACTTTAGAAGCTAGGAACCCCATGGAAGTAGTTTTAGACAGAATTTTTAAATATTTCAGAGAGCCAGATGCTTACAAGTGCTACATTTTACATGCAGATTTCCTGAACATATGAAGCTCGTACATATAATGCTAGAAATCAGGCCTCTGCCAATGTATTTGTCAAGAATCAAAAGCTATGTTCTTTTACATCTAAGCCCAGCAACACTGAGCTAACACTTAACCAAATATATTTTATGTCCTTGCAAATGAGCACAAAAAGAAAGCTAGCACCACTGGTGAAGACTAGAAATTAAAAAAAGAAAAAAACCCTCAACACCACACCTTATTTTAAAAAAGATTTTAAAAGCTTTTCATCTCATTAAAACAATACCTAATAAAAGCCATTATCCAGTCTGTAATACTACTGTGATCTGGGACTACTCTATGGAAAAAAGGAAGTAAACAGCAACAAAATGTCTTTACAAGTATCAACAGAAACATGGGAAAAAGATGTTTAGGTAGGAAGAAAAGCATCACCTTCAACAAATTAAAAATCTGTTTTCAGCTTTGGGGACTGTCATAACCAAATACTGATGCACATATTGAAAAGTATACCACAATGAAAAGCTAGCTACCATTTTTTACTTGCTAGATTGTATTTGACAAAATGCATTTGCCATTTAGAAATTACAAAAAAAAAAAAAGGAAAGAAATCAATGTAAGATGGATTCAGAATTTGCTAGCTCATGACTTAACTTCCAGTCACAAGTTCTCAGCAAGGCAGCATGTTGAACTGTCACTAGAAGATGGCCAGGGAAGTAGGAGCTGCTTTTACCTGTCCATGCCTAGGACACTGTGAAACGTGGCAGATTCATCAAAAACTGACAGCATGTAGATCTCATCTACTATCACATGCAATTCATGTCTGCAAAAGGACAAAATGGAGATTACAAAAGAAGGCTGCTTCTGGTTTAGAAGCAGAGACAAATTCAGGCCTCCAAATACTTGCTTTATACAAAGAAGAAGGGATGCCAAATTTTGCAGAAAGAAAGCAATTTTTCTCAACTTAACTATTTTGTGTACCTTGAAGTGATTTGAGGCATATTCACTTAACTGTCACCTACTGCAACCATGTAACAAGACAAAAATCCTATCATATCAAATGTACTATTGAAAATCAATTCCTGTATGCACTACCCATGTAGAGTTAAGTTACATCATCATCCACTCAGCATCTCATAGATTCTGAATCTCAACGAATATTATGATCCATGATGAAGCTGGGAACCCATATGGATATACTTCCTCGTCTTTACAAACCCAGAGAAACTGAGAGGAAAAGAACTCAGCTTCCTACAAGGGAAGCACAGCACCACAGTGTTTCCTAGGATTTCTGAAAAATAAAACCTGCATTCTTTGATGCAAGTTGCTTTGCCACCCCAGATGACTGCATGGTCCATGCTCCCAGCACTCCCCTCTCCTTTCTTAAGTCCACCAATGTGTGTGAAGAATAGACTGTCTGCCTGACTTAAAAGATATGCACAGATAAATTCAGGGACAGCAAGTAGTCCACCAGATTCTAAAAGCTGTACCTGACTCAGGATAGCTCAGCCTTCCAAAGCGACATACCTTTTAGCAAATTCCAGGTAATCCTGTAGCTCTGACAAGGAGTAGATGTCCCCAAGGGGATTTTGGGGATTCAGAAGAATTAAGGCCCTTACAGTGACACCCTGCAGAATACAAATAACACAGTACTAAGAGAGTGCCCATATGGGATACACTTGCAGTCCCTCTACTTGAGCAGTCCCTCACTTGAGTGTGACACAGGATTTCCCTGAAGCTTCCACCATGACTCTTCACCTCAAAGGTTAGATTTGCATGAGTAAACTTTCAGCCACATATTAAGATTTTTTTTTTTTACAATTAAATTATTTGCAAAGTGAACTGAGCAAAATATTAAAGAACTAATCTATGATTTTGAAAAGAGGGGATTGCCACCACCAAGTAATTGGTTGTCATCTGGTCAACCAATTAATGAGAAAGATGGTCTCACATGCTCTCAGCACGGGAGCATTTTCTCTGAGCTGCATCAGTAACTGGGAAGTCATAAATTACTGAAGACTGCCCATGAATGTGGCAAGAAAGATGAGAATCTGAGTTAGGTGGATGCAAAGTGTACTCATTTAGAGCACACTTGGCTGGAGATGTCAGAGCTGGTAACAATTCAAAGATGCAGCTAAACATATATGAGATTTAGGACAATGCCAAACTTACAGACTAGTAAGAAATCACTTAAGAAAAGTGATTTCCACCTCCATTTTATCCTCTAGATTCCCCTCCTGCAAAAATTCTCAGGATTCTTAGTAGATTCATCTGCCCTGCTGTATAGAGCAGTCAGTTTTTCAGGTAACTCAGCTGGACTTCCTGAGGGAGAAACCCTGGGTAGTCCCAGATTTTAGTGTATGGCCAAGTAATTTTTTTTTGTTGATATGAATGGGTTCCAGTGCTTTGTGTAGGATCTGGTTTATCCTTCCTGCTGTGACCAAAACTGGACAGACATAACACTGAGGGATTCGCCCTAAAACTGCCTCTGAGTTTGCAAGCAGCCTCATCTCAGTCAGTCTACAAGGACAGCCAGAAAGCCAGGTGCTAGGTTTTTGAAAATATTTTGATCTTTAGGCCTCTTACGGGATGTGGTGTCTCGAATATATTGTAAACTTAGGTGAAGCTCAGCTAAACTCACCTCTGCTCGGGCATCTTGCAAGGCTTTTTCCAGTTTTTCCACCGTAAGCTGAAAAGGCCGAGTGCTTGTTCCAGTAATCTGCAAGACATAAAAAAGATAAAAAAAGGCAAAGTTGTTTCTCTCAAGAGACTGCCTTGAGCCAATACACTGAGAAATGCTCTCTGAAAGAAAATAAACCCCCAAAAATAATGACGTAGGAACCATCATCTTATCCTTCTATACAACAGAGAGAATAAGTAAATCAATAAATAAAATCAAAGAAATGGCCATCAGAGGCTGGCCACAAACAGAATCTTTTTGCTATCCTTGAATAACTAAAGCAATGCAAGATCTCCATCTGCTCTTCCACCCTGGGACTAGCTTCAGTAGGACAGGACATACTTTTCTCTCCAAGATTCAAAATGGTAATTTTTTTCCTTTCAAGGACTCTTACTAGGAGTAAGATACAAGAAAAGGACAAAATGGGAATCCAGATTTACAGTCTCAAATTACTTTCTTGTAAGCAATGTGCATATTTTCCCAGAAACAAATGGCAAAAATGTCCACTGGCTGTAGTGTACCCTTGTTCTGAGAACTGTTTGCAGAGGTTCCCAAAGCTCAGCACTTTCCAGTTTAACTACAGAGGTTGTTATTCCCTTCTCTCAGATCTTACCTTACTGTCTAAATAGACATACACCAGCTTGACATTACCATAGAGGAAGACACTCTGGGTAATACCACCATAAAAGGGAGTAGCAATCAGAACAGCTTCTGGAACCAAGAAAACAAAGTTAGTTGTCAACAGGTCACAGCCTTGTCTCCTAATGTCCTTTAGCTAAACATGAAAACGTTTTTACAGCTGTGTCCCCTGGAAACACTGTAATGCTACTGCCTCTTTCTTCACTTTATTTTAACATTAATTCTCTAATTTTCTGCAAGAGCCCAGGAAAACATGAGTATTGTGCATATCTAGTCTAGCAAACTAAAACAGGGCACCACAAAAACAGTGAAGGCAGACAGGGCAGGCACTGAGTGTGAGTGCATGACATCAGCAGACCATGGAAATAAAGAATTTCACAGCACAACCTTGCAGGAAACAAGAACTTTGCAGCAGGCCAATGCCAATTCCAGTACTTCACTTCTGTCTAGAAGTTTTTAAACAAAGTAACACATTATTTCCCAGCTGAAAAAAACCAAACCAACCCAAAATTATATTCCAACCATCCACTTACCCCCTGGATCACAAAGGACTGTAGCTAATGCAGAAAATAAAGAGCCACAACCATTTAAAACAATCACCTAAGGAAGAAAGAGAGAAGCTAGTAGTAAATACATACATAGAATAATAATAACAATATATATATAAATAATATATATATAAAATAACAATTCCTGACAATATCACTGAAATAAATTTTCTCCCCAGCTCTCCATTAGAATTTTCCTGCTGAAATCCCACTTCTACCAGAATAACTTTAATCCTGTTCTTTGCTTCAGAGACACTTTGTTCTGGTGCCATTCTTGATTCTAACAAGCAATTTAGAAAAAGAATAGGTTCTACCTAGGGAAAAAATTGGGGAGCAGTTCTGAGATGTTAGCAAACCAAAATGCTTTTCAACACTTAATATGTGTTATCATCTCTTTGTGGTAATAGCAGTACAGACTTCCTGCCAAATTTGTACAAAAGTGGAAACTACTGTCTCATACAGAAGCAGGTTTGACTCCTGCTTCTACAGGACAAAGGCCCACAGGCACCATGAGTTTCATTCCAAGTATCAGGAAGAATCTGGTGCCTTGGAGAGGCAGTGATCAGCAAACTGATCAGTGGTAACCTCAGTTCACATGAAATATGGGGTTCTGTTGAATTACTGCAGCCAGAAAAGCAATGGCTGCACCAGCTCCTGCTGCCTTCAGCACTCAGCAGAGGCAGAAGTCCCCAACCTCCACAGGCCCCGTGTCCAGGCTGTATCTCTCACAAGTCAGCAAGTCCTGCAGAGACTAAGCTCTTGATGCCTTTCTAGCAACATTACCACAAATTTACAGGCTAAAACTAACTCCTGGTTCAATTACAAATCTTTGTCCTGAGGTACAACAGAGGAATGGGATGACATGAAACTCAGCTGAAACAGCGGGCGCTGAGGGATACAGGCATAGTAGGTCCCTGAGCTAAATAAGGAGATAAAGATACAAGGCCCCACTGAGAGCACTGGAAGGAGGAGTTGGCACACCCAAGTGAAACATGAGGCAAATATACAGCAGACCTGAAGTGTTTTGGCTGAAGTGTGCATCAAAAGTTACTGAAATGAAGGATCAATCTCATTTACATGATAACCAGTTGCATTCTTACCAAATCATTTGTTTAAAAAAGCAGAATTTGAAACCATTTCCCAGCAAATGGCAATACATTAGAACAGACACCAATGGACACTGGGTTACCTACATTCTCTGCTTTAAGAGGTGCAGGGGCCTTGCAGTAATAGGTCAAAAATCGAGCCACTTCCTCCCGTAAACTGGAAAATACACAAAAGCAAATATTGATTCAAATATTCTCCAAGAGGCTGGGCTTCCAAATCAGGTTCACATCTTAGGAAAATAAAGTCAGGGACAGTAAAGTCTGGTGAAAATAGCTAGAAAACAGGATAGCTCAGGCCCATGGAACAGACATGATTTTTACACCCACCAGAGGTGTCACAGGTAATGTTTATAATGGTGCATGCATTTCTGATCAACTTTATACCAGCACAGAAGAGAAGGATTAACATCCTCAAGTGTTCACTAAGTTTCAAGGAATTGTTTGGACTTACCCAAATTGTTAATGTATACAAGACCTTTTAAAACTCTGCTTTAGAAAAACTTGCATCTTCTCTCATGTAAAAGGATTTTTAACTGGATGAGCTGGTAGGAGAGCTAATGTAAAGTTTTGCAAAGAAAATATGATTAAATGACCTAGAAAAGCTTTAACTAGAGAATGTAGAAGAGGTTTGTATTCATCCATTCTGTTTATTAAACAAGTAGTCAAAAAAAGAAGTGTTACAGAAAAGACTTACAACAGATGTCCTTTCCAGTCAGGATACTGAAGCAGTGGAGGGTCAATCATATTCATATCAGCCTGTGTCAGCTGGGAGAAATGAGAAGAATCATTAAAAGCACAGTTACTGATAAGGAAAACGTGGAGATAGGATCCATGTACAGGCACACACCTGCACAGACACTTGTGCAACTTCAACAGTTGTAAAACTGGACTGGAAAAGCCACTGACCATCAACATTAATGCAGCTTGGAGAAGCAAGGACCAGCAAACAGACCTGTGATACCTTCAGGTTTTAAAACTATGGGCTTCTGCTAAGTTATTGCAGCCAAAACTTGCACAGAAATCTACAAAAAGGATGCAGAACAGGCAACACACAATGCCCATAACCAAGGTGCCCACAGAAGACTTTCTCAGCAAATGAAGCAACCCCAAGAGTGTTTTGCCCAAGCTCTGAGGACAACAGCTTTTGGCTGGAAGTCCCAGTTGTGAAAGCTCAGGTCCAGACCGTCAGAAAGAGTTGGAAAGGAATTTGAATCGGAGTCAGATATGTATTTTCTTTAATAAACTTTCAATACATTAATTTTTTTAATGAATTACAGCTTTCATTTATGTCTCAGTTTCAAGTTGCTGAAGCTTCTTCAGATTTATATTTCCAATCAGTTTTGGTAAGTGTTGAAGTGTAAGAGGAGTTTCCAAAGACAGGAGAAAATTGAAATTATCTTCTTAATAATTATTCCCCAGGGCAGGCACTTCATTCCTTATGAGAAATTCACTCTGATCTCAAAGACAGATTGACCTGAACTGTGGAGGTCCTTTTAAATATTTATAATTAGATAAAGTATGCACACTGCTTTTATTTTTTTATTATTATTATTTTATTATTTCCAAGGTTATAAATATCAGGGTTTCACATAATCCAGTTCTGTGAAGTTGCAAGGGAAAGCACACCATTGATACAGGCAGAGAGAACATTTTAGATAAACAAAAAGGCAATAAAAAAGTATTATGTGCAATGTACCTTCCAAATATTTAATGGCAACCAAATCTATGAGTTAATACTAAAAAAGGTAAAGGTGGGGCTGACACAAGTAGGTGATAGTGAAAGGGAGGAGGGAAATTCCACATGCAGTGTGAAAGTTTTGCACATGATAAAAAAACCATATAGGTGTTTTAATAACTGGTGCCAAGCTCTGGAGTTTAAAGACACTGTCCTTATCCCATGCAGAATTACAACCTGGTATTATAGGATTAAAGTTCCTTTTTTCAGCTGTAGATGTTCTTGGAGCCTATGTAGCTCCAAGAACTGTGCCTCGTTATATCTCTTTCCTAAACTTATCTAGAGAATGAAACATCAAACATACCAGCAGACTTGGCCAAAAATTACTCTGAATTAATAAGAGGAGAACCTCTAAAAGTAATGTGTTAAGGGGTAAGGAAACCAGATGGGCTAACTTAAAGGAAGAGCATCTGAGATCTCATGCCAGAAAACATTCTCTAATTTAAGGGTCAGAAGTTGAAAACAGAAATTGGATACATTATTCAGTGGCATTTAATCCCAAACAGCAAACAAATCAGATTTTTAATCCCAAATAGCAAACAAAATATTTGCCTACAATCCCAGCTGATGCTGATGGATTCAGTGAATCCATACTGTTACTCAAGGCTGCAAGGACTGAGAAGCTGGCAACAATATCTCTGTTCTGCTTGTTGCCACAAGCATGAACACTATAGCTGACAAAGTCTCCACTCACTTTCATAGAAGGGCTAATTAAGACTAATTAAGCTGACTACTGTCTCCCTGTGCACTGCTTACTGCAGATGTGGTGTTAGTTTAAAGGGGAAAGGACAGTGAAGGAAGGAAGGCACCACCTACACAGCCTAGAAGATGCCTTTCCGTGCAGGCAGCAGCTCTGCCTTACCTGTTCTTTATGCTGGAGGGCGGAGTGGAGGAGTAGCGTCCCCCGAGTCAGTGCAGTGGCAGGCAGAAATAAAACAAGGAACATTCTGAGGGTGGGAAGTGGTGGAATGGGAGCAACCATGAACTTCAAACTGCAGAGACTGACTGTCCAGCCCTGAGCCACCTTCCCTCCCTGCACATAGCTATGGGTAGGAAAAAGTGCCACCTGCCCACCTCAAAGGCTGCCTGCAACCCGGTGAGTGATTTTAATGGAAATCTAGAAGCATTCCTCTGTAGCACAGTTCTGCTGTTTCCTTCTGACTTTTTCTACTTTTTCAGTTGCGCTATGTGTTCCACTCCTCTGCCTGATGCAACTGAACAAAGCCAGAAGGTAGCAGCTGACCCAGTCTGATTTTGAGAGATTTCACTGCTGCCACCACTCTTGCACATTTCAGGTGAGTTCAGAACCGGGCATCCAAGTTGTGTGACTTTATAATGGACAGATGTGAAGATCCTCAAAATTAAATAGAGTTCAAAACTGATTTCAAAACATCTGTATTAAATCATCTACTGTCAGCAGGGGAAAATAAAATTTATCTGATTTTCATCTAGTTTTCTGAAATAAGTACATCCCCAGAGAGAAATCCATTATGAAGAGGAAGAGAAAAACACCCATGTTCCTAACCTCCTGGAAAAATAAAATAAATAAATGTACAAGTAGTTGGATTCAAAACTTCCAACAAATTTAAAATTCACAATGAAAAACTTTACCAGAGAAACCTGAGTAACAGCAGTAACTAGGAAAGTTCAGCTTTGAAGAGGAACTGCAAAGCAAATTCCGTGTTTTGTTTTGGAATAGAACTTACCCGCTTGGACATCAGGTCAAAGCAGAGCTTGTTCTCACTGGTGCCAAAGTTTATTATACCCTAGAAAAAGAAACAGTGTGTTGTTTATAGACACATAAATGAGTACATCACCTTAGCTATCATTTCACTGAATTGCCTCCAAAAAGCTTACCATGGAAAAGTCAAAACACAGTTCACATAAACTTCACCATATACAACTCAAGACATGCATCTATGTGTGAATGTTTCCATACACATACCAAGCTTCTTAGTCAATAAACTGTCTGTAAACTAATATGTACTAATGGTTTAAACTTCTTTACAGACCATGTTTAACTTAATCTTGAATTTACTCACTGTTATATGTACCTAAAAAAACCCCTCTAAAACAACTCTGAAAAAACCCCATGTTTACCCTTCTGCAGCGGTTTTAAACAAGGTTTTGGATATATTTCTTTATCTTAAAAGTATTTGTTTATCAGTAATTACTATTTCACTCAACTGATTTGCTCAGAAGCCATATAAACATGTAGTCAGGACAAGCAGTTAAAATTCCAAATTTTCCCTCCGGAAAGATGACCCTACAGTTCCAGGTTTATGATTTAGCCATATTTAGTATGGCATTAGATCCTGAAGAGTTCAAATCTACTAGCACATTTTCATTATTGGAAGAGTTTGAATAAATAAATTTTTAAAATGTGAAAGAAAATCTAAACAACAGTATACTTCTGATGTTATTAAAGTAAAAGTCTAATTTTAGGTACTTGTTTAAAAAAATTACCTCCTACATAGACAACAGTTGGTAGAAGCAGCAGCCTGTACCTCATAATACACCTTGTAACAAAAACTTCCCTGTGTGTTTCTAGTTTAACAATCTAGTTTTCACCACCTCAACACAGGCAACTAAAGTTAGGGCTAATAATAAAATATTTTTAAAGTTTCAAGTAGTTCAGTATGTGAATGAAGGATCTACTTAAAAGTAATCCACATATAAATTGTTGTTTATATTTACTGGTTACTCAGTACTAATTTGCCATGAAGTACTAACACTCAGCCTCTGTGCCACAAGAGGGCTATGATGAGCTACTTAAAACTGAGCAGCTGACTGTAAACGGGCAGAAAAAGTGCTGAGTGTTATTAAAACAAACTTAAAAAAAAAAGGCTACTACTCAGTAATTCTATTTCCTGCACCCATCACCTGCAATAATCAGATATAATCAGATAATCAGAGATGGTCCTTAGTGGGCAATAGAGGTGATGAGGTGGAAGGAGGAACACCAGCTGTGTTCCTGTAGATGTCTTACACCTTTCAAGGTCTGCTACTGCTATTATTACCCTGGTGGAGAAATCAGAGTGTGCAAACCTGAGCAAAGCTACTTTCAATTCCTTTTCCTCAAACAAACAGTTTGAATCACCTTCTATTAGTGAGATCAAAAGTCCCCCACACCTTTAGCATATCTGTCAGCAAACCTCTAAGAAACTTTTATTTCCTAACAAGAAAGCCAGGAAAACACTTTGAGGTTCTTACTCACATTGGGGTTCTTGTCTTCATCATACTTGTCAGCGTGATAGGCTTTGTACCCTTCCTCAGAGGAGCCCTGAAAAATACTGGCAAAGTTTCCACGAGCAGAGAGGTAGGGGCTTCTCTGGAAGCCGCTGGGGTTACAGAAGCCGTGCACATCAACCCTCCTCTTGGCAAGCGGCCGAACCGTCATCTCTTGCAGGTTGCCCCCTCTTCCTCCCATTGCCTCAATTTCAGACAGTGCCTGGCTGAAGTCCAAACCCCGAGGCATGGCAACAGAGGAGGAGGAGCCACTGTGACTCTGCTTTAGGATGCTGAGCATTTGAGCAAAGACATTGAACATGCGAAACTCGTGTTCCCGCTCCAGTTCAAACCGGCGCTGCTCCAGTTGCATCCGACGCTCCTCCGCATCCAAATCTCGCTGAAATCGGCGTTCTTCCATCTGCAGAAAGCGCTCCTCCATGGCCCGCTGAGATGTCAGAGTCTTCAGCAGGAGATCATCCAGTGGGTCCCTCATGCGCTGGCCTTTCCGCTTTTTTCTCAGCCGATGCAAAGCAGAGAAGCCAGGCCGGGGAACAACATTCTGGATCCGTGATGAGTTTGCCATGTTTGGCTCACTGAAACCTGTGAATACACAAAAGGAAGAAAAAGTGCAGCAAGCAAAGTGGCATGGGCATGCTTTGCTGCCTCCCCCTGCCTGTCCTAAGAACACCCTTTGATCTCCTGTAGGGTTTACAGAAAAAACAAAGTAAAACCTGTCAGGTACATCCTGAGGTTTGCAAACATTTTTTCAAGTTTGTTTTTAACATCACACATGGGGCACACCATGATGCTGCCAGCCCCAGCCAGCCCCTTACATGGCCTCTGTATTAACCCCAATGATGATCAATTCCCTCCACTAGGCTGGAGCTGCAGCACCACAGCCAAGGGGACGTTTCTTCCTGACCTCAGACATTAACCTCACATTCGTTATCACCACTTCTTCTCCAACAATTCATGGTCTTCCATCAGTCCTAGATTGGTTTGAAATCCCCAGGATTCCCAGACTGTACCCTTCCTGGCAGCTAAGCAATGCCAACTGCACTTCAGTGCAGTTCATCTCCTGGAAACAAATACGCTGCTTCTGCCAGTGACTTCAAACACATCTTTCCAAGTCCCACTGAATAGCTTAGAAAGTCAGGCAATGATTATTCCTGAGTACCCTTCACTGTCGAGTGGGCTAAAATACTACATCTGGAATGTTTTAAAACAATGCAAGGACAGTTTCACCTGCAGGTTTATAGTGCAACTATGGCAGAAGACAGTCTCCCAGAACAATTCAGCATGAGCAGCTCAGAAAGCTCTGGTTATGTTCAAATGATACCAAAAAGCATGCTAATGGGTTTTTTTCAATGAGGCAATTACTGTCAGCATTATATGCATAAATCTAACTGGCCCAGCTTATGGAGCCCTTTGGACTTCATACACAATATTTGGCCTAGCTCAGTAATTCCAGAGTATATTTACCTGCAGCAAGATACCTGCATTTTGGAAATGGCCAGAAGACCATAAATTCAGATACCAGCCTTCTACTTTAAAGCTTTTTGGGATGTGGAAAAACAAGGATCCAAATGTCATTGAGAAAACCAGGTGTCTATCTCTGCACCACAAATAATCTTCTCTCTCTGGGAAAATGGGCAGAAACCTTATGCTGGAATGTAAAAGGCTATCCCTACCTGAAGGTGAAACACTGGTTTCAATGGGAATCTCCACCCTGGAGATGGGAGAGTCGTTCTGGGCCCTCTCCAAGAAGGCTCTCTCCATCTCCTGCTCTTCAGGGGAGCCCTGCTGGTAAGACATGGCTTGTGGGGGCTCTGGGGTCAAGCTGTGGTCATCAGAGTTCACCTCCTCACATTTGATTTCCATCAGCTCAGGGTGCTGGGAGTGTCCAAAGGGCAGGGCCGAGGAGGCGAACTGGTGGTGGTAGCTCTCCACCATGCCGCCCTGCAGCACCTGCTGAGCCATCATGCTGCCACTCAGGGAGCCATAGGCCAGGGCCGGCCGGCTGGTCAGCACCCGGTCCATCACCTCGTAGAACTTCCACGTCCGCCCGCCCCGCGGGGTCTTGCTGTTGTCCTTGATCCGCCGGTACTCCAGCTTCATCTTCTTGATCTTCTCCCGGCACTGGTCTCCCGTCCGGTGGATGCCCTTCTCCCGCAGCACCTCGGCGATGCGGTTGAAGACGTGCTGGTTGCGCAAGCAGCTCTCCAGCTCTATCTGCACGGATTCGTCGGCCCAGAGCTGCAGCAGCTCCACCACCTCGGGGTCCGACCAGTTGCTGCCGCGCTCGTACTTCTTCCCACGAAAATCCATCGCTCCCGGGGTGCCGCCCGCCGCCCGCCCCGGGCTGCGCACCTGCCCCTGCCCCGCCGGGAGGGGCTCTCGCACCTCAGCCCTCGAGGGCGCCCGGGCGGCCCGGCCTCCCCCAGCCCCTACCGGGCCGCAGGGCCTCGGGCACGGCTCGGCACGGCCCGGCACGGCCCGGCACGGCTCGGCACGGCTCGGCTCAGCCCATCCGCTGGAGCCAGGCGGAGCGAGCTAGCGGGGAGCCGGGCCGGCATGTTCACATCCGGGGTGACGCACATGCGTGCAGCCTTATTCCGGGATAACTTTATCCCGTGCCAGGCGCTTGTCGCGCTCCCGGGGCCGGGCCGTGCTCCGAGCGGCGCCGTGGGGTCCCTCCCACCCTGCCTCTTTCCCTCCCTCCCAGCCTCCTGCCGTCCGTCCCCCCGCACGTCCCGGCCCGGGAGGAGGCAGCACTGACGGGGCCGTGCCGCATCACCCCGTGCCGGGCCGTGCCGAGCCACAGCCGCGCCACAGCCGCGCCTCCCCTCACGGCGCCCGGCACCGCGGCCCCGCCCCGCCCCGCCCCGCCCGGCGCTGCCAGGCACGGCCCGGCGCGGCTTCTCCCGCGTCAGCCCCGCTCCGGCCCCGGCGAGGCCGAGAGCTCGGGAGCGGAGCTGCCGATGCCGCCGGGGCAGCGGGCCCCGCTCCCGCCGCGCCCCCGGGCCCGGGTCACTGGCGGCGGCTTTGCGGGGGCGGGCCCGGCCTGGCGAGAGCGGCGGGAGGCGGCGGCAGCCCCTGACAGCGGCTGTCCCCGTGTCCCTCGGGCACCGCTCGCACGGGGACGGGGCGCTGGACGCCAGCGAAGGACTTGTGCCTCCAGTCTGGCCGTCGGGAGCGACCCGGCATTCCACCAGCTCGCTCCTTTGTTTACACCCCCCGTCAGAGAGCTGCGTGGTTCAAATCCCACCGAGTACCCAGCCCGTCCTCTGCCGCACCTCTTAGAGGGCTAAAGGACTGTAGAGAGCGAGTGCAAGATTTCTTCCTTTTCCTCTACGCCACCCGGTCAGATTCCCTGCAGGGATGTGTAATTGCGGAACTCGACTGCACAGAGCTATCCTGCCGCATCAGCCATGGATGGAGGTGGCCTCAAGCCGCGCTGCAGCACCGAGCGAGCAGCGCCGTGCCACATCGGCTCGGAAACCAGTCCAGATCCCAGTCCGGCAGGATAAGCACTGAGCCCTCAGGCAGCGGGTACAAGCATAAACCGGGAATTAATGAGGAAACCAGAATGAAACCGAGTGTGTCCATATCCTCTATCATCTGTGGCCAACGTACAGGCGGTGAAGCACATACTAAGTTTGAGATTTTGTGCTTCAACCAAGAGAACTACTTCATAGCAGCACTAGGTTTTTTATCCAACTGCTACTACCTTCACTCTGGATTTTAATAAAGCGTTCACGGCCTCTTATGATTCCATTTCTCAGTCTGTGAAATGGAAACAAATATCTAGATCTTTGCTATATTTCGTGAAATACTTTGAATACTGTCGGGGGTTGGGGGCGGGGGCAGGAGGCAATTTAAAAAAAAAAAGAGGCAAAAATACTTAGCAAGCCCCCCGCCCCAAAAAAACCTAAAAATACTTAGCTGTAAAAATCACGCTACCTTTCTTAATAAATTGCGACCAGAGAGTAGTTAGGATTTTTTCGTGGTCTGCTGAAATAGCGTTTGTATTTCCACATGCCCATAAGATGTACTTTGACTTTCCTGGCCTTTTTTTTTTTTTTTTTAATGGGAATGGCACTCTATGTTCGACAAGTACATAATTATATAAGGACTTTTACATAGATTGTGTACTGGAGTACACAAAGACCAGGGCAACAATGAATAGAGCCATTGATGAGAGAAGTTTAATGGTAAATATAAATACATTAAAGGCAGCATGGAATAGTCTTTTTAAAAAGCTTTTCAAAGAAGCCTGAGAGCTCAGCTACAGCCTGTTATACCTGAGGGCCATAATTTAGCCAGGCAGCAGCAAAGCATTCTCAAAAGTAACTTGACATATATCCTGGCTTCAGAAAGATCCACTGTTTCTAAATGCAAACATTAAAAGGAATGGAACCTGGATTCATGATATAAAACAATATAACAAATCTTGAACTGTTTTTCATGGTTCAGTTGTTTTCACCTTCTTATGCCTTGTAAAGTGGAAACTTGTTTTTAAAATGAAGTTGAGAGCTTCCATTGCAACCATGTATCAGACAAGCATGGGGTTGAGCAGGAACATATCATGTGCTGGTATATTGCTGAGATGCTTGTTTCACCTGCCAGTTCTTTGAGCTGCTTTTCCAATTCAAATGGAAAAGAGGATTAAGAGGGAGCTGTGTTTCCACAGTGCAAGAAGTGACGTTAAAATGTGCGCAGAGCAATTCACTGAAAATTGCAAAACCAAAAAGAAAGACTTTATTTTCTGAAGTGTTTTGTGCACCTGTTTAAGTGACAAAAGTACAGGTGCCACCTAATTTGATGTATCCAAGACAGGCTAATTCTTTTAATATTCCTTTGTCAATAAAACCCCTTTCTACCTTTCCTTCTCATGTAGCAAGCTCAGAAATGCAAACCAAATGCTGTCATGGAGTTCCTTCCTTTTTTTCAGAGATTTTCATGCCTCAGTTTCATCTCAGCCAATGACAGCCAAATGTCTCAATTACAGATCATTCCTTCCCTGCAAAGTGCATGTCACAGCTCCATTTCTAACAAGCCATCACATGTGATCCTGAACATACCACCTCTAAAAAATGGTATTAAGCTTCACTATTTCATTACTTTTAGCTTATTATAGGACTCCAATGCATTGATGCAACTAGTTGATGATCAGCTAAATCTTAGACAATAATGCTTGTCCTACACATTCCAGGCCATTGGAACAGGGGACTGTGCTCATCTCCCAGTGCCCATAAGCAATGATATTCAAAATAAACTTTTGTCAAATCTCTTCCTCAATGGTACGGTCACAGACAGCGCTGAAATGGAAGCCCTAGAATTTCTGTTTGTTTCCAGTACATCTGCAAGCTGAGAGAAAGGGGCTCATTGAGTACCAGGCCTTCAGCTGGGAAGTATGACAGCCATCATGATGGTTTTGGTAGCAAAAATTTTACAAAAGTAATGGAGGCCTTGCAACTCAGTTCAGTGACAGATGGTAATAATAATACATTTTTTTGTAATTACAGAGGATTAATAATAATAATAATAATAATAATAATAATAATAATAATAATAATAAAGCCTTAACATGATAGATGCCTTCATGCTGCAAAGAGGATGGCTCATAGCAAGCAGCATTTGGGTTAGCATCTCCACTGTCATGATGCTTCCGTCTCCCAAAGAATGGGAGGAGAGGGCTTTTGGCAGCTCCCACTGCTGACACCCCCTGAGCCAAGGCTTCAAACAGCAGGACCTCTGTGATCTTTTGGCTCCATCCACCTTGGCAGTGCTGAGGAGCCGCCCTGGGCTGGAGGTGTCCCTTGCAGGCAGGCGTGGCTGTCGCGGTGACAGGAGGAAGGTCCCTGCAGAGGGTGCTCCAGCCCCGGCTACCTTCCTCTGCCTGGCACAGCGGGTTTGCGTGGAAACCTACGGGTGAGAAGGAGCATGTGGGGCACCCTGGCAGGCTGGGAATGCGGTAGCAAGAGATGTAACAGGAGGGCCAGCTGCCCAGCAGGCCTGTTTTCCAGAAGTTCAGTGCATGGCTCTCCATGTTTCAGTGTAAAGGGAGGTTTCCAAAGCAGTCAAGTAAAACACAACTGTTTTCAAGGGCCTCCAGCATGGGAAAGGATGCTGGGTTGGCTCTTACAATGCCGCAGATCAGGGGAAGGTTCCTTCCCCAGGACGTGTAGTGGCTGCTGGCAGCACTTAAGTAAAGCCCAGAAGCACCGTGACCAAAACCACAACCACCTGATGCCCATTTACACGCTGCCTTGGAACCAGACAAGGTGAGCAGACTGAAGTCTATTTCCTAACAGGTGGCTACAGTCAAAATTCAGTGCAATAATTGCAGTTTACAAGTTAAAGTCCAAATCGACCATTGAGACAAAAACCTTCATGCATCTCTCTAGTTTGGTAGATAGTATAAATAAATATGATATTTTGCCATGTTATAAAACAAATGGGAACAAGTTAAAACTCTCTTAATTCTGCTAGTTTGCCTGGATCAGAGCTACTGCTCTGGCCAATGATGGTGCAGCAGAGCACCCCTAGACACTCTCTGTTCTGGATCTGATTCCCCAGATTGCCAAGAGGCACTGAGCAGCTGAAGTCAAAGCAGTCTTTATTTTTACATTCTTTAAAAACTGACCATTGTAAAGAAATGGAAAACACCCCTTCTGCTTCACAGACTTTCTAGCTGTAAATCTTATTAGTAATATTGATTATCCACTCAATTTCCTGCAAAACCCCTCAGGCCAGCTACTGAAAACCACAAAATGCTGACTGAAACAAAGCACCTCAACCAAAACTAAGGCAAGATCTCATGTACCAGGATGTACCAGCATCTTCCTTCCAAACTTATTACTATTTCTTCTATTTGTTTATTTGGAGATGTATTTATTATATCTCACTGGCTTTCAGAACCAGCAAGACCAAACAGCCATTACAGATGCCTTCTCGTTGCATGAAGAGGTGGGGAGTGTACAGCTGGCTTTGTTAAATTAAGGTATCACTCTAAGAAGCAGCTGCAGCACATGGGCATGAGATAAGAGAAGCAAAAGTTTCTGAGGGAGTCATATCCCAACACATGCCCACAGGGTTATTTAAGGTACTTCACAGCAAAGCCCACAGAGGGCAGTAGGACAGTCTTCAAAAATATTTTGTAAAGTGGAGCTGGACAAGGAAAACTGCAGAAGAAAATAAGAGTTTGGCTGTTCAGTTCCTAGACTTTCTGGGACTGATTCTTCTTTTTTTCCCCCTAAGTGTCAGTTTTGTACACGATTAAACAGCGCATTGCATTTCTTGGGAAAGTCTGAGCAGACCCACAGGACCTGTCTCACTGTGGGCAGAGGGAGCTATTGGAAGTGTTGAGTGTTTTCCACCCTCGAAATCAGCATGACATCTACACAAACAATTGAAGAATTGTGGTTTTCACAAGTTCTGTGCAAATTACTTTGATAAGAACCAAGTCTGCTTACTCATCCCATGCAAATATTTAATGGTATTCCCTGGAGCAGGAAGTGGTGGCTGAACTGGGGGTGTTTCAAGTACTGGCTAACCCTGTGACTAACAACAAACAGAGATAAAGTGAATCTGAGTGTTTAAATTCATTTGCTAGAGGGATTCAAGAGAAGAAATGGATCCAGATTCTTATAAACCATTCTCTTCTTCAAGATATCTACATTTCTGTAGATATAGCTGCCATAATATCAGTTCTGTAAATTGTGACTGAGTAAGTGCTTATGTTACAGATAAAATGGTGGCAAATTTCAGGGCAGGAGCAGATTGCACTTCTGCTAAACTAATGAGCACACCACTAGGGAGTGACAGGGCCTGCGTTTTCTTCTTCAGGGTGAAGTACCAGTGACTGATGCCGCAGGCAAGAAATCAAACCAAATATATCTATTAGGGCAAATAAATTTAACTTTCCATATGACACTGACACTTGTCATCCTATATGCAGAGAAAGCTCTTGCAGTGTTTCATGTTCTCCACTAAGGCTTGCCAGGCACTCAAGGCCAAGGCAAGCAAAGGCATCTCAGCACTTGCAGATACACACATACATTTAAGTTCCCTGCAGGGCTCACTGAAACCTTCCTTTCCTAAATACAGAGATTTTGCATTGCCCTAGAGAAAGAAACCCTGAGAGGCTTCACCATGAAGGACATGGTGTGGCATCTGACAAAGTGACCTCTGTTTGCAGTTTCTTCATAGTCACTGATAGTGGAAGAGGACAGCAAGGAAAAGTCATGTTCAAGGGAGCAGAGGTAAAGAAGAGCTACTGGCTCTAGTTAGAAATGGGCACTAGAAATTGCTTCCCCCTTGATACGTTGTTTATATTATCCAGGCATGCATTTTTGTCTGGTTTCTTTCTTTTTTGGCCATTGCTGCTTCTTGGGCTGACTCTGGTCTGGGAGTTCTTTGCAAATGTTTTCGCCCTCTCTGCTGCCAGAAGATGACATGGGTCATTTCAGAACCGACAGACATCAAGCCAAAAACCCCTCAGTCCCTTTTGTGGCCTCCAAACTCAGATTCACTGAGTATTTACTAAGGTAAATACAAGAAATAGAGTTCCTCAAGTAACAACACAACAAAATCAGGTATCAACCCATTTCTCTCCCTGTGTGTGGTTGGACTGTGCCCTTCAGTTCCCATGATATTTTTTTGTCTCTCTGGTTTTACATAAGGGATATTCAGGATCTGTTGCATTTGCCTTAAAAGAGAAAAGCCAGACCCAAGGAAGAGCAGGCTAACTGCCCTTATCTGATGCTAAATATAGACACAGAGACCTCCATGTTTGGTCTCATACAATAAACAGTTAGAATTCAATTTCTATATAAAACCCTGGGTGAGAATTCTTCTGTATTTTAACTTATAATAGTGAGGAGCTTATACTGCTTCTGCCTGAGTTAACTGCATGAGCTGAAACTGGGATCTCATTTCCAGTACCATAGCTAAGAGCCAAGCAGGATACTTCTAATGCCCCCCAAAAGGACCTGTTCATTCACACAGAGTCTTTTCTAGGGAGGGGTGATGGTATCAGTGCAGTTTTTTGAGTGCACCCACTGCCACAGGTGTCCTTGGTTTTCACAGGGCTCTGCCAGTGCAACTCAGTCCTGTTGGAGCCCCACAGCTTTTCTGCTCTAGCCTCACGGCACTGACAGCAGATCGTGGTTCTCACCCTGGCCTTCTTGTCTGCTCTGCCAGGCCTGAGAATAACAAATGGTCATGACACTTACTGGTAGCCTTGTGTCTGAGGCTGAGCCACAAAACTTGTAACTGCTTGCCTTGATCAGAGAGCTACAAAGACAGAATCGATGTATCCATCCAGCTCAGTTATGCTCAGCTTCTGCTTTCCTGAGCCAAATATAATCCCCAAAAAGGGATGGTCCCTTCACATATTGTCATGCTTTCTTAGCAACTGCTACGAAATACTCTTTTATTCTTTTTTATCTTTTTAAGTTTTTCTTTGCAGTTGGTTCAAGAGAGATAGAGACCTTTCTGTTCTCCGTCCCTCATTCTCCCCATCTTGTGTAACAGCTTCAATGATGTTGTCCTTAAAAATTCAGCAATTGCTCCCAGGAACATTACTGTCCTTGTGTAATTATCAGTACCGCAGGAAACAGCCTGAGACCCTGTGGGTCAACACTGACCCAGTGTAATGGCAACTGCCTGAGCTGTACAACTGTTTGGTGTCTCATCCAGCTGTGCTATCATTATCTGAACTTGATGTGGCCCAAAAATGAAGTCCCATTTTTAAATACTATTTTAATGCAAACTTCCTGAGAGCAGGCTGGGGAAACCATCACTGTCTGGCTGTGTAAGGGAGTGAATGAGAGGGAGGTTTTTGAGCTGCCTAAAATAAATTTTTAAGTAAGGCTGGCAGTAATTTTATGCTAATATTTTAATTAAAATAACCACCCTGGATTGATTGCTGTCGGGAAAGAAGAGATAACCAGAAGTAAGATTAGCACAAGGTTTTGATAGTTGTAAGGAGATATTGCCAATGCTGCTAAGGGTCTATCTTCCCTTCAAAGTAGTGCATGGATGAAAAAAACTGGCCAGGAAAAGAAACGTGGAAGTGGTTCGGATGGAAGTCAAGTCTTCCAAGAGTGGAAATCCTTCTAATTCCTCACATGGATCCAGAACCAGAACTTAAAATCCCTTTAAAGCCAGTGGCCCCCGGACATTTAAATTGAAGTTGGGGAGAAGATCCTTTTGTTCCAACAGTTGCACAACCTGCCATTAGTATTTGGAGACTACAATAAGATGGAAGCAGTCAACGGAAGTGCACGGGTGGTGCTGTTACCTTTGCTTCTAAACAGGCTGACAAACACCTCTTGTCTTACTGAGTGATTTCTCCTGCCCCTGGGACAGAGTGGCAGGGACACTGTCTGGTCTGTTTCACGGTAAGATTACCAATAGCTTGAGACTGAAAAAGAAACTTGTTTGCCCAAAGGCTTCTCTGGTTTGCACAGCTATCCTGTCTGGGTTCTCTGTTGTTCTCTTGTTATTTACATCTCTACCTGTGGCAGCACTACCATGTCAATTCCTGGAAGACGCACAGTTTTTGAAATCTCACTTAAAAGACTCCCAAACTCTCCTAAGCAACTTATTCAGTGCTTTTCTATGTTTGGAATGAGAAGGGCTTTCTAGGCTAACCCTTATCTCTCCTGCTAAAATGCAAGTTGTAAGGGAGAGTTCTTATCCTATCTAGTACTGACTCAGAAAATTGCTTTTCTTCTTTCTTTCACAACAAGCTGAGAGGTTAGTGTACAAATTGAAAAAATGTAGAGTATATCTTCTCTAGACATCTGATTGTTTTTGTTTTTCTTGTCTCGACTCTCTTAAACTAATATATGGCTTTTGTGAAATCTGCAATCCACAAGCGTGACACTCAATCCAAAAACCCACCAGTGCTAAGTAGTGAAAGGAGGTTGTTTCAGAGACTATATTCATGTCTGTTTGTCCCAGGATAAGGATGGTCTCTCAACAGTAGCAAAGCATTTGAAACATTCATTTTGTGATCCCTTAAAACCACTAAAACCTTCTTGCAAGCTGTCACCTACCTTGCATTTGTGCAGTGGATTACTCATTCCTATTTTGTACCTCTCCAGATTGAATATTATTTCATTTGGTCCTCCAGCACCTGAAGAACCCTTTGAATTCTGACCCTGTTCTCCCATGTGCTTGCATCCCTGTGAGCATGACACTACCATCACATTTGATAAGCATTATCTCTGTTGGACCTCTGAAGCCATTAATGACAAGAGTCCCCTCATTGCTCCCTCCCATTTGATGGAAAGCTCCAAGGAATATTCAGTGAATAAGCTTTTCCATGGGACAGTGACTCAAATTCCTGGAGTTTCACATGGGATCTGAGTCCATAGCTGCCTCATGTGAAGGAACATGGAAAACCCTAGCCAAGTCAGAATATAGGGTATCTCCTTTCTCTTCCCTGGTTGGTTCCTCTGTCAGAAAAGACGACAGGTGTCTCTGATAGTACTTCCTGTTGATGGGCCTGTGTGCCCGCGACTTACCACTTTGTTATCTTCTATAGGCTTATACACAGCCTATTTGTCCCACTTTTTCCAGAAATTGCAACTGGGGTGACTAGTACCTAGTTTGTTTCGCTTTCTTTTCTCCTTTCTTTAAAGCGATCACTACATGCACTCTTTTCTTACACTTTGGGATCTCAACCCTTCCCCGTGATAGCTCAGAAATATTTCCTAATATTTCTCAGCCAGTTCCCTTAATACTGGACTTCATCAAGGGTGCATGAAGACATGTATCTAAGCAGTGCCTGAACAATCCTAGGATTGTTCCAATCCAAAGCCAGTTCCAATCTTTCAGAGGCCCATTCCTTCTGACACTGATCATGAGCCAGCCCAGTCCTCAAAGCACAACTTGTGCATGCATGCAATGTTGAGTCTGACCTCATTATCTCTGCCAGACCCCACTGTTTTTTCTCACTAGTGTGCATTACAGGGCACAGATGCAGACAAAACTATTTAGATCAGCTGGTCCTGAGTTTGGTTTGGTTCAGCATGCAACTTCTCCACCCCAGTACTTAGTGTATTCTCCCCTACCAGCCAAACAGTGAGTTGACTAACACTCATCCCACCACGCTGGTCCAGTTCCAAAAAAGTTGGCAGATGGAAACAATTACTCTTGGAAATGCAGCTGGTGGTGGTCACCCCAATCTTGTTTTCTACTATAGAACAGACAAATGCCTTGCGTGTTAATGACTGCAACATTACAACACAGTCATACAGCTTCTTTCCACTTTACATTTAAGAAAGAGAGGAACAGGTCAATTCCAGTGCCTTGTCACAGGTCAAAAGAAGTACCAGCCAAAGATGCTGGATGTCTTCTCAGAGTTCAGTGCCCCATGAGAACAACAGTTTCATTTATCCAGAACTAGAATGCCCCAGAAATTAACTACACCCATTGTTTAAAGCAAACAAAAATAACTCCCCATACCTTACCGCTGAAGCAAAACACAATTGGAGTAAGACAGTAATAGATTGCTCTTACCTGTAGACTTTACTGGCAAAAGAAATGGACTGATAGTCAGTCAGATTTTGCCTTATGATCCTGGGTACAGCTGCAGTTATAACTCTGGAAAAAGGCTGAGGAAGTGCTCTCTTTGGTGTTTATTTACTTTGTCAGGTACGTTCATCAGATTGCATCAAAGTGCTCCCAGAAAAGCACGTGTGAGAATCACACCCCCCTTACAAGGTTTTCCCAATCAGAGGCCATGTCCTTGTGCCCTTGGTTTGAGTCACATGGCTTCCTTGCAGTATTTAAAGAGCAGAATGTGTGCTGGTTATCAATCATCAGGTGTATGCCTTCTGGGGTGGAAAGGAATATTCAGAATTCACAGCTATTGCTAGAAACTTTTGAAAATCTGATTCTTTGGAGGCTAACAGGTGTTTTATTACATTAAGGAAAAGAATAATTTGTTTTGCAGTTTCTGGCAAACCTTTTCTTTGAAAACTCAGTCTTAGCTTGAACTGTGCTATGTTCAAATCACTTTAACTGTACGATGTTTATTAAGCTGTTTTTGAACAGTGATTCATTCTAGGGAACTTCATAAAAGGTTCTAGAAACATGTAAAAAAATATTTCTAGGTCTACAAATGACAGGCTGTTCATCTACTCACTGGTTGAGACGTCAATAACAATCAGATGTTGGTGCCTTGAAGAATGCCAATGCTTACTGTTCTTCAACCTCTAACTTCAGAATTGCAAAGAGAGTTTCTGCAGAGATCATCTCCTAACCCAAGACTGTCACAGCAAATCCCCACCTCAGAGCCTGAGGGAACATTGAGACCCCTCTTTCCAAAGCTAATAAAGCTGTGGTAAGCTGAGGCCCAGCACCCTTTGCAGGTGTGTCTCTCAAGCCTACTGAAAGCCAGTCTCTGCTGCTGACATGTTGAGGTCACTTTCCAAATGTGATACACTGTGGGAGCAAAAGAATTTCCTCTGGTTTAGTAAGCCGTTTCTTAAAATAGTAGGTAAGTGCAGTGGCAGTGAACTGAGTCAGGGTATTCATACCCTGACTGCAGCCAGAAAGGGCATGTCATGTTCAGTCAACAAAGGAAGCTTTCCTCATGCGACTCGCCACTGTTGAACAGCTTAAAGCTGGTGGGTGACTGCAACAGATGAAAGAAATTTTTTCAGTTTCTACTTAAGCTTTCAGTGCAGCTGGCAAGACTTCAGAAGAGGAACTGCTTTTGTGCCATGGGAGTTGAGCAGTGGAAACTGAGCAGGGGCCTGTTCCACCCAAATCTCCCCTCCAGACCACTGGAACATGTCCAGGACCATCACCACCCTCGCTGACAGACAGAAAGAAATGGAGTTCGCCAGTATTAAAGATGCAAGCTGCTTGGCTTGAATTTGAGTCAGATGTCTATAACCCAAACTGTAGTAGCAGCCTGTACCCTTTGTAAATCAAGAACAGGTGGGAGAGAGGGAACTGATGATCTCACCTGCAGTACTGTCAAAGACAAAGAAGTCTTCACATCATTTTCCCAATTTCTCAGCCTTTCAGTCTGTCATGTTATCTGACTCTACACTCCTTGAGTATCCTCACCCTAAAGAGATTTTTTTTTTTAATTGAACCTAAATTTGAGGCTACCCCAAAGTTATCTTACTGATCACATTTAGTTCATGTGCCTTCACCCCTTCTCCCCTGCAGTTTTGGCTCCACTTCAACTGAATAAGGTAATTATGAAGGAAGACACACATAAACTTTCAATTTGAAATGTGTGCATTATTGTCATCTTTCTTCTCTCTGCTTTCCTGTTTTTCAGTTTGAGTGAAGCTGCTTTCATTCAGAAGAGTCCAAAATTACAGAAACATTTATGAAGGAAATTAGTTACATTTCGAGTGAGTTATTTAGGAATGATGAATACCTCACAGAAAAATCATTAAGTCTGTTGTTGGCCCAGAGGTCATGACTCAAGCAGGCTGTTTGTCCCACAAGGGAACTTGCCTTTTTCCAATTAGAAGCAGGAGATATTTTGGCAAGAGAGGCAGCATATGTTGAAATGTGTTCTGCCTGTACCTGGGCTGCTTCAGCCTGATGGGATTTCATTCATTCTATCTCCATGAAATTCCTTAAACTTCACTAAATTCAAATATACCAAATGAAAGAAATCAGAGTATTGTTATGTTCAGAAAGACATCACAAATTTCCAAACCAGCTCCCCTCACTAGCATACTTTGAATTTCTTTGTCTGCAAACAGAAGGATACCTCTCTTAGAAAGTACCAGCTAATATTAATCTGCTTTAATAGCAGCAGCTAATTTTAAATCACTCCACATTTAATCTGCATTACTAACCTTTGATGCAGGGACTTTGCTAAATGGCAGTGGTCCCTTGGCACCCCAGAGGCAGTGTTGCTGATCATTTACATATCTCCAGGAGTGGAAGGCATAGGAGTAGAAGACCTTCTGTGCCCAAGCAGGAGTCACCTTAGCTGTGTCGTTTCACCAGGCACTCTCTTGTGCTCCAAACCACTGGGGGAAGAGCAAGATTATTGCTGTCTCACTTCCACACCCAGGTGCAAGCCACATGCCTGTCCCACGTGGAGAATTTACCAGATGCTCACAAGTGATGCTGGGGAAAAGGCACAGCTGATCCACTGATTAAGTGGTCAAGGTCTGGCCTCCAGTCTAAAACCAACCATGGTTATTTACAGAACAATTTGCAAAAAGAGAGGAAGAAAAGAACTTTTATTTACAGCTTTCATAGATTTTTTTTTTCTCCATCAGGTGCTCAGCTAAAAGAAAAATATGTATATTAATAGACACAAAAATGTGTAATTTCTTGATGTCCGTGTATCCCCATTCCAATTTAAAAAAACTAGAAATTAAACCAACATCTATTTTCCATCAAAATATTGAGTTAGAAAACATTCAAAAATTATTTAAATATTAATAAATAAACATTGATCTCCATAAAGCTGGGGCATTAAGGAAAGCAAAAACAACCACAAGATTGATAGAAAAATCCAGACTTTGGCAATGCAGTCCTGGTTCACTTCTTCTCCCATTTGCAGTCAGTCAAGCCTTTGCCTTAGCTCTTCCCTCTCTCTCTCTCTCTCTTTCCTCCCTTTTATCCACTGGGAATATTTATTTGCTTGTGACCAGGCTTCAGATGTTTCCCATAAACTGAGGAGCTGAGAGTGCCTTGCTGTGCCTGGGCTGGTGCAGAGATACTGCATGTCTGTGTAACCTGTAGCCCAGGTTCAACACTTGATTGTAGCCCAGAAACAAACCCAATGGCAGCGCTTGGTGGTGGTGAGTGTATCCTGGGCAGAGGCTGGAGGCAGGTGTGCAGAGTTTGCATTCCCTCTCCCAAACCACTTCAAGGCCTTGTGCCAGCTGACAGGCAACTGATTAAATGCAGCATTGCTCTTACTCGATTAGAGAAGCTCTAAAAACTTTGCCACGGCAGGAGGCAACTGGAAGATGCAGCATACTCCAGTCACTACCAGACAGAGCAAGCACAGACAGGCAGCCGGTCTTTGTCTCTCTCACTCATCTGGACATGAAGGATCCTCCATTTTGAGTTACTCCAGCATCACTGAGGATAAATTGGACCTCTTTCTCCAGAATCCCATTTGCTTTCCATTTCCTCTACTGCCTTCATATCCAGACCATGTGCCAGTAGAGGAAAAAAGAGCTGCTTTCATGGACATGTCCAGTCTGAAGGCTTCATTCATACAAGTACTAAAGTCCAAAGAAGATACTCCAAACCTCTGGTACTTTTTTCAGACTTTGTCCTCTGGTTCACACTCTGTCAAAATTAGCTGGAACAGTATAAGCAAGGCAGACAGTCCCATCTGTATTCTTTACTTTTCTGCTGCAGTTCACCATTCCTATGGGTTTTGGTAACCTCTGGCAAATTTCTGCACCAATTTCTATGAGAAGTTTAGAAACTTCAGAAATCTTTGCAAAGTCGCTGGTGCCAGGTTCAGCACTCACAGCAGTAGGTGATGTTTGTCTCAGCAAAGATGAGAAGTACAGTGCCTGTGCTCCAAACGAAGCATGCTCATCCATAACTCCTCTCCATAGTCATAGAAAGCACTGAAAGATAAAAAGAGGAATGAGAGGAAGCAGCATAAAGATGCTGATCTTCAGTGAAAGAAGCTGGTCTGTGGTAGGAGGGGTCTGGGATCCTACAGAATTAAGTCACCAGCGCACTGACATTTAAGTGGTCTGGGGTTAGAAGTGAATTGAGTATGGTGGTGCTTCACCTCTGATATCAGACTTAAGTGAGATGCTATGTTGATCACAATGAGTCATAATTCAAGTATAAACCTTTCCTAATCTGATCCAAGACTTTTCATAGAAATGGTGTGATATTTCTTTTTCTGCACATACTAAATTATATCATTTTATTCTGAGGGATATTTAGAGCTTTTTGGTGACACAGATTCGTTGCGTTCTCCTAAATGTTTAGCTGTGCACGATTATGCTGTTCAGGTGTGGAATGTCTCAAGATGGAAGAGGGAATGAGACTGCCTGGAGCTGAGCCCAGCAGTTCTCTGGCAAATGTGCATCAATAAAACAGAATATTTACACATATGAATAAGAGATCATGGGGAAAGAGGATGGGGAACCCAAATATCTGTCCCATTGTGTCCAGCTTAAAGTCAAACACAAATATTAGAGATAGGAGGAAGGGGGCAGAGGAAGAGGATAACATGATAGACAGAAAAGAACGTGAAACCAGCTGTATTCCAGCACTATCTAAAACTTTTCAGGGAGACAAATGGGGATAAGCAGGTAACACTGTGTGGCCTTTTATAGGAAGTCTTCCATTCATAGGAATTCTCTTCATTTCTCCATGACCATGTCTCACTGCTCTTTTTTCCCCACCATTGTCTGATTCTGGATTCACAGGTCCTCTCTAGAGTTAACCACAGCAAATATTTTGAGCACAAGTCACTTTGCATCTCACAGAGTTTTGGAAAAGAAACCTAAGAGAGACCTACCAAAGGAATCTCCAGAGCTAATAATTTATTTTAATAACAAAACAGTCTCTTTTAAACTAGCTTGTTTAAGGTAAGTGGAAAAGGATGCAATCTTTCATCTACAGATCAGAAGGCAATGAACTCCATGTCTCCCTCAAACCTCACTTTCTGATGTGATCAATGAGACAGAAGCTGTGGTGGTTTCTGTCTGGAACAGAACTGCCCCAGGGAACACGATTGAGACATGCCAGTAAACAACACCAGCTGAGAGCTTGATTGCTATGACCTCAAGAAAGAGTCAAGAAGGTGACAGAAGCTAAAAGTTTATCTTTCATTCCAGGGCTGCCTTAAGATAACAAGATTTTTGTGGACTTTGAGTCAATCTCTTGTGTTCCTTCAGGGAATTTTAGCTTTAACTTACTTTCCACGAAACCAAAACGTCATTGTAGTCATATTCTTTCTAGAAAGCAGGAATGTCTGTGAGTTACTCTCAGAGAGGCATAAACAGGTTTCCCTAAAATTAGGTGATATTGGGATATGAATGCTCATCCAGATGATTTCAATATACCCATTTCGGCAAAAATGCTGCAGGTGGAAATTGGCATAAGCAGTCATTTTTGGCATAGAAGTATCTGAACTAGGAAGTACATCATTTACCCGTGACAAGGGGAAGCCACTTGCCTGACTTCTCTGAAGCAGCTGAATTTCTGGGGCCGCAGCCTCACTTTTTCAGAAGAGACAGCCTCACATTCCAAGTCAATCAGAGAGGCTACCTCTGTTCACCGCTGAATTTGAATTAACAAAAGGCTTTTTCTATTCATCGTTGTTCAATGACTCTGGAATTTTAAAGAATAGAACAAATTGTAGTGGCCAAATTTCTGCATTCAAAACAAACTAGCACCAAGAAGGGGATAATTAGTCGGATGAATTAGTCTGTGGAGAGGGAGTCAATCTGGGAAGCGTGTGCTTAAGAGAGCAATCACGGAGCTCTAGAGATCGGCTCATGGGTGGGTTTTCCAGGCACTGGGGAAATTATTGAGGCAGCCAGATCAGTAACAGCTGCTGTAACAAAAGCACAGACTAGATGCCAGGCCCTGTGAGCTCAGGAGAAAATACAAATGAGGATCCGATGCTGAACGCGTGAGGCGCTGACGTCAAGAGTGTTGCACCAGGAATGCTCTTGGCTCCTGCACAAACCTAGCTCCACCAGAATTCCCCCAGCCAATTCCCTGTGACTCCCATCCAAACCCTCTACCCTTTGAAGCCACTGGACCCCTTTCGTGCTGGTGTGTTGAGAACACAAGGGGTTGAAAGCCTGTTTTCCACTTTGCATCCCCCTGCACAGCGTACGGTGTCTGCAGTAATCGAACCCAACTGGCTGAGGCTGCGTTGATCCCAGCTGGGGCGTGAGACCCAGCCTGGAACCAGGCAACGCGCTCCTGGTTCAGCGTTTCCTTGCAAGCTGTAGTGAAGGCCAGGTCTGCTCAAGTTCACAAACGCTTTGTCAAACTGGGTTATGCTCTGATCACACCTGGATGTTTTGAGAGGAAAAAATGTGCAGTGTGGAGAGATCCAGAGCCGGTTTGTTGGGTTTTTTTTTCTCAGAAAAAACCTGCTTTTTGTGTGAGAGCTCAATAAATATCCAGGCAGCTCAGGGCAGCCACAGTTGCTGGGAATTTCACTCCCATTTCTGTGGGTGGGCTGGGTTACGAGCCAGGCTCTGAGCTGGAATTTCAGGCCACAATTAGGACAGGCACCTGAAAATTTTAATTTCAATAAGAATGAGCAAACAGAACTTGCTCAAAGCCCCTTTCCAGATACAAATGTGTTGGAGCAATAACAAAACCCCATATGAGGATTTGAACTTGGCAAGCTCAGCCCCATCTCTGAGACCTGCCTGGTCTGGGGTACTCTCTCTGGAAGGACAACCTTTCCTCTAAGACTTTTAGCTTTCTAGATCCTGGTAAATATTGTAGGTGATACACCACGTACAGTTTCACACCTCTGTGTCAGATCCCTAAAGACAACACACACTGAGAAGAACAGGTATTTTTCAAACCTGCAGCAGTAAGAAACACCTGAGTATTTTGTGTTTTCAGAGGAGGTCTGAGGCAGTGGAGGTTCTGGCAAGCAGGAGCAGCTCTATGCCTGTTCCATGTAGCACATCACGTCGAGTCACAAGGAATGTTTTCTCTGCAGAGAGACTCTGGGTTCCAACAGGTCCATAGCACGTATGGCCCCGTGGAGCGTATCACAGTACAAACAGGGAGCAGATGGAGCCTCAGGAGCCCATGAGACTTTTCCAGCTGTGAGTCTACACGGAGCCAAAGAGGAAGCCATGATAGCTGCTGTCTCCAGGGGACCTGCCAGACCCCCAGGCATCACCTGCAAATCTGGGCAGAGCTCAGCCAGCTCTCATCACCCTCCTCATCACCCCTCTTCTACTTCTCACTCAACCAGCTGGGAAAAGTTTTCCCTTCTCTACTCTCTTCTTCATAAACCAGCCTGTCTTCTGTTCAACTTCTACTTCCCTTCTCTTTTGGTTGGGATTTCACCTATGTGTTTGTCATGGTTTAGGAATGTTACTCCCCAGTTCGGTGCCCCTACTGAGACTCTCTCAAATCACATGCCATTCTGTTGCTCCCCCTTGCCCTCCCTCTTCCTGCTCTGGCAGGATGGAGTTGAGAATTGGGACACAAACGATGAAGATCCTGGCCTGAGATAAGAACGATTTACTGGAAACAGCAATGACATAAGAAAAAAACAGTAACAGCAACAATGTTAACTACGAAAGTATACAAAAGAGAAGGTGATTCACACGCAAAAATGCTCACCACAGACCCCAAGTCAATGAAAACTGGTGCACAGTTTACCCTCCCCCTCTCCCACGCCCACCATATTTTTTCAACCAGAAGCTACTCCCTTCTTTTACTAATCCAGAGTGTCCCTTTCTTCTGCCCGCAACAACTATGTGAGGTGGTATAGATTACCATCTGTGTCGTGGCCAAAATTAGGACAGAGATGATACTCCCTCACAGAAAATATCAATGAGTGCGTGCACAGTCCTGGGATAATGTGCAAGGGCAATTCTTATTCATCACCCATGCGCCTCAGCTTAAAAAACAGGGCTCATTCCATCTGAAACACAGCCTTTGCACTCAACAATTTCTACTGCAAATAACAATCTGGGAGATCCTATGGGTTATATAGGCTGCCAGAGAGAATATTCTCACAGATTATGCAGCTTGGTAAAGCTAGTATTTGTAAAAGGAAAAGCTACAGGCCTTCCAAGTCCACTAGACTCAAAGGGATTCATCCTTACTCCCAAAGGATTAGCTATTATAAGGATTAAAAACCACAGAAATAGAACATAAGGAAAGTGGAGGAAAAAAAGGTGGGGGAGGCATATTTTTGACCTACTCTATTATCTAATCATTTTGAGAGTTAGAACATTGAAGTTTCTGATAATCTTTTGTTAGTTTTTTGTTGTTACATGCTTTCTCAAGATATTTGAATATACTCTACCATTTTAACCCACACTTTCAAGGGTTACAGAAATAGAAGGGTCTACATGCAGAATGATATCACAGCCAGCATGGAAAAAATCTCTGCAGCGTGGGAAGATTGAACTGAATAAAAAAAATAAGTTACTAAGTGAAGAAAAAGGGGATGAACTTCTTTTGCCATGAGAAAAGGAACAGAGAAAAAGGGATAAAGGAAGGAAAGAAAGTAGGACAGAGCTCACCGGGGAACACAGTAACCAACCTGACTCACCAGTACTCTGGCGCAAGTGCAGTGGGGGTCCACGACCTGATTTGGTATCCCCAGGCGTCTCCTGCCCTAGATCTGGCAGGGTCAAAGCCTTCCTCAGCTAAACCTGAAAAAGTCAACTCTGTGGTAGTGGGGGGGAAGCTATTCTGCAAAAGATTTTTTGACAGAATCTGAGACAATATATCCTGCCCTGAAGGACAGAAGGGAGAATCCTTCTGGATAAGATCCGTGGGTGATGTTCTCTGGGATACTTTCACTTAGTTGTGTGTAGCACATTGCTTGTAAGACGTTATCAAAGTGCAAATTCAGAGAGGAGAAACAAACTCTAGCCAGACTCTCAAAACTGAGCTGTATCTGCCATTTTGCTGAGAGACAAAACAGATATGATCATAAGTCTGCAAATATGGCAAAAATAAGCAGAAGAATTTTTTTTATGCATGTGAAAAGGACTTAACCAGAAAAAAAAAAAAGAAAAATGTGAGTAGGGATAAGGTAATGTAATACAGTAGGTCTGAAAGCTTCAGTACTAGAGTATTTTTCAAGTCAGATACTAAGAAATCCTGCAGAGGGACTGGGTTTGTTTTAGCAGAAAGGACTGGAGGGAAAAGGAATGATGTATGATGCTGGGAAATGAGAACAAATTAGGTTGAAAAAGATTTCTGAGATCATTGAGTCCAGCCTTTCACCAATCACCACTTTCTCAACTAGATTGTGGCACTAAGTGCCACATCCAGTCTTTTCTTGAACATCTCCAGGGATGGTGACTCCACCACCTCCTTGGGCAGTCTATGCCAACATTTAACAACATTTTCTCTGAAGAAATTCCTCCTGATTTCCAAGCTGAGCCTTCCCTGGAGCAGCTTGAGGCTATGTCCTCTTGTCTGGTTGCTAGTTGCACCCAAAGCCTTTCCCTCATTCACTGGGCAGGTCACCTGGTCATAAAAGTCAATTAAGTTGGTCAAGCAGGACTGCCTTTGTTGAACCCGTGCTGGATGGGCCTGATCCCTTGGTTGTCCTGTGTGTTCTGCGTGATCCCACTCAAAATGATCTGTTCCATAACCTTCTCACGCACCCCGGTGAGGCTGACAGGATCCTTGCAGGATCCTCCTTCTGGCCCATCTTGTGGATGAGCATCACACTGGCCAACCTCCAGTCATCTGGGCCCTCACTGGTTAGCCAGGACTGTTAATAAATGATGGAGAGTGGCTTAGCAAGCTCTTCTGCTGCTCCCTCAGTACCCTTGGATGAATCACATCCAGTGCCACAGACTTGAGAGCATCTAAGTGGCTCAGCAGGTCACTAACTACCTCCTGGATTGCAGGTCTATTCTGCTCCCCAGCAATGCCAACCAGCTCAGGGAGCTAGGTGCCCTGAGGAAAAACCACTCTCAAAGACTGAGGCAAAGAAGGCATTAAGTACTTCAGCCTTTTCCTCAGCCTTGGTGACACTGTTTCCTCTTGCATCCAATGAAGAATGTAGATTTTCCTTGGCCCTCCCTTTGTGGTTGACGTACTTATAAAAACACTTTATATTATCATCTTTTACAGCACTGGTCAGATGGAGTTCTAGATGAGTTTTACCTTTCTAATTTTCTTTCTACATTACCTAATGGCATCCTTCTACTCTTCCTGAGAAATCACAGAGATCCATTTTTTGATGTGTGGGGAAAGAGTGTCAGGTCTTTGGGTACTTACAAAGACCTAAATGCTCTTTCTGGAGTATTCAGCTCTGATGGTCTGGGGAGGTTATTCCATCTCCTGAGTGAGGATTTATTGGAAAAGGAAATGTGAAGAACAGCACTGCATCTAACTCCCTGCTCTCCAAAATCTTCACATTTCCACAAGAGACGTGGCTGCCCCACTGAATGCCACCTCTCCATCCTACTCCATGCCAGCCCATCAGCAGGGAGCTCACAGAAGTTGCTAAATCACTCAAGTGCTTAAGTAACACAAAAGAACATGCAGCACAGGAAAGGTTACCTGAAGCCAGCTTTCATCACCAGCTCTGTTTACCTGTCCAGCGCTTCTTCCTGTACTTCACTCCCCTAACTGTGCCTTGGCCTGAAACAACCTGTGTTTTTTAAAAACCTTCCACCCAAATGAACAAGAAATCCTGCTGATTTCAGCATGAAGGAAGAAACCACTTAATGTAAGCAATAATAATGAAATCAGGCCCTAAAAGTTTAGATTAAGCTATGGAAAATTGCACCAGTGACTCATTCTGCCTGGTGACTCCTCATTTATGATGCTGAGAAATACAGCTCTGCTTGGAGATGATCTCTGTATGTGAGGGTACAAAGAGGAAGGATAAAGGATGTACAACATGATCTTGCAGACGAGAAGAGAGAAAACCTGCAACACATGTTGGTGTAATGGGACAGTGAAGTGGAGCAGACCTGATTTCTTCCCAGGGTCTGTCCAGATTTCAGTCTCTGAAATCACAGAACCACAACAGGTAATAACATCCCAGAAGCAGCTGTTGTGCATCTGAACAGCTGGGCAGTGCAGCCCATCTACTCAGAGTTTAGCACTTTGGTGTGCCCCGGCAGCACAGCATCAGGTGGAACAGGGGAGATGGACAGGAAAGTGGTTATAGCATGGGGCCTGCAGCAGAGTGCTTTAAATCACACACATAGAAAGAGAGGATTCATCGAAATAATTCTGAAAAAATAACAAAAAGGGGGGAAAGGCACGGACAGCCCTTCAAAGCCCAAGAAGCAAACAAACACAATCAAAGCCTTTGCAGTGTGCCTCAGAGCAAGGCTGCATGCCGTGGGTTCCCAGCAGCAGGGTCCTGTGCTGGTCAGTGCCTCACAGCAGCGGGCAGGACAGCTGGGAGAGCATCGCTCAGCTGAAGGCAGGCAAGAAGGGTGGCAGGGCACCCAGCCCTGCCAGGAAAGTGGAGACAGGGAAAAGTGGTGGCAGCTCCTCCGCAGAGCAGGGAGGGAACACCCAAGCACCGTAGAGCACTGCACGGGGGGTGGGAGTTGGGAAAAGCAGAGTGCGTTACCGTCTTCCACAAAAAGGGAATAAAACTGACAAAATGAGAGCCTTAATTGCAGAGTAGAGACATATCATCCCCTCTGCTCTGCACCCCTGTGGGGATGTGCCACGCAGATGTCTCTGACTGGGGTGGTTGCCAGCAGGGCTTTGCAGAGGCTTTGTCTCTGGGCTGTGCACTGGCAAAGAAATTACGGCTTTTATGTGCTCTCTAACTGCAATTGCAGCTCCAGCTTTATGTTCCTGCTTTGCTGGAAGACAGTTTGTTCCTCCTCTGCCTCATCTAGCCCTCCTGAGGAGCATAGGGGCGTTATCATGGTCCAAATGACAGATGAGGAGAGAAAAGACTGATGAGTTAAAGCACAGATTTGACATTGGAGGCTGAGGTGAAGGTATCCCCATAACAGAGACAGGCATCATGCCTGCAGGCAGAGTTGCTGGGAAAAAAGAGAGCCAGAGGCAGCAGCTGCAGGGGAGGAATGTAACTGAGCCCACAGCATCACCATGTCCTTCCTTGGACACTTTCTGTGGTGCCTGGAGGAAGGTCACTCTCGTGACAGCAGGAACCTTGGTCCTCCATACTGTTCAGCAAGACAGACAACTCGAAAGCAGGAGCACTTCAGTGGCCCCAGGGCATGTGAAATGAGCAGTTCAGCTGTCAGTGGGCAGAGATAAAGGTGCCCAAAGGACAGATGGTGTTGTGAAATTCATCCGTTTGTCAGAGGACAGCCCTGAACCTCAGAACCTCTGAACTGCTCACATCTCTTTTTGCAGGGCTATTTTTTCACTGGGAAGCAAACAGGCAGATGTGACTCACTCAGACATGAGCTCGACTTGGGGCTCAGAGGGTGTCCCCTTATCACTGCCCCCAGTGTTTCCCTCAGCCTGAGCACATTTTGCAAGGCAAGGGCAGATAGCGCTGCCACTTTTGCCACCTCGCCTTTAGAGTGAGAGGAGGTGAGGCATTAGTTAATTAATTCTGTTCTGTCATGGAACAAGGAGAAAAAAAAAAAAGGAAGTGTTGTTGTGGGTCCCCCTGAGAATTACTTATTTTGGAATATCTGGCAAATTGGAAACATTTGGCTTCAGATTAAGTGAAATGTTTTATTAGGTGGAAATCAAGTAATTTCCCTTGGGAGGCATTTTCTACAAAAGCCAAAGGAATCAGACAGAAAGGCTGGATTCCCGAAAGAACGGAAACTGTTCTCGGGATACAGAGAGAGGTGGTACTGCTTGGGCTGCACTAAACCCCTGGCCATGGAACCCACTTTGACCTTAGGAGTTACTGGAAATGAAGAGAAGCAACTTCAGCAGACATAGAGGGCAGAGTAGCCCCAGCACTTGTTGTTCATCATGTAGGAGAGAATCCCAGGTTCATGTCCTTCTGTTTGCCCTAATCACCCTTCCTCTTAGAGGGTCCCAGTCAACAAGCCATCAGATATGCTCCCTGTGTATTTCAGGCTTCTCTCCTGAAGCCATCCCCCATTTCTACAACAAAACCTAATGTAGACCCCTGGTGACTGAAGCACCTGGGCATCAGCCGTTGCCAAAGGAGGAGTCTCTTGAATGTGGGTCTCTCACACCAAAGGATCTTCTGCCCTAGTGAGTGGACTGGGAAACCCAACAGTAACTGCTAGCCAGTTCTGCATAGGAACCCAGTCTGAAAAACATGAAACATCCTGTTCCAGAAACATCAAAAAATGGATCAGTCTACATTCAGCCATAGATAGACAAAACAATCTGCTTGTTTTTACATAAACTAATCAATCATTTTGAGCAATCGGGTACTGCAGTCTTTGGCAAAATTAAAACAAAATCTGGTAAGGTGGAGCAAAAACAAATAATATGCACATATTTATGGATTTCACTTTTCTCATATCTTTGCATTAATTATTCTTTCCTTTGATCAGTGATGAAGATGGACACACTTTTTTTGACCACATGGAGGTTTGTCAGTAACATTTAAATAGGCAAACCACCTGTGTGGCAGAACCCAAAGCTGTGTGGTACCAGGCAGATGTGCAATGCTCCAAGAGACATGTGAGCAAAGCCTTCTATATTCCAGTGGTGTGTGGGATCAACAAGGTTATTTGGGATCCATGAGGGTGCTGTAAATACTGGAGGGAAGGACAATCAGATTTTGCATAAACAATGTCAAGGTCCTTTTGTGTCAGCAGTCAGCACCTCAGAAAATTACCTCATGACAAAGTTTTCAGGGAGAGAAAAGTTCTGCACAGATTTCTAGCTTCCTTGACGTAAGTGCTTGCAACACACACTTACTGAACATGCTCTTCTTCAGGGCCAATTTATGCTTGTTTTAATATCCTTTCCAAAATATCTTACTGGGGTCATGGGAAGTGCTACGCAGCCAAGTCAAGTGACAAGCATCAGCATGTTGTCAGCATGTGAAAGCAAAAACAAACCTTTTTTAAAGGAATTAGAGAGTCTAATGACTGAGCTAATCTGAAACAGTTCCAGGAAAAAATGCTTCTGGTAAAGGAGAGAAACTAGAGGGTTTTACCTCCAGTTACTCCCCTAGGTGAGACTCCTCTACACCCCAGATGCAAAGCCAAGCATAGCAGAGACAGCAACAGGGTGGCCGAAGGAGTGATCTGGCATCAGAACATGCTATTTCCAGACTACACTGATTAGTCCATCATTTCTTGCACAGCCTCTGACAAAGCCAACTCCCCACGTTGCCTTTGCCATCTGTAAAATCAGGAGAACAGGTGGATTTGTCGTATTTCCAAACCAGTAATGACCAACCCTCACAAGCTGTACTGTGTTCCCACGCCTGTGAGACAGAAAGGTACTACTGCCCCCACTTTGAACACGAGGAGCCAAGAATAGGTGAAATGTAACTGTTTGCCCAAATTTTCACATAAAACTGATGACAGAGCAGCTGGCTCAAAACCAGTTATCCTGTCCCTAGGTCAGGACTTTAATTCTTGACACCTTCCTCCAAGCCTGACCTAAGATTTGGTCTAGAAGGTAAATACTGATGGCTGTGGATGAGTTTTTCATTTTTCTTACAGGACTGCAGTTCTTGGAATTCACTTCATTAAGATCTCGGTCTCTGTTTATTTATGGGCAGCAGAATTGCACACAGAGAAACTCAAGCATCCCACAGCTAGTATAATGTCAATATCACTTGGAAATGAAGGCGGTAGGCATGCCAAGGCTTTAGAAGCGTAATATTTCAGATTTGATTTCAGTCTATAATAGGATAAGACTACACAGAATTGGGTCATAGAATCTCTTTAGCCAACAACTAAACTTTCCTAGAGGTTTTGGTTCTTTGGGGTGGGGTTTTATTCAAGCACTAAATATACCTGTTACCGAATTCCCAAGAAACGGACATCTCCTGAATGTAGAAAATACTAACACTATTTTTTGTTGGTGCTGTTGAACATCAAACTCATTCTGTAGAGACAGAACAGAACAATATCTTATCAGAACTTGTAAAACAATTTTCTTTCTTGCAAAGAAGTTTGGAAATGGCCAAATTTGTTCTGCCCTTAGTCTCTGCTGGATGAGCCTCTGGAGCCTGTGTGCAAGTAAACCTCAGAGCAAATTATATTTTATACAGCAATAAAAGCAACTGCTATCTAGGAGTATAGTGGTTGTCACAACACCTCCAGTCTCATCTGCTCAAAATTTCAGCAATGATAAGCTGGAAGTCAGATCTCAGGCTAGCTGACTAATAGGATTTCCTTTCTGTAGACATTTTCAATAGCTTTAAATGTAATTTCAAATAGGCATAAAAAAAGTTTGCAAGTTTCCTATGAGGCAGAAGTGCTGTAAGATTTCATTTCAGAAATGCTGATATATACAAAATATTAGATGCAGGCCAGGACTTCAGTAGCTGTTGAGTAAAATGACCATAGTTGGGTCTTTTTCCAATATCATGGCTGCTCAGCACTGAATAAGGACAGCAAATGTATTTGGGAGTAAGCAACAACAAAACTGAAGAGTCACATCAGCCTCATGCACGAACCAAATTTCCAGGTTCTAAGGAGCAAAAGAAGTCCTACCTCAGCCAGCCAGAGCATGCTGGACTGACTACAGGGCAGCAGTTCCTGGGCAAGCCTCAGCAGCTTTGTTTCTGTGCAGTTCCCAGATCAAATGTGATACAACAGACGAGTTATCCAACACAAGACTGACAATTAAAATTTATCAAGCCACATATGCTTGTTTCCATGAAACATTTCTGCTTCAGCACATACACATTTTCTAACTGCATCAGCTTTGTTGAAACATTCCTACTCAATTCCTACTCAGCCTGTGGAAACAAGCTCTACTTAGTTCTGCTTGCTCCCAAAATTACAATTTCTTCTCATAAAAGCTATAAGAGAGCTGTCATTAGGACTTTATCAAGATCTTTTGAGCATGCAAATGGACAGGCTAATTCTGTTAGTTATTCATCAGCTGTAGCAAATCATGTACATGTGCTCTCTTAAGCAATTTGTCGCAGTACTTAGAAACACACTGGCCCACACTAAATAGACAGCACTGACCAGCTCTGCAACCCTTCATTAATTCCTGTGGAGTCATAACCTAGCACAGGTAGGTGCTTTTCAGAGCAGAGCCACAGAGATCAACTCTGTTTTGGAAACAGGCACCTGCACAGTCCATAAAAACACAGCTAAGAAAGGAAAGCATGTTCTAATTAATCACTAATGACTGACTTTCCTTTGTGTTGAACAGACTGTGCTGAACAAAGCAAACCTAGAGCTTGGAGTATTTAAACAAAAGCACATCGTAGTGCACTGAGAGCCTATAAAAGGAAGCACTATATAAGAAATCACATTTATGCATGTTCTCACAGTACCACCTAGGAATGCACAGTACTGCAATACCGGGGCTGTGGAGATCTCACACTTGAGCAGGCAACCTAGAAGGCATCAGATATCCTGCAAATTACTGAATTCTCTATTAGAGAGAATACAGTTCTTTCTGTGTAACAGAAAACCCAGTCACTTTGGTTCCCACAATCAAAGAGGTCCATCAGTGTGTGAAGACCAACAGGTCCCCACTGTCACAACAGTCCTTGCCAAGTCGCTGTTGGCCATCAGGATGCTGGTACCCAGAGTAAAGGCAGAAACATCAGGACAAAGTGACAGGGTCTCCTAGATACGTGATTACATCTTCTCGTATGGTATGGGTGCCTACAAGCACCGTGTGCTCAGTGATCCTCATGATCCCCTCATGAGCAGCCCCCAGCCCGACTGCAGAGTAGCCTAAATAGATGTGCCCAAGCACAGAACATCCCAGGAGATGGCCTCAAAACCCACACTGAGATGACATCAGGGTTCTCTTCAAGGAGTCCTTCAGCTATGCTGTCACTTACACCTCTGGGTTTTCTTTGGAGCAGGGATTGTTTCCCATATATAACTTGTATCAGGTTTGAAGCCTCTCGATGTTACTGACATGGGGGTGACTTGAACCAAGAAGGTCCAAATTAACTTTTACTAGATGCAGTTAAGTAGATGTGTAATGCACTGAAGAAATCACTGTGGCTCATTTCTGAGCAGGGGATAGATTTACTGACCCCTGCTCATCTGTACAACCCATGTATCAGGCACCATGTTTCACCCAGAAGAAGACAGAGCCACCATGAGAGATTTTCTCTTCCGCAAGTTCAAACTTAGAAGAGTTAAAACAAAAAGGACCTCTGCCCCAGCTGCATAAATAAGAATATTTCCACTCAGAACAGAACTGAAATGGAGGTTAGATAAGCAAGGCCTTGGCAGCAGGAAAAACAAACAAAGCCAGTCCCTGCTACGCCCACTGAGAAGCAGCTTGTTTTGCCATGAAGCAGTTTGTCATACAAGATCTGCAACGACTCACTGGAGGGCAAGAGCAACCCAGCTAGGTTTCTGTGAGCCCAGACAGGAGGAGAAATGGCTCCTGGTTAAGATGATTCCAGTGCTGTGAGAGGAGGGCAAAGTTGCAGCCCATCCAGGCAGCTGACAGCACACCACCAGGCAGATGTTCCCTGGGCAGAGGGTTGACCTGGGGGCTACCCTGGTTCCAATACAGTGTGTCAGTTGAGAACAGGAAGCCAATTTAATCAGACCATGTAATTCTCTGGCAATCCTCACTTCCCTTAAAGGGGTTTTCCACTAATAACAGCCCATCTTCGCTCAGACAGTAGTGGAAGGCTGGGGTTCTTCTGCTGAGATCTCAACACTGAGTTGAAAGCAAGAGATACATCAGACCTAGGCAGACATCAGAACACTCACCTCCACACACCTCTCTAAGGGATCCCAGAGGTTTAGGAGAGAGGCCTGAGCTTGCCCCAGCACCCTCACAGAAATTACACTATTCACAGTCACTCATGGAGGAGCTTCAGCCCAGCAGCCTCATGCTGCTGACAGCAGCAGCATGGCTGTGCCGAGCCCAACTGCACCCACTAACCTCCTCTGCCCTCTGGGGCACCTTGCCCTTTTTTGCCTTGGGTAGGCTGGCTGATGAATAGCTCCTTGACTGAAGGGGTGATTCAGATACAGCTCTAGCAAGAAGAAACTCTTGTGCTATGACAGCAACACAGAATGCAGCATCTCTGTTTTTGTTGTTCAAGTGTCCTTTCCCCTTCTACACCTCCCTCAGCTTTCTCCCTCTAATTTTATTCCCAGAGCCGAGCAATTGCTTTTAACAAAGATGGTTGAGTCATTTCCCAGCTCTGATGTGCCATCTACCAAATGCTTCAGATGACTGATGCCTTAAGAAAGAATCCAGCCTGTTCCCTTGCTGCACATCTTAAAGCCGCCAAAATGGAGCAATTATACCCAATTTCTGTGACAAAGAACAAGAAGTCCTGTCATTATCACAGCTTCCCCTTGGAAAGGCAGTGGGTGAGAGAAGGAAATACATGATCAGTGTCACAACAATAACAGGCTGATGCATGCCATGAACCACAGCGGCTGTGAGTCTGCACCAGGAAGGTGCCTCTTCTTGCGTGCAAATAACAAAGCCCACAAGAGATTGACCTGGGCAGTACAGGAAGGCACCACTCTTCAGTGGTGGGCCCAAGTGAGCAGTGGCACCCCTGCAGAGGGCCCTCTGCCAGACAGCTGCTGCTACGCCTGCAGTCCAACTCTGGGCTCTCAGTATGGGCTCCAGAGGACATTGGGCATGGCACACTTGACTCCCCACACCATGCAGCATGGGCTCAGCAGAGCACACCCAGGACCTCCAGAACAGGCAAGGCAGCTCTCTGGGGAGCTGCATTACTCTGCTCTGACTTTCCAACACAACACCCACCTCTAACAGGGACAAAATCCTGTCAGACAGCCGCCAAGTAACCTTTCTGTAAGGCTACAGAACATTTCTCTGTGGCTTCACATCCACCACAGGAGAATATGTGTACCTTTGGCTTTTGTTCTCTCCTATACATAGGCCCTTAAGGGATGCTGAAGGTTAACAGAGGAATGGCAGTGCCTATGATCCCCAGCAACACTGGCATCTGCTGTGGATTTTGGCAAGGGAGTGTAGACAGCACCTTGCTGGGTACTTCTCTGAGTACCTCAAGCAACCAAAGCCACACGACAAATCCCTCCCTCCCCACACTCCTTGTGTTCATCCCCATAGCTCCCCCACCCTTTCTCAGGCACTGCTTTTTCATGGACATAACTGATTGGCTGCTGCCCGGCTCAGAAGATGCCTGACATGCTCCAGTATGCCTCACAGCAATGATAAGCCCTTCCCTGGGAACAAGGAGCAGCAGGCCCTGTTCTCTACACAAGACTCATGTGCAGCAGGTTGGAGACCTCCAGCTTTGTTCAGTCATAGTGTGAGCCTGACAGACGAAGGAAGAACAAGTAGAAGAGAAAAGGCAAGCGGACAAGTCAGACCTGAGCTTCTTTGCCTGTCCCTTGTGTCTGAATGCATAATTGATATTTAGAACTTGGATGCCATCACAAATTTCAACAAGAACACAGAAAATCTTCCACCCGCCTGACCACTCCCTTTGCACGGGGTCTGTACCACTCCCATTTTTCCCTTCCTTCTTTTCCACCTCATTTTCTCTGCCCTCACATTCTACTCCCCACCCTTCTCTCTTTTCACAGCCTATAACTCTTCCAACTCATCACACAGATTTCTAAAACATAGGACCCGTTACACCGGAGTCAAGCACTTTCCATCTCATGGCTCCTCTCTCATGAGCCCAGCAAAGCCCCTTTCCCCACTGACTGCTGTCTCCAGTCAACATGGACATGTTACACACCAGCACAACCACTACCATCCACTGCTCCTCATCCCTTGCTGTTTTAAGCTCCAACCAATAAGATATAACCATGCAAGTCTGAGGCATATTTTCCTGCTCCCATCTAACAAAAGTTAGATGCTGTGATTTGCCAAGGTCTGATCCTGAAAGTCAGAGACCAGAGAGACCTCAGTTCTCCCAGTCATTTCCCTGCACTCAGCCTTCCAACTCCTGACTGGGTCCAAACAAAACAGACCGATGAGAAGCCTATGGCTTGAGCCTGCCCTTTTACTGGTTCAACACTTCATATTGCTGAAACAAAAGCGTAAGTGAGAGCAGAATAAAGATAAGGACCTACACTCAAGAGTCTGGGAAGCTATATACTATTTGTATCATTCGCAGGAGACTGGCTTTATAAGTAAGTCAGCCCATGCTTATGTTTTAAGGTTTGAGCCTAGCCTATATCCCTTGGAAAAAAGCCGTGCACACCTTCCCATCCACAAAGGAGAGTCCCAGGGAACAGCTCTTTCAGGCATTTTGTATTTTTTAGCAGTATGAATACCCTTGGACAAAAGTCATCGTTGCTGTGTGGCAGGGTCACTGATCCAGCCTTGCCGAAAGTAAAGCAAAGTTTTTTTAAAGCTGAGTGCTTGTCTCCCCAGAGCAAGTCTCTGCCTCAGACACCTCTGCCTGTCAACTCATTTCTCTGTTGTCATCTAAAAGAAGGAATAACAAGTGAAAATCACAAACCAGTGTGGCCTGGGAAAATTCTGACAGCTTGACAAAGGAAAGCAGAGGAAGTGTATACTTGTTTATACGTTTTCAGATCTTTGAATAAAGATTCCCCTGGAAAAACATCGTGACTTCCTCTAACCAGATGAAGAAAAGAGGATGTCAGATTGTATCTCATCAGATTTTCTGGTGTAGAAGCTAAACCAGGTATTTAGATGGATGATGCCATTCAGTGACAGTAATGTCCCTTCTGAGAAGCGTTACCTGCATTTAAAAACACAGACTAAACCAAACCCGCTGTAAGAACAGAGTGTACAGAAACTATGTACCACCCACTCAGCCTTACAGATGCAAAACAACTGAACCCACAAGGAGGAAAACAAACAGGGAAGGCAGCCGGAGCACAATGCCTGGCTCAGGCAGCAGCAACCAAGCAGCAGCTGTATCACGGAGGTGGGTAAATGGCTGCACAAACACAGCCCTGGGCATGTGGTCCCCCATGTCACCCCAGAGGCCCCTCTGCAGCTGCCAGGGGTGCCAGCTGCCCCCTGCTCGAGCATATTTCTCTAGCACCAGAGCATATTTCCCAATATGATACACACTTGCAGAGCTGTAGTGCCCCAGACTCCCTCGAGTGCAGTAAGTACCTGCTTGGCCTCTGTTAGTTCAGCCACTTCAGGAAGGGCAGCAAGACTAACATGGGAAATGGAAGGGAAAGCTGGAAAGGGAATACATTAGAAGATCTCAACAAAGAGCACAACAATAGGATTACATGCAGTCAGCAAAGGACAGAGCAAGGGAATTTTACTTGGGTATTTAGCCACAAAACAAACCCTTATGGAGCTGGTCAAGCAGTGCAAGAGTCTCTTGGAGAGGCTGTGAATTCACCATTAATGAAGATGCTCAGTAATCAGCCAGATGTGGCCCCGAGCAGCTTTGCAGTTGGTCTTGCTTTGAGTGGCTGGAAGGACCAAGTGACCTTCAGAGAGCTCTTCCAGCCCAAATTAAATTCTACAATGGTGTTTGATCAAAAGCTACCATTAAGCATTGGAATAAAACGGGACCTTGAGAATGGCTGTTCACAGTATTTAGGAAGAAAACTGTGATCAAGGGGACAAATCAAATGCAGAATCATTTGGAAATATTCTGGTATTAATATAAACTTGATGAAATCAAAGGCCAGTCTTATGCCTGACATTCCTGATATTGCTGGATGCATCCAGAATGGGAAAGCCAAACTGAGGGGAAAAGGAGAAGCACCTGTCTCCACCTTCAAGAGATGTCTTTCCTGCCCACCATGCTTTGCATGTTGGAGAGGCGAGGGTAAGGATCCGCCCTAGGAAGAGGCAGCTCCCTGTCCAGTGCCGGCAGGTTCTGGCAGGCAGGAGTGACCTCTCCTGGAGACTGCCAGCCCAGTAGTCCTGCTCCGGGGACGGCAGGAGCCCAGCCACAGGCTCTGGTTGCCTCTGTTTGGCCAGAGTGTAAGAGAGAGTCCCCTGACAAATCTCTGCAGGCACCCCAGCGTCAGCCCCCAAAACACACTTACAACAGACATCCTCCATAACATTGTCAGCCTGCAGAGAAACCTTCCAAAGCCTTTTGGAAGCACCTCTGTTCTGCATTTGGCATGAGTAGGATTACCTGATAATGAAGTGCTCTCTATTTTATCCACAAACACAGTTCTTTAAGTAGATTTGGTACAAAAGATATTTAAATCTGCAGGACCTATTCCAGTTAACCTGTCTTTGGAAGTGGGTGAAATGCAGAAAGGTGACTGTAGAGAACAGTGACAGTTATTAAAAGTAGTGACCTAATTAGTCACATAATTATATATTTACAGAAAAATTGGAATCGGGAGGGACTTCTGGAAGTCATCTCATCCAAGCTCCTGCACAAACAGGTGTGATTAGGTGGTGAGGCTGCTCAGGGACTTGTCTGGTTCAGTTTTAGTATCTGCAGAGACAAAAATACCACTTTCTCTCTAGGAAAGGTGCTTATCTTTTTATGGGATCAGGTCTTATTAAAACACAGTCCCATATTTGGTGACTTCACTGATTTATTTTATGTAGATAACCCTATCAGTACATTTATATCAGGAGTCATTTTACAGCCTCACTTGACACTGTCATACGAAAACAACAATCCCCAGCATTAGTATTGCTCATGGAAAGCAGGTAGCACTAACCATGATAGAAAAATGGTGAGCCTGGAAAGACAAGGAGCCTGCTCAGATGTACAGGCCCACCTAAAAGCCTGTCCAACATGACAAATCAATTTGTACATTACAGTGGTTAATGCATCCGAATTTGGCTCACTCATATGGTAGTAAAGGACGGTGAGGGTTACATGGGTACAATGGAAGACAGTCCCTTGCAAAACAGCATCTCCATAAGGGATGACTAAAATCTGACTCTACCCAAGGGTCATGGTACATAGTTAAATATGATCCTGTTGCTAGAACAAATGCAATTCTTGGACCTACAAGCACGAAATTATCCTGCAATAGCAGAGAGGCAGCATTATCTCAGTATACACTGCAGCTGCAACAGCAGCAGCAAATACTCCACAATACCAAAAGAGAATGTGTAGTTTTATGTCAGTGCTCACAGTTTAAAAACAACAGAGAAATGGTCAAGAGTTCAGGGAAGAGCTTCAAGAAAGACACAGCATCTGGGCAACATACTTCTAGCAAGGATCTTAAGAAGGTCAATCCAAGTTTACCCAACAGAAGGTCAAAAGATGATTCAAGCACTGTCTATAACTACCAGCGCCAGAAGAAATTTTAAGAAATAGGGCTTTTTAATCAGGTAGAGAGAAAAAAACCCAGGAATATAATTTGATGTGGTGGTTGGAAGCCAAGCAAACTCAGAGGAACTATAGGGAGCATTGTTTAAGAAAAGCCATTAACTATTAGAACCACTTATGTAGGAATGTGATAAGCTTCCACAGTTTGAGGTCTTGAACTGAAGACAAAACAGCCTTTTTTCAAAGATACAATGCATCTCAAGAAATGTTGGAGCAGAAATTATTGGGCGAGATTTATTGTCAGAACAGATAATCATAAAGATCCCTCTGGTCTTAAAAATATGAAAAGTGCCCAGGAAGAACAGAAAAGACCTCTGAAAGGACTGAAATACATCAGAACAAATTGTGATATGTTATGAAAGAGATTTTAATTACTATTAGAAGTTGCAAAAGAAAGTGAAATCTTTTTGAAAGCCAGAATTTCTTTAATAAATATTACAAATCTAGTGAGGAAATCCTTCATGTAGCTGCCAACAACTGAAGAAAAGAGGAAGGACATCTGTAGAAAACAAAAAAGAGGTCACAGAAGTATTTCTTCTCTGCAAAATTTTAGTGTAAATGTGGATTAATTTTGGTGCAACTGAAAACAGCACCTAGCCTCTCTTATTTTAAACAAATAAGGCAGAGTTTTGTACTCTCATAAAATCAAACACTGAAAACAAAGGAAGGTGTAAAAATTGCAGTCTAGAGATTGCTCAGTGTTGTTGAGTTTGCTCTGCCCGGTTTTTGAAATCTGGCCTCGTGCCTTGTGTTTTTGTATATTTGCAGAGGCTTTGTGGGTGCAGAATACCACCACCCCAGCCACTTTGTGCTGGTGCCAGTGACAAGGCACAGTTGCAGGCTTGAGGGAGGCTCAAGCTCTGGCAGAGGATTGCCTGGGAAGCGCTGTTTTGATGTGAAACCAGATGGTGTTTCAGTGGTGTTTTGCTTTGAGATTTCTGGGTTTGCTCAAATCCAGGAAACTCTGGAGGAGGGAAACCATAAGCAGATGAAAACAAACCCAACTAACAAACAGAGTTTGCACAAGCTCCCCTGCGCACAGTCTGGGGAGAAATGTAACCCCAGCCTTTCCCACCGGAGCCACACTGGGAGCCAGCACAGAGGAGCCGTGCCGTGAGCAAGGACACGCGGACAGTGGGAGCCCTACAAACCCAGCTCCCTGGGCAGATGGGAAAGGAAACAGGAACTCAAAACAGAATAATGCTTTACAGAAGACGGTTTTTTCCTAAAACAAACCCCAACCACCACCAGCTGGTTCTCATTTCAGCCTACAGACGAACAGATTTCCAGCAGAAAAGCAGCAACAGATGCCTCGGTGCTGCTCTGGAGGAAGCAGAGGCAATTATCCACATGGAACTCACCCTTGGGACTTACAACCCAGGAGGCTGCACCGTGCCAAGCTGGCCCACAGCCAGAGAGCTGCACCCTGCCAATGCCTGCTGCTGTTGCTCTTCCAGCTCTAGGTGCATCCCTCTGGGGCATCACAGGTCCTGGCTGTGCTGTGGGAGCTGGAATTAAGGCTGTCCTTTCCTCTCACATCCTCAGAACTGCTTGCAGCTGGGAAGTGTGCAGGGAGGCACAAGAGGAGAGCTGGGACAAACAAGGCAAGACTTTGGCAGGCATCCCCTGGAGGGAGGACAGGGCCTGTGCTGACCTCTCAGTGCTCTTTTGGGGACAGAAAGCAAAGATGATCTGCCAGTTACAGGTTTTACCCACTCAAGTGCCCATGGTTTTTCACAACTTAGATGCAAGGGAGAAGAGCTGAGGTCCATAGCCTTTCAGGAAGCATCTCACCTCCCTTCATGTGCACCTTACTCTGTGTGAGAAACCCCCTTGAAAGCAGCTCCACACAGGCCCTGCTGGACTTGCTCTGAGAGCCTCTCTGCTTGGTCTGCAAGACTGTTTGACCACAGGAGTTCAAGTTGCATCAATTGACACATGGGAGGCCTGGGACACAGCCCAGGCATCCAAAGTCAAGCACCCCCTGCCTGGGGCTTACCGTCTCTCATGCAACCATCCCATCCTCAGCCACAGAACTGATAGAGCAGCAGTAGCCCAGGCAGCTTCAGCCATAAAACCAACAGTGGGAAGCCAAGTAGGTAGAGAATTGGCTTTGCAAGTTGGCTGCACATTTCCTGCACTTCCAAGGAGCACCCCTGTGCCAAGAAGGAGGCTGGAACTACTTTTGTAACCTTTACAAAACTTGCAAAGTCCTCTCTCCAAGGAGGTATATATAAGGAAGCTGCACTGGTGGATTAGTTGCAGCTGAGCCTTGAGGAGGAGGCAACAGGTGGATTGAGGCTGGGACAGGAGACACGTGTGTGTGCTGCAGAGGCAACCCCAAAATGGTCTATCCCACCATTCCTGTTCCCCAGGGCTCCTCCTGGGGCAGCTGGCTGTAGGGGTGCTGCAAGGCTGTTTGATACCTGCTGGAGCTGGGGTCAGATGAGAGACAATGAGGGCAGGGATTAGCACAGCGGGTTCTGTGTCATTGCCTCCTCTGAGGGTGGGCTCCTGTGTGCTTTACAGCCATTCCCATTCCATGCCACAGTCAGGACCCTTTAGTACTAAGCCTAGATCTTAAGCTTCCTGGGAAGGACTCCATGTGAATTTGTATATAAAACAAAGGGACAGCACATACACGCTTTATATAAACGGATATTGGAGTAAGGAACTCTGCCACAGTTAACATTTCCGCAGGTCAACCCGAGTCCTTGTTATGACTGCAAATGGTTTTTCAAGTACAGCTCTTCCCGTCAAGGAATGTGCATTTTAAATATCTGTAACATATTGTGCACAGATAGATCGCTGTGTCGACAGTGCGCACACACATACACGCTCAATGCTCCAGTGTTACACACTTACATTCACCTCGTGCTCTCTCCTGACCTGGTCTTCCAGAAGCCAGAACACTTTTCAGCCATCCTGTTCGGAGAGCAACCTGGACTTGCTAGCTAATGTCACAGCAGCTTGTTGTGACAAATCAAGAGGATTGATTGGCTTTCTATGGTCCTGGAAAAGGAGGTTATGGTTTCTGTCAGGCTAAATTGTCCCGTTTCTCTGACTATTCCCGCCACCTTACAACTACCTGGCACAGAAAGCTGACAGCCCTGGTGAGGGAGAGGGCCACAGAGGAACACGAGACTAGCAGGCAGTAATTCTTGCACATGTTTAGAGCTGGACTAAAAATAGAGGTTCTTGAACCCATTTCACCGTAAAAAGCCTGCATAATTCAGACAAGTTTTACCAGTAAATTACAGCTACAAAGGAAAAACCCCACAGCCTTAAAAGGTCTCTGGAAGCCCATCCAAAACAGTGTTCTGTCCAAGTGCCCTGTAGGAGAGGGCGGTGGAGAACAGGGTGGGAACTCAGATGCTAAAGACAGCTTCAGCCTGTCGGGAAAACAGCAAACTTTGCCCCCCGTCTCTGATGTGTGCCTGCCACCAGGACAGCATGTCCCAGTGCTCTGGACCCAGGGCAGGAGGCAGCTCTTTGCTTACTCATTTCTATACTGCCACCCCCAGAACATGCGCACACTCTGTACTGCCTCTGCCCTGGGAACTGGCTTCAAGGGAACTGCGGGAAATGAGGAGGAGTCTTTTCTTACCAGACTGCAGTGCAGCCTTTTAAGATGAGTTCTCTCCCTGTATTTATAGAAATATCCCAAGACAAACCCAAACATTAAGTCCATTAGCAAAAAAACCTAAACAAATACTACCCCCAGATACGCAGACCTTGCTCCCCTCATTGCTCAGGTAAAATCTCCCTTTGTTTCTGCAACACTGTGAGTGTAAGGAGTTGACATTCTCCACCAGTCTCCTACCTTCAAGTGTCATTTCTGGTTTCCTCTCCTTTTATTCCTTAAGCCCCTGCTTGCTTCCTCCTTCCTTCTCACAGTCTGCTCAACACAAAACAGAGGCTGTGACCATCTGCAGATGGTGTAGTCAAAGACAAACTCTGGCAGAGCTCATCCCTTCTCATTTGGCCTATAAAGAGTTTCCCCACAAGTATTCAGATTTATTTCATCAGCTACCACTTTTAGATGTTCAGGGATGCAAACTTTCTTTTAACTCTAAATGTTAAACTCTCTAATTAAATTCAATATCTCGAATGCTCCCTCACTAGGTGAAGAGCTGCACCTATCCCTGAAAATGCAGAGGAGAGAATTCAGCTGAGCCAAGAGGAAAAAGGTGGGTTTATTCCCCAGCTGAAAGCACTGCAGCACTTTTAATAGTCATGAGGATGCCCAAGCTTTACTACATAACACACGTATCAAAGCTGACTTCCATGAAAAAAACTGCATCAGAGTAAAACCATCTTTGTTGTGAGCAGGAATATCTGTGACAAGGCAGTTGGCACTTCAGGCTCTGAATTTAGGAGTGCATGAGTGGAAGGGCATCTGTGACTCAAACCTGTTGGTAAGATCATAAAATGTCCTTTCCAGCTTTCCCTGCAACTATTTGGACTGCTGTCTGACACTCCTGGCACCAGCACTCCCTGAGACGGGGATGCTTTCATCTGTACTTGCACAGGGGAATTTATTGAACTGTTAAATCAGCAGCAGCTCCCCCAAGGGTCCAGCTGGCACAACAAGTAAGGCACCAAGGCAGGAAGCAGCCAAGAAAGCGGGGCAGTGAGCCAGGAGCAGCTGCCTCCTCCATGGGACTTCAGGTGCCATCCCCACTCTCAGCAGCTTGGTCTCTGACGTGTCCTGGGCACGCCGTCACGGTGCAGGGCCTGGAATCATGTGAGCAAAAATGCTGCTGGGGCTTCCCATTCAGGCCTGCAGCATCATCAGACAGACAGATGCACTTACACAAGGCAGACCCAATTTTTCCATTAAAGCTCCACCTAGAAATAATGGGGGAAGCCCAGGCAGGGAAAGCAAGCATGCTGACATTCAGCAAAACTCCTCCACTTAAGTGACAAATTAATTAGTCTGGAGGCAGCGAGCAGAAGCATCCCCAGCTTGCTGCAGCACAGTGAATCATCCCCTACTCTTTCCACTGTTTAAAGACTGCCCTGCTCAAGAGTCAAACGCATCTGTGGAAACAGAGGCAAACAGAATTGACAGGAGCTAGTACGTAATGGCTGCCATTTGGCTTTTGCTGGAACCCTTACACAATCAAATTAAAGGAGTAGTATTTAATTGGAAAGTTGTAACTGCCCTACTGGTGTTGACAGGGTGACACACAACTGGTGAGTTGGGTTTATTGGCATTTCCAGGCAACAAATGACAGGTCACAAGACCCTGACAGTGCATGGATGGAGGTCAACAGTAGCCACAAGGATTCTAGTCTCGTCAGCCTTCAAACTTGACATAACTGGAAATATGATCTGCCTGCTCACCTCCGGCCAAGTCTTCTTTCCTCTCACAAAGGCAGTGAAATAAAATAGGGAGAAAAAGATAGCCTAATATTTCTTGAAAGCTTGTTTTCATCTCACTTAAACATGCCTGATGTGTTCTGTTGCCACCAGGCTTTACCCATTTAAATATTAAGGAATCAAGAACTTAGCAACATTGTGAAAATTCCCATATCATCCCAAAATGTTTGCTGTGACTGTCAAAACATACAAACATATATTTTGCACATTGTAAAACATATAACTGGGTCTCAGGTCAGGAGAGAGAGAAAAATGGATTGGTACCATTGTATTCTTAATTAAATACAACAACTCCCCCCATCATAACAAAGAATTTATCATTATTGTGCTGATGCAGGGCCCAGATCATAGATCCCAATCTGTCTCAGGTATCACACACTCAACATGCTTTCTGCATAGTACTGCTCATGCACCCCTTCTGATCTGCATTTCAGATGCCTGGTTTTGAACACAAGAGATATAAATAGATCAAGGCCAGATCAAGTAGTCTCCAAAGTCACTATGAAGTGCTGGAGGACAGCAATGCACCATAAATGTAGCAGTATTTTCCTAAATTTCTGCTATGGCAACCTCTATCAGACCCCAAGATCTCTCATGTTACCCTCTACCCTTCTTTTGGGGCTTTCTCCCTTGCCTGCCACCCCTTGCCCAGGGAAGTCAGGCTGTGGTTTGCCATACATATTATTCCTAAGATATGGTAAAATTGATTTAGAATTGATGAAAACCCCAGAGTCCAAGACAGAGCAATAGGGCAAGCTGCCCAGGTACTGCCTGGTATCAAAATTTCTCCAGGGAAAGGTGGCATTTAACCTTTTAAATAATTAATCATTTAATCTTCAGCCTGCTCCAGGTTTCCTTCCCTGGGAATGCCAATTAATGTTCAATATGGCATTTTCTAAAATATAACTTTGAACAGTTTATGGACTTGGCAAAGATGGTGAGCTCTCCGGAGACCACGGAGTGGCTGTGAGATGACTGTCAGCAAGGATTTTTGAACACAATTAGCTAGGGTCATGTTCTAAGCAGTGACTCAGAAATGAATGGCTCTCTAACCTTTTTGCCAACCTTGCTTCTTTGCCTCCTAATGATTGCTAAATTGAATCTGAAGCAACCCCACTGATGACAGGAACAAGAGCTCTGATTCCTGGGAACAAGTGTTGATGACAGAGGAATTGCTGGTTTGGTAAAGCACTGGTTCCTGGGCTCTGCTCCATCAGAGCTCCATCCAGAATGTTTTGTTATTATGTCCCCAAAATCCCCTGGGCAGGGGAAGATGCAGTAGAAGCTCACTCAGTTATTTTTCAGAGACTTTCCCCTCCAGGCTGTCAAAGATCTGAAGGAGCTGGCAACCAGCCCACACTTATTCTGATAAATGCTATTTGCAACTAAAAAAGGATTCAAATAGCCTCTGAAAGCTTGTCTGAAGGGGAACAAGCAGTCTTCTTCAGAGATGCCATTAGCAGGAAAATGTGGAGAGGGCTATTCTGGGGGCTGCTTATTTTTGGCTTTCACCCCACTTTGTCATTTGCCCTGGCCAAATATAAGGAATAAGGAAATTATAATTAGCACTTGGGCACTGTCGTTGGGAGCAGCAAACAGGACACTGCCAAAATTCAAACTCTAGTTTCCTCGGCTTCTTCTTCCATTCCCCTCCCCATGATATGAATCCAGGGAATCTGAGATTTGGCCACTGTGTCCACCAGACAGCACGGATTCTCCATTTACCACAAAATGATGATATATCAGGAACTAGGCACTGGCCATATTTTTTGCCTGCCTGATCCTGCTCTTAGTCTTGTGGGTATACAAATCTTCCCCTCACAGCTATCTGGAAGTGAGAGAAATGCAGAAGCCTGAAGGGAGAAATTTTAAGGGTTAACAGAAAGAAAGTGCCAATTTTCCATTACATTTTTAATCACTAAATAGCCATATACAATTAAATGGTTGAACTGGGAGGAAGAGATGAGCTGATGCTGTGAGATGATGGGTGAGCAGTGAAAAAAAATAATGGAACCTTTGGTCTTAGAAGACAAGCTGGGTGGCAGTGGTGGGTCAGTGGTTTTTGGATTTCCAAAAGCTCGTCCCACTGCTGTAAGACAGTAGCTGACAACCATGATGGGAGCTTTGCCATGCGCTACACTGGGAGCAGAGTGAGTCTCTTGGCCCAATATCCACCACAAATGCAGGAGCTTTTGCTGTTCCAGAGTTAGCTGTTGCAGCTCAGTTCTCCAAATTAATGCTTCTCAGATGAGACAACCCCACCAGATCCCAGAAATCACTAAACAGAGGGAGATGGGGATCCTGTCTCCACCTGATGAGCTGATTGGTCTGTATGCCCACTTCCTCAGCACCATGAGGCCCCCCTGGCCAGCAGACCAGATGCCCATTTCAATCTCAACAAACTGCTTGTTACCTCTTCCCAGCCTCCCAGGGGTCAGTGTACCTCACTGGACATCACAGGTCACAGACAGAGTGATGTATTTGGGCTGCACAGTGAGGTGAGATATAGCTGTCACTTAGAATAATCCCAGAGCTTTGTACCCCTACTGCAGCCCGGACCTAGGACACCAGGTTCACTCCTGATCATTCACATCCTGTTCCTGCGGCACCTCAGAGTTGTTGTGGGTTTTATCCTCCATGCTATAGGTCTGAAGTTAGTTTTCAATGAATGCACTGTGTGCAGGGAGTGCTCTCTGATCTGTGGTGGGAGGGATGCAGGAGTCAGGCAGGAAATTCTTCCAGACATCAGGTACCCCACTCAATGGCAATTCTTCTTTAAGGTGCACCATGACTCAACAGCTTTGCTGTCTTTCCCAGTTTTCTACAGTCTCCAGACTCTTCCTAGGCTACAGGGGTCTGTACTAAGTCTACATTACCAGCCTTTCCTTCTCCTAGTTGATATTCTGGTAATCATCAAGACATGAAAAAAAATTCAGTTATAGCTGATACTGATACCCAATCCAAGGTAGCAAGCTTACTACTGCTTAATAGCATTAGCCTCCCGCCTCCATGTAAATATATTCTTGCATTGAAAGACGTGTGTTTTACGTATTTATCAGTTAATTACAAATAAGGAATTAGAAAATTAATCCTCTATATGTAATGAATCATAAATTAATGTATTTTCCCTTAAAAGCATCATGGGTAACTGTAAGGAACTTGTAAGAAATTAGCTGTCTGTTTTATATATCTTCATAATCCTTGCCTTCCTCCTCCACATGTTTGCTGGCATGATTCTGTGCACAATCTTCCTTTTGGTATAGATTTGCAGCTTGTGGACCTTTGCACTGGAATTCACAACACTCTGCTCCACTGACTGATCTGCTAGGATCCTTCCAGTCTTCCTGCTTAGAAATTCACATTAGCCCCTCTGTAAAGATTAAGGAAGTCAAAATGCCATTGGTTTTCTGTTGTCTTTCAGTTAACAGGAATAAATTTACAAAGAGCTGTGGTTCATAAAAGGAGTAAACAGCACAGGTTGTTGCAAAACCTCCTTGTCTCCCTCTGATATGAAACTGCTAGAAAGTCATGATTATTTTTTAATAGTTGATGCATTTCCCCTCTCTTTTCACAGCCTCCCAAGAAAACTGAAATCCCATTTTAATGCTCTTTCTTTCCATAACAGGAAGCGTGGAAAGTGTTACGGAAGCAAAAGCAGAGATATTTGCCAGACCAGAGGCTTCCAGGAGCCAAGACAGTAAGAAAAAATCCTGAACTAGCATAAGATTTACAGTCAACTTGCCAGAGCTGGGACTCAGAGCTGAGTTACAGTGACACGAGTTACCATAAGTAAGCAGCCACGCACACAGGACGAGCCAGGACTATTGCAAGGCAAACGTAATTAAGCTCAGCCTGTGATGAAAGGCAGTAAGATGATCTGCTCCTCCTGGGCTGCAGCACGTACACTCAGACAGCTGCACCAGGGCTTGCAATGGCATGGCAAAGCCAGGGAGCGTGGGAGCCCTTTGGAGCCCTGAGCCCTTCAAAGCAAACTGTCCTTTAGGGATGTCTTTGCCACAGGGGAGCAGAGCACACAACAGGAGCAGGAGAGATGACCACAGGACGCTCTGCTGCACCTTCCCAGAGCAGGCTGAGTGTGCACTCCTCAAACAGGCACCCCAGGGGCCAGAGGAAAGGGGCCGTAGCAGCAGGCAGAGCATGCAGCCAGGGTCAAGAGCTGTCACTGCAAGAGGAGTAATCACTGCCTCCAGGGTTTGGTCCCTTTGCCCTCTCATGTCACCTCCACCCCTTTCCCACACCTGCAGCCAAGCAGGCTGCAGGTTTCCCTTTATGAAAATATTGCCTGTCCAGCCTTAGGTCAGCCACCTCCTGCCCCCATATAGCCAGGTTAAACAGCAACAGTGACACATCAGCTGTACTGCAAACACCTCCAATGGTTGTCTGGTTTTAGGAAGGAAAGCCAACACAGAATACCCAAAAATCCCCCTGGTCTGCAGGCCAGAAGCAACACTTCATTCGTTATTGCCATGATGGCTCCAGGAAATGTTTGAAGCATGACAGGAACCATCACACTGCAGCACCAATCGCATCATGTAGTGGCACAAGATAAATAGGATGCTCTTGTCCTCTACTCCTTGATCCTATCAGCTATAAGAGAAAGCAAAGCTCAGCCCTAGAGAGGACAGAACTGTGTGTGCCTGGTATAGCAGAAGAGACTTAGAGTGGTGGGACAAGTGTCCTACTGTACCCAATTCTTCTCAAGACTCCCCCTGTGCCACAGCTGGCTCTGGAATAGTTGAGCTGCTGGGCTTTCATTTTACACACTGGTTGACTCTGAATGCTAAAAATTATCCTGGAGACTTCCTCACGTGAAATGTTAAAGATATATTTTAGCACAAGTGCCCACCTCACATTTTTGCTCACAGCAGGGCATGGTACTGGGCAATGTCCCATAGCAAAGTTTTCTACTTTGTCCCCTCACTTTGGTCCCAGAACTGACAGACCTCACTGACCTCACAAGGCTTTTTGTGGCAAGAAGACAGGACTAGAAATTGGTGGTGAGAAATGCACTGCAAGGGATATATTTTGAGCTAGGCTAAAATTAGAGCTCTGACCCTGCTTGTTTATATATAGCAAGATCTATACATGCACTTGCTGGCTGTAAGTCAGTGAAGGGGCAAAGACACCCCTGCAATACACACCCCAATTCTGCTGGAAGAGCAAAGCTGTTGGGTGCAGCTCTTAGGCAGCCCCAAAACTGTCTCCCAAGGGCAGAGGGGCAGCAAGTGTGGCTGCCCCAGGGGCAGAGGTGGTAGCTCCTGGCGTGAAACAGCCCTGAAAGTACCTTCTTCTCCAGGACATCAGATGGGACAAACCCACAAGGAGGGGGAACACCACTAGCTCAGGACTGCAGCTGGAGGGTTCTGCAGCACCCTCCTGCACAGGACTTGTGGGGCCTCCTCACAGGCACCTTGGGAGAAGCTGCAGAGTGGGAAAGAAGGCACGGTGCTATAATGTGGAAGGTGCAGGCCTTTCAACAGGGATGCAAACTCCTAGTACAAGACTTCTGGCTTGTGGCCTCCACAGCTGGGCTGCAAAAGAGCAAACCCTTTCCTTTCACCCCACTGCACCCAAACACTCACACTCCAGTCTGGCACTTCATCCCAACCCATGTGCATTGGGATTTTATCATGATAGCTCAAGACACATTCATTACTCTGTGATCCCTGTTTTTGCACAAGATTCTCATTTTCTGCTCAGAAGAAAAACACATTTCTGGTCCTCCTGGGTACAGAAAATTGTTTGAATCTATTGAACTGTAGTTGAAATCAAGAAAAAGAAACCAAAATTAATACTTTGTTTAGTCTCAAAACTTTTTCTGCACATAATTCATGTTTTTCACAGCCTGAAGCCATGGCTGAGCAGGCAGGGGCAAATGGGGCTGAGTGCCTGTGAGTCCTCTATGCAGAAGTGAAGCAGGTGTCTAATCCTGTTACATCAGGACATCGCTCTGCTGAGCCTGTATGTAAAGAGTAATCCTCTCTCTTGCCTTAGGCCTCTTGAGTCCTCCTTGCACCCATGGTATTAAATACACCAGAAAAATTGCTTTTAAAACCCAACAGGATTATAAATATCAAAGAGTAATTCAAAGACCTGTACCCTTCCTCATTACCACATTGCCCATAAGGTGTGGACCTTACAGACCTCCACTGGCTGAGACCAGCCCTGTTCTTGTAAGTGCTTCCTGAGATGCCTGTGTGCTCCAGAACCTGGAGCTGGTTTTGAAATCATCTTCCTTCTCTGTGATTCTTTGAGCAGCCATGAAAGGCTTAACTAGTTGTGCACTGTGCTGCCTTACCACCACCAGCTTCCCACATGCTGCTGCTGTGCTAAGATGTGGTTGTAGCAATCAGGGCTCCCAAGTAGCCCACAAATAGCTCACAAGTTGCCTGGCAATGCCAAGTTCCTTGGTGTCTTCCCACAGTTATGGGGGTCAGGCCAGCCTGAGACTTCAGACAGTGTGTTGGGCAGAAAACCAGAAACTTGATTATTGTAATTAGCTGAACATCTACAGGTTCAAGGTGGAATGATTGTGACATTTAAATGTTAGATACAGAATCCCAAAGACATGGTGTGTCCCATTTGGATTCAGTCCTTCAAGACTAGCAAGTGCTGACTTTAGGGTGGATGTTCAGCCTTAGCTTTGCCCTCTGAGATCTGGCAGGACAACAGATTCAGTATCTGGTATGGACATGACTAACTCCAATGCCTGCACTGAGCAGATAACTGAATGGAAAATGCATTAATAGAAGAAACAGGGAAATGTATTAAAGAAGAAATACATAAACAGAATTAATATAGATCCATAAAAACCAATAAATTAATAAATAACAGCTCCTGGAGTCATCTGGTTCTGGGATCCTGTTTTCTGAGGCTATGTCCTAAATAATAAACCTGCCCAGAGCTGAGCACAAGGGAGGGTCTCACACCTGCAGCATGACTCCAGCACAACCCTGCCAGCCAGTCCAGGGAAGATGCACCCTTTCTTTGACAGCAGTAGCCCCATGATATCTGTGGCTGCCCCAAGGCCACAATAAAGGCTTCTGGCACTGCACAGCTGCACCCACAACAGCCGCACCCTCAGGTACCACATGGTCACGGGTAGGGGAGCTTGCCTGGATAACACATCTCTAATGTACAATGCAATATCCTCTGCTGGTTATACAGAAAAGGCCCACCAATACAGACAGATGGCTTTCCTACCTGGAGGTTGGACTGGTTCACCAATAGCTTCATTCTCTCTGGGCTCGGATGTCCTGTCATACCAATCCAGAGAAAGCTCTTCTGCTGCAAGCCAGTCCCCCAAGCAGAGTGCAACATGCTTCAATCCACACTGCTTCGTTCTGAAATATCAGCACCTCCTGGGGCTTGTTTCCTACCCAGGAGATAAATGCTGGATCAGACTTGTGGAAGAATCACATCCAGCCCCATCCTGCTCCCCCAGGTTCATGCCCTGCAGACAGGATGCTGATGTGTGTACAGTGCATGCATTGCTCTGGTTGGGCTCTTGGGAAAATAAGCAGGCAGATAAGGAGAGGGAGCCGGGCTTCCCACCCATGCAGAGACTTTGGAAGAATCGCAAATAAAACACTAATCACATTCCTCACCTCATCACGAAATCCTCTCTGCTGACCCCCTGTTAGAAGCAGAAGTCACAAGCAAGACCCCAGTGAGAAGCAGCAGCCTTAGGTCTGCCATGCAATGCCTTGGCTGTATTTCAAAAGCCAGTATTTGATTTTATTGCTGAAGATACAAAGATATGTGGTTCCCACAGCATGAGGAGCATTTTGTTCTTTCCACTGATCAATAACCCACGACTGAGCAGAAACCGCTCTTCTAAAAGCCTTTTCGGATCCCCATTTGCCAGAACCTTGTATGTGAGGAGCTGAGTATTTTATCTCCAGGGAACATTGCACAGAGGGAGAGCTGCTGGTTGTTAAACAACGAATCCAGTTCACTGGAACACACAGAAAGGATTAACAGGCACCATTTATCTCTTGGATTTTATTTGCTGTCTTCTTGTCCCAACTGACTGCAAAAGAAACCTGACCTCAGCTCAGATATAGCCTGGCAGAAAGTGTGGAGGGCACAAAGTGGGGCTCAAAGCAGGCTCAGTAGTGTGACCAAGGGCAAAACAGGTCACAGAGGACACTTTTTGGTGTGTATTACCATGCTGCCCATCTGCACAGCAAGCCTCCCAGAGACCAACCTGCCCTTCCTAGTTCTTCCATAGCCTGATGCTGTCAGACATCACCTTCTTTCACAGTTTCACCTTTGGTTTTCCTGGGATACAGAGCAGTACCTGTTTCCACAGCTTCTCACAGACTCAGCATTGCTGTGCATCAAGTGTCAACAAAGATGCCCACAGTGTCCAAGCCTCTGTAGCATTCACCCCGGTTTTCTTCTAATCTTACACTATTTTTCCTGCCACATTTAGCCTTCCTGAAGACAGAATGGAAAAGGCAGTTCTGACACCTTCATATTGCCTCCAGCAAGAATCCTTCCTAAAATGCTGAAGTTTTTTGGAACAAATAGCACTTACCTCACCTGACCATTCCAACCTTAAATATTTGAGCACCAAAGGTCAGAACCCAAAATTACGGTAAGGTAATGCTGTTCTGATTTCATTTTGCAGGGGAGGACCAGAGTGGTACATGAGTGATTATGCTAAGGACAATATATTTGAGGTTTCTGTTCCTTACTTTTCATCTCAAAAGCCTTAAATGCAACTACTCATGCCTCCAATTTTCCTCCAAGGAAATTTACTCCTATTAACAACCCCCTGCACACACTCAGTCTTGTCCCTGTTTTGCTGGTTGTTCCTCTGCTCCAGCATGTACATGAAGTATGAGAAACCTGGGGTAAAACCTTGGCTCTGAGGCATGCTGTGACAGTGGCTCTGCAAGACAAGAGAAGCTCTGGCCTCCTGCCTCAGCCTCCATGGGCTGACAGATACATACCCCCATAGAGCTGAGCCAGCAGGAGCCCAGCCCATTCTGGACACTGTGCCTCAGCAAAACCCACCTGAATCCCTCAGTTTATTGTGTGGTCACTTCAAATTCCTGGGGCAAGAGAAGGCCCCAGAAATTTCTCCCCCAGCCCAGAGAGATATGAAATCAAAGCTTTAGGTTAAGTCCTTGTGAGATTGCTGCTAGAACACAATGAGCATGATCCAAGAGCAAGCAGTTGTAATTTGAGGGCTATTTGTGCCCTTTTTATGGTTTTCAGTTTCAAGGAGCGCAAGCACTTGTTTGTGTGTTCATAAGTCCCTTCTCAGCCAGCCAAGGGCTGATTTTGACTTGTCAGAAGTGCCTCTCAGTGCCACTGCCATTAATGGCAACCAACTGTCCCTTCTGGTTATCTCCTCCCCACTAGCCAGCTAATATCCTATGCTAATTGCAGAATCACACAATTGCAGAATCAACTAGGTTGGAAAAGACCTTTGCATCATCAAATGCAACCTATGACCTAATGCCACCTTGTCAGGTAGATCATGGCACTGAGTGCCACATCCAGTCTTTTCTTAAACACCTCCAGGTACAATGACTGCACCACCTCCCTGGGCAGCCCATTCCAATGCCCAATCACCCTTCTGTGAAGAGCTTCTTCCTGATGTCCTTGTTCCTAACAAGAGGATACACATACAGCATTCAGATGCTGTGAAACCAGAAGCTATCCCACCTCTAAAATCCCAGTGGCATTTCAGTTTGAGATCTATACACTGGCCATCCCTAAGAGCCATGCCCACTCCTGCACTATGGACAGTGCCAGAGGCCGCAGGCTCCTCCACATGGACAAGTTTTCAGTGCCACGTGTACTGCTGGCACTCAGGTGTGCCACACGTGTTGGAGTTTGCACGTGGCTTTCTGTGTGCTGCACAGGGCACCTCTGATCTTACAGATTTACATACGGAGGCACATGGAAATGTGTGCACAGGGCATGCATTAAGTGCACGCACTAAGTGCACGCGTTTCTGGACAGCACACGGAGCTGTGCGTGTGGATCGGGTAAATATTGACTCAACAGTTTTCTCTGCAGCTCAGCCTGGCCACAGCAGCCCCAGACTGCAAGGAGTCTTTGTCTTCAGCTGGCAGCTCTGGCTTTGGCAGGGGCCAGATGAATCCGCTCCAGCAGCACAGACACCCCGCAGCAAACCTGGGCTGGAGGCTGCTTCTCTCAGGGAGCTGCTTGTGCAGCTCATCTTCTGCTGCACGCAAAAGTCTGTCGAATTCTTTGGAAGACAAACCCTATGCCATGAGGACACATTTTGCATTCAGCATACACATGTAGTACCAGGGTAAACAAAGCTGTGGGTTTGTGTTTGTGCACTCAAGCAGGAATGCATGGGATGTGCTTGGTTTGTGTTCCAGCATCTGTAAGTGGGGGATAAAACAGGAGGACCTTGTGGTAGGTTGTAACCCATGTTTTACAAGGTGTGGGCTTATGTTTGGGTGTGTTTGCAGGTGACTGGAGGATCTCCAAGGAGCTGTAACGCAGTGAGAGCAGCTGGGGCTGGCACTGTATTAATCATGCTAGAAGGGCAACACAAAGGGGTCAGAGCTCTTCCTGAGCTTTCATCAGGTTAAAGCATCGCCAAAGGCAGGCAGGGCAGAGATGCCTGCACAGGAAGACTTCAGCCAGACCTGTGGCCCCATGGCTCATGAGCAAGCAGCATGCACCCCCAGGACAGGAGTGTGTCTGTGCCTGTGCTGCGGGCTGCTCCGTGTTCGCACACAGCCTCCCGCAACACATCAGCTCCTCCTGCCTTTTGCTACAGCAAGGCAGCCCTAAAGCCTTCCTAGTATAGCTGCATTAAATAAAAATTCTCTACAATGTTTTTTAAAGTCTGAACGTTCTGACAGAGGCACTGGAACAGTTTTACAGGAGTAATTGCTAAGGTTACCTCAGTCCACTGTCTCTGCTGATGTGTGGCAGCAGCGTTTCCTTCCAGCCCTCTGCCTTCACACCAGGCGCTCTTTGCTGGGCCTGAAATCAGTGGTGGCTCTAAGACTTAGAGGCAAGAGCAATTCCCCCTGAAAATTGCTGTCTCTCAGGTCTCTCAAAGCAGAACATTTTGAAAATTTGACTTTGACTGTCAGTTGGGCATTTCCAGCTGCCCTTTTTCCCAAGCAACCCTCCCAAATGGCCCAGCTGCTTCCCCATGTGCCAACATCCTTCCTGGCAGCACTGCCTCAGGAGGCTTGCACAGCCCCAGGATGGGGAAGGGGATGCCCTCAGCCACTGCAGCCAAGAGAAGGGCAGCGTTAGGCCACAGAGCTGAGCCCCCCGGGAGACACTGCTGCAGTATAGGCACAATTAGATTTTTCCAGTTTTAATCAAAAGCAGGCATTTAAGCTGGGTAAAGAAAAATCAACAGAGCAGAAAAAAAATATACAAGTAATTTCCTGGCCAAAGAAAAAATATAAACTCTGTAACATTTGGACAGGAAATATTTACTTATTAATATTTTTATTTAATTCTATATGCTGTGGGAGTTAGGGATGGGATCAGAGATCTCCATAATGCATCAAGCATGACATAGAGGTTTTTTCAGGCACACACAAGGTGAAGCATGTGTAAGGCCTGATTCTGGCTGAGGCTGCATCATGGGAGCTGTGAAATGAGGCTGGGGATGAGGGGAGAAGCCTCATCCCTCTCCAGGGCAGAGGCATCCCTGACCCTGTCTGCCTATGCAATGCTCCCATCTAATTAGGTGGAACCTGTTGGCCAAAGCATCTGCCAGCCAGGACACTTCTGTGAGAGCTTTCAGATCAGTGCCACCAGCAAGCAGAGGGAGGTGGTAAAAATAACCCCTACTTTGAGAACTGTGATGTACTTACAAGCTGCTAAGAAGGAGGCTGAGCCTGATGTGCTGTCCCACCCGAGCAGAGAGAGATAACGAAACGGAAAAAGTGAATCTGCTGGGGTACAGAGACAAGCAGTCTCTGCACTGTAAATCAGAGCTGTGAGCACAGGGAAGACAGGGGAGAAGCAGGCAGGCAGTACCAACACTAAGCAGAGTTACAGCTCTCCGTGAAGTTTGTTCATTTTGGGATGATGGCAAAAAAGAGCAGAACATTGTGCAACGGATGGGGGCATATGGCTGTGGGAAGAGGTGCTCAGCTCTACAGTTTCAGCACAGCTTCCTCAGGGCAGGTTATATTCAGCCAGGAACATTAACTAACCAGAGCTTTACAAAACAAAATGTACTTGGGAAAAGCTGTGCTAAGCATGGTGTCAACCATATTTGTATTGTGAGGAACACACTGCTGAAAGAGGCAGCTTTCTGTGGGCTGGACAGCACAGACTCCTTTAACAACGCCAAAGTGGCGTTTCACAGGGACACGATGGCAGGAGGTGTGACAAAATAGTCCCCAAGGGTCCTGAGTCTTGTCCTCCTTTCCACAGAGCCCTGCCAACGTGCAGGGAATGAACCGGGGCAGCCCGGGAGGAGCTTGGCACACAGCTCCCAGTCTGCAGCAAGCCCAGTGGAGCCCAGAGGAGCCAGCTTGCTGCAGCCTGGCCTGGTGGCCTTTCCTTACAGACCCCGGGCCCAGCATTGTCTTAAGAGGTTCACAGAGGACATGGCAGCATGCTGAAGGCTTCAGGTCACAGAAGCCTGAGTTGGACTCTATGATTCTGGGGTGTCCCCTCCAACTCAGCATGTTCTATTATCCCATGGTTCTATAAGCATTAAGGATGGGCAGGATCCAGAGGACTCCCAAGCATCTGTGGATGGGCAAGGGAGCCTTGACACGTCCTTGTTTTAACAGCATCTGGTGTATTTAAAATCTGAACAGTTAAAAAAAAAGCCTGAAGAGGAATGCAAACAACCTGCAAGAAAGCCAACAAGACCTCCCAGCTCCAGGGATTTCCATAGGGAATCCTGCTCCTGCCCATGGTTTGCCAGAGACCACTGCAAACAGCAGCAGCCTTCCTTTTCAGCCTGCCTCCCACTCAGATGGTCCTGACCCTCTGAGACTGTAAACCTACTCTAAAATGCAAGGAAACCACAGACACAGATCTCCTGGGGAAGCTGAGCAAGGAGGGGACTTGGAAAGCTCTGAACAGAAGGGTCCAATAGGCTCAGCAACACAACGACCTTCTCCAGATTTTCATTAGCTTGGTCAAGCCTAGCAGATAAGGAGCAGGAAATACGTCAAGCCGAGCTACAAAGATCAGCCAAGACCTTCACACATGTCTGAGTTTGTTTGTGTAGGAAGCAGGGGCATCACACAATGATAAGGGCTTTCAGCCCATGGTACATGAGCTAGGAACGTGCTTGATAAAAATAGGCACTGCACATTTGGTAACAGCAGGGAAAAGCATAATCCTGGCTTTTCACTTACAGTCCCAGTCTACCTGTTATTATTGTCTGGGCTCCAGCAGTGAACCTCAGCCAAATTCTGGGATGATTTATTCCTCGCTCAGTATCATTCCATTTATTGAGTGGAGTTACTTAGTCATTGCAAAATTTGGCCCAATTCTTTTTATTTGGACATCTATTTTATTTTTGTAATCATGCCCCTGTAATGTTAACCCTGCAGGTTATGAAAATAACCATTTTCTCTAGCAGGACCAACATGGCATTTGGAAAAGAACCATATGCTAGCCCTCAAATTCTGCTTTATTTAGATATGTTCTGGAGGTGGTGCTGATGCGCACTTGAAGATCAGTCTCCAAGTGCCTACGCAGGAATTAAACACAGGATAGGAGATAAAGCTCTTGTCCATAGGGACGCAGACATGGCAGGACAAGAAGATAAATCTTTGCTTTCCTCTGATAAATCTGAATTTCCAGTCACTTGAAAGCAGACAGACCTGTCAGCACAACCACACACGAATGCAGGCCCTGGGCATGGCATTGCTGTGGGGCAGGGAGGGGCAGCACTGGGACAGGCAGCCTCTCAGTTCAGCCCGCCCGTGACTGTGCCCTGCCAGCTGCAGGGTCAGTGCAACCAGCCTTGGTGGGGCCTGGCTCCTAACAAAACTTCCCCTCAGTTTTGGGTGTAACACAGCATTTGTGCAGCAAACACCACGGCCTTGAACACTTCCCTCCATGGCAGGTACCTCAAATTCTCTTGGAGGGACCATGCCAGCGCTAGCTCCCTGCTGGATCCCTGCTGGATTCCTGGAGCCATGTGGGCAAGGGGCTGTTGCTCCACCACAGCCAGGAAGAATTCCTCAGCCAAGAGTTTTCCACCACCACCGGGGGAGCATTGGCAGGGGATCAGCACCCCTGACCTGCCCTTGCTCTGCCCGGACAGACAGCTGTGGGTACCACCCAGGATGGGCCAGGCAGAAGGAATTTCCCCAGAGAAGCAGGCAGCCAGCCCAGCGGGGCAGCAGTGCAGGGGTGTCCAGAGGCTGCTGCCATTTGGATAAAAGTCCCTCATCCCAGCTGTAACTGTGGCCACGTGGCCTCAGGGAAGCACTGGTACCTCACTCGGGAGTACCCACCTGACTTTTGGACACCAGTGGTTTGGAGAGCCTCTGTCCCCTATCCCGTATGATCACTACTAGCTGTGCATAAACCTGTCTCCTAGGAATCTCCCTAACTGCATTTTGAGTGGGCTGGTCCTTTTGGCATCCACAATATTCTTTGGCAGTGAATTTTGGGATTCAGTTATTCTTTGCGCAGAAGATGTATTTCCTTTTGTTTGTCCTAAACCTGCTGTCCAATAACTTATACACTGCTCCAGCTTTTGTATTGTCAGAAATAATTAAGAAGATCCTCATTGATCTTCAAAAACTATTCCTGCATCTGCCTCCTTTCTTCATATTTGTTCAGGGTTTTTTTTAACTAAAAGATCCTACTCTTAAATTTCTGTTCAACAGCAAGAAATGCAGATCATTTTTGGATTTTTTTTCTGTTTAATTACTAGACCTACACAGAATATTCACAATACCACACCAATGTCATTTTAGATGGTTGCCAGATTAGGATTTTTGCTTTACTCTTGATTTCTTTCTATCGTGGTTTAACCCCAGACAGACACCAAGCCCCACACACTCACTCCCCATCATCAGGTTTGGGGGAAGAATTGAAAGGCTAAAAGCTGGAAAACTCATGAGTTGAGATAAAGACAGTTTAATAGGGAAAGCTAAAGCCACACACACAAGCAAAGCAAAACAAGGACTTAATTCACTGTTTCCCATGGAAAAGCAGGTGTTCAGCCATTGCCAGGAGAGTGGGGCCCTATCACATGCAATTGTTACTTGGGAAGACAAACACCATCTCTTCAAACATCCCCCTCTTCCTCTTTCTGCCCCCCTTTACATACTGAGCATGATGCAATATGGTCTGGAATATCCCTTTGGTCAGCTGGGGTCACCTGCCCTGGCTGTGTCTCCTCCCAGCCTCCCATGCACCCCCAACTCCCTCACCGCTGTGGCAGCATGGAAAGCAGAAAAGGCCTTGGCTCTGTGTGAGCCCTGCTCAGCAGTAACAAAAACATCTTGATATTATCAACCCTGCACTCAGCACAAATCCAAAACACAGCCCCATACCAGACACTGTGAAGGAAATGAACTCTACCCCGGCCAAAACCAGCACACTTTCTTAAGTATTGTCAGCATTCTTATCACTTAATAGTTGCTGAGCAGCAAGCTGCCTTCAGACTACCCACAATGACTCCAGCATTTCTTTTGCCATCAATAATTCCTGGTTTAGACTACTTTGTATTGAATATATAGCCAAGTATGCCCAATTTACAGTGTTGCAGGGAACAGAGTTAGATTTTATGATATCGTCTTATCCTCCTTGAGTGTTCACTTTAGTCTCCACTCAGCCAGTGGTACAAAGACTTTCTAGTGAGCTTCCCTCTTTCAATGTGTTTGCAAAAGTTTATAGCAGAAAATTCTAGCCTTTTACAAGCAATTCTTCAGAATCTTTTTTTAAGCATGTCTCTTTATGATTTCACATTTAACATCCCAGTATTTATGATCCTTTCTGTTTTCCCCCTTTGGACATGACTTATGCTTTTTGTAGGATATCTTTTTATTTCTAATAATATTCTTTCATCTACTATTTAACTATGCTAGCTATTTTTATTCTTTTTGAAAAGTCTTTCTGGTAGTTTATCCATTTATCATGGACTCCTAATATCCAGAGCCTAGATATCCTCAAGCTTTTTTTACTCTTTTGGGTTCTTTTAATTTTCATCCTTGAAGCTAAGACTTTAATGTGGAGGATGGGGGGAGGAAGTTTCACCCTACAGAGCTAAGAAATTTGAATGCTTGATTATCTCTATTGCAAAGTGCCTCTTCATTGCATCTGTACATCCAAGAGCTCACTGCAGCTTGTAGGTGCTCAAACTTGAAGCACTGCCTATAGGAATCGTACAAAAACATGCCCTTTTGTAATATTTACTCAGTCTGTGTCAAGTTAAGTGAAACCACTTGTTACTGCTTTATTGGCTACTTTTGGACCCTGTCATTCTGTCAGAATACCTCATCCATTGCAGAGTCCCCTCTGGGTGCTCAGTTTTGGAACCTGGCCATATACAGATCCTATGGAGACAGGACATCTCTGCCTGTAAGGGCTCTGTGTTACTTGCTGGCACTGTTAACTCAGGTTTTTCCTTCCCTGGTTGACCTGGTCAGCCATCATGCATTTTGATGTCCAACTGGTCAGCTTCTTTCCACTAGGCTCCTGAAGCAACCACATTTCAGCTCAGACATGATACTGCTCTCTTCCCTCAGATGTTTACAGGAAGCCTTCCTTCCTCCCTGATTCAGACTCCCATTCCTGCTGACAAAACAGGCCCTTTTCTAATGTAGAAACACCATGGGATCCCTGCATAGCAGAAGGAGGAAAGCCACCAGTCTCGGGTTCCTGAGCAAGGGAACAGCTCAGGGACACCTGAGAAGGCCACATGCAATCCCAATAATGTGTAAATACCATTCATCAGCTTCCTCAGCCTGAAATCCAGTTCACCAGCAGTGGCAGAACACTGTTTACTCCCCAGTTCCTATAAATATCTGCTGAACAGCCAAAAGTGTGTTTGTGTCCCCAGTGAGCAGGTGCCTCTGGCCAGCCAGGGGCTGCACACAGCCTCTGACATGGGAAATGGTTTTAAACTGAAAGAGGTCAGGTTTAGGTTGGATATTAGAAAGAAATTCTTTACTGTGAGAGTGGTGGGAGCCTGGAACTAGTTGCCCAGAGTAGTTGTGGATGCCCCAGCCCTGAAAGTATTGAAGGCCAGGCCGGATGGGGCAATCTGGTCTAGTGGAAGGTGTCCCTGCTCAGGGCAGTGTGGCTGGAACTGAGTGATCTTCAAGGTCCCTTCCAGATCAAGCCATTCTATGATTCTATGACTCAGGCCTGGAGGGGCTGGGGTTCTGTGCCAGGCTCTCCAGCAAAGCAAAGCCTGCTTCCTTGGCACAGGTGATCTCACCACACAGCTGGGATTTTATAAACCATGACATCACATTGCTGGGCATTTGTCCTCTGAATGAATCCACGTCCTTGCCATTCACCAGCCAAACCTATCTCCCATGGCTGCAAACCAAAAGATCTCCATCTGCATGGATTAACAAACCAAGCCTCATAAATTCCCAGCTCTCCTACATGGAAACTGAGGACCAGAGAGAAGCAGTGCTCAGCGTCAGGCAGTGCATCACTAGCAAGGTCAGGAACAGCCCTCTATTCCCTGACCCATCTCCCTTCATCTGTCCCTGAAAGCACGAGACCAGATTCTGTCCCTGAACAAGAAGTAAGCCCCAGGAAGCCCAGCTGGCAGCACCCTTGCTCCGAGACCTGGAGTACCTCAGCATCTAAAGCTAAGCAGAAATCTCTGCAATGCTGACACCTTCCCTGTTTTGCCTGCTTGCTTGCTTCGTCTGTATGGTAAAAGTACATAGGAACATGGTATCCAGGAGCAAACACACGCATAGACACAGTCACAAAATTCATAAATAAACTCACAAAGTTTCCACTCATAGTGGATTTGTTATTTTGGTTTGATTTTCTGGGAAAAGGAGGAGTTGGTTGATAACTCCATAACTCCACATTTATTTCGGGGAAAAGAACCAGAAATGTCACATAAAAATGTCAATATGCTTCACAACTTGTAAAAGCAGGCAAAACTTAATTCTTCAGTTCATTTCATTGGATCCCAAAGGTGCATAAACTATGGGGTGCTACTAATGGAGGTTGATTAAAAACAGGCTCGTTTGCTATCTTAGGCGGGTCTGCCACATCCAATTTCACTCTGAGTTTGGGTATTTTTGTCTTCACTCCTTTCCTCAAGTGACAGAGATGTGTCCTTCCAGGTTTCTGTGCTACTGCATCTTTCTACCCCTTCAAAACCCAACCATCCAATCTGCCTCCAAAGCCCAGGGAACCTCAGAGCACACTTTCCTGGCCAATAAATGCCAGCCACTTACAGCTGAAATGCATCCAATTTCTCTTAACAGCGAATGTTTAACAGTAAGCACGTGTGATAACTTATGCTTCCAATGCTGCTTTCCTTCTGTTTGCTTTTACATAAGGAACAGTGAAAAAACCATGTTAACCTTGCTGAATTTCCCCTGAAACATTGGAGTCATCAGATTGCAGACTCCCTCAGACATTAGAGGTTGTTGTGAAAAGAGCCTGAAATGTATCTTTAACCATCACGGTCAGGACCTCCAACTATTTCTCCAAGGGAAAACACTCACTTGCAAGAACCCAAGATTAAAAGTAACAAGCACATAAACATCCTTCACATGGTTTTGTATCAGCCAAGAGCTGTTTCACAAGTGAGCTGTGCTGCTTCCCTCCCTCTCTGCCTTCTCACCAGTCCCCTTCCCGCCTGCCCAAGAAAGGTCATTTTCTTCAAAAGGAAGGAAAAAAAAAAAACACTTCTACAACAGTGTTTTAAATCACACTAAGGAAGAAAACTTCCCTTTCACCAGTTCCTAATAAATAACTTCAACCTCTTCAACACAAGCATTTCCAAACAAAGAACCTCTGTTTAGGACAGAGCCATAAATTACTGAGGTAGATCTTGTTTTATTTGAAATCAGATCCAGGTGAACCTCAGCTTGGTTTCAAAAAAGTCTTCTGCAGTCTCATATTAGTATGGACTGACAGAGGAGACAAAGCAAAGCCCCCTCCCCTCTTGCTCCAATTCCCCCAGCCTTTCACCACGGCTGCTGTTGGCTCCTGCTCTGTGTGGGTGAAGGGGACAGATGTCCCAGCCAAGTACACATACATCATTCCCACTGCTTCCAAAACACAAGGATGGTTAAAGTTGTGGAAGGTTGTGTGAAACCTCAGAGTATCCCAGGCAGGATGGAGCAGGGGAGAAGTGTCTTGGACATTTTAAGCCAGAAACATGCTCAGCAACATCAGCAAATAGTACGAGAGCACCAAGGAGCAAATCCAGATGGACTCCAGGCTGAACCAAAGCCAATCCGACACCAGTGCAGCCAAAATCAGGACCTCTCCCTAAGCTATTTGTAACATACCACGACATTTGCTAACACAGGAGTCACAAATGCATAACTACCAAGTTCCCATATTTAATAGCCTTAAAGCTGATGCTTTGGCACAAGAAACCATTACATTACTCTGATTTCACAGCTCTTGGTTTTGCAGGAAGTATTTCCTTCTCCCCTGCTACCAGTTAAGTAATTGCACTGTCAGTTAAATATCTGGAGGTGCTTTGTTGCACAGTCGAGGGTTGGGCTGCTGTGCTACCAAGAGCACTCACTCCAGGCTACACAGACCAGGCACAGGGGGGGACACACACTTATTTAAGAATTAATTCATTTCCACAATTAACTAATTCTTCCAAACTCAATCACCTGACTTCAGGTGGCTACTCAAGGAGAAGATCACATACTACTTGATAAAGCCCTCAGGGCTGACCTGGTGACCTCCCTGTCCTGTGCAATGGCCTCCTACTTCAGCAGAAGGGAGAACCTCTTGCTGTGTTTTTACTGGACACCTGATTATTTTCTACTCAGCATGTAATCTTGCATCTTTATAGCTTAAAAAAATACCCTATAGTTAGGAGCTAGCCTTGCTGAAACACTGCTCACAGCTTGCACACTCTATTTAAGATGGCTGTGAAAAGTCAAACTGCAAATCCAGGGCACCATCACTGCACAGGCAGTCTGAGCTCTGCTCAGGGGTTTCAGGCTATCTGCACCTTCCCAAGGCTTTTTTCCCCACAGAAATGCAAGCCCTATGTACAAAAAGCAGCCCAGACTGAACCATGCCATGGGAGCTGTGGTTCCAACAAGGCTAGATGCAGCCTGGAGAACCATGCTGGTCTCTCTGGTGGTGGCTCAAAAGCCTCAGACCAGGGGCCATGAAGGCTGAGGTCCACACACTCTGCCAAGGAGCCAAACCTCATGGAGGGCAGCCAGCAAAGTGCTGGCACTGCTGACATTTGAGAAACCACAGCAACCAGATTTGCTAGAGCTCACCTGTTGGCCTCTCCTACACTGCAATTTGTTCTCTGTCAGCCTGACAATTAAATAGATGCCTCGGTTTGTGTTTTGTCCCATGGCTCTGCTGTCACTTTGGATGTTAGATAACAACAGTGGAGTGCTTCTTATCAACAGCAGTGTCCCACAGTCTGCCCACTGTGCTCCTGCAGGGTCAGATCCCCAGCATTGGTAAGGGTCAGGAGACATCAGCACTAACCAGCTCCTAAAGCAAATGCATCTTCAGGATCCCAGCATAAAAACCTGCAGGAATTGCAAGCACCTTCTCATATTTGTTCCTGATAACAGCTCCACTCTGAAGTGTTGCCAGTGAATTATTGGAAACCCAGGGGTGAGAGAAGTTATGCAAGAGCAGAACTGGTGCACACACAGCTAGGAGAGGAGATTGTCCTCAGCCTCTTGAGGTGGATACTAAACTGCACCCAGATATCCTCCATCAGCTACTGAGCAAACTTAGCTAAAATATTGCAAAAAAGAACAGAAAAATCTTTCTCATAAGATGTACAGAGAGGATTTTTTTTCTTCTGATTCTGGGAGATCAATGATACTGCAGTGTTCAGATCCCCTCTACACTGGTCAGAGCAAAATAAGGCATGGAGGTACAGATCCACCACACACAGCATTTAAAAACAAGCACAGGGGAGAAATGCTGACAAGCATGAAGGGGCCTGGACACAAAGCAGAAAGAGAATAAAAGAATTGCTTTCAAGTTTTTACTGACCGGATGAACCTCTTGCCACAAGGACAGAATGATTTACACATAAAGTGATATGAGAATAACAGGCAGTCCCATTAAAGACAAATTCTCCTGTGCAATTTCCTGTAATTTGGAAAAATAGTGTTGAAGACACCCCTGGGGTGCTCAGCCTCGCCTCTGCCCTGAGACATGTCCTGCTGCACCACGAGCATTTGACTCCCAGTGCCTTCCTGGGCAGACATGGAATGCTCGTGCCTACTCACTGCCATGAGGAGCATCCCTGTAAGTGGCATCTGTTGGATGCTTTTAAGCTGTGAATCGCTGAAGGGAAATGTATAACCCACATCTCAAGCCTAGGGAATGGATGACAGACTCAAACTCCTTTGATACAGTTATTACCCTCACTAAAGTAAATTCAATAGGTCTTCCTGCAATCCTTACAGGACAGACAGCCATGATAGTCACAATGCTAAAATCACTGCAAGAGAAACCTTCAAAATTAGCAGCACAGGAAGACTGGGAGGGAGGTTTATTTTCCCAGCTGCATTCAGGAAGGCCTCTCCAGGACGTAGCTAAATCACCCTGGCTTTTCACCCTTTCGCCTTGATTGCAACTGTTTGGAAGATAAACACAAGCCTATCTTTAGCACTGGCATCTCCCATGTTATTCACTCTGAGATGGAACAGAAAAATGTTAACAAAGAACAGCTGAAGAGAAACTCATTTATTCAGCCTAACCACTGGAATAGGACATTTTCTTCAAACATGCTACAGCAGATTTTCAAATACTCTTTGTAGATGTGTTAACATCTACATTTGCCTCTTGAAACAGAAAAGGGAACACAGTTGTTCTCACCTTTCCAGGAAGAGAGTATTGGATGCTCCACTGCTGGCTGGTGCAGCACAGCCTCCTGTGCCTCCTGCGTGGTGGCAGCACAGCTGCATGCTGAAGGAGGGGGGGGAATGGCAATGGTAAAGGGCCTGCTAGCAATCCCAGCTGCTTAACAAAAATTAGGAGTGGGGATAAGGATCACGTGCTCACAGCCTCTTGAATCTACCCCACACTTTGTGTATCACAGGGATTTGTACCAGACCTGGAAGCAAAGGGAAACTGAAGAGTAGCCTAAAACCTGCAGTATGGGAAGGATGCTAGACAATCTCTGGAAATCTTATGGCGCCTATTAGCTGTGTACATAATACAACATATAGGCACATGGCTACAGAGTTCCCACAGATGTTGCAAACCCCTTCCCAAACCCAGAACTCCCAGAATTGAAGCAGTGTCAGGAATTTCTTGAGGAAAATCAGCCCAGCTGCTGGTAACTGATTAGGTCTTACTGATTGCAGTTTGCCTGCCTGCCTGAAAGTTGTTCTGGAGGTCAAGTTGCTTTGCTTTGTGCATAGATGTTCTGTATGTGTGTAGTATGCAGAGAAAGCAGCCGTGAGGGTCTAACTGCAAAGGGAGACAAGCTGTTTCACAGGCTGCATGCAGGGAGACACAGGGGGTCATTTAAATGCTTTTCTATGAGGAGGTTGGGTCAGAGTCCAGACCTGTTTCCTTACCTGCTGAATTGCGTGTGCAACCCTCCCCTGGTGCTGGAGGTCAGCTGGAGGTGCTGGTACTGCAAGGGAGTTGTGAAGGACCTGTCCAAAAACAAGCCTCAGCCCATGCCCCCCGGATTTTCCTCAGCTTTAAGCTGGAAAGAGACGAGCTTCTGTTTTGCTGGAGCCTGGAGCCAGTGGCATGGGTCATCTGCTGTACTCCAGTGCCCAGAGGGCACAAGTCCGTGGCTCTCAGTCCTAAAGACACCCTGTTCACCAGTACCATGTCCATCTCTTTGCTCTGCCCCAGCCCTCTCCGTACTCATCAGTATGATTGCACCTCAAACCATGACATAAGAAACTCCGTAAGTCCCCAGGAAATCACAGCAGAGAAATATTCGCTACAGCTCAGTATCAGCTAATACCTCCTGATTGGGAAGTTTTAATTGTCAGAAGCTTGCCTTGAAGGAAGGTACTACCACAGGATTACACTATTAGTACAGGAATGTTTCAAGAGAATGGAGAAAATACAGGCAGAATATTCCCAGTCCAGGAATTTGCTTTCCATTCTGCAGAGAGCTTCAGATGCTCTTCAACATATACCCCACAGACAGAGAAAATCTTATATGCACCTGCACACACACACATGCAGCAGCCCAACAGAAGCCTCACTCCTACAAATTTACCACATCAAAATCCCCTTATTTTTAAATTCCAAGAAAAGCATGTGCACATAGTATCAATTCCTCTAGTAAATAAAACTGCATTCTAACCTATTACCAAATCTGTCTGCAGCACTAAATAATTTATGGGTCAGAAGGGGAAGGGGAGAAGAAACAAAACCAACTTGGATGAAAATAGAAACCATATATGCATTTTTGTGAATGCAGGAGGCTTGCCCGGTTGCATTAGAGCTCTTGGGCACCAGTTATAAACACTCTCTAAACATCAATTCAGGCTAACACAAAGATCTCAAAGAAGTAAATAAAGTAGTTTAAAAATCAGTCTAACTTGACTTTTCTCTCATGAGTTTATATCTGACAGTACAGCCTGCAAAACCTCTCTGAGTAGCATCCCCAGAAAAAGCATTGCTGGCTCTGCACTAGCTACCGACAGCTTTTAAATCCCTTTACCCCTCAAAGCTGAACAAGGACAGTTGGATCCCTAAAATAAGGACAGCCCAGTAAGTACTGTGCAAATATATCAGATTTATTACTCTTTTATGGAAATAATAACAGACATTCAGGTAGAAACATATTAAATTAATGCAGTCAACAGTTTAAATGCAAAAATAAATATAAAGTCCAGCAGCTCAATGCATCTAAAACAGCTCATTTCTTCTAACGAATAGAAAAGATATTTTTTTTTTTTTTTTTTTTGGTCTTTTAAATGGTGAGTTTCATACAATCAAATAGAAACGAAGGTACAAGCGCTTTCTTAGAAAACATCCCGACCCGGCCGCCCGTCCGGGCGCTGCTGTGCCGGCGGCGGCGCGGCTCCCTGCAGCCCAGTCCGTGCCGCCGCTGCCGGGCCGGGTCCCGCCGAGCCGGGCCGGGTCCCGCCGGGCCCCGCCGCCCTCAGAGGGCCGAGTCCGAGTCGCTGGAGTCGAGGCTGTTGCGGAGGCGGCAGCTGCCCAGGCGGTCCCGCTGGAGGCAGAGGTTCTGGGTGCTCCGCCGCAGGCACTCCAGCGACTGCAGAAAGGACTTCTTGGCCTTCTCTTCCTCCATGGGGGACACCCCCTCCTCCTCCACCTCCTGGATCTCGTCGAAAGTCACCGGCTGCGTCTTGAAGCGGGACTGCCGCGGCCGCCGCAGCTTGCCCTTGGGGGTCTTGGCGGGGCGGGCGGGCGGCGGGAACTCCTCGGCCACGCAGACGAAGTGCGGCATCACCGCCTGGTAGCTGGAGCAGATGCCCATCAGCTCGGCCGGCTTGGCGGCCATCCTGCCGCCCGCGGGAGCGCCCGCCGCGGGGGCCGGGGCCGGCGGAGCGGGGCGCGCTGCCTCGGCCGTGCCGGGTGCCGGGGCTCCGCAGGGCAGAGGCGGCGGGGCAGGGACGGGCCCCGCGGGGCGGTGCGGTGCCGGGCGGAGCAGTGCGGAGCGCTGCTGTCCGGAGCGGAGCGGAGCGCTGAGGTGCGGTGAGCAGCGGAGCGGCGCAGAGAGGCGCAGTTCGGTGCGGACCGGAGCGCGGTGCGGTGCGTGTGCGGCGCTCCCCCGGTGCCTCAGCAGAGCCGCTGCCGCCGGCAGCCGGCCCCGTTATATAGCCCGGCGGAGCCCCGCGGGAGCATGCTCAGACAGACGGCAGCGCGCCCGGGCCGCTGCGGAGCCCGCTCGCCGCCGGCCGGGCGCTTCCTCCCGCATGACGCGGCCCCGCTCCGCCGCCCCCGCCCGCCGCGTCCCCGAGGAGCGGGGGCTCGGGAGCCATCGCATCGCGCTCCATCCCCTCGCCCCTGCCCGCCTCCTCTCCCCTTAACCTCCGAGGCATCCCTCTCCTGCCCGGTGGAGCTTCAGGCGGGTCCCGGACCGCCACAGCGGTACTTCAGCTTTCTGCGTCTCACCGCGCTGCTGTTTTTATCAATACCATGATTTCTATGGCTATGAAAGAGTACCGACAGACCCACCACATCAGCTTTCAGCTGATCGCTACCCGTCAGAGCAACAAACCCATGGCTAAAGGAAGCTCCAAGGCAAGCCCAATTCTGAACACCCCAATGTTACAGTGACCCAGATCTGAACCGCAGAGATCACACGGAAGGGACCCAGGCAAGAACCATCAGCAACAGAGGGTTAAGAAGGACTCTGGGATCTTGTTCCCAAGTCTGCCACCTCTAACGAAGCTTAAACACCTCCTTCAGTGTGACTCCATTTTTTTCCTTTTCGAAGGGATCCTAAAATTTTCCATTCCCCTGTAGGCTCTGTGGTGCTTCTTTGATATGATGCAGAATCAGATCCTCAGACAGAAAATGCCATACAGGCATTACGGAGCTGAGACAAAAGCTTGCAAATTAGTGATGCCTGGAACCACGCTTTAAAGCTGTGCGTGCCAAGCGCTCTCAGTGATGGAAAAACCCAACAGCATAAGAAAAACTTATGATAGGAACAGGAAAGGAGAGAGAGGGAAGAGGAGTAGAAAAGCATGAGGGAGGAAGAGCCTGAAATGGTTAGTCTGTCCCCTCTTCAGGGCTAATGTTAGATGATTCCCATAAAGACACTCTCCAGTATAGCTTCACCCACTCGAGGATATTTTTGAAGCTTGGTTATGAATCGGGAAGGAAGCAGAGGCTTAGCAACAGTATCAGGAATTCTGCTCTGTGATGCTAAGGGGACAAAGACAATGCACTCAGGCCCCGAGCTTCGCCGAGCTCAGCCACTCGGTACCCCCATGCTCGGTGTGTACATGCAGCACAGCACCGCAGTGTGGAGGCACCGAGGGCACAGACAGCACCGGCTGCCAATTAGCCCACAGTGGGATCTACACTTACCCCAGCAGCCCTGGCTCTGTGCCCAAGCTGGGGCACCAGCAGCGAGTGTGAGTTTATTTTGTTTTGCCATAAAACATGTTCTTTGTGCAGAGGAAGACATGCTCTGAAAAAAAACCCCAGGGGCTTACATACACAATATACATCCTGTGCCACAGTCCAGCACACAGAAATGGCCTTGTTTTTGTGAGTTCATCATCAGAAAGTCTCAACCTTATCTTTGGGTAAGTCTTAGGACTGGTCCCTCCTCCTTTCAAATTGCCTTAGCATCAGCAATATTTCAAGACCTGCACTGGAAACAAACCATTTTAATTCCAGCCCAGTCTCAAAGGGGATAAAATGGAACAAGAGCACAGTTTCAGGAGAGAGGGGACCAGAGGCACTTGTTAGTGTGTTTCCTGGCTGTTTTGCCCCTTGCCAGTGTAAAAGAAGCATTAAGAGCCTTGGCTTTATGAAACTTCTGGCTGCAATCTCTTGGCTTCTTGGCTCCCCAAGGCAGCTTTAGGGCCAGGGTCAGTTTGAAGCCTTTTTGTTGGGAGATACTATTAGCTTAATAAGAGAACAATTTTATGTTTGGTCAAACTGAATCATTCCAGCAGAAAGCTGTGTTTTTTACTGTTGATTTTAGTGGCTAAATTTAGCCCATACATCCTTGCTGCAGTACAACAACTTTCTCTCCAAAAGCACCACTTACATTCCTGACAACTTGATTCTGCAGCACAGCAAAGGCCGAACTCTGTTTCCTCAGTACAGCCCTCTAAGAAGACAAGCCTGATGACCAGCTTGGAGAATTTCTGGGGCTGGGCTTGTCTCTCATGCAGAAAGAAGATGGCAATAGGAGCCTTGTTCTGGCAGTGCAGAAAAACATAGCACATTTACTCAAAGCAAGGTAAATTTAATCTGCTCTAGCCCAAAAGTACCCGAGGTTCTGTCAGAAAAAGGTTGGTTGACTTGATATCTGAACTTCAACACATGTCCCAGTCCAAACAACCTGTCTGGTTTCCTACAGAAAATTCAGTATGAAGGCAAAATCAGGTAGAGCAAATATTTAATACCCTTATAAATATGATTATAAAATGCTTTGGGAAATTTCAATGCTGAGTTGGAGCAAGCTCACCATGGTAGTAACTGAGAGGCCTTGAAGATATTATCTGAGAAAATTTAGAAAATATATCCTGTGACATAACCCCAGTTAGATCTCCTAGGTGCCAAGATAAAAACTGTATTTACCCAAGTGGTTTAAATCATGGCCTTAATTTCACTTGCTCCCACTATTATTTCATTAAAAGAAATGAAATCTTGTGATTTCAATGAGTAACATTTCTGCAAGTTTTGGTCCATTTCACTGCACTTCATGTCAACCCATTCAATTTAATTGTTTTCATTTAATTTCAGAATTTTCTTTTTCTTTTTTTTTTTTTTGTTGATTGCATTCCATTTCATCGTAATTCCTCTCCTGTGTGTTCGGCTCACTTTGTTCCCTGATATGGAGAATTCAATGGGTATAATTTAGAGAAGTTTTGGAGCTTTTCAGTGCAACTCATGTCATCCCATTCCATTTAAATATTTTCACTTCATTTCAGAATTTTCCAGTATTTTTTCATTTACATTTCATCATAATTCATCTCCTTTGTGTTCAGCTCATTTTGTTCCCTGATTTCAAGATTCCATTTCCTTTCGTGAAGCCACATTGTACGCCAGCACACTGCACGGGGGCAGTATGGAACCTTCACCGGAGCTAGGAACATTTCATATGCGTATTTGGGGCCTTGGTTAGTGAAAACACCAGTTTTACAGGAGGAGAAACAATTATCACTGCTGAAACAGCACCATGAAAATTAGCTTGTCATCTGGTTATTCATTTAAAAATGTGATTATTGGAAACACACACACAGCCTACTGATTATTATCCTTTTGCTGGCTACCAGATCTCATGCCATAGAAGGGAAAGGAAAGATTAAGAAGAGGATGGAGAGAGATACTCACTTCTTCCTGTAGGAAAAAAAACTTTTGAAGGGCCAGGGCTTCCACAGAAACCACCTGTAGTTGGGCAGTCACAGGGAACACCACAGTTCATGTCCCAAAACAGAGCAGTAACCCCGCTGTCTGTCAGAGCTGATGGGGTCCTTTGAGAGCCAGCAGGATAAGGATGCCTTAATCCATACACAGCACGGAGGGTTTCAAATACCCTCCCAAAACATATTCAAGAGTAAAAGCTGCCTCTTGCTGTCCTGGCAGGTGGCATTTCCAGCCAGCACACAGTGCCTTGCTGTGCACGTCTCCACTCAGCATCCTGGTCTGGGGACTCATTTCTGTCAGGAAAGAGGAAGGAGCTGCTGTTCTCTCTCCACCAGAATTCATACCTTGGAACAACCATTTTTAAAATAGCAATAAAAGCATTCAGCCAACTGCAAGCTAACAGATACCACTCACAAACCAGAGATGACAAACCAATAAACAGGCAAAAATACAAACTACCTCCGGAAGCAGAAGTCTTTGTGTCTCTTTCTCTGCACGTCTGATTTAAATTTGAAAGTGTACTGTTCTGATGGGGGAACCCAAGTTACCCAGCAAGACCCAGCTGAAACCCACTCTTAGGCTTCTGCCTGGAGAAAGACAAACTATTGTTTCTTCCTAGCTATCATAACAAAACTGCAGCACACAGAATGCAGCTTACCTGGGCAGCCTGGCCTCTCTCCAGTACCTGTGAATGCATTTCCACCAGGGAATTAATTGGCTAACAACTCGCAAGAGCAATGTACTCAGGTTTGTCATGTCCCTTTCCTTATGTATTTGGTTGGGTATCCTTTACCTTCCTTTCAAGTGCTTTGACTTCAGCAGCCTTTTAACATTTTCTCCCTTTGAAATAATTAAACTAAAGCCAAGGCAGCCCAGTAGCTGACTGCCTGAGGGTAATCCTACAGTAAGAATCACACACCCTCACACTCCCAGTCAGGCAGCCAGCAGGGCAACATGCAGCCAGCATTTTAAATGCTTGATGTGTCCCTTGAAGTCTTTTTCTAGAGACGGATCCCTCACGTTCTCTAGGCCAAGGGGCATCCTGCCTGGCAGGAGGAGCCATGGGGAGCCCTGCAGCCAACAGCACAGGTGAGGAATAAGCATGTCTCCCCTTTGCAGCAGGCAGGTATTGGCAGGGCCTTAGCTGCAGGACTGGAGATCTCCAGAGGCAAGAGAATATTTGGCTTGTTCTGCAGCACACTCTTCTTCCAGCCTCCCACAGGCTGGGGTTTCCTTCACAACCCGAGCACCATGATTTTTGTTCCCCACAGCATGAGATGAGGGAGAAGCCTCAGGTAATAAAGCATGAGGAAATTCCCTGACAGCACTTCCCATATATTGAAGGGCAGCTACATTCAGCAAGGCACCTGTGAGTGGTTGTTGCGATGGTTGAGTCCACCACAGGATTGGCCAGGGAGCCTCAGGACCCCAAAACAGTGGAGGTCTGCTGGTGGGCAGGCTCAGAGGTCTAAGACCACCCCCCTTTACCCCTTTTAAACCATGTTCTAGATAGTTCTCCTTTCCTTAATTCCCCACTGGTTCCCAGTTCACTTGTTCCACTACTCACCTTCCCCACTGGTCACTGTTCTGTCACCCCACGTCCTCTCCACCCCTTGGCCCCCAGAAGATTGGTCTCTGATGTTCTGCCTGCCCTCGGTGCCACCCCGGATAAAACCCCGGATCCCTCAGTGTTCTGTGCTCTTTGTCCCTGCATCCCTTCGAGCAGGGACCCCAATAAACCCCTCGGAGCTCCATCCAAAGGAGCCCTCCTGCCTCTTTGTCCCCGGCGGTGCTGCAGGAGCTGTCCAGCTCTGTGTGTGTGTGAGTGGCTGTGAGTGTCCAGCAGCTCCGGGGTGCCAGAGCGTGTCCGAGAGCGTTTGTGCGGCACCCCCGGAGCTGCTCCCACAAGGACGCGATCGGGACGGACGCGATGCTCTTTCCACCCCCTACTCACATCCCATCACATCAAGTAGTAGCAGGAGGCTCAGGTCTCTGCTGGGATCCTTGCAGGTATCTCATGAAACCTGATTTCTAGAATAGAATTGTTTAAATGGTAAAGTGACAGCTGAAGTGAAAATCAGTGTTTCAGTTGCACCTCACAAGTTAACAGCATTTGGCTGTCATCACACCACTAGCAATAAATGTAGTAATAGAACTCTCTGTTTTGAAAGAGAGCTGCAAAGTGTTTCCTGACAAAAAGCTGTTACCTTAAATTTCCTTTGTTTGGCCTCACAGGCATCGGAAGGAAGGGATGGCAGCTTTTCCCAGCACCTTTATTGATGCATCAGGACATGGTGATATGAAGATACAAGAAAGAAGTGTGCTTCCAATGAGTGAAGACCAGTGATTGCAGAAGACTCAACTCTCTAAAGAATGAAACTCTACTTAAAACTAATTAAGATAGTGACTTCTTTGAATATTCCTCCTAGTACAAGCTGCTGCCACGTGAAGTAAAACCTCTAACCTCCCATGGCTTTAACTGTTAAGGTATTACCATGTCCAGCTGTTACTGTGACCCTATCAAGTTACCAGCACAGAAATTAGGATTTCTAGTTCAGGGCATTCTGTCTCAGGTCCAAAATCTGGAAGAAACATTTTGCTCCACAAAATTATTAGAAATGTCTAGGAAGAAAAAAGACTTTCTGTGTGCAAGGAAGAACTTCGCTGGAGAATCCTGGGAATTTCAAACCGTCCACATGCTCCACACAGCTCCACAGCTCAACAGCTGGTGGCTGGGATGGTGCTGATGGCCATGCCTTCTGTGCTGCCTCCTGGGACACGAGTCAACTGGAGAGAAAAAGTGCTGCTGGCAAGGCAGAGAGGAGAGGAGGATTCTCCTGCTCCTTGCCAGGAAGGCCCAGTGTAACCCAGAGCTGTCAGAGCACAGGGCACTTGTCTTGGTTTCTCTTCTGTACTCAACTTCTGAGCTTTGCAAGAGCTGAAGAAATTGAATTATTTCTGAGACTTCCCATCCTCTCTCACATTTGGACAAAACTGACCACACATCTCAAATATAACAAGGAAGGCCTGACCAGCAGAGAACATGGCCACAAAGGCTCTGGCTGCTTTGGAATTCAGGCAAAAGGAAAATCTTTCCTATATGCCTCAAAATTAAAAATTTTAAGTTGGTGCCACAAATCAGATCTTAACACTTCTGGTGGATTTTATCTTCCATTTTCTTCTGCAGCTGAAAACACTGTACAGCATCCACTTATTTCAGCAGAATAAATTTCATTTTTTCTTTTCTTTATAAGTCTATTTGTAAGCAATCAAGAAGGAAATCAACTGTAGTCTACAGATGAAAATAGAAGTTTCTTGACAATTGAACTATCAGGCTTCAAGTAACGTAATTCTTGAGACCTTTTTATTCAATCTCTAAACTTTTCTGGGGACTTTAGACAAAAATTATAACAACCACAGTAGTAAATTGCTGAGTGATGGTTCAGCAAGTGAAGCCCTGCCTTGCAAAGAGGAGCAAAAGTGGTGCTAAAGTGGACAGGCAGAAAGAAAAAGGCATAACCCCATTCCTGTCAGATGAAAGCCCATAGCACCCAAAGCTGAGGAATGATCTGTTTAATAGCAGGAAGCAGTTTTCTATGGTAAAATAGAGCCACTTTAGTCTCTGCAAGGGAAGCAAAGCCAGGAGGTAACTGGTGAGGTCACCAGGAAAAAATGATCAGTGCAAAATACAGGGATGTTATAGAGAAGCAACCAATGTTCAGGATTTTTCTACCTATGGCTGCTGCAGCACCAAGATGCTGTGTCCACCCTGCCCTGCCTCACCCAATCACTGTCCTTGCCCTGAGGCCTGGGAGGATTTCTTCAGGCTGGCTTGCCAGCTTATTCCAGGGTAACAATCTCTTCTCTGGCATGAACTGTTGTGGCTTCATCGGCGCTGGGAAAGTGCAGGTATTGGCAAATTTTGATTTATGCAGTTTGTCAGACACTGTCTCACTGATGTGACCACCACTTCCCCTCCCTTTCCCTCCCACTGCTTCCCAACAGAAAACACCACCAGGCAGTTTTTAATCCCTCTTCCACCACTTGCCCTTGCTTGTCCCAAAAAACTGGGGAGCCTGCCCCTTGTGGCCCCTCCTCTCCAAGCTCCCCCAGGTATCCCAAGCTAAAGGCATGCCATGTCAGCTGGACAGACTGACTGGTCCTTGGCACGGATCCGCCCCCAGAAAGCAGGACGTGGGGAGAGGAAACTGGGAACCATGCAGATTCTGCAGCCTGACAAACCAGCCAGGGAGTGTGGGTTGTATATCTAGGCCAGTACACCCTCTGGCAAGTCACGTCTTCGCTCACTCCTGCTTTATCTTTTGCTCTCTGCATCAGCTCTTCAGGCAAGAAGCCTTCCCACAGCCCTCCCTAATGATGAAGTGGACCCAATATAATTCTGTGATAAGTCACAGCTACAAATCCCATCCCGTCCAACACTGAGGCTCTTTCTAGTCCATGTGCTCTTCCAAGTAGCCTTTTTCCTGCTCTTTTCTGCTTAAAGGGATCATGTTTTGGCAGCTTACTTCCCAAGGTCAGCCCCTGCAGGCTGTATGGCAGCCTGCCTTGGCACAAGGGTGTTGCTGGAAACACATGCCCAGGGGCAGAGGACTGGCACCGGCATTTCAGAGATCAGCTGTAATGTCAACCCACTCTTCAGCGTGGATCTGTGTGATGCCTCCACAATGGGAGCAGAGCAACAGAACAAGTGACACCCTCTGTGATCAGCAAAGCAGCTGCATGCACAAGTTTAGATTGAAAAAGCTTTCAGCTGAGCAGCATTCTGGATCCAGTGAGCACTGTCTGTCAGGATGATCCCCAGAGATGTAAAGACTTTAAGTCTTGCTCAGCCAGCAAAATCTCCTGTGTGAACAAAGTTTTTGCTTCTGCTGGGAAACCTGAATAAAACAAACAGTGGGGGCCAAGGAACAGACCTCCTTGCTCCTTATTCTGATTGAAATTCTTCAATACAGTCCCCACTTCCTGTACTTAAAACAAGGCCTCCCAGCTCCCCCAGGAGGTGCTTTCCCAGCGTGAGCCACCTTCAAGGGAGCTGGCAGTAACTCCACAAAGCTGTACTGAATGCTACACAGAAGGAGGAGAAGGTAAATCAAATATCGCAGCAGGGGAGAAAGCACACATCTGTCACCTTGATGACTCTTTGGGAAGGGCCAGTGCTCTCATGGCCAACCCTCACCAGTCACTCCCTAGTGTGTCAAGAAGAGATGATACCTGCAAGATCTCAGCAGAACTTAGGCGGAGGCAGGACAGGCCAGGATGCTCCAATTTAAACAAATTACCCAGGTTGCTATGGAAACCTCAAGGATGGAAAAGAAGCACTTTGAAAACAAGCCATAGTGAGGCAGATTTCCTATCCACTCTGAAAAGGTTTATGACCAGAAAAGGCAAAGTGGGTGTTAAACGCTTTTGAGCTAAGGCAATAGTAGCAGCACTTGAGGAGGAGGCATTATGGATTGTCCTGGGGTGATTTTATGGTGACACTTCATTCCCTGATCACCTGCTTTATGCCCAGAAATGGGTGCTGTGTCTTGAAGATGAACCAGGAGGCGGGGCCGGAGCCTGGGAACGCCGGGCACAGTCTCTGTTCAAACTCTCTCTCTCTCCGGTGGGGTCGGTGGCTACACGGATAGTTACTTCATTGCCTTTGCTGGCTTAATTTTCACCGACTTAGGCAAGAAGCTTCGGGGGTTTCAGCGGGTTTTTTCTTTCCCCCGGCCTGGAGGCTTTGCACCGGCAAATCCTTTCGGCAGCTATTTTGGTTTTTTTTCTCTCCGAGATGGGGAGTCTGGGAGGCAGCCCCGGCTGGTCCGAACCCCGGGGAAGACCGAGCCAGTGGAAGAAGGGACAGAAAAATCCACCAGTTTCGCCTGCTGTGAGAAGGAAAACCAAGGCCAGAGGATCAACAGGTTTCCCATGTGCTGTGCTCCGGGCTGCTGCGGGAGTTCCTCTTCCCGGAGACAAAGGGACCAGTTGCCATTTTATTTTCCGGGCCACGCAGTCAGCCTGTGTATTTTTCTTCCCCGGGCATTTTCGAGGGTTTTTTTTGTTCTGTTGCAGGTGGGTGTGTGTGGGGGTGTGCGTGTGGGTGGAAGGTAGGTTTCTGGGAGTTCGTATCTAGAATTTATTCAATCCTTTTCAGTGCCTGCAGGCACACCATCCCGCCCCCTTTGTTTTGTTAATAAACGGTTCTCTTTTTTTCACTTTCACCCGCTGGTATCAATTTCCCTCATTGGTAGAAGAAACAGGAGTTATTGAAGCCCTTTCTCTTTAGAGGAAACGCTCATTTCAGGCCATTTTCTCCTGAAATTTGTCTCAAAACCGAGACATGGATTCACAGCACCCATCATGCATGTCTTTCATCCCAAACCGCAGGAAAACAGTCCTCCGTATTTCGCCAACACTACAGTATGAAAATTCTGACCTCTTAACCCCCTCCTGGCACCCTGTCTCCTTCTACATTACTATTGTAGCTATAAATTACTATTTGTAGCTATAAATTACTACGTGTAGCTATACTAACCCTATCAGTCATGACAAGTGGAAAACACAGGTAGAATTCATCTGATACAGATGGAATAAAACTATCTATGGCTTTAAAGCTCATCAAAATGGAATATACTAAAGAGTTCTTTTATTAAAAAAAAAAAAAAAAAAAAACACCAAAACAAACCCAACAAAACACACAAAAAACCCCAACCAAAAAACGACAAACAAATATCAAAGAACAAAAACACCCCCAAAACTTCAGAGCAGAGAAGTAACAGAACTTTGCTATTGATTTTAAATGGTGTGTGCTCAGATCAACCCATTGTGGCCCAGAAGTGCAGTATTGAATCAGACATACTCCACCTCACCAAGAGTTTGTGCTTGAATATTCAAGTATTCTGTGATGATTACAAGCAGCATGGGGACAGAGTGCTGCCTGACACCAGTGTGGTTAATTAATATTGTTATTGTCTATCTAGCTGTTAAATAAATGAATGGTTACATATGGACCCAGTTGTGGGTTTTTTTCAGAACAGCTCCATCCTCCATGTTCCCTGAGGAAGGCAGGCTGCTGTCCATCCTTACCAAGACAGCTTCCATTTATCTGCTCCTTATCATTAAATCTGAGGGCTGTTACAGTTTGGAAAAGGTGACAACTGTTTTGGAAAAGGGAATCTTACCTGGGGTTATTAGTAGATTCCATCTGTTTGAAAGCCACAGATGAACAGTTTTGAATAATGCAATTTTTGGGCATTTTTTGGAAGAGACACATATACTCTGCTGAAATCTTCAAGCTCCCTTCCAACCCAAACCATTCTGTACTTCAAAGAAAAGGAAAAAAGTAAACCCACAGTTTGTATCTTCCACATAAAAAAAATGGCACAGAGGTGTTCTGTACGCAAAGCAGCTCTTAGCAGCTGCTGCAGCACCTCAGATGGATAGAATCTGGTGCCAAACACAAGAACAAAACCCCCAGGCCAACCCCCTGCCCTCAAATAATCTGTGTACATATAAACAATATATTTTACTTCACCTTAGTGCATTCTGAGTCTAAATAATTTTTCAAAAAGTTTTTGGCTGAGAACATTGTACTGTCACAACAGTCCTGAGAAGGAAGAAAGCAAGCTTTGTAACTGGAAAGTAATTCTTTTGGATGACATTTTCAGAAATATTGTTTTCAAATCCATGTAACTAGGGGAAAGGTTCCTCCACCTATCTTTAAGTTAAAGAATGGAACCTAACTGTGTATTTACCATTCTAAACATGCTGCCCTTTGCACCTGACTGCAACAGCAGAAACAGCTGAACAGCAGCACAAGAAATTTGCAAGTTGCCGTGGTCTCTAGTGAAAAATCTTTAGGTGCCATGAGAACACCACCAGGCTCAAGACTTCTCAAATCTCACTTTTGCACATACCCACTTTGAGAACTCTGTAAGAGTGCCTGTAGCATTCAGGAACAAATTTCTACTGACAGGAAAAACGTCCCTGCAGAAAGGTCTCCTGAGGAGCTCTGGGCTGGAATCTCCTCTGCTCAAAGCCATTTCCTGCTGTCTCGGCAGGCAGGAGGTTGCAATTTGCTGCCAACTGGCTAGCTGACTTTTTTGGGGAGGAGGTGGGGGAAGGAAGGAAGGACCCACAAGTTCCCAGCTGACAAAGAAACTTGACCTCCAGGCCAACTGTTCCCCTTGCAGCCAGTACACACAGGACAGGTTGGGAATGATGCCATATGCCTTCTCCCTGTCAACCAGATCTGGACACAGTGAAGCTGACACGTGAGAGAAAGCAGAACACTGTAGACTCCAGCAACAAAAGGAGCACTGGGGGATAGAACATTTCTCCTATAAATCATTTCATTTCTGGGGAGGAAAACCTGGTCTTTTCCCAAATCAAAGGAAGTAATAAAACCAAACCAAAATTTGCTAACATTACAAATTGAAACCAAGAAAGGAAGTGAAAAACTGCTCTTCCACAACAGTTTCAGCCTCCAAGGTCCTGCCATTAGTTATATGCCACAGATTCACTGAATTCAAATGAGTTGCAATTTCTCCAGGCTGAGGTTTGGGGGTTTAAAAGTTTCCAACTCATCCCCATCTCCTACTCTTTCTTGCAGCCTGGCTGCTCTTAACAGTGAAAACTAATGGAGCTTGTATTAATTGATATGGGCAAAAGTGTTGCCTTCTCAGAATACCTTGAGAAATTAGCACTGTCCCTTGGTTAAGGAAAGTCACTCTCTGTCAGGACTGCCAAACCTGGATACACACACAGGGACATGCACAAAGCTCCAGTGACCCAAAGAAAGTAAACATGAAAGTAAGTGTCTGCCTCCTTCAACTCTGATTCCCATGAAATACATCATAGAGCCTAGAGAAAAGATTCAAATGCAAGGAAATAACATTAAATATACTCCAAAAACATTTCTGTACAAACTGGGATGAAAGTGAAGACATCATCAGATAACAAAGTTAAATTTTCTAATAACATTAATTCATTTTAAGAGAATAACAGATGGTGATTTAGGTAGAGAAGCTGCTTCTAGGAAATGTTTCTGCCCAATTTCAGATCACAGGGAGTGAAATGGCCCAACATTTCTGTCCTTGATGTCATCAATAACATTAAAACAGGCATCACTGAGTATTAATAACTTGACTGTTCCCATCAAGTAAGAATTTAAACCACAGCAAATGCTGGCTAAGAAAAGAGTTATTTTCTCAACACCAATTTATTCTTACAGTGAAGAGGGACGTTAGCTTGCTGAACAACAGTAACGTGTTACAAGGCACAGGGTATTTACCTGGGTTCAGATCCTACTGCAGGCAGACAGTGAAGATGGACCAAACCTATGATTTGATCCAGTACAGTGATGATATTTAGCTGCAGTGAGAATTTAACCACACAGGCAGCACTCCTGACTTAACATCCAGACTACAGTCATCAGCCCACTGCCTCCCAGCAGCAGGTGAGTCACAGCAGGCAAACTTGAAGGATTCCAGCAAGTCAGCCTGGAATCTGTTCTGAGGTGCTGACTGCTGATGAGGTGATAGCAGAGGCTCAAGGGATAACCCTCTGAGTGATAGTCTTTAAAGCTATATGCACTGACCCAACAGCAGGGTTGTCAGGTGTCTCTGTTGCTTGCCTTTGCTTTGTCCTCCTTGTCCTGTCTACATGGATAAACAGCATAAAGTCTGACCACAGAGTGCATGGCAGAAGAGAGCCTTGACCCTCTGTTCCACCAGACACCAGTATAATCCAAGTAGTTATTTAAATTATGAAACTGATTGTTTAATTGGAAAAGGCTCTGCAACCTACAGATAAAAAGCAGTGCACTACCCTTTGGTGAAATGCCTAATACCCAGAGACCATCACCAAGTGCAGCTTTCTCATTTCTGTACAGACACAGAGAGGTGGTTTTACATCAAAGAAGCCCATCTTGTTATTACTTCCAACACAGATCACGACTTGGGAGTAAAGGAGAGATTAAGGTGCAAAACTATCTGCTCACAATCTGTCTGCTCCAGCTGGGACCTCTCAAATCTTTCACATGCTTTGTGCTCTTTTAAGAAGAATCACTGTTCACAAACTTAAAGCCTGCAATTTAGTATCATCTAATAACATATAATTTCTGTCCACATAACACAGGCAGCTTCTGATTGCCAAAGATCTTCATAATATCAACTCTTTTCCCCATCACTTCAAGGAACTCTGTTCCTGTAAGGCTTCCTTTAAATCTGTAGCAATCTAAGGCTGTAGATCTGCTGTGGGTGTATATTCACCAGTGTCCAAAGTGGCTCTTCACTTCCAAACTCCATCAGGCTCTGGATAAATGATCCTAAATGTCAAGTTTATCCGTTCATCTCTAGAATGATATTCCTTAGGCACTCGATGCTGTAAGTGGCATTAGGGGAAAGGAAAAAAAAAAAAAAGCATGAGCTTGTGCATTTAAAATACAGGTAATCAAACAATGAATAAAGCCTTCATTTCCTGTGATGGCTTTTTATTCACATTTCTGAACACTTTGGTAAGGTAAAAAAATCAGGTTCTGACTGCTCAGGGACAATGAAAACAAAAGTCTTTGTACATTACTGCAGACTTCTTAAATTAAGTTACAACTTTTTGATATCCCAAGTTTCTATATTGATTTTGCTCTTTTGACTGCAGGCTGCAACCTTCATTGCTGAACCTTAATGCTGGAACATCTGAGCTGATTCCTCCTGCATCACTTGGTACATGACAGCAAACCCATTGTTTCTGTGGGTGCTCTAAAATTCTGAGGCAGAAAGCAACACTAATGCCTTGGAGAACAGTTGTGCCACTGGAAGCAGAATGTCCCCTAACTCCATAGGAGTGCTGCAGCATATCTGGAAAACTGCGTTGCAAGTAAAGCACATAGTGTCAAGGAGTTCTTACCTGCCAATCCTCCTGGGTAGCTCCTTCCATCATCAACAGAGTCCCGTGATCAAGTGGGATTCTAAGTCTTTCTACATAAGTATAGTCTCCATCCTCTTCCTAAAAAGAAACATTAGACACTGAAGAAGCAGGCATGTGCATTTTACAGAAAACCAGTCCTCTAGAGCAGAGCTTAAAAAGCCTGTGAGGGGGGAGGAGGAGGCTCTTACAAGACCAAGAAGTCTAAGTAAAGCTCTCTGTATCTGTATTTCACATCAAGTCCAGGAGCCAAGCATTTTAATGATGAAAGAAGCCATTGTATCTCACTGCCTGGATGACACAGGTAAAGTTCAACAACCAGTTCCTGCATTTAGTGCAAAATTCTGGAGTGAGGCTGCAAACCTTTTGGAAACATCTTAAAATAAACAGTTCCATGTGGAGACATTCTGCAATAGCTACCCTAGATTCCAACAGTTAACTACTTCATCAAAAGTAACATCTTCCTGTGATTCTGAATTTGTCTTGTTACAGCATTACATGCTGCTATGGCACTAGCTGCTGGAAGAAGAGCTTTTCCTAGTTTAAAAAAAAAAATCTCCTTTTCCTGTAATACCTTGTATAACAAGTTGTCTTAAACTTTATCACCACTAAGCAAAACAGAATGCTAGAATAAAAGACAATTTCCAAAGTTTTGTTAAGCTTTTAGATTATGTACAACTATTTTAAAACTCAAATATAACAACTAGACATGGTGCCACCCCAGCAGTGGTCTCACACATGCCACATCAGGGGGAACAGCAACTCTATTGATTTGCACTATCCTTTCCAACTTTAAATCAGATTCATACACTGCTAAGTCAAGTGTGTAGCAGTCCAACTTGAAGGAGGTTTGTCCTTTTAAAAGTTCATGGCTTGCTGAAAAGCTCAAAATAATGAGGTAGAGTAACAAATACTGGGAAAATTATGCCCTAAACTGAGTTTGATTTTCAGAAAACCAACTGAGAGTGTGTGTTTATAAATAAGATGCAGATAGAAAGAGGACCGCACTTTCTAAAATGCAAAAGAGCTTGGTTGGTATCAAGTCAGTATTAAGAAACATTTTATCTTCAGCTGAAAAAAGGGAAAAATTTCAAAAATAGGTATTATAAACATGACTGCTGCTGAAAAGCAGAGAAATACCACTACAAACCTACTTCCTATTTCAGAGGATTACATCACTTCACTTTGCGGATGGACAACAGTGGGCTTATTTTTCTCTCTTGCTCATCTTAATTAAAAAGGAATTCCACTAAGATAAATGATTTAGGAGAAAACACCCTTTTGAACAGCCAGTATGTAAAAACAGTAATTACTCTCTAGTTTAAGTGGGACATCTCTGAGCTTCATTTTACTTAGAAAAAGAGATTTTTATGTCAATTTACTTTGGAAAGCCAATGAAGTTAGACAAAAAGTTTTTACTTTCTTACATGTCATTACTAACACTGTCAACCAAAGCTCGTTTCAGAACTTTTATTCCTAGAGCTAAAGTCAGACATACAGAAAGCTCATTTGACTTTCAGAGGCCAAGAAGTTTATGAAGGAAATTTATTTTTGACATCTACGGTAGAAAAGACTTTTTGGTAACAAACATGGGAAGAAGTGCATCAGGTGACTTCTTTATGTTCCCTCTGTAACTCTATACATGTACTACAAAACCAGGTATAGTAAAGCAACTGTTATGCTTTTTAATATATTAGAATTTTCATAATTTTGAGTTACACATTTAATACCATCCAAGCTTTATACTATCCAAGTACACTGGTTAAACCTTTTTTCAAAATCCTTAATTACAGTAACTACAGTTAATAAATAAGGAAAGCTCAGTGTGAGTTGATGGGAATCTGTGAATACAAAATATTTAAGAACTCCTGGACTCCATCAAGGTTGTTTTCTTGAAATGCTATCAAAATCAGAAAGAGAAGAGATCTAGTATAAATCAATATAAATCACCCAAGTTTGTTTCTTAAGTCTCAGGAAAGTTTATTGCTACAGTAGTAGGAAATGGTTTCTGGAAAGTGTAGAGGAATCTTCTATTATAAGGAAACGTAAATGGAAACATCCTGTAGAAGAATGTATAAATAATAATGCAGTTATACAGACAAACGATGCAAAATCATTTTCAATGGCAAAAGTCAGCATGTTTCATGGAGAATGCTGACTTCTAGTGTTCTGCTTCACCTATTCACCTATTACCAAGAGAATTACCCTTACAAAAGTTTAAGTTTCCTATTTTTCAGATTTCATCTTGATTGTAACCCTATTTTTCAGTTTACTTCTCTAGCACCAGCTGTGTAAACACCCTCCTCCACAACAAAGTAGTCTCATCTATCAATACTCTTGCATTTTAACATGTTTATTCTCACTGTCTGACAAAATCCTCACTGCAGTTCTTTTCTCTACAGATTTATTAATAACAAATATCAGTTATACTGCCCTTTCCTCACACAATGCACTGGCCTGCCTACACAGGCCTATCTTTGAACTCCTTCAGTCCTTCTGCAGCTGAGCACTCCCTTCCTCCTCTCAGCTTGTCTACAGCTTCTCAAGCCCTGCCAATACTGGTGGACAACACCTCCTCCTCCTCTGCAGCCACCGCTGTCTGTGAGTCTCCTTCACACCAATCTAAAAGTCCAACCCTCTTCATCTCGATCTGAATTTCTGCTTCTACCATGCTCCACATATTCCCACATTCATCTTCAATTAAGTCTGTTAATACACAAAGGGTTATTTTTCTGCTGTTTCCAGAAGTTCTAGAGATCCTTACCTTCTGCTGGAAAGAAGAACCGTGCTTCAGTGATTCATTTGAAGGACAGACCCATCTGAAGGCTGATTCATAGAATCACAAATATCCTGCTACTGTCTAACAGGTGTGAAGCTGCCTCCCTTCCCAGCAGCCACGGGTTTCCTTGGTTACAGATGGAAGAAGAGCAAGCTGACACTCGGCTTTCTAACCCCTTGCACGGTTCACACAGCCATTCACTGGACAGCCACCCAGCTGGTCCCTATGGCACCCACACCTCTGCCACAGGGCACCTTCCAGCGGAACTCAGTGGGACATCAGGCACCACCCCTCCCTGCTGTACTAACATTCCCCACTCAGCTTCCAGGAGGACACCGTCAGATAACCTGGCACTGCCTCAGAGCAGAGCAGTGACAAGCAACAGTGAAAAACGGTAGTGAGGCTGTACTGGGAACACCCATCCCACAGAGTGAAACCACTGCCTCTGGACTGGGAGGATAAAGTCATGCCCGAGTGGGAATGGGGCTTGAGGCTGTGTGGGGAATGGGAGGAGGCCACGGTGCCACAGTGGTGACACTTAAGCTGTAGGCAAGCACAAGAGCACTCATCGACTCAACCAATAGCTTGTGAACTGTGCATGAATCACAGCTCTAAAGCAAAGCATTTTGTCTCCTCATTTCAGTGTAGGCAGGAGCTACAACGATGGGGGCAGGGGCAACAAGGAAGCAGGAGCAAGGTTAAAGTAATTTACTGGAACTAGAAAAAAAATAGAAGAAACCAGATCACTGTAGACTTTGAACTATGAAGCAGGCATCCAAAAAACCTTAGAAACCATTTAAAGCAAAGGAAAAATATCAGCTGCTATCATGTAACTGGCCCAAATAAACAGAAAAGGCTGTATTTAGAAAAAATAATGCTTAAAAAGAACTCCAGCAGGCAAAATAAAACAGTTTCTGGCGTCATGCTAATTCTCATGAAGTCTCCTTATTCCAGTGAGGAATTTACACCTGAAATGTATTTGCAGCTTTTTTTACACGCACTGGGCTGAAATTCTGGTAAGAATTATTTCTACTTATCCACAAAGGATGCTTGTTTAAGCAGATACAAATAGTCTATGCATGTCTCTACACTCCTTTACCCTCTATTACATAATGAACACTTACCCAGTACAGTGCTCACCAGAAAGTAAAACACAGGACTGAGCCCTTCTCTTCCCTCACCCTAGAACAATTTTCAGGATAATTTAAAAAAAAAAAAAACAGTTAAAGCTAAGTAACATTTTTTCACTTTTGCCAAGTGAAAAAAGATTTCAGATTGTGTGATTGCTTCAGAATGACTTATATAAACACTACCACATTACTAACAGACAGTTGTCAAAATTCACATAAACATGCACAAAAAACCCAACCCATCAACACTACTGGTCATTTTTTCAGTTACAGAAATGGGATTTTATTCACTGTCAGCTTCATCCACATTTCAAGATATAATCTAGAAGATATTTGTACAGATACCAATATGCACTGAAGTCTCTGAAGGCTCTGACCTAGTACTCTTCAACTGCCCTTCAAGCTGTGACCTCACTTGTGGTACACAGTGTTTTGTACACAGTACATGATCCCACACAGGAAACCACTTTTTCTTCCCCAGTACCAATTATCCGCAGTGACGTTCTACATCTCTCATCTTGTATGTTCATTATATCTTTCATCTCAAAATCCTTAAAAGTATTTACAAGAACAGAGGGAAACGAAGGCCTTTGAAACCCTAGAACCTGAAACAGTGGAATGTTTGCCCTCAAAGAGGTTCAATTTTGAGAGGAAAAGGGTTTACTTTCTATTTCCCTCCTCAATGAAGACTAACTCTGGAAAACCCAATGTACTGATACTAGCAGACTGCAAACCAGGGAGAGCCTGAATGCCTGTTAATCTGAATTCCTTTTCCCTAGATTACATTCCTCTTCCTGTAACTTGCTTTTTAACAAAGGAATGATCAAATTTCAAAGATCTACAATCAGTTTTAAATTTCTCTTAATGAAAGAGAGAATGCTACAGTACAATAGAGTATGAAAATTAATTCTTTGGTGGTACAGCCTGAAAGGTTGTAATTTCCATCAGAGCCTCTTGTAACTCCCACTTGGCAAAGCATCTATTGTCATAGGATGCTCTCAGGAAACTGCAGGCTTTGGCAATGTGCAAAGAATATGTAATGTGTGCCATGTAATTATTAAGTATGAGTTCTCTTAGGCACAGGACACACTTAATAGCAACTACTTCAAAGATCTGCACGTGGGCATTCTACCTCACAAAAAAAGGTATGTCACACTTGCAAAAGGGATACACTTCACAGGTAGCAAGACTTAGCTAGTCAGAAATATCAGGTCAAAGGTGCTAAAGAAAACAAATGATGAGAGCTTCAGGGATACATCTATAGAAAACCATCCGTCTCTGGAAGAAAAGGGAAGAAATTGTGCAAGTACAGATCAAACAAGGCAGCCAGTGGCACAGACTGAATTCCCCTTTTGCTAATAGTGGGTGTCTTTTCAGAAAATCTATAAAAAAGGCATCTTACTCAAGAACTAGGACAGATTTTTAAGACAGAGCCTGCAAAGTTTTTACTAAAGTTTAAGTGTATTTTATTCAAATTCATCGATGGGGAATACAGGCACTTCTAAAATGAATCCAAGCACCATTTACAGTTTTCTAGAGGAATAAACTTTCCAGCTGACATTTTATTATAAACACAGCATCAGGGATACTTATTTATGCTACACCCACTGACATAAAAGACTGGTTATGTGATCTAATGCTCAGGGACCAAGGTCAAATTCACTTCAGGCAACAAAGAATTTACAAACTGGAGAACTGGTGAAAAATACAAACTATTTGTTTTCTGGCTCAGTTTCTGACCTTTGCTGTTCAAGACTAGGTGATCCAAGGTGACTCTTGATGGGCAGACTTCAGTATGGCAGCACAGGGTTTCCCTGTCAGCTGGTAATTACCACCTCTGCTTTCTGTACTACCTACTCTGAATGAATAGCGACACAAGCAGACAGCAAATGTCTTTCCAAACTTGTCAAAGACTGCACAAGCAGAAAATTAATCTGAAACAGGACACCCTAAAATAAGGCCTGTATTCTCAACACAGGTGAATCCTTTACTTAGATAAATACAAACTTCAAAGTTTAAGCTGCCTTGCAAACACCACATTCCCAAGCACAGCATTTTATCCAGAAAGAGTATTCACTACTGAATCACCAATTAACTCCTCAAAGGATATTCCACACACCTCCTTATGAAAGCAGAGGATCTCTGTTTAGTCTGCGAGTATGATGTGACAGTTTCCATGGTATTTTATGGAGAAGAAATGAGCTTCTTCCCTTTGTTCACTGCCCCTCAATCTGAACACACACGTCAAATGTGAACATTGTTAAGAGGATTTTTACTCACAAGAGCAGTCAGAACTACTCTTCATCCCACGTACACTCTGCATTACATAATGTTAGCTTAAGAAAATGGCAGCAACTCTTTGATTCATTTGCATGGTGGAAGTCCACTTCCAGCAGCACTAATCTTATTTTCAAGTACCAGGAAGGGCCCTTATTTGGGCAGAAGACTGCCCAGGCTCCAATTTCACTGCAGCACTACACTGCACTGCTGCACATTATTAGAGTGGTCCCATTCCCATCCTCAGGATGTCACAGTCAATTCAAGAGATTTCTTGGTCCCTACACTTATTCCACAGAACTTTACAAGTTGTGCTTTCAGGGAAAACATTAAACATGCAAGTAGCTGTAAGTCTCTCAGTGTGATATGAACACTCACAGGGGAAGGTTTCTTCCTCATCTCAAAGGTCCGAGTAGCACCGAAGCTGAGTGAGGCAATGACGGGATTTTTCCCCAGCGATGGCTCGTCGTCACTGTGCCAGTCCACACTGTCCTTCTCATTTCGGTAGAGGTTGCAGAGCAGGGAGTTGAAGGTGTGGCCAGTGAGCTCTTCAATGCGCTCCTTCAGCATGGTCAGCAGAGGATGCCACTGCAATCAGCACAGAGGGGGAGTGGAAATGCCATGAACGCAGGCCAAGGGCAGGTAATGCCACACAGAAGGTGGAAAACTACTAAGAAACAAAATCTACTGCACTTTAATCACAATAAACCTAAAATCAAACAAATGACTCACAGTAATCCTGATGGTATTTTTAGTAGAGCGGAGGAATGGACCGGGCTTTCTGCAAAATATGCACACATTACCCACCTCAACACTAAATCATCTCTTAAAACTCTGAAGCCAGGCTGCCTTTCATACTAACGGAGGCAATCAGTGACTAAATGACCCTGCTCTTAACTGCCTGCAGCTGTTGACAGAGAACAAGAGGAAAGGTTGGCCTAACATGGCCCTCTGTTCCCACTCTGTTAGCACAGCTTGTTGAGCTCAACTCATCACCTCTTGGGGTTTTGACTCTGACACTGTAACTTTTCAGTGGGTCACAAAACCAATGTCACTGGCCCTGGATTTCATCCTTCCCTTTGCTAACATCTTGCTGAGCCCACAGCCAAGGGAAGCTCTGCACATTCCATTACAACTCAGTCCAGTTATTTACTGTTATAAACTTATATCATGACTTTCATCTGTCAGAGCGCTTTTGAGAACCACACAAATATATAAAGAAAAAAAAAAAGCCAAAGCAATGTAGGCCAGAATTTTTGCCCATTATATAAGCAGAAACAGAGATGAAGAGAGGATAAGAAACTGATTCCAAATCTCCCAGTGCAGAAGCAGAAGAAGCAACAGACAGCTGGAAATATTTTCTAGTATTCGCCTCTGATAAACAAGGCTGCACTACCTTCTTTCCAAGCTTCCCCAAGTTTAACAGGTATTTAACTTACTGGTTACACTGCAGGAGCCTCAACATGTCATCCTTCTCTCTTGGGGTATTTCTAGCTAAGTCATGTTTTCAACAGTGACGCAGCATGTGAGTAATTAATTCTAGAGAAATATAGCTTGCAGCTATGGGACGTAGGGAAAGCAGTAATAGCACCCAAAACACTCCCCCCTCCCCACCAAAAAAGTTTGCTTGCAACTGGGCTGCCTGAATGTGCCGAAGAGTCCAACAAGAATTACTGAAAGCACTTTTCAGTGACCAAGCAGGACTAGATTTCTTCAACTCCCATCACAGAAGTATGTATTACTAAAATGTGACCATATGGTGAATTTTACAATGCAGTTGAAAGCCCACTACAAATCTGCAGCAGTGGAAGCAGTTTTGTTGAAACATTACTGCATCACCAACTCTATCACTGCTTACAAAGAAACATTTTCTGGTATCCAAATTCATGTAGGCACAAACACTGGATTATATCTATATTATATATGCAATCAAACCAATTCTTACCAAACAAAAAAGGAGGGGCACAAAGCTAGTTACACCTACAGATCAAGTGTTTAAGGCAGTAATCAGTTTTGGTTAAGCCGTGCACTAAATTACATTTTACTCAATACATTTTTGTGATAGAAATTCTATTCTACAGGTAAGGACCATGCTCTTCACACCATCCCCTGCTTCTTCTAAGCTGCAGGTACTCCTACTTGCAAAGCTGAGTGAAATGTCTGTGCACAGTGCACTCATAGATCTGCCTACGGGCAGCTTCCAGCCAGGGAAGGGCTGGCTTCCAGCTATGCAACTTCTCCAGTGCATCTCACTTTCTGCTTGAGTTTCTTCTTCTCAGGAAAAATCAGAATTATTCAGGAATAAAAGACAGAACCAGCATGTGTGACTCATTTAGGCCTTGTACCTTTTGTATGAGAGAAACAAGCCAGTGGCCCAATGAGCACTAACTTAGAACTTGATGCAAACTGAAATGAAACCTTGAATTCAGGGCACATGGGCTCTATCCAATCTCTGAGCAGCAATAGGTTTCACAACAGGCAGTTCTGAATTGTATTTAAATCATTAGTGTACAATAGAATGATTTTGTGAGGGCACTTCCAATCCCTAAAGCCATTCAGCTTTCAGAAAAGCCCATTTAAAATAGTATTTCACAAATGAGTACCAAAGAAAAGCCTGGTTTTCCAAGTTCTGTAGGCCATAGAATTTTTAACTACTGTATTTTTGAGACTACAAAATCTTTGCAACTGATCATGTTAAATAACGCCTTTCCAACTCTTCCCAAACTGAGCTCTGCTAAATGGTATCCCACTTTGGCAGCACTTCTGGGACTTGGGACACTTTTCCCTCACGCTATCCAGCTTTCAACAGTGACACCTAATTACTGCCATGGAAATTTTAAACAAAGCAATACCAAGAGACAGACTGATGGGACAACAGGCTGAGAGAGAGAGACAGAGAGAGAGAGAGGGAGAGAAAACAGGAACAAAACATCACTGAGTCACTCAGAAAGTTTTTAACTCTTCCAGAACAGTGTGGGAAATTACATGCTACAATCTGGAGTTGCTGAGCAGATGAGTTGCATGTGTGATTTTCATAGCATCCACACTGGAATCAAAATACGCCTAAACTCTCATTTAAGCAGTATTGAACCTAAGTGTTTCTGAAAGTAGCTACTTCAGTAATTGGTATAATTGCATCTTTACAACAAAAACTCAGTATGACTGTGTGCAGTGCAATCCCCCCTATAAAGATCCTTGCAGTCAGTCACAGAGCAATTCAGTTTTGTCCAAAGCTACAGTGACCCAAAGCAAAACTTTGAACTCGAGAATAGTAACTTCCTTTTGGCAACATTTAGCAACTAAATCACGCTCCTCTCAGTCAACTCACTCAAAGTGTATTTTATAAAACTGATCACACTCCAGTAGAATCTGCTGCTGATCACAAATTAAATGCTAACAGATACTCTAGATAATGAGAGGAGAGAGGGAACTTTTGTCCCTTGATCTGTAGACAATAATAAAACACATACATGTAAACACACATGAAAACATATACATACATTTGGATTTGGCTTCATTGTTATCCTGGAGTATGTGTAAGGAAGTTCCCCATACCAGGATGTAAGCCGTGGCTCCTCAAAAGATACTTCTGAAAAAAAAAAGAAAAAACAGGAAGAGTTTCTCAGTTGCCTTATCAAAGGATCTGAAAATGGAAAGATGATGCAATTCTGCCAAAAAACTTGATCAAAAAGAGATTTTCCATTCCCCTAAAGTTAAAAAGGAGCCCCTTAAAATCCTCAGCTTTACATAATGAACGCAAATGAAGGAATGAAATTATTCAAAATCAGGTGCACATCTGCAGGTGAAATTACCTTGCCAAAATCCTGGAAACACATCCATTTTCTTCCCCCTATGCCAGACAGAGCAGGGACCGGATGAGTTAAAGACAGCAGATGAAACTGAAATTTTATTTATACATCTGGCTTGTTTTACATTCACCTGGTTCTAGTGCCCAGTACGCTGGCACAAGTTGCAAGATGCAAATGGATCCGTGGGACATTACAGAGACAAAATGTAGCAAGGCTGGACACAATATTTTGTCAAATATGTGTGTGCTCCATGGCATAACACAAAACATCAGACTAAAAACACTTTCAGCTTCTAAAACTACTACCTTGGCAACTGTTTCTCATGCTTGGCAGCTTAACATTCTGCATTATACCGTCCCTTTATTGCCAGCCAAGAAACACACACGATGAAGACGTTTTCTAGCCCCATCCAGTAACTACTCTGATACATTATCTTACATCGGCTCCTGACCAAAAGTGGAATTTAGCTAGAACAGGTGCCCCTTAGTGAACAAATCCAGAATAGCAGCTTCTTCTCCTACTGCATACTGGAACTAGTAAGTAAAGCCAAAGGAAAAGGAACATGCAGCTGCTGGGATTTTAAGAAAAAGAGGCCAAAAATATACCTCATGGAAGAAACCACCAAGGACACAATTCTTGCAGCATCTCTGGGAGATTATATGAAGGGATGGTGACCAGACTTAATCTTAAAATGAGTGAGAAAAAGAACTGGAGATGACAGAAGAGACCAAGATTCCAAGATTTTTAAGACAGGTAATTTTAATTTGGAAAGATCTCACTTAGTTGGCAATAGTAACATGGTATCAGAGATCGAAAAGTAAGCTACAGTAGTCTTCAGATATGCATGGAAAACTTGCATGGAAACTTGAAGAAGTGGTAACACTGAAAATGAAAACCAGTTCTAAACAATGCACAGACTCTGTTATGGAACTGAGCTGTGAGTGACCTGAAAAGGTGGTCTACACACCCCTTACCCTGTCTGACGTGAGTTCGCTGACCCCAGGGTATGTCTTGGAGGAGCTGCTCAAACATCCAGTCTGCTTGTTCTGAGTCAATAAAGCCAGGAATCAAACGAATCCTAAAGATGAAAAACATAAAGAAAAATGGAAGGAATATACACTTCTCTATCTGCTTTGGGAAAATATTTTCTTTTCCAGGATTCCCAAAGGAGCTAAAAATGGCTGTAATGCATCATATCAAAAGTCAAAGCCCAGTATCCTGTTTCTGACCACAGCCAAAAGCAGGTGTGAAGGAAAGAACAGAAGGGCTCCTGTTGAGTCTTACCCTCCTCAAATGTATGTAATTGCTTTTCAAAACTTATAAAAACATAAGACAACCAACAATATACCATGAATTCCAGAATCAGCCACATGCTGTGAAAAATGGCACCCATCTGCTTCATATTAACTTCACATCTGATAAATCAGATAGCCCTGATTATGGTAATACAATCAACATAAGTAAATAATTGCCCTTTATTCACCATCTCCACATCACTTAGAATTTGATAGCCCTTTATCCCTACTGCCATTTCTACTCCCCTTTTTGAAGCATAAGGAAAAGCATTTAGCATCAGGACAGTATTTAATGTCTCCTATTTTTTCATTTCCATAAGTAAATTTAATATTTTGATTGGACTAACAGTCATCCAAGGATTAGAGCCACTGCAGTGGGCTGCAGAGTAGGAATGCTGCTAAAAGCAGTTTACTCTCTCTAGTATTCCATGCCCCAAAGATGTCACAATAAGAGTACATAGTAAAGGTGTTAAACAAAGATGCAAATCTGATTATTAACTTCCCAGAAATACATATATTCCATCAGTGTATTATGAAAACAAACTCCAGAAAATGCAGGATAACCCAGCTTGCTGTGTATCTAGCCTCTTTCCAGCTGGTCAAAGCTTTTACTTTTCAAATGCCTTAAGAATTTATTTGCATCTTTAGAAGAACCTAAGATGAAACCACAAAAATAAAATAATACAATAATCAGAAGAAATTAACTCAAATAAATGCACAAAAAATTACTATGTGCTTGGCATTTTTTCCACTATTAATAAAAATCCATCCAATTCAGAAGAGGATTAATACTGATATTGCAGCTAAGTCAGCAAGGTAAAATGTATTTTAGTTAGTAGGAATCACAGAACAGCTAGGTTTTGTTTTGAAGTGTCCTGAAGCTGAAATAAGTAAGGCATGGCATATAAGCAGAAGGGACAATCCTAAAGCTACCATGATTGCCTCCAGTTAACTGCTTTCATTAGAGTGACTTAATTCCAATTTACAGCTACAGGTTTTGGGCTGCTCTTAACTGTACAACACAGACATCATACGCTTGCTAACACAGGAATACTGATCCAAATTTGCAGCAGCAGCTTACTGTGATTCATGACAGAAATGGACACAGCCCCTTGTCCTTATTCTGGAAAGAGCACCAGATGCAGTACACACCAGACGTCAAGAGGTTTATTTTTCTTCTCTTCAGTGCTGCTCAGAACCACCTAAGTCCCTGCTACCTAACGCTCAAAAAAGTATTTCCAGAAGTACTTTAAAGAGATGATGCACAGGAAGTGTGCACACAGGAGTGTGCAGCTCCTAAAGTCAAAACCCTCTGCAGAGACTGGACTTCAGAAAGCTGAGTATCACCATGTCACTCTGCAAAAGCAAATAATGTTTCATCCTCTTACCTAGAAATGCCAGTTGGTCCCTTGCTGAGCTCATACACACCAGGCTTGCTGAGGATGTAGAAAGGAAAGAGTCATCAGGAAGACAAACAAGAAATTAGACCAAGCAGCACAGATTAGAATTGCTGTAGGCCTGGACTAGGGAAAGTTTTCTTTAAAAAAGGAAAGAAAGTTTAAAAAGGGAAGAAATAATATCATGGGCATAAAGGTCAGAGTAAGGCAGCCAGGTGTGCTGCAGAAGCAAATGAGTTTGTGTGTACGTCCTGTCCCTCCTTCCACCAAAGGCTCAGTACACAGTTTTAGAGCTCTTAAAAGAGAGATGCCACAGGGAATCTAAAGGAGACACCACATATGACTGCACTCAGATCACTACATTTGGATTTACAAGCACACTGAGGAAGAAAATTCTACCAAGATAGCCAAACTGAAGCAAGCTGGATTTTCAGTATCTCTAACTCCAGCATACACCACCACACTTTGTCATACGTCATGCCAAAGTTATCCTGAGAAGATCCCCATTTCAACACAAAGGGTAAGTGACATACAAATACCCAGCTTCACTATGACACTATCAGCTACTTCTCTGAGCCCTGAAAGAAGCTGCCATACCAGCTATGTTTCTGGTGTATTCCAGAGTAAGTAATTTCCAGCACAGTTCACACTGCGACTGTCCCAGGAAAATGTACACTGCTAAAAAGGAGACATGCTGGCAGTTGTGCTGAACCAGAATGGCCAACTGATCATGATTACTGGCTTCCCAGCTACACCAGAGGCATAAAAACCAGTTAACAGACTTGGACTCTCCTCATAATACATTCAGCTCATGACAAAAGGGTTAAAAGTCAACAGTTTCTACTCCTACCAACCATGACGACAGAAAAGGTGCACAGAGCACTCAGCAGGGTACTCACTCTATCACACCTGCCTCAGGAACTCTGCGCTCCACCTGAAAGGTAACAAGACAATACACAATGAATATTAAAGTACTAGGCACTCTCCAGTCACACAGAACTCATGGTCATCTCTAGTGACTCTGTGTAGCCACACGCTGATAAACCAGTGAGAAAAACACAGCTCAGGGCAAGAGGGAAGTAGTAACAGCTCACCCACGCCCTCCTCACCCCAGAAACTCTCAAATGCAGCTACCATTGCAGGCTGGTTTTTGGCCACCAACTGCCCCCTAAAGGACATTGATTTCTAAATTATTTGGATTATTACAATACTCGCTATTTATCAACTGCAATCAAGAAAATTTTACCTTTATGTTTATAAAAATACCCTTATGTAAGTAAAAATTTAGAGCAACTCTAAGAAGCACGAACAAACCCTAGGCCTCAGTCAAATGAGCAAAACACAAGAGAGATCAGACATAGCAGGAGCTTACACTGTAAAGCTGTCTGCACAGCTGAGATAGCTGTATTTTGTTAAAAGACAAACAGTAGTTTAATCCAGCCTTGGCTATCATTCTGGTTGTCTCAGGGATTTATGCTTCTCTTCTCTGAGCTCAGTGGAGTTCTGATTTGAAAGGAGTTACTGCATTGAGCCAACAAGAGGATCAAAATATAGTATTACATAGATAGTAGGTCTCTGCCACAGAGAAAAGAGAATCTTCCCAGACTATCTTCAGTGCTTCCAAGCCAAGATGACAGCCTTTCAAACAAGTCTAGCTTAGAAAGAAGTGCTCATGATTATTTTTCTCCCCAAGCAAGGAAGTGCCCCAACTCTGCATAGAGCACAATATCCTTCATCAGCTGACAGGACATGAAGTCTATAAAACAAATCACATGTCCTTCCCCTATAGCAAGTTAAGACAGATACCCCGTCTGAGGAAAACAAGAAGAGCTCAAATCATGCTTAGGACATTGCACACTGAATATTTATCAGAACATATTCTTCTGGCTCCCTAAAAAAAAGAGTAGTTATTGAACAGGCTAAACAGAGGGATCGTAACTTTCTGTTTGCCATACATGCAAAACAGTTGCAAACTCTGCTTAGTAAATGCTCCAAGTTCAGTTCAGGTGAGTTTTTTATTGTTTTTAAACAATGGACTATATTTATATATTCTATATAAATGGACTACAGTCTCATTTAAACAATGGACTCTATTATCCTTTCTATCATTTGAAGTTTAATAACAGAGGAGATTCTGCTAGTTACCAGGTAATTTTTACCTCTGATGGCTTTTCAAAGACAAACTGCTTTTGAGTATGATCTTTCTGCCTCCATGCTGGTCTGGCACCTGCAGGGGCAAGGCTGTTGGCCACAGGTGCCTTAGGTGCTAAAGCAAAGAGAGAAAGAAGAAAGGATCACACAAACTGAGTATCATTGTACAAAAAATATAGTTAGGTAAACTTATAGAATCATTCCTTGGAGTATTCTCTTCTGCTTGGCAGAGATTCCAGGAAATTACCAAACCAAAAAGTTAAAATAACAAGTTAAATATGAGTTAAAATTGCACAGGAACTGAATTTTTTTAATATATATGTATTTGTTATCCATGGACAAACAAAACTGAAGACATGCTTTTATCAGAAGGGATGACATCTATAACTTTTCAATTCTACAACACCTATGACACACCAGCAGAAATTGCTCCATGCAGCTAAGCTGCTTCCCTCTCTACTCCTTTTCTTAGGGAAGAAAAAAAAAATATAAAAATACTTTTATTAAAACAGGATTTTTAAACCAAGGAGAAAGTGGAAGAGCAACTCAGGCACACCACTTCAGGTGTTTTATTTACACACACAAACAGGCTTTAAAATGGGCCTGAAACACAGACAAAGTCTTCACTTTGCATAATTCAAACAATGGGGAAAATAATGGTTCTTTTAATCCCCTTAGGAATAGGAGGAATGAAATGCACCTGTGACAGAAAATTTTGAGGCCACATGCACAAGTCAAAACAGTCGGCTATTTTTTTTTCATGATTAAAAAAATCAGCTTGCCTAGGATGCTCAGTCTGCAGAGATTTGGGAGCTTTGTAGAAACTGTAATCAGGTGAGTAGAACATGTTTTGAACACGTTCACAAAAACAAACCAGTCCCTCTTGCAAGACTGGAAACCTTCAAAGTGCTCCTCTGCCTCTGCACTCCTTGCTTTCAATGTTTGCTAAAATCCCGTGATGTTAACTCCACCCCTTTCCACTACTTCTCTTTATTTTACAATGTTTCCACCGTGAAAAGCTAAACGAAGGCACACAACACGTTTTATGAATAAAAAGCGGCTGGTTGTTCTTACAGAATTCAGCTCCACCAAACACTACTCGTCTCATTCAAGCTGCCCCGAGCTGCGAACGCCGCGCTCACCTCAATGCGCGCACACATCCAGCAACACACCCAAACCCTGCGTTCTGCACCCAGAATCGCCGCACCGCGGCACATTTTACTGAAACACGGGGTTCCAACACCTGCGGTTCAGCTACCGACGGGAAGGAACGGGGGAAACGTGGCCAGCCCTCGGGGCCGCGCAGCGCGGCCGGGAAGTGCAGCCGCAGACCGGCCCCGCTGCCTGGCGCTGGGACGGCAGCGGAGAAATCCCCGCGGGAAGGGAAGGGAAGGGAAGGGAAGGGAAGGGAAGGGGCGAGGCGGCTGCGGGCGCTCCTTACCTGCGGGCCGCCCCGCCGGGGCCCAGCCGCCCTGCACCCGGGCCCGCTGCCGCCGCTCCGCCATGCCCGGCCCGGGCCCGCCATGCCCCGCCCGCCCCGCGCCGGGCCTGCGCCCGGGCCCGGCTGAGGGGCCGCAGCTCCGCCCGCCGGCCGCGCACGCAGCGCTGAGCTGCAGTAAAAGTGCCTGGGCCCTGGGAAGGCAGCAGCGCCCAATCCTCCTCCCACCGGCCCGTCCCATCCCAGCAAGGCAGTGAGGGTGCACTGCGGGTGCTGCACGGCGCCGGCAACAAAAACGCTTTTGGAAGCAGCGGTGCAAAGGGACGGGAGTGATGGCACCAGAAACCCTCTCCTATTTTCTGACAGGTGCCCGGGATAGTCCCAAGGACGTGGACAACTATGAAATAAATGTCATTACCTATGACATTACCTCAATGTCATACCCTATGTCATTACCTCAATGACAAGGTGAACAGACATTCAAAATCAAAGTAGAGGCAATTTAAAGAGATTAAAGCAGAAATAAAATCTAGGTAAAAAAAAATTAGGCTAGTGATTCTCTGCCACAGCTTGGAAAACAGAAGAATTCAGAAGAAGCATGGGAGTGGGAACCCAACCTGCAGCCTGCCACCACATGAAGGGGGAGCTCTGAGAACCTCCTTACCTGGGTATCCCTCCTTCTGTGCCAGTTGGACGTGCACACTATTCCCTCTGTCATACCTTTCTGAACACCTTCAAAAGTTAGAAAATTGTGAACTGGAAATAATGCTTTATTAATAGCTTAACAGTGCTAATAAAATTTGTGTTCCATTGATTTTAAAGTATCAGTACTGTAAAATCATAGAATTTCCACTGTGGAAGGGATCCACAAGGATCATCTTAAGCTCAACTCCTGGTCTTGCACAGGACAGCCCTAAAAATCACACCACGTGCTTTTTGAGACTGCCAGCCAAACACTTCCTGAACTCTGTCAGGCTTAGTGCCAGGATTACTTCCCTGGGGAGCTTGTTCCAAGCACCCTCTGGGTGAAGAACTTTTTCCTAATATCCAGCCCAAAGCTCCCCTGACTCAGCTTCATGCTGGTCCCTTGGTTCCTGTCCCTGGGCACCACAGAGATCAGTGCCTGCCACTCCACCTCCCCTTGTGAGGAGGGTGTAAAGCATGATGAGGTCTCCTCTCAGTCTCCACTTCTCCAGGATGAACAAACCAAGTCACTTCAACTGCTCTTCATGAGGCTTCTCCTCCAGGCCCTTCACCATCTTCATAGTCATCCCCTGGACACTGCTCAATAGCTTTAAATCTTTCTTATATTGTGGCACTCAAAACTGCACACAAAATATTCAAGGTGAGGCCACACCAATGCAGAGCAGAGCAGAACAGGAGTCACCTACCACAACTGGCCAGAGATGCTGTGCCTAAAGCATCCCAGATAATGGCCAAGAAAACAGATTAATAAAAGCATTCGTTTTGGCATGTAGAAGTACAGTAATTTTCACCGTTATTACTCATAATACAGGGCAATCACACTTGAATGTACAGGCAAACATTTTTACAAGAAAAACTTAACACATTAAAGACTCAAGAGTAATTTCCATTTTATTTGTTTTACAAAGTCAAAAACATACAGATTTTTTAGTCCAATACTTTCACATCAGATCCAGAGCAAACCAAATCACGTGCTCTCAAGAGAACTAATACCACCAACTTCACCATCCCTGTTCCAAAAAATTAAGAAAACTATGGGATAGGATCTGCATCTCAGATTTGATCAGCACCATTGCATCGGTATTCAGGTTTTTTCAATGTACAGAAATGTTAGCCCCAAATCATGTCTCAGTGCAACACATCTTACTTCAAAATCAGAGCTTGAAATAATTCTTTGAAGGACAGAAAAAAACCTCCTCTCTTCAACCATAGGAAGTCACCACAGAAAACAGTGGTAGCTGCTTGCAATTTCATTTGCCTTGCAAGTTTTATACATTTTATGTTTATAAAAAGGAATGTTGGAGACCAAAATCTTTAAATAAAGAGTAGGTAAATACAGACAACAGCAGTGCAGATTTCTCATGTACTCGGATCCCTGTGTCCAGGAGTTAGGTAACTTGAGCCTCACTGGAGCATTCCACTTTGGAACAGAACCATGAAACAAATCAGTTAATTTTAATGCAATTAAATTAAAACTCTTCTACTTTTTAAGACATTTCTTGGTTCTCATTTTTAAAGCCATCTAAATATTCAGGATTCACATTTCAAAGGACCTCACAAAAAAGACAGACTGATACATAACTTCAAAAAGAATTTAACCACCGTTGCTAACAAGGAGAGTAACTCATTTCAAGCTCTGCATTTAAAGTACCCATAATCTTTTACATAGCAACCAGCACGTAACATGTAACTTGTGACATTTATCTACATTGTGTTATCACCACCTATTACAAAGAGCAGGCACTGAACTCTTAAAAATGTTATTACAAATCATGAAGATTACATATTACTGAAAAGTTAGAATCCATATTCAAGACCCAAGATTTTAAATGCTTCTCGCAATGTTACTTTATGTATATATTTATAGATGAGCTATTATACTTATTTTGGGTTTTGGCCCATTTCCCTCAAGTTCATAACCAAAAAAAAATCACACTGGACCATGTAAGCAGGGGAGCACATATGAGCTGGCTGATAGTACAGAATCCTTGCAAGTATCCAAAACCTGAGTTTCAAGAGGTCAATACTCTGGAAATAGTGCTAGGTTACCTTTTTAAATAAATAGGCTCCCTTTCCTCTCCTGCCCACCTGTCCGGGAATATATGAGAAATACTCTTTTTCTGCCCTTCACCCATGAGCACAGTAATAGATATGATGGACACTATATAACCAAGATGTTCCTCAACAACATGATGTCTGATCAAGTCCATGAAAGTATTTCTTAAAGCACAGTGCAATTTTAGTTCAAAGCACTTCCCCCCTCATAATATCTATAAACAAATAAAGCCTATTTTTCAATCAATATTAGAAGTCAACAGTCTTGTTTCACCTGCATCCTCAAAACAAGACTGTTTTGCTTGTTAGAAAGCACACCTACTATTAGAGATGTTTAAAACATTAGGTCGCCTTGATGCTGCAGCATGGTATGGAACCTGCAGGAGTCCCAGGTTCCCAAGATCAAGTTGCTTCCTTCTTACTTCTCCTTCAATTTTTTTAAATAACGAGCCCGTAGTTGTTTGTTTATTTTCATCATTATGTTAATGACAGTAGATGTAGGTAGAAGAGTAAGGACCCATGCCTAAAAAATAAACCAAAAAAACCAAACCCAATTAAAAATAAAAAAGGGAGGGGGTAAGGTCTCAGCATTTTATAACCTGTACTAATTACTCTTTTTCCATAATAAACACAAAGGACATTTCAGATCCTTACATTTTCCAAGGTGACTTACCATGAGTGCATGAGGTAGGTACCCGTTGGTCTGGGACTGCAGGCCCACCGTGCCCAAGGCAGCTCTGACATACGTTTCAGGACTGGGCTTATTGAGGGTTGGCTTGCGGATTTTGGACATTTTTGTTGCCACAAAATGTGGTAGAACACTCTGCACACAGGAAAACTCATGTTAAGCAGGGAATGCTTTCAATACTAACTTACAGATCTATCAAGGATCTAAAGTAATTGGAAATCAGAAAGCCCATATACTGAATTCTAGCTTAAGGCAGCCTTATGTTCAGTTCTAAGATCACAACTGGATCACAAGATAAAATCAAAAACTTTTTAATCAGATAACCCACGGGTCATATTTGGACATAGTTCAATTGTCTGCTGACAGTCAACATCACTAGCTGGAGCCCTAGAAAAACCGCTCATGCAAGGCTAGGGTTGAAAAGCAAAAGTACAAAACTTCATTCCAGTTGTTTAATAGAAAATGCTGTACTGTTGCTCCTCTGTAGTAAACGCCCAACGTTTGCTTGCGAAGGAGGCGCAGAACCCAAGACAGGGATTTTACAGTAAAAGCTCCTCAGTTTGGCACCTGTACAAAGGCAGGAGGAGGAAGGAGAGAAGAATGCCTGGAGACTCGAAACACTGAGCTTGTAACTCCACAGCGTGGCTCAGAGGACGGAGGAGATTATCAGTACCAGAGTGGAGGGACAGAAAGAAGGATCAAGAAACAGAGTGCAGTTAACAAGCTTTTGTAGCAATGTTTGGGAGGAAAACAGAAAAGTGATGCTGGGTCTCAGAACTGTCCATAATGGAAAGGCAAGAAGCAGCAGCACAGGTATATGTTGGTGGAGGGACGCTAATAGCACAAAGGCATGTCCATGGTAGGGCAAGATAGACCTGGAGGATCCAAAACAGCATTCCACCTATCCCATCCCATGCTGCTGGAAAAGGAAAGGGAAATGCACGTATACTTGTACAGCAGGAAACAACGCCCTTTCCTCATGGTCGAGGTTTTGGCAATGCTTTCAACTTGTCCTCAATTTTTGCCTCTAAAAAAGTAATCAAAAAAGCTCTGGTCTATAGCCCTTAAACAGATATTAAACATAAACATATTAAACATCTCAACATGCCTAGAAAGGTTGGAACTTTATCACCACTTTGACACACTGTCAGTGGCTCTAGCAGTGATCCAATACATCCAGCCACTACTGCCCATCCAGCAAGTTCTCCCACTGCTGTACCTTTACAGCAAGTACCTGAGAAGTGTGTGTCCACTTCTGCTACACTAATGCATCTCCAAATGAGAATACCATCTCAAAAAACAGTATATTTGGGCAAGTTACAGTTTGAAACCTGCTTCCCCATGTTAGTCTCTTAAAGAACAACAACCACACATGCCTAACCTCAGAAACATTAGCTGTTGCTCTCAGCAGCACAGCAGGGAGAGGGCCCCTTCACTTCTCACTGAGTGTATCCATGCCATAGCTGTGCACATTTCAGTAGAATTTTTACCACCACAAACAGGAAACATTGGTATGTCTGCTCATTCTTTCACCTGAAAACATCAAAACTGTGCCCTTCTGTCTGTAAACAGGACTTTCAATAACATACTGCATGAGTCCACTTTCAAATGGAAAGGAAAAACATGGAGACCTAAACTTCAGAAGCGAAAGTGGCTACCATTGCCTTTAAAGTCACCAAAAGCTACAAATGCTTGGATGAGAAAACTACTCATTCTGCTGCCATAGCAGCATAGATACCTCATTTCAGCTCCAGAACATGAACCTCATCTCTTTTTCAGATTACATTTCTAAGCTGAATCTCTAGTTTGCTATTTAAAAAAAATTAAAATTTTAAGCTTCTTATTCACCACCAAATTATATCTGCAACATCCCCACCAAGAATGGCACAATAGATATAATTTATTCTCTTTCTCTGCTCAAAACAGACTTCAAAAGTGAACTGCACTACCCAGTTGAACCACTGGATAGCATGAAGGGGCAAACAATTGTGCATGAGGATACCTGAAAAAGCAAGCATATGGTAGCACTACTGGACTGATCCACAGATTTCAAGGCACATAGAAGCATGGGATTACATGCTAACATTTTTCTTCTCCCAGATGAACTCCACAAAACAAAAAGTCAGGTACTTAATTTCAGATACATTAGATTTACCATTTTCCTATTAACTGGACCTTATTCTACTAGATATCAAGAGACCTGCTGAATCTATTTAGTTTTCTCCCCTTCCTCCTTCCCACAAGGAACTCAGACATTCATGAACCACATCTAAAACAGGCATAACAGATTTAAAAAAAATGCACCACCTAAAGACTTTCAGCATTTTGCATTCAGACAGACATAACCCACACTACCTGGGCAAATAACTCCCCTTATTTAGGGAAAGCTTAGCCTGCACTACAGTTTCAAAACATGCCTTAAAAGTAGTTTATGTCAGTACAATGTGTCTTGTTCACTTAAAACATTTGCTACTGCTTATAGCTCTGATGCTTATTAAAATTGGCTCACACTCAAAATTGGGTTCTTGAATATTATTTGGATGTAAGAAGTCAGATCTCAAGTCCTGAATAGTCAATAGTCGTAAGTCCTCCAAAGTCAGAATAGCTTGTTTGCACAACTTCATCACATTTCTTACCTTACTTTTAAAAAAGTAAAAAGACCTGAACTCTCAGATGTTGCCAAGTAAGTTTCCTTCCTTTTCCTATGCAGGAAAAAAAGAGAGTGGGGAACATAAAGGGGAAATGGAAGAGTTACATCAACCAAAGCTGACCTGTACAGAAAGCTAAACAGCAAAGCTAAAACGCTGTGGAGGAAGGAAGGCAATGCCATTAAATATCAGTTTGGTGACAGCAGACTTTTGTGAATACCTGGACATAAGAGCTGTTCAGTGTTGTGAAAAGGAAGCTAGTGGTGACATTTTATCTGCCTAAAATTATGTCAATGGTAGTTATGAAGATAAGTGCCAAACTCTTCTTGGTAGTGCCTGATCAAATGACAAGAGGGAAAACTGTCTGTTTTGGCTGTGGACTGTCAGACTGGACATAAGGGAGAAAGCTTTTTTTACTACAAGAGCAGTATAACATTCAAGCAGGCTGTCCAGAGAGCTCACAGCATCCCTGCCCTTGAAGGTTTCCAAGATTTGGCTGGTAAAGCCACAATTAGCCCATGACCTAGTGCCAACAGCAATCCCACTGCTAATTGCAAGGCAATCCAACTGCTGAGAGAGCAGGAGGTCAGGGTAGAAAACTTTCTGGCAATCCTTTTAAATTAACATTTTCATGAATTTGTGGTCTGATATTTTATGTAGTGAATACAATGAAAGAAAACAAAAAGTGCAAGTTTCTACCACTATGTTTTTGCTATGCATAGTAATGAAGGATAAAGGGACAACACCAATAACTAAGTGAAGTATAAAAAGAGAGCAAAAGAAAGGGTCAAAGAACCAAGCAATGTTTTTAGACATATTAAAAGAGCAAAAGTTTCAGAAAAGTCTGCAGAGACCTTTCAAGGAGAGATCTTTCCTAAAGTCTCGAGAAAAGTCATTGTCACCTTCTTCCTCATTTCTTTTCTTTTGCCTCTTTTCCCCATGTAAACACACACAGGGTTTTAACCCATGCTATTACTGTGCTGCTTCTGTAAAATTAAGCAGACCTGTCAGCCAGAAGAGTGTATTTTTAATCCAAAGATGGCTACACTGCAACAAAAGCACTATCACAACTAAGGTTCCACAGAAGGCAATCCACTTGAGCAAGGCACATAACTGAGGCCGATATTAAGAAACTGGTAAAAATCCCACTAGTACTTTGTTTCTGCTTTTCACACAGTGGTACTCCACAGGTATTGGCATGGCAAAAGTTAACTGGTTTCAATTATGATCTAGCTGGAAGGGCAAGTCTGGAATTAAAAGTGTTATGCTTCTGAAGGTCACAAAGATGAACTTCAAAAAATTCTAAGAGGGATGCAGTCTTCCTAAGGGATTGAAGGAGATAGGTCAGCTAGTCTCCACAGGAAGGTACCTGTAATATTCATTAGTGGCTCATAGTGACTTAGGTTGAAACAAGAGGACAAGGACATGGACTGCAATAAAATTAGCATAACAAATTGAAGATGTGACAGCTATTGATAATCAGACCCACATAACTCAATGGCAATTCACTATCTACGTTTAAGGGACAAAAAGCAGTGCTGTCAGGAATTCAGCATCCTAAGCCAAAATCAGAGTCACAAAAGGACAGTTTACCACAACCTGTGAAGCTTTGTATAGGAAAACGTAACTGTAGATACAGAAAGTTAGATTTAATTCTTCATTTATTCATAATCCTAAAAATGTAAGACACCAAAAACCTCTTTCTTAGCTTTTCTATACCCAAAAGCTAGAAAATCTTGCCTATACTATGTACATTCATACTGTGCTTAACGCCTTCAGCCAAGCATGAGTTACTGGGTTATTTGCCTTTTCAGTCTCAGTAAGTACTCCATAGTCATAAACAAACAGTTCTTGCTCCTCCTTCATTCTCCTCTCAAACTGCTAAGAGTATTATTTGGCCAAAATCTGGGGAGGTGGAGACAACTGCAGACAGAAATGACACATCCCAAAGATGTAACACTTCTTTCTCCAGCAAGCATCTGTCCCTAAGCACCCTCACACTGAAGTAACTAGGAGCAGCTTCGCCTAAGAAAACACCAGAAAAACAGAGGTTGGATGTTGTATCACAACACAGGCCCAAAAAAATTCACACCATCTTTATTTGTCAGTGAAGCTGTGTGTTGAAGGGGCCTGTGTCTCAGTTTGTATGCAGACTTCAGCAGGAAAGAAGTCCTCCCAGAAGACTTGATATTATTGATGTAGGAAAGGGAAATACTCTGCCAGTTCCTTGAGTCTCATTTTGAGACTGTGATCACAGACTGAGAGAGGGCCACACTGCATGTAGATGAAAATGACTGGAAGAACAGCTGTCTGATAGTGAAGCTAAATCTGAAAGTAATACAGTTTGAAAGACACTGGGGAGATAGAAGTAATGAAGAAGGGTAGAAGTGAAGAGAAAGCTGTAAGGAACTTGCCATGTGGTAAACACTGACCCACTGCAGAACAGTTTGGGGCTGAAGCCCTGTGAGAAGAGAAAGTAGCAAGGAGACACGAAACACTGAAAATTACTCCAGCTAAATCCACTTCAAGAACTGAGAGCACACAAAATGACCCTGTATGCTGAACCCAAATGCATTCAGAGTGCTGCCTTTTTATGCATCCTTCACTGCTGCACATCAGTTTAGCTGAAGGGTACATCCCAGAGTGCTAGGGCATAGAATCAAGCAGCCAGGGGAGAAGTTAAGCTTTCAGGGCTGTACTCCGAGTTATAATGTTACCAGTGCAAATCTAAAGTCAAGAAGTTAGGATGCTTTCAGAGTCCACCTTTGCTAGCTTCCTCCCCACTGCCAGCAGATCCCAAAATAAACAGCACCCCTTTAGATATTTAGTATAAGGTTTAAATCTAGGTTTACAGGAGGCTCCCATTAAAGGGTTGGTGACTGCATGGGAATGGCTCACCCAACAACTGTCTTTTTTCTTAATGCAATCCATTCTCAGGAAATGTGATAGGACATTTTCTGGTGAGAAGTTCTTGTTTTGCTAAGTATGTTTAAAAGGAAAAAGTAATCTAGCACATCCAAAAGGTACCTTAATCTAGTAACAACTTCCCTATAGTATTTGCCAGTAATGAGAGTTGTGCTCTCGTGTATGATGATTTCACAAGTAAGGCAGGCAACTTTGTGCCTTGCCTTTCATAAAGCCTTTGAATTTCACATGGCTTTGAGAACCACCACAGAGAATAGAGGAATGAGAGGCAGGGACATAGCTAACCCTGTTTGTAAGGTACCTAACTGAACTTCAAAAAGAGATACCATTGTCTTCACAGTACAGATAAGATCTCATACCACCTTTCTTAAACTTCATTAAACTGACTCTTGCTCTGGAGAGAAGAGGTTTAATCAGCAATGGAAAGTTCACTGTTTGTGACCAAAGCTGGAAACCCCAGCTTTGGAAGCAAAGACCAAGAGTATGTGAGAAGTGATATGAAAACAAAATCCTATAAAGCTGTGAGAAACTGGCTTGGTTTGCTTTTGTACCACACCAAAAATAATTAAAATCATGGAAGATAAACAAATGGGGAGGGGGCAAGGAGGGATATGAAGCAAGACTCATTAGCAATACAGAAAAATAAACCAGCCAGCTACACACGAAGGATCTTTGAGGCTTTTGTTCATTCTTCAACTATGCTTAGATTAGCAGTTGATTCACTGACACTGCAGGGATTCTACTATTCCAGTCATTCGAGCTGTTACCCATGGAATGCCTGTACAAATGCATTCCACAAGTGTTTTCCAGTAGATGAAGCTTCATAAAAATGTATTCTACAGCACTGGGCACAGTTTTATGGAATACTTTATCCATAAAGGTTCAATTAGCAACATCAGCTAAAATCAAACCATGTCTTTTGTTGCTTCAAGACCCACGGTTTCAGAGTAATTTAAGAAAGCTGCTAATGGGATCAAAGGAAATCCTTATCCTTAATCTGTGTCACGCACTCATGAATAAGAGAACATGCTGATTCCTTTTTGTTGCCAAGACACCAATGTTGCTGTGGTAACCACACTTACATGAAACAAACTACTCACCTGCACAATGATGCCCTTGCTCTTGTATTCTGCATGGAGGCCTCGGGAGAAGAAATCCACAAAAGCCTGGAGAGAGAAGAAGGGAAACATGCAGCATGCTATACGTTACAATGGGAACTCTAGTTTGACAGTTTTGTGTAAGAGTATTTGAATTACTATTTGGAAATCCTGTTTTCAAAGTGAAAACCCTAGGTTTTCAATGAAACTTTACAAACAAGAGCAATGCCATTCAAATAGAAACTCCATACTTAGGAAGTATTTTTACAGAAGCAAGGCTCAATCTAAACAAATAAACCACTTTTTAATTTAGAAGAAAAAGGAACTAGATTTGTTACATAAAGCCTAGTTAAAAGAGGAAAAGAAGACTCCATGTTCACATTGTTCACTGCTTATGTCATCTCCTTAGGTTTTTTTTTAAGAGTGATTTAATTGGGTTCCTCTTGTGCATGGTTTTTAGAACACAGTGTTTAAACACTTAGTCCTCTGCCTTTACACTTTTAAAAAATGCCACCCTATGGTGACACTTTTCCTAATCCTTAAATCCACCTCCACATATTCTCTTCCAAATTCTGGAAGTTTTAGAAATTGCAAGACTATGAGTTCAAAGAAAGAAGTTAAAGGATTTAAAAGGTGGATGTTAGCACCTGCCTTCAAGATGCCCTCAAAGCTGCGTCCTTAACCCTCAAACCAGCATAGCTTTCCACTTCCCAAATTCTTCTAAACCACCTTTCCACTTTACCCTCCTGCAGTCCAGTGAGATATCGGGTTCTGCTACAGTTTCTTGTTTTAGTGAAGTGATAAAACCAAGTAGGATGAATAGAGTACCTTGAACTGAATGAACTAAACTATCCTATTCATACTTGAAGCTAAAATAAATACTAAGTAAATTAGTTCAGGTATTTAAGAAGCGGTTGCTTCTGACCAGTTTCAAAACAAGCAGCAAAGCTCTAGTACTGCACCTCCCCTACAGTCTTCCTTTGGTCACCATGTCACCAGTAGTTTAACATAAATCCTATCTGGGACCAGCACTTAAAGTTGGCAGTGCCCAGTGGTTTTCCTATCAAGGCCATCCCACTGAACTCAGCCTATTCAAGAAGCAACAGAAACACTCCCACACTACTGGACTATTTTAACAGACACTCTTCTGAGCACACTCAGATGATCTGAAATAAAACTAGATTTGGCTGTGTATAGCAAGTAGGTCCTGTTACTCTTCTTTAAGTTGCATGTATCAGCTAGCAGGAGGCTCCTTAAACCATAAAAAGCTTATCTGCTGTTCAGCTGTTCTTTCCTCCTCCCTCTCCCTGAGTGTAAATTTGTAACGAAATTCAGCACTCAACATGAACAAGACTGAAAGTCTGGTCTAGCAGCAGCTATTCAGGTGAGCTGACCACTCTCTTGCAACAATAAGGTACCTGCACAGACATGCCAAATAGTTTGGTGTAGTTTCTGAACACAGCTGCCAGGTGTATGTGTAATAACTGCACAGAATATACTGATAATCTATTACAAAGAACTGCATTATGTTAATGAAAGTGCTTTGATCATTCAAATTTCTAACTATTCCTCCATGACAGAAGTCCTGATGTTAGCTACCACTCCAAATATGGAGACACAGTATAAAAGACTGCCTTCTCTACTGGTTGCAAAGAGCTTGCTATAAAGAAGATGTTCATTTTATATGAGAAGAAAAAGGAACTTCCAGTATACAAATAACCTTTGGAGCTTTTCTTCTTGAAAAATTTATTTCAAGTTGGGTTTTCTACCTACACAAGCTCAAGCCCTCCAACAACCTTGAATCTGAAGTCTTAAGAATGCTCTCTGAGTAAACATTCCTCGAATAACTACATAAGCATTGCATGTTAGAAACTTTCCTCTCTTTGGGTATCCAAATATCTAATAACAAACCCAAACACTAAAGGCATGGGGGTGAGGTGAGAAATGATATAATCATGTTTTACTTCTCATTAGCATTAACACAGGTAGATAGGTAAACATGTCAAAATTTAGTTCTACGATTTCTTTTGAAGAGTCTCATTTCATTGTAAGCTAGGGAATTCTCTACAGGAAGGTTAAAGAGTTGGACTGCATTTGTTCCTGATAATTAGTCAGTCATTGACTTACACCTGAAGGATATTATGCTTTAAACCTCCTTTATATAGATGAGGGAAAAAAACCCTAGAAACTGCAGATACAATCCTTCTATATCTACATTAGGGGAGTCACTTTCATGCTTACTAATCTTGCTGTGGTAGAATATGGGTACTGCTGAGAATAGGCAGATTACTTGATGTGTAATTTAATTTTTTAAGGGGAGGGGAAGAAATATTTCAGATTCCCATTGAAAAAGAAAAAAAGACGAAACAAAGCAGTGTAAGGCGTATTATCACTATAATCAGAAGCTCAATTAATTCCATAAACCTGAAGGCACTGCCACAACAAAAGTGACCATTTGTATTAAAACAAAGAACTGTCCTCTCAGGAAATAGCTATTTCAAGGGGAAATTTTATCAGCTAAAGCTGCTTCAGGCTTCTAAACTTAAATATTCCCTCCTTTAGTATGAATAAAATAGTGTGCATCTACTCCCTTCTGGGAATATGAAGAGGTTACTGAGAATCTAGAGGAAACGTGGGTCTGTTCTGATGTGAATGACGCTACTGAAGGTTTCTTCATCTTGTCAAGGTTCTGCCTAGACTCTGAGATGCTTGAAGTATTTAAGGCAATTACCAGGTATGCCTGAAAAAGCTGTAGTGCCACACTGCTTTAATACCAGTCTCACTGGCTCTTGCATTCTGTTTTACCACATATGCTTCAGTTCCATGCTGTGTATCCATATTCTGTCTTTATGGTATTCACTGGAGATACTTTAGGGCAACATTTTAGAACCCCCTGCAAGTATCTCTGGGAAAAAAAAAACAAGCTGCAAAAAGATGTAGCTGTCCCTGTGACACAAAGAGGAACAAGAGCAGATGAACTTAAGATGAATGTAGACCATAAAATTTAGGGGAAAGAAGTTTCAAAATCAAAATAAGAAAGCACGTTCAACTTAGTCAATGTCCTTTCTCAATCTCACACTAAGCTTGTTTGGTACACTACCATCCATTTCCATGTAAAACAGAATGCATGAGGAAATACATAAAATACATTTCCATGCCAGTAAATCCTTGCACTCAGTTTTCTCTCAACCTTCCAGCTTCCACTATTGGAACAGCTCAAGACAGAAACTCTGTACTTTTAGTTCAAGAAAGCACCACTAGATGGACACCAAAACATTTATTCCTGTAAGTGTTGCTTAACGTTTGTAACTTGATTTCAGTGTGGAAAGGAACACTTACCTTGGTTGCAGAGTAAAGAGTCAGCAGTGGAGCTGGATACATCCCTGTACCTGATGAGATATTGAGGATTATCCCTTTTGATCTGAAAGGAAGCAAAGATATATTATCATGAAATAAAGGAAACATCTTTCATATTTCCAAAAATTACAGCAAGCCTAAAAAAACCCTTTAGAATGCAACCGAGATTAAGATCTGTTTAAAAACCCCAACCAAATCCTGAATTGAAATTCACTTTACATCCAGTTATAAGTATCCAAGCAGCTGGTATAAATCAGGAACAACTCCAAGGTCAGTACAGCAGGAGAATCAAAGCTGTATTTATATACACATATACATACACACACACACACTGAGCTAAACTATGCAAAACCACTGAGTCCAGCTGGCACAAGTTCAAGAGGAGCTTCTAAGTCTAGGGATAAGATGGCAGAAATGGCAACACAGGCTTGTAATATGATTTATACTTTGATAATTCATCTTCTAAATGTTAGTTCATGATGGATCTTCAAGACAGGAAGCATCTGAATCTACTGCTCAAATACAGAAGTGTTTTAATAAATATGGAAGATATTCAGTGGATCAACCCAGAAAATGAGAGTTGTTTTACAGCTGTATTACAGTAACAGTGAAGGTATTCATCAATAGTATTTTGGTAAAGATACCAGAAATTAATGACCACCTGCTCTGTCAAGCTGTTCTAAAGCACGTGTAGGAAGGCTCCTGACCTCCCAATACAGACTGCTTTGGGCCATGTCTATTTCTGAGACGAGTTCTACCCACAAAACCAGACATATTTAGTGCTAGGTAGAAAAAAGAATTAATTTTAAAAGCTTCATGCAAAGTAGGGCAAACACTCTGTTAGAAGGTGCTGCAAGACAGTCCAACATAGTGAAAGATACATCTTTGCTTCTTCCTACCCTTTTGGAAATTCAAACCAGTTTACCTGAACATAGTGTAAGTATGCCATGCTCAGTGCAGTGAGAACACTCATGCAGGGAGACATCACACAGCTCAACTCCTGCAGATTCACACGAGTTTCCATCGTATTGTTCAACCAGGTATACCCTACACCACTGCTGCCACAATGATTTAAATGACAATCTTAAAAACAAACAGTAATTTAAGTAAGTTCCCATTAAAAATTAAAACAGTATAAATGCTTTGGAAATCATGACAACAGATTCAAACCAGCATGGCTTGAATACAAGTGATACAATACATGGCCACGATACAAGCATGAATTACATCTGTGACTAAGTTGTCATGAGGAATGAGACAGCAAATGTGACAGAAAAGAATAATTTCAGTTATTCAGGATTTCAAGCACCTTTGCCAAAGTTCATTGTATTTTTCAGTAGTTCCCTGAAAGGCTTGGTTGGTGAAATAGAGTAGTAACACGAATCAAAATACGCAGCATGGAAAGCAGAAGACCACAAATTAATAATGAATTTTCAGGACAGCAAAAGGTTAACAGTGGAAGCTAGAAGTTTTTTGTATCAAGACAGGTGGTGATTGTGATATTTATTCATGAGCTCAAATGGAGATTAGCAGTGAAATGAGTATTTATGCAGTTTTTAAGATATTACCAGATTGGAGAATACTATAAGGTACTTTTTTAAAAGCTCAGGCTGCTTTGACAACAGACTACAGAATGGCAGATGAAAAATCAATATTAACAGTGCATCAATAACTAACAATGCATATTAAAGAAAAAATTATTAATTAATCACAAACCTTGCAGGACTTTAAATCAACTGTCCCCTCCATGAAAAACCTGAACAAGGAGTTCTCATTTGTGCAGCAGTCACCAAAACCAGCCAAACAACAGGATGCTGGGAATGGCAGGGAAAGATCCTTCACCACCACCAAAATCTTGTATTACAGTCTACAAACCATCTTTATCCCTCCAAATACAGACCAGAAATATTAAGAACTTGATGATTTAAAAAAGGGGAAGAGCGGAAAAAAAAGTCTACCCTGATACAACAATTTAGTTATTTAAGAGACTATTAAGAGCAGCCACGATAAGAACATACAAACAAACGAATGAAAAAGATCAAGATCTTGATTTATCCTCTAAGAACACACAAAAAAGGTGACATTTATTTAAATGAAAGACTGAAATTTAGATCAGATAAAAGAAAGTGCTCTTCCCATATTCAGACTAGGGAGTACTTGCCACAAAACTTAACTGAGGACAAAAGCTTAACAGGATTCAAAGAAGGATAAGCATTGATATGGATAAACACGAGCCTCCTGCTTTTAAAACAAACTGAAGCTTTAGAAGAGAGGCTGACATTCAGGCTGCAAGCACAGGTCTCACAGGGTCTAGCTACACTGCAACTTTCTAGCAGGAGTCGTGACCACCACCTAGACAGACTGAATTAATGGTTTGACCCAGTGAGGAAAACCCTCTTGGAAACACAAAACATTAATAGCAGCCCCTTGCAGAAGGCTCTGTGTGTTGGTCTCTTTGAAGCAGTCAGTGCCACTGGGGGTTTTGTGGTTTGTATTTTTACATTTTAAAGAAAACAGTCCTAGCCTTAAAAGCCTGTAACTTAAAACCTCCCAATAAAATGAAATTGAGAAGCATGCGTGTAGGGGGAACACTTTCAATTACTCCAATTACAATTTTGCTTCTTAGAGGAATTGCAAAAGAAACGTTTTTAGGGAGGGATCTGAAGAATTACTCAAGCATCAGTGTGGTAAAAAGGAATTTTGGCTCCATCTAATTCAACTGCACCGTTGATGAACAACAAACAAACAAACAAACAGACAAACAAAAGTTGGTTAAGATGAAGAGAGCCAGGCCCACACCCTCACACCTCCCATCATTCTACCTTAAGTGGTCCAGCACCAGGGAGGCTATATTTAGCCATCTCCCTGTTGCTGTGGCAACCAGCGCCTGCTCCAGCTGCATGCCAAGTGGAAAGAGCAAGCTTCTTCTGTAATGTAATTATGCACTTGCTACTTCCCTGGCAATAAATACCATAGTTTGGTATTTGTCTAGCAACAGCCAACTGATTTTTGGTGGTGGTGGCTTTTTTTGTTCCTGAAGACATCAAGCCTTGATTTTCAGCTCTGTGAGTTTCCCACCTCAGACAGTAGCCTGAGTATTTACACAGAACTACTCATTTAAGTGCAATAGGAGGCTTCAGATAATAAATTGTCACTTTAAGTGTTCAGAGCACAGGAGAGAAGCCACAGCAGAGAATCTAAATGCCATTACCCAGAAGTGGCATTCATCTAATGCTGCTATGTTTATTATAAATAAAAAGTAAAAGGCACACCAAGATGTAGCTTTATTTTCTCTTACCAGACCTGGATGCAAAGCATGCAATGTATGCTCTTTTTTTGTATTTATCTTGCAATATATTGCCATAAAACCAACATTCAAATACACAAAAGTACGCACTAGAGCGAGCTGCAAGATGCTCTAACACGCTACGTCACATCTATCTACTCAACATGCTCTTCTCCTTGAACAAGTGAGGAATGACAATGAGATTCTTAGTCCAGCCTTATTCTTAGAGCCTGAAGCCCTTTTTTTAGCCTGCGGTCCCATGTGAGAAGTATATGGTTGACCTAAAGAGCAGCTGAGTCCAGCTCCAATTCATTCATGCCCTTGGATTCGCTGGACACTCATGTCCTCCTGTGGGTACAGACTCCTAGCAGTGTTCATGTCCTGTGAGCTATGACTGTGCAAGAGTTGGCAGCTTCAGACATTGCTTCTGTGAACTGCAAACCCAACCAACTTCACAAAAATCAGACAAAAAATGGAAGCTTTTTCAAGTATTTTTCCCTGGGACAGAAACCAAGGCCATCATTCAAATGGAGCAGTCTTTTAAAGTGGTTCCTTATATACATGAAAAAGTTCAAGATGTATACTTTATTTTTTTTAACCACTATTAACCTTTTCTTTCCAGGCTTCTTGAACGTTTATCCTCGGAATCCCTGAGGTAGTCATGCAGTTAGGGAAGTAAGAGGAGAGATGACGTGTGCTCAAGGGCAGTCAAAACCAGAAGTCAGCAGGATCCTGGTTTGCTGCCTTTCATTCAAACCATCTTACCCGGGTGGATGTGTAACAGAAAAACATACACAGGATATTCTATAAGTAGAGTATACATCATTCTATCCTCAGAAGCTGAAGAGATTACTCTGCCAAATGGATAGCCACAGTATTTCTTTAAACAAATAAGAAACTGAGGCAAGAAACTGTTAAGAGTTTTTAAGTTCGAAAACCTAACAATGGAACAACTAAATCCGTTGAAAAGCTTAATGGTTTTGGTCATGTTGGTATCTTCAGAGGGCAGTGATTTAACAAAAAACAAGTCACTTTATCTACCACTAATAGTACAAGGACAAGGGGTAGCTTCTGACTTACAAGCCCTGAGTATCTATCATGACTGCACTATAATCCTCACCCTCTACTTCAGCTTCATTGGGAAATACTACACTTCTGCCCCAGAGCCCAGGCTTGGGTCTTTATTTGTAATTCACATCTCTTTACATGAAATAAACTTATTCATATCTCCTGACTCTTTAAGTAAAAATCTTAGCTCACCATCACCCTGATGTGCCAGACACTGACTCCCATACTGACCACTAGCTCTGACAGTTTGCACCCAGGGAGAAGCTTTGTTTTAAAAGTGAAACATTCGACTATGCATCTGTGCAACACTTGAATAACTGAATTCTGGTCTGCAATGAAGACTCCCAGACAGTGGGATGACACAAAATATACCCATTTTTTTTCATCATCTTTGCCAGATTTGGAGGCTTGCCTCATGTACGGACTCCTCCTGCTGTATTCATTTGCATGGTTCTACAGAGTTTTCCCCAGTATTGTGAGCATGGCTCAAGCCTGGTCCAGGGCAGCTCCCAGCCAAGGCAGGGTTAGCACCCCAACAGAGATGGCAAACAGCCAGGACAGCCAACATCAGCTGGAACACAGCCTGGGGGGACCAAATGGAAATCGTGAACCTTTTGGTTTCACCTGGGAGCTAGCTGGGAAGTCAGTACACGTCTTCCCTGTCGACAGTGGTGTGTTATTCTGAAGAGCTGGTCTCCAGTTCTACTTTTCCAAATGATCACAGCCTTTCCTCAATATACCTCCTACTGTATAATGAGAACATATTCTTTGCATCCATTTTACTTACAATGACTTAGAGAAATAGCCTTAAGAAGGTTATTCCCAGGAACTGTAACCGCCCCCTCAGAATAGCAGGTTGTTGAGTTAGTGCTGATGAGTCAGACGGGCTTTTTAATTCTGTTCTAAAAGGAATCACCACAACAGTGGAGAAGGGAGAGGAAAAATAAAAAGGGAATCGAGTGGAAAAGGCTTCCACCGTCTGATGATTCATGCACCATCAGCGTGACTCACCCAGCATTACTCTGCCATTAAAACATGGAGACTAGGCTGATTAGTCACAGTAATGAATTTTTCAAGAAAGGATTCTCCCCTATAAATAATGATGACTTTGTCTGGATAGTGTTAGTGTGACTCACCTTTCCAGCATGCCGGGCAGCACCAATCGTGTCATCTGCAAAAGGAAAACATTCGTGATGGCTGAGAATGCAGACACCAGACAGCCAGAGACCGAGGGAAGCCTCCCGCCCTCCCAGAAGCAGCTGCCACCCCCTCCACCCCAAGCACGGCTCAGGGAAGCAGAGACCATACTTTGCGTAGGCAGTTTATTTTTATTCTACCTGGATAACTTGGCTCTGTCAAGTAGTGTGTGCACTGAATCTGGTGAACCCATCCAGCTAGTAGCACAAGAGTAAATAAAACAAATGTCTTTACCACTGCAGCATCCATGGCCTCTAAAGAACGTTAAAACACCAGAGTACTACAGTACATGTACCATCTTTCTCTCCCCACAAGAAACACCTGTCTTCCTCAAGACTGACTAAATTTACCACCTCTGCCAAGACTCAAAACATTATCAAATACATTCTAGCTACGCTTACTGAACTGCTGATTTTAAGACAAAAATAAATTATAGAGCAGCAAGAGCACTGACAGAACTAGCAAATGCAAGTTTCCTATATTATGTTACCTAAGGAAAATACTTAAGACTCCAAAATACTTTTGGCTGATTACACAGATGTTTTCACACTGAAAAAACTACACCCCCAGGAGAAAAGTCGCCTGGCAAACCTCCTCACTGTTCTGGAAACTCCTGCCTTCATTATGACTCTGAGCAATCCATCTACAAGCTGGCTGAAGGATTCTCCAGAGCACTAATCCTAAAATAAGCTTCCCAGTTGCAGACAGAGCATCTCTGACAAGGGTAACAAATTAAGCATTGATCCAAACTTGGACAAAATTTTAATTAGTGTAAAATAGTTAACTTCCCCACTACTAATTACTACCATCCTAAAATACAATTTAAATCCAAAACTTCTGCCTTCATGAAGTAATATCAAAATTCTGCTTGTGCCAAATTCTGCCCTGCCCCAGCTAACCCTATGAAAAACTGTCACTGACACCAAAGACAGATCAGACAAGAAACAGAAACTGCTACCACTTTTGACATATGAAAGGTATTCCAACAAAGTTTTTGAGAACACAAGGGGGCAAGTAATAAAATACTAAAACCAGCACACACCAAAATGTAATGGATACTCCCACTGATCCCAAATTACCTTGATAGCTTAAAATAAAACATTGAATATTTGAATAGTATGGGAAGAAAAACACACATACAAAAGGAATCAGCATATACAGGCACAGAAAACACCTGTAAGCACTTTCATTACAAAGAAACAAATTTTATTGTAGGAAGCTACTCATTTTATTATCACCATTGCATTAGCCCTTACATATGACTCAATCTGAGTTTGAGGTTTTGTTTGTTTGTTTTTATTTTTGAATTCTAAAACATACCCTTTCAGGAATAAAGGAGAAAAACCACAAAAGAAAACGATCTCAGTTGATTGCAGCTGACACACAAAGCAAATGGCAGAGAAGGGCTGTGTTTTGCATTTTATTGGCATTTCTCCCTTAGAATAGATTCTGCCATCAGCCACACTGCGTGACAGTTTCGATAAGGGACTGTACAGGCAGGAGTTGAACAGGCCTTCCTTTCATGAAGTCAGCTGTTGACACACTTAGCTGTCAGCACTGCCCCAGAAGTCAAACGAAGTATTCAGAGCTGATAAGCATCAACAAGCTAGACAGATCTGATGCAGCTTCAAAAAACCCTCTAGTATTAAGTTTAAGCGCACATGAGCTTTTTCATACACTAATGCTTCAAAGGAGATGCAGAAACAACTATTTATTTTAATCTTAAAGGATAAAGAATGATTTGGGCTGATTTTAAGACTCGTTCAAGACTGGAAGATCTTTTATCTGAAGCAAGTTGTATGACCTCTTCCACAGATCCCTTGTCAAAAAGTAACATACTGTTTCTTGCCTCTCAGGGCAGTGTAATGCTGCATAACATCTCCATAGATTGGCACATGGATGTGGACTGGAATTGCCTTCCCTTAGGCAACCCATAAATGATCTGAAAAACCAGTCCACAATTTCCCACTGTAGTGTCGAGGGGACCCCACGTTTGAAACTTTGTCATAAATCCACACAAATGCATTCATGGTCTAAATCCAAACTGCAACCCACCAAGCAACTCTTAACAGTTATCACAAACCTGCTGGCTACCATTGATATCCAAATGAGGGCACAGAAAAATATGCTACAATAATTAGTGGACTTATATAAAATAAAAAACTATGAAGCCATTGACAGCTGAAATACAGCAAGAGGTACACAATTTGGGTAGAAATCAAGAAGTCTCTCACCACCAACTGTGTTAAATGGTTTGTTTCTGAAGTTCAGCTGGACAAGCAATCAATTTCTTTCCCCTCCACAGAAAGATACTGATGGCAAAACTGGATTTCATACTCAACATCACTTCCATTTGTTTTCCTAAAATTCCTACCCTAACGGACTTTCAAAATTCTGTGAAATAGGGCAAAAATTTCTATCAGTATTTTTACACATCGTGATGTGTGAAAAAAAGTTATCTATGAATATTCAGTATCTTGATGTAAAAATACCATTATTTTTTAAGAGCAAGATAACAGAAGGCAGCTCTCCGAGTCAGTCTCACCTGACCCAGCCAAGTGCACACTCAAAGAGCACTACTGGAAAAATGCTGGCAGGGTATTCTGCAGCCATGCTCAGGTCTGGCAATTTTATACACTGTACCCAAATGTAAAATTTTCAGCATTAATTCAAGTAAGACAGCTAATAGCAGAAATGTAGTTTTACCACTAATAATGGTGTCAGTGGTGTCCACATGAGCTTGCATTGTATGAGCCTTATCCAAAACAGCCAGACTGGTTAACATTTGTCTTCAATAGCTGTAATCTCAGACATGCCATTATGAAAAAGGCAGTTAAAAACCAAAACATCGAGAACTAAATAAATATCTCCCAGGTAAAGAATCCAAATTTTAGCCATGTCTTGTTTAGAGATAGTCCGTTCTGTAATGGTGTGTATTTCCTAAATGGCAAAGCATTGCAAGTCAATCTATAGGAATCTGCACGTAGGATGTCAGAGGACTTCACAGGAGTGTTTGTTTCTCTGCAGGCAATCTAATACAGGCAGAAGGAACTGTCAGGAAGCCTAAAGGAGAGGCTGGGAACTACCCTAAGAGGAGTGCCTTCTGTTGGTGGTTACTGAACACGGTTAGGTTCCCTTCACATAACCTTTTTTCTGAAGGAATACTACTTTCCACAGAAATAGGAGTGCTGCAGTTGAAAATGTGAATGTTCCCAAGACACTGAAGGCTCAGGTAATTCCAGACAAGTAGTTAGGCTATGTGAAAACTGCCAGCTCATCCAAAACAAAATGTTTTTTCCTTCTGAAAATTTGCATTAGAGCAGAGTGAGCATGTGCATCTGAGAAATTTGTTTAGGACAGACTACTCAACATCAGAGGTTGTTAATCTTTGATATTTTATACAGTCTGGCAAAAAGTTACATTTAGCACACAGCCATGAAGAGTGGTTGTTGCACTCTATTTTTTTGTTTATTTTCCAATTATTTCACATACATACACAATGCTACCATAGAGTTTGGGGTATAGTTCCTTTGGTTTGGAGGGCTGCCTTGTTTTTAAGTCAATTTCTTTCACACCTAACCATCTAGATCTCAAGTTCCAGGATGCTCAGGGCAAATGACTAACTTGAGGCAGAGATTGATTACAGACCATTTCCATAATATTTTACAAGCAGCTATCATTTCTTGATGTCTTTTTACCTGCAACTGCATTTATTACATTCCTGGCAAGCACTGGTTGCATTGTCCACTCTTCCTCATCAAACCTGTCTTCTACCTTCTAGTTCTGGAAAAATTAACACCACTTTGAGCCTAACAAAGCAAAGATTCCTACTTGTAAATACAAGAATGCACAGACTTACAGCTAGATTTATGTTCTAAAGCAGGCACTACAATTAAAAGCTGCTATTAGAGGATTAACAAATAGTTGGAAGTTATAACCATGGATTTCCAGTGACTTAAGAAGAAAACCTCCCATTCTTAGTTATCACTGTGTTGTAGTCTTTTCTCAATCTGACCCAAGCAACAGCTCAGAAGCAGAGCTTTTTGAAAGAATAATAATAATATGCAAAATTTTGAATATCTTTCAAGTGATGTTCACTCAGGCTAGTTAAAATATAGCAGGAAAAGCTGAGGTAAATATTCGAAGTCATCCTTCAGACCTTATGGGCCTCGCCACTGTTACACAAAGCCAGAAATCTAATACCACAGTTGTATATTTAGAGACAAATCATTCCATGCTATGATGTTATGACTGCAAGTCATTCTTTCCACTTTGAAAGGGTAGAATGATCTGTAACTAGGGCTATAAAGGATGAGGTTAGAGAACTTGGACAAGTTTGCTATTGTGTTATGCACCTAAGCTTTCCTCATTCACAAATCTGGGGTGAAATTTTAACAACTCAGAGCAGCATAACTTTTTAAAGATCAGGAATTCCCTGTGGTGCACCCACTCATGTACAAAAACATCCCTGCTACCATAGGACAACTCAAGAGTGCCTGGGCAGAGGATTCACACAAGTTCCCAAATGCAGTAGCTGTTTAACAAAGTTAACTGGCACCCTCGCCCGCAGACCATACACTGAAAAACTAAGGAACTGTTCTCATGTACTGGTAAATTGATTGTGAGGCCTATTCTCAGCATCTACAACATTCTTTTAATGTGTCTCTCTTGAAACAGTAACTTCTTAATGCAGCTTGTACCCCAAGCCAAACAAGAATGATTTATATCTGTAAAAACAAGCAAGTAAACCTGATGTCAACTCAACACACAGTAACCCATGTGGCCATATCAGGGGTTCAGGACATACAAAGGGAACTATGAAAGTAACAAGCCCTGGTCATTTTCAGTGACTTTCCTCTGAGCAACAGTTTTAGAACAGAAAGTTTTCCCTATTTAGAGCCACAAACTTTTGGAGTCAAGTTAAAAATGGAAAGCTCTCAAAATAAGCATATTTCTCCTCTTGCCCTTTACACAGGACAAGACTGCTCAAATAATAAGGCTGAACTTTCTCTTTTCAAGAGGTGAAATATGTGTTTGTGTCAACCCCAAGTCTACAGAAAGCCACAGAATTCTAGGATTTCCTGAATCCCCCCAAGTTATTTGTACTTTGAAGAAAAATCCCCAGTGCTTCTGATTATTGGTTAAAAATATTTATCACAGCTACATTTCCCTTGATCCAGCTTTCTGTGTATCACACTGTCAGGTTCAAAGTCAGCAAGGTGGGAAACCACAGCATTCAATTTCTCCCTCTGGACCATCTGAATGATATTCATGACCACCTTTCACAGAACACTTACTCCTTTTCAAAGCATTGGCAACTGTCCCTCTCTGTTTTCTACTTGTATTACGTACTTGGCTAAATCATCAACTCCTCTTTGATTATAACTTTGAATATAAATATAAAGAAACCTCTTGACTAGAGTGGAATACACACACACACACACACACAGAGTGATCTCTCAAGTCGGTGTTGCCACTGTCCTCAGAATTATGTTCCACTTACTGTAACCCCTTCCACAGCAAATACAAAAATTTACACAGGGTTCTAGCAGGCGACAAACAAACTACCACCTGATTTCTGCTAAAGTACCTTTACAGATGTGGTATTAGACTGCACTAGCCCATCTGAACACACATTGGGGAGAGAGAGAGAGAGAGAGAGAGAGAGAGGTCATTTTCAACTGTCTTTTCAGGATTGCTGCTCCCCAGGCTTTTCTTCTTTCTACACACAGGTCCACATAAGAATATTTTCCCTCTTTCTCAAATACACTAACTTCTGCTCCTCCTTACAATTTTATATTGGTTGTTGGTTTTGTTGTTGCTTTCTTTCCTAAACTCACAGTTTCAGACTTTGTAGTAGTTATTCCCATGTCCTGCCTGGGATTCACAACCTGGTGTAATTCACCTCTCACTCCTCCTCCATTAGGAGGGCAGCTGACAACCAGATCTCTCAGTTCAACATGAAGCATTTATGTATTCTGAACTCTTGAGAAAATTAAAAGCATCTCAAATATGAGGACAAAAATCCTTGATGTTGTAAGGCCTATTAGCCTTTCGTATTGACACTCAGTATAAAACATGAGTAAAGTCATCAACACGAAGACTACCACAGACACAACAGATTTACATGTACATAATTTACTCTCCCCCTTCCTCTATTAATGCCTGGTCTACAAGCCAAAAATTTACATCCCCCCACAATATAATAGCCTGCAAACCAATTCAGCTCCTTGCTTAATCAGCCACTAAGCCAGCACTCCCTCAACTATTTAGTCCTGCTCATTTTATAAGGGAACACAAGTTTATGCCTCACTCCCAATGCAATTAGCATAGCATGATGCTGCAAAAGAAGTAACAAACTTGTAGTTCCTTCCATACCAAGTAACTCTTGCAGCTTTCAAAGGAGAAACAAGGCTCCCTGAAGTATTTGAAGCTATTCTCTGTGTTCATTACCTACCCACTTTTTCCACTGGACAGCAATCCTAGCACCCTCGGCTTTCAGGACGTTAAGCCAATAGCCAAGTCAAGTTTGTTTTCCCAAGCAAAACTAAAGGCTGCAGAATACAAAGATTAATTAACTTGAGAAGATGAAGTTAATACAAAGGAACTATGATTAGAACTATACAGAACAAGTCTAATTTTGATTTCTCAACACTTGCTGGTTAATGAAGAAACCAAGAGGTTTTGCCCTGATATTTCACTTAATGCCACTAATATTTGCGTCTCAAAATGCAACAAAGTTATCCAAAAGTTATAATAACAAACCCACATTACCTGAACTGCTACCAACAATCATTAAAGGAAAGTTCTGCTATTTAAATCCCTCCAGAAGCTTGTGACGAGATTATCAAGAACCATGAAACTAGACATACTACCATGTCTTCTTCCTCATTTATTTGTCAATTCAATCCTTTAATATGACTGTATTAAGTCTCAAGCTGTCCTGAGAAAATACTACAAATGAAAGATCTTCATTCTATTTATAGCATCAAGACGCATAACACTTCTTTATTTGCATATTATATGAAGACCAAAGTAACTCCTGCACTGCACATCACTACAAAAATGTGATATTGCTCAGACTACTTAAAAAACATCTGCTCTGGCTGGGGTACAGGGTGCAATTTTGTCAATTTTTTTAAACCAGTATTTTAAAAGACATGAGATTTCCAACATGTTTTAAGCAGTTTTACGTGGCTTATCTTCAGTGATGTACAGGGTGCTTTGAAGGCATATCACAGTAATCAACACCTCATGCCAGACTGAGTGAACCCCAAAATTGCACAACTGCATGGTTTGTGGATGATCTAACCCAACTGTGCTCTAAGGACATGACAGGGGCAGGCAGCATGCAATAGGATTTGGGAAAGACACATTTTAAAAGCTCTGGCAGGAAACAAGTTCTCAAACATATGCCAAAATTCCATAGTATTAGATGCTTTCCAGTAGGGAAAAGTACTAAACAGTGGGATCAACTAGGCTGAAAATTTGTCCTGTGAGGTGAAGATGTAGTCTTATCTCTCAGTGAGATAAGACCCCTTCTTATACACTGCATATCCCCTAGAAAATCCAATGAGCTGACCAATGAAGAAAAAGATGGATCAAAGAGTTAAGGGTTAAGCATTACACTTCATAACTGCCTATACTTGTGGCAACAAAGCAGACATTTCTGCAGAATCAATCTGTGCTAATTATCTGGACTTTTGCACTTCAAGGCTAAGGAATTTTTCAGCCAGAACTGGAGTTACTTGAAGAGTTGTGCTGTCCAGCAGGGGCTGCTGATGGCACGTGGTGCAGGTTACTGAGAGGACAGGGGATATCATCATCTTTTAGGCACTGAGAAAGTTTGGTCCAAAAGGCAAGGAAGTGGATGCCAGTGCTCTAGAACATAACAGTACAGGTTATAAGGCACCTCTGACAAGGATCTGGAGATACTGTGGGCAGAGCCTGAACAGGTAGTAGCAAAACGTACTCCGCCCCTCCTGTACTTTCACATTTCAGCAGACCTTCAGCTCCTGGTTAAGAACTTTGTGTTCTCTTCCATCACAAACTTCATGTTTTCAGTCAGACAAGAAGAGAGAATATTCTTATTATTGTTTCTAAAAAAACCACGCATATATATACACATACATATTTATATGTATAAGAGATGGTATCAACCTCAAAAACAGAACTAAATATTCACAGGACTACAACCTAAAAATCTAGTGAAAAGATATACAGAATTTTCCTAAATTTATTTTTTTCATACCATGATTCTCTAGTTTTATGGGTTCTCCTGAGAAAGTGTCTTACAGATGGCACACACTTCTAATGTGCTCTTCTCCCCAAAACAGTAAGCATCTGGTGTGCCTACTGTTTAATTACACAACACGCTCGTGCAGGAGAAAACATTTTCAAGCTTGAAATCCTATGCTCAAACTCTGATTAAATCCAGTAGCAGGAGTTGTTCACAGTCAAGACAGAAGTTTTCAAACAGAAGGAAAAACACTATTAACACACAGCAAGCAGATCTTCAGTACGTTTCTATATGTAAAAAAATTGCCATTTTAGAATGTGAAGAGGTTGAAAAGATGCAAATTTTACAGGAAATTGTATGACAATTTTGTTAAATTGTTGATGAGCACTGACACTACAACTGAAGAATTAGTTTACTTGGAAAACAATAGAGTCTGGCCGCATGTCTGGAACTTTAGACATATGCTGGGTTAAACTATTACTCTACCCTAACATCTTCAGAAATACATACTGAAGTAGTTCATCTAACTTTTCTAAAAAAATGCTCCCAGGAAGACTGACACCCCAAATTCTTTTATCACTGAATAGTGCACTCCCTCTGCTGGCACAGCACAGACCTCACACCTCAGTAGAGGAGGTCTGTGCTTGACACTTCCTCAGATGTACACCTGATGCAGCTCTGTTAACTTAAATGACTTCCATAAGAGAAACCTTCCGTAAGAGAAAACTCTCAAAGGCACCCATTAATAACTGACTTCTTGGCTGAAATCTTGCAGGGGGCACAAGACACCATGGGCCACAATCCTTCTTGGTCAACTAGAAAATCTGTACTAGTCAGGCTCACAGTCATTTTCCAGGTAAAAGGTTTCTGAAGACTCACTGTTATAGCATTTCTAACTTTCCAACAAATAGTTCTGAGATGTCAAATGAAACACACACAAAAGTAAGAGCTTGAAGCAGGCAAGCTGACATTACCAACTCCCTTTCAGCCACGCAATGGCTGCATTTTCACTGTCTATGTTTTAATAAAGTGTGAGAATCTAATTAAAGCATTGTTTAAAGAAGTGCCGTGCCTCCTCACATGGAAATAAAACAGAGTTTAGACTCCCCAAAAGCACTGTACTAGATGAATTCAGTACTTGACCTAATCAGAAGACTTACAAAAAAAGTCAAGTCTTTCAAGCCACCTTTGAAACGTCTAATATTTTAGCTTTGAGGCAAAAGGTTAACCCTCAGCTAACAGAGATATACTGTTATGCAAAAGAAGGTTTAGCAGTGAATAGTCCTAAGGAGTTTCATAAGCACACAGTGATACTGTGCTATACACTAACCAAGTCCCTGTGACTTACAGGTATTTCCTCTGTCCTTTTTGAGCTTTGACATACTAGGATGAAAACCTCATTTTTGTATGGGCCTCATGTTAATAAACAAGAGAACAGTCAAACGTTTTAGCCTGAAGTCATGTTGATTTCTTCTTGATGAAACCTTCCGTTTAAATATCAAAAAGTGAAAGGAGCTTCTGAAGTAAAGTTAACGCACGCTTCTGTGAGTTTGGTTTTCCTTCTTGATCATATATTTTGCAGAAAATATTTAAGTGCCTTCTCACTACAGTGTACAAAAACCTTAGGCATGCAGAGGTAAGGGCTGTCCATCCCAAGAAACATGCAGGGGGAGAAGAATGAACCATTTACAAGATGGACGTGAAGAAAAATCGTGAAGAAGCACTAAGTGCTGTTTGATGTACTTACCTTGCTCCTTTCAAATAGCTAACAGGCATCCTTGCAACAAGTTGCATATCACACAATAATCAGAACAGTCCAACATGACAATCAGAACCTCTGGCTTTTTCCAAGGCGAAAAGTGAACCTACAGTCTGACAGGTCAAAGTAATTCACCCAGACAACTGAATCTTTTTTTTGGTTTTCTGGTTTTGAATTATCAAGAAGTCTTGGTAACTTACCTTACAAACAGACGTGATGTTAACGTTAACCATTTTGTCGATCATCTGCAAGGAAACAAAGTTTTGGGGTTTACTCAGTTGAAGTTATTTGAACAGCATTTATATGTCCTCCGGGTTTAAGTGTTGGGATAAATTATCTGCCTTTTCTCCTTGCCTTCCTGCTTAAGTGTCAGGAGCAGTGCCAGGCTTTCAAAGCAAAGTCTGTGAACTGCTCTTGGTCAGGTTTAATCTCTGATTAGGGACTCGCACTAATACAGAACCAGGTGTATCACACTGACACTCTATTTCCTAACCCTATTTGCAATACTTATGAACTTCAATAAATTCGTAGCCGTTACACATTTTGAAATTAACTACTGTATTTTACTCTTCACCATTTTAGTGACTTTAAGTTTATTCAGCAGGTTAAAAACTGAGATTTTTTTTTTTTTTGCTAAACATTATGAAGCTTATTTGAAGGTGAACCAAACACCAGATCTATTTAGCAACACTTAAGCAGAAAACACAAAACTACAGTGGACCCAGTGAGCTACAGGGGTTTCAGAAAGAAAATCATGCACCAGTGAAATTGTTCATAATCCAAGTTTTCAACGTATCCAGTACAGCCAAGATTATCCCTATGTTATGAACTGTCTAACATGGTCATATCTAAGTTTTGTAAGTGTTATGGAATATGCAGCTTCCATCCATGAAATTGCTTGCTCCCCTTCAGTCACTTAAGAAGCCCCCCAGCACAAGCTAAAGCAGCTTATGAGCAACAGCCAGATGAGACCATGGACAGGAGCAGAAGCAGCAGGGAAGAGTATGTAAAGAACACCACCAAAAGTGAGACTGCCATCACCAGCATTGTTTTATGTTGCTTATGTACATCTCCAAGTTTTTGAACACTTAATTCTAATCAGAAAACCTCATTACGTGGGCTCCTTAACCAAACCTAAATACTTCTGTAGTATGTGCTAACCGCAGTAGAACACTAGAAGGTACCACAAAAGCACTTACCTTCTCCAGCTCTGGAACATCCATAAAATATTCAGGGTAAGAATACGACATTCCCACATTGTTGACTGAAAGAAGAGCATAAATTAGATCACTTGGATGCCCCCTGATTAATGACAATTTTCAAGCAATACTCTTAAAACGTTGCATTTAAGACATTCTAGCGGCTTTGGCCGAGTTTCCTTAAGGGTAAATCCCGCCGCGCACAGGCGGTGGGATGCGGCAGCGCACGGACGGAGCACTTCAGCGGGCTCTCACGGCTTTTCCCGACGGAGAGCCCGGAGGCGAGCGGCTGTCCCCGCGCAGAGCCCGGCGCGGCCGGGAGGTGGCGGCAGAGCCCGGCGCTCCCGCACCCCGCCCGAGCGCCGCCGCGCCCCGCGGGAGCCGCCGCTGCTGCCGGGGACCCGCTCCGCCGCCCGGGCCTCGGGAGCCGAGATTCCCCGCGGGAAACCCTTCTGCCCCGCACCCCCCCCTGCAGCGAAGCACTTAAACCGCCAAGGTTTTGGGTTTTTTTGGTTTTTGGGTTTTTTTTTTTTTTACCCCAATACTTTACACTGGCACGGTTTTATTCTCGGACTTGAAACCAATACCCATTTTCTAAATCCCAGCCCCAACAGGAGAAAACTTCTAATTCTGCTCGAAAACAGCGCTGCTCTGCAGCCTCCAACTCCATAGAGTACATTGATATGGAGACAAAAAGCAGCAACCAAAAGGGATCTCCGCTGCCTAAGTATCTGTTGTTCATCTTACGCAAGTGAATCGCGTGACATGCGGTTGCTGTGGCAACATTTTACATTTATATAGTGTCTTACACCCCAGAGAATCCCAAAGTGCTATGTATGCTCAGCAGCACTGTGCACCTCCAGGCAGGAGTCTGCAGGGGGACAAGAAGCGCCGTCAAAAGGCACTGATGCCTTTTGCAAAAAATGAAATAAAATAGCCCCTCCACCTGTGCCAAAAGCTATCGTTTTAAGACCCAGCCTGAAAGATAATTTAAGTAGCAATAGGGATGCAGGATGTGCAAGAAACAGGAGGAAGAGATTCTGGCAAAGTGCGCCAACTTCATTCAGAATTCCCTCAAGCTCTTTTAGTCCACATCTTAGTGTATTTATGGAAGTTCATTAGTCATGCTGTGTGTTTCAAATTTTTAACTTTTAGATAACCTTTAAAAATTGAGGTGAGGAATTGAGGGGAACAGGGCGTTGGCAAATTCCCAGCAGACATTTGCTATATTTAGAAAGAGTGAAAAGTTTTTAAAAGGAAGAAGACCCAGTCTTGCTACTGCCAGAGCGAACCAGATTTTTTTCTTCTTCTCATCCAAAAATAAACTATTTTTCGTTCCATCTCTCTGGAAAGGATTTTGGCTATGAATTGTGGCAGGGTTATGGGACTAACCTTGGCAATTCTCTCTGAATTTAGAATGCTTACATGATTCATGCTACAGAGTCAGTGAACACAAAATTCACACCCCTTACTGCAGGCTGGGTCCCAGATATGCACCCTTCCACTTTCTGCAATCATCTCTGTTACAAGTATGTAACAGACCATTAAAAGATTTTGGGTTGTACCACTGTATGTTAACTAGAAAAAAATGGACAACAACATGGTAAGATACTGTCCAGCACAAACTCCTTTCAAGAATCAGAGCTATTTAAGTACGGCAAAAGGAAGATTTCCCACCTCTGCTTGTTTAACATATTGCTGTAGCTAGCACATGTTCGAAGTCACTGACAGACGCTGTTTTGAACACACAGCAAAACATTATGCAAACTCTTTTAGCCTTCCTACGTGGGTGAGAAGAAGCTTCCAAATAAGAAGTTTACAAGGATTTCAATCTGTAAGTACTTTAGTTAGACTCTGTGCAACTCCATAATTAGAAGCTCGCTCTTGAGCAGTACGTGCGGAGACTCCTATGTCTCCAAGTACAAGGTTAAAAAATAATCAGCATTGATCACTGGCAACTGTGCTGTGTTACCAACGCTTCTCATACCTACTGTTCCAGATGAGACCTGAAAGAAGGAAATATGCTGGAACCTGAGAAATCAACCCTTATGGCTGTTCGCATTTAAATCCATGTTTTCCCTCACACAAACATGAAAAACACAGATCAACAAAAGCTACATTCTGGATTGCAACAAATGCTACAGGATTTAAAATACAAGGCGCTAAAGCATGAAGTTAATTACCATAAAAAATTAAAATACTGTCTTTCTGGAGTGGCCATCATCTGTGGGGAAAAATTACATTGGCAAGTGGTTTCTGTTACTACAGCTATCTCTGGGGAAAGAAAATGCCTACGTATTATGTTATCTTGTGATTTTGAGCACAAGATCTACTAAAACGGCTAGTGATGAATTAGAAGAGAGGTTTTTGTAAACCTGCACTGACAATGGCTGCAAGAGGAAAAAAAAAAAAAGCAGAGGAACTCAGCTAGAGAATACACAGCTCTAGAGCATTTAGTTGCTATTTTTACCATGTTTTTAGCCAAGGTGCTCATGCAAATAAAAGCAAGAAGCAGGCTCTGTTTGAGGAACATGCTTTGTTTTCCTGTAATAATCTTACACAAAATTTGAGACACACACACTGTTTTAGTGCCCAGTTTGTGCAAGGCTATAAAAAGCCAGATTTTCATGATTTTGTGAATCACCATAACCTAATCACAGCCTGAGAAATAATAAAAAATAAAAACCCTTCCAGTGTGGATATGTACCTTGCACAGCAAAAGGTTTGCTGGTGTTTTGAGACATTTAAACGATCTACCATTCTGCAGCAATTGCTACGTGACAGGCAGCTTGCAAGCCCTACACTCCCCGAGTAGATTTTGACAGGGCAGATTAGAATGTACATTAATCTTACTCTTCAAAGTTTCTTTGGAACTTATTTCCTTCAGAAAGAAGAAACAAGGCATTCACAGCTGTGTCACAACTACTCTTTACACAAAACACATCCTTGGCATTTGAAGTTACTCCAATGGCTTTGAATTTTTATAGCAATTAAATCCTGGATGCCATGAGTTGCGTGTACTCAAGTCTGTTAGAAGTAGTAGGGAACATTCTGGGCTTTATCCTTCAATGTTATTTTTTAATTGCATTTTTATATACACTATTTTCTTGAGCGTTATTTTCAAACATTGTACAACAAGATTCATCTATTAGCAACAAAGTTCATACAGTATATTATCATGTGTATCACAAATTTGTTTTGAAATATGCCTAAAATATTCCACACAGTTGCAGCTCCAGTTACTGCACTTCAGGTTAGTAAGTGAGTTTTGTAGTGAGGAGTGCTTTATCAGATGACATATATTAGTAGGTGTCTGAGCCACGTGATTTTTTATGTGTTTAACCATCACAGGTTCTCATCCCTATATTGACTAACCATAGAAATACAGGATATGCACAGGCATATGTGCTTCCAAGGGAAAAAAAACCAAAAAACCAATAAGCAAATGCCTTTACCCCACTGCTCAAAGAAGATTCAGGTAAACTGCTGTTATGTTGAAACTCCTCTCAGCTTGTTATGAAATACCTATTTGAAATCACCTCAGTTCTACATTTGACACAGTAACTGGAGGGATCACCTTGTTTTTTCAAGGACTCCCACACCACCTATACTCCTGCAAGGTAGCAAACCACACTCAGGCATGGTGTGTTTCTATCAGCAAAAGAAACACAGCTTACCAACATGACCAGAAAAGGCTTAAGACTTTTGAAGCAGGAGACAGTTACTTGATGTTCTGTTGCAGTGACTGAATTTCAACAGCTCTGTAATTAAAAGTTCACGGTTCTCCCACAGGGCTCTACTCCTAAATTGAGTATCTCCTAAGCCAAAGTATGTGAAGCTTGTTTAGGATCTAAGATGGTATCAGGTCATAGAACCATAGAACAGTTTGGCTTGAAAGGGACATTTAAAGGTCATCTAGTCCAACTCCCTTGATGCCTTCAGCCAGGTCAGGTTGCTCAGAGCCCTGTCCAACCCAGCCTTGAACGTTCCCAGGGATGGGGCATCCATCACCTCTCTGGGCAACCTGCTCCAATGTTTCAATGCCTTTTCTTCTTTATACCTAACCTAAACCCACACTCTTTTAGTTTAAAGCCATTGCTCCTTGCAACAGTCCTATTACAAAGGCCCGGTTAAGAAGTGTCCCCATCTTTCTTAGAAGCCTCCTTTAAGTATTGTATAGCTGCAACAAGGTCTCCCCAGAGAGAGACCTTCTCTTCTCCAGGCTCAACAACCCCAAGTGTTCAAGTCATGGTGCATGCAGTCATAAGCTGCAAAGGCCTCCAACAGTCACAGAATAACACACTGAACACATTCAATAAGCATCACAAATTCCTAGAAAGTAGGCACACGTGCAAGCACTGTCTCATGCAGTGTATTAACAGCATGCTAGAGAACATCTCAAGCATGCAGCAACAAAGCCTTAGTCAGATAAATAATAGCTTCTGTGAGTTGGTTTCAATAAACTTCAATATGGGAAGAAGTTGGTAGGCATGTCAAGACAAAACACCACAATGAAAGATTTAGAAAGATCAGATACAAACCTAAAACACCAATCTCCAGGCCTTCCAATCCTGCTTTGATTCCATTGTAAATATCTTCTCTCTCTCCAAAATCTGCCACAATGACTTTTGTTTCCACTTTATACTTTTCCCCTAGAAAAAAACAGTTTTGAAAAGTTTGAAATAGTTTGCCATTCAGATATTAAGACTGTACCAGTTATTAGGTTTTACAAAACATTCTTTTAAGAGCTAGCATTACACGTGAACATTTTCACCTCTGCAACAGGAATCCTTGAATTTTAACATTACCTGCACAGGAAGTTCGTGACATTAAGCTACTTTTGGTGAGAACACAAATTCTCAAATGATTCAGCACATTTTGTCTGTAAGGGAGAAGAAAGGTGGCAAGGAAGCAAATTATAAACCTTTACAAAGCACAGCAAAAATGGAGAAATCTGGAAACACATGTACCACAACTGTGTTCAAATACAGCTTGACAGGAACACTTTTTTCAACTTAAGCCAAATGGCAAATGAGTTGCTTCAGACCAAGCAAAACAATTCTTTATTGCCCTCCATTTCCATTCTCACTTCTGGTCCCCTAAAAGTTTTTGAATCTTTAGGTTTTTTTGAACACATATCAAAAAGGGAACATGTGGGTGAACAAGAAGAGCAGAATTTCAAATTTGATCATTCCAAAGCCCTTCTGATGTGCTGTCATCTCCATCCTTACTAGAACAGGAAAAATACACGTAGGCAACTACATTTTGAAAGAGAAGAAGGCAAGCAGTAAAAATACTTCATATAAAAAGCAACTCTGCTTTCATCAAGCTAAATTATCTTGAATTAAAGGCAGTACAGTGTCCTCTCAGACTTCAAAAGAACAGAATAGTAGCTTAACAATGCAGCATCTCTGTTCTGCTGCACCCAGCTCCCACCCTAGTGCTCCTTAAGGGACCTGTATACCGCTTGAGAAGGGTTTTGCAGCACTTTACCCCCAGAGCCATTCATAAAAAACAGTGCCATGTTAAAGGAAAAGAATCATTCACAAAAAAGATTAGAAGCAGCCAGACTCCCATGATGCTCCTTCCCATTCAAGGGAAAGCCGCGACTCCCATGATCCTGCCATCCATTCATGCAGAATCATGAATCTACTGAACTCACTGGTTTGCTGGCTGCCTCCCCTCCCCCCACAATATCCCTAATGGCAGATGAAATTATTTCTGCTCCTTTTCCCTCTCCCCATCCTCAACCTCTTCATCTCTCCTGAACAGCTGCATTGTTTAAAAATCCCCTGAGAGATGTTGCTATGTCAAATGACGACGTAAATAGCATTAAGCCCCTACTGCAGCAGCAGTCTTGTGATCGCGTCAGAAGAAAATCAAGTTCAACACTGGAGGGGGGGCATAGAAATGGTCTATTTTTGAACACAGCTGTTCTAATGTTTAGCACACACATTTGGTTTCTTACAGGACACAGAATTAAGGGCAACATTAGAGGCTCATCTCATACGTGCAAATGGACTGGACAGGCAAAGCCCAAGTCACACACTTTATACACGTGTCACTTTTAACTGCTTTGTGGGATCTGCAGCTGTCTTCACTGCCACTCAGACGCTTCACCAAATGCAAGTTGCTTAAAGGACCCAAACACCATTCTCACAAATTTGCTCAATTGGTACTGTCCTTTTTATACTAAACACACTTTGTTAGGATTGTTACCAATCTATCTTCAAAGCCTTCTGAAATCACTATAGAGATACTAAGAAGACAAGGTAAAGACAAAAATCCGAAGACCTAATACCGTAAATAGAAAAAAAAAATAGAAAGTGCTTACACTACAATTCATGTAAGACCCTTCTTTGAGCCTTTAAAAAAATAGCAAAGAGCCATTACACTTACGGTAGTTAAGCAATAACACCTATAAAAAGCTGCAGCACCCTTTGTGGGCAGAGGGTGCACGGTACAATGTATAAAAACATGTGCTAAGTAGAGGGCTGCCCACTGGTATAGCCAGAGGACAAGGTCTTTGTGCAGTTGCTCATGCAAACATGCAAGGCTGTCTTGCCCTAGCAGCTACCACCAGCTGATCAAACCCTCCCTCCCCATTTCACGACAGCTTTCAGGTATCCTGCAACTTTTGCATACCCTGTGCTCTATCCCAGAACCTGCAATAGGTGGGATGATCCACTACCTCAGGGAGAAGATGAGGAGATACACCTGAGAAAACAGTTCCACGTCAAATGACAATGCAAATAGCATTAAGTCACTTCTGTGTAAACTTGGGCTAGTAGTCAGAGTACAAGGGACAGAGGAGAGCAGGTGTGCTCTGCTCTGCATGAAGAAATGGAAAAGGGAATTTCCTTGATCTTAAGGATTAAGATGTTCTCAAACAGATGGGCTAGAAGAGAGAGTAGAGCACATTCCTATTTTATCTGCCAAAAAGACACTGAGATGTAGATTAATAGAGAAAGAAGCAAATAGGCTATGTCCTTATCCAGGGCATCTAGGAGTGCCTGGGCTATTGGTGTCCAAGAGAAAATCTGAAACTCCTTAATGGAGCTTTCAGCTTGAGGACCAGGAGGCACTTGAGAGCCGCAGGGAGTGAAAGGAGGAAACCAAGCCAGTTTTTGCAGTCCCATCTAGAGGACCTGAGAGACCTATTGTCTGCCAGCAAGTCCAGCATTCCTGATGATATTTTGAAAAGTGGATCAGATGTTTTGTCTTTGGACCTGGTACTTCAAATCCTCCTTAGCAGGAGACTGAATATTACAACACCATGTTGTCAACAGTTGTGCAGCAGTCAGTCATCACCTACCCACCAGATGGGAAAGGAAATTCAACAGGTCTCTTTCACAATTGTCAATTCTGACACACCAATGTTTTAATCATCTCATTCACTAAAAAAATTCAGGTGAGATCCATACCTATGAATAAGTTTTAACCTAAACATTCACGCGTCCAGTTAATTTTCAGGGTCTGTATTGCCTTAGTGAAGACATCTGATAATTTAGCAAGACACCAACTGTGTTCAACAGTGTCCTGGTAAACCAATAAAAGCAGACATGATCTTCTGCAATCACACCATCATTTGAGAAGTAAGTTGTTGACCATGAACAAATTTTCACAGCTGTGGAATAGCTGAATGAACCAATAATCCCGATGGTGATAGAGCAGGCTGGTATAAGCACTGTACAAGACAAAAAGACAGAGTGAACTTTTGCACAAGATACTGGGATGTATTCTTCCTATGATCCCGAAATCAACCCAAGAACACAGAGGCAGAGGCACAGAGCAGTCCAATACAGTGGTCATGCAAACAAAAGCAGTACATAAAATACACACTGAAAGGGGAATGTAAGATAACTGAAAAAAGTGCCTATTTTTGCAGTGATAAAAGAACTACTGACTTCCTGAAGTATGTTCCCATTGTGCATTCCTGCACAACACAGGATGAGACAATCTGGAAATAAATACACTATTTAACTGCATTCTTCACACCATCAGAAGTACAAACACTTTCACATATAATCCCTGGAAGGACACATTACCTTCAGTATCCTCAGAAGAGGACTCCAAACAGTGCCTCAAACCTTGGTTAAAGTGTTACTTACTCAAAATAAACATTAAAAACTTACAACCATCCTGAGGAACAGCCAACAGGACAACACTTGCCTGATTTCTTTTTTAAGATTGTCAGTTACAACATTAGTAGGTGAAGCAAAATCTTAATTAATTCCAAAGGCCAGATATGTCTGACTTATAGGAAATGTATCCAGTCTTGCTATGCAAGGAAAATGCTAATCTTAACTATCAGGCAAAGTAGGGCACATCTTGTCGACTAAAAAGATGCACTTGCAAAATAGCACCACATTACCTAGAACACCAGGAAAAAAAGGATCACACTGTAATTAAAAAAAATAAAGCAGAAAGCTAGAAACTACAGTGAGCTACAACCTAATTAAAAAACAAATAACGAACTTTAAAATAGTTAGGAAACAAGCATTTTCAATTTTTTTTTTTAACTTTAAAAAAAATTTTTTTAAGCTTGCAAATAATTCAAATCAGCAGCCCCCGCTGAAACCAAAATCTTGGTTGACAGGCTAAGAAAATGCTAAGGAAGTTTTCAGACACACATAAACTGGGCTTGAAAGAAGGTTCCCCAAGAGGAGCAAGCTTGTGTACTTTGATGCAACAGCAAACAGACACCAGTTTGGTGGTCAGGAGAAGCAGCTCAGTTTACCCAAGAGAAGCAGTGTCAGGGTGTCTGTCATCCAAAGTCTTGCTGGGACACAGGAGAACTACAAGATCCTCATCCCTAATGAAATAATGTTAGTTCTTGAACCACCTGTTTTCAAAGCAGCTTGCTATAGCAGCTTGAATTTGCACCAAAAACGCTGAGGCAAATCCAGTCAACTCTGCAACAGAGGTTTGGGATACAAGGCCCACACTGTAAGCAGGTAATGGGGATGGTTCTTTCAAGATCAGGGAAAGGACATTAAAAACTCTGGTTAGAACTGAAGCATCTCACCACTTTATAGTCAAAGTCACATATAAATATTGCCATCACAGTGATGCAGTGTAATGCAACTGGCTTGCAGAAATGTAAAAGAAGTCTCACTTCAGGAGACTTCAGCTTCAGGATGGTCAGAGATTCTAAGCAGTAGAAAAATAGCTCTCCATTTTTCATCATACAGAAGAGGACAAATTTGTTTAGGTAAGGAGAATCAACTACCTCCACAAATAAAGATGCCATCTTTCCTATATCACTGCAGTGGTAAAACTCACCCTAATCCAGTGCCCCGTCTCCAGAAACAGTGTTTGTAACCTTCCAGTATAGGGTAAGAAGCAGAGAGATGAAAGCAAAACGTTAAAACCTCCTGCTTTCTGGTACTCCATCTATGCAGGTCAGAGATAAAGAGTTTAAGAGTATAGAGTGGCTGCTGAGAGCTCTACAAAGTATTTAGCTGGTTTTAAGGGAGAGACATTCATTTTGGGAATGTATCCAATTTGGGACTTTCAGAGTTCACAGAAGTAACTCCCAGTGTCATGGATGGATGGAACCTGTTTTCTAGAAGTACCACATACTTCCAGACTGGTGATTGCAGACTGTTATTACACAGTGATACATTCACCATGTAAAAGCATGTTAAAATCAGCTGGGTATAACAAGAGCTAGCTTTCTCTGAACATTTTGAGGGGTGTAAAATTCTGAAGCTGAATACTGATAACCTAAGAAATAGCTAAAAAGCAGCTCTGTTGCACCTGATGCAAAGGAAGGCTATGCTGTTCCTGCATATTTAAGATGCCTGCCTACAATTTAACAGTACTTGCTATGTTTCTATACATTTTTAACAGTATGTGCATATGCACACTTGGTCAAGCACCTAGGAATAGGTTCCAATTCCTTTTATTCAACTACACATGCAGGACTTCCAGGGAATTCCTTACATACTGCAACAGTTGCATGTGTAATCTCAGATACAGCTTCCTTAAAGAGTGATTATTTTAAAAAACTCAATCACATAGAACTATATAGCAGGTAAAAAAAGACAGACCTTATTTAAAATGTCCTGTTAACTTTAAGTTTCAATATACACTGACATATAAAAGTCAGTTCTCAGCTTTCACAGATGACTTCAGCTCTCCAAGCTGAAGTCCAGAAACTACTGAGCCACTGGGGCTTGTAAGTTATTAATGTGTATATACAGTACTATTACTACAAAACAGAGGGAAAATAGACTTTACTAACAGTTGCCTCCATCTGCTCCCCTCTGACTTCCATTACATCAAAACATATTACAATTTCTAAGACACACTAACCAAGTCAGAAACACATTCTGAGCAACACAGGATCAATCAATAAGGCCATTCACCCAAATATTATGCTCAACATTGTAAGCTTTTCTAAATCAAGCCTGCTCTAATTAGCAAGCTCACTAAAAACACAGAATCAAGCAGCCTGTGACAAACAGCTGCAGAGGCTGCCAGCCAGTGGGGCTGCACTCTGGAGTCCCGGCAGTGCTTGCAAACGCTGCTGTGACTGCAGGCAGGCAGGCGAGCAGGGCTCTGGTGCTCCCCACGCACACCCCCTCACTGCAGCGGGCAAGGCACGGGAGGCTCCCAGGCACCGCACGTGCGGCCGCCCTCGCGCCGTCAGGAGTCGTGATTCCCAGAATAGCTCTCCTCACCACAGCCCCAGAATATCCACTCTGCCTGAAGCTGCACAAAGGCTTGGCTGGGGCACAATCCCAAGCACTTCCAGGGGGAAGCACAACGTGGAAGTGTGGGAAGGTTGCTATTGTGTAGCAGGCAGCATCATTAATTCCCCTTCCTCCTCTCCTCTTTCCCCAACACTATTTTCAACCCCTTCCCCGCCAAGAATTATTTTTTTAATATTCATTGATGTACTTGTTTTTACTAACCATGAAGAGAGCTATATTTAATTTACTAAACCATTTTAGGAAGGTCAGATGGGCTATTTCCCATACTTCCTGTTACATTTCCTTTCCCTTAATGTCATAATTATTGTCTGTGATGATATGTACACTTGATATGTGCATACATGTAAACATGAATTTTGCATCACTTCTTTCAAAATAAAGTCTAAATTCTTCAGCCATATACTTATAAGAACGGTAGTGATTAAAAAAAAAAAAAATCAACACATCTTTTTCAGGTTTAGGCTCAGCAGAATGAATTTCAGAAAGACTACAAAAAATACCTTGTAAGAAGAATTTAAGGTCACTCGTAGAGGCTGAAAGGTGTCATACCATGGATTAACAAAAAAAACCTGTGCCCTTATTCTCACATCAATTTCAAGACATTTAAGTCAGTCACTCAAATTAAAGCAAGTATAAAAAGGGAAACAAGTTTCTAGGCTAATTCAGCATTATCTTTTATACCTCCAATTCAGCACCCCCAGTAAAATGTTTGCTGTATTCCAAAGACAGGCACTTAAAAACACAGTTTTCAGGGCTCTCCAAAGTGTTACTTGTAAGGGAAAGTACATGGTTAATTAGTCCACATGTACTGCTCGAACTAATAGAGTACCCAGTTCAGCACTGGAAGTGTGGCACATGCTCAAGGAGTTACACAGTAGCCATACTTTTACACAGCAGCTACACCATATCGAAAATTGTTTATTTCTCATATTCAAGGACTTCTTTTTAAGAACTTGTGCAAAACAAATCAACCGAGTTTCCTTTCTCTATGGAGAGGTACTAACTAGCTTTTTTTTCCTCACCACAACATATTCCTGAAGAAACACAAAAGTGATTATCACCATTTCTTCAGCAGAGAAGTCTATCAGGGATTTTTACAGCTTTGACAGATAAAGAGGACTTGATGTAATGGAACTTAACCTGCTAAAACAGTGACATAAGACTAAAACACACATTCATAGAAGGAAGTTGCAGAAGGAGGACAGCACTGTTTGCATCATTCAGTCCTTTCTTGTGCCAGAGTATTCCCTGCAGAGACACTTAAAAGGCCTAATTTTAAGTCTCTTGGCAATAGAGCTTCCACCAATTGGCTTAAACCAGATTTGTAAAACAGACTTTCACCCAATCCAATGTGACAACAATCCACTACTTATCTTTTCATGTAGTGTTCAGCTTATTTTACACTGAAAGTGATAAGGAATAGATTGCAGCTTTCGTGCTAAGAGAAGGTGTTTAATGGCCCAGAGACCGCCACAAGGGCTCTTGTTTTTGCATCCCTAAAGGCTTATGCTACAAACAGGTTGCTAGCAGAGATAAGCATTGAGTTTGTGTGTTACAGAAAATGCAACATATTCCCCCACCCAGCTACTGCCAGGCAGAGGCAGAAGTGACCCTGAACGTTTGCAGGGATGACAATTCCTGGTTGTTCAAGTCTGGGCTTCAAAAGTACCAATGAAGTCACCTGCCCATCGATCCAATTACCTAACGTAAAACTTTAAAACTCAAGAAACCATTAGGTCCCAGAGTTAGTCCTGATCCTACAGGCACAATATACAGAGTATGTGAGGAGAGGAAGAGGCTACTTCTGCTGTGTTTACATTCAGACAAGGAAACCCAAAGCACTTAATTCACATTTAAATAACCCTTACACATTTCTTTCCCTAGACTTCCTGGGTTTACAAACTATTAATAAATACTGCATAAAAACACACTGGCAGTGAGGTTTACAGCAAGCACCTTCTTTCTGGAAGAGGCTCACTCAGTCGTGCCAGGTGTGAGAAAGCACCATCTCCTAGAGCTTGCCAGCTCACCTACTGTTATGTGAAACCCATGACACTGACCTTAACTTCCTTAACTGGTTTTCATCCTTAAAACCACCTGTCACAAGTGGTCTGTTACTCCATACGCTGACAGATGATATGGAAACAAAGTCCTTCTGCAAGGATATCACTAGTCATCTGCAGAACATTTTACATGTGGCTTATCCTACCAGATTGCTGCCCCAAAACTCTCCTAAGAGGTGAGGTAGTTCTAGGAGTGCATCCTGTAGTCGCAGAACATCTGTCAAGTGTTTCTCTCTAAGTATTCTGCTCAATTTCTTTAAATTAATCCAGGTAAAATGTCACTGAGAAAATTCAAGAGAAGATGATAAAAAAGAGGGACTACAGGGGGAAAAATCCAGTCAAAGACACCAAAGCAGAATTCTTCTTAAAGAAGAAAGAAAATAAAAATCAAAAATAAGCTCCCTTTCCAACTGTTCTTTTACATCAGGGTTCATCTATTTAATTTTTTAAAAATTAATAAAAATTAATTCAGTTTGAATCCTCTGTCAGCTCTCTACAATGCCTGCCAACTGCTCCTTTAGTACGTGGCTCATGCAAGGCAAAACCAAGAGAACTTCCTTCAGAGATGAAATCCAAGAGCTCATTTTGAATCAAAGATCCTCACACTACAACTTCATGTGAAAGGTGACTTCAGTGCATCAGAACAAGTCTAAAATATCTGAAGCCATTTTACCAAGTTCAAGAAATACATGGGGATTTTAATTTTAAGCTGAACCTAGCTCAGATGATAGAAGGCTGCAAACACATTGATTTACCTTGAAATAGATCACAAAAGGTCAGAATAACTGCTGGATTCACTTAGTCTTCAAGTGAAGCTCAGGCAAGTGAACTTTGTCATTTCTGTGCAAGAAAAGTAAGAAGACGTCCCCTTCCTCAGAGAGCTTTGCCTGCATTTTAACCTCCTCTGTTAAACACAAATATTCTTAATTGCCAGCTCCAAAATGTGAGGAGGATTTACTGGGGCACCGCAGGGAGGAAATCCAAGTGACAGGGCAGAGATGAAAGCCAAGTGCTCCAAGGGAGGTGCAGGTGAGCATCTGCATGGGTCAAATTTCTCATGGGGGCATGGCCCATTTATTGCAGAGGGTCATGGTAAGGGATGGGGCACAAGCATAGGGGTCAGCATCAGGTCTGCTTCAGAATGCTGCCCACAACCTGGTTACCAAGAAAACTGTAAAACACACCTGCCTAGGAAATGGAGAAGAAACATTTCTGGTTTTGGCACCACATCCCATTTTTGCACTCAAAAATCATGCCAGAAAAGTAAGAAGAAAACAGATACCAAGTATAAGTATGACAGCTATCAGTTTACAATACCCAAAATCTTATGGTTAGAGAGTAGTTCAAGATGAAACTGCCATGACTGAGCAACTTAGATACACTACACACTGGGATGAGGAAATGTATTGGAATGAAGTAGTCAGCTACATAGATTTTAATTGCAAAAAAACCTGTATTTCCTTATAAAAGAGACCTGTATTTTCTTATAGACATGTAGCAGAATTAAAGTTTTGGACACTACTTCTCCAACAGTATGAAAGACTTGCAGTGTCTTCCAATTAAATGTTCATTTGTGAGAATACATTGGAAAAACAATTGATTTCTCTCAATTCGAGCAATTTATCTGGAGCCAATTTTATCACCTGGGTGTATGTAACACTAAACCACCAACTTTAAAGCAGCAAATAGGAATTTCCTTTAATTATATAGTAACTGATGACAAACTCAGAAATCTGCCACGTTGCTTTTACATTCCCTCACCTACAATTAAGTAGCTACTTAGACTTGCAAGTAGAAACACTAGCAACCCACAACAGTTTTATCCTGGCTCTTGCAGCTCATGCACAACTCCATGACCTATCCTGTAAAGCTACCAGCTAACAATGAACACCAATGCCCAATTCTTTTAACCATTTCCCTATAGACAAACTTTGAAGTTTTATCCCTTCTTATCTGGTCTGCACTACATTCTTCACATTGCAGCCCTTAGGTAATGAGTTTCTACAGCAAAGTAGTTCTCAATTCTCAGAACAAACCTATCCAGTGCAGTAACTGAAGCTTTTCTGCCTGCAAATCCATGGTTCAAGAACCAACTGCTGGCACAGAACACCTGAGATGTCTTGGACCATGCTTGTTATTAAATACAGCAGATCAAGGAATAGACTCATTATGTGGCACTCAAACAATTGTCTCCATTCACAGAGAAATTTTCTTTCTGATCCTCCCTGAACCTTTGGAAGTGTTTAACAATGCAATGCTTACAGACACTTCAGAAAAGCGCTGGAACAGTGAAGCAGCATGAACTAAACTAGACAAGCATTTTTTATAGTGACCTTAATAGTCTGTGCTTGTGCGTGACAACTTGATTAAAAGATCAAATATATTTCCATAAAACTTATATAATTCCTCATAAAGGTTGTCCATGACGACTGAAGAGGAAATTCAACATTTCTTCTTCAGTCAGTGGCTGATACTCAATTTCTTAGGGAACAGAAAGCAGAATATCTCTTTCATGGCAAATCCTACAACACCTAAGTACTCTGTAAAAACAATAGCTTTAAAACATGCTTGAAAACACACTGAAAAATCTTCTGAAGTCTTTAACTACTTGTAATTAACCCACTAATTTTTGTTGCTTAAACTGAGCTGCATATTCAGAACATCTGGCATTCCTGTAACATCAGTTCAGCCACTTCAATGTGCATATGCACATAAAAAAAAATCAGCTCCAGGTCAGCTGGCATTTAACATGCAGAAAGATGTATCAGTACTTCCCTTATGATGGTGGTTACACAACTTGCATTTTGCAAATAGAGGTCACTCCTAGTAGAAGTCTACCCTACGAGTGGAAGATGAGTCTTCTGAAACAGAATGAACGCCCCTGAACCTCAAAAGCTCTCTCATTATTTGTGACAGAGTGCATCTATCCCATTCAATAGGACAAGCATGAGACTGATTAGTGAAAAGGAGGAGGAAACCAAAAACATGCACAGAATCATACAACTCAAAGAACTGGAATTAGTTAAACAGCCATTCTTCCTTAAAGTGATTAAGAGTCATTACTCAAGAGGAGCAAGCTCATGCCAATTTGAAGAACAATGGACCACCATAAAGAAGTTTAAAGCTACCTTAGAAGCCTGCAAGTGAACCACTCAAGTAATTACAGCCTTAGCATTAAAAAAATCACCCACCTTATATATGACAACATCTGAACAGACTGCAGTGACCACCTGAGACTGAATACAAGACAATTCTGTCCAGGTAAAACCTAGCAGGATCTGAAAGTGCAACTCAGTCTTGCTTGATTATGCAGACTATCCTAATCCTTCAGCATATGCCACAATGAACAAGGTATACTTTTCAGTAGCTCAGTGTTGTCAAAAGAAGTGTTCTGAAAAGCCAGCGTGAGTCATCTAATTCCAGAATGGTTTAGGAAAGGAAGCAGAAAAATGTTTGGGTGAGGCCTAACAGTAATTATGTATTACAGGCTGCTTCACATAGGTACATGTACCTATTTTTTTAATCTGAGAACCTCCCCCAGCAGTAAGTGCTGAAGCTATCATGTAAGTGCTGAAGCTCCAAGCAGTAGACTTATCTGTCTTGTTAGCATCCTGCTTAACTCCCAGGGAGAAAGAGATATCCACACCGTTACAGAAAGGGTTATCACCACTTTCAGGAAGCTTGTCACTTCATGCATAGGTGTTTGGTTCCAGAACAAGATTATTTGTAGAAACTTCTTTCTTTCAGTTATAGTTTTACTTTGCAAAACAACTTTATGTAACGTTGCTAGGAATGTGACTGCACATGCCCACACTCATGCAGCAAACTGTCATCCAGCTACTGCAGTGAACCACCAAAAAAACCACCTTGTTGTAGCTTCTTTGTGTATGGGCAGCAAGTGTCAGCAGTTACACAGGTTACCTGGGCAGTGACACCTGTTCTGCTGCATTAACAGTCACTGCATTGATCAGAGCATCACAGGTAGGTCCAGACACTGCACTGGCAGCCTTAAATGCAGGATACTAATGAACAATGCCAATTACTTCCAAATCAGTGGAAGACAGAACTTGATGACAGCTTTGCTCTAAGAAGGAATACTCTCTACGACTTAAACATATACATAGAAATGAAGAATTTTCTGTCTAGAGAACACTTTCATATGCCATCTTACATTGGACTAAAAATACAAGATAGTGACATTTTTATCAATAGAACTGTATGCCCTGACTTTCACAGAGCTAGCACAACAGCTACAGCAAGTTGAAGTCCTTGAGTGTTTCATTCATCCTTCCATTCACTCAGCAGCCCCTTACAACCTAGTACAGGACAGTGTGTTGACACTCAATTTAGGGGATTGTGCTTTACAGTGAAGCAGTGCCACTAACAAATTCACCGAAATTTTTAATAAACTAAAGCCAAAAACATACATTTATGACCTTGGAAAGAGAGTGGTTCTTACCATTATCTGCATTATGTACACAAACTATTTTTTTGTCCTAAGCAAGACAAGGGAGGGTAACACAGAAGCATAATCTCATAGGTTTCTTTACCCAACATCATTATGCTGAGAAACCTGCTTTATAGTACACAGCTCCTACTCCTGCTTATCAAAACCTTTTCACGCAGTTACATTCTCACTTTATCTTGACATACTCTGCACAAACTAATAACCTTGCATGAAGTATGCCTTAATAAAAGAGATGGAGATTAGAAGAGGAATTCTCATGGGTTAGATTATATTTTGCTCTGATTGGAAAATCATTTGTCAGCATGAGACTTGAGGATGCTTTTTCCTAACTGATCCTGTACAAATATCCATTTGTGATTGAAATACTAAAGTTGCTCCTTTATTTTTCCATTACAGCCATTTACTACACACTTACTAAAGAAACAATCCCTAATACGGGTTCTTAAACACATTAACTCATTCCATGTATTCTTATGACTATGAACAGTCATCACCTCAAAAGAGGTCACAGGTCCCTAAACTAATCTTTGCATAGTTTAATCAAACAAAGCGAAAAAGAGGGAGGAGGGGCAAGGTACCCACAATAAATTTGTATACTTGGTAAGACAACAAGTAACATGAGGAAAATGCTTTCAACAGCTTCTAGTTGCAAAGAAATCACCCTTATGGCTGGAGCCCATGAAATCAAACTTGCTTCAAACCGAGAGAATATTCAGATGGAGAAATGACTGCATGTTTCTTGCATTATTATGATTTTAGACATCTACTACTATGTGAATAGGTGGTATTTCAGTCTGGCCTGGTGAGCTGTTCTTATGGAAGACTAACAGTTTTGGGAGTACTTTTTTCAGAATTAAGCCCTATTGTCCTCAGAAGTTAAATAGGAACAGCTGTAAAATTGATCTGCAAGGCCTTTACCACTTATATCTGTAACATTTGCACTGTGCACAAGAGCAAACCTTTTCCAAAATCAGAGCTGTATATATTAGCATGTATGAAATTCATGTGCAATTGCATTTATTTATAAGCATGCCAATGAAGTTCAGGGAAGAAGTTTTAACTCACTTATTTCAGTAGAAACCTGGTCCAGTTTATCTTTTGACCTACTGATTAGAGCCACCTTCATCCCACGTTTTGCTAACTGCAAGAAAACAAAACAGGAGACATTAGAATAGTCATAAATCACTTCCAAGTTAGTATCCTAATCAAAGGAATTGCAAAATTCATGAAACATAGCAACAATATATGACCAGCAAGTCGGAAAAAAAATACAATTTTAAATAGAGACTCGAAGGGGAAATCCAGAACAAATACTTCCATGTTATTTCTTACTTAATTCCCTTCACACCACATTTATTATCTTCTCAGTCATCTATTACAGGGGGATAGACACATTTATAAAATACAAAATGAACAGTAGCTATTTTACAGAACTTTTACACTACCTCTGCAAGTCAGAGCATTATTACCCATAACGAAGTTTAACATGCCAAGTTAAGAGTTCCATGGTCACTTGAACACCTGCACTGAAACTCAAAACTACCTCCCTTTAGTAAGGCTCCACTCCTGCTTTGTACTTCTCATAGGTATTACAGTTAATTTACTTCTTTTAGGGAAGCTAGCTGTGGAACTTAAGCTGTGGCCAGAGCATACCCTGGTCACAAAATCAGGCCATTTTAAACCAGCAAGTTTAAAATGGGATCTAAGGACTCAATTGAAAAGTGTCTGCAGGAAAACAGTTACATATCTGAATTGCTCTGCAGTGAAAACAATGTGACTAAGTAGAAACAATATATCTATCCACAGTTCAAAGCCACACCGCCTTCGGGACACTTAAGGCTTACATATAAAAAACACGTATGTTGTCATTGCTCCAATAAAACTCCTTCACTGCCTTTGCAAGCTGACGAGAACTGCTCTTTAATGGAATTTTAAAAAACCACAACAACAAAAAATCCCAACCAACCAACAAAACACGCAGACCCAAAAACCTCGAACCACCATGGCATATAGTACAGCAACAACCTGCAGTGGCTTGAAGCCATCTACTTTTCTAGCAGGAGTGTGCAAACCAGTAATGATTCTGTCTGAGAGACATATGACAGAGTTCATCAGTGAAATCCGTACTTTGCTCCCACGCGTGACCAATAAGCAGCAGAAATCTCATAGGGTGAGGTGTGGTGAAACCAAAAACACCATAGGAATCACTAAGAAACAGCTGCCAGGTTCAGGCTCACAGGCAACTTAAGCTTTCTGCAGCAGGAAATGACGTGGTGTTACAAGGATTACTGTCTAAAAGGGATGAACACAACCATCCACCTGCAGATAAGCACCTGGCTCACTGGAACACATTTTGCTCGAAGCCCACAGTACGCTTGGAAGGCACCAGGAAGAAGGGAATAGCACTTTGATTCCACAGGATCAAGGCAGTGAAGGCCTTGATTACCTAACCTGTCAGGACAATCTGGCAGTAATCTACTCAGAATCCAAAATAACTGTGGTCCCATGAGGCAAAAAACCCCCAGAGATCTTCCTCATGGATGCAAAGCTCCAAACCGTTGACAGAACAGTTTGCTCTCTTCCAGCAGCCATGACCTTTGGGCTCTCAGACTGCTTCAACAGGTACGTGGGCATAATGGAAAAGTATCCAGCTGTACTTGTCTCAAAAGCCAAGGAAGTGAAGTGATGCCAATCCATCCTGTCAGTGGAACCTCACCACATTTAGAGAACTTCCACCACAAGGGCGAGCTTGAGAGAAACCACTGCCATGTTCACACTAAAGGGATGCACTCTGAGAAGTATATCTGAAATCTGGAAACAGAAACCCATTTGCAAGTAGAGTTCGAAATAGAGAGCACCTAAAACAGCCAACAGAAGACCCTGTAGCTAGGAACAAATATCACCAAGGGAAGTAATCAAACTTGGAAAAGATACAGCACTTGACAGTAAGTTCAATTAAGGTGCTTGATGCAACTGGACTAGTTTCTGTTGAGCACTCTGCCTTCATTGGTAGAGACCTAGTTGGCTGAAAGGAAGCACAATTATCCAAAGAGAGATAATGATCCCCAAGTTCACAGTTACTAATTACATTTTTATATAGGAATCAAGGAAGACCCACTTGCTTTGTAGATAACCTGTTATTATACTTGTCCCTTTGGCCAATATTCTTAGGGTCCTGAATGACAAGACCATAAAACTTAAAATCTCACCCAGAGTAGCCTCTGTTGGCAAGATACTCTTGTAGGCTACGGATTGATGCAAGAAAGGGTCACCATTCTAATGGAGCTGTTGAATGGAGGTGTTTGATTTCCTTAAATGCCATGTTAGTGACTACCACATTTTCCACTTTGGTAGCAAAACACAGCTGCTGTTCAAACCCTTTCTCTCCAGGATGGAAAACAATGACATTAACAGCCAACCAAACCAAGGTTAAAGCTCTCGTTAGAGTAGACATAGCAAGAGATTCTAAAAATTTGATACTAAACAGATGTGCATAGTAGAGTACTGCAGAGTATGCAATGGGATCACAACCTCTAGTTTATCACTAGCACACAAATATAGTCAAGATTAAATTTATACTAATGATTTTCAAAAGCAAACAGAAGATAATGATAGAGGGGCAACAAATAGTGACTCCTGACTATATCCTCAAAACATGAAACCTTTCACAAAGGGGTGATCTAGCAATGATAAGGATATCAGTGCTGGGCAAAGATTAAAGGTCTTAATACCGCAAGAGTGAAAATGTAAAAACAGTTCTTTGCTTGGAAAAGGAAAATAATCTACAGAGCAGATTATAACCCAAGAATCTGCACACTCATAAAGCTCTTCCATCACTTTCCAGTGAGACCATATCAAGCTTTTAAAGAGGCAATTCTCAACACACAGTTACAATTCTCACAAATTCCTCCAAGGAAAAGGAAGTTGTCTGTATGACTATAATCACAGCCATCAGGGCCCAAGCAGCCATATGCCAGTGGAATTTATAGTAGCCAGAAGGGAATTTTTAGCAGAAAATCAAGCGTCTGCTGGCAGTCTTCTGCAGATATCTCTAGAGTTAATTTAAAGATTGAGAAGTCTTTTCAGGTATTCCACATTCTGCTCCACATCCACACTTGACTTTATCAAGTATTCTTCACCCATCTAAGCTGTCAAAGGATGGATTTGTGTTTTATTCTAAATAAATACATAACTAACAATAATAAATACAACTCATGAACAGTGTGTTTTATTCTATGGCCCAAGAATGAGTATCTGCACCCTCTGGGGTGCTTTTGGGGTGCTCTGTGGCTACAGGCACCACTGCAAGGCAGCTGTAATAAACATGGCTTTCCAACAGTATCTCATACTCGTGATGGCTTTCCTAATGGGGGTTTGAATGCAGGAGTCTACCAGCAGCACACATTCATGCTCAACAGCCTAGTTCTTGGAGACATTACAGAACATAAAGCAAGCTGTAGTTTTATTCACCCGGTAACATAAAATACAGATCCTGAAACTAAGCTCCCACAATGTTCAGGGGGTGTCTCCCACACTAGAGGGCTTCCTCCTGACAATGCTCTGCTGTGGGCACAGTGACCTCCTCCCATTTGCTCTAGACAGTTAAAATTAAGTGTTGCATCCTTTGCTTCAGTGCCATGCAACTGGGATATCTGGTACGTATGAGCTATGAGCAGTATGCCAGGATCAGGTGCTGTTGGCACCAGGCTTAATTCCTCTTGCAGCCAACTCCCCTTTCTTGAACCAGCACTATGAGATACTACTTCCTGCAAAGTAGAAAGGAATTTAGGGGCCAGGGGTGCAGGCAGCAGGGCAAGGCACATCAGGATGACAGGAAATCCGATGGACGTGGACTACCCGAAGAGGAATGCCATTTTCCCTGTGGGCTTTGCAAAACAAAAAAAAACCCATAAAGAAAAAGGGAATCTCTCACAGCTGATCTCACACAAAATCATGCTGGTGTTTCAGAGAACATGAAAATTAGCACAGGCAGGCTCACTTTGATACTAATGCTGAGCTTAAAGTTATTTTTGCTATAAATTGTTGTAGTCAGCACTATTTGTCATTATGTTCTCTGGGCTTACAGGCTAAATTACCCCATACTAACAGGCACTTTCTGTCTTAAGCAATACATTCCAGTATATGAAATATACTTGGAGCCCACATATCCATCAAGAGCAAAAGTACAGTAAAAGAGATAAAGGTAAAATCCAGCTTCAGAGACTCCACGAGCTAGAGGAAATAATTGGAACATACTGCTGGCAGCTATAAATGCCATTTAGTCAGTGCCTGGAAGTACCAAAAGGAGATACCAAGGGCTGAGAAAGTTAAAATCCTTTCAAAACTAAAAAATTAAGAAAAAAAACCCCAAAAGATAAGGTAAGAGCAGAAAATATAATTAGCAAATAAAAGAAACTAACAAAAAGAGATACAACTTTTGGCTGGTTACCAGAGGGAGGCAAGGTGGGAGACCTCTTTCTCCACAGACACCTATGTTAAGATAAGGTGAGGAGATAATGACGTGCAGCTTCAGAGAGTTGAGACAGTTTAACAAATTGCCAAGAATCAAGACAGACTTCCAAGTGGTAAGAATTCTTACCTCTTGTGCATAGGCTTTTCCAATCCCATCAGTAGCTCCTGTGACCACTGCAACAACAAAAAAAAAGACAAATCTACATTAGTTGCTTCATAGAAGTAACTGCAATGGGTGTGTTCGTTTGTAGGCTATTAAATTACTCATTCCAGACAGAAATCCTCTGGAATAGGTGTACAACTTTTATGAAATTGTTTTAAAAACTCACACTAAAACCTTTCCATAGGTAAGAAAAGAGAGAAAGAGATGGAGTTAGGAGCCTAACGTGTTTCAAGAATTCAGCACCCCTTCTTACACCAGTCCTCTGTCCTAATACACTTCTTCAGAAGCTTTGCGGACTAAGAGAGATTTCCAAGCCATTTAACTAAAGAAAGCTCATTTATGATGATTAAACCAGATGCCAACTTAAGTTTATAGTCTACAGTAAAATAAAAGGTATCGCCAAGCCTGTAAGCATCCAAGAAAACAGATTTTAGGACATGGGCAACAGCTCTCTGTTAGTGTTCCTCCAGCAGATTTCAGATCCCTTTGACCATTGTGCTCACCAGCAGCAAATATGAGTGACTGATCCAGGCATCAGCTGCAAGCTGGGCTTCTACAGCTTAAACTTTCTCACCTGTGGATGACTGGATCTGTGTCAAGCTTCAAGTCTTTCTAGGATTCAATTCCACAAGCTGAGAAGCTGTGAGTGACTCAACATGCCATTAGTTTGACAGATTATTCCAGGGCTCTCGCCACACTAGTAGCTGATCATCTCTGTAAATAGCAATTCCTCCATACAGAAACTGCTTTTCCAACCACTTTTTAAGCAAGTACATTCAGCACCACTTCTTTCCTCTCTCAGCGTTTTCTTCTCACCAAGCCCAATGCCTAGACCTTGACATCTTTACAATTTTAGCTCTCCTGTCTAACCTCATTTACCTGTCTCTGCTCTCACTCTCCAAGTAGCCACAGAATATACCGGATTTTTTCTGTTTGTCCTTCTATCAGATCAGAACAGCTTTACACTGAGCATAGCCACGGCCAAATTACTGGACTTGTTTAATGTTTCAGAACAGTGATCTGGGAGTGTTGGTTTAACTCTCAGGTCAACCTCTACCTGAACAAAACTCGTAGCAGACAGAGGTGTTATCTGGCACTGGGATTCAGCAATAACTTCCCTTCGGAGCACCGGAAGGAGATGTGTTTGCAGATGATTTGATTAGTTACTGCTTGCTGATCCCCTCTAACAGTTGGCATGCAAACTGCAGCCAGAATATTTCTGTTTGGGTAATAACAGCTAGGAAATGCTGTAACCACTTCAGTCTCTATGCCTGCTATCTATAAGTAAGTGGATGTAATAACAAAAGATGAAACTGCCAGCAAAGGTCCTGTTTGAGCCTGAATGGTCAGGCAACAATTCAGAAACAGGCTAGAAGGAAAGATCCAGTCATGTCCCCGACTTAAGTGAGATTCACAGATGAAGGTACACACACTTACGTTTATCCCTTCCCCGATTTCAGGGTTTGTTTGCAAGATACCATAACTCCAGCATGATAAGGATATGCATACTGCACACATGGGATGCTCCAGCTACTAAACAGAGCTCTGGCTGCTGCACTGTCAGTGCCAGGGAATTTTATTGAGAAAACCAAGTGTCTGTGTCACACTGCTTTGCCGCTTCCTATCCAGCCACCATTAGCGAAGCGTGAGTGATGGTTTTGGTACAGAAACAAAGCCATGTCATGAAAGGTGAAGCAAGGGTCCAAATGACCAATAAAAATCAGACTTTAGGGAAGAAATCAAGAATACATTCCCAGGAGCCCATTTCCTGCAACCAAATTTGTACCAATATTGTTACCAATCCAGCCAGATGCACCACGGTCCTACAGGACAGCACCATGTCTTTGGTTCAACAACTAACGAGCTTCAGTTTCAGCCTTGCTGACCCAGGATTCACATTATGCATTATCACACAAGCCATTGTTGCTTCAGCAAAACAATGAAGCAAACAGGAGTACAGTGAAAACGCACACCAGGACCCCTCCCTGTCAGGATCCCAACAGTAGCTGGACAAGTTCTAAGTTGACCCAATGTGGAAAACATCCAACTTCAGTGACTTGGCGAAAGGGGCTGTTTCTTTCACTACAGTTAGTGAGGCACCCAAAGAAGAACCATTCCCTGTAACACTTAAAAGATTGTTTCTTCTCCTTCCAACTCAGAATTTATGGACTTAATGGTTTTATTCCCAGATAGCAAGCTCAGCATTTTAAAATACTGTTTTCTGACACTGCAAGTTGTTCGACTTCTAGCAGCTGCAGCCAAAAATGCATGCTCCATGAGGCAGGGACTCCAAAAAACACCTGTAGCCCTTTAAAGGCTTAGTAAAGTACAAGTAGTTTCAGTCAAGGATATTTACTCATTTATTGAATCCATTGCTTAGGTAAATGGTAATGGAATCAGCTGGAGCACAAGATATAAGCTGAAGATCAGGGATTTCTAACTGAAGTGTGAGTAACAGGATGGGTTTTTTTCTTTTATAGGCCCTAGTAAAAATTAAAATAACCTGTAGTCCATAGGTTAAAGTACCCTCCAGAACAGAATGTGAGAAATTTAAACAAATCCGATGAAGATAAAAATTACAAAATCTCATCAGGAAATAAGAAGTGCTTGAGCCATCACCTACAGAAACAGACTCCTGGCTGATACACAACCCTGTTTTGCTTCTGCTGCAGGTAAAGGCACATGCATAAGGATAAAGTATGCAGCTAGTTTTTCTTAGCAATAAGGGAAGTCCTCACAAGATGACACCGAGACCATCACTTAATTAGTGCGTCCATGTGGAGAAGGACAGCTGTCTTCTGCTCAGTGCTCCCACACCATCTTGAAGGACAAACACAGCACAAGGACTGCTTTCCAATGTATAACCTAAATCCCATTTTTTTCAGGCCACACTTCTCTTCCTAAGGCCCTTTGAGAGGAGCCACCTGGATCAGTTCCCTCCCACTCAAAGCAAATGGATTTCTCATCTACAGCTGCACTGATGGAGAGGCCATCAAGGTTGGCACCCACGGACTGCAATGGGAAACACACACTAACACAGACCTGGCCTGCTCCTGACCAGCAGCACCCAGTGCAGCCAGCTCTGGTTACTGCCCATTTATGGGATCCTAGTGAGCAGTCTGGAGGGTCAGAAAGGCTGCCCTGACAGCAATCTGCCAGAGCAGAAAGCAAGACTTAGACCCTACATTGTAAAAGCAGGGAGAAGAGGCGGGGTAATGGCAACCAGTAGGACCAACATCACAGAAGTCAAGATTCAGCCACCTTATCTTCCTCCACATTTTGGATTACCTAAAGCTTGTACATTAGCAAGTCACTTACAATTTTCATATTGATTACATTCATCTCCAGCTTGCATACTGGAGCCAAATGTTGCAGTTTCAAACACTCCAAAGCTGTGTCAGTTTAACTAAATTTCTGCAATCAACTTGATGTGCCCAAGCTAGTTTGACTCCAAGTGTGGATTAAGCTTTTGAATTCTGTTTCTTCTACAGACTGCCTTCCAACAAAAGTTACAAACTGACTGCAGTTGGCAGAGCCTAAAGAAGGGAAAGCAAGTAGGATAGAAATAAGTTATTGTCTATACAAGAAAGCTGCACCAGCACCTAACTGTGATGATACACATTTACTCAGTAGTCAGACTAACTGTAGTAGCTTCCCACTTCAGCCATCTGCTGTCTCCAGGAGAGAAGCAAGAGTGCCCAGGCAACTTGTGTGTGAGCCCACCAAGTAAACGTTTGCCTGAATGGAAGCTGGTATTGTAGCATCTTTAGACAAAGACATCAACACCCATCTTTGCCTTTTCCCCTACAGCCCCAAAAGTAAGGGGACAAAAAATAAGGAAAGGTATCCAGTAACATGACATACTTTGAGGACAGCTCATTCTTAATAAATCAGTACATGCACTTGCATTGGGCTGGAGATGTTCTACCCTGGGAAGTTCCCACTGGCCAGTCTTCAGCTGCTTTGGACACATGGTATTTTGGAAAATAATTAGTCTTCACCTGGAACAGATCCCCATCTGAAGAGCCTTTTTCAAAACCAGTATATGCATAGCTAGAGAGTTGACATATACATCCTCTTTTTTAAGTTCAAAATAAACCCATCTAAAAATTCCTGTTCTGAGTCAGAGTCCACAAAGCCTGACCCTAGTGAGTATAGCACACTGAAAGGAGCATCTCTTGCTCTTCTAGGAAATGACACTTTGGGAAAGACTTGCATAATCATTGTTATAATGGGTGACAGACGTATGTATGGTCTCATCCTCTAGTCCTGGCTTTCATCTCAGTTTTGCATCAATAGTCTTATACTCCAACAAACTGTACACCGAAGTGGTAGACAAGAAGTCAGAAAGCTGATAAAACTAACATCACTACTCATGCTAGCCACTAGGGTACACCATGTTAGTATAAATGACTGTGAATCCACCCATGCTTTGGATGCAGTGATAGGGTGCAAAAAGAAACTGCCAATGCAGTATCAAGGCCTCCAAACAATGAGAGCAGTATGGGGCATCATCTGCTCACACTGCTGGAGGAGGTTATGCCAGATGTAGGCTGTAGATACTACAATTACCATTGTATATATACAAGTCATCAGCACAAGATTGCAAATCAGCAGTTAAATTTTTTATTGCAGTATTATCCTTAATACATCATATAATCATTTCCCTAAATCACCGAAATCTTCACCTCAGGACAGTATAGCATCTTTGCCCTAATGGCTGTGCCAGAATTTTGCTTCCTATGTGGTTGCGGGGAGAGAAGAATGAACACCCCTGCCCCCCACGCACACTTTCGAACTTCCACTTTGAGTTTAATAGCACATCTTTGACCTCTTACAGTGATCTCTTTAATTTAAGACACAGCTACACAGGCATCCACCACAGCCTCTGCTACTACAATAGTTACTGACAGACACAACTCACTAATTCTCTATACCTTAATACCCCCTAGCCAACTTATCTCCTAGTGCTTCTCAGCTTTTGTCACATATACAACAGGTATGATGTAGTTCATAAGCATTGGCAACATTTCCTGGCCAATACCAAGCTCAGAGCAACCCTTGACAAAGTTAGAAAACCTCACCAGTCAGTGAGATGTGTCATCTTGCACTGAAAGGGAACAGCTTTCCTGTCATTAAAAAAGCCATAGACCAAGCCTGGGAACACTGCAACCAGATAGTGACTTGAGTCTAGATGATTAAAACGACCATTGGTGCTTGAGGGGATAAAAATGTAGACACTTCTCCAGAAGCCTTACAGAGGGGTAAATACACAAATGTTTCCAATAGCACCTGCATCATTCAGAAATCCCACAGCCCATGGCTAAATATGAGAGATAAAGTGCCACCAACAGTGTGGGGAACTCACATGTTCCTTTCTGCTTATAAGAAGTAACAGCCACTGTGTTGCCAAATATGAGGTCACCAAAAAATATCCACCACCTTCTAAGAGGTATAACAGACATATATTCCTTGCTCATAAAAACAGGACTACCATTCCAGAGCCAGGCAAAAACAGAGTCCAGCAGCCCATGGCAGGGTGTTTTGTGACTGAATTGAGTATTCACAGCCCAGGGAGAACATTTTTACCTGCTTCTCATGCAGCCAGGACATCTTAAAACAAAAGCAAAGAATGGTGCAGTAAAGCATGAGGCAGGCATGTAGAAATCATCTCGTCTCACGACGGGAGCAAGGACCAGTGTTGACACAGGGAGAGGGAGCAACAGCAAGCATAGAAAATTCCACTGCAGTTCTGCAGAGCAATCACGCTGAAACAAGATTATAGATTCGTGACTCCCCAACTCAAGGTTAGACTACAGTGAAAAAAAACTTAAAGAGATCAAGCCTGCCTTCAGACACAAACATGTTTTCCACAGCAAAATGAACTTTTGAGACGCCTAATGAAGATAAAGCACAGAATACTTTTATCCATATTGCCTCTAGCAAACAGCACCAGGCATACTCCTTGCAGTGCTTTGACTACCTGCACAATGAAGCTAGCAAGTATCATGCATGTTCTCTACTAGTCCCTTCGAACTACAAATCCATTTTGGTTCAGCCATTTTCCTGTTTTCATTCAGAAAAGCCTGAGTTTTTAGGCAATCTTTCAGAGCACTGCAGATGCACTCATGCACGTCATTACCTAGGAGGGAGATCCGAGGCCACTAGCAATGTTATTCTCCCTAGACAGATGTGGGTCCAGCAATTCGGGAATACCTACATCCTTCCTGTCAAAAAACTAAGCTAACTAACAGATTTCAAGAAGGGTAGCTTATCTCCGTCTCTGATTCCCTGAGAAGTGTTCAAATTTATTGTCAAAATGGCCACTGCAGAGCTAGTCTGTCTGCAACATCCTCCATTCACACAGAAGAGCCATCCCTATCCTGCAAGGCTGAACCCAGATATGAGTGAGGGTCTGTCACAGCACAGTACCCAGCTGCAGCAAATATCTACATAAACTAGGAGCCTCTGTGTCTTGCTAAAGCAATACAGTTGAGAGGAACTTCACAGCACAGCTAACCTTAGCACAGGTTTAAAGTACAGCCCATAAATAACTGAAGACTCGAGATTCTTCTGCTACGAAACACAGAGGCTATATTAAGAATATGACAGCTCCTGGGGAAAACAAAAGCTGGCAAGGGGAGAAAAGACTATCCCTGCTTGGCATCATGCAGTGCTTCATTTATTACAGATTTATATAAATCACTGGCATTTGACCAATACCAAGCTTCTAGATTATCTCCAGCCAACTAAAGTACTTTAGTCTGTTCTGGTTAAAAATATTCTACTTTTTGTCCTCAGCTTGCTAGGAACGGCTATTTTTAGTAAGACTCCAATCAACCTTATCAAAATCAAGCATCAAAAATAGACTGGAGAAACACTGGAAGCATGTACTATTTTTAGCTGCTCCGTCTATCCCTGCCGTTATCCACAAATTCTGACTGCACAGACCATGCATGAGTGCTTAGTTATTCTAGGCAGATCTTAGTCGTGACCCCTTTTTTTCCCTGAACACCTGAATGCAGAAAACACTCGATTGATTAAAGATTAATACAGCCGCAAACCATGACAGCTGCCTTTCGTCTGAGTGCTTTTGGGGAGGGGGAGAATACAGGATGACAGAGAGCTTGCATCAGTATTCCTCTTGGGGATCCATTACATGGAAAGAAAATTGCTATTTCAATTCCCTTTTGTTGCTAAAAATAGCAGCCCCAATTGATTCAAGCAAACAGGGCACCGGCTTAGCAATGCCAAATTTAGAAACCACTGAAGTCCCAAAGAGTGAACGCTAACGCAGTCTAACACATGCCAGCTCATATTTAACGAAGAACAAAGAAGATAAGCATGCCGGCTGCAAGTTAATAAGACAGCAGCAACTCCTCACATTTTTATTAAATAAAAACAGAAAACTCTGGGCAAAAAATATGACAAACTTCACATCCATTCTCAATTTAACTGCTGAAATAGGAAGTCTCACATCAGAAAGATCTGTACCCAAGCTGGAATCCTAGAAGTTCTGTATATGTTTGTTTTTTTTTTTTCATATAAAGGTTTTTTCTGCACAGAGGAGCTAACACCTAATGGTCAGGCTTTAAAAAGACAGGCTACAGAAAAAGGTTCAATTCCCAAAACCAAACACTTACTTGGTAACAGCTTGTGTCTAGGAGCTAGGATTGTGGGTAGAAAAATATTCTATAAATATCGCAGCACTGACAAGTTCCCATTTCACCCAGAACTACAGCAAGAAAGGGTTTTGGGCAGTGCACTCTGAAGGTTCTTTAGATTTGAGAACTAGAAGCAATCTAGAAATCCCTACATGAAAAGCATACTGAAGAAGTCATGAAAGTCACACTCAATGCTTAAGCAATTCCAGTTCCAGTTGGCTCTATGGGAGCTCTCCCAGTTCAGGCTGGCTGTCTTTTATGCACTCAAATTCCAGTCTTTGCTATGAGGTCTCTTTTTCCAGTCAGTTGAGGGCTGCTGCATTACGGACATGGGAGTCGGGGAGGAGAGGGGGAATTCTCTTATCCTATTCAGAAGCCCCCATCCCATCCTTTGCTGCTTTCAAGCCTTTCGATCCAGAAAATGTCAAGTGAAACCAAGATTGCCCTGAATTTAACTTTCTGCAGTAGCAAGGAAGTTGTTCAGATCACCTGCTCAAGCCAGTTCAAGTTGAGTTAAGCATTTGCAAAGGCTACAGCTGCCTTGTGCTCTGTAAGACACTACAGTAAGAGTTACTGCACAGCATTAATATTCAGCAAAAACAACCTCTCGTTTGTTCATCGTTGTGAAATACGTGACAGATGCTGACTGTCACGGCAAGCACGACCAGGCCAAAAAAACACATGCATAGAGGTCATTCAAATTACCATTTCTGGTCCTTCCTGCCTCTAGGAGGGGGTGAATACAACACGAACATTTTAAAGATCAGATAGCTCAGGACTGGCACCATCTGAAGGCTTTCAGTGTGTTTGCCACTGGAAACATGCATAGATAAGTCACTTTTCTGAGAAGGAACTAAGCAGCCAGAAGAAGGGCCTCTGGGTTTAGAGCCTGCAATGCTGAAAGAATAATCTACATCAGAAGTCACTACAAGAAATTTGAGATTTTTTTTTTCCCCTCTTTCACTAAGTATTTGTAGCAGGCAGAAAAATAAATTCCAGTTAGCAATGTAGCTACAAAGAACCAACACTTGCAAGTAGAAGAGGATAACAAGTGATCTTGGCAAGCTACGGGCATTTTCATTTCAAGTCAAAGCTATGCAAGGTGTCAGAATAATTGTGAGCATAGAAAAAGTGGAGACTGGTGTATAAAATGCAGCACTAGACTCATTTTTAATCAAAAGGTAAACTGTGTCAAACTCCTAAAAGGTATGATCAGTTTAGACAAGAATAATGCTCCAGACCTACAAGGCAAAAGAAAATAATTTTATATGATGAAACATAAGAATCTTAGAATATCATCAGGGGCTGCCTGGGGAGGCAGCTACAATGGTTCAGACCAAAACCAGAACTTTATCAGGATAAAAACAAATTACTAGTTGCACCCCTCAGGGACTGATCTCAGCACAAATCCTGTTCAGCACTGTTACTAGTGACCACCACACGAAGAAGGAAATGCTTCATGAACTTCACAGACAACCTAGGTCCTGAAACGGATCACAGTCACAATACAAAGAATTACACGGGTCTATAGACCACAGGAATAAAACATAGTATTGCCAGATATTACACAGTGACATGGAGATACCAGATGTCAAGATATACATTTGAGACTAACTTTGTTTAGAGGTGAGGTGACCATTGTAAAGAATGGAAAAAAGGTATCTGGGGTGCAGTGTCTGCATATGAAATTGTCTGTAAATTGTCCTTCTGATGCAGCTATAAAGACAACTTATATAACCACTGAGGGTCTTCCCATAGTAATAGGAAACAATCATACATTAAGTAATTTAAATGGGAACAACCACAAAAAATAGTAAAAAAAAAATAGGGCTGCTAAGATGATTGAGTGTTAGCTGTTCTGGGAGATGTTTTGTTTGCTCTTCATAAGCTCCCGTAGAGTAATCACCAGAAAAGGAAAAGTTTAGGCTAACATTGGGAAGACAATATAAGTTGGCTGTTTGTGGCCAACTGGTAATCACTATATCTCAAAGGAGGGGGAAAAAACCCTGTTTCTGACTCTGAAGAACAGAATACGGGTAAGGAACCTGACCTGCTGGAGGAGCTCTGAGATGCAGTTCAAGCCAGAGCTAACTCTGGAAACAGAGCTACAAACTTGCAACAAGAATCCGTTCCTTACTATCCATTTAATGGATCAGAAAGAAAATGGGAAACAAAACAAGCTTGACTGTAATTTGTTTGTTGCTTTCAATACATTCTGTCAACTGCATGATTCTGCACTTCCTCAGGTTGTCAGAGGGCATCACTGAAATAATCCTTCCTCCCCCACCATCTCAATACACAGTTTGACTTCCAGAGGGTGTCTGTTCATCTCTTCATGAGAAAGAGGCTAGTTGAAGCTAGAGACAGGAAACAAAAATGATATGAGTCAACGCACAGTGGTCCTAACAGAACAGAGAGTCTGGTTCCATGAGGCATCAGAACTGGGAAGGGGTTCCCTCTTGAATCCCTTATCCTGCTGGCAATAACTCAAATCATCTTACTCAAGCACCTCCCTATTCACAATGAGGACACCGGTCTCCATTTGGGGCATGAAAAGAACCAACAGCACCTTGTAACAGCTTTTTAAAGATCAGACCATGGGCATGAAATTGGTGCAGTGCTAAATACAACCTTTTCTCTGCACCTTTGAAACACTGTTTGACCTTTCACAGCTTCACGACTACAACCTGAACTATTTAGAGTTATACAAAACACACACTTGAAGAAATTTTTAAATGAAGGTCTGGGTTTATTTCAAGCATAATGTATCATTCCGTATGAGCATGGCATATCCAATGCACCAGATCATCAGGAAAAAAACCCAATGTTATTCACCTGTTCCTTCGCCTTTGCACGCATCCAACTATTTGTACTGGAAGCAAAGGGAAAAAAACCAACACAGTGAAGACAAGCTCTCTCCACTATAACCATTTTATCACAAGAATAGATCTTCCAGCTCAGAAAAGAGATCCAGCCAACCCAAGACTTGGTCTCTGGTAGCGGTCAGCAAGAGGTACTGAGGGGAGATTTTGACAAGTCAGTTATTGAGATACCTCTTCAGGATGTTCTTCCTGTCTCCAGCTTGCAGCTCTGCAATTTAGTGGGCTACAGCTGGTGATTTTGGACAAATTCACAGGAGACAAAGCTATTAAGGTATTTTAGAGTAACTTTCTTTTTAATCCATGTAAACCTTTAGCATGTGATACAGACTAACAAGAATCCATCCAGCTGAACTACATCATGCATGGGACAGTATCATGTTCTTTTTGAAACTCACCTGCTAGTTTGGGATTTGGTGCTTTCTCCACTACCTTGATTATGGTAAGCAGTGACACTGGTCACTTCACATAACTTTCTGTGTGTCCTTTAAACTGTTGTGGATTTTCAAGTTATTTTATGCATTAATTAAACAGGTAAATCTAACAAATGTAACAAAATTTATAAGATTAGATATTTAGGAAACCTTTTGATGGGAGCCTCTATGAGAATCCCCTTGGACTAGAGGTTTGCAGATGGCAAATTCAATTTAAAAAATTAAGCACACTTAAAATACCAGAATCATCTAGCTATATTCCATGTGTTAGAAAAACCATCCTCCTTCCCTATTTCCAGATTTAAAATCTACAGTTCAAATGCAAGTTACAGAGTAGCATTTCACTGCATCAACAATATACCAAAAATAGACAAACTGGGAAGCACAGAAAGCCTAAGAAAGCTGACACTGTAGAGACTGATTTTTTTTTCTTCTTAACTTCCAGCTCCAGTGAATCCCAAGCCACAGAACTGCTTGGACATTCCTTCACCATTCTTATCACTATTCTGCCTTGTGCCAAAGATAATAAACATTTTCAGCATCTAAGTCTGCAACAAGGATCACTGTGCCCGAGATACACCACTTTTTAGGAAAGAGAGGTAGGGGGTCTCAAGAGAAGAAAGGGAGCTATGGAGACTCTCAGGAATATATTCTCACATAGCACAGCCTGCCAGCTTTCAGGTTACAAGCCCATCCAGACCTAAGTAGCTCACACAGAACCACTGGGTGCCTCCATATGGAGCCTTCTGGACTCCTGAAAAGCAAAGGAACACCTTGGAGTCATACATCCATCCAGCCTTGCACTCAACTGATGCCTTAGGTTCTAACTTTTGTATTTTTCAGATCCTGTACTGCTTAGTGTGTAACTCTGAAACTTCATATAGCCTGTTAGCTACTGTTCTCTCACTCTGGTTAGACGTAACAAACCTTCTCTAGGTTTGCACTTCAAGGACACCTTGTTGTCCCAGGCCCCCAAATATGTAAACTAAAGCCACTAAAGGGGGGGCAAACTTGGGGTAATTACATCATTGCCTGAAATTATAATTGGAGAATTAACCCTGATATGCAAATGAACCAAACTTATAAAAGTGTGAAAAACCCGTGACCCGACGTCCATCTTGGGTGGAGCCCCTTGGAGGTTTTTGACTGCCCAAAGTGTACCTTGAAGGCCCTTCAATAAATACCCACTTTTATTCTCTTTATCTTGTCTAGCCTCTGTTTTCAGGTAGCCACTTCAAGGCATCACAACCAACAAACTTCCTTGCAGCACAGCCCCTGAGGAGGAAAACAGAGAGCTGCTGCCTCACCTCCTCTTCCTGTAACACTCCCTCAACCCTTTATGATATTTTAGGTCCAGTCTACAATCCTTAACCAATAATTTACAATGTGGTTTCAAGTCTATCATAGTTGAAATAGATGAAGGAAATCAAACACATGGGGTACTTGATTTCCTTGGGAGTACCACCTACCATTTTGCCTTCTTCCACAAAGCCACTTCCTTAGGGTTTCCACATTCTGATATGCAAAAATTAAAATGTTCCATATTTAGGAAGGGATGATATCAATCAAGACAGCCACTTAGCTGTGCAGAAGCAAAAACAAGTTTTAGCCCCATGAAAGGCATAATGCTATATTATCTCATGGAGCAGAAATATGAGAGATAAAGTGTATTTTTGATATGACTGATTAGTCTATCTTTGATAAGCAACTTTTTAATTACACACATTGAAGGAGGTTACAAGTCATACCATAAGCTCAGTATATTATCTTCCCAGACACAAATGTGCACACTTGTACCAGGGAACCTTCTTTGGGAAGGTCTCAACCTACAGCGTCTCTCCAAATATGATCAAAATCCAATCCATCTTCTCCCCCTTAAAGCAGCTTTAGTATGTGTGCATATATAGTTCAAGCATACTAAATCTCCACTTCTAACTCCACAAGCATAAGTAACCAACAATCCTAAAAATTTTATTGCTCTTACATTTGGGAATACCTACTATTACTTATTATAACACTTAATCTTGTTCCTCCCCCAGCAAGCCATCTTGGGTACCAGTGCCCCAAAGAGTTAAAAAGCTTTTAAAATTACAAATAAAACTTACCAGGACAGAGTTGACTCAGACCTTCAGCTACTAGTACATGCACCCTTTTCTCTTGTTTCTCTCAGTTCCCTTCTAGCATTTGAGATCACATGATTCAGGTAAAATCTTAGTAAGCAGCCAGACCACTGTGAAACCCATTACCCTCACAGGTGAGGCCCCCCCACAAGCTAACTTGGCTCCAGCAGCAAGTTGTTCCTGGCTTCCACCTCCCACAAGAAACAACCCTTCTCCAACACCACCAAAAGCAGTGAAGAACCACTCAAAATCAAGCTCCCTTGATTCTGAGTCACTGCTTCCCAACGATTCCAATGTTTGGGTTCAGGGGGAAAAGGGAGGGGCCATCAGAGGTACCAATTGCTCGGAAGACAACAGTTCCCTGCAACCTAGATGGCTCTTCAAGGACACAAAGAGCAATTCTTTAAGAAAGCCTCAGGTTTTCTACACATAAACAGGACAGCTGCTGTGGACTTTGAAGGTTCTGAAGTCCTGCACCCTAGGAAGCAACTGCAGTGTGGCACTCCTGTCATGGAACTTGTGCTGTAGATTCACACTCAGTGAGTTATTGCCTCACCATCCAAAAACTGTGTGGCTTTGAGCCCCTCCTGCCATGCACTAGACAATTCCCAATATCCCAGACCAGAAGAGATCTCCCATCTTCTATTGTTAGAAGTCAGCTGCTCTATACACATTTATTGCAAAGAGACCTTGAATAGCCTCTCCAGGAAGTCATTTTATACCTGACCAGCACCCTAAAACCATACATGAAACTACTTCTCCACAGCACTGCCACACGGGGGTATTTTGGGGCAAGCAGAGAGGGCAGCTGAGGTGAGCAGTCCTGCAGGAGGCTGATTTTGCCCATCCCATGCCTTTGCTGCCTGCACCAGAGCAGTTCACCCTCTGCAGACAATAAGCAAAGCTGCGTAAGCAGCCGAGCACAGAAGATGAATGAACCGTGTGACGCTAAAGATCTGTGAATTGAAAAATCTAATGCATGAATTAAAATCCGTACCCTCGTTCCCCCTCTCCTTTTTCCCCCAAAAAGAAATGTATACAGCAGGACATTAAAGGAGAAATAGAGAGAGGTGGAAAAACGTGGTCTGACACATTTAAAAAAATTGATGGCCTGTCACCCAGACGCTGATGAATATTTTTTACAGGATAAAAATGGCAACCTAGAGTCTAAAAATAAAATGCTGTGCTGCAGACCTGTCTGGTTCAGCAACACCACTGGAATACAAACACACTCCTTTGCTGGTGTATCTTGACTAAGATTTCAAAATAAGAGAAGGAAAAAACGCACTGTAGAACATATATTCTATTTTCAAGAGAATGGATTTGGCATTTGTGGGGTGTTTTTTTAGTAAGAATTCAGATTAGCATTATACTTCACTTGCATTGTGTAACTGCCATTAAAAAAAAAAAAAAACCTGCTAAATTTTAAGTGATTGATGAGAAGAGCAGAATACCTCATGCTGCACAAAGCAATTCTTTTTCTTCCCTTCCCCTGACAATTACAATATAAGAACATACTTATCAGTGCCTTTAAACTGTAATTCCAGTAAGCTTAAAAATGTATTTTTAGAATCATGCTGCAGACAGAACTGTGGACATTGCTATTTTGAAACTCACCCCACCCCCAGAGACAGAAAATAAAACCTTTTGCTTCATTCTCTATCACAGTTTAGATTAAAAACGTGCTTAGCTGAGAAGTAAAAATGACTGAACATCATTCAACACTAATTTCTCAAGACTGTCCACACTGCAGACAGGCTGCCTTATGCAGTATAGATGCTATTTTTAGCAAGTGATGCAATAGCTGCAAGGGCTCTCCCAGAACCTTTAATTTAAGAGCCCAAGCCATAATAAAACGTGTTTCAAGCTACCTAATATCCCTGCACTGTCACCTTCCCATTCTGCACCAGCCTACTACCCACGTAAGTCACTCATTTTTAAGTTGAATCTTCCAAGAAAGAGACAGATTTTACATGTGAAGAGAAAATCTGTATCTATACATCAGTCAGCAAACACACCTGCCCTGCACTGTATATGACAAGAAAGTTACACAACACTGTATAGAGATTTTCTGACCTCTTGGTTTTCTATTGAAATACGAAGCAGCTTGGTTTCCTTGCTGAATTTTTGTGAAGACTTTGAAAAGCCCACAAAGCTAATACATCTAATCCTTCCCCAGGCTGTTTCCATTCTTGGAGATCTTTTTAGAAGTTCTTGTGTCTAACAGACAACTGTTAAGACACATTTCTGCTAAGTGACTGTTTCAACAGCTAAAAATTCCAAAAAACAAGAAGAGTTCCTGAAATGCTAGGGCTTTTTGAAAATTGTTTTTAAAACAGAATAGGGATTTTCCAGCCCTTTGGATCTGTGGATCCTTTATGTTCTGCAATAGTCATGTGGATCTCTATGTAACAGAGTCAAGCTTACTGGTAAGTTTTGCACTGACCCCTTTTAAATTCTAATTCCACCTGCTCCCTCACAAAAACCCCAGAGTCCATCCCAAAACCAGAACTAGCCAAGAAACTACTTTTGTTTAACTTTTTACCTACAGGGATCCATGGGAGGGGACAGTATGCAACAGCTCTAAAAAAGCCTTTATGTTTTGAATGGGTGGTCATGGACAAAATATATTACGTGTGTGTTATATAAATCCATGAGTCCGACCTGCTGCCCTGCAGTTTGAGCCCTTTGGTTATTAACACAGGCAGGGGACATGTAAGAGCTCTTACCTCCTATTTCAGACCATCCATTTATCAGTCATGGCCAGCATTTAGGACTCAGGAGAAATTCCTGTATGTGGATCACGTTCCCAAGTTTTACACCTCAGCTCCTACAGTGCACTAACAGATTGTGGGAGAGCAGGTATAAAGATGGTTCTGGGCACAGCAAAAGCATTTGCTTCGTGTAAGGATATTCCCAAGATCTTTCCCTCTTTGTGAATTCTCATCATGCCACATACCAGGCAAGAAAGAGGTAGGAAAGGCAGGCAAAACTTCTTGTTCAAAGCAGTAAAGGTCTGCCTCCCTACCACCCACACAATGTATTCACTTCCTCTCCCTCCAACACAAGCATGGGGAAGCCAACGTCAGCAGAATTCATAAGATCTCCAGGCTACCTGGGAGAAAGGAATCCAACTGCAAAGAGGTGAGACTTGGAGAGATTTCATTCAGAAGTTCTCTCTCCCTTCGAGATCCTGACTGCTCAGAAGTAGAACGGAAGTTGAGCAGGAAGACACCCAGTGATATTTTATTCATTTTGGCTAGAAGCAACATTAAAACAAGCTGTACACTGGGAAGGTAGCATTAGCTCTAGGGACACAGAGGTAGGAAAATAAGGATTCTGCAGAACAACTGAAGTAGCAACAAAACTCATGCCCAAATGTGTAATCTGCTCAAGAGTAAGACAGCTGAAGCACAGAGACTTCCATATCTGATGCCCCTAAACAGCAGGATGGGAAGCATCATGGTGGAATTTTACAAGGCCTTGTGAAGGTATCAAGAGGGTAACAACTGCAGAACACAAGTTCAGGCCCTTCAATGTATATACAGCAGGACACAAGCGTACAAACGTACATCAGCTTCACTCCTGCACAGCAGGAGCAATGACAAGCCAGAAGAACAGATCAGTTTCCATAGCCAGTTCCTCACAGTTTTACTAAGTAAGAGCACAGCAGCCACATAATATGTGTCATGTGAGACACAAAAGTAAGAAACATTAGCGTCATAAGAGGCTGAAAGAGCTGCTGCCACATCACCCAGCCCAGCGCTCCTCACTTGAGGTTGCAGAACTGTGGGAGTGCAGGACATTCACAGTCCTTATTACATCTGTGGTCAGCTTGTCTAAGGTAAATGCAGACTGAAACTAATGTGACCACCAGAGGTGAAAGTCTCCAGCACTTAAAATGGATAATAAAATGGAAGGGTTTAGAATAAGAAGCCACCTGAGCTAATTAGCAAAGTAGTTCACATTAAGCAACAACCAACATCATCTTGTTTAGAGACAATATTGGATCTTCTAGTAGAACGTTATGCTTCTGTTCTCATAACTGGAAACATCCAAAATTTCAGGTCACCCAAATTATCAGCTCCCAAGGACAAAAGAAGGTGGACTGGACCATTTAAGCTCCCTGTTGCTATCCAAGACACAGACCAACATTCAATTTGACCCTTCCTTCCTTCTCCCTTGCTACTTTGGAATGAAGAATCTGTGCAATCTCATTCCAACCAACAGCTAAAGTAGCTCTTTTGGGGAGAGAAGAAAACACTGCTCAGGGTGTCCCCTTTCGCAGGTTCAAGCATGGCTACACGTACACCAAGATCTACAAGAAGCTCATAAGCATGTTTATGCTATGCTAGGAATGGCTCTAAACCTTTTATAATCCCTAACATTAAATAACACCTTTATTTCTGTTAAAAGGTGGAGCCCTCTCAGATGTACTGGCAATAGTTACTCATGGCTTATTAGAGGTAAAGATGGCTCCAGGGGTATATTTAGTAGATAATGTTTTGTTAAAAAGATGCAAAGACAAGCACAAATAAAAGATGCCATAGCTGGCAAGCCTTTCCTCAGCTGCCAAGATCCTATAAAGGCAAGCCTTAAAAATGTAGAGAAGTAGTACTAGAAGAATTTAAATTTCTGCTGTCTTTGAAAGTTACCTGATTATGATGAGAAATAATCCACTCAGATGGTTCATACAAACAACAACCCCCAGAAATTAAAGTTGTTGAAAACCCATTAAACTTATCTTCAAAAGATACCCTGCCCACAACAAGTGTGAGGTACTCCGCAGTACGCTGTTTCTCAAGCCCACGTTTTGCATTCTAGCCTTTGCACTGGGAGCGGACACAGAAGGGCAATTTTGTTTCATGTGGAAGTGAGCCGATCACGTCTCTTTCGGGCACGGCAGCCGCGGAGCCGCCGTGGAGCCCGGCCCGAGCCGCACCTCGCCGGGCAGGACGCGCCCGGGTCCGCACCGAGCGCTCTCAGCAGCGCCCTCTGCCCGCGGCCGGCGCCGCAGCGGCGAGCGCACCGCGCCTCAATCGAGCACATCCCACCATTCATAAAAAAAAGGGGGTCGGCAGCGCTGAACGGCGGCCGTGCAGAGCTGCAAACCCAGCAAATCTGAACAACACTCTGTATTCTCTGACCCTAAAATACATATATACGGTTTTAGCTAAAATGAGCACATTTGGTAATTACTGCTCCACAGAGGTCCTTTCCATCCCACGCTCTTAATTACATTCGCTTTAATTAAGTATTTCTCTCCATCGGGGGGGGGGGGGGGGAAGGGAGAAGAATAATGTTAACCCGCCCAAGTTAATCAACTTAGAAGGCAACAGTTGTCTCATGAGAAATGCCCTCGATAAATTACCATCAAGCATTAGGGAGACTCTTACGTTAAAGCGCTCTAGAAATCCTTGACTGCTTTATTCGTATCGGCACTGTTTTGCAATAGGTGCTTGCCTTCAAGATTTAAGGAAGAACTCGGGCAACACTGCCTTTGCTTTCCCGTTACTAAATAAAGAAACGCCCACCGACGCTTTCTATATTTCACTCCAAGCCCTTGAAAACTTGCAGTATTTCCCCCGGTGGAAAACTCCCCAGATTTTCCCATGGAAACAAGGCTCCCATCAAGCCTCCTTAAACGTCTCAGCTACGATTGATTCGATGCACTTCCTTCTCCCTGGCGGAGCAGGGAGGCAGAGGAAGCGCCTGCGGGCACCGCATGGGCTGGCGCGGGCTGCCCCGGCCCCCCCGGCCGCACGTGGCCCAGCCCGCGTCCCTGGCAGTATCCCTGGCAGTATCCCTGGCACGCGAGGCGCCCGCGCACCCCGGCCCCGGGATGGCGGCCCCGCCGATCCCCTGCCCGCCCGGGAAACTTCGGGAGGAGGGCACGGGAAGCGCTCCCCCGCCGCCGCCCGGCTCACGGACGGGGCAGCCCGCCGCCCCTCGGGGCGGGGAAGCCAGGGCGCCCCGGGAAGAGCGGGAATGTGGGCGGAGGAAGCCATGCGCTCCCGGGAGGGCTCACGCTGGCTGGCCCCGCCACCGCCCCGCAGGGTCTGCGAGCCGGCCCCCGTGATGGCCCCGGGCGCTTCTTAAGCGGAGCGGAGGGAGCGCGTTATGTCACCGGTTAGGTAACGGCGCGGGAGCCGCCGCAGTGACGGCACCACTCCTCCTCCTCCTCCTCCTCCTCCGCCCCCTCCCGCCGCGGCCGGGGCGGCTGAGGTGAGGCGGCATTAACCCTTGGCGGGGGTGGCCTTCCCCCGCGGGCAGCGGATGCCCCGGGAGCGGGGCGGGCTTCCCCCGCCGCCCACCGGAGGCAGCGGGGAGCGGGGCCGGTCCCGCCGGGAGGGCGGCCCCGAGCGCCCGCAGCTCCGGGGCGCCGCGCGGGCCGGCAGGGGGCGCTGCTGCGCCGCGGCGGGCGGGCGGGGGCGGACGGACGGACAGAGACAGGCAGACGGACGGACGGACGGCCCGAGGACGCCTGCGGCCGCTACCCCGCGCCCACGCGCAAGGCCCGGCCCGGCGTGCCAGGAGCACGCCCTATTCCCGGCCGCCGATCCCAGCACGCCCGCGTCACGGGCGCACCGTGCGATCAGCCCCCTCACACTAAGCATGCACGATCTCGGGGCGCTGGATCCCCGCTCCCGGCCAGCAGCCGGCATCGGCCGAGCGCCTGGCTTCCAACAGGACCGGCACGGAGCCAGCAGCGCGCCCAGCCCGGGCCGAGCTGAGCTGAGCTGAGGCCCAGCCGAGGGCATTCCCCGCATCCCTCGCTGCCGCCTGCCCCACGGGTCTCCGCAGCCGCCCTTCACACAGCATCCACCCACGGCACAGCACTCGCCCTTAGCTCGTGGCCAGCAGCCCTGCGTGCTCCTGTCCCAAAGACAAGGCAGCAGGGCACACACGCCCGGCAGAGGGAAGGACTCCGGGCCGGCCAGCCCGCACCACGCATGGATTTCAGGTCCCACTGAGCCCCGGCTCCATCAGGGAACACTGGCACAGACACCGAACTATTCACCTTGTCCCTGACAAAGTGGAGACTTCTATGCAGAGTTACACCAAGAATGCAGCACTCCCCTGTCAAGATCCACCACAACCTCCTTCCAAGGTCTTTACTGCAATCTCTCCAATGCCCTTTTTCATTTAGAGTCCACTCATGCAAATGGTGACAGGACTCTTCAGCTTGTCCCAAGCAAGCAGACCAGCAGCCATGGCTCAGAAAAAAAAGCAGCTCAGGAATTTTCAGCAACATCCCCTAACCACAGATGCAATGCTCTAAAGGGAGAACAGCCTGCACCAATTGCCAGGATGCTCTGGAAAGCAGCATGCACACTAGGTTGCACTGCTCTGGCTCCCTGATTGACTTCAGATACCTCCTGCCCCATCTCTCTTCTACTTGCTGCTTTCCTTCCTTTTTTGACATCTCATTTTTGCAGCCCTCCTATCCCAGCTTCTCAAGGACTCTTTGATTTGGAAAACTTCATAGGTTTCACAGAAGAAAAGATTTTCACTAGTGCTCCCCCAGCTCCTCTCTGAGTGGGACTGGGGGCCAACCACTGAACTTCTCTTTGGTCCAAGAGAAGTCAGACACTAGAAAGAGCAGCGGAGGTTATTCTTACCACATCTGCATAGACTGATCTTAGTACTTTTAGTTCACTGATCAGAACCAGACTAAAGAGCTGTATCATCCACAGGTCCCTTCTAGCCTCTCTCCCAAAAGACCCACCAAAATTGTACAAAGCTCCCCCCTGCCAATGAGACCTGTGCCAGCATCTCTGCTGCTCTCCTTCAGGTCCTGTAAACCTTTCTTACAACATGTTCAGACAGCCAGTGCCACCTCACCAAAACACTGCTGTCCCACAAGCACCAGGACACACACCCAGGACAAACACAGGCCCGCTGGGGCACAGCACAGCCTGGTTAGAGGGCAAGCAGCCCATTGCACGTGCAAACTGTCCCAGCACTGAATTCAGGTGCATCATTCCTGCTGAAAACGGCCCCTGTGGCTAGAGGAAGAAGCTTGCATCAAAGGAACTAAGACACCTTAAGGGAGAGGAAAGAAGAAAAAAAAAAGCTTTTTAAGAACATGGTCACTGCTCCAGGATTTAGGAATAAGGGCAAACTTCTGGCTGCAGAAAATCCACAGCTGGTAAGAATATGTGCATATAGTACCACACTGAGCATTAAAAGTTTTGATCAGCATCCCTTACTTACATGCACCCCACAGTACTAATTCCCCACAAAGTAAGGCTTTAAAATGAAAATATAAACCAACTTCTACAGTAAAGACTATTTTAAAACAATATGCATTTATGAAAAAAGATCTATTGCTACTCAAATCTGCTTCCTCACTTTGTAAAGAATTTGTACTGAAAGTCAGTTTGAGTAGACAGATTCTAGGTTAGTGCACAAAAAACACAGTTTCAATCCAAAGCTTACTAACAGTGACTGAAACAAGCTAGTCTATGCTGGAACGTCACACTAACATTTTTCTGAACAAATGCATTATTTTCAAATGTTGCCAAGGGAATGTTTTACATCAGAAATTCTACACTTTGATTCTACAATCAGCAACAGCAACTAAGTGACAAATCCAGCTGGTATGAGATGCTACCAAAATTCTGCATAGCTGGCAGGTTGAAAATCCACCTCTTTCATTTTACTAAAATTTCTTGGCTTACAGAGACTTTCAGATGAACAGATTCCCACCCCACCATTTTCAAACACTGCGAAACATCAAGAATATGGTTACCAGAGTAAGAGTTTGAAATATAGCCAAGCACAACCAGCCTGTCCCCAAGGACAAGGTCACAGGAAGAACATAATACTATAAACTACTGTAGAAGGAATGACAAAGAGGTTTATTTCTTAAAATCAATACCCTAGCTGTCAAACAAATACACACTCATTATCCTAGTCTTCGAAAAGGAAAGGAACTAGTTAAAACCTGTTAGCAGGGACTTCTAAAATCATACTCTGCAACTCATAAACAATCCTCTCAAGCACACAAGAGGTACATGTCACCCATCTCAACCCACAAACAACCAAGCAGAACAAGACTTTGGAACAGCCCATCAAGATGGGGCCAGGGAACAGAACGGACAACAGGCTCCTCCTGCAGTTTTAGGCTCAGTTTCAGCCAGCTTAGCTGCAGGATGTCATCCAACCACCCATGCCTACCTGCTTCCTCAGCATCTATTTGCCACTTGCTTTTCAGGCAGCTCAGGAAGCTGACCCAGCAGCTCCTTCCTTGGTTGAGTTTTCCTTGCAGGAAGGTCAGCCACACAAGCAGACCTCACCAACGTCACCACCACACATTGAGCAAGGCAATGTAAGGGAAGCAGCAAGAGCTCCCAGCCAGTGACCAGAGCAGCAGCAATTCTTTTGGCAGCAGCCTGGTCTTGGAGCAACTCAAGCTGACCACTGGGCTCAGCTGTATCTTCAACATACAGATCCATAATATTGCCAAGTTTCTCTTCTGTTGCACCAGCACTGGAATTCATGTGACCAAAGCAGTCTATGGAGCATAAATAGCCCCAAGTGACGTATTATCTCCAAGGCACACTCCTTAACCAGACCAACATCAATGCCTTCATAAAGAGGAAAAAAAGCAAGACAAGAGCTCTCCATCTACCTTCTCTCTCTCTGCACCAAACTTTTACATTACAAAGCCATGATGTAAAAACACACACCCACTCTTGGGACTGAAGGCATCTCATTTGTAAACTGACACCATGTGAGAGTGTCAGCAAACTGATTCTAGTGCAAAGAAACATGAACAAGGCTCTGGAGGTTGGAGTGAACACCCAAGGTGAAGAACCAGTCCACCAAATGGAGTGTTCTAGCTCAAAATCTAAGAAACCAACAAAAAGTCGTGGAGCCCCAGAAGTTTTGCCATAGATCTGGGTCCACCAAGACAAAAAGACTGAGGTAATGAGTTTGTATCAGGACAGGTAACTTGCCTTTATGCAGACCTGTAAGTTGACAGGAGTACACATCCCTTTCTGCCATGCCACACAGGACAACTGAGGGCAGGAACAAACTGCAAGACATCCTAACTCTATCCCTTGTTCAACTACTGACAGGGTAGCAGCTTCTTCCAGCAGAGCAGTGACCCTTCACTGCCCTATCCTTGCTGCTTCTCTCCTGTTAGAGATCTGACTCGTGAGCCATGCTGAATCCACGCCCTGGGGGTGAAGAGTTCTTTGGCAGATGGGACTGAGACAGCAGGAATACTGGGCATATACACCTCTTTCAAGAAAAAAATATTTATGCAAAATAATAGAGAATAACAAGTTTCTAGATAAAGCATCTTTGCTGGCAGGATAAGAAGGGAAGGGAGCAAAGGGGCAGAAGCCTATGGGAAACGGGTCTTCCAGAGACTTCAGAACAATGGAAGAGTTTTGGAGAAACAGATCAGCCAGTCACAGACGAGGAATGTGAAAATGGGACTTGTTGGAACAAGGATCCAGTGGTGAAACAGAATATGGAGAAGAGCAGAATGCAAGCATAAGCAAGTGTTGGTTGGGTAGCAGCAGCTGCACAATTAGAGATACCTCTCTGCCTTCTGCTTTCTGTACCTATATGCATCCTCCCACACACCTGCAAACCTCTCCATCTAAAAGCAGGGACTAGATACCTTGTAAGGAGACCAGATTCTTTAGTCTCTGCACAACAGTTCCCTCCCCTCAACAACAAAAACCTTTGTCCCGTTGAGCTTATCACCTCCCATTCCCCTTCTCTCACTACAGCTTTTCTCCCTTTCTGCTTCTGTGGTAGTATTCTAATATACACAAAAATCCTTCGGGAAAACTGTGGTGATTAACAACCCTAGAGCTGAGCTCCTGAAGTCTGCTCTTCCTTGTCCAGTAAATATAGAGCTCCTCAAGAAGTGGAGACACAGCTGTCTCTCTGGCATGACTGATGGAATACACCCTTTGAAACTTGTGGCTCACAATTGCTTAAGAGGAGAAAATAGACGGGAGGTGTAAAAAACAAAAAAACACCAAAACATGTAACCAAAACCAAATCTGTACCGTCAATCAGTAAGTTCTGCACATACACAGACCATGCCTGAACCTGAGCCACCCAGCTGTCTCCCACAACTGACAAGCAATTGAATCATGAGAGAAACACAAGAGAACCCTCAGGAGAGAAAGAAGCAGGAAGGATAACAAAAATAGGAAAAGAAGTACAAGAAACAATGGGACAGGCACTATTTTCCCTGAGGCTCAGCTTCTGGACATCTCAACTCCAGTTTCAAGAACTGCTAAACAAGAGGTTTCTTTCAAAACCTACAACTAAACCCCAGGCTTTTAGGTGTCACCATGTGCTGCTGAGGGCAATGGAGTGAATTAGAAGCTCAGTAGGAAATTTTGCATATAGCTCTCTTCCCATGTTAGCTGGAGACGCTTATATTGTGGAACAGGATTTCTGCACTGCTAATGACTCACCCAGTGGGTGATGGTGCACTGCTCTAGACTTTAATTCCAGGAATCTGGGAACTTGAATAGATTTGAAAAACTATATATTATTTTAAGGTTAAATCAGGAGTCAAAACCCAGCAGATTTAAGGTAGAATTCTTTTGTGCAATTAAATGTACTACAGAGGAAGGAACTTGAACTGCCCTAATTCTAGCATTTTTAGATATTAATGTACTCAATCTGAAAAATCTGCTTTTCTCTAAGAACCCAGGTTTCCTAAAACTTACAAGTAAGTGAGCACCAGAAGTCATCTGAAGCTAGATGCAGCAACTTAGGTTAGTGATTAAACCATGCAAGCCCAACATATGGATGCTTTACCTACTAGTTACAGTGTTTATCCCACATTGGTGCTCATAAACAGGCCTAAAGGAATCACATCTGGCATTTCTGTTAAAATATTCAGGAAAGATACTTTCTTACTGTTATTCCTTCCACAGCAGAGATGGTCATCCTCACCCTATGGATTAGGAATTAGTATATTCAGAAGACCAAGAACAACGTGTTTCACCCACCTACCGAAAAACAATTCCCAGGTGGAGAACTGCTGCAGTTTTCCCAAAGGACACTCTCATTTCTGCCCTCAGACCCTCAGGGCCTCCTGCCAGCTTACTTGCTCCTTACACAGGAGTGCATTTACCCAGCTGGCACTAACACCCAGCATAATTCCAGCTGGGACTCCCTCGCTGAAGACACTTGCGTGCTCACCACTTCTACACGATGCCTTTCCTTGCTGCCACCAGGGCACCTCCTAGGTAATCTTCCCAGAGGGAGGGAAGTACACTGGCTGAAAGAGCAAAACAAAGAAACTGGAGCAAGATATTACCCTAGATTATATCCTTGTATAAATTCTCTGGTTTTAAGTAACCAGTTTCCATTACAAGTATTCCTACTTTAAAACACACAGAAGATTGGGAGAATGAGCTAGCTTAAAATAACACAGCTATACATCCCCAAGTTAATAAATTGTCAAGCATTTCTCTCTCAGGCTGTTTATGGGTACTCTTTTCACCTTAACACAAACATCTGTCCTCCACTCACCATTAGCTGGTGGGGTTTTTTTGCAGGTGGAGAAACCATACTACAGCATTTAACCCTCCTCCACATACATATCTCTGCTCCTGCAATTCAACATGGCAAGGTCTGTTCATATTCTGAATCAAACTGCAGAGCTGTAGATTATGAGCTTGGTTGATGCTGAGGCTGGTTGTGCCCACACATACACATTTGGTGTGCTGGCAGGAGCCAGAAGAGAAGGGCTGAAGTCCCTCAGCAAGGACACAGCAGAACTGGGACTCTGGAGAGCTGGGCTCTGAGCAGTTGCTCTCTCTCTACTCTTCTGATCAGAGAGTGCAAGAAGGAGCACTTAATGCAGTAAGTGTTGAGCAATCCGACTAAGCAGAGGTTTAAATAGTCAGTAACATCATGTGCAAAGGAAAACACCCAAAAGAAGTAATCAGGCACCAGAAAGAGAGAAAAACTGTAGAAAACAGCAGAGTATGGTTCATTCCTTTATACTGTCCAGGAAGCAGAATTGATTTTGAGGTATGTTAATAGCAGCAGCCTATGTTAAAAATACTAGAGAGCCTCCCTGACTCACCAAGAGCTGCAAGGTGTCAGAAGGAGTCACAGCCCCCTCAAACACCACACAGTGTGAGCTGCCGAGTCTAAAGAAACAGGGTCAGAGATCCCACTTCTCCTGGGCTGCTCTGGAAGAGCATCGTTTGCTTAGTCCAACAAAGCACAGGCTGGAGGGACACACTGACAAGTCTTCTAAATTACAAGCTATGAATAGGACTGATGACTGAAGGCAGACAGATAATTTTTTCACTAGAGAAAATTCAGGATGGATACTTGGAAACATTACATGGCAAATAGGAAAAGAAAAAAACATATACACTGGAGCACAGTACTCCTGGGAAGTACAGACAGGATTAGGACACTTGAATCAGACTGTTCTCTGAGCCACTCCTCAGCACAGTAACCCTTCAGAAGCACTTTGCAAATAGCCATACAAGAAAACAAAACATGCTCTGAGTTCAGGCTGCACGTTTCACTTGAGCTGTCACAATCACAAGTTAGTTTACAAGCAAGCTGGCATACATATTTTCACACGTTCTTGACAGTACTTTACAGGTTAACAAGTGCCATGCTTTATTTCATACAAGGGTGGTGTCCAGAATTGAGAACAAGGCCAGAAAACTTTCACCATGGACCTGAAGCACTGAAGATGATAAATCCCACAGTAAGTGATTCAACTAAAGAAGCAGAGCTAACCAAAAGCTCCCCCCAAAGCTCTGCACACACCAGCCCAGCACTTGTGTGCAGGGAAAACAGGGAGTTGGGCAGAGCCTCTCCTCTCACACCCTGCAGGGAGAGCAAGGCTCAGAGAGGTTGAAACTCCCTTCCCCTGCATTTCCCTACTAACTACACCCTCACCATGTACTGCTCCAGGGTGGCTGTTGAAATCTGCAACAGTGAATTGTGACATGGCCTATCAACTATCACTGCACATTGTGAAACACCTGCAAAGCAAGACTGCACTCGTTTGTGCAACAGGGATTGAAACTCGCTTGCAGAAAACTAGGAAGCTTTATGGTAACAACTATTTCACTCGATACTAAGGAGTCTGAAAAACAACACTGCTTGTGAAAGCTGCTCAAAGTCATCAACAAGTTAGCACCTGATCAGCAGTAAAGTGAATGTGCTTTGTATGGAGTTCTTAAATTGCAACTAAATTTACCATCTGACATTTCATTAAGGATATCCCAAGAACTTTATAAGGATCAGAGTCTGTTTCATAAGACACCATTTCTAGGGACCGCAGAAAGAATAATCTTACAGATGGAATCCAACTCAAACCATTTACAAGCACAAAATCCAGCTAGTCACTTTCTCCTCTTTACATAAGCATCACTTCTTATTAATTTAATCATATTGATAAGGTCTGATTTACAGAGCTTGCTATTATCCCAACTTACTAGTCAACAAGAGTCTGGGAATCATCCCCAAATTCTTAGTTTTTAAAAGACCTGACTGTACAGACACAAGTGAGTATCCACTCCACTGCTCATGTACCCAGTTGCATACATTTTTCATGCCTCCCTCAGTGGCCCTGGTACACAAGTTGCTATTTTTAGCTGGACAACGCGTAGTCCTTGTTAAGTAAAAGAATCCAATAAGAAGACAGAGAGGGTCACCCAGCTTTGCTGCTGCTCAAATAAGTTTTTGTTAAATATTTACACTGGAAAAGAATGGTTTAAGACTGAATAAGGGGGTTTTGTCTAAAATAAAATTACAGAAAGTTAGAGGCAGTTGAGAGCAGCATCCTGATTAACGACCTCTCAAAAATTCTTTTTTAAGAAATCTAGAGCAAATTGCCCACATTTAGTTAATTTTGCATGTTAGTGAATAAACTCCAAGAAGCTTAATTAAGGCAAGCTCATCTTCACAAACGTTTGTTGGCCCAAATACAACTGTACAGCTGTATTCACCACATGAGAAAGCATCACCACTATCAGACATCTTGTAACCACTAAATGTACAATTATTCAACCATGACTCTATCAAAGGCACTGGGGGAAGAAGTGGATGCTTTTCTAAACCACTGTGAGGCTTGAAAGAAAGCAAGACTTTTCTTCAAGTGTCATATGGCCAATCACACAATCAAAATAAACTTTGTTTCCAACTGACACATTGCTTCAGCTACCACAAATTGGGGGAAAAAACACATTTATCATCAAAATATTTGCAATGTTGAGACAGGAAAAGAAGAAATAAAAAGATTAAGTATCCACACAACCACGTACTGACACGACCAAGATGTTAGATGCTTTAGAACACCAGATCAATCCAACTTGCACTGACAGTATGTTCTGAATATACAAAGTTGATTATCTGCCTATACTGAATTGGTCTGATCACACAGCTGACCCTGCTCCAAACAGGAGGTTGGACTACAAGCCTCCTGTGGTCCCTCCCAGTCTAAATTACCATAGGATTTTGAATTCATTTCGCCAAGTTACTGAAGGGAAGGAGCAGAAAAACCATTTCATGTTTTCCAGAAAAAGAGGCGGCTTCCTAAAATAGGAGACACGGCAACTCTCCAAATGGGAGCTATAACAGCAGCAGACAGTTCCCTGCTCCAGACTGTACTCCAGAATACACCCAATTTTCAATGGCAGAGAAGCAAGGTGGCTGCCTGCCACTACCATCAATGGGAGAAGAATAGGACTCTCATCCAACCTAAGGAAATACCACTATGGATCACAACCATCAGCACTACCAACAGATCTGTCTGCCTAGGGGAAGGCGGGAGAACAGCCACATCTTTGCTGTATTCTTGGTGAATTCAGAATAACTCCTGGGCACCCTGGTCCTGTTGAGTCTGTGGTTTACATAGCTACACTTTGTTTCAATGATGAGAGCTGTTATTCTTATCTTCTTTTACCAACTTATGAGGCACATTAAAGGTAGAACATTTGACCCCGGAGTTTTCACTGTATACTCCCTCAAGATGCACCCAGAAATTTCACGTTGAGACATCCACCCAACTTCCATACTGTACTTCACTGTACAGTAGCCAAAAACCAAGCCAGATGCAAGTTATATGGAGAGAAAACCAGAAAAGCTGCATACAAACCTTCACACATAATTGTGACTGTAGAAAAACTAATTTTTGTCAAAAAAGATGCTATTCCAAGTAGTACAAACCTAATTTTCCTAGAGTACATTACCACTTCACATAGTTGTTCCTCCTCCTCATGTCTCCTCCTTCTACATACCAGCAAATTAGACAGAGCATAGACAGAAGCAATTGCATATATGCATTCAAAAAAACCTCTGAGAAAACAAGGAAAGAATCTGCAACCCAATTTCAGACATGCAGAAGAGCTAAAGGGCAGTAAGAAGTCCTTCCAAAAGGACTTGTGTTTCAGGGTTTTTGTAAAATTGCTTTCTATTTGTGCACTAGAAAGAATACATTGACACAGTAACTACAGCAGCCAATTTGCATCAAAAACCACTGGTTATTAAAATACCAGAAAAAGAGGAAATGCACTTCTTCCTACAGTATGACTTAGTAATTTGCTAATTCTCAAGGTGACCCAACATATCTGCAGCTGTGCCTCCATCCTCCTTTCCGTGAGAGGAAACAGACAGCCTGCCCAGCCACAATGTTCTTCAGGGCAAACCACCCAAGTGCTCATTCAGACTAAGACAACCTCTCCTCATTTCAGCTGATGACTACAGCAGCTGCCCCAATACAGCAGCATCTCACCTGCATCAGCTGCACACAGAGGACACACAACAGCTAACTCATGATGGCCACACGTCTTCCTAGAGTGACAGCAGGCACCATCACCCTATTTCTCCATTCTCCTTGACACTGCAGCAGTGCTCCCACTTTAGAGCAGAGCAATAAACAGGGAATTTAGCTGTGCTGCCAATGCTCCTTTTCCTCCTCGCCTTGAAGATTATAACCATGGTAGGGAAAGAACAATTTCTGTGAACAGCCATTGGCCACATACAGTGGCCTGCTGCTGCCTGCACTTGCACAAAACAGTGACAGAGGACATTTGCACTGCAGTTCTCTGGATGTTTGAGGATGTGACTGTGGGAAGATCTGCTGTCTACAGTTTGTGGTTCCAGCTGATAAGCTGGCATTTGGCTCAAGCACTGCAAACTTCCATGTTTGAGACAACGCAAAACAAGCTCAAGTGGCCACCAAGACTTCTGTGATGCACCACAAGTCAGCAGGCAACTGATAATGCAGTAATATATTCAAAATCAACATTAGAAGTCAAAGAGGGTTTGGGTGTCCTGTGCCAGCCGCATCTTTAACAGGCATAACACTTCTCCAGCTGAAAGGGAGACTTTAGTCATTTGTATGTAAAGCTGTAACTTGTCCAAGACACTGCTGCTGCATTTCAAGCCCGTGTACACAGGACTCAGGACATGCTCTGGTGTTACGTATGCTGCCAGCAGCAGTGCTGGTTTACTGGTGTCTCACACAAGCACACATCCAACTACCCGGCCATATGCTCACACACAAGTTCTGTGTCAGCTGCAGCAGAGGTTACGGGGGAGCACTGTCATAAGACAATCGACCAGCTTGTTGCAGGACTGCTCTACCTACAGGTCTGACACCTGCAAGCAGCTGCATCGGCTGAGCACTTGATGTCCTCCTACTCCCCTTGAGGGAAGGAAGTACCTTTTGCAGTCTTTTAAACTATCATCTCATCTTAAACTCACACCTCTTGCACATTACAGCTATTTTTGTGGCCCACTTTATCAATTCCCAATCAGGCACAGGACTTGCCCTTCCCACTGACTTTAGCAAGGATGGATTTGAAAATTCCCTTGGCCTGATCTGTTACACTGGCAGAGAAGCCCTCATCATTACTTAAAGCCCACAGTGGCAGTGGCAGACTCAGATGGAAGAAATTGTTTTTCCCCAGCATGGCTCCTCTGACCAGGAATCGAAGTACTGAGAAAAGTTAGAGCAGCGTAGCACTGAAAATAATACCCCGGTAACAGCCTCCGCTGTAGTTCCACGGCGCTCCTGTATTTCTGGGATGCCAGCTAAACGCTGTCGCCACCCGCTCCCGGCCACCGCCACTGTCACCCTCTCCACAGAGAGGGCCACTCGTGCTTCAGCCCCGGACCGAGGAGGGCTCGGGCCGCAGGAGCAGGCGGGGTTGGCACAAGTTTCGCTCCGCTCCGCTGTCCGCCCGCCGCTCTCGGCAGGGCTCTTCCCTCGCCCTACGGCCCGGCGCCTCTCCCGGGGCAGCGGCGGCTCCCGGGGCCGTTCTCCCGCGGGACGGCCGTTCTCCCGCGGGACGGCCGCTCCCGGTGCGGGGCAGGGGCCGCGCGGTGCCGACTCTGGCTGCGCCGGCAGCGGCCGCTGCTCCGGGGGCGGCGGGGCCGGGGCGGGCCTGACGTCAGCGATGAGGTGCGAGGCCGGCGCGGAGGGGGCGGCGCGCACCGACCGGCGGCGCTGGGAACTGCGGAGCGGCCCCGGAGCCGCGCCGGGAACTGCGGAGAGACCCCGGAGCCGCGCCGGGAACTAAACAGCGGCCCCGGAGCCGCGCTGCGCGCCCGGCCGCCCCGGAGACACCAAGTTCAAACACGCCGTGCCCGCCCGCCCGCCCACAAGTCCCAACAACTGGGCGCTTCTCTCAGGACCGACCCGACGGGCGCGCTCCGGCCCCGCAGGTTTCGCGGGGAGCCTGAGAGCGGCACCCGGCTCGGCGGGGGCGCGCCCGGCAGCGCAGAGGAACCCGCCGGGCCCCCAGCCGCTGCCCCAGACCGGCCCGCCCCGGCCCCGGCTGCCGCCCCCCGGGCGCTCCGCCAGACTGCCCCGGTGCCCCCGAGGGCCGGTCCCCGCCGCCCGCGTCCCCCTCGCCGCGGGCTGAGGCCGCTCCTCCGCGAGGTCCCTGCCCCGGCCCGAGGAGGACACCGGAGGAAGAGCCGCGGCGGGGGCGGCCGGGACGCGCACTCACCTGCCCAGGCGCCCAGCGCCGGCCCCACGGCGGCCGCGCCGCTGCCCAGCACCCAGACGCGGAACCCGGCCAGAAGGCGGTACGAGGCCAGCGCCACCGCGTAGAGAGCGCCCAGCGCGCCCACCCAGTAGAGGAGGCCGGCGGCCGGGAGCGCAGCGGGAGCCACCATGCTGCGGAGGCTGCCGCGGCCGGACTGAGCCCTCCCGGCCACCGCCGCCCCGCAGCCGTCACGGCGCCCGCCCTCGCCCCGCCGCGATTGGCGGAGGGGCCGCTCAGCCACCGGGTAACCCGGCAACGCGGCCGGGCCCGCCCGCCCTGGGGCCGCCCGGCCCCGCCGCGCCGGGAGGGGGGGGCAGGCAGCGAGCGGCCACACGCCCCCGTACTACTTGCGGCCTGCGCCCCACGTGGTCGGCACCGCTCTCCTGCCGCTATTGGTCGGCTAGCATGGCCGTCACCCCGCCGCCGCGCTGCCATTGGCTCCGCCGCCCAGGAACCGCGCAGGATTGGTGGGCGACGGGGCCTCTGCTGCCGCCCCCGCTGACGTCATATGAGCCCATTCATAAAATGCTCAGGCTCCGCCTCGCACTCGAAAATGTCCCTGGGTTCCCCTCCCCCAGCCCTGCACTGCGCTCGCCCACGGAGCCGCGATCGGCACGGCACGGCACGGCACGGCACGGCACGGCACGGCACGGCACGGCACGGGGAATCCGCACCCGTGAAAGTCCATCCCGGGGAAAGCGGGGCTGGGCAGCACAGCCCGGCTGCCCCTGCACCCCACGCACCGCGGGGCTGGCAGCGCTCTCCCGTCCGACCGGCCTCGATCTGCCTTCCCCGACAAGATCCAGGGTCATCGGGGGTTTCCTAAAATATTTCCCCCGAGCTGACCACGTGTTGTGCCATGGCTGGACTTGCCCGGCCCCTTGGACACGACCTCTCTCCCAGAGCCCCACACGCGATGGGTTAGGAGCGCCTGGGCTCGGGAGGAGTGCAGGAGACACCTCTGAAATGGCACACACGCACCCCGCCCGTGGCTCCTTCCAAGGCGGCGAAGGGCACAAAGCTCCGCTGCTTCTGTCCCACCTCCAGCCATCTGCTAGGGCCGTGCCACCCGCACCTCGCATACGGGCCCGGGCTCTTCCCTCGCTGCCAGGAGCGAGCCTGGGGCGGAGAGGCGGTGTAGGCTGTGGGAGGCTGAAACCCTGAAATAGCTCATGCTTGAGATGTATTGCCTCAACAGGCTGGAACGGCGGGAGGGGCTGAGGAACATGGAAAACCAGTGGCAGTTTGGTGTAAGGTGTGGGTCAATTTAAAAGTTGGAGAAGACCAGCTGAGGTGCAGGGGACTGATGTTTTTAAAGGGAGCCTCTTGCAACTTTCAGTGCCAACATTTTTTTCTAGGAAACAAGCCTTTTATACCATTTATTTGACAATAACCTTAGTTCAAAGAAGTAAGAAACCTTCTCTAGATGAGGTTTTTTGGAGATCCACATCCGAGTTGTTAAAAACATGTAGCAGAGGGGGTAGCCTTAATGTTGCCTTTCCTTTCTCTCCTGGACTGGCAAACACATCATACCTAAATCCAGCCACCACTGCTGAAGATCTCCAAGCTGTACCAGCTGGCAGGATGTTTTCCTCATCCACTCCTTTGTGTTACTTGCCACACACCATGTCGATGGCAGATGCAGCCTCCAGGAGCCTAATCTGCCAAATCCTGGAACGCCTCAGGCCTGGCTTCCCTTTGCAGATCCACTCCTGCAGACCACTTCTTGTAAACTGAATGGATATACAAGTGCTCTACAATTTCTCTTTCCTCATCCCATTCCACATTTTCTAACCTTCCTAAGCCTGCTTCAGAGTTTGGAAAGAGCTCGTGTAAGGTGCCACCTTAACTGTAACAGGTAAGCAATACCCTGAGTGTTGCACCTTGGGGCCACAACCTGACCACGGTGCCATGTGAGTGCAGCTACAAGCACTACTGCCACCTCAAAGCTCTCATCTCCAAACAAGATGCATTTGGATGACCTCAACTACCTGATGCAAAGAACTGTGCAGCCTGAGATACCTGAGGCTGCACTTTATGACCTTTCATCTATGCTATGGGAAACAAGACCAAAGAAATGAAATTAAAATTTGCTGTGTTAGGTTTATCCTTTTATTATTTTAACAAAAAAATAAATGTTTGTTACATTTCTTGTTATTAAATACATATACACAAAATAGCTTTTCACTCAAAAATACAGAATTAATAGAAATCAGAGGTTTCTGTTCATAATCTACTTGTGGAAAACAAATTCATATTGGGATTCAAATTTCATTGGATTCAACAACACACTGTCTGCACTGACGTCAGTTAAAGGCATGAAACTATCATACACTTTGCAATGAAAAATTAGTCAAGTCACTGTCTTATTGGCTGACCTATGACTTTATAGTTGATTTAAAAAAATTAATCTTCATCATAAGCAGTTTTATCAGACCTATTAGGAGGCAACATGTCACAGGATTTTGCTCTATTTCACAACAGGAAACATCCATCCTTCCATTCCCATGGTAAATTAGTTTGGTTTTTTTTTCTTTTGTTTGTCAATCACTTATGAGGATCCAGCTCTCACCAAGTTTTCTTCCTGCATTTTTCCCAAGAGAGCCCACCTATTGCTTACTGGACACCATTTTTAGAGCAGTGTGATGTGCTAGGGCTAAGTCCTGCAGTCATCACACAAGGAAAATCCTCATAGGCCTCACTAAGTGTGTAGATGACCTAACACCCTCCAAAACAGGACTTTAATTACAAATAAGTGCAAAATACTGGAATAATTTTCCTCTTGTTCCATACCAGCCTTTCCTTAATTTGTAAACCTATTTTAATCTGCATAGAGAATCCTGGCATTTTTTGCATAAACACTTGCATGTTGGAAGAAACTACTGTTACAGCAAAAGAAAAGAACAGAGGTAATGAGAGGGAGGTTGAGTGCCTCTCCTCATTGGGATCACAGTACAATTGTAAATTATTAGAAAGAACATGTGCTTGCTGTGGCTGCATCACACTATTTTCTTCTATTGGCTGTCAAGGCAGTTCTCAACTGTTCAGTTTTTGCAGAATAAATGACTCACTGATCATCCTCACTCTTTTGTCTTCTGGAGGACAGGCGGACATGGCACAAGCATCTGGAAAAAGAAAAGGTAGAAAAGAGATCTACTACGAAGAGAGAAAAGAGATCTACTACGAGTCAAAGACAACATAAGAGCTGAAGCAAAGGATGGAAGGTTAACAGTATGGTCACCAGAGTCACCAAGTTTTGAGACCAGAAGTGGACTGGGCAGCTGGACAGTGCATGTAGAGGCCAGAGGAAAGGAGATGAGTGCTGGGCAACCTGCTGAAGGGAGCAGGCAACGTCCTACTGGACATTTATGTAAGCTGCACTGCAGTTACCAAGGGGATGCTGCCAATTACAAACGGGTCAGATATAGGCAAGGAAGTATGTGGGTGCTACGAAAGATTTGTTGGTCTTTGTCAGAGTCTACCCATCTTTTATTATAACTTCTCATGCCCACTGCACTGCAACTCTACTGCTTCTGACACCCCTTGTCTGAACAACCTTCTTGTTGCGGGTCAGGACAGAACCTGCCCCGCTGTTCTCTCAGGGGGACTGATAAACCCCTTGACAGAGAAGCACAGACACAGCAAGGCAGTCCTCTAGTTTTTTGTGTTAAAAAAATAATACTGGTTATTCAACAGTGTTGCTATTTTTTATGCTACTCTGCTCGGAGAGAAAGGCAGTCCTCTGAGAGGCTTATAGTCTACATTTAGAAGAAGATGAGTCACAGGCAGGGAAAGGGACTCACTGGAAGGGAAAGAACTATACAAAGGTCAAGTGAGGGGTTTTGGATCTCTTGCTTATGGGCATCACACATTCCTGGGCAACAGGCATATCCCCCTTTCCAGGGTTAATCCCAGTATTCTCATGAGCTTTGGAGGTCTGTTCCCATTTGCCGTAAGCTGCTGCAAATCCCAAAGGAGCACCCAGTCGGCTGAGCTGATGGAACAGACAGGCATTTTGAGTGTACTCACACATCAACATGCATACACATGTATATGAGGATACCTTGCCGAGGCCCCAGAGATCCGTATTTCCACAGCCTCTTTCATCAGTTCAGGCGTGTACTCAGTTCCAGATGACTGCAGATGCAATCTGGGTCAGGACAGTGATGCAAGCCTCAGTCAACCCACAGCTTGGCTACATTGCTCCATCATATGGATCGTGGCCAAGCTGCACAGCAGATCACAAGAGAGACACAAAGAGAAGTCTTTAGGAAAGCTAAAGGAATAGAGATCTGCATAGCTAAAAAATGCAGTAAGGAACAAAAAATAAGGATTTAGAACTACACAGACGATGACATCAAGAGGAGACAAAGAAAACAAAAATATAGCACAGGAGCAATAAAACACAGTGAATAGGGGATAAAAGAGCACCCAATAAGAAGAAACATTTGATTTTTATTATGAAGCTGTTCTGTGACATTGCTGCCACAAGTACCTCACAAGCAGTCACACATCTCAGTGAGACCACGTTCCTGTGTCTCACACACACGTGCTCCCTCCTGCCCTGCTCTCTCAGTACCCGAGGAAAACACCTCTCACTACAAGCCCACAGGTGAGAACCCAAGACAGTCACTCACTGTTCCCACAGTGAGACCTGTGCCTTGGGGGTCTCAGCACTCAGGAGGCCTCAGCACGGGGATCCACTCCTCATCCCAGCTGCCCAGTGCAGCCAGAAGTGCTGTCTGCTCTGCAGCAGCCCTGAGAGAGGGAAGGGGGACTGCTGGTTATCTGTGATGTGTCACGTTCTTTCCTGCCACTGAGCAGTGTAGTCATTTGTTTCATTAAATGGCATTCTTGTACCCGGCACTAATTTTATCCCTTTACAAATATATTTTTCACTCTAGCAACTCAAGAGCAGCTCTCCCCCCGTACAGTCATTCTGCTCTCATGCCTTTCTTACCATTACTCACACTTATTGCAGTGAGGCCAGATTCAATAAAAGGCCTGGCTGCTGCGGTGCTGAGCACTGCAGTGTGTCTTTGCCTAAATCCACAGCCCCAAATTAAGACACCCTGCCCCAGTGCACACTGAAGGCAAAAATTAGAATACCTAAGAATGTAATCTTCATTGTCTATCCTGTTAAGATATCTACAAGAACCATTCAGAGATGCCAACAAATCTATCATGACACCACATCAACTGTTGAATTGATCGTAATGCTGGGGTGAGGCAAGATACCTTGTGTGGAATTCCACATCCTCAGCCTTTCCCCAGGCACCTACTCCATCACCTTGCAGAGGTCATGGTACCCCTCTGAGTCCATACACTGTTTAGCACTCACCCAGGAATTCAGGTTTCCCTCCTCTGCCTGAAAGGGCAGCAAAGTGCTTTAACAGCGTGGCACAGGTGTGCTGGCTGAGGTGATTTTGGTTGAAGCTGTTGCACAGAGTCATCGTATCACAGAACCATAGAATGGCCTGGATTGGAAAGGACCTTAAAGATCATTTATTTTCAACTCTCTTGCCATGGGCAAGGATGCCTTTCACAAGTCCAGATTTCTCAGAGCCCCATCCAAGATGGCCTTAAACCCTCACAGGGATGGGGCATCCACAGCTTGCCTGGGCAACCTGTTCCAGTGCCTCACCACCCTCAGTAAAGAATTTCTTCTTAGTAACTGTTTTTCTTTCAGCTGTAATGATGGGAGGGAAAGCCAACGGGACTGGAGGGGCTTGGGCAGACATTCTCAGCCCCATCCTGTGCATACATCTTAAGCACATGTTAAAGTTGGGCAACTCTGGAAGCAGGTATTTATGTAACCCTCCTCCCTCCTGGCAAGCTACACACGAAGCAGGTGCAGGGGGATCAGCATTGGGCCTTGCCAGCTGGCTGTCACTGTCAGCCCCTACAGTATAGGACTCCTGTGGGCCTAACATAAGGCACCTCGAGCTGATCTGCCCTGCTCTGCAGAGCTTGCAGGAGCAAGGGAGCCAGAGAACAGCAGGCTGAGAGAAAGGGATGGAATCGGTAACATTAAGTGCCATAATAAATAACCAACAAAGCACAAATTTTGGCTGATGTGTCACTCATCTGCAATTGCACACTTTTGAGTATAGTTTATATGAGAAGGGCAGAAACCTGCAAACACAAGGCAGCTGTGAAACACAAGTCTTAGCTTTGAAACTAAGTCATTCAGGCATTTTAAGTTACCACACTGTGTAACAGCTATACACTCCTTGTTTCTCAAATAAGCCCTGGGCATCAGCAACGTGCCCTGCTTCAGGGAATAAAGTCCCAAATTTCTCAACAACAAAACACTCCAGGCAAATGTAGCAATGGAAGACAAACAGAGCCTAAAGCCAAACAGTAGCTGGCATATTAACTAGTTGAGTCTGTAGATTGCAAATTTAACGTGCCACGCAGGTGTATGCAGCTCTTTATGAGAAGCTCTGCTCAGTTTCCCTTACAAACAGGAAACAATACAAATGGCACTACAAACTTCTAGTACTTGATACAGGGAATTTTCACTTTTACCTACTATGGATTGACAAGTGACTCTCCTGTAAAATCTCAAAATTCCTCTTTTTGTTGCCACTCCCTATTTTGAGTTTTCAGAAGTGATTGCAATGGGGAACTCCAGATACTCTCATGCAAACCAAGGAAAGGCCTAGTAGGACATGCATGTAAAGTGGGGGTTGGGTTTTATAATCACCAGCAACATTGGAAATCAAGTACTACTCAAAAAAAAATTCTAATAGTTGTGCATGCAGCAAATCCAAGCAAAGCACGTCTTCACTGGAGACATAATATGACAACAGATTAACCTTTTTCAATCCTACAACCCACTGAAATATATTGATTTTGAGCTGAAAATATCATCTGTAGAAATGAAATGCTGTGTGCTCATTGTTTAATCCTTGATGTCTCTTCTGCCTAGTTTTGTACGTGTAGAAAAGGGATATAGATACTTGTCCACATAAAATGAACAAAGCTCAGGAATGCATGTCCCTCACACCACTGCCAACACTCAGCATCATCTTGCATGATACATTCACTTTCAGACCCAGATGATGGACTGCATCTGGTAATAAATCTCTGTCTTCTCATCCTTTTTAAAAAATCTGTAGTCCTCAAGTGTCTCCTTTAAGACCCATGTGCCAGACAGTTCTGGTGCCCCTGCCAAAACCCAGTACTTGTAGAAGACTTTGTCTTGGCCACTCACAGTATTTCACAAACATGAATTCCACTTTGAATGCCTGTTAAGCACAATGCATCATTCCTGGAGGAAATGTGAGGGCATAAAGTTCAACAAGGACCCTACCAGGGACAGAAGGTGAGAGCAAAAAAAGTATCTCAGATTGCCATCTGTCTTTAAAACCCAATTATGCATCTGTATATTTTTAATCACATTATCCATACTTCTTTAAAATGTTTGGCTTCCAGACTTCCTAAAGAGTTCTACCGTTAAAGTTTTAACAATTAAAGCTGGCATTTCAAAACCACCACTGTTTAAAAACAAAGTAGGACCAAAGACACCATAATAATGTTTCCACCCAGAAGGCCATCTATTCAAGGCGTGTAAAATGCTATCCCCCTCTGGAGACTTCAATGGAAATCTGAAGATTTACAGCAGCGGTGGCCTGGCTCCAAAGTGTTCCAATAAAAAAAATAATGAAAACCAAACAAAGGGGAATTAAAAGAACCAACCCAAAAAAAGCTGCTGCAGGCTGCAGTGAACCCTCTCTTCTTGAGTCTACTGCGACCAAACCAAGCCCTGGCACACTTTGATTTTGTTCAGTGTGTAGGTTCCCAGTACTTCTATATATTGATCCTCTGTTACTTCTACTCATCAGCCAGCACCTGGAGCAAAGCAGGTGTATGTTTATATATACACGTGTGAGCATATATGTGTACACACTCCCCCCAGACTTGGTTACATAAAACCAGCCAAAGAATGGATTTGGCCTACTCTTGGTGACAGCAATAACACCTTATTTTTGTTTAATACTAAAATATGAGCTGTTTTGCTTTTGTTATTGAGTCACACAATGTCATTATCAGCTTTATCACATGAATGCTGCTCACTTCCATGACTTTGCTCCCCCAATCAGTGTTATTTCAAGAGCCATAATACAGCACAAGAGGACTAGAAACAAGTGGCACCAGTGGAAGTGCCTCTTTTTATGGCAGAAAGCCTTGTAGGATGACATGGGCAAATGAGGTCAGAAAATTTTCCTTTGCTGAAGGCCTAACACAGTGTTCCTACCATTTCAATGGGAAGTCCATGACTTCCTTCCAATTCAAAAAGGTCAAGAAAAGAACAAGAGAAAGAACCTGCTATGAATAGGAATTATTTTCTTTAAAGAATCAGACTCATGATGGAAGAGGAAAATAGTTTTCAGGAATCTGGGTTAAATAACAACCAAGCATGTTTCATTCTACACTCATACCATCACTTTATGGTCACACTTCTGCCCTGTAAGCTTCAAGATAAATGTCTGTAGCTCAAATCCTACTTTAAAGAAAAAAAAGGACAAGTAACCATTTAGAAATAATACATTTTTTTGTCTTTCTTCCTAGTCTTTCCTACTGTCTCATACCAAATAAGCCTTCCATTTTCATGACTTCTTCACGTCTAGGCATATGAAGGAAGTTTAATTCTTATAATCCATTCACTTCTTTGCTTCAGCAACTACTGAAAGTGCCACTGGTAGTACTTAATGCATAAATTGATGATTGGATTGATTCTATCACTTAGTTTTCTACTGACCACTGAACAGGAAGCTACCTCCTTAAAACATATTATTTCTCTTTGAATAACCTGCTACAGCTGTGGACTGAAAAATAAAATGAAAATGGATGACTGAGCAATGATTGCTTAACTCCCTGCCCTGTGGAGATTTCCCAAAAACCAAAATGCCAAGTAAAAATCTAAACTGTCTGCCTAGAGGACAGCAGTCTTGCTGAAAAGCAATGTTCTTTAATCTTTAGGTTCTTCTGTTAATTCCTCAGTACTGCACAAAGTGCTGTATGTAAAAACTATACAGTCCAAAAGGCAGGAAAAAAAGGATGCAAGGTGTCAGGTAACATCCCAAGGAAGCTGATTATAAGTACATTTTAGAATGCAACATTGTCTTGGCCTAGATGGCTAAAAACTTACCTAAAAATTGTTCCATGAAGACAAGTAGCCCATCCAGGCACAAGAACTCAGGTAGCAGTGCATGAATTCACCTTCAGCCATAGTGTCCAAAGCAAACACAACCAAACTACTCTGCTGCTATTAATGGGCATATTAAAAGGAAATTAATAAGACAAAAATCAGCAGCACTTTAAAAATGGACTCACTGTAAATCAACATATCCATCTCAGAATCCATTTTACTGATACACAAGAATGCAGTATTATGTGAGGGATATCCAGGGGTCCTGATTCAAATTCCCCACTACTATGCAGAACTCAACACTGATGTGCTTTCCTGGATATATCAAACTTCCCTTTAAAAGAAATTTAAACTTCTTTCTCATTTGAAGCTGTTCTGGAATATCATTAGTCTGATAGTTAAGAGCTCTTCCTGCAATTTCCAACAAAGTCTACCCATTATCCCTTTTACACACATTTGTTTTGCTCTATTCTAATCTTGAGCTCATATAATGATCTTCCTTCCTTATATAACAGTGTAATTGTCACTTCTGTGTCTTTCTGTTAAGCCTCTCTATTCCTCTTAACATCCATGTGGTCCTTTTCTACATCTGTTCCATCCATCTGTTTGAACCCATTTGCCTGAATGTGGGTGATACTGGGGCTCCAGATAAGGTCTTACTAATGCCATATACTTTGACAGTAATATTTTCTATACATACAGGAAATCCATCCCTCAACACTTCCTTAAAAAATTTTGTTTTCTCAACCATGTCACATGTTATCATTCTGTTGCTATTACATCAACTAACAACCTGTCACTGAAGTGATGAACTCTTCTAGAAAAATTGTGATCCGTTTCTATTCACATCACTAAATCTCATCTAATTCTATTAATCTCAGTTTTGACTCATCTTCTCAGCACATGGATATTCCAATCCTCCTCTCGACCAATACAGTCCACTGGTTTTGTGCTGTAAGATTTTATGTCACTAGTGTCACTAGTGTTACTAAGGAAAGAATTCCAATAGTCTTCGGAAACTCCAGTTTGCAGCCTTCTTTCCATCAGTACAGTCTCTCTCCACCTAGTATCTGTCAGTTCATTCCAAAGTCACCTTACAGTGCAATTAATCCAAATTTTCTCCATTTTACATTATTTCCTCATATGGTACAGTATCAAAGTTTCCTCACAATGAAATGTAAGGTAAAAAGGTAGTCTTGCACAGTCTTTTTTTACTAAAACTGTACTGCATTTCATCCCACCTTTAATATCTCTGTGATCTTATTTTGGCCTTCAAAAATTGTCCTACAGCTAAGTGTACAAAGGCTGCCAGATTAGATCATCTCTATTACTAATCTTGTCTTTCCTTTGGGTACCCTCAACTATTTGACCCCCTTTAGACCTGTAGCTTCTACTGCTAATATAGTACAGTATTTGCAGGTAGATTATACATTTTTGGAAAGGGGATATATTTTATTTCTTGTGCTGAAGCACAAGTGCAGTGCTAATGCATTGCCACTGAAGTAAGAAAACAGAATCCAGGAAAACCTACTATTGCAAAACTGGAAAAGCATTGGTTAGAATGGGAACAGAGTAGGCCATTCACTAATAAGTTAAAGCACATTACAATAGATTACTCATATATTCCTTGCCTTGATCTTTTCTGTTTCATTTTGTTCTGAACTTGCTGATTTTGTATCTCAAGCCATCTTCTACAGCTTCATTCTGCAAGTCTAAACCACCAGGGGTTCTAAAGCTGGCACTTAAGGCCTTTTCTGTGGCTACCCAGCATTTTCTTTTATAAGCAAAACAACATTTTTTTCTTCACTAGAACAATACCTCCCCTTGAAAAAACCCATATATTTCACTTTTTTGTTTTCTTTCTTCTGAGAGCCATCTATGTATACTTTAAGAACTGTATTTCAGGTGATATCACTGACAAAATCTGATATGCTTTCTAACACAGAAATGTTTGTAGAGCTCCTCACATACCTCTCGCAGAAAATGAGCAATAGAAAACAAGCCTACTATGGCATATTTCCTCTTCTGTTGCTGAGTGCAACAGTGTAATTTTCTTTGCACTTTATTTATTAGTTAAAAAATAAATTCATTTTCTCTGGATCTCAAGAGGATTACTATTAGCAGGGAAAATAACCTAACAAGAATCTTTCTGTTCCCAGGAGAAGTTCAAGCATGCTCAGCCCCAAGTTCAGATGACTGCGGATGCACAACACCACTGTCTTTCAAGATCTGCTACCAAAACGTAAGGAGGGAAACAAAAAAACACAAACAAAATTACTACATTCACTTCAGACCTATTTATTAATTTTCATCCTTTGATACACAGAGTAAATTATCTCTAGTTAATTAACAAGTGACTTTAAAACATCAGGTTTAACAAGAACTGACTTTGCACTATTGGAATAAACTAAATTAACACGTAGTTTATTTCCTCCTTTTTCTTCCCTCCCCGCTTTGTCCGGAGAGAAAATATCCCTCTATCAGGTAAACTGCCAAGTTCTGTTTGCTTCCTGGATTTGTCCCATAACTTTAACGCACTTCAGCTTTTTCACGCATCGGAATCCCCCCACTTCACCCTTTAAAAACTCAAAGAAAAAACCCCGCAATTTGCAGATAAAAGCATTCGGTGCCCTCCTGCCACGTGCCAGCCTCTGCTACCCCCGCAAGCTGAGCGGCGCAGGCCGCAGGAAGGCATCTGTCTGCTCCGGGGCTCGGGGCAGAGCTCGGCACGGAGCGGGAGCAAAGCTCCGCACACGCACCGAGCCCGTGTCGCCCCGCGGCCCCGGGCAGCCACAGGCGCGGCAGGAACCCCAGAGCCAGTGCGGTTTAACCAAAGCAAATCCCGCTCGGGCGAGCCCTGCGGGACCGGGCTGATGCCCCACGGCCCCGCGGGCAGCGAGCGGCACCGGGAGGCCCCGGCACCGCCGATACCGGGGGCTGGCCAGGACTGGCCCGGCACCGCCGGCTGCAGGGCAAAGGGGTAGAGGCGCCACCGAGCTGCCGGCGCCCGAGGCACGCCCCCGGCCGGGCCGCTGCTCGGGCCGCTGCTCAGGGCGCGGGGACACCGCCTCGCTGGCCGAGACAGCCGGCCGGGCCCGGGCCGGCCCCGCTGGGCGCCGGAGCTCCCGCCCGACGGGAGAGCCGCGACCCCGCCACAGCGGAGCGGGCGGGCGCCGTCACGGGCGCTGCCGGCGAATCGCGGCCGCGGCTGGCGGCAGCTCCCGTCATGCCGCGGCGCCTACAAGTCCCGCCGGCCCCCGCGGCCCCGCCGGCGTTAACCCTGTGCGGCGCGGGGGCGCCTCCGCCGGCCCGCCCGGCCCCCCCTCGCCGCTGCCCGCCGGGTCCTGCCCGGGACCCCGGCCCGGCTCCTCCGCGGCCCCCGAGGGAGAGCAGCCCCGGCCCGGCCCGGCCCGGCCCGCCGGCGGAGCTCGCTCCGAGCGGCCCAGCCCGGCCCGGCCCGGCCCGGCCCAGCGGCGGGCCCCACGCCGCTGATAGTGTGGCGGGTTTGTGTGCTCCCGCAGTGTGGTTTCTGGTCCCAGCCACAACTGTTTGTGACTGGCATTAGCTACACGCTCCCTGGAGATAATAAAAAGCAGGTGAAATATCTTGTTCTAGCCGGTGGGGCTTTTAAAAATTTATTTATTTATGTTCGAGAAGGCAAATGGTAATAAGCAAATTAAGTCAAAAATAGCTTTACAACCCCCAGAAAACTTTGGGACAAAGTTACTAGGAAATGCTGGGTTATCCTGCAGTGAAACTAATGTGAAAATCAGTCACACACTCAGGTTCTGCCCTCCTTCCCATACACTCTTCATACAGGTGCTCAGTATACGTATGGCTAACACATACAGCTCTTTTTCATCTCCTCTCTTAAAATAAGTAGCAAACAATGTACATGCAACAACCCTGCTGGGAACTAAAAAATAACCCGGAGAGTCAGAATCCATTTATAAAGTAAGTGAGGGACAGGGGCAGATAGCACAAGTTCAGGCAGAAGCAGCACCTCAGAGTAAAACCCTCTGGGTCTCACCCGGCCCCCTTCCACAGCTTGGCATCGCACCCCAAAACACCCCCCCACACACACACAGAGCTCATCCCCTATACTTCTATTTTATTTGCAATATATTTTTTTATGACAGCCTTATGCAGCAAATACAAGTCAAATAGCTCTAATTTGTAGTGCTACAGACTGTAACATGCTCAGACGTGTAACTGCCTGACAGACTACACAGAAATCTGGCTTAGGCTCCAACCTCTGAAACAAATGCAAATATCCAGAAACATTCTGCTATTACTCCAAAATTAAATTACAAGTAAAACAAACCTACTGCCAGATTTTTCATACAAATACGTCTTTTAAAAAAAATAAATCACTACAAATTTATTATTTATTTCAAACTATAAACAACACAGAGGAAACAAACACATATACGTTTTCCTTTTTAGAAAAAAAAACTTATCTATGAGAAAAGCATACACTTAGCTCCTTTTTTTGTAAGTTCATTTTTTAATACCCTGATCCTTAAATCAGCCTACAAGCCCATAGATTTATCTAGAGAAAACACAATTGGAAAACCTTTTAATGTTGCATTGTTTTTGGACACTTACAGGAGGTTTTTAAAGACAATTCACAGCCACGCTATATCAAACAGCACAAATACAATTATTTAGAATTTATTCTTTACTGTAGCAATTTTTACTTTGGTATATTTTTCAGAATTTCCTGGGAAAACACAATCAGTTCCCATCTAGCTTAGCGCACCTACATTGTTACCTCTTTCTCTACATTTTTTCTTTACAAATCAACCACAAACATTTTATAAGTGTTTACATATACATAATAAAGTAAGAAGAAGGACAATACCACAAGAGAACTGCTCAAAACCAAACTGAAGGTGTAAATGACCTCCTGCCATGTTCCAGACGTACCTACAAAATCCTTGCTCACTAGTACAGGATTATACATTCCATTATAAGTTCAGGCTTTTTATATTTTGTGCTATTTTAACACCCTAAATTTATAGATTTTTAAAATTGGCATGTTAAAAGGGCTTTATTTAAGAATTTCAATGAAAATAGTGTTATGTTTTGTCATATTACCATAATCCTTCTTTTTAAATCACTTAGAATTTCAGTATAACCTAATTAAGTAATTTTAAGTAAGTCTTAACCCAAATACATAGATCTAATAAAAATGTATTTTGCAAACAGGGAAAATAGACTTCTAAAATGGATTCCTCAGGTATGAACAAAGATGCTAAAACATTTCCTCCCCACAAACTTTGAGATCTGAACTATTTCACAGCACTTACATTTAAAACCAAAATACGTATAAGAAAACAAATTTCACCAAATATCTAGCATAATGTTTCATTGCAATTGTATTTATTTATTCCTTTTATATTTGAAAAAAAAAATCTTTCTATTTTCCTTGCCAAAAAGGAGAGAGAACAGGGGAAGAAAAATACTTCAAAATCCAAACTACCTAACTGCACATACTATTTATTTCAAAACTCTTCTAACAGCAGTTTATAGTTTATTTTAGATAATGTATATTATTTTGCCTGTAGAAATATTATTATTTAGATTCCTGCCTTTTCAAAGGCTACAGAACAACATTATAGATTTTAGAAACTTCTAATCATTTTTAATCTCTCGCTTTTTTCAATGCTACAAACATCCCATTTGGCAAATAGAATTTACATTTCTCTCTTGTCTATATTATCAGAGTTGAATCAACAATTCAAACCAGGAAGAACAAGTGATGTACCGTAACACAATAGCAACTCCAACACTTTAACACAGCTCCTCTATCTATTGGTGTATAAGAAGCTTACACAAAGTATAAAATATCTCAGAAATACAGACTCTTTCCTGATCAGAAAATTTTACTTATTGACTAATTTGACCTCAAGCAACTGCATTTTTCTCAAAAAGCATCCTATCTAGAGCTTTATGCCATTCACTGACTCTTGCTTAATTAACCAGCATGCTTTAAAACCAAGTCTTGGTCCTTCAACGTAATCAAAACAGACTACTTTTAATTGCTACCACATCAAATATATTTGTCAACACAATAAAACCACATACAATTAGAAGGAACTATTTTTTTTACCCCTGCCTTTGACCAACCAGAGATTGTAGCATCTACTTCCAATTTATTAGCTATTCTAATATAAAGCAAACTGAAACACACAGCACAGTTCACAAATACATTGCTATTTCTATAATATCCTATCATTTGCATCTTTTAATGGGAAAATCCAGTATACCACTGTCAGCACTGCTGTTCTCCTGCAACCGATCAGACATCAGAAGGACTTGGCATTAACTTCCCTCCCTCACAACACTTTGCCTCCTCACCTCTCTCAAAATAAAACAAAAATATCTATGTTTGTCTGAAATGTCAATAAACTTCAAAATCTAAAAGGCCAAGAGGTCAGGTATTATTTAATCTGAACAGAAAAGTTATTTTCTCTCTCTCTCTCTCAAAAGCCATCAGTAAGAGTGCGCTACCTGAGAAGTGATGCCCATGTCCCTCGGACGTCCGTCCTTCTGTCCCAGAACAGGGGCTGTGCCACGCTCTCTGTAACGTAAGAGGGAACACATTACAATTATTGTATACCCACGCACGTTTTTGCACATTCAAATTATCTGGCCCTCAAAAAACTTTGTATCTTTTGGGCTGAAAAGCATTTTAAAAACTCTTATTACATTCTAATCTGAGTCCTCAAAATTAGTTTTGCTAAGTCAGGTATACGTGTCAAAAATTAGTGCCATACATTGTCAGTTGAAGTACCAGATTTCCCAGACATGGTTTTCAGTTCTTAGAGGCCTCTATGCCACTGCATGCTCCATCTCATTAGCAACATTTAATCTGCAAGTGGTATGATCTTATATTAAAAAAAAAAAATTACATACACTGAAAAAAATTTTTAAAGCCATTTACATGAGGGACAAAGTCCTGAGATACTTTTTTCCACAGCAGCTTTTCCCTCCTCTGCTTTAAAAGTTGAATACCCTCCCAGATAAATGTGGTCTTTGCTTTTCCCATTTTTCTGTGATTTTTATTAATTTGCACTTACTTGTGATGCTGCAGAATTTACATAGGCCTGTAGTTTTGAGACTTCTAACTCCTCCCTCCATCTACGAGGAAGATACCAGCTAAAATCACTGTCTATACACCGTTTTCCCCCCTTTTTCCCTCCAAACTTTTCCAAACAAATGTGAGAGGGAAAAATGTTTAAGATAATGAGTACAAATTCAGTGTGCTAAATTAAAAAAAACTACCTTGCTTCAGTTTGTCATTTAATAAGCATTATCAACACAAATCAGGGTCAGAAAGCCTCAGTACTGTAGGGTGTAGTATTTATGACTAAACTGCCTTAAAAAAAAAAAAATCTGTCATCTCTTACCCTTTTCCTGCCACATATTTACCCTCCTCATACTGCTTAGATCTACAGCAGACTGTTGCCGCATATGTATTTTTCCACCCAATTTCCTAGACACTGACAAATGTGAATCAAGGAAGAATTTTGCACAATGTTAACTTATCTAAACCACTTTTTTCCTCCATTCTCTCCTTTTCTCCATGGCATCCAATGCTTTTTTTTACCGTCTGCTGTTGTTTTGTTTGGTAGTTCCCCAGTTTCCTGTACATTTGTCTCCTGCTGATCTTACTAGACCGGGCAGGAAGAACTGAATGTCTGTCTCTCCCCATTGCTACACTGCCTCTCAGTTTTTGGTATTTTATCAATTAAACACATTTGACCATCATTTTGATATATTTTTAAAGGTACTTTTTCTTTCCTTTCTCTAAAACTTGTTGATTACGGTCACCAATACTTTAGTAAAGCAGGGTCAGTCCTGTCCTGCTCTAGTACATGCTTCTGTCAGAATATTAAGGGTACATAACTTATAACTCTGTGATGCAATGCATGCAAAAGGGAAATGCATGAGAAAGAAAAAGAGGGTAACATGTACAGATGCCCCTAAATATCATAAAGAAAAAAAACCAGACATTTTTTATTAGTTCTGACTTTTTAAAGAGATACCATCATGAGAAAACACCTGTCTTGGGGGAAATCTTTGTCTAGATCACTAGCAACACTTCTTCTCACTAATAAAAGTAAAGAAAATTTTAAAAATCAAATTTACTGTTAAGCATCAGCACTTTAGAATTTCTGCATTTCACTCAGCCTGGGGAGTGAGAGTTGCCTGTTGGTTTCACTTTTGTTCTCAGCTAGTTTCACTTTCATGCACTGGCAGAATCTTTCATGTTTTTGGTTCAGCAATGTTAAAGACAACATTTACATCTTTAAACAATCCTCATTACACTTTTAATACAAACAATTTGTGTCCTTCTACTTCCCAGGACACTAAGAAAAAGTAATTTGGGAGCCTAAACATAATGGGCAGCATACTTCTAAAGGAGCAGCTTTCACCTGTCTCATGTTGAGTTGTAGTCTGCTCTTTCTTTCCCTGAAATCAATAGGAAATGTGCCATACACTTCAGTGATAGCAGGATCAGGCCACTGGGTCTGTAACCTGCAACAAAAGAATGCCATATGCAGACCCATATATTCCTTATAACATACGTTTGCCTTTAATTATTTTCCTATGCAAACTCAAGGGGAAAAACATGGTGCCTGCATTTACCTTTTTGTATGCTTTTAAATTAGCAATAAATACCCTTCTTGACAGAGGCCATAGGAGATTAGAGGGCATATGCTCACTTTGGTTTGCGTGGGGAAGGAAACACCATGTCTCCCTGCTACCAACTCGGTAACTCCTTCTCCTCCTCGTGCCAAGTGCGATCTATAAAAAGCACTCCAGCCCAGACAGAACCTTTACTGCCTTGCACCAGGACCTTGTTTAACTAAAGTTTCCAAAGCATACACTTGTGTAACCCTCATTTTTTCAGGATAAACCACAATGCTCTAAGCAACTAAACTATCAACAGCAGGACAAAAACTGGCTTGCATTTATTTGTTATATTCCCTTTTATATTACCTTCTCTATGGTACAGACTCCAAAACACAGCTGTGAACTCACACACGTGTAGGAAAGCACATATATATATATACAATGGAATCTTCCTCTAGCTACCAAAGCACTGCAGGTTCTGCCTTTATAGACATAAGGGCTTCTGAGACATTGAGACTTAATGGAAAGACTTAGGGGTTTATAGGAGCCATGCAACAATCACTTTTCAACGCCTTTCACAGAAATTTTGTGTCCCACAAGCACACACAGAAATTGTCACTTCATAGAAATTGCTTACAGAAATTACTGTCATGTTTACATGCCAAAAGTTAAATACTAAAAGCTCACATATACAACTCCTGTGAGAATACTTATATCATAGTTTTATTTACACTACTGTTTATTTCACCATATGAAATGGGAATAAAAATGTGGAATTGCACATGTGATCATGTATCCATCCACTTCACATTCACACACTTTTCTATCCCAGTAATCTGTGGTACTCTGTATTTGACTCATACTGCCACGTTACACGTCTAGACACGAGCAGCTTCCACAGCACAATGTAGCACATATTCCTGCCTTCTCTTTTCCTGGATATTAGTATACAGAAGAGGAATAACTGCCCTCTCAAAGAATTTGTCTCTGCCTTCCTTCTCAACCACCACTTCTCCTCTCCTTTGCCCAGAAGACATCCTTTGTGTTTCCATGGCCAGTTCAACATGAGACTAACACTAAATTTCAAACATACAAATATACCCCATGTTCAGTGGGGTTATTCACTCAAACCACACCTTAAGGTGCTTCAGTGCCATACAAAAACAGACCACTATGATCACCTGCGTCAAAGAAAACTCAGTTTACTTGAAAGCATGATCACAATACCGACTTTCACATATTCACAACACACTACATTTGAGTCCCAGGGTATCCACGTTCCTCATAAGTGCCAAAATTCACTCTTTCCTAACAGCAAATCTAAGACTTGTTTGCCCCTAATTTCTTGATGTCCAACCATGCTGTTGATAGAGTGTTTTGGTGGGAGTTAGCTATTACACAGGTTTTACATCAGGCTTTCACCCACGGCTGCATCTGCCCCAGTAATAGTGTCCTGGGAGAAAGACACTGCTACTGCCAGCTTTCCTTGCATTAGCTTTTAGGGCAAAAACCCTGAATTAATGAATTGTATCAATTTCATTAATATATGATGAAGCTTACCTTAAGTGAACACTCATGAACCAGTACATATCTATCAATTAATACTGGCAAAATCAGAGAAATAATTACAGGAAATACAATGGCCAGTTTCAAAACCGTTCCTTTAAAGGATGTGCTTCATAACTTGGCCTTGTTCTTAAAAGCTGTTCTTGGTGCACTCGTACAAATTATTTCCTTCTGGACCATTCTGGCCTATATTTTACCTGAATTTTATATAAATATTTGCTGTACATTTTTGTGTTTCTAAAACTAGAATAATAAGATAATTTTAGCTGTGTGATTGCCATTTATCTTTTGTCTTTCAATAATAAAGATATTAAGGCCTCACAGCAAGTATTTCAATGAACCATTTGAAATACTGTGAGAGTGGTAGAAAGGCCCAAGACAGTTACACAGGAAAGATGATGTTCCCATCAGGGTTGGTGTTACTTCAAAGATACTTAATGTTATACTAATTTCTGAAGTGCAAAGAAGGGAACTCCCCATGAGGTGCCTTTCCTAGACATGCCAGCAGTTTTGAAGGGTTCTTCAGTCTCTCCTTGGGGCTCCTAATGGTTTGCAGCTCTCTTTTCACAAGTTCTGCTGCAGTACAAGAGGTTATAGCAAGGACAGTCTACTCCTCTCTCCTTTTCCCTTCTGGAAACAAGGAGCAGAGCAACTATTAACAAATACTTGCTTGGGTATTTTTGTCTTGGAAGGCACCAGGCATAACACCTGGTGCTGTGTAATAGTCACATTATTCATAATCCTTGTAAGTGGAGAGTAACTGTCATGACAGATAGGTTAAACAGAGGAACAGAGATGTGAACAAATCAAACAGCGTCTGTGACAGGTGAGGAGAGCACAGCCTAGGATCACTGACTTTTCACCTCTCTTTCAGTCTAGTTCACTCTCAAATACACCAGACTTTAGCTGTCTTTACTTTTTCCTGACCTTTAAGCAGTGCCCTGATCCTAACTCAATGGGGCAGACACATAGGAGAGAACAAGATGAGCCCAGCAATAACCAGGCTAGCTCCTGGGGATGGGGATCCACGGAGAGAATCCCAGCGGTGTTGGGACCTCTCCTGTGGCTTGTGGGTGAACAGCATCTTCCTATTTGCACAACAGGGCTATCTCAGAGATACAGTGAATATTACAACACATAGATTATAAATGCTATCTGGCCCTATTTTAAACAACCAAGGTAACACAATTTAATAGATTTCCAATAGTCTTTTGCAACTTCAACTAAAGATCAGCTGATCAAGAGATCTAAAACAATAGACACACAACACAGGGAAAAATATTTTCATTCTTTCCTTAAATTTGAAGTAAATATACCAACATCAAAACCTCTTCCTATGGCCCATATCCCTTAACAAGAATACTTTTGTTTGTACAGAAACAAGAAAGGTGGCTGTAACTCAGGTGGTCACAGAGACTTTGCTCTGTTATGGAATTATGTAGGTCCTCTGCCACTATCAACAGCCCTTCTCTGCATCCAGGTTAAACAAACTTGTTTTCTGTCATTTTCTAAAACTGTTCTGTTGGGGAATTCATCACTCAATGGGAACTTTGCCTCTGCTAAACAATTGTTTCTCAATCCATGGTTTGCCAAAGGACAACAATGTTCACAGTGTTAAAAAAACCAAAGTTTGTCAGCAGGATCTCAGTTTCAACAGCTGGGGACTGAGAAGCTCCTGCAAGTATCTACAGTAGCCACTGATGATCTACCAGCTACCTTGGCTTGCTGTCAGTAAGTCCAGTCTCCCTGAAAAAGTGACTTTTCAGGCAGTGATTACAAAAAATTATCATCAAAAAAGGGAAGAACTCAAGACAGTAACAGGGAGAGAGGTGGATCAAAAGGAAATCACAGATTCAGAAAGTTTAATAAACACTGTACTAAAGGACATAATGACATTGCATATAATAGATTGCAAAATAAGGAAGTGCAAATACTGCCTGCTAACAGGAAAAGGAGCTGCGCCACAGGTTACCTCCCTATGAGATTAAAAGAGAGACACAAAACTTTCCCTGGTGATGGGCTGACTGGTAGCAGATTTATCAGACTTGATCAATTCACAGCACATCATTTAGTGACTACCTTTTTGCCATATATTCAGTATCCTTCCACAATTAAAAAGTAGGGCACGATCCTTGCAGTCCAGAAGCATTGGTCCTTCTGAATGAGATAGTAGTGGATGAATGGGAAAGAACTACACACTGCTCATCTTAGCTGGAAGAAGTGCTCAGCATGTCTAAAACTCCTGTGGACTTCAACTGTCTCAAAATGTATTGTTACCTTTGTACATTTTGGGTTGTATGCAGACAGCTGATGAGCTTGCTCTATTTCCCTCTGCCATTTTAAAGGGCTTCAGCTATGAAAACAACTTATTGCCAAACAGCCCTTCTGTTTTCCTGTTCTTAGATCAGCTTTGTCTAGGACCAGCTCCCAAGTCCTTTCCCAACTCTTGCTTGGAGAAGATGGTGTGGGATTTCTCCCACAGCAAATCCTAAATAATATATTTTACTCATATTCCACATGTTCGTAAATATATTCTACATAGAAATATATTTCTACATTTTATTTGTAAAAATTATTGCAGGGCACCTAGGCAAATGGCATTCAAATCAGTTAATATTGCACTGTTTGCAAAGGATAAAAGACCCTTTACTTCTCCCACCCTCTTAACATGCTAGTGTGAAAAATAACCCTCTCGGGTCAACAAAAGTTGGGCTAGAAATTCATAGTTTAATGAAGACCAGAAACCATTTACTAACAGGAGACTGCCAGAACACCCATTTTTATCCTCAGGAGGACCATCCAAAACCATACTATGTCTAGTCCTTAAGAATACATATTCATGGGTTGTAAACCAAAATGTGTCCAAATAATCTTGGATATACAGGATACCCACCCTTTCCTGGGTACCAAGTCAAGTCACTCTCAAATATCAAAACACACTCGTTAGCACTAAGCAAGTGGCTTTCCAGCAGTGCAGTTATGACCATGACATAACAATTTAAATGGGATTTAACAAAATTCAGGAGACTTCCATAAAAAGAAAATGTAGTGTTTTGCTTTCAGAAATATCACAGGTGTGACTTCGAACTTTTTCCATTAAAAAAAAAAAAATTAAAGTGCTTTATAAAAATCACATCAATGATCCTACAGATTTTAATGAAAAATTAAGCCCTGTCAGTCTTTTCCATGGACATTTCTTACTGCCCCATATGATTTTGCATCACCTCAATATTAATGGTATTTTACAGTATTTGTCTAAATACTGTAGGACTTCTGGTCACAGCCAATAGCAAAATATTCTTCTCCAGCTGCCCAACCATAGTTAAAATAATCAGAAATCAGACAAGGGGACAGAATAAGAAAAATCTGGCCTTGTGGTTATCCACATGACAATAGATTACAGATCTATCTGTAAACAGTGGCTGTGGGCCCAAGTACTTATTCCTGATCAAAGCAGTATGAAGTGGACACTTCATATAGGTTAAGGTCAGGTATTTCTGCTCAGGTTTTCTGTCTCTCACATGAACGGTATCGAGGTTGGTCTTCCTGTGTTTTGTAAAGGGACTCAGCAAGCTGCCAGAGTATAAACTCAAGGAAAAGAGAAGGTTGAGCAGATTAATTTAAACTTCACTCTATTGAACTTCCCAAATAAACTAAGCATGGGAAGAACACTGTTAATTGACATGACCTAGCTGAGATTTTTTCCCTGCTTTGAACCTTCAGAGCTTGTATGCCATGCAGTTGAAGAATACAACCCATACTTCACTACTATTGCATATCTTTGTGTGACCAGTGAGCTCTGAATTTTCAGAAAATGTATACAGGAAAAATTCCGAATTTTAATTAAATTTGGTAAATGAGACACATGTGGAACTCCCACAGATGGCAAGTGATTCCATCAGCATCCACTTGATTTTTACCAGTTGTTAGTTTAAAGCAGCCATTAATATCTTCTTGCTTCATTTTACCCTCCACCTCATACACATAAGGAATAAATACACCAGCAGCTAGGTGACATTATCTATATGGAGTCTGTTCTATATACAATATTTTTTCTTTGGGAAAAAAATAATTTCTCTCTATTCCTAAAGTTTCAGTTTCTTTTAAGCAAGCAGTTAAAATAATCATGATGTCCAAGCTATAAATACAGAATATTGTACACAAAAATTCTGATAAATACAACCTAATTGAAACCAAGTGCACTGTGCACTAGAATGTAGCCAAATAGTTTTTACCAAAACAGGCCTGACCCTAAATTTCTGGAGGTCTTGGGTACCACAGACCTGGAATGGTCCCCCATCCAAGAGCTGGGCTGCTCTGAGGATGGGCAGGCTTGTGCTCCAGCTACGAAGCTTAGCCTGTACCTCCACCTCATCTGTATCTCAACTCCGGACTCCATCTCAGGATGGAGTTAGGCTGCAGTACAACGAGTCACTGCTATCACGTGAGCCCAATGGTCACTGACAAGCCCTTGGCTGGATTTATATAGATCACACAGTCTGTATAATTTCACATCTTCACACCTATGATTCCATATGAATTGAAATTTCGTATCATCAGTTCAACAGTTTACAAAGAAGGTTGGTGTTAACCCACTTAAATCACATATCCTTGTATTCTCACTGCTTTCCTTTTTGTTCCAATTAGATGCCCCTGTGCACATAGTACCATCTCATCTTAAATCCCTATGTCATGAAATACAGATTTGCTGCATTATTGTAGCAGAACAGTGGTGAAGATGATTTGAATGGTTGCTTTAAATCTTAAAAGCATGAGGCATGATTGTTTAAATAGCACTCTATATGGTAAATATTATGACCATTAAAACTAAGAGTTAATAACTAAAATCCCAATTTGCAATTCTGATAAATATTGAGGCAAATTAACTGGATTTTTTTGAGTGAATTAAATTTAATGAATGGTATATTTTAGGTAAAAAAAAAATTAATGCTAGTAGCAGCATGTCATTATTACCCTAAGAATTTGCCTTATAGAAAGAGAGGATTTGATGTGAGTTAGGAAATTACAGAAACACAGAATAGTTTGAATTGGAAGGGACCTTAAAGATCAACTAGTTCCAAGCCCCTTGCCATGGCAGACAAAATTATACTAATCTGAGTTCTATTTTTGCCCTCTACCAAATTAACCAGGGAGAAAAAGGGAAAGAGAAAACTTAAAGTTAATTAAAGCTATATTAATTAATTCTCATCCTGACAGGATGGATTTTTAGAGACCAGAGAGCAAGCAACTGGGTCTTCTTATTTGAAATACCTTAAAAATAAAAAATGTGGCAAAAATATTAGTAAATAAAATAGAAATCTAGATAACTGTAGCAGAAGAAAAGTATTCCATTTGGATCCTCTAATACAGATATTCCTATGGTTTTGAGATTACAGTCAGAAATGAGGAAACTGCATTCCAAATTTTGCCTTGCCTAATCTTATTCTATTATCAGCTGGAGTTTTGAATGTAGGACCTTGTCTTATATTTATGGTGTCCTACACAAAAAAAAAAATTAATAACAAATTATAAAATAATAGTTTACGGGAATAATAATTTATAGCTTAATCTTCATCATTGGAAGTTTTTAAATTAATGCATTACATTGAATCATCTTTCACATCTGCTTTACTGTAATGTGAAATACAGAAATAATTTGAAAACTTTTGGGGGAGACTTTAACTGGACCCTTTCAGCAACTTTGGCATAATTTCTGGAGAGCAAAAAGATAACATAATTAATGTCATAATTAATGACAGGAGAACAAAACATTTTCAAGAATTAATACAAGTATATACATCTGTGAATTTATTCTGGAGAATTTACTATTCATCTCTAAAATTTTTAATTTAAAAATAAAGAATGAAGCATATTATTAACACATGAATTCTGTTTTCCATCTTTGGCTTCCACTATGACTTACAGAGCTCTCTTTCTAATTAATGAAATAGTTAATAACATAATCATATTTAAGCTTTTTAATACATGTTTAAAATCCTATGATTTCATTGAAGCACATACAATTCACAAATTCAAATTTAAGGTGGTATCTCTGTGGAAATTGTAGTGAAAGAAGTTGAACTTTGTTCCTGACATTTGTGTGCTGCCCTACACTGAGGCAACTTTGAGCTCGCTCCCACTTCAGGTCATACTGTACCTACCTTCCATTTAATTGGTAAAGTCTACCTTATTGTACTGATTATAGCACTAATATGGCCAGAAACAGATGGCCACTGATTTAGATGTTACATGGAAATAATTCTTTTCATTTGAAAAAATCACTTTTGTGGTGTTCCTGTCTCCATTGATCAGATATATGCAGTTATTCTTTTCCAAGGTAAACATTTAGATTTACTTAGTACGTGAAAACATAATTTTTTAATGTAGTTTCAATTAAATTTAAGGAGCTGTCCAGACCTTTGAAAAGCTAAGTTCTGTGGTAGAACTCTCATCATGAATTTTAATGTTATTATTTGAATTTTAATACATTGCCAAAGCAAAAAAGCTGTTTCCCCTCTTAAAAAAATTGCAGCAGACATTTAGAAACATTTTTATTCAAATATGGGAGGGGTGGGGGGTCATTCGTTTGGTTTTGTTCTTTTAACTCCTTCCCTGCAAGGATTTTAAAACTTCATAAAGTTACTTGTGCAAAATTGCTGCTTATTTCCCTTTGTCAGTAATTTCTCTTGATGTCAAAACAAAATCAATATTTATTCTTTATAATAAATTCCAAAAACAACAGGAATATTGTGTTTATTATTCTGAAAGCCATAAATGGAAAAAGCTCCAAGAATATTAAGTAGAAACTGAACAGAGAGCTTCCAGATACATGATCAATAGGGGAATTCTAACATACAATAATTATTACAGGTGCTATTATTTGGATAAAACTTCATGTAGGATATTTATCTAGCTCATTCTTCTATTAAATAAGTCTCAGTTAAACTTACAAACAAATGTGATGTAGCCTTGTCTGCTCAGTCAGTTTAATGAGATATGAACTACCTATAAATAAAAATATTTTATCTTAAAAAAGATTTATAAATAACCTATACATTATAGTCAAAAATATATCAAACCATATTTAAAGGTTTAGAAACATTTTTCAAGTTTTTAAGGAAGATTTGAAACAGATTCTTTTAATCTCAGTTTGTTTTCATTGCTAACTACTTGAGAGACTTAAGAAAGAACAAACTCCCCACTAAGATTCAACAATGCAAATTAATGTTCCTAATAATTGTACCTGTATCTACATCCACATGTTTTGTTAATTATTTTGTACAGTATTCAATTTGAAAAAAGGCTGTATTCTAGCTGCAGTCAGTTATAAGATAATATTATAACTTTCAAAAAGCTTCTCACATAAAGTAGCTTTAAAAAAATTGTTCAAATAATTTTCTATTAGTAATTTCAAAGTAAAAAATCTGCTTCAAGAGAAGGAGCATTTGTGAATTATGATCGAATTTACTTTTTTTTTCTGCTTCTCTATAGAAAAATCAATAACAATTTTTGAAAAAGGAAAAAACATAACTTTTTAATAGAAATATATTCAGTAAGGATGAGTAACAATTCTAACAATTTTGTCTTTAGGTCATATGAATTAATATAATATAAAGGAATTCATGGGATAGTGATGAACCCCAAACTGACTTATGCTTACTGTTTGCCCTTATCAAAGTATTTTCTTTTTGTACAAACTGTAAGTTTTAATCCTACCATTTATCCTTCTTCAAAGGTTATCTCTGCCTACTATTTAAACAATGTATTTACTAAACTAAAAATTTAAACTGACAAATACAAATATTTTTTTTAATACCTGAAAGACCAAATTTGTATATTTTGTTAAAAGAAGTTCTTTTTTGATGCAAAGATATCTCTATTTTATTTTCTAATGCTAACATTAAAATGTCTGTTCTTAGGCAACTAGGTATTAGATTCAGCAGCTAGATTTAATTGTTTTAATTGTCAAAACTTATTTCTACCTTTATTCTGCAAGGGCAGGGCTTTATTTCTTTTGCATCCCATACATGTTAATGGAGAATCTAAAACATCTAAGTCTTATAAACCAGTTAAAACAGTAGATAAATAAGACTGAATACTTTTTATTAAATTATCAGCCAATAGGCTACCAATAGCTACCTCCCAAAAGCTTTTTTTAACAGTAGTTGCTAGCCCTTGTTTGCTTAGATTTTAATGTAACATTTTTGTTACTTTGATTTTAAAGAAACAGTGAGGTTTTATTATTTATCAGAATACTGAAGAGTTAATAAATTCTATTTTAAAAGCTGACATGAAATTCAGCTCCCTTTGAAGGCAAATGGAATTTGACCACTCATTTCAGGAGAGCAGGATCAGTCCAGAAGAATTTAAAATCCAATTGTCTTCTAACTTTTACCATATGAATTCAGTAACAATTAGGTATGCTTACTCTTTGGATATTTTTGATAATTTAAATCTTTTTTATTACTGTTAGGAAATAAGTCCAGCAAAAAGACAAAAAAAATTAGCTGGCATTTTGGCTAAAGTATACAATATTCCCACTTCAGCTTTTTCATCTGTATATTAAGGTATAAAACACTGCTCTAAATAGATTTCACAAATACTTGTCTTTATATCTATATTAGATAACTGAGCTTATTTGGTTTTATATTTAGCTGCATGCTACGTAGTCCTTTGGCTATTATGAGTCTAACTTCCCAGAATATAAGAAAATATCTTCCCTGAAAATTCTTTCTGAACTGGATGCCATTTAGTATAAATATTCACTTTTAAAAAAGCTGCCCATTGAAATTATTTGGCTGGTGCCTGCAGTTCTAAAGTGTTTTCCCTAACTTTTAATCTTTTCTAATTTTAATTTCCTTCAAGTCCAAATTCTAGACAATTAAGAGGACCTGTCTCCGTATGTCAATATTTCACAATATGTAATATATTTAAATAAAAGCTATGTAAAGCTCAAGCCTTTGTTTTTTCCCTGAAAGAAGTAATTTCAGGTAATAAATTTAAAGGCAGTAGGTATTTTTCCTAAATTAACTATGGAGGTCAAGAGACCTGTATGAAATTTCTTTTAATATGAAAATATGGATTTATGATTCTGTGAAAATAATGTTTGTGGTAGACAATATGTTATCAAAGCAGCTTTGAAAGCTTATATAGTTACCTTCTCTGAATGTTCTGGCTACTTCTGGTCCTCCCTCATCTGAAAGAAAAAGCTGGTTCCAAAGTTAAATTTGCAAATTATTGTTACAAATCAAATAACCAATTTCTTTACTTTAAAAACTCAAATACTGTGCAAAATTTTGCTTATTTAGTTAAAGATTCAAGCTGCTTGTCCTGGAGATTTTAATTTTTGTGGAACTGATTATAGCAGATCCCAAATATCCAAGAAAAGAAACTTAAACAAAACTAAAGCTAAAGGCTCTTTTACTTGTTTCTTAATTCATTTGGAATACTTAATGTTGTTTGATGTATATTGCATTTGGAAAGATGCAATTAAAAGTTTTAACTTTTGCTTTTGATTTACTGCTTTCAAAACTTAGCTGTAAAAGCCAGATACCATAAGAGGAAGCACTGCAGCACTGTCAATTGGAGATTTTGCTGGGGCCATATTATGTTAACCTGCACTCCTAGGAATAATTCTGACCCACAGAAAAGTTCCTCTTGAGTTCCTTGCTATTATTTTCATGAATATGCATTAATACCTACTAGAAGCTGTAGAATTTAGCCTCCAAATAGACAGCAGAAATTCCTTACTTTTTTCAGCAAGGAACAGAAAGCATTTTTAGTTCTGATGTTGAACAAAGCTATTTTACAGGACAAAACTATTTTGGAACTAATTGTTTCAATCTAAGCCCCAGGATTTATAAACTTCTTCAGTAAGCAGTGCAATTTAGTCTCATGTAGAATTTCCTCTGGAGCCAAGCAGAGCGTGGTGCAGAGACAGAGCAGGGCACTTGCAAGCCCCGAGGCTGCTGCGGTCCCACGTACATGGAGCCTCCATGCTCAGGGCACCAGTAACAGCTGGGATGAAAGCTGGCTTCCAATCCACAAACCTACAGGTGTCAAGCAGGGAGGGCAGTGGAAAAGCATGGGAGCTTGGTCAAGATCAGGCCTTTGTGATGCAGGCTTTTGCTAGTATACAGTTGGAAAAATTAATAGTTATATCTATTTTACCTGTGACCTTGATGCCTCTGGTCTATTTGCTGTGAAGTCATAGGCTTCACCACTCCCCCTAAAAAGAAGCAAGCTGGCAAGAAATTTTCCCAGCAAACACAGAAAGTGTGACGCAGGAGTGGAGAGGGAGAATTGGTGAAAACTTCTTTATATTATCCAGAACCAGGAGTTAAATCAGGATGATCTGTTAAAGAGTTACCAAATCAACCAGCAAAGCTCTCCACCGCGAGTTCTTTGAATTGCTGGAGTTGAAGCAAGTCTTTGAGAAGGTGCTGGGCAGGAAAGGGTTAATGTATTTTTTGGACTGGCGTGACACTGATGACTCTATTTGTGGTGACAAAGATAGTTATGGGTCTGATCCAAGGAAATCGCGAGTACTTTAAGCAGAGCAAGAGCTTGAAACTACACGAGGCACAGCAGACTACACCTTGTGTCATTTTGAAAAACTGTTGCTAAAAATAAAGCTTTGATAACTTTTCCATTCAGAATTACCCTTTTTTGAGCCAAAAACTGTCTCACTAAATTAAAACAGAACATCTAAAATTTCAGTCTAGATCTGTAATAAAGTTTTATTTAAAGAAGATGTGAAACTATTTAAAATGTAATTTGTAAGTTGTCCTATTTTAAACTTCGAAAAAGAATTTTAAAAAGCATTACTGATAAACACAAATTAGGGCTGTTGAGGTGATTTTGAATATTTCCTTAATTGTAAAAAAGGCAAGTTCAAGTTCAGAGCCCATTAATCATTGATAAAGACAAATATTTAAACTAGAAAAAGTGCTTTTATACAGTAAGGTAACTATTACAAGGTACGAAAAGAGTTAGTTCACTTTAAAAAAGTACCTGCTCCACAAGTATTATGAGCCATGGAGTTGCCGATTTTACTCTTTATTAGCCCTTTCACAGTAGATCACGATACTTTAGTGCTTTCCTAGAAAAACTACCCACCACATCCCACTGCCCCCCTTCCTTTTACAAGTCCTCACTTCCAAAGGGTTAACCGGATTTTAATCCCAGATTTTTTTTTTTTTTAAAAGGTCTATAACAGAAGTGGAATCTGATGGTCACAGTTTGGTTGCCAGTGGCAGGGCTCTTTTGTGTAGCTCTCCCACTGAGTGCACAGTCTCAGGTCCCTTGTCTTTGCTGTGCTCTTGCACCCTCAGCTGCACAACCCCACTATGAAAGTGACCAGCCTGAGGGGCCAGATGGGTAAACAGAGACTAAGAGCTATCTTCTGAGAAGTTAAAATATTCTGCATTAAGCAGAAAACAACATTTTTATTACACTTTTTTCACTTAAGACAACAGCCATTAGCCAGTTTTCAAAAACCACAACTGAACCCTTAATGCATGCTTGACTTGTGAAACGTCTTCATGGGGTCTGATCACAAAAGCCGCTTGGGGTCTGGTCTGATGAAATCCCCCGAGGTCAGCAAGTGTGCAGTGATTAGCCCCCAGTGGTGTTAACTCTTTACAGCAGGTTTATGGCACACATCTTCCAGAGGAGTGGCTGCAAAACACTTCCCATCCCTAGCACATACATTCAGCTCCCTACATATAAACATACTCTGTGAAACTGGAGCTACGTGGTACACAGCACTGACCCGTGGCAGAAAACTTCCAAACATTTTGAGGGGAAAGATCTCCACATTTTACTGACAAACTGAAGCCAAAGCTACTGATGCGAACATCTACAGAGGCAATGATTTTAGCAATTTCTCTCATGTATGCCAATAAGAATTCAGACCCACTGCATGTACTTTTGTCAGTGAAATGCTGGCAAACTACCTGTATGAGTTACAGAGAGTGGGACCTCAGTCTGCCTGGGAAAGCATCATGACGTCTTAGGACTGGAGCACAGAGATTGCAATAAGCACTATGAGAGGCAGTAAGATGTACCTTGATTTTCAGATTTTGGGGGCTGAAATGTGGGTTTAAAACGTTTAAACTTTAGTTTAAATAACTGTTTAAAACGTTATCACCTAGCACTGTGAAGTCACTCTTTGCCAAGGGCCAACACAGAGCCCCAGTCCAAGCCAGTAGAATGTTGTCTGCCTGCACCCTGCAGTAGAAACGGTTTTCCCCTGGTTACAATGAACAACAGACGTATGCAAAATCTTGTAAAGTTTTGGGGTTTTTTATATTTCTCCATTCAGACATCTTAAACTTAGCTCAAATAGTTTTCTTCGTACACACTCCCTCATTCAAAAAAGGGAAAAAACCTTTTTGCAGTACAGTATATTTTCTCCACTTTATTTTTTAAATTACGAAAGATAAGATTTTACTAGCAGAAATTTTTCATATTATTTACTTTTTGGTCAGCATCTTGATACTAGTGTTTGAGGAAATGCTTAGCTGTCGAATTACATGCAATTTAGGTATTTATTTACAAAAGCTGTATCACAAAACCTGCACTTTCCCCTTTTCTAGCAGAATTCTGCCAGAGCCAACCCCTCAGAATCCCCCCAAAACTCTAATAACTTCACTGGTTGCAGGTGTCCCACACTTTGCATCTGTTGTTAAGGAGGTGGGGAGGAAGCATGATGATGTCCTGTCATTAAAGTTATACAGAGAAGATCTGCTTACCTCAGTGTCAGTTCCCACTGATGAAACTGTCTCCCCAGCCAGCACATGGTTTTCTCTTTCATGATAAAACAGAACCTATCTTTTAAAATGGATCTGACAGGTATTCTTACATTGCTTTTTTCAAAAGCAATGCTAAGGTAAATATTTTGATTAAGGTGTATGTTTTAAATAGGTTCCTTACCTTTGTTACCACTAGCACACGGAACTGCTCAAGGGAGCAATTTTCACAAGTTCACTTGCATCTCACAGCCTGAAGTACCTGTGTGTTGGTGTACTTTGGTCATGCTGAACAGTGAAGCTGGACTGGCCAGCTTACTCCTCTTCCTCCTTGAGTTCCCAGGCTCCACACAGCCCAGGGCAGCAAACTCCAAGTCACTAAAATGGCCTTCTGGTACTACTTTTTAGAAATCACTAAAACAGTTCTAACTAATCTTCATTGCAAATGTAAAAAATAATCTGTTTTAATCAAGATAGTTGGATCTATTTTTAAACATTTTGTTGTTGTTTATCATGATCTGTTTCACCCTGTTTGTTCTTATCAAATGTGCCTTCCAAATATTAGTGAATGCTAAGACTACAGTGAGATGTGGCCCTATGGATTTTCATGCATATATTGGAAACACTGCAAACCAGGTTTGTAAGTTCAAAAAGAAAAAATAGCCGTCTTTGACAGAGACTATGTCAAGTGAGCTAAACACCAAAATACTGTTCAGTCTGAAAGAAAAACATATTTCGTACTGCAGTTAGGAGATACATGTTAAGGCTGCATTATTCTAAATGGGATAAAAGGGTTTCAAAGAGAAAGACATTCCTTCCTCTTTTCTGTCAGTTTAAGTCTTGAATGATTCCAGTGAAGTGACTGAGGTTACTTAGTCTTTATATCTCTGTAACCGAAGGTCGCTTACCAATACATCTCCTGGATAGTTTAATTGACAGACATGTCTTCTACTATTTGGTTCAAAGTTTCTGTACCTCTGCTGTAGCCAAAAATATATTAATTGGGAACAAAACACCTCCAAATTGGTCAAAGTCCTTCTGTCCCAGAAAGCAATGAATAGCTATATCAATGATTCACCCTGTCCTTCCAATGAGTATTGATAATTATCTCCTTCCCAGCTCCCCAGATAGATACTGCGGATGGGACCTCCTGTGCTGATGAGTAAAGCCTTCCTATTTTAGACAACCGTGCTATATAAACCCTTTCATTAAATAATCAAAATCCACAGCTAATTTGCTTGCCTGTTTCCACCACTCCCATGAGAAAACTTTTCCAGAAGTCTACACCTGTATTGGCTAAAGCCCTCCCCTAATTTTGAGCTTATATATTAGGGTCACAAATTTAAAGTACAAAATTAGGAAAAAATCAATAAAATCTCCAAAATAAAGCTGTACCCTTCTGTCTCAGGACATTATTAATGGGCGACTAAGTAAAATTATGTTGTGAGGAATGACTGCAGAAATGCCCCTTGCTCCAGCATATATTTCCTACTTTGATGTTTTCCAAGCCACACTGACGTCATCTACCTGGAGTCCTGCCTAGACTGACGCATGCAGTTTCTATTGTCGTCAGTGAGAATTCCCATCGTGTACCAGGGCCTTTGTACAGCCTTGTAGCTCCGATAGTGCCAGTATGGCGCAGCCAGGGTGCCACTGGAAGCATGGGCACGCTTCTCGCTGCCTGGTATGTGCCAGAACTCTCTTCTGACGCCAGAGCTGGGACGTTTGGGGATGGCTCTCAAAGAGGGGACAAATCTCCAAACATCTGCACTGTAGATGACATGTTGATACCACTGCAGAGTTAATCTTAGAAGAGCAGGAGGAAATCTGGTATTGAACAAACTGAACAAATGTATTGGGGTGCTCCAAAGCAACAGATAGCTACTACTTGGAGAAAGTTCCAATGCTATCACATAGCTAGCAATGCTCTTTTCTTATAAAATTCCTTAGATATATCTAGGCCTCACTGCAGAAATTCAAAGGCATTGGTATGAACACCAGGATAAAAAATGGGAAGAAAAAAATGCTGGTGTGGCCTTACACTCTATTGTTTTCTGAACACAGAAAAGTAGTATGGCTTTTTGAGGTGCTGGTAGGAAATGTATAAGCCTTGATCCATTTCCATCAATTAGATAAATGTTTCTATCTCTTGCTATACCAATCAGAATATACAAACCTTTCTGACATAGATCAGGGACATCAGTGACAAGGAACAAGACATACCATTCAGAAATCAGATATTTAATGGCCACTAATCCTATCATAATAGTTACAAAATAATGTAATGATGAGCCAGAGTAAACAAAATATATGAACAAAAATGGCAAGGAAAAAATGCAATTAGAGTCTTGGGCTTGATCCAACTCCCTTTTGCTGTGGGAGTTCTGATAGACTATTACCCCTATGTAATTAGAGGTTTAGGCTTAATCCAGTTCCCATTTCCTTCGTGGGAATTGGGATAGGCCCCTGTGCCCTAATTTTCTGCTGTCTTGGCCCTTGTATACTCAGCTTTGTAAAAGCACCTGTTTCACCATGCTGGTACTCTGTATCATATAAGGGAATGATGTTTCAAGACTCAGGCAAGAAAATAGTGCAAAATAGAGCATCAATACCTCTTTTGCACTCACTTTGCATGGGCCTAAATTATTAAATGAAGCAATAAAAAATCAAGTCTTTATTTTTATTCAAGGTGCTGGAGACCAAAATACTTCTATTTCTGTTACCATTAAAAAAATTCCTGGTTCTTTGGAAAACTATGTGAAATGCTCCCATTCAGGAAGGTTACTTCACTCTAACAAATTAAGTAGACATAAAAAACTGATGACTATAATCTCTCACTTTGGCTTACCAGACAGCTCAAAGTTTCTGTAAAACACTTGATAGGGATGCAATTTCCAAATTTAGCATCAGAAATATAAAGGTTTGTATTTCTAAGCATAAGGCAAAAGCAAACAAAAAAAACCATCTCAAAACCAGTCTTGGCCATATTCTGCACTCCCCTAAGATAAAAAGGCCAACTTTCTCAGAGTGTTGTAATTTTGTTTGGGTTTTTTGGGGGGTTTTGTTGTTATTGTTTTTGTTTGATTGGTTGGTTTTTGTTGGTTTTTTTTTTGTGAATGAGAGAAAATAGAATCAGTTTTGTGCAACACTATGGATATTATTATCTTGATAAATTAAAATATCTTTCATGTTGGCAATCATTACTAACCCTGATGTTGTCATAAGCACTCAGTGGTCAGCATTCTGTACACTAAGAATATGTTAAATATCTGCAAACTAGTAAAAGCAAACTTCTCTTGTATACACTCTTCTGCACAGTTATTCACCTCTCCAGATCAGACCGAAGCAGGTTAACCATGCCTTCATGAATGCATGCATACACATATTATGGACAAGCACAGGTCCTGACTAGTACACGTAGAACTCAAATGAACTCAAATCTGTGCCTTGACAAACACAGCTAAATGGATATGGTTATGACTTACACTGCCTTGGAAGAATGGGTAAAATTGATTGTATGTATGTCCAGACAGACACACAGAAAAATAAATGCAAAACACTTCATGGACACGCAGACACACATGGAGAGGACACACAGTTACACTCAGACAGCATATACATTATGAAGGCGTTTGTATCCTGGCTACATAACCCCCCCCATTACTGTCTCTCTGCCCAAATCACCCTGGAAATTTATTTGAGCTTGAACATCTTTTTTTTTTTTTTCTTTTTTTTCATAGGGAGACCATGTACACCATGTTTCAAAGCTACTGACTACAATAAATGTATGCACACTTTAGTGTGTACATACCAGCACTCAAACATATTCCAGAGAGAAATCCCTATTTTCCAGGAAAAAAAATCAGCTATTTTCCCCTGTCAGACTCTTTCTCTTTGTAAGCTGCTGATGTCTTTCAGCAGTAAGTGGGAAGGGAGAAGCAAAAATATCAGCTATTAAATAATAACTACTTGGATTACATTTATAAAGATCATTTATCCCACTTTACTTCTTAAAGTTTTATTTCAAAGTACGGCTTTCCATCTACAGCCTTGTCATGAAAGATCTGACTTGGAAATCTAAGCATGGAAGAGCAGAAATAATGAATCCTTTGGTTAGTATGCATAAATTTGAGCTAAAGGAACTGTGCTGATGCCTTTCCTCTTGTTACTGATTCAGTGCCATACATGTATATATCTCAATACAGGTAAAAATATTGAAAAACACTGGTTCCTGAGAAGCTAATATTCTAAATTAGACTAATCCCAAACATACCTTAGGGAGCATGAAGAAAAGGAAAGAATAAAGTACGGACGCTTGAGCAGTGCAAGGGTTTTCTACAGAAGACAGCCAGTGGTTGCTGTTTGGTTCCACATAGTCCTTGCCATTTTATTTTATCATCCTTTTCAATCTGTTATGGACATTTCACTGGTAGATCTCCTCTGAAAGGACTTGCAGAATAAATCTGTTCTGAGGAATCTGCAGAAAAAGACAGTTCCTGAATAGCAACATTAACTGAGAGTTGGTGTAATAATTTTGAGAATAGAGGCATCCGGGAGTCAGTGCAGAGATGAGGAGAATGAAGGGAGAGGACAAAGCAAAGAAAACAAGTTAGAGGAGCTAAGTTAAATTCTTTAGAAAGGAAGACTTAGGGTGAAGATTGAGGTTATCAATGCCCTTTCTCCTCACTATGGTATAGAGGTCACATCAACATATTTTTCTCCGCAAGACACTGGAGCACTTATTGAAGGTCTCCCATGAAAAGACTTCGTAATAGAAGACTGCTCCCACTGGGGAGGTTATAAGCATTGCTGGCCACCCCATAATTACTAGTCAACACTACAACTGTAGTGGATGCTATTGGACAACCACAGTTAGTCTCACTGTAGTAGCACTGTACAGTCCCACAACAACTGGCTGCCTCTGCTCCAAAGGCAAACTGAAGGATAAACCCAGACAGAGAAAGAGCTTGACAGGTGTAGTTATGGCACTCAGTTTTGACAATAGGTATGAACTCAGGGCTCACCACGTGTTATTGACAAAGCCACATCACAGAACTCTTTGAAGGTTTCTCATTTATTAAACAGGGAAAAAAGTTTTAGGTTTTTGTTGGAGCCTTTTCCTTACTTTTTCTTTTTTCCCATTTAAATGGGATTATTCCTCAATTAACCTTGGTAAAATGTTTGGGGATCTCCAAGCTAGCCGCATCATACAAGTAACAAAAAACAGTCAGCAGGTGCTATAATATTTAAAAAGATAAATGCTCACACACATTTCACTGCCTAGCTCACAGTTTATAGTAGTAAGTCTGTGTATGGGCTGGTACTCAGAGCTGTCAGTCAGTATCATTAGTCAATATACTGACATATACTATCCTACCTTAGTCAATATAGATGTATACTGTCCTCTCAGATGTATAAGTCAAGTCTCTTCTAACTCCCTTTATCATCGGTTATTAAAACCTGGTGCTTAAAGGAATTTACTTGTGAAAGCAGACAAGTTTTAGGGATGTCAATAATAAATCAACATTTTAATTGTATGTATGGATATTAGACATACATATACATGTGTAAATAGAAAGAAAAACTTAGTGGATGATAGTGACTGTCAATGAAGAAGGTTGTTGATAGTTTTTAAAATTTTAATAGAGCTTTTAAATATTAGCCTTTTCCAGCAGGATGCACTTGTGAGATGTACTGTCTGATATGTCCTTGGCCAGAATTATTCTTACACACATTGTGCAGTTCACACACATTATGCAGTGTGCTATAAGCTGATTATTTTCTTGGCTGCAGCCCACCCTCTAAGCCTGGGCATTTCAGTGTAGAAGGAATTCCTGTACATATGTCATTTGCAAAGCACCAAGAGATCCTTTGGGTTGAATATACACTGATAGCTGTATACAAAATGAGATATAAATAATAGAAGTGTCTTATTTCCATAGCATTTGATTGGCTAAAAAGTGCTAATCTCAGAGAATTTAGTCTTCTTGAGCTGTAAAATAATTGCATGTACGTATGTGTGGTAGTACATGTTACAACACTTCCATAGTGTAAGTTTTGCTGTTGGAACTCCCTTACAAAATTTCTAGGTAAAATTATAAAGAAGGTATATGGTGGAATGGATTGTAAAGCATAATTCTCATACTGCTTGGTTTGGGGAGTCTTTGAAATACCCTGGAGAAAACAGGGAGACATCTGTGTAGGATATTGTTCTCGGGAAGGGTTCAACACAATCCTAGGGAATCACTGAAGATGCAAAGAGTTTTTCAGTCTTGGTCATTGCATTTAAAAAACAGATGAGTTAAGCAAGTCAAGGAATTACATTTCTGTTAAAACTGAAATCTTTCTAAGGTCCCTAAATTGTAGTTATATATTTTTGATGCTTCTTGAAGTTATGTACATGCTCCTAATTTCAATCCTATTAACTTAGCAGTAAGGAAATTTGCATCAATATCTTCCTGTCTAGGTAATTTAATTCCCCCTTTAAAAATAAATTCAGATTAGCAACAATAAAAGAAAACACAAAAACTCCATTGAACTCAAGCAGTTACCATAAACAACTCCCCCAAACCAATCAGACACTGTGCAAAGTCATTGTTTGTTGAGGAAAGAAATCCTGAGAAAGGGGCCCAGCCCCTGTTCTCACAAAAACCTACACTGTAGTTCCCATTGGCTGAAAGGAGAACAGGGGCAGAAGAAGGGGGGCACTTGATAGCAGGACAAGGTGTACTAACACATGCCATGTGGGGAGAAGGGCTACGACAAAACGTGGAACATTTCAGCCCAGCAGCACTGACGTTACCAGAGTTGCTGGGAATGCTTTATTCAGTCTCATCACTGAACACTTTAAAAAAGCAGAAGCTGAATTGAGTCGTGACAGGCTTAAAGACACATGACTGCCTCCAAGCACAAATTTCTTACCAGTTTCAGTAATCATTTTGTAATAAGTTTTGTCATTCTTTTCAGTCTCTCTGACTTTCAGGTCATCATCTGCCTTCTGCATTGCAGTACAGGTCACCAATCTACAACGAACAAAACTCATTTTCTAGTACTTGTTAGTTTTCATTTTTTTAATTACTGTGTACTAGAAAAGCCCTGATTTTGTTTTGGATAGCAAATCATTCAGAGGAAAGCTGAAATCCAAAAAGATAAACAAAAACATTGTATATTTCAGGAAGAAGTCCAATGAAATATCTCTACTTCAGTTGGTTTATTTCAAAAGAAAATCTTAAGCTAGAAACAATTAATTTGTCCTTTTAAATGTTATTTCTATAGCCAGACAGATGCTTCTGAGAAATTATTTGTGAGGTACCTATTGCAGAATGTGTTTTTTGCCATATTTACATTTCTCTGGTCTTGAATGTGAAGGGTTTCAAAATTCTTTGTACTTTTAAACTTTATAAAATATAAAACCAAAATCTGTCGTATCACAAATTGCTTTTGGAATACTGTGATAGATGGGTAGACAACATAAAGAAATTTTAATGCTGTTGTACCATCAAATTATAATGGAGGGATACTGTTTTGACTGTGCTAAGGTAGTCATTGTATACTTGAGAACCAGAAGAAATTTTAGTGAAGTATGAAACTATTTTAGTAATATAGTGCTTTAGAAACTCAGTCTTAATTAGACAATTGTAAAAAATAAACAACTGTGTCAGGAAATTATATGACCCTCCCCAACCCAGAAAAGGAACACATGAAGAGCTCCGTGTCTGTACATTATGGGATCTGTTGTCCAGTCACTACTGAAATGAGGCTGAAATTGCACAAATAACCTTGTAAGTAAGACTTTTGAAGTAGCTGTGCCAGCTAAGCTACCAATCTGAAATCACTCCTTGCACATATGGACCACAAGTTGCAAGCACTATTCATGTATCCTGCATGAAATGAATCTGTCAGTCTCAATTCATGGCCCATGTCTACATCACAAAAACATACCCTTAAAAATGACTTTTCTTGTTGGGAGTTTCAGCAAAGACATTAAAGGAAGAAGAAGACACAGGAAACAAACCTCCTTTGAACCTCTAAAGCACGTCACAGATGAGCAGCATGGGAGAACTGATTCTCAGGGCCAATGAGAAGGGAATGTCGCTGGAATGGGCCCTCGTAAATCTTGTAACTGCAGCAGATCATAAATCACAAGCTATAAACTGTTCTGGATCTACCTGTGGTCTGCAGAGGAGTTTAAACAAATGACTGCCAATAACTGCATTTTCAAATGGGTACTAGGATCCCTAATGCTCATGCATAACAGCCTTCAGAAGTGAATTTTGGTTCAAAGTTCAAATTGCAATCAATTTTTTTTAACATATCCAAGCATAAAATTTTGAAATTTTGTTTAAAAAAAGCCATCTAGCTGCAAATTTCAGATTGGGACCAAGTCACTCATACAGATTTGGGGTTTTATTCAAATTGTGTCACAACTCTGGGGTTACATGTTTGCTGTTTGGGGAACTGGAGAGTCTGCACATTTAGACAGACTTCTTCCAATAAGAAATATCAGAAGGCGTCTAAATATTTGTAAGTAGAGTCATGTGTTTTGGGTTGTTAGCTGGCAAGACATTTTCCGCAATGCATTTAAGTGATTTATCTTCCTTTTTTTCAAAATGTCAATGAGCAGATACATTTTTCACAAATTACTGAATGAGTAATTGCCAACATACTTCTGCCCATGAGATTGCTCACAAGCTACTCACTATAATGACTGTTTTATGTATTTTAGGAATTCACCACTCATAGATTAGTATTTATAGGGGGTTGTTGGTCACCCAAATCACCTGACATCTGTTTTTTACCCTTGGCTGGTAAACTTAGAACCCATCAAAGGCTTCCCTAAGAGCTGCACGCAGACTTCCAGTTCAGGCATTCATATGGATACAGAAATGCATCATTGCATGTGACAGTTTTTCCACAGAATATCATCTAATGAATGTTTGTGGAAAGTGAAGGAATTGCCTCAATTACCATCAAAACAAATAGTTATATTCAAACAAAAGTTCACATTTTTTTTCAACAGTCATCAGTCTTTATGTACTAACCTCCATTGACAGAGTACATTTCCAGATTTTACAGATGAATAGAACATTTGTTAAAACTATTCTAAAATTCTTAGTTTAGAACATAATCATCTCAGTGCTGTATATGCAGGACTCCTATACACAGAAGCCCTATATATACAGCATAAGAAATAACCATGAATATTACTTAATACCATATGAAGTGTATCAGAATTTGGTTCCATCTGCCTTGCGCATGCCCCCCTTCAAGGATGTGTTTGTTAACCTTAAAACATTGGGAACTCAATGCCATACCTTCTAACTTTCCCACAGGTTTCCCATTGATTTAATCACATAGTGGCATCCACACTACTGGAGGATCCTCCATAAAAACACAGCACAGCTTTCTGAATAGTTCCCAAACAACAAAATCCAGTTCACTTTGCTAACTCATTGAAATAAGCAGACTAGCTCCCATGAGTTAAGGAAACAGCATTTGTCCCACAGAATATTTCACTCAACTATCAGTCTAACAGAAAGCCTCAGAATAGTAAAAATACCGAAGATATTTTGTTTACTTATCCAAGATAGCTTTAGGAATAGATACACTCATTTGAGAATGTAGACAACCTTAACAGACTACAATGAATCTCCATGGTCCTGTATCATCACTGATTTGCCCAGGACATATAAGCATTTAATTAAACTATTGTCTTTTATTTCAGATTTTGACCTGTAGATTTGTAAAATATTATTAAGAAGAAACTTAAAGTCTTCTCAGTTAACAAAACAATCACCGGAAGGAAACCTCTTCCCCTTGGCTAGCAGTGTGCCTCCTAGACCACGGCTGACAAATGGTCTGACTCAGTGAGCAGAAGTCCAGTTAACGTGCCTGGCCAAATTCAACCAGAGCTTGAACCAGGCTCCAGAGGATGTTTCAGAATGAAGATGTACCTTGAAAGATTATACTGGAACAAAATAATTCTAGTGATCTTCTGAAGAACCTACAAGGGATCAAAATAATCTGAATGCTCAAATCAAGAACTTTTGACCAAGTGCATCCTTTCAGTAGGACCTCCATTACAGGGTCTCTGTGGATCATGGCAGCAAACTCCGAGTTATAAAAATATACCTGAGAAGGTATGTAGTGATTTATTATCTACCTTCAATACCTTGGGGCTTTATCAAGGGTTTTATAATAGATAATGTCCTTTGTGGTGGTATTAGAGTTTCTGGCAACAGTGGCCCAGGGACTATGGTGAATGTGGCACAGGAATAAAAACAGCAATGCCTTTCTGGCCTTACTGGTCACTCTCCCAGTGCACATCCTTGCTGCCCTATTACATGACAAAAGAAGCTGACATTTATTAATTAAATCAAATAATATTTACAGAATCCCTTTCCCTATCTGTGGGGAAATACAAGTTCAAACACAATCAAATACAATCACAATAGCAAACTATTAAACAGATGAAAATAGTAAGCCATTCCAGCATTCATCAGAATAAAATCTCAGGTCTGAGTGAGAAGACAAAGGGATTGACAAAGAGAAGGAACTGCAGCCCTTGTAAAAAGGATCAACCCTTCCATCTTCTTACTGTGGCAAAGGCACCCACAATTCACCTGCAAGACTGCTGGCTACACCTTCTCTGAAACATTAAATGGTGCCAGGGACACCACTGTTGGCATCTCTTCTCCAGTTTCTTGAAGATCCCTGGCATGGCTGAGGCCAGGACCAACCAGGACTCTCTCAAACAGCTCCTGGGTGAGGGCTGAAAGCTACCACAAGCCAGGGACTGTTCTCAAGAGATATTTTGCATATGGCTGTCCTGTCTTGGGAGATCAAGACAGCTCAGTAGTATGGATACTGGATGTTTTGTGCCAGTTGACCTCAGTGCCAGAGAATGGTCCAGGATGCATATAATTCACTAGCATGGACACAGCCAGTGATGTGAGCCTTCAAGATACATGGTGCCAGGTCTGAAGTGTCTCTCAGTGAGCTGCCAGTTTCCTTTTCTTTAAGGATTTTAAAGGTATATCCCTAGGGTTTGAAAGAATGCAGAGAGATAGGTGCACACTCTGTGGCAACTTTAATCTCCTAGATGGCTTTTGAAAATAACTGTATTCTACCAGTTCCTTTCTCTGTCAATCTGATAACATCAGCAAAGCTTCCAGACTGCAAATGTTTCATGGCTTGGCACCACGAGCAGCCCAGACCCTGTGTATACAACTAGTAAAGACAGTGATACAGTTCTAGGGAAGCTGGGGATGGGGTGGTGAAAGAGAGTTTCAGAAAATGTGTTTTGCGTGCCCTTGTTGGTGGCCGGAAGTGCTCCAAGCTTTACAATTTCCCACCATTACCCTAGCAGGCTTCTTCCCCCTCCTCAATAAATCCTTGATGCTGTGAAGAGCTTTTGTCCCTACTGAGGTGGCTGGAGGCCATTGCTGAGTGATTTTGGGTACTCTGTTTCTGCAGCACTGACAAAGCCAGGGAAAAGAAGATGTAGAAATGCAGATAGGATCGGGGTGAGCTATGTACCACTGGGATTTCCTAATCGTCACTACAACGGAATCATTAATAAAAGTATATACACTTAAGGTATAATTTCCACCCACTGGAGCAAAAAAGCATCCAGACAGGACACGAGGAAATATTTTTCAAGGCTGACATTTCTCTGATTTTACCCAAGAACAGAACCTCTGTAAGACCAAGTACGTGTGAAAGCATAGAAAATCAGAAGCAAGACACAAGCCTTCCCTTGCCATGGCGACAGGCCACCATAACCAAGTAAGTGTCCAGTTTCTGAATTTCTAAAACAGTATATGGAAAATATGAAGTTTGATTTATTTTGATTCATTCATGATAAAGCATGTACAAATAACTGTGCCCATTTGTAGGCACCTTATTTGAATGTTTACATGAGATAAAGAAATACATACTATGTTTTATTACTAAGCTGTTTTACACATATATATCCAGATGGGTTCCTGCTCCTTATGGCTTGTACTTGGCAAGTGTATTTGATAGAAGAAGACGGAAGAGAAGGCAACAATTCATGTTGAAAAGACAAATAAGTCTCTAAAAGTAACCATGTTGGTCAAAAAAGTGACACTTTGCTGCTCTATTGGGGGGACAAAGAAAGAGCTGTCATCCATGAACAGTTACTGAAAGTATGGCTTTCCTGTCGCCTTATGGAGAATTATGGTATACATCAGATCTCCTGCCCAGAGTAGTACCTCTGTATTATAAAGGTTTAGTCATAACACACTATAAATATTTATTCTAAAGCAAAGATGCCAGTTGAGTTAGTTGTAACCAGACTAGCAATTTCTGTAATATTTAACCACTGATGACCCTACATTGGGTTTTTGGAATATCTTTTGTTCCTGTGATGCTGCTGCTTTTTGCAAGGTGGGCAAAACGCTGCAGTGAGATCAAAGTGATTACGGTAGACGTTCTCAACAACAAACAGAGGACCAAGAAGGAAACTGCAAGCCAAAGCAGCAAGTATGACTACCAAATCTAGTAGAGACTGACTAGGGAGTGAGGTAAGGCCTGACAAAGATGGCAACCAGACAAACTCCATGATGGACACCACCATGTCATGCAGTATAAAACTAGCAGGCAGCAAGTATGATTTCCATTACCTAGCATCCAAACCCGTGCCTAATCTAATGAATAACAAAAGCCTGTGCTAGGAGTTTTTAAGAAAGAACAGGAAAAGAAAAACAATGAGCTCATGCCTTCTGACCTTGCTTGTTTTTAGCTTGGTTTCCTATAGCAACAAGGCTTGTGATCACACTGTGTGTGTGCATGTGTGTGTACGTGTGCGTGGACAAGACACACAGAAAGTGACCATAAGGGTGGTCAGTAACTGCTGAATGCACTGGTAGTTTGTAGTCAGTCCTGGTACTTAAATACAGGTCTCAATGGGAACTGAGTTCCTGCAAGTTTTGTGGGAACAAGTGGCCAAGCAAGACTTACAGAGACACGTATATGTTCCAGCTTGGATGAAAAGGCTGCACTGTGACTGCCTGCCTTATTAGGCACCAGAGAATCCACACAGGAGAGGGCAGCTGTGAATGACCCAACTGCAGGAAAAGCATCCATCAGAATTTACAGCAAGGCATGAAACAATGCCAGGAAAACAGCTTTGTCAACTCTGGTGCTACTGTACATAAGACATTCAGGCAGCATTCCTTTTCCTATTTTTCCTAGTGAAAGTTAACAGGGACATCCCCATTGCTGATCTTCAGGAATCTGATCCTGATTAACAACAGAGAAACAACAACTTTCAATTTGGAATTTTTTTAAAGACTGTGGAATGTCAATAGCCTCATAAATAAAATATCTTGCAGGACAAGTAAGAATCAACGATCTGATGACTGTGTTCTAAAACAAAGGGCCAAGAAACATCATAGGCAGCTTAGCTGGGTCCTCTAAAGACATCTGAGAAAAAAGCAAGTGTTGACTCTTGTTGATATTGTTAAGTGTCTGCCAGATAAATGACAGTTAATTTCTGGTCAGTGTGGTTCGGGAAGACCCACCAGAGCCTTTCCACTTATCCTTGTAAACAGCTTTCCGACACAACAGGCTGCCTTCTTTCCTCTGCTCAAGAATTTTAAAAAATTGAGAGAGACCAAATCACTATTCCAGACAGGACCCTTCAGAAACTATCAGAAACCAGGATATTCAGATGGTATCACCAAGCTACACTCATAAAAGAAGTGAAGGACAATAAATGTGTGTATGCCAATCTCCCCAAATTGATAACCAGCTGCCTAGGATCAGTCTACCCCAAACTGTGCCTGCTTGTTGAAGCCTCCATCTTGCTGAAATATGTTTAATGTAGATACTACAAACCACTTGAAAAAGAGATGTCTGTCCAGGTTTATACTGGTAAGCTGGGGGACCCTGGAGGACGATCTGGAAGTCCTGCTTACTAATGCTCTGTTTGAATCACAGAACCTAGCAATTCATTTGGGCTAGTCATATTTACAGGACAGAGGAGCAAAGCCATTACGTAGCAGTTTGAAGAGGGAATGATGGCCAGTATTTCTGTCACTCGTTTGAGCAGACAGTCTTCTGTAGTATGAAGTTCTACATATGAGTAAATTCCCTCTTCCCTGTAAAAGCCAAAATTGCCATTTGTCATTGCTATGTACAGTTCAACAGCTATTGTGTTTAACTCCAAAGAGACTGCTCTCTATGCCTGATGAAATCATCTCTCTATACATTGGCAGATCAATTTGGGATCCTCTGATCTGGAAGTCACTCCAGAGTCATCTGAAAATAGTCTTTTTGGTTTGGTTCCAAGTCAGATGTGAGATGTTAAAATCTTCCCTCTCAATGCCATCAGGCAATATATGAGTATATCTGAGCACAGAATTTGACTCTAATAGTTTTTCTTAATTTCACTACTATAAAAACAGTATTTTTTAAAAACTTAATTACCATTTCCCAGGTAGATATATTTGTCATATTTGTAAACATGGCTTCTAAAACATTGATTTGTCTTGCTTCCTTATTTACCATTAACTATATCCACAGATCCCTTTTCTCTCATTGCACAGGCTTCTGACTACATTATAAATATTCTCCTAGTTGTGAAATACTCTTTTTATGTACATCTCTCCTTCTGCTTTTACACCATACCCCTCACCTCTAAAACTGATACTGATCCCATTAAATTAAGCAGGAGCAGTATCAAGAACCAGGCAAGTAGCTTTTTCTTAGGTGGTTTTTAATTTGTGGCTGCAGTTTGGAAGGGGTATGGTGAAGGGGGAAAAAAGGCCTAACTAACCAAAACAAATTTCTTAGTGAAAAAACACAGCAGTTGTAACAACTTTTATATATAACCCAAAAGGCTGTTAATCTGATAGCATCTTTAAAAAGCATTTTGATCCCCCACAAATTTTAGAAAATTATTCCTGCTTTTGCACATTTTTCAACCAGGTATCATCAGATGAGAAGATTTTTAGATGTTTGAATGTTACCTAAAATTTAACTAAATCAGGACCAAAAGTTTCAACAATCACAATTATTAGATTTGATTAAGAGATCGGGTATTTAGGTTAATTTTATCTTATGGTATCAAATCAGGCAAACAGCTTCATTTGTGTCATGTGTCCCAAAGAGTCTGTTTCATTAAATATACTGTCATATTTCTTGATGATCCTGGCAGGCATGTGTAATTAAAAATAAAACTTGGTATCTGTAGCCCTTCCCTATCATCTCCTCCATCCAAATATCTGCAGGTCCCAAGCCTGCAAACACATACTTGTTTGAGGAGCCCTGCTGGATTAGACTACTCACAAAATTAGACTTACTCATACGTACAGAAGTGTTTATAGCCTCAGACCTGAACCCCCAAGCTTGCAAGAAAGACTAACCCAAATACTGACTGCTCAAAACAAGACAACTTCAGTACAGAGTATTTAGTGTTTTGGGTAATGAAGGTAAAATTACAGAGGGGAAATTCTCATTTGAAAGGCAAGATATTTCTTAGGAAAATATTAGTGATATCTGTAGAAATAGAGAATTAGAATTCTACAGAAATGAAAACCTATTTCATATACTGTCCAGAAAAAACAGCAAGTAAAATATCAAATAAAAGCAATAATTGATATGGTCAACAATAAGTGGCAAGTAAATAAATTGTTAATCAGTAGTTTAAATGTAGGGGAAAATAAAAATCCAGCCTTTGTTCTCAACAGCAAAATATTTTCATATTTCTAATTTCAAAATTAAAGAGAAAAGTATGACTGTTACTGTGGAGTAAATACCAAAAGAGGATTAACATTTATTTTTAATATTCATGTTTACTTAATAACATGTATATTAACAGATGAGACTGATAAAATGGCAGTATGCTGCTCTGACAGTTGGTTTTTTTTTCTGATCCAAGCTTGTTTAACATTTAGTTTCCACTACTACCACAATGGAATTATTTTCCTTCCTATTTGGGGTTACATTCATATAAAAAAATCATCCTAAACCTGCTTTTCTAGTTGTAAATGTGCAGAAGAACTTTCGTTTGCACATGACTGAGCCAAAACCTGCTTCCTTTCTGTATCTGAATTGTCCATATGAAGCCAATGGGCCAGGTCCTGCTTACATGTCACAGCAGCAGATTCATGGGATGGGGCACTACAGATTTGACTGTCACCTAAACATGCAATTAGTTTTTGTTTTATTAGCTGTAGCAGTCATTATGCACTTTATATATCAATAGCCCCCTGATTAGCTGTAGAAAGAACAACAGAGTAGAGGTTTAATATTTTTGTTTGTTTATTCTCAGCTTCATTATAAATTTGAATTTTTTTTTTTTTTTTGTTTCCAAAGAATGCAAAGGAATAATACTCTGGCTAATTTTTAATGCAAGTTTCTGCTCTGGCCACTCAAATAAATCCTTTCATTTACTGGAAACAAGACTGTGGTAAATGTATAAAAAGTGAGTTACATTTGGCCTTGACACACATGGGCTTGGAAACTGTATCATGCCTAACAGACATACTTATCTTTCACCCCCCTACAAAGCATTCTCTTGCTTCCATGTTGGACCCTTGAATAAGCAAATACAAAGTAAAACAAGTAAAACTTTCATTACAGCTTACTCATACTAGGCAAATGTGCTTCTAAAGCAACTACTTAAGAACATCTTCAATGTCTCCATTACAACACTACCTAACTTTAGAATAAATAAAAAAAAGCTGTTAAAATATTCCTTCAAATAAGAAGTCAAGCCTGCATTCATCATGCAGCCAGAACTTCTAATTTCAAAAAAAGCCCCCTAGTACTTTTGATATCTTTCTGATGTTTAACTTCTCTTTTTAGCATACGGTTTGCTTCATTTTTGCTCATCCTCACTAGCCAAATTAGCTCAACCCTTGACACAGCAGGCACTGAGGCCGGCTGCTGGCTCAGCTGACCAGTATTGGCCACCACAGCTCCGAGGGACTTCACACGTTACACACATGCCTGTTTACAAGACTAAAACCCTCTAAAGTTAAAAACCATCTGGGACAAAAGACCAGACCCAAATATATTCCATTTTTCTTTTGACCCAGATTTTCTAAGAGGCTGAGCTACGGCTGTGGCAGGGAGGTGGGTGGAGCAGCAGAGCACTCTCTGGTGCCAGAGCTGCAGGTGGCCCCAGCAGGACGGTGCATGTCCCCTCTCCTGCCCACTCACCCAGTCTGACACACTGCCACAGCCTCACATGTCTGCTGGACTAAGAGAGTGGAGGACTGACTGCACACATGGGTTTCACCCTAGGCTGATGCTTATAGCCTCAGACCTGAACCCCCAAGCTTGCAAGAAAGACTAACCCAAATACTGACTGCTCAAAACAAGACAACTTCAGTATATTTAGTGTTTTGGGTAGTGAAGGTAAAGTTACAGAGGGGAAATTCTCATTTGAAATGCCAAATGCTCACATTTCATCATGCTCTATTAGCACAATTTGCATTTTTCAGAATGCCCTTAGATCCAAAATCTTCTATTCACTCCACTGAATTTCTGTTACTCAAATTCCATACTGTTCAGGGCTGCTAGAAATAACAGAAAGCAAGCTGACTTGTTTCCTTCTTGACACCTTTTCCCAAAACTCCATTAGACCTAACTGTGGTTACCTTTTGGATACCAGAAAGCAGTACCGCATTTGTTCTTAAAACTGATAAAGAAATAAGAGCTGTATAGTTTGGGGACCATGTATAATGTTAGAAAACAATGGCCTGAAATTTCAAACTTGCTTGTCTGAGGTTAGGCTCCTAAACTAGGCAGCAGGAAAGGCAAGCCAATACAAAAAAGCATTGTAAATCAAAGAACAATTATTTAATGCAATGCCTATGTTACATATAGATACTACAGCCACCTATGAAAGAAAACACAATTTTTAGCTCTGTAATTAAGCAAGTGGACTTGGTTAAGAAAATTTGGATAATTAAATTAGCAGGTATTGCCCCATATTTGCTTCACCACTATGGAGTGTGGGAAAAAAATTCTCTTCTGATGTGTTAGACACTTCAGATATGTGTTCTTAACTTCTCAGTCCTTGTGCCAGAGACATTACAGCCTGTTTCCAAATAAAAATCGTGACATGAAGTGATCACCAAAATAATTTTGACCTTCAAGGACAAATTAAAATGGAAAAAACCAGCAAAAATTCATCTGCCATTTTCCCCATTGAAGGTTAGATGATAGCTCTCTCCTAGATATAAAAAAAAAAATACTTGTGCATAAAGAGGAGACCACTGCAACACAACTCTTCCCATGTACTACCTCATGGACATGTGCCTACCTGACACATGCACAAAGCCACAGCAAAACTACACAAAACATATGGGTTTTTTCTACATGATGATACATGAATAAAATTTACATAGCTACACATGCACACACACACACATAGAGAAATCCTGACAGCTGTTACCCTCAAATAAACAAGGCTACTGAAGGGACTGATACAATTCAGTTAAAAAACAGCCCTTAATTTCAGTGGGATTTGGATCAGATTCGGTTAAATTTGGTAAGGACTAGGTTTCCACTTTATAGACAGGTATGTTCAAACACATTTTCAAAGCAACTCTTTGTGAAATCCCTCTCCAGCATAGCTATTTCACTGTATGGGAGAACTATACTGCAGTTTCATGAACAAATTAAAATTCTATGATTCTAACCAAATGCCTAAAAACAAATGACCTAAGGACAGATTAATTTGATTCTATTTGTTATTTTAAGTTGCTATATTTTTCCTGTATTTTTAATGCACATATGCCTACATACATTCACATATACCTAGTCCTCCACATACAGAGTTCTACTCTACCAGTTCAAATCTATACAAGAAATTCCTCTAAAAGGAATAAGCCAAGAGACTTATTTAGTTAATAAGAGTGAAAAGCAATGACCATTATTTAATTGAGACAGTGTTAGTTAAAATTTCATCTATAGAGTATGGGGAGTACAGGGGGACATGCATATGTGGTACCAGTGGGTTACATGGGTGTTAGACAATGTGGGGGCTGGGAGTGGACAGACTGCAAACTTTTATACATCAGAACACCCAAATTATTCTGAAAAGATAAAGATTGAATGCAATGTTACTTTATGCACAGTTTTCTTCCATTTCAACCTCATCAGATTTTTCTGATTGTTTTTCTAAGATTGTTTTTCTTGCATGTAATATCTGCTTAAATTTGGGCTGCAATTAAAATACCTAAACCATGGCATTCTACTGTATATAAATATATATCAACTGAAAAAAATAAACAAAAGGGATGAATATGCCTCAAAAGAAGAGGTCAAATAACTTCAGAATAAGAAATTATCACCCTTGAACAAGGACTTTTTGTATATGAGTCTAAAGGAGTTTTACTAATGGCCTCACTCTAAGAGCAGAACTGACTCCATAATCTCACAAACCATATGGGAAAGTAAATGAAGGTGTTATACAAAAAGATATAGCATAGCAGGTTACAAGAGTTTCTGCAGTCATGTTCATTTGAGAATCTGTAAACCTATTGGCATAACAGTACTGGTAACATTTTATTTACTGAGTGCTATACTGTAGGATCTCCATTCTCAATTTGGGAGCTGCATTATACACATATTTTTTAAGCCCATTACATTTAGAAAGGCTTAGTATGACTATGAATAATCAGAGAAGGAAACAAGCAAGGTAGAAATGGTTTGTGTGATACAAGTTTGGAAGGTCTCTGTTCAGTTGCCAGGCAATAATTGTTAGTGTTATTTAAAAAAAAAAGATTAAAATTAAAAAATTAAAAATAAAGAATAAAAGAAAATACCCCTACTCTTTGATTTTGACAACCTAAACAGAAAGGACCTAGAAACCCAAATATTCCTCTCAGGCTTTGAATAGTCCCTCTGCCCTGGAGTAGATGTAGCATGGGGCAGTGAATTAATAAAGCCAGAATATCTATTGCTAATAGGTTTACCAAGCATGGCAACAGATAGGCAATAACACAATGCCAGAACTACATCCTATGGAAACTGTTCAAACTGACAAAAAATAGACATTCAGAGACCAGGATTCTTCGAGGGGGCTGTAAGGTCTTTATCCCACTTCTGTAACTGGACAATTAAAAGTAAAGCAAAATTCAGCAAGAGCTTGATTTTCAACATAAGCAAGATATTTTTACCCATTGTGAAAAGGAAGAGAAAAAAAAACCTCAGATGCAAAACAAAAGGCCTTCCCCTGCAAGCATCTGTGTCTCTTTGCAGCATTTACTGCTGTGAGAAGCCCTATTGTGGTCAGGCTAAGTCCTGTTAGAAGTCTGCTTGGAAGAGGAAAGCCCTTGCTGGATCAGGATGTAGTTACTTTTCCCAAGAAACAGCTGCTGGGTTTGCAACCTACGTACCAAGCTTTGAATTGGAACAGACTGCTGGTGAATGCAAACAGCCAGAAAATATTTTCTTGACTAAATAGTTAAAATTGGTGTTAAAAAAAAATCTCAGTGGAAATAGCAGAAATGCAGACAATCACTGGTCAATAAACATTATTTTTTAAAATGTCCTCGACTCCATAAACTGTGATATAATAAAATAATCTGCCCTGTACTTCAGCATAATTAATACTGAATAGGCCTTTAAAAAGTTAGTAAATATTTATGAAATGAACTATAATTTTCATAGTGTACATTAAAACCTCTGGCTTAGTAAATCATCTTCAATTCTTTGCAAAACTTATACCTACCAAGAAAGGGATCACATTTTGCCTTTATTACTTCTACTATGGATTTGCATGTACTTGTATTTGAGGATATGTCCACATGTGCACATACACATCTGTCCATGCACATACAAAGAGTAATATATTCACAAGTACTGGGTAAGAAAAACTAAAGAAGAAGCAAAAAATGTACCTTGTATAATTGTTATAATAAATTAAAATTATTACCTAAATTTAAAATTATTATGTAAAAAATATAATGATTCCTGGTATTCTTTTTTTTTAAGAGCAAAACAGAAAGCACTTGGAGAAACTAAAAAAACAAACAAGGGAAAATCCTGATTTCCCATTTTATAGTCTCTTTATTATTGCATTTCATTCAGTTTGGCCAGTAAAAAAAAAAACCCAACAACATTGAAGATCAATTGTTTATCTTCCTGTTCTAGCCATATTGCCTCCTTGCTTTCATGTACTAACAAAAATCAGTTGCTTTTGTTTTTTTATGTTAATTATAAAGTTTCTAAATTTAATTTAAACCCAAAAGATGGCTGGGGTTTTTTCTCTTTTCCTTTTCACAAACATACTTTAAATTTTTTTTTAAAGAAAAACATGTGACTTTAAAAATTCATTGTCGTAGGTCCTTCAAGATTAGTTTGAGGGTCACTTTTCAAGACAGTGTTCCTTATACTGCAAGCCTGATGAGCAGAGCTCCCAAATGTTTCAGCTGCGTGACTTGGCACCCTGGTTTTTTAAGTCACGCTTTACACAAGTCCTTCAACCTTTTAATAAAGCCCAGAGATGAAGGTGTGGGAGGCCTGCCAGTATATGGACTCGAACAGTTCAGTGTAGAAATCAGTATTGTAAAGTTGGGGTTTTCCCTTGCTCCTGTTTTTCTTAGTTTGGTTCAGATAGGCTGGCCTTTTGCTACAACTGCATGATAAAAACATATGCACACAAACATACACACACACAGAGTTAACTACAAAACTCTGTATAAAAATGTGTAATACATGTCAATAAATCCTATTTTTGTGTAATGGCTTCTTCCTTCCCATCCTTTCTTGCCTCAACTTGTCATAAAGCAGGGAGCATGTGCTCCTCTCTATGCCTTGTAACTTCCATCATCGTCTGCAACATACTGCAGATGGATAATCCATTTCTAAACTGCCTGTAAAGTCCACATCAACCCTGTGCAGCACACACCACTCTAATTTACCTACAAAGCAATTAAGGTGAGGAACCCTAACGCCAAACTCAGCAGGTGAGGGGAAGGTTTCTCACACTTACATTGACAGGCCCTGATGCCTGTGCACTCTGCATCCATGATGAACATTGTAAACACCAAGTGCCCAAAAACAGTGGCCAAGCCAGCTACTGATCATGGCTGCTGAACTGGCTGCTCAGGCTCACTCTGCCTTCTGCCCTGACTGGCAATTTTCACCTCCTGTGTTCACCAGGAGCACTCATCTTGTGTGCATTGCAGGAAACAAGGTGGGAGGAGCAGTGTAGCAGGGGAATCAGCTGAAGGCCCTTTCCAGGAACAGGTGGCCATGGAGGTGGGTGAAAATCTGGGAGACACAATGGAAAGAAAATAGAGAGACTGTGTACATGTGCCTGAGTCAGGACAAAGAAGAAGAAACAATGAAAAAAAAAAATAAGGGAAAACCGGGAATTTTTTTCAAAAAAAAAGGAGGGAGGATTGAAAGAGGAAAAATGAGAACTGTCTTGCCATGTTCCCGCCGTGAGCTGCGTTTAGTCATTTCTCTACCTGTGCCACATCATGCTTCCCCAGCAGATGTTCCTGTGAGGGTATGGAGAGTGACTGAGAAGTGTTGCTTTGACGAGGGTGAGTCTGGGAACCAACAGTGGACAGATCTTTTTAAAAAGCCTACCTGTCACTCTGCTAATTTGTTTCTTTTTTTGGCTTCAAAAATCCTGATTTGGAAGGAAAAGAGAGTTATCAAATATATTGTCAGAAAACAACACCCCCCAAAGTCATGTCATCTGTCCCTCTCTTTCTACCTCCTTGAGAAGAAATCCAGTTTCTTTTCCAACCACGAATTATGCCTGGCCTTACGCTTGGGACACATGGGCTGGAGACTCTGAGGAGTAAGAGGCCACAGGAGCAGATCTATGACAAAGGCTGAGAACTGTGCCCAGGCAGGGAAGCCCTCACTGCACCATCCTTGCACTGGAGATGGACCAACAAACAGCAAATTAGCAATGAATATATGTTCACATCAAAACTGCAAACGTATTGGCACAGCCAGGAACTTCTAACAGGTATGTCAGGATTTTTCACATTTTCTTAACAGACAAACAGGTCTTCTCTTAAATCACTGGCCATTTTTATTGTGACAAAACAGAGCACACAAACACATGCTGAAAAAATAGCTAAAACAATATAATTAAAGGTATTTAGAAAGGCAACCACAAAGTGATAGAGCCCTGGCATCAGCTTGTCACTAAGGACAAGGGCAGCTACACCAGACATGCAGAATTTTATTGAGTCACCCAGCCAGACTTTCCAGAAAGAGAAAGACAAAGGCATTGAGATGTTTCTGTGTTGGCTTTTGTGTCTTTCTTTGGGTGTTTGCAGCTCAGGGTACTTCTGTTAAATTAACACTGCTGACTATGTATTCTATATATTGAGGTTAAATAATTTATAGTGTCATGGCTGTTGGGACACTTCTCCCCAGCCCTTCTCCTAATTAACTGGCCTTTTTTGTCTTTACTCCTCTCCCAGGAAATGCAGATGTTTTTTCCAGAGTGGACACTATGTGCCATCCACTCAGTGCAAGATCAAACGCCCTCTCTTCTAGGCCACTTCCTCCTTTCCCTCCTGCTTGCAGTGAGGGTGGACACTAGCACGGGCTGACTTACATCTGTACAGCTGGGACTGTGCTGAGACAAGTTGAACAACAGCACATGTTTTCCCAGTGCTTGTCCCAATTCCTCTGTTGGAAAATAACCTTATTTTCTTCAGTAAAGCTAAAAACTCAAGGGTGTGGTGGGCCTTTATTCGGCAGTGCTTTCTGCCTCCCACACCTCTCTGGTAAAAACATTCACATGAGGGCAGATAATACAAAGAGAACAAAAATGGAAGAATCACATCCTTTAAAAAGGATGTAATTTCTCCATGGCAGTGTCCCACTGCTTTCCATTTTTTTCCTTCAACCTTGAAGTCATTTTGAAAAGGCATAATTTAAAACAATCACATTCTCAGAATAATATTTTTTTTGCAACTCCCCTTTTCAGAGAGGTTTGCACACAAATTGAGAATTTTCAAATTTCCCAGACAGATGAACCTTGTCCACTCGGGCAGAAACCCATGGCAGCTTACGTTATTTAGCTTGGCATTATCCCATGCTGTTTACTTATAGCTTGCTGAAAATAAGAGATCATGGAACACCTTTTCCAGGGCACACCCTGAATTTATTCTTAGTAAATTGTTTACTATCTTCTTGGCCTAGAAACTGACAATTCTCTGAGCCCTTTTTAAAAACTACTTGCCCACTTTCAGCTGTGGGGAGAAGGTGCCAATAACCTCTTCAGTACCTCCACTGGCGAACAAAGGGGGCGACTTCAGAAGACAGACTGGCCACCTCCCAGGAGTCAGAGCTGCTGCAATGGGAGAGCATGGATTTGTCAAATTCAGAGAATGAGCTTTGGGGATGAGGGAATCCTCTAATAAAATAAAGAGAAAATTAAATTCACCTCCCTTTTCCTCTCACATGTCTCCCATCTATGCCTGCCTGGAAGAGAACTACGTGGTGCCTAGACATTAGCACTAAAGACACCACAACTCATTGACAAACATGGGGGTCACATTTCTCCTCTGGCTCGACTCAAGGGCATCATCTCTTTTCTCCTGTGGAAGTTGATGCTGCATCCTGGTGACCAGCACAGGTACCACCAGTGCCTGAATGCGTGTCCTTGTCACCACGTTTCTAGCTCAGCCTGTGACTACCTGCACACAGACAGGAACATGGGTCACAGGAAGCGCGTGAGCTGTGCTGCAATTTGGACTGTGGCCATGTGGAGTGGATGGTGCCTACTAACCCCAGAGAGGTTCTACAGAGACTAAAGCTGTATTAGAAATGAGACTCATGTCATGCTACTACCATCATGCATTTCTCCATGTGCATGTAGAAAAATTAATAAAGCATCTTCTGTCATCCTTCCAAACCCATCTGAACAACAGCATCAAATATGCTATAAGACACAGGTGTTACTTCTTAATTTAAGTGGAAACTTTGAGTTTCACAGGGACTAGTTTTGTAACTCTCTTCTACAAATTAGTAAGCTTGACTATCCAGAATTAAAACAAAGTGCTAGAAAAAAATTCCATTTTATATTCACATGCACATGTATTTTTTGTGCATGTATGCAGCCAACCCTGTGCCTCTGTGTACTGTTCTGAACAGCACTTGGTCACTTACACAGAAAATTGAATGTATTTAAATAAGGTGCAGCTTCTGCCTGCTCCAAACAAAGTCCATGGACAATGCTGCTCTTTGCTGGTTATATTTACAAATGGAAATGGATTATATTTACAAACAGAAACAGCACAGTGTCATTTCAGACTAAGTTTGCCTGCTGCAGTGCTCCTCTCTGAACTTTGGTAAGTCTATATCCTGTATTTTCCCCCAGACTACATATCACGTCTGCAGCACCATAAATCTGCCAACCTTTCCTACCATTTCTACTGCTAATTAGGCTTCATTGGGGTTTCACTCTCCCACTCCCTATGTTAGATAAACGCAGTGTCAGCTAAGCATGCTGCAGGAACTACTAACTGCATAACTGGTTATGGGCACTTCCACTTGTCATGCTAAACCAGTGATGATAACACTGGGAACATTTTGACAAAACAAACTTCTGTAGACACTTCCAGTGAGTCAAAAAACCCTATTTAGTATTCCATAGGTAGTTCCCATAAAATATTTCAGAAAGAGAAAGAGAAATAACAACTTTTTGTCCTTTTTTTTTGGGGGGGGGGGGGGCCGAGGGGGTGAGAGGGGCAACAGCATAACATCAACCAAATTAACCTGCCCTGTAGTAGAAAAGCTGAAAGATACTTGTTTTAATTGATAGGAAAAGCCCCTTTAGACATATATTTAAAAACATCTAGTGTTTCAACAGGGCTTGATAGTTACTGAAAGTTACACGAAAAACAACCACTACACAACTTGTCTGAAAATGTAATAATACAAATAAAAGGTAATTTACATGAGTCCTTTATAAGAGCAATCTCTATATCCAGAAATGAGATGGCAGCATACTACAGCTAATGCAAATATTATAGCCAAATATATTTGTGGTAACACATCTAAAAGGGAAAGAATGAGAACTGATGTGCAGATGATCTGTAAGAGATTCAAATACTAATAAAAACTGGGGGAGAAGGAGGGTAGAAGGAGGGTAGGGTGAGTGTTAAATCATTATTTCATGAGGCCTGTATTCACAAAGCAATTTTTTACAGATGGTTGGAGGTATTTCTCAGCCCTTAACTGACAGGAATACAGGAGGCTCAGAGGCCTTAAGCAGCAATTCTATTCATAGGCCCTTAGCCTTTATATAATTGTATTAAGTGCAGTAACAGACATAAATTAACATGCACTGACCCCCTGCTCCTAGCAATGTATGCCTTGACCTTTTAAGAAACCTCAAGAGTAGTACTAGTTTAGTATTTGATACATCCTCTTTTGGGGGAGATTAAATGCTGGTCTAGGAGTTGCATGGACTCGAGGCTCTAGCAGGCCTTACCCATCTTTGGCTACGAGAAGCTGCTTTTCTTTCATATCTTTAAGTAAGCAGAGTTTGTCTACTGTGGTGGCAAATGAGTTGATACCAGTAAAGCACTGCTAAGATTTATGGGTCCTAAAGGAGTGTTTGATGTAAGTCAGGTGGCAGGTTAGGAGCTCCTAACCTCTGAAGACACCTGCCCATAATGGCAGCTTTCTGAAGGAAGATATTTTTGTTGTTCTACAGCAAATCGTCCACTGCAATTTGTGGGCAGATAACGTCCGTCAAGAAATTAGATGCCAAAATAAAAAGACAAAAATTGACTTCTTGCAAAAAGCCTTCCTCTGTGTATTTCATTTACTCATAAATTGAATTTAAAATTCAAAATATGAAAAATTAATTCAAAATTCAAAATACAAAAAGGCTTTTCTGTAGTTACTTATCTATAAACTTTTCATTTTGTAACTGGAACGTACTTCGTCCTTCTCTAAAATTGCCACGTCTGGAAACAGAGCAGGCAACAATGGATAAACAAGACTGAAACAAGGATATGTTTGGTTGTTTTGTGGGAGAGGGTCCTTTTGCCTTTAAAACATGTGCTATCAATTAATTTGCCTCTTGGTTTTCTACCTCACGACTATAGTGGTAGACAGTAATTTGTACTAGCTGTCTCAAGGATGGTGGATAAAAAAAAAGAAGAAAAAAAAAAGAAATCTACCAGACCAAAACTACGAGAACTGCAAATACCGGACAATGCATTTAACCATGAAGTGGAAGAGTGTTAACTATTGAGTGAAGAAAGAAAGATGAGGGAAGTAAGGAGATTTGCACTAACTTTTTTTCTTCCTCACCTTCTTAAGACGACAGGTTTCACTAGAAATCAACGTGACAGCCTGTTTATATGTAATTTGTATCAACTTTACATGGATTTGCCCCCCTGTTTCAATGCCCTGACCTTCCTTCTACCATCGTGGGCTTTCTCCCGCATGGGATGAGGTTGTTGCCTGTGCCTGGGGGCAGCAGGTGCTGCCTGGGGCCCTGTCGGTGCTGGGGGTCTGGGGGCAGCTGTGCCCTAGTGCTGTGTTGGGCCAAGCGTGGCTGTAAGCAGCACCGGGGGCTGAGGGAATAGCAGCAGCCGAGAACCTGGACGGTTCCCCGGCTTTCGGGAGGGCCCCGTGCGAGGAATCCCCGGGGGTGTGGGGAAAGCCCGTCGCTTCTCTCACCTGCCTGCAGCCCTCGCTGCTCCCGTTGCACCTCCGGCCTCGACGGTGCGGCCGCACCTGCGGGGAAAGGCAGAGGGAGAGGAGGGTTAACCCCGCCGGAGTGGCTCCCGCAGGGGTCTCCGCTAGCTTAGCTAGCCGCGGCTTGCCTTGAAGCATCGAGGGGAGCGGAGACTGGCTCACGGCCCCACCCGGACATCTCTGTCACCCGTGGGGATACACACACACACACAGACACACACAGACACACACAGAGTACCAGAGCGGAGCCTCTCCGGCTGCCTCAGGCCCAGGCCCGGCACAGCACGTCGGGGGAGGCGAGGCCAGCCCGGGGCGCGCCTTGACAGGGCCGGGCAAGAGCCCGACGGGCGCAGGAGAGGGCCGGGGCTTCCCTGGGGCAGCCCAGAGGGGCTGCCGGGGATGGGTGCCCGGTCGGGTGCGGCAGGCGCGGCAGCGGCCCGGACCGCCCGACGTGTCCAAGTGTCCTGCAGCGGATCAGAACCTGCGAGGAGCGAGGGCAGGGAGAGGGGCAGGGCAGGGAGCGGGGCAGGGCGGCTGGCGAGAGGCGCCCTGTGGAGCTGCGGCGGCCGCGGAGCCCGGCCAGGGGCAGCCCCCGAGCAGAAGGGAGCGGCTCCTGCTCCGCCCGCAGCAGCCGCAGCCCTGAGCATGGCAGCAACAGTTGGCTGGCAAGGTAAAGAGACGGGGAGCTGCACCACCGTGGCTCGGATTTCCCCTCGCGCCTGGGCTGCCCCCCCAATATCACTCCTGGTTTCCATCCTCTGGAGGGGCGACAGTAGGCTGGGAACAGAGAGGATGTTTTTTAAGCCTTAGCTTGTCTGATCCCTCTTATCACATCTCTCTTCTTTTTTTTCTCCAAGTTCCCTCTACCTTGTCTCTCCCTTTAGAATATGCTCACATGAATAAAACCCCCGTAAAGACGTTTGCTGGCGACCAGAAAGTACAAATGTCTCCTTTTTTCTCTAAATAGAAAAGGATAAATAATTATGAAAATGCGAGTCTACTTAAAAGATATTGTGACCCTTCCACCTTTGTTTTCATCAAGCCAGCCAGGGCTCAAGCTACGTGTCCTGAGCAAGAAGGAAAGGAGGGAAGGGAGCAATGAGGTGCTTTTGCTTTGCCTTCTTTCCTTGCTTGTCCCTTAGCCGGCCTTTTACTCTTTTCCAAAGTGCGAGCAGGTCTTCAAAATATCTTTTATCTCTCGAGAAATATTAACTCTTAGACTGTGGTCCTCACCCGATCTCTCCAATGCAGGCTTCTCTGAAATGCAAGATCAGCCCTTTCTCAGCCGGATCTCCCTCCGTGCCGCTGTCGGGGGCGGGGTGGGGGGGGGCAGATGGAAGAGCCCTTGTATTTTCTAACAGCTGAGACATTAGATCGCACCCCCACCTCCTTTTTATTTTACAGCCGGGCGAACCATAGGCCCCTGTGTTGCGTCAAGCGGCCACTCTGCTACCAACTTGCTGCTTAGATCTTGTCTCTTTCACGAGGCTGATCTGCACGGACAGATCTGCGCTTAATCGCTCCTTCTTTTGGGGGGCGGCAGGCAGGGAGGATTTCTCTTTGCTATTTATTTCTTGCCCACGGAATCCGGGCTGGTAATTACTGCAAAGAGAGGGAAAATGCAGCTTCCCTAACTCCTGCCTGAGATGCTCTCAGTGCTGTGTGCATGCACAAGGCAGTTTCAGAACCACAGAGCTGGTGCTGATGCTGCTTTGCTCGCTTGCAATCACCTCGTCAAAAAGCATCGCCTCGGCTGGGTTTTCCCTCGGATTCTGCCTTTTTTACCCTTTTCGGGGGCACTAGTTTTTGCGGAAAGAGTGATTGGAGATATCACCGGACTGCAAGTTGCTTAAAATCAGGTTGGAAGTGGGCAGGGGGGAGGGAGGCGCCTTTGGCAAGCGCTTCCATGGTGCATCTCCTGCTAACTGGGGTCTCCCCCAAACCGCGGCGGATCCGTGCACCTCCCCCTCCTCCTCCTCCCTCCCTATTATTTATGGGGTGATCCCAGTAAATCCCACCCTCCCCACCTCGAAATAAGCCGAGGCTCACGATTACAGAGCATTTAATGAATCGCTCCGAAGAATTTTTTTTTATGAATTAATCTCGATCAACTAGGACACCCATATTTTTCAAACACGGCTATGCCCTGGAAGGAGGGGGGGGGGCGGGGGGCGGGAGGAAAGGTGAGGATAGGAGAACTTTTAGGAAGTTTTATGCTATTTTTATTTTTCCATTAATGAAATAAAAAACACCATACAGTTATCCGAATAAACGTGTGATTTGCTCCTTTAGGCAAAAGTCGATTAAAAAGTTAGGCTACTAGGCGACGGGGAATATTTGGACGTCTGGGGGACCAAGCGGAGTAGGAAAAGGGGGAAAGGGTGTTTATTTCTCTTACTACATATATATCTAGAGACACATATATACACTCACAGCGGGAGGGGGGCGGGGGGGTGGGTTGGACGGGGGAAAGGGAAAGGTGCCAGGAATTAATAATAGAAGCCCACAGAGTCTAGATAAGTCCAAGGCTCGGCGATCGCAGCTGCTGCTCCTTCGGCGAATGCGCCCTCCGCGAATGCTTTTTGGGGTAAGGGCTTCCCGGGTAGGTAGTTATGTACAGCAAGCCCAGACCGCAAAAAGATTCGCGAAGGACAAAGTCTCCCGCGGCTTCCTACATCCATCCATCCGGCTGCCACCATAACATCCACAGGACCCACGGGCGATCGGCTCCGCCGTCCCCCGCCACGCCGGGTCCCCACCCCCCATCCCCGCCAAGTCCCGTTCCGAAAGCCAGGACCCCGCCGGGGCGAGGCGGCGCCGGGAGGCAGGGGGGGTGTCCCGCCGCCCCCCCTCCCCCCCGCGGCGGGGCCGGCGGCGCGGGGCCGCGGGAGCGTGGCGGAGCGCGGCGTGTCCGCGGCCCCGCTCCGCGCGGAGGCTCCGGCGCTGGGCACGGGCGCTGCGTAAAGAGAAAACTCTCCCCCCTGAGCGCTAAATAAATAGAGAGCAGGCGGCCCGCTCATTGGTGCGGGCTAAAATCGTCACCCACCAATCAGCGGGCGCCTCACACTGCCTCGCTCGGCTTTTTTTTTTTTTGCTTTTTTTTTTTCCTCCTCCTTTTTTTTTTTTTTTTTCCTTTTTTTCCCGAAAGGGGGAGAGGAGAGAAGAGCGGGAGGGAAGGATGGATAGAAGGAACGATGGAAGGGGGAAGGAAAAAAAAAAAAAAAGAGGAAAAAAAAGGCCCTCTCCATGTTCAATTAGTCACCAAATCCGCGACAAGAGCACGTCCAAGAGTGCGGCCGGGCCAGCCCAGATCCCTTCTCGCTTCTGCCGCTCCCCGAGCCCCTCTCCGGGAATCCTCTGCCAAAGGGGCGCCGTTAAGCTAAGGACCAGCCCCGCCGCGGGGTACCCCGGGCGCAGAGCCGCTGCTCCCCCCGACGGGGGCGCCCCAGGCCGCCCGCCACCTCGCGGCGGGCAGCCGGGGACACGGGGACCTGCCGCTGCCTTCTGCCCTATTCCCCCCGTCTCAGCGCGGGGAACCAGCCAGGCCCGAGGGGCGACCCTTCCAGGTCGGCGGGGGACGCGGGACGTCCCCTCCCCTCCGCTCCTCAGCGCCGTCCTGGGCGCTGAGCCACCCGCCACCGCCGCCGGCGAGGACACCCGCTTGCTAAAAGTTTCCAGGACATGTCACTGAACTCCAGAGGTCGTCTCCTGAAAGCCTGCGGGGAACCAGAGGCCCCGCCAGCGCCCGGCGGCAACGGGAGCAAGGCAAACACACGTCCGCGTCGCGGCCCGCCCGCCCGCCGGCATCCCGCACGAGTTGGGGCAGAGACCCGCGGGGGACCGAGCGCACTCGCATCCCGGCCCGAACTCCACAACTTGCCGGTCCGCCACTGCCCCGCGGCGGCAAAGGGTCCCGCGCGAGCGGCACGGGAAACGCAGGCGCGACGCCCCCGCGCGCGTCCCATCCCGCACGGCCGCGGCTCCCTCCCGGCGCTCCCGCCCGCCCGCCCGGCGGCACGGACGGCCCGCGCCTCCCGAGCCCCCGGCCAGCCCAGCGGCAGCGGCGCGACGGAGCGGAGCGGAGCGGAGGGAAGCGGAGCGGAGCGCAGGCAGGACGGGCAGGGCGGCCGGGGCAGCGCAGGCAGCAGAAGTTTGAAAACCTCCAGCACTTACCTGGCGGGGCGCGTCCCTGGCCGCTCCGGGGAGTCCCGCGCGGGGTGCGACCATCACCAACAGTGTTTTGGTGGTTTTTGGTGGGTTTTTTTTTTTTGGAAAGCCCAAAAGCAAAGCGTCCCTTCCTCCAGGTGTGTATATAAGTTACTGTACTGTGTGGGAGGGTCACGATCTCACTAGGTGCAGAAGATTCCCCAGGATTAACCCCTCCTCTCCCTACCCCTTCTGCAACTTGTTGAGGATTTTATACACACACGCGCGCAGGCACGGGCACACGGGCACACACACACACACACGGACGGGAGAGCAAGGAGAAAGCGAGCTCCGCGGAGTCCGGCTGCCCCCCGACGCCGTTGTGATTGGATGGTCTTTTCATGGAGAGGGGACGTCTCAAGTCGAAGTCACGATTTCTCCTCAGTTTGGAACCATCTGTGACTGGAGCCATGACGCAGCCAGAGCACATTACTCACTTTTACAGTCACGACTTGGAAATCCGTGCAGTTTCCAACCAAAATTACACCGCCACCATTGAATTATTTAATAGGATCCAGTTAAGGGTAATCTTATGCATTGTGTCAAGTGAGGCAACGATCTAGGAGGGGAGGGCTGGGAAGGCGAGGGAGGGGGCGAGGAAGGAGGGCATTTCTTGTTTTTAATGCCTGTTTTGTAGAGATATATTAAGAGTTGCAACGATTGGCTACACGTGTTGTAAGGGGATTTTTTTCTTGCTTTAAAAAACCAACCAAAAAAAATAGATGTCTGGTCCGCTTGTAAATACGACCACGCAAGCTCGGGGAAGGGACGGTTTAGACATTAAGAGGAGCCGTGGGTGGAGTAGCGTGCTGTGAATTCAGGCGCTGGTGTTTGATTAATTGCAAGAAATTATGTCTTTTGTATGCCTAGATTAGAGCCATTGCATGCGGTCTTGGCCAGGAGGTGCTCTCACCCCAGCCCAGTGTGCTGTGCTATACTGATGTTCATGGCTGCATCATGCCATTGTCTGCAGGATCCGCAATTGTTGCTGGGCTTTGTGTGGTAGGTGCACCATTTTCTAAGCTTGCTTTTACTGCGAGGCTATGGCTAAAACGTGCTCCGGGGGAAGCTCCTTCCTTGGCTATTGTCTGCCTCGTGCGTTTTCCATCCTTTGCAGGTCTGAGTCTGCGGCTAAGCCCCCTTCCACGGCGGTGTCGGAGGGGATACCATTGTCCGGGATAACGCGGTGGTGCATGTGAGTGCCAGACGGTGTTTCCTTGTCTCTTTTAATGCAATCTGATGACATGCCTTTGCTAGCCGGAATGCCTGCGAACCTGCATGCTCGTAGCCTAGCGAGAACTTCCCCGGCTCTCAGAAGCGGTGAGGGGATGACGGGTGGTTGCAGCACCGAGGTAACCCTACAGTCCTACTCCGTATACACCACAACAATCCCCCACTACTTCGCCTCTAATTCAGTCATTCCACCAACTCCTCTGGTGAGGATATGACTAAGGACGCGAAGGACGAGCAATAATAAAAACAGTCGCTCGCACACACACGATCCGCAGAAAGTGTGAGCACTTAGAGGGGAAAAATGAGGTGGGAGGAGAAGGGGTGAGTCCAAATAAAGCAACCTATAGCCTCTTATTTTGCGGAGCACCATCATCAGGTACAGGCTCTTTCAAACGCACGGGCGGGAAGGGCAGGCGGCGCCGAGCGGAGGAGCGGCGGCGGGGAAGCCTCCGCGGGAGCGGCTCTGCGGGCGGCGCAGCGCGGCCCCCGCCCGGCGGGCACCGGGGCCGGGACCGACCCCCGCCCGTGGCGGCGGCGGCGGCGGCGGAGCGGCGGGTTCAGCACCGGGGCGCGGACAGCTCCCGGCGGCCGCCCTGCGGGGAGCGCCCGGCCCGCGCCCCCGGCCCCGCCGCCGGCTCTGCCGCTCCCCCCGCGGAAGGCGAAAATAGAGGGGGGGGGCGGGCAGGGAGAGGGGCTCAACAGCGCCGACAGAGAGAGAGAGAGAGTTGCAGCTCGCTATTGATTCAGAGATTTACCGACAGGGTGATTCCCCTTTCTGCAAGAATTCCCTCTGTCTGGGCTCCGGGCATGCACCAAATTCATTATGTAGACGAGTATACCCCTCTCGCTTTAGAGGAAGAGTAGAAAGGAAGGAAAAAATAATCCAGGCATGCATAAAAAAAAGACAAGACTCACGGCTAGTCTCTGCATCATGCACAGGAAAGATCACTACTTACCCAAACGGGAACTCCTCGGTTAGGGGAGGGAGGGGAGGAGGGGGAGCGGGGGGAGCGGGGGGGGGGGGGGTGTGGAGGGGAGAATCCAACAATTAATTTCCAGACAGGAGTTGGAAAAAAAAATACTGCGGTGATGTCCAGGTTTTCTTCCACCCGCGCTCGCTTTTTATACAAGTGCAACCCTCTGTCTATTTCTGGAACGCGATCAAAACCCTGATGCTATTTTTAGCAGGTACTGGGGAAAAAAATCCACACACAAAGGCATTTTGCTGGAACGCTACGTCCAAAACATTAAATGTGCATTTAGTCTGCCCCCCTACAACACAACAACCCCCAACCACGCACCCCTATACCCCAGCTTCTTTCTGCAACACCATCTACATTTGCTTTAGGTGCATCATTGCAGAGAAAAAAACAACCACAACAAAAAACAAACAAACAAAACCCACACCAAACGACCCAAACTGACCGCCTTCCATGCTGTCCTATTGCACAAACCCCTAATCCACAGTTGTATTGAGTCTGTCTCTGTGCCTCTCTGCCTGTTGCCTTGCAAGCATTATTGTGTCTGTCCTCCTCCGGAGTCTTTATAAAGTGGGCTTTGGAAAAAACACAACCACCATGCACCAGTTTGCCATCATGCACAAATGTGGATTTCAAGCAGGGATGCTTGCTTTGCTGAGAGACAGAGATGGTTTCATGTACTGAACTGCACCCAGCACCAAGAAGGGTTGTTTTTAAAATAATTCTCCCCTCCCCACCCACTGCCTTTTCCCCCTTTAAAAAAATCCTTTGTTTGGAGAATAAAGGATCTATAAATATATATATGAAAAAAAGGGGGTGTGTGTGTTTGCGTTCTAGTAATTCACTACGAGGGGGGACTGGGGGAAAAAATAGAATCATTAGGGCTTGCAGGCTGCAAGGAGCCAGCCTGAGACTCCTTTGCAAGGCTGCGTCAGTTATCAGCTATTGACGTCACGTTCAGATTCTCCTCTTCAGAGGCTCTAGTTCATCATAAAAGATGTCTGTGCTTGGAGCTTTGTGCTTGCAGTAAGGCACTTCAATTCGAGGAAAAGAGTTAATTAGCAAGCCCCATATTTTGTGTAGTGCGGTTCTCTGTACAGTTGCACAAAAATCCTGAGGGGGCTGGGGGGGCGGGGGGGGTATGGGCTGGGGACAGGGAGATATTTCTTAAAAACCACACACATATCATCCCATGCAGAAGCACAGGCAGGGAGAGCAATCTGCATAGCCAGACCTTGCAAGAACATTAGCCCCCCCCGCCCCCCCCACCCACCCCCCTTCTCGTGGTTACCAATTTTAACGAAAAGCAATTTGGAAACATAAGCCTGTTTTCTGAATTATTTGTAAGGCAAACAGCATGGGGGTTGCTGAATATATTTTAGCATCCTTAATTTCTCTCTTTCCCTCTCACCCCCCCGCGTGCCCCCCCCCCCCATACCAACAACAACAGCAGCAGCAAGTCCCCCTACCACTTTACACTTGTATTTGGCTACTGTAGCAAAAGACAGATATTGATAAAACCAGGATTAATTCTGTATATTTGTCAGGCAAACAGCCCCGTCTCCTAGAATGACGCAAATAACAGATTCTATGGCTCTGGCTTTCTATATTCTGCACCCACGCACTCTGCTTGGTCTCCCACGGAATCAGCTACAGAGAGCAATGATCCAGATTATACAGAGAGAGGGGTGGGAGAGAATATCAAATGAAATTGCAATTAAAAATTATAATGCTGCTATTGTCTGTACGCAAATGGCTAAACCTGAGCTTGCACAGTGGTACACACAGACACACACTCGCACCCCCGAGCCCCCCGCCTCAAATCCAGGCATCAATAGCAACCAGACAAAAGAGAATTGTCTTGCTGACAAATGCGGGGTTTATCTGACCAAGAGAGGTATTTTCTTTAAGCACCACACCTTTCCCTGCTCCCATTAAGCAAAACACATCTCTGAAACGACCTCTCTTGCCACCAAGTGTGTGAAGAGGGGTCAATTAACAAATGCAGCCGGGGAGGGGAGGGCACCAGGAGCCCTTCCACGGTCCCAGAGGAGCTAATGAGGACCTTGAAGAGCAGATCGCCTTCCCTGTCTCCCAGTCAAAGGGATGCAGCTTTCTTAAAATGCCTAAAAAAAGGCAAGCGCAAAGGGCTGCTGCTATTTTTAAACACATCTCTCATTTGTTGGAAAATGGCACTAAAAGCATTAAACAACCTCCCCACCCCAGGGACAAGCTCAGGTACACACACCAGCACCCGAGGGAAAGCCAATGTTTATAGAGCCATCTCCTCGCCAGGTGAGAATATCCTACCATGCCCTGCCCACCATCAGCCCTTTTCACACCTTGTTTGAAGAGAGAAGCAAAATGCTGGGGCAATCAAGAAGCCCGTAAGTTATTTACTGTCTAATCTGTACACACACATTCCTTATTTATTAACTCACTTAATTATTACCAACTTCTTTTGCAGACAATGAATTTCCTAATGTCAATAAACTGCAATCAATGAGGTAAGGCTGTCTCCTCCTCTGTCTCTTAGCCAGATAATGCCATTGCAAACTATGGTACTGATAGAGCAGCACGCAGGGAGAAGACATCACACACCTATATGAGATCACATCATAGGCACTGTCAAGTTTGGGGAGACAAATTAGGCATTTTAAAATGACTACACACACTCTCTGTTAGAAGTGAGCAGATCCATTTTCATTCACATGTCTCTGGCACGCCAGCCACAAATCCATCTTCCCAGGACTGGGAGAGATGTTGTGCTTCAGACCTAGGAGAAAAGCCCAACCTAAACCGTGTTTTCACCATATACACCTGGGAAGCTGGCCTTTATAGCAGTAGCAGCCCAGAAGCCAGACAGATGCAGAGAAACACCACTGTAGGGACATCTTATACCAAGGACAGATCAAGACACCTCAAGAGCCCAGACGGAGCACCAGACACACAACATACCTTCTTTGAGGAGCTGCAATGAAGCTCATCCTGGGTTAACAAAAACATTAGGCAACACAGAAGATTAAGGATGGAGGAGTGCACACCTAAACGATCTTCTGTCACGCAGTCCCAAGAGCTTTCAGATAACCCATGGCCTACTGTGGAAGGAGGGGATGATCATCTACTCTCTTCCCTCCCACACACACCCCAAAAGCTTTGCATTTCTCTGTAGTGTTCACTTCTGGGCATGTGAACAGAGGAAAGCTGTCCAGCTTTAGTTTTTCTCTGTCACAGAGAAAAAGGTATCAACCTGGTTGTGTACCAAGGATGGTCTCTGTGGCAGGTCAGAAGTGGGCATACTGGCAAGCCTTGCAGCTTCAGGACCTCAGGCCCTCTCCAGCCATAAAGATGCCTGGAATTCCCTTCCTGCTTCACATCCTGAGCAGATCCTTGCAGTCGCATGTGTGGGTTACTTAGGTTTGGTTTTGGTTGGTTGGTTGTGTTAGGGGATGGGGGAAGTTGGGTTTTTTGGTGTGGTTTTTTCTTCCCTAAGCTCTCTAATCTTAGTGAAAGAACTAGATCTTCCTACCAAAGGGATTGACATGTTCTCATGCAAGCCGTAGTAACATCTTTCAGCCTCATTTTCACAAAACCAGCCTGCCTTCCTCTTTGCTCTCCCCTGCTTCTCCAGCCCAATGCATCATCAGCAGAATCACTTCCTGTCTTCCCTGCCTGCTGCTAAAGGCTTGAAGTGAGGTCCAGTGCCCAGAGAATCTCTCTCATGAAAAAAAAAAAAAATGGAAACTATCCAAACTGAAAAGAATGTTTGGCAGGTGACCATGTACCAAACAGCAGTTCCCATTTCTCCTGATAATTAGAAGCACTAAAAAGAAAATCTATCTTCTATCTCAACATTTTAGTTATTAGCCATCTCCTTGTTTTTGAACAATTAAGCCTCCCTACCAATGAAGTCTTAATGAAAGCAATGGATCCTGTATTTTCTCCTCCACTGCAAAGTGATACCTGACAGGGACTGAAGCAGCAGAGTCCCCACCAGCTGCAGGTACGTGGCCTTTCACCTATAGCTACTTAAGATGCCAAAGGGGCAGCCCCAGTTTCTAACACATATGCTCCACATATCCAACTGTCCTCACCCTTGGAAATTTCCCTTTCAGACTCTGCCCTGGTGGATAATGCCACAGACTGGGATACTACTATTATTATTACTAGTAAAACATTAGTGTGCACAAAACTGCTGCTCAAAATCAACTATGATCAGACACTTAAAAAGTAGTACACTTTTAAAATAAAACTATTTTAGTGGTATTCATAATTTGTTTGGGGTTTTGATCCAGCAAATTCAAGGCACCACCTCCTTCTCATTCTGGCTTTGCTGTAGTTTGAGAGCTACCTTCTCAGAGCTCTGGAGATCTGCTCACCTGTGAGCCATTCATTAACATAGTTGCTATAAAATATTCTCCTAACCCAGTCTTACTCCCACTAACATTTTGAGTCTGTGCTTGGCCTAGTTCACCCAAGCAGCTGAAAGACATGTGATATGTTCCAAACATAAGGAGAACAGAAGATAAACAGAAACAGGGTGAACTGCCACCAGCATATACTAGGAACTCACAAACCCCCCTCACCTTTTTGGATAAAATTCACCTTGTATCAGGTCAATCAATAACTTATGCTAGTTAACTCTTGTAACCAGAAAATATAGAACCCAGAAGGAAAGAGCAATCACATTGAAAAGGAAATAAATTAGAGCAACATCTATTCAACAATTTGCTGCTTTTTATAGGTGGCAGAGTATATGCTAGTGAAAGGACTGAAGAAGGGTAATTGCTAGTTAAAGCAGAGGATTAGAATCTGGATATTCCTCTTCCAATCACAAATTCGCTAGAACAAGTGTTGATTTGAAATTTCTCATGGAAAGGCTTTTTCCTTGAATAATTTTGAGGTTCTCCTCAAATTTTAGATGGAGTGCCAATCACTTTATGCTTGGCATATCTACTCATGAAATGAAGATAAGACAGTACTCACTTACCTAAACAGGATGTTCTTGAAGATATCTATAGCATTGAGATAATCAATAAAATTCATCAGTAAGAAGACAGCAATATTATAAATAATCAGAGATCAGAGCATGCAAGGAAGCAATAGGAGGAAAGGAATGCTTTACCTCCAACATCAGAATGAGAAACTGCAGTACATTAGTAAAGAAAATCTCACCTGTGTCAGAAGATCAAGGACTTATTAAGACTTCAGTTTATGGAACATTTTGAGAAGCTGGATGCATATACCAGGACAGCAATAAAATAGACAACTTGTGCAAGTATCACCTCATGCAGATTGTATTAATAAACACTTTGAACAGTTTGGGGTTGAAATGTCAGTATACGTGGGTTGCTTTGTCACCATTAGCTTTTCTGTTTACATTAGAGATATGTATCATTGCTATAACATGTAGAAGGATAGAAACTGGATTTTCCTCCTATGGCTGCAAAATCAGGCCCTGGAGACATACTTCTGTGTAACAGGGATGAAAAGAAGAAAAGCATTAGCATAATGAAGCTGGTGGAAAAGAGTACTAAGGTCTCAATATTGGGGATGATATCAAAAGAAAATCATACCACTTCTTAATAAAAGTTAAACCTATGGAAGAAATACAGTGAATAGGCATCATACTTCAGATACAAGGAGCATAACCTTTCAGGAATCCTGCTTCAAATTTGATGAGCCTTTACACCAAGATTTGATTTTCATTAGCCTTTAAAATGGAACTTGTCACGAATAAGACCCATGACCTTTAACATAATGTGCACACATATCTGGGAACCACCTTAAAGAAAGAGTTATAAACAAGACCAAAAAGATAAGACAACACTTCAAGGCAAATTATACAGGAACTTGAACAGGTAGAAAATAAGGGAAGACTGTGATGAAGAGATGCCAGAAATCTGTGTCAGTCTTCACGCTAGCCAGTATTATAGTCAGTGGGAGAGAATGGGCTATGGAGTGGGGTGATATTGAAGTAATTTAGAAAGAATTTATTTACTGAGATAATAAAACATGAAGCCAAAGGATCCACTCAAAGAAAAAACCATCAAGTTCTCTCAAGGCTGAAGACAGTGGGGTGGGAAAAAGAAAATACATTCATTTAGCTTCATTTCATAGATGGTGAGGTGAAAGACAAGGTGAGATGCCTAAGGTTATGAGGTGCCCTTGTGAACTCTTACTCTGACATATGATGCTCCTGTCACACTGTTCTTTCCTAATTTGTTGCTTCTGATTTGTTCTTCCTTATAATGTAGTTCAATGTGTATATCAAAAATTACAACATAAAATTGATACTCAGCCAGAAAATGTAATACATATTCAAATAAGGACAGGATGGTGATTTCATCAGTCACTTCTCTACTTACCTTTCAGGGTAACAAAAAGTCTCAAATTCACACTGCTCAGTAGTCTGGAATCCCTATCTATCTAGACCCCCAAATTCCAGAAATCCACATTCAGCAAAGCAGAAACATCTAGCAGTTTCAAATAACAAGAAGGAAAATTAAAGCACAAATGGATCAAAAGATCTAGATCACATATGATTTTTTGTCTGAACATCTATTTTTATTCTCAGTTAACATTTATGCACTCTGTGTTAATAGCAAGTTCAACCCTATAAATGGCACCAAGATCCAAGCTGTTTCTGCTCAGATCCAAGCTGTGTTTTCTATGCACAGTTTACAAACCAAGCCACTGGTTCCCTGACAGTGACTGGCAAACCATCAGTGTGTACAGAACTTGTGGAAGTCCCAGGAGGACCAGCTGGGCAAGCACCAATGACTTTTACTTTTCCAGATGCTGAATCTTCTCAATAGAAACATGCTAGACTTCACATTCTTTTACTTTGCCAAATGACTATGTCTATTAGTACATGGTGTTATTTGGTCATGAATTGGGAAGAGGAAAGTCATGTGACTGTGCATAGGAGTGAAAACATCTACAAGTTTTTACTGTTAAGACATGCTTCAGTTCCCCTAGGAAAAGCTGTGACAGCTGCTGGACTAACAGCTATCACTGAGAAGACAAGACATGCCATGAAATTCACAGGAAAAAGGACACACTTCATTACTTGGAAGGGTACAGGCCCTTTAGAAAGTCCTCAGAAACACCACTGCACTGCACACACCTGATCTAAACACTACCACCAGCCAATATATGGCCAAATGCTTGTAGGGGTGCTACAGTGGTTCTCTCCATTTTGTCCCCTCCAAAGCATAGGATGGGTAGCAGCTCTGGTCCTTGCTGTCATTGTATGTATATCCTTTTAATGACAGGAGATGTGTATTAATACTTACCCAGCTCATGATGTGAATTGGATGGAGAAGTATCATACATAACTTACTGAGTTTTAGTAGAATATCTGGAGATCCATGGATGAGCAATAGAGAAGTGGAGGCTATTATCATATTGCTATAAATGCTTGCTGCAGAGCCAGGGGATGAAACCCATATGCTTCTGCAAATGCCTCACAGATCACTGTTTTGTGCTACTTTTGCAGTAATTGCAATTATTATAGGACTATATGAACAGAGATACAAAGTCTGAATTACATTCCACGTAATGATTTTCTGAGTAGTTCAAGGTTTGCATATAAAAGCTATTCTGAGTTGTTGTTGAAGACTGACAATGAGTATTTAGCTAAATTTAGCAATGTGTTAATTTTTGTTAACGTTAATATTGTATCAGTTGATTGCTCCTTACATTAGCAACGCGTCACAAGTTAAACTTTCAAACGTGAGCCTCATTATCATATGCTGGCAATCTCAGATTAAACTCCCATCCTACTGATGCTGTGCAAAGCCAGAATCAAAAAGTATCCATGTGGAACATTCTAGTCAAGAGCCAACTCTTGAAAACACAGGTTGGAGCATTAAAATAAAGCTGGATACTTATTTGGGGGGAAAAAAAGTAAAAATAACGATGGATGATGTCATTGTTACCGACCCATCTGTGATGTGACTGACATTGAACAAGAGAATGGACAAGACTCAGTACCTGCCCTATGAGGTTACAATTCAAATGGAAGAACACAGAACAGAGTCCCATGAAAAACAGAGGAAAATTACTTGTGTCCCAGAATGGTTTTGTATTTTGAAATAGTTATATTTTGCAGAAATATTATTGTTATATTATAAATTATATTATGGAGAAAACCTATGATTTATATCATAAATTATATTATTTATATTATAAACTACATCGTGCAGATAATTTTGGTAGGATTACAGTAAGTGACAGACACAAGTTGATAGGCAGGAGATCTTGGGTGGTACAAAGAGAAGTGGAAAGTAAGCAAGCAGTAAGAGCAAGATGCATGGCCTCATACAGTGGAAGTCAATGGCAATCTGGTGGCTAAGGCTGAAAGGCAGGAGGAACTGAAGATTCTACACAGCAAGAATCTGCAAGAATGCATTGCAATAGAGCAAATATAAGGGCTGAGACAATCTTTCAATCCTATTTGTGATACTGGTGTTTCAAGGGGAAAAATGTCATAGAATATCAGAAATACTCCAATGAGTATGAGGATGAGTGGAGCCACTCCTCTTGGATTGATACTAGGTCTTCAATTGAGAAAGAGGAGGTGAACTAACTGGGCAGTGAGACTGTACATGGGTGTCAATGAATCTTAGAGTGTCTTTCAGAGAGGTCTGCAGTGAAGTTGAGAGAGGGCAGTTCTTCTGCCAGACAGTTTGTGGACTTGCGTCCTCTTGCTCATTTTTCTACAAACTAAAAGGGAATCCAAGCAATAAACTGTTTTGCTTTACCTCACCAGCACTGACTTTTTGTCCAGTCCTTCTGCAGAATGCGCAGTTTAGTAAAAGAAAGAGTTTTGCTTCTTGTGCCCAAAGTTTATAAGGTGGCGTGGGGTTGCCTCTCTGAAGGCTTTTCACAAGAAAGTGGTGCTTTCATTGCCCATTTACTGTGAAGAAGACTGTACCTAGATCTCCAGAAGTACTTTGCAATTCTTGGTAAGACCATTCAGAGAAGTACTGTGAGAAGAAACACAGGATTTTCATCTATTTGGCTGTCCACCTGACACTGAATATGCTCTATGGTGACATAAACAACCACCATCTTAAATAAAAACCTCACTTCAGAATTAGCTTATGCAGCCTCCTTGAGATAAGCTGCATCACAGGACATACTTTAACATGAGAAAATCAGGAGTTGAAGAAGACCATAGAAATCAGGAGGAGTCTTAATAAGGAATGTCCTTCTGCACAAGCATCTAAACCAACATAAGCATTTTCAGGGTAAGATCCTGTGTTGATGCAGTCCTGTTCACTGTTGGACAAGGAGGAGATGGTAGTAGAGAGAAAGGACAGGGCAGAAAAAGAGGTAGTGGTTAGCTCTTTCAGCACAGAGAATCCTTCTAAACCTCACATGAAAAGACACAGCATCTGGAAAGCTGCAGGAAGGTAGATGAGCAGTGTGCAAGCTGGAGAATTCCCTCTATTGCACAAGCTATGCAAATGTAATTGTAGGCTAGAAAGTGCAGTGACTCATAGGTGAAGTGGATGTGAGAATATCTGGGTTAAAGAGAGTTTGTACAAAGAAGACCATGTGTAGGACCTCAGAAGTTCCCAGAGAAGAGGAAGTCAAAGGAGTTAATGAAAACCCATTACCAAGAGTCATCCTGCCACATATTGCTTTCTTGAAGTGGCAAGGGAGGAGCTCCTGAAGGTGTTTAAACCTGGTAGCATTTCAAAACATTCAGATATCCAGATCAGTCAAAGATTTGGGGGACAGGGGAAGGAGAAGAGAAAAGATGAAGCACAAACCTCAGTAAACAAAGGTTGGGAACAACTTGGGGTTTGGGCAGAAAATGATAGAGGTCATTGAACCAAAAATCAGAGGCATTAATGCAGATTAGGAGGGCACAGGTTGGACCCAAAACAGAAGCCCAAGGTGATGCACTCCAGCTGCTGTAATGTTATGTGGAGGAAACAAGAGCGTAGCACTGCCCCATGGTGCTTCACCTTCTGCAGTCTCACTACTCAGATGACCCCAATGATGTATGCATCAAGATTCACAGGAATAAAACACAGGATGATCTCCATGTTTCCTCAGCTAGACAGGCAAATGACAGATGAGGGGTCAACAGATGGCAGTAGAGGTAATTCAAGGCCAAGCTAACTTGAGATCTCAATTTTACTGTAGGGGGGGTTGACCAGTGATGCAGCAAGCATCAGAGAATTAAGTGTTGGATGTGTTCAAGACCAGGTTGGCTAGGGCCTTGAACAATATGGTCAAGTGGATTATGTCCCTGAGGGTTGGAACTAGATGATCTTTAAGGTCCCTTCCAACCCAAACCATTCTATGACTCTATGATTAAGAAATGAGTGCTTTGTAACCACCAGCCCATTCTTGACACATCTGTCCTTCATGACAAGGGGTGAAAATAGTGTATGAGCAAGTGTGAAGGGATAATGCTGCCTCCTCACCACCTCACTTTTGACTTCCTGCACGACCTGCCACGACTTTGACTTCCACTGCCACCTCACCCTTCTGAGGCACCTGGTCATCACCCTGCAGTTGCATGTTGTGTCCCCTCTGAGGTCAGGCTGCTTCATTGCTCTACTGAATGCCCTGAGATTCCTCAGAAGGAAAGGCACTGCCCAAGCTGTGACACATTACTCACATTGTGCCCTGTGTCTGTTGTCACAAGGTATTACTCTTCCAGTTACACAGAACTTAAGCAGGATTCTCTGAAGGGAAAAATGCTTTCCACTGGTCAGAGCAGTTGGTCCCTACAGTTACTTTGGAAACCTTCCCCTCAGACACTGAAGACCATCCAACTTTTTCCAATCAAAAAACCTGCTTGAAATTAGTAATAAATCAAACTCACTCTTCTCAGGCAAGACATCTCTTGATACCCACGTCCAGTGTGGCAGCAGTAAAGAAAACCAGGATGTTTTTCCTGGTGAAAAAACAGATGGCTGCAGCCTAGGTGGAGACTAAGAATCAGTAGCTGCTAAAACCCCATTTCTCTTGAGCTAACAGTATCTGCAATTTGCAAGCCACCGAGAATTAACCAAGAATCTTGGCATCTTGGCTTGCACATTGCAGAGCAGCAAAGTTTGGAACATGTAATTCTCTTTAGTTTCTCTATAGATCAGCTATCAGAAATTACTATGTATAAAGATTTCCCTCTACAGGTGGTTAGAGCTTGTAACAGCCTCTCACTTTCCTACATCACTTTAATTAGTATTTTGCCTCATCATTTACTTTGTTACTATTTTACCTATTTCCCCCACTCCACCATGGACTTTCAGTCTATTCCTAGTGGTAGCAAATTCTCTATGCAAAAATGTCAACTCCCTTTCATCCTCTGTAAGCTTCAACGCTGCTGACTTTGACTCTTTCTGAAATTAAAATTTCATTTGCAAGCTCGTTTCCCGAGTGACTTGACGCCTTCCTTCTCCCCCCACCCCAAAATGTGACAAAATCAAAGTTGCAGCCTCTACAAAGTGTGTGTGGGTCTTAAATGCATAGCTCCCTGCCTGCAGTTTGAGCTCGCAAACTAGCATGCTTTCCTGCAGGAACATCAAATGCACAGGACACACGACACGACAGCCTAGAGAACTCTTCACAAGGAGGGGGAATGCAGCGCTGTCCAGTCTTTTCCAAGGCAGGCAGCCGAACAAATCAGAAAAGTCTACTTCTTGCAAAAGCATCTAACAACTGAAATCAGGAAACTTTGCAAAAAAGCAAAAGGAAAACACCTGCACACACACACACGCACGCACACACGCACACACACAGAGAAACCTACCTTGCAAAATCTTCTTCACTTATTTTTGTATGCAAAGAAAAAGAATCAACAAAGCAAAACAATCCCCAAACAAAACAAAAATAAATAACTCCCTCCCCTCCAAAACCGCTTTCTCCTCTTCCCCACGCCTTAGCTGGATTTCTAGGGAATTTGGGGACGGGTGGGAAGAGCCGAGGGTGGAGGGGCTATATAAATAAACTAGAGCGTTTCGAGCTGTGTATCGCGAAAGGCTGTGGGCTTCGCGTAATGTGTGCCTGCACTCTTCCAGGAGAAAGGAAAAAAAAAAAAAAGAGAAAAAAAAAAAAAAAAAAAAAAAAAAAAAAAAAAAAAAAAAAGCCAGTTCGTGTTCAGAGCCTGACTTGGAGACAGGGAGAAGCAGCAGCCCCCTCCTCCCCTCCCCTCCCCTCCCCCGCCCCGCCGCCCACGCACCACCCCCGCACCGCCGAGCCCGGCACCTCCTGAGCGAGGCGAGCGCGCGGGGCGGAATCGCGCGGCCCCCGCCGCCCCGCGCCCCCGCCGCTATTTATAGCCCGCGGGCCCGGCCGGCCGGGCGGGCACACGCGTGTCCCTGCCTGCCTCCCTCCCTCCGTGTGCGGGCACCGCCACAATAACGCTGCCTTTCACAGCTAGTGAGCCTGGCTGCTTTTTTCGCCGCACTGGCTCTCATAGCAAATCTAAATATTTTTTTTTTCTGGGCGGGGGGGGGCGTGGGGGGTGATTGCAAACACCCACGGGGTGCGTGGGGGGCTGGGGGTGGCCAGGGAGGCGGCGGGGGTGCGTGTGCGGGAGCCAGGGTGTTGGAGCGGGCTCCCAGCCCTTGGCTCCCGGTAGCACAGTCAGTTCCTCCAGTGTGTGCTATTGACCTGCATTGACGTCATTGCGTCATTAGGTCTCCCTTAGAAACACTGACTTTCAAAAATAGTATCAAATTAATTCAACTGGCAGAGAGAAGCCACTAGCTGGAATGAGCCATAAAACTCCAGAATCTTCAGCCCGGCTTTGCTGTGCCAGCCCACCCCCCTCCCCCCAGCCCCCCCAGCCAAGCGGGCAGAAATCAGATTGTATGGAAAATACCACCGATGGAATAAAAAAAGAGAGAAAGAAAAAAAAAAAAAAGGAGGGGGGAAGAGGGAGACCAAATTAGATTGCAAACCCTAGACCAGCCTCTCTCCCTCTCTTTCCTTTCTCTCTCCCTCTCCCCTCCTTTCCCTTTTCTGATCTAAAAATATCCCCCTTGCTTGAGCTGACTGCGGTATCTTTTGTGTTGCATCTTTCTGTTTTTAGCCTTTGCATGAGCCATTGAAGGGTGGCCCGCAAGAGATCAGAAGCACAAGATATTGATCTATCGATACCCTCTGGGGCCAAGAATTAATTTTAAATGAAAGAGCTGCACCTTGATTTTGGCAGTGGGTGGGTGGGCAGATGACAGGGGTTATTTTAGGATACCATTCACATTCTATGAAGCCGCAGCTTCCACTTTCTCCCTCTAGATTCATTTTAAAAATATCTTTCCTTCCTCACCCCACCTCTCTCACGTGGACCTGTGGGCAAGCACATGTCACCCCCATTCATACAAACACAATGCAACGGAGCAGCGGTAATTTGCAGAGATGGTACATTCACAAACAGCAACCCAGTCGCTTTAATGCAGGTTGATTTCACAGAAAGGACATCACAGCCCAGAGGAATTTGATTAGACTGGTGACTTAAATTTGCAAGCTGCTTATTGGGTTCCTTATTGTCTTCACCCTAAGTTAGCAAAACTGATTTAATCTCTCTCTCTTCCGTTTTTTTAAAAAAAGAAGTAGGAGAAAAATTCCTTTTACACTGTAGATGGTAGACCTAAATCTTAGAACCAGTGGTAAAGGACAGTAAAAAACATTGATGGCGATCAGCTTTTGAGGGCTTTGCATCAAGGCACACACCCATGGCCAGATACAGCTATATCTATCCATGACCTACACTATGCAGAGCTGTACATACGTAGCAAACAGCAGATCTAATCCTGTAACCTTCACAGTTCAGGAGAGTATTTGAGGATTTTTTTTTTTTTTTTTTTTTTTTGCATTGGTGAAAATATTCAGAAACAGGGGCATGGTGCTAGACAGTAATAATTTGCAAGATCAGGCCATAAATAGGGCTCTAGCCCTGCAAACATTTATTCACGTGCCAAGTGTTAAGACTGTGACTAATCTAATTTGAAATCAAGGGGATTACTCATAGTAGTAACATTAAACTCATGCATGTTTGCAGGATCAGGGCCTAAATGATTAATCACCACTGCAGCTAGGCACTTTTGGGTACACCATTTATTACTTAAAATATTTTAGCACCGTATGCACTCAGATCCATCCTGGAGAGTGTGCATTGCTCTACTGTAGTGAAGAATGAGCATCATATTCTGCTGAATGAGGAAGTATGCAACACACCCCAATATTCTTATGCTTGATCTGATTTTTGCAATACTGCTGATCCTCCCAGAGGCCCTGGCTAAAACCACTTGGGGCAAATTTGGAGTCATTTGAGCTAGAAGTTGCAGATGCACAGCCTGCCTGAGATGGGCATCTCACATGTCGCTTTTTTCCATGTGGTGGCCACATATGCACTATGGCTGGAACTGTATCTGCAGGCTGCTGCTGACTCCAAGTTTAGCACTGGTGTGCACAGAGACTCCACTTTTAGTTCCGAGGGAGAAATAGAGAAAGACTGGAAGCATGGCCATTGTATGAATCATTCATTCATGCATTCATTCATCTTTCTATTACTACTGATGTTATTATTATTACTACTACTACTATTATTATTATTGTCATCATCATCATCATCATCATCATTTTGCAAAAGATGTTTTGGCCCTGTTCAGACTGGTCTGTTCTTTGATATTCATTTCTGCTCATGCTCAGCACCAGTGATGACACTCTACTACTAAAGTGATTGACCTTTGACCCTGGGTCCCTACACGAGCTGGTGGCAAACTATCGAGTCAAAGAAAGTGAGTTGAGCAAGAGGAGGAAGATGTGATGAGGCAAGAAGGTTTCCAGGCAGCTTGCTGGTAAAATAACTAAGTGATCCATGTGGCTCACGGGGTGCCATGGGGTGTTGGCTAAACCTGAGCAGCACCCATGCACTGTGCAGGTGACTTCTCTTGACAGCTTTTGGGAACAGAGTGATATACACGCTTCTCATGTTTTACAAGAGCTCCTTTTGTCCAAAACCCACTATATCTGGTTTAAACCAACATTTGTGTGTTCTCTAAAATAAACAGTCGAATGTTGTTTTAGAAACATAAGTAGTCAGGAAAAATCAGTAATGACTTACTGAGGGAAGATAGAAGACAGTCAAAAACAACAGGATTAGGTTACCTGGAGCAAGGAAAGTGAATGCAGTCAAAGAAAAACAAGCAATTTGGTCATCTACTCCAATAAGTCACTGACAAAAAATACCTTTAACACAGACTGTTCTGGAGTTTCTAAATTTTTTATATTCTGGGGATAGTGGACAGAGGAAAGGCTTTGGGGCATGTGCACTGACTGAAGAGAGGCAGGATGGGTTGGGTGGATGCAGAAGCAAGAAGGGTCCGGAGGAAAGCACAGGAAGGAGAGGGTAGGATTCTGGAGGGGCAAAAGCAATTAGAGCGAGAGGCTTAGAAGACAGCAGGAAAAAAAGCAAGGGAGTAGAGCTGGGGCCCTAGCTCAGAAGTGTGATGAAGGGCCTGGTGCAGAATGAAGGCCAGGTGGGCAGTGAAGAGGACAAGTTAGAAACACCTTCCATTCCCCTCTGTGTAAGCGCAGTAGAGGGGAATTCTGCTGGGAACCAAGCCTGTCTCTGGCCAGAGCCATCTGGAGCTGTGCAGTGTTTTCCTTCATGTGGCACTTTTGTTGGACCAAGAATGAGCTTCTGGATTTCCAGAGCTGTCAACCCCCTTCCCAATGCGTCAGGAGCAGCCTGGGGCTGGCCCTTGGCTCTCGTCCCTTGTGCTGCCACTCTGCGCATGGTACAGTCACACCTCACAGTACTGCCATGCTCTTACTTGCCCACAGATATGTCAAATAAGCTCCAGTGTGATGTGGGAAGGAGAAGGGTAAAGCTGGGATGGACATGTGGGAGGAAACATGGGAGGAGAGTTGCAAACAGAGCTGCATGGAAAGGAAGGGGAAGGTGTCAGAAGGTATGGAGGTACAAAGTGTGGGTGCAACGGAGGGGATTTCAGAGGACCTGAAGCTGTAGGAAGTAAAAAGAGCCCAAAGGAATATGGTAGATGAAAGCAGTGAAAAGAAATGGGAGAAGCTGAGCAGTTCAGCTTTACAAACTTCAGAACTAACACCCCTACCTCACAGGGCTTTGGGGTGCTTTGTTTCAGGTCTCCTGCTTGTTGTATGTGCTCTCTTCACATTCGTCCTCTCCATCTTTCAAAGTGTAGTCAATGGCTCCAGGCTACTGCACAGTCCTTCCCTAGCTCTTCTTTGGAGCTTCATGCTGGTACCTGCAAATATAGGAGCATAAAGAGGGAAGTACTGTGCAAGACAGTGAACCAAATCCAGTGTGGGGATCTGGGCTCTCGACATGGAAAAGGTTACGTTTTTTTAGGGGTGCGTACGTTTGTGTGAACTGAAGAAGACTTGGTACGATTTGGTATCCCAAAACTTTGCTTACAGGGAATTAAATTTCCTTCATTTCTTTTCAGGAAGTAGAGAAGCAGAGAGTGGGTGAAAGCAAGCAAGGAAACCGAAGAGACAGAATTGTGTTCCACACGTTGCTATTTGCAATTCGACCTCAGTTCTGCCCTCTGGGTGCTGTGCCACAGCAGGGCCCTCACCTGCCATTGCATGCACACTGGAAATGAGTATGGAGGACACCTGGACAGAGTCTAATGTCTCCCTTGCTGTGGCAAAATGCAAGGCAAGGTCACAAAAGCAAACAGGTCCAAGCTAGGCTTGGCCTCTGTTCGAGTGTTGTGCCTACATACATCACATAAAAAGATATATTGACTTTTCCCTTTCTATACAGATTCCTTCTGTGTAATGGCCTAGCTCACTTCCCCCAGTGACCAGATCACCCCACTAGGCTGTGGACAATTCCTGCAGGCACATTGGCCAAACCTCTGCCAGTGAACCAAATAACCCACACTCCATCTCTCAACATAGACCTTGCAGTGTATCACGATATCAGCTTTCCCAAGCTACTCTGACAGACAATCAATACAGCTACAGTCAACACAGTTAATACACTCAGAATAGATGCAGATAAATGCTGGATTTCCAATTTGTTGTCTGTGATTCTAATAATAGCACACCCAAAGAGAGTGTCTCAGGTCTATTTATTAGGCTTCTCAGTTTTTGCCATGCCATTTCCAGGAGCTAATGCTAGCAGCTCACAGTTAAGATTGTGTTGTGAAGGGATATTTCTTTTAGCATTTCATTGTTGACTTCTTAGGCATTGCAGTCCTATGACTATTGGAATTTTCTAGAAGAGCAGGGAGTTACCACACCACCTGTGCAGCAACAAATGTTGGAAGCACTAAATAATAGTGAAAGAAGGCAGTTCAGTGCACACAGTGCTGTATGGTTCAGTATAAGAGAGAGTGCTGTACACAAGGAGATTTCAGTCTAAACGAGGAACTGTACAAAGAAGAACAATTAGAAGAGAGGAAGAAGAACGGACAGAGCAAGTTACCAAATTTCACTGTGGGTGGGACAGACACATCTTGCTGGTTTTAGCTTTTAAATCAAATTGGCATCCTGTATTTAAAGGCTATTAGGAATTACTGCAGGAGCTTCAGTCATGGAAGAAGAGCCAGGAGATTTTCAGTGTGGCTAAGCTTTGTGGCACATGGCTTTAGGTGTATTAGAGGCCACAGGCTACAGAGAGCACATGAGCAAGTGGCTGTGTCTAGCTGCAAGTCAAAGGACGATGTCTTTTTTCCCATATGCAGGAGGGTTACCCTTGGAACCTGGTGTCCAAAGGGAAATTTCTGGTCCGCACAAAGTGCAAGGAGTCTGACAAATGGAGGATTTATCTGAAATTTAGCAAAAGCAAAAAGTACTTCCAAAGGCCTGACAAAGTGGTAAGACAGTGAGAAGTGACTGTCCTGCATCCTGCCTAACCAAACATGTCCCAAGGACAAGCTAGGCTTCCCAAAGCTTTGCCCATGCCACACACAAACTGTTGAATGGTGTGGTGTTGCTTTCAGCATCATGACATAGTTACTGAAAGGAGACCCTTATGCAGCAGCCTTGGATATGATATCCTAGGCTTTAGCATACTTGCGGGTGAGTTTGTTTCTGCTGATTTCTCCAACAAATGTTATCATGTGTCAGAGCATCTTACACAACAGAAAGACTTTTGCAGGTCTATTTCTACCTTTGCTGCATGTACTCAAAATTTTTAGAGGCACCATTTTGGGAAACTCATTCAAGACATAAATCTGTTTCTGACTACAGGTAAATCTAGTCTGCTTCTCCTCTTCTTTTTTTTTTTTGTACAAAACCTTCCAGTACCTATGTCTTGCTTGTATCTGTGCAGAGGCAGAGATGGAGACAGAGGGCAACACTACCTTCTGACCTGCATGATGGTTCCTTTTTAAAATAAGATGAAGGGGCTTGAAGACTGAATAATCAAAGTTAAACAATGGTGGCTGTAGGCCTGGTCTTCCCATGCCCAGTTACCCGAGGAGGCATTCCTTGTGACACATCTGTTTGTCACTATGGACAGAGTATCTCCCCTCTGCATGCTGTGGGGACAGCCCTGGTACTTCTCCTTACTGTCTGGCTTTCCCCCTCCCTCTTCCCATCAAAGAAAGGAAAGGGAAGCATAAAATAATCCAGGGAGCAGGGTAAGGGTCGCTGTCTGCAGCCCTGCCCCTTATTTCAGTGCAGTCTGTAGTGACTGGTGGAAGAGCCCTTGAGCCTGCTGGCTGGTCAGAGCTCACAGTGGGTGAAGGTCTGGCAGCACTGCCCAGACACTGAGAGGGGAAGCGTTGCAGAAGAAGGGCACAGGCTCACAGGGCAGACAGAATGAGTGTTGTCTCCCCCATCCTGATATGGCTTAGGACCATTCTGATCAATTCCCTTCTTTCAAATTCATCCTTGGCTGAACTCCATATCCTAGAAAGTTATAAACTGACTCCCAGCACATCTGGCTCCATTTTGGATTGAGAATATAGAACTCTAAAAAGCCAATAAACCAAATATTTTTTGTGAGATGTTCAGACAGAAAAGCTTCTGCTCATCTCATATTTTCTTTTATCCATTTCATTGGATAGCCCATAGAAGGTCTGGGCTAAAGCATCCCCAGGGGTCCATGCTGCCTGTTCAGTGCTCAGCCCCTCTCTCTTCCTTCAATGCTGGTTGCCCTTTGGTAAAACCACCCAAGCCCCAACACAGTGCTCCAGGGTTAGGAAGAGACAGCAAAAGGCGGGGAACTTACCGTGGTGAGGATGGGTTCAGCCACACCAGGCTAGGAGATGGAGGTGGATGTCAAGTTTGCTTAGAAATAAACATTCTGCTTGTAAATATTCTTTTTAGCTGTCAGTCTCCTCTACTGTCACCTAGTGAAGGAATTTAAAATGTTTGGCAGCTGAGAACATTTGCTACAAAACCTTAAAATGCCCAACAAGGCATCCCTAGAGCCAGCTCGAGCCTGTGACTATCACTAAGATCTTCCTGGCTTTGGAACTGCTGCTGTCATTACTTTCAGTGGAGTTCAGGAGCAGAATTAGGCTCTCTGACTCGCCCCTCACCAGAGCTCCCTGCTTCAGCAGGAGAGAGGCACAGAGGGGCCCCAGGTGCACTTTAGGCCCCCACCACTCCTCCCCATCTCTCTGTTTCCCTGGGCACAAGCCCCCCGGCCAAGCTCCCCCGTCACTACCCGTGTGTTCTCCAGCAGCATTAACTTATGCACACACCATTCACCAATTGTTCAGCTTTTTTTGTCAATGAAGGCACATTTTATGAATTAGAAGAGCACATGCCCCCTTGTGGCTTGACTTCGCTCCCTGCTCCACACCGCCAGCCCCCTCCGCACCCCGGCGGGGGGACTCGGGCACGGCGAGGCTTCGTTCGAACCTGCACAGAGGTTAAAAATAGCCCACGGCACCCGGAGAGATGGCCGGGGTGTTCGAAGGATGAGCTGGAATGACAGCATGCAAAGAAACACAGAAAAGAAAAATACTAAAAAAAAAAAAAAAAAAAAAAAAAAGAAAAGGAGAAAAAAAAAAGAACAAAAAAAAGCAGTAGCTTAAGGAATAGAGGAATATATATTTCTACAGGGTTTTAAGAAGGGTTTAGCTAATTGAATCAAACTGAAAAGTAAGGCAGCTGACACATATGCAAAATGCAGTCCCCTGTTCATCCATGGAGCAGGTACAGTACAGCAAATGGCTTCTGCCTGACCTATATGGCTCAGACACTCGCTAGAGAGCATGAGTGGAGCTGATTCTTCACAGCCTTTTCTCTCCTCACCCCTTCCAGTCCCTAGCACAGGATTTTCTGGGGTCGACCATGGTAGCAGTTTAATCACAAGAACCAGTTTTTACTGAGAACTGAAATGAATCCCATGACCTAATCCACAGAGGGACTCCTGAGAGGATCTGGGTACAGCACTTTGATTTGGGAAATACAAGATTAAAGACCAGAGGAGAAGAAGCAACACCGACAGTGCACAACCCACCCATGGACCTCATTTACAATCAGGGTCACATCCTGCAGTTGTTATTCATGGCAAAACCCAAGGAGACTGAAGCCAGAACAAACCTCCAAAAGCCAGCAAGAGCCCTGGCATCACAGATTGTGGGATTGCTGTCTCTGGGATTGTGTCTTGGGTTAGGAACTAGGAATGCCAGGGATCTGATTCCAGCTATCATACTACTCCTTTCCTAGGCAAGTCTCTGTAAAATGAGGATTTAGTTCTCCACCTCCTGGGGGCTATGTGGCTGAATTATTGATGGTAGAAGGTGAAAAGCAATAAACAAGAAATCAACCAAATTGCTAGCATGAGGGAAGAACAGGTATTAATATAATTACAAAAAATAAAATCTTTGTTTCTGCAAATGTGGGAAGGAGTGCTGTCTCGTGGTTACTGGAGACAGGGAGAGGCAGGACTCCTGGACTGCAATGCTGGCATGTGTGCAGCAGCTTGTTAAGCTTGACCTAAGCACTCAGTGCAATTTGGTCCTTGCAGTTGCACATTCCTTGGTCAAGGATTTCCTTGTTGTTTTGTGGGGAGAATCTAGCACTATGGTGCCCATGGGTGGTATCATGAGGAGACAGGATGCTAGACATAAGCCACACAGACACACTTGTGCATGTGCATATTTGCAACCCTTTCCAGTGTAACTGTCTGTCTACACCATTAAAAACATTTTTGGGTTACTGTCTTACCTTTATATCTGTACACACTAAGACCTCGATCATGATTAGGGCTTCTGAGAATGGACATAATAAAAGTTTAAAAATACAAACAGTAGTGGGTGTTATGAGTGACCTTTGTTTCCTCTGCCTTAGACAGAAAGCCTTGTTTTTCAGTAAGCCTTACACAGACTTATATAGCTTGTGGGATGTTTTAGTTCATGTGACTGTCAGTTTAAAATACTTGGGTGGAATATTTAACTTGAATGCTTTCCACCTTTTTCTCTCGTTCTTTGCATGAACCAACACAGGTTTCTTCTCCTGAGTGAGCAGAGTGTCTTTAATACAAGCAATGGCAGCTAAACCTGAAATTTCTGTGTATTCTCCTTCACAGGTCATGGTTCAAAATACTCAGTCAAGCAAATAAAGCCCCTTCACACGTGGGGAGAGCTAAGCCAGTAAACTAGATCATCTCTCTTTCCTCCTCAGAAATGCAGAAGAAAGCAGCTTGCTAACTTACCTTTCTTAGGGCCAGGGACCAGCTCCTTTGGCTCCCAAAAAGAGAAGGGGACTCAACACTTGGTGAAAAAATTGTAACTGCCACCTGTTCACAGGAGCAAATTACCAGGACTGCATCCCACATTTCTCTAATATGTTTTTCAAAGGTAAAACACACAAGATTCTACCCAGGAGAGGGCAAAGATGCTTTTGTCTTACTAGATTTGGAGCTCCTGTTAGAGATGTCTGGAGAGTTACTCCAGTCAGCAAAGACATCCTAAGGATGCAATATCATCTGAAATATCTTTGGTTCTCTGTGCTATGAAGATATCAGTTCCACTATGTTCCTAATGTCATGCCCAGTGAGCCCCCATCAAACTGACCTGATACATGGGAGCTAGGGGTGCTCAGGGCTAACTCCAAAGGGCACTGGGAGCCCCCACCATCACTGGTTGGTTGCTGGGGAGAGATCCAGTCCTGCTTCTGTGGCTACCACCACTCCGAAGTGCAGTGCAGAGGGGGCTTGTTCTTGCTCACCACGTTTGCTCTGGTGTGGACCAGGGAACTTTGTCCCCTGTTTGGCTCATCTGGGATGGCTGACATGAGAGTCCTTGCCTATACATGCTGGGCAGGCTCTGAAGAGGAAAATTGCTCTCCCCTGCCCATGTCTCTGGCACACCTGGTGGTGCCTGAGAGGGTGAAGCTCTTCAGGTCTTTGCATCGATGCAGCCTTAAACAGGGAGTGGGAGGAAGATGGCTGGTGATGGGCTGCAGAGCTCTTTGTACTGACGTTGTTTCTGCATGATAGAAATTATGAATCCAGGTGGTTCATTCCTTTTGGACCCAGCATTGGAAGAGTGGATGATAAGAAAGCACCACATAAACCAGGCAAAGGTACACGTACAGAGGATAAAACTGTCCTATGCATTACCCTGGTGTAAGGGGTCAGAGCAGTCATATTGCCAGAGTTACTTGAGCCCACTGCAGCCACAGCTGTGTTTTGTATTTTACCTTCCCTCTTTTCCAGCTCCTTGTCACAGTGGGGATGTGACTATTGGAGTCAGGCAGGGCAGGCAGCCTGCCGTGGCTTGGGAATGGAGGTGGGCAGGGGCACGAAGCGCCGGGGCCGGTGGTGGGGAAGTGTGCTGCGGCGAGGGGGCTGCGGCGGGGAGCATATGCTGCTCCTCTGCCGGGTAACTACATTTACCTTAGGGATGTCCGGGTTTGTAACGGGGTTGTTTGGAGTTATTCGCCCCCCAGCACGTAGGGCTTACGTGCCTGTGCCTAAAAATAGACTCGAGCTCTCCAGGCCCTCAGTGCCGGGAAGGAGGGCAGAGGCTGAGCTGCCCCAGCGCGGTGGTGCCGCAGGGACGCGGAGGGGAGCGTGCCGCTGATGTAACCGCGTGTGTCCCGGCCAGGGCTGGGATGTGCGCTGGCTCCGTGCTGGCTCTGTGTGCGGAGCTCACGTGGAGCCACTCCCGCAAGGTGGTGGTGTGGGGGTGCGTGGGGGCATGAGGAGGCGGGGGGGCTGCCGGCGAGGCCACCCGGGCTCTGCCCCCCCGGAGGGAGCACGGGGCGGGGGTATGGCTAAGCTGCGCTGAATCCCCTTTAAAAATCTGCAGTTTGGTGCCTTACTGGGTTTTATTTCTCTCTGCTGTTCCTCTCTCGCCCTGGAGTTCTGTAGTAGCCCTGAATTAGCATGTCACGTGTATGGCATGTGGAAATGAATCAGGGGCATGTGAGGAGGAGGAGGACGCCTGTGTCTGTGTTTGCATCCAAGGATCTCCTCTCACTCTGTGTTTGCGTAGGTGTCTAGCTCCCTTCTCCCTCCTCCCATCTCTGCCTGCCTCTCTCTCCCTGCCTCCCTCTCATCCCTCCATCTGGCCAGCCCAGCTCTCCCTGCCAGCTCAGGCAATACCTCAAGCAGAAACTGCAGTTTTTTCCCTGTACCCCGTTAGAAATATAGGGCGGCCCTAGGCTCTGGACACGTATTCGGGGGAGAGCAGGCACACACACACACCCCCAAATCAAGCTCTCTTTCCTGCTCTCCACCTTCCCTGGATTTTTGCTCCTTAGTCAGCACCTCAAGCCCTGCAGACTGCACCAAGGGCAAGCTTATTAATGCTAACAACAACAGAACACAGCTGCAAACCGGGTCCCAGAGCTGCCTCTGTCAGTGGGTACATTGCCCTCACCCCCTTTTAGGGAACTGCCACCAGCACACGTCTGCATATAAAGCCAGGCATGAATCAAATCCGCCCACGAGCAGGGAAGGGAAAATGTCCCCAGAGGGGCACGGGAAGCAGGCAGGACCCCCAGGGAGAGGGGCCAGATATGGTGAGGGGAGCAAAGGCGCAGTGACAACGGAGGGAGCTGGGGAGGAGGCACTGAGACCCACTTGGGGAGTTGCCACACATGTGCCATGATTCTGCTTGTCTGCTCCAGGCAAGGTCAGAGCTTGGCACCCCAAAAAAGGGGTGATGCCAGGGAAGGGTTGGGGAACACAGTACACCCAAGTCCCTGGGTCAACAGGCCACATAAGCCCAGAGTTCCCAATCCCAGTTATGACACTAAGTGGACATGCTGCCCCCTCCCCCTTGGGACAAACTCCTCTTTTTTTAGACTCTCCAGCTCTACTGGGTGAGATGGGATGTTCCTGCATCCCCCCAAATCCACCTCCAAAAAAGGCAGGTGGATTCTCACTCTGACCAGCTACCAAGTACTCCCTGATCCCAGGCAAAGGTTGCCCAAGACGATTTCATTCAAAGCCCCCATACTAATCCGGAAATAGCTACCCGACATCTCCCTCCTCAAATCTCTTCCAAAACAGCTTCTGTCCCCTGCCAAGCACTGGAGACAGCTCTCCTTGTCCACCTGCCCCCAGCTCCTCTCCACCTTTCATGCCATAGTCCTGTTCCCTGCCTCTAACCGCCTTCCAGGCTTTCCCCTGCCCTCCTTCCCTTGCCCGGGGCCCTGCGCCCTGCCCTGCCCCGTGGACTGCCCTGTCCCGTCCCCCCCGGGGGGCTGCTGCTGCTGCTGCTGCTGGCAAGGTGCAGCCTAGTGTGGCGAGAGGCTATAAATAGCTCCGTAAGCTCCGCTCTCACTGACACCGTTTGGACAGAGGATGGAAAAATAAACAAAGGAAACTCCAGGCACCAAGCAGCAGCTACATTCCTCATGCTAAATAATGTCAGATTTTCCTCCAAGGTGTGTGGGTAATATACAGATCGGCACTGGGGGGTGGAGGGGGGAGCAGGAATCAAAACAAATTATACACACCCAGTGCATGTCAATATTTTGGTCCCTCTCATTCTGCCCTGTAGTAGTTAAGCACACGCAGATTGCCTATATTTAGAAAAGAGTATATTTTTAAATACTCCGAGATGGAGATTGTTTCCATTAATAATGATGGAGCACGTTGGAGGAGGCAGACCTGGCGAGGAGCTGTCGAATGTTGCTTTAGTGACATATAGAGGCCTGATAGATAAAGGACAGGGCAGGAGCAGAACAAATATTTTGAAATCAAGCAGTGATTACCCTGAAGTTTGCAGTTGTGTTGCTATTTTTACACAGGGGGCTGTTTGCACCAGGAGATTGTTCACAGTTCCCTGGTGCAGAGACTCAGGCAGTGGAAGAGGAATTATATTATCAGGGGTTTATTTTATTTTGTGGTATTTTTCCTTTTTTCTTTTTTTTTTTTAATTGAGGACAGAACACATGCTGCAGCAGAAAGGTTCAGCTCAGAATGGATGAAAGAGGGATGGACAGAGAAAAAAAAGTAGCATTTATTGCCCAATTCTAGGATGCTAACTCAGCCTTGCTTAGGAAGGGCAATGTCTGCATTTTAACAAAATCCTTTTTTTCTTCCCCCCTCCATTCTGCCATTCTCAAAATAGCCTCTCCCAATCTCAGTATTCCTACAAGGATATTAATGGTGAATTTTCGTTTATATTATGGAAGGAAGTAAACAACCAAATAAGATCTGCACCATAACATGTGAGGAGCTAGACAAGCTGGGTATTAAGAGGCTGCCCAAGGAGCTTAGCATGTGAAAAGAGAAAGAGAAAAAAAAAAGAAAATAATAAAGACAAAAGGAAAAAAGCCTTTGCACTTACTTTATAGCTGGATAAATAGAAGTTGAGTGACTCACTGAAGGCTATAGAGATAGTCTGTGGCATTGCTGGGACACAAAGCTGGTTATTCCATCTTATGGCAACACCCTTCACATGATCAAGAAGATGCTTCCATTTTTCTTTTTTAGCTATCTCACAGGCAGGATGCTGAAAAGCAGAAATCCCAGTAATCTTCCTATTACTCTATCATGGAGGGACATGTACCAGACAGAGCTGCCCTCCCCATCTGATGTCCAGCATGGTGGGGGGAGGCAACCCCGGCAGCCTCCAAGGCCCTTCCATGTTGCAGTCATTCCTGTGCCCAGTCTGGATGTGGATGTGGCGAGCGGGCACCTGGGGTTTGAGGTGGCAGCTGCCTGCAGTCACGGTGCTGCCACCTGGCCCTGGTGCTGGTAGGGCTGCCTGGGGGTGTCCCTGCTCCTGTCCCCTGCTGAGCTGAGTCAGCCCTAACCCAAAGCTTCCTCACTCCTGGGGAGGAGAGGCCAGAGGAGGCTCCAGCATAGCTGTTCAGGTACCTCGTGCAGGGAGCTTTAGCTTTTCCCCCAGAGCGCTGTCCTGGTGACACTGGGGAAATCCACTCCTGAAGGACGTCTCCCTGTCTCCCATCTCCACTTCCTGGTCAGGGCTCAGGCCCTCTCCTCAGTCATGCCATGTGGGGAAGGTCATCTTCCTCTGTAGCCTCCTAGGAGGGAGCTGGCCTTCACCAGCTATGGCAGTTACCTAATTTATCAGATCTGCACATGCAAATAAACCCCTAATCTCCTGGGAAAACCCATTCAGGCACCAAATTTTCCCCAAACTGGCATGCACAGAGAACAGATATGACCTGACAGGTAGGAAAGCACTGGGAGCAGTTGCTCCTCAGGCTTTCTCTTGGTTCTGTCATGACCTGACCTGGGTAAGTCATGCTCCCTTACCCAGCAGCACAGAGCAGGAGTACCTGGGGTAGTCACAGAGTGAGATTAATCAGTGACTTGTAAATGCTTCTAAACTCAGAAAAAATGAAAGTTAGATGATGGAAGATGCTGAAAAATTTGGGAATGTGGGAGAGCTCCCAACCAGAGTCTTTTTTAACCTGCCCTGCACACGCACACACCACACTGCTGAGAAAGGACAAAGCCTGTCCCCAGCTGGTCTTCACCAACACCAGGGTGAACCTCAAGCTGTCAGATCACTTAAGAGGATCATGGTGGTTTTTTGGCTTTGTTATTTTTTATCTTGGAGAGTTCAGCCCACATATTTGAGCTTTTCCCTCACAACTTCCTTACAAACAGATATAGTTAAAGGCAACAAACTGAGCTGCCTCCTTTCTCCAGAGGGAGAGGGGTGGATAGAGGTGGGTATTTCTGGCTAAGCCTACAAGACTTGCTGAAAAAACTTCCCTTGAAATGTATGTGTGGAGTTCAAATCTATCTTCAGCTAAACCTTTGAATGAAAAATAAGTCGACAGCTTCATTCCACCCAACTGATGCACAGGCGGCACACCCCACACACAGGAGCTTGGGATTTGGGGGAGAAGCCGTGGAGGGATTCCCATTAAGGAAACCCCGCTCACTGTCTGCTCTGGTAAGGTGCGGGGGAGGGCTCCTCTCCTTCTCAGCGATATGAACATGAGATCAGTTGCCTCATGGTTGCGTAATGCCCTCACTCATTTGGGAATTCATGTGTTACTCCATTTAAAGCCTCTAAGAAGAAAGCCCTTTTTTCAGGGATTAGGGGCTAAGGAGTGCTGTTGAGCAAAGTCACTGGGATTGTGTTCCCAACCGTCTGTCTTGTACCTCGTGGAAACTCTTCCCTCTTCTAGGTTTCCTCTCCAAGGGAAATGGCTGCTTCACTTGGGGCTGGAGGTGGGAGTGAGTTAGCATATGTGCTGTGTGACTGCCTCTGGGAACTGGGGGCCACAACATGGGAACTGAATGGATTTGACCTTTTAGCACAACGCGGCTGCGATGTCAACGTGCCTGTAAAGAGTGACATAGCGTAGAAGACCAGCCATTTCTGGAAAACTCGTCTTGCCCTTCCAACCTCCCTCAAGTCTGCTCCTTGGCAACAGAGGGTGAGATGGACCCTGGTTTTAAACTATGGAAGGTTACCAACTTCTGCAGTTGTGCTATAGCTGTATCTACACTGTCACAGGTTTGGAAGGACACTAATTTACTACAAGCTCTCTTCCCAAACCAAAATAGGCTCTCGCCTTCTCTTTATGTTTTGGTTGTGATGGCTCATCAAGCTAATGGTGGCACAGACTGCTCTCAGGGGGTTGTCACAGAGTGGCAGAGCTGGAGGGCACCTCTGTTGCTTTATCTAATCTATCCATCTAGATGGAGCAGAGTCAGCCATAACCAACGTCATTCCTGACAGATGCCAGTTCAACCTTTTTAAAGGCTTTGCCAATATCCATTACACCACAATCTCCTTTTCACAGAGGACCTCTCTGTGCTGCAGACAGCAAGTGCAATGGTTCAGCACTGGCCACACTCATGCCCCCAAACAGAGAACTTGGATGGGCCTGGCCAAGGTCCATGGTCACATCACATGAAGTGGACTGGACTGTTAATCCTGGTAGGCAGCAACCAGCTTCCATGTTAGCCCAGAAACATTAAGCAAGTGTAGGTTGAACCTGCACTATAGAGCTGTGAGTCTTGTGGGCAATATAACTATGAAAGAAGAGACATGGTATCTGCTACTCCTTCTTTTGGAAACTCTTGGAATCATGAAAATGAAATGGGGGTATAAAAATAAATACAGTTATGGAAGACAGCTCCAAGGAAGACTCGCAATAGGAGGCTGAGGTGTAGGATGACTCTTAGCCGAGCCCCAGGACTAGGATTTCTATTGGCCTTGATGACAATAAGCCTCTAGCTGACAATGCAGGCTGCTGTTATGCTCTGATATAGCTACAGGGACAGTGGCACCACGCCAGCTGGGTGTTTTATTCATATTTTCTACTCTTATAAAGATAGGCTCAAGTGACTTATATGTCACTGACCACATACTACACATTTAAAGTCATTGTCATGGATTTGATTTCTGGGGGTTAGGTTGTTGTTGTTTTCTTTCTTCCTTTTTTTTTTTTTAAAGATATTAATTCCTTTCCCTCTGCTCTCCTCAATTTAATTATGGCCATGTAATCTGGAGATCTGTAAGGCTCTAGCATGAGGTCTCTGGCTATCAAGTTTCCATGTTCACAATTAGCAAATGGAGACAAGAAGAGTAGCACTGGAAGAAAGGGGTTTTAACTTAAGATGCTTAAGAGGATCTGTGATCCTGTTGTCTCATCACTGACAGGAGGGCCATGGCTGAGGAAGGTTTTAGGTTTCAAGCCCAAGATTCAGGACACTTAAACCAGTATGAAAATCAGACTTTGTTGGACTTTCTAGAGATAGACAAATGGTAAGGAATTAGGAGCACTAACGGGATTTTAAGCCACCCCCTGTAGTGTTCAAGAAACATTGAACAACACTGATGTCTGCTTGATCTTAACTGAGAAGTTCTCATTTCCTCTCAAATGTCACTGAATGGTGGCTTTTGAGCAACACAAGCCTGAAATTACTGAAATTAATTTTTTCACCTTCTGATTAGCAGCAAATGCTTTCTCCCTCTTTTCTCACCCATCTCATACCATAATAGCCTCAGAGACATCTCACTTAAACTTTGCATTTGCTCCTAGACAGATTCTTGCAGAGGGCAAGGGCCTTTGACCCAGTCAAGTACAAGACAAGAGGCTTGGAAAAGTCCAGTTTGGCACCTACAGTGCTTCCCCCAGGACTTCTACACTGCACTGATGTGTGAAGAGCACAAAAACATCAAATACTGATTAGCAACATCATCCAGAAGCTTGCTGGCACGCTTTTGAGTTCAGTATTCATCCACCATACTTTCCATGTATGAAAAGTTATGTTTCATGCCACACTCCTGCATTGCTAACTAGGCATCTTCAGCATAGTTTTATCTAATTTTAGGATGAACTCAAAGGATAGATTCAGAATGGTACTATCCCAGAATTAAGAATAGTAGACATGGTGTTTTGGGAAAAGATTTCAATTAAGTGATTGGATAGAGCTCATGAACATTTTCCATTTCTAAAACAGATGTGCAGACATGAGGAATTCCCTGCTCTATATCCCTTCTTCCCAAGAACCCATTTCCTCCCTTTCTTTTGAGGGAGATTTTTTTTTTCTAAATTTTCTCAAAGTGCAGTAGAGTGTAAGCTAGCAAATATTTTACACTTGGCTTTCTCAGAGAAAACACCATACCTGTTATGACATACCTGTCTCCAAGGATCTTGCCTCCGTCACAGGATTTTCACTGCCATCTCAGATGCTATGGAGCCTCTTGCTCATGTCCTGTGCTGTACCACAGTAATGGGGTGTCAGTGAAAGCAAGAGCCAGTCTCTACACATCTCCCATGCAGGCACCCCAAGATGCTGGTTGTCTCCAGTCAGACCTAAAAGTCAAAAAAGGAGAGAACTCAAAATATGCAGACCATGGTGAGAAGGACAAGTATATTTAGGCAATGCTGTGCTTTAATTGTCATAGCAGTGGAAAAATTCTTCTACACTGGTTCTTGCTGCAGCCACAACTGAGACCTTCTGTGGGCTGTATCCTTGCATAGGTGGTCTCATGGTGAGATTTTGAATTGCCCACAGATGCAGGGAAAAAACATTGGAATGAAAGTATGTGGTACATTGGGAAAAACTCAGACCTTCTCACTATGCTTAAACATGGGACAGATGCAGCACCTAAAGCAAGTGATTTCTGTGTAATTCCCTCCTCAGTGATGATGCTCCATTATAGAAATGAAGGATAACGCAAATAGCCAAAAGCATTAATCCCCTGGTTCAGCTTTCTAAATGGCAGTCTCCTCAAAAGTCAGGTCGGGATCTGGAGACTTGCAGCCTACATGTCCCTCCACCCTGATGTGGTACCAAAGATGACAAGAAGATGGAGGATGCTGTTGCACATTTGGTACTGCAGTGGTTTGGCACTGCAGGTTTGGGAAAAGGAGGAAACCTAGCTTGAAGGTTAAAGTCAAAACTGAGAATCCCACCTCCTAATTTGTTTTCCAGGAATTGTCTGTTAGGTGGCTTAGCACAGACAATTGTGGCTTACTGCCCCTCTTTTTATAAGCAGGTTAGTGACACCAGCTGTCTCCTGGGGGTACCTGAGACTGAGTGAAGCAGTGACTGCAAAGGGCTTTAGGAACCTCAGTTAAGGGGTGAGGGTAGCAAAACATTAACTGGCTGGTAGTAGACATGGAATAGATGCCCTTCTGCATATTTACTACAGGAAAGCAAAGGGGAAAATGACTCTGAGAGCTTCTCCTTGTTGTTTTCCTTTAGACTTCTGCTGCCTGTTTCTTGTTTCTGCTTCACAGGGGAAATTTTTTTGGATCTCTCGTATAGGCAGAAAACTCCTGGACCAGGATTGTGAGGGTTTTTTGGGTGGGTTCAACTGCAGATAGGTACAAAGCCTGTACATTTTAATCTCCCTATCTGGCTAGATTAAATACATTTATAGCACACAAAATGTGCTGCAAAGTAGAAGCTGGAAGGCTGGCTTTGTTGGGCAGGAGAGAGTTAATCCCTATGGGGTGCTCATGTACGTCAGAGCAGGTTCCTGTCTGTGCAGTGCTCAGCTAGGATTGAGAGCTTTTGTTCCTTGTTGTTTTTCATGATTTCTTTGCATTTAATAGTGTTTGGATTTTTTTTTTTTAATACATTTTAGAAAGCATTTCAAGCTGGAAAATGGGGGGCAGTCTGAGAACCCTGTAGACTGCAATCTCGTATGTATCTTAAGATACTAAAGAACATCACAGACACAGGCAGGACAAGTCCCCACCATGGCCGTGGCTTCTGTACTTCAGCCTTTAGTGCATGTGCCACACCCTGCGTGGGCAAGTTCCCAGTTCATCTCTCATCACCTGCCAGGGGGCTGAGCAGGGGCTAACAAATGGTGGTAGGACTTGGGGTGGGGATGCTTGCACCACTTCCCCAGCTCTGCCCCTCTGGGTCTCCAAAAGGCAGCTGTTACCTGTCCCAGCAGGATTGGTGACCAACAGGTGAGAAGACCCAATGTTTTACTCTCAGCTTCTGAGTCAAGTCCAGCTCGAAGCATGACTCTCCTGTTTGATTTTTGACTGAATTTAAAACAGTTTGGAAGAAAGTGGTGTCATTGTTCTCGGAGCATGAATCCAGCCCGAACGGTTCGAAATTGACAGAGCCTGAGGTGCTTTGTGTTCTGAATTACAGACATTTCAGGACAGATGCAGTGCTGGATAATGTCTCTGCCCGCTCCAGAGGCAGAAAAGGTGAGCAGGGAACTCCCTGCCAATGGGCTGTCCCCTGGGCTCTGGGGAGACAGGCTGCGATGAGAAGCTGGAGGGCACGCAGAGGTGAGGCACTGAGCTGGTAAAGAAAGCTGGGAAGGGTCATCTGGAAAGCGACGATCGTGAGCTTCGTGAAACAGATAAAGATTAGCCCAGCTGTGACTGAAGTTTTGGCCAAAACAACAACCCACAGTGAAAGGCGAGGGAATCGCACACCGCAGCCCGAAGGGCGGATCGGCGTGAGGCTGCACAAAGCAGCATTCCGTGGGCTGGGAGCATCGCCCCGAGAAACCCTCCATGGGCAAACCCTCCCCTTGCAGAATCTAGAGCTGAAGTGGGTAAACCCCTCACAAATGCAGTGCTGGGCTCCACCTGCCCCGGAGGGGATCGCCGGTAACACCGCGCCGCCTCCTCCTTTCCACCCCCGGTGCCGCATCCCCCGGGTTGCAGACCGTGTGGGCGGGACGGGGCGCTGCGGTGCCCGCGGGGAAGCCGGGCCGCCCTCGGGGCCGCTGGCCGGGAGGGGAGGCGGGGAGGCTGCTGAGGTTTCCCCGCAGCCAGGGCTGTCCCGGAGCCGGGGGTTCCGGCCGGGCTGCCGGGCGAAGTGCGGGCGGCCCCACGCAGGGGGAGTCTCAGGAACACCCCCGCAAAACCTGGCGCTCCCACAGCGCTGCCAAGGGAGCTGCCGTCCCCCAAAAGCCCACAACGCATCAGCCCCTGCCCCCCCACCCGCCCGGCAAGAGGCGAACCCGGGCCGAGGCGGGAACCCCGCGGCCGCCCCCCGGGCACGGAGGGGAGCGGGGGCGGCGCTCCCGGCCCCCCGGCGCAGCTCTGCAAGGGCAGCGCCCTCTCGGCTGCGGTGCGGGCCAGGGAGCAGCCGGGTGTCCGCGGGGTGAGCTCGCCGGGCTGGGGCCGCGCTCCGTGCGGGGGCAGAGTGCAGCGGGGGAGCCCCGACGGGAGCCCCGGCCCCGCGGCGGCGGCGGCGCTGCCCCGCCCGGCCCGGCCCGGCCCGGCCGCCTCACGCCGGGCTGCGGCTGCCACCTGCCGGCCGAGCGGGGCGAGGCGCCGCCCGCGCCCCCGGCCTGCCCCGGGCTCCCCCCGCCGCGGCCGGGCCGCTGAGCTGCGGCGGGAGCGGCTTTGGTCCCCAGCGGCCAAAGGGGCCCGATCCCACCGTCCGTGGACGGGGACAGATCGGGACATCTCCGGCATGGACACCCCCTTCCTCTCCCAGCGCAAAAAGCTCCTGCCCAGGGTGTGAGCTGAGCCCGAAGCTGGGAGTACCGCGTTACCCTCGGCCCGTTCCTCAGGGTCCATCGCCAGCACACGTCCCACTGGCAAAGCCTGGCCGGGATAGGAATACAGGGGACAGCCAGAGGGCTGCCGTGAATCATCAGTGAGCGGCTCAATACGAGGACTCTTTGGAGGGCAGGAAGGGGGCTGTTGGGTGTACCAAGGAGGCTCCAGCACTGCAGGCGTGTAGGCACAAAACTGCGCTACCAGGGAGCCACAGGGCCAAAGCCAGAACACAGAGAAAGGCAGAGCAAAAACTGGGCCCTGGTAAAGTGACTCTGTCAATGGAGACCAAGGCTGTGGTGGCAGAGGAGGAATGGGTAGCACGACTACAGCTCAACAAACCTGGTGTGCCCAGACTGGCAAAGAGCTGCAAGACCCTCACATCACACTGACTCCCCCCAGGAAGGTGCTGGGACAGTCTGTGGGATGGGATAGGAGAGGTGTACTAGGGTAGGACAATCTTACCTGCTCCTAGTTGGACAGACCATCCATCCAAGTCCAAATACGTCCAGAAGGGAGGCAATACTAATTTTGTCCTTGGCCACTTCTCATCTTTGCTTCAGCTGCCCGTTCATTAACTTGGAGGTAGAGAGAATAAGACATGACAGTGCTGGAGTGCTTCAGTATCAGTGACAGCACTTTTCCCGGCATGGAGAAAGGCAGAAGCACGGCAAGGGGGAGGGGTCGTGGTGGGCTTTGCCCCACGGCCACTGCTCGCACCACTATCTGCTCCTCAGCCCCTCTGATGTTACCTCCAGGTGGGGAACAGAAACACAGCTGGAGGGGGCTGCGAAAGGGAGCAGACAGCGAGGCTGGCTCTCAGCCCCCAGGTGCTCTTCCCTCTTCTTCCTCCCACTCCTCCCACTTTCCTCCAGCTGCTGGTGCTGCTCTTTCCTCCCACACAGCAGCTCTAAGAGGCTGGAGGAGACAGAAAGGAACAGGGGAAGCACTTACAAGCTGACAGATGCCACTGCCTGGTTTCTTTCCAGAGCCCCATCTTCCTTCGACCTTCACTGTCTCCTCCGTTTGCTCCGAGCTGGCAGCAGTACTTGCAGAAGTGGCCGAGCTGCATGATATGGATGAAATGGGCACAGAGAAATGTGGGTGCCTGGCAGTTAAAGCTGGTTACTGAAGCCCTGAGAAGTCATTTTGCTGCAAGCAAGGGAGGATTAATGTAAAAAAGAAGAGTAAAGCTCATGGATTGTCCCCCCAAAACCAAGCCATGCCATCCAGGATCCATTTTGCTCGTGAGATCTTGTGAGCAGTGTGCAAGCAAGGCTCTGAGATGGTAATCAAGGGTTGCTGGTGACACTTTGAAGTGAAAGAGTCACAGGGATGAATTAATTTCCATATTATCTGTGGTGACCTTACTGTTCATTCTAGTAATACCAACTTTTAAATGAATATTGTGAAATCATTCACACTTCACATTCCCCTCTCAAACTTCCTAGAGTCATGCTGACAATATTAGAAAGTCTTGTTCTGCTTTTTCACCCACTTGAAGAGTTGTGTGCTGAACAAAGAAATCACAGTAACCTGATATGCTAGGACATGCTATCCAGACTGAAAGAACTACAACTGCCATGCAGTCAGTCAAAAAGATAGAAAAAAAAGCTCAGGGCTGAGCCAATAAATAAAAAGATGGAAAGGAAATAAAAGCCCTGTCCCTGGATTCACTCAGGTAATGTAATGGGCAGGCTCTACTCCTCTGCCCAGCACTGAGGAAGATTGCAACTACAGGCAAATAAAAGGGGTTCGTCTTGCCTTCTCTTCTGAAGAGTTTCTAAAGGAACTCCCACCCATCTGGGTTTTTCCTTTATTTTTGTCTCTTGCAGGTCCTCCAACTGAAGAAAGCAAACCTTGCCTGCACTAAAATATACCAAATTGTTTGTTCTTCTGGTCAAAATGTCTTTGAAACATTTTAGGAGAAAGTGTTTCATAAGAAACACTCTAGGCTTCTAAAGGCACAAAATATCCTGTTTATGAAAAAGGACAGAGGGTTCTTTGTCAGGGTACCAGAAGCAGTGCTGCACTGATCTGATCTGCTCCTGAGGAAAGGCTGTCACTTGGGTTGAAGCCACCCAGTTTTCTAAGAGCTTTCAGTGATGCTCCTGCTCAGGCTGGTTATTGTATACAGGTGTAGGGGGGGCGTTGCTATAGATATTCAAAGGAAGGCCCATGTAAACCTACAGTGACAAGGATAAGAACCCTTGTAGAGCTCTTGCAGCCTGATGTGCTGACTAAGCTGCTCCAAATAATTAAAATTGCCCTATGATGACAGTCAGGAATTAATTAAGTAGGGTTTGGAAGATCATTCAATTCACCTCTCTCAGATCACTGAAAAAGACTGTAAAGCACTACTGTAATCAAGAGATAACGCACAGATTAAATAGATTTTAGACCCAATTCTCATTATGGCAGCCTAATAGTTCATAGAACTGGTTCAGTGACTGAGGTAGGGTACATAATATACTTTTTGTTGTACAAATGTGTGCATCCACCCATGCTTAGGGACATACACACCCTGCCATCTTGCAATCCACTTGCATAGAAAACTGCCCACAGGCAGACAGGTCCCCATGTCAACAAGACATGGAACTCACTATTTGCAGGTCCCCTGCAATAGAGAAAGAGGGCAAGAGTGAGTGGGCAGGAGGATGCATCTCTGTGTGTGAGGTGCAGATTGGCCACCCAGGTGTTAACACCTCAGTTACTGGAATCACATCCTGACCTTTCTTTTCCAGCAGTAACTTCAATCTAGGCTGAGAAGGCAGAAAAGCAGATTATAGATGCTGTACAGTCTTCTTATAAAAATCTCAAAATTGCTTTTAAACAAGTATTCTACCCTCTGAAAAGAAGTCAATAGGCTAAAAGCCAAGCCAAGTCTGGTCAGGCCTCAGTTTAGTCAGGAAGGCATGTCTTAGATAAGCACATCACAGAAAAGGTGAGGGAGAAAAGCTGTCCATGATATTTTATAACACAAGAAGTAGCAGGTTCAAAAAGAACAGATACTTCTTCACTGGAAACTGAACTCTGGAACTCCTGGCCGTAGGTGACCATGGGAGCTTCTGTTCCAGTGCTCACAGGATGTTTCCGTGCTTATGCTTGTCCCTCGGCCAGGGAGGCTGAGCAGCTCTGGCCCTCCAAACTCCATGGACATACTCTGTGCAGGAATGCATGTCAATGCCAGGTGCCCTGCTGTCTGCAATGGTTTTGCAGCATTGCCTCACGGCTTCTCAGATGTCCTTCTTGCTTTCTGATGTCTCCAGACAACCAGAAGAAACCATCCACTTGGGCCACTGCTTTGTCCTTTTTACCTTGTCTAGTTCTGCCACCAAAAATTCTCTGATGCTACAAAAAGCAGGACCCTTGGCTTCCTTGCTTCTTCTACCTGGTGCTTCCTCTCCCTCCTTCAAGAGTCTCACCACTAAAGCCTGGTTTCTTTTCCCTTTTCCCAGAGAACATGGTTTCCTACATTAGCTCCTAGAGTTGTAGTGGTGGGATAAGACTGGTTCCTCCACCCATTTATTTTGTTTGGATTGCATCTGCCCACAAGTCAGTGTCCCTTAACAACTTTCATATATCACTTCTTTGCTCCTCAGGATATGGATCACAAGACAGGGTACAGCAAAACACAGTCCTAAGAAATAGTGGTAACTCATGTTATCATACTGTAATCTGTAACAGCTGCAGCTGTGGGAAATAATTTCATTAAAAAAAGAAAAAAAACAAATCAACAGTACAATTAGACTATTAGAGGACAATATGGGACTTAGATCAACAAGCAGAACAGGCAAAAATTTTCCATTAAATTGTACTAGAATGATGACCATTGATTTGTCAGAGTATTATTCTCAGAGACATGTGGATGGCTTGGATTTTAAAACTGACAGTGGTGTCACCATGGAGGGACTGTGGCCAGAAGGTTTGACTCAACAGCTCTCTGATCCCTGGCTAAGGCACTGGTAACCACTGAAGTTCTCCTGTGGGCCCATGTCTGGGCCCTGCACACCCTTCAGAGCAGAGACTGGCTCCTCTGTGAAGTACCTGGCATGCCATAGGCACAAACAAGTATGCACAGCAATAATCTGTTAAACAGACTAGTAATAACCCAATTCTGAAGGACTGAAATTGGAAGGAGAAGCCTGCAACCAGATTAAAGAAAAAAACTCAACAAATCAAAACACATGCATAAAACAATCCCCCTAGATTATAAACATCACAAAGCTAACTCCTGCTCACCTATATTCAAAACCCTTCCTTCTGTGGCACTGTCATTGTATCTCCTCTGGGACTACTGAACTTGAATACTATTATTTTTGCTCTGGAATCCAGAAGTAGGTCATTAGGTTTAAAAGGTCAAAAAAACCAGATTACTTGCAAAAGTTTGAGGGAATTTTTTTTTTAAGCAGTCAGCCTTATCAAAACACTGCTCCTAATCAATCCTGAACTTTTCAACACTTAAAAATGAAAAAAAAAGCTTAAAGCACAAGAACCCTCTCTCTTAATCCAGATTGCCACTTTCTTAACTTTCTATGTGTGGAATAAAGGTTGTATCACTCTTGTGCAGATTCCCAAAAAATGGTAGTGAAAACAAACTGCCTTTATACTTACTGCCTGTCCCTTTGTGGCAGTCATTTGCACACCTTTCTGTTGGCTCTCACAGATGACCAGCCATCAGACTTCAGCAAGATGACAACAAATTGACAGGAAAGCTTCATAAGCCTCAGAGTTCACAGACCCAAATTGCTTTGTTTGAATAAATGCTGGCACACTTCTGTACATTCAGCAAATAAAGAGAAAAAAAAAACAAAACCAAAAAACCTCAACAAAACCAATCCCACAAGTGACAAAGCCTTCTCTTGGCGGACATTTATTTTAAGAGGCTCTCATTGACCCAAACACAGCCAGCTGGTCCTCTGAGAAATCAAGGCAACCTGCAGCACTCCAGAAGGGCACATCTAAGTAATGCTTGAGTTGGGAGGATCACCTGAACCTGCCACACAACATCCAGTAATTCTGGGGAAGAGGCGGGGCTTGTGTTCTTCTGAACCAGGCAAGTTTTTCTAAAGCATTTTCACTCTTTCAAGTGCTGATACAGATTATTAAACTTGGCCTATTCCCTGTTTCATAGGTTGTTTTTAATTTGGGTTGCTACTATTTGTATTCTCTGGCATTACAACTGTTTCTCACACAAATTCATAAACAGCAATAATGTCAGTTCCAACCATCCCCCCCATATGTTCTAAAAAGACATCAGACAATGTGTGGGAGGAAGAGGTACAGCAAGGAGGGGAAATCTGTTGCCTGAAGTTATACAGGAGGACAGCAACAAGGGTAGGACCATTTCTGACCTGGGTTCACATCCGGGGGTTCCTAAATTGGTACCCAGAAAAGTTAATGGCAGCTACTGCAAATTGTAGGAAGCAAAAGCATCACAATATAGCAGCAGAACTAATTAGTATCTTCGGCTATACCATACCATTCTCAGGGAGAGGTTATGGGCTTTTTCTTTGTTTTTATTCTTTTTCCTGTGTGAGGGAAAGAGGGAGGGTTATAGAGTGGGGAAAGAAGGTTGTGAGCAGCATCAGAAAACTTCTGATGGCCATTTGCTATCACAGGTGATGCAAGGTGTCCACAGGTGATCTCAGTCTCCACTGCATTTTAAAACCTCGTTTGATTATGATCCTATTGTCACACTGGATGCCAACACGGTATTTTAGTGTTTCTTTTTTTGTATGGCATCAGTGCAGTCCTGACCAGTACAACTAAGGCATCAACAGTGAATCAAATCCAACCATTTTATAGATAGAACTGATTCTTTTCCTGTAGCATTTTCCCTCAGAAGCCCCTGGATGTCAAGAGCTTTAGAGGCTATCTGTGAGGATGCTGAGGATTTTAAGGATGCTATCTGTGAACAAATGGAGACTTTTCCCGAATTTGTACTTCATTTCTGGATATGCACTGAAAACAACTGAGAAAACCCCCCTTTTTTGGAGAAGAGAGGATTCTGCCATTTACCTATGGTTACATCATCCCTAAATCAGACTACTTCGGTGATATGTTAAGCAGAGCCAGTCAATGTGAAATAAGTTACTAAGCCTCGTTATTAGAAATCATATTGAAGTTCAGTTTGTCAAAGGTATCTCAACAGTCAATGGGAAGGAACAGGCAGTTTGAACAGGCAATTTGTCACGCTCTACAACAGGGAAGGTAGATCACCCTCTAAAGATAATAATCTTTTCCATTTATCAAAGACAGAGCCTAGACAACCACCTTAGCTTATTTTGAAATAACTTAAATGGAAGGAGATGCATGTACTCCCTAAATAGCTAACTTACCCTGCAGAGAATAACACCTTTGCTCTTAAAAATTCAGTGGTCTCTGTTTCACCATGTTGCCCCAACTTGTCTGTTCATAAGATTAGCATAATCTGTTGTAATTGACTAACATTTGAACACAGCCAAAGCACTGAAACCCAGCTCTTCTTGGCATTTATACAGGAGGGCTGAAGGCATGGAGACAGCAGTGCTCCATTAGCCTTCTCCAAGGGCAGAAGCCAGCATTCCCCAGCAGATTCACCAGGGGGTAAAATCTGTAAGACACACACCATTGCTAGCACTAGGTCAAGTTTATGTTCTCAAGTAGATCCTTCTACTTCCCTGCTTCAGTTGGATGTACTGCTTGTGCAGTACACATCCAGGAATAACCTAAAATTTCAGAAAATACAGTTAAGAGGGAAGCATAGGCTATTTTGAAATTGGTTGTGTGGCAGAGAGAGCACACAGTAGCCAAGTAGCAAATGAACATCTGTACATAGAAATTTTATGGGACTAAGGCAGCACACACTTCAGTACTTACCCGAGATTCAGAAGAAAAACCCCATTGTCAGACTACTGCAGTTTTCAAGAACCATTTGTAACGTGCAAATTCTCTGAAAATGAAGAGATAGCAAGAACAGCAATGTCCTGCTGCCTCCTTGGTGCCAATTTACAGCATTGCCACACACAAACTTAGTCTTCCTACCTTTTGCATGATGTCTGTCTACACTGCATCCTGCTGCATTTCTTAAAGAGATAAATTAGTAAACGCTGCAGTAAGCAAGATGTAAGCTGGCATGAGTATTTATGACCAGTTTCAAGTGCCCACCAATATTGTCCATGAGCATAATCCTTAGTGATCCAAAAAAGGTCTATTTTGATTCCATCTTTTGTCAAAGCCATGGACAACCATCTGTGCTCCACATGTTGGTGCTTTAGGTTCTTAAGGACCAGCCTTAACTCTTCACTTAAATCCTGGCATCTCCCATCAGCAGTGAGACAGATGCAGTAGAGAAGAGCTCAGCACATGGCAGCCACTTGATTTAACCATGTGATACATTAGGAAACCAATTGTAAGGTACATCCTCTGTACCAAGCTAAGTTTTTGCATACTACATTTTAAAACTAGCACATGAAATGGAAGATTTACCAAATATATTTAAGTGACTCCCAGCTATTTATCAACCACTATAAAAGTGAAGCAGACCAGTTAACAAAACTGAATAAAAGCAGTCTCTCTGCACATTACTTAGTTCAATGAAAAGCCTTTGCTCTTTTTTACTAGCTCAAATGGAAATTCTTTCCCTTTACTTGCACCTGCCTTACTATTTTCCCCTCCCACAGCTCTATGCCAGAAATCACTGTAATTCATTATCCCAGTCCATGATCCTAGTGGTGGTGAATTAGACCTCTCATTAAGTGATCTTCCTCTTGGAGTTTATATATAGATACAGCTATGCCTGTCTCCAGCCAACAACAGTCAGCATTCCAGTAGCCTTGGAATGAGAATAAAATTTGACATGCTGTTGACTCTGTTGACAAAAATTTAACACATTCACCCATTTTTAATAAAAATCTACCCAGCAGTGGCACTTGCTCATACCTCTGTCGGGCTTCCTAGATAAATGGAAATTACTTGCAAGAAAACAGAGGTAAACTTTGCATTAGAAGTGCTCATCTTCAGTCATATATAAAAATATTCAGGGATCCTTTTATGAAGTAGTAAGTTCCAGTATTATAAAAACTACACCGCTATCATAGTTTCTACCACTGCCATAGTTTCTCTTAATTTGCATCAATGAGACAGGAAAAATACTGGGTGAGAAAAAACACCCAGTAAGTTCATAAGCATTGTTAGCTCTTTAAAAGGAATCACTAAGAAGCACGTTTAATACTAGAAGTTGCAGAGTGGGTTATGTGACAGCTGAGTTAGTTAACTTTCCCTTATCTCCTTCTGCCACAGAGTCAGACACAGAGGTGCAAGGAGTTTTCCAAGGGTACACATGGAATCATTGGCTGATGAGGAGTGTTAAAGGCTGTCCTGGCTCCCAGCTCCATCTGCTCCCAAGGAAAGGCTGTAGCTCCTCCACACTAACCTGGACTCTTGCAAGTGGCGCATAACACACACAGTACAGGAGAAGCTGTGAGTTGTTCATAAACAATTTATTTTATTTCAAATATGTGCCCTTTTTGATTCTGGAGAATCATGTCCTCCACCAACCAAAGACAGAATTGATTTGGAAATCTTTCACCTGACTTTTTTGCTGTTGATACCTTGACACCTCCTCCTTGGCAGCTGAAAGTATGGCTCAGGGGTGAGCATAAACTTGCACCTTATTCCAAAACGGCCAGAAATACAGTGAACAAATAATTAGTAAATCAACCACTCAGGGAGGCAGAGGGCTATGAATATACAGACAAATATAAAATATCTTATTGTGATTTTTACCAATCTTTTTTTTCTGCAAGTAAGATTAAAAACTACTTTGACTTCAGGGTCCTGCTGTTCCCTCTTCCTCATTCCCCAACAGAAACGAACAATTCCAAAAATGCTTCATGTTTTTAATGTTTTTTAATAAATATTTAAAAGTCTGTTCCTCTCCTTCCAAAAAAGCAGGTAATGTGGTATGGAGTGAACAAGACTGGACAAAGCATGAGTTTCACATGGATGAATTGGAAGAATTATCTCTTCTTACTATTTGGTACGGGTGTGTGCTTTGCATTTCCAGTGGCTTAGATTATAAGACATGAAGCAAGTTATTTTGGATGCTGATGCCAATCTGAGCATTATGGAAAAACTAACAGTGCCTAGGTCCTGTTACAGGTGGTCATGGACTCATGGAAGTTTCTTGGTTTAATATTTACACGGATGTTTTAAAATTATGGTCTGTGAAATATATTTTCCAAAGATGCTCCTATATTTGACAAAAAATAATAAAAGAACCCTTGATCCAAATCCCATCTCTTTTTAACAGTCTTGTTAAAAATTTCAATTCATCAATTTATCTTAGCACACTTAAGAGCAGAATAGAGAATAATGACATTTTTAAAAAGAGAAAGATGCTGATCTCTAAGGAGACCGTCGCTCTTTTTTCAGAAGTAAATGACACTGAATGGTGCGGATTCGATTCTTTGCTGGGGCAAACTCCGGCTGAAGCTTTAGTGTTGACTCATACCATTTCATGGCCTTCTCAAACTCCTCCTGTGAAGAGGAAACCAGAGTGCAAAGAGTCAGATTCTAAAACCAGGAAACACATTTTCTATGCCTTTCCCATCCCGACCAGTTGTGCAGTATGATATCTACAAAAGTAACTGAACCAATCCTTGTGATTTCGGAGTTTTTTCCTTCTCCCATAAATAATTGGGCTAATGACTCCATTCTGCATAATCCATAGAAAGGAGTCAAATTAGTGCTGAGAATTATTGACCAATGTTCTCGCCTTTTCTTTTTAATAGTACATCTTTGTATTGTTGCTGTGAAATAACTTTTAAAAACAGATTTCAGTCAGAATTTGAGTAGATCAAAGCTTTAAAATCATGGAAAATGCAAAATCATCAACTTTTCTGAAAAGCTAACATTTTTAGAAACAACCTGGAATTATTTTTAAAGGATTACTCAATGTAAAAACTCAACAAAACCCCCCCAAAACTTAAAGAGCATACAATAGCTAGACAATTTCAATTGATAAGCCGGACTCCAGGTTGGTAGTTAGAAGCATTCATGTGGAAATAGCATCTATTTTTGTATAGCTGAAATCTCATTACCTATGCCACCCTGCTTTTTTATTAACTAGGAAAGCATGCCAACATCTGATAGTGTATTAGAGGAAAAATGAGAGGAGAAAACACCTGAAATATTCTGGGGTTTTCAGTCAGTTTCATCACTTATTTTTTTTCTCTGAAGCTCCCTTTCTCAGTAACTTTAGTTATGCAGTAGAGATAATATTAATTTCTGGCTGTATCATAAAGACTAACTAGATCAAGGTGAGTTGTAAATCTTGATTTTTTAAAAAGGTGTATTTTAATAGTATATATGGACAGTATGAAGAAATTTGAGTTTAATCTGCAAATTATGTTGGGTGTTGATAATCTAGATATTGAAGCTGAACTTCCCTTGTGTTTGTTCACCATAACTGCAAATTGCGTTTTATTTACTATTCCAAGCTTAGCTCTTCAGGATAGAGACCAAATTCATCATTAATTTTCCAGTATTATAAAAATATCCTGTGTTTAGATGGGTGGACAACCCAAACTACCACCTGTTTGCTACTGTCTTAACAAAGCCTCACACATGGCATTCTTAAGTCAGCCTATAAAAATATTGGTCCTCAAGTACTAAACGAGAAATAGGAGAAAAGTAAGTAAAAGAAGTTCTGTTTTTCTGAAGATACTCCTTCTGGATGATCCTACCCCAGTTTCTTGAACGCTGCTCCTTCAAAATTATCTGTGAGAACAAGACTTTTATATGCACATAAATAATGTCCCACAGCCAGCCATACCCGGGCGACAGCACACTCACCATTGCTACATAAACATTTGCCAGTGTGAAATGATTAACCACGAAGTGCGGCGCTATTTCCACTGCCATGGTAGCCACGATGATGGCATCATTCCAGAGTTTGGCGTTGTGGAAGATGTTTGCTAGGCTTATTAGTGGTACATCCTGGAGGAGAAGAACAAGCAACAAACAGTTTCTTTCCACTGAAATTGTCTCAGGATCAGCAAGACAAATAGAAGACTCCACCACCAAGACGCACTCATCTGGTTCCTACCCACTTCCCTCTCTTGATGTTGAGAGCAATGATCCAGACCTATTTTAATATAACACTGCATTTGGGCCTGAGTTACAAACAAAAAAACCTCACATCCACATCCACTCACAACAGTGATAAACATTACTCTTGGATAGAAAAACAACTCAAAACCTAACTCACTTAAGTGTATGTACATTGAATTTTCAGAAGCTCTTACACTATTTTTCTCCCCAAATATGAGGGGCACTCTTCAGAGACAAGAGAAGTGGTTTTGTTTGAATACCCCTCCTTCAGTTCTTGCATAAAAGGAAAGGGAATATGAACAAAGAGGACAGCAGGGAAGTGAAAACATGATCTTACCATTAGTACAACAGATGCATCATTTTTTGTCCTGCCTCTGCCACAGAAATCTTATTTTGATACTGAGTAATAGCTATAAATAAAATTTTCTCAGTTAGACACTGATGGTATGGTCTTTATTTCCTGGATTTCCAGACTGTGACCTTGTCTGACTGAAAAAAACTGTAGAGCCCTGGCAGCCATAACAGACTCTATGGGAGCTGGGCTTCACATCTTCAAAGCACAAAATACCACTTAGTACCAAGGCTGAGGTGCCTTCAGCAGGACAAGAAAAGTTCTGGGTGCACATGATCCCAGATTCCTTGACCTTCACATGTCAAGGAGTACCTTTGCTGGACAAATGATTCATGTTTGCAAAGCAGATATTACGGAAGTCAGAATCACAAGAGAAGTTCACAGGAAAATTAATTACCTTTTATTTATATGAGGAAAGTAAAGAGAAAGTAGCCAAAGTGCATAAAAGCAAAGAGGAGGATAAACCAAAATACACTAAATAGCTTTTAATCCAGCGCTAACTCCGAGTAAAAGTTGCAGCTCTGTCTTTACAAACAAGATGCAGAGTTTTCTTTGGAGGCAGCTTCAATACGGAGGACAAAAACAAAAATTCAGAGAGCCATCCAGTCTCAAGCAACATTATATCATACTTCTAGAAAATAGCACTACTCCACCATAATCTTGCCAAACTGTAGTTTCCAATCCATAGTCTGACCCTTACAAATTACACAGCTAAGGACTCCTTTCCTAAGGAACTGATTACATAGAAAGACAGGAAAATAAGCAAAAGAGATTAAGAGATTGGTCAAGAGATTGGTTCCAACCTTGTTTTAAAAGGATAATGCAAAGAAAGAGAATTATAGGAAACATACAAAGGACGTGAAGTGAGGATGTGCATTTCTTAGCTGAGGCATTTTCTACTGTTAATGGCTAAATCCTCCTAATAATTTCCTGGAAGTGTGAATTACTTTCTCTCCCAATTTTCAGAGAAAGGTTGAAAACCAAGATTTCAATGGAGTTTACATTTTTCTGTGTGGCACAATTTGTCGCTCAGGTACCAAAGAAAAATCTGCTATGTTGAGTAAGGAGCCTATATTGCGTTTATCAGTTTGCAAGGGGGAGCTTGGTGTTTAAGAACAGTCATTACGATGCTCAGCACAGCATCTGGCAAGGTGAAAGGTACTGAGCACTTCAGCCAACTGGAACACGAAAAGAGAAGACTCTGCCCAAAGTACTGCCTTCTTTTTTGAGTAGAGAACTGCTGCACAAAGTCAAGGACTAGTGTCCAACTGAGATTCACAGCCCAAATTCTCAAGATTTAAGTAATTCCTTTAGATAATCACCCCCCCCACCTTCTCTAAAAGTACAACCAGAAGACATACTCCCTTCTTTAAAAGCATAACCAGAAAATATACTCCCACAACCTAGGTTAGAAGACTTGTCCAGACAAAGGCTGATGAAGACTCAAAGTCCTAACTAACAGTGGGAAGCTCAAACCCAGGAGGCCCAGAGAGGTGTCAAACCCACTGAACTGCAAGAAATTCCACTGACCTTACCTGCAGTTATCTTTTTTTTTTTTAAGAACAGTCCACGCTAAACAAATGATGAAAATCATGAGGTTTCACCTCAGCTAGCTAACATCTACTACACTATAGACACCTGATACACAGTGTTAGCCTTAACAATAGCCTGTGAAAGATCTGCTGTGACAAGCAACACGTTGTTTCATCTGAGTAGTGGGCACACGTGTACACACCTTCATGTGATGGGGTGCATAGTGCAATGCTTGCCGTAAACAATCAATTGCCTTCTTTCCTTGGCCTTTCACCCTCCAATAAAGAGCTGCCATGCTAGAGAGGACCCATGAAGTCTGATTCTGGCAAAAGAAGAACACAAAAAAGTCATGTAAACACCTGTAGTGAACAGTCTTCCTACCTTTCACTCTTCCAATTTATTTGATATACTGAGGTAGAGGGTATTACATTTAAAAAGAGTGTTAAACTATTTCAAAGCAGCAAAAAGTTTCTGACAACATGTATGCAATAGTCAGGTAAATGACACTGCTAAATGAAACAAATTCCAAATGCAACACCATTTCCTTAGGAAAGGAATAGCAGTTAAATAGCTTTCAACAGCAGCAACAATTTCAGCAGCCACAATAGCTTCTAACCAGCTCTCTGATGCTGAGTATCTAGATATTCACACACATTACCCAACATGAAGGAAAAAACTTAGCTAAATTAGCTGTTTGGACTTGTAGGCTCCCCGCAGTCACTGGAAAGAGAAAGGATGCCCTGGGATGCAGCTCAGTCCAGAAGCCTGACAAAGCCCAGCCTCTAGCTGGCTGACTCCCATGCCCTGTGTTACAAAGGAAAATACTGAGAATTCTGTTTCTAGTCTCTGCACTAAATATTCAGCCTATTTGGATAAAACTTGCTGTCTGCAGAGGAAACTAGCATGGAAGAGAAAAAGCTAGTATACATCTAAAGTGAAAAGAAACCAAGTCTTGTAACATAAGGGCAAGAGTAACATCTTTACTTTCAGGGGACGGACAAAGCTATATTGGTTTTAATTTCAAAGCACAGTAAGTTTCTCAGAGAGCTTTTGGTTGAATGGGCTCGGGGCACCAAACTGTTTTCACGGAGCCCTCTTTTCTATAGTAGTTTGGGATGTTCTCCCTACTAGTTGTAAATACAGAACAGCAATCCCTGGCATCCCTGTCTGCTTGGTGGATCCTGTGAAAATTATGTCCCTAATCCTCTCATCCTAGGGCTCACAGCTGAGGTCCTTAGTAGCCTTTAGCTAGGAATCCTGGATTTCTCTGGGGAGAACAGGAAGTGCAGGCTTGCACATGGTACCACACCTCTGCCTGAACACATCTGACATTTCAGGCCAATACTACACCAGGCAGAAGCAGCAGGATGAAATAACAGGAAGCCCCTCTGAGCTGTCTGACTGCTGCATGCCAGGAATGTCACTGGAGAGGGGAGACATGGCTTAACCCAACTTTCCATAAGCTCCAAGTCAGTGTAGCATAAAAAGAAAGAAGAGGGATGAGAACTGTTGAAATGGTTTAATAAAACAATAATTAGCAATGCTGCTCACTACAGGGCAGGAAACACTGGGACTTTTGACAAGCTTAAGTTTCAGTAGAGAGATACAGAAGACACTTGATGGTATAAGCACAGGATATACCTCAACAAAATACCTGTGAGGGCATTACAGATGCTAAATAGACACAAATCCCTAGTCCAAGTACTAATACATTCCTTGAGCGGGATTTCAGACAAACGATTCGAGACCAGATTGACCACTACGCCAGTCATGAGCAGTAAGCCCACACTTCTCATTTTCTCCTTTGCACATACCTTTTCCAAAGCTTTGGCTATTCGAGTACCAACTTGTTCTAGTGACTGTGGTGAGTAGTGGTCTTTGCCAAGATTCTGTAGGACCTGTGGAAGAGGAAGTAAAAGTGCTTAGATGCTGGAACCCGGTTAGAGATGTCCCCTTGCTTGTTGACTGCGTTTTTGCCCAGTCTTTCACAAATGCTGTGTCCTGCCTCAACCTAAACATCACTGTCTATCTTGAGTTGATACTATCTGTATAACACAGCGTTGTAACTCCATGGCACTGACTACTAAGAACACCAGAAATTCTAAGTATGCTGAGTTGGACTTTACTTTCACTAATTCATCCACGAAGAGCTATAAATACAGACACACTAATGGTGTTTTAGGATTTCCCTCAGGCCAGACTGTAGATGGCTAGGAAAACATTCTGGTAAAATTTCATGTTGCACTGTTCTTACAGTTTTATCCAGGCATTCACTCACTGAAAGTCACCTCTGGAGACAAGGCACTGAGCTAAATGCATCTTGAATCTGCCATGGTATGGCCATTTTTGTGTGACAGCCTTCAGCTCTGGCATACCTCTTTCAGTTGACTTTCTCCAGTGTAATGCAAGCTGGCCCGACTAGAGACACCTTGCAGGTGGTCCAAAGTATGCATACTGGCTGGGAGGTTTGGGTTACAAAGGGGCTCCATGGCTGGTTCCTGCAGCTGTGTGGCAAAATCAATGTGTTCTGTAATGCTACAAATGTCATAAAACAAGTCAAATTAGTTAAGAGAACACAATACTCATTAGAAAGTTCTCTAGTCAAAGTAAACAGCCCAGAACCTGGCAGAATCTCATTTGAGTAGCTCAAGAAGCAAGAGGAAATGGATCTTTCATCTGCACTTGCACTTTTCTTTGCAAGTCCAATTGATGAAATTCCACATAATTTCAAACTTCTTAGAAATCCTGGCAATTCTTTCTTACTAACATAAAATCTTCAGTTTACACACACTGAAGACCACGTCTTGCTTTGTGTAAGTAACTTACTTAGGATTCCCATCCACGATACTCACTCGATGTTTTTAGCAGAAACAGCAAGCCATGTGCTGGCTACAGTTGTAAGCTCTACCCTGCGGAGCTTCAGGCATTCATCAGGACTTGGCCAGCCAAGGCTACGGTAGTCACGCCTTTTTCCTTGAGAAAGTAAAACAAAAATAAAAGAAACTTTCTGGAAGGAGAAAGACATTCTACTTCAGTACAATGATTCTTAAAATACTTTATACCAGTGGGTATATCCCCTACATTATAAAAGTCACTGTCTTGCAGACACATTTCTTTAACAACATTCCTGAACCTAAATGGACTGAACGGCACTGGTAGGATGCACAGACAGAACCAGATAGTGTGCAAGACAGATCAGGAGATAAAAGTTTCAAAACCTGTTTCATTACACTTTTTCCAAAACTACAGATTAAGAAGAACTGCCACTCTTGTTTACAGGTAATGTCTCTACTTAGATGTCCTTAAACCAAGTTTGTGAGTCATCATTAATGTTCTACAGCTATAGTTAAAAACTAATAAAAGTTGACTGGTCTATCTTTTGACAATTCCAGGCAAAAAATACTGCCAATATGGTTCAATGAGTATTGTCTGACACAGTCAGTGGTTTTTACTGTGTTCTTACACTCAGTATAGCAACATTCCTGAAACTATTTAACAATTACACTTTAGCTCTTCCATTCTGCAGAGAAGCAAAGCAAGGCAGGGAAAGGTTATATAACTTGTTTTATGTTAACAAACGGTTCAATGAGAGAAACAAGAGCCTGATCTTCACATCTGAACTAAAGCCTACTGAAATCTTTCCCTCAAATTTGGTGGATACTGTATCAAGTCCTAGAAAAATAGCCTGTGTTAAATGTTAGGAAACATCTTCCTCTCGTATCAGAAACATCCAAACTATTTGGAACATAAGAAAAATTCACTATAGCAGTAGATTTGCACAGTGAGGAGCCAAGTTTAACAACATGCCAGTCTATCAAACCATCTATGTAGACAGTATTTCAGTATTTATTTCTAGTTACATGAAATTTTGCCCATTTGGATGTAATTCCTATTTCTCATCCAAGTTATAGTAAACCACTTCATCATAATTTTGCAAATAACAAAGATGTCTGCAATACCATGTGTTTTGTAAAATATTGTGATAAAAGGGAAATTAATTTTGAGATACAAAGGGAAATTTCAGAGGGAAGTGATCAGTTCTCATCACCACCACTGTGAACTATCTGATTGCAAGTTCTAATTGGCATGAACAGGAAAGGACATCAAAAGGTATGGAAATGCTACAGAGACAGTTCAGTAGCCTGGGAAGGAGTAAACAAAGGACACATACCATCATTCCCCCGTTCTACTAAGAACTCCCCTAGTGACTTTCGATTTGTTACTTAAATTTTGATGATTTAGTTCTTGCAAAGAAGATGCTGGCAGACCCTGCCTCGCAGAACACTGGGAAGATTACTTTATAATTGAGGAATGGCATGTAATAAAGCCACAAAAGTAACTCAGAGAGAAAGAAGATAAACATTGAGGAAAGGACAGGTGTGTGCTCACAAACAATAGTCTGTTTTCATGTATTCCTTCCCCCCTGCAATCTAAATATTTAATTCAACAACCTACATTTGTCAGTTGCTAAAAAAAGGAGCTTGTTAAAGATTTAATGTAAAAGCCTTCAAAATGTGAAATCACTTTCCAGGTCATCAAATCATCAAGGACTAAGATGCACTGTAGAACTTTGCTTACACATCAGTCCCATGATATTAAGATTTTAGCAATGTTGAAAGGTAAGACAAAAAGTATGGGGCCCAATTGCTTGGGTTTTATTCTTTGCCACCATATTAATAGACTACTCTACAATTCCTGTTACTCAACTAGCAGCAGGTTACCTATTGGTCCAGGAGAAGGTATCTTTGGTCCACTGATCTCTAGGGCAGTTTGGTAAAAGTTTTCAGTTTCTGCATTAGTCCCTTCTTCCACATTTTTCCCAACTGGCTCCTGGAGATCCAAGCTTTCAGCTTTCGGTTTCTTTAAACGTTTGACCTGAAAAGTGATCTACCAAAAGAACAGTATTAGCAAGGTTAACAGTAAGAAATACCATGACTGTTACCGGCTCCAATGCACCAGTTGATTTTGCCCAAAGATGTTACAGATGAGGTCTTTGTCTCCCTCCTTTCCTCCCCATCTCAACCCATTCTCAAAGCCTGCTTTCACTGCATCACACCATGCAAACAACGTATACAACTTCTGAAAGCAGGAGAAAATCAATTTAACTGCTGGAGAACTGAAAGGCATTTTTCATTATATATTTTACTGGTAACATGAAGACAACAGAGATTTCTGTGTTTTTATGTCAATCAGAACTTTTGGTTAAAATCTTTTTTCAACTGTGAGCAAGAAGCTGGTGATGGATTGAAATTACTTGTTTAGTTCACACCAGCGATCAACAACTACATCTTTTAGGCCCCTAGGGGAAGTTCATAGATCTGTATCTCCCAGTGTTAAACCCCCTGAACTGTTCTCATCTTTCCCTCCTCCACAACAGTTAGTTCAAGACTTAAGTAAACTAATTTAAACTTACCCATTCAGCTTCATCATCATCGCCACAGTCCCCAAAACAGGAGCTGGCCAGTCCATCCTGAGATCCCTTCTTCAGGACCCGGATTCCCTGTAAGTCCATCCGACGACCTTTTACCTCCAGTGCCCCTTCAAAAGCTTCCTGAGGCCAAGAATTTTCAAACTCATCCACCAAAGCCAGCATCTCTTCAGACATCTGATCATCTTCTAAATCCTCCACTCCTTCTGAACCGTTGCTTTCTGCAGTGACTGTGTCTAAGAGGGAATACCATAAAAAACTTCAAAAATTATTTTCCCTGTGCTTTTACAAATTGTATAAAAAGAATCTTTTTACTGTGACCTGACTTTTCCACTTGCACAGCCCAAGTATCACTGATCACTCGCTGCGCACTGCAGAAAGAGAGAACTAGTCAATGCAGACTTCCCCACTACAAATAAGCATCTGCATTATGCCTGGAGAAGAATGGAGAAGAGAATCAAACTAGTCTATGGGTTACTTGTTATTTTATGGACACAGAGGGGGAAACAGTTTCTCGGAGGAAAACAGAAAGCTCTTCTGAAAAATCTAGAAACCATTTCATTTGCCATAACTGATTTTGTAAGGCTGACTTACTTTCCAGTCTCAAGAAGGAGGGATCCCTTGCTGAACTCTGAGTAAGGACTTCTGGATCCTCTGTACCTCCCTCGGAGTGTCCTTCTGTCACTGCTGTAGCTGACTCATAGTGGTCATCAAAGTATTTCTCCTTGCCATAACTGCCATCTGGATTTTTCTCATGACAGTGGCCTGAAAGAGAGAAATTTACTGATATACCAAGAGAGGAAGCTCCTCCTGGATACAAGTGCAGAATTGTGGAAGCTACCATCTTCTAGTTTTCTACATATGGATTAAAAGAATAATTCTACAAGGTATCAAAGACTTCATTCAGCAATTAAAAAACTGATCTGCCCATTGACAAGGGAGATCATGTAAAAGAGTTGCAGGAAACTATGTAATTAGGTATATATGTGAACTACTGTGAAAGAAAAAATCAGCTGTGAACTACTAATGAAAGAAAAATCAGCTGCTTTTCAAGGGAAGGGGTGCACAGAACATGAGAAATTACTGTGTGCTGGTAGCAACTCCAGTGAACACTCCCAAGACATGTTTTAGTGACAATGCACCGTATGAGGGGGTTGCCTGCCATATGAACTTTCACTTAAGACACCATAGTGGTCACCATGCTTACATGCAAGAGAAAAAGGGCCAAGGCAGACTGATCTGGGAATGCCAGACTCTGACCTTCTATGCCAGCAGCAGACAGCATGTTGGTATGACTAGCTCATTAAACAGACAGACAAAAGCTAAGAGCATTAATCTGTGCAAAAAAATCAGAAGTTTATACAGCTGAAAATTTAACATCTATAATTTTGTGCTCAAGTTACAAGTTCACATTCCACAAAATGCAAAGAGCTAGAAATAACACCAAAAAAAATCCAAACGTAGAGTCAGTAATAAGCAGGAACAAAAAAGCACACACTTGCAACAGTAGCCTTTGAGCACCCTTCAGTGCCACATAAGCATTCAGACACTTTAAAGGGTGGCCCCCCTGCATCTCTGTAACAGTATTTTTGATAATAAGTACATTTTAACTACAGATCTCAGATTTTCTTATACTGATTACTTCCCAGGGCCAGAGGTGTTTAGGGAGCCCAGCTAATAACACGATTCTCCACGTGTGAGAGGCTGGGAACTGCCCCAAATCCCAAGGCGCAGCTACAGGGCTGAGACACAGACTGGGTGCACCTGCCTCATCACACAGGAGGCCTGTCACCCCTGAGAAAAACATATTCCATGTACTCAGCTACTGCTCTCAAACCCCTCCCTCCTTTATTTTAATCACTTGTGAGTGAAAATAGTACACATATACAAATTAAGTAAGCACACAGTTGAATAAAAGAAAAATTAAGTGCAAGATTCTCAAGTCCAATCCCCATTCCACCTTCCTGAATGCAAACTGTATTTCTCTATGCTTATGGGAAGCATGATTTTCTTCAACCAGCAGCATAAAATAACAAGAATGTGAATAAAGTAGATGAGTGACCCTTTTCTACTTCACACAATGATCCCAACAAAACAATAATTTTAGGTTTTACTCCTTTATCAGGCCAGTGGGATGAGAGGATGGTTCTAACTCTCCTGTAAGGGTAACCTGTTCCACTTCTTCTTTGCAAAGTGAAAACTACAGCTTTTAGCTTTCTGCTTCTCCATCTGGGAATACTCAGGTGGCACCTTTGGAGGAGAAACACACCAGTATTTTCTCTGTGGGTGTGAGTGACCAAAATCAAACAAATTAAACTATTCATAAACCCTTTGGGAAAACTATTTATTGTCCTACCTTTTCTGCTGTATGTAAGAAGACAAACAATGAGTAAATATATAAAACAGAAGCAGTTAACTTGATAAACTCTTCTAACATCTACCATACAGTTATACTCAGCCTTTTCTACTCTATCGGTCATTGATTCTTCTTCAATCCCCTGCCCACCTCTCCCATTCTGCCAATAAAAAATTATTTGGTTTCATAAAAAGAAAAAAACCAAAACCAAACCAAAACAAAAAACCCCCAATCACTTCAGTATATGGAGATCTTCATGTTTAGTTTATGAGAAATGGTACACAGAGAACTCTTAAGCTACCCCCACCTGACATCAACCTGGCCTGATTTCAATGCAAGTCAGGTGCTTCTCAATCATGTGATGACCACAATTCCCTTTGCTGAAGATCCACTCATCATTATTATAAAGAAAGAAGCAAAGGGGCTCAAACCCAGACAACTATTTTTAATTGAAATCAAAATGCCAAAAAGAATTTAAAAAGCTGGAAAGTGCAAGCAGACGGAAAAAAGAAATGATGGTACTTAAAATTCTACTTAACACCAACTCTGTTAATATTAATTTACAAACACTGACAGCTAAAAACAGACTAGATGACTGTGCTGGCTTTCTTGGGATCTGAGAACTGCTATATATAGAAAGCTGAGTGACCTAATTTTTTCAAATTGCTGCTTTCAGTTGTCTGATGCTGCTGGAGACTACAATGCTAGTTGAAAAACCAATGGAAGCTGAAGATCTCCAGTGAGTGAACCATGAGATGGGTGGTACTGAAACACTGCCAGTCAGAACTTCACAGCTTCTGTCAGCCAGATGCCTGAAGCCCACCACGGAAGTCCACCACGGGGAAGAGTGTGAGAGCAGCAAGGGAACAACACAGCCCCAAACTCCAGGCACATTCTCTGTCTGGAGAACTTCGGTTGTATCACTGCAATACTTCCAGCACCTTTGCTGTGCAAAGGACAAAAGTCACCACTGACCTACAAATGCTCAGCTATTTATTATAAATATTTCACATATGTTCTGGCTGTCTAAATCTGCACACAGGAATTTTGGGTGTAAAGTCCTGACACGGTGATACTACAGCTACAAAACTTGGAAGTCTAAAACTTCTACATGGTACTTGGGAACTTCAGCTGACTCCATCCTGAAAATTTACTAGAGAAGGACCACTTTCTTACCCATTTATTTTATGAGAGCAGCTGCTGTCACTTTTCCTACTGATTCTGTACAGCTAAGCAAGCTCAGAGGGAAGTGGATCAGAGTCTATCTTATCCTGTGTATTATGACACCTGGTTACCAAATTCCAGACAGTGAAACAAAAATCACAGTGATGGTACAAAACAAGTGTCTGAGCCTTTATTTAAGTGATGCAAATAACACAAATAGTCTGTGCCAGGGTCATGTAGAAATCGGCAGAAAAAACACCACAGAGTAGTTCCTAATTTACAAAGGAAATCCTCTGGAGAAAAAAGCAAATACAAACTCTAAACTGAAGCATCGAGACTTTGGACATTAAAAGCAGAACAGAGTACTGCATATTAAAGGACTCTATTCCCATATTGTTATAACTTGTAATTTTTTTGGCCAATGTGAACACACTTGTACAGCATTAGCACAAACCAAACTTTAAATATAGGAAAGATTTGTTTGATTATCCATCCCATTTAATATCAACCACCTTCATGATATTCAGGACCCTTCTCACATGTCCACTGAAGCTGTGGTACCTACTGCAATTGGTAGGGCTGAAGAACCCTAGAGAGAAAGTCAGGCTCAAGTTCTTTAGAAGAGGGTGATTCCAAACTCTTAAGCTGAAATCCACTTAGCATAGGGAGGGAAGCACCTAGAGTGTTGACATCTGTCACAAGGAAGGAGAAATATTAGGAGGGAGAAGTGATGCAGTAACTGAAGTTTAAGACTTGCTCCACCTATGAATGGATAACAAATACTTATTCAGAGCCATACTTAATGTTGCCATATCTCTCAGAAAAGTCACACTTGGAAACAATTACGAACTTTCCTTACGACATACAAACTTTTCTGGGGCTACATGTTTGGGTTTTTTTTGGTCTGAGAGCAAATTTCTGTCAATTTAGGTGACCCCAGATGCTCAGATTGAAAGACACTTACCTAAGACAAGGAAAGAAAAATAAGAAGTATGGAAAGAGGAAAGATGAACAAACAACACCCCCAGTGTATCACACGGAAGTGCTGCACCTTGAGTAAGGTCTTCAAAGTAATCAAACCTCACCATTAAACTGGGCATTGATTGTTCTAAAAATCTGCATTAACTGCCACTGTAGCTGTTTGTTTCTTGTTGTACATCTGGCAGAGAGAATGAGGCCCCAGTAAATATTTTCACTGATTCCTACATACCAACTAAAGATACATGATTTGGTGTCATCAACAACATTAGAAATAAAAAGTAAAATTATCTCCAGTCTTTGGCCAGCACAGAATTTTTACTGACATTTAGTTCTTTGTCAGTGCAGGGCCTGCAAAATATGGCATTCCTAACTCCACCATCTATGTTCCAACATCCTATTTTATGAAAATTATTGGGTCCTAACTTCTAATGTTATACAGACTAATTCCCTTAAAATTTTTTCAGTACATATTTAGAAATTACAATGGCAGAATAATGCCTCAGAACTAAAAGTCAAGCCAGTTTAAATTTAGGTCCTCTTTTTTTTCCCCCCTGCCATCTGGAATAAACAGAGCTGCATTATCTCCTGAATTATTACAAGATTCAAAGACTGTTGCTGTAGTCAGCGACTTGCATTAGGTTTGGCAAAATGCACGTTATCTGGAGATACGTGTCACTTAAATGATTTGCCTCTTTATGGGTAAATACAGTCAAGAGAGAACTGTACTTAACACAGATGTAAGTCAGCCTAATACTTGAGTTGTCAGGGCAGAGAACAAACTGAAACCAAACTGCTAACGGGAGTTATTAACCCCATACTTATTTTTTATGAATGCTTAAAACTAGTACTCCCTACAGTGACATTCAGTAAAGATAGTTTTTTTTCTTTTTGCAGTAGGAATGACATATCACTGAGCTCAATGGAAATAAGTTTCAATCCCTGCAGCAGATGAACAGTCTCATCTAGAGACATCTCAGCAGCAGTGCATCAATGGAGTCTCTTTTTTATTTTTGCTAGTCACTGCTTACAGATGCAGAGACACATAAGTCAGAGGGGGTGGTATATTACCATTTTACATTTGAGAATGGGTAACAATGCTGCTCAGAGATCATGTGAAAAATTTAGGTGTGCTCACTACTTGAGCAACATTGTTACTTACAACTAAGCTAAAATATATTCATTACAGAAATTAAACTGAAACCCAGCACATCATCACCCATCACTTTTATAGAACCAGTCTTGTTCAGTGCTTTGTGTCACAGGCAATGTAATTTACCAGGATTTACAAAAACAATCTGGAATGAGAGAACTCATCTACCAAAACCTTTTGTGCACCTGAAACTACTGGTATCTCAGACATCAACATTTGGGCTGAATGAGCACCTTAAGAATGGTCTTGCTTTCTGCACCACAGTGACTTGGTTGCAATCTGACATTAACAAGCCAGGGCAGTGTCACAGGGAAGTGATGTTTGGGAGACCATCCTCTAGACAACATAAAAACATGAACTTTGACTTCCATGTCAATGTTAACACTTGTGATTAACACACTGCATACTCTAATTGCCTTGATCTTTCAAGGTGAACATGGTAATTTCCTAAAGATCTTCTGAGACATTAACAGCAACCATGTTATTCCAATCACATATGAACAGATATTTGATTGCAAAGCATTTGCTAAGGAAAAAAAGTGCAAGCCACTTATTTTGAGGTGAGTTTTAAAAGCAATAGGATGAGCAGTAACTAGAGAAGAGACCTATCTTTAGCAGCTATTGCTGCTCTGCTTACCTTAATAATAAATTAACATGGTTCTATCTATATTCTGCTTACAATTAATGCAGTCCTTTTCTTACTGTTTTCATGAAAAAAATACAGATTTATACTTCAAAATGAATCCCATGATTGATCTCTGAAAGCAGAAATTGCACAATGCTTAGGACTGAACAGGATTGCCATCAAAAATGTTACAGAAAGGTCACAGGCTATAACTGCTGAACTGTACAACTGAGCTGTACTCCAGAAGCAATACCAAAGGAATTTGTTGCTTTCCACACACACAAGCATGAAAAAAATACAACTAAAGAATACTCAGTTAATTTTTAGTGAAAAATGATCAACAAAGTGATAAACCAGGTAAGTAAAAGGAGAAGAAAATGATAAGTTTTAATTAGAATTACCTGGCTGCACAATACTGACCTGTGAATGTTTGCTAGGTCAATGTATTTAGCTCAAGAGAAATACACCAGATCTACCACATATTGACTGTGCACTACAGGACCCAGGAAGGATACAAAGCAGGGGGGCAACCTACATCTGCAGAAGCACAAAACATTTCACAGCCTTGTTGCTGGCTTGAGAAGCACCCAGCCCAAGCTGTGGTCAGTCTCGCTCTCTCTGAACACAACAGCATCACTGCTGATTTCAACCATGCACGACTCAGCTCCAGAACAGTAACACCAGCAGACCTCCAGTGCCTTTTACAGCTGTAACACACTGGATAAACCAATAAAAAGATGTATCTACTACCCACACATCATCATAACTTCTATTCTGGATAACAAAGGACAGATTGCAGTACATTCCCTCTCTGATGAAGTTAAGTATCAGTGTGGGTATTGGAACAGAATGAGCAGTCTAGTGACCAAATTTTAGACTGAGCTTTTAGTGTGTTTTCTCCATACACACCAACACTATTTGTTAATTTTTAGCTTTTTCCTTTAATAGAAATCCTCCTTTGAAAAGCCAGAAGCTACAGGACAAAAATAAACATTTTCAAAGGACAGGACAAACTGCTGATTGAAAAAGTGAAGTATGGAAAACAAATAATGAAAAACAAAATGAAGTATTTTAAAAGTTGATTTTCATAAATTCCTCCCTTTGATAGCCAGTGGCCCTTCTTCAAGATGATGAGAGGCATGCTCAAAATAGAATAGTCAGAAAAGCACTACATAAAAAGCTTCCATTTGATGCATAGCAAAAAACAGGATGATAATTTATGCCATCAAAATTTAGACTGAAGCACACAAAATGAAGCATACGAAAGTTCTTTCTCTTTTATTATTTATTCCAACAACAGTTTTCCAGTTAAGAGGTTTATATGGTAAAACTGTTCTTACTCATATGAAGTTTAAAAATCTAATTTGTAGCCAAAAAGATGCCTGTAAATTGGCTTAGCTATAGATTTAAAGGTTATCTGTTTGTCGCATCACAGCAGTTCTGATTAAACCTTTCAAAACATACAAATGCCAACAATACATAACCAGATTTCTTGATCATATTGAGAGAAATACTTCACCACTGCGTAATAGACTAGTCCCTGATGAACAGATACAAAAAATTCTCCTTATGAAATATAAAGAAGTGATAAATAAAACATGGGAAAAAAATTAAAGGGGAAGAGGAACCTATTTAAAATAGAACATAATGCAGTTTAATAAGGCACATACATGCAAAACATCCTGAAGAATTCAGTAGGCTACTCTATAACAGAGCAGAAAATGTCAACCTTCCTCCCAGCAACAAGGAGTGGAAAATCGAAAAGATTGACTACCTAAAGCTTTCACTCTCCTCCTCCCTCTCTACCCACTAAAACAGGAACTTACTTTTTTCACGATGCACATCTAGAAGCAGAAACTTACTCTGATGCCAGGAATAGGGCCTAAATGCAAACCCCCCAGTAATCCTGTCAGTGAATAAAAGAAGACTAGAAAATGTCTCTTTCAGGGAACCCTCTCTCTATATATGGAGTAGGAAGCTAAGTAGCCCTCCAGTCTGAATTTCAGTCTGTGTCTCAAGAGTAATGATTTTTTCTTCTTGTTTGTTTTGGGGAAAGAGAGAAAAAAAGCAAGAGAAATAAGCACATAGAAGTTCTGAAGACAAAGACTTGTCCTCAGTGACTGCTCCTTGGGCCAAATTTTTTTACTGTAGATAAGAAAATAGTTACTTATGAATTTCTTAACAATAAACACTTACCCACAGTAGATCACACAATGTAAGGCATGCTGTGAATATTAAATGACTAATATTTAGATCCCTGTACAGAACACAATTGTGATATCTGTTTAAGTCAAAGAAAATTCTTAGTTTAAGTATCACTAACATAAGCAAAACCAACAGTGGCCTGCATTTTTTTCCTCTTTCTAATATTTTCTCTTTTCCACAAATCTAATATGCTAAACATCACATATTTTGTAGATTCTGTTAGATCCTAAATATCTATGAACTCAAGTCTAAAAAGGATTTTAAGTAAAACAGCAACCTACTACTGAGAAATGGCATCCTATAGTTAAACTCTATGGGAGTCAATAACTTCACTATGGGTTACTGTTAGCTTCCCACTTCTCTGAATGCATGGGGTTGAAACTCCAAAGCCCAGGAAAGGCCTTATGTGTGTGTTACCACTCTGTGTGCAAGGTTTGCACCATATACTGGAATTTAAACAATATACCACAGGCACCCAATTCCATGTTTTTTATTTTGAGAAAATACTTTCATAAGCTGTGTTTTTCTATGTATCTCTTCACTAGGTTATACTGCTCAGCAAGAGCAGATTAATAGTCAGACTTGATCCATGACAATTTATAGATTTGTTTGGAATAGATATCCATGCAACTGCTCCTCCTAACTGGACATCAAAGCAGAGGTACTGACACTCAAACAGCAAACCAGTGTGTTAACTGGTCAGGTAGGCCTGTCCCTTACTAACCTAAGAGCTTTCAAGTGCATGGCAGTTTGTCTGACAGGGCATGTTCTACATAAATCCATTAAAAAGCAGAACTGCTGCTGTAAACAGGATTTTTAAAAACCCAATTCCTGGTGTTGACAGAATGACGATCAAGAACCAGATTAGTCTTTCCTTAAATAAGGAATATCTGCAGAAGGTTATGTTTGACAAGAATACTGCCAACCACCCTAGATTGGAGTTCAACAAGAAAACACTCTCCTCACACTGCCAGAACAGTACAAAGCCATAGAATGGTTACTGCAGAAAGACTAGAAAGTTATGGAAGAAGGTCCCTTATCCCCAAAACGGCTACATTCAAGAAGCTTCAATCTCTTCCTCCAGGGAAATGCTGAACTGTCCTAGTTTCAGTCTCTAGTAGCCAGAACAGATGATGGATTTAAAGCTTTGAGGACCGTCAGAGCACAACACAAACTCACATGAACCAGGCCCCCAACCTTAAAAGGAAAAAACAAATCAATAAAGCAGACAGATCAGGGGTAGTTAAGTGCCTGGCACTGCATGGCTCAGCGTGCAGTGCTCATTTCAATCTGAGCACATGGCATTGCATGCTGCTTTGAGACAACCTCCACATGACTCATTACAGGCTGAGGCTACACATCATCACTTTACAAGTTCTCAGATTTAAGCCAAGTGAATACAGCCTTCAAGGTCTTGGCCAGCTGCTAATGACACTAAACTACGTGTTGTGACTTTTCCCATATGTGGGGACCACATGTTCTTTTCTCTTCCAAACATGCTTTAACCAAGTCATTAATTCAGTGCATACAGCTCAGCTATGAACATGTTTGTGAAACTACCTCTCCCTGCAGATGCAGCTGGGGAATTTCTCTTCCTCCCAAAAAGGCTGATAAACATCTGCAGTTGTTGGACCTATTTTTAAATAGGTCCATCTCTAGGAGGTGCACCCAATTAAGGTTCAGTAAGAAATTTTAGCAGCTACATGTAATTAACTGCCACTGGCAAAGACAGCCTCTCAAACAGAGAGGAAGACACAGACAGTCATAAACTTCTCATTTTCTCTACATTCTTGTCACAAAAAAGCACCACACACATTGCAGAGAAATGTTAATACATCTGATAACTGAAGGTATCAAGTTTTGAAAAATTTAGTTGGAGAGAGAATCTTTTCCCTTCCAGCAATTCCTGACGTTTCTCCTCCTCCTACATGAACATGTAGCTATTGCTCAGGTAAAGGAAGGATCCAGGTAAAATATATGAACAAGAATCTTTTGCACTGTAAAGGCAGATAAAAATGGGAAATGTCACATTATATTTAGTTTAATACTGTACTTCTATTTCTTCATACTGAATGGTTTTGCATCAGTGAACTCTCATTGAATTCTGCTACAGTTCTAAATTCCCTTCCACAGTGCAATTCTCATTTCCTCAGTTACTCCTGCAGCTGAGGCCATGATTTTCTCCTCTCTCCTCTGCTAGCCAATGGCCTTCTGATCTTGGGAAAAGACGCAGTGGATACAGAACACTAAATATTGCAGGTATACCATTCTTAACAGAGCATGATGCAAAGTGAGACTCATGACTGTTGGGAGAAGCTGTCAGGTACACTGCCATGCAGGAAATAAGCAGGCCATGTATGTAAGATAGCAAGACATACTCTGCATGATGAAAGAAGCTGCAGAACAAACTCACCCATTAGCATATTTAACACATGCAAAAGAGAATGACATTTGAGCAACACAGATATACTTAAGGAAGCACACGTTTACAGAAACCTTTAAATTCTTAATGGCTTTCCAGCAAGCAGCAGCTTAGAAGCAATGTGCACGAGCAGTAGGTGCACAGTCTTTGGATACTGGTGTAGCTAAAAATGCCACGTTTAATGTAGTACCACATTCTTTCATTTTTCAATTTAAGAATCTCAATCTATACAACTTTTATATAGTTTTGACAAGAAAAATATGTGGAAAGTAAAGACAGGTTTCAAAGTGAGCTTGGCACAGTGGTATTAGGATAAGGTCATTCACCTTCAACTTCCTTCAGCCACTCAAGACACACTAGATGAAGACTTTCCAGGGAAAGGCATGATTTATAAATCAGGCTTCAAGGACTGAAAAGTATGAAGAAGGCTGCATCTGGTCAACTATCTTCAAGATCACATCACTAATATTCTAAGATTACTGCAGCAAAAGTGGACTGTGGGAACTGCTTCTTCCCTTAGCAGGCCAGTGGTGCAGAAACAGTCCCAAAATAATTGGGTCACATTATTCTCAAAGAGCACATTCTCACATGGATTTCTCCAAGATCTTCCACTCAGAAGCACACTGGAAAGATCCTGCCACCCCCACTCCCCAGGGATGTTGGCTTCCACCAGGACAAAAAGCAGTCCTCGTTCTCTGTAGCTCCCACCTGCCTGCATTCTGCAAGAAGTTTTCACTCTACAAAACTACAATTTAAACTCCACTTACTCGTTTAGCACTACAGAGCCCAAATATGGTGACCTAGAATTCACTTGCATGGCACCCACCAGATCTTTCACAAGGACTGTCACTGTATGATCTTCACTGACAGAGATGCTTGGCTGCCAGAGGGAGAAAGAATCCAGCTTGATTTTCAGATTCCAGGTGGAACTGGTAGGGTGAACAACAGGCACATGGGTGCACTCCTGTGCATGTACAGGGCAGCAACAGGCAACTGAGTATTTAACTTCAAAGGATAATAATGATTTTAGAACTGCCACTATGTCACACAGAACCCACTTCCTCTATGCTACTGCTAAATGACCAAGGCAAATTATTGCCATGATGTGAATCTGAGAGCTCTGACAAGCTGTTCACATGCTTCATAGAATTTTGCTTGTTTAAAAACCGTACTGGTGTTGACTCTTCTGTTCATACAGATGAACGTTACCATAAGGCAAGAGAGACAGTAAAAGCAACAGAGAAACGAATGGTCACAGATCCCACCCTCTTTACAAACTATCACATAAATAAGAGTACTAATATATGTGGTCTTCTCAATAAGGTTCAGGAGCACCCATGAATTCTGCCTTCTAATATGCAAATCAAGATGAGAAAAAGCTGAACTTTAAACATACAGAAGTGCTCAGTTCAGGATCCCATATAATTGGTATAGATTCTAGCCTTTTGCTTCAACTAAAACATGATTAAATTCTGAACTAAGCTCAATATCCTTTGTTCCAAGAGTAAACATCTTAGGGGATGTTTACTCCATTAACATCAATGTAACACCATTAACACTGTAAGTGATACGCATTCCTTGGACAAACAAGATACAGCAGCTTGAGAGGGAGGAAACTAGTATTATGATAAAAATGTCTAAAAGGACCTCATGCTGTAGGAAATGGAACCAAAATTCAGCAGCCTGTTGCTGGGACTTTCAAGTCAGTCATAACTGGTAGGGAATAACTGAGCTAAGTGAAAGGTGTATTTAAAAATGCAAAGCATTTCACATCATAATTTTCTTTACAATAGTGTGTTTTAACACAGCATTGTAAAGAAAATTATGTGATGCTTTTGCTTAATGTTTGTGTATCTCAAATCACTATAGGGACTTGAGGTGATTGCAGCTGTCAAACTAGAGTCAGAGGCTTAAGCTGTGATGTTGATTTAAGGAAGTTATTTAATCTGTCATAAGCTTACTATTAGAGTTTCAAGCAGAGATTCTCCCTTCAGGTCAACCTTTCCGCTTTAGGTCAATTTGCTTAACGGTCTAAGCTTATTAACTTTAACTTACTTTAACTTGTAAGAACCTAAGTGCTGGGGGATAAAGGGAAATCCATACACATCTAAGATGAAACACCTTTCCCGTGTTTTACTTTAAGGGGAAATAGAACAAACCAGGAGTTTTGATTTCATGTGGCACAGAGTATTGGTACCACAAGAGGGCACTAAATCCACGCCTAAAGCGGATCCACATTACAGAACTCACTCTGAGGAAGAAGGATGAACTGCTTTCACAAACACTCCCTCTACATACAAGGATTCAGGTTTCCTGATGGCATGCACATACATTCCTAATGAACTCACACTCCCTTGACTTTCCACAGAGCAACACAAAGCCTTTTGTAAAAGCACCATCCTGCCAAGGATGAAAGACAGTGAGACTCGAAGCTTGAAACAAGTCATGCTTCATGTTTTGAGTAGCATCAGTCTATTAATAAGATTTTGAATTTTGGTCTTGTCTAAAAGAATGTGAAGTGCATGAGCTCGTAACAAAATGGAACAGTGAGTCAGAGGTAGATGCTTAGTCAGATAAAAATATTATGAGTACAAATGACTTCTGCTTGCCCAGGCAACAATTCTGTTTACACATAGAAGGAGAAGTCTTATCCAACACCAATTAACAAATCAGAATGTTTCAGTGGCCAGCTGACCATCACACTAAAAATACGGTTCTCATATTCTGTAACCTTTTTAATAAGACTTGGCAACATCTGACTGTTTACATCAGCCAGGGATGTGCCACAGGAACAATTCCATAGTTGGACAGTCCTCTACAGACCTTAATACCTGATAAAAGCTACTTGCAGTATTTTAAGGCATAAAGTGTGCAAGACAAATCTCAGCAATGCACCATTCAGTACCAGACAAAAATGATGCTGGCCTTCTCTACTAGCTTAATAAGAAGCCCAAATACCTCATTTCTGCACCTCTGAGAGCTGACCCTGTTTTTCACATTAAGCTTTTTACACTTGTTAACACATGTCTCTTAGTCCTGTTATTTGTGTGTCAGACATGGCTGCTGAAGTTATCTGTCAAGCAACACAAAGTTTCTTAACCTGCTTCAGGAACTGACTCACTTGTAACCTAACAGCTGATGTAGCAACATCCTTAACACTGCCAAGTCACCTCTGGAAGGATCACCACAGGATAACACTGGAAGAATGAAGTTTTCCAACTGTTTTGTCAGGTATTTGAGAATAAGGCACTATGGGAGGTCTTGCTGTACAGCATCTGTATCAGATGCAACTGACTGAACTCTTGCAGCTGTCTAAAATACTTGTCACAGGTGATAGAGTTGGAGTATCTCTGGACACTTCACACACATCCTCCACAAGAAAAAAAAACACCAAAAACCTCTGCAGATTTAGAAATTCTTTTACAATGAAAACATTTTATATAAACTTGAATACAGGAGGCAAAAGTTAAATAGAAAAGTGTTGGTCTGTGATTTTTAATTCTCATTCTCACGTACATGAAGTGATTTGGGTTTAAAACATAAATTACCTATACCAGAAGTAAGTTACTAAAAAACAGGACCAGGCAGCAGTACAGACAGGAGCATATAAGCAAGCATCCAACAAGTCAGTATTAGTGTGTCACACTTCCCAAGTCCTGTGCTAACAGCAAATGCCCCAACATGCTTGAGAAAATGCCTATTTCACTTATTGAAATAAACACCAAGCACATACTGTAATCAAAAATCAGGCCATGAATTCAGATTTTTGATCCCATACTCCATCTCATGCTAGCATATAGTTCCCACTGACCATTTGCTGGATTCTGCCAATGGCTCACAGCAGCAGAGCAAGGAATTCCATGTCTCACTACTTAGTTCAGTTTTCATGAACAGAGGCTTTTGACAGGCGAAGCAAAAACACAGCTATCACATGGGCCTACAACCCAAAGCACAGGAAGCCTACTGCTGTTACTTTCAGAAATACTGAAGGAATGCTCATCAAAACAAGGTATTAAACCAAAGAAACATCTGACATTCCAAGTTCTTGGTAAATTTTTAGCATAAGATATCAATCTCAAAGGATACAAATACTTTATGACATGCCATCAAGTGAATAATAACAATCTCTTTTCAACTGTTTCCCTCGGACTGAAGGATCAACAGATGATTCCCAAAATTTCAGGATATTTTTAAGTGTGAAACGTTATTTCTGAGTACACATTCTTGAAATCATTCTGGGTTTGGAGACTTAACCTCACTTTCATAATAGTCTGTCAAGGTTTCGAGTCAATTGAAGTTTACAGTACGGGGAAAAGAAGTATTTCCCCACACCTTGCACAAATAATATAGGTAAAGCTACCTTTCCATTTTTAAGTTTTGAATTTTGACTTAAACCACAAATCGTCATCAAGGCTGAATTAACCAGTATGTTTATTTTACACTCTGCACAAGAATGTGCAAAGAATATTTGACAATATTTGTCAGGTTTGTATTTTCAGATTTCTTGCACTAAAACAAAAGATGACCTAAAAGATATTATAAATAAAAATGAAAAATAAACATTAAGACGAGTCCCAGAAAAAGGCAAAAAATATAAATACAGACTAAAATACTTAAATAATGGAATACTGAAATTTAATGAGCGCACTAATAAACTAAGGCATATTCAGCTCCCTCTTTATTTAGCACTTTTAGATTCCTTAATGAACAAAACACAACCCTAATGTACCAGAGGAATATATTCATGCTCACTTTGCTAACCTGTGGCCAAGCTGGAAAAGAAAGGAAAGATAAAACTTTTCTCAAAAGCACTTTTGATATGGGTTTTCCCTGACATTCAAGAAGCACAAGCTTCCTAAACAGCAGATGCTGTTACAGCTGACCTCTAAATGAACATCCTGGCTCAGGAACCAAAGCAGAAAGAAGCCAAGAATCAACCAAACCACTTTATGACAAGTTTAAGGAAGAAATGCATATAAAACTAAAGATGTCAAAGATAACTTTGGAGTTCAGATATAACCATTGCTTGTTACTGTTTCTGTTCTGTGAACATACTTTTAAATTGCTTTCCACTTAACTTCAAAATGAGGTACCTATGACTAAGGTTTGACTGGAGTAACTTTAACCTTTTGATTACACACTTTTTAAAGACCTTAATTAAAAGTAAACAAACACTGATTTTTTTTTTCTAAAACAGTCTAAGTATCTCTTGTGATAAAATGTGCAAGTTCCATTGCTGCTTACGGTATCTACTAGGCTTTTTCTCAGGCCAATCTGAAGTTAAGAAATTCATTGTGAGGTACCAGCACAGGAGCTGACATTATGGACAGCAGCAAAAGACCCATCAGCTGGGCTGCTGCACCACTCACTACAGCCCCCTTACCCAAACAGCATTCATCTATTTCTCTGCACAGCTGATGGGCTCTCAATCAGAGCAAAATGCACAGGGCCATAAAAAGTAGTATTATTGTAATGGCATAGTCCTGGAATTTCACCTAGGATGGCATCATCCATATTGTACCAGGAGATAGGATGGCCTCTAGTCTATGTTTTAGCAATGCTAAAAATCACAAGCGTTTCTCTGGTGAGGTTTATTTATACCAGTAAAGAAAATATCAGGTGGAAAGATACCATAGTAACAATTTGAGAGAGAAGGGATTAGAAAATATATTAATAAACTGTTTTCAAGATTGCTCATGAGTACCATATTAGCTACATTCAAGTACAAAGTACTGAAAATATTCAGTGGGATTGAATAAAATCTCCAAAAGTATCCCATCTCCAAAAGCTATTATTTAAAAAAAAATATAAATAGCCATTAATGACAATAAATCATTCTATTAAAAATATTTTAAAATATTTTTGGGGCGAGATTGCATTCTAAGTCTTTCTTACAGATTTTTTGAGTGTTAAGAGCAGTGATCACAGGTCCCATACAAATAATATAATGCTGACACAAGACAGTCTATTCCTTAAAGACTGAACTCTAGAAAATGACAACCAAAGTACTGAACACACTGAAAGGATATAAATTAAACTAAACTGCTCTTCATCAAATTCTTCAGCTTTAAGAAAACAAATCCATCTGACTGTAAGATCTGAAGGGATGTACAAAGGGGCTGTTGAGCAGCCTAGCAGTAGATATGCACTTCCAGAAATACTGAATCCAGCACACCTCATTTACGAGTAAGAGGTATTGGTGTTGCTGTTAAGGTATTACTGACAGTCAGGAAGTAATCTGCACTCAGTGGAAGCCCTCTAGATATTTAAGGAGTCATCCTCAAGCAATAATTTAATGGACTGTAACTTTTCCATTAAAAGCAGTGTCTCAACCTCGATCCTTCAAGGTGGAAAGCACTGTAAAGTAAAAGGGTGGAAACCTGGAAAAAGAAAAGATGCAACACCCAAGGCAAACAGACGTTATTTGACTTGTGGTCCATCTTTCAGCAGCTGCTTACCACTGCACACAGAAGAGGTGATGTTGTACAGAAAAGGATAAAACTGCAAACAGCGGATCATCTTCAGGCTGCTTTCACACTCGGAGCACTTGGTTGTCAAATCCAGGGCCTGTCTGAAGGCCTGCAGGGCTCCACTGATGTTGTTCTGAGCCAGGTATGCATTTCCTAGGCTCAAAAGAGTCAGGGGCTGTGAAGAGAAAAGTGACACACTGCAGCACAAGTATGCTCACTGTTTAACATTGAAGCCAGCTAGGAGTAACCCTTGTCAAGTCACACCCTCCCAAATCTGGTGGGAAATAACTTAGAAAACTTCTTAAACAGGCACTGCCTCTTCTTACAATGGAGAACTAGCAGCTTAATGCATTGGTGTTAAATGGAAGCTGTTTTGCCATAGGGTTGTCTTAGGAATTCCATCTTACTACAATAAAAAAAAAGCTGTTAAATACACACTAACTGAAATGAAGCCTTAAAAACTTACTTATAACCATCAGAAACATAATGCTTACTTCAGAGAACACCAAAGAACTAAACTGAAACGCTCAAAGACAATTTAGAATCGTTAAAAGTCCACAAAAAAGTAAAAATATTACTTGTGTTCTTGCAGGACAGATGCATTGCATTTGCCAAGAGTGTTCAGATTTACCTTAGCTAAACTAGGTTACTGAAGACACACCAGTGTCACACGACCTTAGGGGTACTCATTTATGCCTTTCAATTCTTTGTAAAACAGTATTTTTGTTTACTGCTTTTGGCTAGTATCCCTGAAGTATGTATTTTTTTGAAAAGTAAAGATTATAAACACCTTTTTAACTGGGTAGAACTCAACACTTTAGTACAGGCACACAGTAAAGCATTACATTTGTTGGTTGACTGAAAAGTCTTTCACTTGGACAAAGTAATTTGCTGCAATTAACAGTACAATGCTAAAATAATGACTACAGCATTGTAATTTAGCAGTTGTTTTCCCCACCAAAACAGTTTTTTACACTGATTATCTAAAAATGTGAAGACTGATCAGCAGCTGAAGATTTTTCCAACTCAGCTTATATCATTAAACAGTTTTTGCTGATAGAGCGCATCTTTTACTCCCAGTAGCTGTAATTAATTTTAATTTGTATTTACTTTCCATTATATTCCAGGAAATACCATGCAAGTACAATGTCTCCTGCTAGTTTTTCTGGTACAATAGGTATTACAGGACTGAGTACACCTGAAAAAAACAGGAGCAAGCATTACTATAACGAGGCAGGATTTGCTAATAGTTTTGAAGAAAAACCCTACTCACACAGCATGGTCCTAAGGACTCCTAGGTTCCTCCCCTCCAAGGCTGTGTTTCCAAGTGCTCTTCTTAAGGCACATCACTCAAGCATAGTTCTTTCTGTAGTTGCTTTTTGCACTCTTACCTGCCACCCAAATGGACTACATTCCTTTCCAATGCTTGAAAATTTGTTTCTGAATGCTACATTGAACATGGTTATTCTGTTTTCAGCTTCTTTATGTGCTAGGTGACTGGTGCCCTGGTAGGTTTAAGCTCTGTTAATCTAACTAGAGAAAGTCACTTGAACTTCTTACTGAAACCTGTCAAATATAAGACCAAAATTACCTGCTAGAGAAAAGGTGTTCCCTGTTATGCCATTCCTCCCCCCTTCCTTTTCACAACTGTCCTGGCCAGTCCAGTAGTTCAACCAGTTTATACAGAAACTGTCTATCTGACATAGGTGACAACCTACAGAATGTTTGTAATGCTGCTGTTCAGAAATACAAAAACCTGGTTTGAATCTGTGGATGGAAATAAAGCCACCAAACAACTGCAACACATTTTCCTCTATGTATATAGACAAAACCTAGGGACAAATAAAACAGTACAGATAAAAAGTCAAGCGTCACAGAAAGATGTTTATACAGCCAAAAATCTTGGTGACATATATGCTACTTTAACGGTTTTAAGAATCAAGATACAAGGCTGACAGCTTGACAGATCTCTGTTTTAGGTTAAAATGTTGCCAAACACCCAAAATTAAAGTCCTTGGAGGCACTGCTAATAATACAGGTTTTGGGAGGCTCAAAGTCTGTCACTGATTTACAAGAACTTCTCTAGATGTTTATACTCTCAACAATCAGCATGACCCCCAGCGCAGTCAAGAGTTTATATGAAAATTAACATCCATTGCAGATCACAAGCTGGAAGATGAACTGCATGCAGAATAAGCACAAGTAACATGTATTTAGAAAATAATGAGGGAAAACATTCACTGCTGAGCAAACACAAACCTCATCATCTTACCTCAGAGGCATTGATGGTCAAAGCCTTCAGCAGGAGTCTGCTGGCATCCGAATGAAGACCATAATGAAACAAGAGGTTAGCAAGATTGACCAGAGGGATGTCCTGATACTGATGTGGAGCCAAATTATATGCTTTTTGCAAACAGGTGATAGCAAAGGTGCTATTTCCAACTGCACGCCAGTACAATCCAGCTTCATTAAGCACAAGCCATAGAGGATCTTCTGGCTATAGGAGAGTCAGGGAAAAGGATAAAAACACCCACAAAGAGGTGTCTCAGGAATACAAAAATGCCTGTTCTTTAGTAAGAAGCAAACAGAATTCAGTCTTGCATACTACATTGTTAACTAGATACGAATTAGATTTTGCTGTGGCTATTAGCAGATTACTTGGTCTGCTCCATTCTACTCAAATGGACACGATTTACAGGCTGAACTGTAATTTAGTAGCAGCTGTTGCTTACACACTACTCATATGAATGCTTTGTATCATGACCACAAAATCCCTTAAAATATACAAGCAATAATGGTTAGTTCACTACAGGAAGCAATGCTTGTGAGCCACTTCAGAGTCTTAAAATTATACAAACACATATCTATGCAAAATGCTAGAACTTGAAAGTCAGACAGCTATTATAGTTATATGTACTTCCAGTTCCTGTGTCCAACATTACCTTTCCTTGTCAATTTAAAGTTTTAGAGTTGTTTTTTCTTAGATTTAGTTACCTATTGTCTTATGAAAGTTGACAACTAGCAGGCATTAGATACTGTTTACAGATTGTAAAAGAGTAAGCAATAAGTGAGGGCAGGTGAAAGAATGCAGGAAGTGTCAAATACACCTTGAATGTTCCTTCCCCCTCTTTAACCTGTAACAGCAGAAACAAGCACTCACCCTAGAGGAGAAATAGCAAAACTTAAAAATACTGACAGGTTGACAGAGGTAGCTAAAACATCCACTTTCAGATGCACTTTGAAATTATTTAGAAACATGTTCTAGTTTTAAGTATTGTCATCATTCTGTGTTACCCAATTCTACAAAACATTTACAGTAAAAAAGCAACACCTGAAATGGATATCCAGTCCTACCTACATGTCTGAAGCCCAAATGCATGTCTGAGTAGGAAACATGCAGCTAGGATTAAGGAAACAAAACAGTAATACTGTGTTGAGTTAGTCAGTAAGAAGATTTTTTTTGTCCCAGGTTTTAAAAAACCCCTCACAAAGCAGGGCTCTAACTATGGTTCTAGATGAACCGGAAGATATCAACATAATATAATATTTTTTGTTTGGACATAATCTGTGATTTCAAGAGTATTAATGACCCCTGTTTTGCAATGCACATACAGAACATTACTTCCATGTTCTTCATTCCAAACTTCTCACTGAATTACTCTCCATACACAGGTCTCAATGACCTCTCTAAATCCTCAGCAAGTTATTAGTGTTTTGTCTTTCCCAATACAAAGATACTACCTGTGACATTCCTGCTCCAAATAGTTTATCATCAGCAGAACGGATAAGACACAACACTGTTGTTACATCAGCAGACAGAGAAGTTCAGGCTTTTAGCATGACAGCAACAGAATACTACAGTTAAAACCAAAATACCCATGCACTGCACAGTAAGACATTAGACATGTTCTGAACAACATAATAATAGGAATCAACTCCTACTGCTAATTTTTCTTCTGGTTAAGACAGATGCACATAGTAAATGGTACTGATTTTAGACTAAAAAAGTATCTACATATAATACCTTGACACAACTTCTACAAGAAAGTTAAATTGAGAAATATCAGCTTGACATGTCAGAAAGAGTCAACGTCTCTCTCAATGCTTCCTGTCATTTGACTCTCAAAGGCCCCACGCAAGATGGAGGTGGCATTCCACAGGGTTTCATACAGAGGTACATTCTTTGCCCCGGAGTGCTAATTATCCTGACAGAAGATTGACACAGGGTTGGTTTCCTTGGAGGGAGAGTAGGGGGAAAAGCAGGGTAGTGGGAAGGAGGAGGAAGAGCAAAATGCAGGCATGCAGGAAGGGGTGGCAGACGGAGGAGTAGTTCCAAGCTACTTCTCCCAATTAAGCAAATGGCTGCCAGAATTATCTAATACATTGCTGCTCCGTGTCCTTCCAAAAAGAACAAGCAACTACAGGGCTGTTTGGTCCACATTAAGAAAAATCAGATACTTCTCTATGTATTTCTGCTTTACTTGTAACCATGGATTTTTAAGTTAGTTCCATCTCAGCTACCGGCAGCACATAAACTCATTTCGAGTGTGTCACTGACTACTTTAGACTAAATATAAAAGCAAATCTCAAGTAAGAAATCTGAATTCATCTCATGTGACAGGCTGACATACCTTTTTCATGGCATGATCTAGAAACACTCCTATCTTCGTCAGCATAACAGTTTCATTATTGATACGAGAATGCAAAACCTGGAACACAAAAATATTGTTTTTCCTCCAAACAATGGAATAAATTTCAGTCAAGATCTACATGGGCCATTCAACACTTGCTTCCTTAAATCTTCTCTTTAGCAAAGGGAAGAAAAGATATTGTACTAAAACCAGGATGTGAACACATAACACTTAAAGCAACCAATCACCAGCATGCAGTATGAAGGACTCAGAGCAGCCTTAAGTTACCAGCTTGGTAGAATGCAGTAGTTCTTGGAAACCCCAAGAAGATGAATCATATCAAGTGACTGTCAGATTTAAAAGAAAGGTGTGATTTCAAAGAGTAAATTAAATTTCCCATTTTGTGCGCTTTTGGTCAGCATCTGAAAGAAGTCAGACAAGTTAACCCTTTCTCCATTCCTATTAGAAAGAACTCACCCACAGTCCTTGGATGTACTGATTACCTTTAAATATCAGAATCTTTCATGATCAGAGTAACATTTTGAAGGCAATAAAGAGCAGCATTTTAAACCAGAAGAGAACCAACAAGGAAACATCTCTTACTTGTCTTGCTCGATCGTCTGGCATCCTGAATTTCAAATCTAGATTAGTGTCTAGTTCCTTGACCAGTATGTTTAGAGATTCATTGTTACGAGCATCAGTAATGGAAGAACAATCTGGTGCCTGTGCTTCTCCATTCTCAACAGTATCTCTTGGGATATTCAGTATTGGCTGGATTCTAGCAATAAGGAGAACCAAGACAAATTAACAGCATGTGCTGCATGTCATGTATAAATACAAGAATCTGCTAAGCCTTGTACTGCAGACTGCTACAAGACATGAGCTGCAAACATGAAGAACTCAAGGATCACCCTTTCCTTGAAAAGTAATTTATAAGGTCTTTATTTTCCATTTTGAAGCACAGAATAACAAGAAGAATGAACAGTAGAGTAGAAAAAACAAACAGAAGGTTCTCATATTATGCTAGTAAGGATTCTATGAAGGTTAGGGCTAAACAGATATGTGACAAAAAAAGTTGATGTTTTCTACACTAAAACTCGATTTCAAAAACTTCAAGAGGTAGCCAAATTATGTATAAAGAACATTCTAAGCTGAACACTGTTTTTTTCCAAAGGAAGATGCAGGATGTTTGTGGATAGGATCCTTTAACACAAGCTCAATACTACTATTATATTAACTAGGTAGAAAAAAACAGCTTTTTTACTACCACTATTATAATTTAAGTGACTAGGGTATTAGAACATTGCACTGATCTATGTAAGTTAGCTACTGCAGTACAGAAACATTTATTTTATCCTATATAATAACAAATATTACTGACTCTTCCATGACTAAGCTGATTTTTCCACCTCTGTCTCAAAAGAACGAGCTGGAGTTTTCCACTCCTAATCCTTTTTTAGTGCTTTCTGGTCTTCATAATTTTCTGTCATCATAACTAAAGCTAAGAGGATGTATGTAATTAATGCACAACAGTTAACTGTAGTTATTAAATAGATGCTCACCTCATTCTCTCTCTCAAGGTATTTTTTTTGTTAATATACTCCACAAGACATTCAGATTTTTGCCTGAATTTTGTCAGGTTTTGTGCTTAAAACCTCATTCTGTCTACATTTTATGTGTTCACCTTGTGCTAAGTCAGGGAAGAATCACCATGAAATTGGATCTGGCTGTTACAGCTACAACAAAGACAACAATCACGGAAAATGCCTTCCTTCTGTGGAGAAGCCAGAGAAAGAGGTTTGAACACCTCTCTGCTGTTGATTACTAACTGCATCCATCCTCTCCAGAAAGAAAATACTCATTAGGGCATTAGTGTGAAGATTTAGGAATACAGCTTTTAAAAATCAACACTTGCCTGAGTCCCCTGTTTTCTGGAGGCAAGAAGTAAGTTGGCAGTTCTTCTGGGTCAGGAATTTTGGGAAAAGATTTCATGCATTCTGATCGCTGAGGCCAAAGAATATGCTGTTTCTCCTAAGGGGGAAAGGAATTATTTTTTATTATTTTCTCAACATTTTTAATATTCTAATGAACAAGGTAATAAAAAGGATACTAAAGGGATAGTCTGAGAAAAAAAGCAAAACCCAGAGATCTTTAAAACTATTATTTTTCCATCATTTTGTTTTTAAACATCAACAGTTTAAATTTCTATCTTTACTCAGCTGTACTGCTTTACTCGCAGCAGATGTTTACAGAACAACTCCCTCTGTCCTGTAGTAGTTTCAAAGGATGGGAAACCATACAGAGAAATTAGAGAATGCTTTTATGTTGAAGAAATTCAGAATGCTACATTCTCCAGTGCTGCCACACATCACAACTGTAGCCCAAATGCCAGGAAGTTTCACATAAACAAGGAGAGGATTCACTTTCACCCCTCCTCTTTGAAAGGGCAAAGCTCATCCTGTTCACTCACTCTGCTGGATTCCACACTCCACACCGAAACGACAGAATGAGCCACAGGGGAAGGCTGCAAGGACTGGCTGTGAATGCTTTGGTTTGCATGAAGATCCAAATTCATGGATGTCATACTAGAAGTGGAAGAGTCTTCACCAAACTAGAAACAACAGGAAGACAAACTTTAATAAATGAGATGGTACATTCCTTGTTGCATTTCTTCCTGTTATTTTCCCCCCACTCCTTTCTTACGTTAAGCCTCACTGATGAACTGAAACGTGGGTAGCAGAAAAAAAAAAACCAACCCAGGAATTTAAGCCTCTTGATCCACTCAGACCATGCAAGAGTAATATTCAGGCTGTAAATAAGTCAACAGTGAAAACACAAGGGCAAATCAAGGAAAAAGTGCTAAAAGGTACCAAGCAAACATTTCCAATAGATGACAAATAAAATCTACTTATCTAGATTGCACAGCTCAAATCAAGTCAGAATTACTACGACTCATGGCTTTCAGAATTATCTCAATAACCTGAATTCATAATTACTATAATAGGAAAAACAATCAAGAACACAACAGAGAAATTAAAAATAAATAATCCTATTTCTTAAACTAGTTAAGGGGAAACTTCATAACACACTCAACATTGCAAAATAACTGAAATCATAATCCTTATCTGCAGTTCTAACACAGCAGAGGTGTTGCATAGATGGCTGTTATTCTGGATTTTCAGTCTTAGTATACACCTTGATTCCAAAACTTCTTAGTACTCCTGTATCAAATTTTCGTGGTGCAGTCACAGGAAACTAAGGCTTTGGACTAAAAGGAAGTTTTTGAATTCAAGTAATTCTCTTCTCTATGTAAAACAAAGCCTTTTAGAATAAACCCTCTGTATTTCTACAGTTCACAGTCTCAGGTTGTAAACAGCAAAAGGAACCAGCATTAACATACTTTACACTCTGGAAAAGAAAGAAACTAAGAGTTTTTATAATTACCACACCCAAAATGTAGCCCTTTTGTCAACCCTGAAAAAAATCGAAACTATTTCGCTAATAAAGCAAATTGGATGTAACTTAAAGCAGTGGTATCAATTCACAGACAAACCTGAACATATTCCACATTTTCAAAAATGTCTCCGCGGTGATAACGAACAGGCTGATCCCACTGACAGTGCAAGCTATGCTGCTGGTTGCCCAGTCTGCAAATCTGATGGTTCCCTGCAAAGCACAAAATAGTTTTTCATACTACAGAGGTGTGGTTTCTGAGGAAAGACAGCACAGAGTCAACCTTCTCCACCCCGAATTTGGTCAACCCTTTTTATTTACTTCATCAGCCCAGATGAAACTCCAAAAGACTCAAAAAAAATTCCCTGTTCAAGAACCTACTGCAATCTCTTGTTTTAATAAGCAAAACACAAGAGCCACTCAGGGCCATCTTAATATATGAAGAAGTTATATGCTGATACTTATCTAAATATGTGCAATATTTCATTGCTTTAACAAGCATGAACACTAAAAAGCTGTACCTAATTGAGCTTCTTTTGCCATCTGTGTCTCGTGAATGATGTTCCTCAAGATTTGTTCCTCCTGGATGAGCTTGTACTTGTCTAAAACATCTTGTTGCCTAAGGTAATGGTCATGCTGCTTCTGATATTCCTTTAATTCATTTAATGTTCGCTGAAGTGATCTTAAAAATTAAACAGAAAAGATTTACTTTGAATGCTTTCTAGAATATCACCTTTTCCTACACTGTGGCACATTTTCAATTCTGTGTTTCTTGAAGTATTCTTATGCTTAATTCTATTGCATAATCAAAGAAATACAGAAATTTAAAAACAATTCTTCTTGAAATATAAATAATTGCTGCAACAGAACTACAGAAGTTCGATTGTATGCATTGCCACTGGGATACTTTAGTTACCTATGCTGGGCTTCCAATTTTTGCTCAAGTTTTTGCTGACACAGGACAGCATGCTTCCTTTTTACAGCTTGCTCAAACCCTGGTTTGGCCTGCAGAGCATGATCATAACACAGGACTGAGTGGTTGTACTCTCCAAGCATCTGAAGAATGACCAAGAGAGAGAGTTAGCCATTGTGCAGTAATATTTATTAAAAAATTACTCAGTTTTTAAAGAAATCATTACCCTAAATTTTATCTTATGGTAACAAGCAGCCTGTAATTTCTGACACTCAAGCCACTATATCTATTAAAGAAAGGCTGCAGAAGAATTTTCCTGGAATTTATTTTAGTTTCCTTTGCTAAAAGACAGACTTTTGAATAAAAGTATCTTGACAGAATCTTAAGCATTATGAGTGAGCCACACATGGAGCACAAGACACACTGTAAGAGTAAAGCATTACAAGCCAACCCAAAAAGATTAAGTAATATTTAATTTTCTTCAAGTCTTGGAAAATGAAGACTGTATTTACCGCATATATATTTCCTAAAGTGTAATAGCTGGTAAAGAAGTCACTGTAATCCAGAGCTGCATGAACCACAATAGCTGCATCTGCAGAGAAGTGAGCTCGGTGCAAAATATTTGCCAAATTTACCAGTGCAATGTCTTTATTTTGCCTAAAAGAATAAAACAAAATAAAATGGAAAATATTAAAAACTAACATTAAAGGAAGGTCAGACTGTGTAAGAATCATGCACAAGGATAGATTAATTTGTCAGTCACACATTAAAATGTATCACTTGCTAGAAAAATGTCTCAACTACTTATATGCCTAGTGTAGCACATAGAGCCCAAGAACAAGTAACAGGGAGTATTCTGTGGGATACCATCTTAGCAACCAAAACCTGTTTACTAATTAGGATAACTAGAGAAGCAATCTGAGAAGAAATCCTTATCATCAATTCTTACCTTGAAGAAAAATGAAGGGCACGCATGGCACATTCTACTACTTGGTATGGCTCATTCTTTATTCGCCAGTAAAAAGAAGCCATGTTATAGAGTACCCAGGAAGAAGAGTTCTGCAGTGAAGAGAAACACATGAACTGTACTAACTACTAACACTTGAACTAAAAGCTTAATCAGCGCTTTAATTACTATAAGATGAAAAGCTGAGCACCAAAGTTGGTACTCAAATGCACTAAGCTATTCTCTTCTACTAGAAAGCTGTCAATGGTTAGGAACACTGAACTAGCATATTAATGTAGTAAAGTAACAGAATTTCTGCATTTCAGGCAGGTAAAAAACCAAAATGGGATGAAATGAGAGGTGACAGTAGTTTAAGCATCAGCAGTTTAGCTGGAGTCCAATGAGGTTTTGCAGGAAGACATTCAACAAAAAAACCACACACTCTTCAGTACTGTTGTTTCTTCTTTGCTCTTAAAGTACCTGCATTTTTTGTTTAAAAACTCTTATTACCTTGACAAAGCAATGAATGTGGCTCGCCAGACAACGTAACTACCTAAGTCCTTAAAGATGAAAATAAGTATCTATTTACTGGCTTTGCTGATGCCTTCTCCTACCTCTACTTGCCTAGCAGAAAATGGTCTTAAGTTTGCCTTTTGAAACTGAACTGTATACCAAAAATACATGTGCAAAACTGGATCTGATTGCTTGTATGAGGTGTAACTAATCTTGTGAGACCTTTCCAGCACTCTTTTTTGTGCATCCAGCAAGATTACAGTTTCATACCTTCATGAGCCCGTCATAAATACGGTGACCTATTTCCTCTATACTTCTTCCCAGTCTCCGTGATAAGTATGTGAAGATTGGATCTTCTTTAGGTAACAGGGGTGCAGAAAGATTAACCCTTTCTTGGACACCCTAAAATAAAAATTGAATACAGGTATCTGCTGACAGTTAAGAGTAGAGAAATATAAACAAAAGCATGACTCCCAGGAAAATGTACGGCTTGGTTATTTTATAATCTCATCTTCTTTTCAAGATCTCTAGGAACTGATAGAACAATTTCACCTCTGACAGATAATAATATATATTATCACAGAGAGGAAAACATTAGGAGCAGCCAAAAGCAGCCTCTGCTTGTGAGTTCTACAGGGGAAATATTCACTGTGTATCTGGCAGCACTTTTTATCTGGCAGCTACTGATTTCACGAATGACCACGGAAGCACCCAAGTTGTGGTTGTCAGGTTACATGCACACAATGGAAGCATTCCTACACCTCTTCTCTTTCTTCCTTCCCCAAGCACAAACATACTTCTTCCAAAAATACACTGAGACCCAGGAACAGAGCTAAAAAAACTTCACCTAGTGTTTAACTGTGAGAAAATCCTTATTTGTTGATGAAAAGACTTGCAATAAAATAAATACCACGATATAAGCACTTAAGCTGCATCTACATTAGAAAATTTGCTCACATAATGCTGTTGACAAAACCAATTTTCCTAGTACTCTTCCACTGTAATTTTTCTAAAGCAGCTGAACTTTGTACTAGTAGGGAACAATTACCTCCTCCTCTGGGTTAGGGCTTGGCATTCAGATCCCAAACAGATAGTCAGGTATGTTAGGAGCTACCAACAAACCTGCAAACTATTTTCTGATCCTGAATCTTCACAACTTTAAACAACCCTGTTCATCACTCTCCAAATTTCAAATGAGACAATTCACAAGCTAGTAGTAGTTCCAATGAAAGCCACCAATTTGCTAATGAAATGTGTTATGAAAACAAAATACTCTATTTTCCTAAAAATGTCCTCTAAAATAAAGCAAAAAAATAACAAAAGAGGAACTGTATACCTGATGGAACAGGTATAAGCAGGCACTTTAACCAGGGCCCAATTGTAGTTTTAAAATAGTGCAAAACAGTCTTGAAAATTACAATACCTTTCAACCTTGAGTGAGAACTGCCAGTAGGAGTTTTCTATTCCTGTTCCTAATGCAGAAGAAGACTTACTTGCATTTGCTCACTTACCCGTAAGTGCTGAAAAGCATGAATACTGTATGGAAGATCTAGAACTTTCGTACAGTCTGGCTGCTGCAGGTCTGGAGGCACTGGGGACTTTGTGTCTATATAGTCTTCAGGGCTGAGGACATAACAACATAACATAGTAGACTACAGATTTAAATACTGCTGGAGTTCGTAAGAGACAGTATGGTAGCTGATAGAGAGAGTACTCTGATTTAATCATTACAGAAATCCCCTATTTGGGCACATTAGACCATTTTTGCTGTCTTCGCAGATTTGAGTTGTATCAGGATGTCATGACTATAGGACAAAGTAAATAAATTTGGCTGCTTTAGCAAAAATATCAACATTTGGATAGCCTCCAAAATGTATCAGCGTCAACCTGGTGTACCACTACTATGATTAATGATCTATCTGCCAGGCAAATGGCAATGCATGCAGACTCTTCAACTGAAAACAAACAAACCAATCCCAAATATAGGTGATGAGAAGACCAAATGAAGGTGTATGAGGATAAAATTGATCTTTTCCCACTTCAGTTACTTGTGTGATTATGATAAAAAAAAAACACAACTAAAACAAAACTGTCATTCCTGAAGATGAAATACCAATGAAGCTGAATGTCAAGTACACTGTCTGCTCATCCTTCACTTTATAAACACAGGGGACAAAATATGACCAGAAAGTTCAACAGATTAGTCATCAATGGAATTTCATTCAAATTTAAGTCAAGACAGTTTCCACTAAAATAAATATCTAGCTCAAAATACTGAAAGGACACTCAAGCAAATTCAACCCCCTTCTACATGATATATTTCACTTTAATTCACACATCTAGTCATATCAGTACAGAGTAACAGTGATAGAACTGGGAAGAGAAAGGAAAAGTTTCAGGTCAGGGCTAGCATAGACAGCTCAGGGGAAACAGCATGTCTGTTGTACCCATTCACAACTAGTAGCAGACGTTGTTTCAATTTAATTTCACAGTAACACAAAGCAACTGTCATCTAAAGAAAGTCAGTGCTAGTCATCTTTTACTTGCATTTAAAGGTACTGTTGTTTTTTTTAATTCAGTAAAAACCTTAGAATATAAAACATCTATTTACCGGATATCTTTGCTCTCTAAGGTGATGTATGTGCCATCATAAAGATCTAGATCCCCCAGGGGCACCTTTGCTTTAATGCAGTCTGGATCTTCTTTATTATGCCTTTGTTCCAGCCCTGTGTCTCTGTCCTCATTTTCCTCTATATGAATCTTTTGAGCAACTAACTGTTTCTGCAGGAAAAAAAAGGAAACAGAAGCATATATACCAATGCAATCAAAACCGATATTTGCTAGAATTCAACGGTCCAACTTTTTCCTTAAAACAAAGTTAATTTGATAACAATCTAAAAAATTCTCATACAATTTTGGGAATATTTTCCTATCTTTTATAACATCTGTAGGACATTTTTGGATTTGGATGGCATATAAATACTTTCATTAGAGATAATACAACTCAAATGAGCCCTTATTTCTCCTGTTGTGCCTAAGAAGTGGGCTAGTAACATTCCTGATCAATGGTAGGCCATTGAATGGTAGGCCAAGAAATGGTTGCTAAAAGTACATCATGTTTTTCACCTTTGGCCCCTTTTGTTCCACTGTAAGACCTTGTGGAAATAATACACGATGATGACTGCAAACGAATCATCATCATCTTAACCATTCAGTGTGCTAAGTACAACTGAACTTTAGTACATGTGAAAAGTACTGTACATGAGTACATGTGAAACAAGAAAACCTGCTTTTTTAATTAAAGCCATACACATTTGATTACATGCTACTATGAAACAATACAGATATATCCACTAGTAGCAACTTGTACAAGAACTTACAACAGCTAACTTCTGCTGAAAGTCATTTCTATACCATGAGTTGGACATTAGTAACTTCCACACCCACAACCCATGCCCCAAAAAGCTTGCAAAGTATTATTTTATCCACAGCTAAAATGTCCATTGCCACAATAAACAGTATACCCTGATGAGAAAGACTGGCTGAACACAGTCACAAAAGGGGCAGTACAGCATATTTTCCTTTCTCCCACTCACCTAAACCTACCTTTGGTGCTCATCTAGCTTTCCACTTAGTTAGTTATCCTAACCTGATAAAACCAAAGCTGGCACAAGAAAAGGAGTGCATGGCCAGAAGGGCTGTGAGCTGTTTGCTTACCTAACCCCTATTATATTTAAACTTCAGTTTATCAGTTCAAAGTTCATTGAAGCCCTTTTCAAAAGGGTGGTCTCAGACCCCTTCTCAATAATAAACGGGCTTGAAGGAAAACAGAGGTGATTTGCCCTGTGTTCTTCTGAAACACAGTACAACAGAATCCAGTGACTTTACGTAAAAATGACAGGATTTATGGCTAACAACAGGGAATGATACAACTGGAGACCAGTTAGGCAGACTTGAGGCAAAAAATTCTTGAGATCTGTAAAATTTTTCATCCCTTCACTGAAGGAGAACTTTACCAATAATAAATTCTTTTCCCCATCTAAAACTAACAGTATAAAGTCTATGGAAAAAATCTGTATTTTCAGAAATCAGTTAGAACTTAAATGTTATGCTTTACCTCCAGTTCTTTGAGGTAGTTAACTGTTGTTTCTTGTCTCATTAGTATTACCAAATCATGTGGGTTTCTCAAGTTCATTGGTGAATCCACCTGCAAGACATTTTAACAATCCATCATGTAAGACATCCTCCTAATTACAGTGATTTTAAGAGGAAGGCAGTTATGTTCATTCAAATACAGTTTGTCCATTCAGAGGTTTTCTGTCCAGTCAACATTCATAGCATGTCCATTATGAAAATCCATACTTCAAACAGCATTGTCATTTGGGAATCCAATTCAAACCAGGCTTTAATTTTAAACCTGTTTTAATTTAATCAGGCACACAAGTTCTAAGCATAAGAGGCAAATAAATTTCCACAACAAATATTACTAAGAGCACCTACTGCTGAAATACTAGATACCATAAAGTGCAATCACAAAAACTTATTTTGTTTTATAACTTTAAAATTCCTCCACCATGTCCCTCAAAAGGCATAAAGTAGTTCAGCTTCAACTCCTCTCTGCAACTAATTTAACACACTGGCCTACCATTAAGACCTACTGCCTTCAGGATTAATAAGTAAAGGAACAAAATCAAGAGGGAAGCAGGTGAAAACTGAAAACTGTTACAGAAGACCATGCTAGAGCTTCCATAGCTATGCACAGAAGTCCACAGCTCCATGAAGAGGGACATTAGAGGCAAGCCACAGACAGAGCAGTTACACGCCAGCCCCTAGCTGGGCTCAGTAAACCATGGCACTTCACCCCATGGCTGAAACACCCCAGCCTTGTCCTCATGCCAAATTCTGCTGTCTCACTGGGCGGGGGTAAGTCCCTACAGTCGAGAAGGTGGTGTAGCAGCAGCTGAGCTGATGCAAAGGTTCACTCCCAGGCTTGCAGCCCTGTTTCCTCCCATATGTCAGTGTGATAGCAGTACACTGGCTGCACACCAGCTGTGGTGACCACCAGGACCTCTTGGAAGCTAATCTAAACTCAGGAGCTGAACAGAACGTAATTCCCTCGTTGTTTTATCTGAACTAGTAAACTAAATTAGTTCATGAAGGATTCAATAAGCATGACAGAAACAAAGAAATAGACAGGAATATGGGATGACAGGACGAAAAGACAAGGTGACATGGACAGCAAGATCTCACATTTTTAACATGACTGTTACATGCTCTACATCAAGATGTTTTTCCTGGATCTGCTCAGTTTCCGTTCAAGCTTTCAGGATACAGAACTAGCTGCTGCATGCAGATGCAAGCACTTATCTGTATGGTAGCACTGATACCTCTAAATGGGCTGTCCACCCCCCTGACATTTGTGCAAACTTGGTGACATGACAATTTAATGGAAAAGTTTGCCATATATACACATGCAGGGGAATCTCCTGAGCTCCAGCTCTTCCTTTTTTGTCACCTTTCCAAACAACTTGGACACATTTCTGTGACACTGTCTCACTGCAGAGAACTGCATCTCCAGTGTATTTTCTGGTCATCCCAATGTGTCCTGTCAACAGATTAAGCCTTGGGCCATATTCTCTTGGCTGTGAGTCAGATTAGAAGCTCAAATCTACTTTCTTTGGACTACTGATGGTTAAGTCTACATTCGTTGTAAGATTCTTGACTGAGTAAGGACCTTGTCCTCTGAGATATAAACACTTTTTCCTTTTACTAAATCCTAAGCATGGTTTTGACTAAATTCAGCTAAGTATTCCTTTCCAAAGCCAAAGTTGCAGTGCTTCTTTCAGTATGGAGACATTCTGATGGGTGGCTACCTATACAGTCCAAACAGTTACATATAACTCATTCTCTCCCTTAGCAAATTAATTCTCTTTTATCAACAGATGAATAGAAAATAATGAGTGCTACTGACATTAGTCTATTTTTACACTATGAATTTGGAGATTATGGATTCAACTGTTGCAAATAAAGGATGACCAAGTATCCACCATGATGCAGAGAAGCACAAAAAACACCATTTAAAAAAAAATCTAAGGATTTTGTTAGTTGGAGTATTAAAGTCTACAGCATTTTATTTATAGTCGTATTTCCTATTTCCTCCTATGGGCCCCTCACTTTGAAATGGTTGCACACAAAGTCAGAGTTATGCACTGAATGTAGCAGTTGTTTATGGCTCATTTGCTAGAGAAACTACCGTGGTATGTGCAAATGAATGAGAGATGAATTTGCAAAGTAAATAAGGGAAAGTTTCACTGTGTTTAAAGTACTTCATCAACCCTTCCAAAATAGCACTGTTGATCTCACATCTAAAGGCTGCTTGCATGATACTACACAGTCACTGAGGGCAAAGTCAACCATCAGCTCCACTTTCAGTGACAAACAGCATCTGGGCAGCGATTTTTTGCAGAAAGTTTCACAGGCATCACCAATTAGAAAACCTTATTCTGAAAGATGAAGGATCTTGGCTTATCATTCATTCAGTAACAGAATGATATTCAGGGTCGGCTTCTGTTTTTAACATTTGGTAAGACAGTCTCATGAGTTAGGTCTGAATTTAGTGTTTGAGAATTTGGAGTGGTATGTTACCAAACCAGTGTGAGTGGGTTGAGAGAAAAACAAAGCACTAAGTACCACAGCCCCATCAACAATTATCTGGCAGCAGAAACCAAAGTGGCAACAACAATCAAACAGCAGTATCACTGAATTAATTCATAAAGTTATGTCGATCCACCAGGAAATCATCCCAGCTAAGAATATTTTTCTTTAGTCTTCAGATTTTCACTTCCACATCTGACTCAATTTGTCACCAACAAGTAAGTACTTTTTAATAACAGCAGAATCCTTCAGCCTAGTGGAAAGTTGACCTTACCAGTGTGTAAACACAAAGCTCCTTACACAGAACTTTAGCAGTTGTACTGGGTTTGCATGGCAAGGGGTGACTTCTGTGACAACCTGCCAGAGGCCTCCCCTATGTCCGACAGACACAATTCCAGCCAGATCCAAGATGGACTCACTGCTGGTCAAGGCTGAGCTCATCAGTGACTGTGGTAGTGCTTCTGTAATAACACATTTAAGAAGGGAAAAGAAGTTAGAAGGGAAAAAGTTGCAGCCAGAAAAGAGGCAAGTGAGAGTATGCGAGAGAAACAGCTCTGTAGATACCAAGGTCAGTGGAGAAGGAGCTCCAGAGGTGTCACAGCAGACATTTCCCTGCAGCAGTTGTGAAGACCATGATGAGGCAGGCTGTGCCCTGCAGCCCATCAGGGAGCAGAGATCCATGTGCAGCCTAGGGAGGACCTCACACCACAGCAGGTGGATACCCAAAGGAGGTTGTGAACCTGTGGAAGCCCACACTGGAGCAGGATTTTAGCAGGACCTGTGGCTCTCCAGGGGACCCACACTGGAGCAGCCTGTTCCTGAAGGATGGCATCTTGTAGGAGGGACTCCAAGCTGGAGCAGTTTGTAACAACCCATGAGAAGGAACCACACTGGAGAAGTTTTTGGAGGATTGTCTCCTGTAGAAGGGACATGACTCTGGAGCAAGGGAAGGAGCTCTTCCTTAGAGGAAGCTCTGGTAAAAACCACTGTGTGATGAACTGACCACAGCCCCCATTCCCCATCCTCCTGCACCACATGGTGGGAGGACACAGGGAATCAGGAATAAAGTCCAGGAAGAAAAGGATGGGTTTGGGTATTTTAAAGATTTGCTTGTATTTCTCATTACCCTACTCTGATTTGATATGTAATAAATTAACTAATTTCCTCAAGTCGAGTCTGTTCCGCATGTGGTGGTAACTGGTGAGTGATCTCTCCCTGTCCTTATCCAAACTCTTAAGCTTTCTCTTACATTTTCTCTCCCCTGTGCAGCTGAGGAGTGATAAAGCAGCTTTGGTGGGCACCTGGTAAGCTCTTCATTACCCCCTTTTCTGTAGTGACAGACAGATAGCTTTTGAACTGAAACTTATTCATCTCAGATCCAGTCAACAATACTGTCAAGACTTACAGTTCATTATCCAGCTTTTTACAACATCCCTCCCTAGATCAAACACATTTTCTTCACAGTGCCAGCCATTTCTACAGCTGGAAAAAGACAAGGCTGATGCACTCAGCTGTGAAGAGCACCAATACTGTGTTTGCCACTGAGGGCAGTAATGACACCCCATGAAGAATACAGTTAAGCTGCAAACAAACGTTTGCATCTGCATAACCTGCACCACACAGATATGAGCAGCAGCAGTGGTAAAGATAAGTGGGAAGCAGGATGTGCTGAAATCAGGAAGAAACACTTGAAGCCCTGCAGGGCTTGCCACATGGATGCTCACACCTCCCTCGTGCTGCTCGTGCTCAAGTTCCACCTAACATCTTCCTGCTTTCCTATGCAGCCACATCCCCAAATGATGAAAATCATACCCTGAATAAAAACATAAAATATACCAGAACTTGTGAGTTGTTGCTTATTAAAATTCAAAGAGATGGCAACATACCCCTAAGATTTGGAAAAGCCTTCAGAGCTTCACTCACCTGTCAAACAATTCTTTAGTTAGAAATAAAATAGTCCAAATGAAAGATATTTGACGGAAACCCGGAGACTGTTCTGGATTATGCCTCTTCCTTCCCACAACAAGACTCTAGGCAGATTTCAGAGGGTACTGGTTTCACTCAGTCTCATGTCATGCTTGTGCTCTTACAAACACTTGCTGCCTTCACCCCTACACGCAAAATCTGTTGTGCCTCATCACCTGATTTGGGAGTCAGATGAGTGAAAAATACACAGATACTGTGACTTAGATCATCTTTTTCAAAATGTAAGCAACTCTCCACAAGGCTCCTCTGGGATGAAACAGAACAGACTCAACCTACACAGCAAACACAGCCTCATGGTGCAGAGAGTGGAGACTCCTGCACCAGAACAGATGCTTTGTCCAACTTACTCATTTTTAACTCAATATGCTTGGCTGATGGCAAAGCACCACATTAATTTACTCTTCCTCCAAAGTGCTGAAACTGGGACATTCAAGATGAAGCACTTGAAATACAAGAATTTGACTTCAATTCAAACACAGTAAACAGGGGGAAAAAAAGTAGTGCTGAAAAGCTTTCTTTGAACCTTTGACAGCTACTGTAGTTACACTGCAGAAAGCCTGCCAGTAAAACACTATTAGAATAAGTGTTCTCTGTTCAACTTTGCCCAAAGGTGAAAGTTGCTTTATAAAGCACAGTTCAAATTTATTCACTGTCACAAAGTACACCAAGAACCTGATTCAGCAAGAAACACAGAGAATTTGTGTGACCAAAAAAGACATCGAGTTGAATCAAACCCTGAAGTTTTAGAGTCTCCTATGTTACCTGCATATATCAAAGTCTCTCAGCAATTAGACCTGGAAGTTTTGCCAAACCTTCCAGTATATTTTTCCCAACAATCCAGTTAGACTGCACAGGAAGCAAATTTTTTAAATGAGGGTTGATGAATGCCTCGGTCAACTATTTTTAAATAAGGCTTTAAATAAGTGGAAACCCCACTGTTAACCAAAGCACAGGCACATCAAAATTGGAACAGCTAGTGCCTCTGCACATCCTAAAAGCATTATACTACATGCAGAAGGTAGATTATTAGAGAAAGAAGCTGGAAAACACACTGTATCAAATGATGGCATACAGAAAAATGGGCTCTCCATATTTGTTTTGTAGGCAGTGGGTGTTTTGTCACTGTACAAAATAAAGGCAATTCCCCCTCCAAGAGGCTGGAACTTCTTGCAGTCTTGAGGGGGAGCCAAGGATCTGAAAACTGGTGCTTGTCTTTTGGTATATTCCTGCTGTTTTGAGATGCTCTACACTCCAACATGACACTACATGGCATTTCTGAGGAAGCTGCAAAAAAATCTATACAGGTTTCAGTGCAAGACAAGCTACAAAACTAGAAAATAAATTCTTTGACTCATCCAAATGATGAGTAGGCAATGCCAGAAGACACTTGTTCCAAGTGATGTCACTGAAAAATTCACACAGAAAAATGATGTTGAAATGAGTTTTTTAAAGTACTGAGCCATTTAAAAGCTGACTGCTGCAGAACCTGTTAGCAAACAGCACTAGATATTTTGCTATTATTAATACTAGCTGTGCTACAGGGAAAACACAAATTTTAAACACTTGTAGCACTTCAGGAACAAAAGCTAACAAAGCTGCAGAATTATTGAATATCTATGCTCAACAGAGATCACACGAGCTATGAATACATAGATAACAGATCTAAATACATCAAAGGAAAACAAGACTTTACTTGGGACACCATGTGTCCAATGTGTTGCTGGTCATATGTAAGGGTATAAATTTCCAACTTGTATATTCTAGGTAAGGTTTATATTCTTCAGTAGCCATATGCTCAGGTGAATCAAAACAAGAGATGGAGAGATCATTTGGATATATATCTATAATGAACAAGTACCCTTTTCACAAAGGCAAACTGGTTCTTGGTGTCTGCTCACTGCCAAATCCTAGAAATTTCAAGTGTTCTAATATTGAAAATACAGACAGGAAGACTAATAATTAGACTTACAAGACACCTAAAAAAGATTAACCTTGAGCAGCAAATGAATAACAGAAATCCCATTATTTTTTGCTGTTAAACTCTGAGGGAAATTACTTTATCTAGTGGTGTATTTTCAAAGCAGGCATGAAATAGCTGTGCATTTCAGAGTCTTGTTGACTTTGCTCTTTTGGGCTTTGGTGGGGTCTTCATGCAAATGTGTGCTTGGGCCACTTCCAAGGCTACCCTTCAGCTGTGAAGCTCACAATACAGGGAAGGCATTCCAGGCACCAAGCATAGCTTTCACCACAGAATAACCAGTTTCGAACAGTTGATTTGTATCATCTTTTCAGATTGTCCAACTCTTATTTTAAAGGTGACAGAAACAGGATGAGAGGCCAGGAAATCGAAGTGTGAGGAACCTAAGAGAAATGGGACATGGGAACACACTGTGTCCAGAAGACAAAGGCTGTATGAAAACACCAGGAACAGAGGAACGAGCAGGACATGCCTACACATGGTCAGAGCATTCTGGACTTACATTCTGAACCACCTCGGCGTGTATTACCATGCTCAGCTACATCCAGACACATTTGCACTAAAGCTTTTCTGTCAGCAGTCAAAACCCGGCATAAGATTCCCTGCTGGACTGCGGCAGGTGTGAGGGCATGGCCACCCCCAGCCGCATCTCAGCAGCCCTCTGGATCTGCCTCTTAGCCCCTTCACCTCAGATGCAAATCTCTGACTGCTGAGATGAGAACAGTGGAAGTTACTTCTCCACCACCGCTCCACTGAATGAAACATTTGCATTTCTGATGCCACATACAGGCTACCACAAGGCCTATTTTTATAAATTCGGATGTAGTCATGATGTTCACAGCAACACAAATACATAGGCTGTGCTCCCCTGGGAGCAGGCAGTGCTGGTGAAGTGCAGTTCTAAATCCCCACCTGGGACAAGGATGTTAAAGCAACTCAGCATTCACTATACAAAACGTTCAGGTTCAAAAATTTCTTACACACTTATGTAAAGGCAAAAAATTTAGAGATTTTTTTAAACTACTATTTTTCATACCACATGAATGCCTATGGTCCTCTGGTGATCAAGAGAGAAGTTCTACACCAGAACAAGTTCTCCTTTCCTTGAGGAAAAGCTGACCTCTGCCTCAGAAGCATCCTGCTTCAGCTCATCACCTTAGGGTTGGATAACATCTAATGAACTACAGAACACTCAAACCAACCAATTCAGGTGTCTTTGCACACCCTCATAAAGAGGCACTGACAACTATTTTGGGGAAGGCATGATACCACCTTACACACTTCAGTAAAAATGAACAATTTTTTGAGTGTGTTTTTTTGGTTCCTTGGCGGGTTTCTTTTGTTTTGTTTAGCACACAACAGACTTGGAAGGATAAGAAATTCAGTCAAGAAAGAGTTCATACAACCAAGCAAACTAACCTTTAGAGTAACAGCAACATAAACATCCACCTGCCACCAAATTTTCAAGACAGGACTGAAGTGATTGCTTAATGTATCACAGAAGATGCTTTTGTACGCAGCAAATAGCTTTTTATTTGGCTGCACTAGAATCTCAGCTTTCCTTGGGTTTGGATGGCTGCTTTTCCTGTATTCTTGAGCATACGGACCACTGCTCTCATCTCAACCTGTCACCATACATGTGCACTCGGATGACAGAGTAATGCATTAACTAACACTAAAGCCATCCATGAATCAACTTGCCTTGCTGCTGCTTGACGCACACTCGCACTCAAATCTGCAACCAAATGAACAACTCCCAGGTACTGTCTCCCCTCTCTACTGCACCTAGCCAGAATTAAGCACACCACAGCACTGCAGGAAATTCAGATGTCACATTCATTGAGCAGCTGGTTGTCTTAGTCCCAAACAAGCTAGCCAGAATTGCTCTTTCACTCTCCTCTCCAGATCATTGCTCATGAACTTCGAAACACATGACAACATGTTAAAACTAAAACAACTTTCTGCCGACTCAGATTCCTTGCCAGAGGCTCTTTGCTCCTGACAACACTTTCCCAATCCTGCTTCGGACCATCTGCCTGGAAAGTTTCTGTGCTTTTTTAGGTTTAATTACTGTTACTTATCTTTTTCAGTGTTTATAGCAGTCCACATATAAAGGCAGTCCTTTGAGTCCCCACCAGCTTGCTCAGCTTTAATCACCTCCATCAAGGGATCTCTAAAAAGACCCTACCTCAGCTCTGGTATGTCAGGTCTCTGTGCCATGGTGGCAGTTGGTCCCCACCATTAAAGCCATGAATGACTACTGAGACTGTATCCTGCATTGCACTTAATCTGACAATTGTCTGTCCCTTCTCTTTATGCCAAGTTTCTCTCTTCTCTAGAAGTACCCCAGCATTTCTGTAGAGTGACTATTCCTTACTGGCAGACAAGCACTGTCTAAAATCAGCCTGAACTTTATACCGTGAGTTGTGAAATGAAAAGGCTTATAAACATGTGCACTGAGCAGATATAATCTCATTAAAGAGAGACAATTACTCAGTCCCTGGCCTTGCAAAAGCACATATTTAAAGGCAGACTGAGACTAAAAGAACATGAACTGATCCAGAGAATGATGTCTTTGATCTGAAAACCAGCTACTAGAGCAACAGATACAGCTTGATGGCTTTTTTCTTAATGGCTGAGACTTTGAAGTATTATATGCACTGCTGGTAATTTGTTCTGTCATTTAGAAATGCTCACTAGAAACTTAAACAACAGTGCCTACTTGGCAAGTACTCCTGTTTACCAGATGAGATCTTGCTGATATACAGAAAATTGTTCAGTCTGTGTAAATTTTGCCACTGCTGCCAGGCTGTTGTACCATTAGGAACTCAAGTCTGAGCCAGGGTATACCTGTGGTCTTATGTCACAGAAAAGTCAATCTCACTTGAATGTAGTCTCATATGAAACGCTTACACCCTAGCTGCACTGTAAGGAGAAACAGCCAAGAGAGATTTTAGGTCAATAATGTAAAATAACCTCACCTTTCTTCCCTCAAACACATTCCAGCTACTATATTTTGTATTTAGGTCAGGACCTGTGACTCCTGCTGTCAGCTCCTCATCCACAGTGTACTTTAGTAGCAAGGAAAGCAAAGCTCACAGTAGCAAACTCAAAGCTACAAGGAAGTCAGCTGTCACTGGGGCGCATCTGCATATCCACAGATAGTGGCTCACGTAGCAGAGGGAATGTCTGGGTCTTACTGTCAATTAAGTTTTGCCTACATCTTAATTATACAGGCTTCATTCAGATAAACTGAGGCAGTCCAAGTGAAGACCAATCCTGTACCTCTCTAAAAAGCTGGTAATCTTTGGAGATGTGTTTCAGAGTTTAAGAATGCTAATATTTCCTAAATTAAATAATATAAATGCTAATTACTATCACCACTCTTTGCCACCAGCAGCTACTTCCAGTCAGAGCCTGCTGTGCTGGAAGCATTGCAACAAGCAGTGCAAGGTCCAGCAGCGGCTGACCACCAGCAACATCCCTCAGGGATCAATACCAGTTGTTACTAACATGGCTCTTTATTACTGACAGCGATAAAAAAGAACCACAAGCTTGGTGTCCTCTGCAAACGTGGGGTGGGATGGCCACTGCAGGGCTGCAGCAAGGCAAGGTGATGGAGGATTGGGCTGACAGGGACCCATCTCGTGAAGTCAACAACACCAACCACAAGCCCATAGGATGAAACAGCCCCATGCCGCAGGAAAGGCAGGGGCCGAATGAAAAAGAACTTCCAGAAATAGTGTTTGGGCTCTGGTGGGGAGAAAGCTGGTGCTGAGGCAGCCAGCTGCACCCTGGGCAGCAAGGCTGGAGCCAACCTGGCAAGGGGCCTGATCGTGCCCCTCTACCAGGCACCCACGTGAAGGCACCTGCTTCAGCTTTCTGTCCTCACTTTGAGGGCCAGCAAAGCCCATTTGAGGTGGTGAGGACCCTGGAGCACATACTATGCAGAGGTTCCCACTGCCAATGAATCACAGAGTGTCTCAAGTTGGAATGGACCCATGAGTTCTCATGGTAAGTAACAATTTAATGAAGAATATCCTGAAAAATTAAAGCAAAGGGATGCTCTGCAGGCAGGTTTGAGGCTTTTGTCCTGGTAAAAAGTTCTTGGTATTAGGAGAAGGAGAGCTTAAATATTTGGAATATTGTGGTTTTACCAATGAACTGATAAATCACTTATGAACCCTCCAAGTGCTGCCCAGATGCTGCTTGAACTCTGACACGTTTGGTGCTGTGATCACTTCACTGGGGAGCCTGTTCCAGCCACCAAACACCCTCTCTGTAAAGAACCTTTTCCTAATGTCCAGTCTGAACTTTCCCTGGCAGAGCTTCATTCCATTTCCTCATGTCCTCTCACTGGTCACCAGAGAGAGGAGATCACCACCTACCCCTCCACTGCTTCGCTTGAGGAAGTTGTAGGCTTGGATGAGGTCGCCTCGGAACTAAGCTGAATGAGCTGAGTGACCTCAGCTGCTTCTCATAGGTCTTACCCTTGAGAGCTTCCATCCTCTTGGTTGCTCTCCCCTGGGAGGGCACACAGTCTAACAGTTCCATGCCTTTGTCCTGAGGCACCCAAAACTGCACGCAGTACTCCAGGTGTGACTGCACCAGTCCATTGCAGAGTGGGACAACAACAATTCCTGCCTGCTGCTGGACAGGTGAAGATTGTCTGTTACTTTTGCTGTTAACTGTTGAACCACTACTACATTCTGGCACTTAAAACAACACTGAAGTTCACAAAAGAACTTGTCCCCTGATTCCCCAAAACACAAGTAAGTGGAAAAAATGAAATTCAGAGGTGCGATGAAGAGTTGGCAATAGCAATAACCACAAATTTAAGTATCATTTTCATGAGAGCCAGGGAGATGACAGTAACAGATACCAAAATGCATCTAATTACAAAAAACTCACTGGACAATTTGCAGCACTACATTCCAAGTACCGAAGAATCTGGCTTCATGTTCCAAGTAATAACATATTTATAACTGGAATTTCCTTGCTGGAAATGGGTGAATTAATTTAGACCATGCAAATAAGAGAAGTTATTCCACAGATACTGTTTTATCACCTCACCTACAGGCTTTGAGAACTTGACAGAGGGAACATGGGAATGCCCCTGCTTACAAAGCATTTGGAACTGTAATAGAAAAGCCTACAGCATAGCAATGGTACAGTGGAAGCTTCTACCTGTACCATCAGTTAGCTGACATCACGAAACGCCATTCCTTAAAATCAGTAATTAATTTAGCTAATAAGATTTTCAAGCCATTTTATCTAATTGGATTTTTCCAAGTCACAGCTGCTTTCCCTGCAATAATCAAAATCAACACCCGACCCAAATTTTATAATATACAATCAGTATACACACACAGATGCTTCCAGACCATTATCATATACTTGCACCACTTCCCCACTACGTTAATCAGGGAAAGGAGACGAGATAGCATTGGAAGTGTTGTCATTCATCAATTTATTACTGAGGGCGTTAGTGCCTGGATCCCCCCAGACAGCCAAAGTGCCCGAGAACCATAAAGACAGCAGGAGTTTTCTGCAGAGAAAAGTCTGTTCCACCTGTCTGAGGACCTCTGCATTTTGACAGGAAAATCCGACTAAAAATCCTCAAATGGAAGGTGATAATGGACATTCACGTCTCCACTCTCGTGTACAGATGGAAGGCCACATTGTTTGCTACAGCGATCAACTCTTCCACTCCAGAGGGAAACGATCAGATCTGACACAAAAGTGAATTTCTAGTGCTGCTCCCTTCACAACAAAGACGAAGGCAAGCAACTAAGAAGAAGCCTAAACATGAAATACAGATCGACTCCTTCAAGCAGCTTAGTGAATGCGAGGCACAGCCCACTATCAAAATAAGACGTTTTGACTAAACCCACGAGATTACTGCCGCACAGGGCGTGCGTGTGCTCCTGCACCGAGCACACACGCCACCGCTTCTCTTTCCCACTTGCAGCAGGAAGGAAAAGCGGCCGGCCCGGGTGCGGCTGGATGTGAAAAATCGCAAACTCACTGACATCTCGTCCCCCCGGCGAGGAGCCCGGGGGTGCCCGGGGCCGGCCCCGCGGAGGGTCAGGGCGGCGGGCCGGGCTGGCGGTGCCACTGCTTTCGCCACCAAAACGGGACCCGGCCTCGTGCCGGAGGCTCCCGGGCGCGGCCCCTAGGCAGGGAACGCCGCTGCTCTGAAAACGGTTCCAGCCGAAACCCATCCCCGGCTCGCCCCGGCCCACCGACTGCCCCCTCCCCGTCGCCGGAGCTCCGCGGCTCCGGCGGATTCAAGCCACGTCTCACGAGCGACGCCAGCTCGCCGCGGGAGACCCCTGTGCCGGGGCCGCGGGAGCGACCGGCACCGCCGCCCGGCTGCTGCAGCGGCTGCGGGAGCAGGCAGAGCTCCGCAGCGGGCCGAGGAGCCCCGTGCTCGGGGCACGCCGGGGCTACGGGTGAGCGGCGGCGCGGACAGGGCCTCTCCGTGCCTCCGCAGCCAGGTGGGCAGCGCCCCGCGTCCCCCGGGCCGCTCACCTGCTGCTGGATCTTCCCGTCCTCGGTGACCACCCAGTGGGTGGTGGCAGCGGCGGGCCGCGTCCCCGAGGCCAGCAGCGAGCACAGGCCCAGGGCCCAGCCGGAGAAGACCCATGCCCGCCCCAGCCCGCCCCGCCCGGACGCTCCAGCCGCCGCCATCTTCCCCAATCCCGGCCTGCTCGCACCCCCCGGAACCGGAACGGCCGCCACCGCCATTTTGGGAGCGGGCGGCACCGCGCGCTCAGGCCGGTGCGGCCGCGCCTTGGGGCGGGGCGGGGCGGGGGCGGGGGCGGGCCTGGGCCGGTGCCTGAGGCGGTGCCGGGAGCCCCCGGCCGGAGCGCTCTCAGCGCCGGAGCAGCCCCGGGCCGAGGGGCAGCACCGCAGCAGGGGCGCGGCCCTGGAGCACCGTTAGAGCACCGCGCACAGGCTGCCCCGCGCGGGGAGCCGGGCCCGGCCAACGGCGCCTTCCCGCACCTGTGGCGGCCGCCGGGAACGGCGGAGCCGCTGCCCCGAGCACAAGAGCGGCGTTAAATGCCACCAAGCGCCGTGTGGCCACACGCTGAACGCTTCGATTTAAAAGAGGTAACTTTTGTCTAGGGCATACTAGAACATTTGCCGCGACAGCTCCCAGCGCGAAGCAAGCCGTACCTGCAGCCATGCACACAGTTAATGCCAGCCCTCCCAGGAGCTGGGCGAAGAGCTCTGGAGGACACATCACGCCTTTCCCCTTCTAATGTTTTTCAGCAAAACCTGAACTTTCCTGTTCTAGTTAACAGTAAATACCAACCCAGCAGCGAGAGCCTGTTTCCCCAGTCCTGAGAGAAATCTAAAAACTGCCACGTTTAAATTTTGTTCTGTTCGATCTTTTTGCAGTCCTGCTTCTTGAGAACACGAAACTTCCCAGAGGCTATTAAACAGCAACATTCGCCCGCAACTCAAACTCATTAAGTAGAAACAAGAACAAGTGTACGATGTGTCAGTGGTTCAAGAGATTTGGTTTCTATCAGCCTAGAGAAAATATCCGCACAAGTATGACAGTTCCTTACTACTGCCAGAGTTTTCAAATCGGGCATATTACAGATACCACAAAAAACCCAGGCTGCCCTTCCAAGTAGCTCTTGCTCTTATCGTGCCAGGAAAATCCACAAACTCCAGAGGTTTATGTCCAAAACAGAGGCAGAGGAGTCCTGCAACTTTACTCAAATAAAGGGAGAGAGTCCACTGGGTCGCACACCCACGAGCTTTTCTCTCTCGAGGTTTGGGAGGGCGCAGCTTCGGTTTATCCCAAACTCCCGGCCGCACGTTGTCCCCTTCCTTTCCCCACTGGCTGAGGTACTAGGAAGGTACAGCCTTCCCGAACCGCCTCCCACATATTCCATCCTCCCTTGAACCTACTGTTTTACCCCAAAGCTCAGAAGATCAGGCTTGTGCAGAGCCTTGTCTGTTTCAGGAGCCGAGCTGTCCGGGCTCTGCAACAAACGAGCTGCCCAGAGTTAGCAGAGACATTAAGACCCATTTCAAAGACGTTAACACCCACACCTTCACCCATCAAACTGTTTGTAAAGACATGAGCTTTCCTCTCATAAGGTACTAACAAACTGTATCACTGTCAGCATCGAGGAGGTTGAATAAGACGACTGACTCCTTTTCACCGAAGTCCCAAGTAAGATGCAAAACATGTAGCTTTTGCTGAGTATTTAAATTCCTCCTCAAAATTCTGCATTTGAAAGTTGGATTACTTAAAACTTGAAATAGTTAATGCAGTCTTATTATGATCCATTACTTAGTGGCAAACAGCATTCTGTATCTACAGCAATCTAAGGAGTAAGTCAACTACAACAAAAAGGTACCACAGAACCTCTTTTACTAAGGCGACACAATGCTGCAGAGTAACTGTGAAACAATGAGCCAAACAAAATTACAAAATGAATTTATTCCAAAGCTGTAAGGGAACATTTACAATTCAACAAGATGGTAAACAGGTGTTTCCACAAAAACTCACTGTGTTAAAATTAGATAGGAAACTGGGGAAAAATAATCTAACTACTTCTGAGGCCACAAGAACTTTGCACATCACCTCTGAAATACAGGAGCCACACAAAAAAAGAAAAAAAAACTTGCTCAAAATTCAGTGAAAAAATAAGCTGCTAGTACCTAGCTACTAGTCTAAATACAAGCTGTGTTTAGGCTTTGGGATTACATTATTAAATCCCCTCAAAATACCAATTATAGATGCAAGTGCAAAATGTCTCTTCTTTTTCCTTTTTTTCCTCCCAATAGAAGCTTATTACATATTTAGTGCCTATTTTCAGGGTGACATTTTGACCTCACAAATTTCTCCTTCAAAGCTTTTAGCCAAGTTTCATAGTTTTAACACCAAATCAGAGTTTAGCAGCTGGCATGTAATGAGAAATACAAGGTCAGCTCACATGTCCTGGAATGTCCAAAGTTTCCTACCTACTGTTCCAGAGTTAAGCAAAAATAGACTTTGAATTTAGCATCATCAACAACGTTTCTAACTTTGACATAATTTTGGTATTCTGGCCTTCTGATTGTAGTGATAAATATCAAAGAGTGTTAATGAAAACACCTGAGTCAGATTCACAAGCAAATACAAATGGAACTAGGGTGGGGAGACATCACCTTCTGTGGATATTGCTGGACAAAAAAAGGAGGATAAGAAGTATTATTCACTCTTCTAAAGCCTAAGGTATTTTACATCAACATGCTCTGGAACACTTAATTAAAATTCTTTTCCCATCGTGACTTCTTTTTATTATATGCTAATTCCTTTACAATGTTGAATGACCTGAGAAGTTAAAATTTTGAGTGGTGAGAATAAAAAAAAGCATTGTGCTCTTACATTGTATTTTCTGGGTGCACACCAGTAAATAAAAATCTCAAGTTGCTATGGAAAAAAATAGCATGGAATTGTTAACTCTTCCACCTGAATCGAACTACATAGCTGGAATTTCTCAATGTTACCCAAAATACAATTTTATTTATATATTTTTAAATGCAACTATTGGTTAAAAAAAAGAACCAAAACACACACACAAAAAATCACAAAACAAGGAAAACCAACCAACCAACCCACTCTCAAGTGCCAACTAATCCAGAAATCTGCAAAAAACAGAAAAGAGCCAGAAACTCCTATGGTCCAGCTCCACCTTAGGAAGCTTAATCACTGCATCAGTCTTTACCCATTCCTGAAATAATTAATCATTTATTGTTTTGGTTTTTTATGCTATTCATTTACTGAGATTTCACGGCATAACTATATGCACATATTAATATTAAACATTAAAAATTAATTTTCAAAACATCACTTTTGTATTACAATGCACAGAGAAGAGTAAGATGTGCAAACCAAAAAACGCCACGTTCTCCACATCTCTAAGTAAGAAGATTGCTTCATGCTACAAGCAAAACAGATTTCCAGCCATGTTGCAAACTTTAAAAAAACCAGCATGTATTTCATTCAATTCAATTAAAAAAAGTAAATCAAAGCAAATTTAACAATGGTACTCTTCTCCACATATTGCAAAATATGGTTACAGATGAGGAAAGGATTACTTCAGCTGCTAAGCTTATCTAACACATATCTCTGTTGTCATGCCTTTCCTGTCCATTACTTAATACATAAACTCAATTATATAGTTTCAGTTATGCAGTAGCTGACTTTTAGGTTAATATACAAACTGTCAAGATGCAGCTTTTGATGAAACATCTATGCTCTTTCCCAATTTGAATCCTGAAGACACTTCATAAGAACGAACCCAAAACTGCTGACCGTAAGCATCCAAAAATACAGTTGTAGTTTCACTATGGACAAGTTGTAGTCCGTTAGAAAAGTAGATCATACATACAAAGGTATAAAGAACATTTAAGTCAGTCTCAGTGGAAGGCAGTCCTTGAAGAAAACAATGCTCCAAGCAAACTTGCTGAGTAGCACTTTCACTTTAGCCCTTCAGGGGCATGGAAGATTTAGCAGTCTTCTCAGTAGATTCTTCCTCGGCTACGATTGCCACGTCCTCCCCAGCCTCTTCCTCGGCCACCCCGGAAACCACCTCTTTGCTCTGAAATAAGAGTGGCAACTTTTCAGGCAGGTTTTATGCTGTATACAGATCCAAACTGAATAGCAGGATCTGAAGGTATTGAAGGGTAACTTTAGTCTCTGAGGCTATGCCTGCTCATGGACCATGAGATTGCTGAGTTATATTTTGATGGAAAATAGACCCCACTAATTGTAAAACGAGGTCAGGAGAAATGAGCCTGTCTAAATTAAGTGCAGTCTTTCTGCATACTAATACTGTGATACATAACTGTCCCTGTAATTTAGGACTATATTTGGGCCAATCCATCACCACAGAATTGAAAACTGGCTGTCTTGCTCTTCCTTCTGGTTCAGTAACACAATATTTATCTTGAGGTGTCAGTCTGACTTGCTACTAGTGATTTTATAAACTGATGGAAAACCACAACTTTGTTATTCTATTTGTCCTTTTCTATCCTTAATGTTATCACCAGCATATTACTCTTTTTTCTGGGGCTGATATCTTCACTCCATTCAATTACAAATCTTAGCCAGAGATGGATACCACACAAACTATTTGTATACTGTAGAAAGTTTTTCGTTTTTCTTTGTTAAGAACAAATCTGGTCACACCAAACAAATCCCCAACAACACAAATACTAATAGTTTATATCATTTCCTTGGATTGTTTGAAAATGTACCAAATCCTCATTCTCCTTTCATGATTTCTCTTCATGTACAGTCTTAAAGTACAGGTTATACTAATCTACAGAGAGAACTGCATGTTTGTTTTAAAGGCTGCAGAAAGCAGAAGCTGACTGACAAGGCTGAAGCATCTCACTAACAAGAAACAGCAGCAAGCAGTAAAACATAATCTGGTTGAAAGCTTCCCCATCTTTAGACCTGCAGGATTACAAGCTTATCTTCAATGACACAGGTACATCACCTGAAGTCTAGAATAAGAAATTTGCAGAAGACATTTTCTCTTTGCTTTATATATCTGGCAATGCCTTCTATCAGTTTTTCAACCTGTGGGTGTGGGTGACAATTTGTCATAGCAGACTCTACTTGCCAGAGGTAGGACCAATGGGCCTACAGGGAAGGCAGGAATGGGCTGCTGCCATTGCTGGGCCTACGCATCCAGTCTGCAACTGCTCTTGTGCTTCACCCCAAAAATATGACTTGCAGAAAAGCAGATTCAGTGTGACTGGGAGCACGAGGACATGCCCAGTGAACCTGGCAAATCCCAGAACTTCTGGATCAGGTCTGCAACATCAGCAGTGGCTGTAACTGGAATGCAGCTGTATGACAGGAGTTGTATGACAAGAGGTGACCCAGCTCTGCCCCTTGCTGCAACTGGCCTGTCCAATGGGAAACTGGTGCACTGCGTGTCATAACAGAGAACACAACAGTTCAATTACAAACTCTAGGTATTAAAACACTACTAAAACTAATCTGCAAATGACATAAGTCTTAGGCTGGTAACACTCAAACACTGCAATAAATTAACAGCTAGGAAGAGACCATCAGAAGAAAAAATTAATGACAGTACAATTTGATCTTCCAAGAAGGTGGTATTTATTTGCCCCACCCCAAGATGCAACTGTCACTAGACAAAGTTTTTCAAGCTGCCTAACTTACCGTAAGAAAAACTACCCAGGTTGCTGCTGTATTTTCCACTGGGAGGATTATATATTTGCCTGGCATCCCTTTTTGGTCCTGCTGAAGCTTTCTTTGGGGGTGAACTTGAGGTTGTATCTTCACTTGCTCTTTTTTGACTGACAGAAGAAAACAAAAACATACCATTACACCCCTGTGGTGACAAGTACAGTAATAATAGTTCAGCCACAAAGATTTACCACTGGAAGCCAGCAGCAGCCAATGATGATGCCCTGAATAAGAATACCTCAAAAGAGGAGTAAGGAAGTCTCCAGTTGATTCAGTTTTAATATCCCTAAAGCAAGACTAAGATCATCTCTCTACAGCCACAGGATGGGTGTTATTTTTCATGTGGAACTTTCAGCTCATGTGCTGTCTGTATTGTACAGACACAGCTTGGGAGGCTAGTTTTTACCATTTACAAAATAAACCCCACGGTTTTCAAGAAGAACTCTTACCTTGCATCTGCCTTCTGTACTGGTTTCCAGGACAGTGTAACTGTACTTTTGTAAGAAGGAGGAATGTGGAAGAGATCCTATGGAGGCAAAATTGGACAGTTTATTCTACAGTTAAATTCCTGTTGATTTCTCTTCAAAATTTTAGCTACTTATGGAGAGTCCAGAATAACCACTACTTTCCAATAATTTTAAATCCTTTAGTCCCATGGCAGAGAGAGAAGGCAGTAGCTTACTGCCTTATCCAGCTGCCTTTGCTAGGAAATTCACGTAAAATTTATATTAGCAGAATAGTGTCTTACACTGACCAAATACAGAATCATAGACTAGTCTGGTTTGGAAGAGATGTTTAAATACCATCTAGTTCAACGACCCTGCAATAAGCAGGGATATCTTCTACTAGATCAGGTTGCTCAGACCTCCATCCAATCCAACCCTGAATGTTTCAAGGAATGGGGCACCTACAGAGAAAGCATAGGCTTTCCTCCTTCCCTGTGCACATCAAGCAGTGCACAGTGAACTATAGTAGCTCCTGCAGGAAGACATCTGATATTCCCATGATGGTACAAGATAAGCTTCTCAATATGGCGGGCCAAGTTTTTGGTTTATTGTGGTGAGTGAAAGCGAGAGTGAAGAAAGAGAGGAAAAGGGGGCTAGAAGAAATCAGAATGGTTTAATGGGTTCCAGATTAAAGTCTCTTTCTTGCAGCCCATCTCTTCTATACTTTTTGGAGAAACAGGTTCTGTATAGAAGCTTGCTTTGCCTCCTCCCTCCTTTACAACTCCTTGCACTTCTTTGAACTATTCCTTATTCCTCACTGATTCTGCAGGAAAGGGAAATGACAAGGAAATCCAGAGACCCCTAAAGAAGCAAGGGGGTCTTTTCCTGGGGGCAACTAGTGCTGCAAGAAAGAGTGTCCACACCCTATCTCAAGAGCAGTAGCAGCAAAAGCTGAGCTGATTGCAGGATCAGCAAGATCCACCTTTCTTCAGAAACAGTAAAGCAGCACCAACTCTGAGCGGGCTACCACCAACTAACACAGTACACAATACAACTTGGTTCAAATCTATTCCTTTCTTCAGCAGAGGTTACTCTGCTGTGGGAATTTACTCCTTCATAATGTGCAGACTCACCTTGATTAAAACATTAATGTTATTGGTTATTTTCAAGGCAACCACTTTAATCTTGTTCTGTAACAAAAAAAAAATAGACACCACTGAACATCCAGTAGCTTTATGCCAGCCTCATTTCATGAAGTCAAAACATTAAACTGACTGCTCTTCCTAGTGAATTGCTATAGTAACAGTGATAGTGAAAGGTGTGTACACTTCTGAGTTTTCATCACAGCTGCTTTTAAGGTCCTTGTAGTTTTACACTAACTAGTTGCTTTTAATGTTCCAGTAGTTCCCACTGGGTTTTTTTTTTTGCTCAACACATGACAATTTCCCCTTCAAAACAAAGCACAGAGCACAATTAAACCAAATACATGTGGCTGCAGAGAGCAGCTAACAGTCAGAACTAGAAGCTCATCTTCACTTGCAAAATATGGCATAAGGTAACATGCGCTTGCAATAGTGTTAGTAGTATTATTCCCTCAATCTATTTGCATGCTTAAAACTGACTGCAGCCTATTAATGTGTCAATGGTTCTTTCAGTAGGCTCAATTAGAAAAATCAGGATTCCCAAACAATTCTTACCTCCTCTGTTTTCAAAGCTTCTCCTGTTTTCCCTTGAAGTGCCAGACGAAGCTGTCGAATGTACACCTGCAACCCTCGAGCAAAATACTGTAGCCTGAAACATTTAAAAGCAATCCTTTAGTAACATTTACATAGTCCTGTAGAAATAAAAGCATAAGCAAAGGAAAGGTGTCATCTTGTTTCTTCCCCTTTAGGAAAAATGCTCAAAATAAGCCTTCCATCAGTGCTTCTTTAGCATGTAGACAATAATTCACACTTTCATAGAGTCAGAGAATCATAATGGTTAGAAGAGACCTTCAGGATCATCTAGTCCAACTGTCACACCTAAACCATACCCCCAAGTGCCACATCCAGATGCCTGTTGAATACTTCCTGAGACAGTGGTTCCACTACCTCCCCAGGCAACTTATTCCAGTGCCCGAACGTTCTTTCAGTAAATTGGTTTCTTCTAGTATCTAACTGGACCCTTTCCTGGTGCAACTTAAGGCCATTTCCCTGTCCTTTCACTTGAGACATGGCAGAAGAGACTGACCCCCACCTCACTACAACCTCCAAGTCAGGCAGTTGTAGAGGGCAATGAGGTCCCCCCTCAACCTCTTTTTCTCCAGACTAAACACCCCCTACCCCCTCAGCCACTCCTCATCAGACTTGTGCTCCAGACCCCTTCCCCAGCTCCATCACCCTTCTCTGGACACACTCCAGCACCTCAGTGTCCTTTCTGAAGTGAAGGTCCCAAGACTGGATACAGCATTTGAGGTGAGGCCTCACCAGTGCTGAGTACAGGGAGACAATCACCGTCCTGGTCCTGCTGGCCACATTATTCTTGATACAGGCCTGGATGTCACTGGCCTTCTTGGCCACCTGGGCACACTGCTGGCTCATACCCGGATGGCTGTCAACCAGCACCCCCAAACCCCTTTCTGCTGATAAGCTCTCAAGCCACTTCGCTCCAAGGCTGCAGTGCTACATGGGGTTGCTGTGGCCCAGTTGCAGGACCCAGCACTCCACCTTATTAAATTTCATGCAGTTGTCCTCAGCCCATCGATTCAGCCTGCCCAAACCCCTCTGGCAGAGCCTTCCTACCCTTCAGCTGATCAACACTCCCACATAACTTGGTGTTGCCCACCAACTTACTGAGGATGCAGCCAATCTCCTCATTCAAATCATTCATAAAGATGTAAAACAGGACAGGCCCCAGTACTGAGCCCTGGGGAACTCCACTAACACTCTGTAACAGAACGTTAACACTTGCCTCTAAATCATTACCTGATTTTAAAGTCTTTCAATTTCTCTGCATTCAGCTTGGCTGTGAGGAAGTCTGGAAGTTTGCGACCCAGCTGATGGAAGCTATACAGCAAACACTCCACATAACTGAATTGCAACTTGGGTTCTTCATTGCCAGCATTTTCCCCATTTTCTGCTTCCTCCGGAGGAAGGGGCATATATTCCTGAAGAACAGAAAGGAAAACAAGTGCATGAGACACATTTATGTTGACTGACTGCTCTTTTGCAGTGTTTGAACTGGATGGTTTATCTGTGCTGACAATTTGAGAAGTATCCCCCATCACTAATGTGATGAACTACTGAATAATGTCCTGGTGCAGGTGGTTTGCCTACACTTCTGTGACTTGAGGCCTCTGACCCAGAGGAAATACTGTGGTGGCAGTACCACCACAGAAAGCAATAGTGCACTGCACCAATGCTTCTGAAACAGTGCTGAATTTGCTTAGAATTGTCAGCGCAGGTACAGCCTTTAATGAGATCAATGTGAGGCTCTCATGATTTTGAAATTTAAAAAGAAGGAACACACGAGTTTACTGCATTAAAAACATTACTCAGGTAACAGCTCTCTATCTACAAAGGCTTTAAATCGCGAAATTATGTTCAACCTTCTATCAGTGGACAGGATTATCTCTGAAATAGCCACTTCAGAAAAAGGATAAAGAGATGAATATATAAAAATAACTAGTTTTGATGAAAACTTAATTTCTTAGTGTTTTACATGAATAAAAATTGAATTATTCTTACCAGTAATTTATCAAACAGCTTCTTCAAATTTGATTCAAGCTTTTCCATATCACCACAAAATGAACTCATTTCAGCAAGAAGCTTCAAAACCTACACATAAGGACAGCCAGGTTTTTGTGTGTTAACTGGAAGTACACAAGCTTAACATTCAACCTAAAACCAATTATCACATCACTATGGCTGGCACAGTAGAGGACAGCTATTACAACTAAACGCCTCCCAAACATCAGGAAGGAATACAAGGAAGAACATGCCTGTTTTGTTTTTCCTGTCTGTAAAGACAAACACAGGTTTGTGTGTCTAAGCCCAACAAGCATTAGTCAACAAGTAAACAAAATTTCATCTCCCTCATCTGCAGCACTGCTCACCTTCAAGTGAGAGCCACCGAGATCTAACTGAAACTGCAGCACTGATTAATGTAAACAAAATTACAGACATTAAGCCACTCCCTTAGGAGGCTAAATTAGCACAAACTATGCAACCATCATTTCAGTAAATGCTATGTGCTTAAAAAAATTGAGAGTAATATAAAAATGATTACACTGATCTACTTGTTCTACCTTACTTCAAAAGCTTGGGACAGACAACACATGCTTTAAAAGGCAATGCTCAGTCATGCCTCAATAGATGAAACATTTTTTTTAGTGCAGCTACTTTTCCTACAAGCCAAGAAATGAAAACTAATTAGGGAAAGAGCCTGCAATTTTTAAAATAGCTGCATTTATCTAAGATAGTTATTTTCCACTATTTGAAAGATATTTTAGCTTTGGCTTACCTCTAACTGGATATCAAGACCCTCCACTAGAGTAGTCAAAGAGCTGAGGTTTGGCAGAACATGCTCACAGAAGTAAGTAACAAACTTTGTGGAATGAACATTTTTCTGAAAAAAACCACAAACAAACGGTCACACATTATTCATGTTACTCTTCAGTCTGAAAGAGCTAAATGTCTTTCTCCCATCACCCTGCCACCCTTATAAATGCCTGCCTCACAGCTGCTCCTTAGGGCTCTATTAAACTTCCCTCTTATTCCTAAGACACAGACTCCCCTGCAGGTAGCCTAAATTCAGAGGCTGTCTGCAACAGCAGCTGAAAAGATTGCTTGCAACCCAAGAATAGGCCTTTAAATGCTGCAATTGCCTGGCACTAGACTTGAAACAATCACATTCATACAAGATAATGTGAGAATCTTGTCGTAATTCACTGTAACATCTTCAATCTGAAAAGAGAAGAGAAAAACACAAGATATCTTCACATTTTTACTTTAAGGATGTTTTCCTAACATTTGGATACATTAGAGATTAAAGGTGAAGTACTGATTTGTGGTCATTCAAACATAATCATCGGGAACACCAAAGCCAAGCTCCAGCCATTAACTTTCCTGAATACTCCTCAAGCAAAGCAAACAAATACGTACTGAGAACAATGGCACTGCCTGCCGAGTGCACTGCAGAAGTCTGTCCACACAGTCTGTATCTGATGGATTGAATGTTTGTTCCAGGTCAGCCTGCTCGGCTACCAGCTCCACCAGTTGCTGCCTCCCACTGACTGTCTGCAGGCTTTTTAATCCAGACAATATTTTCATGAACAGAACAAATTCCTCGCCTGTCACATCTTCCAGAACCTTAACAGAAAAACAGAAAACATATTTCTGTGGTGGTAATTTGCAAACCTCCAAGTCAAACCTACTGGATTTGAAAAGGTAGAGCATGCAAATATTTACCACTTAAATTTAGCATTTAGATATTTAAAAACACAAGTTTGAAGGAACAGATGAAAACATTCAGTATAATTGAACGTACTGACAAATTAAAGCAACTGTCATCACGTTGTACAAGGGAAACAGTTTTTTTAAACTCTAAATTCAAGAACAAACTTCTATCTAACAAAAATCAGATGCTTCAGGCAAAATAAATGTTAAATAAGTATCTACTCATTACTGGTTGTTTTAAAACTTTTTGCATCTTTCTCAGCTTAGGGAATGCATGGAAATCTCATAAAATTCCACAAAGACAAATGCAAAGTTCTGCACCTGGGATGAACCAATTTCCCTCCATCAGCACATGTAGGGGACTGACTGGCTGGGGAACTGCTCTGCTGAGAAGACAGAGGGTTCTGGGGACAGCAGGCTAAATACAAGTGACAGCAGCATTCCTTGGGTGATGAGCAGTGCTCTGGGCTGTGACAAGAGCACAGACTACAGCAAGCAAAGGGACAGATGATTGTCCTTGGCTGTACCCTCACCTGACCAAATCTGGAATACTGCACCTAGTGCGGGGCTCTCCTGTAAGAAGTGGCTCATAAGCTTTAGGAAACCAAATCAGCAAGGTGAGCCGTGCCTACAGCACATGACCTGTGAGGAGAACCTAAAGCAATCAGGCTTTTCCAGCCTGAGGGAAGAGAGCTGTATGTGGGTGTGGCAAACCGACACTAATCTTCCAACACTTAAGAGCAAGTCACCAAGCATACAGCCAGGTTCTTTGATGAGGTGCACATGGCCAGAATGAAACAATGACACAAAACTAAAATGGGAGGTTTCAACTGGATAGAAGAAAAAACAATTATGTTGAGGACAATTAAACATTGAAGCTGGTTGCCCAGAGTATATAGGAGCTCTCCTTCCTTAGAGGTTTTCAAAACCCAACTGTTTCGAAAACGCACCAAGAAGTCTGATCAGAATTCAGCTGAGCATGACACTGAGCTGATCAATCTCTCAAAGACCCTTTCCAATGTGAATGATTGGGTCCGATTCTAATCAAAATCATTCTAACAAAATTAGAAGAGCCCTGATTAATGCTGCAAACTTTGGAGTGTATCAGAATAGGTCAGTACAAGGTTGTGTTTGTACAATGCTCAAACAGCCCTCCAAAGCAACACTGATGGTAAAGGATGGTTTAACAATACTTGAGTTTGAACTGAAATCAGACACTCACCTTCTTTGATTCAGTCAATATGAACTCTTCCACCTCCTTTGTCATCACTTCCTCAGGTAAGGTTTTCAGTTTTGTAGAAAGGAACTTAATGGCTCTCTCTCTCACAATATCCTCTCCCTGAAGAATTTGACTGAATAAACCTCCCAAAGTCCCTGAATGGAGAAAAATCAGATAACACAAATTATTTTAGAAGTTACGACCTGGACCTTTTATGCAGAAGGAAGAAGTTTCCTCTTTTAAGATTCTATGACATATTTTAAAATAACTGCTAAAATAACTTTTAAGAATAAATACAATTTTCATGTATCTTGACATAAAAATCCACACTCTTATTAGTCTGTATAATTCAGATCCACAATTACTAAGTTCAGTTTGCAAAACCAAACAATTAGTGTGGGTCTCACTTTTGCACTGTACTAAGAAGACACAAAATTGGGTCCTTTACTCATCCTACTACAGGCTGGGAAGTATTAATAAAAGCCATGTATAGAAAAACGTGTCCTTTACCTTTAGCATCCATCTTAAATATACTGAGCAGGGCATTGTTAACCAAATTGAATTCTGCCGAATCATCTGGAGAGAGAAAAAAATTAATATATTTACCCTCAAAATGCAAAGGTAAGAGAAGAAAAACAAAGATTGCTAATACTGCACAAGAAGTATTCTGTCCTCAGCATTTAGCTAGAAACAATATAACCTGTATTTTAAAAAACTATTCGATTGAGGAAGTTCAAAGCCATGATTATGGAAGTTGGAAGCAAAAAAAAAAAAAAGCTATTTGTCACTTTAGTCTCCCTGCCAAAACTTAAACCTTAAAACTTGAAGGGAAGTTATTAATCAATATATTAGTTCTTTTAATAAACAAGCTGACCTTCACTAACTTAATGTAAAATACATAGTTATTTATTTTTAAACTCCTAATTAATCTACAGTATTTCTAGGTGCCAGGAACTATTTCCCTCTCAAACTAAATGGAGAAATGCATGTCTCAAAGAACCCAACTCAAAACCCATCTTCTGAGAATCCCAGAGACTTAACCATGCAGTTTTAATAGAAGTTTGAACATCTAATATTTAGCACTCTGTAAATTACTGAGATTAAATGTATATTAAATTCTGAATTTATGCCCCAGAATATTTATTTTGTACCAAAAATGCACTGTATGGAACAAAATGCCCTCAGGCTTTTTCAGGCTCTGGAACCTGGATCAGAAATTCAGTAACTCTTTTTCAGAAAGCAATTTGCTTCAGTCCATAACTGGAAGGCTCCCCCCTTGCCTTTTTCTACAGATGCTTTCAGAGAACTTGAGTAAAAAAACCCCCTGTTTTATTTAAAAGAAAGATTTTCAGTTTAGATTAGAATAACTAGGGACCTTCCAGCAGAAGCAGCAGCCTAACTGTACAGCAAATATAAAGCAGGAAAAAAAGAACAGAAGAAGGACATGAACAGCACTGGGATAAACTATGAATCAATGGAAAACGTTTCACAGAACAAAACTTGTATACATATTTAGGCGTGCCATCAGAAGATCAGCCAGGATGTGTCTCTACCTGACTGCAGAAGCTGGGTCAGTATGTCTGCTACCCGAGGAAGATTATCTCCAGTGGCAAACTGAGGCAATTCCTTGATTGCTTGTCGCCGGATCTGTCCAAATTGTCAATAATGTAGAGATTAAAAACTTCTAAAAATTCCACTAGTTACATAACACCCCAAATCCCCCTATTTTGACATATTTATGAAGAAAACAATATATTTTTCTTAGATCTAGGCAGTACTGGAGAAAAATAAAATTCAAACCACCTCTGTTCACAAAATCATTCATATGATCAACAAAATAAAGGCTGGTATGTGTGTTATTAAGGAGTTTTATTTGCTAACAGAAAGGATAGTTCTATAGTTGTGCATGTGGCAGGAATAAACTCTAGGGTTTGTTACCAGCACTGAAAAAAATCCTTGAATGATCTGTCCTAATCCCTTAAGACTTCATAAACAAAGGTGCTTCACAAGGACAGCTTCTACCAACACCACAGAAGCAGCATGAAGCATCTCAAGACTTCTTCAAGAATAATAGTCAGAGTCACATCCCTGTGCTTCTCAGGTGCAAACAAGATTTTGTCTCCCAGCAGGATTTATCAGAATCAATTACCACAGAGTGCTTTTTGATAGGAAAACATGTAAATGCTATTCAAATAAACTGTTTCTTTCTACAGAGCTATTCCTTTGATCAATGGTGAGAGAAAAAAAAAGATAAATGAAAACTGATGCATCTTCCCAAACCATCACACAATGAATTAAATGAAGAATACAATTAAATTTATGTTTTCCAAAGACCAACCCTCCCCTCCCAAAAGACAAAGCCCATTAAATAAAAAAAACAGTAACAAAATATAAATTCAAAGTATCAACTTGCTACAAGGTTCTTATTCTTACAGAAACATCTTCATCCTCGCAAAGGTCCAACTGGGCATTGATAGCTGAGTCAGCAAGCTCAGGAAAATGCTTGAAGAACTTAGGAATAAACTGGGCTGCAAGTCTCTTCTCCTTGGCACCTCCTTTCACACCATCCAAGATCACCTGGTAAGCATCCTTATGCTGAAACAACAAAACCAGAATACATAAATGGAAAAATCCTGGGTTACTCTCAAGACAACGAACAGCTTTTTTCTCATGTTCTCTTCAACTATTTAAGAGTACTATATTATACAAGCTTCTTCCAAAGGAATCCATTTTTCTCTTAGACTGATATAACCATGCCAATTTGGTAATATTTGCCTCTGTAGCCTGGCTTTTACTGTTAGTCTGGCTCCTGTCTGTTCAAGTGTGCACCACTAACTGCCGGCCCTAATGGTAACAGCTCTTACACACTGTTTGTGGTCATATTAGTGCAAGGAATTATATGATCACTGTCACTGAACTTGGCCAGCTTTTCAAGGAGTTTCTGCCTTTTGTATACTCATGTATTGTCTTTGAAGTAAAGACTACATTTCACAGCAACTGTGCCACTGCAGTGATCACAAATTTTTGTTAACATATATGGGTGCTAAAGTATCTCTGGCATCTATTCAGGTAGTTAACTTAACCTGGAATCTCTCGTATCTATTCACGTAGTTAACTAAATCTGAGATGAAACACAGTGCTTAGAAGAACTATGAAGGGAAACTAGATTAAAAAAAAATCCCAGAAGCCTCCAGTTGAAATATAGAAATAACCACTTCAGCAATAGTAAAATATTCTCTAGCTGCTCCAACTAGAATCACACAAGTGCTTCTGATTTGTGCCTACAGGACTGAAACTTCAGAATAATTGAAGTCTTTGTTGTGGTTAGCTGTGTGTTTGTGAAACAGAAGTCAGCATTATTAGGATATGAGCGGAAATCAGAATTCTATGATAATTCTAAGATTAATTTTCCTGTGGTTGCGAAAAAGAATGCTTAGAACAGCTTATCCTACTTTGAGCAGCAACAGTGACAGCACAGGGCACTTTCTTTGCTTTATTTACACTAAATTTCCCAGAGCCACGTGTATCATCACATACTACTCCATATATCATCACCCCTACTCCACATGAAAGTTCTCCCATAGTGAAAACAGACAGTAATTTACAAAGCAGTACACTGCATTAATGCCCTCTAATGCAAGCTGCATTTTAAAATTTAGTGCCCATGCTCCTGAAGCACTCCCTACAGCTTTTTGATAGCTCTATATTGCCAGAATCTGAACAGGAGTGGGATACAGATCTGGATGAAAGATAACCAGGGAAAGAATCAGTTGCCTTTCAGCTGAATCACATCACCACCCAGTTTACTCTGCAGCTGGGCCAACGCAGGGCACCCAGCAGCCAAGGCAGGAATGAGCCAGCAGGAACTAGCAATGAAAACACACATCGTTACAGACACAGGTTCTCAGGCTGCACGCTAAGAACAAGTTCTTTTGTAGAACATGGAACACAAAACTTAATACATATGAAAAAGCATTAATGCAGCAATGGAATAGAGTAGTCTGTGTTCTTTGCATTTGTGTTCCTGCTTGCTAACTAGTCCTACCATGTAGGCAAAATACAATTCAGGCAGGAGTTTGTTTTACTTGTACCTGGCAGCACGGAATGCTCTAGAAAAACCACAGGCAACTACAGAAGCAGTGTGATCCTTCTGTTTAGTGCATTTCCTTCCCATCTGTAGCAAAGGAATGTCCTAAGCTGGACATACTGTGCAGACCTTTGTTTTTAATAACTGTTAATTGATCAATCATCCATTAACTTCTCTGGGTTAGTTCTTGAGTCACTTCATACTCTGTGGTGCCCTGGGACAAGTTTCACAATACATTATGAAGAAATGTTTGTCTTCCTCTTTATTTTCAGCCTGCTTCTTAACAGTTTTTTTCAACTTCTCACCTTCATTCCATTTGTGGACCCCTCATACCTGAGCCCCTTTCTCAACTGAAACACTTTTACAAGCTCAATACTTCCAGTCTTTTAACCTGCTTATCTTGATGTCATACTTCCGGTAGTCCCTATGCCCATGTTCAATGTTTCTTTATTTGAGACAGGGTGACCATGACTTCTTGTAGTAAGAGATCACATTCATAAGATCATTAAGAGATAATAAAGCACTGAGATAAAACTGATGGAACAAGGAACGATTACTCACAGCTTCTCAGAATGCAAAAATTGGAGACATCAAGCAAGATTATGAAATGACAAATTCTAAGAGGTAACTCCTTCACAAAGGTTAACAAAATAATGAAACGTTTTACCACAGAATCTCTGTGGCAGAAGAACATTCAGTTCAAAAACGTATCTCAAAAGTTCACTGAAGAACAACCTCACAAGCTACATCCATTACAGAGACACTCCTCTGGCTCTGGGAACCCAAAAGCTGGAGAGGGGCAAAGCTGGGAGAGTGTTTTAGGAATCACCATTTTGTACCTACCCTCGGAGGTTCTTACACATCTACCCTGTCACAGGCTGCATTTCTTAACCATGATGGAGTTTGCTCCACCTAAGACTTTTTCCTCACAAAAGCTACTCACAAGAATGAAAGTGAGATGAACTATGCATTTCTAAAGTGGCAACGTAACAGCATGTTTTACTCTGCACCTCTCCATGTAGTTCCTCACATTTTACTTGCACTTTGGCTCTGAGATGATGTTTTTGTTGGACTGTCTGCAAGGCTGCTTTGTTTCTCTAGGGCATAAAGACACAAGCCAAGTGAACGAAAAAAAACCTACAACATCCTCCTGCCCCCAACCAACCACCAAGTTATTTGTTCTCTTAAAGAACCTTCTAAGTGACCTCGTATAGCAGCATTCTCGTTTAGTTTAAAATCCATGGTTAGATACAGATACGGCAAAGCTACTTTCCTACTTATTGACATTATGACCATAAGAAAAAAAAAAAAGTATCTTCTGCTTTTTCAGGGGGCAATTTGGGAAAATGAGGGCCTAATACAAGACCAAAACTAGTTGTAACTAACCATAATATTTTCTATTAGTAATACACCAAGTCATTCCCTTTCTTGAATAATTCTGTAATGGTATACACAAATAGCAGCTATTGGCAAGATTTTACGGAAAAAATCTTCAGTCGTCAGGGTCGACCTTACGTTCCTGCTTCAAGGAAGAAAGAGCCAAAGGGCCACAGGCAGCTTTCAAACCGTAACAGACTTCACCTTCCCTCAGCAAGCCTTTTAGCAAGACAGCCTGCCAGAGGCCCCGGATCTGCAAGTGCGCTCGATCGGATCTGGATGGCCACCGGTGTCCAAGACTTCCAGGCCTGAATTCGCTAGGCGAAACTCTCCGGTCCCATGCAAAAAGCAGCCTGACCCTAGCTAAGAACCAGTTAATAACCGCGACGCCACATTTAAAGGAGAGCTGCCGGCACGACGCAGATGCTGCAAAAGCGACGGGAAATGCTGCCGTCCTTGCAGATCCGCAGACGCGATGTTTATCTCCACCCGCCCCGCGCCGCCGCAGGCCTCAGGAAACCCACCCCGGGCTCGCCGGCCGTGCGGCGAGGCGAGCAGCCCCTCTGTCGGCACCCCGGCCCACCCCGGCCCGGCCCGGAACGCCCCGCGGCGGCGCTACGCAAGCCCGAGGCCTAGCGAGGCCTCGCAGGCCGCAGCCACGCCGCACCTGGCCCGCCGTCTCCGTGGCGTCCGCCAGGATGCCGTAGTTGCGGTAGAGCTCCTCCACGCTGGGCATGGCGCGGCGGGGAAGGGGCAGAGCCGCCGAGACACCGAGGCCGCCACTGACGCCGCCGCCGCTCCGGCCGCCGCTCCCGCTCGGGCCGCGTCGTCAGCACCAGCGAGGCGGCGGTCCCAGAGCGGCCGCACGGCGCCGCCTGCGCGCTGCCCCCTGGCGGCGGGCGGGCACGGCGCAGGGCACAGCGCAGGGCCGGGGCCCGCGGGCCGCCCGGGGAGCGCAGCGGCAGCGAGCGCGGCCGCGTCCGCCCCGCCACACCCGAGCCGGGGCCGCCGCACGGGCTGCGTCTGTCTGCTCACGGATGGGCCATGGCCTTCACCTCTTGCAGGATTTTCTTCCTTTTTTTTTTTTTTTTTTTTCCCCGGGCCTGTCTTTACACTCCTCCTCCTCCTTCCCGCGATTGCTGCCTTCCCCCAGCGCCTCGTTTCTGTATCCCCTTTTGTCTGTCCTATACAACTACGATGGAAGGTGCTCGGGAAGTGCCTGTTGCACGCTGAGCATCTAGTATGAGACAGAGACTGCTTTCCTGTGATTCGGTGACTTTCACCTTTTCCTGCAGAGCAAGATGCTCCCTAATTCCAGAACCCGGAGTATATGCAGCTCATGTCAATGAAGGCAGTATGTGTTCATTCGTGTGTTCAATATAAACTGTGGCAAAAGTTATAAGGCTGTAGCAGCGTCTTCTCCTCATATCTCAATATGCTTTAGCATCCTGCAAATTTCAAAGGCACTTAAAATGAAGGAGTATTCCCCTTATGTGAATCTGAGGCTGAGCTAAACACAGCACTGGACCTTTCTTAAATACCCTTCCCAGCAGGATGAAGGATGCTGTTGGAGGCATTTGAAGCTCCAGCCTGTCTCTGGAGTCCATGCTGGCAGACTGCACTCAGCAGGGATGTGCAGCAGCATCAATCATTTACCACCTTCTGTTTTTCCTCTATTCAGTGTTTCAGCCAGTGGCAGCAGTGACAGTCACCTTTCTCCCCTTCCTTGAACTGAGGCCTGGTGCCTTTACCTGTCCACTGGTGGATTCATGTCATTCCCACACACTCTGATGGGGTCTGAGGGTGCAGAAGCTTGTGGCTGCCGTCAGATCCAAGAGAGCTCTAACCACATCCTGACCCTCGGTGTCCTTGTGGCCATCACATTTACACAAAGTAATCTTAACAGAATGTGCTGGGTCATCTTACTAGTGGGAACAAAATGTAACATGAGAGAAAAAATGTTTTTAATGTAAAGAGCTGCATGCTTCCAAAAACTTCTTATATTCTAGGAAGGGAGAGCTTCCTCAGGCAGCCTGGTGGATATTAAGAGATGCCAATCTCTTGTCCTCCAGCAGCTTCCAGGCAGCATTGCATCTGAATGCAGATTTTAAAACTCACTATAATCGTCTTTATCAGCACTACCGTGGCAAGCTTTTACAACTTGGCCAGAAAGGAGGAAAGATGAACATCCCATTTAACTGCTTTTTACTCTCCCCTGCTGAAATGTTTATAGAGATGGAGCTGCCTCGTTATCTCTTTTTCTTGCTTTTTTTTTCCTCAACCACACTCTATCAAACTGTGATTATGTTCCATAGCAAGCATGGATAAATATGTAGCATTTATACATTGTTGTGTGTATGGCAGTTGTGGAGAAAAGAAGAGGTAAGCATGAATGAAAATGGTAGTGAGAGGGGCCGTGTACCTTCTGGAAAGAGCGGCTCTGCATTCCATAGCAGAGCAGCAGGGGGGCTTCAGACACCGGAGGGTGATGGGACATGAACTCAAATGTTGGACTTTGGCTGCATGGAAGGGAGATTAATTGTTAGGGTGGGATGGTGAGCAGCTTCAGAATACTACAATAGCATTATATATTTTGTTACAACTAACTATTTCAATCACATTTTTATATGCTGTACCATAACATCTATTATAGGCCTTGGAATTATACTTTTTTACCTTCTGTAGCAGTGATACATTCAGCTGTTCTCATTGTCTTTCTAACAGAGAACACATGAAAAGGGGTATTCAGAGCCATATTAAAAAATTGTTTTGTCTGAGGTTTGTTCTGTTTCCATCCTTTGATCCTGGTATTTTATTTCCTCAACTAATTCCTTGTTTCTTTACATCGTTAATTTCATTTTTTTCTCTCCTTACAACAATTTCCATTTTCTAGTCTTTACTTTTCACCTATTTATGAAATATATATAATATTTCTTATAAAGAACCTGTTTAATATTATCACTGTTAGTCTTTATCTTGTATATGGAAGGAACATAAATGAAGAACTGATGATGTTACACGTTTTGAAGAAATTGTTTGAAATTATTTTTCAAAGTTAGTCATGGATCTCTGTTAAAGTTGTGATATTTTTGAAAATGCATCTTTAGGGACTCAGAAGCTTGAAACGCACATTTGAGAACGACACACAGCTTTTTCAGACCCTGCAGTGCAAGTCTCATAGTTTCACAAAACAGGGTTAATCTGGCTATCAGTCAGGATTTTTCTTTTTTCTTCTCAGTCCCTGCAAACCCAAGCATGTGGAGATGGTAAGTTACACACTCATTTGATAATGAAGTGGTATCATTATACATTTGACTCCCATTCCTGCGCACTGCCCATAAATCAAGTACTCTGGAATCATTGTAGGTTCTCCAGAGGAACAATAGTTTACTTGTGAAATCAATGAAATTTTCTATTTTCCTCAGAGGAAAAAAATTGCTATTCCTATCCCACAAGTGCCCTGGTCTTTGGTGTAGGACAGGCTTCGGACAAAGCCATAGGCAGGGCAGCAAAATACTTCTGTTATTACAGAAGACATGCTGAATAAAAACGTCACACTGGAACAGTGGTCTAATCCCATGAACCAAACCAGGAACGTTTCTGTGGATAATAAAGTGATTGAAATAGTGTCCATTTGTTGGCTGATGCTGGATGAGCAATTGATCCCGAATTCTTCTAATCTCACTTTTTAGAACTGGGCTTGAGTCACCAGCAGAGGTTTTACATGTGAAAGGGTATAGCAATTATCCCCCACCCATCTTAAAAATCTGTGAAGGGTTTTTCAGAAAACGGTGTCCAGGTATCACGGGGGAGTACAATGCGTGCCTAAGTATGCTCACAGATGTAAAGACGGCACACACTAAAAACATCCAGCATGACTATAAGCACCAAATTGGTGTCTCCAGACAAGCGCAGGTTTCCCACAAATTCCTTCTGGTGCAATCGGGTTCTCTAGCGGAACTTGTCTCGGGCAAGGCGGGGAATTTTCCCCGCGGGAATCCCGGCGGCGATCCCAGCTCCCGGGGCTGGCCAGCAGGCGGCGCTCGGCCCCCGCGGAGGAGCCGGCGCATCCCGGGGGGAGCCGCTCCCCACCACCACCACCACCACGGCACCGGGACGGCACCGGGACGGCACCGGGACCTTGGGACCCCCCTGCTGCCCTGCCGCGCCCGCAGCCGCGCCGCGTGCCCCTCCGAAAACAACCTCACGCCTGTTCTGTGCCCCCTCGCATCTCCAAATTCAGCCGAAAAAAGGGATTAGAGAAATAAAGCTGGGTTTCTCTTTCACCCTATGCTTTTTTTTCGGGTTGTTGCCTTTGTACAGAGCAGCCTGCTTGTATCCCCCTTACTGCTTACCCTGCCCCAGTGAGTAGGAAATTTAGAACACCCTTTTAAATGGTTTGTGAACGTGTTAGTAATGCTCCTCTGTTCTGCAGTTCAGGACATCCCGCAGCCCCAAGCGTGTGCCGTGCGCCTTAATTGCCGTCAGTCGGCGCTCTCATTTGGAGCCCAAAATGCTGCGTGTCTTTCCACACGGCCAAGGCTGGGTAAAGACTGAAAATCCAGCCCTCTTCAGAGTCTTTGATTGTCTTGTTTGTGTGTGATATAAATTAAGTACGCCCAATTAATATAAAACAAATATAAAATTTATTTCGTGTCCGAGAGTTCAAACACGCAAAGCCACGATCGAAAAAGGAGACAGTTCCAAGCCCGGGATTGGAACTGGGTGAACACAGGTCTGACCTCTATCGCATCAGACCTCCCTCTGTTCTCAACCACTGCTTCCAATGGCTTATTTTTATACAGTTTTTCCCATAGAGTCCGGATCTTGGATGTTATTTCTGTCAATCAGCATATGCATGAAGTATACTGTTCATGAAACTGGGAGGAACAAAACATATCCTGTCTTTGATGAATGCCCCATCACCAGAGGATGTTATCTGATGGTTCATGATGTTCCATATCTTGGTTCCAGATCCAGTCGTTAGCACCTTGCACCTGGGAGGGGATTTTTCGCAGATCCTAAATCAGTCAAGCTTAGGAAGAAATTTCTCATAGATTTTGATCAGTTCTTCCGAGAAGCTCAGTTTTTGGGATGCAAATCAGTTTTCCTGTAAGGGTTACAATTCTCCCAAGACTAGTTTTATTTGCTCTTAACATTGGTTACATCTTAACTTTGGTACATAGTTTAATATTGTATATTTGAGCACGAATTACCCATTTTATTTATAAGAGTGTGGAACATTCATACAGCAATATTAGAGACAAAACATCTTGAAGTGTAAGAAAATGGGACTGTGAAATACAGTATTTGGCAAGAAGACTTAAAAGCAGACATAGCATCCATGAATTGTTTAGCTCAAAGAGCATCTATGGAAGAGGGATAGATGACTGGTTTATACTGAGTTTATTCTACTTTTGTTGAAAAGTTCCACATATATACCATGCTGGCTAGGACAAATTAATGGGACAGATAAGGGGTACCCCATCCTTCATTGAAAAGACATAAAATGATTGGGATGTTAATTTTCTACAGGCTGAAGTTTGGATGCATTGTGCCTCTCTGCTATGAGGGTTATCATTGACTTGCCATGCCATGATTCTTACATCCTGGGACATTTTAACATGAGTCTGCTGCTTCTCTGGGCTTACTCAGGACAGGTTTCATCTCTAAATTTTGCCTCCAAACTTTTGCATTTTCACACTGCCAGTTCACGGTCCCCTATAACATCCTTCTCTTCAAGCTGGAGAGTGATGGATTTGATGGGTGGACTGTTAGATGGGTTAGGAATTGGTTGGATGATTGCATCCAGAGGGTAGTGGTCAATGGCTCAGAGTCCCAATGGGCATCAGTGATGAGTGGTGCCCCTCAGGGGGCTGAATTAGGATCAGTGTTATGTATTATCTTCATTAATGACATAAAAGATGGGATCGAGAGCACCTTCAGCAGATGACATCAAGCCAAGGGGTGCAGTTGGCACACATGAAGGGCAGGATGCCATCCAGAGGCAGCTGGACAAACCTGAGACATGGGCTCCTGGGAATATCATGAGGTTTAATAAGACCAAGTGCAAGGTGCTGCACCCACATTGGGGCAGTCCACAATATCAACACAGGCTGGGGGATGAACAGATCGAGAGCAGCCCTGCTGCAAAGAACTTGGGGGTGCTGGGAGATAAGAAGATGGACATGACCTGGCCATGTGCACTCGCAGCCCAGAAAGCCAAACGTGTCCTGGGCTGCATCCAAAGAAGTGTGGCCAGCAGGGCGAGGGAGGGGCTCTGCCCCTCTGCTCTGGTGAGACCTCACCTGGGACTCTGGGGTCCTCAACACGGGAAGGACATTGACCTGTTGGAATAAGTCCAGAGAAGGGTCACCATGTTGGTCAGAGGTTTGAAGCATGTCTCCTGTGAGGGAAGACTGAGAGAGCTGTGAAAAGAGAAGGCTTTGGGGTGACCTAATTGCAGCCTTAGAGTATTTGAAGGGAACTTACCACAAAGATGGAGCAAGAGTTTACAAGAGTGTGTAGTGACAAGACAAGGGTGAATGAAAGAGAATAGGTTTAGATTAGATATTAGTAAAAAATTCTTAACAGTGAGGGTGGTGAGGCACTGGAACAGGTTGCTCAGGGATGTTGATCCTCTACCCCTGGAGGTGTTCAAGGCCAGGTTGGATGGGGCTCTGAGCAGCCTGGTCTACTTAAAGGTGTCCCTGCTCATGACAGGGGGCTTGGAACTGGATGATCTTCAAGGTCCCCTTCCAATCCATTCTATGACTCCATGAAATTCCCCACCACTTGCCTCTTGCTTGATAAATTCAGCCATGCATGCTGACCCAGCTCCCACACTGAGCAGCCTGACATCCTGTACCTTCCGCTGCTCCTGAGGCTGCTGCTGGTGAGACAGCTGTTGCCACTGCTTCTGAAAACACGTGAGAGCTGCTCTGCAGCACAGTGACAGATTGGAAGTGCTAAAGCCACATGGCAGCAAGCTGTGAAAACTTTTCCACAGCTTCTGTGTATTTGCAGTGGCATTTGCAATGGCATGGAGCACTGTTTTCATCTGTGCTGGCTGATAAGAGTATGAAAGTGGCTATGCAGAAGGAGCTAGACTGTAACAAAAGAGACACAAGAATTTTGAGGACTTTGTTTTTGGTTGGTTCTGGCAGTTATCCAGGCATACTTCAGAAAAATCCCGTCAGTGTGGGTGAAACACCTGGAATACTTGGAATATATGCTCAAATAGCACTTAATAATGGAAGGCCTGTGTCACCTGGATGACACACTGTGGGCTGTAGCAGGCTGTGTAAATATGGCTATGGAAACCACACAAACCACAGCACTTACTATGCTCCAAGTCATAGTTGAAATAGGATCTCTAAGCAGCTGATTCCTTATGACTTGGAACTTGACTAGATTAGAATGAAATATTATTCCTCCAGCACTTTGAGCCACTCTAATGTGAAAAATCATCCTAAGTAGATGCAGGCCTTTGTTATATTGGAAGAAATTTGATGGCAAGTTGAATCTCCAATTACTCTGAAAAAGAAGCAAAATGTTCTTTTCCCTTCTCCCATTTCTTGAACTAGAGAAATTAGACTGCCAAAGAGGGTTTTTTCTGGCATAGCTCTGACACTTTTGTTGCCATGGGGATGTAAATTAATGGGGTTGTTTTTTATGTTCTTAACCTAGCTGTGCCAACTAAGCTTTTGCATGCAGACCAGGTCTCATACCAATCTGAAAAGTCATAATAATAGGAACTGGGCTTGCTGTTTAACAAATTCTCTTCTGAAGACTTCACTGTACTCCTTAATGGTTTTTTTTCTCCTCAGTACCATACTTCATTAAGAAAATGAATGTATGAGCATGTATTGCATGCATACAAATTGGAAGATGTTGTAAACACAGGTTTTGTTAATGCACACAAATATAAGTTATCTGAACTTTATTGGCATGTCTGGCTGTGTGCAGGTCCTGCAGGTGTGTATTGTAAGGTGCAGGGTGTTCCTGTGCTTTGTATGATCTGCAAAGACACTCTTATATACCATAATGCACGAATATGTGCATATGCACAATGTCTGGCATTGTGCATGTGTCAAATACATAGGCATGTGTGTAGTGCATGCCTGAGTGCATGATTACATATTTTGTTGGTTAAATACAAAATGTTTTATACTTTGTATACTCATTTGTCATAAATGTATGAGGAGTAGGGAGTGTATAGAATTCAACGAAGAGATTTTAGAGTATGCAGTGTGATGCTTACATGAGTCTTAAAGCTTGGAAAGCATCTTTTTGAGCACGTCTAACTATATTGCATAGTCAATTCTACCTTTCCCATGAAAAATATTTTAAAATTATTTAAATTTTCAGTGGAGCCCTGTGCATACCATGATTGCTAAAGGACTGCAAAAAATGCTGAAGAGGAATAGATATTACAACAATTTCCTAGATGTTTTGCACTGGAGCTCTTCAGCTGTCTCCTCTACCTCAAGAATCTGTGTTTCTTGGAGCACATGAATATTCTGTGCTGAGTAGAAACCCTTTCTGTCTGCCAGCAAAATGTTGGTAGTGCCCTTTGTTGGCTTCCCTGTGGAGTTCATGCAAATCACTTTGAAATACAACAAACAATAAGATCTCTAAATGCTTTTAAACAAGATGAAATTAGAAAAAGGCTTCACATTTGAAACATAATTTTCAATTAGTATCTTTTCAGTGGGAATGGGAGTGAGGTGGGAGAGAGCTGGCATGTGAGGTAAACTGGATTTGTTAACATGCCTTGAAAACACTTGCTGGCTAAAGTGTCTTTTTTCCCTTGGGAATACCTTGCTCTAATTTGGTGACATTTCCACAGTCTCTCTGCTCTTGTACTTCAGATAGAAATGAACTCTGCCCAGCAGGAGGTAGGCTTGAGACAACCACCAGCGGACTGTTTATGCATCATGTGGACAGCTGAGTGTGGCTGCACAGGCTCAAAATTGGGGAAGAAACAAGCAATTTCTCTCCTCATAGGAGAGAACAGGACCAATAGGTCCAGGCTTGGCCTCACTTTGTGTTTTTTAAAATTGAGTGAAACAGTGGCTAGTGAAAATATGTGAGGGTCAGCAGAGTTTGTGGCAGTTTGTGGACTGGCTAAATTTTCTCCCTTACCGACTCACTCCTCTTTCCATTCTGAATTTGTCACAACAGAAGACCACTGAAACACCTTCTCAGCTCTGACCTTGTGTTGACCAAACCACCCATTTTTCAGTCCAGACTGAACAAACTTGATAAGAAGATCCTCTGCAGCTATGTATTCCTTCCTGCTCTGCTTGGTGCAGCACTGAGAATTGTATCCTGTAGGGGACAAGCAGGGAACAGCCTGTTTCTCTTCAGCTTAAGAGCTGACAGTCTGGACATTTTCTTCTGACATGGGTTCAAATGTCTTGATTATTTACTGCTTATAGGTTGGCTAATAATACAGTCTGCAGCATGGAGAGCTCTGAAAGAGGGACCTATGATTCCCCTATTAAGATGCAGACAGAAATATCAGCCACTGTCAAGGAAACAGCAAAAGGTTAAACTTCTGGACATGCGCTCTGTGGAGGTTTATAATATGAACTGTTTCCTCATTAGTCTTATTGGTCCCAGTGAGGCATTCCAACTACTCCCTTTTTCTTGCCATTGAATTTGTCCCTTTGGGCAGCCAACTCAACTAGCAATTGATTATTTACATGAAACTTACCAAGGAGCAAGACAGAATTAATTGTCTGAATCACAAATGGAAGAGAGACAAGTTTCTTAGAAACACTGGTTGTTTTCTCAGAACTCTTCATGTCATGGATGAATGACTCTTACATGCCATGCAAAAGAGGAGTTAGGCCAGGCTGTTCTCTCTTCTGGATTTGTTTAGCTGTTCCTGGAGTCAACACACAACCTAATCAAATGTCATCTTGAATATACATCAAGTGATAGATAAAGGAAAATTTTGAATCAGTCTTGATTATTCAAGATCCATGGGCATTTTTGGATGATGCTGGTGCTCAAATCAAAACTCGGATCTCAAAGTACCTCTTTATGTGTGAAAGAGTTTGTGAATCTCTTGCATGAGATATTCACATGTAACCCTTTCCCACCTGCACACCAGAAAATATTGGAGTAAACTTGAAATAATGCAAACTTTTTGGTTCATCCCTATTAAAAGTCTGTATAACTTCATTGCATTTTTAATTGTAAACAGGCTATGGGTTTTTCTGTGCTCTTCTGAACAGCTGCAGTGTTCTCCCATGTGTTTCCTGTGTTTTATTGGCAAGTCACAGGATTTATGAAAGGGATTAGATGATATTGTTTCCTGTGATAACAGAGGACTGAGCTCAATGACCCAGGCAGTCTCTGCCAATCCTATGTCCCTATTTTCCTGTAGAGTATGTAAATGATATTAGGACTGCTGGCATGAAAGTCACAATGCTAATCTTTTTTATTATTGCTTTATCCATTTTGAGCTGGCATATCCAAATTGCAGTGCTTGATTTTCTGTTGTCTTGCCGCTTATGCTGTCATTTGAACTAACCCATAAAGGATGTCAGAACTCAGCTGAATCACAGTGGAAAGGCTTAAAGTTCATTTTACACAGATGTCAAATGAATACCTAGGCAGGGGTAGATCAGCCCCTTATGTATATTTTGATATACCAAAACTCCAAAGCCGTTTTTGGACTGTTGGTCCGTGAACTGTTTTTTTCAATGATTTAACGCTTCAAAGTATAGACACGCCTGTGCAAACAGAGGATTAGCATGTTCCAGGCAGAGGATTATGAATGCAGGAGAACTTTCATGCAGTGAAAGACTTCTTTACAAGAGAATTATCGTCATAGATAAACATGTAGTTCTGAGACCAAATGAACTAATGAAGTCTGATTTCCTATGGTTTTGTATTTTGTGGTTGGATTTCCTAGTATCCTGTAATGTACACACTGCAGGTGAGGCATTTCAGACAAGTTTCTTCGTGTGAATTCTAATGCTGAGTGAAGATGATCATATCTCAAAAATCTTCATTTTCTCAGATAGAAAAAATACCAGGGGAGAGCAAAATTTACTTCCCAGTATTGTCGCTAGGGTGCACTAACCACCAGAGAGAAGCTGGAGTCTTTCCCATCTGTCCATTTATATGACCTGGTACAGTGCACTACTGGTAGATTCAGGAAGAAATGTGCTGCTCTGCAGCCCATCTGTATCGTGTGCCACATCCAGTTCTGCAGCTGTTTAGCTGTGAGAAGCTAATAATTCAGAGGCAGGACTGCACATACTTTCTGTGAGATGTTGGCTGCTCCTACAAGAGCCTCTGCCTGCTTTCTGTCTCCCTGGAACGCATTACAGAATAAGCATTTTTTTTGTAATGACGAGCGTATAATAAAGCACCCATGACCCACTCAAACACGTGAATCTTCAGCTTGGCTCTAAATAACTCTGCAGCTCTTTCATTTTATTAAGGCCCCAAAGTGGGCATTTTGTTGGCATCTGTGATGTAGGGAAAATTAGATTGCTTTGCACTGCATGGCTCTTTTATTATAATAAATGCATTGAGGATTGAGCTCTTTAATTAATATCTGGAAAAGAAAGGGAAGGATCTACTACTGAAGCCCTCGGGCCATCTCAAGGAGAGGATGAGAGTTAGAATTAGATGAAGAAAAAGAAATAAAGCAGCTTTCTGAAAAAAATCCTCCTTAATACTCATTTTATGTCCAAATACCATGGGGAAGAGGATGCTTTTTTAGTGAAGCAGACATTCCAGGATCATCACAGAGAGAAAATGATGGTGTCATTTGGGTCAGCATCGCATTTTGTCTTTCCTGAGTCACTTTCTCTGAAGGTTCCCAAAGCAACTGAACAATGATGGTTTGGCCTTCTTCCCTCTGGAAATCTATGTGTAAAGGTTGTGGTTTCCTTTTTCTGCCTGGCAAAGCGAAGCACTGGAAAATGACAGAGCAAGGTACACAGCAAGGAGGTCAAGAGCCTTTGAAAACAGTGTTTCTCTACCTTCTCCCCTTCTATCTGCGGTGTGAATGCAGTTTTGCCAGTTATTTTTATTTTCAAATTTAGAAAAAACCTGCCTTTTTCTTTCTGGACAGCCAGAAAGTTGGACTGGCAACTTTCACAGTTTCAAGTGAAGAGGCTGGGAGGGGGTGACACATAAAACTGTTCTCCCAGGCTGGGTGGCCAGGACCGGAATAGGCCTCTTACAATTGTAACACACACAGCTCAAACACATAAGGAATTGGTAAGATTAAATACCTTCCAATGGAAACTTTGACAGGCAATCTCTCATAAATACTGAATTTGCATGTAAAACAAAAGTGTAACAAAAGAAAGAACAAAGCCAGTCTTTGGCAAAATACAACAAATCATGTTGTATTCTTGAAAGGATGTCAAGAACATGTGAATGGTAAGTACAAAATGAACTCTACAGTCTCTTTGGCAGCTGTTGCTCATTCTGCCTCCTAACTTGCCAGCTTAAATACTTAACATTTAAGAGACCCATTTTTTCACTGGACTGGAAGAATCCACTTAGAATCATAGAATGTTAAGGGTTGGAAGGGACCTTAAAGATCATCTATTTCCACTTCTGCTGCCATGGGCAGGGACACCTCCCACTAGACCAGACTGCTCAAGGCCTTATCCAACTTGGCTTTGAACACTGCCAAGGTTGGGGCATCCACAACCTCCCTGGGCAACCAATTCCACTATCTTACCACCCTCACAGTAAAAACTTTCTTCCTAACATCTAACCTAACTTCCCCTGTTTCAATTTGTACCCATTACTCCTTGTCCTAGAATTACACTTCCTGATGAAGGGTCCCACCTCAGCTTCCCTGTAGGTCCCCTTCAGATACTGGAAGGTTCCTATGAGGTCTCCACACAACCTTCTCCTTTCCAGGCTGAACAGCCAAAACTTTCTCAGCGTGTTTTCAAAGGGGAGGTGCTCCAGTCCTCTTATCAACTTCATGGCCTCCTCTGGAATTGCTCCAACAGTTCCATGTCCTTCTTATGTTGGGGACACCAGAAATGGATGCAGCACTCCAAGTGGAGTCTCACAAGAGCAGAGTAGAGGGGGACAATCCCCTCCTTTGACCTGCTGGTCACGGTCCTTTGGATGCAGCCCAAGATTCCATTGGCTTTCTGGGCTGTGAGTGCTGGCTCAGGGTGGGTGCTTCATCAGCCATTGCCCCCCAGTCCTCTGCAGGGCTGCTCTCAAGCACTTGTCCACCCAGCCTGTAGGTGTTTCTGGGATTGCTGCTACCCAGGTGTAATTCCTTGCATTTTGCTTTATTGAACTTCATGAGGTTTGCACCAGTCCACCTCGCAAGTGTGGTGAGGTCCCTTCTTTGTCATTGACTCCAGACGTGTCTCCCCATCCGTTCAAGATATATTTTGCTTACCATCATTCACAGTGGTTCAGCTCCAGTAATTGTTGGATGGTACTGCAAAAAGTGACTTTTAATTTTTGTATATGTTTCATTTTTAACTCATGCCATTAAGACAGAACTGCTTCTGGATTTGGTGCCAGCCAGGCTGGCATTAGAGGGAGTCAATGCACAAGCCAGCACTGGGCAGTGCAGACAGAATTCAGTCATTCTCATTCTTACATCCATAGTCTCTGAAGGAGCTGTTTCAGTTTGGCTGCATTTAAGACAGAGTCAACCAAAAATGTTCATGTTACCAGGTTGGGTGAAGTTTAAAAGGGCTATGATCCAGCCCCAGAAATTTAATTCAGATGACCTATTACAAGGAATCACTCACCCTTGGGAAAGTAAGCTTGCAGCTACACAGTGGAAAGTGGAGTAAAATGGCACAACAGCCCCTACTTGTCTTTTTTTTCAAACCTGTTCTAGAGAGGCAAAAGGAAAGGCTGGATACACAGGACTGACTTGAAGTAGCATCCTTTGGTAATTAAGATCTGACTGGCTGAATGACTTTGACGAATTTCTGAAGCACTGAACTGAAAAAACAGGAGCAGATTCTCTTTTGGCATGTTAATACAAGCCTCTGCTATGAGCAGCTCCAAGGAACCATGTAAATGCAAATGAAGTCAGAAGATGAGTTTATGAAACAAATACCAAGTTTGTCTTTCATTCTCTTTACTTTGATCTCTGCTACCAATTAAAAGATAAAAAAATTCTACAGCACATATAAGTCCAATTAGATCTTGTAATGAAATCTGCAAGTACTACTGAGGTGGAACTTGCAATAATTAGTTTTGATACATAAATAAGTTTTCCAAATACAATTTTGTTCTTTTAAGATCATGTTCCACTTTGAGTTCATAGTGTTTTATTATTTCACTGATGTGTGAGAAGTAGCTTCCAATGTTTCTGTTCCCTTGGTTCTTACAGCCTCTGTGCTAATGTATTAAAAATAACTAGAATTAATGACAAATTTAATAAGCATTATTCTAGTGGCAATGCTATGAACTGGAATTCTAACTTTAGGAACAGGTGAAAAATATTCATAACCCCTTAGTTTCACACCCTCATCCATCCAGAGAAGGACAAAGAAACTATGGATTATCAAGGCACTGAAGGCTTAACATAGATTTTACAAGTCAACACTCAAAGTCATTGCTAAGATGCTGTGCTTGAAGTTATGATGACCTTTGTAAGCAGCTAATAATTCCAGAGATTGCAGTGAAGATTGTCTCCTTAGTGAGGTTATTTGAATGAAACTCCAAATATCTGTCCCACATTTTAGAAAAGATTTAATGAATTTATGCAGGTAGAATTCAAACCATACATAGGTAAAACTTTTTCACTTGCTGCTTTACTACACTCCTCTAAGACTTGTTTTCATTTAAACAAAGTAAGATACAGTCTCATAGTTTACGCTAGGACAATACACAGAAAGGATGGTCTTCTGGCTAAAAAACATTACAAAAAATGAAGATCATGAAAGCCCCCTTCTCCATAAAGCACATTTGTGAGTTTTTGTAGACCTTCATGTACAGTGAATTTTTGGGGCTTTAGCCTATACCTTCAGAGGGTCAGAGCCTGTCCCCTTTGTGCTGGCAGTTTACGTCATTCAGGTGCTTAAATCCCTGCTTTGAAGGAGCAGTAAGGGTACTGTGAAAATAAATACATGAATATTTATAAGAAACATATGGAAATTCAGATAAAAGTTGATTTAGTAGCTCTTAAACAGCAATGTTTTCGGGTGTTTGTACCATGGCACTGGGAACTGAGTGACTGCACACAAGAGATAGGCAGATGCTAATTACCATTGCTCATGTCCGGCTTATCTTCAACAGCCATAGACATTCAAATGACAGGGCCTTTCTGAGTCTTGCAGGATTCAAGGCATAGTATTGCAGCTGCTACCAGGTCTGCCTCCTCTAAAATGCTCTAAGTCCACTGACTTTTCACCTCAATAGACTCTACTCTGGACTCCAGTCTTGGCTGCCTTATCAGTGTACTTCTCATGCTGTTTTCTTGCTTTCTTCTGACTGACTCTCTGGGCAAATAATCTTAGCTCTGTCAAAATAATTTAATGCTACATCTTTGCTGCATGTCTTAGGTTTTATCTTTGCTGCCATAGAGGGAAACTCAGGTAAGGCTTGGGCATATACCTTTCAGACCTAAGTCAGTGCAGACATTAGAAGGGGGAAAGGCCAGGCTTATTGTCCCACAGCACAGTCTGTGGTCAAAAGAAACCTTTCTGAGAAGAATATGTCAAGCTGAAAGGGGCTGGGAGTTGGTGGACATGGTAGAATAATGTGTCTTATACTCCCTGATAGCCCCTGTTGATTGAAACACCTTCCTGCTCCAAATACCACAGAAGCCCATGCAAAGGACTTCTCACCCGATTTGCTCTTTATAGATATTTACATCTAACATAGGCAGGCCATGCCACCTCTACCTGGCTACAATGTTTGTTCAGATGGGAATATTTTCAGCATCACAAATTGCGGGTCCAGTGTGATGTATGCTGCCTGCTATAGCAATCTTTGCTGAAAATCTCAAAGTCTTTATATTTCTGACATCAGGATTATATCAGTTTCCATGGCTTTCACTGTGGATGCACAGACTGGCTTTATTCCATCTAGTCTGGGATGTTTGAGTCAAGCACTTCCACTGGGGATCAAGGTATAAAGATATCTGCAATCGAGGGAAAGAAAGAGATGCACCTCCAGAGGATTACTCAGATTTAGCTAGTAAGAGGTTGTTTTGTAGTAACATCCTTAGATTAACAGAACATGACAACTAACTGAAGTAACACCTGTACTCTGGGAGCCTTATAGTTGCATTAACATGGCTCTGTATCCGAAATTTACAACAAAAGCACATCTCTGAAACGTGGTGGGTTTGAATGATACACACTGTTCATGCACTCCTTCCAAGGTACAGCTGGAGCAAAGCCAATTTACAATGTTGTTTCAGTACCTTACAAATAACTGTCAGTGAACTCCCTGTTCAAAATACAGCTAATGGCAACACGGCTACAAAAATCTGCTTTTCTCTCTGCTAGCAGACAACAGGCATTTTTCATCCCGTGACTGTTTAGGCAATGAAGGTATCAGCCATTTGATGGGGTGCTCCTTCATGTAATTTGCAATAAATTAGTAAAAAGAAAAGAAAAAATTTGCCTCTGACCACTCTCAGCAATCATAAATACAATAATTTTATAAAATAATCATAATAAAAGGTCTTTTATAAGATGAGTCAATCAAGTTCTTATTTCTTAGATGGCAAAATAAATGTCTGAGTATCAAAGATACTAAATCCTACAAAAACCCCATGTGCTAAGGGTTACAGACTACCATTTATATGGAAAAGAAAGTTTAATTTTCTCAAGAATCATGGGGAATCTGAATATTCATTGCATGTCATCCTCAACAAATCATTTTAATTCATCAAGAAAAGGTGAAATGTCTTTTTCAAGACATCTGTCAGGAGCCAGGCAGCAGAGCAATCCAAGGTGTCTGGTCTCGGTGTTTATTAGAAAGTCTGTGAAATAAGCCAGTGTGTGGGAGCACACAGAAGCAGCCCATCAGCATCTGCTCAGTCCGTGCACAGCCCTGGCAGTCAGCAGGGACACAGTGCAGGGATTGTGACCCCCCGATCTGCCAAACCCGAAACAGGGCATTCCTCACCTTGAAAGAGGATGTGCACCAGTGGTGGCATTCCCAGTGTTCCCAAAGAGGAAAAGGGAACTGGATGATAATATTCCAGAACAGAACTATTTTTTTTCCCCACTTTTTAAAAATGCTCAGACATAGTGACACCTATCTTCCCTGAGTTTATCCCTCCCTAGCCAGGCCCTTAGGGAATGATAAGATGGGTGACAGAAAGCATCAAGAACAACAGTGTGTTCAGTCCTCATGTGATGGTGGCACCCAGACTCAATCAACAATGGCAACACTTCCAGCTCATGCTCCATTTTCCCATGTCCTTGGCAGGGTGCTGTGGACACTGTTCTGGAGAGGAGCTGGGTGTCACACCTCCACCCAACAACAGTGTGCTGTGGTGCCTTGTCCCCTTGGTCGAATAATGAGTGTATTTAAACAGGAATGGAGATGCTAATAGGAGGAGAAAATAAGGCTTTCTTCTTCACACAGAGCTCTCCCTTCTCCTTCATCCCAAAGATTTCCTCAAACCTGCAAACGCGCTTTTAATTGAAAAGTTTAAACCATCAATTATATAAAAGAACTTGCCACATTCTGCACTGCCTACCACCTGCTTATGAGGGAAAAAAATAGAAAGTACCAAAGGAGCATATGAATTGAATTGTACTGAAAATTTACTCAGTTCATCTTTTGGGACCAATTCTTTTCTCTCAAAACTGGTTTCACTGCACTATTTGTCTTGGTAATATAGCCAGAAGTGTTTTCTTCCTTCTGGGAATTGAAATGCCTCCTGCTCTAACCTGCACAGCATCTGAAAACACTGGGGTCTATTACCTACTGAGCGAAGTCCAAGCCATTAAAACCTTTCTTTTCTCCATTGTGGCCCACTTTCAGGTACCCTCTGTTCTGAACAGAAAACACAGCTGTTGGGCCCAATAAAGCATTCCTTCAGAGATGCACAGTCAACACATGCCAGAACTAGCCTGCCCTACTGTCCAGCGGTGAAAAGAGAAGATTGTGATAGACCATGAAATAGCAGCCTTTACACAGGGTTTGAACACCACAGCACTTAAATGTTGATGTTTTGCTCTGTTTCTGAAGAAAAAACTGATTTTCTTGTAGCTAAAGTCTTTAATAAGAAACATAATTCTGAAACTGCAGGTTTTTGGTGTGGACACTGAGAATGAGGCATTAGAAAAATAGAACCACAGAAAGGTTTGAATTGGAAGGGACCTTAAAGACTACCTACTTCCAACTTCCTGGACGTTGTAAGGGATGCCTTCCACTAGATCAGGTTGCTCAGGGCCCAATCCAGCCTGCCCTTGAACACTTTGAGGGATGGAGTATTTACAGCTGCTCTGGGCAACATGTTCCAATGTCTCACCAACCTCACAGCAAAGAATTTCTTCCTTACGACCTATCTAAACCTGCCCTCTTTTAGTTTAAAGACATCCCCCCTTGCCCTATCACTACATGACCTTGTAAGAAGTGCCTCTTTGGCTCTTTTGTAGGCTCCTAGGTACTGGAAGGCAAATTAAAGACTGGTGTGCAGGCAGGTGACACTGCAGTTAGCTCTCAGCTACCAGTATTTTTGCAAAGACATATCTCCAACATGTTTGTATTTATCTTTGAAGTACAAGAGAATCCTTTTGACAAGAACCAGGCTTTCTTCCCGTCTTAAATATTCCTCACAAAGGATCTGTTCCCAAACATCCTTGGTATCATTTCTTGCCTTTTCTTGATCCTTCTTTCAAGTCTTATTCTAGAAGATTGATTTGTCTGCAGTGTGCATGGGAAATCCTCACATGTCCACTCTACAGAAGCCCGTAGTCCAAGCAATTTCTCACCTGCCGCTACTGTGATCTATGGGAACAATATATATTGATTAGTGGCTGGACATGAAACTGTGCAAGGCTGAAGGACGCTTTTTTTATTGAGAACCAATTCCCTGCTTGCTCCATTCTCCTGTTATGAGCTCCAGAAGCAGAGATTAATAGCAGCCGTTCCACTTGTTTAAACAGCTGATGTCTCAGGCCTGGATCCCACTTGGGGCTCCCGTCTGGACAATAACAACAGGCCATTTCTGAGCTAAGCAAAAAAACACTGTAAAAAACAGCAAACTTTTAGCTTCCAAGTTGGCAAAGAAAATAATTTCTTCAGGAGCAGAAAACCAGTTGAAGGACAGAAAATGAGAACCACTATGGGCAGCCACAGAATTTTTACTATGGTCCATTACTACTGAATTTTCATCGACACAGATTGGAAAACGCAGACATTGCTGGGGTGAAATGCAGCTGTTGGATATGAAGAGACACAATTGCCATAACTGTATGATCGATGTGTTCACGGTGAATGAAATGTAGAAAATGACAGGGTCAATGATAATAAATGTGTAGATACAGAGGAAGAAGGTGGAAGAATGTAACAACCAAGGAAAAAGGAAAAAGCATATGGAGCTATTTTGGGCCCCTATAGCAAGTGTTTTTGACACAGAGAATAAAGAGGATATAGACAACAGACCAGCAAAACTGGACAATTGATTAAAACCAGTGCTTTAAAGAGTGGTAACCTAGGAGCAAACTTGGCATTTCTAGTTCCACACCAAAAGACCTGGATGAAGATATATGGACCAAAAAAAGATGCAGGTTGCTTTGCTTCTTTAGCTCTAAAGAAAGAGGCTGGCAATATTAATGAAAGATAAGAGCGACTGTTGCTGCTTCGTGTGGTTATTCTTTGTTTAGAGGACTTTAGATTGCAAGATTCTTGTTCTGGTATGTTTTACCAGTACAAAATAAATTTATTGGAAAAAGTGGACAAGAATAATAGCTATATAAAAGGACTACTTGAAATACTCCTACAGGTGAGTACTAGGAGTTCGTTGCTTTCTATTTCTTCAAAAGCTCTATCCTCAGGTAAATTGGTTTTCTTTACTATAACATATATACATATTTTTTAAGTGCATAATTTCACAATTAGCTCTCAGGTACAATCAGAGAAATAAGAAATAGGCATCATGCAGCCACCAAGCCTTCCAATTATATTTTCTTGACTCATTCCACGTGAAAAATACCAGCTGAGTCTTGAGTTACATTGCATACCATTGTTACATCCTGTAGCTGCCCTTAACTTGGAGAGATGGAGAGTGTTATTTGGCTGCCATTTATTTGACTAAGAAACAAAAAGGGAAAGGAAATACTCAAGCCTTCACCCCTGCCATCACCACTTTGTCTATCTCCATCTGTCACCCACACAGGCTCTTAGTGATTAAATTTATAAGCATTTTCAGACACACTGAGTGAGTACTGCTGAATCAGGAGAATCACGGTCTGGTCTCAGCAATGAGTTAATATTTTAAACCTCATGTTAGTTAAAGGATTTTTACAGCTCCTTGATAAAAACCCAGCTGTTATTTTCAGAGAACTTGAGCCAGAGGAGAGCTCTTAGATCCCAATTTCTGTACTCTGAGACTTTGGGGAGGAAGGATGAAGAAAATGTTATTTATCTGCGACAGCCTAGTTTGTCTTCTTTTCCTTGTTTTGGGCAAAGAAAAGCTACTAAACCTCACCAATGGGGTGAGGAGGCCGGGCTGGCCTGGCATAGCCACTCTGAGGTGTTCAAAAGGACAAACAAAAAATGTCTGGAGGGGGCTTACTCTGCAAGGCGCTTTGGCCTCAGTGAGCTGCAGAGCAGCCTGGCTGAGCTGCTGCTGCTATGATGGAACCAGATGCTCTTGTCTGCTGATCTGATTGTGCTACTCTGCAGTGATGGTGCAAAATGACAGAGCGCTATTCTTGGTATTGACAACTTGATAAAGGCTGCCATTGCCTGGGCTGCTTGGGAGGTAAATAAAGATGGGAATTTCTTCCTGGAAATTTTTTAGTTTTTATTGATATGTCAAAGAAAACCCTGGCTTTTGAGCTTACTTAATACTGTTGCTTTGGGCCTTTGTGTAACTATCAGGCTTCCCTGTGCATCCTGATGAATCAAAGAGGTCACTATGTAAAAGTCAAATAATGCATCCTCAAAAGCTGAAATTTTGAGATGTCAGATAAAGGGTTTTAAGGAGAGAAAATGGTGGCAAGTTGCATAAACCCCACATGTATTTTGCTGAGAAACAGCTTGAAAACAATTTCAGGTAAAGGAATCCTGACTCTCAGGTTGGGACTATATGAAATAAAGCTCCATTGATCCCTCCTGAACTGTCTCACTACATCTAGTTTGACTCTTCAATAGCACTCTCCAAATAGCTCCTGATAAAATGAAGACTCAACCCCCAATGTAAATCTTTAGCCACTCCTTTCCTTTTGCAAACAACACATAAATGTCAGAGTGGTTTTACTGACCTCAATAAACGCTGGAGAGCAAGCAGGGATGATCCCAGATACTGCCAGTAGGAGGCCATTAAGATAGATGTTATGTTTCCACAGACCCTATCAGCTGAGAGAACCTTTCCAGTTTTACAGTCTGGTGGTAAGCTTGAGTCTGGTGTTGTTTAGGCAAGAGACCAGAGCTGGCTGAAGAATGGGGGGAAAAACCGGGAGATTGTCTTCCTCTGTTCCATGTCTGGTAAGGGCTGAGCAGCACTTGACAGGCAGCTCCCACAGAGCCAGGCGGGATGGTGATTGGAAAACAGCAAAGTGAAAGGGAGAAGCTGCAGAGATATTGTTCTGTTTCCTACTCAGTACCAGCCAGTAGAGTTTGCTCCTTGCGTGGGTGAGAATACATTCTGCCCCAGGATGGATTTTAGGAGGAGGAGTGATTCTTTGCATGCCAGAATGCTCTGACTGCATTCTTTAGAGTCCTGAGGGGCAAATTTATCTCTAACACGAGTCAATGGACTTTCAGAAGAACTGAATAAACTCCACTCTCTTTTGTAAGAGAAATAAGAATGTTTTCAACAGCTAGGAAAAAAAATTATATGATAGGTCTGAAATCAAGCTCACATGTGATATACTGTTTTTGAGTGCAGATGCAAGAGCCTTTCCCCTGCTCTCTCCAACAGCTTCCCCCGAGGATGCTCAAGGTGTGCAGCTCTCAGATGTTACAGGAATGCTCCCCTGGCAGGCGATGGGGTGGCAGAACAGCATGCACCCACTTGCCAGGTAAGGGATGTGCTATGGGACATTTGGCTGCTGTGCAACTGCAAATTCTCACAGGCATTTAAGAGACCATCAGGCTCTGGAGTGAGGTATCCAGAGCCATTTTGGCCGTGTTCTTTCTGATGCTAGAGACAGAACCTTGTAGCATTTATTGCTCAGTCTCTGTTTCCTGGTGCTCACTCTCAGAGCCCCCACAGGAGAACTTTCCTTTTTAAGTATGTTTCTAGCATTGCCCTCTCATTTTGGATTTTCTACTGTAGTTTATACAGATTAACAGAGGAAAGATTGAGCAGAAGGTAAGAAAACAGGATGCTGGCTCACATTTATTTGTGAAAAGAAGTCTGACACTAGCTGGAGAACAATGACTCCTGTAGAGGGATAGCATATGAATGTTGATGCTTCAGAAGCCTCAGACTATTTTTAGCTTTCCATCCCAAGGGCAGGAATCCCATAGTGCAGGTAGAGTCTCTCTCTGAAGTTGCTAGAGCACACAAAACAGGCACACACATTTATAATGAAGGAATTTTGGCCAGTGCTAAATACAGTTGGATTCTGCTCTCAGTTGCAGCAGCAAAAACTGAATAGGAATTCTGATGCCAGTGACATAATTTTGGGTTTGTTCCTGAAAACTGAGGAAATCTCCAGCCCTCAGTCCTCCCTCCTTTATGTTCACAGGAACCTTCTACTGAGAGTATGCATTAGTTTGTGTGTCTCTTTTAATCTTTCTTTCAGCATGTAAAATCCTGGACTCAAAGTAGAATTTAAAAGTAGTAGTCAAGAAACAGATGGATCCAAAGAAGATGTAGAACTCAAAGGATGATTTCTTCTATACAGATCTCAGCATACAAATATTAGTGAACTTGGTGAATGTCTTTGCCAAGTTTATTTCAAAGGCTTCCAGTACTCTGAGGAAAGCTGGCTTTGGTCATCTCTTCCTTCTTACATTGTATTCCCTTGCCATCCTTTGAAATACTTCACTGTTTCACAGGAGATTTTCTCAGTCTAAGACATTGTCTTTGCATCTTTGAACAGAGCGTGGACAAAGTGGAAGCAATTGCCACTTCTTCTTTTGGTACCAGAGTGAAACTTACTTTCCAAGCAACTGCACTTGCTACCCAGACTGTGGGCTTGACAGTCCGGAGGAGTGAAGTTTCCTGTGGAGCAGAGTTCTGTGTTGAAAAGCAGTGACTCTTCAAAAATCTGGAAAGAAAGGTTTCCTGGAGAGACTTTGTCTTGCTGCATCTCATCTTTCAAGGAACTCCAGCTATTCAATGGATTTTTTTTTTTTTTTTATTTTTTATCATTTCTATGGACGGCTACTTTGGAGGAAGCATTTACTTCTTTATGTTTTAGACTAGTTTAAGTCAATTCTCTGATCACAACACACTTGTGATATCATGTTTAGTGTGTGCTCATTTCAGGTTGTTTTCAAAGACTTCCAATATTTTGTGAATCTTCCATTTCAGCCAAATCTTCTCTCCTATTCTTTTCCTTCATACTTTATTTCCATTGGTTCTCTGTCATACCATATTTAAATCTCTTTTGCATTGTCCCTTTCTATAATAGTGCCCTGACAACTGCTGTTGTCAAATTCCATATTCATTTTGGGTTTATTTTTAAACTCTCTGGAGATTTTGAACTTCAACATTTCTGGCCCTAATTAAATGACTTTAATAAAGCCATCTGCATATGAAAATGTGCTAAATTATTTATCTCGGGGGCATTATGCAGCTGCAGCACTTCCTCTCTTTCTCCAGACAGAGTCCTAAACCAACAATCCCATGAGGGCTACAGACAGCCAAAATATAAATCCACATTCTGGGGAATGTGAACGGATAGAATTTTGTGAGCACATTACTTGTAGGGAATGTTGTTGAGCTTTTGGGATGTATCTGTATTTTAATTAATAGCACTGTCCTACATTCTCTTCTGGGAGAAGGGCAAAAAAATCGCAATTTTAATGAGCTCCCATAGGTTCTTTTCCAGTCCAGAGACAAAATTCAATGGATTAAGTCACGGGAAACATAAGAAAATGTCTGGTTAATGGATCTGATTTTGTGTAACAGGGAGCACAGCTGATGTAGGTGAAGAAACTGTAATAGAGACTTAAAGATAGAACACAGCTTAATATAGGATTGAAAGCCACTCTGGCAGTAGTAGGGAAACAGTAAAGAGGTATCAAGCTGAGTTTAGGAGATGCACATGAATGGAAAGGTAAGAGAGTTTCCAGTGATGAGCTTAAGAAGATATGAAGTACTGGAAGCAGAATGGTGATGTGTTTGAACAAGCTTTTGCTAAGCTCTGAAAATGAGGAGAACAGGAGTGACGTCAAGGGGAAGAAGGAAAATTAAGGTTGATGAAAAGCACTATCTGTCTTTTTGTATGTTGGTTTATTTGAAATACATATTTTCACTTGGAAATTGGTTTATGTTTTCCTCAGATTTTCCAAGGTAAAATATTTTTCAACAGAAATTGGAATAGAATTATATTCTTTAAAAAATATACTCTATTTTAGCTGAAAAAAGAGAAAGTTTTTGTAAATATTGTCACTGAAAACACTAAGGATATATTCTTCCCAACAGAAAAAAAATGGTTTGAAATCCAGAAATAAATAAACCTTCTTAAGGAGTGAAGCAGAGTGTCTTAGCTACATAAGGGAAGAAAGAAATTGGAGCATTAGGAGTAGGACTTCGGTCTGGATGTTGGGCATAGGTATATGGTGCAACCAAGCATTCAAAAGTCCTTGTTCTTCTGCAGCAAGAGGACAGAGGTAACTTACATTGCTAATAACTGGAGGTTTATTCTGTAGCTCACTTAGGAGAAGCTTTTGGTTTTGAGCTAAAAGCCTGTCTGTGCTTCAGTTACAAAGGGGTTAATCTGCCTGACCAGCAGGATTGATACACCTAAGGACAGACCACAGCACTTGTGGTTTGCAATGTCAGGTTCAATACTGGCATGCATAAAGTATTATCACCAGGCAGCTGCTTGCTGATCTGGCTAATTGTCTGACTAACAAATTGTTTGCTAACAGCAAAGCACAGAAATCAGAAGTAAGAGATGGAAGGATCCTGGTGGCAAAATGATAATTTATCCAAATCAGTCAGTTGGGTCTACGTGAAGAATCAAGATCATAACTCATATTTTAATTTGTTGTGTCTCTTTCAAAGACTTCTCTATCTTAATATAAAATTTCTGTATAAAATATGTGATTCATTTTGAAGTCAGCTTTGCTTTACTTTTCATTGTTGTTTATTATATCTGAACAATATATTTCTGATTCTAGTTCAGCGAAAATCTCAGGTGCGTTAGTCTAAACAAAGAAATTTAGCCTAAACACAGGAGTAAAACTTACCGTAACTGTGGCTGGAAAACAAGGTGTTAGCATTGTCCACCTGCTGACAAGTGCTTGCCATAGGTGAAAAATAGGTTTTCTCTCAGTCCTCTCAGTTCTGGTTAACCTTATGTTGTCTGGAGTCTTTCTATTCACTTTAAAAGTTGAGAGGCAATATCTGCAAAATCCAAGGTGTTCAGAGCCTGGGAAGTGTAGCTAAGGTCTGTTGTTCCACAGAGCAGCCAAGGAACATGGAGGTCCCTATCAGCATCTTCTTCCCTTACCCTTTACCTGCCTTCCTAATGTTTAACCAGAGTTTCAGGTTTTTACAGAATTTTAATGATCAAGCACGATGTTTCTGAAGCAAACTGACTGGATGATTCATAATGCCACCTATTCAGACCTGAAACATATAATTTAAATACTTATGAAGCTTTTTTAGACAAATTATATAAAGCATCTGATGGGTCAAAATCTTCAGAACTTAAATATTCTTGCTCATTCCTTGCTTTTCTTCTGAATAGAATGATTTTTAAAATTTCCCCTTGCTGACCTCCACTCCTCTATCTGCTTCTATAATTTCTACAGGAGTTGTAATTTGTTTTATGAACTGCCTTTGTCTGCTTCTGTCTTGAGTGCGTTTTGTTTTGGCTTTCTGTGTTGCCTAAACCATTCTTTGTTCTTTGATGATATTAACAAATAGAGCTGCCTCACTGGATTGACTTTTGTCCTCATTTATTTCAGAGAGCCTTTTGGACTGAAATCTCCAAGCCCATCACAACTGCCTTTGTAAATCAAGCTGGCAGTCAATTACAAGATGGACTATGTATTCGAACAAGGCCAGCTTTGAAAGCCCAGCTATTTCTAATACACTTACAGACCTGCAAATGTTCTTTGTTTGCAGGACACAGGGGTGCCCACAGCATCTGAAGAGCTGGTGCTGGGGTGTGGTGTGAAAAATCAGCAGAACTTTAAGAGAACTCGGAGTTTAGTCAAAACAATAAGGAGGTTATCTGCCTCCCAAGGAATAAACCTGAGCTGGTGTGGATACTATTTTTTATGGAGCTTTATTGTATCTGATGCATTAACACTCACACTGCTGACAGAGAACAGACAGGCTGGGATGTATCAAAGTGTTTCAGAAAGGGTAGGGCACATTGGGGTACACAGGAAGCTTGTGATCCATGAAGAGATGCACAACAATGCACCTTGCACCACTTTTAGTTCTAGTAGAAAAATATTGCAGCAAGACAGTTTGTGATATGGGCGTATGTGTCTGTGAGTAAACTCCAGTTAGCACTTGGCATAGTTTAATTCCTCTCCATTTGGCAATTCATCTGGTGTTCTCCCTTCTGTTGCATTTCTCAGAATAAAGTTGAAGGAGCTGTTTTCAAGTGTACAAAAACCAGGGAGCTTAGGCTGCACAATGACCATGTTCCTAATGCATAAGTAATGAAAGTAATTCTGTTTGATTTGCTATTCTGTTATGGTCACCAAAAATCTGCAGAAGTGTGGAAAAAGCACTGGCTGGATAATCCTGCAGAAAGCATGCATGGTACTCAGTATGGGCTTTCCTCATGAGACCTGCTCCAACAAGGTGGTATGTATAACTCTGTATAACCTTGTATTGAAAAAGGTCTGTCAACAGCAAGGAAAGCAGCTCTTACTTCTGGGAGGATGCAGTCAGTCTAGCCCAGGTGTGGTGGGACATATAAAATGAGTACTCTGTGTGAGTCTCTCTGTCAGTCTTCCAGTTTATGGTGCCAGTAAATCTGCTGACTTGATTTGAAAAATAATAAGAATAATATACAATAATCTAAAGAGAGGATGGTTTTGTGAGGTGATGGGGGAAAGAGAAGATTTATTTTTTAAAAATGTGACTGTTGAAGCCGTTGAGGAATATCTTCTTGCCTTGGGAATCAACATATATTCTATGACTCAAAGACCTGGACTAGAAGTAAAGACAGAAGTCACAACTCACATGCTATGCTTATGTTACAAACAATCCTCTCTCCCTTGCCTGCAGGAACTTTAACAGTGCAAGGCAAAGCCCAGGAAATGATGTTGTGAAGAGTGTACCAGTGTTAGTGAGGAACAGGCCTGTCCCCATCTGCTTCTCTCCAGGAACATCCTGTCTCTGTATTGACTTAGTCTTGGGCAGAACCAAAAGGAAAAAACACCATGATGTTGAAACTTGATAAATTGCAGTATATAGAGATAGTGAAGAGGCCAAGGGCTGCTCACTGACCTGTCTACCCTCTCTGGGCTCAGTGCATCTCTTGCTGGTCCTGGCGTCAAACAGGTCAGAGGGGGTTTCATTGAGATTTCTCTCTCAATCAACTCTTTAAAAGCCCTCTTCCCCATCTTGGTAAACCTATCACTGAAGATGTTCTTCCCTTTCTGTGACAAGTGGACCCCATCTGCCCCCTTAGTAGACCAGGTTTTCCAGAGCAATTCCCATGGTCTCAGTAGGCAAACATCTCAGTAGGTGGTTGTATCAGTCCTGTAACCCTTTGTCTAATCTCCAGACCTGACTGACCCTTTCAAACTCCTTTCCTTTGTTTGGGAGGATTGATGAAAAAGCTGCTTCTGCTCCAGACCTCTTTACCACCGTTCTCAGAGCTCTGTAATCCTTGATACACCTCAGACTTCTCCTGGCTGTATCACTGGCACCCACAAGAAGCAAGAGCAGTGGGTAATAGTCTGGACTGTACAAGACTCAGTAGTTTCTCAGTAACAACCCTGACAGGAGCATCTGCATCACACCTCTCTAGGGAGTGTGTCAGGTCAGCAAGTGGGTACCTGCATAGCTCTCAGAGGACAGTTGCGTACTTCTTCCACCTGTTGCCTTTTCTTCGTTGTGCTGGTTGTCACATGTGGAGGAGATTGTGCTGCCTTACTCACCTCCAGTCTCCTCTGATGTGATGGGTCTTTCCTCGGCAGCCTGCAGAGCCATCAAACGATTCTGCAAGGGCACCTTGGGCTTCAGAGGAAGTATTTTCCTCCTGCAGATCCTTGCTGTTGCAAGCTTCCATTCTTCAGCATTATTGGCTCCCATCCGGTCTGTGCGTGCCAGTGAAGGAGTTTTTGGCGGTGGGCTGTGAGTCCACTGCAGACTGTGCTTGGAACTAGCTATCCAGTTCCTTCTCAGCCTCCCTGATGCTATGCAGCTTTCTCACTGCCTCCTGCAGCTCAGCCACTTGCCACACAAAGTGGGGGACAGAGTGCTTCTCCTGCCTCCACATTCTTGGCAGCTGACAGCTTTGTCTGTTGACAAGATTGTCACCAAAACTGCGGGAAAAACAAAAACTCTCCAACAACATTTTTTAGTGTTAGAGAATTAAGACATTACTTTATTCTTGCCAGGATGTTGTTCTGGACAGGATGTGCAATAGAAATGATTTTATCCACACCTTGCCCGGGTTGTGCAGAGAAAGTCATTCCATCACACATGCTCTTTACTAGATTTTTCATATACTTATACAGTCAAAACCCAGAGAAATTAATTGGTTCAATGTTCATTGGTCCCAAGTTACACAGTTCTTAATACTTGGTCTCCTGTTGTTTATTGACCCCTTCGACTTCAGTGTTAATTAGGTTCCAATTCTTCATTCTCTTTCCTATCTTTTTCCAGACCAGGTGTCTCCTACCATGCTGGGGTGGTATTGATGTTCTTTAATGGTCATTGTCTTTTGTGCATCTCCTGTGCTACTCCCAGTCTGCTGAGATGTTAAGCTCATCAGGCCTCAAGTGGTAAAACAGTCCTTTGAAAAGAAACTTCAATTCCTTTGTCCCTGGGAAAAGGCGAACAAAACCCCTGACTAAAGTTATACAAAAAAATTTAAACTTTGTATCATTTCCAACAAGATGAGGCTGAAGTGAGAATGACCTGTTTGTTGTTACTAGTGTCACAAGAGGCATGATAACAAACTGTCCCTGCCAGCTACTCAGCATCACCCACCTATTGTGTGTAGCTCTTTGTCTTTCACTCAGCTGTAACTTGAGTTTGGGCCATATATTCTGCCATGCGGATGAGAGGAAGACCCAGGCTCCTTGGACCAACAGTGGTTATTCCAAACTTGCCTCAGGTAGAAGTTGTACATTGCACATTTTATTCTGGCAAGGTTATTGCAGGCACTGCAGTCTGGTTATCAGAGTCAATTCTCAGGACAAATGTCTACTCCATGTTACGATTGTGCCAGCAGCTCACCTAAAAGCTCACAATGAGTGGTGGCAGGGCTGGGGGTGGCATCCATAAATCTTCATAGAAGAGGAGACAAAGGTGTCCTGCTACTGCTATTCCAGCAAATGTTGCAAAGAGCCATAGTGGCCCTCGATCTGTTTCTAGTGTTGAAATATTCCTAGAGAAGAAATGCCTATAACTCCAGAGGCCATCCAATATATTTTAAGCAACTTTGAGGACCTATTGACTCTTCTTCTGACACTGTTTTAGAAAAGAAACATCAGACCTGTGTCGTGGGTGATAGTGGGAGCTTCAGACAAAGTTTATTAGAGAAGCCCTGTTGCTGAGCCATGAGGTGCAGAGAGGACCCCTGGCTTATAAACTCCTTCTCAGAGAGGTGCCTGGGATGGGTAAACCCAGTCTTAGCCTCAATGGATTAAGTAACCTTGTCCTGAAGGTTTAAAGATGGTAAATCAGATTTATTTATATAAAATGAATTATTTATTATGGCAAATGATTAGACAAAAATATTATTCTGAATTAATTGCTACAGAGTGTAAAAACTAAAAGTATTAGTATTGTATAGTATAGTGTAAAGCACTATATCATAGCAATTATGTTAAAGCTAGGCAAAAGAAACAATTATTGAGCAGAGATTGATATACCTCACTATACCAATGCTCATGTGCAGATCTCTTTCACTCAACTTCTAGGAGTATCCTTGAAGGGGTGTCCCCACTTCAAGGCAGAAAACTTCATACACACACTCCAAGAAGGAACATGTTAGAAGAACCTACCGTATGAAAGTGGACTGGACTTTTATGGTGTAAAGTAATATGACTGCCACTCATGTCTCCAGGTCAGCCTGGCAGTTGATCTGCCAAATTTTTGTTTCACTATCAGGATGTTAACCGGGAGTTGATGCATCAGATTGGTTCTAGCATAATTCAACACCAAACCCAGCAGGACACCCCCTCTCAGTCGACCACTGACAGCCTTGTAAATAGGTTATTGTCTGAGCTCTTTGACCACATTCTGGGGCAGAGCATCCTGCTACAACCAGCAAACAAAGTCCTCTCTATATGCTGCAAACTGCTTATGTGCTTGTCATAAGACTCACACAACAAACAGCAACTGTGCAAGTGGATCAGAAGGTCCAGTTTTTGAAGAGGGTGTGCACACATGGGTCTCTGGAAATATTACTTTCACTGTTTGACGTCCCAGAAAGAAAGAATGCCAGTAAGCTAGAACGAGGTCAGATAACACAGGGATGAAGAAAATGACTTATTACGAAAAAAGGAAGAAATATATACAGACTCATTCTGGAATCTATCTGCAATGGTAGCTTACTGTAGTTAAAAATATGGAATATGATAGATACACATTCCTTTATGTAGAATTCCAGGTGTTTGTACCTGTTGCCTTACACTTTTCTTGTCCCCATATATGTTTTAGATAAAACTCATTAATTTCACTTTTTCTTTATCTGAGTATTTTATGGCTCCAGCACTGTTCTCCACCTTCACCTTACATTTTTTTTTTTCTTTCTTTGGTCATTTGCATAAAATCACAGATATGGTGTTCTGAGGCACTTAATGCTCACCAGTCCTTTGACACTTGCTCTGACATTCTTCTTCTGGTGCTTTTATATACCCACATTTCCATTCACATCTCATTTATACCAACATGAATATTTCCAATGTTAATATTTCTGTAACAGGTTTCTTGGATGAATGGCAAAATCAGTCTCTTTAAAAGTACACAGTACCAAAGAGTGAAATTTATTCTTTTGCAGGGAGCTGCTGCAAGCTTTAGGTACCACTCAAAGTCCCATTGTCATGGTAGAAGAACTCGCTGAGACTTAAGCAGAGAGAAGAGTGAGATTCATTCAGTAGTCCTCCTTTGGCTGTCAGATCTCAGCCTGGAGGAGGGAGAGCTCCACAGTAACTCCTAAGTATGACTAAGAAGTGAGAAAGAAAAGAGCTTCCACATTTAGTTGACAGCACTCCTGGTGCTGTGGCATGGCTGTGACAAGACTGCTGCAAAGTGCATTGTCAGGCAGGATATGAGGATGGTCCATTTGTGCTTTCTGCCAGCTTCTGAGCTATTTGAATCCTCCTTTTGAACTACCTCTGCATTATTCCCTTTACTTCAACTGCATCACCAGTTTTAATGGATATCACCTAATATCATGCTGGGGAGGAGAAGTCCGTGAAAACAGTGTTTGCAAATTTGATCCAAAGTTTCAGTCAGTTCATAACATGGGCCATCTGGCATCCATGCTATGGGATAATTTTATGTGCTTGTGATTTATAGACCTCTTAGGTGTCTAAATATTGGGTTAGTTAAGCTTCCTTAAACAAAGAGATATTTACAGGTAACTAGAGCTTAAAATGGGCCAGTGTACAACAGCACCTTATACTGGCATTTAGTTTTTTTTTATTTTTGCATGTGTGTGCTCTGATGTATGGTGCGATACAGTCATGATGACAAGCTGTTGTATGAATGAATAAAATCTTTCACCCTGTGTTCAGAGATAACTTCATCTATTGGAGACACAGTCTGCTTACAAAGCTCCCGATCATTCTTTCTGAATTTCTAAACTGTTGTGTTGCATTTCTTACTCATGGATATGACAGACGAGTTAGATGCTACCTGGTGTATAGAGACCAAAGACCCTGGTGAGCAGGAGACTTTAGAGGTGGGGATCTGTCATCTTGGGTCCTGAACCTGCACACAACCTGGCAGATCTCCAACCCTAGTGCAAATAGGGAGTTAAGGAGACAAAAAGGGTGCTTTTGCTGTGGTATATACCTGGCATACATAAAATACCGGAAAAATTATCATCTCCTTTGAAAGGATAGACGCTGACAGTCTGTGCTAAAGAAAATGATTTACCTATCTGAGTAGATAACAGTAAATGCCTTGAAGACAGCTGTACAGCTCCAGGTCTAAAGATACTGCAGCTGTAATACAGGGATGAAAATGCATGAGGTATGTTAATTGAGCAATAAATGAAATGTATGATTAAATGAAGAGGTAACCTTTCTCAGGTAGCCCCTCTTAATGTGTGTTACTTTGCATTATGCCTTTGGGCTTTTCTACACTAGAAAAATAAGCTGAAGTAAGGTCATGCTGGGTTCAGTTAACTCCGACCTAAAGATGACTGCTTTGCTAGTATAGTTGTGCTGCAATATTTTATGCCTCAAATGAGCAGGTCAGGGGGTAGCCTTGACTCCCTGCAGACTCAGAGTGATCACAGAAACAGTGTGTTCTACCACCTGTGCTTCTTCCTTACCCACTGTCTCCATGCAGCACCACAATCTGTCACATTGCGACAGGCATCAGGCGCTTGGGTGAAGTACACGACTGTGAGCAAGAACAACAGCAGGTGGTTAATACACAGTCCTGTGATTCCTCCCAGAAGAATTGGGCCATGAGTAGGAAATATGTAGGGAAATCCCCAGTCTGTTTCACCCTGCTGATGGTCAGAAAAAGTTTGTGAAATTTGGCACATCCAGAATCTACAGTACAGAAGAACAGGGGATTGGCTGAGAACATTGTTTCCCTTCTTGATGATGGTCTGATATTACGGGCAGCATGAATGTGTAGTTTCTTTGGCAGACAGTTGTCTCATGGCTTTCTCAGTCCACCTTTGATTGCCTTCTGTCTCTGTAAAGGAATTTTTGCCATTTGCTGTTCAGACTTAATTAGGGTAAATGCAATGCCCTTAAATGGACCACTCCATAGTGGAATCCTGTTCTTCCTAGTTTGGAAGGAATTTTTCTTCTTTCTGCTAGTGACGTCCTCTGTAATTCTTTGGATCATGTGTGCTTCCCCATCCCTGAGTGGGTAACTGCTGAGATCCCTTGAATATTGCTGGTGTAAGTTCAGGCTGCCCTGCTCTTCTCTGATCAGCTATCTACAGGTACTATTGTACCTCTTCCTACAGAGTCCCCCATTTGCCATTTGCCTTAGTGCATGGGTAAGTGCACGGGTAAGTTGCACTAAGTGCAACTTAGTGCATGGTCAGTAAATTCCAGCTGTTTCCATACCCACATTTGGACACTGTAGCTCATCTTTTGTTTGGCATTTCTTGTTCTTCCTAAGTGTATGTGCTGACATGCTGCACAGGCACTCCATGATAAGACTGAGGAGGATTAAGGCAACTAAATCTGCAAATCCAGTTGTGATGCCGAGCCAGATAAGCATAGCAGCAAGCATAGCAGTCTCCATGGCTCTGTGATATGAGGCAGGCACCCTTTACAGTAGGTTTAAAAAGGCAATGGTAGTGAGGTGGCAGGGCCACTGCATCATGCAGATAAATACTTATATCTTGCAACTGTACAAAGACTTGTACATGATCTCTCTGCTTCAAGAATCGCAATTGCATTCACTCTGCCGTACTTCTGCAATATTCCAGATCCTGGTATCACTTTTAACCTTGCCAGGTGCAGACCCACTCGTAGAATCTGGGCAGCCTGCGGAGTTCAGAGCACCAGGAATGTGGTGAATGCTGGTGTGGCTGTGCAGAGTTCACTGACTTCTTCTGACTGCTGTGTCTCAGATTTAAGCTGCACCAAGGTCAGTCAGGGGAGCTCAGATGGATGAAAAGGGAGATCAGACGGAAGGCAGTAAAAATTATTTGGGAGCTGTCCTTCGAGTATATATGAAGACTTTAATTTACAGCCAGTAAGTGGAGCTAAAGCTCCATGAGAGATTATTTCTTTAAAAAACATATGGTTAAAAATTGCTGATGGAACTTTTTTCTCCCCATTTCCTTGTATTTATTTAGTCCTTTTGTTGCACATAAACAGTCACACTGCTGGGAACTCATGGTGTGAGCTCTTAACTTTTCTATTTCATTCCTAGAGTCAAAGACAGAACACAGGATCTTTGCTGCGTTGACTGTGCAGTTAGCTCTTTCCCGTGTTATTTGTTTGCTTTACAGTAGTTCTTCTCCTTGCTAATTTCACACACAAATTTCCCCTGCCAGTTAAACACAAAATAATTGCGTTTGTGTATATGTGAGTAGTCACGTTTGCAAGGGGACTTTCAAACTCTTATTAATCTAATTAAATTGATTTCCTCAGTGGCAATATTGTGTCCAAGCTTTTGGGGAAAGCTGTCCTTTGGCTACATTGTTACTCAGTATTGCAGTTCATGTACAACATCTAATGTCTGTATCTAGAGTTGCATCTCTTTAGTGCCTCTGCATTTTCTCCAATTAGAAACATTTTGCAATTGCACTTACTGGTCTCAATTTTGTCTGGTCTGGATCACTTTATACTTTTATTCATCCTTTCTCCTGTTTATAAATATTAGCTCCTCATTTGAAAGATTTAGGCAGGAAAATACTTAGACCTATGTGTACCATTAAGTACTGGATCTGTGCGATAGTTATAAAACCAGAGTTAGGAATGTGATTGAGTGCTTCCTTGGATCAAGGTCATTAATACTTCACCTTGACTTATATGACTAAGAACCCAGTTCAACAGTGGAAAACCAGAGACTCGGGCCGTTCTGTGATGTTCATTTTTTCAAAATCCACTAGCAATAATACAACTACAAGTCCTTTGCTGAATAAATTCAGACTTTTTTTCCTAAACTGGGCTATTGCTTGAAGCCATAAAATGTATTTTATTGGGCTCAGCTCAATCTCTGCTGATTTTGACAAACTCTTATTTCACTACTGCCATGGTTGGCCATTTAACTTGAATTCTTGGCCTGTGTTCTGGGAAAATAATGATCACAGAACAGTCCAGATCTGCCACGTGCTTTTGCAGCAATTCATGTCTGACATTAGCAGACCCATAGTCCATTTGATCTGGCTTTGAATTTATTAAATCTGTAAAATGAGCTCCTACTACTCTGCAAAGTTTCAGTGCGATCCATTTAGCATATTTTGGTGACATAGGATGGGAAGGAGAGGTCTGTGGAGTGTTAAAGAAGAGAATTTCTGGCAGTTAGTTTTATCCTTTAAGTTGACTTATTCAGCAGTTGTTGCAGACATATTGGATTTTTTCTTCTGTGTCTCTTTCCGCTGACAGTGGGGAAGATATTTCAAAATCATTACACAAACACACACAAGGTTGGATCCCTAAAATCTCTCTGATATGAACAAACATTTTTGGCATTAGAGTAACACTGGAGCAAGCACCACAGCTGTTTGAGATGTGAGGGGATGGAAAAGAGGACTGGCATTGCTGGGTGAGGTTCTGCCAGAGGCATTTTTACATGAGAATATTTTTCTGCCCAGAAAAAGGCTGTATTAAATCAAGTGAGAACATGCCTATCCCTGCTGTGTGCTCCATCCACAGCTGTGCCTATAGCAACATAGACAGGATGTGTGGGGGCATCTATTCCTCTGCTGTTCACTGGACAGGGCCCCACAGTGACAACTGGACAAGCTCAGTGGAGATGGCAGCAGTTTCAGGAATACCTTGCCAGAGTCAACAGAAGAACAGAAATAGTTTTAGAAGTCCTTGTTTGATAAGGCTATCTGAGGAAATAGCCTTTCAGGATAAGCAAGTCAAATTATGAGGTGTTTTAGAAACACTAAAGTGATAGTATTAAAAATATTAGGGTCTGAAATTTTTGTAGGCTGGTTAGAAAGCATGATTTTATTTTGAGAATTAAAATTCTTTCTTTCTCATCCATTTCTGGAGACTGAGGTAACCAAAATAATTTAGGAGTTAGTTTTCGTGAAAGGATGGAGTTATGTCAGGTATGAAACACTTCAGAAGTTTGCTTTGTTTCCTCAATAGAGGTTTAAAGTAATGTCTGTGCTTTTAATGCTTTCTGCCTTCCTGATATGCTTCATTTTCCCTTGGAAATTTCTAATAGAAGGACCGGCTATGAACAATTGCTTTAAAATATGTTTTGACTTGTACAGTACACCACTCAAGCCCTCAAACAAAACCTTTTTCCCTTAGACCAGTTTTATCATCTTGAAAATGACAGTGCATTTAAGCTTTTTCCAATGAGAAAAGATGATTGGGGCATCATCTGATTGTCACTTCCATCACAGTTTTGTGCACTCAAAGTACTTGAAATACTCTGCCAGCTCCGGATTGGCACTTCTATTGCCTCTAACGGCTGTTTGGGCAGGCATCAAAACCACTTCTTAAACTGCTGCTCCCACACCATGAACTTTTGTCCCTTTTCAGACCATTTCACCTAAATCTGAGAAAAGGCCTCATTGCTACAAAGCGTGAGACGAGTGTAACATGTACTCATAACAAGTGAGCATCTGTGGATAGTGGCAGGCAAAATGTCACCAGCCTCCTATGACTGGCATTCCTTCTGCCAAAATGTGCCACTCGCAGCCAAAGTTACTTGCCACCTTACAAGCACAGGTTGTGCTTTTGTAAGTGCTGAGCATACAGTGGATCATTTGCTCTCAGTCTGACCTTGGACACTAGCAGCCTAGGACTGGGGAATTACAGCACCTTTGCACTCATCAAGTGAGGAAACAGTATGCAGTAGAAGAGATAAGAAGCTGCTAGGGTCTGGCAGAGCCTTGTCAGAAGAGCTGGCCATAACATGAGGGCTCTGAGGATGAGTCCTAGGGCATGAGAATTGCTGTCTCTTACCTGCAGCAGGCTGAAAGGCAACTCAACATCTAGGCCCACACTACTGGATGGAAAGAAGGTGCTCATAATAAATTCCAATTTTGAACAAACAACCCCTCATTATTTTTAACGTGCTATCAGTACAACACAAAACTCTTTACGTGATCAGGCAATGTACTACCTTTTTACTCTATGGATAAATCCCCTGGACTCAGTTGCCCCAGTGCATGCAGAGGCATAATTATTAACTGCTATTTCTGTGGTAAGAATTTGTAGACTCCTAGGACTACAGGCCATTTTCTGCTAGCTGCTCTATGAACACATTGACACACCACAGAGATGATACAAAGGAAAACATAAAGAATGGAAGACAGGAGGAACAGGAAGTGATCCTGCCCAGCAGCAGCACTCAGAGTTTGTACTGTTCAAGCTAAATTTTAAACATTTCAGTCAAACAGGGTTTTTACGACATTATCCTGTGCTTGAAGAGGCACCTCTTCAAGCAGAACAAGAGAGTAATGATTTTAAGGATTGGGTCAAGGTCCTAAGGAGCAGATTGACATGCTTGAGGGATCATCATTTTCGCAGGAGATCTGGCCTTGCCTCCACAGAAATCAGTGAGAACTCGTTTTTCAGCTCACACGCTTGGGTAGCATCTTTTGAGAAAAGCTTCACACAAAAACCAGTAAATGTTGTATTAAGAAAGATTATGTTTTTATACTAGCTCAGGAACCTAGGTGGCACTCAGGTCCAAACTAGTGGCTTTGGACGCCTTGCTGTGTTTGCTCACCTTTTCACCCTAGGTCATTGCACCATCTGGGAAATATAAGTAGGACAACTTGGATAACAGGGTCTTAACCTGAGCAAGAAATGTAGATGTGACCAAACTTGCCCTTGAAATCTTAGCTGTCCTTTTATGCCTCGCAGTGTACACTTTGAGGATGCAGCAGTGGTACCTTTTTGTATGGAGCCCTCATTCACAGCACAGCGTGAGCCCCGCTTGTGGACTGAGTCAGGCTTACACAGGGTGTGAAATCATTTCATGTGAGATGCCTTTGTTGTGTGTTGGAGATGTTAAACAATGTGCAGCCAATAAGACAGGAAGAAAAGGAAACTCTTGTGAGTTGGCAGCTGCCTGACATATTACAAACATAGATGCTATGCTTGCTTCTCCATTTTTTATCTATTGTGAAAAAAATCTCTGTAGGAGATTTCTATTAAGAAGTTGGCAAGTCATTTAAAGCTTTTTTTTTAAACACAGCATGTGTGTGTTTCTCATTTTCTGGGTGCCTAGCTTCTAGCTTATTTTGGCCTCAAGCCATTGAACACGTTGAGGATAGAGACCGAGACTAAGAACTTAATTTCACATCCTCTGGGAAGCTCATGTACAGAGCTGAAGACTGGTAGGTGCATTTGCCATAACCCCTGTAGCTGAACTAATGTGCTGTAGCTTTCTTCACTCGCTGAATTTTCCTGCGAAGCACTGTGAGAGCTTGCCATTGAAAACCAAGGAACCCAATTTATGCACAGCATTGACCAAATGGGCTTTTATATCAGTAGCCTTGGGTGCCTGCACCAGAACTGCCAACTCCATGGGCAGTGCACTCTGCCAGTTGGCCTAACTTGCTTGAATTCAACTTCAAGCACCTGTTTTTCATCCATGAGCTTGGCTGAATGCAGAGAAAAGAAACAGATCTGCTCCTCTGATTATCAATGACAATGACTGATCTTTATGTGTAGTCTAAGCTCGTCTTGAAGCACTTGAGCAAAAGAAGAAATATGATAGGTACTTCCAAAAAGGTACTGCAGTGCTCCTTAAAGCTATATCCAGCTTCTCTTTGTCTTTGGAGAGAAGAGGAGGAAACCTAACAGCCTATTTCAGTGTGAGTGAGTGGGAGAGGAGCTAATTTCAACCATGTACAGTATTTTTGCATTTAAGTGAAATTAAATGTGAATTACCCATAGATGCTTATGAATTACATGGAATATTTGCCACAGACATGATTAAACAGCTCTGGCCAACTTTTAGCCACCTAGTCAAATACACTTCTTTAGCAAGAGCACAAGCACGATCAACTTCCCTGAACAGTTAATATTCCTGTGGTTAATTTCTCTTCATCCCCAGGACCGAGCAGCTCTGTGTAGAGTAGTGAATGTGCCTTCTATAATCTTTGATACTGCCAGCGATAAGATGGGTTTTATTTGCATGGTCTTTCACTTGAGATTTTGATCACAACCAACAGCTGGGTGCTTCTCTGTGTATCATATTGTTGCTCCAGGCTGTTCAGAGGCCAATATTTCAAGGCCATAACTGCTGATCCCACTCTAGTCTTTCTCTTATGAGCAGCTGAAGCACCTCTTTTGCTATTAGTGAAACATAATCTGAGCTATTGGTTTTGATCATCAGGAGCAGAAGCAGCTGGTACTCAGAGAGTTCCCATGTTATCTACCCAGGAAGCTGAAGTCAATACCAAGTTTAGCTAAATCAGAAAGAGAAGCAGAGTCAAGACACACAATTGCTTTTGATGTTCTGTGTTTTTTTCCCTCGAATTATTGTGGAACACAAAAGAAAAAAGCAATGAGGGAAAGAGTTTTTTCTGTAAAGGGCAGGGTAGGGGGCAGTTCTGACTCTACTCTGGTAAGAGATCCCAGTTGAGATAAATGGTGTCGTTGTTGTGGCACCAAGCTTTATCTTGGCTTCTTCTTGGCTGTAACATAAAAGTGAGACTGGATCTGTCTCTGAAGTTTTATGTTCTGCATTTGGCCACAACTGGTTGGCACCTAGTCCAGTGCTGCATCATGCAGGTTATCATAGCTCTGACTTATTTGTCCATCTCTGGCTCAAAGATGAGCATTAAAGGTAATAGTCAGCCTGTTCAACTTTCTGCAGTTCTGTCAAAAATATTGGAGCTTTAAGGTGCATCATATTGGGGAAGCAGAAGGGCACTAAATATTTAATACCAAAAAGTTAAATATTATCATAAAAGTAATTTAATATAAATGGCTTTCAGCAAATCCTTATCCATATTTCATGATTGAAATAGATGTCTGGCTTCTAATGTTTGCATGCAATTAATTTTAATGGGTGCAGCACATTACTTCCAATCCTTTGTCCCTCAGAGACCCTGGCCCTATCAAGGAAAGAAAATAGCAGGACATCAAACGTCAGTGACACTGAGGGTGATGCAGTGCCTTGTGCATAAATCTGGAAATGACAAGTTAATAGGCTATTGGTAGTTCCTGAAGTGTATCCAGACTAATTATTCTATGTATCTGGGGGTGAATGAGAAATGGCAGGAACTCCATAAGGTAAAGATATCTAAAAATATGAATATGCATTACCAACACATAAAACTTCAATTTCTCATGTCTTTGTAAAATGTGAGCTGAAGTCTCTTTAAATAGGTGGTAGCTTTTCCACTGGTTTTACAGGATTTAGAAGAGGTCTTCAGTGAACTTTGTATATCTACCAGGGACGTCATAACCAGTTTTGCTTGGGTGAGGTCAAAGAAAAGTTCTCTCATCCTCCAAACACCTTCATGCCCACTAAAATCTCTTGTGAAGGGCAGGGTTCCAAGATGAAGCAGACTCTATGTTTAGTGAATGATTTAAAGTGTGGAAATCGCTGGACGTTCACAAATGTCCCTCCAGACTGCATGAAGATGTGTAAGGTGTCTGATGACCTCTGAAATAACAGCAGAGATTTTTAAAGCTAAACAAATATGTCTCAGACCATTAAACTGGACAGAAGAGAGGTCTGGCACATTTGATTCCAGAAGGAATTTTTGAAATAGTAAAAGTGAAAAAAACAGGTGGTGCAAAACATATTCTAACACTAAAACTGATTTCACTGTGGGCTTCTGGGGATGAAATTCTACAGCTTTAATTAGCATCAAACTTAACTGTCTTCTATTTCAAACCTGAATATTAATTAGTGATGCCCTTGGGGTAATCAACCCTTGTGGATCTCTGAGAAAAATGAACTGATTAGCAGATTGACCTTGAGAGTTCCAATGGAAGATGATGAAAATACAGACTCTTCAACTGTGCTGCATTGTAAGCTCAGCTTAGTGTAAACTTGTGAATTGGGAAGCCCAAAGGAAGAAGGAGGAAAACTTAATGAGGAGGTTAGTTACAAAGGATGCCATTCATTTTTCCGCTTAAAAATGCAAATTTTTTTTGCTTTGCATTCAAGCCATGAATGGAAGTCCATCTTGAAATACTTATAGAAGAATCTGACTTTAATTGTATGAACCCCCAAAAAAGTTCTCTGAAACACATCTCAGTCATTTCAAGTTTAATTTTTGCTACTTCCCAGCAAGCAGCTGATGTTTTCAGGATACAGAATTTTTGGAAGAATGGAGAAAGACCTAGTACATCACCATATTTGGAGTCAGGAAAATCTGCCCCTAACTCCCTCATCGTTATGGATTCTTTTCTAGGGTCTTCTTCTGCCTTTGTCAATAGCTGTACAATCCTGGACAAATAAAATGTGTCTTCTTGCCTTTTCTGAGTAGGAATGAAGACTAAAAATCTCCATTGTCCATGATACCTTGTGATCTGTTGATCTGAGATGCTCAGAATGCAAAGAAAAACTTGGAAAAATTTCTATCCCTTCTTAGACTTTTGTATTATATTTTTCTACTTCTCCTTCCTAAAGCCTCTTTCTTATATAACAGTTTATCCTTGAATAACTGTGTTATGCCATTTCCAACTTTCTTGTCCTCCAAGTACATCTTACAAAATGGAACAGCTCCTCTGTGTTTGTTGTGCCTTTCAACATCCTGAAGCCTCAGCTAAGAATTCCACTGCATGGGCACATGACCCAAAGTTGCCATTCAAATATGCTTTTCAGTTTTGATTTCCCAAAAGTGATCAGAGGATGTGAAAGTGTCATTATTGCAAAGCCGTAGGTTTGTATTTCAAAGCACATTTGAAGCTAGATAAGCTGTAAAAAGTACTTTAGGCAATGAAAGAATCTCAGGCTTACACGGTAAAATAGAAAAGATAAGGAGTGATGTGCTCTTGGCACATATTTAGGTGGTCTGGGTTTTTGTTTTATTGTTATTGTGGGGTAAAAATCAGATAACATGACGATGTGCATTCCCTAATAGAAATTTCTAATATAGGACATATAGGGATACTGAAGGGTAGATAAGAGAATTCTAACCTCTGTAAAACTCATTGATGTCATCTTACCCCTAAGAACAAGTCAAACAAAAGGCATCTATTTATATAACTTTGAGAAAATTTGATGCCAGTTGAAGGTGCTAGTTTTTCTTGATATTCTTGAAAACTCAGATGCTCATTTTATCAGTTCAGGTACAGTGGAGCTTGAAGCAGTCAGAGGAAGTAGCCTGCGAGGGTGCCTAAACAGTCCCTGCTGAAGGAGATGGGCTCTTCACGCCATATAGCCTTTCAGAAGAGAAAATCTCCAGTGTAAGTGCCACCAAAGGAATTGTCTAGTGTCACTTCATTGTCATTATTCAGTGAAAATATCATATATGTTCAGACTGAGGCTTGTTGAAAGTAAGAACAGGAATGTCTGCTGCTGAAGGAACCAGAAGTCAAACCTCAGAGAAGACTGAAACATGGTCAGATTGTGATGTAGCACAAAGATCCCAGAATGGTTTTAGACAGATGCAGAAGGTGTCTCAGGGATCAGAAGGCAAGGTGATCAAGAGGGGCCATGGCATAGGCCATGTCTTATTATGTCCTGACTTTGCAAAGGCAGAGAGCCCCAGATGGTGGGAGTTGGGCCGTAGGTGGTGGCTGCTGTAGAGGATAAGAGTGAGTTTTCCCACCAGTAATCCTGTGGGTCCATCAGTTTAGATGCAAAATCTTGCCTAGTCAGGACTCTTCAGTGTGTGTTTTGTTTTAGCTCTCCTTGGACCTATTTCCTGGGACCTCAAATTTAAAGGTTTTTTCTATAAGTGCTGCATCAGAAAGAGCAATCCTAATGCAGCAAAGATTGCCTGGGTAAACTGAAATGGGCACCTCTGTTGCCATAGCTAATCTATTTTTGGTACCTAAGGTAGTTTCTTTAAGCCAGCTAAGGTTTTGTATGCTACACTGAATTCTGCAGACTACAAATATCCCTGCCATATAATTAGAACTAGATTTGGAATATCAGAATATATTGAACATTCTGGGATGGCGATTTTAGTCCTTTGTACGACTGAATATCTGCCAAATTTAAACTTAATGTTAGAACATTCCATTACATAGTGTTAGCAAGTCAGAAATAATCTAAATAAGCTGGGTGAGAGACTGTAATTAACATTATATAGACAGAATTTCAGATTTTCTTTCCTTCTCAATGTTATACATCTTCCTCCTCTGCTTCTAAGTGTTTTTGGAGAGAAGTGGCATTTTTTGTGTGACATGAATACAGGGACTCCAAGCCCACTGGAATACCTCACAGAAGTGCTGAAGGTCTATTGGCTTATAAAGAAACACAACACTTTTGGCTCCAGACGTCCTGTCTGCGAAAGCTGGCAGCACTCTGGGAGGGATGTGGTGCCTGGAGCACGGGAAGCAGCTGTGAAGGGATGAGTAGAACAGTGGGGGGTGGCTGTGGACTAGAAAGCCAAGCTGTGGAAGAACACAGTTCTGCTAATGGATCCACTAGTGTGTGTCTGAGTAGAATTTAAAGAAGAAATGATTAGAGACTGCAGAGAAATGAGAAAGCATTCAACCAGCATTTTATGATTTATTAATTCAGAAATAGATCTGAGTTTTGCTGTATATCTGGAGGAAGTAAGGTGGAAGCCCAAATGGCTTTCTCATAAAGTGCTGGTTCCTTTAATTCCTTCATGGCAAAGGTCCAGATTGCTACATGTTATGGCAGTAGCTACTGTGAAATTTGCTTGTGGTTAGTTGTAGTTAAAGTAAAACCATCTGTTTCAAGAATGCTGACAAGCATTTACATTTACAATACATTTGCAAAGTTTGGACCTTGGTCTAAGAAGCATCAAAGATCAGAGGACCCAGGAAATTCTACAGCAGGTCCCCAGCAGCAGGTTGGGTTCAATGATGGGGCAGCAGCAGGGTCTCAGTGCCATCCTGCAATTAGTCTATTGATGGTAGAATCAGAAAATGCAGGCTTTTCTATGGTGACCTGTGGAATAACATTTCCTCTTGTACACCTAGGGCAGGATTGTATTTTCATATCAGCTGTTTTCATGGTCTGGAACTACTTTTCGTTCTGTTGCTCTGAAAGGCCATAGTCACTTTTAGGATACTGGACCTCTGCCTGGTATGGTCTTTCTAAAATTTCCTCTTCATCTAAAATTTTGACCCTTAGGATCTCAGTTTCCTTCAGGTTGTCATGGGGATTTTTGTTTATTTTTTTTGTTTGGTTAGGGTTTTTTTGGATGGGTTTTAAATTTTTTTTTAATTTTTCCCCTGGGGGAAAGTAGGACATAGGAAGAAAAAAATCTACCTTTGACCAGAAATGTTGTCAATGCTGGCAAACTCCTAATTTCAGATTACTCTGTTGGAAATTGTTTAAGGCAATGGTGGTACTCCACTTGAGATAGGTGCATTAGGAAAAATGCATCTAGCCATCACTTTCCAACCACAAATAAAAGTCCTAATACGCTGCAAGACTCCTGGCTTTAAAACAGCATTCAGGACAACACAGGCAGGCAGGTTGGCTGCTTCTGCACTGTCTCCTGTCAGGTTAACAATTAGTTAATTGGTGCTGCTAATTACAGTGTTCATTAAGTAATCCCAGGTGGCAGGTTTACCCTTCCTATCCATATCACCGAAACATTCTGAATAGGATTTCATGCACAAGTGGAGGTAATGGCACTTTCAGTCTCTCTTGCACACAGACATAGCATGGTAGTGTGAGCGATATTCAGCCTCCCATGTCATGTACTTCAGCTTCATCTGGGATTACTACCTGGCCTCATTTCAAAGAGAAGAATGGCATTGTTCTGTTGCAGAAAGGCTGCTCTGTTTTGGTTCTTAACTTCTACACGTTTTGCCCAGTAGAATAAAGATGTTTGGTTTCATGAGGATGATACCATTAATAATGCATGTGACTTACAAAGAAACAGTCATTTACATGGCCAGACTACTGTACAAACAGTAAGTCATAATAATTTGTATCTCCAGAATCTCAGAAATAAAAGCCAGGAAGAATGCATTAGGCTCCATGTAACCAGTCCTTTCCATACTGCTTTCTGGGTTGTCGCAACTACTTGTTCAAAGCAAATCACCCGAGTTCCATGTTGTTGCAGGGGTACCCCACTGACTCATTCTCCTTCAGACAATTAACATTTCTGGAGTTCTGGGATTCTGGCACACTCTCATCTCATCTTCTCCCCAAGAAAGCAAAATACATCAGGCTTTTTCTCCAAGATTCTGCTTTTTACTTCTACCTAATCAATAACTTTGCTCGTATTTCAGGTAAAAATCCCCTGCTTTCTCTATGCTTTTATCTCTTCAGGTCTTTTTTTCTCATCTCTTCAGCTTTAGCTTCAAGGTAATGCAGTACATTGGTTTGAAGCACTGGCTGTAACAGGTAATGTGGATTGTATTTCTGACTGAGTTATTTAGAGATGAAAGAAAGAAATAAGGTGTCCCTACCTCAGAGTCCCAGACCATTGAAAGTTGCAATTGTCAGCTAAAAGGCACTATGCACATAGAGTACCATTATGCACTCATACAGCTTTTCTGTATGTCTCTCTCTATATTTAATCGACTTTCTTCTGTTACTGTTAGCATGATTTGTTTAATCCTCTAGATTGTCTTCAGTCTGTAAAGCTTTTTGTGGTGCATTAACAAGAGCGAGGCTACATGAAGTTTATGATGATGATTCCAATAAAATTGTGGTAATGCACTACATGATCCAGCCTGTGGGACACAGACACTACTTTTCATTTCCTTTCTGATGCAGAGGAAAAGACTATGTGTGTTTTTCAAGAACTCTGTGCACTTTTCTCTCTTTCTGAAGCCCATGTTACTCATCTCAGTGAAATATCCATGCCATAATGGTGAACATTGTGCAGCTGAATTTCCTTTTGAATACATTGTAGAAAGAACTTTTAACAAAGCCTGTCAGATGATGCCTTAAAGACAATGTGCAAAAAGCTATTCCATTTGAAGGTGTTATACAAATTCACTGGCACACTCTCTAAGTGCACCATATCAATGCTATATAGATAATTTTGGAAGGGTAACCAAAATGTAGTCTTACCTAAAATTAGGAGGATAATCAAAGCCTGAAGTCTCTTTTCTCTTTAATTCCTTACAGCACACTTACACAATGGTTTTGCTCTTTTTCTGGTTTTTATGGAAACTGCAGGAAAGTCTTTGAGAAAATTTCATCAGGACAAGATGCTAATTCCTGCCAATTTTAATGTTTTCTTCATAAAGCATTGACTGGAACAGTTAATTTAGGGTTTTAGTGTACTCCCTGGACCATTACAGAGGGCTACACATAGACAGCTGAAAATAATTGCTGCTTGGAATAAGTATACGGCCTTGGCGTGTTGTTCAGCTCTAAGGAACCAAACATTTTGAGTTCAGCTGGTGAATAGTCCAGGCCCTGCTCTGCGCTGAGTTCTGAACCACATGGGGCACTGAAAGTTCACAGTGCACTGACCTCAAGAAGAGACTCTGAGGTCTGGCCAGGACATCTTGTCTGGATGAAAGGACACTTTTTTTTGCCAGTGTTTCAAAGTCCTTTCCCCTGCCAGCAATTTTCCTTTTAACTGTTTTTTTTTTTCTTAGTGTTTCAGATGCTCTTTCATTTCTCTTTTAGCAGATTTTTAATTATCCTGGTGCCATACTGAGATGAAGACTCTAGCTGGTTTTGAGTCACATCTGCAGATCCTGTAGGTATAATCGCTATGGTAACTGACCCATGTTGGGTAGAAGGAAAAATGCCGAGAACTAAAGGTTAATTGCTGTTTTATTTATACATGTTTTGTGTAACTCTAGTGTTGCAAATTAGGTAACCAATTAGAATATGGCTATTAACAGATTGAGCATCTTTTTTGTTTGTTGGGTATCTGCAGAGCTACTTGAAATTCTTTAGAAATAACGATTTCTTTTTATAGAATCTTGTGCAGGGAGGGATTGTATCCTGGTCAGCTCTTTTTTAAAAGGGGGAAGGAAAGTACTTGCCACTGCAGAGGGAAACCTTTTTCTTCATATAGGAAAAAAGACCTACCTGTCATTCTTCCCCTCTCCAGAATAAGAATAACTTTGTGTAGTCATTGTTCTAACAGGACACCTAGAAAAAAAGCACAAGGAAAAAGCAACTAAGTGAACAAATCAACAGGTCTTTAAAAATGTACTGTCAAAGTGTCTGGTATCTCTTTCAGGGGATTTCCCAGATTCATTTCAGAGAAAAACCATTAATTTAATTTAAGAAATGAAAGACTTGCTGGCTAGTTTTCTCTCCTTACATTATTTTCTGTCTCTGTGAAAATGCTTAAAAAGTACGCTGGGGGTTAACTCTGTCACTGGAAAAAATACTATTTCAAAAAAAATTCTCCTTACTTTTCATGGTCAAACGTTGTAGACTTTATTCCTAGAGACAGGTGTATCTGTGATGAAATATTTTTCTGATTTACATAAATACTGAGACAACTGGTAATTATGAATTATAGTCAGTTTAACGATGGGACTGTGTAATATGGATTATCATTTTAACTTTTCAAGTGTGTGCTTTTGGGTTGTGCTGCTCAGGAAAATATTCTTTCTTCTTTTTCATTATATCCATCTTGTTTATTAGGCCATTTGAGACTGGTATTTTTGGCTTTCCATGCATCCAGTAAATCTATTTAGAAAAACTTGTATCTTTTTTACACTTATACACAACAAAGTGACTCTCATGGGACACTCAGTTGTTATCCTTCTACAGGATCACGGAAATTTCTAGTAAATTCTCATTATTTTATTTATTCTGTAGGAAGAAATGTTTCTGCATAACCTTTTTGCAATTAAAATTCTTCCAACAGTTCTTGATGAACTCCAGGGATCTCTCTCTTCTCATGGATCTTAGCAGAGTGAATTAATCTGCGTTCAAACAAAATTAGAGATGTAATTACTATAACCTTTAAGAGAATAATTATGTTCCTAACACAATCACCCATGTTTTGGGGACTGTATTTCAAAGACTTCTGCCCCCTGCTGCATACTTATTTCTTTTCCTCATACTCCCTAACAGAAGAGAAAAATCAGACTTTTGAGTCCCTTGAGTGAAAACCGATGACCTGTGGGTTCACAGACTAGCATTTGGTATTTCTGACTCTGGTTTTTTTGCTGTTTTGGGAATTGCAACTCAGAACCTATGAATGACATTTTGAGTGCAGGAAATCTGCTTTAATTGAATGAAGAAAAAGTTGGTAGGGATGCTCAGGTCTAACACTTTTCTAAGCAGTAAAATATTTGCCATTTGTTTGTGTCAGTAAAATGAGAAATATTATGACACATCAGATGCTTGGAAAATATTATCTTTCAACATACATTTCTGAAAAAATGTCGTAAAATGTCTTGGAGATCTATATTTATTGCTTTTCTGTATTTCTAGATTAAATCTGCTCATCTGACAAATGCAAAAAATGTTCTGCTTTAAAACTAAGTCCTAAATCTGTGAGGCTGCTTCTTGCCTGCATGCTGCTAACCAGAAAAACTCAACTTTTTGAGTAAAGCAGTATTATTGATGATCTATGTGCTAGCTTCCTCACAAATCTGTAAGTCCTGCATGATTATCAAGAATAAATAGAAACAAATGGTTTCAGTCTGCAGAATCAGCAAAATACTACATAGCAATGTTAGAAAGGTAGAAATCTAATGGAAATAAATGATGACCAACTTAATTTGTGTAAAATGAATATTCATCATAGCATTTAAATAATTATGGAAAATGTTTTCATTATAAAAATTCAAGCCTAAAAATGCAACTTGGAATAAGTTTTAGGAACACCCTTAAATCCTTTCTATCTGGTTTTGATATCTCAGTGTGCTGGTGTCCAGCTGTTTAGTCAAATAAATATATACAGGAGGACTGGCTGTGATATTTAGAAACAGCACAATCTTATATACATGATTTTAGCAAATACATAAAATACATATGTACATGCAATCAGAAGACATTACAAAGGTAAAACACTTGGTTACTGCATTACTAGGAGAATATGCTACATCACAAGCAGTAATATAAATTTGATCACATGGGTATCAACCAGACAAAAAGTAAGATATGAGACAGAGTTGATGTAGGTAACAGGTCTCTAGTAGCTATCCCTTGGGCACTCTGTGCTGTCTGATCCACCTGGCTGGAGAGTCATTGGGCTCCCTGAATTGAGATCCACACAGAACCTGGAGTCTCCCACAAGAGAAGCCTGTATGTTTTCCTAAACACTGAACAAGATTCGTTTTTGACCAATCAGCTGTTTAACTGGGTTAAAGAAATATACACTAGTAAGAAGACTCACATCCATGTTTACTGTCCTTCTAGGACCTGTACCAAACCTGTTAAAGTCAGAAGGAGTTTGATAGGTTACTCTGCTAATTAGGCAAAAGGTGAAAGCTCCTTTTGACGACACCAGAAAGAGAATATCTAAACTTTTGAAGAAAAATATAACTGGCTGATCAATTCTGGTAGTAATTATTACAGAATACCACTCACTGGTTTGAGCAGTCATGTAATTTGTACATATCATTTAATAGTTGCAGAACCTCATACCAAGATGAAGATGTTTTTGCAGATAGGTGTGTCTTTGAAGATCTTTTGAGATGAAAGGCATCACAAAAACTAAAGTTGAAAACGAAAATGTCTGGCAGGACCACTGAAAATAATGAAATTAAGTGTCTTCTCAAAGGCAGACTTTCTTGAGTAAAGTAGGTGATTTCACCTCTGAACCTTATCACTAGTTGCTAACTGAACACCCACTGCTGCCCAGTTCTCATACAAGATGCATATCAGGCTGACTACTTGCCTAATAGTCTGAACAGAGATGAAAGAGAAAGGAAGGTTTTTCTGTACACATTGGCTGTTTCTCTCTTGTGGAGGAAATGTCTAGCTGTTTCGAATGTGACAGCTGCCTCCCATAAATAAATATCCACTGAGAAATGCTAAAGAAATTAGGGAAAAGCCATATGAGCCTTTTCTATTTTATTGACACCTGAAGGGAAGAGCCTTAAAGTTATTGTAAAGATGAGAGAGGAGGGTGTTATGTATCCTGGTCACAAAGTCTCTGAGCTGGTGGTTTATATTATTGAAGCATTTTGTACAGAAATATAAATTCTCATAATGTAATAAAGAAATGATTTTGTTGCTAGTGCGTATCCTATAAGGTGGAGTCAAATACACCCCTATTAAATTATGTGACTTGCAAATGAAGACAGGCCAGGATATTAAGGTAGAAGATGTGTCTGTTTCCCTCTGTGCTTTCTTTCAGATTTTTCTTGATGTTATGGCTTTGTTTTCATTTTATAATGAAATCCGTCTTTGCCCCAAACTGTATCAGTAGTAATGCATTTCCATGGTCCTTTAAGGCTATGAACACAATAAGCATTTATTATGGCTTAAGACATGGAGTAGTAAAGTGTCAGGATGATGATACATTAGAGGCAAGTGAGACTCGGGGACATCACGGGGCCTTGAAGTGATGGCTCCTGAAGTTTTCCTTAAGCTTATCAGAAAATCTTGTGTGACCAAGGTGGGGAAAGCACTGTCCATACCAGGAACTTCGTCTGCCTGACTATGGACAGGGACAAGAGATACCCAGTCACCCCTGGAGAGCCTTAGAATATTGCCTGAATCATAGCACAAGAGCAATGATACCATTGTTACTGGACTTTTGAGAAATTTACAGTAATTTCCATCTTGAATTATGGCCAGGATGGAGGTTGACAGGTGACTAAAGACAATCGTATTGTGATCCTATAAACAGTGGTCCAAAGTTAGGCTCTTTGAATTCTCCTGGACTGCAGCAGACTGTTCCAGCCCTTTCTCTGAGTGGGATGCCTCTTAGAGCTTGCAAACTCTCAAGTTTGCAGTACTCTGAACTACCCAAAAGCTGACGATGGGGTGTGGGCTGATGTCGCACTCCTTGAGGCTCAATTCTTGAGTATTGAGAAATTCAAAGGCATTCAACATAAGTACTTCTCTGAACTTGAGGGAAACTTTTAACAGGTATGCCTTTGTACATTTACATGTGTGCATCTATGTGTCCATGTGTGTTTGTATGTGAATCAATTTAAACACCCTGTAGAACACGTACTGTGTATGTTGCTTTCTTTAACTATAATTAAGTCCCTGTTTAACTGCAGTAAATCCTATTGAATAGTTTTGTAAATGTTAAATTAATAAATGATAAAGTTCTGCTAAATCCTTTAAATAAATGCCATTGTCCAAGTCTGAGACTAGGATTGGACCTAGCCACACCTAATCTCCAACACAATTTTAGAAAGCAAGAGGGTCAGTTCCGAACCTCATGTCTCAATAGGAGGGTCTCCTTTACCCTTACCCTTACCCTTACCCTTACCCTTACCCTTACCCTTACCCTTACCCTTACCCTTACCCTTTTGCATCCTTACCTTTAGCATCTACAGTCTCCGGGTAAATCATTCAAAATTGACTGTAATCTTTTTTTCCTTTGTATGTTTCCATGTTGTAGCAATAGAGTGAATCTTGCCATCAGACTTTAAGTCACACTTTCTCAAATTTGTATTAAACCTGCTTTTGCTAATATCTTTGATGGTGATTCTCTAAGTGACCTAAACCTCTCATTCATGGCAACCATGATTTTCCCAATTCCTTTAATTTTCCTGCTCTGGATAACAAGAAAATGCTGTGTGTTTCTGGCTGTGCTTACTGTATTTACTGCCCCTCCTTGTGACAGGATTCAGGATGAGAAGAATAATATTCTACCTCCATTGATTGATACTCTATTTCTTTGACTATAGATCTTTGCCACATGCTGTCAATATGCAGCCTCACAACTGTAGCATAATTTTATACCAATATTTAATATGAGAAAAATTCTTGAGGTTTTCAAGACCTGACTGAGCAGGCTGATCCAACCCCATAGCCAACACTCCTCTGAGCAGTTGGTTGGACTCCAGAGATCCCTTACAACCTGAACTACTCTATCAGTCTATATTTCTATGACACAGATTCACAATTTACAGGAGTTTGTAAGCTTTTCTTCAGGAACTATCCACACGTATGCCTAAGTCTGAAGTAAATGTGAGATACTTTGAAATTGTTTACCCTTTAGTGTATTACTAACCATAGGTCTGTATCACAACCTTGTTATGTGCCAACTGTATCATTTGCTCATGTCCTTTAGTGTAAAATTGGGCAGAATGGCTAAGGCAGTTTTGGGAAACAGAGACAACAAAGCCCACATTTTAAGAATGTCGCATTTACAACAGGAAATGTCACTGCAATCACAATGAAATTGAAAGAGGTTTCACTGAGAACTTTGTAAGTTCTACAGTGTCTGTTTGATGGGCAATCACCAGCAGTGAAAATATAATCTACCAGGAGGTATGTGAGTGACAGCCTGTGTTTCCCAATCAAACTTCAGACCACAGGGACATGCTTGGGCCTAGACTACAGCTGATGGCTGAAGATGAAGGACCTCTTGGAAGAGGCTTCATCATCACAGTTTTCTCATATAATACGACTCGCTCTGCTTAACTTTGGTGCTGGGTAACCCCAAACACTTGATTGGCAGGGGCTGACACAGCACCTGGTGACCTGATAAGACTTCTTTTCAGGGAAGATGGAGAAGGGACTGCTATAGACATGGGTGATTTACGTCTCACAAGGTGCTGTGGTCTCTTGCATAAATACAACCACACAAGCATTTGTCTGGCAATAAAACATTTTCTGCTGCAAGTGCACAGGTTGGTAGTGGCAGCTCTGGGTAGTTCAGCCATTTTGTAATTTATTAAGGGTTGTCAGAGCAGACATTTTAAAATACTGGTCTGTTCATCACTGTGAAGTATTTACAGTTAGATTTTCATGTGAAAATCATTCTTGATCCATTCACTAATATTTACCATCCCTTTGATTTTTAGGTCACATACAAAATTATTGTTTCTTCAGAGAACCAAGTGTGAAAGTCAGACATCCACCTACATCCCTCTCCTGCAGAGCTGGGCACAGGTGCAAATAGGGCCATAAACTAAGGAGGTTATCACTGTACATTTTGCTTGACTGGATATAGCTGGTACAGTATAGTCCTAATCCATGCCTAAAAACTATGGAGGTAGAAATAAATAGCAGTTTAATAGCAATGATATTGCTGCTAATAGTGATGATAATGATAATGATGGTGATTACAAAAGAAACATCAACAACAATAGTAGGAATAATAAGAATTATAGTAATGCTTGTTTATTTGCATGTGTTTTACAAATGCCTTCTACTTAGCTGCAGCTCAAATCATCAAGTCAAGGCTCAAGGAATGAAGTCCATTAGCTATGTTTTGAACAGGCTTTGGCTGGCAGAATGTTCCAGTCAGGGAAGATCAGCCTGCCTAGGAAGGGAGTGGAGATTTTTTGGGGCTTTTTAATTGCAGATAGCCAGATATTCTTTCTGCACTGATTGGCTTTTGGGGCTTTTTTTTTCCAGCTGTTTTTTTGAGGAGGAGTTCTCTTGATGGACATAATTCAGTTGGTGAACTGCTTATGTTGCTCCTAACAACCATTCCTTAGGGTAATCACCACAGAGAGCTCACAATTTCCTTTGCTTGACTGGTCAGCTGAGTTATTTGATGTGGTTTCTATTTTCTATGAATTGTCTAGAACAATAAATTTTTATGCATCTGCAGCTTCTCACAAATTTTCATTCATGAAAGATTTCTATATTTGGAAAAAATATAACCTTCTAACAAAGCAAACGAAATACATCTGTTCAGTTCTTCACAGAAGTGAAGCTGAAAAGATGATCAGAGCAACCCACTTGTCCTCACAACCCACTTAAGTTTGCATTTGCTGGACTGAACCAGTGGTGAGAGGACAGAGGTGACAGAAAGGAGACAGAAAAATCATGCAGAGGTGCTCTGTAAGGGTCCCGCAGGAGGCACATGTACCAAGAGGGACTGAGGCATACATGGAGTGCTTTGATGGTACAGGGAGATGTTACCTGCATTGTGATGGTCTCTGGGGCATGGCCTGATCTGGTCCCTAGCATGCACTGCGCTTCTCCAGCTCACTCATGGGCCCTTGTTTCCAGGCAGGGAAACTCACACAGAAAGGCTGGGAAGCCTCTTCAGTGTACTCAGAGAAGATCCATTGTCTGGACAGAGAGACCATATAGCAACCTATTCTAAAATGCCAATGCAACCATTAAGATGAAGGTACAAGGGAATAGAGCAGGTACTGAAACATCTGGAATGTAGGGACATGTTAGACTATTGTTATTGGTCCAAATATACAGAAGTGGCCAGCTATAAAGCGCTGCAACACAGTGACAAAAAGAGCCAGCCGAGGTACCAAAACCATGCTGAATGTACCCATGACAGATAAAGAGAGGTTCAGTGCTGGAAGGAGGAACAACACAATTGCAAGCATGTGGGGGACAGTGTGAAAAATGACAGAAGACTTTTGGCAGCAGTAATCAAATATCCAGTGTGGGCAGTGGAAGCATTAGTGTGCCTTCCATTACCTTTGCACTACATCTGCAGGGCTTGGCACTTTCTGGTCATAAAGTTAATTCTGTATTTACAGAAACAGATGGATAGATAAGCTTCCAGCATCAGAGCATTCACCTAGGGGAAAATATGGAAGGAATGTAAATTCATACACAGTTCAAATACACAAGATTTCTAATCATAGTATCCTTTGGATTGCAAGGTAGATCTCATGGGCCTGTTCCCATACACAAGAGCACTTGATCTGAAGTGTTATTATCATCCTTGTATATAGATATTTTCCTGAAGAATCTTCATTGTGGTTTTCATAATAGGGGCAAATATTCATGCTAACTAGATATTCAAGACATTTTGCACTAAAAGAGGTTGAACTAGGACAGACTTTACCTTCACTCGGGCTTCTGTCCATCATATTTTCTTCCTACATACAGAGTTCTGATTTTAGTGGGGGACTACAGAGCTGAGGCAGCATCATGCAGCATGTGAGCATGTGCTGTTTTGGTCTTTACAGATAGAACAGTAACCTTTGTATAACCTATAGTCTCAGGTAAACCCGTGCCAGGCAAAATCCAACATGGATGCTTCAAAAGAAGGTGATATTTATTCCCTCATGGAGCCACGAACAATGTATCTCTGGACTTCTGTTTTGACCCCCATTATTCCCTAGTCCCACTTTTGAGATAGTGGCAGCGCCTCAGCATTGTATGTGATATAATGCAATAGTATTCACGTTTGTGAAGTTTATTTCAATAGTGTGCTATCAAGTTACAAAGACGTAACACTGACTTGTTACCCTGACAGGACAGTATCTGAATGGAGTGGCATGAGTCACTTGAGGTGGACAAAACCAGATGAGCAATGAGGTCCCCGTTGCTTGCTTTATTCTCTGCTGCAAGCTCCTTTATTGGTGTCCCTATAAAACACCTTTGCCTTTGCTCATGAGAGTTGTGTGCATAGGAAGCACCTGCTCTCCTCTCTCACCACTTGAAAGCAGCTCTTTTATGCAATACCACTCTTTCCATTGCCCTGAAATTTCATAGAGCAACCATTACTGTTTCTCTTAGTGAGTGTCTTGTTTCATTATGAGGCTAACAGAGAATCTTCTAATAGGACAAATTCAAAACTAAACAGACAGATCAACGAGAAAGAGTTTTAATGTTTTCACAGTGATGTGCAAGCCTCTGTCAGAGAGAGAAGTACAACTGGTAGGTATTGACTTTCTAGATTGGTGCATATTTGGCCACATCAACACCTAGCATCAATCCCTTACTTTTTGAGCTTTTCTCTTTTTTTCTTGGGCCATAATAAATACAAATGTTTATATTTGCAAGATAGGGGGACATTCAGACAGTTATATTTGCATGATTGCATCTGCTAAAGAATTTAGCTAATTTTTAAACATAAGGGTTGTTTTAGAACATATCAGCTCAATGTGTTGTAAATCTAGTACTGTGATATAAATATTATATATGTCTGTACAGACATATGCTGCCACTGGGGCTAGGGCCTCCTCCTCTGCCTCCACATTTCCAATTCAATTTATCTGAGCTAGAAAACACTTCTAGTAGTGAAGTTTGCTGGTTTTCCACTTGATTTGGAGCTCTTTCCAGACTTCATATTTTAAAAAAGGGATTGTGCCTGTGTTAAAATTATGGCTCCTTCATTATAACAGTTCTAGGCAGCATGTGAGGTTTGAGAGGAACAGACTGTTCCTCCTGCCTGGCTCTCATTTCAGGCTGCCTCTGGTAAAAACTGATTAACTAAATAGTGTGATGCCTGAGATGGCAGCATCAGTAAACTGCTTGTATGCAATGTGTTAAGAGGTTTAGAATGTAAGGTCTGCATATGCCCAGTACTCTCCATCCTGTTCAAATTAAAGTATGTATAAAAACGTGAAGCAACTTGCTAGTTTTAAATCTCTCTGCATGGTCAAGGCCTTAAATACCTTAGTTGGTTTAATACAGAAAGCCCTGCACAATGATTTATGATATATAGGGGAATAAAGATTTCTTTCTTATGCTTCAATTTTCACAGGGTATAAAGTTGCATAATTGAGGCTGGGTGGCTTAAACACAGTGCAGTAAAACAGGGCGTTCCTCCTAATTATTCCTTTTAGCTTCATCCAAGACTAATAGCATTTAAGTGTGTTATTATATTATGATTGTTTGGTGCCATCTGAAATTATTTTTATGGGCACTCACATCTCTTAATGTAAAGAAAAATTTTACCATACTTATTTGGTTCAGCTTTTGAGTCAAGAACTGAATGCACACAGGGAGTGAATTTCCTTCTACTGTCTCAAGTAGGACCTGTTATGCACTGGAGGTGATAGTATGTGAAGGAATCCTGTTTTGCTGCTGATATGACTTAGAGGCTTCCTGCTTGAATTCTGGTAATGTACACTTTAGTTTTTTTTTTAACACAGAAATCCAATTTCAGAAGATTTTTTTTTTTGTTTGTACAGTCCTTGGATTCCTGCAAAGATGACAATAAATGGCTCATGAAATAAAGGGACTTTTACACTCCTATAGGTGATTCAGTTAGGGGAGATTTTGGGCTCCCTTTCTAGCTGAACAGGTAATTTCATCTTAGTGCAGCCTATGATGATAACCCATTGACACATTTGCTCATGAGATTTTCCCTCTCACTGTTTTCTCACACCTTGTGTCTCATTTATACAGAAATGGATTGACTTTTTTGAAAATCAGATGAACATCACACAGAACATGAATCTATGTTTCCCTATCTGAATGTTCATGACTTGAATACTTCTTAAATTGTGCTGAGGTGAGCGTAGCCAGATGATGAGTAGAACCATATGAACAATGCTTCCATCAGCCGCTAGAAGCAGATAAGCCCATGAATAATTCAGCATAGGAGAGTGCCTGGGCTCTTCTCTGGTAGCTTCACAATAGGTCACGAGTGACTAAGCTCAGAAGAGGATGTGTCCTCAGTATAATTAGTCTTTCTTTAACACTACAGAATTAGCACTTCTGTTTTATTGTACCCTGGAGGTAAAATGGTTATTAGGTTACAGAACAAGCAAATTATTGCTAAATGCCTTGGGCAGATAACTCAAGAGCTTCTGACTATCGCTTTATTAACTACACCTTACATCATCAGAAAATATTGCAAAATTGGTAAAAAATACAAATGTTACTGTAAAAAATCAAAAAGGAGGCTACAAGGGTGAAAAAAGAAAGTATAATTAAGTAGTTGCCCAAGTCCGTTATGTGCATTATGTACATAACACACCAGCCATTGTCATAGTTGTTCAAATTGTTTATGTAAGATTTCTTTTTTATTATGAGATGATTAAAATAATATCATTTGAATATTTAGCTTGAATATAATTTGAAAAAATTGTAACCCCCTCCTCTTTGCCCCCATTCTGATGCTCAGTGTTGCTGCAAAGAAGTCCTTTCAATTGCACTAAGCTTGTTCTTTACAGAAACCCAAGGTGAGGCAACCAGGGGACTATTTTCCTGGACCAATTTCATAGCTAAATTACCCTCTCTAACCTGGCTTAGAAATTTTAGAAGGAGGTCTTGCTGCTTGATTACTTCTTCCTGATCATGCCTTCCAGGTACAGGGGCCTGAACAGTGGTGCCTTGGCTAGAATCATTATGTGCAGGCTTTTGGGAACCTTCCAGGGGCTCCATCATAAGGAGCCTTATGATGCTGTCCCAGAGGATAATTTTACAACTGGTTTTACTGACCTGATATAGTGCAGGTACCTCAGAAGGTGTGTCAGGGTAACTTAGTGGCTCAGTGGGATGCAGAGCTAAGGAGGAGAATGAGCAGCAGTTCTTGGAAGTGCAATTGCAGCCAAAGTTATCACCTTGGGAAATTAGAGTCTGTGCCACTTTGGCACATAGATTTTTGGCCTGAACACAGATTTTTGGCCTGAACACTCACAGGTATCTCTCCTGGGCATTTAAGCCTGCCTGCAAGTTCCTCTGAGCCACTGTTACAACACTCTCTCTGTCTTCTTCTTCTTCCACCAGTTGGAAGGGGGTGACCAGAGTCCTGATGTGAGGGATGGAGGTGCGACAGACTGACCCAGGTGCAAAAGTGGAGTGACAGAGCCTGCAGACAGCTCAGCAGCAGCCTGTCACAGATGGATGGACCCATCTGCTTGGACGACTGCACTAGCAGGTTCAGTGGCAGGTGCCTGTCTATCTGATGCTTTGTTTTCGGTAGCCCTACACACATAACTTCAGTTGGAGTGAGAAAGTACTGAAAATTGAGGAGTGTGGCTGAAATTTTCTGTTCATTTTTAGAATCACCAAGAGTAAGCAACCTCACTTCTGCTGTTGTATTACACCTTTGTGTTTGGATGTATTTAACAGGTGTGCATTTTAATATAAATTGTGTGCACAAATATAAATCACAGAAAACAGACACAGAGGGGTACATTAAGTCACGAGTCAAGGATTCAGCAGAAAGCGATTTCCTACAATCATTTTATGTTGGAAATAAATAATGTTTAAACTTTTTGAGGTAGATAAGTAACGTCTCAAAACCTGAGGATTCAGAAATAGTATATGGGAATAAAATATGTTGGGAAGAATCTCAGGACCAAAACTGCTAATAGCTATATCACACAATTTATGACATGCAGTAATCAACTACTACAAAAAAAAGGAGTTTTTTGTGACATTTTAGAGCTCTAAGTAGACAGAGAAATCTACCTAAAGTATCAAAAATCTCAGAATAAATGCACAGATTTTAAGTGCACATTGGGGTGCTCTTTCATTTTTTATGGGGTTTTATTAACAGGGATCAGCTTTCAGTCAAAGGGCCTGAGAAGAGACTAGCTGTTGCTGAGATCAATAAATTGGTAAGGAATGAGTAGCATAAAGCTGAACCAATAGCAACCCAGTAGGGGAGCGATTAACGAGGGCTTTATAACAATGCAAAAGACAAATTCTCCACACTGCAGATAGCTCAGACCTAACCCATATGTCAGACACATAACCTACAGTTATGCTCTTGTTCCCTTGAAGCACTGCACATCCCACAGAACCAGGTTTTTAGCTGGTGTTACACAATTTTTTTGGTGTGTCTAAAAAGTTGTTTTTAGTTTCTCTAACCAGATCAGCCACCCTTCCAGGTAATCCTCCCCAGTTTATATACTGGGTGTTATGTTCTGTGGTGTGGAATATCCCTTTGGTCAGTTCAGGTCGCCTGTCCCAACTGTGCTCCCTCACAGTTTCTTTTACAGACCTCCTCACTGGCAGAGACTGAGACAAGGAGAAAGCATCTATGACGAGGAAAAATACTACTTAGCAAAAACTGAATCATCAGTGTGTTACCAACCCCATTCTCATTTTGAATCCAAAACACGGCGCTGTAACAGCTACTGAGAAGAAATTAACTCTACCCTAACTGAAACCAAGATTGAAGCTAAAGTTCTGCTATTTCCCTACAATTAAACTTTTTATTTTTCACTATGCAGAAGCTTCTGCTTGTAGGAAAAGGTGACATGAACCCCTTTTGGATATTTGTTTGACAGCTCAGTGTTAAAGGTACTCTGCTAACTGTCTCCTAGGCAAATATGATGGCAGTATTGGATTTTGTCTCCCTTCAATAGCTGGGAGTTAATGACCTGTAAAGATTTATGAATAGAACTGTATTCATGAGTCAAGTCAAGCTCTGAAGGAAGTTTAAGATTGGGAGAGGGTTGTCTCTGCATTTTGGGATCTCCTGTTGTATATTATTCCACCATATTCCATAGTGACAAAGTGTAAGGCAGATGCTCCCTATGGTGCCTTTTTTTATCATGATGGCACTTTCTGTTTGTAAGATCAGGAATCCAGAGCCCAGGAAAAATTAATGGAAAATCCCAACATAAAACCAAATTAAAGATAAAGATTATTAATTTGAATGAAGCTGCTATGAAGCAAAATCTATCAGTCAAATTTCAATATTCATTAGTTTGCGTCAGAGCAACAGAACTGTTTTGGGAAAGGTGAAAGGGTTACAGCTGTTGCCATGCCAGTGGCCTCCATGCTGAGACTCTCCAACAGATCCCTGTCCTCCTACCAGGCTGTTGGGGCTGTTGGAAGGGGAAGGACACTGGCCCTGCTCTGTTAGGTTAGCCTGGGATTAAACAGAAAGTGTTACGAAAAAATAATTGGATGCAACTTGGGTGACATTAGGCAGTGTAACTTCCAGTATTAATTGAGTTTCCATACTGTGACCAATAAAGTTTTAGTAGACTGTAGCATGGCAAATTTGTGGATGCAGCAGGTTTTCTATTTGTGTAGCACTACTATGTGAATATTATTTCACAGAAATGAGAGTGTGGAGCATCACATCTGTACTCCATCTGATCCCTCTAGGGCTGCAAAACCTTATGCCTGAGTCCAGTAACTAAAGGTGATGATGAAGCCAAGAGTAGATTTGGATGTAGCAAATGATAACAAATTAGACAGAATCCATATTCGATAACTTATTTCCCTCTTGAAACATGTTGAAAGATGTGCAGATAAAATGTCAGGGTTAAATTAAGGCCTTAGTAATGGATATGGCTCAAAATCAAAAAATACATTTTGGGTGGGTGTCCAGAAAACCAGAATCGGACTGACTTAGAAAGAGGTCTGAACATGATTTCATTTTGAGACTGATCTGGAAATATTTCTCTTTTATCCTTTAAACTCCCTGAACAGAACAAGGACCTTGCAAACAGTGTAATATGTTAACAAAGGTAAGTTGTAGAGTACTAGTTGCAGGTTTCCATGGCAATACACACTGAAGCTCTGTGATTTACCAGCACTGAAGCTGATAATAATGAGACAAAGAAAAACCTGTCTTTCTCATTGCTCCTCTAACGAAAAAAATAGTTGAGAATTCCATGCTAACCATATGCAGCACAAGTTTTTCTTTACAGGTCACAATATGTTTTCTGCAAAGGTTGTATATTTCTAGATACCATCTAAGATGACATGCTTTCAAATTTTCTTAGAATCCTTGGGAAGTGCTCATATTATTGTGAATGGCTAAAGTCTATAATCCATACCAGATTTTAAAGCACGTGATCATGATTTACTTAATGGTAACATAAAGTTTCCTAGGGCAGGAATTCCAGCTCCCATTTATGATCAGAGGTTTGTAAGGAAGATACATATCTAAGAAATCATTATTTCTGCATTGATTAGGATTATGGCTGATTTAGTTTCTTTACATGGTGATTTATGAAGATAGAAAAGAAGAGAGAAGAAAAAGAGGAAGAAGATTCAATTTGGCTCTCTAAGATCTAGATGAAGTTCAACGAAATTTTGGTGCTTTTTGGAAATATTTGTAAGCCAGGAAATGCAGCTGATGTAGATCAGCAAAATAAGTGTTTTCTCACAGAGCTCTGAGTTGTAAGATGATGTGTAATTTGTTTTCCATAATTTTTACTACTTTGACCTTGAAGTGAAATTAAACATCCTTGTGAGCTGCCTTGAAAATCCTGGATTTGGCAAAATCACAAAGTCATTCTTTCTTGCTGTGATTTCCCATTGCTTGTTCTGCTCTTCAGCAGAAAATCAACTGAGCAAAACAGAGTGAATATAAGAAAAGAATAAAACAACGTGATGCTTAACCAGACTCACTTAGCAATCACATTCTGAGTGAAAATTCTGCTTGGTTGACGGGGTTTTAAGTTATCCATGTTTTATGTTTTCTGATGTCTCCCTCTTGCACAGCAGTGGCATTATTTATTTATATAATTTATGGATTAAATATTGCAACCTGAATTCAGTTTTGTTGCCTTTAACCAAAAAGTCTGTTTCAGCTGGTGCATTGCAAGGCTATTAGAGAATGCAAAGTAACAGTATTCAAAATACTATTTTTTGCTATAAAGTACTTTGATTTCTACATATTAAAACTATGTGAAGGGCTGTAAAATATCCATATTTCTACAGATTAAAACTGTATAAGGGTGGATATTGTTATCGTTTTTATAATTATTATTGTAATTATATATTTTTTTCTAGGAAGAGATTTTACAGCTCTGGTTGGTCTTAAAGCCAACATAATCCACCAAGAACTTAACAGCAGATTGACTCACCCGTGGTGATGAGTTCTGTTATTAGAAGTTTTTCATGTGGGCTATTCAGGTCTGTGGGCAAAAGTCTCAATGGGCAAAGGAGCAGACTGATTCCTCAATTCACTGAGGAAACAGCTCCCAGTCCAAAGGAAGAATCAATGGATAGCTGGTTGTGAGTGTTGGCAGGACAATATTTCATTCTGAAGTAAAAGCTGTCAGCCTGTTAATCATGTTGATGACTTCTCTGTAGTGTTTGCTTAGTATTGAAATACCAGGTTTTAGCCACTTGCTGATTTTAATGCAGTGATAGGACATATAATGTATTTCATCTTGCATGATATTTTGAGCTTCCTGTTTCAGAGAGGAGTGTAATACCGGGGCTGATACATAATCTGTAACAACTGGGTATTAAGTTATTATGAGAACAAATTACAGTTATTAATAAATGGCTAATTTAAGCTGCAACTAACCATAGAATATCTTGAGTTGGAAAGACGCACAAGGATCATCAAAATCCAGCTCCTGTGCCTGCACAGGACAGTTCCAAGAGTCACACCATGTGCCTGAGAGCATTGTCCAAATGCTTCTTGAACTCTGTCAAGCTTGGTGCTGTGACCACTTAGCTGGGGAGCCTGTTCCACTGCTCAGCCACCCTCTGGGTGACAAACTTTTCCTGATGTCCAATCTAAACCTCCCCTGACTCAGTTTCATGCCCTGTTCTTGAGTCCTGCCACTGGTCATGAGAGTGAAGAGATTGGTACCTGTCCCTCTGCTTCCCCTTGTGAGGAAGTTGTAGACTGCAATGTCTCTCCTCAGTCTCCTCTTCTCCAGGCTGAACAAGCCAAGTGACCTTAGTCATTCCTCAGCGTCTTGTCTTCGGTACTTGTCTTTGTTAAACTTCCTATGAGGAAGTTGAGGAAAACTGGCCCTAGAATGGCGCCCTGAAGAATCCCACTGGTGACTGGTCACTAGCCTGATATAAAGCCAAATATTATAACCCTTTGCACCCAACCCATGAGCCAATTGCTCACCCATTGCCTGATGAGTCTATCTAATTTTTTCTAATATTTACCTAATATTTAGAATGCCACTGTACCTTTTCATGTCTCTCATATGAATAAAATTATAACCCTTGTTCTTCATCCTGCACAAGTTTGCTAGGGACAACTAGAGAACTCTGAAATAGTCATGCTTTTTATGAAATGTGGTCATACATATTTCTAGCAATGGACAGTTAAAGTAGAATCCTTCCCAAATCATGCTTTTACTAAAAACTATGAACATGAGGATACAATATTCAGATTCAGGCTGACAGGCACAAAATATTTTATATAGGTTTTATGCCAGAAAATTTGTCTGATACTTGTAGAAAATTGCAGGTTTAGAAAATAGCATTTTCTAGAAAGAAAAATATTCTGCTAAATATTCCACCACCTGCCTCATGATGGCTAACTTACAGGCAGCAGATTATTTTTTTAATAGATAGCATTATTAGGAGATACTGTACAAAATGAGCATTTTTTCATATTAAATGGAATAGGTTTTCACTGATATAGTTTTGTGAAACAGGAGTATTTCTCCAATACCTTTTTTTTAAGTCAGAAAGGAAAAAAAGAGGAAGTCTGCCTGGCTTGCACCAGATTGTTTATGTTCTTCAGTGACAAAGTAAAATGACATCTGGCAGGAATTTCAGAAAACCAGGCAAATCCTGTGCCTCAGAAATGTGTGATTTACGTGGGGAAGCAACGAGTGAGGGGTCTGTGTGCAGTATGAGCTTTCAGAGGAAAAATACAATGAAAAACCAGGCTACTCGCATTCATTAAAGGGCTCATACTGCTTTTCACAGGACAAAAATTCTTTCTCCAAAATGTATTGTCCATCAAACACTGTATCCTAATTATCAAAATACTGCAAGATGATCTTATCACCATCTGCTAATGAGCATGCACTCCTACACTGACACAGCAGGCACCTGTTAGATGTGTTTCTGTGATAAATTATTGGTTAATATTGTTAAGGAGTCACCATGTTGCACACCTATAAATACATATTTTGTAAAATGTTTAAATTCTAGTGGCATTCCATGAGAGAGAAAAGCTATTTGACTTCATTATTCTGATGAGAAGAAAGCAATAAATGTTTGTCAGTGGGCTAAAAATTATCTACAATTAAAATATGGATAGGGGGAACATCTATATGTGCATTCAATTGAATAAAAAAAGTTAAAAGCTCTCCACAACCCTTTGCACTCCAGCACATAAGTAAACTACTACCTGTTTGGGTCATGAAGAAAATTGCTTCAGAGGCATCTTATTTCAAAATTGTCTGACAGTTAAGAACGAGGCTTCTTATATTTTCTCTGCTATGAGTTTTTTAGGTTTATACTATCTTCCCTGTCTCCTCTATGAAATTTTTCTTGCCTCATGCAAATATGCCTATGTGAATAGCACACAGTTGCTCGAGGGAGGTGCTAAGAGTTACTGATACAAAGGTATTTTGTTATTTTTAATACTATTATTCTGATGGGAAAAAAGCAGCAAAATATTTGTTAGTAGGCAACTATTTTCTATTATTAAAACATGGCTTATAAGAAAAAATGGGTTATAAAGCCATTGAATAGATTTCTTTAAGCATCTGAAGACTGAATATGGTACTGAACCTATATTCTTGGCAAAATAGCTTTCACTGTGGCCTGCTTTATACTGACTTATGTATACTTAAGTATTTTGGATGAAAGGACTTTAAAATCCTTAATGTTCTTTTCCTGTATGCATTAAAGTCAGTAATAAATTTCCTTTAGCTTCAGTTGCATAGAAACAGGATCTGACAGGTTAAATCTTGTAATTTCTCATCGAAATACAGGCAGGTTGTCATCATGCTTTTTTTTCACAGTGGGACAAGCTTGAACAACAAAACGTCAAGAAAAGAGAGGGGAAAAGAGATGTAAACAAATCCAAAGATTATTAGCTCTTTCCCTCAAGTCTTAACATTGGGCTGCACAGTCTGTAAGATTTTTTTACTTGGAGACTCCAAGCATTTTGAAACTGTCTCACACACAGGTGTGCCCAGGGTGCTTAGGCTGAGACTGTTCCAGGTAACACCTGGCTTCATTGGAACACATTTTTTTTCTATGTGAAATAGCTAAATTTGTTTGCTCAACAAGCAGATTTACCAGAAAATAGATTAGACATGGCTTTCACTCCTAATCAGACAAGACAGCTTCTTAAGCAGACTCCTGTTCACCTATTTGCCGTTCTGTTTGAAGGAACTTGCCATTCACTATTAAGGTTGCTTAATGAGTTTAACTTGAAAAATCAACTGCTGTGCTGCAGATGTCCATCCATCAATTTGCTCCTGCACTTTCCATCAGGAACATTTGACTGTATGGTTATTTATCTGCTAGGATAGTAAAACTGTCCCAACTTCTCATATATTCTGATGGGTGTTTAAGAGACCATAATTTAGAATTATAGAGCTATAAAGCCATCTTTCTTCATTATTTAATAAGCAGACCCTAAATTAATGTTATATATTCTTCCTTGTTTGTAGATCTCATGTCCTTTCTGTTGTACCCATCTATTCATGTTGTTCTGGCCAATGATAATAAAACCTCACCATAAGGAGAGACTTTATTCAGAAAAATAATTTATTTCAATGGCTAAAGACAAAGTAATATTAAAACCTATATTTAACACTGGACAATCTGTGTAGATGTGGAGTGAAATGAAAACATAATGAATCTGAAAAAAAATGAAATGTGAAATATGTGAATAATGTTTCAGCTGGAAGGAGCTCTTAAGTAGACACCAGGGGATTCACTACTCAGACGAGATTTTTTTCTGTTTAAGTCATTTATAACATCTTTCCCTGGCGTTCACTGAAGACTAGTTTTACTCGCTCAAATGACATTAATAAGGTGCCTCACTAATTATTGTCATGAAACTTAGCAAAATCTAAATCTTGGATAATTCTACTTATCTCTCAACTATATTGAAATAGAATAGTGGGCAAAAAAAACCCATAGAGCAAAATTGTAGAGTGTCATTAAAAAACAGTCTAAAAAGAAATGAAAATGATACACAGAAATTCATTATTTTAACCTGCATTCCCAATGGTTAATTTGTAAAGATGTCAATTATTTTCTGTAAAGCTGAGTTAAGTACATCATATGTATGATTCTGGTGTAAGTGACTCCTAAGTCAGTTGAGACTTTAGTAAACATGCCACTGTGCATCCATAACGCAGATCTCCCTCCTGTAAAGAACACATAAGTGGAGGAAGGGTGCAGTTGTGCTGTGTAATTACATTGCAGGGGAGACATGACCCTAGAGTAAAGAAATTCATAATCACCTAAAAGATGGACTCTGCTTCTCAACACCCAAATGCATATAAAGAGGGTCAAGAAAAGACCATAAAAGAAATATTAGAAACACAAAAATCTCCTCATTAAGGAGGCATGGTATCTATTCAACAGCTGCAGAAAACAAAAGAAACAAGGTAATATAAAATGATGAAATCAGAGTCAGTCAGATAATCCTCCTGATTCTTTCTCAGGGAGAAAAACAAATGAAAACTAGTAAAATTATTATGCAAATAGATGTGAAGAAGTGCTTTTTAAGATGAATAATAATTATTGGTGCCATTAGACATGATTGAGATGAAGCTTAAAGGAGGTTTCAGAAATGAATTACACATTTATATGAATAATAAACACACAAAATGTAATTACAATAACCAGGGTTTATTAGGTTCTCCTAATTCAATATACTGCATCTACCACACATGCTAGAATTAAACTGTAATCTGTATCATACTATAATACAGTAATGAAAACATGAATTATAGTCCTTCACTTAATGGACCCAAGAAGGCCTAAAAAGAATTATAAATGATAGACATATATAAAAATTTGTTATATGCAACAGGACCATATGGGACAAACAGCCTGTACTGGTATTGAAGACAAGTAAAAATTCTTAGAGTCCTGTTTCTTGTCCTGAGCAGAACAAAGATTGAACAGACTAAAGAAAATCACACTACAAATAATTGAAAAGCTTCTTCTCAGAAAAGAATACCATCCTAGAGAGACAATTTTCTTGGTAATTAACAGAATATTTTGCTATAAAATAGAAAGTTTATGCTGTATGTTACTACTTCCTAGGGGCAATTTTACCCTGGATGCCAAGAGAAATGGTAGCATTTTCTGAAGGAGACCATCTCAAGGCTGCCAAATTCTTTCACTGCAATTCATGAAGCCAATGCAGCACCTCTACTTGCATATCTCATCAACAAGATATTGAAGCTGTATATAGGAACCCATTGGTGAAGGATAGGAAAGTGTGAGTGGAAGAGGAAAGCAGAGAGAGAGTACGTGTGTGTGTGTGTGTGTGTGTGTGTGTGTGAGTGTGCGTGTGTGTGTTCACTCACGCCATGGGGTAAGGCTCTTTGAAAGTGGGAAGAGCTACTAGCAGGTCACATGGGCTAGAAGATGGGATACAATTTTTCAGAAAGAAAGGAAGAAAATAGGAGATAAAAAGGTAAAAGGGACTAGACTGCTGGTCCCTACTTAATCTTTTGACCAGGTATAGTTTTCCATTGTGTCACTACAATTATCTGCTGGCTTAGATAGAAGGTCATCAGCAAAGGTCTGCTTTTTCTGGCTCAGGGAAATAGCTACCATTCATAATTAGAGATGACAAGCTAGATTATATGGACCCCACGATTTGTTTGCTCCTATGTGCAAATAATACTTGAGATGCTTCTAAAACAGCCAGCTGAATTAATTTTCCCCAACCCAAAACTATCCTAAGGGAATTCAATTATCATATCTCTACCCACACCTCTGTGCCTCAACCAGCACCACAAAGGCGTTGTCGCTTACTGCCTTGCAATGGCATTGATGTAGTTATTGCCAATTTCACTCTACATGTGATGGATGGGAATCAATTAAAATACTGTATTAGAGACAACAGGATGTTTACTTGGAATAATTTTTTTGATTTAGTAAACGGTAGAACTAATAAAAGAAATTGCTTCTATCAGCTTTCACAATAGTTTAAAACTTATTGAGCACAAGCAGACAAGTGTTTAGTTATCTGGAGGAGAAAGCTTGAGCAATGGGCTGGAAAAGCAAGGTCTTTTAAAATATGCCCATTTTTAAGATTTAGTTTCAGTCTCTTTTTCCCTCCTCCCTGTCAAGTAATTAAAGTTCTTGACTTGTTTCAAAATGGCTCAGATTAAATTTCATTTTGTTAAGCACCTCAATTTTTCAGCTAGGAAAAAAAAAGACCATTAGGAATTTGCATTATCCATTACAGCCTCCTTCATGATCTGAAATTTATATGGGAAATGCTAATTGGACATTCATCATAATAAAGATAATGATTTCTGTAGTCTCCACAGTGATAATTAAGATGAAAGATGAAAATGATGCAGAGCGAACATTGTATTCTTTATTTGCTGTGAATGGAGAATGGAAAATTAATTCTGTCCTTGTCTGCAGGGTAGGGGTGCCAGGCAGGGATAGAGGGGAACATGTACTAGAAGTTGTTTTGTCTAAGACATCTGAATTTGCTTAGGGGAAAGATGGTCCTGCTGATTTTACTCCAGTACTCAGATGAAGAAGGTTGATATTGAGTGTAACCTCCTCCTACTATTGGGAGTTGTCCTGAAGACAGATGTGACTAATGAGGTTTTGTTCATTATGCTTCAGTGCACTGTGCTTGCCTTCTTTTGCTTTCCAAACAATGTGTGTTCCCAGTTCCTTGAGGGGAAGAAGCAACTTCCATGGTGTGGAGTTTAAGTGCATGCAGTGCTAGAAACAGGCTTTGTGAATTAACTGGTCAGAATACTCTATGTGCATCTGTTTTGAGACTAAAACTAAGCCAATAAAACAGATCTTTGTGAAATATAAAGAATTTTACACAAAAATCTTTCTCTTACACTTGTTCTACTTCCCCTAAAAAAGAGATATTGTCGCAGTGTCGGACACGAACACGCAGACTCAAACAGCAGGTTGGCAGCAGGTCAGACCACCGAGCAGAGCAAAAGGACTCTGCCCACCTTTATTATCACTCTTTTATACCTCTTTTAGAACAATCATACATTGGTAGATGAGGTTAACACCTCTAGAATTTTACAGGATAGGAACTCAGTCTATCACCTTTCTCCGCCTTGGAGAAAGGAATGAACAACAATCTAAAAGTTCAGTAAACATCCTTAGCCAGTTAGGAAAACAAGAGCTATGTTTATAGAAAATGCATGAGAACTTCTACTACAAAAGTAAAATCATAGAACACTGTGAAAACCAGGGCGACAAGATGTGGTGAATTAAATCCAAGATTGAGATTGTTGACACTGTTATTTTTCTGAAACTGGAATGAACTTAAACTGCCAGCCTGAAGTCTTTGAGGAACCCACACAGGACCCAAGAAAATCCAATATCACTAATTATCCATTCAGAAGACCAGTGTAACTGTGGAGAGGCATAATTTATCAGGGACTTGCCGGATACATATTTATCAGGAAGAATTTATAGCTTCTAGGTGCCTCTATGGGCTTTTGCTCCCGAAAAGAGGGTTGGAAATCAGTCAGGGGCTACTCAGGGACTTGGAGGAGCCACAGATTGGCTCAGGCTGGTGGGCACTGTGTAGTGTTGGCCTGAGAGCACTGCTGCAGGCCCCTGGGAAAGTGCAGTCTGGAAGTAGATGGCCAAGGCTGGACCGGTCTGGCACCTTTACAAATCATCTCGTCCTGTTGTCACTGAGGCCTAATGCAAACGAGCCCCAGAAAGAGCTGGAAAGACAATGCCTGGTCTGACAGGGGTTGCTCCAGCTGGTGGCTTTCCATTGCAGTAGAATGAATAATATTTGGTGAACAGTGACCTATTATTTACTCCTAGCTTTGGAGAGTGAGGTCTATGGATACTGATATTGTTCAATAGTGCATAAAAATCTTTTACACCTGCCCATAAACATGGAATGCAAGACAAGCAATTACATGTACAGAAAGACAGACCATGGAATTTGGCTAAAAGCTCATTGTGTATAAACTGGCACACAGTTGTAAGAAGGAGACTGTATCGTTTACCTTTCCTAATGGAAAAAATCAGAGAGACAATTCAATAAATACTCCAACTTGTTTTAGTAGCTGCTGGTTTTAAGCCATTTCAGTAGCATCCTACAGGTTTATGGGGCCATAATCAGGTTGCTGAAAGGAAGAACTTTGAGGACTAGTAAGACAGTGAAACACAAGCACTATGCCTGGTGTGAGCAACTTCACATGGGGCTGTGCAAATAATTGACTTCTTGGTTTGCTTGCTGAATTGTGAGGAAGGGGGGAAAGGTGGGCCAGTAGCTGTGAGAATAGAAAACCAATTTACTTACTTGATTTAATTGGATCAACGCAAAATGAGTGAACAGGAGTATATAATTTCTTAGGTGATTGTCCTCAAATAGTGCTTAAAAAACAAACAAAACCCTCCTCATTTTGGAGGTACTCCACACTATAGAAAAGATTTGACTAGACACCAAAGGGCATGGCGTGGGTGGTTAGGACATGCGCCTCAGGTCGAGCCATTTGAGCAGTTGCCTCTCTGCTGATAGTCTGTTATCAAAAGCAGAATGGAACAACTTCAGAAAAACAAGTTGTTCTGAGCTTCAAACCGCCAAATACCTTAGCATCTTCTAGAATTTGCAAAGCTGCCACTGAAAATATTTCCATGTTTGGAGAATGATCTCTTTGTAGGGCTTTAGTTAGTGATACTGCTTTTTGCTGAAGAAATAAGCATATTTTCTGTACATATGGTAGGGGAGAAAATTTCAGAGAATTAATTTTACTCGGAATTGAAGCATTTCCTAGATTATAGTTGTATTTAGAGGGAATGGGAAATTGAGGTACCAAGAGATACATTTTTCAGAAAGTCCTTAGGTGCTTTGAATGCTTTAGTTCAGAGGTCTTGTCTGGAAATACTCTGATTTGGCCATAATAAGATACCTATCTTGAACTTTTAAAATTCTAAATCTCTTCCTGGACCCCCAGAGTGTCCAAGCAGAAGAAGCAAGTGCCAGACATTTCACAAACCCTTTCTTCCAAGAGGTTTCTTGACCCATTGCAATAGGTTTAAGTGAATAAAATTACTGGGATGAGCTAGTATAAGAACTCAGGTCCAAATCTTGCTTTTCATGGTTCTTGAGCCGCTAAGTTGAATAATTGTTTTTCTGAAAGTTTAATGCTTTATGGAAGACATGGCAATTATCCACAATTTTTACAGATATTCAGAGTGTCCTTCATTAAATAAAGATACTTTAGCTTTTCACACACATTTTAAAGCATTGTTCATTCTGTTTAAAACAGGGTACAGAAGTTTAAAACTGACAGGAAGTGCATATAATGAATTGCTCATGAAAAGGAGAAGCCTGCATGATCTTGTCTGGGATGGCTGCTCTTTGCCATCCCATGCCATGTTCGTGGAAAGCTCTAAAGCAGTCACACTGGAAATAAGTAATTATCCAATCAGTGATGCACAGAGATGCACACAGGTGATGTTTACCTTCTCAAGGAAACTGTGTTTCTCTTCTTTATATTGGTTTTCTCTTCCTTTCTTTTTCTTCTTCCTGTAATCTATATAGCAATGCACACACTGTGTACAAAGGGTTGATCCTTTCTAGGGGAGTATTTGTCAAACATTAAAGGAATGGAAAATGATCCCATGAAAATTCCATTTTCATGAGTTTGATTTCTCAGTGCAGTAGAGATCTAGAAAAGGAGATGTAGTTTCCAAGCCTCTGCCCATGTTACCTCAGCCTTTGATTTCCTCAATTCTAACAGATTCAGTAATCTTAGATTTAGTTTGCATTGGAAAGAAAAATTCTGAATTTCATGATCAGGCACACCAGGGAGCAAGTCTTAAACCATCACATAATTATCCATCCACCCATGTGCGTGTGCAGACACACACACACACAGTGTATCTTTTTAAAATTTATATAAATGCAATTTTGGGATTATGCACTGGTCAATTCCTATTGATGAAATAATTTTCTGCTATTTTGAGGCTATGTAGATTGATCTTGAAATAACAAACAAATCCAAGATTATTTGTTTTGGATCCAAGAACATGAGAAGCCTTGTTTGCAGATAACAAGTAGTTTATCCTGCTAGTTGTCTCCTTAAAGGCAATATACAATGTCATTGGAATGAAGAATTACATAATTTTGAAAGGAGCGATATGATTCATTGGTGCTATTTTAAGTGGTATGGAACAGCACTCTGCAAGTCCTAAGACAGAGTTTACAAAAGGTTTGTTCCCAGCCTACACTTGACATATATCACAAGACTTCATAAAATTCAGTATTACTTTTCTTTTTCCAGAATAAGAGGTAGTTAAAAGAGGATGCTTGATTAAATTAGCATGGTGTGTGAGGAGAAATTAGCGTGCATGTTTTATCTTAACGTGTTTGCTCCACATAAATGAGAATTCTTGAGTATCAAGGTGCTGTTTGTGGAGAGCCATATCACAGCCAGATGTACACATAGGTTAATACTCACCTCCTTCACAGTAGGGTTACCAGCAGCCTTAAGGAGAAAGGCAGAAGGGGAAGTGAGAGTACTTTCATGGAGCTGGCTGCAAAATAGATTGCAAGCAGGCAAGCAGGGAATTTTAAAGACATTGAAAGATACTGTGGAATAAATAGGATATGAAAACCTTAACAGGTGTCAGGATTTTTTTACAATAGTTACTGTAAAGACAGTTTTTCTTTTGGGAATACTCACAACTGTGGAAGCATTGTAACAGTATCAAGAACATTTTTTCTTGGGCAGCACTGTCTTGCAGCATATGTTCATAAGATCTTGTTAGATAACCAGGCTCAGGCAGGCAGTATTTGACTGAGGAGACCCAGAATAAACCTTTACAGCTGAATGGATGTTAGAAATCCGTAGGTGGCATTTTCCTTCTGACACAGAATCAGTTGTGTGGTAGAAAAGTTGTTGTACCTTAGCAAAGTCTACAAGGGTTCTTATTACAGATAGTGCACTCTGTTTGTGGGTGGAAAATTGTACCATGCCAAAATTTCACTGCAGGTAATTCAGTTGAGTCTATTCAGCTTTATTTGGTGTTTTCAATGTTCTCATTTGCTTCCTTTTCTATTAAGCTTTCCAGCTTTCCTTTGTGCTCCCATGGGCATCCTCCAGTAGATGGTTTGCCATGGCACACAAGACAATCATTATATATTGTATTAAGTTTTTAAACATAACCTAGGCCCTATGTAGACACTGATGGTATAAACCTGGCTTTGAAACAAATGCTTAAATATAAATGGTGAGGTAGAGAACCTCCAACTAATAAGAAAGGTGACAAAAGCCTTGTGTTTTTCTGATAGTATCCATTAAAGGGCATTGCTCTCCTGTGGTTACAGGTGCACTGTATTCACTGCTGTATATACATGCATACAAAATAGTAAAACCAGGTGATTAACATATAATTAGAAGAAACACTGGGTACCTATTTGATTCATGCAGAATCTGTTTCCACTCTTCGATTCAGACAGAATTAGCTGAGCTGACTCCTGAGGATGAATAACAATATTCATGTTTCAGGACTCAGTACTTCATATAACGAAGAAATGATTTTGAAAGAGGCTGAATGAAGAGTTGATGGCTGGAAAATGGAAATCCAGGTGACAAAAACCACTAGTGTGTATAAGCTAGATTCTTCTGCCTTCAGCTAAAGTTTCAGTGTTCAGTCTTTGTTAAAAACTAGACTGCTTTCTCCTAAGATAGATTTTCCCATTCTCCTCTCAGTGACACTTGAGTTTAGCACTTCCAGCTAAATAGCTAATTGCTTTTCTCAAAATAATAAAACATGCATTGGCCAAAGACAGGTTTTACTGACAAAGAAGGCAGGAAGAATGGGCTTGTTATTAAAATTTCATATGAAAGTATTAGAAAGAATGTGTATAGTTTTATAATTTATGTATGTGCTTACTTCCAAACCAAATCATTGCAACTAACCTTTACTTAGATTTGAACTGGGAAAAAAATTACTGATGTATTTTCTCTTTGAAAATCTTTGCAGTCTTGTGGCAAGTGTTTTTCTCCTTTTCTATGTTCTCTCATTTTTTCTCAAAATCAGAAGGTTCTTCCTTCAGTTCTCAAATAAAAAGTTTGAGCATTTGTTTTAACAAAACATCACTCAGTAGGACTTTCACTTCAAATACTGTAAATTCTGCTGTGACTCACTCTGTTCAACTTTGCTAAACATAACTAACACAGTAACCTTGTGGCTGGAAACCATGTCCTAAGGCAGGGAGCTGGCTTTGATGCCTCCGAGTTGCTCCAGCCCAGCCATCTTGATTAGGCAATTCCCTCTGTAATTAGGCTGCACCTTAAGCTCGGTGACCTAGAAAACCAGGACTGATGGAAGCACATCTACTGCCAAATCTCCATGCATAAATGGGTGATGTCTACTGGAGTCCCAATGAAACAAAGTTAGTCGTCAGTGCAAGGAGAACCATGTTACTGGCTGCAAACTACTTAAAGTGGAAATTCCTATTCTTTTTGGGCACTATCTTATGTTTCACTGAGTAGACAGTAGAATTCACTGTGGCTCAGAAACCCAAAACATGATCTATGCCCCACCGAAGTCATTGGAACTGACTTCAAGGTAATATATTTGTCAGTCCTTAAGTGACTGAATCTGGCACTATAACATGAATGATATTCCTGTGGTTAAGGAGATATTCAGAATGCATTCCTAAAGCAACAAGGCAACTTCCAAGCTCAGCTTTGACAAAATATATCATGCTATTCAGTTTTCATACTCCTATGAGCTAGCACTCCCTCTGTATCTGCAGATTACTTATATGGCCTTCACCAACTCAGCATTTTGGTCCTATGAGATATGCACACTATAATATGCATAACCTTAACAAGTAACTTCTTGTCTAGAGAATTCATGGGAATTCCAGACAGGTGAGATTAATAGTTCTTACAGGCTGAGTGGCTCAAGTGACTCTAAACAGGATGTTGAGCTGGCTGCTCATTCAAATTCAGCCTGGGTGAGTGTTTTCCAAAGTTCTTCCTTTGACAAATGAGGAACAGCACTGGCTGCTGTGAAAGCAACAGGGATGAAAAGTCAAAAAGTTACTGGGAGCTGGCATGAAGGAGCCGAGCTTTAACAAAAGAGGCTGCAGGCAATTTCAGAAGAAAGTGAGAATTATGGTGTGGATGGCAGTCACTGGTGACCTCTTGGGCTGGAGCAGCAAGGTGTTGTATAAGCCCCTTCTGAGCCAATAGGCCTGGGCAGGGGGGAGCTGGAATGGATGTAGCAAGGCACTGTGCAGATCAGTTTGAGGTGCACCAGCAGAGTGGTATGTCGGGAGTTAATATAAAACCTTCCTAACATGCTGCTGGATTACTGCCAGTTATATTAAATCCTTGACTTTCTGCTCACGATATACACTCAGGATAAAATTTATGAACACATTGCTGAGAAAAGAGTCCCTGATCCCCACAGAAGCTGTACATTTCTTTTGGCATCTTAGTTTCTTTCAGTGTTTAATCCCTCTTCACCTCCCCCCAAGTCTTTATCTGCAAAGGATTTTCAGCTGCTGAAAGAATGTGGTTTCTAATAGTTTAAATTAAGTAGCACATTTACATTTTGGTGTAAATTTAGTTTTGTTTGTTTTTTTCCCTGTTTTTTTTTTTTTTTTGGCTTTTTTTTTCAGTGACATGTCATCACCTCTTGGATTTTAGATTTTAAAATGCGAGGAGATTTTTGCATGAATTGAGGAAGGATGAAATGTGTGTTGACAAAATTGCACTGTGAAATTGGGGATTGCAAGGCTTTGTTTAACATTTATACTCACATATTTTTCATGGCTGTTTTTATATTCGGCTCCAGCTATATATATATAGCCTCCATGCTTGTCATCATGCACAGTTTGACATTGTCAGTTTTGAAAACCAGAAAACATATTTATCTTTTATAAAAAAATTTAAATTGTGAAATTGTGTGCGGTAAGTGCACATCTACACAATGAAGTGTTTTACCTGTACTTGTAAAAAATTGAGGGAATTTTATTAATTTCAGTGCTGCCTTCAGGATTAAGAAGAAGTTAAAAACGATATGCAGAAGCAAGCAGTCCTATCTTCTCAAAAGTCACTGAGGCCTAAGGGAGACAATAAGGGCTTAGCTGCAGCCCCTCAATGCTGGGACACTCTTGGCTTCCCTCAGGCCCTCAAAGTAGTGGATGGAGATTACCATCAGTTGGCCATGGGAATTATTCCCACACAAATAGAATCATAGGATCAGAGTGTGTTTTTCTTCCAACCCAGATGTGAGGGAAGCCTGATGTGTAGTATATGTTTTGGGAAATGCAAAGAGGGATGCAGGAAAGATAGACAAAACACTATGCAGGTGTATGGGTGGACTTGCAAAAGCTGACGGGTGGAAAATCAGCATTACAGCTGGCTACTTCCAGCTTTGATAACATGTGAAGATGGAATGGAGTTGGCTTCAGAAGGATTTTATTTTTCTAATTTTACATGGACAATTACAGGAATCTGAGATTGCTGATAACCACAACTTTCTAATGAAAATCTGCATACAGAAAAGGTGAGACAATATTATTCTGAGCTTGTTAAATGTTTGCCCAACTAATGAGCAGACCTTTGAGTCAGCTTGGTGTCCCAGAGATGTCGTGAAGGTTCTTTACAGGTATCAGGTCCTTTTTCTATAGATGAAAAGATAAGACTGGAACCTAAAACACTCTCTTTTGAAATATTCGCCCAGCTCTAATTGAGGGCAGGCTGTGTAAGGAAGGTTTGCTCCACTTTCATTCTGTAAGTAGTAGTCTCCATCTTCACCCAGAAATGTCAGCCCTTATTCTCCATGAACGCTATATGGGCTTAAAAAAAGTAAAGTATTTTATAGTATTCATTTATTATTTATTTACACATACATATACTTTCCATCCCATGAGAATGACCTTCAAATAAATAGATCAAAACATGAGAGCATGCTGGAGCATGTTTAAGCTGAAGCTGTGGGTATGCTTCAGAGAGATGACAAAGTTTGTCATTTATACAGCTCCTTTCATAACATAAAATTAACTATTTATATGGTTGATATAGATTTATACAAAGCAATGGGCTTTAAGCTTATTGTGATCACGCAAGATTGAGATGTTTCACTCTGAATAAGAAATTTTGTGAAAATTATGGCAGTGCTGAGCAACAGTTTTAAACACAATCTAGTCACTACGGCCAAGTGAGTGAATGAAATAGGGAGCATCATGATACCATTCTAGAAATCCATGCTGCAGTTGTGTGGTAGCATAATAGCAGCCCTATTCTAATCATCTTAAAAAGGATATAGTAGAGTTTAACAGATTCAGAAAATGGTCGGGGTTTGTTTTCACACGATGAGTGACCATGAGTCCAGGGGTTCTCTGAGCCTGGAAAAGAGATGACTTGAGGTATTTAAAACCATGAGTGTCACAGAGATGGTGAACACAGGCCAGTTTGCCTTGTCTTCCAAGAGATGATCTAAGACTTGTCTTAAAGATGTACCAGCTGGCAGGCTCCAAACTCTCCAATGAAAGTGATTCTTCATGTGATGGAGATCCCATGAAGTAAACTTTGCAACTAGAACTCTATTCAGATGTGAGAAACAATATTCCTTATTTTTTTCTACCTTTATTTTCTCTGTAACTTTGGAAATTCTATAAAAGACTACGCAGTGAGATGATAGCTCCCAGCTGGCTTGCTGGAGTGGTTTCTCTGGAGCAGCAAGGACTCAGTAGTAAAAAACCCCAAACGAACCCAAATAAAATCCGTCAGGCCACACCTCCCTTTAAAACGGACTGAAAGCAACGAAAGTGAATTGACAAGCCAGTGCAACTCACATTGCTGCTAAGTTCAAGAATGCTGCTCAGACACAATAGATCTCATATTTGTTGGTCCTGGAAGACAGGAATGGGATGAATTCTTTGTAGCTGTTATTTCATACACCACTCCTTAGGCAATGAGAGCTTTATTGCTGAGACTACTGACACTAGATCAGGACTTTGGGAAAAAAAACCCAAAACCAACAAACATTTTATTTTGTGAATTATTACAGTTGTGGAATGAATCCCTTCTGCTGTCTTGAGTAAGCTGGGGCTGACTAATGTCTACAGCCACAAGGAAGGAAGGTTTTGTAATCTATAGTCTTTCTCAGAAGATACAATTCCATCCACCATACTAAATCACAGGAAACGTTGCCTCTTGTCAGAAGTCTGAGATTAAGGCAACAACAATTTCCTTTTCTTAACTCTGTTTCTTGTTCTTTGTCCATCTGTCTTTAAACAAACAAGCAAGCAAAACCAAATAAAACTGAAGCAAAAAAAAAAAACTCCAATAAAACCTTTCCAGCACGATCTTCTCCAGACCAATACTGCATTTCAGAAGTGTCTTTTTCTAGGATATTGAATGCAGTGAAACTTTACAAAAGACACTTTATGCAAGGAATCTGTGTCCAATTAATGGTCGTAGTTTACAGCCCATTTTAAGACAAGGCTGAAGAGACTGATATATTACTGTTCAAAAAACAGGATCACTGTTTTTAGCAGTTGTATAAGAGCATTGTTAGCTGCACAATGCTGTAAAGTGCTGATGAGAGCTGATCCTACACAGTGGAGGGTGGCAGCAAGGGGCCCTGCCCTCCTGAAGCTCCTGTCGCCTCAGCCAGCTTCAGCTGAGGTTTTCCTCCATGAATTTCTGCCATCTTTCTTCAGGCATGAGGAGCTATTTATTGCTTAGCCTTCTATGGTGCACATACAATCAGGAATAAATTAAGTTTTCCACTTAATTTCAGCAAACTTCCAGCAAATAAAATTCAACTGTTTCTCTCTGAAGAGCAAAACCAATGCATTTTTTTTGTTATCATTTTTGTTACCATAAAGTCGGCTTTCTGGCTGGTTTTCTTTTAGCTGTGCACAACAAACTGCCATGCTACTCTGCAGTAGTGTTTGTTCTTGACCACACTGTAACCCCTTTCCTTGAATTCTCCCAGCCCCTGTGATTACTAGTGCAAGCCTTCTTGTCACAAGAACAAGGGAAAAACTAGATCAGACTTACAGTCAGAATTTTAACTACAGCACTCCCTAAACCAAACACTTCTCGGTTACATGAAGCCCATTCGTGTTGCAGGTGATGTTAGCAATGGTGGAGTTACAACAATGACAGCAATGGTAGAACAAGTTAAGGCAACCCTTCTAGACAGGCACCTTCTCAGAGTACATTGCTCTTCTACTTTACTTTCACAGACCTACACCCAAACTCAGAAACTGGTCACACCTTGAAATATGCAGGAGTTTGTTTTAAAGTGACCTAATAAAATTCCCTTTGCTCCTGAAGGCCTCTGTATTTCTCAGGTTATGAACATTTTTGCAGCACTGTTGGACATGAAGGTCTTACAGAAGCTGAGATCACATTTTGCTGGGTGGTTTATAGACCCTTTTAAGAAGCGTATATATACAGACCTAAATATGTGGGTTTGTGGTTTATGATTATAAAAAAAGACTGTTATTAGAGAGACTGTATTTTGTTAGAATCTCCTGATAACAAGAAAATGGACAAGTTTGCAATACACAAACCCTTTTGCTCATTAGAACAAAAGCAACAAACTTCACAGTGCAAGCTGGGATCAGCGACTCTAACGTAATTAATTATGCTAATCAGATTGAGAATTGGTGGGAAAAGGTGACTGGTATCCATGGAAGGAAAGGTCCTAGTAAAGAGAGATGTGAGAATGTTGTTAACCTTGTGGGGGAGAGAGAGGAAGATAATTACCAGCTCAGGAGATGGGTCATGGGGTAAATTGTAATGTGCACTACACAGCTATGTATTTAAAGCTAATATCTGCAGAAAATATTTATAGTCAAACCAGGCTAAGAGACACAAAGCTGGGAAGTAACTCCCTCTTTTTCTCTATCTTTCTCTGTTATAACTTTGTGTAGCAAATTGCGTCTCTCACAGCTCCCCATGCACATCAATCTTTAAGAGAGAATGTATGGCCTAATGAGGTGAGGTAGCTTAACTCCAGCCGCCCTGTGAATAAATCAGCAACAGAGTTAGGAGCCATGACCTTTCTCATCCTGGTGAACCTCCCTGACATAACTCCTCACTCCTGCTGGGGGCTGAAGTTGGATCTCAGTTGAATGGGGTTTTCTTCTTCCCTGTTATTAGGTGTGTCTGAAAATGTTGTTTTATTAGGCAGTTTTGCTTCTAGGAGAGAATAAAAAGCTGAAATAAAGGTTGAGGAATAAAATCCACCTCTGAACTTTGGAGCAGCATGAAAATGAAAGCTTTTGGGAAAAATGTCTGCCTTTTAAATTACTCATGCATCACTCAACTTGGACAATAAGCAAACAGCTGGGTCTGGTGGAACAGGTTCACTCTCTGGAGGAAAACGTTTTACATAGGGTGAGAGTTTATATTTCCCCTTTATTGTCTGGCTTAAAGTGTAATAAAAGACAGTCTAAGTGAGAGAGAGATCATTAGCATCTGTTAATATGGGAGGATTTAATAATTTGACATATCCTGGCCAAAAGATGGGACGGAAAATTGGAGAGAAAGTAAAAAAGATAAATTAAAAATGACGTCTACCCTAACTTTCATTACATTATTAAAGCTCTTTCCATCTGATCTCAAATGCCATGTGGATGGGTCAATTTGCAGATTGCCGTGGACATCCTAATGTTCATGTAGGCACTTCAAGACAAGCTGTCATAAATAGTTAAGTTGCCCTGGGAGCAGCGCCAAAATGCATTTCAGTGATGACTGCAGAGATGCCTGCTAAAAAGCAAACAGCACATTAGCAGCCCTCAGAGTTATTGTGCAAATGGAGTGTGAAATTCCGGTCCATTGCTCTGCACTATAACTTTTTGTCTCCCTGATAATGATTAAGAGAAGCTTTGCTTGATTTGATGGTGGGTGGAAAGAAGGGTGTGAAAAATGAAAAAAATCTCCTTTGTACGTTTCACTTGACCTTCAGGAAACTCCAAGGGAGGGTTGGTTGTCTGATCTACACACAGAGGAATTAACTGGCTTTGTTTGTTCTAAAATCTGGTGCTGAATTAAGAAGCCCAGGGATGCATGATGTGGAATCACCATAAAATAAAATGTCCCAAGCAGTTATTAAATATTTAAAAAGCAATCTGAACCTAACTGTTGGTTGAAATAAATGAAGGGGGAAAGATCGTACTGTAGCCCTTGGGAGAAATGCTCCGCTTAAAACCCACAAGATTGGAACTGATCTGTGGTTCCGTGTTAATTTACTGGAAATTCTTTTTTTTTTGCAGTTTTATTATTATTATTAATGGTAACACTTCATAATTTCAGACCACCTTACATCTCAAAGTATTTCAAATAATTGAGCTTCCTAGTCATGGAATGATTACTGCTGGTGGAGCACAAAGTGCAGCGCCTTGAAAGGTGGGTAAGTATCATCCCATTTTACCACTGAGAGGGAGAGGGATGTAGCGATTTGTCAGGGCTCACATCGGTGGCAGATGCAGGGTCAGAACATAAATTTTCTGACCTGTAGCTCCACTTAACAGTGCTGCCTGTCCAAAGCATTCGTTTCATCTGTCTTCTGCTACCAACTGATAGGCACAAAAGTAATGGCCTGAGAAACTGACCCAAAGCAAATCAGTTGAAATCAGTGGCAGTGCTTTGAAGGAGCTTTAGAGCAGCCTTAAAATTTGACCTTTAACTTCATGTGCATTTTATATTCTGCTTTCCAAACACAGGGACCTTTTACATTTTAAACAATGAATGCCTGCAAAACTGTAAATTACCTTTGAAACCTCAGTGGCAGAGCCAAACCAGAGAAAGCAGACATCTAGTCTTCTGCTTAAGCACTGGGCTAAACTTCCTGTAATTGTTTTTAGTGTCACGTGGTGGGTAAAATACATTATGGTGTTCAAGCACATACATTAGGGCAAGCTGTAGTTCTTCCAAAGAACAGATTCAGGCAAAGCATTTGTGGATTTGTCACTACCCTAGTTTTTACAGAAAACAGGACGAATGCTTTTGATTTGCAGTGAAAAGCTTTCATCAGTCACCATTTGTTACTGAAAAAGAAAAAGAAAACAAGGCTTAATCAGTAGCTGAAAACTAGCAGGGAAAAGTTTGCTTATGGATCTTACAAAATTTTGTGTAGTTTTTCAATAGTTGCTGCAAGTTTTACTAGATTTAGAGGCAAGATTAGCTACTTCTGGGGAAAGAAGATAAGATTTTCTTTCTGCCAGTTGAACAGTTATGCTAAGTACTTTGTAAGAAGTCCATGAAAACTTTAGTGAGGCCTTGAGAGTATGCTAAGATCAATTAACTAGATCAGTCTAACACCCAAATTAAAGACATTATCCAGGCATCACAGAAGGCAAGGAAACTACCCCAAATTAGAGACACATCCTATCTAAATGAGAAGAAACAAAGTAAGAAAAAGAATGGATTATATACTCATTGCTAAATTTGGAGCAGTACATTTCCAACTTAAAACTGCAGCTCTGTTGAATTAGAGAGCTCCATAGCTGTAAATAATAAAAATATTAGTTTTCCTACTGCCTGTCAAGCATGAGCAAAAGAAAAAAAATAAACAAGAATACTGAGTGTCATATATTTATGGGATGAATTTGGGGATGAACTTAAAGAATGCTTGTGGTCTGTGTCTCTCCTCAGCTGACAGATGAGTACATTCTGATGGATACTTGCTTTCCATCATAAGACAGAACCTGGAGAAGCCAGTTGAGACATGGGTGACTTTCACTGCACACTTGCACACATGTGGGACATAGCAGCATATATTGGGATATTGAGAGGGTCTGCTTGGCTTGGCTGACTGGCCTTTGGGTCTGCGGGTCGGATGTAAGGGAATAGTCCTAGGCTTGCTGAGCCACAAGGTCCGAAACCTCTTTGTTTCAGAGTGACTTTCCTTTGTTCAAGTTAAACTGTTCCTGTTGTATAAATAAAGGTGATAGACTACAGAAGCACCAGCATTTTACCAGAGTCAAATCCATGTATAGACTCACAGAAGCTTGGAGTAAGATTCTTTACTCTGAAGTTCATAGCACCTCAATTATTCCCAGTATGGATTTTTTCCTGTAGTGAGTACAAAAAGAACATCAGCTGAGACTAACGGGCATTTGGAACATGGGAGTAGCTTTGGGCAAACATTGTAGAGTTAAGAATTTGTTTGACAAATTTAGCCTCCTTCTGTATTTGCAGATTATTCATGAACAGACTTCGATTTGTTCAAATCTGCAGAGCTGGTCAAACAGAATTTGCCAAATCCTAGGTTCTCTCAGCAGTGTCCTTGACCTGGTTTGGGGAATATATTTGTGCCTGAAAATATCCAGCTAATATCATAAGGGAATATAAAGGAAAATAATGAAATAAGATGGCTTTCCAATGAATTTTCAATTCTGAACCTGACTTGTCATCAAATACTTTAGCTGCTCTTCACCCGACTGGATGAACAAGGTCCCTGTCTCCCAGCAGGCTGAAATAAGTGTTTTGACTTTGCTACTTAGATTACCTCCAAAGCTTTATGAATATGAAAAGATATGAACACAGGTGAATCCAAGCAAAATTCTAGTTGTTTGCAATATAATTTCAGCTCTGAAAGGACCTTCTGCTTACCTATGTTTTGAAACAAATTCAGGGGTTTATTTGAACATAGTTTAGTCTCTTGGCTACTCAAAAGTGTCAGTCACAGATGTTGGCTGTTTTTTTCCACAAACCCACACACTGTTTTCAAGCCAATTGCATAAATGTGATATAAATGTGTTCATGTGTATATCCATGACCTTTTCTTTCTACAAATGGTTTTGTGAGCATAAAAAAGCTATGCAAGTAGATAATAATTCCAATACAAGTAGTCTGCAGATCCTATAAAAAAGGAATCATAGATTTTATTTAAACAGTGCATCCAAACACTTTTAAAGTGTCTGCCTTGTTCTCTCTGTTCAGTGTATTTTTTCATGTATGCACTGCAAATCAGAAGAGAGATTTGAGCTCAAAATGTCAACCTTTCTAATTATTAACACTTATGCTATGTGATTAGTATAAATAACAACCAAGTTCTACTGAACTTTTACCAACTGGTGTGCAAAGACCCTGGGGATGATAAAACTGCTACAAAGCACATTCAAATCCCAGCAAGGTCATGTTTCAACTTTCTGAGGCTCTGTTCCTAAAATGAACACTGTACTTTTATCCTGCAATGCTGTGTGCAGTTTCAGCAGGATAAGGTCTGGAGAAGTGTTTTAAGAGTGAGTTTCTGGCAGGTGTATATGACATTTAAAGAGATATTTTCTATATTAGAAACTTACTGCCCGGCTCTCCAGACAAACCTTTCTAATATAGCTTCCTTTAGTCATGAACTTTGTCTGTTCTAAGCAATGAATCAAATTTACTAAAATAGTTTCACAAGGTCCCTTTAAATCAATGTTATTGTTTCATGCATACAAACTCCTCAGCCTCCTTTAACCCCTCCCCACCCAATTGAATATAATGTGAGAAACACTGTTGGAGGCTCAGGATTTCATAAATGTTCTAGATATAAGTAGAAAATATGAAGAAATGGTATCACTCTGGGTATTAGTAGCGGATGAATTTACATGCATTTCATTATTACTACTTTTGTAAGCACTGTTTAATTAGAAAATAAATCAGATGTGAATTGCAAATGGTGTCTTTAAATACATCCTGGCAATATTTATTTAGGAGCTAATAATTTTGCGCAGAAGACTGAGGAACTTTTTAATTCCAGGTGTTCAACATTATAATGGCCCATTTTGGTTTTTACTTGATGTTTATAAATGCTTTAGCACTGTTGTTTTGGTAGCTTTCTATAGCTTCTTTAAAATTTTCTTTTATTTTTAGGCTGTTTCAAATAAATTGTGCAGGAGAGTCCTCGGCGGAGGAAAATCTCAGATAATAAACCAGAGATGAAAGTGTTTTTTGTTATATATAGGCTGGATGGGTTATCCCCTGTACAGCTGCATAGACAACGGTAAGGGTTTCTATTTTTAACATTACTATGTATAATAGAATGACTATCATATATTCCACAACAGTGCATGAATATGTTTGTGGTCTGGAAATCTGAAGATACTTGAGAAAAATTCTCCCAAGCATACTCTAACATACAGACAGCCTAAACCACTCAGCATTTGGGGGTGGATTGCTACACTGTGAGGAGGAAACAGGAAGAATAGACCAGGGTGTTATCGCCTTGGTTTTGGGGCACAAGCAGACATATTGAGGAAAATGTTAGATATGTAAGGTCACACCTTTTTTTAAGAGCTGAAGGATTTATAGATAACCCAGGTAGGAGCATAGATCTTTCCTTAGTCTATAGTTTTATCTCTTTATTGAATACAAATCTTTCCAGCAGTCAATTTGTTATCCTATAAGAGCAAGCAACTCAACAAGTCTGTAAAGAAGAAGAAAATTGAAAATAAAACAAAACTCAAGGTGATTCTGACATCAAATGTAACATCATTCTGGGATTCTCCAGCACCCCTAACCATAATCCTTCTGACATGATACCTCAAAATTGGAATTTTCAATATCTTGCATTCTCCTGTTAGACTGGGAGGGCTCTTTTTACCTCACCAAGTTTTGTGCCTGAAATGTTCTCTCCTTCTCTTAAATGGGAGGATTACTTTGAGAGGAAAGTCAGGCACAGCTCGTGTAACTTGTGCTCTGGTCACCTTCTGTCCCTGTGAGGGGACCCACTGAGCACAGTGGGCTCATCTGTAACATGCATGGGACAGAAATCTCTTCTGGTCTCTCAGGTCATGGTTTTGGTTCCAGGAACAGTATATGACTGTCAGGGCACAAAACCTCTCCCATTGTTTTGGGACTGTATAATCTCTCCTCTGTATTATTTTGGCTCTTCCTCTCTGTGTGAAGAAGAGAGGAAAAGAGGAACATTTTTGGCAGAACAACTACACTGGATGCAGGAGGCTGAGGGTCTACCTCCAGTGGCTTTGGTACTGAAAGGAAAATATGATGACATGAAAATATGTCCCCTGTCTGGTCCCTGCCTTTAGAATATTGCAGGCTCCTTTCCACAACTTCTCAAAGAGCATCTTCAGGACACATGTTCTGAGTGCTTCCTGCAAGAATTTTAAGTATCAATTTGTTTCTGATGAGAGATTATGTGTTTACTCCCTGCGTGGTTTTCCATAAGATCTATAGCTGGTGGATGTCAAGAACTATTACGATCACACATCCTCAGAGTGGCAAAATGAGATTTTCTTCCTTTATCTGCAGTGTTCTTCCTCAACATTTTTCCATAAAGACAATGTTTGTGATGAATTCATCCCTCTGAATGTGATGTAAATAGCATTTATGAGTTTGAATTCTGAAATAACAGGTTCTGGCTCTGTTTAAAACTTTGCGACTTAGAAAATCTCATAAGTACAGACAAAAAAAAATTGAGGCAGCCTTTTGTTTAACTAAGTAGGACTCTTTCCTGTGCAGTGAGTTCTTGGGTATAGTAAAAATTCTTATCTAAATCTAATGTTTAGGTCACTTTTTAATACACAACTTGCTTGAAAGCTTAAAATAGACAAAAATTCATTTAAATAGTTAAGGATATTTGCTATTGGTGAACCTGGAATATAAATGAATACAAGCATCTATCTTCTAAGAAGTAAGCAATATATTGGACTTTGTTATTTTAATTTTCTTTTCCCAAGTTCATTCATCATGCACCTGTCAGTGAAATCCATCTACTTTCCAGTCCATCAAATAAACTTGTAATAGCATTTGGTTTTGACTGGTTTTGAATAACAACTTTCAGAGCAACATGGAAATTCAGTAAACATGAATTGTTAATCTGGTCCAAACCAGATGTTTCCTACCGTGAGAAAGCTGTTTTCAGTTTTTTCTGCCCTTACCCAATCATTCTTGCCCTGTGACAGTGATGTCTTGCTTTTCCACCCCTCATTCTAATACTAAAACTGTTATTTTGGAGCGCTCCATAAATCTGATCACTAAAATGTTCTGAATTTAAAAAATTGTCAGGCAGCAAAAGACTGTTTTAAACACTTGAGTCATTTTGCAGCCAATGCTAGTATACCATGGAGCTATGTTCTTAATATTCTGGTTTGTAAATCAAGGGAATAGATGTCTTCATACTTAAAAGAAGGCCTAAACTGATTATGAAACGACAGGATAAAGATTATGGCTGGGTGCCAAAAGTTAGTCTCGGTGTTGCATGGTATTGGCTTAACATTAGCCTTGATAGTCTACAGGATGAAAGAGGATTTAATTCTTGTACTCATAACAATTTCAGTGTCTTTCCTACTGAATGACTGACAAAATAGCTTTGGAGTGCTGGACATTTGTCTTCTAATATCATGGACTAAACCCCAACAGTTCCTGCTGAAAAGCAAAACTTAGGAAACCAGCAGGCAACCATCAGACAGCAAAATTCATTTGATATGATTTTATATCTATGATCCTCCATAGGTATAATTTGTTCATACAGGGCTAGAAGACTCCTTGCCCCATTTCAAATGAAGTTGCCTTGTAAAAGTACTTGAAAGGAAAACTCAGCTTATAATCAGGTAACAGACCACATCTTCCACACAGTAGTTCAGCCTAACAACTCTCAAAACAATCTAGTAGGAATGTGTTAAAACCTGCTTAGATAATAAGTCTTAATTTCTGTGTGTCTGATGCTGTTTGACATGGCCTGCATAGCTAGAATATTTCCTGGTTTGCACATCCTTTTGCTTCATTTTTAATTTTCCTTGTATTTTACACAGATTCAAGTAGTTCTTTGTGAGGCAACAAAAAGTTTGAAAAAGTGCTTTTATATTTGAAAAACTGCATGTCAGGTAATGGACATGGGAGTGCTGTAGGAAGATGGTGTTCAAGGGAACCTGACTTTTACCCCTGAGTAAGAAAACATGGATTATTCTTGCAAGATTTGCTCTCCAGGATCACAGGCAATTTAGCAGAATAGCTGCATTTAGCAGAAGCCATAATGGTCTTTCCTTTTAAGGCTTTGACATCACTGGCCTGTGTACATTTTTATGCATACAAAGCATGCACTTTCAAGTTTAACCAGTCAGTTATAAAAGCTATTTTTCCTGTATGCTTATTATTCATCTGTCAGGAAAAAAATGCATATTTTGTAGGTGAACTGAAAGGCCCACTTTAAAACTGAGAAGCACTAGACTGTTTAAGATCAGATTTAATAAGTTAGCAGTATGAGTGCTGACATTTTAAAATGACCTACTAACAGAACAGACTACAAGGTTGAAACTCATCCTCAGTTTAACTCTTGAAGTCCTTACTTCAGGCAGAGATAAGAAGGTAGCCCAAAATATGACCTGTAAACACTTTGCTCAACGCATTATTTTTATGGGCATAAATAAATGTCTTCAGGTTTCCTAGCTTGTTTGTGCTTTTGTTCTGAAAAAATGGAGGGTAAGGTGAGTATCTCCTGAGCTGTCACACAAACAAATTCATGAACACTTATCAGGCTGTGTTTGCACAGTCCTTCTCTTTGGGCTTTAGAGCTGAAAGATAAGGAAGGAAGTCTGGGAGAGAAGCAGGAGAGACAGGAGCAACAGTTACTTTGTGCACACCCTGCTCAGCAGGTGATGGATGAAAACACAGCCCAATGATGGGGACATGGCAGCGCCTTCCAGAGCATGGGCACACAGGGAGAGCCTGGAATGTCAGAGGTGCCCCAGACCTGGGGAGAAGTGTTGGAATGTGGCAGCATGAAGGAGAAGAACCTGTAGGCTGCATCTGATGTCTTCATCTGAAAAATCAAACCTCTCTTATCAGCAGGCAGCTATGGGCTTCAAAGGAGAGAATGGTGGTTGATGGCAGCAGGGTCTGAGAACTGGAGACCACGTCATTCAATAAATGCAGTAATGACACATTGGGCATCTTGAGCAGAGGATCCCACACTCCACACCAAACCCAATTATTAGAACTAATTGGCAAATGTGAAGGGTAAGGAGCTATTCTACAGATTAGCACAAGCATAACTGCAGAGTTATGGAATTATTTTGTGAAAATATAATGAAATGGTGTGTGAATAATCATACCTATAGGTACAACATGTCAGACTGAAATTCTTATTCATAAATAGGCGGCTACTTTTCTAAGAATATTCTGTTAAGAAATAAAAGAAATGTTATCCCCATATAAGTACTTCTAGAGAAGACTGGTTTTGAAAAATGTTCCTGTTGAATCTTTTAGCTCACAATTTAAAAAAAAAAAAATCCTTGTATTTATCTTACTACCCCTAAGTCCAGGAAGATTGCCTGTGAAAATACAAGAGTGGTGGACACTCTATCACATTTAATTTAGTTTCTCTAGTTTCCTCAAAGCATACTATTTCTCTTTTTATTGAACTATAGCAAATAAACAGGTACAGGAAGACATGTTTATCATTCAGCTGAGGCATTCTAGCGCATTTAGACCCGGTGTAACAAAAGCTCATGAGCAAGGTGACAGGAAATATGGTATGGGAGCAGGGAGTGGACAAAGTTACAAGGGATGAAATCACATGCCTTGTATATTTGCTTTTTATTTTCTTTTTAGAAAACATTCAAAAAATGTTACTCTACATTCCCCAGATTTTAAATCAACTGAGGTCTTGGCTTGAGAAATGCAGAGGACAACATTGGCAAGTTCTGCAGAAAGGCAGGTGATGTTTTTACCATGTCTTTGGGTTGAAGCTGTTATACTGGGTGCATGTGAATAAAACTCAGACTACGCCTTTTCATCAGGTCCTCTGATAGAAGAACGTCAATAGGGCAGGCTTTGGCTTTGAATGTACTTCATCTTTTCTACAGTAAAGACTGTAGCTGCCTAGTGCTTCTTTCAAAGCCAGCAGTGCTGGTTTGAAAGAAAATGTATTTCTCAGGACACTTGGCTGTCTGCTTACTCAGTCAGTTTCTGCCTGCCCACCTGACTAACAGTGTGTACCAGGGTTCTCACCATGATATCTTGAGTACCAGACTAAAGAAGAAAGTTAAAGCCTTTCTTTTTCCTGCTGCCTCTCCCCACCTCCCAGAATACAGATTGGTGCTTGCTTAGAGCAAGCACTAAAGAAGTATCAAACTGTCATCAAAATAAGTTTAAAAGTAGGAGGATGGAAAAAGGAATAGAACTAATTTCTCGCAAACTGTTTATTTATGAGCTCATGATAATTCTCTGAAGAACAGAAAAGGAAAGGCAGGCTTAAGTTTCTGAATGTTCCTCTCCTTAAATGGAATAATCCAGGATATTGAATCATAATACATAAAGCCCTGGAAGTAATTATACCTGAGTTCTATAACCTGAGTTAATTTCCAATTAATATAACAAGTAAAATGCTAGACATGCTTAATTCAAGAGCAAACAAGCATTTAACATCAATATGTGTTTTTCATCTACTAGAACTGACAGCCAGCTATACCACCCAGGCACCTTAAATACCCTTGTCTTGTGAAGCATAACAGTGACATCTTACTTAGATTAGAAAATAAATGATTGCACTTGTCTTTATAAAATTTTAAAACACTACCAGACAGTGGAGCTAAAGATCCACATGTAGCACAGAAATGAATGCAAGGTTTCTTTTCTTTATACTTGTGTGGAGTATATGAATTTACAAAAAAGTCAAGCAGGTATAATTCATTTCTATATGCAAGTGTTAAGTCATAATATATCTTATTGAATGCAAAGTAAGAAGAAAGTATATTTTGGGCTAAATTGAGTCCTGTCACAAGGGAAATAACTTTGGTGAATTCAGAAGTGAATTTTGTCCATTGAAAGAAACACTATTCTTTCTGGTTCCTTTGGAAAAGAAAAAGAAAATGCAGCTATAAAGTCTTCCCATTCAATTTATTTCATGTTGCATACAAATGACTTAAGGCCATTTCCAGTGAAATTGTGGGAGACTTGGTCCTGCAGTGCTTGTTGAGCTGGGGAGGGCAGAGTGGGGCAGGTTCACACAGGACAGGGGAGAAGCAGCTGTCTGGACCATCACATTTCTGAAAGGTTGAACAATTTCACAGAACAGCTCCAGATTGTTATTTTAAAGGAAGTGACAGAGGGCTGCTGAGAAGAAATTACACGTGGACATGCTGTGCTGAGATGCAGGGAAAAGCCTGTAATTTAAGGTCCACTCTTACTGCTCTGAAAGCCTTTTCTGGCATGAGGAACAGGTTTTTTGCCTTATTAGTGGTAAAATGTAAGTTTGGAGTGGTTTTTTCTGTCTCAAAAGATGTTTGGCTCCTTTAGGAAGACTTGAGGGTCTTCCTGATCTGATGTGTAGCTTTAATACTATAATGCTTTTTACACGGATCTCATATATCAGTTCGTCGAAACAGACAACCTGTCCTGTCCTGCTGCTAAACTGTGGTATTTGTCCACCATGTGAATTCAGATATGATGAGGGTGAGTTTTGGATGCACACACAGAGATAGCTACACAAAACCTGGATAAGCTCTGCATTATTAGAACTGATATCCTCTTTGCATGGATTCAGCCACTATAGAGACAGAGTCGCAAGCATGTGAGTAGCTTGATTCACTGCCCTGCAGCTATTGTTGAATTGTAGCACATTCATTTTAAAAATCAATTTATATCTATTTCATGTTTGCAATAGTGAAATAAGATTGAGTTGGATGTTAAAACCCAGGGACGTTATACAGTTGGAGATTGAAAATGAAGAGATAATTGTCTTCACTTTGACTGCCTTATGTTGATATTATTCATATAAGTAAAGCAATAAAAATGGTTGCTTCAGCCCCTCATTTCATTCTCTAGACAAAATAGAAGCTTATTTCCTTTTCTCAATTGATAATAGTTAATTGGCAGGCACTGTAGTCTGGAAAAATATCTTGAGGAATAGTTGTTAATTTCACCTCTGAGCTAAATCCTTAGGCTCCTGAGCTTGCTTAAGCAGAGATCACTGAGAAGAATGCTCCCTGAAATTATTTTCAAAAGGACTGCTGCATATAGGAATCCCTTCCATCCTCTGCTCCATTATTTCTGTCTGTTACTGGAAAACATTCTTGGTATTATTAAATAGCTTTTGGGGCTATGCCTCCTTCTATTTGTTCTGAAAGAAATTTGCAATGTGTTTGCGAATGAGGTTTATCTGGAAATGATAAGGTGTTGGGACAACCTCAGTGGCATAAAGCTTTGCTTAATTATAGGTGGGAAGGCTACAGATAGCAGCATGCAGGATTGCCTTTCGCTTCAGTAGGTTTCAAGTCCAGTTGAGGAGGGATTAGGGGGGTTGTTCAAATCTGAGCATCCATGTTGTGCTTGGCTTCTCTGCTATAACACCAAAATAGCACAGGTGACTACAAGTTTTACAGTGTTTCACTCAAAGCACATTCCCCCTACAGGAGCAGGAAAAATATGGGAACCACGTAAGCTTAACAGTATAATAAATTGATGAGACTTTGCATTCACAGCTCCCTTCTTCCTAACTCAGTCAAAGCTCTCCGCTTCTCATGTGGGCCCTCCACAGCTTAGAGTTAAAATGATTTTCCTGATTGTCCTCTCAGTTAAGTTGGTTAGTGACAACTCTGAAATCCTTGGCGGACAATAATTTGTTTCAGAATTCATTTAATACTCAAAAAAGGTATATTAATTTCAACGAGCATTGTGAGGATGAACATGCAGGACATTAAATTTAAAATGATACTTCTGTGCCTAAAACCACTAAGAGTTTTTCCTGTTTTATCCAGCAAAGCACTTTGAAATTTTGTAGCATGGCTATGCAAGAGCTTGAATAGTAAGTGCACTCTGCCACTCTGGTGATGGGATGGTTTGCCATTGTATTCTGAAAGGTTTTTCTGGCACCACAAAATACAGAGTAAAATGCCACTATTCCAAGCAATGCAAAAGGTCAGGGATTTATTTCTTAAGAACTAAAAAGCCATAGGGTTTGGTCACAACATATGAACCCAGATCAGGAAGATTTGCACTTGTGTTCTGGTTTATGTGTGCTGAGTGCTGCAGGTCCCATTGGAAGGGAGACAACATGGACACCAGCAGGGGGTAATTGTTTGCTCTGCCCCTTCCTGCTCTCTTGTATCTGCAGAAGAGGAAGAAAGGAGAGAAAAAGGATCTCCTCAGCTGTAAGCCACAAAAGATTAATTTTGTCAAGACTACCTTACAGATTAGTTTCTTCATGTTATAAAATAATAAAAGCTATTTATTACTACCCCTCTGAGTGAGCATTCAGTCTGAGTGAGCAAACAGTTTGCACATGCAGTGACAGTGCTGGAATGCAGCACCGTGCAAAGCTGCAGGCATCTGTGTCTTCACTGAAGCTGGCTGCAATGGTGCAACAAGCTGTGAGTGAGATGCAGGCTGGTGGCTTTGCTGTCTTTGCCCATTCTCAGCTTCCCTGAGAGCACATCAGGCCACCAGTGCTTTCTGCTCACAAATACCTTTTGGCTCCTATTTGCAGAGGACTCAGAAAAGGAGCCAAGGGCCAAGCTCAAAGCCATGTGGTGAGGCAGCGACCAGATGAGGAGAAGACCCTGACCCTAATGCTGATCTAGCCACTGCCCTGCCCTACACCCCCTCAAGTGGGGACTGAGCACTGCCTGGCACAACAGATGAATCATCAGATACTGCTGCTGGACTGTGTAGATCAAACTGCCTGCTAATATTTCATCCCTGTGGAATACATGGCTGGCAAAAAATAAAGATGTGGGGGGGCATTTCTGCTTTCTGACAGAGCAGCCTGATCCTGAAATACCATGTTGGTTTCAGTTTTCTGTGTGAGCTTAATAGCTCCTCTCTTCAGTAGTGGGATAAGAATTGGCCATGATACACTACCTCTGCACAGCTACCACAAACAACTCACAGAGATTAGGAGGCTGCTATAAAGATGTGTAGGAATTGCTGTCAGACCTGACAGTCTCTGACTAGCTCACCTTGATAGCTCCTTTGTACTCTAGATTTATGGATTTTTAAAATATACAAAGAGTTTTATTTTCTGTGTTTATCCCCCTGATAAGTTGAGATATTTCGGTAGGGGAATTTGTCTTACAGAAATTAGACAGCTATTGTTTCATGTGTTATTAATTTTGTAGCTGGAGTTCCTTTTCTCCTCCCCTTTCTCTAAAGAGACTGACGTCCAGTTTTTTCTTCTGGAGGAATGAAGGCATGAATAAAGTCGGGTAGCAGGTTAATGCCAGATGCGTTCCAGGAAGTATGTAATAAAAAGTAACACACCAGACCTAGATTAGAGGTCCAAGATTACTTAAAACCCCTTGAAAGAAAGACTTTTCCAGTTTATTTCCTTTATTATTCAAATCCACAGTCACTCCAATGTAGCTGAGGCAGAGTTGAGTGCAGACCTGTCCCAGGCTGCCAGGCACAGGACATGGGTGGTTTTGTCCCGCTGCAGGAGGGTGGTGGCAGACTGTCCCCCGCACTGGCAACAGGTAGAAGTACTCTGTACTGCACAATACTTTTTAGATTAGTGATTCTTTGACCACAGAACCAGTTTGGACTTGTGCTTGAGTTCAGAATTTCACTGGACTGGCTTTGATTCACTGAATTGAGATGTGTTAAGAACAGATTTTCAAGAGACATGATGAGAACTTGATGTCTGAAGTCAGCAGGCAATCTGCAACCTTTCATCCTAGCTAAAATAACTTCAGCTTTGGATAATACTACTGTCCATTTAAACCCAAACACAGTGCTGGTCAGATAATGACTATTTCTATAGACAAGCAGGGCATTGTCTTTCTCATTTATTTCTTCTGTTCCTAGTTAAGAATAAATAAATATTGCTTCTGTTAATGCTGCAGGAGCCAAGTAGTGGTTGGTGATTTTGGAAAAGTAAACCATTTTCCCAGCATATTGGAAGCATAAATAGCAAAGAAGCAATGCTTTGAGCATACAGCAATTATAGGAAAATTGGCTTAGAGAATACCTTGTTGCATCATTTTATATGCTCCTGACATGGGACATCACTCTTTGACCTCTGATGAAGGAAAAGCTGCAGTGCCTCTGAGCTATTTAGGTACTCGCCTTTTCTTAGGATTGGCAGGTTTTTTTGATCATCTAACCAGAATCTTTCTTTATGTAGTGTAGGTCTGTGATATCGCTGCTTCCATCAAGAAAGAAAGGGAATGAGGTCTTCTTTCCTTTGGAGAACAGATATTTCTATCTCTGAAGACTATTAGCAGGTCATGTTCAGTCTTCTCCTCAGGCTAAAGGACTCCAGCTCATTAAGTCTTTGCTCACAGATATTTTTTTTATGTATATTCATAGAATGGTTTGGGTTGGAAGGAACCTTAAAGATTATCTTCTTTCAAACCTCCTGCTATGGAGGAACACCTTCCAACAGACCACGTTTCTCAAAGCCACATCCAACCTGGCCTTGAACTCTTCCAGGGTATGTGACATTCACAGCTTCTCTGGGCAACCTGTGCCAGTGACTCACCATTCTCATAGAGGAGAATTTTTTTTCCTTATGTCTAATCTAAGCCTGCTCTCTTTCAGTTTTCCACTCCTGTTTTTACAGTTTTCCTCTGATTTGTCTCCAATAGTCTACACTGTGCCAGGAGCACCAAGAGCTTGCGGATATCTCCATATTGTGACAGGATAGAAATGGAACTCCAATGACACAAAAATATGCACTGAGTAAATAGGGACAGAGCAGGGATGCAAGATAACAGCCTCATGATGAAGCACTTCTGCATTTCTGAGGGTGACCAAGGAAGACAATGCATGTCCACTTCCTCAGAGTGTCCCTAACCAGGTCATCACTAAAGCTTTGCATTAATAAGCTACCTTTAGCACTAGAAACAATAGTAGACGAGAGATCATCTAGGTAATAGATTGATTCTGAGCTCTTACCCTGTGGCTCCACAAACTTTTTAAAGTCATCCTTCATGGACAGAAGAGTATGTGAAAGAGGTAAGACCAAAGCCCTAAGTAGGACAAAAGATAATTTTTTTATTCTTAAGCCTTGTCTAACAAAAGCATGTTGGCCAAGTTTAATTCGGGTTATTTTTTTAATTGATGTAGTTAAAAATAACACAAATCCTTTACAGATCCAGTTAATTCAATAACTGTACAGAGACAAATCCATATAAATCAGTTATAAACCAAATCTATTCATATAGGATAGGGAGCAATTTAATCAAATCCATACCCATGCCTAGATTGTAACCAAAGCAATGTAACTCTTCTGTGTCAGCAAGGCTGCAATAGCCCATTATCCTCTCAAATTTTTACAACCAAGCTGGAAGATATTTTTGAAGCAAATTGGTATTATTGAGACAAATTTTTAAATTTAGGACTTCTATTCTTTATGATGTACTTATTGTATACATGGATAAAGTAAGTATGTAATTGAGATCTTTCACAAAGACATCTCTAAAAATGCAGCAGTTTATTTGCAAACACAAATCCTTATAAGCTTCATGTTGTGGACAATATTTTATCCATGTTACCAAGAGGGCATTGAGATACAGAAAAATTGCTGTCAAATATTTCTGAAAGTACTTTTTTCTCAAGTCTGAAACAGATGTGTCATAGCAGGAGGCACACTGAGAGCGCAGAACCTTACATGTCCTGAAATCTTTAGGAGAAACATCAACAGACCTGCATGGCAGCAGCAGCAGGAGGCACTGCTATGACACGGAAAGGAGCTGTGCTGCCAAGTGAATTAAGAGGGATAAGAGCTTTCTTTTGACCCTGCTCCTCAAGTATGAATTTCTGAGCTATTGCCTGTAAATTACAAAGCTTTGATTTTTCAGTGCACAATTTAATACACGCTTTGACCTTTCAACATGTCATATGAAGCTTTGATCCTTACCAGCCGACTGTCAGGGTGAACTTTGCATAAGATGAAAACAATACATTTCAAAATCATATTCCCCCTCCCTTTTAGAAAACCCATAAAATATTTCTGAGATGGAGAAAACTCATCTATATACACTGACTCAGGGTAAATGCTGCAGAAGTGCTACATTTAAATGGGTACGGTCAGAAGCCTTGATTATCAAGACCTTTATGCAAGGCTGATAAGAAGCACAGATTGTCTAGGAAGAAGGTAAACTCCTAAGAAGAATACAAATCAAGAAAGAGTATTCTTACTTCAGACTTACCTTGGAAAGGATGGGGAAATCACTAATAGGGCAGTCCATGGCTCAAAATGTCTTTGGAACTAGGAGGTAGTTGTATCATTTCATGCACAATTATTGGGTGAGTTCAAAAGGTCTGGCTTAGTTCATTTTAAAAAGAGCTGAGAGATATCTGAACTGCCCACCTGAGAACAATGAAAATTTCATAAAAACAAAATCCAGTGATATTTCTAGTCTTGTTAATGTTATGAAAGTAAAAAAAAAAACCAACAAAAAAACCCAAGACTGCCATGATGAAAAAACTAACCCAAAAGCCCAAACAGAAAGAAAAACAACATAGAAAAAAGGTGAAAATAAATGTTTGCAGCAGAAAGTACTTTAATTTATTTTTGTTTGTATTGGACTTTTTCTGTCTGGAAACCCTATAAAATCGATTGCAGTGTTTTAAAGACTAGGTAATGTATTATGCAATTTCCCCCATGCATGGTAACCCTATATAGTTTTATATCATACACCGTAACCTATTTTCATCAGTTTGAAAGATAAAGAAATTTGCAAATTTTTCCTCAATTAAAAAGCTCTTCATGTTTAGCATAGATGCATCCTAGATCCTTTTTTTTAACTGAAGGATACTATAAAACCTCCCTCTTTCAGAAAATAACAGGATTATATATCCTGTTCTATACATGAGCTGCAACATTTACTCGCAGAGTTGCTGTACTGCTGGTATTTAGCTCATTGTTTTACAGTGCACAGTGAAAATCTGCAATATCAGTTCACAGTCTGTTCTAAACAACTTTTCAGACCTACAAGCTTTGGATGTCAGTTTAAAGACAGGATTTGTCAGTTTTAAATGTCAGTTTTTTCTAATCTGGAAAGTGACTCTAGAGGCAGCATCCCTGGTACCACATCCCTCCTTCATAAGTGCTTTCTCTCAGAATCATTCCATTCCCAAGCCAAAAGATTTCCTGGCTTTCTTCTGACTGCTAGTAGGCATATATTCCCCACACTCACAGAAAACACACCAGCATAAATCTCTCTGACTTTCCTCCCTTTTCATCATATGATCAATGGGACTGGAAAAATGTGCACAGATGAGTGCAGTGACAGGACTCCACAGCCCAGCAGGAGATCCCTGTTGTGCTTGTGCTCAGCGCAGACCCTGAAGGAGGGAACACCATGCCCCTCTGACTCTAGGCAGCCTGGGGTGCACCTTCTAAAATTTGAGCCTGCTTGGCATGTGCAAACTCCCAAGCCACGCTAATTCCTGATTGTCACACTGTACAAAGGACTCCCAGGGAGGGGTGTTATAGACTTACACAGATTCCACATCAGCCAGGATTGGCTTTTTGCCTCAGAGCATTCAAGCCTATTTTGCTGCCAGTTTATGCCAGCACTGCTATCTGACCTCCTCAGCTACTGGCATAAATTGCTGCAACACATCCCTAAATTTCCTCCACAGGGAGCAGATTTGTTGAATTAGATGGTGCAATCTTTAGATAGCTGCTTTTCTGGATAACATGCAGAGGCCAGGAAAGACAAAGAGTGCATCAACTTGATCTGTGCTCAGTGAGGCACCAAAGTGTCATAGGAGTCAGCCCTGGCTGCTGCACTGTGGTGGCTGAGAGGACAGCAGGACTGATTCATAATAAGGGGAGACAGACATGGAAAGGGAATAGAACCCTGATTATAGAAGGGAAATGAAGAGTTGCTTGACAGTGTCACACTGGGAAAGAAAAAGGCTGGGAGGATTAAGGATGGGATCAGAAGATATGTCCCACTTCTCTGTGACTCCAGCATGGCCTTGCTGGCAAGCCAAGGGAGTGGGGGTGTGGTGAAAAAGTCCTGTCTTGGAAAGCGATGATGAGGGCCTGTGAATCACTGATGATGATTCCTGCTTTTATTTTGATTGCATTAGTGGTCTGTGGTGTTTCAGGACCTATTTTCAGTAAGGCAGTTCCTTGGTAACAGGAATAGATATAGCTTCAAATGCTTGTCATTTAAGGCTTGGAAGCACTAGAAACAGAAGTCTGATATGTAAGCCTAGGATGGGGCCAGATTGAATAGAGGTGAGGCAAATTTCCCTTACTCCTCTGTGCTATTATTAAAAGGCCACTAATTAGAGATAGAGGATAATGCTCCTAGATTTTAGCCAGCCTCACCACAGCTGCAGTGGTGTTATTTGGGAATGAGAGGGATAAAGGATGAGATTATAAATGAGAGGGATCATAACACAGACTTTCAGCACCACCAATTAAACTGTGCCTCAAGGACTATCTTCACATTTTCAGTCATTTGGAGACCTCACGATAACTTATAGGAATAAATCACATGGCAAATCACGTGATAACTCCCTTGTAACCTTAAATAATCGAGACTCTGGGGTCAGATAAAGTCAGCTGAAGTAATTTTCGCTTGGTTTCTAAACATGCATTAAAAATTAGCTTTGATTCAGAAGGCAGGGGAAAAAAACACAAAGAAAAACAAACAAAAACCAACACGCATATGTTCTCTCTGAGGTCTGCATTTGCCTGACCCAGTGTAGCCTGACTTTCAGTGCCTTCTCCAGGTCCTCTAGCAATGATATTTGATAATTTTCCCTGCTTAATAATCAGAATCTTGTCTTAAAAGATGTAATTTTTTTGGGTAAAAGAACTGGATATGATATATATACTTCCAATTCCAGCAAATACAAAAGCATGGTAAATGAGCACCTGACACATTGGACAGGTGACATTTGAGACATCCATGTTTAAGCATTGGAAGAACTTGGAATATTTGATCCACGACTTGTGATACTAGGTTGATAAGAGGTGTCAGCTAGGCAGATTTTATGCAGATGTTTAGACTTTCAAACTAGTTTCCTATTAAAAGCAGTTTGGAACAAATTTTGAAAACTTTATACATTACCTCATGCAGTTGACTTTGCAGAGATTCTCCATCTTTTCTGTTAGTACCATCCCCCTACCGCATCAGTACACAGAACCTATCTGTATTTAAGCAGCTTCCTAGTGTGGATCACTATAGGCTGCTGTCTTCTAATTGCTGAATCAAGTATGCATAAGTAATTTACTGAAATTGCATTGTTGCACTTAGACAATTTTTGAAATTACCTCATGTAACTTCATTAAACTTCAAATCTGGAACATTAATTTGAGGGAAGAAAAATAACTACTTCTGTATTATTAGCTCATTCAGGTGATAAACACATTCTCAAAAAAGTCACCTGATGAGTTTCAGTCATCAGATCCAAACTGTAAATGGAATCGTTGTCTATGTATTAGAAAAGCACATGCCATGTTTTGTTAACATAATCAGAAAAATGGAGCTGCCACAAACCCTTTCCCCATCTGCCAGTCATTGCATTAAATGTTTCTGCAATTTTATTACAATTCTCTGTCTCTGCACATCCTGCTCAACTGTGAAATTAGAATTGCAAACAGAAATATTACATTTCTACACAGAGTAGTGGATAAAAAGTCCAATTTTTACATGTAGAGAGACAGGGGAAATGTTTTTTTAAGTCAGAAAAACAGCAGAGGGAATAGCCTCTTTTTCCCCAAGTATGAGGCAGAAGGTACAAGTATCTGTTTCCTTTATGACATTTTTCTATGACAACAGGTAGAAACTGAGAGGTGCAGGAGCATCTTTCTGTCAGTAGCTTTAACACAAAAAGGACAAAAGACTGCCTATACTTCTGGTCCTTGGAGTGGGACACAAGCTGAAGGTTAATAAGCCTGAGTTGCACTGGCTGCTGCAGCTCAGACTGCAGGAATGGATGAGTCAAGGTTGGAGAAGGAGTAGGCAAGCCCTGCTGCCTAAATCCTTGCTTTTAGACCCATTCTTGCTATACATTTGTTGCAAGTCTTTGAATAATGCAAAAGGTATTTTGGAGGGTTTATCTAATTCTGATAATATCCCCTGTACTGGGTGTTCCTGAGGCATTATTTCCAAAGCTGATAAAACACAGTGGTCGAAAAGAGTTTGGTCAGTCCAATTACTGAAGCATCTTGTTTACAGGGAAAGTGTTTTTACACCTTTCTTAATAAAAAGCCTCAATATAAGGTGTTTCTCCACTTCCTCACTCTCCCTTCTCCCATTTCCCTGTCTCATGGTATTTGTTAGCATTTTTAAAGGGTTTTTTTCAAGAGTCAAATACAAACACTTTTGCATTTTCACTTTTCTTGCATGGTACATTTGCGTCCCTTCTGGAAAATGAGAAATATTAAAATGGAAAGAAGGACATGAGAAGACTCTGCTTGTTCAGCCCCTCGTGCAAGCATCCTACCTTCACCATTCAAAACACAGAAGAGATAAAATGAATGACCTCTGGGTTATCTGGAAAAAAAAAAAAATAGCAGTTCCTCTGTAGAATTGCGTTTTTATTTTCTGATGACTGCAATGATCTCAGTCATGAAGTTTAATCAGTCCTGCATCAGCAATACTTGATTTTTCAGCTCTTTGCATTGATTGACATTTACCTGCAAGCAAAAGGTAGAAGCTACACACACTTAGTCCAGCATCCCTAAAGGACTGTTGCTATCTCCTTCCACAAGAATTAATGTCTCTGCTTTTTTTCTCTTAATTTGATAGAATGTTCAAGAGCTGTTCAAAGATTTCTATCTTTTTCCACAATTTTTGTTTGGCAGTCTCCGCCTTGGATCAAAGTCTTGCTCTACTTTTCTTTCTCATCGTAACAGGACTCTGGTATTAGCCATGGCTTCTTGGTATTTCTATGTAGTCTAGCCTACCATAATGATCCATGGAAAATGGCACTCCGAGGAGCAACTTTGTCACGCTCCCTGGCTGAGGACGCGGAATCTGCAGCTGCCTTCCCTCTCTGATGCCATTATGAGTACTTCATAAATACTGCAAATCAGCCTGCTGCATTCACCTTTCTCTCCCTGATCACATTTATCCTTAACTATTTTTAAAGAAATCTAGCTACAGCTGTGTCCCCTTCTACTTCTGGCATGGGGCACAGCCCACAGGGTGCCTCTGTGCTCCCTGGTGCCAGCGCTCAGTGTTCTCTCTCAGGACAGGAGCAAAAGGCAGATTGCCTCCCTCCCTGGCCTGTGGGTATCAGCACCTTTCCCTTTGTTGCAGCTTGGGCTGGCCTGATGCTTCCAGAGCAAACCTGTTACAGAGCAGTGTCACAGCTGGTTACAGGATTCCCCTGGCAACATCCACCAGTCCTCACCCCAGGTATGCTTTTCTGAAGCTGTTTCTTTTTCTGTTTGCAGTTTAAAGTGTGTAGGCAGATGTTTGAGTGTCCACACGTAGAGAGATGCTCTCACAGCTAAACCCTTAAAATTAACTCTCCCTCCTTCAACTTGTAATAAATAACTATAGATACGTCATTTTGCTGCAGCATCTTGAAGCAATTTAAACTTGGTTCTTAAGTATTTACACCAGGTTTTGTCTAGCATTGGTAAGGTGCAATAACAATGATGCAAAACCTGTATAAGCAGATAAGAAAATGAGATCCCATGACTGTCTTCAGAATCTGCCTTGAATCAGCCTTCTCAAAGGCTACTTAAAAGGATTTCTTCTTTTTTTTACCGCCTCATTTGTAGGTTCTACAAGCTGTGCTTTTGTAACAAGTCTTGTTTAATTAGGATTTTAGAACAACGACACACTTCCATAGAAGGTCAGGGATGGCCAGATTTTACTCTCAGACAATTTCCTCAAATCAGATTCATCCGAGGATAAACAATGAATTCAGAAAAACTGTGTAACGTCCTTCTAAATGTCCCTGCATATAGGCAGGGGACAACATACAAAGAGCTTCAACATTTTGCAGTCACAATGTAACACATAATCTAACAATTTTACAGAAGAGAGATTTTCATACCGCTGAAAACTTGTCTGGAATAATTTTAAAACCTGAACTTTCTTGACAGGACCTATTCCGCATTTCCTGAGTTTCATTTTCCATGCAAAAAGTAACTGGCAATTTCAGTCTAAATAATTTTGCTTTACATCAAAGAAAACCAGTGAAAAAGAAAAAGCAAACACAAGTTTGTTATGAGGGTGTATGACACAGGGATTTCTTTTTCAAGCTGCCATATTGAATCTCTTCACTGTAGCTATCAAGCAGAACTGCTTGCATTTAAAAGTGTTGCATAGAAAAAATAATAATGAAAAATAACATCTTTGTAACACTGTAATGAAGAATGAGATTCTGCTTTCACCCACATTTCATTTCCTTCTGTGATGACCTTCTTTTACTTGACAACATGGAAGCAGGAAATGAAGCTTACCATGATGTAAATTTACTGTTATGACCTTGATGCATAACTAAATCATAAAAATGGACAAAGCTAGGATTGTATAACAACAAGAAAAAATGAGCAAAGTTTTGAAGAGAAATTGAACTGATTTTCTGCAAATGTAGCTTGTTCCATAGGATGTGGAACAGTATGAAACAAAGCCAAGTCAAAGGACCACAAGCCACAAGCTGGCAGGTTTTTCTGGAGTTGCTTTGCTGACTTTAAGTGAGGATGAAGATGTAGATGTGTCTGAACACAAACTGAACAAGATATCCCAGTTCAATTTATCCTAACTATATCTATCCAAGTCTAGATCTAGATCTTCATCTTTATCATTATAGACAGAAAATATTTTGGCTTGCAATCTCAAATCAGTATTCCCAAACTTTTTGTTTAAGCTTAACCACTTAGAGATTTTGCCTGTATCTGGAATAGTTACAATTTTATAACAGCTCTTTCCACTTTCTTAAGAGATATGATCAATTAATTATCACCCCTACAAACTGCTCTAGTCATTGTCATCTGGCTTGTCTCAAGCTGGTTTCCCAGTGCAGCGCAAATACATACGACAATGCAGACTCACTCCAAATCAGGCCATGACCAATTTACTCCAAGACCTCAAGGTGACATAAGAGGGTTTTTTGCATCAGATCTCATTCCTTGCAAAGCTACCTGTTAGAGACCTATTTAATGCAGATTTTTCTGACATGATCTATAGATTTGTAGAAATGCAGGGAGACCTGTGGGAAGATGTTTGAGGGTAAAATTAGAGAAAGCTGGGAAGTTAAATTCACATTCTAAAAAATTTATAAGAGCACAGAAATTATAGTAAAATGCAACTGCTACTTCCTGGATGGAATGCAGTTGACATGCAGAAAATCTCTTCAACAATGATTCCCACCCCCACATGGCCTGCAACCTTAAGTTCATGCTAAGAAGAATGAAATGAAGGGTGGAGTGGAGACACTGTGGCCAGGCTCTGTTGCAATCTTTCCAGGGATGGGAACCTGATGGTACCATGTAGCCGATAAATCCCACAGCAGCTGTCAGCCAAGGGACATGGGACCTATCTTGTTGAACCAGCAGCTTGGCAAAATCACTGTCCTTGGATTAACTTGCTTCATTGTAATCTCATTGCAGGCCTGAATCCCTGGAGTTAATGCCAAAGTTACCTGCCTCCAAGGTACAACCACCCCTCACTGAGCTTGCACTCTGTATTTTATTGACTATATTTTTAAGAGTGAAACCAGAGAATTTTACACCAGTCAGTAACAAAGGTATGTATGACTAGAGCCACTCAAGTCCCACCCAAACATAAAGAAATAGTATAAAAGTGAGATAAGGATGGGAAGAAATTAGGGAAGACTGATGGTAAGGTCAGGAATCAGTCAACAGGCTGAATCTATATTCTCCCCTGTAGAGATGCCTATTTGTTAAGAACCTTACTCTGTGTACACCAAATGATTATCTCAAGATAGCACAATTTTGTATTGTCAGTGTATTTATTAGCAAAGTGTTTTATTCCATCCTTTAAGTGTGCTAGCAGTTCCTGGCAGGATAGCCTACTCAACTAGAAGTGGGGAGATCCAGGAAGGGAGTCTCTCTTCCTAAATTGCGATAAAGGATTTGTCTCTGATGTGCTGTCTGCGTGTCTCTGAGCAAGTCAGTTGAACTGCCCTCCGATACAGTGAACTTTCCAGTGGAGTCCCCATAATGGGACACTGACAGACTGATCAGCCACAAGGGTCTCATCATCTCTGGGGTGCTGGTACACTGATCAAACATAAGAAAGTTCAAGAAAACCTGCTTTTCATTTGACAAGATTACTAGTTGATCACTGATTTTCTGCAGTCTCTAAATAATTTATCAAGTGGCAAGAACTGTCATACCTCAGTGCTGCTCTAGTAACATAACTACGAGATGAAAGGCTTACAGTATTTTCCCCATGGCCTGAGCTACCTTTTCTTCAAGCACAAAAAAATTTTCAATGTTTATGTACTGAAATTATTACCCACAATGGTAACACTGTTAAAATATAACATGACTTTAATTTGGATATATTTATTTCCATCAAACCTAGCTATTCAAAGAATAGGAATATCAACTGGGTAGCAAATATGCTTTTCTTAGCTGATGGCAGGATCATATGCCACCTGGCTGAGCATATAACATCATCCAGGGATGCCATACATTTGTGCTCTCAGGGTTTTGTTACTATTTCACAGATGGCCTCTGGATTGAGACATAGTAGGCTGACTCAACCTATTCTGGCTTTTTACTCCAACCTCACTGTGAGATTGAACGCTTCTCTGGTATGAATAGGGGATGACTTTTTTGAAGTCAACAGAATGGTACCCACTAGTGCCAAATGAGAATCTGTCCCATATTGCTGTTTTAATTACAGTCATGTCAGAGCTGCTGTTTCATACATATCGATTAATCAAAATGTTACATGAAACATATGGCACCAACAGGAGTAGAGTAAAGGGCATCATCTTCCAGTAGTCTTATCACATGAATATTAAGTCCTCATCACTATCAGATAATACTTAATGCAAGCATATTTCAGTCAGGTGTACAAAACCACAGGGATATAGTCATCACTATTAGGTTGATGCAAACAGCTGTCCACATGGGATAAATTTAATGATATACTCCAGATGCTGTTGCAAACTGGCTCCAGAAATCCAGCAACATGCCACTACTCATCCTTCCAGATCCAAGCTCCCAGCTTCCAAACTGAGCTTTTCTTCTTTTAACAGCACTTAATCATAGCTGATCCTGTAATTCCATAAACAAATCAAGAGATACGGCTCAGGACCAAAATATTCTTTCCCTGAAGACAAGTCTAGACACATCACAGCATTTTTTATTTTGCTGGCTATTTCTTTTAACACTGATTAATCCACCTAGGCTGCATTTTGAAGCATCACCAGAGGCAATTTGCATAAGCTCTTTTGTGTGCATGGTTTCTCTCCATCTTTTCAAATCTCTTTGTATCACAGGAATCACTCTGATCTATCTTAACTAAGTGTTGTGGCACCAAGCAGCTGCTGCTCTGCCAGAGTTCCAGATTTCCAGAAATACAGAACAAAGGTCCCAGCCTTTTGTGGTCATTAAAGTTAGTCTTGCAATTTACCATACGGATCAAGTTGTTGTATCGCTATGCCCTTGATGGAATCCTGTCTCTGGTAATTGCTCTGCCTTTATCAATTACTCTCTGCTTTTCAGCTTTACACTGGTTTTATGCTGATTCCATTGAAGCCCTTGGGTGGTTTTGGCACTTCACTACTTAGCTCAGTGAAATTGCTTTTTTAAACAACTAAGTTGCCACTTCTAGTTTTGAATGTGATAGCAACTTCAACACCATTCAAAGATACTCAGTCTTTTAGACAAATAATGATGAAAAATGCTGAAAGTCCAGTGCAGATTACTCAGCATAAAATTATTGTGTATGTTGGATTTTGGCCAGATAGTTCTACATCTCTATTATGAAATAAGAAATGAAAGCCACACTTTTGAAGGCTGGACTTAACATCAGGGGGTGTAATGTGTAGGGATGGATACTGATGTGCCACCATAAAACTGCAATCTCTCTTGCAGGTCTGCATGCAAAGCCAACTGCTTCCATCTTTGATCCAGATTTTTCTGCAAAATTACAAAGGAGGCAGCTTAAGACCTGCTCTTTCCAAAGTAAATGCTCTACATGGGAAATGATCTTCTGAGTCTCATTTGTGTCTTCATAAAGCATGACCATGGTATGTGGGGCCAGATGCAAGATGGAGTCACATCCTATGGTCTCAGTTTTGTGGGCATTTCCTCAATTATAATTTATAAGATAGACATAACTTAAACAAAAGTAATGGGCACATTTTTTTTCTGCATACACATAGGAAGAATAAACTGTTTATTTAACATTTCAGATAGCATTATCCCTAAATATGTCTACTTTCATTAAGTAGGCACTCTGAAAAAGATTCTCAAGCTATGAAAAATAACATCAACACTATGAGCCTGCATCTCAGGAACATTTGGATCCAGAAACACAATGTCTGTGTGATAAATGCCAAATGAAATTATTTATGCTAGATGAAGGAAATAACTGGCCTTAATAGACTGTGCAGTGTCATCTGTATCCAGAGTTATTTGTCCCGTCATTTGAGACTTATCCAGTCACGACAAAATTTCCATGAGAAAAAACACAAGTCCTTTACACCTGAAGCAAATTTGCTAATGCAACAATGTAGGAAACTAGGCCCTAAAGAGGAGCTGCTAATGAATTTCACTATTACACTTCATCTGAAATGCTCCTGGTTCTTTTATTAAGATGTAAGCTATTAATCTTAGAATAAACTGAGAGGTATTTGTGTCATTATACTCACTTTCTTTTTCCATCTCACAAGGAAATTAAGTAATTTTTCTTAAATTTTCTGACTTTTGAAAAGATCCTCCAATCTTGGGCACCTTTTCCACGGCACTACAGACATTGACTTCATGGGCAGTTGCAAATGTGCAGCTGCTTAGGAGAATCTGGTGCCAAATCTGACCCTGAAAGACAGTGCACTTGGAAAAAATGGAACCAGGTAGTTTTGTTGGATAGTCTTGAGAGGGGGCCAGACAATGGATTTCTCAGTCACGTTTTCTCTTCAGCTGAGCACAGTACAGCGTGAAAATCTTGTTAAAATAATTCCTTCTAGGTACTTACAGCCCTTTACTATTAATATACAAAAAAGCATCTTTCTGTGAACTATCTATCCTTCAATGTAGAAACAATTTGCAAACAGTGAAATTAATGACTGGAAATTTTGTCACAATACTGACACCTTTCAACAGCAATCTCCAGAAGTCATCACTTCAAGTTTGATGAAGAAAACAGAGGGGCAAAAAAACCCCTCTCTGTCCCAGAAGTAATCCCAAACACCTACTAGAAAAGGAAAACTACCAAGGCTTCAGGAGCTTAGCTACAATTTGTGAGCTCCAGTCACATCAGCCATGTCTGCATTGTTTGAATTTCCACATCCTAGGAGAAAGGCAACTCCATACATTACTGAATTCATATGCATTAATGCAAAGATTTTGTACATTTCCCTCAGATCCTCCTTGAAGAGATGTCTTAACACGGCAATATCAAAACCTCTCACAATGTGATTTCAGAGAAGAGTTTTTGCAGATTAAACTGTGTTAAGATAGGGCAGGAAAGGGAATAAAAGAAAAAAAGATACAACTGTTAAGCTATGCATTTTCTAGTTTTTATTCATTATCTTGGGACTGGATGCAGGGGGCACTGACCAGTTTGACACAGACTGTATGTTAGTTTGCATTCTTATACAGGGCAGGCTGACATCTTGGAAACCTGTCAAGGTTGCTACTGTCTTTTAGAAGCAGCTCCATTACTTGGGGATATAACAAAAGTGCTCACAAAAGCATTTCAAAAGTATAGAAGACTAATTGACATTTTACCCAAGATCACAATGCATTCAAGGAAATTCAAGAATTTAGAAAATGATTTCTAAAGTACAAGCCACAGTCTGTACATGCACAAATTCAAGGTCATCAATGCATTACATTTTTCTTGCATGGAAAGCACGTTGGTGTTTTCATTCTGAGCAAGATCTGAGTTTATTCATGGGGACAATGAAATCCAGAAGAGAAAACAAGAAGTCAGCATACATCTCTTCCCTCTGCGATCATCTGCTCTGCACAGCTCAGTGCATAATGAGAACTGTTACAGGCTCCCAGCCACTTATTGCTATTCTTCTCTTCCAGTGCAAAGTCAGCTGGCACAGCACAGACAGCCTTCACTGGTGTTTTCAGCTGAAATGTTTTCCTTGTGCTGCAGTAGGTGAGGATCACTAACAAAACAGGTTCCTTCCCTTCTACTGGCCTTGCTGTGGAGTGGGCAGCCCACAACAGAGGTGTGGCACCAAACTAGATGAGGTTTAGTTGTGTCCTACATCTGTGCAGCTGAAACTGCAGGGAATATCTGAACACAAGATAAATTGTTACATTAAATCTCTCACAGAACAGTGGCTGCTCCTGCAGCTAGGATCACATGTGACAATTTAAAGCTAACATTAGAACACTGCAGGGCACAATTACATCAAATAAGGAAAGTTTTGGCAATTTGCACCCAAAGCAAAGGTGTGGACCTTCAGTTTGAATAGGTACAGCTTCTTGAGAAGGGATGCTTATAGTCTGTGAGATGATCTTTGTTTTCTGCTAATACAAAGCTATGTTAAAATGAATCTTGTTACCTATTTTTTCTTTTTGAAATGATTCAGTCTACCACATTCTTTAGGATATGCTTGAGCAATTGAAAGCTCAATTTGTATTGATGTTGCAATTGTATCCTTAAATAATGACTATTACGGTTGACGGGGGATGAGCTCTAAAACAGGTTAGAAATGATTAATTATTAGGTCTTAAAGATGGTTGCACATATATTTGATTCATTTTATGTTTGTTTCATTTTATCTTTGTACCAGTGAAGTTGTGTTGAAAAATTGGTGGCTAGAGAAGCAGCTTTGTTGCCATTTGATGATAGAAGAAAAAAATATTGACTGTTTCCATGTAAGCACAGGAGAAGTGTCCTTCATTCCTCATCGCAAATTGCCATTCTCTTAAGTCAGCAGTTACGTGTATGGAACTTTACTGTCTCTGCAGTAAAGTTCGTATTCATCTGCTGTGAAAGGAAGGACTAGAAAGAAAGTGTTTGACCTGAAAAGTCAGGCATTCCCAGGGAGAGAACTCCCTCTCTGAGCTTTGCTGCAGTTGTCTCGGTTAGCTGTAAATTCTTAGCCGTGAGCTACACATGCCACTTCTTTTATTCTCATTGCTTTTAGGTTTCAATTAAAATGCAAATACAGGAAAACAGTTTATTTCTTTGAGCTATGTGCAGGCTTCTTCATGGGGACTCCTTGATCCTTGCTTCTTTAAAGAATGGAGATTCATATGCAAAAACAGAAAGACAGATCCCGCTCCTCCTTGTAACGGTAACAATCAGAGGCCATTAGAAAGGTTATAATCCAAATTGAAAGAGAAGTAGACAGAGCAAATCATGGTAGACAGATGTGGCCTTATATTCAAGGTATTGGGATCAAGGGGTAGGACATCTGAGTCTAGTCAAAATTTGGCAGAGTTCTTCCCTAGGCTTCCAAAAATAATTTTCAAATCACTTACATTTAGTCTCTCTAAAATCCCTCCCTTGTTGCAGGTCTTGTTTACTTGATTGAAAGTCGTTTTGCATGAGCACTGTTTCTCAATATACTGTTCCTAGATGTACTATCCTAAATGTACTATTCCTAGCCCTCAAGGCCTTTGGGATCACTTAGGGTGTCTCATTCCTTTTGAAATGTAAATAATACTCATAAAGAGAATCTGGGTCACTCAGGAAAGCAAGGTATAGTGAACACTTGGCATTTAGTTGTTTCTCTGGCCACTGGTCAGTAGGGTCACAGGGAAGAAAGACAGGAAAAACTACAAGAGAAGGAATGTATATCTAAAAGGAGGGTTGTACTGAAAAAGAGATGGGAATGGGAACTTGAGAGACTGAGGTTACAGGAAGGTAGAACTGAGTACAGGACAAAAAATAATTTAAAAGGAGAGATAGAACAGAAAGAAAGAAAATAAAAAATTTGAAGGTGAGAAAGGACCTGGGAAAGAAAGAAGAATAAATGGGAAGACTAGAAAAGCAATGAAATTTGGGAGAAAATACTTCGGAGAAACAAATACACTACATAGAAAGGAAGGGGATAAAAGGAGTATAAAAACACATGGGGAAGACAAAGAAACGCAGAGGACTGCAATGCATTTGTTCCCAGAGGGTATGCATCCAGTGGACATAGGAGATACAGAAAGTCATTCTGGTCCATAATGAACTCTTTGATTCTGTAGGATGATAATTAAATACCTATATACTCATTTGTGTGACTGTCTCAGGCTAGAAAATACCTTATCTCATCACTGAAATAACAGGAGTTTCCTCTGAAGTATTTGCCTTGGATTTTTTCTAAATAAGCAGTATTTTAGCACTAAAAGAAAGCAAGAGTGGATGAAGTATGGCAAAATTGGAGAAGAAGGAGCAAGAGAAAAAACTGAAAGAAAACCCAGGTTTAAAACAAGAGTTGACATCTTAGGTAATTTTATTGGCAGGATCATTCAGTCTCTGCTGTATTTCATTAGGCTGCCCTACCTCCTAGCTTTTCCAGGGTGTGTTCACAATGTTTACTGTGTTCTGTTCTTCAGCAAAAATTACTGACCAGTATTACTATGATCAAGATAAATAAAGAAATAGATCAATTTATCTTGAATATTGTTTATAATAATTCAGATGCTTGCTCTGACTACTCCTTGAAGTGGCATAAATAATTGCAATCGATGTAGTGTTAGAAATTGCTTATATCTTTCCTTCCAAAACTAAGTATGCTGCCCCTTGTTTTTAATCTACTAAATGACATTAAAATAGTCATTTGGAAAATGTCCTCTGAGGCTGCTGTGTTCAGTCGACTGTTCTTGATTAGACTTGTATTAGTAGCACTGAAACCCCCCTTTGTCATCTGGAAGCTGTACTAAGACTTGTTCCAGTTTTATGTCATATTTTATATTTAACCATACTTAACATTATCATGAGCCCTAGAATAGCTGTCCATATTATTTACTGAGAATTTGCACTGGCTCCGGAGGTTTACCAGTGCTCTGTGTTGAGCAATAAAGCTGTAGGTTCAGGTTCTTTATGTGGGCCTGTCTTTAGATAGGTAATCTAGACATTTAAGATATTTAGATAGATATTGGACTGATAATATTGCTCATTCATTTGATAATGAGCAGGCCAGAGAAGGTGTCCTGAATGGAATCAGAAATTAGTAGTAGCAAGGTCCTAATTGCTATAGTTAAGGGCATTCTTAAAATGACAAAGGTTGATAACCCTTTTAATCTCAATTATTTTTTGATTCTATGATAAAAGTGGTGATGGTACATGGCAGAGACTCTTTACACATGTCCATCTATTACATGAGACAAGGATGTGTTTCTGAGGTCACAGATGCAAAAGGGACAGAAAACTAAACATATCTGTAACTGCTCATTATGTAAGTGACTACAGTCAGCTTCTAGTTTCCAGGATGATACACCTGTCTTTCCCTCCACATCAATGATTTTCTAATTAGACTAAAACAGGTCAAAAGACTTGACTGGGTCTGTCTTAAATTGACTTCTAGATGTCTGCCATTTAAACTATGACTTAAGATAAAGCACATCTACTGTTTTTGGGGAAAAAAGTATAGGAAATCCCTATTGTGTAGTGCCTGTGCATGGGACTTTCCTTCTTTTGTTGTGCATTTTTAGAAGTTGCTTGTTTTTAGGGGCAGGAATTTTAAGAATATAAAATCTCACAGTTAAAACAGACATATGCTGAACTCAAAAATTAGGTCTTATCTTTTCTGATGAATTCTGATGTGTTGCTTAGCAAGTGACTTCAAATCCAAGTGGGGTTTTCAGATGGGGTCATTAACAGTTTGTACCTTGTTCCCAGGGTGCCCATCATGAGACTCCTTGTCCTGATTGGCAAGAGTGTGAAATCCTCACAACTATAGCTGCAGTCAATCAGGGATGTGCTCTCAGCATACAAAATCAGATCGACTGCTAAATACTCTGAAAACGGAGGTACTACATATCTCAGTGTGCTTGGTATTAGTGGGTGTGTTTGACTTGAACTCCTCTGTGGCTCAGTTTTAGGTCTACAATAAGGATAATGACAGCCTTCACCTCACCTGGGTTCGAGAAGATAAATTCATTAATGTTTGCAGAACACTTAGATATTAGTCATCAGCACTACAGAAAAGTCCACGAGGAAATGAACAGTTGTGTATTCAGAGCAGGGTTTGAATGTAATGCAGTAAATAGGAACTAAGAGCACACAGTGAACAATAAGAAGAAAATCAAATATTAAAGAGTTGTTCATTAAGTACGTCCTGTGAATTCTGAGCACTGAGTGAGACAACAGTTCTTTGTAAATAAAAGCAAGTGATCATGGAACTAAGAGATGTATCATGATGCATACATACCAGAGGCTAAACTAACTTTGCAGGAAATCCCTTAGTCCCGTCATTTCCTAATTGCCAGTTCTTACCCTTGAAACTTTGATAAAATTCTTAAAATTGTGCACACAATACTTTCATTTTGATATACACATATTAATATATACACACTTCCTCTCATAAACACACACAATCACAGAGCACAATCTATTTTACACCTTTCTTTTGTTCTTCCACTTTCTTCTTATGCCATTTCAACATCCAACCTGTTCATAACTGTAAATGTAGATGTTGTGTTTAATGGCTTACACCTGAGTATAAATCTGAAGGCTAAATAGTTAAAAATATTAATAGACAAAAGACTGACTTCTTGTAAGTAACCAAATACAGTTTTGCAGACACATTTTCATCCCAATATTCCAAATTATTAACCTGGCAGTTTCCCATATTTCTCTCTGATATATTCTTTTCATTGCTTTTTATGATAGAGCCAGGTTTACATTTGCAAATGAAAAATATTAGTTTTTTTAGGATGCTAATAACTTTTAGTGCCAGACTCTAAAAGCACATTTAATATAGGTAACAAAGCAATTTTAAAGATACAGAGCTAACAGTGCAGCAAGTTAGACGTGATGGATATTGTAAAACTGTGTAGCCACCACTCAAAATGGACTGTTGAGGGTGAATCACTTTCATAAAGAAGACAGTCCTTATTTTGCATATACAAATAAGATACAGATATAAGATGTGGTTTCTTATTTAAAATAGATCTGGGTACTCCATATTCTCCACAATGTCTTAAAAAAGTCATTGACTTATGACTGGTTTTAAGATGAGCAACAAAAATTACCTCACTGCTGTTCTGATCTGTTCTGATTCATGTTAAAGGGCAGCTTTTCAGGATGTCTTATGGAATGTTCTCTTCAGGTTTTCATGAGAACCAGAAAGAGCAACTTTGCTGTGAAACTTACACTGATGTGCCTAACTTTTGGCAAATGGGGGTTATCCATCGAATGCAGCTCTGAACAAACGCATAGAAAGATGTGGAAAATATGTAAGTAAGAAATGGGGATTTTACAGACATAACATCCATTTGCTAGAGTCCTTATCCAGAACCTTGTGTGGCTCCCAGGCAGGATGTAGCACCTGTACAGAATCTGAGGATGGGAGCACAGGTTGAGGGATAGACAGTTTGGAGATGATACGGAGTGGCCAGTCTTTGTACACAGAATTAAAATGATAGGTGATGTTTCAACTGCACTGAACATAAGTTTACTTAGCAAACATTAGAAATGTGAATCCTCTCACTATGCTGTGCAACAGAATTTATACCATTTATAGCTTTACAGAAGAAACTATCCTGGGACCAGGCAAACCCATGAGAGACAGATTCAGGGGTAAACATTTCAGTGTTGGTTTAATTTTGAGACTGATACAGTACAAGTGATGTAAAATAAATGTCAAGGTGTGATGAGTTCATCAGAAAGAATATAATTAGAGAGCGCTGATTATATAAACAAAATACCATCCTTCTCTCCTCCGCAGAAAAATTAATTCCACAGTATTAGCTTTGAACAAATGCTTCTCTCTGTCAGTGATTTTTCCTGGCATTTATAGTCAAGGGATAACTTGATGAAATTTATTTTTCTGATACCCATATGACCACTCTTTTTTTGACATGGAATGTTGCCCATGCATTCAGGCTGTTAATATTCGGATGTGTTTTTTGTTCAGGGCCCACACTATGGAAAATTTGTACATGAACCACCACTAATGAAAGCTAATTGTAAGTGGTCCAATGACCTGTTTTAGAGAAGATATAGAGATCGACTTAATTCTAGGAAGCATGGATTTAAGTGGAGTATTATTTTTTATTTTCAGCATTGATATTCAGGGCACAAGTGGAAAAAAAGAAGAGCTTAGATGCTTAGATGCTGGACAATAATTCATTTGGAAGGGCAAGAAATAATTTAGAGGTGTCTGTGAATTGCAGGGAAGAGTAATGGTGTTACTGTATGTACCATGGCTCTATACCTGAAGAAATAACAGGACTTGATCAATGATAACTTACGTAGAGGAGGGATGGGAGATGATGAAGAACCAGCAGAGGCATTCCTGAGAGAATAATGATATCTTCCCCCATGGTCCACATCGCCCTACGCAGCAGGTGTGTTTGGATTGATGAGAGCTGTGCCAAGGGCAGTCAGTAGTAATTTAGTGTGGTAGGCCATGCACAAACGACTTTCGTTACTGCTGACAGCTTCATTACAGCAGGACCATCCTTCACTTACTGTAGACCTTCTTCCATCAAGCTGAAGACAAATGAAGGGATGTCCAAGACCCTATATGTTTGCAATATTATCCTCTCCATTATGTACCCTGGCCTGTTTTTGTCTATAAATTCTGCAGTTGTACCTTTGAAGTGTACAACAAAGATCCAAAAACATCTCGAATGCCTTCATTTGCATGCACTTACTATATGTCCTCCAAAAGATACACCAGGAGAAAATGAAAAAGGGGCTTTAGCATAGCCTGAAAATGCAGTGTTTTCTGACAACTTATAGGAAATGATTTCCAGAACATGCTGGGTCACCATGAAGTCCTTTTCTTTCTGTCATGGAATGAACCATCTTTCTCTAAAACTGAGTTTCCAACCACTTTTCCAATACCTTTTTCAAGAGAATTAATGGGTTTCTGTAAAGCAATAAACTTACCTAGACATGAGTCATCCTCCTTAATCTTTTATGTGGGTGTATGCCATAGGATGGAGCAAGGCTTTAGTCAAGTCTGAAAATTCCTTTTTCTCGCAGCAAGTGACTCAAAGCAAAAGGGAATTCCCATCTTCTGTGATAGAAAAAGCAGCACAAAGGAAGCATGGGGGCTGCTCAGATGCTATATGCATACAAGGACTGCAGGAACACAGAACGAGAGAGTAAGGGGTACACAAGCCAAGGCTGCATAGAGCTTGATGCAAGAAATCAGAGGAATGAAAGTTTAAAGGATCTTAGACTGAAACTCTGTGTTATAGTCTTCAAATGCATGAGAGAAGGTGCATTATTTTCCTGCTGGTGAAAGAGGTTTTACTAATGCTACAGGACTGATTGAATGGTTTGTGAGTTTCTATAAGCTCTGTAAAATCACTGTTTGTGACAGCCTTTGCCTCTGGTTGTTATCATCCCACTCAGAAGATCTGTCAATGCCAGTGCAACAACTGAGATTCTTCCTGGGGTAAGTTCTAAGTCACTTTTAAATTATACATTCAACTACCTAAAAAAAGACCAAGGTACTGTACATAAAACCATTAGACTCCATAGTAATAATATTGATTATAATCAGAACATTGAAAGAACATAGAGTTTTATATAAATGTTATATCTTAGATTTGGAAGGCATTTGGATTTTTTATTCTAAGGATGCATACCAGACAATAATGTAAGTTTTTTTATTGACTACAGTCCCTCTGATTGCAGCATTGCACTAGCTTTTATAGAAGTCCCTACTGGAGGCTTGGCACTGCATCATGGAAGTTCAGTACTTCTTTGCATGAATGATGCTCTGTGCATTTGTCACACAGTAAGTTTACTCTTGCAAAGGTCATGTGTGTGTGTCTGTACAATCACAACATTCCCTGCCTACCACAGGAACTCTCTGTCTGCTGCAGGAGCTCCCAGCAGACTCAACTCTCTGACCAGGAATGTGCTGATTGTGTTGTAAAGAGGAGCCATCCATCTGGCACAGGCAGGCAGGGTGAAGGTGCAGCCTATGTAGAATTTGTTACTGTGGATTACAATTGGACATTAACAGCAACTCAGTAATTACAGAATAAAATGAAAGCCTTCCTACTCCATCCCTAAGACCTGCAATGTAGCTATCAAGTCAAAGGCAAGAGACTGGACAAATCAAATCTAATGCAAAGAAACCACTGGCACACTAGATTGGTATAAAGCGATCACATATTCACAGTTTATCAATTGTTAACTATTATAAACATACGGCAAATTATAGCTTTGAAGGAACACTTGTATGAAGGCAATTAAGTAGCTTTGTAAATGCTCATGCTAGCGTTCTTGAGTCAATAATCTTTGTTCCGTGCTTCTTAGGAAACAACATGTAAACACTCTCTGTAACAAGAGGATCTGGCAAAAAACCCAGTTATGTTTCCTAACTTATTTATTTTAAAAACTATATGTTTTATAAAAAAACCCTTCACATAAGTGCCCTACACATGATGACTTTTCTTCCAGTGACAAATTTCATGAGCCACCTGGACAACTACATCGAGAATGTTTCTGTGGAGCTGTAGGTGAATGTTCACGTGAATAACAGCAGCACTGGGAGAAACAACAGTGGAGTTATGGGGAAAACCTACAGCTGTGAGTGAGACAGTTGGCATGACATAAGTTTCAGGTACTTTGTGGAAGGGCAATAAACAGTGGAACTCTAGAAAATCAAAGAGGAAATTAGAGACTAAAGCTTTATGTTGAGGAAAGCACAGGGACAGAAACTCTGCATTATTGGTGTACGTGGTTAATATAAATTAACATTAAAAAATAAAATCTCTAAATTTACACCACAGAAATTCTTCACATTAAAATTTCATGCTTAAATGGGGAGAATATTATGAGTTGTCTTGACTTCATAATCAGGAGGGGAATGTTGGATACACAACACTGTGTGTGAAAAGAGAACCTGCAAGGGCTGAAAACACATCTGCAATGAGACCTCTCATTTCCCATGAATGTTAGCTAAGTGTCAAGGTAAAGCACTGTGCAAAAGTAACATTCTTAGAAATCACTGGTGAGTGTTCCTTGAAGCATCTATCTTCAAAAGGAAGAACAGTAACTGCAGATTCAGATTCAGCAACCTTATAGAAGTGAAAAAAATCACTACAGTAAAATTTAACTTCAAAATGGAAACTGTGGTAACCAGGAAACTGTTTTAAAGGATGAAGGGGAGTAATTAAAAGGGTAAAATATCTTAAAGAACTTTTCAAGGCACCACATTGCATCCTCAATATAAATGTTTATTCCTATAAAAATAATCTAAATGACAAAAAAAAAAAAAGGGGTATGGTTAAACAGCAGAGGGAAAGACGCAATTATAAGTAAAATGACATCCTTCAAAAAGCAGAATTTATATTCAAAGGTGCAAAACAGAAAATGTGTAAAAATTCTGATATGCAAAATTAAAAAACATAACAACCTATATCAACACTGATTCTGAGAAACAATCTGCTAATGGCATGGAAATTGGTAATGCAGTCTCTCTAAAACATGAAGACCAAGCATCCTTCCCAAGTCTGTAGAGTTGACAGATGGCTGAGCCATGGAAGAAGCCCTGGAGGATGCTGTGGCCATAGGGGAAAGGCTGAAAGAACTGCTTACATTAGTGTTGTTCACATGGGAGCTTAGAGAGGCTTCTGCCTCTACTTACCAGAACTGAGTCCGAAAAACTGCCTCAAAGTGAAGTGTCAGCAGAAGGGGTTTTAGAGCAGATCAATAAAATGTACAATAACAAACACCGTAAGAAACAGATGGTATTAACCCAAGAGTTCTCAAAGTTGCTGCTGAACTACTAACTGCTCTGAGTGAACTCTTGAATAAATTAGTGTTTATTCCAGAGAAAGAGCAGGTGGCAAGCAGAACGCCCATTTTTAAAGGACCTCTGGGGTCTCTGTGGGTGGGGGAATAAGCAGGGTGTGAAATCTACAAACAAAAAATGTCTGATTTTCTTATCAAACAAATGGACTGAAGCTGTGATAAAGAATAAAAACAATAGATGTGGGTAAATGTGACATCCTCAGGCAGACTCAGTAAAGCTTTTCTTAAAAAAACAGTAATCTGTTCCTGGGATCTTTGGGCATGTCTTATCCTTTTGACATAGTGCATTTTGATTTCCAAAATACTTTTGATCATGGTCTTGTCCAAAAGTCTGTTGGTATTAAAAGAACATAGTCTCATAAAAAGAGAGACTGAGAGAATTTGTCAAACATATAAGATCACAAATAACTTGAAGAAGGTAAGCAGGGAATGATTATGCACAGACTTTTATAACCCGAGGAACTGTGATTATTAACTGAAATAGTCTAACAAACTTGAAATGAAAGAAAACAACTGTTTACTCAATGTATAATTAAACTGTTGAACTTATAGTCATGGAATGAAGAAACTAAAATCACTACAAGGTTTAAAAACTGACTTGAAAAACTGATAAAGTGTAGGCACACCACAAGCTATTAACATAAAATACATGTTGCAGTGGTTGTGTCCACCCCAGGAGTGACCAGGGAGCCTCAGGACCCCAAAACAGTGGAGGTCTGCTGGTGGGCAGGCTCAGAGGTCTAAGACCACCCCCCTTTACCCCTTTTAAACCATGTTCTAGATAGTTCTCCTTTCCTTAATTCCCCACTGGTTCCCAGTTCACTTGTTCCACCACTCACCTTCCCCACTGGTCACTGTTCTGTCACCCCACATCCTCTCCACCCCTTGGCCCCCAGAAGATTGGTCTCTGATGTTCTGCCTGCCCTCGGTGCCGCCCCGGATAAAACCCCGGATCCCTCGGTGTTCTGTGCTCTTTGTCCCTGCATCCCTTCGAGCAGGGACCCCAATAAACCCCTCGGAGCTCCATCCAAAGGAGTCCTCCTGCCTCTTTGTCCCCGGCGGTGCTGCAGGAGCTGTCCAGCTCTGTGTGTGAGTGGCTGTGAGTGTCCAGCAGCTCCGGGGTGCCAGAGCGTGTCCGAGTGCGTTTGTGCGGCACCCCCGGAGCTGCTCCCACAAGGACGCGATCGGGACGGACGCGATGCTCTTTCCACCCCCGCCCTTGCATCATGTCAAATATGCATTTAAACACTGAGTTAATCTTCGGTCTACATACAATGGGCTGGTGTAGGCCTCCTTTTCGTGTTCTTTCCATAAGCATAATTTTCTGATCAGTGTTAGAGAGAGAATACTGTCCACTGCTGCTATTCTCATGTTCCTCTAAATGTCAATATGAAAACAAACTTTTTAAGATGCACTTAATATAATAATATTAAATATTGTATGACTCAAAAGAGCAAAGAAAGTGAGGGAAAGGCTATGGAGAAAGACTACCACTATTTTTTGGTTTAACTGACATTAAATCTTGAGAAGTATGTTAATTCAAACCAAACACAAATAGAAGTAATTTAGTATTAGTACCTTTAAAGATATGTGGGGAAAATCTATCTTGGAACCAGAATATTAGATTGGATTTGAACTTCTACCAAAATCCTGGCTGATGCACTGCAAAGACCCTCCAGGTTTCTCTGTTTCCTATCTGCAAAATTGGGTGACCTCCCACAGTAAGTCCCGACATCCAGAGTGTGGTTAGCATAAGTACTTAATGTTTCAAGGCACCCAGAAAATGTGTTTGAGAAGGCTCCTAGCAAGTTGCAGTGTCATTAATCTTTGGAATTTGTTTACAAGCCTTCAGCCACTTTTCAGTCCATGCAACAAAGGCTTACATCCAAGCCTATCTGAATTAATTCTTGTAAGACCTTGTGAGGCATTGAATCAATATAGTGTTTTCTGTTTAACTTACTCATCTAAGAATATTTTACATTAATATAGCTCTTCTCAACATGAATGGTACTGAAATGCTTTGCAGACTATGTTAATACAACTGCGGCACTAAAATGCTACACTAGCAGAGAGTGTGCAGAGGAAGAAAAATTACAGCCAAGGACAACAGGACAGACTTTCTGTTGTAAGAAACTGTTTCAAAACCTTTACTGTGCACTGACTGAAGTTTGTAGAGAGAAATTCTAGAATAGTCTGTCATTGATAACAGTGCTGCCAAAGCAAGGGAGAAACTGAAATATCATGGAGTTCTCAGGAATCCTCTGCCTTGCTTGGAATCCTTCCTACTCCAGTGGTGTCTATCACATGTTCTGCTCTCTCTTCTTCTATACTCTTGGATGTGATGAAGGGTTATGTAGCTCTGAAACTACCCTAGAGTCACATCATCCCCAAATGTGTTTCTCAGTTTTGTGGAGGTTAGATTTGCTTCAGAATCTCTGCCTTGCTGCAGAACTTTGGGAACTAATTTGACTTTCATTCAAAAAAGGGCTGGTTCTTCTCCTCAGCAGGAAACGCTGATGCTCGAGGCAGGAGCTGTGCCTATCATCAGTTTCAACGTCTCACCATAACTGCAAGAGTGTGGGAGTGAGATCTGGGATTTCTCCTATCTGACACTGACTTCAGGGCTCTTTCCATGCTGTAACCCGTTCAGGTACTGTAGGTAAGTTTCTGATATTTGTTTTTCAAATTCCCTTTACCTGGGAGTGCTGGCAGCTGTATTCTGCTCTTTGTCTTTCCCTCAAAGGCTCTTGGCCTGAACTCCAGTGTTTATTTCCTTTTTGAACATTCACAGTCAGGCAGACGGGAGGAATGAAGGAGCTGGAGATACTGACCTGCATACAGTATGAAGTGAGGGCTGGGGAAGGATAGACTGGATGTGCGTTTTGTCTCTGCTGGGCATCTCATCTCTACTGAGATGAGGGCTCAGAAACAGAGTAAAATTCACCATTTCAAACCCTCCTGGGCAAGAAAGAAGACCCAGGTCCTCAGGGTCGCACTAATGGAGCTCAGACTTCACTGTTGCAGCCCAGGTTCCAGGATTACTTGGAGAGTGGAGCCCCAAGAACCCATCCATCATGAAAGGTAATTGCTGAATTGAACATTTATGGATCTCCATTGTGAAATGACACCATGGGGGTGGGGGTATGTGAGAAGAGTGGAACTGAAGGCTGTCTCAGAATTTTTCTTACCTCAGACTTTGCTTTCCTGTTGCTGTTGAGTAGATGGCACTCATTTACCATAAAATGACACAAATGCCATCTGGCACCTCCCAAGACTTTCTAAGTGCACCAGTGTTACTAACTCTAGTGTGCTCTTTAATGGTCCCATTACTAAAACTGCAGTGGCTACCTAAATTTCACACATCATTTTTCATTATGTCATTTCATACCTACTAGAAGAATTCTCTCTCCTTTCAACACTGGATTTATGCAGCTGACTTGTGGAGGAGGACTACTGCTGACCCTTCTCTCTTCCTCCATTCCTTCCAGAATCACTTACAAAGTTTTGCCTGATTTCAAAGAATCAAAAAATCTCAGCCTGACTTTATCTCATGACAAAAAGAAATTTCCTTAGGTCCTGAAGTCAAGGATGGCTACACATGACCATTTTTTTAAGGTTTAAGACAAATATATATGCTAGGTTATGAACTTGCAGCACCATTCAAAGTAATTTGCTGCTTCATGGGTTGCCTGGCAGGAGGAAGCAAGCTGAGCTGTTTAGAATTTTTTTGTATGTAATTAGAATAGTTTTTTATTAAGATTGAGTTAGATTCCCAACAATACATCTGATGGCACATGAAATTCTGAGAATTGCAGTGCAAGCAGAAACAAGATGTGAATTTTAAGTAGAAATGTCGCACTTTTCTGGCCCCCAACAAATCTCACTACTAACCTTTGCTGCCCATAAAAACCGTGCCAACCCAATAGGCTTACTTTGACAATAGGAAAAAAGAAAAATAGCTGTAATGATTCGCAATGGATAGTTATCATTAGATCCCAAGAATATAAAGATGTAGCACATAAGTTAGCCAAAGCTGCTTTTCCAAGCTAGGTTCGTTTTGCTATTGCCAAAATTTGACAGTGGTAATAAATTCCATGAGGTTTAGATCAGCTTTTTGTTCTGTGCTTACAGTGTCCAGCATGATGAGGGCCTGACCCACATCAGAAAGTCCTTGATTCTACCAAACTATAAATAAAATAATTAGAAACCTTTTCTATAAACTGTTCGTTCTCCAGTTTTTTTTTATCCGGGCATAATGAACATGTTCTGAATTTGCTCGCGAAGTACCTGTGTGAGAGCTACCAAAAGAAAATGCAACTGTTTTTACTGAATTTTTTATTGGAATTTATATCCTTGGATTTCATCATTTTTTTTTACCCTTAACTGAAAATTAATTCCCTCTACCTTTCCCTTCTCTTTCTAAGAAAAATCTGAATCAGTGGGAGAAGAAGTGGGATGGGTAGAAAGAGAGTGGAAAAAAAAAAAGAAAGGGTTCAGCAGAACTCCTGCTGACATCAAAAGTGGAAAACCAGCCATGGTCATGTTACCTTTGCCTGAGTTGCTTCAATACTGGGCTGTCTACCTAGAACAGAGAGGGTGACTCTGTAACCCAGCAGCAGTTGCAAGAACATGGGTTAAGATGTGCTCTGTTCTAGTCACAAATTAGCATCTTATTTCATGTGGATGCTGTGACCAGGCCTAGACAAGAGAAAGCATATTTGCCTCTGTGCACATGGACAGTTATTGCCTGCAAATAACCTGTCTTTAAATTAGCCTATTTGCCTTTTTGTTTCATGATGTATTTAAATATATATAGGGCTCTTAGCAGCTACTATCTAATCTATAGAATCTGGGATACATTCAGGTTTCTGGGCCCTCCAGATTTTTGGATCTAGGTGGGTGTTCTGGCCACATTCAGACTCATATGACACATATGACACCTGGGATGTACTTTATTCTTTTCTGTTGCCTTCTTATCCTGGGAAGGAACCCAACCGTAGAGCTCTGTTGTTTCCTCACTGAACTGGTTGATTGAGCATTTTTGTAAATATATTTCCATATGTAGATGGATGCTTCTGCTTTTTCTTATTATAGAGAAAGCTCATAACTAAAGCATAAAAAACAGGTAGTATTTAGATTGAATGAGAAACTGTTCCACATAAAATTAAAAGAAAATCACTTTTTCCTGCAGTTTGGCCTAAAAGGAAATTAACTTAATTGAATATGGACAGCTCTATTTTGCAAAAATATTACAGCCAAAGGTAATTTGTTTTTTGAAAATATTTTAGCAGACTATTTCAATTTCAATGAGATTGCTTGCTAGAAAATTAAATACATTTTCTGTTAAATGTAAAAATGAATTTCATTGTCTGCATTGCTCAGGCAGAACTATAATATAATTGTGTTTAATACAATTAAAACCAGTTTTTATTAAAAGTAATAATGCAGACTATTGTCTACATTACTCAGGCAGAACTACAATACAATTAATGTTTTGTATCTAAGTCACTCAGAAAATACATGTGCATTATTACATGATCATTTTGAACATTGCATCCTCACAGCTTTCTATGCTAGTGGAAAATGTTTTTACTCCTTCTAGTGGACCCCTGTTGTTTACGAGCTGGTAACAGATTTGCACAAAGTAAATTTAGTAGTTTTATCTCAGTTATTAGTGTGCTCAAACAAGCAAACTCTTCAAAGCTCCCATCCCAAAGCATTTCTCGTAAGTTTTTGTAGGGGTCTTAATGCTTAAATATCTCGTAAAGTGCTCCAACAATCCTGAAAACCTCCAAAGATCCTACAATGAAAACTGCTATATACTCTGGTTAAAAAAGTGTTTCTATTTTGAATTGTAACAATTTAAGTGAATTCTAATGCATGATAACAGAACCTAGGCGTTACACTGACTAATAAAGCAGCTTAGGCTTCTTGGGAAAGCAGTGTATGCTAAAAATTGTGGTGGAGTGACTGGTTTTTCTAAAACATAAACAGAACCTTGAAGAATAGGAATGGAAACAAAAAATCATGAAAGGAAACAAATGTGATTTTGGTAAGGGGTTGTGTCTAACTAAGCAAATACTCATTATCCTTTATTGAAAGAAAACCTTTAATAAACCTTATTTCTCTTCAAAAGGTCATGAGAGGAAGGATGGGAAGATGAGGACAGGAATCTGCAAAAGTAATCAAAGATGGTGGAAACAAACTAAAGAGATGTAACACAAACAGGTAGTTGAAATAAAAGTGGGAAAAATTCCTGGAAAATTTGTTGATATGGCTCAGAAACTTTCTGTGAGCATCAGATCAATCCTGGTGAACTGTTTGACATCATTCCTTCTAGAAGCAGAATTAACCCTGTGTGAAGGAGCAGATCTTCTAAAACTGTTCTCTTATTTTACTTTGATTGTTCACCTGAATTGTGGGGTTTTTTGGGTTGTTTTATTTTTTGTTTGTTTTGGTTTTTTTCTGTCCCTAAACATGAATTTATTTCATATGTTCACCCAACGACACAAGGAAAGAACTCCTGTTCCCTTTCCCCCGTCTACTTTTTTCCTATTATTCTTTTACCTCCAGAAGGCACTGAGGATCTCACTGTTATAGAATCAATGCTCAGCTGCATTGCTGTGTGTTAGCTTCCAGCACAACTTTGACTAACTACGGAAAATTAAACATTTTAACATTTTCAGTAACATTTTATCAATAAATACAAGCACTGCTAGTAACTTTGAGGCCTGGGTGGTAAAAAGACCCTAAATAGAAGGGAAAATTTTTGGTTCCAAGATTCACTGCCTTGGTTTCGTTCCACAGCACAGCTCTCTGTTTTTCACTGAAATTTTCTTCCTACCTTTAGAGAATCAGCTTCTTTTTGGGAGTGGGAGTTTGTAAATTAGAGGTGTAGAAACCTGTTCCAAGAAAGTTCTTCTGGATTTACATGGATTTTGGCTAGTTCAGTTCAGAAACTACATAAAACCTGATACAAGGATGCATTGACTGTTAGCCATAGAATTTTTTCTTTGGATAATTCAGGAAAATGATGATGGAGGATTTAATGGTTTTAAGTGTCTGTGATACAAAGGGCTTCTACTGCACTGTAGGCACCTGTCTGCTGCTACGTCCATTCCACTATTTCAATTTCAATTTGACACTTGGAATTTGTCCCACTGGAGATAATTATAGTTATTTTCATTACAATAATGCCTGGAGATTTCAATCAAAATTAGAAAACTTCTGCCAGGTAGTATAAAAACATACGACAAGACATAATTCCAACCCTGAGAAGTTTACAATTTAAATAGACAGGATGAACAATGGGAGACCTATTTGCATCTGCAGGCATCAAACCTCAGATCTTGAATACCAGACTGTGAGTGGCTTGGCCAAATGTAAGTGGGATTTGATAATATATTTCTTGAGTTCCTGGCAACTCTTTAAAAAAAGACTGCAATAGGTGCAGTGTGAAGAATTATTTGCAGTTTTCTGAAATGAAGTTCTGATCTGTAGCCATTATTTATCATGTGTTGTGGGATTGGCTGTGTCCCATCTCACTGCTGTTCTCAGTGTCAGGACGAACAGAGGCTGCTGTTATATTCACTTTGACAATGCACCTCACCTCAGACCTTTAGCTTCCACTGCTAGCCAAACACTCCCCACATGCCTAAACCTTCCGAAGTGTTACTGACCTTACCTAAAAATTCTCAGTTTCTCATCTCCTAGGGGTCTAAGGGATCTAAGGATGATATTAGGATTGTTCCACTAATTCTCAGCATGAATCAATAATGCAGACATCCCCTAACCCTTACTGCCAATGATCAGTCGCAAAGCAAAACCAGCTATCTAAAGGTGAGGCATTCAGTACCTTTTGCACAGCTCAGTTTTAGCAGCTCCCGGCACTAAACAATTTTATGGGAACTTGAGGATTGAGAAAGACACTACAGAAAAGAAGTATGTAAAGCCATACAACATTTCCAGTTGGCTAAATCAGTCTAAGCAGCAATTTCATATCCAATAGGAAAGAAAGGAAAAAATTCAAAGTCGTTTGCACTAGACCTTAGTGTGCCCTTCAGTGCCTCATAAAGGCAGAATGATTTTATTACTGTTTAGTCACAAGGACACTGAGACCAAAGTGCTGAACAATTTCTACTTCTCTTAATCACAGGACTTTTATACTTAGGCTTCACGATGTGCCATGTATGTTTCTGTGTTTGGTTTTGGTGGGGGATTTTGGTTTTTGTTTTGTTTGGTTTTTTAATTTGATTCGGTTGTTTGCCTTTGAATGGAACAAAAACAATAACTGATTTCCTTACAGAATGCTTTGTGGTTTTGGAGTGTCTACAGACATTTCTGGGAGAAATTAATCTGATGTCCTTTGTCTGTAGCTGTAAGTCAATCTCTCCAAAACCTGAAATAAATCTGAAAATCTCTGAAAGGAAAAAGTTATAAAAATCAGGGTTGCAAATAAAGAAGAGCCCCGCCAATATTAACTCTTATAGGCAATGCAACCAAAATCATCATAGTAGTCTTTGCAGTAATATGGAAGGAATGAATATGGTGAGGCAAAAATGGAGAAGGCTTGTCTTTCTTTATAGTAGCTGCTACACCATGTGAGCACATAAAAATTGAAATACATTTAATCACCCAGTGCTACTGAAAATAGGAGCTTTATCTATCAGGAAGCTCTGTGAATTGCAGGTAGTCACAGTGAAAATGCAGATACCTGAAGACCCAGGCTTGTGCAGTAACTTTAAATAATCTTTTCTTTTTCATAATAATCACAATTACCTCAGATGGAGCACATTAAAGCAGTGGTACTGTGGCTAATCTTACAGAGCCTGCCCTGTTTCCTTGGTAAGCTCCCAATGACCAGGAAAGGCACATAGCATGGATAGGAAGCTTTGCCTGAAGCTCCTACTGCACCCATGACACACATCTCAAGAGTTATCTGAAACAAAGGATAACAATTAAGCAAAACTATGTGAGCTTGCTTCCTATCATCATCTCTCCACATGCTTCAAAATTTCTATCCACCCAAACAGACTTGAGTTTTCGCTTATCTTTCTCTTTCCTGGTATGTATACATTGGTAATGATTCCTGAAGTGCAGGGATGTGGCAGAGAGAGAAACAGCTGGTGAAGAAAATTAAATAGACTTGGAAAGCAATAGAATAAGCTCATGGAAGAAAAATCCATCAAAGACCATTGAAAACAAAGAAACCATCCCTAATTCAGAGAATTTCTGAGCTGCAGACCCTTGGGTATTGATCCCCTACAGCTGGTATACATTACCTTGCACTTGCCTGCTCTTATATTCTGCCCTAGGCATCTGTCTAGGACGCTGCTGGAGGTACTGATCTGGTTGGACCATTGTTCTCACTCATTATGGACATACATATTTTTGTGTGACAAAACCTCAGATTTCACTAGCATTACTGTGGACAGCATTGCTATGGAAACCAGCTACTGCAATTTACTGTCCACACTTTAAAAATACATTAGTGTTGATGCATTTGCATCAAATCTCACAGAAATCAACCAACAACTTTTGCATTTTTTTTTACACTTCTGTGTAATGATCCAGCAATAAGGAGCTGTCAGGCTTGACTAGTGACTGGCATAACTTGCAGAAACATTTTACAAGCTCCATACTGATGAAGCTCTGATATCTGCATAGGGCCATCAGGGGAAACACTTTGGTTTTTATAGTGCAAGATACAAGAGGTGAAGGCCCCAGGGCGGTTCAGCCTAGAGCCTGTTTCCTCTCCTCAGAAGCTGCCAGGAAGAGGCAGAACATGAGTTCTCCAGAAGAAGCTCTTGTTGCAACCACAGCAGCTATTATACTGCTGTCATTGTGGCTCTGTGCTGGGAATTTCAGTCCTTGGAAGAAATTCACATCTAACAATATCAACTGCCTCTACAATCCTTTGGTCCTACTGCTTCTAATGGAATTATGGCAGACATCAATATGTTTCATAGAGTTGATGCTGATGGTACCATTAACTCAAATATTTGTTTCAGACATTCCTCCCAAACCTTCTATGTCTGCTGACAACTGTCCCAGAGCTCAGAGTCACTACCTTTGTGCCTTGTAAGTCCTGAAGGAGACACTTTAAGGCACTGAACTTTTTCCAAAGAGATTGCTGTGGTCTACATACATCCTCCCATGCACGTGATGAAACAGGCATTGCCTCTTCTCTCCCCAACTGATTAATGGTGAGGATACATTATCAGAGCTAATAGGAGTCAAATGAAGAAAGCTAGTCAAGTGAAACCCTGTAAATTGGTTCCTGTGCTTTTTCCATCTCTTCTAATACCTAATGCCAGGAATTTTCATTCGTGTCCAGCCAGAGCTAAAAGGGAGAGGATTAGAAAGTAAATAACTCCCACACCTGCAGTAGGGGAGCAGTCAGCTGTTTCATTGCCGCATTTATTAGCAGGACAGAAATGTAAATCTACATCACAGAAAGTTTTTTCCTGTACAACCTGTCATTCTTCTTGGAAAAGTAGATGTGCATGCTAGCTTTTCACATATATGTCCACATCAGTATGTCTATGGATTTTATTATTCTCTTCCCTGACCTATATGACCTTTACCTAGGTGAAATTGTCAGTTTTCAATAGGAATTTTGCTACTAGAAAGCAGGCTAGATTTGATCTGTTCCTCTTAGATATCCTATTATAACACTTTGGTTTTAGTATAAAATTGCTACCTTAAAATTCTGCTGTAGTGCCAAAAGAGTCCTGTAAGCATAGACCAGGGTGTGGTGCTCTGAAGACCTAGTTTTAAAACCTACTGAGAAAATTCTGGGAGGTACACTCTGTCTAGCTTTCCACCAGCCATTGCCAAGGACTAGCAGTGGTGGGAAACATTGTAGGGGAAAGCTGTGTAGATTGGAGCAGTATTCCTGGCTCTACAGACACTCAGATAATAGGCTGCTGCTGTCACCTGTTGTCCATGTTCATTTCCCCTTCTGTCTCATTCTCCATTTATCCACCACACAAGTCAATTTGAAAAATCTGCAATTGCTGTTAAATTTCTGCCACAAAAAATGCAATAGAGACCAAGTGGAAACCACTGGTCTCCTGGAACAGAAGAGATAATGATACTGATCTTTGCAGCCCTACTGCTTCCAAGAATAATTGTGAAAAGCTGGGGAGATTCTCTGTACCAGTGAGCATTCAGAGTCCCTGATGTCTGTGTGCCTCTGAGACTCTTTCCGTGCCCTGTATGGGCTGTTTGCCTGCATGCCCAAATGTATGGCCTGTATGGCTGAATGCCCAAAGTATTTGCTGTTTCCATACTTTGATATCATAACGCGTTCTGTAAGACATGCTGGAGACACCTGGGAGTGCAGGATTTCTCCTCTGGAGGAAAGAGAGAAATGTGCAGGGAGATAAACTGCAAACTCATTTCCTATGCATAGAAAGATGAAGTTTCTCTACATGCACATAGTTTATTGTCCTTGCAGTTGCTCTCTTTCTCTCTTTGCTTCTGTCACTCTGGTGATGGTTATCTCCCAATGCTGGTAGTCAAGGTAATCTCTCCACCTTGACGTAGACTTTGGTTCTGTTATCCTGTCTGTGTAACAGCTGTTGTGACAGAGCACACAGAGTCTCGGGATTTTCTTACTTGAAAGCCATAGAAATTGTCTGTTTTCTTTGTCTTCTTTTCTCTTTCTGTTTTAGAAGTACTACATTAGCAAAACAAATGACGTAAACAGCCTAGACTGACTTCCCTCCTTTCTCCCTTCTCCTCTCAGTATTGATTATTTGAAAGTAATGCAAGGACAATTTCCATGCATAATATTGTTATGCATATCTTTCCTTTTCCCCAGTTAAAGAGTATTAAATTAAATGCGTCAAGCTGTAGGACATTGTAATAAAACATTGTGAGCACAACTGGTTTTGTCTTCTTGTTTGACTAACATTTTTCTTGTTATTTTTCAGTTTGGATCCCTGGAAAAATGTAAAATTAGTTTTATTCTTTGTGTTCTCTTTTTAAAGTTTTATTTAGCATCCTTCTTAATAAAAAAGCCAGTGACCACTGGAAAAATGTAAAATTAGTTTTATTCTTTGTGTTCTCTTTTTAAAGTTTTATTTAGCATCCTTCTTAATAAAAAAGCCAGTGACCACATTTGAGCCATCAACAGCAAGCTTTTCAACTAGCAAATAATTAGTGTGAAGCTCCTAATTAATAAGCAATATGAACATATTAAATCACTAAATGCATCCAATTCTGTATCTTACAAGCAAATTTACTGAACTGTAAACCTAAGTCTGAATAGCAACAAGAACAGAGGAACCTGACCCAGATTTATACCTCTTATTACTACAGCAGGAATTATATGGTAATAATAATATTATCAATGCACTCCCTTTCTCAGCAGTTCTGAGTATCCCAGATACACACTTGCATGCAAATGCTTAAAAGCAGCATTCCAATAACAAACTACTTTATGTTCTACACCATTCCTGATTATCTCTACTGTGATTTTTTTCCATATACATATGCTATTTGTAAATAACAGTGGGAATGAACTTATGAGTTGTTCCCAGACTTCGTTATATTCTATTAGGTAACCAAGGCACATGATTGCCACCTAAGGTTTTTTCTTAACAGTGGTCCATGGTTGTGAGAATAACATACATCAGATTAAAAACAATGGCCAGTGAGTTTTTGATGTCTATATAGATGTTACACAAAACAACTAATTCCCAATCTTTTTTGTAACTACAAGAAGTTTTTCTACATGAGATTTTGTGGCGATCACAAATATGATTCAATTTAACAAACTATTTTTAGAAAACAAAAGTCTGTCTCAGTATGGCTCAGCTAGAATTGCTGCATAACTTCATCTACAGAGCTAAAGTGGCAATGTTGTCCATTTACTGCTAAAAACAACCCAAGTGATCCAGTAAATACAGAAAATGAAACATCCCCTATTTCCATGGCAGTATAATCCCATTTTTCCCATTCTATAATTCTGTATCTCTCAAAATGTCTTTTTGTCTCCTCCAATAAAAGGCATGAAACAAGAAATGTTGAAAACAATAACTGGGAGCTATAAAGCCAGCCGATCTCTCACAGACTGATGCCATTACCTCTTTGTTTGAGTCAGTACTGGACAGTCTTGACTGTTAAACACCAGCTCATTCACCCTTTACAGGACTAAAATAATATTTCACACCATACTTACTAGTTTCCATAAAAAACTGCTGCTCCTTAATGATCTAGCTGGCTTTTTTACTATGAAGCTGCAATATTGGTATGAACAACATGTAATGCTAGTGTGAACAGCATTGTCTTTTCAGACATTAACTAACAGTGGTCTGGATATCCATCAGTCATACAATTCCCAGTTTATTGCTGAGGAAAGTACACCATAACAAATGGTGGTGAGCAGACCAAAACTACAAAAAGGAATAAATGTTCAAGCTGAAGCCAGATTGGAAGAGAGAGATTCGTCTTTACAGACTTGTGCTTTTTCTAAAATATAGCATTGCCTCAGGCCTGGGACATGTATAGGAATACACACATCTCCGTGACTAACGGCTGCAATGTCACATGCATTATGTGCAGAGTGATATCTTCATTTCTGTGTCAAAGGGGAAGGAAAGCTTTAAAATGTTTAGCAAAAGAAAATGTCTGAACACAGTAAAAAATACCTCTCTACCAGTCATTTCATTTTAGTCTAATGCTCTTTTTATTTCCAGAATTACTCAGGTATAAAAGTTCTTTGTTCTTTGAGGATTATGTCTAAATGGCAATTCATCACAGCAGCCATGAAATCTTGATGACAAATCCATAAACTCTGAAAAACATTGTAGGTAAAGTAATCTCCTAATTTAAACATGAGCTAGTCTTGTTCTTAATAGAATAAAACCCCAAGAAGTTATTTGCTGAGTAATGTGCACAGAGATTTAGTGTGACTTGGAGTGTACACATCTAAAACAAACTCCAAATCCTCAGCAGTTTACTTCTCTTGTGAAGCTCACCCAGGTCTGTCTCCCAGCTACTCCTGGGCCAGCTCACCCACTGGCCTGTCTAGTCCAGCACATGCTACAGAGCTTAGAAGCAGCAACCTTTGTCATGTCCTGACCTTGTTGTGATGATATAAAACAAAGGGTTCACCTTGCAAGAGCAAAGCATGCTTCTTCCATTTCTTTTCCTATAGTCCTACTCCCTACTGTTCTAGCATATCTGAGCTATTCTTATTTTATTTTTTTTAACAGCTAAAAGAATCAGTATATTTTATTTTCCCTCTGAAAGTATTTTGCTTTTCAATGGCAATTCCTGTCTCTAGAAATTTCTGTTTTAGATGTCCTGATTTCAAAGAGTCACATAACATTCTGGTATGGTGACTGTTTTATTATAGTTTCTTTTTACATGGAGAAGTTAAGCACAAATGTTTTAAACTAGTTCTTCAGTATAAAAAGTCACACTGTTAGTAAACCAAGGCTAAAAGTCAGAAGACTTTAGACTTCTTATTGAGTTATTTCAGCCCATGATCTGGCAAAACACATCAATAAAAACATTACAAAGGATTTCTGGAATGCTCCTCTACCTCTATCTTAGCCAGTGTTAGGCTTTAGAAACTCCAGTTACGTAAACTAGACTTTTGTGCAGCCTCCAATAAGGTCACCCAGCTGAGGTCCAATCATTACAAAATTGAATTAACACTATATTTTATTTCTGTGAAATCTAATGAGTCTCACCAATATTTAAAAACTAGGATTATTTTTTTCAAGATGAATCAATTCAGTCTATTACTGGATATTTTAACAGCCCCAGGAGCCCAGGAAGAAGCCAGCACTCATAAATTTGTGACTAGTAAACAAACCTTTACCTTTCGGTAAGGCTTGATAAAGGCTTTAAAAAAAAAAAAATCAAAACAAACCAAAATAATCCCACTACATATCTAGCATAAAGTTCATTCACAGGAAGCTCAGTCCCCATTTTTTCTACCCTCTCTTCAGTGCCTGTGCTAGTTTGTTAGACTGGTGAGATAATGTTTGTAGCCATCCTGCAACTCCTGTAGCAGATGAGCTGGATGCTCACAGCCCTACAGCTCCTCTGCCAGGCAGCCAGGGCGGGAACAGTTTCATCAGCAAGAGAAGCAAAAGTTTCCAGACAAAAACCGTCCACAAATTATGGCAGACACAAATTGTCAGAAGCCTTTCTAATGTCAGCTTGAACAGACAAAAATCACTTTTTCTACTAACTAACCACTGTCACAGCTATCTTCTGTCTAGTTTTATGTCCCTGCTGAGTAACACCCTTATGACTAATAGGAAGTTGCTCCAACATATGAATTAGTATTTGTAAAACTCCTTTACACCTTATCCTTCTGTCAATTCCCTCTTATTTATCATTGTGACTTCTATATATTTATGCACAAGAGAGCAAGCAAGGATATGACTAATATGTACTACACTCACATAAACTTGAAGTAACTGTAAAAATCCGGCAGTTTTCTGAAATTGAAACATTCAAAAGAAGTGATTTGATTTTTACAAATGCGTTGTGATGCAACCAGGATACTGTCAGATCTTTAGTCTGGTGCGCTGAGAGCTGAACACCTCAACATCCCATCTGCTGGGCTGATCAGAGTTGAGAGAACAAACAACCTGGCATCCAACCCTCGGCTGCTTATCAGTCTGAGCTCCCAACTTCTGGGGCAGCCAAATACACAGAGCACTTCCACAGGTTGCACACTCTGGGGAATCTGTGCCGTTAAGACCATGGAGGTCATACCTCTAGCCCATTTACCAGAGAATTTAAACAACTTGGATGTTTGTCCTGAATCAACCCCAAACAACATTTCAAAGTATTGTCTGTGAAGTGGAATTCTACATCTGTGCAAATCTCATAAATTATGTTATTAATAGCAAAGAAGCAAAATACATGCAATTTTTAGTAGACCATCGCGAAACACCACCCCCCTGCCCCACATATTTGAAAGCTTTTATTTCATGTTATAGTAAAAGATATATATAAAATGCTCTCTCAACATAAATGGGTAAAAGAAAATCAATACTTTATAAATGCAAAGAACCTTCCATTTTTCAATTATAGGCACTCTTGGACTTAGCCTACATACCTTAACACACTTGACAAATTTAACTTGGCTGTAGCAATGAGCTATACAGAACTAAAATTGATTTATCCAATATGACACAGGAAATCTTGAGAAGAGCCAAGCTAAGAATCCAGATCTTCAGAATTCCCATCCTATGACTTATCCATGCATTTGCTGTCACTCTGTATTTCTTTACATGGGCTGCAAGGCTTGGAATTTATTCAAAGTGAGTGGAGATATGCTAGGTTGTGTTCCCTTTACTGCCAGAGAAGACAGTGTCGGAAATACTTTGGTAGGCTGTGTAAGGAGTAATGGATTGCTCTTTGCTAATCAGGATGTCAGCTGACAGGGCACCTTTTCATCCACTGCAGTTGCAATGTTAATTCACAAAGCAATAGTTTATAGTAGGAATTGCCAAAATCATTAAAAAGATAACCTGACCCATGACTCAGGCACTTTCAGTAGTAAGTGATGTCTGAAGTCAGTAATAAACACTGATATATTTTATGTGTTCTCTGTTACTTTAATTTGAAAGGCATGCTAGGATCTCCTGAGATGAAGGAATTACATAACTTTCAAAGATGCAAAAGGTGCTTCTTCTATAAGACCTGAGTGTGTTTGCAATGCTAGTAATTCAACAAGAAACCAACAGAACATAAGTTTGGTGCCCCGGTACAGGGCTGAAGAAGTTACTCTTGAGTACATTGCTGTCACCACACAATAAACACAAGGTAATGTTATCGGCAGTTTTGGGCTTTTGAATTCAGAAGGGAATTTATCAGGAACCAAAAGGAACCAGCCTGGCAGCTCTGAATATTGAATTCCTTTGCAAAAAAGCTTCATTCACACAATCCTGCCGACATGTGCCTTCAATCCCAGCCAGTGAATGGCCATAGAGACCAGAGTATCTCTGCCTGGAGGTGCTCTCTTCGCTTCAGAGATGAGGAAGGTTTACAGAAAGAAATGTGTGCAGTAGTGCCACTGCTCAGACCTCTACTGAACATAAACAATGGACATCAGTCTCCAGGGCTACCACTGTCAGCCTACCACTCAAGCTGGCATTAAACTCACTTTTAAAAAGAACATACTGCTGATTGATAGCAGAGTTTAACAAGGGCAAATCCAGGACTCCAAATGACCTAAACGTGTGAGAGTAGGACACATTGTTCTTTTTCAAGAGTGCACTGCAGAGTCTAAAATGCTAATAGCAAATGGATGAAAGCAAGGAGTACACCAAAGGATATTTCCAAAGTTTTTGGTGCCACAGAGTTTCAGTAGTAAGTGAGATGGCTAAGCTTGCATGGAAACAATGAAAGGAAAAACTTTAAAAACTGTAAGGAGAGATGCTCATGTTAAGTTAGAGTATCTACTTCTATCCTTTCTCAAAACCTACCTTGCTTTCCCCAAGGAAAAGTTATGGCTAGTCTAAGTACTTCAGATTTCTGTTGCTATAAGAAAGAGGATATCAGGATCAGGTTCTTTATAAAATAATAATCTATAAGGGGATCTCTGACTTGATTCAGTAAAGCATGTTTTTATTGCTCAGTCAAAAGAAAATTCTTGAGTTGTGGTCATAGACAACTTGCTAAAGCCTTACAAATGGAAAAGATGGATTTCTAAATTTCTAAGATGTTGAAGAGTGATGGAAAAGAAGGAGCGGTGGTGAAGTTATCTGAAAAACGGCTGGGAAATTTTAAAGTATTGGAAGTTAGAAAAATAAAAGCAACTGCAGCACAGGGGAATAATGGGACGAGTGAAGAATGATGGTTTTTTTAAAAGAATAACAATTGTCTTTACTTTGTGGCTAATCTGGAGATGAGGAAAATGATCAGCCCTTAGGAATCTGTGTTTCTTATAAAGAAGCTATGAAACTGGCTAACATCACTGGTGAAATCTTGTTCTACTTTGATAAAATTTTAAATGAAAAAAACAAACCAAACTAAAATCTCAGTTTCTATTAAACCAGGTTAAACATGTCTCCTAAGGTCTCTTCTTGTTAAGATCATTAAGTTCATTACTAAGCTTCCTCATACTGTCTGCAAGTGCTCGTAATCATAAATGAGAAGACTAGGAACAGGAGCAGAGTTGATATCAGATTAAAACTATAAGAATTCTCCATGAAATTGTCAAGGATAGTCCTTTTCAAGTACATGATGTTTCTGCATCTTTTTTTCTTATCACACTTTGTATCATAATAGCACTTACTGGATAGAGTGAACAGTGAGCTGCATGCTTCTAGCTGTGTTTACAAATAGAAAGACAGAGCTGGTATCCTAGAGAGCTTATCTATAAAGTAGGTAATAAGTATGAGGAGGAAAATCTCAGAAGGTTAAAGCCTGGGATACTTAATCCTCCCTTTTTTCATAACATGTGACTCCAGGATAGTTCATGTATATTGGGAAGATTCTGAGACCTAGACTTGCAAATGGTTAGGAGCATGTACTTTATTTCTAATTAATTGTAGAATTCAGTTCACATATTTTAATTTCCTTTTGAAACATATGAAATACATTAAAACCTCAATGAAAAAATCACTTTAATAGAATGGATTATGCTATTCATGCACAACTCTAATTTTGTAGTTAATGCAGTCTCCCTAGCCATCTACATGTAATCTCCCCAGTCTGCCACCGTGGGACATTTCAAAGTCATTCTCAGCCTGTACTTCAGTAAGCAGATAATATCAAAAGAAGAGACTCAAGGATGGAATCAACAAAGTTTACTATTGTGCATTGTTAGCTATTGTCTAGAGCAACACTAATTTAGGTTTAACAGGAGAAGTAAACTTTTTGAGTAAAAGCTAGTTTCTGGAGGTCAAAACTGACAGATGATGTCATTTTTTTTTTTTCCTGTTACACTCACTAAACACTTTGGAGGTTTGTGAGTCAGTGGAGGATGACAGATACAGATTTTTAAATGGCATTAGTTTTTGTTCTGAAGGAGGCAGCAGAGACACAAATATACTGGTATTTCCTCATTACATGACGGTAACAACTATAGCCTTGCTTGAAAGATTCTCTCTCATTGCTCCAAAAGAATTTTGGCTAAAGTCAAAGCAAGTATATTTGGTTTAAATTTCCACAGGATGTTGAAATTTGATTCTGAAAAATAACAGATAATTCTAATACAAAGATATGTCAAATAAAACCTGTTGATACTAATGTAGCAAAAAATCAGATCATCCTGTCAAATCTGTATCTCTTGAGCTTCTAATGTATTTAAATATTATTTTTCTTTTCCTCTTTTCTGCCCTTTCTTTTCACTTGAGCTACTTTGTTGAGTGTTTCAAGTTTCGTGGGTGGTGTGCTCAGTCTTTAAGTCCCTAGGTGTGCACAAGCATGCAGAGCTTTACAAAGAACTTCAGCACTGTCATGCTGATTGCAGAGAAAAGACCGCTTGGTTACAGAACTGTGAGTTACGGATTATGGAGACATCTTCATCTGTGGCACAAGAGGCTTCAGTGTTTGGTGCAAAGCTGGAAATATGAAATGGAGGGATAAAGGAGAAATGGAGCGAAAAAGAGGTGGTGGCAAGACAAAAGCCATTTTCTTCTCTTAGAATAAAAATAAATGTTTGCCTTTGCATTCTAAGGGTTACTGTAATATAGCAATTTGAAGCCATGAGTTCTTTGCTGCCTTGATGCCTGTCTGACTGGTCCTGGCATTAGTAGAATTCACTGATATCTGGAAATCTGTAAAGAAGATTTAACTACAGGAAACAACAATGTAAAATAAATTTTGTCCTGGCTGAAGCGGTAGAGACCTGCTTTATGATTTGGTGATAGATAGTGTGCTAAAATGGCTAACTAATAATGTTTTGTACAGGTGCCTACTGAATAGAAACAGCAGCTGTAATATAATCTAAGCAGATCAGATCTGGGAGTACATGAATGTACAGAGTTGATAGTACACAAAGAAATTTGTCTCTGTGTTGCACATGAATGCTTGGGAAAGATAAACATTATCAATACAATTTCTAGCAGTTCAAAGTGATAGAAATTCACCTTTCAATACCAAGATCCTCAATTAAAGGCTCAGTATACCCAGGAATGTCAACATGTACATCATGTCTCCTCCCATTGTGGGAACCACCCTGCGTTTTGCAGGACCTCCCTGCAACGACCTTTTACCAGTCCTTTCTCTGTGTCCTGGGAGACACCTGGAGGAGTTCAGGGGTGTGACACGGGTCTTTAAGGGATGGTAGGGAAACTCTGTGACCTGCAGCACCAAAACACTCCTTATGCTCCTCAAATGTCAATGCATATTTAATGGCACTTAAAAATTAGCCTTTTAAAAATGGGGGCTTCCTTTGGAAACTACAATGAAATAAAGATTCTTTAGAAACAGGGGACACTGGAAGAATTCAGAAAGGATCACCTGCATTACCAATGACAGAACTCACCATAGTCATTCTGATGCAAATTCTCCTCCTTTACAATTTTTTGTCCCTGTCTCTGTGCCAAAAAATCAGAGACAACAATAAATCTGGATTCTCTGCATCAGATTATTTCACTGCTTTCTCCAGGGATTTTCTTCTAGAGAATAAATCCAGTATGTGTTAAGTTTACCAAAGTTACTTAACAGACTGTCCTAGTGGCACATTTATTAATGCCATATATAATGAAGTTTTAACTGTGTAGTAACTTTAGTATCTTTATATTTAGCACAAGAAAAAAGGGACTCCCCTCCCTAACAAAACACACAACAACAAGTGAAGCTTAGAGTGTCGGCCCGTTGCCTTCAAGGATGAATATTATATCCAAATAGCTTTTAAACATATACTGGAAATTTATAAACCAGTTAACTGTGCTCTAATTCATGGAATGGAAAAAACCCATTTATTATTTGTTTCAGATGCAAGAGAATAATAAAAATAATTATAAAAATCTGCCTGCTACCTAGCAGGGAGGCAGAAGGATTCCTGCACTGATGCTAGGCAGCACTGGAGGAAGAAAGCACTGACTTGGAACAGAGTCCTTTCAAAAATATGGTGTTACGGCGGAATCCCATCAGTACTTTCAAATCTGTCACAGCTTTCTAAAGCCACTGTGTGACTTGCCTATGACAGCACAAGAATAAGCAGTGACAGATAGGAACTCTTCATTTAAGAACACCAGGATATAATGATATTCTGAATGCAAAGATGCAGCCAGCATGCAGAAGTCACCGTACCTTTGCTTATGAAACTGTTATGTAGGAATGCAATTGAAATTCTTTACTGGAAGAATCAGAAGAGTTATTTCACACATCCTGTCAGGGAGAAATAGGGCTCACCCACAGAGAGACTTTTTTCAGATTTAGGAGATGATAAATTTTGGGGCAGATATGCAAACCTTCAGCTTGGTTTAGCATTTTAAAGGAAGGTTTTCACAGAAGTCTTAGAAGTGAATAATACCCAACTTTCAATAGGTTGTTGCTGCCATCACTTTGCTAGATGAAAGGAGAATTGCATTCTCCAAACTTAAGTGAGAGATGTCGAAATACTTGATATATGAAAAACTATGGGGAGGGCTTTCTCCAGGAGTGGGACAATCACTTGGCTAAGGGGAAAATGCTCACAGAGCATCTTTCACAGACTTTACAATCACCTAGGATATCCTATATCCTCTCAGTTCTGGTTTCTGTCCTGCTGGGATAGTCCTTTGTTCTGAAGAGTATATATTCGTGCATAGAATATATTTACTGTTTATACCAACAGTCTGCCTCAATAGCTGTTAATTTACAGGTTTCCATAAGATATGTGCCACTAGCCAACAGATGATACATTTAGAGACATAGTAATACACGCTTTACTCCAATAGACATATACTAATGATAGACAAATTGGGTAAGGAAGATCAAAGGAAGATGTCCTTCCCTAGCACTAATGAAGACAACTCACAGTTTTCAGGGTCTTTCAATTTAGTCTTTCAATATTTAAAATGGTCCAGAAAAAAAACCCAGCCATGATTTGTGACTCATCTGGAGTGCTTACAGGTCCAGAAAAGCCATATGATCACACATGTTGGCTAGCTGTAGTATTCCTTATGAAAGCCATAACTCCTGAAGTTCTTCAGAACCTCCATACACTGAAGATGATCCAGTAGTTTTATTGAAAATTTTCCTTAGAGACTGATTCTAATTTTCTGGTAAGCTTCTACTCCCTTTCTCTGTTTTCCACAGCCATTATCATGGTATTTGACTACTCTGCATTTCACTTAACTTAGCTTATAACACTTATTGTTTCATATAAATTTAAAAAAAATCACTAACTACTTCCTGAATGCTGTGTGATATTCTAAATGGGCTGTAGAATACATCACATTTTAACCAAGAGAGGCAGGGGCTTTTCTGTCATCTGTGTCTTGAAGAATTAATTCTAATCCCCTTTTTTTAAAAGCTCCTGTGCTGATGGGTCACAGCTGGGAAGGGAAATGTTTCATAAAATCAATGAGTCACTTCTGATATGTTGCCTACTCCTCTGTTAAGGTCACCCCTGCCTGACTGCTGGAGATCATCTGATGGAGATAACACAACGTCAATGGGTATCTCTAAGGGGAAAACAAAAAACCCCATAACAGCTCACCTTTTTTGCTTGCTGTCTGTAAAAGATATGATTTTTCCCTAGAAACTGAGGCAATTTTAGCCTTGTCCTCAGTACAACAGGTACAGTCTTGGAGGTCATTAGACTGAATTTAGGTAAACAGCTTCAGGGACTGTGAATTCCTTGTCACTGTTCTTTCTGGTAAAACTTTCTGCTATGAAAAAATCCCGCCAACCCTATAATGACATTGCAGAGGATGTACACATTTGGTTGCTAAGACCTGATCCTAGACTGTTAATCCTGCATGTTCCTGACAAAATCTGCCCTTTGGTGGTCACACTGTAAACAACATAGATCAGATCCTCTCTGATCAGAGGAAAAAGCATGCTCTTCCCACAGAAATCCCTTCCCAAAGCCCTTTTTCAAGGTGGCCATTCATTCTTCATTGACACATCCAAGCCCACACAGTTTAAGCAATTTCCAAAAAGACAGAAGATACTTTTTAAACCTTTTGAGCTTGGGCTAATTTTAAACCTACTCCAGCTGAAATATTTACTGCATATCTTCCTCGTAAATTATGTCATATTCAAAAAGTGAAAATCCTCATTTCAGCATCATCATCTCAAGTGGAAAAACTGCAAATCCTCAAACAGAAAATTAGGGAACATTTGTTCTGTCTGTAACAGCTCAAGTGTGCAGCAATTTTTTTTCCCTGGCACAGATGTATTTAGGTTTGCTAGCTGGTGAAACTATTGTAGCTATTCTGCTGTGTCCCTGAAGACAGGCATCCTATGGCTACAAATGACTGTATTATTTAATCATGAAAAGACAAGACTTTGAATAGGAGAAAGCATTTCTAAAAGAAAAGTTACCAAGAACTCTGGGATCTGACTGCATAATTCAAACTCATTCCATTTTTTGAATGAAAATGGAATGCTGCTGAAATGAAGTATTTGTGCCTTGGGAGTACACTCAACGTACCCTGAAGTGCAATGATGTACTTTTTTTCAGTCTTGGATAAAAATCAGCTTTGTAGATAAGAGGACAGGAAAATATGCTCTCTGAGCATTTCACAGACATTAATCACTTCATGCCTCCATTGGAAAGATATGCACATTGTCCTTCATTTGCAAAGTAGATAGGTGCTAGCACTGCTTCAAGCTTTGGGGTGCATCTGAAATTCTTTCAAGTGGTTTGATTTTTAGTAAGCACTTGGTATTTTCTCCTGCAAAATATGTTTGGTTTTTTAAATGTAGCTCTATGGAAACACTCAGTTTTGAAATGTAAAGAACATCAAATCATTTGGCATGTATGCACTTTTATATTGGGTACTACCATTTTGCTCATGTAAATGCAAGACACAGCTTCTGTAATTTACCCAGAAGTGACTCAACAATAAAAGACCTGGTGAAATTCTAATGAAGCCTAAGCATCAAATACATATTTTAACTAACTACTAGATGGTACTTCTTGCCCTTTACATTTCCTTTCATCCATATCTGATTTTTTTAACTTCAGTTTTAATAAGTCAAGTTTTTACCTGTGCAGTCACTGAGACTTAAAACAGCTGAAAGCAGATACACTTTATGATAGTCTAAAAGAAGGAAATGTCGCAAGCACGGGAAAGTAATTTAAAAGTACATCAGCAATGCAAATATGGAAATGTATCAGAAATTAAGTAAAATTAAGCCTTTAAAGGTAAACACTGTAGAAAATGCTACATTTTTGCTGTCCCTGAAAGGGGAAAATGTTCCTTTAAACTGGAACAAGTAAGGAAACTTCACTTCTAGATTAATTTTTGAGATGTGAACAAATGTTGTTCTGTAGGGTACTTAACCTTGTATGCGTGTATAAGTTCACACAAATGACTGAGTCCCTGCTATGGGAGATTAGAAGAACCTAAGGACAGTGTTTAATCACCTTTCACTACACCTTTCAATTAATATCTCTCTACTGTTTTCCTCTCCCCTTGACAGTGGCTATCATGGTTTGTTCATAGCTCATCATTGACAAAGAGATTAAATGTTGTCCAAGGATATAGAAAGTGGCAAGCCCTACAGTAGGACTGAGGCAGATCACATTCAGTTTGGCACCTGACTGTAGGAGCTGAATCCAGAGCAAGCTATATTTTGGTCTCTGTAGGTGTCACCAGTGTTATAGAGGAAAACATGCAGTGCAGCTAAGGGAACATTCCCTCCAGGAGCAATGGACTCAGTATTGAATTGAACATTTTGCAATGGGGAGTTAAAATATTCTGGCCTTCACTTTTCACAACATTCCATTTATAAAATGGTACAAATGTTTACATTAACTGTTAATTTTTCTTTGTCTTTTTAGATCAAAACCTCAAGCATAATATATCTAGGAATGGAAAGGATAGAAGATGCCTATAGTAGTGTATAGTCACATTTTAAGCGCTATCACACTGATTTATATATGACCATAGCGAATTATAAATCCAGTTAGACCTATGGCAGAAAGGGTGCACAGTGAACAATATCATACAGTCTCATTTACCAATTTTTTGAAAAAAAATCAAAAGTCAGCTGCTTCAAAGTTTTACTTTGATCTCACTGAGACCTACAACCTGTCTTGTAGCCAAAGAAAGGGAGACTCAATGAATAAAAAAATGAGCATCAGAATTTTACAGTAGTATCAAGAGCACATACAGAGGGAATCTGAGATTGCTAGGAAGTCAAATTTCATTTTAGAATCTCTAAACATTGGGTGGTACTACACAAGACAGATGAATAAATTTTTGTGGCGCTGAATCCCATGTTATGCTTTGAACCTGCTAATAAGATTAGCCAATAAATCTAAATAGCTTCCTGAGTTCACATTCATACCATTCACTGCACATTTGAGGTCCAAAAGGAAAGTCATGCAGGTGGGCAGACTAGTCAGGCATGAACTCAGGCAAGCTTCATCTTTAAACTGTGATTGTATGTAAAACAAGAACATTTTCATCCCTGTCTTCAATCATGCTCCTCAGTGGTGTTTAAAATATTATCCTCAGTTCACTACTACAATTATCACTCTGATTTCCTTCGTGAGATCTCAGATTTTCAGCTCCTCATCTGAGGTCACAATGTGATCCAAGGGTAGGGGTGATGCACTGCCACACTTCCCCTCTCTCTTTGAAGCCTCTAGGATGTTATTTTGCCCATCTACTTCAAAAGAAAATCAATAGTTCCTCATGCACCTATGCTCGCAGTTTCACAATTTTGCTGACACAAAATCCTTATCTTGTAGCAGAAGGAAAATATTATGATTTTTCCTACTGTATGCACACTACATGAAAAGAACCTTATGTACTTTTACAAAGTTAATGATTCTTTATCCTAAATTGAAATCCCTATGATAATGCTTCTTTTTGTTTCTTTATAGGCTGGAAGGACTTCAGGCAGAGCCTCTTTTGCCCTTCTTTTGTTCCTCCTTCCCTTCCCTTCGTTCCTCCCTTCCTCCCTCCCTCTCGGCATAATTTATCGACATGGGCTGTCTGACATTTCATTGTGATGATTACCTCTGGGAAGGAGACTTGATTATTAGCAGGTCAGCTGGACCCTTTATGTTTAAATAACAAAGCCTCCCTGTCTTCCAAATGCACCCTCAGTTTAAGGATACCTAGTTTAATACTTTGACTATTTGCAAAGAGATCACAGAATATTCTGATTCATCAGGATCATCAAGTCCAACTCTTAAGTGACTAGTCTACACAGGGATCAAACCCACAACCTTGGTGTTCCTAGCACCATGCTCTAACCAACTGAGCGTTCTCATGTGCCAAAGTGTGGCTTACTAGCAACTACATCAGGTGTCAGCGACAGATAAATTGATATCAAACGTTAAATGTTCTGGAATACCACTTTGTTTCTTGAGTTAAACACCCAAGGCTAATTCAGAAACGAATTCCTGCACCTTTGTTTTCCATATGTAAAACTGAACGGTAACTCTCTTCTCACGGCCGATATAAATATTAATGTATTTGCTAAGAATTATGACACAGCATTATGAAGAGAGTAGATTGGCTTTTAATTCTATATTCAGTGAAAGTATTAGATGGCATTTAATAAATAAAGCATGGGAAACTGTGCAATAAATGCTGAAGAAAGGCACTATTGAATGGTACACTAGAATGGTATGGCTACCATTCAGTAAGTACTACCCAACTGGTGCACTAAATGAGGCAGGGGACCCATGGGAAACATTTGATCTTGTAATTAAAGACTATCAGAAAGGCATATGCAGAGGGGATCTGAATAAATGTTGCACTGGAAACATTAATTCTGGTATTTCCTAACTTCAGAGTGTTAGATTTTTCAAACTGGGTTTGTTTTTTAATGTCATTTTCAGGAGATATGTAATATATACGATATTTTCAGTCCTTTATACTAAACTGTGCTTCACTCACAGCTTCTGAGGGGAGGAATTTTATTGTCAAGGGCATCAGTGAATGGTAAAATATCTTTGAAATCACAAAGGAGAGTGACATACCCTAAGCAGACATACTGAACATTGTCAGAATAACAATAAGTTGTGAGAGGGCCGAGGCCCATTCTGTAAGTGCAGCTGTTACAAGAAAAGTTTCTTTCTGGTGAAAAGCCCCATTACTCAACAAATTTTAGGAGTAGGCACTGGAAAATGTATAAATGAGAATGACCTTGTTTTGACAGAGGAGAAAAGGCCTCATAGAATCTGAAAGATCTATTTCTAAATCACATCTCAGCATTGTTTCAATCCAGCTCTGCCCTGGGGTAGCTCATTGTTATACATGTTGCCGTTCTCTCTGCTATGGGATTGGACTTTGTCTTAAGGAAATGTGGAAAGGCTTGTAACTAAGGGCTCTGATTACTAACCAGGGAAGGCTTTGCTTAGGATCGCTGACATGGTTCCTCCCAGTGGTTCTCTGAAGGTGACAGTGTCATAGTCTGAGGGCAACCTGAAGCTGGTTCAGCTTCACCCAGAGGTTCAGATCAGCTGCTGAGCTGACTTTAAAGGCTTCTGCTATGTATAACCTGGAAGTAGATTCCTAATGTGAATAATCATGTCAGTATTATTACTGACTCATGACATAAAAGCATAATTTAGGGTTGTGTTCTATTGGTTTGACAGCTATGCTTTTCCATGTCCAGAAGTCAGGCCTTGCCAGCAAGAACTCATCTCAAAATCTCAAAGTCAGATTGATGAGGCTACATGCAGATAAAGCTACACAGTGCCATATGTTTTGGACAAGTCTACAAAGAATGCAGTGCATTCACTTCTCCTGGAGCATTCACCTACCATGAAGGAATATCATAGAATCACACATCACCATCCAAACATTCTACAGAGAGCCCTGAATTGTAGTAGGCCTATGTTGTTTCAGTGCTGGAATCACACTATTTTTACAAAGAAAGGAGAATTAGCTTCAATGTATTGATCTACTAATAGTATATCAGAATTAGTATCTTTCCTTAGAAGTGTGCTGTATTATGTGAATACACCAGTATATTTAGCAGAGGTTTGGCTCCAGAATGGTTCCTTGCTTCATGCAAGCAGCTCAGACTGCTTTTGTCTGCAGTCAGATCACAAAAAGTCACTTAGCCAGGTGAAAATATGCCTTTAAAGAGTTGTGATTAATTAAAGAAAATTTGTTTATTGTGCATAAGTCTCTCAGCTGTTACTGCTAAATTCCAGGTCAAATTTTACAAACCTGTATATTATGATGTGCAAAATTTAAGTGTTCATCACATTCTTCCCACGCCAGACTTTTAGAACACCATGATATATATGTGCAAGATACAACTGGCACAGCATATTGCACAGTTCATCATTATGTAAATGAACACATTTTTAGGTCAGCAAATCAACAGAGGCACTACAGTTGTTCTAGTCTCCTTGTGAATACTATTTATTTCTTCAAACTTCTACATTGAGAAATGAAAAGAAATACCTTAACATTACAAATTCACAAGTATTTTAAAAACTTAAGCATTTCTTTTCTATGCACAGCATAGTTTGTGACTTTGTCAGTTTGCTTTCCTTAAAGCCAACTAAATGGCAGGAAATCTTGTCTGATCTTTCTAGTAAACACAGCTTCAGACATAGGGACAGTTTTATAGTGTAAATAACAGTCAGGTTAAATTGCCACTATAAAAATTTTCTACTCATGATCAGTGATTTCTACTTTTCTAGAACGTATTTGCATTTTGACATTTCAAAAGCAGAATATATATTTTTTTGTTTTGTTGCTCTTGAATATATAAAGAACCCAGCCCAGTAGCTAAATCAAGATAAAAGACATCAGTATTCTCTTTTCCCTGGGATGTATCAACCATCATTATGAATGCAGACAGTAAAAAGGCAATTTGGGACTCTGAGAGCAGGTTGCAAAAATAATTTACAGTTGTGTTCACTGTTGGCATAATACTAAATCACATCAACACTCTTCATTTGTTCAGGCTACATTCAGTATGGTATTAAAAACAAGTCTTTCCATTGGTATTTTTATAGTTTTTTGCAAATAGGATATTTTCTTCTAGAGGTCTAATGTGCCAATAGAGACATCTCTGCATAGATACCAATTAGTTACTTACGTTGCAACGATAGACATTACAACATAGACACAGTGCGGAATGAAAGCAACTTATTACGGCATTTGTCAGGCAAAGTTGCTTCTCCTTCTTTTTCAATTATACACAGGAGCAGTTCCATCAATGCTCCTCTAGTAAACATACTGCCAGTTTTAATTATTGAAAATCTAGGACAAACACACTGAAGTCTTAATTATTTTACACATTTTTTCTTTCTGGAACACTTTTCAACGGAGTGTTACTTCAAAGTGCTTTATAAGCTGTGGCTTAATCAGGAGAGCCACATGTAGCAGTTAATACTAATTCGCCCCTTTCTATAAGCAGTCTGTACTTTAATAAATAATTTTTCCACCATCTCAGACTGAATCAGTGGAAGAACCAGAAGACCATCACAGATTTTCATAATGATGCAGTTTGGTGTGTACCAAGTAAAGCTACTTCTGTTCCCTTCAACTATGATCTGACGAAGAAGTACTTGTTGGGATATAACTTCAAAATGTGATTACCTTTGGTTTATGCTGTGATTCTCCTCTGTTTAGACAAATACTTTCCCTTTTTTCTGCATTCCCTAGGTTCTTCTTCCACTAGCCAGAGACTGCTGCCACTGAGATTTTTTCACTGCTGCTGCACTGCTATGCAAACTGTCTTATCCCTCAAAAACCAAAGGTCTGTCTGACTCCTTGTCCTGTCCTTGGCACAAATCTGATTTCTACATTGTGAAACATGTATACAGACCTTCTTTTCTATACTGCTTATTTTCAAACTCTGTAACTCTGTAACTCTGTAACTCTGGGTTCCAAACAGGCAAGAAACACTCAATTACTGCAGGCATGAGCCATTTCACCAAGATTTCAAGCTTGTCTTTTAAGACTTCAAAGTAGTTTGGATCAGTAAATAACTCTCCCCTCTGAAAATGTTAAAAGAATTTCTCAATTAGTACATTTTAATATTCTTCTTCCTTATGCCTCTGAAAATTAATACTCTTAAAAAGAGAAAATAAAAAATCTTTAGCAAAAAGAGAAGTGTTTTAATCTGGACTCCAGAGTATCTCTAATCATCTGAATTTTCAGGTGCTTCTCTGAAGTGCCCTCAGATTCTGTCTGGGTCACAGGCTGCCCTCTTGGCTTTGAGATCCCCAGCTCTTTTGAGTGTAGAGCTCACAAATTATTTCCACATTACTCATGCACTGGCATGACATGCTTTTGTCCTTCAAAGCAAGGCTTTTACAGTGTGGTAACAGTGCTAAGAACTCATTTCCTCTGAACTGCAAATCTGAAAAGCGGCAACGATGGCTTGTGGCAGCTTGTCAAATACTGTAAATTGTTCTCACAGCACCATATTTCAAAACCGATGGCAGTGTAAACTTATAGGTGTGTATGGTTGGAAGGTAACACCCACAGTGAGATTGTGGGGTATCAAATCTGCTCTCTGTCAAGGAGGTCAGAACAAATTGGCTCACTTCAAGAGACAAAATGTTTTTTCTGTCAGGTCTTCATAACCAGGCTAGATTCCAAATCCTATGTGTGTTATTTCCATCTTGTGTATTACTGACTGATGATATGTGAGAATGGAAGAAACATGAAAGAAACATTTGCTCTCCTATATTTGTATTGTCTTGACAAGGAAAGGAAAAGGAAGTTTTTGTCTCTATTAAACCTTATTGATGACTCTGACACCAAATCTGTGCCATTCTTTTTGTGAACTATTTCCAGAGTTCTGTGGATTTTATTGCCAAAAACCCCAGCAGTGCTTCAAGACAGATGGACTGTAACTAGTAAAAAACTCTTAGATTTAAAAAAAAAGTAAAAATATTTTCTATTTAATCATGAAGTTATGAAAACCTATATAATGACTCATATTATTGGTGTAGTAAAAGCATATGTATTAAATACTAATAGAAAATGTAGTGTGCTTGCTATCACAGTGTTAATGCCCATCAAACTACCAAGCTGGTAGAAGTAAATTGTCAGATTCCAAACATTCAGTCCATTGACTTGAGTAGTCAATCAAACTGGCTGTAACCTCCTCCTATGGTACAGAAAATAAGCCATTATTCAAAAAATTTATTTCAATTACAGATTCTATTTAAGGGGAGAAATTCGGAAAGACTTAATAAAAAGGTAAAAATTGTTTCCTCTTCTAGCCCATGAATAAAATCTGGGTATAAAAAGGAGATGAATTAATTTTAGAAAGATAAAGGATCTGGTGATAAGAAACAGTCTCTTTAATAGAGTAAAAATAAGTGTTTTTTCTTCTTCTACTTAGAGACCTTTCTTGGTGGTTTGGAAAGACTTGCCTGAGGTTGGGCCTAAAGTAACTTTGCTTAGATTTAGAAGAAAATGAAAAATAAACCCAAGATTTTGGTGGTTTTTCAAATTTCCTTCAAATGCAGCTTGCCATAATTTCGAAGACAACCATTACATAATAAATAAAAATGTAGAATAATTTTCCAAAAAATGAATGCGATAGTTAAGGACTTTAATGGCTATAGATTCAGCTTTCTGAACGATCTACATTATGCTTACCATGTTCTACTGCATCAGTAAAGACAAATGCCATATACAAGAAATGTCCTATAGAAAATAAGAAATTATACATATATAAAAATATATCACAGGAAAAACTAGACTGCAACAGTAACAATAGAATGTAAAAAGTTTAAAGCAAATTATCTACTCACTGATTTGAATAATGATCAAAATAATGTAATTTCAATCTCTTTGAATTAATTTGGTCTGCATAAAAAGCACAATAAAACAAAGAAAAGCACTGTTGTACAGATCACCTCAAGGACTTTAACAGCTTATAGCATGTTAGCTTTGTAAGAAATTTAGCAAGTGAATTTTGGGGACGCCTTGAGTACCCAAGACTATTGGCCTGAGGCAATGAACCAATTATAAGAACACAAGGGACGGCAGCATTTCTTTTTTCTTTTCTGGCTGTATGGATCCCAAAAGATGGTTTAAGATAATTCCCCATTGTGCCTTTTCCTCTTTCTCTTTCCATAAAATGCAGGCCCTGTACTAAGTGTGAAAAGGTTTTTTTGACAGCAAACATGGCAAAATGAAACATGCCCAGCAGACACAAAAGACTGGGCACGTGAGGAAATTAAATTTGTCAGTGCGTCCCACTGCCCATCAGTCTCACAATATGATTATTCATTTTCTAAGGTAAGTGCAGAGAATGTTTCAATGAATTAAAGAGAAAGACCTGAACCTGAACAATGTTTCAAGAGTGCAGATTAACCAGTAGCATCAGGGAATACTGTGTTTAAATTATGAATATATTCATATTTGCTCAAGCTAAGGCTTGTGAAAGAGACAAGCCTAAAAATTAATTTCTATCATGCTATTTGATCTCAAGCCTGTCAGTTATAGAGAGGGTATAGGCAATTTCATTTCACTACATAGTACAACTTGAGTGTGTCCTATAATGCTCTGAATACAGTCAGCATTATTTATAAAACCAGCCTATGCCCTTATTTAATGATTTGGCAGTCATGCTAAACTATTGAACCTTTTAGTGAATGGTGTTAGCTGAATGTCAATACATACGTATGATTGCCTTTCATCTGCACAGAGAAATGGTAATTAGGATTTCCATTGAATTTCTGACAGAGGTGAAGCTGAATTAAAGCCTATTTATAAATATTTTAATATCATGAAACAGCCTTAGAGCATTTAATTTGAGCAGCACTGTAAATATGCCCTTCATTATGTAAAGGTTGGCTGCTTAATAACAAGATGCAAATATCTTTGCAAGACTACTTGCTTTTGTTTTTTCTCTTTGTTTTTTAGGCACCATGTTTCTCCCACTGGGGAAAGTGTGCAGACAACCCTACTATCACTTTCATTGTTTGTATAGAACTTATTTATAGTTTTCAGCTGAATCAAAAACTTATACTCCTGGCAGCTTTTTTCATTAAATTTTCTATTAAAACTTGACTTATGGGATGTCATAGGAATGTTCATTATTTAAAAGTCAATGTCTAGTGGCAGAACCAGAATTTCAGACACTTTTTAGCCAGTATGAATTGTTGCAACTCCACTGACTGCAGAAGAGGATCTGTCCCAGAAATCCAAATTCTGCCTCACGGTAGAATTTCATCCATTTCATCTGTTTCTAGATAAAGCTGATCATCTAGCACCAAGGCTGACTTGCAGCAGCCATAATTAAGTGACAATTTTGGAATCAGATTTTCTGGCTAAAAAAGTCTGAAAACACCTAGCTTATTCAGGTGTTCCTTTTTGTTTAACAGAAATTCCATGAATGTTAGAATGACACAGAGACAGCAAAAATGAAATCATAATTTGAATGAGTTTTAACACACAGATACAGGTGAACTTGCTGGTAAACCAACAAGGTGCAAGATGCAAAGCTGTCATGACAAGAAGAGGAGACAGACCCCAACAAAATAATATTCCTGCTCACCTGTAGAATCCCAACAGAGTTAAAGCCTATGCTCTGCAATGAAATCAAGAACATTCTGACAATTTTACTGCTTGTAATTTACACAGCTTCAGGGGTTTGAATGGAACTGTCTTCCTATTCAGAGCAATATTGTGCGTTCTGTGTCTTGTCTCCTTCTTTTACAAAGTAACTTCATCCTTCATCATCAATTTGTGGTAGATTTAAAAAAATTAAATTCCTGTTTTGGCCATTATCCATACAATCACTTTAACTCATCTTTCTGAATTTATGCAACACTGACACGAATTTACTTTCTACTTGTTCTGAAGCTTGTTGAATTAGCTGAAATCATACATAAAAATTCATAGATCAATAAGAAATCTTAGAAGGCCAGGGATCATTTTTGATCTAATTTTTGTGTGGGGATCAAAATGAAACAAGCACAAAACATATGTGTATGCTCTAAAAAATAAGCACAGACAAGCAAATTTGCAAAAGTTTTTGAGCAAGAATCACTTCAAGGAATCAGAGAGGAGAAATGGAAGTGACAGTCCAAAGTGCAGGCAATATAGAGATGCTCTCTTTATCTCAATTTGATTTCCCAATGTGTCCATCACTGAAGACAATTACAACTATAGAATGGTAACTCAAAAATATTTGGAACTGTTGAACTAGAAGAACACCACAAAGTACCACTTCAGCATTAACTAATGTAGCAGCAGAACAATTTAACACCTCAATTTTCAGTTACTGAACATGTAGTACCACTCTGTTACAGAGGAAAATCCTAGGTAGCTCAGTTCCTCTCTGGCAAGCATGCAGCTGTTTGCCAAGGAAAAGTGAGGCTTTCACTTCCTGTCCTGGGAAAACAGGACATTGCAAACCTAGCACTTGGTAGAGTATTCTGTACAATAGATATAGTCTCACACATCAGTGCTGCTCAGACGGAGTGTGATTTCTTGACTTGGTTACTTCTATTTCAACTAGCCAGCTCTCTAGAAAAGCCGCTTTATTAAAAACTTGGAGGTCACTAAAAGTTTCGAAAATGGGCCTTAGCTGACACGTCTTCAGCAAAGAAAACAAAATGTTAAGCGCTACTTAAATCAGCAGTTTTGTGCTTGTGAACACAAAACATCTTGCTTGTATAAACATCTGCAAAAGGAGCTGAAGTCTACTCTGATGCATATTAAGACAAGCTGTCAAAATACAAATACAGAAATTGAGGTGGATCTCTGTATTCTTCAATGAATGCTGATCTTTATTATTGGAGTTAAATTGAATAGGCTGAATAGAACTGGTCAGACATTCAAGGAAAAATGAAAAATAATATTGGATGAAATACTTTAAGATTCCACTTATGCCTTCCAGGTATTTGCTTTCTGTCACGTATGAATGGCATTTCCCTTGGAAGAAATATCTGCTTTTTATTAAACCTGAAGGAAGGACACTGCTTACTGAATGGACAAATTGTCTTCTAAGACTGCTTTGGCCTGTCTGTGCTTACTATATGAAAACTGACAACACGGTGGATTTCCAATAAGGACATTTACTTGGAATAAAATACCATTTATCTAAAAGCCAAAAAGTGAGAGAACATTAGGAATTAAGCAGTTCTCATGTTATTAGAAAGACATAATTTTGATTTTTCCTAGGAAATTAGTATAATTGTAACTAGTACAAACTGTGACAGTATTAACTGAAGAACCAGGGGTGTTTCAAAGCTATTTCTACAGTTCTGGTCAGGATAGGGCTTTGGTTTATATCTCCTGGATGTCCCCACTTACTGAATTTTTATTTATAGCTCATTAAATGACTTCCTGTCAGACTGAGGTAAACCAGGCAACGTGCTCTAGCAGAATATCTACTGTGCTTCAGCTACTAATGTGTACTCAGGCTACAAGAAAAGACTGGATACATCTAGTCTGAAATGGAAGTGCTGGTAAGTGAATAGTGCTGGTAAGGGAACAGGAGTCCAAGTCTTTAGCACTGTTCCAATATCCACTCTAACTGTACCACACTATTTGCTAACATAGCTGTATCTAATTCTCTAAAAAACACTTGCTTCATGTTGATCAAATATACACAAGACACATTGAAAAACAATTTATGGTCTTGTCCATAGGAACAGCCTTTTCAGGGACTTTATTGAGGAATATGAAGATCTGGAAAAATCTTTAAAACTGTTGGCACTATTTTGGTGAGTTACTTTTTATTTTAGTTCTCACAAGCAGAGGCAACAGAGAGGAGAGAAAAATGCCTGTCATGAATCACTTTCTTTCCATGACCAGGTAGAAAGAAGAGTTCTGAACACTACTGTCAATGGTATAAATTAATTTGATGCTTCCGTGTACTCATTATACCATTTGTCATGAAAGCCCATGCATAAAAACTAGGTTTTAACTATAAGGAGATTTTTCAAAGAACAGTGGCTGTGCTCTCGGAAGACAGAAAGTATCTTCCACTAAAATTCTGTAAGAAAATTTTCATATCAGAACTAAATAGTGTCAAAAGGCAAGATGTTAGTCCACTCTTATCCTGATCACAAGACTGCAGTGAGAAATGAGCACATTAGATCAATCTTTTGTGGATTTTTTATTTTCTCTGACTGAAGTTGACAAGCAGACACATGACATTATTAGACGTGGGTCATTAAAGAATGTTGATGACCACCTGTAGCAAAGGCTACCTGGAGGAAAGGCTAGCGATGGGGTACCACACCCCAACATCAGGCTAAGTGCAACATAAAGCTTGTCTCTACCTACACTGCTCTCAGAATGTACATAATTACTAATGCATCATCACAGCCATTAAAGCTTGTTCCAAATAAAGCTCAATTGTCTTTTTGAACCTACATAACACAATTTCTCCAACCTTAGCTGGGTACTGTAAAGATATTGTTAAGGCAACATATGATCTCAGAATTTATGATATAAATAATCCATATACACACATCAGCTTTTAGCTTTGAAAATTGAGGTTTTGTTGCGCTCTTTTAAATTAATTCAGGAGTTAGCTTTCTTTAATTGTATTATTATAACTCCTTTCCCTTCACAAGATAAATTTGTAATTTAAAATTGGAATCTTCATACCATTTAATAAGAGCTGGAGGAGGGAATACAATATTAAGAATACTATTCTCTATTGATTGCATTAAAGTTCTGCCAATGGCAAAATTTTTAAAATACCCTAGATATTAAAATACCCTAGGATCCCTGGTAATTGCATTCATCTAGTAATAAAGACAAGAGATACTTGCAAAATATACCAAACAAGTAGGATAGGTGAGTATGTTGGGCAGAGAACTTGAGTGGGTATGGTTAAAAACAAGTAGGAAGTATACAGTCTTTAAATACTCAGCTGGAACAGTAGCAGCAGCTTTTCCATGAGTTCCAGAAGATGTCTCAGCACAGGAGCTTCAATTTCCTGAACTGAGTCATAAGATGCCGATTCAAATTGTCTCATGAGAAGTATTAAGTGGCAGAGTATAGAGAAGGTAATGGACTACATGGTCTGAGAACTATTTACTGTTTCTGAACCTTAGAAAATATCTGGTCTCCCTTTTCACTCAGGGGGAATTTCAATTCCAAAAATAAAAGTCAAAAGTTACAAGTACATGAGAGTCTTAATTGGTGGCTGACTCAAAAAGTAGAAAAGGTATAGATTAAAAAGAGTGATTCAGACAAGAGAAGTCCTTAATATGACTGGTCTAGAGACACACAATTCCTGAAGTAATAAATAAATAAATAATAATAAAAAAATGATCCAGGACCAATCTCTCTTGCCTGCCTTTTTGGTGATAAACAGGGAGAAAACAGTGCAACCACAAGTTGGGTTATCTCTGAAAAAGATCTCACCTGACCACCTCCTGTTTTCTTTTCCAGAGTGCTAGATTTGCATCAGAGAGCTTAAGTATTGTCTGTATGATCTTGTGAAACTCAGAAGTGTCCTCCAAGATCTGTATGACCTGTAAATATTGGTTTGTGTTCATGTCAGAGAAAAAGGGAGAGGGGCAGTGGTATTTTTTATTTTTTTGTTATCAAAAGATATAATAGCTTATGACAAGGTCTATTATCCCCTTGAAGGAAAAGGAAACAAGGAAATGCCTTTACGCTGTAACAAAAGCTAAATCACTTCAACTGTCAGCCTCCATTAAGACACACCAAACAGGGACAGTGATTGCTAAGCCAATTTGTCCATCAGTTTTTGTAAAGCACTAGCAAATATAAATAAAGGAATAGAGATGAATGTGTTTCGATAAGCATTATTATGGTTGATTTCTGTAGACATAAGCCACCCCTGCCGATAATTTTCATGTCATTTAGGAGATCAGTGCTAGGAGCAAAATGCAGCTCTACTCCAGGATGCCGAGAAGCAAGAAGTAGTATTTCTTTTTATGTTAATAAGGTTTGAAGTGTCCCTTCATCCCTGGAGGTTTATCTTTCAAAGGACAACATTGGTCACTTTCCTGAACCATTGTTTAGGTTTGATTTATGCATTGTCTATCATCTCTAAGTTAGGCAACCTCTATTATTACAATTTCAAATATTGGTTATCTTACTGTATCCTGAAAGTTCTCAATACAATTCAAAGTCTGTTTCCATATGGTATTGAAGCAATTTGCCTGCTTACAGAAGAAAGTGGAAACCAGATAGTAGGCACAATCACCTGAGCTGATAATTTGCCAGCAGGTTCTCAGCAAGCCCATCCCATTGAGAAATGCAGCCAGAAGAATATGTTCCATGTCCGTACTTCACAGATAGGGTGTTAGTCAGCCTGAGAATTCATAAGGCTATATGGCAGAGTGTGATAGGTTTGGCTGGGGCAAGAGTTAATTTTCTTCATGGTGACTGGCATGGGGCTGTGTTTTGGATTTGTGCTGAAAACAGTGTTGGTAATGCAGAGATGTGTTTATGACTGCCTGAGCACAGCTCATGCAGAGCCAAGGCTTTTTCTGTTTTCTGTACTGCCACACTGGCGAGGAAGCTGGAGGGATGAAGGAGAAAGTGGGGGATGTTCAGAGTGATGGTGTATGTCTTCCCAGATAAGCATTCTGTGTGATGGAGCCCTGCTTTCCTGGGGATGGCTGAACACCTGCCTGCCCATGGGAAACACTGAATTAATTCCTTTATTTGCTTTGCTTGAGTGCATGGCTCTTGCTTGACCTATTACGCTGTCTTTATCTCAACCAATGTTTTCCAGCTTTTACTCTTCCAATTTTCTCCCCACCCCTCTGGTGGGGAACTGACCAAGCAGTTTTGTGGTGCTTGGTTACTGGCTGGGTTTGAACCATGACACATAGAAGAATAAACTGTTCTAAAAAGAGGGAATTACTTTTTTGTCCAAGAAGAAAATGTATGGCTCTTTTTAAGTAGTAAATGGGAATCTGTGGATTTGTGTGTCTCCCACATCTAGTCATCTGAGCTTTGAGTAGAGCAGGTAGCATAGTTTGTTTGCCTGAGGTAGCTTCAGATCTTAGTATCTACCTATTCACCTTTTTTTTTAACCTACTACATTGTGGTGGGTTGAAGTACTTGCTTGAAACTGTCAAAATAATTTGACTCTGAATCCTTCTCTTGGAAGTGCAGAGACGCATGGAGATGAAGAAAAAGAGAAGAAAACATGACAAGAATGTTCTTCCAAGGCTTGAAAAGAGTGGTGGATGAGTGTAAAGGCTTGGCCATGATAAAGAAGAGAAAACTTTAGACAGGTTCAATGATACATTCGCTTGCTGATTTCTAGGGATAACAGCTGGGACTGATTTTTGCACAGGATAGCAAATACTCATGATACAAATACCAGAAAGTCCAAGTCCTCTTCAAAGCGCTGACTGATGGATGTCACCAGGTCTCCAAGTCTATTTCTTTTACTGTCATCTCTATGATGGGGATAGTAACAAGTATGATAAGAAACTCATGTTTGAAACTCCTTAGGTTATGTTAGTCACATTTTAACATTTCTTTAATCAGAAATCTTATAATTCCTTCCTTTAGTTCTGTATTTGTTTCTGGTTTCACTAAAGGGATTTTTTTTTCTTCAAATTATTAGAAATTGAATGTTGACAAGCAATGATAGCAGGAAAAAGAACTCATAGACCTAGGACACGTCTTTCAGTAATATCAATTAGCAGCACTACATTCACTGAAATCAGTGTGCATTGAGTCATTGACTTCAAGAGTGCTAAAAGGCCACTAAGGATATTTTAGATGGAGAAATGAAAGGAAACCTGGAGAGATTTTCAGGCAAGGGTTTTCTTTTGTTTGTATCGATCTTCCTGATTTCCATAGGGATTTCTAATGAGAAGAAATAAAAAGGAACTGTTCAACCTGGGTGACCTAGAAGATAAGAGCATATAATCCATTTTAAACAAATTAAAAATCAGGTCTCATCTATAACTGTGCTTCTTCATTTTGATATGTAAAAGAGAATTTGGAGTCCTAAGAAAACCCAAAATACTGTTAAAATTTACAGACTTCAGTTTTTAACATTTTAACAGCAGTCATTACCTTCTGAAAGTGCTTCAAAATCTAAAATGTGCTCTGTATTGCTATTCAGTTTGTATTTCTAGTTTCAGGGACTCATCTGCTGACTTTAGAACAAGTATGTTTTCAGCTGGTTTTAAGTCTCTGTACCTCCATAGAACCACCATGATTGACAGCTATGTAACTCTCAGTTGTAAGAAACCAGGCTGATATCTGTATAATCAGTTGAGAGGGCAAAAAATTCCTGATTATACCATGTTCTACCAATTCAGACCAGCATGTACCTAAGGTTTGCTGTACAGGGAATTTAATGAAAAAAGATCCTAGCATAAGCTTCCCTTCCTGGAAACCGGCGTTCTGAACAGTTACCTGCTTTATCAAGAGCCTAAATTGTGACTGATTAGCATTGCTAAGTTGAACTCTTACATGAAATGACAACTGGCTTCTGCAAGAGGCTTCAGATGCAGACCTTTACATCTTCCTTCTTCAGCCAAACTTAACAGAACAGTGATTATAAACATGACATGGAATGGCCTATAACTATGGAGGTTTAACTACATGCCTGATATAGTTAGGCTCAGAAATACCTAGGGAGTGTTCCCCAAAACAGCAAGTGTTATGGTGTCACATAGTTGTGAGAGCCTTCATTGTGGTTGAAAACACCCTGGGGCTTGGTGTTCTCAATCTCTATTGACTGGTCAATTTCAGCTTTTCACTGCAAGGATTTTGGACTTCGTGCCTTTAGTTTTGCTGTTTATATACAGCCATCCAAGGCGCAATCTCATTAGATCACAGTGTGGAATCCTGTGACACCTGTACTATTTGTGACTACTGTTTCCCATGAGGGCAGGGCACAATAGAAGGCCCCTGAGCTTATTGTAGTTTTCAAGACCCCAGATAATATTTCAAGGGCTTTTTGTTTCTCTATATCTCTGTAAGTCTCCAAAGACTCCTGCGTGTATATCTGTCATTGAGGGAAGTCTTGTTTTCAGTTTTCTGCTCAATAAAAAGTCAACAAAACACAGATGATGCTTTCAGCTATAGAAATATTTCTGTTCTTTTGCCCAACATATTTTCTTACTTGGAAGTGTATTCACTTCCATTCTTGGATCACATTTCTCCTAGGAGTGTGATATTTGGACTAACTGCCCATGATTTTAAATCAGCTGACATATGCCTTTAGTTTTGATGAAATGACTGAAGAATGCCTAAAATAAGCCTTTAAAATGCTTAGTTATTCAAAGTTAACTGGCAAGATTTAACATGAAATAAAAAATTCTGGTGAAGATCAGTCCCAGAGTTTATAAAATCTTAAAAAAAAAAAAAAAAAGATGTGGAAATCTCAGGGGTTTGGGATTTGCAAGAGCCATTCTCAGTCCATGCTTTGGCAGCAAATTTGACTTCCACACATCCACAAGGTGCCACCTCTCTCTTGATTGCTGTGACAGAACAGCATCTTGCAAACAGCATTTGACACTTGAGAGGCTCAGGATCAAGGCCCCCTCCCAATATCTTTGGAAGTGGTTAGGTTCACTGTGGAGAGTGAACCTGCAACCTTCACTTTCTCCCAGAGCATGATCTGGGCAGCTGAGAGGAGCACACAGCAGACTGCATAGGTCTGTCAGATTCTGAGGTATCAGAATTTTCTGAGCTTTCTTCTATGGAAAGTGAGAAGAAGGAGGATATTTCTGAGATACTGAAGCACTTCCATGAAATAGACCTACTAAGAACCCCTGGGCACTGCTGTTATTATAACTACATGTTACTAATGGAGAGAAGCTATATGTAAAGTAAAAATATTTATATCATAGCACCCAATACAAGAACCTACAAGCTCCACTAACATAAGAGAGCAGAAAAACACTTTTATTGAGAGTTGATAGAGTGCTTGACTTACATAATCACCTTGTTAATATTTTCCTCTGCAACCAAGCTAACAAGAAGATTTCGTAGATGTAAAAATTATATACACAGACATTAAATTCCTTACCTAACTTTATAAGTACATAGCTGCATTTAGAAAAAGACTGTAGACAAACAAACAACAGATATATATAGAGAGATTCAATAGATGGTTGAATAGAATGAAAGGTAAAAATTATTACAGAAATGTTGGGACATCTTAAAACAACAAACAGTTCAATATGATTTATTTAGTCAGAGTAGACTAAAATGCACTAGTATAATAACAGAATCATTTGTCTTAGCAAGTATCTTGTTATTGGTGATCAATAATGCAGCTGAGATGACTGATGGCTTTGTTTTCCTGAGGTGCCTCAGCCAGTCTAAATTATTTATTTGACATGCTGCCTCTTGGCAAATGCTAGGAAACAGTGATAAGAAATTTGCATTCCTCTGTATATACCTCTGAATGAATATGAGACATTCCTCAAACTTTTGGTGAAAGACATATGGCTGTAGTTTGAGGGACAGTTTTGCTGACCAGACATGATTTTGTCTCCTGGCATGAATAGCAATGTAGACATCAGAATGAATACCAAGGAGTTACTTTTTTGTTGTTGTTGTTGTTGTACATGGCAGGGGAGAAAATGATGGCATTTTCAGAAATATCCAGAATTTGGATGCCTCCGAATACTCAAGTATCTGCCTCAGTTTGCCAGGATCTTTAAGTTGTTAGAGACAAGTGTAATTATCTTGAGACAGGTAAAAGTGTAAAATAACAAAAAAAGCATAAAAACTTATTAGCAGGACAGAGAAAAAGTCTCCTAAGCTCACTAAGCTCATTATTATTGCCCCTGACAATGGGGGAAGTTGAGTTGAAGAATGAATATAAGAGTATAGCCAGTTCAGAACAGTATTTCTCCTTTTGTATCTTGCCATTTTTGTGTCGTCTGTTCTCTACACTGAAGAGTTATTTATCAAATATATACAAGCTTTTCAATAACTCCAGGCATCCTTGCTCTTCTCTGTGCTGCTATGTTACAGTCTGTTCAAGATATGGAGACCAAAACTGCACTCAAGGTATGTGTAGAAAAGAATTTACGCGTGGTGAAACAATATTAATTTTTCCCCTCTATGCTTTCTCAATACATAAGTCATAATGTTATTTTTTTTCTTTTTATATTTAATCCTATTTCATAGCTTATTTGAAACTCCTGTTGGGCATGAAGCTATTTTCAGACATCTATCTGCAATAATTCCAATGTCTCTACCCTAAATGTTAAGAAAAACAATAGTTTAGAGACAGTCACCGTGCATTGTTTTCTCCTTACACATTACTTTTGTTTTTCTTTTTGCATTTAATTTAATTTGCTGTGTTATAAACCAGTTGCTTACTATCACAAAACTTCTACAAAACTTAATTGTCTGATCCTCTCTTGAGTGATTTTGCATTGTCTGCAGACTTCTTCTCGTCACTATCTATCTTCTTTAATAGATCGTTTAGGAATAATTTCAGCAGCACAGGTCTCAGCACAGATTCCTGTGTGGGACAACAAAGGAACATCAACCTTGTGTAAAGGCAGAATAAAAATACATTGATGGAGACAAATTAACCATGATAAGGTGGGGAAACATGCCTATTTTTGATGACTGTTCTTTAGCTCTCCTTGTCTTTGCCTTAACATCTCAGAAATATCAAAATTCTACTGTCTGTCCTATTAAAATTAATGTGGTCTTCAACTCCACTATGTGCTCAAGCGTGGTATTCTCACAGAGGCACTGCAAAGCACAAAATATCTTCCACACACTTCCCAAAAGTTCTTCAGCCTCATACTGGCAGATTGTCTGCAACTCCCCCACACAGATTGTTTCCTCATACCCCTTTCAGTGCAGAGCTGCACATCCCATGAGCTCATGTCCCTGCCAAAAAGTGGGAGTTCTGGAACTGAGCTTCCATAACGCAAAAATACCACTTGGTTAATCTGGTAACAGCATTTTAAGAATTTTTGTCTGAACAACCCCAATTCTCTAAGCCTTTCCTTGTAGGAGAGGTGTTCCATCCTTCTAATCAACTTGGTGGCCCTCCTTTGGACTCATTCCAACAGGTCCATGTCCTTCCCCTGCTGGGGACCCCAGAACTGGACGCAGCACTCCAGGTGGGGTCTCACCAGAGCAGAGTGGAGAGGCAGAATCATCTCCTTTGACCTACCAGCAAATGTAGACAGGAACACATTTCAGGTTCAGCAAAATTAAAAATTTCCGTTCTTGGGGCTGCTATGGTGCTCTGCCTGATGGATTTTTTCCTTCAGTAATGGAATGCCAGCTCTAGCCCAGTGCGCTGGTACCAGCCTGGAAAACGTGCTCCTGGCACTATGGTGGTGCCTTGCAGCCCTCAGGTCCTCCAGCAGCCACAGATGTGGCAGGGCTTGGTATCTGTTTGGCTCTGCCAGAACACCTATGTCTCAGTGCTGGAGGAGGGGCTTTGTTATTTTTTAATTCACAATGACTTTCCACTGCAATTTTTCCAGTATTAGAAAAAAATTTTGGTACGCATGTCTGGCTCATGACCAGTTTTGTAATACATAGCTTCCAATATCTTTGGTCTTGAGATCTGTAGTGTAGCAAGATGGATCTCTTGAGTGCTGGAAATAACTCTGTTGTGCCTTGCTGTGAATCCTACATAGCAGCTAATGGCACTCTGAAACTTTTGTTTATTGTGCCTATTCAGAGAAAATTAGTGTGCTTTGAAGAGGTAAGGCAGAATGGATGATTACTAATGCTGCTGAAAACTATTAGTTCTCATTTGCTTAACACCACTTCCTAATGCACAGCTCTAAAACTTTTCACAGGACCTTTAAAATGCAATCAGTTTTCCTTGGCTGTTTCCTAATAATTCAAACTGAGTGCAGAACCTGACACGCAATCAGGCTAATACAGGTCGATATCCATTTTCTTTCAGTTAAATAGGAATTTTAACACAGTGACAACAGCTGTGGAATCACAAACAGCTACTGTATATCTGTCTGTTTGCTGAACAGGCAGGATGGGGACTGACTCAGCTGCCTTTAGTCATGCTGAATGAAACCCACCACTATAACGCACTAGGCAAAACAAAGCATATCACCACTGATTAAGACAAAACTAGCTGGAGAATCATTCAACCTCAACCGCATCTTCTTCATTTACATTTTATTCACAAATATAAGACTTAAACACTTCACAAATTTGGTGTGATATGGCTTGGGAAAGAGGATAGGAGGAAATACTCTTCTCTAACCAGAAGAGCTACAAATACAGCCTATGAGATCAAAAACAAGACCTACATAAAATACCCACAAAAAATTCTGAAAAAAAATTACCCACTTGTCTGCAGGAGGATCCTTTGCTCTGTTTTTAGGAACACACAGTAATGGAAGTTGATGGCTGGAATCTGCAAAACAGTTCTACACCCAGCTGAAATTGTTACAAAAGCTTAGGATACCATGAGGGAAGGAACTGTCAGAAGCTTGCTTGAGGACCACAGCTAGGTATTTGTGAATAGAACTGTGAGATGTCCATGACTTAATTTTATATGTCATCCAAAAAATGCCACATTCCCCCCAGATGACATATCAAATTATTCATGCATAAACTTAATTACCCATATGACATTTATTACAAACTTCTATTTGCATTGGCTGGCCGTGATAGTCTGAAGTCTGTTTTTAATGTTGCTATGATGCAGTCATTAAAACAAATTAGGGACAGATAAAATGAATAATTGCTTCACCTTTTACAGCTAGGATAGTTTTTGCTTTGGTAACTCTTTTCAAGGCTGAATGACTGAGATTTTGCTGACTTATCACTCTATAGAGGTGTAATAGTCTACCTGAAAATGACTGACTTAATTCTGCTAGATCATGGTTTACAGGACACTGCTAAAGTGATTAAATTCAATTTGTTGCTAGGTCTCAAAGTATCATTTGCTTGTGTTTGGTGAGAAGATGAGTGCTAGTGGCCGAAAAGGAGGAAAAGATGCATGGCAGACAAACTTATTGAGATGAATGGTAGGCTACATATAAAACTCATACAAACAGTTACACAGGCAACAAGAAATCCAGAAAAATGGAACTGGGAGACGATTTCCATCTGATCAGGGTGTCCTTTATTGTCATACTGGCTCCTTTTCATTCTATTTCACTGCAGATGTGTGAAGGAACTATGACAAAGCTGCGTATAAAGAAATAGTTGACGGTGAACACATGGACAGCTTTAGGGTCTGGGGATATTAAGCCAACACCTATCAAAATCATGTGAGATTGCTTAAACCGTAGTTGACTAGAAGAGAGCAATGTCTAATCCGACAGCTGTGAACCCTGGTAAAATTCAACAACTGAGAACCCTTAGTTGCCATGATTTCCAAGGCACACATATGAGGGACATATATTTACCATGGGTGAAATTATTAGGTCTTGACCCTTAAACATACACAGTATATAGTTATCATAGCGTATTATTCTACTAGGTTAGATTCTGCATTTTTCTATATCCTCATTAATTATGTTTATTTATTTGAAAACAAACAAGGTCTTCCTTAGAGGAATTTTTCTTCCTTCTTTCTCTCTCTTGCTTCCATTGCTGTTGTAATCCAAACCCTTTTTCTACCAGCCTCTGTATTTAAACTGAGCTCTTTTACTAGGCTCAATACAATTTGCACAGAGAATGAGACTGACTGTCACTTATAGTTTGGGTCATGTGAAAGATAACATCTGTTGGAAGAACTGTGTGAATTTTACCTATGGAAATAGTGAGGGAGGAAAGTTTAAAAGAGTTTAATTAATTTGCATCCCTAAAGGTGAAGAGTTAGGCACTGTTGAGAATGAAAGAGTTAATGTGACTGTGAAAGATACATAGGATGATTTGGTGTGTTATATTGAATTATGGCAGTCTATACCCATGTCAAACAATGTATCTCTAAGGAGAAGATGTGGAAAATCAAGGAGAATTTCTAGAGGTACCACCAATATCCCTGAAGTTCCCGCTTCAGTGTTTGTTAAATATTCGAAGCAGATATGCAGCTGAGAAGGAACAATTTGGAACCAAAACATACAGGGGCCCTGAAACCACAGAAAACTTCTGCAAATTGTTGGGGGAGAGATAATGGAGACACGTCCACCACATATTTTTAATGGTTTAAAAACTTTTACAATGACATTGTTGCTTCATTTGCATTGCACATAAGACGGAAGATCAATGCATCAGCATCAATGACTGTGAAAAATCTCTAAAACCAGGCACAGCCTCTTGCAAAGAATTTCTTGCCATTGAAAATTCTGAAAATTATATACAGACCAGGAGTTCTTGCCCTCCCAGAGATTATCATGGAGCCACAGGCTGCTTTACACAGACAGTTTTCTGAGGACAGGCACAACTAAAGGTCTCATCTCAGCCGAACAATGAATTCTGTTGAACAAATAACTACACGAAATTCAGTATGCAGAAAAGAGCAACAGGTTATTTTTAACACAATGATGTGCATCTGATGGATTGCCAAGGATCTAATAACTATCATGTCTCTCCTGACAAATGCCTAACCAGAACTCCTCCTTCCTGACCTCTGAGAACAGCCCATTTTTTGTGTTTACTACCATGTTCAGAAAGACCCATTATTCTCCTGCTTGAATACTGTATATGCTGGCAAGGTTGAACAGTTCATTAATAATTCAAGTCTTGCATTTACATTGGGCATGGATAACCTGAGAACCCAGTGTTTTCCAAGGGATCAGTAGACAATCTGGACTGGGCTGCAGCTTGCTAAAGGACATGTTCTGGTTGCAACAGGAGAAAAAGTAATCATCCTGTCTGTCAGCAGTACAGCTAACAGTGAAAATGCAAATTTGGGGAAATGAACTCTCCTTGATTTTAGTAAGTCCATACAATATATACAAATATTTGACAGGATCCACTGGTAGACATGCAAGCTGCATCAGACTTTACTCTGGCATGAAAGAGTAACTCAAGCAACAAAATGATTTGGTGATAAGGGTGCTCTTAATTTTTTTTCAATTGTTTAAGCAGTTGTTTGCTGGCAGCTGTCTCACAACCTCTACTATGATCTATTTTGCTCCAAAAGGACAGGTAGGGTACAGACCACCATCCCTGTGCTGTGCTCTGAGTGCAGCAGCTTAAATTCACTGGATCTGCACCAATCTTCAGCAGTGAAAGCTTTAGTATTCCTCATAATTATCATATCTAATCTAATGTAAGAGTTATCTTTATTATTTGCCTAAATACCCGATTCTTTTTGAATACTACATAACTGGACTAATATTCAGTGCCTGCGACTTCCCCTTGTGTTCTGGGTTAAAAACAAATTTCTTTGTTACCTCTTTAAAAATTGTCTTCTGAATTTTCGCTAGGTTTATTTTTATTTTTTAATATTTTTGTGGATCTGTGACAAAAAATAACTAGAAGCACCGGAATTGCCTCTTTTGCACAGCTCATTGCATCAGAATTTTCTCTTAATCTTTGCGTCTCCACAACAGTTTTGTTTGTCATCTCATGCATGAAATGGGCACTTTGCATGAAACATATACTTGCAGTATCTATTATTTTTTTCCTTTGTGTTATTTTAGTGTTCACTGTGTCTTTGGCCTGTTTACACAGATGGAAAAATCCCCAGTGTCTGTATTTTAATCATTTAATTAAACCTGCTGATATGATTAACCTGTCTAAATTTGGACTAGGGATTAAGGTATTCTGAAGTCAGTGATATATGTCTGGAAATTGGTTGTTCAGACGCTCAATTCAGATACTAGATTGTATGCACCTGTACAGCTCCATTTGCTTTAAAGGGGTAGCACTGGGGAGACCTGAACTCAAAGTGGTCCAAGGTCCTTCTACCATGCACACTAAGCAGCCTTGGAGGTGGAGAAAAAACCAGCAGAACCTGGATGCAAGCAAAGTAAATTTATCAGAATTACAGGTCTTCTTTAGTTCTCATTTTTTATATTGCCATCTGTGACAATTATACTGTTTACAAGAGTAAAAATTTGTTAAAATCTGGTTAAGGGAAAGGATCAGGAGAATCACCATCTCCCTGATACTTCAGTAAGCTGTACTCCTGCCCTGAATTAGGAGAACTAGCAGTTCTACTGCTCCAGTATTGTTGGGTCCATGACATCAGCCAGTACCTTTCATTTTTTGCCAGAGATCTTAGCCTCTGTCATTTCACTCTGAGACATGGAGAGGCTGCATTTGTGTGATGCTGTGCTGAGGTTTTAAAAGAGGAGCTGCTAGATGAAGTGGCTAAAAGTGATCTCAGAAAGAGGATTCATTTGGGTCATTACACTGTGACAGGCACTGTGGGTCAAACCAATGCCCTCAAAGGTGAAAAACAAATGGATTAGCCTAGTGCTCTTTGCATCCATAACCATCATACCAGGTGTCAGCAGCTCTACATTTAAGCTGAAGCATCTTGGATACAGTTTCTTCCAGCTCCCGGAATGACATGCAGTGTCTCCTCCAGCAGTTTTTAACAAAAGCTCTTGGGACTCAGAGCATCTTTTTTTCATTTTCAGATGTTTTCCTTATAAAGCAGGGAACGTTCATCCTGCATCTTTCAAATCAATACCAAAGCAGCAGGGTGATCTGCATACAAATCGACTTGCAAATTTACACCCTGTCTGACTCTGCCAACAGGATTAAAAATTGTTCATGAAACAACAGCTCCCTGTAATCACATCCAGGCAGATTTCAATAATAACTCAGGCATATAAAAGCCTCTTGGTTTCACATGTATTAAAAATAGTTTCTTCTCATTTTCTACCTTTTCCTTGGATAGTGACTTCCCATTTTCTTGAAAGCTTTCTGCTCTGTAAGTGTTTTATCATCCATGCTCCAAAACCCCCGTCTACTAAGTGACTGGAAAGATTTTTCCTATTAACCAAAATAAAAGGTGATTGTTTATACCCCAATCTGATAGCAGACAGGATTTGGAAAAAAACCTGAGTCATCATCACTTCACCACAGATCGCAGCCACTATCACCAAATTGTCACTAAATTTTGATGTACAATGAACCTGGTAGTTATAATTCTACTCTCCATGGACAGTAGTCTACTTCAGAAAATCATACTACTTAACATCTTATGAACAATATTCAATCTTTAGTAGGCAAAGCAGTTAGACTTCCTCACTGGGCTGCTTTGATTCCTGCTTCAGATTATGATGTGACTGTGTAATTAAATGTAGTGCTTGCTATCATTACACTGCATTTTTTTCTGCTTCCCAGATCCATCTTGATACAGCGTCATTTTCAGTTATTGCAGAAATAGAGCATTTCTGCAGAAATCAGGCTTTTCTGTAAACTGAAACAATACATAAATGCAAAAAACCACACTTCATCCTGTAGTTCCTTTTGTCCAGGAGAGCTGAGACAGAAGTCAGGAGCTGTGAACAATTTTTGTCTCTCAGTGACGGGGCTGTGAAAGACCGATTCCAGTCAGAGTTCTTGATCGCCTCATGGGGACGATCTGTCACCATTTGTCAGGGGTAATTCCTGCATTCATAGCTTTAGAAAGAGTAGTTACTGACTGCAGGTATAATAGGATGCATGAGTTTGGAGGGCAAAGCAAGGTTTTTGGCAAACATACTTAATAATCACTGCAGAATGAATTCAGTCTGAAGTGCCTGAAATCTACTCGTAATCTTTTTAGTTACTTAACCATTTCAGCACTCCGAGCACAGACCTGAAACTCAGCCCAAACTGACCCCAAAGTGAAAGGATATAAAAAGCTACAGTGTATTAATTTTTGTCACATAGCATTCTTTTATACAAACATAGTTATTAATTAAGCTATCTGGAAAAGCATCACTTTTAATAATTTTTCTTTTACTCTTTTCTTATAAGGAGGGCAACAAATTGGCAATCACAGGAAAAACAGACAAATAGACAGAGTTGCTGAGAATGAGATTAGCTCAAACCAGTCACCTTCAATGCATCAGTGGGGGTCAGCACAGTGGTTTGGTTTCCCTCGTGCAGAGAGTAAAACTGGCCTCAGCACTCATCATATATAATGTGCAACAGGCACAATGCCCGTGCTTCTTGAGTGTTTTATGAAGAATATATCTTCTAAACACCTAAATTCAAAGCAGTTTGAAACAGTGAAATGGGTATGAAAGCAACTACCAAGCGGTTGCTTTTGCATTACATACATTGCTGCCTGCTGGCAGACAGGAAGAGTTTCTCAGCCATGCCATTACTTCCATTGTCATTACTTAATAATGCCATTATTTATTTTTGCTGCTTCCACAGTGAGCAGCTGGGATGCTGCAGGCTTGGGAAGAGGAGAGTGGGCTGTGTAAGTTAGGGCTGAGAGCTGTGGTGAGTGCATTGCTCTTAGAGGTTCCACAGAGATGAGCTCTAGAGAGGGGGTACAGTAATTACTGGTGCTGCTGGGAAGGAATACTCCATGCAGCATCACTACCTCTAAATGTCATCCAATCCTACTGCTGGCAGCAGGAACCAGTTCTGGGGCTGACAAAAGGCATTGCAAAGTAAACAGCTGGAATGTGACTATTTGCTGCTCTCAATGGTCTGCTGTCCTCACCCACAGCCTGCTTTGCTCATGTCTTTGGCCCGGGGCTCACAGAACCCCATATGATAAATCCACAGCTACCCAGTGAATTGGCAGTGGCCTGGAACAGCATCTGATTGACTTGGTAGACAGTACATTGCTCTAGTGATTTAAAACTATGAAGAATGCTTTAACGCTACAATGAATCTGACTTGAGAAGCTATGTCAGGAACAGGACCTTAGACTTGCAGGTCTTAGACCCACCAGGATCTGGGGTGCAAAAGTCACAGAAGAGTTTCAACATAGTTTGGCAGCAACATGCAAGGGAAAAATCAGATGGTATTAACCGAAGTGCTTATTTCCTGTATTTGACGCAATAATAAAATGATTTCTGTGTAAATAGATTTCTGTGTTTGTCCTGCAACCTCTTTAATTCTTTTGCTTTATACAAAGACCTCTTAAATCATACTTATGCTGTTAGAAACAAAATAGAAAGCAGGTGGGTCTGCTTAATGCGTGTTCAGAAAAGGCCCTCAACAGAGGCAATTCTGAATCTATTTAAATGGACGCCTTATGCACTGAGTTCACTTAAAATGATGACTGAAATTCCCTTCAAGGGATTTTTTTTTTGCACCTAAGAAACTACTTTTCATGTTTTCAACACGTCCTTTACATACGTGCATGTTCAAAATATGCAAACCAGACTGACTCTCATGACCAAGCTATATTTGCTTAATATAATTTTTTCTCATGGAAAAGGGTTGTGGCTATGAGTTCATTATGGCACACTGAAACTCAATGCTGATAGTGCTTTCACTTGTGCACAAAGAACACCTATCCATTATGTCATGTAGGACAAACAACATGCAGCCTCTTCCTGTTCCTATACTGATACTTTTTGGAGATGCTGAAGAAGAGAGGTAATACAGAAATGGAAAGTGCTTTCTGCTGTGCAGGTCTATGGACTTACATGGCCACCTCACCCTGGCCTTTAACTGAGATCACCTTTCACTGGTAGAGCTGGAGGCAGAACTTTTGGTATGGTGAAGAAACTATGAAATATTCCAAGCTCTTCTTGAAACTGTCTCTGCTAATAAATCCTGGTAAATTCCAAGGGCACTGAAACTTGATTGTTAGAGTGTCACCTGGCATTTGGCCCATGCCAAATAGCAGTTTCCCAAATTATTTCTGGGCTTTGCTTATTCTCAATAAGCAGTTTGCATGCAGCACCCTGTTTCAGAAGCTCACAGAATAAACCAGCATAGGCATGGGAGGACATCCTTTGCCAGTTGGCAGCAGGATCTGGGAATGTTCCTGCTCACATTACATTTACTACCATAAGATGTAGCTAGAATGCCTGATGCATTTGGTGTGTTAATGAGGGACTGCAGTCCTCCTGGTCCCTTGGCAGTTCTGCACCTGTTTAAAGCAAGCACTGTGCTTCATAAAAGAGAAACTGTAAAGAAAACAAGGCATGGAAATGAAATTATTTCTAAACTATTTGGCTTGGACTGCTTGATAAACTCAGTTTTGGAATATCTGCTTTGGTGCTCGTTTTCTGGCTAGAGAGATGTAAACATAAAATCCAGCCTCTTTGGGAACACATTTCATAAGACATTAAGGAGGCGACTGGACAAATGCCAAGAAATATCTATAGGATTTTGACAGATGTGCCAAATAGCAAACATCACACTCGCTAGTCATATTCCCTTGAATCATCATGTAATTGGGCTGTGAAATTGTGTGCCAGTGCTAAAGGCTGTGCCCCCTCCTTAGCTACAGCCAGGCAGGGAAAGGAGGGAAATGTCGCTTATGTCTTCCCCATACTGGACTACTGCTGATCTCTAAAATATCACCTACTGACAAGGTGGCCCAAGCCTGACAGACACAGGGACTGGTGCTTGACACTGGAAACTCAGTCTCAATTCAGAGTGATACAGAAATGGTGGTTATCACAGGAGACATATTAGACACACATCTTTTCCCTCCTTCCTCTGAGGAAAGGACAAGATGCTGGATGGAGTACGCCAAAGTGGGATTTGGCCTTCAGACCACCGGCCTGACTGTGCCTGTTTAGAACACCCTGAGAACATCCAAAGTGCATTCCCAAAAAGTCAAATTCAGTCATATGTTGTTTAGGCCTAATCCCTATCAGCACTGTGGCACAAAGACCCCAAGCCCCTGCCACTTTGACTTCATCAGACTATGGTCAAGAGCATTCTCTTGAATATGACAATGAAGCACCACTTTGGTCATACCATAACTTCATCCCCTCCCCTATCACAGTAGAAACGCTGAGATAGGAATCTGGGAATGAAATGCATTACTGGGAAAGTAAGCAGAAGAATTAAATGGAATAGAATGTCTCCATTTCAGAGCTGCAGTTACTTATGACACCTGCAGTGTGCATCAATGAACTGTAGAGCAATGTTTTACAAAAATTATTAAGACTTGGTAATATGAGACCACTTGACGATAACTACTGGGCGAGATGTGCTTAGACCTGGGAGGAATCTATGATATATTTCCAGGGGATTAAAAAGCACTGATTCCATAGACTTACACTGAATTGACATGGTTCTATTAATTCCCAAGAGAAAAAAAAAGATAAAATATTGTCATTAGGATGCTTTTTCTTAAGTAGTTTGCAAGACCACAATTAACATGTGATAGTAAAATGAGAAAACATTGATTTATGTGGAGGTTTTATCACTTTGAGCTAGTTATGCACAAACCACCTTGGTTCTCCTATAAAACATCACAAGCTAATAGTATCTCTGGTGTAAAAGCTATCTTAGTGCCATGTAAGAAACCAGGATAAATTTAGAATTCTGATCAAAACAGCAACTGGTATTAAGCATACAGAGAAATTATTAAAGCATGTTTCTGATGGAGTGCTGGAAGTACTAATTTGTATGAAGACTATGTGTAACTAATTTATATGAAGATTATGCATAGGTCTCTGTGTTCCTTCTTTCTTTCTTGCAAGGCTAACACAAAACCCATTGTTGGAGAGGTGCTTTCAGGAGATTAAGGAAATATCCTAGATAAGGAAATCCCTCAAACATTACCTGGTCAGGTATGTTCTAGCCTTGACTGTTATAAATGAGTGTTTGAGATTGCCTAAAGAATCACCAGCAAGGGTATCAGTAAAAACCATATTTAATATTAAGCAACAGCACGACAAAGTTAATTGGCATTGTTCACCGTACTGCTTAATAGGTGGTTAAGGCATATCAAGATTAAAAAAAAGCAAAAAACTCGAGTCAATCAATCCAAACCGAAATATACCGAGAACTGTCTGTGTGTGTGTGTGTGTGCATCTCTGTGCTTGTGTTAAAAAAGGGATAGGAATGGCAAGGATAAGAAGGAATAGGGCCTGAAGGCTTAACAGCACTCAAACGTAACAGTACTTAAACTTCTATTTTAACAATTTAGCAAAGGAACAAGACTTACCAGCATTTCACTTAGCTGATAACTTATTTTCAGGCCTAACGTACTCAGATATCTAAAGTACTTAAACACCGAAGAGAGCAGCATTTTTCCCATATTTGCCATAGCAAACTCGTGCACACTCGTATGCACACAGACATAAAGAGTCAGAGCAAGGTATCTGTGAAAAGCTCCCCTGGAAGGCAGTGAAATGCTCACCTTGGATGCCTTTGTGTCTCCTCAAGTGGTGAAGGGTTGAGCCTCGAGCAATGGGGGGTATTGGCCCAGGATCCATCGTCGTTCTGTGACCTCTGAGTGGAGCAAACTTGAGAGCTCTCTGGCTCTGGGAGGTGCCCCTCTCAGAGGGAAGTGGCTGGTCACACTCCCTGCAGTCCAGGAGAGCTCCAGGGGTCTCATTTTGGATCACAGTTTATAGGCCGCAAGCGCTTGGGCCTTAATCAAAACAATGTTTCATCCTGGCCGTGGTTTGGGCAACTTTCTTTGAAAGTGTGAGAACAAGGATGTTATGCCATTCAAGCAAGAAAAGTAGTTTCCAAGTCTGCTCACAAAATAAAAGCAGGTCCTCGTTAGGCAGCAGCAGTTTCTGGGAGCAGACGGTGCTTCTGAGGAGATCAAGAGGAGCTGAGCCCAGGTGCTGCTCATCAAGGCTGAGGCCTAACGAACAGTTCCGCGATCACGGTGCGGCCTGGAAAGAGTGGGGGGACACGCTCCTCTGCTTTGACAAATGGGCTCTTTAGCCTCTGTTTACTTATTCATACTACTGAAAATCTGAGATCTGATAGTGTACTATGTCTGTTTTACAGGGTGCTAGAGAAATCTGTGCTCTGTTTTCCTCAGATCAGACTGACAGAGCAGAAGAGGCAGAAGAGCAAGCTGGTGAGGCTGGTACAGGCATGCTGCAGGTGAAGTATCAAGTTTCAGCCCCCTGGATGTGGGTAACACAGCACACATACAAATCTTCCTGATCGTTTGAAATCTATGCCTTTAAGCCCTGTGTTGCATTTAGGCAACATCAATTTGCCTGTGATTCTCTCAGTGAATCCTACTGCTGTCTACAGAATCGCAAGAGGGAAATCAAGTGGGTACAGTGCTCATTGGCACTTCTGAGAAAAGCCCCACTGGTTTTGAAGCCTACACACCGTAGGGTTTAAACTGGTGCATTCTGGCCAGAGGACTGCAAATGACAGACAGGACAGATGATTTCAGTACCGTCACGGTACCCATAAGACTATTCTGGATACACACTGTGTTATTCTAAGTGCAAAGTCACTCAATCCCATGCAAGACAGCAGTAAGAATGAGTGGAATAAAGGATACCTGAATCATGTCTTTCTTTGATGCTACATTACATAGTGGCAAATGGAGTAGTTATTTAATCTTATAAATCTCAGCTTCCCCTTATGTGACTGTGCTGTATTTTCCTTTGCAAAACGCTAGAAATCTTTAAATAAATGGTAATTTCCCCCATATAATGGCATACTCATGTCCAAGATAACATGAGATTAATAAGTTTCTTGGCCTTTTCTCTGTACAATGAATGAATCACAGGTAGGTTTATATTAATGTTTGGTTACCCATAGAAGATATGGTAATATACATATTTAGTCATCATACTATCAGAGTCCAAAGGGAATGCAAATTGAAATATTGGGCACTTTTATATATGAGAAACATAGACATTGCCACAGGCATCCCTGAGAACAGTTATGTTTCTGTTACAGGAGTACTGGATCTGGGAAGAAGCAATGTCATAACATCTGCACTTATAAAAGCTGGACTTAAAACTCTAATTTATTCCAAAATTTACTTCTTTAACTTAGTCCATAACACATCTGTAGTGGCTACATTAGGAGAATTGCATCTCCAAGATCTCTCTATGAAGAATAAAGAAAAATCAAGTCCTCTATAGGGTGATATATAAAGTAATTTAGGCTACTTTTACTTTTTCACTAATCATAGAAGAAATGTCTGGCTATCAAGACTTTTTCCAGGCTTTAATTCCATGATGATTGAAATTGAGATAAATTGAAATCCCTGCTAAATTATTTCCTTCTCCTCCCATGTTCCAGCTATGATGCTCATGTGCCCCCATGGTGAACCTGTTCAATGAGTGAAACTGGGAGAAAACGATCCTTAGAGAGAAAAAATACAAATCAAAAGCAACCCAAAAAGTAGCTTTCCATAAGTTTTATTCCCTGTACTGGATAATTTTGCAATATGAACTGAGCACTTGGGCTGGCCCAAGAGATGAAGCAAGAGTGATTTTATGGAGAAAAGAACACAGATCTGGGACTAAGGACAATGCTAACTTACATCTGCTTTTGGTTAGAAATGTCTGCATTATAGAAAACAGAGATTGTACACTGTAATTGAAAACAAAAGATGCCAGGGAAATTCAGAAGCTTTAGATACCTACAGAGTTTCAGTCCTGGTTTTGGGCTTGGCTGTAGTTTTGTTATGGGTTTATAGGCAAAGACAAGATTTATTCTCCATCTAGTTCTGTGCAAAACAAGTGCAGAGTGAGTTCAAAACTGTCATATCAGGATGGAAGCTGTGTCTAATTAATTCCCTTGGTACTGTAGGATAATTTTCATTGCATGCTCAACAGTATTATGTTCAATTGTGAATCTTAAATAATCTATCTTTTTGGGTGTCTGTTTTTTGTAAGAAAAGTATTCCACAACTCCAAATCACTGCTGATGGAAATCATTTGAATGAGCCTTTATTTTCCTTAATTTATTCTTAATTTTTGTATTTACTACTTTATCAAAAATGGCAGGCATATTGATGGGAGATAATGAACTTTTAGCAAGCTTTTATCTTATCTAGAGGGAATGATAGCATGCAAATCTAGCTAATTGATAAATCAAAGCAAACTACAGATCTAGGTTTGCCAACATAGCGTTCCTTGCTAACCGGTTCTCAAGAGCAAACAAGCTCTGCAGCTGGAAATGTGTTGGAAGTGTAAATTTCTCATAGCACAGCTGCACTGTCTTAGGCATGGGAGCTGTGTCAAGTCCAGACTCCCCAGGGCTTCCATGCCAGCTCATGTCTGAAGGAAGTCATATGGCTGGCAGGCTGGAGATGAGGGAAAGCTTGAACTCCAACCTGGAGGCTTGAACTCCAACCCAGGCAAGCAAGTTGAGTCACCTGGCACAGTGAACTGAAGCCACAATCAGTCAGACATAAAAATGAAGTTCAACAAATGACTTCTGGATGAGAGGAAGAGGCTGAAAATGTGTTGCTTGCAACCTATCCTCAAGGTTAAGAGAGCTGCTAGACACTTGTAAGCTGCAATTGTGTCAATAAAGTATTTCCCTGCGTAGCTCATCAACTGACTCAGCAGATAAGAATTTAAAATTTCCTCTATTTGTAAGAATAAGAAGCAGCACAGCCATTATCTTACTAAATTATGTTTTTCCTGGACCACTTTCAATTGAGCACATTTTCAACAAGTCCATTCCATTTTGCAAGAAAATACTCCTTAGTGCATATGTTATGGAATGTGTGAGAAGAAAGAGAACCAGCAGTTTCAAACCTCACCTCATCAAGGCTTTGAGTAATTTCTAGTAATGGCTTATTCTGCTACGGTGCCTCTCATCATGAGGACTTTGAAGCCACTTAAGAAAGCAGGGAGAGAAAATTACATCACCTTACACCAAAATGCTGCCACTTCTGAGGACAAACACTCAAGCTGTCAAGCAGCAAACAGAAGAATGATGGCAAATGAAGAATTCTTTCTGCCATGAGAAGCAGAAATAATGGAAACTATTTAAAACACCATTTCTACCCTCTGTATATCTATGGGAAAAGTTCCATTAGTATTTAATAACTACAGAATATTAGGGGGTTATTTTGATTTTACTTCCAAATTGAAAAATGACACCTGGTAGCACAATGCCTCATACAAAATATTGAAGACCTTTTTTATTATTAACTTGGATTGGAAATTATAATTATTTAATGCTGCAGAACTACATAATGCAGACGCCTTAAATTTCACTGGAAGTTTTCATCTAACTACTGACCCATGTTGTGACATCTGAAAAAATCATAGACTGAGGCAACATAATAATAATGTTGCTTGGCACTTTACATCTTTATAAAACTATGGAAATGTTAATTAATTTCCACAACAGCCTAGGGAGTAAATATTTTCATACTGATTTTACAGATTAAGGGGATGAAACATAATGTGTGGACATGACTTCTCCAAGGCAATCTATCAAATAAGTGTCAGATGTGGGGCTAGAACTCAAAGATTCATCAGGCCTTTAAACAATGGTGCCTGGGGCAGCCACTTATTTATTTATTAAAAGTAGCTTAAACCATTTACAGATTCTCTTTAATATGTTATTGTACTGTGTATTGATTATTTACAATAGAAGCTGATGATTACTTGTTTGGTTCCATTTTTACAATTCATTTTTTTATATTTCAGCCTCAACTTCAACATTCTTTTCCATATAATTAAGCACATTCGTATCCAGAAATCAAGTATGTTAAAATATGTCCAGAAGAGACCAGGATAGCATCTTGGAGCAGAATGCCTGTGTCAGAATGGGTGTGTGAAACTTGTCTTTCCTTCTGGTTGTTTTCTTAGTGATATTTCATTTTTATAAAAGAAGATCCTATCCTTTCAGCCTGTTGTTTTGTTTTTATTTTAGTTTTGCTTTGTAACAGTAGAGAGAAAAGTTTCAGATGCATCTTTTATAAAGTTAGTATTATCCTAAATCTCCCGTACCCAAGAGCTTCAGGGTCTTTTGGAAAGCTTCTCAGTACACAAAAACAAAGGCTCAGAAATGTGGCAACTTGTCCAACAGATCAACTCAATGGCCAAAATGCAAAGTATCTGAGCAGATAACAAACCTTATTCACCAAACCATACATCTGAAAATTCACCTTAAATAAAAAGACCAGAAAACAAATAAGATGGACATGCTACTTTACTGCACAGAATATTTAGTCTGATAAAAGTTTTTAGCCTGAGACAGTCAAAGAGAAAATCCCAAAGCTGAGGAGACCTCTCCTACCTCTGCTTCATCTTCTCCCTTCCTAACTATCTGAGGTCTGCTCTAATAGGACTAACAGATGATGTCTTCCTCATGCTACCCTACAGCATATCTAGGAAAATACACTTTATAATAAAAAAAGCAAATGATCCACTTCCAAAATAAGCACTATTCTTTCCAGTCAGTGTCCCAGTTTTGTCAGTCTTAAGTCCCTGAATAAATACACTTGAGAGCCAAGAGTGCAGAATTTTCCTGACAACACTAGTACCATACAAAATCAATCTATATAATTTTCTCTTATTTAGAAAAGAAGCTCTTCAGCTTCATCCTGCGGAGCATTCACTCATCTATGCCTAAGCAGTGCATTTCACTTCCAGCTCACAAGAATTCATTTCAATCACTATTTGGAGACTGAGTCAGCTGAATTGAAAGCTATATATTTTCCAATGAAAGAGAAATAAAGAATTTCTGTAAAGTCCTTTGGAAGGAATTCTGATAGGGATCTGATTAGGAGTCCCACTCCAGATTTTCTAGAACTCTGTGTACATTTTAATTCTGTTACAGCTACAAACATACTGTAGTGTATTCTTTGCACACACTTGTGGCAAATATCAGTGCCAGTTCATTTGTTTTGCTGGCATGGTGTTTGGGAAGGTGAACAGGATCCTAACATGCAACTAGGCTTCAAAGGATGTTCCAGTGCAAAAAGGAGAAACAAGTGAGGAAAAACTAAAAGGAGAGCAGCAAGAAGGTGTTTGCCACTGTTTGTGTTTATCCCGTTAAAAGCTGGTGAGTTCTTGGGCCCAAATGTAGTCAAGACAGAGGGTAGAAATCATCTTCCAAATCCAACATAACTCAAATGATTGGAATCTGACACCAGTCTAGAAATGCCATGCTCTTCAGGCTAGTGCTGCTGCAGCTACACCTAGCTACTACCTGTCAGAGAGAGAACATCCAAGCAATCCTCTTGGAAGACACATTACTGGACCACCAAAGCACTAAGCTGCAGCTATGACCATGACAATTAGCTAAGCCTACCTTCATTCTATTATGACAATGAGCTCTACTAAATCTTTAATTAACATCCAGACAAAAGTCTTTTTCATAAGAACCCCAAAATCTGGATTCTCCCCTGCTGTCCTCAAAGACTGCTGATGTTTATTATAACATCCACCCACCATGAGCTGAGGACATGAAATCCTGTCTGCACAACCTGGGTGATTTCATAGCCACAGCAGTTCCAGAAGGATGGATACGGTGACAACATGTATCGGCTAAAGAAGCTTTCTATGCCCATAGCAGTCATTAAGCTTCAGTGGAGGGAGCTTTCCACTGATTTGTTTCTCCTTCTTCACAGTAGTATTCCTGCTTTTCAGCAGTCTTCACATAAAGAACTTGTCTTCTGCTCACTACTATTCAGCCATATAGGAATACTGTCTCTTTCTGCACAGATGTATAACTAGAAAGCTCATATAAGTCTCACAGCCTCCCCATAGCACCCTATGTTTAAGAAAAATACAATTCGATCCAACCACTTGAAGCAATTCAAGGAAGTAGGCAGTGTCATTTTATGCTTTGAGAAACCTTTACAATGACATGTAGGCTAAATTCTTGGCATTGTAAAGACTTCTTAACTACCATTGTACATGAAAGGATGACAATACTGATTTCATATAAGATGTGGAGGGCCTGTCTGTTTTTGTGAAAACTCTGACCATCATGGAGCTAGGTAAATCTAGAGCTAGTGGAGCTGGCACAACCTGCATTTGCTTGAACTACAGATCCTGTTAAAAATGGCTACCTAGAAATTATTCCAGCAGATCACCATCTCTGTAGCACGATTCAAACCAATCCTGCTTGCTGAGACTTCTGCAGGAAACTCACCTTCTAAATAGGCCTGTTCTCATCTCCTTCTCAAAACAGTGTTTATTTTTCCTCTCCCCTCGCTGGTAGTGAAGACTACCAAGGCAGCATTAAAATTTGGGTTTCATTCTCTCCTCTGACAAGTAAAATGCCTCAAAGACCATAATACAAGCATTCTGGAAGAAGGCATCCAATGTCTTATTCAGTTATGACTCCTCCATTAACACGCACACAGCTGATGATGCTCTGAAGTCCTCTAGAAATGCTCTCTTGAAAAGGCCTTCCCCTTGCAGTGTCTGTTCGGGACAATACTCTGTTTCCTACCCTTTTCTATGGTGTGGCTATGTGCTCCTTGCTGTAATAAAAAGCCATAATTTTTGACTTTTATAGTGGCTACTCTTCACATCAATATCATGTAATGAACTCTGGCAATCCACAGGACAATGAATTGTACAAATGTACATCCGTCTCAGTGCAGAGAACTGTCTCAAGAAGCAACGAGCTTTGGATGCTTTAGGTTTTTACACCTAATTAAATGAATTCTTCAGAACTGGAAACAGGTATCTTTTTCCTTGTTGTTTGTTTTGATTTGTGTTTTTCCAGAGGTTTGTTTCAAAGAAAGTTAGGTCAGAGCATTACTCACTGCTGTCATCTTCTGTCATTTTTGTTCCCCTGTGACAGGATCTGAAGGCCTGTGTGCAGAGTCGTACCTATCTCTGTCCTAAACATGCATCAGTGGTTACCTGAAAGGCTGTGGATGAGAAACTGCCATCTCCCCTTGAGTAATTGTAACAAGGAAGGAGGACACTGTGTGCACTCATTTGACAAAGGATTAACCTGTTTCCTCTACTGTAAAGTTGTAATGGGCTCATTCATTACTCATAGAGCTTCATGACACTTCACATGTTAGGGAATGATGCCTCTGGTTTATTCTAGGAGGTGAATGGTTAGGACAGAAGGGATGGGAGCCAGACAGGAGTGCTGGAGGAGGAGGGCTAAGTTAGATAATGATAATTATTGCTGATATAAACTGGGATAACAATTAACTGACTTTAAGCAGTGTTTTAGGGCTTTCAGAATGCTATGAAAACATTAATTAACCTTCACAATTATCATTCTGAGATGGGTAAATATCCACCAGTACACTGTGATTTGCCCAAGAAATCCACATGATTTGAGACAGCAAGAAAGAAAGAAAAAAAATCCCATGTCATGATATGCATGTATATTGGAAAAATAAAGCTGTGCAAAAATCATTGAACCCCATGGTGTATATCTTCACCATGCTGTAAATGGCTGTTGTTTTGGGGGCTGTCAGTCACACAGAATGGAGCCCTGGAGCAGTGCTGAGGTGATGCTGGCTGGGACAGTCAGCCCCCAGTGCACTGTCTCTGCTCTAGCACAGGCAGACAGCACGTGTAATTGCCCACACTCCACTCTGGCAGCCTCCCCATGTCAGGAGCCTGGCCCATTTCCCTATGCTTAAAATTTAATCAGAGATTTTACTGCTCATCAACAGCTTAACGGGAGCAGTTAGAACTCTAAAACTTTGCATATTTCGGCTTAATTACCACTAACAGACAGATGCCACTTTCAAGCACTCTCCTTTCCCAGCCCTTGCTCCCTGCAGCTGCTCAAACCTGGAACATAAATTCATTGGTTAAATAACTGATAAGAGGCAAAGTGATTAGGGATTAATGGGAAAGACAGAAATCTCCTTATTTCTCTTTGATGTTTTAATTTTGGTTATCTCTGCTAAATTGCAGTCTGTACCTCCCACTTGGCAAGATAACAACTCCTGTTATCCTTGCTTTAAAGCAACAAGTAAATGGAGACAATATAGGGTGGTATAGATCTTGAAGTGTCAGGGCTTACTGCTACCATGTGTGATTCGTGTATATAAGCAACAATAGAATTCAAACACAGTAAGGGAACTGATGGCCCTTCTCTGGACAGACTATTTCCATTTGTTTATTTTTTGGGCGCTGGGTTTCTCCTTTGATGGAGGGTGTGGGGGAGGGTGTGGAGGGGGTTGGGGGTGGGTGGGTGGAGCAGCAAATAAGCAAATAGCTGTTTTAAATACAGGAGAAAATGTCACAGGGATCCCGGACCAAAAATTAAAATGCACATGAATAATGATGGCTGTTCTGGGACAAAGGAGATGTATTCATTTGGGACAGACCGATTAATCTCCTACTCTGTCATTTCCCATTTCCTCCAGAAAAACACATTTTCAAGAGCAGTTCAGTTGACTGACGCAATGATGAAACCAGTACATTTGAAAGAGGAGCCCAGTGCCCCACTTTTTAAGTTCTCCCTGAGGAATGAATTCTGTCTGTGCTTCTTTTCATTTTGTGGAACTATTACTTGAAATGGAGGGAGAAGAAATGCTCTTCCTGTGGATCTGAATATTCTCACTAAGGATTAAGGCTTCTGGAAGGCAGAGCCTAGGATGCTGTTTGTTGTCACATATTTATAAGGTAAATGATGAGGTTAAACTAGGTCTTAGATTGAATGCCTGCGCTGATATCTGCTTTTTCCAAAACAGTAGTCAATTTTGGATAGAGAAAATTTTAGTGAGCTCATAGGAAAAATGCTAAGTAAAAAGCCATTTCTATATTAGCACATGGCTGGACGCATGAACAAACACAGATTCAGGATTTATCAGTGCCTATTGAAAATTTGTCATTGCTTCCTAGAAAACAAGGGTCATAATTTCAATGATTTATTAAAGAAATAATAGATGAACAGATTATTTTATGTCCATAAACTACCTTGGGGAGAAAGGAAAGAAAAAACCAAAACCCAAAGTCAACCATGAAATCCAGCAGAACTTTCAACCAAATCACAGTCAAAACCTGATTCCCAATCCATGTCAGTCTACAATATTGCAAAAATTTTTTTCATGCAAGAGTTCTTTTGCCTTGGCAAATTCTCTGACAGGACAGAGAATGAAGTTTGTTCTGTCTGTTCTGCCTGATATTTTGCGTATGTGGAAGAAAACAGACAACAGAAGTTCAGGATTAATAACCCATGAAGAGTTCATTACTACATTGTGGGACAGATCCTGGATCCCACCATGCTGCATTTGTTTCACCTCACCGACTCAAGAGAGAAGATACTGCTTGCATCCTGCCAGTGCAGCAAAAATGGCTTTCTGCACTTACTCACTTGCCTGATTTGAGGGACACCTTGATGGCCGGGCAAAGTCTCAAACAGCAATAGCCCTGATGCTGTCCTGTGTTGACTTGTAAGCAGCAATGAGTCAGCAAGTAAAGGTCCAGTAGATGGTGCTCAAGACTGCAGTAAAATCCTAGGCTTTGTAAGGATGCACTTCAAATGGTTTTCACTGTACAGCTTTTTAATCCACCTCTTGTCCAGCCACCTCCCATTCCCACAAGGCTTTGAATAGGGCTTCTGAGAGTTCCCAGACTTCAGAGGTACCGCAGGAGTGTTCCTAACTTTGACAGAGTCAGTATAACTCTGACTAAAATTAAAAAAACAATCTGGTTTTCTGACACTGTATTCCCAGTAAGGATTGAATATAAAAGAGGATCTTAGTATTTTTAACTTCTAATAGCTCAAGGTTTCAGAGAAGCACCTAGGGTTTACACCAATAATAGTTAACATCCATTTTGTCTCTGTTTTTCTACATTTCTGGATTTCTCCCTGGTCATTGTGAACGTATTTTTAGAAGCAGTAAGACAATCTTTGTTCCTTACTCACCATGGCAACTGGTGGCTACACCAGCCTTACAGCTCTCTTTTCAAAACATGGTAAGGCTGACTCGAAGTGTAGTAGAAGTCTCTGTATTTCTGAGCACAATGATCTTTGTGTTGCATAATTACGGCTTTAGATGTAGAAAACTATGTAATTTTTCTCATAGTATAGAGAAGAGTTTGGTTTTGTTCTTTGAGTGATCAAGAAATCTGGCTTCATCTAGTATGACCACAGTCTTACTGTGTGACCTTGACCAAGCTGTTCAATCTACCACTCCTTCATTCCTGTTTGTAATGGGAGACACTTCCCTACATTTCAGGTTGCTGGACTTGTTAATGCATATGAAGATTTCTACAACTACAATGACAAAAGCACTTAAAATGTCACAATACATTTATATACCTATCTAACTGACATCAAGTAAATACATCCTTTGATAGAAAGGACATAGGAAAGTTTAAGCATTTCAACATATCTGTAACATCACAAACAGTTATTAATTTCCACGTATTTCATCTCCAGAATATTCTCCCTTCAATGAACAATAGAGCCTGTGAATTCTGCAGCAATTACTTGTTCTTCTGCAAAACATTCTTGGGAGTTTTATTTTTAGATATGGGAATTAAATGACTCAATTTTCCCTCTTGTTGTCTCCTATCTCAGCAAGCAATAAAATGTCAGCACTGTGGTAGGTAATGGGAAGGAAAAACACCTCTATTGACTGAATAGAGTTATAGCTGAATATTTTCATGAACGTTCTACTGGTGCCTTAAGCATAACAAACACTGCAGGTAAAAGATATCAGAGATAACAAAAAATGAACTGAATACAAATAAAATCATTCATCAGATGGCAAAATACCACAATTCATAAGGGAGAGCTTTTTAGACTTCAGCGAGTTACTGCACTTTATTTTTTCAAACTACTTTTGACAGGTTCAGATAGAAGATGAATACAATATCCAACAAAAAATAAGGTATGCTGCAGTAATCTACCTCTGTCACTGAACTTAAATCATGAAGCGAAATGCTTGAAAGATTGTTGTACTATAGGTTTCCCAATTTAGGTATGGAATATAATTAGAATTAAAGAGGTGAATTGCAGCTCATGTTCTGAGTGTTCAGCTTGAAATACTGGAAGGATCATCAGAATATTTATCACTGCTTTAAATAAAGCTAGAGTTTCCATAACCCAGGGCTGTGGTTTAAACCCAGCCAGCAACTCAGCCCCACACAGCCACTCACTCCCTCCTGATGGGACGCAGGAGAGAATGGGAAGAGTAAAAGAAGGAAAACTCATGATTTGAGATAAAGACGGTTCAATAGGTAAAGCAAAAGCCATGTACACAAGTGAAACAAAACAAGGTATTAATTCACTGCTTCCCATGGGCAGACAGATGTTCAGCAATCCCCAGGACAGCAGGGCTCCAACACTCCTAATGGTTACTGGGGAAAACAAATGCCATCTCCCTGAAAGTCCCTTCCTTTTTCTTCTTCCCTCAGCTTTATATGCTGAGCATGACACCATATGGTCTGTAATATCCCTTTGGACACTGGGGCTCAGCTGTTCTGGCTGTGTCTCCTCCCAGCTCCTTGTGCAACCCAAGCCTGCTCACTGGTGGGATGAGGTGAGAGGCAGAAAAGGCCTTGACTGCGTGGAAGTGCTGCTCAGCAGTAACAAAAAACATGCCTGTATTATCACCTCTGTTTCCAGCACAAATCCAAAACACAGTCTCTCATACCAGCTACTATGAAGAAAATTAACTCTGCCCCATCTGAACCAGAACACCAAGTCAGACTAACTGAGCTTCCAAGTTGTGTGGCCAGGCTGAAAAGGTAGGTTCACCCATGGCTTCTGATCTTTTATATGTCAAGAATGTTGGACTTTCATTATACAAAATTATCCTGATAGCCTGCTTTTGTTGAGTCTGACCTCTCCTTAACACCTTCTCATCTACTCTTTCTGATGCTCCTTTCCTGCTGGCTGTGAAGTCAGCAGCAAAGAAAGCAGCAAAACTCCCTCGAGCCTTTTCCCCAACAGTTATGTAGGACATGTGCTTTCTCTACCTAGTTCTCAGCTCTCAAACTGCTTCAAAGAATTCAGAGCATCTTGCAGGAACTCCCAGCTAGTCACCTATATCTTTCATCATATCTGAAAGCCCTCTGGTCTGACTATACAGGTCACAGGTCTAGCCTCCCTTTAAAAGTTACTTAGATGGAAAGCAGACCCTGTCCTTAGCGTCTGAGAGTTGATGAGGTATGTCAACGGCTTTGAAATTTCTTGTCTAAAATCCTGGCCCAACCCCTTCAATTTCTTTCATGTGGCAGCTGAGAGCTACAATTTAGAGATCAGAATAGAACTTTCCATATATCTGATGGAATATATATTATACTTAATATATTACATAAGTTACCTGTATTAGATATTACATATCTCTGTATCTCTATATCTATATATTCATCAGGTCCTCTGATGAAGTTGACAAACAATTTATCCAGACAGCATAAAGTGCACAAAATTCATATGGGGCACATCTAATGGCACTAGTAACTCTTTTCCCCAAAGGTGGAAAAGTCAGGCTGCTGGATGGCTTCATTGAACTCAGCCAGGCTCTATGTTCATGATCAAAAGAGTAAGAAAAAATAGCTAGGAGGAATCACCAAAGATTGCCTGGTGAGTTAATAAGGATCCTGATCACACAGCAGGGATGATGGGGGGTAGGGGGGCTGTGCAAGTCTGCACAGTTTCTGCCTTCCAACTGAGTTGTACTCATGGAGTGTGTAATTAATTGTTACTGTTCATTTATTTGTACAAATCAATGAATTTGCAAGTGAGTGCCACCCAGTGACAATCTAACAATTGACACGAGACAGCAAAGGCAAAGTTTCCTTCTGAATAGCAAAAGGAACTCCAGCTCATTTTTTATTCTTTTAGCTCTGCCCAGACTTGCTTGCTCCAGTCTTCTTAGACTGCCCTACCTTTCACTATATGCCTGGCTGCTCAGGTACATTATTCAGTGAACTAAATTCACGCTGTCTTTCGTTTTGCGTTTGGGTTTTGTTTATTGGCTGTGGCTACTTTTATCGTTTGCATGGTTTAGTTTGTTTTTTGAGTTTTTCAATTGTTTTTTGAAAGAAACCAAAAGACTTCCTTAGTTTATTGAGGAGGAGAGAGGAAGAGATGTTGAACACACACACACAAAATCTGTTGGTAATTTTTTATTAAAAGTGAAGTATGTTACCACTGGCTTCTTGCTGAGGCACTGCTTCTCCACTCAGGAGAGGAAAGTAAACACGTGCTTAACTTCTTTTTAGATCTTTGAAGTTCAAAGCCAACATCATGCTTAAAAAAACACTCCTCTGAGCCAAAGTACTCTTCCATATACAAATTCTCTGACATATTGAAGTGTGTAGTGCTATTTCCATTAACAAGCACATTTGGCAAACACAGCAAAAGTTGTTCTTAATATTTTGGTGTTTGGTTTTTTTTTTTTTTTTAAACTCTGATAAATGGGAAACATAGAATGAAGATACACTTGCAACAAGTTGATTTTTCTCTGTAGGTAGCAGGAACTCCCTGTGTTCATCCAATTTCAATAACAGTGCCACAGAAAAGTTTTCAAGGGAATCAGAAAATACAGGGAAATATTAAGAAAAAAGAAAATTTTAAATTGAAAAAAGTCAATATATAGCTAAATCAATAGTATAGTTGAAAGCCTTGCTACTGAGTTACTACAAACCATTTTTATTCAAAACATTATATATGTCCATTTAAAAACCATAACTATTATTAGGTTGAATTACTTTTTCCTACTGCTAAGGGCTCTACATTTTCTGCACCTGATCCACCAATGTAATAATCCTGCTTCATGCCAGCATATGTGCATTAAAATTGATGATATTATAGCAGCAATGAAACAACACAGTGTTGTCTGATCATCTGCCAATTCAAAAACTTCACCAGCCATGATTCCTCATGCTCTTATTCCTGCTGAGTTAGGTAGAAGCATGAACCTCCTCAAACATAGTCTGAGTCTCTGAAATAGCCACAAAAAGCTACAATACCTTGAAATCTGAGAAGGAAAGCTGGTGTTCATCTTATATAGATAAAATGGCTTACACCCAAAAATAACTAAATGTATTAAGCAACTTTCTGTGCTATCTAAAAGGAATAATTTTACCTGTCACTGAAGAAGAGTGTATAAAAATACTACTCTCACAGCTTTGGACAAGAAGGTGAAACTCAGCCTTGTTTTTGCAAATGGTGTGAAGCCTACACACTCACATGACACTGTCAGAGCAGGGTCCCAGAGCTCCTTCTTGCCTTCCACAAAGGGCTGCATTTCTCCTGAAGTAACACAGAATATACATGAATGTAGACAGCATTTAGTCAAACTGAATGAGTACCTGAAATGGTGTTTGCCCAGACTGTCTGGTTGAATGGATGGTGGAGTTTGGGCAGCAAGGAGGGCTCACAGCAAGCTCACTATTCCAGACTGCAGGAGACCAGTGACATGTGGTGTTTCTCGGGGTTTAATATTGGGACTCACACTATTTAACGCCTTTGTCGGTGACATGGACTGCGGGACTGAGCGCACCCTCAGCAAGTTTGCCAAGGACACCAAGCTGTGTGGTGAACCATCAATGTGTGTTTGTAGCTCAGAAGACCAACCCCATCCTGAGCTGCATCAAAAAAGTGTGGCCTGCAGCTAGAGTGATGTGATTCTGCCCCTTTACTCTGCTTTCATGAGATCCACCTGGAATGTTGCATCTGCTTGGAGTCTGGAGAGGAACATTTTACAGGGGCATGTAATGATAGGACAAGGGTCAATGGTTTCAAACTGAAAGAGAGGAGGTTTAGATTAGATGTTAGGAAGAAATTCTTCACTGTGGTAGTGATAAGGCACTGGAACAGGCTGCCCAGAGGAGTTGTTTATGTCCCATTCCTGGAAGTGTTCGAGGCCAGGTTGGATGGGGCTTTGAGCAGTCTGACCCAGTGGAAGACTGCTGTCCATGGTGAGAGGGTTGGAACCAGATGTTTTAAGGTCCCTTCCAACCCAAATCACTCAGTGTTTCTATGATTTCATCCATGTAGAAGGGAATCCCCTCACACCCTGCCCATGGCTCAGCCTCCGCCTCAGGTTCTGGCCCCTGTCCTGTTCCCAACTGCATCACCCTACCCCATGCTGCTGCCCTGTCTCAGCCCTGTCTATCCCATTCCCCAGCAGTGCCCCAGGCTGCTGCAGCACCCCAGTGCTGTTTTTTCATTGAAAATTCAGCCTCTGTTACTGAAGAGAGCCACTTCCCCAAGTTGATCCAGATTTTAGCAGCTACAGAAAAAACCAACAATTATATTGAAGTACCTGGGCAGAATATGAATAAGAAGGAAGTACTGAGCATAACTATGTGTTAGCAAAATAATGGGGTTTTTGACATATAAACACCTCTGCTGATATGGTGCAAGTATTTTTACTCTTTACTACACCCACAAATGCTCTCCTGGGAATATAATATTTCCCTGTTTCTCTATACAGAAAAGAGTCTGCTCTGATCTTCTCCACATTCACATGCATGCTGACATGAAACTATTGACTCTTACATTTTCTGTTTTCTGGAGCATCTTCCTGCCTTTCCCTATTTCATAACCCTGTTTCTTATTGGATTCACCTTGTCAATGGCTTTACTTGGTCCTGTACGATTAATACCAAATGGTGATCTAAACCCATACAATATGGAAAATTTGCAGAAGGAAAAATTAAGACATTATATTTTAAATAGAAAGGATGCCCTTCTAACTGAGATTAGAAAATGCTTAAATATTAGAGGCAACAAAGAGATGAGCAAGGCTTCTGTGCATTACTTCACCTGCAAAGAGTCTGTCTTACCAAATTTTGAAGTGGCAACTGGACACTGGTCCTATGACAATTTCAGTTACAGTGCACTGGCATAGAGACAGTTGCTTCCTTTCCTTCTCTTTTTCCACCACTAAGCAGCTCTGAGGATGATTTGTAAAAGGCCATAATCCTGCAGTCAGCTCAACATTTGTGATCACCATGATCTTGTCTGAGAATGAATGCCTTAGTCCATACACCGGAAAATGATTTTGCTGCGTCTGGGGAGGTAACTTCTTTATGAGAGCAATTTGATGAGGCAGAGGTTTTTTGGGGAAAATTTTTATTCCTGTGTCCAGTGGAACCACTGAGCAAGATTTTTTGTCCTGTTTTGATAATTGAGTGTGTGGGACTAGTGAACATTTAAGGTCTGTGATTTCAAACCCATGTGCAAGGAGGGATCCACTGCAGCTAACGGAGGGTTGGAGAAAGGAAAAAACACTTAGCTGTAGGTAATTAAATCTAAATCCAAGGACAAAGGTGTGTGTTTCTCAGACGTGACATCAATGAAAAGTACTGTGTATATAGAAACACATATTGCTGATAAATCCTCTTTTCTGATTTGGACTGAAGGCCCTTTATGCTTGACAAACCTTTCCTTTTCCTTACATTACTATCCTATCTTAATGAAGCATAGCCTTGAGTTTGCCTAGACAGAGACTTTTGGTAGATTCTGTTTCTACTTCTATGGGATTTTTTTTTTTCAAATGACCTTGAATAAACTTCAAGATTAAATGAGCCAGAATTCTCTTCCCCGTCCCTGACATTTTAGTTATTAATCATCCTATTTACAATTGTTTTAAACATAGACCATGGTCCAACTTGGAGTTCATAGTATAAATGAGAAGGGATGTTGTGTGTGTCTGTGTATATGCATGCATGCAGACATTTAGGAAGCTGTGAAATCTCCATGATCTTCAGTGCAACTTTCTTATGCTGAAGCAGCAGTTTTCTGCGAGACATGCCTAGTTTAAAACAAAATCTCATTTCAGTCTTCCTTAACTTAGGTTTAGAATATTCATTCGTCCTTCTGAATTACTTGCTCATGAGGTCTGAGGTATTTCATTTATCTGAGCCTCTGCTCCCCATCTGCAAAAGGCAGGAAAAAAGAGCCTTGCCTGTCTGTCAGGTGCACAAGCGTTTGTATACTGAATCAATCATCCAGCAGTCGGGAACTGTTACTGAGATGCAATGGGCAACTGAGTAACAGGGAGGATTAGTTCACGAGGCTGCTAGAAATGAAGGTCAAGATTTCTTTCCAAAGATGCACAATTAAACCCAGCAATTTCCATGAAGAGAGAAACGGTTACGGGAAGCACCTTTGACATACGCACAGAGAACGCTGCTTCCTAGAATATTGTATGACTCATGAGTCAATGTTGCAAGAAGCTTTTCCCCCCTGCAGAGCAATGAGTTTGTTATCAGCTTGCACATCTCCTAAAATATATTATACTGTGTAAAATTAATACATGCTGCCTTTTTTATTACAACTCACTATTGATTCTGGGTTATTTATAGCATATGAAAGTAAAATGCTGTGGACTGTGTCCTATATGTAATTACATCCAAAGGCTTATATCAGTGCAGAGAACCTAGCTGTTAGAGAAGCTGTGGGTACATTTCCTTCAGGGAAAATATAATCACTTTTTATCCATTCTAAACCTAATTCTTACACTATATCCTCACTGTAAATTGAGATGACAGACATGAGCTGAAAGATTGTCAGAGCAGCTGCCATAATTTGCTGACTTCCAGCAATAAATGTTCACCTGAAACACAGTCCACAGACTTCAACTCAGAGAGCCACATGAAGAAAAAAAAGGGAGTTTGGTAGTGATGGTAGAGAGGGGCAATAAATCTCACATGACACAGAAGCAGGAAAATAATGACTTTTTCCATAGCATTCACTCTTTGCTTTTTGTATTGATTATTAGGTCTCAACCTCTTATGTAAGCTCCTATAGTTTTAATATCCTTAATCTGCTACCAATGCATTCACTAAATTGCTTTTCTGATTCACTTTCACCTCCCACCACCTGTAACTAAGCAATAGCTAAACATTTGCAGAGCTAACCCTGCTGTCATGTTACTGAATTGCCACTAATCTGCATTTCTTTCCTATATTACATTGGGTCCTGATTAAGGTCCATACTCCAATAAAGTCATATAGATATTACACCCACTGGACACCAGGGTCTCCATGGACACTATTTGGATTTAATCTTGGGAATGGGGCTATTGTTCTGCAGTGGGAAGAAGATTGAGGGGGAGATATGATTTGGAGAAATCACAGCTTTTTTCCTTCCCTTTACTGGGAAGAGAGGGATCAACATTTGTGTTTCTAATTAAAAGATTTAGAGCAAATTTTGCATTATCAATGTGCTATTCATTTTAATTTGAACATCTGCTGAAGTTTACTGGGCAGTCCTGATAAAGAAAATCAGCCCTGATCCAGGAGTCAAGAATTACTAAAAGTTAATTGTGTTTTGATGTCGGCATTGTTTATCAGCAGAAGAACAAGTGCAATCCTTTTGCTGTGGCTTTCCCACCAAAGTGAGGACTACCACCCTAAACATGTTGGAAATATGTTTTTTAGTGGCTTCTCAGAGCAGATCATAGTTTTGACATGATATCTATTTAAGGTTAAAACTACAAATTCCCAACTGAGAATTAACAGAAGTGAATGATCTACCCTGAATCAAACAGCATTTTCAAATTAATAAGTTCCATAGTGTTATGAATTAAGTTTTCCAGACAAACTGGAAAAATGATGTGACTTCAGTTTATGTTTTTTGTGCTGTCTAGAAAAACACAAGGAAATGGTTTGAAGGCCCTTTAACAAGTGAAGACTGCTCCAGTAAATGCAGTCATCACTGCTTTCAAACTTATATACTACATAAGAAAAGCAAGCCAAAATACTTTTCTGTCCCCCATGACCACTGTCTAGAGGCTCTAATAACTAAACTCATTTTCTTTCCTTATCTACAGCAAAAAACCCTAATGCTCTCTAATTCCAGATCAGATTCTTCTAAAGACTAGTCTTTAGAAATCTACTGGAAAGTAGACATCTTTACTACTTTCATTTGTCCTATAATGTTTGGCTTTGCTGAGTAAATCACTAAAATTGGTATCTCCTAATTTTTTTGTGTTTGTTTCCTTGCATTTTTCTTGTTTTGTTTTATTAAAATGAATTAAAGAAAATTGCACGGTGAAGAACTTTTGCCCTCTTCCCCTCACTACAGTTCTACTGATTTTGTATATCTAATTCCACTCACATTTTCTATTGGTTGCAACTTTTAGACAATGGCATTAATGACATGCAAGCCAGAAGTTTAGTGAATTGAGGTATATCCTTTTCTGTATTATCAAAGACCTATAGAAATTGGTTTAATTAATAGACATGTTCTGTATCTTATTTTGCAGACACGAAACCAGGAGAAATGGAGGAACAGGTCAAATTCTACTAACTTTTCTCAAGAAGGCATTCCCACTTAACTCATGCTTTGAACTACACTAAAGCTCCCCAAATAATTTCATTTGTCAGCTAATAGTAATCTGTTTCTTCAAAGATAAAGCGTAGATTTCTCTTTTTTTTGTACTTTGGCACTAAGTAGCTTATAAGGCACTTTGAATGTCTCAAACTATTGCAAGAAGTTTGTGTTTTATATTGCTGACTTTTTCAGAATTTCTTTTAAAAAGTCTATGTGGGCAAAATTCTGATATGTTTCCTGCTCTTTCTCTGACTTTTTCTTACTAGTACTGTTAGGAAATGGATTCTTATTTATTATGAACTTATACCAAAAGGAAAAAGATCCTAGTTAATGCCACAAAACAGATCAGCATGTAATGTTACTCTTCCCTTCCTTTTCTATAAGGCTCTTTGACAATGCAAATAAATGCATTTAAATTCAACCTTTAACAATTGTCAAGTTGTTTCTTCAATGGCTAAAGAATCTCTAGAGTATGGTCATTGTTCCATTCTTATAGAGAAAGAACAGTCCCAAATCTAAATCTTTGAGGAGGAATAAGACCGGAGTGAAGAAAAAGAACCATTTGTTTTCATCACAAAGGAAAAGTGCATCAGATAAGGTGCAGCTTTCTTTAAAAAGAAAATCCAGAGGAAAAGAAGTTTTGCATTTAACAAAGTTTATGCATCTTTCACCAGCATGAATATAAATTTTTTCTATTGCATATCTCAGTGTGGTTCTAGGTGATTTTAACAAATCAGAATAGCTGCCTCATTAGTATTATCTAATATGAGGGTTGCTTCCCAGTTTCCTTATGTAACACCTTTGGGATACCATTATCCTACTCCTCTTCAAAAGGACAGTGAATCACACCTGGTAAGCAGCAACCCTTTGAGAAAAAAGGGATGGTGCATTCAGATAAAGAAGAGCTAGCTAAGATTTAAACAGTAAGAGCCCAAACTCATTTCATACATTGCATACATATGTATATACCTATTAAAAAAAACCCCAACCCGTAGAACGTCTCCTCACCTTACCTCTTTCCAGTAAAGGGACATCTACATTTGGAAAGGGGTTATGTTTCAAAAGATCTACACTCTATTGTTACAACATCCACCTTTCCCTTCAAAAGATCTACACTCTATTGTTACAACACCCACCTTTCCCTTCCATATTTGATCTCCTGTTTGCTGGCATAGTTATGAAATTAGGGTATTGAAATCAATGTAATATTTTATGCATTTCAGTCTGTGTGTGTAAATCAACTCCTTTTCAACACTTACTCACAATTTACCATCATCACAATTTACAGTCAAAATATGCCCATATAGGGTTTCATTAGTACTCAACAGCTGTAACCAGGAGTGAAGTCAGATCCCAGCGTAAATCATCCTTTTTTTCTCAGAATATAAATGGTGTTAAGTAGGTGTCTTCCCCATAGGCACGTTTTAAATCTAAATTCCATTACATATAGAGAAAAATCTGAAATATTTGTACTGAAATCTGGATTAAAAAAAAAGGAACATTTGATCAACTAAAAAGGACTCTTAAAATAATATGAGAAAAAGTTTGTGATAGACACGTACAAATGACCTTGACAGATATTTAAAATCTCTGTTTGGGGAGACAGAGAAAGAGGAATGTGGTTGCTGATAACAGATCATAAAAAACCAGAAGAAAATATGACTCAAAAATGTCTTCAAAAGATATATGGAACAAAGAAGAATGTGTATTCTTAAGATCTGATCACTGTTACCACTTCCTTTAGGAAGAGGATATTTGACAGAATAATTGGCAAGCTGCAATATTAATGCAAAGATAATGACTGATTAATAAGGTGTAGATACAGAAAATGAAGGAATTTGTACATCCTTTTACATCAAGGATGCTTGCTTAAGACATGATGAAAGTCTTTAGAAGATTAAAAAAAGGGTCTTGCAACAGTGGGATCCTATAGATAAATAAACCAAGATAGTATTATAGATGAGGCCTTTTGTGGTTACCTAATAGGTTATCTATAGCAAAAGACTATACAATAACAAGAAATTTCAAATACACAGATATAGCCTGGGGGAAAAAATGGCAGGATAGAGGATACTGGTAGACTATTCACCTAAATTTAATAAAATAATTCCCTGGGGCTATTCAAAACACCACATTTTGGGATATCATTGCTTTGTCCAGCAATTCATATACAAGTGATACAACAAGTTTTTAAACTGTTCTAATAATTTTTTGACTATAAAGAAAGGGATATGTGAAGGTAGGATTAAGCCCAAGTGAAAAAGATAAAGTGATTGTATTTGCCAGCCACAAATAAAGGATGGAAAACAAAATGCAAACTGTAAGAGACTCTGCGTGGGTCTGCATCACTTCAGGGTGAAAGCTAAATGAAAGGTAAAATATAGGCAATAGAACTTTATGTTTGGTGTTTTTCTACTTTCTCTTCAGAAGTTGACTCATGCTGTTGAATTTTACAATAAATAACCTGAGGCTGAAACAGCCTCAAATTTTTAACTGTTATCCGATAACTCATGCAAGGCAGATAAGGCATCAGAAGCCTAGAAAGGACACATCTTTAAGCAATAAAAAGGGAAGCTCGGTCATGCAGCCAGCAGCTTACTCTCAAGTTCATGAAGTACTTGAATGAATAATCAAAAAATAGTATTTATGAACATTGGAATTTTAGTCAGGAGATGAATGACAGCAAGTAAGCATGTCATGAATACATTAAATCACACTTATGCACAATGTCTAAAAAGATAGTAGGATTTAAGAGTAAGTGAAAACTACCAGAATTTGCACAACTAGACCTCAGTGTTAGGAAGCAGCGTGTGATTGTATTCTGCCTTGTCTGGTATGTTGTACCTGAACTAGTGACTAGAGAAAATCCTTATTTCAGTTTGTACATAGTACTGCATAGTGACAATGATCAGGTGAGGGTCCAAAACTTTCCTGACATACTGGGGGAATGGTCTGAAATAACAGAATGCAGTTTAACAAAGCCAAGTGCAAATTGCTACATTAACACACCCAATCTAAACCAACAATCCTAAGCTCTTGGTGAGGTTAGTGGGTAAATCATCACAGTAGGACAATGCATAAAACAGCAGGACATGCGGCCACTTGGTGTAATGAAGAGATGTCACCCTGAGGTGCATCTTCTAGGAAGGTTAGCTTCTTCCAATTAGTTCATGTAATGGCTATTTAATATACGTATGTGTCCACAAAACCCTAAACTCAGATTTCTCTTGTGGCTTTTAGAGAAATATTTTTAAAAAATCGGATAATTTGCAATCAGGTAGTAAATAGAAAAATCTGGATTTGTATCCTAGTGGCTGATGACCTGCAAGTAACAGAAATATAGAGAGTGCATAACTCTAGTCTGCCATAATTTCAGCTTCTTTTCTGTTGACTGAAATATTCCTCTAAACAAAACCACTGAGACCAGCACTGCTCTCTCTTTCCCTCTACCTCCCTATTAGTACTGGGCTTAAAAGAAGTGCAAACATTTAAATTCCATTTCATTGGTCTTTTACCTGCCACTGTTCTGTATTTTCCATAGCGTAGAATTTTCCACAGTGCTTCCATATCCCAGGCACAAGCATGTATAGGTGGTATCTTTCTATGCCAGTATTCTGGCTGTGTGAAATAGCAGGAGCCTGTAGTAGGCATTTTTTATACATGGGACAGCCTTGCATGAATTGCACACTGAATATTAGCAGTAGTAGACAAAATTTGCTGGGTTAGTTACATGGAAGATGCGCATTTTTATTCTTGACACTGCTTCTCTTTTTAGAATATGCCAAGACATAATGATACAAAGACAACACAGGACTAGTTGCAAGAAGCTATTGGTGGAAAAGGATTCTTATATCCTGTAATGAACAGCTAGTACCCTGTATGCTCTCAGATTAATTTATATTATCCAAGCTGGTTTAACTATTTTTAGTACACAGGAAATTTTCTCTCTGTTTTTCTTAAAAAACAAACATACCCCGAAAACAAACCCTGTCTGATCTTAAAATACCTCTACAGTCACAAACCAATGACCAGCATTTTGGGTTCTTTTGCAGAGGCAAATCTGAAAACTCCTAAGGTTCAATTTCGGACACCCCTATACAGAGGATATTAATCATGACTATGTCATTTCATTTGGAACGTTTTGCTCCGAGGACATATAAAAATACATTAAAAAAAAAGCTCAGAGAATGAGTTCTAGGGATTCTTATGGTAAAACAAACCTTTAGTGGTATGAAAAGTGACATAACTTGTATTGCAGCAATTTAATACATGACCAGACTACTTTTCAGAAAAAGCATGAAAAAGATTATGAGCTGAGTAAAGTTCTGGTAAAAAATTCCTTCACTATTTAAAACTAAATTACATTTATTTCTATTTTTGCTATTGTACTGGGCAATAAACAGTGTTCTTTTTAGATCCATGCCTTCAGTGTCAGTGAGCACAGTTGGGCAACACAGCAAGGCTAAATGTCACACCATCTGGAACTTGCAAGTGATTTTGGCTACAAATCCAGTTTTTTGTATCATGTGTTCAAAATCAAAATCTAAGCAATGAACGCTTTAGAATCTTTTTGCCCTTCTATTACTTTGATTTTATCAATTCCCCAAAGACAATCCAATTTAGGCACTAAAAAATGCAAGGTGAGTGAAAATTGAGATGTCCACTTTGCATAAATATATAACATAAAGATAATATCTATTATAAGTAGCATTTGATTTGATAATAAGGGGGGCAACCACTGATTTTTATTCCTGCTGGTGTAAATGAATTGACTGTCATCATTGCCATTGACAATCAATGCTGATTTATAGCAATTTATTGACCGGGGCATTTTATGCTAACACTGACAGGCTTCCAATACAAATCAAAAAAAATCAGTCATGCATTTCATTACGAATTTATTCATTACTTCACACTACTCTGAAGTCTACTAATAGATTCAAATATTGGGGAAAGATGCTAATGAAAAATTTTTCTAGAAATGGAAGACTGTTGTTTTATGCTCAAGGCCTTAGGGTTCTTAGGTTTGTAATTTACACAACAAGATCAGAGTCCTCAAATGAAAGGCTAAACCTTACCCATAGGTTTTCCTTTGTTTATTTTTTCCAGGACAAAATACTGAAATGCCATGCTATGAGTGGTGTACATTTCACTGCCCCACTGAAAAAAAAAAAGAAACAACAACGAAACCCATGAAAAAATGAGATCATTAGCTCATTTTATTCCTTTCCAAGATGGCTTGGTGATATATAAAAAGTATGTTATAGTAAATAAATATAGTAAATAAAGGAGTGTATTCAGTAAGTCTCAAAAACACCACTGTAAAGCCAGCACAAGTAAAACTTGCACATCTCCAACTCTCCTTACAACTTTACCTATCTGAGTGAGACCTCAGAGAAGTTTCTCTTTCAAACCAAACAGGAAGATTTATACAATTGCTCATAAAATTTGCCTCATCTCTTGCTCACCTTCAACACCCTCACTTTCCTGGAGCTAGTCTCATGGTCCCTCAGTGACTTGAGGAGGGGTCTCTATCCAGCATTAGCCAGGGCAAATGTAGCCGGAAACCTCCAAAAGCAATTTCCTGTCTACCATCAACTCCCTTAATGCTTGTGGGCAAATCCCTTGGGGTTTGCCTGCAGCATACAGTCAAGTACAGCACGGAGATTGGAAACTGAAGTGTTCACATGGCATTGCTTAGTAAGGAGGAGAATCATGAGATCTGAAAGCAGTCTGGCCACATTTGACATTGCTATGCCAGACCTTGTAAGTTCAGTCTTTCATCACTGCAGTGTATTTGTTCAGAGGCTGTGCTGAAACTGTACTGCTTCTGGTTTGGAAGCAGCCACGAGCATTGCTGTCTCAAGGAGGTATGCTTCACACTCCACTGCATTGCACAGACACGCCAGCAGTCTGCCTGAACCTTGAAATCTTACCTGTAAAACAGGGACAATGGTTTGACCTATAAAACATACAGATACAGTAAGTAATGCATTTCGACAGTATTGTAGAATTTCCCTAGAGCTCAGTGTAGTGATGAGGGCCAGATGAATAATGCAGATGTTTGAGCACTCATGCAAAACTGCACAATCCTTATATTTGTTTCCTCAGAGTTAGAGGATATTTTTGAAAGTATCACTGATTTTTCTCTTGTTCTAAGGTGAGGTAAGGTCAGCAAAGGTGTCACATCCCCGAGGGCACTCACAAGTCTTAACATCCATTAACAGTGTCAGCTGGGACCTCTATCCACACTCCTCCTCTGCTGCTGTCAGGACCTGGGGCACTATTTCCCTTCCTTGGGTTGTGCTGTGGAGGTGCTTGTTTCCAGTTCTGCCTTGATCCCTCACCCTCACAGCACAGCTGTCTCCTGCAGATTTGCCTGCACTGCCCAGAGGAAGCAAGGTCTGGCTGTGGCTGGGGCCCTTGCAGGGCCCTATCTGTGCCTGACTCAGCCCCTGCAGGACAATATCAGCTGGTGAGCAGACAATCTGTGCAGGGCTCACCCTGGCTCCTGCCCTAACCCCCTGATCACAGACAGCTAGCCCTTGCTGCTCCCTGGCAAGTACTAGACTGGAGAAACCCTGTCCCTCCTGCTGTCTTTTGGGACCAAGACAGGAGATACCCTCATCTGGTGCCAAGCACAGCTCTGCTGCATTGTTCACAATTGGCTGCTTCTGCCCAGTTTTGACCAGCAGTCTTGTGCTGCCACTTGGGAACCCTGAATGGCTAAGAAAGGGGTTAACATGACTGACACTGGGAGGTTGAATCTGAGTGATTCTAACTCCCAGATCTTGATGTCACTGAATTAGAAGTTAAATTCATACTGTCAGTTTTCTGAAAAGCCAGAATTATTCCTTTATGTAGTCAGAAATATGGGGCATTTGAGAGACTGACTATGTGGTGAGGAAGACAGCAACAGCCTTCTGACTTTGGAGACAACTAGAGAATACACCAAAAGTAGTAGATGTTGAATTATGAGGCTACTGGTGGACAGGGGCATTAGCCTGCTTAGAGTGTATGGAGATAAGATACTTGCCATCTCCATTTCAGGAGCAGACTTTCTGTGATACTGTTGAATGCTTAACTGGGCTGATTTTGTTGTGTTCTAAGGACTTAGCACTTGTACTGAGTTTTACATCCTCAAGGTGCTTTTTGGACACAAATTAACTGATATCATTTTGATAGCAAGAAAGATGAAGAGAGAAGGATTAGAAAGATCAGAATTATATCAGCAGCAGTGTATGACTTTGCTGCATGTTTTTCTGATTTAGCCTCAAAGACCAGGTAAACATAACACTGATAAGGAAAGTCTGTCAGTTTTTCAGGTTAGTTCTTGCTGATAGGATCTGAAGAAATAAGGGTGAGAAGGAAATATAATAAAATTTCTACCATGCTCTTATGGAGTACTCTTGAAAAAGAAGGCAAAGGACTTTCAACATTTATAAAAGTGATTTTATTCTGGGTGACTGTAGACCCCAAATTGCCCACAGAAGAATATAGCATAAAATCACACTGTACATTACTAAAAATTAGTTTTCTTTTGTGATTTTTTTTCTTAGAAGTCATATATATTGCTTATTCACTTTCTATTTCTTATGAAACTATCTATGACAGTGGCTTAAGATTAGACTGAGACTGTCTAAATGCTCTGCATAGTTCATCAAGATAACATCTGCTTCATCTGGTCTAAATTTCAAATCAATTATCAGGTGGTAAAATTTTGTGTACATCTATTTCTACTGTTCTATATTGGATACTGGTGGGAGAAGATAAGTATTAGTAGGGAAGATTTACTTGCTAGCTGTTTACCCATGTGACTATTCCTTCTGTTTTAAGACAATTATCTGTATTTTCATGCACCCATAAACTTTTCAATAAGACAAATTTTATGTCAAAAGCAGAGATTTAAGCTGTGTATGAAGAAACTCTTTCTTAACGGGTTCTACTATCAGTCTTATAGGCCAATTGAATCAATACTAATTGCACCAGTGATTTTAAGTGGAGCACATGCTTATGGTGCAAATACTGTCACAATCTGACGTAGAATCATTGCCAGAAACTCCTAGGATTACTACTCTCATATCTTTTTCTGCCATGACTCTCATCTGCTTTATCACTAAAACCATATGATTACTGCATACAGCTACTGCAAAGTTAACCCTTCCCACTGTTCGACAGTGGTTCAGTTTCTCCATCTCATATTTTATGTCAATTAACGAGCTAGAACATGAGTGAAAGGCATGGAAATAATAATTACATCCTATTTTCCCTCTCCCTGGAAGAGCTCAATTAGTTTGTAATGAAAGTGCATACACTTTAAAAGTGCTTTGATCATGTGAGATGGGTGATCCTTTCAGTATCTCTACAAGGCACCGATTTAACTTTGTTTACTCATTTTGTACATCAAGGGGCTGGCAAAATTGGATGCCTTTCCCATGGTCTCACACAAGATGAGGGTATGTATTGGGGGTCATGCTAAAATTAATAGCCAAGTTTCCCAAGCCAGTGGCATTACAATGTAAGGCTGAATCAAAAATAAGTACGTTTTTCCTTTTCAATAAAGTTTTGCACTGTTTCTGTATAAAGTTGCTTACTGTGTAGTTTCTCCTTTCCTAGTCCTTGGCTCTTCTAGCATTTCTTCTGTTAAAACTCCTGGATTACTTTGAAATGGAAAAGTTCAAAGGGTGGTAAATTGAGCAATATTCTCTCTCGTCTTCTCTGTTGTAACACTCTGTTTAAACTAAGTCTCATTCAAAGAGAGCCATCTCATCCACTAAATTAGGAGGACACTTATCTGAAGGTCTGTAGGATGCATGCACCTTCTCTGAATGAAGGTAAAAATCAGGTAGTTGAAAGATAATCCAGGAGGACTGGATGTGTACTCACTGTTTCAGAGGAGAACCTCAAATTTTGTTTCTCTCCTTCCTTTAAACAATCCACTCTAGGATTCCAACTCCAGACACCGAAACAGTTTTCCCTCTTTCCTTTAAGAAGCTGTGCATGGGGAACTGAAATATGGCCAGTGATTCACCATAAGAAAGAGCTCCTTTTAACCTTCTCTGTAATGATCCAGTCCTTGTCATTGTCTGGCTTCTCTGTCAGAGAAATTTAGTGCAACAAACTTACTGTTCTTTGACAAAAGACTAGGCATAAACCTTCAAGTTTGTTGTATGACAGAATTACTCTATTGTAAATGAGCTATGAATAAATGTGCTAAAGGAAAGCATCACTTTTTGTGGGTTCATACAGTATACAATAAAAACGCATAATTCCCCAGTTATAAAATCTATTGAAGTTTTTCAACAGCCCCATATTTTTAACATGCCTTCACAACTGCGAGCAGCTGCCTCTACATATGTTCCTTGATTTTTATGCCCACATTACAGTGGCATTGGAGCACTCCTGGCTGTGCAGGCGCATTTTTTATCCACCTCCAGCCTTCTGTTGCTGGGAAGGTAAATGCATTTGATGGAAAAGCAATGGGGGCATGGGGATAATATAGAACATGCTGCATAAAGTCTCTGATGGCGGTAAGGAGGATTAAATCCTCAATGTCTCCTACCTGAACTACGGCACGGTATCCTGTATGAAGCATTCAGTCAAATATATTCAATTTGTCAGGCCTGCTTTACAAGAAGGCTCCTTTATCTTTCATGATAGAGCCACAATTTTATATAGAGGCTTTGATCTGGAATTCTCAAAATAACTAAATAGATTTTCTATAAATGAATGCTGCTCCTGTCATAGCTGGAGCATAGCCAAAAAAGAACTCTTCAAAGGCTTTGTGGTGGAGTATGTAGGGACACAGGGTATCCTCTTTTCAACAGTGAGGAATCTGGGGGCACTTCAATGGTGTACTTCAAAGGCTACACCTCACTGTAAGTGCCATTAGAGTGAAAATATTACTTTTCAGGTCTCATTTGCACATATTTTTAGTAAATTGACCTGGCATTGATTAGAGTGTTTTTTTCAGATTTTTGTGTAAAGAACAAAAGTCGCAGCAGTGTAGGACTGGAAGTGAAGACATACTCTCAGCTGCAGGAGCAAATGGGAAAAATGCAATTAGTTAATGAAATTTAATTTGCCAAGTTTTGTAACAGTCTTTTCTTTCTTTTTTAAGGAGAAGTATCAAGTAGCCTGCACAGTTTCACAGGCAATGCTGACATAATATGAAAATGCAACTATAAATTATTCTCTTTCATTCTTCCTAATGTTTTCAAGTTTCCTATTAACTGGTCCTACTGAATTTATAAACTTTGATCTTTTAAGAGAATGGATTTGGCATGCCATGCTGTGTCTGAGAATAATACCCAAAAAAAGGCTTCATTTAGGAAAATAAGCAGTGTAATTATTTATTGTGTTTACAAAACCTGGTTACAATTCTAATCCAGTTTCAGTTACTTCTTCATGTTCCTCTAGGCTCTGCAAAAAAATTCTGATTAATACTTCTGAACCACTATAAACACTCATCAGACTTGGTCCCTCATGACTTGACAATACGAGTGCGAGTAGGAGCTAAAGAACTTTTCCTGCTGTTGTCTTCCATGATGGCAAATTCAGGGCTTTGTCTAGTCCATTTTTAAACAACTGTTTAAAGGAAAGAGGTTGCACACATTTCTTCTTTAAGACAATCTGAACATAACAGATATCTCTGATAAGAAGTATCTCCTAGTCCGGCCCAAAACTGCATGGCTACCATCTGTTTAGACAGAGAAAAAGAGAAGTGGAGTGCTTTTACCTATCTCTCTGAACATCAGATAAGTAGTGCTTTCTTGCACTCCTAAAGTTATCACAATGCCTTGCAATGTGTCAGGAGAAAGCAGCATTTACTCTACAACAGAAAAGGTCCCCAACAGCTCTTATAGTGGGCGTACAACCATACTCTTTCAGTCAGACAACTTTAGGTAAGCTTATTCAGAGGCAGGAAAAAATTAATTTGGGCAGATCATGTCTGTCACTGGATTCCATATGATACAGGGAGTAAGAACTGTTGGTGAATTTATATTCCCAAATCAGAAGAGCACATTTTCTGACACTTTTTATTGCTCCATTGAATGGTGTTCCCATGTGAATTCTGCATTAACAAAAGGCTGAGTTAAGCGTGAGGAACATCAGCATTTCTCTTCCGTGCTGCTTTCCTTTGCTTAACCTTGTCTATATGTGAAACTTCAAAAGCTCATCTGAATTTCAGGTTGATGACATCTACTAGACTGAAATTACATCTTATCATTGAGTATGGATGGATGGAGACACAGGGGGTGGTACAAAGCATATATAGTGCTAGGACCTGCTGTTAGCCAAAGACATTTTCTGCTGGAGTTCTGTGGCTGAGTGCCTGCCTCTCTATGTTTGTGAAATGATAGAAAACAGCCATAGCCCAGGCCCATTATGGCAGTCTCTTGTGGGAGTAGATTTTTTGTCTGGTGACAGAGTTCATTCCTTCTTAGAGGTTTTAATGCAAGGTTTTAATCATGAAAACGCATCCAGATGTCTTTGCCAATCTTTGTTGTGTGTTTATCTTAAAATGAGTTAAGAATAAAATGAATTAAGGGAAGAAAAAAGATTGATAGCACAAGAATCCCATTTAAGTTACTGCAATTGAATCTCATCTAAGCTAAATAGTGCAGTAATTAAAGCAGTATTTACAATGCAATAAAGACAAAGCTAATTACTGGGAAATATGAGCTGGATGATGCTTTTTCTTAAGGAAACTAGTGAAGAATCAGGCCAGAGCAATAAATCCTTCAACAACCTCATTTGTTAATTATGTTCATAATCCTCTTGCTTGTAATGATCATCTAATTTATTACCACCAAACAGGAAAGTAATGTGAGGTGAAACAATTGAGGCAGTCAAGTGAGTCAGAGTTTGTAGGCCTAACTCTGCAGGCTGTGTCCAGGAACCAGGGCTGTGGAACAGTGATTTGCTATAATGACTTGTGCCAAGACAGTTGAGGCTGAGGCAGAATCTGTCAGAAGGCAGAGGCTGGCATCTTAGATAGAGCTGTTAGTTGCTGCTACACAGCAGACATTCATGGGAATCTTCTCAGAAGACCTTCCTACCACAGTTTAAAATCATGGATTCCCTAGCTATTCTGAGTTTAAGGCTTTCAGGGAAGACAAATAAACCAGGTTATTCTATCAAGCAAACTGGTAGAAACTATTTTAAGTACATAACTAGCCCCTAATAAAATATGGTACATTGCTTTTCAAAAACACACCAAATGAAGCCAGAGCTTTCGTACTGATTCGCATTCTCCAAAGGAGTCACTGGCTGTGGGTGTGAAAGAATAATTTGGGAAACTGATTTTTCTGGTATATCTGTTTTTTCAAAGTAAGTGAATAAGTTCCTTTTTTCATGGGTTCTTAAATTAACCAGGTATAGGTAGAAGCAAAGGTCACCACTGAGTTAATTAACTAGTTCAAATATAAAAAAAGTGGGAAGGAATGGTCAGTTTTGATAGTAGAATGAGGTCACCCAATTGAGTCTTTTCTACGTCTTGTACTCTTTGGCAGCTAGAACACAACAGAAAAGGCAGATTTTCCCTCAGAGAGCTTGCAAGTCTGATGTTGAGCCTTTATTGTCCAAGACGGAGTTTCCTGAACTGACTCTTAAGTGGATTGAACTGCATATGGAGACTATTACAATCCCATACAGATGTTATCTGAAATCCCAAAAAACAACTTTTCTGCATCAGTGTGGCTTTGCTTGTAGACCAGGCTGTCCTGCTCATTTGCCGAAATTTATTTGTGAAGCTGCAATGCCATGGTGGCATGGTTATATAGCATTAAATGGTGATCTGTGGCAGCCACAGGGCCCCTGTACAAATTCCCACTACACTTAAACCAGACAAATCTTGAGAGAACAGAAGGCAGAGATTCCCATCTCTGGGAACCAGCGTGACTGCCTAAGAAGCATTAGTATGTATTTAGATCTCAGTAAAAATCTAAAATATAAAAGGAAAGACAGGGTAAACTAGGAGGAAAACTATGAAGCAAACAAAAAATATCCCCAGAAAGATAGTACAGAGTCATGTTTTTGAAACTCCTGAACAAAACATGGAGTTGGTTTGTTATCAGTCACTGTCCCCCAGCCCCAAGTTCCCCAGGCACATTTTAGCTGTCAGTCACATTCCTGAAGAATGCTTGCAGCCAGTGAGAGTTGCCTGCAAATGTGAGGCTGAGTAGGACCTGCTGGTCACAGATAGCATCTGGCACAGTGTTTGGAGAAGAGGTAAGAGTGGGAACAAGTAGAAACAGAATTAAAATAATTTTTACGGGTCTGAGAGCTGAATGACTGGTTCTTTCCCTGAGCTGTGCAGACATACCAGGGCAATAAAATATATTTTCTACACGTGACATGCCAGCAGTGAATCACTGATGGTGACGACTGTTTTATTCTTTCTACTTTCTAAGCCCCACAACATTATTACCCTTTTGCACTGTCAGATATTAAAATCATATTAACGATCAGGAACTGTATTAAACTGTCTGAAAATGAAATAATATGGTAGCACATTTGAAGGTTAGAGAGAGCCCTTGGGTGTAATTCACTAAACGGTAATCTACCTGCCTGATACTCTGCAGATGAAGCAGGAAGCATTGTTTCTGGGAAACTAATTACCACCAAGATATACACTCCCCTACCCCCTGATATGCACACAAACACCATCCTGTGCATCTCAAACTGCTGCTGAAGCCAGACAGCTGAGAAAGGATTGTCATCCGTGCAAAACCCACCTTAACAGACAACTTCTTCATTGTATCATCACAGTCTTCCATAGCACGGCCATGAGGGGAAATGTGTTTCTCCAATTACATGCAAAGGTATGTGTCAGGGAGTGTGAAGAAAACCCATTGTCTAATGATCAGAGAAAGAATTAGAGATACAGCCCATTGCCACAGCAAAATAGTTAACAGAAGTAGTTTAAGAGCTCTTTGAGAAGTGACTGAAATCCACTAGAAGGAAATATTTTAGTGAATGTAACAAGACTCTCAGCCAATTCTGACTATTGGTGTTTGTAAAAATAGTTGACTGTGCCCCTGCCCTTACATTAATGAAACAAATTTAATTACTGTTTAAACTTACTCTTCTCCATAACACAGGTGAGCTATTAATCCAGATTGCAAAGAAAATATAACTCAATCAGTCCCTTGTGGGAGGGTTGTACTGTGATAGCTGTGCCATAAATCATGCAGAAAGGTGATGCCCAAACCCTGTCTGAATTTTATAATCTAATTTTATCCTCACCAAAATGAAGAATGTCTTATCTGGCAGACAATAAAATGGAGACAACTTTATTAATTATGTTTATAACCAACTGAAATGAAAACATTTCTCCAGAATTTAAGTTTGTGCTAAAAGAAAGGGTCAAATAATTTTTTATTTGATTTTGAGGGCGCAGTAGAGGGAGAAAGCAGGGAAGGAAGAAAATCTTTGGAGTATTTCCCCCTGTATCTTGAGGGCTTTTTTGAGCTCCTGCTTCTTCATGGTTCTGTAAAACTGAGTGACAAAAACTGTAAAAATGAGAGATTTTGCAAATAAGGGTGTTTTACAAAAAGGTTGGCGCTGTCCACAGACTCTTATCAGGTCTCACTGTTGAACAAGATCACAAGTCCCACAGATGCTATGTGCCAATGAGCTTGCTCCTGCCTTACTGATCTGGAAACAATTACATGGTACTTTCTAAGTGACAGTTAAATGACAGGAATGTTCATTACCATCTTGTTTTCCTACTGTGGAGCTATAAAGGTTTGAAATCGTTTTCTCTGCAATGAAATCAACTGCAGAGAAAGGACAGGACGTCTGAGCATTATTGTAGAATTCACAGGCAAAAGAGGCAAACTCATCAAGGGAGTAGTGAGAGGGACCCTCCCTATATTGCATATATATAAATTTTGACAGAAATGACTTCTATGCATTATTTGATGTAAATAATATAGACAAAGAACATCATCAACTGTCAGGATTACTTCCAGTTGCAGAATCAATGGAAGTAGTGTATGAACATTTGAGATCAAAACTCGGAGTGCTTCAGTAAAAAATGATTTGCTAGTTAATTGTGACAATTCTTTGTGTGTCAAAACAGCATTTTAATTTCACTTTTCTCTGTCCATCGGAGTGCCAGCTAGACATGTTCTTCTTCAACTAAGGCACTTAGGTACTTGTGGATAAATGCTACAATAGACAATGCAGACTTCTGCACTTGCATTGATCTGTTTGGCCTTATTGGTGTCTGTTTGGTACTACTTACTGAGACAATATGTATTTTTCTGAGTGAAAGACACCAAGAAATAACTTTTTCAGGCTGAGCTGCTACCATCTTGTATTTTTTCGTATGTCTGTCAAATCTATCAAATGCTCGATGCTCACATCTTCTCTGTTTCTCCATCACAATTGGCTCACAATGACAAGCAAAAAAACGCAGAAAATTCTAGCAGCACTCTCCGTTAATCACTGAAGTCCTTGATTATTGTGTAGCTGCTATGGTGGATGCCACAACCTGCTCATCTAGTTTTATTTCTTTCCTAGAAAAAAAAGCATTTATCTACTACTTCCACCTCTTGAACCATGGCAGATTCTGCAAATGTGGAATTATTAAACGACAGTTATATTTTCCCTGCTAATAGAAGATTGTGGTATTATGGTCATGCTAAAGAGAGGTTGAGTGAAACGTCTTAAAAAGTTGAAATATATCACTTTTTAATGAGGAAGCATACATGTCATTATATACTGCTAGTGAGAATCAGCTGCAGGTAATAAAGTGGAAGGTTTATGTGCATCGAGACAAGGATAGACATTGTTCTGTTCTCTACAGAAAATCTTATTTTGTGAAATCTCTCCGAGATGGCATACATTGCTTAGTGGATGTCATATACCTTTGCTTTTAGTACTCTCAAAATACATTCAAATGCTTCTAAAAAAAAATAGTTGTCTTGATAGGTAAATTTTGTATTTCCTAGTGGAAAATTATCATTTTAAGTCCAGCTTCATGTAAACACAATGAGAAAAAAATTACAGTGCTTTTCTGTTTCATGCAGATCATTGAACTAAATACTGAAGTACTGCTTCAGATATTGTTTGGGTGTTAATTAGGCTAAGCTTTGACTGAGGTCTCTGGGAGATTGCAACCCCACTTCTCAAACTATAATCTAATTGCAAGTATACAGCAAATGGATAATCTCAAAAGTATTTGTAAGATAGGTGCCAGAGAACCAGCTTATGTGTTTGATTTCTGCTTCATTTCTTGCTGTTCAATGTCATGCTCCAGTTAACTATGGAAAGATTATTAATATATGAATACTTCATTGTTAGAGGGATATTGATAAGTCATTCCAATTCATGAAGGATCATTTGTGATACAACAGCACTTACACATTAGGTTCAGGGACTTAAAATGCCTCATGTGCTCTCCAGGACTGAGAGAGAATTCCTGCAAATAAACTCACATTTTGATAAAAACCTGACATTAAGTATTTGCTTTCCAGTCAGGATTAGTGTCCTGGGAGAGACTTGCTCACATCATGTGAGAGAGGCTCTCTGGCCAGTGGGGTCTTAGGCAGCAGTGAACAGGTCTCCAGGACATTTAGTTTCCCGCTTTGCCACCAACAAATTCAACAGTCAGGAGGCTGGTGGAATAACACAGTGATGCGTGCAGAGAAAAAACCTGTAATTTATTAGATCAAAACCCCATTCTAACTAATAGCAGCCTGGCATACTTTTGAATGAGACGTACCTCTTCTGCCTTTGAAATCATAGTCTAATGCTGTTTTCTACAATCACCAGAGTAATCACACTATTTCACATAAACTCTCCCAATATTTCTGCATTCAGGATTCTGTTTTTTCCTCTTTTCAGAATGGTTGATTGGCAGACATGGCTCAATAGCTGCTGCATTGCACCCTGCAGTAGCTGCTTTTCAACAGCGTCTGTTCAGTAGTTACTTGAGACTTATATACATCATTTACTTTATTGTGAGCAATTGGTATCTTTTGGGATGATGGTGACATGATAAATCTGAGCTTTCACTACAAGGATATTTGAGTGAGAGATGTCCTGCCTTTTGAACACATTTTTTGCTGCTTCTCTTATAATTATCAACCAATACTTTTCTAATTACATTTTGCTTTTAACAAAAATGACTATAAAATAGATTGAAATTATCCCCGCCAAATGACTGCTTTTCCTACATGCTAAAACTTTTCATAATTGCATCCTCTGTGGGAACATGGATGAGTTTTATGTTGCTTTGAAATTCTAGATCTTTCTGATTTGAAATTAAAAAATTGAGAGCTCCCCTTCCTGTTTAGTTCAATTTTGTGACAAGCTCAAGGCCCTGTTGAGCTATTTGGCATTCAGCCTCAGCATTGAGAAGGTTGGGGCTTTGGTGTAAAAGCTCCTCCAAACATAAATGTCACTCCATCTCCCTCAAATCATACTTGCAATCCATGAGTTATGTCAAATGCCTAATGCTATGTCTCTCTTGTGAGTCAGTTTTAATAGAGCATGGTTCCAAAAAAAAAGAAATTCTCCTTCCTTCGGATGCTTAGGACCAAAAGCAAAACTGCATAGAGAGAGGTCTAAATAGAGTCCTGTTTCTCTGCTGTCCTGAATCTGTTGTATTTACCAGCTGCCAAAGAAATGATAATGAAAAATAGTTACTGACTGTTCCTCCCAGTCAGTAAATTTAGAGTTCATCCCAGCAGGAGATTGAGATTCACGGGTTTTTCAGGTCATATCTGCAAATGAAACCAGACACTCTGCAAACTCCCTTGCACCCCTGTGTTTGAAAGAGCTTGTGGAAGGCATTCACAGCCCAGTTGGCCATTCTGCACCAGCACCGTCATGCTGGCGCCACATGACCTGTAACATCTGTTCCTTCTCCAATTAGACCATTTCTAAAGGATAAATTAAAAACAATTCTAATTAAACACTATAATGGAGCTATCAATCTGTGTTACTGAGGCAGAACAAGGATGTAATTAGTTATTGATACAAAAAGATTTGTTTAAACTAGTTTGGTTTGCTGTCAGCCACCACAGGCTTTAAGTGAGCTTATACAGAACTTGAAAATAACCACCAGTGTATCTTTCTTTTAATCAAAAGATACACATGGGAGCAGATTCGTGTAAACTACTCAGTCAGTCGTTCCATGTTCCTCACTATTTTAGAAAGAAATTTGCACATTTACTTTAATATTATTTCTTTTGACTGGCAATGCATCACTTCTGCTATTCCAATGATCTATTTAACATACTGGATTCACAGTATAAGCAGCCTTTTCTTTAAATATCCTAAATCCTGGAGAAGAATTCTTTACATTTCAACATTGCCAGCCATTGCTACCTCTGTTAACAGAGAAAATCATGTTTTAAACTCAGACAAAATGCTACACAACCAGATTTAAAAGAAGAGTGTGGAGAAAACATGATGCCAGTGTATGAAATGCAAAATGATGTGGGAAGTTTTATCTGAATGGGGAACGAATGTGAATGCCTCTTTGTAACACAGAAATCTGGTGTGTGTTTTTTGTGGGAAGTGAACTGTGGTGAATGCACAAATTGCAAGCTTACTACAAGATTGCATTGATCAGAATCAGAGGTTTTGCAAAAAAGAAATATGGTAATAGTTGGAAACGAGCTGGCTTTAGTAAACCAGTGTTGCATTTTATTCCATTTCCTTTTAATGGTTTTAATTAATTTTCCTTCACTATTTCCTCTATAGCTGTCCATGATCTTATCCCTATAGTTACCCACATTATTTTCTTTGGCCTCTGTCTTAAACAAAATGAATTGTGCCTATTCCTCTGATATTGTACCAGTTCTGATACCATAGATATTTATAAAGCTGCCACAATGCCCCATTTTTAAATGTGTGCCTTCTGCATACATCTACAGCACTCACAAAGGCTGGACTGTTCATCAAGGAAAGAAGCAGAGAAATTCTTCCAAGACTCTACTGGAAATAGTTTGTAATCTCTGCTGTAATTTGTATCTTCTCATCCACTTCTGCTTCCTAGGCAACAGAAGTGAGTTCTAATGGAAGAAAAATATAAATATTGCAGTAGAGTAGCAACTTCATCTAAGTTCTAAACTGGGAACAGTACATTTTCCCTAAATTAACTTTATTAGAGGATTAAATAAAAGGAGAGTGTAACCTGATAGTAGTTTCTTTCTCAATAAATAAAAAATCTAGTAAAAAAATTATTAGAAAAATATAATATCTTTGTGTTTTGGTTTAGATTTTATTCAACCTTCAGTTTACTGGGCTGTCCATAAGAAGTCTAGTAAAAATTTGGACATTTAGAAAATAAAAATATAAAATTCTCTTTGAATACATGGGGTAAATGGTTTGTAAAATGGAGGCAGATGGAGTCATTTTGTTCCAATGTAAGTACACCTCTACTGAGACGAACACTATATTCCTAAGTCATGCCCTTAATGGAAAGCAAAGCCAGCTCCAGAGCACTGCTGCATGGAATTTTTCATCTGCTACCAGACAACAATTAACTCCTCTGTGTACAATGTGGAGTCTTATTAAAAAACACCCTTCTATCAACCTGGATTTATTCCATTAAATCAAGATCAAACTCTTTTCCTCATATTTCTCTCTGTCAATCTGAAGAATTGCAACTATTTCATTTCCAATCATAATTTAAGGCACAGGGTCTAGTTGTAATCCATATATAGGAAGCCAGTGAATGACAGATGCATCATACTAGATTTGTGGCATGGTTGTATCACCAGCCTCTTTGCTGGTGTTCACCTATAAAGCTGTCAGATTGTGACCACTCTGGGTACAGACAGAATAGGCCTGATTTTAAAAAAATCCATCTACTGAGCAAAAGGCTCTTGTTACCTTTTTAAAGTCAATTCCACTGCTCAATATCTTGATTAACCCACAAGTGTTACAGTCTGTGGGAACAACAGCAATTGCTAACACATTAAAAGAGCAGCATGTCTCCTTTGCAAGGCTAACAAAGACCCTACTCTGCTGTATCTTTCATTTTGTTTTGCATTCCCCTTCCTTCATTGAGGCTTAACTCAACCTAAGTAGAAAAAAATGACATGAAAAAACATCTATATATGGTTTAGATTGAAACAAATATTTATGACCTTATCATCACTTTTTATAATCTAATTCTCTGAAGTTCATTCTTGCTTCCTTTCAGTTTCCTTTTTTAAAGAGTAAAAGGAAAATCTGGTAATTTTATTCCATCAGAGTTTAGGCTATGATGAGAAGGGTTAAAGAATAACCAACCAGCTAATGTATCTGAGATATCATTTTTTTTTATTCATACTAATACATTTGTGCAATAAAAAATGTGTTTTTCCCTGCCTATTAGAGAACAGTTGGTAGAGCAGAATGGTTTCTCAGATTAATTGTGGAAACAGAATCTAAATTCCTTCCTTTTATTCAGTTTCTGGGTATATTCTGCTACACAATTACTTTCAAATTTATAATTGCACTTGGAGACAAGAAAATAAGGAATCATGTCACAAACTGCTACAGAGGTAGGTGTTTGATGGGAGCAACACTTGTAGCTCCTTTGTGCCATTCACATTGCATTTTAAGGCCTGGAATCTCCAACCACCAGCTCTGGTGAGTAGCAAGCACTGCTTTACCTAAGTGTAGACCATTTTTTAGGCTTCAGGAGAACAGCACACCACATTTGTCACAACATACAAGAAAACCAGCCCAAAACAGATCAGTAGAAGCAAGTCAGGCATAGCTGTATGGCTGGTTAGTGGTGTCTCGACAGGTAAGAGGAATCATTGTCCAAGATACATGTGAGATAATTCAGCTGCTCTCTTTTGGGTTAGATTATATCTTAAACACATCATCATTCAAATTGCATTTCACTAGCAAAATTTTTCATGCATCCTGAAAGCATTATGATTTTATAAGTGATTTCTCCCTGGTCTTGTGCCATTGCATGTCATTCATCATGAGTTCCACCAAAACCTACAAAAAGTGAATATTCAGAAGGTAAATGTTTTTGAGAAGATGTGCAATTCACATGGAAGAGTGTTTTGGTCAAAGTGTGGATATAGTGAAAGCAGAAATCTTTATTAAATTATAAATAGAAATTCCCTCACCACTAAGAAAACAAAAGGTTTTGATTCAATAATTAATTTGGCATAAAATAAAATTAGATCAATTCAATTATTAGACTGGAAACACCATCTACAGTGAAGTTTATAACTTCAAATACAAGAATCTTAGGGAAGGGTTCATTTTCTATAAAGTACATATCCCTTTTTGTTGATGAATGCTATGGTGGCCTTCGAAAGAAAAAAAATTATCCTGTCTAATCTGGGTACTAGACCCAAGTACAGGGTTTCTGTGTTTAGAAGCATTGAGGATATACAACCCTAGGAAGACAATCCTCCCTTGTTAGAAGAGGAAAAAGGTTTCGAGTTCTGTTCCTCTGATAACTTGCAGAACTGTAGATTGTAGCAGATGAAATACAACATGACACCCACTGTGGACTTTGCTAGTGTTTACAGTCAACTATCCATTATCACATTCCCTTCTAGTTTTGCCACTACTTCAGTCTAAACTAAGAAAGACTACTATTTTAGAAAGCTGATATTGCTGAATGTCCTGGATCTTCTGTAAAAGAGAACATGGATAAAGGTTTATTATCTCTTTTTTTTTTTTTATGCTGGAATATCTTCATTAAATTCTATGTGACTGACAGATAATTTCAGAGTATGATCTATAAAATGCCCTGGTGACATGGAATTATGTGAAGACCCACACAAACCATAGAAAATGGCACTACATAGGGGACTGGTAAAGAGTGTACTGTGAATCAGGGCATCAGCAGTCCCATGAGGTGTGCTCCTGCAACTATTATTTACTGCAAATCAATAACACGGTTGGAACATTACAGAACATAGATGAAGTGATAGCACTTGGTACAATGAGGTTAGAGTTGAAAAGACAACTGATTATGTTGCAGAACCCCAGTATAGGGGGTAACCAGAAGAGAAACTTAGTGCAGATTGGTACAATTCATTTTCTTGAGATACTGTCACATTAGTAATTAGCTGGCTAGATTAGCTAAATAGGTAGAATTTAATTATTTGGCTGTTAAGGGGACTGTACAAAGTAGTATTTTAAATAGGAATTCAAATTCTGTATTGAAGATGCATCTTTTAATAATTACTGAACAATTAATAATTTATTAATAGACACCAAAACCACGTCATAGAGATGATTATCAGAGCTGTAGATTTCCAGCTGGCAAAAAACCAGATTATCATAAACCATAGTTCCAGGCAGTGAGTTCACTGCCTGGCTTTGGATCAACTGAATAAACATACTGTTTGCTAAAGCACTGGGGTTGTGCTTTGGTAACTTTCTATATACTTTGTAATGACTTACAAGGGAAAGATAATACATTTCGGTCCATAAACCCGAGTGAGAATATGGTAAAGAGGTGATTTGGACTGTTCAGGGACTTTTTTTATTAAGGGTCATTTACCAAGAACTGCAAGTGCAGCCTCTATACTATTGTCTCCCCCGGAAAGCACACCTAGAGATACCAGAGCAAAGCTTGGCTGCAAGGCTACCAAGAGTAAAGCGTGCTGAGTTATGATTCCTTTATTATATTCCTCTGTCATGCTCTCCTTTTTTTTATGTGATAAATCCATGGCAATTTGGCATTTGATGTTCATTCATGGTTTGGAAATCTATTTTGAGAATGTAATTTGCTCTCATAAGGCAAAGTGTGCAGTTGAATTACATACAACCTATTTCCACCTACTTAAGGCATTATCTAAGCCTCAGTGAAGTGATTGTATGTATTTTTACTACATTAAAAAAAAAAAAATTGGATGAGGTCCTCCTGTTCCTGTAAAGTTCAGTATATGAACAGACTGATAGGACTCTGATTTAATTTCTCCTTAATTAGCGAAGTCCTTTTGTTAACACATCCTTCTCTGCCTTGACAGAGCAATGAGGAAGGCATGCATTCTGTACTTGAGTTCTCTGTGAAGGAGGATCAGGCCTTTTAATGCTTAGATTGGAAATGACCTGGAAGATCATGTTTCCAAGTATTTTGGTGTTTCATTAACATTTTGGCTTATAGTCAGGAGTGTTTTCAAGAGCATCAACCTGCTCCTATTACATGGAAGAATATATTATATATTCTTTGTTATACAATGATATGTGATTAAAATGGAACTCTTGTAAAAGACAGAATATAATTTCATTAAGAGAAAGTTACCATACGTTTTTCCCCTTTTCTTACAATTTTGAAAGAGGATGTGTCCTGGTTCTGGCTGGAACTGCAGTTTTCAGCCTGTAAACTTGGAGCAGCTGGCCAGGAGGTACCAGCCTCTGTTTGGGGTTGGGCTGGGCATTGGTCAATGTTTGGTGAGCAGATGTCTTGTGCTTCACTAATCTTGCTTGGGTTTTATTCCTCTCTCTCTTTTTCCTTTTTTTTATTATTATTATTATTATTATTATTATTATTATTATTATTATATTTTCATTTATTTCAGTTCTTAGACTGTTATGTCAGCCCATGGGTTGCACCTTTTTCTGGTTCTCCTTGCCATCCCACTGGGCCTGGGGAAGTGAGAGAGTAGCTGTGTGGTACTTAGTTGCCAGCTGATTAATGATTAATTAATGGTTAAACCATTACAGAATGTATAACTTCATTGCTATTTATTGTGACTCTCAGAGTGTCTTAGATGCTTCACCTCAGATCTAGGCCCCATTGCTTTATGCAGTGTAAAAGGACCGAGTATTATTTTGCACTCCTTATCTTGACATCTAGTACTGTGTTCACCCTTTAACATCCTCCATATACCATAATTGTAACTTTTAAATGTAACTTTTAAATGTATAATTTGAAAGTGCTTTGGAAACCTGTATGAATTCATTGTATAGGTGGCACTATACAAATGGTAAATTATAAAGACAATGTAATTTATTGATTTTTGAGATGCTTTTATAAAATAAAGGTGCAAAGTGGGTTTAATTGCAACACTGGGTTCTAGCTGGTGTACTTACCCATTCACAGCATGGAAGTAAGTTAATTTTGATTCAGTATACAGCTCTTAAAAAACCAAAATACACATCACATTAAAGCACATACCAATTCTTCCAAGAGAGAAAAACAAATTTCTGCTTCTTTGAGTCTGATTCTGACTGTTTCTGTGGTAAATACAGATCGGATCAGCTAGTTGAAGAGGATAGGGCATGAAATTTCCTTTAATTCTTATTTTAAAAGGAAATCTTTTGCTGAATATTACTTGCCCTCAAATGCATGGAAAATAAAACGCTGAATTTCTTTTTGAAAAATGCTTCTCTTTCTTTGCCCTCACATTTCTGATATGTAAAATATATCCCCGCAGGGCACAGAACAGAAGAGCCTGCAAAGTACTCTGTAGGAGACTCTGTGCTGAGGGTTCGGGGAGTTTTGTGCAGACTGTGGTAAAAACTGTCTGGGGCAGATAAATCTAAGTGGGAGCTCTGGGACATAACTGAGTTAGCAAACATTTAGGTGCGACAAAGAAAAACAGGTTACTTAATTATATGGGAGAGAGGGGTTATCACAAAGGGCTAGCATAAAGGTTCTCACAAACAAAATGGCTTTGGTCAAAGATTTATTGTTTGAATTATTTAACTGGTTTCAATTAAAATGTGATAGCACATTGGAAATGAACTTAGTATCTCCTCAAATTTCTGAAGGGCCTAATTCTCACCTCAGCTAGATGGGGAACATTTATTGTTACCTAGATGTTCCCAAAAGAAAGGCCGTGTTATCCTTTATTTATTAAACCTCTTTAACTCAGAAGAAAGGAAGAAACATATCCAATATAAATAGTTCGGTGTAAACGTTTCTGTATTATCTGGAAATGAAAAGAAAAGCTAATTATTTTTAATGTGGAACTTCCAAGCAAAGCACTCTATCTCATTTCTTTTTAATTATATTAATACCTAAATCCCCCACATAACAAGAATATAAATCTACACAATAATATGGTATCGTAAAATCGATATTGATTATTAGGAGTAAAAGTCCTTTATGAGAAATGATAACAGCCTTTTAGGACCCCTAAGGAAAAAATATTGTAATAAAACTAGAATAAATTACTACAATCTAATCACCTTTTAAATAACTAAAATTCTTTAATGGAATTTATGTTGTCAGAAGAGCTGTTGCTTTTAAGCACAGAGCAAACAGCTGCTGCTGCTGCTGCATGCAGTTAGAGCATGCAGGAGCTGTGTCGACAATCTGCCCTCCTGATTAACTGTTCATTGACTCATTATTTTTCTGTCTCATCCGTTTTTTCACACTTTTGTCTTATCTTGTGCCTTCTATCTTGTGCCTTTCTGTCCAATCCAAGATTACCCCTAAAGGCCTGAGAAGAGTGGGGAAATTCATGTGGATCAGCTGCCCTACAAGTGGCCTTTGACCTCACTTGTGCTAATAAATTAGGAGGATTAGGCAATACACTGCCCTTTTGCAATATATATCTTGTAGTCTTGCCCTTCTTCTGTAGAAGGAAGCCCAGAATGTCTATTTTTTATGGTGTATTACTTCTCTTCAATATCTGTTAGAGAAGTTAAATACATTAGAAAAGACAAATCAAAGAATTAAACCCTGCATTTTGGATGGGACAAATGAGATTTGTGATGGCTATTTGCTCCTGGGAGAGTTCAATGTCAGCTTTACACTGATTTCTAAGGCAGTTTCATCTGCACACATAAACTTTCTTATCACTGAAAAGGGTTCAAGGTCCAAGCTGTCATTCCTGCTCAGATTTCAGATATGCCACGTCCAGACAATTGAATGTTTCTAGGCGAAGCTGTGACTTTGAACTCAATTCAGTATCTTATAGTAAGAAATATTAGTGAGCAGAGGACAAATATGATGTGCTTTAAGTAGCCTGTGTTTCTAGGGAGATGTGTTATAATACATTATTAGGAATCCAACTGCACAAAGGCATTGTGCCTTGGCCATCCATGTCATGCAGTGAAGACATGAGAAAGGTATGAACATGGATATCCCATTTCTCACCCATTCTAATGTGACTATTTCAAATCTGTTTAGTAGATATGAGCCCTTTGTTCCAGAGACCTATGATTAGTTGCTAATTAAAAGTTGCTCCAAAATGAATTTTTCAAAATCAAGTATGAATTATTTTGTTCCCTCTGGTACTTCTAACAGCTAACAGTTAAGAGCTGGCTACCATACAATGTTATGCCAGAGGAAGAGGCTGTCCCTTAGTAAGTTTATCTGAAATGAAAGCTGGCAGTAAAGCACTTGAGTTAGTTAATGCCACCTCGCCCATCTTCACTCTAACCACTGAAGCCTAAAGAAAAAACTGTGGAGAGTGTCAATGTGATGTATGAAATACTGATATTGCAGGGCATTTTGCCTTACATACTTCTGACAGCATTGCTGAAGTGATGAAATTCTGAAAGAGTAATCTCTATTATTTATAGCAAAAGAAATCTTTGTTATTTTTACTGACATGTTATGGGACAAATTGAATATTCAGTAGAACTGCTGTTTACCTTCAGTTACAGTCTCTGCTGACAGGACTGGATACTTATATGTGGCTGCAAAAACGATGCATTTCTATTTTTTTCCTGCCTATGCTGTTTGTACATATGCACACTTAGGTACACCAGTGAAAGGTGGGAGGGCTGAAGAGGTGTGCATGTTGCACATTGATATCAGGGACCTAGTGACTGGCTCTGGAAGCTTCATATAACCATAGCCTAGTGAGGTGCCACCATAAGGGAATATATTCACAGTATGCAACCAATGCTGGGACATCATCTGGTCAGTAGGCTAAAGACTCATCAGTTAGCACTGGAACCAGACTCATCCTTGCGTTGCTTATCTACAGTTTGGCTTATGACAGTCATGGCTCAACAAGATGAACGTCGTAAGCAATACTAGAACATTTCCAGGTTTTTAAGGGTCTTGCTTTTTCAGAAGTATAATTGAATCCAATTACATAAGAACAAATTAAAAACCTGGGTTGGTTTAACAAAGCCTGGTTTTTGGTGGGGGTGGGAAGTGTGGCACAGAGCCAATCGCTGAAGGCTCTGAGAATGGGCAGGTTACTAGGCCAATCAGACAAGTTGGTAACGCCTTTGTGATGACATGTTTAGGAAAGGAAAAACCGTGGGAAGCTCTCTTCTCCCACACCAGAATAAGGAGAATTTGTCCGGAAAAATTTCAGTGTAGGTAATATTTATGCTCTGCATATACTTCCATCAGATTTGTTTTGTCCCTCAACAAACTGAATCTCAAAAGGCTGCATCACAGAGTCCCAGCCTGTAATTCCCAAGTAATAACCCAACCTTGAAAAGAACAGGAAATATTCTTTACCACTGGCTTCAATTCATCCATTTACTTGAGCACAGGGCGACAGACAGTAAGTACCTCTCAGATGCTATAATGCAGATGCATCACGCAGTTTGGAGATAGCTCCACAAATGGGCCTCTGATACTCTCTATGCAGATTGTTAATGTTTCAAGCTGCAGTCATAATGACACTGCTGAATGGCATTGCCAACTCTGGATCCATGACCAACAGATACTTTGAGCAAATTAGTGATATCTTGAATTGGTTCAGATGTCTTTTTTTGCATTAAATACATATGATTTCGTGCTTACATATTTTGGATGTTATTGCTTTAATGAACAACAGTTTCAATGGCAGGTAATAATCCACACTGGATCTGAAAGAGGCATATGTGGGTGCATGTATTATTTAGATGAATAATTAAAAATGTCATATTAGTTATACCAGTCTACTCGATTTGAAGATGTGGAGATTAGGCTCATCTGTGTACCTGATATAACAAGCTTCTCCTCACTGACTTTTTTCCACCTTCCCTGAGAGTATGGGATACTTGGTCATTGTGACTGAAAGTCTGCATGCATATATTCATTCATTCATTCATTCATTCATTCATTCATTCATTCATTCATCCACCATATTGCTGTGCATTTCTGAGCTACATATTTATTTCGATGTGTATGATACACTCAGACCCTTCTATGTTTTATGGAAAGCAGGGGCTAAAAAGAATTTTTTAAAAAACCCCACAAGATGGGTCAATGCATTGTAATTTTCAAAATTCCAAGTGATATGTCCTTTTTTCTAGAGAAAACAGACACTTGAAGAACCTGCAATGGATCATTTTACCCTTTACAACAGTGTCAGAACTGACTGGTTGCATAGAACAAGACTCAAATCAAGGTATTTGACTTGGATGAAAGTGTAGTTGGGCATAAATGAGATTACAGAAACATCATGTTTCACAGTTCTATAAAAATCCTATTTCTGGGCAATAAATTTCCTCTTGGAGGCTCCCAGGTCTATTTTTGAGCAAGAACTGAGTCTCATTTGGCTTACTTTTTTTCTTCTTGTGAGAAAGATAGTGAAAGAGAAAATTAGTACCTTGAAGATACAATGACCTTCACACTAAAGATTACTTCTAATAGAATTTAAATTGTTGATGACTTTCATAATTGTCTTTTTGATTTTATATCATTTTCAATTTCTTTACTATAAAACATTATTCCCATTCTCACTTTAGATGCTTCATTACGCATAATATTGCACATTGACTCTCAAAAACTTCATTATTTCTGTGTCATTTTGGTGCTCAGTTTTGGTTCACTGAGTTTGTAATTGGGAATCTCCTGTATTTTTCCAACAGCTGAAGACAGAATATCATATTCTGGAAGACTACTGAGACTATTATTTTTCATTTGATTTCTCTATAACTATGAAGTATTTAACTTAGGTCAACACTCTTATCAGAAGAATTACCCTCCTACTACTCTTTTTGTCTACCTGTCTCTGCTAAGTGAAAGATAATTTCCATCTGAAAATTGTTCCACATCATTTGTAAGAAGAATTGAACATTCAGATTGTGAAGTGTGCACTGGTTTATTAAAACAATGTTTACAGCATCACTTTATAATTTCAAGACAACAAATCCATCTCCAAATACTTGGAAAAGTAGGGTGAGAATTTATAACATGTTCTGCTTTTTGTAAAAGAAAATCCCACTGACCAGTCTTTGCTATGACTTCTCTGTTATGGCCTTATCTTCAGTGTTCATCAGAGGACAGTTTGATGCTATCCACCTCTCAGAATTGATGCTTGGTTTTGCCTGAGTTTTCAAGTTAAATTACATTAATCCTTTCCTTGACTTATGTGTTAAAAATTATCTTGAGTGGTTTTAGCATAGTGACCCAGGAAGGTTTAAATTTAAAATGAATGACCAAGGGTTCAGCTTTAGTCCCTGTCATATTAGGAATTATACTGAAAAATCTCCAACAGCCTCCCTGTGTGCTGGAAATATCTTTCAGATGACACCCTGTCAAAATCATCACTTTATTCTTGCTAGTTTTATGTTAAGTTGCTGTCTGCTGGAAACAAGTTTAATCACCACTGCAGTTCAAGACAAGGTATATTTCAGAACACTCAAGCAACTGTTCAGAGCTGTCACAATTACAGAAATGGGTGTTGCTCTGCCTCTCCCCACATGGGCAGAGGACAAGCTGCAGGTCCTGCTGATGACAGGGGCTGGTAAGAAAAGCTTTACTCTGCAATACAGCCTGCATCAGTCTGCACGGGCTGTTGCAGTCAGAGCTGCTTCCATCACTGGCTTAGTGACAGTAGCATGTGACTGACAGTCATTCAGCCTGCCTGCAGAGATCATGGCTCACCCGGGTGAGTTCAGAATGCCCTTCTGGAGTACACACACCAACAGTGTGAGCCAGGAGCAGTGGTGTGGTCAGCGAGACCCCAGCCTGTAATTTAACCTGACCACTCAGAACACTTTGGGCCTGCAGTATCTGCAGGGGCTGAAAAGGGGATGCCTCTTAATCAATTCTTCTTTTAATGTGGATAGTTAGGGGTTTACTTCTGTGGTGAAGTCTAACCACATTGTCTCTTCTCAATCAAAACTTAATAGATCAGGTTGCTCAGAGCCCCATCCAACCTGACCTTAAATGTTCTCAGGGATGAGCCATCTACCACCTCTCTGGGCAACCTATCTCAGTGTTCCACCACCCTCATTATAAAAAAATTCTTCCTTTTGTCAAGGAAGATCCTTCCTTATATCTAGTCTGTCCTCATCATCCCCATTTGTCCTTTCTCTGAAAGCATCCAGAAGTAAAGAGCTAGAAAAGTGCAAAAGAACAGGGAAAAAAATACAGTAATTCTCTCTTCAAGCTTGCAGTAGCCTTTTGTTCACTGAACTGGATTTTTGTATCTAATGTGTATGTAGTTGGTTAGTTGCTTCCATACTAAATGCGAACTGATTTTTTTTTTCTTTTCTTGTTCTTCCTGAATTGTCTACTTCCAAAAACCTGGAGATTTTTAGTCATGAGTTTCGGAGATTACAAACCTATGAGTTTTATGAATGATAAACCAGGCTTCACCATTTGTACTCTGAATGTGCCTGATGGAATCTGAACGTCTTTTTTTTTTTTTTTTTCCCACTTATTTTCTTCCCAGTCTGTTGTCCAAAACTTAAATGAAAACTTTCTTTATTATATATGTTTCTAAAGGTCTCCCAATAGCAACTTCTCAGGGAAGCATGAAGAATTATCTAGAATAAATACCAAGTTTTATAGTTGACACCAAAAAAATCTATGCCTGCTTTGCTTCAGGAGGCATTTTTTTCATGTGAGATCAATGTAGCTTTTCTGCTGTATTTTTGACATTTTTAATATGCCAAGCCAGTATCTGTAGTATTGTTATTCTTCATTAAAAGTTTTTACCATTTTGTTTTAGAGTTTTAGTTCCTTAATGACTTACAAGATCCTTTTTCATTAGTTTGCTTCAGTTAAGTAGTGTAGCATGATCAAAGTAACATAGCATATAGGGCTGGAACTTTGATTTCAGAAATGACCAACCAATCTGTGCTAATAGCTTACATTATCTCCTGAAGGTTTTCAGCCTGACCTGTTGTTTTCAAGTCACAGTGCAAGATGGCATCTTTCCACGTGGCTGTTTTCAGTTAAGTATGAATTTCTCACCTCTGTTTCTTTTTTCTTGTTTGTAAGGATGGTATTGATGATGACCTCAAAATTATTATCGATTTGTCTGTACATCTTTCTGCGTTAACTCCAGGATATACTTTTTTCTTGACTTTCTTCTGCTTTCGAGTTGTTTGGGTTTTTTTAATCTTTAACCCAACACCTCTTCCTCTCCCTCAAGATTTGTCAGGATTCTCTAGATGCTGGCTTTCTTCCAGATAGAAATATCACTCAATCTTATTAATCTCAATAGCACGAAAAATATTTTATATTCTACAGAAAAACCTCACATCCCAAAGCAAATAAAAATATCAGTCTTCAGTAAGCTCCTAAAGGAGCATTAACTATTCTGAACATGTACACTGAAGGTATAAGGGCAGAGGCTGCTACATCTATTTTAGATAGCTGTTTGGCATCAGCCATATGGCCTAAATTTTATTCCTTGGTTGGTTATTGAAATATGTTTTCTTTTTTACATCTTTATTAAGTACTTTTGGGTCTCTGTACAATCAGAACATTCTGTCAGTTTCTTCCTTTGCATTAATCATTTCTCTGGTGGTTCCTCTACTTCCAAGTCAAGAAGCCCCTTTAGTTTCTCTCAAACCTCAACTTCCAGTCAAAGAAAACTCGGGACAGAAATGGTGTATTGGGTGTGTTTTTCTGGCTTTACTCTTTTATTCTGTTAAGAGCATCCCTGTTCTCTGGAAGCAGATCTTCAGCTTGTCTGCAATTGTACACAACTAAACTCTACACTGTGCTTATTGCTTAACAGGGGTAAGCTGGCCCCTGTATGACCTAAGTTTTTAATTGTTTTCCTACTGCTGGGTTATTTCAGCACCATCTTGTTTCTGGCCACATAGTGTGCATGTCTTCAGGTTCAAAACCTCCTAAAGGCTTAATTTTTTTGACATTTCTCCCTGGTATCCTGTGATAGGATATGTGTGAAATGTTCGAAGTTGCACCATGGAAGGTTTAGGCATTAGCAAGAATTTTTTTACTGAGAGCATGGTCAAACCCTACAACAGGCTTCCCAGAGAGGTGAGTGGTGCCCCAAACCTGTCAATGTTTGGAAAATGCCCTTAACAATATTCTTTAACGTTTGGCCAGGCAGTCGGACTAAATAATCTTTGTAGGTCCCTTCCACCTGAAGGTATTTTGCTTTATTCTATTCTATTCTATTCTATTCTATTCTATTCTATTCTATTCTATTCTATTCTATTCTATTCTATTCTATATAAAGAAGTAAATAAATTCTTCTTGCTTTCATACTGAAAGAAATACTCCTTAAATACTCATCATGAGAAGAGCTTCTTCTCTGGAGCAACAAGAAAAAGTTTCACACACTAAGTGAGCTTGTCAGTGACAGAAATCATACAATCTACTAAAGGTCTTCTACAAACCCTTTGCTTGTTGATACAGGTTCAAGGCTCTTGTCACTGTATTCCAGACAAATTCAGCTTTAAAAATTCCAACAGCTCTGTTTCTACTCAGTATAATTCTCTTAACAATTTATTTGCATCAGACACAATGTAGTGTTTAGTAAAAGAGCCTGAAAGATACAAGCTTTAGCTATTTTTGCATAGCAGTACTTGGGTTCCGACAGCCATTCTCCAAATGTTGGTGTTTGGAGCTAAAAAATTTATGCATATTATTCACAGTATTATACAAATTATGCTGTTGTGCTGGGAGGAAGAAGTGCACACAAGGTGTTCTTCTAAACAAAAAATAAAGGATTAGAGACTTTTATTATGCAGTGTCTTCATGCTCTTCAAAGCTCTCAAAGCTTTCAAAATTAAATTAGAATTTAGAATAAAAATATGAGAAGCTATTTCCCAGTGTTCGCATATTTCATGATGTTCTTTTCCTTTCACCTTTTGTATTCTTCATCTTCTCCTACAGTTGTTAAATGACTTCCTGATCTCTAATTTTGACCCTACTCTGAAGTGCATGCTCCTAATTCTGTACTATTATACCTGGATGATTAACTGGCTTGTCAAATAAATCACTGTGAGCACTCAGCTACCATTATTAATCTATTAATCACTTTAGCAAAGAAGATGTTAATGCTATTCTGTCACCTTCAGACAATTCTAGGACTGAAACAGGTTGTGGACTTGAGCTTGCATTCCTACATGTCTGGACATGTACAACACCAGCAATACAAAACACAGGTTGTTGACAATTCAGCATTTTTGTGGAGACATGGGCTGGAATCAGGCCAGCAACAGTACATGACATTAAGATCTGTTTTTAGAAAAAGGCACTGTTGCATGCTTCTCTGCCTGGAGTTGACCAATGACATCATCATCAGAACTCATGGTGAGAAATGGGGGTCACAGTGGCACTTAATGCCACCAGGATGAGTAAAGTCTATGAGCAATGGCAGTTGTCACTCCCACAAAATAATTACATCAGAGGGATGTCTCTGAAAGGGGCCTGTTTCACCTTTCTTGGATGTGTCATCTTGTCATATCTTTCAGCTCTGGGTGCTGCAGGATGCCTTCTTAAGGCTTCTTTCTGCTCTTGGTTTTCCTGAAGTTTCTTCCTTGCTCTACTCTCTACTTAAGCCCCACTTTTGCCTTGATGCCTTATTTAAGATCTGCACCAACTCTTAACTTTTCTGCTCTTCATACTCTCAATCCATCCCCATTAAGGCTTATTCACAATTAGAATGTTACAAATATTTAGTGGAAGTGACCTAATTCTTCTATTTTACCTTAAAACTAAACAAAATGCTCAGAAATGGATTCATCTCCTCTCCCCCAAAAGAATTTAGGCTTTATTCTTATGTTAAATGTATTCAGAGATAAGGAAGGGAAATTACATGTTACACTGCATTCACAGGAGATCCATTGACTTAATGACACCAATAGGGATTTGCGTTGTAGAGAGATGGAGAATTTTAAACTACAAACTTTGTTTTCATTCATTATCTTCTCTCAATTCCACCATCTGAGGCTGAGAATTTTGAATGACAAAATGGCTACTCAGATTTAGATAGGCTTAACTGGCAGCAGGTTTTGGATCTTTGTTTCTTTCATGTATCTAACAAATTACACTTTTACGAGGAAGACACCTACTGCACTTTTGGTCTGTTTGCTGTAGGAACAAAAGGCATATTGCAGTGATTCACTTTTATAACCCTTCCTAAGAACAATATATATTTCTTTATTTATACTTAGGCTGACTTTTTACAAATCTCAAGAGAGTGTGAGAAGTTTCTGAAGAGTGATGTTGAGAAAGACATTTCTTAAAGGCTGCATCTTTTGCCGTTGAAAAGCATTAACTCTGTTATTGCTAAAGAAAAAGTATTTCTATTGATTCTCAGTAACTTTTTCACCCTCTGGGAATAAAAACATAACTAACTAAAACAAAAAACATATTTTATGACTAGTAATGAATGGGTCCCTGTACTTGGCTCCACTCTTTGGTGAATGGAGTACCAGAAACTGACAAATTGAAATTGAATTAATAGTATGACCACATTATATTTGGATTCTTCAGTCCCTGGTTTGGGTCTTCTAAGGTAGGAGGAGGACAAGTGGTAGAGACTGAGTACAGCATTCCTTTTATTTAAAAGCTGAAACACTCAACTTCGCTAATAATTAAGGCTGGGACACAATATGTTGCATTTGCAGTTTAAGGCTTTGCCTTTTTTGTGTATTTTCTACCATAAACTTGTGCCCAACCCAAAGCACCAGCAGCACAACATGGCATTAGAAATGCATAGGATTTGCTGAGGCAATTTTATTGGCAGGCATAGAAAGAACAGAATTACTGGTAGTCAGCAGAAGGCCTCAGAAGGTCCTGTCTAGGAGTTCTTCTAGCCACTTCTTGGGTCACGGCAGATGGTTTCCTCTGCCTACAGAGCACACAATATATTAGGAACCCCTCAGCTTTTGAGATGCAGAAACATATTTTGGTTCACTGCACTCCATTATGTATGGTAGACCAAGTGCAAATAACTTTCTGCCAATTCAGAAACAATAAAAGTAACCGCGAAAATAAAAAGTCTCCTTCAGATCAAATAAACCATAAATAAGCTCCAAGGACAAAGGTCTATTTTGAAGACTGATAGCAGAATCCTATTGGCATCCTATTGGGAGAGCATTTTAGGAGTTGTGCATATTCTTTTTTTCTAGAGAAGTCTTCACATTAATTATTTAGGCTAATAACATGAAGCAAAAAAAAAAAAGCTTGATGGCAAACTAGTACTTGATTTGCTTGGGGAAAGGTAACTTCAACATTCCTTTGTGTTATAAATACGTATTATATCGGCGGCTTTGATATACAGTTTTTTCTATATAGGACCTTTGTCTCATTCAATATCCAGAATGAGTGCAGAACGTTACAGATGCAGCATTACACATGCTTCTGAGGTTTTCTTCCATAAAAATTCTTGATTTATCTACTGGAACAAAATGTTCCTATGTAATTTTTCGCATTTCATATTAGGTATACGAGATACATATCCTGATATAGACCTGGGGTGTCTACTGAAGCATCTCCTGCACTCCAAGGCCTTCAGCTGTGTGCTCTGACCTCAGGCTGTGGGGCAGGAAACAATATCTTAAATCCTCTAGACCCTTCTCTCTTACAGAGCCGGAAAATTTCCGAGGATTTGTTATACCAAAGGCACATATTATACATTGTGCACTGCATTCATTCTGTGCTAACAGCTGAGAGTCCACACAGAGCAAATTACCTCAAAAGTCATCGCCAAAGTATTTATTGACCTGGGTTTTTTCAGTTGCTAACAAGGTAAACTTATTTTCATATGAGAAAGCGGCCACCTTAAGTGCCAGTTGGGCCACTGTCCAACAGAACTTGTAAAGGCCACAATCAAATGAATTTTTTAAAAAATGAACATCCTAGAAATAAAGTCATATTAGTATAATAACAAAGTAAGAAAATTAGATGAGAATAGAAAAAAATTAAAAGGAAAACAAACTTGTCCATTGGGACTGATAAAATATACTGAGTAGAAATCCCTTAGAATCTACAGAAGGATCTTTGTGGGAAAACTCCAGCATATTTCAAATGGATCCATTCCTTTTTTCCTATTGAAGTTGATTTTTTAAAACTATTTTTTTAGCAATATTGATAAGAAATGCATTGCAAGCAGTGATTGTCAGCGGTTTAGATGAAGCAATTTTGCACTTGTCATTGTTAACCCAACGTTAAAAATGGTAAATTAGGCTACATAAATCGTTATTATGGAAAATGGGGCAAGCGATGAACTTACTATATGACCTCATTACTATTACACTTAAAGCAGAATCAACGAGAGCTTAAACATTCCTGGGTAGCAACCTGTCCAGTTTGCTCTTAAAAACCTTCACTGGTGGAAAATCACAAGCTCTCTAGACAAACTGTCCTACTACTTAACTGTCCTTACAGCAGAAGGGTTTCTTAATGTTTAACCTCAATCTCCCGTCTGCAATTTTAATCCCATAAAACTAGTTTAAAAATCATGAGATTATAAAAGTAATATCCCTTGGGATCTTTATATTATTTGCCTTCTAGTGTTTGATCCTTTCAGATTAACCTTTCCAAATGTCTCCTAGCAGCCATGAGAACTTGAAGCTTATTTTCTGAAAAGAAAACTGAAAGCTGGATGTCTCGTAAAATAAAATAACTCTGTAAACTGTGATTTCAAGGGGAAAAATCCCAGCCAAAATTGCAGGGCTTGTAATAAATATAGAAGAGCAAAAAATTGTCTGTGAGAAATACATGATGAATCGTGTGCCATATTCCGTTTGTCTACATCATAATTAGTTATACATTTGTACAAGTTAATACAAATTTAAGGCCTGTTTAAGAACTCCCTTAGACTGGTAAAAATAAGGAGAAGCATTGTTAAAGTCAGTGAAATGTAAACTGATGTAAACTAAGAATGGATCTCATCCTGAAGAATGCAAAGTTGTGGGGATTCTTTTGTAAAAGAATCACTTTTAAAAATTATTTCTGTGAACTATTGTCCCACTTTGAGACAAATTAAGGGAAATGCTCTGGGAGGAGCATCCCCTCCAAAGAAGACAGGTTTCAGCCACCCCTCCCCCACCAGGTTTGGAAAGAAAATTCATCAGAGGAAAGTGAAATAAGGAAAAAAAGTTATTTATTTAACAAACACAATGCACACAGGCATGGGAAAAGAATAATGCTGCATAATTAAACCTCTTGCTGTGGAGAGAACTTGGGTAGATTTCAGAGTCCTTTGTGGGTGTGGCTTTCTCCTCTCCAGAGCTGGGGTTTCAGAGTGGGCCCCCCCAGACTGGGGTATAAGGTCTCCTGTCCAATGTTCTGCTGTTGTTGATCAGTCCAGAAGGGAAGAAGAAGGCGAAGTCCCAGGGCTCTTTACTTTAGCTAACGAACAAGAAATTAGCTAACAAGCAAAAGGAATGTAGCTCTCTCCCGTGCTGCAGAAGCGGAGCAGCTGGGCAGAAGAAGCCAGCAAGCTTATCTCTGTTTTTGAACACAGAGCCCAAAGGAATTTCACTGGCTCCCCCCCTCCCCTCTCTTAAAGGTCTACCTTAAAGCTACAGAAAAGGCACAGGATTCATATCTGGGCATAGAGCAGGCGGTAGGGGATGCACATCATAAAGTCATCCCAAGACAACTGTTTCCACTAAGAGAAATGCTGGACAGAAATAAGCATGCTGTGCATATTTAAGTATTATAAACCCTATCAGCTGGAACAAGCAAATTTGGAGCTAGATTAATTTTTGAAAGCATTTCTAATGTTAACTAATGTGTGTTCCTGAAACCTACTTATTGGACAGCATTAATGCAAAGAGGTAATATAGCTTGCCTACATCTCTGGGAAGTTAGACGCTTAAGTTTGTAATATAGCTTGGCTACATATCTGGGAAGTTAGATGTTTAAGTTCTCGGTGCAACTAATTACAACTTTAATTTTTATAAGTAAGGGAGAAAAAGTAAAAAAATCAGGCTTAGCATTTGTAATATGCATTTTTTAGCCTAATTAAAGGGCAGCATCTCTCAATCCCACATTCACTGTATTGTTAGGGAAAAAATATTCAATGTAGTAGTGCATTTCTTTGCTTTTAGCAATCCTTCAGATCATCAGTGTAGCGCTCTGTATTTTCTTTATCTGAGATGGGACTGAAGATAAAGGGCTATAAGACTTTTAGCTGTGGCTATACCTTCCTATGCCAAAATTACTAGCTTGTGTATTTGCAGATGTGAGTACTCTGCTGCTACCACCCATGCCTGACTTACTTGGGAATTGGATTACTGCAATATGCTGTACATGGAAATAAAGCATAAATCATATTAGAAGGAGAGCTGATGCAGGAGGCACTGAGCTGAAGCATGGTTGCTGGTTTTCATGTGCAATACAAATGACTGGTGTTGACCTGTAAAGACTCTTGTGACTTCAAATCTGAAGATCGTTGGGACTTTGCAATAATGTCACAGATGCAATCAGTGACCATGTTAAAGTACCCTGGTTTTAAAGGATCTTCCATCAATGAGTCCCCAGGGATTCATCCTATCAGTTACCAATCCATTGATCTTCAGAATAAACTGCAAGCCATCATTTTTGCCATACAATAGATGTCACTAGGGTATAGCAAATGGAGAAGCTGAAAAGAGGTAATAGACAAGGAAATGGAAGTATTTGTCTAGTTCTGCCCTTTACAAAAAAGGAGAAGCCACTTTCATTCCTTGTGTCTCTATTTCCCTTCTGTCATTTATCTGTGCAGATAAACCACGTGAAAAACGACATCTGTTATTTTTACTTTTAGATTGGCTACAACAAAAACAGATAGAGGGGAACATATACAGACAATCCTTAGAGTTGTCATTCATTGACTGAACCTACATGCACTCTTGCCCCAATATCTTTTCCTTGAATTACATCCTCCTCCAAATATAAAGCTGATACACCACGAGGGAAACTGGGTTACACACTGACTTTATAAACTTTGATATCCATGTTGGACTACTCCAAGGAAAAACTGGTCTGACGCACTTTCCATGATACATCCTCCCAGCTTTTGACAGTCAATAATCCAAATAATCATACAATGGTTTGCTTTGGAAAGGATCTTAAAGATCTTGCAGTTCCAAACCCCCTGCCATGGGCAGGGATGCCACCCACTGGATCAGGTTTCTCAAAACCCCATTGAACCCGATCTTAAACACTTCCAGGGATGGAGCACCAACAGTTTTTCTGGACAACCTGTTGCAGTGCCTCACCACCCTCACAGTGAAGAATTTCTTTCTCATATTTAATTTAAACCTTTCCTTTTTCAGTTTAAAGCCATTTGCCTTTGCCCTATCCTATAAAATGTCCCTCTTTGGCTTTCATGTAGATCTGTTTAGATACTGGAAGGCTGCTCTATGGTCTCCCCAGACACTTTTCTTCTCCAGGCTGAACCCCAACTCTTTCAGCCTGCCTCGACAGGGGAGGTGTCCCAGCCCTCTGATCATTGTTGTGGCCCTCTTCTGGTCTCACTCCAGCAGGTCTACATCCTTCTTGGGCTGGGGGCCCAAAAGGTGGACACCACTACTGCAGGTGAGGTGGAGTGGAGGGGGAGAATCTTCTCCCAAAGAATCCAAGTGCCAGAGTCTGTACCGAGATGGTTCTGTGTTTTTTTGCTGTTTGACTTACACTCAATGCAGTTCTGTGATGCCTTTTGGAAAGCATTCCTGCTTTCGGCTTCCACTATTCTCTTAGAAAGAAAAGCGCAGTAGATGTTAGTATGTCCTTGTGCTGCTTTTGGCTGGGGTAGAATTAATGGTAAGGGGTTGTGTTTTGGAGTTCTGCAGGTCTCATTTTGTGTTATAATAAACTCCCATTTTTCGTGAAGACATACACCTCAGCCAAACGTCCAACACAGAGAGTACGTGAAGTGAACATCTGTGCTCCTTACCAGATGCCTAGCACAGGAATATTCTGGAAAGTAGACTTGCTTGCTACTATGCTGCTCTATCCTTCATATCTACCCAGTAGCTTACTTGAGAGTAATGGCTTAAAGGAATAAAGACAGTGCCTGTCTCCCTATGTGTCTGACCCTTCCTTAGCTGTGACTCAAAGAACCACCAGGAAAACATAACCCAAACAAAAGCAGATGCTCAAAGAGAAAGATTTTGATTGATTTTAATGAAAAGTTCTAAATGTTTCTCTTCTGCTGGAGCATGCCTGTGACCTATACTACAAAATAAGCAAAGAAAAACTCAGGCATCGCAGGCCACTAAAACAGTAGTGTCGTTATGTTGAATTCATTAATCCACCAAGATACATCAATTCTCTTTTTGCTAGGATATCCATTTTAAATCAGACATTAATATATTGCAGAACTGAATAATATTATTATTATATTCTATATGATATGATATGATATGATATGATATGATGTGATATTATATGATATTATAATGTATTATGTTATATTATTTAATAGTAATAAAGAACTGTCAGGCTGGAATGTCTCCCAAGAATTGTGTTCCGATTTTGTGTTAAAGTAAACCCAGACATTCTTGCAAGAATGTTTCTTGTTCACCTTGTGAAGCAATGCAAAAATGACCAGGACTCATATTTTGCCACTCATAAAAGTATGACAGAGGCCAACGTCTGTGACACTAAACAAACAGAAAAACATTAGTCCGGAAAGACCCCAACAGAGAAGTGAAACCCATTCTCTGTCGGAGAAAATAGTGAGGCAAAACCTGATGTAGACTGACCTCCTTCTGTGCAAGCACACTCCATTTGTTATGAGAAATGGCCCAATTATGCTCCATTTCAGCATGCAGAAAAATGATCCAACCAGGTAACCATAGATAATAAATCCAACATGGATAAATGGTCCCAATGCCATTGGTTGCTAGACCGAGGGAATTTAGCCCAAAAGAGAACTAATAGTTCTAGTACTCACTGAGGAGAGATCCTAGACATTGGTGTAGCACGACTATGTCCCAGTTCAAACCCTGATACTGAGATGAACAAAAGAAAAAAAATTTAATTTCTTGTTTAATATGTAGCACAAGCAGAAAAGCTCCTTTGTAGCATAGGTAGACAGGAGAGAACCCCCTAATTTTAACATATCCTTCAGAGCTCAAAATCACAGCTGGCCAGTGGGGTCAAGGTAAAGCCCCCTGAAAGGGCTTCCAGTTCTGCTCACTTTTCCCAGGTACCTGTATCCTTTAACTAGCAGACAGATAGGTCACCATCTGAGGTTATAAAGCAGTTCACATTCCAACATTGTTGCATATCTCTGTGTAGAAGCTACACTTTCAGTTCTTGATCTCAACAATCATCCCGCTCCCTTCCACCAGCTGGGAGCTGAAGTGTGGGATGGCTTCTCTTCAAGGATAAAACTTCCTAAAATGAATGGCAAAATGAAGGATGCCAGAGTTTTTATGATATGGTGGAAGAAAGGCTATAAAGTATATTTCTAGCTTTCTTATACAGTTTGTCAGTCACTAATGTAAGGTATTTTCTAACTATTTTGAAGATGCTTTCCTGCCTAAAGATTCTTTTCTGAAAAGGAACATAACATGAAGTTTGAATCTGAAAATGCTTCATAGTCATATACCTTGTGATTTAAGATTGCCTCTACTTAATGGAGAAGAAAGGAAAAGACTGAAGAAATAATAAATGCTGTACTGCACAGCAGTATTGAATTAGACCCTATAATTCCCAGTTCTGCTGCAAACCACGCTCAGCAGAAGAACGTTAGAGACAGCATAACAAACGCTGAAGAGATTAGAGTTTTGTTAAAGGAGCAAAGACATAATTTTTTATCAAACTCCAGCATTTACATAAAGAAATGTGTCCCAGTGATAGATTCTGGAAAGCACAGGAGAAGTAAGAAAACTCTTAAAGCTTCTCCTGTCTGACATGGCTCTTGCTGCTGAGTGACAGGAGATGACCTAATGTATTGATGACTGTGGACCTTTTGCCGGATATCTGAGAAAGACAGAAATAGAATGAGACAGAAAAAAAGCCCATCTGCTGCATGTTGATCAGGTAGACAGAGGAGATCTGATGCTTCTCTTTAAGTCTAGTGCTTCTAAAGGGACACATTTCAGATCTGCTATGATCCCCGGGAGTCACACTGGCATTTCTGGTTACACACTCATTGTTACGCTTTTTAGTTTCTGGCTTAGCATAGCAATTACAGTAGTACACCAAATGTTACCAAGAAACTTATCAGAGTGTTTGAAAAGGTACAAACTTTACCATGTGTGCCAGAAGTACCACTGGTGAACATGCACAAGTATGGGGAACTGCAATGTCACAGAACCAGGTGTGCTAGAGTCCTTTATTTGGACATAATTTTGCCCCAGAGTATTTAGTAAGAAATTCTAATTCTTTTTTGCTGTAAAGTGAAACACACTGCGATCCGAGCTATTGTACAGACCTTTGAAATGTGCTATATATAATAGAGAAACTACATTGCTGATGACCTCTCTCTGTAGCATTTCCACTGAAGGCAGGTTGAAGTGCAGTTCCCTTTTCTTTCAACTTTATGTAACACTGACACTAGAGATTTGGTTTTTGTAAACTGCATTGAAAATGCCTCTTGATTATCCCATCATGATGCTATTCTCATGCATGCAGTAGAAAACAATAACTTCTAAATTACTAAGTGTCTTAGCTCATAAAATTTCAATGTATAAACATACTGTATTCCATGTTACTCCTGTTGGGAACTATATAGATTATTCTGATAAACTAGGTGGATATCCTTCTATATACTATCATAACATATTGCATCACTGTCACACAGTGGCTACTGTTCTTCTCTACCTATTTGAACTTTCAGGGTCGTAAATGGAATCACAGCTTGGTTTCTGTTTCTTCAGGAGTGGAAAAGCTCATTAGCCAAAGGAAAGCCAGAAACAGTTAAGACAGCACAGGCTGTATTTCAAGTGGACACCCCAATAAGGATTATTTGTCTGGTAAAAAAAAAGGATGTTCTTCAAGCAGATTAGTATCCTTACAGAATCCCAGATAAAAAGCTTTCCTTCATCTTTGACATTTCACATTCAGGGATCCACTCCTTTGTCATTTTTCTTTGTTGTACTGCTGGCTTTGGCCCTTACCATGTTAGTCATATCACACATTTGGCAACTTATGTGGAGCTACTCGATGAGAAAACCAAACATATCACAGAATGTGATGAATTCTTTAAGATTATCTATATAATGTTTTGTTGTTTTGCTGTTCTACATAGTAAAAAAATTCAGTAATGAGAAATATTCTTAAGGTTTCCAGAAATATTAACATTTCAAGCAGATTTTTAAAATTATATAATAAAAGGAGACATACTGTTCTATAGATATTTATCCTCCGGGTTCAGATCTTTTCTCACTACTTGCTTTGGATGAACTCTGAAGTTCTTATCGTTGCAAAATGCTCTTTTCTATTTCACAGAAAATGTATTTTTACTGGAATAGAACTATGTTCCACATGTATTTTTAAAATACCCAGACCACCAAATCTTCTTGTCCATTTGAATCTACCACAAAAATCTAGAGTCTTTCTATTGACTGATAGCTAGAGTATTGAGAAGAATCAAAAGAGGCTGAATACCTTTAAAATTAATTTATTGTGTTTTCTAGTCATATGTTGTGATTTTTGGGAGACTTTCAAATACCACCCTGATGCCACTGTGTATGTGTCTCTCAGTGGCACAGTTTGACTCAATTATCCTTACTCTAAAAGCTTTTGATGTGAGCTGTGATAATTGGAGTTGTTTATGCTGTATTAATCTAGGAAGCTACAGATCAAAACTGCCAGAGTATGAGATCAAGCTGACTTGGAAAACAAATGAATTCTACAAGACCAGCTGCCAAAATTGCCATAGAAACATTGGGAATAGAGGCTGTGTATATGCCCCATCTGATTTTTTTTTTCTCATGAGGCAGAAACTGTCACAGAGCTAGTCATGTTGATTCATGTCTAACCACTGTTAGTGTTCTTTTTTCTCATTGTGTTTTGCTTACAAACTGAGGGGCTTACAGTACAGACTAGGACTACAGGCTCTGAAAGGCACTGCTGTGGGATTTGAGAGAACCTGGATATTGGTGAGGTAAAAAGCCTTTGACATCATCCCTAGAGTCCAGGTAACCCTTGGAGCCAATGGATATTATTATCACCTGGGCTGCAAAGCTCAGCTTTCCCTCTCTCTGAAACCAAAAGTGTCTGGCGTTAACTCAATGCCAGAGGGAAAGAGTATCCATCTTCATCCCAGTGCTTACTGCACCTAATGATAAGAGACTGCCCAAGTTGTGGGTGGCTGTTGGACAACATCTGCACTTGCAAAGGTTACAGCTGCAGTTAACCAGATTCCAAAGTTCCTACAGAAACACACAAAGTTTTGCAAACAGCTGAATCTCTGTAACTAAATTACTCACTTTGGTTGTTAAAAGTTAGGAAGTTATACCTTTGGTAAACATGCTGAGCATATTTACCTGAATTTCATAGAAAACTGAAATGTTTGAGTATATTTGGTTTTGAGCTTCCAAGGCATTAGGAAAAAAAAAGCTCTTTAGGAGTAGAAAAAAATTTGAATAAAAAAATACCAACTTAAAATTGAAAATTTAACACAGTACTAAAAACCTGAATATCAATGCTCTGATTATTTTTTTCCTGTAGTTACATGACAAAAATAAACTTGAATTTGATTTTTTTCAGAGATGAACGAGCCAAGATTAGGTATTTAAGTCATGTTGTGCTCATCTAGTTTTGCCAGTCAAATGAATTATGACCATCTCATCTTGCAAAGAATCAGAAAACAACTGAACAACTCTACGGAGGACAAATTCCCTAGGGCTTATAAAAGTAAAGTCTCTTGCTTTGGCTAAAGTATTATTCAAGGCAACTGTGAGGGCCCCTGAGGGCCTCAACTGGAGAGGCCAGCCTCACCCAGGGTCTCCCCTCCTACCCACAGACCCAGGGCTGTACATAAGCTCAGCCTGGGGCTCTCAGACCTTGCACAAGCTATGGTCAAAGGTTGTCGGTCTCCACTACAGTAGAGTTGTGTCAAGCAAAGCATCCTGATGTTTCTGACCTGTGGCCTGACTTCTTGACTGGCATGGTGATCACCAGCCTGGGTCAGGTCCTGGCCTCCCCTGCACCTGCTATGGTCAGGAACAGCCTCTTGCACCAGCTGCACTGTTAGTTTAGCTTTCAGTATTCCTATAATGTCACCAAACAAAAGTGAAAGAGCAGGTATGTGACAGGTTATGTTCTCTTTCTCTTTCAGTTAATGCTAAAGTCAAAACTGACTGCGCTTCAAAGATGAAGGAGGCTGAAGAAAATCAGTCTCACAGACAGACACCTGGAACAACAGGCAAAAATTGTTATGGTTTGTGGAAGACCCATGACTTGGTAATAATCAAGGCTTCTTTTTTGTGGATAGTGGAAGAAAGGAGGAAGGGAATTATCCTCTTAGATGACAGAAAGCAGCATTTGGATAAGTGTTCCCTTCACAAAATCAGCAACTACTGAAAGCATCTGGAACCTCTCCCTTTTCCCCCATATGGATTAATCATGCAAATATTCTAACCTTAAAAATTGCTACGAGAGGTCTTTCTTTGTGCTTTGCACTGCCTAAACATTTTGGTCCCTTTTTTTTTTCCTTCCTTCACTTTCAGGTAGTATGAAGCTGCTGGATTGAATACCTGGAAACAGCAAGACACACACTGGTAAAACTGAGAAGGCTTTTCTGACCAGGCAAGTCAATGAGTAAATGACTTGGTTGAAATGTTGGTTTTGAAAATTATGGTTGAAATGTTTATCAATAAACCTCTGTATTTGGGAAAATACTGGTTGGCTTAGGCTGTTCAAATCTTACTTTACTTGAATGTACTCTTTTTTTTTTTTTCCAACAGTGCTAGAGATGACATAGTTCATGAAGGTTGGTTAGTGGAAGCTCTGTGAGAATTTTTCTTTTGGGGAAGTCATGTGGGAGAGCAGTGATGTCTTAAAAAAGGCAACTCATTTGTAGCCAGATGAGTCCTGCACACCAAACATCAGCTGGGCCTGTAAGAGTTTGGGATGAATACTTAAGATCAAATCTTAATAAATCCAAGCAAGGGCACAGTAGTATCACTGATGAAGTAAATTCCCATATATAATAGAATATAGAAGTTTCACTCATAAACACACATAAAAAGCAGATAAATCCTCACTGTGCTAGTATAGTAATGGAGCCCACAGAGAGTCATTTTGTTAATACCCTGGACTGAAGAAGTTTGAACTCACACTAAGTTTTATTGGCCTACGATACAAAAAAGTTTATCAAACAAGAATTGCAGGTGTTTTAGTATTTCATCAATATATCCTAAATTTTTAAAAATTATTTGGTGGCACTACCAAGTGTCTCTTTGTATTCTTCTCATTTTTTCATTGCTATTTTTCCCTTTCATTGGTCCTCTACACTCCTCCTCAATTTTTAAAAATAATAAAATCAAAACACAAAAAATTGTAGGTAAGCAACATAAACTGGGAAAGGCCCTCATAGCAGAATGAAAACCAAGGAAACAAAATAATTTTTTGTGAGGAAGATGGATCATAAAAGAATGCTCATATAGAAAATACAGAGGAAAAATTAAAATGTGAAATGGAATGACCAAGAGACAAGTGAGCTGAGGGAGCCCACAGGAGATGTGGAGCTGGCTGCCTCTGTGAAAAGAGCTCCTCCAGCATCAAATTATTTGGGTGATATTTTTTGCAAATTATCCTACTGACAATTGTCTAGTGTATCTCCAGAATTCCCAGAGAGATGAAATATGATTTCATGTGGCCTAGAATATCCTTCTTATCAATTATCTCCAGCTCTAGGACCTTTGACCCAGAGTTAATGTGTTTTCTCATAGAACTGAGCTCATGTGGGTAGCTAGAGCAGGTGAGAAGAGAGATTTAAACAAGCCCATTTTAAAAAGCAAAACCTTATAAAGTAGTTAAATCTAATATAAGCCTTTTAATAACATCCATAGGACAGCACTGCCTGAAGTTTGTGAAAGCAAAAAAAATGAGTACATTTCAACTGAATTTTTTACACTTTCTGGACCTCGCCTTCCTGTGGATAAAAGATTTAATGTTGTTAATGCTACACATTTTTGTGTTCTGGTCTACTCCTTGCCAATACAGAAGTCTAATTCTCTTTATTCTCTCCTCATATGGGCCTAATTAAATCTGTTTCCTCAGGAGACTGAACTACACAATTTACTCTTTCTTTTTCAAAAGTGAAACTTGAAGGATTTATCAAATTGCATCTATGTCTTGCATCCAGGTGTTTCTTGACCAGTCCCAGAATCTTTTCTCTCCCTGGAACCAACACTGTTTTGTTTCTGCTTATCTGTGTTTATCTAGCTGTATAATGGCATGCAAGAATGAATTTAGAAATGTGCATTCCAGCCTGAACGGAAAGCAGCAAATGAACTTTGCAAACGGGATTTTTGAAAAGAGGCAAAAGCACTTGCCTGCATTCACACTCAGCTAAAGTATTGCTTTAGTGAGATTTAATATTCTATTAATCAGAATGTTATTTGTACAAGAAGTCCTCTTCATCCTTTGACCTTTGGATTATTTAGTATTGCTCTGACAAGACAGCCAGGTGAAGTGAGCTCATCTGGGTTCTCCACTGTACATCTTCTGGATAAATCTCCAGTTCAGCGTGGTAATCAAAAGGTTAATGCAGGATGGTTCAGAAGGGTTTAGTCATAACAGAACAGTTGGAGCACCTCTCCTTTTTTGTATTGCCTTATCTGCAAATGTCCAGCCTGCTCAGCTTCTCTTCCCTTACACAGCCTTGACATGACAGTAAGCTTGGGCTGGAAAGTCAAAGGATGTGCCTAGGTCATAACTTCGGTAGTGTTTGGCTAGTGAGGTGCCACACACGTTTTCAGATCTGGGACCATCTCACAAGACAGACCACTCTGTAATATCCACCCTCTTTCAAATCTGGAACTTAAAGCAATAGATGGCAGTGTTATACTAAAAACGTTGGCTGGCAAGGAAGGTGACTTCAAGCTCGAGCTGATGGCACCCTATATCTCTGCTGCAAGAGGAGTGAACCTCTTCTCTGTTGAGTGCACACCCCCACTGCGGTCCCCCTCTGCCAGGGCTGCGAGGCTGCTCTGCACCCCTCCCGCTGTTCCGTGCCCTCCTCAGAGCTGCATCAATAGAGGAATAGGCTCATCACTTCTCTCTCCTTTTGATCTTTTGTTTGTAGTCTGATGATTAATAGCTCCAGGTGAGTAATAACAAAAGAGAAAAGTTACTTGTGTGTGCTGCTGTTATTGAATAGCAGACAGATTAAATGCTGCATGATGCTGAGTTTTCTAAATGAGAGTATTTACTCGAGTTTGCTTCCCTCTCCTGTGTGTGTATTTTTTTATGCTGGTAGAGAGACTTCATTAATCAATAGGTTTTACAAGGTACTATGTATTTTAGCAGCAAATTGTCAGTTACAATTCTTTGCTGCTTAGTTTGTCCTCCAGCACTGTTTACTTCATTGTTCCCTATTAATCAAAGCAGCAGAGGTGAGGACAGCTAGGAAAACTTGTGCCGGATGTTTCTGTTCATTCATTTATTCCGTGATTTGTTATTCTGCCCATCTCTCAGAATCTTTCTGTGCTTACTCAAGTGGATCTATGTCATCATCCCCAGGGTTACAAGAAGAAAGCGCTGATTTTTAATTTCTACTGAGCTGAAGTCTCAATTTTTTTTAGCTACAACAATGAAAGCCTCTATTTTGCAGTTTTGAGTGGTTCTGTACCAAGATGTTAAAAATTGAAGCTCACAGCCCCCTCTAAGGCAGGTCAGCCTTGCTTAACTTGGCAGTTGAAGCAGTAAGTCATGGATTTTAAATGTCTTGTCCAAGGTCACACCACTGCTCAGTAGCAGAACAGGGGCTAGGACACAGAATCATCACTTCTCCATTTTGTTTCTTCTCCTCTACCCAGATTTAGTCACCAGACTGCACTAAATAAAACCGATTTTCGAGTACAATTAAATCTTAAAATCTGCAGGCAGAATGCTCTTTCAAGTCTTAGTGGTAAAAACACTCACTGAGCAATGCTGAGCTACTACATTTCCCAGATGGAAAGACTGCATTTCCCTCATCAAAATTTCTCCCTGTGTAAGAAAGTCTATGTGTAGACCTCAATGATTTCTTTACATTCTTACTGTCTTTCCTGATACTTTATTTCATTTCAAATATTTCTTTCACTTCCAAATAACGATGCTGTTGATGAAGAAGCTTTGTTAATGTAATATGGAGGCAGTTCAGATTCTTGAAACAGAATACTCGTACCAAAACTTCCAAGGCTTTAGGCTCTCAGTATTTTGGAAAGCTGGCAAAGTGAAAGAGTTTTAATCAAAAAGAGATTAGCCAAATATTTTTCAGTTTATCAAGAATGCAATAATTGTACAGTGGTAATTTTGCTGCCATTGTTATTTCTTTCTTGACTTTGTGCATTGGTCTCACTCCTGGAGAACAGAGGAAATATAACAGCACACTAACAGTCCATTTGGAAATTGCCTTGATATGTAGCCTGTGAAAAATGTTGTTTGGGTCCTGCAATGTTATTGCTGTCCAAATCAACTAGAAATAGATTGAACAAAGAGGACGGGTAGAAAAAAGTCAAATGCATGACTGTGGAGAGAGACTTATGGTCTCTTTCCACAGTGATGAAAGGTACCATAGGCTAGAGTTCTGATTAAGATGAGTGTGGAAGGATTAGAGTGACTGAGAGAAATATACATATATACCTGTGAATTTATTGAGATTTGCAAATTAGTATTTTCACTCATACTTTAGCCCACTTTTTGTGCATCTGAGACCTCCATTTTTGCCACATAAAATCATGTGAAACAATCAGTGCTACATGACCTTTTTCAATTTGTCACAAAGTAGGCAGCATAAACATTTGTGATCTAGCAGAGATTAGCAAAATTTAAATGATATCAAAAGTGTTCTAGTATCTAAAAAATTTTGTGTCAAGATCTTCTTGCAGGTAATCCCCAAGAAGGGAAGAAAAAAGTCTTTGTTTGAGTGTATTAGTTATTGAAAATTACTTGCTCAGCTCTTAATCCTGGGATGAAAATTTACCAATGTGGCTTGATATGTGAATGAATAGAAATGTTTGGGAAAGGGAAGAAAAGAGGAAAAAGAGAGCATTGTGGAGTCAGTCAGCTTGTTGGGAAAAGCACATCAAAATTAATGACCAAAGTGTTGTGTCCCTGTGTAGTGACTTTTGGTGAGTGTCTTAGGAAAGAAAAGAAGATGAATGAAAATGAAAAATATTCAAAAAAAGGATTAAATTAGTGAGGTGTACCTGATGTCTGATCTACTGAGTCGCCTTTAGAATTTATATTTAATGATACACCAAAGAAAATGAAAGAAGCAATTGGAATATGAAATTAAATGTCTGAGAGTTCATTAGGAAAACTAGGAAATATTTCTTTTTTCCATTGCCCTAAAAAGCCTGTCCATCTAAGTCCTGCAGGGCAGTGGGTCTCTCTGAAAAGACTTTTGCCATTCTTTGTGGCCAGAGTGGTCATTTAGCTTTGGACAGTAAAACCTGCTCAAAATATCCTTTAATACTGAAGTCAGCAGGAGCATAGGAGCTGCAGTACTTGTTTCAATGTTACATTCCAGTTTTTCTGTCTCCTTTTCAGCAGTGATCTATAACAGATGCATCAGAGACACAGGATCATAGAATGATTTGGATTGGAAGGGACCTTAAAAATCATCTTGTTCCAATCCCACTGCCATGGGCAGCGGCACCAGGTTGCTCAAAGCTCCATCCAACCTGGCCTTGAACACTTGCAGGGGTGGGACATCCACAAGTTCTCTGGGCAACCTGTTCTAGTTCCTCAACACCCTCGTAGTGAAGGATCCTTGTTCAAGCACTGCATACTATAGTACATTTATATACTGCAAAATTCTAATCTAATCTGGGTCTAGATAAAAATAGGTTTATGTCCCAAAGTGTGCAGCTTGAAATTTATTAAATTAATAGCAGCACTAAGATATTAATCCATTTTTACTCCAATAATTTTTTGAAATATAATGTTAAATATGCCCTGATTCTCTATACTTGCAGTGGGGCTATTCATTAAAAAATAATCAAATATGTATGTTTGTAGGCCAGGCCTGAGGTCTTCGAGAGTTCGGAGCTTTGGAAAGCTTTCTGCCATAAGTGAGTTACAGGCTAATAATAATAAAATGGATATAAAGTTGCAGAGTGGCATAGCAACCAAGAAGAAAAATGGGATTTCGTACAGTCTAGGTTCTGGCAGGACCAGGCAGCCTGAGCATGACTGTAACAGTATATTAAATTTCATAGTAACTTCTGGAATATTGCCTTCTGTGTTGTCTTGTATCAGGAACTATCCCAGTTTCCCCAACAGTGAAATGTTGTTCAATTAGTGAATTACTTTTTTGTGAAGTGTTCTGGTAAATGGGAAGTGCTTCATATTGGCAGTCAAGGCTACAGAATAATCATCTAGGAGATTTTTCTGAAGGTCACATTGATTTAGTCATTTGCAGCCAAATTGGACAAAGCAGAGGAGATTGTTTTGTCAGCAAGAGTCCTGCACTAGGATGAAATTCAGCCATACACAGAGGATCAGAACAAAACATAAGCAATCGAATCTCGTTTGGAGATGCTAAAGGGACTCTAAGTGAAGCACAGCGATTGTGTGGTGCTTCTATGAAATTCACAAATATTGTAGGGGAACATAGCCAACACCTAAACTGGAACTGCTAAACATTTTCTTTCTTTCTTTCTTTGTATTAATTATGGTAATACTGGAGGGTACAGTTATTGGATAACAGTTACTGCAGGAAGATAAAAGAAACCTGAAATTACTGTTGAACAGGAAAGAAACCTTTTGCACTCAATCTTACAATGCAATCAGTTGATATCCCCACTAAAAATGCCTGTTTCTATCACGTGTTCTGTATTGTATTCTATTGTGTCTAGTCTTACATTCCACTTTCCGTCTCTTTATGGACAGGTGTTGTGAGGTGAAAGGTGAGAGCAGATGTATTAATGGAGCTATGATTCAGGTTTGCCAGTGAAATTTCTGGCTTGATCCCAAGCTTTGTGGGTAAATGATACGAGTTTTGCTTCTACCTTACACCCACTGAATGAGATGGGCTTTTTCCAAAGTTTATTTCCTTCTAATCAGTACTTAGACATATTAGAGCAGACTTTATTTGTCACTGGTCTGTACTTATTCTAGTAGCTTGAAGTCCCAGTGTGAATGCTGAGTGATTCAACACATACAGCAGCTATAAAAGCCCTGTAACATTGTTTAGGGGTAATTTTTGTCCTGACAAAAGTAATCACAAGAACTGCATCAGAAAGTTGTATTTTCCCAGTAAACAGAATGAGGAGACTGCCTCTTTAAAAGTGATTCTAACTCTGTGGAAGATCCAGCATTTTCTCCAAGAATAAAGAAAGAAGTTGAAATGACTAGAAATCTCAGTAAAGAAGAAATCAACATCTGTGAAATCAGCAGTTTTTAAAATGATGATACTTCTTCCTCTTTTGAAAAGTGTTACTTTGAAAACGTTAGTGGTCAATAGACTCTTTTTGATTAAGTATGATTATCTCTGATTTTACAAAGAAAGAAAAATCTTGACTTTCACTGAAATCACAGGACAATGCTACTTTTATGCAAAGAGAAGTTCATCACTGCTGCTTGACTCTGAAAAAGGTCTCAGTAGCACAGAGATTCCTATGTGAGAAAAGAAAACTGTGGAATTTATATTTCATCATGAAATTAGCTGAACTATAACTTCTGACTTCTGGGTCAATCAGCTTCTGGCAATATTTCGTATTTCCACCACCTCTTTGGTTGTAGAGCTCACCTTTGACAGCATTTTTGCCAACTGAAATACCAAGAGAGACTAAAACTGGGCCTGAAGCACCCCAGAAGCGTCTGCTTTCTCAGTGAATTTAGAAGATTCTGTGTCATAAGCTGAGCCAGTGAGGTTTTGAAGATTGAGTAATCCTTCTTAGCCTTGTATCCTGCAGGGAAAGGGGCTTGGAACAACATCTAACAGCTCACACAAATGAAAAGATTCACTCAAAGGCAAAGCTGTTCACTCAAGTAGTTTTCTTTTCTGAAGTTCTACATTGGCTCTTAGGACTTTACTATTAGAAGAACAGAAATGGTTATATTAGGGCATCTAAATCACATTCCCCATGTTGTCCTTCATTAATTGTATAGAAATTCCTGAAAGAGGAAAGAATTTTAATGAACTATATAGTATTATAAAGCACTATAATCCAAGAAAATAAAAAATATGTTGCAAATGTGAGTGGAGAGGAACACAAAATGAAAATTTGAGCTAATATTATTATATTTTACAGCCCAGATTCAAAATCTGTCGATTTCTGCAGATGAAGTGAACAGTCCCCATGTGCTCTTGAGAAGTTATGCATTGGGGTCGTATGTGCTTATGTTTCTCTCTTTCTCTCCATGATTTCTTGTCATAATTACATGCAATGTTTTCCTTTTTGGCTTATGTAAGGATAGAAAAAGTTCTGTCTCAGGAGCTCCTAGTGTTTATTAGTGTTGCACTCCAGATTTGGGGATGGTTCTGAGAAGAGGTAAGAACAGTCATGAAATTCCTGATGGAAGGCAGTTTAAGAGTTTCAGAGGTGAGACGCAAACTTAGGTTCTTTCTGTTTCCTCACAGTTTCCCTTAAATGCATGGGGAATTCTTCTTCAGGAGGTTTATTACTGGTTATTAGTGCTCTGGTATGACAAAAGGACACAATGAGGGAAATCCACCTTCAGGGCTTGCCTTTTATTGAAAGAATATATTCATGTTTTGCTCTCTGGTCACTCTGTTTATAATACAATTTATAAACAGAGTGACCATTAAGTTTACACCTGGTTAAAGACTTGCTGGTAAAACTTTTACTTTAAAAATTGTGTTTTTGAATGATGCCTGCCTCATATTTTTGTTTAAAAAAAAAAGTTTAAAAACCCAAACCAAAACGTCCGACTCCAGAACCTGGTGATTTAATGTCTAAAATGTTTTTATTTTACAGCGATTTTCAACTGAAAATTAGTCCGACTATTGTATTTTGCTGTCAAAATCTAGCAAAAAAACTTTCAGAATATATAAGAGGAAATAGTTTCAGATGATCTCCTTTGAAACAAGAGGAAATTCCTCTGTATCAACTCCCCTTATAAAGGGTTGTTTAGCCATTTAAAAGATTAAACATTATTATTAATATTAGTAGTCATAAGCCAGATTTTTCTCAATTCTAAAATGAGGAAAATTTTAAATTTTTGAGAATTGCTGAAAGCAGCAAAACAACATAACTTTTAGCCTGGCAAAACAAACGTGACTGGCAAATATAGAGGTATCTGAAAATATACCAATATGCCAGAATTGCAAGAGGAAACACCAATAAAGAGAAAGCAGTTGAAGCCTAACAGTTTGGAAAATATTCAGTGTGAATTTCTTAATATTAAAAGATTTAAGAGCAATCCTTTTTTTTTTTTTCTGTGTTGTATTTTTGTGTTTAGGACTTTTCATCATGTTACGAATTTCCCTACTTTGCGTCACAAAAATGCTTAACTGTCTCTTCTGTATAAAACACAGCGCAGCACTCTGATGAGTTTTCGTGATTGTGTGAAGAAAATTTTGAGAACAGAATCCAAGGGCAGCTGAAACTGAAATCCAGTTGCTGTGGGCTTTGTCTCAGATATGTTAAAAAGTACCTCTGGGTGAAACAGTACTGTGTTTGTCCTTGAAACATCATCTTTGGCTGTGTTCTTACAGGCTCTCTAAACACAGGAGGAGAATACTGTGGTGGCCAGACAATAATGGCACTTAGTGCAAGAGACAAATAGAAAAGCTCAGGAAAATACTCACTTCATGCTGAATCAAAAAAACCCCAGCGTAGCGTAGAAATATTTGCAGAAAATATCTACCAAATAAAGGAGACAGTTCTCTTTGGATCACCTTTGACATTTTTCTTATTCAATGGGAAATAGCTTGTAATTTTGAAAATTATTTTTGCAATAAAAGAATTGTTGAAAAATGTTATTGTCAAATGACCATCAAAGCATTTCAGCAATCTAGAAAGAAATGAACACTTCCATATTTTTAATATAATTTCCCCTTCTATTTCAGCTGAAATTATTCACAGAACTTAACCTGAATTCTGTGGTTTCCGGGAGATCAGGACTTCATTACACTGCTCGTGAAAAAAAGTCATCAAACCCTGGTCTTAGGCTTGCATTTTAAGAGTGGTTGCAGTATGTCCTCTACCAGCAAAGCCTGGCATAAAGTCTCATATCAAAGCAAAGGAAAGCAAAAATTACTGAATTTGCTACTTGCAACTTTCTAAGATTAAAGAAGGCTATTTACTGAAAACAAGAACAAAACATATTCAGGAATAAATAAATGAGCAGAGCTTCATTTGTAAGATGCAGCTAAAAGGGACTGAATTGTGTCTAAAATGACTCCAGTGTGTGTTTCTGAGGTAAATGTCATTGCTTCTGTTAGAGTTTTCTTAGCACTTTCTTCCCAGCTTGATGTCTTGAATACAATGTATGTCTAATTACCTATGGAGGCTGACAATCACCAACAATCAACCAGTGCAATGCCATTGGCTGATTTTTTTTCCACACTGAAAATTTATCAATATTTCAATGAAATCTACTGGGAAAAGACCTATCAGGTAAATTTTTGCAAATACGTTCTGGTTTTTTTTACATGCAGTTCTAGTAAATAAATGGTATGAGATCCTGCCTGCCAATCCTCAACCCTTCTCCTTTTAATCATAAATCTTCCCAAACTTCAGGCCTTTCTGAAGCCTCATAAAAGTGTCCATCTCGAACTTGCAGCCTGTGCTTGCAAGTGTAAGACCAAACTTCCACCAAATCTTGTAGAAAATGTTGGTAAAAATACTGCTCCTTTAATAGTAAAATTGGCCATTGCTAGTAGCTAAGTTTCTTTGCCAAAAATTAAGTGCAATAAAGCTTAAAAACACGACATATATTCACAACAATATATTTTAATTGGAAATACATGCTGAGGAAGGAAGATCTAGATTATGTTGAAAATCCCCACATTTCTGCGCAGCCTTTGTAATTGCAGTGCTCCTATTATCCTGAATGTATGTGACTGATTCATTTCCATTAAATCAGGCATTAAAAAATCTCATTTAATAGCAGAAACATGTCTTGAAATTTAAATACAAATATCTTGATGCTCATTTGCAAGTAAACTTTGTTAGATAATTTGTTAGCAACTACACATAAGGTCTGTAGATAAGAATAACCTAACTATATTTGCTTGCACATTCTACAAGGAGCTGGATATTCATATTTTAATTTTAAAATTAATTAGAAGTCATATGTAGTACATCACAGCTTCTTCAAATGTAGAAGTTTTCAACATTCCATAAGGGCAATAAGTGTTTATATACACATTTTATAGAAAAAGCAAACAAGGTCAAAAGGATCCAGCTATAAACATAACTTCTGATGAGCTCAGCTCTCATGTCAATTTCTTCTCTTTTTGTGCTTGACCCCAGTGATTATATTTTGATTGGCAAGATGAGTTTTTTGAATGAAATCTGTTATCTCTCAAGTTACAGCAAGTATGTGTGACAGTAGTGGCTGAAGTTCAGTTCTCCTAATGGTTCATTCCAAGGAAAAAGTTAGAATCCTGTCATTCGGCATAGTGAGCTTACAATCTCTGTGTTTTCCTATAATAAAGAATGCACAGTTTTAACTAAGCAGGAGAGAGTAATTTATGAACATCTGATGAAGAAAATACATTCTGGCCCTTATTAGTATCCCCAGAAATGCACTACTATGCCCAAGGGAACTACAAAATATGTGTACCTCACTTAATAAAGCTCCTGATTAAGTACTGTGAATAAAATTAAGTATGCATACAATTTCTCTTTCACCTGCTTTTGAAAATCCATGAGATTTCCTACCAATGGCCAGAGGCTATGCATGTTTTGGATAAAGAAACTCTGATTTAAGATGTATATACAGCATTGTTTGTGTCTTTTTTTAAAACAAAGTGTATTTGGGAAGAAGGCTGAATCATGGCACAAAGATGAGTAATTACTGTTGGTTTTATGCTGCCTCTTACAAGTGACATCACCCTTTTCCACTGAGCCTTCAGAGAGCATAATTCTCCTTCCACTGTGAAAATGAACATGGTGTTTCAGACACCAGAGAAATCTGTTCTAAATATATCTTTTCAGAACAGTGCATATTAGTTTTAGATGTGGGTGCATGTGTTTCTTTTCCTCTTAATATTCTTTGTAGTTTTTCTACAAGACTGATGTAGAAACTCCCACTAAGTATTTACAGCCCCTTTTTTATGACAATATTTTTTAACTGGGATCTTTCTACACCTAATGAATTAATGATTAAGAAAAGAAACATTCCACAGGTCAACAAGTAAGAAGTAGTTTGGACAGACTTAAGAGTGAAAAATTAGTAGGTCTACTCTTGATGTACATTTGTGGCAGAGCAGTCACTGAGATCCATTTGATATTATGAAATTTTGAAACCAATACCTACTAAGATGAGCTTAGTAAAGAAGATATCTCTGTCTCAATGTTCTCTACAAGAAAAGCTTATTGATTTGACCAAGTTAACCTAAGGGCTTTCTGGCAGCAAACTTTATTTTTTTCATGTCAAGTTTGCTTCTTGAAGCACAAGAGAGTACTCCATCTGTAAGTAGCACAAGTACAAATATTACCCAGAAATGAACAATTTAGAATTTTTTTTTTCCTAATAAACATTGTTTTTCCTAATAAACACTTTTATGGGGGTTGGTGAAGGTGGTGGTGAGAGGGAGGAAGAAGAAAGACAGGGAGTAAGAAAGGAAATAAAATTGTTAATTAGATTAACATTCTTGCAGATAGCTAGAACCTGAAAGCAAAAAACAGCCTTAAGTGTGACTACTTTGAAGTCATTTACTTGTCTTTAGTGTGTTTGTTAAAGGTTGCAGGAATCTCCAGGGCACACTTCTCTTTTTTCTTCTTTTTTTTTTTTTTTACAGATGAGCTCAATTTGGGGAATTAGCTAATATAAGAGGACTTGTTGTGTTCATCTTTTTCATAAACTGAGTACCATTGCATTCTGTGAGCAGTGTCAGTGATGCATGATGCTTGAATTAAATGTCACTTTGGCTGAGGTCATATGTGTCAGACTAGAAATTTAGAGATATAAGTCTCCCATTCACTTGTACAGTAAAAAACAGAAGATATCTACATAGACATAAATGACAGATTAGTGTTAAAAAGTGAATGCTGATTATCCTGGTCGTTATTGCCAAATTCGTAACTTGTATGGTGAGAGGAAAGATGTTGGGCTCAATTCCAATCTTATACCAGTAAAGTCTGTGGAATTTCAGCTGTCTGAATTTAGAGAGAGAACCATCTCTGGGTACACATTAGTTATTTAGTATTTAGTATTTTCTTCTACCGAGACTTATTCTCATAACATCATTGTTATCATGTGGATTTCCAACCAGATTAAAGGTTTTCTCTTCACTTGAGTGCTTGAAGGAGGGAAGAGGTTAATTTATTCCTTCCTGAGACTGTTCTGCATTTAAGACAAAGATCCCTAGGAGATACTGCCCCTTGATTTCAGAGGCATATCTTTCTTTCTTTTGGCAGTAGAAAGCTCAAGCAAGCTCATTTAGCTCTGCAGTATTTTCTTACCCACAGTTGTTTTCCCAATAGTCTAAGAGTCTGTGGGGAAAGAAGAGGTGGAACTCTCTGAAGCCTGAGGATAAGATGCTCAAACTTCCCACTCTTCAGGAATGCCAGCTATAACAGACCTGGCTCTGCAGTTGAGGCTTTCATGACCTTTCAGTTATGACTTCTGTGGCTGGGGACCTGAAAGCACCTTTAAATCATCCTGGAATCCAGGTTATGCTCACAGAGATGAACAGACCCCAAAGGAGGCCTTTGAAAACTCTCTGCTCCATCTTTTTTATCCCCTTTAACTGGGTGAAATGAGAAAATATGAATTTATGCTTGATTTGTAGCCCTTGGATATTCCTCAGGCAAATAAAACTATTTTAAAGTTGTACTGATGACTACACCCACAAAGGCTAGATACTGAACCAGCATAAGAACGAAAGCCTTTCACACCTTTTCACTGGAAGTGAAAGCAAACTTGAATGAAAGACTAGGGTAATTTGCCCTAGTTTGTCTCAGTCTACCACTTAATTTACATAATACACATTCCTTGAAAATCCTTGTATTCACTGGACTGTTCACTTTTACCTTTTTTATTTACTGCACATTTCAGAGAGGGAGAGAGAATTATTTCCACATGATACACTGGCACAGCCCCTCTGTGTAAATAGAGCCTTAACCTGAGCCTCCATAAACGTGTTCACCTGTGGTTGCTGTCACTCTGCAGCTCTGTGGGAAAGTGTGTACAAGCACTTACTGACCAGTGCGTCCTGATTTGTGGAGATGTCTAGGGTCAGAGGGTAGTATCTTAATCTGATGACATATGATAGACCAGTGAGAAAAGGTGGAGACATTTCTGCCTAAGCACAAGGGCTGATGTACTATCCATAAATCCTATTGTGTTTTGTTCCTGATGACACCTGCCCTGATGGCACCTGCCCACCACCATCAATGTTAACCTAGTCCTCATTTTACATGGTCTTTAATATGTCTCAGGTATTATAGAGGTGATCAGGCACGGCTGTACAGCTGGAGACATATAATGAAAGGCTGTTTTTGTTTAATTTTTGATTAATTTAAGACAAAAAGAACAGCATAGTTTCGATGGCTTTGTTTTAACAACCATAGGAGGGGATAGAAAGGAAGAGTGAGCCTTGATTATAAAAAACTTTGGAAAACTTTTAATCATCTTCCTCTGAGGGATCTAATCATTATTGTCAAAAGGGACTGCAGAGAATTTCTATAGCAATGTTATGTCAGTATGAGTCACAAAGAGTAAGAGTGAAGAGGAGGATGGCTCTGAGTGTGCAACAGCTGCAGCCTTGCCTTGAATGGTTTAGTAAGGCATATATAAATACATACATACAAGTAAGTTAGGACACTAACTTACTTGTATGTATGTATTTATATATGTAAGTGAGGACACTCACACCTTTTCATTCCAAAATTAAGCAATCCAAAATAAATGGGAGGTTCTCATGACAAATGCTTCTCTTTCTTCTAATTTTCCTCTTTCTTATCTTCCTTAGCTATTCAGGGAGGAACACAGCAGGACATGAGAATAGGAAAGAACAGCACACCCTATTTATGTATTGTAGAAAACTTTCATATATAAAAATAAGCACAAAAATTAATATATCCATAAAGGCTCTGTAAAAACCACAAATCAAGAAAAAACAATATGCTCTGGCATTACTCTTTTAAACCTGGATGAAGTTCCCTCTGAAATGGTGAGAATTTTCAATTTCTCATCACAATGATACTTAAATGCCTGGGACTTGAAATAAGGACTTTGCTTCTGGTGCTGGCTGTTGATTACATACAGCCTATGCCCAAAATCACAAGTGGACAAAATTGACCAGTGTAAAACCCTGTTACTATTCCTTTTTGAAAGAAAAGAATTCCTTTTTCTGTCATCAGTCATCAAGTCTGTAGCAAAAACTGAATGCAGGTCTTAACGTTGTGATTCCTTTTTCCAGTCAGATAAAAGAAAGACACTTGCAGCTAAAAGTGTGCAAATACTGAATTGTGTTCCTTGGAGTAATCAGACTTCTTCTGAGGGAGCTGCTAGAAGAAAAAAAATCAATGTAACACCAAGGTCTGTCTGAATAAACAGAGTTGCTTTCAATTTAAAATCAGGATCTTTTTCTGAGTGATTGAATATATGCATGGAAAGGAAAATAATGGGAAAATGTTTGAGAGCTTTTCAAACTCTACTTTTTTCCCTTTATTTCTTTGGGACAGAGTTTAGTTCTCAAAGTTTCTTAGCCATTTGGAAGTTGCTTCTTTAATGTTTTATTCTTTCTTATTTGTATATGTTAGCAATCCCACCACTGTCAGTTGATACTGGGTATGTGGAGCAAGATACATTTCCAGTGCTGTTCAGCATGGTGCAAAGGTTATTGTTAAAAAGCCAACATTGATCCACTGTAATTGAATCTCAGATAATATGGCCACTGGATCAATGGTTGACATTTTAGTGACAGCCATAAAACTCTAGCACACAGAAATATGTTGCAAAGGTCCTGTTTCCTAAGTGTATCTCATACACTACAGTACGTACCTTTAGATAACAAAGATTTTTTTCATTATGTACGGAGCTTTAGAAGTATTAATACTACATGCAAGAGTGACTCACAGTTTTACCACTGCTCAGAACATCTGTGATCCACCTAACTGTTACTAAGAAAGATTTTTGGAAAGAAAACAATTTCATGGTTTTAAGTGTGTCGATGAATGTTGGTTGATAGCCAGCTGAACTTGAGCCAGCAGCATGCCCAAGGTGGCCAAGAAGGCCAATGGCAACCTGACTTTTGTCAGGAATATTGTGGCTAGCAGGATGAGGGCAGTGATTGTCCCCCTGTACTTGGCACTGGTGAGGCCATGCCTCAAGTGTTGTGCCCAGTTTTGTGCCCTCACAACAAGAAAGACATTGAGGTGCTAGAGAGTGTCCAGAGAAGGGCAGTGGAGATGGTGAAAGGGCTGGAGCACAAGTCCTGTGAGGAACAGCTGAGGGAGCTCAGGTTGGAGAAAAGGAGGCTCAGGGGAGACCTTACCTCTCTCTACAACTACTTGCTTCAAATCCTTTAATTCTTCTACTGTGGTTATATTTTAAAGGGTACTTACTGATCTTACAGACATTAATAATTCTGTCATTTATAACCAGAACACTTAAAAGAGGTGATACAATCTCATGTATCAGTGTATATGTACAGGTGAAGAGCGGTCAGTCAAAGAAAAATGACCTCTCATTAGAACATAAGACAGCAACTATTGCCAGTGGCAATGAAAGAAACCTAAGATTTGATAGTTCAGGGATGTGATGCCGTAAAAGATCTTATATATTCCAAGTGTTTATTTAAGAACTTATTTCTAATAAAATGACAGTCTTAGTCAATGTTATGTTCTGGTGACTGGGAAAATCAAGAAGCAAATCAAGAGCCTTTTTTATCCATTCAGTTGTACCTGCATAACATTTCTACTATCTCTTTATCAACAAGCAAAGAAACAAATAAGCAAAAAAAGCCAATAAGAACCATCAAATAATAGGAGTCACCCTGTAAGTATGTAATGTTTGTGATTGTGCTACTCCTTCCAATTGAACCACCTATCTTAAAATACTGAAGCACTCCAGAGTAGAGGAATTCTGGTGCTATAGAGTGCCAGTGACCATTTTTCCTGCTTCCTATGGATGAATTTTCAGTTCTGGTAATTGAAATAATGGTACTGCTATTATGTTCCCCCAGTTAACAGACCCCACAAGTCATGGGAACTTATATTGTCATCTGTCTTGTTTTGTCAGAATGGATTGCAAAATATTATTCAAGGCTCAACTATTATGTGGCCTAGAAAGCAGAATGCAAAACATTTGTGTCTTTTTAGATATCAACACTTGCACCCACTGAGGGACAGAAATAAAATAAAAACTAAAATAAAGACTTAAAATTTAACATCTGTCTCCCTCTACTTCTGAATCTACACTATCTGATGAGATGTGACACTAATGTTTCCTAATATTGACTGAGGAGCAATTTCCAGTAACAGTAATAGATTCATCTTGACAACATGTTATTCAATGTCAAAAACATGCCCTTGGCTCTGTCTAGAGGGATCTTCCTGCTGTTTTGGGAAATCAGCACCAGAGAGAGAGTCAGGGTTAAAGTGGGTGTAAATGTGTTTAGCAGGCCCATCTGGATGTTCTGCCTTGTTAATTCTCCCCTTGCTTCAACAGACTGGAACAGTTAGTCTCATATGATGTGGAAAATCCCTGTGCACATGATATCCATTAAATATAGGGAAAAAATGGACATAGCAATGCAAGTGTGGTCCCACATGTACTGAATAGAAGGGAATAATCCCTCCCTTCAAACTACAGTCTTGCTAAACCTACTTGGTATGTGGCTGGCCTTCTTAGTCTACGTCACTCCTAACTCACCCTCAGCCTGTTCTTCACGAGCAGCCCTCTGCCCATTTCTGCACAGCTGCTTCATAGCAACTTGTTATATAACCTATTGCTTACACCTCATGTACAGGATCCTGCATCTGCTTTTTATGTACTTTATGTGGCTCCTGTCAGCCCATGACTCCAGTCTGTTGAGGTCTCTGAATACCTGCTGTATGCTTCAGTGCATTAACAACTGCCCACAATTCATAGACATGCTGACGGTACATCCATCTCATCACAAAGATGAGTAAAAAAGATGAAAAACACTCTCAATTCCAGTACTGACCCCTGAGGGATGCCAATAGTAATGAGCTACCAGCTGGTAGGGGAAGTAGCTGGCATAACAAGCGGAGAATCAATCCATAATTCCTTGTAAAACAGGGATTTTGCCAACAGAAATCTCTTGAAATTCAAGAAGGAAAAGTGGAAAATTATGTGTTCAGGGTAACCCTCTGCATCACTGTGGGCTGAGAACCAACTGGCTGAGTATCAGCCCTGCTGTAAAAGAACGTGGGGCTGATGGTGGACATAGGGTTAAATATCAATCAACACAGCAGTCTTGTCTGAGTACAGGAAACCACACACGAGGGGACTTTATGTGATTAAGGGACTTTAGAGGACTGTTTGGAACTGCTATGGACTATATGCCTATAACATATAGGGACAGGATGGCAGGCAGACCAGGGGAAAGAATTAGCTTTCTCTGCTCAACATCGGTGATGCCATACCTGAAAGACTGTGGCTACTTCTGGCTCTCCACTTCAGGAAGGATGTGGAGATATGGAGGGATTAGTTCCAAAGACAGTGGAGCCCAACTCTTCTCACTAAAGCAAGTATAAGGAGGTGCAAAAGCCACCAATCATTTACGCATTATTAGAATGGATGTTGGGGGAAAAGAAGCCATCAGGTAGCTGGATTGCACGGGGAGAAACTACCCAGAGAGGATGCATAATTTCCATCCTTGAGATTTTCAAGACCCTGCTGAGCAAAGTCGTTGCTAACCAGATCTAGGGCTTTACATGAGTAGTTGGACTTTATAACCTCTCAAAAGTCACTTTGAAACAGAATTTCTGCAAGTATTTAATTTTCATAATTCTTTAATTATGAAAGTATACTTTCCTTCTTAGGGTACATCACCATAAAATCAGCAAATCATAGGCTTCTAATGGGACTTTATTGATCTCATACTAGTCTTAGAATTTTGCAGGACATTGTGGTTTAACTTCAGATGGCAGCTAAGTACCATACAGCCACTCACTCTCTGGTAGACACACCCACCCACCACCCTGGGAGGACGATCAGAAAGAAGGTAAAATGTGTGGGTTTTGATAAGAACCATTTAACAATGGAAATAGAATATATAAATAATGGACCCACCTGGATGATGGCTGAAATCTTTTTACAACTCACTCGGGAATAGAGATCAAGTGGCTACCTCTTGTTCTGCCTCGTCCTTCTTTTCCTCTGATAGTCCTGCTTCGTCCACATCTACTAAACAAGCTGACTTTTACCGCCATTTCTTGTGTATCAGGGCAATTGATACTGGCATGGGCTGGTTCTCTGGTTCAGCGCAGTGCCTGTCACCAGGGCTGGAGTAGCCACAGTGTCTGTCACAGGAGATGGAGTCACTGCAGTGTCTGTCACCATGTTTTCAGATACAGAGACCTTCTTTTCCCCTTTAGGGTACTGAATAGTGCTGAGAAGGGCTTGGTGGGCATGGGTCAGGTCCCAGCACCTTGCAGTGATTTGTATCTCTCTGGAACTGCCAGGTTGACAGCATTTTTTTCCAATTATTTTACTAGGTTTTTTCAGATCCTGCACTTGTTCAGGGGTAGGGTTCCAAAAAATTGAAGGCACCCAGTCCCAGGCACTTGCCTGTTTTATCCCTTGCACACTACCACTCATAGTTACCGAGCCTAGGGCAGATCCCTAGGTGATATTCTTAAATAGTTGCTAAACCTTAGAAAAGCTCTGGAACTCATTCAGCAGAACATCTTAGTTCCTAGCAATAGATTCATTCTGGTTTCAATATCTCGATATTCAAAAATTTCCAGGTTCTCAAATGGTGCTTCCCCTTTCCCACTAAACTGGTGGGAGAGGGGAGGATGTGGTAAGATGTCTCCTCCATAGGCTGGGCCTCTGAGGAGAAAAGGTTAAACAGTGTGAATATTAATGGTTTCAGATTGATGTCTCCCAAAGTACAAAGACCACAGCAATGCTGAGTACAAATACCAGACTGTTTCATTACCATCAATTCTATCATATCATAAGCCAGTGTTACAAAGTACAGCAACATGATAACCTTAGCCCTGTTCCCCCCGGTGGTAAATTCCAACAGGGAGCATACACTGCAAATAAGAAATAAGAAAATTAATAAGAAGATTAACTCTATCCCAGCCAAAACTGGGACAAGACTGCACCAACCTTCAGGGAATCCTCAAAATGATCAATGCAATATCTGCTTCTTAGGAACATAAGAAAAAGGAAGACTTCTTTGCTCATTTAATCTAATCCTTGTTATCATGGGCAACCATGTAATGACTATATTTGACAGATTTGCTGCCTTTTTGAACTGAAGCTACTCTCTACACTGAAATTCTCACAGGTGCAATATTGAGGTCTTCAGGATCACTGAGATGGGAGCACAGTTCACAGAAAATAATACTCTGTACTTAAGAATCTGCCTGCCTCCTAAATCTGATGGATTTGGCTTTTTGTTCCTACCCAGATAGAAAGCATTCAAATTAAAGACTTTTGGGATAGTTGCATTTGGTTAATTCATTGTGAGTTAGGTTTCAAACAAAGGTTTCCCCAGGGAAACAGATTCCTTTTGCAATTATGCAGTGGTTACTTGCTCCTTCTTTACTTTCCAAAGAGATGTTTCAGTATCTTGTAAATCCATTAGTACTTCCAACATCTTCAGGCATTTCTAAAAGCAAAGTCTCATAAGTAAACATCTTCTTCTAGAGCTGAATATGAGCAATATACCAAGACTTAAAAAAACCAGAATAGAATAGAATACAGATCTTAGTCCTGACCTGACCTTCACAAATGACCTTTTCATTTTAGTATTCAACAGCAACAGGCTCCCTGTGCTGAACACCATTTACTTGGAGTCCATTTAAGTTTTGTATTTTTTATGTGAGGTTCAGTGTTTTGATATCTCATTTTACATGAAAATCTAGTGAATTAGTTGAATGACAGTGCTACAAAGTAGGTCAATGTAAAAAGTTAATCTGTATACAAATGTAACAGGGTTTTTACTGCAGGGACCAAAGAGTATGTATTTACCACACAGCAATCCAACAATTCCAGTTCCTCATTTATATGAAAACAGAAATACAACATAAAATTTGAGTTTTGTATGACACTTAGGTTTTCCAGTGACAGATACAATGGGAAAACAGAAAGACAAAAAAGATTATTCTGCCAACAATTACACAGCCAATCTTGTAGTAGGAATACCAGGTTTACATATTTGGTTTAAGCTCAAAACAAAACAGGAAGAGGGGGAAGCATATTTGCAAAATAAAGTAAAAATAATATGCACTTTTCTCTCCAATCTCTTGATGTTCACTCACTCCCCCAAAATGTGAAAATACCAGAGAAAAAATATCTATCAAAATGCAGGTAAAGAATCTCAAGAGAGTGACTACTCATCTTTTCTGTGCCCTTCAGATACTTGCTACAGATAGGTGATTAGTAAGTAGAATACAAGGCTAATAAAACCCGTGTTATTTATTCTGCAGTGCAGTTCTTTCTGGGGCATGTTTTCTTAGAAGATTGATTAGTCTATTTATTGTGCAAACTTGAAAAATGCAAAATGATTAGACACAGCAATTTTTTAAAATCCCACTCTTTACATCAACAGTGCCGTAGTCCTTCTGGTATTGCCTATGCTTGTGAGAAAGTTTAAGTTCAGCCACCAGCATGGAAAATATCTGGAAGGGCAATTTGACTGCATTATAATGAGGGCTGGGAAAAAAAAATCAAGCTTTCTACCTTCACAGTGACTCATTAAGTTTACAAGGGAAGTTTTACATGAAGGGAAAAAAGGCTGCTTAATGCACAGAATGTTGCTATGTAGATCAACTACAATGCCCTTTGCTCCCCAGCCTGCTCATACTGAAGAGAGTGACAAAACACTCTGTATCTGTAAACTCTGTATCTGAGACTGGAATTTCTCTGAAGTAATTACTTAAAATAGTGGAGATTGCCTTAAATTTTGCCCATTTTGAGTTTCACAGGTGCAGGAGTACTGATGTTCATGTAATCTGGAGTTCTCTTTTCTGTTCACACCTAAAGATCATCTGGCTATACTGGGTTTTGACTCTCAAGAGCTTATTTATAAAAATAGGACTTCTGTATGACTGTGTTTGTGCCAGCAGCTAGTGAAGTTCTGGATACTGCTATTCTGTATCCAGAATAATAAATCAAACAAATGCACTATCTGGAAACTATATTAAAATTCTCATCAATTGCCTTGGAAATCCTACCAACACTAGTGATTTAGGATCAGCAGTTGGTAAACAGAGAGATGACCAATGTGCTTTTCATCCCTTTTGTTTCTTCTTTGGGCTAACTGGGAAATGAATTCTTAAAAATGCCATGAGGACAATCTGCTTTCCAGACCTGTCATTCCTCTCAAGACAGAAATTTCAGTATTAACAATACATATGATGCAGAGTCTAGAAGTAAACCATAGGGAAAATGTACTACTTGTACTTTCAGTGGTATGTTTTCTACCTAAAATGTAAGTATGGAGGAAATTAGAAATGAATCCTTTGCTCATTACTGGATTACAGGAGTTGTGATCTGAACTGTGCCTTAAAAATTATGACAATCGCTTACCTCTAAGCATCCATTCCAAGCAGCAGAAATATCATGACTGCTGTAGGGAAAAAGAAATTACTTAATGAAAGAGAAATACTGGGCCCTGTACAACATCCAGCTTTTCTAAGGACTTGTGTGTGTCTTTGCCAGGAGTGAAAGGGTACAATCCAGAGGACTCCATTCATAGATTTCTCAGTAAAAGGCTGCTGAAAGGTGTACATGGTTAGTAGATGTATTCTGCTCCATCATCTCTCAGGACAGAGAGGTGAATCTTTCACACATGTTTCTAGTAATCAGTGTAGCAAAGTGGACTAAATCTTGGAGTGTTAATTTTCATCTAAAGGCATGAAGATGTCTTACAATAAGCAAAAGCATAGTCTGGCACTCTCCAGCATCTCTTTCCAGCTCCATTCAGTTTAATAGGCACTGCTGATCAAACTATTCCTATAATGATACAGAGAGAGGAAGATGAGGAAATGCCATGACATGACTGAATCTGATCCCACCAGAAGAGAGACCGATGCCAGAGCACACAAATGGAGCTTTAGTAATTTCTGATGGCTCAAGGCTGGGAGTTGACCTCACTTAACAGTGGTGAAGATAACAGGACCAAAGTCCTGTGTTCTGTCCCCATTCACTTATACAGCACCAGAATAGGAATCCATTGGCCTTGTAATGCAATGCCTGCTCACAGGACACAAACATTTGACATCCAATTCTGTGAGACTTTTAGAGGGCAGGAGCCCCAACTACTACTTAGTGCACAAGTAGGATAATGAGCTGGTGGTTTCAGCTGTGTCACTCCCTTTTTACCTTATCTGACCTTAGACAAATAATTTTAACTTTCTCCATTGATATTCAGCTTTTCGCAGGTACAGTGAGAACCTTGTAAGAACACAGCTACAGTTAACTGTACAGCATTTCACTCATGAAAAAAACATTCAAATCTTTCTTTCAGAGATGGATAATAAAGTCAATTTCTGACAGTAAACTAAGCAAAATCCCTTGAAAATACAGTTTGATAGGAATTTACATCTTGCTTGATGATTCATTTGAGAGATGAAAGCATTTTTTATTACAGGAAAAAAATGAACTTAAAAGACAAAACTACTGAAAAATAAACTCTAAAAGCCTCAGCTCATGCTTTCCTCTTCTTGAGCTCTAGAAAATAAATATTCTGAACACTCGTTTTATCAGGGCCTCTTAAACGGAATAATTTAAGGGAAAAACAAACAGCAATTGTATGATTGTAAAGAGAAATTAGCATTTTGCTCAAAAGGAATAGCAATTAGCAATGATGACATTGTGATTTATACTAATTAAGATTAAGTCAGACAAAATGGCAACATTAGTAATCATTTGAAGTACTGTATTACTCATTATACTGTGCTTTGTAAACATCTCTCTTGAAATTAAAAAGTAATTAGTAGCATTTTTGTAATTTAATTCACTGTAATTAGGATTTTAGGGAAACTACAGCACTGCTGCTAGAAGCCTTTAAGGTTTTCAATTGAAAGAATAGTGGGGTTTTTTAAATCAGCTTTTAGTGGTGGCTCATTTTCTGTGGTCCACAGAGGGAAATGATATCATTGGAAGTAATACGAAGGTATTCATCAGAGATGGCTTAGAATGGACATATTTATCAATCTTAATGCAATGATGGGAACTCACTGGCTTAGAGAGATATTAGTAGGGTTACAGGGCCACATCTAGATCTTGATTCAAAGTCAGTCTTGAAAATGAGTAAGTAAAATCGTTACTTTCAAGGGGACCTATGTCCAGTGCAAAACAAGTTGCCATCTAAGCAGAACATGTGGCATGAAATGGTCCTTCTTATGTAGGATCCAGTAAAAGGAGATACTTGAGCCATATATCCACCAAGTGCATTAAACAAGCAAGCATTCATCTCTGAAGGTAGGGTGTGTTCCCAATGATAAAAGGACACACTGGTAGAATATGCAGCATATTTGACACCCTCTAGTGTGAGCAGTCAGCTGGCTCAGGGAATGTGTGAAGCCCATCCCCTACCTAGTGCATCCCATGAACCTTCATAGGACTTTCTGCTGGATGTGCTTAACAATAGTACATTAAGGGGCTGAGAAAACAAATTGCATAATTCTAATGCAAAAAACCAACCTCATCTGTATACAAAAGAAAGGCTAATTACCAACAGTGGCTGCAGCACTATAGGAATGCTGTTTACGAAATCCAAGAAAGGAGCTTGAAACTCAAGTGCTGCATGTCCAGCTCAGATCATTTGGTTTAAGGAGACGAACATTTTATTTTTCTCAGTCTCCCCTGATGGGGCTATTTCAGCGGTGCTAAATAATTTAGCACTTACTGGGGTACAAAACTGACTCACTACTCTGAGTCATACGCGAGAGGGAATGCAAGTTCAGGATTTGCAAACTGAGATTTTAACGGGTCTCATAATTGTGACTGAATACCTGAACCAAGTATAATACAACCAAGATGTTTAACAGGCTTGGCCTTCTTTCTGTCCCACTAAATATTATGTAAGAAGCTTTAAACCAGTTTCTCTTAAAATACGGAAATATATGATCTGAGTCAAAACTGCAATCAGCTGTACTAAAAGCATACTGTCATCTCAATGTCTATTAAATTGTATTAAGAAAATTAAAACTGATTGTAGGATTGTGGAAAGACAAAAGAGCTGAAAAAAAAATCACATTAAGGAAACTGCAGTTGTTACTATTTTCTGGTTTTAAATTAAAAAATGAAAATAGTGCTTGAGACACCCCAGTAAAATATACTTGCTATATTTATTTTTATCTTTATCTTTATCATCTTTATCTTTATTTATCTTTATCTTTATCTTTATCTTATCTTTATCTTTATCTTTATCTTTATCATCTTTTTATATTTGTCTTTATCTTTATCATTATCATCTCTTTATATTTGTCTTTATCTTTATCATTATCATCTCTTTACATTTTTCTTTATCTTATCTTTATGTTTACTTAGTGAAACAGTGTAACTTCTTAATAAATAGGCAAAAAAATGCGCAGCGTGGTTAGCACCTCTGACACCTCTGACACAAGTAAAAGACAATTTACCACCAACAAAAGGACTTTTTTTCTCACAGATGGGTTGCAGTAAAGGAATGGCAGAACAGGACAAAAGAGGGTGAGGAATGAATGGGAGTGCCTGTCAAGTTGAAGTGTGTTTATTTTAACATCAGTTCTAAATGTAAAAAATTGATGTTTTCAGAAGATTCTTACAATATTTGAAGCTGTACAACCAAAGTAATGGCAAGCACAGAAAATAATTTATTCTAAGAATTGATATTAATTTTTTCTTTGCCAGCTAGATTGTTTTAATTTTCAAGAATTAATCTGCAAATGTTACTGCTAGTGATCTACTTTTCACTATGCTTTTATAGGCTTTTGTTCATTTCCTTTGGTCAAATCTCTATGGATTTTTTCCATCTCTCAGATTCCATGACCCCTTTATGCAATCCTTGACCCATTTTCCTTCTTCTTAGACATTTCTTCAGTGTATCTTTAGGTAGGGAACAGAGTGGAAGGAAAAGGGTCTAATCTGCAGGGTTCCCTAACACTGCCATCACAGCCTGGAGCTGTTCTCATTTTAGATGTGAGCCCTTTTTACACTTATTATCTCTTTATTGTTTATTTGCAGTATTTTATTTTTTTTAAATCTACCTAATCCTGTAGTTTGGTTCCACAGTCTGAAATCTGCTCTTGGTTGTCTTGTCATCAATTTAAAATGTCATTTAGGCTCTTAAGTAATAGTTGGTAGAAATTTTAGTTATACCAAAAGGAAAGTGAAGAAGGAAAAGTAGTCTGACATCTATTTTTATGCCTGAATTGGGTCTAGTCCCTGTAGAAGCCATATGACCTGGCATATGTTAACAACAATAGGTTTCCCTGCCTTCTTCTGGGTTTATTTTGGTTATTTTGGCTTTAAGGCATGAAAGACTGTCCCGCTATCAAGGGACATTCTTCAATTTATGGCAGATGCCTACCTGATTTTCCTGCAGTCATTGGAAGAAAGGTGAGAAGCTGACCTGGAGTGTGTTATACATACCTGCAGGGTTCTGTAGGAAGCAGAAAGACTGCATAGCAGCCCAAGGTACTGTAAATGAGCATATTTAAACAGATTTCAGAACTAATTTAGTGTTAGAGGCTCCTTCTATCACTGCATTCTCCTGGTGAAAAAGCTATTAGAACTTTTTAATCCCCACAGACAAGGTAGAGCTTGAATGGGCTGATTATATATTAAACTTACATAAACAGTTTTGTCCTGACTTTGATATTGTTGTATTACACCTAAAATTAGAAACTAATTTATGTATACCATCCACTCTGTTTATTATTTAAATTTCTTTTTTAAATTATCTCCTAGATCAAATTATTTTTTGACTTTTTATTTCCTTAGATGCTTAGATTTTACCTTTTATTTTCTCCACTATGTTCAGTTCCCATCCATCACCTAATTCTACTAGATGGAACACAAACTTGGCAATTTGAAATCAAGCTACCCCATCCACCATGTTCAAGTACTTTCAGAATTAGATAAAATTAATAAATCTGTTTTCTGAGTGTGAAAGGACTATTGATATTCTTCCTAATTCTCCTGAAAAATTGTTGTTCCCAAAAAGAGCTACAATATCTGTAGAGGTTGCTCTTATGAATAGTAAATAAACAATCACACACCACACAGTTACAACCAGCTTTGGAAAGGCAATTCACTCAGTGACAGCTGAAATCTCTCTCTCTGTAATGTGCACTTTGCCCATCTGTGAGAATGTGTGGATCTGTAGCTGGAGGGTTTTGTATAGAAACATATTGCCAGGAAGACAAAAGCTTTATGATCCATCAGGGTCATTCCACAGGATAAAGAATTTGGTAGTTAGCATATTGATAGTGCATTGGAATTAATGAAGGCTGACATGCCACTTGAATTGACACCATTTGTTCCTGTAATCACTAGTGATTCTGCTGTCCAGATCGCTCTAGTACTTCCTCAAGCTCCATTAAAAAACTTCCTTTCTTGTGCACAGGTGGTTTCTTTTCTCTTTTTCCTTCCTCTGCTAAAGACAATAATCATTGCCAACTTACTATCTAAAGAATGAATACAAAGGAGGATGGGTCCCAGCTCGATCAGGGCTTTAATTGTCTTTAAATCAAACTATCTCTTTCCTCCACAAGAACACTTTTATAATTGTCACCAAGCCAATTAACCGAGGGTTCAACTTTCCTCTGGTGCTTGTGGGTAAAAGTACCAAACGCATTTAGCAGCTGCCAAATATGCACAAACACACAGAGAACAAATAAATACTCCAGTCAATGATACTGGAACACTGAGAATTCACTTAAGAAGATGCAGATCGATGGTATAATATGAGAGTCTGGGGGTTTGGGAATCTCTCTTCAACAAATCGGTATTTCTGTTATTTTTAAGAAGAAATTAATATCTGATACATGTGGATAGTTTTGTGAGGGATACTAATGTCCCCGTTACATTCCACTACTTACTCCACTACTTTTATATGTGTTCCCTCTTCCTTAGGGAAACCTCTTTATACTACATCTGCCTCCCTTCAAGTAAGAAGAGCTGGATACATCTCCTAAGTCAGGAACATTTCTAGTTCAGCTTTGTTTTACTTCTGTCAAGGAAAAAATTGTGCCATCTGTATTTCATTCTGTACACTTGTCTCATTTGGTCTGAAGCAAACAAGGCTCCCCTGGCAACGGCTGCTAGAAAGAGACTGGGTGGAATTCTTCCCATGTTACTTTACAAGAGACACTCCAGAAAAGTCAACCCTATCTTGAAAAATGAGCTCTAAATACGGCTTGAGAACGATATATATGTGGCAGGATTGAGTCTTTAAGCAAAAATAAGGGAGTAGGTTGGATTTGAGAAATTCTCCATCCCAAGTCCTAACTACTATTCCAAGATTGTAGTTATTTCTTTAGAACAGCCAACTTTATGAGACTTCCATTATACTAAACTTTTATTTTTGTTGCCTTTAGAATTTATTGTTAGTCTACTGAACACAGCATAATTACTCTGCAATTACAGTGATGTTAACAATTGTAAACCAGACAATTAACCTTATGACTACAGAAGTGTGTATTCAGTACAAGCAGCAAAACATGTTAGTTCAGAATAATGACACTGCCACGTACTGAGTGTGAAACTCATGAGATGAAGATGAATTCACTTCTGTAGTTAACCTCCCTGTTACATGAATTACCTGCAATTACCAATATAAAACAAATCATCCATTATATAATTGCATCACAGTTTAAGAAAAAGAATATTTCATATCAGGGACACACTCTTGCAACCTGATTTATCTAGTAAAGCCAAATAATCTCATTCTATAGGCAAGAGGAAAAGCATCCCCTTTCTGAGAATATTTTTAAGACCTTGCCACAGTTTTGAAGATGACAGACAGGTCTACATTTTTGTCCTAAAATTCCAGTGCAGACAAATAAGTGGACAATGTATACTATTTCCACAGTAAGACCTTTAGCCCAGATCTCAGTGTGGTGACTGTTGGTTCAGTGCATGCAGAGTAAATATTTTGATATATATATATATTTTGATTTCTGAAGGACAGGCAGCTTAGTCAGAGCTCTGCCTTGGTTTAGTTGCCTGACATGGAAACATCTCAGAGAAATGATGAATTTTCTCTTCTGCCTTTCACGAAAATTCAAAGCAAAAAGAATGTATTTGTGTGGAAATTCCAGATGTATAGTAGTACAAAAAGAGTTAGCTACTAAACCCTGGCTAAATTACATACTTCAGGAAATAACAATTTTATTATTTCTGTATTAATTTGCTCTCTTATTTCATGCCAAAAAGCCATTCAGAAAGCTGAAAGAATTTCTTTTGCTGCAGAGAAGTTAGATCTTGAAGCTTACAGTTGGATATGAGCCTCCTGGTCATGTGCAAGGTTTGAGAAGTAACTAAAAAGAGGTCAAGAGGTTCTGCAAGAAATCTGGCCTACCCATTGCAGAATAATGTTCTGTTATTATCTGTAAACTCTATGTGATTCTTTGCTTAAAAAATCCCTCTCTCTGCTTGAATAGAACTACCAATACTAATATGCCACAACTGCAGATGTTGTCATTTCTCCCCCTGTTCTCAAATCAAAATCTCATAGATTGGGGAGCTGGGTTTGATTTGTTAATCATAATTAGAAAGATAAACTGCAAACATATAATTCTATTTTGTCTCTCTAAATTCCCTTAATATTTTTAATTTCTCAATTCCTAGATTGAAGTATTAATGAAGTTATTATGTGCTGTTGCACAGTTTCATCATTCACTGTATCAGCAGCTCCATTCTAGTTATGAGTAAAACTTTATTTTGTATGATATAAGTAGTATATCCTTTTAAAATAAAACACAACATCAAATACTCTTAACCGGTAGAACTCAAACTATTTTCTAAAAGAACTGTCCTGTTTTCCTCTTGAGGAAACAGAGGCACAGACTTGTGAAATAAATTTCCAAGATTTCCAGGAATGGTAACATCAAAGAAGAGAAAACCTCTCTCTTGAGCTCAAGAGCAATGCTAATTTTACTAGTGTTCATTATAAAGGTATAGTATAAATTACTCTGTTCAAAAGCAGGAATATTCATATTCCTTATGCAATAGGAAACTTAGGCAAGATAAAATATTTAAGAAAAATAGAACCTTGCAAAGTCCTGAATTCTCCCTTTCTTGCCCATAGTCAATGATTGTAGCAACATGCAAAGACTCATTTTACATCAAGTGCTCTGTGCTTTTGACAGTGAAATTTATTTGAAAGAGGTTTAATCCCTTAATAATCTAGGAACCTGGAGGAAATGAATGATTAATGTAGTTCCTTTTCTTCAAAGTTAAGATCAGAGCAGGAAGAATCTCCTGTTTCTCACAGACAAGAGCAACTCAATCTTATAATTAAACTTTTTCTACTAATCTGTACAATCACAAAACAGGTCTCTGGAAACAACCTTTAACCAAGGTATTGAGTCTTTTCTTTTTATGGGCTTCCACCAGGTCTTTTAAAATATGTAAATAAAAACCACGTCAGTCCACTTTACAATAAATAACTAGTAATGGCAGAAAGCCCATGAGGATTAAGCACAGATAGAATCAAGAAGTGGTGAATTTGAAAATATAACTGTTGTCATAAGGTGTACATAGTTCCCTGGAGATTAAAGTTAATAGAAAAAAACCAGTAGAAATTTTAGCTCCAGAATTATGAGACAGAAGGTAAAAGGGAAAGGTAGGTCACAAACTTTTAAGCTGCGTAGGTGATTAAAATAATACTTTGGGAATTATGTCAGCGGGAGCACAGCCCCAGATACAAATTGCTAAGTAGTAGTAAGAAACTATTGCATTGAAAGCCAAAGATTTAAAGGAATAAATGCAAAGAAGAAACCTCTTCAGGAGGGATTCTGTGGAGCAATTTCTGTTGAATGCAAAGTCAGAAAATGTATAGCACTTATTTACCTCTTCTTCTGTTTTCCCAGGAATTAAAAAGGCAACTTCAGACAGTTCTCTGATGGACAACCCCTTAGAAGTCCAGGAGGGGAAAAAGGAAAAGGTTAGAATAGGATAAGAAGTCATTTTCATGTCTTTATTAATGTGCTGTGATAAAAAGATGTAGATACTGGATAGAAGCTCTTCAAAGACTGAATGGAAAGACTATCAAACAGAAATAAGTAAATCAGAGGGAAAAAAAATTCAAACTGTTCATAAAGAAACTCTTTTCTTGAGAAAACAGGACAACTGGAAAGCACCAAATCTTGTAATTTTCTCCTTAACACCAAATAACTTTTTTAAGTCTGATTTTCAGTTGTTTGGAAGCTGTTTTATTCCAGCCAGCTGTAAGGGACTACCTTACCCCTCTCCCTAGAGTCCGCCTTGTTCACTTTTACTTTGTCACCTTTGATTTATCACCTGCTAAAATGGAGGAAGAATGGAATGCAACTCTTGAGGCCAGAATCAATACATTTTTTATGCTGAGAGGCAATAGAGTAAAACTTTGGGGAACAAATGTCACCAAAAATGTTTGTGTTGGAATTGTTTGCTTTTCGTGAAGTATATTTGCATTGTGACAAAGGGGTTTTTTTAATGCTAAATGCGTAAAAAACTGTAGTAAAAGTTTGTAAAATATAGCAAAACAATTGTTAAAATCAGGGAGATTTTAAGAAAACTATAACATAGGAGGAAGGTATTGTGTGGGTATTTTTAGAAAACATTTTCAAGTATTTTATTTGTATCTGTAGTTAAACTATGAGAACCATAGACATGTTTTTTGATGAAAGTTTTATAGGACTTCCTGTGGTAAAAGTACAGCAAAAGTACAACATTTAAAAGATCTCAACTGGTTTTCCTCCCATCACTTGCAATGCCATGTCTTCTCTAGGCCAACACCTCCATGGACTCTCCATGAGTAACAGTATCAAGATTTAGTGTCCCTACCTCTACTATGCCTTCTGCTCATATCTTTACACTTCCAAAACATAGAAGGCATAATATCATTTAATGTTTTTTCTTTAATGACAGTTCTTCCATGTAATTCCACCTACAGAATTCCCATGTGTCCCTAGGCTTTCCCTCATCTTTTACACTTTGAAAACACTTTGTAAAAGCTCTTCACCTTTGATCATACCTGAGTCAGACTGGGGAATTATTTCAGTTTGTCTGTCAGCTACATGGGCTCTTTATTAGATAACTTGCTTTCCCATCCAATTCTTTACATATTGAATGAAATAAAGTCATTCCAGTTTTGTTCTCTTTCTTCTCCTCTTTTTCTGTAGGTTACCTCCACTGTGTATTTCCAGATCAAAAGAATTTCAGAAGAGTGGTCTCTATATTTTTGCAAGTAGTTCTGGGCATACTAGAAATGCTTATACATTGATAAAAAGGAAATAGAATTCCAAACTTTTTACGAAACTGAGAATATATGTATGCTTTAATCCATTCCCCAGAGAGATAGGAAGAAACTAGGGTTGAACTAAGTGTCCTTAAAGTCTCGGGGGTTTATTTTCCAGAATGTATCCATGTTTGGGTGCATATATACACATATATATGACTCCCATACTTTTCTACACAAATGCAATTTTTGAAGTGGAATTGAAATCCATATAGTAGTTACTAAATCACAAGAGACTTCACAGACAAACTGTATCTGAAGCCCTTATGGAGGTGCAGCATTATGATGTACATGCCCAAAAGAACTCAAGAAGAGCTACAGTAACAGTTTGTATTAGCTTTTCTGTGTGGCATTTGACAGGAACAGAGAGAGATCAAGACATTCCAAGGTTAGAGGACAAACTGAAGCAGGGAACAAAATCAAGCTGCAAAGCATCTTTTTATCCCCGAAACTTTATTTCTTCTAGTTTTGAATAGAAGAGCTGCTTAGTGGGCTGAATATTATCTCTGTCAGAATATCTGTGATACTTGCCCTCTTATCCACTGCATGGATGAAAAAAATGAAAGAAAAAAAAGAAAGTCTTTACATAGAGCAGCATAAAGCATGAGTATTTTAAATTCTAAAATAGAACCTACAAAGAATCTTAACAAAACAAGCTGTAACAGGTACTATCTCTATAATTCAAAAGCTCTATACTAAGAAAATTCCTTAGCATTAAAGACTTTTAATAAGCAAGGTCTTTGTTTTGAAGCACTCAGACTAACCATCCTAAAGCTCAATGTGTTACAAGAGATATTCTCATCTGCTGATATACTAATATTTCAAAGGCCATGCCACAATATTAGTTCTCAATCAACTGGATGTACTATGTCTGTTGTAGACTGAAGGACAATTTTAAAGTCTACAATAAACTAACAGTTTCTAGGAATCTAATCTTAAATCATAACCTGCTTTTGTGGTTAATGATGAGCTGAGCCTTTAAGATTCTTGAAATTAAAACTGTGGTCTTCAGTAGTATTAGCTTATCAATCCAAACCCCAAGAATGGGCTCAAATTTCAGTTCTGTATTTTCAGATATGAAAAAAACCTTCACTCATTTCAAGAAATTATGTTAAAAATATATTTTACCTAATGAATTTACCTCTTACTTTGAAATTCAACATGACAAATGTATGAAGAGACTCAAAATCATAGAATCATAGAACCATAGAATCATAGAATCATAGAATCATAGAACCATAGAATCATAGAATCATAGAATCATAGAATCATAAAATGGCTTGGGTTAGAAGGGACCTTAAAGTTCATGTAGTAATAACCCTCCTGCCATGGTCAGGGATACCTTTCACTAGACTGGGTTGGTCAGAGCTACATCCCACCTGGCCTTGAACACTCGCAGGGATGGGGTTCTACAACTTCTCTGGACAACCTGTGCCAGTGCCTCACCCACCTCACAGTAATGGATTTCTCCCTAATATCTAAACTAAACCTGCCCTCTTTCAGTTTGAAGGCATTCCCCCTCAACCTGTCACTCCATGCCCTTGTAGAATGTCCCTCTCCATCTTTCTTGTAGGCTCCCTTCAGGTACTGGAAGGCCACAATTTTGGTAATTTCAACTAGTTCTCATCTTCCATATATACATAGTAGACAAGTTTTTATGCATTACTTTTATTCTATGACTTAATTAATTAGAATCTACCAGGGTCACCAAAACCCTTTATATTGAAATTTTGTGGTTCTGAGCTTGATTAATTGTGTTGAAAATACCTAGACTTCCCAGTCCTTAAGTCAAAATACCTTAAATTCATGTGATTTATTCTTGTTTCATTCATATGTTTCTGGTTGAACAAAGTATGTTTTCCAGCTAAGGTGAGATATTGCTGACAACATTTAGTAATATGTGACCAGGTTGATTTATATATCCTTCTATCTTTCAAGATATAAGAGAAAACTAATTGCTTTGATACTGCTAATAATATATAAATACTTAAGCGTTGTTTCTAACTGGAACAAAAAATCTATGTTTCGAGTAATAATCTGATGCACACTTACAAAGCTAAATTTCCCTTGTCATTCAAAGACCTCAAAGAACACTCAAATAGAATTATTCATCATTCTCAGATAAATCTATACAGATAATTTATTGAGAACAACAAGACTAGTCTGCTGAGCCAGTTCTGGGTGACCTTTGCCTCATTTGTATCTCTTAATTCTGATGCTTTACTTCAGTGATTGGATTTTGAAAAATAATTTCTTAGAGATTTCTTTGTATGTGACACACAGGATATGAAGTTTAAATTAGGCTAAACATCTTTAAAAATATAGGGTTTCAATAGTGCTTTCCAATTGGAAGTTCCAATATCTAGCCAAATGTCCTCTGTCCTCTTCCTCAAAATGGAAAATACATGTATCTTTTTAATTTTCATGATAATATCTGTGTTTTTAATATTCTACAAAACCTGGAAATCTGAAAGAAATAACACATTTAGAATTTTCAGGGGAAAAAAATAGTGTTTTGACTCACACTGTTGAAAATTAAAAATCTTTATTTCCCCCGGCAGCCTTTTGATTTTTTAATGTTTTCATAGTAAATTTTTAAAAAGCCTTTCAACCGGTTGAAAAAACAGATTCTACTATTGAAACAAGTCCTTTAGCAGAAATTTGATCAGCCAAAGTAAGAACAGGATACTCTCCATGTCCCTTACCCCTCACTTGACAGGTGCACTGACTTTATGTCTTCTGTTACAATATAAGATGTAACCAAAAGTACGTATTCTATCACCATCTGTTAAAACCAGGTGGGGCAATGTTCTTTATCTCTTCCATGACACATCCCTGATAACTCCCTCTGGGATGTATATCTTCTGCTAATGGGCCTTCCAGCCTCCCTGCATGACTCATAAAATTACATCATCCCATTGTGAGATGCTCCGCCCAGGGGGAGGAACTGAGCATTCCCACCTGGATACAATCTGAGGTTTGGAACACCACAGGCAGCCCTTACCTACTGGATTCCCAGAGGACAAGAGCTACATAACCACCACTGGACCTTCAGAGGAAGACCGGACCCTTCTACAGGATCCATAACTATCACCTCAAGAGGACTGCAGCCACCATTTAATCAGACCACTACCACCACCCTGACCAACAGGGTGTCAGGTTGCATCCTGTCTCTGTCAGTGGTTTTGTACTAGTGCATTTATTTCTAATTTTCCTATTAAATTGTCGTTCTCTGATTTCAAGTCTCTCACTGGTTTGCTTTCAAGCTAGTACAGTTTATTAAAATAATTTCAAGGAAAATAGAACAATGGCATTGATATTCAACATCTTTCTTGTTTAACTACAGCTATGCACTCAGGAGCTCCTGCACTGATCTCTAAAGCTCTGGCAATTAAATGAAAAATTTTCAGAAAAAAAACCTCTTCAGTGAGGGTCTGTCTCTCTCGAGAAGATTTCCACAGGACCAAAAAGGCCTGAACATGTCTAAATGAACGTAAATAATTGCAAAACATATTAAAAAAAAAAAATCATTCAGGACTCATTTCATTAAACTTGAGCTGGTCACTTATGACTGCTCAAATGATACATTCTTAAGAGAATAATCTCAAGATGTTGTCATTGGTCAGGGCAAACCTCCAATTCTACCTTTCCCTTCCCTTCTTGGCATTGATGCTCTCTTGAGTGCCTTTACTAAATATTGACATGAGTATTAAATATGTTAATTGGTCTCAATGAATAAAATCGTTTTTTATACAGGCCATGCTTTTTGCTTCTCCCTGTGATATTCAGGAACATGAAATACAGCCCTCAAATAAAATTTATTTATTTCTGAAAATGATAGTATATAATTCAAAATTAGTTTTAATTTCAATCTGGATTAGATATATCACTGAAATTCAATGTGAGGTTATTAAAAGATTTGATCATCATTTTGACAACTGTTGATATACTGGGAAAGAAGACATTTGAGACAGGCTGATGTTCTTAACATTGACTCTTATTTATTTTTACCTGAACTTGAAAAAGGGATGAAAAATATTTAGATAGAATCTGAAGTTTGACTCAAAATATGCTCTTCCAAAATATCTAAAGACATTTTTAGAAGACTGTCTAAAGATATTTTAGAAGACATAACACAAATGAAAGATCAATCAATCTCAGCTAGGCCATAGCTAAATGAATCAGTTTTGCATCCTTTAGTCTACGTCTATTACTATTCTTGTGATCTGCTTCAGGGAATAATTGCTGAATTATTGGTCCAATTAATCTGGAGCAGTGTACATCCTCCCCACTCATGCCTAGCCCTTTCTAAAATGCATTTGCTATATCTATTCTGCATAGCACTTGGAGCATTGCTGGCTGGGAACATATTCCATAATCTGCTGTGCCTACTTAATGCAAGCACCCTTCAGCATGGCACACTAACCATCTGCCTGCCCTCATGTGCCACATGCCTGCACCAGAAGGTTTTCAAAACAGCCACAAGAAGCCAAACTCTTTTCCGAGCTCCTGGAGACGACAGACTGCACCTGCAGCTGCCTCTGCTGCATTCCCAGTGTGATGGGTTACCATCCTGTCAGGTCTGCCACTGCAGAATTTTGTCTGCCCATAACCAAGGTCAGTCTTGGGATAGGATATCAATGATCAAAAAATGTCTTTGAGGAAGAAATGAAGAATGGAGTTGTTGGTTACGTGTGGAGACTCACAATGTTGCACTGTCGCTCAAGGAGCCCAAACCAGGACACAGGCGTGGTCTTCTCACTTCCCTGGACTTGCTGCCAGGGTGCCCTGCTGGCTCACATACAGTTTGCTGCCTCCTGGGACACTTGCGTCCTTTTCTCCAGAGCTGTTTTGGTCAGGCAGTTCCCAAAGGCACAGTTGTGCAGGGTTATTTTTTGCTGACTGCTGCACCGCCTGCCTCCCTCGTGCACCATGCTTTGCATCCAGACGCATCTCCCACATAACCTGCCAGCAGCAGCCAGCGGCTGCCCTCCTGCTGGGTCTAGCCCCTCCCCACTCGGCCAGTTCCTGAGGGGCTGCAGCCTGTGGAGGCATGGAGGAGCCTCATGAGGGAACCTCCAGCAGTACTGAGGGGTGTTGACTCCAGTAATGGATATGAGAATTTCTTGGGAGCACCATTTTTGCTGGTGCGCATGCTTGAGGATTCTGACAGGGAGTAGGGGTGAATGAAGTTTTTTGTCACTCCTTGCAATGACATTTTAGCAAGTCATTTATTTACTTCACTTGTAGCTGCCATTAGACATTATGATTATTCTGTTGTTGGATCTGACCAGTTTGAATTTTGTGCACCCAGTCCAGCAAAGAATTTAATTTCTTAATAGTAATGTCTATGCACTCACTGGTCTTAATTCTCTATGTTTATTGTTCAGTGTCTTACAGAGACAGGGACAGCAGCTATTTTAATTTGGTTGGGTTTTTGTAGGTTGGTGTGGGTGTTTTTGGGAATTGCATACTTTCATTTTTCTGCCAGAATTCCAATCTTCTGGGCGCAGTTATGTTCTCACCTCTGGTGGTGCTTGCTTGAATCTTCAATCATCACCATCTCAAGAAAGGACAATTGAAGTGACCTGACTTAGTCTGAGGATTTGTCAGCAGCTGAAAGGAACCCCTGTTCTCTCAGGCTTTGGTCACTAACAGTGTCAAAGGCTAAAAATCTTTATGAAACAACTATTTGGTTTTCATATACAGTATATTCTATTTTGCATACAACTTTGTCATTTAGCCTTTCAAATTATGTTGAGCATTTCATTCTCTAACAGAGTTTTCAAGGTAGTTTCTGTGACACTAATGATCAAATACTGTGAGTGACAGTCTGTTACAAGCTTTAATAAATTCAGGGTATGTGGCATATATTGTCACTTACTTTAACATCATTCCCTTTCTTTGAAGAACCTCACGTGGCACTCACTTCAGAAGCAGATTTCTTCTATACTAATAAATAGAACTAAATAATTGGTTAGTTCGTAAAAGCTTGCCAGCTTGCTGGCTGGGGATGCACAAGAACCTGTGAGGAGATACAGCCAGGATAGCTAACCCCAGATGACCAAAGGATTGTTCCTTATCATATGATTTCATGTCTAGCAATAAAAGCCAGGGAAAAGAAAGAGGAAATAAAAGACTTTTGGAGTTACCGCTTTTGTCTTCACCAGTAACCATTACACATGGATGAAGCCCTGCTTTCTTTGGAAATGGCTAAACATCTGCTTGCTGATGAAGTGAATCTGCTTGAAGATGTAGTGAATGAATCCCTTGTTTTGCTTTGCTTTTGCGTGTAGCTTTTGCTTTGCCTATTAGAAAAGGCTTTCTTTGCTTTTACCCTTATTCTTCTCTTCATCTTCCCACTGTAGGGAGGGAGCGAGTGGCTGTGTGGGGCTTAGCTGCCTTCTGGGCTTAACTCACAATATAAGTTGTTTTAAAAGGAGCACAGGAGTTTAACATCTCAGTAAACAGTGGAATCAATACAGGATTGGACCTGAGCATGCTAAAGCAAGTTCTTCCTAAAAATGATCAGTAGTGAAATACTCAATATTAGCATACAAATGGACATTTTTATATTTCAAAGTTAACAAGCAATAAAATGAATGTAGCAGTTTGTCTTGGAGAAAATGCAGTAGATTAGCAACAGAATTCAAATTTCAGGAGAAAATCTATGTATTAAAGTATGTAATACATCTACTATGCATTATGCCATTCTTGAAAACAGAAAAGCTATCAACATACTTGTTATGTTCTGAATGATTATTCTTACTGTGAATCATGAATACTGTGATTAGATATCTTGCCAATAACTCAAAAAATATGCAGGTTGTTTACATCTTAAAAATTGAACTATTTTTTCATGTCAGTGCCTCTCTTCATCAGTTTAGTTAAACAGTAAGATTGGACTTCATGGATATGCAATTTACCAGTGTTTAAAGTATTAGCTAAGAATTTTGTTCCTTTTTTTTACAATGTCTCTGGCTAAAGACCCAGGTTATCTTCATTGGAATTCCTGCCAGGATTTCTTCATAAAATACTCCATAACAAGAAAATTTAAAAATGAAGTGTTCTTCGGGGACCTCATAATCTCCAAGCCCTCATTAAATTGCCATTTATACAATATGCTTCCTAACCACCAGGGTCACTTTGCTGTGAAGGTACATCACAAAGGGAAAGCAGTAAATCTCGGTGAATATTTCACAACCCTCTCTGGCAATTAAAGTTTTAAATGGCATCTTCTCTGCATAGCCAATAAAACGAGAATCAGAAGGCAACTGCAGGATAGCCCGGATAAAATGAGCCCAATGCTGTCTCATAATATTTCACATTGAGGGAAAGAACGCATACTAAACTGAAAGACAATATACATTGTTATGGCACCTCACTGTGCAGCAACAAAAACTGTGGAGTTCTACTGACTCATAGCGCAAAATACTTTCAGGAGCTAATTTCAAATACACTGAATATCTTTATCATCTAAGCATTTAGAGAATGAAAATCCATTTTCTTTCTCTCTGTTTGAGAAGTGCAATCTGTAGCCAAGGATCCACTCTCTAACTGTGAAAGACCTTCATTGAATTCAGTCTGGACAATCTCTTCAGTGCTTCCCTTTTCCATTAAACTGGGAACAGGATTATATGGTATTTCCAGCCAATTTTAGAAGTTTACAATCCACTGATCATGCTAACACTTTTTGTAGTAACCTCATAAATGAGTGAGGCTAGAGTTGCAGAAGTTGGAGGGTTGGATGTTTCTTGGAAAATTACTTTTGCTCCTTTTATTTTGGACACTTAAAAATGCTACAGAGAACTGTGTCAATGCAGCTGTCTGTCTTAGTGCAGAAAAAAGAAAGTCCAACATTGTACCCAAGAATTTTGTGCCTAGATACTTCTCAAATACTAGATAATTCTCCTATATGCAAAACCTAGAGACATTTTAAATTACGCTTTGAAAAATAGGGAAAGTAGGGAAGAAATTCTAGAAATGGTTCAGTGAGGGTAGAAAAGAAGGTACTGTCACATATATATGGATGAATATATGAAAGATGCACAAATATGAATTTTATTACACAAAAATTGTAAAGGAACATATGAACTCTTTTAGCTGTTAGTGATGACACTTCATTTGTTACTTAGATATGGTATTTATAATTTCTTATGTAGGGACACTTATTAACTCCTGTCACTGGATATTATCTTGCTATAACAGTAGTCCATATGAATTAGTAAAAAATAGTTATTTACCAGGTGAGAACTTGAAGAAGTCAAGAACTTCAAAATTTGCTTTTTGCAACATAAAATTAGAAAAATAAGTAAACAAGTAAGGCTGTCTCAAAAGTACCCGCATGTGTCTTGATAGTCTTAATGGAACTTAAAAACAAAGATCACTGATATATAAATATAAAAGGTGTTAAGACTTATTAGATATTCTGAAGGGGTATTTTCTTAGATGGCCCACTTACAAATTGTGTATCTCGCATAATAAACAAACCCATTAAATCATCAGGGCATGTTAATTTTAAAATGCTAGTTTAAAATTTGGGTTTCAACAATTATTTTTTATAGCAATCTTGTTTTCCAGATTTCCCCAGCCTTCTTTAAAATTTCATTTAATTGTGTAATAAGGGGTCACTTTTTGGCACAAAAGAAGTTCCCTCAAACTATCAAGGTTTTGAAATAGTCAATAAAGCTGCACAATTTTTAAGTACAGATAATATTAATGAATCCTGAGTCTTCCCATCTGTTACTATTGTAGGAAGCTCCATCATGGATGCGAAGAAGAAGAATAAGATGCCGTGTTGTGTTGCTGAGCAGATAGAAGTTACTCAAGACTCGAATGTTGGAAGAGTAAGTCCTACAGAAACTTGGAGTTGGCAGAAAGCTGGTTGTGAGGTAAAAATTGAACACAATGACTTTTTCATATGACTCTGCAATGCATTGCATTCTAGTATTTCATACTACATGCATCATTTATTGCATATAGATGTTGTGGATGCCTCATCCCTAGAAGTGTTTAAGGCCAGGCTGGATGAAGCTCTGAGTAAACTGGTCTAGGGAAAGGTGCCCATGGAAGGGGGTTGGAACTACATGTTTTTTAAAGTCCCTTTCAACCAAGACCATTCTATGATTCTGTGTTTCTATGAGATGTGTTCCTAGAACTGATGATTTTGCCTTATTTTTGGAAAAGCAATCAAGCACTTACATTAAAAATCAAGAAACAATGTAAACAAGTTATGTTTTTCATTCGATCATTATGATTGCAAGCACCTGTGACACTTTAAATTTTAGATTCAACATACTATATGTAGAAGAAAAGGAAGCACAAATTCATATAGAAGATATTCTAGTTTTTACAGTTTTGTCTCAAAGGATTAATGACACCTATTTATAAGTGTAATACATACCTAGATATCTTTGAAAACCAGAGGTAACACAGCAGACCCACTTGAACTTACTGTGTGTTTTGAACTGCAGTGCAAAGACAGGCTGCAGGGAATAGATGTATGCTGTGTGGACAGGAGTGATAGAGGTGATAGAGTGATAGAGGTTTAAGTGTAATGAAAAATGATATTTCTCTGTAGTCCTTTTCTTCATACAGTAAATCTGGCAGAGAGTGTTGAAAAACACTGTTCCAAAAATATTTAAACTAACAAAAAATAAAAATGTTCAAACTGGCAGGATATTTCACAGTAGAAATAATGAAGGTTTTCTTTTAAAATGATGCTTCATACAGTAAAGTTTCACTCATCTGCATGCCAAGTCCTGCAGACTCTAAACTGTCAACACTTTCTGAACTAACAGACATGAGGAATACAGGAGATGAATTCCAATGCAGTAGTCAAACCACAGTGGTTCAGCACTCTTTACTTGCAAAATTATTTCAACTGTTTTGACCCTTCATTATTGAACAACTTATTATGCTTCTAGTTGCCAAAAAAAAAAAAAAAAAAAAAAAAAAAAAAAAAAAAGAAGAAGAAACTTGGTAAAAATCAGGAGAATTAATTTTTCTTCATTTTAACCCCAGAAGCATAGGGTTCAAAGGAATCTGAAAGCCAAGTGGCAGGCTGACACACATGCAGGGGCTACTCCTCAGTTGTTCCTTTGTGCTTTTCCTTTATGCCATCTCACTGACTACTTGGATGCTCCACAGCAAAGTAGAAGTTAATTAAAGGCTAATCAAATGTTTCTAGGGCAGTCCTTTCTCTTTCTCTTTCCAGCAGCCTGCTGTTGTGATGTATTAGAGGATAATAAATCTTCTAGGGAACAGCATTACTTGGAAAGAATGCAGCTGAATTTGTTCTGGTGATGTTGCATTGACCAGTTCTTGACATTTAGAGATTAACTTTCATATAAATAACCCAGTTTTATTCTTGTGCACTGGACTTTTACAATAACCTCTTCATGTGCTCAGTTCAGCAGTCTGAGTTCTTAGAGCTTAGGGAAAGATGTCAGAAAAGACATCTAGGGAATACTTAGTTCTTCTTTAGTTGTCTTTGTATGGGATATGGCAAAAACTCTCTGGCAAAAATGACCTCCTCTTTGAAGGTGAAAACCCACAAACATTTATTCTGACACTATAGGTCTTGCACTTTTGCAATATCCCAAGATTTACTGGTGTATTTTAACAGTTAGACCAGGAAATATTTTTCAACTTCTTTTTTAGTTTTTTCTTTTTTCTATTTATTTTTTCTTTTTTCTTTTTTCTTTTCTCTTTTCTCTTTTCTCTTTTCTCTTTTCTCTTTTTTCTTTTCTCTTTTTATTTCCCTTTTTTTCTTTTTTCTTTTTTCTTTTTTTTCCTTTCACCTCCTCACCTTTGAAAAGCAAGACTCTAGAAATTGCTGTATCTCTCCATTCCCCAGTGGTAGCTCTGACGATAAATTCACTTGTCTAGATTTCATTACCATGGTGGTTATGATGTGTTAAACACAATGTCCAGTCTCACAGCCTGACACTTGGGGGTCATAAATGTACCACCTCCAAGGAGAAAGCAAAGGCTATCATTGTCATTTAGCATGACATTAAGTTAGCTGAAGTTGCTCCTGTGTGAAAATGTTATCTTTTGGGAAAACCCAGGAACAGTTGGAGAGAGAGAGGGAAGAATTTCTTTGCAAAATGGTTAATCATTACTGCTTGTGCTTGCCTTTGAGCATTTGAACACATAATTTGGTAATTAGTGGATTTAATTGCTTTCTGACACTGAGGATTAAGCAGCCTGCCCTGCTCTCCGCTCCCAGAGCCATTAGTGCGCCTGTTGCCAAGGTCAATTGAGTTCATTTCAGAACTATTTCTCATCTATTTCCCTCTTAAGAAGTGAGTACTCCAGGATGCTGAAGAACAGAGCACATACCAAGGCCCCATTTTCACTCTACTCTCTACAGCAGACAATTTCAAGATAATCATACCCAATTCTCTTACTTTGGAAGCTTTTCTATTAAGATATCACCCAACAAAGTTTACAAAATTTTCAGTGTTCAATACTTTTTTTCTGACACAGTGGAAATAAATAATAATTGCAGAAAGCATGACAGAATCACTTGATCATAGAATCAGAAAGTAGAATTCAGCTGCAGTGTTAAATACTGTGAACACATGTGGGTTGTTTAACTTTTCTTAGGTTTCTCAAGTCAGGTGCAATTATTTTACTTTCTGTTTACCCTACTATTTATAGCCATTTGCATGTTGTTTTCATCAGTCCTGAAGATGCTAGGAATTCAAAGAAAAATGCTGGGGTTTAGTCTGCTTTTTTGTGGAGTTCTGGAGTTAGCTTATGGAAATCAAACTCCTTATTGCAGTGATTATACTCACACGTATGCCCATGTGCCATGCTCTTTCATATTACCTAACATATATTTTGGAGTTTAATACACACTAAGTTTTTTACAATAACTGAATGTCAATAGGATGTCAAATTATACTATTATGAAGACCATTATACTTACCCTGAAACATATGGAAATACTGTCAAAACACAAAGCATTGAAATAAATGCTTTCCACTGGAACAAGATAGTGCAGATTTTTTAATTTAACTCTCCAAAAAACAGTTTGATTTTGCACTAGGGAAAACCAAAAAGGGTTTGTTACATCAGTGAATAATTTGAAGTGGCATGGACAAAAGAAAAACCAAGGAAAATATTCTTTCATCATGGACAGAAAGGTAAAATTTGAGCAATTAAAAAAAAATTTTGAAATTCTTTTTTCAAATATGGAGAAGTGATTGCACTCTGGGCTTTTTAAGGAAGTCTGTGGATGGTGAAAATTTAGATGGATTTGGAAAGCAAACAAATTAATGGCAGAAAAATTAATCTTGAAGTTCTAAATACAAAGTCTTCACTTCTAGTTGCAGAAGTGCTCAAATGGTAAACTGCTGGGTTCTGGAAGAATATTCAAAGCGTTCCTTCTCTTTGTTGCTTTAACTTTTATGCTCTCTCTAGAATACTGTACGTTATTTTGTTCAAAAATGCTGATTTAAATGGGCTTGACTCTATTTTCTGACAAATTACCTGGAAAGGAGTATGAATTTTAAGGTGATTAAATTTTCTCGTGACACATTCATAGTATAGATTCATAATATAGATGAGGACCATTGTCACGGAATGATATACTTTATAACACTCAGTGGGATATAAAGTAAAAAATTATGTTTAGGGTAGATAGATATCAAATACCATAAAACAAAAATAAGACTTATTGTCATATATAAAATGATGGTTTCAGAGCTGGCTATTACCACTCAGGAGTGAGATCATGGGGTTATGACTCACAGCACTTTAAAAGCATCAGTTTAATATCTAGCAACTGTGAAAAAACAATACAATGTTAGAAATCATTAGTAAAGAATCTACATAACAAAACATGGTGTAACAACTTCTTGGATACTGAGTATATAACACAGGAAATAAAACTCTGATTGACTTGTTCTTATACCATCATGAAGGACAGGACATATCACTAGATGATGCTTTGATTTTTCCCAGAACTTCCCCAAATTTATAATGTTATCTTTGGCTATTTAGATTAATTCACTTGCAGAATTATTTAAATTAACTTCACAGAGCAATCAAGAAAAGCAGAAGCACAAGTCACCATTGTAGTCATTAATGTAATCAAAAAATACTGAACCTCATTTTAAAATAGTCAATAGAAATTTTGGCCCTGTGCATGCTGTCTAATTAATGTTACCTTGACCTTAAGTTCATCAGTCTTACGCCAAACTAGGCCCTCAGAAAATATAATGCAATTGCTCTCTGTTTGATACTTTTTGAACAGATGAGTTCGGGTGTTTTAACTACCTGACTGATCCTTGTGATTGTCCACATTGACACAACTGTTGAAAAACGTTAGTGTTAGAACATCCAGCTCTGCAAAATGTTGCCCTCATGACAGGAACAGCAGTGCATGGCCAGCACTGCACAGGTGAAGGTGGAGGTTGCTGGCTAGACTTTTGCCTCGTAGGTTCCATGAGCTTGCATTTTGACAGCTCTTTACCAGTGTCCAGGCTCTTCTAACTTAATGCCAGTTTTCAAGCTAATATTGCAGTGGGAATAATCAGAAAAATAAAGACTTTTGTGCAAGATTGACTGGGAGTTAACATGATAGCAAAGCCACATTCTTTATAACTAGTAATACTTTGACGAACTCAAAACTCTTAAACTACAGATACAAACCTGGAGTGATATCCCAAAGCACTTGTTTGTTAATAACAGAAGATTTTACCTTAAATTTTAGACACTGTCAGACATATGGTCTGATTCAGGTTATTCTTCTCTGTGAAATACTAAGGCACACTCCTTCTCTACCACAACCACCCACATACAGTAGTCTCTAAGAGGAAAGAATAAGAACACTTAAAGAAAAATATCATGCAGAGTATTAGAAGACTCAGCTGATGCCATTAAACAATAGTTTGTTTGGTTCCAACACTTATTTTATACACTAGCATGTTTAAGGATGTTGATTTTGTCAATAAACTGATGATTTGCTACAATGTCTTTGATGTTAACAACCATTTTTGTTTTGATCTCCAAGTTTATAATAGCCCAAGAACCCAAAAAAACATTTCAATTTCTTACATGCAATTTGGCTTTTAATTCCTCCATTATTATTCTCATTATTGCTCTCATCCTACTAGCTTCTTCACCTTGGGCTAATATGACATTGCAGTGCTATGGGAAATCAATGTAGCAAAATTTTCTCATGCTATCACAACAATATTGATTTAGCTACAAAGACTAAATATCCGATAATAGAATGGAAAAAGAGATTAAAAGAAAGAAAATGCATGTGTTTTTGGATGTCTAATAAGTTGTTTGTAAAAATGAGTGTGGTCTGTGGAGTAGAAAAAGTTTTTTGTTTATTGAATGTGTATAAACTGAATAAAGCTTTCTACCAACATAATTAGCAGTAGCCTTGAATCTGAACCTGGCTGAATGCTTCAGTCTTGACCAAAATGGCTAAGGGGATATTCCAGACCAAATGGCATCATGCTCAGTGTATAGAGAAGAATGAAGAAGGGGGGATGTTTTGAGTATGGTGATTGTCTTCCCAAAGCTACCTGTCCTTTAGGACTACCGTTCATGCCGTCATTTATAGTTAGGGTTTTGAGGGACACAGAACACATAAAGACGGAAGTACTTGGTGGTTTAGTAGTATCTTTGAAGAGGTGACCTAAACTCTGTAAGGTCAGCTGGTTAGTTGTACATCTAACTGGATCATGTCTTTCATTTTTTTACTCTGTTTCCCGTCTTCCTTTGTGCTTGTGACTTTTCTAGAAACAGGCTTCAACTATGTGTTTGTCTGAGTGTTTGAGAGAGAGACAATGAGTAAATATGGAAAAACCTAGAGAATGTGTCTGAAATTAAATTGATTTGCATGTAACTGCTTCCCAAATGAAGAAAAAAATTAATACTCATTTTCTCTTACCAGCAGGTAAGAATGAAATTTTCTCCATTTTGCCATGCAAAATTCTTTTTCATGGTCAGAAATAAGATTTGTCCAAAATTGTCTTGAAATTTCCATAGCTCCTTTTTAAATTTTGTTGAATGTTATGTGGATATTATTTGTTAAACATTACGTTGTAGATGGCCACAGTAAACGAGAAGGGAAAATTCTCTCTCCTATTGCTCTACAGCATTTAGACAACATTCACTAAGGTTCAACTGGTTTTTGCCCAGTAATGCAAGAAATTTTCTTAATAGTAATATATATATGCAGTGTATATATATAGAGAGCATTGTTATATATATAAATAATTTTATATATTTCTATAGTATTGTTGGGTAAGATAGAATTCCATGCTAACACAAACTATATTGAATGTATTGAATAAACCTTCAGCACTTTAAATTTGAATAGTCAGTTTTAACTAGCAATTAATTTCTATAGGAGTGCAGGTAGTAAAAGTAGCAGAAGTTTATAGTGTTTAGACTGATAATTGTGATATAAACATAGGAAAGGTAACATGTTCCCTTTCTATGTACAAAGCAAGATGAGAGTTTCCTTTCCTGAAGTACACCTTTCTGACAAATTAATTTTTAGAATATTATTTAGAAAAGACATCAGTCTTTTAAAATGTTGCTGCCATGTTTGTTATTATTCATTGGTTTGGTGAATTGCCATTCCTTCCTACTCCCTTCCCTTATTCAGAAGGCTATTTATTTATTTTTTCTGTTGGAATGTAGAGAGAATGAATTTATGTAATTCATCTTTAAATGCAATAGCAGCCTTCCTCATGACTACAAAAGAGCTTTTGTCAGAAGGTTTTGACTTTTAAAATTAATTTTAGATAAGAGTTTGACAGCAGTAAAAGTTCTTGGACAGTTCTAATTTTATAAAAGTAGAAAAAGGTGCATCCAATATTTAGCATGTTTTGGATTACTCTTTTTTGCAATTAATGACACCCTTAGTCTCACGTGACAAGTGTTTATCATAGCAGGCAGAAAAAAGAAGGAAAATAATGAAAGGAAGCAGTGAAACAAACTAAGGAAGCAGAAAAACAAACTAACCCCCCCATAAATATTAAGTTTCTTTGTCCAAAACAGGCAGAGAAATTTAAGTATGCCATTTGTTCTGCTTTCTTCAAATGAGACAGAGATATGAAGAATTACAGTAAGACAAGAACCTCTACCAGCTTAGCTTTAGAAAAAATATTTATTCTTGTCTTGTTGATTGGTCTTTACTGTCTGCAAATTAAGGCTGGCTATGTAGTGCAAAAGAGTTTTTTCAAAGGTACCCTCTGTTTGGATAGATATCCTGATTCATTTAAATCTCTTGTTCTGAAAAAAAGGAAAAGACATAGGTGATAGGTAGGGAATAAAATCTGGTTGATGGGTTGCCATCTTAACTTTCCAGTACTCCTGTGGTGCTATAACATTATATTTTTTTTCTTCCTTTAATAACACCTCTTTTTATTATGCAGGTAATTTCCTAATTACTATAGCACTGTAACTATTATAATCCAATTGAAAACACACCAGAAACAAGTGTCTCCCAAAATGCACCTCATCCCACTTCAGATAAACTACTTGGTTGTCAGTCTTTCTCTCAGGTATCCCAGCTTAATTTTCAGCATTTAGTATAAATAAATAACCTTAGCATGTTCTCAGGAGTTGAGCAATCAAAAATGTTTTCCTTTTATCATCTTAGCAGCAATGCTGCCTTTAGGCCTCCAGAAAATGATGGAACAAACAAGGGTATTAGAGATTTCCTTACTACAGGAGAATTCAAGCACACCAGAGTGAGGCCTGCTTAGAGCCAAGACTGAGATTGGGTTCAGAAATTACAGAGATGGGGAGGGAACATTTTCATAATATGTGCTCTATCAAAATATTACCTTCCAGACAGCCTCTAAATGACCACACATCCACCAAAAAATTATAACAAACCTTTGGTCTATTCTAATGCACAGAAGTGGCTCCTGCAGGTCTAGACCTCCAAGAATTTGAACAACACAAATATAATCCGATGTATTGAGTATGTTCCTAGTCATCATTTTGTTATTGTGAATGTGACAACAGTGAATGTTCTTTACCGACATTAAGTATTCTCTTTTTGCCAAAAACATTTGGAGAGGACAAATTCCTTCTTTGGCATTCTTGTATTTTAATGCTTGGCCTTGCCACCTCTTAAATAACTGCTCTTGTGTTTTGAGAGCAGTGTGCATTCCTTCTCACAAATCACAGGGAGCATTAAAACTTTAAGCTGTCACCTTCAAAACTCTCAAATGGGTTTTTAATCAGGGTAATTGCCAGCACACAGAACCCGTCAGAAGAGCTATGGCACCAAAGTGCTTTAAGAGAGAGAGAGTAGAAAACTGTCAGTCAGGAACTTGGCTGTAAAGATTTCTTAACCAATGCACTTGTTCAAATATGCAGGACTTGATCCACCAAAAGCAAAGTTGCAGCAAATGTAATCATTAAGCATTTCCTGGTTAAAAAAACCAAAACAAGAGTATGTGATAGCCACTCTGAGTAGTGCTGCTTCTGAGCTACTTGCATCTTTAGTCCTGTTAAAAGGTTAAAAGATTAGTTGCAATATTTCCCCTGTTACATGATGAATTGGGAAATGAAAAAGTCAAGAGATTACTGATGTGTTTCTCATGTTAATCCACTTGTCTGACCTTCCTAGCACAGAAATAGAAGATTTCTCCCCCAGCAGCCCAGATTCAAAAGTGGATTAGAGACAAAGCAGCAGAGTTAAGAACTCAAAGCAGCAAGACAGAGCATTTATCAACTAAACATCCTTGTGACCTTGCCCCTCACAGAATGCAAGTCTGCTTGTTACATGGCTCAGATATGAACACAGAATGTATACTTTACTCAAAATCAACAGTGTGACCTGTGAAAAACAATTTCTGTTATCAGGGAGCAAAAGACAGATGGTTGTTTTTATATTTTCTAGTGAAATATTGAGCTAAAAGTCACATGCCAGGATTAACATAGGGGTGTGATCCTGTGTCTCAGAGCCACCAAATCTCTAGGAAAGTTTTCTCTGGTAAGGAGCTGTCTCAAGAGATGAACAAAGCTGGAACAGCAGAGCATCTGCAGATAAGTTTCCATCAGATATTTGATACACAACTAGAAATGAGGATAAAGGGATAATATTAATATCATCAACAAATTAATTTTCTCATTGAATACCTACACTGCTGATGGGAGCATGAAAAAGATTGCTTTTCTGCAGCACAAGAAATCAAGCCTTTCCAATTATTTAAAGTGTACACTAATTCCTGCTGCTTATTTGAGTGTTTCTTCCCTGGCAGGTAACTACATGCTCTAAGGAGTGCTGTACAGAAGAACTGCTTTTTTTGCGTCTGACCGTGGTGATCTCTTAGCTTTCCACCCAGTGCCAAATCCAAAGGCAATGGAATGTAAGAGCTATCTGTTTTCAATGAAAGGTACTTTGTAAAGAGCAGAGAACTTTTAACATCTAGGTTAGGAGCCTTGCCAAATTATTTTACTACATGCCTGAATGTAAGTACTTCTCTCTCTCACCGAGTCTTGGTTTGCTGAGAGCAGGAGAATCAGGGAGAGAAATCGATGCATGTAAGTGAAGTAAGAGTCTCCCTAGTCAGGCTTCCACTCAGCAGGAGATGGTGATTTTGTAATGCTATCTAGTGTCATACATAAGTTGTAAGCTGTCTGTGTAAAAGGCGTAACTTTTTAGTGTTTGCGCAGCATTAATGAAAATTAATCAATGAAAGTAACAAGTGTTGATGAGCTAAGAGCTTCAAAATGAGTAAAGATGTGTCTGAACTAAAACCTAATGTACATCCCTTATTTTTAGAAAGTTTCCTTAATAAGATTTTATTTCAGAAAATGTCAATGTCTGCACTTGTCTGTATTTGTTTCATGTTGTATGATCCTGTATCTCAGCACAGAATCTCCTGGTATGATCAACATTTCTTCATATTCCAAGCCATTTGAGGACACACACAAAGACCTCACACAACTGCCTGATGTAAATGCTACTGCTACTGTCCTGGTACTTGCATAGCTGCAGGCAGAGTTTGACAGTAATAGGCCGGCTGATAAACATTAATTAATTAATGTTTTCACTCTGAACTAAGCTGCTGAAGGTGTTGAGATCTTCTGGGATCTGTATTATATCATAAGAGTCTATAATGTCCATGTCAGAGGCATACACTTTGGTGTCATAAGATGATTCTGGCTTTAGCAACTTGCCAGTAGTACCAATATGAACAGGAATCCAAAACAGATGAATGGAGGTTAGGAGAGTAAAACCACTGGCCTTCATATTATGCCTGAGGGAGCTGTTGAAGTGATTTGATTAGAACCTTGGGTATGTCCAGAAGAATTTGAAAAATCCTTTCCATGTCTCCGTTATACGCAGAAGTTAGGCAGTCATTTTTAGGTAACAGTTTAGTTGGCAGTCATTTTTAGGTAACATTTTTCTCTGCAATAATTTACAGGATGACATCAGTGAATAAGATGGGTCAAAAGCATTTGCAACACCAGTAAAACAGCAAAAGCCTCCTTTTTCACCTGCATTTGGGCACTCTGTAGCAATACTGAATTTGCCCAATTTCCAATGCTTGAGCTAAATAGCACAATTTAAAGGTAAGATTGCTGCAGTAGAATCTGGGGTTTTTTGAACTAGAAATTGCCATAACCCAAGGGTCATGAAATACATTCTTCAGAACTATCCAAGCTAAAATAGCAGCCCTGTCACAGATACTCTCCAAAAAAGTAAGCAAACTGACAGATGCAAGTATTGCTTTCCAGCTCTTCCCTGTAGTTAGAACAAGTTCATGGCTTAAGTAAGAGGGAAAGTGTCTGCGAAAGTACAAAGTAACACTTTCAGCATGATTAGCCCTGCTTGATGAGCAGGACAAAAAGCAAGCTTCTTTTCACTAGATGCCTCCCATGAAATGCCTGTTAGCATTTTAGCTGCAGAAGAATTGCTTTTTTGGCAGGCTTGCTCCTTTTTCTTGTCTCTGCCAGCTGGCTCTAGTACCTATGTGGATTTGACAGTGTGAACAGCCAGTATTTCCACATCTTCCTTTTCTAGGAGATCTTCTGGCCCTGGTATATCACCAGGGCGATTTTATTCTGCTAGAAGTCCAACATATACTGCAGAAGAATGAAGGAGTAAAGCAGCCATATGATGAGGGAGCTGAATAACTCAAGCTTTGAAGCCTGCCCAAGAAATCTGTGGCTCTTGGTCTAATTCCCACAGTCTACAGAATGATGACTTAACACCTGGTGATGAGTAAATCTCTGTACCTGGCAGCTCTTCAGCTACCTCTATAGGAGGTTAATGGCAGAACAATAATCCTGCTCCTAGCACAAAGGAGACAGTACCTTTCATGATTATTCCAGACATAAAGAGGTTTCTGCCCCATGCCACGGATCAGTCTGATTAGAGTAGTTTTTTATTAGCTGCTTTTAGTAGAAGGTTGATAGTGAAATTCAAAATTGCTTTCCCCCTAATTATATATATTCTATCTTAAGCTATAAACATTCAGTAGTTTCCCTGTCTAGGAATGTATTTGCCCTTCCCTTTTTCCTCTCTTTGCATTACAAATCTCTCCATATAAAACACCGAACTATTCCGGGTGGACTATTATGGGAATTTACCAACCTCCTGGCAATTTAGCAAGTAAATTATTGATTTAAAGACGCTTAAAGCTTGTTAAAGAAAACCTCAAAATTTGCCAATTTATTCTCTTTGTGGGGTTGAAGTTTTAAGTCCACATAATCAGTCTCACAACAATCTCAGCACATGGCAGGACTGACAATGCATCCTGTGAAAGTCAATATACTCTATAATTTGTCTAGAGCATCTCAAAAAACCCACACAGTTGTTACAGCTGGTAATAGCTGGGCTCTAAAATTGGAAACTTCCTCTTGCACAGGTAGAAAATCATGGATATCTCAGCATATGCCCTACTAAGCTTCATGCCTTGTGCTTCTTAGAAGGCTGACACTGTATACTTACATCTGAATTAAGAATTACATGTGTGTAAGGGACAACTTTATTTGGGGAGCAGAGACCTCTATTTCAGTTATGAGTGACTGGTAGTTCTGACCAAAGTCACTGCAGTAACAGACCCCTTGATTATGTTTCATTGAATGTGCCAACCATATATCTGTTTTCCTCTTGCCAAGATTTTCCTGTGGTGTGGAATGCAAGAGGGTAGACAAGAACCTCTTCAATAAAAATGACAATGTCCTTAATACACAGGCTTGGAAAATACCGTGTCTTGCTTCTGTACATCCAAGTGGCTCTATAAATGTAGGACATTTCAGATAGACTAGACAAATTGTAACATTTAGTATTCCATAGCTAACCTTCCTGATATTAAGGTAAATCTCTTTGTTGTTATTGTTCTGCATAATGTTTAGTTCCTGAAGTTTTCGCCCCATTAGGAATAGATTGGAAAGACAGAACAAGAACCATAGTCAAGTAGAGAAACTGAAGAACAATTTCATTTTCTACAGTGTGCTCAAACAAGAAGATCCTTATTGTGGTCTCTTGAAACCATCACCTTTTCTCTTTCTTTTTGCTACTTCACCTTTCCCTTCTCCCCTCTCACATTTCTGTCCCTCATGGGAGGAAAAAAACATTGTTGTTTCTCCGAAGTGATTGCAATCTCTGTATCATCTCAGACAAGTTACTAGCAGCGGGTGAAAAGAGAAGTGTTGTAAAATGACTTGCTTGTGTTTTGTGAAATAAAATTCGTCAGTGAAGTATGCACTTAGAGTCTACTCTGGGGAATATTTCCCACCTGTTCTGTTTCCACTCTCAGTCTCTCATACTTGTAGAAAACAAGTACTTACCAAAGGTGCTTTCAGGACTCCTACTCTTGTCTCCCAAAATGTTAGAAGGAATACAGTATATTCTTGGGCAAGAACTCTGGCCTTGCTGTGTATTGTCTCCCTCTGTGTCCCTGACAGCTGGAGATAAAAATAAATCAAAACAAAAAGGCTGACTAAATGCTCTACCATTCCTTAGTCCTATCAGGAATTTCCTCAGTATCTCCAGTAATAACAAAATCAACTCTTTCGCAGGGTATTTTGGAGACTGTACCTTCTTCCCTGTTGCTTTATGAATTTTGGCTTCCTGAGCAAATGAAAGTAAACACTTCCAGGATAGCCAGGGTGCATCTATCCAGTGCTCCAACAATTAAAAAAATTTTTGACTTTCATTCTTATTTCATTCAGAACTTCTAAGTGAAACAGATAAAATTAGTTAAGTAGTCCAAATATTCCCTTCTCCCATTAAGAATAAATGTTTACAAGCATCAAAGATTGCTATCTTTACTTTAGCAACACAGACATGATAAAATAATTTGACTGAGCACTGGTTAAGACAAAATAAGGATTAGCTGTCATGATGCTCAGTGCTTCCTCTAGTTTAGATTTATAAGAAAGAAACAGGAAAAATAAATATGAACTTTGTGAGAAGCTTTTTTAGAAACTTCAGCTTAGAGAAGATATTTATTGGGTATTTGGAAAGTTGGTATTTTGTACATCTGCTTTGGTTTTAATAATCTATTATTTTAAGTATCTAATTTTCTTCTTACTTCTCAACCATCATAACTAATGTACACAGTTTTACCAAATTGGGATTTCTTGTTCCTTTCTTTTTTCACAAAACCAATAGTAAACCTGGTGAGACAGCAAGAAATATAAATTGAGAGAATGGCATTCTTCAGTAGTTGATATGAATTACTGAGATTTATATTCTATAAATAAGCATGTTTGTATTTTTCTGTACTGCATCTTACATCCCATAGACTTCTGATTTTTGTAGTTGTACCTTTAAGCACTTTGTGTGCTTGGAAGCATGGCAGTTCTTTCCCAGTGTGTACAATAACATTCCAGAGGTATTCAAAGCACCTGTTTGACAGAAAGAAGAAACATAAAAAGAAAAGAAAAATTACTGTTCATCTCATTGGAGTGGTTGGCAACACACTTTTCTTCAAAAAATCCCACAAGATTATGTTTTACTGAAAGATATTTGAAACACAGTTGTATTATCTTAACATCTTAAAATATTATATAATCACACAGTCTGCATTAGGTCTCCTGTACCATTACCTGTGTTCTCTTTTCCAAACGGTGTTCAGACTGTTGGAATAAAATCATGAGTGACAAGTGAGAATAGCTGCTGTCTGATTACAGGGAGAGAGGCTAACAAGAAGTCTATCCAAGACAGAGGTTTGCCTATGAACTTCCATACAAATAGTACTGAAAGTTCTGAAATCTTTTTTTCTTGCTATCACCTTGGAGACAGTTTGTGCCTAATGAAAATATATTGTAGGCCTTAATGTAGTACTCACTGTGAGAGTGTTGCACATTTTTAATCCTTTAAAGATGTCATTTAAATATTATCTATCCTCTATGAATATTTGATGCTCATTAAATATTCCCTGGAAAAGTAAAAATAACACATTTATTAAAAGATTTTGGCAGCAGTAATATAGCTAGAATCCTTTTCACTTCTAGAATTAGTAATACATCCACTTTCTGCAGGCCCATCTCACTCTTAGGTATTAAAAAGATAAATTCCCAAAGATGGAGGAAAAACAGTCTGGAAAAGGTCAGAAGGAGCAGAATCAGAAGTAAAGCTACAAAGGAGGAACCACGGGATGTATTTCTCTCTGATTTCTTCTATAAGAGAAATATGTTGTGAGACATCACTTTAAGAAAACATATTCTGTATTCCAAAGAGCTGAAGTGCCCAGATAAATCAACCCCTCTCTCCAGACTGCAGAGTATTTGAAAGATGAGATAAAAGAACATAACAGAGTGGTCAAAATCAAGGGTATACCATTAATTCCATTCTCTTCCCTTCCCCTCATCCCACTATACATATGTGTGTAGGTCTGTGCATGCATGCACATGCCCACATAGACACTTAGCCTGACTGGTTTAGTTTAGATACATGAAGTGAAGCTTTACTAACAAAATCCTATATTTTACTGATGCCATGATGACTTTTTGTCTTTTTTTTATATATACCTTTTATATAACCTTTTATATAGCGTTTATGTATCCCCAGTGCTTTTAGCATGCATACTTGTAATTCCTTAAGTCTGATAACTTAGCTTAGACCCAATATTCCATTAAACCAGGAGACCAAACATCCTGGAGGCCTCGCAGTTGGAGGCCAGAAAGCCTTATGATATCCTGAAAAACCAAGGTCTTCCCCTAGAACATCCTGTAAACTCAGATAGGCCCATCCAGGGAGGGATTCCTCGGGATGGGGGGGGTTCATTCAAGATTCTCACTGGGGAATCTTTGACGGATATGCTAATTTGCAAGGTCTATAAATCGTATACACGATCTATCACGTGTGTGCATTTCAGGTGCATTTCGGTGTGCATTTTGGCACATTCCACCTGGACAAAGTGATGCATCTTTAAAGATCCTTAAGTAAATATGGAGGTAAAAACCCCTTTTCCCTTAAACCATGTTTGGTTCTTAATTTTAAGACCAAGGAAAGGCAATGTAACAATTGTGGTGTAAATCCGATCAGTACATAGTTTTTGGCCTGTAAACCTTTTGTCTCAGCAATTTTTGTAGCCTGAAACTTCACAGGATAACTGTGAAGTTATCCAAAAAAGATTTTTATTTTGGTATTATAAAATATATTGTCTTTGTATTCTGATATTATGTCAAAAGGTTTCCCATTTTAATTTATATAAAACCGTTTATTATTTTGTATAAGGCTGATGCGACCTCTGTTCATTCCTCTCTAACCATAACAAAAAAAAAGCAGTAGTTTTTCCATTGTCTGTTCAGCGACTGACATCTTTTTTACTGAATTATTCATCTGCCCCCTGCTTTTAAAATTGCTTTCTCATGACAGATTTTCATTCCAAGCAGAGTAGCACTGTTAAGAATTTCTTAGGTGTTCCATCAGTTAAGGATATTCCCTGTTTACAGTCTTGAAGAAGATGTAACAAGCTTTAATACTCACAGTCATTACTGTGCGTCCTGAGTACGCAAATGCAGCAAAGCTGTTGTTCCTCTCTTAACATTTCCTTCAGGGTCTGTACTGTGAGTTAACACTTGGTTATATTAGTGAAGCCAGGGAAATGATATGTTTACCACTGCAGCTCAGGAAATGTATGGTTAAGTGTCAGTTATTAGCTTGGTCATAAACCCCCTTTGCAACATCAAAAAGTGGCATTTATCACCTTAGGAGAAGGCTAATTAAGCTAGAGGACTTTGTTTAAATTCCCAAGTAGCTTGCAGTGCATGAAGGTCCCTTGTGCATAATCCATTCTGATTCAAAATGCTACAGGAAAATAAGAGAGAGACAGAGACAGAACTGGAGGAACAATGGGGCCATGGATTAAAGGCACATACATTATTCAAACCTTTGTCTGGCTTCAGTGGAGAATTGAATTAAGTTTTTTTGAGCTTTCACTGTTGGGAAATGAAACTAAGTTCTTCCTTCCTGGAGAGGCAAGAGTGTCATGTCAGAATGGTAGCCAGTCATTATGAGTGAGGTATATAGGTACTGGAATTAAGTGAATACCAACATGAACCTGTTCTCCTTATAACTTGATACATAAACAAGCTGGGACCATAAAAAGCCTTTTTATTAATTTTTTTTTTTAGGGAACCTTGTATCATTCAGGCTTCTGAAAATCATATCTCTGTTCTGTAGGTATATATATATATTTATACACATACATATTTTTATATATATATATATGAGTAGTTATGGCTCATAACTTTCACCAGTGTGTGTAGCCATTCTGATGTGGTGCCAGAATTGCAGCTGCAATGAGCCGTACAAAGGTTTATGTGTGGATCTGGAAAAGAGTGGCAGTTTCAGAGTGAACACAGGAGCCCCACAGATGTAAGAGGAATCAGAGCCCATGCTGGGCCTGGTACCCAGAAATGACAAGTGGTATCACAGATTTTACAGCAAGTAATTGCAGGTAGAGAAATAATTAAAAATAATTAAAAAGAGAAATAATTAAAAATCTTGTTGATATCTCTGTATGTTATGATAGCTTTACTAAAAAAGGCAAGCTAACTCTTTCACATGAAGTGGGCCACCAGATTTTCAAAGGAGCTATAGAAATGACTGTTTCTGTGTTTCTGACAAGATGTGGGAAAAAATTGAGCTGCCACCAATTTGAAGGATTTTGAAACAATGCTCTATATACAATCAAGACTTGAGAAAATGCAGATTTATTTATAATAGCAAGAAGCAAATAATCCATGGGATCCTATTCTGAAAGCAAAATAATTACTTCAGTTGGGAAGGATATATATGCATACAGATGTGTACATATGCATGCACGTGTATGATACATATTATATAAGTGTTGACCGCTTGCCTGCTTCAGATTTTTCCAGCTTGGGAGCTACTTTATTCATTAATAGCTTGTGCACTAAAGCCAGTGTGTTGTCACTGTCTTCTAGCTGAATTGGTCAGCTTTCTGTATAAGTGCTTTATATGTGGATTTTGACCTTTTATAGTTTATCTGTTGAGGAGAATCCCAGCTTTGCATCTGCTCATGTCTTTGCCCTTTATCCATGGAGCTACATGTACTTTCATCTTCCTTTACACAAAATTTAATTAGTTTATTGTCACACAGTAATCTCTATTGATTTGTTTCTTTATGTTTTGATTGTGCTGAGACAAATATCTTCTCTGCTTGACTGCTACTTGCATGTAAACTTAACTACCAATTACTTTTCATATATTCCCTTCCTTAGTTTTTAACAGTGATCGAGAACAAAACCTGTCTTTAAAAATGTATACCTATTTAGTTGGCTTTAGTTAGGAGTCATGTTGATGAAAGTGCACAAATTCTTTGTTTAAAAAATAATTCTATTGGCTTTAAAGGAATTTCAGTATATGCTTGCTTATGTTAGGGTCTTATTATTGTAAATGAGCCCACTGGAATAGTGCCTCAGATTATTTTCAGTGCTTACAAGAAAAGAAATTAATGCACATTCAGAAATTTGCAGTCTCTTGGACTAGATCAGGACCAAAAACTGTTGGATCATTGATGCTTCAAGGCAATGTATAAATATTTCTGTTAATACAGTGATTCAACTGTAATGAGCATTCTGTAAGATCACACTTAGGGTGAAAGGGAAAAGGAAGAACAGGCAGAAATGTCCTGCTCTTTGAGAAAACAAGACAGTCTGGAGATAAGAGAAATTAGAGGGAAAAAAAAATAAAGGAAAAGAATAGAAATTAATTCTAAAATTCAGCAAGGCAGTGGAGTTTCCCAAATGTTGAAATAACTTTCACATGCTTTCAAATACAAGTCTAGGCTGGGAATCCTTTCATTACTGTTCCCTTTGCCCTCCTAGTAGAGCTACCCTTGTTCCTTGTGAGAAAGATAAAGTTCCTTAAAAGCAGCTGGAACTGTGGCTGAAAATGAGTGCTTTTCTGATAACTTTTGAGATGACAGCAGCACTACACTATACTTTGTTCTGAGTGGTAAAAAAGAAACTCCTGGTGGTGAGATCTATAGTAGCTAGCAATTTAGTGCAGTAGAAGTAAGTCAGCAGACAAAAAAAGGTGTTGAGGCCTCTACACCAACATTACAGGCAGTTTGGGATTCTTACTTGGGACTAGATCTATTTTTTCTGCTGGATCAGTCATCCTCACTATGCAAAAGAGTTGCAACTATCCAAAACACAAGCCTTTGGTTGCAACCCTTTTGTCCCTTGGAAGGACTGGAAAATGTAGCACACACTCAAACCAGAGAATATTGTTTAGCTCTCTCCCAAAAGAATCTACTCAGCATGTATCAGAATTGCTCTGCAAAGAGACCAACACAAGATAAACGGGATTAAGTGAGAGTTTTATTTCAAAAGCACACTATCACTGCACTAAGAGACTTTTTGCTCTGTCTCTGAATATCAAAGTTATGACTTTTTGTTAAAGGAATGACTGAAAGAAGGGGCTGATAATGGCAAAAATCTTACACAAATGTTTTCTCATTTTGACAATGTTTTTGCAGCTTTTGTGCAGTTGCTGACATAGGAGAAAATGAATTGCAAGCTGGTTGAAGAAATCCCCTTCATAACCTTCTGTGAATAGAAATCCATTCCAACTTTGAGTTGTCTGGAGAAAACTCAGGACATTACTAGGTTCTGTTTGGATGCTCATACCACATAGGCAGGATCAATAATGGGGATAATTATTTTAATACTGAGCTATAAAATATTAACTCAAAGAGCAATTCTGTTGGGATATATTTCCAAATCCTTTCACTGCTGTCTCTTCCAAAGAATTATATTCTATTTCAGTTCACCTGCAATTTAACACATAACTGCTATAAGTAAATGAGCTGTAACATGCCTTCTTTCCCATTATGTGTGTCCAGAGACATTACTGTTATCAAAAAGTTTCTCTCTACAGGGTATTACCCCTACCATAAGGGAAAAAAAGTGAATTTTGTTTGGTCACAGTACCTTCTTCTGAGAAAACTGGTTTTTGTCATTTGGATTTTTTTCATTTGGATTGGAAATAAAGCATGACTCTTCAATTATTTGTAATAGTTCATAGTATAGCATATATAGACAGCACCAAAGACATAGTAATGCTCTTCCAAAATGAAAAGGTCTTTATCTCAAATTACTTCTCAATGCTTTTGGGAGAAAATATGTAGCCAGTCGGAGCTACATGTTAAGACATTTCTATTTGTCCTTCAACTACTTTATGTCGATAATACTTAAGATTCTCTGACTGCATAAAAAATTGCATTAGCAGATTGAGCTATAGGCTTGTTATGAGCTCATGTTCTGTCATGGTTCTAGTATAGAAGAGGGAATCAGATGAGTATGAAGTTTATTAATCAGAATGCTACCGATTTACTAAATACCTCTGAAAGATACTTTTTTTAAAGTTCATTTCACTTCTCACAAAGCTTAAAACTTATCTGCTGAAAAAAAATGAATTCACTTCAAAATGCCACATAAGGAAGTGGATGAATACAAAGTGAGATGCTGCAAATGGAGCAGGATGGCACCACTGCACTCCCTGGTGATATCACACTGCTGGTATTCACTTCTCTCACCACAGGACAGGAGAGGGGAAGGCACAACTGTATTATCTTAGCTGTTGTGATATATTAAGCCTGACATGCTGCCAAACCCCATGTGTATTAATAAGTTTCTCCCACTGATCCCCAATGGCACTCAGATGGGTTCATTGGTAGATTGTGGCAGACATTTAAATGTTTGAGTTGGGCAATTTGAGATGAACTGTCATGATTCATTATCCCTATTGAGGGAACAGTGCCAGGAAGTATCTGGCTGACGACTTGAGAGACACCTAGTAAGCAGAATAAAACCCCAACTCACTCATCAAATCTCGCAGCATTGCTGAGGGGTCTAAACCCAATGACCATTACAAGACATTGCCACTTGTAATAAGCCAGGAATTAAAAGCTGTTGTTATTAGGGACTTAAACTCAAAGGTTGGCAAACAATATGCTCCCAAATCACGGTCTATCTCCAACTGACAACTGCTGCCTGCCCCTTGCCCGCAGGGTGTATCCGCGTGTATGTAAATGCAAATTGGAAGGCAATGAATTACTGGTTACAGGAATAAACAGCTCCTGATTTCTTTTAAAATGTAGTTTTTTTTAAAATGTCCCTCCCTCCTTTTATGGAGCTGATTGTTGACAGCAGTGCAGAGCTGAGCCATTTTGCAGTACTAAGTAAAAACTTTTGACTGAAAGGGTCAAGGTGACAATGGGAAGACTAACTGATTGCTTTTGAATTCAGGCTATATTCTGTCTTATGAATTCTAAGCAGAATTCAGTTGTTGTACCTTCTATTCTTTCTCAGGTAACACATAGAATCTTCAGTGTAGTGATAATAAATCCTTACACAAATTTCTAGAGTTTTTACTGTCCAGAAAGCTATTATAGAATGTTGTGCCTCTATATTAAAACAAAACAAAACAAAACAAAACAAAACAAAACAAAACAAAACAAAACAACCCCCAAAAAACAAAATCCCAAAAGTTCTTTGATAGAACAAGAAGAATTCTAAAATTCTGGGGGACAGGAATTATATTTGATTTATAACCTAATATAAGGAGAAACAGATAACACCCATCTACCCTCCTTTTTCTTTATGAAGAAATGCCTTTTAAGAGATATTTTTGTTCCATCATTGTTGGATAATCAAATATCTCAGGTTTCTTCACCTGCCATTGTAATTGCAAATATGTTTTCTATTTTTGTGAAGAAATAAATGAACCATTTTTACTCAAGTTCTTCCAAAGGTCTGTAATTAACTATGTTTTGGCACTGGGACTGAAGCTACTAGCTAAAGGTTAAGCTTTATAGGTTTACAGTTCCAGTCATATTTGCAGGACCACTTTGGTCTCTTTACACTCCTGCTTAGGCTTGCCAGGCATTGTGGATTTCTGTCGGTTGCTTTTCAAAGATTCTAAAATAAATTGTTTTTCTTCAAAAAGTATTTTCCTAAATCTCTTGTCTGCCATTTGTCCCCTCATCTGTATACATTTATTAAACACATGTCAGCATGAATGGTTTAGAGATGTGATTATTTAGCCTTTTAGGTGGAAGAAAAAGCAGCTAAAACACCTGAGGAGCAAATCAAATGCAGCATTCTTTCATATTTGGATGAATACTTACGTCGTTAGAGAAAATGAATTTTGTGACCTTTCCTACTACTATCCTTTGTTGTGCAGCATTCAGTATGAATGGTGGTTTTTGCTTTGAAGGCACATTCAGTAAGCCAACATTAGGGTACCCAGCTGCCTGGGAGCCATGGTGCAGAAAACCAGAGGACAATGACAGTCACGAATGAAATGCCTTTGCAAAGCTACTATGGACAAAGGTATAATTATGTTGTATTATTATTCTTTCATGCATCTCCTAGTCTATAAGTGCAAATACACCCATTTGTCTTGTCTGGATAATGCTTTGGTTTGAAAAAGCTCTAAAGGAATCCTCTCATCTCTCATTTCTTGTTGTGGCACAGTGATTTGATGTGTTTATAGTCAGTACGATTTGGCTAAATTGAAATCTATAGCCAAAATAAAGCTCATTGGGACCTGAATTTATATTTAATACCTTTCAGTGTAACAAAAATAAGAAGGAGGGTTTAATTAAGGCTCTATGATGATGTGTGTGTTAAAAAACAAGTGGTATAGAACAATTTCAAACTTTTATGTTGTAAAAATATGCTACATGACAAAATGCAAACTGGATAAATAAATATCTGGTTAAATAATTGAGGTTTCAATTTTTTTAAAAATAAGTTGATAGGTTCAAATATTATCCCGTCAATTCATCATCATGTTCTTTGCTTGCTTGTGGTTTTTCTTGCAAGAAATGAGGCATTCATTAGGACCCATTTTTTAGGGACTTCTTTTTTAATACTGATTCTTTGAATATCAGTATAGTCTAGAGAACAGATGATTACTTTTTATCTGGGAGGAAACCCAAAGAACCAAAGGTAGTATGTGTCAAAGTAAAACTCCTCCAAGTATAAAAAGCTTGACTCTCAGATGTGCTGCTTTGTGATGAAATTAACACAACAGCATATGAGGTCAGTGTGAGATGTAGCATTACAATTTGTGTTTGATAAAACTGATTATCTGCTTTTTAGTATCTCCTCTGTGGGTACTGAACGTTATATATGTTATCAATTAGTGATATAAGCAGTAGGAAAATAGAAAAGACAGATAGACAGACTATCTTTTAACTTATTCTATAGAATCTTGGGAAAGTTTAGGTTGAATTTGCATGTATTTACATTCTGTCATACCTGTGATTAGATGCAGCATTAATTTATCATGTGTGTGAAAATTTGACATACCTCAGAAATAAAAAATCAATAAAATAAAATGAATCCTGTTCCTTTATATCTGCAGTCAGGAATGTGAAGCAGATTTCAGCTCAGTCATCAATTTAAATCATCTCAGATCAGAAAGAATCAGAAAGATGCCCCTGGATGGTTGCTTTAGGGCATGATTTGATAGTTTTGAAACCAGTTTCTAAGGAAAATATATTTGACTTTCAGACCACACTAGGGTAACTAAAACTGATTGTTACCCACTTTAGCATTGTCAGAGAAAAGACCGGGAAGGGAAATAGCTTATAAAATCAAGTAATCTGGTACAAAACCTGAAGAGATCCTATTTTTAGACCATGGTACTTCTGAAGTAGCTACTTAGGAAAAAAGCTTGTAGTGATTCTGGATTTTGTGCAGAGAATCCATCATTTAGGACTGTCAGTTCAAAAGGACAAGAAATCATGTTAAGAATTTACAATTCTCACTGTAGACAGAAGCTGAAATGCTCCCTTTTGAGACAACTACTTTATTAAAAAGAATTTAAACAGAAAAATTCAGAATCCATTCCTCATCTGTGAGGTGGGTTAGTGTGTGGGAATGTGATAGGGATCATTTGGACTCTGGTTTTAGATGCAGTGGGACTAGGTCATGTTTCACCATGTGTATTGCGCAGAAAATAAAGAGCACTGTTCAGGATCAGACTGGATAAGAGTGCTCAAGAAAAACAAACGAATGGGTTTTATTGTTCCCTAAATAAAGGGAGTAGAAATTGGAGAATAGTTCTGACAAGACAAAGGACTTCCTGTTTTATTCTCTTTCACCTGCATGTAAGAAATATGAATTCGTGCATAGCCACGAAGAGACTAGCCTTGGGTTTCTTTTTTCAAATGAGCTTAGAGTATCCATCCATCCATCCATCCATCCATCCATCCATCCATCCATCCATCCATCCATCCATCCATCCATCCATCCATCCATCCATCCATCCATCCATCCAAAATCCTCCTCTTTTCTTCTGTAATCAATTTTGTCTTTTCATGTCTGTTTCATATGCACAGTCATTGGACTGGGTACCACTCCTCCAATCTGAGGGTCTTGTTAAGCTATATAGAAGTGACTGGTACAGAAAATAGGTCATAGGTTATAAAAGAAGGCAGGAGTTTATATCAACAAATACAACAAAGTGTTTGTTACTTTCCAAGCAAGTAAAATGTGTCTTGCATCTTTTTCTCATTATATTTACTTTCTCACTTTCTTATCACCATTTTTGTGAGTAGAGAAGAAAGTTATCTCTGAACAGACAACTAATTCAGTTTTGATTTGCATGTAAACTTTTCTGATTTAATTTAAATCAATAGTTGCTTACCAGAGGGCTGATTAAGCATTATAAAATTGATTTGCAAAACACAATTATGTTTGACATAATTGGAAGGTTTCTGACTGTCAGTTATATTGTGGTGTGTCCTACCTAGCCACAAAAATATTTAATCAAGATTCTTTGCCATGGTTGATTCCCTCTGTCAAAGGATTTAAATCACATGTCCTGACTATGCAATAGTATAGCTTTGGGCTGAAAGACGTAAATGTGTTTAATAAAATCAATTCAAATCCTTTTTGTAGGCCTCAGGATTACTAAAAGCAAGACAAGTCCTCCTCTTAAATGACATCTTAAGGTCTCAAGTTCTCTGTTACAATATGATGATTAGTATATAAAATTCCATTTCATTCATTAATGAGTCTAGATAATGTTGGTACTAGCCATGATTAGATGCAGACAGAAGTACTCAGATCCGTCATTGTTTTCTTGCTCCTTTACTTGTAACATTAGTAGCATTGTTTCTTCATATGCAGTCATGATGATTTGTGATTTTAGAGCTCAAGTATCCAGTTCTTTTTCCTGTTAATGAAACTCGAGGTGTCCAGGAAGTGCTGCAGAGTGACAGCAGTAAAATCCTTGATGGCCACAGGTTTGTTAGAATGCAAAATTGTCATAAATAGGGCACTTAGTGAAAATGGTCCTAAAAGATACTAGATCTAGACACAACTCTTTCATCTACAATGTCAAGAAATACAAAGATGGGATATTTAAAAACAGACTACTGTCATTTTGAAGATCCTCTGACAGTTATTTCAGTTTTGTTTAAAAAGAAATATTTTTCTTTTAAATCACAAGTGTTAAACAGAAATAAAAACAATTACCTTGGATGTCCTATGTGTGAAAATTGCTCAAGTTTTACACTGGTGTGAAATAAATATATCAAATTTTTTATCCTTTAGCAACATCTAGTTATCAATATAGTGGCTAAGTCTGTAAATCACTAGGTATTGTGTAAGTGTGTATTTAGGCCATATAGCAAATTTATATACTAATAAAAAATGTATTCCTGATTTTTCTCACTCAAGAGCCATATTCATAAAGTCCCCTCTAATTTTCCCTGTCATATTGAACAGATTTAAAAAAGAATCTCTGTAATTACTGTTTTCCAGTAGATGAAACAGAAAGAGATGCCAAAACAATTTCTAGGTTTTAATAGATACAAACACAAAGTCTTTGGTGAAGTCTGAAGAAGGTGTTTTCAAAATCAGATATCTACTCCAGTTACCAGACTGTGCCTTTTGCTATTTTGTTAACATTATGCTCAATCTCTTGTGACAAAAAATTGAATGGCCAACTGGATTGTTTAAATGCCACCTAATGGTGTTTCTATGCTTACTATTTAAACAGTGATAACATTATTCATGCCTAATGGTATCTATGTCAAGAGCTGCATTGTAAAACTGAAGAAGCCCTATAAAATCCTGTCTTGTACCACCTTGCCACTTCCAGGTCATCCTAAACCCTCATTCAATCTTCCTTTCTTAACCCGGTGAAGAATACAAGATACTTTCATGCTCAGAAATTAATCTGCTCAGGGGCTACCATCACTGAGAGAAGCTCTGTAGTTCTTGAGGTTTAACAATTTCCACGAATTTCAGATCAGGGAGGAGCAAGGCATAGCATGGTAATGTTTTTATTCTTATATTTGTGTTTGTATTTGCAATTGCACTGAGTGAAATTCTCTCTTTCTCTCTCAGACAACATCTATATACCCTAAATTATGTTTAAATACCAAAGCGTTATTTAATATAGCCAGAGGGGGAAAAAAAGATAACCCATTATTGCCCTGAGTTCAGGGATATCCTTTGAGCTATGCCACGAGACTCACATAGTCACAACTAGTTTTTATAATCCCCTTAGGCAATGCTGAAACTATAAACATGATGGGAATGAAATCTCACCATGTGTATCTAATGGCACCAAAGAGAGTAACTAGAATTGGTGCTGACACAGCATTTGGCTTGTGTTAAAGATTTAGCATACTACACAAATCCCTGTGGCTTTTAGATCATTAGAAGAGGCTGTGGTGAGAGACTGTCTCAAAATACATGCTAGTGAGGTGTCTACTGGTGCCATAAGAAAGCTCGCAAACTGAGGTGCTTTGCTCTATTTGGACAGGGCAAATAACCTTAGGAAAAGAGAGGTGTATGCATATACCTAACTCTTGTTTAGGCAGTAAAGGCAGAGCATGGAACAGTGAAACATACATTAAAACAATATTAAAAAGTATATTAAAGTAATATATTAATAGTTAACAGTATTATTAATTCGTTTAAGTTAACTAATCAATTTATTACTAATTAATTATTAAAGCATTAAAATAATATATTAAGATATATCAATGCACGACGATGTGAGGTAGTGATTGTTAGATATGTGCATGCATATATGTGTGTACATATATATATCTAAATATGTACATACACATATGCATGTATCTGTGTGAATATTGCCTAAATTTATGAGACCCATTTACACTGGTGCACAGTGGGAGTCCCATACAGAACTATACTTTCTTCCCTTTTAACTGATGTAAAAATGGAAAAACGCCACTGAAATGAAAAGTTACTGAGGGATTCAATCAAATCAAGATTATGAATATCAGACCCTGAAAAATAGATGTAGTCATACATCAGAACTTCTCCCTCTTATTCTTTATATTTAAAAATTCTAGTGTAAGAAACCCTTTGTTACAAGTGAAAAGTATTCTAAGAATAGAATAGTTTTCAGAAAATATAGATTTAAAAAAATTAAACATTATTAATAAGAATTATTTCAGACAGATCATTTCTCCTTGAAAATATTTCCACTGAACAATTTTGAATGGATATTCTTTCTTGTTTGGATGTACACTGCATGAGGAATTGCTTTTTTTTCTTCAGTGAAATTTGTCTCCCTGCTAGGAAATCTAATTCATTTGAGAAATGCTCAGCAAAATTTGTCACTTAAACATTGTAATTATAAGGAAAGCAATCTATATACTAACAGACATAGACTTCAAAAAGTTTGCCATTAACTTTTGTGGATATTTGTTTGGATTTAGTACTGGCATTTCATACTTTTCTGCTTTCCTATATGAGGATTTCTTTATTTCAGTCTTTCCTGTGAAAAATGTCTCCTGTTTTTGACATTCCTCATTGCTTTCAGTTTCTTTGTTTACTTGCTATTTTATCTTTGGGATGATTTTTTGTTACTCAGGTTGCTTGAGCATTCAAGTAATAAGCCTCCCACTGTTTTTTTTTTTTTTTTTTTAATGACTTCTATAATTCATGGGTTTAGGCAATATCAACCATGTCTCAGTTAACTATAAAAGTGAGTTCTTACTCATCCCTGCTCCCTTTGTTTAATAATAAAAGTCTAAATTCAATGCAGCCCTAAATCGTGAGTTCAGGTCTTGTCCCTAAAGTTAATCAGTCACCTTGCCAGCCATACCAGAAAATTCCTGTCAGATTGATTGTCAGTTAATTGAAGGTCAGCTGGGGTTATTACTTTATATTTATATTATCATGTGTGCTGCTTAGTGATACTTAGTCTTCAGCAGTTCCCCAGGCTTCAGTCCATCCCACTTGAATCAATTTGAATGTTTCTTGATAGCCATGAAATGTTCTTAAGGATTAGTAATTAAAGTTCATTTCTATATTACTGATAATATTCTATATAAATGAAAGATATAATTCAGAGAATGAGTGTACAATTGTGTAGCTAATTTAAATGCCCTAAGATATAGCAAAGAGGAATTCAATAGAAGGGTTTATGAAAATTACCCAACAAATATGTAATTCTCTATTGTACATGCACAATTACCTCATTCACATGTACAACTGTAGCTATTTTTCAAAAAAAGGTATGCAGCATTATTGATATTTGTAACCCTACAAAAAACTCCTGAAATGAGTGCTTGTGGTGAACTGCAGTACCTTCCTTCTTTCCCATGAAGTTTTCCCTGCTGAGATCCTCTATGAGATCAGTGTCTCTGGTGGTAAAAAGTGTCTAGAAAGATAGATGGCTGACTGTGAATTTCCTGGAAATGAAGGGGTCCTCAGGAAGTGTAAAGAGTCTGCTGCTCCCAGTACAGCACCTACCAGCTCATATTGTTGTTGCCATGAACAAGAATGTAAATGCTACAATTAGGGTACAGGCAAGAGTGAGAATTTCAGAGAAGAACTTCATGTGTCACAATATTGAAAGTATCTAAAGTGTCCTAAATTTCAGCTGAGACAGGCCATCTTTCAGAATCAGCCTCCTCTCTAATGGGTGTAGCATATTCATTATGCATCTTGTCCATTCTGAGGATTGAATAGAGCCTGTTTAAAGTCTTATTTCTGTGTAATTGCTGTCAATATTTATTAAACCTCATTGCAAAAAGAGAGAAGGGCAGGGGAATCAGCCTCACTGGTGACAGCCTGAATTAAATAGAAAGAGGTAGTAGCCAGCTTTCTGCTATATTTCTCATTTAGGACTAGGTTTTAATCTAAATGCTGCTGAACAATTTTGATGATCTCTAAAACAATGGCAACAGAGCTGCTGAAAATTGAAATACGGTCCAGAATTTCATATATTTTATTATATTACCTAATTTGAACCTCATAGTTCAGCTTCTACCTCTTCCCTATAAGAGCTTGTGGAATCAGACCATACTGATAAAAGACAAAATGGCCATTTAAGAAGAGAATGAGATTTTTTTCTAGAAAACATTTCTGCAGTCATTGTCCACTGCAGCCACAGGCTTACGCTCTTGGGAAGCAGTGCTCTGCCTCCAGAGCTCTTATCTCAGGAGAACCACAAGTACCAGAACTGATCTGGGGGACTTTTTTTCTTTTTGCCTCTGCACTGAGGGTTCCTATCTTCCTCCTTTCTAAGATTATTCCCTTGAGCAAGTTTTATCCATCAGTGGCTAAATCTTAGATGATGCTTCTGTAAAAATGTTATGGTGTACCATTAATGAAATAGCTCTTATTTCCTTAAGTTCTCTCAGCTCAAGCTGCTTCATCCCACCTCCAGTGATTCACAATTTCATATGGAGAGGGCCAGCTGTGGTCTTTAAAAATTCCTTCTTTTGAATCCAGTACTGCCTAGAGTTTCAACTGTTTCAACTGTCACTTTTTTCAACTGTCACTTTTTTAACTGCCTGTTTTCAGGAGTTGTTCAAAATTTCATTGTGTTTCTATAGCTTCGAATTTCCAATGGTATTCAAATATTTCCTCTTGAATTTTTTTTAACTATTTTGTTAATTTTGCTCCAAAGTTCTATGTCTCATAGTAGCTTCCCTTTTGGAAAGCTCTTGAGTTCCTTAAACTTTTCAATTGTCATTAATTGATAAACTTTGTCTAGAAATCTGGTAACAACAAATCCATTGTGACAGCAAATAAACTGCTGAAAAAGTTCTGTTCTTTCTCTCAACAGTATACTATATTATGTCCATGAAATTGTAAATGTCAATTGTATTTTCTGGGGAAACTGAGGACCTGAGAAAGCCTAAGAGACCTTTTCAAGGACATGAAATGAGTCTGTCCTAGTTTTAGGACTAGAAATAAACATGCATGTCTTAATCTCTGAATTAAATCTTAGTTATAGTCTACCTGTTCTGAGAAAAGGGCCTTAGAAAGCCATATCAGTGAGAACTTTTGGACTCAAACAGTAAATAAATGATCATCAAGTCTCAGCTAAGATCGAAATCCAGAGCTTTTATTGCAAATTTTCGTGTGTAGGAAATAAGGAAAATACCTGCATTTTTGATCATAAGGGAGGTTTATAAATCTGAAAGCTAGAGAAGAACAGGTTTGATTTTCATATATTTTGGATGCACATTGCAATCACAGGGAGAGAACTAAAGTGGAGTTGGATTAAGTGATTACATAAAGCTATTTATTAAAGATAAATGATTCAAAGGCAGGGTTGGAATGGACTTCAGGATGTCATTCAGTTCACCCATCTTGAACAATGCAAAATAAAACTGCACTACAATAATCAACTGTCAAGATTATTCTTAAAGGTAGTTAGCAAAGGAAATTTCACATCCTTTCTAGTCCTTCTGGAAAGGTTTTCATTGTACTGCTTCACTGGAATCAGAAATAAGGAAGTAAAGGGGTTTTGAGAATGGAGGAGAAGGATTCTTTCCATATCTCTATGTCAGTTAAATTTCATGCATAATCATTAAGGAAAGCTATCCTTCTTGTGCCTTAATTAAATAACCCTTAAGAATGAAGTACCATGAGGGACAAGGTTGTGGTGAAAACTGTAATTATTTCCTAGGGCTATTGATTTTATGCTAATGATTTTAAATGATGCATACAACTTGCATCTCATAATCTTACCTAGAATGGCAGGTGCTATTTTGGGCTTTCTGTGTCACTTGGGAGAAGGCTTGTTTGGACATATTTCATCCTGTGTGTCTACAGTGGTTAGTGCAAAGGTTGGTGTGTGGGAGACGCAGCTCAATATCAGGTCAAAGAAAATGTTTTTACTTTTAGTTAGGGGAACTAAAGTTGGAGAGAATGGAGAGAAGGAAAAACTAAAAGTGAAGAGAAGGAGATAATGTGTAAAACAAGCCAGAGCAGACTGTCTCTGGCTATCCACTGAGTATGAAAGGTTTTTGAAATCGAGATTCCTGTGGATGAAACAGTTTCTCCTAGAAAATTCCCAAGACAGCGTTCATCCCTGAGGAATAATTCCAATACACTTATTCTTACCTGACAGGGTTTTAATCACAAGGTGGTCTTCACATACAGATGTCACAGCTTTAAATATTTTTAGTATCATTTGGGCTCTACTTGTTTTTTTTCTTTCCTGCACTGCCCATATTTCAGTGTCTATGCATCTCTCTTTAATCACTTAGCACTTAGTGTCTCATCTGCCATTCTCACTAATCATCACCTCTGATTATTAATGGCACCAGGTCTCCCTGTGATTTGCCCTTTGTGGCCAGCTACTTTTAATTTGGCCTGAAGTAACTGCAAAATTGTTAGACGCCAATTATAGAGCAAAATGATGCTTGGCAATAGGACTAGAGGTGTATTTTTTTTGGTGATTTTAAAAATAATTTTACTATTATTATTTTTTACACTATGGGACACACTAAGATTTCCAATTTGGGAAATAATTTAGAGGTATTATCACTCCACTCTGATTTAATCTGCTATTAAAATGAAAAAAATATCCAAACCCAAAAGATTTTATATGAAGGTTTTAAAAATGATGATTGGAAAGCCAACAGGCTGAATTGCAATTCTAGACACATATTAGACACCTTTTATGACATTTTATTTGCACAAGTAATAGTGCTGCAGTGTTTATGTGAATAAGTGTTAATCAAGGAGTAAAAAATGTTTTGAAAGAAACTGTTCATAAACAATCATGAGGCTTTCATTACTAGATTAGATTGCTACTAATCTTTGTTGTATAGTGTCTGCTAAAACCCAAGAAGATAATCTTAGGAAACCACATGATGTGAATAACATATTAGTTCTCATGAAAATTTAGGCATTCGTAGTATATAACTCTTATTTAGTAGCTTAAGTAGAATGGCAATGTTGCATTGTAATTTCAGACAAGGACAGAAACTGTAGAGAAATTTACTTTAGTTTTTCTGAATGTTCTACATTAGTAAATATACATGTAGTAAAATTCATGTAGTGAAGGAAAGGGCAAATGACCTTTACTAAGTACAAGTGGATAGGTAGGTCTGTGATTCTTTATTTCACTGTAAACTTGCATCCCAGGTAGAACATCATCAAACACATAGGGATTAACTGAGCATTGAAAGAAGGAGATAAAGATTAATTTAGTACCGAAAGAATATCACTCTAAATGATAGATCTTTCTTCACTCATGCCTCCGACGTATTTTCTTGGACGCAAACAACACTACTCCTCTTTTGCTTTAAAAGTGTTGGGTTTCCTTTTTGATTCATAAGTGCAATTCCTAGCAGTCTACTCCCTTGTATACACACACACACAGAGTCTTCCTTTTTATGCTGAAAGAAGGTGCTGAAATGAAGATGCTGAAATAGTTTCTGGTCATTCTTTCATAGATATTTCTGTGCTATGGTATTTTCTAAGGCCGAGCCTGAGGTCTTATAACCACCATCACTACAACTAGTGAGCGAAACGCTGCCAATCCTTTCCATTCTTTCACTGAAAATTATCTTTGATCCATCCTTTTAAATGCCTGTTATCTGTTACCACTACTAATCAAGGGAATGACTGATCCTCTCTCAGAAACAGCAGTGATATGTCAAGGCATAATGACAACTGATTCTAAAGAGCAATAGTCAGCTGTGGAGGGAATGCAGAACCAGAAACAATAGATAAGGTTGCAGGATGAAGCCAAGATGCAGTAAGATGACTTTTGTACCATGTCTTCTGGGAGGTGGCTCTAATAGAGCCCATGATAATTCACTGCCAGCGTGCTCGAGAAAAAAATGTGTCATCTTTGCCTACACAATGCATGCCTGAAGCTGTAATTCTGAGTAAAATTCTAAGTGAATTTTAGATTCTGAGTAATTCTAAGTAAAATAAACAATCTCTTAGAAGGCATATCAATAACATCATGTGTCACTTGTGTTAAATTTTTATCAGTCTTTGCAAAAAACACTGTCAATGACATCAAATAACGATCTGATAATCTGATTTTCTCTTACCAGGGAAAAAAGTCTCTGCCAGATAGGAGACAAGAGTAAATCTACAGCTATTTCAATCTAAAGTAAGATGACACTTTCAGCAAGAGGATATTAACATTCATCAGCTGATGGTAGCAGATCATGTACGTATGTGGATTTTCTTGGGCATTCAATGAACCTCAAAGACACTGAGAGGCTATGAAATGACCTTGTGTGCATGTTAGGTGATATTGATCTCTTTGTCTGAAATAATACAAGCAAAATTTTTAATACAGATTATATAAAGGTTTTAAAAGTCTGAAGAGTACTGAGAACATTTGTCATACCTACAGAACATTACAATTTTGCCTCCTTATGTATATAGGATGACGTTTTCCAATTCTGTCCTAATGGTGCCAAACTGATGACCTTGAAAACTCTGAGCTCCAAGCACTGCTTTGCTGAACACCACAGAATAGACAGAATTAGTGAAGGCTTCATTTGAACTGCAGCACCATTTGTCTGAACTTTCAGCCTCCAGGGATCTGCTCTAAGTAGCAGTGGTGCACATTCATAAGGATGTCGCTTTTGGTAGCAATTTTTATGAGAATGCCTGAGGAACTAGTTCATTTCATGTAAACTACAAAAAAGATCTCTGACAGATCTTTTCAAAAGATCTCTGACTACTTTTATGGATTTGAATATATTAGCAGAGCCAGAGTCATCTTACCTGGAAGGACATCACATAGCACTGAATACAGATTACTCCTCTCTAAAAATTACCAATACATTCTTGTAATATATAACCCATTGACTAGTTTTTGAGTATTCAAGGCAGGACACTGATTTAGCTGAAGAATTCTTAGTGCACTAAAGTACATGAATCTTTAAAAGAATTCTGTCAAGAAATGTAACCACCAAAATTCTGACTCATGTTAAAAAATAAATGAAGATGTGGGCCATTGCTCACAAAATCCATTATAAATTGCAATGCTTCGCACTTTGCTTGAACCATGAATAAAAGTAGGGAGATTTTTAACTTCCTGCTTCACTTTGAATCAAATTTTAGTAATCTTCCAAACTTGTCTGAAAGTGAAACTGAATATACATAGTGTATTTGGCTAGCTCCATCTCACTGAACATCTACTTTACTCATTCTGGCATGATATAAATAATAAAATACGAATAACCATTTTTAAACTATTTTTCTTTCAAGAAATATTTTTATCAGTGCTTTTTTTAACACAGCAGATCTTCTTTTGATAAAATAAGTTAAACCAAGAAAATTGAAATAGAAGCTTCTGCTCTACCTAAAGTTATTGTTTTGCATATTTGCCACAGGTTTTTCAGTCAGATTAATCAAAACTTGAGTGCTACAGCTGAAATTCAAAAGACCAATGACTGTAACACAGAAGAGATCATTTAAGCTTTTCCTGTAACTAAAATTTCAAGAAGGTATAATGTGGATTTTGTTTTTAAAAGTAAAAGTTCAATGGATGTATTTGAGATACTCCAACATTAACTTTCTACACTGTTGATGGCACTGGCAAGGGGTTGATGATATAATTTAGAAACACCGTAACTTAAACACACAGATTATGGTTTGATCAAACCAAAAAGATTTAATGTATTTAGGGGGTAATCTGATGTAGAACACTTCTTTACTCCATTCAGTTAAGTATGATTTCCCCTTCATATACTCATGCTGACTGCATAAAAATTAAATTGACTAAATTTAATTTTTGATCCAGCTGGTCTACTGACCAAATTTCCAGTGAGAATGCCAGGAGAAACAGTCAATATTTTGATGACTCACAAACAAATTCACAGCTGGAGAACTTTTAAGAAGGTATTTATTTTTTAATTTCTTCATATTTTCCTGATTAGAAAGTCTGTAGCAGATACCCACTTCAACTGCATCAACATTGTTCTGCCTGCTAATCTTGATCTGTAAAGTCTCTGCAAAGTAATAAAATCTTGAGCTATCCAGCTTCATTGAATATCCAGGTTTGATTTATTTCCTTATTTGAATTTCTTTCTTCATTATTCCAGCCGTTTTGTTTATTAATGTGGTAGCTGACAGAACATTAATATCTCACACTAGTAGATAGATTTGTCGATAATGAAAGGATCAATGGACTGAGGATGCAGACTGGTTGAGGTGCCAAAGCTTTTTAGTACTGCTGATATTCTTCTGAAAACCCAAACTATAAAGTCAAAAGTACAGAGAGATACATCAAAGATTTTTAATTGCAGTCAGATTGGTAATAGAATTGCCCTCTCCTGGGTATTCTTAGAAGCTGAATACATGTTTTTTCAAAGTCAGCAGCTGCACTTCAGTTGCTTCACCAAATCAATTAGGAGGTTCAGCAGAGTGTGGCTTAACATCTATCAGAAGAGTATGAATATACCAACACTTGTCTGGCATAAGAAGCCACTTTGGCTGAAGAAATGGTAACATATTTAAGCACTGAATCATCAAAACGTGCAAATAAAAAATGGAACATTAGTGCAGATGCGTAGAGACTAAAGAAGCCTAATTCTCCGTTAAAAGTGGCTTGTTAACATACCACTTATTGATTTTACGAGAGGCAGAACTTGAAACAGAATGACATCAGCTCTTCTGAAAGGCTCAGTTTACATGTCTAAGAAAGAGAAATATCTATAGATGTGTGCATTGGGAGCAAAATAGGCACTGCTGCAATGGCCCAATATACTCTTTAGGATACAAATGAAGGTAATGTAGGAAATAAGTTAATAATGGAATGCATTTATAAACAAAGAACTCATTCTGTGAAAATTAGAGAAGTCATAGTAGAGAGTGCAGGCACCTTGGAGAACATTGTCTCTCCTTGCTGTCAGAAGGCAGGGCCTATATCACTCATGAGACACATTCTTCTGCTTGTTCTTTGAAGCCTCTCATGGTCTGCAAGCAGACTAAACTATGCTCACTATCCTTATCTTTGGAACATCTATCACCAGCATAGTCTCCCTTGTTAACTCTTTAAGTACAGTCACCTCACAGTCAGTGATGGGCTCATATTCCATTTCTCTCGTCACAGATTCAGCTGCTGTACTTATGATTATTTTCAATGGCCTTTGTTTTCTCCCCACATCTACTTTCTTCTTAAAATCTATTATGCAGAATTAGGCAGGGCTGTTGGAAAGAACAGCTTTATAAAGATAGGGTTCAAATCATTACTTCATACGTGTAACATTACGTCTGTTTAAACTTCCTAGTAGTATTATTGGACTTCGCAGTATCGTGATATTGTTGGCCCATGGTCCCCATCTGAACCACTATAATCAATAGATTGTTTTCTGTGGAATTGCTGTCCACCTAGTCCCTGCAGTAGCATTAGTTGAAACACCCTATACTTTGTCATACACTTCTGTTTTCAGAGTGCATTGCCAGGCTGCAAAAAGAAAATTAACTTCTTGCCCTTTGGTGACTACCTTGATAATGTTTATGGGAGGAACAAACATCAAATTGGTCCCCTTATGATAACTAGTCAAGATTTTATGCCTAAATCCTTGTTGCTGATCCATTTCAAAGGATTAATTTGGCTTTCAAAAAATATTTAGCTTTGGGAATCAACTAGTTTATTCAAATTTTACTCTGATCATGATTTCTGTACAGAAATGGTGGGGATATAAAGAAATCTTCTGCACTCTCTGTACAGAAGCACTGTAAAACTGGGAGAAATGCGGAACTAATAAGGCTGTACTTTAAAAACAGTTTGAAATAGAGGTATTGAGTTTTCAAATTGCTAGATCAAGAACTGAAATGAGAGGTATCTCCTCTATGCACAAATGACGGGAGGGACTCAGACCCTCCTTTGATTAACTATTCTGATCACTTCCTACTTATATTTAGTGTTCTTCCTGGAAGAGAAAGGTATAATTGGAGAACAGACTTTTTTCAGTGTTGCATACTCTGTGTGAGAGGTCAGCTTTCTTATATGCTGTCCCAGTCAGGAGCTTGTGACTCTTTCCCTGGCCTGACTCGATTCTGTGATTGTCAATCACTTACAGACAATAACATGTGGTAACACAGTCAATAGACATGATTGTGGTTGCAGTTGGCTGCCAAAGGCTGGGATAGTAAATACATGTGACAGAAAGGAATGTAAGTACTCAGAACAGATTAACCGAAACATAAATTAAGGAGGCAGTACAAATGAAAATACTATATTGAGGAAAAAACTAGCAGCTCATTTAGCAGTAGCTGATTTTAGAGACGTTTTGTGTAGAACACAGAAATAAATAAGAAAGGGGAAGGTTATCCAGTGACCAGATGGGGTGTGAAGCATAGGGGGGGAAAAACACTATCAAGTTAAATTTTTGCCAAGAATGCAGAATTCCACTTGTGTTAGAACTTCACAGATAACACTGTTGCTGGGCTTTTCTCCTTAAGAGGTTTGAGCTAGGTGTCATTGACTGTATCTAGCTTACTACTTGCTCTTATAAACAATGAGCTTCAAGTTATGTGTTGATTTGAATTTCCTTCAATGTCTTGTCAAATCAAATAGTTAATTTTTTAAACATTGTCCTAGATCTAGTGCTGTCTATAAAAATACGAAGAAATTACAATATTGATTTGAAAATACATTATTTTGAAAAATAAAATCACATTTTTCCTTTTCTTTTTTGAGCTAGATCATTACTCTGGATCATAAAAAGAAAACTAGGATACTTCTTTGGTCACTTTATTGCAAAGTCTGTCTTAAAGACCTGTGAGAGAAATGTGAGATTTGTCAATACTTGTGCTGGTCTTTGCAGCAGCTTATTATTGCTGCTGCTCATCTTGGCATTTTTAATGTTATCATGTTCCAAACATTCCTGAGCTTAAAAGTAAAGGTGATTTTCTAAATACAGAGGTTTAGTAATTCCTCCCTTGATTTTCTGCTGCAGCCTACTGAGAATGACAAGTCATTGACAGAGAAGATTCTTGCAAGCAGAAACCTTTCTTCCCGTTAAATCTTTCTCATGGCTGAGTCTAGACACAATATTTTAGATCTTTTTCAAGAATAGTGCGGATAAAATGGGGATTGAGTCAAAGGGAACAGCAGTGCAAAGGTCGTGCACTTTTGCAGTGACAAGTATTTATTCGGCTGTCAATGTAAAGTGCTGCTTTAATAGTTGTTCTCTGTCTTCCCTGAGGCTATAGCGGACGAGGTATGGGATGGATGGAATCAGTTCATAGTCTGGGCATAGTCTGTTTAGACTAAATAAATGTAAACAGTGGGAGGCAGATGAGAGATGTATTAGCCTGAAAAAAATTATAGCAGGACCAGTTTTTATGGCACCAAACTCTACTTTAGGAAAAAAAAGTTAAATTTTTTTTCTTTGCAGTGGTTTAACCTTGGTTGGGCACCAGACACCCCCTCAAGCCACTCTCTCACTCCCCATCAATGTGGTGGGGGGAAGAAAATAAGGAAAAGCTAATTGGTCATTATAGGGACGGTGAGATCAGTTACCACTTACCCAGGTTAAAAAGACTTGGGAAAAATCAGTTCAATTTATTGACATTTAAAAATATCGTAGGTTAGTGAGAAAAAGAGACAAAACTAAACCCACTTTTTTCTCTTCTTCTCCCTAGGCTCAACTTCAGTCCTTTATTCACAACTCTTCTATTTGCTCAAGCCCCAAGTGGCTCAGTGGCATGGGGAATAGGGCATAGACACAGTTCATAACATTCTTTGCCATTCTTTCTTCCACGTGCCCTTCCCTGCTTCAGCGTGGATTCCTTCCCACGGGATGCAGTCCGTCACAAAGTGCTCCAGTGTGGATCTTTCTTCAGGAACTGCACTAGCATGAGTCCTTTCCACAAAGCACTGTTTATCAGCAATGTCCTGCTCCAGCATGGATGCTCTCTAGGCCACAGAGCTATGTGGGCTCCTCTCCATGGGCTGCAGCTGATTCCAGAAGCCTGTTTTGATGTGGGCTTCAGCTTCATCCAGTCATGCCCACCTGCTGCAGTGTGGATCCTGCATGGACTGCAGCATGCTTCTCTGCTCCACTGTGGACCTCCATGGGCTGCAGGGGCACAGCTGCCTCAACATGATCTTCTCAGGCTGCAGGGGGAGTCTCTGCTCTGGCAGCTGAAGCACCTCCTCCTTCTTCTCCTTCACTGACTTGGTGTCTGCAGGGCTGTTTCTCTCATATTTTTTCTCACTCCTTTCTCCCACGGTGCTGGGCAGCATTTTTTACCCTTTTTTAAATAAGTTATCACAGAGGCACCACCAGCATAGGTTCAGCTTTGGAGACCTAAATGGGGGAACTGACCCTGCCTGACACAGAAAGCACTGAAGCCACCCTGGCAGCCCCACTGAACTCCTCCTACCAAAGTCTTGCCACATAAATCAAACATAAGCTTGAAAAAGTTCTTATAATTGGTTCTCACTGAATTGATATTAAATCTACATCTCTGCTTTTTAAGATATTTATGGAACTAGGAAGTAGATGTCCATATACTAACCAAGAAGAAACAAGTTACTTTTACAACAACACAGGGTCTAAAAGGGAACATGTCTTATTTTCCTGGTGACTGTGGATAAATTGTTATGGCACTTAAACATTTTATTTAAAACACCTCTCAAATTTTATTGCTGTCCATACTCCATTTAAAATAACCATTTCAAGTAAAACATTGCAAAAATTGATTGCTACAGGCAAAATTTCTACTCATTTAATATTTTTCCGCTTGAGATATGGGCAACACAAGCAATAAAAGTAGGCCTTTCAATTAATATTATTGCTTAGGGTTTTTTGCTTTTCAAAAAGTATATAATTGAATCTTTTTTGATCCCTTTTTCCTTTCCTTTGCATCAAAAGGATAGAAAAAATACAAACCAAATGCTACTGGGTTCTTCATTTCTTCTGCCTGAATGACATAAACACCATGTGCCACCCCAAGGTTTAAGGAAGCAGATACAGCAGTTTCCATATATGCTTGTACAGCTCTGAACCAGGAGGCAACAAACAGTGTTGACAGGACAGGTCAAGTCTTTGAAACATGTAAAACTTACCCTCGAGCATTGTAAACAAATATAGAAAGAACTTACGTATTTGACAGTTATTTTTAAAGATTCCTGTAATGTGAGTCTTGTTACCTTTGAAAGAAGATAAAAAGCACAGACAGACAGACACAAGCACGAAAATTTTTTCCTCCTCTGGACTTCTAAAACTGACATCATGTTTTGCAAAACATCAATGGAATAACTGTTTGTGTGAATAATATTGATACAGAAAAAGTCTGTTGAGGTTGTTAAAGAAGGGTATGTCAGAGTTAGGAGATGAATAATTCCAGTTCTCTAAGACCAGTGATTCTAAAGAAATTCACCATGTTCCACATTGCACGCACTCCATGAGTTTATGCAAGATTGCTGTCAAGGGAAACCGAGAATATGCAGGTCTATAACATCATTTGTTTCTTATGCAAATTGAGGACAACACATCCCAGCAGTGCATGCCAAAGTAAGGACTCAGACAGAGATGGAGTTTTGCAGACTTTACCCAGGCTCCATTGAGCATGGCTTTTGGGCTCCTGTAACACAGCAGCATCCTGTAGGATACAATTTTGCAGTCTTGCTATTTGCCATGCTAAGCCTGTGTTTTCATTTGCTTAATATCTAAAGCTGTTTCTCCATTAATGTTATGTGATTGACTAACCATCCTGGGAAAAGTCAGGCTTTTGAAAATTCTAGGCACTTTCTTTGCATAGGTTCACGGGCCTCTCCCAGGCACTCACTGTGTTTGTGTGCATCTGTTTCTTTCCTAAGTGAATTACTGAAAACCTCCAAGTGAGAGAACTAAATATTCTTAAAATGTCAGTATAAACACAATGAAGGAAATGCTTGAGAAGTATTGTAAGCTGTAATTTTTTTGAGGTTCCTTCTGTAACTAAGCATTTTACAGAATAAACAGAGACATGGCTCTTGCCCCAAGGAACCCTGTATGTTTTACAGTTTTAACAAGAAGTGAGGAAAGGATAGAATCAGCACATTTAAATCATATTTTGCTTTCAACCCTGCTGTTCACTCAGTTAATTAAGTCAGTTTTATTTTAAGAAAATAAAAACACTATACCAGTTATTTTTCTATCCTTAGCTAAGCTGCAAGCTCGTATTTTAGGAACATGTATATGACAATAGCTTCCAGATATGAAGGCTGTTAACAAGCTGACATAGAATACTTCTGTTTCTACACAATACAAGTGGAAGCACTGCAGTGGGACTGCAGGAATATGGATAAATTTGGGAAAAATATGTTGCAGAAGATGTAAGTATGGCCAAAAAAAAGGCACCAAAATGACACTTAGATGGAGACATGCTCTGAATCAATTAAGGATTTTATTATGGTGAAGACAGAAACCCTATATGATGCTATCCTACTTGAAGTATCACAACAAAAAGAATGTGTTAAAAAAAGCCAGCATGCACACTAAATTTTCAAGATGATCATGCTGGGTTAATTTCAAATGCAGACATATTGTAAAAGGGTATTTTTTAATGCTCTTCTCATTAGAGAATTAAGTATGTGAAAATGCCTTTCTCCAGCAAACCATGTCTATACACTGTATTTAATCTGACCTATTTTCTTTTGCATCTGAAATATATTTTCAATAATATTTACACTGGTTAGCAATTAGAGATTTATTTATAAAGTCTATTTTATTTTCATCTAAGAAATACCCAAAATTCTAGACTGAAATATAGTTGGAGTCACTAAGGTTCTATTTATATGAATATTAGAAGGAAAAAAAAAATGAACTTATTGTTTGAAAAACGTTAAGCGGTGATGAAGTTGCCTTATTTCCAGGTAGTCTGTGGAGAAAATATGAACTACTACAAAGCAACCAGCTTTATATGACAAAATGAGCAATCCTCTCATTTCATGTGCCATGGAACCAGAGAAATGCCATACTGATTAGGCTGACTCTTATTCAAATACTTTGATCAGGACCTACAAAGAAAGATCATTACCCTTGTATATCTGGACAGTTTCCAGGGGTTAATTTTTATGGCATTATTATGAGACGTTTCAGCAGAAGTTGAATCTGCACTGTGTTTAAGAGCTGCTGAGAGAACTATCCTCAGTAAATTCCTCTAATCCCGTCTTCAGCTCACATAGGTTTCAGGAACCAGGAACCTGGGGTGGTGAGTTCCACAGATTAATAGATGTCACACAAGAAAGTACTTTTCTGCCTTTTCGGTAGAACAGTTTCCTGACAATTTCCCAGACAGCCCTCTAGTTCCTGTGCTGCTGTCTTTATTTTCTGCTTTCCTTTTATGATTTGTAGACATCTAGGACACAGCCCATTCCAGCTGTGTCTTTTCCAAATTGAAAAGCTTTATTTAGTCATTCCTTGTATGGTAGCTCTTTCGTATCAGTTATTCTTATTATCCTCACCTCTGTCATCTTTGATTTTACAATAGCTTTTAAGATGGCATACCAGAACTGAATGAATATTCAGCATATGGAAAAATCATGTAAAAACATATCTAGTCCAATGTTCTGCTTTGTTAGAGATTTCTTCCTAAAAATACTACTACTTGAAAAATCAGAGCACTGCATTTTTTCAGAATAAAAGCCACATATAAAGTGATGTTACGTTTGGTCAATTATTTTAATACTAGTCACTTTGCTAGCCACATGGGAATTTAAAAAGCAAAGACTTACCATTGCGAAAATTTATCCTTTCTTCTATTTCATTGCCCTCCTGAGTTTGTGCAAATAGCTTATGGGCTTTGTGACTGTGAATGGCTGCTGTGATTTAATTGAGATGTTAAGTTTGAAGCCTAATGACAATGTAAGTAAAATTGTTATGCTACTCACAATATGTCATTTTAGCAGAAATACTGACATGCTTTGGCATTATGAAAGAAGATAGTACACAAATCCATTGTAAACATAACATTTTAAAATGCTCTACTCCAGTGTTTTATATTCCACTTAAAATGTCTGTTTAAGAAATTGTGTGATTTATTTTTGATAGGTTACACAGGCATCCTGCTTCAGTTAATCTTTTGGCATTTGATAGCATTTTGTTTGCTGTTTCTCTGAGTGTATGTTTTAATATCTGTATAGAAACCTCTGCTTTTTATAAGTACTGTAAAGTAAAATGTTCATTACTAAGGTCTTTCTGATAAAACAAAGTATAAAAACAACATCAGTGGCATTACTTCACACGTGCCATGGACATTAGTGATACAAGAGCGATATGTAAGAAGTGTGTTGAGATTTGATCTATTCTATAATAAGGTCTTGGGTATCTTCTGTTACCTAGTAGCTAAGTTATTAATGTATACTATTAAAGTATATGCATATTGCTCTGATTTTCCTCTTCTTCATTTTGTAATCCCAACATCTAATTTTAAGCATCTCTGACATAGCAGTTGTTTGTGTCAGAGAGGAATAGAAGGGAAAGCAGCTATCAGCATCACAGCACTGAGCATTGAGAATGTGGTCTCTGATGAAAACATACTGAAAGGCCATTTCACAGAGACAGTGGCAATGCCAATGGATTTTTTATGCCACCATGGCTGCCAAAGTACACTGAAACCCATCAACTTATTTCATATTGCCTTGTCTGTAGACCCAGTGTGGTCTGCCAGATATGATTCAGCTGACTATGTTCAGGTAATGTTAAATATATGTGTTTCAGCAGAATAAAGTAAAATGCCAAGCTGATATTCCAAACAAACTTTTGTCTTTTCAGTGGAAACCATTTTACCAATTAATTTCAGGCAGTAGGCTGCTGCAAAAATTCTTTTCAGCTGCAATTTACTTAGAATTATTGATCATGAACATTAAGTATTTGACGTGTGTTGTAGCAAGTAAATTAAACAGCTTCTGAGACAATTTTGCAGGACAGCTGTGTATCTCTACTGAAATGTAATCGACTGGCTCCCAGGAAAAAAACAGTCCTTGATTATATGTGTTACTTTTGATATAAAAAGATTCTATAACTTGGAGTTTCCCTCTCTTTTTTAAGATCAAAGGTGAGCTGTATAGCTGTGTTAAACTTCATCCAGTGATGTCCCTGTCCATGGTGTCTCACTTCAGCAAATGAAGATGGGCACTGACAGAAGACTCAAGCTCAGATAGAAAAGATTTCCTAATCTGCTTTAGATCATCTTCATTCGGCATTCCAAACTTGGGCCATCCTTGTCTCTACTGTCTGTCTAGGCCAACAGGTTTGTCTGACCTCAGCAGATAGTCTGCTGTCTCACTACCAAAGTATTCCTAACACTGAGCCTCTCCTCCCATTTTATTTCTCACATGCTTGTAGTGTCTAGGAGTAATTCTTCACCTCATGTGTTTTTCCTCTGTTCTCATCCTACTCTGCACAACAGAGTTGCTGTGCATTTTTAATGTGTGCTTATAATGAAATCCAGTGAAATTCATTTATGAAGTGGTCTTTAGCTAATCTTAGACTGAGATAGTTATCATGGGATATTCTTGACCTTTCCATTTTAGAGAAAAATTCACAGCTGGGCACTTGGATTCAAGTGCTATTTATCAGAAGAGGAATGAAAAAGTTCACTAGGCTTACTGCATCAAAATGTCAGTTGGCATTTTGTCCCAAAATCCATTTCCAGGGTTTGGGGTTTTTATTACATTTTTGGTTTGTTTATTTGTTTTTTTGTTTGGTGTTTTGGGGGGAAATGTTGTCGTCGTTGTTGTTTTTGTTTGTTTTAGTTTATGTTGTTGTTCTTATTGTTCGCTTGGTTGGTTTTGTTTGTTTGGTTTTTGCTTTGGTTTGGGGTTTTTTTTGTGGGTTTTTTTGGTGGGTTGGTTGGGTCTTGGGTTTTCTATCTCCCCTACAAAGTCATAGACATAGTTCAGGTTGGATTGAAATATTCTTTGTTTCTATGTGCTCCTTTTCTCTTCTCATCCAGAGATAATGTCTCAGTCACATTCGCCTTTTACCAAGTGTTCAAGTCAAGTCCTTCTGTCTAGATTTTTGTATCCTTGAGTATGTTTGCATAAAGATAGGAACATAGTGTTTCTATTTCAAAAGAAGAGAAATAGCTAAATTTAAAACTCTTTGCAATATTTGAGCCCCTTCATTACCTTATAGGTAATTAGAATCCTGAACAGAGCAACTGAAGTAAGGCACCAGGCTAATTCTGAAGAATGTCTCAAACCCACAGGAAGTGCATTAATTATGCTTAAATCACCCACTAGCTGTCTGCTACGAGAACTTCGAGACCCCAGTTGTATAGAATTCTTTGCAGAACTACAGAGTGTGTGTTGCACATCTCACAGTTAAGAAAGTGATGATGCAGATAAAATAAAATAATTACCTGTTTTTAATGCTCATAATTTCATGAGAAGCAGACTCAAAATCTTATTTATTTCAATAAAATTTGGAGAAACCTTAGTTCAAATACTCCAGTCAGGCAGTTTCATGTTGCAAGAAGCATGAAATTACAGTTCACAAAGTTTCTCAGCTTCTGTGGGTAAGATTCCTTCTATTTCAAGCTTTTCATATTCAGAAACCAAGCTGTGGCATGCTTGTTTACACATGCTCTGTTTACACAGAGCTTTCAGGGAGGTGAGAAGTGATAACTTTGTTTTCTTGCAAGAGTATCCACCCCAAATCAGAAGTAAACATTTTTTCATAATTATGCATTGAGGGGTAACTTTAAAAAAAGTAATTACAAAATGCATGCAGAGGTAGAAGATATAAATGACTCATCTTAAACCATTTTCTGTATGAACCAATATTTGTACATAGTCCTGTACAATAGTAGGGTTTTGCTACCAAAGCTGTTGTATGTATGGGATAAAAATATTCTGAAAATTAGAGATTCCAATCTGCAAATTGGTGGAATATGAGTGACAAACAAATTGGCAGGAATTTCTCTTCAACTTAGTTGAAGGGGGATGATAAACTGTGACTTTCTTTTCATTATCTCATAGAAATGTCCAAGACATCTCTAGCTGTAGTAAATAGTTATGTCTAGATATTTACTCTTTTCTTCATGCTATAACAATCAAATAATGCTTAATTTGACATGATTTTACATACTTAATTTTACATAACGTAATTATACAAATGATCTTAGGTCACAGCAGTCAAAAATAATCCCTGTATGAAAAATTCCAAAAATATTTTCCTTTTCTGTTGGTTGCAGATGCTTGAAGTACATAGCTGTAAAATTGCTTGTGAAAAATTCCTATACAAAATAAGTACTACTCTAATATTAGGAGATACTGGGGTTAAATCATTAATGAAATAGCTCAGCTAAAAGATTAAATGTTGTTTTCTATCCTTAATATTATATATATAAAATATAATTAGGCACAGTGTTATTTGAAATCAGAAACTCTTTGTTAGGAAAGACGGGAAATTATTTTGAATGTAATAATTTATCTCTAAATCATGTCTACCAGGGGCCTATCAAAAATTAATATCAAATTAATTTCCAAATCAAAATGGAATCTGAAAACCTCATCATCTAGTTATAATTAGATAACATTTATTTAGCAAATATGGAGGTTTGATCAAGTTGATTTTTAGAAAAGATTTAAAGGAAGGTGAAGGCAGTTGTCCACCTCTATTAAGGAACAAGTTCTAGGTTTGTTATCACACAATTCTATTTTCCTGTGTACATTTAGTGTCCCTCGGTCTTCTTTCTATTCTTTTGTTCAGCTTCCTTATCCCCTAGTGTTCATTTTTCCAGAACAATTACCATTTAGTAGTATTTTTTGTCCCATTAGAGACTCTAAATATTGGTTTTTCTGAAAGAAAAGAAAACCACATGTAAAGTGCAAGTCCTGAAATAGTCTAGAAGAAAAAAAAAAGAGAGTGGAGATATTGTGGTCAGGCAATGCTCTAGGAGAAAAGAACCATCTGCCCTGTTGGGGGCTCCTGCCTTTCTTGTCTGACACCTGTCTTTCGAACCGAGACATGCCCTTAAACTGTAGCCAATATTTCAAGGTAGAAGAATTTTTTTCTTTCTAACTCTGTGGAAAGCAATAGCTGCAATAAATGGTCTGGAGCGATCATGGAGTCTTCCTTGAGAGATACTATTAGGAACAGATTAAAAAAGCACTGAGCAAGAATAATATAAGCACACTGATTATTCCACCAGTGAAAGAATTAGACGACCTGTGAACATTGCTCTCTGCTTTGAATTTTATTATCAGGTGTTAGGAGGAGCAATAGCTCTCACTTTTCCTGGTTCTTGTGCAAACTTCCCTGTTTTGCTTAGTAAAAACTGTAGTGTCCTGCAGACATTGCTGGGAAAATGGAAGCAGAGTTCAAACAGTTTTAGTCAGAGAATTTGGACAGGTTTGAGGGATAAATATCAGCATTTGCAAATGAATACCTAACTGTAGAATGATGTCAACAAGTATTAATCCTGTGCTATAAATCACATCCTGTCCTAGCAGTGCCATTTATCAGTGCTCACACTCCAGAATGATACATTGCCATGCATTGGCTTTGATAGCCAGTCTTTGTGGCCTAGCTAGTGCCCAAAATCTCTACAGTTTTTTCCTCTTAAATTTGATATATTTACAAAACAATTTTAAAAGTAAATAGAAAAAGGTTTCTGACTGCTTAGCAATTAATTCCTCTGAGAAAAGAGTGCAGGTTTAATGTTTCTTTTTTGCAGTGATATAGCACCAAGAAATAGGAAACAGAAACAATGTCAGGTTAATAATGACTGCTACAAAGAGAAATGTACCTGGAAAACTCCTTTCTGCAACTCTCACCCCTACAGGCAATTGCCCATGACATAGCTGTCAGGCAGGCATCAAATATCATCAATATCAGTCATGATGTTGATTACAATTTGTTTTTAAAGACAATAAAAAAAGAAATTTTAACCTATTGAACCATTCATGCTGAGACAGGTAGGACTTAAAGCACTGTAGAGTTATTAATAGTGGACCTCCAGCCTTTCTTTCCTAGAGTTAAATATTGTTTAATTCTAAACAGATCTGTTTTGAATTTGGACAGGGTTTTTATTTATACCTAAAAATAAATTTTTTAGGAGTGAGTATTATTATAGGAATTCAGCAGACACAAAGAAAAGACCAAGAGGATGGCACAATAAAAATCCTGGTAGAATTTCTGTTATCTCTCAAAAGGAATCATAACTACATTTTGAAATTCTTGAATTTCAAATTGTACAGGCTGCTTCATTGTAAGTGAGCAAATTTTCAAAGAGTATAAGCTTTTCATCAATCATCAAGCAGTCGGCTTAGCATTTTACATGGGACTACATGAATATATTCTAATTAGAAAAAGTAGTACAGACCTGAAGAATATAGTGTAGTCAACAACTGATAGAAAAATCCAGAGGATTTTCCTCATTCTGGTAAATACAATGATCTGCTTTCTCAGCATTAACTAGATAAATAATGTGCAGTCAGTAATAAAACCATCTGTTGAACAGCCAGAGGCTCGACCTGTGTGATCATAAAAGTACTTTGGCTGCATTTTCATGAATAGTGCAGACCAGTAAGTCTTCAGAAAACAAAAAGTTAATTCTAAGTATTTATTTTCTTTAATTTCATTTGAAACAACTTCTGTCATCATATGTGACTCTAAATTTCAATATATATTGTGATACAATAAACAGCTGCAGCACAGATGCACTGCAATTTACAGATGGAGAAATTGATTTTCTTATGTGATAGAAAGGAAAAGTTTTACATTCATTAAGCAACCTCATGTTACATCAGCCTCAAGGGAAACTTCATCAAAGCACCCAGTAGGATGTCGCTATAAGTTATCATCTGCAAATCTTGGGTAATCATAAAGGATTCCTTTTCCAAGAGATTATTCTATTCTGTTTGTCTGTAACTAACATTCACTGAAAACCTTTACAAATATGGATTTAATATTATATAGGAAACATTGTCTGAGTTTTTTCTGAAGTTCTGGGTACTGTGCTTAGTAAGTAATATGTCTGTAAGGCTGACTTTAGTGTTTTGTATTTCCTTTTTCTTATTCTGACTTTTAATATATAGTATGCAATTCAAATTACTTAGAATGATAGACACTTGTACATACACATTTAATGTCTTACATATTTCCTGCTTCTACCAGGTAATAACTCTAATGTACTTGTTATATTTCCTAGAGACTTTCTACAGTTCGACTTGAGTGTAATTTATTTTTACATCATTGGCTTATATTCAATCTAAAGTTACTCTCAGCTACTCTTTCCTTGCCACAAATGGTTCCTGAGAATAACATTACAAAGCAGAGATTTGAATCAAGAAATAGATCCTAAAGCAGTTAGTCACAAATTAATATCTTATATAAGGTGGAAAAGGAGCAGCATAATGAAAGATGGAAAAATGCCTAGAGAAGAAAAAATGTATTTTTCTTCCCAGGCTCTGAACTTTTAATAACATATGTAACTTCCGAAGCAGGTTAAATATGTAAGCAATTTTAAAGAAAGACTCAATTTCAGTACCTTTGGCCATCTAAGACTTAATATGGTCTATTAAAAACCCAATGAAAACTTAAAAATCTCTGGGAAATGACTGCTGAATAAAAATATTTTCATGCCTTTTCAAGCATCCCTCATGGAAGGCATCTTATGTAATATTTTTATTCTGAGTTAAGAAATTTCTCTTATTCCTTGTAACTTTTCCTTTTTCCTGCACACACACTTAAAAAGAGGTAAATTCCTTATTCTCCATCTCTTCCTATCAATGTTTATTATTCCTAGAAGAGGACAGGACTAACTTGCACACCAAAGGATAGATTCATTGATACTTGCAAAACCTACATCTGTCTGATTTATCTGTGACCACTCATAATGAAGAATTTATTTAATGAAAAAATTGTAACAGAAAAGCAATGAGTTATCTTCTAGTTGATAACACTAGAAACAAAATTGATAGAAGGCAAATCTCCAAATGCTACAGTTAGTTCTTTTCCCTCAGTCTCTTTCCAACTGTTGAACTTCAGAATTTTTTGAGACTTGTCTCAATTGATGCCACACTCTTCTGCATGGATGCTTGCCTTCTAAGAATGGCCTTCTGCACGTGCCACTATTGACACAGATGTCTTGGATCTGTATGCCTGTGTGCCATTCAATGGGGGACGGAGGAAGGATGAATGTTTTAACTGATACTTCCTATAGGTGAAGCTTCAAAACTTATTTAAGCTAGTTTGTTTCTAATTTAGGAACTTTTGTTGCATCGTGGCTGCGATAATTTGCTCACTGCCTGCAAGAAAGAGAATTTCTTATCAGAAAATGTCTTTCCAGTGATGTGGATATGATTAATGATTTTGACCAGTACTCAGGTTTATCTTTTTTGTTTGGCTGCTTTTTTTTTCTTAAGCTGTAAGCTATTTGCAAGTTTGAAGTTCCATGTAGCATTTCATGTATATAATACATGCCTTGCTCTGTGACAGTTTCAATTGCACTTTGGCTTGGTGACTTTGTAGAGTGATCACATGTTGGTCTTGAAGCAGGTGCAATCACACTCACACAAACATAATGATTTAGAGGTCAGGGACTCTTCCCATTGAGTTTAATCCATGAGTTCTGCAGTGCAAATTTAGAATTACTGTAGTGTGGGTAATACTTGGTTTAGACTATTCCTTTGTTTTGAGATTTTTAGTACATTATCTGTGGTCCATAGTATCATTTGTGGATTCAACACCATTATTTTCCTTACTCTTTCTACTGTCTTATCAGGTTTTTTGATAGATATCTCTGGCACAGAGGGAGAGATAACAGTCAGTAATTGCCGGCTGGAAAGCTACGTGGTTCACAGTCCTGTGTAAATCAATGCTTGTCAAATATGAGCTTCAGGTACCTCAGAGGCTGCCATTTATTATGCTGTGTGTTCCTAGGGGCATGTTGCACCTGATCCTGTATAATGCTGGTTAATCTTAGTTTTCTAGGAGGGCAGTGTAAGATCTTTCTCTTCGTCAGACTCTGTAAATGTGCTTTTCACCTGTTACACAGCTGTAACACGTTAGGTGCACTATGTGCTGCATCCAACATATGCTGAATGAGTGATGGAGTGATCTCATAGAAGATTGGGCAGAATTGATATAAGCTGTATATTTTATTCTCCCGTATAAAGTAAATATAACAGATGTTAACAGATAAACATCAACATACTTTAACCTTTTCCTCACCAGTGGTGAGTAGTCAATGTCATGAGAATGGAACAGAGTGTTGTGTATGCTCTCAGGAAAATACTATTCCATCACTCAGGAATCTTAGATTCAGCGTCTGTAAATACTTATATTTAGACCATAAAGAAACCATAAAAGCCAGAGCTAAAACAGATTCTTTATTTTCTTTAATATTTAAATTTGTTTCACTCTCTATGAAACTAAACAGTCATCACACATCCCAATTATTTAGAGAACTAATAAGATGAGCCCACACCTGCTCCCATTTACTTCTGCTGAGAACTTTCAAATAAAGCAAAATACCAAAGCTGAGCAGGAAACAGAAAAATTGCTGCCTCACACAGGCAAATCATTGCCTTGGGACGCATTTTGACACTGTTTGAAAGTTCATCAAGCAAGGGTTTAAAACAAAGTATAATGCAGTTTTAGTCCTAATTTCTTACAGCTGGAAGGGTGTTACAATACAAAAAATAACTATTTTTTTACTGTCTTGTCAGAATGTTGTTTGCAAATATATTGCTTTTAGTTGTAACAACAGAGGCAATGTTATTGACATCAACCACACGATTTGTGAAATAGACTTAATATTTTAAAAAATTATTTCCTAATGGGTTCTTAAACAGCAAAATTCTGTTTATGAGAGAATATGAGTTGTCTTAACTTTCAGTTACTCAAAATGTTTTTCCTATGCTTATGTTACGTTATTCCTATGTTTATGATGCTCCCTATTAGTAAACACATTTCTTGTGTGAAAAATATAATCTACCTATTAGCCATTCCCATTAGCAATTTAGCAGATGTAGGGAAGAAGACATATGGATTTAGGAATGATGGTGAAAATTAGCCACTCCTATTGTTTGTACTGAATTGATATTAGCCCATCAGCTGTGACTTTGCACAAGATTGGTTTGGAGATTTTAAGGTTTTTTTTAGCCTATGCTTGAGTCTGTATTTCAGGACTTCAGATTTCAGCTTTTTTGTAGATTAATTGTATCCTGGCTTTGTCTTTAAAGAAGTCATTTTTCACTTAGTAAAACAGGACAATAATAGTGAATAAGGTGGTCCAAAACTAATGATAAGTATAAATAACGTTTATCTCTAGTCTAACATTAAAAAAAACCCAAACAACCTTTTATCTTAAGACATAAGCCCTAAAAATGCTTTTTATTCTGTTAATATAAACTTCTTACTAGAGAATTAATATGTGAAATACTTGTTATCTTCCAATCAGTGCTTGTATAGGTTTATTTAATATGTAGGTCAGGATGGGTGAACTTTTGCTTCAGAACTACCTGGCTATTGCAGTAACAAGGCTATTCAAGCCTTAGATATATTAATACATCTTAAAAAATGACAGTTCTTGCTGTCCTTATAAGTCAAAAAACCGTGTAGATAAACTGCTTTTGATGGAATACTGTATTTTCATAAAAATCAGTTTGGTGAAAGGAAAGTAGAATCGAAGCCAGAATGGATAGTAGGAGTTGTCTGTCTGCTTTCTCTACTGTCTTAAAAGTGCTGTAGTTCCATAATTCTTTGAAAAAGAAAAGGCAATAGAAAACATACATAAATTTCATCTAATTAAAAGTTAAACTGTATGCCATTATGTAGGGCACACAAAATTTATTCACCACATTCTTTTTGTTTTACAGACAACTTTTCTAGTAGAAAATAGATTTTGTGAGGGCATATGCCTCCTTATGAACTAATAATAAATTGTGAAAGAATAATTGAGAACTCATAATGTTAAATCTAAGAGGAAAATTCTAAAATTCTTAATGTCTAAGAGAAAATGAGTTTTAACTTCAGTTTAATGTGAGCATTTACATCACAAGTCTGCTGGGCTTGTTTACACAGCTGATGGGTGCTTAAAATCTGGCCTTTTGTGAATTGATGTGGATATAATAAGTGGTAAAGACATCGAATCTATACAATAAATTCTACTTCTGCAATGTAATATACTAGGAAAATTGGTGCTTAAGGTGTTGTTCTGATTGGCCCTTTACACATAACAACTGCAGCTGCTGCTGTACCTAAATGAAACTCTTGTGGTTCTTTCCCAAAAACACATATATATACAATTTGTTCGTCGTGGGAAGCCCAGCACTGGCAATGACATGAGGTAGTACAAAGTAACCTCCATGTCCTGGCCATGCCCTCTCCTGGCTACTGCAAAAATTAAGCCTGTCCTGGCTGGAACCAGGACAAGGAGGTAGTGGCACACATGGTTAATATAAAAATGTCAAGAGCCATTTTTAATTGTAAGTGATGTTTTGGGATGCATGGGGATGCTATGAGTGTAACTGCTGTCTGACTGCATGATATGTCTAAAAGAAATCAAATTAAGATCATGGGAACTCTGGTGGTTGCTAAAACTGGGAAAAGGAATCATCAGCCTGTCTACTTGCCACAGACCTAAGCGTTCTGATTCCTTTTATATCTACATTAACTTACATCTGAAATGATAAATTGGAGAGTTTGATGACAGCTTTCTGCCTAGATTACCCTGAAATATCAGTTTCTTGCTTGTTGCCCTCACTTTGAGTCTTCCCTGGAACACTTGTAACTTTACAACTTGAATGGTTTGGTCTGCTCCTGGAATCCCAATTCTTGATGATGGAACATAACAAGAGTTTGTTCCCTAAATAATCCTATCATACTAAAGGAAGGCTCTTGGCAGTGGCTAATCTCTATCTAATCCCATCACAGGAAAATTCTTGGCAGTCTGTGCTTGAAAAAACCCAGGGAAACTTAGTTTAAAATATTAAACCAAATAAATACCATGATCACATTAAAAAATAAAACAAGACAGGATTAAGTCAAGAGAGGGGGAAAAACAGATCTGATTGGATTTTTTCCATTGCAAATTAAGGTACAGCTGCTCGGGGCAGAGACATGATGCTGGCCTCTTCTTGCAGTAATTAGAATGCCAGTGCTGCCAAAAAATGTTTTCCCATCTGCCACTTAGTTTGTGGGATGTTCCTAAAGCCCCTCTCAGAAGGCTGGTGTTCACTAATCCCAGTGAGCCATGAAACTGAACCTGTAGTACACACCAACAAAATAACCCCAGGAAAAGAAACTGGGAGAGTACTTCTCTCTGTGGTCATGTCACAAAAATATTTGAAAATGTCAAAGTAAAGCCTTGATACTGAAAAGAACAAAACTTTGTTGATGTGAGTGGTTCCTATGCAGACAGAGGAATGGTGGGCCTTTATAACAATGTTTAAAGTTTTATCATTTTATCTGTTTTGAGTTGCTTTAGAAAAAGGCTTAGCATGTTTTGAAATCAGACAGATTTTGTTTTCAGAACATTGTATCTTGTTTTTATTTTCCAAAGAGCAAGATTCACGACTATGAAGAAAAGGTATTTGGTAACTTTCAGTTTTTGTGATGAGCAAACAATAGGGAATTAACTGAGTTTGGTTGAAGAGGAGTAATAAGGGAGGGAATCTCTCCTACTGGAATGTATAATCTTAGAACTCTTTTTCCACAAGCGCAGTGTGTTATTCTATAGTACAACTCTTTTTAGCTATTCTGATTTTTTACTTGTTTGTAGATGAAGTTTCCATTGGATAACCCAGTTGTCAGACTGATTTCTATATTTCCCACATGCATCAGAACTACTTAATATTCAGTAGATAGAAGTTAAACCAATCACTTTTAACCTCAATGTGCTATAAAAAGGCAAGGGAATATGCACTCAGTGTTATGCCTAAAAATTGTTTCTGTATGTTTTTTTGTTGTATGTGAGCTGAAGGTTTCTTAAATGTAGGATGTTGATTTTTTGACAGACTAATATAGAGGGTTATTGATGCCTTCTCCAGCCACCTAGAAACAGAGACTAGACAAGAGTAAGGGAATAAAGATAGGTATTTATTTGAAGGGCCTTCAAGGTACACCCTGGGGGAGCCAGAGGCTGCTTCCATAAAAAATGTACCCCAAGATGGACCCCAGGTCACGAGTTCCTCACACCTTTATAGGTTTGGTTCATTTGCATACCACGGTTAATTCTCCAATTAAAGCCCCAGTTCAATGATGTAACTCCCCTCAGCTTGCTCCCCCCTTAGAGTCTTTGGTTTACACATTTTGGGCCTAGAACAGCCTGGCTGTCCTTGAAGGCAAAGCCTGGAGAGGCTTTGTTATGTCTATCTTGCACGAGAGAGCAGAAATTACAGGCTACAAGGAGCTTAGAGTTACACTCTAAGCAGCACAGAATTTGAAAAATACAAAAGTTAAAACCTAAGGCATCATTATTACCTTTTAAATCTCTGAGAAGCAGAGATATTTCAGGTATTGCACATGCATTAAGAAAAATGCCACCCTTTCCTTAGTAAAACTAATACTGAACTTGTGAACATATAGCATAAGGTCTTATAATTTGAAATATGGATTTTTATTGATAAATTTTAATCCAGATGTAGTAGGTATGAGTTTAATGGCATTACTTAAACACATATTCACTTCTTCATCATTACAGTTTTTCATATACAATATTGAAACAAAATGTTTAATTTTATTCCGTAGTATGGGCAAGTGAACCTGTGCTGTATTCATGCCAAGGTGGTCTCTCAGCCTGCATGAGTATTCTGAATTTCCAGTGTGTGACAGTCAGACTCTTCAGAGCATTAAAGGAGAGACATATTCCCACAGTCAGCTCCAAATGTCTCAGCGCTCTGCAAGTAAATAGCTACCAGCATGAAATCATTCAGCTGAATAGCTGATGGGACTCTTTAGCTCTGGCAAGACAGAAATCAGCTGCCAATACCTAAAATGGCAGAGAATTGCAGACCAACCCCCAACAAGAGACAACCATTGATCCTGAGCCACCCACTGGTCGAGCTGGCAGAGCCTCCCGTGACAGACAGAGAGCTCCTAGCAGAGAGGTAGAAGTCATTGCACAGCAATGCTCATACTCATGGCTTGCTAGCCACTTTTGGAAACATTTCCAACATCTCTGCTACCCAACGGCATTTTTTTACCTGTTTCTGAGCCTTTTTGGATTAGCTGACAGTCCAGAAACTCAAGAGTGGAAGCAATCCTGTGACCTTTGCTGCATCATGTGAACACCACCACATTCACAGCTAGTGCTCTGCAGCATTAATACAGAGAGAGAATAAACTTCCTTCAAGCAGTGGCTTAAATCATCTACAAAGAATGGCACAATTAAATGTATTCTTTTGGCCTTTCTTTCTTCCTTTTTGCTCATACCAATGCTACGGTACAAATCAATGTATTCTTTTGGCCTTTCTTTCTTCCTTTTTGCTCATACCAATGCTACGGTACAAATCAAATGGCTACACAGAGGTCAACTATTGCTGTACTTTCTGGAAAATAATAGCCTATACAGGTAAATACTAAGAACTTTTGGTCACTGAGCAAGTGGTTAAAATAACTGCACAAAAGAAATACTTGTAAAATTTAAAACACTTAATCATAATGAATAATTAGAGTGTATTAGTATAACATGCTTAAATGTGTCATATACAGACATACAGTTTTGTTGGATGAATGTTAATAGCTGGAGCAACATTGTAACAGATAAAGCAGCTAAGATCAGAAGATACAAGTGTGTATCTGAGGGGATTTCTCAGTTTAGCAGATTTACTACTAGCTCACTACAGGACTCTTGGCACATCACCCAGTATCATAGAATCATAGGATGTAAAGGGCTGGAATGGTGCAAAAAGTTCATACAGTCCCAATCACCCTCACGATGGGAAGGGACACCTCCCACTAGACCAGGTCATTCAAGGCCTTATCCAATGTGTCTTTGAACACTGCCAGGGCTGGGGCATCCACAACCTCCCTGGGCAACCAGTTCCAGTGTCTCACCACTCTCACAGTAAAGAATTCCTTCTGAATATCTAACTTAAATGTTCCCTCTTTCAGTTTACACCCACTACTCCTTGTTCTATCACTACATTTCCTGACAAAGAGTCCCTCTTTGGTTTCCTTGTGAGCTCCCTTCAGGTACTGGAAAGTTGCCATGAGGTCTCCCTGCAATCTTTTCTTCTGCAGGCTGAACAGCCCAAACTTTCTCAGCCTGTCTTTGTAGGGGAGGTGTTCCAGTCCTCTTACCAACTTAGTGGCCTCTTCTGGAATTGCTCTAACAGGTCAATGCCCTTATGTTTGGGACACCAGAATTAGATGCAGCACTCCAGGTGGGATCTCACAAGAGCAGAGTAGAGGAGGACAATCACCTGCTTTGCCCTATTGGCCATGCTGCTTCGGATGCAGCCCAGGACTGGTTTGGCTTTCTGGGCTGTGAGTGCCCAGTGCTGGCTCATGGTGAGTTTTTCATCAACCACCATGCCCAAATACTTCTCTGCTGGGCTGGTCTCAATCACTTTGAGCTTCGGTTTGCTCCCATGCTAATGATGGAAATCAGGCATATTTAACTGTTCTGAGAATTACACAGAGCTCCAATTGAAACTGCAAGTGCAACATTAAATGCAAAAGAAAGTACATCTGGCTGTCCATATGGGTGTTACACTGGCTGTTACAGAACTTACCAGATATTTTAAAGTGTTAGAGAGTTCCACAGAACAGTGTATGTAATAAAATTGAATTAAAAATTAGGTTAACTTCATAGCAAAGTGTTTTTAACATTTGTCATAAGGGATATGTCATGAAAGAAGATGTTTACAGTACCTTGCAAAAAATATAATTTTGCCAGGCCAACAAAAAGATAAACCCAAAATGAATCTCCACTTATGATATAGAAGCAAGGACACATCAATACATTTTGCAAAAAAGTAAGGATGCATGGGCAACTTGACTTATGACATAAATAAATGTAAGGTGTATTAGTAAAATTAGTGTATAGGGGTGTTAGCACAAATCAAAATATGCAGCACCAAATTCAATTGCTTGCTCCACAACAGAAGTACAGCAGTCTAATGGAGAAGATAAAGTATGTCATAAAAAAAATCACGTTTCCAAGTATTATATAAATTAATGTCATTAATAACAGGGTAGTGCAGGATCTTGTCCATGTTCTTATTAAACATCCTCATTAATTACTTGAACCAAATGGTAACATTATTAATGAAATTCTCTGCTACTGATGATTTTGTGAAGTTGCAAGCCCTCTCAAAGTATATTAAGACACCTGGAAAGCCTATGAATAGAAATGAAAACTTAATTTAGAATCAGTCTGTGAAATGTATGTGCTACAACTTTGCTATCTTCACTGCATAATGAACTGAACTTTAAGAATTCCTGAGACATACATAAATATAGCATGCATATGAAAGATGTCCAAAAACGTGGCTTCAGTTGGAAAGAAAAGCCTGACAATCATAACCCTTAAACAGTAGAGTGTGATAGAAGAGCCTGTTGAAAATTATTTTATAATGCAATATGGATAGATTTCTGATGTATTTTGGCTACATGTATATGTGGCTACAGTATCTTATGTGTAATATGTATCCAACAACAGAAACATTTCTATCTACAAGTCTATGGTGTCATAAGACCCCCACCTTCAATATGCGCACACCATCAGAGTCATGGTGGAGTAAATGATTTGGAAAAATGGATATGATACTTGCATGTTAAGTCATAGCCTGAACACAAAGTTAAAAGTTAAGCAAATTGTTCTAGGGAATCAGCAGAAATGCAAAACAAGCAAGCAAAAAGTTCACAGAGTCAGGATTTTCTTATCTATGTCTGAAGTATAAAAAGTAAATTAGTAAATTTACATTAGTGCTTTTGAATGAGAAATGGCCAGTCTCTGTGTCCAGTACTCACAGAAGTATTGGAAGTGATGGTTAACTTGGGTGTTCTGTATGAATATATGGTCTAAGGCCCTGACAAAAAGTTTCTTTACATGGGAAAATAACTTTCATGAGAAAATATGGCAGTTACATCATCTGGCATAGTGAAAGCTAAATTTGACAAATAATGGTGGGAAAGCAACAGTCCTTCAAGATGTAAAGATAGCTCAGTGGATTAAGATGGACTCACAGAAAGAACTTCCCCAGCTTCCATAAATATTATCAATACTTATAACCATCCATATCAAGTTCCTACTAGTGTCTGGTATGTTAAACTTACTAATAATAAAGTATGGGGGTTTCAAACTTCTCTGAAACAAGCCACACACACACTTGTATTTTCAATTCTCATAAAATTGAAAAAAGTTGTATCTTAAAATACTGTATGACAAGTATGAGAGCAGTTTAAATGATTTGTCAAAAGTTCAAAAGGAAATAGTCACATATTTCACAGGAAAGCTTCACCTGAGATATTCCTTTGGGGTGGATCTGTGCTGTCATTACAGTACAGTGCATACTATGCCTAATACTGATCCACATGCTGCTGAGGAATGTCAGTATGGAAGTTCAAGGCCAGGCTGGATGGGAGTCTGAGCACCCTGGTCTACAGAAAGATGTCCCTGTCCATGGCAGGGAGTTTGGAACTAAATGATCTTTAAGGCCCCTCCTAACCCAGGCCATTCTATGATTCCATGAAAAACACATTTCTTACAGATCATAAGTACCTGGTGCTAGCCTGTTGCCAAAATAGTTTAACTGCTGCTAGGGCTATAGGTCCAAGAGATGGGAAGGTGCCCACAGGATTTCATTCTTACAAGTTATCAAAAATAATTGACTGTAAGAGCCTGTTACTGTTTTCCACAGTAAATAATATATTTGCTGAATGTGTTGAATGTTCTCTACAAACATGACAAAACCTTAAGCTGCCAGTTATGCTAATTTTACTTCAGTTCAGTTACTGGTTGTCTATGTCATGCTGAGTTTTTTCCAGTGATTTAGTGAAGAAGATAAATTTTCCTTCAGCATGGTGAGCATTATGGTACTAAAATAAATTGTGTATTGTAAAGTGCAGGTAAAGAAACACAGTAATGCCAAGTTTAATATACACATAAAAAAGTCATATGCACCACTATTTAAAAAAAAAAAAAAGTCATGAAAGACCAAACTGAGTTTGTGAAATGATGTTAAATATTTTCAAGCCTCTCAATTATGTTGCACTAATAATGACTGCTACATAAATCAACACACCTTGCTCAGCAGATCACAAACAAAGTTGTGGATGATTAGCAGCTTGAACCTGGAAGCTCAAAGGAAAGTGAAAGTTTAAAATTGTACGATATCATATTCAGTGTCCCATGGTACATAAAGAGGAATATACTGTCATTCATGCTAACATTAACTACTGTAATATTTCAGGTAAAAGAGTATATCTCTAAGGGATAATACATTCAATTAATTAGGGATCAGAGTCAGGAATAGGTTCTCAAATAATATCTGCTTTTCCCCACAAGATAATTTCAGAGCTGTCAGTAATATAAATGAAAAACAGTAGCAACACTATCTGGCACTAATTATAGCAGTTACCCCTACTGTGATGGTAAAGATTGCCTCCTGCAATGGTAATAGCTAACATTTGAATGGTGCCTTTCATCTCCAAAAATCCCCAAATACTCTACAAATTAGAAATTTGATCTTTCTGGGTATATGCAAATCCTTGATGAAAGAGGTCTGAGACAGAAAGAGTATTGTTTTTTTAACATCTATGTGTCTGATGACCTTGCAGACTTTATCCAGAAGTACACATTGATTTTTGGAAGTTAAATTACTCAAATGGAAAAAATCATTTAGATATCAGGAATAAAACCAAGTGTGCAAACCACATGTCCAAACCCTCAAACACTGCTTTATTGGCACAAAAATGTTAAAAGAATTATACTTTGTGATGATATTTCTTCTCCTTCCTCCTTCTTTGCATTTCTTTCATAAATATGATTTTCCTTTACTCAGTTACTCGCATGAAAATATACAAAATTTGTAGCAGACACATGGCTCAGTATATATATTTGTTATATGCTTTTACCAGTATTAATTCTACCATTACCATGCAGGGATAATTCCCACCAGTTTATCTGAAACATTCAGAAATGGGAATTTATTAAACATACCTTCTTCATGTTATGAAATATGGTAACCCTGAGCCAGCACAGAGGTTAAGAAACTACACAACAAACAAGCTATTTTTCTAGATTGAAATTACTGAAGAAATGGGCTATTTTATCAGGGCAAATGTGGCTACTGACAGTGACATCTGGGCAAGGTGTGTGACTGAGACACAGGTTTCTATGGAAAGTTTGAGAGGCCTTAACAGATCCCAAGAAGTGGGGAATCTGTTTTCAGGCTCAGTTGTGACTCAGTGGTAAGAACGCTGCATTTCTAGACAACTGTTCTTCCTTACAAGCATGGTTATTTACCTTGCTAGAAGAATGAAAGCTTATTTTGGCCTAGCATTTCTTAATATGGAAGAGATAAGACTTTACTTCTGATTTATCTTTTTTAATGTTAAACTATATTTTCTTCATCAGCCAGTGAGATTTCATATGGAGAAAGGAAATGTTCTTGTTCATTGCAGATGCATAATACCTAAGCTGGGGCTCTGAAATTCTCAAAGAGCTTTAGAGAAAAGCCAGAAATATAAGTGTTTGCAAATTTAGGCTTTAATCGAGGTGCTAGCCCAGCTTTAGCAGAGCACTGAAGTACATTTTTGAGACTAGTTTACTTTGATGGAATATAAGCACCTGCTTAAATTGAAACACATATTTAAATAAGCACCTTCTTAAGTGATTTGCTGAAACTGAGTTTCCACTACTTTCTCTGGGAGAACCTTTATGCCCTTCTCAGCAGCAAGCATCAATAAAGAGGCCTGATTACATTATAAAATATCTAACAAATACTGTTTAATGCTGACTTTTTAGGTCATCACTGCTGGGAATAGCAAATAGTTTTTACTTTGCCAGGTGAGATTAATTTCTAAATAAATGAGGCTACAAAATACCCTACACAGCACCTGTGGGCTGTTCTGCTCCTGTAACTGGAGAAAAAAAAAAGATAATGATGCTTTTTAAAAGCTTACAGTTTGAAATATGTGGCAATATCTTTTGTTTATTTTTTCTCATTAAAAAAAAAAAAAAAAAGAAAAAAATCCCAGCTAGAAATATTGTAGGTAAAATAATGGGCAATGATTTCCTCTTGTAGCTCTGCTTTAACACAAAATGCTTGGGTGTTTTTTCCTCTCTGTTGTGTTAAAATGTGTCAACATGGATGTAAATGGAATGTGCAAATAGGGGAAGACTGACCAGCTCTCTTGAGAGCAAGCTGCTAGTTTCCAATAAATGCCCTCACTCTTTGGAGCTTTCTAAACTGAAAAAAAAAAAAAAACCACAGAGTAAAACTTCTGAGATATATTTCAAACTGGGAGAAGACAAGTAGTCTTTATTGGCAAAACCTAACTGCTGTCAGTACAAGTAAGCCTCACTTATGCTATTGAAATTTACTGCTGTCTACTATGAATCTGCTCTACTAATCAGTAAATATTATTCAATTACCATTAAACAACAAACCCTATATTTTTGTCTGACAATTTTTATGCATTGATTCATCATTGGTATCCCCTACCAATACAAATTTTTTAGAAGATTTTGCTTTGAAAGAGGCATTGTAAAAGAGGCTGACAGTGGCCTGTCATAGAGGGCCTGTGCAGACAGGCCCCTTGTAAGATCGTGCTGAAGTTCCCTTCCCACTAAGAGGAAGTTACTGTTCTTCCTTGGGTTACTGGGCTCTTAAAGATCCATAAAGACGCTGTTCCGAAAACACGGGAAAAGAAGCCTGATAAAGAGGATAGAGAGGATTGACTGTATTTCCATGGCTGAATAGACTCTAGAACAGAAGGGGTTTGCTTAGGACAGATGGGTGTCTTTCCATTTCTAATCCATCCCTAGAAGAATCTGTTCTACTGCTGCAAGCAGCAGCAGTGTGACATAGGTAACTCATGTCAGCCCATTCAGACAGCCTTGTGTTAGTGTTACAGTTAGGATTTAATCAGGGTTTCTGAGCTAAAGTGCATTTAGCTCTGCCATACCAAATAGTATCTCATTGAAAAGGAATATGGTTAGCATTTCTCCAAAAACTTCTGTGATGTACACAAATATTAAAAATTGTAATCTTTGTAGTTTGACATTTCAAGTGTGATCCAAATGGGGTAGGAAGAAGAGGATGGTGAAAAATACTTGCAAATATAGATTTCCAAAACTTAATTTGAAATTATAACACATCTAGGGATAACTCACCTGAAAACTTTGTTTGGACATAGAAGAAATCTTCCACTTAATTCATTGCTCAGTCTTTAATCAAAATATCCATTCTAAAATTAATCATAATGAAAGTCAAGAAAGCAGATGTCTTCGGTTTCAATTGTATGATTAGAACCCCAAATCACAGTATTTCTGGATAGATAAAGAGATTATTATTTTCACCTTCTTGATTCTTGCTATATTTTAGCATAATTTCAAAATGTGTAAGTCAAAAAAAGGAAAAAGAAACTCACCTGTTTCTTTGAATCCTTTATTATGCTGTATAAATTTATACATATCTCTATATATATGAATATAAAGAAAAAATGGCCTTCTGAACATCTGACAGTATCCTCATCGGTATTAGCACTTTCCAGTTACACTCCAGAAGAACCACATTAATGGCTTTTCGAGCACAACAGTGCATGACATTGCCTTCTGTAGAACGTGGTAAGAAAATTATCACTTCAAATAGGAGAAAGATGAGGACTTCTGCAGTCAAATATTTCAGCAGCCATGTTCCTGTGTGGCATAGATTTGTCCTGCTCAAGGCATTATTAATTAACATGATGCTATGCATATCTGAAGGTCTGGACAGAAGTTTCCAGCATTTTCAAAGGTTTTGCTGAAGCCTTCTATTGTATACAGTTCAGATTTTATAGGCAGTGTGGTTATTGCAAAGATGTTTCAATAAAAATGTATTGTTTTTTGACCTAAATCACATGATCTGGCAACTCAGATTATTGTAATACTGGTGCTGTCACCTGTCATAAAGTTGTTAATTTCTAGAGAAATCTCAGCTACAGGAAATATTTGTGTTGAGTACACTTTGATTTCTCCACTGCCTTACAATCTGTGAAAAATCAAAGCACCTTCCTTTTTTTCCCATGTTTTGTTTTTTTATTATGTCTGTGTTCATCAAAATAGGCTGGTGAAAGGCAGTCTGGGGAACTGGTTGGTTTTTGAGGCTGTCTTGTGGTGCAGAATTGAGTAGTCAGGGTTGCTTTTGGTTGTTTGATTACAACAATGAAACCCCAAGGCCACAGACTGCAAAAGAAAACCTTTGTTTTGTAAGCCAGTTATAACTTGCTGCAGCAATGTCTTTCTGTGCAAGTGCCCAGAGAAATATAAATGCCTTGGCAGGGTGTTAACTTTAAGCCTAAAAAATAATTGTTAAATTGTCCATTCCCAACACTGGTACTTTCTGGCCAAAAGGGGAACCTATTTTTTCTTTCTGTATGTTACTCTACTCAGCAGTCACAGGCAATTACCTCCACGTTAAAACTTAGAAAAATGCAGATTAAAAATAAGAGGATGAGGTTAAAACGCTGAAGGATCTTATTTTCAGATAAAAGAATAATTTAATCCAGAGATAACAGAAAGCATTATACTAGTCTTCTTTCCTTTTACATTTTCTAAATAGCTGTTATAGGAAAAATGGACTCTATAAGGACATTTGTTTATGTATTTCTGTAGTTCACCTCCTCTCATTTTCATTTAAGAAAACACAAGCCTAGCACCTCACTTACCCTCAAAATTAACTTTTAACTCAGAATCAGATTGCTCTAGCTCTAGCAGCTATTTTTCCCTGTTGAGAACCTCCCACCTTCCCCATCCACACAGTATTTATGCAGATGTATTTATAACTTCATAGGTTGCATTGTGTGTATGATAGAATTCAATTTCTTAGCCTGAATATGTTATAAATCACTGTGCCAAAGACTACAACTCTCATTTTTTCAGGGAATTTAATGATCTATTTAATTCAGAGCACTCATAGTTCATTCAAGTAAGCACCCCAAATGTTGGATCACTTTCCATTGCCATTACTATATACAGGGTCAGGTGCCCTCCTGCCTGCCTTTCCTCTCTTTCTCTCTTTCTGTCTCTCTTCCCTTCACTTTTGTTATGACAGCAGGCAAGCAGATTAAAGTATTCATGGCATGTAAGAGAAACCCAATGGCACTTCAGATACAAGAGCACTCCACATTTGTAGATCTTCCCTCACAGTTCTGTCTCAGGATAAAATCCAAATTCTGTTTCATGTCTTTTGCACGTTAAATGTATTTATTTTTCATATAAGAATAAAATTCTTAACAGATTTACTTCCTTATGGAAGTAAGCATCAAAACTCAGCAGTTACTGAAAGAAATAACAGGAGAGTGAGATTACAGACTGCTTCCTCAGTCACAAATGCTCAATTCATAGTCGTGAGTCTACAAGGCAGATAAATTGTTCTGCTACATTGTAAAATTTGTCTCTAATCTTTACTTTATGTACTCATACAACAAACATTTACAGTGGCCTAGGCAAAATTATTCATTTTCACCTGTACCAGTTGTTTCAAGCTTTTTCTGAACACAGCATTTACCAAAGGAAATGCAACAGGTTTGTTTTTTTTTTTTTAATGTGTCATGGAATGATTTTTACACCGCTAACTTTCCCTTTGATTGCTTGGATTTTTGTCACTTGAATGAAAGAGGTATTTTGAGAAGCACAGAAGTCCTTGACTATCTTTTTAAGCCCTTTTTAAGGCAGAAGTGCTGCTTGCCTTTTCCCAACTGTTTCTTATTTCTTCGCTGTTTCTTTCTACAGCTTTTTGACTGGGGCTTCCATCCTTTTGATGAACCTGCAGCCCTCTTGGGACTCAAGCTGACATGAAGCTGTCATTGCAATGCTTTCAGGTAAGAGCATGAATCAGTGCCTGGAGCCCTCTTGTTCTACGTTGAGGAATTCAATATGAATACTGTGATTCACATTATAGCACATGCCAAATAAAAAGGAAATGCCCATCACAATGCTGCATTAACACTTTGTGACTTTGCACTGCTCTGAAAAAAACAAATCAGCTGTGTCTCTGACCAGTGCTCATAAGAACGTGTGTTCCAATGAGCTTATCACCACAACACTCCAAAAATGGGCTATAAACATTTGGGGCTTTCAAAAATAATTCCATCTTTCCTAGAGAAAGACAATTTTGTGAAAAGGGAAGATAGGTCTTCTTTTTACATTCACATAACCAATTCAGCAGTTCACCCCTAAACTGAAGCACAATTTCATCTGTCTCCCATCAGGCTTCCCTTTCCCTGTTTTTGAAACAGTAACTTGCAGTTTTTTAAAATATAATTCCATGCCACGTTTTAGCAGACTGTGTTTCCTTTTATTTGTTAATAAAGTCAAGGCCAGTGTGCCTCTGGGTTGCGTGCCAAAGCCTCAGAAAGCACAGCTGACCATGCCTGAGTCGGCTCAATCTGACCTGTGCAGTGGCACATGCTTGCTCCCTTCATCTCTGAGAATTGGTAACTGATGTCCTGTAGGTGTCCTTTTGAGCATTGTCATTGTTTATTTTGATTATTTTGTCAAGTCTACTTCTCTTTTGTGCTTGACTTTACAAATGAGGCATAAAATATCAAAAGAAAAGTCCTTTCAGGGGGAGTATTTTGACACGTGGGAGATATTATTCACACAGTATCATGTAAAGCTGGAAAACTAATGGAAGATTGAAATACAGTTTAAAACAAATCATTCAGTGATGATAAATATTTTAAAAGTCATTTCAAACTGGAGGAGTTTTAGGTGGATCATTGGTTTTTGCAAATCATCTTCCCTGCACAAGAACATTTGCTCAGAAATTCTTGTTTCTTGGGAGAGTGTGTCAGTTCACTCTCAACTCATCAAAAAGGAATCAAAATCAGGCACTGAACCCTTGGGCAGGTGATCTACTCTGAAAGTCTTCAAAGAAATTGTAATTAAAAAGCAAGACGGAGTTTCTGTTTGCCCAATTATTACTATAAAATCATTTATGGACAATGTGATTGAAGGCATATACCTATTACTAAAAACCTATCTTTCAAACTAAACAGTCCTTTCTAATGTATGATCCACCTGGAAAGACCAAATAACAGCTTGAAATTAATGATTCTGGTGGTGAACTTACCATACATTTGATAACATCTAAGGAAGATGTCATGCTAAAAAAAATGAAAAGGTGTATCTCATCACTTCCTGGTATTGAGATTTTTGCCAGGAAAGCCACTGCTGTAATATGAGAGAAGTATTGCCATGTCCCCAGCTCCAGGGTCATCTAGAATCAGATGTCACATTTCTACATTGGCTGATGCTTTTCTTGAAAAGGTTTTCAGTCCTGGATTAAGGGACATATCTGATAGTAAGGTGACATATCTGATAGCAAGGTGACATATGCAAGACACACATTTTACCAATACTGTCTTTGTAATGCAATTAATTTCACTTTTAATTCCTTGTACAGAATTACAATGCAAAATTGGAAACTCATAAATAGCTTTTGTTTAGGCTTCAGTTACATGGAAATAGATTTATTTGTTGAAAAATACTGTACAACTGCATTGATGAAGCCTTAACATTCCAATGTTCTACTACTCATTTTAGCTGCAAAAGTTTCATCATTCAATGTGATGCAGTAAAGTTTTTGAGTAAATTCAAATCAAGCCCATCACTAAACTATGTCCCTAAGTGCCACATCTACTTGGTTTTTGAACACTTCCAGAGATGGTGACTTAACCACTGCCCTGGGCAGCCTGTCCAGAGAGCCCTTTCAGAGAATTTTTTCCTCATGTCTAATTTAAACATCCCCTGGCACAACTTGAGTCCATTTCCTGTCACTTGTTACCTGGGAGAAGAGACCAATCCTCACTTTGTTACAACCTCCTTTCAGGTTAGGCTTAAGAGCCTCCTATACCTAAATACTGGAACACAAATAGCCATAACTGTCCTAGGAAAAGGGAAACAAGTGTCTTCCTCCAACAGGGATGATTTGCACTTCCAGCTATTCCCTGGCCCACAGGTAATTTGAAAGTCAGGCAGAAGGATTCATGGATTCATGGTTCTGACAGTGATAACCAGCCTGTTCTTCGCCACCATTTTTCCTAGACACTTATGAAAAAACTTGAAAGTGTGTAGCATATGAGCAATGCAGCTCAGAATGATGAAAAAGGCAACCAGGAGCAGCCTGTCACCATCAGAATAATTTATCTAGCCTAAAGTCTTTTGCCAGAAGGCCACCTCAAGAAAAATGGCATTCAAGAGCAGGTGGAGGGCCAGGTAAGTTGACCTAGCTGACCTTCTGTAACATCATGTAACTCATATAACCCATGAGCTGTAGGCTGATCATGCCCAGTGTTAGAGTAGGTTCTTATTTTGTGGCCAGAACAGAACTTAAATTTAAGTCACATTTCCAAATGTTCCCTTAGTGTTTAAGTCAGCAAAGGACAGGTAAGAAAAAAAATTTTAAGTTCTCTTTCTCTCTCATGGGAAATTTTGATTTTTCACATTTGTTTTCATCAAAAATCAAGCTGAAATACCAGAATTTCTTGTGAAACATAGAATTACATAGAATTATAGAATTTATATTTGAATTGATAATATTAATATATCCCTTTGCCCATAATAATAAGCCAAGTTGCTGTTAGTCTAACTGGAAATCATTCTTCAGGGAGGTATGGAAATGGGATCAGAAACAGATAGATTTCCCAGGGGCATTGAGAGTACTTAGATCAATAAACAGTCTGAAGGTAGACCATCCCCAAAACAAACATTATGGTTTGCTTTTCCTGATCAAGAAGTGATCAGTTTCCAAATTTTGCAGTAAAAGTTATCATCTTGTGGAGGCCTACATTTTCTATGAAATCATTGTTGTTATGGAAAACTGGCCATTCCTTGTATTTATAATAGGAATCTGTTCTGATCTGAGGAAGTAATCATTCTACATGATCTCCCTGCAAGCTTGTTTCTATGTTTACATTTGTATAACCATGCAAGGTACTACATGTTGATTTAGGAGCAACCAAACAGGCTGCAGACATGTTTGAAAATGAGGTGCAAAGTCAGATGTCAATGAGAGATGATGCACAAGACAAATTAACTAACATCTGCAAGTACAAATTCTCAAAAAGCCTCAGTGTACATAGTAAGAAATAAGACAGTCCCTTTATTCATTCACCTCATTACTACAAGTGATTGTTGGACTTTTTTTTTTTACAGAGAATTTTCCGGGTGTTCTCACATAATTCTTATGGCCTCATATGAGGGAAAACCATGGTAGCCATCACTGCCTTGCCATCTAATACTAATGTAAAAGTAGGTTGGTTCTTGATCATTCCCACTGAATACCTACTGCTTGGTGTTAAGCAGTTGTGTAAGTGCTTTCCAATGGATTTTTACTAGCAATTCAGCAGTAAAACAAATCTTAAAGTCATTATTATGACAACTCATCATAGAGTCTCTGCAATACTTTGTAATTGTCATTTATCCCATTGACTTAAATAACAACTTTGTGTATACATAAGCCCCTACTCACACAACCAATGGGGTAAACTTCCAGTTTAGGAGAGCATTTCAGCTCCCTGGCTGCAAAATGACATTTTTTAGTAGGGTATGTAGAAACTGTCTTTAAACAAATGAGCCCATTGCTGGGTATCAGAATCCAAATGGGAAATGCTATTTAGTGGTTAGAAAAAAATTGTCTGTATGGTGATGAATAGATTAGGCTGCCTCACAGTGACTGAGCAGAGATAATAGAAGATGATATGAATATGGAAATAGTAATTTGCAATGGGCTTTGTAACACTTGTAGCACGTATCTGAACAGTCAGAACATGGTAGAATGGTTCTACCTTTCCTTGTTAAATAAAAGATGTGCTCCAGACATTTGCCTGACTGAGCCTTGTGCAACCATAAGTCTTCTGCTCTATTTAGGAGGGGCTATTTAAACAGTTGCATTAAACAGTGACAGTTTGCTTTTGAACAAAGAACATGCAGCCAGTAGCCAAATTTCTGAAAATAACATTTTTAGCCTCTAAGTTTTGTGGCATCCTCTGCACTGTTTTATTTAACTTTCAGATATAAAATTATCTGAAATATTTAACTTAAAAAAAAATACTCATCACAGAATAATATAATATCCTGAATTGGAAGGCATCCACAAGGAGTCATTGAAGTCCAACTCCTGACCCTGTCAAAGAATGAGCCCAAGAATCACCATGTGCCTGAGAGCATTGCCCAAATGCTTCTCGAATTCCATCAGGCTTGGTGCTGTGCTGTGATCCCTTCCCTAGGGAGCCTGTTACATTGCCCAAACATCCTTTGGGTGAAAAACCTTTTTCTAACATCCAGCCCAAACCTCCCCTGACACAGCCTCATGCCATTCCCTCAGGCCCTGTCACTGGTCACCAGAGAATGAGTGATCAGTGCCTATCCCCTTACTTCCCCCCTGTGAGGAAATTGTAAACTGTGATGAGGTCTCCCCTCAGTCTCCTCTTCTCCAGGCTAGGCAAACCAAGTGACCTCAGCTGCTCCTTTTATGGCTTCCCCTCAAGGCTCTTCACCATCTTCATTGCCCTCCTCTGGACACTCTCCAACAGTTTTATGTCCCTTTTATATTGTAGTGTCCAAAACTGCCCCCAGGACTTGAGGTGAGGCCACACCAGCACAAAGTAGAGGACAATTCCCTCTCTCCCTTGCCTGGCTGGCAATGCTGTGCCTGATGCCCCCAGGACATAGCTGGCCCTCCTGGCTGCCAGGGCACTGCTGACTTATACTTAATTTGCCATTGATCAGGAACCCCATGTCCCTTTCTACAGGGTTACTCTCCAGCCTCTAGTTCCCCAGTCTGTCCATACACCCAGGATTGCCCTGTCGCAGGTGCAGAATCCGGCACTTGCCCTTGTTAAACTTTACATGGTTCTTGATTGCCCAGCTCTCTAGTTTGTCAAGGTCTCTCTGACTTTGAAGGAGTCAACATCTCATCCCAATTTATTTTTGTTGGCAAGTTTACTTAGTATACCTTCAAGTCCTGCATCCAAGTCATTTATCATCCATGCTCTGCAGGAACCTCCTGGGCAGTGTGTGCCTGGCTGTCTTTCCAGTAGAAAACAGGGCAGCTGAAGCTCCCCATGAACACCAGGGCCTGTGAGAGAGGCTCCTTCCAGCTGACTGTAAAAGTCTGACTTCATCTTCCTGACGAAGTGGCCTGTAGCAAACACCCACAGCACGGTCACACGTTGCCTGCCCCAGAATTCTTACCCATCAGCTCTTGACTCCTTCTTCATCTACCCTTAGGCAGAGCTTGATACATTAGGCAGTTGCTCTCACATAAAGAGCAGTTCTACCACCTCACATTTCTAGTCTGTCTTTCCTAAAAAGTATAAAACCATCTATGCATGACAACATTCCAGTCATTTGAGCTATCCCACCATGCCTCTGTAACTGCCATGAGATTGTGGCCCTGAGACTTCACACAGATCTCTAATTACTCCTGTTTGTTCCCCATGCTGTGTGCATTGGTCTACAGGCATTTCAGAAAGATAACCAAGTGTGCAGATTTCCCAGCAAGGGTGCAAGAGGCTCCACAGCCATACACACCCTCGAGGTGGTTTGCCTTCTGGATCTCGTCTTGGAAGGCAGATAAGGAATGTTTGTCACTGCTCTGGGTGGACTGGCTTATTCCCCAGTTAGATGTGATGCAGTGAACATTTTCTCTTTGGATGCCCTACTCAGAGTCCTTCAGTTTAAAGCCTGCTTCACCAAGTTAGCCAGCCTGCTGCCAGAGATCCCCTCTCCTCTTCTATACAGGTGGATGTATGTTTGAAATAAATTTGAAGGCTTGATTCATAGTGTTAGAAGATGGTACTGTAAATTAGTTGCCAAAAATAGAAAAGAATGAAAGAGGTTTATGTGTCTTTGTCAATTATGCAATATTAACAAACTCAACAGCTTCCCTGGGGTACCCCGAGTGTTTATCTGGTACTGAGAAGCTGTGCAAAGCTGCAAATTTTTCCCACTATTGCTAAACACACAGCAGAGAAAGTCGCCCTGACAGCCAAGGTTCTGTCTCCAGGTATTTTTTTTTCTAACAAATGATGGCTTGAGCAGACAGGTGGACTTAAAGCCAGAATCACATTTTCAAAATTCAAGAATCTGAAGATAAATTATGGCATGTTATCGAAACAGTTTTATTGACAAGAAGATGCTACAGATGCTTCAGAGATAGATTCTACCTTGTCTTGGTCCAAAGAAAAAATCATAGAAAATCTGAATACATTTCAAATTAGGGGTTACGAGTACGCTCAGGGTTAGAGTTATGGTTAGGGTTAAGGTAAGAGTTAGGGGTAGGGTTCCGCCGAGGGTTAGAGTTCAGAAAATCACAAAGCTTAGTTTTCCAAGGACACTGACAATGCAAAACACATGCCAAGGGGAGCACGACACTGCCCAAACCATGCTCGCTCCTTCTCTTTCTGTTTGGCCCTTCTGTCGCCCAATGCTCGGTTTCTGTTTCGACTGAGGGTTAGGTTTAGGGTCAGGGTTGTGCCTAGGTTCAGGGTTCAGAAAACCACAAAGCCCAGTGCACCAGGGACACTGACGAACAGATAGGCGTGCCAAGGGGAGCGCGACACTGCCCCAACCACTCTCCCTCCTCTTATTTGTGCTTGGCACTCACCTCAGTCCAATGCCATATATTGGGTTCCATCTGGGGTTAGGGTTACGCCTAGGGTTAGGGTTCAGAAAACCACAGAGCCCAGAGCTTCAGGGACACTAACCCAGCGAAAGGTAAGCCAAGGGTGTGGGAATCCAGAGTGCAGGGAATATTTCTCTGCCTGTTTTGAAGAGAAAAATCCCCCTGATCAATGTGGTTTTTGACCTTTATCCATGGAGGAAACTGCGTACCATCTGGGAGGAATTAAAATCTACACAGATGTGAACTAGGTGATAGAATATGATGTAAGGATGTCACAGGGTGTAGAATTTAGAAGTTTTAGGTTTGTTAATGTAGTAAATAGATAAATAGTAAAAGTTCCAAGATGGAGGAGACCTTGTAGTTTCTAACCTCCGTCTTTCTTCTTCTAATCCTCCATATTTTGCAGCAAAAATAGTTTATGATGATTGGATGAAAACTACCGCAGTTCCGGCCTGCGTGTCAGAGTGATTTACTGAACAATGGAGGAAAAGTAAAAATATCTGTTGTTTTAAGCTTTTATTGGTTAATTTACTGTGAGAAAGGCTGTGGAATTTTGATAAGCAGCCATTTTCTCGCCTTCTCTTGCCACGTTCTGTTCTCCTATGTCTTTTCTACGCTAATAGCTGATAACACTAAAATAAGCAACTATCTGAAGAAGCAATTACTGCGAGTTTGCCTCTTCTGTCTATCAAGTTCCTTGCAAGGACTCTAAAGGAATCTAAGGGCCGCTCACATCAAGAGAGACCGATATATGCCACTACCAGTGTCAAAGGGGAACACAACACAACCTCAAACTCCTTCCCTCTTCTTTCTTCTACTTGGAACTCACCTCAGCCCAATGCCAGATTTTGGGCTCGTCCTAGGCTTTGGTTTAGGGTTAGGGTAAGGGTTAAGCCTAGGGTGAGGGTTCAAAAAACCACACAGCCCAGTACGCCAGGGACACAGATGAACTGATAGGCATGCCAAGAGGAGTGCAACACTGCCCCAGCCTCCCTATATCCCCTTGTTCATGATGGCCAATCCCCGCAGCCCAATGACGTATATCCGGATCAACCTGGGGTTAGGGTTAGCATGTAGCCTAGGGTTAGATTTCAGAAAACCAAAAAGCCAAGAGCTCCAGGGACATCAGCAATGCGAAATGCATGCCAAAAGAAATGCAAAACAACCCCGATCATGCGGCAACCTTATCTTCCTCATCAGCGCTCATTTCAGCCAAACGCTCTTTCTTAAAATCCTCCGTGTCCAAGGGTTAGGGTTATGCCTAGGATAGGGGTTCAAAAAACCACAAAGCCCAGTGCTCCACGGACAATAAAAACATGAAAGGCATGCCAAGAGAAATGCAAAACAGCCCCAATCATCTGCCATCCTTATCATCCTGATCAGCACTCATTTCTGCCTAGTGCTCCTTCTAAGGCTCCGCACAGTGCTAGGCTTTGGCTTAAGCCTAGGTTTAGGGTTCAGAAAACCAAAAAAGCCTGGGGCTCCACGGACAATAAAAATGTGAAAGACATGCCAAAAGAAACGCAAAACAGCCCCAATCATCCGCCATCATTACCTTCCGGATTGGCGCTCATATCTGCCCAGTGCTCTTTCTTAGGCTTCGCATTGTGCGAAGTTCAGGGTTTCACCTATGGTTAGGCTACAGAAAACCTAAAAGCCCAGAGCTCCAGGGACAATTAAAACGCAAAAGGCGCGCCAAGAGGAATGCAAAACAACCCCAATCATCTGCCATTGTCTTCTTCCTGATCAGCGCTCATTTCTGCCCAGTGCTCTTTCTTAGGCTCCGCATAGTGTGAAGTTTAGGGTTACGCCTAGGGTCAGGGGTCAGAAAACCAAAAAGCCCAGAGCTCCAGGGACACTAACAATGTGAAAGGCATTCCAAGAGGTGTGCGAGTCAGCTCCAGTCATCGGGTATCCTTATCCGCCTGATCGGCGCTCATTTCAGCCCAGTGGTCTTTCCTGGGCTTCGCCTAGTGCTGGGGTTAAGGTTACGCCTAGGTTTAGGGTACAGAAAACCACAAAGCCCAGAGCTCCAGGGACAATAAAAGTCCAAAGGCATGACAAGAGGAGTGGAACACAGCCCCAGTCAGCCGGCATCCTTATCTTCCTGATCAACGCTTATTTCTGCCCACTGTTCTTTCTAAGGCTCCGCATAATGCCAGGGTTAGGGTTAACCCTAGGGTTAGGGTTCAGAAAACCACAAAGCCCAGAGCTCCAGGGACACTGTCGATGTGAATGGCATGCCTAGGGGAGCACGACACTGTCCCAACCAAGCTCCCTCCCGTTCTTTGTGCTTGAAACTCACCTCAGTCCAATGCCTTGTATCTGGCTCCACCTGGTGTTAGGGTTTGGGTTAGGGTTACGCCTAGGTTTACGGCTCAGAATACCGCAAAGCCCAGAGCTTCAGGGACACTGACCACACGAAAGGCTTGCCAAGGGGAGTGCGACACAGCCCCAGCCTTGCTCCCTTGTCTTCTTTCTACTTGGAACTCGCCTCAGCCCAATGTTTGTTTTTTGGCTCCACCCAATTTAGGTTTTAGGTTAGCGTTCATGTTAGGATTATGGTTATTTTTTGGGTTAGGGTTAAGTTTTGGTTTAGGTTTAAGGTTAGGTTTAAGGTTAGTGTTAGGGTTAGGGTTAGGTTTAGTTTTAGCGTCAGATTTAGTGTTGGGCTCGGTTTGGGTTTGTGGTTAGGGTTAGGGCTAGGATTAGCGTAGAATTAGTGTTGGGGTTAGGATCAAGGTTAGGTTTAGGGTTAAGTTTAGGGATTCTGCTTAAATTTAGGGTTGTGTTAGTCATGGGGTTTTAGGAGCTCTCCTTTTGTTTGTTTTTTTTTTGTCTTAATCCATTTCTTCATACGTTTGTCTTCGAGACTTGTTACTGCGTAATTAGTAGGGACACAGAGAGCTTGATCCGGTGGGAGGGATCCTTCTGGCTACCCGTACTCTCCTGTGGTCTTCTTGTGTAGGGGAGGCATGTTGCGAGATTTGAAATGGGAAAAAGGGGTTGAGTACAGCACCTAGCTGTCTTGTTTTCCTGGCGGTTGGAGCGGAGAGAGAGGCTGCAGTCTCTGTAGGGAGATTTTGTCACCGCTGCGGGGTTCTTCCTATTGATACCTTCCTTCTATTGTGTGTAGAGCTTGCTCGCTGGAGTGGCTGCTGCCCTGGGACCCTCTTTAACACCCTAGCTCAATAAAAGAAGGACCTTTTCACCATCTGCTCGGGTGCCTCAGGAGACCCTGGGACCCCAAGCCCGCCTTTCCCTGCACTGCTGGGAGCTGGGCCACAGCTCCCCTGCCCCTGCCCTTCCTTTTCTGCTGCTCTGAGTCCTCATTACACTGTAGTGCTGCACCCCCTGCCTGCAGAGATGTCTCTGGGCTCCCTCTGCAGCTCCGGAGTTTGATACATCTTGTCTACCACCCAGGATTTTGTGCTCATTCCTGCCGTTCCAGACTGCTCTTCCCGAGGGTCTTGCTGGGATACTGGGATCGGCTGCCCCAGGGGGTTTGTGAAGCAAGTTTTCCTTCCACCATTACCGCATGCTCCCCGAGCTCCCTCCAGAGCGCCCCCTGAAGCCGCAGGAGAGCCACAGCACCTGCCCTGCTCACCGGGAGCTGCCAGCGCCCCTGCTGGCTGCAACTGTAACTGCATTGAAAGGGGAAAGTGTCCAACAGCCGAGAAGGCTGGCACTGGGTTCCTGGTTCTGTTTGTTGTTACTGCCATAGTTATTGATGTTTGTTTGCCTTGTTTTATACATATATCTAAATACATATATATATATTTGTAAAAAACTGTTCTTCCTACTCCTCATCTTTTTGCCTGAAAGACCTTTAATTTCAAAATAATAATAATTTGGAGGGAAGGGGGTTGCATTTTCCATTCCAAGGGAGGCTCCTGCCTTCCTTAGCAGACCCCTCTCTTCCAAAACAAGAGAGTTACGGTTAGGGTTACTGTTAGGGTTTAGGTTAGGGTTAGGATTTAGGTTAGGTTTGGGTTAGGGTTAGGATTAGGGTTAGGGTTTGGGCTAGGATAAGGATTACAGCTAGGATTAGGGTTAGGTCTAGGTTTGGGTCAGGTTTAGGGTTATCTTTAGGATTTGGTTAGGATTAGAGTAAGGGTTAGGATTAGGTTTGGGATTAGGGTTAGAGTTATGGTTAGCATTGGGGTTAGGATCAGGTTTAGAATTAGTTTTTGTTTAGGGTTAGTTTTGGATTATTGTTAGGGTTAGGTTTAGTGGTAGTGTAAGGTTTAGGATTAAGGTTACAGTTATGGTTTGGGTTAGGTTTTATATTAGGTTAGAGTTAGGGTCAGGGTTATACTTCGGGTTACCATTTTGTTTGGTGTTATGGCTAGTTTTAGGGTTAGGGCTAGTTTTAGGGTTAGGGCTGGGATTAGGGTTAGGGTTAGGATTAGGTTTAGGTTTATGTTTAGGCTTAAGTTTAGTGCTAGGGTTAGTTTTCTCGTTAGGTTTGTTTTAGTTTAGGGTTTGGATTAAGGTATTTGTTAGTGTTTCATTTAGGGTTAGGGTTAGGATTTAGTTTATTTTTCTGTTATGTTTTGGTCTTATTTCAGGCTTATAATTAGGTTTTGGGTTGGATTTCGGTTATTCTTCAGTTTATGGTTTAGCTTAGGGTTGCTTTTATTTTTTTATGTTTAGTTTTAGTTTTAATTTTTATTTTTGGGTTCGTGTTGGTTCGGTTTTATTTTTTGGTGTTAGCTTTTGCGTTCTATTTTGGAAATATTATATTGATTCCATCTGGTTCAAGTTTGTTCCTGTTATGTGTTCACTGAAATAAGTAAAGAAAATATAGATATGCCACAGAGAGATATAGCATCCTGTATATTTCTCCTTTTTTCTAACCTGCCTTATAAGATGGAGACATTATTTGTATTTCTTAATTGTCACTGGTTCTTTCATGTATCTTACCCTTTTTTTTAAAAAAAAAAAAAAGCTGCTTACAAGCTCTTCTGCTACCGCTTGAGTTTGTAAACAACAGGAAATGAAGGTACAAACTACCTTTTCTTTTATGGATTCCTACTGGGTTTTGGGTATTTGGCACTAGAAAGTTGTCCAGCTCAATTTTTTCTCTCTCCTGAAAATGGTGCTTCCACTCACCATATCTCTCAGAATGTCATCTTTAATTACCTGGTCTCAATATTTTCTAATCCTGTGCTACTTTACACCAATGGAAATGGTGAGCAGAATTCCACCAGATCAAATGCGTGTTCCTCATATACATTTACGTTCACTTTGTAGGAGAGAAAATGATAACATGCTGAGTGTTGTGGTGCAAATTTCTTTCTAATGTTCTTATACTTCCTTTTTAACGAGCTATATTTAAAGCTGCATTAAAACTTAATTTTTGTGTGGCCTTTTCTTTCTATCATTATTTTCCACCTTATTTTAGTTAATGTTTGCAGAGTTCTTTGGAAGACCAATCACCAAGTCTTGTTTTTTTCTTTTCTTCTTTGTGAGTAGAAAAAGCCTGACAGCTCTATGCATAAAGATGAATGAATAGCTTATAAATAATTTGAGCAGTGACTGCTGCTCTTTTATCGCTCAGTTATATCCTTTCCATTGACTAATGTGGAATTGCAGGGAGCCCTGTATATAAAAAGAGCCATGTACTTTCATCTTTAAGCAGCAGAGCACCTAACTGCTATGTGCATTCAGATACAAAGGATTATGTAAAGATGTAGAATATGCCCTAGGTGACTTATTTAGCCCTAAGGGCTTGTCATTTCTTTCAAAGAGGATGGGATAGTGCGATGGAACAACAAACCCACTATCATTCAGATAGACAACTCACCAATCCCACTGACTGCCGGACACTTGGCAACTTATTGTGGTTGTTCTACAGGCGAGCAAACTGAGACATGAGGGTGACATTGCTAGAATAAAAGTTGTAGTATCTTGTAGTGTTGAACAGTTCCTTTGACTTGAGGGTTTTTATGATGGACAAGCCAGAATGAGAGGTTGCTTTTGAATATTGGATTAGCACTTGCCCTAGGATTTTCTGTACTATCATCTCTTCCTCTTTCCTTAACTAGGCAGACTGTGTCTGATATGCATTTTGGGGGGGGCCTTTAAAAATACACATATACTAAGTGTCACCAATCTTTCTCCCATAGGTGTAATACTAGTTACTGAACATGAATGATGTCTAAGGACTTTTCATTGTGGATAATGATGTGATAGTGAATAACAAAAGAAGCATTAATACTTTGCCTCTTATTATCAGAGATTGCTGCTTTCTTTGTACAGAATGGCCATTTGTCAGGAAGTGACTTGGGCAGCACTTCACAGTGAAGCTTTAGAATATGTGTTCATATGATAAGCAAGCTGCAAGTGTGATGGGCTTTTCTAGGGGATCAGATTGTAGCACTTGCTAGGAAGTATGCAGAGGAAGAAGGTTTCTCATGAGTCTCTGATGAAACAATATGTCACATGCTGCATCAAAAACAGACGGCAGGTCAGTCACACAAATTCATCATTACTTCTAATTCTGAAAGACTGAACCAGCAGATATCAGACAAGAGTGGAAGTTCATGAGCTGCCATGCTTCTACAGCTAACTCTTCTTTCCTGAGGACAGGCTCTGCAAGATATTTCAGCTATAGCTTGCCAACTGCATACCAAGAAAGAGGAAGGCACATTGTATACTTCAACTTTGAAGAAGATTAAAAATGTCTTTTTATACTTTTCTGATGTCCATATCCTCATAAAGTCTTGTAACATACTATTATTTTTTTCCCAATAAATTCTGTTACAGTCTTTAATTTCATTTTGCATGAGAAAGAGATAATTTCAAGTTCCATGACTGAAATCAAGTCACTCCCTCTCTTCTATGTGTCATTTTTCAATGTTAGCAGACTGTCATCCTAATACATTTCCCTGGAGTACCCAAAGAACTGCAAAATGCAGCTGAACTGGATGGCACAGACTGTTCTAAGAACTGTACAGTACTGACCTGTAGAGACAGTTTTGCTCAGCATTACCCAGGAAATTTCATGGACCTGTCACAAGAGAGACTATGAACCACAAAGGTCACAAATTACTTTTCAACAGCAGCTTATTGTGGAAAATACAGGTGAGGGAGGTTGCAGTTCCCTTAGTTCCCTACACTGTCTGTAAGTCAATTGTACTTCAGAAAGAGAGTTAAGGATGAGAGACTCCCATTCCTTACCTTACTCCAGTTTATTTTATCAGATATAACATATTCACCTATTCAGGCCTCCCCATTTCCAGTGGCCAGCACTTAGAGAAGGCACAACCAAGACAACAGGAGATGGAAGCTGCTACCGTGACCAAAACTGTATAAATGAATACAACAAGATCATATTCCTCTTGTTGGTACAGCTGCACAGAGACATGGGAAACTCTTTTCTCAGCTAGTGGGTATTAAATATTTGGCCAATAATCTATTTCCTGCACTGATATAGTGATATATTGCCGATACTTTTTTTTTCCCTGGCAGGTATTGATTCCTCATAGGAGTTCATAGAGTTCAGACTTTACTTCATTATAATAAGTTTTGTGTGGGAGTTAGGTACTCCACACAAATGCTGGTTCTTATCTTCACCTCTGGGACGCTTTACCTCGAGCCTGAACAGATGAGAAAAGCCTGCAGATGTTGTTTCAGGTTGTTTATTTCTCCTTATCTCTAGCTAGCTCTCAGCTCCGGTTGCACATCTGATGCAGCCGAGTCCGAGCAGGAACTGCCCAGTCTTGGGCTGTCCCGTCCTTTTTGTGCCCTTTTCATGATCCAACCATTCTTCACAACGTATTTATTATTTACTATTCTATACCAATTAATTCGCACCTATTCTAGACACGTAATTTCTACCTCTTTTTCATTCTACCAATCGTCTTATGCCAACACTACGAGAGAAGATGGAGAAGGAGAAGAAGAGGAAGAACAGGGCAATGCCCAAAATCTTCCATCTTAGACCCTTCATCCTCATATTAAAAATCCTAAAGTCTACTTTTTACGTTGTAAAATACTAAACCACTACTCATTTTTAACTTCTCTTGTTCTGCAATGCCTTGTGCTGAGTCGGCAATCTTTCCCATGGGCTGAGATCAAAGACGGTGTCATTCTGGGCTTCTTGCCAGGCCCCGTGCCGGGGCTCCTGACCTCCCAGGGCAGCCAGAGGTGTGCCTTGGGTTCCAACATCTCCCCCTCCTGTTTGGGCGAAAACCACCTCTTTGACAGCTCTGTCCATAGTTTGTCGTACGCATTTAAGAAAGCATGGCACAAACATGAGAAGGATTAGAATACCTAATAAAACATACATACTTGTTCTCAAAATTTTCTTCCACAATGGTGTAAGGTAAAAAGAGTTGAGTATACCATCCACCCATGATCCTGTCTCTTCTCCAAGTTTGTTCATACCCTCTTTCAATTGCCTTATGCTCTCATGAATAGATTTTGAATGATCTGACAAATTCATGCAACACATTCCTTCTAATTCCTTGCATCCATGCCCATGCAGTAACAACAGATAATCAATTGCTGCTCTGTTTTGAAGAGTTGCATGTCTTACACTGTCAACATCAACTAACATGTCACTCAGTGCAAGAGGTGTAGCGTTGGCATACTTACTCAGCCAACAATCCATTTTGTCTAATTGCGTCAAGGCCACTCCTGATGCCGCCTGTGGTGAAAACAAGGCTAGCGATATTCTTCTGGCCTGTTCCCACGTGTGAACATTGTCATCACAATTGGGATCATATTGTTTAAGAGATCTTTTCTCTTTACCTTCTTTCTTTTTTATCAGTGTCATGTTAGGCATTAGCAAGGAAAGTCTCCCAATGCTGCATGGACCACCTTTAACATTTGCGGGGATAGCTGGCCAGATTCTGTCCCCACAAATGAAAAAGATTCCTCGTGGCAATTGTGCTGCAACCTGGTTGGATGGTTTATTCGACACCTTAGTGTAATTACACCGCGATGTTGCATTTCTATAATTGAGGTGATATGGAGTGGCATTTATCACCTTGTTCTTATTTTCTGTTGGCTCAGAGGAGTTAAATATTATGCAAAGATCCGTTTTCACTGATCCAAAAATTTCCAATTCCTGAGGTTCAGAAGAAGCCACAGGAAGGAATTTTGTCCAAATGTGCCATCCATCCACCGGGTTAGAAATATGCTGCGAAGATGATGGAGGGATGTTATCTGGAATTGGCCATTTCTCTATTGGCAAACCTACCAAACATGTTGAGAATGGCTTTTTTGGCTTTGAATGCGTTAGACAAATAGTGTCCAACCCTGATGCATTGGCCAGAGTTTCCCAAACATTCTCTTTTGGTTGAGCTATGGGCAAACTCTCTTGATCGCTTAAGGCAATTAGTGAAAAAACAAGGCATATGACTAAAGGCTTCATTTTTTGTGAGTATGTCTGAAATGCAACACCACTGAAAAAGAAACCCAATTCCCAAAGTCTCTGATCTGTAAAACGAAGAAATATCTGTAGTCTTAACACTGGTTCACGTCTGCACGCTGTCTTTTCTGTTTCTGGGTCGATGTCTGCCTGCTTCTGGACTTGGTAGGGCTTCACGTATCTCGCTGACACCCACTTTGGTCCAGTTTCTGTGGAAACACAAGCATAACCCTTGCCCCAAGTTATTAGTTTGAATGGCCCTTCTATTTGCCCGCTTTCTGGGTTTCTGATCAAAACCAAAGGATTTTCCTTTAGCTTTGCTCGTGTACTGTTTGAAAAATGCCTGAAAATCGGTGGGGTAGGTTCTGCAAAGGAACCATTTAAGAAGTTTAACACATATAAGGCTTTATTTAAATGCATGTGAGGCGTTGCCTCTGCGTCTCCCCTTTTCTGTTTGTCCAAAATTGATTTGAGAGTGTGATGTGTCCTCTCAACGACTGCCTGACTTGTTGGGGAGTGTGGAATACCAAATGTGTGCCTAACACCCCATTTGTCCATGAATTTCTTAAGTACACTTCCGGTGTAAGCTGGACTGTTATCTGTTTTAATTTCTTGCGGTATTCCTAAGGATGCAAATGCTTGCAGGAAATGTCGACAAGCATGTTGTGATGTCTTGAGTGTATGCAAAGATGCAAAGACTGCACCTGAAAAAGTGTCTACTGAAACATGAATATTTTTGAGTTTCCCAAAAGATGGGTATTTTGTGATGTCAGCTTGTCATAATTGCAAACTCTGCAATCCCCTTGGAGTAACAGTTCCTGTGGATGCAGGAGGTTGCACTAGCTGACAATCTGGGCAAGCGTTTATAATTTCTTTTGCTTGACTTATGGAAATACGAAATGATTCCATCAATGCTTGTGCATTCTGATGGAACAATGCATGACTTAACTTTGCCTGTTCAAAAATGTTTGGCAGAGGCTTTGAAATTGGCATGGTCAATTTATCTGCATGTGCATCGCCTTCTGCTAAAAATCCTGGAAGATTAGAATGTGGTCTGATGTGAGAGACAAAATACTCATGTTCCCTTTCTTGCAATAATGTTTTCAGACACATTAGATATGAGTATAAGTCTTCATTATCAATTTCTCTCAAAAGTGGACCTTCAAGTCTCTTCACTACACCTGCTACATATGCCGAATCTGTGATCAGATTGAAAGGTTGCTGAAACAATTTGAATGCTCTAACCACTGTCGCTAACTCCACAATTTGTGGTGAGCCTTGCACCAGTTTTATGTCCGAATCCCACTCTCCTGTGTTTGTATTTTGCCAAGTGATCACTGATTTATGAGTTTTCCCTGAACCATCAGTGAACACAGTTATTGTGTCCAGCGGTTTTTCACTTATTCTTGATTTTTCTCTGAAACTTATTTTTGCTGTCAGCAATCTGTGGCTTGGAAAATGAATCGTAGAAATACCTGAATAACCTAGCAATGCAAGTTGCAAATCTTCTGATTTTTGTAATGCCCAATCAAAATATTCCCTTTTTAAAGGTAAATGAATTGTTGTGAAATCTTTGCCTGCTAGCTCTAATAACCCTGTCCTTGCCTTGATTATGATCTGAGCTGACATTTCCAGATCTGTAAGGATCGTCTTTGAGGATCTGTAAGGCAAAAAAACCCATTCTATAATTAACAGAGGATCTTTTTGTGATAAGTCCCATTGAAAAACCAAGCCATACAATTGCGTTTTTTCTCCTAATATCGCAAGAGAAAACGGTAAGGTCAGCACAACACGATGTGCTTGTCTCTGTTGAAGGGCTTCTGTAATTTTTTCAAGATCTTTTTGAGCTTGAGGTGTGAGAGTTCTAGGAGATTTGATGCTGCTGTCCCCTCTCAAAAGGTCAAACAGTGATGCAAGTTCATTGTTTGTGATCTCTAAGGTGGACCTCATCCAGTTTATCTCTCCCAAAAGCTGTTGTAGATCTTGTAGATTGTTGATTTCTGTTCTCACTTGGATTTTCTGTGGACGTATTGTCTGTTCTGTAATCTTCCATCCTAAGTATTTCCAAGGCGCAATTTCTTGAATCTTTGAGGTGGAGATCTCTAATCCTGCGTTCTGTATTTCTGCAATCACGCAATTACGAGCTTTGTCTAATTCCTGTCTCGTTTGCGCTGCAATGAGTAGATCATCCATATAACGAACAATTCTCGCATTGGGATGTTTTTTCCGTGCAGGAGCTAAAGTTCTCGCTACAAACCATTGACAGATTGTTGAAGAATTTTTAAAACCTTGTGGAAGGACAAGCCAATGATATCTCTGTAGAGGCTCTTCTCTGTTGACGCTTGGAACAGAAAAAGCGAATCGAGGTGCATCATCTGGATGAAGTGGAATGTTGAAAAAACAGTCCTTGAGGTCAATGACTACAAGAGGCCAATCTCTCGGTATCATTGCGACAGATGGAAGTCCGAGCTGAAGCGGTCCCATTTCTTCAATGACCTTGTTAATTTTTCTGAGATCATGAAGCAATCTCCAAGAGTCTGAAGATTTCTTGTGAATCACGAACACTGGAAAATTCCAGTGACTGTTCGTTGGTTTGATATGTCCTTTTTGCAACTGATTTTTAACTAAGTCCTTGAGCGCACTCAATTTCTTCCGTTCTAAAGGCCACTGATCCACCCAGATAGGGTTGTTTGTTTTCCAAGTCAGCTTCAGCGTGGTGAGTGCCACAGTGACCCCTATTAAAAATCCACTTCCAGTTTCAGGCCCCATTGTGCCAAAAGGTCTCTTCCCCATACTGTGACGGGCTTCTGTACAATGAATGGTCGAATGACTGCTGTCTTTCCTCCTGGTCCTGAGATGACTACGGCGTTTTCACTCTGTAGACACAAGGAGCTTCCCCCTATGCCTGAGAGAGAACTCAAAGGTGCAACTAATCTCCAGTCTGTGGGCCAAAAGAGATATGACATAACTGTAACATCCGCACCTGTGCCTAATATGCCATTGACAGAGATCTTTTTGTTGTCGTGAGTTAACTCACAAGTGATGATGGGTCGATCTCAACCTATATGTTTCACCCATGAAGCATGAATTTCTGCATGCTCTGTAGAAGGAGAGTCTTGCAGATTTAATATTGGCATGACTTCTGCCATTGCATAGAATGGTAAAGCAGTAGCTTTGGCTATAGACAGACAAGAAGTGTTTTGTGGAATTGTCAATGGTGATTGTAGAGGCTTGGCTAAAACTGTCAACTCATCATTACGATCTGCTGAGACAATTGAAGGGTAGATGATGAGTCCTAAAATGCTGCTTCTCTCTTTACCTATTATCAGGAAGTCTTGTTTTTTCAATGATGCTCCAGTGACCCCTGTGGGTATCATTGCATGATTGTCACTCATAACGCACATTAATTTGGAAGTTGCCAAATTGCATTGCGCTCCTGGCGGCAATAATTGCAGGTCGCTGGGGATCTTGCAGATTGTTCTGCTGAGGGAATCTGACTCACGTTCTCCAACGAGTGCACGCTTGGTGAAGTTTGAGCTTGCGTAATCGCCACCATTTTTGTCGTTGCGCATTGACGATGAGCCACGCTCTCCTGAAAGTTTTTTGGGAAAGGTAAAACTCTTCCGTCTATGTCCATTTTGGAGTGGCATTCACTTGCATGATGCCTTCCCCTTTGACATCGAGGACAAAGACCTAACGGTTTTGCCGTTCTTGCAAATTCTGGGTAATTTGTGTGTCCATATTTATTATACTTGTAATACGATCTTCCTGCAGGTTTCGACGCCATCACTTCTCTAATATTCTCATTCTGGCTTTGGAGAAGCCTCTCCATCTGTTCTCCCAAGATGCTTGCTTGAATGGAAGCGACATGCTGAGGTGTACCCACCTTGCCGCATGCTTCCACCATCTCTGTCAGAGAGGGTTGACCTCCTGGTATTGCACTGATGATTCGTTTGCATTCTGTATTTGCATTCGCAAATGCAAGGCCTCAAAGCAGATACGGTTTTGCCGCTTCATCGCTCACTTGTCTGTCCACTGCTTGTGTGAGATGTTCTATGAATGAGGAAAAAGATTCTGAAGGACCTTGTTTGATCTCTGTATAGATGGTTTCAGAAACTCCTGCTGGTGGAATTTGTAGGATTGCTTTACATGCTGCGTCTCTGATGTCTGCCAGCACATTTCGCGGTAAGAGTTGGATTTGTTGTTCTGGATGATCATTTGGTGGGTCTCCCGCCAACTGTGGTACGGTGAGAGCTGCGTGTGGTCCCCCTTGGTATCTGTTTCTGAGTTCTTCGAGGGCTCTTCTCCATTTTGCATGCCATATGAGCATTTGTGAATCTGTAAGAATCATGGATGCGATGGATTTGATGTCAAATGGCGTAAAATCATATGTGGTGAATATTCCCTTTAGAAGCTGTTTGAAGAACTGAGATCCAATGCCATTGTCTTTTATGGCTGTCATCAGGTCCTTGATGACTTCATGGTCCAAGCGTTGCCATCGTGCGTTTTGATTCTGTGCATCATAAGTCACTGGAAAAACAATGCTTTCTGTTCTTGGAACACCAGAGTCTCTGTTCCTTGATACCTTCCTTCTAATTTCTGTCCAGTCCGTGGGAGTAAGTATTGCTGAATCTGTAGGCATTTGTCTTTGAAATGAAGCCATTCCTTGTGCTACTTGCCATGATGTTGCAGCCCCTTCATCTCCGAGGGTTACTGGCATCCATGGCGTCTCTGCACCTTTGCAAGAGGTAGCCCCTTGTTCACCGAGGGTTATCATTTTCCTGCGTGTTTGAAGGAACAGCTGAGGAAAATGTTCTGCCAACTCTCAATAAAAATCCAAAGCAGTGTCTTTCAATCAAAGAAATAGTGGCTTCATGATGTCTTCTGAGAGTAGAAAAGATTGCAGGGAATGTAGGAAACGACCTGTGGAATGGTCATTGGTATTCCCTGAGATGCTGTGATTTCTTCAATATCTTCAGAAGTGGATGGTTGTTCTTGTTCTTGAGTGGAAATATTGTGAGCTGTAGACTCTTCAGAAGTTGGCAAAAATTCCTTTTGCTTAAGTTGTGTTGCTTGAGTGGAAGTGGCTTCCTGTGATGAAGAGTTCTTTTTATATTGCAGTGGAAAATATTGTTGCAGTTTTGGGACGTCGCCACTAGGTGGCGCTGTTGCTCCGCCGGGTTTGCCGCCATCCTTGCTGAAGGCTCCCGAAGCCAGTTTCGGAATTGCTTTTGAAGAGGATATTGCTTTTATTTTCTCTGGGTTTTGTTGTGCTTCTGTTTGCCGACCGCCCCGAGGACACGCCCCTCTGCTCGCGCCACGCGCGCTCCTCTGCCACGCCCCCACGGCTGCACAATGCGTGCTCCGGCGCCACGCCCCCACGGCCGCTCTCCGCCGCGGCGCCGCCCCGCTCCGCGCCCGTGTCCGTCTGCACTTCCACGTCCGACACGGGCACCCGAGGCGCATGTGCTGAGTGGAGCTGTGTTCTATGTAACTCTGCTCCAGTTTTTCCGCGATCAGGGGAAAGTAGTTCCGCTTCCACTCTCACTACACACGTCCGCTCTGACTGCTCTAGCCCTGGCCGTGCCAGCTCCTTCCATTCCCCCACAAATCGCTTCTGAATAGAGCTGTTGTACGCTCTCGGTTTGTTCTCCACGCGCCTCTGCCTCTTGCCCAAGCTCTACGAAAGCTTCCTGCCACCACGCATCCCTGCCGTGATGTTGGTCGGCTTTTTCACCTCCCCCCACTTCGTCGCTCGAGCCGATATCGGAGCTGTGTAGATTGAGTAGGGAGGGAGAGGGCAGCGGAAGCATATGCAGTGTTTTGGTTGCCCGCTTTTCTGCCTGGGCTTTTGCAGCGCCGGCATACGGGGGGATTTGGGCTGTGTCTGCCATCGGCAGCTCTGGGCACGTATCCTCTATGGAACAGCCAGGAGGTTCAAAATAAAGGTCGTCTAAATACTCCCCTTCTGATGGATATATAGTAATTTTCGGCTTCTCGGGGAGGGGTGATGGGAACTCTACAGTCCCTTTGGGTTGTGGGGATGGGTCCCCTGCAGATGCAGCAGCAGCAGCAGCGCTTTCCGCATCTGCCGTGTTACTTGGCTGCATGCCAGATGTCTCCTCAGAAGATACTTTCTCCTCTTTTAAGAGAAATTTTTTCTCCTTCTCTTTATGCTCCGAGATTGATTCTAACATTGCTCGGGCTGAAGGTAGAAGACTGAAAGCTACTTTATAATTTGTGGTTGCTTTATGATATAAATTTCTATTAACTTCTTGCCAAAATGCTGGCTCAAATATTGTTTGAGTTTCGCAGTGCGGGTATTCACAGCGCACCCAGTATAAAAGATCTTTTAATTGTTTTGAGCTCAATTTTGTAGGACGTGTGGCTGTAAGAGCCTTTAAGGTGGAAAGTATTTGCAGCTGCTCTGGGCAAAGTGTATTACCCATGTGTATCTGTATCTAGACCGGTCTCACCTAAAGTTGGAATCCTCCGTCGCTCCAGGAATCAGTCCAGATGCCTTCCGAGATCCATCCTGCAGAACTTGAGTGGTAGAAGTCTGGGCCCCTCGTCTTCTTACCGCTGAGCTGAATCTTGGAGGTGACGGTGCGATTCTTCCTATGCAGGCATTCCTGACTCGAGCAGGCTATTCTGGCTCACAGGGTATCTTTTTTAGGTTGTTAGCAGGTTTCAGAGGCTAGTTGGCTTGGTGCCCAGAGGCTGACCCAAGGGCCCACCCAGGGATGCCAGCTTGTGGGAGTTAGGTACTCCACACAAATGCTGGTTCTTATCTTCACCTCTGGGACGCTCTACCTCAAGCCCGAACAGATGAGAAAAGCCTGCAGATGTTGTTTCAGGTTGTTTATTTCTCCTTATCTCTGCCAGCTCTCAGCTCCGGCCACACATCTGATGCCAGCCGAGTCCGAGCGGGAACTGCCCAGTCCTGGGCTGTCCCGTCCTTTTTGTACCCCTTTCATGATCCAAGCATTCTTCACAACGTATTTATTATTTATTATTCTATACCAATTAATTTGCACCTATTCTAGACACGTAATTTCTACCTCTTTTTCATTCTACGAATCATTTTATGCCAACACTACAAGAGAAGATGGAGGAGAAGAAGAAGAAGAACAGGGCAACGCCCAAAATCCTCCATCTTAAACCCTTCATCCTCATATTAAAAATCCTAAAATCTACTTTTTACCTTGTAAAATACTAAACCACTACTCATTTTTATCTTCTCTTGTTCTGCAATGCCTCGTGCTGAGTTGGCAATTTTTCCCATGGGCTGAGATCAAAGACGGTGTCATTCTGGGCTTCTTGCCAGGGTCCGGGACCCCCGTGCCGGGGCTCCTGACCTCCCAGGGCAGCCAGAGGTGTGCCTTGGGTTCCAACAGTTTTGATTGCATCTGTTGCAGAAACTACCTTTCTGGTGCTTTTTGAATTTTAAAGCAAAACCTTTTAGCAATAAACATGCTTCCTGCATTCTATATTTCCCCCTTTTTTTTTTCACAAGTAGAATCTCTGTGGCAGACACAGCACTCTGTTCTTCCATGGGGAGTTTTGCAGAATATGTAAGAACATTTCTAAGGAAGTTCTTGACAGCTATGTCATGCATAGAAGTGCATAGGACATTGGCTTCTTCAGTCTCATTTAATAATGCCATATCCCTTAGAAATTTGCAACTTTGATACTTACTTTGCTTTGATACTTACTACAAGCCTTTAGGTGCCAGATGGGTGTCTCCTAGGAGGGATGTACTTGCCAGTTTTTTACAGAAAAGGCTCCATTTCATTAAGTTGGAGAAGACCACTCTCCCTCTCCCAGAGACATATTTAATTGGCCATGCTTTGGCATGACAGCATGTGCACAGAGAAGAGAGCAGAAGCTGCTGAGAGACAAGCACACCTTGTACAAATAATTCCAACTTTGATTTCTCACAGGAAATAACAAGTTGTGTTTTGTACTTACAAATTTTACAGTTTTGGCGTAGTTTGGCAAGACCATTATAGTCATTCCACCATAATATTTTTTTGCCTTCTGTAAGTTAAAACACATACAGACTACTTGTCCTCTCTGCTCAAGTGACTTCTGTCAGAAAGCAGTTGAACAGAGCCATGTTATGGGAGATCATTCTGGAGGATTGTATGATAGCATACCAAGGCACACCTAATGCTCAGTTTTCCATGCCTGTGGCTTGGAAACAGGTTTTACCATCAGATTGAGAAAAAGAACATCCACTGAGCCTTTTCATGCCTTAAGAATGTCCTAGAAACCCAACTAAGGGAAAATGATTACACAATTATGACCTGGTTTGCTTACCTGGTCATGATTTAATCCTTGTGAAGGTTTTATGGGAGTGATTTTGTTTATTTCTGTAGTCAGTGTCTAAGTTATGCTTACAGTACACTGATTGCATATGTCTGAGTATTCTGCTTCTAAAGATCACGGAAATAATTTTCCAGGAATCAAGCAGTACAATTTTTATTCCTGTGAGATAAATCACAGTAGTGTGAATACCAAGCACATCCTTACAGATGCCAGAGCTCTGACAGTACAGATATTGCAACATTTGTGAGAGCAAAATTATATTAATGATGTGTTCCATCATTTATTCCAAATCTAACCACTACATGTCTTTTACTTCGGTGGCTCTGTGAAACTGCAACAGACTTAATAAAAATTCTTTTTCTCACCTTAGGACAGTGTCATTGTCTCAGCCAGCAACTAAGTGCAATACAGGCACTTGCTCAGTCCCCTCCCCACTCTCCCCTGGCAGGGAGTAGAATTGGAAGAATGGAAGTCTTGTGCATCAAGATAAGAATAGTTTAATAATTGAAACAAAGTAAAATATTACCATTACAATAATAGCAATTAACACAGTGCGTGGTGTTCGGGTGGGGAGTTCACTGCATTTTCCCTGAAGCGTCCCTGGCAAGTGGCACCACCACTCAGGTGGTGCAGCAGAGCACGCTAGCAAGCTCACTCCTTCCACCTGCGCAGCTGTTTAGGTGCAGATATCACACGTGCACTCGAGCCAGATAGCTCAGCGATACCAGGGGCACAGAGTCAGGAGGGCTCTCCTGCATGGCAATTCCACGGACGAGGTTTATTTCACTCTTGTCACAAAGCGGGACCAGAGACGAGAGAGGCCAAACAATGCGGGATCTAGTATTTTGTACTGGAGCTGAGCCAATGAACTGAGGGCACGGGGCAGTACAAAGGTGGGACTAGGGGAAGGGAACCAACGAGGAGAAGGAAAGGGCCGGGTGGGGGAGGTACTTTTCCTTGTTTCCTGAGTCTGGTGAGTTATTTATACTTCACTAACCCACCAGCGAGCAGTCTCACCAGAGCTCTCTGGTTCTTCAACCTTCACCACAACAGGTAATAATTTTAATGGAAATGAGAGAGAGAAATAACACCCGAGAGAAACAAGTGGTGCACAACGCAGTTGCTCATTGCCTGCTGAGTGTCCCTGAGCAGCAACCAGCAGCTTCCAGACAACTCCCCCTGTTCACATGCTGAGCATGACGTTCTATGGGATGGAAAATCCCTTTGGCCAGTTCAAGTCAGATGTCCTGGCTGTGCTCCCTCCTAGCTTCTTGTGCAACATCTTCTTGTTAGAGCCTGGGAAATGGAAAAGGTCTTGACTTAGAATAAGCACTATTTAAACCAAAACCTCAATGTGTTGTCAATATTATAAATACTAAATAATAATATACTAATAATAAATAATAATATTATAAATACTAAATCCAAAATACAGCATTGTAACAGCTACTAAGAAGAAAATTAACTCTCTCCCAACCAAAACCAGGACAGGAAATCAAACCACATGCTCTAAAATTTCAGATTCTTGCATGCAAATCCTCCTCAACCTCTCTGATTTAAAACCATGACATGAAAAATCTTCCGTGATATAAAAGTATGTGACTTTAATTCTAAAATACTCCTTTGTCACTCTGTTTACAGCCTCCTGTTTGTAGTAACAGACAAGACTAAAAATAAAGCATATTAGAGGTTAAATTAAATTTTTAAATATGCATAAGAATATCTGATGGGCTGAAGACAGCCTCAGGAAGTCATCAGAGCCCATATTTATCAAAGTAGTTAGTGACTTTGACAGCTGCAAGAGGAGTGACCTTTCGCCTCATTTTCACAGATCCAATTAATCATTTGGAATCAATGTGAAATGAAGATGATCAGAGTTATGTTAAATCTGTCCATACATTGCTTAGACTGTGTGTTCTCAAATGGAGGCAAAGTCTGTGTCCTAATTTTTGTCTATTAATAACGACATTTTTTTGCACTAACTGGGGTTAAGAATTTGGCATCTGAATCCTTTATTCTCTTTGGTGAAATCTGTGAGATTCTCCATCTTGTTTATAAAACAGAGATGACAAGCTGTGTCAAAACTGAGTCTTAGAGATTAGCAAAGCATAAAGTACCATGCTCCAGTAAATAACAGTGATAAAATAACTTTACTTTTTTATTGCTATTCCACTGTTCTGGAAAAAAAAAAAAAGCTATTAAACAGGAAAATGAGAAAGGTTGTTTTTCTCTCCCATAACTTACTCCACTAGGCAGACATCAAACAAGACCAACAGGGAAGCTTGCTTCATAAACTGAAGTTTATGATGCTTTATTCACTGGTAAAAATTGCATGGTGCCTTGAGACCTCTTGATAATGTATGTGCAGAAATCATCACTCTGCTTCTTGGAGCCACAATCATGCACAACATGGTACTGTGAGGAGTAGGTGAGGTCCAGAAGAACAGTGCCTGTAGACTTGTGGCACGGAAGAGAGGGAAGAAGAAGAGTTAGCATATAGAGAACAAAAAGAGAATTAGTTTCCCATCTCCCATATTCAGTTATTTAATCTTATAGTTGTGGCCTGATAGAAACATATTTAGTTCACTGTCCCGAATACTCTTTTTCTTTGCTTATCTATCAGATGGGTACCAAATGAAGACACAGACAATAGATAATGATCCATCCAAATTTGGAGGAGCTCAGTTGAAGATGCAGAGTGGAAAATTCCAGACAAAGTCTTAACAAACACCACAGAGATTCAGCCTGATGATGTCTTAATACAGATCAGGTTACTTTTCTCAGCTTGTGGATAACAGCTCCTGTGGGAACTGTGAAGTGGAAACAGGGCTGGAGAAACTGAGTTGCTGAAAATTTTGCTAGAACCCAGTATTTGTAGTTCTTCTCTGCTCTTCAAGACTCAATTTTCTCTAATAATCCGTTTTAAAGCATAAACACATGAATTGTGCATTCTTGTCAATGACATTTCCTTCTTATTTAACTATTCAAGAGGGTTACCAGCCTGAGAATGTTGGAAAAAGCTGTCAAGTCACTAGTACCTCTATGGACTGATGACAAGAGACTAAGTAAGCAGCAGGTAAAAGACTGGGTGCCTCGTTTGTTACACAGTTAGCCTTGAAAGTTTTCTCTAGCCTAGCCAAAAGGCTGTCATTCTGTAACTTGTAGTTCTTGAGAAAACAAGAAAAACCCTAACATTTTTCTTTTTCTGAAAGACTCTTCACAACATGTTTGGCCTGCCAGCTAACACTCTTTGGAACTGAAAATATGGCCTTAAGGACAAGGAAGATGCATCTTCCCTTGATTATATTCTGTCTCTGTCATAACAAAACAAGATTTTTACTGTTGAGCTACAAAACAAAGTAGGGTTTGGGGGAGCTGTCTTAGTATATTTTGACAAATCTCTTCTTTCTTGTGCCAGCCAAGGCATCACAATATAAATTAGTTGTTCCAAACAGCTTACTACCATAATTAACTCTGCTACGCTCTAGGGTCAGAAATAGCTGTTTTATAACTGTTGCAAATCAAACTGCTCTGCCATCCAAGTAGTCACTTGCCAAGGGACCATGACACCTCATCGTTTAGATGGATATTGCTTTAAAACACCCCCTTTTATTTGTCCCTGTGAGGCAGAATGGGCATCCACTATAAAATTGTGCCGAGGGAAATGGGAGTTGGATCAGCGACGCATTTAACAATGCATAACCTTTATTATTCTGCTCTCAGGAGCATTGAATTTGCATGGTGTAGCAAGTTGCAAGCTGTAATGACAGCATTTAGGACGGACATCAGTAGCAGCAATAGACATCCAGTGAGAAGAGTAGACACAGCCCAGATTCAGAACTTACAGAGATATTACAGAGCTGTTCAGCCACTGGGTAATAGCCTCTAATTCCTTGGATATTCTTCATAAGACACCATTATCCTTGCTAAAGCTATTTGCTTTTAATATGGATATAATGTGTAACACTATCAAGAAATCCAAGGGATCCAGCCATTATGTTTTCAATACTTTCTATTTTTGCTACTATGCTTTATCTAGTTGAGAGGTAAGAGAAAACCATGCTGTGTGATAATGTAACTACATCTGGAACTAAAAAAATCACTACCTCTGGCACAGTGGTACAGTCAGTAGGTATATTTCTATATGAGCAGATGCATATAAAAAGATAAAGTCTACCTACAGTTAAATATATTTAAATCAAGCTAAAATGTGTTTTGCTCTAGCTAAAATATTAAAGCATTTATAATATTCTTAAAGCAAATTTATTTAATATTGTTTTCCATTAGATGGTGAAATAATGTTTAACACATTGGAAATGTACAACATATGAAATAAAACTCAAGTATTTTTTTCCTGGCACCATTAAAAAAAAATTTAAATTTGTTACAGCTATATATTCCATGAAAATGTTTTTTACTTACTTATTAGCTGAACCCTTTTTGATTTCTTGGGGTGATTAAGGCAGGCAGATATGTCTATATGCATTTTTTCATAATGATAAATTTCATAATGATAAATTATTTTCACTTGATCACTGAGCATGATTGGTGGCACTAATTTATTGGGGACTAATTTTCCCCAATATTCTTGTCTGTCACTGAAAATTCATAGGAGCTGATAGGAAAAATCCTTGTACTTTTCTTGAGAATAATAAAATATGAGATGTGTAACAGGTGATGGTACATTCAAATACTAAATTCTTTCAGAAAAAGATGATTATTACCAGTGGTATATCAGTTTCTCATGTCTAAACCTTACAAGAATATGGCAACCAGGTAAAAGATCACTAATTGTATCTGATGGCAGAAAGCAGCTGCTGATTATAAAGGAGAGAGGAGGACAGGAAGAGGAAATACGAGAAAGAAAAACTGACTGAGGAATAGATAGATGTCATTGGCAGAAAAGCGGTGGGGTGAGCACATGCTGCCAAACGAAATTGTAGTCCAAAATTCAAATACAAACACAAGTTATGAGATAAGTGAAGTAGATTATGTTTAGTATTCTTACAGCTGCCTGGGGTTTGTACTCTTTCAAATGAAGAACAGCGTGTGTTTTAAATCAAGGACTGACCTTTGAATTTTAATCAAAGTTATTGTAATGGACTATTGAGAGCAAAGGCAGACTGGTGATTTTACCAGAAAATACTATAGATTTTCTAAGTAACAAGAAAGCCTAAGGAAATATGTTTATCTTGTAGCAGGTAATTTACCTGGTTTTAGTCTGTTAAAACTTCAAGCAATAGATTCAGATTCTTCTACTTGGAATTACGGAGAAAACGGGTCAAAGAATTATGAGTTAGATGATATACACTGTCCAGTAAAAATCAGCCAGTACCTAAGTTAATACAATGAAATCCTGTTTTGCTAATATAAATTGCATTCACTAGCAGAAGAAAGTAAATAATTTTAGTGTATCAGCCTCTGGAATACACCCAAATGTTGTTCTTTGGCTAATGCATTTATCAGAATGAAGGGGTAATTCAAAGCAAGGTCCCTAAACATGCGCAGGTTGGGTTTTCATTTAATTATTATATTTAGAGTAGGTGTGCAATGAGAAACTATATATAGACTAAGAATTCACTTTGGATTACTGGAAAATACTATAATAAATTAAAGTTATTAATAAAAAGCATTTTTTAATAAATTATGGTGGGTTGAAATGTAATTGTGGAGCTTTGTGGATATTGGGCTGAATTTAAAGTTACATGTACTGGAAATTTAATGACTCCTGACTTTTGAACAGGGCTGCACTAATTAATCAATTGGTAATTACAGCTGTGATTAACAGCTGTAATCATGGCTAGTAACAAGTATTGATTAATTCCCCAATAATTCTGGCACAGTTTAGAATAAGAAGCACTTTGCAGGATGCAGGACGCATGATTAACAAAAGCAATAATAAAAACACTTCACTCTCATTACAGAGATGTCTTGGGGAAGCAAGATTTGTGAAAGTGGGAAACCTAGGTAGATGCACAAAGGTAAAGCAGCCAAAGATTGCTTTAATGAAAGAGAATTATTGGGAAAAGTGGGTGCATTTTTTCATAATGATAAATTTGCTCTGGACTTACAGTCATTATTACATCATTATGTCCCCACTACTAAAGATTTTTTTCATAACAATAGTGTGTTCATTTTAAACTGGACTCAGAAACTCTTTTTATTCCCATAAAAGATAACATTTACACATTTCCAAAGTGCCATGTGAATAGAGGCTCATTTTCTACTCCTACAAAGACCTACTAATGACAAGCACAAGGAGATGAAATATACATCTGCTAACCAAAGCTGACAATTTCATTTTGTGACAATGTCTTCAATTTTATTTCCTTTGTTCCATAGCAGACCTGAAAAGAAAGATTTTGAGAATGTTTGCAAAAAGCAGGATTATGCTAACATATCTATTCAGAACCAAAGCCTTAGTGTTATATTGTCAAAAATAGGTAGATATTTAAGTTACCCACTAGCTAGGACATTGGCATATACATCAGGAAGCCAAGGCTTCTATTCCTTTATTAGTTGGTACAAAAATTTTTGCCTAAGGCCTCTGTGGGCCAAGTGCAGAATGGACTTGAAACTGGATATATGCAATAAAAATAGAAAGCCTTCTGGTTAGCTAAACAAACAAGCAAGCAAAAAACAAAGAAAAAGCTCCCACAAACAAACAAAGCAACAAGAAAGGAGATTATTGTTAATATTGAAAAATATGTACATGAAATTTTTTCTTAATTTCTCATTTATTGTATATCGACTTTAGGCACCATTCCTATATACTATGAAAGAAAAGTGAGTATGAACTGTTATATTTCTCCTCTGGAAAACTATCAGTGACAGGATGTTTTTTTCAGTGGACTTCTATCAGTTGAGAAAAGAAAAAATTAATTAAAATCAAGAACTTCTCACCCAATTCCATAATCTTCCGAGCAATTAAGAACAGAGTCTTCTGAATCAAAATAATTTCTATAATCTCAACTCTTACCATTTTATTATGATCTTTTTTGTTTATTATGATATTAATGTTTTGCCTCCAGGAAGTTCAGTCAACTGAATACATGAGTAATTAACCATTTAAAAAGAAAACTTATTATTTGTTAAAGCAAAAAGAGCTTACTCATTCCCTTGATTTTAAAGATTAGTTTGAAAGGCACAGGTGGATGGGATGTCATAGTTGACTTCTAAACATTTGAAATTAAGAGACAATATATCAAAATAAATTTTAGTTCTAACTTTTAAGCTTATCCCATGATTTCTGAACATGACTCACCATTTTAATGGTGTATTAAAACTGTTTAAAGCAGCCTTCACAAAGAAACTTTCTGCTTCTGGAGAAAGTGTCTTCTCTTGTGTCTTTGTAGATCCCTTTGTCTTTATACAGTTCTCCTTCAGTAAAATCAGATACTGCTTGTTCAACTCTATAAGATGGACAAAGCCCTGCCAATGTTGTCCTCTACCCCCACATGTTTTTCTGTCATACTTAGTATGATCCCAAAGTAGTGTTACATGCAGGAAGGAAATGGGGTTGGTGAGGAGAGAGAGAGACTTTTTCATATGAAGTGAAGATTTTGCCACCAAGGCAGTTTAAATGATACTACACAAGTACAAGTTAGTAAATTTAGACCCTCCTCAATGAAGTCTATATTCAAAAACTACCAAACACTGTTAGTCTTCACATTTAAGACCATGTAAATGGTGCTCCAGTATCTAAAGAGCTATGAATCAAGCATAAATATAGCTAGTTCTTTTATGACCAACTATGCCTTAATTAGAAATTTTTGTTTGTAAAAATTAAAAAGGTCAGTTGAAAAAATACTGATTGGTTCCTGCATATTTACATGAGTGTCTGGTTCCTGGCTGCATCTGGGATTCTGTAGCCTGTGGCTCACTTGTCCATCTGCAAAACTTAAGCTGTAGGTATGGGCTAGGGGTTCCGGGTCTTTGACAAAGCATCTAGAAGAGGTCAGAGATCTGCCTGAGGTGAGGCTCTGCAGGTTATGTAGTTTTTCCAGGTTTTCTGCCTTTGTGACCTTAGCTGTATCTTGGCATGGGCAGCTAGGATGTGTCTCAATCTGGATCTGGTAACTCAAGATTTTCAAATATTGTAGCTCATTTGTAACCCAACTACCATCTCAAGACTTTTTGCAGGACTTTTGTTCCTTTTGTCTTCCATTAGGTATGGTGAGTAGCTTGGAAATTAGAAGAACTGGGAGTTTTAGTTGAGATTGGAGGCCTTAGGCTTTGGATTCCCGCATTCCTTGGTTTAAGCAAAGTGTAACATTTCTATAATTTTGTTTTGAACTTTATTTCGCCATATTTAGAAAATCTTACATTTTTTCTATTTTTTTCAAAAGGAAGCTTTTTTTTTCCTAGAAGATAGACTTTTCTTTCAGAGCAGACAACCCTTCAACCACCTCTGCTCAGGAAACCTGAATTCTACTTTTACCACCTGGTTAGATGATCACACCTCTGTTTCAGTTTCTTTATTTCTAAAACTATGTCTATGATAATCCTTCTTCTATTTAACTTTTGTATCTAATATGTTGGAGATAACGCTGCTTGTACAGCATCATGAGTGAGCCCATTGCATTACATGGATGAACATTTGAGGATGACATGAGGTTCAGATTTAATCTGTGAACAGGGGGATTTGATTTCCTCCACACAGATAATTTTCAGGGTTTTGGTCCTCTCAGAAGAGAAACAAACAAAAACCCTGTTCTTGATTATGTTAAGCATAATGTTTGCTTACAATGCATCAGAAAGGTTCAGACCAAAAAAATAGAGGATTCAGAGGTCATACAGATTATATCAAGGGTATGAAAATATCTGTATATTTTAGTGAGCACAACTGATGATGGTTTACTGAATGATGAGGTTTCTTATTATAAAAACTAAATCTCATTGAATCACTTCTAGTACTGTTGTAAAGAGCAAGGAACAGAGTGAATCCTTGTAGGTACAAGTTTAATTTTTCAGTGGAATCTCTTTGCTTTCATGTGAGGGATTAGCACATCTTTTTCTATATAATTTCCATCCATCTTGCATTAAAACACAGGAAGGAAGGGGAGGATGAGGGTGATCACCTCTGTGTCAGGTATATGCAGCAAAGCAGCTAAATTTGGCCAAATCCATAAATTTCCTTAATCAAGCAATTTCATTACCATGCAACAGGTAGTATCAATCAGAGTGTGCTTTCATATGCTAATATCTAGACACTCACTCTTTCAGAACAGGCATAGTAACAAGACCTTTACAGACAGCAGAGGGGAGAGGAAAACAGATTAGGAGGAATTATTAGATCTGAAAACATTACAATTTATTGAATAGTTGTATAGTTACCCTTTGCCCACCAATAAACAATACAGGCTATGATTTAACAGGTTTGAGAGACCTTGCTATCTTGTTAGTGTTACAACTGGAAAATTTGAATGAACTTCTTTTCTAGTAGTTCTATTTCTCTTGCTATTAGTCTATTTTATTTTTATTACTCAAATGGTATTTCTTTATCTACATGGTGTATTATGCACCACACAGAAGGCATATCTGGTCCAAATGCCTTCTACCTTTGCTCCAAGAGAGATTCAGAGGACAAATCAGGCTCTTCCCCAGAAGGTGATTGCAGGAAAACAGAACGTACGCATAGGCATTTAAGGATGCACTTTCTCTGTGGAACCAATCTGATTAAAACTCTGCCAGAAACAGAACAGATAATTTCATATAGCATTTTCTTATGTTGTCTTTTTCCAGTATCACAAAAATCAGTGCATTTGCTATCTTAATTGTGGGTAAATAAAACCACAAAATTACTTTGTCCTTTAGGAAGTGTGTAATTTTACTTATAAGCTGCTTATGAATACAGTTTATTTGGCCCACAGATGCCAGGAGGCTGTAGCAGTTGTCTGCATGGTAATGACATGTAGGCAAGACACTGAAGAAAAACTTTTCTTTCATATGCCGGTTTGAACCAAAATGGGCACCAAATGTTCTGTATTTTGCCCTGCTCTTGTGGTCATTTGCACTGTAAGAAGAATGAATGTGAAGAAAGATAGAGAACACACGAAAGCCTTCAGAGACAGCAAACATAGGCAGCTGTGGAAACACAGAACATGAAAGGAAAGAGACCTGCACATGTATTGACAGGATCTACCTGTAAGGAACTGGAGGTTATGTGGTGGATTGGTATCATGTATATTTCCTTGTGAGAAAAAAAAACTTGCCTTGATGACAGGATGACAGGAAGAAACACCAAAAGAGAATTTATGTGAATATTTTCTTCCCATAAGATTGTCTATCTCAAAGGACTTTTATTTACCATTCTTAAAAACAGCATCCCTTTTGTGTCTCAGCAGATAAAATTGGAAGTTGCTCATACTTAAGGAATATTTCTAAATACTGATATATATATGTATGTGTTTCATGCATCAAATTTTATATTTAAAGAAGTGTCAGAAAAAATAATATTACTCTAAAGGTGGGGGCAGTGGTTTTTAATGCTTTTAAACTCTATAGGGATGATGGGCATTAAACTCAGTTCCTCATTCTCCCTACAGTATGCCTACATCTTGTTTGTGACTTTTTTTACAGCAAAAATCCCCAAAACCCTTAGAATAATTAAACTTGAGAACTGAATAGTAAGAGAGACTATGAGTTTCCATACCATCATGAAAGGTACGATACAACAAAGCATTACTATTTTCTAAAGCTGGAAGTTTATTCATAGGAGTGTGATGACCACAATAATATCTGCTACAAAAAACCAGAAGTTTGCAGGCATCTTTTTACAGAGGAAACAGCACTGTGATTCATTGTCAATTAGAAGCCTACAGGGAGATTCATGAAAAGATCCAATCAAGCTTTTAATAGATAGCACTAGAGGTAACAGTTTAATAAAAATTAATTTAATTTTTATGTTGCTGTTCAACAAAACCTGATTGCCTCACAACTGTGCAGTTAAAATACATCAGAAATAATATAACTTCTCAGAGTAATACATCATTAAAATAGTCAATCAAGTTTAGAAGGAATGTCTTCAGGTTTCTTGAAAAAGCAGATGAATCTGTGAACCTTCTTCATAGTTCTTTAATGGCTATGATAATGACGTGCATTCCACTTATATGATTCCTTTCAACCCTACAGACATTGAAGAGGTTTACTTACTTTCCGTGAAGATGACACCAAGCTGAGTGGTGCTGTTGGCACACCTGAGGGATAGGATGCCATCCAGAGGAACCTGAACAAGATCAAGAAGTGGGACTATAGGAATATCATGAGGTTTAACAACATCAGGTGCAAGGTGCTGCACCTGGGCCAGGGCAACCCCACATATCAGTGTGGGCTGGGGGATGAACAGATCAAGAGCAGCCCTGCTGTGAAGGATTTGGGGGTGCTGGTGGATGAGAGGCTGGACATGACTTGGTCATGTGCACTTGCAGGCCAGAAAGCCAGACACGTCAAAAGCACCATGGCCAGCAGGTCGAGGGAGGTGATTCTGCCTCTCTACTCTGCTCTGGTGGAACCCCACCTGGAATGCTGCATTCAGCTCTGGTATCCCCAATATAAGAACCTGGACCTCCTGGAGCAGTCCAAAGGATGCCCATGAAGATAGTCAGAAAGCTGGAGCACCTCTCTTACAAAAATAGACTGAGAGAGTTGGGGCTGTTCAGCTGGGAGAAGAGAAGGCTCTGAGGATAATTTATTGCAGTTATTCAGTACTTAAAGGGGCACTATAAGAAAAATGGGGGGGAAAACATTTTAGCAGGACCTGTTGCAATAGGGCAAGGAGTAATGGTTTTAAATTAAAAGAGAAAAGATTTAGTTTAGATATAAGTTTTTTACAACAAGAGTGGTGAAACATTGGCACAGGGTGCTCAGAGAGGTGGTGGATGTCCCAAGTTTGGGAACATTCAGTATCAGGTTGGACAGGGCTCTGAGCAACCTGCTCTAGTTGAAGATGCCTCTGTTCATTGCAGAGGGGGTGGACCAGAGGAATTTTAAAGGTACCTTCCAACCCCAAATATTCTGTGATCTTATGATGCTATGGTAAGTTATTTTAGACCCTGACTAGAATTTGCAAAAACATAAAAGCACCATCTGTTTAGCTAGAAAGAATATGGGTTATAGCATAGAACAGGAATGGAAGAAAATATCTCCCTATTTTGAAATCATTGGCCAAAATTTGGAATTGAAGCACCTGACTTTGGGCAACATTATTAAGAGCAGTGAACCTTAACCGTTCAATGAACCTTAACTGTTACGGAAATGCGCCTTTTTCAATACGCAGGTGTCCAGATCCTAGATTTCTTTTGCCTTCTATGTTCTCAGTACAAAACTACCAAGTGAGCAGCAAGGCTCTGCCCCTTAAGGGAAGGTGAGCTGACAGCAAGGCAGCACAGGGATCTCTCTCACAAGGGCTCCATCCCATAGGGGTCCAGAGTCAAGCCAGGGAATCAAGAAAGCAATGTCAGGACTGGCAAGGTGCAAGGCAGGCGTGGCACACGCATAGTGCGGCTCAGTCAAGGACCAGGGGCCAGGACATGAGCTCACGTGGGGCTCTGGAGCCAAAGAGTGTAGAGTGCACACATGGAGGTGCAAGGTGGGGCATCTCTCAGCTTCTTCTCACAGTTTAGCTGTTTTCACAGAAGCCTGACTTAAGGTGAACTGTAGCAGGGCGGACCCCAAGGACTGTGGTGGAAGAGGGGAGAGGTTGCACAAGAGGACTGAAAAGGAAGGTGCATACAGGTTGGTCAGGGCAATTAGACCCTGTTGGTGCACCCAGTGCTTTGATATCTCAAATGGATGTCAAAACGAAGTTTGAGTGCTTACAAAGATGGGCAATAAACCTAAATCAGCAACTTCCTATGCTTCATGCATATATTTATCCCTAGAAATGAGGGAAAATAAAATGAGCCACTGTGACTTTTATTTCTGTCATAAATTTAAGTATTGCTTAAGATTCACCTAAGTTCTGATTTTAATTCTTTGGTGGCTATTTATAGTCTTCTTTCATGCATGAGCAGTTAGATAGAGATATATGTCAGTGTTTAATTCTCCCAGTGACTAAATGATTATAATATAACTCATTCTCCATGATACAGTGGTGTGTCCTACTTAATCTGCTAAGCGAAATACATGTCCACAGAGAAGGATTAAAGCTTCAGAATCAAAGAATTGTTTAGTTTAAAAGGAACTTCTTGAAATCATCTGTTGGCATCCATTCAAATATCCTAAATTTGCTTTCGGACGGAATAACTAATTAATTATGTTTTTCTCTAGGAATACCAGTTTCTTGGTTATTTTTTGCCTTTGCAGGGTTCTTAGTTTTCTCTACTTTTACTTCTATTCTTAGTTTTAATATGTTCCCTGACCAATTAAAAGAATTCCAATGTTTTTTTGCCTATGCAAGGCACTCAAATGATGAACCATCCATCCACAGGGATAGTACACTTCCTCACAGAGTTATGATGATTTTCTCAATAATAATGCATAAAAATTTCCCACAAATTTTCATTCATATTTTCAGATGGATTCATATACTCATGTGCTTTCTCCTCTTGAACTCACTTTGGCATACATTTGTGTAATTAAACTGAAGAAATGTTAATTTCCAAGTTGTGCATACAACAATGTATAGAAGCAGAGGATTGCATTGACTGTGGAGGTACTTCTTGTACAAATGCTTGTATAATCTCTGAGCAGAATAAGCTACCATATTGCAAATGAACGTGTCTTCATTTTACATATATACACACTGTTGATTATTTTTTCTACGTGCTCTGTTGCTTTCATATCATGCTTGTAGGAAGATGAATTTGTATGACTAAACTTAATAAGGAATCCTTGCTCTCTGGTGCTGTCTTTGGACAAATGTAAAAAGGCGAATGAGAAAAAAAACAATAGAAAAAGATGGATATTGGCAGCAACTGAGATCTGCTCAGTGGGTTAGAGCATGGTGCTAATAATGCCATGGAGTCAGGTTTGATCCCTGTACTGGGCCATTCAATTAAGTATTGGAACTAATGATCCTTGTGGGTCTCTTCCACTCATAATATTCTGTGATTCTGTAACTGAAGCCAGAGTTTGTATTTAGGAGATGTTAAACTAGCATAATTGAACTCCATCCAACCTCATTGTGAGGCAGCTTTGAAATGTCTCTTCTCCATTCTTCATGTGAGGTCCTAAAACCCATTACCCTCTTCAAATCCACCAGCTGTTTCCTGGGCAGGGAGAGAAGCACTGCTAGAGTAGAGGTATTAGGCAGACCATAGCTCAGTGCAGAAACACAGGTAAGGGACAGGAGTGCTGTCACAATTCAGACCAATGAAAAGAAACAGAATTAGCAAAATCTTAAAACACTCATGAGATGATAGCACAGGACTTCTATTACAGACACAAGGCTTGAATGTGTGACGCAGTGACTGGTGTGATGATATCAGCAGCTATTAACTATGGCCTAATTTCGCATTGTATAGACTCAGAACTGTGACCCCACTACAGTATCAGTGGGTCACTCAGCTGGTTTTGCCCTCTATAGAGGCACTTCATGTCAGTTAAGCTAAGGGGTTTCTCAAACTAATGCAAGTCAAACTGGGAAAAAAAAACAAAACAAAACAAAAACCATACTAGAAGAAGCAAGAGTTTTATCAAGTTAACTCAAGGACTTTATTACCCCCCTACCTTATGTTTTTGTAACCTTTTACATATGCAATACAACTCTCAAAATGCCCAAAAGTTTTCCAGTGGGTATATTTATTTGCACACAGAACACCATTGTGTTCTTCATCATTAACATCATACAGGGATCCCAGTAAACACACCAAGTATCCTCATGCATTTTTACATGAACGATTTAGTGAATGATATCACACAGCAATGTTAACTAATTACATTTTTAATTATTCTCTGAAATTAAAGTTAGTTATATTTAGAACTTATTTAATTAAAATAATCAAACTATATTTCATGTGCCTAATGTAGATATTTTCAGAACTTCCCACTCTTTGCTCCACCACAGATATAATTAACAGGAAAGTTTTCAGTGCATTTTCAAGAAGAAAAGCCAAAATATCTTGTCCCTTTCTAATGATAACAACAGCCTCAGGTCCTTGCGCTCTTAAAGTGTGTAGGCAAGGAATGTTTATTATTCAGCACAATATGCCACAGTGGCATTTCTTATCATTAGAGTACTATAGGACCAGAGGATTCATAAATAGTATTTGCCTCCTGGAAACTTTATTCCATGATAATATCATTTTGATGCTGGGGTTGTGCACAGCTGAAAGAACCCCCAGGCTATCTCTGTACTTCGAAAAGTTGGTATACTGCTTCCTGGACAAAACTAACTAACTAACTAATTAACTAAGAATTAATAAACAAAACATGCACCAAAACCAAGAGTAACCCTAATTACTGCATTCATTTGGCTATAAAAAAAGCAAAAAAGATAGCTTAAAGGTTACAAGAGATTAACAAATAGAGAATATTGGCCCACAGATTCTCTTCTAGCTGTGTATAATTACACTAAACCCGTGAAGACAACCATGAAGCACTTAAAAATCCAGGACTTATTATTCAAATAGTATAAAGTCTGCTTTCCTGAAATTCTGAATCCACATGGCTCTTTCTGAAGACAGGTTTTGATTTGCTTGACATCTTTGAAAATCAAAAATATTTTGTATAAAATCACTTTTAGTGTTGCAAAGACAGAGACCTTTTCAAATCTGCCATTTGTCTTGCCTCAAAACTGGTACTATTTATCACCATCTCCAGAAATGTTCAAACAGCTGCTAAAAGAAAAAGGGCAAGATTCATGTCCAGAGGTGCTCTAAGAAAAAGGACTGGGAATGGAGAAGTGGCAGACCAGGAGCAGGTGCAGGAAATGAAGCAGTGGTGGAATGAGCTGTGAGGAGCAAGGCCAAGCTGAACACTGCTGACCACAGCTGTCTGGAAAAGCAGGTGGTGCAACACAGACAACCTAGTTTTAGGGCTTTGTCCGTTGTTGTTTTCTGGTGTCTTAGTTTCGGGGATGGGAAACACTTGTGGCAGGAATGGCCACCATCTTGTCTTTGTCCTGGTCACCACATGGAACCAAGTTGAAGTGATGAACAACTTTTTGTGGGGAAAGCACCTTTTCCTTCGGTATGCTTTTGTTCTTAATACTGCTGATGTTACTGTGCATGCCTCATTCCATTGGTATTTGTTTTCAGTAAATTGTTATCCCAGCCCAGAGTCCCTGCCTTTGTCCCTCTCTAGCTGGCAGGGGCAGTGGGAAGGGGAGTGGTTTCTATGGAGTTTAATTTTGGACTGGTTTAAACTACCACAGGCCCCTTCTACCAAAGGTTCGGGAAGTGGTTGAGCCATGATCCCAGACTGCCTTGCCATGAAGTACCCACAGAAACTCTGTAGCTGGAAAGACTGTAGTGTCCTTGGAGGGACTCAGAGTGTGAAATCCCAGCCCCCAAAAGCCACAGTGCTACAACACAGCACTGGCCTAAATGGGGCCGGTGTTTTATATTGGCTGTAGAAGGCACCTGCCAAAGTAAAACATTGTGTGGCTAAAAACTTAGCAGTTGCTACCCTCCAGGAAAGAAGTGTGTGTGCCTCCCTAACTGGCTGTATAATTCTCGGATATAGAAGGATGTCTGTGTAACAAGAAAGGCTTTACAATGTGAGTCTTAGGTATGTGAAAGTCACTTTGCTGTAGGTTCTTTGAAGGCCTTGTTAACTGGGAGGTGTGATGACCACCCCAAAACCACAGAAATTAACTCTATACCAGCATTAACTCTACACAAGAAAATACTTCTGTTGCACTGCTGCTGATTTCGGAACCAAGCATTTACAGCATTTAAAAAATAATTTACACATAACATACTTTTCTTCTTTTTTTTCCTCACATGAAAGCTAGCAAGCAGCTGCTATCCATGCAAATACTCTTGTTCATGGGCAAGACAGGCTGGTTCAGCTGATGATTTAAAATAAACTCCTGCATTTCCTGAAAATATTCTTTCTTACTCCATTAAGTATAGAATTGGCAGGGTTTTCTTTCCTTTTTCTTTTCTTTTTTTGGCAGTGCTTTGTCCCTAGTGAATATTAAGGTGCCTTCTCTCATGAAACAGAGGAGCAAATCAATGCAATGTCTTCATTTGTTGTCTGCATTTGTGGCTATAGCAAACCTAAGAGTGTCTTGGGGCAGCCTCAAAGCTTGTTTTCTACTCAAAGAAAAATTGCACAAGACAAAAAAATGCCTCTGAGGTTTAATTATCCTTCTTGGTTACCTCTCACCAGAAAAAAAATGTACTGTAGCTCTGAGTTCTTCTGTGACCAAGATACCTGTACTTGTTGCTTTTTTCTTGCCAGGGGTAAATAGGTCTTTAAAAATGAATTGTTCCTCTTTCCTTCCCCCCCCCCCCCGCCAATACTCTCAAGAGCTTCTCTCTTCTGCACAGATGTGCAAATTTGGTGATGGAGCCTAGGAAAAAAATTAATCTAACACTCCCCATGTCTGTTTTTCAGTTGATGTATTTATGTTTGATGCCTGATTTTCACTTAAAGGGATGGAAGTCTCAATTATGGAATGGTTTTCTGACCCCCAGTGTTCTCCCTCAACTGTTTCTTTCATTGGACATCAAATTCTTCTCTCCTTCTTGGCTGACTTATTTCTTCTTAACATTCTGCTAAAATAATACAAAGAACCCACTACATTTTTCTTGAAATTTAGAGTGGCAGCCTTTCATCTGCCAAAAACATATTAGTAAAAAGCTTCCATCATCTCATTTCTTGTGGTGTTGCCTCAATCATTTTAGGAATAAAACTGCTGGTGGGACAGTTTAGAACGAGATATGTCCTCATTCTGTGATACTGTTCAGTGACTGGTACCTTCTGGTTCTTCTCCATCTGCTACTTCTAAAATTTTTACTGATTGTACCTTATTTAACTCCATGTTTCCCTTGGGATAACATTTTCTTTACCTGTACAAATGAAAAATGAAATATGAAAATTGACCCTGTCATGTTGTGAGGGTCTGATGCAGCATCTTTCACTCCAGCAAAATTTGTTATTCCAGCTAACTGGAATCTTTCCAATGGTTCTGCACAATTTGAGGCTTTTGAAATTGCTATTTTTTTCCAGCAATATTATGCAAGGCCAGGGCAGAGGCCTCATTAATGACCTGGAAAGGAAGTGTAGATTTTTGACCAGCTTTCCAGCTGCTAACATAGGTTGTGCTGTAGAGATGCAGGCTGTTGCACAGGGCATGCATTATGAAATTGTGAAAGGACTGACCTCACAACTCAAAATCACCAAACATAATTACCCCACATTTCTACAAAATCAATTCTGTGCAGTTTTATGAGGCAAAAATAATGGATATATTTTATCCCACAGATGTACTGAGGGAGTAGTTGACTACGTCCTATGTGGTCATTAGAAGAGTCAGGTGACAGAAGTCATAGGAAATAACTTTCTGCCATATTTTTCATTCACATAGAGAGTTTTAATGGTAGAAGGGATGTTAATTAACTTTGTTCAATAATATTTTTACTCATACACTTACTTGATTATTTTCACCTCTAATGTTAAATGTAGAGATAAGAAGATATTCAAGGTTCTCAGCCCACCAGAATGATGATGAAAGACTAAAGCAAGTATCAGCTCAGGCAGATTATAGCAGGAAAATTAGGGTCTGGATTTTGAAACCTTTTCTTAATTTTTTTTTTTTTCTTTTTTGCCTAGAGCTAGTGGGTCCTCTCCAACTACTTTTTACCTAATTGGTTTTTCACTACTTGTGGAATCATTCTGCTCTTTGCTGGATGATTTCCAGCCTCCCCCACCAGAAGTGGCTGAATTATATATGTGTGGAGAGAGAAATGAAATGAAAATGTCTGGTACTGCAATAAAAAGACAGTATCATGAAGAAAGGACTTTTACCCAGGAGTTTATTAGTGTACAACACAGTATGGATAATTTTTGGTTTGCTAATTAATGATAGCAACTTGCCCAAGGTTCTGAGGCCCAATATTGACTGGGGTTGGGACAAAGAGTGGAAGGTTTCAGGGCCTTGGGCACTGTCACTACCAGCTCTGTGACTGCACCAGAGCTGTGCCCAGGGCACTGTCACCTCACTGGGATCACAGGCTGTGCTGCTCCCAGCAGGGACCAGAGTGGGTGAGGGTGAGGGCCCAGTGGGGAGTGGGGCCAGACCTGGGTCACTGCCTCACAGGGGCTGCATGGGGTCCAGGGCAGTGCAGGGGCAGGGCAGTGCAGGGGAGCAGGGCAGAACCCTGGCTTTGGGCAGCTGTGTTCATTGCCAGCTCCTCTGGCTTCCTTAACCAAACACTTAGGTGATGTAGGTTTTACAGCACTCCTGTCCTAGAAACAAATGTATTCCAACTTGGTACTTTATTGTTTCAGAAAGAAATTTTTTCCTGGAGGGAAGGGATAAACTGTAATGATTTCCAAGGTTTAATATGTCATTCTGCTACTTAGTGATTGCTTTCTTTATCTATACAGTGCCTGAGTACACAAACTCCATTTACAGCTCAGGTACATATATCTAGCTGTATTGTTTTGATCTTGCCTCAGGAGAATGGTGTTTGACAGTGAGTGTCAATTTGCAAAAGTGCGTTGTCTGCACTTCTTCAATAACTAAGTAAGATACTGATTTTTTAAAATTATTTTTTAAGCCAAGCATAAAGGTCTAACTTTTTTTGAACATTAAATTCAATGAAGTATCAGAGCTCAATGGATTTAATTATGAGGCAAAGTGAACTTATATTTTCGATGACCTTTCCCACATGTTATTCAGTAAAGAACAATCATTTTGGGGCTCTCAGCTGGAAAATGGATTAGAGTGTCAGAAAAGTGTAGTTGTTTTCTATTTGCTGAGGAAGATCATGCACCTGAACCTCATGCCAGTTACATCAAGAGAAATAATTTTCAATTGTGGCCTGTTCTGTTGGTGTTGTATAGAAAATGTGGAAAGGTAGCATGAGATTGAGGAAGAAAGATAGAAGGACACTATAACAAATGGACTGGTTAAAAGATAAGCTATGTACAATCACTTTGTACACCCAAGTAGATGAAGAATTATCTATTGTGATTTAATGAGGTTTTGCTAGCAGTAATGGACACTTAGGATAAAGATCTAGCCTGTGTATCAGGTAACCTTCCTAATCATAGAAATTTTTTGGTTGTCAAAAACTTTAAGGTCTTTGTGTCTGTGCCCTTTAAAAATCAGCTAACAATAGACACTTATTTTTGGAACAACTTCTTCGTATACTTAGGAAAAATGATACGTTCTTTAACAACACGTTTTGTGTTTAGTTTTAGGTTATTTCCAAGTGTGTGGTAATTTTCAAGGGCAGGGCTCGTGAGTGTCCTGGGCTAGGGGTACTGGAGTGTTGGTCACCCCATGTGCTAGAGGGCTGTTCATGAGTGTACCGGACTGCTGCTGTGAGTCTGCAGCCATTTCACTCAGCTGCACTCTATTCTAAGATTTCATGTGTTCTGATACACCATTTTACTGGGTTTGCAACAGCTGGGAAGAAAGGAAGGGTTTGTGCTTACACAGCAGAGGTTAAGACATAAAAGGTACAGTGGAAGACTTGTAGATGCCAGGGATCGTGTGAACAGTCAGGGTTGCTTGTCAAATTCTATCAAGTACCAGGTGCATGGATCTGGTGTTTACTGTGATGGTGGAGAATCTGATCAAGCACAATGCCTTGTATGATAACTTCTCTCAAAAGCACTTGTAACTTTTGTTACACTTAGACAGAGGGAGGAGATTTTTCTTTTGTTTTCTGGTACAGACTAATTTTTTCCTTTTTTTTAGACCAAAACTGGATAGCATCTCAGAAAGATTCCTTATCACACACCCAAAAGCTATATGAATGAAGTAGCAAACACTAAAACTCTTTTTCCTGTGTTATGCAGTCATATTAAAACAATATAATGATTCTTTTGATTTGGTCATATGAAACTCCATGCAGATTTACATTGACAAATACACATTCATTATTTTCTTCTGCTCAAACACCAAAGTGAATAGGTGTAATTTAACTCTCATGTGGTATGAGAGTACTACTTTATGTAGTAAAGTGTCTGAGCAAATATCTTATTTACAATCTTTAAGGACCCTATTAGAATGCAGCAGAGGAAATGCATACTCTGGCCACAGTGTTCTGATAATATGGCTGTATGTGTCTTCTGGACCAGAGTTGACATAGGATACATTAGCCAACTGGAAATGCAAATAGAAACAATTCACACATGCACTCACCTTACAAGCCCCTTTGCAGTGAAGTTAGCTATAGTATCTGTGTATGTGTGCATGTCTATCCAAATCTTCTGACTTCTAAATTCAACTAAACTGTACACAGGCTCATTGGGGAAACAAAGCTTCATGATGTTATTTTTATGGACTGGGTTTTATAATGGGGCTGTGCACTTAAATGTGAAAACAGTGCATAATGTTCACAGGATGATAAAAAAGCATTAACTTTTGCAAAAACTTCCTTACCCATGTTAAAACTAATTTAAATAATTTTATCTTTAACGTCATAATTTAAAACTAATATCATTAAGTATTTTTCAAAGGAAAATACATACTGATGTTTCTACATACTACTAAATATTTAAGTGAACATCATTCCTGCAAATTTTGTGATGGAAAATAACTTTACCAAAACAGATCAAATGAGCACATCACGTCTCCCGTGTACTAAGTGTATCTTTCTCTTTGAATTATTCACCACTATATATCTATATATGTACATAAAATATACATGCAGTAACTGTACAAAGCAGAGCTTGGATGAGTTTGTTGAAAGGATGCCTCCAATATGCTCTGTCATATTTCAAATCTCAGCTCAAACACAAAACATACTTAGCTCTGTGTACTCCATGGTAAGGATTTTCCTGAAAATTCCCAAGTACTCCAAGCTGTGGTGAGAGTTAGAACAACACTATGCATGTGACTGTCGCTTGGGGAAAGATTAATTGATGAGTATGAATGGAGCAAGGGAATATTGTGCACCTTGGCTGCATTATCATGCCAAAACTTAGTTATGTAAATACAAAGTTGCTCTTACTTTGATACTCTGTGTTCTAGATGGGAACTCTGCACTGCACACAGATATTAGCCAGCTGGTTTGTCTTCAGCAGCTTTATACAGCCACAGCTTAAATAGAGAATGCTGTCAGGAAACAACTCTTATGTTGACTTGCTGAAACAAGTGACAGTCTTTCCCTATCCATGGGATACGTTTATTTTTGCATTTGCCTTCCAAAGCTAATCTCTGAAAGAAAGATGGATAAACTCTCCTGGTTTGTGCAATCTCTTGTAAATATGCTTTAAACTGAGTAGATGTCAAATTGTCATGCTTGTAATGCCATACGTGTATAAAAGTTTATGACATGCATGGAAGCATGCTCCAGCAGCAGAGCTAATGCCATTAGTAACACAGCAGTCAGACATCATAAAGTGGAAATAACAAAATTGATAAGAGGAATGTGCACGAGGCCAATCGTTTTAAATCAATCCCATCTCACATGACAGAACCGGGCTACACAGTCTTAGCCCTCTTAATTTTCTGTTTATCTAAGTCTTACCAGTAAAAGCACGCATGCTCATAAGAAGAAAGACATGTCTTGGGGTATTTCCTTTAGAAAGGAAGAAAAAGTATTATTCCCCTCAGACATACAAGATAACAGGAAGATGCTGACCATGGTAGCTGTGAAAAGGAGTTTGAGGAATACCAGTTACTTGGTCTGAGTGATTCTAAGCTAACACACTATAAGTCAGGACACCAGAGACCACAAATAGAGCTATGATAGTCTGTCAGATGTGGATACAGAGGCAAAATTATCTTCTGTGCTGTCAGAGTGGCTTGTGACAGATAAAGGTCAGAACTTACTAATGGTGAAATGTGCCTTTTGTACTTAATTCTTGTTGGTTTTTTCAATTTGCTTAAGTTTTTCAGTCAGCTGGGATTGATGGAATCAGACCACAGGGATACCAAAGCAAATCAGAAAATATGAAAACCATCCAAATGCAGACTATTAATTGTGACTCAGTGGTCTAAAAACCAGCAGTGTTTTTCTTCCTGCTAACTTGCCCAGTGTAGCCACAAGTCTTATCATACTGGTATCTGGATGCTTCCCTCATGTCCCCATTGTGACTAAACTACCCTAAGTTACAACTTCTCACTCACTGACAGCAAGACAGCTGGTAGGAGACAGTGCTGTGACTTGGCAGCTGTTAGGTCAGCAACTGCACAGCAAATTAAATATTCTAAGGCTAGATTAAATACTCTAAAGGTCAGCAACCTTTACAGATTGCTTTATCAAAGAGAAGGACAATAAAGTAAATATTTTGATATTTTTTTCATTACAAACCTTTTGTTTTTATATGAATCTGCAAAGAATTTTAAATCTTTCTCTGAAGACTTCCTACAGCCATGTGGATAATGAGAAGTGAAACTTGTCTCTAAGAAGATGTATTGGCAATTTCATTCCCTTCAGTCCATACTTGGATTCTGGCTGTTTGCTGTGAAAGGTGTCAGAGAGCTGAGCATCAGAAACATCTCATGCTGGCCATACTCATGATAGGCAGGTACCACGTGTCACCTTCACTTTCCCTAATGCAAGGAGACAATGTCATGAGGAGCTTCAGTGAAGATTTACAGCCCATTGAGATCCCTTTTTCTCTTCCCAGGAGCTAATGTAAGCAATAAAGTACACAAGATCATGGAGCTACATAACTCTTTTTGTCAGCTGTGTCATTTGGATTCAATATATCCCATACTAGGTGACAAGAGTGTCTGCTATTGTGTGGTAAATGTTCTGAAAAACCAAGTATAGCACTCACCTCTTCCCTTACCGCAACCCAACAAACAGAATCAAATCTTTGGACAATAGCAACACAAGCCTTGCAGACGCAATAATCTATTTGTAAGTGCTTTCCTAGCTAGATTTGCATTTTTGCTTTCATGCACACATTCTCTTCTTGCCTCTTTTCCCTTTTCCACTCTCCAGATACAAAAGAGGCGAAGTACTGTCACGTCATCGACTGTAATTCTTGACAGCATAATGTCTCTAGGTCAAAAGTAAAGCAGTCTAACTGCGAGGAAAGGAGTATTATTCTCCTTTTCATAATGGCAAAGTGAAAGTTCCAAAGAGAATTGTCACTTTCAGGAAATAAAAACTTGTGATGAGTGTTTATATAACTTTTGATTTAACTTATGTCAGTGTTTTTTCAATATTTGTCAGCACTATTGCTAGAATAAACAGCAAGTTGGGACAAACCGGCAAGTTTGTGTATTCTGCTTTTTTTTTCTGAACTGAAATGTGGTGCTGCCTATCATAAATTTGTTTCACTGAAAATTAGGACAGTCTCTTCACTTTTGGAGCACAGTGAAGGAGGAGAATTGTGCTGGTCAAAAAATAGCTATGATGTGACAGGTGTTAGCATTGCTCAGGTAAACTGGTTTGGGAAAGGTTAATTTCTGTTGCAGTGGTTACTGTGGAGATTTGAATTGCTACTTAGGTGACCAGAGCTTTGACATAGTACTGTGCAGGCTGACAAATGACTTTGTGCAAGAAAGCTGTTCTGCTTCCTGGGTGATATTTCAGGTGACATGATCCATTCCAACAGAACCCATGCTTACTACGTTGTCCAGAAATTAGGTAGCCTTGTTTATATCTAAAGGGGAAGAGGCAGAGGAAAACAGTATTTTGTTGGACATAGACAATGTGTGGGTGAAGAAGGGAGTGTAGCATCTGGACAGATGTTAATCTTAATTCAAGAGACTGATGTAACTGGTCATGCCAGTCATCTGGATAAAGTACCTGTATTTGATCTTTGCTAGTAGTCTGGGCTTAAGAAATTCAGTAAGAATAAGATGCTTCAAGGTTCTTTTCTCTACCTCTGGAAGACTAATTCAAGCCAAGTCTATTCTCTCCTTTTAAACTGTAGCAAAGTAAGAAACACTTGTAAAATATTTTAATCTTGTAATAACTCCTCTCCAATTTCTCTGTATGTATACAGCCCTTTGCCTCCCATTACTTTGTTTGCCTTGAAGAAAGACTGACATTTTCTTCAAGGGCTGAAATGTGAGATTTTTGAGATAATGAAATCTGTATCCAGAAAGAAAACAACCCAAGGAACTAGAAAGGGTCTAAATTAGAAAAATTAATGTCCTTTATGCTTAGCTAATTAGGCCAGGATTTTTGTATGGCTTCTTTTTAATCAGGCACCAGTTAGAAAGCAATGAGCTACTGCCTTAGTTTTACTTCTCTATTTAGCACTTGAAGGAAAGGAAATTACATTCTAATTTTGCTTTAATTTTATTGTTTGTGTTCTTGTACTCATAATTAATATATTTTGTACTGCAGGAGGGTGAAATTGTATGCTCATTATAGAATTAATTCAAGTCAGATTAAGACTATTGATTCCCCACCACCATCCCTGTTGTGATAAGGCTTTGGGGGGACTTTTGCCACTAAGGCATTATTACATTCTCTTATTTTCTTCTGGAATGAGACAGGAACTTTTCCCTCATCCTAAAAGAAGGAATGCAATTGTATCTATTTGTTTTCAGTTTCAGAGACCTACTCAGTGTTTCAGTTTTGCTTAAAATTTGGAAAATCGCATGAGTCAGTCTGGAGTCAACTTTTTCCTTGGTTTTTGCTTTTTTTTTTTTTTTTATGTGGTTGGCTTGGGGTTTTTTTCAGTTTTTCCTGACAGGTTCTTCCCAAGTGCTGTCTCAGAGGTCTCTGATCTTACTGACAGGGATACCTATGTGTATATAAGTAAATCATGTAACTCAGTAAAGAGTATCCCTAGTGACTGCTCCCCTGAACTTCTCTGCTCATCTCTCCCCTTTGTAACTCCTGGGTGAAGCTCAAAGGCTTACATCAAACGGATGACTATAGACATCTCATTGAAATTTGAACATTTGGACTACACTCTCTAGGGAGATAACAGTGCCGATTTTGTTGTTTTATCCAAGCACAAACAGAATCTACTGTGGGTAACAAGAGAGTAATTTGTATTGTAGTACATGTTAATGGTTTAAAAGATAACCAATCAAGAAAAAAAGGTAAAAGGATGTTAACATTCCCTACAGAAATATGAATTGAAGCGCTGGAGTTCTTACTTGACTCCAAGACTGAGAAAAGCAAAGACTAAAAACAGAATGTGTAAGTCAGAAGTTCAAAAGCAAGTGAGTTAGCACTTCTCTTGATGTGGTGCTGTAGGCGGAAAAAGCAAGGCCAAAGTCTTAAAACTGGTGTGTCTTGCACTGGCAGGTGCAAGTTCCATACTAAAAGGAAGTCAGTGAGCTGTGGCTACACTGGAATTGGAGCTGTTTAGTACACAGGTAGAGCAGTAATTCCCCCAGCAGTATAATGTTTCCCATAGGATGAAATCATAAGGAAAGATACTGAGAATAAAGATAAATTAATAATTTTCAGAGAATTAAATTAGATGTCTAGTACAGTCACTTGAAGTTCTTAGCAAGCAAAACACTTTTCCTTTTAATAGAGTTCTTTGCTGTTTAAAGTATTTAAAATTATTTTAAAAAATTTAATGAAAGTTATGTCATGTGCTGCAACATCAGCAAGCACTTCCCAGCTGCGATTGTGATGATGCTGTGGAGAAAGTGTTTGTATTCTCAAATTATTACATTTGTACAGTTTACTTGTAGTTTACTTGAATATTTTGTTGAGGGTGCATTTCTCATCCTTTCTGTCTTTGTCTTTTTTCTGCTGAATTTTATATCCTTTTAATAGGAAAGTTATTTTGCTCTGCATTTGCCAAGGGAGTCATGCAGGTTCATTCTATTTTGTTGAAGTGTCTTTTTTGTTAGAACAGCAGATAGCCACTTACTAATTAAAGTAAATGGCACACATAAATGTCTCAGTGGTGCTTTCTTTATTTCAGATTGATATTTCTTGTCACCTATTTCTGCCTTTTGATAAGGAAGATATCTGTGTCCTTTATTTGCTTGTGTAGCTTTGTAATGTTTAGTCTTTTTTATGAAATATCCCTAGACTGTAGTGAGATCAGTGATCTTTGAACTATTTTCTCATTTCTGACACTGGTTTGGTAAGTGATCTGTGCAAGTCTATGACAAGTAATTGCTACTTGAATTGGTAGCTTTGGATATTGAACATTGTTAAAAAAGCCTGCTGAGACTGAGCTTTGAGATGTTTACATTATTACTACAAATCATACTAAACCCACTGGAATAGTTGAGTGTCCTACTTCAAGCTTGCTCAGCTACCTTATAGAATAAAGACTCTTGGAAACAATGACTGTTCAAAGTGATTTCCTCAGTCTTACAGGTAATTTGTGATGAACAAGGACCTCAACATAGATTACATAATGGGTCTTTATCTCAGTGTCTCACTTCAGTAAATGCAGGTGCCATTAAAAAAATTGCCTCTAGCATTTAGTGTATTCCAATTTATTAATCTACCTTTAATTGGATGTGATGCAAAAGTGGTTAATTTTTTTAATCCTACAGGATGAACTGTAGCTTGGAAATGCTGATGCTAATCTTGTCTTCCTAACAAGATCCTAAGATGCTTTTCAGAAAGGGAGCAAAATCTGGAGACTCACAACATTAATTAATAACAGTCTTTCTGAACTGATCTCTGTCAGGTCCTGGATGCAACTGTTTCTTTTCTGTCTACCTGCATTTTTTACCCCTTTCTAGAACACTGTTATATGAATCCTCTTTTCTTTTGATAGGCCAGGAGACACATGACTGAAAAAAAACCTGGCTCGATTCCATGACTGAAAGAAATAACTGCATGTCAGTAACTCATTGCTGTGTAGAATAAAATGAAAATGAAACACTTGTCAAGGCATGAAAGTCTAATAAGTCTTCTAAACTTACATATTGAGATTTATATTCTCTTTTGAAGTGGATAAAAATGTGTCTGACATGCTGTTCCTTGTTCAGGTGATCTTGATGAATGTAGCTAATTGTTCTACTGCTGTTATCTGTTGTAGGTTGCCTAATAAGTCTTCATAAAACGCCCGTGTCGCTACCCTTTCAGTCGTTGAAAGGATGCTATAAAGAGGAACTATTAGAGTCACCCTTTGAGGTGCCACACTAAAGACTGAAAACACTAAAGCCTGGTAACTAACACTGCAGTATTACGTGAAAAAAGCTTTAGAGACAGTACCAGGAGCGACAGCAAGAATGGGGGAGCTTTTATTATTTACTATTTTAAAATGATCCAACTCTAGTAGAAGGTATCCCTGCCCATGGCAGGGGAGTTGATACTAGGTGATCTTTAAGGTCCATTCCAACCCAAATAATTACATTATAAGTCTTTGGGCAAAGAGGGAAGTAACAAAGCTTTTATCCTTTCTTCCTTTTCTTCTAGCAGAATTCCTAGCTGACTTTGCAAGGCCTGGAAGGTTTGAAGGGGAGGGAAAGGAAAATATCCTAAATGGGCTGAGGACTAAAGGTAGGATTTGGGTTTGTTTGTACTTTTATAATGGTAGGACACAGCTGAAGGCCTTTGGTTTTGATTTAGCCTTTTGGACACAGTCAGAAAGTTCTCTGAATTAAGGTGTACTAAGGAGATTACTATAGATCAATCCTGGAAGAGTTAAAAATAGTTCTCTAAATGGGTGCTGATACAGAAAATAAAGAAGTGAATCTTGGAAGAATTTAACTCTGCTCTTTAGAAAATTGATGATGTCTTATCTTCATTTAAAAAAGACTTTTTTTCAGGGGTTACAAGGCAGGTGTGGATCAAGTAAACAGAAAACTGCAGAAGCAAATTAATGCTACTGTGCTGGTCAATAGATTAGGAAACTAAAATATGCACAACAGTTAAATGGATTCTCCAAGGCCTTGGTCTGTGAGGAATTCAGGAGGCTTGATGCAGGTAATCAATTACCTGGAAAGGAAACTATTGACTACACAGATTCTATCAGTCTATTTCAATAACAAGCCAAGTGAATAAACTGACTTTTTTGCAGAACAGTCGAATGTCCTCAATGAGCTATTTCAGTCTGAGATTTGAGTGTATGCCTAGTTTTCCTGTTGCACGACTTAAGAGTTTCTACCTGAGTTATGTTTTTTTCCTTTTAGAAAGTAGGAATACACATATTTACGCAGCTAGACGGAATGTGCATATTTGCCACAAGAGTAAGTGGTCAGCAATGGTATGACTGAGGTCTGAGTGCAAACTCCTAGTCAGCAAAGCATTCTTGGGCTTATCTTTGACCCCAATATTAATCACTAACTAACATGTTTTGAAAAACAACAGCTCATAATTAGAAGCTTTTAAATGAGGTCTTTTCTCTTGCACTCCAAAGTAAATAGTATCCTACTGAAGAACTGGGAAAGTGGCAAGATTCATTTTCTTTTTCTTCAGGACTTCCAAGTGAGCCCTTTCATGGAAAAAGCACATGGAAGTAAAGAACCTCAATTTGAAGGTATGTTAAGACTACTCAAATCTATCAATATTTCTTCATAAAATTTAATGATGAGAACAGTAATAAGCTCAAAGTCTTTTTTCCTCAAGTTGTGTCCTATTACAACTAAGTTGATCTCAAGCCATTTAAAGGTTTGTTTTAAAAACTAATAGTTGTGTTGGTCTTTCTGGATTTTCTGCAACTCAAATTTAATTTTTAAATAGATGTTTTGTATGCACCCATGATTTCTGGGCATTAGCCTTTGGATGTACATAGCTGAACAGTTAGTCAACATCTCTAAATAATACAAACATTGACTCTTCAAGGTTATGATGAAGGTACTTTCAATGGCATTTCACTCCAGTGTTAAATTTTCTCAAATAAGAGGCTTAGAGCTTATCTTTTCTGTTAATATAGATTTGTTTTTTACCTCTATCCGTAGACTGACCTTGGTGATTTTTCTTTCTGGGAAGACTAAAGTGTATTGTCTTTAGTGTTTTTTTACCTCACATATGTCAGTTCCAGAGGTTAAAACAGAAAAAAAAAAAAAAAATAAAAATAAAAAAAGCAGTGTTTTGTTAAGTAACAAAGCCTTGCATTTGTAAAAGAAAAAATCTTCAAGAATAGTTCATTCACTTCTGAAAGGTCTCACTGGCTTTGTAGAAGTCATATGTGGACAGATTTTGCTTCAGATACAAAAATCTCAGAAACTCTCTGATAAAGAAACATAAGAATCCACAGATACCTATAACTGACAGGGTAGCTTTATTTAGGTTGCAGAATCCCACATAATATTTGGTATTTCCATAGCACATTCTTGATTTCTAAAACCTGTGAACACCTCAGGAAGGTGGGAAAATGTTAATCTCCCCACTTTTATACACTTAGAAAGTAGGTCATGTTATTCATTCATCTCATGAAAAGATTTTCCTTCTCTTTTGTTCCACAATGATATACTTTTTTTTTTAACTGTCAGTCAAAACAAAGTGTAAAGCCCACACTGCAGGACAAATGGCATATAAATGGATTTTGTAAATTCTGTCATATCTATGCAAACATGACAAAAAGAAGGCTTCCAAATGTGGATGGTTTAAACACAGCACAGTTCACAAACTGATAGATCAGCTTCTCAGTTGCAGCCGTTTGCAGTATATCGCTTTTTAAAGTTAAAAAACATGAGAACTTTTCTTACACTAAAAGTTAACCCCATTTCACTGCAGAAGGGGCCAGAATTTGGGAGTATGGTAAACTAAGATGTGTAAATAGGTGCTTTTCACAGCTCCAATTCCAGTGCTCCTCTGTGTCAGAGAGTATAACTATTATTGAAACCCGGGGACTGCCTTGGTCTCAGGAATAAATATGCGTCAGCTGGGTGTGAAATATCTGGCAAGCTCTTATTTAGTTCTATAAATGTAAAGTTAGCTCCTCTGAATGGGTTAACATGTGCAGTTATTCTAGGCATTTATACATTTATTTCAATTATAACCTATATTTTATTTAAATCAATCAAAGACTTATGTGGTTTCGCAACCATTTGTACTGGCTTTACAACAAGCCAACAAAAGTGCAGCAGAGTCGCTTTGGGTATTCTGGTCTTATTTCAAGTTGTCCTCAACAAATGCCATTCCACTTTGACAAAAAATAGCATCTTTCTTCCATTAGGAGGACTGCCTTGACGATACAGATACTGTCACTGTTTTGTCAGGCTTAATTGCTGATTTAACATCAGTACGGTCAACTGATCATGCTAATAGGATTTATTCATAGCTTGAAGAAATTGTCTTCTATGTTCTCACTAAAGAGTATCTGAGCTCAGGTGCCAATACAACAGCTTGTGTCCTCCATGCTGCACAGACTCTGATCCAGAATACTGGCATCTTGAAAGAATCCTGATATGCACAGTAAAATTCAATGTTACAGCAATTCAGACAAACAACTGGCCTCTTTCTTCTTCCCTCTTCCACAGAGCATAGTGAATAGATCTGTAGCACTGGAGCATCTATCTATAAACGAAGTCCTTGACCAGAAATGTCAAGGACAGAAAAAGCCAGGGTTTCTTTTAATATTTAGCTTTGAAAAATCCTATCATTTCAGAGTAAAAGATTAGCAAGGATATAAGCCAATTGAGTTGATAAGATGCCTAGTGGATAGCAGAGATAAACAGCTTTATTGTGTATTTATCTTGTAGAGCCTAAATTTTGTCCTTACTGTCGTCTCTTTCTACATTTATCTTGGAGTTTCTTTAGAGATGAAAAGTTTATTGAAAGCTCCATAAGGAGGCACAGTTCCATATCCTGCTGGGAACTTTTTTGGCATATCATTAAAAAATGTGAATGTACAAAGATTAGAGACAGAAACTTAACAAAATCAATGACATTCAGTCCAAGAGGAGCCAGAGAACGGTGCAGTTTCTAATATCTGAAAGAGAAAGGACTCTGAGTACCACAAGCCTTTCCCACTAGTGCTCCAGGAAAGGTATTTGAGCCCTGAAACAGTGATGCTTATGAAATAATGGACTGTAATCTAAACCATCTTGCTACAGAGAGAAATAAAGTCATAAAGGGACAAAAATCTTGAATTTTTATACCCACCCCCAAGGTTTTGAGACAGCTCAAAAACAATATAACTAGAGTGTACACTCTGTCATATGACACAATCATTAAAAGTTGAGGCAGGTTAATTGGAATGTTAAGCCAGCATCTGGGGAAATCGAAAGGCAACAATTAATGTGTCCTAAAGCTGCTGAACATCAAAGAGAGAAAACTCTCTGGTAGTTAGTTGTTAGCTTGCTTTTTCACTCTCCTTTTGTTACAGCAGGGACAGCTAGCTTAGGCATCCCAATGTATGACTGCCTGCTCTAACATGTCTTTTATCACCATCATTCAGAGCCCCATGAGGGCAGGGAACCATTTCTTGTGATGTACAGTGGATTTGTGAAATCCACCTTTGGGTGGCTCTGAGGGCTGAAGCAGAGGTAATGAGACAAGGCAGGCCCATTTTCATCAGAGTTCAGGGAGTGAAAGATTAATTGGTTGAAACAGTCTCCCCTTGGGAGTGACTTTAAAAGGCAAAATATGTTGAAATAAAGTATCTCAAATCTAACCTTTAGTCTCAGTGGCCCTATGTGTCAAGCAAATAAATATTATTTTCCTCATTAATCAAACAGGTATAACCAAAGTATACAGATTATGCAGGGTTAGATTATGTGTTTTGAAGGGATCAGGGTTCAGGCTTACTGTTGTGACTCATAATGACCCATATATCTTGTGTTCTTTCTGCTGTAATAAAATGACAGCACCATGGTGACATTGATGCCATGCTGACAATGCTATTCAAGTAGGGATGCATCTTGCTTGTTTTCCCAGCAGATGCAAAATTTTTCCAGCTCCTGTCTCACGAAGACTTGGTCAGCAGCTACACTTCAGATCCAAGTTTAGTAGTGAAATTCTTGCAGGGTATGCAGAAAAAGAGCCAATGTTGTGCTATTAATATTTATACTTTGGGTTTTCTATCTCTCACTATTTTTTCCCCATCTGTTGAAGACCTGTCTTTTCACTATGCCAAGTGCAGCTCAGCTTCCCAGTTTGCAATGCCTTCACACACCCTGGGGCCAGCACAGACAGTACTAACTGATGGTGAGCTGAACACAGTAACCACTTAAGGAGCTGCAATGCAGAGGCATCCTTTGTTCAATTAAGTATTTCCTCCTGTTGGAGCTGTGTTGAACTCCTGAGCGCTTATTTGCTTTCTCATTATTTTCTTAATTCAATTGTATGGCCTGAAATTTTCTTTTCTGGGAAGAGAAGGCTCTTCTTTACATGCCCCTGTGAGCTTTGGGGACTCTACCAATTTGTTTGCTGCTGGTAGATAGAAGCAGACAGCTTCACTCCTGTTCTTCACAACTAAAATATGCAATGCTTTTTCATTCCTTTCACTGCTCTGTAGCTATCTCTTCTAATTCTATTGCTTCACATTTTTATTATTAAATTTGCATTGCCCTCAAGTGTTTCTTAAAAAAAATCCAGCAAATCATGGGATTGTTTAGGTTGGAAAAGACCTCTAAGATCATCATAAGTCAACTGTTAACCTAGCACTTCCAAGTCCACCACTAAACCATGACCCCAAAGTGCCACATCTACATGTCTTTTAAATACCTTCAGGAATGAGGATGCAGCCACTTCCCTGGGCAGCCTATTCAAACACTTGATAACGTTTCCAATGGTGCATTTTTTCCTAATATCCAATCTAAACCATCCCAGGTGCAACTTGAGGACATTTCCTCTCTCCTGTCACTTGTTACTTGGGAGAAAGAGCAACTCCCACCTGGGTACAACTTCCTTTCAAGTTTCCACTGAGACTCCTTTTCTTTAGCTGAAACAGCCCCAGCTCCCTCAGGCACTCCTCGTAAGACTTATGCTCTAGATCCTTCATCAGCTTGTTGCTCCAACACCTCAATGTCCTTCTTGTTGGGCCCAAAACTGGACACATTATTTGAGGTGTGGCCTTACCAGTGCCAGGTGCAGGGGGATGATCACTGTCCTGGTCCTGCTGGCCACACTATTGCTGTAACAAGCCAGGATGGCTTTTACTTTTACTTTTTTTACTTACTTTTGAGGTTCTGTGAATTCCATTTACTGGATGGCTGATTGGTTTTCCTGAAACAGAAGAGATTTTGGCTGGAGATAAAATGAGAATATTTATCACTTGTTCCTTCTGAAATCCTTAATTATGTGTATACTTAAATCAGCCACTTAACTCCTTTGGGACTGCAATATTATGATTTATCTCTGCAAATTTCTATTCTGAAGATAAGGTTTGTATATTACTGTCTAAAAAATTAAGTAGTTGTTAACTAAACCACAACTAACTGCTACTGCGTAAGAACACTTTTGTTCTACTACAAGTTCTTTAATACTGTATTAACTTACTGGTTGGGGGAATATTTAGGATGAGAAGCTTGATCCATATTAGCACTCCTAAAACCAAGTAATTCCTGGATAAGTTTAAAAGCTTTGACTTTTGTGTTGTGCCTCTAAGACGTAAAAAGCCCAGCGCACCAAATGCAGTGTTCCAAATTTTCAAAACTAAGTCAAGTCAGCATTTTCCCCTCTAAATCTATTATTCCACGTACTTTATGAAAATCCAGGTTCCTTCACAAATTACACTTTCCACTGAGGTTGAGATTATTTAGTGGGGTATTTGGCAGTGTGTCCTTTCAAGAAAAGCAAGGGGTAAGAATACCATGTAGTGTTTGGGTTTAAGAATGTCTAGGGAATCTGTATTAGCTTCTTCTGTTTTCTGAGCTAACTGGAGACCACATGGCCTCCAAGTATCCCTTGTAATCTAAACTTCTCTGTATTTCAAAACTAGTCTGATGTTCCAACTGTTGGTCTGCTGTAAATTTTCATGTAAATACCTTGAACAAATTCTCATATGCAATTAGAATTTTGACAGAAAGTTCTTAGGGTGCTTTTCTGTTTTCCTGAGCTTAACGTTGTGCTTTGCAGTGTTAAAGGATAGTAACCTCAACTAAAAGTATAGGTGTCCACTGCTGTTACTATACTCACAGCAAACAGGAGAACTGCTTGCATCCTGCTTCTTATGTAGCATTATCCAAAGAGTCCTGAACACTGAGGCTTTTAGTACTTGATAGGGACTGATAAATTTATGTGCTGAGAAGCAAGTGCAAGAAGCAATGTGGTAGATCCCTTGGGCTCATGCCATGAAAATTCCATGGTTGTGAGCTCTCAGTAAGATGTTCTGTAGTAATTAACAATTTCTAACTTTATCCACCAATCACAGACTCTGTGATCTGTGGAATTAAGCATCTCAGCCCATTAGCTGATATCCCTGAGCAAGTCAAGATGCCGAAAGACTATTATGTGTAATCCTTGATTTCCTATCATCTTTATCCCAAGATTATTGCATCAGCAGGCAAAGGAACATTACTTTGTGATCCTTTGGCATGGTTCTGGGTACTGTAATATCTGAGATGATTTGCAAGGCATTTGTACATTTTCATTTGGAAGGAAAATCCTCCAAACCACTTCAAATTAGCGAAGAACAGGAGCAAGAAAATCCATGAATTATTTACAAGGGAACATATGCTCCCTCCTATTCTTTTTTGCACATGATTTGTCAAACATCTATTTTCATACACTGGGAAGCTCTAAGTAAAATAGTGTTCATGCAAATGTATGTACATGTAGATGTATACAGGCAGTCAGGTGTAATAAAGCAAAACCTCCGATAAGACATGTCACAGACAGCATGTGCACATTATGATTACATGCTTAGTACTGATGTTTTTCAGAGGCTACTTAGTCATGTGCCTGAACCTGTAGGTGTGTACTGAGGGAGCTGTACATAAGTATAAAGGTTTGTATGTAAGTGTTTGGTCAGGAAAGTGCTAATTATCATTATTTCTGAACATTAAAGGTTTTTTCATTTACTGTTCAATTTTGTGAGGGAGTAACATTATGGGGTTTCTTTTCTCATCTGGGTGAGAGTTTTTGATGAGTGTTAAGTAATTTAAAGTTTCTTAAGGTCTTAGGCTTAAAATTCAGTGCATTTCAAATAATGTTTAAACAGATACTGTAAAAAACACCAAAGTCCAAATTTTCTTAGAGAACTGAAAGCCTCACTTCCTCTTGCACAGGGGTTCCTGTTTATTTGTTTCCATTGTTGATGAACTTAGTCTCAAAAGATGTATCTTAAAACATGTCCACATAGCACAATACAGTACTATGGTCTGTATGCACCTGAATTATCTGTGGGACAGTCAACATGAAGCAAACCACAACATGAGACCATACAGAGAAACTCCTACAGCCTTGAAGCAGTATAACTCCATGTTAATTAGCTCTGTATCTTACAGGGGAGTTTTTGAGGCTTCTGTTACTTGTTAGAGTTCTCAGACCAGTTCATTTGGCACGAATATAGAGCCTCTGCTTGATGACCAGTTCATGCTGTAGGACATTCCTGCTAGGATCTTTTGAGAGTTTTATTTTTAACCCCTTGTTCTGCAAGTTGCATGTCTGTAAAACAGAAAAGGTAAAAACACAATAGTACATCTTATGCTTTTGTTAACTGTTTTTTTCATCTATCAATGAAGAATTTATGTGAATAAAAAGCAATGTTAGAAAACACATGATGCCTTTTCCTAATCTTAAAATCAAGAATCAAAAATGGTTAGAAGGGAAAAAGGGATTTTACCTCTACATCTATTTTAAGGATTCTTAGGTGTACTACGTCCAGGTGGAATGCGCCAAAATGCCCACCCCAATGCACCCCCACAAAGATCTGTGTTGTGGTTTAGGATAGCTGGGAATTGTAGTTGAAGAAGGCTGCATCTGCAGGAAGTGATTCCTTGCAAAAAGGTGCTTTCAGCTTCCTCTAGACCCAATCAACTGGCCAGGTTGAACATTGACAACTTTCTAAACCACTTAGAGAGCTTGACACGCCTCTGTGAGCCACACTTTAAGAAAGAGTAAAGCCCGGGAAGCCCTCGCTTGCTTCTGGTGGCCGGACAGGTAACAGATGGGGGGTGGCCGGGCCAGGCCGGGCTCTGCCGGCCAGGCCTGGCCCGGGTCGGCCGGGGGGTGGCTTGGCTGAGATTGCTGTCATTTCAACTCGCCAGACACGCCCCCAGAGGCCAGGATGGCCCTCACCTTACTCCCAGAGCAGCTGAAATTCCCCTGAGACTGCCGTCCAGCAGGATCACATGGCCAAGAGATAAGAGAATTCCAAGCTCCAGCTGCAAGACCCGGGAGAGATTAACTCTTTTAGTGCTGTTAAGATTTTTCCAGACCAGATGAAGCCTGCAGAGACTAATCATCTCCCCGATCAGATGGAGAGAGGAAAGTGAAGGCTTGTGAAGGAAACACTATAAAGATGCCCAAGTCAGTGAGGAAGAAAAACCTGAGACCTCGAGGGAGGAGATTGAGGAGATGCTTTAATCCTAGAAGCTGAAATTCTGTTGGAAAAACCATGGTGATGGACTATGATATATTAGACTACCCATTGTAATTTCTTGAAAGCATTGGGGGGGGTTGGAGCGTTCAAACTGCAACTGTGAGCAAAAGTGCTTGTACTAGAACAAGCAAACGCTGAAGTAGCTGTGACTTACTGTGGGCAACAGTTCCTGTGCTGCAATAAGTACATGCTGAAGTAGCTGTGATTTGATGAGAGATTTGGGCAGAGATCCTACGAGAGAGGGGGGAGCTCTGTTCCTGGGCCATGTGGCTGCTCCCAGAGAGGGTCCTTACGCCTTTCAGGCACTTCGATAAGTGGAGAAAACTTCTGTTTCTGAACAGCTCATCCTTAAAAATAGTACCCCCTTAGCTAAAGAAACCCTCGAAGCAGCTGTGGGGAAAGCTGTAGTCGGGGGAAGGGACTTTCACATGCAAGCAGAAAACCATTCTGGGCGGCTGCTTTTGCTGTGACACTGAAGCTGCACGAAATTGTTTTGTGTGGAGATGTTTCCATGGTTTTTAACCAAGAGAGACTCCTCTCCCTAAGTGAACTGAAAACCAGAAATTATTATATAGGTGGTGAACTGACTAGAATCCTCAAGGGTTGTGTTTTTCCTTTACGTTGGTAGTATAAAGGAGCAGAGGTGGGGGGAGAGAAGTGTTCTGAAGGTTTAGTCTTTCTTTTCCCTCTTTTAACTCTGTTAATAAACTTGTTTATATTCTTTAAGTTTTTGTGCCTGCTTTGCTTTTACCTCCTAATGCTTATCTCACAGAAGAGACATCAGGGGGCTACTGCCCGAGTTAACCCTTAAGCCACTACACAAATTGGTGTTCCACCTGGGGAACCAAATTCAACCCGCTACAATCTGGTATAACATTATAGGTTTTACTAATTAGCATATCTATCAAAGATTCCCCAGTGAGAGGCTAGAATGAGCCCCCCTCCCTGAGGAGCCTTCCCCTGGATGGTTCTTAGTTTACAAAATGTGTTCTGGAGAGGACCTTGGTGTCTGGGGAATTCTGATCCCTAACTATGAAGCTTCTAAGATGTTTAGTCTCTCAGCTTGACAAATAAGTCTAAGAATGTAGGCCAAAAAACCACTAAGAATACAAAAACTATAAAAAGGTATAAAAGGGGTATAAAAGGGGTATAAAAGGAAAGGCAAAAAATCATCATGGCATCACACACACACAAAACAGGTGTTGTAACCATGTTCGTCTGTAGCAAATTTCTCCACAGATGTGCAAGACCTATCACCATCTTTCAGCCAAGCACTTAGATTTTTGTGCTTCTTTTCTGAAGACTTTGTTTTGTGTGCCAGTAATTGCAATTACTCTAGTAATGACACTCTGTAAGTGACATCCTGGAGTTCTTAAAGCTTGACAGCTATCACAGAACATGTTAGCTTTCCCAAGGGGAATGTCAGTCAAATTCCCTTCTTGCACTTTACTGCTCCACCTTAGGTATGTGCAAGCATGTGTGCACACAACTTCTGGGGACTGAAAAAACAGAGCCTTTCTGTTAGGTGCCCCAGAAGAATTTCATAGCAGAATTCCAGCAGAAGTATCAAAACAAGTCCCGTATTTCCCTGTCTCTGGTGGCCACCTACTCCACCTGTTTATTGTTGCTTGCATCTGGCTCAGGCAAATGCAGGGACCTGGTTATCAGTCAGAACCACACATGCAGCAGCTGCCAGCTGGTTTGCTAAAACCTGGAGAGCTATTTCCAATACATTGGTAAGCATTTGTTATGATAAAAGTGCTGACATAATTGCAACATGAAGCAAGTTAAAAGTGTCAATTTACATCAAGGACATGAATCAAATGCTTTTGAAAACAAAAAAAAAGAACAAAAAATTCTTTGTGATGCTTTGTGATTTCTTCCCATCCTGTATTAAACAGAAACAGTAAGTGGTCCTTGGGAAAAGCAGATTTCAGATTCTGTTGCAAAGCAAAAATATACTGTAATCTTTGCAATTTTATAGAGTTTTCAAAGTAAATATCAGAATTAAAAGTCATTAATTTTCATGTTTCTGTGGATCACTAGAGATAAAAAGTAATTACTAACCTTGTTCCGCAGAAGAGTTGACAGAAATAATAATGTATTTTTTTGCAACATTGTTTGTATGAAGAATTGTTACATAGCAACCTGATTCTGCTTGAAAATAATTACCATCTTATTAAAGTGTGAATAATTTCTATATTAAGTTAAAAACCCAATGCCAGGAAAATTTTCCAGAACTGTTCCATTTTTGTGTACAAAATTAGGATGTTCTATTAGTTTATCTGCATCTTAGATGAATGTTAATGTTTACTATACATTTCAATAGCCACTGAAGAAAACAGATATGTATTGCTACATTTTTATAGAACACCTTCCACATAAAGGTTTTATGGATGTTTATTCATTTATTGACTCTTAGAACTGCGCAAACCCAGAAACCAATGGTTAAAAAAAACCTGTGTGGAGGTTATGTGGCTGTTAATTTTGGAGGCGGGGGAACATCAGCAACTGGAAGAAAACTCAGGCAAGTTCCAAAAAATTCACTTAAAGATATCTCAGGTTAAATACAAGAAAAGGTAGAGACTTCCAAATTCTAGAAATGGGAAAGGTGGCTTCTAAGAAAAGTGGCTTTCTAAAAAAAAGTATACAAGACAATTTATTTAAACTGCGAATAGTTTCCAAGTCTTCTGATTGAGTTTTGTATATCTTGAATGAAACCAGTTGGAATTTTACTTTCCCTGTCTTCCTGAATGACTTAATGAAGTAAGAGAAACAAAAAGTGTGTTAACTGAGAAAAGAAGGAAGACCAAGATTTACCAATGAAGGCCACCTGCTGTCATGACGCAGTGTGAATTTAATGGGTGTTTCAATGTTCAGTGCTCCAATGAATGACAGATACTTCTCCTACCTCCCTTTTATTATGTTTTATCCTAATCTACATTGGTAGATTGCCATGATTTCCACCTGCGTTTTCAAACAGGTCACATTTATTTCAGTTTAAGCACTACAAGTGTGACGATAGTGGAAGTAAAACCTCTGTGAGAAAATGCAACTCTCCTATGTTGCTCCTGTAGGAGTGTGAAGCATTCCTGAATTTAAAATAACCTTCAGCTTTGGAACAGAGCAGGCAGTTTCAAGAGATCAAAACTGTACTAGGTTACATAGGCTGTATATGCTTATGAGAATCACTCCAGGAGTAGAATTAAGCAGAGGTATTGGGCCTACATCATAGAATCTGTGAAGGAATTTCCCCCATGTGACCATTCAGGAGCACTCTGGCAGTCACACTCCCACCACCAGACACATTCACTGCTGGGACTAAAGACCCTTTGCAGCAGGTGACTCCAGTGACCTGACAGGAGCCCCACTTGGTTCCCTCCCTGCACACCCCATGCTCATGCAGTCAGACAAGATTTCCTTACCAGCTTGACATTTGGTTTCCCATAATAGAGTCTCAGACATCCCATTCCTTAAAGCATTTTATTCATAGTGCAGTAACACAGAAACAGCTTGACCTTCTGCCTCTGAGGAGGGGTCTCGAGAAAAGGAATCCCTGGGATCGTATACCCTCTTGTAATGTATACAGTCTAAGCACATTGAAGTCTACCTGAATTAAATGTATTCCTGAACAAATCTCATCATTTAGGTTGGAAAATACCTGTGAAATAATCAAGTGCAACCATTAGCCCAACACTGCCAAGTCCACCACTAAATCATGTCTCTAAGTGCCACATCTGCAAGTCTTTTGAATATCTCCAGGAATGGTGACTCAACCACTTCTCTGGGCAGCCTGTACCAATACTTGACAACCCTTGATGATATTTTTCCTACTATCCAATCTCAATCTCCCCTGGTGCAACTTGAGGCCATTTTCTCTTGTCCTATAATTTTTTACCTGGGAAAAGAGACCAACCCCCACCTCACTACAACATCCTTTCAGGTAGTTATAGAGTGATAAGGTCTCCCCTCAGCCTCCTTTTTCCCAGTTTAAACACCCCTAGCTTCATCTGCTTCTCTCAAGACTCATGTTCCAGACCCTTCCCCAGCTCCATTGCACTTCTCTGGACGTGCTTCACTACTTCAATGTCCTTCGTGTCATGAGGGGTCCCAAACTGGACACCAGACTTGAGGTGTGGCCTCACCAGTGCTGAGTGCAGGGGGACAATCCCTGCCCTGGTCCTGCTGGCCACACTACTTCTGGCCAGGATGCCATCGGTCTTCTTGGCCACCTGGCCACATGCTGGCTCATGTTCAGCTGACTGTGGACCAGCACCCCCAGGTCCTTTTCCACCAGGCAGTTTTCAAGCCACTCTTCCCCAGCCTGTGGTGCTGCATGGGGTTGTTGTGACCCAAGTGCAGGACCAGGCAATTCACCTTGTTGAACCTCACACCCTTGGCCTCAGCCCAACAATCCAGCCTGTCCAGATCCCTCTTCAGAGTCTTCCTGCCCTCCAGTAGATCCACACTCCCACCCCACTTGGTGTCATCTGTGAACTGACTGAGGGTGCACACAATCCTCTTGTCCAGGTGATTGATAAAGATGTTAAACAGGACTGGCCCCAGTACTGAGCCCCAGGGAACACCACTGTGGCCATCTGCCAGCTGGATTTAATACCCGTCACTAACGCTGCCTACGGGCTTCTTTTAGCTCTGTGAGAGGACATGGCTGCTATCGCTCCTGGTTCTGCCCAGGTCTCATCAGCCACTGTCGCATGAGCTGCCAGCTCCTGGCAGCTCCCTCAGGAGAGCTTTAACAACACTGCTTGCAAATTCATCTTGAGTTTTGTCAAGCTTGTCATGTAAATTTTACAGAAACCTACATAAAAGGGTTTTATCCATTTTAATTAAGGAATAACAGGAAATAACTTAGTGAAGGATCAAATCTATAATTAAATGGTACAAAATAATTTTTCACATTCCTGGTTTGACAGAATTCCCTGGGAAAGGGAGGTTTTATGCCAAACGAAGAAAAATAATCTGAATTGACAGAAGATTTTATACATCTGATTTTGTAGTTCTAGGTTAAAGTCTAAGTTGTAATTCATGCAGTTTTGTCATGAGTTGTAAGATTTGTTCAGAACTGCAACACTGATCAGAAATAATAATTAAGTTTGTTAAATGTTCCAGAAGCCAGCTTTACGTCAGTCGGCACATCCAGGTGGAAATGGGTTTGTCTTTCTAAACAAGGAGCTTAAAGTGGTAATCAGCCAGCCACATTTGGATTATATATGTTTTTCTAGTGTTTATTTATTCAGCAATGATAGGTAGGCAGCTGGTATGAGTATAACTGTTCTGAACTTAGTTAAAATCTAACCAGTCAGATGGAACAACACATGCTAAAATAACATCCCTAAGGTTCATCACTCAGGGAATAAAAACTGTGAGGGAGTGAAATTCCATTCCACAGAAGAAGTCATACTTGAACATGTGTGAGAGTTAAACAATTTCAAAATTTTCTGTAATAAAATAAAAATTTTGAATTCTTTGCTCCTGACAAAAATAATTTCAGACCCTTTGCACCATCACATGACACAATACATTATCAAAGTATATGAATAAATGATTTCAAAATACAGCACAAACTGTTGTGTTTTGATGTTTAATTGAATGTTACATGAGCTATAAAAGTTTTGAGTTGTAGGAAAGACAGAGGAGACAAACACTTCTCATTTAACAATGTTAACACTGAATGTTAATTGTGGCTTCCCACAGATAATCCCACATGCTGCTTGTTTAACTGTTATTTTCAAAATACTAAACTTGTACCATGAAGTAAGGTTTTATCTTCTATATTCATTTATTAAATTAGTTCCTTACATCTGTATTCATCTTTGATGTTTTAATTACAGTCAGCTGAAGCTACCAGTTCAGTAAGTTTATCCAGAAATAATTTTTTACTAGAATGAACTGGGAATGAGATGGTATGGAAAAGACACATGTACTGGTGGGTTTTTTGTTTGGTTGCGTTTTTTTGGTGGAAACAAACAACCTTAATATTCCACCTTAATTTGAAATCTTTCTAATCTAAGGGCCATAACAGAAAGCTTTTCAATCTTATGATTATACCTGTACTGTTACCTGTAAGCTGCAGGAGTCTTCCACTCTGCATGTCAGCTTCATTGAAGTCTGTCCTGTGCATATAAAGTTGCCTTAAAAAAGCCTTTGTGGGGGTTATGTAACTAACCATTGTCAAAAATAAGGAAGAACCATTTATATGAGCATATTTTTATAGAACAACCACATACAAACCATTTGCATTACAAAGCATTTCCATTATATCATATGCCTAAAAAATCGGATTTCTTTTCAAACCCTTACATTCTTGGGTGAATTTACCCATCCAAGCTACCGCCTTGTGAATTTTGAGGTGGGTCAAGGTTTCTCTGTAAAGGTTTATGTTCCCCTTGAACAAAACTACAAATATCAACTGTATGCAAAGTCTTAGCTTTGTTTCAGAAGTCATTAGTGCCTGAAAATGAACATGCAGACTCATACACAATAGTAAATGTATATTTCTAGGGAGAGAAAGGGGGAGCAGGTTGCAGTTGTAATCCCACTGCCATTAGCAGTGGTTCTCTGAGAGGGTCTGGACAGTTTCTCAGTCTGATATCAGGTCTTGATGATAGGTAGAGATTCTTTTTTTTTGGAGCATTACAGTAGCCTGACTTATAAAATAGTGACCAAATAGTTGATGCTAAGGAATCCTGTTTATTTTGCATGAAAAGCTGCTCAAATACTTGTGCATTCTTCTCTTGCTGGCAAAATCTAATCCAAAACCAAGTTGAAGGCTATTGAAGAAACTAAATAAAGTAGTATTAAGTGTGCCTGTTCTCTGCTTTCTCTTTCTCCAGTAGAAGAAAAATGTTGGGGTTTTTTTTTTGTCACTTTTGACAAAAATGCAAGAATTCTGATATTTTTATCTTTTTGGAAATGCATTGTATACTCAGCTCTTTCCCAGCTGATTTCACATCTACTCACTTGAAATGTTCGGTATGGTAATACAGCCTGCTGCTTGTGTATTTACCATGACACCTTTCAGTGCAGTGTATGTCAACTGGCTTTTTCTCTCCAGTCTGCAAAAGGTAGTCTTTTGAGATAGTGTTTGAAATTAACCTCTGTGTGGGTTTTTTTCATTTGTTTTTTTATTGGTTTGATTGACCACTTGTATGTTTATTTGATTAGGATTATTATGTAAGAGGTTTAACAGGTTCCTAATAATTGGATATTGTGCTTTTGTATTTAATATATTATTATTCTTCTATATCACTTTCTATTTTTCAGGTAATTAAATTTTAATTACACTGTTTAAAGCAAAAGGCCTTGTTTTTTTTTCAGTATTTTGTCAGCTCTATTAATTCAATATAAAATTTTAAAATACCTTTGTCTAATACTTAATACATTGTTTTCTGCCTCGAGACATGAAAAGCTAGAAGGCAGAACATTACCATGTAATTTAAAAGAAAGTAAAGCCTGGAGTTAGTTAAAACAAGCCTTATACCATACTCCTTGTGTAAGTGGAAATTTCCAGGCAGATGATCAGGAATTTCACTAAAGAGCTAAACAGATAAAATCATTTCAGAAAAGTGAACAATCCAAAATGGATCAGTTACAAGGTAGGCAATTGTTACTTATGTTTGGCAAGAAACGGGTAGCTGGAAGATATACAGTAATTTGTAAGTCCAATGTTGACAAATGCTTACAGGTCAAAACAAGTAAAACTTGTCTCTTTTTTCTGAAACCTGATGACAACAGCAAAAAATCCCATTACAGACCTGTCAGTCATAATAAGATGCATTATGCTGAAGTGATGTAAAAACACAAATAAAAACATTGAATAATAGCTAAAGAAAATGAAAGTGTATTCTGCCCACATAGACGCCTTTTCTGTCTCACCCATGTGTTTGCTAATGAAAACAGATTTAAGAGGTATTACTCTTTTTATTTAAGAGGTATTATTATTTATTACGGAAAAAGTTAAAGAAAAGGACTTGTCAGATTGATGGAAGATGCTATTTGTGAAACAAAACCAGGACATGATATAAATTGCAAGACTAACTCAGGAAGGGCCAGCCCTGCATGGGTAATATATGTATTGGATATGCATAAGAGATATATTTCTTTTAGTTAATGTAAACAACTTGTTACCATTCTGGACTAAAAAACAGCAGAAGATTGAACCAGAGGAAATGGCTGTATGGAATATGTCTTGTACAGTACTTACCAAACACAACTTGCTGTGAGTGAGAAATTAAATTGTTCAATAAGTCTTAATGATATAATCGTGGAAGAAAAAGATTTTTTACTGTGTGAGAAGTACTGTGGAGTTTATCCCAGTTTTACCACAGAAGGGTAAGTTATTCAGTCATTTGTTGGCATGTTTGAACCTTAGTTATCTATTGCCTCTTTGATGTATGAAAGTAGGGTCAGGCTGGTCAGTCAGGTCCTAAGCCTTGACTTTTCTGGTCACTAGTAGTACTTAGATGGATTTCCAGACTTCTTCCAAAAAAATGCATGACTCTACAAAACAAGTGAGAAGCAATTGTTTTAGAACCAATTTCCAGTTTGCATGCAAGTCTGATGTACTGATTTTTCACTTGTTTACAAGTGTATGGAGAACCTGCATCCTGATTAAAAATCCGAAGCCCTGCTGAGTAAATCCACAGATTTTATCACAGGGCTACCCTCTATGTATGCTCTAGATATGAGGGTTTATCAAAATCAATCATATAGTCTTTGCCATCATGAAAGAACTATTTACAGAGAACAAAAGAAAGAAGAGGAACTATTTGTTAAAAGAAGCCACTTTTGAATGAATTTCAATCTAGCTGGGGAGATGTCGTGGGTTCAGTTCGTAACCAGGCAGAAACACCAATTAAGTGTAGTGGTTTTAGGTCAAATTATGCATTACTCCCTGATTTCTTTTCTGTGAGGTAAGAATTAGGAGAAAGCAAAGCAGGCACAAAACTTAAAGAATATAAAGAAGTTTATTAACAGACCTAAAAGAAAAAAAGAAAGAAAACAATCAGAACAAACTTTCAGAACTCTTTTCCTCCTCCACTTTTCTCCCCGCTCTCAATCAGTACTGCAGTTCTTGAAAAGGGAGAAAAGGGTTTTTCCTCCTGTTTATGTGGTTTTACAAACTGCCACTGTCTGCAGGTTTGCTTAGAAAGAAACAATCTGCTGGGGTGTAACACATCTCTTCCGTGAACCCTTTCACAGTTCCTTCAACTGTAAAACATGGGCCATCACATGGGGTTATTACTTGTTTAAGGATGAGTCATTTTTGGCTAGAACACAAGGCTTTTTTTCACCACCAGGTTTTAAAAGCCTCTCACTGCTTTTCAGATATAGCCTGGCATGGGCATTCTTCACAATTTTTACAAGCCACTCGAAAATTGTCCATCCCCACATGTACTTCAGAATGGATTAAAGAGACAAATAGCTTGTGATATTACAGTTTCATACCATGGCAAGGCAAGAAGATTTTTAAGCTGCGCGCGAGAAACGCGGCACCGCCCTTTTCTCTCCTGGAGCCATTGTAGCTTCGTCCCACATGACCTCGCTTTCTCTTTCTCTCTGGCTCAGGAAGTCGCCGTGTTGGGAAGTGTTACTGTTCAGGCTCCGCTGCTGGCACACGGCTGTCCTCTTCAGTTCAGCACGAAGTGTGCTGGCTGGCTGGAGGCTCCACTGGCTCCTCCTGGCACTGTGTGGAAAAGAGAGGGATCCACTGGTCTTAGGAAACTGCGTTGGACAGCCTCATAGTTTCCCCTCCCAGTGACCCAGGGTCCGTGCTGCGGCGTTGGGAAAGGGGGGGGACAGGGGAGCAAGGGCACCCGGCCCGGCCCGGCCCAGTGGGGCCTGGGGCTCTGAGGCCCCAGCCTCCATCCCCTCCCGTCCACACAGCTGGAACGGAAAAACGCCTAAAAATCCTGCCTTTCCACAGGGGTTTAAATATGTAAAATTGAGAGACGCGTGATTCGTCCAAAAGGCTGTCTGTCAATTTAGGATCAACCCACTACAGGAGACGATTCATGTGTTAATTAAAAAACTTACAACAGAGCATGCAGATGTCTAAGTAATATAAACATGCATCTCTAAACTATTTTTCTTGTAAATCAATCAGGAAAAATATAAGTAGAATTCAATTTTTTACTGCAGTCATAAAAATTTAATATATAATTTTCCAGGTACTTTCAATCACATATCCCCCCTCCCAACAATCTAGACTTGTTTACTTCAAATGTAAACATTAAAAGGCAGCTAAACTAACACAAAACTGTTAGTGTAAATAACTAGAAATAAACCTCAGTCAGACATATTTGCAACTTGCTACTGATGCCATGATGATTTTTTGCCTTTTATATCCCTTTTATATACCTTCTTATAGCTTCTGTATTCTTAGTGTTTTTTAGCCTACATTCTTAGACTTATTTGTCAAGCTAGGAGACTAAACCTTTTAGAAGCCTCGTAGTTAGGGATCAGTGTGCCCCAGACCCCAAGGTCCTCTCCAGAACACATTTTGTAAACTATGATAGAACCATCCAGGGCAAGGTTCCTTGGGGAGAGAGGCTCACTCGAGCCTCTCACTGGGGAATTTTTGATAGATATGCTAATTACTAAGACCTATAATGTTATGCCCTATGGATTGTGTGTGTGCATTGCGGTGTGCATTTCAGCGCATTCTACCTGGACCTAGTGCACCTAAGGATCCTTAAAATAAATACAGAGGTAAAATCCCTTTTTCCCTTCTAACCATGTTTGATTCTTGATTTTAAGACCAGAAAAAGGCATCGCTACTGAAGGTTTAGTTTTTGTGGTGGTGGATCTCCCCCCACTCTTTCCAGGCCGCACCGTGATCGCGGAACTGTTCGTTAGGCCTCGGCCTTGATGAGCAGCACCTGGGCTCTGCTCCTCTTGATCTCCTCAGAAACACCGTCTGCTCCCAGAAACTGCTGCTGCCTAACGAGGACCTGCTTTTAGTTTGTGAGCAGACTTGGAAACTACTTTTCTTGCCTGAATGGCATAACATCCTTGTTCTCAAGCTTTCAAAGAAAGTTGCCCAAACTGTGGCCTGGATGAAACATTGTTGTGACTAAAGCTCATTCTCTTGTGGCCAGTAAACTGTGATCCAAAATGAGACCCCTGGAGCTCTCCTGGGCTGCAGGGAGTGTGACCAGCCACCTCCCTCTGAGAGGGGCACCTCCCAGAGCCAGAGAGCTCTCGAGTTTGCTCCACTCAGAGGTCACAGAACGACGATGGACCCTGGGCCAGTACCCCCCATTGCTCGAGGCTCAACCCTTCGCCGCTTGAGGAGACACAAAGGCATCCAAGGTGAGCATTTCACTGCCTTCCAGGGGAGCTTTTCACAGGTACCTTGCACTGACTCTTTATGTCTGTGTGCATACGGGTGTGCACGAGTTTCATATGGCAAATATGGGAAAAATGCTGCTCTCTTCGGTGTTTAAGTACTTTGGATATTTAAGTTAGACCCGTAAGGAAATTTAATTTAAGTTATAGGCTAAGTGTAATGCTGGAAAGTCTTGTTCCTTTGCTAAACTGTTACGTTTAAGATATAAGTTTAAGTACTGTTACATTTGACTGCTTTTAAGCCTTTAGGCTGTACTCCTTTCTCTCCTTGCCATTTCTATCCTTTTGTCACACACACACATAGATAGTTCTTCATATATTTCAGTTTGGATTGATTCACTGGATTTTGTTTGTAGCTTTAATTTTTTCATTGGTGTGCCTTAACCACCTAGTAAGCAGTAGAGTGAACCTTGCCAATGAAATTTGTCATACTGTTGCTTTATATTACATCTGGTTTTTACTGATGCCCTCACTGGTGATTTTTTAAGCAATCCCAAATACTCATTCATAACAGTTTTATATATCATATCATTACCATGTTTCAAAAGCCAATAAAATCTTTACTGTAAAGAAGAACAAAATCTGTTTCTAAAATATACACATTCTGTGTATGTATAATTATTTTAATTACAACCACTCTTTTGGTAATTGTGCTAAAAATACTACCATTAAATACAGTTAAACCAGATAAAGGATGGTGAGACTACATCCCCATTCCTCAAAGTCAGTAGAAACTTCAAGGCAGTTGGCACAAATATTTGAATATAAAAGGAATGCCACCAGATGACAGCAAGTTTTGTTCAGATAAATTCTGTTGTTTGATTTGGGGAAAAACTCCATAGTACTACTTTCCAAAGTCATTATTTATCACATCAAAACTAACATTAAGTTGATATTTTCACTGGGAATCTGGAGAACTCATGGGATATTACCCTCAGTCTTTAAAAATCAGAATAGTTTAAAATAAGGAAATAAGTTTTCGGTTCACTTTACACAGTCACATAATGTTAACTGAAAATTTTAGGACCTGCTTCTATTTTCTACTTTTATATTTAGTATTGATTAACTCTGGCATAGAGGCTTAGCAGGTGTCATTAAAATTCCTTTCTTTACAGGAAATAAAGAGAAGGTCAGTGCAAATCTTATTCCACTGTCAATTTGCAGATTTTTTTTGGTGTCTTTAAAAAAAATAAAAACCTGTTTGGTGTATTTATGATTGATCCAGGAATTTCAACAACAGATAATATGAGGAGATGGCTATTAGAAAATTAAAGACGCCAAGACTAAAATCTTATCTAAATGTAGAAAAAAAGTTGGTTTGGTTTTTTTTTTAAATGCTTACCGGGAGCCAGCTTCAGGGTCTGTGAGCTGAGTGTCAGTTACAGCCAAGGAAACACAAAGAATGTGCTAAGTATGGAAATACAGATCTTGATGGTCAGAAGGAATGACAAAAAGACCTTACTAAGATATCTACAATATCTTCCTGCTGAGTTAAGTTCTGAGCATAGTCTTGCAAAATTAATTGTATTCCTAATTTCTACTTATTTTTAAATGAACAGAGGCGTGACAAACATGTTTGACCTAAGCCTTCTCCTGTGTTAGGGATTCATACCATCACACGTCTTCCCTCTGAGCAGGTGTGTGCTGAAGAGCAAACCTACTTTGAATTTGGTCTGTCGTTAGCTCTCTGAGGCAACCCTACCTGGAATTAAAGCAGGGAGAGTACAAGTATGCCTCTGACCAATCTGACGTGAGCTGAAGTGAGAGTAGGGGACACCTCTGCATGACATAATCAATACCAGGTGGTCAGCAGACCCTCCCTCCAGCAAGTCTCTGCTTTGGTACTTCCCCTATGCAAAACTCCCTGTGGTCAGGGAGATATGAAGGGGTGAGAGACTAGATGTCTAGTAACCAAATAAACACCTATATAAACCAGAGAATTTTTTAAAAGAATAATTACAAAAATTTTGTAGAATAGGGCTAGGAAGTTTGCTGAAGGAAGAAGAGTGGGTAGGTGAATTGTGAGTAAATCATATGGGAGAAGGAATGGATGTTCTGATAAACATTTCATATCATGAATTCCTAGCAGGAAAGGGTTGCTATGTGTATAGATCCACACTTCTTTATTTTAAAAAAATCCCATTGAGTAGGCTTGTGTTCTGAGTTAAACATACTTGGAAATATTTGCTGCTGGATATTAAAGTTTAATACACAACTTGAGACAAAGTTATAACCTTTTTCTCCTCTGCACTTCATTTTTTTCTAGGTTGTTATTTTTTTTTTGTTAGAGTAATACTTACCACAAAAATTAAATACCACCAACTATAAAAAAATGCCTGCGATATTTGTGAGTTTTAATTCAATAAACACTAGAAATGTAGCAGCTAAATTCAAATATAGTAGTACTACAAGGGAAAGCTATTTTCATTCCCCATGAAACAAGTAAGTTTGACCTCCCAAGAATCCTTTGTAACTGAGGTCGACTTTGGATGCAGATTTTTTGTAGTAAAGGCAAACACTATGAGAAGTGTTGGTGGATTGGGTTTGAATTTTGTGAAATATATAATTTCCTTAGAATGAAATGAATGTGAGTGAGCAAGGTACATTGGGTTGATGAATATGCCAATTTTAAATCAAAATGGAAAGTTGAAGTCTGGATTGTGCTGTCACCTTAATGTTTTTCACAAGACGAGATAAGAGCATAAACCTCATGTCTCAGGTTAAGACTTGGGGAACCTGCATCCTACTTTTGTAGGTAGAATATGCCAGTTCTAATAGCTATTCCATTTGCTAAAGTTCAAAATGCTCAGCTCACCTTTTAATTTTAAATATATGAACTTTCCCATTTTAAAAAATAATCTGTAAAGAAAATGGGATGCTGGCAATGAAAAGTATTTCTATCTTTCAAGCACCAAAAGTTCTCATTTTTATTCTGTCTGACAATTTGACATGAATAGGATGGAGATGCTACATAAGGTGATAAACTGATGAATTGTCTCCTGCCTCTGGGTAGAAATCAATCATCATCGCTAAATATTATAGATCATTTCAGGCACACATACTGCATGTTATGAATGGGCTCTCCTTTAAAAGGATTTGATGGTCTGTGTTTATATTGCAAAAGAGGATGTTTTACTCTGTTTGAGTTCCATCAATGATGGCTTTGTGGATCAGAATTACTGCTCTCATTGATAAATCAACATCAGGTCAGCACTAATTTAAAATAAGGACTACCTTATTGACTTTTTCCAGAAATGCACCTGAGGGGCAGGGCCCTGAGCACATCCACCTGCTCCTGGGGACCTGGCGGCAGGGCCCAGGCCAAGACAGCCCAGAGCTGCTCCCTTGCTGCTTGAGGTTTTGGGGTGAGGCTCCACAGCAGCACTGTGGTGAGGCCTGGCACAGAGCTGACCCCCATCCCATGGGAGCTCACCTAGGATGAGGGTCTAGTGCTAAAGCCCACTGAAGATCCCATTCCCACTACCTCACAGCTGGGTCACTGCCTGGTTCTGGACTCCTGGTCTGGACTCCAAATATATCTGAGATGTTCATAATCTTTAAGACCAACAGAACTGCTCCCAAAATATATGAGGATTCTTGGCAGATGAAAGAAATTAAGAATAAGCTCTTGTTCTCTGTCTCAAATATGTATTTTGATGATAGGTTTAAATGTCTCTAGCCTTTTCAAAATGCCCATGTTTATTGAAATATACAGGTACATTACAGAAAGGGCTTTAAAGCATTCACTTCAGACCCCTGATGTCTGTCTGTATATATGATGTGCACCAGGCTTCTTCATTTTGTCAAGTCAGTTTTAAACCTAGTACAGCAATGAAAGCAGTGCAGAGCAATACTTTAGGATCTCAGAATAGTTCTGAAAAGAAACCCAACAAAAACTGGGGTTTTTTTGTACTGGAACTGGTTGGGTCTAGGCTGACCCACCAACTGTATGGCCAGGAATCCCTTGAATGTGTTTGAAAATCAGCTGCTAAGAAAGGATCTGATCTCTGGCCATAAGCTGGGGCTGACAATTCCCAAGATCAGAAATGTAAAGAGGCTTTTAGTTCAGGAGCTGTGCCTTGAATTTGACCCCAAGCAATGGGAAGGGAGCAGCAGCTATCAGTAACCATTCTACAATTAAAGCATTGTGCAACACTGTAAGCCATTATAGAAGTACAAGTATTAATTTTAGGTGTATCCCAGAAAACTCAAAATTAGGTTTGTCATGATTCATATAAGGGAAAGTGAGAAGAAGGATCTAAACTAGCTGGAGTTTCGGATATCTTCCAGGAGGTCTTTCCCGTATGAATGTTGCATTGATTTCTGTTTCCAAAATTGCCCTGTATTTTCTTACTGACAGTCTGTCCGTGCTGGCTTAGTTATTGCTGTCTTATATATGCACAGAAGCCAAGCACTGCAATATTACAAATTCAGAGATGTTTTACCCACACTGCCATCTACAGAATGTTATACAGATAGAAGCCAAGCACTGCAATATAACAAATTCAGAGATGTTTTACCCACACTGCCATCTACAGGATGTTACACAGATCAGCAAATTATGAGAGATACTATGTTAACAGATTCTCCCTTTTTTCTTTCTCTTTTTAAAATTTTTTGTAAGTGCATATAGCTCACTTGCATATTTCCATTTTCCATGGATTTACAATGGTAAACTACAATGCTGTACTGTGAACACCTTTCCAGTGTTAATGTCTAGCAGTCCTACAGCTCATATCATCTTAATGTCTGTTTTGTGGCTGGTGTGCATTTTACTGCAACTTCCTCAGTCTTCTTGTGTGACATCCTGTCACAGTATGCTACCTTAACAAACAGTCTTTTAGGTCTATTTCCCAGTACTGTAGTTCAGCACACAATCCCAGGGTTCACAGGAGCTCACTGACTGCTGCCTATCCAGTTAGTTATTCCAAGAAGATCCCAAGGAATCTCACTTTAGCTTAATCGTGGTAATACAGTACTGACATATGTGACCAGTGTGAGCCGATGAGAAACTCCAGTGCCCAGCTAAGTGCCTTTTAGTGTTTGCCCAGTAGTCACAGCTCTGCTGCTGCTCCATTCATGACCCAGGCAACATTTAGAGTAGAAGAAAAATTTCAGGCTGTTTCATTCAAAGTACCACTAGGGAAGGAATAGCAAACCATGCAATCTCATCAGCAAGACTTGGCAGTTATATGGGAGATAAAGAAGGTTGAGAAGTATTGTGTATGTTCAAGAATTCTCTAAGTATGCTGTAAAAATACACCACTTGTCATTCTTAATGATTCTCTGCTGCCACTTACAGTGATTGGAGCTCCATTTGCAGTTTTTTTCATTTGAAAGCATTTCAGTCTTGGAACAAATTGAGTAGATCACGGAGAGTTCACATTTCAAAGTGCTGAACAGAAACTTCCCTGGTTCGGATGCTGTTTGTAATTCGCTTCTGCCAAGATTTTTTCCCAGGCACATAATACACAGTATTGCTGTGTATTTGCTACACAAAACTTTGACTTCTGTAAATAAATGAGCCCTAGGAGGAACTGCTATATTCTCCTGTTTGAATGATTCATGCACATCCAGCAGTAGGAAATAACATACTATACAGAATCTTACAGAAGTAGCCTGTGTTGCTGGCACAACAATGGGATGGGATGCCTAGCATTGAAAGATAATGAGATTTCCTGTGAGCTGAATATGTATAGTAAGCCCTTGGGATTCAGTCTAAGCATGAAAAATAGACAGTAGATTATGAGAAGAAAGAAAGATGAAGATAAACTTTTAAGATCATTCTTCAAAAAAGTACTTAATTTTTAAGCATTTACAATACATCCTCCAGAGAACAGTTCAGACATTGTTTTTCATATTCAGGAAGTATTACCTCAGTCCTGTTCTGTCACTCTGCCCTGATCTTTTCAAAGGCTGAAGGATTTCTTTCTGTCCCTCAAGGATAAATAAAAGGAATGAAAACAAAATCTTTCCTGACTTCATTCCTGTTTTTAGATGCCTTACCAGCAGTCATCTCTGGAAGCATATATTATCAGTCTCTCATTTTAGAAATGAGGGAGGTTGTCCTCATGATGACATTCATGTTTTCTCTTGCAAAGAATGGCAACCTTCAAAGATTCAAACCAACCAGCTTCTTTCAGATATAAATGAGAAAATCCACCAGAGTCAACTGAGAGCCTGACACTGACTTCAGAGGGGCCTCATGTGGACTGAGGCCAGAAGCTGATCAGCTGTGAATGGGTGAGAGTGGTTGGGAAACAGTAACTTGTCTGGACAGTCAATCAAAAGTTAAATCACACTGTTTTTAATTAAATGTGAAATAACTAACATTTTTCTGTTCCCTGTTTCTCCTCTCTCTCTAAAAGAAGTAGTTCAGAACACTTTGAGAATTCTTCTCAAATCTGCTTTGTGCAGATGAAGTACTTGTATCTCCCTCCTGCTGTTTGCATCACAGGCATGCTTGTACCTACATCCAACAGGGCTGAGGAAAGATCTGTGGCTAAACTGTTTACAGATGAGAGCAGCATCCTCTGCAAGTTTAATCTGACCTTACTCTAATTAGGTAACTTTTTGCCAGCTGAAGACCAGGGAAAGAAAATGAATAGTGTATCTATCTAAATACTAAATCATCATAAAAAGATCTCTCAAGTGGAAAACTGTTAAGAAAAATCTGTATTATTTCTATAACTTTATAAAAAAATATTTGACAGCAACTTTTTAGAAACTTATGTTTTGGCCAATCCACAGAATCACAGAATATTATGAGTTGGAAGGGACCCACAAGGATCCTTGTGTCCAACATTCCAACTCTTAAGTTTGGTAGTTTCAAAACAGAAAGGGGAACGTGAAAAATTTTATCAACTATACCGAATCAAAATTCAACTGGGGCCTTTCCAGGAGGAATTTCTGATGCTATTTTATTCATATTTATTTTTTCATATATATATTTAGGGGAAAAAACCAAAAGTATCCATATTTTTCAAGCAGAAGAGGAATCATAATATTAGAGTATTCCTAGAAAGTTATAGGACAAAGTTCAGATACCCTGTAAAGGCAGTGAAGCCCTGAAATAAGATGAACAATAAAAATAGAAACAGATTCTCCTCTCCTCTCTCTTCTCTCCTCTCTGCTCTCTCCCCTTCCCTCCCTTTTAATTTTTATATATGTTTTTAATCCTTCAGATTTTGAAGTTTCTGTAAAAACCTCTTGTAAATGTTGTTTTCCAGTTTTGCTTGACTTCAACAATGATAATGGCAATGTTACTGGAAAGTTTTAGTGGGTTATTTCTAATGATTACTAGCAGTAAGTTCTACAGATGGTAATCTTTTTATAAGCAAAAGCAATTAGTCATATAGGGACAAAAGAAGGAGCAGGCAAGTGACTGAAGTGATTTGCCTTTGGATCTATTTGTAGTTGTATTACAGACTCATTCATTCTCTAATTTCCGTGTTACATTATGTTGGATCACCGTGTTTGTAGGACAGTGGTTTTTCCATGCTGTGTGCCACAGAATGTTTCTGGTTTGGGCAATAAATGTTTCCTATGTTGTTCTCCTAAGAAATGCACATTCAGTAACCAATTCAGCTGTTTAGCTATTTACTTGCATAAGCAGTTCTTCCTGGAAGGTATTTATAACTTCCTAGAGTCCAACCACTCACTTTGTTTCTAAGAAACTCAAAAAAATAAAGAACAGAAATCTCTTATGGAAAATGATGAAACAGCCTTTCTTTCTGAATTCTGCTTCTTCACCTATCATTTGTGTCTTACTTGGTTATGACAGGTGTTTTCAGGGCACGAGGAAAGATTTTGATTACTGGAAATAATCTTTTGTTAATTTTTTTTTTTTAACAATACCAGAGTAATTAATGAGTTTTACGGTAACTTAGTAATAAAAGCATATTTTTAAGTAAAGGATGCTGATCAACAGAGTAATTTTCATTTTCTGGAAAACTCCTCTTTCCCAAGGAAAAAGGATTCTGAAGAATCTAGCACATGGATTTGCCAGGCTTATGATTGCAGTTTTCCAAATTAAAAATTTACACCACAGGCAGTATTGGAGAAAAGGATAAAAGATGTGCAAAGGCAGAATTAGACCCCTGGTGCTCAGTCATTTTGCTGATTGTAGCTCACCATTGCCTCTAATCTGCATTGCACACTCCAATCCCTCAGCAGTTACAGAGACTCTTGGTCAACTCCATTCCCCAAGCATTGCTGCCAAGAGCCCTGTGACATGTACTCTCCATAAGTAACAAGCAGAAAACACCTTCTGTTACAGATGGAAGAGCAGAACCGCTTCCAGGAATTGGGAAGGGAAAGCAGGAATTTCCTTTAGTGCCTTTTCCTTTTCTTCATTCTGAACAAATAAAAGGAGCTATGATATATCAGACTACTGGAGCCAATTTTCATCACTGCTATTGCTTTACTTGAAAACAAGCAGGTTGCTGGGGGAAGATTTATTAAAAACAATGTGAAATTTTCTTCTGACTATTCTGACTTTAAAATGCTACTGAGATAGAGAAAACTTTAAAAAGTTGGTTTATTCCCAATTTTCCCACCACACTTACCCCCTGACGTTTCAGATCTATTCTCTGTCTTCAGAACTTGCATTCTTTTGAAGGAAAAGGATGCATATCTGGAGCATACCATCAGCATTTTGATGAGGGCATACAGGACAGACATACAGGCTCATCCCTGAGACTTATTTGTAGCTTCTTTCTTTTCCTCCTCTGTAGAGCAAAGGCATTTCACAGATTTTACTCTAAAAAGAGCTAAGTGATTTGGGGGTTTGTTTTATCTTGGGTTTTTTTTCTCTTTTTTTTGGAAATAGTAGACTTTCTGGACTCAGCATCCCCAGACTATTTGCAATGTTAAAATGAGTTCCCCCATGTCATTTGATCTGATTACTAAGTAATGTTAATGGAGGATATAGTAATGAAATTGGAAGTGTTTGGATTTTGGTTGTTTTACCAACAGTAAAGATAAAATACTTCTATTCTAAATTGACTGGAATTCCTAACAGCAGAGAGGGTAGGAGCTGTCTAAGTGAAAATAAGAAAAAAGTAAACATGCCACATTTGGTTCAGATCAAAAGTTGTGGAGTTTTTTAAGTTTAGCTACTGAATTAAAAAATCAATTATTTTCACAGCTCCTCCTGAAAAGCTGTACCAAACAGTACTTTTCTGTCTGAACTTTTCCCACCATGGAAAATCCTTAATAAATCCTAAAAAAAGTGGTGGTTCAGAATAACTTCAAGACCATCCCTGGAGGTTTTTTGACGAGGCTGTGAAGCACAATTCCCTGTGTGCTCTCTCAAAGCCCAAAGACAAACTGTGGACATCACAATTTTTCAGCTGCAAGTGAAAGGATTTCCTGGCAGAGCTCTAGGACAGTCACATGCCCAAGCGTGGATCGGTGGTGGTGTGGGGAGTGAAAGGCAAGAGCAGCCCTGTGCTCAGGATGCACAGGCAGCCCTCTGATGTGTAAGGGGAAGCTGCTCGCTGTCTCTTGGACCCTCATCATCTAGGTCACAGTTTAGGACTAAGGAACAAACTGTCTTTTCCAGCCTGTGCTTTGGCTATGGCTACTGGCTGTTTAATCTACATGAGGAGCTACAAGCCATGTATAAGCTAGTGCAGCTTATAGATCTGTGTTTCAAGAATGGGAGTGACAAGACATGAGTTCCTGGTGTCAGAACAGCTAGCTATAATTGTGGGGAGACTGGCAACGAGAGGAAAAAGAGTTTTGTGCAGTGAGCTTTATTTAGTCTGTTTGGTCAATGGCCAGCAGTTATCAATAATCAGTTGGTTGTATGAAGTGTGCTTCACCATGCACTTCACTTACACCAAAAAAGATGGTGACTGAACATTAAGTCAATAGTGAAAAACTATGAAGAATTTAGAATAATTTTTACTAATTTGGAAACTGTCACAAAATTAATTTAGAAACTTCTCATAGTCTTACTGTTTTGCAGTGTGCAATGCATGGCTGGGAGCTTTTTTCCTCTTGCTCCTTCAGTGCAGGATGCATGAAGACTGTAACAAAACCACTACAGCACCTACTGCAGAAAGCATGATCCAGATTTACACTGCTGCTGTTAGCTGGCTATGTGCAGTGCAGATCTGTTGAGGACCTCAGCAGTATCAGTCAGAGCAATATCAGTGCCCAGACTGTTTTGAGTCACAGGAACATCTTCCCAGAGAAATACTTCCAGGGCTTTAGAAGGAACAAGTTCAAAGACAGTTGAATTTTTGTGGGAATACTGTATCAAATACTGAAGACACATCAAAAATCCTAATCATCCTCCATCCATGCCAGAGGTTACACCTGGACTGGTTCATCAGCTGCTAAATGCTTACTTACTCATTGCCAATCTTCACGTACATGGATGTTGTTCATCTTCCTGTGTTTTGCTTAAAGAAGTCTCGCAGTCAATGTACCTTCAGTTTGTGAATCTGCCTATTTAACGCTAAGGTTATATTAAAACTACAAGGTATATTTGGAACTGGTCCTTGTTTTTGTGTTAGGAGCTAGCTTTAGGTGGATTATCCCCGTAGCAATTAAGGCTGTTCCACAGTGTGCCCTAAGCAGGATCAGCGTGTTGATCTCGCACAGTAGCCCAGGCACACACGTGGGTGTTTCCTGGCAACAGCCCTCCTGAAGTGATGTCTCCAGCAGCACAGCAAGCTGCCTGCCTTGCCCAACAACTGGGTGCTGGCTGACTGGCCAAAGCTGCCTTCTCCGTGTGCACCTGGAGTGTGGCTGAATCCAATGGCGGTCACTGCTGCCCTGGACAACAACAGCATAAAGCCTGTGTATTGATACAGTATCTCAGAAGGTATCTATTAAAACAGAGCTTTTATCTTCTTGTTTTAACCATTACGAAACTAGAACACAGAAATTATTTTCCTTAGGTAATCCAGAAATTTTGTAGAGGAAACAGAAATAAATTCTAAGTGACTGGACTCAGAGTTCTGTGCTTTACCTATGAGAACACACACGCGTTTTTCAATCTCTTATAAAAAGACCTTTCAAGAATATAGATTTGTTTTATATATGGATCTCAAAGGACCCCAAAGTTTGGATGTCAAATTTGAACTCTGGGTTGCCGAGGGTTATTGAAATCCTTTAGAAATAGCCTGCTGCACATAGCTGCACACAGCATGGAGCACTGCTGTGGCTGTTAATCACAGCACTGTGTAAACATATTTTCCATTTAGAATTCAGCATACGTTTAATACTTCAGAGAAATGCTGACAACAAAGAATTTTCATCTGGCAGATTAATTTCTCTTTTATTACCTCTTCAGAAAATCCTGCACTGGTATCTCATCTTCCCTCTAAATCATCCAGAGAGTACAGGGAATTGGATATACCTGCGGTCAACAGTTGCCGAAATCTAGTTTATAGCTAATAGACAGCCATCCAAAAAAATAACTGAAGATGTTTGTATAAGACTGTGAGTAAAAAGGACACTGGAAAGAAGAGAGTTGCAGGAAAGTCTTTTTAGGTCTGTATTCCCCTTGATGATATTAGATGAGATGTTAAAAGACAGTCCTAACTTTCCATAAGGAAATGTGGTTTATGGCAGTTCATGATGGCAGGACAGCAAGAACATGAAGTTAAATTTTACCAGAAATTATGATGTTCTTCTTCTGAGTGGTTTGCATTTCCATCCCTGGGGAATGACCTACCTGTGAACTGAGGAAAATGCAACTTTTACAAGTATGTTTTCCATGAATGCTATGGAGTTTCATTAATAGAAATGATTGATTGTATTCATAGTTCAGTCATCATTACAGTAGTACAGGCAGTTAAAACCATCAATAGAGCATACAGATCTAGAAATAACAACTTAGCATGCAAAATAGCATAGCCAGGCCTCTTGTTTCTCACACAGAATGCAAAAGATCTGGGATTTGCCAGCACACAGACTGCATTATGTCCTTCAGTTTCTCTTGCAGTGTGCTGTGGCACTGTGAACTGCTTACTGTTGCCTTAAACTTCAAGGAAAAACTACTTAGGTAGCAGCTGAGGTAATACTTTTGCATAGCTTTGTCAGCAGTCTAGGAACCATCAGGAAAAAAATATGCAACTTATGAGACAAAGTACTTTTAAGAGCTTCTAATTCCCTGGCTTCTACAACCACTTAATGACAAATTCAGCCAGATATCCATGACCATGGCTTTAGGCTGCACCAAAGCTGTTCACGTGCACTGCTGGAGGCATTGGTTCACACTGAAAGTTTCTAATGGACTTGTAGTACACTGATTCAGTGTCAAGAAGTGCTGAAACAAAGTGAAAGCAATGCCTAGGCAGCACTACTGATCCCCTGTGGCATGGCATGCACTCATACACCAGGATGGTGTTGTAGAAGGCAGAGAGAGAGGACAACAACTTTATTAAAAATGACTGCTCCTGCTAGAAGAGAAGAGAAGGGAGATATTAGTGGACCTGCTGACTGTGCACAGAGAGAACAGATGTTGGAGGTTAATGGAGCATTATTAAAAGCAAGAAAATCACAGTCTTCTAATACCTGGAATGGTTATTTTAGTCAGAGGATTCTTTACCGAAATGCACAAGGCTTAATTGTAGTTGAAATATAGAGTAAGACACTGCATGGCCTTGTTTAGCTTAAAGGGTTTCAGCAGAGCTATACTTGGCTCCAGGATAGCCCTCTCTGAATTTCTCACTTCAAGAAGTATTACCTCTAGCCATTGCTATCAACTTTATTTAACTGTAATCATCATCTCTCCAATTACACATAAAAATTGGAACCTTCCGTCTGAGGAATTATTTTGCGTAATGAGAAACAACAGATTAAAGAAAGAAAAAAGATACTTATATCAACGAAAAAAAAATTATGTAGTATATAAACATACTCTGTATTTATGTTGTACAGTTACAAGACATAAATTAACAGCCTGTTTGCTGTTTTACCAGCAGTAAACTGCAGAGATAAGTGATTTCCGACTGCTTTGTAATAATTACTGTTTCTAGTAATAATAAAAATTCCATCTGACACTGTAAAAATATAATTTATAACTTCAGGATTCTGTTTTCCTTTAATAGAGAGACACTTACACCTGTGAAATCCCATACTCCTTATGAGAATAGTTTGAAGATCACTATGAGCATTTCATTGCTAACTAAAAAAACCTATGTGCTGACAGACTTAAAAACTGAAATCAATTGTTTATTGAAAGAAGCCTCAAGGTAGTGAAAAAAGATAGCAAAGTATTCTTGGGTTGCTCAGCTGAAGTGTCTCAGAGTTCAGTCTAGCTAAGTGGCCATATATTCTGGCTTTTCAGATGACACTCATTTCTTCCGGGAACTGCTTGGGGCACTCTGGAGGTGTTCAGGATTCGAGTTCATTAGAAAAAGTTTTTTTGTTTTGTAACCACAAACAGTTTCTTTTTTGCTGCACTGATCATTACTGATTCTTCTTCAGTGTCTCATGACAAATTCAATCAGACACCAGGTTAGCAGGAAAGTTCTGTATCCTGAGAAACACAAACATACCACTGTTCAGTTAAAAGCTGGCCATAGTGATGCTAAATCATTTCTTTTAAAGATACTTCTGCATGACTATTGTATTTATTTGAAAATATAATCCAAAGTGAAGTGAGTAGTTTACTTCTTTGTTTTACTAAAAAGCTTTTCTGAGTGGTAGAAAAATGGAAATCAGATCAGGCTTATTTAACACATTGTCTGCTTTTGAACCATAAGACTACAGCTTACAAACAGAATAAATGAAGCTACAAGCTGCGTTTAGACAACGGGCTGTTGGCCTTTAGTTTGCTTTAGAATTAATGTTTAGCTCAGATGGTACAGTGATGAGCCCAGTGTTAAGCAGAAAATGTGTTTGTGCTGTCAGTGTATTTCTCCTCCCTTCTCAGTCCAGAGCCTTGTTGCCCGTATTGTCTCTTCTGCACATACACCAGTCTGCTTCCAGGCTCCTTCTGGAGGAATCAGCTGCAAGTATTTCAATAGTATGAAGAATAACAAAGAAAATGAGTTATAAATGTCTGGGTGTCTAAGTGCAGAGAATAGATTGAAAAAGAAAAATCTAAGCTGAATAATTGCAGAATTTTCCTGAAAGGGAAACATTCTTGACTGTGAGGGGGAGAAGCAGAAGCCTCATCCCTTGGGGCTTTAATTGCACACCAGAGCAGAGAAAATATTCAGAAATATATTTTTTGTGAAAGGCAGATGTGTTTCATAAGGTTATTTCAATGAGGAAACACTTTGAAGATAAGCACTATATTGGTAGAATAACAAAGTTATTTAGTAGTGTTTTCCATATGTAATTTCAGGATGTCTTTTATTAACAAACAGTGTTGTAAACACATTATAGACTCTTCCATGCAAAACCAGTTTCTTTTGTTTTGCTTTCACACCCTCCATGGCAATGACAGAAGTATTGTCAAACAAACTAATGGTTCCTGCTATTTCATTCTCTGAACCTCCTAATGCCAAATCCTTCAGAAGAGCATAGGTTGCCATACTGGGCTAGACCAGGGTCCTATCTCAGAGAAAGACCAGCAGAACATTTATTTCAGGATATTTAGGAAGTAACACATAGCACAGCTGTATGAGCCATCCATTGAAACAGCTCCCAGCCCCATTTCCTGAGCTAGAAGCTGCCTCTAGACCGGAAGAACAAAGTCATAATAGTCTTTTAATGTCCCTGATGTGACATCAAGTCTCACAGTTGATAAGTATGAAAATTTTCATTCTGTTAATTCTAACAGCAACTCTTAATATTGAAAAGGAGTGATCTGTGATCAAAACCTTAAGGTAATTTAGCTGTAATTGTGCATTTTGTGCTTTATTCCTACTTTTAATGCTCAATGTTATTCTAAATCTTAATTACCAGCTATGGCACAAAATTATCTTGAATTTATGGGTTTCTTAGTGTCAGCAATATCTTTCAAAAGATGGCATTATATATACAACAATTTATACAGCGTATGTGTGTGAACATGTGATCAATAAATGAAGCAGATCTTGCAAAGAACCAGGTAGATAGGATGTGCAATCTTGGTAAATTTAAGACTCTAAGGAGTTTAAAAATTTCTACATATGTCAGATGTTAAGTTTTTGGGTTTGGGTTGGGTTTTTTTTTCACTTAATAGTATAATTAACAAAGACATAAGATAAGAAACTAAGTGGGAAATTTATATAAATGATGGTGACAGTTTAATTTTTGCAACTGCCATTTCAGTTCAGAGTTTAGACTCACATATTTGTCTAGTTACTGGTGCTCCTGGTTCTGTATCAAAAACGGCCTTGAATCATCAAACAGACAATCCCAGTAGTACAAAATTCCCCAAGACAAAACTCAAACTCTCTTATGCCATTCCTCTTACAGAAGAGTAGAACAGTTCAAAAGAAACTGTGCCACCTAATATTATGCTAACCATTACAAATGCTAGTAGATACCAGTAGCACATATAACTTATTAAATACTGGCCTTGTCTAATCAGCCGCTCCGAGTAGTTGCAAGAAATTAAACAGCAGCTGTTTTCTGCCTGCCGTATTAAAGGGCTTCAATGCATTAGTGAATGCAGTCATATGTTTCACCTACTCACTCTCTCCACATCTCTTTTTCATTGTCTGCTGCAGGGAAATTTTCTCTGAGAACAAGACGGAGAGGTGTAACTTTAATATTCTGAAGTGCCAGGCTCCCACAAGTCCAAAGTGAAGTCTCTATATTTTTTTTCAGTGTACTTTGGCTTCCTAACAAGTTGGAAGATTGTGTATAAATGTGAGAAATTAATTTAGTATCACATTTCTTACAGCAAGAAAGCAAATATTTCTTAGATGGTCCACGACACAGTCCTGGCAGCTGAAAGGAGGCAGTGTAAGATACAGGGGAGTTCTTCATTTCTCTTTGTTTAAAATTACTTTTTAGAAATAAAACTGCGGATTCAATAGAAAAGTTTAAACGGACTGTTCATTTTCTTGTATGAGCTTGAATTGTGATGAAATGGAGCTGGCTTGGTGGAGTGTATCATTGAAAGAGTCTTTCACATATACCTCACTCCAAAATGCTCAGCTGATTTGCCACCTGGCACTAGGAAACCACCATGAAGGGAGTGATTACCGAGAATGGGAGAAAAAGAAGACATAATGCTGTGCCACTCTTAAATTTGCTAAGAACACCTGTTTTTTGACAGTGGTAGGAAATAACAATAGAAGGTAGTTAGGTAGAATGAAAAATTAAGAAACGTGAAGTGTCTGGAAGAAACAGTTTAGATTAAAGAATAGCTGAAAGCTATTATGTGCATTGTCATTCCATCCATTTCACACAAAAGAGCTTCACAGAAGCTGCAGAATACAGACACATTTGTTCTACATGTGATTGCCTCTAATGAAGATTATAGCTCAAAGCATATTCCATCACCATTCCTCCAAAGTCAAGAGACTGAGGTGAACTTCCTTACAGGAAACCACAGTCAAATGGCTTCTACTGTCTACCTCTTGATATAAGTGTAGCTAAAAGTAAAGAACAAACACAAATGTGGCTCATGCCAAGACAGGTGAACTTGGCCAACCAGGAGGACCTCACCACAATCATCAGTTTTGTGTTGTCCATTCTATGGTCATGCCCAGGACAGCTTTCCTCTGTATGAAAATGAATTTTCCTCCATGAAGATCATTCTGTAAAATTATGCTACAGATTACACAGGCTGGCACAGCTACTATGGTTCTTTGCAGGAAAAGCAAAGCCATGCTCACAACGGTGAAATCTTGCTGGAAGTATCTATTACATGATGTGACTGCACATCACTGCTTGTAAGATGGATGGCATAATAAAGAAGTGAAAGAGGGCACTTCTCAATTCAAATTGACACACTGAATCCCAGAAAGCCTATTTTAACAAGATTGAATGACTCCAGGACAGAACTGTTATGACTACATTTCTAACTTTCTCTCTTTTTCCATCTAGTCATCAATACTTTGAGGACTTATATGCCTTTTCTGTGGGTAGGAGCTGGTAACTTGGGAACTCAGATAAGTTAGGACTGTTGAAAGGCTATGTCTGTGACCTGAAAGCAGTATTTAAATAAGGTGGCCTGTTTGGGCACACACTGTCCACAGTGAGCTCTGCTTTCCATATCAGAAATTAAAGGCTCTGTTGAAGCTTACATTTGTTTTAGACTCAAGAGTTTCCACAGGCTGAGGAGGCACTGCTATGTGAGAAGCTAGAGAAGAGCAAAAAGCTGAGAACAGTAGAAGGAACTTAGGGGCAGAGATATGAGAGGAGACAAAGTGGACATCCATACAATTAAAATTGATTTTTTTTAAGAAAACCCGTAAAATTGCAGAAGTGAGGAGTTTACTCTCCTTCTCGGATTTTCTGCCCCTCCTTTTATTACCTGCCCTCTATAAATCCCTTCTTGCAGATTCCAGTGAACAGGAACAGAAATTCCAGCAACAGACTCGTTGTTGCTCAAGTCACTTAGCAATAAGGCTGGCAATACGAATTGCCAGTCACATCAGGCTATTGTTGTAATCCTTTATAGGAAGAAATTGGACCTGTTTTATAGGTCACATCACTTTTTAAAATATGTAACCCAAGCAATGCTCTGATTTAGGCTAGCATGGAAACACAAATCTAAAGCCGTTAAACCAAAATGACAATTTGGGGGATGGAACAGAATCAGATGGGCTGGAAACAAAAGATTATTTCTCCTGTGCTGTCTTTAATTATGAAGAGTATGTATAAAATCCTTTGTAGCAAGTTCAATAAGAAAATCTAGTGGGATTAGCAATTAGCACCATCAGGGTACTTTTAAACACTGCATCATCCACACAGTGCCCTTGGGGATCAGAGAGGGAAATCTAAGTTCTTGCTCATTGTTGGAGTCCCATGGGAGGGAATTAGAAAGCAACACGTACTCAAAGGCAGTACCAGCACTTCTCAACGAGCCAGCCTAATAGCCCACTCACTGAGGTGACATATTATACCAGCAGGAGTCTGCTCCTGAAATCACATTGCTGTGGCTGCCGCTGTGGCTGCTATCTGGTTAAAATAACATATAAGGACAAGCAAGATCAAATAATCCAACATGCACAGCAATGAAGTGGGGCACGAGTTTTTACCTTTAACAAAAGTTTTCTGGATCTTCTTCATGGGTAAAAGCTTTATCCAGATAGAAAAATATATCTCCTGTGAAATATCTTAAAATTAGAAAACAGAAGCTTTGGCTTGGCCAAGCCATACTGGTGGGAACACGAGATTTTTGATAATCATATAAGAGAGACGCCATTTAGGACTGGTGAAGATCTAATATTTTTATACATATCTAATTGTGACTTATCAAAAGCTGAATTTTATTTAGTCTCTTTTTTTGGATTGAAGGATTTTTAAAGCATTAGAGGTATTTCACAACTGTCACTTTCTTTACTGTAAAACTAATAAATAGCTTTAAGAGCCCAGGTTTTCTGCAGTTTCAAGACTGCATACAGGAAGAATCAAGGGGATATTCTATTGCAGAGACATGGGTAAGAAACAGATAGTCTTGCTTCCCTCCAATTCTAGGGCAGCCAAGGACCAGTTTGATGATGTGATGATAGCATCTAAATTGGCAGGAGTTGTTTGCAGTGCTGAATTATAGGACTCCCTGCATGAAGACTCCTTGCCCTGATTTGCCCCTTTTAGTCCCTTTCTCAGCCACCTACCAAAGCAATTTCTGGACCTTCTGTTTGGTCTTGGTAGGGAGGGGAGACATCACATCATCATCATCATCATCATCTCAGCCACAAAGCATAGGGAGTTATAGTATTCCCTATACAGCTGTCATGTGTAAATACACTTAATAATCTTAGACATCAATTTCTAGATATAGATTATCCTAAACTTTGAATCAAACACATTAGAGATGGTAGAAATTGTTCCAGTGCAAGTGTTAGTACTTTGAAATGTCATTTACAACCGTTACATTTAAGTTTGCTTTTGTTTCTAGATCATGACACATGCTATGAAAACTTTCTCTGAAGAAAGAGATATATGAAGAGAGTGAGAAAATGACAGTTCTGAGTCTATCTGTCTCCCAGGCATTCATATTAGAAGTAATTGTTCTTTTATTTTTCATAGGCAATGTTGTGTTTTTCATAATTACCTGATTTTGTTTCCCAACCAAAACGTCTGTGGCTGTAGCTACAAGGAAGTGGGATATGAGGAATTAATTAGTGAGGAAAGTGAATGGTAGGGAATAAGTGCAGTGACACTGAAATTAAATGAATGCAGGAAAGAGAAAATAAAATGTAACTTAAAAGAACAGTAAATCTTGCACAGGAAGGGAACAGGGCAATTGTGAATGGGTCCAAATACTCCCTTACAACTTCTGTGATGACTGCAGATGCTGACAAGGTGACATTTTATGGTTACTCTCCTGACCTAGACATAAACCAAACATTAAGGGGCTATTCGCAGAAATCGTCTTTCTCTTGAGGCTCTCAGCTGTCTCTGTGAATGCTTTGTCCCTTTCTCCTTCCTTCACTTTCTGTTCCTATAGGCAAAGATGATGAGTTTTATATCCTTCGATGTTCCTCTGTAGAATGTCAGCCTCAAAAATTCAGCTTGAAAATTTCTCTCCTCCCCCATCTATCTTCTCTCTTCTGTCTCTGGGTGACATCTGGTGTATTGGCTGAGGTCTCCAGGCAGCTTCGTACAGCTCCAGACTCGCCTAGGGCAGCTGGCTGGAGTGATCAAAGGGGACGACTGAGTTGTTTTGTTTTTGCTGAATGTCGGTTTCTTTAAGTCACCTTTGGGTTCTGGGGATTTTCAGAGCAGCTTTTTATTTGCGCCTGACTTGCACACAGTCTTAATGTTGGAGGACTGGAAGCAGATTTCAAAGAAACCTACAGTTTTCTTTAGTTTTTGAAATGTGGTCTCCTTCCCCATCTCCAGTATACTAACTAAATGCAAGAAACTTTCACTTTGGAAACAATGGTGCTTCTTTTTAATGACATGTTCTGTTGTGAACTGTGGGGGTCAATACATTTTCTCCACACTTGTTTTAGGGGAAGTGTGAAACTGCCTTTGTTGACAGCAAAGAGCATTCTCCTCTGAAGTGAAGCAAATTTAGGATGCTTCTTATGTGGAAGACCTCAGAAAGAAGAATGTGTATACATTAATTTTTTTGTGATGATGAAGTTCCACTGTCTTGCCAGATCATCTTCATCTTTTATCCCAGCTTACTTTCAACTTCTCCTGTTTCCTTGACATAAATACTAGTGATAATCTTTCTAATACACAGTTTCTAAGTTAAATTTTTTAGTCTCTTTGTATTCTCCCCTTAACTCCTCCCCCCTTGCATCAAACTCTTCTCCTCTCTTTTTTTTTTTTTTCCCTGCTTATGAGCGGATTTTGTTTTGCCTTCACTCATGAGATCTTTTCCTGTTCTATTCTGTCTCTTTGGCCTACCACAGCTGCTTTGTACGTTATGTTCAAAAAGCTGCTTCTCATGTGTATGGCTTAATCCTACACCTCATGCCCCTTGCCTATTCCATCTGAATTGACCTCTGAATCAAATGCTCCTTGAGCCTTTGCTCTAACTGGATAGGAGGCAGAATGGTGATGGTTGTGAGCTAATTCTAGTGCCAAATACCTTGAGGGCCAGGCAGCCAGCATTTGTGTTCTGCTAAATTCCAGAGGAAAAAAGAGCTTTTCATGCAGAAAATCAAAGTAGAGAAGCATTCTGCTCATCATCTCATCTAATCTGAGAGGGTAACTGGCATAAGAGACAGCTTTGTCACCTCTGCCAGTTTTCCTGAAGCAAAGCATTTCAGTGCCCAGAGAAATGGTTTGGAAGGATAAGCATCTCTGACTGTTTCAAGGTGCCTTTGTCTTCAAAAGGATGTACTGTTTCGAGACAGACCTCAGATTACAATGTTTTTACACTCAGAGAAGGAACTCAGGATTTCACCATGGGCTTTAAGTAGACTTGCATAGTACAGCGAGCCTCTGCTGAGATGCCCTCAGACTCTGTAAGAATTTGGCCTTTAAGCAGAGCTACAAGAACTGCAGTTACTTTATTGAACTTCAAAACTTATATGATAAACCTTCTCAGTATTTATGGAGTGCAGTCTTACAACCTGCCTTGGGGTTTGTACCATTTTGTGGACTGGTTTATAGCAGAAAATCCACCAGCTATGGTGCTCAGGTCTATCTAAGATATAACTGTTCTTTAAAGAAATCCTGATCTAATGGATTGATTGTAAAAGTTCAGATTTCTAACCATTACCTGTGACTTGAAGAGATACTAGTTCCCAACAGTAACAGCATTCTTTTTGTTATAACTGGAGTCACTTGCCTTCATCTCAGGAGTGCATGCTAAGCTGTACCCTGAACATGTCACCCAGCTACCTCACCTTCCAATCTGGCAGCCCCCAGGCTTGCTCAGGACATTTTGGACATCCAATATACACCAGAAAGTAATCAGTTATGAATACATTAGCCTCAAGGTCTGCTGAATATCACAACTTGAAATGCAGGATATGCCTGCTAGTTGAAATTTTGTTTAAGAGCACAGTGCAATGTTACCATGTGTTCAGTGTGAGCAATCATTACATGAGACATGACAAACTTCTCAGTCATTCAGCCAGAGGTATTAAGAGAGCTGCAGATAGTGTACTTCAAAAGGAGCTAAAATCCTAGAGTGGGTAAGGCTATATCTCTTTTAACAAAAAAAACTCTCCAAAGGAGAGACTGGAGCCTTTGCAGGGTCTGAAGGTAAAGAACATTGGTAAAGGCAGTAAAAATGTTAACTGGGAATAGAAGGGGAGATTTAAATTGAATAAAAAGAAGACCCAGCAGTCAAGTTTACTGGTAACTTCCCTGGTAGTTGAGTTCATCAGTGGAAAAATGAGATCTGCGCTCCTACTTTCCTAAGTCAGTCTGGTGAAAAGCCATGCCTCTTGCTTCTACAGAAAGAAAATAATATTGCTGTTTAAGGAGTCTTGCTTTATTCACTCTTACATGATAAACCTTGATTTTCAGAGCCAGCTATATACTTTCAGTCAACAGAACAGCACCCAAACCACATTTGAAAGTGCAGCTGGAAGGACGTGTTTTTGTCCTAAGGGGTGAATCCAGCTGAATCCCAAGGAACTGGTTGTGCTTCCAGGGACAGGCTGAAGCCTGTTTTCACACATCATACAACAAAAACAATAGAAGTCAATAAAGCAGCCAATTGGAGGAGGAAGAGCAAGGCTTACAAGCATGAGATAATGTGATTTATCCAAGAAGACATGTGAAAAACAGAGTCATCCTAAAAAATAAAAAAAAAAAAAATAGAATAACTGAATGTCTGGCACATTGTCTTTATAAACAATATTCTCCTGCAAAAAAAAAAAAGGGGGTTTTTTGGTTTTTTTTTTTTTCCCCCACACACATTAGTCAATTATCTCTTGAGAGGCAAGATACAAATTTCCTTTCATTTCAGGTACTTCCCACATGTACATTAACATAGAAATTATGATTATTGGTTTTCCCCTGACAAAAGCTGATTTATGAGTATTTCTAAAGAAACTAAACTTTTTCTTGCCTTTGCAAAAATGTTGCTTTTCCCATTTCATATTGTTATCAGCAAATGATTCACAAATAGAAGTTTTTCTTTCTGTTCTGGTTACAAGTAGTTGAATTACAAAAAAAGTCCTTCTGGAACTATTTTAAGTTCTTTTTCAGCTTTTAGCAAGTCTATAAACATTTTGTCTAAATGCATTGCGTAAATGTGTTCTGTGGGCACTTCCACCATATTTCAGGTAGATAATTCTTATGGTCAGGAAATGGTCTTTAATGGATCCACTTCTACCTGCCTAGACAGCATGGAAGAGAAGTGGTTTGGAGAGCATTTTTGAATTAGCTGAGTGAATATTGCTCCATGTATTACTTTCACTAAAACTAAGGGACTCCTACAGCTTTTTGACAAGATATGCAGTCTGAGTTTTGAGCTCTGAGAATCCTATACATTCAGAGCAATTACCTGGACAGGAAAGTTCCTGGCTGAAATGTTTGCATTCAAGCCCATAACATAATGTTTCCTGGCCAGACTCAAATGAAGTGTGGGTTTTTGTTGGGTTGAGATTTTTTTGTATTGGTTTGGCTTTTTTGTTTGTGTGATTTTGTTGTTGTTGGTTTTTTTTGTTTGTTTGTTTGCTTGCTTGTTTTTGGGTGGGTTGGTTGGTTGTGGTTTTTTTTCCAGTGCAAAAAACCCCACCCTTATAGTTTTGCATAAATCTCTCATATCATGATTCTGTTTGGATTCTGATTTCACATGTACTTTTTTCTGAAAATCAGTTGCTCAGCTGCACATAGTATTGACAAAATAAATTGTATTACTTAATGGAAATAATTTGTTCTATGACATTCATGTTGTCTTTTCTTTTTCATAAAGCATGATTTCTCACAATTGTGATGTGTTTTAATGAACAGTTCATTAAATACATAAGAGACAGGAAACAGTATTGGTTTTTGTGCTCCAGGGTTTTCACCAAATGGGGAAAAGTAGATTTTCATCAGCTCTCAATACTGGTAAAATTTTGTACCATCTTTGTAAGAGTCAGATGGCTCTAAGAAAGAATCACCAATACCTAAGCAGTGCTTTATCCATGCTTAAGGTGGCAGTATTGGATACCAACACCATCCAGCTCACTATAAACTAGCTCTAAGAATCTTACAGGAGCTAAAGGTTTTTGATGGAAAAAGCAGTGACGCATATTAGAGAAAAATGTCCAGACTGGCTTTAAAATGCTGCTAAACTGAAGATCTGACATGGGCTACATTCTGGCTGTGCTCAACTGTAACTGCTTCAGGAGTATTAATAAGGTCAAAGCAAACAGCATGAGAAACTAAACCATGAGCTTCTCCCAAATGCTTTGTCCTGTGGAGGTAGAAACTATTTCACAAGACATGAAAGGAATCTAATGTGATTTTAATTCTAAATTATATTAATGAATTATGTTAGAGAAAACAAGTAACGCCAGTTAAGACAAAGGTGTCCCTAGTGTGAGTATTTGGATCCAGTACACTTTTGTTTAGATTTGTGAGATAAAAATTGAGTGATAAGAGTGACCACAAGGGTCAGTGCCTACTAAGGACTTCTTAGTGACAAAAACATGCTCTGTATTGGGGATCCAGTTCAAATATGTGAGGTTAAATACCGTTTTGCTTCTGACTAAACTTCTGATAAGGTGTCAGAAAAGAACTCTGTGGTAAAGGTGGAAATCAAGCCACTTGTATAGGAATTTGTCAGAGAAATAAAATCTCAATTTCCCTGGTGGCACCTTCTACTTTAGTGCACCAAGTGTACATCTGTAACTAAGTTTTGAACGTGTGTAAATAGAAAACTTGGTTACTTGACACCTAAATTGTCAGTCTGGATTCCCAAGGTTCTTAACACCAGACAGTGAGCTCAGACATAAATTAATCCCTCTGTTGTTATATGTCAAAGTACTGGAGTTTTATGATACATTTCATTATGGCCAGGATAATGCCAGCCATTGATATTCAAAAAACAGAAAGAACACTTTCATCTTGGAAGAAATGGCAAAGTTATTTTCTTTGCAAGATAGAAGCCATCAGGTAAACCAATTGATTCTAGTGTCACAAACCTCAAGAAAAAAAATATCTTTGTGAATAGGAGCAGTTGTTAAAATGAACTAATTTGTGGTGTATTTGAAAATATGATCAAATAACTGTTAAGAAATACCTGTGACAGCAAAAGAAATTAGGGATATTCACCAGACTTTTAGAAGATATACCTCCATAAATTCAAGTTTCAGTATGCCTCGGGAAGAACTGCTAAACATCTGTTCAAAAATCTACATCTAAAATTATAAAATTAATCTACACCCAGATTAGCCTACAACAAATATGGAGCCATAACATTTTGCAGAATTTCCAGTCAAAGGATGCACTGCCCTTGCCCTGGTTCTGGCCAGGGCATAGTTAATTTTTGCAATAGCCAGGAGGGGACACAACCAGGACAGAGAGGTTATTCTGTACTGCCTGACATCACTGCTCAGGGCAGGGGGAAGGGAGTCTTCTCTGAAGGGAAGGGGTCTCTTCAGCATGGTGTGAAGGAGGGAACACTCAGGTATTGTCTGTTGTCAGGGGTGTTCCATGTGATTCGCCCACCTCTCTCTTGTACCCTGTAATTATTGTTGAGGTTCATTTTCTTATCTCACTGCTGTTTCCAGTAAACTGTTCCTATCTCAACTCATGATCTTTACCTTTTGTGCCTCCAATTCTCCTCTTAGGCCACTCACAGGGGGAGGGAGGGGAGGGAGTGTGGCTTAGAGCATCTTAGTGGGAGCACTGTATTGAGGAGCACCATTCCTGTATCATTGCCTGTATCAGGAATAGTGTGGCCAGCAGGAGCAGGGAAGTCATCCTTCCCCTATACTCGGCACTGGTGAGGCCGCACCTTGAGTACTGTGTCCAGTTCTGGGCCCCTCAGTTCAGGAAGGACGTGGAGACACTTGAGCGTGTCCAGAGGAGGGCAACAAGGCTGGTGAGGGGCTTGGAGCACAAGCCCTATGAGGAACGGCTGAGGGAGCTGGGGTTGTTTAGCCTGGAGAAAAGGAGACTCAGAGGTGACCTTATCACTCTCTACAACTTCCTGAAAGGTGGGTGTAGTGAGGTGGGGGTTGGTCTCTTTTTCCGGGCAACAACTGACAGAACAAGAGGACACAGTCTTAAGTTGCGCCAAGGGAAATACAGGTTGGATATCAGGAGAAACTTTTTTACAGAAAGAGTGATAAAGTATTGGAATGGTTTACCCGGGGAGGTGGTGGAATCAGCATCCCTGGACGTGTTTAAAAAGAGATTGGATGTGGCACTCAGTGCCATGGTTTAGTTTAGTTAAGGTGTTAGGGCAGAGGTTGGACTCGATGATCTTGAAGGTCTCTTCCAACCTGGTAATTCTGTGATTCTGTGATTCTGTGATTCCCAAACCACAACAGTCATATATAACAACATTAACCATTTTACTAGGATGTGGTTTTCGATACAGTTACAAAAGAGATGTAAAAGCAAGCTACATCTAAACCACAGGAAATCAAGATGTGGTTTTGGAAAGCATTGACAGACTTGATCGCTGAAGATTGGGATTTGTCTCAGAGCCTTGAAGATATGTACGTTACTAAAGTCAAATGAGAAGCCTGCTTTCTTCCCATTTCCACAAAACTGCCTTTTCTTCAGGAGCTCCACCAAGTCCTTCATGAGGCTTTGCTGTAAAATTTAACTTTCCTCTTTGTGAAGGAATACATTTATATTTAGGAAATACAGGGTCTTTTCCCCTTCAACTGTGCCTCGACATCAGGTACAGTAGTAGTGATTCTTCATCAACAGGAAATATGTGTATTAAGCAGGTTTATCAGTCAGTCAATTTTAGATTAAAGATGTAATAATCATACATTTCCAGCTTCAAAAATGTCTTGCATTAATCAACAGCAAGTAGAGCAGCAAGTAATGAGCCAGAAGCGCTTACAGCAAATGAAGACATTTAGAATTCAATACAGTGAAGATCTCATATAAAAAAACCTCTCAAAAAATCAAGATCACCACTGTCTAACCAGATAACTTTGACAGATAAGAATTGCTATACTCAATACTGTCTTATCTGTTTCAGGAGCAACAGATGCTTTAAAAGTTATTACCTGCTAAGTGGAAAATTACAGACCAGATGGAGCTAATTAATTTGCAATTAAAAAATTGCCACAAACCAAATTATATAATTAATTTTATGCAAGATATGGTTACGCAAAAGATTGGTCTGCCACTTTTAAGACATCCAAAACATTCATAACAGTTATATAAGTTGATGGATGCTATGGAGTTGGATAAGCATCTACAAATTCCTATGTGTAGCAAGCTTTGGTGGAAAATTGCAAACTTGGATAAAAAATCTTTCAGAGAGCTCTGAAACTGGGTGTTAATCTGGCAGCTCTTTGATCTCAGCTGAAACCTCTACTTGGAAAAAATAGAGAAAAAAAGTAAGTTTGCCTTTGCACAGCTGCAAACCAAGTTAAAGAATTGTTTTTCCAAACTGTAATGTGCATTTCTACAACTTAGTTGAAGCTCTAAACCCTGGGGGGTGTCTGGGCTTCCCTGTAAGACTCCTGTAGCTCTTGCATTAACTCCTTAATATATTAAAAAAGCTTTCTTACTGTAGAGTTGCACAGCAATTAGTTAAGTGATTAGAGGACTCAACCTCCTAAAAGTCATTATAAACGTAGGGCTATTTTGAGCTTTTTTCATGTGTGTGCAAGTGTGCATTTATATATATATATGTATATATATGCATGAATACATAAACAAAAGTTTCAGGATCAAGCTTTGCTGTATAATTTTAAAAAAGATATTTTTATCCCCTTGGTTTTTGCTCAGTTTGGATATTTTTCATACAGAAAAAAATTCAATCATATTTGAGAAGCCATATAAAAACCTTCTAGTTAAACCCTGTGGGATAGAGGAACAAAAGACTTGAGCTATTTCTCCTAAGAACAACATGTTCAGGACTCTCATCTTACCCTTTATTCAACAGCATTGTCACTTCCTTGACATGCAACAGACAAGGAAACATTTCCAGTCTGACAGTGAATTTGCAGAGACCTCTTCTCAAAAGGAAGCAGGACAGAGTTTTCACCACTTCCCTCACCGCTGCTGCTCACAGCTGGGGCACTCACTTCACCACAGTGCACTGTGCTGCTTCCTGGGCACTGTCACACCAGGGCTTTCAGAGCCTTTCCAGGGACTGATCACAAGGCACCATACACAGTAAATTGTCTAGCAGAGTAGAGGAAAAGGTATGAAAGGCTAACTTGGGAACTCTTCATTTCTTGTATAAATTTCAGTAACTTAATGGGTAACTCAATTGCTTTCCACTTTTGTGTTCTGTGTAGCAGTATGAAGAGAGCCTTTTAAGTCCATAAATGCCTATGCAAGAAACCCTTTAAAACTGCAGCATGTTGCTATATTTGCAATTTATTTTGTTCTTTCTTTTCATGGCACATGGCACTGCATTGTAGCTAAGAATTCTGTATTTGGCTGCTTCAGGGATATTATAGACTGTTTCTAATGAAGGGAAAGATGTATAAGTGACTCCACTGCCCTGCATCCTTTGTAATGTTGTTTTTTTTAAAAATAGCATAGTTAACCTTCACCTTGATCTTCATTTTCTTTAGCATCTTTGAGAATAAGTGACTGTGAGATTCTATCTCACTAAATCCTGACCACAGGCTGTGGTCTAAGGACAATTTAAATCTTGGAAAATACCAAAGGGCATTTTGCAAGGGTGGAAAGAGACCTGACCCAGAGATTCATGTGTAAAATCATTATTTGGTATATAAGTCTTCCCCCAGAAGAGGTACTTGGGAGATTTTTCCACCACTTCAGTTCACATAACCTTGCTTACAGGAAAATGGCAAGAAATAGCTAAGAAAAGATTTAAAGTATTAGGGAAATTAGAATAATAGTAAAACTGGGCATAAGATGTCTGAAACAAAATATCTAAAATTTGAAATGTTGAAACTCTTGCTATGTCTGAAGTTCTCGCCCTCTGCCTGATCCTTTAATAAAATAATAGAATGAATATCTCCCTTGCAGTAGCACACTTGTACACTCAAATGCAGAGTTAGTTACGGCGCAACAAGGAAAGCCTCTGCAAATTTGTTGAGTTATTTTTATGGCTGTTCAAAACATTTTTTCTTCTACCTGATGTTTTCAAGAGCATTTAAAATGTATTAATTATTATTTTAGTCTCATAAATCAGGTACTGTAACTGTTAATTTTCTTATTTAAGCAAAAAGACAACAGCATGAAGCTTTTTTCCCAGGTGTTATCTGGTGAACACAAGGAACAATCTCAGAAAGAAACTGAAGATTAAGTATCAAAAGAAATAGAAAAATTGCTATTAATTTTAGTAATTCATGCTCCTTCTCCAACTTTAAGGTTTTGTGGGTTTTTTTCCATTTACTATTTTCCATTTTCCATTACTAACTCAGTCTGTTCTGAGTTAGTATATTAAAACCAGAATGGGAGATAATACATTAAATAACCAAACACAAGTAGGAAGTTTCATCTTACTCTGCTTTTTTTCTGTTGCTCTATCTCAATAATATACAACAGAAACTTAGAAAGGGTCTACATACATGGAATGGACTACCAGGATTACTTTTCCCCATGTGCCATTTAAAAGGACAAATGCAATGATCTATACAGGAAGCACCTGTAATGATTCTGAGGACAAACATGGACTATGCTCATGACAGCTAAACTTCATGAATGGGCCTATCATATTTTAAACTCAACATCATTAAGTCTAAAACATGAAGGATCCACTTAAATGAACAAATAAATTGTTTTGTGTGAGAACTAAAGGTATTCTAAATGTATCTTGTCCAGATAAGACAAGAGCAAAAAACAGCGGCTTATGAAAAAATCAAACCTATTCTAACACACATCTTTGAGCCTGTAGAACTTTATTCTGCAAGAAAAAGAGAATATTCCCATCCCAGTCATTTTCACAGAAACATAGAATACAAAACTCATGATGGCACAAGCCACAAAGCCAGAAGGTGATTTACATTATACATCAGTTTCTGGCTGCACCCTTTCCTCTGACTGGTAAAATGGAAGAAAAAATAACTTGGACACCAGCATTTTTCACTTGAACCCCCAGGGCTTTGTAACCTTCTTTGATTCTGCCCAGATTCTGGCTTGCAGTGTCATTCCTGCCCACAGCAAAGAGTAGCAGTGGAGAGCAGTCTGTGATCTTGGAAGTGTGTGATACCCTCTCAGCAACACCACAGCCTCAGCTCCCCAAGGATGGCACCTCTCCCGATCCCGTCAGGGTGGCACGCGGGCACCTCAGTGTCCTTTAACAGAGTCACCCACTGCTAGCACTCCTCCTTTTTTCCTGCTGTATCCACTGAGAGCTGCCGGTACAATTTGTCCTTGCAGTCCTTGTTTGTGGGTGTCTGTGGCTGTTAAAGCTTCAGATATGGCTTTGGTTGTGATGCTGGAGGGTGAAGACTGAAGAACAGTCCTGATTTTGTGGGTCACCAGGGTCTAAAGTGCCTCATTCTCTGTGGTGTCTGCCACAGGAGCAAAGTTCTGTAACCACTGATCCATTTCCTCAGCTGCTCTAATGCTGGGCAGCATTTAAACAGATCCTGAAACAGATCATCAACCTGTGCACATCATTCCCAAGTACTGATATTTTCTCCAGGAAAAGGGACCAAAGATTCATTGCAACCTACCATCTGTACTAAATTATCCTTCCTCAGCAGTTCAGTGTGGGTGGAAGCATCAGACATCTCAGGGGCTTTCTCTGTAGAAACACTGTTTTTTCCTCTGACACAAGTGCCTGCCATCCTGGCAGAGAATAGAGCACGTCCCTGGGCTCTGGATCTACAAGATGCACAGCCCTGCTTATGCAACCCTCTGTCCAAACTGCTGGTCCCTCTCTGTGAGCCCTCTCAACCCCTATTTTCATGCCCTGCAGCAGATTAGATGATGATTTATTCTCTAATACACCTTCAGCTAACTGATCCATCAAAGATGGCCTCTGGTTCAGCCCACCATCAGGGAGCTCAGTGGAAGAGCAAACAAAACAGGCGTGTACCCACCCTGCTCTTTCTGGACTCCAGAATAAACACTTAACCCCAACTTTCTATAAGACTTTAGAAAATATTTGGACTATATGTATTATTTTAAAAATATTTAGAGAAGTTTTGCTACAATTATGCCTCAATAGGTATTTGAAGTTATCCACTGCAATTCTGCATCTCTGATGAACTTCTCTTATTTCCTCTTTTCATCTTCTAAGTGGCCACTTTCCAGCACTCTTTCTGCTGGCAGTCAGTCATGTAATGATTAACTGACACTGATGATCTATGTCTCTTAGTTTTTTTGCCTAGGACTTCTCACCCAAAACAACTTTAAACAGAAGGTGAATTATTTCAAGAAGTGTGAAAAAAAATACATTCCTCAGTTTTTTGTTTATGGAACAATTGTAGTAATTTAGTCCCATTAAATGGGACTTACTGTAAGCAATGACTGCTTACTTACAATTTTGATAAGAAAATATATCCTGGAAAGTCAATGGCAGAATTGCATCACAGGATCAGGGAAATACTTGTCAAAAGGGGTCTCTAAAGGTCAATTGGTCCACCAACAACCCAGTCAGAATACTCTCAACATAAGATCATCTCTCCTAGGATCTCAGGATCTGAATTCCCACATTAAAAACACATTCACAAGGGAAGAAATGAAGGGGCTAAAGAGATGGGAAATCCTTCATCCCATCTTATTCTTTCCCATTCTGTGTTCATGTATCTGCTCCTTACAGACCTAACTAAAATTTGTGGACAGAAAGGTGTAATTTGTTAGTATTCCTGACAGAGGTGGAAGAAAAACTGCAATGTGCGATTTTGTGGCTGCTCACCCTTAAAACGATAAGTTATAAATCATAGATACCTGCAATGAAATTATCAGTCTGCATTGTTTTATGTACCACCATGAGAGTGCATTGCATTTCTCAATACACATTTGGGTTTCCGTGTGTGATGAGAAATAAATCTTACATCTTACCCTGATTTTATTTTTTTTAAATCATGCTTTGCTTTCATTTGTTCAAGACTGACCACTTAATTTATAAAATGCATGTGTTCTCTGGCAGACTGCACCTGGACTATGATTAGAATATTATTACTGAGAAAAGTGTATAATCAATCATAAGAAAAGTAAGACTTGCTGTACTATTCCACTTGATGACCAGTCCCCTTCTAGGTTTGAGACTGAGTTTTAGGTGCTCAGGCATGTTCAATTTTTGGTATGGTTAGTCTGGAATTGTCTGAAGAAAAAAATATTTAGCTTAAAGGTTAAAGTACTAGTTTCTTTCTCTAACTGGAAAAACAGTCAAATTGGATTTACATTTCAGAAATTGGCAAGAAGCAACAGAGGAATAGAACTGCAGCTAAGTAATAATGCATTTTTTCCTGACTGGCACTGATTTCCCTTATGACTCTCCTCACCGTGTCGTAATGATGAAATTAATGTGCAGGTTCATTCTGTAAAAGGTCAGTGCGTCCAGAAAAAAAAGCCCTAAAGTGAAGCTGTCCTAGATTTATTATCAGGCTTCCTGAGGAACTCACCTATAGAATCCAAGAATGATCCTGAAGCCAAAGGCAGACATGAGATAACAATCTTCTCCTGCACATCATGGACTGTCACAGACTTGCACCTCTGTGTGTTTTGTTCTAGTCACGAACTTTCAACATCTCCCTGAGTTACCCTGGTTCAGGTATAACTTTATAGAGCTCCTAGACCTGAGTCCTGAATTTGGTGATCCCTCCAAGCTCTCCAAAGAAAACAGAAGCATTCACAGACATTTGGATATCATCTGGGCATTATATGTTTTTATGCAAACTGGCATTTATTGGTCATCTGGACAGAGAAGCAACAGTGCTGAGCAAAAATGCCATTTTGCCAGACTCCTGGCAGTCACACAGCACATTTACTGCAGTACTTTCCTAAATCTCTTTTCTCTGGTGCTGGTGTCCGCCTTCCTCTCCCTCTCTGACTCTCCTGCAGTTTCTATCAAAAGCTGTGTTTCATATGATTCATCTGATCTGCAGCACAAGGCAGGTAGGTGTTCAGTTATTTCTGGAAAGGTGTTTACCTCAAGTTATTTCCTCACTCAGTTTATGAGTGGCCATTTGGCTCTAGGTGAAAGCTCTAAATGAAGAATGCAAAGCAATATTTTAATCCATTCTTCCTCTCAGAAGTCATCCTCTAGGGCAATTAGCTGCTGAAATTATTTCTGGGAACTGCTCTACACTTCATTCAAATATCAGAAAGGGTTCTTAAAGTCAAGGTTGACATTCTCTATTACTAAACAGTGCTTTTATTTTAATGTATATAAACCCAAGAAATTTTCAAACACGATTCCCAGAGAAGTTCAGGTTATTTTTTTTAGGGAACATACATATGGGGAAAAAAATTGAAAAAAAGGTAAATAAAAAAATTCATATATAGCCTAGTGATTAAGAAGAGGTACCCATTTGGCAATGGGACAGCATCAGTTGTCCTGGCTTTCAGTAGTTCAAATGGAGGTAATGTTTTAAGAGAGCTGTAAATAGCAGATATTTTCTTCAGCTATAAAAATTATTGCAATTAGGATACTTCTTTATTTGTGGGAGAGTTCGGAGGGGACTTCGATGGCAATGCCAAGCTTACTTGACTGGTTTTGCCCATAGGGGCTTGTGGATTTGGGAGAAGGAAGAGAAAGAAGCATTAATGTTGTACGAAGTTTTCCTACAGTTTTTGTTGTATTTTATTATTTATCACCTGCTGTGTATGTAAAGGCTTTTTCCTACTCCACCTGCTTTTGCCCTGTAACAGTCATCAGCCTCCAAGCCTACTACTGCTCATGCAATATTAACATTTATGATCTCGCCAAAATGTTTAGAACAAGAAGCCAGAATATGCTTGCACGCATGCACACACAAGGGATGGCATACTTTCAGATCACAGAGGCAATATCCCAAGCATATGAATGCACTGTGTAAGCAGAACTGGAGGGATTAGAAAAACTGGAGAACTTGGCTGCAATTGACTGTATGATTAAAAGGTTAAGTAAAGCCTTTCCTGTAATTTTTCTCAGCATAATTACTCAGTGCACTGCCTTTCACAGGGTGGAATGCTTTAAGCAAGACTCCTTCTGAACTGGACCTGTAGTTATAGTTCAAGGTGATTTTTCTTTTAATAGAAGCCCAGTATATTTACAGAACCCACAGAAATGCTGTATAAATTTGTGTTTAAAATCTTGTCTTCTGTTTGGAGACAGAAGTATGAGCTGGCTATTTTAGAGTAGGGAGAGGCACATCTACTGTTTGCCTGAGCGCGAGCTATGTGAATATTGTCATAATTGTAACAAACATTATTTTTCTCATGGTTTACTAGATAAAATGGAATCATCAGATGAACAGCCTCAGTTCAAGCAGTCTCTGCTAACTGGTTAGAAATGTCATCATATATAACCTTATAGAAATGTGAACCACAGAAAAAACAGAGGTATCCCCATTAAAGTACAATGAGGTCGGATCTAATGCTGCAAGTGCCTGGTGAGGCTGCATCCATAACAGTGAACATTTCAAATTCATAGTCAAAAGGCTTAGCATGAGGAAAGGTGTTTTATTTTCACTTCAAAAATCATTGGAAGTTCTAATTATACTTTTCACTTTTATAAAGTTATAAATCATATGATCTCAAAAGGCATTGCAATCCCTGATGAATTTAATCTCATAATGCCCAAGAAATAGAAAGCTTCTTTAAATAATATTTTCTAGGGCTTATGGGAAACTGTTAGCTCAGCCAAGCATAAAACCATATCTCCTTACCCCTTTATCTATGCTTCAGTCATCAAAAAAACTGTCCAACTAATGGCTCTCACCTTCTCATTTTATTTTCTTAATTTTCTTTTCAGTGAGGTAACACTGGTCTTCTTAACAGGCATCAAAAAACTTTGACCAAATAAAGTCACCAACTAATTTGCTGGAAAACCAGAGTAGTTGTCAGCTAGATCTCACTTTTTCATGTATTTTTATAAAGGGTTTACACTTTAATTAAACTAAGTAACAGTAAATTACAGGGAAATGTTGTTTAAGAAGCTAAACATAATGAATATCATCTTTATTTAATGAAAATTTGCATGCAACTATATGTAGGGTGACTTCACTGAATTTGATTACTAGAGATCTTATATAAATTGCTAACAGATTTGCTTTTCTTTTTTTCCATTCTCACCCCTCTCTCATCAGTCTCTTAAGGAAACTTCTTTCTCACTCTTCCTTTCTGTATTACAGATACAAACAGCAGAGATTGCTTGTTTTTTAAATGGTAGGAACAGATCTTTAATGCTTCTGAAATTTCTCCTGTGTATCTCAAATCAGCAGAATTTGGGAGTTATAATGAGAAGGTGACGTTTAAAGAGAAGCACTTTAGACATAGAAAAAAGTCCCACTGTCAAATGCTGTCTATTTCCTGAAAAGCAGAATGGAAGATGAACCCCTAAGTTTTGAGTCGTAGTATAGATCCTTTGTGAAAAATTAGAGAGAAATAAAGAAAACACATGGACAGATTTGCAAGATTTTAAGGGTTTTTAAGGGAAGAGGGAACCTGATTGTGCCTAAATATAATGTTGAGAAATAAAATCAGAAGAAAGCAAATCTCTGAAGGAGGTGCAAACAGTATTTTTTTCTTTTGTGTAAATTAGTAAAATCATATGAATTAGTTAAGCAGCCTTTTACCATTTACAGGTGAGATATGAATATGTATTAATAATAGAAGTACAGTCAACCTGCTATCTAAATTACCTGAGTTACTGCTATTGACGGGCTGGGGTGCAGGTAGCAGATTTGATTGTACTACGTCTTTCTTTCTTAAGGGGTGATAAAATTTGAAAACACATGTAGCCAACACCTTTTTAATATCTCTTTGAACCTCAGTTATATAGGACTAATGATTGCAATTATGATGACCTAGCTGAGTTTTGTAACTTCTGCAATTCTAGGAAGGACAAAGAAGTTTGAAAGTCCTAATGTCAAGAAAGTTTGAATTTGTTCCAGTGTGTTTACCTCTTGACTTTGTGTAAGCCATCCATATCACATGGAATAGGATTTAAATGCTGTGCTTGCAAAATCTATGTTTTATCTGAAAACTGAAGGTAAAATTAAAAGTTGATGTTATGTTGTTAAGCTAGAATTGGTGGCATTTATTAGGCCGAAAATAATGTGCACACTCAAGGAGAGAAAATCTTTTTGCTGTGAAATCTGAACTATTACTATTGGTCTGTGTTAAAAAGGTGTTTGTTTCTGACAGATGCTTGCTGATAGATTGCAGCTTTTAGTGTCCATATCTTCATAAAAACGGAAACGGCCAGCTGCCTGAACAATTTTCAACGCAAAAGAACAAAAATGAATATTTAAATTGGATAAAGACAAACCCTGACTATCAATAGAGATCAACACAGGAATATTAGCTTGAACTACTGGGTTGGAAATGAAGGGAATAAAAAATAAGGTGTATTTAATCAAAAAATTACACTCTTAGTGTTCTTAGGCTGTGGAATAGTCTTGTGGGAGGGGCACTTATGGACATGGGCTGGACATTCTCAAGTAGCCAGGACAAATTAGCAGCTATAAAGCTACAGGAAACAATTCTTGATATATCAGAGTATGTGATTGTTATTAGTGTTGATTTCTCATTTCTACAAGTGCTTTCAAGGTGTTTTGGTGCTTGAGTTTACAAAAAATTTTGTCCTATTCACTCTGCACTGCACATGTAGCATACCGGTTTGACTTCAGTATTTCATGTTAATCTTGACCCTAGCAGCTCATTTGCTTCCTATTGTTCTTGAATTGTTGTTGTGTTGTTTTCAACTGCTGCCCTTTTGCTACTGCAATTGCCCTCCTACCTTGGTGACCTTGGCAGTCAGTGAACAATTTTGAGGAGCTAATCGGATTTCCCCTGAAGAGGTAGTGGAGTAGCACCTTGTCAGACAATGCTAAGTGGACAAGCCTCACTACTTTATGATGCTTTTTCTGTACTTGTTTTGACACGCAGAGATCTTTGTCCCCACAGCTGATACAAACACATACAAGCGAAAGTGATTTATGTTTAATTAAAATGCCTTCCACAGCTTGACTGAGCATAAAAGTCTTTCAAAAATACATCCCCCAAATAAGGACTCTAGGGAAACATTTACAAAACGAGATAAAAATGAAAAAAGCACAACACAATTACTTAGCAAGCCAAATTCCGATTTAATAATTCATGCCATTCCTCCATGCCATTAGTTGAGATGAGGAAACGGGGATGGTGACAAAGGGTTCAAAAAGGACTTGTAAATGTACACTTTGAGCTTTCTGAATACTTCAGCTTTCTGAATGGGTCAACAGAACCAGTTCCTTGAGGAGAAGTGCATCCTCATCCTAGAGATTACCATTTGATTTATTAACCATTCAAGCTAACTCCTAATTATAACTGCTGTAATTCATTGGAACTTCATTTTTTTCCATGGTTTGCCCCAGTAACTACTTGAAAATTTTATTCTTTCCTCCTTAATTCACACTGTTGAAGAAAAAGACCTTTTTATTGTCCTTAAGCCTTTATTTATTTTTGTATGCTCATATAAACAAAGACAGAGAGTGAAACCACCTGTAATCTGAGTCTAATCATCAGCAATATGCGAAATATACACACTATTTTATCCATATTCTCCCATAATAAAACCTGAAAGATCTTCTCTCTCTCTATTTCATAGGTGTAGAAGAAATTTTTCAGGTGACAAATCTTGCTAAACCCAGTCCCAATCTCCCTAGTTTGACTACTGAACAACACTACTTGTCTTTTAGAATTAAATACTCATTGTCATGCTGTCTCCAGCTGGAATTACAGATGTGTCATAATGTGTTTTGAACAAGGGAAGCATGGTAGTTGGTTAAAGGTCTGAGATTACTACTCTACCATGTATAGTATCCTGGTGCTGTAAATAGAGCTCATTGATGTGTCCTGGCTGACTCTTTGTTCCTCATTATATAGTGGGTTAATTATGTGATGTTAAGCATCGTACAGGAGAAGAAGGGTAGATTCATTTTTGCTGCTCGTGGCATATTCTGACACTTCAAGGAGAAAAAATCAAAACCCATTTTTTTAGGGCATTTGAAAGAAATGTGAATTCAGTAGGGATTTACAGGACAGGAAAACAGTGAATGCTTGTCATATTTAGTGTGGAATAAGGTTTCTTACAGAGGAGCAATGTGAGGTTTACACAACTACTCATTGTGGTCCAATGACAGTCCAACTCCTTTTTCCCATTAAGGAATATTGAAAAGAAATGTGAACCATTATATCTGGCATTCAGTATGAAACTACAGAGGGTTTGTGTCAAAGGGGTTATACACTGAAACTGTACAAATGCATTTATTTTTAAAAAGATAGCTTTTATACACCATTCCACTGTAGTTAATTATACCCATGACTCTTTCCTAGGAATGGTGAAAGCGCAATCAAAAACTCACATTTTGAGATTTGTGAGAGTTTGCACTCCTGATATTGCAAGAGGTTGCACCAAGCCTCATAGCTCTGCCACAATACTCCTAGGCCTCTGATTCACCTAAGTAAAACAGTTGTTCTCCATGAAGATTAGGATGAACTGATGTCCATTAAGAACTTTCCATCAGCCTGTGATGTGAACTCACATCAGTCTGTGTGTTTTATTGCCGCTCTTTGTCACTCCTTTCTGTCAGGGTCCTGGCCTCCCCAGCCTGTTGTTCTAAGGACAACCGTAACAGAAGCATTGGATAAGTGTGAAGAATGGATGACTGTGAAAGGTGCTGAAGGAAACGGTGGCAGGGAGAAGCTAACAGTAGTAGCAAGTGTTGATGGTCCTAACATTAGCAGACATCAGGATGCCAGCGTGGGAAGGGGTAGGAGAGGGTTGGGAAAAGGCAGGTGGAGAATGCTGATGACTTATAGCAGCAGTGACACTAATGACCCCTTAATTAGGGAGCAACTAACCTAAAAAAAGAGCAGAAGAGATTGTTTTACTAGTTGACATCCACTGTCACCTGTTCTACCGCAAGTAATTCTGTAAAGATCACTTGGATAAAATCTTGGTTTCATGATTGCTGGTAAAGCTACTTGGATACACACGTGTAGTGCTGGAAGTACGTAGGTATAAATATGTCTATGGTAGTTAGTGAAATCAGTTTTGATACAAAAATGAAATTATCCTCTCCTGCTATGATATTGCTTATTGAACTTTGCTACCTTGTTGCTACAATGCTCCATCAGTTCCCCACAAATCAATAGCTGTCAAAATACAGTTATACAGCCAGGCAGTGCTCATCATTAAAATGGAGAGCTGGGAAAAGAAATCTATTCCATAGAATTAAAGAATATACAGGTAGCAAAGGTTCAAGCAAGTTCATCACTTATGCTGCAACAACATCACTAAAACTGTTTTCTTTCTCCCCGTGCTGAGCTTTCTTCTGTCTTCCATTTTCTGGAAGATGTGTCACACACAAGTTATGGTTTGTGGCTGAATGCCAAACATGCTTTTTCTCCTACAAATAGTGTGGAATAAGTTAAGAGTCTTAATCATCATTATATTAATATAAAAGCTTTTTGTTCCCATTAAGACTTGCTCCTCATTTTTCAAATGTCATTTACAATAGTTGATTTGTATCTTGCTAATTTGAAATAATTCATCTGAGATTGAAAATAATAATTAAAAATAGTTGCATAAGTGACACATTCTTTAACAGGATTACTATTACAAGACATTTGTCTAAATGGGCTTCAATGTATTATTGATTTTCTATCATTGTGTTTTCTAAAAATAGAATGATGATTTATATCATTTTCCTCAGCATCTTATCTTGTGTTATGGCTGTCTGAAATTGAAAGTGCATTATACTGTGGATCTCTGTATTTTTTTATACTGCTGTGGTAGCATACAGCTTTCCTCTGCAGCTCAGACTTCTAACTTGGGGTCTTTTGCTAAGCTGCATAGAAATGTTACACAGGTTGGCAGAGCCAAATAGCAGATCCAAGACAGCTAGGTGGAGGCTGACAGAAACAAAGATGGAACAAGGTAAAATAGGCAGCAGGAAAAGACAAACAAGGACTGAAGAAACATAACATCACCATGTAGCTGTGGTAACTGGGGATTCAGTCCTGAAATTTCTTATTCTGCCATTGATTTGCTGTGTAAAATCCAGCTGGTGGTGGTGGAAAAGAACCCTAGATTTTAATTTTATACATCTCCCTTACAATTCAGACTGGAGGAGAGGTGACCAAAATCCATGTCCCACATGAGAGCTATGCTAGCCAGCTATAGATAGTTTTGTCTATCTTAACTTAGTATGAAGAAACATACAAGCTAAATTTGAAGAAGGTTATAAACGTAAATTCTTAAAATGTTGAATGTATTGGTCCTACCTTATTAATTGAAATGGGTCACTGGATCATCTGCACTTAATATACAGTTTTTATCACGAAAACTATAGAAAACATTTACATCTAATGACACTTACCAAAGTTTTCATAAGCCAAGCTGCACATAAGTATTTCTTATTCTTTTCACTGCATGCATGTGAGCTGTCCCTCATCCATCATCATCTTCTTGGCTTTTTACATTTATCTCAAAATGAGATGTTTTTGTCATGCAAACTCAGTCAATAAGCTGGGGAAAAACTTCTACTCAGATTTATAATTGTCACAATCACCCTTCTAAATAAATAACTGAAAGGGAAAAGGTTGGCTGGAAGAAAACTGGAAAGTGAGGCATGAAAAATCTCCTGTTCAGACGGCGGAAGAACACATTAATCAGTCCCTTTGTGTACTCTTCCTCAGGTCTGGTGCATACCACCATCTAGTGGCTCTGAATATAGTATGGAGAATGGCACTTGTAACCCGTTTTGATGTTTGAAATTAAAAATCCTCAAATAAACTTTTACAGGAACCATTATTGGTAATGTAACATTTCCTGCAGCATTACAATCCATCAGAATTACATGTGAGATTGGAAACTGTCTTGGCCTTGACTGGGACTGAAGTGCCATGCCAGAACACAAGGCAACAGGGACAGGAGATAAATATCCCTAATCCCATTCTTCTCTCTTCTTGGCACTGAGAGCCTCTGAAACAGAAGATATAATACCAATCTATAGAAGGGAAGAACTCCTGCCTTTAATAAGGAGGATAGCAAACACATTAACTGTAATACTGTGTTAGTGAGCAGTCAATTATAAAAATGACTTTGCATCTACCTCAGAATTCTTTTTTCAAAACTGTTACAGTGATATTTAATGGTAGACCTTCCTGCTGTAGTGTATATAAGGCACCAGATAAAAGCAGTGCTATAAAGTGGGATTTGTAATTATGGACTTTGGGGCCTGATGTAAATGGCAACTCTATGGCATCACGTTAACCAAAACTGAATACCTGAGCACAATTCAGTGCCTGAGCTGTGCAGATCCTGAAACTCTTTCACGATCAGTTAGGCTTTGTATAACATTAATAGGTGTTTCCCTATGTAGAGAACAGTCATCTTAATCTGATCTTGAATTAAACAGGGCAAAAGTAGTCCCATTAGACAAGGTGCTGAACTGTACATATGGAAGTCATGGGATAGAAGACGGAGACAAAGAAAGACTCACAGACTAGGTGCTACATTTTAGTTCTATAAAAGTGATAAATTATAATTTCCTCTTGTCAGTTCAGGCTACTTTGGAACTAAGAATGACTCATTCATGAGAGCTGGCTAGAAGAGGGACTGGAGGCATTTTTCCGTGTAGTTCAGAGACAGGAGTGGGCTTGGCAGGTGAATTTCCCATACATAGTGACAAATAACCCCACATCATGAAGGTGGGCAGAATGCTGAACAATAAGTAGGGAGCAGAAAATAAAGAAAAAGCAAGAGAAGAAGAAAGCATACTAAAATAAATTGCAGGTCAGATGACATATTTGTGAGTTACAGAGAACTGAGTTGCTCAGAGCACTTCCAGCAAGCTCAGGCCCTCTTCCATAATACAGTGATGTCTCACAGGTTTATTTTGAGATATATTTCTTAATAGCGTTTCTCAAACAAATGAGCAAAATATTAAAATAAAACCACAACCTACTCTTCTAGCAGTCTGTATGCATTTTATTTTAGGGATGCTAGCAATTCTTCCATACAACAATTTTCCCATGGGAATCACAGCCTGTGACTGGACATACAGATTTTCTTTCCATTAGTAGCCAATACTCCCTGTGGTGAAAATGAAATCAAAGAAAACAAATCAGCTTTATCAGTCAGCTTTTCAGAAGGCAATTTTGTTGAGAACATTCCTATCATGATCACATGTAAATTTGTGAAACAAGAATAATTTCCAGCAAAAATACTGTTACACAATAAATTTATCTCTCTCTTTTTTTTTTTTTTCTCAACTTCTGCAGTCAAAATCATCAAAGATGCTTTGAGCAGTGCCAGATATCCTGCTGGTTACTCATAAAAAGCGCAGTTTAGTGCTATTACGGTATTTTAGCCAATACTCTCTCTCTAATTATTTTTGGTCCTTTTCTACACACTCAAAAGAGTTTAATATGTGATGGAGGTTGTGACGATATGTGATAATATCTAAAACTGTTTGTACAAATAGTGACCAAAATCAACAATTTAAATTTGTTTTGGCTCTTAGAATATTTCTTACTGTAAGGTTATTGCACAAAAGGGAAAACATGAATTTTGGATATGTAAGAAAGTGTAATTAATCTGGGAAAATTAATTCTTTTACTACTTATAAGTGCATATAACTCATGAAAGTAATATTAAATATATATTTTAAAAAGAAAGGTAGTTATAAAGAGTGAAGGAAATATGGAAGTTGAAAGGAATGGAGAGACTTAATATGTATATCTTATTAGGGAAAAAATAAGAGTGATAAATAATTATATAGCACCTTCACTAACAGAAAAATATTGGATATTGAACAAGATCTACAGTATAGTGCAGACATATGTAGCAAGAAATTATGTCTACAATTTTAAGAATTAAAATTGGAGATGTAGCCTGCATCTTCATCTCTGAGGGTAATTAGCCATTGCAAAATATTACTTAGGAAAACTGTCCATTCTTCACCTCTTCAATGAAGGCACAAATTATGGTCCTGCAATCAAGACTGACTGGAGGGAATTCTATGGTCTGTTAGACAGGAGGTAGAATTCAGATGATAAAACTGTATTTTACTGAACTTAAAAATCAATAAAAGGATTGTAATTTTAAGCTGTAAGTATCACAAAGAAAACTAATCATGCAAATCTGATTTGTCTGTGTCATAATGAATCTTCACAGCGAGAAAGAGTGTCAGAATAATGAAGTGCAAAAGGAACATTCTCTTCTGCTGCTTCTTCTGCCTGTCTCCATATGGTCACAACTTTGGGACTTGTCATCATATCCATTCCTTCATTGCACATAACAGTTCTGGATTGCTCCTGGAAATAGTTGTTTGCAGCCAAACCTAATGTACTGGAATTAAGTGCAGTGTTTTCAGTCACTAGACCCACAGTCTGTGGGCATTCCTTATTACTTCACAGCTTTACTCTGGCAACATTAGGGGGGAGGGAGTGGTGGGAAGGGTAAAGTGCTGAGTACTTCACTTCATGTGTGAAACCGTAATATTTGCTTCTAATAACATTCCTCCAGCCTGCATCTTCCCACAAAACACATGGAATTGTGGTGCATTTTCATGCCAACGGATCTGAGAGAGAACTCTATTTGCAATACAAAAGAACTCTATGTTTTAAATGGATGTACTCATCTCCTCACCATTCCTTTTTGCATGGCTACTTCAGAAACAGTATAAGAAGTTACACATGGTAACACAAATCTGAGGTGGAAGGTGCTGCATATGGGTGCAAAAGATTGCTTCTGCTTAAGCCCCACAGAAATCTATCTGTGATGCTCATACATGGTTATAGGAGAAAAAAGGCATTCCTAATTTCATTCCTTGGGAGAGGGTGAGAGAGATGACTTATAAAGATAATCAAATAGAGAAAGACCAGCCAATATTAACATCCTGAATAATAATACAGAGATTGACCAAAGAGATTTAAACACTGCAACACACCCTGGAAAAGAAAATCCATTTTTCTGATAGCAGTTATTGAAGATGAGCTATGGCAAAGCATAGTTCACAGAATGGATGAGCAACTACAGCATAGGAATAAAAAATACCTTAGTATAAAATCTGGAATGGCCAGATGCCCTTTTGGGGCAGATCTTGATACCCATAAGTTCAACGGGTGTCTGTAATACCAGTCTTCATCATTAGAGTCAAATTTGGTTTCCAGCCTATGTGCCCTGATAGCCAATTACTTATTCTTCTGTGATTTCATTTGTAAATTGTTCTGCTCTGTTCTAGGCAGGAATTAATTTTGTTAGGATCACATTTTTCACATTCTGTTGTGTAGGTTCTTCATACCAATCTGTATCTAGGGTCTTTGATTCATATCAAGTAAATTCTTGTTTAACTAAAATTTACCACACCAAAGTTAACTGGATTACGTAATTTCAGTGCTCTTTTTACATATTTCTTTTCTTTTTTGTCTCTGATAATTGCACTAAATTATTAGCATAGACAAATGTGCCAAGTGTATGTCATCCTTAAATAAATATAAACCAAAGAAATGTTAGGCATGAAATAACTTGAATCTCCTATTGACAATTGCACCCATCTCTGAAACATTCACCCACTCTAAAGGCAAGGCAAATGGGTAGTTTTGAATTTGTGCAGTACCTTCTTTGCTCTTGTCCCCATCTACATGCCACAAAGTGAGTCAACCAACAAATTTAAATAAAGAGGATTTTGCACTGTTTGCAAAAAATTATTCAAGCAAGTTGTGGCAGTAAAAATGCTTTATCTTTAGTCAGGGCAATGGGGCCACTGAGCAGCCACAAAAGACTAAATGTACTTTGAATCTAACAGCTGATTTACAGTTGCCAAGCCTGTGAGAATCTTGCCAATTTGTTTTTGATTTTTACTCATTATGAATATCACAAAGTATCCATAAAAATCCTAACTTTTAATAAGCCAAAACTCACCTCATCAGTAGCTTATTTAATATAATGCACTAGAATTATATGAATCATCCAGTTACAAAACCGGGTTTTTAATTGCACGACCCTGCCTGGCTAATCACATATGATTGATTTGTTGGGATTAAACATTTTTCCAACATTTATCAGTGGGTTTAGTCTACCCCCACAAACAAATGACATTACAAAGATCCTCATTTAGGGGATGCTTTTGGGTAAGTGATTGGTGTTTTCTTTGGGGAGAGAAATAATCTCATGTTTCTTTGGTTTGTATCCCAAGGACAGTATTCATAAACTACTTAGGAGTGAAGGGTGGTGTGGGGGTTGGTCCATCACCACACTGTTCTTCGTCTTGAGCCAGACACAGTGAGGCAGGGCAAGTTTTACAGTGTTTTTCTGCTGCCTACATCTCTTTTCTCCGACTCATTATCTTTGGTCTTGGCTCTAATTTTACAGTGTCATTTTCAGCTAATGGCAGTTACGATTTTTTTTAGCCTTCTAGAGTGTTATTGCCAGATTAATATAGCCTTATATCTCAGTACATTTTGGAATTTTACCACAGGTATTTAAAGAGAGTTCAAGTTAGTTTTGTATAAAATGTAACCTTTCATGTAAACTATGAATCTCTGTATATAAAGCTATGTGTATAAAAATAGCTGAATAACTGATTAACAGGTCGTTTGGGATGGCGTTATTTCGTTAGTTTCTGTGTGATCTTCTGTTGTTCTGCTGGTTGTCTGTCTGGTTACACACACAGGTACAGGCATAGCCCTGCCTTGTCAGGAGTTTAATTATTTTCTCATCCATATTTGGGTTTGAAGCTTTGAAGCTTACTGAGGCAAAGTATGTGGGCAGCACAGCTGTCACCCTTGTTGCTATTGCTCCGAATATGATAGTCCTGATTCCCATTGTACTGCAATTAATCTTCTGCTTTGCACTAATGGATGAACAAGCATATTTACTGCAGCATAAAATCCTAATTATTTCCTGAACAGATGCATAAAGGGAATTTAAATTAATGGCAAGTGACAAATGTGATAAATGTAGATGACATCTTTAAATACTAATATTCTGCATTGCAGACATTTTTTCAATACTCAGTTCCCAAACCTCCATAGGGTGTCTTCCCCTTTGTAATGAAGTTCTCTCCCAGCCAGATGTTTCAGGCACCAGCTAACTCCCTCTGGAGACACCCCTGCCCAGCAGGCATGGCTAAGCTGTATTGGATTCACCATGGTTGCAGTCCCTAATTCTCCAGTAAGGTGTTCAGAGTTCTCCTTTCATCCCAACTCCTTTGCTTTATAAACATGAAGTATTTCTGGTCACAAGTCTATCAGTGAAGTCTTCATCCTCCTCTCATTGAACTGTCTTTAGTATGTTGTATAGAGATGAAGCAGATTTGAGTTTATTTAGAAAATTCTCTACAAAGTTTGCTAGATGACCACATGTAGTTGTCATGCTAGCAATGAGAAACTTAACAATGTTGTAGCTCCTGATATTTGCCATGTCTCCAGAGAACACTAACGTAAATTTTCATCTGCAAGGCTTCCAGGAACCATCACTACATAACATGCTATTCTGTCTCTTTCACAGAGCACAGACATATTCTAGGATCTGCTTCTCCAGACCCATCAAGGTCTTGGCAAAGGATCTCTTTTTTTCATGTCATGTAGGTTCTCCATTTTTGCTTGGGCAAACTGATGTATTGATTTGCTTTTTTATTTTAGCAATAGCAACAGCCCAAAGCCTGTCAGTGAATGCATCTTGCAGGCTTTATCCTTTGACAAAACAAGGGTGGTATCTGGTCTGTGCAGCTTCACTAATGCTTTCAATATTTTTGGGGGGAATTAACAGCTTTAAAATTTTACATCTTTTCACTGTTCAGGTTTTTGTCTGCAGTTATTCCCATTTTCTTTCATTTAATCAAAGATAGCTTTTGAGACATCCATGACTCCAAATCTTCACATAGGTTTCCTTTTTTGCCAGTATCCATTCAATTTTGTCCCCACTCTTCTAGCTCCCCTTGTCCAAAAATAGCATTTCTGTGCCATTTTTGTTGCTTTCCAGCTCTGTCTTTTGTCTGGCCATGTCACAGTTCCACCTTGCCCACTGCTGTTATCAGCTCCTTACACCTCCTTTCTCAAGTGTACATTAGATTTAGATATCAATATAATGATACAGCTGGGACTCCAAAAGTGCCAGAAATTAGATTTGAAAGCGTATATTATAATGAGCTTTCTCTTTCCCTGCATACCAAGAGGGATGTTAGGAGAAACTAGGATAACTGAAGGTTTACCACTCCCTGGAAATCAATGGCAAAAGCAGCAGAATAAAAGTGCAGACAAATACAAAGGAAAGTCAGTGTAGTATACCAGTAGAATTAACAAGATAAAAACCTAGGTTTTAATCAGAATATATTTGTCATAAAACATTGTAAGAAGCATTCAGGCTGCTACCTTTTAGCAGTTAACTTCTGCCCTTAGGTACGAAGGTTTACATTCTAGTAAATTTTTATCATGTCTAAGTTCTCATTATCCATGTAAATGTATAATTCTTTATTAATTCCATTTAAGCTCTTAACCTCAATTATATCCTGTGGCAGCAAGTTCCAAAGGTTAATGACGTATCATGTTTAAAAATTTTCTCCTTTCATCAGCTTTATATTTATCTTTTAGCAATCCTTTCTTTATGACCCTATTACAATTTATGTAATTTCCTAGAAATTGTCTTTCTTGTACTCCAGCTCTGGTTTTGGGATTTTTTTTTTCTTTTCTCAAGTGCTGAAAAGTCTGACAGTTTACCTTTTTTTTATTATTTTAAACCAGGCATCTCTAAAATAATTAAAATACGTGAAATTGAAGTCAAAATTTTTCTTTAACCTCAGGATCATCTGACAGAACACCTTCTAATATTTTATTTGATAAATAGAAGTAATCCAGAAAGTTATCATGAATAAAATGTAATTCCTGAAGCTGACACTTTGTGTAGAAAAAATTGCTCTTCACTTAAACTATTGTGTTTGTTAGCAAGCTTGATATTCTCTTAATTAATTTTTTCAAGGTGAAATTGCAAATCATGGATAAAATAACTAAGCCACCTTGCTTCTCTAAAGCCTAACCAAACCAAAAGACCATAGTCATTATTAGCAAAGAACTGGACTGCTACAAACATTTAGTTCAGCCATGGAAATGTATTTCTCAGGTTATACTTTTCAGATATAGAAACAGAGTATGAGCAAAGATAGTGTCTTTTCTAGCTTTTTAAGTGTTACATATAGCTGTATATATAACCTGTTGTCTTTTGCAGTCATTTACTGATATACTCAGTTGATTGGAAATGTATATATGAGAAATCAATGTTTCCAAAATATTATTACATTTCTAGACCTCTGTTTCCCAATTTTAATTTTCAGAAAGGCTTATCAAAGGCAACACTATGACGTATTTAATGATTGAACTTAATTTTTCCTCATCAATTCTTTTCCCTCAATTCTTTTTCCTCTCAATATTCCCATATTAATTCCAGTATGTTGTTGTTGCAGAAAGATTGTCATAGATCATCAGGAGATTGGCTACCAAAACATTGTCTACAACAGAATCATTCCTCGTGCTTTTTGAGGCCATATGTAGTTCCAGTAGATACAGCAAGGAAGTTTTTAATATGTATTAGACACACAGATACAACATGGCTGCACAAAAAATGTTAGGCTCTTCTTTGATTTATTTGCCCTGAGCAGATAAAGGAGTTGTTGTTGACTGAGTTCCTTCTTAGAACAGAACTTTGTAAAAGGGCTTGTAGAATTTCACTTTACCAAGGAAAACAACCAGATTTGCTGAATGATTTGAAGTGTGTTGTCAGGATGACATTTCCCCCCATCAAGTCCACCCCGAAGTCTTTAGGGCACTCTGTAAATTTGGAGAGGTAAAGAGAGACAAGCAAGGCGAGGTAGCTCTTGTGGCCTTCATCTTCTACATACATAAAGGAATAGCTCTTGACTTTTGAACTGGTCCTATTGATCTGAAACTGTGGGAAGAATCAGCTTGGAAGCTCACTGGCCCACATCTTCTGTGATTGACACTTCAAAGAAGAGTTTAAGTTCAGTTCTTCACCCATGTCGGTTTTACATTTACACAAGTATAGAAAAATAAATCCTTAAAAATGAGGATTTAAAATGAGACTCTAGTTTCATGAATCCATTTTTCTGGCATAAGTTCAATGGAGTGAGTTTTATGAAAACTCCTAGAAGAATGAAAATGGAGGTGAAGGTTCATTTTTGATGCATCTTTCTGTGTAGCTTTTCCCAGTCTCTGTAGTCTCTACATAAAAATCCCAAAAAATTCTTTGGGTTTCTGAGATGTGATGGCCTTCTTCCTTTTACCTCTATTCTGTATAACTACAAGTGAATTCCAGAATGTCATCAGCCCCATAGCTCATAATTATTTCAGTACAAATCCTCAAAGATACTAAGTGTCATGCCTCTTGGTACAGTGCTTAATTGTGGATGCTTAACTAAATCACACTTGGTAAAATAATACAAATTTTAATGCATCTCATCTGATAAAATTCACAGCAGACTTATTGGCAGTCTGTCATATGTATAAAGTAAAAATATTTCTTAAAAGTAGAGTAATATCAGTAATTCTGTGTTGGATTTGTGGAAATGTAGGAAGACATCTGTCCTCCCTACAGTCAGGCTCAGAGACAATCACAGGCCGGGGAACAGAACTGAATTTTCCCATGTGTGATCCCTGTGAGAATATTGCCTTCCCTTGCATGCTCTGTAGTGTTCTCAGGCTTTTGGTGTTCAAGGAACAGGGGGTGAGACCTTTCAGATTGCAATTATAAGTAGAACAGAGTGCTAGAAGTATGTGATACTTTTATTTTCTCTTTTGGTAATCAGTCTTCCATTATTAATGGTAAGAAACAGGAAAAAAAATCATTTTGAAAGACATTTTTCATTATGAAGTTTGTTTTCTTTTTACTTCTCTTAACATTAAACTTTAAAATGAAAGGTCACTTCAATATTAAAAAAAAAAAAAGAGAAAACCCTTGTTCCAAAAAGATTAGAATGAAACAATTTCCCTTATGAAGAATGTTTTTTCAATTTTCCTTAAGAAAGTGACAGTCAAATTGGCATATTTGTGTTAAAGGTTGGGGTTTTTTAACAAAGAAAGTATTTTCTAGAAGAAAAAAAGTGGTTTCACCAGTTCTAATGAAGGTTTTGTGTTTGAGACATGGATAGAAAATTCAATAATTCATGAGGTAAAATAAGACCCAGTTAATTGTAGCTTAGTGGCTGTGCCCTTCAAGTCTAACAGAAGGAAACTTTTTCAGTCACCAAGTCAGACGATGATTCAAACGTACTCTAGCAAGTATGTACATAGATAAGGAATAGCTGCTTTTTAAGGCTTGTTTTTGACCATAAATATACTTTCAAACTACTCTCCAGGACAGGTACCAGTTACAGCACTCTTATCAGTTCCAGCTGAACACAAAATGTTGCTGTATACTGGCGGTGTCAGAACAATCTCATTTCAGATGGTGATTTTTATACAATTCTCAGATTGTGCTACATGACACTGCAGCATGATACAAAGGAACAAATGTAAAGTATTCATTACTTGCTATAACTGAGTGAAAGTGACAGCAAGTTATGAGCAGGCACATACAAACTCTTTCTTTACAGTAAGCAGAGATTTTCCATGGCCCATTAGGGACCCATGTGCATCGAGGGATGAGCTGTGTATTATGGCACAGGTCGTGGTGCTGGGCCTTTGCTCATCCACAGCTGAAGGTGCTGGTCCTGGATAGACCATGCAGAACCTTTTTTTTTTCCTTGCCTAAATACAAAACCCTTTTTTTGGGCACGGGGTAGCACTAGTGCCAGTGTGGATTTTGGACTAGGTGGTGCCACAGTATGGCTTTGGGAGAACAGGAAGATAGGCTATTGCAAAAGGTCCTCTGGTTTAGATATAGACAAAGACCACAGTGCCCTACTCAAGTAGCTCATGAGTGACTTTATAAGCCTCAGGGTAGCCAGTAGAGGGAAAAAAACCTTATTCAGGCACATTTTTGCTGATAGTCATTCTTCAGGCAATTTCAGACCTTCTCATGAAATCTTACAGTGAAAAATTCCCTTGGGAACCATAAGAACTGCAGCCAATAAAAAAGCTGCAGAAGAAACCTAGCAGATGAAACTTTCTGTCGGGCTGGCCAGCTGACCATCAGTTTTCATGGCTCTCAGCGACTGTCTTTTGCTAAAAAATAGCAGGATTTCAGAACCAAAGACTGCACTGAAAAAAAAGAGTTTGTAAGACCCCTAGTATCTTGTGAAAAAACTCTTCTTTCTGAGAGACAGATGGTGTCCAATAAGAGCTCCTGTATTCATCTGCCCTATGATGACACCTAAGAGAAGTCATTCATGCAAAAAGATGATAGCACTTGACAAGCAAAATCTGTACTTTATTAATATTTAAAAATTATTCCCATGTTCTCTTACTGATTGAATATTTAATCATTTGTTCAGTCAATACCAACGTCTCATTTATTATTCATTAAAAATAAATACTGTGTAGTGCTTCTGGATTGAAATGTGTTACACCAAGATTATTAAGAGCACCCAGAGTTGATTCATTATTTAGAAATCGATTAAACTTTTGTACAGAATTTAATGATTTAAATAACCTTTCAAATTTTTAAAGTTAATAGTAAGTTTTATTTAAAGATTGGTTATGTGAACACAAGCAGTGATGGTGAAAAAAGAAACTCTCAGACCTGAGTTTAACAATTAAACTGAGATTGTTTTGGAGAGAAACACATCACTAATATCAGACCTTCCTCACACATCCAGAATGACCTCTTTCTATTTTTAATGTACAAGTACAACAGTACATGCTGTGCCATAATCTTGCCACCACTTAGTCTTCTGAGGAATCATTAGAACTCCCCTCAATCCCCTCTCTTTTACCCCCTTCACATTTTGTTACTTGACCTTTATGAAGGGGCTTAGGTTTGATTTATGGAAGTTTTGCTGTAGCTCTTCTTCTTCATCTGTATCCTGAATAAAGCCAAAGATCAGGAAAGTAGATTTTGATCTCTACAGATCCGCTCAGTGGTAACTTACCACCTGAGGAGTATAAGGAGATGAGACACTTCTTTCTTCTCTGCAAGTGGACAGTCAGCTTAGCAGCAAAAGGTCTGCCGTCTCTCTCTAAAAGGGTTTCTGACTTGACTCATAGTGACTAACTGCTAGTGAAACCAGTCTCCAAAACGAAAAGTCTTTGATTTTTATAACTCCTTAATTGCTGGGGCAAACCTGGAGATTGCAGCCCAGGTCAAGAAACTGAATTTACTTGAGGAGACAAAAAAGAGAATAAGTCATACCTGAGTGGATCAAATAACAACTATCTATTGCTTATACCTTCAGATTAGAGATCTCTGGCTATATATATGCTGTGCAAAAATTGTGGAAAAAAGGAAATAGATCAGTTTATGAGTTTGTCATAAATAAACAGAAAACCTCTTGAGGTAGTAATATAAAAACTGGAGGTTTTTCTGTACTATTTTCTTTTCAAGCTTATTATTCAAGGTTTGGAGCTCCTTTTCCTTTCAAATAATGCAGGCCTTCCCAGCCTCACTAAAATAAATTTTTCTGGTCATTCTCTTCTCAGAGAGAAGCAGCTTGAAACAGCTTGAAAGAGTTCAGCTACCCAAAAACATGTATTGTATGGACTTACAGACTGTAAGGACCATTGAAGTAGCTGCCATATAATTTCTTTCTACCTACAGAAAACCATATTTCCTGAAGTATCTTTGTTTCCCTATGCTTCTCAGTTAGACACACGCAGACATTGGTGTTGGATGCCAAAGATGGCAGCAGAGGAGAGAACTTTGATAAATCATAGCTATCCCCTTCAACCCCCTCAGAGAAGGTATAGCAGTAGAGTGGAGACAGTATTACTAAAATTTAGAGGTATTCTCTCCCATTCTGGCTTATCTGTACTCAAGAAGAATAGGGAGCACCTATGCATCTCCTAGGCAGATTTCCTCCTCTCTAAAGCAGATCTTCCTTTGTTCTGAGTGTACACATGCCTGAGATTACAGACATGCACATTTTCCATGCATGTACTTTTCAGAGAAGGAGGATATTTCTCTGCACATTTTCTGCGCAGGCTCACTCCTATTTCATGAAGAGTGAATGTAAATGTCAGACAGAACAGGCAGAAAGGTTTTAAAGTGCTTGTTGAAAAACACCAAAGTTGTTTGTGCAGCAAAGCAAGGGTCCCTTGTGTTCAGCGCAGAGGCGGCTGTAGCAGAGCACCAGAGCTGGTAGGAGTGAGGGAGGCTGCTTCATTATGGAGAGACTTGGTGGAGAAGAGAGGCTTGAGGAAAAGGAAGTTTTGTATGTAGCCTTTGGCTGCATTGTAACAAGCTAGACAATTAACAGTGAGTGTCCTGCCATGGGAAGGAGTAACATCTTCTCATCTGTCATACAAGAGACAAGTTAAAATAACTCCTGCTCTGTATGTGTCCACAAAGGCTTGTCACAGGCTTTACCCTGAGAGCATTTCCTCATTAAAAGTGAAGGGTAGAGACAGAGTGTAAATATCACCACTTTTCTGTAGCTCTACCTGATGTTTGTTTTATTGAATCAAAGCCCTCCTTTTCTTTAGATTCAGATGGCTGGAAAGGGAGTGTGTCCAGGCTGAGAAAGGCTGCTTGGTATTGAGACACTGTGGGACTGAATAGAGCAGGGTGAAATTCAGGAAGAAATGAGATTCAGTGATGAGCAAAGGATGAAAATGTTGGTCTGAGGAGGTCTTCAATAAAGACAAATTTGCTAATTGTTATAAGTGCAAAATATCTGTCTTATTTCTAAACACATTGTCATTAAGATTAGATTATGTGTGTCAAACTCTATAATTAATTTCTTCATATTGTAATTATAGAAACCACAAGAAAATTGAGTGATTACAATATAATTAACATAAACAATCATTAGAAGAGACATAAGAAAGGCACTTTTGAGTACTTCAGGAAGAATTTTAGGGTTAAGTAAAGAATTTTGACTCTTTTTTAATTTCTAGTAAAAACTTGAACAGTGTTAACTCCTCGATGACAAAATTATTTCTGTGTTCCAAAACAATTTGAGGTGTTCCCAGTGTGCTGCTTAATACAGTACATCAGAAAGAAAAAGAGTCACTAAAAAGACCGGACTTCGACACTTTTAAGTATGACTTTAAGGTAGCTTTTAGTGAAGAAAATATAACCAGCTAGGAAGAAAGGAAAAGAATTTAAAATAAATAAATCTTTGGAAATGTGGAGTGGATTGTGTGCTGTAGAAGATTCTGGTAACTTGAAAGCTTTGCACTTACAGAGACCCATCTTAAAAATTAATCGCATCAAGAGAAACACTTTCATCTGAAAATGACTTTGCTGGGCCTATTTATGACATACTTCAAGGATCAAATTCATTGAAAATATAGTTAATGAGATTTTCAGTGGTACTCAGAGCCAGTATAGGACCTGAAACTCATTTGAAGTCTTTTGCATGTTATAGCTGGAAATTTTTTTAATGTTGTTTTAAAGAGAAATGTGTTTCTATCAGTTTATAACTAATCAGATCACTGGCGTGAAGGCTTTAGGGCTCTGTATTCTTTGGTATTTATTTTGCCTTTACGTATAATGAGAGGAGTGTAATTCCATTAATAGTAAAAAATAGCAATAAAAAATAGCAAAAAAACAAAACAAAAAAAGACTAAAAATGCATTTTTTACATTCTTGGAAACAAAAAAGCAATGAGTACATCCTTCTCTTAATATGATGAACTGTTCAAATGCTCTGGTTTCAGTTTGTGGGTACAGCACAACCTAACATATTATGATTTACATGTATATCTCAAAGATCATCAGAATACATTATGTGAGTAATTTGGTATTGATGTCAAACATCTATTGTGACTTCACCCAGATCTGTAAACTGCTAGTTCTGGGCACAGTACTTACACTTCTCACTGGTCCTACTGAGTCTAGGGAATATTTTTGCTAGGTTAGAATTTTTATTTTGTTTATGAGTGTGCAATGTTAAAAGTTAGTTAAAGTTATTTTTTAATAATTAGCATTACATCTTTGAACCTTACACTTTGTTGTAAAATGCTGAAGAATATTAGAACTGTTTATATACATTTAAATATTTCAATATAATACAAATAAATTAAAAGGCAGCATTAAAAGACTGCAGTCTTTTCCTGCCCCCCTCTCCACATTTCCACATGACATCTTACTCATAGCCATGGTATGGGAATGTGTGTGATACAAATGGATTTCCTCCCTGCCTTTGTTTTGGTTGTAAAAAGCATCTTCCATTAACTGTGTGGGATTTCAGGTTTGGAGACTGAACGTTTTTTGTCCCTGTAACTGTATTGATCCCTGTGTACTTCAAAGCCTTAGGAATTATAGTTATAAATTCCATGACAAAAACACTAGAGTCTTCCAGCACTTCCTTCCTGTAAAATCAAGATAAATGATCAGGAGGAATTCAAGGTTTGAGGTCTTGATATTTGATGGGTTTCTTTTATTTGACTCTTTCCTGGCAAGGAAACTCCTATAGACACAGCAGTACAATGAAGCAAATACTAAAGGAAATGGAGATTATTGTTTGCTTAAGCTACTAGAAGGTATTTTTCTACTCTGAGGCAGGAATTTTACTCTGCTAAAGGAGACAATGTTTTAGATATCCAGTCTATTCAAACATGCTGAATGGTTTATAACTCCCATCATGACCTGTGAAAAATAGTTTGCAGGGAGTCTTTATGATTGATAATGGACAAAATGGACCACAGTCCTGGATCTCCTTCCAGCTTTATTTGTTGGGAATCTGTAAGAAGCCAAAAGACAATAGACTATGCAGAGTTTCACAATTCTGCCTAAGGCAAGCTGCTTATTAATTAAAGTGTCATAATCCATCAGAAATACTTGACCAGAATATGAAAGGGTCAGACTGTAATCTTTTGAAGGTTGGGGAATTAAGACCTTTGACAAATTCATTTCAAAAAATAGTAATTTGTTTGTTTTCTTTTTCTAAATTTGATCACACGCTTTTCACTGTAACCAAATTATGGGGAGACTGTTCTTCAGTGGGGAATTGTCTCACTTGGACACTAAAAGAAGCATGCAGACTCAAGCAGTTCAGGACAGGACACCAGGCAGGAAAGGGCCCTGCCTCTCTTTATTCCATCATTTTTATACCTTTTTAAAATCAACCGTGGACTGGAGGATGAGGTTACCACCTCTCCAAGCACACAGGACAATCATAAAGTCTATCATATTCTCCGCCTTAGGAGAAGGAATGAATAACAAAGAGACGGTTTGCAAAATATAAACATGTTTAGAGCAAAGTGTGTGAGAATCTCTATCACAGGAATGAAAACATCACAAGACTGCAACACTCAGGGTGACAGGGAATAACCAGCTGATGGTTTTCTGTCCCTAAGGGGGCAGCCCTTCTTCCCATAGAAGGGCTTAACTAGGAAAGACATGTTCCTATATTTTATATATATATATATACACGCACATATATATATAAAATTTCTGGCACTGAATTTGTATTTTAACCTCTAAAGGCTTCATGGTTTGTGTTTGTGTCACTTGATTCTTTCCTGACACATAGCATTAAAGTAATTTTGCTCAGCTATGGATCAGTCCCAGTAGAAAACATGCCTAATGAACAGTTCAAATGAAAACTTCTCCAGCAGCTTGCTACTGGAGCATTCAGGCATGTGGGGCAATGACTTGCGGTCAAATGTCAAAACTCAGTTTTGTGATAAGACTTTCCAGAAAATACCATGCTTCATCCAGTTCTAGGCAATGCTGGCAAAGAGAAAATTGACTTCCAGGATTACAGTTGTGCCCATCTTCATACATGGAATCTGAGGGATGAAGTCTCCCTTAAAGAGATAGTTCTCTATTTTCCAAAGTTTGTGAATAAAAACTGTGAGAAGACTGATAATTAAATTTCACATTTCAGAATTGCAACTGTTGGATGGACAAACAAGAAGTATTACAACAGAAGATAATCTTAACAGAAGCTGTATTTCAGCAGCAAGCCTTGATGTCCAGTCACATACCAAGGCCCCCTCTGTGTGCGATCTTATATACCAGTGTTTAGGTGATCTTGGGGTAAATGACATTTCTCTTCTCTGCCTGAATGCTTTCCACAGGAGATTTTGTGGTAAGGTGTTGCTAGTGTCTAGCCTTTCCAAATCCCAACAAGAGCTTCAGACTGTGCTAACCTCCATGGGGGTGTGGAAAGCCCATCTGTTCATTCAGCCTTTTGACAGTCGCACATTAGCTGTGATGAGGTTTTGTTTATAGCCTCCCTAATATAATAGGCTGGATGTTACCCTTGTGTTTATGTTATAGCACGGGCTGGCAGTTATAAATTTACATTCCCTTCCTTTGCAGACAGTTGCTGGCAGTATGATGTTGAGTGGAATCTAATTGCAAAATAAATTCATCTCTAGGGACTTTTTTTTTTTAATAAATCAAAATATACATTTAGAAATAAATCTTCATAAAGTGGCATTAGTTCACAGAAAATCTGCTTACTAAATGTTAAACATCGCTAAAAGAAACTTATTTAGCAGAAGTACTTGGAAAACTATATCTGATTTGACTCTAGATCAGCAATGGACATTCTGCTGTTGCCAAACACTTATTCTTTTTGATTGTGCATTAAATTTTCTTTACAGACATGCAATCTGTTCTACTGCAAGTTTGACATCAGTAGAATTCACAGAGACTCAAGAAGGTTACTTGTCATTTCCCACTTTATGAAATAAGAATTGTATCTTTACTTCTCAAAACATGTACAAGAGCCCTATCAAAATTATCTCTGAAGGGCTGCTGTGAATACTACAGAAGACAAATACACATGCCTTAGCACAAAACCTGCAATTAGGAGAATCCCATGCCAATTTAATGAAGCTGCTGAGACATTCAGACAAAGTTTGAGATACTTAGCTAAATCAAGCTGTTGTGGATTGTCTCGTGACTCTCTGTTCATTGCTGATTCACCCTTAAATGGTGCTTTTGTTAAGAGGGATTTGAATCACTGTTATTTTACTGTTTCTATATTTTTCTAATAAAAGAATAGTAGTTAATTATTGCAGTTGAAATGTCTCTTTTGGTATCAGGGTTTTTTTTTCTTCCTTCCTTTTTTTCTTATCACCACTGACAACATTTCAGTTGACAACTCCTCTTTACAATTTTGCTAATACTGCCAAAGTCCAGTAAATGCATTGGCTAAGTACTAACAGCCATACTTCTTTCACAAGGTGTTAGCTCTATCAGTGAAATCCCTAACTGGTGCTCCACACAATCCCTCTTCTTCAAGTATGTTAGCTGGATGAAGTGGTGTAAAGGAGCATGGTCCAAATCTGAGGCAGTTTGAGGGCTTTTACCTTTTTTTTTGTATTTTGGTTCTTAGGAAGTGAAGCTCTGGTCTATTGATGTGAGGAAAACTAATTTCTCTCTCATAAGCATTTTGATTCAAGTCATAAACTACCTCTGCCTGGCATTTCTGGGTCTCACCCAGCTCCTCTTTAAAATATGTCTAAAAGGTGCTTATCACATCATGGCCTACATTATGCTGAGGTGATTTCACAACCAACTCGGGAGCTACTTTCTTATTACTGCCCATCTGTACCCAGTCTTGTACTAAAGATCTTATTGAAAGCTTACATTTTGTGGATTGCATATTGCTGAATGAAATTGGAATGCAACAGGCATGTTCTGCATTTGTTTTTAAAAGGCTACAGTCAGTTCTTCTGATCTTGTGGGTGATGTTCATTTTTCTTCCTATACTGAAGGAAATGACATGTTCCAAAATTAAAGAAGCAGAGGTTTGGAATAAAATGTTGTTGACGTATTCATAGTTTTTTTTAATGCTTTGGGACATAAGTCAACATGAATGAGCACAAATTTCATATCTGCTTCTTCCAAGGTGTCTTGAACGTTACTCTGAAATCTGGCACTGCTTCACCTTGAGGTCAGAGCCTTTTGCTACATGGAAAACTTAATCAATCCACTCACTCATGTTTTCTCTGTTTCAGGCAAATTAATGAAAATGTTGCTGCAATGAAAGAATTGCAAAATAACTGCAATGAAAACACAGGCAGGCCAGACACTAAGATATCAAAACAGTTCCATTCTTTGAAACAGTTCAGCTGTGCAAGTTTTCACCACAGAAGTACATCTTGGGGAAGTACTGATGGAAACAGTGAGTTACACAAATTCTGCTAAGATTCTTACTTGGATCATGCATAGTTTATTTCTCTATTACTTTACACCTTTATTTGCAATGAGCAAGTGAAATGTAGATATGAAATACAGCTGTTCTACCTCCGGAAAAATCATATATAGTCTGTATAGAGGGAGATTACAAATGGCAAAACAGCAGATAATTTAGCCTACACTCTTCACAAAACTGTTTTTCAAGCTGAATATGAGATAGATGGTGTTTGCAAAATCTAGGTAAAATCTCCTAAACAAATGCATCAGATCTACAGGCAGGTTTTAGAGAAATGAAGGTGAAGTCTGTCAAATATGAAAATATGTCTAACAAGCCTTGACAGGATATTAATATATTTTTTAATGTTTCAGCAATGCAAAGAAACCACAAAGAAGGCCTCAAAAAAAAGCTTCCACATAAGAACCACTGAGTAACTATACAGTTACTAGCATCAGCATGAATGCAGCCTATTAGGCTTGTGCAGTTAAAATATAAATCAATCTGAGGCAGAACAGTTTACAGTAGTTCTGAAACGACTGCTTGCTATGATGAGAAATTGGTCTTTTTAGTAATTTGCTATAAGTGATTTCCAATCCTGATCACTGTGCTGCTGTTAATTACACATTTTCCCGAGATAGTCTAATGGAAGACTTTAAAAATAGAAATACAAATTAGGTTTACCCATGTCATTAATTCCTTACCCTTTCCAGGCTGTCATTGAAACTGTCCCTGTCTTCCTCAAACTGTCAGTCTGAGTTCTTTTTCAGAGGCCAAGGAACAGTGTCATTAACAGTCAAGTGGCAAAGAAATTTCCAAATGGAAAACATCTCTTCTGACTTTTTTATATCTGGCCTGTAGATTACTAGCAGGGTTGTGCAAATGTCTACAAATGTGGAAGATGTACATATGTTATTAGTGACTGAATGAAAAAGATGGTTAAAAAGATACTTATATTCTGTCACTAATCAAAAAGTACGTCTATCTATATATGATAGAAGACTATAATGGAGTAATCTCCTCACCTTTGTTTGATAAGATAAACAGATTGAATTTTTTAACATAGTCAACATAAAATATTTCTGTTATCCTTGTGTAATTTCTGAGGGTATTTTCTCCACACTTTAAACATTTTTAAGATCCTCTAAATATCTGAGAATCTGAATACATGCAATTTTCTAGTTTTAATTTTATCAGTCACATGCAAACATACTTTTCTTGTATGTATCTTCACTGTGTATCTTCACTACAACCTGTTCATTTTTACAAGGATCTTAATATCCAATCTGACAAAACTGCATACTGGAAGCTTGCCTTGAGTTGCTAGACTGCTCTGACTGTTTTTATGTTTATCCGATTCTCAAGATGAGGTCCTCCTATGTATTTTGTCTGGCTTTGTTGGCTTGGTTGAGATAATGCCTAACTTCAATTTTAACTGCATTATAACAATCCTCCATATCAGTTACTGGTCCATATGAAATGAGAAAAAAATCTTTTATCATGGCTTCTAGGTGGTTAGCATGTAGAATGAATGCTCTGTGTTTAAGCAACATATCTAGTTGGGTTTAGATTTTTTCTTCCCTCTGAAATATCAGATAACCAGCATTGTGTAGTGACTGAGAGAATTTGGAAAAAAGAAGAGTATACTTCTCTAAATGAAGTCTCAGTGTACTCTGTTTTGTAAGCACTTTAAGCTCTTGGTAATACAATAGATTGCAGTTAATTTTTCAAAAAGCTACTCAGAACTTTCTATTATCACTTCTGCGTGGATTATTTACTCACAGTGAGTGAAACCCAAAAAAGTGCAAGTGAAATATATGAGTTTGAAATAAAGCACAACTTTTAAATCTCCTCTTTTATTTCAGATAAAATCTGGATAGAGCTTATTTTTTTAAATAAAAATAAAAATAGTCAAGACTTCTCTCTACAGACTACAATTCCTTTAAAATGTTTGTATGTATTAGTGAAAATATGTCCAACTTTGTGTGATGTTTCTACAGCATCCTTTTCTGAGAAAAGCTGGCCTGGCAGCACCATCCTTCTGTGTCTTCCATAGAAGAGCATTCCTGCTTTCTCCTTGCAGACTTCTGCCAATCTATTAAAAAACTCATTCATGATTAGACAGGCAGCATTGCTGAAACAAGAAAGGACACATAACTGAATCATGAGCTGGAGAAAAAGAGCATAATATTTGTGTTTGATTTAGAATGAGCTTGGACTATTGTGGTACCTAAAAGTTAGGAGAAAGGGAAGAAATTTAGGAAAAAGAATTAAGAAAGTAAAAAAAATTTAAACATATGTGCCATTAATTTTGTCTGTAACAGTGTTATTTTTACAAACAAGGAATAAATTTTGCTATGAAACACTGCAAGCCAAATTATTCATTCCTGTTCTAAGAAACACCTTCTAAGTATCACAAAAGGCCTGAACTTTACCAAATAATGCATCTTTTTACTAAGTATGAGCTTTGAACACGAATGGAGCCAGGAGTCATTGTTACCTTGTCTCTTTAATGAAACCAGGAGGTGAGAGCATCAGGAAAATACAGGATTCACAGAAATAACTATAAATTGTGAGAAACAGCCTTCAGCTGTTAGACACTAACTTTTTCTCTTTTGTGCAATGCTGCCAGAACTTAAGAAACAAGTTCTTCATAGTCCCTTTTTTTTAATATCTTGTACATAACATGGGATCAACATTGCATACAAATAAATAGGGAACAATCATTAGACTAAGACTATAGAATGCCAAAATCCATAGGGTATGTGAGCAAACCAATAAAATAAGGGATGTTATTTCAGGAATCAAGTTCTGTTATGGAATATTATCTAACAGAAAAAGTAGCAAATTAATTATTTCACTGAATTTATTACTTTCTTCCATTTTTAAATAATTTTCCTGCATTGCCAATAAGACACAGTGAAAATACTTTCAAGGAAAAGAGACTTGACAGCTGATATGTAGTAACCTGGTGGCAGGAATAGGAATGGAATACATTAAAAAAATTATTAGAGGTCTGAGAAGTTCCAAGAAAAAAATATAAAGAAGAAAAAATATGTTTAAAGAGTTTGGTGAGGTAAAACTAGAAATGCTGGGGGGAAAAAACAAAATCTTACTGATAAAAAATTTTTTTCAAGGAAGTTCTAACCATTTTGACCTGTAGAGAAGATGATGTCTGGAAACTTCCTTTGCCCAGCCTTTGACGGTTTCTGCTCATTTGGAGACATTTACTGTGAGCTGAAGTGATTAGTGATCAGTTCCTGGTCATGAGAGCATGGAAGAATGAACAGAAAAAACCCCAACATTAGCATCTTAAACTGTTGGGAACACTAGACTTCATAGCTAGCTTTGGCAGGAAACCAGATATTCTACTTGTCTGAAAGTTCTCACATTTTGAAAATAATTTTCATCTTCAACCAAGTGGAAGAGCTGACATTTCAAAACATTTCACAGACAAGTTTTTGGGTTTTTCCAAAGAAAGAAAGAAAGAAAAAAACCCAAATATTGAAGTACTTTGTTTCAATTTTGTAGACAAAACACAGCAATTAATATAAACATAAGTCAGCATAGGATGAAAAATACTGAATTCAATTCTTCATTATAATTCCAATTTTTTAAAAAAATGCTTTGGAACTTTTCCAGCATGTGCACAGTATTGTGAAATAGATTTTAATATGAAACAATATTGTCCAAAGAGAATACTCTTTCTTTTTTTGTAGCCTCTTTATATAATTTCCCTAAAAGCAGCTGTAAAATAAAAAATAATGTAATAGCTAAATAAAGAATGGTTGCCATCTTTTAATGGGTTGTTTTAAGAGAGAGAAAAATGCTTGATTATGTTTATCTGAATAAGTTTTTACGCACTTTCATGCTGGAAAATAATTTGCTCATTGATGTTCTCATAATTGCAAATAATATTCACCAGATGATTTTTGAAATATAGGTAATCAATAATAATTGAAAATATCAATGAAAATTGTAAACTGAATTCAAAATGAATGATGGCATATCTCTTGTTGGTATCCCATTCAAAAATTCATACAAGACATTATCTCTCTTTGTTGAATGAGTCAGACTGATTTAATGTATGTGAACTGTTGCTTTTAAAATGAGTTTATGAAAATCTCATTTACATTTTCTTTTAAACACAATATAATTATTCAGACTTCAAATGTCCTTTCATAACATTTGTGATAGCAGAGCATGAGGACCTGAAACACAGAGAATATTTGAAGGCATTTCAAATGCAGTCAAACTGAAAATTATACTAAGAAAACAACAATCATAATTGCAGAAAAAGTCCTAGTTTCAGTTTGAAAAATTTGAAGGTCAGTTTCTACTTTGATTACAACTTGTTGATATGCATTCTAGGGAAAATCTGAAGGTATTTTATTTTAGAATAGGTGACCATCAAAAATCAGATAATTATTTAGTAATTTCAGACTGAATTCCTGTATTCAGTTTTCCAGAAAAAAAGCAAACTTATGCCCATGATGGCCTTTGATAGAAGTTATAAAAAGGTCAATACTCTTTTTCCAGCATCATCCTTCTTAAAAAATTGCACTCTGAACTCCCATATACAATGTGAAAACTAGAAATGCTGTAAAGATGAGTCTTACAATGTTATAGAACATCTGTGTCTGAAAATTATTTCTATAGCACTCATAATATAGTTATTTTGCAGATCCATCAATGGAATCTCAGCATAGGACAAATATTTGAGGCATCTAAAGTTCTGGTGGCTAAACAGAGTTCCTTGGTTTCCCAAGGAACAGCTCCAAAGTCAGTGCTATGGATGAGAACATATTTCCTTTTCATCTTGGTAGCTTAGTTCTGGCAATCTTTTGATGCACCGTGATGTTTAGTATTTGGATAGGAACAGCTTGCACTTCTACAGTGATTGCTTATCAAAGTCACAGATACACTAAGTCTTAACACTGATATTGCTCGTAGGAATTCATGCCATTGATTTCAAGAGAGCTACTCTTGACACTACTTTCTTCATCTATTGAAAAAAAAAATTCAATTCTGAGTTCAAATCAGCTTCTGTTATGTATGTTTCTAGTAGTGTTTAAAAGACAAAGTTAAGTAAATCCCTTTCTTTTTCTATATTCAAAATTATGAGCCTCAAACAAGTTCTCAGAATCAGGCACTCCTTTGGGTTGGAAGGGACCTTCTGAGGTCTTGAGTCAAGCCTTCTGTTCAGAGCAGTTTAACACTGGGCATAAACCATATTCCCTAAGGTTATGTTCATTTAGTTCTGGGAGACTTCCAGGATGGAGATTGTGATTTATTAATAATCACAGTGTTTTTTTAAATTTATTAATAAATCACATTGATTTATTTTCCTGAAACAGTTATACAGGACAATATGTATTCTACTTGGCTGGCTGAAGCATTTGCTTTTTACATACCCACAGTATGATGCAGTGGTAAGCCAAAATATTCCAGCATAAATTGGGTTTCGTGAGGAGCAGAATTTAGAGCAGAAATACCACACACAGGAGCTGGACTAGAATAACTGATCAAATTTTGATAGTTTCATTAATGTTTGAAGTTTACACTTCCACTAATTGACAGGGAAAATGAGATGAGGGAAACTGAAAAGTCCTCAGGCTTTGGGACTTTATAAAATTTCTTGCAAGACTTAGGGTTTCTAAAACTACCTGTTGGAGTTTGGATAGTAACTGTTACACAAGGATAGTTCCTTTTTATTTTCAGTCACTACATGAAAATATTTGTAATTTTCATGTCTTGTCTGATCAAAAAATTGACACAATTTATGTGTCAAAACAAACACTGAGTATTTGGATCACTTGCTTCTGGACCACTTGTTTTCCATGCATTGTCAATGAATGGAGCTGAAGTTGTTATCTGTTGAGCTCGGTATCTTAGCTGTCTTCAGGTAAGACTGCATGGAGGGTTGATTGGTTGTAGCAAGAGAACCTAAGACTTCTCACCTCTTGGAGTATAGAGTAAATATTATCTTGGAATTTCTCTTGCTCTGTGTCAGATGTAGTATGAGTTGTAAGTTAAATTTCTGAAATAACATATAAGAATGCCAGGAGGTTCTTTGACATCTTTATCTGGTACCAAAATAATATTGCCTGGAAGTGTTGCAATTTATGATAGAGAAAGTATCATAAATCAACATATAAAATGCTGGTTAAAATGGAACTTTTTGGCTAGAAGATGTCAGGTTGTACCATATTGATTTTTTGTGTGTGTGCCATGTAAGACAATTTTTGGTCTGTTTTCTGTTGTATGGATTTGAATTAGAACACATATGAATGAATATTCAGTGAAGGTTATTTCTCTGTATTTCACCTTTATAAATACTGATGCTTCATCATTTAAACTGGTCAGAAGAAGAATGAAATAATATTTTTATGATGGCTAAATTGCATGAAATTTCTTTTCACTTTCTTATTCACCCTATCTCTTAACAGACTGACAAAGTCCTGTGTGGATATTTCGACTATTATGTTAAAGCTGCTAAAATTAGGAATATTTCAATCAGTAGATTTAGTATTTGAGGAGTTTGAGTGGTTGAATCATGGAGTTAGAAAGAAACCCTTTCCAAATATAATTTTGGTTGTCACTGCCCTCCTATTTTTCTTGTGCTATATTTATGCATCACTCGGTCTGAAATTCTTCAGACTCAGACCTTAACTATGAGCTTGGGATGTGTTAATATATGCACCTGTCACTGTCTCAGCGTGAGTGGCCTTTACAGAAGCACTGGTGATCTAATGGGGGCTCACAGCTGTGTCTGTGTGAAAAACCAGGCATCCTTACAGTGTGTTTGAATCGCTGTTTGAATCTCCTCAGATTTTTAGCCCAGGACAAGTTCCAGTCTCATTTCCTGTGACCCAGGTGAAAAAAAAAGTCTGGGGCTGAATGCAGAAATCAACATCTTTAATGCAATCCATGCAAAACAAGGGTTGAATTTGTTTACAGAATGAAGGTTTAGTTAAATAAAGGAGAAGGATTTCAATTTTATCCTTATTTGATATGGACTTTTTTTCTTTCTTTTTCTTAAAAGAAAATCAGTCTTCAAGTAAAAAATAAAAGGAAAAACTCTGTCTATGCTTGCTTGTATATTCATAAGCAGACTTAAATAATTTAGTAAGAGCTTAATCCTTTTCATTTTTAAATACATTACATTAATCCATTTATATGAGATCATTATTTCTGGCTCTTCTGTGAGGCAGACACTTATTACCTAACACAGTCTTTTCAGTGGGGAAAAAAAAAAAGAAAAAGAAGACGAAGAGAAAAAGGTGACAAACTTCTATGAATAACAACAAATACAAGGTTTCTTCTCATTACAGTTTGCATGCTGGTAGCTTTTACCACACCTCACAGATGGTTAACACTAATCCGCAATCTGAAGCCAAGTTCAGTTTCAGTTTTCACACATAACATTGCCAGCTCAGGTTCAGCTTCCCATACTTTGCCCTCTGTTCAGCCCCAGGCATCCCTTGCTCTTGGTGGTTCTTCCCTTCGCCTAGACTGTCCTGTTAAGGAAGAACCTAAATCCAATGCAGGAGCATATTTATGCTCCATAGCTCTCATTTCAGAAAGTTTGCAGATATCTAGCCTCAGATAACATACAAGATGGCATTTCTAATCATTGAGAGCCCATTACAGTAAATTCATCCTAAATCTTTTCCAATGGCCAGGCTAACTGCACAGTCTCTCAGGAGCTAAGTCTGCCCTTTGCAGATCAGACTTTCTGTGTTCCCACAATGTGTAATTAAGCTGAAACATTGTTTGCAACAGGGCACTGTGGATGCCTAAACATTTACATAGTGTCAAAAAGCAATTAGACAAATTAGAATGGAAAATAGATCCATGAGGGTGTTATTAAGTACAGGGATAACACTTTTGGTTCAGGAAATCAGTAAGCCACAAACCCCCGCAGCTGAGAAAGGATATCAGAGAGTCACCACTGTGTGACCTCTAGGCAGGCACCCACATACAGCCATCTCCCATAGCAGGATGCCAGGTTAGATGAACTTCTGTGCTGATCTGCTGCAGCCACTTATCCAAAGTGTGCAGACTGCAACATTTTGAAAGTATCCCACAGACAAAAGCCAATAAAACTCCCTAATGGAAGGTTAGAGCTGTTTCTACGTAGTCAGTGACAGCTTTGCTGTAGTCAATGAGCCACTGGGGCCATTCCTTCTAAGCTGATTCCAGATCTGACAGTGTTGAAGATACTAGTTGTATGAGTGTGGCTAATCTGTGAGGAAATGGGTAATTGTATAGTGGTGGTCATTTCTGTGGTATTGCATGTATAAGCGGAAAACACAGATTGAAATTTAATTAAATTGTATTAATAACAAAAGGGCCATAGTTGGCTGATGCTCATACACATGAATAAAACAGCTGGAACGCTGCAGACTGTTCAAAAGAGCTTTACAAAGAACAATTGATTCTCTCTTTGTCACTCACATGGAGGAAAGAAAGTTTGCCAACTTATAAAGTTTCTGGGATTTATCTTGTCTCTTATAACAATAGCAATATGTGAAAGGAGGCTGAATAGGATATAGGAAAATACTCACCTCTTCAAATACCTGTATCATGATAAATGAATTAATTTGTGCTTAGATTCACTGCATTAGCTCAATTTCTATAGCTCTTTTCATCCAAATGTGTGTTCCCTAAGTGCCATCCAGATTTACTCAATGGATATATAAATGAGGGACAGAAAGTACTGGTATTTCTTTAGCAGTACAAAGCAACTCGACCTAAATCTGCACAGCAGGAAGAGACTTGTTAATATTCATTGTTCACACATAGATAACATCTCCACTGAATCAAGGGCTGTCTGCACACATGTTTTTTGCAGTGAAATTTGGAGTTACATCAGCAGCTAGTTCTGCCCGCAGTCCCAAAAGCAGCACAGAAGTGTGAGCTGATGGAAGAGTACAGGTGTAACTGATGCAAAATTTAAGGAATGATTAGAAGATTCCCAAATGACTGGGAAAACAATTACCAAGACCATCAGCCTGCACGCTTAAGGGCATTTAAATTGCCACCAAATAGCTCAGAAAAGATTTACATATGTTATGTTACAAGGCTACTCCAGTTGCATTTTCTTCTGCTTTCCACTGAAGCATTGGATAAAGGACAATCTGTCTGCCAAAACAGATGAATAATTTATTTCACAGAGGCATTTGCTTACAGAATTCATTCATTATATTTACATAGGGTATTCTCATGGACTCGTAGTGTCTAAGTTAATTGGTCTTTTTATATGTATACAAACCTGATAAACAATTCTAAAAATGCACAGAAATACAATTTAAAATTCTCCCCAGTAGCTAGTTATGCTGCATATTTTATTAAATCTCTTTGCAGTTTTTTGCCAGCAGTGGTGTACCTACAAGTGTCAAAAAAGGACATTGTAGGGCTGGTTATCCAGGAAACAAATGTCATGGAAGTATCTGTAAAAGATTTTACCCACTTAAGAGTGCAGCAGGGAAATTGAAAAACAAAAGGTAGGCTCATGAATTAAAATTATGTATCTTATTTCATCATTTCCATTGCTGTTAGCATGATCCCAGTTGGTGGTCCTAAAATTAGGATTTTTTTTTTTGGTACATTTAATTTTAAAAGATGAAAACATTCTCCTTAATTCCACCAAAGAAAACACATTTCAAAATTTAATGTTCTATTACTAAATACTTTCCTTTAAAAACCTATTTCTTTAAAGATTATTGTGAAGGATAATGTGTTTTATTACAACTCTAAGTTAGTACTATTTGGAACTGTTGTATAAACACTGGCATAATAACATTTGTTTTGCTTGCAGGGTTTAGCTAGAGAAAAATGTTACATTTTCTAGATGCTTTATACTAAGAAATAGGTATTACCAATATTTGCATCCTGTATTCCACTAATTGCTCTTGGTTGGTAGCTGGTCCCATTTACAGTAGAGATTATGTGCTGAAAGACAGGGAGCACTGATCCATTGCAAAGATTGCTTACATTCCAGACTGTTCCAGTCTGTTTCACTACATTTCAGTTAAACTGTTCTTCATATTTTTCTGAGGATTGAGTTGAAAATCTCTAAAGTTGTTAGAGATTATGTGTTTTTGTTGAACGTCAGTTGTCCTCCATACTGGTGGATTTTCGATCCCTAGAGAGCCATGCTGGGTTATTAAGATCGTCTTTGACCTCAATGCATCAGGGAGTTGCACTTTCTCAAAAGGTGAGAGCCATCCTTGACCTTGCAGTGATCCAATGGGGAAAGCACCTTTATTTCTGCAATTCAGTATAGTATTGAGTGCCTTTAATTCTTTTGAAGGGTTTAAATAATGTAACTTAACTGTAATAAAAAAAAAACACCTTTCAGAATCTTAACTTTCTTGAAATTAAAAACTGCGAAATAGCCTGTTTCTTTAAGATTGTGTGAAAAATTCTAGTGCAATTCTGTATGCGTGGTTTATGTTAATAGTTCTGAGAGGGAATAAATTAGGTTTCATCCATATTAGCTCATCACCTCCTCCCTACAAGAACCAGACAGGCCAGATGTCAATGAAAATGAAAGCTGTTTCAATTTTTAAACCCTCATAGACCAAGTCTGGTTATTATCTCTCTGAGATCTGTTCAATGCATGCACTGGGTCAGATTCTGCCTGTCTTTCTCCGGTTCTAGTTGTACCAAAGTATTACAAAATATAACATTGAGCATGTTCAGGCATGGGAGTTTGAAGCTAAAAAGCTAAATTTGGGCAATACAGCTGCCTGTCTGAAAATTCTATCCAAATTCAATTTACAGAGTGTCATATGTAAGGTGTGGCCACACTACAGATTTTATTTTGCCTTTAACATGTCTGCACTGCATCTGAGTACAAACAAATTTTAACAAACTGTATGACTTGCCTTTGGGCCCCATTGCAAGGACATTTTTGGCCCTTCCCACCAGTCTTACAGGACATTCATCATTACATGAAGAAGTAACTACTGTGAGCATCCACATTGGTGTTTATACGATGCTGTTTGGTGATGTTCCTGCTACTAGGCTGCACAATCTCAGCAACATAATCAGGGAGGCACTTCATGGCCTTCTGTAGTGAAACCACAGGTACTAGGAGGTGGAAATTTACAGCCTTAAGGAGGGTAAGGAGGGGAGCTGTTATACCTCCCAACTATAATATTTATTCTAAGACCCACTGGAAGGTGAACAGAGCTGCTAGTGTGTTGTTTTTCTAGGACAGAGACAAAAGCTGCTGATGGGATCACATTAACTCTGCATACATAGTATTCCTCATAATGGATACAGGCTTTAGGAAGCAAATACAAATTTAGGAAGGAAACAAAAATTTAGGAAGAGAATATATAATTCATATAGATTATGAATTCAGACCTGCTTCATACCCTTGCCAGTAAGGACTTAGATTACTCTTTTCTCAACTAACCCAGCCTGATGACAGAGAAGTTATCCAGGAAAAAGTAGGGATGATTTCATATGCCAAATGTTCAGTGAGCAGATTGGCATAAGGTATCTTAGCACTTAAGGATATGAGAAAGCGTAGAGGGATGCAAACCTAGAGAGATTTCCAGTGTGATTCTGTGGGATGCTAGACTTACCCTGCTATATCCATACCATGAAAATGAATGGTAAAATGAGTTACTTAGAAAGGACAGGATAACTTACCATTTGCAAGAAGATTAGAAAACCCAGAAGCTTTTCTGTTTGCTTGCTTATTTTAGATATTACAAAAAAATACTAATATTTGTTCCTTATGATCTCTGCTCTACTGAGTGATTCAAACTACCTGACGTTAAAGGAGCCACCTGGTGCAGACCAAAGGTCCTGCCTCGAGGCAATGGAATATACGTATATACTTGACAGAGATATATGTAACATAATAAGAATAATTCAAGAATACTGAGAGGCAGCAATTTTTATGAGCATTTTTGGCTTTGTATAACTGCATCAGAGAAGGAAGTTACTGTATATTGTATATTCTGTGACTGTTTATTGACCTGTCATTTTGAAATGCTGCGAGAAGTCAGAATGGCCACAATTGTACCTTCCAACCTTCAGTGAAAATGCCGCTGCTGGTTTGCTTTCCAAGCCTGAGAACAGCTCTCTGTTGAATACTAAAGAGCCACAAGCCTTATGAAATGAGGTGAGATATTAGATACTGTCTGAAAAACATTCTGACCAAGACAAATTTTGCAGAGAAAATCTAAAGAATTTCAGACTCCTGTATCCAAAGTCTAGACAGTATATTGTGGAGGTTTTTATTTTTTTTATCCCCAGAAATGCTTTTCTTCTAAGCAAAAAATATTTTACCTAGAGTGGGGACAATTTAGCCATTGATTACTATTGCATGGTTCCTGAAGGGAACAAGTTTGCAGAGGACAAATAAAATCAGACCTGCTGAGCTTGATACAAACTGGTATCACAGGACTATAACCCAAAGAACTCAGCTAAGAAAAGAAGAATCTTGTGTTTAAACCCCCAGATACAAGTACTAATTAGAAACTGAAGAAAAAGACTCCATCAAAAAATTAGAAGAGGTTTTGCTAGAGAGAATAGGAGGGAGACAAAGCTGTTACCTGCTTAAATGATCAGTATTTTTAAGGACAAACTGTTTCTGTCCCATATATTTTCATTTTTCTTTAACTTAAAAGAGGGTATATGTTTTTCTCTCGTTCTGTTTTAGACACTTACTTCACCTTGTAAAAGGTGAATATACTCATACGGATGTTGGAGAGATAATAGGTGTTACCATATGTGACAATTGCCTTTTGTCAGTATGAGGCCTTGAACTTGCTTGAAGAATAGCAGGAGTTATGGAAGGGAATGGGGAGCCAATTTACCTTTCAGGGTCCCTGGAGTGAACCCTGCTGAAAACATTAAAAGTGGCTGACTTTTCAGGCTGTGTGGTGTCATGTGCATGTATGCATTTAAGGTTTGCCAGGAGACCAGCTACAGAAACTTGAATTTCCTTATGTGCTCAGATGGGTATCACCTGGTTATCAAAAATGAAACATTTGCCTTAGTTTAGAGGATACAGAATGTCTCTATACCTAAGAAACATTAAAAATCATGGCACATTTTCTCTTTAGTCACCTGACTCTAAGTCTTCAAATTGAACGTGAATATGATATTTTTAATCTTGTTACAGGTCAGGAATTCAGTGCATTGACCTTGTCACAGGTCAGGATTTCAATGCATTAACCCAGGTGTGTTTAGGAGAGCTTATGTGAATCCACATGGTTCATGGCTCTCTAAAGACAGTCTTATCAGACTCTGGTTGCCAAAACACAAATGTTGCATCATGTATTGTGTTTGGAATACCTTTTGTGCTTGTTCAGGGAGTGGGAATGGAACAGTGGAAATTTTGCTACAGTATTTCATATTTAGAATAAATCATGGCACAGAGAAAACACAGAATATAATCGTGATTGAGCAAAAAGAAAAGATGAAAATATAAGAGCAATTTATTTGTCTTGAACATTAAAGTAATGCAGTTATTACAGCCCTGGAATCAGAGACATACTTTTTCTCTTCTATTCAAAAATCATATATAGCTCAGGGAACCTCCTTGAACTTCTGGAAGCTTTTGCACAGGTCCCACTATGTGCTGAGAACAGCCTTTGGGAATTAAAACCTAAATAACAATGTTTGGTAAAAGGATTAGAAGAATTAGAGTCAGTCAGCGAGGGGAGCGGTGACAAGGGCGACAGCAACAACCACAGAAGTGGCTACAGTAAGTTCTGAGCACCAGAATTAGCTGGGCAGGGAGTTCCTAGAGGCAGGGAAGCTGGGCACCATCTAAGAGACCTGAACCACCAGACTCTTAGCCACACAGGATCACCTGGAAAAAGCAGCAAGCAATAGCAGTGGATGACTTCCCACTGCAGGGGACAGGGGTACCCATCTGCCCACCTAACCAGCTGTCCTGATAAGTTTGTTGCCTGCCAGGGACTCAAATCAGAGATGTCACAGAAAGACTGCCAAGGCTTCTCAACACACCTGGCTATTACCCCCATAAGTCCTTTATGTAGCCATTGATGCTAACAAGGGTAAATTTGAAACCATCGTACATGGTTTCAGAGCTCTGGGGACACTGGTCAAGGGTCTGTGTGCTGAGGTAGTTTTCTCCTTGATACTGCCCATTAGGGTAAATGTTGAGAGAAACACTGATTTCCCAAATAAATTACTGTCTACATTGCTGGTGTTGGCAACAGACGGTTGGTTTCGTTGACCATGGGACCCTGTTTGCTGACAGCTGATAGGGAGAGATGAGATCCACATCACTCTTGTCATTACTCTAGAATAAACAGGAAATACACATGAGATGAAAGTAGGGTCAGCCCACTTGGAATGAATATTGCTAATAACACAAAGCCAGGAGGAGTGGCCAATACCCCAGAGGGCTGTGAAGCCCTTCAGAAGGAACCTGACAGGTTGGAGAGATGGGCAGAGAGGGACCTTCTGAAACTCAACAAAGGCAAGCACAGGGTCCTGCACTTGGGGAGGAATAACCCCAGGCACCAGCATAGGCTGGGGGGAGCCTGCTGGGAAGCAGCTCTGTGGAGAAGGATCTGGGGGTCCTGGTAACAACAAGCTGTCCATAACCAGCAGTGCCCTTGTGGCCAAGGCCAGTGGGATCCTGGGGTGCATTGGGAAGAACATTGCCAGCAGTACAAGGGAGGTGATCCTGTCTCTCTACTCAGCCCTGGTGAGGCCTCAGCTGGAATGCTACATCCAGTTCTGGGCTACTCAGGACAAGAGAAACATGGAGCTCCTGGACTGGGTCCAGTGGATGGCTATGAAGATGATGAGGGGACTAGAGCATCTCACTTAGGTGGACAGGCTGAGGGAGCTGTGCCTGTTCAGCCTCCAGAAGAGATGACTGAGAGGGGACCTCATCAATGTCCGCATGAAGGGAGAGTGTCAGAAAATGGAGCCAGGCTCTTCTCAGTGGTGCCAAGCAATAGGATAAGAGGCAATAGGCAGAAACTGATGCACAGGAAATTCCATCTGAATACAAAGAAAAACTTCTTTACTGTGTGGGTGACCATGCACATGGTAATGATTGCCCAGAGAAGGCATAGAGTCTTCCTCATTGGAAATATTCAGAAACCATCTGGACACAGTCCTGTGCAATGAGACCTAGTATGACTTTGTTTGAGAAGGGAGGTTGGACCAGATGACCCACTGTGGTCACTTCTAACCTGACACATTTTGTGATTAATATCTCGAGGTATCCTGGCCTGGGAGGAAGTAAAAGAGGGCTGTTGAAGGGCTAATGGATTTGAAAGGAGGAGAATATGAAAGCAATGGATGTTATGATTCGAATGGGTTACAGAAAGACTTTAGTCTAAGACTAAAGACTTCATATGTGTGATGAAAGAGAATTTTAATTTGAAAAGGGGAAAAGAAAAAAATTTGGAACCATATTGTCAGGCAAAAATACATACATGGATAAAGTACTTGTGCATAGCTCAGTAGAACTTCATGACTGTTCAGTATTCACAAGCAATTCATTTCTGCTAGTAGCTTTAAAATGCTTATTTCATGTTCCTAGACATATATGCCAGCTCTTCACTTCTGTGCACACTTCACCAAAGTTATAATATTTTCCTTTCAGCTAAGACAAATTTTATATGGAAAAATGCAAATACAGGAATTTCATGCCCCAGGCCTGAATTTTTATTCTAACCAACTCTCTCTTCCCACTTCACAGCACATCACACTAGATTTTATACACAAGTGTATTGAAACGGTGTAGGTTTGGTCCTCCCTCTGGTGGGAATGAGCAGAACTGCAGATGCTACAAAAGTGTTTTGTAGATAGCAGTCAGATCAACAGCCCTGGAAACAAACCCTTTTGTTCCTTTTCTGAGCCCTTGCCTCATGCATTTTGCTTTGTGCTAGCTGTGTTTTTTGTTATTCACAGTGTTATAAAATTGCTCTGAAAAATAGTGACACCAAAAAAAAAGAGCCTATGGTATGTAACAGTGACAGAACAGTGGTATTTTATGTTGCTATTCCAATGACCTATGGAAAGTAGTAAAGAACTCTTTCTCTTCTAATTGTCAAGTTATAGATATGAACTAGACATCTTATGGTTTCATAAGAGTCGTAGTAACAGGCAAGAATGAACACTCTTATGTTGCTTTAATAGGAGTTTCCTTTATCATCTCCATTTATAAGATAATATCCCTTGCCCTTACCTTAAAAAGACAGGTAGAAATTTATGTATTTGGCTGTAGTAAGTGCACATATGGATCCATTTTAAAAATACAGCAAACTCTTTTCCTTTTATAAGTTTTCACAAAGAGGTAGAATAAGAGAAGTGTGATAAGGCCCAACTAAAATTTGCAAGTGATTAAAGACGTCCCAGAAAAGAGCAGAGAAAATTCTGTTCTTACTTCGTGACAATCAAGATTTTAAAGAATTAGGATATAGACTGAACATCAGAAACGTTTGTTCAGCTGAAGATTATACAAAAAAATACTGCAATAATATGTCTTGGTTTTGCACATCTTCCCTTACAGGACCCATATTCCTTAATAGAAAAAGATATGCAATACAAGAGAAAGATATATATGCAAAGGAAACTTTCAATTTCTTTATTATGTAGCGGTTTTACTGAAATTAATGTTTACCTCATTCTTGAATTTTCAAAGTACTTTATCTTCCTTGTGTCTAGAAGTAAACATTTTAATCTCATGTGAAACTAAGGTTTAAATTTCATCTTCTTTTCCGAAAATTGAAGTAGAGCTCTAATCCAGAGTCTTGACAGTAAATAATGTGCCATGAATGCCCTGATCATATTGTAGACTTGTGAAACTCAGTGACAGAGACAAACTTATGGAAAAACCAACCCATCCTTCCAAATTCAAGCTTAATACCTTTTCTACTTCTAAAATGAGTTTTTAATGTTCTAAACTTACAACATCACTTTGAGAAAAATATCAGACTACCATTAAATCCCAAAAATGTTTCTGTCTGCCTTTGCCTATCTCTGTGGAACTGCACCTATAGTTATTTAAAACTAATCTTAAAAATGGACATAGTAGGTAAAAAAAAAAAAAAAAAAACCAACAACAAAAAACTTCCAATGGGATTTTTTCCATGGCTGGAGAAATATTGCAAAATTACATTAACACCACATTTTCATGAAACTGGCAGCAGAACATAATTTTGTCAGGAGGGCAAATAAAAGGCATATTTCAGAGAAAATGAAACAAAAGGTGCTGGGTATAAAAAAGTTAAATGAAGTTAAACAAAGGTTAAAAAACTCCAATCATTATATGGTTAAGGCTTGAATAATATATCAGGAAACATTTTGTACAAATGCTCTAATGTCACAAGACACTGAATAACTGAAAAAGATACATCAGGCAAATAAATCATAGTGAGTAGAAATTCAAGTAGATAGAATTAAGTAACAGTGGAAGTTTAATTTTTCCTTTAGCATCTAGGTCTTTGGAATAGGCCCAGGTTTGTAACCCCATTAAGAGCCTACACAAGAAGTGGAGTATTTTAAGAGCTGGAAAAGCACCTGCCTTCTATGCAGATTTAATGAACAATAAGTTGAGCTGAACACAAGTTTAGTGCTCTTGAAAACTGAAAACCCGAGGGTTTTGTGGCATTTACACATAGAAAAAATACTAGAAGTTTATATGAGAATATAGAGAATATCTATTCTTCTTTTCTGTATAATAACCTGTACATAAAAGGAGACTTTTGATGCCCTTTGGTGATGCTTTAACAGTCATAGGGTGAAGCAAACAGAAAACACAGCAAAGAACCATGGACAGAGTAATAGAAGGATTGTATTCTGGCCCAGAAAAGGTCAAGTGATAAAGTAAAAGAACTTCTGAAAGCTCTTGCTTTGAAAAAGGGAGCAAATATATTGTCTGTTGTTTATTTCTATCTACAATCAGGTTATGGCTTCTGCAAATAAACAGGACTGCATCAATGAAATATATAATGCTAATTAAATGTTTTCTCCAAAGGTAAAAGACCACAAAATCTGAATTTTTACAGTTTTGTCTATCAAGCGGTAACGATATTTTTCTCAGTGTGCAATAGAATTCATGTAGTTACTTTCTTTTTAGTGCAGCTGTCATGTCAAAAGCTTCTGCTTTTAGAAGAAATATTCACCACAGAGAATATTTGGGACTTTGGTGTTTATAAAACCTAAAGCAGCAGTTTCTCCAGAAATAAAAATATTATTTCCCATCTGCACAAATTTCACAGCCAGAGAGAAAAGTCTGAAGGCACTTGGAAAGCTGTATGACAGGAAGAAATCACAGAATCATAGAGTCATATAATGGTTTGGGTTGGAAGGGATCTTAAAGATCACCTGGTCCAACCCAGTTGCCATGGGCAGGGAACTTTCCACCAGACCAAGTTCCATCCAGCCTGGCCTTCAACAGTTCCAGGAATAGGGTATCCACCACAATTCTGGACAGCTTGTTCCACTGTCTCACCTTCCTCACAGTAAAGGATTTCTTCCTAATATCTAATTTAACTCTACCCTCCTCCAGCTTAAAGCCATTTGCCCTTGTCCTATCACTACATGCCCTTGTGAAAAGTCCCTCTCCAGCTCTCTTTTAGGTCCCCTTTAGGTACTGGAAGACTCTGTACGGCCTCCCTGGAGCTTTCTTGTATCTAGGCTGAACAACCCCAACTCTCTCAGCCTGTCCTGTCTTCACAGCAGAGATGCTCCAGTCCTCTGATCACCTTTGTGGCCTCCTTTGGACTCACTTCAGCAGGTCCCCATCTTTCTTATGTTGGGGACCCCAGAGCTGGATGTATCACTCCAGATGGGGTCTCAGGAGAGCAGTGAAGAGGGGGACAGCCTCTCTCCTTGCCCTGCCGGCCGTGCTGCTTTGATGCAGCCAAGGACATGATTGTTTCTGGGCTGATATTACTGGGTCATGTTGAGCTTCACATTAACCATTGACCACCCAGTCAGTCTTTCTTCTCAGGGCTTCTTTCATGTATCCATGTTTGGGATTGCCCTGACCCAGGTGCAGGACCTTGCACTTGGTCTTGTTGAATTTCTTGAGGTTTGCACAAGTCCAGCTCTCAAGTCTGCCAAGACCCATCTGGATGGTGTCCAGAAGGGAGTGCTGTCCTAATCCAAATGCAGATGGGTGTGGCTATGAAGCTGTGCAGCTATTTCTATTTCAAGAAATGCCCAAATGCATGTGCAGTGGAATTTTAGAGGCAGAAACCAGAGACGAGAGGACTCCTCAGGAATATTCTGAATAGCTGTGGCTCACAGTTATGGGGCCTAAGAACATGTTCAGCACTCATCCATGACAGGTCATGAATTTGGTTTTTAGGCCAGTCAAGGAGAAGGTGGCAATGAAATGACCAAGAAGTCCCAAAACATTACAGACTGAGGGATCATCTGAGCCAACAAAATAAACTGTAAGAACTACCTCCTAGTCCTGCATTAAAAAAGAATCACAAACTGTTGTGTACTCCTGTAAATGCCATCCAGCAACAATAACCCCGTGTTAGAACTGAGTACGCTTGCTTTGGTACTGATGGCCACTTTAGCTGTGCAAGCAGAGTGCATTAAAATTATCCAAGCTGGCTTAATGTTTGGGTTCTTAGCCCAAGCTAAGATGCATATTGCTAGGCCTGCTCTGCTGGAGAAGCCAGTTTACATTAATTTTTCCACATTTTGTGAACTTACTTCTTCTGTTTGAGTTTTGTCAGAAGCTTCTTGCTCATCCATACATATCTCTTCCTCATACAGATGCACTGATCTCAGGCCTGGAGGAAGTGATTCTTGAATATTAACCAGTTCTCTTGAGGCCCCCTACCTTCTAGAGCCCTCACATCTGGGATTCCTCTATGCATGTCCTTGAAGAGACCAGAGTTAGCTCAGCTGAAGTCCAGGCTTGTGATCCTACTTATTGCTCAGCTTCCTCCACACAGGATCTTTAACTTCATCGTCTCATTGTCACTGCAGCCAAGGCTGACCCCAACCTTTACATCTCCAACCAGTCCTTCCTTGTCAGTACAAGGTCCAGCAGCACATCTCTACACTCTGGCTGCTCCACCACATGTGCAAAAATGTTATTATCAGCTTCCTCCAGCTGATTGTAGAAGTATGGTTTCCTCTTCCTGACAGGGTGGCCTGTAGCAAACACCCACAGCAGTGTCACACGTTGTCTGTCCCTGAATTCTTACCCATCAGCTCTTGACTCCTTCTTCCACCCCTAGGCAGAGCTCAATACATCCCAGTTGCTCTCACATAAAGAGCAGTTCCACCACCTCACATTGCTGGCAGGTCTTTCCTAAAAAGTCTAAAACCATCCATGACAGTATTCCAGTCATGTGAGCTATCCCACCATGCCCCTGCAACTGCCATGAGATCGTGGCCCTGTCAACTCACACAGATCTCTAATGATTCCTGTTTATTCCCATACTGTGTGTGTAAAGCTGCAGATGGGGATTGAACCCAGTGCCCTTTGAATGAGTCTCCTGCGACCTGGCCTCTTGCCCCCAACCCTAACTCTGGCACTTGGCTGTGTTTGATGGTACTATTTAAAAAAACCCATGCATTTAAATTATTCCTAGTTACATTTATCCATGTGTCAGTTTCCCCATTACAAATGCTGCATTATGAAAGTCCCAAGAAGGATGACTGTTTTGGGAGTTATTGATGTCAGACTGCTTCTTAGAATACAATACAGAATTCTTTTGCCTAAATATTTTCTCAGTGTTTTCTGATTCTGATATAATAAAAATTATTCTGATCTAGCTAAGTACTTACTTAATATTTAAGTAAATATTAGAGTGGTCCATGGACAATGCAAAGCTAACTGTCAAACTATCAAGACGTTTGGTGTGTAAAAAACCAGGATCTGTCCTTTGCTAATATAATTGCTGTATTTCCTCTGTGATTTAATGCTGACATGTATAGAGAAAGCAATAGATTCTAGTCTTGTGCTTGCTTTTTTTTAAAAAAAATTTCCTTTTTTATGTGAGTTCATTCTTTGATATATAGCATGGAACATCAATAACAAAGTAAGGGAAAACAAATAAGTTAAAACTTTTTGTGTTTAAATATCATTTGTCCACCAAAGGATGGAAAAACACTTTTAAGAAAGCATTGTATCCACTGAACACACTGAAGCTGAATGGAGCCTTTCCACAGAATTCCCTGGGCTTTGGATCAAGGCTTAAAGAGTTAACTCTATTATCAACCCACTGAAGTAAAATATGACTGGCAAAAGTCAAAAGTAGAAGAGATACTTAAGTTACACACTCTGATTTAAAAATACTGTGAATAGAACTGAAAAATATTTTCAGTCTTATGTCCTGTACCTCAGACACATCTCCTGTCATAAATCACATCCATTTTAAGACCTTGAGGCACTACACAGAAATCAGTAAACAATTCTAGTATTAGCAGAGTACTGAGAGTACTAAATGCAGCAGGATAGAACAAAGTTGGACTTCTGTTTGCAGAAGAGTATAAGAGAAATAGCAAAGACTCTAAGTTTTCCTCTAAATGTAACTCACCATTTTTTATTGACCATCTTGAAGAATAAAAATCACTGTTTATCTTGGGGAAACTACATTTGGTTATTTAAAACAATTTACTTAGAAATAGTTGTGAAACATTAAGGACAGCCTGAAAAAGAAAGCTTCCTACTCAACATCCTGGCAGAATCATCTGATTCAGTGGTCAAATGAGTTTAAAATAATGGCCTTCAGGAACATTTTATTTGATTTACAGTAATTTTCTTCTCTTTTCAACTCTTTAAAAAACAACAGTATATTGATATGGTTTAATATCCCGTGGTTCAAAACAGTTCCAGGCATTCTATGGAGCAGTCCTAATCTATAAAATCCAGTCTTCTTTCCACAAATCATTACATCCATGAGTAACTTTATGAACAAGAGTTATTCCAGGGATTTGCAGGGACTCTTTGCACCTCTTCCCTCCATCATTCACAGAGTGTGTACACTAAAGGCATACAGGTAAATGCTTCTCTGAATAGTACATCAAATTAATAGGCTAGGGCTACAGGTGTTTCAAATTCACCTGTAGCTTTTATATAGGTACTGTGACTTTTTCTAATCATACTGATTACAAGATGCAACAGAATTTGTGCAGCAAGTAGAAAGTAACACTAAAGATAAGAATGGAGAAACATGTCTTGAAGTTATCAAGATTTGTTAAACCGTGTGAATGATATTTCATACCAACAGTATGAGGAGTGTAGAAATCAATTCCGTAGTACCAGGACTATGACGACAGAGGAGGACAGCTGGAAGTGACAAGCAGGAGCTGCTTAGAAAGAGAAGAAAGAGGGTTATTTAGTGATACACTTGGCTGTGAGAGGCGGTTCCCCATGTCAGCGCTGTAAAACTGTTTGGAGCCAGAGAGCTGATGCAGTGGTGCTGAACTGTGACAGTGACTATGGAGTGATGCTATGGATTGATAGATGTGGGAGCTCTTGGCACCACTGACAGATAATTAGGGAAATTGTGAGGGCTGGGGGGAAGAAAGCTGAAATCTATTGTGAACATAAAGAAGATGAAAACCTGTTGTTGGGAAGAATATAAGGGCTTTTATCTCAGTAAGTAAGGAGGGAATTGAAAGCTCTCTGATGTAGGTAAGATTTTAGTGTCAGTAAGGGGAGGATAACCTGAATGATGACAATTTGCCAAGCTTGAGCCTGCTGCCTTGTAGAGAGCTTGCCATTTGTAAATGAGAAGCTTTCGACAGGGGAGAAATATAGAGGCAAAAATACAATTTGGTGTCTGCAAAGGCAGATGTTACAGAGATTCATGAAAAACATTGGCAAAAAATGCAGTGTAAGGCTGAATGCTGTGATCTTTTTTAAGATTACTTGGAACTTAATCAAAGTTAACCACAACAGTTCAGTGTTAGCTGTAATCATAATAATAAATATAGCAATGCAGCTTAGAGTCTTTCAGTCAACTTCTTCTGGAAATCTCATGCCCCAAATGCCTGCTACTGCTGAAATCTGCATTAAGCAAACTCTCCTTTGGACCTTAGGTAAAGACTCAGAAATTGATAGGAATGTCCATGTAAATTGAAGTGTCAAATACCAAAACAAAACAGATAACCCAAGAATAGGTGTGCTTGTTCAGGCCAAAGGATCCTCCTAATACAGTACTGTTCCCCTAATGAGTGAAGATAGGGGCAAGGTGGCTGGCAGGCACAGGAGAGCCTAGAATCTGTTTGCTATTACGGTGTTAAATCAGGTTGCTTTCAATCGTATGTTAAAGAGGAAAGTTTTTATGGCTGTGGCCACACTTTACTGCAACATATGTGCATTTTCATCACTCCCATAAAGTGTACTTAAAGGAATTAATTTACCCCGTGTTTCTTACCCAGGCATTCATCATTTGACTGGTAATTATAATGACTATTCTTTGTACTTGGATTCTTTAGGGAGTGGGCTGTAGGTAAAGGACCTTATATTCTTTAGGTGTTTATATCCTATTAATTTCATTAAGAGTTAGACAACTAATTAGAAGCTACATGCCTGAAAACCTTTGATAAGGTAGGCCCTTGTTTTTGCAAACAGATGCTACGCTGCTGATAGTACTGCAACAGAGTGAAGTTACAATGTGGATGGTTTTGTATACATGCAAGGAATCAGACCTTAGATTGTCCAAGACTTTTTCTTTTTAAATGCCCTACAAAGTACTCTGCAACTTGGTGAAGTTACTCAAGCTCAGCAGCTCTCAGCTCTTCTTTATCCACTTTCAGTTACCAACACCTCTCTCTTTTCAAGACACAATAAGGGCAACATTTTCAAGATGTTTGTGGAAATATAGGACCAGATAACTACAAATTAAAAGAAAGGTGAAAAATAGATGCAGATAGAAATGTATTTTATCTATCTCCATTTAATTTCTATGCAGTGCACACATATGTTCTTGATTAGGAAGGGAAGCAAAACACTTTCTTGGGATAAGGTACAGTAAAGATTTACTTCCATGATTATCCAAATGTCTTTGTCCCAGTAATACAAATATCCTCTATACTGTATTCCACAAGTCCAGACTGAAAATGAATCTCTTTGAAATTTTCTTTTTGTCTCCGATTTCCGGCTCCAGATAGTGAGGAGAATTATATTTGAAGGGAGATTTCGGTTCTTTTGGGGGTATTTAGATGTACAAGTCTGCCAAAACACACTTGGTCTAAACAGTAATTCCCCAAGAAGTCTGTAAGACTTTGAATTTATTACAGAAGTGAGTCTACAGCTAAAATGGTTTCCTTGCCTCTTATGTGCTGTTTTCTCATGGTTACACTGGGGAGCACAACCTGATTGCATAAAACAATTTACTTAGTATGCAGAATTCCAGATATGGATTCAATGAAGGTGCTCAAATAGAATTTAATGGTGATGATGAGTGACAGATGAGAAATCAACTCCCTCCTCTAAACCTGGACTAGCTCAATGAAGCCATTGAATTGTAGGCGTTCACTAATTTCAGAAGTGCCAGAGATTGCTTAATTTTAGTAAATTCAGTAAAAATCCAGTAAATGCAGGTTTAAAAATTGCAAATCGTGAGCTTTCTCAGAAAGAACTACCTCTGTGTTTCTTTTTCAAAGAATATACTGTCTGTACAATTCATGTAGTTGATGCACTGTGTGAGCTGTGATCCCAGTGGCCAACTACCAGCAAGGTGCAGATCGGTTAGTTTAGCTAATAGTGAAGTACACACAGTGTTATAAATTCTCTCATGAGCAAAACAGATTCAACTTGAAGAATTTTTGCTGTATCTTGTTGCCAACTCGACCAATTTTCTAGTTGTTGATTTGAGTATTCAGAGAGAAGGAAAATGTGCACAACAAACCAAACCCTGAGGAAAAGACTTGGCCCTTGCTTTCCCCAGGTTCAGCTTAAGTCAAATACCTCTCCATCCCACTTCCTATGCTCAACTTCCCTCAGTTTTGACTGCCTGTAGCACCCAGTCCTCCCCAGTTCCTTTGGAGAGGAGATGGGAGGCACAGGGTCCAGGGTTAGCACAGAACCATTCCTATCTGCTTCTCCTCTGGTGACCCACAGCTGAGGTTCCTCAATGCTGTTTCTGCCCCAGGGCGGGTCGCCCACTGCTGAGGTTTTGGGGTCAGTAACTTGCTTACACCAGCATTGAAGCCATCTGGAATTGGTTGTGACTGGCCTGGGGCAGTTCATGTTCTCCTCTGGGCAGTGCTGCAGCTCCTACTACTTAAACCAGTTCAGGCACAATACCCTCTTCTAGACTTTAACAGGAACTGACAACTTTTTTTTGCAGGTTGTTTTGGTTTTGGTTTTTTTTTTTTTACAGCCGTCTGGTAGAATTTCAGAAAATTTAAAGAGGAAATTAAATCCCTGCTTAGCTAAACAACAGCAAAACACTAAGAAGGGATCATGAAATGTCCTAAAAGATTACTCTGTCGTATGTGAGCAAGAGGGTGAGCGACTCTGAGTTGGTACGAGAGCTCTTCGAACAACATGTGGGTACAGCAGCAAAAAGTTTCAGTCACTTGCTAATAGTGAGATTCTTTTTGCACCAGTGCATGGAAAGGGGTTTAGGTGTGCAGTAGGAGGTCCAGCTTCCTGGATGGATGGATATAGGTCGTGACAGTAAAATGATACCTTGTTAAAAGATCTCATTTTGGTTTTTTTGAGAGTAAGAATGGTGAAAGTCATAGCTGCAGCTCAGGTGGCAATGTTTACTCTGGAGATTTGGTTCCTTTTTGTTATTCCTCATTTCTTTTTCAAAACTGCTACCTGGGTTGCATTGTCCCAAAAGTAAATTTGGACATAAAGCCTGAAATCCTAATGAAGACAAAGGAAATGCTAGGATCAGGATCAAGGTCACTATGTACAAGACAACAGCTTGCTGAAATGGCTATTTTAAAAGCCTGAGTGAAACATATATAACCATTATTTTTCTTCTGTGAAATGATAAGCATAGTTCTCTTGTTAATGAGAAAAAAAGTCTTTCTGAACTTGAACTTTTCAACTGGGTGTATAGGGTCCCCCTTCCTCCCAGCTGCTATCCTACTTTTAGACATTTATGCAAAGATTTTCTTTTCATTTTGCAATGTGTGGCAATGAATAAATACCCTTTCTTGGACTATAGACCAACAAAAGTTACGCTAATAGTTTTGTATTCAGGAATATTCTTCAATTAAATCCTTTGATGTGTGAAAGTACATTCCTTCCCTCACCATCTGTATAAAACCCTCCAACAGTCCTAAGATTTTATAGATTGCACTGATTTCCACAGTGACATTTTGATTATGAAAGTTTTTCTGAAGAGAATTCTTGAACTAAGACTACATTTTTTTCAAAGAAAATTTGCCCTCAATGCTGTACTGGACTCAGACATGCACAACTGTATTGTGGCTTAGCAGAAGACAGTGGATTCAAAAATAAATTCTTTTGGCATAACTGTCTGTAAAAGCTTATTTGGGTTAAGGTATTTTACCTTTCATTTACAAGGGACAAAAATATTTCTGCTCAGATGCACTGAGTAAGTCATTAAAATGTGGCAAAATCCCCACAAGTCTAAGCCCTCTGTGGCTGCCTGCTATAAGCACCTCAGTCCAGGTGCTCATATTTATAGGACAACAATCAAGCCAATGTAGTCACAGGTTTAATCTTACGTGACTCCAGATGTGTGGGAATAAATGTGTTTATATGTAGGTTCACAGAAATAGCTGGTAAATATAATTTTATGTAAGTAAATATTAGAGGCAAAAAAAAAAAGCTTACACCAGCTTATCAGTATGCCTTTCTTACAGCATTACATGTCTCATACAGGGAACCAGTGCAGGTTTGTGTGTGCACAAAAAGCAGAAACAAAAAATTTTCACTGGGAAATTCCCTGAACTCGGTAGTGAGATCATTCATTCAAACACTGATTTCCTAAACGAGCAGAAATACAACTTCTAAGAATGCCTCATTAGTACCAGGTAATATTTGCATAACTGAAGCACATAGAAGTTTTGATGACTTCTAAACGCCACTGTGGGTGGAAACAATGGGCACGAAAAGCTTGCCCATTAAGCCACAAATGATGAATAGCTCTAGTGCCCCAGGCCTTTACATATTCTTTGTGGTTTAGCTGGAGCTGTAGGAATAACCTTTGAGTATTTTTATGCTGGTGACTGCATGATTCGTTCTTATTCTAAATGCTGCTAAATTTGTGGTTTTGCTGTGTCTGACCTTGCTCCTTATTCATTGCAACTGTTTCAAGTGATTTCCTGGGAACAGAATTATTAAGCAATAGGCTTTTCTATAGGGTTTATCCTTAGACCATCTGAGAGCTTAATGAATATTAATATTCTACCGTTCTTCTCTTATAAGGAGGTAATACGATCCCCATTTTACATATGGAACAGAAGTTCAGAACATTTCAGATTAAAAAATCAGAGCCACGATACAAGGAGACCAGGATTTTGGATTTAATGCTCTTTGGCACATCCTAACTACCAGCAGCTGTGAGGGTTCAGTGCCAGGCTGGTGGAGCATAACTATTTGACTGCACTTGCAGCAATCACTGCCCAGCTGGGTGGGGGTAGGTTAAGCTTTTCAGGTGCAGCCTGGGAGGAGCCTTAGGAGCTTGCAGTGATAAAAGGGGTTTGAGAGAATACAGAAAGCTTTTGGGTTTTTTTCCCCGTGCATCTGTGGAGTTCTGTCTCGTTCGGACCCCTACTAGTAGGGTCATATTTTTGGAGAAAAACTTCCAGTATCTGGAGAAGGTACTTGCTTTGCTACAACGGGCTACCCAAAATAACTGTGTGGAAATGGCACACGAGAAAATACATGCTATTTTCTGTATGAAGACATTGCCTGGGTTAACCATTTGGGCAGCGGGGAAGTTCTTCCTAGTTGTGAGTTGTTTGCTTTCTCTAATTCTTTGAGGCGTACTCTGGTCCCTTGGACTTTTCTGATGTTTACAGTTTCTTTCATTTTTATTATTTAGTGCAAATTCAGCTTTATGTTCCTCCAATCTTTGGTTCTTCTTGCCTCCCTGTATTTCAACCATTTTGACCTACACCCTTTGGTGGCCCGGCTGCCAGCTCATAGTAACGCTCTGTTGGATGGGTGTGAACGGGGGGCATTTAGGTTTTGCATGTTTGTCTTACAAGTTCTCAGTGCTTTCAAAATATGGACAGAATTCTTCTGATGCTGGGGAGAGCTGCTTGCTAAATAAAAAAATCTTATTCTGAAGTCCAACTATGCTAGAAAAATTCAGTGGATTAGCTGTTATACTGTGCTTAGCAAGTCAAAGTATTTTTACTCTAATTTTGCTTTCTCAAGTTTTGAATTAAATTTTCTGAACTATTTAGCCTGAAGAAAGTGCTCAACAGGAGATATATAGTCCAGAAGTGCTACAGTTCTGTAAAGTTCTCAACCGTCAAGGAGAAAATATTTTTAAGGTTTTTTGCTTAGTGTGAATATCATAATCAACCTTTATTGTTCATGGCAAAATCAACACCTTTTTAATAGTTTTTTACATAGTCCTTTCGAAAAGGAAAATAAAAATGAGCACTTTTTTGTTGGAGTCTTTCTAATACTCTGTGTGGTAACAAAGTCCTTATTTTTCTTCTTTATTCATGCCTTTATGAAAAACCCCTCAGCTGTTTGGGTTTACTCCATTGGCTCATGGAAGCTAGCAATGGAAAAGAGTTCATACATTAGGTCTCCTAATGCTCCTCACTTTCTGTGTAAGATTATTCATTATTGTACTCTTACTTTGTCTGGTTTCTTTTAAAGTAAGACTTATGCTAGGACTTATGCTATTTCCTCTGAATGACATTTTCAAAGCTGAAAATTATCTGATTATCATGCATGGTTTTCTGTTTTACAATCTAAACTTTTATTTACTTCAATTTCATCTAACATTTCTCAGTGAAAGCTTCTTTATTACGTAAAATAACTTTCAGCTCCTGATTAGAAGTCAGGATGTTTATTTTGTTTCTTTATGTTTACATATGCTTCTAAGAGCTATGTTTCCTGACAGTCTTTTGTTTTCATCCAAACGACCTAAATCAAGTTAGAATTTAAGAAGGTTTTCTCTTCTTACTCTTAGTTCAGGAAATGTAGTGCATGTTTTGTCTCACGAAAATTAGTTGCAGTTTGGATTAAATTGTGAATAGATTGTATTTATTTGTTCCTGAGCCAAAGTCCTGTAACAAGCTGCCAGTGGTAGCAACTGGTAACCACTGGACCCTACTGAGTCTTAGAATGACTGTGAGTTGTTTTAGATGAACGTTATTATATGGAGTAATGTACTATTGAAGGACCTGTTTTGGTCGGAGTGTTTTGAGGTGTTCTAAACAAGGCTATTTCTACAAGCTTTCTCTAAGATGTTTACTTACTCTCTTTTTTCGTAACTTGTGAAGTCTTTAACTGTACTTTATCTCTTGCTTAATCATGTGAAAGCAGTATGTGTTTTAGTTTTATAGGGATTTCAGTTTCAGTCACAAATTTTCAGGCTTGTCCCATTTCTCTCTACACTGCTCCCCTCCTTATTCCCCTCCTCCCCCCTGCCCCACCCCAACATTTTCCCCTTTTTTTTTCCCTGTCCTACACTACCACTCCAGTAATACCTTCCGGTGTTTTTTGTGTTCATTCAATGATATCATTACTTTTATTTCACAGAAACTGGGGAAAAGTTTTTCTGTAACAGCTTCTTTATTCCCACCCCTTGCTCTTTTCATTTTCTCTCTAGCCCATGGCAGAGAGAACAGGCTCCTCAAAATGGCATCTAGGAGGCAGCACATACCTAATTCCATCAGTTTTCACTACATCTCCAAAATATATTTGATGGACTCTTTCAGTCTCTCTTAATTATGTTTTCAGTATTTGCAGCTGACTCCAGGGCAAGCTGGAGATCAAGGTAGAAATGGGGTATGGGTCTTTGTGTGGACTGCAGTTCAGGGAAACCTTTATCTCTGTATCATCCAGGCCAAGTAGGTACAGAACAAAAATTGTCAAGCAGAACACATCATGTTCCTGCTCTAAGACTTGCAAAGAACATGGAGGTAGCATTAACAAGAACAGGTAATTAAGTTTTTAAAACACTTTTCTCTAGGGTTGAACTTCAAAGTTATTTTTTTTCCTCGTGGTTGTCACCAGCATGTCATTGAACCCTTTAGATTTTATGTGGAGCGTGTCTATTTGCATGACAATGTGTGGCAGGGAACTTCGTGTAATGTGATTGCAGGTTAATCGTTGTTAGCAATCTGCTAATACCAAACACAAGCACCTGCATGAAATTAATCTGTCTGAACTACTCACTCAAGTACTTCTGGGCCTGGGAGAGTTTGGTCTTCTACTCCCAAATAGAGGTACCTAAACCAAAAGAAATTATGGTGCCCTGAGGTATGTACTCTTGTTAACGGTGACCATAAAGGGAGGCTGAGAGGCAAGCCAAACTTGCCTGTAAGTGTAAAACCACAAGTGAAAGGACTGCTGTCTTTAAGGGTAGTTAAATGCTATTTTTTCTGAGACCAATAAGAAAGAAAAAAACAATCTAGCCTTAAGTCCAAAATGATCTGCTCTTATCTGCTTAAAGCTTAAAATTTAGCAAAGAAAAGCTGTCTTTTGCTGTCTGTTGCCCATGGTGATATGTAGGTGTTAGTAAGGAGAGGAAAGGAAAATCTTGTGCAAAAAATGTTTCACTGCACGTGAGGGACATGGTTGTAATGGCTGATGAAAATTGATTAATGGGAAGATGAGTCATCCAAGTCTAACAGCCCCTACCAGCATATGCATTTTTGAGGGAATAGAACCCAGTGCTCATGCAGTGGCTCTATACAGCATTAACTCTGAGATCTGTTAGGCTCTGGAATGGTCTCACTTGAGAAGTAATGGAGACCCCACTGTTCAAACTTTAAAATTAGACTGCAAGCTGGTGAATGTACATTAGAGAGCAGTAACTCAGAGGTTAACTTGGTTGAGAGAGATGGACATAATAGATCTAATTCCTTGATCAGCCTAAACATTATTTTTTTCTTTAGGTTTTCCACATGAATGTGCCAGCTTCATTTGTCATGGAGCACAGTACTAACCCTTAAAGTCTTACAAGAGCTGTTGTGTACAAGTTTTTATTAATTTCTATATCAATAGTTTTAGCCTCTCTGTTTTGAAGTGAAAGCAGCTTTTATTTTGCAAATTTTGCAGTAGCTGTAGATCTCTTTTTGTGCTCAAGAGCCTTTGTCTCCATTGTGAAGTGAAGTGTCTTATTTCAGGCCCAGCTTGGGTTAAGCCAGAAAGTACTAAAATACCATATTTTGAAAAAGCAGGCTTGTTGTCACAAAACTCTTCTGAATAAGTAAAACTCCCAAAGGCTGAGATCTTTGTCCTTTCTTTGAATCCTGAAATTGCTTGGAGATTTTTGTTTGTTTTGATTCACTATAGGTTGTTTCTGCATGCAAACAAATTTTCAGAGTTGCAAGTGTCTGTTTGCAAACTTCGTAAATACTCTAAAGCAACTTTCCAAAATACTGCACAGCCAGAAATCTACCAGAAGACATTTTGAACTCTCCCAATCATCTTGGTAGTCTGCTGCAGTGTTCTGACAGACATAGAAAGAGAACACCTTTGTGACCAAAGAGAACTATATTTACACTCATCCTGATATTTTGCCTTGTTTAGCAATGCTAGTCCCACTACTGCTCAAGCTGGTTTGCTGAATTCCTGTGCAGAAAAGTGAGCCTTGAAACGAAACCAGGAGTTGGGGCTAGAGAGAAAATGGCAGTCCCTGGAGAGCAGGAATATTGATGAAACCATATCTCAAGCATTCTTAATTGAAGTCAGAAAACTTGAGTCAGTGTAAATAAGAAACTGCTGATGGGCACAAGTGGCACAGAGAGGTTAGTTAAAGCTCCTGGACAATTAAAGCATTTGAGAATTGAAATACTGGTTCAAGATAAACAGCTTCCAATTTTTCTGGTTTGTTTTGTTTTTTTAACATGTATGTATGTGAAGTTAAAGGTTGTGAAAAGGCTTATGGCCAACTCAAAAAATCAAATTAAAATATTCCTGTTTAGAAAGAAAAATCTTCTAGGGAACTGAAATATATCATTGCAATATCCTGATCTTTTTGATACCAGTGTTTCTTTAGTACAGGATAAATAAATCTAAGGTGTTTAGCTTAGTAACTTTCATCTTGTTTCTTAAACAGTGATCAGTATTTAAGGCTACTTGTATATGCCAACAATACAGATGTTTTTACCAAGTGCTAAATGATGAGACAATTACTTTAAGTCTCTTTTCAGTAAAAGACATTCTGTGAACTTTAATTCTTGCAACCCATCTCTCTAGAGGGAGGAAGACATATAATGGTCACAGAGAAATGCAAGCAAATATAAAAAAAAATGCTCATTTTAGCTCAGGCTGAGGGTCTGTGTATTGGAGTTTTCTTGTAGCAGTAGCGGCTGAAAGGCAGAAAGAAGGAGAAAAAAAAAGTTCTTTATCTGTTCTGTTGACTAGAGAGGGAAAAAATGTAATTTCCTTTGGAAAGGGGGTGGGGTGGGAATGTTGTGGAGGAACAGGTACATATCAGAATGTAATAACTATGTAAGATTTTAGGGTTTGGAGTCTGTGGTCACTGGTTTTTGAGAAATATGTATATAATGGTTGTGAGCTGAACTTCTAAAACAGCCTTCCTTTTTAATGCTTTCAAACAAGGCTTTAAACGTCTTTCTTTTCTCTGAAGGAAGAAAGGTAAGCAAATGTACTTATTTTTTACTTCTGACTTTTTATCAAATTGGTTTTTTGCCTAAGATATTAGGGTTGGAAAATCTTTCTTCAAATAATGGCATCAAAATAGCACAAAATCAAGGCGATTATGATTTGTATTTCAGCACTGCACAACTAATTTGAAATTACTGGCTTGAGGCACTGAATAAAAGTTTTTAGGCAGAAAGTTTGAATTTGATGGTCTCTGTTGGAACTAAAAATACCCTCAATATAAACTACTCCATTTTTCAAAGTAGTTGGTTAAAAACCAAACTGCCACTATATGAAAAGCCTGTCTTTCTTTTAGGGCAGTTAACAGTGAAAGATAGTACCTAGTGTGTTTCTCAAATTCTGAGAAACCCACTTGTGTTGACTTGTATGAAAGTGAGTTTTAAGATATAAAGAACATGAAGAATCTGTTTGCTGTTGTGCTTTTTCCCTGGAGGAGAGGTTTAGGGTGAAAGTGTTATTACCATTACTTATATGTCTATTGCAACAGTAATGCACAGACCCTAACAGAATACTTTTTACAAAATTCTTGTAACAGTAGAGATGTATTTACCCCTGGTCTTGAATGTAAACTTTGCAAATATTTCACAAGTTAGGTGGCAATTAATTTTTCTTGTCTCCAGATAATACATTCTCGTGTTTGTTTGCTTTTCCGCTTTCTTTTACTGTTTGTCTCCTGAAAATCTTTGTGGTTAATAATAGGCTTCACAACTCCCAGGAGAAAGATCATTGTGATCACTTTTCCAAAAACCTCAGTATTGTTCAGTTCAGCTCTGAAGTTGTGTCGAGTCCAACAGCGGCAGTGGTGCTGGGCTTCCCTTGAAACAGCTGCCACTGCCCTCTAGCAGAGGCAGGAGAAGCCGCATGTGCTGCTTCACAGTGCCTGTGGTTTCGAGGCCATTGTATAAATTTACAGCATCCACTGATCCTAGCTTTAAGTTAGGACTGCACGAAGCAAAGTGGTGGATAAGAAACTGGTGTATGATTTCTTCTAATGATTGTCACCAGGGTGCTCATCGTGGGTTGTACACACTCCGGCAGCAGTAACTCTTCAAACTTCATCAGCCAGAAGTGTCTGGTTGTACTGGGTGACAGCCTCAGCCTGTCTACAGGAGCCTCTCGGGTTCACCCCTGCTATGGTCTTGCTAATGCTTTCTCAGTGTGGAAATCATATTCATAAATATGACTATTACTTCATAAAGAAACTGAAAATTAAGAGAAAGCAAGGGAACTGGTTGCAAATAGCATATGGAATTTGGGGTTCACTAAATCAAATGATGTCAATATAATAAAAAAGTGAAACATTGCAAAAATATTTGAGAGACTTTCAAATGTTTTTTGTGTGGGAGCATGTGTGCTGGGTCAGTACTTTCTCTGCTGAGGGCTTTGCTGAGCAATAAACTTGTGTGCTTCACTTGTGCTGAATTTCAGAAGTTTTCAGAGGAGTGATATTGATATTAACTGACAGGTCATCAAATTCAGCTGGATGAGGTGAGGGCTAGAGTGAGAGGGAGTTGAAGTCAAGTTTCCTTTTTTTTTTTTTTTTTCCCCTTGGGAGGTGGGATGGGGGAAGGGAGTAATATATCTGCCTGGTTTACATTGCATTGTAAACTACTTTTGTTTTAACCATAATGTAGGCGCATGAACAAAGATGCTTGTAAGACTGTAGTAGTCAGGGGAATGACGAGATCGCCAAAGTGCAGCCTGTTTTGGGGAAAACAAAATCAAAAAGCAAAAAACCCTGGAAGTGCAAAGAATGTTTTTTCCTTTTGATTAATGTTAAAGTAATTAGCAGGCAGTATGGTTTTAAAAAGGATGTAAGGACGAGTGAGGTAAAACAAAAGTCCTTGCCTGCACCTTTGGGATTATGATGAAGAATGTTTGGAAAATACCAACAGTAACTTATTCTCGCACAACATTTAATCTTTCTTTTTTTCCCCCTCTTCTTTAACATGTATTCTGTGTCATGGAAATGGAAATTAGAATGCAAGTCAGTTTAATTACTTTTGCTGTTGTTCCAGTCCCATGGATTGTAAATATTAGATTTGTGAATAGATTTAATTAGCTTTGGAGTATCTTTTTTTATATATTCAAGCAATTCTGACTGCTCTTAGAAAAAGGTCATGGAAAAAGCTGCCCACGGTGGACTTTGGTCTAGACAGGAGGTCTTCTTTATAAAAACTTGGCTGACTAGATAGAACTATAAATGTTGTATCACTGATGATGTTGTTAATCTGGGAGTAGCAAAATAACTTATGACACAGTCTTAGAAAGCAGAATATGCCATTAGCTTCATTAGTATGTGCTCTGCGATGATGTGTCCTCAAAGTAGAAAGTGACAGTGTAGTGCTATACTCTTGGGGCATGCCCATGGCATTTTGGTCACTGCATGAGGTGGAAAAGGTTGGTGACAAGAGTGTTTGACTGACCAGAGCAAAGTCAATATGAAGGACAGGTAAATGCATCAGGGCTTCTCAGCATGAGGAAATGAGTCCAGGCTGCTTATGACAGAAGACTGTGAATCTGTGAGTGTCATATTAAAGCATGCAGAGCATTCCTGTCTCTGACTTTGCAACTCCCACAGATAATTAAAGGCGGGCACAGTGTACTTGGGAGACACCATTATTTGCTTCCCTTGATCTGATGGCTGCCTGTGACAGTGACCAACACAGGCAAAACTTTGGCTAGATGGATCTTCAGTCCAAACTACTGTGGCTACACGTGTTCCTATGTGGATAGGTGTGTTTATGTTGGTGGATGAGTGAGAATCCTCTCTAAGATCCCCAAGTGAAGAAAACAGCAACATAATATGCCATGCAGTGTTTGGGAATAGGATGGAGGGTGAAGAAAGTATCCTTTCTTGGATGGAGGGTAGGAGAATAGGATGGAGGGTAGAGAAGCAAAATAATTGCAGTAAAGAAATAACAGTTACCATTTACAAATTCTCCTATTGGTTCAGTTGACTTTTATATAAATAAATCATTTTAGATTTAAATTATACTGCAATTTTAGCTGAAAAAGTGAACAAAAGCCCAAGTGGCGATGTGTGATTTGTGAAACAGTGCAGGTGTTCCATCTTCTGAAACTGTGTCCTACATTTCTCTTTCCAGATACCACACCCTCCTTCTCATGCTGTGTGGCTTTGCAAGTTCACTGGCTGTTAAAACTGCAGGGTTTACTTGACAGTAGAAGAGTATTACTCTATGTTAGTATTAAATATCGTGGCCACAGTGCTTATGGAAAGTGCCATGGAACATTGCAGTTTTGTGCTGCAGTAACCACTGCTGTGGTCAGTGCATCCAGGCTTCCTTGACACCTATCCTATGGTTGGTGTATCTAAAACTCCCCAAAGCATTTCCACCGTGTTCAGTTGCAGTTTGGTTGCTGAAACTTGTGGTGGTAGCTCTTTCTGTGATACGAAGGACCAGACTCATTTAATGTAGCTCATTCTTTAGGGAGCTCTGTCAAGTGTATTTGGTGGCTCAGACCGATGAACTGGGTCCTTAACAGCCCCACATAGTTATAATTTACTGTAGTAATCCCAGAACTGCTTCTGAAGAATGGCTTATTTTTGATTTCAAGTTTTTGAAGGAGTCTCAGTCTTCAGTCTCCTGAAGGAGTGTGAAGTGTCATCTGCTGCAAAAAGCTGAAATTATGGATGACAAGTGAGACAGCAGCGTTTGCATCTTGAACCTGATGCAGAGGGTCTGAATTACCTGTGGGAAAGCAAAGGCAATATGACTGTTTTCATATTTTATGAGTGAATTACAGCTAGGACTCATACTTACCACAGCAGAACACTCAGGTTCATGAACCAGTGCAGGTCAGCTATTTAGGTGACACGTGGAAAATCTGTTTTGGCTCTTGGACTGAGAACTCTAAACTCATTTCATAAGTGAAAGGTTTTGGCAGAGCAATTCTCAGTAAAGGAGGGAATTTCAGGCACCTTCATAAATGCAGTGCTGGATGTCTGCCTCCACTGACATTCTAATTTTTTCTTTTCCTGCCAGAAATCTTTTCTTTTCTAAAAATATTTACTTGACTCTGCATATTGCTGCCTAATCTAAAGATGGATAATATAGTGCTGATTTTAAAATCCCAACTGGTACAGGACATAAGAATCACTTTTAAAACATTGCAAAAATGATCCCTTTGGAACAAATTTTTTTAACTGATTATGCTCTTTTGGGTGTAGTGTGGTTTCTACACTACCAACCCCCCACTCCCTCTCCCTGTAACCACTGCTGCCGTCCTAATCTTCTAGACCATTTAGTACCCTCCTCTTATCCTAAGTAAAATACAATTGCTGGCTCTGATATTCATTAGGTGATAATCCAGATTAATTCAGACTTTGATGTAGAAACAAGTCCTATTTCAGCTGCCAAGAAATCCATATCGCCCCGTGGAAAATGCACACACACATGCACGTACACACACGCGCACACAGTATGTAGATTGCCTTAAAGAAACTGTAGCTAACCACCTTATTAGTATTCCTCCCTCCTCTGTGTTTCACTTGCAGCAACAGAGGGCTGAGCAAAATGCAGTAGAACAGGGACAGAGACAGAGCTGGCAATCATCTCGGTGCAGGCTGCTGAATGTAGGGGGTGGGGGGGATGCAGCAAAGCAAGATTAATAACCTTGCCATAATCCTGTGCACCCTGGAAGGAGATACCTCCGGTGACTGAGCTGTTCTTGTCTTGATTAATTGGACTGAGTGAATGAGTGGCTGGCAATCCACCTGGTTTGGAGGCGACCCCCTGGTTTTGCTGCTCTCTGAATCCTCTACCCATCTGGGAAGGTAACAGTGAGACATACCATCTGCAGCACACACAGCAGCTATTGGAGGCTACTACTGACAGTTTGCACTACAGTTTTTTGGTGAGCAAGAAGCCAGGTATATTGTACAGTAGGATATTTCTGTGCTCAAGCTACCGAATTTCACAATCTGGTCCTTCAGCAGCCCCCTACGCTCCCTTTCCAATTGCCTTTGAGTTCTGGGCTTACTTTTGGCATAGTCTCCTGGACGCATTTTGCTGGGGATGGAAGAGCAGTAAATGGAACCTCTGAAAACTAATTGTTTTGCTTCTGTGTGACTCAAGAAAGAAAAAAGCTAAAAGAATTAAATCCACTTGGAGGAATTTAAATTTCTTTCTGAGAAGTTTATAGAGGGACTGTTCTAAAGGTAAGTCCAGGGGATTGTCTACCCCTTCGGTTTCCTTGTTTGTTTCCTGCTTGCTTGCTTAAAGTAGGGAGAAAAGGCTAAAACATTAGTACTGGGTGCATACGGAGTGTGGTGTTTGTAAAGTCTGTGCTTGTAATTTGCATCCCCTTTTTACTTCCTATTCTGTCTTTTTTTTTTTACCTCCTTCTCCTGCCATTTGCACAGCAAAAATGCTTGCAAAATAATAATCTATAGGGCTTCTGGAAAATGTTAGTTAAATAGCACTATAAAGCGCCTTTTATTTCAAAGGTAGTAGAATTTCTAGGAAGAGAAATCTTTTTGTTAAACAAGCTAAAATATTTGGAAAGTATCTAGAATGGGCAAGAAATATAGTTTATACAGTATCTTCAATAGAAGCCTCCATATTTTCATAAATCTTGTCTAGTTTTTTCTCTGCATTTCAGTCAGCTCTGGAATGATGAATATGTAAGTACAAAGCTGTTTCTGCTGCTGTTAGCCAAAGGAGAAGGTAGCAGAATAGAAATTTGTGGATTTGTGCATCCACTTACATGAAGTTCATCTGTTTGCTTCTCATTAACCTTTTGAATGCTGTTTTCATTTTTTTGGAGTTTTTTTGGCTACAGAATTTATGCAATATGTAAGACCTAACAGACTTATGGTATAAAGTGCCAATCACAAATGGGGTCTTGTGGGCCATTAATTTTTGGGATGGGGGTGCTACTAAGCACTCAGGTGACCAAAGTAAATGCCTCATCCAGCATGGTTCATGGAACTCCAGAATTTCCGGAGATCTATCAGTTGTATTGCTCTGGTGCCACTCAGTATTTCAACCTGGCACTTTTCCTCCCCCTGCACCCCCTTCTACCAATGCAGTTTCTACTGTAACAGTAAGACTGTTGTAGCCTTTCCCATTGTTCCGTTAAATAATAGAAATAAAATGCCATTGCACTGCAATAGCATCAGAGGTCTTGTAGTTAAGCTTTTTTTTTTTATTGCTGCACTGATAGTACTTAGCATTCCCAAGGAGGCAAGCAAACCATCTGTAAATACATTTCAAAGATGCTTCGTTCTCCAAGTGCAATTGCTAGGTACTCATGCCTTTTCAGTTATATGAATATGAATGACTAATATTGAAGAATATCTCTTTGGAATACTGCATAGCTGGATACGTGGTGTAAATAGACAGGAATCAAAATACAGTTCTACTGAATGACCAGATGCTGAGGGGCTTCTATAAGTATGTATACATATGTAATGTATGCAAAGAAAAGGGGAATTACATCAGATTTGTAAATACAAGGACACATCAAATAAGATGATCTATTTGGTACAAAGAAGTATAATGACCCTTCTTGTAATAGATCCTGTGTTGTAAAGCTAAAAACTTAATGAAAAGGCTCTGCTTCAGAGTAATCAAATCACTTTATATTATTGCATCCTGTCAGTCAGTCCCTCTATTTCCCACTGGTTTTGCATAATAGCTTTAAAGATGGATTAAGGAAGAAAGGAGAACTGGTTATAGGTGTGTTTCCCCTCATTTTCTGGAAGTGATGCTTCTGTATTGCATGTGCATTTACAGTATATGATTATGACAAACAGATCTTTCTGGGCAGGATGCAGTTTGCCATAGTTTTCCCTCATTGTACTTTCCTCAAGCCCTGATTTCATGTAGCACAGCAATCTTATTTCACCAGGTTCTCTTTTAACTATGGGGAACAGTCTCTGTGTAATGAGGGCTAAAAAAACCCAAGTGTGTGTGTGTGAGAAGAAATGAAAAAATGACAACTCACAATTTTTAGAGCCTTATCCTGGTTTTAGAATTGAAGTATAGAATGAGACCATCAAAGCAGAGATGTTGACTGGATGAAAGCAGGGGACAAATGTTCTGTCTGGAGATGAAACTTTCATAATTCTAGCGAAAAAGATGACATGTTTTTCTTCACTTCCATTTCTATGTATTCTGATGTATGGAATATAATTTAGTAGTGTTGCCTTAAACTGAGTGGAAGAGCAGTCACCTGTATGCTGGAAAAGAAGTATGTCATCACTCTTCATGGTGTCCAGCTGTTATAAATCATCTGTTTTTTCATGTAGTCAAGTTTTTTCATTATCTTATATTGCAGACTAAAGCAAATGGTGGTTATTTGGTGTTTTTAACAGGCTCGCTGGAGAGGAAACCTGATTCTCTTCCCATGTTTCCCCAGTTGTGTTGGTTTAGTAGATTTTCATTAGAACTTTTCTCGGATTTTGATTCAGATTTCTTAATTGTACTGTCACACTTGCTATTTTTGGGAGGTTTTTTTGTATCTCTTATACATGATATTGTATGTAACATAACATGTTATCACAGGATCAATTTCGTTTTTTAATACTATTGCTATTCTAATGGTAAGAATGGAAATGAGTAATACTCAGTTCTAGCAGGTTTTATGTGGGAACAGACTTTAGCACCTGTTGGACTGTGGGGGGTTTTTTTGTTTTTTAAAAAAACCCAAACCAGTAGTTAATCTGTAAAAAGAATATTAAGTGTTTCATTTTAGTGACCCTTAGAATTTCAATTGCATTTCAGAATGTAATGTGCCATATGCCTTCAGTCTCACCTAATGCGTAAAATGCTTTCTCCTCTGTGCTCTTTGGCTGCTTGTGTGAGCTCAATCCACTACACTTTGTGCATTTTGCTGGAATATGACAGGAAGGCCTGCATGGGTCTTGCAGTAAGTGTGTCATGGGTAACGTGTCTCAGTAGGAATATGGGTACAATGAGATTCTCATGAGCTGAATTGTCTAAACATTGTTTGAAGAATAAGTGGAAGATAACTGAAATTTCTTTTTCACTTAGTTCCAGTTAATTGAACAGCTTCCTTTTCTTGTTGCTGAAGTCAGCCAACCAGGCACTAACCTTCTCCAGCACATGTTTCTGTGTTTCTAAGACCCAGGGTACTTTACACATGAATTCTTTCTTTCTTCTGAAACAAGCCGGGCTGACAACTGGTAAGGCAATCTTGAAGCAGTGCAGTGGCATAGAAGTAAGGGGAGGCTGGGAAAGAGGAGATGTACCAGCAATTCCAGGACTTAAACCGAAAGAATAAGCTCTGTGGGATGGCAGAATATGTCATTTTGATTGCTGACTCATTGTGTTGGTCTGCAATATTATCTTACACTAATGTGATGACACTGGCCTGGTTTTGAAATAAGGAGGCAGGAAGTTTATCAGGAACACATTGCTTATGAACATGTACTACTCTGACAAATGCTCTGATTGCTGGAAATTCATGCAGGTGGACTTAAGGTTTTTTAACTCTTTAAAAGAATTAATAGTAAGTAAAATTTACTTTTTGCCACTTGAAGGAAAATGAAATTACAAATACATTTGAAATGACAGTTAGGTGAATGAAGTAAATTGCATTCCTCGCTCCATTTCTGGATTACTCTCCTTCCCATTTTTTTCATTCTGTGTCAAAAGATAAGGTTTAGGAGTGAAAGAGACTCTAAATTCCTGTTCCTGGGCTGCCAGGCAAATATGGTAGAGAATATGCTGCTTAAGAGTCTTGAATCTAAACCCAGTTAATTTTAATTTCTAAAACCAATTTCAGTATTCCTGGTTGGAAGTGTGAAAATGAAGTTTGTTTGGGAGATTTGCTTAATTTCTTAGCTTGTCAAAAAGACAGTTAATTGGGTTGTTTAGGGAAGACACCAATTGTGGTGCTACTTACTATTTGGCTTTTCATAGATTGAGGTAGCTAAGAAGGCCTCCTTGAAAAGTAAGAGTTCCTTATATTTTTATCAAGTTAGTGCAGAAGTTCGTATATTTTTGAGATGTATAAGAAAAATTTAAAAATGAGAGGATATGTTTATTTAGACATTGTAGCTTTCAGGAGTGGTCCAAAAGAGTAGTGTTGAGGGCATGGTGTATATACAGGTGGGTATCTGCTTCTAGAGGCTGTTACTTTTCAGATTGCTAAGACAGCGAAGTCAGCCAACTGCAAAGTTAAGATTAAATGACCCAGTGGTATGCTGAGTTTTCTACAGCCATTTCATGTCGCTAAGCAGGAAACTTAGTGTTTTGGTGCTCTCAGAATCTACAAGATGCTGCCATGTAAGAGCTCTTGCTGCCAACTTAGAGTGGTTACATAAGGTAGAATCCTATTGATCCTGGGGGAGGATGGTGGGCAGAGATTTCTTCAGAAACTGGAGACTTTCTTTCTCAGAACAGATACTGCAGAGGCAGAACTGTAGCAAGAAATCTAGGTCTCTTCCCAGTATGTATTGAAGAAACTTTTTGCACAGCCAATCGTTTTGTAATTTGTCAAAATTTCTTTACTCAACTGGCCATCAGTGGTAAGTATTCTTTGTATTTTGCACCTTGCAGAGGCTAACAGAAAAAACAAAAACAAAAGCATGCTTAAATGAAGCTCATATCTGCAGACATGAAGGGCTTCTCTTCCTGCATTTTTTGCACATCTTTGAGCTTGCAACCCGTGGCCAACAGATTTTTCCGTGAGGTCCATTCTAACCTCTTTGATAATTTTAGAAGTTTCAGTAGATTAAATTTATGTCAAGGACTCATGAAGTCCAGCATGCACTAGTAACTACAGAATAAGTTCCAGTCCTGTTGTTTGTTCTGCTTAAAAGAGTAAGAGCAGACTTATATCAGTCTCTGTTTAGCTTCTCTGAAACAGCTGGTTTGGTATGAAGGAAAGATGACAAGTGAGGTGGGAGGGCAGTAACTCTTTTTTGGAAATGTTTGCTTAATTTCATTTAACTTCCCGTGGGAGCAATAGAGGGCCTCCCCTTTCTGTTGTTTAGTTGTAGGAGAAAATGCTGTCAGTGCAACATGGAGGTATCAAGAAGTGGGCATACTTTTTGTGGAACCTTGACTTTCTTTTTCAAATTTGTATACCAGTATATAAACTTTACTGTCTTTTCTGGTGTCCCAGTAATAAATTGGCAAATGAGAAAGGAAAGCAGTGCTTCTATACTGGAAGTGGTGCACCACCAGCTTATTAAACACATTAAAGACATCATTTTGGTGTAATTATGTAAACCAAGGGATGGCACTTTGTCTGTGTGATTTCTCCCTCATTGCTTATTGTTCATCAGTTAAGCATTGCTGAAAGCATCAGTAGTAGCTTCTAGTTGAAGAGACAAAGTGAAGGTGAGTGCTCTGAGGTTTAGGCCTTTTTCCAAAGGCTTCATGTTGGGGCTCCATTTTTTTCAACCTATTTTTCATTTTCTCTGGAGCCACTCCTGATAACTGTGCATTTAATGCAAGCCTATATATCTTCATTATACCTTTGGTTATTTCAAGGAGAAAATTATGCACTTTGAAACTAAATTATCTACCTACTTAACACCTGCAAGAGTAGCTGCCTTCTGGAAAGCAGAAAGTTCAGTAGGGAAAACTGGAGAGAAAAGGGTGGAATAAGGTGAGCTCAGAGACTACCCCAAAGGAAAAAGTAGTTTTCTATTCCTGCAAGAGTAGAAATAGGAATTGCATTGTTCAGACTGCATGTGGAAGAAAGTTTTCATTTTGCATGGAAAGTGTATTTTGGCAGTTTGGCTGGGAGAAAATGGGTTGTAGAGTGTTCTTTGAAGCACCTCAAGCACTTGCTTCAGAAATAAGTCAGGTCTCAAGTCTCCATTTTTATTTCGAATAAAGTTAATAACAGGAGTGGCATTATGAAAACTCCATAAGGGATTTGGAACTCTCTTGAAAAAAGCTTTGAAAACTTAAGGCTTGGACTTGTCTAGGAAATTTGAGCTACAGTTCCTTACATAAAGGAATATATATTAAGTAAAAATAAAACTCAAGTCAGAACAGAACTTCATGGAAGTACTGCTCCACCAAAAACTCTTCAGTTATTGTATTTAAATTGGGTTGTAAATATTAAAGTCATGTTCTTTATCTGTTCAGCTATGCAATCATTCCTCTCATTAACTAAAAATAGTTAACATTAGGATCAGTTGAATTCAGAAAGCCTGAGGCATGCAGAAGAGGTAATTTACTATGTAGGTATGCAAGAGCCTAAGTAGCCAGAAATAGGTTCAAATCAAGTGATACACTGAAAATTTGTATCATGTAATAGAAGTGAATGGGAAGGTATTTTCATTACTGGAAAAGAAAATGTTCTGATTTCTGGAGATCATAAACTAGATCTCAGAATATTTGACAATGGCAGTTTTTATGTAATCAGCCAAGTCTCCCATGAAAAATATAAACCAAAACTGTGTAAGTTTTGACCATTTTCAGCAGCTAAAAAAATATGGATAGCTTTATATTGTCAGCTCTACAATATGCAGAGGAATTTGACTGAGATGATGTATGGCTGGATTAATGTAACCTGTGCCATCAGGAAGTAAATACTTTTCTTTCTCCTCTCCATGTTTCATATCACACCAGTTCCAGGTGGTTTTTTGCCTCTGAAGTTGCAGTGGGTGCTTGCAGTGGAGTGGGCTGTGTACGGTAGTATTGCTCAGAGGTACTTCTTGTTTTCCTGTGACCTGCAGGAGAGTGTCTATGCTCTTCACTGGAGAGCAAAGTGGCCTCGGGGAGCAAGGATTGCCCTGGTCCTCCTTGGATCGTCCTGCCCTGCAACTACCTTGTGATTTAGATGAGTGGTAAGGGAGAGAGAGTATAGCCTGATTTGTGAGCTTTCCTATTCCTCCTTTGTCATTGATATTCAAGGCTTGCTGCAGTAACCCGATGCCCTCCTTTTACAGAAGTCACAACCCTTTCAGACCACAAAAGATCCCTTCAGACTGGGATTCCCCTGACAATCAGCTTTATAGTTTAAGCAGCTTTATGCAATACTGACAACAGTGACAGTTGAGAGAGGTAACTAGGAGACTTCTTGTATTATAAATACTTGGCTTGGGAGTGTGTGCTTAAGGGTCTTAAGCTGCCTAAAAGAGTCTCTTAATCTGCCTTAATTCTTGTTATTATATTCTTTTTCTGAAGTAGGCGGAGATGCAAAATCTTTCTTTTAATTTACGTGAATAGAGAAATTCCACACCTGTCTCATTAAACATTGTATTTTTATGTGATATTTTATGATTTATATGTTCTACTAGACATGTTTACAGAATGTAGAAAGGCAGGAAAAACTCTGTAAAATATTTGTCCCAAAAACTTATATTTATGTAATGTAATTTCCCATTTGAAATCAAAGCTTTGCTTTGAATCATGAAGATTTCAATGATTTTTCCATCTGGAATGTAATGGAAGATTCTGAGGTCTAGGAGTGAAGAACAACAGCTTACTTCATAATCTCTTATCTCTCTGTGACATAAACCTACTCCTTTGTCTCTGTCTCGGAATGAGCCAACTTGAATGTTTATGTTGGTGTCAGCAGGAAACAAGCTTCTCCAAAATCACCCTTCTCCTTATGCTTTTGGATATGGGAGGGGAAACTGTAGGAGAATATAGGAAACCCTATAAAGTCATGGCCTTGAGAATACAGAGGAAGTAGAGATGGATAAAGTTACTGCTCTGATATTCATAAATATTTGCTTTGCTGGTAAAAGTGAATTTTGTTTTTATTGAGGGAGGAGAAAAGTCATGACTCGACAAAATGTGCTTTCTAAATCTATGAATATTTGGAAAAATAACATTCATTTCTAAATGTAACATGAGTAATTATTTCCTAAGGTTATTTTGTCCTAGTTTAATGTCTATTATACAATGAGAGTGGTCTCCTTTTTTAAGCAGAAACCATGCCTAAGCTTTTAACACTTAGGTTCTTTTACTTCTGAATGTTGCTGATAGTTGTCTTTCTTTCTTTCCATATGGTTTAACTGTAATTGGCGTACAAGAAGGCTGCTTTCATGATCTCGTCCAGGCCCTTGGGCAATGGAAATGAGTAGGTACTTCCAATAAGGATATCAGCTTATGAGAAAAAGCATTTGACCTCCAGTTGTTCTGCAAATTGTTGTCTAAATAGTACTTTTCAAATGTAGATGCATTTCTGAAGTCACTTCAGGCTGAGACGTGTTTAATTATTTAAGCCTAGCGGTGAGCACTACAAGAAGCAGTGGAGAAAAGGTCACTGGAGCAAGAAGAGCTTGTCTTCTACAAAAGGCCCTGATGTTCCATTTGATTTTAGTAGGATAACAGAGACACTAGAAAACATTAAGAATTTAAGGTGACATGGGCTTTTTACCATTGTTAGTAATAGGACTGGAAATTGCCTTTTGTTAGTGTAATACTATTTGAATTTTTAATATTACAAAGCTAAATAAATGTTTTAATTGTTTCCTTTTCTAAAACAAATCATGAATATTCTCCTACACTAAAAATGTTTTGAGCAAGACTACTAGTATAATACTGCAGTTTGTTTTTTCTTTTAACATCACATCTTAGAGGCTGCTACTTGAGCTGTTGGGATTTTTTTTTTTCAGTTCTTCAGAGTCTCAATTTTTTTTAATGATTTGATGTTACTATTGAGAAGGAGTTGATGCGTGGGTAATATGAGATGAAACTAATGTGTTTTGTCCTTGCTTTCATCCCAGATTGGAAGTCTGGTGAATTCTGTTGTTTTAGTAGACAAAAGAAAATAATACACCTAATCAATTGTCTCATTATACATGATCTATCCATTAGACATGATAAGCCCCAATAGTACTGGAAATATGCATAGCCGTTAAATCTAGGGTAGTGCTCTGGCACTTTTGGAGGGAGCAGGCTCTTTTTCTCTGCTTGTTGACATTAACAAAGTCCAGGTAGGTGTGGTCAAAAATAATAGTCTTATATTTGATGTACTATGGGGCGTATGCAGCTACTTTGTGATCTGTCTTACTTGCTTTTGCTTTCTCTGTGACCAGTTTTCCTGTAGGGTAAAGAGTGTATAGATTTATGTGCTGTATAGGCTACTAAAGCTGTTATTGAGCTATTGCATTATGCTGGTAAATTGCTCCCCCAGTGCATGGCTACTACCCCTCAGGACAAAAATGAGAAGCTTCCCTGCTGCCACCTTGTGTACTTCTGACACTTGTGCTATTTCTGATTAACTTGCTTTCTCTGTATTACAGTAACAAATATCTTTAATGGCATTTCATTATACATATGATGCCCCAAGTTTCATAAAATGAGGAAATGCTTTTACTTGCTTGGGCTTTCAATTTCTACTTGCAGGCGCTCAGCAAGCAGTAATTTTTTTGAATTTGTTGTTGAATGGCTGTTAAAATGCAGTCATTTTGTGAGATAAAGCAATACTTCCCTTTAGAGATCATACTATTTAAATTGGCAGAACTGGAACAAAATGGGATGCCCAGCCAATGCATTGTTGCAAGGATCAAGGCTGTGGTTCAGATATTTGGTCTTTCACTACCTGTGACCTTTAATGACAAAATTATTCTATTAAGCTACTCCTCCCCAGGCAGGAGTGAGGAACAGTACACTGGTGTTGCCTTGATGCTGCTTTTTGCATTACCTTCATTGGTTAAATAGATTTAAAACTGCACTGCAGTAGTGTAGGACAGACGGAGAAATGGATCACACTGGAGGTGCCTGCATCTGAACTACCTGCAACAAGCTCTGTCTAGAACTAATGCAACTGCTATTCACATTGGATGAGGGCAATAAGAGTGGATCACCATGTCAGAATAGTGGGCAGCTTTTGTGTAATTATCAAGGTTAGTCTTGGCTTTGTTTGTAAATACTGCCATTGTCAATTCATTCTTGTTGTTTGCTTGCTTGTATGCCCTTTGCCGGTAAGGATGGACATGAAATATGCAAGCAGCTTCTGACTCATTCTCTTCCACACTGGCTAAAGAATAATTTGAGGAGGATTAAGCACGAGTTGAGTCACTAAATCAACCATGAAGTTCTGACTTGCTATATTGGAGGCTGTGTCTTGCTTTCCTTTGTTTTGCATAGCCCCCGTTCACAGTGGGTGTGAAGATCCAGCCACAGTCTGTACAGCAGCTTATGCTAATACATCGTGTTACAAATCTTGCTCTGGAATTACAAGGTTGATTGTTTCCCCCAAGGGTAGAAACAACAAAGTGGGACTGTGAGATCAGTTTGAATAATAAAGATGAATATTACAAAACCCATACAGGTGTTGAGCTGCTTTAATTGCTTTGTAGCTGCATAGGGAAACTCGAGGACAGATACAGCTCTGAGGACACTGACTGGTAGAACTCAGAAGAGCTGGACCTTGTAGCAGCTCCAGGGCTTAGAGACCCTACAGCAGCCCAGCCAGCTGATCCCAGGAAAGGCTCTGATTGCAGTGTTTGGTAGAATAACACCTGTAGCAAGAGTTTTAACAAAGTTAAGATTATGGTGCCTTGAAGCTTATAGTCACAAATTTAGAGGAATCTCGGCTCCCCGAAGATGATCCATATGGCATTTAATGAATATGAAGATTATTGGCTTCCATCAAAAAGTAATATGACTGTGGTGATTACTCTTAAATTTATGAACTATAATAAAACATTAATACAACATACTCCTGTTGCACTTGTTGAATTATGCCATAGCATTTAATGTTTGGGTTGAATATTTCTGTTGAACTTGATTGGAGGATCCAAAAATAGAAAATTATTAATAAAAAGCAGATTTTCACCTTTACCCACTTTGGTATGTATTTCTTTACGGAGCAAATATATTTAAGTTTAGGCTTTTATTTACCGTTGAAGCACAGAACAGCACTGTAACATTTGACCCCTTCTCATCTGTTGTGGTACAGAAGATTTGTTTAAAATCGTTCATAAAGATGGTGGCTTTGAGTTCTGGTTTTGGAAATTAATGCATTAAGAACTTGCAAATTCATAAGAGGTGATGAAACTATGTGGAGTTTAACGTTTTCAGTTCTTGGATATGACAGAGAAAATTTAAACTATGTTTGCATTCATTACTATGTATGTATAGCCTTCCCATAGAAAGCTTAAAAATAATTTAAAATTCCAAATCTGAACAAGAAAAAGCATTGAGTCTTTCAAGACAGTCCCTACCATCCTCTGCATAAATACAACTATGATTTAAAGAACACAGTAACACTTTGGTTTCGTTATGATGTTCTGTCACCGTCAACGAGGTTGTGTCTCTATCAAAATACTTTGGGCTAGTTTTTGTTATGAAATAACTTGAATTGACCTTGTCTTTTGACTTCAAATCTGCATAAATACAGATAATCCTCTTGTCTCTGTTGCCTTCATCATTCTCTTAACACTGCCTGACACTAACATTTTCAGGCTTTATTTAGAGAGTAACACAGTATTCATTGAGAAATCCATTCCAATTCTTGTTTATACAGCTAGAAATAGTGTGTATGAGCATATACACACATCTATTATTTCAGAAGTTTCAAGTGCTTCTGTCGTAATCACTTCTGCTACAACAGAAGCTGATTTTCTGTCCAAAGCACTAAAACTTCCTGTACTTGTGAGGTGAACAACTATCAGAAACTGTTTAGATGACCTTTTTGTTTTTGTTTTAGCCTGTGGAAAGAAGATTAAGTTTCAGCTGGAGTTGGAACTAGTGTCCCCGCAGCCTTGTCTCCGAACATTGGCTGCAGGTTTCGCTAACCACAGCCATTTGCCGCCTCCCCCATAGAAGCTTCCTCCGCAAGCCTTTAGAAAGACTGTATCTGGAGCCCAGCATTAAAGGACCATTTAAGTGAGCCCTATCTCTACATTAAATCTTTTTAATCTTTTCTCTTTGCTGTTTTCTTCCGAACTCCTTACTGAGTTTTATCACGATTGAAAGTAGCTCAAAAATCGGTTTGTTTTCTTGGTGACCTGGAGCTGCTTTACACGTAGCTCTTAAAGAAGCGCCTCTTCTAAATTCCGTGTATGATGGTGCAGCTCAAGCCTTGGGAGCAGCCACCAGCAGAGCTCGTGGAGCACGGGTCCAGCTGCCTTTCCTGCCTAATTGCAGGGGAAGGGGAAGAGCGGAGAGGGGAGACAGCAGGGCTGACCGCGTTACAGCATCGTGCCGCTAAGCGAACAGGCGGAGGTGGTGCTGACAACTCATTAGTTCATTAGCTGCGGGTATTGTTGTGGCTTAATATGCTTACAGGCAAGCATGTAAATCCAATAAAAATGAGGTGAAATGGCCTTATTACCTCTCCCAATCTCCCTCCTCCCTTTTCTCAGAACAGTAACTTCTCTGATAAGAGGTATATAATTTATTTGTTACCTGCTTTTGACCTGAGAAGCTAGCTAAGGCTCAGGGCATTGAGTACTGTGTTAAGAAGAGATGTTGATGACTAACTTTTCTGAATCAGTTCACTGAGTAATGAAGGAATTGAGCAACAAAACAGTAACCTAAGCTTACTTCAGACATTGCTCAGTTAAAAAAAAAAAAAAAGCCTTATGTTTAGAGTAAGAAATGGGCAGCTTTCGTTTGTGGTGTATGAGTTTTGATCACTCTCTCTGATCCTTTTGGGTTTTTTTGTCTGGAACTGGACTGGCTGATGTGACCACTAGTCATTGAGCCATCTCTGCCCAGTCAGGGTTGCGGAGGTTGCTGTATAAGGTACTTGGTTTGATGAAGGAGACTAAAATAATCTTGTAACTATAATGAATAATGGTTGTTGGTACCTTGGAACAGCAAAAATTTTATAAAACCCGTTTCTTTCCTAGATGGAAGAACACAAATGCTCCACACCCCTCCCCTTTATAATTTTAATTTTTTATTTCTCTGCTATAGGGTCCTTTTGCCAGGTTGAATTTGGTTAGTGTGGAGTGTCAGAAAGTAAATGAAAGTACTTTGGATCTATTTAGTTCCTAAATGAACAATGAATGTTTTCCCTTGAAAGAAAGAGACTATCTGGCTGCTTATGTGCTGGAATAGCTGGTAGGGTTAGAATTATCTTTTGTAATCAGAGTAAAATCTCATTCAGACAAATATAAAGTGTTCAAAACTCTTATTAATGATTCATGTAGGTGTGCATAATCACATTACTTTTACCTGAGTCATGCTTTTAAGGTAGTTTTTAAGTCATGAGGTACTAAATTTGGAAGACGTGAAATCTTCAGTTCTACCCTAGATGAAAGCTTTTCAGCAAAGTGCTATGGCCAAAGGGTAACATTTGTGCAAAGTCCAAAGCTGCAAAATACTGAAGTTTCCTTTAATTATGTCAAGTTGAAATTGGCCTAAATAGAAGTTATGACTATAAAAATTAAACCTATGACTCTGTCAGAAAACCAGTTATGTTCAGACTCTAACGACTTGGAAAGTGATCCCATGTCTATAGGCAACCTCACTACCAGTGTAACAGAGTGTGGGACTGAATTCAAATAAGTGTTATTTCAATTTTTGTCAATCCACTTGACTCTTGAAGTATAATACCTTATTCTTGCTTGCCATGTAGAACTAGTCTTGCAGTAGGAAATTTAGTGGCTTGATTTACAGATGGGCTAAGTGATTTCATACGTCGTTAATACTTATGAATCCATCAGTTGGGAAAAAAATCTTCTAATTCTACTTATTCTAAGTGTGTAAGCATGATTAATTTTAGATTCAACCTTGAAATACAAAGTGGTCTCTTTTCTTTCTTTTCCTTTCCCCATTAAAAAAAAAAAATCTGCATCTGTTAAATGGAATTGTCCATGAAGTTTTGTAAGCCTGGAGAGAGAACAGTCCTTGAAGTCTTTCAGGGCTATTTTGAAAATCATTGTGGAAGTAGGGCTATTCTTCTTCCGTGTTTCTTTCAACTATCAAAATCTCGAGAATCACCAGCCTTTGCCTTTCTGAAAACATTACTTCTTGTGGCAGCTTGTTAAACGGCAGCTGATGCTAGGACTTTACATGTGTATGTGAAAAGCTATAGCACAAATCAAACACATGTAGAGGACTATAATACATATATTACTGGTAATAAGGTACATTCACAAGATGGAAATTATTCTAATTCTAATATACACATGGGGAAGTCAGGTGCTCATAGTAAGGCATGCTAGAGGTTTCTCCCTTTAAAGCACTTTTTAACCATTTAAAAATGTTTCAGCATCCTTTGGATTCAAAAAACCAAACTAATAAATGGCCACTTTCCAAACAGAAAATGATAATGAAATACCGGTAATTTTGGTGTGTTTGTCTCGGGGTAGAACTTTAGGAGCATCTTGCTACTTAGCTAATGCTCACTCATTTGTTATGTTTCATATGGGTCAGCATATTGGGGTCTTCTGTTGGTGGAAGTCCAGTGCAACACTGGGTATTCCAATCAGCAAGATATTATGAATGTTCTTGCAGGAAAATCCACTTGCATATTGAAATTGTGCAAATACCACAAAATTATAATGAAATGTGCCATGGTTAATTCTGTGCCACAAGTTAAGGTATTAATCTTTTTGTTTAGGATATTAAAGAATGAATGAACAGTTTAACACATGGCATGCTACTTCCAAATAACTCTTCAAAGGACTAGAACAGATGTGTGAAATAAAAAAAAAAAAAAAATTAAAAAAAATCACTGTTTTCTTGGTTTCTTCTTTAGCTATGAAGAAGCAGTTTTCTGCCCTGTAAATGATTCTTTCTCCTGCTTAGAGCCAGACCTTTATTAATAGTTTGTATAGTTGTCAGTAATTTTAGAGCTCTTTTGAAAACAGTTATTTTCTTCCACTTTTGTCTCACTTTCTGTTCTTATCTGTGTAAACTTTGTCCTTTTCTGGGAAGAAAGACACTTTTCTTTCCCTCTGGAAATCTCACTTGACATTTAACCAGGGATGTTTGTAAGAATGTCAGATTGATGAGAGCTGTTTGCTGAAGTCTCACCATGTTCATTCAGCTGAACAATATCTGTTGTTAACAGCTGTAATTATTATGAACAGGTTTAAAAGGACAAGCTTATTGCTGTACTTTGGCAAGATGCTTTTGAGCTGTTGGTTACTCAGTAGGAGTACTTGGTGCATTATGTTGCTTTTTATCATCAAAGTGCTTACAGATATGGACTAATGAAGTGCATCAGAGGCTATCTGTGGGTCCCTTGGTTGAGGCGAAGTAAATAACTGCCTCTTTGTTTATGTTGTACAATTTGTGAGTGTTTGGGTTCATACTAACAGGCAAGAGGTAAGAGACATGGCCCTTTGGTAATTGAAGTATGACTTTTGTTGAAGTTTTGCTTGTGACTTTTGGACATGGCTTCACGTTTCCATATACCCTATGGGCATTCAGTAACCATCATTAAGGTTGGAAAAGACCTCGACTATCATTGAGTCAAACCATATAAAGCTTTGCTTCTCTGGTAAGACAAGACAGCACAGGTGTGGCTCTGAAATCAAGGTGAGGTAGCAGGGGACCTCCATACTGAAGGTGCTGGAAGCTGCTACAAGTAAGAACTTCCAGGAACCTTGGGAAAATGAAATAAGCTGAGTTTTGGAGTTAGAAATGTGCAATATTTGCAACTCAAGCAACAAGTTGCATTACTGAATCTTATAGTCCTTTAGTTTTTATCTGGGATCTCTTTTATCACACAAGTTGATGGTTGTTCTGCAAAGAAAAATGAAACAAAGCAGATTACTTGGGCTTAACAGAATTGTCATGTGTCTTCAAATATCTCTTAGCTAGCCAAGCATGGGATGTGAAATAAACATGAGATTCCTGTACTACACTGAGTATATTGTACTTTATTCTGGGCAGGTATTTAAACAGATAAGTACTTGAGCCCAGGCTCTAGTGACTATTTGTGCTAATTGATAAAAAGATTGCTGCATAGTAGCCTAAATGGTAATTGGGCCATATGTTAGGAAAAGAAAGCACACGTTTTGCCAGCTGACTCTGCGTTGAAGGTACCTGGCAGGAGGAGACAATATCTTACCTGTGTATTTCACGTACATGACATGTGAAACTAGCAATCATAATGTAGCTAAAGAGATACTGGAAATGCAAAGCTCTTTTCTCAAAGTTTTTAAGGGAACATTGTGTCTGTGGAAGTATTTTGTATTTGTCATTCTGCTACTTTGTGGTAGAAAGAAATATCTACATAAGTTTCTCTTATGGTGATAGCAAGTGAATTTCAATACTCAATTTCAAAGCATCATAAACCATGTAATATGCTGTTTGGGCATTTCTATACATCATTGGAAAGAATTATGAAATAATGTTTAGCAGATTATTAAGTGAAGTATTATTAAAGTATTAGTTAAGAACAACTGTACTGCGCTTGAAACCATGTAACATATTTAAACCATTTAAACTTGAGAGCAGTTAACAAGAGATCTCAAAAATGGATTTTCTTAGATCTTGTGTGTCCCTTCTGCATAAACAAGCAGAATTCACTTTGAAAAGATCGGGTTACTAATCATGGTTACTAATTCTTATTGTGGTATTAATAGCCATATTTGTTTCAGAAGGCTTGCATGTGTATTAGTTGACTCTTGATAATCTGACACTTATTTGGACACATGAATCAGAATTGAGCTTTTAAAAATTCAGGCCTTTGTTCCATCTAGTGTTGTTATCATATTTTAGCTTTACACCCTCTCACTCCCCATTTTATATTTTTGTCCACAGTTGTGGACAGAACATTGCTGATGATCACAAGACTCTGGTTGATCATTGACATTGCTGGAAAATCGTAGTCCCTGTCTCTCTGGGCTGTTTTTAGCTGGCCAGGTGTTTTTCTTTCAAGTCCTGAGGTACTGATAAATAATTATAGAGAAGATCATTCACCTTTCCGTTGGTTTGCTAACTTCCTGTGAGCCTAAGTCCCTGCTTTACAGTCTCTTTTCTGATGAAATTGTCCAAACTGACCCTGATTAGCATTGTTGGCTAATTAGCATTGTTGGGGTGATTCACAATCCTTAAATACACAAAACTTCTGGGTGTGCTTTTTAGGATTTCTGTCTGCTTACCTTTTTTGTGATGTCTCATTTTATTAGATGTTATATTCATTTTGGGAATGATTCTGGTGAAATGGAGCTTATGAAGGGAGAGATCAATCCACTTTGAGGCTACAAATTAGGATAGATTAAAGGGTAAGCTTCTGTAGGTGTGAGTTTGGAAGGATGTCAATGGTGTCTGTCCACAGAATGATCAGCTGTACTTGTATAGTTTTTGGCAGATGTCTAATTTCTTTTTAAAGACCTCCAATGATGGAGACTATACAGGCTCCCTAGGCACATTTGTCCTTTACATGAACGTAGTGAGCTGTCATTGAGAAGTTGGCTGTAGAGTTTCAATATTATAAATACAACTGTTAATATTAATGCAGTCAGGGCCCTCATCTGTGCACCAATATATTCTTTCTTATTCCCATCAGCATGTGCTGGATGACTTCACAGATTACAGCCCTCTAACTAGAGCATGGCAAATTCTGCGGGAGATTAACATTTCCAGGCCCAATGCACTTTGTGTACTCTGCCAGACTACTCCTGGAAACCTGGGGTTTGGTTTCACTTGGGACTGGTTCTGGGGAGATGGCAGGCATTTCTTCTGGAACCTGACTGAGTAAAGAGACAGCTGCTAAGGACAGACACGTGAAGAAACATGTAGGATTTTATTTCTTCCTAGTATCTTGTGGTTTGCTGTCTGGAGTCACTTTGCTTATAACTATGTGATCTTCCCTGCAGCGACTGAGTATGTTTTCATAAACAGAACATAATTGATTTGATAATGCTTTATGTGAGTAGGGATGTTTCCATACCCAAAAGGTAAGGATACCAGATAAATGGTAAGAGCAGATGGCACTGTCATTATCAGAGGAAAACAGCTAAAGAAGTTGCTTGAGAGGGGGAAGTGAATCAAAGAATACTGTGCATAAGCATGCTCTCAGCTCTCTTTGAATACTTAGCATTTCAGATTCAGCTCATACTTTCTCATGCTGCTTTTGCTACTTTGCTTTCAGCTACAGGCAAGTCCTCCCTCTGCTCCACAGACAAAAAGCCATGGCAGAGCTGTTGACCTAGGAAGCAGCTGGGTGGGAGGATGTAGTAAAAAACTGGTCTTCTATGGCTAGAGTCAGTTTCAGAGTACTGAGTGACCGGGAGGAGAAACAGAGATGGGACAAGGTGGGAATCATGCCAGTTGTGGAAAACAAGCCTTGCTCAAGCATCTGGAGCTAAGCAGTCTCCTTGTTTATTTCTCCAAGTGCTCTGTCCAGTTTTATCTCCCATATGTGTTTAGCTGCTTGCAGTGCTTGCTTGCTAAGATTTATGAAGTCTGCATAATGTGACTGCATGTTGATCAGCTTTCCTTTTTAGAGCACTGAGTTGGTGTAATTGCCTCTAAGATGAACCAAGTCAGTGTTGAAACTTTGGCTGTAGGGAGAAATGCAGTCCAGTGGCCTTAGTTTGGGGCAAGAAATGGAAATTTTGGTGTTACTCACTGATTTGTGAGTAGGTTTTTGTCACAAAGTCACCACCCAGCAACAGAAAAAAAAAAAAAATCGAAACCCAAAACAAGTTTCTGAAAAGCTGGCTCTGGAAATGAAACATTCACCAGTCTGTCTGGAGATATGTTTGTTGGTTTTAAAGTAGTTGGAGACATTGGTATGCAGTTACAGTAAAAAACATTTTGTCATGTTTACTTTGTGTCGCTATTAAAATTTTTAATTTTTTCTTATCATCCAGCTGTGGCTTTTTTTCTGATGAGAAACCTAGTTAATACAAATGTTTTCCCCAGACTTTTTTGTTTGAATTTTTAAAAATATAATTGGAAGTTATTCCTTTCCCCTCTCCTGAATCCTTTTTTATTTTGTCACTGTTGAGTTGGCTGTTCCACATATCATGTGTTAACTGATTTTTTTTTTTACTTTTTTATTACACTGGTTCTTAGGCTCGCCAGAATGTGTTTCTGTTGGGCTATACGCTGTGCAAATGAAGGAGAGAGGTGATTTCTCCCTGCAAGGTTCTGTGCTTTCATGTGTGAGCTGGGGGCCAAAGACTGTTCAGACACAGAGAAGAAATTATAGTGTGTGAAAGGTTCTTAGTATATTAAACATGATGTAGGCAAAAAAAAAAAAAAAAAAAAAAAAAAAAATTATATTTTAGGAGTCGGGTTATCTATTTATAGTTCTTTGCACACCTTTCTAAGAGATACATTAAAACTGCATCACCTGACGTGATCTAGCAATCAGCTCCCTGAGAAGGTGCTCTTTGAACGAAAAGGCATGGAGAGGAGGATAGGGGAGATCAAAGAGCAGGTTCCTTAGTGGCCCTTCTTGTGCAGATCACCTGCCACAAAGCCCTTTCCCGTCCCGCCGCTGTCCCGCAGGAGCGGAGCGGAGCAGAGCCGCCCCGGGATGCCGCTCCCGCCGCGCCGCCTGCCCCGCGGCCCCGCTCCCGGCCGCTGCGGCACTCGCTCCTCGGCAGCGGGCCCCCTCCCGGCTATCAGCTTCCAGCACGCTGCCGGCTGCCGGAGAGGAGCTCTGGAGTCCCTAGTGGTGACGGGGGGGAAACAAACAGCTCCTTTTTTCCCTCTGTATCCTCGGCAAAGAACGAGACCGGCACAGCGGCTGCACCGCGGTGAGCGCTAACCGGCGGCTTTGCGCGGTGCCACTTTCTGACCTCGTTTTCTTTTGGCATGCTGTATGTACCTTCTTAGCCGTGTGGCTGCTGTTTTGTGTCACACTTGCAATAATTTCTCGGCAGGGCTTCTCTGTCCTTCCAATTTTCTTGTATAACTGTATTGCAGTGTCTTCATCCTGAGGGAGCTGCTGCAACTGAAGAACAGTGGGAGTAAATAAGTTGCTTTGCGTGGCTTGCTTGTTTTCCTTTTACCTTCAGGCCAAGTTCTTTTAGTAGTGCAAAAGAAAGTTTTCCTCTATACTCTGGCAGAATCCGTGAGCGCTCTTTTTTTATGCTAATTTTTATCATATTAGTGTGACCCAGGGTAAAACTTGAATTGTTACTATCAACCTGTGTACCTTCCGTGAAAACTGCTTGTGAAATGTTGTGGGTGTGCTGGAATATTCACGATAAAGATGAGGATGTGAATCTCTAATGCCAGCAGTACTATAGGATGTTGCCAGGTATTGCATCTCCTCTTGTTTTACACCTTTCAGCTGAAGTACCTTGTCTCTTACATACTCTGCATTTTATGCTTATGCTTTTATGTAATATTTTGTGCTTCTGTAGGTGTTTGATTATTATTTTAGTCTGCAATATTTTCTGCTATTTCAATATCCATCACCTCTTGCCCCATGCTTGTGACTTTACACTCTGCAGAGCAGAGAACAATTTTGCAATCTGGTATGTGCCAGTGGTACAAAGCCTGGTTGAAACAAGCAGCTTCGGTGACAATTAGTGACTTGATTTATGTTGAGTACTGAACAGGCAGAGTACAAGTGGATGTGTTTCACCAAGTGTGAAGTAGGACACAGCAGATTGGTAGGGTCTGCAGCAAAGGACAAATGTAACCTTAAGTGGGATTTGTATCCGTGTATCCAGGTTGCTTTCTGTCATCCTGTAACCAAGGTCTCGGAAGTCACGTGTCCCTTTCTGCAGTGTTGATGCTGTAAGTGGAGTTGCTCAAGGCTGTGTATAAAACCTCACTACAGGTACAGTTTAACTATTCTCTCTTCAGTTGCAGAAGAGTGAGGAGCACTGTCTCCGTACCTTGTCAACCAGTATGTGCTGCAAAAGATTTTTCTGTCATATCTATACCCACATGTATTTCGTTCCTCTTGCATAATTCATCGTTGAAGAATTTGCATTTCCCTGAAGTTGAAAGTTCCAAGAGTGCATTGTAATGATGAGAGAAATGGGGGCAGAAGAAGCTGACTGGGTTTGGGTTTTTTTCTTGACCTAGCACTTTTGCAAATTCATTTATTGTACAAAAATCTCTCAACTAAGAGGCAGTTGAACTGGTGCCAGTGGAATATTTCAGACTTTAAAGGTGACAAGACCCATTTATATTTATACTTGAAAAAGCATTTTCTGACCTGTCACAGCACAAGGTGACCATCTGTCTGTGTCCCCTGCTAACCTAGCAGTGAGGGAGAGCTAAACCTTTGGCTGTCTCCTGTATACAGACACCCACATGCCTTTTTTTTTTTTTTCTCCCCAAAGTCAGTAGTTTACTGCATGTTTGATATGGGGAATATTCATGGGCAAATGGACTACTGTTTTGGGCAGATACACAGTGGGGAGGTTTTGGGGTGGTACCAGGTAGGGAACTGTTGTCACGGGTAATAGCATACAAGTAGCCTGTAGAAGAATCAGTCTCTAGTAGTTGGGGATCTGATAAAATGCATAGAATATGTGTTGGGATAGCTACAGCAGTTTGAAAGATCTCACTATTCTTGAATAAGAGAGTGAGCATGTATGCTAAAGCATGCATGTTGCTTTCTTTACAGATCAGCATGTGAATCTTCCATGTGGGACTCCTTCCTTTTAAAGCAGATGAGCAAAGGATACTTCCAAGAAACTCTCTTGACTGCAACATTTTAGTAACTTAGTTTATGTTGCCTTTTTTTTTTTTTTTTTAATGGATTTGAGATGGCGTACATCAACAAGGATGTGAAGCACACAATGAAAGAAGCTTGGTGAGGGAGCAATTAGCCCTCATTGAGGGGTACTCTCTGTTATGCCACATCATGGAGTCATGGGAATAGCCACTATTGTGCTAGTTCTCCCCAGTACTATCTCTTCCCTTCCAGGGTGTCACTCTAAAGGCTTCAACCTCTACTAGAATTAGCACCTTGAATGTGTGATGGAGGCCATTTCAGGTTGGGCTGTGGCTCATCACAATATCAATAATGCTATTGATGCCACACGTGCTGCTGTTGACGGAATGACGAAAACCTAAAAGACAAGGTAATCAATTGTAGCTGAGAAGTACTTAGCTGGGAGAGAGGGCGTGCTGAAAGGCTGGTATGACCTTTCCAGATCATTGCTCTATTTAGTATAATTAATGAAAATCTCCCTGATGAAATGAAATGTCTATGTGGTTGTTTTTTGTTTTTTTTTTTTTTTAGTGGGGGGATGGGGAAAGGAGCTTAGGGAAAGATAGAGAGACAGCTTTTGAAGAACCTAAATGATCAGATCTTGTTTTGAAAAAAGGAAGATTGTAAAGAATTAGGCAGCTCAGGTATGCACTCTTTCACTGTCAAATTATTGAAATTAATGTCTGTGTCACTGTTTGCGTCACTGCAACATGTCTTCTGACACCTCTGGCAATTTCCCTCTTGACTGAGAATCATTTTTCATCTTCATGATGCACCAGGAATCTTTTATCAGTGCTACAGAAGTGCTGTATATGTATTCATAGCTTGGCTTTGAAGGAGAGGCGCTTACAATAGGTTAAGAGCTCAGGCAACCATAATTTCCCTTTTGGCAATGCTCTGTTTGATCCTCTTTTACACATCAAATAAGCACACCGGAGGTCAAGGGAAATGGGCAGTGTAACAAACCCAAACACTGACTGACACAGCCTAGAAGTCCATGTTAGTTAAAACTTGTATTCTGACAATGCTGCCACTGGTGTGTTTAAAAACAAAAATGCCTTCAATTTCTGCCAACAACCAAAGCCGTCCAATTTAAATTTATTCAGTTATTTGTCACTGTCTAGCATATTTTGTCTGAGTAGTTATTATACATTTTTTTGTTTGTTTCCCTCCCATGTTTTACTGGAGCAACAATAGCATGGAGACATTTGTCTTGCAGAAAAAAAAATCTCTGTGAATCCTTCAAACATGTTTCCTTGGCTTTGTCATAGTAAATTTGTGTGTCTAGGAAATGAGACTGGTTGCTTGTTGTTTTCTTCTTCTGCTGCTTCTCAATGGTTAGTATAATCTCAGACTGCTTCCTTTAAAAAACACAAACAGTAGTATGATATTTAGTCCTTTCACAACCAGAAACAACAAGTGTATGTGAAATTGATGTAGATTTAGTTTAAAAATACTCTGTTTCTGTTTCATGGTGAATAAAAGACATAACTTATTTTAAATTTTAGAAATAGGTATGTAGGGTTTTATGGGGAATTGGGGTTATTATTTTTGAGACAGCAAAACAGCTGGGACTTACATATATATGTGTGTGTATATATATGTATTTTTTTTTTATAAAATGCCATTCAGTCACTGGCCACCGTAGAGTGCCCTACTGTAAGGGCCAGACACTCAATAGAGCAGAGAGATTATGAAGTCAGTTTCTTACCTCAGGAAAGAAAATTGCTTTCTAGTCATCCAGGGCTGTAGTCAGCACATCTATTTCTTCTCACTTCGAGAATTTGGTTTCCATAGTTAAATACTTGGAACAACAGTCAGCAGGTTGTTTTTAACATGTGGCAGACAGAGGGCATCTTGGCAGTAGTTGCTTTTAAATCTAGTTACCTTTATTATGAATTGTGCTGTTAGTGCACTGCTTCCTATGACCTTACTGCAGTGTGACTCTGAAACATGCAAAAGTATTCAAAAATGGTTCACTTGGTTGCTTCTAAAACTCACAGCCACCTTCACATCTTATGATGGAGACAAATCTGGATTCAAACTGCTGAACAGTTTTCCTATGGGCTGTGTCATACCACTGTTCTTGTAGAAAGGTCCCATGGCATTTAGAGAGCTTGGAAGGCAAGTTAGGTAGCTCCAAGGGTTTTGTTTCATGAAAATGCTGTTCTAATTTCAGCAAAATAAGCCATTTGTGAATGGTTGGCTTTTTCTAAACACTTCCAAAAGCAATAAACAGAGTCCTAATGAAGTTTTGGAGAAAGACATAATAATAACTTTTGGAGGAGGAATATTAACAATAGTCATCTTGCACAGTGTTTTTTAGACTTAAGCTTCAGTACTGAAGTGATTTCTTACAACTCAGGAAGGCTGATGTAAATGCAACATATCTGAGGTTAACATGAATCCCATAGCATTTTGCAGACCTTTTGTTGTGTAAAGAACTGGAGCAAAACCATCATTCTTTAATTTGACAATAGAAACTTGCCTTGTTTTTGAGCAGAATGTGTGGCCTCCTTTAACCTTTCCATCTCTAAGGATACCAACACATGGAAACAAGAGGATTTTTCAAAGATAGTGTATTGTGGTCTGTTTCCTCCAGTTGCTGTTCACCTGTGTTACACTGACCCAGTTCAGAAATGGAAATGGAAATGGGCCTTTTGTATACACTTAGCTCAGCCTTTATGGCTGGCGATGGAGTAGACGTAACTTCTTGGATGCCAATAGAAAGCACATTTGTTTAATTGACTCTGATCCTTCACTCTTACCTGCCCAGTGGGATGCTTGAAAAGGAGCATGTTCTTCTGCATAGATTTTATTGAACAGTGAAGGTTTGCTTGCTGCAAAATTTTTCACTGCATGTCCACCATCTGTTCTCCCAGTCTCTCAATGCTCTATCTGATCACTAGAGCTCCTTAATTTTTCAAGTGAAAAAACCTTGAGTGAGAAAATGGCGTTAATGTTTTATTCCACTTTTTTTGGGTGAATAAACAATAGGGGAGTACACAAAGGATGAATAGATCCTTCCTATTGGGCTTCAGCTATATTATTGTGAGAAATTGTCTGCTAAAATATGAGCCTTACAGTACCTCTGCAGACATAAATTACCTGTTTTTTCCTCTTGAAGGATAGCTTGTCGCCCTAAAGGCAATTTTTTTTCATTTACAGTGTACTATAACTTTCATGTTCTTGTTCCAGTACACGCCCCCATATGCAGTGTGTTACCTTCCTACATACATTAATGTTGGTACCTCAACAAAGAATCAAATCTAAGCTTTTGTGTAGATAACTGAAGGCTGGTATTGCGTAGAGCTGACCAACAGAAAATCTAAGTCACAGCATTTTACAATAAAAGCAAAGCTTACCATGAAATGTTTGTACCTTTTTCTTGCTGTCCATGTGGGTTTAGTGTATTGCTGTAGGGTGTGGGAGCTTGGGATGCAGGTTCCTGTTTTGACTCCTGCAGAGTAATTTGGCAGATGAAAGCTGCTGGCCTCAATTAGGCAAAACAAGGACTCAGACCTGAACATTGTGCCACAAATCTCACCAGTGGCCTCTTGCTGAGATGGCTGTACCTTTTTGTTTTCTTTTTTCCAACAAACAGAATTGCCTACCAAAGTTTATCTAACACTTCTCAAATGTAATTTTGTCTGAAATTGCAGGAGGTCAGAGTGCATATTGAAATTTTCTTTCCCTGCTTCTAGGCATCCCAAGAATAATATAAAGAGCTTCACTTCTGCTGTTTACCTTCTAACACTGACAGAGAAATGTACTTTTGTATGTGGTAAATTTAATCCCACTTGAGTAATGTAAATGTGTGAATGTATGAGTACATGTTTGCAGGGCAGTCTTTTGATCAAGACCTAAGTGAACTTAAGGTAGGCTTGATGCTGGCTCTCTCCATAGGCTTCTGTTTCATTGCATTGGATAGTTGAAATGCACAGAAGTTTCAATCAAGTTAAAGCTACACAAACCTCAAAATAACATGTTCGTGGCATTATATATCCTAACTAGATGTTACAAAGGTGTTAGTTCATTAGACTGCTGCCTGTTCCTTCAGTATGCTGAAGAATTTGTAGAAAGTATTGGTTAAAGTTGCTATGGACAATTTCAGACTATGTTCTTTTCTTACCTTTTAAAAAATTTCAGAGTTCTAACTGTTTTTATCCCTCTTAATCTCTCTTTTTGTTGCTGTGATGTCTTATTTCTAAATATTAAAAGGTGACTTCTCTGCTCAACTGAATTTGTGTGCTTAAGGTCAGCAAAGTTTGTAAAAGTCTTCTGTAGTAGAACAGAAGAACAAAGCACACTTTCTTTCTCAGAGAGCACTGATACATTTGTTGACCACCAACACCTTTTATAAACCTTTGGAGGATGTAAAGGTGTTGTATTAATTGAACCTGATCCAAATCAACTGGTTTGTGTTAAGAAAATATTTTAGGACACCCATTATAATGTTTCTATCAGAAACAATACACTAATGAAAGCAGAATTGGGCGTTATATTTTGGACTAAATTTCTTTACAATATGTTTTCTATAAAGGCTTATTAGGGGAAGTAAATTACTCACATATGGAAAGTATGTTGATCAGAGCTGATTGAGAGAATGTTTGCAATTAATGAATTTTCCATAAACCAAGAAAAAGCAGCCGGCAGAATCTTGTCTCTGAATTATGTAATATAATGAGGCATATTACTGGAGTCATAGAATCATTAAGTTTTGAAAAGAATTCTAAGATCATTGAGTCCAGCCATTAACCCAGCACCACTATGTTCACTAAATGGTGTAATCAAGTGCCTCAGCCACACGTTCTCTTTGAATGCTTCCAGGAATGGTGACTCAGCCACTTCCCTGGGCAGCCTGTTCTGGTACTTGATAACCCATTTGGTGAACAAATTTTTCCTAATATTCCATCTGAAACTTCCCTGGCACAACTCTAGGCCATGTCCTCTCATCCTGTCATTTGTTACCTGGGAGAAGAAACTGGGCCCCACCTGGGTACACCCTCCTTTCAGGTAGTTGTAGAAGTGATAAGCTTTCCTCTGAACCTCCTTTTTCTCCAGGCTAAACACCCCCAGCTCTCTCAAGCATTTCTCACAGGACTTGTGCTCCAGACCCTTCCCCAGCTCCGTTGCACTTCTCTGGACACACTCCAGCACCTCAATGTCCTTCTTGTAATGAGGGGTCCAAAACTGAACACAAGACTTGAGGTGTGGCCTCACCAGTGCTGAGTGCAGGGGGACAATCCCTGCCCTGGTCCTGCTGGCCACACTACTTCTGGCCAGGATGCCACTGGTCTTCTTGGCCACCTGGCCACATGCTGGCTCATGTTCAGCTGACTGTGGACCAGCACCCCCAAGTCGTTTTCCACCAGGCAGTTTTCAAGCCACTCTTCCCCAGCCTGTGGTGCTGCATGGGGTTGTTGTGACCCAAGTGCAGGACCAGGCACTTCACCTTGTTGAACCTCACACCCTTGGCCTCAGCCCAACAATCCAGCCTGTCCAGATCCCTCTTCAGAGTCTTCCTGCCCTCCAGTAGATCCACACTCCCATCCAGCTTGGTGTCTTCTGTGAGCTTGACAGAAAGTGCACTCAATCCCCTTGTCCAGGTAATTGATAAAGATATCAAGCAGGACTGGCCCCAGTACTGAGCTCCAGGGAGCACCACCTCTGACCGGCCACCAGCTGAATTTAAGGCCATTCACCACCACCCTCTGAGCCCAGCTATCCAGCCAGTTTTTACCCAGTGAAGAGTACACACCACCACCACACCATCGGAAGCCAAGTTCTCCAGAAGAATGGTGTGGGATACTGTTTCAAAGGCTTTACTGAAGTGCAGATAGAGAATATCCACAGCCTTTTCCTCATCTGTGAAATGGGTTGCCTTGTCATAGGAGATCAAGTCAGTCATGCAGGATCTGTCTTTCCCAGTCTCATGCTGTCTGGGCTTTATTCCCTAGCTGTGCTGCATTCAAGATGATCTGCTCTGTGACTTTTCCTGGCACTGAAGCCAGCTTGACAGGCCTTAAACTTGGGCTCAGCCAGGATTTGAACCTGAGACCTCATTTACCCTGTGTGAGAGCCATACCCCTAGATCAACAGCTGCCATGGATGTATTAATAGTTATTTCCAATTATTTCTTTCACTCCTGAATGTTGGAAAATAGGGAAAAAAAACCAAAAAAAAACGAGACTTTGATTTTCAGAAAAACTTAAAAAACTCAAGAAAGCAAAGCCAAACTCTTTTCTTGCTATGTTGTTGAGATATTCTGAATGAGGGAGGAAAATGGACAAAAGGACATAGGGTGGCAAAAGGCATCTGAATTGGCAAAGATTTAAAGGATAGAACAATTGTTACATTTAAGTATTTTTTTTAAGTTCAAAGTGGCTTTTAAAGAGCTTATGAAGTTGTTACAAAGCTAATTCAGTACAGTGAAGTGCAAGGTAACAAATTCTGGAAAGCAGTTTGAAGTGTTCAAACCCATTGATGGGTTCTAAGTTAAATGCTGCTCTTCTTTCACACAATTGGCTTTCTTATTGGATTACTGAAAATAGCCCCTTAGTGCTCAGCTATGGTCAAAATTATTAAAATTACACTTAACAATAGTTTTTGAATAAGAAAGGGATGAGAATATACTAGAAATATGGTGTTGTTTCAGCAGAGGACATGTAAAGTATTTTTTTGGGTTTTTTTGTTTGTCCTTTTTCTTCATTTTGGAGAAGAAAGAACAGAGAGGGGCAGGGCTAGGAAGAAAATATTACAGAGAAATAAAAAAGTGGGTTTTTCTCTTGTCTTAACGGAAAAGTTGCCATTGACTGCAAGAGTATACCAGCAGGGCCTTTGGGGGGGAACTGTAATGAACCTTTTAAACAGGGAAGAATACAGATAACAAGAACACTAGGCTTGTAAGCATTCTTAAGATATTACAAAATGAAGAGAAGTTAGATAATAAAGACTCTGTCATCTGGATTTATTGATTTCTGCTTTGGACAAGTAGGGATAACATGTTTATTAAATGATGACAGTGGAAAAAATAGCCTTTTCAAACAGCACTTGTGGAAAAATTAGTTTTATTTGCTCTTGATGCATAAATAGGAGATCTCATGTTTTCTCTCTGAACCTTTTCCTGTGAACAATGAAAATAAAGAAAATGGGTGGGAAAGAAATATCTCGTTTCTTTCTCCCTTGCTACTCTTCTCAAACAGGATAAATGAGACTAAACCAACTTTCTTGAAACTAGAGAACTAGAGAAAATCAAGAGGTTTTTTATAATGAAGGTAGGACTTCCTAAGTCCTTATTATAAGAAAGTGATGCCATACCAATTTTTGTGCTTTCAAACATGTCAACTACTGACCATTGAATGTAGGAAGATACCTTTCCTAAAGGAAGGCACCTGAAGATCTGCAACCCACCTGTGCTTTAATCTAAAGGGTGTTGTTCTTGGAACAGGTGAAGCCACATCTTACATGTCAGTGGTTATGGTGATGATTACCTATATTACATACGTAATTTTTGCCTAATATAATTTGCCTCATCTATATATCTTTAACTGTTGTGTCATGACCTAAAAAAATGGACAGCCCTGTACATAAAATACTGAAGAAAACATACTACAGAACATAATGGGGTATCTTAGAACTGTAGTGCTTTCTAAAAGATTGTAAAGTGAAAAGAGGGACTCCTGTGTCTTAAAATATGCATAAATTATGGCTTCATTTCTGTTTCAGGCATTGGTGACACAACTCCTATGGTTTATGATATGAATGGCCTGAGGCAACAGAATTTAGGAAATATGTGCTCCATTATTCTCTATAATGAGTTTAGCACATAACAGGAGTGTGCACTGGTTTTTTGCTAAGGACTGAGGTCTTCAGGGTAGTGGGCAACTGTGAGTTTCTGCTGTGTGAATTATAGGCTTTGAAATGACTGAAAATGGACTATGTCAGCAGTATAAATCTCTGTTAACATTTTCTTGAATATGAAGTGTGAGAACATTTATTTTATTTCCAGTGTTAGCAGTATGATTTCAGCCAAATAGTGAATATAGTGGGTTTTTTTTTCATGTTGTGCATTTTTTTTTTTTTTTTTTTGTTGTTGTTTTGCCAGTGGCAGAGTTTGTTTCACTTATGGGCACTGTGACTGTTACATGTGCTTGTATGCACTTGTATCCTTGGGATTGTTTAGATGAAATATGCTCATTTATGTTTGGGATTTTTCCCCCCCTCCTTTCTCTTTGAAGAAAAGTTAAGTTGTGCTGAAAATGTTGAAAATGCTAAATCTTGAATTCTTCTCTTTGCAGAAGTAGCTCAAGCCTCTGAATTCACCTGGTATATCTACAGGTTGTCCTGGAAAGGCTCTCTGGGACTGATTTAACTAATTAGTTTAGTGCTGGGATGAAAAAAATATTATAGACTTCTCTGTCAAGACTGTTGAATAGGATAGTAGATCTTTAGGTAGGAACAGGTTTTAGTCTTCCTTGGTTTTTTAGTACTGGGCACAAACTATGTAGAGGAAAAGTGTTAAACAGTTGAAGAAAAGGTCATTAGAATGGATTACATTTGCAAGAAGACTGTTGCTTTCATCATAATATCTGATAACTTTGATTCTCCCTAGTCCACCAATTCTTTTTCTCAGCTTATGGGAGAGTATTCCTTTCCCAAAGAAGTATTGCAAAGATGATGTAATAATCTTAGTACAGATGTGCTAATGGTTAGATAAATTTGAAATATTTTAAGTTAGAATTTTCTTTTATTTAGACTGTGTTGCTATTTGTATGTGAAACATTATAATGGTGTATGTGAAACATTATAATGGTAAATTACAATTTGTTTTCAGGTGTCACTTTTCACTTCTTGATACTTCTTGATACTTCTTGATACTTCTTGATACTTCTTGATACTTCTTGATACTTCTTGATACATGGGGGCTGTATATTTTTTTTTTTTTGTCCAGTGATACATCCATGGCAAAGAATGGCAATATGTTTTTGGTGCTTTTATACATGAATTTTACCAGTCTCTATACTTCAGTACTGTGGAAGCAGTACTCACACATACACCCCACTCGAAGAAAAATCCTAAAATGGGAAAGAATATGAATGTGCAGTGCAAAACAAAACTGCCATAGAGAAAAAGGAATTCTCTGCAGGGTTGCTATAAAATTTTTGAATTCTTTCCTGCTATATGACTTTTTCTGCCATCATTGTCAAGTGTTTTTTATTACCTCTGACTATTTAGAAGGGATTTTCACTTTTTTTATTCACATCTGGGCAGGACTGGGAAATTCAGAGAGAACACAATAGATCAGAGTTCTAAATGAGGTCTGATGGAATAAGATGGAACCAGAAATTCTGTATAGATCGCTAATAATGTGTTTAGAAAAATGCAACTTCAAAATGCAAAAAAGCAGTAGAAAAGCAAACAAGCTTTGCTGTTTATTATTAGTGCACATTTGCATAACTCAGTAGTTCATAAGCCTACATTAAAATGTTTCTGGTTACGAACACAATATAACATATGACACATGCTAATTTTAAAAATATATTTTAGTTGACTGAAGTATATCTGTTGATACTTAGCACAATTAGAGATGTTCAAAATAACACTCAGTGTTAACTGTTGTACTCCAGCAAATTAGTGTTTCCAATTAATTGTCCCTCTGCATGTGTGATTACAGAATATGCCTGCTCAGGGTTCAACATTGTGGGCAGTAGCTAGAGAAAAGTAATTACTTAAACTTTCCAGTATATTTTTGGGTGCCAATTGTTTTTCTATGTTTCCCCTGCCCCAGTAACCTGTCACTAAGTTTTTATTTATTTTTATTTTTCCCGCTAAGATGGTAATTCATTGGACTTTTACTTTTTAAAGGTCTTGGTGAAGTTATGAACATAACATCATACATAAAAGCATTTGTTCACAGGCACGTGATCTTCCCAGTATTTTCATTACTGCACTTAAATAGGCTAGAAACACATACTCTTTCCACTGAATGATTTATAAAGAGAACTTCCTGTAAATCCTATCAATTTTTGAAATCATTTTACCTATACCTGGATCTTTTCTCTGGACTCACAATTACATGATTTTTCTGAAACCTACTTGCCATGTCTGTCAATGAGCAAATGCTGGGTGTTTGATCATTGTGAAAATACGGTAATATGTACAGTCACTTGAGATTTTAGAATATGTTTTGTTCATTGTAGTTAGTAGTTGCATATATTCTGCATATGATTTTATGAATAAAAATTAGCATAGAGATTAACACAGGTGAAGGTAAGTAGTATTTACACTTAATAAATTATTTATGCTTACGGTCCATAAATGAGTTATGTGAAGGCAGTGTTAGAGCTTAAGGAGCAAAGATCAGAGGACAGTAGCCATTGGATTTTTCAAGAAATGTTTCTTTAACCTTCTTGAAGCTGGGACAAAAAATTCACTGGTGCATATGTGATGGCATGTTCTCTGTATGTGCTTTTTCTAAATCATACTTGGTTTAACTGAACCAAATGGTAAGATGACCTCTAAAGTCATAATTTTTTACTTACAGAACAACCATTTATCTGGCATGTTTTGTTGAAAGCATCAACTTTGATGAAAACCAGTGTGAGTCTCTTTAGCTATGTTCCTGATCATTTAGTTGACAGATTAATGTTAGACAATAGCCATTATCAAGTCAGAACTGTTGTGGGCTGATTTTGCTACCCTGCATTATCCTGGTATCTTACCCGAAGGAAAAGTACAAGTATATCCATAGGAATAGGATGAAATTAGAATTTATTCTTGACCACAGCCAAAAAAATTCTGTGGAGTCTACGTAAATGTTTGTGTCAGGATGATGATGTACATCCAGCAGGTGCTGAGAAGTAACTTTCCTGCCCATTCAGACTGAAGAGACCCCAATTACACTCTTTAATTGGGGATACCATGAGGTTGCATGCAATGGGAGATATCTGCAGCTACCTGATGTGGGTGACCCTTTGCAGAACCTGCAATTTGAAGTGATCTTATGACATCCTTATACTCCTACCAAATTACCTGACCTTCCTTCCAGGGGTGAGGGTTTCTTTTTTTTCCCCTTAATCTCCAGTCTAAGTTCTCCATTTAACCAGGCTGGTCTTTTTCCCTGACAAGTTGTCTTTCCATACTTGGGGGCAGCCTGCTCCTGAATATTTAACAACTCTTTTTTAAAGCACATACAGTGTTCCTGGACTCCTTTGCCCTTCAGGACTGTCTCCCAAGGGACTCTGCCAATCAATGTCCTACAACAGGTCTGGCAAGGCACCCCGGTAGGCTCATTTATCCGTTGTGTTAGGAAGTCGTCTTCCGCATACTCTGAGAACCTCCTAGACTGCTTCCTCTCTGCCGTGTTGTATTTCCAATAGACATCTAGCAAGTCGAAATTTTCCACAAGTTCAGTGTGTTTTTCTGGATGATATTCACAGGTATTAGTGCTGGTTGCTTCCAATGGTACCTCTCCCACAGTGAACTTCTGCTCCAGTTGTTGTTCAGGAAAGATGGGTTCAGCCTGAAAAGTGACATCAGTAATCCTTCCAAGTCTTGTTCAATTTGTTTGATTAAAACATTAGGCTTATAAAGCTCAGGTGCTAGAAATTTAAACTTAATGGTGTGAGGTTTGATGGATGTTTTTGTGTGCTGCGAAGACATCTTGTCTGAAATACTTTTCCTGAAGCACCATCTCTGATCTGAAGCTGATCAATGTACAAAGCAATGGATGAGACTGGATCTGTAGGCTACCAAATTGATTTATGGTGACCTTGATTCCCCAGATTTATTTGTTTAGAGTAATGCTTGAAGTTTGTTTGCAAGAAAGATCCACGTGTAGCCAGCAGGGAGATGAAATTACTAAACATATCATGCTTAAAGAGGATACATATACTGTTTTGTCTCTTGGAATGCTATCTCTGCTTCATAGGAATTAAAAACTGACTGCTTTTTTAAAAGTGCCTAAGAAGTTAAGCACCTGGGGGTCTCTGCCTGGAAGCTGAAGACAATCCTTTCAGAATGCTTAAGCCACTTAAATAATTGTATCAAAATGAAATAGAAATGGATCCTTACTGTTATAAGAGTTGCTATAGTCTTGAACAATCTGTTACATTGGGTAGCATAGAAGGCTGTATACATCCTTCATATTTTGTATTTACTTGCACATGATAATGTTTAAGTTATTGAGGGTCTGTTCCTTAACACTTTCTAGTTCAGGGAGAGTATCTAGCCCCAATATTCTTCTGTCAGAACCAAGCAAAATTGTAGAGTTAAGTGATAAACCATGGGTTTATTGTTAGGGAATATATACTGATGCTCATAAAAAGATGCATTTCACTTCAAGTATTTGTATTAATGGAGAAGTTAACCTCAGAGAACTGAATTACTGGAAGTTGGAAGGCATGCAGGTCCAGATAGAGGTGCTCAGCTCAACACCTCTAATTCCTTCTATTTTTGAATTTTCTATAGAATTTTTTTTTTTTTTTTTGGTGAAGAGGGCAAGTAGTGCAAATTAATGTGTGAATTGGAAAGTGTTGTGTACATTTTTAGAGGAAAGCTGTAATGGTAAAATAAATGCAGCCTACTTACAGAAGGGGGGGTCATTTGCACTGTAAATGTGCACTGTAAATGGCCACTGTAATATGTGGCCATATGTTGAGGTAAGGAACACTCTTTGTGGACCTGTAGACTTCCTTATTATTTTTATCAAATTCCTTTCTATTTATGATACAGCTATTTGAAGTTCCATATAGTAATTTTTTTTGTGAAAGTCATATTACTTGCTGCATCAAGAACATGCTAAGCACAACATTGATTTATGAGCCAACAATAACCATTTCTTTTTTTTTAAATCACATTCCCCTGATTTTTTTTCTCCTCCATATATCTTTTTCTGAGTTCCATTCCCAGTTCTGTTACCATTCCTTAAACATTTGTTTGTTGTATGTGAGTTTTGGGTCCATGTCTCCTCCAACCCTGCCGCATGTTGTCTTGCCTTATGAGGAAAATGAAGCATGGAATCCATTGCTCTGTTTTCTCCCTGTGGTTACTTGGATGTTTTCTGCCACTAGTCAGAGTGAAAGCAATGTGGTTCAACTTTGTTTCAATGAACTTCTTAAAAGCGAATTAATTGTAATTTTTCTTAAGCCTGGTTTCCTAGAGTAAGCATGCAACTTCCTTCCCCTGCCTGCACATCTCTACTTTTTAGTCATTCAGTTGGTCACCACTGCTATTAATTGAATATAGAAGGCAAGGGAAATCAAAGGTACTAGCTAATAGAATTTTTTAAATTGAAATGAGTGGATAGATGTACAAGTAAATTCAAACTGAAGAAAAACTTGAGTATTGATGGAAGTATAACATATTATGTAAAAGCAATCTAACCACAAAATGTATAACCATTTCTGTATTTCTGGGAGGGGAAGTTTTGATCAAAGCTTGGGAGTTATTAGAGATAGACATCCTGATATTCTGTGAGGGTTTTTTCTGTGTATTGAACTGTTTTGAATCTGTAAGAGCGCTCTGTCACAGAATATTTTGTAAAATTCATTAACGTGTCAGTTTGCTTGCTTTGGTGACTTCAGTCTTCTCTATCCACTAGTTAAGCTGTCTTGTTTTCTTGCTAAGCTTTTCCTGTGTGATGTTGCTGTGCTCATTGTGGCACAATGCTGCAGGTAATGCTTCAAAATTGTTTTTTAGACTCACACAGGCAAAGTACTTGCCTTGTGACTTCTTTTCCCTTTGTGCCCAAAGTGCCTCCTGTTCAGTGACCTAGTGAATGACAAAGAGAAATGACAGGGGACTTCTGTCTTCATGCTCTGCTCTGCTGGAATGAAGGAAGCCCAGCTGCTTTTAGACAGCAAGACTGAGGAGAGAACCAAATTACACACTGCGAATAATTAGAGCAACATGAATTTAATATCATTATTTCCAGGCATTATTGTAGTCATTTCATTGCAACTGCTTTGTTCCTGGTTTCCGTAAATAACACCAGATCCTGGTTTCCGTAAATAACACCAGGTTCTAGGCAATTAGAGAAAACATTCAGATTCAGTTACCTAAGTTATTGCTTATATACTTCTCCAGCTTTTCAATTGCCTCTTCAATATAACATTGTTCCTTGACCAAGATAATTTCACATTTGACTCCTTGAACACAATAACAGAAATGTTGAGAATATTCTTCCTTTTCGGATGATTTTCATTGATCCTCTTCCCTTGTATTTTGAATTTTAACAGCCTTGTGGCGTGTGATAGATACTGCCTTCTGAATGGTAAAAAATGGTAAAAAGTAAGAAACAGTGGGGGAAGTGTGAGGAAGGGGAGAGGAAGCAGTTTTGTGGTTTTAAAATCAGAGGTGGTGTTGGTTGTTGCAGTAGCTCTGAAGGTCAGCACTGTATAAATGTAAAATTCCAGCTTCTGTGAGACATGACGAATGAAAAATTTGAAAGACTGTAATCTGTGACATTCACTGATAAGCCATGGAACTGTATGCACTGAGTAGTGCAGATGTCTTCTGGAAAACGGAATAATGGAACTTAAGGTGTGTAATTAAGAAGTCCAGAATAGAAAATTTTGACACAGCTTAACAGAAAAAAATACTTAGCTAATAAAAGTTTTCTGGTCATACTGCTGACTTAATAAGCCTTATTTTCTGGGGTGCGGAGGAACCCATAGAAAACTAACCTTATAAAGGCAGTTGCACAATGGATGTGGTCACTACATGCATTAGCACTGCTAAGTCAGATTTGTTTAGGCATTTATTCCTGAAGCAGAGCATACCTGTGTAATTTGATATTCCAGGGGATGAGGAATCTAAGATACTGCCGGTAACTTGCATGTGCAAGCCACTGGCTCTGGAAAGCATCCCTTTTGTGATGCTCTGACATCTAGCCCTACATAAGCTGGCCAGATGTCAGTCAGAAGCTGCACCCATGTTTTCTGCAAGGGATGAGTTTACACTATTGAGCTGATTTACATCAGGACTGTGATTTTGATATTGTTGCCCCAGTCTTTGTGCTTGCCTTGCTTTGGCTTACCTCCTAAGTTGGTCGTGGAGTAAAAAACCTGACTTTTAGATGAGCCTATCCAAGGCAAGGGCATCTTCTGTGTTCCAGCACTGAATGAGTGCTCAGTTCATGGGCTCAGACTGGGGACAGTCAGAAGTACGTCCTCGGCACACGTACAATTTGAATGCTGAGTTGCTCCTGCTGGGCTGTAGCTCCTACTTGGCAGAACTATTTGCCAGCACAGCCGTAGCTTTTGGCACAAAAGCTGTAGGTTACTGACTCCTGTAGCAAAAAATATCATGATCACTAGGGGTGAGTTAGATTTGAACAGACAATCTTAATAGTATGTCTGTCTGACTTGAGTGCTTGACCTAATGATCACTTCACATCTGTTTTTGTAATGTGTGGATGGAAGGTGTTTTTCTCCAAGCTGTGTAATGCTTTGGATTTGCTTTTTTTTTTAAGTGGAAAAGACCTGATTTTCACTTCTACTTTATGTTTACTGTTAATTCCTGATTGCTGAATTGCCACTCACATTTCTTTTTTCCCACAGCAGTTTTCCTGTTGTTCTTCAGTGTTTCTTTTGTGCAATTTTAATTGACTACTTCCCTCTTAATTAGATAAATACCTGCAACTTTGAGGGAAAAATCCTAGCAATTGATTTCCCTCTTCAAATATGTGTTTTGAGTATTTTTAATGTTGATACAGTGCTATTAAACTGTAGCAGAGAACCTTAATATCAGCCTAGCTTACTTAGGTAAATTTAAGATAGCAATTTTTTTTCTGGTATATTCTCTAATATTTTGGTCAACGGGGAGAATAATCCCCCAAGCCCATCTGCTTCTAATATTTGAGTGAAAATAGAGCTGGGTTTACTTGTAATTTGCAGGTGGATAATCTCTGATGGTTGCTGTATTTTTTTAGGGTATCAGCACCAGAAAAAGTCATAAAACCAGCTGAGCTAGGAAGGTTAAGGAAGCAGCTACTCTGCATCTCTGTAGTAATCCCATAGAAGTGAGACTGCTGGTATTCAGAGAATCAAAAACATTTAGGGTGAGGGAATCAAATGGAATAATAATTTTTTTTTTTTAAAGACTGCTTTGACTTCAGCAGCCACAGTACTGAGCACAATTTCCATAAATTCTTGTAAGCTAAGCAGGAACTGGTCAAGTTAGTGTAACATACTGTGTAAAGTATTTTTCATATAAGGCCTGTTTGCCAGAATTCTTCAGGGTCGAACAATGTGGTGTTACTCTGGCACTAAAATTTTTTGTGAATGTGATGTGAAAAGAAGATGATGTGAAAAGTTTTGTTGTTTTAAAGTAACTATTTAACAAAACCAGCCAAAACTTTTATGTATTAAAAGGGATGTTCAACAGCAGCACACTGTTTTATCATGGTTGCTCTACTTTCTAAAGTAGAAAGCAAACTCACTTAAGACTATTTTGAAGATGTTGGTTCAGTGCTCTCACACATGCGTAAGTGTTCTTTTTTGATATGAAACAACCTGATTTGTTGTAACCCTTCTTAGAAACACTGGAAGATCTTAAAATTTTTAAAGGTTTAACTAGATTTCATCTCATATTGAAAAAACATTAATTTCATCTGAAACTGTTTGCTTGCTTCCTGCAATTACTATAAAGGGCTTTATTATCTCTGATATTCCCTTTTAATTTAGATAGTCAATGTATGGTCAAATTAGAATCTTGAATGACTTGATCCTTTGATCTTGAATTTTTTCATATAGTACCTATGAATGATTTTTTTAAAAACTTAATTGTAATCTTGAGTACTTGTGTGCCCTAAATATTTTCAGATTTTCTTTTTGAAACTGATCATATTTAGAGTATGGGTGAAACTGTTTTGTGGCCCTGTTTAAATATTTTGCCAAGTCTGGGAAATTTCTGGAGGAAAACAAGAATGCTAAGTGGTATTCCTTAGCAAGGTATTCATGCCACCATGAAATAACAAAATCCCCCTTGAACACACTTCTTGTTATATACAGATTTTGTGTAACTTTCTAGCACCAGCTGGTGGATCTTTATATAAAAAACACAGAGATAGCTACACTACAATTTTCATCTATACTGAAACAAAATGAAATGCCTTGGGGCAATGTCTCTACTTACATGTATTTTAAACCTTCCAGTAAGGATGTGCATGCTTATGTAACCAACTTGAGCTTTCTCTGACACTTTTGTTGCCCCACAGTGAAATTATACCAGTTCTTGTAGCTTTTTGTGCTTACTGAGTTGAGAAAGCACAACCCATATTAATGGTTTGTAAATGGAATTGTTTAAGCTTGTCTCAGAGCTCCACTAGGTTTTGATGTACTTTTCTGCTCTCATAAATATTTACACCCATCCATGCTTGACAGCTGAGGAAAGTCTGTCCAAACACACCTTTTGGCCTAATCAATGCAACTTTATAGAAATTCCTTTCTGCAGTGCTGAAGGCAAAGAAAATAACTGGAGTGCTGCTGTGGAGGTCTCAATCCTAGCCACGTGTCAGCAGCAAACACTCTCTTGTGACATGTGAAGTGAGAGTGTGGGTCAACATTCCTCATAGTCTGAATGAACTAAATTCTCACAGTGTAAAGCACTACTTTGATATGTGTCCTGCCATTCATTGTTAAAACTGTAAGGATTTAAAACTGTGAAGATGTACCAATATCATGAATTGGAATAGCAGATCTTTACCATATTCACTCCTCTTTGTCTGTGGAACAGTATCTTCTACTTTTTTCCCATGTTATACTGTTGGTGACAATATGGGAGTTCTTATGGAAACTGCTCTGGGGAACATAGTGAATGGCTAGGAAACTATGAACTATAAGGGTCCCAAAACAGTAGAAGCTGCCTAGTAATAAATTAAGGGAAACTTACAAGAGGAACTTAATTTTGGCTAGCATGCAACATACTTGAAGGATTGTGTTAGAATGATATCTAGCCTTTATTAGGATTTTAAGGCTATCCAGTTATTGTAGGCTCTAAAAATAGTGGTAGAGATGGTATGAAAGTCCCAAGGACTTTTACTCCAAGGAGATGTGGTACTGTGAGAATATGCATAGCAGACTGCTGTTACTCCTAGCTCTTTTTCCATTTCATAATGACAATCCAATATCTGTTGGAAGTCAATGAGTTTTGAATGCCTTTCTGTTTGCAGCAACTTGAACTGAATTTGCTCTGATTAAATATGTTCAGACGTAGCAGGTGCCCTCTGGGTGCTTGAGTGCTGGTGAGAGGAGTAAAGGTGGGAGCAGCTGGAGACATTAGGCTAGCTGCAGGTTCTGCAGATGCAGGAGAAGAGACTCATGTAAGCGAGCATGTAGGAGCCCTCCCCCCTGGCAAGATGTCAGGATCCATTTGGCAAACTGACGCTCAGCCTGAGCGAGGGCTGAGCTTGCCTCGGAGAGCCCAGCTGAGGCAGGTGCTTGTGCACTTGGCAGCAGTTTGGGCTCCAGGCTTTGCTGTCTTGGGAAGGAGGGGTCTGCTGGAAGCTGATAAATTGCTGTGACAAAGAGGTTCTTGTGCCTGGTGATGATGTTATGGAGTAACTACACTGTAAAGGACTGATTTAAGTGCATATTCAGCACAGCTGATACTGCATCACAAGAGTTTTTCTGAAGTACTTATGGCAGAGAATGTGTTAATGCCTCTCACTGTTCTCCTTAATGCAGTTAGGGATAAATCTTTGAAATAAGTGCCAGTTACTTAAGCTGTTTACTTCAGCTAGGTTCATTTCAAACTTGCTGCGCCTTGTTTATGTGACTGAATTACTTTAACCCTGCAGATAATATTACACAGATATGACGTGGTGGTTGCAATGCGCAAGATCTGAAGACTGAAGCTGCCAATCAGTACTGAAATCATTACTGTACAGGGTGTGATTTGTGCCATTTAATGTGTCTAGCTCAAAGTTTCGCATCTGGCCTAAACCGTAGTGCTATCCCTTCTCCTATTCCTATTGAGTCAAAGCAGGGAAAAGATTGCTTCTCTCAAATAATTTATACTATTTAGATCTTTTACACATCTAATTTTAGACTATGGTGAATCATATTTGTGGCAGCAGATATTTCCTTAAATTGATTAGTTAAAGTACTTTGGAATATTTAGTAGTCTAACCTAATAAAGTTAAATGATTCTAAATTGATCTTTATATGCAGGCCAACTGGTGTCTTGCAGTAGGTTTCATAAAGATATGAATAAAAATGTCTGGTATGGCACCTATTAACTGTTTGGTATTAACCTCTCCTTTTTTCTTTCTAAAATACATCAAAAAAAATTTTCTTAATTTAATTTTCTGATTTTCACTGGGTGATTTCAAAAGCCAAAACAAATCTGAAAAGATGAAAAAACAAATTAAAGAATTCTAGGGTTGACTGCAACCTAAACAACTGAAGAAAAACAAGGAAAAAATTTTGATCTTAGTAAATGCTGCTTCTGTAGTATGCTTAAATATAATTGAAATGGTAATCTTATGGTTAAAAACAAATCAAAAGAGAAAAACATCAGCAAAACAAGTCTGTGAGCTATAGATGTTCTGCATTTGGAGAGTGGGTACATTTGATTCAAGTTTTCATTAGGCAGTATTAGCTACAGAACATTTTCCATGTGTTTTACATATATTGTGTGACGTGTTTTGGCATATGACCAGACAAAATAATAAAACTTCCATTTGGGAGTTTAGAATAAAATCTCTTTCCCAAAGCTTATTTGCATTAATTCTCCTTTAGATTTAGCCAATTGAGTGATGTGGCTGTAATCTGTAATCATTTTGCTTGCTTAAGCATGTGTGATATAAAAAATAATGTTTATAATGCAGTTGTCACGTTGATGCACAAGGATATGCTAGCTCAGGGCATCCCTTGCTGACATCTACATGGTTTCTCAGCTGTAGGTGTTGAGGGTTATATTGTTAGCTAAGATTTTGCCAAGAGAATGAATCTTCAGAATCTTTAGCAATGTTCAGGCAAGTCTGAACTTTTGGTGTTCCGAATGGCCAGAAGCCATCATCTTTGTACGTGGTGTGGGGGAATGGAAAGCTTATGAGTCTACTAATATAATAGCATGGCAATGGGATTAGTGTTGATCACTTTGTTCAGGAGAGAGGCTTGATTGAAGGTGATGTCTGGCAATATTATGTTAGGTTGCTGCGTAATCCACTCTGTAATAGCTGCTGTCATCTTTGACTTTGGACATTAATCACAGTTTGTCCTCCATGTGTACTCAGCTGGGGTTGAACACCCTGAGCCTTCCCTGTACAGCTATCTGGGATTCAATATCAAATTCTACTCAGTGTGTCCCCCTCTGTATCAGCATTCAGGCTACATCAGACTGTTTTCAATCACAGCGAAATCTGGAGCTAGAAAAGACCTCTATTCTGTATCTCTTTTCAAACACTTTTCCAACTCTTAACCTTGACCTAGATTTGTGTAGCTCTCCCAAGAATTTGTTGTTCATCCAAGAACAACACCTTATACACAAACATTCCTCGTGTGTGCTATACCTATCTAAAGTGCATGGCAAATGAGATTTTCACCGAATGGTTATATTTCTGTATATTAACTTAGTGCTGATCAGTTATAATCTGAGAATTTGACATGCTAATATTTTAAAGGGAAGCCAGTTTATTCCTAAAAGTTCTCATGCTCCTTGTAACTTGCTCTAATAATCAGTTCTAATCAGATCCAAAGATGACATCGATACCTCTTCTACTGACACCAGCTTTCATCACAACTTTGTGCTTATACAAAGATCATTCTCCAAGATTTAAGTTAGTTACTTGCATCTCACTATGTGAGGCCATGTGAGGAGCTGGGTGTACTTATTCACTAGCTCTTTCCCCTTCCAAAAATTATTATTCAGAAGGAAAGATAATTACAAGGTTGAAGATAAATGGTCTAATCCGCTGTCTAGAATTTTCTCATTTTCCTGCATTATTCATATTTTTTGGCTGGGTGGGGGAAGCACAAGGTGAATGCTGATTCCCATGCTGGCTGCTGTCTGTCCACTGCCACCTGTTTCTTTCCAGGAGAATATCTCAGGTGTGCACCTGTTCTCCAGCTCATGATTTAGGGGACTTGCAGCTTTGAGTCTCTTGCATCTTTTAATGGGCTCCATACCATGTGCTTTTAAAGTCTGTGGAGCAAAGTTGTTTTCTGACTTGGAATGAACGCAGGCAGCTCTGCTGTCTGGTGTCTATAAACCCCAGGGAACCTGGGGAGTTTAATCTCCTCTGCCTAGGGATGAACTACTTTTGTCTGTCACCTCTTGTCTGTTACTGCCATAACATTCCTGCTTGGCAAAGTTGCTCATTTTCTCCCAGCTCTTCTGAAGAAAAACACCATTCTTAGTATTTTAAACTGTTTTTTTTCTTGTTGCTGCTTGAGTTAGCAGGTCTTCAGACTTGGTCTGCATGAGTTTCACTGTCCAGAGAAACATTCTTTGACTTCTGGGGCTTGGGTGAAAAGACAGGTCCAACTGAGAAATTGCTATAAAAGTAGCCTTGGTAAAAGGCCCTTATGGCCCCAAAGTGGATAATAAAGGGTAGGGTTCAATGCAAGGCCACTGAAATATAAAAATTGAAAGCCAGAATTTTGGGGACCTGATAAAATCTCTGTTAGTACCTCAGTGATGAAGGTTGATAGGACTTTTACTCTTGACTCCACCCGGTGTTTTTTGTAAATCTAAAACTGAATTAAAGTGATTTTACAATATTTTTTTTGCTATTTATGTTATTTTCTTTTAAGAGCAATTATTTTCCAGAATAAAACACACTTTTTAAAGGTGACTAAAAAACCTCAACATGCTGTTTTGGGATTTATTCTGTTATTTTTACTGAACATAGGTCAGAATTTAAATACGTTTATGTGATTAAATTCCTTCTGGAAGAACAATTCAAGCAAAAAATAGCATAATGATGCTCTGGAAAATTCAATGAAAAGGTTAATGTAAAAAATACCTTCATAGTTAATGCTCTTTCATACAAGTTATAGTTTATTGTGTGATCAGAAAAAGGTACGACAAAAAAGACAAGGACCTACATTGCTTAAGTGGTAATGACCTCTCTGTCTTTATTTTGTAGCTATCTTTGTTAGTTCCCCTGGCAGCTGTACCAGCTGGTACCTAAACCAAATGTAGTTTGGAAAACTGCATCCTAGAGAAAATATTAAAAATCTAAGAAACATGGTGTAAATTCTGATCTGTGCCTGGAAGATATTTTTGCTTAAATTAATTGCCATTTAGACTGACTCAATTTAGAATGCTTTCTGTTATTCCTAGTCTCATTCTTTCCACAGAAAGGTAAAAAGTAGATAGAGATAAGGAACTGTTGATGAAAACTGGTAATAATATCTTAAAAGCCATTTGAATAGAATAATTGGGAGATTGAATTAAGCAGGTATGAAAAAAGCATGCCTGAGTCTATTTTTGCAAGGTCAGGCAGTCAAAAGGATCAAGCTATTTAAAATACCCAGTGCAGGAGTAATGGAATAGGGACAAAGACAAAGAATTTTTCAATGAAAGGGATGTTGTCCAGTAGGTGATAAACAGTAGTCGTTGATCAGTGCTCAGAGGCTGCACTGGAGCTTTAGCTGCAATCTGAAAGCACAACTGTATTTGCATGACTATGACTTTACGAGGTGCTAGAGGAACAGTCATTGGGATTTCCTCATTGGCTGCGATGAGCAGGAAGAGAACAAACAGCTGGATTAAGTGACTTTACTGTATCTGCTTTCAGTTTTGCAAATTAATCTAGACCAGTCTGAGTATCCCTATCTGTCATGCCATCTGCAGTGGCTGTGCTGCTGCAGCCATCCTACTTGAATCACTGGAGAGGTGTTGCAAGTTTATACCATCTGTGCTAATGCTGTAAAAGTTCTGCTGGCTGCCGGTCACTTGCTTTTTCCTGTGCTTTAATTCCATTCTCTTGGATGGGCAGTTTGAAGCTTTTTCTGTGCTTGGAAATGGAAATTTCTGAGTTGTCATGTTCATTGACTTGTTTGCATTTCCCAGCCACTGATTATTCTGGGTTTTTTCCATATGATACTTCCTCTCTGTGCATAGGCAGTTTCAAAACTTGCTCTGCTCTTGTAGTAAGCTAATTTCTCCTTTGTGCTGCCTCTTATCTCTTGGGTCCAATTTTTGCTGTTTATTTCTACTTAATGTTGAGTGGTTGTTCTTTCATTTTTTGTTCTGTGGGGTTTTTTTTTTGTTATTGGGGGTGGAGGGAATTTCTTGTGGTTTGCTTTTTTGTTTGTTTTTGTTTAGAAAGCCACCTGTTTGTCTGTTTGAATTCAGTTCGCTTAATGAGAAGACTTTTGTGGAGCAAAGTTCTGAGTGATCCTTTCCTCCTCTGCCCTGTGACTTTGTCATGAGGAGCACTGCTGTTAGTAGTCCATTAAATATTAATGGCTCTCTTTGCAATTTCTCTCTAATGTGCTTTATTTTGGTACCAGTCCAAGCTGTGGAAATGAAAACCCCCTCGGGACCTTATGTAGAATGTAATTTGCTCTGCAGTTTTGGCTGTAAACATGATAATAAATTAGAGGATGTAATGAATATTCATTGAAGCGCACAAGGATTTTCTTCACCAATGTCTGCTTATTGGTTTCCCTCCAAACTATACCTGATGAGAGATGAGCATGGATGTTGGCAGCCCCAGTGGCTTGATATGTTCACTGTGTGATATTTTTGCCTTAAAAAAATATATTCTAAACAAGAGCCCCAAAGTGTCTTGTCCTTACAAAATTTATAGGAGAAAATAACCAACCCCTTAGTGTTCCAGTCTGTTTAATGTGGGTTAATAATTTTAAAATCATAAGTTACCCTTGTATATGGATGCAGCTTCACTGCCTTAGTTATCCTGTGTTGGGATTCAGGCCAGTTTCTCTCACTGGAGTGAGAGGTGTGGTTTGACGATCTGCTTGATATGTTTTGTCAAGTCCTACTACTCAGCAGGTTTAGGCAAGGTCAGTTCATAAAATTCAGTTAATAGCAAAGGGAAAAAAAAAAAAAGGGTTTTTTGCACATTTCAATACAGTTTCATCTTTTATAAGAAAACTTTTCCCACTTTCAGTACTGATTCTCACTTTATTCCTTTTCAATATTGATTCTGTTTTGGGCTAATTGGAAACTTATTGTATATGTAAAGGATGAGAAAGGGCTTTTCACATTTAAGATAATTTGTGTGGTTGTCATGAGATTGTTAAATTCTGACTACTTCTGAATTAAAAAAACCAGAGTAAACTAATCTACCTAATTATCTCTCAGTATATAACTATTTATAGAAGATACACTAAGTATCAAGCACGCTAAATATACTGCACAGGCTTTGGATGAGAAAACCTTCAGTTTAGGAAAACGCATACTGTAAGTGGTTTGAAGCTTTTTCCTCTCTACCAATTTGCACTGAGTAACCACTCTAAATCAGTTACCTTTCTCTTTAGTGGAGAGTACTGCCTTCATTTAGAAATTGCATGCACTTTTTCTATAAAATTTTTGGTTAAGTAAAAAGTTTTGATGGAGACTTTTTTTATTTTGTACTTCTTTGTCAACAGCTTTGAGAGGAATACTAATTCTGTGTTTTCATAGTTTGTTGAGTAGTTTATTAGCTTGGGATATCTGAGAAAATCCAGGCAATCTCTGATCTGATTGAGACAAAGCATCACTTTGAATATGGGTCTGCCACAGCCTGATCACGGACTTCAACATCTGTCAGGCAATAGAATGTGTATTTTTTCTTTATGCTGGATCATTTGGAGGCACAAATAAAAATGGATGTTTTCTAGTTCCAGAATAAGTGATTTCTTAACTCTCTTTACTTTCTTCTTTTCCATTCAGTTTCATGCTTTTTATTGCTGTGCTTCTTCATGAAGAAGTTCACACTTTATCAGGAATTTCTGCATTAAAACAGTTCTGGTGTTGAGAATGTGTATGTCACAGTGCCACAGTGGGAATGGCTAGAAAAACATGTAGATCAGTTTTAACACCCTTCCCAAAATGAGAATATGGTCTCATTGGCTAGCTTCACTAAACATCTTTGCCATTTGTATAGGAAGTCCAAAATAGTTCAGCAACGTCTTTCCTGTCTGACATCTTTTGTTACCTTGCAGATTTTGCTACTTGCATGTCTTACTCTATCTTATTTGTGTAACTCCATAATAAGTCTCTGTTTGCCCCTTTGCAATTAATTCTATTTCTGTTTAGCTTGGTTAGAAATGCTGGCTGCTGGTTATGTAATTAGTGGTGTAACAATGTCACACAGTACTTATCAGTTCTTGCTGGTTGTGCTGTTTTAGTTTGCTTGTGCTTGTGCTCAAGGCATTTGAATATTAATTATGCCTTGCTGAGTTTGATTTTACTTTGAGAGCAACAGGTTTCTGCTTCTGCTTGAGAAGTACCAATGGTTCTCTGCTGGTGCTGGCAAAAACAGTCTTTTGAAGTGTTTACATTTGTGACACAGATGTCAATGTTGCTTATTTATTCTTCTGTCTCATTTGGTGGTATAAACAGATCAGACAGAGTGTTGTGGGATTCCTCATTTGGAATGTCGCCTCTGACTATCAGAAATAAGTTAAGATACCTTAATTAGGGAAATACTATTGCCTTTCTAAAAAAACTTTATCTAATGATTTTTAGTGTATGATGACTTAGTCAATAACTCACCATGCCTTCTCTCATCAGTAGGTTGTCTAAGTGGTCACTGCTGCTACCATATGGGTAAATAACTTGTTACCATCCAAAATGATGGGACATATTAATGATACCATTCTACGGTTTCTGCAACGCAGAATCTCCAACAGCAGTGCCAGTGCAGGTCTGGGTAAAACCTGACTTTCAACCCTACAAGATTGCAACTTCAACAGCTGGTCCCTTCTTGAAATATACCCACTACTGGTAATTCTGTGCCTTGGCCTGTAATAAATTTGGAGGAATTGCTTCAGCCTCACCATGTCAGCTACTTTGTTCTCTTGGTTAAGTGGGAATAAACTTTTTTATACTGAAGAATAAAACTGAGTGCCAGTGTTTTCTGACAATGTAGCATAATGAGCTACCGAAGAACCTGGCCTCACCCAGCAATCCTCATGGCTGGTGCTTTTGATGGACCCTGTTCTGGCAGTACCTTGAGCAATACTTCCCTCCTTATCAGCCTACAGGTCTCTTGAAGCATGTACACACCAGAGCCCTCTGTGTTCTGCTGGTGATAATGCCCGGGTCCCTTCCCAAATGCAGAAACCTCTGTACTTCTAGCTTCTCATCTAGCTAAGCCAAATTCCAAAGCTGCATCTGTTGGACTCTTCAGCCACTTGGTTCCTGGATGCTTAGAAGGAGCCCATGCAGCTCTCACAGCAGTCTGGGCTGAACACAGTCCTTTCCCGAGAGCCCTGTGTACCAAGAGTAATTCTGGACTATTCTTGGTGTCAGTGATTCTATCTAAAAGCAATTTCTCAAAGTTCAAACATTGTCAGCTCATGGCTAAATTATCTTCAAAGCAGCTGTGCCATTAAATACAGATCTTTGTAGTCCCTATCTCCAGTTAGATCATCTTTTCTTTCTGTAGCTAATCTATTGCTAACCTTTCCCGGTATATGTATTTCTCACCCTAATACCTGTACTGTGGTATGCTCTCTAATTTTTGCCATCATAGTATATGATTTAAGACAAGGTTTGTTCAACGTATTTAAAAAACAGTAAGCTGCTGATAGTACTTATAGTTTAAATACACATTAGAAAAAGATATTTCTCTAATGTCCTACCTTGTAGAGAACTAAGACCCTGCAATAAAAGAGAAAAATTGTGGGAAAAAAAAGGAGAGACTTGTTCAGAGACATGAGAGAAGCAAGGTAAATTGGCGCTCATACAAACAGCTCTGTTGCAATTGTAAGAACATTTTTAGTGCCTCTGGATATTTCTTATCACTAAACCATAAGATGTAGCTGCTTATTTGAAGTATTAAAGTGGGTACTTGGTCTAATTAGTCTTCATCAAACAGTAGGAATTTCTTAAGACCAAGGAGGGACGTTACCTTCAGAGGAAATTATGTGTAATGGCGATTATAATATTAGTTAAAATAGAGATACATACAACCCAGGTATACTCCAGAGGCCTGATTCAGTTTATACTTCTTGCATGAAGATGTGATGCCATGACTCATCTAAACCTTATCAAAAAGAAATAAATACATTTGGGTGTAGTATTTTCCCTTGTCAGTCATAAGATGTAGCGTTTATATTAAACTTCTCTGTATCTTAGCAAGAGTCTGTGTTACTTGGAACTGACTGCGAAAAGGTGATAAAGAATGTGTGGCTATACTGGCTGTTTTTCAGCTCAGTTAGATATGTGTGTTGTCATTAATCTGTGATTAATTAGTAGATGGCTTTAATGTCTATGTATAGCCTGGGATATAAAAGGATTATGCTGATAAAATGTAAAGTATATGGTTTTGAGATTAAGTCCTCTTATTGCCACAAATTATATTTGATCTTCAGCTAATACTCTGGAAGGAATTAAATAATAATAATAAAGAAACCTATCCTTTATCAAAATTCCTTCCAGTATCTATAGTTTTTTTTTAAATTCGACACATACTTAGGAAAGGATGGTAAAACAACCTAGCAAGATGTTTTAAGGGGAATGTGAACATCGGATCTCTGAAGTTCTTTGTAGATAAATTTGTCTTCATAACAGTTGTGCGTTAGGGTAGGCACCTTAATTTTGAAGATGGTGAAATTAAAAGAAGCGGAATATTTTACTTGTGAAAAACATCAGCAAGGGCATTGGAAGGATCAAAATTTAGCAATTACTCTTAGGATTTTTAAAAATACTGTTGAAATTTATTAAAAATCAAAATATTTGATAGTTGACTTAATGATCTTGAGGACAAATGGCTTTAGAGCAGGCTTTAAGTTAAAGCAGTGGTGAACTTGTTTTTTCTTTTTTTTCTTTCTCTCCTTTTCTCTTTCTCTTTTTTTTTCTCTCCATCTTCCTTAATTGATAATTCTAGAAAATCTGCAGTTTTTCATCATTTAATTTTCCCAATGCAGTATTGAAAATGGCAACACACCAGAGATTGTGGATAACTTGATAAAATTTATTTAAAAATATGAGTTCTCATTGACTTTCTCCCATTTCTTATCATCTGCCTCTCTTCTTCCTTTTGAGAGATACCAGAACTAATTTATTTTTACAGAAAATTATGTGCAAATTTAGCCATCAATTATTTTTCTACTGTTTCCTGGCTAAGAAATTCAGGAATGAGAATTAAAAAGTTATCAAATGTTGTGTTATTATAATGATTATCACTCACTTATTTGGAAAAAAAAAAAAAAAGACTGTTTTCTTTAGAAATATATTAGTTTGCTTGTGGTCACAAATGGACAATAAAAGTTTCCAGTTAGAATCTAAAACTTTTCCAATACTGACTCCAGAAATGTAAGTGAAAGCTAATTTTTACAGATTATAGTGCTAATATATATAAATTTTTGCCTCTTTATTTCTGTTGAATTGAGAACTAGGACCTTTTCACAGTATTTCAGAAAATGAATGCACCTCTACCTCTTTCATGAATGGCTTCCATTAGCTCTTCAATTATCTGAATAGCAGATGCTGAACATATAAAGCAAGGGCCAACTATGATGCCAAAATAAATATCTGGGAAAGAGCTATACATGAGCTATATAATTATTAAGGAATAATTCAGATCACAGAATGATTGTGTTGAATAACCTAGTATTGCATATTTGCTTTGAAAAGTGACAGTAAAAGTACGTACTTTTCTTTATCACACATACACATAAAAAGTTTTTTTGCAAGTTAATGACCCTCTGTCTCCAGCAAGGTTATAACCACTGAAGGAGTTTGATTCCATAAATGAAACTTAATTAGATATGAAGCTGCATGAGTCAGAACAGAGTCCAGCTGGCTCACTTGACTATAGAACTAACAGATATGAAACCAATAGAAGCTTTTGTCAACAAATTCATTAGTGGAGACTGTGCTGGCTAAGAACATCCATTTTTTAGTAGTTTTTTTCCTTTTATATTCAAACCTTCATTTGGACTTTGAATTAATGCAAAGAATGGATCATAATGCTCGATGCAGTGCTGTTTAAAGCATATTAAGAACTGTAATGAGTTGCTCATTGACTTCTCATCACATCACTTTTGTTCCTCTAGTGAGGACAGAAAAATACTCATTTTGCTAATATCTATTCCTTGCATAAATAGCACAGGACAAAATGTAACTGTTGACACTGCTTCCTGTTCATCACTTGACTGTCTTTGCTCAATTATCTCAGCAGCTGGATGAATAGGATTCAAGGTCTGATTTCCCTATTTTGCATTAAGTATAAAGAAGATAACCAATGCAAGTTTGATTAGAAGGATGGCTCCTGTATCTGGCAGTCAAAACAGGAAGGACTTTGGTATTTACTATTCTGTTCGGGATGTTTAGGCCAACCTCTAAAGGTAGATGTTGGTGTTTTAGCCCTACTTCATACTACACAGTAGTTAATTTTACTGAGAGTTCAATTTTATCCAAGATTTTTTTTCTTTCTCTTTTGTTTCCCATTTTACTTACTTTTTTTTCCCTTTTGCCAGCCTTTTTGGGAGGCTGGTTCTTTACTGTGGTGGCTCTAGAGGAGATAGTGTTAAGCAATGGGAATAGGTAATTTTAAAAAAAATCTTACTTTTTTTTGTTTTTTTCTTCGAGATGGTTAATGCAAAGTATAAACCCACTACTGTGTTGGTATCTACTAGAGACACTAAAGTAGAAGAGGCCTAATCAAGGACATGAGTATTTAGGAGAGGGGGAGAAGAGCAAAGGGCTTCCCTGTGAAAAACGGTTTTGATGGGGAAGCTTTGCAGCATTTTTTTAGTGGAATGAGCAACAGTGATGTGGAAAACCAAAAAAAGATAATCCAAAGGAGGCAGAAAACCTCTAGTCCAGAAATAAAATCTTCTGCCTTGACAAAAAAGAGTATGTTCCTTGTTCCTGAAATTCTAAGCTTGCTGTAAACTAACCTTCCTCCCTCTTTCTACGAATCAGTGAGAAGTCTGCTTGCTTGTGGTGGCGGTACCAAGAGCAACATGTAAACTGTGTTTTAATTCTATAGGCTGTTATTGTAGCCTTCCCTCCTTCCCTTATTTTCCTTGGGAAAATGAGGAATAATTTGTGGATCTGGGGAGGGGGAAGCGGTGTGCATCACTTTTCATCTGGATTCATATCAACATTTTCTTGCATGCGCTATTAAGAATGGAGTGCAGATAACAAAGCAGGTATCAGGTATATGCTGCACTTTGCATTCAAAGTATTTGTATGCTAGAGTTGGGATGGGCAGGACTTGCTGGGTCTACTGTTAAGGAGTACTAAAAGTAAGGATAGTGGAAGTATGAGGAAGGGGGAATTTACATGGACAAACTTCATGCTAGGACTACACTGTGGCAATAAAACACAAAGTCTAGTCAAGGTTGGAGTATCAGATTGCGTCTTTTGGATATGTCAAAAGAACTGTGAAGGGGTTAAGATTATGTTAGATGGTCTTTGCCTTTATTACAACCCATTCTTAGCTGAATATATGTTCAGATTACAATTTTTTGACCACAAAATTTACCTGTAGGAGAAGGGAAAAACGAAAAAAAACAATAACAAAGGGCTGATGTTCCAGTTGTAAAGACAAGAAATTCCCTGAATTTCAATGTAGCAATCTAGATGGATCCTGTTGTTGTTGTCATTATGGTTTAGTGAAGGAGTTAGCAATAGATTATCTTCTCTAATCCATGATATCGCAATGGAGTGCATCTGCCCATGACTTCTGAGTATAGCTGGTGCCAGCAAGAGTTGCATGGGAGTGTAGGCTGTGGTTTGGAGAAGCTCTGTTTTGTTTTGAGGCATGCTGAATACAGGCATCTTCTGTAATACAACTGCTGACTTATTGAAAAATCCATAAAGATTATTCCGATTTCTAAAAAATAAAATGCAACTGGTGCATATATCATGGAGTGAACATATGTATTCTCCCAGAATATCATCTCATGAAAAAGAATAAGCAAGGTGTAGAGAGAGGAAAAGGTGGTTGTGTGTGTGTATCTGTGTAATTGAATGAGTTCTTGCTTTTGACCTGATTAAATAGTCCACTTTATCTCCTTCTGCTCTTGGCCTCTGCAGTCATAAATAATCCTTGGGATCTGCACGCTGACAAGGTTGCTGTATGCAGTGGATTTCATGCCCTTGCTGTAATCTGAGCGTGTTGTGATGCCATACTGCTGGTATTTGTGTAGATACGTATGAAATTTGAGTACAGACTACTGACTTTTGATATGCAAAACATAAGCAGACTAGTCAGATTTTCGGTTTACGCTTGAGTGTTATCTCTATGAGAGCTTAAGCAAGATTTAGTAAATAACTTGAACAGCACATAAAAAGGGCAAGTTCTTGATTCTGTTTTTGTTTTTTAAGCTGTATTTAAACCCCATATTTACAAAATGTTGTGCAGTTGCAGTTGTAATACAGAAGTGACAGTGAGGTCTGGTCTTCTGCTGTCGACAAATGCAAGCCTCCACCCTCAGAAGTGGAGAAGAGATGGAATTTGTGTGCTTTTCACAGATTAGATTTTACAGGACAAAATTCATGTTGGCAAACTGAGTTCCCCTCAAGCACTTAACGATGGTAAATGTTCCTTACCTAGATTAATATTATTTTACAAAGTCTTTGCTCTAATGTACCTCCCACCTTGACAACCTGCTTAATCTCTCCTGCCCAGAGGGCAGTGCTCTACTCTAATCCAGTGCCTGTCCTATCCAGCTGCAATAGATGGACAAGTTATATGTTGGTCTAGTATTGCGAGCTTTTATGGAATTTTTCTGTGTGTCAGGCTGTGTTCAGGCTTGTGTGTTTGTGACACAGTAATTGGAGAGATACAGGAAGCTTTTTTCGTATACTTTGAGGGGATTCAAAAAGTTAAAGTGCTTTCAGATCAATGATTGATTTCTAAAAGGCAGCAGTAACTTCAGGCTTTGCCAGGTCATTTACCCTGTAACTCACCTGTGTACCCCACAGCTGTGTGCCTACAGATCTGCAAGTCCCGATATACTGCTTCTTCATTTTGACCCATCTTTCTTTCTCAGCCATGCGGGTGGATCTGAATTTTTGCCAATGCCAGCTTAACATACAAAAAATAACAAACACACTCCTTTAATTGTACTTTAGATATTCTTTTGAAAGGAGTATTAACCAACTTAAAGGACATGAGAAATGGTCATATTAACAGCTGTAGTAAGCTTCTATTGCTGCACTGAGCAAATAATTGCTTTGACTTAGCTGGACTTACTGCAGTTTACATCATTTCCGAATTTCACTGAAGCTGGAAGCAGCAGTTCTGGTGATTGCTTTGCTTTTTCTGCTTTTTCCTGTAAATAAATGAAACACAAGTTTGTATGTGTTCTTTTTATGAAATTTATTCTTATTTTGCAAGGTAGGTCTTACTGAATGCTGATGAAAGCCACACCTGTCTGCTAAATTAAGATCAAAGAATGTAGTTTATTTGCTGTTCATCAAAATCAGTGTTTCCCTTGGATGAAAACTTGCGTCTGCTGATACCAATGACAGCCACCTGCATATGTCTAACAACGTAATATAGACATTGGTAATATGTTGCAGAATAGGAAAGGAGCAGGAATTGCTGTACTCCAGATGGAATAAACCCAGAAAAACTGTAGTGCTAATGAGGCAGATGACCCCATGTGATGAATTTACATTCTCTTCTACTCAGTGAAAGTGGTGTAACGTAGTCATTTCCAGGTCCTTCTGTACATTGCCTCTTCTGCTTATTCAAGAGTAAATGCTGCAAAGAATTATAGAAAACTGTGAAATTATTCTAATCTACATCTTCCTTAGAACAGGGAACTGCTCTTTTAAATATAGTAATTTAAGCAGAAAAGGAATAGTTGGAGCATAATGCTGATGTTTTGGTATTTCAGAATGTGTGACAAATTGCTCAGCTTAAGCTGTATGTTTAAACACAAAAAATCTTACAAACCTAAGCAGGTCAAAAACCAGTGACTGCTTTGCCATCTCTTAGTACATGCAAATGAGTCTCAGCACTACTGTTCCATGTGAGTGCTAGTGAAGTGGCCATTTCCATCAGCAAGAAACTTAGCACTTGTAGCATAACAGTGTAATGTTGCAGATAACTTCATTCTCCACAAAATTGCTGTGACTGAATTTGCAATTGATTGGTCCCAGTGATATCAAGTGGTGTACTTGTGGTAGTGAATTTGAAGAACTTAGAGAATCAGCAGCATTGAATCCCTGAAAAATGGGAATTCAAAGTTCAAAAGGAATTTAAAAAGTTCAGAGCAAATACCTTGTATTTTAAAAGGTGTGGAGTTATTTTAATTATTACTTTTGCTGTTAGACTGTGTTGAATTTTGTCAGTCAGGTATAAAGAAATATGTTGTAAGTTCTTATGAATGGGGTTTTTTTGGTCAAAGTAGAAAAAAATAGGAAACAAAGGACTGGATAACTTTTTCTAAAGTCTAAGTAGATAATGATAATAAAAATGTTTAGCAGAACTCAGCTTACTCTGTGCTTCCATGAGCATTACAGGTGTCTGGCTCTATTTTCATCCTCTGAAATGCCTTGTTACATTAGCTGGAATGATCCTTATATGACTCTTATCTCACTTTATATACTGACAAGGACAAATTCTGAAACAACATTTGAAACAAATGACATAGATATGATGGAAAAATGTTTATACAGGGACATTACTGTTTTTCAGTTACTATGGTAGCCTTATATTATCCTGACTAACAACAAGCTTCTTTACCAAAAACAATGATCAATCATGTATAGTGGAAATGTAACTGAGGTTAATTATGGGGCGGGGATCATGGAAACTATAATGAACCATAGTGTTTAGAACACTAAAACATCCCATTCAAAAGACAAATATACTCATAATGTTCAGGAAGGAAGGTCATAAAAGAAGTGTTCTTTTTTTGTTGTTGCTATTATGGTGGGGATTTTTTGTGGTTTTGTTTTGTTTTGGTTTGGTTTTTCCAAACTGTTATGCTGTATTTATGGCAAACTTGATGTCGTGGCTCCACCATGATGGCTTGATGATGGAGTTCTTCAGAGCTGTTTGAAATGTTTTGTGTTCATGTGGTAAAAGAAATGGAAGGAGAAAAAGTGAGTACAAAATTAATGAATCCTTGTGAGCCCCTCAGCCTGCAAGGAAGGGGAGCTGTGTGTCCACTTGTTGAACAAGATTAGGGAACAGACATGGCATGTAAAACATTTTGTTTTGCTTGGTTAACTCAGATGGATTTGTTCCAGCATCTGAAAGATGCACAGGAATAGGTAGGGTAGAAGCAATGGGTTGATTGCTACTTGACAGGTTTTATGTCAGCTTGAAGCAATGAACTACAGTGCTTGCACACTTGAGTTAAGACTGACATGCAGCTGAAGGGCAGGCCTGCTTTTTCCTTTGCTTCTACCTGTTTCTACTGTTGGTCTTTTGTGTGTGTTTGTGTGTGTGGGGTGGTGATGTTTGTTTTTTTTAGTTTAGGTAGCTGCACAAAAGAATCAAATTATTTGCTAATCCAGTAGTGGATTACTTTGCAGCAAACTGAACTTGCATGTATCTGCATTGTTAATGTTTACCTTGCACCTAAGTACTAACCTACTAAATATATGATTTGTTGATCTAAGGTGATCATGAACCCATTTTTAAAGACAGCTTGCATCTCGTTTCTGTTTTAATTTTGAGATGCAGGCTATGTAAGAGATGGTTACACCTAGGTAGGGATAATAGCTTTTGGTCCTAGGGCTGACAAAGAGCTCTTGTTCGACTGCTGCCTTACTACCCTCACCTGATGCCAGGTACTTCATCTCAGTGAGTGACTGGTACCACCAATTAATGAGTGCCTGGTATATCACTAACATGCAGTTATGGAGTTCTCATTTAAATCTCTTATCTACTTCTTATGTAAATGACATAGGAAGCTATAAAAACAGATGGCAGACTTGGTAACAAAGTCCTTTCTATTTTTTGTCACCTACTGTCAAGTTTATGGGTTCCTGAGTGTCACTTCCATATACTTCTTGTTAACTTGTGTCGAAGAGAAGCTCCACACTCTTGTGCTGTTGGATCTTCACAGTTCAGTTTAGCTGCTCGTTAATCTGACAAGAGTGCTCAACATTTCATTTAGTAATTCAATCTCTCTTTTTCTGAGCTTCTCCCTGTGATTCTGAGGTGGGAGGCATGCATTAAAGATCTTATGATATGCATATTAAAGATTTTAAGATAATTTTTTTTTTTACAATCTGGACTGTGAATAGAAATGAAATAACACTTTTCATTTAAGCTGTAGTATCAAACAAATAATTCTTAGTGAATTCCTGACCACAGAGGTTGTAGATAAAGGGGATGTGTGTGTGTGCATGATCTGGAGGAGCATAATACAATCTGTGAGTCATGTCTTTCTGAAATGCATAATATTTCAATGGCAAGCAAAACAGGGCTATTCATGAGCTTGGAACTGAAGAGCTTAGAAGTTCTGATGTGTTTTCATGAAAATGAACTTCGGTTTTTTTTCAGCAAATTTTTATCAGATACTGATTTGGATATTAAAATATTGCATCTGATTTACAAAGTGTTAAATATTCAGTTTTTGAAGCTGGACCTTGCTGAAGACTTACTGACCTTGAAAAGTACAGACAAAACAATACTGTTTGCTCCTTGGTGCCAACAGTGTTGGCTGAAGCTAGGTGTACTGAAGTGGTTGTTTTTGAGTGCAGCCTCTAGGTGAATGTAGCTAGCCAACAGGATTTGCAGGGAAGCAGGTTGAAGGATGTTTGCAAGGTCTGAGAGGCTTGTTTGGATGCAGGCTTGTGCTCAGTACAGTTGTAGCATAAATTAAAGGCATGGCTTCTGTTTGCTATTTGTGCAGTATTTCTTGTTGTTTTGTGGGGAACGTGGGTGGGTGACAGGTTTTGGTTTTTTAATTTTTTTTTTTCAGGAATAGAGGCTAGTCTAATAATTGATGTACTGTATAGTGGTATTGTATACAGGCTTCCAATTTCAGACCTACCATGCCAGGATATATGCCCAGAAGACTCATAATACTTGAATTTTTATATTTGAGTTAATAAAATAAGTCTTTTCCAAGGGAGTGGTGATAGGAGAAATTGTTCCAATAGATGTGAAGCACAGTTTTCTCAGTGAACAGAGACTGCCTGTGACTTCTAGGTGAGATTTAATGAACAGTGCTAAAAAGCTAAATAACCCTCAAAAAACTCAACAGTCCCTGTCCCCAAAGTTTTTAGACAAATGGATCACTCAAGAGATCCCAGAAGAAACATGAAGATTGTCCCAAATATTCTGGATCTCTTTTCTGCTCAATGAATAGAGGATGACACTTGATGTGAGTCACTGACAAAGCAGGTGCACACAGGGTGCTAATGTATTTTGGTTCCTCTTTTGTGGAAGAATGGTGCTGTACAACTTGTGATTTTTGCCAAGCATAGAGGGAAATTGTGTTCAAAGAATGAGTCTTCTAGATGCATCAGAACCTCTTTAAAATCATGACTGAAGTGATGAGGATGCATGGACTGGGCTAGAGCATAGAGTCAAAAGGAAAGAAAGGCAATCATCAGCCTGCCAGAATATGAAAAGAAATCATGCAACTGCTAAACTCAGTGTTAGGAGCCCAATTATTCTTCTTCCTATTTTTAAGATTAATTGGAATTGCTCATTTCTAAATTTAAACTTGAGTAAGTGGTAACTAAAATATGGCTATTTCAGTCCCTGGATTTGAAATGTTAAAATAAATATTTATGACCTCATTAAGAAAGACTAAGTAGGTGAAAAAGAAATGAAGTTGCAGTCACGTAAAATGATGTTACTTTCCAAATTCCTGATAATTACGAGCAAATGTTCTAGAATACTTGCATGTTCACAACAAAAATGTAAACATCTTTACCATTTCCTATTAGATGCCAAATCACAAAAGAAAACGGACTATTCAGTTATTTGCCATCCATAACCTGATGGGGGGAAAATGCTTTGCCATGGATGGTTTCAACTTCCATGTCATATGTTAGAGATGTAACATTGCCAGTGGCGTGTGGTGTCCCCTGCCCTCCCAGCTCAAACAACTTTAGCACTTGTACAGACTACAAATTCCACGTTCAAAACCCTTACCTACAATGTAAAGAGTTTTATAGTGGGCATAAATCAGGCAGAATAAAACATGACTCAACCAAAAGGTATGAGTTATAATGGGGTTTTGACTTATGTGCAAAAGGAAAGCTCCAAACCAATTGAAAACATGCTGGATTCTTGATGCAGCCAGGTACAGCTGAAAACAGATGAGATTCCTGAACTAGGAGAGGGGATTTGGAGAGAAGAATAACCGATGCTTGGGAAATGTTTTCAGAATGTTTTATGCTTATGATCTTAAAAAGCGTTCTTCATGGGTCAAAACAAAGTTTGTAGAGAAAATGAAACTTTAAAAATATGAAATTTATCTTAAATTACTTGCACTTTTTTAGTAACTACAAATGGAAACATAAAATGACGCAGTGAGGTACCTCAGGGTAATAGACAAAAGGATGATATATAGAAATTGTGTTTAAAAATGGGTATTATATTAATAAAATACATTCATATTTTTATAAACAAGCATGTATGTCTTGGGGAAAAAAGGGTAGATAAGAAGATACAAATCTAACAAAATAGAACCAGTGGTACTACCAATAATTCAGGAAGATTAATATGCCTTATTTTGGTTTTGGAAAAGTACTAATTTATATAGCTAACTGACAATTCTTTTCTATTTTTCTAGTAGTATTTACTGAAGCAAAATATTTTTAATCTTTGATTTCCATCAAGATATTTGGATTGAACTTCTGGCAGATATTTTAAAACCTATCTGGACAAGTCATCTGTGACAGTGGTATAGCTTAAATATTGGAGCATTACGGAAATTCCAGAAGACAGTTCATAGTGTGGTATCAGTAATTAAAAAGAACAAAGAATGGATGAATGTTCAACTTAAGACCTGCATTTTAAGTGCAAAAAGTAATATAATTACTTTTAATCAGTAAAATAATTTTTAAAAAGCATAATCAGGCTAGCTTTTTATTTTTAATTAAATTCCAAGTGTATCTGATATTACTTTAAGTTAGAACCTTTTCAGTTCAGACTCTCACACTCACTCATTAGTCCCAGATGAGACTTGCATAATCTCTCTGGAACGCATGATGATCTGCAGCAAATGAGATTCGTAATTAACACAAAGTTAAGAGTTGTGCAAAGTATGCAGAGCTGTGCCTGAATCCTAGCATTTTAGAGACCCCAGGGGAGTGAGGTTGGGATTCACAACCTGTGCTCCCTTCTTGATTTCAGTTTTGGGTTAGACCTTAAACTTCAAGGATCAGTTGGTTCTTATATTGGAAGTAAAAGTTCTGCAAAGTGTTTATTTCCCCTTGCAGGATGTAGTTGATGTAGTAGTAGTAAAGATGGTACTTTTGGTTCTCTGATGGCAGTTGCTCAGGTGTCTTGGTATTACAGATGTATTTCTACTAAAGTCCCTTGGGGATCTGTTCCTGGCCCCACAGTGTTTAATATTATTAACGTGTAGGAAAACTATACAGTAGTTAAGATCTCTGGTGACATGGAATAAAATAAGCAGTTTTCAAGGATCTAGTGAAGGTAACGATATTCTTAAGAAACCAAGACACACTTGGTGGGTTGAAGATTAGTAGAATTAAGCATTTCCACTGTAAATAGAACCAGCTTGCAAAATTAAATGTTAAGAGACTGTAATGGTAGACGATCCAGAAATGACAGTGCAAAAGTACTGCCTAAGCATGTTCCACTGTAAAATAAAAGCTGGATGAAGACAACAGAATGGAAAAGAAATCTTTTCAAATAAGACTTGAAGTGTCTTTTCAGTGAGGAAAACACGGATGAAAGCTGCCACCAGGCAACAGGAGAGAAAACTAATGAAGCAGCTGTTAAAAATATGGCAGAAGACTATTTGAGACTATTTACAGAGAAAAAGGTTGTGACAGGAAGATAATATTTTCTATGCAGTGTCATTGAAGCATCTGTGCTTCTGGTTTTGTTTTTGTTTGGCATTAGGGCATGTGGTTGCATCCTGCTTGAGAAAGGATAAAATGAAAGCTGATGTTTAATTCCTTAGCTAAAGGATAGGAGTTAAAAAGTTCTATGTTTTAAGTTGTCATTCTTGCATCCTGTTGGTAACCTGCCTCAGTTTCCTCTTCTGAATAAAAGGCCATGAGGGTATTTCTGTAAAAAATTGAGTTGAGTTTTGAAATACTTAAATCCTGTGAGATACTTTTAGGAAGATATTTCTAGATCTAAATTAGTAGTGAGTGTAATGACGAAAGAAAAGCATGTATAATCTGAGATGTTTCACCATTGTATATTTTTCAGGGTAATTAATTTTTAAAGAGGAGGATAAGGGGAAAAATCTATCTTTTATTGGGTAAGCTTCATTAAAGACATGCACATAGCCCATCTATAATGAGAGTCTTCGTCTCCATGAACTTCCTTGTCTATTCATTTTTCTTTCCCACCTGCACTCACAATGGTGGCTGTTTGCTCCCACATACATTCAACAATGCATCATTTGTAAGCTGGCCCTCATTCATTTCATCCCTGTTTGAAAGGCCTGACAGAAAACCCTGTGAAAAGCCTTTCAATGCAAATGCCAGTTTAATGACTTGGTTCATTCAGCGGAGGGGAATCTGAGATAACTTGACTTGTCCTTGCTGCAAATACAAGAAAATGTTTTCATAGAGCCTTGGACGTGTTGTGTTTTTTAACAAGATGCTTTCAGTTTGCAAACAGAATCTGATGGCTTTAGTTTTTGGTTAAACAAAATCTCAGGATTTTTCTGCAGTGTCAACCTTCCACACCTCTGCTTGCATGTGAGGATGCCAGTTGCCCTTGCTCTGTGCCCTCTAAAATGCACCTGCCTTTGAAAGGGTTTATTTGCTTCATTTCCTTGGCAGAGCAGCAGTTCTCCTTGAGGATAAACCATTGTTTGATTGGCTCTTTCTGAGCATGTTTAAATATCAAATTATTGGGAAATTACAAGTGTAGTTACTCTTGTTAAAGCCAAAGAACAAACACATTTAGTCTGTTTCAAAAGCCTGCATTGCTGCTTGGTCTTGGGATATGTATACTTCTTAAATTAATTCTCATTTCTAAATAATTTGTTTACTGGATTTTCTCACAGAAAGAGGAGACCAAAGTTATGATAACAAAATAGTGGATCTCTCTAGGTAGCATGTGTATCTTTGGAACAGAATTTGAAGACAGTGGTTGTGGCATTGATGTTGTAAAACAAGTTACTGAATTTATTTTCTATTTAAGTTTACAAACCCACGTTAGTGTTATTGGAAAGCTTTGAGGAACTGAGCAGGGCTAGAACAAATGGGGGTTACACAAACGATGATAATTTATTAAAATTAATCATGACGGGAATCAAGAGAGTAACTGCCTTTTCTGTAGGTTGTTTGACCAAGATTATGACTATAGCAGTGGGATGTCTTTTATGTGACAGACTTCTGTGAGGCAAGAGCATAAATCTCTCATTTCAGGTTTGACCACTGTTCTTAGTGTTGCACAAGTGGTTCCAGCATAATATTAATTTCAGTTGCTTCCTCCACGTTCACATTAGTGTTCCACAAATGGTATTAAAATATTTTGAATGGTATTCTGTTTTAATATGATTTTTAAGATAGGTATTTAACTAATGTTTTGGATCTGATGGATACCCTCAAAGCAGTAATGGAATATGCCACAGAAGTGCCAGACTTCACATTTTCCTGTCCCTGCTGATCAATATTAGACACAAGCCACTCATTTTGGCAGTAGCTCCTCTAAGTGCATGGAAATCAGACTGGAAATGTGGAATTTAGAACTGAATATTCTAGAAAGGAGGAGAAGAGGGAAGAAAACAAAGTGGTGACTCTAGTGTTATCAAGTTTCCTGTAAGTCTCTGACAACTCATTCCTTATAGAGTTGTTCTTAAAATTACAAGACCCACAATATTTTAGGTGTCATTTAATTAGCAATTAGTATCATAATATATGGCAATTTGCTGGTTTCAGCTGGGATAGAGTTAATATCTTTCACAGTGAGTAGTATGGGGCTGTGTTTTGGATTTGTGCTGAACATAGGGTTGATAATATCAAGATGTTTTTGTTATTGCTGAGCAGGGCTCACACAGAGCCAAGGCCTTTTCTGCTTTCCATGCTGCCACAGCGGTGAGGGAGTTGGGGGTGCGTGGGAGGCTGGGAGGAGACACAGCCAGGACAGGTGACCCCAACTGACCAAAGGGATATTCCAGACTACATGGCTTCATGCTCAGTATGTATAGTGGGGGGAAGAGGAAATACAGGACGTTTGGAATGATGGTGTTTGTCTTCTCAAGTAACGGTTACATGTGATGGGGCCCTGCTCTCCTGGGGATGGCTGAACACCTGCCTGCCCATGGGAAGCAGTGAATTAATTAATTAATTCATTGGTTTCCTTTGCTTGTGTGTGTGGCTTTTGCTTTCCCTATTAAACTGTCTTTTTCTCAACCCAAGAGTTTTCCAGCTTTTATCTTTTCAATTCTCTCCATGGTACTTGATTACTGGCTGGGGTTAAATCATGACAGGTAATTTGGTAACTATGATTTTTATATTCATAATGTTTAGCAATATGGGCTTGTTACTGATTCTTCCTAACCAGGTGATGTTCAGTTTTGTCTCTGTTTTACTGAGGAGTAGACTGAGTCAAAGTCGGAGTCATTAGTCTAAATCTTGAGAGAGCTGGTTTTGGAACAAGTAGCAGTTTGTGCTTCTGTGGCCAGAAAAATAAACCTATCTCATGAGTTAGCCTGTCTTTAAAAATGGTGGGAGATGCACCCCCCACCTATCCCAAGTGCAACAACTTCAAAAACAACCCAACTGAAGATCTTCAATTATGTGTCTCTTGTAGAAGATTCAAATATGAGCCTCTTGAATGAACTATTCACCACTACAAATACCCTTTAAAAATTAGTACACAATGACAATATCAGCTCAATTACCTTCAACCTTGTTGATTCTATTCTGTGCTGTAGTAATTATATTAGGATAAATAACAGAGCATGTACCACAATAAATACCCATGGATCATGCTGTGCTTTTGTGTGTTGTGTTTGGTTGCCCTTGACACACACGGGTGCAAATGAAAAATGAAACACTGTAGCCTCTGCTATTAAAAAAGGCGGGGGAGAGGTGTATTGGGAAATAGCATTCATACGATTAACAGCAGAAGCATTTGACAAAATATATTACATATAACAGAAAAATATATTGATATTAAAAGTGAAAGAGTGTTAGTTTTTCTTTGAGTCTAAGCTTAATCATTCCTGTATGAACGTGTCTTCTTTGTGGGTGGGCTTTTTGTTTTTTTTTCTGTTTGTTTTTGTTTGCTTGTGTGTTCTTTTTATATCATGTAGTGTTTTATTGTTTTTCCAGTTGACTGAAGGTGGCCTCGTGTGACTTTCATTAACAAGTGATCTGACAGGGTGTTGATCTAGTCTAATTTGTGTTATTAAACTATCTTTTGTAATTTGGAAAATCTGTGTCTTTTTGCAGCACAAACTTATACTGCCACGTGTGGAAGGAGAAATAGCTGCTCCAAATAGTTCATTGACTGAACAGATGAATTTGTCCTGACTTGTCCAAAGTGAGAAAGCAGGCTGCAGTGATAGGACCATAAATAGTGACTTTTAGGCTTATAACTTTAACTTGGTGTTGGAACTCAATCTCTTTTTCAGCACACACCACTGAGATTGCTCCAGCGTAAGGGAAAGAATGACCCCTGTGACTGAGCTATTGCTGATGTGAAATGTAATGGATCTGAATACCTGAAGTCTGTTTGACCTTCTCTAAAGCACATCCTGTGTGATCTGGATGGGCAGCAGGCTGCTACCTGAACATGTATAACTATTGTCCTTCTGCTGCTTCAACCTTGCTGACTCTAAGGCAAGGCAGATTTAAATTGGGCAGCTGGCAGTTAATCCAAGCCTGTAGGTGTATCTGCATTTGTGAGAGGGGAATATGTGTTAAAATGAGAACTGAGCAGGAATGCTGTGGATTTTTACTTGTTTGGCACAAATGAGAAATCCCTGTGGTAGGTGTCCCTGTCCTTGTTTTTCTGTTGTTTTCTGAATAATACTTGGTACTAAAACCAAAACAAACACGGCTATTAATCTAAATAAAATGATGACAAGGCTAAAAGATTCACTAGGTGAGTCTTGAAACTCCCCAGGAACAGGAGGATAACTCAAAGATTTAAAGAACTTGTCATCTAATCTGGCTATTATAAATTAATTTTAATTGAAAAGTATATTGTATTCTAATAATAGTTCTGAGACACTTTGCATTTTCAGTTGTTTTTGCTTTACTCAGAGGATGCTATGGTATGTATTTCAGAAATATAAACTCACTGAGCACTCCTTATAGGGATATCCAAATGCTGGACTTCAGTCTGGACCACAGGTAAACTTGTTGCTGGTCCTTACCAGTTTCTCAGATACTCTGTTCTTCTGTGACAACCCATCTTGTTTTCCTGTCTTAAAATCCTAGGATCATAGAATATGCTGTATTGGAAGGGACCCATCAGGCTGATTGAGTCCAACCCCTGGCTCTGCCCAGGGCTTTCCCAGTAATCCCACCATGTGCTTGAAAGCATTGTCCAAATACATAGGCTTGGTGCTGTGACTTTCCTGGGGAGCCTGTTCCAGTGCCCAAACACTTTCTGGGTAAAGAACCTTTTCCTGATATCCAACCTAAATTTCATGCCATTTCCTTGAGTCCTCTCACTGGGCATGAGAGTGAAAAGATCAGTGTCTGCCCCTCTGCTTTCCCTTGTGAGGACCTTGAGGACCACAATGAGGTGCCTCCTCAGTCTCTTCTTCTTCAGGCTGGATAGACCAAGTGACCTCAGCCACTCCTCATATGGCTTCCCCTCTGGACCTTTCACCATCCTCATGGCCCTCCTTTGGACACTCTCTAATAGCTTTATGTCTTTTTTATATTGTGGCACCCATATCTGCCCCCAGCACTCGAGGTGAGGCTGCCCCAGTGCAGAGCAGAGCAGGACAATCCCCTCCCTTGCCCAGCTGGTGATGCTGTGCCTGATGCCCCCAGGACAGGGTTGGCCCTCCTGGCTGCCAGGGCACTGCTGGCTCATAATCCACTTTCTGTCAATCAGGACCCCCGTGTCCCTTTCCTGTGGCACTGCTCTCCAGCCTCTTGTTCCCCAGTCTGTCCCCACATCCAGGGTTGCCCCATCCCAGGTGCAGGATCCAGCACTTTCCCTTGTTAAACTTCATATGGTTGGTGAATGCCCATCTCTCTAATCTGTTGGGTCTCTCTGCAGGGCCTCTCTGCCTTCAAGGGAGTTGACAGCTCCTCCCAATTTAGTGTTGTTGGCAGGCTTACTTAGTATTCCTTTAAGTCCTGCGTCCAAGTTGTTAATGAAGATGTTGAGGAGAACTGGGCCAGGGATGGAGCCCTGTGGAACCCCACCAGTGACCAAATACCAGTCTGATGTCATCTCATTCCCTGTAAGTCTTTGTGCCTGACCTGTGAGAGCCAGTTACTCGCCCATCACATGATGTGTTTATCCAGCTGTGTGCTGGATGTTTGGTCCAGAAGGATACTGTGAGAGACAGTACCAAAAGCTTTGCTGAAGGCCAAAGAGATTACATCTATTGGCTTTCCTAGACCAGCTGGGTGAGTTATCCTGTCCTAAAGAAAATCAGGTTCAACAAGTAAGACTTTCCTCTCATGAAGCTGTGCTGGCTGTGCCCAACGACTGTGTTGTCCTCAAGGTGTTTTTCAATACCTCTCAGAATAATCTTTTCCACACTTTTACCAGGCACTGAAGTGAGACTGACAGGCCTATATTTTCTGGGGACCTCCTTCTTGCTCTTCTCAAGAACCAGGACAATGCTGGCCAGCTTCCAGTCAGCTGGGACCTCTGTGGTTTCCCAAGACAGCTCAAAAATCATTGAGACTTTGTGATGATATTAGCTAGCACCTTGAGGATTCTTCGATGAATCCCATCAGGCCCCATAGATTTCTAAGGATCCAGCTGGAGTAGCAGATCCTATACAAGTTCAGGGTCAACTGGGAGTTCATCGGTCTCACAGTCATGGTCCTCCAGCCCAGGGCACTGGCATCCCCTTGGTCCATCTTCCGTGTCATTCTCATCTTAGGGTACTGGTAGATCTCATTCCTTGGGTTGCTTGTAAAGGTGGTAACCAACACCAGAAGGCACAGAGATGATTCGTTCTTCCTTCCTAGGGGTCCTTAGCAAAATCACTTTGCAGGCCTTGGAAAATGAATTGAATCGCTATTGTACAGTGAAAAAAAAAGGTTTGCATACATTTTATTGGGGGAAAGTAAAATAAAAGGCTTATAAACACCTGCTGTGTAATTCATGCAGAAGGGAAGTAATATAACTGAGGAGTAACAGAGTATGCAGGTAGAAATACCTGAGTTCCAGTAATGTAATCAATTTAACTTATTTGTCTCTGCTAACAGCAGTGTGTGCTCATAGCTTAAAAACAGACAGTGAGTATATGTGACAGAGCAAAGGAAGTCAAAGTCTGCTCACTTCCTAAATAGGCATGTGTTATGTACATATATATTTATATACCTGCATGTGTCTAAACTAGGAAAAGAAATGCAGGAAATTTTGATACAAACCATGAGAAAATCAGTTTTGCAGAGGGGACTGTCATACCAAATGCTGATCATCCATCCATCCATCCATCCATCCATCCATCCATCCATCTGTATCTATCTGTATCTATATATGTATATATATGGATATATCTCACTGAGTGAAAGAAGTCACACTTGGACACACTTAGATCTAAAAAGCCTAATGGAAAGACCCCACAAGATCTCAAATATGTTTATGTAATGCAGAATAAGAATGCTAATAAGAGAAACTCTGCCTTTAATAAATTTATATAAAGCTTGTTGCATTTTTGGTTTTAATTTTAAAAATATTTCTTACTACAGAATCATTTAACTTACAAGATATGTGAGTTCTTAAGCCACCAGCTAAAGGCTTGGAACAGTAATTGCAAAAAGGAAGCAGTCTGAAAATCAAGTAACTGGAATGAGAGAGGGAATGAAGAACAATGTTGAGCAATGAAACTGAGTGGAGCGAAGCAGAAAAGGTAAATGTCTCAGTAGATGTGAAAGGGAAAGGGGAAATATTTTTGTGTAATGAACAAATAAAAGTAAAGCATTAGCAAAACTAATCCTGCTATTTGTTGTATGCACTTGTTTTAGCAATGCTTTAAACTACAGAATGAAATAAACATTTGAGTGTTAATTTTGGAAAGATTTCCAAGTGGCTTTAACTGATGTCTTAGTGAGGGGAGGTAATATAAGGAAGCCAGAAAATTTCGTCTGAGTTTTCACTTCTAAAATCCTGATTTCTTCCAAGTGCTTCTTTACTGGGAGCTAGTCTCATGTGTAATGCATCTTCAGATTCATTCTTCTACAATACTTCTTACTGTACAAGACTTTAAGAAATTGTTTGCCTTGCAATAGAGAGATTTGAATTTTTGTATATGTTTCTCAGTGGAGGTGATTATGTTTCATAAGGTGCCAAGAAAGTTTTTTAGAGTATTTGGATAAGCCAGGTGCAAGGTTGCTTCTCATGTAATTTATATACAAGATATTTCTGTGTCTGACTCTGAAGACTATACATTGGGTTGGAATGCATTTATTCAAGTCTTCCTACTCAGAACAGGTTATTTGATTTTATACATGTGATGTAACCTTCTTGGGTCAAGCTTGGGTTTAAGTCCTTTTCTGACAGGCTTAGTGGTGAATTTGCCAAAGCTATGTAGTATTTTCAAGAAAATATCTAGAATGTTTTATTTAGACAAGTTTTAATATTTTTTCTTGCTATATTGAAAAAAAAAAAATCCAACCATAAAACCCTAAAAAACCCCAACTGCTCCCAACAATACAACAGAGAAATCCCAAACCAACCCCACAACTAATCAACCAAAGAAACCCCAAACAAAGTATTGTTTAAAATTAGTCAGTGAAATGGGCTGCACCAGTCATGAACTTGAGTGCTGGTCACTAGTGTGAGATAGAGACCCAAAGAGTACCCTGAAAGTCTGAAGTTCTAGAGTTCAGGCAAAGAGAATTTTGAAGAAAAGTTAAGTTTAGGCAAGACAATCTAATTTTATTTAGAGTGGACAATAATTGTATTAATGATTTGTATGAGACTCTCTTCCTCTCTTCCAATTCTTTAGGCCAAGCTAGAATTAAGAGTTTGTATTGGAAATTTTTTAGCAGTTTTAAATACTATCAAATCCCGATTAGCATGTAAGCATTGCATTTTGATCACTATATTTCTGCTATACTTTCATTTCAAGGATCTGCGTGAGACCTCTGTTGACAAGCTCAAGATGCATCTTTGGGTTTTTATGATACTTTTCATCCTAGTATTACAGGCCTTTTAATGATGTTTTCTGAAGTCAGATATTTATTAGCGATCTAATTTATCACAGTTTAATGGTAGTTGTTAAGAAACATAGCCAGAGTTCTTGATTTTTTTGTTTATATTTTACAGAAAATTATGTATATCTCCAACTGCCTTATGACATATGAATTTGCAGCTTCCTAGGATCTGGTCCTGTGAAGTGTTTAGCTGTTCTTAAGATTAGTAATATTATTTACCTCTCCCAAGTGTAAGAGTTTTCAGGGAATTAATTGAAGTGGTTTTATCCTGTTTTGTTTCTGTACAAGTCATGAAGTTCATTTCCAGGATTTAAATGCACCATTTGTTATTTCAGCTTTCACTGACATGTCAAGTGTATCATTTTCAGAACTTGTCTGTAGCAGTATTTCACATCTGATACTTTCCTAACGAAGAAGGAAAGCTGCATGGTTTGTTTTCATATATGGCATGAATATTTATGCTTTCTCTGCATCTTTATAAAACATTGAGATGAATGAAAGCAGTGAATCAGAGAGGACAGTGTGTGTTATACTAGCAGAAATTTACTATTTAATTCCTTCTTAAGACCTGATAACTTAAAGGAGGCAGTCGACATTCACTTCAGTCAGATCTATAATACTCAGTAATGCTGGAGGCTTAAGTTTTACCACTTTGTGGAGACCTTTTGGTTTATTCCCAGACCAGTGTATAAAACCTGTGAGAATACTTAGAAATACACCACTTTAATTTTGATCTTTCACTTGTTTTGTTGCAATAGTGCCTCTCTGCCAATAAATTGCACTATTTCCAGGAGTTGTGTTTTTCTTTCAGATATGTCTGGAATTGTTCAGCTTTGTATAGAAATTTCTGGACTATAAAGACCAAGCTACATATCTAGCTTAGAAATTATGTTACTATAATGATTTCAAACTCTTATCCTTATTCTCTCTTCCCTGTCTGAGCTTGGATTCCATTTTACAATTTTTTCTCTGCTTTTGCTTTACTGCAGTGACTCATTGTGTTCTGCCTAGTGCACCCTGAAGCTTAAAACTTGATGCCAAGTTGATTTATCACAATCATGCATTTCTAAAAACTTGGTTCTGCTGGTTAGTCAAAAGAAGCAAAGCTAAAGAGAAAACATTAACAAATGAGAACAGTTTTGTGTGACCATTGCTCTTTGAGAATCATCTTGGTATTGTCACTTTGATGTCCCTCCCTATTTCTTTTTCCTCTTTACAGAACAGAGCATCATTAAGAAATGTCAAATCAAGATATGTGATAATGTATTTTTGCTCTTACTAGTTTCTTGGAGCATTGTGCCTAAAAAGTGCTGATGAATAGCTTACATAAAAATGTATGGCGATCCCATAAGTGAAGGAAAGCTACTCTGATAATGTTGGTACTTACTTTAATATATAACAAAGAAAACGTTTTGCAGGTAATGTTACATGTGAAAAACAAACAGCATTCAGCACTTCTACATGATGTGAAATGACAAGATGGAGATACACAGCTGCATGAGAAAAAAAACCTCTTTTAAGGTTTTATATTGATCTTGTGAATGAAAAACTGAATTTTAGAAGCAAAGTCAACCATGACCTAACCATTGACAGATCAGAAACAAGAGCATTGAATAGATTTCTTCCTCTCCATCTCTGTGATTGAATTTTTTTTAACGACTTAGTTTGCTCAACAAGAGCATGTATTTATTTTGGGTATTATTTTATTGAGCAATATAAGCTATGTCCAGATAATATACTGAAGAACAGTGGGTTTGCATGTCTTTAGTCTTAATGTAACCCTTAGTTATTTGCACAGACTGAAAAACCTCATCATTTTCTAATCATTGTATCAGGTTGAAGATTTTTATTATTGGTTTGTTTGGGTTTTTTTAGAAAACCTATTCACAGATTTCTTGTACGTTTTCTGGATTCACTTGAAGACAAACTAGATTATTCTGAGAAGGCAAAGGCCTTTGGCAGCATAATGTACATTGCTTTATATCTTTATATCTAGCTGGACTAATGGATTCTGTAGTTGGTCAGTAGTGCTTCCTTTCACACTGGATCCCTCTTTTGAGGTTGAGTAGCCTAAGCTTTTATAATCTTCCAATTTTCTTTATGGAGTGGGCTTGGAAAGCAGAGGGAAGGAGTGCAGAATTATGGTAAACCAGGAATATATTCTACAGTTACACAATACACTTTTTACTCTCTGTGGAATATAAAACTTATGTGCTGTCTCTTGGGGGCGTCGTCATTTTTGAGGAGGAGGTATTTATTTAAAAAGATCTGTCTCAAAAAAGTTTCCAAACTATATTCAAATGTTACTGAAAGTACAACTTTTCTCCTACTGCCCTCATTTGTAGCCTTCAAATATTGTGGATTTAGTAGGGTGTGTTTATTAGCATGAAGAAAAAAAGTCTGCAAAATATTAATAGCTTATCTGGTAAATAAGCTATGGTGATTCTTACTACCCAAATCTGTGGAGAGTTGAGTCAGATTTTGTATACCTATGGGCACTTGTGTGTTTTCAACTAAGGGGGGAAACAATACTGCAGGCATTTTCAGTCTGGAAGGCAGAGACCCTAGGACCGAGTATAAATCCTCACTTTACTTCCATGAAAAGAGGCATATTTAAAATCTGAAAAATGTCAAGGATTTGATGAGTTTCCAACATTTGCATTTCAGTTCCAAGGCAAACACACTCTGCGTGGTTGCTGTGAAATTGGCTTATTGGTCTCATTTGGGGTCAGCTCTGTCTGGTTTGTGATTTTATTATAATATAATGAAATTCAGTTGTAGATTGGATGAGTTCATGGAAAACAGTAAAATGAAGACTATGTAGCATATTGGCAGCATATTAATTTCAGGAACTGTCTGTGGTGAAATTAGCACAAAGTTGGGAGCATATTGAGTGGAAATATGTTCTATATGTTCATCAAACTTTGTTTTTTCCCCAGGCAAATGTGCAGCCAGTGCTGGAGGTCACTGCATCCAGTAGAGCAAAACCTTCTTAAATTAGTATGCTCTCACTGTGGTCAGTTTTTCAGGACATGGGGGAGTCGTTTCTCAAGATAGTCAAGTAAACAAAAAGCTCTGAAATCATGACATGAAATCATGGCTGTTAAGATGGAGTGAATAAATTTAATGAGATCTTAATTGCTACTGTCTTGAAAAACTTTCACTGTCCATGAAATGTCCATGTTGTACTTAAGGTGTGACTAAGGCCCTACAAACAAAGTGGCATTCAGAACAGATATTTTTGGGTATCTTGCAATTTAAACTCCTGGGCTGACCAATCTGTTAGTTATTTAAAAGTGGCATAATCTGTGGAGCTAGCTTCAGCACTGCTCAGATTGTGAGACATTATTGGAAAAGCCTGCAATATCAACTGTTACAGAAAAGATTTATCATTATAGAATCATAGAATGGATTGGGTTGGAAGGGAATTTACCCACCCCAGTCAGGGTATAACTCTAGAGGAATCAATTCACTAATGACTGATGTTGCAAGGCCTTTTGTCTTGCTTAAGACTTTTTGTCATTTATTTTTATGTTCTTATGTTCATGTCAGTAAGGAAAGGAGAAAGGAAAACCTAATGGCAAAATCAATTCTGATCAAACAAAGGTAGGCAATCCAAGCATTGTAAATTCAGGAAGCCCAACCTTGGTTTTCACGTAGTCAAGAAATGTGTGCATTAGACACACAAAAGTTGAAGACTGGAATTATAACTGAATTTATGGCTTTTGCAGGTGTCTTGAGTGAGCTTTGGTCTTTGGCCTAATTTGTTATACTAGCTTTAGAAATACACACATATATGTAGATGTATACAAACCAAAACCCAAACAACTCTACTGTTTATTCCAAGATGATAAAATATAAATCAAGATCTGTATCTCACCAGAGGGGGATGTCTTATGGAGATATGTTCCTCTGTGTTCTTTGCAATAGGCAGTTGATAGTTCCTATTAAAGCCTTTTCTGTCTGAAATCCTGTAGTGCTTTTCACCTTCACTTAGAGATTCTATTTTTTGACTGGCCAAGGATTTGTTAGTAGGATTGAGAGTGGTAGGCTCACTTTCTATTTAGATTATTTTTTATATAGTGTAAGAGATGGACATGAATACACCTATTGCTCAAAGTTTATAGAATTATCTTTTCCCTTAAAAGACACTGCAGCTTTCCTAGGAATGTTTAAATTACATGTTCATGTGGCACAATCTAAGAGAAGCATGACTGTACCTCTAGGCTGACTTTTATGTACAAGCCAGCACACAGGGCATGTGTACTGGCTTTTGAGATCAAGTTTAGGCCCACGTTACATCTGGTTAGAAAATATATGTGTTGTGGCTAAAATATCAGAGAAAAAGAGCTCTTTTCCTTGTGAACTCTGAATAGAGAAGTAATATTTTATCTATAATTAGAATAATTAACAATACAAATCATCTAGGGAGGTTCTGAAAGAAGTGCTATCATGGGAGGAATAAAAGGTGCCACACAGTGTCGATACAAGCATAAGCAGCCCTACTGTAGACAGTTAAATTTTTTGCCTTTTTGGATAGAATAAGCTTGGTTAATGCTTCTACAGTGAATGCAGCTGCTTAGAGAAAAGCAAATGCAGAAGACAATGACTTTTCATGCTGATATAAAATGCAAAGCACTGTGTCAGAGGAGGTCCTTTTTTACTTCTCTAATTATGTTCTCAACTTTCAGTAACTCTTTTTAACTTTAGAGCAGGAACAAGCAGCATAGCATTCCCAAGATATCTGATGGGTACTACAGTTGACTCCAGACCTTTTGTGTATTACAATTACATAGGTTTACTTACATTGTCATAGGGCTTTATGCATTTTTTGAATGACTGCCTTGGACCATAGGTCTGTCTTTTCTGAAGAGTAGAGCACTGCTTAAAGGGTACAGTTTGTATTGCAGTTGGGCAATTTTTAAAAAAGGAAGAAGGTAGAGAGTAGGTAACGGAGCTCTGCCACCCACAGCACTAATTAAATTTATCAATGTGAAAGAAAAACATCCTCACCAGCTACTTAAGGCCAAAGGACTTCTGTTTCTTTGTGTTTATTTTGTTTTCAGCAGAGTAATAGGTGATGAAAGCAGCTAATGTTTTGAGGGTAGTTGGTGAGAAAAAGGATGATTTTTATCAAAACCCCTTTACTACTTGTGGAAAACTTCTCCAAAAAGACTATATTTGAATTAAATGTTGGAGAAACTTGTTTAGTATTCCTAATGAAAGAATGAGTTGTGAGATTTCTAGTGTATCTGAATGTCAGCCAGATCACCTGGTTCCTCTTATGAGGAAATTGCTGCTGTCTGTGGGGCCTCCCTGTCCAGCCCCAGCCCTGAGGCATCAGGCCAAGGCTGGGCCACAATGCTGGCCCTTGGGTGAGGTTTAGGATCAGGCTTGGTGAGGCAAACTGGAGTCAGATACTGCTTCAGGATTGCTGAGTACATCCGTGGAGACAGAGTGGGACATCAGCATCATCTTCTTTTCTTTGTGGAGTTTGAATGCAACAGTTGGTGTCATCTCACACCCTGGTCCTGCATCAGGCAAAAATTGCTGTTTCTTGTCTCTTCCATTTCACAGAAATAAATGCTCATTTTACCCTTTCAAATTCTCATTGTCAGTGATGTTTGCAATTTAATGTTCAGTACTGATTCTTTGCTCTATCTGCCAGGTAATTTAGTACACATCACTACTGCTGCTGACAAAAGTGATTGGTTTGAATGAGCAGACTATGAAATTTGTTCTTAGACAATGTATTGCTTGTGTTGCAAGGAAAAAAGGCTCCTGATGTCAGCCACATGTAAATTCTCTATTTCAATGAGAAAGGAAAATATCCCTGTTTTCAAAAATAAGCAGAATTTTCATAAGTTGATAAAGAACATTAGTATATTCCTGCTGTGATAGGTGCCAGCTTTTCTGTACTTTGAATGTGTGTTTGAATATGATCTTAATGTTATTTTTGAATTTTAAAGGTAAGCTCTTATTTCAGGTATTAATATTGGTAATGGGATAAAATATCAAACAACTTTTCTCTTAACATAAAATTTTGTAATGTATAGCTACTTTTGCACAGAAGAATAGTATGGGCTGAATCTATGAATTTGTAAATAAGAAAAGTGTCTGTAGAAGAAAAAAAGTTATGAAAATTAAAGTAAGTCTGAAGTTGAGAGCCCTGATAACAGAACTGCAAGACTGGAATAATTATACAGAATATCCCACCTTTTCAGAATGTCCATTTAATCCTGTCCATTCAAAATGTCCATTCCTCCTTTTCAGCATTTTATTTTTTGTCTCCTATGGTTGTTTTGACAGTTTTAATAACCTGGGATAAATACATGCTTAGATTTATAGATGATTGATTAATCCTATGAATGACACTTAATAAAATGTTCATGTTAGGGTAAGGCAAGTTGCATATTTGGTAGGCAAGAATTGCCTGTTTCTAATAGCAGAATATGGAAGATTTCTTTCTTTCTGTGCCTATCTCTATTCAGCAAATATACTTCTAGTACAGAAAGAAGTACTTTTGGGGAATTTAGCTTTTCCCCTTTTCTAGATATAACCATTACCCCTGAATATAACTATTATCCCTAACCTTTAATTTTCACAGATGAATGGTTTGCGACATATAATTTCAAGGACACGGTACCTGAACTCCTGCTTAGCAATTGGTTAATCAGTACAAGGCTATCTAAGGTACAAGTCAGCTTACATGCAAAACTGTTCCATTATCAGGAGCCAGACACTTTATTTTTCTCCCTCCTGTCTAAGTCATACTTCTACTGGGAGAAGTCAAAGACCAAATTAGCATCTGTAAATTGAGAATGCTGGCATTAAATTAAACAAGCAGAGTATAAAGAAAGTTTTTGTGTTTGAAAATCTTACAAAAGCAGTTGCCTGTGATTACTGCAGCTGAGAAGCAGCAGCTGTATTGACTTACTGGGTGAATTTAAAGAACTAAACTGCTCTCAGCATGTTCTCAAAAAGCTATATGCACTCAGTGAATGTTGACTTTGTCATATGCTTATAAAATGCTCAGTTAATTCTGATAGATCCCTATTTCTTACATCACAAGATGTCCTGTGGAAGGAATAATGACTTGGAGCAATTAACTTTATTCATGTTTTAAGGTCTAGTTGATATTCCTATGTTATTCTTAGATTTCTGAATTAGAGAGTCTATGGTAAAGAATTTTTATTAAATGAAATAACTACTGAAGTGCCAGAGGTAAATAAGACTGCCAATGCAATGGTGGGATGTCAATCTAAAAGTGTATTGTGATTACAGCACTTTCTGTGTATCAGCTCAAACTCCATGAAGAGAAAGCCTGAACTCTGTCTCTTTAGGAGTTTTCAAGAATATCAGACTAATGTTGTATATGCAGGCTTGACAAAAAGGTGATGATAGTTACAAACAATCATCATTAAAAATTAGTGTGGGACACCTGTGAATGGGTATCTAGGCTTAGGTGGAAAGAGTTCAAAATGGACAATTGTGACCATTTTGTGGAAAAAGTACTTAAAACATAATTTAATTTTCTCTGATGTGTAGGAAACTGGCTTTCTGAGTGGCCTAGCTCCCAGAGGGTGGGAAGATGTGGCCCTGAAAGGTTTGTTTGAGACAAGGTTTAAGTACAGGGAGCTTCTGAAACCCTTGTGAATAAGCTGCTCCTGACTGTTGCCTGCAAATGCGCAAAGACCTGGAGCACTGAGGCAGACCTCTGGCCTCCTTACCTAGGCCCATGTCTTTTCTCTTTGTACCAAATCCTTCCAAATACTGCTGCATGAAATGGGAATTACAAGACATTTCTGGAATTAGATGTTAATGATTCTAAGTATAAAGCTACTCATACTAAGACCTTACTTTTATGCCTTAATTGTATTTGAACGTCACTCTAAACATGATAGCTTTTCTGATTTTGTGTACATGCACTCAGGTATTACAGCTTTTATTCTTTGCATGAATACTGAGAGTGAGGACATGTCCTCTGTCTTTCAGAGGTGAAATGCTCGAATCTTGTTAATCACTCTTTAAGTGAGAAAATACACAATAAGTAATGTCATGCTTTGAACTCAAGGACTTTATCATTTAACTGTTGAATAGTCTAAACCAGTTTAAATAATTTTCCTCCTATTAATCTTTTTTTATCTATATATATTTTTTCATATTATCTCACAAGAGTTATTTGTTTGGATGCCTAATAGAATAACTTTGTAAAGTTATTTTATACTGAGACTGGTCCTTATGTATGTCCGGTGGAGGGCAACAAGCAACTGCAGCTACTATGGGCACATCCATGTGGCTTTTGAAATGTGAGTGTATTCTGAGGTAACCCCCTTCCTGTTCATGTCAGTCTTGGTAATATCCTTTTTATCACTGGGAAAGGGACAGGACGTACAAAATGTCAGCAAATATGTATTGGTTAACAGGAACAATCGATAGGCACCATTATGGGATTTACTGACCCTGATGGGACAGCTGATAAGCCTTTTCTGGTCAGCAACCCTCAGGGATATGAGGAAGCCAGCCTTTATTTTTCCTTGAAACTGGACAATATTCTATTATCTTTGCTTTGACTTTTTCAAGTCTTTCGTGGTTTTGGCTCATGCACTTCCTCACATCTCGAAATAACATTTTCAGCAAGAATGAGCCAAGGTCAGACCTTAGTAGTGCACTGGCATGCCAGTGAGACAACGTGCTCTGGAACCAACCTTCCGTATTCAATTGGCATGTATTCTGGGATTAGGGATGTCTCATGAAGGATACTTGGTATGTAAAGCTGAATTTTAAGAATAATCTTCAGAAAGTCAACAGCAAATAGGTTCTGAACACTAAATGATGGATAGAATGCTTCTATTAGATTTGATTGCATAGAGCAAAGCTCTGGGCTACTGTGTGTAATGGGTCATTAAACCCAATGAAATCAAGTCTCTTAGGTCAATACTGATGTTAGGCCATTTATATTATTTGTAACAGCAAATATTTCATGGCGTCCTTTAAAATCCTTTCACTGTTATTTTCCCACCTCCATTTCTTTATTGATGAAAAGGAACATGTTTGTCATAATATTTCATAGCTTCAGTTCATGCTTTAGGGTTTTTTTTTTTTTTAAATTCTTCTTTAGATTGGCATTTTAGGGTCAGAGGGGAAAGAAAATAGTTATGGAAATGGGATGGGAGAGTTATTTAGTTTTATATATGTGATAAAGCAGAGACTTCAGGTAAGGTTTTGATTTCTTTAAACTCATTTTTTTTCCCCCAAGTGTCAGTAAATGAAGTATTGAAACTAGAAATTAGTTCAAGAACACTGAATTTATTAATTTTAAGAATTTGTAACATTTTGCTTATGACAGCAAGTATATACTAGACTTATTGCTAGACTCACTGTAAACCTTTCTGTAATTTGTCAAGTCATTGATATATGGAAATAATGTTTTTATATTTTTAAATTTATATCTTAGCACCATTGTACATATACACATAAGCTGTATTTGTTTTCTGTCATTCCTATTCTTCCTGTGTTTTGTAGATTGTTAAAAACTTGGTTTAAAAGGAATCTCTTTCAATCTCTTCTAAATCAGTGCTGCTGCCCTGCTGAAAATCTGAGGGTGGAGGTTTCATCAGCTGTCCCTTAGCTGCCCCACCCTCCTGATTAACTTTTCTCTAATCAGAACCTTTCTACCTGAGAGCAGTGACAACAGGTTATAGTCATAGCATTACCTAGTATGGAGAGAAGCATCTCTGACTGACATAAATTTTAACTCCCATTCAAATAGTTGTAGGCTGCTGTTAAATTTCTGCTCAGCTTCCCTTTAGCCTGGCCAAACAAGTTCAGCTCGGGTTTTATGCCCAAAGCATTTAAGCTATTTTAAGATGGTTGTGCCTTATGCAAATAAATATTCTTGTTCTTCTACTATGCCTCATTTTGTTTTTACAGGCTCCTGAGTCTCTTCCTTCTCCCTTTGTCAACATTTTCAGACACAGTTGGACCATAATTCTGTACTTATATCATTCTATCTCTCATGCCTTTGAAAACTGGTTGTAATCTTTAGGTAGATAATTCTTATGGTAATCTTTATGAACAATAAACCATCCTTTTGACAGATAGGTATTTTGTCTGTAATGTTACCTTCATGGGTAGATGCTAATGCTGAATATTTAGTGGATTGCGGAAAATATTTTTAAGTGAGCTATTTTGGATCGTTTAAGTTATGATAGCTTGCTACTAATGAGCACATCTAATAAATTGGCAGATAAACAGCAGCTCAGTGTTTTTCAGTGTGTATTTAGAAACCTTCCTTATAAATGTCATAAAGATTTTCACAGTAGTGTCTCAAGTGCACTGGCATATTTGTTACGCAGAGTCAGTGGCTGTCAGATTGCTTTCTTCCAACACTTACTTTTCACTATTTGGGCATGAGCTTTCTTGGGAGATAAAATTTTTTTAAAGAAATATCTCTTTTGTCCCTTTTGTGTTTGCTATAAGATAATACAGTGAAAAATAGCCACATAAAATTCTCTAGCCTATGCTTCAGATATTGGTGATGGAACTATGTTTCAGCTGACCTCTAGTTTTGTGGCATAAATATGAATACAACAATTTTATTTATGCAAGATGCCACTTAAGGAAAGAAGCAGTATATCAGTGGAACTCAGAATATACAGCAAATGAGCTCATTTGCTCATAAGAGCTCCCTTCTTTACAAGCTCCTAAGTCACAAGGGCTCATTTTGTCTGCAACGAGTATGTTTACAAACTCAGTGGCAGTGATTAGGAATTTTTGGTTCCACTCTGTTTGGTACTCATTAGGTTATGGCATAGAAAGAATTGTCTGACCTCAATGTCTCCCACTACCTGTGCTATATGAAGCCAGTACATGTCATTAGCAAAGAGTTTGAAAAGGGGCCCTAAAGAGTAGTATCTTTATTCTAAGATAAGGGGATGAAAAACAGTCATTGCAGCAAGCTGGGGATGGAATATATGTGGTGGGCACATCCCAGAGGGAATGTTTGAGGTTCTTCAGAATCACACTGTGTTTTTCCAGTGCAAATGTCTGACATTTCTTTGCTGTTTCTGTTAGGTCTGAGTGATGAATATCTAGAGTAAAACCTTTTAAGGGAAACATGGGAAGCATTAAAAAGTCATATACTATCCTGATAAACCTTACATTTCTGTTACTACTTTGCTTATTTTATAGAACTCTGTGTTGAAATTAATTACTACATTTCTACAGAAATACAGTTCATTTTGGGCTTCCACATTATCTCCTCCTGCTAAAATGCTGTATTTTTTTTTTTAATCACCAATGTAAGAAGACTGGCAAATTCAGTTAGCCACAGCATAAGGAAGACTACTTTAAACATGCCAGCCTGCTTAGTAGTAGATTCAGCTTGAAAAACAGCCTGTGATTTTTGCTTCACTCCAACATTCATTGTATTATCCATCCTAATGCCCTTCTAGTAGGGTATCACTGATGTTACTTCTTGCACTTTGAGGAGATTTTTAGCTACTAGATATATATTAGAATAAAATTTTTGTATGTAGTTTTTAATCTGTTTCTTTCATGATAAGATATTCAGGCTGCTTTATCTGCTTAAAGCGATTTGAAAAAATTAAAAACCATGGCTTCAAAATTTCAAGGTTGATGACAATAATATAGATAATTGCTTGGTGTTTAAATATAAGCTTTTCCTTGTTAAAGATGGGGATGCTTTCCAATGACACTATTGAGGTGAAGAGCTGCAGCTAGCCTCCACTCTGCTTCCAAAAAATATCCCATTGTATGCATTAGATAAAAGATCTACTTAAGGAACACAAAATTTATCATATTCTTCAGGAGTAAAAAATAAAATGTGCGTTAACCTATGCAGTACTTCATCTAATGTGAATGTCTACATGTTGTTCAATTTACCCTCTTGCTTCTGTAAGTCTGATCACATACATTTTGACCAAAATATATGATTTGATGAAAATACATATTTCAGGAAGGATACAGCTTTGATTACAACATACTTGGGTGTCAGATGCTGCACAAGATTCCTATTCTAATATGTAGTTCCACAAGTATTGAATGAAAATACTAAGATTTTGAATTGCTGCTTCGCTTTTCTAGCTGAAAGGTTTAGTAAGTGATTTGATGTGTTGTTTCCACATGTGATAGAAATAACTTAGTACACTTCTTTCCTCCTCTCCTCTACTGAAGAAAACGTGAAAGCAATTTTGGGTATAGTAGACCTGAATCCCAACATTTTAATTTAATTGAATTGGAATTAACTGGTTTGGTTTGCTGATTTGTTTCCTCTAAACTGCTATGATGCCTTAAAGGAATATGCTCATGGGCTAGACTTTCTGACATCCAGATTTATTTGTGCCAGTTAAACCTTTGGATGAACCACTTTGTCATATTTGAGGACAAACAGCTCAAAGGCAGGATGGCCAGCAGAGGGGAACAAATCATAGGGCACTACAGAGACTCAGGCAGGCTCCATACAGTCCAAAATCAGGCTGACAAAGTGGTGCTGCTTGGGAATGAGAAAATCTTTGTTTTGATAAAAAAATCTTTGTCCTGGCATTCTTAAATGTTACATCTGTATGTTAATGGTAATCCTGATGGAAAATGAAAATGTAATTTGAAATGTTGGATTTTCTCAAAGAATAGAAATTATTACTTTTAATCTGCTTTGAGTTCTTTTTGGGTTTTTTGTTTTGTTTTGGATTTTTATCAGTTAGTAGACTTTCTGGATAATTTAGGGCATTACTATACCAAGAAAGTCAGAACTGAGAATGAGTAATTAGCACCATGCTAATTATGCATAATATTTATATAGTTTTGAACCTCCAACAGTGATAAACATCTATTACAGCTATTTGGAAATCTTAGCTGATATTTTGAGATGAGAAACTTTCAGATTAAATGTAACACTTTAGATTAATTTCTTTTAATAATGGGATGGCTCTAAGCTAGAAAAAGAAAGAATGGGATTGGAGCAATTTTTTAGGAAACGTGGCCACATCATGTGTTTGAAATGTAAAGACTTGGTAAACCTAGGATTAATTTTGCCCAGGACAAGAGTTTTCCCATATGGGAAGCAGACATAATTGGCAGTGGCAGCTGCAATGCAGCGTTGCTGGAGGGGATCCCCGTGCAAGGGCTGTGCCGCAGATGCAGCGCGCGTCCGGCTCCCTGCTCTGCTTCCTCCTCTGGCATTGCTGCAGGGCTCTGCTTGGTGCTGAGGTCTGTATTGTCCACGCTCAGTGCAGGAGGGAAATGCAACAAAGGCTGAAGGCATCCAAGTTATGGTGGAAGTAGACCTACCTGTCTGTCTGGTAGCAAGCATCCCTGGTTAGTAATGGTTTTGTAGTGATTTGCCTCATGAAAAGTGTTAGTGGTAGCTATGCTCTCTGCATTCAAGAAAAGGCCACTCAGATGGGAAGGAGTGATGGAAGTGTTATGCTTTCTTAGAAGTCATATAATTTTTATTTTCTCTCTGTGCTCAGGTTTAAAATACTTGTAAGTTTATTTAATGATGCTATTATGGAATTTATTTAATATTTATTTAATATTTATTTCCCATCATAATAAATTTATTTAAATTTATTTAAATTTATTTAATAAATTTATTTAATAAATTTATTGCCCATCTGTACTCCATCTTTAGTTGCATGTAGTGACAGATAGCTTCACTCCACAGAGTGTTGATGGAGGTGATTGTTACAGACAGTTTTCCAAAGCTGCCAAACTCAGAATGAATAAATAGGCTGGGAGGGAACTGCAATCTGAAAGTTTTGTCTTCAGACTAGTCTCTGAATTCTAGCAAAATAATTCCTTTCATGATTTTCTTCAATTTCTGGTGGAAAAACTATGCACGTGTCATTTATGTACAGCTTAGTCTAATGTGTAGTGTATCCTAATTATGTTTGTATTACTATTAGTACTCTATCATTTACACTGCCTTTCTGAGGGGACTTGAGCAAGAGAAAGTAGACTTATAGGGAGAGTAAAAAGGGAATCCTTCCCCAGGAGCATAACCCTCTCTTGTTGCTTATGCATGTCTTGTTTTTCCATTTCACAACTGTACATATCGGTATTGGCCATTTACCTTACACTTCCATGCATAGATTGAAAACAAGACGTTACTTTTTGCTTCATGTGACCAATAATTAATTATTCTTCTTGACTGATAACCAAGATGGACATCAGACATTCCTAGCTTTCATACACTGCCTCTTTAAAAAAATTGTTTATTTGTATGCTGTGATTTAAAATAATCTGTTCACTGGTTGCTTATGCTGGACTGTGGCATAGCTAAGGCATTGAGTCTTGCTTCATGCTGACATTATTTAGTATAATCTCTTTTATTACTTGTATATAGCAAAGTTAAATCTCTGCTTTTCTTGCAGCAAAAGAAAAATTAATTGAATAATTCTGTTACTGAATAACATAAATCCTTGTTAAAGGGTTAAACTGCTCTGGTGTGGCTGAAAGTGGATGAATTCTCTTAATTAGGAGCTACTTTAAATACATTCTCACAGGGATTATCAGGATTTCAATGGGGCAGTTCTTTGAGTTCCCTTACCAATACCTGGTTTTGTATATCTGCCTGAAGTGTTTATTACTCTTAGTTCCTGTGACGGTGCCTCTAACATACAGTATTTGGTTCATATGACTCACTACCTTTGAATAATTCATTTCTTCATTGTTTAAATGTATTCTCCAAGTAATTCAAAAAAGATTTTTTCCCAACATTGATTAATTCATTAGCTTGCTTTTTTTGAGCCAGTGAAAAACCAGGCAAATTAATCTACATATGGAGCTTTTTTTTAACCTCAGCTAGTAAAGAGAAGGAAGAGGTGATGTAATTCACAGTGCCTTAGTTCCCAAACAGGAAACAAATTCATGGAGCTGTTGACATCTATAACAACTTAGAACGTAGGTGCTTCGTTGTACCTGCTAAGTGTGTATATATGAGGAATAAAATGCGCTCTCCATGAGGGCTGGGCAGGATTTCTCCTGTGAACTGCTCTGAACATGAAGGCTACCATGTGTCATCCTGCAGAGTAGAAGCTGCTTGTGAAACAACCATGCATAACTTCAGATAATGTTTGGATCAGCATGGCTGTGGGTGGTAGAATCAGGGACCCTGATACATACTGAAAAAAGAGCTATAAAAAAACCTGTCAGCTGAGGTAATGTAGACAAGTCATATACCATGTAAAAGAACTTACTGAACTGTGAAGACTGACATTTGCATCATAAAATCAGTCTTTGTTTAACTAAGTTAATGCATTTTAAGCTTGTTCTGTCTTTTGGTGTAATAAAATAGGAGCAATGAATGATTACACTGAAAACTGATTGGATCCCATTTTTAAAACCACATCAGGTTTAATTCAGTAGATATATTAATTTTGCATTTTTTCATTGTTGAAAGCAATGAAAGGTTTTCATGAACACTGTGCTTATGCATGGCACCACGTTTGACCTTCAATTGCCAGTAATTAGAATTGTGCATTTCCTACAAAGCAATTCTGAGATCCTGAATGAAGGACGTGTCCCTTTCTTCCCACCTCCTTTCCTTCTACAAAACTAAGGGACCTTTCCTCCCACTATTTCAAACTAGTGGTTTTGTTGTTGCTATGAAATTACCGGATAGCTTGGGCGATGAGAACAATGCCAAATTCCTCTTGTGCTTTCTCCTCTCCCACCAGTTCCTCCATCTCAGCAGCAGCCATTTCACCACTCTATTTATATTCCCTTAATTTCTCCTGTGATGTAGACCATTTTTGCATGAAAAATTGTGTGGATGTTTTTTTCACTTAGGCAAAAGTTTTTCCTAACTCGATTAAGGCTTATGATTCATTAGGTGATTTTTCCAAGTGTCCCTGTTTCACTGTTACAACATCTCTCAGGTAAAGAGAAAATGAGGTTGAATTCTCAAAAGTAGCCAATAACTAGCTGATTGATTTCTGTGTATTCAGACAACACTTACCTGAAACTTACTCGATGCTTATGTCTGCATCTGTGGTACCTTTGATAACTCACAGTCCCTCCTTTTCTCTATTCTTTACTGTCCTTTTATGAAACCGAAATTGCTTGTCTGGGCTGCATTTTTTTTAAAATAACTCCTCAGAGAAATTTTCTGTTACCATAGGTTCATACTTTTTTTACATTAATCTATATTAGCAATTTTGTTCATAGTGGTAACAAGCAAATAGAAGCCTCCAAGAAGGGAGAATATTTACAAAACTCCAGAAAAATAATTGAAAAGGCATCTTGTGGGGCAGAATAAAATGACCAAAAATAACATGTTTTATTTTCTTCTTAAAATCAGAATTTTGTGGCTGTATTTACCAAAGATCAGAAGTTTCCTCTGCTTCAAGGTGGGCTAAAAAACCCTGCAGATCAAATTAGCAAAATGTCCAAATGATCATGGTGGCTAAATTATGGTGCTTGTGTAATACTTAGAACACAGCTTCAAATGTTCCTAACTTGTAAACCCCTGTTAAGGGTTTCTAAAGTTTAAAGGCATAGCTTCACACTGCAATTTTCTGCTGACCCCATGAGTATAACCTCTTCTCGTATTCTGTCCTACAGTGGCTTTCTTACAGGTGGCAAGTCTTGATAACTGTGGTGTGTTTTACATTATTTAAAAAGTAGGTAGTATTCATTTAGCTCAAATAATTGTAGAAAAGCATTTCTTCAAGCAACTTTTTTCTGTGTGGTGGCATGTTAGTATTTAATTTTAATGATTATAAAGCTTTTGGGTACCAGAGTAAAAACCATTGTGATATAGTTCTTGTAATGTGAGTTACCTCTGAGACAGCAGGACCAGAAGTACTCTACACTCATGTAATCACTGGTGAATTTTCGGTAGGCAAATTAAAGTAGCAGTGCTTAAATTGGTTTAGGGCACTAGGGAAGACATCTTAAACATTTTAATAAATAGGAAGAGTTTTAATTCTGTTTTATACCTATACCAAAAGATAAATTTCCCAGTGAAATTACTTTCTTTTATGAAGTGGAGAACACCATGTTCATCTTTGCATGGTTTCCTGAAATTTAATTTAACCTTCCATCTGCCTTGCGTAGCAGCCCACCAAACTGTACTTTGCCCAGCTCTCCTGCTTCAGCAAGACAAATACCTGAGACAGTAGTGGCTGTATTTTTCTCAGCTTTTTTATATAACCTAGATTTTTCCTACCAAACTGTAGTTTCAGGGCAAAAGCAGCACCTAATATCCATTTTCAATATTTCTTTTAAATATTTAACATCTTTCTAGTGACTCCTCACTCTTTTATCTCTCCAGTTATTTTTCCCCAGCAGCTTCCTTTCCTCCCCAGCAGGTGCCAACTTGGCACCACGCAGGCTTCCTCTGAACTTGGTGCTGTGGCTGCTTCCAAGGCTGTTTAACAGGGAGCTCTTATGCGAGCAAGTGCAGCTGGAATTTTGCTCTTCCTCCCGCTCTCCTCGGTGCTCCCCCGCCTTCCCCTGGCTGCCTCGGCAGCAGCAGTGCCCTCACAGCCTGGCGAGCCGCGGAGTGAGAGCACTTTGTCACCTGCCAGGAGCCAGCCTCGCGCCCGGCTAGGCAGCCTGCCACGGGAGCTTGGAGAGATGCTCCCTTCAATTAGGAGAACACGCACCACACGGGGCTGGAGCTGCACAGAGCTGCCATGCATCTTTCTAGCTGAAATGGCACACGGAGCAGCCACCAATCTGTCCTCCCGCTCGCATTTCCTTCTGCACGGGCTTTAAAATAAAATCCAGCATCTCTCATGAACTGCGCAGGGAAATTGTTTCTGCCTTTCTTGCTTTAAAAGCAATAAACTTCTGCCACAGCTGATGGGACAACTGAGATAATGAATCTATTCAAGAAGAAATAACAATGATCTTGGAACAGATTATTGCTTTGGTGTTAAAATGGAGTAAAATGGCACTACTGCCTGTTGTTAATTTTACTGTTCTCTTATTGTATCTGAACTATAAAAAAGGCACCCTGAACTTTATCTTATTTCCTTAATAAGATGTTCAAGTGCAAGAAAGATAACAAAAGAGGTCTATATTATCACTTGTTGCAAATTTTGTCTATTTTACAGTGAAGTTTTTTTGTGTCTTAATCATTATTAACTAAAACAAGTAAACTAAGACAAGTAAATTTTTATTAGAAAAGTTTAAGTCTTAGTTTTAATATAAGCACTAATATTAGTATGAATTGAGGATTAGCATTTAATATTAACATTAATATAAGCTTTAACATTGCATTTTGGAGACAGCAGAAGTCACAGGGATTTAAATTACCCAGGGTTTTATAATAAATCAGTGGTAGAGAAAGAACAGGCAAGCATCCAGGCACTGTTAGTGCTTTTGTATAGAGAGGCTGGAGAATGTCTGGAAAGTGAATCCTTAAACAACCTGTTTCTTGTAATCTCAGTCTCTTCTTTTCTTTTTTGCGCAGTAATTAGGGGAGGGAGACTGGGGAGAAAGAGAGAGGATTAGTAACTTCAAAACTTCCTTAGACTGCACAGATACCAATGTTAAGTTTCCATAGATGTAACATGAGGAACCAGTGCAGTCTCAGGGAGAAAATCTGCAATGTCATGAGAAGCCTCAACACCAACAGAAGTATAGGTTAAAGTGCAGCTCATGTTTCTTGTATGTGTCTATGTGTAATCATGCAAATGTGCTATTGTCAGTGATGGAGAAGGAATGGGATATGCAGAACCTCAGCACAGCATCCACTGGTCTCTAAAAGCAGCTGTGCTGTAGATGTCTACCCTAGATTTAGCCTCCTGGACTGTCACTGAGTGTCAGAAGCCCAAAGCTGCATCCTGTTGAAACAAAACATAACGGCCCTCCAAGCAAGTAACACACTGATGCAGTCAGTCTGTCAGCTGAAGCATTCTGCTTTAGACATGCTCACACTTTCCTAAGGAACAGGATCACTTTAATTCTTGTTTATTGTTGCTTCCTTGGCTACATAAGCAGATTCAGTCCTCTGAAAATGGTCACAGTGTGCAGGTAATCACATAGAGGGGTGCTGTTCTGGGATTGCCAGTTTACTCCCTCACACTGCATCTCCCTCACTGCCACTCTGTCACTGCTTCTCTTTAATTTTCTTCTCTGCAGCTGATTAAGTAGAGAATTTACAATGTTATATTTTAGCCTTAGTGTTGTCTGCGCTGCTGATGTGGAAAGTTACTTAAGGGTTTGCATCACATGCTGTACTGCTTTAACTGTGTGGTATTTCAAAGAAGTTGTATGGTTTAAAGTAGGAAGGGATTAAAGTAGGAAGGGATTAGGATCAGAATGTCTGATTAAGAAGGCCAAAGGTATCCTGGGGTGCATTGGGAAGAGCACTGCCAGCAGGTCACAGGAGGTGATCCTGCCCCTCTACCCAGCCCTGATGAGGCCTCTGCTGGAGTGCTGTGTCCAGTTCTGGGCTCCTCAGGACAAGAGAGACCTGGAGCTCCTGGAACAGGTCCAGTGGAGGGTGACAAAAATGATTAAGGGACTGGAGCATCTCTCTTACGAGGAAAGTTTGAGGGAGCTGGGCCTGTTCAGTCTCAAGAACAAAAGACTGAGAGGGGACCTCACAAATGTCTAATAGAGTATCTCAAGGGAGAGTGTCAAGAAGTTGGATCCAGGCTCTTCTCAGTGGTGCCAAGCAATAGGGCAAGAGGCAGTGGGCAGAAACAGATGCACAGGAAGTTCTACCTGAACATGAGGAAGAACATATATTGTGCATATGACCAATCTCCAGAACAGCCTGTCCAAAGGGTTTGTGGAATCTCCCTTACTGGAGATATTCAATAATTGATTCACTGATCACAAGCATGGAAGAGACTACTCTGCATATGCATTTTTCTCTCTCAAAAACAAACTTCAAACTCTTTCCAGAAAGCATATTTCACAGCATGATGGTTAAGTCCCTGCGTTTTGGGGACAGGAAATGGTGGGACTCTTCTCCATCACCTTTTAGACCATTTCACTCTTGGTTCCCTTATTTGTAGGAAATTGAAATTTGTTTCAAGACTTCTTTTTCAGTTAGGCTTTGCTAACAAGAACAGAAAACCTCCATGTCAGTGTGTGTTTTCAATGTATAAATCTGTCTACAGAGATCTGAAACTCTACTCAGCCTGCCTTTGGATCAAATGGATTGCCTACAAGCAGTGCTGGCCAAAACAGCAGTACCATGTAGTACTAAGATCACTTCCACACTTACTAGGCTTCTTTTATGCACTCAAGATATGGTGACCCTAAATGTCTGAGTTTGCAACTTCAAGGCAAACTACACTGCTCATCAGAAATTTGAACCCATTGTCTAATGCTAGGTTGTATTAAAAAGTATGGGTGTGAGTGGAGGTCGTTTATTGAATTTTGATATTTAGATCTCTGTGTAAATGTATCTATTCTCACTACTGTTATTCAGTTGGTCTGCATGTTGTCCTGAGAATATATTTGAAAATACTTTTTTGTAATAGGTTCAGTAATCAAAATACCAGATTCTGGAATAACTCAAGAATATCTGCTCACTAACAGGTACATTATAAGACATGTAAATCTGTTTATCTATTGTGAAAGTATAATTGCATAGGTTGTCAGCAATTTTACAGTCATCACGAAGCATATATGAGTCATGCACAATCCATGAGGGAATAGAGAGAGGATATATAAGGTACTGTTATGGTATCATACACTGGGATTTCCGCTAGGCTTTATACCAGATGAACTACTTGGTTAAATTCGCATGCTCTGTTGGAATAGTTGTAGCAAAAAATCTGCTTTACAACTCTCCTGGAATTTTCTGAGAGACAGAAAATACTACACTCCTTTATCACTGCTGCCAAAGAAAGAATAGATGTCACTGATCTTGATAGTGGGCATCACTTACTTGAAAAGTTAACAGGTTTTCCCAGCTCTTTCAACACCTGTCAGGAAGACTGCCTAAATCAATTCATAATGGACAGAACCTGACCAACAAGTTAAAATTATAGCTTATTTGATTGTACTTGCTGTGTTTCCTTTCTCTCTTCTATATGTTTCTTTGCTTTTTCCTCCTGAAATTCATTACCACCAGCAGCAACTGGTTTGAATGAAAGGACAGTTCACTCTGATTCTAGAGAGCTGTATATTTGTGTTTTCCATTTCAAAAAACAAAGAAAAAAAGAATAAAAATACATTACAATGTGTTTGCAATAGATTGAATCGCCACTGTAAGAGTCAACCTTGTTTCTTAGCAGAAATCTAACCTATTCTCCTGATAGACATTGTGGAAGTAGATAGTATTGTTGTTATTGTTGCTATTATTATTATTTTATTAGATGTTTTGTGCCTTAGGGAAAGGAGTATGGGGTGGCAGTTGCTACGGAAACTGGTTTGAAAGAATGTTATCGGGAATCCATGAATCTAAGACAGATGTCAATGTGGACATAAATTAGATCTATCCCCATTAGTTAGGTGCTTTCTTTCAGGGGGTGGTGGTTATTAATCTGACATTTTCCATATCTGAGAGGTTTTTCTTGTGTAATTCTTATTTACAAGAGTAGGATGGCTGTTAATGGAGCCAATGTTTTCATTAACTTCTTCTTGTTATATATTCTAATGCTAAGTAAGGTTGGGTTTTTTTTCCCAAGACTCTACTTAGGAAAATAAGCTGGTTTTTTGTTTCTAATTCCACAAATACTGATGGCATATTTTCTACAAATACAAGGTGGTAAACTCATACAACAGAGTACAGACTTTTTAGTGTGCCCAAACTCTTCATCCCTAAGGGTTGGTCCATGGGGTGTTATTTCAGCCATACAGTTTTTTCATAACTAGCTGTTCTGCCCCATTAGTCTTATACCCTAATCTCCTCTTTCTGTAGCTCTGCTATGCATAAAGTAGAGAATCCGTTTTAATCAGCCAGTGTCATCTTAGCCAATTGCTGCCTTTGGGGAACTGAATGCAGATTCTCAACTCTGCTTTTTTTCAGCAGTTCTTTTCAGGGCATTTCAACAAGTGTACAGTTTTCTTAGTAGGGAAGCAGTGGTTATTCTGTCTTCATGTCCTCATGTGCTCTGAAACTTATTCATATGCTGCTTAGTTTTTACTTCTCAAACACTCTCTTAAGGGACATTTTTAGGACTGAGCCCATCTCTTGTAACCTCTAGATGCTAAGTTTCCCCTATATCTGCTCATCCCAAGAAGAGTTTATTTGGCTAGTAGTTACTTGTCTAGCTGGCTAAGATTATTATTTTCTATGTGATATTTGGGTGTATTTTGAGTCCTTCATCATTCTTCATTATTTTTGTAATTTTGTTATATTTCAGTATTTTGTATCTCTCTTCTGGTTAGTAGAATCAGTATGTTGATAGTCAGAAATTTTCACTGGGAGGGGAGAAACTAATCCTGTACTATCTTATAGTTAGAAATATCTTGTTGCAAAATACTGTAGGGCTTTTTAAGTAAGCTGGCAAAGAGAACAACTGCTTTCTCATTTTATATGGAAATAAAAGGAGAAAATTACCCTAGAAGGTTGAGGCTGGCCAAATTTAAACTAGAAATGAGTACTTTTTAACATGAATGAACATGATGAACTGCTAAAATAAACTGTCATGGAAGGTGTATTTTCTTATCTTTTGATGTCATTTCTATCACTTTTAGAAAATATGCCTTAGCCAAATACAAGTTAAACTTTCATTAAAAACAAATTAATGAGTTCAGTGTAAAGGCAAAGTATTGACAGGCAGAAGTTGGATTATGCAGAATGCTCACTTCATCCTCAGCTTTAATAAATCAATAACAGTGCAGCTTTCCCTCCTTTCCCTTCTATTTATTATATAATTCACCAGATGAAACTGACCATAAATAGTATTTTTGTATAATAGTTTTCGTTGCTAGCTTGTTTAAAAATTCGTGACAACTGAGAGTAAGTGCTGGAGTTGAATGTAGGACTCTATCTCCACATTTCTATAGCAACTCCTTAATGCAAACCTGTAGGCTGTGAACAAACAGCACTGTAGCTTTGCTGCTATGCTGTCACTTCATTAGGCCCCTGTATGTCCTGTTTTTTACTGAATCCTGTCATTCCACTTGAGATCTCATTCCTGTAAGCAGGATCTGCTGTTGCATATGATGGTTTTTTCAGGATGCAAATAGCTGCTTTCTTCAATCAACCAGATATGGCAAAGTAATTTCATTATGAGTGAGCTAATAGTAGTGAAATTCCTAAAATATTTTGTTGCTTGGTAAAATAGTGGACTAGATTAACTGAACCTGAACTGCTCTATCTCTATTTATGATACTTTGTATGAATGCAGTCATCTTGTTTTGGATTTACTTGCCTGCACAAGTAAATGTACAAGTCTTCCTACACTGCTACATCTTTCCTGTGCTGATAAGGTTGCAGGAGGAAAACATTCTAATTGGTAAAGGGTGGAAATTTTGTAATAGTATTAAGCAGTTTGTGACATTTGCATTTTACACCACTATATTTAATGACTATATGGGTAGGTTCAATTTCAATTTCATTCAGGATGAAATGTAGTCATTATATGACTGTTCAAATGTCTTTTCCCTACACCTGTGCAGTGTTAGCTGATAATAGTTGTTGACTGAAATTTGATCATCAGACACCCATTTCATCTATGCTGTTTTTCATTTTTGAAATTGATTTCAATGATTCGGACTCAGGGGTTGTTTGTTAAGCATAGTTTGGGTTGTTTGCTAAGCGTAGTTTTGGTCATTCAGTTCTTGGACTACTTTATGTCAAATGTTCCTAGAGCTGCATTCCACAGTTAGAAATCTGTGTCTGATTGCAGCAAACTCCTGATATCTGCTCCAACACTTCAGTGCAATGTATTATGTATGTTATTAGGAGATTAGCAAGGAAGCGAAACAAGAGCTCTGTTCATTATATTGTACATTCTACAATCATTTTACAGGATTTTCATGTTCATAGTTCTTTTTTAGAGCAACAGAATCAAAATAAGGAACACTGCTGGCAGATAAATACACATGATAAATAAAAGTTTTCTGTGGTAACATTGAGAGAAACTTAGGCAGTTGCTTTCAGCTGATATTTGCAAAGGAGAGAGCCTGAGATCTTAATGAATCTTATTACAAATTTATTTATAGACATACATACACACACATACACATACAAATATGATCTTTCAGTTAATACCTTTTCTTGAATACTGTTTCCAGTGGCTTAGTTATGCGTATGCTTTGAGGAACATTGCATCTAGGAATATTTCTGTCGAAAAATACCTCCTATTTTGCTTAACATGCTTTCTTGAAATGATTACAAAGGACAGGCAATATTTATCCCAGGATTATATTCAAATGGTTTGGCTCAGGCTTTTTATAATCTGTTTAACCAGTGATCAATGGTACTTGATATGCTCTGTGACTTATCTCAAAATCATCTACGTTTTCATCTGGAAGATGAGGCTAGAAAACTCATGAGTACAATCTTTCATCTACCCTGTGCTTCCTACTAATAAAATTATTAGGAACAACAATTAGGACTCTTATTGTAGTCATGGGCTTAAAACACTGCAGAAAGTTCCTACATGGTTTTTTTTTTTTTTTTTAAATGCAGGGATTTCTGGTCAATTCTAGAGGGCTTATAAACCCAAATGTCACTGGAATTCTGTGGAAGCTTCTGAGAATCTCAACCATCTCACTGTGTCCCACTTCACTGTCGGTTTAAAAGGTAAAAAAAACCAAAAACAGAAAAAAACCCGAGAGAAACAGAAAACCCCTCACACTTGGTGATTTGTTCGTGGTTACTATAGTGATGAATCCTGTATGAAAACCCACACAGTTCTGACTGAAATCCAGACATGCAGATACTTGTCAGAAAAGAAAACAAAGAAAGAATAAATTCAATAGTATAATATTGAATGGTGGTGTGAAAAAAATCTATTTGGATGAAATTATTTACCTGAATTTTAATCCGGTTCTTATTGTTTTGGACACAGATGTTAAATAGTTCTTTCAGATTGTAAGCACAGAAAGCATGAGTACTTGGTGGGGCATGGTGCAGGTAGTCTAAAATTAAACTCAGAGTACAGTCCTGGCTGATATTCCCAGGGAGGATGACATCTTCGGTATTCAATCTTTTATATGTCCTTTATCCAAATGTAGGGAACATAACAATTATTTTTACGATAGACTCCCCCTGTGGCTTCAAAATTTCTAGACATCTATCTTCTTGGATCTTCGGTTTCCTTTTCTTTCTAGTAAAATTAGGTCACTCTCTCAATGTAGCTTCTGTAGCCTCTGAGGCTGGCTTTTGCTTCTGGAGTTAACCCTGTAGCTTCTAGGTCCCATCTGTAGGCCTGGAGTGTTTCCAGACCCTCTTCAAGCTGTGAGGTTTCTTGCAACTTGTCCCCAGAGCATTTTGTCCTCCCTGAAGCAGTGACAGTAACTGGATGTTCCTTTAGCTTCTCCTCCAAAAGTATCCTGTCTGCATTTTTTTTGTTCCTATTCAGTTGAATTGGAAATTTCACTCCAATTTTCATTGTCATTCTGTTGATCTTTTCTGAATGCTGATTTTTTAATAGGGTTGTTATTGAGTTTAAGAATTTTCCACTGTTAAGGTTTTTAGAAAGAAGTTATGGATTCTTATATTTCACAGAAATACAGAGTTTGTTGAATTTATCATTTAAATAATTCCATGAGATCTGTTTGGTTTGCTTCCCACCTGGTAAAGAGCAGGGTCAGAAGGTGCAGACAGTTCTGCTGCCTGGACTGATTCCAGCTCTGGAACTTGCCAGGATTCAGTATTTCTGGGTTGGGGGAAGGACTGAAACAAAGAATTAGTCTGCTGAGATGTCAGGACTCTTTAGCCTGGAAATCCATGTATGATCTTTCAAGGCTTTTAAGGTCTCAGATGGACACTAGGATATTAAGGACGCTGGTGGTGAGAAAACCATAAAGCCAGGTCCCTTAATGTAGTATTAGGTATTTTCTCATTTCTTATTATCAAACCTTTTCTGGTCTGGGACCTGTTGCACTGGCAGGTGCACCCAGGGGCCTCAGAATTCGGCTGTGACAAGGAATCCTGGATCTTGCTTCTGCAGCAGGTTCTCTGGCAGTCCTGAGTCTGGGTCCTCATGGTCCTGTCATCTGGCAGGACTAAAAGCATGGAGAGATTCCCCATAGCCCAGGGTCTCAGGTCTGGGGCCCTCAGCTCCTTAGTAAGGAGTGGCAAAGTTGTGATACCCCAGTGATTCCAGCATCTTTTTCATGAGCTCTGGGTTTTAAATCTCTTTATAGCTCTGAGGTTATCCCAATTCTGGGTTTAAAATATAAAATATTCTCTAGTTTCAGTAGATGTTAAACCTGAAGAGGAGGATAATATTGAAATTTTAGATTAAATGTCATAACTGGCCACAGTTGTTCATATTCACACTCACTCTAATTCTCCACTTTGTCATATCTGACTTTTTAACAGAGTTTGTACACTACTCTATCTTCACAGCATATGCTATTCAAACTTAATAAACCTCCTACTCTGAGCAAATGATCATAGCAAAACAATTCACCTTTGAAGTGTTTTAATGTGTATCTGCTATCTCAAGTCAGAAAAATAATCTCATTAAAGATGCTAATAAATTAAGCTAATTATTTCGTTCCTATCTATTAATGATTACTATATTACATGGATCAAAAGGCTGACTTTAAAATGTTTATATCTCATTATTAATAATTACTTCTATTAAGCTTTTGTCTTTAATGTTGCCTCAGTGCCTTACCTGAGCAATGAAAATGCGTTAAGAAAATGGTAATTTCATTGTTGTTGTCTATAAATACAGAAAATACCAGTTGAGCTTTCAAGAGTGTTTGCAAAGCTTGGCTCTTACTGTTAACAGCCATCTATTGTAGAACATGCAGAACTTTAATGGATGACTTATACAATGTCACATACAAATGAATCCAGACCTGCATTTATGGTGCAGTAACATGGACTTGCACAAAGTCACCTCAGTGGGATTTGGTGATGACCCTTTTATCTTGAAGCCAGATTTAACAGGGCTATAACAATTCAATCTTCCTTTGTCACTGTACTGACCATGTCCTCCTCCATGATCTGAAAAGTCACTCATAAATGCGATCAGCAATTACTGTCTACTGAAGCTCTGTAAGGTAACAACAGTGAAATTTGATTGAAACAACCTTACCTCAAAAAAACCCCTCATCACTATCTCCTTCCCCTGTTCCATGCTGCCCAAGGAAAATGGGAGAAAGAAACAATGGCAAGTCCCCTCCTGTTTATGGTCACTCAACCAGATTTAAGTTAGGAGCATATCTAGGAACTGCCCTGTTTTGTCAGGCTAGTGACATATCTACCATTTTTTCTTGAGGCCAAACTATATTTGGTGTTTCAAAAAATGTACAGACTGCTCCAAGACAGGGAATTATTCATCTTGGAAAAATTTCTTTCTGAAGCTCATGTTTAGTTTCTGCTAGGAAGCTTGAAAATTCAACTGCATTCTGCCTGCATTAAGTATACCGAAATAATTAATTTGACTGTCTTAAACTTTTTTTACAGTTTACAGATGGTATCTGTAAAGTATATGAAAGTAAATAAATTTTTTTTTTTTTTTTACTCAGTTCTTAGGTTTGAAATCAAAGATCATATTCTTTGGCACCTAAAATACATTTTGATATGTTACTTAATTGAAGAAGTTTTGTCAGTGCTGGTGGGATTTTGAGGTAAATTCACTCTGCCATGGCTGGAGCAGGTACTATTAGAGCCTCACTCTCTGTTCTGAAATTCTGGTACGTGCTGCACCCCAAAATCACAGTCAGCAGAACAACATTTAGGGGAGGGGTCCTAACCCACTGAACTGAAAGTCGGCCATTTCAGCTTAAACAACCAAGTAATATGGTTTGGAGTGTTAAGGATCTGGAGCAGTTAAAATGTTGTCCTGTTGTATTTAACTGGCTGAGTTGTGAAGCTGCTAATTGCTGGCTGATGGTAAGGGAAACTAATGGAATCTTCTGAAAGTCTATTATGAGTCAAGATAGGTTGGAGAGAAGTCTCTTGGCTGGTTTTAAGAACGTGAGTTTTATTAGTTACTCTGACACAGCTCAAATGTGGTAGTTCATTAAGCTTTTAATACTTAAGATATGTGCCTACGTTTTAGGCTTCAATTAACTGAGATGAGCAGTGTCTTCTGAAAATGGTACTTCCTGCTCATATCGTGCTTGGAGACTTGTGAAAAACTGACATTTATTTCGCTCTTGAAGCAATTCTTCATGTGACACCAATTAAGTATTTTGGTGGTGGTGACTCATTTGTTAGCAGTAAATGTCCAAATGGTAAAATGACTTGGCATTAACTTGAAGTAAAAGGAATTGATCTGAATAGGTATCTCTTTGCCAGCTCAGTAGTTTGATAAAATTATAATTTAAAAATAGACAATTAAAGAAATTAGGTGAGGTTATTAGAGAGTTAACCAGCTCAAGTACTGAACTAAAAATAGTCTTTAAATGGTGGCAATAGCCAATTTCTTGAAAATGATTTTTCCATTAATTATCCCATTTTAGCATTTTTGCCTTGTCAAAATTAAAATATTCTATATATGACTTTTTCTACAGATACATACTTGATCTTTTTTGGCTTTTTGAAAAGCCAAAACCCATTGTGCACCATGCAGATCTTGTTCTTTATAGTGTTGGATGAAAAATGAAAACATTTGGGTTCTGCTTCTTCTTTCCATTTTCTCTGTTGCAGGCAATGAACATACAGGGGAGCAATCATTCAAGTTTTTTTTTTCTTTAGACATTGGTTATTGGTCACTGTTAAGAAATAGGAAAAAGAGTACATATAGCTGTTCTCATACTCTTAATATGTGTCCTAAAGCAAGAGATTTTTATTGCTGTTTTGTACTCCTGATTTATGTGTTTCTTCTCTCAGTTCCTGCTAATTTTTTTTTTTTTTTTTTTAGATAGTCTGTATAGTTTCAAAAGCAGATGCTGCTTGTGAAAAGCATTTCTCACTGGGGGTTTGGATACTTGTTTGAGCCTCAAGGAATTTTTTCAATATTCATAACAACAGCAAAATTAATCCTTCTTAATAATTACTGCTTTCTGTAATTTCTCAAGAAAAGTAAATTAATAAATTTAAAATTATTGGTATATGAAAAGAAGGGGATCTTTTGAGTCAGGAAGATCAGGTCTTGGATAAAAAGCTTGCTTGAAAATGATTTTTGTATCTGTATCAAATAAAAAGATGAGGCATCAGTCTTCCTGCTGAAAGTCTGTTCTAGAATACAATTTCTCTCATGTTAAAACAGATTTTTGATATCCTATTCTTTTTGCAGTTTTTAGAATTTTTTACTGATTGTACATTTTATGTCTAACATTGCAGTAACTTATTTAGAAGGACAGCCAATCTTCCCTTGAAGACTCATTGGGAAGGATTTGTTATTTCCCCAGTAATCCATCTCAGTGTAGTTTCACTACTACAAATTGCTGGTACCACCAATTTGCACTGTTACTTTTTTAATGTTAGAATATTACTCACTACTACTTCTAGCTGTTGAGGTTTTTTGTGCCTTTCTTTGTTAGACTGAAAATTCTTTATAATACCAAGTGTTATCTGGTTTTGTGCATCACAAGACCATTACCAAACTATGTTCCTGCTTTTCTCAAAGACTGTAGAAAGCTGTGTATCCATGGATGAGATGCCCTGGAAGGCAACACTCTCCATCGCTACCTAGACATTGAAGCCACATTACCTCCAGAATCCAACCAGTCTGGTTAGGCACAGGGTTCCTCTGAACCTGTTGCTCCTACGTGTCACAAATTAGGATAAATAAAGCTGTTACAGGCTGATATTGTGTGCTGACATTTGTAAGAGATTTTTAATTCCAATGTTCTTAAAAAAAAAAAAAAAAAACCACCTCCACATACCCACATTCTGCTCCTCCATTACCTCCAAATCCAAACAAAACAAAAAAACAGCAAAAAAAGGTTTATTTTGTGGACTTAATGATTTAGTGCTTAGGGGGGGTTGCTAAAGAATAATAAAAAATATACCAAAGTGCTGTTTTTTTTAGAAACACTTTTAGTTTATTTTTTCTTTTTACTCTGTAAGCGTATTTGCATATATTAATAAGGAACACTAAGCCTCAAGGATAAAACTGCAATCTAAAAGTGCATTTCCCCAAATTTGAAAATGTGTTATTTTAAATTGCTTTTCTATATTAAGTCCTGGCCTGCTGTAGAGAGTGATATTATGAGATCCTCTTCTCACCTGGAAATTTAATGAAATTAATGAGTCTTGCTGTAGTGCTGCTGTGGTTTGTTGGAGTTTTTTTTGTTGTTGTTGTTGTTATTGTTGTCTTTTTAAGCCTTTTTTTTTTTTTAATTTTTTTGAAGGACAAGGAAATTACCTCTGCAACAGCCTGTTTCTTGTTCATATAGCTGAGGGGAGCAACATTGCTCCGATCATAGATGTGGGGCATTGACTCTGACAGGACATTGGGTGTTCTCAAAGTCACTCTGTCACGTCCCTCTTCAGCTGCACAGGGGAGAGAAAATAAAATGAAAGGCTCATGAGTTGAGTTAAGGACAGGGAGAGATCACTCACAAATTACTGTCATGAGCAGAACAGACTTGACTTGGGGATGTTAATTGAATTTATTGCCAATCAAATTCAGAGTGGGGTAATGAAAAATAAAATAAAATCTTAAAACACCTTCCCCCCTCCTATGTCTTGTTCCTGGGCTTAACATTTTTCTTAAATGATTTGCCTTCTCCCCTCCTGCAGTGCAGGGAGACAGGGAATGGGAGCATAGGTCAGTTCATCATTTGTTGTCTCTGGTTCCCCTTCCTCCTCAAAGGAGGACTCCTCACACTTCCCCGCTGGGTTCCCTCCCATAGGAGGCAGTCCTCCATGAATATCTCCAGCAAGGGTCCTTCCCACAGGCTGCAGTTGCTCTGGTAGGGATCCCTTCCAAGGGGTGCATCCTGCTGCTCCAGCATGGGTTCCCCACAGGTCACGAGTCCTGCTAGGAGCCTGCTTGAGCACGAGCTTCCCATGAGGTCCCAGCCTCCTTTGGGTGCTCCACCCTGGACCTCCATGGACTGCACAGGAGTCTCTGTTCCAGTGCCTGGAGCACCTCCTTCCTCTCCTTATTCACTGCCCTGGGTGTCTGCAGAGTTCTTTGTCTCACATGTGTTCACTTCTCTCTCTGCTCTATTTTTTTCCTCCTCCTTCTTTAAATGTGTTATCACAGCAGTGATAACAAGTGGCCTCAGCCTTGGCCAGCAGTGTGTCCATCTTGGATCTGGCTGGAGTTGCCTCTCAGGCATGGGGGAGGCCATCCCTGTAGTTCCCTCTCTACCAAAACCTTGCCATGTAAATCCAATACAACAGGCAACACAATTAGGCAGCATAGCTCTTACTTTATGTCAAATAATAGTGGTCTACCATCTTTGGGTAAAACTTCATTTTCCTTCTTATCATTTGTGGTCATTCTGAATTTATGCTAATCTTAGAGATGAGCGCTGTCATAATGGTTCTATAAATTATTTTTCAATGAGAGGATTAAAAATTAATATCAAAATACCAGTTGGGGAACAGAGCAGATATTGGATCATTGGATCATCACAAGGCAATATTATAATTGTTGCTCAAAAGGTTAAAACCTTGAGTGTGTGTATATAATCTGGCCATTATCATTATTCTCTCTAACACATATTTTGCTAGACATAACACCTGTAACACCCATCTCTATAAATTATAGTTTATATACATACAACAGTGTGATATATTTCAGGCTGCATGTCAGGATTTCCTGACTTAGTGAGACAGGAGGAGTTAGTTGCTCAAATATTTTCATAGGTCTCATGTTTAGTTTTGGAAGAAAACCAGTAACTTTTTACTATTAAACCTCAACATGAAAAGAGTATCACAGCCTTATTAAGACCATTTAGTTGAACAATTCCTGTCCCTGAGAGTTTTATCAGAAATAGAATTTAAAAAAGTTACAAAGAAATAAATAGTGACTGGATATTTGGTTGTCTACAGCTATCAGTAACCCCAGTTTACAGGGGGTCCTGATATGTCTCAGTAAACTCTGGCTTGGAGGTGAGAAAACAAAGCAATCTCATGATTTTGAGAATACGCTAGCTTTCACTTCTTTCATGGATTCAAGATGTTTTAGGTACATTAGAACAAACTTAAAAATAGGTGTGAATCTTCTGGAAGCAGTAAGGAACCTTCTGAAAAGGCACTGACGGGGTTAAAAATGCTGCTGCCACTAGGTGTCATGCTGGGATCATCTCTCGGAGCATGAGATTATCAGAGGTGTTGGATGAAGGAACGGGATCTCCTGCATGTATTTTAGTATCTAAAATGGCTAATTTTGCAGGCTGTAATAGCCCCGTGCCTACCCCGTGTATCTGGAACGTTCACACATCTCATTGCGTGAGAAGGGTTGGTGTTACACAACCTAAAACCAACACAGGTGCTGGACACTTCCCCTTTCATCTGATCAGATCTCTCACAGAGATCCTCAAGTCACACAGACCTGCTTAGGAAAATGTGTTAAAATTGCTTCACGTGGGTGTACTTGGTAATATGGAGAAAAAAACATATGATTTTTTTTTTTAAATACTCCTCCAGTGTTTCTATCATATAAAGCTCAAATGAGCCAAAAAAAAAAAGAAAAAATAGAACACCCAAACAACCAGCCACCTGAACATAATGCAGCTTTTTATAAAGAAGGGCCCTTGCAGGAAGAGTTTAGTTTTATAAGGACTGAACACAATGTCAAACACTGAACTTCTTATTTATTGAAATTAGTTTTGTAATATGTGATTGAGAATAGAAAATCATTATGAGGGCAATGTAGTTTTTTTTTTTTTTTGTTTTTTTTGTTTTTTGTTTTTTAATAAGCTTGCTGTGTTGTGGTTTTTTTCTGTACATCACTCCTGCACTCAATCAAAATTGTCACATTTCTTAATAGTTCCTTAACAACAGCATCTTACCAATATGCATAAATACTTGATGGGAGGGAAAAGAGATGAATCAAATCTCTAGTAAGTGGTGCCCAGTGAAAGGACTAGAGTAAATGGGCACAAATTTTAAAAACTGGAACGTCTACTTTTGCAAAAGAAAAAGCTTCTAACTGTGTGGTGATTGATTCCCCAACATGTTGCTCCGAGAGGTTGTATAATATTCTTGGAGATACTGGAAAACGACCTGGATGTGATCCACCTTGAGCAGGGCAGTTGAATTTAGATGATCTCCAGAGGTGACTTCCAGCCTCAACCAGTTTTTGCTTCTGAGTGTTTACAGTCTGCCTATCGAGTCATCACTGGGAATACTTAAAAAGCAAGCAAAAAGCCCCAGCCCCACAAAGCGAGAGAAAAAAACCCCCTCCAAACAAACAGCACAAACACACACAGAAAACCACCAACAAACAAAACAATAAGAGATAAAACCGTAATACATTATGTTAAATGTGATCATAGGCTTTGTCATATAGTAAAAAACTCTGAATAGGGTTTTTTAGTTTGTGGTTTTTTCTCCCACAAAGGGGAAAAATCCCTCTTTCTTTACATCATATGCTATAAGTCTAACAGGTTATAAAGATTCTATCTTTTGAATCTATGAAACCCTACTGTGTTGTTCCAAGCTTGTACATGGCTGAAATATGTACACTCAGCTACTGGGAATAATTTCTCACTCTTCGGAATTTGATTTATGGTACTTCTCTCTCCAGCAGTAGTTTCTGTGCTGGAAATGGAAGTGTAACTTGGGTGTATATATAAACATCACCGTGTGCACAAACTTTCCTCTGACATTTCAGGTGTCATGAACAACAGCCTTACTATGGTGAATTTGAATTGACCAGAGGCAAACTTCTGTTACATAACTACTGGGTCTCAGTCTCCCACCTGAATTCTCCACTTATGAATATAAAGCAGATTTCCTTAGAAGTTTTTCCACAGAAGAAGGGTAGTGTATATACAGGCCAATGCAGTGTGGCAATGCATATGCTGCAAGTTCACACAATGGGTTCTCCTGGGTTTCTGTTCTGTACGTGTGAATTCTGTTATGTCAGATGTGCTGAGATACAAAAAAATTTAATTATACTTTCAAATATCTTTTTTTACTGTTGATCTGTATCCGTTTGTTGTCGTGGTGTATATCTATCAACAAATGCTTTATTCCAAGGGCTGCTGGTTTGTTGCATAGTGTTTAGCACAGTGAGATGCTAATTTGTGTTCTTTGTGCCTAGTCAACATGGTGGTAAAAAGTTTATTACTGGCAATTAAAGAAGCAGGAGGATTTCGTATTCTTTTGACTTTGTATTTTCATTAAGAATGTGTGTGAAGTAATAATGAATATATTTGTACATGACAACATCTTGGGAGGACTGTTGGATTCTTGGAAAGACAGTATTTGAATGTAACATTTTCATGACTCCTGGGGAGAAATGACTTAAGAAGTAAACATACAAAATCGTGTGAAGATAAATTGAAAGTGCTACAAGTAAAGGAAAACACACGCATATATAAAGATATACATATATATAAGTGATTAGGCAGTGCAGCATTTAGAAGCACATAGGGAGTTTCAGGAGACAAGATTCTATAGAAAAACAAGAAATATTTTGCTGTTGCAGGATAGTAAATTCTGTTGGTGTTTCTGGAAGAGTTATGGGACAGTTGGGCTTCATCTGGCACTGATGGGAATGGGGCCTCATAAAATCCACTTGTTGGCAGTGCAGTGGAGACATGCAGGTATCTTGGAGAGGACTGTGTTTGGAATATGAAGTACTCATAGCAAAGCGTATTAATGGTATCTTGGAAATAAGGAAGGGTTAGACCTGGGTGGAATAGAAAATAGGGGAGAGGTTAAGGTTTTAAGATACTTTCATTCAAATAAAGTTAACAATTTAAAACTGAGATCTGCACAGTACTTTCTTGATATAGAACAAGAATGTAGGTGCAGAAACAATGTCATACAGTCCATTTTAATTCTGGCTGTATGAAAACACTGAGATATAATAATGAAAACAAAATTCTCTAAAAATCTGCCATTACCACCACTTAAGACTATTTTTAGTTCCAACCATAGCTCAGAATATTGAGATAAAATAACAGCTCCTTGAGCAGTTTGGTGACTGGACACTTTCTGGATCACCAGGTGTCTGCCAGCCTGGGCTTCAGTTTCTGTCAATCTTGCCTGTTGTAGAGAGTTCTCATTAATAAAAATAAATACCTCCTAGATATTACTGTTCTTATATTTGAAATTTAACGTGGTGATATGAATAATGTTTGTGTCACCTAGACTATTTTTACACTGCCTGATTAATAATTGGTAAGGACTGTTCCATCTTTGAAATTTCACCCTAGAGAAAAAATTTATTTTCCCTATCCCCAAGAGTGCATGTATGGGATTGTGTGATTGTATGATTGATAACACCTTAAACTGTTATTTGCTTCTTGCTTCTCATGTCTTTAGTGAGGATGGGTGTTGACAGCCCTACATCCATATAGTTTGTGTTCTTCAGTAAGATGCTAACACAGGATATGTGTTCGTTTACCTTTGGACAGATGACTAATGTTGGGCAAGTATGGGTAAAGTTTTCTAGTTTAGTGAAGAATATCTATGCAAGTGGATGGTAATTAATGGTATTGCAATGTGACAAAGATTTTTAAAATAGTTGCCTAACATCCCTTTTTGGACAGGTGAGTATTTGGCCTAGCATTTGAAACTTAATAGCTGCTACCATAGTAACTTAATACTCCTCAATGTTATGAAACTCAAGAGTTTTTATGTGGATTGTGGATTTCAGAGCTTGATTTAAGGTTGGGTTTTTTTTTTTTTCCTTCCTTAAAAGCTCCTGTGTGGATTTTTTTCACCATAGAATTTAACTTGCTTAAAGAAAAAACCCCAAAACCAAACTATAAACGTGTAGCATGGCAAATCTGATTTATGCTGTAGATCCTATTACAGAAATACAGTATTGGGCTAATGAAAAGTTAAATATTGTACCACTACCCATATTAATAGGAGAGAAGAAAAGCTGCTTATCAGCATGTTCTGTCTTAGCTTAAAGAATGAAGAAACACACTGAATAATGATTCACTTAACTAATTTTCTATTAACTAATTTTTTAGCTGTCGGTCATTGGAAAGGTCTTATCTCATATTCTGGCTGTTTGTGATTTATCCTAACAAAAGGGAAGCAAGTTTTATAGGAGGTAAAGGATGTATGTAAATCCAGCTTCAGCCTTTTGAAAGAAAGACAAACAACTCAGGAAATGGAAAAACACAATAAATTATTTATATTTTCATGGATTTATTTTCCATAATACTGATTAAAAGCATGGTATTGACCATGGTCTTCTGTCTTTAGAAAAAGGCAGTACCAAATATTCCTTGCTTTTGGGTTTCCAGGGGAATGGACCAGATAGATGATCATTAAAGTTTCTTTCCAACACAAACCATTCTATGATTCTATCATAATATTTCTAAAATATACACACTCCCAGCCAACTCCTCCAAGCTGACATACTGAGCATGCTATTCTATGTTATGGATTATCCCTTTGGGTAGTTTGAGTCATGTGCCTCTCTATTGTCCCTCCCAGTTTTTTGCAGTAAGAGTCTGAAAGGTCTTTGACTTAAGGTGAGAACTCTAGCAACAACTAAAATGTCAGTGTGTTTTCAGAATTATTCTCATACTAAGTGCAAAAAACCCAGCACTCTACCTGCCACTAGGAAGCAAATTTACTCTATCCTGGCTGTAACCAAGACAGGTATGATCCTTTATTAAAAAAAACCCCAAAAAACCCCCAAGAAGACAGATTATTTCACAGTTCTGAATTGGGTGGCTCTCCAGCTACAGCTAAAAATGGCTTGGGAAGAATTTATTGAATTTATTGCTACCAGATTCACTATTCAGGTAGAAAAGTTTTTTTAGCTATCTTTTACTGATACAAATGTATAATCCTGACATGCCTCAAGGTCTTAATTCTCTTTACCAACAACTGCAGGTTGTTTTATTCAACTGAGAGATGCAACTGCTTTTAGACCTGTACTCTAAACTAAAAAAATAGCCCATAAATCTTTTAAGAGAGAAATTTTCCTTTTTCTTTCATATCTTTTATTTAGGATTCCATGATTAGTGCAAGTCCTCTGAATTTTGAAAGCACTCACTGTAATTTATTTGCTGCTAAAATCTAATTACTTGTAGGCAATGAAAATGGAAGGTCTTGTTTGCCAGACACCTTGTCTGTGGTGAGGTTCGCTTTGGAACAAACTGTTTAAATAGAAGGGGTTTGCATAGTCTGAATGAACTTTGAGAAGACATTCAAATGTCACATTTCTCTGAGTCTTGTCACAGTGCTCATCTCTTCAGAGGCTTATCTTCTGCTGGCTGTTTACTCAGAAAAGAGTGTTGGAACCTGTATTTTAACAGTCTTTTTCTTGGGGATTTTCTGACATTGGTGTGTCCTTGTTTCACAGAGCATGTCTTCACTGAATGGAATTAATGAGTTTTATCATAGGCTATGCACTGTAAACATCTAAGGATGATTACCTGCAAGGCTAGTTATTAGGGGTTTGCTTCTCTGTCTGCATTTGATTGACCTGGAGTAGGTTGAATGATCATAATATTGTTTGTACTATAAGCTACAAAACACCACTGGTGTCACATATGTGTCACACTGCATGTATGGCATACATTTGTGTATCATATAGCGTGTTTAGAACCAGGGAATTTGTGTTTTCCTTGCTAAACCCTTTGTGGCCAGAGGACTTGCCTGGGATCACATGGTCCCCACTGAGACCATCAGGATTTCAGTTGTGGACTGTATTGTTTCACCAAGTCTGGAGAAACAGCAGTAACATATTCTTTCTCAAGGTGTTAGTACCTACTAGAAGATTTGCTGCCTATCCTCAGTTTTGGTTCAGAAGTCAACCTTTTGAGCAGAGTTAATATATTTGTGATTTTCTAATGGACTTTAGGAAGAAAAATAGTAGAAATACAATCTCAACCTCGAAAGTGACAGCTGCTTTTATGAGCTGCTGGACCAAGGCAAGAACAGCAGAGTAGTAGTAGGAAAAGTGGAGAAATACTGATTTTTGTAACTTAAAATTTAGTACACCTGGGAATGCTGAGGCATGAAACCTGAATACAGGTAAAGAAATTGCACATCAGTTTTTGATTCTGGCATGTAGAAATTATGGCTTGATTATGTTTCCCCCTCTCAAAGAGGAAATCTATTTCAAAGATCTTCGTACAGGGCTTATTTTTTTTTGCTGTAAGTGTACCATAGACTGCTACATTAGACTATTTTGAAGAATTTTGATTACAGATGGATATTGAGAATGATTTAACATGAATTGTATTTATGTGAACATGTGTATTTATATGCTTGTGTGTATTTAGAGTTCTATTTTTTAACATGCCTAGACTGATAGATATAAATTTATGTCGATCATTGCAATTTTCCCTAGTGTGTATATACAGAAACTAAAGTGACATGGAATTTGATACTTTAGCCAGGGTATTGCAGTAAAAGTTGCGGTGGGGATGGAGGGGACAGATTGTCATCTCTAATATTACCCCCATTCCACTCATGACCTTACAATTCTTTTGAAGGATACTGTTTGCTTTATTACTTTGATAGTGGCCTAAAAAGCTGAATGTATTCCTGATGGAAATGGAAGTAAATAATTTAAAAAGTTTTCTACTTTTTCTCTTTTTAAGTAAAGAAATTGAAATAAAACAAAAAGGGAGTGCTTCATATTATCTTAAGTATCCTTAGGAATTAAAACTGTTTTGGTGTTGGACACAAGGGATGCTTAAGAGAAGCTCACAAACTTCACCAAAAAGGAATGCCCTGTTCAGTAGATTGCTATGTGGAAAAATATTATGGATTATAGGACATTTTGCTCTATTCCCTGAGACTGCAAGGTTGTTTTATTGTGAAGGTAAACACCATGAAAAACCGCAGATTGATAGAATTTTTTAAAACAATATGTTTATATAAAGAAATTTTAAACAAAAATGTTTAAGGTTTTTATTTCTTGTGGGATCAAGTTGATAATGTATTTGTGGAGGGCTCCCAAAAAGGATTTTTCTCCATGTCCAGAAAGCATTCAGTGGTGTGTTGTACCCTTGGAGCAAGAGCTCTTTCTATATGTATCCCACCCTCCAGGTTTTATGTCACCTTTATGACCAACATCTGTACAATATGGTTAGGTTTTTTTTCCTTAAAAACATAGTTATTCAGGTGGACGTTTCCATGTGTCCAAGCTGGAGCACAGTGTTTTGCAAATTGAGAATTTCTTTCTGCTCTGTCAAGCTGATTGGTTTCCATGACTTGACTCAATGTTTTTGAGTGTACACTGGAGCTGAGTCTCACTTTAGTTATAAAAGTGATAGGCATGGTAATAGCCTATTACAAAATAAATCTTGATGGCATAGTTTTAACCATAAGCACAATGAAGTTTTCTCCTGTATATTTGGCTGACAGGCTGTTGGTCCTTGTGCAGTTACAATTGCCAGGATAACCATAATACAAAAAAATGTTCCTTTTGTGGGGAATTGTGTGAGTTGAAATTACTGAAAGGATGCAATTTTAAGAGAAAATTAAAACAGTATATTTATCATAAAACGATTGAGATTCATAAAGTAGATAAGAAATATTTTTTGTGTGACTGTTGGCAAGACTGAGAGATGAGAAAACAGATTTAGAGGAGGAGGTAGATATTCCTTGGAAGATCAATGAAAAGAGGTTTGATGACACATGCTGATTTAGGGCTTTTATGTCTGAGTGATGGGGGTGGGAATAATGTTTATCAAGCACAAGGTGAGTGGGTTGTCTGCTTTTGCACAGAAAAGCACTGGTGTTGTTGGCATTGCCATCGCATGTGTAGTTCCATGTGCTGTTTGTATGGACTTTGACCTCTGGGCTTCACAAATTTTCTGTCTAGGTGTTATTCTAGCATCATTTTGAATTCTCTATCATAACAGATTGTAATCTATCCTGTGTAAGTTACAGTTGCAACTGGGCAACTTTCTCTACTTAGATTCCTATTGGCTTCCTGATGGCTTATTAAATACTTTTTCAGCAGTTTCTTCCTAATTTTTTATTCTCAGATTGCAGTTACAATTTAGTATGTTAAGCTAATCTCAGTTTTTGAAAATAGTAACATTGGTCCTCACGCTTATATAATTTACAAACTGCCATCTTTTTTGTTCTTTCATGTAAACTTCACATTCCCTTTCCTGCTTTTTGCATTAAATGCACAACTCACAGTTGGTTTCACAGTCCTTCTTGCCTGGCTTTAATATAGTTTAATGCTCTTCAGCTGCCCAGGCCATATAGAAGCTTTATTGTCTCTCAGGACTACTCACCCCATCCAGCCCTTCTTTCAGGCAGCCCTTTGCTCTTGGTATTAGGGTTCAGTAATGAGAACAGACAAAGGGTATGACTTTGGTTCCAATTAACTGAGCTGTAGAACATGCCTACTGCAATCATTCTGGATGATTCTTAACAAACCCTGCTAAAAGTGTGATTCCTCGTAAGCAACAATATCAGGTCCCCAGGTTCCATATATAATAGTCTGCTACTTTTCCTGAAAATAACTTCTGATTGTGTATGTATGCAAATCAACTCTACTGTGTGTGCACAGTGATTTCAGTGCACTGAAGATATGTCAGTCCTGTTAAAACTCTTCTGTACGGGAAAAGTGCATGAGAAATGTGGTGGAACCACTCTCTTTCTGATCAGGAAATCTGATGACTGAAATAAATGGCATCTGCTACCATGCTTAGATACAACAGAAGCAGATTTAAAAATTTATTTATGTGTAGCATTCCCATCGTGATCTGAGAGAGATAATTACTACTTTTAAGAAAGTATTGATACGAAATTTAAAAATCCATGGGCAGGAATAACAACATAATTTTGTTGTGTCTGGAGTTATTTCAGCTTTTTACCATTTTCTTCTGTTTGCCTAATAGCTTGCTCAAATAAATATTCTCTGAGTAGCTCCCCTGTTGCAGTTTGGAAAATCAGATAAGCACAATATAGTGGAAGAGGAAGAAAAAAATGCATTCAGTTTGAAGGCAGAACTGAAAAATAATGGAAAGGAAAAGATTGTTTCAGGATCAGCCAAAACTGTTCTTCCCTCACACCTGAATTGAGACATATTGTGTCAATTCATTCTCAAAAATATTTTTAACAACTCAATTTAACTATTTTTCCTTCTAAATTGGGTAATTTTCAAAAAAGTTACGTTTTGAATGAAATACATTATTTAAAAACTCTAAAAACTTCTTAATGCAAAATAATATGGTGTCTGAAAGTTTTATGTAAAGAAGACATTAATCAGTATTTGAAATGTTCCTTTTTATCGCAAAATATTAATTGAGTTTTGAATTGAATACTTATAAATTGAATTCAGATTAACCTTTTTTTCTCCAAGACTTTTTTAAATTGATATGCTGCTTATCAGCAAATCTCTAGCATACAGAGTGATAATGAGAACCAAAAAAATGAGGGTAGGAAGGGAATCTCTGCTGTGTAGTGTATTAAAAAAATCCAATTTTTCATGTCAGAATTTCTTTACAAATCAAGTGGAAGACAGAGGAATCACATCTATGAAAATTACTTTTAACAGCAGTGAACAGGGTACCTCACGGTGGTTTAAATTGCTGGAATATGTCACACATTGTTTTCTGACATTTCAGATTGTCCGGCCATTAGCCAAGCTGTGCCTACCATAGGTTATCCAATCTCTTAATGCTGCCTACCTAGTACCTAAAATTGTCATTAAATGAATAGGAAAACTCTTTATTATTTAGAGCTGGTGATAAAAATTGCTGCAGCTTGTGCTGTACAGGCTTACTGAATGGTTTCATTTACGCATTAACACCCCTCCCACCCCAATAAAAGGAATTCAGTTTTTTGTATGCACCTTTTGTGTATTAATGACAGCAGTTAATCTGTTCAGCTTCTGCAATTATCTTACTTCCGTCATCCCCTTTGTCCTTATTTTTTTTTCCACTGTTTCTCTTTTTTCTTCATCTTTGCTCAAGACTAACTTTGTTCCCATGGGTTGAACTTACACCTCAGAGTATTGTCTCCTAAAAGTCCTAAAATTGTCTTTCCTTTTTGCCTCTTCTAGATACAGACTTTCCTATGGCATTTCTCACTGGACTATGTCAGATCTCATTAAGAACAAAAAGGAGTCAGGGATTCAGAATTCTTGAGCATCATAACTTTTGTTGTATATAACTGGAACTGCTTTGTACCCTCACGCCAAAGCTTTAAAAATTTATGTTTATACATGTTACCAAGGGTTGTGCACTCAATCCACAGCACAGACAGAAGTATAATCAAAAGTATTTGATATGTCCTTACGTTTCTTTCTACAAAGCTTCCTTTTCTTACATAAATTTACAAAAAGTGTAAAAAGGTTTTTGCACTTTCCATTAAAAAAGATTGAATTCAGTAAACTGATTAGGAATCCATCTATGCTGCACATAGAGGTAGACAAGTTTTCAATTACCATTAAAAATTTTATTGCCTTTTTAAAGTGCTGAATTTTCAAAAGTTCTGCTGATGTTAATTGAACCATGAAATGCCCTGGCACCTGAAAGAAAGCTATTAATAATTTTCTAATTTTTTTTTTTTTTCCTTGTTTCCCGTTCTCTGTTTTCTGAGGTTTGCATTATTACCTGGTAACTCCAAAATGTGAATGCATGTATGACAAACAAGCCAATACCATTTGTCTTTACTGGTTGGAAGGATATTAAGCTACGAAAGCCTTTCACTTGGCTCTGGGGAGTCCGAAATGAGTTTGCTTTTTCTGGGGCTGAAGCTAGAAGCAAAAGAATACAAAAAGCTCAAGAGAGAAAATAGATACTGAAATGATGGTGCTGAGCCAGAATAGTTAAGTACTTCCCAACATCTCCACAAAACTTCATTTCTGTCCACTTTGTGATGCACTGTTGATGATAAAGTAATGCACAGCTTTGAGAATTATGTTCTTGACTCTTTCATCATAGTTGTACTCACAGGATGGACTTTCACAGGACCATTTTAGGATCTGCCTTGAGAGCTGGGAAGGCCATGTGAAACATGCAGTGGAGGCTGCAGTCAAGCAAACTTGTCTTATTGCCTGAATGGCTGCATTCACTCAGGGTAAAATGAGGAGTCACAAGACCCAAGAAGGATTGTAATGGGCCTAAGCCATCTTGTAAACATGGTGACTTATTTGAGTGCCTTTCCTGAGTCTTTGTTCATGTTGTGCTATTTACCTTTACCTACAATCCTGTGATTTATGCGTTGCTCTTGCCTTATCCTTCAAGAATTTCACCAAAAAACTGAAAATAAGAAAGTATTACAGATAATAATTCTGTTCTAGTTTATAAATGAAACTACTTGTGGAAAAAACTACCACTTAAGAGAAGTAACCCTATAGATGTGAGTTTTACTCATTTTTGCAAGAAAGCAAAGACAGTTTGATATTTTGAGATAGGGAGGACAATAAACCACCTATTTAAATGTGGTGTGGGCTTCCTGTAGTGCAAATCACAAGCAAGATGTGCAAAACATCTGTTGTGAGAAGGAGGCAGAAGATGCAGAGTTCAGATGATATTCTTGATATTTATTAAACTGATAAAACTGGAGTTACGGTTGGATTTTTAGCTACTTTCTCTTTAAATAGTGGGATCCAGTGTGGTGGGCAAATCTTGAGTAGATACCGTGTGCCCACCAAGCCACTCTATCACTCTCATTCCTCATCTGGACAGGGGAGAGAAAATAAGACATAAAACAAATCTTCGGTTGAGTTAAGGCAGTTTGCTAAAGCAAAAGTGAAAGACTATGTGCATGTACAAGCAAAGGCAAAAAAAAGAACCCAAAGATCTTATTCTCTATTTGCAATCAGCAAGCAGTGTCTGCCCACTTCCTGGGAAGCATGTATATTGGTTGCTCTGGAAGGCAAACATAACTGACAAATGCCCCCTCTTCTTCCTTCTTTTCTTAGCTTTATTTGAGCTGACGCCATATGGTGTGGAATCTCCTGGTCAGTTTGGCTTAGCTGTCCTGGTTTTGTCTCCTCCCAAGACCTTGCTCAGCCCCAGCCTCCTGATGAGGGGCAGAGTGTTGGAGAGCAGCACTGATGCTGAGCCAGTGCTGCCCAGAAATAGTCAAAACAGTGGGGTGTTACCAACACCTTCCCAGCTACCAAGGCACAGCACAACACTATGGGGTCTGATATGGGGAAAATGGACTGCTTCTCAGCCAGGCTCAGTATATCCAGGAACAGCTTTAATGGGAGGTGGTCAGTCTGATTTGCTTTCTAATTTGATTCTGTAATGCTGGAGTGTTTAAAAGATGAATGACTGAAAACCATAATTTATGTTGAGTTACATTTTTATTTTTACCTATAAAAGTAGCTCAGCAAAAAAATTTCTTTGCATCTGGATCAGAGTTTCAGTTTCTAAACTCGTTAATGGATGTGCTGCTTATCAGCAAATCTCTAGCTTATAGCATAATTAAGATTAAAGGAAATGCCATAATGACAAGACTGGAGCAGGGTTTAAGCTACTTGACCGCTGGGGTCAAAAGCTGAAGTTGCATTTGGTGTGCAAGCTACATGGCTATGTATTTATAGCCAGCAAGCAGGCAGAAAGAAATAATTTAACAGTGCCACCTCTTACAGCTCAGTGCTTACTTGATAAATTGAAGGGTGATGTAACCTGAAAAAGTTTAAACAAATTGAAACAAAAAATTTTGATTATGTAGAGCCCAGTCTCTTGTATTAGAGATGAAAAAATGGCATACAATTATTTTTATCTGGTACAGGAAATCTTTTACTACTACTACAACTGCTAATACTGCTACTATCATCTTGAAAATGTGACTCTTACATTCTTCTAGGAAATACCTAAACTGTCTTCCATATATGACTGAAGGGGCAGAATTCATAACCCCTTTACAAAATAGCCCATTACAAAATTGGTTTGTCATTAGCATGAAGATTTTATACTACAAATGTAATTGCTTGTGGTGAAAAACAGAGAAAGTACTGATTGCTGTTGGGCTGTCCATTATACATAGGCACACTCTGGCCTGCTATCATAGAATCATAGAATGGCCTGGGTTGGAAGTGACCTTAAAGATCGTCTAGGTCCAACCCACCTGCCATGGGCAGGGACACCTTCCACTAGGGCAGGTTGCGTACACCTACATCCAGCCTGGCCTTGAACACTTGCAGGGATGTAGGGAATGTTTCTGATGCATATTCTCCAAAAAGGAGAAGGACAACCTGGGAAAAATTATCAATAGGCACAGTTAGAAAAGGGATAAATTTGGTCTGTTATAGTAGGGAGACAGCTTCTTCATAACATGTAAAACCAGAGAGGAAAGATGATGAACGTTAACCATGTGGCCCCATGTATTGCTGGTTATATGACAAATCACTGGCCTCATGTCTGCGTAGCAGTTGTGTTTTCATAATGTCTACTTCCAGCTTTGGAGAGAGGTCTGGTAATCTGAATGGCTGGGAGGAGAGACTTCAGGTAATGTGGGGAAAGAAAATTAACTGCTTTACTTGTGTTGAGCTCCATTTGTTGGTCATACTTACACACATTATGCAGACTGGCCAAGAGTTAATCTTGGAGTGAAGTCAAATTTGAAATAGAGGTAGACAGTGGTTTTCACTTATGGATAAGGTATCTACAAATATCATAGTGAACACTGTGTAGGTGAATGATAACTAGCTGAAGAAATAGAATACTATAAAAGGAGAACAGGAATTCTGAATCAATAGGGCTAAAAGAAAGAAGGATACAAAAGTTTGGACAAAAAGGCTTTAAGAGGCTGGCAGTCTAAGCAGGATGAGGGTGGAAACCTCATTCTAAGATTTGAGCAAGAAAACATTACCCAGAAATATAGCTGGAAAAATTCCTTTATCTATGCCATGATGAGATACTTTGTGCTGACCTGGAAAAGAACTGGTACCCAGGTCAGTGGTAAATGGAGTCCTTGGGCCCACTGCTGAAATCACCAGTGGGGAATGTATTTGCATGTTATGAAATGGTCTAAAGGCCATCATTCACTTCTTAGACAGTCTTTAGTAATTGCAATGTCTTTAATAAGTAATATAAATCTTGAATAGTTCCTGCTAGAAGGCAGGCTTGACTTCAAATCTATTTAAAAAATATATAATAGAGAGTAAAAATTTGTAAGCTGTCCAAAAGCCTGAAGCAAGATATGTTTATCTCTTTGTTTCTGACATATCTAAATATCTCCTCTGGATCTTTGGCACTGAAAAAACCCCAGCGATTTAGATAAAAGGTTTATGATTTTTTCCCCTTCAGATGCTTTTAAGAAAATTAAGTACTTGTTGGGATAGTCAAACTTTTTTTGAGGCTTTCAGAACATATCAGTAAAGAAATAATGACAAAAAAAAAGATTGTTTGATAGCTATCGTAGAGCATTTAAAGATGTTTGATTCTGTTCCTGCACATATAGCTAGAACTTTCTCAACATTCATCAGGGAAGAACATTTGAGGAACAGTTTGAATATTTCTGCACGATTTGACTCCAAGGGATAGAGCTTCAAGGAAAATTTTAAGGTGCATTGGCAGAACTCAAGGGAAAGAGTTTGACCCTGTCGTAGCCTCAGCAGTGTTTTCTCATGAAAAATTCATTCTCCATTCCTAAAACTTTGTCGCTGAGAGAGAATGTGTTTAATGAAAGAAGTATAAACTTTCCTACACATCCAGAAAGTAGAATAAATATAGTGTAAATTGCAGTAGAAATATATTATCCTATAAAAACTTTGTACTTGAAATAGCTTTGTTTTTCTGATGTTACCAGTCCTCTAAATTTTTTTTTTTTTTTCTTAAATATCTAACTAATGCAAGAATCATCTCCAAGAGTAATTGCACTTTTTGGCCTGAAATACTCACAGCAAAGGTTTTCTTCTATTGAAATATAGGGGGCGTATCAACCATATCTGCTAGCCTGGCTTTTGAAGAATTTATTTTGATTGAAGCACTCTCTGGCCATTTTCAAAACTATTTTGTTCTTCACACAGGAAAGCCTCAAGCTGATTTTTCAACTTGATGGGGAATTCCTACTGGCTTTTTGGATGGAGGGGATAATACACAGTTTAAACAATTGGAATAGACCTCCAGGAAGCTTATGTGCTCATAAGAAAGAACTTTTAAACTCTGTCTGGGAAATTAATTTTAATATCACTATTAATTTTTCCTGGTTTTAATCTAGCAAGGTTGGTACTTTAGTTTGGAAAGTATTTGCCATTTGCTAAAACTATCACCTGTACTTGTTGAGAAGAATTTGCTTTCTGTTTGTGAGCATTGCCATAGAGATGTGTGGCTGCGTAAGACCTCAGTATACAGCAACTTATACTAACTTACTTCAGTGCAAAACTGGATGAAACTTACCCATGGGAATAAGGAGGCTTAGAAATTCTGGGAGAAATCTCTGTAGACACTTTCTAAAATTAGGTGTAAATAGGATGAGGGAACATAGAGCTGTTAAAAAGAAGATAAAGGGGAAAAGCAATATTTTTCAACCTGTTCAAAAAATTGTAAAATATTTCTTATGCCAAGTATGCTGTTAGTACTGACTCATGTTGACAGCCATTGATAGATCAGAATTTGTAGATGCCTACAGGGTCAATGGTTGTTATATTAACATTTGTATGTCAGACTATAATTCTGTGTGACATTTGGTATTAAAGCTACAAATCCTGATCTAAGGAGCTTATAAACTAGCTTAAATCATTGGGAAGAAATAACATAAAGTGACAACAGTCCAATATTTTGCGTCTCTGCCATGAAAGTTGAAAGACTTTCTTTGCCAGCAAGTGAAGTGTCTGCTCTAATTCTAATAACTGACAGAATTTGAGTATCTGGATACTAGTTTTGGGTGAGTTCTTTCCCCCAGAAATGAGGAAGACAAGTATCTTGTAGAGATAGAGTTAGGAGATAGAGAAAGTTAAATAAAAAAAGTTGACCTTTTTATTTTCAAGTTGCCTCAATAACTGGAGTTTGTAAACTATTTTGAAATTCTTTAAGTCAAGAAAATCATATTCCCATTGTATGTTTATTAGCATATTGTCATTACATCTTACATTAAAAAACTGAAGATGCTTAAGTATTTGTTGGTTCAGGAAGATCCTTTGCCAATACCTTCACTCACCCAGTTGAACTCCTCCAGTGCCAGCCTGTCCTGCAACAGAGGGGAGGGATCACAGCCTATGGAGAGGTTTCCTGAGCTGGGAAACCCTTATGGAGTGCCAAGCCTGGCTGAGAGCTGCAGCTGCCCAAGAACAAGCTGCCCAGGGTTAGTGGTTTAGTTACCATCCTTGGAAGTGCTTATCAACCTCAGTGTTTCTGTGATTTTATGATAATCTGTCCTGAAGAGCACCCATAACTTGACAAAAAAAAAATCCTATTGGGTGAAGCATTCTGGAAGCTACTTGGCTATAGCATAATTATTAAAATGTGGGGCTTTTTTTTGAACAGGTTGAAGGTGAAATGTGAAAACTATCACCAGCTTAAAAGTAAATTAATAATCAAGTAAGCAAATAGTGCACCCACAGTATGCAGTCTCCACATCTTGATCTTTGAGTAGGTGGAATAAGCATTTTCTAAAGTAGTTTCTGTAAATCTTACAGATTAATGTCTTATACCTCGTTTTCCCAAGTTAAGACTAGTCTAAACTAGTCTTATATGATGCTCTTGACCTCAGAAGAGGGTACTGTATCCAAATAAAAAACTGTTTTTATCAGTTCCTTCTATTGGGTTAATTTCAGGAAGGTTTCCTTTAGAGTATCCTAGTTGTAGTCTCCTGTCAGAGACCAAGGAATTGTATCATGATTTCTTTTACCAAGACTACTGTCTATGCTGACCAAGTGGAAGTCTCTAGTCAAGATAGGCAATCCTGTTTGGATTGCTTGGTAGATCTAGAAGTCTCATTCTGGCAAGAATTTCCTATCCCTAGCCTGAAAATGCTACTGGCTGATCTGGAACATAATGTTTGAGATTTGTGAAGAGAAAGGATGAGTTATGGTGTGTCCCTGACAAAAAAAATCCCATCCTTCCCTGGTGTATTTTATAATGCTAAGAAGAAGCATGAAAGCATGTACATCTTTCTCTCTCTATGAACTATAGACACTACATTTCTCATTTAACTAGCAAAATTGCCAGTGGCTGCCTTCCTGCAGGATATAAAAGATGTATTAGGTAGATGCCCATGTAAGGAACATGCTTTGGAAGTTTTTATTCACTCTTTACAACGTTACTTGGATTTCAGTAGCGATTCATGCTCTAAGGAAATATGTCAGAGGTGGTAATGGGTGCAATGTGGTCTTAAAAGAAATATAAAAGGAAAAACCTCTAGTATACTGATAAAAGCTAAAATATGTTTCCCTAAGTAGAAACTGCTTGGATATTGAGAAAATCATGTCCTGTTGAGTTGCCAGAAATCCTGCTTTCTTAGCAACAGCTTTATATTCATTGAAAATTAATGTAGATGCTAATGCTCCACAGCTTTAAATGAAATGCAGATAAAATATGCAAACAACAGTAATATGATGTTCCATGCCTTTATGTAGCTTTATACATTTAGAATCCAGTACTGCTTGTGTCAAAAAACAATAAAAATTAAAAGAACTGAGATACATGGGTGTCACTTGAATTAAGTGTTCTGCTTAGAAAGCTTAGAAAGCAAGGAAATGAATGATTAGGAAGCAGGGATTTTGAGAGGACTTAATTGGAATTAGAATAAGTTTGAGGAAAATAACCTACACTTGTACATACATAAGAAGTATGGAAAGTGAATGCTTATTTCAGTTTGTTCTCATTGTCCATTATAATATATCAAGAGTGTTTAATTTAAAAACTAATTAAAATAGTTACATAGCAGTTTTCTTATTAATATAGATCTGGTTACTGATTTGGGAGGGTGAAAGAAGAAAACAGAGATAGGTGAGGATGAGGGAAAGCTCATGTTAAAAAGCATCATAGTGTATGAGGGAATGAGCAGTTTTCTCCACAGTACTTTCAATTCAGGGAGGTGTGTCAGAATTTGAATGTATGTTTGAACATATTTCTTTCTCTGAAGAAGGAAACTTCCTCTGCTTTCCTCCATTTGGATGTATGAACTCTGAAACACACATTTCGATTTTATAAATAAGCTTAAGTATCAAAGCGCTGAAAGAACCCTGCTTTTGCTTTTGTCTTTTTTCTCAAAAAAGAAAAGCAGGGAGGTAACAGAGTGTGTTTTGAAGAGTGAGGTTAAGTAGCAACTTCATGTTTTGGCTGCTTTATATTTTATAAGCGAATCCAATACACTCCTGAGTGCTCATAAGAGTAGCTCATAGAACTACCCAAAGAGAAGAATAGAAAGCCCAGTTAAAGGGAAAAATATTCTCCTTTAATCATGAAAGACTCAGGCTTTTGAACAGCAGTATGACTATCATTATTTCTTTCAGCCGTTCTGGTTATCAAGTTGGAAATGGATCTATTGCTTCATTTTGAATCATTTCACAATTGAAAATGATAAATGTTTTTTAATGGTCAAAGATGTCAGGCTATAATAATAAAGTGAAAGTATAATGAATTTTTCAGTGAGCTTCTAGGTTAGGAATGCTAAGGTAAAGGGAAAACAGAAACACTATTAAACAAGATACCCCTTCATTCTCTCCATGAAATGAAACTGCCTGCCTGCCCTTTCCATTTTACCTTGATTGCCAATTGATTTCCAGAATTTATTTCTATATAATCTCTGATTTTGTGAGCTGAGTCAGTTCTGAATTAAACCACCAGGTGTAGGTATGTCTGAATTTCAGCTTCTGGACAACATGATTGAACTCTGAACAGCCTAGGCTATTTCCAAAACCTAGGTGAAAGACTGGTTGTTTACTCTGTGACATGCTTCAGCCTTACCATACTAATATGCCAACTAAGGAAACAATTTCCTTTGTGATTTTTTAGGTGGCTACCTTCTTCAGAATAGAAAGCTTAGCTCACTATCCAGAGTCACTAAGCAAGGTCCTGACATTCGGAAACAAAAGCACAGTTTCACAGAGGTGAGCTAATTGTCCAACTTGTTAGCAAATTCCCACCATTTTACAGCAGTCCTGGAAGCCACAATGAATGCCTTGATCAATTGGAATTCCAAGTACTTTTACTTAATATCTTCCCTCTTTTTCCAACACAGTAATTAGTTCTCTGGCTCTACTAAATTCTTAACTGCCACTTAATTTTCTGGAACTAAATTTTGAAATAGAACAAAGTGAAGCATCTTAACTGCTGCTGTGCTGATTAGTTCGAGATTGACTCCTTGGTTTAAGACTCCTGTATTTTAATTTCCTATAGGCAGGTCAAAAAATTAGTGCTAGATTTACTCTTAACATGTTGCTGTCTTTCTTTGGGTCTTCTAATCTAAAGAATACTTGGTTCTAGAGATTTAGAACTGAAAGCTACAGGATTTTTCTCCCAAGACTAAATTTCCCTTTGGTCAGTAACTTTATTTTAGGTTGTACTGGTTACTGAATAAATGCCACTTCTAAATCTCTTATTCAAAGTGGATTGATAAACCAAAAGGTATCAATAAATGTGTAATATTTCATACTGCCCTAGCCTTTTCCTGTTAGAGTCACGACCTGCTAAATGGTGGCAGGTTCCAGGAGAATAAGACTATCCTACTGTTCTCTAACTATTGCAATTATGTTTCAGAGCTTCCATTAGCAGAGTCAGAATCAATATGTGTTGGACTGCCCATACTATTTGAACACTCACAAGAATTGTCATTTTCAGGAAACTTTTTCAAACAGTAGCTGTTTCATTTCTTGCCTTCAAAAAAGTTACTCTTGCAACTCATGAAACAAGAGTGAAAACCTCAGCATATCAAAGAGTAGAGCAAATAGAATATGTTTATCACTTCTTTTCTCATTTTTAAACTTCTTTGAATAGTGCCTATAGCAAAAATACAACATCCTAGAACCAGATAATAAATGGAATAAATGAGTGGGCAGGTAAAATTCCTAAAAATACATAGTAGTGACCTCACAAATTCCTGAGCAGATCATTGGCTTACCAGATTGTTACCTGATTTGTTGCTGGTTTTTTTGTCTTTCTAAAAAGTCAAAAGATTTTTACTACTCAATGCTCCTTTGAAAGCAGTGGGAGCTGCAGATACTTAGCATCTAGAAAAGTATCTGTGGTTCTTTGTATTTGAAACTCTGTATTGAAGATGAAATTTCCTTATATTGTGTGTTTGATAATAAAGATGTGGTAGTTACTATAGCCAAAGTATCATAAATCTTCAGAGGTAAATGACCTACAGAGCTCAAATCACAAAATTGTTCATTTACATTAGTTTTTGACTTTCCCTTTGAAATAATGCATAAATGAACAGATGGCAAACAATCCAAACCCTGACTGTTTGTGAAGTACTGTCATTTCACATCAAGATTGCAGTTGATTAGCACAAAAGAAATAATCTGTTCTTTCTGTGATGGGACATCTTAGTATCACGCTTGATCAGAAAGATTCATTAAACAGGAAAAGTAGCAAAAGGAGTTTCTGTTGATACTGACTGTTGATATGAAACATACTGCCTAATGCATATAGTAAAGAATTTGCATTCTGTTCTTGAATTTGCCACTGAGTTACTTTGGGCAAGTGACTCAATCAGTCATTCTTGATTTCCCCATCTGTAAATGTGAAATTCTTCTCCAGGGTAGCATAAAATCTCATGAATACTTTTAAAGTACTATTAGTTTCTTAGGCACAAACCTCTTGCCCACTGATATGTGTTATGTGCTATCTACCAGTCTGAGACTGAGGAGGAGCCAAAATTCAGCAGAGGACAAAGACAATGATATCTGACAGCAGTAAATCTTTCAAAACACTTTTTCCTTTATATGTACAGGGAAAGGAGTAATGTAAAAAAAGCATTGACTCTGCATGGATAGAGTTAAGATATCAGCTACTTTTTTCAAACCTACTTATAGGTTCATGTTCTGCTTGGGCAGTCCTAATTCTGTGAAAGACAAAATTACACAGGAAATAGTTGACAGGAAAAAACAGATCTCTTTTAAGTGAATTGCTTCGCAGTGCAACACAGTTCTCTTAGATGTCAAAATAATCACAGGATAGCTATGAATCATGTAGAATAACTGCATTATGAGGTGGAGAAAATGACAGAGGCAGGATGGGAGACGAGGAAGGATATTTTTCGGTTGATATTTAGAAAAGGCTTTGTAATGAAGAAGTTATTGTGATTGGAAGTTGAATTTAGAAGGAAGGTAAAAAAAAGATTTTTACTACTTCCTTTGCAATTTTTTTCCTTCAGTGTGTTACGTGGAGGCTTAATGAAAACTCCAGTAGTTGGGAGGATGGTATTTTTTTTAAGCAAACTTATTTCCATTACAAACTTGAACAGAAGTTAAATTGAGGGGATGCTTTGTCAAAGATTTTCTGTCCTTTAACTGTGATTATTCATATTCCCAGGAAGAGAACTATGAATTAATTTTTCATTGGTGCCAAGAAGCACAAGAAAAAGATCCTTAGTCTTTTATGTTTCAGCTGAACTTATCTGCAACCACTGCAGTATTCATTTCCAAAGCTGCTGTCCTTCAGCAAGTTATGTGTTACTTCAGAGATCAAGTTTAGAGTTATTACAAGCAGAAGTTTTTTGGTGAAACAGAGGACAAAATGAAAGATGAATGTTGTGTAGGACACAACATTGATGAATAGAACTGGATCCAGAGTACAGAAATATAATGGGTTTACAAATTGAGTTTTAAGAGTCTCCTTGGCTAACGTGCATAAATAGGCAGAAGTTCTTAATGCCTGTTCTCAGAGGAACCAGGAAAAAAAACCCAGTATTTTATGGCATGATATTTCCTGATTTCTTGTGGTTTTGGGGTGGCTACAACTTCCTCTCAGCACCTGTTGCAAGTTTCATTGTTTTCAAGGGACATTTTCAGTGCATTACTGATGCTTTTGGAAATGGATTCTACCTTGTGTCTTAGTTGATCTGTTGGGCAACATTTAACCTGTTGTTACACTTTCAAGGTCTGCTTCTCCAAAACTTTCCAGCTGAGCCCTTTTATTGGCAGATATTGGCTTTGACAACTTATGCTTGATACTGGACTTGAAAAGGTATTTGTTTCTGTTAATACCTTGAGTTTGTGGAATCTTATGTAATTCTCTCACATATCCCAGTGTCTCACAGAGAAATTATTTGGGGACTTCCAGAAATACATATTTTTTTTAATCTCTCTGTATATTTGTGATTTGAGAGTTAGTAGGCCTATTAGCAGTATAGAGATTTTAATCTTTTTCTCACTAGTATACTGAAAAGCTGTTAGAATCAGCTTTGAAGTTGCATTGATTTTAAACAAATAATTATAGTTCATTTCCTTACAAATTGATTTGGGCTGAACAGCCCCTGAACTGCTACAAATTCACTGAACAAAGTGAAGGCACAATGAGTTTAGTTATCATGCTTTTGTCATTCATCAACAAGCTAATCTGAGTCATAATTTTTTGCTCAGTAATAATTGCTCTCATTCATCCTTTGTTCTGCCTTTATTGTTTTTCTATTTCCCTTCTTGTAAACCAGTCTCATCAAGAGAAGTAGTTGGGATTTTGAGTCTTGAAAATGTGCCTTGGAGCAACCCATGAGCAATGCTATAGCACATCTTATAGTGCTGTCCTTGCTTGGGAGTGTGCTCTCCAGAGGCACCGATCAGAGCTGCTCAGCCTTAGCTTGCAGCAGGTGATTAACATGCTACCTGTGGAGCACGAAGGACTGGTTTGTTCATTCTGCAGAGAAGCTACAGTGAAGCTTTTCTTACAAAGCTTTCTCTTTCTTTGAGGTGCAAAAGAACCATAAGGCTGCTATACTTCTCCCACATAAATAGTAACTTTTTCCCTAAAGAAAGATGGGTGCATATTCACACTACATTTTTTTACTCTGGTAAGAAAAATGCTTTCACTGCTATTACTTGTTCCACACACATAATTTAAAAAAAACCAAACCACTGTGAAATACTAATGAGTGCTATGTTTTTGTGTGACTTGGATCATCCATCTGCACTAAGAAAGAAAATTATACCATCAGATAAACCTATAGCGTGTCTGTATGCTGATTGCTAATGTCATACAGTAAGTAGAAGAGTAGCCATTTACATGTTCCCTGGCCCATCTTCCCTGCTTGCCGAAATTGACGCAACTCCACTCAGAGGGGCAGGACTGTTCAGGGTAGTATCTGCCTTGTTTAAATGATCTAATCAACCTGGACTAGATCTCTTGACAGTGAAAGAGTGATTTGGAGGAAGGAATGAGGAAGGCTGAAGGTGTAACTGCTCATTATTAATTTTCTACTGAAAGTAGAAGATTAATAATCGCTTTCATCCATACTTTTAAATTATATTTTCATATAAGAGTTTTGCCATATCTTTATTAATATTTTGTATATGTCTCTTGACTTCTATTGATTTTGTATTAATTTTCTTTTGAAATGTTAAGTTACTGAACATTATGGTAGTGTAAGTAATCTTTGGTAATGTATTTTAACATAAATTTTTTAGCTGTTTATTCTTGCATCCTTTGTTTTCCATGGGTAAAGCAAAGGTGCTCATTTCCTCATAGGTCTCTCAGAAGTTTTATGCCAAAAGCTGTTGGCATTTTAGGCAAAAGTCAAACAGTAACAAACTCTGAGTGGCTGTAATATGGTTGCATTTAGCAGAGTCAAATTTAGCCTATTAGGGAATCTGGAGAAATGTGGGTAGACTTGCATGTCCCAGCTCATGCAGGCTTTGTTATGGTTGTTCACTGTCCCTCATTGAGGGAACTGTTGTGCAATTAAATGTTAAATATTGGTAGGTTTTAATCCTTTATTTTCTTGTTAAAAAAACTGTGGGAATAATATGTGTGGTAGGTACTAGGCTACACGATGTTAAAAGAAGTATCATTTCTCTGATGCATTGAGCCACTGGAGAAGGTTATGACTGTACTGAAGAATTCCATTCCATTTCTGATCACTCTCTCCAAGACCTTGTGAGCTGGAGACAACTAATGAGAGAAGTATTACTCTTTCTCTATGGTTAGGAACAAGCACAGAACAACTGTTGAGGGCAGCGGGCAGGGGCATAGGGAACAAATCCTGTGACACGTGTGGAGTAAGTTTTGAGACTCAGTCGAGCATTGTAATTGGAAGACTTTCTTTTTTGTGGCAATGGGTTTTCTTGCCCTGATCCTCCAGCTTTCCATGTCAAACCATAGCATCCTTGGTGTGTTTGCATTTTGAGTAACTGCTATACTGAAAATGTATTTTTCGGCAAGAGGTGCAGTTTATCATTAAGATTTGATGAGAAAGCCACAGCAGTCCTCTATATACTTTCGTCAATGAATCATGAATTTGACGTCAACTTCAGGTATACAGCTGTAATTTTTAAGTGATTGTTGTAACTGTTTAATGATTAAAACCATCAAATAACTTTAATTATTACTTTCTCTGAAGGAGAGCTGCTTTGTTTGGGAAGCAGGGGAAGACCCTGCATGTAGCTGTGTGGACTTTGTCCAGTTTAGAAAAAAGCAGACTTGTTTTTAACATCTTCGCAATTAGCACAGAGAAGTAATTTTGGCACTTAGCCTTAGGATTTCCCAAGCCCCAGGGTCACTGAAATTGTATCCATGGAGAATACAGCACTACTCTTTTTAAAATGTCTTGAATTGTATCTCTTCAGTGAAACTGAACATCTTTCTTCCCCTCTACCCGCTTCAATATGGTGATGCTGAAGTGATAGCAAGCACCTTGTTGTGCACATCCCCTGTATTTTTTTGTACGCTCTCTTTATGCTGTTTCTTCTGGTTTGATGTATCTCAAGCCAGGACGAGTACACAACTGGATCCTCCACCCTATGAATCCATGCTCATAGCTTTTGGACCTTTTTGTTACTTGTCAGAATACAGGCACCTTATGCATATGTGCATGTATGCAGCACATGGACTCTCCTGATAATCTGTTGACAGATATGTGTATGTTCTCACTTTGGGAAGATTTTTGAGTTCATTTCATAAAGAGACGGTTCATTCAGATCATTAAGTCCTACACAGTTCTAGTTAATAAAACAAAATCTGCCTGCACAGTATTGAATCTTTTCTGTGACTCAGACAACTTCACCTTCCCCCAGCTTGTTGAGTCACTAAGCAGATTGCTTTCTAATACCAAATTTATTTGGACAGCCTTGATTGCAGACAGTATAGGTTGGATGTGGGATCTAGATGATACATTTCTGTAGAACGTTTTATTTTGGAGGTGATGTCAAAATACTGTATTTCTAGAATGTAGGTGTAGTTGCTTCCTAATTAGATAATTATTTGTACAAATAATAAAGAAAAACCTTACCAGTGCTCAGTTTTGGGGACTTCAGAGCATCTGGTTATGTGAGGAAATACTGTTTGTAGGAGAAAGCCTGTATCTTTTCTGTACTCATTTTTGCAGTATGCGATTTTTTCTGTCTGTACCTAATGTCTGATATAAAAGAAGCTTCTTTGTTTCTTCCTCCTTGCCTGGGTGTTATCATATTGTTATGCAAAGTCATGAATCCTGAGACAGTCTACAAAAATTATTTAATGTACTGATCAATTAATTTGAGGTTTCTTTTTTATACACCTTTTTGGAGGTCTGTGTCGCTGATTTCAAAGGTTCCCCTTTCAGGTATTTAGTCATTAACAATGTTACAAACTTTGTCTGGTGTTCTGTCTCTAATTGTATGCAACACTGAGGAAAAGGTAGGTCTTCTTTTGAGTGTTAAATCTTAAAATAACGATAATCCTTGTACAGTTTCTCTGACCCTTGTTTAATTCTCTACTGTTGCTTCAGCACAGTTTGAACTGATTTAACTTGTTACTGTGGACTGTAGTAATGCTTATAGAAATAGTATTTTAAGCTACAAGACATGAACTTAATTTTGTTTTGCTCCAATTTTCCATAGATTTTCTCTTAATGAGAAGGAAATTTTAAAAAATAGAGAAATTTTTTTGGTGTGTTTGCTCCTTTTTCTACTGCTGCAGTTTCTTTTCATCTGGCTTCTCTTTTCACATTTTTTTCATGTGCTATAGAGCAGTAAACAAAGAAAGAAGAAACATAGGAAGGAAAATTAAATTAGGCAAGAATGTTGTGTTTTTCCAATGAGAAACAGTCAATGGAATTTTGGGATGAATGTTTATTTTTAATGCTGGAAAACATTGGTTTAAAATGTTCAGTATCATAGATTTTGGCTTTCTAATAGCACTGCTATGTTCTTCTCAGAACAGGTCTAGGTTCCCACAAACATTGAACCTTTGAAAAGACGTTAGAGGATGTAATGGAGTCAGCAATCTTTTAACCTCACAAGTTGTAGAAATTAAAATGGACATGTTTGGTTTATTCCATTTTACTAAGAGATCTCCTGGTAAATACCATATGCAAGTAAATTCCTGTCTATGTGTCTTGGTCTTTGAACAGCTTTTTATTGTTCTGCCTTTTCACCTGTTATAAGTATAGAAGCACAAAGTTGTCAGCCTGTAAGCATTTTTTCACTTAGAGACAAAATGTGCCACAGAATCACTAGCTGGCATCTTAGCAGGTTTGGACTGAGCTGTTGCTGAAATATGGCTACTTTGCCAAGTGAGACCCAGTAAAGGGGTAGGTCTGTTCTGTGGAAAACATTATAAAAATGGAAAATTATATATACATTTCTGGTTTCTCTTCTAAGTGAATCAGAATAATTCAACATTTAATGAATTATAAGAAAATTCAAATAAATATAGATGTATTAAAAAGTGACATGGGACCAGTATAAGATTTACAGGTTTTCTTCACTAAATTCTTTTGTTATCCCTTGTGTGATCTGGACCTGCCTGTGTTCATCTTGTATCACCTGCTTCTAATTGTTTTCCCTTGTGAAGTTATTCTTGCTAAAGTACCCACACAAAATGCATCACTGTTAAGTGTCCCAATTTTATTTCTAAGATGATCAGTGAAACTACAATTTTTCCTTTATCTTCCACTGAAAACATACCAAAAAAATGCCCCTTTTCAGACAGTTAGACAACTGGTTCCTAGGTTTTTGGTGGAAATTCCCTTGCTAATTATACAGATGTCTGGAGAAGGCTGCAGGTCCCTGTGCTGGGTCTTTAAGGCAGTGGCCCACGGCTCTGCCATCTGTTGTACAGGTGCATGATATAGCCTAAGGCTATAGGGAAAACAAAAAACAAGCTCAGAAGTCAGAGCAGCACTGACAAATTAATGTATTGGACTGTTGTGAGATTGTAGATATCTACATTTTAATCACGGCTTTTATTTTGGTTCTTACTGAGTAAGTTTGATCCTTATTTTTGCATTTCTTCCCACATATATGGAAAAGATGCTTTTTGTTATGTTTATTTTTCACCTTCATATGCAAGAAATGCTGTTCTGAGGAATAGAAGAATTCTCAGTGTGTTTGAATTCATACATGTGTGCATTTTTGCATCTGCATATTTGGATATATTGGTATATAATTTAAAAAAAAAAATCCCTGTTCATGCATTCTGGTTAATGGACTTCATGTATCACTGTAAGAAAATGCTGCTGTAAGGGGAGTCATATCTTGATAAGGAAAGTGGTACACACATCTGTGTTCCACTGCTCACATCTGTGACTAGTGCAAGGTTAGCTTTTCTCTTTTTTTCTGTAATTAATAGCAGTCGACTCAGTATTGAATGGCATTAACAAAAATGAAGCTAAATACTGAAATTGAAATTAAAATTGGAAATGTCAAAACCAATTCAGATTTTTTTTTTAAGTTCCTGAGAAGAATAAATCCTGATGTCTGATATTTACTTCAAGCTTTTATCATATATTTCTGCATCAGTCAGATTGGTTTAAAATGTAAAGCCATTTTCAGTGTTCATGAGGCTTAGAATTATGTTAACAAAAACCAGGTGAACTCAAAAGGGAAGTGTGTAAATGGGCACTAATTAAGCCAAAGGTCTGATGAGCTTTACAGTATATCAGAGTGACCCATTTAAAATGCTAATTCTGGAATTTTTTTGGCTGGGGCAAAAAGGTGCAAATTTTAGGAAATATTTATAACTGAAGTGAGGTTTTGAAGTTTGAGAGGATGTATTTTTGTCTATATTCCTCCATCAGAAAAAAAAAAAAGTGCTATTGTTTTCAGAGGAGTTTCTTCCCCTTTGCCCCTCCTTTTTGCAGCTAGAGAAGCAGTAAAGAAGATTCACTGAAACTGCCAATTTTTGAGTGTTTCTGCAAACTATGAGGGAAAATTTTGTTTTGCTTTAGTTTCTTCTGCTGAAATGGTTAGTTCTTTTTGTTTGTGGCTGGAAGGAGAGAGTAGAATAACAAAAGAAAGGTTCCAGTATATCTTTAAAATCCTTATTCTTCCTTTTTTTCATTTTCTATTCTCTACTGTTTCTTCATATTCTGAAAAAAATTGTCTCCTAACAGGCTTGTTCATTATTTCAGCTGCAAGGATTTTCAAGTCAAATTCCAAAGTCCTCACTAGTCTCTCTTTAGTTTGCACACTGTCCCTTTTTGCAGTGAAGTTCATTTCCCAAAATATTTTTCCTGTGTGAGACAATTTTTCTTCTTAAGGAATTCTTACACTTAACTTTAAATTGTACTGGAAACTGATAATATTTTTGCTTGCAGTGATCATGTTTCCCATGTGGGAGTAGATGGTGACTTATAAGGAAAGTTTTCCTCCTTAACTTTAGTATCTTACAGCTTTTAAAGGATGTAAATTAGGTCTTGGCTCCTGTAGGAACTCCTCTGGATTCCGTATGGTCAATATTTGCCACATGAAAGGAAATTCTAAGTGTTTTAATTCCATATGTAAATTTAGAATTCAGTGAATATTTTTTCTAAGTTTTGACTTGGAAAGTTTTCCTTTCACTTGTTGTTGTGATTGTGGTAGTAGAAATTACCTTTGTTTATTACTCTTTGCCTGCCTGCCGTATTTTACTTGAGTTGCTAAATTTCACATTTCCAATTGAGTATATAAAGTGGAAATTTGGATATTTGTGTGGTTCTTGGAGAGCATTCTGTGGGATGGCAGCTGGATATATCTGGCCTATGATTTCTCATGTGTGTACCTGTGGGATATTTCTGTGGATGTACGTATTGCTCAGAGAGAATTAATGAATTGTCACTTAGTAGGGAATGGGAGATTTAGGGTGAAATTTTCAAAGGTGACAGATGAATCCAGAAAGGACTTGCCATATTGCACTATGTGTTAGATGATATTTTTTTCTTTTTTTTTTTTTTCTTCGTATCTTGACCAAACTGAATCTAATCCTTTTTACATATCTGGATAGGTCTCCAGACCATTAATCATATACCACCTTAATTTCACAATTGACATTTTTGTTCCAAGATTTGTGTTGATGTTGAGCCTGTTTGAACACAAAATATTTGGGTTTAAGCATTTTCTCTTTTCTCTTTGAGAATTTTATTATATGAATAATTGTCTTGCTTTGTAATGTTAATTTTGTTTAATTGAGTTTTCATCTGCTAATGAGAAATTATTTTGTCTGTCATTGCTTTTCCTTTGTTTCTTAGATAACTTTTTTTCTGCTGACTTTATAGCGTGAATAAAAAAAAGTTCTTTCACTTTGGCTAGACCTTAACAGGAGATTAGAACAGAAAGTCCTTGGTATCACATTTTTCATATTTCTTCTTAACTAGGTCATGATATTACAACAGGCAGAGAGATCCACAAATCTTCCTCCTTCCAATCATTTCTCATTTAAAGCACTTCTGATTCCCTGATGAGGTCTTCAGAAGTGAAATGGTAACTATAACAAGTGCTTTCTTTTTGCGGTCTTTTGGCGTTTTACTCTCTCACAGCTGGCTCGAGTTCAAGTACTGAGACTGAAATCGTGCTTGCTTTCTCTCCTTTAGATTAATCTTTTTTCTTTTTTGGATTTTCTCCATAAGTTTGAAAAAGATCTTCTCTACCTTTTTCCCACTGGGTCAGAGCTTTCTTTTCATCTGTTTCATTTGATTGTTCTTCCTCTGTCAGTTTTCCCTTGAGCCGCAAGTTACTCCATCCATGAAAAGAATTCCTAAGTCTTGCTTTGGAACAAATTTTCAAATATTTGTGGGCTGAAAATAGTAGGGAAAAATCAGAAATTCTAGAAATACTTTTCACCCCTGAATAACAAGATCAGGGGGAGTTGTGATAAATTTAGGAAAAAAAATTTGGAATGTTTGAAGTTTGAGAATTTTCTGAATTTGCATTTTGCACACAAACAATTGTGAGTTTATAGAAAGAATATTATTAGAAACAATATATTTTGAGAAGCGGTTCATGAAAACTGATCTACAGAATAAAGAGAAATTTGATGCATTGTATCACTTTTTGTGCTATCAACCGCATTGATAATACATAAAGAAGATTTTTTTCCTTTTCTTTAAGAACTTCTTTGTGGACAGAATAGAGGAAAGGTGGTAGTATGGTAGCTCACATGAGTGAGAGCAAAAGCCCGCACCATTTCTAATATAGAAAGTGTTTTTGCTATTTTTTGTCTTACTACACTGATTATTGTGGTTTTTGTTTTTGTTTTCTGGAAGGGAAGAACCAAGATAGTTCTCTGCTTTTGAACATAGTCAAATATTATAAATGTTTGCTAAATCTTGCATGACTGTTAGGACTGAAAACTATTCTGAGAGCTTTAGAAGCCTCTCTTTTAGGAAGTCTTTTGTTTCAGTTTCAAATAAAGTTTAATTACAAAGGAAAGCTTGACTTCTCCCGTGAGTATTTTCTTGTAATAATCTTTCTAATGTAGTGGTCCTCTTACAAATAAGAAATGTTCTTAGTTTTGGAACGTGGATATTCACTGAAATGTGTACACTCCCACTGGGCTGTTAAAAATATCTGTTCGGGGATTAAAATTGATATATTCATGATGTCTGGCATCTGTTAGAATTGGATATTTACATTTTGTGTTCCCTTGATAGCCCTCAAGAGATAACAGAGAGGAGTGCTTTTCCCTTTCTGTCTACATTTGTAGTTGATTAGCATGTTACAAATATATTGTTAGTAGTTATTGTTTTGCTGCCTTCAGAATTCTCGCGTCCATTAAAAATGTAAAGAATGGGAGTTTAGTAGTTACCCTTCAGATTTTTGCTTCAGTATTTCTTGCACTTGGTAGCACATACACCAACTGTTATCTGTTGCATACTGAGTAGTATCTGTAATCTTCTGGAAAGGCAGAGCTTCCATGTATGTAAACTTCAGAAAATTGAAAATAGTACTATTTTCATAACAACTTGGAGACATCAGTTATCCTTATGGTGAAACCCTGTATTAATTCACCACTAGAAGCAGTTCAGGCAGTAGCTGTTCATCTTGTGCTCAGTGGCCTTTAGTCCCTATTTTTGCCATGTTGCCAAGGTCTATGTGCTATTCTCAGCCTTGGATCAATAATGCTAAAAAAGACTGAATCTGAAAGATTTAACAAAGCAGTCAATACTTTAGTGCATTCCTAATCACCTGTGTTCTGGAAAACAACATACAGATCAAAAAATTGAGTGGTAAATCTGTTGATCATCACTTGATACTTAGCTTCAACCTTCAGAAGAATCTGATCTCTGAAAACCAGCTAAATGCTAAGGCAGTTCAGAGTGGATACCATGGCATTTTTCACTGAAATAAAGTGGTAACCACAACTCTTGTCAGAATGTGAACAAGATCTTTGAAGAATGCAATATACTTCTGTGATGTTATTGTGTATTTTGCTTTTCTTGTCTGACCTAGAAGATAAATGAGAGGGTAATCGCAACAGACATTAAAGTTTTCAGGAAAAACTGGTTATGATTTTGAGAAGGTCCTTCCTTTTTTTAGTAGAAGTTAACTTTTCTCAATTTTCCTGGTCTTATTCTGTAAGGTAAGGTCATACTGCCCCCCTGAAAACATGTAAATGATTGTAGTTATGAAAAAATGCAAGCTTATTTTTATTTTTGAATCTGAGACAGAAATTCATTTTTTGAATGACTGTTCTGTAGTCCTGTAAAGTTACACCTTTATTAAAGATTATGAATGGAGTCCATGTTTTTATGCCACTTGCCAGAGGTGCTTCAAAAATGTATATCACTTTATCAGTTTTTTGAAAATGAAATGTTGGTGTTTAAAGGAATCTACTAAACTATGTTCTCAATGTAATTTACCTATTAAAAAGAATGTGTTAATTCCCACATTAGTATGTACAAATGGCTGCTTAGGGGCACACAGATGACCTCCTGTATCCCAATTCAGCATTATCTGAAGAACTGTCTATTTTGGTCGGCTTAGTAGGTTATACTTTTAACTTGAGTATTTTCTGCGGACATCGGTTTATGGGTATTACACATACCAAGTGAAAAATCATTTTGGATCATTAAATTGATAAGTGAATATAGAATTACAATTTCTTCACAGGGAAAATACATTGAAAGATACTAAAAAAGGAAAAAAAGTTGAGGCCTTTGTACTTTTCCTTTGAGTGTTTAAGGTCAACGGTCTTTGACATTTATAATAAATCAAGCAATTCCTGAAGGTTGTACAAAAGGATTTGAAATCTTAATTGTAATTTCAGTGGAAGATTAGAAATTGTGTGTACATAGGTAGAGAAATGAAACTTTGTTAAAATTCCCTGTTTCTGAAATGTATTGCGTTTACCTTGCATTGCTGAAACAAGGTCTCCTCACTTTAGTAACTTGGCCATCACAAAAAAAGTAATATACTAATCTAGGACATTTGGTGAAAAAATTTTGCCTGTTTAATGCCATAGGCTACATAGTAATGGTTTTATCTGGGTAAAGACAGGTATGAGAATGTCTCTGAAGCCCAGGAAACAAAAAAATGCCACCACCCTGCAATTTTCTATTTGTGCAATTTCCAATTAAAAGAGTAATTTACTCTGTTTAATTTTCAGTGAAGAATTACCTTGTATTTTTTAAAAATTCCAACTTCTCCCACACACAGAATACCATTACTCTCTGATCCAGGTGTATGAATGTGATCTCAGTTTCCAGAGAGTATGATATGCATTTTAAGGTAATATTCTGTATTGAGTCTTATAATAAAACGTCCAGTTATAAGAAGGTAAACCCCTTTGAAAAAGGACCCTGCCTACTGAGAACTAAACCTCATATGTCTTCAAATATCCCTAGTGACTGCTTAAGAGCATAAAACAAATGAACAAATTGATTTAAGTTCAGATGTGGTTGTGTGTGTAGACTCGGGAATGAGAAGTTGGAGCAGTGCTGTGGAAAGGATGGGGATCCTGGTCACTGGCAAGTTGAATCTGAGCCAGCAGTGCCCTGGCAGCCAGGAGGGCCAACCCTGTCCTGGGGGGCATCAGGCACAGCATCACCAGCCGGGCAAGGGAGGGGATTGTCCTGCTCTGCTCTGCACTGGGGCAGCCTCACCTCCAGTGCTGGGGGCAGCTTTGGGTGCCACAATATAAAAGGGACATAAAGCTGTTAGAGAAGGGCCATGAGGATGCTGAAGGGGATCTGGAGGGGAAGTTGTATGAGGAGTGGCTGAGGTCGCTTGGTCTGTTCAGCCTGGAGAAGAGGAGACTGAGGGGAAACCTCATTGCAGTTGCAACTTCCTCATGAGGGGAAGCAGAGTGGTAGACTCTTCTCTGGGGTGACCAGTGCCAGAATTTGAGGAAAGGGCATGAAGCCAAATCAGGGGAGGATTAGGCTGGGCATCAGAAAATGATGTTTTATCCAGAGGGTGGCTGGGCACTGAACAGGCTCCCCAGGGATGTGGTCACAGCACCAGCCTGACAGAGTCCTAGAAGTGTTTGGACAATGCTTTCAGGCACAGGGTGTGACTCTTGGGGTGTCCTGTGCAGAGCCAGGAGTTGGACTCGATGATCCTGATGGGTCCCTTCCAACTCAGGATATTCTATGATTCTGTGAAACATTATGTGTGTGGTGGGGGTTTAAATCATTTTGCACGAAGGCAAATCACATCTATTTTTAATATTGCTTACTGTGTAAAATATGGCTTTTCAACATTTTCTTAAATAATAACATTTCACAGAATCACAAAATCGCTGAAGTTGGAAAAGGTAAATTCTGTAGATTAATATATGTTTTACATATATTCAGGAATGGAAGAGAGAACACAATTTTAGTGTACATAGGGGACAGGTAGTAATGCGTTTACAAAATATTTCACATTTGTCAAAATTTCATGTTGAATTAGTGGAAGTAGCTTAAAAATATCTAAACATTCTTAGACTTTTAAAGCTAGCTGTATTGTAGCTCTGTTTTGCAGTCAGTCCCTCTCTTCTTTCTTCTATAAAGCATTTGCCAATTTTTTCTTTTTGCCTCATTGTTGAGTAACTATTTCAAAGGATGGTTTTTATAGCCATGAAGATGGTTTATTATATATTTAGTCCTATATTAAATGTGGAGGTAAGCAAATGAAGTGCAGAAATTAGGTGGTATTAAATACAGTACAGAGGTAGAGTTCGTAAAATGTTAAATTGGAGGAGAATTTACTAGGAAGAATATGAGAAGAAAATGAAAATTTTCTGTGCAATCACAGAGAGATCGGTGGAAGGGACAGGGAATAATGATAATGAGGGCTGAGCAGCAAAAGTTGTTAGGTTTGAAATAGGAGGTTATGGAAGTCCTGTATGAGGCAAAAATTCAGGGTAAAAGTATAGATTTATTTGTGAAGATTCTATCCAGCAGGTATAAACACAGCTGTTTGAAAGGCTCCTTTCCTCCTAAGAAACAAGGAAAGGAAAAAAAACAATGACCCTCCTTATTCCCTAAGCAGGCTATGCTCTGTTCCATAAGCAGATTATGTTCTTCATATTACCATAAGGTTCAAATCCTCATGTTCAAAGTGGACAGCGGGAGGATCAGTCCCAGCACATGGCTTCTTTAGTACTTACCCATCTAGTAGCAGCTGAGATCTGTAATTCCAGAGAATTGAGTCCACCTATCTTCAGAGTGTAATTGCATGCTCTTGCTTAGACTAGTAGCTCTTTCTATTAGGCTTTGATGCTGTCAGTTTAGGCCATGTCACATTTTCTGTATGCGTTTAGAAAGGCCCACTGAACTCTGAATTATAACACTGTGTTTCAGAAAAATAAGCCATCTCTCCAATTATTTTTCAATAATTCTAACTTTGGCAGGGACATTCCTTGGGAATTCATTATCATACTGAATTCTTTCTGTAAGAGGAATTAAGAAAATCAATTATCTCTGCTAAGATAACAGAAAGAGTCTTAAGCTTTTATGAAGTCTTAATACTTTGAAGGTGAACTTTGACTTGCATATAAAAACAACAGAGAACAAAAGGAGATATTCCTCAGCTGGCATTGTAATTAAGTTAGTGGTAGATATAGGGTGGAGTAATGTTTACTTATGTGGTTTCTAAGCAAAATATAATACTTGTGGGAAATGAGGTCTTTTTCAAAGTCTATTGAAATCAGTGAGAGAAACCTCATTCAGTTGATGAATGTCTAAGTTCCTATTTTTGTAGACCTGACATAATACTTTACCACTGTAGCATGACTCTGCTGATAGATCATAGAGCACTTTACAAACTTTAATTAAAAGAGTTCAAACCTTGGCAAAGCCTTGGCAAAGGTTTTCAAGAATAAACTCATTCAGCAGAATACCTAGCTGCAAAGAAATGTATGGAATATGAACCTTGGGTCTGATGTTTTTGAATTAGAGTGAGGTCTTGTTTGTAATTAACATTATTTGCTCATATCTGCTGGCAGAGAGTTCTACTGCACTTGTAATTTTCCTGGTTTATTTTTCTTCAGAATAGTAGTAGTACACTGGAATAACAGAATTTGTTTTGGTATTGGCAAATTCAGTTGAATTCTGCTGTTGTGCAGTGTCTTGTTCCTATTCCCCCAAAATTTTGCGTATTTTTACTTTCAAGTATTTTCAAAAATGAATATTTCTTTGAGAGTTTACGCTGCAGTTGAGTTGAAATCTCCTGATACTGCATTAGTCAACTGTGAGATTGTGGAAATCTTAACCCAACTCTACCACGTGCTACTTGAGCAGGACGGAACTGGTTTCTCCGGGTAGTGTCTAAAGCACACATCAACAGCACTGAGTATGAGAACATGATATTATGTTGAAGTAAAACTGGTGGATTTGATGGCAGTACCAGTTTCAGTACAGTGACAGGAGACTGACTATTAACAGGAATTAGTGATTCAGGAAGCCCTGAAGCTAACAGGATCTAAGGAAAGGAAGATGGTACCATAATGTGCATTATCTCTTTCCAGAAGCTTAGTACTATGCTATCCCTGCACTACTCCCCCTTTTCTTAGACAAGAAGAGCTGGTGTGTGTTACTTTGACAAACTGTGGGAAACTGTACAGTTGTTCAGTGTTCTAAATTCAAAAGCTTTGAATGACATGTACCGAGTTCTCAGTGATTAGTAATTCACTGGCATGCATCAGTGTATCCATATTGGTTTTAATCGAATACTTGGCTGAAGTTGTAGGGGTTTTTTGTATTAGATAAATTTGAAGTCCTTGTAAGCTTAACCTTTCATTCTTACAAGACAAATGAACTGAGCCCCATATAGCTACTTTTTAAAATGTTTCCTCTGAAGAAAATTTTAAAACTTCCATTTTGCTTTACTACCTATGGAAAGAGCAAGGTAGATAGCTCAGGCAAGCAGACAAAACATTAGTTAGGGAGGGTTACAGCAGTGTTGCATTTTGCATTCTGTGATACATTCCTGATATAGTTAGGTCTTACCTCAAAAATTGCAACATTAATTCACAGTAATTCATCACAGCTTGCACACAGCACTTCTGTGTAGTATTAGATGCATTATACTGCTCAACATGCTGGCTTGTTTTGAAGGGAGCTAAATTCCTGAGCCAACAGACACTAAATATTTCCATCTTCAGAACAACATTTATAACTGTTGCTTCCTTTTCAGAAGTTTTGGATGTATTTTCTCCTGAATGATTAGATCTTTTTATTATTCTGATATTAGAGGGAGGAAAATGCAATGCCATGTTTGGTGCAGAACAATGATGACATCTTTGGTTTTATCAAAACATTTAACTTGATTACAGTCAGCCGTAATCAATTACATGTAATTTCCAGTATGTGCCCTTTAAACAATATAATGTCTAGGATCAAGCCGGATATTATAAATTAAATGAGAGCTGCTGTCTGGGGTTTTCTAACAGTGATTATTTTGGAAAAGGGAATAGCAAAGAATGTTCTTACTGGCAGAGCCCAATATAAAACCAATTAGTGTAATTTTGCTAGTCAATTTTATTTTATGTTTTCTTGAGACTAAACTATTCAAATGAAATGGATTTGTTTAATGACATCAAGCTAAGAAATGTATGAAAAGCACTATCAAATACAGAATTGAAAATTCACTCTGTGGCTGAACATTAGGAAGATATGTAACCTTATTTTTGAAGACTTGACTGGAATTTGATATGAATCTTACACTAGACTTTATGATGAAGCTCTGTTGAGAGGTCAATGTCGTCATCTCCCTCAGTGACTGAGTAGTTTCCAGCTGCATTAGGTTTTCAAGCAGATTGAGTGGGTACGCAGTTGAAATTAAATTTACAGCACAGCTGGGGAAGGTTAGAGAAATTTTTTCCTCCCTCTTCTGTAAGCACCAATATTTCTGATGTGGAAGTGCATGAGGGAAATACAGTAGCTACAGAAGGCACCTTGTTAGCTCAAAGCCAACAGTCAGACAAGACAAGCTGCATTGCATCACAGAAACCAGGCAAGTTTTCCATAAGTTACCTATTCTCTTATTCTTGTGGCTGGGAGGCTTTACTGCAATTGCCTAAAAACAAAGTAAAAGTTAGTTATGGGAGAACCACAACACATGCCCCCTGGGCCAGAAGAGCAATGGTCAGTGCCTAATATTCTGTCTTTGAAATGGTTCATGAGAGCCCTGGAGAGGGGGAGAGCTACAGGAACAGCACCCCCAAATCTGGATGCTTTCAGTGGCGCCTTCTCCTGTATTTGCCCCCTCATTTAGAATTCAGGGTGCTGGAGTGTAGAGAGCTAGACTTCTCCTGTTCCTAGGCATATCAATGCCTGGGAAATGTTCCCTAAAGCTAGAATAATGTTGCAACTATGGCATCAATATACTTTTTGAATGAACAAATACATTCTTTTCTTTTAGGAGATCAATACTTCAAATAGGTGTGGTATGTTTAATCATTTGATTCTGTGGTGTTGCGTATGACTTTTGGTTAAAGAATCAAAGATAAAAATTTGTAGAAATACATTTCATATTCCCTCCCTTTTCAATGCTATTTTTTCATTAGCAGAAATCAGATATTTAATATAAAAAAAATTTTTATTAGTGTCTCATGTATTCTAAAAGTTTGGCCCTGTTAGAACAAATTCCTTTCCTAAAGGCAAGTGAGTCTTCTTTTTTCTCCTAATTTTTTTGTTTATCCTTTGTGAGTCCTGTTTTCATTCATTCTAGTCTTTGTGTTGGAATTTATTTCACACAGTTTACTCATCATAAGTGAATATGGCTTCACTTTGAGACCTGAGGAGCATTATGTCGTCGCATCTAGATAATGGATATGAGCTTTGACTCATATTTTTTATTTGCCTTAAATTTAATGCCTTCTTAATGGACTGATATGCTGTATTTTTGAAGCAGCAGCAGCTTGTTGCTCTGACTCATTTCCAGATGTTCCTGGATCAGGATGCTGCTGGTTATAGTTTCTCTCATTATATAGTAATAATTTTGAATTTGTATTTTTGTAAGTAGTAATAGTAAAAAAAATCAGATCATTTTCTGCAGTGTTGATTCCTAAGTGATTTTCAGAAGCCTCTTCTGCCTCTGGCATTGCGTATTAAGACCATTATCCTACCATACAGTGTAATAATGACAGAACACATGCTGTGTAATGTAAACTTACAATCCAGTTCTAGGCAGATTTTATTAGATTGTCAATCTCTCTGAGTAACAGCAGTGGAATTAAAAGAAACCAAAACAACAACATACACAAGTCACATCCCCTCCCCCCCCCCCAACCACAACAAAACCCACAAACTCACAGAAAAATCCAAATACTCTTCTCTCCCTCCCACCCCATTCATCCTGATAGCAGTAAAAACTACATTCATATCTGCCAAGCGATATCAAGTTTTTTCTTCCTTTAACAGGTTCTTTTTTATTTAATCTTGTTTCCCTTGCATCACCAAGGAAGGCCAGTTCTACCTGGACTACATGTAATCTAGTGAATGACGTGACATCATATTACTTTTCCTTTGAGGGGGGAATTTGTTTTCTTTCAAAACAGGCCATCTTAAGGAGTATAGGAGAATCTCTGGAATGTAGATGGTAGGAAAGAAACATATGCTCTTATAATGCTGTGCATCTGTACCTGATTTTATAAAATGAAGTGAACCTGCCTTTCATTTGGTCTGTTTTATTTATAAACCAGAAGTACAAACAAAGACTCACTGACTACATATTTCTCAGCCTCTAACAATTTCTTCTTCTATGGATGTTTGTGTGTTAGGGAAGCATTGCCATAGCAGCCATGCAGATAATTAAGTTCCCGGTAGAAAGCTATTCCAGGCTGTGAGGAGGTATAAGGCAGCATTTTTCAGCCCTAATGTGAACCTCATCTGTAGTTTCTAAGTTTCCTCAGCTTTCACTGACACAACCTTGTGGTGAGAGAGGAGGGCACCTTAAGGGGGGCAAAGAGGGGCTTCTTGCCAGCCTTCAACATTACAATGAATTTTGCTTTCCTTTGAGGTTCAGGTTCCCTTTATTTTAAAACTCAATTATATAGCCATGTTGACAGAAAGTTTTCTATTTCTTGGTGGTTCTGTGTTATATTGTGCTTCAATTTAAGCGAACACTTATAAAAACTCAAGGTCTGTTTCCGAGCTCATCTCTATTCTGTGAGTATCACAACACTGAGATTTCTCAGTTTTCTCTCAGCTTTGCCCTGCAGGCAAAAGAAATCTGGTGCACTACAAAGGGACATTCTGCCTGCTTTCATGCCTGTTCAGGTGACAGACAGGCTCTACCTAGGGTGCTGCTTGTTATGACTGCCCCTTGAGTTTCTCATTAGCCATCTACATGATGAAGCAGTAGATGGAGACAAACATTTCAGTCTCTTCTTGCTACAAGACAGTGATGTGACCCCCTGGTTACACCAGCAACATGTTCTATTCCTTTATTTTGCACACAACCTTATGGATTTTTTGGTCTTGCCTAAAATATCACCCGGCTCATTAGGGAGAAAAAACCTCTTTTTTTCAAATTTCTTTTTACGCAGCTTCTTCGTGATCATAATTTGCTACATGATTTGCATCTGGTACTTTCTTTGGACATGAAGAGAGAAAGAAAAGAAAAACTAAACAAGAAATAAGGAATAAAACATCACTCATAATGATGAGCTCTTTCTTATACTCCTGTTTGTGTTTTTTTCCCGCATAAGGAATGACTTGTGGATCTTGTCATCTTGAATGTTGGTGCCTTGTCATCTTGAATGTTGGTGAATGATAGGTGCCTTGCACTACAGAACGAAATAAATCCATCCTCTTGGTTTAATGTGTACCCATCAGCTGAGACACAAGGGAATGTGCTGGATATGTAAATAGTTGCATAGGAATTTTGTACTGTTCCTTAAATAGCCATTATGTGTACACCAACGTCTTGGAAGAAAATTTTCTGCTGCAATTTATATATGAATAATAATATGAATAATCTGAAGGTCACTTCATCATTTATAGGAAATCCTCCATCTGCTGTGTGAATGGGGTGTATCTTAAATGTTTCCATTGAGTTCTCTGAGCTGAGTGTTTTTTCCTACTCTCATGAAGGTGAATTCTCACACCCACAAGGATCACTGGCTAAAAATCATATTCAAATCAAATATCTTGAGAACACATACACATGAAGTCTTTGATTTGCTCTTTCTGTGACTAATTGCTAGAGGAGAAAGTTTGGATTTGTGCTCTTCCCCTCCACACTCTACTTTACAGTGTCTTTTCCCTGCGTGGTTCTGCTGTGGCAGGCTTACCTGCAGCTTCCCTGACTGGCATATAAAAGCGAATGATGAGCTGCAAGTCCACTGCTCTAGGCTGAGCTTTCTAGTGGGACATGTGGCCAGCTGAGCAACCTGATGGACCAGCAGTTGTAGGTACTTTGAACTGGATGCTTTGTCAGGAATTGAATCTTTGAAATCAAAGGTAAACATACTGTGAATGAAAAAAGCAAATGAATGCTACTAAGAGAATATTTAGTAGCCAGTGGGATTTATCAATTACTTTCAATAGCTTGCTTAGTAGCAGGGAGGAAACAGACCTTTTAAAATTAGGAAATCCTCTATTTGGCCCAGAGACAGGAAGAAGATCCAATATTCTGCCCTGAAACAGCCAACAGTGCTAGAGTGAGGGGGAAAATTGTTTATTACAAGTTGTTTACTGCCAAATGATTATTTAATGTTCTAAATATCCTGAAGAAATAGGCCAGGACTTAAAGCTCTGTGATAAAATATTTACAGTTGCCAGGCCAGCCGAGGTGTATGGGGGGGGGGGGGGGTGGATGGAGTGTTGTATGTGACCTACATATATCTGAAGCCTGGCTAGATGGCAGAATATGATCTGAGAGGGGTGATCCCTGAAGATTTCTATCACATGTCAAAACCAGGATGGTTGCAAAGTGTTTCTCTTTCTGAGATCTTCACACCTGAAGAAACACTTCCCAAGCCCTTCTCAATTTTTTTTGTACATCTAAATTACTTTGAATGCTCTTATGCTTCTGTTGCATTTTACCTAATATTCTATAAACTGCAGTAGTTTGTCACTTAGAGAATTGAGTTTTCTGTGTGTTGTGCAAGGGAAGACAGCAAAAGGAAGTGGAGAACCTATGAGAGAATTGAGGCTTTAAAAATTACCAATTTTTCTCTCTTCTTGGAAGATGTAACTCTTTGGATTTTCTAAATCTGAAAACAGTTCTCTTGGGCAAGATGATTTCCCAGTGGCTAATTTTGAATGGGATGTTAAATGGTAGAGTGCTTGTGACCTGCCATTTTTACCAAATATAGCTGGTCTATAATTTAAAATAGTCCTACAGCTCCCTTGCTTCTTTTTTAGCATCTCACTCATATCCTGATGCAGGTGAGGTTTCCACCACATGGTTTTCTATGTATTAATAGGTCACAATCTTGTAAATTGATCATTTCTCACACCTGAAGAAATTAAAAGCTTTGCAGGGTCATTCATAATAGGGATATGCAACTGGGTGGTAGGAGAAAGAGGAGCTTTCCAGTGACCTGTTGTTGATGGATTAGAAAGTTGTGGTTAAAAAAACCTGTATTAATATTTTAGTTTGTTTTTTTTTCTGCTTCCTGTCTTATTTTTCAGTGATGCTGGGAAGTTTATAACTCCACTGAGACCCTTCATTGCTCTAAAACTAACTGCTAACTGTGTGTTATAGCAGTAAATGTACATTTTTAGTATTGCAAACAATATTTTCAGAAAACATAGGACTATAATCAGCTCTTATGAGTTTTTCAATCAATACTTATTTTACTGAAAAAATTAATAATGAAATGGTTTGTTATCCAAGTATCCTATTCTCTTTATTTCACTCTTTTAATAGACATGATCTTATATTCTGTAGCTTAAATAAATTTACAGTTAAAAACCCCTGAAATATGGGGGAAAGGAAATAAAAATAAAATGTTGAAATGATACTAGTTTTCTTTGGTTTTCCAACTGGCTTTTCTGGTTAATTGTTAATAGCTAATCTTTTGTTTGTGGGTTTTCTTTCCCCACAGAATAAGGTGGACTTCTTTTGTCCTTAAGAATTTAAGTATATAGAAGAACTTTACCTTAGCCTCTCCTTATGAATGGAAGTGACATAGTTCATCTTATGGGGTACCTGCAGGATCAGAATATAATTCCTTAGGGGAAAAAAGCACCAATTTTTTCTTTGATTATTTTGGGATAAAATGGAAGTTACAGTAATAGATTCCATGTTTTTCCATGTCAGAGCTGGGTTGTTCTGGTGAGGTTTGATAGATAGTAGGACAGTAGTTCCTACAATGATTTCAGTTCTTATAGATTGAGTACCAACCCCATTTGCATCCGAACTCACAGAAGTGTGGAAAATTACCTTAACCTGGAATCTGATGTAAGTGTGCACTTTCCAACAATTTCACATAGCAGTAGTACACCAAGAGGACTGAAAAATTGTAGCTATTCCTAGGCTATTTGACATTAACCACGGATGCTTAATTATGTATCTATTTTAATCTTACCTCTTTAGGAATGTTTCAATCATTTGCTGTGTTTGAGTTCTTCTGTCAGAAGAGCAGCTTAAACTTATACTGGCCTTTGGCTTTGCAATTTACTTAAAACACAAAAAAAGAAGTTTTATATTCATCCAGAAAGAGTTTATAATGTGGGGGTTTTTTTTTTCCTTCTTGAGTGTTAGGCAGACATAACAGTATAATTTCACTTCATGCTTTGCATTTCTTTATCTTGAACAAAAGTAAATGGCATTAAAACACATCCTAGAAATACAATTACGGCGTAACCATAGACTGTATGCTGTGTACTGATCTTTTCAGCTGCTGTTAAACTCTAACACACCAAATGATCCTTGTGGGTCCCTTCCAACTCAGAATATTCTGAGATTCCGTGGAATGTTGGTAATATATACTTCCAGGTTGTTGATCAGTTTTGGTCTTTTATGTTTGCAATCAATAAATGGACAGAGTTTAAATTAATTGAATTGGTCTTTTAGACATTAATTCAACTTATAAATACAAACTAATAGTCAAACATCTTAAATGAAAATTTTATTCTCTTGGTTTATAAAAGCTCTTGCTTTTATTTGAGGTTCTGACTGTTTTGCTAAAGATGTGGATATTGTAATGTTAGCTGTTTTACTTTTGCATAACTTAGAGAAAAAAATTCAAGGGTATTTATGATGCAAAAACTGTCAGGAAAAAGAAAGGAAACCAAATGCTGCTCAGTTATCTCAGGTAGAATTTCAGGCTCCAGTGAAAAGTAAATCTCCAGATTATCTTTTTCAACTTTCTAGCTCTACCTAATATTAAGTAAAGAGTGATAAGATTTTCAAAGCTGGGGCAAAACTGATCCATATTACAGAAATTTACATGTCTGTCACATCTCCCAGGTCTTCTGGGACTGGGTGAATTTAAGCCAGAAGACTGTGTGAAGGATCAGATGAAGGCTCAGGGGACAAGAGGATTTTTGGGGATAAAGTGAATAATGGGATTATGTGTCTCAGTACTCAGAAATTCATGCTAGGATACCCAAAGTATGCTGTGTATCCTGGGCCAAGAACAGAGTCTGGATTTCAGCCAGATGCTGGATGTTCAAGGGACCAGGGGCTGGAACTCAGCCTGAAAGCCCGCCCCCAAAAGGGCACATAACCAGATCTGTGAAAGTAGCATTGTTTGTCTTAAAACATTTCTGGCATTTTTTTTCTATTTCACTGAAAGAAGCTGGGTATAATATCCCTTACTCTCCTTCTGGTCTAACAGGAAGAGCTAAAGATAAACAAGGTTGAGGAATGGCTCAATTGTCTGTAATGAAAAAAATGCGCTCGATGGACACTTTCATTTTACAGCTATTACCCTTAGGGCCCTCCTTATTCTCTCAACTCACTTTTGCCAATGATTAAAGTCTTGACTGATCATTATTCTCTGAGGTACTTTCGTAGGATTTATGGCTTTGAAGTGGTTGTCACATATGCCACTAAAGTACTTCACTCCTTTTTTTTATCCCATCCTGACACCTCCTACAACCATACAGGGTTTGGCTTTAATGAAACTGGAGTCATAGCAGCTTTGCCAGAGAGAAAGGGTTTGAGAGCAATTTAGTACAAAGACAAACTTTTAAAAACAGAATCACAGTGTTTCAGATGAGTATTCATGGGTAAATTTTAATATTGTGGAAGTGTTTTCTGATTTTCCCATTACAGTCCAAGTGATTAAATCTTGATCAAATATGTAACAGAAGCTATGTTTTTGTTTTGTGTGCACAGCATAAGAGGGTAAAGAATTTTTAATAGGTTTGCTTTAAGGAAAAAATAAACCTGAGAATTAAACTGTGCATTTATAGAGTTATCATAGGAACAGAAAAGAATATTAGAGGTGCTACACCGGGTCGGTGGAAGATACTTCATTTGGGAGCCTGACCAGTATGGTTAAACCAGAACAACTCAGATGTGAAGCCAATAAATTGAGTCACAGAGTGCATAGTACTGAGGCAAATCCTGAGTGGGAGAACTTTGCAGGTCCTCATCAGTTGTGATTAAAACCATCACTTGAGAAACTTAGAACAATGGAGTATAAGACCACTATTGAGTCAATATTCACTGTATGAACTGAGATGGGTCAAATGCTAAAAGTACTGTGAAACTCCTGGTCTCTTCAACTGAGAGAGAAAAACCCCGGCAGTATGAAAAAACTGATTTGGGAAATGAGCTATAATGAAGAGAAATTTTAATGTACTCTTGATTCATGTTTTTACACATGAAAAGCAGTTGAAACACAGGCTGTGTCTCCTCAGAAAGTAGAAAAGAAAAGATATCCAGGCTGCAGGATAAATACAAGTCTGCTGAGGTCAAGGCAGGAAGTGGCATTTTTAAACTCACCATTGTCAGGGTACTCTGTATATATGTGTGTGAGAGTTTAGCTAGATTTCAGCTCCAAAACTGCCTGACATTACCATTTGAGGGAAGAAAGGAAGAATTATATTCTTGATCTTACTTCCCTCTTTACTCTTGTGATAGTCACACTTTGCTATCACTCAACGAAGCTTCACTCAATGAAGCAAATGCCAGTGTTATTTCTCAGTGTAGTTGTGTTTTCTCTAACGGTTGCTCAGTAGTTTCTCAGCTGAGTTGACAGAACTGTTTTTTGATGGTCTCTGGTGTATGGTGTTGAATGATCTAAGTCAAACCAGAAAACTTCTAGAGGCAGTAGGGCTGGTGGTCCTTACAGAATATAGTCTACCGCAGGTGTGTATTGTTAGCTCAAGTGGTGGTGGTGAGGTAGTCTCTGTTGGCTTACCTTCATGGGAGAGCAGGAAGCAGTGTTACCAGTTTGCATTTACTGGGTATTGGGAAATGGTGTAGCTTTTTAAAAGTAAGAAGTAATGCTTACTAATCACTAATCCTAAAAATGAAAGCAAAGAATATTTTAAAGAATTCATCATCATGTTCAAAACAAGAATGCCATGGCTACAATTTCTTGTGGTCACCTTGTGAGAGGTGAAGTAGTATAGAGGATGAGATTTTCCTACCCATTGTCTATTTATCACACTTCCTTTGCAAGCCACTAGAGTACATTTTGTACCAATCACAGGTCCTTAAGTTAGTCTCCAAGATTATCTAGTTATTTGGTTCCCCACTGAGAACTGGAAAAGAACTGAAAAAAAAACTGAACTGAACTGAAAAAAAAAAAAAAGGATTTGTGTCCTGATCTCATACTAGAAAACCTTTTAAAAAGGTCTTGTTTTACTGACTGCTTAGGAATGACAGCTTTAGTTCTGGCAGTTTCAGGGAATGGACAGAAGAGAGAATTACCTGTTTCCTTGTCAAGTGTCATAGTCTAAATGCACTTGGTAGAGCCATTAAGAGCTGTAATGTCAATGTAACCTCTGTTGTCAAAGTTTCCATCTCAAATGCAGAAGTGAGCTGCTAAATACTCCAGCTGATCTAGGTGACAGTGTTTACCTTTCTCCTGTAGCTCATCCCCCTCTCCATTCATCTTACCTTGTTCCCTATATCAAATTGTGTCTTCCCTGACTTCCATTTCTTTCCTTTTCCCTCGACATGCTGTCTGCCATTGCCTCTCCACTAAATGAAGCAAGGCTCCAATATGGAATCTTGCAACTAACCTGCAGACTAGGATATCTGCTGTAGGGATAGAAGCACCATGAGGTGGCCAGCCAAGAGGCAGCCAGCCACTTGGACTAGGTGGATGCCATCTGGTTTCCCTGTCAGCACCTATCTATTTGCTGGCCAAAATACATGAGCTCTCTTAGTCGCTTAGCTGTGCTCCCAGAAGGTATGTACTGCTTCTTTAGCTCTCATGGAAAGCTCAATGTCTCGCACAGCCTATCTGATTTGGATTGTGTTTTGTCTGTAGTATGGGGCCTGTTGTTTTCATTTTGTTTATTTGGGTTACATTTAGGGATTGATCTGCAGAACAAACTCTCTTTTGTCATTACTTTCTGAAGAATTTTCAGCACTTCAGTTTCTTTGTTGTTGCAAGTCAGACTTTGATGAAAGACACTATAGGTTGTCTTTGTCTTTTTTTCCTTCCCTTTCTCAATAAGTTTTTTGTAAAACAACCAACCCCAAAACACTCATTAGTTCTTTTAAGGGTGTTGGAAGAGTCATCATAGAAAATTCCATATTACAGCTTCTTCTGAACATCCAAAATTATTGGATTCTTTGACCCAGGCAGTTTGATGAAAGCTGTGACTCAGTATCCTGTCCTGACAAAGGACCAATAAGTATTTTTGATTGCTCTTGTAATGTGTCTTTCTCTAGAGACAGTGCCTGTGCTTAACATTGTTAGTGTTAAATAGCAAAGGTCAAGGACAGAAAAGCTGCAGTGAAGGTGGTGTGTGAATTTCAATCTCTGTGACTTATTTTGTGCCCTTGGAAAAATTATTTTTCTATTTTTTGACTCACATTGAGCCTTGAAACATCCCTAAACATTTTGGTTCTTCCTCTGTAAGAAACCTTAGCTTATTTTAAATAATAATAATAATAATAATAACAACAACAACAACAACAACAACTGATTTCCACTTGTTTTCTCAGACATCTAAGCATAACCACTTACCTGTGTTGGCAGAAGTCTGTTGTTGTCCCAAGGTGATGAACATATGCATGTGAATGGAATGAAAAAGTCAGCATGTGTGTGAGGAGATGCCAGTGGCATCATATACCATGGGGTCTGTGCTCTTTCCCTGTGCAAGGTTTTGTAAAAGCAAGGCGTTATTAGTGTCATGATATGAACATCTCATCATAGCAAAAGGGTAGTGCTGTCTAACTGCTATATGTTTTATGACAAAAGATTCATGCAGCAGTAATCCTCAATAACATGGTTGTTACCAGGAATTAATGACTGGATTGTTAGTTAATTCCCTAGGTAGGACAAAGAACAATCCTTTGTGTCCTATCTAGCCTGTCATTAATATGGTAATGACTGTGTTTAGGGAGAAGGCTGTTTCTGTTAGAATCATAAGCACCATTGTAATGATTAAAAAATCAGCCTGTTCTTGCCTTTTGTGTTTCTGAAGTCCATTTAATCTGCACATTAGTTTTGGAAAACTGATGAAGAGGTAATGACCAACTTTGTGCTAAAAAACCCAAAAAACAAACCCTTCAGTAGAAAGACCTTCAGGAGGATTTTGGAAAATACAAAATATCCTGTTTTACAGAAATAATATTGTTTAGGTAAGTACTGAAATTCTGAAGAAAAATAAATAAGGGTGACCTGGCTGAGTGTCCCAATACACTCTTCTCTCACCGTCCCTGTAGAAATTTAATTCAAATGAGTTTGGTTTTTTTTTTTGGTACTGCCTTGCTAAGTTCTTCAGTTTGCCTGAATTTAAAGGACGTAACTGAGCAAAACAAATCCTCATATATTATAAATCCCTGTATGTATGACAAAGGAGATATCCCTTTGTCATAATTCACAAAGCTTCAAGGCCAGGACTAGAATCTGTGTGTTTTCTAGGACAGATTCAGTGGAAATGGTGTCTGTCACTCCTGGATCTAGGGCTTAAGAGGTCTGGGATAGGGCCTGGGGAGCTTCTGCTCATTGAAGCCAGCATTTTGCAAGTTAGAGTTTTATAGGGAAGCAATACATTGCAATGAGGAATATAATCCCAATATGAACAAGAAAGCTACTCTCTTAAAATTGAAGAGTCATGTATTAGATAAAAAATAATTATATTTCTGTATTACTGATAATTTAATAATTTTGAACTGGTTCAATATGATAACAAGTGAAGACAGCTGATGGTGAGACTTTGGGAGAGAACATTTAGCAAGCCAGCTCTATAAAGCTTGTCTACTTAACATTAAAATACAGTTGGTTAATATATTTCTGAATTACAACAGGAAAAACAGCTGGTGTAAGCCCTGTGCTATAAACTGTGTTGCTTTGCTTGTCCCTTTGTTGCTGCTCTCTTGGCTAACTTTCCTTTACAAGAGAATGTGCTTGGTAACAGTTGTTTTCCTTCTGAGAAGGAAGATGAAATACCCCTCTAGATTGTCAATGGACTGTAGCTTTTCCCTTTGTTTCTGAGCGACTTGTTTGTACTGTACGCATTGTTTGTGGTTAGGGTTAGGGTTGAGAGAGTCAAAGAGCCTACAGCTCAAGGAGCACTGGGGCTGGAAAAGGCATGCCAAAGCAATCCCAGAAAGGCCCCAATATTGTTGGTCCTACATTTTATATGATCTGGACAACCCCTGGTGATGAGGTTAGGCTTAGGGTAGTGGTTAGGTCAATGGAGCTTCAGTCAAGCTATGGCCCCCTGCCACAACCTGTTTTTAACTCTTGAGAACCTTTCCAGGTTCCTTCAGTATCTTGATGTTAATTTTTTTCATGTCCTTTGGAAATAATTGTAAAATAAACCTTTGTCTCTTTCTTAGAAAGTTACCTTACCCACTCTTCCTCTGTTTTTGAGTCCTTGAGTATTTATATCTAGATTGATTTTTAGAGCATTATCAGATATTTTTGCATCCTTTTAACCATGGAATATATTTCCTCATGTCAGAAAACTAAAAATTTCACATTTCCTCATATCCAAAACTTAAAATAACTAAAAACCCAAAAATTAAGTCACAGAAAATAGGAGAGAAATTACTGTCATCGAAGAAGTTATCTGCTAAATCACTTTAGCGTTTGCTTGCAGTTGGAGTTAAGCAGTTCTTGGTGACCATTACAACATTCCCATTAATTGTTTCTGTTTATTCTCTAAAACTTTTATTTGACAGCTGAATGTTTTAGTTTCCTGAAGGCTAATAATAAGAATTAGGAAAGAGAGGGCTAATAATAAGAATTAGGAAAGAGAGGACTGGCATTGTGCTCAGAAAGCCTTGCAGAACAGTGAAGAGTCTGCCATGGGGAATAGAGACTCTGATGTTCCGATACTTAAGAGACCACAATGGTAGTGAAGGCAAAAGGACACCACAGGGACCCCTACTAGCAACTGGGAGTCAGTTAATGGGAAAACCAAGATGAAGACTGTGATGATCCAGAAATGAACAGTGCGAAGATTGTGTGATGGGGAATGAAAAAGGAAAGTGAGGAGTGCACCAGTGGACGAACCGAGAAACTGATGCGTCTGCTTGCATGTTGGGGATAAAGGTTATTCCTGTTTTGCAAAAAAGGGATATTAGTGGGATCAGCACTACTGTGATGGCTAAGGTTGAAAATAAATAGGCTCTGGAGAGAGTGGAGAACAGGATATCTGCAGAGAAATACAGAGGGCTTACAGAAATTGGGGGCTCCTCCATCATGAACAAAAGGCTAGAAAGTTACGATATCTGTTGGTTACACAGGTGGTATAAGGACACACACAGAACACAGGAAAAGGAAACCAATTATTGTATGGACAGAGTTAGGGCCCTTTCATTTTTTTCATGTGGGCCCATATTGCTTATCCTGTATCACTTGGGAAGGGAGGTTCTGTGGCTTTGTACATGGAAAAGACCGGGACAGAGAACTGCAGTGCTGGGATAGCAGGGAGCATGTCCAGGGACCACTGTGTTAAATAAACTTGGCTTTCAGAAATGGTGAATGTTTAATTTCTCTGAAAATATTTGTCAAGTGTGTAATTTTTGAGCATCTCTCAAATCATAATGGCTTTATTCTCAGTGATGCACAATTGGTGTGTTTCACCACTGCTTTGATGCAAAGATGTCATTTGTCCTACACTTGTGTTTGCTGTCCTATTTGTAGGACCAAAAGATTTCTGATGATGTCCAGCCTTGGAAAAATTCAAGGAGACTTCTGGAAATATATGTCAGAACAGTTGTTTCCGCTTTGAAAGTGTGAGCAGGAGGATTAGCCAAGGGGTAGAATCAAATCTACCAATGTTTGTGAATTAGAATTTGAATTTGTGGTGAGGCATAGTTGTAACTTGCATAAATCTGTGGTCATATTAATGCAGTGATTTGTGTATAATTGCTACCATAAAAGTTTTATAGGGCTAGTGGTGAAGTAATGTTTTGTGCCTTTTGACCACATTTGCAGTCCAAAAGAATGGGGAGACAAAATCCTAGTGAATGAGTATTTTAATCTTAATATTTTGCACCTTTTACACCTTGCAAAGTGGAAAAATAATTCAGTTCCCCATGGTAGATGCTTTGGGTTAGGAAGCCTGCTTTTAAAAGAGTACATTTGGAAGGCTTTTTGAATGACTTTCTCTTCATTCATTACCTGATGTCAATGACATGTGTGGTACTGACAGTTACCCATCTCTGTTAGGGTCAGCACACGTGTTGGATAGCACATTTCTGTTGACATTTTAGTGACTTTTCTTTTAAACATCTTTGAGTTTGGCTTATGAGACTGACCATTGAAAGTTCCAGCTGTACCTAATGAGTATTTCATTTGCAGCGCGTATTCAAAGCCGAGTTCTTAACTGGGTATGCAGGTTGCATTTATCATACAGTTTCATATTCAGATTCAAATTTTTTACATCCTTATTTTTGTAAGTTCACAGTGTTTCATTTGGAGATGGTATGACTCCCTTTTTGTAGTATGCAAATGACACTGAAATCCTTCCTGTGAATCTGTGCATGGAGTAAAGGAGTATTTCATTTAAACATGAAAAAGAAGGCATACATGCAGTAAATGCAGGCTGGGATGTGAGAGATGATTCTTCAGGGAGGTTTAAATTATTATTAGCAATAACCTGCTAATCTTCATGAGAAGAAAATTATTACAGGGATAGGTTTTTGAGACTGCAAGGACGGCAGCTTCATCTGAACTGCCTCTAAAATCCTGTTGGAAATGAAATAGCCAGCAAGAATTTCAAGTTGGCTTATTTTCCAGCATTCCTAATCTGCTTACTTCATGATAGGGTTTGATGCAATAATATATTTCCTTCTGTATTGCAAGCTGCTCAGTTTGAGTCCTTAAAATTTATATTTTGGCATGAGAAAATAGGAGAACGCTGTCTCAGCTGTCCCATCACAGTCACTTCGCCTGTCCATGAAAAAAAAATAGAGGTCAGAGAGGTCTGCTAAGAAGGTTTCTCAATAAGATAGAGGCAAAGTCTATATTAATCATGAAAACAGCAACATGAAGAAAAAAAAGGACAGAGTATAAACTTTTCCCTGTCCTTTCAGAATAACCTTAGCAAACCCAAATGTGGGTATTCTTTCAGTAAAATCTGGAGCACTAGAACAGCACAGTGCACTGCAGTAATTCATTGCTCTTTGACAGATCATTAACCCATCCTGACAGTGGAACGTACCCAGAGGTAGAGGCATTAAGATGAGAATGGATTTTAAGAATGTTAAAGTGCAGAGTTCCCGTGTTGAAGAAAAGGGAGGGAAGGATGTGCTGTCCTTTTCTCTACTGATTTTGTATCAGGAACTTCTCAAATAGCAGTAGTTATTCCTTCCAGTGTACATGTCCTGTAGGAGTAGACAAAGATAAGCATGGTTGAATAATGGAGAAATGATCAGGAACCCTTGTAACTGAGAACTGGTTGAAAATCAGGAGTATTTCTCTCAATTCTACATTGGGTCTATTTATGGCAAAACAAAAAGAAACAGGGATTTGTTGTTGTCTTTTGAAAGTCTATTTATTGGATTTCCTAAGTTCAAAAGTAGTTGCCTGCATAAATCTGAAACCATTTGAATTCTGATTTAAATCTGTTCCTTTCCTGTGCAGCACAAATCTAAAGATCTATTTTTAGTTAATTTGCATTTATTCTAAATTATTTATAAACTATCTGGTCTTAAAAGGATATATAGAAATTTAGTAGTGAGCACAATTTTGCCAATTTACAATTGTATTTTACATAATTCCAGCCTTCATACTTCCTGCCCAAACTTATCTGCTTCCGGGTTACTATGCTATGATGCTATGCCCTTGAATATGGCATTGAACATATTTGCCCTCAAATGTTCACATCTGTTAGTCTTTGTAATCTTTAGGTTCTCGCCTTCTCTGCTGTCTCTCCCAAAGAGCCCCATGGAATGCCACTGTGTTAAATCTAATTTCAAAAATAGCCAATAGACTTTGCCACATCTTAAGCCATTATTCTTCCTTCTGACCTTAGTTCACAAGAGCAAGCATCATATAGAAATTGTGCTACTTAATTGGTATTGCTGACTGTTACTATCTTAGTGTGGTCTGGAAAGCAGGTCTTAGCAGGTTTTCATTGTAGCAAAACCTATATGATTTACATGCAAGGGAGTTTCCTAAATCCAGGAAAATGAAATTTAGCTATTGGTTAGCTATGGCTCACAGTGATCTGGAATAATTCTTGGTTAAAAAAAAAAAAGAAAAAATCAAACTCATCTGTTTTGGTTTGTTAAAGCTCTGTCTTTTGTGACATCACCTTGTGAGAAGATGTGTTGATTGATTGCTGCATTAAATTCATTGTGGAGCGTCATGTAACTTTATGTGAAACTCAGTGAGGGGGAAGGTGTTGGAGATATTTCATACATACTCTTTTCTTAGTTAGGAGTGTTTAAAGTTGGTGTCAGTTGCATAGCAGATTTACATGTCAACTTGCTCTTTTAATTGGTTGTTGATTGTGTTTTAAATCCAAAAATGAGTTTGGGTGGCTGTTTACATTTACCATAAAGGAAGAGATGAGTGCCACATATATAAAATGAAATCTGGGAATTTCTTTCCTGCTCCTGAATTATGGAGCACATACAAGACAGCCTTCTGTCAAAAAGCCTGAGTACACATTATAAATAAATATTACCCTGGGCAGCCATAAATAACAGTCTTAGCTTTTAATGCATAATTAACATTGACTACTAGCTGGTAACACAGCTGAAAAACTATGCCACATTTTAAGACTATTTCTGTCCGCTTCAGCCACAGTCAGGCAGTTAAAATATGGCCAGTTCTTTGGGGATTGGCACAGTAATATTTAGCTACAAATTCCCTGTGAGCTCTTTAAAAGTCTAATTAGTAACAACCATTAGTGGCGCCTTATTACTCCGGCTTAGACACTAAATAAGCAGCCTGTTTTTCTAGGGTAAAGTCCTACAATGTGGTCAGAGTACTAGCTACAAGGTTTCATTTTACTCCTCCTCCTTAATCAGAGTTCCTTCAATTACCCAGTGGTCTAAGTGGCTGAACCCAGTAATGCTTAACTCTGTTGGGTACAACACTGCATCCATGTCCTGATTCCCTGTGGCCAGCACACCCCAGCATGCAGTAGGAGATGAAAGCCCTCCCTAGACCACATACTTGGTGGAGACCTGCATTAAGTTGTCTGCTCACAATAAATACGCACAGGAGGATGATTAGCTGAGCCCGCCTGTATAAAATGTGGCTGAGGTTTGGTGAGAAGACTGAACTGGGGGGGTACAGACCAGTTCCTTCCATGAGTTTGTCCTCAGCCTTGTCCTTGAGCAGTTCATTAGGTCACAACGTGCAACCTGGCCAGGTTCAAAGGAGCAGACTGCTGGCTGCAGCGTGATGTAAGGTGTGCAAGTACACAATGGGAAAGCTGATTTTTAAATAAAACCATACAGCTGCATTTCTGTGCTCTAGCCTGTAAGATGCCTAAAGGACACTAAAGTGTTGTCTAAATTTAAAAGGCATTGTGTACCTTTGCTTTCTCATTTACAAGTGTTACCTTGTGTGAGTGTAGTGGGGTTGACCCAATTTAACGTTAGAGAGTTCTTAGAGATACTTCCCAGAGGTTTCGGTAAAAGCAAAACAGAGAGTTGTAGCAAGATGGATAGATTTACAAGTATCTATTGCAAGAATTATGGAACAAAAAAAAAAAAAAAGTGGAGAATGATAGTTGTGTGCTGAATTGTATGTAAAACCACTTTTATGCTCAATACCTGCATTTCGTCATTCCAGCGAGTAGCTGTTATGTTTATATTGTATATGTATACTGGTAGTATATTTCACATTGGGTTTCCAAATTATGCACGGATTATGCAGCATAAGGCCATGGGTATCAGTGAATGTCTAGGAAACAGCAAATATTTAAAATGCTAATTGTTTTGTTTTTTAAAGTATTTCTATGTGGCGCAGTCAAAAAGGACATAACTTTTGATACTAAATAAAAGTATAATACTTTCAGTGCTACTTAGGGCTTCTCACTGCCTGCTGCTTCTAAATAATAGTAAGTATTATTAGAAACAGTTATTTTCTGTCTTCTAGGGGTTTATCTTTTAGTGACAAAATTTTAATTTGTGAGTTTTTAGATTTGTATCAGAGTAGTTATCTATTTTGATCTCTGGGTCTTAATTGAAGACCTGTTTTCCAAAATAATTCGATCTTATTCTAATTTGACTTTATATAGGATTTGGTGGCTATTGGGTTACTATTCCTGTATGTAAATATTTCTTTGAGATTTTATTCCACTCTAATCACTGTATGATGTCTATATGCTTTCAAGGTTGTCAGTTTAGAGCATGTATTCATCTTTGTTTTGTGCAACAAGTGTTTTTAGATCTTTAAAAAAGGTAATGATAAATCATACTTTTCAATGTAGTGTTACAAGGAGATTTATTGGAGATATATTCCTACTATATAGTTGAACTTCATATATTCATACAGTTGATACAATTTTTGTTGGACTTACTGGGACACTGCAGTGAGGAGTTACGTAACACACACTGAATGTTTGCAATTTTTTGGAGCACTTTTTTTTTATTATTCCTTGCATGTGGCAACTTGTCTGTTTCTCACCACATCCTGGTGTAACTGGTGAGAAGGGCAGTGTGTTTACCTGAGTTTTTAACTGATCTGCTGTATCTTGGATTGCCTAGCTAGGAGTTCTCAGTTTTTTCCCATGTCTCTCCTAATTCTATCACTTAACTTCTTTATAATACACTTCAGCCTTTCCCTTGCTTTGTCTACCCAGACGGGTGATAGGAGTGACTCCAGCAGAAACACTGTAGGCATTAAATACCCCAAGTTCATCAGAGAAGGCTGAGGCAGTGGCCTTGAAAGACATTTACTTTATTTCTGTTCACTGCTATGGATCCAAGGAATTTTCGCTCCTATAAAACTCTGTTTGCTAATGCAATCCAATAACTGATATTTCTGGCATGAAATCATCCTTGCTGGAAATAGCCCCTTTGCTTTCAGCAGAGCTATTTTAGGGATGGATTTAGTCATCTAGCTTGTGAAATTATGTCCCTTTCTTTTCCTTGATTTCCTCCTTTCGCACAATGTGAAATCTGTAGTCTTCTCTCTTGGGTCAGCATTTTATTTTCAATGTGAAATATATGTCCTGGCTCCAAGGCCATAAACCATTCAAACAGCTTCTATTATATTAAGGATTAATGTGAAGTATTTATTCTACCACTGAGTAGGAGGAGCAGAATACTGGAAGGTCTACTAATATTTGCCAAAATGTGTTCTTTTACATGAAAGGGATGGGGTAATAATGTGTGAGATTACATTTATTCCGTGTTATACTTTGAATTTCAAGAGGCAACAGACAATCGGGGGGGTAGATGTGAGAAGAAACATGTGGATTAAGCAGCTGACATCCAACAGACCTGAGAGCATTGGAGTAGTAAGAGGAAGCTGCCTCCTTGTGAGTGATTTTGTCCATGTGAATTCTTCGCGTTTCATATCTGCAAAGTTGTTTTGCTAGTTCTGCTAATGATTCAGTTTAGCTTTTTTATCAGTAAGGTCTATTATATTTCAGCTCTCAAAAGGTGGTCTATAAAGGAATGGGTATAATTATGAATCTGAATTTTTATCGGTCCTTCAAAGCAGGCTGTTCAGCGCATGTTAGAACACCCTTTTGCATCCACCTCAAAGGAATTTGAATTCCAGAAGATCAGTTTTATGTTCTGTGCCTGAATTTCCCATTGATCAAAACAGAGTTACAACAGCTATCCAGAAAACTATTCAGACCAATGACATATTATCTTGGGTGTTTGAGGCTTCTCTTTTTTTAAGTTGGGTTTTTTTTCCAGTTCTGAACAGTGCATATCTAAGACTGAGTTATACATATGCAAATATATTAAATGTTAAAACTAAAGTACATTAAATTATTATACTGAATATTAAAATAAGTAGTTTAAAATATTATGGAAGAAGTACAGATGAATAAGTTTGATTTTGTTGGTGGTGGTTTTTCGGTTTTCTTTTTTTTGTCCTGTCCATAAAATTTTGATGAGAATGAGTGTCCTTCTGTATCTTTTTGGCTTCATTAACAACGGTATAGTCTGTACAAAACATAATTGAAGAACTTTTGACATGTGAATCTGAAGAGAGAAACACCAATTACTGATACTCTGTCCCTGTGGAGAAGCTTTTGTTCATATTTCAGGACACGATGTGATCAGTTTAAAACGCTTATGATAAAGCAATCTAAAAATGGGGTTACAGAGGACAGGCAATGTTTCCTTGCTTGGTTTGCCCATATTAATGACAGCTTTTGAGGTCTCACACTGGATCAATGTCATTTCAGAGACTAAACATTGTCAGCAGTAGAGGCTGTGCAACCAAGAGATGAGATGAATAGGCCAGGACCAGAAAAGTATTCAGAAAGAAAGTGAGGATGAATTAGTAAGACTACACTACACATAACCAATAAATGCAGTTTGCGTCCTCTTGCTTCCTGCTGCCCTGATACTTCAGTGCTGCGAGGTGCAAAATATAAATTCTAAAGAGGGTTTCAGGAAGATTTGGAGAACTGTACATGGCAAACTGCTAAAATCTGTACAAAAAGCAAAAGGCCTTGTGGATAAATACAAGGAGGAAAGGTCAGCATAACTTAATGTCTTGGGGTGACTGGCACACTTCTGTAAAGTGAATCCCTCTGTACAAAGCAATGAGCAGGGGAATAAGGAAGGGAAGTCCTTGGATGGGTGAATCAGTGATTTAAACACGTGAAACACAGGGAAGGAGCAAATGATCAGCTCCCTACATCACCAGCAGAGCTGAAAGATATTTGTCCTGGGACAAGCGCTATCTAGGAGGTGGAACAATGTGCACCTGGTAGAGTAAGAAAGCTTATTGATGGCTGTAAATGGAAATACTAAAGTTAAACTGAAGAATGGAAGGAGGATCTTACACAACCCAGCAGCTGCATAATGAAGTGGCAAATGAAATTTGGTGTAGGTGAAGGTTAATTTTTCCAAACAAAATATGTAGATTTTGATGTCATATATGAAGTCAAGAAAGCTGAGATGAGTTTAAGCAGTCAGAAGGAAGATTTGTGAGGTTATACAGCAAAAAGTCCATAAAGGTAGCCATTCAGTATCTGGTAGCAAATCAAACGAAATATAAAACAAAACCTAACTAAAAGAAATTATTAGAAAACAGATAACTTGGGTCACTGTGTAAATCCAAGGTATTGTGGGTATTTTATCCTCATATCAATTAAATCTTTAATATCTTCACATGTATATATGAATGCCTAGAGGTTGGGAGATATAACATATGATTGCTGGTGACTTTTGCATTATCATGAGACCAACTTTTGTCTACTGCCTGAACTCAGATGGAGCATTTGGGATGAAACAATATGACAAGTCTTACAATTTTCTCTTATGGTACAGTAAAAAAAAATCATATCAAATCATTTGACTTTCATTTCTGCAGTCCATGAGAAAATTAATTTCTCTTTAGCATATGTGCTTTGTGTATTCTTTAGCACTTCACATTCACACACAATAGCATTTAGTATCTTGGATTTGTGGACTTTTCTAACAAATGGCCATGTCTAAAAAATTACTATGTTTTACTCATCAAATTTTGCCTCAGAACTAGAGGTGTTTTATTCTAGTTTGTGGCCATGAAGATAGTTTAAAAAGCTATTTTTTTTCCCTATTTTCTCATTTTTAAAATTGGTTTTAGCATCATGATTTTGCTATCTTCATCGCACTAAGAGAAAACATCCTTTGAAGTGCTCAGCACTTTGAAAGCAGGACAGGAGGGAAGGTCAGAAGTTTCTCCAGGTATCTGCTGAGATCTGCCTGTTTAGAAACTGCAGAGTACTGACCGAAAAACCTGATGCTTTTCCAGAACGAGTTTTTTGATCCAGTGTGCATCTGGTTTGCTAGTAGGCATCAAGAAAACAACATGTAGCAATAACATCAGATTTAGAGCAACAACACTTTTCTTTAGCTGTACTTCGTGTGTGAACAGAGAAATGAAGAAGACAAGTGTAACATGAACAACAACAGGACTGAGACCCGTCTGTCACCTCTGCACACCTTTCATATTAGATGGTTGAAAACACTAGAACCTTCTGCATACCCTGTAAAAGCTGCTGTTTCCTGATCTGTTTTCATTTTGTACTGTAAGGCATGAAATCATAATTTCAGATAATTTCAGACTCAGAAAATCTGGTCACTTGGAATAAAATGCATGACAGATGAGACTAGGTAAAGTATTAATTATCAGTGCTATTAATTACAAATTCAGTTGCTTCTTCTCCTTACCTTTTAATACATCCCTATTTCTGTGATTGTCATAGTCATTCATAAATATCTGCTATTTTTAGCAAACGATTTTCAACAACTAATGGCATGAAATGAACCATTGAAAATGAGCAATTTATTTGCTTCAGCTACTTGTTATTCACTGCTTGGGGTGTAACTGGTCTGTACATAATGTGTTATTATTTTAGAATAGATGACTGAAACTTTGTAGTGTTTACAATGATGAATTTTTAAATTTGAGACTGGTGATATAGGGCTAACTCTTATTCTGATTTCTGGCATTTTTCACTTAATTTTTATTAACACAAAAGTCTTCAAGTAATCTAGTTTAAATGCAAATGTAAAAAACCTGGAGGTGCACAGTTCTGCAGTGGCAGATAAGTGGTAGGGAAAATCACTTGCGAGGAAGAGAGGAGTTATGACTGGGAGAAGTGTATGCAGGGCAGCCCTTCCACCAAGGGAGTCCTACACGGTGACACGAATTTCATGTTTTGGACTACGGAGATTTGCTTTAACATCTGAGTTTGCGTTTGATGTCTGGTGGATTTCCACTACTTCCTGCAGTGCTGCTAAATCATACCAAGAATATCTATATAAAATGCTGTGATTGATCTTTTCTTCTACCTTCCCTGTCTTATGTTTTCTTTTCCCTGATGCTATCATTCACTGTATATTTGTTAAGAAAATGAGGGCTAGACTTACCGTTTCCTTGTTTACTAAACCAGTTAATTTACTTTATCTGGAATATGATCAATGCAAGATTTGGTAGAATATGTCTTGGATATACAAATGGGAAGAGATTTTTTTCTTTTCTTCTGCTGGCACTATGGTGTATAATGGAGAGCACCACTTCTATAGGCCTCCTGGAAATCTAACTTAAAACATAAGAGCTTTGTGGTGATTTGAGAGACATTATGTTAAAGGCAAAATGATAAATGATTCCTTCGCCCCTGTGGAGGAAAGATAGGAAATAGAGATCAGTATTGCATCATCAGATGCCTTTTGAGAAAAAATCAGTAATTGAACAAAAAATTAAAGGAACAAAAACCCATCACATTCAGAGGCAAACTAGGGAAATAAGATCTAAATAAAATTACCACTATGCAAGTAGTAACTATACATAATTTATACACAGCGTGAAGAAGCATAAAAAATGATGTCCTGCAGTAGCCCTGTTAATCGACAATTTTGAAAGGTTGCTTTGATCTGCATCTTTCATCCATATTCCTATTATTTTGATAGATAGCAATGTTAAAGGTGAATGTCTTAGTGAGATTTCATTTGCATTTGAAGCAGTCTTGCACTTTTGTCTCCTTTCCAGCATCCCAGCAATTTAATTTTTTTTTATTTTAATGTTAAATTTATGTGTGCAAAAGCTAATGGGATATAAAGCCATTTTAAAGCTCTGGAATGTGAATAGAGAAGATTTTCAGATGTTAATTGAAACTGGCAAATGTGACTGAATAGCAGAAGGCTATTGTTAAAATTAAAATAGGTCTAATTTAGAGAGAATATTTCTGATAACAAGATGAGTTTGAGCGTAGTGACATTCTCTGGAGAGTTGTACAGACCATTGGCTTGTGTAGAGGAAACCATATGCAGGGATGTGACAGGATCTGCTGCTACTGCTCTTGACATGTTCCATGTTGTAACTGTGAACGTGGGATTAGCTGGGAAGTGAGCTTCCACTTTTCTACCAAAATGCAGAGTAAGGAAGCTCCTTCCCCCTGCTGGACCTGGAGCCATGTGCTTACTCGCAAAAGGAACTGTGAACCCTCTCACATCTCTGGCTGGATGTTTGCATGCTGCTCAGGGAAGTAGGAGGGAAGAAGACTGCTGGATCAAACAGAAAGTTCAGTGCTAATGCTTTCCTTTATTCTTTCTGTATGCTTTTTAAAATTTTTTGTCTGTTTTCATTGGAACTGCTGTGCTGTGACTTCCAATGTCTTTGTAGCAAGGAGTCTGAGGTGGCAGAAGCTCATTGCAGTGCAAAAGGTTCAAACCCCACTACATGCAGTTTAGAAGTACTTGTGTCAAGCTTACTGAAAATTACCAACCCATTCCAAATTAGCACAAGGTTGATTTTTTTTTTTTTTTTTAATGTTTTTTTCTTTTTAAAGCTTGGGAAGCTCCAAAAGAGGCAGTAGCAGCAGCAAAGTTTACTATTTGTGATTTATTTGTGCAGATTCACATTAAATTATGGGTCAGCATGCAATTTCTGGTACAATTGTGTACTTCATTTCCAAACTGGAGGCTTCATTTATGCACTGAAAACCACAACAATAAATTAGGTGGGTGGCTGCACAGAAATATTATAATGAAAAGATGGGTGAATCTGGGAGGTGCAGTTGGGAAATACACATTATAAAATAAATGTCCCCATTTTAATATTTCCACCTACTTTCCTTATGGTGATACCATGTAGTTCTTATCCTCAGTTCTTTCTGCCTTCATACTTTCAAACTCTTGAGAGAAGGAGTATTTGGGAGGATGAAGCTGTAAGAAAAACAATTTGTCAGGCTGTCCTCTGTAAGCTGTAGTTCCTGCAAACACTTTGGGTAGAAGGTTAACTTTCAAATCTCTCTGCCCTTGAGCATTGCATCTTTTTTTATTTATGTCCTACAAAACACAGCTAAATTTTATATCCCTTCTTTGTCCACTTAATCGGAAATGGGAGTAAAGTAGTAAAAACATGTGGGAATGGCCTTCAAGTTGTAAAAAAAAGAGCAACTTTTTACCAGGACATTCTCTTGTAGAAAAGAAGTATAGTGGGTTCTGGAGTTAGTTTCAATGGGTGTAACGGAGGCAGGTATTACCCCTGGCCTAAAGGAGACCTGTTGCCTCCTTTCATGAATGTGCAATTTTGAGTACTCTATCTGCATCTTTGAGTTTTTCAACAAGGGAGTTTCCAAACACTTTCCATGATTTCCCGGTGTTTCCGCATACTTCCAGAAGTTTATGGGAAAAAGTTTTGGCAACCTTTTGTGTTCTCCTTGTACTGACTGTCAGTAAAAGACCATCACTACTAAAATACTGCAAATTCTGCCATCTGTCTTTTATACTGTTAACTGAAATATTTTGGCTGTAAAACTACAGTCTGGCTCTCAGAATCCAATATAAAAATACCATCAAATGAAACAGAATTATATTGAGGAGAATGTTAGGAGGGAAAGAAAAAGAAATTTCTTTTGGAGGGGAGAAGAGAAAACCAAAGGAACACAAGTTAAAATGGCACATGGAGGAAAGGAGTCAAGTTATGTATTCCTGGAACGAAGCAATTTTAAATGAGAACAGCAATCAGCTGAAGTAAATAGAGCAGGAGAGTAAATCTGCCCCAGCAGATAGAAATTCCTGTATTTTATTTGCCAGAGTTATTTTTCTATAGTAAAAAGGAAGCAGGAAAAGTGAATTACTGAAACCATACTGTCATGCTTCCTTCTTTTTTTTTTACCACTGCCAACTAGTTTTTCCTCTCCTCATCTCTTCTCTGGAGGCAAGTGGGTCATTTACTTCTCTGCTGTGACTCCTCTCCTTCTGCTTTTTTATTCAAAGAACCCCAACCAAACTGTCATTTTGTGTTCAGGATATCTCAGCTGAACCTTTGGGATATTGATAGTAGAGAAAAAAAAGAAAAAGAAAAAAAAGAAAAAAACATTATGTAACATTAATGTACATAATGAACATAGTGTAACATTAATCCACATGACAACTGTAGGCTTCAAACCTGAGCATCAGACCTCTGAAATTCAGCCATATAGACCATATAGATATGGTTTGCAGTACGAATTGTGGTCTATATCTAAAATCAAGATTAAATAGCAACTGTATCAGAAACGTTTTCTTTACTGCAACACAAAGCAACTAAAAAAATATTAGTAGCAGTCTGTAGAAAAGTCAATTTGAACCCATCTCTAAGAGTAAAGAGTTACTCAGTTTAACATTTCGAAAGGGGAATAAACCTGTCTGTTCCTTTTCTCTGATATCTGCTGTTTTATAGCCTGTTTTGAAAACCTTTCAGTTCTGTCAGATTTATGGATTCCATAACTACTCTTTTTATTTGTGTTGTGATTGTTCCTCTCCCCTTCTACAAATTATTCTTGTCCTGTTTCAGATGAAGTGCCTTTGAAACTGTGGGCCTAGGTTGAAAGATGCAATTCACAAGAATCTACATATCAACAATTTGATATGGTTTTGTGATGATAATAGAAAGGGATGACTAATTCCACATTTGTACAAAGAAAAGGTAGAGAAGACTAGAGAAAAGGTGAATACATTTGCAACACCCTTAAACCAGCTGCAGATCTTAAGAGAAATAGCTTAGTGTTTTTATATTTAAGGGAAACCGAAATAAACTGTAGTTTGCAAAATAACTGGGTTTAGGCAGAAACTGCTCCTGACTCTATAGAAACACAAAGTGTTCATTTCTGGTTTTTAGGTATTAAACTACTGAAAACTATTGGTTTATTATTTATTTAGTTTCTTGTTTAGCTTAAGTTATATGGAATTTGGCTTCTGTAGCAGTTGAATCAGTTCAAGTCTTAGTACTGTCAAGCAGTTAATATTCCGTTTTTTTCCTCAGTGCCACAAACGATTGCTGTCTTGAATAATGTGATAGAAGATGGATGGTTTGGGTTGGAAGGACCCTTAAACATCATCCTCTGCATTGGGCAGGGAGCCTTTCACTAGACCACATTGCTCAAAGACCTATCCAACCTGGCCTTTAACACTTCCAGGGATGGAGCATCCACACCTTCTCTGGGAAACCTGTTCCAGTGCCTTACCACCCTCACAGTAAAGAATTTCTTCCTAATATCTAATCTAAATATCTTTTGGTTTAAAGCCATTCCTCCTTGTCCTGTCACTTGTAAAAAGACCCTCCCCAGCCTTCCTGTGGGCCCCCTTTAGGTACCAGAAGGTGCTCTAAGTTCTCCTCTGAGTATTCTGTTCTCCAGGCCAAGCAACCCCATTTCTTTAAGACTTTCCTTGGAGGAAAGGGGAGATGCTTCACTCCCCTGTTCATCTTCAGGGCTCTCACTCCTTAATATATGTAAAGAAAACATAATAAAAATGTGAATATTGGTCAGTTTCTTCAGTGACTTTCTTCTATGCTCTTTATTGGCACTAGTATTTGGAAGTCACACTCTGTTAACCTTGGTAAAACCAGCAAATTTCCTTAAATATGCTAATAATGTAATCTTTTATATGATTCTCTTGCATTAGGGTAAGACTATGTCCACTTTGTCACCTAAGAAATGTGTTCTTTCTAGCATGTACCACAAGACTAATTAGGTAACATTACAAGGATTTTGTGGCATAGAAAAAATGTGAGAATCCTCTGAGTCTCTACTAAGTAAAACACCTGGAACTACCAGAACCTGCTGGGAAATTCACATGCAAAATGTAAATAATGCTGGAGAAACGAAGTTGGATTAGCAGACTTAAGGGGATTTATAATGAAATAAAGGGAAAGCTAACACCTTAGGGACTTTTTCTCCCCCTAAAAATCATTGCAACCATGTTTTCTTTTTGCTGATACCACTCATTTGAACATTTCACTGTTTAGTAAAATATTTTTAATAATATTGAAAAGTGGACTTTTTTCAGAAGATGTATCCAAATAAAATTAATGGTATGGGTATAGTAATGTTTCTTTGAAATGTTAATTTGATCTATATCATAATTTGAGGTGTTAATCTTCACAAAGTCTTGGCCAAAATCCACTCATGTTAATTACAGTTAGCAGATCAAGTTTCACCATGGCAGTTTCCAATAAAAAGAATTGTTTTATTTCTTTCCTGCAGCATTACTAGATTCTCTTAACAGCTGTCATGTACAGCCCTGGAGATTTATTAATCAGAAAGAATATTAGTAATATGCTGAATGGAAGGTGTAATTCAAGGATTTAAATTTTAATTTTCAGATTATTTTGTAGATTAATGTTATTAATAGGAAAAAATAAACCTTTCAGTAATAACTTATTATGGCTTTCAGTCTGTAAGGCAAAGAATTTATGGTGGTTTTTTTTTTTCCCAACATGCTCTAGGCAGTGGGGTTAGATTAAACTGCTTTTGAAATTTAGTATATGGATTACTTCAGTGAGACTACTTATGCAATTATTTTCTGGCCTTGTGTCTGGGTCTGTGTAACCATGCACTCCAATGCAGTTTCAGAACCTATATCTCTAGATCAATAACTTAACTTCTGAGATAAGGTCTGAGCTATATTTTGTGCTATAAATATTTTTCTTTTGCCTTCTGCTGTTTGACTCCCTGATAGTATTTTTCTACTATTTTATTTGTTTTTAAATAGTGATGGATAAACTGATGTGTAAGATATAGGCAATTTATTCTGTGTGGTTCCATAAGTATGATTTCATAGGATAGAAAAGCAAATTAATACTCTTTCAGAGGAAAACCCATACACTTGTTTCCAAGAATGCAAAAGATCTCCCTCTTTAACCTCAAATATTAGATATCAATCACACGGCACGACAGCTATTGAATAGATGGGAAGAACCTGTGTTTTTAAGAAACATTTTTGTTTGCTTTTAGTGAATCACAGTGACTTTTGAGGATGCTAGAAGGCTGAGGTTACCTTACTGCTTTGTTTAAATGATCATACACTTTATGTCATTGAGACTATTTAAGGGAAAATGTCTTTATTACAGCATCCGTGATAGAATCAGTATACAGTGACAAGGAGACTGGTTTCCTGCCTTGCATTAAATGCAACTTGGCAGCATTAAAAAAAAAAAACAAAACCAACAAAACTTTGAGATTTGTTGTTTGGTTTGTGTTACTGCTTTGTTGTTGTTGTTGTTATTTTTTGTTTGGGTTTTTTCTAGCAAATATTTATAGATATGATGGAAAACATGACTTGGTAAATGCACGAGATCTCAGTTAGTAGCTTTGGAGGAACAGGTGAGCCACTTCCTCCTCCTGAACAGGTCTTAACTGTTACATAGTGAAGGAGGCAGTGCTACTAGCTTTCAAAATCTTTTTTTTGTGACTCACGGTAATTAGGTTTCTTCAGATGCCAAGTTCTAAATTTCTGTAGTTGCATGAGAATCACAGCAGGAAGCTGAAATAGAAGCAAGTTTCTAATTCTTTTGATGGCAGATGTGAATTTAATAGTTGAAAGGAAGTAAGCCCAAATTTTAGCCATTTAAAAAAAAAAATCTCCTAATTATTTAAACAATTCATGATTATTTTAGAATTTGACTGATAAACTCTGAACTTCTCGATGTGACGATAGAGGGCAGGTGCTTCTTTTCCTGTCCTAGGTGAGTGATGATTTCTGCCTGAAGCCACTGTCTGCCTAGTTACTGTTTATATAAATCTTTGGTCTAACTTAGCACTTAGAAAAAACATTACCAGATGTATTTAAAGTATCCTTTTCTCTTTAAATAAGCAAACAACCCCAAGTGTAATACAGTCCCTCTCTTTTACACCTCTCTGCTCCAGCTGCATTGTGACCTTCTTAGTGCTTCCAATACAGCAAGTGTACAAGAGCTTATTATTTCATAACCTTCTGAGTACTGAGTTTTGGATTGTTTTTTAATTAACATTTTAATTGCTCATCAAAGTAATTGAAAACTGTGTTGGAAAAATTGTTCATTTACTAATCCCTTTGGTACCAGTTAACACTAAGCTTTTCTCAAGGTCAAATGCACGCTTGTGGTGGTGGTAACTTTCTTTGCTGACGTGATGCCAAAGGCTTGGTGGGTAGAGATGTTTTTACCATGCCTTGCAATCTGTCTCTGCCTGTGGTGGGGGAAGAAAGAGGTATTATTGTGTGCATATGTGCTTAGGCAACATTTGCTCTGAGAAGATGTATTGCCTTATCGCTTCTCGAAGCCAGCCTTCACTGGCTGTAAGTGTACAGGATGAGCCCTAAGTGATTAATGCTGGCAGGGAAAGTTTCATTTATGACAGAACTCTTGGACAGTGTGTGCACTCAGGGATGCTCATCCCATTGCTGAAATATGATCACTGGAATCTAAGCTAAGGCTCAGTTCCTGGAACTGTCTGAGGAAGACACTGAACAGGCAAGGATTGAAGTAGGCTGGGTCATGTTAAGCTGGAAGCTACACTAAAAGGCTATGAAATGATTGTTTAGATATATTTTAAACAAGCTCTATGAGTCTTCACTAATTCTTACAGGAAGCAATGAAATTACCTCCCTAATCACTTTGTCTTACCTTACTTTGAATGTGCTTTGGAAAATCCTGTTTGTTGTCTTCTGGCCTCAAGTTAATATTTTATCTTGCAATGAATTTAACCTTCTTCAGCTAGAGATCCCTTCTGGGAGGACTCAGCAGACTGTCAACAGGGAGCTCAGAAAGAGTACTGAAATGTGAGATTTATCTGTTTTCACTTTAAATCTGTAGTTTCAAAAAGCTGATGTGGTGTACTGGGAATTATTTTGCCTTCCCACTTGTACAAAGGCAACAGTGATTATTGTTGTATAGTCTAAAATTTGGTGTGTGAAAAAAAAAATCTGTTAATATACTTTTTCCACATAATTTCCTCAAATTTCTATTTTGCTCATTCTTTTTGAAGAGGATTTATGCATCAGAGTCCTCATAAACTCTATTACATGTCTTTGTGCAATACCAGGTAATGCAATTTACAAGTCTTCTCACTGTTTTTTAGATTTTATACTAAAAATGTTTTGTTTTGAAATGTCAGTACCCTCCTTCTCTGAGGAATTAAAATGTAATGAATTGTAGCAAAAGCTTTTTGTTTCAGAAATAGATTTCTGTCCTAATTTATATTTTTGTTTTTACAGTGTTGGTAGTTTGTAGCAGAGTTGCATAATTATATCAGAAATCACATGTGGAACAAGTTCCAGGTCTTGACAAACTGGAACAAAGTTGCTTTACTCCTATCCAGACCCTCTGTGTGAACTTAAGAGGGACTATTTGTTCTTTAACCTGTAGAGCTTCTACTGTATGAAAAATCGCTTAGATAAATTCTGTGCTTGAAAGTATTTTCCATTCAGTGACAATTTATTCTGATTTTTCAGAGCAAGTAACTGGTCATGGTGCTTGGAAAAGTTATTGTATGTTAAGTCCATGTGAGCCCATGTTAAGGATTTATTTTTGCATCCATGTTAAGAGATAGGCCTTAATATTTTCAATCAATCAGTTTCTGAAGCAAAGGTATATTGGAAATTGAGCAGGAAGAAAAAAAAATATAAATCATTGAAGTAACTTTGATGAACCTTCAAAGTGTTTCTGGGTGTAATGGTCACAGAACATCTGAAGGCTTAGGAAACGCCCATTTTACTTTGTGCTCATTGGCAAATTAGGATAAATTGCTAGCTGAGCTTGCAGTTGATGTGTAATTGGCTCATCATCACTGAAAAGGCTTAAGATGGGAAAGTACACTGGTTATTGCCTTGGAAATTATAAATAGGAAGTCTCTGCTATGTTTGAAATGAAAATAAAACAGCTAGAGACTGACCCATTGAAACACTTCATACTTTTCATTGCTAGCAGGAGATCCTCAGTGAGGCAGATCAAATGTAATTATTGAGAGAACATAAAGAAAACATCTTTGTTCGCCCTGTTGTAATGAGGACAACTCAGCAGGATTGGTCCTGAGTGTGCTGGCTTCTGACTGGGGTACAGGCTTGTACACTGCAGAGTTAGCAGGGGTCTTGGTTGTTTAATTACATGGAGTCATTTTTGCTTTTGCAAGCACTAGTAACTTTCTTTTGAAAAGAGGTTGGAGCTTGCAATACTTAATACACACTTCATATCCGGAAGGTGCTTTTCCATTATTAAGCAATTAGTGTGAATGTCACCTGGGTGTACTTCTATCCCTTCATATATATGTCCTAGTGACAGATATAATCTAAACCCAAAGATGTCCATTTACAGATGGAGAAACAAACCAAAATGAGTTCTTTTGGCATGTTTGAAATCATGTTCGAAGAATTCAAAGGGGTTGTTTTCCGTGTGATAGCTAATCAATGACCAATTTAGAAATACGGCTTGGTAGTGAACTCCTGATACTTTTGTACTAGATGATGGTTTCTTAAGTCTAATTCTGATGACTGAGTCTTGGCTTCCAATTCTTATACTGATCTTTGTCTGTTACAAGTACGAATTTGAACATTGTTTAAACAGGGAGGAAGGAAAGAATATTTGTACTTCTTTGTTTTAGGTGAGAATGTTCATTTCTTAAAGATATGTTAGTTTAATCTCTAAGAAGTCTTCTATATCTAAAGAGGACAAAGAGGATCTTTTATCAGGTGACTGTGAGCAGAAGTCTGACAGAAGAGGTCTGAGTTGTTCTCTGAAGAATTTGCTTGCTTACTGTGGATTATGTAGAGCCCAAGGGAGACAAGTCTCCCAATGTCATTATCTAATATTAGGCAATGTTAATATGCTCTTACGTCCTCCTGAAAATTCAGTTGTGAGTCGCTTATAAGAAAGAGCTTTGGCATCTATATACATAAAAGACTAGGACTTTGAAATGGGAAAATAGTGAGCTACGTATGCCAAGAACATATGCACAACATATTTTAAAAAAATAAGTCGTCTTGCATTACAGTTGATAATATTTCTTAATGATCAGAGAGTGATCATAAATTCTTTGGATACTTACCACCACTGAAACTACAAAGGTTTTATTAGTGACCACAAAAGTAGTGAAACACTCATATTTTGTGTTCATATATGCTCAAAGTAGTAATTCTCTTAGGTCTCTCAATGTGGAATATATTTGACCACAAATGAGCCTTTGAAGTTACAAACAATTTTGAATTATCTTTCCAATGAGAAATCCCAACAAATTGGCATTTCTTTGTTTCATTTCCAAATTGAAATAAAAAACTGAATTTCTTGTTCTTTAAAGAATTTGTTTTGATAATTTCAAAAGATGTTAGGGCGTACTATTCAAATAATATTGATTATGTTATAGTTCAAAACAAAGGATATATTAGGGATTAATGTTTGCATCATCAAAGCAATGTTTTAACATTATTGAAATTAAATGGGAATGTACAGTGATTAATTTTGACATTGTTCTCTATGAAATTCTGTCTAAACCATTCCTGCAAATTGATGCATTTTCTGATGGAAAACTGTTTTCTTAGTTCTCACCAATTCTTATAGGAAAGCATTATTCCCATACACATCCATAATTTGGACTACATAACTTTTTCATGAACACATGAAACATTGCATATTAAAACATTTAATTGGTTGCAGACTTAATTTTTTTCCACCTGCATAAAAAACATACTTGGTCAAGTGTGGCTGAGGTTAGGAAAAAGAAAGTAGGGAAAACTGGATGACTTCTCATTTCCTCATATTAATCTAAAATATTAAAATAGTGCTCCACTCATTAAGTAAAATTACTTTTCACTGTGATAAGATTGATTTTAAGTGGGTCATTTTTTGAACTGCAACACACTTTTAAGCACTGTCTTGTGTCTGAACCTGGCCTGTGTGTGCTGCAGGTTCACTGTGGGCTCTTGCCAGTCCTTTTAAACTCCCTCAAAACAAACAACAGATGACTGAGTCCTTGTGTCCCAGATGCTCAGTACCAGGTTTACTTGACCTTCCTAATTTATTTTTCCTCTTCTGGGTCTGCGCCTTGTGGCTGCAACTACGAGTCAGAATCCTTAATCCCTCCAGATTGGTTGTGACTGAAATTTCAGTTTTACTGAGTGTGGGATCAAGTCCTTGTAATAAGAAAATATTTTTGCAGAGCTGTCTTTCTGCATGTAAATCATGATGTTTCTTCCTTTGGTTTATGTTCTTCAGAGATGTAGTTTTCTTACTTGATTGATGCTGTGTATGCAAAACAACCAAATATACAGAAATCTGGTTTTTTTTTTTTTTCCAGTTGTGTTACTGTTTTTCTCTGTCCACTCATCTGGAATAGGAAGGACAATCTTATGAGAGCTTAGCAGTAACAAACATTGTATTAAGAAATGAAAATATCAATATTAAGATAAAATACTAATTTTTTTTTTTCTGTAAGGAAAGGATGAGGAAGATTAATAGTTCTGTGTTACAATATATGAAATGGTTGTGTGTTGTTCACCATGGGTACAAGCTTCTGCTTCTGAGAAAGGGGATGATCGTGAGCTTTCTAAAAAAAACCTTACTGTAAAATTCCAAAGCATGCAGAAACTTTTTTTTTTTTCCGCTAAGGTTTTATTTTATCTGAGTTCAGTTTGAGAGTTTGGGGATATGTTGACCAATCCAGAAACTTGACCTTTTCAGTCTGATAGAATATTCTCTCCTCATTTGCGTAGTCTATATACATGTGCCTTAAGCAGTAGTGAGTAACATCTGACACATGCCTGGCACAACTTCTTCAAGCAGAGAAAGATGAAAAACCTTTTTTGTGGGTTGTTGCTTCACTATCTGGTTTTGTATGTAAGCAGAATGCAGGACACACCTCTGAGCTGGGATGTTTCGTAGCTTGTGAACTTTGGACTAATATTTTGTGGAAGTAGGGTGCTAGACACTTTATAGTTTACTTTGGGCATTTTTAAATTTTTTTTTCATTTTTAACGTATATAATGAGTAATGGTGATTTCCATGGAAAAAGCCTAAGAGAAGCCTACCAATATTGTATTCGTATTTTTATTAGTACTCTAGTCACTGGATTATTGCCTATTCTCCCTTCCTTTATGTATGGGAGGGATAGGGAAGGTGCAGGTACCTTCCTGACAGGTAGTAGAAATTAGCATTTGACTGTTAGAGAAGTGGCTGCTTAATTCGGTGGATTAAAACTGTTTGTATTGATGAGATCTTTTATTTGATGTGCACTTAACACTAAGGATGACATCTAAAAGAAAGCATGTGGGACACTATACATGGTATGTGTAAAATATGGCAATAGAATGAAATACATAACAAAACTGTTGAGTGAGGAATATGTTTTAATTAAATTTCATGGAATCACTGAGGTTGAAAAATCCCTCTAAGATCATCCATCAGCCATTAACCACATCATCCAACCTCTAACCCGACACTGCCAGCTCTACTACTAAAGCATGCCCCTAAACATCATGTCTACACATTTTTCCACTCTTCCAAGGACAGTGGTTCCACCACTTCCCTGGGAAGCTTGTCCTAATGCTTAATAACCCTTTCAGTGAAGAATTTTTTCTTAGTCTCCAATCTAAGCCTCTTTTAGCACGAATTGAGGCCGTTTCCTCTCATCCTGCTACTTGTCACCTGAGAGAAGAGACCAAGCCCCAGCTCGCAACAACCTCCTTTCAGGCAGTTGTAGGGAGTGGAAAGGTCTCTGTTAAGGAAACTTCTCTGCCCAATCATCCAGGAGGCACTCTGGCACTCACACTTGCCCCACCTGAGCTGGGGCTGAGGCTGTTTCACAGCTGCACACCCCACACTCACACAGTCACACCAGGTTTCCTTATGATTCAAGTCCTGCTGGCCACACTATTCCTGATGGAGGCCAGAATGCCATTGGCCTGCTTGGTCACTTGGGCCCATTGCTGGCTCGTGTTCAGTAGGCTGTCAATTTATTATTTCTTTACATACTATTATTATAATGTATAGTATTTTATATATATATATTTATTTATATACCTTTTAAGAGTGGATCAGTTGTGTGATCATTTGATCTACTACCTATAGCAGTGGGTGTATTTGTGGGTAGAGTTGGTGCCTGTGAGACAGGCACCTACTGTGAGCAGCAATATTAGATAAAGTATGAGATGCTGCTGTCCATGTTATAGTTGTATTGCACAGAAAGTTTTATTTTTCAACCTTTTTACATTCCCTCATTACCCTCAAAATGGTTAATTTCTTGATTCTGTGTTTTTTTCTGGTTTTTGATTTATGCTATATATTAAATGCTCATAGTTATTAAAGACTGGGTGCTTTGCTTGTCCTTTATAACATTGTTTGACAGTTCTTTGAAGTAGAGATGAAGTGATGAAGTAAGGATAAAATTATTGCATTGAGATTTCTCAGGTTCATTTTATCATCTGATGACTACAGAACATGGTTTCAGCAGTGGGGAGGTGACTGAATTTGCCTCCATCTGGGTTGTGAAAGGAGACTAGTGTGTTGATTTTCCATCAGAAGGGGGTAGTAGTGTGTAGGCGGAAAAAGAGCAGCAGAATTCTTCACTGGTGTTCAAAACAGCTAGGGGAGCAGAATTTCAGGATATTAGAGCATTTTCAGCAGGCAGTGGAGGCAAAGCCTTTATGTGCCTCAGCCTCTACACATAGTAAAGGATGACTAAACCCAGTAAATATATTAAACAGTATTTTAAAAATACTTTCTCATCCTTAATGTCTTTGGTGTAAGAAAACCATGGTAATCCTGGAAAAGAAATAAAGGCATGGAAGGAAAAAAAGGAGAGGATGTATTCTAGAAAATAGTAATTTTGTCTGTATGTCTGTCCTTCTCTTGAACAGCTAAAGGGAGGAATGGAAGCAAAACAATATTTGATTTTTCAACAATAATCAGGAAATAAGAAATGCTATATTGTTCTTTTTTATTGGGTGGGGTTTTCTGCAAAATGAAGCAGTTTCCTTTTCCAGAGACTGGGAGAAACAAACACTTCACCGGTTTTAAACAATTTTGCATTTCCTCCTGGCTGATCTTTTATGGTTTTTCTTCTCTGACTCATGCCAAGAGCTATTTCAGCTTGACATGCTGCAAGTGCATTTTCTGTCTATAATGAAATGGAGAAATGGGAATGATGGATATGCAGTAGGCTTGCTCACTCCTCTATGCCTTGCTATTGATAAGTAAGCTGGGGTAGCCAGAAATGAACTTGTATTTACTTCAAAGCCATCTGGGCTCCCTTCATTCAAGTTGTCTGTAGCACCGTGGGTGTCCTCTTGTCCTTGCAGTGATTCATACCTCTTGCTACAGAACATTTCTGCTTTTCTCTTTACCTCAGACCTTGTAAATAAGTCAAAGGAAACAGGTCACTTTTTACATGGCATCCTTTAAATCTATGATCTTTTCTGCAGACAGCCAGAACTCTCTTTGGTATCCCTATTGACTTTAAGAGCATGTATTAATTTTTCACTTGATTTCTGTAGTGCATGCACACTGATACTGCTATAGCCAGATTCTAATCTGTTGTTGCTCAGTTTTACAAGTGTAAAGTGAGAATGGTGTTTCCTTACACCATGAAGACTTTTTTAGCCTTGCTAGTTAACATCAGTAACATTTCACATAGTGAGGGTCAGTTGCTGGCAGCAAGAGTTACAGCTCAAGGTTGTCCATGAATAATATCTTTTTGATTTTACATTGTGCATTTTACATGTCCACACTGATTCACTGGATTTTGCATCCACAGTTAAGTGTCCTCTCCCACTGTTATATGGCATTGTAACTTTGAGCTCGTTATCTGGCTCCTGTTAGAGGAGGCTGATAAGAAGGTAATGAGCTCTATCATCCCATTTCTGACTAATGTCAGTTCAGTTTGGGTGGTAGATCTGACATTTTCTTCCAATACAGCTTTCAGATGTGCGAAATTCTTATTTCACAAAATGAAGGTGAAACTGTCCAAAGAGTTCCTGTACCTTAACTCTCCTTTTTCTTCAGCAAATTAATTTCAAGCCATTTGAAGGTCTCCCTTAACTTCTAAATGAATTAGAGAAATTTGTAATATTTTTTCCTCTATTTGAGTTAAATTACACATTTGTGGAAGCAGTCAGGACAAGTAAAACTCAGTCAAGTCAAGGAAAAAGAAATATTCTCATGGATAGGGAAAACAGGTCTAAATTCTGACCTAGTCTTTATGAGTGTAGGAAGATAAAAGTTATCATGGTGCATCAAATGGGGCATTGGGAAATAATGAAAACAACTTGTGAAATCCATGGATTTTATAGCATGCAACTGGAAATCCCCACTCATGTCTCCATGCATTTGGCAGAAATCTTAAAAAACAACTCCCCCCTCCCTCTGACAGTTATTGTTTTGGCCATCTAAAGATGTTGCTACTTGAGCTTTGGTTCATGAGTTAGTGTTCGTTTTAGCAAACATTAGATCTGAAAAAAATGTCTTGAGCAAGCTAACCAGATGTTCTCCATGTCTCCGATCACACACAAGTCTTCAAACTGAGAATGCTGTGTGCTAGTGATTTTATATAGCTGCTGGATTTTTAAGAGAAATTAACAATCTACAGTTCCCAGTAGGAGGAATGAAGATATTTGGTTTATAGACTTTTCGTACATTCCTGTACTGATTCTGCAATATCTTCCATAATCTGAGATATTTTAAAATATCTAATTGCTGTGTGCTTTACTTTCTATTACAGATAATTTAAAAAAAAATGATGGCTAGAAAATTAGCCTTCAGAAGCTGAATAGTGCAAGTTGGATGGGCCATAGTTATAGGCTACCTGGTATCCAGTAAATTCTCACTTTCTAAGTTTTACTCTTGACAGTGTTTTCAGGCAGCAGCTGTGGTAAGAACATAGTAAATCTAAAGCTGTATAATCCATTCTTTTTGTTACAGTATTTATTATTTTTTAAACCAACAAGCAGCTTGAATCTTGAGCATCAAGATTATCTTTTCTCTCTACAGTAATTAGCAGTATCTTCTCAATTCAGCTCTGTTTCTAACTGCTTAGGATGATCTTATCCCACTGAAAAGTTGAAATATTCAAAATCATGTGTGAAAATGTTCATAATGTGATTCTAGGAAGGGAAACCATTTTGGAATAGAAGATGCTGGATATTTATAGGTGTAAAACAGACTAAAGTTATTAATGGAAAACTTCAGGTCATTGGATGTGCATTTTCTCTCACTTTTTGATCTTTAAAGTGTATTGTTGCCTGTCTCCTTTCTTGCTGAGAATGTTAGAATTCAGCACATAATATGCTATTAAGACTCCCTAAATATTAGAAATCTGACCATGTTTATGTTGGGTTGTTTTGGTGGGATTGTCTAATATATTTCACACATAATTATTACTGAGGGGAGACCTCATTGGGGTCTACAGCATGCTTAGGAGGGGAAGTGGAGGGGCAGGCACTGATCTCTTCTCCCTGGTAACCAGTGACCGGATCTGAGGCAGTGGTGCAAAGCTCTATCAGGGAAGGTTTAGGTTGGATATCAGGAAGAGGTTCTTCACCCAGAAGGTGTTTGGGCGCTGGAACAGGCTCCCCAGGGAAGTGGTCACTTTAAGTGCTTGGACAATGTTCTCAGGCACATGGTGTGATTTTTGGGGCTGTCCTGTGCCAGGCCAGGAGCTGGACTTGATGATCCTTGTGGGTCCCTTCCAGCTCAGGATATTATATTATTACATGTTATTGGATGATAGGGATGTCTTTACTGACAGGAAGCTTGAACACCTCCTTGTTGTCCTATCAAGTGAGCTTTAAGGTTATAAAAATTCAATAGCTTGAAAAGATGCTCCAGTAAACATCTGAACTTGAAGATTAGACAATAGCATCTTGATGGAGAAGTGCTGAGATGAATAATTTATTTAGTGTTTTCCAAAGGCGTGTAGTTCAGTCCTGAAATTCTTACTTTTCAACACTGCTGATAATTAATGAAAAAATACTACTCTGGGTTGAAACCACCTTATTTTTTGGTTACTAGTTTGATTTCAGATTGCAGTAGAGAAGCTTAGGGTGGATTTTACTAGAGATTTGTATGTCTGGGAAAAAGAGAAGTGAATTCCAGCTCCATGCCACATTTATTTTGATATAGTGTTTTCTTATTCTGGCCAGTGTCATTCCAAATTAACGTAGTTGTTCTACCACTTTAATGTAGACTTTGTTATCACTGCACGTTGGAATATATAATTTAGAAAAAGTGTATGGGTTAGAATCACAAAATAAATCTCTGTTATGTTTATGAGAGCATGTATGTATCATCTAGGCTTTTCAGTGAAATCCTAATTTTGAGCTGCTTCTTGTTTTATGCTCTGTGTCTGCAAGTCCTTTCTGTGGGAGAACAATGAATGGCCTGATGAATAGACAGTATGAATGGGGTTGGTACTTCGCTGCCCCCCACTTGCAGAAAATGTCCAGCTTGGTGTTGGTTTTTTTTGTTGTTGTTCTTGTTTTGTTTTTGTGTTTTGTTTTGTTTTTTTTTGTTTGTTTATTGAATTGCCATTTAAAGCAGCTTCTAGACCAGCCCAAAAAGAGGTGGTTCTTGATGGCTGAATGTAATGACATACCTTATAAAAGAAATGGGAGCTGTTCTTTTTGCTGCTTGATTAAATACATATTATTAAATGTCTTTTAAGCTAGAATTTTCTGAAGAGCCATTAAACAGTGTAGCTGAATGATGAATTTTCAAAGCACAAGCCTCTCTTCAGCTTAATCACAGGATCTCTGATATTTTAATTATGTTTTAAGGCCTCTTGAAGTGACAAGGTTGATATGAAAAAATAACATGCAATCACAAAATAACTGCATGTTATGTTTTTCAAAACACTGAGGTAGCTACATAATAATTAGTTTTGGAGCTATTAAATGAAAACGCACAGCAGTCTTCAGGAATACGTGATTACTCAGAGGATTTCTTTATTAAATCTCTAACTTGTATTAAACAATAGGTGTCCAGCTTCCTCCCTTTATGCAACACCTTGTGTTAGATGATGTTAAAGTATTTTCCAAATTCGGTTAAATTAATCCCTCGGGCAAATCTGCTCAAAGCAAAGGTGTGATATCACTGACTAAGCATGGACATTAGTTAAGACCGAGTGATGCTGTACAATAGGAGGGTGGACAAAAGAAGAATACTTATTTTTGAGAAGGAAATTTTCAGTGCAAAGAGAGATGCACTTCAACAATGGCATTGTCAGGTCTGAATCCCACGTTTGAATCTTGTGGTCTGAAATCAAGGAAGTTTTTATCTCTTTTGCGAATATTAAGTAATTTCTTATAGGTTATTAATGAGTTGAAAAAAAAATATTTACAATGTTCTCCTGAATAGACATTGAACAGTTTAACATTTTCTTCTAATTTATGATCCTGATTATGTTTCTTATTTTTATTTCTTATTCTTATGTTTCTTATGGTACACCAGTACATTAAGAGTTACTGTTCAGATCTTCCATTCTCTACTCCCCTCCCCACAAAGAGTAATCAGAACTCAAAGCAGGACACTTACTTGTTGAAGGGCAAATGCATTGGGGGAAATTTCAGCTGCCAAGCTGCAGGTCTGCAAGAAGGATGTTTGATTCCAGACAGGTTCAGTATCTGTGTAGCAAATGGTTTACAGTAAAGCCTACAACAAAACAAGGAAGAGATATGTCTGCATCTAAAAACTCAGCTTTTACATCAAGGTATCCTTCCCCTTATTATTACCATAATAATAATCCTTCCCCTTATTATTACCATAATAATAATTAACCATAATAATAATCATAACAGCAGCAACAATAATAACAATAATAATAGTTATGATTATGTGGTTCTAGCATCTGTTTTACAAAACATTGAATCACCTGTGGGAACTGCAAGGACAATAATGGATTGAATGGATCTGGATGTGCATAGTAATATGTAGTAGAGATGGAGTGCATGCAAAATAGGCACAAAAAGACACAGAAAGCTAAGGCAATAGTGCTTTACCATGTGTAGTGAGTCAGAAGAGATGTTTAATAATGAATAATATCAGAAAGAAGAGTATTCACAACACAGTAAATTTTAAAAAGGCAAACTGTAAAACAATTTGTGTGGTTAGGGTTACTAAGACGACAGTTTGTACCTAGGGTGCTTAAAGTTTGGAAAGGGAGCTAAATCGATGTACCAGGTGGAAGTAATAGTTGACAGCAAACATGACACAAGATTGCTTTTGCTCTGGGTGATGCTTTGGGCACTGCAAAGTATTCCAGCAAGCATAGTTAAATGGTTATGCTCAGCATTGAAAGAAATGCACTGAACCTTTTTTATAAGCATCTTTTGAACACAGAGCTCTGAGAAATTCTTTCTGTGGCTGAATTGTCCACTGTCATTAAATCTTCTAAGTGTAGAAAACTATGTTTTTTTCGAAGAGTGTGTGTAGGAAAAATGATGGGATTTGAAAATGGGACCTTGGTTGCTTGTCTTCACCAAAATACAGAGCAAGTTATTTATCTTGAGGGAATTGAAGTGCTAGAAAGTATTTAAGAAATCAGATATCCTGGTGATCATTGCTAACAAAGAATATATAATGTATCACCATAGTGGCTGACAGCCTGAAAGTGTAAGATAATTAAAAATGCTTCTTGAATTACAGGTTTTGTTATAAATGGCAGAGTTAGCGGGAAGATTAATTGCTCTCAGCAGCTGCCAAATTTTTATCCATTTTTGAAGGAAGCACAGAAGTATTTCCACTCTTATACATTACTGTGACTGTTGAGAATGTTTTAACCATTCTCTGAGCCTGAGAAAATGGACACACAGTGTATACAGGATTTTCAGATGCAATAGTAAGTCATAGATGCATCTTTCTAAGCTATATGTTTGCTGTGAACATTTGAAGTTTCATGCTCATGTTAGAAAAAATACTCCAATTAATAACTCAAGTCTTAAAAAAAGGCATCCTTTTCTATTAGTGGAATTGAGATATACAGTGCATTATTTTTTTTTTTTAGCTTGAAATAATTTGTTTTCCAAACTTTCCTTGAGTTAGAATAAGTAAAAAATTAAATTCCCTCTTCCCCCCTCCCTCATTCAAATAACCCGTGGTCACTGCTGTATCTGTTAGGTCAGCAGAATCCCAACAAGGTGTTTTCCTTGTATTTTTCAATGTATAGAATGACAGAGGGTAGGGTGTGGTCTCTATATTTTGGTTCAGGAAAAGCTCAACCTCTGATAAGTGATGTGTTAGTGGAAGTGAACGTTTGAGGGTTTGGGTTTTTTGGTCCCTCCCCCTTCAATGATCTTTTAATTCTTTTCCGTCTTCATTCCAAATATTAGATAAGGCTATTTGGTCATTTCACCACTGACAGAGAACAGTACTACATCTCTCAAACATTTTGTAAGAGCATTTATTTCTCCATTCATTATTACATACAAAGAAGTAACAATGAGACTGTTCTCACTGGAGGCACACTGATCATTTTAAAAGATTTTTTAGGGCCATGAGTGAGTTTTCATCATACTGCTTTTGCTGTTCTGCACTGTGGCAAATTGGTGCTTTGTGGCAGCAGAAGTGGACTGAAACATCCATAAAACTGAGTGGCATTAGCTGGTCTGACAGTATAATTAGTCTACAACAGAGAAGTGTCAAACAGAGTATGCAATTGTTCGTTCTAGATTCGGTCAGGATAATAATCTAACATCTCTAACTTTTAAAAAACCTTCTTAATGATCAGCACCTCCATTGCTACATTCCATTCTGCATACAAAATAAAACAGGTGAATAAGACATCAACAACCTTGTGCATAGTATGCAGAGATAGATGCAATACTGTGAGGTGACAGGTGCTCGATAGAGCAAGCAGCACAAAGGAGCTGGAGCTGTTCCTGCATATGGAGCTGTCTGCTAACTGTCCAGAATTAGAGCCCTCTGTTTATGAGACTGCCCTCCCTTGAGGTTTTTTTCTAATTTTAACAGGAGCTGCTCAGTTGAGGCTGACAGAACTCAGCTATAGATACAACAGCAAGATAGATAGCATGTAATCAGAGAGTAACACTTAGGGAGAACCTGTGGTGTCCTCATGCCAGCATAACGACCTTGTGTTTATTAAAATAAATATCCTCGAGCAAGACAGTGCCAAGGAGTTCAATAACAGAAACATTTTCCTGTCCTCCTGCTGCTGAGTGAACAGAGTCTGAAGGTGCTACCTCTAATTGAGAGCATTCTGCTTGCTCATAACAGTTAAGGCTAATTTATTTGTTTATGACAAATAACTGCATGCAGAGTGCATGGGAAAGGGGTGGTGTAAGGCAAAATTGAGTTAAATTTTCCAGCTGTGTTGAGGAAAGATAGCAGGTTCCCTGCACTATTCTTGTAAGTGATGCTGATGATGGTAAAAATAAGGCAATAAAAATGTATGAAGGCTGTTGCAAGCATTTTTCTGATTTACGGGTGGGTTCATTTTTCCAGTGACACTTTTATATGTCATGTTCAAATGTCTGTGGGTCTGATAGGAATATTTACCATACAAACTTACTATGTGAGACCCAAACTTTCAAAACGGGAAGCTAAACTGGTCACCAGCAGTCTTCTTTTCTTGATGTTACCTCTATCCAGATACACCTGGTCCTGAGCCAACTGCTCTAATTGACTGAGTTTTGAAACAAAGATTGGACTTGGGTGATCTTCTGAGGTCTCTTCCAGCTTCAGCTATTCTGTCATTCTGTGAAATTGTCTGCTGAAAGATCCTCTGTTGTCAACTGACATGCCCTCAAAATACCCCCAAAAGATGGAAAATTCTAGAGTTATAGAACTGACAGAATAGCTCAAGGTGATGCAGTCGTCTTTGCCATATAGGATACAATCAAGTATGCTTATGTCATTCCTGATACTTCTTTTTCTGGAGGATTTGATTTCATGGACAGCAGCTGTGGAGATCATTTGGTGCAGCTGCTACTTAGTGTATGGCCAGATGAGATCAGGTAGTTGAGAGCTTTGCTCACCCAGGTTTTTAGTATTTCTAAAGATGGACATACGCATCTTTCTGAGAAGCCAGCTGAATATTCGACAGTCTTCATGGTGATTTTTGTTCTTACTTGCATTTAAGCAGATTACCCTTGTTGCAGTTTGTGTTAATCTCCTTTCATGTGTCACTGTCACTGTTGAAGAGGTTCTTATGCTCTCTCTCTATTCTTGACAGCTTCCCATTAGACATTAAGGTGAGATGGCCCATGAACTTTCTCTTCTGAATGCTAACCAGCCTCAATTTTCAGTCCCCCTTATCCATCATGTTCACCAGGCTCTAACTTATGCTGGCTGCTATTCAGTACATCAACATGTCTTGTAATCTGTGTTTTATACAAGAAGTACCCACGGACAGCAGTTGAGTCTCACAAGTGCTGTAGAGGGAAATAATCACTTTCCTCAATCTGCTGGCTGTCACTTTGCTGATGTAGCCCTGTGTGCAGCTGGCATGGGTTACTCCATCCCAGCGGCAGGACTTTGCATTTGCCCTTGTCAGACTTCATTAGGTCTCTGTCAGCCCATGTCTGTGGAAGGCCAAAGTGCCTCTGAAGGTACTGATTGCAGGGACAGAGGCATCACAACTTCCATATTATGTTTTATTGTATTATCTTCCACATGGATAGGTTGGTTTTTTTCCTTAGGACTAACTTGGTTCTTCCTTTTGATGCGGTTTAAATCTGTTACTCTTGGTCATGTAATCCCTAGGCATGGAAAATGAATTCATGCTATCCTCTTTGCAGCAGCTCTTTAGGTATTTGGAAACTTATCATAACCTTCTGTTACTCTTTTATAGTTTTCTCTCCTCCTCCTTTTTCACAGCTCTTAATCTCTTTGTAATTTTTCTTGTTTTCTCTGGACTATCTGCAGTTGACCCTAATCTTCATTGAAATGCCTGAAATTTGACGTGTTAGTCTGTGTAAGTCTTTATCCTTGATAAGTACGGTAGAGGATAATTCCCAGCCTTTTCAAGGCTGTGTATTAGCAGGTACATCCCAAATACAATTTACTGCTTTTATAACAGCATAAAATTACGTTTAGCTCCTGAACCATAAAAACCTCCAAATCCTTTTCTGTGAAACCATTTTTCCACACTTCCACAATATTTTCGTAGGAGGATGATGACCCTAGATTCAAAATATTGTCCATATTTAAGGATAATTTTGCTTGGTTCAATTTTTTAAATCATAGTTACACATTGTCAAGATGACAACCAGTTGGAAGCCTAGAATTTAAAGTTATGTTTTATCTTTCAGTATCCTCATCATTAATGAAAACACTGAGTGGGCCTGAATCAAGAGGAATCTTCAACAGATGTATTTGTTTCATTTGATGAAATGGCATTGATGATACTTTTTGAGAATTTTCTCTGAGCCACTTCGCCTCTGTGATAATCTGTTTTCCTCTACGTTGTGCTTTTCCTCCTGTTTATATCAAATGGGGCGTGTCAAAACCCTGAATTCATGTGGTAGTATTGGAAACCTTCATCAAGCCTTTTATGTCATTGTAGAAAGAAATTGTTAGTGGTTACTCATTTGATTGCTTTGATGGCATTTTTTTTCCTCCCAGTATTTTCCCGAGGGCTTAAATTTCATTAAAACCCTTGAAACTCCTCAGCTGTGTTTTGTTCCCAAGCGTAGAAAGTTTCTGCCCTCTGGTTCCACCACTGTGCTGTGTAGAAATATTGTTATAAAATAGCATGCCAAGTGTCAGAAAATTGTCATAGAACACTGTATATGTTGCTGAGCAGTCTACTTCATACAATACTTTTTCCCAATAGACAGCTATTTAGTTAAATTTCGTAATTATCACCAGGAAAAATTCTTTCCGTTTGCCTAATTTTCATATTCAGATGGTGTGACTAGGTCTTGCTGTAGATCTGTACACCTTTATAATATTTAGATTATCATGTGATCAGTTTAGATGCTTGTCATGCATATTCAGGGGCCCTCCTTTGTTCCTTGGTGTTATAGTCATAATTTTCCTGCCTCTCTATGGGTTTCTGTTACTGTCTTCCCTCAATCATGAAGAGACCTATAACTCAGTAAGCAAAATATTTTTTAACCTCTCGAGGCTGTACTATGTTGCTATGAAATACACCCTGTGGTAGAAAGATGAGCCTTTCTGGACCTTCCTCTGCCCAAGCACACATTGTCTTTGCATCTGCTTTCTCCCTGAGCCATGTACATTTGCCTGAAAGTACTGAAAAAACAAAATCTAATTATGACAACCCTCAAACCACTACTTTCCTTCATAGACATATTTTGTTTTCTTAGAGAAATCCCAGGCAATAACTGTATCTGCATGATTTTTTTTTTTATATTCACCAAAACAAGTCAGTAGCTTTAGAGGAAATTTTTCAGATACAGCTTCTAAATGACACATTATCTCCCAGAACTTCACGTAGTTGTATTAGGGATGCTTAAAGACTTGAAATACCCTAATTTCACAAGAAACTGGAAAGCAAATTTCAATCTGATTGCTTTTCCACCCCAGATTCTATATGTCTCCATATTGACTGTGGATACCTGCCAAGATAATTTTGATTAGGTCATCTCATCAATAAGCAATGTCCTTCCAGGAAACCACTTTAATTCAATTAATGTGGCAAGTCAAGCTAGGTCAGACTTGAAATTCAGTAGATATTTGTATTGCAGAGACATTTGTTAATTGAATACAGTTTTACATAAGGGACCTCGTCAGATAAAAGCCTTAAAGGGGGAAAGAGAAGCATCCAATTCTAATCAAGACATCAATGTACATTCTGTGAAGGTAGAGGTAATTAACACTACATGTGTCAGATACTCCATAGGAAATTTAAAAAAAATTACCAGAGACATGCAGGGGGGAAGTGGAGGAAAGCAGTCAAGTGAATGACATTTAAGTGGAACCTCATAGGTGAATATAAACCCCAAATAGCAAAGATAATTGAAGAGAAGACTCATACCTCTGAAAAACAGGGTCAAGATAAAGGTCTGTTAAGATAAAGCATACACTCTGTGTATGATTACATGCAGTAATTGCTGAGGAAATACTAGAATTTAATGCAAGTCACCTAATAAAAGTATTTTTGAGACTATCTCTACATGTCTTCCACTCTTCTTATTTAATATATTGAAAACAGGCAGGCAACCGCATTGTACTTGATCACAATTTTACTCTAATAGCAAACTTCTGACATGACATTTTTAAGTCTGCCAAATTTAAACAAAAAGATAATAGAGAAGATGATAATGTACATCATGTACTTTTGTTAATTGACAGTATAAGTAGAGTTAGAAGATCCCTGGTAGAAATAGTCACAAAGTGCTGCAGTGAATAGTTAAATGAGTTTTGTATGTGCCAGCATTAGATGAAGCAGAAAATATAAAGCATGTCTCAACTCTTGATTTTTTGCTAGAAATATATAAATAATTAAAAGTATTTTGCCTCATGTTTTACTTCATGGGATCTTGTGCTGGTTTCTCAGGAGCATTTAAATATCCTCTATCCCAAAAATGTTGTTGAGTTAGAAGGCAAACATCAAGCAAGATCGTGAAGGGTGATATTGTTTTTCTGTACATCAATGGAACTGCTCCATATATTAATGCCCAAATTGGCTGTCCTGTTATGCAGATGTAAATCGCTGAGATGAATTCAGAGAAGAGATTCAAGAAAGGCCTGTAATCTGGGAACCATTACCACTGACAGACTTGAGAAATTCAGTCTGCTAAATTTATCAAAGTGTTGATTGAGAGATGATGTAATAGCTTTCAATTAAGTTCTTAAGGAAGAGATTGCACAGAGATTGTTCTTTATCAAAGTTGCAAATGTGGCCTCACCGTTCGTCTATGAAACAAAATGAGGCTAGAAATGAAACCTGAGAAAAACATGTAATATAACACAGCACAGTAGAACGTCTTTCTTTACTAGTGCTGCTCAATCCAAGGTCTCAAGACTTTGCATGGGAGGAAGACGCACTGATTCCAGTCTCCCAGTTATGACAATTATCATGTTTTGAGGATATCAATAACCTTACTTAATGTAAAGTAGCACTTTCAAGATGACAACTGTCTCTAATCCTTTTCAGAACCTGACTTGTTAGCCTCACTGTTTCTATACATCTTCAACTGAAGATGCAACACTTTGAAACACAGAGCATTAAATCAGTAACAGACATTTGCTAAAATGAAATTGGAGTGGTTGGTAATACTGTGGGATTTATAGCCAATAACAACAGGCAGGTGCTCAGACAGATTTATTGATGTGTTATAATGATATGAAGTGAAGAAACTGCAGCAGGAGAGCAAGGACCTTCTTTTTCTGTTTACTTAATGCAGTCTTGTAAGGAAAACACCACATTTCTGAATTTGGGTGTTTTTATTGACTCTGTTGCTAGGTGAATGAGGTCTGAATTGCAGCCACCAAACTAATTTGTTTTGTCAGATTTGAAGCTCCAGCCTTCTTTTACAAATAAAAACCCCAGAAACTGGATGGGGATATGCTGGCAATCTTACTGCTCTGTTCAGCCATTACTGTGGTGAGAAGGTGAAAAAAGCAAATATCCAGGGAGGTGGCTGATTTGGCTTGATGACATATAGAAGCATGGTCCATGCAGCCAATACAAGACATGATCATGTTGTATTTTGTGAATCCTATGTGGTAGTGGAAAAAATAGTTGTTTGTCATAATTATTTGTCCACCTTACCAATGGCAGAGCTGTCATGCAGACTGATTACCCCAACACAACAGAAACTGCAGCACAAGTGCCAGACTAATTTCAGTAGCTAGAACAGAATAGTAACTTTGTTTAGGCAATTTAGTGACTGATTTAGTCAAGCTAGCACTAAATGTAGGGAAATATTTTCTTCCTAGAATTTTTTGGAGTTGTTTGCTTTACTGTGTTGAGGCCAATTTTTGTCTAAATATATTATTGATTTTTTTTTTTTTTAAGCAGTGTTTAACAAAAGCAGTCATAGTCAATTTTAAGCATATTTTAAAACATGTATTCTTAATTCAAAAATAGGTATTTGAATCTGATTCAAACAAGCTGTTACAGTTTTTTATTTGTCTGGAAACAGAAACAATAGAGATGACCTGTGATGTAACCAAGGTGGTTTCTGAGCTTGGTCCCGTATTTCTGCATGTGAATTCTAATAGCTCCTTGATACTTAGGCCCCTTTTATCACCGAAATCTTATTTAATTTGTAGTTATAAAGCACCATGGACACAGTTTCAAAAATGAAATGAGACTCAGGCCTTGAAATACATTCTTTTAATGTCATATAATATTTAGTGAGCCTGTGAAAGTAATGAGAATATTATTGTGGAATAAAGCTATGCTTACATCTCAGGTTCATGGATTTTATGGAAGAATAACCTCATCTTAGATCTTGTAAGATTTCCATACCTATGCTGCATAATTTCCAGGTAGACATGTTCTTAGCTGCTAATTTGTAATGCAGATGAAAGAGTGCTTCAGTAGCAAGATTTCAGTCTTTGCCAGCAGCTTAAATTTTCATTTAAGACAATGTTTAAGAAGTATTCAGAAGATAATATAGCAGAACTCATTAAGAGAAGACATCAGTGTAATACACAGGATATTCTAATTATTACCACAAACTACAAAGTTTAAAAAACAAGTGTTTTCAGAAATGTTTTAAATCAGCTGAGGTAGGACTACTACAAGTTGGGAAGATTCCAACTTCTCAGAAATAAGCTAGTCTTGAAAGAATTGGTAGAATCTACTACAAAGGTTTATTCACATTATATTAATATGAAAGTGAAACAGGATTTTTAGGAAAACAAATCATGTTGGCTTGTAGCTGTAAGTTGAAGGCGGGGTGCTTGCACCTAGAGAAAAGTAACAGGTCTTTAAGTCTGAAATAGAATGGGATCTCACACACACACACTAAGCAGGTGTAATGCAATTGTTACTGAATAAAGTTTTAGAATAGAACTCACTCTTTAAGAGATAAGAAAAAAACCCTATAAATAATGAATCTGTCTCCAAAAACTAAAGAATGTTTCTCGAAAAAGAATCCTTCATCCTAGCTTAAGGTCTGCCTACTTCTGATCACAGAAAGGGGACATTGAAAGCTCTCAGATTGCTTCAGCTAAACCATTAAGGGAATGGATTTTTATAACTTTTAATACACACATATTAATATAATGTACCTAATATAGAATTTTTCCATATGTATGAAGCATTATAGGGTAGTTGAAGTTGGAAGGGACCACTGGTAGGCAAGCCTCCTGCCCAAAGCCGGGACAACTTGGGTGCAGACCAGGTTGCTCATGACCTTATCCAGAGGAGTCTTGAAAACCTCCAGGGACACCGGGAGAGTAGTTTCTGTGGACAGCCTCACTTGAAGCTTGATTTTTCTCATGACAGAGAAGCCAGAACCTCCTTTGTTTCAACTTGTGCATTCTTTCCTGACTTTCTCCCTTACACAACTGTGAAGGTATCGCCCTTTAGAAACTGTCCCTGCCACCTTCCATCCCCCTGAGTTATCTGTTCTGAACAATGCCAGCCCCCTCACTTTCTCCTCACAGGACAAGTGAATCTAATCCTGACCATCTCAGTGGCCCTTCATTGGACTTGCTTCTGTTTATTCTTGTCTTTTTTTGCATTGAGAAAAAATAATGTGGGGTTTTTTTCAGTAATTAAAAGCTAAAAAATCAGCTTTTGTGTAAAAGTCCTCTTTTAACTGTATTTTGAGTTTTGTCTCCCAATTCTTTGGGGATACACTGCTTCTCAGTAGAATCATAAGGCTTCCTGCCAGACTTGGCAGTTTGCCTCTTCTCAGATTTCATGGGAGATATCAGAATGGAATATAAAAAGGGACAACAGAGAAAAACCTCACTCTTCTTTTCACTGGAAATCCCACTATGTGCTACTGTTTTTTTCCTTAGGGTAAGGAAATTTTTCTTTAGAGACTATTTGGATCACAATTTTTATTTACTCAAGACTGCAGAAACACATCTTTCTGTGATCCAGTCAGCTACTGTGGTTTGCCCTGTGAAAGCTTAAAACCTACTTAGTTTCATGCAAATTTATTTTGTTGTGATTGCAGCCCTTTTTTTCCCCCCCCTTCTTTATGGCAAGTTGTTGATGCACAGGAGAGGAAGCTTAGTTGTCCAGTCTGAATGCTTAAAGCCTGCTAATTGTATGGTATGACAAAAGAAAGTAAAATATATTTATTTATTACCATAGCAACAATAAAACTCTTCCTCCAACAGCATTGATAAACAACATCTCTCTATCCTCTCTTCCTAAACTGTTAAGAAATCATATCTGAAGGATTATCTGTGGGATATTCTACATTGAACTGAAAAATTCATTGGTTTATTAAACTGAGACCTCTACCCCCAAGAAATCATTGTATTCATGCAAGGATATCAGGAAACTCTATTTAGTTTTTACTGGAAGTTTTTCATAATTGAATTTAATTAACAATCTTTTATACATAAAAACATGATAAAAATCTGAACTGTGCATTGTAGTCTGCTGTGTTTTTTGTCCCTGCTGTGTTCCAGAAAACATAGTATGGGGATGGACAAGTTTTTTCAAAGCTGAACTAAAGTCACCATTGGTACAGTGTTACTTAGTTTCCCACTGAGGGATGTCAGTTGTCAAAGTGACCAACACATTATTACAGACAGTACTGCTTTTGAATTGGTCTTTTATGCTTTTGCCCTCATAGCTGATTTTTTTGCCAGTTTGTACTATGTGTTTCAATTTTGCTCCTATATATTGTGAAATATGCTGTGGTGTGGGTAATGATAAAGTGATGCATCCTTTTAGATAAAATTCTTTTAGCTGCTGTGATTTCAGGGACAGAGTTCGATTGCCCACTCCTTAAAGATGTTCACTTCCAGCCACCTACTTCAATATTTCCAGAACATCTGATGATAGTCTTAGCAAAAGGTATTTTGAGTTCAGCAGGCTGCTACATTGCTTTATAGAGTCTTCAGGAGAAGAATTTAATTTTATTCCTGTCTTGCATGCAATTCATGTAATACAAAGTGCTTTACAGTCAGTCAAACTGAGGCAATATGAATTGAACAACTCACAAAGGAAGGTGTTTGTTTTGGTTTTTGTTTTTTTCCTTCCCAAATCAAACCTTTCTCTTTATCCGTCAATTCCCTTGGCAGAGCAATTTTCTCTTGAAATACAAAGTGACATTCAAATGGAATTGAGTTAATTTTGTTAAATTTTTTTCTAGAAAAATAGTTTTAGAATCATCAAAATGAAGTTTCTGTTTATTTTTCTTTTTCTCTGTTTTAAATTTAATAATGTACTTATATGACTTCAGGATGTTTTGCATTAAAAGCCATTGAAGTTCCTAATTCCCTTAGGTGCTAAAAAAAAAAAGTATATCTTTTTGGTATTCTCTTTAATTTTTGAGGACAGAGAATTGCTGTGCATGGTGAATACACACTAGAGCCAAGAATAATGTATTTTGAAATATCAGACTTGCATCTTAATCACTGTGCACTGTGATGTGCCACAGTATTTCACCTTTAAACTGTTTCTGTTGTTAAAAATCCAGTCTTAGTGCAGAATTTACTCATAATTTTCCTGTATTGGTATTTAATTGCTAATGGTGTATTTCTGGATACTGTTTCTGTTCCACTTTCAGTAGGCTGACATTGTGACATCTACCTCAAATCTATACTGTAGTTGTCTACGTTCATTTAAGGAAATTGCTTGAGTGACAGCCTCTGCTGGAGTTTACTTCTTGCCTCCATACCTGTGGTATGACTTGGGGTTATATAACCATGTTCATGTTAGTGAAACAACTCAGCCTTTGCTTAAAGCTGCACAGAAAAATGCCTGATAAAGGATTTTTTTTCTTTCTATAACTGCACTGTTGTAATTACCTAGCAGGTGGGAAAGACAGAGTGGATCTGCTGAGCTGCTTATATCAAGTGAGTGAAAATGCAGTTCAGTGGCACAATTGTAGTTTTTAAATAAATGTACCTCTTTGCTGAAAAATGACTGTGTTACTGTGTTTCACAGACACAGGATACACAGGGTGAAGTTTTCTTCCACTATTTCTTTCTTTAACTGCTTTTTCTCCCCTACTCAGAAACTGTCACATTTGAACAGCTTCTGCTCTGTAATTTCACTTAACTTCTAAGGTTTAGACAAAATAAAATTATTTATCTCTGCTAATTATAGGAAAATAAGTAGAAACTTTTCCTCTGCATATTTATTGCCTTGAATTGTATAGTTTGGACCTGTGCTGTGGAATGAAAAATACAGATTTGGACAGTAGAGATTAAGCATTTAGTGTACAATGTGGAGGTGACATAATCACTCTTCAGTATATAAGAAATCAACTTTCAGCAGCTACTACTCTCTTTCATGGATTAAGCTCCTTTTGCATTGTCTTTGACAAACTCCACATTCCAGATTACTTAGATTTTTTTTCCTCTGTTTTTGTATTAAGATTTTGTTTACAGCAGTAACTGTCTGCTCTTCTTTGCTGACCCAAGAGCAAACCAACCCTTATCCAGGTATTCCCCTCTCTGGCTCTCTGTATGCCACATACCATATCTTTGTTGTTCAAGGCATCTTCAAAGCATCAAGATTTACCAGCGTCCTGGAAGTATTTTCTCTCCTGCTTCTCATACTATGCCTTTTTTTCCCCTTTTCACTTTCAGAGAAGCCCTCATCTTTTTTTCCCTTCTTAAAATCCTTTTTATGGATTCCCTTAGAGATGTGGCATGTTCAGAAATGTTCTTAATAATATATCCTGTTCCCATACCACTATGTTAATTCTAAATCATGTGCATTTTGGGGGGATTCTTTCAAATTCTCTGACAAAATAGTTTTGACAGGAGCTAAAATGGTATAGTCAGAGCTATTTCTGCTCCAATTAATCTTTACATTAGAAGGTGTTTCACAGAGTGCTGCAGAAGTGAAAATTCATCTTTCTGAAAATTGCCAATTTCCATCAGCACTGTAGCTGGCTAAGAAACTGTTTCTAGGACATGTAAAATTAAACTGAAAGAATCTTTTTTCCTGACCTTCAAACAGGCTAGTGTTACTAGCTTCCAGTAAAAACACAGATGATGTATTTTGTAGAAATAAATTAAAAAATGATAAATTTAGGTAGACTCAAGAACAATCTTAGCAACGGTGAGAGTTATTAGGTTACAGGACATTGAAATTTCTCATAACTTTCATATTTATCCTAACACTGCACTGGTCAACAGACAAGAAAATATATTCTTAGAGACAACATTGACCAAAAGTAAAATAGAAGCACAGAAGTTGAATTAGTCTGTTGACCTTGTGTATCTATGTCCTAATCTTCTGTAATGAATTACCTGTTGCTGCATTGCTCAGGCCAGCAGTGTAAGCCATCTTCTGTGTGGGGTCTCTGAATACTGGAAAAGTTCAGTCAATTTGCTGGAGTAATAACCTCCCCACTGTGCCATCCAGCCCATCCATTTTTTCACACGCTGTGCTGCAGCATGTAAAAAATAATCCCTCCCAAAATGAAACATCTCCATTTGCTGCTCCTGTGCCCAGTCGTGTTGATTAAAGAGAATGTGGAATATTTTTGCTCCTAGGTGTTTTTGTTTTGATTTTGCTTAAGGAGTTTATTATGATGATTTAAATTGAAATCCTGGTAAATGAGGTATTTTGAGATAAAATTGCAGTTATTTTTAATATTTATCTAGCAAATCACAGAAACTTTTTGACTAATGCATATTTATGATGCCCCAAATTGATTCTTCAGAATATTGCCTGGTCATTTATTCAGTACAGCATCCATCAGAGGTTTGAAAGTGGTCAGGTAAAGGTTCTTGAAACTAACATTCAAGAAAGGCTGTTAATGATGTGCTCTTTCCCAGAGATCTTAGCTGTCTCCCTTGCCCTTAGAAATTAAATATTAGATCAGTCTTGAAACATGAAGTTTTTGGTCCCTTATTAAATTCTTTGATACTTGCCACAAGCTTCTATTATAACTTTACAAAGACCTATTTTTAGAAATGTTTGGTCTTTCTTTATATCATGATTTTTAGTACGTGAAAATAAACACATTTCTACTGAGTGTGGGCCCATTATTTCACTCTTATTTGCTTCCAAAGCATCTAATGGCCGTCTTCCACTGGCTGTTGTGGAGAGTGTTTCCTTCTCAATGTTTTATGCTTTCTATTGCTGAAATAAGTCATGTGTCAGGCAGGAGGAGAAAAGGAAGTTACGATCTTCTGATCACTGCTATATTTAAATGCCTGCTCAATGTAGTCTTTGGTAGTTTGAGTAAGCATTCATCAGTTTTCTGTGTGCTTGCCCGAAGTTGCAAATTCTATGCCTTTAGGAAGGAGCTTTTTACATACTTTACTGTTTTCAGGTCTGAGTATGCAGGTACAAAAGATTTTCTGTCTTTGCAGGAATAAATGAGATGCTGAACTTTTGTGTTTTCCTTCAAAAGAAATACATTCTGTTACAAAGTATTCTTAGCAAAAGTCTGGCTATGAAGGCACCCTGTGATGTACTCAGACCAGATGACTCCAATATGGTCTTCTGGCCTAAAATTTGGAGCAACATGAGAATTTAGAAATTAAAAACACTGGAAACCTGAGGTAGTTGTTATGCAATGTATTTTCTCTGTGTGACTTGTATATTCTGTCTATAATCTACAAAAAAAAAAAAAGTAAATGTATAAACATGGATGTAGGAAACCAACAGAATGAGATGGCAGTAAAACATATGTAAAGTTGTAATCAAACATAAATAGGAAGAATTTAGCAAAAGGCTACCCTTTCCAAACCAGAGACTCAGGAGCTGATGGCTTGATCTTGGTTGGGTTTGCATCTATGCCCCAGCAAAGTTTGTAAAAGCAGGACTGACGACATCCTGATAATTGGGCAAGAGTGCAGCCATCATGTTTGGGGCCACACAGCACCTATCAGCCATGTACATCTTGCTGTCTCTTCTCAGTACCTAAAACCTTCAGATTTCATACTGGAAGAGAGAGTGCTTTCATAGTGATCAGGGAAGAGACAACAGTAGAGCGTTGATCTTCCGGGTAAGCTTTTAAAAGACTAGCTCCAAGGATGAGGGAGGAAATGAAAGTGTTGGGATTGACAACGTTGTACTTATCAACTGGTTACGGCACATTTGGAGCTCTAGTGTGCATGGGAATTTAGTCACAAATGTGTTTAAAGCCTTTGTGCCGTGCCATGGTACCTGAGCTTTGAATTAGGATGCTCCTGATCAAGGTCTTCTTGCTGACTACTTCTACTCAAGGAGTCTGACTGAGCATGGCTTAGGAAATCACAGTTTTCTTTTGTGGGTTGATACTGACAGGAATACAGGTTAGTCACTGTAAAAATGTTCCTAAGAATAGACAATTCCTACTCTTGCAGTGCTGGCACTGAGAATTACCAGCATACTGTAACCTTAGAACATTTGTCTGAGTCCTCGCGCTACAATTATTGCATTGTTAGTAGATTAGTGGCCTGACATTTGCTACTGTCATCATAACAACCATGCTTGTAAGAAAGTAATAGTCAAATCTGAATTGGTTCAATGCCTGACTCCTGAGAAAACACAACTGACACTAATTTACAGCCTCAAAATATGCTGGAAATTCCCATTATTTTCACTTGTGTTGCTCCAGTCTGTCCCCTTGTGGCAGTAAGAAGGAAAAGAAATAGGGTAGAGCAATTGATATATGTTGGGGAGATACAATTATTTCCTAAAAGTATTCTTAATGCCTCTCTCATCTTTCAGGTGTTTGGGATAGAATGCAATGGGTATGGGGAGATTGGAGCTCTGCTTCACTGCTTTAATTTTTCCTTTAATTTTCAGGATGTCAAACTTACTTAATTTTCAGGGTTCCCCTCATCATCCACCATAAGAAATTAATCAAGACTAATAACCATAAAAACTTCTGATTTAAGTGTTCCTTTAATTTTAAACCAATTATTAAAAAATACTTGTTCATGTCTATTTTCCTGCCTTAAGCGATCAGCTTTATTTGAGTCCTTCATTTGAGTTGTTCTTTCATTTAATGATCATCGTCATTATAATCCTGGAATCTATATCGCATTTTCCCCTTTCAAAATATGCTTATTATATGTCTTTTAAAAGTATCTTATTTGTCTGAAAGTTTGTCTCAGCTCCTTCAAAGGACAGAGGAAAGTAGAATATAAGTGAGTCTTAGGTATTGATGTGAAATAGTTTTCAGGGTCTGTGTTTCTATCACTTCAAGGTCTCATCTTGAGATGTATGTTGCCTGGGAACTGAGAACCAGGAGAAAGATTCTCCCTTACTCATGGCACAGTCTTTTTATTTCTTAGCCTTACCTTTAGGTGTTTTCTGTGTCTGGAGAAGCTGGCCTGAAAATTCATAAGCCCAGTTGTGAGACCAGAGTTAATAAATATTATTTTCATAAGAATGTCTAAGCAGAAAACAGAAAGGTGGCCAGGATTTGTTGATATTAGCAATGGAGAACAAATATATGAAGTAATGGTCATTAAATTACTTTGACATGATAAGTAGCTTCTTAGAAAGTGTAAATGAAGAAAAGAATTGAGTATTTCTGTAAATATATATTGCTCTAAGGGCCTACATTTCTCTGCAACAAGAGCAACCTGCTTCAAATAGAATGAGATTTCAAACCTGAGAAAATGTCATTTTATATAGAATTCTCTATAATTTTACATACATTTTTCCTAAAACTACTTTAATATTATCTTAAGTGGAAGGGGGAATGGACTATGTTACTCAGCATGAGATCATGACTCAGAAAAGATAATACAAAAAGAGAATGGCCATTATGCCTTAGTAGCAGAGCAAGAGAGAAGGATGGGAGCACTTCTAAGTGAATCTGAGATTTGCAAAAAGACTGTTTGATGTGCAAGAATTATGGACAGAAATCAGAACAAATAGCAAGGTGTCTTCCTGACATATTAGCTGTATTCTATAAAAATAATGATATTAATTGATGTTCTCCTAGTGTACTGCTAGCCAATTCCTTTCATAACCAGTAGATCTCTCCAGGGTATATACTGGAATCACTTCCCTTATTGTTTTACTAAATTCACCTCACACATCTGTCTCCAATCCCCTCTGATCTCTAGCCTTATACAACCTGAGGTTCACCTTCAGAGTAATTTGCAATTCTTAACTTCCTATTTGTTTCAGTGCTGAGGTCTTTGAGGTCTTACCCTCTGAAGCTTTTGTACCCATTTTGGATGGGATAGCATTAATTTTCTTGTGTGGATTTGTGCTGAAAACAGTGTTGATAACACGAAGATGGATGTTTTTGTTATTGCTGGGCAGTGCTTACACAAAATCCAAACTTGTTCTTCATCCCCTGCTGCCCTAGCAGTGAGTAGGCTGGGGATGCACAAGGGGTTGGGAGGGGAAACAGCCAGGACAGCTGAGCCCAACCATTCAAAGGGATATTACAGATCATAATGTGTCATGCTCAGCAATGAAAACTGTGAGGGGGAGAAAATCTGCAGGCCCTGCTCTGTCCTGGGGACTGGCTAAACACTGGTCTGTTGGTGGTGAGCAATGAGTTTGGCTGGATTTTTTAATCACTTGTTTTTCTGGGGTTTATTTTTTTTATTTTTGTAGGGGGTGGAAAAGGCATCTACCTTTTTATTTTTTTTCTTATTAAACTATTTCAACACATGAGTTTTCACAGTTTTAGCATTGCAATTCTCTCTCACACAGCAGGGCGAAAAGTAAGTAGGCAGTTGTGTGTTTAGCTGCTTACTAGGTTTAAAAAGTGATATTCATTCAGTTCTACATGTAATTTCCTTCCTTTATTTCTTTCACTTTCAGCTCTATACCTTCTCTCCTGCTTCTTTTAGCACTTGGAATGACCTCTGTCTTGCATTAAGTTTCCTTTCTTCTGGTTATCTTTCAAACTTTCCTTACAGACTCTTTTTAAGAGACATACAGTGTGGGTTGCTCTGCAGCTATTGTGACTTCAGTTAGCAATAAACTGATTCTTGTTTAAACTCTAAGTTAAAAGATAATGACAAAAATGATAAGTTTTATTTCATTTGCTTTATTTGTTTGGCTGTTGGAGTAGATTAGTCGGGATTCTGCTTACATGGTGCTACAAGGTTTTATGCAGTGTTTTGTAATGAACAGTGTAGTTCTCTGAAACTGCAGATGAATAATTAGCTGTTTTTTAATATCTAAGTCAAAAAATGTGAACTCATTTTTGATTACCAAGTTGATAATTTCCTAATGATAATATTATTAATATGAATTTGTTTATTTCATGTTCTTAACAGTTCATCTATGGACAATTCAGAGCTACTTTCAAGCTTATAGCTAACACTTATTATATTTTGATTAGTTTCAACTATCTCCATAGTTTTATTTTTCTGCTGAAAGGTTATACAACTAGTCAATGCCACGGAAGATTTTGAACTTTGCATTATGGGAGGTGGGTTGATGTAATTTAAATTCTTTGTATTTTCCATGTGATTTTCAATTTACGTCAGTATATATTCTAATATTTGCTTTTGGATTTATTCATAGTGGCTATTTTCTCTCCTGATAATACTGGTTAAAAACACCCTCAAAAATAAGGTATAATTTGGCCAATACCAATTTAAATAAAAAGATTCAGGGAATATTTAAATGAAGGTAAATCAACATCTGAAAATAAATATGACAATCTTCAGAAAGCATTTAATCTCATATGTAACCCCTCTCTGCTTTGGGAAGCCACCTAGGATTCCTGTTTCAGTACCACAGTGCTCCTTTCCTCTGGTACTTTTTACATAACTGATACAGAAAGCTTTTATGCCTATTCATAAGACCATTTCTATCCTGAACAGAGTATGAAGATTTAAATTCTGTTTGAAATCAGTGATTATAAGCAAAATTTCAATTGTATCTTAGGATAAACATTAACTTTAGCATATTTTTATGTTCTGTTATGAAAAACATTGTCATATGTACAGGCAGGGGCATGAGTACAAATAAGTCAAATGGTTGTAAATAATGTATAATAGAACATAATTACTATTTGTTAATTGTTTTAATGAATGCTATAGCCTTTTAGATATTATATTGGGAAGCATCTGTGCCAGCAACTGGGAGGAACTTTTGAAAATATTCTGTATTTTTCTTAACCACATGTTTAACAATAGTCACATGGGAACCACCATGCCATGAGGTCTGGTAAAAAAACAGGGTTATGACCTGCTGTCTCTCTCATGATTTCTGTTTTTATTATGACTGACAGTTCATGATTATGTTATTGCAGTTCCTGCATTATGTTTCTGTTTTTCTAAATACTCCATCAAATTTACGCGAATGACATTGGGGTCCCATGGCATTGTCTGGACAGTTTTTAGGCTGCTTACTCTTTTGATGATGTTTGTAGCTTCATGCAAGCGTTTTGATTTTAAGCAGGCAATCCATGTTTGAACACCTGTTGGAAAAGAAGCACTTTCCCACATTCACAAAATGCTAAGAAATTGCCAAGAACTGGATTACGTGTTTATAAACAAAATAAAGAAGGTTAAGTTACATCTTACATTTTAATTATGAGACACTCTCAGAATTGAAATGTAACATGAATTGTTTTCTCAGTTCTGTTTTAACTGATATGGTCCCCTTTCTACTTGCTTTTGAGAGTATAAAAATACAGCAACCAGACTGACTTTAGCTTCTTTACATGCAGAGCTTCAATTTCAGGCCTGAAAGCACGTAAAGCCTGTTTAAACTTTGGCTCTGCCCTTATTCTTTCTGAGATGTGTACCTCTTATCCATCAGTAATCTCCAGAAACTTTTACTTCCCCCTGACTAAATTTGAAGATAAAGTAACATGGCAAAGTTCACAAGGGAGATATGGAAAATGAAGTGAGTCTTGCACATACTAACCTGTAAATTTTGAGTGCTCCTTATCAGGACACCTTAAAACCCATTGATTTCAAACAGCTCAGTTCTGTGAGTGACCAGGATTCACAAATACAGTGCCTGATTCTTTGTAGATGTTTTCCCCCCAGTAACACACGGACTGTCAGAAATGAAGTAGAATTTGCTTTCTGTGAATTCTTTCTTCCTCCAGAGACTTGATCCTGCACTATATGGAAAATACAGGAATAATTTTCAAAGCAGAATTGTAAAGCATTTGGCTAAAACAGAGAAAACATTAGCTAATCTAATGCTTGTAACATATTTCTTCTTTCTTCTCTCTTCCTGGGAAGCAACAGCCTTGTTCTGGGTTCTGAAAAATTCTGATTTTTTCATAGTGTTAATAAATTGTGAAAATAGGTTGATTACAATAATGTCTTGTCTGGGGCAGCACTTGGCATTGTTCAGTGCACTTATTTTAGGAAGGAAAGAGGGCAGGACATTGTACTAGGAAAGAGTAAGTCTCTCTAGTGGTGTTGCAAAAGAAAAATTTCCAAGTCTTTAATTTAGTTGTGAGATGTAGTATAACTGTTAAACCCCGAAGCAACACCACCTGATGTCGTGAAGGTTCCTGCAGCCGCAGAAGTTCTTGCAATAAATTGAGTAATTTCTGACAAGCTCTGTATCACTCCTGGAAGCTCAAAGTAATTCACTTCCTATGAGCAGCCTTCACTGACTGTTCCTTGTGCCGCAGCTGTGAAACGAACAAAGCTGTAAGGAGAGAAACTTGTGAATTGTAGGCACTGCTGTACCTTAATGGCTCGGTATTAAGCCAGTACCTTAGAAAGTTAGTTTGAAGCTATCATCTTTCCTTATGGATAAAGGGTAAAACTAAAGCCAAGCTTTCCTGTAGTAGTTACATTATCTGCTGCTTAGCTTCTGAGCAATAGAAATATTGACCAAAACCTGAGCTCTTACAGTTAATTCTGTGTAGCTGTGTAACTTCTGCAATTTCTGTTTTATTAACATCAGCACTGACTTGAATTGTTTTGTTCTGCACTTGTGTTGGCTCCTAGACAGTTGTGTTCTGAATTCTCAGAGGGATTTTGATTGAGTAGTTGTTCATGACACCACTGTATTTGCATTCTAATGTTTTTAAGGGAAAGAAATAATTTGAAATGTAAGAGCGACGTTATATAAGCTTCAGGTATGCTAACCCATTTTCAAGATGAAAATTGAACCTGAAGCAAAGTCCTTAATTGGCCCTTCTGTTTACCCAACACTACTGAAATTAGGTACAATTGCACAATTCAGCCCTTTTTTTTTTTTCTTTCCAGCAAAAAAAAAAAAGTTCTGTTGTTACATTTTCTCCCTATTTTGCTCATTATAAGCATTGTTTTAGTCCCCTCTACACTATTACCTTATGCTCCTCTAAGTTAATTTAAAGAGACTGACTAGCACTGAACACATTTTGTTGTGGGCTAATTGGTTGGCCTTGCGTCAACTCTGCTGTTCTTTCCATCATCCAGAAAACTTGATTTACTTTGCATGGTAGTGCTGTGGGTTGCCTTTGTGGAAAAATCCTCCAAAAACCAAAACCGAACCAAACCAAAAAAGTATGGTAGAAAAGAAATATAGAGATGTAATTATGTGGAGAAGAAATGTCTGTATAAGGATAAATTTGGTTAGGCTGGGTCAACATGTGACTTAAAATTACAGAAAGGTTTATAAGACTTTATAAAGGGAAGGTTTTATAAAAACATTAGATTTAAGAAAATATTAAAGGTATTGTATGATATTATTGGGGTAGGTGAGCATATAACAAACGCCTGAAAAGAAGATGAGTTATTCCATGAATCTTCACGAAAAAGGATTATTACAAGACTATTTTTAATAATAAATTAAAATACAGGCAGGAATAATTGAAACTGAGTTAACACAGATGAATATAAGTTGTATATTTATTGTATCCTGATATCCTGGAAGTAGTTAAGTAACTGGAAACTGTTAATGTGGGAGAACTTGCAGGACAGACTGCTTGAAAAGGGTCAGCATTGCATCTACCTGAGGCATGAAGAGGACATAAGTACATTTAACACATTATCCTGCTGCTGAAGTGGCAAGTTAAAATAAACAAAAGTACAAATGCAGTAGAAATGTATGTATGACAAAATAATATTTCCACTTCATTTAAATATGGATAGGGCATTTTGTTTACATCTGGGTGCTGGAGAAGTTTTGATAAATACAAAAATTGTGATAGTAGGAAAAAAAAAGCCGGTGAAATTCCCCAAGGTTTGTAGTGTGGGGTTTTACACTGAAGACTGAGATCAGTTGTTTTCATTCTCACTGCAGGTGAGCAAAGAAGTTCTGTTTTTTATTTCCTAGTTTTAAACACTGGGAATATGATATTAAGAATAACAGAGCAATAGAAAATACTGTCATGGATGTTTTTTGCTAATAGTTTGTCAAAGTAACTAAAGGGCAAGTAGGCAGGAGTCTGTCTGAAGATCCTTGATTCTATTTCTGTAAATTAGTGTGTGTGCTAGTTGACTAGTTGTATTCTTCTGAAGTCTTGCATTTGGAGGATATTAATAAATAAAAGTAAGTGACACTACTCTGGGGATGTGGATGTTGAAAACACACATTTTGCTGTCTTTAAACTTGCCATGTTTAATCATTACCATTCTCTTAGCTACAGTGTTTCAACTTCGAGACCCTCTGTGGTCTAGACAACACTAATTATAACAGCCTTGACTAATGTTTGTGTAAAATTTTATAATTACATCAAAATTGCATCATGCTGATTAAATGTGTTTTCATATTTAGATTATCTCACCCTAATTTACTTTCTTCTCTTACTACTTTTTCTCCCTTAAACTCATAGTGCTAAACTTTTTCAGTAGTGCTTATTAAAATATAAAATGTTTGTACATGAGAATATAATTGGTTTCAGCTCTTTATGTTTAGTAGTGACACTTTTGGTCACTATGTGAGAATGGGCTGTGAGACAAAACATTTTGAAGGACTTCATATTTCTACTTTTTCATAAAACCATTATACTCTTCTTCCCTGAGCTCATTTCTGTGAAGTGCCATATGGATGACTTCTTAAATGTCAGTAAATGCACTTCCCCCCCCCCCCGATTTTGCATTTCTCTGGTTTCATTTCGTTTTTTCTCACTCAAATTTGTAGTATTTTTACTCTAATGATCTTCGCTTCCATACACTGTATATTCACTGTATATAAGTAGATGATACCCAGGGCTAGATATTTCTATGTAGTCACTGCACATCCTAAACCCACATACACGCTTAGGTGGCAGTCTTAGTACTATGTGGCCATGTATGTGGGTGTGAAACAAACTTCACAATGTTATCCAAGGCACAGAGGCTGCATTGAACTGCTGCATTCTTAGGCAGGAATAAGTTGTCTTTTAACTGCTTCTGTGGAGATACTTCTATGAGGGTCTGAGCAGGTGAGCTGCATATGAATGAATCCTTGGAAATTTTTTCTTGTGAGACATAGTTTGGTGAGGGAAAGGCTGCAGATACTTAACTGAGAAATGTAAAGATCATTTTTACCATGTTTCATGCATTTTTGTACTCTCTGTGAACCCATATGGCTTTTGAACAGCTGGAAGGCATTGAACCTGGCAAGGGGTTATTGGGAATAAAAGAATCACAGAATAGGTTGAGTGGGAAGGGCCATTTTAAAGGTCATCTGGTTCAACCACTCTGCTTTGGGCAGGGACACTTTCCACTAAATCAAGTTGCTTGTGTCCAGTCTATTTCTTTATGGCTAGATAAATGCAGGATGTCAGAATCACAGTTCCATGAAGGGCTGACAGAACTGGAAAGGTGTATCATGCTACCAGCACTCATTCCATGAGTGCCTGCATGCCGTCACTTGTTTCTTTGTAAGAATTTGATGATGCTTTAGATGATGAGTGGGCTTATTAGCCATAATCTAACATATTCTCTAATTGCAACTCACCCTCAGTTATATTTTCTCTCAGTCTTGAAAGGTTAAGCCTTACTAAAAGCTTCTAATTGTTTTTCTCAGTGTTTAGCGTCCTCTGTAGGATGGCTGAAGACTGGTACATAGGGGTCACAAACAGTAAGGAAAAAACCTAATAATTTAGTTAATAATTTAAAAAAATATTCAGGAATCTGCAGGAATACAGTCACTAATCAAAAGTGCTTGAAATTCCCTGTTGACAGCAAGGAACATTCCACAACACTGATAGAAATCTTAGCATGTTTTGTTATTCTAGGATAAGAGACAAGACTTGCTAACTAGGATTTTTTTACCAGGTGCACAAGGCAAAATTTTTAAAATCAGTTTAATTTCCTACTAGAGGGAATGTTATGCTCTCTTAAACTTCTGTCAGAGCAGTAGAAATAAACTGTATATAGAGTATATATGGACATGTATATATGTATAGAGTAGTTTTAATTTTCTTGCCAGCCTATTCCCCTCTTAAACTGATTTCACTGCAAAAGTCTATTATTCAGCCTACCTGTTCTTTTCTTCATGGGTTCTCATTAATACATATTGAAAAGGGATAAAGGGAGGTACTCTGGGATATAATAAGCAGGATTTTCTTCAAATCCTTTTCCCATTAATATTCAAGGAAATTCTGATTTATTTTTTTTTAATAAGAACAATGTTAGGGTTTTTTTTGGACAAGATTCTATTTTCTGTTAGACTCTTTGTGAAAGGCATTTTGGTTGAAATTGAGAATGCTTGCTTCCTGAAAATAAAACCTTTGTTCCCGGTGGTAAAAAATAAACCAGAAATATTAAACTCCCTGCAGCTCAAGTAATATTAACCTATACATGAAGCATATTTTGAGTATTACAATATATTAATAGTATGTTTACACTTACAAATCAAGATTTAATTATGCAGGCTTTTTAATGAAATTGTATCATGTTCCTGTAAATTTCCCTGCTATGGTTATTATTTCCACGTATTATCACAATGCGACTACTAAAAAAACCTGTGAATAATTTAACCTCATGGGGTTTTTTTTGTTTGGTTTTTCTTTTGTCTTTCAGAAATGAATTCCTTTATTGCAAGAAATCGTGGTTATTTATTGATTCAGAAAGAAAATGGACTGATACTCTTTTGGGTGTTCTGAACAACATGTAAGTGTAATAAGTTTACACCGATTATATCTTCAGTTTAGGTAGTGATTATGATTTGATTTTAACAAAGAAACCTTTGGTTGGAGATTTTTCTTAATTTATATTTTTTTCCACAGCAGAAGATAAGGTACAGTGGCAGATTGTCTGAGGTAATACTTTTTGGAAGATATTTTTATCCCCTTGTTTTACTTTGTACATTAATATTCATCAGGTTCTACTAATCATTCATAAGCTTCACATAGGAAGGTTCATAGCAACACAAGTTAAAATCAGTCCTAATTGATAAGCAAAGCTCTAAAAAAAAAAAAAATTTTACAGGGCCTACCTGGTCAGGAAAATGACCTGGCACTAGATAAATGCCTTTATTAGTTAACTTCCCCCAAAAATAGCAGTATTGTGACCTTTTCTGGTAGACACTGCAAAAACACAACTACACAGTGCCTGACAGAAGTGTAAACTCTGATTAAAATTTTCAGTTTGGAGGAGACACTAAGTAATATTAATGACCTTCTCTGACTTAATGCGCTAGTACAGAAAGGGAGGCTAAAAAGGCTGTTTGTTCTTTCCCACGGCAATGTGTGCGGAGCATCGTGGCTGCTCAGTAGCAGCATTGTTTCTGGTATTGCTAATGAAACAGCAATCTTAACTTTTCTTCTGCTGATGTTTGATTTCATTGCCATAAGCATTTCCTGCCTGAAAAAGACACAGTTCTTGAGGTTGGATCTCTGTTATTCCTTTGAGGTTGGATCTCTGCTATTCCTTTGACTTTTGAAAGGCTAATTGATTCAGCTTTGTTAGTGGTGCTGTTTCGGTCTGGTCTGTACACAAATATTTGTGGGGACAATTCATGGGCCCCAGTGTTCGGAGACTGAATATCTGTCATCCAAGCAGTCATGCAGTCGCACAGAAAGAGGATTTTGAGCATCCTGGTTTTCAGTTTTCAGGATTTCCGTCATTGTTTTTTGAAGAGCTCCAGTCCATGGGTAGAAGCGATGTCCCTGGCTGAGGTGATGTGCTGTGTATAGTGACTAGTCAGAACTCAAATGTGAGGTTTGGCACACAGCCAGTCAACTTGTCTTTGGTCAGGTGAACTTTCCAGCAACTCTGAAAAATAAATTGCTTAAAAAAAGATGGTATTTTTGCAAATAAATTATCAGTTGAAGGAAAGAGCAGTTTGAATCTGTTCAACTGTAGGTGGGGATTCTCAAACTGCGATATAAAAGCTATGCAGTCTGTGTTCTCTGCTGAAAGACTGCCACCAAGAAACTGCAAAATGGGTCCTATCTACAAAAAAGTTGGAGGTGTGGTGTCAAAATTATTGTTTTAACTGGGCAGCTGACAGAGATATTTGTAGCTTCCTGCAGAATTAGACTGATGGAAAAATAAAATCACTGGGCATTCCTTTATCGACATCTAGATAGTTGCTTTTTTCTGGTTCATAAGTACTTTCAGTGTCATGATCAGAGGATTTAAGATCAGTATTTCATTGTTAGGGAAAGAAAATAGTTTTTCCATTATTTCATTGTGAAGATGAATTCTTTCATTTGATATGCTCATTAGATTTTGTGATAGAAGCCGTCAATTTGAAATAAAAAATTAAAAGTCTTAGTGCCCTTTTATTGTCCAGACGAAAAGTTAGGTTGCAGTTGTCCTAAAATGACTGTAGCTATTGGCTGTAACTGATCAGGAAGCCTCAGCTTTCTCTATATGGCATCCCATCATTTACATTTTCTACTATTATAGCACTTAAAATTTTACAATGCCCAGTTGCTCTCCCTGCTTTTTGGAAGAGACTCCTAGTCCTTGTGGTTGTAAAAGGTTAGCACAAGATGTGCTGCACACAGAACTGATTTATTTGCACATCCCTCAGTCTAGCAGCTAACAAGATAACTAAACACACATACTGCAGGTGTTTGATTTTCAGTACATTCAGCAATCAAAAATATTCTGGCAGCCACAGGGTGGTGTCAGTACTGGTGAGAACTGATCTATGTTTTGCAAGAACTTTTTTTCAGATCAGAAAATGCAGATTAGTGGAAACTAAAATGTGTGTCCTCAGTCTTTCATCCCAACTGGCTCCCTGATAACGTTCAGGAATAACAGTGCTGTTCCAGTAGAAGCTAATTAAATGTGGTTCTCTTAGAGAAGCAGTCTGCCACAAAGCCTGGAAGGTAGAAATCGGGCTGTGCTCCTAGCTGGGGTGTTTTGGTGCTAGAAGTAGCTCTTAGGAACCCTGGAGGATGGAGCTGGGGTTAGAGCTGGAGCTCTCTGTGCTTTGAAAAATCTTGTCTGGCTCAGGGGGCTTCACTTCTGGGGTTAAATTAACTCCCACCCTCTGGATCAGCATATGGAATTTTTGAGTACTTGATAGCACATTGAGGATCTGTGAACCTAGGGCATCTCATATGTTTCTTTTGTTTCTGTGCTGTCTTTAATATCTTTCATTTGCTGGAGTTCTTTATGATTCAGTTTGTTCTGTGCTTTTACAAAGTATCATTATTTCATGGAATAGAACTTCTGTTAGGAATTTTATTGCTGTGTGATTTGGGAGTGAAAAATTAATCATTTGAGTAGTGTTGATAATAACCCAGGTACACATTATTTTAAAAGGGTTTTATGTGGATATTATTCTTCAGCTGAAAACATTGTTTGGGATGATTGATTTAATTCTTCTCTCTGGTTAGAGACTTGGCTTCTAACTGGAAGCGTTTTATACTGTGTAGTTACGTGAGGCACTGTTATTTTCAATTCAACAGAAAATGGCTCTAAGTAAGAGCAGAGAAATGAGTGACATTGTGTTAGGAACTGTGTATCACAAAATACACAGCTTCAGCTTGCATGCAAAAACATCATTTAACTGTGATAACAGAAATTAGATTTCAATCAGTATGGTCTTTGTTATTAATCCATTTTTCTCCTTTCATCTGAAGAGGTCCTAATAACACGTTAGACAAATCATACTCTTTAAAAACTGATTTGAAATAAAAATGCTTTTGAAGCCTTGTAATTTCAGGCATGCATTTTGTAATAATAATATGTCTCCTTGCTGCAAATGTATTGATGCACACTTGTAAATGTGCACAATGTTGTTCTTTTATTTTTGGTCTAAGTTTATTGTTAGGAATTAAATAATTCTTCATATTTAAGCAAATTTGCGAGGGAACTGTAGGAGGTACAGTAAGAAGACTGAATTTGAAGACCTAATAAAGACCTTAAGTTCTAAGGACTGGTTATTAATTTGGAGGGTTGGAGGCCTGAGGTTAACTTTTTCCTTTGGGGCAAAAGTGGTGGTGTTTCAAGTAGTTATAAATCTTTGATGTTTCATCAGTTCAACTGCTGTCTGAGGGTGAGGAATTTGTAGTGTGTGCACCCAAGCAAACACTTCTGTGTGCATTCTTTATAGCAGAACTCTCGTATAAGTTAGGCTGCTGATAGAGTCTCAACTGTACATCTTTATGCAGCTACATTCTAGCAGACATTTTTTGTGATACAGAAAATGACACTGATATATGAAGGCTTTTGATCAGCGACTGTGGTTATCTTTTTGGTTTCTAGGGCCAGCTTGAAGAATAAAAGACTTACTGTCAAAGATGTTGAGATATTACTGCTAATTTAGTAACATTTCTTCTTTCTTTAGTTTCTTCTGCTGCTTTTAGTCTAGCAATCCTTAGCTACCTAATATCCCCTTTTAAAAACACCCTTTTGAGGAATGTGTCTATAATGCTCTAACAGGGCATACCACGTCTGGACACTCTCCCTTTGTGCCACCATGAAAGGGAGTGTTGCACCCAAAATTCTTGTCTTAAGGACCTTAAAAGAGTCTCTCAGTTATTGTCTGCTGTCTTAAAACCTTCTGTTTCTTGTAGGGCTGATTTCACCACAAACAAACCCTTTTCCCATACAGAGTCTTGCTTTTCTGTGACCTTAAAGCTGCGTGAGTAAAATTGGATTGGACAAGTGGGATCCTCTGGTCCATGCTGCCACACATGAATTGACAGCCCATGGATAGCAAAACCCCACTCAACCTGAAAAGGGTCCTCTGGATGAATGGAGCCAAAAGCTTGATATATTCCTCCCTCAAAACCCACAAGCTGTAGGGCCTCCTCATGGACCAGTGTCCAGCCCCAAGAAGCTCTTTTTCCGGTTAAATCACACAAAGGCCAGGCTATGATGGAAAAATCAGGAAAATGCTTCCTCCAAAACCCCAAGAATAAGGGATGTGACCAGGTGCGTCTTTGTGCAGTGTTTTTTAGCTGCTCTGGCCTCCTGTGGCCACCCTCGCCCTGGTGGGGCTTCTGCTCTGGTAGCCACTCTGGGGCTATACTGGCGCTACAGGGCAGGGGTGGGACATTGCTTCCAGTGTGCCAGTGACTGACAGCTGCACTAGAGGCTGCAAAGGGGATGGGGCTGTGGGGCAGAGCACCATTCCACCTTCGCTGACTGTGGCCTGCCCCCTCCCACAGTTGTTTTGAGACAGTCATCATTTTTTCAGTCTTTCTCAGACTGTGGATGTGCTGGGCTTATAAAAAATGGATTTGACATATTTCAAGCATTAATGTCTGCAAGAAAGTATAGCTAATATTATAAGGTATCTGAGCCACTTCCACACATCCAGGGCAGAAAGTGAAAGAATAAAAAGAAGGCTTTGGTTAGAGTACATCAAGACCACATGCAGTTCAAGCTAGTTTTCATAAACCTTTATGTATATTAAACACAGTTATTTATGTGTTTAAATTACATTTACTTAATTTCTATTAATTAAACATATTTACATTTCTTAGATACTGTCATCCTTAACAACTTAGTACGCTGAGTGTTATTTATACCATATATCACATGTTAAATACAATCTTATTCCCAAAAATGAAAATTCTACTGACTCATTTGTAGGTTTTCAGTCATCAGACTACAGATCTGGCTGACTGTGAAATTACTACAAAATTTGTTTTGTCACCAGTTTGAAAGTCCCTTTGGAAATAAGATTATGTCCTGTGTATCACCAGTTTATGGTCTTGGCATTTAAAATATTTCTGGTAAATGTGGCATGGTTGATACTGATCATTTAGCTGAAGCTTCTTAAGTTATATCCTAAATGTTGACAAATGTTTAGTTTTTTTCCCTCTAGTGTCCTTAGAGCCTTGATATATTTACATATAAACAGCTTCTGAGATGAAAAAATTAAACAAACATGTTATCTGCTGTTATTTTCCATGACTGTCTTTTAAAAATGCCAGAACAACAATTCTAGATTTGAATTTGCCCAAACTGGGAGTGTTCTTGGTTTTGCAGAAAGGCTTGAAGGACTGTTTAGCTCTTAACCCTTTTTGTTACAGGGCCCTGTGATCTTTTAGGCCAGAGAATTGAAAGCTGTCATAGGTGACTGAAAAATAGGAAAATACTATGGTTTTGTATATACTTGTTATGGATTCTTTTTCTGCTAAATTGAGAGAAGTTTCCTTGGTGCAGACTCAGGGATGCTGCTTTGCTAGAGAGTTTTCCGTTGCTTCCAGAGTTGTTATATTTGCCCTGGCTGCTGCAGAGGTGCAGGGCTGCTGTCACACAGCTGGCAGCTTGGCCCTAACACAGGGAGCAGCTGTCCGTGCACTGTGTGTTAGCGGAAAGGTTGCAGCTGGGTTTGGAAGCAAGGCGCGTGCCAGGACCAGATACGTGATGAAATCATCTTGTTTTGAAGGAAAATTTTGATAGAAGTCTTACAATACTTTGAACTTTGTACACCAGGGAGATGTAAGAGTTGAACTTCTCCCCAGTACTAAAAAGGGGTGTTTGAAATTCCCTAGTTTTGAGGTGTTGAAATCAAAACCGCTGTCGGGTGCTTCTTTGTTGCTGCTGTTTTACTGGCATCCTGACAGTCCTTGTCTTTGTTGAAGTACAATTCTTCTATTTGATAAATGTTCCAAACTGCTTTATTAAAAGAAAAGCCAGATACTCTAGTGATCCTTATGAAGTATATCCTGAATTTGTTGTTAGTTGAGCAAAGGGGCAGAATTGATATGGTAAAGCTGTATCTGTGGTGTGAAAAATGGATACCAAGACTTTCAACTCTGGTTTTTTTCCTCTGGGAACTGCAGTATACCTGAGAATAAATTCCGACTCTTCGTATGCATTTATGTTGTGACTACAGTACACATTCCTAATATTTTCCTCATTAAAAATTAAGGCTAATATATGGTAGTGTAGTTTTACGCTTGCTAGGCACACTTGTTTTTCTAATGGGTCTGCTTCCCTCAAAGATAAGATGTCAGGCTGTGATTTATCTATATGTCTGTCTAAATAATCTAAATATCAATGTCATATAGAAGATGTATCACTTCAGTTCTGGTATTCATTGCCAGTTTTGTTAGAGAATTGTCACTTCTGTAAGTGGAAATACTTCAAGCATTGGGAAAGAGTAATTATGTTTGGATAATTCTGTTTGGCTAAAATAAAACTAAGCTAATTTCTTCACTAAATTCAATTCCAAATCTATTCAGAGTTCTGCAATATTAATTTACCAATATCCTATCCACCACACACATAGTCACTCACTCCTGTTTGCTACTTAATTCTATTTTGTTCTTTCGGAGGATAGATACTGTTCACAATCAAAAATGTCTGTATTAATTCATTCTCATTCATGCCAGCAGTCTGTGTATGTGTATATTATATTTTTTAAAGGCAACATGCCTTTTGATTTGAGAAAACAATGCTGTTAATTATAGTATAGGTATGACCACATACTTCTACCGAAAGAAGCCATAGACTTTCCTTACATTGACTCCCGCTGTAATGAGGATAGTAGGAGAGGAAAATAAGAGCTAGTGAAAATGCATGTTATGAGAAATATCAGCTACTTAATGTCACTTGAAATAGTAAAATAAGTTCTGGTGAAGAAATTTTCTTTACTAGGTAATGTAGCTAAAAATACATGGTAAATCACCAACAGTTGGCTGATGAATATGAGTATGAATAATGAGTACGATTGATAAATAAAGCACATATTTCTCTAGCTTATCTTCTTGCACTTATCTCCATAAATACATAGTGCAAATACACTATGAGAGAAAGGCAAAGGTGCATTAAAATAGGAAGTACCTGAAATTTCACAAGGTGGTCAGCACAAAAGAATTAAGTGCTATGAATTGTTTTATTAAGCAGATATTTTATTAAACAGTCACCCCAGTTCTGTTGCTGGCACCTATATAAGCTTAGATCACATTAAACTCTATGTTGTTTTCTACTTGATATGCTGCAGGTCTTAAGTCATGGGGGGACCTGTGGCTAGAGTAATCTGTGAATGCTATCAGGCAATGTGAAAAATACAGCTACTGTCACCCTAAACACATCTGAGATTAATCAGAGCAGCAGTGTGGCTTTAAATGTTCCTGCAGTTGCACATCATGAACCTGAAAATGGATCACTCCTGTTCTCCAGAACACAGTCAAAATGTCTTGACAACAGAACGAGAGAGCTTTTGCAAGCTGTCTCATGGCTCTGAGGATATAATTCTTGGAAAGCTCCTTGGCTGAGCCCAGAGTAGTAAACCTTGGTAGCACTTGCTGTAAGGGTCTGCAGAAGCCCTTTTCAATCAGCCTGTGAGCTTTGGGTGAGTCAATAATAAGGCAAGGACAGACTACATGTTTACATCTTAGGACATAGTTGGTAGGGACACCCTATTGGGCATGGAGAGCTGCATTAAGTGAAAGAGCTGACCAAAACTATTATTACATCAGTTCTGGAAACACAGAGTAGTCTGTTCTACTGTCCTGACCTGAATTATGGGACCTAGACATCTGAATGCAGGTATAATCTTAGGTGATAGTTATTAAAAATTCTTATATCCTTCCCTTGTTTTTTAAAAATTGAAACAGCTGTGTTTCTGTGAGTTTTAGGTGACTTGATTTGAGAAAAAAAAGGTCAAAAATTTTAAGTTCCTCCAGAAAAATTGGTGCCAAAGAAATCTATTTGAGGATGCTGTGATTTTTCCTAAGGGAATAGTTCTGTTTCAGAGTCCTATGAGACAAAGCTACAACTTACCAAAAGATGGGATTTTACACAAGCTTCACACTCCCAGCATCTCTATTAGAAAGTACTTAGATGATTTTCTATTTCAAATGCTGTTAACTTGGATAAATGCCCATGTTTCATGCTCCAATTACTGTACATGTCTTTTAGTGCTACTACCTTAGTAAAACAATTGGTAAAAATAGTGGCATAAAAATGGTGAATACTTAATTTATATTTCCTATATGAAAAATAAAAAATATAGAAGAAAGCAGCTTTTGTTTTACTTTCACTATATTAGCCCATTTTGAGCCACTTTTCAAGCTTCCATGGAAGCATTTATCCAGAGACATGGAAACAAGATCAGAAATATGAGCAGCAAGCTCTGACTTCCTGCACTTTCTGTGCCCTTTCTGCCAAGCCAGAGCAAATGTATATTTGTTACTCCTCAGTGCATGTTATGAATCAGCAGCAAAAGGAGGGCAGATATTGAAGGATGTCATTCAGGGTGAGACAGAGTCATATTTTTTGTAATTCTTCTGTTATGCCTTCTATTTTCCTTGTGCTATTGTCCTCCTAGGCCCTAAAGCTACTTTAAAGAACAATGCAAAGCAGCTTTGGTACCATACTGACTCAATTTCAATGTCATTAACTCCTCCCCCATCTCATAGAAATTCTCTCATGGTATTCTGAACATTCCTTTTTTTTAATTCTCTTTCATTTTCATAAGCAGCTGTTTGAATGGCCAACAAAGTGCAAAAGTCTCTCTTTTTGATTCGTATAGCCAGAAGACACATCAGACATACAAAATGGACTGAAAAAGTCTATCCAGTGACACTAAGTGGTGGTAGACCACTCAGAAAGATAAAATTCTGTTGTTACAGTGATGATGGAGATGTAATATACATATATATATATATATATATATACAATATATGTGGAGATATATTTATCCAGAATTAAATCCGTTTTTTGTCACCTCCGTTCATAATATGTGTTGTGTTTTCACTAATGGGAAGTAACCTCTGTAACCTTTTTCTTTGTTTGAATGGACTAATTGATGTTTAGATGTGTGCTGTATTTACTCTCGTTGGAAAACAAAACCCAACAACACATTCCTGAAAAATATTTAAGCTTTACAGAACAAATCAACATGCTTTAGAGTGTTAGCTCCATATCTTTATTGACAATTATTCCTGTTTTTATAATACTCCCCAGATGATAATTATTTGATAAACATTATCAGATGCTTGATATTATCCAAAGAAACCATTCTGCTTCTTGCCATGATGGCCTTATAGGATCTATCTTTTGCTGTTTTGTTCTGTGCATTCTATTGCTGCTAAAACACAGAAAGTGATTCCTTTACATGGAATAAAACCTCAAGAAACACCTTTAAAAGCATTCACATGTTCTTTTTCAACATGAAATAGACTACATGTGTGCTTCCCTATAATCAGAATCAGTAGTTGTTGAGTGTAAATGTGGCTTGTTGGTCTTGTTGCAGTTGGACTTTTCCAATCTAAATGATTCCATGATTGTTCAGCTCACAGTTGGCAATTCTGTTAGGTGGTGGGTTAAGGGAGGGCAGGACTGCAGATGGATCACCCTGATTCTGTATTGGGCAATGTGAAAAATACAGCTACTGTCACTCTAAACACATCTGAGATGAATCAGAGCTGCAGAGTAGCTTTAAGTTTTCCTGCTGTTGCACATCATGAACCTGAAAATGGATCGCTCCTGTTCTCCAGAACGTAGTCAAAATTCCATCCCTCAAATATTTTGACCTCTGCTGGTGGAAAACTGCCCCAAGCATTTGCTTGTATGCAGCATAGGATGAGAGATGCATCATCAATCATATCTATAATGTTCCTTTATTAAAGGACATCTTCATACCTGCTTAAATATACTGCACCAAGATAACTTAGTGAACTGAGACATAGACGTTCTTTCCTAGATTAAAAAAAGAAAAAAAACAGTGTATGTAGAAAGTCAAAGTTGAAATAAGAGGCTGCAAACCCAGAGAAATCTGCCACATGTACCGAAAGGTTCAAAGAAACCTAATGAACAGGATGATAGAAGCAATTAAATATACTTAAGGGCAACAATTGCTATCTCTCAACGTATTGACAAATTGGCAAATTCATGGAAGGAATAGAAGGATCATTATATGTACTAAGAGGTTAGATTGTCCCATCTCTTGAATTTTTGGATCTGGATGTGTGCAGAGGACCTTCACCAAAAAATAAACTTACAGAAATAACGCTTACAGAAGATTGCAGAAATAAAACTTCAAATGAAAGCTTGAAGAATACAGCAAGAACGGAAATAGTAACAAAGACTTTTTGTAGAACATGCTATCTGGCTCTGAAGAAATAGTGTATGACAAATGTTTTACAGTTTTTCCTTGTGTTGTTTTTACCGAGAGAGATAATACTACTTTTGAAATGAAAAATTGAAGAAAGAGCTGACAGTAGAATTTCTTCCCTGATAAGACTTGTTGAGCTCCAGAGTCCTACCCTTAGGAGAACTTTTGTTTCTCAGACAAAGGCGATTGAAGGGGAGCCTGATTTTTCATAGGACAGGTATAAGGCTTGTTTGCTACTGTAGGGAAAAATCCATAAAATTCATTTTGTCCCTCTTGAGAACTTTTCTCCTGTGCCGACTTGTGTGTAGCTTCTGATCAAATAAGAGCAACTATTTTACTGAATACCGACATTCTAGAGAACTTCAATAATGCTACTTTTTAGGTCAAGGAGAGTAAAATTAAAAGGGGTAATGTCAGTCAAAGCCTCACTGAAAGATCACAGAGATTAAGGCAAAGTAATCTGAACACAAGAAAAGTAAAAACAAGATACCATTGGCAAATCAGAGTTGTTTAATTGTAAAATTAAGCAGAATAAATAAAGAAGAGAACAGTTTCAGCACAGTGTAGTTTTTTGAGTGGTTGGCAGATTCTGGGGAGAAAGATTCTTCCCAGTCCCCCTGGTGAACTACATACGTGCAATGCTTTGCACTCTAAGGTTTTAAGGCAAAAAAAAACCCCCAAACTAAAGTAACTTCTCATTTGTTATTGCTTTGTCTTTCTGAAAGCTTACAGTGATAGGCATGATTCCTTTTAAACTGGAGCCTGAAACACTCAGGAAGCATAACATCAGTGTTAATACCTAAGATTTAGGATGTTTTCTAATAGATTTTAATCCCTGGGAACATTCATCTAGATTTTCTGAGATAATTTTTCATTTCTGATACATTCCAAGTGATTTATCCTAATGGATTTGCCAGATGAATTACTTGCTTTAATGTTGATTATGCTACCAAGACTAATCTGATAGAGATGATAGTATTTAATGGTTAGAACAATACTGAGAGCTGCTGTTTGTTGGTTGTTTCATTGATAAACTGTCTGAACATTAAATATTTCTTTTCCTTGTTTGGTAGTTGTAAGCAAGTGTTAATCTGTTATAGGTCAATTGTAAAACAACCTTCAAAATTACACCAAAACCTGCTGTCGAAACTAAGTGAAAACAATAATACTGATTTTCTACTGATAGGATAAACCATTCAATGCTTATATATACCTTGTGATTTCAAAAATAATTTCTGAAGGAACTGCAAATTGGTGGCTACTGGCTTATTGCAGTGAAAACGTGAAAGATCAGAATAGTTCTGTCAATAACAAGCTGGTTCTGGTAATAATAAGCTATACTTTTGTTGTAGAAATCTAGACCAGTCCCATACTATCTGAACATGCTACTAGAAAATTGACTCTACCCCAGCCAAAACCAGCACAACTTACTATATATAACAGTCATTAGTTAAAAAAAAATTGTTAATAATAAACCCATTTGCACATACTCAGTAACATTTGCAGTGTATCAATAAAGCTGCATCACCCTTGCATTGAGCAGTTATAAAGGTGAAAAGTTGTCTGACATTCTGGTAATGTAGCTTGCATATATTCTTGTGAAACAAGAAAAAGAAAGGGGTGTATACTCCTTTAGAGAGAGAGAGAGGCCTAGTGCAGCGAAAAGTAGCAGTTAGAATAGTGGTAGATGATAAGACACAGGAACAGGTAAATCATGACGTACGTTTTAATAATTTCATTTTTTTTATTTCTTAATTTAGATTTTTTTGCAAAGCTTTGAGATATTGACAATTTTGGAAAACGTTTTCATTTCATTTTTAAAATATTCATGTTTTGCTAATGCAATGAAAAAAGAAATCATTATGTTTGCAAATGAATATTCTACTTTACTTAAATTTCTTCAGTGGTGCAAAAGGTTGTCAAATATAAATGCTTCAAGAGTATAGTGCTGAAAACCAAAACGTCATTCAACAGTTGTATCATGGCTCTAAAGATCTTCTCTTTTAAAAAGCCTGAATGTATTTTGTGTATGTTCAAAAACCAAATTTTTGGTATGCCAGATTTCTTTTAGGAATACAAAATTCTTGATCTGTGCACTATTTGAATTAGCCATCCCTTTAAAATCCCAGATAACAGAGGCCTGAGCAGGAAAAATAAAAAACCAAAAAAATAAACTGATCCGCTTTAGATGGCAGAAATCAGCTAAGTTGATAGACTGAATTCAGCTCCACTCTGAAGGAAGTGATACCTCATTAACCGATAGCTCAGGCACAAATACTCTGAATAAAAGGCTGTCCCAGTTTGAGACAAATTCAGCCGAATGTCCGAAATGAATGTTCTCTGATAGAAGGTATGTTATAGCCACCCCTCCAGCTGTGGAAAGAATTTTCCTCGGAGGGAAGTGAAAAAAAACCCCTATTTATTTAACAAGCAAAGTGCATGCAGGCACAGGAGAAAAAAAGAATAATGCTAAATAATGAAACCTCTTGCTGTGGAGAGAACCTGGGTAGATTCCAGAGTCCTTTGTGGGTGCGGCTTTCTCCTCTCCAGAGCTGGGGTTTTGGTGTGGGCCGCTCCAGGCCAAGGTGTAAAGTCTCCTGGCCAATGTTCTGCTGTTGTTGATCAGTCCAGAAGGGAAGAAGAAACCAAAGTCCCAGGAAAACCTCTTTCCTCAGCTAATGAATGAGAAACTAGCTAAAAAGCAAAAGGAATATAACTCTTCTCTGCTGCGGAAGTGGAGAAGCCAGCAAGCTTATCTGTGTTTTGAACACAGTGCTGAAGGAGTTCCACCAGCTCTCCCCCCTCTCTCTCAAGGGTACTGACAGGCACAGGATTCAGGTCTGGGCATAGGGCAGATGATAGGGAATTCCGTATCATACAGTCACCCCAGGACAAAGGCACAATCCACTCCTAGACTGTGAGCTCTAGAAAAGCTTAACACTTTCTCAGCTCACCAGTGGATTTTGTTAGTGGGTTTGTGATATTTTTTACACTAGCCCCTTACTTCCCTCAGCTTTAAAAATGAATGTTATATTCCCTGATTATTTGTTAGATACTTTAAGATGAATAATTGTGGAGAAGAATGAAAATTTGATACATATGTTTCAGTAATTCTTGAGCTTTGTTCCTCTTTGGCAAAAAGTGCAAAAAATCAAACCAATTATGAATATAAGTAAAGTTTTCTTTTATTTTTCGTTATATGGTTTAAGAGACTTGGAATGCAGCAGATCATTATTTTTCATTGAGACTTCATTTCTGTGGAACATTTTCAAGCAACTATAAATTAAAGTATTAGTTTATACTACTGCTAATATTTTAATTAAGAGAGCACAACTGCTTCTTTTTTCGTTTTGTCTTCTTATTGTACTTATCTGATTGCACAGTACAGGTTATGATCAATCATGATTCAAGTATAAGTTTAGGTTGTTTTCCCAATTCTGTTGCCTTCAGTCTGACAGCTGCTCCCTTGACATCTCCCCAAACTAGTCAGACCTTAGAAGTAAATAATGACAGGCAAACTAAGAACTGTCTCTCATGCTGACAGTCATTTTTCATTCCTGAAAGATACTGTCAGTTTCTTGGATGACTGCTTGAGCTTCTTGGACTGCAGCCACATTTGTTTTATTTTTGAGAAGTTCAAGAGATAGTGGTGTGAAATGAGTGACCCTTTTCATCCTTCATCCTGAAAGAAACAATGAAAATGACCAGGTTGCTCCATTTCAGCATAAACTTAGCATTTTTTCTTCCTTTCTTCAGACAAAGTGAAAGTAAATGGAATTTTATTCCATTAAAATTGTTTTGACTAACTTAATCCACTGATTTTTTTCTGGTAGTCAAAATGGGCAAAAAACATGTCACCAGAAGTCTTTATTCTTGTACATGCAGTTTGCTAATAGGTTTCACTGGTATTTCTGATCCCTTCAAATAAGTACTGTAGTGAAAAATTAGAAACAAAGGAGAAAGAAGTTTGTTTTAAAAAAGTAGCACTGGGATGTTAAAAATAACTCCTGTGCTAAAATTAGAATTCTTTTTGCTCTTATTATTTCAATGAGGATGCAGTGCCATAAGACCTATGGAGTCAGTCATGTGTGCATGAGGAGGAACCCACAAAATACCAGGAATAGAAAATGCTGACTGACCCCTTAGATAAAAGTTGTTCAACAAATCTGTAAAGAAAACAGATAAATCACTAAAAAGTGTCCTTTTTCTATTCCAGTCATAGAGAAGAAAAACAGGCAGTGTGCACTTTTCCAGTGAAAATGGAATGAATGAAAGGCAATGAAATGTTCAGTAGCATTCTCCATTGAGGGGCTGGAAATTTAAATATAAATAAAGCACTTTCATGATGACAGTGCATCCAAAAAATCCTTTGAATTTAGGCCAAACAGCTCTAGAGAAAATGAGAAATTCCTAATGCTTCCTGCCAAAGAAAAACAAATATGATTCCAAATTGAAACCCATGAAGACAGTTGCATATCTGTGGTTATGATATACAGTGGAAGTGTTGGTTGTTGTTTGATTACATGCAAACCAATTGTAGGTCATGGATTTTAACCCTCAATACAAACAGAAGATAGGGTAACTATTGATCTTCTAGCCTCACTTCATGATCTTCTGCTTTTACTTTTCAACCAAGTGTACATGAAATCCACATTTTATAGTTAAGAAAAAAAAAAAGAGACAAACCACATTGAATTTCATTCAACAAAAATACATAGGAATTAAAGTGGCAATACAGTATAATGTGCTTGCATCTTTTGTTGTTTTCTGAAATCTTTCTTTTGGTACCTTGGACTTTGTATTTTATCTCTTTGCAGATGTAAAGTATGTATAGATACAGGTATTTAACACAGAGCAGATATTCAGGGTTCCAAGTTATTCCATGTTAAATAGTAAGCTAATTTGTACATGTCCTTGTCACTACATGGAAAACCTTGATAGTAAGTCTGGGGTTCTTTTTCTCAAAGGAATGTGTCCAAAATCTCAAAAATCTCATATCAAAAGAAATGAATATGCCATGTTATTAGTGGTTGTTAAGGTGAATGGAGAAATAACATGAGAATGAAATACCATTATGTTTGGTGTATAGCTAGCCTGAATAATCTATATAATTATAAAAATTACAGAAATCAGATATTCAGAAAGGGATTAGGCATGTAGAGTTAATAATGAGAGTATCTGCAATGGCATTAGTGAAGAGCATATCTGTAAGGATTATAGTATTTATTATTACAGGACCTACATTGAACACATTCTAGGTATTAGAGATAAAAGTGCTTCTTTGGTTAAAGTATAATTGTAAAAGTCTCATTTCACTGTTCTATTAAGGTTAAAATAATGGAGCAACTCAGATTTAATATGGCACTTTCAAAATCAGGGATTTTTTTTTGGAGTTACAGATATATTGTAATGCCGAAGGCAGCAGAAATAGAATGGGGGGAAATTCCAAATATGAGAGAGAGAAACTTAAATGATGAATGTCTTTGTTTTGGCAGCGCAGAGCATCATCTTGTTTTTGGTTAATCGCTGTACAAATTTTATGGTCTATAATTATCTTTAATTATAGAGATACACAACCATTATTATGCTGAAAGGCAGATGATAGTTGTGCACAGTCAAACAACCTTCTTCTATATCTCTTTATTTTCTGGAAAAGAGTATAGGATTATAATACTCGTAGGTGTTTCTTCTGTCAGTTTTGGAGCAGTATACATAACAATTATTTCTATTATCAACTTTCATCACTCATTAAACAACTTTGAAGAAATATCCTGCTTTGTGTCAGTAGCTGGCAAAGCAAAGTGGTAGAACAGCAGCAGGAAGATGATGAGGCTATAACTGTATTGGTGTTTCACTCTCCAGATGATCTGAGGCACTGGCCTAGTACTGCTGGGGAATGGCAGTCCTCTGTCACCCAAAATTTACCATGGGTGCTTCTCAGTCAGGGGTGACTGAGTAGTTTCAAGGTCAGGAAGGAAATACTATTAGCACTTGAGAGATCCAAAACAAGCTTTGGATAGTAAGCAGTCTGGAAATGTGCCTGCAAAATGCTCCAATGTAGATTTGCTGCTCCCTGAGGGAAAGAAACTTCTCTGTGCCTGGTGGACCATATTGAAACCATTCAGTGCTGTGAAGGCACTTGATTACACAACTGGAAATGAGTTACAAAAGGAAAAGCAGTATATCTTACTTTCAGAATTTAAATGAGACATGGTTTTGCTTCTGAACAAGCAGGAATATATCATGGGGTATATGGCTGTCTGTCAAAGCTGGTAATGTAGTTCCAGGTCATTCTCCTGAGTATTATTTCTCAGAAAAGGCTTCTTTCTGGAATCAGCACTCCTTAATTTATCAAACATCAGTAATATATAATCGGAGGACAAGTTGCAGTTTTAATAAATACATGTTTTGCTGATACTTCTTTTTATTGAAGGAGGAGAAAAAGTGCAGGGAAAATGAGAAGTTATATAATATTAATTGTATATTCTTTGAAATATCTTTGTTGTGTTTCACACAGTTTTTTCTGGCTCTGAAAACAAGTACTGCAGTTGTAAGGCCATGTGGATGCATAAGACAGAAAAAATGGAGCCATGGACAGTTCAGTTCCTTTGGTTATAACCACAGAACCGTGCAAGAATTATTTTTGTGTTGTTTACAGGTCAAGGAAGTATATCCCCCTTACTTCCATTTTCAGATCACCAGCAGCCTTTGACCAACCTGCTTTGTCTTTCACTTAAAGACTTGATCAGAGAAATACTCATGCCATCTTCCCTTTTCCAAGCAAAACTGGAACATACAAAAACCTTCTGTCCATACAAAGGAAAACTGCTGCTACAGTGGCAGAGATAGGGCAGCTTCCCAGTGGCTTCCTGCACCTTGTTTCTTGCTGTCTCCCATGCAGAGTAGAGAGGAGAGACTGCTCTTGTCCATGATGCAATACTTGTGAGGTGTGCAAAGAACTGACACGCAGTCGGGCTCTTGAATCATCAGATTTAAGTTTTATTTAAATGCTTGTCAGGTTGGGTTTGAATCTGCTTTCAGTGTCATCTGTTGGTGCTACTCACATGGCTCTGTGTAACATTTGACTTCATTTTGTTAACAAAACTATGAACTTATGAAGTCCAGGGATCAAAAAACCTGACACGATTAATAAATTTGAGACAGGAATTTCTGAGATAGCCCATAAATATTCTCTACTTTCATCATGATTCCATTATTTACCTGAGATTGTACCTGCTTTTTCCTTCAAGGGGCTACTCTTGTTTGTTTGTTTGCATTTAAGGTTGTTTTATGAGGAGCCCTGGAGACATGCAAAGCATGGCTTCATGCTTTCCCAACCACTTTGTGTCAGAGGTGCTTAACTGTGGTGGAGGTTTTGTAATTGCTGAAATTTTACATAAAAAACATTTCTGGTTTCCACTTTTTGTTATATCTGCACAGACAAGAAAATGAACCTTTGTTGTTTGTGATATGCTCTTTGGTGGTCATCTTACTCAAATATCTGTCCATTAGGAAAGTTCAAGCTGCCCTAAAAGACATTTCACAAAAGCAGCTAAAAATGCACAAAAATACCTTATTTTAGCCAAAATAGATCTAAAGAACAGCAGTCTAGTGCTTCACATCTCTCTTCCTAATTCCTGAATCATGTGCTTTTTCTTTTGCAACTTATATTGGCTGTAGGTTACAGCAGCTGACCAGCTTTCCTCTCTTTGCTGAATGGAACTTCTACTTCATAGTACAATACAATTTTTATAATGCAATTTAAAAGACTCCTCATTTCGGGATAGTTTTAATATCTTTAGAAAGAGCCATCTTTTGAATATTAGCTATGCCACGTAATTGTTATCCAATATTTCTTTTTCATTTATCAGATTATTATTCACTTACTGTAGAGTTAGGGAAAGATTGTGTTGCCATCTGAAGTATGAATACATTGCTTGATATACAGAAAAGTCCAGACATACTTTTCCAGAAATCAGCATTAAAGTTATATTCTTGAGTATGGCTATTTATGGTTTTTAAGGGTATAAATATTTTGAAATTCTACTGTTTTCTTAAAGTCTGATTTGTTACATTTTTTTGGGTTTTTTATAGCTCATTTTTTTCATGGCTAATGTCAGCATGTATAATAGGGTGGCAGCTTTGAAAATTGTCACTTCCTTGAGTGGGAGTCAATAATTACAAGATCACACAAGGAAAATTGTATATTAAAATATTATGGGCAGTGGAGGAGGAATTTCCAGCAGAGGTAGAGAAAATAAAAATTCAGTAGCAAATTTATACTGTAAAAGTCTCTTTTATCTGTTTCATATTCAGGTGATGATTTCAAATTGCAGTAAACAATAGCATCTACAATACTCAGAGGAATAGTGGCTTCCTTTATGAGGGAGATCTGGAAGAGGATGACATAATTAGTGTAGAAAAATAAGAAGTGAGAGGCGACTGTGTTTATTTTCTCTAAATGCATGAAGACACAAGTAAGTGCCAAAGCAGGAAGAATCTGTTAGAATCCAGTGCTGGCTGAGAGGTAAATGGAGACATTAGCCATGAATACATTTTGGTGGAGTATTTTAAAAAGGAGTTGTATAGTCTAGCTAGAAAAGAGCTAACTTTCTGGGGAAAGGGAGAATTCTTATCACTGTGCTTGACAGCTTCAGATACCTTATGACTGTTTGCTTGGCAGCAAAAAGTTGGATCCAGTGACCTCTGAATTCTCAGGTATATATTTGTTGTCAGTTTTTCTCTCTTCCTCCAACCCCTGGCATCTCAATACGCAAAATCTTCTCTTCTGTCTTTGGATGTCTATCTTTTCTGAGAGAAAAGATTTTTGTTCATTTCTTTCCCTTCAGTCAGTGGGTCTTGCCTAGGAGAACCACAAAAGATTTAAAACATGAGTAAAACCAGCTGTTCTGCTGAGTGCTCCCATTGAAAATAGCAGAGCAGTTGGGACCAACTTCAAAATGTGTCTCTTGATTCCAGGAGAAGGTCTTGCTAGTCAGGCTGTATGCAAACGTAAAAGGTCTTTATGTGAAGACCTCTGTGGGTATGGCCAACAGGGTATGGTTTGAAAAAGGAATATGGTGAAGCTTGAGGAACACTGGATCTCTATTCCATATAGGCACCATCCAGTGAGTATCACATTTTAATAGCTTCCTTTTATTCTTGATGTTCAAGTTACATTAAGTAAAACTATTAGACTGAAGAGATTAATAGTAGAAATGGATGTAACAAGCTGATACCATGTAAAAGTATTGAATTTCAGAAGGGGTCAGTCTTTAAGGTCTTTGCTGATAAGGTAAATCACTGTAAAAAACTATTATACTACAGCAAATCCATTATCCAAAACTGAAACACAACCCTTCCTCTGGGGTGATGTATGGCAGCTGTTCAATAACACACACAAACACTGGAGAGTAAAAAGAGATTAAAAGGATAGGATTGTAACCATGTGGTCACCACTAGAGTAAGTATATAAAAGGGAAAAATTTTCAGATGATGCAATATTTTTTTTCTTTACTTCTACTGGCAGAGGTTAATAAGAAAAACTGAAGAAATCCTCAGAGAACCCACTGTTCACAGGGCTGAATTATTTTACAAATGATGACATTCAAATTCGGCTACAATTCAGTTTAGAATACACTTGAAAAGGCCTGTGATGGGATGAACTTTTACAACTAATTTTAGTCTTTATCAATAATTCTTTTGAGAGCTATTAAATTGTTGGAATTTTGAAGAGGAAAAGGACATTTTTGAGTGTCAGGGGTGTGTATTATGGCTATCCTTGTTGGTATTTCCCTTGGAATGCTGGAATACTGGAAGTATAAGAGCAGATCCTATATGGAGAAGATTTCGTGTTCTGCCTTGCTTATGTTTAGCAAACTTCAGCTAATTTGAAATCTGCTAAAAAAAAGTGTTTGAATTCAGCAGTACCCAAGAATGAATATTTTTACTGTTTTTATCTAATTTGAGAAGGCAGAAGCAAAGATAAACCAAACAGATGTCATATATCAAACAAAGGTCTTTCCATAGTAGTTTCTCTGCGATTGATAAAGAAGAAAATTCTCTGTTTAGGATCTTGAAATACTGGAGCATGCAGAACAGGCTGCTTGGTGCAGAGGAAGGAGATGGCCTCTGATCATGCTCACAACATGCATCACAACATGGCCTGTGTTCATGCTTTAGTCACAGTCACAGATGGCTGTGCTTTCCAGTTTTCTTTCAATAGGTTCAGTACTTCTGTAATTGCCCTTCCTTTCTTTTATGATGACTTTCCTGGTGGTGAAAAGGGTATCAGTCAGCAGCCCTGAAGATTATGATCTCCTTTACTAGAGATTAGGTTTGGAGTACACAAATGCAATGCAGTTTTTGAAACTGTCAGTGTACCTCAAGCCTCACCCACTGAAACCTTGTTTATAAACTGGAGAACCTCTGTTTCCACAGCCTCTTCACTGAAGAGTTTATAGACAGTCTTCATCCTTCTGATTCTTCTATTGAAGCAGCACTGCCATCACCATGTGGTTACATTGGCTTGTTCCAAGTAAATGAGGAAAGCTAGAAGTTAAACAGTTGATAGACTGCCTAGAGCTCTTCAGTGAATTGATTATATTCTTTTAATACTACTTTACTGTTCTTGAAAATTTGCACTGTTGTTTTGAGGGTTGAACTAAGTTTAGCTTTTGGTCTTTCACCAAATCTGATTTTGTTGTGGACTTTATTGGTTTAAACCACACACACACACATCCTTGACCCTAGTAAATTTGTGCTATGCCCAACTATTCAAAATGTTGAAACCGATAAAAATTAAAAACACATCTCTTGTTGGTATCAAATATTTATATATCTATTGTACAATCTATTTATTGCATTGTAGTTGATTTTACATCTTATGTCAAACATCTGAGTTCAAACAGGAAAATTCAAAGATACCAAAATATCACTGGTAAAAGCAGTGTTATACCATCACTTATAGTAGCTGACTGCTGCATTTCAAGTAATTTTGTAGTTACTTTGAATGCTCATAAAGTTATCAAAATAAATGATTACAAATCCAGTCATGGCCAAGTGCAGAAAGAATTATGCTTAAAGATATTTTAGCCAGATTTTTTTATTTTTAAGTGAAAAGATAAGATTTTTTCATCTAATTCTGAAAATTACTTTAGACCTTGAAAACAGTTTATACACAAAGCAGCACTTTCTTTTCTGCATTAATACTGTAGCAAGAGGGAAAGGCCTTGCAAATTAATACTAATAAAACCACAACATTGAATTCCTTTACGAAAAAGATAAAACAGTGCAGCATAAACAGTTTGTAGAGCAAATAATCTAATAGTCCATACACTATTTTTGGAGAAGAGGTTTCGAAGTGGAAAATATTTTCAGTGACTTTATGTTTATCTGAAGAAAACCTGCAACAAGCAATTTTAAAAAGTAACACTAAGTTTTAATTAGAAACTAATTAACCCTTCTAGAACTGGTACCGATTATAGGAAGATATACTCTGTGTGTGTGCAGAAGGATGAAATCAGAAACACAGATGCAATTCTTAGGGAAGCAGAGGTTTTGTGGCCCCAGTAAACAGTGCACACTGCATTGAGGGGAATCAGTGGATGAATCAACTCTCCTGCTGCTCTACCACAGCAGGTCTTTATTAAAAAAATTTGCAGTTTATCAGGAAATTTTTGTAGTGCTCTGTATTGTGCACTCTGCTGGTGTCCAGCTCCAGCACCAAGATCTCTCTGAAATCTCTCCTAATTAAAAATTTACCCGCACCAGAAAATTTGTCTTTGATGGTAGGTTGTTATTTTGGTTTACTTGCTTAGCCGTTATTTTATTCTCTGCACCACATCAAATTTAGCTGAAGTTTCTGTGCTCAGTATTAAAGAGCATGATACAACATTCATATCTGAAAGGGAAAAAATTTGCTCTGAGTTTTTGTGTTTGTGCTGTGTTGCATCCTAAAAATGTGATGTGTTTGTGATGTGTTGCCTTCTACAAAAAGCAGCCCAGGTAACTTGGTTGTACATGTTTTCACTAGAAACAAGAACAGGAGATATTGAGTAACAAGATAGGTAACATGCATAGTTGCTGCATTACATTTGTGATCAATTTGAAACATTTTGCACTTAAAATGATATCTGAAGTTAATAAAGTAGCTTAACATCATTGTTCTTTTCATTTTCAAATAGTGCAATTCAGATGTTTTGATGTTGAGGTACTTAATATGAGTTTGCATAAAGAATGGATATTATCTTTGGCTGCTAATACCCTGTATAAAATTACCAGATACACTCATGTATATGAATGAAAATATACTTTATTTGTTTGTATGTCCATCTAAGAGAAAGGTAAAAATCAAGCCCAAAATCTGATGTAACTTTTTCAGATCGAACTCCCTCAAAGATAACTTCATCCCTTACTTGGCAATATTTTAATTCAGCACCAATTTGACTTTTAAAGATATAGTCTTTTAAAAAATTTCTTTTACAACTGCAGTCAATTAACATGGCATATGGAAGGAAATTCAGTTGTTTTATAACTTTTCCATTAATAAAAAAGAAACCACAACCCTATAGTTTTAAGGTAGCTTCATTGCCTAAAGATTGGTGGCTATGTGCATATTTGGCAACTTTTGGATGAAGGCAACTTCTGCTTTTTCAGCTTCTATCCAGTCCATGAATCCATTTCAAAGTTAAGACAGATTATTGTAAAATCTATATTTTCCTCTCTCTAATTTTAAATTATAAGACTTATTTTGGTTCACTAAAGAAGTATGAAATTATTTCATAGCCTCATTAAAAAAAGTCACATCTAAAGTCTGACTTACTAAAAGAAGATTTTATAGAGTTCATATGGTACACTGTATAATGAGTCCATGGCAAGAAGTTTTTATTGTGTCATTTGGACTTTCTGTAACAGTATTTTCTTTTACATATTTTTGCAGGAGCTGGAGGCAGATCTGTTGACCTTCTTATCATTATGTCAGGGTTCATTAAATACCTGCCGAAATTAGGGAAAAGATGGGGAGATAGAAAGGAAAAAATCAGAGAGAAATAAGGCTGAATGACTCAGACAAAGTGGTTCTTCTAAGATGTTGAAAAGGAAGCATAAAATATCTTTCCTAGCAAGCAAAATTAAATCTAAACTACTTTTTCTTTCATTCTTCACACCATATTTAACTTAAGGACATAGGCTATGTGGCTGAACAACCAACTGCTAATACTTCTCCAGTATTTATTGTCTTCAGATTAGAAACGTTTAACTCCTGAACATCTTAAACTCTCCAAAATAAGAGAATATTAATTGTATTTCTTCTATTTGTTAAAATCAATCTTCAACTGTCTTTTTCAGAATGAAAAAGTTGAAAAATTGAAATGTTGGTCCTTATGACTAGAGTCAAACATGTCTTCAGTCTCGTTGCACTCAATTCGGAATAGTGACACTGGCCAGATTAGCTAACCAACTAAAGCTTGTAACCTCTGTTAGATGACAAATGTAGGTACAACTAAACTATTAAACTATTCCTACTATTAAATTAAACTATTCCTACTAATTATAGAACTCTGTCTTGCTAATGATAATGCAACCTCAGATTGTGGTGATTTAATTTGTTAAGGACACACTTTCTAACTGGAACCAGACACACTTTGTTTGCCAGTGAAAGCTGTAATTTTTAATTGATACACTTGTAGGATGCTCTTACTGTTTCTAAAAACAAAAGAAATTTTCGTTCTGGCACTTCCGTAGTAATTGTTATCATCAGATAAAATAGGCAAAAACTGTAGAAAGAGTGGGGTATGTAGCACCAGCTTGCTGCTTTTTAAATTTGCAATGGAGACTTGATTTAGTTGCCTAAATCTAGCCTCCAGCTGCCTTTCCAGATGGGCATGAGTCTCCCATAGATCCTGTTATATCTGCCAGACTCCTGACAATGTCTCACATAATCCTGGAGCATGACAAATAGCATTAGACGTTTATATTTAAGCAACAGATTGAGCCCTGTGTGTTTAAATACCAAGAGTATATGTCATTAAGCTTTACTGAGGCACTTCAAGGAGCATTGTGGAAAAGTAAAGTATTTCTGAGCTTGGATCAGAACAAATTCAGTGGTTTAGTTCATTGTGAGTCAGGATTTAACTGCAGGCCATCAAAGGAGACATCAGTATGAGTTCCACAGATGAAATTTTTTTTTCTAGACTCAGGTCAAATTCAGTATTCATTTGGAATAAGACTTTTAGGTATCCCAAATAAGGCTTTCTAATGATTCTACATTAAAAAAAAAAAAAAACCAAAAAACCAAAAAAACACCCAAACCAACCAACCAACCAAAAAAACCAGCAAAACTTCCCAAAATCAAACCCACCAAACAAGAAAACCAGAATGAAAATACAAAAAGAAAAAAAAAGTAATACATCTCCAAAAGAACAGTGATATTAATTCTGGTTTCGTTGCTATTTAGAAGTTTGGCTAATTCTACTTTGTCTCAAAGCCCCCTATGGTTTTTAAATGGATAAGATATTTACATCTACCTACTAATCTAAAGGGCTGACAGTGTTCATCTGTGCTGTTAAACCACTGCTGTGTTCTGTCTCATAGTTGGCTGCACTTCAGTAGTAAATGGAATTAGTCTATTATTATAGAGATGTGAAGTGCTTTGAGGTCTGTCAGGATGTATATTTTGTGACTGCTTGCCAAATAGGTAAATATCCCAACCATTTTACACTCTTAAAAAAAAGAAAAAAAATTAAACGCTATGTTGTCATTTGCATTATCATTATTACCACTTTTTAGCTTTGCAGGGAACAGAAATCCTGAGGAAGAAGTGTTACACTGAGAATTATCCAGGCACCTTTCTTTTAGAAATACACAATAGGTATTTCAATAACAAGGAAATATATTCATCTGCATTTTTTTTTTAGGTTTCAGCTCCTAATTTTGTTATTTCTTTTAATATTTAGGCAGATGAGGAATTAATGCAGCATTGTATGTCTTTGAATAGGAACTTCAGAAAATTTGGGTGTCTCTCACTCTTTTTTAGGAAGGAAATTCAACACTTTTTACAAAACTAAAAAGGAGAAAAAATAGTCTTTGTATCTGACATGTTTTAGTGACTTCAGTAGTGATACCATCCAAGAATAATTTAGGTTGGAAGGGGCCTGTGGAGATTGTTTTGTCTGGCTGCACACTTGAAGCAGAATCAGCTTAGTTAGATGAAGCTGCTCTCGAAGCTTGTTCAGTTAAATTCTGAACATCTACAAAGACGTAAATTCCTCAGCTTCTCTGGGCACCTGTTTCAGTACTTGATCACTGTCCCTGTGAAAAGGGTTTTTTCCTTATATCTAATTAGAATTTCCCTTCAAGCATCTTGTGTCTGTCGCCTCTCACCCTGGCACTGTGTTACCTCCAAGATAATTCTGGATCTGTCTTTACCTTCTCACTGAGTAGTTCATTGTGGCAATAAGATCCCACATCAGATTTCTTTCTTTGAGGGATTGAACAAAATCAGTTATCTCAGCATCTTCTGGCACATTGGGTTCTCCAGTACACCAGACATCTTGCTGAATTTACAGGGATGGTTACCCATTCTGGTATGGCACGATCTTTCTTATACTCAAGTCTCAAATTTAAAGCACAGTATTGAAGATGCAGACCCAAAGATACAGAATGGCGGGCCATAATCCCTTGTGTTAACTTGCTGACCACAATCTCTGTTACTGCACATAGCCCAGTACGGTTTAGGTCATCTTTATCACAAGGATATATTGCTGTTATGCTTCTTTCTCTCCAGAAAGCCCCTAGCCTGTCCTGTTGCACAGGTTGTTTTATTCTAAATGCAAGGAGTTTGCATTTTCATTTATTAAGCTTCATTTATGCTGTGCATGCATGCGTGCAGCATGGGAATCTCACAGGAGGAATGAGAAGTCGACGTGCAGTCACAGAGCTATGATCTCATTGGAATCACAGAGTGGTAAAGGATAGGTTACATAATTAGTAGGCTTCTTTGGATATGTATCAGGATAGTAAGGAAGAGGAGATGTGCTTTGTCCAATGAGCAGCCTGTCGGAAAGGGGCGGAGCTGTTTGGGAACTTAAGAGCAAGGACTAGATCAGCAAGTGTGGCATTTTGTGGGCATTTGCTATAGAAAACCTGGTCAAGAAGAAAAAGTAGATCAAACCTCTTTCTGGAGAACTAGAGAAAGTGTCACTATCAGAGGCATTAATCTTTAGTGGTCACTTGAACATCTTCTGCAAAGACACCTTTACCGTCCAGGTCTCTTGTGAGCATCAAGGGCAGCTCTTGATACAGGAAATAAGGAAGCTGACCAGGGAAGATGATCCAGTAGACCTGGTAGACCCAAATAAGGAAGAAATAGTCAGACTTGTAAAGTCTGATGGGAGAAGTAACCATGGAATTCTGGGTGTTAAATTATGGTTACTCACCCACCGTGCTTGTATTGTGTAGCAGTCAGACACTGAGAACACAGATGCTAAAATGCTGTAGGTTGATACTGAGACTTTACATTGAGGGTTTGATGATACTGCAGGTGAGTGCTAGAGATTGGTGTAGTGTGTATTCTGCCAGGATCTTGATTGCCACTATTTCTTTACTAAACTTTTTTGGGTTTTTTAGGGGTTTTTGTTGTCGTCGTTGTTTTTACTGAAAGATATAAAAATATAGGATAAATGAGAATAGGGGTATTTTGGGAAGGCTAGGCCCAAATAACTAACATTGAAATGTTTCCACAAATTCCTTTGCAACCCCATTATTTATACAGAGGGGAGAAAGAAAACCCCCCACCCAAACCATTAATGGAATATCTCAGGCCAAAAAAATCCTGTACTTGCTTCAAGGCAGATGATCGAGAAATGTGTATTACTTGTTTTTTTTTTTTAATTCTTCATGAACAAAAAAAAGCACAGAATTATCAGGATTTTAAATTTCTTTTCAAGACAAACCAATAGCAGAGAGACAGCACAACAATTTGAAGCAAATTACAGAGAGATTGATTAAAAAATAGTCTGTAAAAGGTTTATTTTTGGACAGTAGCAATGAAGGTATTTTTATTTGTTGAACTCTTAGTTTGTATAAATATCTGACAGTTTTACAATAAACTTGCTTCTTTACCCAGTGATCTGAAAAAGCAATTGGCTAGGCAAAAGTGGGCTGATAAAATATTGTAGCGTCATCTTTACAATGCCAGAATATTGGAAAAGAATCACAGATTGTTTTCCATTGTAAAATGAAGGGCAAAGATGAAATGGATTAATGTTGCTTCTAATGATGTACATTATAGTGAGCTGTATGCGGTTTGCAATTTTTATGGTATTTGGCTTTCAAACGATAATTTAATTCTTGTGAAGAATCTACTATGAACTAATTTAAAATATTTCTTTTGATGTTCAGGCCCTAGCAGAGGGAATTTCTATGAACTGCCAAAGTAAGACTTGCATTAAGGTGCACAGGATTTTAAGTACCTTCTATCACTTAATTGTAGAAAAAAAAATCCCTCTTATTTCAGGGCTTGTGGTTTCTTCTGGGAATGCACTGATGAGGAATTGTTTGGAGAACAGTGAAGCTAAACAGAAAACAAAGCAATAAATATGCTCAGGGGTAAAAAAAGTTTGGCTTCTGATACTGAAATTGCCTAGTCCTTTTCTCCATTGTTGGCATTTATGAAATGAGCATAAAAATATTGCAAAATAAAATCAAACTGGTAGAGAAACTCCAGTAGAATGGCTCTGGGAATTCATGAATTTTCAGTCATGTTCCAAAATGTCTGTAACTTATTGGGAAAGAAGTAAACAGGCTTCTGTACAGCCCAGAAATTATGATTCATGGTAGCAGCAAGGCTAAGTTGTAATACAGTCTAAAAAGAGAAGACAGCACCAGGTGTGCTTGAATAAATAGATTCCAGGTGGTATAATCTCCAAATATTGGATGCCACATGGAAGATAAATTTTTCATGAACTGCATCCCAGTATACAAGATAATGTAAGAGATGAAACATTTGCACCAAGGTTAAAAATACTCAAAAATAAGTGAAATGTCAAGTATATTTCTAGCTGTTCTCTCAGTTAGCAAAAGCCATTTCAAAATCTCTTGACAAACATAAAGGAAAACATGTGTGTGTGAATTTTGAATAGGTCCCCTCTTCCCTGATTCCAAGTTAAAATCCTGAGAACTGCTGGTTGTGAAAAGATTTTAGTAGCATGTACAGTACAGGTCACAGTTTAGCTGAAATACTGAGATTAATGCAAAAAAACCTCAAAGACCCTACTAGCTACAAAGCCCACAAGTGTCATCACTGGTTTGTCATAACATATGCACATTTTTCATTACAAAATGCATATACAGCATTCAATAGGCATTTTTATTGATTTTGTTCCCCCTGATCTGGAAATTGCTAGGTACACAGTGTCTTTTTAGACTGACAATTTGCATCAAATGAATAGTTTTGAATATCTGAAAATTCTTTTTTTTCCTGTAAATTTGGATTTAAATTCTCTTTGAAGCTGGCAATAACTCTACTGAGTGAAAACTAGAGTGGGGTCATATTCCATTCTCTCAGTCTTCTTGCTAAGCCATATGGACTTTGGGTTCCCTATAGCTCTGAAAAGTGTCTTTCTGTCACCACTCTGGCTTTACTTGTAGAAATCTATTTTGCACTTATTTCAGTAAATCCCACAACAATATGTTGAGATCCCTTTTTTTGCGGTTCTTCAGTGCAAAGCATCACAAGAAGCGTGGACTGGTCATTCCTGCAGTCACTCGTCATTCCTAGTGCTGGCAGTGCACCAGAGAGAAAACAGAACACAGGATTTCTCCTGCTCCTTTAAGTAAATAACAACATATAAATGTTGCTTTGGTGACACAAAAGTGACCGCAGTGTTACCTGTTGTTCTGGCATCACTGCAGAAAAATGTCTAAGAAAGAGGCAGCTGAGGGTGTGGGAGCATCTGACTGGAAACATGCTCTTGGAAGGAGGCAACACATGGGGCAGGAACAGCCTTGAAGGGCTGTGGCCTGCAGCAAGGATGCTGAGAAAGAGAGCTGCAGGAAAACCTTAAGGAGCAAAGAACATCTGAGAAAAGGGGCAAGAAGCAAAGTGTGGGAGAGTAAAACAGGAAGAAGCAAAAAGCATTTGAGGGGAAACGTTACGTACATAACATTGACATCCAAGTGTTTGCTTGATTGCATTCTTTTTCTGCCCCATGCTCACTTGGTGATCAACAGTAAGTGTTAATTTGCAGTAAATTAAATCAAGTAGAAATTTCCGAATTTAAGACTGTTGTTTGTTGCATATACACATAAGGCTGAAAAAGGAGATTATATACCTAGCACTAAAATAAAGCAACAGTGACTGAAAACCTGAACAGCTTAATTTCTAAAGCTAAGCCTGATGTTAGGCACCAATTGTTTTCTCAGAACATCTGTATTTTAGCTTTTCAGCCTGGGAAAGCAAATATTTGCAACCGACCACATTTCTGGTAAAGCGTTAAATTGTTTCTACTACCTGCCTCATACAGGGATAAATACTCTCTCACATAATTGGCTTTTCATGTGAGGGATCACCAGGAAGTAGTGCTTACATTACTCCCTTGGGATTTAATATAGTCCTAAGCATTTGCTTTCTTTGAAAATAATTAGAAATTACAAAAATATTTCCAAAAGCACATATAAATGTTTTTGCTACATTTTCACTGTCAGTATGCATTTAAATAAAACACACTTCCCCCATACACACCCACATACAGAAACTATAGGAACACCCTTATGAATTCTCTCTCTCTGCACTGCAAATGTCCCTTCATCCTTTACTTTTATATTTAGTGCTAGGACCGCTGGTTTTAATAGTGCCACTCAAATGCATAGTTATGCTCACATGTACTTGGAGGCTTGTTGCCCTAGGGTTTTCTTTCCTGGAGTTTAGTGGTCATAAATCGCTTCAGTAAATCAATTTTTTGTAGGGTTTTGAGGAGAGTAATCTGTTGCTATGTCTTCAAATGTCAAAGGAAAGACATGCCCTACCCCCACCACACCCTGAGCTTCTGAAAACAAGTTAGAAGATTCACATTCTTCCTTCAATGCAATTTAAGATCTGTGAGATCAGCCACCAGGAATGATAAAACTAGGTGATGACATTTTCTTTATCCTGGTGAGCATATTCTGTAGAAGTGCTCTGTGAATTTAATTATGGAATCCAAATATCATTGTATTCATCTCAAAAAACCATCAAAAAACCCCAGTGAGCATCATGGAATGGTTTGGGTTGGAAGGGACCTTAAAGATCTTTTAGGAAGGGCAATCTTTAGAAGGTGAAGAAGAGCACATAGGTAGAGTTGAACAGTTTAGAGTCACCAAGCTAAAATACTATTATGTCTTCTCTGGGTGTATTCTAAGGTAGTGTTAATTTTCCTATCAGGTAGTTTGACAGATTATTTGACAGAATAATACTAAGAAATGCAAGTATTTCCTCTCCCTTAAGCTATTTTCTATGGCTTTTAAACAAAAATTATAAGAAATATCCTTTATTTCAAACTCAAACCCTGTGCTTTCTATGAAAAATACAAACCTATTGCCTCTAAATTTAATTTCCTCTATTAAATTGCACACAAACTATCCCTTTACCTCAGGTTTTCTTCATGCTTTTACTATAGGACATAGAATATGAGTTTGAAGCAGTGAAAATCTTACTGCCTCCTATGCTGTCACTGCCATTTTTACTACCAGCTTCTCTGACGTTTCAGTAACAATCTTCTGTGTGATGCTAGGAGTGATAGAAACTGTAGTGAGCAAAGCTTAGCAGAAATCCTTGGGTTGTGTGGAGGGAGTGGCAAGTTAAATGGTTCCAGCAGTAAAAAACCTGTGACTCTGGTATTGCTTTCACTGAACGTCATCTCCATTGTTTTTTGCAGTCTCCTCTATCAGTACTGTTCTTCTGTTGTTCAGCCTGGAAATCTAAGCCCCCAGGGAAGATGGTACGTTGTGGATAAACTTAAAGCATGCAGTGTGTATTGGAATGGTGTAAAATATAGGTCATGAGATATCAAGCTGAAGTATAGGAAATGCTGCACATGTAGAAGTCCGGCCAGCCTGCCAAGAGGCATGCTAAATGTGAATGCATTACAGAATATGACTTAGAGATGCAAGCTAAAACTTAGCATATAGTGCAAGGAGTATCTAGAAATAGACTATCTGTTGTTGATAAAGACCTATCTTATGTGTTTGATATAATTGTTTTTAAAAAAACAATTTCTATTATAGATCCTGAAATATATATAAAAGAACATTGTAAAAATCTTATCTGTTTTTTTTTTCCCCAGTAGATGTTCAGGTGTATCATAACGTGGTGATTGGTTTGCCTTCTTTATACTCAATTGCTATCATTCCCAATGGAGGTCTTCTAATTTATTATCTGAAAGTTTTTTTTTTAATAAACTTATAAATAATGCTTTACAGAGAGTTAAATTCTTATTTTAGCCACAGGTTAACCACTGTGGAAAACATATCAATAATATGAGTGTTTTATTACTGCTTCCTTTTGAGTTAAATGGTATATATATCATAAATTTATCAAGCTAAATTGACACTGCTTGGCTGCACCTCATAGGCTTTGTACTGTTTGTAACTAGGGAGGACTTTCCTTAGAGATAATTTTGTGGAGAAAAGGGATCTGAGATCTGTTTGCACATTGACCCTAAAGTTCCTGCATGAGTGTGTATCTGATTCTTTATTTTGCTAAAGGTTTAGTTTTTCCTTTAGGGAAAAAAAGCCCCAACCTCATAGTAGCATATCAGGTAAAAAAGAAATTTTAATCCATGGTTCTTTGGACATTGCATATATTGCAGATGTGATTCTGGAGGGGTTCAGCAATCCAGCTGAAATGGGCAGCAGGTGTTTGGAATTTGGCTGCTGTGTCATTTCCTGCTGTTTAATCTGTTCGTTTCAGTGTCAAAAGGAATTACAAGATAGACCAATCACCTGAGTGACATTAAGAAAATCTGTTCTTTTCATTACTCTGCCTGATGATTTAGCAGGTGAATTGTGGCAAATATTATTGCACTGACTAGAGTAAGCATTAGGATCATTGCAGGGTCAAGTTTTCCTTCTTTGACTGAATGTGTCATACTGCTTTCAGAACCCTCCAAATGGCATAACAGCTACACTCACTTATCTCTTGCAATAACGTGTATTTTACAGAAAATGCAATCTCTGCTTCTTCCTCAAAGGACACAGTAGAGGTGCAATGGAATACAGGCCTATCATCCTGCTGAATTGCCCTGTTTGGGATGAAGGTGATAATGTCTCTAAGTGGCTTCGATAATCTACTTCTCCTTACTTACCCTGGGAAAACCATTTGAGATTATTCTGCTCTGGAAGAGAGCAGAAAGAGCTAGAGCTTGAAACAGCCCTAAAGGGTTGGAGTTTAGTTGCATAAATCTGACAGAGACAAAATACCTGCTGATCTCTTTAGCTTTACTGAATCTGCAAAACTAGACAGCAACTCTAGTATATCTTGACTTTAGGATTTTGTTTACATTTGAAATAGTTGTAGAAGATGGGACTGTGAGAGAAAGATGTTGATGAGAAAATTTAAGGTAAGGGTTTTACTTGGTCTAATTGTGTAATTTTAGATGATTTTTGGTAGTATATTAGCATGTGGCATATAGAAATAGAGTAATTGGTAAAAAAAATCTTATCTCCAGTTTACCCAGTAAATGAAAGATGAGTAAAAAGATGAAGGTATTGAGCATCCAGCTTAAATACATAACAAAGCTTTTTTTGACTGCTATAAATCTAACTCACTTTACTCATTATATCCAGCCTTGGTCAAATCACTGAGCTTTCTACTTCCTCTATTTCTCCATATATCTTACTGCATAAGGATGTCAATTTTCATACATTTCATATCATTGCCAGTGGTAATTTCTGAGGCTACCTGTTGTTTCACTTACACAAGCATGTGAGAAATGATGTAATTACAGTTTGTGTAGAGTCACACACAATTCAACAGAAAATTAAAAGCTGGCTAGTCAGCACAGATTTAATATATTTATGAAGATAATAATTTTGTATACTTGATATTCTCAATTTCCAAACTGCGTTCAGAAGCCCAGATAGGACATATCCTGCCTCAGAATTTAGATATGGGAGAGGTTTATAGAGAAACTGATGTGGTTCCACTTGTTGTAGGAAGAAGAGATTTTAAAGATAACAGGTTTTAAGACATGAATGTCAAGCAAAAATACAGAAATTTTTATGAGTACATCACCAGAATATATTCGTTTTGGTCTCCTTGAGTATTTGAAAAAGATAATTTGCACTAAAAAGTACCTTCTGTCTGAGATATAGAAAACATTACAGTATAGATGCCATGGATCTGTGTTAAAACTGTTGAGAATCCTCTAGTTATGAGATGTTATCTTCAACCCCTTTATGTCTTCAACCCCATTACTAAATGACATATTAAAATAAAATATAGATTGCTATATTTCCTAATTGTCACTTTCCTTTTGAAAAAATACTTATGTCCAATAAATAAATATATATATTTTTAATGATGCTGAAATTGCTATTTTTTAGTTACATTACAAGTCTTTGTGCAATAATAAAATCTAATCTAATAAACTTTTCTAATATTTTTGGTAATACCTTTTTAGATATTTCTTATCTTTTCGTGTCTTTGTAATAAATTCTGCTCTCCCTTTCATCACTGTGTGTGTCATCCTTAGCAGTAGATTTTTGACTCCTCTGTCCACTGTAGTATCTCGTCTTGTATTTATCAAAAATGAAAATTGTCAAGAAATGCTGGAAGTTTCACTGTGTCTTTTAAAAGGATGTTATGTGCTCCATGGAGTCTAGTCAGAGATGGAAAAGAAATATTCAGTTTTGCTGCTATTCTTATAAAGTTTTCTTCTTAAGAAGTATGACAGTAGGAAGTTTTGCAATATTCTGAAATGTATTAAGATGTTGTCAGTAATGATACTATGTTATACACATATGCTATCCACCAAAAATTAGTAAATAATACTATTCAGAGTTAAAAATTAAAGACCTGGGTAAAATATGCATGGTTAAAAAAAAAATCAATGCATGGGAATGTAGTAAAATGTGCTCAACTTGTTCTATGAAACTTGTCTATTTTCAGGTGCGTTTCGTTTCAAAGACAAAACAGTGGATAATAGTACTGGATAAAATTAGCTGCTTCTTGCTGTGTGCTAAAAATAAGTGTTACTGTATCTTCATTCAAATACAGTGAAAGAAAAGCAACTTTTACTCTCCTGAGAATACCTTGATAGGACAACCCATCAGCAAGAAGCTGATTGTACCTTACAGAGACATGAGACATTTTCGTGGTGGCTAAGGAAACTCTCTTTTCCACAGCTGGCTTTCAGTTAGGAGTGACAGTGTGTTTGGTGTGGATGCTGAAAAACATGGCCTGACATGTCACTCTTGTTCTAATGTTGCTCTATGGTAATATGAGTGTTAAGGAAGGAGGGTTTTCTAAGTATAATGAAAATACTCTATGGTTAGACATTTTCATAGATAGAAGATACAATTTTCTGTGATAGAAGCTGATAGTTTCCTATTGAATGTGTCCCATAAATGAAAGCAACCCATTACTTTAAATAGCACATGAATCTGCTTAGAAAATACAAAATCATAAGAGAATGATACCAACAGAGTACCTTTTGTGCCCTCTAGCTGAAACTGTTTGCTTTGTAGTAATGTTTAAAGGTTGCTCAACACTATTAACAATGATACAGTATCAGGCCTATGGCCTGTTATCAGAACTAATCATAGTACAAAGAGAGCTCGAGCTTTGCCTGAAGGTCTTGCAAGTTGAACTATTTGCTATTCTTCTGTCTTGCAGTGAATGTGCTAAACAATAGTGTACGCTAGGGAAAATAAAAGCTACCTCCTTCATGGTCTCAATGGCTAATCTGAGAGAAATTAAAGATGAGAATCATTGTATTGGGTTTCAGTGGCAAGGTTTTTGGGATTACCCCTGGAGAGTACAGGGGTAGCTTCTGTAAGAAGCTGCTGGAGCCTTCCCGTATGTCCTCCAGAGCCACTGAACAAAGCTGAGCCCACCAGCAATAGTGGTAGTACCCCTGTAATATCTTACTAAAAAATAAGTGGAGAAATCCTTGTTGCAGAAGAGCAGGTAGAGTGAGAATATGTGCAGGCACCAAAGTCAGTGCAGAAGGAGGGGCTGGAGGTGCTCCAGGTGCCAGAGCAGAGATTCCCCTGCAGCCCGTGGTGCAGCCCATGGTGAGGCAGCTGTGCCCCTGCAGCCCACAGAGGGCCATGGTGGGGCAGACATCTACTTTCAGCCCATGCTGGATGTCCAAAGGAGGCTGTGACCCTGTGGGAGGCCCACACTTGTGCAGTCTCCTGGCAGGACCTGGGGACTCGTGGGACACCCACACTGGAGCAGGCTCCTGCAGGACTTGACTCCAGAGGAACACGTCCTGTGGGAGGTACCCCATGCTGAAGCAGGGGAAGAGCGTGAGGAGTCCTCCCTGTGAGGAGGAAGGATCAGGGGAGACGTGATGGACTGCTCCCCATTCTCTGTCCCACTGTGGCATTGTCATAGGAGAATGTAGAGAAAATTGTGGGAGTGAGACTAAGCCCAGGAACAAGGAGGGGAGTGAAAGGAAGATGTTTGAAGGTTTAGTTTTTATTTCTCATTGTCTTGCACTGATTTCATTGGCAATAAATTGAATTAATTCTCAGAGTTGAGTCTGTCTTACCTGTGATGGTAGTTGTGAGTGATCTCCCCCAGTCCTTAGCTTAACTCATGAGTCTTTTTTTATCTTTACTATCTCCTGTCCATATGAAGGGGGGAGTGATAGAGCAGCCTGCTGGGCACCTGTCATGCAGTCAGGGTCACTGTCATTTGGAGTTTACAAATAGGTAAAGAAGATGAGACCACTTTGATGACGATGTCTTCCTATTACAGTACTTAGGTGTGAATTCTCAAGGTTGCTTTAAAGAATTACTGGTTTGTAGTTATTTCACTCATACATCCTAACTCATCACACGAAAGGAAACCTTGGTGGTGAAGGATGGCCCCTCACAACAAATCATAGGTAGGAGGCTAGACTCAACACCAAAATGTGAGTTTCTACAAGTTGCTACTCAAACAGCAATTGAAATATTTCAGGGACCTGTAGCTGACAACCAAATGTTCAAGAAAGATGTTGCGTGAAAAGGTGGATAATTGCAAGGAAAAAATTCAACATTTTCATTTGGTGAGAATTCTAACTGCAGTTATTTTGAATGATCGCTGTTTGTTGCTTTGCAAGGGAGCAGTTGTAGGAGGAAGTGCAGGAGGCAGCTCAGTAAAAGAATGCCTATTTTGACCTGTGATACCGACAACACCAAACATTTTATCAAGAAAATTGACTATACTAGCTGTGTAACACAGCAACTGCTAGCTTTGCTGAAGGTTGATTTTGGATTTGGATTTGATTTCGATATTTATAGCCAATATGATTATTGTCCATGTCTGGACATGTTTGGAGGTCTAAAATAACCCAATTTACAAATACGAATTTGCATAACTCTTTACCTCCCTGTTCTAAAACTGATTGACTCATTTGGAGTCTGAACTAGCATCTTTGTTTAACATAGTACATTGTGCTATCCCTTGAGGGACTGACTGTGAGCTTTCCTGTTGTGTGTTTTTCTGTACAGAGGCCAGTGTTATGTTGCTCTCAGAGTGGGGGAACCCTTTGAAATGGTGCTGGTTTTGCTCTGTCTCATATTTTTTCAATTGTAAAGCATTATTCTGAGATACAGGCATGTGAGCATCCAGCTGTTTCATGGGACAAAAACTTTTGCAGGGATAGTTCAGTGCTTTGGATAGGTTTCCCCTGACTACTTTTGAAAGGTAGTGTTACTGCTCTTCATTACTAAGGGTATATCACTGTTTTCATTACTTGTAGAAGAAGATGTGTTTCTTTTCTCTTGTAATGCCGTCAGATACTTAGAAGGGATATTACTGAATATAAATCAATATCAATACTGCACTAATGCATGTGCTTCTCTTTCCTGAGAAATGGAGAACAGCAAGGTTAGCAGGGAAGGATAAAGGCAGCCACACCTTGTACAGGTCTTATACACAAGCTCTGCATTTAATGCTTCTGCCCATTTGTTGTTATAATTGGACTAAATAAATTTAAAGATGAAATGAAGCTTTAATGCAGTAAGAAATCCTGAATTTCTTGCACATTTTTCAGAGACTGAAGAAGGGAAAACATTACTTAAAAGCCCAATTTTTTTTTCAAGGGACAAGATTGTTTAAAGAAATGTATGCTTTTTAGACGTAATAGTATAATTTCATCAAAAATGGATTTTGTAAGAGAGTAGAGTAACAGAGAAGGAGAGAGGAAAAAATCTGCACTGATGATTGTTTCAAATTTCACTTTGTCTCAGACTGCTGAAAATGATATATAGTCAAAAAAATTACCATTTAAATAAGATTTTAAACATCAGAAAATTCTCTGTGATGTACAAAAAAGTACAGAGGGTGCCAGAAGATCCTCCAGCCTATCTTTGGACATCTCTCTATCGTCTTCCTCTAGAAGACAACACCTGCAGTTCCTGAAACATAATCTTAACTGAATTTTAGAACGTTAGTGATCCAGAGTGTGGTATGAGTTCTAGTGCTTGCTTGTAGAAATTGCCCTAAAATGTATTGTCTTTGTGATAATTACATAATAGTTCTTGTTGAGCTATCCAGATTGCTTAATGGAGAATAGTTTAATCTTTTCACTATGGTCTTTTATATCCCTCAGTTGTGTCTTCTCTAAACTGGATAACAGCTAGTTGTTTCATTTGCTGTCACAGAGTAAAAATTCTAGATCAATGTTCGCTGTCTAGAAGTGAGACTTCCCATTATGGAGATAATTTTGATTTGAAACCTTTTCCAGGGCAGAATAGACTAAAAATACAATTTCCTTTGTCTCACAGACAATTTCTAGTCTATGCTTTAAGGTTTCATAATTACTTTTTTCATTAAGCCTGCTTATTCTGAGTTGAGGTCACTTTCTGCCCTTTAATATTACATTTTCCAGTGATCTTTACAGGTCAGTAAGTTCAGCTGCAATTATTTAACTATAGGAAATACTTTTTTTAATCTGTTGGTACACCTGGATAAGATTAGGTTTTATGTTCAGAAATGTGATGAAAGTCTCAACAGCTCTTCAGCATGTGAGATTTTAAGCTTACTTATCCATTAAGTGTTTCAATTACCAGGAGCTGTTTTACTTAGTGGCATATGGACTGTTGCTGTGAATGCTGGCTTTGTGCTGAGCCCGTCGAGGCAGTCTGCTAAGGCACAGTCTTACAGCGCTTCATTTGAAACACCTTCACTCGCTGACTTATGGGTGTTTTTCCTTGAACGTGCTGAGAGTATCAACCTGCCCCTGGCTTTTCATAACATGTCTTTTTTGGTTGTCTTGATCTCATCATTGTCTTTCATGTAGTGTGTCAGTAAATGGGTATGAAGTTCAAACTCTTTCTTTGAAAGACATTGACTTTTAGTCTTCTCAGATAACACTAAGAATAAAACTAAGGCCTGTCTAGAATTAAACTTATTAGCCTCATTGAGACATTAGTTTTTGTTTTACTCTGTCAGCAAGCCTGTGGAAAAGGAAACATGAAATGTAATCCCTATATATATACTCATATGGATTTCACTAACTCATGCTTGTGAACTCTAATATACATAATTCACATCCCCTGCACGTCAACTATAAGCAACAGCAGAGATTCACAGTTTTAGGATAAGGTTGCTCATTCATTTTGCTTTGTCTGTGTTTGTGAATGGATTATTTTCCCAACGTGGTGTTTTAAGGATTTATCAAACCTTTGTTGAATTTGGTAAACAAAATCAGTTTTGAGAATTTATTTCTTTTATCACTTTCAAAGTTGGAATATGAGTTTTGTAACATTTTAGATTATTTAAATGTTATTCATTGGTAGTTATTTCCCAGAATAGAAACACTACAAAATGAGGTAGTTGGGTTTGCCTCCATTTAAATAAAATTCATATTCTTTTAGAGGTTTGGGGATTTTTTATTTTAGTTGTTTTGTCAGTTCAAACAGATCCATACACACAGATTAATACCTAAAACCATCACTGAATCACGTGTATGATTTTTTTTTTTCACACATGCATTGACGTAAGTAAGAGGTATTTGTTTTTTACACCTTGTGAAAGTCCAGATGGTTTTGATGCTAAGGACCTTGAGTACCTGTATGTAGCTAAATAAACAAATGTGTGTTGATTGTCAATGCTTCTACACAACAAATGTTCCTACTGACTAAGAGGAAAAGACTAAGGTGCCAACCAGAATTTCTGGAATACCTGCTACCTTTGGTTGTTTACTGTTTTAAGTGTTTAACAGTGCATCCACAAAAAAAAAAAAAGAGATTTATCATAGTACTAGGATTGACATATTTTCCTTTTTCACTTCTCATGTTTCTGCAGAATTGTATTCAATTTTTAAAAATGGCAAGAGAACAAAAATAGCTTGCTGTTCTGTTAGCGAAACTTTAATTATAGTGCTTGCAGGTGGGAAGAGAGGCAGTAGGTCATGTCTTTATTAAAATGTATCTAATTAAGTAGTGTGGATAAAGCTTTCCCTTTTTACAATGTGTCTCATGTTTGATAAAATTCTGACAGCTGATTGGGCTGGAGTTAAAGAGTAAGTTTCAGGTCAACCAGTGCACTCAGATGTTGCTTCCCTGTTGAAGCCACACTCAGCCAAGGCAACAGGAGTCAGTTTTAATGAGGCTGGAGCTGCCTCTGAAGGAGATAGATCATGAATTAGTCATACTAGAAAAAGGAGACGTAAAGGGACTTACAGAGGGTATAAAGCAGTTTTGGCAAACAAAGAAAGGTGATTTCCTACTGGTGGCACTCACAAGTCCTTCAAAATGAAAGCAGCAGATGGCAGGGGCATTGTCACTAAGTTGGGATGACATTTCTTTAGAAACTGATTATAGTTAAGGATATTCCTCTGATGAAGAATCAGAGATGGGCTTTTCTGAATTTTGGTTGACATCTCCTATTTATCCTCATGCAAGGCAGAACACTTTGAACAGCATCAGGTTTTGTCTCATCCCGTAACTGTGATATCCATTTTGTGTTTACAACTACATGAGCAAACGATGATGTCAAAGTAGTGAATTTTGATGGAAAATCTGAAGCCTGGTTTAATGGTAATAAAAATCAAACCTTGAAAGAAAATCTATTCAGAGAAGCTGGTTTATCAGTGAAGGGGCTGATATTTCTGTAATTTCTTTCCTACATCATACTAGTGTGTGTCACCCAATGTTAGTAAATTTATCCTCAAAATGAAGGTAGGATTTAATAAAATACTGTTACATCTGTTTACTCAGAAATAACTGAGACAAAACTTGAGTAGACAGGCCTTAATGGCTGTATATTTCTTTTTATTTTATTATATTTATGATAATTTTATTATTTATTACATTTTAACTACTAGTTTCGTAGACCTTTTGAAAACCCAATTGAGAGTATTTAGGGTTCATATATTGAGCAGCTGTGTTATATTGATGTTGCTGTAATATTCAGCCGCACAAACCCAGAAAAATTCTTGCAGAGGCAAATTCCAGTTTTCACATGGAGAGGATTTGAGGAAAATGAGGCCCCATATAATGAAGTCACTTGCCTAAGTTTGCATGAGTAATCTGAAATAGGGATGTGAAGGAGTTTTATGACTCGACCACAAGCACAAGACCATCCTTCTTCCTTGCAAGTAATGGTCCTGGATTGAAATATATCTGTTTTGTTGGTGGTTTTAGATAAGAAAATGTAATTGTCACAAATACACTTTTTGCTTTTTTTTAGAAATCTCAGAAAATATAAATCTTTCTATTCTTTTTCTGTATGAGCTGTCATTATAAAAGCTACACCAGTGACAGTCTTTCAGCTAATTTATTTGTTTGATACATCATAAATCAAAGAACTCACAAATTTTATTCACTATAGGCAGAAATACTGGTGTTATTCTCAACTTCTGCAGTACAGCTAATTCTTGCAATTCTGCAAACCTTAACTACTGTGAGTGGTTCCAGCTAAGTCAATTAGTTTAATGAAGCTTACTTAGAGTAATAGGAATTAAGTCACTGCTGAAAAATAAGCTATTATAAACTATGTTCTTTGTGATAATTTATGCAAAAAATCACTGTTGATTCTAGAGATACAGTGGCAAAATATTTCAGTAATTAAACATGTCAGAACATATATTAAACTGTTTCAAGAACTCCTTCCTGGCGTAAGATAACATTTTATTCTTTAGATGTTATTTGAGTATGCAGAACCTTACAGTCTGTGCTCAACTTAATTAGAACAATTTAACATTCTCACAATTTAAAGCACTTAGAACCCTGAATCAGATACTAAAAACCTCCCTTATTTTCTGAATCTCTAAGTATTTGGATAGTAGAAGTTTTGTGGTTGTTTTTGTTGTTTGGCTGTTTGTTTTTATAGGGGGGATTCTTTGTGGGGGATTGGTGTTTTCTGTTTTCTTTCACCTTTTTATATGTGCAGCATTAAAATCTGGTTTCTGAGAAAACCATGAAAATTAAGATTTTACAAAATAGATGCATTCTTGGAGTAGTGCTTTAAAGATAAACCCAGCATAACAAAATAGGCTAAAACAACAGGACTTTTCAGCGTTACTAATGATGTGAAGCTCTTTTCAAACAATCTACTTTCTCCAAAATGATTGCTGAATATGGTCATTATATCTAATTGATTTTCATTTTAATGAAAGACAAATGATATATTAGATAGCAGTTGTGAATCTTTCTGTGCCAGAATTCTAAGAAATCTGTCTCAAAGCAGTTTTCTAATAAAACTTGTACAGAGTGAAAGCACAATCAGGAATGGCATGAACCAGGTTCTTAGGGCTCCGGGGCTGCAGACCCCTCTAAGACAACTGAATACTTCCTTTCAGTACTGCTCTTCTGTTTTAGTTAAAATATATCAGAATGTCTTGACTTTTCTGCTGGCTGCCAACACAGATGTCTACAGAGCTAAAACCCCCTCCTTTTTTAAGAGAAATATACATCCCCTCAAGAAAGCCCTGGATATATGATCGTATTTATATATCCAGATTGTGATGTTTTACTCTTTCTGTTGATTGTTTTTCAGAGATGATAACCTCAGTGTTAGGATCAGTGAGTTATGAAGCTGTATATTTCTGAGTTTTCCTGTGACTAGAAAAGAGCCTAGAGGATGATCATTTCCTGTCTATTCTGAAAAGTTTTCTTTACAACTGAGCAGTGACTTTTAATTGTTTGGCAGGAAACCAACAGGTTTGCTGGAAGAAAGTAAACTTCCACTAACTTTTCTGAGCTTTTCCCCTGTGTTTTCTTTCACTGCCTGATTATTTTATACCGTTTTGTAAATGTACTAATTTAACACTGAAATCCAAATAACAAGGGAAGAGCATAGAAACATGAAATGTAAAGTACCTGCTACTCCTTACGCCTTCTGTTCTGTGGAGGACAGAATATTCTGAAATATTCCTCAACTACTTCTTCACTGTCATAGTCACATAAAAAACCCCACTGCATATACCTTGGTTAACTCATCTGAGAGTCTTCTATATACTTTTGAAGTTTCCTATTGACTTAATCTTATTTTTAATTAATGGTCAAATGTATAAATCTATAATTATTCCAAACAGAAAAATAAAACCTTTTTATTTGACATACTGAACATCTACTAATAAAGAAGACTTATGTGCTCAAATGAAAAGAACTAAAATACACCAATTAGCCTGGTTTGATAGCAAGTTTATAAGCTATAATGACGTTTATGTTTCATTTTTGGTGATTGAATTCAATGTTTTAGGGGCTCTGAGTAGCTAAAAACAATTAAGAGAAAATCACATTGTAAGGGCTGACATTTCAATAACAACCAATACCCTTATGACATCAGAAAAATACAGATGTTTAGACAGTGTGCCAGATTCTGAGTGGATGTAGTGGTTTTTTGTAAACCAGACTAGGCAAGTTTCTGAAGATAGTTAATCTGCTCTCTGAAGCAGTTATTGAAATAGAGCTGCACTAAGTTATGTTCCCTCAGGACTTTTCTACACAAAATTTATTCTACTCAAGTAAAGCTGTCTTTATAACCCTCACCATTTGAAGTTGCAGATAATGCAATACTTTAAGTGCAAACGAGCTTCTGTGCATTGTGCAAGGTTCTTATTCTTACCATCAATGACGTGTGAAGATAGGCTTATGACTTCCATATCATATTTCTCCAGTAACTTATTAAAACTGACTCTAACTGATTGTTAGAGTGAACAGCTCCATTGAGATGAATGGAAAAACATCTTTTCTCTGAGGCATCTTTGCCATCTTTTCAGGCCGTTATTTGCAGCACGACCTTATATCAAGTTTGCATATAAATGTTGTTTTCAAAATCATTGGGCCCAGCATTGACTTCTTCTTATGCTTAAGTTACAGACTCAGTACTTCACAGTCTCATACATTTGGTTGGAATCAACCAAAAATGTCTTTCTACTTTTTCAGTTCTTGTTCTCATGGGATTACTTTCAAAAGGTAGCAAGTGCAACAAACATTTAACTTGTTAATCTGTTAGTTTGTTAGTCAAAATTAGAAATGAACTTCCTTTTCTTCCAAATACTTACAGCACTTGTAAGCGTGTGAGATCCTGAAGGGGAAAGCTTAAGAGGATATAAGCCTGCTTTGTTTGCTGTCAAGCGGCAAACTACTTGTTTGTTCATTTTGATTAGTTATTATCAAATTTGATTATATATTATCAAGTAGCTATCTCCTGCTCTTGAAAAATAAACTACTGGTTTATTCAGCTCAATCGAAATGATCCTCACTCTTAAAATCTTTTATATGCAATTGTATTTTATATTATGGTATTCAACTGCTGGCACAGATTGACTGCACCCAACTGAGGATTGCTTTACATTTGCTCACATTTTGACTCAATAACATGCTGAGCTTTGCAGATAATTTATTCACATAATTTAATTCTTTGTTCAGTAGCCAAACTGAAATTAAACATACATTAAATGGGTTTGGGTTTTTCCAACAAGAAAATTCTTCTTTTGTCATGTCAGGTTTAATGGATGCATGAGAAATGCTTAATTTCAGAGGTTTTCTTGGTCTTTCTTTTTTTTTTTTTTTAAACAAGAGAGTTTTTGAAATTAATTCCTTAACTGCATGAAAACTTGAAGCAGAGCAAGAAGTAATGGTTATGCTGATGACACATCTATTATGCTCACAGAAAATGGTATTTATAAAGCTCTCTGACAGGTGAAATAGTATGATTTAACCTTCTATATCTTAGAGTGTTTTTATATGGGTATTCCTCTTCTGCAAACAGCACCCTTTGCCTTGCATGACATGGTACCTATCCCAGTTGACAAGTTGATGGATAGTTAAATTACTCTAAAACTTAATCACTGTAGATATGTTTTACACAACATTAATAATTTTTAATAATAAACTTCACTATTACTAAATATACTTTAAAATAGTTTCAATTTAAAGATAAGAAATTGGTTTTGTCGTAATATGTTGTATATTACTAGCTAAATTTGTATTTTTTGTAACAATAATTTAAACACAAAATACTTCTAAGCAAGATTATCCTTTAAATGAAACTTTTGGCTATCAACACCAAAGATTTATATTAATATCTTTACCTAGAGCCAGTTGCTACTCATATATGTACTCATATATCCAGTATATTTATTTAAAAGAACTACTGCAGGGGATGAAGTGAAAGCATGACTCTTGGTTAAATATTAAGGTCTCGTGAGTTTGCTTATGCCTTAATTGTACACTGTGTAATGAGAGAAACACATACACATTATGTTTGCATTTTATATTATAAACATTAAGGAGACGTCTAAACAGCTTCCTGAAACTGAAACAAACAAATTTTCAGGATATATGCATTAAAGAAAGTAGATGAAGCCTAATATCTTGGTTTAGTTAAAAGCATTTTGGGTATAGTAATAGAAAATACACTTTTAAGAACAATCTAGACCAAAGTATGAACAGGAATTAGATATACAGTAGAGCTTTCTGATCCTAAAATATATTCCAGCCTCTTAAATGTGCAAACCACATAAGAACAGGTGGTAATAGCTGCTAAGAGTCCATCTCATTAGCATTGCTGCTTTTTAAAAGAACTCTTTTCTCTCTCAGATCTGTACCTAAGGAATAAGATTGTATAGAGTTGAGAAGACCTGTGAGAAAGTAAGATGAACATATGAAACTAGTTCACTTCTTTTACCTAACATGCACTGTCCTTCCTAGAACGCTAAGTTCAGACCTAACTATAACTTTGTAAAGCAGGCTTGGGAGCTGTGACTGAGCCAGTGCTTGCCTTCTCTGTGTTTGTCAGCACAAGAGTTACAGTGTCATGAAGAGGACTTTCTCTTCCAGTACTGGAATTATTACCAGAAAGGGAAGGCAAAGAAAGTGTAAACTTCTTGTTTTATCGCTGACATAGAAATTCTTCCTTTAATAAGGAACAAGAAAACATAAGCAATTGCCAAGATGATTATCTTGTATGTCTGTATTAGTTCTGTTATTCCTCTGTGCAACAAAAAATGTCCTTGTAGTTCACATTTCTTGAATGATGAAAAGAATATTTGTCAGTTTGGTGTAATTTCTTGTTTTAGGAGCTTTTCCCCCACAAATAAACTTTTATAAAATATTTGTAATGAGCTGTGAATTCCAGTGAATACAGATAAGATTTCATGGATGAATTTTAGTGTAAGTTGGGAGGACAAATAATTGCAGCTGTAGAAATGCGATTCATTATGGTCAAATGCACTCCACAAGGACCCACTTATGCACATGGAACAGATCATCTGCCAAAAAGGAATGCAGTGCAGTTGACTATAGCTATACTATAAAATCTGTTTATGTACTGGTGGCATTTAGAAATGTGTAAAATGTTTGTAGAAAGCAGACTTGTCAACAGTTGACATGTTTTCTAAAAATCATTTCTGTACATGGGAGCACCTGGTGTCAACTGCTTCACAGGTTCAAGTGGAAATGAAGTGAAATGCACAGTATCCTGGCCATTAAAAGCAAGAAAGTTAAATACAAGTCAAAAACAAGTAGTCCCAGTTTAACTTCATTTCAGGCCATCTGCTAGGAAAATGTGGTTATCTGTGTAGGAGAAAAACCTAGGGCACAAAAAGTGGTTCCTTAGTGGGCAGAAACTATAATATTCCATAAAATTAAGCTTCTCTAATAAGTCTATATTAATTTTAGGTTTTGTTCTATGTCTTTGAAGGAGTTCATAGGTTTACCCTGACTGTAGAATCAAAAGTTCTGGTACATGAGTGTCTCATATTTTGGGGGAAGGATCCATGTCTCCAATCCATGCTGAACTTAATGTTGTGTAAGTCCAAGACCAGCCAAGTATCTGATGGTTTTGAAAGAATATTTTTAATTTACTAGAGTATGTTAGAGTTTGCTGAATACTGTTTACCAACTGGCAGAGGATGTATGTCTGGAAAATCTGTTTGTGATAATTAAGGGCAGAAAGTGTGAGGAGATGGAGAAGAACATTTGGGCACTGGAAATCATTAGTGAGAATCATCCGGGGTATATTTACTAAGCAGTGAATGCATATGAGTGGCTGAACTGTACCATTTTACATAGACAGGTAAAAACTAGGTCTTATGCTCTGGAATGTGCATTAAAATATCTTTGGCATACAAAGGAAGAGATACCCAAACATCCTTAGGTACAGAGGCATAAATTACTCAGTTAATACTTGGTTTTTGGTTTTTTTTGTTTTTGGTTTTTTTTTTTTTTAATATTTTGTTTGATTAGAACTGAAGTATCAAGGCCTGAGATTTTTGCCAGCTTTGTCATTTGATTCATCTTCAGTTTTCTGATAAAGTGTGATCTCAGACATTTCCTGTGTCTGGGGTTTTAAACTAATACGTGATAGAGAAAAAAGTTAATTTGGGAGAATTTGAGGTATCTTGCTTGCTTTGTTGTACCTTTGTAATTTTTCACATAAGTGAATTCAATTTTCAGCTTTGAAGAAAACACAGAAATGCTTTGAGATGGGATTTTTTATTTTACTCTTTGTATGGTTTCTGGTAAATCAGAGGGTAATATGCATATTTTTGTAAAATAATTCTTTTTATAATGCATTTCACCTCATTGGCTCAGTTATTTATAAAATGTGCATTCCTAATGATTGTTTTTAATCTAGGATTCCTTTTGTTTGGGGTTTAGATATGTTTAAAGGAAGTGCTGAAAATGAAAGACAGAAAAAATAATTTATCAAATGAATCATATGAGAAAACTCTTTGCAAAAATTCAGCAGTCCTCATTTAACTCCTAATTGGAATATTTTCATGAAAGATTGTCTACCTCAATTATTCTAGTTTACCGGAGAACAAATAAAAAGAAAACTTATGTGGCTGATTGTATTTGATCTGCTGTCATTAAAATATCTATACTCAAATATAGTTCCTCATCCAAAAATACAGATTACAATGAAGGGAGAGAGAGCATGGAGAAAGTAAGCATAATGAGAAGATAGTTTGGTATGGTCTAAAGTTATAATATTGGCTAGAGTTTTTACAGAAGCAGTTTTCATGCTAGAGAAATAGAAATAATGCAGTCATCCTGAGTCATAAATATAATGGAAAATTGGTTGCAAAAAGAAATTAAAAAGTATACTATTGATAAGAGTTATATTACAACAGAGAAATGTTACTTATTTGGCAAAACCAGGTACTTCTATAATATTTCCTTGTTTTTAGTTTATTTTTTTTCTTACAGAATCACAATCTTTAGAAAAATAACTTACCTTTTTAGACGGGAACATTTAATGATATGTTTCTTTGGGAGAATTAATTTTATAAAATCATTTTTTGAGATCTGCTGAAGTATCTATCTTCTGTGGATTATAAAGTGAACCTGAATATTCATGTTTCAGTTAAGTGTCTAAATAAGGTAAAAGACAGGAACACAGTGAAATGAAAGTCTGAAGGTGTATGTTGGTGAGTTTCATAGAATCCTAGAATGGTTTGGGTTTGAAGGGACTTCTAAAGAACATCTGGTCCAACCTTGCTGTAATATCTGAGCAGGAATATCTTCAACTAGATCATGTTGCTCAGAACCCCGTCCAACCTGACCTTGAACAATTCCAGGGATGGGAACTTTTACGGTTGTTCAAGGTCAGGAATCCAGAAATTCTCTCTAAACTAGAACTTTTGTTTGTGATCAGCACCAGGTTTAAGGTAATTTTATCGGTTTCAGGTTGCATCTATCTTATCAACATTAAAGTTGTGTATTGGAAGTACATGGACTTCAGAATTTGCAGAACAACTAAGTTACCTGCAGATGAAGTATTGTGCATTTTTTGACAGGAATTTCTGTATCCAAGTACTTTCAGCTGTGGAAACCCAGTACAAGAGAACTTAGGAAGCAAAACCAAACTGTTCTGCTTAACTGTTTGGATGTTTGGCCATGACAAATTAAAAGGTGGTGCTGCAGGCATATTATGATGATACAGAAAGAGCTACAATATTGCAAAACACTTTTGGGTTTGGTTTGTTAGTTTAGCTTCAAAGGAAAAAGATTCATGCATCGCTATACCATAAAATATATTTACAAGTCAAGTAAACAGAATTTAATATTATAAAGGTTGGGAAGAACCTCAGCTGTAGTGACCCTGAGATGGTGAACTTCCCTATAGAGCAAGGAGGAAGCAGGGCAACAAGTAAGATTGCAACCATGGACTTCAGGAGAGCTAATTTTACCCTCTTCAAGGATCTTCTTCGAAGAATCATGTGAAAACAGGTTGTGGAAGGAAGCGGGGTCCCAGAGAGTTGGTTGACATTCAAGGATCACTTCCTCCAGGGTCAAGAACAATGCATCCTAATAAGGAAGAAATTGGGCAAAGGGGCAAGAGACCTACATGGATGAATAATTTCTGTCACTCCTCAAGTAGAAGCAGGAAATACACAGGAGTTGAAACATGGTGGGGCCACTAAGATGAATATAGAAAGGTTTTCAGAGAAAGTAGAAATGTGATAAGGCCAAGGCCAATATGGAATTAAATCAGGCCAAGGATGTCAAGGATAGCAAGAGGGGCTGCTTCAAATACATCAATAACAAAAGGAAAACTAAGGATAATGTGGACCCATTGCTAAATAGAGGGGGGGGCCTGCTGACAAAGGATGCAGAGAAGGGACAATTATTGAATGCCTTCTTTGCATTGGTCTTCATTGACAAGATGAGCCCTCAGGAATTTCTGACCTAGAAGGGTAAAGAAATGTTAGAAGACCTTCCCTTGGTAAAAGAGGATTGGGTTAGAGGACACCTAGGCAAATTTATCATCCACAAGTCCATGGGCCCTACGGGGATGCATCCATTAGTGCTGAGAGAACCGTAATGAGGACACTTATGGTCATCTTTGAAAGGTCATGGCGATCAAGAGAGGTGTTTGAGGACTGGAAGAAAACAAGTGAGCAAATGTTGCCCCAGTCTTCAAAACTGGCAAGAAGGAGGACCCAGGGAAATACTGGCCAGTCAATCTGACTTCAATCCCTGGACTAAATGATGGAGCAGCTCCTCCCGGAGGCCATCTCTGACCACATGGATGACAAGAAGGTGATCGGGAATAGTCAGCATGGATTCATTAAAGCTAAATCATGCTTGACCAATCTGATTGCCTTCTTCAATGAAACAATTGCCTGGATGGATGAGGGGAGAGCAGTGGATATTGTTGGTCTCAACTTCAGCAAGGCTATTGACACTGTCTCTCACAACATCCTTGTAGGCAAACTCAGGAAGTGTGGACTGGATGAGTGGACAATGAGGTGGCTTGAGAACTGGCTGAGTTGCAGATCCCAGAAGGATTACTCAACAGCACAGGGTATGGTGGAGCCCTGTCACTGGTGGTGACCCCCAGGGTTCAATTCTGGGCCCACTGGTTTTTACTAATTCATCACTGACTTGGAAGAAGGGGCAGAATTCCCTGCTGACACAAAGCTGGGAGGAGTGACCGATATGCCAGAGGGCTCTGCAGCTCTTCAGAAGGACCTTTACAGGCTGGCGAGATGGGCAGAGAAGAACCATCTGAAATTCAACAAAGGCAAGTGCAGGGTCCTGCACCTGGTGGGGAATAACCCCAGGCACCAGCACAGGCTGGGGCCTGAGCTCTTGGAAAGCAGCTCTGCAGAGAAGGACCTGGGGGTCCTGGTGGAAGACGAGCTGTCCGTGAGCCAGCAGTGGGCAAGAAGGCCAATGGGATACTGGGCTGCATTAGGACGAGCATTGCTAGCAGGTCATGGGAGGTGATCCTGCCCCTATATCCAGCCCTGGTGAGTGAAGCACATCCGGAGTTCTGTGTCGAGTTCTGTGCTCTTCAGGACAAGAGGGACATGGTGCTCCTGGAACAGGTCCAGTGGAGGACAACAAAGATGATTAAGGGACTGGAGCATCTCTCTTACAAGGAAAGGCTGAGAGAACTGGGCCCATTCAGCCTCAAGAAGAAAAGACTCAGAGGCGACCTCATAAATGTCTATCAGTATCTGAAGGGAGGGTGTCAAGAGGGTGGAACTAGGCTGTTCTTGGTGATGCCAAGTGACAGGACAAGACACAACGGGCAGAAACTGATGTACAGGACGTTCCAAGTGAAAATGCGGAAGAACATCTTTACTGTGCGGGTGACAGAGCACTGGAACAGATTGCTCAGAGAGAGTATGGAGTCCCTCTCAATGAAGATATTCTAGAACCATCTGGACACAATCCTGTGCCATGTGCTCTAGGATAACCCTGCCTGAGCAGGGAGGCTGGACCACATGATCCACTGTGGTCACTTCCAGCCTGACCCATTCTTTGATTCTGTGGTAATATCAGTATCGTTCTACTATTATTTGATGCTAGTGAATGGTCATAATCCTTTTAAGATGTCCTTTTTTTTATCTCCAGCAATGCTGAGTTGATTTCTCAGATTAGGGTTTAGTGTCATTGGCTTCAGTCTTGCAGGGAACTATGATCCTGATCCAGTGACATCTGTAAGGATGTATTTAATTTATATGAATAACCTTCTCATATTAGTTTTTAATTGAAATTTAAGTGTATATGTGAGGCCTTCGCTGGATTGGGATAAAAATATGTATTATTTTGCTGAGCTCAGTGCACCGGGACAAAGGTGTCAATTGAATATGAGTGTTACTGCTGTTTGGTAGGGTCTTGTGTAAATATAATTCAGTATGACATTTGGCTCAGATTATTGTCATAGTTTTGATATTTGGGGCTTGCAGCTCTAGAATTCCTCTGCCGCTTTTAGTTGTGTTGTTCTGAATAGTTTCTCCTTACCAAGGGGGAAGGTAGATTATTTCCTTGCAACTTACTTAAATTTGATGAGAGAATGGCAGGCTGTTTGGCTTTTTTTATCTGGTATGAATAAAAGTGTCCATGCATTTTAGCCCCCTGCCCACACACACACACTTCAGTAGAAGTAATTTTTCAGGGCCACTCTGGCTTAACCAGAGGATTTGACAGAACGCTACCATGATAAGGTGAGACATGGCTAAAAGCAAATCTGCCAAAAATATAATTAAGGTAAATGGAAACCTATATTAATGAAACTCATTAAGAAACTGATGCAGGAAAAAAATGTGGTTTGAGAATAATTATTTGAAAGCAAAATCATCAAGGCTTATTCCGTGAAGTAAAAAACAGTTATGCATTCAATGACAGTTTGAAATTAAAAGAAAGTAAAAGATTGCAAATCAATAACAATAAAAAGTGCACTAAGCTAATGGATCCCTTGTTTCAAATTGAAAGTGACAGTTTTGAATTCTAGAGTAAATCTTTAGTGATGGCCTTTTTCATTACCACACAGCAGCCCTTGCCATTTCAGCTTCCATAGCTGTACTCACTCGGCTATGTGCTGCTTTGATCTATGACTCTATTTGCCATGCCTTTCAGGGATAGGGAAGTGGGAACTCATTACTGAAAAACACCCGAGTGATTTGGAAGATAGATTTTCATGTCACCAGCTGATCCCTGAGGCTCAACATCCATCCTTTGAACAGAAAGTTAAGTAAAACCTGAGAAGATGTTTTCCATGTTGCTCTTTCGAAAGGTACCTTGCTGACTAACTGATTTAATGGGCATATCTGTTCACAGGCACTTCTATGTTTTCCAGTATAGTAAATGCTCTTCCTTGTAGCAAAGAAATAGCTTGCAGGTTTTTTTCAGTCCTGTCTCTTGCTTTTAGCTGTATGCTATTCCTGTTATACTCAGGACTGCTGATGCTTGACATGTAGGAGTTGAAATAATCAAAATTAATTGGAATAATCAGGATGAAATAGTTCAATATTAGACCATAGGAAAAGATTCTGTAGGCAGACGTGCTTTAGTCTCCCCTGTTTCCCTAATTTCCTTTATGCTCCAATGATCATTTTCTGTAAGACATTTCTCATAGTTTTTTCCTCTTAACTACTTCTAAAATATTTTATTTAAGAAAAAAAATATGAAGTACCCTATGTTTTCTGGTATATTAACATGTGCTTCAAAACAGCAGCTGGGTTGTATGAATAATTAGTTTTGTTTCTCAGGATAAATAAAGGATGACTCAACCAAAAATTACACAAGGCTTCCTTTTTAACTTTATTGAAAATATTCTTAGACATTCTATCATTTTTGCAGTGAACACGGGAAAAAAATATGGTTGTGAGAAGACAAAACCAAGCTTGTATTAGTAAAACATTAGAAGCCTTTGAAATAAATATTTCTATGAGCATTTTTTCAGTGGCCATAAAATAATAATAACCCATTCCATACTCCAAACAGAATAAATCTTCTGCTTACTATGTGGTAGACAGCAACTCTGCAGTCATGTAAAATATTGGAGGAAGTTAGACTGGATTATCTAATGATGGGTGGAAATAGTGGGGGTACTTTGATATTGTCTAAATAGTTTGCATTCAGATATTTGGAATTGTTTGGACATTTAATTATTTCTAAAATATATTATATGCCTAATTCCTTTATCCTTGGGTTTAGGGTCTAGTCCTTTGCCTCTGCAATTTTGAGTTTTAGATTATTCATGCACCCGTTTCCTCAGGAAAAAAAAATGGTTAAAATGATCCAAGGCTGAGAGAGTTGGGACTGTTTAGCCTGGAGAACACAAGCTTCGGGAGGGAAATTTATTAATGCCTATTAATACCTTAAAGGAGACTGTAAAAAAGACAATCTCCTTTCAGCATTGCCCAGTAAGAGGACTAGAGTCAATGGGCACAAACTGGAACACAGGAAGTCCCCTTAGAACACCAGAAACAGCACTGGGATAGGCTGAAGTACTGGAATAAGTTGAAACAGTGGAAAAGGAGGTCATGGAGTCTCCCTCTTAGGAGATTTTCAGGAGCCATCTGGAGATTGTCCATCTTATGTGTTAAGATGTTAGCATAGCTTTGGTATTGTTTGGTGATGCAGTTGAACTTCCACCAATGAAAGCAGCAGTATTGCTATTGATTTCAATGACAGAATATGTGCTTTTTTAGGAGTTTTAATTTGTATTACTGTTATGCAGACAGGATTAAAGAAGAATTAAAACTGGGAACTTCAATTTGAAAGTTGTGTTTCTGGTTTAGCTGATGGCTTGCCCTGTGACGTGGGGCAAGCTCTTTTAATTATTTGTGCCTTCATTTTCCAATTTGTAGAACCCAGACAATAAAATGTAGCCACCTTGCAAGGATGTTGTTTCAATTAGTGCTTGTGAAGTGCTCTGAGCTTCACAGATAAAAGACAGCATAGCAGTAGGAACTATTGTTATTTTTATATCATTATAATACATGTTAGCTTAGCTCTGTGACATTAATCTTTTTTTATCAAGAGACTTATAACTCACTCCTGGCTACCTCTCTTGTGCATTATGATTCCTCTATATATTGAAGATACATGTCACATTGGTATATAACTGTATTGAATTTTTTATCTGTATGCACTGTGTTTCATGAGATAATAGATATTTTTTAAAGCTGGTGGAAATAATTCTTGCTTATTGACTGTAGTGATTTTACTCTTGAGTGATGTTATATTTTTAGCTGTTTTTAAAATGTATTGTAATTAATTAATGCATTGTTGTTAAATGGGACTAAAAATGTTGTGTCATGTGGCATTATAGCATTTTGTTGAAGTGTACTGGTATGAAAATCATAATGTGCACTTGCTTTGGTAACTGCATTATTGCATATCAAACCTTAGGACAAGTACAATGTGTCACCATGAAGAATGAAACTTATTTACTGCACACAGTGTCTAATATATTACTTTTATTGTATCTGAATTAGAGAACTTATACTGGCAGGGTTTGTTGCATGACATTTGCTTGCAGGGCTGAATCCCTCAACCATTAATTAAACATTTTGCATAATGCCAAAAGAGTTTTGAAGAGAAAAAGCTATGCAAAGTAGTATTAACAGTAGGTGACGTGGCATCAACTGACTGATGTTCTTGCCTTATGTATCAGAGATAATTTTTAGTGTCTGGTAACTTGAATGATGGTGACGATCCTGGAGGAGAAAACATATGAGGAGGTTGAGATCACTTGGTCTGTTCAGCCTGGAGAAAAGGAGACTGAGGGGAGACTTCATTGCGGCCTGAGGCTTCCTCACAAGGGAAATCGGAGGGGCAGACCCTGATCTGTTCTCTGTGGTGACCAGGGTGAGGGAGGAAATGTCACGATAGGCTGTGTCAGGGGAGGTTTAGTTCAGATATTAGGAAAAGATTTTCCACCCAGAGGGTGTTTGGGCACTGGAACAAGGTCCCCAGGGAAGCGGCCACAGCACCAAGCCTGACAGAGTTCAAGAAGCATCTGGGTAACACTCACAGGCACGTGGTGTGACTCTTGGGGGTGTACTGTGCAGGGCTAGGACTTGGACCTTATGATCCTTGTGGGTACCTTTTGACTTAGGTTATTCTATGGATCGGTCCATTATGTGTAAATAATTTTCTATAAATATTATCAACTGATATTAATGATGATAATTAAATAATATTAATTGTATCGTTGATTCTTTAAAGTTTTCATGTAAATCATATTATTTTGTACATTGTTATTTAGGTATCATAAATAGTAAGTGAATATGTAAAGAATATATCTGACAGTAAAATCTAATACAATTTTTAATTGTTTTGCTGTATGTAGTTATCATATGGTGTATAATGGTCGACTAAAGTTATTACTAGATCATAAAGACAAGTGGATAATGGCCAAGTGATTGCTGCAGAAACTGACAGGGACTTAAGGTGTTCCTGCTTTAAACTGTATTTTTAACCATTCTATGCCCTCTCATCTCTTGGGCCATAGGACAGATTTTTCAGTTAATCTCAGAAGCAGTGTGACGTAGTTTTGTGGGTTTGAGTTAAAACACACTATATGCTTCCATGCAGCAGTTTGCACTGACAGTGGAGGAGCAGTACCTACATGTTACTTCTATTGTGAGGTGGAAAGCTGTAGTAAGGAGGTTGTTAGGGTGGAAAACAGAAAGATACACAGTCATAGGGCTTTTTGCAATTATTTGACCAAAGCCAGGTTTAACCTCTTCTGATTTAAATTAAGAAGTAGGTTCATACTTAAGTACATGATGTGTTTAGGCAATTGTATCTGCAATTTTAGGTATCTCTAAAACTGTTTGCACTATGAAGATTGAATCCTGAGGTGAATATTTGCAGACTGATCTGACTAGTTCAGTGACTTTTTCTGATCTAGGTTAATTATCATGCTATTTCATTTCTAAGAGTATACTTTTTCATCAAAATCCATGTCATTTTACAGATGTGTTATACTGGTAATAGTGACTAATAGGAGATTAATAAGCATCACTTCTGCCATAAACAAATACTATACCATATGTTTTTCATTAGTACTTCAGTTTCTTCTTTTGCATTTATTGGTTTTACATATTGAAACAAAGCACTAAATAAAAGGAGTCTCTAATTGCATTAATATTGCCAGTTTTATTTTGAATGGATGTTTTGCAGCCATTTTAACCTCAAGCAAAGAAGCTGTTGCCCAACTCAGCCTAACTTAATTGATGTCACAGCTGAACAGAAGTGATTCATCCCCAGCAAACCTAATGTTTTCATGAACTTAGGTACATAATGAGATAAAGAGTACATTCATGTCATGCAGAGTATTTAATCTGGAAGTTAAAGTGTCTACTCACAAAATAAGACTTTTAACAACTGACAATTTTGATCCTGAACATGCATCTTACCTACTTATACAAACATTGAAATATTTTAATGGTCTTATATTTTTCAAGCCAGACTTTAGAAGACAGTTCTTAGTCTCTGTGTAAAAAAAAATGTATTGTGAATGCTCTGAAGTAGAAGAAAGCTTTATTAAGGTCTTTCAGAATATTTAAACTTGACAGAAATATTATTCTCAGTAGAAGTTCTGCCTTGGATTGAAATGGAGTTGGGGTTCAATCTCTTAAGTCTAAATACTTCTTTGCACTTTAACGAAACTGGGAAAGTGAAGTCAGCTGTGAAAGAGGTATTTTTTAAGTCAGACATTGAATTTGTGGTTTGGCTTTTTCTTCAAATATGGAAAATACCCTTTAGTAACCACATTTCTCCACTGGCTTTTCTGGTACAGTTTTAAAATCCCTCTCTAATGATCAATTTGTGTCCTCTTATTAAAAAAATTGACTTTCATAAAAATGTGTTAGCTGTTCCTTTCCTTCTTTCCCTCTTTCCTTTTTTCTTTCCTTCCTATTGCCAGTCATATGTCAAACTGGTGACTATCATGTCAAATACAATGTATGAATAGTTTGGCACAGTTTACATCATGCAGTCTTTTATCAGTGTTTGCTTCCGAAGGATTATTTTTAATTGGGACACCAATAAGAATAATATTCATTGCTGAGTTGTATGTATCATGTGTGTGGCTTGGTTTTTTTTTTTTCCCTTTTACCTGCCTGGCTATGTTAAAATAAGAAGAAAAAAAAAGGATTTTTTTAGCAAGGTATTTGATTGATTTTAAAGGAAATTATATAAAAAAGACAACTTGTCAAGATTAGCAGGTTTTTGAAAGTACTTTGCAGTGAGTTGCATTTGCTAAAACAGTACTAATGAAAGAGTCACAAAGTCCCTTTCATTCAGTAGTAATGAAATTATGTATTTTAGTTACACATTGTCCATTAAGGAAAAGTCACTTTTCTGCTGCTAAACATTTATTTTCATGCACAGTGTTTTATTATGTCTTCCCAGGGATTTTTTTTGTTGAGGTGTTATTAAGTGAGAGATGCAGTGCAGTTTTCATAAGAGACAATAAATACCCTTTGTGCAGAGTTAGACTGCCAGCTTCACAAAGCTGTAAGATATTGAATTTGTGCTCAAGTGGGACCGTATTTGAGCTCTACTGAAAAAGGCTGCAGAAATCATTCCATCCAAACTGAAAAAGAGTTTTGGGAAGTATGAATGGAAGAAAAAAAGTAGAACATAAATGGAAGAGAGGATACAATGTGTGCAAACTTATTTCATAGGAAGGACATGGAAAGATTCAAATGAAAAATTGAGGCATGTAAGATCTTTAAGTCTGTTAATGTTAGTGAATTACCATCTGATGGTGTAAATGGATGAGTCAGAAGCAGGATGATGAAACAGATTTCAAAACAATGAGTAAAATTTTTAGTATAGCTAACTGCTGGTTTATCCTGCTGTTGGCACACTAATTTATACAGAGAGCTGGTTCTTATTAAAATGGTAATCAAAATTATGAATCATATGTGCTTAATGAGACATTTGATGTGAGATGCAAGTTTGCACTGAAATGAAACTCCACATTGCAGAGTGAAAGGAGTAGCCCACCATCACAACATTTCTGAGAATATGAGTTAATGAAAGAAATGGCACAATTCTGACCATATATGGTATGGTCTTGCTTACTGCAACTGGATTCATTGTTATCTTGGAAGAAAGACAAGAAAAGCTGTATTGGATCTCATCTTCTTGAAGTGTTTATCTGGCCAACAGAAAGTACTGCAACTCTCAAGTTAAAAGCATTAAATTAAAATTAATCCTAGTTTAATTAAATAATTGTGTTATAGAGAAAGCATCACGTTGCTTTTGCTCACAAAAACACAGTCATGCTGTTATTCAAAAAAATGCATTTGTTCATATTCATGAATAATTTCCTAGTCTTTTTTAGCAGAATATTTGATCCTGAAAAGTGCCAATCTGCCAAAAAGTCCAAATTATTTTATTGAATTTTCTAATCTAAATTCATGTCAAGATTAAGGTTTTTTTGTTGGTGAAATGTCCTTTCTATACAGTATTTACCTCTAAATCAGTCGAGATAAAAAACCCAAATAAATCTGTATGGAGTACAGCGTTTTTCTTATGGAGCATTTTTGTTCAGTTAGAGGTTATCTCTTCCTTTGACTGATGCAATATTTTGTTTTTCCCGTTAAAGAGAGGCTGTCCATTAGAGTAGTCTGGGCTACACATTATATATAGATATCATAACATTATTATTGTTCCTAGAGCAAAATTAGAGGAAATGGTTTGATCCTGGCAGGAAAGAAGTATATTCCAAATTATGATTAACAAATTATTTTTATAGGCTGAAAAAAAGAAACACTGATTTCAGTAAAAATATCTGTAGGGACTTTTCATATCATCATAAAGTGTGTTGGTCTGTGAAGGTACTAAGTAATTTATAATACACGATTTACTTGTGATTTTGGTGACATTACATCATATTTTCAGGGATGCTGCTGATTTTTTCTGTTGTTACTGTTTATTAAAACCTGACGGCTGCAGCACAAAAAAATACGCATTCCTTGAATAGCAGATTCATTTAGAACTGAGTAGTTGTGGTCAATGGTTATTAACAGCAGGCAATGGCAATTCATTAGTGGTTTTTTGTTTTTTCTTTGTTGGGTTTTTATTGTTGTTGCTGTTTGGGGTTTTCTGCTTGTTTGGGTGGTTGTTTAGCTCCAGCTGGCAGCTAAGCCCTACGCAAGGGGATGTGGGAGAGATTCAGAAGAGTAAAAGAATAAGCTTGTGGGTTGAGATAAAGACAGTTTAATAGGTAAAGCAAAAGCTGTCCTCACAAGCAAAGCAAAACAAGGAATTAATTGAGTGTTTCCCATGGGCAGGCAGGTGTTCAACTGCACCCAGGAAAGCAGGGCCCCATTACGTGCAATGGTTACTGCGGAAAACAAGCAACACTATTACAAACATCCTCCCACTACCTTCCTCTTTCCCCATATCTACATGCTGAGCATGACACCAAACGGTCTGGAATATCCCTGTCGTCAGTTGGAGTCAGCTCTCGTGGCTGTGTCTCCTCCCAGCTTCTTATGCAGCCCCAGCCTCCTTGCTGGGGAGAAGCAGAAAAGGCCTTGACACTGTGTGAGGCACTGTGTGAGCCCTGCTCAGCAATAACAACATCATCTTTGTATTACCAACTCTCTGTTCAGCACAAATCCAAAACCCCATACCAGCTACCAGGAAGAAAATTACCTCCGCCCCAGCCAAAGCCAGCACAGGTTTTTTCTGTGTATTGGCCTTAAATGGTGACCAAGAACTACGAAGACGATTTGGGTGGATTTCTGTCATTTGTAGAATTGATCAGACTCCTGTGAAGCTTCCTATGCAGTGTTAATTTAGGTTATAATTTGAAATCGGGGAAAGAAAAAAAAAAGGAGATTGTTTATACTTAGCTAGAATCTCTGTAAAATACTGTTAGACATTTTAATATATTTTGATTGAAGTTTAAAATGAGTGTTCAAACTCACTTGAAATCATTGAAAGGAATCATTGTCTAATTCTTATTTCTGTTCTATGTATTGTGGAAGTACTAATGTTTCGTCACTTGGAGTTATCAGATCATGTTTTATTAACATTCATTTCTCCCTGCCAGCCCCCATCCCACCATTCTGCACAGAACTGTTTTCACAACTTAGTTGACAATAGTGTGGATGATTTCAGGAGAGGAAGCTTAGTACAACAGACTTTACTCTCCAGTACTGATATTTGCTATGCAAAGTTCACAGAATCAGAAAATTACTGTTAAAAGTGGTTGAGATATTTCTCTGTAGATAGGAAGGGGAGCAATTGTATTAAATGTCATATTTTCTGTTATCACTTTTCTGAATATGACAGCACTATAAAACGCTGCCAACATTTGTATGGTACCATAAATGTATCTAACAACTGGCCTTCACTTATAACAAGACATGAATTAAGTATGTTTACAGTTGGCAGCAATCCATTTCACTGCTGGGATATAACACTGGAATTATGTGCTTCTCCCCAGCCCTTTCTCTCCTGCCCTTTAAAGAGCATGATGACATTCTCACAATTTAAAAGGTATTATACGGAAGAAAATTGTAAGCCTTTGTCTTCTGACAGTGGAAGAGAATTACTGACCATTTAAATATGTGCTTTGTCCAAATAAGTGATTCATATTTGAGTTTTCATAATGTCTTTTGTTAGTTTCAGTGAAAAGGAAGAATAGCATGCAAAGTATAGAGACTCAAACTTTAAAAAATATTTTTAAATTTTATGTTTTAGAGTAAAAGCAAACATCCATCTTTGTTCCTCCTTTCCAAGTGTTCCTCTAGTAATTCAAGCCAAAAGGAAAACAAACAGTGTAGTTGTGGAAAAATGTCCTAATTTTTTTCATTTTTATATTTGTAAATCTAGTGTTGCACCACTGAGCTTGTATTGGCTCAAATAACAAAAATCAGTTTCATTAGGTATTTATCCTACAACAGCTTAATTAATCTGCAAAAATGATGCTATAATTTTCATCAAATATAGCACAGTTACTGTAAAAAATTGGGACAAAATTAGGATGGAATTATGATGGAATTATGAGTGATTAAAATGTTTGCCATATGATTTGTTGACTAAGACATGAAGGAAGTAACTAGAACTAGCAATGAGCTAGGCTAACCACTAACATGCTTCATCACCCTCAAGGAGGCCCTTGGGGATGGGGAAGGGTTGGCTGCTGCTGCTCTTTGGAATGGGATGGTCTGCGATGCTCCTCTGTTGCCATGTTCTAGCTCTGTTTTCCCCTTTACATATTAATACATCTTATCACATCTGTGTTTTTTCTCTTGAATGCTGAGCTGCCTCACAGTTCTTTTATTCTCTGTTTTACCTCTGTTGTTTTACCTTTCATGTCACACTTGACTACAGGCTCTGTAGTTTGTCACAACTCCTTCCTGTAAGCTAGTGTGTTTCTTAAAAATCTTAGCGATTGTTATGCGCTACTCAAAACTAGTATGGAGTCACAGAAAAATGAACCCCTCCAGAGAGAAATAGAGATCTATTTTTTAACTTTAGGGGCTGATCTGCACCTCAAACCTGAAGTGGTCTTGATACCATTAAGTCAATATTGGTGTTACTGTTGAATTAAGGAGGCCTAAACTTTCCTCTTTCGTCTCTAAATGTTCATTCCTGAGACTTTTGAGCAATTACTCTCTTTAACTGCATTTTAAATTAATAATAGTGGTTCTATTTTGATACATATTTAATATGTAATGCTGCTTGTTCAAAGATGATGTGCGTATTTTTTTTTTTTTTAGATGTACATTTTGTAACTAATTTATCTGTGAAAAAGGTGACCTTTTTTCTGAAAAGCTAACCCAATTTTTAGAAGCAGGATTCCAGAAACATTTTAGATTCTTGAAGAGTCAGAGAAAATAATATGGACATAAACTTAGGTTATAGTATAAATGAGTTTATACATTTATAAAGAGAGGTTTGCAGTTGGGCTGACCAGGATGAAACATAAGTCTTCTGTTTTGCATGTTTCCCTTCTGATTTCCAGAGTACTTTAACTGGTGTGGTGATAAGGCTGCCAAACAGACCGATCTTTTCCTTGTCTTTCATTTTCAACTCTACACATCTCATCCGTTGAGTGTTTTTTTCAAAATTTCTTACCATACCCTTCCCTCTCAACTTCGAACCAGTACCAGGAATTGAAAGAAGTGGTTGAAGAGAGAGGATTGGGAGATTAACCACCGAGTTTGTAGGAGGATGCAAAACTCTTCAGTCTTTCATCCAGCCATGACCCGCTTGTCACAATGTAATGCTCTTCCTTCTAATTTGTTGACTCTAATGTGTCTGCATGGGGAAAAAAAAAAGCTCCGCTTTTGGAATCCATCCAGAAATATTTTTCCCTAAGCTTGGAAAAAACAGCTGCCAGGACTCCATGGGTCCTTAAATGTCCTCCTCATAAACATTGCATTAATAAAGTGCTTGGTCAACAGTTTCACAGAGGGCTGATCCAAGGATATGAGGAGAGGAAACCAGGACTTGAGTGACATTGCTCTACTTCCTGCCAAAAAAAAAAAGTCTTGATCTCATGCTTCATTTTCAAAGCTGGTTTAACTGAACAGTTGTGAAAGTGGAATATATGCTGTAGGAATCTACAGTATCACCTGTCTTTCTTCTTAATATATTGAGAGGTTTGTTTGCACATCCAGAGCTTTACTGCTCTGTTGTAAACTCATGGCTGGACAAGCCCACTCCCTAGACTTATATGTCAGATTAATTTTGCTGAGAAGTTTATAAAGTCATCACATCGACTTTTAAAACTAAATAAAAGTCATACCAGCATCCATGGTATCTGAATTTTTCTCCATGCAAAAATGGTTAACAGAATGCAGGAAGAACAGGGACAAAAACAGGAAGTAAAAGGACTATAAAGAAAATGCTGTGGATTCAGTTGCCTGACCTGAACAAGATCAAATTTCTTCTCTGTTTTGGAACAAAATAAATTGTGTATTGGTAGCTTTTGCAATAAACTGAACCCTTCTGGATGATGAAACTTTAAAGAAAACTAAAATTTATTTACTAGTGACATGTGTGATTCAGTAGGTGGTGCTCTTTCCTCTACATATCAGTTATGAACCAAACATTGAGGCTGTGATAGAACAATGCCTCATACACCTTGACCCCAGATATCTGTGGTTATTTGGTTAATCAACAGACCATGTCACAACAATAATGGCAATAAAGATTAACAGCACGTTTCAGATGAAGTTTGCCTTTGTCTATGTGTGCGTATCTTTCCCTGTCTCTTGCTCCTTCCCCTGAAGGTTAAGCATGGATTGGGGCTTGAATATTCTCTTAGTCCTGTGCCCCAAAGCAGTTCTGAGCATCTCTGACTCAAATAACTATGTTGACGTGTTTTTGTCTCATTTACCTAGCATGTTTCTTAATCATAATTAGTCATATTTCTTATATTTTCTATTTTCTTCACTGGAGGATAAGCCCTTCTGTTGCTAACAAACATCCCTGCCCTTGCCCCATTGCCCTTCCCCCCTGCCCCTGCAGAAGATGATTGTGCAAATCTGCTCGTGGGAATTCTGTGCATTCCTATTGATACTGTCTTCAGTGCTATCACAAAGCGACCAGTCCGCTGTGCTTGGCATCTGGAGTCTAAAAGGAATGATCTTGCCCTTCCAACTTACAATTTGGAGGTGCCAGACAGGTACCATTGCGTTGTCAGATCTTCTTTGACCTACTAAGCTATGTGTCAACATATAATATTTACCTGAGTTTTTCTGAGTCAAGGTGCAACTTTAAATACAAACGTATGGCAGTATTTGGTGAGTTAATAATATTCTCATGTATTTTTCACTTCTGCTTCAGAGGCTCAGCCACTAGAAGTGATCAAGATCTCACAGGCTTCTCTGTCAGTGTAATACAAACTTGAACACATGAAGCCATATTTCTGTAGGCGTGTGAACATGAGCTTATATGGACATAATTGTTACAGGAAGACTGAATGTTTTTTTTTTTTTGTGAGGCATATGAGTCTAGCTAAAAGTCATATATAAATAATGCACAATGAATTTAGGCTGCTAAAGTGCTTTGACGTTAAATGAATCCTGTTTATGTACAGTGGTCATCATAAAAATGTCAACTCTTGCCAGAAAATCATTATAGATTCAATTTTTGTTTTGTAGGAACATTCCTCTGGATTGTTGGCATTCATATATCTGCTGACAGTTTTTGATTTTTAATATTATTGCATGTTTCTTCTTTTTTATCATAAGTTCTTTTGCTTTGAATATAGTTAAGGCATTATCGTGTTTCCATTAATGATCTTTTATTTGAGACTAAATGTCTAAAAGCATAGTAAAAGGTAAGTAGGTCTTTAAGACTGTTCTAAGCTTTTCTTTTGTATGATATGTGATGCTTATAATGCCCTACAGGAAAATAATCTAAGAACTTCATTATAATAGTGTGTTTCAGTAAAAAAGCATGACAGCTGTGTATTATTTCTAATTGAAATTACTGAGCTTCTTAGCACCATGCAAGTGAGTCTTTGAAACAGAAACTATTCAATTTAGATTATTTGGATTATAATTAAATCATTTCACATTTACGCAGGAGTAACTGCCATCTTAATAAGACCTTTTCACAGAACAGTAATGCCATATATCTTTGCATCTATAGGTGTATAATTTTGAAATACTTATGTTAATCAAAGTTTAATTTTAAAATTTATTAATACAGCAGCATTTTCTCTGTGGAAATTTTAGTAGTAATGCAATTCCTGTTCTTAAGATAAAGGAAAGATATTTTTCTTCAAATTATTTTTTGTGCACAATTATAAGAGAGTGATACCAGATCATTTGCTCAACTGAATGGTGTGTTGACTTTAGTACAGTTGCAAAATAGAGGAAGCTTCAATCTGTATGGTTAAAATTACAGAAAACTTGTGAGCCTTTGTTACATTAGGTGGTTGAAGTTGGGCTTGAACTTGCTTTCACAGTATTTTCTTATGCTTCTCTTGATCTCACTGATATCTTCTGTAAAGTTTTGATCCACAGTGTCCTATTCACTTAACAGTGAGCAAGAAATTGCCCACATGTTAAATAATCAATCTAGGTGATTCATTACTTGAACTGACTGATAAAATATATATTCTGGTATTAAGTCTTCTTTCACATAATTACGAAATTTATATAATCAGTTTCTTCTATTGAAATATGCTTTTAAAAAAAATCTTACAATATTTTCCTCCAAGTTTGAAGTATTATGTATTTAATAGCAATTACTTGACTGAATTTGTTTTGTGATCTTATTTAAGAAAGAAAGGATATATTTTTATTTGCAAGATGACTGCTAATTTAGGATCCTAGAATCTGAGGTACATCAGTACACTTTGTCTTTCCGCTTTCCATAGATTCAAGTTGCCCTTAATTTCTTTGAAAGTCATTTAGAAATGCTGGTGCTTATCAACCCTTTAAAAGAGGCCATATATGACTCGAAGCTGTAGGCATTATCATGTAAAGTTAAGAAATCTTCTACCTTTAACAATAGTCTCTTCCAAGTGGGTGGTGATGAGAACAAGCTAGAGAACGAGCTAGTAGTACAGTTACTGACACTGTTTCTGCACTGTGGATGAGGAGAAAATTTAAGTCTCCAGGGCTGTCAATCCAGCATGAAATTCAGATATTTTTAAAATTATTATTTTAGCCCTGTGAGTCATTCTCTGATACATAAGGATATGCACAATAAATAGATAATAGGTTAGATCTAGCCAAAGTGTTTCAGTGTGACACTGGAGATGCACTTGTGCTTTTTTGTCTTTGTGTCTTTTTGTAGCGGTATTTCTAGATATGTAAAATTAGTGATTTAAGTTTAGGTAATTAGACTTTAGATTCTGCTCATTATCTTCATAATAATAAAAAAAAAAAAAATCCCACAAAGAAAATATAGTAAGAGTGTGTGGCTGCCATTTCAGACACAGATTCATGTCTCAGTCTGAGTCAGTTCCACTCATCATATCTGATCTCTCAAAACAAGTCCTGCAACAGAACTGATAACATATAATGCTGTATGAAAACAGAAGAATTTGTGAAGACCTAAAATTCTCCATAATTCTAGTAGCAGTTTGTTTGCTGCACAAACAAGAATTTTGATTATCATTGATTCAGCCTTAATGAACACAGATGTATTTAGTCATGCAGTTATTCAGCATTTAGATATCTAGCCATAATATTTGATTCAGTGATATTGTCAGCATTGGTGCTGAGAATTTAAAATGCTAAACACTGATGAGTGTACTAAGTAGTATGTGGAAAAGCTTGTTATCAGTTTTTTGTTGTTTGCTTGTTCTTTTCCCCCAGCGGAATATGTTAGAGAGCAATAAGGGAGAATAAACTATATTAGATGCTTCTCTCTTACTGTTAACACATTGTGTATATTTATTGAAATCAGAAAATTATACCTCACAAACCTTCTTTGCATGCAAATCTTGAAATCTTGTAGAAGTCCTCCACATCTTTTTTAAATTTCAAAGTTTTTCGTCCATTGTATATCAGCATACAGCAATATGTGATACCTACAGATGAATTAAAATCTGAGCATATACAATCCAACATACTTAGATTTTAGATTTGGATTCCTCTACAAATTAAGGAGATTATTTTAGAATAAGAATTTTAACATCCATTTACCATACTAATCCATTTAGTATTTATCTTTCTTTACTATGTTGATCATAATTTAAACTTCCTCTTGATAGTGTATTTCTATCTTTTTTAAAAAAAAAATCATAATACACCACCAACAACTTGTTATTAATTAAATATTAAAAACCATATAGAGTTGGCATGACCTGTCCCACTGTATGTGTCAGGCATCAATATCACAAAACTAATGTTCCAAACTGTTTCTATCATATCACTGATCTGTCTTGGTAGGCAGAGTAAGTTTTGAATACAAAATTGGTTTGACTTTCACTTCACTCCATAGAGAAATCTTGCTAAGGGCAGGTACATGGTCATTTCAGAAGTTCTGAGACCAAGAGGAGAGGACTTCTGATTTAAGGTTAACACAGTAAAAGCCCATCAAAAGAATGAGCATATTTTTGCTAGTGAAGAGGTCGAAGAGTTAGCTGTCCAAGAAAGGTATCTGATATTAATATCGTGTCATGAATGTATACTTCAGAAACTTAGTGGAAGTATCTAATGGGAATGAATATTTCTACCAGTACTAGGGAGATGGATCAAATGAATGGTTCAGCTGTTACACTGGTGTTTATAACATATTCTTTCTTTATGGTAACCTTTATACTCTCTAATTTCCTGCAATAGCATTTCAGGAAAATGGGTGAGAAACTCACATGGTAAAAAAGCTGACACACTTTCTTTTCCCAAGTTTTGCTATCTTTAGGAGGAAAAACAAACATGAAATTATATTTTGTCATTTGAATTTCTAGAATATCTGTAAGCTGTTTTAGTTTTCCCCAAACAGGGTTATAAACAGCAGATCTGATCTGGATTATTTTTACCTTTTTTTTTCTGTACTGGCAAAGACAGATTTTTCTTATTGTTTTTGGCCTTTTTTTGTTAAATAACTGGAAATGGTGGTCTTATAATGCAACTGTTTCCAGGGACTGTTGTTTCAGTATTTTTTGGGGCATTGACAAAACTCTAATTCAGCTGTCCTTGACACAGCAGGACTTTTTGACACCCCAGCCTGTTTCATTCCTTGGAGGTCTACAGGCTCTGCCATCCTATCATTCTAGCTCACATTCTTGTTTTTCTCTAGTCTTCCATGACATGGAGAGTCTTGAGACACTTTATCAGCTCTCTTCTTTTGCCCATGGCAATCAATATAAAGGTTCAGAAAGTGAATATACTGTATTTTTGGGTAATCTGCTCCAGACAACTCTTTCCAGTGTGGGATTTAACCAAGATACAGGCCCTATACAGGTGAAGAAATCAGGGCTTAAGAAATAGAGGGGTTTGACAGTGTTGATATGCATTGGTGTCAAATCTCATTAATGCTTAAAAGTGAGTTATTTCTCATTTAGTTGAATATATGTGTTTTCATTTAACCTGGGGTATATTTGCCCAAAACAAAGGTTTTATATTCTCTTCCCAATTATATAAATCAAATGTTCTCCCTCCTTTGGGTATTGGATTCAGTACTTACTTTTGCAAAATCAATAAGATGAAGTCCTGACTTGGAATATAAAATACTTCGATGGGAGGAAGGGAAATAGGACTCTTATTTCTATTTGTATATTGTCTCTGAGAAACTATTAATATGGCCTGCACAATTTTATCTGAGCAGAAATATTTAGCTGGATAAATCAGTAAACACAGTCTTTGAATGTTGACACTGTAGCTTGTCTGTATCTAGTGCTCACCAAGGTTTGACTGCAGATCTGATTAGGTTTCCAAACCCTATTCTGTTTTTCCCCTCAACCTATTTGTTGTTCTGGAGAATGCTAATATTGGTGTCCTTTTTACTTTGTGTTGGAATTGCTCATATATTTCAGCTGCACCACTATTTAGAAACATTTAAAAGAAAATAGAGGAGAAAACAAAGCCTCAATAAACAAGTTCTAGAAAGAATTTGTTTCTGTGTTCAACTTTCACTGTTTGTCATGTAATCAGTAAAAGAAAATGTCTGGAATATTGCAACACCTACTCAATGTGCATGCATATCGTATCCACCCATAACAAATCCGTCAGTAAAGCTGGGGTGATGAGGAATGATTAATGGTAGGAGCTACTGAAGTAAACAGTCATACGAGTAGGAATAATTGTAGAACTCAATTTTTGCATGGATTTCTGGCTGGTTTTGAGACCTGTTATATTTTAGATATGCCTAAAGTACCACCATTGTTTTTCTTCTGAAAGGTAAGTGTCATAAAGATTTTTGATTTCCAAAGCAAATACTGTATTCTAAGGGTAATCATGTGGGTATCAGAATATGCTAAGTAGCTTATGTCACTGACTGATTTTCAAACTGAAGAAATGTGTATTTTTTGAAATTACTTATGGAGAACAAGTATGTGAATATGGCCAAGATAATTCCTGTGTGAGAATACAGCTGACCAGAGATTAAAACCAATTAAAACTGATTTTGTTGTTGTAATACACCTTACTGACACTGGGTCTCTCTTCTACAAGACCACCAGATCATGTATTTCCTTTCTTAAAATCAATTCAGGCTGTCTTAAGAAACAAAATTCCCTGAATTTAGAGGGCTGTAGATTAGAAAGGACAGTCGTTCCCACTTCTCAGTGTGTAAGACTATTACAGAAAATGCACCATCTTAATGTTCAGAAGTGTTCTTCTGTTTTTATTAAGAAATGCATTAGGGTATGCACATTTGATTTTATGACACTGCCCTTTACATTGAAAGTTCCCTGTGTCTTTCTAATTTTAACAAGCCAATACATTTATAGACTGTAATTGTATCTTCTCTTAACCTTCATTTTTCTAGAGTGAATGAGCTAAGCATTTTCCAGTTCCTCTTATAAGATTGGATTCTGTTCTTTTGATGATGATCCTGTTATCTTCTACAGCTTGAATTAATATTCTTTGCACATGCATTGTGATCTACTGAAGTCCAGATTAGGTTTTGTACAGTTACATTAAACGTGGAACAATACCAGCTGATTCATTATGGTCATGTTCTCTGGGTTGTCCAGTAACTTCTAGTAGCATTAAACTTTTCACCTTAGTCCTTCCACATACAGTTTATAAGATTGCATTATTTAATGTAAATCCTTTTTTCTCAGTGAGAGACCTTGGATGTACCAGTAAATATCATCCAATTTCTTTTCTCCATTTTCAGAGGCTTGATTAAAGACAGATAATCAGATTTTATAAGCATGAAAAAAACCCCAGGTATTTTCTTGTTAAAAATATTTGTCAGGTTAGGGATGGATAATGTACCTTCAGTCAAACTACATTGCATTGCATTACATTGTACACATACCTGAAGCTTGGATTACTTTTATCTTATGAATTTTCTCTGAAATTTCCCAGATCTGCAGTTTTTGGGAGCATTGCTCCCACTGATTTTGAGTATCTTGAATATTTATTCATCTGTAATTAAATGTAATCATATATATGTACTATGTATATATGTGTGCATACATATATATTCATATACGTGTATATATGTGTGTATGTATATATATGTATATATGTATACACATATATCTGTGTGTATATATATGTCTTTGCTAGTAAATTGTATAAAAATCTTTGATCTTCCTTCTTTTCCTCTTTGTTTTCCTGGGAAACAAAAGGCTTTTTGGCTTTTGCTATGTTCAAATCAGAAATCATAGCAATTATCACAAAGGAAGTTATTGTTTCCCAGCTGAATCTACTTAAATTCCTAAAAAGTCTGAGTGAAGAGGATATAATATTCTTATTTCTTGGCATCAAATGATAGTGCTGGATATCCAGGCTGCACAGCCTAGCCTCTTCAATGTCAAATATCCCTGACACCTACATGGCTGATTAATGCACTCTATACAAAGAAGCACTGTATAGTTAAAATTTTTATCCCTGTATGGGACTATCTTGCTTTCCACTGTTGTAAACACATCACCATGCTTATTTTTTCAATACTGCAGTGATTTAAAGATCATGTCACTGCATTATTGATTGTTTGTTATGGATTTTAAAAAATAATTAAATTGGCTGCTTTTATTTTCTTTAAGAGTTGCTATGTTTTAATACAGTTCATAAAATTTCTAATGTCCAACCAAGGTTAACTTTATGGTTAATTCAAGTTTACTTAAACAGGAAAAAAATAATTGGGTTTTTTTTTCCGTCTAGTCTCTGCATGGATATGTAATACTTTCTTGATTTGTGTCTTTGCATCCTTCTCAGATAGTGATTTTTTTCTTCTTTTGTTTTCCTTTTTATGCAATGTATGCATTTAGAGAAGTCATGTGCAAGTGGTGTATCATCGGTTATATAATACTCATGGGACCTTACAATATTTGCAAGTATAAATTGGGACCATAAGTCCACTGTGGATTTGCTGATTTCTTCTGAATTTAATTAAGAGGTGAAGAGGGTTGAATAATATTAATTATTACAATAAGCTATTTTAACATTTTGCAAAGTAGAGATGTTTTTCTGATGAGTAGAATATTTTCATATTATCTATGGACAGAAGGGCAAAGAAACTACTGTGATCAGAAGTGACGTGATCCTTGATCTGTGGCCATCTGGACACGTATGTGACTGATGGGGGATGACCATATAAAGCGGCAAACAGAGAAGATACGGAGATCTTTTTTATCATGTCTGCCTTTTTATCTCTCTATCCACTTAGTTGCAGAGGTTGAACCTCACTGAGATTGTCAACAAAGTCATTATTCTGCTCATTGGTCAATGTGTGTTCATTTTCTGCTGATTGCTGCGGGGATCGATGCAGTGCGTGCTGATCTTTTTCTCAGGTTCATTTTTCCAAGGGCCGTTATGTGTAATCCTCATAGAGTGGTTTAACCCCAGCCAGCAGCCAAGCACCACGGCACTGCTCACACACTCCCTCACCCACCAGGCTGCAGTGGGATGGGAAGAGAGTCTCAACAGTGACAATACTTGTGGGTTGACACAGACAGTTTAATAGATAAAGCAAAAACCATGCATGCAAGGAAACCAACGTAAGGAATTCATTCACCACTTCCCGGGATCCTATCATGCATAAACCTTACTTGGGAAGACAAACGCTGTCACTCTGATCATGTTCCTCACCCAGCCCCTTTCTTCTTCTATCCTTTTAAACTGAGCACGATGCCATATGGTGTGGAATGTCCCTTTGATCAGCTGGGGACAGCTGTCCTGGCTGTGTCCCCTCACAGCTTCTTGTGTACACCAAACTCCTCACTGGTGAGGTGGGATGAGGAGCAGAAATGCCCATGACTGTATGTAAGCACTTCTCAGCAGTAACAAAAACATCCCTGTGTTACCGAAACTTTCCAGCACAAATCCTCCAAACCAAGCCCCACAAAGGTACTATGAAAAAAAACAAAACTCTATCCCAGCCAAAACCATCACACTTCAGTTCATCTGTGTCATAGTAATGGGTCATAACTTATGATTAATACCTTGCAACATGTAGAAATAATAACTCACTCATGGGGAAAATAATGGACAAAGGAGTGGTAAAAACTTCCATCTCTCCTTTATGGAACTATTGTAGTAGATGCTATGGTTTGTGTGCTAATTTTTGTTTTATTTTTATTGGTCTCTTTTGTTTCTTTTTTTTACATTTATTAAAGTAGGTAATATATGTGGTTTTACACTCTTAGAGGGCAGGTTCTGTTCATAGGTGGATCTGGGCAGAGATGGAAGAAACAGTAAATCAGTAGGTTTTCAGGAAAAAGCCCAAGCTTTTGTCTTCAATTTACCTTAGTATGTAGCCTCCAGGCATGCTTATGCTGAAATAAATAAATACTACTAACAAAACCCCAACTTGGGTCTTTCACCAAAAGTGTTTGCTATCATGTTATGACATGAAAAATGTCATTTAATTGAAATTAATCTCTGGAGGGTGAAATGACCTAAGGCAGTATTTGAAGGAAGTGCCTTGATATAGCATTCTGAACTGCATATAATGAAATAAATCAAATTATAGTGAACATAAACAGAAACACATGGCAACTCTCTGTATAATGCTGCCCATGAAAGGATCATTGAGAAGATAAGATATATTGGCTCTATACGGTTAGAGACCTCTGCTTGGATCAAAGGTTTTTTAGAAAATAAATATTTAGACTGGTGTTTGCTGGATCCATGCTATTTCTAGTACATGTTGCTTAATTTCACTAGAAAATACCAAGAACTAAATCTGTTAACCTGCAAAAGACAATAAGAAATATATGTTTCTGTAAAAGTTTATGTTACAGGGTTTCAGGTATTTTTCTGTTTGCTTGCTTGCTTGTTTCATTTTTCATTTCAGTCATATTTAAGTAGCAATGATGGCATGGTTTATTTTGACTTTCTCAGGGATAAGAACCTGTCTTGCATTCACGAATTGCAGAATGTGTATCAGCTTGTCTTTAATTCTGAGCACACAGTAAGGAAGGGATTAATAAGATACTTTTTACAATATCATCCTACTGTGAGGGTCAAATTCTGTTTCCAAGATACTTGTAAAATGTAATACCAATTCCATAAACTCATGCTAATCTGATTGTAAAATGCTGCTTATTTATATAGCAATTATCCATATCCATATATTTATGAGAACAGGATAGCCATTTTTTGACATTAATTAGGTATGGACTAAGGTTTTTAGATATCTGTGAATTCTACGTGTATTTGAATAAATTCTGCGATTTAAATTTTTCAATTGCTGATGAGTAAGCATGAAGATTTTTTTTTAAAGCAACATAAATATAAAATGTTTCTGGTCTAGCAACCTTTACTTTTCTGATTAAAGCTAAATACTGTCCTTCTTGATAAATTAAATCATTGGAATTTGTCAATAATGGTGTGGAAAATAGTTTCAGTATCTGCCTACATAAATACTAATTATGATATGGCTATTCTCTGTGTCCAGAAGTTTCTTTTCCGCTGTGGGGTGAGGAAATTCTATATTGACTTTCCTAGCTGAATAGCATCTGTCACAGAGTACATGAAGATGACTTAAGTCCAGATATAATTTGTGCTGAAAGCCTGTAATGACTCATAGCTTCAGTTCTTTCAGTGTAAGCCCCAGTGTAGACATCCATGTGTCATATCTTGATTTAGTTTAAGCTAGCTAAAAATGACTTAAATCAATATAATGCAGTGTTAAAGTTAGGAATGTTTACCCAGAGGCTTAAAATATCGGTAGTATTTACACTGAAATTTCATGCAAACTGTATAAGGCATCATTTAAAAGCTTTACAACCAGTAAAAACTTCCACTGCACTGTCTCATTTCCCAGTCTATCTCAAACCTATCGCACCTCAAGCTGTTTCTGTTGCATTTAGGAGTTGAAGGGACACATTTGAACACGATGTGAGAAGACTTTCCTCTCAGGGAACCTTTTGTACCTGGGAGAGGGCATTCTGAATCAGCTGGTGATGCTTCTTCCTGGTTTTTTTTGGACCATGCAGCTTCCTTTGCAAAGATGAGGAGGAGGCTCTACTGCTATCTTTTGGAAGCAAATGCATCCTGGGCTGTGATCGAATATCCCCACAATTAAGTCTAGCTATTTTCACTCTGTCTTGCAGCACATGTAATCTTCCATACCTGCGTGAGATGGGGATAAAAATTTTGTATTCTGATTTGCTTGCCATGTGCCTTGTGTAGTATTAATTCTGCACAGGTGTTACTGACTCCTCCCGAGACAGACACTAGGGAATGGGTTGCAAAAGGTGGCTCAAGGCAGTGAAAGTTATTTTCTGTTGTGTTGATTGAACTTTTTATTTTGTTAGGAATGGAGAAGTAGGGATGATTTTACAGAGGACAGAAACAAAATTATCATTAGGAATGGAGAAATACCCCGTCAAAAGAAATCAGGCAGTTTAAAGCAATGACAGAATAAGAAAACATCTTTATAAAAAGTGCCTAAAGTGTGGCTTATTCCCTATGCAGTGGTAAAGAAATGGTTTATCAACCTGTCTTTAATCAATCCATTTTACATGGCTGGAAACTATATCTCCAAAATCTGCATGGTGGTTCATGCATGCAAAGAACTTTTCTGTGTGACACATGAATGTTTTTTAAGAAAGAAAACAATAATCTTAATTTAAAACATTACGGTTGAGTTCTGAGTCAACTTGCTTCACTGAGTGTCCTAGAGCTCTCTCTCAGAATTTGGGTATAGAAAACATTTTAATTTATTTCCCCTAGGCGATAAGTAAGAGAAATAGATGTGCACATTTTACGTCATGTTCTGGTTATGCCAGTAAGTTGTGTGGTTTATTGGCTTCGTAGGAACAATTGGGTCACTTCCATAAAATCCCAAGTATCAATCCAACCAAGACTCCTACAGTGTAGTATGTTGACTTAATCTATTTGGGAGTCAAATTCTTTTCAGCATGGAACCATCATAAAACAAGGAAATTGCCCTGAACGAGGTACTGGAAATTTACATCCTTTAGGAAATTCAGGATAACTATATGAGCCTGCAGAATGCATTTTGTTTCATAGCATTATGCAATGGCAAAGAGAATCCAAATAATTTAGTCTTAGTCATCACTCATCAGGGAACAGTAATACCATAGATTTTTCTAATTTCCATGTTTTTAATGTGAAATAATTTTACCTTGCAATTTCTGTGGGGGCCAAGAAGGACTGTGAAAGTAAGGTTTTATCTAAATACAATATCATGACAGATGAGGAAATTTGTCCTCCACAACCGTGTAATCTTTGCTGTGGAAACAGAGAAATTACATCAGACTGAGAAATAGTATTTTTAAAAGAGAAAATGGAATGTAGTGATATGTACACTGTCAAACTACCAGAAAGCAAAACCTAATCAGAATTTGAAATTAAAGGGTTGAAAATGAATTTAAAGTTTTGAGACACTAGCAGGTTGCTGAAATACAGTAGAATGTTTTAGCAAGAAAATACTGTGCTGCTAGTGGATGAAAATCAGCCTTTTCTTCAGTGGCCATTGTATTGTCGGAACATGATCAGGAAATAGGATTCTGTAATGTTAGAGGCAGGATGAGAAACAAGCTAATGCTCACTTTAGCAAATCCTCAAAACATTATAGATGTCTTTGAAACCTTGGATTAGATGATCTTCACAGATCCCTTTCAACCTCAGAGATTCTCAGTGATTCCAAAACATAGAATGAAAATAATTCAGTAATTAGTCATAATCTCTAATTGTATTTATACTCCAGGCAGTTCCTCAATGGCACTTATAATATAATACTTGTTTAACAATAGAAGGTTTATTGATTAGTGCTGTTATTACTTTGATTATGAAAACGTCTGTATGAGGTTGTTCTCATTGTTATATGCATTTTATAAATAGTCCTGTCTATTGTTTACACATACAAATATAAAGTATACAAGGAGTTACTACTGTCATGTTACAGATTGGAAACATAAGCCAAAAGATAAAATCCTTATATTCAATGCTTTTCTAACCATAATGCCCATTACCAGCCTTGGTGACTTATTTTAAACATGTGGGAATTAGAAACCGAACCTCTGCAGCTGGAGTCCCTCTGTCACCAGGTACCTGTTCCAACATCCATTTCCCTGAATTGCATTTGAAAGCAGCAGAGGAACTGACTGCTGATAGTCACCAGCACACACAGTGCATAAGTGGGTGTGAACTCTGAGTGGTTGTTAAAATACCTCAACTAACTACTGATAACATTGGATTAATATTAGGTGCTAATTGATTCTGTCATATATTAAAGAAGACAAAAGAGATTAACAATTTTTTTTTTTTTAATTGAAGAAATACCTTAACAGTTTACTATGAGGTGGTTGTTTCTTCTGTAATTACAAAATAATATTCACTGTCTGTGTACAAAGAAGAAAAGTCTGTGATCTAGTTTTCAGACTAGAATGTCATCTAATCTATTCATCTACTATTGCCAAAGGTGTTTCATGTCATTCTTGGGAAAGATAAACTTCTGATGGGAGGCAAAATATTTGAGCTTAATTTAAAATCCAGTAATTTGTGATAGTAATTTGTAAGATGATATGTACGTCCTTTTTTTTTTGGCAGAGTGGTTCTCATAGTTTTAATGGTACAATTAGGCCAAATTCTGATCTTCTGATCTGAGGAGAAAAATCACTTTCTGCAGGGAAGTTTTCAAATGGTCCTGGTGATTAAGTTTCAGAACAGCTGCTATCTTTTTAGTTTTCCCTTATATAATAGTAAATTAAGCTGTGGTTTAATCTGTGACTGTGAATGTGTCTGATGGGTTTTTCTCTCTTGTATCTATTTTTGTCCCCTGATTATTCACATTTATTATGGAAGATGAATAATATATCAGTGGTGTAGGTGTATGCATAAAACTTTTTTTCCCGCTTTAAAGAATGAACACTTTTAAACTTTTATATTCTATTTCCTATGTATTGTATTAATCTATTTTTTGTATAAGATTCAGTATGCTTCTATTTCTATTTTTATATTTCATAAATTTGGGGAAGAATGTATGTTTACCATCTGTGTCCAAATAGAAATTCTTTCAGATGATAAGAAACAATTGGACCCCTGAAGTTAAGTTTTAAATAATGATTTTGCCTTTCTAGATACTGCAGCTAATCTTTCTTATATGCATAGAAATCATTCAGCAGAGACAAGAAGCTGACCATAGAGTAATTTAATTACAGTTAATTAATAAACCCACTGGATCAAAATACGCTAATAAAGACAAGTGATAATGTGTCTTTGGGATAGAAAATCAGTCTTAGGAGAAAACAAGATGGAAGTGTTCAAAACATTTATTTTATTTCCCCACTGCCTATTAACTAGAGTCATCTTTTTCAGTAATTCAGAAGTATTGTATATGTAGCTGATATGATACATAAGAGAAACTGTCAATATTACAATCTCTCAAATTAAGTATTAGTTATAAAGGAATGTTACTGTATTTTTGCCCCTGAGTTTTCCTTCACATATTTCCTTGGAACACAGAATTCCGGAGTCTTCTGGAATTCAAGTGATTTCATATTTTCTGTGGAAGTATTTGATGTTTGGCATGAACTTGTCAGATATCATATGTCTGAGATCTGTTGATTAATTAGGGATCACCCGATTTTCTACCAGATGTTTTTTACTTCAAAGGAGAAATTACATTTCCAAGTATTTAAGTATCTACAGTGTGCAAAATAAGCACGATACACAATTGCCTTAGAATTTAGTTTTCCTCGGCAGAGTAACATAAAGTAGCTCCAGATTAATAAAATATATAAGTAACCATTAATGATTGTCACACAGATATAAAATTGGAATGGAATCAGAATGATGAAAAGCTTGGCCTAGGGGATAAAAAAAAAAATACGGTTCAGATCTGCAGCTAGTAGGGAAGATTTATGTATGTCATGGTGATGATACCCAGCATTTAATTCCTCTCAGGACATGGCTCTACTGTCATAGACAGTTTGTGCACAAAGAATACCCAAGTTCCCAGGTACTCCCCAGCATTGTACATTTGGCCTTGTTGAATGTACAACTCCTGCCAAATGTTATAAAATGCTATAAACATTGGAAAAACCCAACCCACAATAAAATAACTAGCTGCATTTCAATAAATGCAGATCAGAAAAGTATAATGATTTTTCTTTGTCATTGAGTTCTGGTGTGAATTGGCAAATATTTTGTCTGGCAAATGGGATGACTGTAACATAGACTATCCACTTCATGGTGTCTCAAGAACAAGTTCCACATTATTATTAAAATTATTGTTGATTAAGAGAAGCAGAACAGAATATAACCTCTAGTCAAAACCAGATGAATTCTCTTTCATTTTCTTTGTTTATAGATTGTATGTTTTAGGTGGTCTGCCTAAGAAATTTCAACGGCTTGCACTTTAGAGCTGTTTCTGTTTCATAGTTACTTACAAGATTTTTATGTTCATTCTAAAGCACATGATAATCTCATGCTTTGTCAGTATGAGACACACCACACCATCAAATGTTTTCTTTTTTCCCCTCAATGCACACAGGTTGCCAGAAAAAAGGAATGTGCAATGGAGATTGTTAATATGGACATATCCTAAGACACAGCGTACCTTTTGAGAAAATAAATACACTAAACTTTGACGTGAAGGACAATTAATAGTGCCATGAATTACTGAGGACAGGTAAACTAAAATTTACTTTCCTTCTATTCTTTCATCCATTAATATCATGTTTCTACTAAGGCCTGCTATTACCTTCTTTCCAAACTTTGCTCTTGCCTGTTCATTTATAACTTTTCCTGTGTTCACACAAGGTTTTATAAGAAAAAAAGTGTATAAATGGGCGATTTGTGTTCAATGTTTATGACAGATCTCAAAATGACTTTCAAGTTTCTAACTGTAGGTTCTCCACTGATAGCAGACACAAATTTTAGGGAATGAATTTGTTGGGACTCATATGTGTCAGTCTTGTAGTCAATTTCATTTGTGCTTAATGCATAAAACAAAACTAAGTATTACTCTTTAATAGCCAGAAAAGTCTGTGTGCAGTCTAAGGAATTTGAGGTGCAGTAAGCCTTATTAGAATATTATTGTGTGTTGATGGGAACAGAGTCCTGTATTTTGTATTTGTACAGAGGAATACTGAATTATGAGAGAAATCTAGGGTACGGAAGGCCTCTCAGTCTGATTTATCACTTTGTTGCCTTTTTTGTACAGTCATTATTGTGAAAAGGGAATTCTGATGGCTACCAGCACTGGAATGGAAATTTTACGTTTTTGTTTTTCATATAGTTAAATAGATTGTGAATCCTTTTGGAGGTTAAGAATCAGTTTTGATTTTTCTTTTTTTCTTCTATTAGCACTTTTTTGAGAATTTATCCTACAAGCAAGTATGCTATTAAGTGAGAATTATTTTGTGTTTTGAGTTCCATAACCATACAGGTCTTAAAAAAGCTTTCAAGATCAAAAAAAAACCCCAAAACAAAAAAAATTAGAAATAATGATGTTATAAAAATAACAGGATTATTTTCAATTTTTTTTTCCTCCAAAGACAATCTGTGTAAATCAAGGAAGAACACTCTTTTTGTCTAAAGAATAAGTTATTTTCTTTTTGTTATTTTCAAATGTATAGAAAATCACTTTACCTAAGAGCGGTTTTGGTATGCCTTATAGTAGAATGTCACTATGTTTTGTCATAACATTAATATAAATTTATGGGCAATGATAGTTGTCATGTTTTGGAGACTGCTCAGAGGTGTTTTGAGAAAGTTTTTGATGTGTGGATGCAATACAATTGGAGAACTTGTAATGTTGGTGATGAACTAAATTAGAATATATCTTCATTGGTTGGTATTCACTTAGAGGCTGACAAAAAAAGGAAGATAGAAACTCTAAATTTTCAAAATAAATGTGAAAGCATGATGGATATGGACCTGTCTGAATAGATATTTAGTCCTTCTTTCTCTTCCTTGTAGAAAAAAAAAAGTTAAAACTATCGTAGCACTATAGATATTTGTTTTATTATTGCCACTTGTCTGTGAGAATTCCTATCTCCATTCTGTTGACCACCTGCAGGGTGGAATTCTGCTTATTTATTTATATATGTCTTAGAGCTTCAGATGTTTGTTGTTTGGTGGGTATTTTTGGTTTGTTGGTTGGGTTTTTTGGTTTTGAGGTTGGTTGGGTTATTTTGGGGGTGGGTTGTTTGGGGGTTTTGCTTTTTGTTGTTATTGTGGTGGTGGTTTGTTTTGTATACTATTTGCTGAGTAGTCATACCAAGAACTTTTTTGGCTATTACGTAAAATTACTCAAATCATATGTCTGGATAGGTAGTACCACTGTCAGTCTTATAGAAATATTTTTTAAGATACATTTTGGGATTACTTTGTTGCACTGCAGAAGAGAACTGTTGTGAATGGATTAAAATCAACATTCCACAAACCTCTGCTTGAAATGCATCGGTTTTTATGCTTAAGGAAGCACAAATGGCATATATGGTGTTTGTGTTATCTAATTATCCATACTATTATCTTCTGAATAAACTTGGAAATTCACAGGCTTTTGTATTGGGTTTGCACGGTGAGGTTTTGGTAGTGGGAGGGCTAGAGGGGGAGATTCTGTGGGAAGCTGCCTGAAGCTCCTGCTGTGTCTGATGGGGCTGATGCCATCGGGCTCCAGGACAGACCTGCCACTGACCCATCGGCGATGGTGGTAGAGCCTCTGAGGTAACATCTTTCAGAAAGGGATGAAAAAACCCACCTGCACAACAGGCAGCAACAGTGACAAGAAAGAATACGTGAAGGAAACAGCTCAGCAGACACCAAGGTCAGTGAAGAATGAGGAGGAGGAGGTGTTCTGGGTGCCAGAGCAGAGATTTCCCTGCAGCCCATGGTGCAGCCTGTGGTGGAGGCAGCTGTGCTCCTGTGGCCCGTGGTGGAGCAGATGCAGCTGTCCAGCTGAGGAGGGATAGAAATGCTTCAGAGACAGCTGGTATCCAACCCACCACAGCTTGTCATGATAGTTCAGGGATGCATTACAGCAGTAATCTTTTTTTTTCCCCTCTCCATCTTAAATGGTAGGTTTGCAGGTTTTTCCAGATCAACAGAACCTGTTATCTAATACTGAACATAAATTGCACAAGCCTATAGCATTTAAAATACTGTACACTAAATACACTTGTTATGATATTGCCATTTTTTTAATGGGTATCTTAACTTTAAATAATGTCACTGTTTAAACATATTTTGTTGTGATGGACACAAAAATTGGAATTTATGACAGATTTTAATGCAAAAAATTCAGGTACGTTATATGTGCTTTGGAAACAATTCCTTTATAAAAGTCTTAACAGCAAAAAGTAACTTTATGTTCTTCACCTGGTGTAAGTTGAGGAATCACAAGGTTGAAACATTTTCCTATCTTTTGAACAGCAATGCACTTATGTAATACTAATCTCCTTTCTGAATGACTTGGCCCATCTAAAATTTATTTACAATGGAGCAAATCTTTTCAAATAGATCTCAGAAAGCCCTTAGGCTGAGCAATACCTTCTATCACCTAAGGAGATAAATAGAGGTGCCTTAGTAATTTTGCTATTATGGGTCAAATTCCACATTGCATATTAAAGTCTAGACAACTGACCTTTTTTGAGGGAAGAGAAGGTAAACATTCCAAATAATGGCTGTTACAAACCATCAACAGATGACGTATCAATAGCATTTATTTTCAAACTTTCATACTCACATTGGGTAATGAATTGGACCTGCTGAACCTTTGTCCTTTCACAGTTTGTTATCTGCATCAGCAAAATTTCCGTGGAGGTTTTCCCAAGGAAGAGGATGAGAACCAATATTATGCTTGAAGGTTCTGCAGGCTTTATGTACAAAACAGCAATTCAAAATAATGGCCCGATACTTTGCAACTTTGTGACTTTGTAATCCAGATTGTATAGGCCTCAAAATCCTCCACTATAAAATAATGAAAAATATTGTCAATATTTAGGCTTTAACGTGCTCCAGTAATGTACTATGCTTAAAGAATGATGCTTGAAAAATCTGTGCAATGATAGCCTTGCAATCATAAATCCATATATTCTCAACTTCTTGGGAAATAGGCCTTCCTGCATAAGGTTTTCTAACTGGATAAATTTCAAAGCAACAGCTATTTTAGCAACAGTCTTTATTCTTAGGTGAGAAATGTTAAAAACTTCAGTTTTAGTGGTTGCTGCTACTCTTTACCTTCTCAGAAGTGGGAAGAAATTAATTGCTGTGTGACCAAAGCAGGAGGGCAAAAAGTAGCAAAGGACAGAAGTCCAAATGTCAAAAACAAAAAGCTAAAGCAAATATATTTTAAAATATGTGAAACACTTTTGTGTCACCTTATGTGACATTCAAGAGGAATGTTATTCCAGTAGTTATTCCAGAATGTGAAGAACTGGCTGAAAATGCTCAGTTAGTCCTCAAGGAACTGACCTGCCATCAGCAGGTAAAGGTATTTTGGAACATAATATAAAGAACACAGCCAGTAGCTGATGGCACCTGCTTCTTACTGTTCATCTGCAGAAAGGTGAATCTGCTTCTGCTGGCACATTTCACTGATGTGATTGTGGGATTATGTTCTCTTGAACTCTCACTTTCTTAGTAACACTCGAGAACAGTAAAACTTGATTCTGGTCCACAAAACATCCTATATTTCTCGTTAAAACTTTTGCCACACAAACTTATCTCCTTTTCAGAGATATTGTTTGCTGCTGAATCCATGTCTCTCAATATGGTTTGAAAATCTCTAGGAAACTCGGACTGTATTTGAATTGTAATGAAATGTGAAAGCAGAGGAATCCTGAAATGTTCCAGGGTATTTGAATTTTTAACTTCTCATTTTAAATTAAAAATGGGGCTATAATAGTTGTATTTAAAAGATGACAGAAATGCTTCTCAATATATAAAATTATGTTGGATTAAAAAATGTTTATAAATACCAAAATTTGTTATTTTGAAAGAAAATAATTAGAGTGATGGAAATATTACGAGCATCAGTATTTTTCATCCATCTTACTTTCTTTATATTGTATTTTTAATTCACTCAAAGAGTAGGACATTTTCACAAGGGAAAATTTGAGGACAATTCCAGTTGAAAGACACAAGAATCATGTTTCTCATTTCCCACAGTGTCTAAAATATTTAGCATAAATCTGTGGGTGTTACGTCTTCCCTAAGGCATTGGAAGTTTGTGGCCAGCTCTACTTCTGAGAGGTTGGGACTGTACTGCCTGGACTATACTGCCCTCTACATTACCCATGTTGTAGCAATAACTTTGTGACTCAAATGATTGTTCCTCTTCACTCTTCCTGTTGCCTTCCCAGGCAGTTTTTCTGTGAAGCTATGTCATTATGTTGCTGATCAAACATTGCACTTAGAATCTCCTACCGTCTAAATTCCTTGTGGAAGGACATGACACTGTTATTATGGGAGACTCCTCTCAAGTTTGCATTTGCCAGGAAACAAATAACATTGCTTAGGAAAATGATCAGTACTGCTAAAGCTCTTGAATATACTAAAATAAGAACATTTACAGTTTTTAATAATACCCCATTTCTTTAATTCACAACTCCCTCACCACAGTTTACAAAACCAACCAAAACAAACTAATAAAAAGGCAGCCATGTGATTCAACCTAGTTATGATAACAGGCACCATCTTGTAATGTAACATAAATAAGTAGCAGAATAATCTTATGACTATTGTTTCTCTTACTGGTCTGCATATAGATGTTTTGCAATTTGAAATCTATGATATCAAAACACTTGAATGGATAACTTCTTTCATATATACATCTCTTTTATTTCTTCTCTTTTTTTTTTCCCCCCAGAAACTCTCATATTTCCAATGTTGCAAAATTATGGGATACCAAAACTTAGAGATTCAGGAGTAAAAATTTCCCACATCATGGGACTGAAGATTACTGAGATAAATATAAAGAATATGAGTTTCTGTCATGGCTTATGAGACAGTATTATAGACTGTGAAGGTGAATTAATGAGCGAAGTGGAGGGTATGAGTGAAGATCAAAACTTCATGGTTAAGTGCATTATCATAGGAACATCACACAAAATGGTATATAATCAAATGATTAGTTGCAAGGCTAAAAAGGTCTTTAAAAATATTATCTTCTAGTGTCTTGATTCACATATCTGGCTTCATGTGTGTGATTTAATGAAAATTAAGTACTCTTAAATTACTGATACCAGCAGGCCTCTGTATTTTATTTAAGTTATTTTGTGTTAGAAGTCCACATTCAGCTGAAACAATAGGAATTAAAACAGAAAGAAATGGGCATAATTTTCAGTGAACACTAGAAAAACATGTAAAATTGTTTGAGTTGTATTTGAGAACCCCCTGAGCAAGGCTGACATATGGCTGGTGATATCCTGTAGGGAAATGTAGAGTGCAAGGAGGTAATAATAATCCCTCTTAGAAAATAAAGGTCACAAGTGATAGCAAGTGCCAAGAAAGCATCACGGATGTTTTTTAGAGCCTATTGGGTCAATAAAACCTCAGTAGGCTCATGTATTTCTTTAACTGTAAAAAAAAAATTCAATTTGGATCAGGGAGTATAAGGGCTTGCGAGTGACGTAGAGAAAATACTTCTTCCTACCCTGAGCCAGTGGCTGTTTCTTCTAGGAGGATATATTAGTTTTAGGAGGTTATGCATTGGAGCCATTGACCTGATTGCCAGCTCTGTTGACTTCGTGAAAATCCGAAGTCAGTAGAAGCTAAGGCAGTAAGCATTTCAGGAAATCAGTTCCTATATTTTTATATATGGATAACGTTATGGATCAATATCATGTATTTCTGTATATTTCATATACTATATAAAAGTATATTTCAAATTAACATATATTTAAGAAAGTTCTGTATTAATAAGTGATTGATTGAAGTAGCCAGAAGATTACTTTTTTCCTTCTAGATTTTTCTGTTCATGTCAGATAAAGAATTATGAAAAAATAATTATATATATGTGTATATATATAGATATATATATATTTTTTTTTTAAATGGTCGTGGTGATTGCTCCAGCTTCTGAATGATGGATATTCATATGGCAAAAGATATTTTTATCAACAAGTTGGCTCTAAGTGCAACTGGCATGTACTTAACTTTTAGGAGTATGTTCAGAAAGCAGGAATAGAAATTATTGATGCAACTGGATAAGTGTTAAGGCACATAAGCAGAAGAAAGTATAGTAGGAGTTAGCATGACTATTAACTATTTTGCACATGGAGGAATTCAGATTTTCAATTATGTCTTTGCCAATCTAACACTTACTGACCCACTAACTTATTTCTCTGTTGCAATTGACTTCAAAAATATATATCAATTGATGTGTAACCCATGGAACTATATAGAGAAATATGAAAATGTTTGTGGTATGCAGAGATTTCTAGAAAAAAATAGTTTGAAGACTGAATGTAATAATAATGCTGGCAAAATGATTTGCCATACTAACCTTTATTTGGAATTCAGTTATTGTGTCTGTATTATGTCTCTCTATCAAACATCTGCTTGTTTGGGATCGAAAAATTTACCCCTACCTTATCAAATATAATAGACTGCATTTGAAAATACAACTTTTTTTTGTTAGCGTGAAGTTGCTTCTGAAGGTTTTTTTTGTCCCATACAGATTTTCCTCCCAGACCAACCTTTATGTTTTTAATGAATTTGCCTCAAATGTCTTTATAGCTGAATTCTTCAAAAGGTCTCTTTACAGCTTTTCTTTTCATGTTACATGTAATGGTTTTCTTTTATGTGGAGGCTGCTGGTGTACAGAGATCAATTGTTCTCTAGATTGGTAGCTTCCTGTACTTTGTCTGCCATATTGCTGTGTTCTTGCTCCTCAGCATTTACTGTCCAGTTCATCTGTATTTGTAAAAAGTTAGCGTGATGCAGCTCTTATCCACACCTGCACTATGGGAACAACTTCTTACCATGGCTGTCATCAGAATTAGTATCATTGTTCACTGCTGATAGAGATTTTTGTATTTCTATTTTTTCTATAAACGCCATTGATTTGGGAAATTTGATGACTTATGATAGATAAGTTTGTCAATGTTTTCATTAGTCTGTCTGTATGTTTTAACTAACTAACTAATTTTAATTCATTAAGCTAGTTTAACTATCCAGTATAACTCACCCATCCATCAGTCTTTATGATGAATTTTTGCACTATGGGACTCGTACATGAAAATTGCAGGGGTTTTTTTTAGACATATGGATAACAGCAACAAATTGAATTAAAAAATAACAAATTACTGATTTAAATTAAGTGAAATTATTATGCCTGTAAAAGTGCTGAACTCTATATTGATAGAAACACTTTTATTTTTTACAAATCTCTTTGTCCTGTTTCCAGATATAAGGTTTTAATCCACTACATTTTTTATGTCTAAACAATTGGTACTAGCTTACTTGAGAAATCCTTAGAATATAGTCTTTTATTTCATGCTAATATCAAAATACAGTGCTCTATAATACTTTAGTATTATTATTAATCTGGTTACTCCTATTTCATGACAAATGAGAGCTTGCTCAGTATGGTTAGGATTCTATGTTAGCAATAGTTGATGGCATTAGATAAGTCTATGTTTCTTTACCAATTGCATTAATAACATTAAATTGCATTTACCAATAACATTAACATTAATTGAATTACAGGTTCTTGTGGCCTTACAGATTTGGGCCATAAGAACTTTGCTTTTGTAAAAATGTTTGTAAAAATAAATAGGGAAGCTAAAACCATAATGTTTGCTGTAGTGCTTTTTCTGGATTACTGCCAGTATGACTTGGAAAATCACTCATGAGATTATTCCAGCAATTATACAGAGCTATAGATCTAGTAAAGTGCATACCTTATATAACAAAACAATAAAAATCTAAAATAGCAGGGTAGAGAGAAGAGTGAAGGAAAGTAATTTCACTGTGGTTTTGTCAAATGCAGCACTGTATTCACTCACATTTGATCATATGGCATCCAGCTCCTTGCTCTCTGTCATCTGTCCTTCATAACAGATGTATGAGGTGTATAAAGATAGTGTGTGGAGTCAGTTCAAGCCAGTAGTCATTAATTATTATCTTTTTAGCGCTTTGAGGAATTGCCCTCTCATTGAATTAGACTACCCTCAGTCCTTTAGCCTCCAGTGATACAAGGGAATTAAGACTGTTACTGGGAGGCTGTGTGCAGCTTTTTAACATTAGAACTCCTTTCAGAGTAACAAGCAGATGGGATCATGGGAAAGAAATGAGTGGTTTTGTTCAGATTTTGCACTTGCATGCTCTTCTATGTTAGATATGTAAACATTTTGTAGATGTAAATTAAGGACTGGCTTTGTGGAACCTTAGCTTAATAAAAAAACCTCTTCTTCCTAAATGATTTTACAGGGCAAGATTTAGGTTCATTACACTTCCCTAAAACTGCAGGCTTTGCCTTTTTCTTTTTCTTTTCCTTTTCTTTTTTTTTTTTTTTTAAATCACAAATGCAGGTTAGATGTCCTATCCAGGGTGAGTTTAGACCAGTGTCACTGGAGTTTTATGCAATTCATTGGCAGTTGAAGGGTTCCTATATTTAGAATATTAGGGAATCAGGGTTTTCTATAGGAAAAGACAAAGCATGAGAGGAAGATAACAAAACTGCAAGTTTTGTCATGGTATGCACTGTGGTAATGGCTTTTAGATGTCATGCTAGCAAAATGGATCCAAATACAAGGGAGAGGGAGACAAGGGTAGTTGCATCCTCTCTGGGGCTGATCAGTTTCTCTGTTTCATTTGCCCAAAGTGTCTTCAGTCCTATTTCCATTTCTGTCATTCCAGACAGAGCTTAGAAGGTTTCTTCCTCCTAGCTTCTTGCTGGAGATGTAAAGTATTTTAGACTCATTGTTCTTGTGTACAGATAAAGAAAAATGAATCATGATTTTAGATTCTGCCCACAAGAAAACGTAGTATTTCTCCTATCTCCAGTGCCGCTCTGTAGAAAGATGGAATCGTGATAAGATTAGAGAAGGAAATTACCTTTAATACTAATTAATTTATGAAATGTTTGCATCACATTAAAATTATCATGTTGTTACTGGGTTTTTTGAAGAGTGTGGAGAGCAAAACTGTAATACATTTTCTACCTTTAGTCTCCTTTGCCTTCAAGATACAAGAAGGAACTTTCATACAGCCACTATGCTGCTCACTTGTGTCGTGGTGGATGATAGTGGTTACATAAAATGTATGTTTTTGTTTTATTCTATGAAAAGGATCACAAAATTTCTGATCCTGGTGCCACCTGTGCCAAAATCTTCCTCTGTCCGAGAGCTGCAAGGTGTATGCTGCATACCTCAGAAAACTGGCATTAGCAGAGGAGCTAATAGGCGGTAGAGGACCATAACAGCTTCTTAGGGGTTTTCTTCTGAGGGAAAACCACCATTCAATCAGCATAGTCATACAGGAAGAAATGAAATGTTAATGTGGTAGGTAACTACTAATATTTTTTCAAAACTTTCTGGAAAAAAGCACAGCTTTCCTGAAGTCAGTGGAGTAAGACAGACTTAAGCCATCTGAACATTTATTACTTATATTTTAAAAACTAAAATTATTTCTCCTTAAGGATGTTGGCTTGACCGTGGTTTCATTGTACAGATGGGATTGACATCAAATTTCCCAAGACACTTTCCTTCATCAAATGTATGACAAGTCTGTTTTGATCTTACTGTGCCCCTTTAATAATTATTTTTTGCTGCTGTTGCTAAGAATGGTGCCCATTTTAGTTTGACTGGTGATTTTTCTGAACATCAGTCTGCTGTGCACTGTGCTGAGATCCACCAAACTTATTTCAAATTACATGTGAGAACATCCCACCCTTTACTCCTCCACACACTGCTCTTAATATAGGGATTGTATTCACATCAAAGCTGTCAGAATGTTTCTGTGATCTCATTAGCTATACTTATTTCTACCTACAGAATAAATGAATCATCAACTGAAACAGCACTAAAGACCAACTGCTAAAACTCACATGTCTATAAGTATATCCGTGCTGAAGAGATATCTTCTCAAGTCTGTAGATTCAAGTTGTTAAAATTGCTGGCTCTGCAGACCTAAAAAAGGGTTAAGTCATTTATTGAGATGAATTTGGGCCCAAAGTCTTTAACATGGAAATAAAATTGTTAAGGCCATTAACAAGTAGTTTTATAATTTTGTTTGGCATATAAGTAAAAACCCTGTCTGTTTATGTAACACTGAAGGAACCAAACCAAAATTATGTTATAATGTTTGTGGGTTTGTTTTTTTTGGGGGTTTTTGGGTTTTTTGGTTTTTTTGGTTTTTTTTTTTTTTTTTTTTTTTTTTTGCTTTGTTCTCATTTATATAGTTAAGATACAGAGTAAATTCATTTTACAAATTCATTTCACATCTGTGTGAGGTAAATTAGATAGGTGGTACCAAACAGAAATTAGCTAAATTAATTCAGCCAATTTAAATCCTTATGTATATAAGCATTCACTATAGGGGAGTGAAATCCTGTTAAATGAGAAAATGAAGAGAAATTGGAAATAGATAGAATCTAGGTGTTAAATAAACAAGGTGGGTATACTGGAGGTGGATGATAGCAGGTATAAGATTTGCGTAGTGAAAAAATTAAAACAATTCTGTTGTCCAGCTACTGGTTACTAATACTGTTTGAAGATAATTTTAGCAGCTCAAGTGGGAAGTGGTGACTGGAAACTAAAATCTGTAACAACCAGCAGGCATTTCTAGAAGAGCTGGGCAATATGAGTGTGTCAGCAAGTTGAGGCAGGTACCTCTCTGAAAGTTGAGGGCTCTCCCTCTTCGTGGATGAGAGAGATAAATCTAACAGAGAAAAGACACAGAATCTGGACTTGGTTTGTTGGACATGGAATTATTCTAATTCTGTATCTTCTTTCTTTACAGTTGAGGGGGAAAGAGTTTACAGACTTGACAAAGTGAGATTTTTTCTTTTGACAAGTAATGTAAAGTAAGGGAAAACAGAAAACACTACATCTTCTCTTTCTCCTTCATTGAAACATAGATATGCAGTCTAAAAGCATTCTTTGTACAGAGGAGCTCCATGTGTCACTGCCACACACAACTCCTCTGTGCCCCTGCAGAACCAATCTAGTGGAATAACTGAATGCCTGAACAATAAAAACAAATCTCACACTAGTGCACAAACACACTCATATCCTTAATTGCAGGAGAAACAGCTTTTCCTGGCACAGCTTTGCAGGAGTTTGTGTCTGCATCTGTCTCCCTTCAATACAATACATTTGAACTAGGATTAAGAATTCCTACCTACACAACTGAAACTTCTTCTTTCCAGAATTCAATGCTGTATTTTCTTGACTTATAATGTTCATACAAATAGAGAAATGAGTTTTGCAAGGGGTCACGTGTACAGCATAGTGTCCTTTCTGATACTGTGGGGAATTTCTCAAACTCTCAGTCTGAGATCCAAGTATATCGCATCAAAATTGCTTGTCCTTAATAGTCCCGTGCAATCATTCAAACATGTCAGCTCATTATCAGATGCTGGAAAACCTCTGTAGATATTGAGTGGATAGTCTTAATTGTTTCCACATCATGCTATATTGTTCTGAGGCAAATTTTATAGGCCAAGAGGTAAAACTACTAAGTACCAATAGGGTGTGTAACTCCAAAAGGAAAAATTGCTGTTTGTATTCAAACCGTGTGAGACAGGGAAACATTCTTCTCACATAAATTGGCTGAACATTAGGAAGATTTACACGAACAGTGACCTTCAAAAATCTGGTATTTTAGTATCATGAACTCAAGTAATAAATTTTGTGATACAGTATAGCTGATTTAGCTGATTCTGTTTACTGCCAGTCTGTGTATGTGTGTCTAGATCAAGGAACTGAGAATTTCAGTGCAAAGGCTTTGAATGTCCTGCAGTCAGCTTGTGTCCAGTCAGGCTGACTGCATTTGGAAACCAGGGAGTAAGGAGTTGGCAGTGGCAGCTTGCCAAAGGCAAATGAAGAAGGCAGCACCATGAGCTTCAGGAGACGATGGAGAGGAGTCTGTGGGAGGGAGCAGTCCTGTGATAGTCTAATATGTCTATTTTAATCTATTATTTAATTTATCTTATTTATCTATCTTATCTCTGTATTTTTTGTTTATCTTACTTCTAACTGTTTTACTGTAAGCAGAGAGGCTGTAATATCCAGAAACACAGCATGAGAAACAGCTTCAGCCAATATAAATCAGTGTACTTCCTTTGAAGGTCAAGAATCTGGCCATTAATATCATGTAAAGTTACTGGATTTTGATTTCCAAGAGAGTTGACTGAGCACACACATCTCAGGGTAAAGTAAATGGAAGAGACAGGCTCAGTATCTCTGAAAATCAGGCCCGTGATTTCTAATAGGTCATAGGAATTTATAAAAGAAGGATTCAATTCTGCTATATTTTACAGCCTGCAAGCCCAGCACCTTAGCCGTAGTTACAGAGTTGTGTGTGGTTAACAGATATAATTCAGCTTACGGAGAATCCTGGTTTTGTTTTTTGTGTTGATTTTTTGGGGTTTTAGGGGTTTTTTGTTGGTTTTATTTTTCTCTTTTCTCATTCTAGTTTAATTATGAAAACATGTTTGCTTCCAGATATATTTTCTATGTTATGATCCACCATGTTGTTTACAGATCCCAGTATTTTAATTAATACATTTCATAAAGAAATAGTGCAATAGGGCAGATGGGTCAGGCTGGGTAGTATCTATGAAATGTTTGGGGAAACTGAGTACAAGCTTTGCTGGAGGGATCTACTGACGCTTTAAATACAAGTTCTTTTCCAGTAGGGAGTAGGCAAAGGCTTGAAAATTACTTTGGAGTTTACCCCCTTTCTAGTTCAGGCAAGTAGCGTTAACAATATCAGGTCCAATTGAATTTTGCCTCTGCTATGATCTGTCCATCCTCGAGGCACATGCTGCCCATGAAGGTGAGAGAGTAAGAGTTATTTCCTCCAAGGAATTTTCACACACTCATGGAGTCCTGATTATTCACTCTGCAGATAATGATTAAAAACAAAGTGCCATGCTAAAACCAGATTTTAAGTTGTGTTACTGTGTATGTTTTTATGGATAGAAAAAAAGGAAGCATGGGCCATAAGTCAAAAACCTGAAGTAATGTAAACTTCTGTTACACTTGACATTTGAGCTTTTCCAGTGAGTTCTTTGTGTAAAAGTCCATTCCTGGGCATTACTGTCACTTCTGCTTTCTCTATGGAACATTAACTCTGTTTTCATTGCTCACATCTAGCAATGATCAGATGAAGCGTGGCATATCCAAGCTGATAACCTATGATTTGCTTTCTTTATGTACAGACACATACACACATTTCAGTACTGGCTTCTTTTGTTAAAATGCTGGTTCTTCCATGTAGAAAAAAAAAAAAAAAAGAAAGCTACCCAAACAACAAAAAATCTTTCAATATTTTTTTTTTCCTTTGCTGGTGAAATATTTAAAGATGTGCTTGTGAAATGATACAACTGACCCATCAGGCTGGATCCTAACAGGCCATAAGGTAGCTCAAGCATCATACTCACTATCTTCAATGCAAGTTGAATCATATCAGGACTGAATTTTGTTTAGGGTGAGAAGGATTTACAGAAGGGATATACCTCTGCTGTGTATGTAGTTCTGTTTTGGAGGGTTGCTAGTGAAAGCCTTGCCTTGGGAACTAAGACTGATAAACAAGCTACTCTCTGGTCTTCCATTTCTGGAGTTACAACTGTGATCTGAGATACCCAGTGAGCCTCCACCTGGGAGAGGGTTCCTAAGTGCTGCAGTCTACTGCAAACTGTGGAGATGAACTCTTTTGCAAAACTGGTCATGTGGCAGCTTGAAAGGAATGTGAATAGCTCAGCTATGTGACATGGGCAGAGGGGCTGTGATGACAGGGCAACTGGAAACCGAAACCACAGTGAAGTTGTTGGTCTGGGGTGTAGAGAAACCATTTATTTACAGAAGCCTACAAGATTTAGTTTTATGTGGCTTTCTATTTATTTGTTATTACATCAACTTACGGGTTAATAACGCTTATTAACTTTAGGATGATGTGAGCTAAGGTGCTGGGATAGAAAGCTGGGACCTCTATGCATTTTAAGTGTTATCTAAAGTATTTTTAAAAATTTTCTATTCATGGGGCTATCATGTATCTTGTAACATAGATTACAGCCTAACTGTGATACAGAGGAGTGAGACAGTCTACAGAGAAAATAAGGAAGAATGTGATGGGGGCAGAGGTCTAGAAAGAAAATTATGGCGATTGTACAATGAGAGTGATTACAATCATGTAATTGTATTACATCTTTTGAAGTGCTAATTTTCCCTTACCCTTACAGGCTCTCCCAGTCACCATAAGAAGAGAGGGTAAAGCTGAAACAGGTCATACAGAGTCTAACAGAGGCAAGCCAGAGTTAAGCCAATGGCCTCAAGACCAAGTTCCATTGGTCATTTCGTTGAAAAACAGTGGATTAAGTAAGGGAAGGTGGAATGATCTTGAATTTGTATTTGTGCGGTATTTCTTCTCGTGAGCACTGGGTGTTAGGTAACTTTGAAAAGAAAAAGGGCAGGTTTGCTGCACAGTTAAATATCTCCTATAGCTGAAGTCACTAACCTGAAGTCACTAACTCACTAGGAATACCTTATGGCCATATGTGACAGTCATTAATTTTCAGAATTGCTCAACTCTTCGTGCAGATCTGTGACATTTTCAGATTTAGAGTCAGCCAAGTGTGTGAACTTCACTAATTTCCATATAGCGTGTGGAAAATTATCCAGAATGTTTTACATTAAAATTCAAGGTTCATACAGCACACCTTTCGTATAGCACTGCTGCAGATTAAATTCACTTATACATTAGGAAAGGTGCCAATGCAATCATAATAGAAGGCTGAAGTGCTGAAGTGATGAAGTAGTTCTTTTGCTGCCTTCCTTGGCACATGTTCAGCACCCCACTTTGATTCAAACATCATACCCTATTTGGTAAGAGTCTTGAGAGTAATAATAAATTATGTATTATGAACCTGATTTGTTAGGAGAGGATGTGAAGTGCACAGGAAATCTGGTACAAAATAACCATAGGTTTTTCAGATCATTCATATAACAGTTCTGGAAATTTAGTTTTCATGCCTGTGTACTTCTGAATAAAGAACTTACAGTGGCTCTTCAGTAAATGTCATAGGAATATAGTCCTTCTTTGGACATGTGCCAGATAGAAAAGCAACCAGTCCCCCATCTCATCGGCTGGACTAAGCCCATTGAATGTTTTTGCTTACAAAGCGATGTCATCTCTGTCAAAATCATGTAGCATGTCATTTTTCAGTGCGCTCAGACTGATTGATTAGATCCCAGTCATTCTAAATGTATTTCTGTTAAATAGTTTGTAGAGCTGATTGCTTTTGAAAGGATTTTTTTTATAGAAAAAAGGTCATTAATCCCAATAACACTTATGAAAGGAACTACTGCTTTTGGCATTTTATTTTTGTTTCAGCATTTTCCATAGATATACTGTTTGCATTAATTTTTATTGGAAATATGAAAATGTTTATTGAATTTTCTAGCTTGAGGCTGATCTCATATTTGGTGAATGATACAGAACATTTTGATGACTCCCTAATAATTTCCCAGATACTTAAATGAACAAAAAAGACATTGATTACAAACACAGTAAGGTGAAAACAATATCTTATACAGCTTAAAAATACTTTATGCATTTTTTCATTGTTTAAATTTCTAATGCATTTTAATGCCAGAAAGCATGCTTTCCTCTCTAGTAGTTTCAATTTTAAAATTTGGAGACACTTTTTTAAAGTTTTATAGGAAGATGTTAAACAGATACTGTGTTCTGCCTTCAAGTTGTAAGGTCTGTATTTGTTAATGTGATGGGTATTTCAGAATATATATAAGTATAGATTAATACATATATATATATGGATGTGCAAGTAGTTCTAGTAAGAAAGAATCATGATTTGTTAGTAAAGGGCAGATAAATAATGGTGATAAACATAAAACTTGCACTTTTTTTTTCTGATTCGAAAGTAGAGGTAAAAATATGACTGAATATCTATTTTTAATACAATAAATTATTTCATAGAGAAGGCTGCATTCAAAAGCGTGAGAGCTGTAATTAAGCACAGATTGATGGTATCATTCAACAGTGAAAACCAGGGAGAGATCTTGTTCTGAATAATTGCTCTAGATTGAAATCCAATAATAAAGTCTGGCATGAGGACACCTCTGCTAGGAATTAGGGTGTATCTGGGGATTTACCAGTTGGAGGTGGTGGGAGAAGGATGGAATCTGAACATATTGGTCAGAGAATGACTATCTGCTGACACTGTTAAGTAATAGGGAAATGATAAAGCGGGTTCTAGGAGTTATTCATTGGGAATTATTAGCAGCCTTAGAGGTATACTAGTGTCATTTTTCTAATAAGCAATATGTAGGGTGACATATCAGATACTTATACGAAGAAGACATAATGTGATTTTGAACATGTTCAGAGTAGGGAGAGCTATATTACAGCTTAGAGACCATGAGACAGCATGGTCGGTGTAGTGTAGTCCAGCTGAAGTTTAGAGAAGATGTTTTTCTCTAAACATATTGGAGAGGGAGAATAACTATGTTAAAAGATCATATTAAAACCATATAAATTATTATTAACCAATCATAAATTGAAGAAAGTCTGCAATAAGACATAAAGGGAAACTCTAGAATTATTTCAAAGTAGAGTGGAGTCAGAGAAACTAAATGGTTTTAAGGTGAGGTTTGAAATAAGGGTTATGTAAATACGTCCAAAAATTCCTGCCATAAGGAGTAGGAACTTATTGATCTCGGATGTTCCATTTTATCTAAAGAATGTTGAAAGAAGTCTTGACAACCTCTAATTTGCACTTTCGTTTGTGTTAATTTTATACTTCAAAGCTTTCCTGGTCATTTATTGAGGTCAATAAGGTGGGGGTTTTTTTCCTCCTTTCTCTTCTGCAGTTGCAGAATTCAGTTTTTAAATGATTAGAACTAAAACTCAAGGGGAGGTGATAGGGCAACAAGTTATACTGGAGTTGAATTCTCCTTTTTTGTTGCTGTATCCTTCTAATATATTGAGGTTTAAGTTATTATCCATATTTAGGATCAGAATGGAATTTAATCTCATCTGTTCAAGTTAATATGGCTATCAGGTTAGAATGTTGGTATAGCTGTCTTTTTTTTGTTCTGTCCTTTTTGAAATTGTGATGGTATTTTGAGGATCTTTTCTTCTCATTTCCAGGGATGTATAGTTCCATTTTCTGGGGTGATCTGGAAATTGTATGAAAGGAATTCCTTGTTATCATTCATCATAGGATATGCTATTACAATTGTCTTTGATGTCTTCTGTTCTCTTTCTGTGGCTCATTATAATTGTGGAATTCGATCTCTTGCTGTGTCACACATGGATGGCCAAACAACCTTAGCAAAGAATTACAGAAATCACTGAGAAATAATTTTGACAAAACCGCCCCCTTTTTTACAATATAGGATTGATTTTTTAGTAAATGTGGACTTACAAGCTGCTGGAGGAATTTTCTACAGTATTAATTCTTCACTGGGAGAAAAGTAATTGGATGAAGACAGAATAGGTTCTCTCCCTTTTGTCTGTACAAAGTAAAATGGCAGTTGTATGAGACCATGTGAAGGGCCAGCATGAAAGGAAGAACTCTGATATGTGAGAAATTTTATTTCAAGAACCTCAAAGAAAGATGAAAAACTGTAAAGCTCAGAGAAGCTGTTTCACTTTCAGAATATCTGTGGCTCTTCATGGTTGGTTGGTTCTCAGGACCAACTCATGCCAGTAGACAAAGCAGATAACAATTGCGCTTGAATATCCTGAGTTGGAAGGGAGCTACAAGGATCAAGTCCAACTCCTGGTCTTACACAGGACAGCCCCAAGAACTTCACCATGCACTTGAGTGCGTTGTCCAAATTCTTCCTAAATTCTGATAGATTTGTTGCTGATACCACTTTCTTGGTGAGCCTGTTCCAGTGCGCAACCACCCTCTGGGTGAAGAACCTTTTCCTAATATCTAACTTAAACCTCCCCATGACACAGCTTCATACTGTACCCTTGCCGTTCCTATCAAAACCAGTCACCAGAAAGAGAGCAGTGTCTGTCCCTCCTATTCCCTCAGGAGAAAATGGTAGACTGTGATGAGGTCTTCCGTCAGTCTCCTCCAGGCTGAAGGAGTGCCCTCAAGGGACCTCAGCTGTTCCTTGTATGACTTCCTCCATAGGCCCTCATAACTTTGACGGGTTTCTTTTAGACACTACACTTTGTGGAGCTCTTCTTTATAATCTGCATATACAAAGAGTAGCAGCTGCTTTTATGTGCAAGGTCTTGTGCTTCTATAATTGCATAGTCTAGATGTTCTTGGTTTTCAATATTAATTGTGTATCAGAAATGAATTTCCCTTCTCCCTGAGAATTCTTCCTGCTCAAATGGAATGGGATTACTTAGGGTTTTGTAGTCTGGTAGGCAGCAGTTGGTTGGACTTAGAAATGTCTCCAAGAGGCTCTGGTAAGGACATGAAAGGAGTGAGAATAACCTGGGGTAAAAGCTGTGTATGAGATCCTTGTACTGTACCCCAACTGGAAGATGTGCTGGAGTTTTGATAGAGTTGCAGTAACCTGAAAGGGACATGAACCTAACATTTAAGTAGTATGCTCACACAAACATGTAGTCCTGAAACTGAAAGTGGTAATCTTGTAATCAGGAGGGGGTAGGGAGATGAATAAAGGACTTGAATGTTAACTGAATGTTCCAACCAAAATGAAATCTGTGGTTTACTTAAGCAGACAAAGCAATTTGTCAAGCTGACTAGATGTAGCGGGAGTGAGGGGCTTTGGGCATGGATGGTGATCATTTTGGCTGCAATGCTTTTGGATTTTACCATCAATTTATTAATTTCATTGCTCACTTAAAAGGTGGAGAGCATTTATCTCCACCCCATTTAAACCGGAAAAGTTTAGGTTTGTAAAGGACATCATGAGCAGTGGATGTGTAGGTACTGAAGTGTGAATGGATAACATCAGTGTATGGGGCATGGCAAGATTGGGGACGGTGTCCAGCATCTGCTTTACAACAGTTTTTTGGCCTTGTATGTGCTTTTGCTTGCTTTTGACTACTTCAGGGACATAAGGCTGCAGAAAATCTAGTGTGGTCAGGATAAGGATTTGCTTTGTGGCAGTCATACTGTATCTTGTGAAATCTCTCATCTTGAAAATCTTGGGGTATTTATTGATTTTCCTTGGTGTCACAGTCATGGGAGTGAATTCAAGCCTCCTATGTGCTAAAAAATATCTAATAATTAGGACTGTAGAATGGAATAGGCAGAGTATGCCAAATGAAATCTGAAGTTCAGAGAAGAGCAGAAAAAAAATCTTATCATCACACAACTAATCAAATATATTGATAGTTTCTGAAATTTCTCAAGTTCGTATGACTGACATTTATCATATAGAACTGGTCTAGAATCTTTTAGAGGTAAAATAATTTTTTGGTTTTAGTTTGATCTCTGCATGGGATCCTCTTCAAAATTTAGAAGCAATCAAATAATATATTCCATCTCTAGTTTCTATCTTCAAAGTATAATGAGAGAACATTTTTAAATATAGCAAAGATATCTCTGTATTAAAATAGAGTTTGATTGACTCACTATAATCTCTGACTTCAAATATCAGATTATTTTAATTTTCCAGGGACGCAAAACTTTTATATTAATGGCAACAGTTCTGTCTTATGTATTTAACACATAGCATGTGTGTGAATGGATAGAGGTGTAAAAATTATATAAGCAAATATGAGTGTAGCAACCTGTCCTCCCATTCTGATCTACTGTGGTCTTAAATTGCTAATGCTGTGTAACAGGCATGATTTCCCAGGTGTTTGTATTTTTGTGGTATCATTTATTAAATGGGATAAGGTGTTAAAGTAGTTGGATAAATAAATACTGATTTCAGTTGTTTATTATTGGTGAATATTTTCATTCATGGTTTTGAAATTACAATTGTCTAGATTGGATTTAGAATGCAAGGACATTAACCTCTTTCAGTTCTTCGAAAAATTCATATGCATTTGCATTCTTTAGAGGTATTTTGGATGAGGTGCAACACAGGATACATGTAAAAGCAAGTGTTGGCAACAAAGCAGATGAAATTCTATTTAATCCATTAAATAAACACGTGGCCATTAGGAGAATGAAAGTTAACTATAAATAGAAGCCATGTAGGAATTTAATCAGGTGTTCATAATAATTTTGGATTTTAATATAATCCTATGTTTATTTTTACCATTAAACTTAATAACAATTTGTGTGTGTGTGAATAGAGGCTTTAAAAACCTTTCATTTTAACAATTTTACATAACTAAGAGCTTTCTCAGGACCAACCCTTTCAATCAGGTTCAGCAAGCTGAGATGGCTGATTTTGGAATGGGTGAGTGACTAAAATTTGCTATCATGCAAATTGACTGGGCAGAGACAAAGAGATATTTTCACAATGTTTCTTTGCCTCACTCTCATTCAAATGGACAACTGTGAAATGTTGTGCTATTCTAGATAGTTTTGTGTTAGGTATTACAGTTTCTGTGTCATAATTAATGATGATAGCTTTTGAAAGTTAAAAATGTTAATTTAACTCACTAGGTCTCCTGCTTCATTAGTGTCTTCAACAGTGTCATTTAGGAGTAAATGGTTCTTCAAACAGTAGTAATTCAATAATAACAGACTGTATTAGTAGAAGCATTAGAACTCTCATGATCCAAAGTCTTTCTCAGTGTTTCGCATCTCATTCTCTAAATGGGACCAGTCATTATCTTTCTCATTTCAAACAAGCAAAATAATCCTTTACTTTTACATACAGCCTTCTATTCCTTGAGGGTACCTAAGGGCTGTTGTGTACAACATTTATTATTTTACCTTAAATATGCATTCAGCTCTACACTGGAACAAAGTGGAATGCTTAAAGGCGCAAAATTTTCTGCTCTTTCAGGATGACAGTTCTTTAGATTGCCTCTGTTGGGAGAAAGCAAATGGTGCAAGCTGTTCTAAAAGCCGTGTGCAAGTTATGCCAGCACCAGAACCTGCAGACTCAGCATATAATGGGGAATTTTACAGAAAATAACTTTCTGTTTTCCTGTTGCAGCCTTCAGCTCAGGGCTTCTCGTATTTTCTATTCGTTAATAAGCTTGTCTTCAAAACCCTGTTAGCAGTGCATGTTCTTTTTTTTTTTTTTTCCAACTTTACCTGTGTTTGTTTAACAGATGCATCTCAGAGATATCAAATCATTAAACTGTACATGGCTGCAGTATAATTCTGAACACTCTCAAATTCTGAGTTGTATTTGCTTTTTAAAATTTATATATGTGATTGTCTAGCACTTGTGATAAATGTTGAAACATGATCCAGCAGTTCTCATTTCAAGCTATTTTGTCAACTGATGAGCTCAAATTCTCTACCTTCTCTGTTAATCATATAGGGAGTAATCTGAATGAAGGCTTAAAATAGGTACCCATATTTGACTGTTATAAAGGTATAGCACTACTGTTAAACAAAAGCTTCTAAGTTTATTATCAAGGAATATAGAGGGAAAAGCAGGTCCTCTCTGTGTGGTTTGGATAAATCTTTTTTATTCTCCTTCCCTCCTCTTCCCCCTCCCTCCTCTTCCCCCATGCTACTCATGCACATTAAAACAGCTCAGAGCTGACTAGACTGTTCTTTTCTGAACTGTTCCAGCTTAATTTAAAATCCTAATTTTACTGGGCATCTTGTGGTTTACACTCACATGAGCTACAGCTGCTAGGGGATCCATTTGACCATAGTGTCTTCTGAGGCAAATCAAAACATTATTTTATGTGTAATTTATAACATTTGAGACAGATAAATGCCTGATAATCTTCCTGATATTAAGTGAGCTGCATTTGTGCTCCAGTGACTACATAACAACTTGGAATCTATTCCTATCGCTTATGCTTTTGCTTTGCCACCTCCACTCTTCCCTCTAGTTTTTCTGCCCACTATGTAAAATCTCTATCTTTTTTATATTATTAGAAACAGTTCACATAAAAACCTGACTGCTAGTACTTTTGGGGTGATTGTTATTTGAGTCCATTTTAACACTAACCAGCTGTTCTGAGGAGGGTATATAGCTTCACTGTTATCTTCTGAGGGTACTAAAATTGCATAAAGTCAAAATGAGTCTTGGCATGTAACCTTTACAATGCGTACAACAGCTTTCAACAGTCTGAAATGTTCTTGTTTTTTTTTTTTTTTCCATATAAAGCAAAAGTCCAAAAATATACTAATGTTTTTGTCTGCATCACCCTGTTTCTATATTGAGGCATAGGCTTGGGAGTCAATCTGTGAACAGTCTGTGAATTATTGCTGTGATTATATGTCAATCCTCTATTATTATTTTGTCATATTTTTGCTCCTTATGTCTTGTATTCAGAAGACATTAAACAGGTTATGTGATCTGGAGTTTGGAAGACTGTTGTCCAAATGGAAAAATAGCATGGTTATATGTCAACTCTTTTTATTCAGACTGTTCTTCTAGGTGCAGAGAATTACTGTTTTAAGGGATTAAAAGAGTCTTCCAAAAAATGGAGAAATAAGTTGTTGATGTAAGGCCCTAAAAGTCCAATAGAGAAAGTTTTCTGAGGTAGGCCAGAGGAAAAAAAATGAAAAAAGGGAGGAAAGGAGATGTGTTTAAAGAAGGATTAAATACAACTAAAAATGAAGACTATAAATTTTAGAAAGAATTTTACAAATTCTCAGCCTGAGAATGTGTGAATGAAGTAAGGATGATTACCATAATACCGTAGATAGCTAAATGGCACTAGGGAATCCAAGACAAGAAATGATACATAAGTTAGTATTTCCTTTGGTCAAGTAAAAGTTCTGTGTTTTAAAGCTTAAAGATGCTTAGTGTTAGAAAATCTTTAAAAATCTATTTTTCTTTCCTCAAACTAACATTTCTATCTGAAATTTTATACTTGAACCAGCGCCCGTGGACCTAGAACTCAGGAAAATCTGGGTGTTTAAATTAGTGGCATTTGTTGTTCCACCATCCAGTCTTCTGTCACCATTTTCTGTTGGGAACCTCTGTAGATTGAAATTGAAAGTCATGAAATCACCTTCAGGTCAATGACCTTTCAAGAGATCACAGCATACATTTTTTGTGCCATTTCTCAGGGACCTTGTTTCCTTGGTGTGTAGTTCTGGGTACCAGTTCTCCACATTTTCCCAGGAGTGTGGGGAACAGACCGTTGTGTAGGATGGGAAGCCGTGCAGTTGTCTAGGAGCTCTACCTCATCTGCTTCTTGACTAAAGTGAGGGATGAAGCTTGATAAAGTTTTCCACTTCAACAAAAACTTTCATGAGATTTCAGGTAATATATTGCGCTTCATGTCAAAAAATTTTTTCTTGATTTATTTATAATTGAACCTTGACTATAAACCTATAGGTTGTTTGCTTATACCAGGCATGAATACATGCACACACAGACAAATATATAATTTTTATATCTCTATACATTCTTGCCAGAAAACAACGATTCTTTATTCTTTTTAAGGGGAACAACAGTTTTAGTATAATGAAAAAACTAATGATCATAATTAAAACGAAAGAAATAAAGTATTTCTAAAAATTTTGCGTGCCATTTTTTTGTCAAGAGCAGTAAACGTGACATACAGATGGAATTCCAATTTTTAAAATGGTTGCTGCCTATTCAATAGAAATATCTCAATTTCCCTGAGGTTAAGGATCCACCTAACTAAAATCTTATGCAAACTTTTATTTTCCTTCTTCTCTTTCTCTGTCTTGTTTTTTTTCTTCATTTTTGCTTTTAGCTTTTTTCCTTATTTTTCCCTTTTATTACTATTTTTTCCCCTCCATTTCTTTTTTAAGGCTTGATTTTACCTTTTTAATGTCAATGGAAAGTCTGTGCAGTGGAAATGGTGTGGACTCTTAATCATAGAATCATAGAATATGCTGAGTTGGAAGGGACAATTCCAATTTTTCAACTTTCCGAACTCCTAGCAGGCACATCGTTAATTAATTCACAGCAAAATGTATAGAACTTTAGACTTTACTCATCTACATGTGAACAGGTCCATTGAGCTGCTATTGGGTGTGAATAAAATAACATCCTGTTGTATATTAGTGATACAGCTTTTTTATACAGTTATGCAATTTTAGATCCTGTTCTTCCTGCCTAAAAAGAAATGAAGCCTGAAAATTGTGAAAAATTTATTCTCATTTCAAGGCTGTTCTTTCATCTAACTTATTATACTTCCACCATCTTCAAATCATGCAAAAGCTGCCCTTTTCATACTGAAGTATGATGAATAGGTATTTGATGAAGGCTTATCAAAAAAATTGTACAAGAATGCAGTAATATCAGCAAAACATTAGTGTGGCAATACCTAGTGCATATGCTAGCACGGTAGATGCTCTTTATGGACATAATGAGTGTAGTCTTTCAGCAGATGGACTGGCTTTGTAGGGGAAGTGCAGCCACATTCCTCGCACAATACATTCAATAACACACTGGATATGTGCAGGGGACACGAGCCCCAGTTTTCAGAGCTGAAGTAGATGTGATGTTTGGTTGTACCTGATCAGCTCTGTTCTGAGATAACATTTGGCTCACGTTCAGCATCACAGCTGCTGTACTGTGCTTAATTTGACAGTGAGAAAGAGCTTCACAGTAATGGTAACTGTTTGCCAGAAAGACAGTATATGTGGAAGCCACGGACAATAAGACTTTATATTGACATCCTGGCCTTTACTATTCATAGCTCCATCTATGATATCTCATCAGCAATCAGATCTGATTTTCAGTGTTCCAATTCTATTATATGGTGAGTTTTGGTTGGGATCTCCACCTAACAGCAATTTTAAATAACATAGTTTTCTGTTTATAAGATATTTCTAGCATGTAAGAAATTACTTTTGCTCTCTGCCAGTGTCTGGAGGAGCTGAGTTGGAATAGTCTTAGCTGTGCATCTTCCTGTCCTTATCTTTCAAGAAATACTTATCATAAAGCTTGTAGCTCCTTATGCATTTAGTACATTCTGTCTTCTAGTATTATATTATAATGTAAATAAGACAAGGTCGTTTGGGAAGAGGATATTACAAATTTCAAATTGCTTATTTTCCTCAGCCTTATAAGCATTAATTAATATTCACCCATCTGTCTCTGTGCATTTCCTGCTTCTCTCCTTATGCAAATAAGACTATCGGTTTAGTGTGGAGGCCTTCAGGCCATTAAGGGGCGCTTTGTGCAAATGCATTGCAATGAAAGAATCTTCTTGTTTCTTACAGCTAAGAGGCTGGTTTTGAGAAAGAGTACCTCCAAGTATGGAAACATAAATAAAATTTAATGCCAGATAAAATCTAATCATCAGAACTATCTATTTCAACATCTTATGAGAAGTGTGCCAGGAAAGGGTGAGATGTATTCCTGCAGGAGTCTGCATGATGGAGTAAGCCAAGGAACTGACAAAAAGGCTATCCATGTAGGATGTTGATGAAGTCAACAAGTTTCAAGACCAGTTTCTTAAGGCATTTTGCAGCCCAATCACACAAAAAAATCAATCACATTAATGTTTTATGAGGGAAAAGAGCTCTAAAATCAACAGTCCAAACACCTTGTTAACTAGACAATAGCACTAAGTGCCGTGTCCAGCCATTTCTTGAATACCTCCAGTGATGGTGGCTGCACCATCTCCCTGGCCTGTCCATTCCAATGCTTAACACCTTCTGTGAAGAAATTATTCCTGATGTCCAACCTAAGCCTCTCCTGGTGCAACTCGAGGCTACAACCTCTCTTCTGTCATTAGTTGCCTGGCAAAAGAGACCAATCCCTACCTGACTACAAGCTCCTTTCAGGGACTTGTAGAGAGTGATTAGGTCTCCCCTGAGTCTCCTTTTCTCGAGGCTAAACAACCCCAGTTCCCTCAGCTGCTCCTCATGAGACTTGTGCTCCAAACCATTCCCCAGCTCAGTTGCCTTTCTCTGAATACACACAAGAACCTCAGTGTCTTTCTTGAGTGAGGGACCTGAAACTGAGCACTGGATTTGTGATGCAGCATCACCAGTGCCGACTACAGCCTGGTCCTGCTGGCCACAATATTCTTGCTACAAGCCAGGATGCCATGGACCTTCTTGTCCACCTGGACACTACTGGCTCATGTTCAGCTGCTGTTGATCAGCACCCCAGCTCCTTTTCTTTTCAGCCACTCTTCTGCAAGCCTGTAGTGGTGCCTGGGGTTGTTGTGACTGAAGTGCAGGACCCAGCACTTCACCTTGTTGAACCTTATAGAATTGGTCTTGACCCATTTATCCAGCCTTTCCACATCCCTCTGCAGAATCTTCCTACCTCCAGCAGATCAATGCTCCCACTCAACTTAGTGTCATCCCTTGTATCTTCCTAAGGTTGAATATTTCATGATTCCCCAATCTTAAACCCTTGTTGAAAATTATAAGATTTTGTTTTGTAGGTGGACAGGGAGAGTAACATAATGCTTAAAAGTTGATCATTGGTGGTCTGCATGTGTTTTGGTGAATCCTAATCCAACCCTTATTTATCATGTGCCCTAAATTTTTTAATATCTTCATCTATTGCAATTGTTAAAATATTCATTACACTATGAACTAGAAATATGTTATTAATGGTGTTGCAAAAATGGGGAAATAAGACAGGCTGAATGCTAGATCCACAAAGAGAAGTTCCTGACTCTTGGACTATCTACGAAATTAGGCATCTGAATGGTAGGATTTATATATTTGCACAGCATGAAAACCATCCATAGTTATAACAGTAAGCAGGAGAAGGGAACTGTAAAAGCCCTCCAGTGTAAGAACAGTTTGTATTGCTTATAAGTTGCTCCTTTTACAAACTGAAGAGGGCTGTTTGTTTTCTTTGTTTTTCAAGTGCTCATTTCCGATCATGCCTATTTTGAAAGGTGAATCATAATGGAATGAACTTTTTACCTTCTCTCATTTCCTGTTTGAAATATGCCTTGGAGCTTCAGGATTTCTCTCTAAAATTATTCTATTTCACATGTTCTCATTAAGCCTGTTAAGTCTAATGCTTATCTGAATTCTATTAATCTCATTTTCTGTGCTATCTTAGCACAGGTAAAACTATACATTGAAGATGCTTTGTTTTAAAATTAAAAAAAAAAAAATCTAAAAAAAATCCCACTTTGGCTTAAATTGAGTATTGCCCTCTTCTTCTTTGAGTGGTAAATATAAGAATCTCCAGGGAAGTTCTCCCAGTGAGGGTTGCCAACTTTGGAGTATCTTTTTTCCTTTGTCTATATAACTGTAATCACCACAGATTGTTAGGTTATCTTAAAATCATGAGCATGTGTCCAAGATCATCCATGTCAGGGCCTTGAGCTCTAATGTCCCAGACCAGCCTCACCTGTGGCCTCCACCCACATCTCTGCCAGTAAGTCAAAGAGCTCTGTGTTGGCTCAGTCTGGAGTCTTCAGCCTCTGTCTGAGCTGTGCTGGCAGTGTTGGTTGCTGGCTGGCACAGCCATTTGTGTGCCTAGACACAGGTCCTGGGTCCGAACCTGTGGACTGACCTCCTAGCTTGACCTGTCCTGTGCCTGTGAACCTGCTCACTGATCTCTGGACAGTATCTCACCCTGATTATCCTTAGTTTCTTTTGACCAATAGATTGTTTTCCTGGTTTGATCTGGGTCCTGCCTAATGACTCTGAACCCTTCCTTGCACTCTTGGTTGATCACTCCTGGATGTGATCTCTGCTACCCCTTGGAGGGGGATCTGCCTTGCTAACCATTTTATCTCATTTGGCTTCTGTCTTCTCATCTCTTAGGGAGCAGCTAACCCTTGTTAGATGATCATTCTGGGTTCAGATCTGTGATGAGGAATGATAGGAGAATTACTATCTCTGAAAGCTGGCTCATCATGCTTTGTGACATGATGGTCAAATGCAGAGTGAGAAAGCAAAGAGCTTAAAATATAGGCATCCTTTGGAACCCTCCTTAGAATATTGGGAAACTATCCTTGGTGTTTAAGTGGTGTCCTCTCTACCACGTCAGACATAATACATAAGCAGAAAAGAAAAGTTCAGTTCTGAAAGTAGCCACAGAAATTAAGAGGGACTGTATTAAGATGCTTAGAATTTGACTGAAAACAAAACTGGTCTTGGAAGACATTCTAATTTTGGAAGCTGGGCGGCAAATTGGCAGCTGACTTGTAAGTAGTTTTTTAAAATACCCATAAATAGTGACCTGTCTTGTGTAACAAAATTTTTGTATAGTATTTTTTGTGACCACCAGGTTACCATCAGGAGACAAACTGCAGTTACTGGAAAAAGGGACAAGTATGGACTAAAGTCAGATCATCAATTGTTGTCATTCTCTTGGCTGTTGTGTTGAATCTGTTCTCTGTGTGTTGAGTCTGACTATCCTAAGGAATGCTTTACTATGGAGGTAATTTTGGCAAGTGTATCCAAGCCAGCTAGGCAATTGTTTTATTCAGATTTGGAGAATGTCACCAGGAGTAGTTCCTGTATCTAGTTACTGGAAAGAATCACGTTATCCTCACTACTATTTATAAGACCTGTATTAGCTAGTGCTAAATCTTGCTCTGGAATGTAGATAGGAAAATGGAAATCTGGTGGGTAATAGAAATGCTAAAACTTTGTTTACCTGTCCTGGTAGAATGATTATGAATTTGGGGAGAAGATTTCTTGAAATTGTAGTCACTTTTTGGTGGAAGCACTTGCTGGAATTTTCTTGTTCTTGTCAAAGTGGCTCTCGTGGCAAGGCCCTTGGGTATTCTGCAGACAGGACTTATCTTGCTCTCCCTTACTGCTCCTGCTAATGGTTACTGTAGTTGTTGACCTTCACAATAACTGTCAACCACAAATTTTCTGGTTCTACAAAAACAGACTTTGATTGAAAATATGCATATGATATATACTCATAGCACAGTATCTGTGGTATATCTATATGTTAAAGTTATACACCTTCCCAAATCAGAGAAGACCATAAAATTTCTCAGTTGTCCAGAAGCTGTTCTGGCTGGCACACAATTGCTTTATCTGCTTGGTCAGACAAGTACAGGTCAAAACTATTTATAGTATTTTCATATCCTAAGTTTTTGCTGTTTATTTATTTTCCCTTTACAAAAGGGATAAGATTCTTACTGGTGAGATTATCACTGACAGTCCTTCCTAACTTGGTACAATTAAGATAGTTGTATTTTCTGTTATGTTCAATGTTAAGTTTGGAAGCATAGATTGAAGGTTTTCCACCACCAAAACCTAGGGTATGATGTGTCCTGAAGTTGAAATACTGTGGAAGAGGCAGTAATGGTGCATGTCGTGTCAGTTCAGTATGGTTTGGATTTTAAAATGCCTTTAGAATGAGAAGGACAATGTTTCTTGTTCCTTCCTTTCCTCTTTCAAATAATTTGTCCTAAAATGCTTGTGAAGATCCTCTGGTACTGTCAATATCTAAATAAGACACTGTTAAAATGCTCAATGATGAAATCAGCAAAATATTCTGTTGGAAATTAATGACTGAGTAGTGTAGATACTGATTTTCATTAGATAGCTACACATTTAAATAAGTAAAGACATCTGAAAGCAGCTTCTGAATGCATGTGCGATAATCACTCAGGTATAGCATTGCTCATCAGAATGGTATCATGCCTATACTGTGTTTGAGAGAGCAGGTACAGTAAGCTGATCAAATCATATTGCATAACATATTAGCTGGAAATGTTGACTGTATGTTTTTAGGGAAAACAATTCCAAAGCTCAAGAGTACAATTTTATCAGTTTTTTTACACTTCTGTTTATTCCATTTATTTTCTAGCAGCTGTAATGTCCCCTTAGAAACTATCATAAGAAGACAAATGAGCATATTGAGATTAGAACATGAGTTGTAAAATGATGCAGCACATTTTGGGTCTTGCATCTCTAGTTTCTGAGCTATAGAGCCACTTATCTTCATGGTTTATAGTTCATGCATCTATGTCTGTTTCTCACAGTCTTAAAAAGAAAAAAGTCAGCTTCGGCTTTTCATTGTCTATTCCATGCAAAATGAAACCTCTCCAAGTCTCAAATGAAAAAAAAGTAATGGATCTCCAGTTAGCACAAAAAACTACTTCCAGTATGCAGATATGCAGGTCCTTTACAAAATGTTTTTGGTAAAATTAAAATTTCTCTTAAATTGAGCTCCCAGAACAAAGGACAAATCTCTAGACTACGCTTTTAAAATCTGTTTGAAACAGAAGAAAATTTTATGAAGTCTAGTTTATTCATTGAGTAGCTGAAAATCTTATTGTATACAGAAATGCCTCTAAAAGAAGTTTCAACTTGTAAATAAGCATTTTTCTTCCTGAAGGACTTATATTCCAAGACAGATTTTATATTTTAACACAGGATCTAGACCCACCTGAAAGTTGCACCAAAGGGCACTTGTCTTTGCTGCACAGATGAAGAAGTTTTGTTGCTAGAAGAGAGCTAGCAGGCACATCTTGTTTCACTTCATTTTTCGTCTCTGCCTTTGTGTAACTATACTCCAGGAGTATGTGCAAGAAAGGACACTGTAATCCATCCTTTCCCATAGGAGGTAAACACCCTTCATGCTTTTTTGCCTTCCTTCTGAAGCTGTTTTATTCCATTTCTTCTTTAATGAATAGTTATTTTTAGTGAATCTAGGAATCGTGTGTCAGATCGGGATAGTATCCATGTTAATCTGTTTGTTCTAGAAGGCATTTAGATAATTTGATGGTTAAATCATGTGCATATTCTAGAAAGCTCTTTAAATACATATTGAAGTGAGCTATTTGGATCAACCATGAGTTTAACTTTACTTATGACAAAGATTATCTATATTCATATGGGTAAGACATGGGTCTCAGGTAGTTTTAATGCCATCAATTCCTTCCTTGCGTAGTGTTTTCTCAAACACTGTGAGAAAACACTGAATGAACTATTTCAGTTGTGTGTTATATTGATGTAATACATTGTAATACATTAGAGATCTGGAAGAAGGTATATGTGGTAATCTAGTGCTTTATGTTAGGACTTTTCATTGAAGGGCAAAAATTATTATTATTTTGTGTGTGTATTTACTTTAGAATTTACAAACAAGTCTTTTGTGGTTGTAGTTTGGAAGTCCAGAGCTTAAAAAAGATTTTCTTCCAATGATGTAACTGAAACTCTTTTCAAGGTAGTTTACCCATACCATGTTTACCCTCCAAAGATCAGCTCAAAAGACTATGAAGACTGATTTCATCAGTCCAACTTAACCTCTGAATCCAAAGGATCTTTTACTTAGCACTTTAGGAAATACTGAAGGCACTTTTCTATTTACAGTTTTTGACACTGCAGTAAGCCTCACAGGCCTTTCTTTCTAAATTAAATAAAATCTGTAGTGCAAACTATGCAAATGTGTTTTGTCATTCTCCCCCCAGAGTTGTCTCTTAGCATTTTATCTCAGTGAGCACGATTAGGTTAGAACAGTGGTTTTCCTACTAGCACCTGTTGTACATCTAAAGTGAAAAGAAAAAAAAAGTAAGATGACGGGGGAAAAATCTTACATCCCATGGCTTTGTGCCATGTCTCTTTTCTCCTCAGGGAATGACATTAGCACTGCCAGCTGTAAATGTGAAATCATTGTAAGATATCCACCAATAAAAGAGTGTTTCTGCTGATTTCATGTATGAGGTTTCTGTGCCATAGCCTAAGTTTTCTTATTCCAGTTAGATATACAATTAAGGTTGACAGCATTGAATTGACTAAATCAGTAATCCATGTAGCTCAGACACAACTTTTTCCAGATGAAATCTAGGGCTGTGGGGCAGAAAGCTCAGAAAATATCTTTCTTTGACTTCATCATGCAGTAGCATAGAAATTATTTGTGGAAAGGGTAATTCCAGCTCCCATCAGCAGGACCTGAGTCTAATTAGCAAAAGAGTGGATGTTACAGTGTGTGAATTTTTGATTACTAGATGAAGTGTAATAAGCAAGAAGAATGGGTTACATCTTTTACTGACAGAAGATTTGTACAGAGTGATTAGTGCCCTTGTCAAGTAACCAGGTAATGGTGCATCTCTGCCACAGATCTGTGGTTTTGCTCATGAAGAAATAAACTAATTTATGTGCTTTCCATTCTCCACACTTGCAAAAAAAAAAAAAAGAAGAAGTTTTAACATTATTCTGTCATCCGTGGTGTTAAGTCATTCCATATCAGGACTTCTATTGCATTTTAAGTTTATACATAGCTTAACACCTTGTAATTTTGAGGTTATCTAAATCTAACTAAGCTACAGCAAATGAAGGTAATAATGAAGTGACTGACACTACTGAAGCCTTTTCTGAGGTATCATTTTTATTTAATGAGGCCTCCACAGTCTGACTTCTCAACCAAGAACTTTTAGGACTCCATTGGAATCAGTACAATTAAGGAAAAATATTGATCCATTATCATAGCAGAAACAATAATCTTTTAGAGACTGTATCATACCGTAGTCAAATAAGTATTTCAGAAATAGAAAATAAAACAGTATAGCAGTATATTGGATTCAACTCTGAAAATGAGAAATTGCACCTTAGATGATGCATGGACCTTCTGAAAAGTGTATGAGTATCAGGGGAGCTTGCTTAATAGATGATATATTATTGAGAGTGGAACTGTGTGTATTGAAATGCAGGGAAAGGAAGAAGAGGGTAAACCTTAAACTGCTGAGGTGTAATAAGTGGCTGGAGACACAGTAGGTGTTTTATCTATTCATCTCCTACAGAGCCCATTTTTTTTTCCTACATTTTCTTTTAACTTCCGTAGGTAGTTGTCCAAACAAATCAACCATGAAAGGTATATGAGTTCAATGAACAACCAAAAAGCTTGAGCTAGTAAATGCACAGCCTCCAGCAATGCTCCTGGTGCCTTTTTCGCTAGTTGTCTTAGTAGCTTTATGTATCTGTGATGGATGATGTGATACAGGATAGTGACAAAACTGTGGGTGTAAGATGTTCAGACATCTCCAAGACTGCAAAAGAAGCTGTGTTTGTGAGTACACTTGCATTAAAATTAATATTGCCTGGGGAACATTTTAATGGCTTTATAAGGTGGACCTGCTACAGTGTATGAGTTTAACTTTACTTATGATGAAGAGATTATCCATATCCGTATGGGTCAGGCATGGGTCTCAGGTAGTTTTAATGCCAGAAATTCCTCTTCTCATAGTGTTTTCTCAAAATCCTGGGGAAAACCTGCATGTATAAGAAAAAGTATATGTAATGTTCTGAGAAACCTAAACTAAGAAAGATAGGATGACTTAAGATTTGTAGTTATGTGTAGCTATACCTTCTTATCCTAGAGCAGTTTCTACACTTTCTTTCAAAACTGAAACACAGCAGAGTATCTCCTTGTAAGAAATCTGGATGCTAAGTAAGCACTTGCAGTCAAAGAAATAGTCAAACTGTTTGTGAGGGTTAATGCTTTGTCATTAAATTGCCATTCAAATATTCTATGAGTAACTAAACTGAATAACCGTTACAGAGTAGGTATTATATTTCCACTGCAGAAGTATTGAAACGAAAATAACTTTATTGGCTGCAGAGCTGTTTGAATCAGCTAGAGTGGAGCAATATGGGTTTCAAGTGCAATGCCTTTTAAAGGAGGATGAGAAGCTGAGAAAAGATTTCAGAGGTATATGCTCAGCTGTTAATGGACAATTGCACAGATTTGCTGGGATTTTTCTGAAAAAAGGTGGTGTGATTGTTTCCTCAACCTTCCCTGTGTTGTCTTAAGAGCAGAGGATGGTTGGAACTTCCTCTCTACAACCAAGTAACAACTGATATTTTCTCTGAGGTACACAACTAGAAACTATAGAATCCTTCATATATATATATATGTATATCTATATGCATGTGTGTAAAACTTCATGTGTTTGTGTATGTTTGTGTACGTGTATTTTTATATCTGTATTTATAGATAGAGTCAAACACAGGGGTGTTTGACTGGAGATCTCCAGAGCCCTTTGCACTCTTAATACTGCTTTGGCAGATAGCAATTTGAAAATGAGAGAATGTTTGCTGGTAGGTAAGTAGGTAGGTAGGAAGCACATTGGAGCATAGTACTTCAAAAGATGGTGCAATAGTCTGACAAGTCTGGAATTTTTGGCTTTTTTTTTTTTTTCTTTTTTTTTTTTTTTGTAAACTCAGTTCTTTACTGGGAATCCAACAGTCTCTCCATACAAAAACAGGTTGCATTTCTGTGCAAAGTATTACTCAACGTCTCCTTAAGCATTGGGAGCTCCTTCCACTCTCATGACGGTAGTGAGTGCCTCTATTTTACACTGACTAGAGGACCTCACTGGGACAGGCTGTTTCTGGAAATCTGAGTGGTGTTTCTAGAAATCCCACTTTGTGGTGCTGAGTACTCAGTTTACAGAGGCTGAGCAACCCTGAACATGATGTTGGTACTGTTTTATCTGCAAATAAATTCCTAAAAGGTCTGTCTTCTCACACTATGCTCTATTTAATTTTCTTGTGTTCTCTAATTTTTAGTAGACAGTAGAAATTTTTATCATAGTATAGGGCATAAGTATGGGTATTTTTTTTCTTAATGTCACCTTCATTGGTAAGAACAAATAGCATGTAAGAGCAACTTTTTTTTTTTTTTAAGCAAGGGCAAAGCAAGCAAGTTAAAACTTTGTTTTGTTGTAGTAATTCAGTCTTAGAAGACAGGACTGTGCACTGCAGAGTTTGGATGAAACCGAAGAACCACATAGAAATTAATGGTAGCCTTGTTTTCAAAATATAAAGGGGTAATATAATAGCTTAAAACTATATTCATGACTTTGATGGACTCCATAAAAATTATCAGCAGATCAATCTGAAATACTGGCTATCCTGGGAGACTTCTTTATGTGTAGTACTCAGTGGTTTTGTTTAAGCTTCAGTATTTGTTTGTAGGAAGAAAACCAGATTTTGCAGGATATCGTAAGTATCCTAACAAGAAATTTAATTTGTAACTGTTATTTTTTTACTCCCCCAAAGAAAAACTAATATTTAAATTTCTTGCTCATTGTTTTTCTGAAGCATTTTTCTTATGTTTTTTTCTTCCTTGTGTTTTTGACTTAGTTGAAATTATTATAGCTAATCCTGTGTGATGCTTTTCAATACAAGGTTTACACATTCAAAATCTTCTTTCATATCCAAATGATTTAGCTGTTATTGATTTAATCAGTACTGAAAAAAAATATTGTGGTCTGGTGCACTTGGAGTTTTTCAGAATTATTATCAAAAGTTTTTTTATTGACCAGCTTTATTTACCAAATATTCACTTAAGCCCAACGTAAAGATCAGTGCAGCACTTAGATTACAATAATTTGCAAATAAAGCTTGTGTCACCTAAAGAAAGTATAACACACCCATCATCATGCACTTCTGCAGCATTGAACTTATCTAAACAATGTATTTATGGTTCATGCTGGCATTAAAGCTTTGTGCAAGATGAATCTTTTCAGCACTGGCTTCAAGGTCTATGTGTTTCTGACCTATATGAATAGTAGGGTAAGCAGAAACTTCTTGCCATGGTTTTAGAACTAAAATGCTCTTTGATAATCAGGTTGTATATGTTACATTTGAAGGCATGCTTGCAAAATGAATAAATGATTTCTGAAGAAGTTTATGAGGAAATTACAAGTAACTCAATGATAAGGCTGATTGCAAAGACATGTGGGATGGCAAAGCTGCTGTTTTTCACTGCATCTGTCTTGTGCCTCTGGTGCAGAGAAACTGAAATGTAAACAGTAAACACTGTCCACTGGACCCAGATCACTACTTGTAATCTAGTCTCTGGGTTTGGAAAGTTACTGCTCCCAACATAAGCAATAATTTCAAATGGCTGAAGTTTATGTAAGGGCAGCTCTTTGTACATGCCGGTCCTTTTCACTAATGAAATCTGAGTGCTCTACTGAGACAGTGGCCTTTTGTATCTTATTCTCCCTGAAAAAGCAGGGTAAACTGTCAGAGACCATTTCTGTGTTGCCTTATAAATATACTGAGTTGAGGGAAAAAAAATCCAACAGAAATTAAACTGCTGTAATCTACTTCAGGCAAATAAATACAGATGTGCTTGGTTCCTTCTTTTTTTGTCTTGCATGAGTTGTCCTATTAGCTGCTCAAAGCCAAAATAACCTAAACCCAAAACAAAGGGCAGTTTATGCAAGAGAAAATTAAAAGTCTGTAAGGGAGTGAGTTATAGTTTTGAGACCTTTGCTTTTTTCGCCTTCATTTCATTCATGGGTTCTGCAGCCATGTAACAAATTCATAGAATAATACAGAATTGTTTTACTTAGTTTTCCTAGGGTTGCTAACTTCATAAGCTGGATGCAGTCTTGGAATAGACATTTTCTTTATATCTGTAAAGTCTCAAGTTCAGCACCCTGATAATATCTGGTGTGTGTCGTAGAAATGGTTCACAGAATGTAGTTGTGTTTTTCAGCTTAGATTATTCAGCAGGTTTGATTTGTGTTCTCATTACAATTCTTCTCCCCCTTGAATTATGACTGTGATAGTCTATAATAAAATAATTTCATCATGGCAAAGCTATGTTTGTTTAATGTGAAAGTATTTATAAAAAGGTGTATTTTGAACTCTTATACCTTACTTGCCTATAGGTATCTGACCATTTATAAGAGGATCTTAGACTAACCTTCCAAAGAGGCATTTCCTGTCTTCCCTCTCTCTCTGCTTGTCTTCCTGTCAGAGCTCAATGAGACCTCACAGATCCTGGCAAATCTTACTTACTGGAAATGAAGTAACGTTTCATGTATTTGTGTGCTTTGTTCTCCTCTGGTAAAAGACAGCTTTTTTTTTTTTTCTGTGTGCTAATGATTTAAAAATTTAATAGCTTTCTTATTTTTAAATAAATTCCAAGGTTGTGTGTTCTTGTATAGGAAGTCAATCTGTTCCTCTTTTTCCCTCCAAACCCTAGTAAAGCTAAGGTGCAACGACAAAAGAAACAAATACATTTAATTTTACAGTATCTTCTACTCCCTGTTCCAACCATATATGGTGTGTTTATCAACTTATTGCCACTTTATTTAGTATTACATATAAACTATTTACTTGAGAAACAGATTCCACACTACTGCACACAGCATCTCTACTTTTCTTCTGCTATATCACAACCTATCATAATTTGTAAATGTATGCAGTGTAGGAAGTTATTAATGTGTGAAAGGACACAGCGTTTTTGAAAGACCTTTCCTCTTAGGATGGAAGAGTGTAACAGTGGTTAATGTTCACAGTGGCCATGCTGAAGCAGACAGTCTAGACTCAAACAACTTGTCATGTAATTACTTACGCTTGTATTCATTAGTGAGTGGTTCAGCAGTCACTGGGAATTTACATGGAGCGAAGTGGGCTAATGTAGTTACATAAACCTGAGAGAAGATCCTTAAGCCTACCTCCTGCCTTCTCATGTTTTAAGGCAAAACTCAGATGAAAGGCAGACATACACAAAACCTTCATGCTTCCAGCAGTTTGATTCCTCATGAAAATATTAATCTGGAAAGGAATCCTACTCTATTTAGTTAGAATCCTACTGTGAGACAGATCCACAATAGCATAATAATAGGGATTGGTGTCTCAGGGAATTGCAGAAGTGGCTATTTCTTTTTAGTCACTAGAATAAATCCTTTCTAGATGAATAACTAGCAGAATATATTCTAGCAGGCTGTCTCAGTCCGTTTGCCCAGTAGACACATCATGGATATTGTCTGTCATCAGTTGCACTAGGAGGCCATGTCATTTGGAAGACTCAAAAAGGCATTAAATAAAGGCTTTAATAAATGTTTTAATTTCTAAACCCAGGGTCTGATCTTCCAAAAATGCAGATGGTATGGAGCAATTTTGCAGATGCAGCACTACTTCTATTGTTAAGCTTGGTGTCTGTATTCCCAAATGTTAAATGCTCCCTTGTAATCTTGTGTGTAGCCATTCTAAGCTTCAAAATCACTTAAAACTATAGAACAGTTATTGTTGTGGCTGGCTGCAATATGGACAAGTGTAAGAGGTTAATCTTGGTACTTCACATGGTACATGGAAATTTCCTAAGAAACAGCCCCCGATACTGCTCGTTTCATATGGACAAGTAGGTTTTATGGTTAATTTTCTTAGAGGTGAGCAGTTTATTCTTAAAAGCAGAAAATTACTCTCATTTTGCATCTTTGCCAAAACAGTTTTTGGTTTTTGTTTTGCTGAAACTAAATTCTTTACACCAGAAATAGTTTTGCTTGATCAATCAACTTGAAATAATATAAATAATGGAAAGGAGAAGATTTCTAAAAGTGTTGAAGTGTCTTGTTTCAAAATTATTTTGTTTTTAAATAGCAGATTTTTAGTTTGAAGTACTAGCAAATTTAGCTCAAGAAAATAAAAAAATTAGACTAAGGTTGCAAAGTGAAATATTTTAGCTGTCCCCAGCTGAACCTGTTGAGAAATTCCTGACTGTGTGATTAAAATTCTTTTGAAGTAAGAAAAGTAATATATTAGTAGCGAAAAAAAAAATCCCATTCGGTTCTTGGAGTTCCTCCTTAACAAGATGATCCAGTACTGTTGAAGGAGGTGGACTAAGATCCGTGGGAAGAAAATGTCCCCCTAGACCTGGAAAGTGAAGCAGTTGCCTATTACAGGGATGGCAAACATGAATGCATTCATGCAGGTATAGATTATATAAAAATTGTATGTAATTTAGGCATACTGATATCCTGAAGTACACATTTTAGGCAACTTTCAAGTGTTAGCATAAACACTGATTTGGTATTTCAAGTTCTTGACATGGTGTTTTTGTAGGAGATTCTGACAGTGAAAGGGTCTGCACTTTCTGTCATATAGCATCTAAATAAAACTACAAATCCGAATTACTTGGTACTCCTGATTTTGGCCTTCTTGACAAACTGAAAATCAAAATAAAAACAGCCTTGAATTTTTTCACTTTGCTTTCCAGATGTTTCTTGTCTTTTCAGAACTTAAATGTAGGCAAATTCCTACAGAAAATTATTTCAAAATAAGAACTATTTGTAACCTGAACCTGAAAAATACCTGTTTTCCAAAAGTTTCTTGTATATTTTAAAATAAAAATTAACAGCTAACTTTCACACATATATATAACTCTTCTCTCCTCCCAAATTAATATAGTGTCCAAATTAAAAAAACAAAAACAGATCTTCTCATATCCATTCTCTTTCCTTCTCTTAAAAAGAATGTACTGTATTATTTAAAGTCACACATTGTAGAGGAATTGCTTAACATAACTCACCATGCTTCCTATATTTAATATAATGGAGACATTTGTGTGTTGATTAACCCCACAGAAATTTGCTCCCTGGCTAAAAAAATGGTACCATTGTACAAGGTAAGCAGAAATAATTCTGCAATAATTTGGCCATCTAATTATGGCATTTTAGTGAAAGACTTTGAAGTAAGTGGAAATATTTTTTTTTTGTCTGTTCGTCTTCTGATGTTGGCTTAAAATATCTTTCATGAAATACAAACTTTTTTGAGGAAGCTAGAAATATAATGTTTAATGCTTAGTGAAACAGAATGGGATCAAACCTCCTTAAACGCCTCATGATCAGCTGTTAGGAAATTTTAATAGAACATCATATGTCCAACTGGCTCAAAAAAGTTGCAGCAAACTATTCTTTACTCTGACTTAAGTTTGGATCATAGATTCCTCAAACATTGAATTTACTGGTAAACAAGAAAGCTTAAATGTATGTTCAAATTTTTGTCAGGAGATTCTCATCTGATGATGAGACAAGCATAGTGAGATGTCCCAGTTGCATGTGGAGCTTTGACAGCATGTTTCTTTGGACCGTGGGACAAGAAAGTGCTATTAACATAAATGTTGTCAGATGCTGCAATGAATCTGTGTTGACTCTGTTGATTGCTGACATCTCATTTTCTCCATCTCTCAGGGGGTGGAGGGGAAGTGGTGTTGTCTTGAGTGTTGAGCCTGCTTAAAAATAGCTTCTGAAATGATCATTTTGCAGCCCAACTTTTCTGGCAGGTGTCATAGTTTGCTGTTGCTAAGTTCCAGTGCGACCACTTATTCTAATACTGGATGCTTCATATGCGAGCATTCAGAAATCATATCTACCACAGTTATGCACTGCTGCTTGATTTAGAATCTTAGAGTTGTGGAATCAAAGAATGGTTTAGGTTGGAAGGGACCTTTTAAGAATCTAGTTCCACCTTCCGTGCCATGGGTGAGGATACGTTCTGCTGCACGTGGTTGTTCAAAGCCTCATCCAAATTGTCCTTGACCATTTCTGGGGATGGAGCATCCACAACTTCTCTGGGTAACCTGTTCAAGTGCTTCGCCACCCACACAGTAAAGAATTTCTTCCTCATATCTAATCTAAACCTACCCTCTTTGATTTTAAGGCCATTCCTTCTTGTCTTAAAACTACATGCCCTTGTGAACAGGCCCTTTCCAGCTTTCTTGTAGGCTGCTCCCACCATAATTTGTAAATAAAATAATATTACAAAGTACCTTGAGGCTATGGTTAAAAAAAACCCAACCTTGGAATTCATGCAATTACTGGTGGTACATTTAGCAATGATGTTAAAATGATTTTAGATAAGGGATTTTGGAAAAGGGGAAGTTCTTTTAAAAACAGAACAGACTGACTCGAAGAAAAGTTTGCAAGACTCAAAATAAATAAAGAAATGAGGAAAAGTGAGAAAAGAATTGCTTCAAACAGTGGCCGTTGGGAATATGCTGTAGTTCACTGAACTGGACCAAATTATCCAACAAATATATTCAATATCTTGTCGTGACTAAGGGCAAAACAGAATGTTTACGAGAAGTGAGTTTCTTGAAAAATAGCAGTTGGCTTAAATTAAGGAAACACGTAAGATGCTGGTAAAAACAGAAAACACAAATAAGAAAATAAGTTGCTGTCCCTAGCTTTCACAAAAAATCAGAGTCCCCCTTAATTGAAGGTATTGAAATTCAAGCTTCCCATTTTATTCCTTGGTAAGCTCCGATGAAAGCTTTGGTACACCATCAATTATGGTAACTTTTATGCTTTATTCAGGCTTTTAAAAAGTTTTAACACTCCCTCCAGGTTAAGATACAAACTCCACTAAGTCATATCCATCATATCCGTTGTTCCTAAAAGTAATCAATATTCATTGCATCGAAGCCAAGATTTGGCCCTCTAGGTTTCTCTTTGGTGCTGCCGTGAACTGCTGTGCAAGAGATGTTTGTAGTCAGAGGTTTGGCTTTCACTGGAGTCCAGGCAAATTCAGTCTGCTATTATAATTTGGAAAAAAAGCAATTCTTGTCCTTTCTATTCTGTTATCCATCCAGCACTGCTGATAATGACAAGGAAAAGAAAAAAGAATGAGCCACCATTTCTGTCTTAACCTCATTGCATTATCCCTTCAAACAGAGTTTTAACCTAAAGCAGGATAAACAATATTATAACTATGCTGGGATTTTGCTGTAGCTATTGATTTTTTTGTTTAAAGCCCTTGGTGGTTAATGGTGACAATATAAAATACCATAAAAGTTGCATAATAGTAAGGCTTTGTCCTTGGTGGAATTAATGCGTTATCTTGATTAATCAAATTTCTTTATGTTGTTTCATGGGACATCAGAACATGAGAGAATAGTGTGAAATCTGTTTAATTCCACAGGCAAGCGAAGTGCTAAATCAGAGGTTAGTCTCCAAATGATATTTAAATAGAGTGAAAAAATAATCCCCCTCTAAAGGCCTAAGTTATTATAGAAAGTGCTGGCTTCTTGTTTGCTGCCATCTGTAAGTGAGAATTGTTTCAGCAGGTTTCTGAGTATATTTTGCTATTGGCCAAAGCATGTGTATATTTTTAGCAATTTGTTTTCTGTCTCTAACTATGTTTACCAAGACACACATCCCTAGAAAAACAGAAAATCACACAAAGGACTATTTACAATGCCTATCCTTATTTTAACAGCGCCATCTAAAGTGTCCCTTGCATGGAGAAATGACAACCAGACACCCCAAATGTTATGATCATGTTCCCATGACGAACACTGTCCTTGTCACAACAAGCCAACATGTTATCCCAAGAGAGATTTCCCCTTTTTTTAAGCTATGAAGCAACATTATCGACAGGTATCTTATATGCCTGGACTCTACCTCATCCTTCTATGCACAGTTTGTAAAATGTTTCAAGCTGTCTTTTTTGTTTTCTGTCTTGCATTTTTGGAAATGGCAATAGAATTCTATTCCTTCTCCCCAAAATCAGTGTTATTTTTAATGAACTCTAATGGGTTTCTTTGAACTTGATCATTACTGCAGATCTATAAATAGTAAAAACATTTTCCAGGACACTGATATTTAAGGATGGTGAGCTATGACTAAACCAGGTAACCCAAAAGCAGATTTTCTGTGACAGGCTTTCAACGGAGTGCTGTGCAGTTTCCCTTTGTAATCATCTGCAGTGCAGTAGATTATAAGTTCAGAATTTGATAGAAATATATCTTATGTCAATAAGCCTTTCAAAAAGGCTTATTTTTTTTTGTCCTGGTGAAACAGAAATTGTGGAGTTGTTTCAACTGAGTGTCTTCTACTTGCTTTTCCCTGCCGTGATGTAACTCATCTACCGTAAGGACCCTTTTTGCTATTGCCTGATCAACATGTGTTCATATTTTTTAAAGCATTCATGGGGAAGGGCATAAAATTTCTTTATTTCCCCTCATAAAAAAAAAAACAAACCCCAAACAACACCACTCATTGACCACAAAAAAAGAAAACTTTGGCTGTTATGTTCTCATGTGAGATTGCAGGTGTGGGTGTGTTAAGTACTGGAGGAAAAGATAATAGTATTGAGGAAATGGCACTAACAACTTGCTTTGGAGATGAAATAGAGCAAAACAGATACTCAGTATCAGCTGTGTAGAAAGTCTGGGCGAGCAATATTGAATAGGACAGAAAGAAGGATACACAGCTTGCATACGTCAGAAAGGGGTCATGCTACGGGTTGTTTTAGAGACAATTGTGATCACATTAGCAGTGCTGAGCTTGACATTAAATGTCATGTTCAATTCCAGCTTATTTAAGGTGATGCCTCTGGCTGTAAGAGTGGTGAAAAGGCAGATGAATGTTTTATCTAATAACTACTGGGAGACCTGTGGGAGTTTGGCAAACACTGATGAAAGGAATGGAGAAAAATGCATCTACAATGTTGTGTTATTGAGTAGTGCTTTTCTATGTGAAGATTTAAATTAGTTTCTTTCTCTTTGCCTATATCTTCTTATAACAGAAGTATGTAGTTTTACAACTGTTGTTTCCAATCAAAAAGATTCTTTCTGTGTCTGTTTCAGCAAAATTCATTTGTGGTCTGTATCACTGGACACAGCACGACCAATGCTAACATAATTTTTTTCAATGGCTTGTGGGATTTAGCTACTCCAGATTGTTTAAAAAAGTATTATTTTCTTGGATAGGTCCAAGACAGAAAGAAGCCTAATAATCTGATTTTCCAATTAACACTGAAATCCTTATGAATGAATTGTGGATTAGTTAACTACAAGTACAGTCGATGTCTCCAGGATGTCGAGAAGTCTCAGCAGTTTCTGCTACAAAATTGAACATGTAAAACTCCTGGGCAAACACAAGAAATTCTTTGAATTTTACTTGGAAAAATGTTGCAATAGAAATAGAAAATCATTTCTATAAACAAGAGTTATAGACTAGCCCTGAAGGAAGGTCTTCAGTATGGTTCCACATTTGATGCTCAGCTACTTTTATGACAAACTAAAGCAAGATAATTCACTGTTTCTCTGCAGTTCCTACTGAAACAGGAAATAAGTGGAAGTGTGAGGTGTTAGTGCATTCTAAAGCTTCTTCAGAGTGCAGTCTTGAATAGTCACTTTTGAGTCTCTGGTGCTGGTGGTCAGGCAGAACTGTTGCATCACACCTGAGACCATAATATGGGCCCGTGTGATCAGGCACCTTCACAAGTGCCTGAGTATGATTTGTAATCAGGCAATCATCCATCAGCAGCATGAAATTAGGAGCATCATTATTACTATTTCACTGATGGAAGAGTCAAATTAAAAAAAAGGCTTCATTATACTATGTACTGGGTAGATAGGGAACAAAGGTGTTCCCTCCCCAAAAGAACTCCCAGTCAGAGCTTTAAATAAAAAATTAGAAGACTAAATAGGAAAGAGGCAAAAAGTTGAGGTTACATTAGTAGCGCTTAAGGAATTCATGATTACTGGTAACAGTTGTCTCTGTGGCAACAGGTACTACTCACCTGACTGATGGCAGAGGTTTGTGGCCTCTCTGGACTATGGGTGAGGCAGGTTATAAATGGTTTTTAAATTGATAAGATGGTGCTAAACATATGTGTGCATATATACAATTCTAAAATGCTCTGGAAGTTATCTGTGGGAAGCATCATTGGGGAAAGATCAGGGGCATATAGCAAGAAAGCTTCAGATGTTCAAAGATCTTTAGGTGCTCTAATGTGAGAAAAAAAAATTGTTTGATGCTGTGTAATGATGGGATTAGAGGTAAAATGGAAAGGTAAGCATGGCAAAAGGCTGTGTGAGCGAGATTTGAAAGAATGTCCATATTTAAGTTCCATAAGGTCAAGGGATCAGGATGGAAGTATTGAGTGATCAAGAGAGATGAAATAAAAGAGCTTCAATAAGAGCTTTACCGCTCTGTACAGGCACAAGTGACCACATCTTCAGTAAACTGCAAAGGGAAAAGTAGACTGATTCCTGATGAAGTGCTTTGTCAGGTCAGCAATTTCTGTCCATAGAATTCACGTCTAAAGACTCTTTCACTGCAGCCAAATCTGCACTGGAATAAAATTGCTTTTAGTGAAACTTTCATATAGAAGGCAAAAATATATAGTAAAAAAACTAGGGATTTAAAGTGGGGATGAGATAAAGATGCTGTCCTGACTGATATGAAGTGATCTGGGGTGATGTATGCCCCAATTCAGGTGGAGCTGGACTTGACCATCGTTTTCTGACATGTCATACCTGTGTTCTCATCAGGAAACTACAAAATCTTGATAACCACCCTTCTCCATTTGTGTGGAAGTGTTTCGAAAGCTCCAGAATTCATTATAAAAGTATTAAAGCTGTTTGCTGCTATGAAGGCTTAGTTAGAGACAACATCCAGATTGTGAGACTAGATGATGGATAATTTTCTACATCCTTTATTCACAGCTGATTGCCACCAAGTTTCTCCATGTGAACTTCATGATCTAAATTAGAGGTAGACTATGAAATAACTCATTTTTAGGGAATCAAACAAAGCAGATTCATCAGTTCTAGTTTGAATTCGGCTGTATGTGAAGCTCTCGTGATTCTATTTTAGTCCTAACTAATAACAGTTCATATATTTGATCTAAATAGATTTGAGTTGGATCACCATAGTAAATACATCATTGACTAAAGAGTTGCAGAATGATCACAGAACTAAAAATGTGACTTAATCTTGGGAAAGATTATTGCTCCCTACCTAACCTGGTGGAGCCTGGTTTGGAGCTACCTGGTTTGGAGCTACCTGGTTTGGAGCCTGGGTTTCCAGTGCTACACCATCACTTCTCTCTGCAAGTTTCTCAGACTTCCTAAGAGCTGGACAGAAGACATTGCACCATGTTGTACTAAGATAAGAGTGATTCCCCCCATGGTCACTGGAAACTGAGGGAGAGAGGGTGGAAAAACTAACACCCACTAAGACCCTGTCTTCCTCTACTTCTAAGTCTTGTACAGACATGTATAAAACAGAAGCATGAGATGCATACCACAGTCATGGTATGTTTGTTTACAAGTGACCTCCTGATCAGTGTAGTTTCTGAAAGTTCTCGCAGAGAAGAGCCTTTGCAGGCACTTGGAATATTGTAAGAGATCCAGCTCTTCACTTTGTGATACAGGATTGAAGAGTATCAACAACAATTCAGTGGAGCTCACTTTAAAAATGAGGAGTCTTCATAGTAAAGATGACCTTGAAATAATTTGCAGAATAACATAATATGGTAAATATTCGCATACAGCAAAGTTGGAAAGACACTATTTAGAAGAGCATGAAGTGATGGCAAGGAGGAATGGTTTTAAGCTGAAAGAGAGTAGGTTTCGATTAGGTATCAGAAAGAAATTCTTTATTGAGGGTAGTGAGGCACTGGAACAGGTTGCACAAAGAAGTTGTGAAGGCCCCACTCCTAGAAGGGTTCAAGGTCGATTGGATGGGGCTCTGAGCAACCTGGTCTAGTGAAAAGTGTCCCTGCTCACGGGAGGGAAGGGGTTGGAACTAAATGGACTTTAAGGTCCCTTACAGTCCAAGTCATTCCATGATTATGATTCTTGTCTTATTCATATTAATCACACTCTAGTGTTATTCTTCCAATAGCAGATGAAGTAAGTGTGAACTTCATTAAGATTACATTTACTCACAGAAGTTTTTGTCTGATATTTTCTTTGTATTGAATATCAGAATGCTTTGCTGAAGAGCAGTTTGAGTGATTTTTGAGGATTTTTGGCCTCAGTAAGGTAGAGAAGCTATGCTATTAACTTCACTGTGGAATAATGGGAGCTAAGTAAGCACGCTTTTAGTCACTACGTGCTGAATACCTTTACCTACAAAATTACTCAAATTTGTGGTCTAGAGAGTTAGTTTTAAACTTGATTAAACACATTATTGCTTCATTTTATTAGTGTAATGTCCTCATTGCATGAATATGTATTTTTGCTTAATGCCTATGTAATACACTGATAATTGCCCTTAATGTGCAATAATAATTTTCAGATTCTCAAGTTTAAACCTTTTTTTTTTAATTCAGCAAACTTAAAAAAAAAAAGTTATTTTCGTTTCTTCATATTGAGAGGAATTGATATTCAGGGGTATATCCTTGCCATCAATTTTAGGTTACTCAGGCATCTAATTAATAGACTCTAATGTGACTCAAAGTATTAAAATTTAAGTCCTAATGTAGTCCCTGAAGTCAGTTAAGTGTATCCAAAAGTTGATTTAGAGCATTTAAATTATGTCAGAAGAAAAAAAACATAATCTCTGACTTGCATAAGATGAAGTAATTTTATGTGAAGATATACTTTAAAACCGGGTAGTATTTTACTTATATTATTAAGCCAATCCTTAATGCCAGTCTTTAGCAACCAAACACATTGTATTATGAAGAAGTGATTGTATTCTTTAAGTCTGAGAATCCAATAAACAAGCAGCTTCCACAGCAATTAAAACTATTTACTTTTAAATAAGGTTTTTTTGTATTTTGAAAGCTGTACATAATCTCCATTTTTACATTCCTACATTTCATCTATGGTAAGAGTTTGCTAATATGTGATGCACTAGCAAGTTTTTTAAAAAGCAAAAATACTGTGTTAATCCAAGTATGTTATCTTCTAAAACAACATCTACTAAATACAACTACATTAAAAAATAAAAAAAAAGAGAGCCTTTTTATCCTGGTTGAGAGTTATGTTATTAAGAGAGTTATGTTATTAAGAGTTATGTTATTTATGTAGTCGCCAATAGCTTTTGCAGAACACTTAATAACCATCATGTTTTACTGAGGTATAAAGGCCAGAGGGAGCTTAAAGAAAAGCATTCCCCAGCTGAAAATATTTTGCACTTCTGACTGTGTTTAAATTTGAGAGACATAAAAAATAAAAACTTTGTTTATAATATTCTTTGAATTCTCTATTAATGATTTCAAAATCCATACTAGAAAACACAATAAGTGGACAAGTGAAAGCATGATAACAATGATAAAAATACATTATTTATGACTCTGCATTATAAAAACCAAAAAATGTATATTCTAGCTAACAGTCATTTTTTGACACTTCATACTTCCCAGTATGTGACAGAAAACAAAACCATCTTGTGACGGAAGGAAACAGAGTATGTAAATAACACAAACAGATAAAAATAATCCCTCCAAGAAAATACTTCACAATTGCATAATCAATTGTATGCTAACCAAGCACTGTGAAAATAATTTGCAGTGAGCTAATGTAACAGGAATAAAACCATAATTATTTGAATAACAAATACATTCATGAAATCTGGAGTTTTCTTGCAAATGGTTTTTGGAAATAGCATGTTTTTGTAAATAGATTTATTTTGGATGTGTTTCCCAGTTTCATCTCATCTGAACATGGAGATTTTAATAGATGGATCTATACCAGGGAAACATCAGTGTTAATGTCATCACAATTGTACCCTCTGACATGAAGTATTGAATTAGTACTGAGAATGAAAAAAAATTACTGTTATTCTTGCTTTGAACCTAAGGTAAAATAGTCTAAAATACCTTGGAAATGTTGACAGAAAGTGGTTTCTGGTTTCTGAATCCATTCCAGCACTTAAAATCAAATAGATCTGTATGACATTGCAGGCTGACAAAAGTAAGCTCGTTGTATTTGTATTAATTGGAAACAAGTGAACTCAGTGTGATGTTGAGCCCAAACTGCTGTCAGTGTATGTTGACTCTCAGGAAGGCTTGCTGTCTTAGAATGAGTATCACATTATTCCATTTTCATAGCTCCTATGTGGGAAGAATGAGACACTTTTTTATAATCGTTGGTGTTTCTAGAAAGAGTTTTATAATGTTTCTGACATTCATGTGTGAAAAACAATGCCTAGAACAGGGCTGTAAGTGGGAGGAAGGGGGTTGAAGCGAAAGAAGTGTGAACAGTGTTATGCTCTTGGGTCTGATGTCTCACAGATGATGTAGCCTCTGTAAGAAGGCAGGATACTCTGGGTCAAACAGCACACCTGGTGTAACCTACGCCAGAGTTCCCTCAGGGAGAGAAGGAATGTCTTGCCGTTTAGTAAGTTCACATGATCATACTCAAAACAACAATTTTTGGGGTTTTTTTTAAGATGGAGGAGTTATGATTGAGTGCTGCTCATCAGTCAAATTCATATTCTCAATATATAAAGGAAAAAACCTCTTTTGCCCACAGCTATGTCTGTGAATCATTCATATTTGATGATTTAACCTTTGTCTCTGGTTGCACTTCTTCCTAAAATGGTGATTGTGAGACTTGGCACACTTTTTGACCGTAACACACTGGAAAATTATAATACTCCTGACTCTTCTAGCACATTTTAATATAGTCTGGGGTGCTTACCTACCACTATGTCAGCCTCCAGCTGAGTCACTAAACAGAATGATCTAAGATTCCATGACTTCTTCACGAGCTTCTACTTACATTTGCTTGACGGTTTGTAGTGAAATCAAGAATCCTTGGATGTCTTGATTTAGATTTTAAGTGCTCAGTACTGAACTGTCATAGTTTCTTTAAATAACAAGGCTTAACAGCTCTGGAAATCAAGACTTCACACATGTAGGTACCCAAGTGTTCAGATATTCTACGTAGAGGTATTCTAGGTAGAGGTAGGACAATCTTTTTAATCTGAACTGGTAAACAACACTGAGAGGTATCTACACATGTGGTGATTATCAACAACTTCTGAAATGAAAATATTTTGTTAAAATACAAACTCGAGCTGAAATAGAACTGTAGTGCAAAAACACTGGGTGAGATATTTTGTCTAAGATGCCATGGAACATAATGATAACAGTAACAACTCCTCATAAAGTCTTTGCTCATGTGGCCAGTGCTTTCATAACTGCATGTTTAATCTTTGTTGGTAGATCTTGTCTGGGAAGGGCTCACGAGATCTCAAGTAAGACTTATCCTGTCCCCACCCCCTTGTTGATGGCTAAATTAATTGGTGAAGTAATTGTGTGGATTGAGAAGGATTCTCAATTCATGATTTAGAGATTTTTTTGTTTGTTCCTTTGCTCAGGTTTGAACAGCTTCTCGTTCTGCAAAATTTATGTTTGGAAGGAGGTTATTTGGAAGGAAACAGACTGGCTAAGAAACATGCAGGTGAAATAATTTTGGTTTTTTAAGCAGAAGTGTGCAAAAATGTTGAATACCATATGAGACTGAGACAGAAACTGTGTTATTTAGTGAGAAATTACTACAAAGAATACAGGGAAAAGGCAGAAGAATCCTACTTCCAGATGAAATGGCAGGAATTATTTAAGGCAGGATGAATGTTTTATCAATGTGCGAATTTTTCAAAGGTATCAATAGATTCATTGGAAGTCTGTGTGAATCTTTAAGGGTTTTGAAGAAGTGTCTATCTTTGGTAATATTTTGTTAACCTTTCTGCAGTGTTGATGTCATTCCCACAATATGTTTGCTCCCAGTGCACACATGAAACTGCTACATGACTAAGAACCATGACGCTGATTCTACTTGGTTCAGTGTGTTCAGGCAGGGGGTGGGGGAGCATATTTCCTACAGAACCTCAACAGCGTGAATTTAAAAACATTATACAATGCAATTTGTGAACATATACAGGATAAATATACCATGTATACAGGAATAATACTACTAAAATCAACACGGCTGCATAATATGAGCTCCAGACAGTTCGTAGTATCAAAACCTGTCTTTTCAGACCGCCTGTGCCTAATACTGAAATTATATTACTTCAAACCTGATCATTAGCTGTATTTGGGGACCTAAGAATTCTTTTAGAAATCAGTGTAAGAAAGACCTTTGATGAGTACAAACAGTCTTTTTTTTTGTCCTGAGCTTACTGCTGCAAAAGCAGAGAGCTTTGCTAGAGGATGCACAGCATTTGGTTTGTGTACTTTGGGGTGAACATTTGGACTAGCCAGTGTTTCTTCCTTTAAATACGAATATGTATATTCCAGGTCAGCCCTGTAGATTTTTCTTGAGTGAGCAATGCTGGCAGGTGACTGCTTTGCCCTTCAGGCAGCACTCTGGGCCTCCCTTCATAATCCACTCATGCATTTTGTGAAGTCTCTGATTCTTAAGATTAAGAACATGTTTAAGTATGATGCTAGGTCAGAGCTACAGTGCAATGCCAGCACTCTGTGCAGCAGAGCACAGTGAAATGCTCTGCTGTAGAGTATGCTGAGAGCAAGAGGGGTCTGGTGAACACAGTAACAAGGATATTACTCTTTGATTCTGTTTACCAGGTGAAACCTCACCTGTGCTGAATGACTTGGTAGCAGTACACCTGTGTGCCCTCCTGGGATGCAGGCACGAGCATGTTACCAAAGTCCAAATCATGATTAGACTATATTTAGAAGCGTTGTAACACTGTGAAAACGTTATTTGGGAGTTCAGGAATTTTAATTGTTGATTCAAAATTTGCATATTGTGTTTGTTATGTTCCTTGTGTGGTTGTATTCCATACCTTTCTCATTCATGTTCCAGATTCCATCAAATGTGTGTATATGAGGCAGGGTACAAATTTCTTAAAAATAGTTACGATGGAAAGGGAGGTGGGGTGAAGTAATATGTTAACAAGGTTTGCTGTTGTTTTGTGTTGATTTTTTTCCCCACTAGCAGAACAAAACTTCTCTGTATGTATCATCCAGGTAATTCAGTTGGCTGTAATTAACTCACACCATTTGCTGCCTTCAGCCAGTAAAGCACATCATGATTCTGATGAAGACTGTATCTTTGGTTGTGGTATTTGTTGGGTACAACCTAAGCCTCAGTAGGGGAGTTCTAAAGATTGTTTTGCACCTAGGATGAAATACAAGTTTAAGGCAAGTGATGCAGAAAGGCTTATGTTCATGTAATAGCCAGATAAAAACTGAAAGGAATGTGAGGGTGATTTAAAAACAGCTTTACTAGATAAAAACACCTTTGTGGCAGCTTCCATGCTCCAGGGAATGCAATGAGATGTATGGCACAGGGAGAGTGTCTGAGAAAGTAAAGTTCCCCCAAATATTTTGAGATTGCATATCTCTTCTGGGCTGACTGTTTCTCTATGTATTTGTTTCTTGCCTATAAAAGTCCTCAAAGCAATGAGATGTTGGAAGTTAGCTGCATCATATCTCACTATCTAAATTCAGAAAAAAATATATTTAGTGTTTTCTGATTAATTAAGAAGAAAGTAAAAAAAACCAAAAGGCATAGCTGGTTAGGTATGTAAAAACATAGAAGAAAGCTGTGATGCTGTGGGCATAGAACTTAAAGGTTGTGTGAGTGTACTTAAAGGGAATGAAGGTACTAAGTCAAGTTTCAGACACCTTCTCCAGTTCTGGGCTAAATTTGTGACTCACAAACCATGTGTCTCTTCTGTAGTGATGGGTTTGTATTTTGTTTAAGCTCCAGATATCAAAGACTGTGAATAACAAAAAGAAAAAAATAAAAAAGGTAAATGTTCAGTTTAATTATTGTAAATCTGGTAACTAGTTTCTCTTTATTGTGTGGCTGTTAGAGGTCAGATGTGTGTAAAGGCATGTGAATATCAGCAGAGAGCCAATGCAAATATATCCATAGACTGAAATCCCACCTAGGTCAGATCCAGCTTCTAGTCCTTTTGGTAAAACAGATGAGGTGGTACATTTTTGGGGTGACCAATGTATCTATGTTTTGTGGACAGTAAACGTATCAGGGTAGGGTCCTTTTTCTCACAGTGAAAAGCCTTCTCGAATGCTTTTGAATGATATTTTTCTGGTTTATCTTGTACTGTCTGTACATTGGAGATTACTTTGAAGTTATATCTAGAAAATCATATCAAGGAGTAAAAGGCTATTCAAAGCCAAAATTAATAAATTTTGCAGCCACACCCTGTGGGAGGTCACTAGATAATAAGAAATTTACTGCTCCTTTTCCATGGATTGCATGGCAGCAGAATTCACACCCTACATTGTGTCGTGCATAACATTTACTGCTTTCAGTCACTTCTGTGTGTGACTTAAAAATGGAAGATCTTCATAAATAAAAAATAATGTGTATACTATGTGTGTTTTTCTGTAGTTTAAAATATGTTTTTCTCTTTTGGTTTTCCAGAAGGGTATTTGGTCCGTTTTAGTAAAAGTGGTTGATAAATAATGATGGCCCAAATGCCACAGGGTTAAAGGATTACTTGTTTCTCAAGGGATATAATAAGTTTTTAGACAAAAGTGTTTTTCTTGGAAAGACAAGTTATTGACAAGAAAATGCATGTATAAAAAAAGCAGTAATGTTTATTTGGCAAATTTTGTTTTTATAATTAAGCCATCTGGTGTATCTAGTAAGATTATGTAAATATCAGTGTATAGCTGTCCTAGAAACACATGTTTACAGAATACCTGTGGTGCTTATTACTAGAAAGTTCTCAAGAAATGAAGATCTAGCAGAAAGAGTCTGGAAGAAATTATTTGTAGAGTAGATGTAGTGCTCTGGAATGAATAGCTAACAAAAAGTATTTATTCAGTGGGATAGCTACAGGTGGTTTGAATATAAACCAAGGTAGGCAGTGAGTGATAACACCTCCTCTGTGGATGACATAAATCATTCAGTTACAGCTGGCTAAAACACCAAACTTGTCCCCCTTAGGTATTTGAGTCTGTGCCTCTTGTTTTGATTAAAAAGAAATGTTTCAGTGTAGTATTGGGCTCTAATGCAAGGGTGAAACTAACAAACAGCAAATCACAGGTCATACTGAGAAGTCTAGGATGCCAGTTAAATGATATGATAAAAACAGAACAGAAATAATTTATATGTGCTCAGTAATTTTGATGTTTAAAAATTAATACTTGTAATATTAAAGTACGGTAGATATTACTACTCATTTCATTCTTTCTGAACGTGGAAGTTTTGGTATTTTTGGGAGCTGGATTTAGATCACACTTAATCCAAATTTGCTTTCCCCTAAATATTTTGTTACCATATATACAAGGAAATTGGATGCAAATAGAGTATTTAATACTGTAAAACTCAAATTCTTTACTTCCTTGCATTTGTAGCTGATCTTGCACATGCATTTTGTTTTTTCTATCTGTGATAATTACAACAGTTTGAAAAAAAAAAAGGTCTGAAATTTCTATGGTGAAGAATCAGACCTTATTTTTTTATTGGTAAAAATAGCTAGTTTGAAGATAAGCTTCAAAACTCAAAGGCTGCCATAAGGTCAAAACAAAACTCTTTGTATTTGCAATATTTAATTAGGTGTGATAATTCTTTTTACATTCTATATAATAACACATAATCTTGGGGAATTTATGTGGGTGTTCTTAGATAGCTGACATTCTACAGAAGCTCATTATTTAAATGAACTTTCTGAGTGGAAGGTTTGAACCATGACCACCGTGCTCTCACAAGATGCTTTGTACCTAGTATTGAACTTAGTGTTGTTCTAATGAGAAATGATATGGAACAGTTGAAGAGAAATTATTCTTCTTTTAATTTAACATTTAAGAATCATGTTTCACTTTTTATCTTAGAAATTATAGAACTATATAATCTTAAAATGCTTTGGGTTGACAAGGATCTTAAAGATCATCTAGTTCTAATGCCCCTGCCATGGACACCTTCCACTACACCTGGTTGTTCAAAGCCTCATCGAACCTGACTTTGAACACTTCCAGGAATGGGACATCCACAGCTTCTCTCGACAACCTGTTCCAGTGCCTCACCAGCCTCACAGTAAAGAATTTCTTCCTACTATCTCATCTAATCCTACTTCCTTTCAGTTTAAAGCTGTTCCTCCTTGTCCTATCACTACACACCCTTATGGAAAGTTCCCCTCTATCTTTCTTTTAGGCCCTCTTTAGTTACAGGAAGGCCATGCTGGGGTCTCCTAAGAGCCTTCTCTTCTTCAGCTAAACAACTTCAACTCTCTTTGCTTGGCTTTGTAGAAGTGCTCCATCCCTCTGGTCAACATCAGTGTGTCCACTGGACACACTGCAATAGGTCCATGTCCTCCTTATGTTGGGAGCATCAGACCTGGATGCATTACTCCAGGTGAGGTCTCACAAGAGCAGAGTAGAAGGGGAGAGTCACCTCCTTTAATCTGTTGGCCACACTGCTTTTGATGCAGCCCAGGATACGTTTGGCTTTTTGGGCTGTGAGTGGACATTGCTGGGTCATGTCCACCCCAAGTCCTCAGGGCTGGTCTCAATCCATTCTGGTACCAGCCTGTATTGGGGTTGTCCTGATCTAGGTGTGGGACCACTTGGCCTTGTTGAGGTTCATATGGCCCACCTCTCAAGCCTGTGTAGGTCCCTGTGGATGGCATCACTTCCCTCCAGGGTGTCGACTGCACAGCTTGGTGTCGTCGGCAAACTTGCTGAGGATGTGCTCAGTGCCACTGTCCATGTCACCAACAAAAATGTTAAACAGTCCTGGTCCCAATGCCAAGCCCAGAGGAACACTTCAGGAACACTTGGAGACTGTCACTGATCTCCACTTGGACATCAACCATTGACTTGAACTATGAGATATTTGATAAGAACAACCATAAGCAGAAGAGAGCTCACTTGAATATAATAATTTGGATGTTCAAATCTTAGTACTTAAAATCCTTGCCAAAAAAAATCCTTTTTGTAAGAACAGTATTATAATGTGTCCTGTCATATTAGAGGGACAGTTATTTTTTTATCATTAAGGATATTTCAAAAGGAACATTGATTTCAGATACCTGAAGAAGTTGAGACTCAATAGCTGTTGCTTATCTTTTTGAGGATTTAGCAGTTCGAAAATCATGACTGTTTACAATCCTGATAAAATAAATGTGACCAGCAGATTTTCAAGAAATCTAGTATTAACTTCAGATTTCAGCCTCCTTCTGAATCCTGATGATTGTATTTTATATCCTATGTCTGACACCTCTCTATTGTTATACTGAAATGGCAAAAACCACAACAAAACATCTAACTCTTCCACCACCCTGTCCTCTCCCAAAAACCCCCAAACCACCCCAAAACATCAATGTTTTAATTGTTCTCTCTTAGAGATATATACTTTGGCTTTCCATGAAGCTACTTTTCTATACACATAAATGGGATACATTTATTATAAAGTTCCTCATGGTTCTTGAAGGTAGAAACAGTTGTATAAATATAGGTTTAGGCCTTTACCACCTTTACATTCAAATAATATTCAAGTCTTTTATTCTGTACTTTGTTTGCCCATCTTCAACTTCTGGTTTTCCCACTTGAGGAATCTGTTCATTATGGCCCATCTGTCATAGCTTTGGGAAGAGAACATGTCCTGAACTCGAAGAATCACTCGTGCATGTTTCTGATCTTTATGTGTCTAGCGTGCCCATTTGTTGTGGGACCTGTCACTGTCATTGGGAACATACTTTGCTTTTTGCTTCCTGACTTGCTTATCTTTTTGGGGATATGTGTTTGAAAAGCTATCAGCTTTTCCATATGCTAATGCAGTAAGTTCTGATTTACTTTCCTCTGAGTAGAGATCTTTAAAGGACTTTGAACAGAAGATTATACCTTATGCAGCTCTTTGTCATTTACTATACATTTGGAGCCAAGTAAATGAGTCCAGATAAAAAATTAAAATCTTCCCCACAGCACTTCATGTTGATTTTTAATTATGAAGTGTGGCTTGTAAAACTGGGATTAGAACCAGCTTTCTCCAGTATTAGCAGGACAACTCTTTGCATAGGAATTCCCAAACTGGTTTGTTTGCCACTTAACAGCCAATGGAGTATGTTGTGTATGCCTCAAAGGACTATTTGCATAGCAGCCATCCTCAGCAGAGCATGTTGATTGTCAGGGCTGTAACAGCTGCGATATTTCTTCCAGCTGCTCAAGAGCAGAACTTTCTGCAAATGAGTTGCCAGAAAACCCTTCAGCTGTGCACTACTGATCCTGACGTCTTCCCAGACCAAGCCACAGTATTAGTAGTAGTTAGGTACCCATTTTTGTCACTGGTCCATTAGTATAATTTTCGTGTCCAAGATGAATTCACACCACTTTTGTGGAATTTTTTTGCCAATAAGCTGAGTTTTGTGTTCCTCTTTGTGATGTCTCATCTTTTGGTGACTTTCTTCTTTGGAAGTCTACCAGCTTGGATGCTGATGGAATATACCTTTATGAGATACTGTGAAAATATTGTTTTAACTCTTTAGTTAAAGATGGAGAGTGAGGGAGAAGATGTAGAATGTTTGGCACCAAGGAGACAGAAAGACTTGTTCCAAATATTAAGGTTCTTATCAGAGTAAATGACAGCAGGGCTTGCCTTAAAAAAAAAAAAAAGGAATAATAAAGAAAGAAATTATTTATTTTCACACTTTGAGCTCCAGAGCAAGCTCTGGATGATGTCCATAATAGATTCCCCTTCTCTATAACCAAGAACAGAAATTTAAAATTGTTACTATTTGCAGAATTTCTTAGAAGAGAAAAATTAAGAAAATCAGTCTTGAGTTAAATTTGAGAGGTTTTTTTATCATTGTACAGTAAAATACTACAAATAAAACTACTCTTCAAAAATACTAAAATGCTGCAAACAATTTAGTAGTTAGAAGAGAGAATATTTCCTTTTCATGAAGCTATTTATTCAAGTAAACTAGAGAATTAGGTCACAAAGCTGATGATGTGTCTCTACCCTTTGGACAATCTTTGCTCTTCAAAGTGCTGTCATTTACCTCAACCCGAACAAGTTTAGGATATCTTTTCCTTGAAAGGAAATTGAAGATGAAAAATCTAGCTGAACATTTATGCACCATCAAGCAGCAGAACAGACATAAATTATCATATATTCATTAAGTAAATTAAACATGACACCTTCAGGGCTGTAACTTGAAAGCGCTACAATGGAAATGAGATAGATGTGAAGTTAGTGGGAGAAAAGCAACAAATCCTCTACACAGAAATAAAATAACCTTCTCATATGACGTAGAAGGTAGGTGACTTCCCAAATCTATTAGAACCGTGTCTGCCTCCTCAGAGGAAAAATTGTTTTAAATGATGCTCCACCTAACTGGAGAGTAAGTATAAAGACTGTCCAAAATTTATTTAGAAAACTTTGCTTATGATTTCAGATCTATTGTTTGTTTTCTGAACTGTTACACAGAAGTATAACCACAGAAATGCTGGCAAAAACCGTTTTAGCAAAAATGTAAATGCAAAGTAATTTCATACACTCTCGAGGAATTTGTCTTTGGGAGGTAATAAAAAACCCAAACAACAACAACAACAAAAATACTGTCCTTACCTAAGAAAAAATTAAAAAGCTTGGCGAGATGGCAAATCAACTTCTTCCTTTCTTTTAAAATAACCATTTTAAAGAGTTTTTTCACATGCTTGAGTTATATTTCCACTCTAATCTTCTCTGTTAGATATACTAACTGAAATGAGTTTAAAATATTAATTTGCTTAACATACAAAAAGTTAAAAGATGCTGTATTCATTGCTTTCAACTTGTTTTGACCCTACACTTCTCAGAGGAGATTAATGCCATATACTTGTTTGCTTTTAATGTATGGGGCAATATATGCAAAATGGGCAACAAAATGGAAAGGAGGTTCCTTTTCGTAAAGCCTTAATGAGCAAGAAAGTGCCTCAGGAACAACTATGTTAATGCTTAGTTCAAGAACCTAAGTAGATGTGTCTGTGTGGCTGAGGATCTGCACCTAAATTTACCTTTCTAGCTGAGATTTTACTTACTTGATTAGCATGATGGTAGTCTATATACTTTTGAGACCTAAGGTAGGGAGGGTCCTTAGGATTCTCCAGTAAATCCCATTTTACTGTCTGTCTGAAGCTCGCTCAAAAGGTTTTGTGCTTAGACAATGCACTTAAAAGCACAACTCCCCATTGGAGTGCATGAGCCATAAAAGCAGCACCTGCAGTTTAACTGGAGTTTAATTCCCAGCTGTTTTTTTTTTAAATTTCCACATACAGTTTGTTTTGTAATGGGAATCTAGATATGCTTTTTAAGTTATTTTTCATGAATTTTCCTAAGTTGTGTCTTGGTGTGCTGTCAGCTGCTCGAAAGCCTTGTTCACTTAAGGCATGACTATAAAACAAACACTCAAGTCCACTGTTGTATCTGACAGGAGTCTGACAAGTTTTAATTAGGATACACATAAGCAGAGATGTTGTGCTATCTAGAGTCTCTTTTACACCAACAGCCTTTTAGACCATACTCCTGTGCCTGAGAATTCAGAAACTTCGTTACTTTCTCCCTGAGTGCCTGTAAAAACAATGAACTTTAGATTCTGTAGAACAGATAGGATTTTGAAAAACCACAGGAGATTATTAGCCAGTGTTATTTTAAAATAAATTTCAGTTTGGGATGAAGTTTCTATTTGTAATGTAATTTAACAAGGCATAATGCTTTCTTCCTGATGCATGTTGACAGAGTGTGGGAAATTGAACAAGACTGGCAGAAATGGCAGTAGGGATTTGTGTAAATTTTACTGCAAACTTGTGTCAATGAAAGCAAGATATATTTTAAATAAATTTCCAAGGGACATAACTGGCTCTCTTATCTGAAAAAGATCTTAATTTTGGATGGAAAATTAGGTTGCCATAAAAATAGATGTTAAATTACAGGCTAACAAATTTGATCAAATTATTGGTTGCTTTTTCTGTTGAAGATAAATATAGACTAGCTGTTTCTGGGTTCACATGGCATTTCTAATATTCAGATTCTGGATATCACTTTGAACTTACTGAAGACATCATAAGAGAAATTTTGCATTCCTTATTATACGTGCCTGGGAAGACTTAGTCAGTAAAAACTATGGGCATCTTTCATGATTGGTATGGATTTGATTGCCAACTGTAAAGTGTTGGCGTTTATGACCAGAAAAGTTCACTGTTGTCTTTGGGTCGTTTTATATTTATTTCAGGTATGTTTCAGGACAGTTACACTTGCTTTGCCTGTGCCTCAGTAAAAAGAAACTTGTAACCAGTTTGGTCAAGTTAAAGCCAGGCTAATGAAACTTTCTGAACCTATAGGATGGGGTTGCAACCTGGATCAGCTGCAGCTGTCTTCTTTTCAAAATGTGGCTGTGGGAGGAGGTAATGCAGCCATGGCCTTTCAAAGTACTGATGGATATTCAATTCTAAGATATTCAATTCAGATAAAGGACACCAGGCTCTGTGCCTGTTAGATTTTAGATATATTTGCACATTTCCCAGGAGAGAAGTTACATGGCAGCTGAAAAAGTCATATTGATATGTCATAGCTATGACAGTTTAGGATGATATCTGTCTGTGCCTGCTATTAATTTCTCACATTCATTTTCATCATTTACCTTATGACTAATAACAAACCAGATTCAGTTAGTGATTCTTTGCAGACATTGAAATATGAAGCTATCGTCTGCATCTGCTTGAAATTATTCCAGAGCACATCGTTAAGGTTTATATGGATTAGGAAGATCCTGGAATGTCTGGAACTATAAGAACTTGACATGTATATCTTTTTCTCTGCTTCTAAAGGAAAAACTTGTAATGCAGAGTTAATAGAAACATACATAACAAAACATGGTATATTTTCCCAGATAGATGGGGAATGGCAGGTGATCATGCATTTTTATTTAAACTGCTTGTTCACTGGAATTTTGGTGATTACATGAAATTACAGTCTGCAGGACAGATATAGGTCATGGTTCTTTTAAAGTAAAAGTGCTTTTTACCAAAATACATTTAATCTTTCCTGTTAGGAAGTTCCTAAAATAATACAGTGTAATATATTTGTAATCATTACTACATAATAGATTCTTACATAAATGTCATGAATGATTGGCCTAGGTCACTTAAAGAAGCACTGGCAAAGATATCAGCAAAAGTCAGTTTAATACAAATTTGCAATAGCAGGACAAAGTGTGATGGCAAGGTTCACTCTATTACCTACTAGATATCCCATGAGTTTCTGATCAGGTCAAGGGAATAGATGCTGCCTAACTCATTACTCAAAGCTGAGGACTAAAGAGAACTCCTGAGATTTTAGAGCAGCCTGAGGGGGTGGGTGAAACACACCACCCCAGTTATTCGTGACATCTGCTACAGGATGCAACACATGATCTTAATTGCTCATCTTCCTCCTTAAGTTCTACCCGCCCTGTGAAAGAAGACAAAAAATGGGCTTAAACACTGGCTCTACTACTGGTAAATTTTATAAAGGCTAAATAAGTACCTACTTCAGAAATTTATAAAAATAGTCACACATTATGAGAGGCAGTGTGGGACAAGAGAATCAGGGAGTGGAGAGATGGCATCAGCTGAAGAGAGGGAATATCCCTTCTTTTTATTCTGTGCTTTCAGCCATCCATCAATATCAGTGCTGCCTTTACATAGTAACAGTGCTATTAATATTCATCACTGCATTGCTTTAAATTTGCAGATAAAACGAATTTGCAGGCAGAGGCCAAAAACACCCCACAAGTACAGATGTGCTCTTCATATTTCAATTACAGATTTTGAAGAAAGCACTGGCGTTGCACAAAGAAGAGCTTTTGAAAGCAAGTTCTACATACAGATAATGGAAACTTTGGATGGATTTTTAAACATACCATTTACTGCCTGAGGAGTGAATGGTAGGGAACAATGATTAGACAACAGTTTACTTTCCTATTTGCCAGTGACATCAGACTGGAACCAAAAGATTTCCTGCGAAACTCATAAAGACTTAAGCCTTCTATTACATGAGATAATGAGTTTATGGGTGCACAAGAGAGACACAACTTTTGAGCAATTTCAGCTACAGGGTAGAAAACCAACTAGAGGATGCTGATGATGAACATTACCTTGGTGCCCTCCCAATACATTCTTAGCCCAGTAACATCTTGTAATAAAATAGGTGGACCATTGATATATCCTGCTTATAAACTGCTCCAAAATCTCACCAGTTACTTGGTAAGTCTTTGGAGTCATCATCAGACTGTGAACACAATATAAGCAGTGAGATCCTTCTGAAATTTTGTGGCTCTTCTGAAAGGTGCTCCACTCTTCCCCTTCCATTCCTGCACCTGAAAATGGGTTTTATTTAGAATTAAATTAAATTGCTTTTTTTCTAGGATTGTAATTTGGTTTGTGGGACCTTGTTTTTATAGTCAACGCTTCAGTTTTACTTTATCTATCCCTTGGCTTGAGGGACACAGTATGTCACCATCTCATTTTTCCAATACAGCAAGTTTTAAGGAAACATTGTTCACCTGCAAAGGCATTTCTTGCTCGAGTAGCATAGGAAAATGCAGTCGAGACAACCTGTTTGGCATCAAATAAAATATTCTTGTTCCATACCTAAAGGTTTTCTGTAAATTAGAGATTGGACTAATCCACTTTAATGGATGTGGGGGTGTAGAAATATCATGAAGGAGCTGTTCAGTAACAATGTGACTCTCCTGCATTTTGTTCCTTTTGCATGGGTGATTAGCCAGGAGGTTCCTGTTCACTTACATTTCCACTGAAAATCTATACTTCAGAATCTGGCGATGCAGACTTCCCATATCTTTTCATTTTAATATGGTGACATGTAAGATATAGTTGTTGCTGAACTTGATATTGATTCTGTGTTGTCCTTGAATCAGATATTTTCACAGTGCCAAAGAAGAAGAAAATAGATTATTTGGCCAGGAGAATACATTTCTATAGAAATAAGAGTGTTCAGAAAATTTGAGGTTAGTTAATAATGATGTAAGTTGACTATAAAACCAGGTTCCAAAGTACTGTTTTCTCATATCAAAAAACTGAATCTATTAAAGGAATAGATCGTTCTTTTCATGAAAATGCATCTTCTACACTCCTTTATATATTGAGGGTTAAAGACTAAGTTAAGAGTTAGGATTTTCAACCCTTTCTCCTCTTTTATTTTTTTTGTAGAAGGTAGTGAAAAGTAGCTAAAAGTATTTGGATCCAGTTTCCATGAAAATGATGAGCTTGTTCTTTGGGATATCCTGTGGCTTTAATCAGAGGATCACTTGATGCCCACATTGATCTGTAGATCAGGCACAGCTTGCATGTGTGTACACATGCTGCTTCCTATAATGGCATGAAGGTGGTAGCAGTTGGGCAGCATATGCTGCTAGTCTGCTGCATGGTTACACTGAATTTGCCCATTAAAGCCATGTGTAAATAGAGCTCAATTGTGATTGATGGGGCTGGATATTTTCTTACAACATATGGCTGTGGATTTCCAGGTATTTTTATGTTTTGTTTTTGGTTGTGTTTTGTTTTGGGCAGTTGAGACAGTTAATGTATTTCTGATTCAATTCATCCTGTTACTGCAGGAAATGCTGTGAAAGATTCACAATCTTCTGTAGGGTTAAACTATTTTGGTACCTGATGCACCATATTACTGAGAAAATGGTGTTTTTTTGCAATCGCTTTTAAAACTAGTAGAAAGTATTATATTAATTCTAGATGAAATTTAAAACCAAGCCTTTGAAAGGAGTAGGAGTTGCTTGTGTTCATTGATACTTCCACAAAATTTATGTAGTTTTGTTTGTTATAAGTTATGGTAAATTCTCTTCAAATTCAAATGGGGCATATAACTGTATTCTAATTTCTTAAGTACTTTTCACTATAATTTTACAAATCAGAGAGTTTCTTCTTTTTTGTTTTTTTGACTTGTAATTGCTTTGCAGTGTTTCTTTGTGTACTAAAATTTTGCCTTTATTTCATGACCAATACAACAACCTTTGATGTCTTGCTCTGTACTTTATGAAGTCATTTGAAGCAAGCTGAAATGAAAACATTACAAAAGAAAATCTGGAAGTGATCTACAGTAATATAATACAATTTGATAGTATTTTATATCTACTCTGATTCATTTAGCTTGTATTCTATCATGAATAATTGTTGAATGATAGCACTGTCTCATTTTGAAATATTCACATTTCTAGCTGACTGTGAGGGCAGACTTAAATTGTGAGGGTCCCAGAGAAGCGAGGATGATATATGCCATATGACCCTGACAAGTTCTGTCTTTGACAGTGTAAATGAGTTTTCATCTTTTCTTCACCACCTTGCAGAACTGTAAAAATCATGAGAGGTCAGTGTACAGCAATCAGGAAAAATGTGGGACAGGAGGAGCATCAGGGTCAAGTATGCAGTCAACCGTGACAAAAGCCATTTACTTAAATTATAGAATGTTATGTGAATGGCTGGAAATTTATATATTGACTATAACTAAAGTTTTTCTTACTGCCTGGAGTTTATGCTGATTAGAAACTCTTAATGATCATTTCTTCTAAATTAATGATCATGTGGAAGACCAATGGTTCAGTCTCTGACAGGGACAAAACTAGGCTGCCCAGCAATGCTTAGCCCTCTTAATAGAATATGGATTATTTTTATGGATGCTACAGTTTCAAGCTGGTATCCATAAGGCATAGCCAGAAGCCAGATTCCATTACTCTAGCTCTTTCAATTGCCTGTGTGATCTGTCTGCATTCTCTCTTTCTGGTTGTGGTGACTATGTCAGATCAGCCCCTTCTAAACTCTGAATTTGTTCCAAAGTACTGCAGAGCTCTGCAGTTTAGTACTCATGCCCATGCTGGGGAAAGAAAAGTCTGGTAGAAAATCGCTGTGGTAAATGAGCAACTAAATTAATCAACTTTCTCATCATGACAACAAACAGAGCTTCCTGCTTCAAGTATCTACCTTTGCTTTTTATAAAAATGGAAAAAGAATCAGACTCTCATAATGCTGTACTGAGCACTCAGGCTCATCTCACTGTCAATTTTAAAAAGGCCATAGAAGGCCACAGTGATGCTAAAATTCAGTGACCCTTGCTTGAGCAGTGATAACAGGAACTAATAACCCAGTGCCAGCCTTTTATAAGGAGAATGGATTCTCCTGCTAGCTTCAAGCCTTTAAGGGGGTTCAAAGTGGTTATTGTCAGTGTGTAGGGTTTTCTTTTGCAAAACAGAAAATATGCAATTTCTGCACAGTAATAGAAGGTTGGGTATTCGCTGAAAATAATAAAACAATGAATAAATCCGCAGCAGTTCGTGGCTCAACTCTGTTTACTCTATTCTCTACCCAGCCACCCCCCTGCATTTATTTACTGTGTTCCTCTGCTTTGCCATTTACACCATCAGTGTTTTTGTAGTGAGAGCATGATCACCATCAGTCACTACAAACACCCCTTGCTGCTTCACCACACAGCTGTATATTTTAAGATAGAGCGTTGGAAGTGTAGTTCTGCTGTTCAGATGGAGTGATGTTTGCTCCCAATCCAAGAGGGAAGGGAGGAGGGTTTTTTGCGATTCCAGTTCACGACCCCTTTCCCAGTGGGACAGCTTATCCAGACTCCAGGCTTGAGGGACACCAATAGAAAGGCCTTAATTTTAAAGGATTATACTTGACATTTAGACATTGCTGTATATAGATATCCAGGTCATTAACACTCAGCCAAGTACATCTCATAGTACTCCTGAGAGCCATTATTATACCTACTTTGTTGATAAAATGAGGTACAGAAGTACACAGTCATTCTTAAACACAGCATAAGTACAAAATTAGTGCAGCAACTAAGAAATCAGGATTTAAGAGGACAGTTTTTCTATACCTGCTCTCAAATAGGAGTGAATTTCTCCCTAAAGATACCAAAATTTAAAGTTTCAAAAGTATTTCTTGTCTCTGTGTATCCGTACTGAGCTAATTCAGGCTTTAGTTTCAGATTTGCTGAGTATCCACATATTTCCCTGTAGATGGTAAAAGCAGAATGGATTTTGTACTGGGTACAATATACATCAAACTTAATTGTTATGCCACCAAATTGCTATTTTGAAATGACCTTTGAAAATAACCTTAGAAACATCCTTTTCCTGCCTCCTTTAAAGTAGTGTTTAAATCAGAGTATTTTTTTCCTCCAGTGGAAAGGTAGCACTACTCCTTCTACTACCCACAGGACAGTAAAGCTTCATTAGATAATGAGAAAGCTTCATAGTCAGTATGTGGATTAAAAGGGAGATGTCTGCATCATGCAATTGGTTCTTTGAATTTACTTGGGGGAAATGGGGAGATACTGCTACTGAGACAGCCAGTGTCATGTCAGCTGTTCTAAACATAAATTTGTCTTCAGCAGAAGGGAAGGGAATACAATACAGTGCATTACAATACAGTAATACCGTTGTCTGCTGTTTCCATTGCACCTTGGAAAACAAGAGAACTAAATGGCAAGCTGAGCATGTTGTGCAGTAGGTGAGAACAATGAGCCAGCTTTGCCTCTGAGTGAATGTAGAACAGAAGTCAAACAACAACAATACCAGGTGTACTCATTACACAGCAGAGTGCTTTCTGGGCTGTATATTCATGGTAATTTGCATTCATGGAGCACCACTGATCCAAGGTGATCCATGCAAATATCTATCCAGTGGCTAAGGGTGCTGCCTGAGGTCAGGAACCAAAGGACAGGACCAGCAGCATTGTCAGGCTTGGATGAACTTCAGTTCCCATCTCTGCAACAGAGTGAAGTTCAGTCCCTGTCTCTAGTTTGAGACAGGTCTTGTTTGACTTTTTTTTCTGGAACGGTGTCAATAAGTATTAGTCTTATTTTTGTGTTCCTTCTATAGGGGTTACCTCCCGTACCAGAAGGGATATCACCAGACTGTGTCACGAAAAAACCCCCACCACATCACAAAGGCAGGAAGTGGAGTTCAGGTATCTAGGAAATCTTTCATTCCTTAGATATCATCCCAAACCTGGGACTAATAGAAATTTTGATGCTAACTCTGCAGGTTCCTTTAACATTTTACAACTCTTAGTTATATCAGTAACATTTCACTATCTTTATACATTTTACTATCACTAATAATGTCTTACAGCTTCATCTGAATGGTTTCCAAGCCTTTAATTATCTGGCAAGAAGAACTGAGTTGTTCAGTATTAGACAAGTTGCCTAAATGAAATACATAAACGGTATGTCCTACTCACAAAATTTTTTTGTACTCAAAATTGTCTGACTTGTGTTTTTGAAAACACTGTGTTCAGTTTAAAAACCAGAGATGTTTAAAGAAAATCTCCTAATGCAGAAGGTAGTGATTATCGCAGTGAATAAAATATTTCTTGAAGTATTTCTATAAAATAATATTTTATATATATTTACATACACACACTTTCAACATGGTTGAAAAGTCTCTAAACCATTATCTAAAAGTGATTTTGTCCCAAATACCCTCATCTCACCTTGAAAAAATCCCAACATAAACTTTCAGTGACTGTATAAAAGCAGATTTCCACTGTATCTGTCATTTAAGAACAAAATCAAATATTTACTGCTTATCATCAGGGTGAATATCTGATCCAATAGTAGAAAAACCCAAAGGTGAAAAGAATGGCTGTTCTCTTGGTTTGTATAACTTACTGCAGGTATTACTCCTCTGCTCTGAACTTGACATGAAGGGTGCACACACCTCACTACATAATGCAAGCAGACTCTCTTCTTGTGTAGCTGCTCCTTCTTTGGAGCTGACAAATGAAATAATATTTATATTTCCAAAGGTTTACAATTTTTAAAAACAATATGTGAGATATACACGTGTTTTTCGGCATCCAGGAAAAAAGTATTAGTCAAGAATCAATCTTATTTATTTCAACAAGGTCTTAGAGGTGTTAGTTGTTTTGGATCTTCTATAAAACTGCCATGAACTTGAACTAGTATGAGCTTAAGGAAACAGCTTTAAGCAAACAAGAAACTTATAGCTACATTGAGTTTGCAAAAAACATATTGAATATATAATTTCTATTGGCTTAGCACTTACAATAGTGTCTAATATATGAATCTGTTGTTTGTTATTCTCTCTTTTATAGCTACGTTTCAGGTGCAAGAAGTTATGGTTTACATTTTTATGTTGGCTACTGCCTTTCAAACAGTTTATTTCTTAAAGATAGACTTATATTAAACATTTTATTAATATAGAAAAAATTAATCTTTTATAAATTAAATTGTAAAAAGAGGCTCTAAAAGACTAAAAGAATAGGATGCAGAACAAAAAAAACCCATCAAAAGCAATATAGGAAAAAGGAAAAGAGTAAGTTTTTTGCAAAGAGGTAACATTTTTATTTAAGACTGATTATATTAGTGCTTGGTAAAAAATAGATTTTTCCAGATGTGATAAAAGAAACAAAAAGTAATTTTTTTGCTATTGATTGGAAAATTTCTGAAATAGTAGAGAATAAAAAGTTAATCAAATGCCATTATATGCAGAATACTTTACCATCACAATGTTTGATTCTGTGCTATGGCCCTTGGTTCCGGTATATTTAACATATTTTTATTCCTCAATGCAAACCTTGTCAGCTTTATTTCAGAAGCGTCAAATAAAAATGAAAACATATTTGCCTGGAAAATCTACATATACACACCCTTTGTGTATTCTGAAATGTCTTACCTTTCTGACCAAATTAAGGTGCCTCGTCAAAGGTGAGGAGTAATGGTTGAGTGCAGCAGCAATTAACTTATTTGCACCAATTGACATCTGGGCAACTCTGAAGGAGTTCTCTGTTCCTTTCTTCCTTCTGACATTTTCATCTAATAGTTTGACACTTTAGGAAAATTATAATTTCTGGCTTTTTGTTTTTTTCTTTCCTGTTAAAGTGCTTTTGATACAGATCAATGCATCTGAATGTCCCTTTATTTTTAATGGTGCGGCAACGTTAGATACTGACAGCTGGAAACCTTAATTGAGCAGATGACAGGAAAGTAATGGACGTTTGCAACCACTTATTCTGTCTGACCTTGTATTTAATATGAAAGGGTAAATGTTCATTTTTCTTGAAAACCTGGAGAAATTGAGGGAATACAGAGGCAAGTGAGACTCTGATCTTGCTTAGACATACTATAATATTGGTACAGTAAAGCTGCACGTCTCACATTTCACCTTGTCTTTTAAAAAAATAAGAACTGATACATCCTGCTTTGTTGGTGGTGATTATACATAACATTGTGCTATGGATGCCTATTCATAATTCCTTTAGCCCTATGAAATACTGTAACAAAAATTAAGAAACAATGAAAGAAAATCATGACATTTGCCTAGATGGAAATTGATGATATAATCTGATATAATCCAAGCCATCCTTAGATTTCTTCATCCTTAGATTTCTGACCAGTCTAATGACCAACACCACATCTTAAAAATCCAAAGTGTTTTGGCTTTTTCTTGAGGTTTGTGTTTTGTTGGGGTTTTCTTGTGGTTTTTTTTTTTTTTTTTTTTTTTTGTTTTGTATTTTGGGGTTTTTTTTGCGGGGTGGGGGGTGTTGGGTTTGGTTTATTTTCAGATGAAGATAAGACTCAAGCAATCCAGCACCTATAACTGCAAGTTGTGTACTTTTAATACCTACTCCTGCTCTTAAGAGTCTTCTTTACAGCAAGCAGAAATTAGCAATGTGAATTCCTGATGCATGAGAAATCTGAACTCCCAACTCACATTGGATGACTACATGTTGCATATTTGAGTATTTCCAGCTCTCTTAGAGTATTTGTAGTGCAGCATATGTAGCAAAATTTTAAAAAAACCTTACAATTTCAAATCTTTAACAAATCTGTGAAATTTTGGTGCAACTATGATGATAGCTTCATAATGTTTTTTATGTTTTTGTAAACTAAATCTGGATTTATTCTAAAGATGCATAGGGGCAGTTCTCATTACATATTAATGATGATGTAGCTGATGTATCTGATGTCTGTTCATAGATACATGCATTTTTAATTGAGAAAAGGCTTTTATTTTCTTTTATTTAGGTAAAAACCACTTGTCTTTCAGTTCTGTGTTCACATATTTGTTGTATGTGAATGTTATTTCTTTTTTTTCAGTGAGAGTAGAGTTAGAAACTTGTTCCATGAGGGATTTTTCCAAATTACTTACTTGCCAAAAGAAAGCACTTGAACTGGTAAAAAAGTTAATGATTTACCATTTGTATGATCTCAAAAACTGTTATCACTGGGGGCTCAGGAGTTCTATTGCTTGAAATCAGAGATATTGCCAAGAATTTCAGTTACATGTTGTGCAAAAAAGAAGAAGACACAGATCTTACTTTCCCACAATAAGCTGGGATAGAGGCCAGTCTATAGAATAGCAAAAGCTGATGTTCTTTGTTGGTGTGGCTACAGAGTCAACTTCAATAATTTTTCTACATTATGAATGGACTAACGAGCACATGAAGCTGAGCAGGCAGAGCCTGGAAAATAGGTGAAAAAAACATGTGTTAACAGCGAGGTGGGGTGGGAGAGTTGCAAGGATATTTCTCAGAATATTTCTGGAATATTTCCAGGACATTTTATTTAGTGCTTCTAGACATACAGATAGAGAAGGTCTTGACCATGCTCAATGTTAAAGCTATGAAATAAGACTGACACTATGCATGTCAGGTTGATAATCTTTATGTGATAATCAAATGCAATTTGGTTAATTATATTTCACCTCTGAAATTTTATTCTTCTCTTTCCATTGGTTACAATAAGTGACCTCTTTCTTCCCTTGCATCCTTTCCTTCCAAGCAGTCTGCTTTGTCAATTCAAAGTGAGTATAAAAGATCCCCAGTTAGACCAGTAGAGATTTTTTCCCGTGTTTTCCCCTATCTGATAGAAATGTCTGTAGTTTAAAATATAATGAAGATGGCTGTAATCAGAAATAGGTGACTTTGTCCTGAAAATTTAGGGGATTTACATGCTTTTGCCATGTTTGGAGCCTTAGTTGAAAAAAGGGTACATTTTGATAGCTCGCTCTCATCGGTGCCTCTTACATAACTTAAGCACTTGGTGTGTTGGCTTATGCCACCTCTAGGATGTAGGCCAGACTGTGTAGAAAGAGTTTCATATCTTCCTAAAGCATTAGCATGGGACAAAACAGACTTTCTGTGGTGTTTTTACCTGTTCCTATAGAAACTGAAAAAATATGTGGTTCTCTGTGCTCTGAAAAGCCTGTGCTGTGCTCAACAGCTGCACAGCTGCTCAGCCTCACTGCCAGTCCCTGTCTCACTGGGGCAACTGAGCCCTTAGAAAATTAAATACCATCCCCAGGGCTCCCTAAAAGTTTTTCTTATAGAGGAAGGATCTCTTAAGCAGGTACTTAAGAGTTCTTATGTCTCCATTCTTATTGCTTCCCGCACCTCTGGAAAAGTTTGGGCAATGGTCTGGCAAGCTTGGGGAAACTTGTGGGAGTCAGGTTAACGGTATAGTTGTGAAATATTATTATTATTCATAGTAGCACAGTAGGTCTTCCTGTGCAAATATGTGTGTTTACACTTATACCTAAAACATTTGAACAGAACACATTTGTTAAAATCTGTAGAAGTGGCTTCTAGGGGAGCAAAGAGAAGAACCTTTCGTTGCACTTCTCTTCTGAAATGCATCACTGACATGCAGTGGAGGGAATAAGCATTAAATTTAATTAATAATGGATTTTTTTCACCTTTCATCTTTGAAAAGAGAATGTTTCTCGCATTCTGTAGAGTTTTATTTTATTAACCACACAAAGAGAAATAATGCTTCATTTAACTATGTCAAAACCAATTTAAACTCTCTGCTATTTACTTTCCTTTCTATAAATTTTAATGCATTTTTAATTCCACACCACTGGTTGGCAAACCAACCATTGAAGTTATTGCTGCCCTGTAATGTATTTCAGTCATTTCTAATAAACCTGGACCTTAAGATGATTTATTATTATCTCTGTACACTATGAAAATGGATTTGCTGCCTGTGCTGGGTTTCAGCCCTTTCATTACTATGGGTAGATATGTAGAAGATTGAAGAAACAAACAAAAACAACTAATCAGAATACAGACAATTTCTAATATTGTGTTCTTTTGTGAGGAAAAAAACGTTTGAGGGAGAAAATACAGAAAATGGATGAGGTTTTTTGCATTTGAAGGAAGTTTTCCTGAAATTAGAGCAAAAGATTAAAAGTTATTTTAACAGGATTTTTTATTATAAAATCTGAGGTTTTTTCTCTTTGAAATTAACCCTAACATATTCTGTAGCTACTTTCTTAAGCTATTATAGAAATGTATAACTTTATTTTGCAAAAGGCTGTATGTTAAAAATCGATATAAGATCAGCAAGAAGGTTGGAAAAAGATTAAAAAATAAAATAACTGAAGTATGATTAAAATATTATATCAAAATGCTGTATCATAAAACATCCTTACCCTTTGAATTTGTTTCTTCAAATACAATGAGAATTCCCAGTTCTCATTTTCTGAAAGTCACATCCAAAATGCCTTGATCATCACATCTATTACAGGAAATAATTACTATCAAATCAAAGCATATTCTTTTACATTAAGTTCTTTACAAGTCAAAGTGGTTGACAATCGAGTTCATGTTATTCTCCTCCTTGATTTCTGAAGAATTTCTTTTGTCCTTAACAGTTTTTCTGTTTTTAGAATTTTTCTGTTCCTTTGTGTGACTGTTCCTTGTAACCCGACATTTACATACTGAGTGTTTTTCATGGGCAAGGAAAAAGATTTTCAGCTGCCGTTTTGACTGGCAGCTGAGCAGTTTTTTTCAATCTCTCTCCTTCAAGCTGAGTTTATTTTATTTAGAAATTGTCCAAGGAATGTCAGGTGAAAGTGAACAAATCTCCCTTTATTCCGGCTTGTGTCTAGAGGCTCTCAGTTTCTTGAGCAGATATTTTGCAAATTCCTGTAGTCTTTTATAATTATTAACCTTTCTTAAAAGAGCTAACAAACCCTTTAAAGTTACTTTCAGCATATTTTGAAGGGAGGAGCTATTTCAGAAAATGATGTATTGCGAAATTTCCTTTTTTTATTTACTTTCTATCTGTATTAGTCTAAATTAGCCATGTTTGTCTTTAATAACTACACTGTATGTCCTCTTTGCTGGAATTGGGCCTACTGAAAGATGTCATTAGGCAAGCTTGATTGCTTTTTAATAGCTCATGTATTTTGAAAAATCTGCTATTTTATCTTTACAATGTTGCTTTACTTTGTAAAAAGTTACAGCCTGCACTCAGCCAGATGACACTGAGGATAGTTTTTGTAGGGGCTATCATATCTTCATGCCTCTTCATCTTTGTGGTAAATCTGTAGGATCTGAGTGTAAAGTACCCACATGGTATATGGAAACAAATCTGTTCCTACAAATTACTCTGGTAATGTAAAAATACACTTGGCACTTTGTGACTCAGCTTATCTATTTTTAAAAAGTAGATAATGGCAAGGTATGCTAATCATTATTTTTTGCTTCTAGTGTGTTACTAACAATAATTCTATGAGATTTGTATTTAAATATATCAGTTCTTGTGAGATCTAATAGATGTAAATTTGCTAAGGTTTTTAAAGCATCTTGAAAGGTCATGTATTGAGATTAAATTAATCTCTCCTCATGATACTCTGCAACTGCTAATCAGTAGGAGATACAAATACAAGCTAGATTGCAAATGGAATGCAGGTATATACCAGATTGCAGAGGCAAGAGATCTCGTGTAGATTTTATTGATATGTATCAGGTGGCTTTTTCATAGCAACTATAAAAATTAAATGACAATCCATATTTTCTAATGCAAATTAGAGAATTCATAAAGGGCTAATTTGTTGGGTTTTTTTAATTCTACCTTCTTGTTATTCTGTTTGATTTTCTATGTCTTTATGATTAGGTGTCGTTCTCAAAGCAGATGGTAGCAGTGGTGAGAAGCAATCTCCCAGTACGTTTATGCAATTTTTTTTTGGTGTTCTTCTTCATACAGGTGACATAATTCCCCATATGTTGAACTTTGTCAGTATCTGACCTTAAAATCACAGAGGTGGGAGGATAAAAGAATAAACATTTTTAAGGTGTGGATAAGAAGTAAAAGAATGACTAGAGGTCAGAGGATTAATTTACAACTAAAGATTAATTGAGCACAATATGTAGTATATAGTTTAGCATAATTAATTGAATTTTGGAAAAAGTATCAAAGGAAGAGCAGTATAACCATCCCTAAAGGATATAAACTGCAGTGGCTGAATTCGGCTAGTCAGTCATAGACTCAATGTGGACAGTGCAGAGAATTATTTTCAGTGCTCAGGGTATCGAAAAAAAAGAGTTGTCCTGTCTTTTAGGAAAAGAAGGCAGGTCTGTTCACCCTGGCATCAAATGATGATATGGGGAACAACAAGTAATTTTTTGATTTATAGCAGTGGCTATAAATCAACAATAAGTAATTTTTTGATTTATTTGCACTGGCTACCTTGAATATAGACAACTCCTCTGCCATTCTGTATTATGAGGCAGGCACAATCAGGCCCAAATACCAGAACAATTTAACACTGAAAATTGTAGGTAAGTACCACTGCCAAATAGCCTGACAGTGGAAGATAATTGTGATGAACTGATTTATTGGATTCTTTAGAACTGGGCATAACTGAGTCAAGGACCAAATTCAGCATTCCGGACTTTTTTGTGCAGAATTTTTTTTTGTCAACTTTCAGATTCAAAGCCTTTTCCATACCTGCTATAAAACTATTCAAACACCGTTCTTCTAAATATCCCCCCAAAACGTCAGTTTTTCATCTTGAATTTGATTACTATTTGACCTGAAAATTTCATCTTTCTTCACATTTTCTGAAGCCCTTGAAAGCCATCAAGGCAAATTTTCTTCTTCTTTCTGCCCTACAGCATGTTTTTACCTCTGCAAAATATAATTTATACATTGGAAAGAAAAAAAAAAAAACCAAACACTGTCAGGATAGTTATGTAGTGAAGCACATTGCTTGGAGATGTTGTGGAGTATTATCCTGGGCAACTTGCTCTGGTTGACCCTACTTTGAGCAGAGAGCTTAGATGAGATTTTCTCCAGAGGCCTCTTCCACCTTCAAGTACTTCATGTTTGTCTGAACTTTGGCTCCTCTAACTGAATAACAACTAGAAACTTACGTCATGTTTTACAGTATATATTTTTTCTAAAGAACAGTGCTTGCAAAAAAATCCTTTGGAACCTTTGCTTGAAAAGGATTTTTAAAAAATTTTCTTTTTAATTTCAAGAGCTGGATAAACTTTGGCATATCTTCTTTAAACATTAATTCAACAGTCCAATCTTTTAAATCCCTGTTGAATTGTAAGACAACCATCATTTTTATTTTGTCTGGTGAATTAAATGGCTTTTTTTATTACTGAATTCTCTGTAATAATTGGGTTTACACGATGGAATTGTTCCCATGTGTTAAAGTAAAGCTATAAAAGTAGTGCTTACTAACAGTTCCGCTTAACTTTTATTCTTAAAAATAATTTTAAATAATCATTAATAATCTATGTAATTTTTAGTTGCTAACAAGTTTGAATTAATTTCTTACACTCCTCTGTCTCTCCACCTGTTTTCTTCTCCTTTTTCCCCTCCACACTAGTGCCAGTGTGCAGAAATACATTTTGCAGTCAATCTCTATTACTCGTATTTATTTTGGTAGAAACAGAAGAAGTCTAATAAAAATGAAGAACCAGTTTTTCTTAAATTGATGAGTTGTAGTGTCTTCCTTTGATCTAACACACTGAAATGGTTAATTCCTGAAGAATTAGTTTAGCTCTTGAGAATTCAAGAAATAAATGCTGCACACTTCAATCAATCAATCAATCAAAGGAATTTAAATATCTCAAGGGAAAGTAGGAATGAAAATAGGCTGTTTCCAAATGCTGACAAACAGGAAAATCAATATGATAGGCTTGGGGTTTGCCTTCACTAAAATCCCCAAGTTTATCTTGGGTTGCAGCATTTTCAGCAATCACTCTATCTAATTGTGTGGATTGTGGATAATGAGGTTGTGATTGTGGTTTGGTTTTATTGTTTTTTACTCTTGACTGAAGTACGTGGTTGGTCTCAGCATCTTCGCAGCATCAGAAAACTCTGTGACAATGGTTGTCTTTCTACCTATAGCAGATGTTTCTGTTTTGAAAGTAGCTGTATCAAAGTTGTTCACACATCAAGTCATAATCTAAGATGACTGGTGGGATAAAAGACCATTTGCAAAGAAGTGGCAAAAGTATAGGATTATCAAAATCCATCATCTCAAGTGTGTCTTTAATTCCATGTGCACACCTTTCCAGGAATAAGGAATGAACAACGGATGTTGATCCCTTCATCTATCTAGAGACAGGAGTCTGAAATTTGTAATTTGCAATATTTTAGGTCGCAATGTTGCCAGCATTAAGATAATATCTGGATTAACTAATACAACATAGTTGTCTTCTAGGTAATAATGATGGCTCGTATCCAGATGGGAGGAAAAATTAGATTTTACTAAGTCTTCTAAACCACTGTTTAGACAGAGATTTATTTTTTTATGTAAGTTTTTATTTTCCATGTCCTTTGTGAAATATTTTGGGTTTGAAAAATCTTACAGAACTGCCATAGTATCTGATAAACTACATGAGCATGCATTTTGTAATACTATCACAGTCTTGTATGCGTGTAAACTATTTTTCAGTATTGTAGGTGTTAAAGGAAGCTATTTTAAGACATTATTTGAAAGACCATGTCTGATTTTGTCTCATGATCTTCTTTCCTTTTGTCACTGGAAAAGCGAAGACAATTTTCCCAAATGCCTGAAGTCTAGGGATGCTGATGATAAAACTCGCATCACTCTAGGTTCACCTTGCATATTTTTTTCCCACAAGAGCACGTATTCTAAGAACATAAGTAATTCCTGTTTATTTACAAAGTAGTTGTTCATAGACTGCAAAACTTATTTTTCCATATTCTTCTTTATTCAGGATTCTAAAAAAATTATTATCAACTTTATTTGTCTGTAATATTTGTTTGGATGAATAGACTGAACTATTTTTTTTTTTTCCTTCTAGTCTCAAGTCTTAGCAAGATATATTATATAATGAGCCAATATTTGTGATATTGGCTTTAATCCAAAAAATCACTGGTCCTTGCTTGGCATGAAGAACACAAGCAGCCTTTTTGCATGTAACGATACTGGACATCCACGTGCTTTGTCTGACTGAGACCAGTTTTACTGTAGAGTAGAATGAAAATTGGTTAAAATACCATTACTGATAATGCCAAGAGATAAACATTTGACTTCACTTAATTTTTTCTCACAGTCTTTAAAAATCATATATCTTGACTCACAAGAATTGGAAAAAATTTTCTTTCTGTCTGGGTATATTTGCTCTCTTTAATGGTAGTTAGTGACAGGGTATGAGACCCACATAGGAAAACAAAAGGTATAAAAAGTTAATGAATTCATCTAGTTAAAAATACTATTTCTTCTTATATATAAATTTATATATATATTTATTTATGTATTAAACTGGGTGAAGTTTCATCTAAAATTTTTGCCAAATTTTTAAAAGAAAAGGGTTGAATTTGAAATTTATGGAAATTAAGAATTAGTCAGGTTATATTTCACAGTGTAACCCAGATTCTCCTCCAAATTAATTCATGATTGGAAGACCCAGACTCACCTGCTGAGATAAACACTAATGGTTTCTTTTTCACAAGCTGCAATAATAAACCTCTTCATACAGGTCTTATTTATGTTTCGCTTCTGTGATTTTCTCTGCACACTTATAATAGATGGATAAAATGTGATTACTCTGAGTGGGTAAGCAATGCTTTATTTTCAACACATTTTCACTTGTCTGAAATCAGATTGGTATCTTCTTCAATGTATTGGTTATTTGCAAATATTTGGTGTTTAAATTACAGTAATAATTCTTCTGTAGTTCAATAAGCAGCAACTTAATGTGTGTTTTTGAATTTTTAAATATGAAAGAAATTATTTTATAAGTCTCTAACTTCAGCTTCTGCTCTGAATAAATACATAGGATGAATTGGAAATATTCTGATGCAGATATTTAGAGTCTACCAGTAATTTTTGAGAAAGATCTGTTGTAATAAGCTTATTTTCTAGACTACGTCCAGAGGAAAAAAAAAAAAAAAACAAACTGAAATGAGCTGAGTTAAAAACAAACAAGTTGGGGGGTGAATACTGAAAATTCCTAAGGCACTAATATTTGCCTAACATTAGTAATGATATTATGTTGTATTAACTGCCGAGTACAAGGATATAATTGTTTCCCCAGAAATACCTTGGTCTACCCTAAAGAAAAGTATAAATCTACAGTTTATCTTGCTCACTGTGCTAAAAAATCATTCAGAGTCTCATATACACAGGATAAAACTATTTCAAAGACCAAGGTTCAAGTCCTCCCTTGTGTTTGGAGAGGTACCTTCATCTGTTCCTGTCTTAGGCAGAAGAAATGAGGAGAAAAGTCTTTCTCAAAAAGCCTGCCCTTCTTGAAGGGAGGGAGTCATCTGTCAAAGAGCTGACACTGTTGAGTGTAGTTTCCATGAATGCTACCCTACTGAGCAACAGGCTTGCATCTGAGAATGGTAATGACCAAGAGAATGCCCTCTGCCCTCTTTAAACCTGCTTTTTCTAATGCTGAGATCTCTGAGGATGTAGGCGCTCACTCTTAGTTCTTTAAAGTAACATCCATTCAACATGCTGAAAAATTTCATTCAGTTCAGGCTGAGTTAAGCAAATGGAAAAGTATACAAAACACTGGTCTTGGTTTTTTTGTTGGAAGAACAATGTTTTATATAAATAATTTGATCCATTTATTGTCCTGCTTTTATTATTCATTTTTTGAGAAAACAAAGTAAAGAAGCTGGTCACTGTGAATTCCTGAATTAGAAGGAAAAGTAGCTAACTCTGGGAATATTTATATTTTCTTTTGACTCAGTTTGCACTTTTCAACATTCAGTCAATTTTGTTTTATGATTCTTTTAATTTCATTCTGTATTCCTTCCTTAGGGAGTGTATAAATACCTTTCTTCATATTGTGTTTACAGGAAATGAAAAAAATGTCTCAAGGAATTTTGGAGAAGCAGTTTTAGAGGTCTTGCTGATGGGAGCAGAATAGGTGCAGATAGAATTAACCAAAGTGATATTTTACCAATTAACCAAATTAATTAACCAAACTAGTGATAAAGATTATAAAAACTGATGGAATTAAGAAGTTAGATTGATCTTGGTTAAAATGTTTTAACATTATCAGTCTTTTTTCAAGAATATGAACAAATTAATCTCTGTGATCTCAAGGACTTAATCCCATTGGGACATACATTGCTAGGTGCAGATGGTACACAGAAGTGTGATGGATGTAATTTGAGAATATGCTTCTTACAAAAGTCTTTTCTGTGTATGAGAATTATTTGTGTAGACTCTCTATACACACATATTTAATTAAATTTTTTTAATATATAATACTCTTAACAATTTTGGATTATGAGTTTTGAACTAAAGAAAGCTACAAACTTTCACCTTATAGCCCTGACATTTATTTTTATACTAAAGATATGTATTAAATCAAGATACACTGTCCCTGATAAAAATAGTTCTTCTCAGGTTGTTAAGATTGCATATCTTTTATTATCTTCCCAAGGAGAAAAAGCCACAAGTTTTCTATTGCTAAGGAAGGTCGCAATACATGTGTCTCTTATCTTACGTGGTCTTCATTATTGTAGTATAGTAGAATTCTCAAAACAGATGGGGAAATGTGGAGTGAAATTAAATTCAAAATTACACAGCATGTCAATAGCAGACTTAGAAACATAAATTAGTCTCTCAGTTTGTTTAATATAAAATTGCCCATTCATTGTAAGAAAGATGCATTATCTGAAGTAAGAAACTTGTGCATAAACTTTCCAGAAATCTCAACAAGCTGTTTATACATAGAAAAATGAAGGTCACATATAATTATCAGGGTTCCCTTCTTGAGGATTAGGTCATTTTTTGTTTTCTTAAAGCTACCTTTTCAAATTATTTTAATAATTATTAACTAAGAAAAACCCTGTTAGCTGATTTTTTTTTTTTTTCACAAATATGGATTTTTTTCAGACAGAAAATGAGAAATGACCCTGAAATTTTCCATCCCCTAAGTCTTTTATGTCTTAACACTGGTTCTGAAAGCCATTTTCAGTATTTAACTGCATGATGTAGGTTACGTCTGGTATTTCAGCACATACTGGAAGTTTCTCATGCTTTTCAGTATTGTTGTATTTTTTCCCCTATGGTCAGGGTTATTGCAGGTCTTGGTCTGTAATAACAGAAGTAAAAATACAATTTTAATTATCCATCTGTATCCTCATTTTCATCTCCATTTCTCCTTCATCTGTAGGCTATACTCTTTTATAGACTGTAGCTATGATTTCTTTTATGGAATCTTTTACCTTCTGTGTCTCCTAAAAAGCTTTGCATGCGTTTGCACTGGAGATATACTGGAGCTGAAATGGGGATGCTTCTGGATCCTGAAGAAGTAGGGAGGTATATCCCAGGAACTGGATTTTATGGAACAAATCTAGTGCAAGAAGGTAGTTACTTTCTGTGGCTAAAATGCTATTAGGGCAAATACTCTGACTTTAAGGTACCAAATCTTTAATCAGCATAAAACATTGCCCCTTTGGACTGCAAATAATTGAAGCTATTTATCATGTGCTTAACAGTTAAATGAACTATTTCTGTGTTGGAATACTACAGCAGTTTCTTAACACTAAACAACGTTTCAGAATAGTTTAAGTGAGGAAACGGAGAAGAACTTGCTGCAAATGCAGGTGATTTCCTCAGACTGTGATTAGTTCTGAAGACTCTAGAACCAATGACAGCCAGCTTTTCTCCAAAGGCATGCCATTTCAGTAATTCCATGTTAGTGATGAACCTGAGATTAAAGCAGGCACTGTGCTCATCAGAGGTTTTATATGCCAAGCTTAGATTCTGGTTTAGATTGCTTCTCTGAAAAAATGATTCCAATCTGGCTGGTTGTTGACACTGTGTTCAGAAATATCCCATGTTTTTTGTGATGTTTCTATCCAAGTACAGATAATCCTGCTCTGCCATCGTTTCACAGTCAGAATGAGCCTGTATTACAATACTATTACAGCAGTCTGCAGTAAAGGTAGCATATTGTTTTTACAAAATTATTTAGGTTTTAATCTGCAGTGCAAGCTAAGGATAATATTATAGCATATCTGTTTATCTTTTATTTTTTCTCTTCCTGTTCATGACATTGATTTAATTTGGTTAATCTGCATGCCACTTAAACTTCCAGCGGCATATTTCTTTGCTTTATTAGACCTTTATCTTGGAAGATATGCTTGAATGGTAGTGTTTCATGGATGAATTTTTGGCACCAAGGTTTTATCCTATCTCTGGTTCTGATGTTTAATCCAACATGGTAATATATTATTGCAAAGCATGGAGATTCATGTGTGTTAGTGGGCAGCAACAGGCACTTCAGAATTTGGAAGCTGTTTCTAGAATCTCCACCTTATGTTGTCTAAAATGGAAATTACTTTATTAAAAATAACTTGACTCGCCTCAGTGCACCTGTTTCTATGCAACAGCAAAGGCACCTGTGTCCTATTAATACTTACATTATGCAGCACATTTGGAAATGTTATAACTCAGGTGGATTATCCTCCTGGGAACCACATACATCGCTCCTGCCTCAGCTATTTTCTCTCTATATGTCAAGTTGTTAAATGATTTTTGGGTTACTTCAGTGTGTTTGCAGCTTGAATTCATAAAACATGATACTCAGGCAAGTAAGAAGAAACTGATTCCAGATGGCTGGTAGCAGATCTCCATGTTTTTCTACATTCTAGTTGTCCAATATCTATTTTGAACCCATCCATTCTTTTGTACTGCCATTTAAAAAAAAAAGAGCTACATAGCTGGGAGGTTGTCTACAGTTGCTTGCCTCTAACTCAGTCTGATGTCTGTCATGCTGCTTCTTGTCTAGGGGAATTATTTTCACTATAATATCAAAGATTTTGGAAATATGTTTAAGAGGATTTGCTTTTTTCTTACTGCAGAAATGTTAATTTAATATTTAGATTAACATATGACAACTGGAACTCAAGCTTCGGGTGACTTCCATATGAAAGATGAAGAAATTCACTTGTTTTGCCCTGAATTTTATTCAATTAGCTCTAATGCCAATACTGTAAATTGACATCGAGGCTGTGGAAATAGGTTCCATATTACTTGTTAGTTAAATAGAATGTGAAGCATTTTATTTTCTGCTGTGCCATCTCAATGCATGTCTAGAAGGATATACTAGGAACTGGCCAATATAGTTACATTTCATATCTAGTAACCAAAACTGAGTATAATATAAATCTTACCTAAGTTATGAAACTTAGTGGTGGTCGTCCAAGATCTTTATTTCCGCTGATTCAGAAAAATGCTTTCTCTTAGCTACTTCGTAGTTTTTTCTTAAATCAGCATTTTAAAAGATAGCAACTCTTACTAAATAGGTTTTTGCCGTGTTATACAGCAAGAAAACCTACTCTGAGTAGCATAACAATCATCCAGGATGAGTGGGGCTCTATTGAAAGAAACCTAAACAGACAACTAGACTACCTCCATCTTCAAAAATAAGATGAGGATAGTAACTAATTCCTGACATATATTTCTCTAGCCCGTTCTTAAAACCCTCACCTAGACTAGTCTATGAATGACTGGTGACTATGACTAGTCTAGTCACCTAGACTTCATGGGATCCCTTGCCTGATAGGTAGGTCATATGAAATCTCACAAAACCTGATTCTCTTTTTTAAAAAACCTGTTTGGGCCTTTTTCTGGTCATAGTTTTTAATTTCTTCCTGTCTTCTAAGGGCATATTAAGTTGATAAAAGTTTGGTCTGCTGATATCCCTGAGAAGATGTGATTGCTATTTATTCAGAGTGTCTTCATTACATTTATTTGGTCCTAAGTATAAATTATAAATATTATATCCCTACAGACATGCTTTTTAACCTGGTGTCTTAAGTGGGAGGGACACGGTAACTAGTGTCTTTTTCTCTCTTTGAATTAGAAAAAAAATGGTTGGACTAAAATGTACGCAAAAAGTGTGGCTTGTGGAAGTTATAAATCTGTGATTAATTGCATCAGGACTATAGCAATCATTTGTTAGTGATTGAGGTTAGTGAGGAATTATTATCCACTATCAGAGTAGTAAGGACCTTGTTGGTTTGTTGATTTTTGTGTCCCATTCTATATTTTAGAGCCCGGAGCAGTCTCTGGTGTCATGCAGTGAAATGCTTGCAAGTGGTTGTAGGTGATTGTTGGGAGAACTGAGTAAAAGAGAGGAACTAATGTGAAAGATCTGTTATATATCTGTTATAGCTCCAATAAAAATTCTGTTCATGTAGTGTTCTTCCTAACAGGCTTTTCAGGAGCTTTTAAATTAATTAATGTCCTGTCATCTCTTTAAATGGTTCTTACATGTTTTAGTTCATTGGAAAGCTTGTGAGACACTGCATTCTGGCTAAAGAAAATTGTATCAGTCTCCAGGGCAGCCAGCTGAGATAGCATTACATACACCAACCACCACCTTTTTTTCTGTAGAAGTCAGGCTTATTAATTACTTTATTTTTTATTTCATTTAAATATACTTTTTCACCTCCTTGCTCTTTGCTCTGTGTGAAATGGAAGCTCATACTATCTCTGTATTGTGGATGCCTTCATTTCTCAGTGTTTCAACTGAGATCCAGATTCCAAGTGCTTACATGGAACAAATACTTTTTTTTTTACTTTCCTGATGCTTTCCTAGATGAGTCCCTTGTCAAAACCTGACAATTTGTGAAGATTGTAGATTTTGGTAGAAGGTATAGCTCTGTTCTCATGAAAGTGAAAATGTGTATGACAACTGCAGCATATGATTTATGAAATGGTTGTGTTACTCTGTTAACCATACCTCGTATCTGCTTCTACCATGTTTCTGATGGGTCTTATTTTTCTGCTAGAAACAGAAAAATTGTACACATAATTGAAAAAGTATGAAGTTAATTTTGATTAAATATCTTTTTTTGAAGTAAAAAAATATTTAATAAAGGGTCATGGTTTGTTTGTGGAATAAATCTCTTTAAAGGACGGAAGGACTGTTGTAATTACCAACATGCAAACATCCAGTGGATTAGGAAATGGGATTTGTAAATGGACCAAGACAGTACTATGGATACAGGATTTTAAAATCTCAGTAATATGTTCCTATTCTTGTACAGTTTCCAAAGCAGAAAACTTCCCTTATTGTTTATATGTACATTCATATATGAGATTTCTTAATCACTGGTCTTCCTGAGTGAATCAGTGACACTGATCTTAACTGTGAAATTAACAATTTTAATGTTGGTTGCTAGTCTTCCGTTGAAATTTGTCCTGAGCCCCATTCCAAGCAAGTGTTCAACTTTTTAAATATAGAAGCCTTTTTATTCATATAAAGATTAATTAAAAAGATAGTAATCACATTTACTGGGTTGTGGGTTTGGTTTCGGTGTGTTGTGGGCTTTTTTTTTTGTTTTCTGTAGTCTTATACTTAGCTAAACTAGAACTAAAAGCTGAAAGTTTTCACTCCTCTTACAATTTTTTTTTTGTTATTTAAGATTCTTGTCATATCACCACTCTGATTCAAGTCTGTAGCACATTACAGCATTTTAAATTGACATTTGGTTCTGCCATATGTCATTCTGTGTTGTGGCACACGAGAGTAATATCATGTTTTATCAAGTTTATCAATACTTAATTTATCCTTAACATAGTTTTATCTAATCCATGTATTCATTTGACTTATACCCTTAGTCACTAAATGCCAGAGCACAGACACATGGTTTCTCCTGGAAGATGGTATTTTGATGCCATAGTTTGGGAGAAGTTTAGCAGTGGTTTAGCCAAAAGGTAATTCTGTTGCATTAAAGCATTTCTCAGATAAAATTTCAAATGGGTTGTTTTGGAGATTTTACCAACAAGCTGTGGGGATTTATCTAGAAGATTGAAAGACTAAGGCTTGAATGTGTGTATTGAAAGAGTGATTTTTTTTGGTTTGGCTAGTTTTTCACTATCAGTGTTGCATTTATCTAGCCAGTGATAATTATGGCAATAAGGCTGTTTCTGTCCATTTGGATTCTAATAAAGTCAGGGCAGGGAAGCAGAATATAATTAATCAAGAAAAATTAAGAGGCATGACTGGTTAACAGTGTCTGTACCCCTGTTATTTCACACAACACAGGAAAACAGTTTTCAGAAAATGCAATGCTGAATAAAATTAAGGGGAGCAGATAGACAAGAACTACAACAGATAAAACAGTTTTCTGGGGAGATTCTGTTTTTAATAATATCACAGTCTTTTTCTTTCATTTTTTAAAAATTAGATGCATTTCAAAGTGTCTAATCAGGATCTGGGTATGGGAAGGAACATTTCTGGTCTGCAGTGATTTGCCCATTCAATCATGTTGTACAGAACACAAAGCATAACAGCTCAAATAAGGTGGAAAATTTCTAAGACAAAAAGGAATGACTCCATGGAAATGAGGTTGATTTTGCACATATCTATTTGGAGGTTGGTTGTTTACTTTGTTTTACTGCTGCATTGCCCACAATAAGTCATAACACAACAAAAATGAAAACCTGAAAATACTGGAAGTATTTTACTAGGAACCAAATTATCCTGAAAATAAGATGTAAATGCATAGAAGGGGGAATATGTAAAAGGACGGGAATTTTAACTTCTGTAGTTATTATTGTCACCTCTAGGAATGCCATGAATAATTTGCTTCTGCTGTGCATTTCATTTCCTCTTTGTGTAGAATGATATTCCAACTGAATGCTTTGGATTGTGGAGGAAGCTCAGTGTTTCCTTAAAAAAAACATAGTGAGGAAATTTTTCTCTCTCGATTCTGTTTTCCATTTAATGAAACCTTTTAAAATGTACATATGTACATGTCCTTTGAAGTGACCTATGGAAAAGGAAGTTTTGAGAATACTGTGTGAATATATTTTCACAATGAATAATTGTTGCAGGAGCCTGAATTTTTAACATAATGAATTCTATTCTTTGATCTGTTGGTCACTAAAAGCTTAATCTAAATCCCAGTGAAGTGTGTGAAAGTCTTCTTTCCATTTGTCTTTCAGGTTACAGTCACTTGTGTAATGGAAACCAATGAGACTTCTTTATGCATGTGGTAAAAGTCTAGTAACTAAAATATTTTACCTATTGATAGGGGTTCTTGCTGTATATTTTGATCTATATGGATCTTAGTAGATGTTAAATCTCTAGTTTCCTTCATTGAAACTGCCTTACCTGTATCTTCTTTCTCCACTCCAAAGAAAAAGCCCTAACAATAAGGTCAATAGTAGATAGTCTTAAATTATGTTCATATGATAGGTTCATATTTATTCCTAGAAAGGTTAATACTTGGGAATATTTTGTATGAAAGTGATGGTTCAGAGACTAGAATGGAACTGTATCAACAGACAGCTACAAGCAATCCTTGCTAATAATTTTTCATCCTTTGGTGTATCTGTCACGTAATTGTTCATTTCATATTTGTGAATTTAATTATTCATTAATAGAAATTTATTAACAGTTGTTAGGTGACTTAGGAGCCTAATTCTCATAATCATTAATTAATTGCATCAATAGAAACCAGAAACCCATTGAAAACCAATTAGTTTTAGGCCTGTGAGAACCACTTACACTTTGGAAAACAAAGTTTATGCTTGTAAGTAATTTAAGCACTTGAATATTTTTATGCTGTTTCATTGCTAGAAAACAGACACAAAATTTTCTGGTATCACTTATTGAATCTGTGCTAAAGCTATATGTGTAATTTTATTTTTTTTTAAACACTTTATATGAATGGAACAATTAGTCTACAGAGTAAATTTTAGGTCCAAGAGTCATAAACAGTTAAATAAATTCCTGTGTTCTAGCTGAAGATACTTCATGGTAAGAAGGCTCTGATTATATTGAGACCTCAAAGCCTCCAAAGCCTTACGAGGCTTTCTGAAATGGGCATGACCGATGGTGAGTTCTGAGTTCTGTTTACAAGTAAGAGAAGGGAATATATCAAAGAGGACTAAACTACTAAAGAAGCTCCTGGAACAGCCTGAACATTAATTCCTTCCAGTTTTAATACTGATCTGATCAGTAGTGTGTTTGCAGGAAGCTTGCATGTTGCTCTTGTGACTTCTTCTATTCTTGGATCTCTTAATGGTAAAGTTTCAGATCTCACCAACGTCAAACAGCAGGAACGAACATCTGCTGCCCTCATAAACTTTCATTAGATATCCTCCCTCATGCCTCTGTGTGCAACCCTGAGTATGGCCTTGGAGATGTACTATACAGAAGCATTTTCCAGGGCAGATGGCCAAATTAAAATTATTTACTTATATAACACAGATACAGTATTAAATCTACATAAATTCATCCAAAAAAGTTACATTACAGAGGAGGGGGAAGAGAACTGTGTCTTGATGTATAAAAATATGATATCAAATTAGCGTATTAAAAAAAATTGCTTAAGTGGGAAAATCTGAGAGTGGTAAACTTTAATATTAGTGTGCTAAAATAAGTAGTCATATCTGCTACTTTTTGCATAAATGGAAAATGTATTATGCTGGCAATACTATATACATCACAATATATAGTGAATATATATATGTACATATACAGGGTCTGTGTGTGAATTGCAACATATGGGCTACATGTAATGATGGAGGAATTTAAAAAAGCAACTGCCTATGTTTAAATGTTTTGTTCTTGAGGGCTTTTGCTTTCAGAAGTAAATCTGCTTCCCTCAGTCATAAATATAACAAGTAGTGTTACACAATTTTAAACCTTAATCAGGCAATTAAGGTAGCATAGAGCCCACCGTTATGAGAAAAGAAAATTAAAACACTTTATAAGTAATATTCCTGACTAATTCCTGGTACAAAACTACATGGGTGGAGATGAAATGCACAGTATTTCTTTAATTATTTGCACATTGTCTTCATCCACTAATAGGAATTACTATAACTTTAACCAAAACAACATTTTCAGAAAACTTTCTTCACAATTAATGTGACGGAGATTTTTTTCCCAAAAACAAAAGATGAAGCTTTGATCTTCTTTTACATCTTAGAATTTGAGATACATATAAGATATGGGCAGGAAGGGTTGCCAATGATCTTTAAATTTAAATCCATTTAATGTGAAATGGGATAAATATCAATGCATCCAGTGTAGTATTTATCATCTTTACTATGTAGCTTCATATTGTATTATCTGGAAATGTTGGAGAGTTGCAATATATTTAACAAAAAGATTATTGGCAGTATTTAGCTTAGTATATCTTTCTAAGCTCCTCTTCTAGTAAGAGGAAAGGTGAGGGCAGGATGGCCCTTAGTAAAAAACTGCTGAAAGATCCTATTGGATCTGCATTGGGTATGACAGCATCTCAAATGAATAAATTCAGGTAGTCCAGGAACATGAACCTGTTTGAAATTAATCCGGTTGTGATCTGCAAATGTTACAGATTTCAGTGTTAGTCCAGCTTGCTATGAACAAAAGTATGCTTGGAACAAGACAAAGTGTAGCATACAGATATTCCAGGACTTAGTCCATGCTTCTCTAGCTAATTAATTAAATACTGTCTTTTGGAAAGCAAATAAATCAGCTCCTCAGAGAAATGTCTTCTTTTGTTTCACAAAGTAGTTGCCCTGACTAAAACTCCACATGATACTGTTTAATGTTCATAGACAACAGTCACTCTGCTTTAGAGAGAGTCTGTAATTCTTATGCAAAAAATCCTCCCACTCCAGAGTGGTTTACTGTGTCATTTCAGAAATCTGTCTCTAGTCTATGTCTTTGAATGTCAATAGAATATGCTTCTGTTTTTTATCCCTAAATGTTTTGGCAAACATGAAAGATATCAGTTGACCATCTGATAGACTCAGTCAAGTTGCCTGTCAGACTTCTCAAGTTGCTGACTCCATCTGGTATGAAGTCAGGAAAACTGACTGAAAAGAAGTTCTAATTTTATTTTTTTTGACTCTGTAACCTTTTCAGTGAGTTCAACCCATGAATTCAAACCGGCCATAAGAAAGGCCAGGTAATTACTTTGTGATAAGAAGAGCGGCACTGAAGGATTTGCCTGGGGCTCAGAACACTGATTGTCGGATAAAACTCAGCAAAGTCCATGGCCCCAAAGGGCTGCTGAGGCTGGATCTGCTGTAGGCTAATATGCTTAGAGGAAAGGTCAGGCAGTTGTGGAAGCCTGAACAGCAGACCGTCTCTCAGCTCTGCGGCTGGCAGCCTTCAGGAGCTGAGTGGGGAGCACAAAGGGATTGATTTAAATGTGTTAACTGATTCCTCTTTTCCTTAGGCCCACATTCCCCCGACATGTGAGAGGGTGTCTGTGCTGTCACTACAAACTACTGGAGCTCTAATGTGAGCGTCCTGCATAATTGTAGTGGGACAGGAATATTGGGTATCTCAAGCCTTGGGTCTAAAAGTTTGCCCCCATCCTTCTTTCATGAAGTTACATTAGACAGAGTGTTTGGAGCAAGAAGAAATTATTTTTTCTCTTCTAGATGTCAGGTTATTTCTAGGAAAATAGTATTCTTGGTTACATCCTATTACATATTGGCCTCCCACCTGGTATGAGTGGCTAATAGTTTCTATTGGCAACCACTGAAAAATCAGAGAAGCTTTTTAGCTTTGATTTATGAGAGAAAGCAGAATAACACTCAGGAAGAACATAGTAGAGGTTTCACTTTCAGTAATTCTCATCTCTGCCTCATTTCATCTGAGTGCAGTTAGGAACACAGCCAGGTGCCTTCAGCATAGCCACAGCCTTCAATAGTTGCTTCCACGAGCAGTGATTACATATGAAAGGATGGAGGAGTGCTGGGATTCCTCTTGAACTTGTAAATACTCTAGCTTTCCTTTACTTGAACACCCTGCTTTTAAGATCGTGTAAGCAGGATAGACTAATTAGAAACAGTGCAAAAAGTAGGTTATCTTTTAAAACTTGTCTCTACCTAATAAACTTCCTTTGTTACCAGTGTGGGTTTTTTTCTAAGAGACATCATGTAATTAACTTAAAACTACTGCAAGATATAAGCATTTTCACCTGGGAACAAATTTGTCTTCTAAGTAAAATTAATCTATTGACTAGAATGCTCTCAGTGTATGAAACTGTATTTATCTTCTTAATTCTCTCAATCATACATTTTAATATGAATTGTGCAACTAGACATTACAGAAAAATAGTTGGAGGATGTTTGTCCAATTGTCAGGGTAACTCTGCAATATTTTCAGTATTCTATTTGAATATGGCGTTTGGTCAGAATTTTATATTATAACCTTATTAAATTCCACTCCAATCATAAAAACATTTTTCTTGAAAGAAAAAATGAAAAGAAAAAGGGGTTTATGTACTACTGTTTTCCCTTTCAACAATCTTAGTGGTTTCAACCTTTTCTGCATCTTGCGTTATTGTTCTTCTCTATGTCCTGTTTCTTTATATGAATCATTAGGAGATATTTTAAAACCTACTGGAGTGGAAAACTACAAACTAAAGAAAACTTCCTTCTCTACTGATATAACTGAGTCAGAAGGAATCCCTGTCACTGGCTTCTTTCCTGAATTGTCTAAATAGTAGACACCTCTCAAAACAATTTGGAAATCATGATGTTGAGATCTCCACCTATTTTGATGTAAATTACTAAACAGTCACCAGCAGGTAGTAATTTAACTTCCAACCTGACTGGTGGTTATGAATGAAACCAGGAAAACACCTTCAAATGAGTGAACTAAATGGATGTTTATATTTTTCACATCTAGTGTTCAGTCCTACTCTGACTTTAGTTCTTGTCTTTGATGGATGAAATGTTTATGGTAGATTTTTGTTATTTCTTTGCCTTTTATTAAAGACTAAATTGTAGCTTCTGTAGCCAAATAAAATAATAATTTCAGTGTGAAAAATATGAAGACTCTTTAGACCCTATGAACTTTTCTGAGTGGAAATAAAGGTAGAATAGGGATAAATCTTGTGAAGTTTCCACATACACAGCAGAATTGCAATTTTACTACTATCATCTCAACATGGAGCTCTGACAAATAGCTACTTAGTGGACCTACTGGAAAGATATTGTTTGTATTCAATTTAGGAAAGAAATTGAAGTCACTGTTTTCAAATAAAAATAATATGGGGTAATGACAACAATATTCAACAAAAGAATTTTTATCTCACTGGAATCTTATTATTTGTGTGTTTTACATATATACATATACATATATTTTTATATATATATCTATATTCTCAGTGTAAAGATTTGAGCTTCACATAAGTTTCAAACCTTTAGACTCATTGCCTTGCCCTGACTCAGAAAACTTGTAATTCACTTGTTCAGAGAATCTGTAGATGACCTAAAATGCTGTTTTTCTTCTGGGTAAAAAGTGGGGATATGGGGCAAGCAGAATGGCACTGTTATGCACCAGTGATTGAAGGTCTTTACTGTATCACAAAATCCATGGATTTTGTTTGGTTTGGTATGAACATGGATTTGCTTATAGGTGAGTAGATGGAGTGACAAGATGAGTCTTTGGAACTGAAATAGCGTATCAGGTAGGTTTTAGCTGTATGTTCATGGGAGACCTTACTGCCAGAGAAGAATGTATGACTGCTCCCTTCTCTTGTAAAGACCCAAGTGCATATATAGGGAAAAAAAAACAAACTTAGGAGAAAAAACTGTCTTGTGTAAAATGTGAATGTGGCCAGAAGTGCTCTCTCAGAATTAGAGAACTGTAACGAGAATAGTTGAGGGTATGGTTTCATTTCTGTTGTCACCTCTTGGTTAGTGTATGGAGGTCATTAGTAACTTTTTCAGAGAGTGTCTGTGTGCAGGTACTTGTAGACTCTGGTGCTCATGCATACACAGCAGAGGTTTTAAAAAGCACTCTGGTGCCTTGAAATGACTTCTCGGAATGAGTGTCTGTGACAGTGCTAAATGTTTCCTAGCAGAGGAGTGCCATAGGCACTTTTAATAGAATTTAGAAGCTGATGGAAAGAGGCAAACTGTATGCTGAAATCCTGCTGTCTATCTGCAGCACAAGTCTAGCAGACAGGAACAGCAAAACCTTCTGACATTCAGTAAACCCTGTAAGAGGTCTCCAGAGGGATTGCTTCTAGGAGTTGAACCATAACCTTTTTCTCTATGGACGTCACAGTCTGTGTCTTGCTGCAAAAAATCCTGGCCAGTGCTCTAAACTTGATATAGGCTATGACATTGGCATCTTTTCCTTGAGAGGTAAGATAAACATGCTAATCTATTTCATCTAGACAATAAAGAATGCTGTCTTCTTGCTGGGATAGATGGAGTGTTTTCTCCCACTGACTTAATAGTAGAGGGTTTTCTATAGTGTTGTCACTGCAGCAGTGCATATAAGATACCCTTCTCTATGCAACCATAATTGTTGGCCTGCCAGTCTCTGCTGTAACTTGCTTGGGAAAAAAGTACTAGTGATGTTGTGATTCTGAGGGGAGAAGTGAGTGCTGTCCTATTTGCTGCAGGTGACTTGCAAGAAAATAATAGAATAATGTATAGGTCTTTGTCTGCAGGCAGCTTTCTGCTCCCTGAAATATTGTTAAAAGTAGTGGGAGTGTTCCAGGAATAATTTTTCTGGATTTTTTTTTAAATTAAATTCTGCACTGCTGAACTGAGAATAATCAGCAGTATTTACCAGTTACTACAGGTGAGGCTTTTCAAATGCAGACTTTTGAAATATAGCTGGCCTTGTTTTGCTGAAATTTTCTGCTTCTGAAAATGAAGGATGCATTTTTGCAGGCTGCACTATTGAGCACAAAATGAGGCATTTTGATGAAGGAAATCAGGACATTACTAATGTCACTTATCCATAGCAAAGATGCATCCAGAAAGTTACTTTACAATGAAGACCAAAATAATTTTATGTTATCTGCAAAGTTAATGTAGCACTGTCTGAGAAATAATTTCTCTGTTCATGTTGTGCAGCCACTGACCCTGGAAATCTGGGAGGATCCTTCTCTCTGAGGCATTATTATTCACCAGAACAGAATATTAATTAGAATTCATAAAAATATAATATTTTACATTAAAGGTTATAATTTTGAAAAAATTTATTGACACTAGTAACAATTTAGGCCATCCTTATGGTGCTGCTTGAATCAAGGCAGGCTATGAGACTAGATGAATCAACTTCCTATATACTTAGAATACTTTTCAGTAAAATTGGAAAGCTTTGTTAGTGGCCCATCTAGAGAGCTCTCAGGACTTCCAGAACAAGAAGTAACAACTCTTCCTAAATGCAGAAGTTTACTTTTCTGTCTACTCTGGTATAACTTGTAATAATTGGAAGTGGAGTAGCTGGATCTCAAGATAGCCCACATAGTCTAAATGTCCATGTACCAGTTGGTATTTGCTTCTGCTTTAAGCTGCACACTATTCAGCTAAAAGTTTTTACCTATACATTCTGCTGTTTTGATTGTAAGGATTGGGAACATTTGCAGTCTCTTCTGTTCACTTCAGAGTTGGTAACTTTATCAGCTCTACATATGCCAAATACTGCTCTGCAGCATCTGGCTGTTAAGCTGTTTAATCTCCCAGGGAGAATCTTGGTTTAAATCCATGACTAAGAATCATATAAAGATATGTCCAAGGCAGATGCCTTTCAACCTGCGTAACATTTGATATTGATGTGCATAATAAAGTCAGTCTACTTCTCAGAACTCTCCAAGTAATTTGGGCTCTCATGAGCCCAAGAAGTGTCTGAAGACATTACTTATTTCTGTGTTTCATCTTGAGATCTTCAACACACAAGATTTATGGCATCATTTTTTTCCACATTTGAGTCTTGCTGCTTCAATGCTTGTCGTGGAAAACAAAACTATGCATGTGTCTTGAAAATATAGTTAAAGCAGTAGTAAAAAGCTGGTATATACACATACACTTGGCTAAATAAACTGAACATATTTCTAATAAGAAACAATATGAACATTGGAAAAAACCCCAGGCAATATCTAGTATTACTGTTACCTTTCTAATGGTAGTTCTCAGAAAAAAATCCAAAAAACAAAAAACCAAAAACAAACATTAAAGCAGAAACATTTACCTTGTTTCTAGACAGAAATATTTCCCTTTGCCATTTTAGAATAATTTTTGTTTTCTTAACTGTGTTACAAAGGGACTTCTACCTCTTTGAAAACAGCATAACTATTTGTTTGGGAATGAGAGGAAAATTCATCTATTCTATGTTTAAAGCAACTATAGAACTTAATTGGTGGGTAAATGAATACTTTTTCTTATATATATATAATGTGAGTTTGCTTAAAACATGTTTGAAATACGTGTGGATTTGGATTAAATTGCAAAATGGTGTATGATCCAAATACATTCTTTTGCTTATATGCTAAAGATTTGAGTCCTGTGGTACTTCTGTACTTACTAAATATACATAAGGTACAGGTACACAGACATATGTTTCTTAAAGATGTAAAAATCAAGGAAAAATTCTAATAAATGTAAATATTAACCATTACAGTCTATCTTATTTGTTTTATAAAAAATGTCAGAGTGAGAAAAAAAAATTGGGGTAGCCTAGTACAGATTTTTGGTGGGATGTAACTACCCAAAATGGCAACCTGACCATACAACGAAGCTTAACACCTTTTCTTGTAGAAGGTACTACAGTTTGAAAAGCACCTTTTTATTAGTAAGTACTTCTACTGCTGGGACAAAGACAAGCAAGCACTAAAAAGATAACCTGCTTGTTACTGCAAAAATATCCTCTCATTACAACATGTTGCAAAATATCCCTGACTTTGAAAATAATTTGTTTGTAGTATCATCCTATTTAATTGTAGGGGGATGTGCACAACACAGAAAACGTTTCTGTGGTACCGAACTTTTGAATAGAAGCCTCACCTGGGAACTGGTCAGACCACATATTATATAAATGTTGTATGATAATCAGTTATTTTTGTGTAAAAATTATTTTTCCATTTGTTTAAATTGAGAACATTTTTTTCTGTCTTAGTTTTTCATTGTAGGCATTCAGTTGTTTGTCTTCATCATATCATTGCTGCTTTACTCCTTTATACAATAGCTTTTTTGGTGGGCTATTTAAGGCTTTTTTCTTTTTTTTAAGTTGTGTGTTCTGCTAAGAGCTTTAGAGAAAACAAGCCTTTTTAATACTCATGTTAAATAACAGGGAGATGTATATTTTTTGTTGCAATCACCAGCATTTGAAGGGAAATGATCTCAAAATAATTGTTATATTGTTTGTTTTTTATCCTATTTATTGGGTATGCTGTAAACATTTTTAATTCTCTGAATGCCAGCTAAAGCCAAAGCAGTTCTTTTTTTCTCATTTTATGTATATCTATGATTTTTTTCTTAGTTGTTTTATTCTTATATTTATTGTCAGTCATAATAGGTGTTACAGGTTTGTGCTGAGGGTTTCAGCACAACTCTTACAAGGCTCATGCTAATGCTGTCTAGACAGTTTCTATTTAAATTGTGAGAATGTGACCTACTTTCATCTCTGTCACTGCATCTGCGGATTCTCCTATTCATGTCATATTAATTCGTCCAAGTTTAATGACTGTCCTGCCTCATTAGCTGGGCTTACAAGACACATATGGGAGACCTCAACCAGGCCAAAACTCATTTTTCAGTCATGCCAAGGACGTGTCCCTGTGTTTATCATGCCCTTTATGACCCAATGATACTACGTAAATATTCCTAGTAGTTATTATTAATGTTTGCTGAGATACATTTCAAAAAGTTTAACAGAATCACCTCATGATGGTCTGTTTATCTGTACTTTAATGATGAGTGAGTAATATTCACTCTTATGCATGCAGATGCAGCAACAAGAATTGAGTTTTAATGCTGATTCAGTTTTTCTTTGAGTACTGGACAGAAAAAATACCTTTCACTTTTAATTTGTGTCTTGATGATACATTTCATAAGAGCTTTTGCCAGAGTTTGATGCCTTTTTTTTGCCTTTGTAAATGTAGAAATTTCTTGAATCTCTTCCACTGCTATTTGCTGTTTTTCCTGCTATCCATCAACTAATTAGTAAAGTAGAAAGCATGTCAACATATTTCACTAAAGAGAACTTTAGTGGACATAAGATACTTCAGGTAGCTGTTAATGAAGGCAACTGGATTCTTCAATTTAGTATTTAGAGCCTCTGGAATATTTCAGCAATTTCATAGTGAAATTGACTCAAAGTCTTCTTAAAACAATGCAGTTTGAGTTCTCCTATTATTTTCTTAAGCAGTGCTGCTTTAAATATTAATCTCTTCATTGTATGGAACATAAGTTACCCAGTTAATAGATTAAGTTAAAATAATAAAATTTTATTAACAACTTACTTGATTTTTCTGCCCCCCAAGCTTATCACTGCTTATTTTTTCTTCTTAGGGGTGATTTTCAAGGGGCTGAAGAGTGAAATTATTGCATATTAAGATGGTAAATTTGGCTTTATGACTTAGTTGTTGAAATGTTGCAGACTGTGTGGAGATTACAGCTCCATAGTGAGAGTTAGTTGGTGTTTATTCATGGTTGTGCTTGTCACACTCCAGTGAAGCTGAAACACAGTATTTCTGATACACAGCAATGTACACACAAGAGCAGAAAAGTGTCCTGAAAGTTAGGTGATGAGGGCCTGACTGATGTGGAGCTTCAGAGAGGTGATTGTGAAAGACACAAGCATCCCTTGCCTGATGAGATGCTCTAGGTGTGGTCAGTAAGTATTAGACTATAATTAGTTGATGTATGCTTGGATATAGGAATTATTCCACATATAGCTTGCTGCTGACTTATCAATAGGAAGTCTGCTTTATCTCAGCAGATGAAGTAGTCACTGTACAAAGTTTCACACAAAGGCTATAGACTATTTAAATCCTCAAGTAAAATATAAATCATTTGTAAATGATTGCTAGGCCTTCTGGTGGGTTTATACACTGCTGTATATTGTACTGTATTTATCCCTATAAATGAGGATCTTTGATAGTAGGAGTACTGTGTGGTTACTGAAATGCAAACTGTGTTCAGCACACAGTTGTCTTCAGAACTTGGCAGAGAGTTGTCTTCATTACTCTGGTGTTCAAATTAAAGAAAAAGCAGATCATCCTAAAACTAGAGAATTAGCAAATTCTCATACAAATTTTTTTAGAACTTCAATATCTAAGTACTTTTCACTGATAGTATTAATTATCCTCCTAAGGATTGTGGGGCCTTTTGGTTTGGTTTGTTGGTTTTTTCTTTTTTTTTTTTTTTTTTGGTTGGTTGAGCTTTTTTGTTTGGAGCTTTTTGGTTTGGCTTTTTTTTGGCGAGGGGTGGGTGGGTTTATTGGTGTTTTGTGGGGTATTTTGGTGCAGAAATGCAGCTAATGAGAATATTTTCCACAGAAATATTTTTCAGTATGAAACAGAGCTGCTCTGAACGTGAGTGTCTTGTTGTGTTTGGACTGGATCTTCCAAAAGTAAGTGTACATTTGCAATTAGGTATGACTCATACAGCATTAAAACTCTGCAGTGAATTAGTTTAATTGTATATAAAATGCAAGAAAATGTAAAACTTAAAATAAGGTTTCTAATAGCAGAAGTAAAACTTTCCTTCTTAGTTAGAAAAACCTCTATCATATTAACATTACTGCATTAGCTGAAGAAACAGAAATTTTTAGAGAATTTATTTACAGTTGAAAGTCCACCAACAGGAGAAGGGACTGAACCCTTACAAAGCTAAATGATTCATTCAAGCAGTTCAAGAAATCTGGGATTTAGTAGGACACCCAAGGGTATCCCAGTGCAAGCCTTGGATGCAAAGTTGTGGGGTATTTTTGGACGCCACAGCTCTCAGTACCCTGATTGGCATTTGATTTATGAGCTACCATTCACAAAGTTTTAACTACTGGTTAGAAATATTATTCAAAAAGTCATTGAGATTAAATCAGTTATTTTGCAGTGAATTTATTGGTTAGGATAATAAGCACTAAAAGTTACTGTCTAAAAACTAGTGGGTTTGAGAATTGCAGAGAACATAATCAGAATTCTTTTCCTCTGTGCTTTTTCGGGAAGTAGTCCTTACTTCTTTCTTATGTCTCAGCACTCAGCATGTGCCCATGTCAGAATCTTTTTATAACTTCCCAGAACAGCCTAGAATGATTAAGTTTACAAGAATACAAATGTTTTCATTATTTCATTCTTAAAAGAAATCTAGAAAATGGAAAACAGTTTAGAGTTCAGTCCTGTATAAGTAGAGATGTGGCTTCCTTAACTGATAATATTAGAGTGTGTGATGCCAATTGAATGTGACATAGAATTTTTCTATCTATGCCTATTCAGATAGTATGGCCTAAATGATACATTCCAGTTTTTGAGTTTTTTTATGATCAGTGATGATGTGATGAGTTGAGTAACAGTATTTTTATCCTTTACTTTCTCTCCACAGACATTTTAGTCATTAAAACTCAGTTATAGAGAGTATGTGGTCTTCATTCCATTTAAGATTTAAAAAGTCATGTATTGTACGTGCTAAAAAAGCACTGTAGGATGATACTCAGCACTAATGCTCTTATTAAACCCAGCAATAGACTTAAAGATATTTTCAGAGGGTAGTTTTTCCTCTCCTAATAAAACCCACACAGGCATTTTTGTGGGAATGGCAGAGACATCGCTGCATGCAATGATTGTTTGTACCTTGTCATGCATCAACGTTGTCTCATTTCAAATGTAGAACGAACAGTTGAAAATCATCACACTGAGTCACATACAGTGACATTTTTCCATCTTCACTTTTTGCTATAATATTTATTGTTTATTTCTCTCTGTCTTTAATTCCTGATCTAAATTACAAATATCTAGAAATGGGGGTATCTGGAATGCATTGCTCAGATGTGAATTTAAGCAAGTGTGATTAAAGTGGTGGTATGGGGTCTTTCATCCTTGTAAGACACAGTAATGTGTTTAATACAGAAGCTTCACATGGGAAAAATGAATAGAAACCAAACAAAGAAAAGCTGGATGGAGAATCATAATGTTAAGTACAGACAGAACCATCTGAATAACAAAATAATAGCTGTGTTACTAGAATGATTTGGGAGTCACTTAACACTGAATCTCACAAAGCAATGCAGAATATAAACTGATTGACATTTTCATAAGTAGTTTTTAAATGTGTACATGGCGATCTTGGCAAAACAATTTTTAATGAATAAGTTATTTTGTAAAGGCAGATTGTGTATCTGTTAAAAACTGAGGATTTTGAGGTTATTGAAATAGTTTGCATTTTAACATTTCAGTTTGTGTAAAATGTCTTCATTTTGAAAGACAAAAATTATGAATGCATGCATGTTTTATGATCTTCCAGCTATTCCTCTTAAATACAAAATCAAAAAGAAAAAGTATACTGGTGTCAAAATAAAATAAAACTTTCTCTCATTTTCTTTCTACTAAAACCAATTTTGAAAAAGTAATTTCAGAACAAAGGCACATTTTTTGATCTTGTATGCAGTGTTGTATTTTGCTTTGGATTTCTGAGGGTTTTAATGAAATTTGGAATTCAGCTTCAAAAATGAGCTCTTACATATCTTGGCAATGAGGAAAAAGAAGGCCTAGAAAAAACTGGCATTTTAGAAACAACTGAAACAAGTGACATTGAAAAGAAGAGAAGAATGAGGGATGGAAGTAGGGGAACAATAAAAGTATTCAGCACATGAAAAGTTGTTGGAAACGAAGGCGGTCCATGATGAGTGTGAGCAGGATATGCTGGTTAATATAGGATATGGTTTATGTAGGATATGGGTTTATACTGTAGCACATTTTTCCATGTGTTTATTGGAAATCACATTCTAATATAGACACTGAAATATTGGACCATAAGGTAGTAGCATATATATTACTAAATTCTTCCTGAAAAATGTAGAGTGCTTATCAAAAGGTATGACAGTCTGCCTTCTGAGAGAGGTAGAGTAGTGAAAAAATTACCTGCTTAGAGGAACTAATTTTCTAAATATAAAATAAGATAGATGTCTTCAAGATTCAAGGTAAAGTTTATTTTTACTCTCAAACCTCATAAAATTACTTTATTTCTAAATTTTAGTGTTTCTTTTGTATTGGTATTCAAAGTACAAAGCTGTTCTTAGTTTTGAAATGCTGAACAGACTGGTTTGTACCAGCTCTCTCATTTGAAAATATTCATAATATATTTCTGTTATTTACAGCTTCTCTTCAGACTTTCAGAATATAAAACAGCAGTGATTTTCCCATAGATTTCAGGAATGAGTTGTTTTCCTCAAACAGAAACTATAATAAAATAAATTAATTAAACTGGTGGCTTGAAGCAGTGATGATGTCTTTCAAGAGGAAAACAAACTGTTTATGGTTACGTGGGAGCCAGTCGATGAGAATTAAGTGAAAGAACATGACAAAATCACTCTGAGCTAAATATTCTGAGAATTTTGCTAAAGGAAATGAATTGATTTTTCCCTCTGGTACTTACTTCATACAGATCATTAAAACATGGCAAGTCCAACAAGTAGATGTGCACAAATCAGAGGTTTTTCTCCAATTCTAGTGGCAAGGTGGTATTTGTTGCAAACTCAAGTGACATTAGAATTTCTTCATTTTATCTTGTACTTTTCTAGTAACTTGAGAATTATTCAAGGATGGATTGATTTGCATATATCAGGATTTAAAATAAGGCTGGAAAATGCAGGCATGAAATATGGGCTTTTTAATTTAAGGTCATATAAATACAAATGTTTGGAATAGTCTGTGTGCAACCACTTTTTCCTGTGAAGTGACATTACATAGCATAAGATTTGAGTGTCATTAGAGTGGTTGTTGAGAGCAAGGAGAAAATCAAGAGCTGACTCATGTATTGCTGAATTTACCTGGAATGGGGGAGCATACAAGTTCATTTATTTCTGTTAGGTGATTTGAACATTTTAGAACTACAATTACAATCAAGGTTACTGTGCAGTATGAAGAAGGTTGTGGTTACATATTCTTAAAGCTAGAAAGTTTTTTGCCCCCCCCACTCCTCCACTTTTCTTCTATTTCTGGGAATTAAGCTGAATTTTTGCTCTAACTCATGCAGGTGCAAACAATGATTTATAATAATAATAAGCGCTTAAGTTAGTCTTGCTTATTTTCTCTCACCAGCTGTGTCCTGGAGGAGGTACTGCCTTTAAATGTTATAACTGGGGGGCAGAGTGGGGAGCATAATTAGAAATCACTCTTGCTTTTTTAAGACTTCACATGAAATAGTATTATTTACAGATACTTTAAGAGTTATTGTCGACACATCGTAACTCTTTAAAGAAGCTGTTTAGTGTAATTCATGTGCAACCCAGTAGGAAGTCAAAACAACTCTCTGCAATCTTTCAGCTAGTCTTTCACAGGTCTGTGGTCATGTCTTATATTCCTGGAAAAAAGGGCTTCTGAAGCCAGAAGTTTATTCTGCTGCATCAGTTTTGCCTTTATCTAAACCTGTACAGAGTAAGCTCCTTGACAAAACTCTGTTACCTAAATCTCGTTCACAACACACAGTTGTTCTTGTAAACAGGTAATGGGGTATTAAGAAAGGAAAAAAATTGGTCTCCTTTCGCTCTAGTTTTTTAATCAGTTGGTTTTGTTTCAGAGGCCTTGATGCTTTGATAGTTCTGGCAGGCAGCAGAGAAAGACTGACAGTGAGACATCTCCATTGCTTGTCTGAACTTTGGCATAGGAATGACAGTTGTCAGGAAATACCTCAATTTATATGCAGATCCCTAGTTGATTTTTCATGTCTTCCGATAATTCAGTTTTCTCTTTCCTCATATGATACCTGTTAAATTTTATCAGTATCTCCAAGTCATTTTCTCCTGGTTAATATTTAGAGCTATATTTGCACAGAAAATTATTTTTTCTGTGCTTGTATGGAGCAGACAAAGTGTATGCATACACACATACATATGTATGTATAAAACAAGTATTGCTGACAGTCATTTTATATAGGTGAACAAATAATATGAAATCATAGAATATCCTGAGTTGGAAGGGGCCCACAGGGGTCATTGGAGTCCAGCTTCTGGACCTGCAATTCACCTTTTCTTATGAAGGTAATCCTGACAAAGTCATTGTGTATACTTGCTGCAGGAGGTCTGGTAGGAACTGGCTGGTAATCGTTAGAAATGTCTGAGAATAAATTCTTGGTACACATTTGGCCTCTCATTTCAATGGACATGCACCATGTTTGACTGCAGACTAGCTTGATCTTTCTCAGTTTTTTCAAGTACCATTCAAAAGCAGAATCTTTTTATAATCTTAGTAAATCTCATTTTTAGTATATTCATATCCTAAAATTACCTATAACTAAATCTTGTATTTTATATCATTTTATTTGGATTAAATATTTTACTTTAAGCTTACATATCAGTTTATTAGAGAGAACCTTAGATACTTTTTATCGAGATTTTAAAACTTGCCTCAGTTTATCTTTCATGGAATGTGTTTTTAACCTGTCTTCTAATAATTCAGAAACATGTGCCATATGTATTAACAGTATGAATTTATGTGGGCTAAAGTAGGCCAGTTTCATCTGGAATGATCTAGTGTAATTTGAAATGGAAAATACAGCTGTTTTGACACATTTGGGTAATAGTTATACTGAACCAGTTATACTTTGTGTATTTGAAAGACTGGGATTTGAGATGAACATTTCTATGTTGAATAATTCCTTCTAACCTAATTTTCAGTAATGAATATGTCCAGGACACCAGAGAATCACAAGGAACAATAAAACTCAATGAATATCAAGAAAACTCAGAATTAAATCAGATGTACCACAATGCCCAGTTTACAATTTTGGGTAAAGGCCATCACTTCTTTAGCTAATAAACTTTTTGAGGTACTGGAGATACAGATATTCTGTCTTCATTCTTAATTCCTTGATCCCACTTTTCTGATTTTAAGGTTGCCTTTTTAGTATTTTCATTCTACATTTAAAAGTATAATATTTTGTTCCTTGTGAAACATTTCTAGTGCATAGATTAGCACAGCTGGTGTTATTTATTTCTCTGACATCGTGTGGTAGCTTCCTATTCAATAGACACTGATTACCAGCATTGCAATGGTGAATTCAGTGCCCAGGACAGCAAAGGCAGAATTCCTGAGGCATTCCTCTCTCACTGTAGCTCCCAGCTTTCATGTCAATAACAGGGGAAAAATCCCCAAAACTCTGGGGTGGTTAAAAAGCAGGTAAATTTTGCCAGAGAGATTGTGGGCCCTTGTAGGTGTTGTATGTCTCTGCTGGATGCGCCTTGAGATACTTGCTCTGATCTGATCTATTTTGAGCAGTAGACTGGACTGGGTGATCCCTTCCCTTCCAAACTTATGACTCTGTAATTTAATTTGTCCCTTATGAATATTAATGAAAAGGAAAAAACACAAAACAAAGCACCAACAAAACCAAAAACAATGTTCTAGAAAGTGCATTACATACTGCAATAGTATATTTCCTGTCTCCTTTATTTGACTTTAACTTGCTTGATTGTTCAATAAAAAATGTGTAAAGATGAGGGGGTTTTTATAACAAATTTTGCTAGAAGTTGACAGATAACAATTCTGAATCTTATGAAAAATTAATCATACATGGTGCAGTGCTTATTGAAAGAAATTGACTTTTTAATGAAGATATGAATATATAAACCCTTTCTAGTTTTCATTTTATATTCATCCTGACCTTCCCATATCACCTTTGCCCTCAGCCATGTTGTTCTAAATGGCTTGCTTATTGTTGCTCTCAAATCATTCAATGAGTTAAGAAATGGTCACACAATGAGGAATGTGCTTTGTACTGCTTAGACCATTAAATTCCTGATCAAGTTAGAAAGTTTTGTTCAGGTCCTTTGATATCAGTGTCTTTTGAATAATGATAACAAATGACGGTGAAGTTATTGCCTTCTGCCTACTAAAATTTTAAAAGAAATTGAACACAAGTCTCAACTCTTGCTCTTGATGTGAAAATTCTGCGTGGCACTGCTGTGAATCACCTACCAGAAGTTACGAGCCTGGTATATTTTGTGGGTCTGTAAGATGTTTCCTACACACTGATTGTAGACACACCGTGATGAAAAGACCTACGTCAACACAACTTAATGTGTGGGTGTTTCGTTAATTGAAAAGTAATAAGTTTACAGGGTTTTACAGGTAGATAGATGAATATTATAATGTTACTAACAAATTGATATTCTTGATAGAGGAGCATGATAATTAGCTCCTCTTAGTAGTTTCCTAGGAAATGCTCTGCACCTCAGTCATTACTGCTCAAACTCATGGTCTAATAAGGAAGATTACCGTGTGATGTTTATCATATTACCCAAGGTACTCCAAAAGAAATATATTACCATGAGTGAGGTAGAGATAAGGCTTGGAAGTGCTGATAGCAGCTGCCTGAAGGTCTCACTCAGGGCTGGTTGCAATGGTACTACTCTAATGCTTTCTGACATGGTAAGTCTGTTGGAGAATTATTTTTCTGAATTTCTGCTAAAGCCTGACTTTAAAGTCAAGCAAAACCAAAAACAGTAAACAGAGTGCTGCTGTATATGGGGAAAGAAAATGGAGGAAAGCAGAAAAATTGAAGATGTTATCTTAATATTGCAATCATTTTAAAGATGGGGGTGGAAAATAAATTTGTCCGTTGTGATTTCATTGTCTGCAAATACTCAAGGAAGCAAATTTTTGTTGGAAAAAACCTATAAATTTTAGTTCTTATAAGCTAATTTTCAAATATATAAAAACTAGGTTTGATTTTTTTTAATATCTATAACTTGATAATTTCGTATTCAAGAAATTCAGACTGCCTTTTTTGTCTAATTGACTCATCTGTCTTGTGTGTGTATGTTTGAACCTGATGCTTGTATCCTATTACCTTATTTTGCTGACTTATTTATTTTCAGTCTTCCTGGGGGTTTTAGGTTTTTCTATTTGTGCCTCCTCTGACCCTGCAGATTCTACCTTCTCTTGATTGGCCTTTTTTCCTCAGTGCAAAGTACTGTGCTGACACTCGTACCCATGCAACTGTTTGCCCATTTGACCTGTTCTTTATTCAGATCACTTTCTCCAAGACTGATATAACTTGTTGGATAATACTTAGTGACTACTTTACATACAGAATACTGACTCCACCTCAGGAAGCCCTTTTTGATACGTCTTCATTTGTAATGGGTGAATTTTGTTGGTTGTTAGTAACCAGTTGATGATCCTCTTGCTTGCGCTGCCAGATCCATTTCACAAAGAGCAGGAAACTTGTGCCTAGATTGTTACAGAGGTGTTTTCCCCAAATGACCTGTGCTTCTGCACAGCACCTCTTGGTGCTGTTCAGCACTGATAATGTGCATGCTCTCTGCTGTGCATTATGACAGTCTGAGTGACACACCATGCAATGAATAATAATGTGTCATAGCTGCAAGTAGTTATAGCTTCCCTCACTTCTAGCACCTTGCCTAATGTGCCTCTCCCACACAGTTTTGTGACAAAGAGCTGAGATATATTTATATACTTGCTCTCATTTAACCAAAGCAGTCGTTCTAGAGCTTAACAAGGTCTTCATCAGCATGGTTGACCTATAAATATCCCACTTAAATACCTCAGATAATCAAATCCCAAAGATGGGCATGGGTATATTACAGAACTACCCCAGAGAAAACATCAATCAGTTTGCTAAAGTAGGAATATATACGATGCAGATGTTTGAAGTTTTCTGCAGCAAGGTATTAAAGAAGTGTCTCAAATCTTTTCCCAGTCTTAGTATTAGCATATTCTGGAAATAAATTCATATCTGTGAATAAACTGTCTAGTGCATATTCCCTCTGCATAGAGTAGCCCCAGTCATTATGACAAGTTGTAGTTTGTTTTGAGATTTTTTGGGGTTTTTTTTAACTGACCAGCAGGCTTAATGACTGACTCATATCCTGCCATGCACTGCCTCCCACCTAATACCGTAGTGACAAGCTGCTCGTTTTCTTCTGTTCAGAAGAAACAAGGAATAGAAATTAAGTCTTTCAAAAAAATGGGATAGTCATCAATATCAATATTATTAAACTGACATGGATGGTGCTGACTACCTGTAAGACATACTCCTTACCCCTGCAAGGTTACACATGGACCTTAAAAATTTAGCACCTCTTAATTTCTGTTATATTGGCAAGCAAAAAAATAGCGTTCTTTTCTGGATCGCTTTTAAACATGAAAACATATGGGAGTTAGCTGATTAATGCAGTTAGACAAAATCTGTAAATCACAGAATTTTCCAACTCCATGTGTTTAAGCACCTTTTAAAATCCCTCTTGTAGGTTTTGTTTGTAGAATAAAGTCAAATTTTGTGATGTTCTGACGTTGTTAAAAAAAGTTTAAATTGAAGAATTTCAGCAAGCGCAAATTCTTGTGTGAACAATAAGAATATGTGATCTTAAACACATTAATTTAATGTGAACAATGCCAATGCTGCTCTGCCTACAAACGAGCACAAAATCCTAAACTATCAAGTTCAAGGACCAATCTGCATCTCTCTCTAAAAGTATATATTTTCCAATATCTAAAAGCTAGTTTATTTTAAAATATATGTCTAAATTTTGTCAAATATTTGTTAGATTTTTGAAATGTTCTTTTACAGAAATATCTATTTGTTAAATCTTTATGACCATAAAATCCCCATGCAAATTGCATTTAAACATTACCACTTGTCATGATAAACATGCATGTACATAGATCATGTATGTCTATAAAAGGCAGAAACAAACCAATCTTTGATTCTTCTATCTGCAGTACTCATGCGGGAAAAGAAACAGCAACTTTCATACAATTCTGCGATTTTCAACAGCTATATGAATTCTTGAAGAAATGCTAGGGTAAAATAATTGTGTAAAAAAGATCACTTTGGAACCATTTATTTATTATTTCTTTTAATATCAATAACTATAAATTGATAGATTTCTGTTTTGTTTGTATTTATTTTCCTAAGAAAAGAGGGCAGGAACATTAAAAAACAAACTATTTTGCCTTTAATAATCCTATTTCTGTAGAAACTTTTTGAAATGAAGTTGAAACAACTTTACAACCTTAATTTTTTTGAGAGATTACATTAAACGTTTTCTTTGAACTTAATATTTTCTTCCAAATTTGTCTTCCAGAAAATAAATTCTAGTAAAATGTACTGTATGTGCTTTAGGATTACAGATGGTTAATTCCTGCTTCCAGATCTATGTCTTCATATATGGAGTTATTAAATGTGTTTTCCAGAACTGATGACTCATTGTAGTTGGCTCATCTTTGGAGAGCACATTATAAATGGAGCTGGATTTAGCAAATATTGCTGTGCTGCTTTTGAAAATAAGGCCCACTTGAAACATTTTAAGTGAAAGGTCTTATCCCCTGACCTCCTGTTTTTTGCAAAATATATTTTCCATTAAGTTTTGAAGAACTTTTGGAAAAGTTGTCATCAGCCTCTAATTCTAATTTTCTTATTATTAGCCCTTGTTGTTCAAAGACTATCAATACTGTGATTTTTGAAGCCAATAGTGCTCCTTATCTCTTAAATTACAGATTTTTTATATTTTATATTTCCACCTACATGCACAAAGTAGTGTAAAGCAAATACAATTTAATGGAAATGCCATCTCAATCTAAGCTAGGAGAAAAGTGCAAGGAGAGAGAAATGGAAGGTCTGAAAAACCAAAAAACATTCAGTACAACTGTGGATAAAATCCAGACTTTTGTGCCTCACCTCTTGTGGGTTTGGTTTTTTTTTCCTGCACTCAAACAATATTTTAATCATGATGTGCGACTTCTTAAAACAATGTTTCATCCCTTACAGGTGTTTTATCCTGTTCATCACCAGAAATAGTCTAACAAGAAACTCTTCCCTAGACCTTGAAGATCAGATCTGACTCAGTAAGGTGAGTTTTGATTTAATACTGTACCATTCCACCTGGGAACGAAGTTCAGAGAGTTTGTAGGAAAACTTAGCCTAAAGTATCATCGAATAAAGAAAAAAAAAAAAAAAAAAATACTTTTAAATAATCATTATTCTTGCCATCATTTTCACCACTTTTCACTGACAGCATTTCTTAACTTATTATCAGGATTTCTAACGTGGGGTCAGTAAAGAATGAGAAAAGTCCTCCACCACAGTTATTTTTAGAACTTTTCAAAAGATCTTGCCCTGATGGAGACAAAGATGTTTATTCATATTATACCTGTTTCCTCTCACTGTCTCCAAATTATAGAGCTACCTTTTCCACTTGTAGCATTTCCAGGCCTTAAGTGCAAATCCAGTGAAAACTGGTCTTGGCTGTTCTCTCACTTATACTGCTTTTTGAAGTGGAAGTTATGGAATGACCTGTTATGGAATAATCTTTTATTCTTTTAGAAATGACACTACAGTGGACTAGACAGACTATTGGTCTGTTCTGGAGTGGCAGTAACCCAGTAGATTTCTAAGAGAGTTTCAAGAGCCTCATCATTGTCTTGTAGTTTTTCATCCATCTCTTTAAGATTATACTGAAAGATGGTTAAGTACTTCATACACTCTTGAAATTATGTAGAGTTTGAATGTGTCTGTGGAGATAGAAGGGAGAGATGAGCACTTGGTGAGAAAATCCAGAGAAATCAAGGTTGAAGAGTAATTTTTTAAGTATCCTATACCATAGTTCAGAACATTTGTGAGTATAAATACAGTGCTTCTTGCCTTCGTTCATTTCTAGGTCCTAAACTGTTCCCTAACTTTTCACCCATCTAGTTTAAGTCAACATTTGTCGAAGTACATTTATATTACAACATGCTCAAGAATCTTACATTATTTAATATCAGGTATTGACTGCTAGGGTACAGAAAAGAATTATAATTACTTAGAGGGGTGAGGTTTTACCCTATTTACTACCTTATATTTTCCAATTTGCCTTGCCTGGTGTAATGCACATCATGTGGTGATAAGGGTGTCACATCAGGCACTGACACTACTGGGAAACTTTACTCACCGTGTGAGTCCTTCCTGTTTAACACATGCAGTAAGTATTATTTCCATTTTACAGGTAGAGTGGCAGGCGTGCAGAGAATCATAGTCCATCTTGAGATCATGCAAAGACTCTGGAAATACAATTTCAGTGAGTCCTGGCTATAACACTTTTGATGCCCATATCACTAGCTGCAGTCCTACAAGCACCAACGGTAAGAAACCAGTTCCTTATATATATTATATGCATTATAGTATATAATTCAATCCATTTGAATTTAGATAAATCTGAAAAAAAAAAAAGTTTTTGGTTTTCTTTTCCTGGTGGCAAAGGATGAGCCATTAGTGACTAAAGGTTAAAAATTACAAAAGAAGGGAGTAGAAAAAAAATCACTATGAAAAAACAGGGTTTCTTTTCATATTGACAAATGAGGACGAAGTGGAAGTTTGTTTGTTATGTAAAGATGATTTCCCAATGTTGGACATAGAAACAGAAGATGCTGAAGATATTTAGTTGAAGTAAATTATTTTATATGTACCTGAAAACAGAGCTTGACAATTAAAGTTGTCCTCTTGAGAAATGTTATTTATGCCATGAAATTTTCTTCTTTTTTGCATTTTGACAATTTGTCCTCTCTATGCAACATTTCTTTTCCTCCCCAGTTTATTGAAAGCCATAATTTTTTTTGCATGGCTAAAGCAAACCATTTTGCTTTTTGTGATGAAAATGTGTAAGTCTTGAATGTTACATTTTCTTTGGCTCAGAAGTCAAATTGTAAATCTTTTCCCTGTATCAGAATTTCACTTTAAATATATGCTAAACATGAGGACAAGGTAAGAGAATATGGCTGCTGGGTTGTCTCTCATTAATGTTTTGAAGCATATGTGGTTAAGATTTAATTCTCAATATGTGGAAATTGTATTTTCCAGTCACAGTAACTCCACAGGAGAAGGAATTAGGATGTCTGATACATTCATCTCTGTGTCAAAGTATCATATTTTTGGTATTTAATATTGATTGAGGGGAAAAAAAGGCTGTCACACTATGAAGATATTATTTTCAAATGCATGCATCATTCCTGCCCAAGTCTATTTGTCTGTATTCTTAAATTTTACATTCTTAAAAAGTCAGTTTAAGAGAAACTGTTCTTCTTTCCAACCTCAATGATTTTATAATTCTGTGATTTACAAAACCAAATACATATTAAATGGAGCATGAATATAAAATGAAGGGCTATGCTCTATTCTCATTTACACCTGCATTAATCTGGAGATGCTCCATTGAAATCAAAGGAATTATTCCTCCCTATGGAGTGAATTCACAACAGCTTAATGACAAAGGTACTCAGTCCTGAAAAGGAGAGAATTCATCTAGATCTGAATTCTAAGCCTGAAATTGGTGGCATAGGAAAATGACAGGATTTGCTTATTATTCTCAGGTTGTAGAGTGAACACACTTGAAATTTTGTTCTATGCCATTTTGAGATTCAAAATTTTTAATGTTGAATGCAGTAGTTCATTTCAGTCAAAGGCACTCACATTTTTTAAGAAGTTGAAAAATATGCCCATTTCCAAGAACTGGAAATTAGAAGAGAAAAATACAAAGCCATACTTCTGCTGTTACTTATTCTTATTCTATATTATTATTGTTGTTATTATTATTAATAATAATAATTAATTAAATCATAGGATAGGTGGTTCCTCATGCACTTCTTCCTTATCTTCCTATTTTTCTTATTTTTTAAGAAAAACTTGGAATGGAATGTGAAAAAATTGTACTGAAGGGCCACATGGCTACCATTACAGTAGAGATGCGATGTGCTCTGATTTCAGGGAACTTGTCTACAGTCTATTTCTAACAAAATGAACATAAGTTAACTGTTTTTGAGCAAACACATTTGGGTGCGTGCATGTGGTGAGGCGCTTTGGGACTCAAAATGTTTTTCCTTCCATGTTTTGGAAATAACTGCAGCAAAAAAACTTAGAGCAAAGATTAATGATGGTTTTCAAGATGTTGAAGTCTAAGATAGACTTTGGAATGGAAGTCAAAGTTTGAAGTCACGTGGAAAAAGATACTCTGTAAAATTGTGGTATTATTTAAACCAGCAGAAATTTTGTCATTGGCCTCAGTGGAATCAGAATTCTTCTGCTGAGTATAAAGGAAACTTTTGCTGTTATTTTACTATGTGATTTACTTTTGTAAATATGTGTAAAAGGATTACTACTCTAACTCTATTAAATGCTAGGTACCCTAAAGTCATGCTGCAATAAACTTAAAAGTTATTACCAACCCTAAAGAGTAAGCTCTTGCTAGGGGCATGATTTCATAGAAGTTTTAACATTAGCTATTTTTATATATTAAAAATATATAAAAACAAAAATATTGTGTTGTTATTCTGACTAGGACATACATATAAATATATATATATATATTGCAAAACAATTCCAAAAGCAAAATTAGGAAAAGTTTACCCTTCTTCTGTTAGTAGGTTTTTTTCCCTCATTTTTGTTTTCCTCAAAACATCATTCATTTTAGAAAAGAAAGACTTTCTGCTGTTGCTGCATTGAATGCTAAGCACATAATTCTCCTAAGCCCACAGTGAATAACAGAAACTAAGACCACTTTAGAAAAAATATTTTTACCAGTCAAGTATGAGGTTTCCTATTTTCCTTTTATGTAAATACTTCTACAGACTGTTGAATTGCAGAATCATAGAACACCAGATGGTGGAAGGGACCTTCTAAGGTCCCCTAGTCCAACCCCACTGCTCAAGCAGGTTCACCTAAAGCAAATTTCATAGGACCATGTCTGGATGGCTTCTGAATGTCTACAAGGGGGGAAGACTCCACAATGTCCCTGGGAAACGTGTGCCAGTGCTCTTACTGTCATAGTAAAAATTCATTTAATGATATTCAGAGGGAACCTGTGGTGCTTCAGTGTGTGCCCACTGCCTCTGGTTCTGCTGCTGGGTGCCACCGGCTCCATCCCCTTTGCACCCTCCCTCCACGTACATGTAGACACTAATAAGATTCCTCCAAGCCTCCTCTTCTCCAGGCTAAAGAGACTCAGTTCTTTCAGCCTTTCCCCATTGGAAAGATGCTCTGGTCTGTTGTCATCATGCTGCTTTGTTGGATTCTCTCCAGTCTGTCCATGTCTCTCCTGTACTAAGCAGTCCAGAACTGGACACAGGACTGCGGGTGTAATCTCTCTGGGACTGAGCAGAGGGGAAGGATCACCTCCCTCAACCTGTTGGCAATGCTTTTCCTGGTGCAGCCCAGGATACCATTAGGCCTCTTTGCAGCAAGGGCATGTCCCGTGATCAGCTTGGGGAATTGGTTTTGCCTGTGCCTGGCTTTGACAATACGTGACTCAATTCCATAAGGAGAAATTCTAGAAAGTCTCTCTAAACAGCAAGCTGTTTTCACTGATGGATGGTTAGCATGGAAGATGAAAATTTGTACAAATGTACAAAAATTTTAAATCTGTCCTATTAATCTAGCTGCACAAGGAACATGCAATAAACATACAGAAGTTTTGAGAATGTGGTTCCCTTCAAATGCAAACAACAAAGTCCACCATTCAGCTCCATCTTTACCAGAAACAATTGGTGCTATAATATTATGAAGAGATGAGTTTATTGAACAGTGATGTTCACATCCGTGTGCCAAAATCATGTGCTGTGGTTTTACCCAGATTTTCCTGGAAGGAGGATATCTTTTCTCTTATTTCTCTCAAGCTGCTATGACCCAGTAGGAATTACCTGCAAAACAAATTTTCTCACTAGAACTGTCAACAGCAGAAAAAATCCCTATGAAAATGAATAAATGAGGCAGTATCCATCAGCTGTTAATTTTGACAGTTATGCATGTGATTTTAGTGCTTGTTGTATTAAAAGAATCAAACAATAATCAGTGAAATCACGTAAACAGGAAATTATGTACTGTGGGCTCCAATTACAATAGAAAATTCACAGTTTTCCTGTGAGATTGCGTATGATATATTTTATATAATCTGAGATTTTTAGGACTTCCATTGAATTCATAAATTGATTAGTGAGCTTGATCCTAGATCTGTGCAGTCAAAAGTATTTGTCAGCAATTTTTATTCCCTTTTGAAAGTAGTAAGCTATAAGAGAATTCAAGTACTCTCTCCATATGCAAACAGATTCCTGTCAGCAGAGATAAATAAAATAGAAAGAATATTAGGTTCCACAGTTTTCTTTATGATTTCCTCATGTTTATTTAAAAGGAAGGTGGGGCTGTCAACTGACTTAGGAAAATTGTTGCGATTGCTTTTCACTTTTTCTAAGTAAATGGGTCTGGTTTTACTGTTTTCCTCTCAAAATTTGGTCATGTTTATTCAATTATAATATTTCTCTTCTCCTTCATTTAGGGTAAGAATCCTCTTCTCTTAGGCTTTAGCTGTGTTTCTCTTCCACCAAATGACTGAGTATTGTGAATATTCCACTAGTCTCTTCCAGTGTTAATCATACACAGAACTACAGTTCTATAACTCGCCTTGTCCATCAGAAAGGGAAAGGTGTTTTATAAGAATCTGTTGTTCATGTTTATTATGTGAAGATTTCCCAGTAAATACATTTGAGTTTTGTTATCCTCACATACTCAGGATCAGGCAAGATCAAAGGCAATATAAAACAATACTGCTTGAAGGCAGCAACATATAATGTGCTGCAGGAAAAATGTAAAAATTTTCTCCAGAGCTAATGATAGCCTTTTAACATTTGATTAATTCGAGTAATTGTGATAGTACCAAAATATTTGTTTTAAATAGGTTTAAATAGGTTTTAAATAGTATATGTGACATATATGCTTGTAAAACAGATAATGCAATTATATTTTTTATTTTGTTTAGTAAAAGGATATTTACTTTTTCATGTAGCGTGGAATGTCATCTTATAAATATTGCGAACTAGACTGCTTCAAAGTTATGTTCTAAGAAGCCAACCACACTATCTTCTATGTTAATTAGGTGATAAAGCTTAATTGATGTATTAAGGATAAAAAAACTTTGAGAGATCATATCATAACCTAAGAGTATTGCAGTTTTGATACCTTTTTTTGTTTAGTCACATCTATGCCAGCAAATATATTATCTGTGTATATAGAGAGATATGCAATCTATTTAAGTACTGTTATCTGTTAGAAATGGGTATTTTGATGTCATTTGAAAATGTGCACATTTCTATCATAAGTATGACTTTGTATCAGCGGAGATACTGTAGCTGTAGAAGACATTTGTGTCTTAGATTCTGACTGGATGCCCAAAAGTTGTGTATCTTCTGTACCTGATGCCTATAGATTTGTTCAATTCAGTTATAGAAAACTTCACTTTCACTCACAGGTTCTTTAATATTAGCAGAAAATTGTTCAGGAACTTTTTAAAAAGACAGTGGAGAAAACATACTAGACCGTGATGTTTTTATCCTTCTGGGAAAAGGAACAACCTTGTGGTTTTTTGGATTTTGAGTAGTGAAAAGAAAAAGACTCTCATAAGACGTTTGTAGACCCAAAATACACCAGCAGCATCAGTGAATCAGACAGGAACAAAATAAGCTCACCAACTGAGAAAAAGATTGTTACTTGTCAGCAACTTCATCCCCTACCACACTCATAACCTTCCCCCAAAACCCCAGAGACTTTTTTAGCATTTTTGAAAGACCTCCAGGTTTGGGTTATTTATTATTGCTACACACTCAGCCCTTCACCCATTCGAAGTAATTTTTGTTTGACATTGATTTCAAGCATAGTAAGATCAGATGCTAAATGGGCCTGGTTCCAGTTGCTTAACTTATATCTAGCAGAACTTTCTCACCAGAAAGCCTGTTGAGTCAGTAGAATAAATCTGAAAGTCAATGTTAATGATTCAGTAAGTGCTACTTGACTGAATTCAGCTAGTGTATGGATTTTATAATTCTGGAAATTTATAGTTCTGGAAAAACTTCTAATATGACATATAACTTAGTTTATTTTATTTTCAAGTATGTCAATTTCACATGAAAGCTGAAGCCTGAGTAAGGATACCAAACAGGCCTTGACTATTTGAGAGAGGACTGAGCAAAGGGCTAGTTATATTACTATATGCATGGAATAACTCAGAGTTACTGCTTAATATTTGAAGTTTGCTATAATTACCATTAAAGCACCTGACTAATTCTTTTTTGGGGGTTGTGTGGAGGAGTTAGATCTATAAATAATATCTTTCTGATTTTGAGAGAGACAAATGCCAGCACATACATCATCTGTATTCTGTTTCCATGAAGCGAGTAGCGTATCTGACCTAACGCATGCAAAATTTTCTGTAAAATTTCCATTGAACTTTGATCCCTAGGAGAAACACAGCACGAACCCAGTTCTGAGAATTTTAGGCAACATAGATAACTACATCTAACATACCTGGGTAGGCAGGTAAGAGCATAACAAACATGTGAGTACTTCAGTAACCCAAATTAGGGAGCCATTTCAGAAACTCCAGAATGCATGTCAGAAGTCATTCTAATCAAACTGTGGCAGATCTGATAGGTGAGCCGAGACATTGCACTGTTGCGTGGCTGTCACAGCTCACTGAAGGCAGAACATAGACTCACTGAAACCTTAAAGCCATTCAAAGGGCTTTTGCCCATGAACAACTGCCAAAATGGACTTTTAGGTAATTTGTATGTGCATACAAGTTTTAAACAAACATTGATTTCTGTAACTGGAAAACAGATTGTCTTTCAAAGCAAATTATTTTCACTGTTACAGTTTTTGCAAAGATAACTTTAAACGTTATTTCATATTATTATCGTGCCTTTGCATCTGTGGCCAGAGCTGGTACCTGTGAATACTGGTTGCTCTGTACTCCTTTTGCAAAGACAACTTTATACCTCATTTCATTTTGCTGTCATTTACTCTGCCTCAGCGGCTAGGCTGGTACCTACGAATACTGGTTGAACTGTCAGAATCAGGCAGGCTTTTAAGAAAATGAGTTTTGACATTCCTTTCCTTAAGATGATCCCTTGTTTTTCAATTACTGCTTTCTGACTTGGAGATTTCTTAAGGTAACCCTAAGTTTGTTCCCAGTCTGTCAAGCAGGTGGCAGCAATGCCACGTCGGAGCAGCTCCCGGCCCCTTTCCCTGACATCAAGTGTTAATGCAATTGACCAATCAGTGCTAAGATGATGGGAGGTAATTGGGTAATTGTATTTTACTGATCACAAGCAGAGAAAAGGGGAAGGGGGGGAAAGAAGAAGAGGGGAGGGGGGGGGGAAGAAAAAGGGGAAAAAAAAAAAAAAACCAAAAACCCAAAACAACCACAACAGAGGAAGAGGGGAGAAAACGGAAAGGGAGAAGGAGGTGTGTAGGCAGAGAGACCGGCCCTGGGACAATTGCAAAGCCTAGGGTGCCACTGAAAGGTGGGGAGTAACAGAAAGCCGGAGCGACTGAAAAGCGGAGCTACTCCCAGCGACAGCAGCAGCTGTCAGGAACTGGATATACACATACATGCGTCCCTACATGCACACACAGGGAGAATTCAGGCTGAAGCTCGTAGGAGGAAGGAAGCGTCTCGGCTGTGCAAAGGGCTATGCATGTCAGGGATGAAACCAAAAGCTGAAAGAAGCGGCTGCGCTCCTGGGACTGTGTCATCTTGGAAGGGAGGGAGGCAGGAAGCAAGGAAGAAAAGGGGGAAGATAACTGGCATGTGGAAGAAGATGGGAGACTAACTCACTGCTGTGCAGAAGGGAAATCCAACTTGTACATCTGAAATACACCAGGCTCAACTTGGAAATGAGATCAGACCTGCATTGAAACACAGAAAGGGAGGAAAAGGGAGGCAGAGACGGGAGAGCTTTTATCCTTCTTCCTGTCTCTCCTTCCCTCTCTCTCCTCAAAGAAGAACTGGAAGTTTATCGGTCTCGGTGCTTCTGGATTCATAAAACTGCTGGACAAAAGATGGAGAGGAAGCTAAATGAAAAGCAAAGGGTGCTTCTGAAATTTACAGCTTAGAGGACAAATCCCATCTTCCCGGGTTTCTTTGTGCCCCATCGGGGGAGTTTTAACGTCTGAAGGATTTTGAGAAGTGGGGGGGGGGAGGGGGGCAAAGGCGAGAGTGGGCGTTAAAAATACCCATCCCAAGTGTTTAAAAAATAATGAGGTGATGGATTTATTCTTGACAGCTGGTGGGAACCTTGAATTTTTCTCTACTCCCTCCCTCCTTCATTTCATTTAATGTGAAATTATGAAATTGCAGAGGAGTTGGAGGGAAGGCAAAAGGATATAACGTGGAGTTTGAAACAAGGAGAGGGTGCTGATGCTGTGGATTGCTGGCTTCTTGCCGAAATCAAAAATCCAATTGCGCACTGGGTTGTGATTGGAAATCTAATCAGATCTTTGGAGAGGGGGGAAAAGGACTAAAAGTTTATTGTTTTGACAGACAGGAATAAAAATTTAAATGCTAAAGGAGATTCTTCTCTAAAGGAGTGTGGGGGAATAGAGAAAAAGAAGAATGGGAATCCCTATTCTAATGTGGAGACACATGGATTGGATAATTGATAGTGCAGCAAAGAAGGGGGAAAAAGAAAATTGCCTGGCAAGACCTGGATCTTAAGTGTCACAACAAAATTACATTAAAAGAATACAGATGGAGGATTGCTTAAAAGGAAATACAGTTATTTCTGCTCTCCAGAGAAAAAACAAATAGAGAGCAATGGGGAGCAGTGGAGCCAGAGAGGCAGAAAACCTCCGAAAAAGGAAACTAGGCAAACGATCCACAGTGGAATGAAAAGTTTCGGAAAGGAAAAGGACCATTCATCCTCTGCAAAGATTTTTGGTTTTTTCATGTTATTTTAAACCACCATTCTTCAGTGAAGGCAACCATCAACACTACCACTACAGAAATTTTAAGAAGAAAAGTTGAAAGCCACAGAGAAAATAAAGGACAGAGAAGAAGAAAACAAAATTGCCAGAGGGGGAGAGTTCAGCAGTGTTGGGTTGGATTGGCACCTGTATGGACTGAAATTGCTGGGAAATTGCATTTGGATATCCTTTTTTAAATTTCCTTTCTTGTTTTTAATTTTGGTTTGGTTGCTGAAATGAAATAGTTTTCTAACCCCTCCCCCACCCTGGTTTTTCATAATCGCTCGGATTTCCAGCTGGATAGTCTTTGAGGATACAGTGAGTACACTTTCCATTTTATTATTTTTTGGAAAAGGAAATGTGCCCCATTGCCTCTCTTCTTTCATCCTTATTTCTCCTTTTTCAGTCTTTCCCCCCACCTGAATAAAGAACCTGTCTGTATTTTGATAATGGCTGGAGGGGGGTGGTTGGGAAGAGAGAAGAGAAGGAATGAGGATAGAACTGAATTCTCACAGTAGCTCAAATTCCTAAAACTCGAGCCTCGGTAGGATGTTGCAGACACCTGCCTGTGTGTCTCTATGGCATTTCTAAATGTTCACTAGCAAAGAAATCTTTTGATAAAGCCCTTGCAGTGAGTGGGGGGTGCTGCCTGATTGCCCAGCCTCTACAAACAGATGCACATTGCATAGAATTAGATGCACAGAGGAGGTTTATTTATTTAGTAAGTGTTTAAAATAGTTCAAGGCTCTAATTTGAATGCTGGTATCCAGTCTGACACTGCAGATCAATATGGTGTATTAACAGGAACAATTTATAATCAAGGAGGGAGGCGAAGGGTGGCTTTTGGCGGGAGTGAGGGGGTTTGGGGCAGGGGCTTTTAATGGATTTTGAGGACACAGCTCTGAGAGAAATGGCATGTTTTACTGTCTATTGCTATAAAGGACAGTAACAGGCAGAGAGAGGACATTCTTCTATTGAAGGGGAGTTTAGGAAACTGCTGTACTAGCCACCCATGCCCTCCAGATCTCCTAGGAAATTCTTTGTGATTTTGTGATGAATCCTCCAGGGTCCCCTAGGACTTTCATGGCAGTTGAAAGAGATTTACTTTGATTGACAAGCAGTGAGAGGATACTGAGTTGTTAGGAGATTTATTTTTTTTTTCTTATGCTGATAATGAAAATAATTTAAAAGTGGCATGTAGATGGTGGGGCTCACAAATTAGCAATGTTGTGTGACAGACCAGTAAATTTCTCTTCCTTCCTGGAGACATGTCGTGTGGGAGTGTGGAATAAAGGGAGGATAGCATGATGTTTAAAATAGAGGTCCATGTTTTCCTGTGGGGAAGAGTGCTACTTCCGTCCCCTCTCCTGGCATGACTGCATAGCTTGTGGGTAGGGAGTTTTCTTCCTTTTTCTTCCCCTTCTGTCCTCCCTCACCTCTGCCCTCTTCAACCTTGGCCTTTCCATGTTAAGGCTCCAGCTGAAGGTGTTAGGCCAAAACTGGTGCAGAATGAGAGGGAGAAACAGCTAATTCAATGAGCCATTGAATAGGAATGTTTTTTTTTTTTTTTTTTTTTGGCAGGCAAGGTGCAGAACTACCTTTGCCACTCAGCTTACTTTTCTCTAGCAGCAATACTCTGGAGAAGGGGAAAGCAGTCAGGAAGGAAAGAAGTGTTGGTAGATCCAGATTTTAGCTCTTTTATTTTCTAGCAGCATTTCTCACTTCGCAAGTTGCTTCCATGAAACAATACAAAACAGGACTGTAACTTCCCTGGATAAATATACAAATAAATATTAGCCTCCTCCTTTTTCCCCCCTTTCTCCATTTACTTACATCACTACTGTTACTTCATGTAAATGTCCTAAATCTTTTGGCATAATGGAAAGGAGAACTTTTCCCTCTCAAATGTGTCCCATGTGCTTCTGTTTGGAGGTCATGCCTCTTAAACATTGGCTACTCGAAAAGGATTAAGGTTTAGGGTTCAATTCTGCTCCTAAGGAAATCTCTGGGAGTTTTTGTTTGGCCACGCGAACAAATCAGACCCTTTGTGTAGTTGTGTTGAGAAAAAGAAGGAAGCAGGCACAGCAAAAATTGTTCCTTCCAGCTCCAATTACTCTCACCCTTCTCAGTATAGCCAAATTGTTTTAGTATGAAGAACTTTAGCCTCTTTTTTTTCCCTGGGCCCATGTTTCCTGGTGGGACATTAAATGGGTAATAAGTTTGTCAGCATCTGAAAATAAGTGCAAAACTCTCTCTTGTTCATTCCTTCATGGATCATGATAAGTCTGTGCCCTATTGTGGGCTACACTTACATCAGCAGTTGCAGTAACAGAAAAGCTAAATTTATGTTAAGCTGCTGCTCAGTAATTACTGAAGGAAAAAGAAGCTGGCTAAGGAAAAGGCATCTCCAAGCTTTTCCCTGGATTGCTGTCAAGTGAACACATAAACAGAAAATTTGATAGAGCAGCTCTAGTTTTTGACAATAGAAAGCTGTCATAGGTGCCCCATTCATTTTGTACAATAACTAGCAGGAACATTTTCTTGACGTGATAAGGAAGCACTGGGAAAATTAGTCACCAGTTTGGGCTGAAATAGGCAAACCTTGTCAACATTAAAAAGCTAGGGATGTGTGTCTGCTTCCAAAGAGGCAACGGTTTCACACTTCAGTGAATCATTCACTTAATACAGTAGCCAAAAGACACATGGAACAGCCCAGAGTTTAACTCATTCAATATCAAAGTGGGAATGAGTATAGCATTTCTCAGGATTTGTGCTGAGGCTTATCCAGAGCCCAGAGGGCATAAAATACATAGCCAAAAACATTCATCCAAGCATCCATCTAAGTGAGAAGCAACATATCTGCTCAACCAGAGGCCGGAGCTGGCTGTCTCTGCTACTTCCCTTGCAGGTGTCTGAGCACAGGTGTGTCATTCAATAGCATATGCTGGTCCTGAGGGCTGTCTCCTCTTCAAGCCATGGATATTTTTAGTAGTGACCCCAGGCAGCTGGGATTTTGGAACTGTACAAGGAACCATTGTATATTTAAGCCCTAAATGCTTGTGCAGGAGCAAAGATAAAGCTGTATTGGAAGTTCCTGCTCTTATTCTAATTGTTTTCCAGAAGGTCAGATATCATATACCTCGAACTTCAGTCAAAGTGTAAGTTATTAATGCAAGGGGGTGGCTGGTCTGTGTCTTTTCTCATGTCAGGGATGATTTGTACTGATCTAGAATTGAAGCAGGTTCAGTTTGCTGGAGTGGCAAATTTTGTGTCACAATATCTCCTAGCCTGATACCACTGACAAGTGAAAAATAGGCTTTTAGATTAGGTGAGACTGAAGAAAAAATGCTGTAGATGTGAGCCAGTACAAGCAATTGTGTGGGACTGGAGAAAAACAAAGGGATTCCAGAGGTGTTGCTATGGCTTCCTATATGTAGGCTTTAAAATTATTTGCCTGTGACCTAAAAAGCTGTCTCCCATTTGGCATGAAGATTCTTGCTGGTGCAATATGAGGCAGGAAGATTTTGGATGGGGCTCAGGACAGGATTTTAGCACATTTTGAGAGCTTGGTGCTGGTGAAATTCCCAAGACAGGCTATCCAAGTTGCAGTGTATTCACTGAAGGAGTGCAGTGTGCACAGCAGCACTGTGTGAGAGAGAGAGAGCCTCCATCTCGGTCTTGCCAGAGTGGCTTCATGTTGGCTGGAGATGTGCCTTTGTTTCTGATGGCTAGTGAGGGAACAAGGGGAGAAGGAAGGGTGCTGAAATTAGTGCTGTTTTCAGTGTGGGATGAGAATTACTTTGAAGATACGCAATTGGCACCTATTAAGTATTTTCTAGAGTAGTCAAGCTGACTGGATTTCGGGTTACTATTCTCAGGGGCCTTTCAGCATTGCCAGCTGCTCTGTGAAAATCATAACGAAAAGCAATCCCCCTTCAGCCCCCACAGGCCAATCCAGATGAGGATTTAGGAACAGCAGCAGCCATGCTGATCTGGAAGGCAGCCTTGCAGCATGCTTGAGTCTAGCAGCTTGGACTAGGAGCTGCCCTTGGAAAGGATCCTGCTTCCACTTCCTGTCATGGCAGAAGACATTGGGGATTGGCTTGTGACTCCTTAGAGTGTTTTATTTAATGATTCTATTCAGAAAAAAGGGTACCTGTTATTTAGCTGTACTATCATGGTCATTTTCTTCCTCCTAAGGGGTAGAAATGGGGACACAAGAGGGGAGAGATGATTATGCCAGTGGTGTGTTTTAGTTGCATATTCCCAAGCTGCAATACATGGAAGTGAATTAATGTGTAGTTCCTGGTAGGGGGCCTGGATACTTTGCTATCTGTTAGCAGAAAAGGCAAAAATCAGACGCTTGTGCATGCACACAATAAAAGAGGATCAGGATTTACATTTGGTATCCAAGGAAGCGAGAGCAGAATCCTGCAGGGCTTTCTGTTCATTGTTTAAATGTTGCCATAGCGATATCTCAGGGCACAAGTTACATGTTTTCCACTTCTGGAGTTGAGCTTTCCTTCCCTCCCTCTCTCTTTCTATCTCTCTCAATATTCTAAACTACCAGGAATATCTCCACAGCAGAACTTTGCACAGCAATAGGAAAAGGTGCTTGCAGGCTGCATTATCTGATGGCATATCGGTCTGTATGCTCTTCACTGATACTTGCTAATATGTTAGAAACCAAATTAGGAGGAATTTGTTGGATAGAAGTGCAGTGTAAGACTTGTTGTTAGGCCATTGAGCATATTACAATATTTTCTGTAGTGGTGATATGTTAATTGGATAGCTGCAGGCAAGCAAAGTGTAGCAGTCGCTGACAATTAGAAACAACAATGAACTTTCCAGGACTGAATCTATTCTTTGGGCATATTAAAATACATTAAAATGCAGGTATATACCATGGCTTGTGTAAATTTAAATACTAACACCACTGTAATTCTTGAAATTCTGTTTTCACAGTGCTAAGACAAGATTTACCTTTGCTGCTTGTGAAAGGGAGAGAGGCAGCATCAGATCACTGAATAAAATCTACCATAGATTTGCTGCCAAGCTTGTACTTGTTATGTCAGGACTGTGGGGGAGCAATATAACCAGGAACCAGCAGAACTGAAAAGGAAATGAACCAACCCCAAAACAGAGCAAAAGATTCCATCAACAATTATTTCACTTGCAACTAGATAAAGCTTACTCAGAAGTATCACAGATGAGTTAAATCAATGATGTTTTCTCTGCAAACCAGCAGCAATTCAGAGCATTCATTAATGGTCTTTGTGTTTGAGGAATCAGTTATTTGACAGCTACGGGATTATGGGATTCAGGCAGTCCTGTGCATTAAAATAATCCTCAGAAATATGGATGTGATTTCCTTTCATAATTGTATGGACAGTATTGTATGACCTTACTTCTAGAAGGCCCAGGAGTTGGTGCTTTTTCTTCACCATGCATATAAGAATGATTGCCCAAAGGATCTGACCCGATGCAAAAAAAACAGCGGTAGTAAATTTCAGAAATTATTAGTGGTCTTCAGATCTGCAGCACATTTTGATTTTGCTTACAAGCCTTTCTTCACTTTCATGGCAACAATCTCTCCCCTCGCATGCCATGTTACATGGGAAATGAAGCCAAGCACGTAAAGAGCCTGGTTATCCTTGTGGCGGTGCAGCATGAGTCATAACAGTGCAGGTTTCCTCACGCTACTTGTCATAGCACCTTAGTCATGATCTTAAGATAAACACTTATCTTAAGACCTTCAGCAGGTGCTAACTCTGTTCATGTGCTTTGAACTTACCCCAGAATCTTTGCAATGGGAAAAAGATGGTAATCTGTGACTGGAATGGGGGGTACTCACCTCACTTCTCATGTGCTGTGCCCACTGATCAAATTACTGAAGATCACCAGATTCCATTGTCTTGATTGGAGCTTATGGCAGGGAGTAGAGGATGAAAGTTTCGTCATATTGGATCTTCATCAGCTATATCAACATTTATATCTATATATATATATATATATATATGATATATATATATATATATATCAACATTTTGCTTTCTTGTTAATCTCCAAAACCAGCTGTTAGTCAACTATTCACATAAGAGAAGAAGATGAGTCTCTCCATGAACTGGTATAAGTGAGACTTAATTAATTAAAAGGATTGAGGTTTTTTATTCACTAATGCCCATTTTTTGGTCTTAATTCAGCATTGTAATGTGTACGAGCTGATTCTGTAGCAGCTCTTCCATGCAACCAGTTTAATTCATTTTACATTCCTTTTTCTTCTGTTATCGTGAGAAGATAAACCCAGTTTTGGTCCAACTGATCTCAACTGGATATTTAGTAATTACTTCAGCAGGACTGATCTCGCTGTGTATGTTTTTGTTTTGTTTTTTCTTTATTTCCAGAGATAACAGAATAAGTATTTATATTTACAGACATAAAAAGATGATCTGAATACCATTTTCAGTTAATATGCTTCAAGCTTCCAAATTTTGAAAGATTCCATATTCCTTTTGCCACCCCTGCTGATATTCCAGGTGTCAGTGCATCTTTTTCATCAGTATATAATGTAATAATTGGTGAATTAATCTCACTGCCACAGCAAAACCTCTGCTTATATTAACAAAACCACCTGTTTTTGAAATGACATATTTTAGGTCTGAATTCTCGGTCCTTAGAATGGTGTAATCTCTGTATTGACTATTTACATTAATAACTGAATATTGTGATGTTATAATCAGTTTAACAAAAATGCTAGTTTTCCTTTTGAAATCTAGAAGACGCTTTGCATGGACAGAAAGAAGAGGGTCAGGGAATCATACCTTTTCCTCCCTCAATACATGCAAGCTTCAAATGAAGTGTGCAAAAATTTATTGAATTCCATGAGCTTCTTTGCCAAAGGGCATATATGCTGTGTTAAGAGTTCCTTACTTAGCTGTTTGGTTTTACAAGGATTTTCTTTGCCCCTACTCAGTTTGTGAGCCCTCATTGGACAGGCAGGTTCTTCTACAAGTGCTTATACATTATTTTTGCAGAGGAAAGCTTTTATATTTGTTGCATCCCTTAAAGAACTGAGGTTCATTTTTGTTAAGGTTGTTGATGACACAGCTACTGGAGGGGAAGGATGGTGACCCCATTAGCCTTTCAGGTTGCTCATATGCAGTGCACAGTCTACTACTTCAATAAGAGTTTTATTGCATTTAACGCCCGTGTGAATTTTGACTGTATATGGTGCAGGGAATTAAAACCATAATGGATTTCTCCTCTGAACCAGAAGAAGGTCAGAAAACCTTCACGTTCCGTGAATGTTCACGTTGATATCCCTCTTTCTGTAATGTACATTTTCCTGAGTAGTCTGGCCCTGAAGATTGAGTTACATACATTAAGTAAAGGCCTGGAGGTATCTGTTAAAGACTACTGAATCAAGCCATAGTGGAGGATGGCTTAGTCCTTAGGTAACTTTCCATAACATGTGGAAAAAATAATTGCAATTTTAATGGGAAAATTCAGGTTTGGGGATATATACGAATATCTCATGCAGTGGTAGTAGAATGTCATTTCAAGTTACAAAGAAGTATGGATAATAAATTCCTATCACAAAAGGTATTGCATCTAATTTAAAGTATAATCTAGATAAGATTTTTTTTGTGGCAAAGAAAGATGAAGTTGATGATTGCCTATGGCAAATCAAAGATGAAAAGAAGTCAATGCTGCTGCTTCAGAAATACCTATCTTCTAAACCTGAGAAAAATGAGGAGAAAAAGTGATTGGAAAGGATATATAAACAGAAGGCTGTGAATATAAACTGGTCAATTTCTAGGAATATACTGTTTTGCCATAGAAAAAACCCAAATTATGACTTTGAGTCCATCTGGTACAAGGAAGAGGAAGTAAAAATTTAACAATTAAACCAAAACAGGTACCAAAATAAAGCAGTACATAGTAGGGGAAAAAAGAGGAAATCATATAACAACCTCTATAAAAAAATAAGGTATAAGATGAGTACAATTGATGCCACAGGAGAGAAGTGTTGTGATTATCTGGTAGTCTTAGAATACCCCGGAAACAAGGAACTACTGCTGTTATTTTTGTTGTTTTTTGTTGGCCACATCCTGTGAAGAGCTATTGGCAGTAGTGATGCATAACTGTCATTAATATTTCTATTCTGTATCTGGAAAAAAATGTTATTAAAATTTTTTATCATGAAGGGATTTTGAGGAATATTTATTAGGGGACAAATATTCTTAAATCAACAGTCTTGTTTTACTTTTTCAAAAAATTGTCCAGAGTATGTATCTAGAAAACATTCTAATGATACAAGTGAAACTTGTACGGACTTGGTAACCACTGACCATTTCCCGTGACGTAAATTTTGGGCCAAGTATCTGAAAATACAGTTTGGGATTCAACTGGTGGAAACTTAAGGCAGGTAAAAGTTTGATGTCAATAGTATGGTATTACGGGAAGTATTTTCTATCAAGCAAACAATTTGACCCTTTTATACTGCCTGGCTGGTAGATAGAAGTTACCATGAAAATAAAGTACACTCAGATTTTAAAAAACACAGGATTCTTAAGTAGCTTACAAGCACTTGTGAGATGTTTAAAAGTAAGTATTCTGAGGAAATATTTTTTAATGGGTTATAAAGATGTTGCAACTCTTTTTACAATAATTGTACCAATGTTCTAGACAAATCATTGACGGAAAATTACACTTGATACAAGTGTAGAGCCCACAGTTAGCAAGATGGCCTAGATAAGAACGGCTGTTAGGATGGGTATGTCAGGTAAACTGGGTGAATAAGATTAACTGAGCTGAGAGGACAGTTCCCAAAACTGATGATGCTAAAGAGGAGAATTGAAAACAAAAACAAACCCGTAAAGTATGAAAAAGCACAAATATTCCTCCAATAATAAAAAAAACCCCAACCAAACGAGCAAAAAAATATGAAATAAAAGCTTGAATAAGTGGCTGAAAGAAGCATGAAGCTTTTAAAACATGAATGGCTGGACAGGTTAGAGAAACAGAGCAAAAAAATGTATTTGATGCTGCCAGACACTGACCCCTTTCATTGCAACCTTTGGTTTGGTCTGACTGAGCTGCGCTGTGCACAGTGAGGAGCCAACATCCATCTGGTGGAGTGACTGCACAGGGTGATCTGCACCTTGTAAGAGCAGGCATGAACTGGGAGATAGCACAGGCATTGGCAGGTAGCATGGGACCACCCAGAGCTGGAAACGCATGTGTCGAGAGGCAGAGTGAGCAAGCAGGGGAACCTGCACTCCCAGAAATGTGGATATGCTCATAACCGGCACGGCCTGTGAGGATATCTGAGTGATGTTTCTTCATGGGATTAATTACATCAAGGTTTTTTAAAATTTTTAGGTATTTACTGCTGTTTTGTAGGTATCTAGTATGGTGGTTTATTCGTTGTATTGTTGATCTTGAGCTGGAAGTGAATGCAAGTTATTTAGAGGTCATTGACTATAGTGATGTGATTTCAATCACATGAATTGAAAAGTTTTTCCTTGAGACCAAGTGAGGAAGCATGATAAATAAGACAGGCATACTAAGTGATATTGGATGCAAAATGTTACATATAAGAAGGACAAATTCTGAATGAGGGACACTCATCTGTAAAAAGAACTCTGAAAAGGATTTGAGATCACAACAGGAAAGAATTTCCACATGAGCTCCCACAGTGATAGTGTTAAAAAATACTATGTCATGCCAGAGAAACAGAATAGGGATTTTAACAATGTCAGTGGGAAAACTGGAATGCTATTTGAATTTGTCCATATTTTAAAAATTTTGTCGAAAAGAATTGATACACAAAAATACTCAGTGCTGAATAAAAATAAAAATAGTAATAATAATAATAAAAATAAAATAGTACTTTAACATTAATCTATTCATTAAGAAACTCAAGAACTGATGTGATTAGTTTAAAAAGAAAAAATATAGATGTTTAAATGGTTTGTAATATGCCAAATAAAATTCTAAGAAGAAACAATCAATGAAAGGTGAGGTCTCATAAATTCATATTAGAAATTAGGGGATAATTTTAATGTTTTTAATGTTTTTAATGTTTTAATGTTGAAAATAATTTACCAGTTTTTAAATCAGTGAAGAAGTATTTTCTCTGTCTCTTGGGGTCCTTATTTTTGTGGAAGACTGTTGTAGTGAAATATGCCTTGTTGTGTTTTGTATATTTTGGTAATTCAGAAAGGCAGAGTAGATGATTCTGAGGTGCCTGTACCCTCAGCCTGTGATCCTGCAGGTAGAAGGAACATAACCTGGACATCTATAAGCAGGCTTCCAATCCTGTCATCAACATATATGTGTAGCTTGCTATCAGCAAAACACCCCAAAGAATTTCACTGTGCAGTCCATCATTCCCTCTCTGCTGAGATTGCTGTCAGAACACCAAAGAAGTTTTTGGGTCATCTGCTGCTTTATGACAGTACTCTGGCTCAGTACCTCAGACTTCAGCTTGGTTGGAAAAATGTCCTTTGAAATCTGTGAATTTGTCAAATCTGAAGTGTTCCATAAAGATGAATTTTGAAGGCTGTGCTGTGGGTGAACAAATACCGTGTGTATTTACTTGTTCACTTGGTACCCAAGCTTCTACCTCCTTTAGAGTTCCCTTCATAGTGTAGAGGTTTGCAAGTGTTTAGGTGTTGTACTTCTGAAACTGTCTTTTCAGCAACCTGGGCCTCCAGCCTGAAGAAGTCCATTTGTTTAAGCTGATCCAGGTGTCCAACATCTAAATCAAAACCAACCAAAATTATTGTCTCTGAGCTTGCATCCAGTTTAGGTTTCTGATATGAATCCAGATATGAACTTTCACAATAGTTGGTCAGATGGTATCTATTCTGCAATAGAAATAGTCTGGAATGGACTAAATATAGAGGTGTCAAAGTTGGCACATCCAACATGCTCTCTGCTTAATGACACTAAAGATTGCTTTGAACACATCCTTTTCTTGCTGTGAATAGCTGCTAAGTATTTCAGACTGGAAATGTGCTTTTCTGTCTTCATGAAATAACTCAATTTGTGGACTTGATTTTACTTATTTCTTTTGCTAATTCATGTCTTAGGTTTGGGAAGACAGAGAGGAAGACAAAGGGAACTTTCCCCTTCATCTCTGCATAATAGCTTCTGGTAGTGTAGGTTGAAATCACATGCAGTCTCAATGGGCTATCTTCTCATATTTCTAGTTACTCTTCACCTTCCTTGGACACTGTTCTAAACACTTCTGAAGAAAATTGCCGATGGAAATCTAAAATCCATACACATATTTCATACTTACTGGTGAGGTAGTTGTTCACTTTCTTTGCTTAGAATTCTATGGTCCAAGTAAATTTTTTCATATAAATTGGGTTTCCTCCATTCATGAGCCTTCCTGGAGTAGTGTACAGTTTAATTGTTACAGTTGAGTGTAGCTATTCTGAAAGGTAGTGGAATGTGGGAATGTATTCTCTGAGGTAGCAAAGGGCATTCCTAATGTTAGGAAGCTCTGGGTGAGGTTAGAGACAAAGTTATACTTTTAACCATGATACTCTTTTCTGAATTGTTCTCCTTTTTTGCTCCCTTTACTGTACCCTGCCTTTGGATAGATAACACTTCTGCAGGAATTATAAAAATGAATTAGGTGATCTCATGTGCATGTTTATAGGAGAAAACAGTGTGCATTACATGAATATAGAACACTAACCAGCACTGAGCTTGCACGAAGATTGCTGGCATAGCTAGTGCATGGTAGGTTATATTATCCAAAAGCACTGTTAATAATGACTGAGAATGTCTGTCTAGGTAGTCAGTGTAGTAATCAGCATTTTGGAAATTCATATCCCATCTTAATCCTTATGCATTATTCCACATGTGTGTTCCATATAGTGTAGTCCTGGATTTTCAAGGAAGGAGGCTCAATATCCTTTACTGTTCTCTTACATTGGAAACCAGTAAATTTCCCTGCTACTGAAATCCTGCTAAGAATGGTCCTTTTCTCTTACCTCCCTCCCAGTCCCTTCTCCAAATTCTCTTGTCAGAGGTTCGTGTAACTGCTTCTCAAACCATTGACCTAGCCTGGGACCAGCCACATGGTTACAGAGACCAACATGGACTTGGTTTACTTACTAGGAAATCTAACTTTGATAGGGCTGCTCCGCAGTCCTTGACTAGAGTTCCTTATGAATATTGTCTGGCAATAGCTCATCTCCTCCCAGTGGCAGCAGAGTTCCGAAGCTCTTTCTGTCATGTTGTGCTTCCAAAGAGTACTTTGCTGTCTGAGGTCTCTGGAAGGTTAGAACTATCATTGAATGATCATGGCACTGTGGAGAGGTGTCTGAGGAGACTGGAGGAAAGGAAACTTGCCTGAATCTGAGCATTTCTGTAGCTCTTTTTAATGAAAATTTAAAAACTTCTAGGATACAACACTCTTCTTGTCAGCTTTTCTACGCAGATGGAGCTATGGACCAAAATGAAACCTCACTGAAACTAAAACAGATTCTATATTGAGGCAAAAATGTACTAGAGGAGCTGTCAGTTTAATTTCACTGGTATGAGCTGAACTACTTTCACTGCTAAAGCTATATATTTCTGTAAGTGTATGTATGTGTGTTTAAGTGGATAGATTGCTCTTGAAAGTTTTGGAGTGCATTTGGCCTTATGACATATTAAAGTGATGATTCTTTGCAACTCTGGTTGCACTGTAGAAAAGTAGCAAGGAAATAGTATTTTTTATATATATTTAGCAAAGCACCCGCTTCCGCATTTTTTTTTTTTTTTTTGTAGGAATGGGATATAAATCTGCACACATTTGTTATGTAGATCTCAGATGATTTCTAACACTGACTACATGGCAGTTAGGTAAAAAAGGAACTGCTTTCAGAAAGGTTTAAGAATGAGTTTTTCCCACAACAAGTAATAAAACTATCACGCCCCCCTTCCCAAAAGCAAGAATATAGATCTTGTTTCACATCTTCCTCCCCTCTATCATTTCAAATTATACCTTTTGAAAGGAAAATGCAATTAGGATATATGTTTAAATACAGTGGAATGGTCAGTCTTGTGAGCACCACTAGAGATTTCTTGACTCTGACCTTTCTGTGGCCTCTTACTCATTGTTTGAAACAAACAACACAGACTCTATGTGCTCATTTTTACCTCTCTGTAACTGAGGAGAAATTACATTCGCATATTGCAGGACAGATCCTTCCACAATGTATACAGCCAACACTCTCTATTTATAAGAGTTCAGACATCAAAACAAGTTTATTGTAATTTAAGAAGTGGGAGTGGGATTTAAGAGGAGAATTTGTGAATGTAAGATTTAAGTTGCGTGAAAGGTACTTGAATAAAAGGCCTTTTTTAAGCACAGTTTTTATTACAATCTGTATCACCATATATAAAACAGTGTTTCAGTGCAGAGTAAGATTAAAACAAAAATATATATACATCTTTTATCTTAAATATTCCATTCATTAAATAATTCCGGAGACACGGGTCAATTTCTTTTCTTGTATTTCCATTGTTAAGAAAGGTTTTTCCTGATCTGCCCTATTTTATATTCAGACTCTTAGTAACCTTTTTCGTACTGACTTACTGTACTCTGGGCATAAATTGAATTGCACAAAAAAACAAACAAAAAATTCCTTCCCTAAAATTAAGCAAGATCACAAGCCTACCAATTCTTACTCTTAAGAGCAGATAATTGCAAACATAAGCTTATTTAAATATTGCTTTGATATTCTAGCTCTAAACAAGTAAATAAGGAGTATTCAAGCAAAGCCTTATCAGGCTTTCTGCATATTTTACACCAAAATTATTATTCATTTATTTTAGTTCATACAATATAATGGTTTAAAGCACAAACTCTGTTTTCCCTTGGGCACTGTGAAATTTTATCTACTCTGTCAATTGTCAGTTTTCACAAGCACTAAAGATATAAAGTTTTTTTTGTCATAATTCATAGTGTTGGTTGCTTCCATTTGAAATGATGTGTCAGCTTGTTATACATTTAGTAGATGAACCACTTCCTACTGATGGATGACAAGTTTCTATAGTACTCTATTAATATAGAGATGTCCCTTTTTCCTTGAACCCAGGACACTGATTTCTTTACTTTGTCTTACTGGAAGGTTAGGACCAAATCAATGGCAAAGACCTAGGTGGCTAATTGCCAAGTATAACATATCTGCAAGAGTCTATAAAAGTTTTGGCTGTGGTAAGGCCTAGGACCTGATGTAGATAACCTTATTTTTTTTTGTCAGAGGTATTTAGTCATGAGAGCATTTGCTTATTGATTCATAGCAAACATGCATGGAAAGATGTAAAGTCAGCAACGGGTGTTGTGCATTGTTATTGAAATGGTAGCGTAGTCTCTGATACTAAATCATCTCCTTTGAACCTACTCTCTAGTTCTGCAGACACTCATCCTCTCCCTTCTCTGCAAATAAGCAGATGGGGAGTATGTGGACTTCAAAATGTGACTCAGAGGTCAAGAGATTTAGAGTCTCGGGAGGGAAGTGAAATTCACAGCTAAGGACAATTTACTGTGACCAACCTACCCCCAGGAAACTCCCAGCACAGCCAAAGGGCTTGGTGATGTCTCGATTTCTCACATTGTCAGTTGCCATGAGTTTGCACAGGAAGGCATGTCTGCTACTGAATTAGAAATACTCAGATGAGTAAAAAACTGTTTATTTGAGGAGTTTTCAAGATCAGAGGTTTGGCTGAATGTAAGGTTTCCAGTGTACTGTGCCTCTACATAAATCACCACTTATAAATTGCAAATTTAGTAAAATAAAATTTTATCAGACTTTGGGAGAGGGAAAAATGTAGTGTTAGGTTCCTTCCTTTTTTTCACTTTTAATATTATTTTTACTTTTATTTTTCCTTATGACTCTCTCTGGAGGTAACAACACAATTAAAACACTGAAATGGTTATCACTTGCATACTTGCCTCTGCTTGGCACACTGAGTATCTTTTATGAATTGAATTTAACATAGAGTCTTTGTCTTTTGGTGCTGGGGTACTTGGAGTACCTTTGGTGAATTGCTTAACTGTTTATTGATTTCCTAATTTTTTCTGGGTTTTATTCTTTTTTTCTCCCCCTCTTAACTTCATCCTCTTTTAAAAATTCTGGGAGAAGTTTACATTAATTTAGAGGTCTTTATCAAAGTTTTGTGCATTGTGTAAATTCCATGTTGCCAGAATGATCAGGGTAGAAGTTACACAGAGGTACCTCAACAGTTAACTACCCAAATAAAGGAGAAATTGTCCACATGTTCAGAATTCATTTCTCACATTGGAGGCAGAAGATAGTTATGGTAAATTTTGCAACAGGCTACTCCCACAGGGTCATATTTTATTAAACTGAGAAAATTGGATGAGTCAGAGCCATGACCGTCTAGGAATTTAAAGAAAATAATTGACACTTTTGTCTCCTAAACATACTGTATTTTTCTTTATTTTTGTGGTGGGTGTTAGGTTAAGAGATGTCTGCATAAACTTCAGCTGATGAAGAGAACAAGATGGTATTTTTTTTTTTTTTTGCATTTTGCTTTGGTTTGCATTCCACAAAGGAGATCTGCTTCATTCTTGACTTTTCTACACATTATACTCCTCTCCTTTGCTGTTCATCAAAAAATTCCTGACAGCATTACTCTGTTTTTTAAATCCATCTGATTTGCCTCTTCTGTAATAGCAGAGTTGTTCCACTGTTATGCTAATAGTGTATGTGCAACAGTGGACTCACAGTAGAAAGCTAAAGGACTGCTTCAAATTTTAGTATGGCAAATTTCCCTCCACCCTCTGAGTTCATAAATGAAAATAATTGGGCTACAATGCCAAGAAATTAGTATCCTAACACAACTCCACAATGCTGTGAAAACATAGTATTGCATAACTATGATTCCACTGAATGGTATCATTATGACTAAAATTATCTAACGTTGTGTTGCCTTTTTGTTTAAATCTGGCACGAATCAGACTAGCTCACCATGGTACACAATACGTTTTCTAAATATGGGTGAAAAACTAGAACATTCTTCAGAACAAGTATTGCCTAAATACAACAGAAGCGAATGGAAAATTCTGGCCTTATTTGGTGATATTTTCTTGCATTGAAATGTGATCAGCACATCAGTCATCTTTAGAAGGAAGTAAATGCCTCTTAAGAGATGGAAAATAAATTAAACTGAGCATTTCTCATTCTTCAGGCAGTAGGTGCAAAAGTAGAAATATTTTTAAAATACTAATCTGCAATATTTTGAGAGTTGAAATTAAAAAAAATTCTATTTTTTAAAATGTAAATTCCTTTTAAAGATCATTGTATTTTGGCTCATGCTACCTGTAAACTTACCCAAACAGTGAAAATAGCTCTTCCTAGTCAGTTTCATTCTTCTTGAATAAATGTGAATGAGATTTGAGTAAATGAGACAGTTGTTATGCACCATGACTAAAATGTAAGAAGTGATGGTCTGGGGCGAATTCTCTTCAGACAACAAGCATACACAATATTAATGCCTTGGGACAAAGAATCCTCAATTTAAATTTTATGTACTTTGTGTTTCTAGTTTCTTTATCGCCGCTATTCCAGAAGACATGGAAATTAGCTACCACCATTATCTGTGGTAGCAGAGGGTACAAACTGAAACCCTCAAACTTCAGTTCTTTGGGTAAGGCAACTAAACCTATATCTGAACACTTTACATACACAATTTACTTATGTCAAAGAACCTCAAAAGCTGCAGTTCTCATGGATTTCAGTTCCTATGATACCATTAAAAACTGTTGACTTCTAACAAAGTAAATCATGTTTTTAATCAGACCTGTCTTTCAAATAAAAAAGAATTAGCGTAGTTTGATTTTATGTTTATCTTTTCAAAGCTTATGTTTTTAGATTATGTCAGTGTGCTTGAATAGACTGGAAGATGCATGATCACACTCCTATGGTACAGGCTATGGAAACACTTATTAAATAAACTGATAAATGTAGTTTAGTTTAAGTGTGCAATTGCATTTATTGCTAGATCCAGTCTCTAAGTATATGCAGCAAAGGTACCCTAAGTCCAGTCCTGCTGTATGTATATCAGAGAGGCATGTACAACATTTCCATGGTGAGCTTTGTCTTTATTCCTTACCTGATTCTTTTATAAAATGTATTTTCATTTTGCTAAGATCAGAGTATTACAGAGAACATACATCGTAACTGACTTACTGTGTTAGTAACTCTCTGCATTGCACTGAGGGAAATATAACACCATTTAAAATCAAATGTGCCATCAAGGAACAGCTGGGTTCCTTTTGCAGTGTTCCAGAGCTGGCCAAGAAAATTAAGTCAGAAGTCGCTGAGTAATTATTCTCATTGTTTTTTATTGATGCATTAGATCCTATCTAAGCCCAAATAAAGTGCCCCAATCATTAAAAGAACCATTTTCCCCTTTTATCCATCCTTCATCCAAAGACATTTAATACAGTTTTAATTCTTAAAAGAAATTTTCATTCCCTCTAAATTTTTTCCCATGCTTCTACCACTGTTCTGAGTCATTGTAGAGGTAAAATGGAGGGAAGGAATTCCAGAGTGATCAAGATACAGTTACCCAGAAATATTAACATTTAATGGAACCCTTTACCTAAAAGGCAGTCATTTTATGCTTCCTTTTGTGTAGGGCAGATTAAGTGCTGCAAAATTTAGTGGTCGTAAATCATTATTTTGTTAGAAAGATATTAATTAATAACAAATGGAGCAACAAAAAACCCTAACACTTGAAATAATGGTAACTCAAATATAAAAGCAAAGAAATGTATTAAAAAGTATAATTAGCTCCTGAACGTAAGACTCGCACCCACCTGAAAAACACAGCTTGAAAATTCAAGTTATTTTATTGTGCATGAGATGACAATACAGATGAGAGTAAATGAAAAGCTAGACTGAACAGTTGTTCAACTCCTTCAGTAGGGAAAGGAATATCCAAAAAGAATCCCAAGAAGGGAATTGTGATTTAGTTACAGTTCCAAATCAGACAATGCCTTGATTCATAAAGAAAACAATTTATTGCAATCTGTTCGTTTTACTACCTTCTTTACATAAGCCTTTTTCAGCTTTCTTCTGTGTTGGCAAAGCAGTGTTAACACTCTCCCTTCTACTTCTTCTATCATCATTACTGAAAAGGAAATACCTGGAGACTGTGTGATCTGGATACAACCTGCAGCACTCAGGATGCTTTACTGGATCAGGACTAGATCTCTATTGTGCAGGATTGAGCCATAGAGGAGAAATGCAAGTTGCATTATTATAATAAGCCAAGTGCAAAATAGGATTACAAAGTCATTAGATGCTGTGGTTGTTCAGCACCTTTTAGACCCTTGGGAAACAAATGAAAGTGGGTTTAGAACTAAGCATTCTGTTCCTTCAAAATAGTGGTTATTCTAAAATTTTAATTATTGTGCATTATATTGGATTATATCACTAATAAAATTTAATTTATGACACCTATAAAAGTATATCCATTATGTAAAAAAATTAAACCATGATTGGTTTTTTTCTTATTTTGCTTATTTTGGTTATTTTTTCTATGTTTTTCTAAGATTTCTGGACTTTTTTTCCAACTCAAGTGCCTAAAATAACCGTTCAAAATACATAAAATTTTTAAAATTCTGCTTACTTAATTCTTGCATATTTTAAGTTGTTAATTAAATTTAGTGTGTATTTAAGAGAAAATATTTATGAATATGTCTGTGCAAGTGTTGCCACTTTTATAATTAAATAGAATCAGGAAAGGACTATTAGAAATCATCATGACCACTTGTACTCCCAGAGTGCTCAGTGGAAATGCCTGTGCTCAACCTGGCACCATCCAGGAGGACCTCCCAATTCTATCCCTCAGAGTTTCTACTTGAACAGTCACTATATCTGTATTGAGCCATGCTGGTTGCAGACATTCACACTTCTTGATCCTTCAGATATTTCTGTTGACTCAGTCCTTCAGTTTCTCAAAATCCACTTCTTTCAGGAAATTAACTCTGTAATGTCATTTGAAAATATGGTTCTGGGTTTAGATTACTTCTTTCTAGATTCCAGAAATTAAAGGTCACTTCCCTTTTTCATTAAAGAAAAAAATTATGTTCTTTTCTCTGTGTCTTTTAAAATACAGTCTTTTAAAATACATTCTTTTCTCTGTGTTCCTTGGTAGACTCACATAGTTTCTCTGGTTTGCAGATGTATGATAAATATACAGTATTTTGATATGAATGTTCATTCTACAAGCATCAAAGGCAAATACTGTGGATACACTTCCATTTTCAGCCAGAACTGAGTACATGGCAGCAAAAGGATCCAAGTACTGTTGTGGTTATTTGGCTCCATAGCTCTATTAGAGCAAGGCTAGATTTCAATCATAACTCCAGTTTTGCCACTCATAATTTGCTCAGAGGACTGGCTCCTGGTTTCCAAAACATGTTGAGAATAACCTGATCCAAAAAAAAAAAAAAAAGCAACAACAACAACAAAAAACAACCACCAAAAAACCCCCCAAAATCTGTCAGGTTTGGACTTAGTGTAAAACAGGTTTTTTAGCTGTTCTCAGTGTTCTGTAAAGATAACAAAGAAACCTTTTCCTATAATAAAATATGGAATGTTCAGAAAAACTTCTCTTTATTTATACATAATTAACATAACATATCACTATGTATTGTGCTCCTTATAATTGCCCTAAAATGAGCTTGGATGGAGGGAATAATTTCTTTTTTAACTGTCCTTTACAAAATGATCGAGCCTTTGAGTCAAGTTAGGCTAAATCATTTGTTCTACCAAAGCAATCATTCACTTATTCACAATACCTATCCCAAGAGGTGGTAAGGGCTACCGAGGCAAGAAACCCACCAGGTCCTACTTGACTACAATAGACTGCCATAACATTTTTTCCTGTTCATCAGAAATTAATACAAATATTGTGGTTGGATTAGGGGGTTTTTGGTTTGTTTTTTGTTTTCTTCTGCTTGAAATGACTTTTAATTTCAAAGTTTGCTTTCATCGTATTACAAATAAGTGAACAAAAACTCTAAGGTCTCCTTGGAATTTAAACCAGATTAGTGTTTAGTGGTAACTAGGAACATATCAGCAGTATTCTTTGTGATGGTTTTTTTCCAAACTTAGCTCAGTACACATAGTTTTTCAGGGATACACAGGTAAATTTTATTTCAAGTACTTTTTGTATGTTCTTCTGCTTAGAGTTCCTGCATTCCTCATGTTCCTATGATATGCAAAGTATCAGTGGGCCATGAGATTGTAGTACCACAGGTTATTTATGTTATACTTTGTTATTACTTATTTATTTATTATTTATTTTAGTCTTACTTTATTCTTACTTCATTATTATTTATTTAGTTATGTGTTTACTTATTACTTATTTACTTTTTAGTATTTTATTTAGTAACCTTTTCTATCACATTGTCTTTCCCACACAGTCCCAGATATGCAGAACCCCTTTTATTCCATCCTTGTGTGTCTTCATTGCATTCTGCTAATTGTTGAATTTCACCAGCATTTAAGACTACTTTAATAGAAGGTGTGGAAATATGAGTTTAAATCATATTTTCAGACTATCAAGCAATAAATATTATTTTCCGTTGAGTTGAAATGAGAAGGATGATAAGAGCTGCTGAGAATTAAAAAAAAGTTTATAGTATGCCTCACTTTTTATTGTCTGTGAAGAAACAAGTGGGGATAGATTTACTTCCTTTTAAAGATCCTGCTCTTACACACCAAACACCATCAAGTTAGTTAAACAACTCTATAGATAAAGATTTTTCTGTTGCATGTACCCCACCAAAAGGCAGTAGAAGCTCTTAGATAACCGCCCAGTTGCAGACCACAAGTAAAACGAAGTTAATCAAACTAAATAAATTGTGAAAATAATTTTAATTTTTAATTTTTTTTTTTCATTTCTTTCATTGGGACCAAAAATTTTGGCATTTTATTGAATGACATGAAATTTCCTTTTCTTTACATTGAGTGGAATAGTGACAATGTTGAGGGGATTGAGATACAAAAATCTTATATTTCAGACAGTCGTTACAAGAGACTTAAAGTAGGCAATGATTTTTTTATTGAAAAAGTGATAATAAAAGCATTTCATGAGAGGCATAACTTCTTTAAAAGAACTTAAATATTAGCAGCTACTGGCAAAAATATGCTATTTGGATACTAGTGACTATGTGTTTTTCCTCCTTTTGCCTTTGACATTTAAAATTGTTTGAAAAAAATTCTTGGAAAAAAATTGAGTATTACTAAAAGCATCCTAGAAATTCATTACTCCTCTCCTCTAGCAGATATAGAGCATTTCAACAAACATGTACATGTATTCTTGTTTTTAAAATAGTTTTTCAATAAAGTCAAAACTGGTTTGATTTTTTAATTTTAAAAAAGGAGAGAGAAGCATTTATTTTCTTCTGTCATCAAGAACTTTTGAATACTACCTTCTAGACTTGTATTAATATTAAATCTTTTCTCAAAAATGCTTGCAGGCTTCTAGGCTTTTTGCTCTTTGGAGGAGCCCTAGTCTATTCTTTGTGAATGAACTTTTTATATGGATGTAGGCTTGTGGTAAACAGTCATGATACTTAACATTTTCTCCAGCCCAAATCTTTCCTCACTCATTCATCTACTTTTTTATAAGGTCACTGACTTTTGTGAAAGGTGACCTTATAAAAATCATGTGACTACAGAAAACTACATTTTAAGGGAGGAATGCTGAACACTGTGTCCAGATGTTGCTTAAAATAGGTTTTCAGATATAAAGAACCAAATGTGAAAACATTTGGGTAAATACAGTGATTATACAGATTGTTCCTTTGAAGCCGGAGGAAAAAGAGGGGAAATGAGGTCACATCTATTTTGATAGTGCTTTCAAAAGGAAGAGGAAGGGAGAAAGAAAATGAAAGAAAGAGGTGTTAAAATGTAGTGGTGCTCCAGAATGATTGACTAGAAGAAGTAATCTCAAAGACAAAAAGGCAAATATAGATGATTTAGCCTTCTGTGTCATCAGTACACAATTGTTTCATGCTGTCTCATACTTGGTCTACTCTATTTCCAAATGTTCCTGCCTTACAGAATTATGTCTCTATTGGATAGATTTCAGTCTCATGAAGTGTTTTGCTACTATTCAGCTTATTACCTTCATTTCATACTATTGTTGTTTTATTGGCATTTTGTTCTCACTGTACCATGCTAAATTTTCTTCCTCAAGATCTGTAACCTTCAGATATTCATAAAATCACTTTTTTTTTTTTTTTAATTTTTTTAAATTTAGTCATGTTGGACTAATATGTCCTTCTAAAATAAGCTTTTCTGGTCACTCTTTCATCTCTGAATATCCTTCTTGTCATTATTATTTTGGTTATGAGATTGCCTAGATTTAGGGTGGCTTTGCACTCATGATTGCATCAGGCTCGTGTAAGGTGTATGAAGGAGATGATGGACTAAGATATTGTGAAATATACTGGTGAAATTTCTTTGTCATCCAGTAAGGCTTTGAATCCAATATTCCTTCAGGTGCCAGCCATATACATAATCAAGGCTGCGGTCACTGGCAGTATCTCCTCCTCAGATGCCATCATTCCTTGTCACTGGAGGAGAGCTGGGGCGAAGGACAGTTGTTTAATTTCCCTCTGCCCTGAAGGCAAATTTGAGAGAAAATTTGTATTTTTGTCAATTAGCTTTGAAACATTCTTCTAGAGATTTTCTTCACACTGAGACTGCCACTAATGCAGCAGAAATGAGATTCAGTGTATCTGTATTAGCAATGCAGATGTAGTTTAAAGTTTCAAAGTAATTCAAAGCTTCATACCTGCTTTATTTAATTTTTATTAATTTAAATAATAGTGTAATAAAACTTAGACATTATGTAGAATTCTGTTTATGAAATATTTTATTGATTTTCACTTATTATGATCATTCTACTTTTGAGAAGGTTGTTTAAATTACATAAACCTTTTTCAAAGGAGTGAATTGCGATACATGTTTTAATATTCTGTGGTGGATGTGCTGGTATATAATTAACCAAGTTTACATACCTGCAAATTCTGACTTTACAAAATGCTGATGGTGCCCAGCTTTGAATTCACTGGGACTTCAGTAACCCTGAAGTTCAGGCCATAAGGTTTCCATCACTGAGTATGCAAAATCAGGACTTTAGTGCCTTGTTTTGTTTCTTTTCTTTTTCAAAATAATCTCTACCAGCCAAAACAAACAATAAAATCCCTTTGGCTATAATTCAGCTCTTTAGACCCCTAGACTTTCAATAGAGCACCAAGATAAGATTACAGATGATTCATTTTTTTATAAAAACATAATTTAATGCATTCAGGTGAAGACTATTCATTGTGAGGCCAATAGGCCCAAGCTGCAGAGGTTTTTTTCTTGTAGCAGCATTTGTAATGTGATAGATACTTCCCAGAAAGTAAGAAGAAAATTCAGTCTCTGCTAAAAAATGATATAAGGCATATATTATCGATTCTGTAAATTTCGAAGAAAAAGGGGAAAGTGTTAATATTTTTTATATTTCACAGGAAGAAATAAAGAAAAAAAATGGTGAAGGGACAAAATTAGCAGTGTATTAAACAAGTGACCCAAGAATGTGTTATGTATGCATATTTGGAGTGTTGTGCTGCCATCCAGAGGGATTTTTAAAGGCTGGAGAAATGGGCCAACAGGAACCTCATGAAATTCAATACAGAGTGATGCAAAGTTCTGCACCTGAGGAGGAACAACCTCTTGCACTAAAGCAGGGCCAGAGGCCCCTGAATCTGCAGGCTTGAGCGTGGGTTTTGTACCAGATGACTTACAGAGCTCCCTTCCAACTGCAGCCATTCTGTGATCTATGGTATTCCAATACACTGCTTTGTGTAAGAGCTATATTAATGAAATTACTATTTCACTGTTTTCTTTATGGAACTCTCAGTGACTATGGCCATCAGGTCAGGCATGTCTTAGTAGCTGATGACCTTCTGGAACAGCTGAATCCAGATATATTGAGGAATAGCCAATCTAAAGCTCTTTATTGGTGTTAGAATCTGTCATAATTAATTGATATTTATAAAGTACTTCTTTATTTCTAGTTTTTGTTGGGTTTTTTTTAAATTTTAAATGTTCTGTGTATCACATGTTTAACTCACTGTTGTTATTATAAGGTTTACTTTGTATAGATATATGGCATGTGCAAAAATAATTTTAAAAAATACCATAGAAAGGCATGTGTGCAGTATACCAAAAAGTTTGCAATGGGTTTTGTTTTATGAAGCACCATCACCATATGAAGTAGTAGGTGACAGGTAACCCAAGGATGGTAATGATTCCATTAGTATTAAAGTTCAAATTAGTGCCTTTCCAGCAGACTGACAACCAGTAGGTGAGAACAGCTGTCACAGATGCAATTGTATATATCACAAAGTTTTTCATGAAAGAGTTTCTTATTACGGAAAAATTAAATGTTTGCTGGGTTTGGCTAGCAGATGACTTCTGTTCTGAAAAAATAATTTTTTTCAAGTGGACTCATGAGCCTTGTCCCATCACCGTATAATTTCTCTGGGCTTTATTTAATTTGTCTTTATCTTGCTCTATATCATAGGATCAAGAAATCCAAGACAGTATTTTTTACACAAATATATTCTTACACTTTTATGTCCTTAAGATGATGACTGAGATTACTTCCTGGATTTCTAGGCAGACTCTTGCCTTTATCATATCCTTCTCAGGCAGGGACAAGACGTTTGTAAATTTTCAAAACCTACCTTTGGTCTGTGAGAGGAATCTTCTATTCCTGTTCTGCTGCTGATCAAACTACCAGTTGTCCTCACATATAGATTAGTTCTTATTGGTTACTTTGGTAACATTTGAGTGCCATTTGAGTTTTTGCTCCTTTTTTAAATGATTGGCATATTTTTTTTATCATGCAGACTTAGTTATAGCTGATACATGGATCATGTATGTTCTAATGTGAGTCACTGGAAATGCTTGTGTTTAATTTTTGCATCCAGCTTCCTGTGACTTGATATTTCTGGTGGAAATACCAGAGATGTCATTAACTTACTGAAACTTGTTTTTCAATTTTTGTATCTTTTCAAACCCCATTGATTAGACTGCCTGTTATACCAATTGTTGTTTATATGGCATATGTGTTAAAAATATATCTGAATTTGATGTAAATGTAAAGCATTGGTATAGGTATTTGTCTATAGATATGTTATCGTTAAAATATCAGAAAGATATGATGAAATTCAGAGTTTTGATCTTTTTGATTCCCAGTTTGTTGACCAGTCCACTGGAAGTTCTATAAAGCTGACATTACTTTTAAATACAGAGATTTCCTTCTTAAATTAAATTGGTTTTGATGCTGCAATTGAAGTAACTAATGACTTGGTCTTGTGTTTTCCTCTGCCTGATTTTAGGGACCATTGAGGGCTGCTAAGATTGATTCTGAGTAAACAGTTTTATTAGGAATTTAATTCTGTTGAGTGCTGAAAACCTTCTCTTCCTACTGAATGCTGCTGAGGGTTGCTAGGCACCTCAAAGGGTTAGTGACTATCACAGCTTGCTTAGCACATGGTACTACATATGTCATTTGCAATCTCTGAGTAGAACAAACTTCTACTGCTGTCACTATAGATTATTCTCTGTGCTTTTGGGGTTGTTTTGCTGTGCTTAGAATGTGAGTCTATGCCTCATAAAATGGTAACTTTCTGTGGATGGGGACTGCTGGATCCAGCATAAATAAATTGCTGAAGACATGGGAACAGAAAATATTTGAGATTTTTTATAATAGCAATAAAAATAATTAATCTTCTGAAAATTTAATAGAAAACCTCTCCAGAACATCAAACCAGCCAATGACAAAGGCAGTGTGACAGTAATAATAAGTCTTAATTTTCTTACAGTTGTTTTTAAGCCTTGTTCTTTTAGTATTGTTTGTTGTGACATGTGTGTTCCCACATACTCTGTGTAATGCCAGCAGTATACAGGACGCACATTCCACAAAACAAACAGATCCCCAAAGCCTCAGGGTATTGAACTGCCCTTTTGTTTCATGTATCCTCTTGCAGAACTACTCACAGAGTGACATGCTTTACTGCGTGCCACCTTATTGCTTTATTATTAGCCTTCGTAAAGGTCAGATGGGCCTGACTCAAATTCATGAGGAAACAATGCTGTACAAAGTTTTCCCTCCACTGAAGGACCTGCATATTTTTCTGAGGTCTGCAACAGTATTTTTAATATCATGTCGAAAGCAGAGAACCATTTTCAATTCCCATTGCGGTAATCAATGAGATGTAAAATTGCAGCAGTTCCATGCTGCCTAGAGCCTCTCCTGACAAACCTCGTTTGGTTTGTCAGAATGCATAAAGCATTCGTAGGAGCGTAGCATTAGCTCTATTTCTCTCTGTTGCGAACAAGCACAGAAAGAAACCAGCTCTTAAGGAGACATTTTCATTTGCTTAAATAGCCCTGCCGTGGCTGCAATACAGCAAAATCTTCCTGTGCTATGCATATTTCTTAGGATGGGAACCAGAACCATTAGCTGTATGTGTGATTCAGAAAAGCAATGAACCCATGGGCTAGCTCAACAATTATTTAATTTCTGAAGAAGTAATTCACACACAGACAGTCAGTCAAGGTAACAGTCCAGGTATGCTGTATATGCTGTACTTACTAGCATATTTGTGATTACTCAGGAAGGTTATGTTTGTCACTGTGCTGCTGTCTGTGACCATCTGGAACTTAATAAGATACAAAATAGAATTTGCATCCTCCTTTTACATAGACAGAGAACTCTTTCACCTGAAGTAAAATAAATTTACTAGGTACTCGCAACTCTAAGCCATTGAAAAAGTCAGCAGTCAGGAATCCACTGAATTATGAGTATGTAAATTCATTTGATAGTTCCTTAGAAACTCTTTTACAATATATATTTAAGAGGAAGAAATACTCAGTGCTGGATGTTTTGGAAGTATGCAGAGTATGGTCCCAGATATTTTCCTGTGGGTGTCATTATAGATGGAGTGATTGGGTAGCTTGTGGCATTAGCAACGGGTGAGAAGCTTCTTGTCTATGCCTCTGATGCCAATAACTGCAGTCATCCCTTATCAGTTCCTTGGAGGTGTTTATAAAATGTTCTGTTCTCATTCCCTCTGCTACTGAAGCAAACATCAGTTTTGTATAATGACATTTCTCTTGACTACCTTAGCTGATAAGCAAAGAATTGAATGAATGTTTGTAAATTAGGTATTCTTTCTCTACACTGATTATTCTTTAAGCATAGAAATTAAGGGGATTGTGAGTTTCCATCTCATCCTAGAACTGGCTTTCAGAACTATATGCCAATTTTCTTTGCTTAATTTTGATTTTTCTAATGAATAAATATGAGTAAAAATGCAACAGCTAGCATTTCCAAGCTTTCACAAATTGTGTTAAAGTTCTTGACAGGAACAAAAAAAAATTTAGTAATATGTGTTTCGAGTATTCCATCTCCTTTCTTAATTAGCAAGTCAACATAATATGAGTTTGCATCTCGTGACTGTACTGTGTGATTTGAATTTAAGAAAATGCAGACTTTGGAGATAATAACATGTAACCCCTGCCAAGAGAATAGATGGAGAACTAGATATGTTGGAATCATTCCCTCCATGTGATTGTGTCAGGAGCTTGGGTGCTGTACTCAGCTGCTGTGAGATTTGGGCCACAGGCTGGGAGAAATCAGGGAAAATGTGGAGAATATCTGTTAAAAGGAGGTCTGAAATTCTTCATGAGAGATTTTAATATTTCTCTAAACCACTAAAACCAGTCTTAGACAAAGATGTGTCACAAACATGACGGTCCCTGAACGCCAATTTCTGAAGTTTGATAGCAGCATATTTTGCTGGCTTTGTGGGTTTTCTTAGGGGTTTTTAATTGCTTGGGTACAATATCTGCTTCTCATTCTCTCCAACATTGAAGGTTGGATTCATTATACTGGATCTCAACTAAGGATTAAATTTTATTTGTGAAGAGTATTTGAAGGAAAGGGGGAAAATCATGAAAATATGTTATCAAATTTCATACTTACAGAGTTTGTTTTTTTAGCAAAACTTAGGTTCCATCTTCAATACCTGCTGAAATTTTGCTGCACGTAGATTTTCATTTGAATTTGTGTTTTGAAATGTTTGGAAAGTTCTGTAACTATTTGTTTCTAGATCTGTTCTTTTATATTTTTATTATTATTATTGGGGTTTTTTTCTGTTTGTTTTTTTTTTTTCCCCCCACTCAGGAGTTCAGTACAGTTGTTATGTATTTCCTCATGTTACTGAATACAAGAGTAAAACATGGTCCAGGCTTTATTTTTAACCTCATGTCCTGAACTTGGTCCCCTGGTCAATGTGTGCTGCTGCTTGACAAGTTAAGCAGTTCTGCAGCACAATTCCCTGTTCCGTGGGGAGACTGCCCCACAAGTTCATGTACAGTCCAGCCCTGGACAACTGCAGTCACACAAGGTGTGATTATTTTTTTCTTCCTTTTTTGATTTCCCTAATCTTGGTTAAAAATAACCCTTCATACAAAATGCTGTGAATGTTCAAGACGGAAATTCAAAAAGTGATGAAGTTTATAGCTATCCTGGTTTGGACAAATTTGGAGGAAAATATCCTCTGATAGAAAGCAGGTTACAATCGCCCCTCCCCCCACTAGATTCGGGAAAAAAAACCCCTTTTCCTCCAAGGAAAGTGAAAGAGATAAAACCTATTTATTAACAAACACACAGGAAAAGGATAATAATGCTAAATAGTAAAATCCCTTGCTATAGAGAGAAAACCTGGGAAGATTTTAGAGTCCTTCTGCAGGTGTGGTCTCTCCTTCTCAGAGCTGGCATGGGCCCACCTCCGGGCCTTGGTGGAGAATTCTCCTGCTGTGCTCTTGATGTTGTTGAAACAATCCAGAAGAAGGGAAAAAACCCCAAAGTCTCAAGAAAACAAAGTTCAACTCTCTGTCTGTCTCTCTCTCCCCGGAGAAAGAAAAAACGGAGCAGAAAAAACTGGCCAAGAAGCACAAAGGGTGTTCCCTCCCCGCTTGCTGCTAGAGCAGAAAGCAGAGGAGTGTATCTCTATCCTTGAACAATTCCTTTGAAGAGTTCACTGGCTTTTGTTTCCTCTCTTCCCTCTCAGGCTCAGTTTAAAGGCACAGAAAAGGCACAAAATTAATTTCTGGGCAATAGAGAAGTGATAGGGGATACACATCATAAAGTCACCCCAAGACAATAGCCTATAATATTTTAGATAAAACTCGTAGCAGTCTTTTCAGGAGGCTGAACATATGGTAGGGCTCAGTGAGTTCCTTTCTTCATCCTTCTTGAAATAGGACTAGGCAACCAAGAATACATGCAGGAGTTTTGTCCACTGTACATTTAACTGAGCTTAAATCTCTTGAGCTCAGTTCAAAGGGTGATCATGCTTTGAATATGCTGTTACGGAGAACAAACTGGTTTTCTGGGGTGTATTCCAAGATACTAATCAGTATATTGTCCATATCCATATCTAATATCCACTAGATTATGATCTTTGTAATACTCTTGTGAACAATGTCTAAGGTAGACTGCAATGACTACATTTGATTTCCAGACCATCTTTGGATTACTGATCTTGATGGCACATTTTATATGGTCTGGTTACTATAGCCATAATCCCAAATAAAGGAGTCAGAACCCAGCATTATCTTTCCATGTCCAGATTGCCACCTTGTGTGCTCCTTCTTTTTCTTCTGTCCCAAGAAAATTTACATGGCTGGCAGGCATGGCTCTGCTTCAGGTGCATGAAGTCTATCTTATCACTTGAACAAGAGGTAAAGAGGTAGTGAGGTGGGAGTTTGTCTCTTGTCGCAGGTAACAAGTGGCAGAAAGAGAGGAAATGGCCTCAAGTTGTTCCAGAGGAGATTTAGTTGGATATTAGGAAAAATTTCTTCACAGAAGGGGTTGTCAAGCATTGGATCAGGCTGCCCAGGGAAGTGGTTAAGTCACCTGGGAGTGTTCAAAAAACATGTGAATATGGCAGTTGAGGCCATGGTTTAATGGTGAACATTTTGGTGGTGCTCGTTGATGGTTAGACTTGATGATCATTGAGGTAATTTTCAACCTTAACAATGCTATGAAATAAACTTTTTTCTGGAAGAGCTTCTGTTCAAGCTGAAGCAAGAATTGAACAGAGTATCCTTTTTTCCTCGAAAGTCCTTTACTTACTAGATTATATGCAAAAGAAAAAAGTTTGCACTTTCAAATAACCAACCTTTTTTTTATTTTTTTTCCTCAGGAAGTGTGGGTACTCCACACTTTTAAGTATTTTAAACAGAATTTTGTGGGTTATTACACATGCATTGCTCCGTATCTAAAAAAAAAGCAGACTAAATTTAAGTGTAAAATTAAAAAAAGGGGAAAAAGGGAATATTTCTGCAAATTTCACAGTTCTTTATTTGCAATCAAAAAAGGGGGCATTAATGTATATATAATGCAGGTACAGCAGTGATTCCCAGACCACATAAATTAATATGCAAGCTGATAAAATTCTGCTTGCAAATATTTAGAAAGTGCTGAACCAGATAACCTGCTTGCAAATTCTATGTCTGTTATGAGACTTTATGAGGCCTACTAGACTCTAACTTTACTTGATTCCAAATTTGCAATCTGAAAATGGGCGCTGCATGTTTTGGAGAGAAAAACATACAAGTTGAGTTCGTATGTCTTAATGAGGACTCATAAGCTGGGAACCACTGCCTGTGGTTATGTTTGTGCCATTTTCTATCAGTTTGTTTCATTATGCTTGAGGGGATACTTCTTTTGCATGAATATGGTTTTGACAGTTTTGGAAAACTGGAGTATTGAGCTGGAACTGATAGTATTTTTCACATCTTGGTCATCAGTGAAACAAGAAGGAAGTAAATGTTCCTGGTAAAGATGTGGCGAATATTCCCTTTTCTTTCTTCAGAGGGAAGAGAACTAGTTTCAAAAGGAAGGTAATTTCCAAAACATCTTCTTTTTAAAGGAGAAAAAATTATTTTTATGTCCTTTTCATGTTTAAAGCCTCAGTTGTTTTTCCCAAAGGTGTTCAAATATTTTTCTTGCCTGTTTCCATCCGTTAAATTTAGATCATCCAGTCTGAACCATCAGCATTGTACTATATGACCAATCACACACAATCAATCTGTTAACTTACAAGTTTTAATTGCTTTTAGCTATATTTATTTTTGGAAAATTGTTGAAAATATCATCAGAGAAATACCTCACTAATTTATGAACAATTTGCATATAGGAAAGCAACTGATATTTTTAACTGCTTTGCTTTGTACTAGTAGATTACACTCTTAAAATAGCACTCAATGAAAATATTTTGATCTTTAAACTCTAATGGCTCTATACTGATTGTTTGGTCGTTTGGTTTTTTTTTCAGTTTTCAGTAACAATTTGGGGATTTTTCCCTGCTCTTTTGCAGGTAACAGTGCAGACCACCTTCCAGCAATGCAAGCCTCAGCTATTTCTACTCAATATCGTGCAGGGAATAACATTAGCTGTGCTTGTCAATCTCCACCTTACATTTGCCTGAAGAGTAACAATTATATGTGACTATGCACATATACTTTAAAAAAAAATCATGTTCTTCATTAGTATAAGACAAATCATATTCTTCAAATCCTTCTGAAAGAAGTTCTTCAGTTACAAAGCAGACATCTTTCAAAATCTTTCTTTCTGATAACTCAGGGAATACGTTTTTTCCCATGTGCAACACCAGCAAATGATGTTACTTTCTTTTGCAATACCTTGAGGGTACAAAGGGCAGAAAATAGATTAAATAAAAGGGTAGGTTTTTTGCGTTATTAATATAATTGAAATTTTCCATATTTGGAAACTCTCTGACGTGGGAAATGAATTGACGAGGAAGTATCTACATGAACTAGTGAGTAGGAGCATCCTGTAATTCCTTTCATGTAAGAGAATTATAAAATTGTTTGGAATAGAACATATCTTAACGGTCATTTAGTGCCAGCCACTTGACTTCCATGCCTTGTTTTTGGAGCTGATTTACATAAATTCACTTCTAATTAATGATTGAAAACTCTACAAAATGGTATTAAGTAGGTAAAAGATTCCTAAATTTTTGATATAAGCAACATATATACCAGCAAAGGAATGGAAAATAGGAATAATTGACATTAATAATGATGATATTAATAATAATAGCAGGGAATTATAGCTTTCATTTTGAAAAGAAAAAATAATGGCTTTAGCTGCTTTTCAGAAAAATTATTTGTGTCTTACTGTGATTAAAATAGGGCTCTGGAACTCAAAACTGAAATTTTCTGTGACTCTAGCTCTTTTAAGACTCTCATCTTCCTTTTTTGTAGAGATAAAAATCCTTGCAATCTCCTTTGACAATATTACATTACGGTAGGGCAAAATTCCTTATAATTATTACTAAGCTGGAGCTGCATCAGATACCCTAGTAAGGAGGATGAATATAAGTTTAAAATTATGAGTTCAGTAGAATTCAGTATCACTCATCTTCTTGCTTTGTTGGCAACATGAGTTGTTTTCCCACCTAAGATGAAGATTTTTTTTCTCTGTGGCCTACTCTCTGTTTCATTTCAGCCATACTGAATTTAGCACTTGATGAAGTGGGCACTAATTTATTTATTTTGCTGTATTTAAAATGCTAGACAACACTATCAAATGTTCTTCAATCTCTTTTCTTTCTGTTTGTGAATATCACACTGTGTTGTACAAACACAGCAGGGATGAAAGCTAAAACAAATGCATATTTGTGTCTACAGCACAAAAATGTGTATTTATAGATGAACAAACCAGGTCAAACCTTTCACAGTAAAAAATAAATTAAACAGCCATTTGTCAGATGACTATCTGGAGACAGATAGTCAATAGAACTGGTCTTAAAATGGGGGAAATATTGTCAGGGGAAAATATTTTTAATGACATTTTGTGTTTATAAGCACACACAGACACTCACATTAAAAAGACACCAGTCTGGTTTTCACACTGTACTGCTGCTCTGAAATGAATCACTCACAGCTTTGTATTAGTTAGGCTGAGCAAGACAAATAGTCTAGAAGATTGGTTTAACACATTTTAACTCGTTTATTGATTAGATGTACAAAAACATTTCCAATCAATATTGTATGAGTGAATATCTTTGCTGCAGTAGATCAAATAGAAAAGCTCAGAAAATTAGTTTAGAATCTAGAATGGATACCTTATCTGAACTTGTTTTGGAGAGATAGCCATGCAGAATTAACTAATCCCCATCTGCTTAACTCAAATGCAGAAGTATAAAAATATTAGCATACCAGGCATGCAACTATTCTTTGGTTTGTTCCCATCTGGCATTCTTGAAAGAAAAAAAAGGAGAAGTCCAGTATGTACAGAAATTACAGGTTTTATGCAGGAGAATAATCCTTACTCAGGGTTTAACTAAGCTAAAAGATCAGGAAAAAATGCAATTACGACCTTGGCCATGAATAATCAAGATTTATGGAGGTTCAGCCAATTCTGAAGTCTAAAAAAAGTTCTGTTCTCTTAAGAATGTAAAATAAAATAGAGCTCTGAAACAGCAGAATATGTCAAAAAGTGAAGGGAACGAAAGCTGGTAAGAACACCTTTTCGAACCATCAAGAAAACACCAGTAGCTTGTTTTACTGCACAGTGAGTCAGCAGTCAGAGGTGAGATTTAACCCTAACTTCTTCATATTTACTGCTAGTAAAGAATTTGCATACAGATATCTTTCTTTAAGTAACTTTCTGGAGTAGTATTTTCTCTTTGTACTCTCAGCTGTAAGTCTTATGTGGGCATAGTACACTACAATTTTCTATTTTATTGATTTTACTCTTGTTACTCAACATGTAAGTACCCAGAGCTCATACACGTTCCTACTAACAGCTTGCGAGTGAGTCAGATTCATAAATAACAGAATCTAATGCTATTTCACACATCCTAGTATATCCAAGACTTCAGGAGCAGGCAGATAAGGCATTGAATCTACAAGAAACTTGTGCTCTTCTGGAATGGCAACTCAGGGCCAGACGTAGTAACAGAGTATAACAACCTCCTTTCTTTTGGCAGTTGAATGTTACCCTGTTAGCGATATTTATTAAAAATAGCAGGAACTGTGTAACTGTTCTTTCTCTTCTGCTTATTTATGTTCTTCACTATGTCATCATGGTAGCATATGCTACTATGTTTAGTCTTTCTTTAATAAATTTTCCTTTTACTACAGCTCTTCTCATCCCCTTGCAATCTATAAAAATATAGTGGCTTTGAGAACAGCTACTAAAGCACGGTTATAGTTTCAATGAATTTTTCTTACTTATTGCCATAATAAATTGTTAGAAAGTATTTAAATATTTTAGACCAAATTATGATCAGTTACTGACGTAAGTGTGAAGTAAAATCAGTACACTTGAAATGAGGAGCTGAGTGTTGGAATAATAGTATTGATTGTTTTCAAAAGGTTTCCCGCAATTCTCTGTGGTGAATTAGTTATTCAACCAAAGATTATACTTTCATATTGAAGAGAATTTTCTTGTTCTCCTTTTCCCACTAAAGCTTCATTTCCTTTGTAATGACCTTCTTCCAAACCCTCCTTAACATTTCATTATCCAGAAAACTAAGGCATTTTTTTTCTCCTTCTCCTTCTCCTTCTCCTTCTCCTTCTCCTTCTCCTTCTCCTTCTCCTTCTCCTTCTCCTTCTCCTTCTCCTTCTCCTTCTCCTTCTCCTTCTCCTTCTCCTTCTCCTTCTCCTCCTTCTCCTTCTCCTTCTCCTCTTCCTCTTCCTCTTCCTCTTCCTCTTCCTCTTCCTCTTCCTCTTCCTCTTCCTCTTCCTCTTCCTCTTCCTCTTCCTCTTCCTCTTCCTCTTCCTATTCCTCTTCCTCTTCCTCTTCCTCTTCCTCTTCCTCTTCCTCTTCCTCTTCCTCTTCCTCTTCCTCTTCCTCTTCCTCTTCCTCTTCCTCTTCCTCTTCCTCTTCCTCTTCCTCTTCCTCTTCCTCTTCCTCTTCCTCTTCCTCTTCCTCATCTCCTTTGTCTTCTTCTTGACAAAAAATCCTTTTGGTATATATGTTTTTGGGAGCATAAGTGCATGGTAGGTGAGGTTTTCCAGCATAAATACAGTAGATTTAGTACCTAATTATAGCCTTTGAAATTTCAGGTGGCACTGCTTGCAACTTATTTTTCCATATACCTTGAGAAACTTCATTTCCTCTGGTTGAATTTCCTTTGCTAGCTGCTTTGGTACAGTTCAATTTTATTCATTCTGTAGAAAACCCTATTATATTTTTTTTTTTTTTTTATAAAAATGCATGAAAAATCTTTTCCTCTGTTGTCTATTTACATGCCTTTGAACTTCTTAAAAACAGACTTCTCACAAAAGTAAATGAGAAAACAGACATGTAAGTCTGTGCTTCTGGTACTCTTCATTAGGTTTATTTTCAGAGAGTTTGACTTAACATTTAAAAACATATGTAATTGTGATCATACTTTGTAAGGGGAGGAAACATCACATGCTCAAGTTTTACTATAATAATCATGATCTGTGAAAAATGAACATACGTATGGAAATCCATTTTCAGTAAGCAACTACTTAGTTTTGGATTGTATTTGGAATTTATTTGTGTTACAATAACTCAGAAGAATAAAAATTGAGACATTTGCTGGTAACTACAAATTTAAATTACTGTGTAGAATGACAGAGGGAAAGGAACTAAGAAAATTGTTTATAATTAGCCCATGAATAGAAAAAAGAAATCCCAGATCTCTGTTTACTTCCAGTAACTTTCTTCCTCCTGTTTATTGAATCATTTTGCACATTTTATTTTCTATGAGTATTTTCACTGTTTTTAAGTAGCTCTACAAAATGACACACTTTTAACCAGCAGGTTGTTTTTGAATAATTTCTGTAATTCATGTTGCTTTTATTTTATTTCATTAGACACCGATATCCCACCTGACATATATTTTTTATTGCCTGTCACAATATTGCGGAGAGGTTTTTTAATATATTTTTTTCCTACTATTGAATTTGGAGTAAATGTTTTTGATGAGTAAGTATATGTAAACATCAAGATTTAAAAATGTTTCCATAATCCTACAAGATTACAACAACCTAATCTTTATGTACATAGCTCTGTTGGTAAGAAATTGAGTGGAAGTTAGAAGATCTGGTTGCAGATTTATATTCTGTCACAGATTCCCGGCATGTCCTTTAGGGACAATACATAGCTAAAGGTCAACTTAATCAGAAAAAAATGGAATGAAGTGATTAAGGCATATTGAGATGTCTTAAGACATATTGATTTGTTGTGTTTCAAGCTTCAGTTTGATCCTGAAGTAAATGCAAACGCTTCCATCTGGGTTCAGGGTTGGAAGTAGTGAGACACAAACCCCACATTTCCACCATGTGACTGCAGTCTATGAATACCTGACATGTCTTTACCACATCATTTGAAAAAGCCTGTTAAACTCTTCATGGTGGTATTTGACCATATCTTTCTCTCTTTTTTTTTTAATTTTTTTCCCCTTTTTTTGTGATTGGAGGAGATTGTTTTGTTGATAAGGGCATAAAGTATTTGCAAAGTGCTGTTTGAATACAACTGGCAACAGAATAAGCATTTTCTTAATGTAGCATAGGGATATTTTCTGTGACATCCTGAATTTTGCACTTATAATGAAGGGGGAAAAAAAAAACCAAACCAACAAAAAAACCCTGAGTAAATAGGCTTTTCCATGCAAAGCTGATGTCTGGCTCAGGGAAAGACCATATCCTGTTTCAAACTACTTATTATAACAAGGAGTCCCATCCAAACCTTCCAGATTGTCCTGCTTTGAGTCACAGACACAGCAGATCGCTTTAATCTCCATTTCCCTCTAGAGCTCAGTTGATAATGGAACTGTTGGTGACCCAGAACAGTAGCACAAACTGTCTCCATGTTAAGTAAAAGCTGCAGGCTGCATGAGCACAGTAACCTTACATAAGCACCTAGGATTTCAGGGTGAAAAAACTTATCACTGAATCAAATCAACAGGGAGGGCAAGAAATATCAGTGCCTATTACATCAATAGCTTCCTACAGAGACTAAGCTTTTGTATAATAAAAACTGAGATTTGCTTAGTTCCCAGGAAAAATCAAGGAGTCAGGTAACTCTCTGCAAAACCAAGGACTGTGTCCTTCACTGATACACTGAGGTGACATTTTTGGAATCCAGTGTTAGAAGGAAGGAACAAACAGCTCTTTGTTTCTGTATCCTCCTTATAGACGTTCTCATAAATAAATATATAAATGAAAACTCTCCAGAATTAGTATAGACTAAGAAAGCTCTGTGGAGGTTGCTAGGCAGCCGAGGCCAAAGGAATAGAAAGCAGGCAGGTCTTTGAAAAACAGAATCAGTGACTTATGGGTTATCTGAAGTCACGATTTACTCAATTGTCTTTTGTCATAAACAAGAGACAGTAGAATTTATTTTTCTTTAGTAAATGAACAATGTTTTTAAAATATTTGAAAAAAAAGCCTGTTTTATATCTCATTCCTATTCATGTTTTGAAGCTATGAAATTTTGTGCATGGTTATTTTTTCTAATTTTTACTTATTTATTGACTGATGCAGAAATTTGATGCACTATGTAGAGGCTATAACTTGAAAAGTATTTATCGAATTAACTGATTTTTAAATTTTTTTCCAATTCAAATTTTTACCATGATGTGCATGTAAGACTCTAGAAGAAGGAAGTTTCCAATGCTGGAAGGAATGCCTTGCCCTCAAGAGGTGTCCACAGATACGTTTCACTGAATGACTTCACTGCTAATGACAGGAAAAGGCCTAATTTCTACCACCATGCCCTGTATGGTATATGATGAAACTATTCATTACAGAAATACCGAAGTAACCACCCCCTTCCTATTACTGCTAAGTATGCAAAAATACAGGCAAGGCAAGGTTGTCATCTGCAGGATTAGGTGATCACATTATTGACTAATTGCTGCCTTTGAAATCTGTGTTTATATATGTGCCTTAAGAGTCTTCTTGAAATTAACTGTGCCTTCAGCAGTTCTGTCATACCTACATACATTGAGGGGGCACTGTAATCCTACAATTCTCCTCCTTTCTCAGGTTGTGTAATGACAGCTCTAGATCATATTTTAGTCTACGGGAGTTATTCTCTCTCAATGTCTTCAATATATGTCTTGAGAAGATTTAATTGCTGCAACACAGTTTCTCAATATGTGTTTTTTCCACAGGGTGGATGCTGTGGGGGGGTCCAGGCAGCTCTGTGGAACAGTCTCCAATGGGCTAGTAGGATGAGAAGGTCCAGGGGTAGTTTGGGAAACGAGGAGAAACATCACCTCCCAAGACGGTAAACCTACTGAAAAGGTAATGGTAATTCATGTTAGGATATTGTTATGCTAGTCAGCTTTTCAGGCTCCATGCATATGCTGGAATGCATGGCAGAAAACTGGTAGGGAAGGAGAGCATAAACCTTTGTTGTTGTCTGACTGTTCATACAGAGTCTCCTGAATATCTTTCCAGAGCTTCTTAAACTGTGCTGAGTTTCAATTCCCATCCTTGTGTGAGAAAGAATTCGGATGCCATATCTTACTGGGGTTTTCTTGTTTTCCTGTAGATCTGTTAGAGAATACAAATCACAAGCTTACAGTAACTTTCCGACAAATTCCTTATAGGAATTAAATCCCTGAAAATACCAGTTTATAAGCCATATAACAATTTAGCAGAGTAAAATGTTGTTTCCCATGGAGAGCTAATAGTTGGATTTTTAAAAGTCCATAATCTTGTTTTATTGGGTTCTTTCAATCTCACCTTCCAGGCTTAACTACTGTGTTTGTGGAGACTCTCTTCGTACCCTGAAGCCTTAACTATGGATGTTTTTCTTCCTAGCATTTCAGAAGTCCAAGAGAATGTGCAAACTAAAGATTTGTCATCCCTCAGAGTAACTGTAATGGTTCTTCCTTCATGTTAAAAGGTAGAGTTGAGCCATGAAGCATCAAATCATTAAGTTTCTCTGCTGTCCCAAAAGCCCAGCTATATGGTGTATTTTTGAGCCCAGTTAACTTAGCATATGTCCATGCTATACACACATTTCTTGGTCCTCAGCTAAAATTAAGTTTGCTGAACAAACAGATTTTGTTCACTCATCCTAAACCAATCATTTCCCATGGTACATTTTGAAATATCTGACAGGCTGACTTGCTTCTTTCCTTTATTAATGTGCCTTAATGTATGCAGAGTGCAAGAAAAATAACAATGGGAAGTCACACTGGTAGAAAATAAAATGGGATTTTTGATGCAAAAGCTTTTGTAAGGATCTATTTCTACATCTCATGAGACACTGAAAAAATATAAAACAATATTTGATGGGGAAACATTTTTTCTTTGCTCAGTATAGATGTTTTGGCTGGTTGAGTACTAGGTTAGGCTTTCAAATGTGTCTGGGAAATACCTTCCTTTTTGCTGCTGGTGAGTTCCCTCCAGCTCCCTGACGTTCATTCATTAAAACCGTTCAGAGAATCCACTGCTGCAATTCACAAATTTCTTCCACTCTTCACCAGGCTCCCCCAGGCTTGGCAGCTGCCAGGGGACAGACCAATCTGCACTCTTGTGACATTACTGAGGGTTACATCTTTGTGTAACCTGTAGCTGTGGTGAAGAGTCTGAAGCCCTCCCCTCTGAAAAGAAGAGAAAATACTTTTTTACTTGGGAGAAGTTATAAATAGATTTGGGACAGAAGAAGGGTTTGATACAGGAAAGAGAGGCCTTACCTCCTGCATTTATACATGTGGTGATAGTTTTCAGCTTATGGTCTGCTTTTCAGCAATCTTCCACTCAAACTTGTTGCTAATCAATTCAACCTAGCTGCTCCAGGCCTAATTTGGTTTTCTATTATCTAGCAGAAATGAGTTTACGTGGCTTTTTTTAGTGAGGGCCCAGCAATCTTCACAAAAATTGCACCAATTTGTCTTAGGTACTTTACAGTAAACTAAAGACAGGAATAGCTTGCTTTTGGTTGGAACAGGTCTGAGATCCAGAGGATCCAGCATCAGTCCCTCACTGTATTTCAGGTGCCTTCTTGGCTGCAGTCTTCTACCTGCAATGTGGGCAGACTCTCATGGAACTTCTGTAATGTTCCTTTGTTGATGCTTTAGTGATAATCCTTTCTCAAAGGGAGAGAAGGATCTTTGCCCAGCAGTTAACAGGCGTCGTTGAAAGAACTTTATACTAGTTTTGAAGGGGGAAAGGGATAAAACTAGGCTCACTAAAGAAAAGCTGGGGGCAGCATGCCAATGTTTGTGGGATGGTGTGCTAGCAGACCCTTCAGTGTGCTCAACAGTGTGCTGAGTACACCGGAGCTCATTTGGAATGCCTTTATACTAATATGCACAGCATGAACAGTGTAGTGGGGTTGACCCTGGCCAGATGCCAGGCCCCCAGCAAAGCTGCTCCATGCATCCCCTTCACAGCTGGATAGGAGAGAGAAAATATAAAGAATATTTCATCGGTTGAGATAAGGATTGGGAGAGATCATTCCTCAAATACCATCACAGGCAAAACTGATTCAAACTGGGGATATTAACTGAGCTTATTACTAACAAAATCAGAGCAGGATAATGAGAGGTAAAATGAATCTTAAAAACACCCTCGCCCCATCCCTCCCTCATTCCCAGCTCTACCTCCCCCTGTCCAGCAGTGCAGGGAATGGGAGTTATGACCAGTTTATCCTGGGTTGTTTCTGCCACTGCTCAGAGAGATGCTCCAGTGCAGGGTCCCTCCCAAGGGAGACAGTTCTCTATGAACTTCTCCATTGTGAGTCCATCCCAAAGACAACAGTTCTCCACAAACTTCTGCAGTTTCAGTCACAAGAGCAAGTGCAGGATTCTCCACCGGGTACAGGTCAATATGGTTGTACCTACAAATCAGAGGAAGAGAGTCTGGAAGGCAGCCCCACAGAATGAGATCTGGGGAACTGGGTCAATGGCAAACTGAATATGCAGTGCCCTGGTAACCACAAGGGCCAGCTGTGTCCTGGGGTGCATGAGGCACAGCATGGCTGGTTGGTTGAGGGAGATTATTTTCCCTCTCTGCACTGCAGCCTCACCTCGAGTACTGAGTGTAGTTTTGGGGACCTCAAAAGAAGTACATCTACCTTTTATATCGTGTCCCCAGGCAGGCAGCGAATGTGGTGAAAGGTCTTGAGGGCAAGACTTATGAGGAGCATCTAAGGTCACTTGGTTTGCTCAGCTTGGAGAAGAGAAGGCTGGGGGTGATCCCATCACAGTCTACAGCTTCCTCAAGGGGGGCAGCAGAGGGGAGAGTGCTGATCTGCTCTCTCTAGTGAGAGAGCAACAGGACACATGGAAATGGAGTAAAGTTCCAGGGGAACTTCAGACTGGAGGTTCCTCACTCAGTGGGTGGTTGGTCACTGGCACAGGCTTCCCCAGGGAAATGGTCATGGCTCTAAGCCCGAGAGAGTTCAAGGAGCATCCGGATGATGCTGTTAGTCACATGATTTAGTTTTAGGTCATCCTGTGAAAAACAGTGAGTTGGTCTTGATCCTTCCAACTTGAGATATTCTCTGGCTCTTAAGAATCCAACCTCAATGCCACAGAGAATCGTTTGGGTTTCAGACTTTACACTGGGAAAATAAGTTATAACCCCTCAAGACAGATATGGACAGAAACTGAAATTAGAGGGGATGACATTGTGATATCTTCATCTGCAACATATTAAGTGAAGTTTGAACTTCTCCACTCTTAACACTTCCTGAGAAATAGGAAGTCTAATGGATTGATGTTTCAGTCTCTGATTCCCTGCTTAAATTGTGTTTCTTGTGAACTATTCTTGAAATGCCGTTTCGACTGAAGGTAGGGGAAGATAAGAGTGTTGTTTTAATATAACTTGAAATCTTGATGGTAAAAGGTAATTTATATTTTCAGTAAGAGGCTTTCATCTTCATTGGACTCTAGCGATATTGATCTGATATCAGAACTAAGTACATATCCTTGAATTCTGACCAGATTCTGCTTCTGGTGTGAATGACAAATGTTTCACATTGTCCTAGCAGATAGAGCTTTTTTCTGTGTGTTTCCTTGGCTGGTCAGTTTACAAGTGGCTGCATTTTGCTGGTTTGTTTGATGAATATTTTTTTTGGTACATTTTAAGATGAATGGTTCTGAATTTTCCATCACTGTGCCCCTTTAAGGGTATTTATAGTAAAGTCATAATAGTCAATGCAGGGTTTAGTTTTGTTTCATTTTGAAACAGCTGAGAAATCAGTTGTGTTCCATGATTTATGGAAAAGTCCAAGCCTTTCAAATTAAGTGAAGTGTACACAGCTTCAGAATTAATTATGTTTTTAAACATAATGAAAATCTCCATTCAAAAATGAGGCATGTCCCAGAGTTTGAAACAGAACAGAAGAAATGAGATATTCAAATCAAAACAGAAGTTCTTTTCACGTAACAACAATTCCCATAGCCATGTTTTGAGCAAAGCTTGTCCTTTGAATGTCTGTGTGGGCAAAACTAGCTCTACACAGCTGGAGATTAATAAGACTACAGTCACAAAGTGTGAGCATGCAAAACTGGCAGTGCCCCTTGCTAGCAGGCAAGACAGCACCAAGAGATCGTGAGGGTTTTGTCTTAGAAGAAAGAACCCTTAGAACCAAAGTCAATAACCCTTAAGAGTCAAATAGAGACAGGACAACTCAGCAGCAATTCCTTCAGTATTTCACAAAAAGATTAAAGACTGTGACATGACAAGGACAGACCATTGGATCTCTGAAATGATCTGAGAAATCAAATATGAAAGAGATGAGCTACCAGACAGCCTTCACCTGCATTACTGAATGCCATTTAAATTACTCTTTCCACAGCTGATAACACTGTATAAAATACATTTCTTATGTTTCATATTCTTTTTGTTTAAACTTACTGTGTGAAATTCTTCTTTCGTTAAAAAGTGGTTTAAAAGCTGGTCCCCTTAGTGTGTCAGAATGCCAATGATTCAGTCTCTCAGTTTACTTCTTTCTTTTTCTCATGGCTGTAGGGTTGGGCTTTGCTCACCTGCCATTTTTTTTCTATTATTTTTTCTCTGTTGTTATTTAATTTCTTTCCAATTATGCTCCTCTTAGTTTGATGAATTATGATTTCGCATTTCATTTCTCAAGTTCTGTTGTGATAAGTGGCAGAAAACTGGTCACCTGATACTGAAGAAGAACAGTTTGTGGTATTTACTCTTTGTAAAATTGGATGTTCAGGCACTTTCCTTTGAATATTCTGGTTCTTGTACTGTTCCAGAATTATGTCCTGCAATTTTTTACACTTCCTTTGGTGGAAATTTTGCTTTGACTACAGTAATATAAAACTGGGTGTGGAAGAGCTGATCTGAATACCAAATAGAAAAAAAAAAAAATCCTTTATTCCCTTGACATATTGGGGATTTGGAAAACATTAGTTGTTGATTTGGCAATATAAAATTGTAACAAAAAACCAGCTCCAAACTACTTTGAATTTTTCTTGCAAAAGAGAACATATTAAATCAGGATGAAGGGGAGGGAAAGAATTTACTCTCAAGTGCATCAAGTAGATCACTTTTTATTGAGGTGACATTTGTATCTGCTGCAGAAGGTGAGATCTCTGTGAGAAATTTTTAACATACCAGAAATCAAATGCATAGCATCTTGTGTTTATATCCAGTGTCTGTTGTAATATTTATCATGAAGTTACTGAAATCTGAAAGTTTGAAGAACTGAAGATTGAATGGTCTGGATTAGGCAATATGATTATTAACAAAGCAAAGTGAATACACCTTAAGTATGCAGGGTGTCTGACTGCAGCTAGAACTTGCCAGGGCATTTAAGTCCATACCAAAGTAGCTGGAGATGGAAGTTGTTCTTGTAGAACCTCATAAAGTGAGGAGAAGGTACAGAAATCATGTCTGTATGGCCTTTGAGCAAGAGCACATTGAAAGGAATGTGCATGAGGGATGTTAATGAAATATACTTGTAAGCATTGATTAGAATGGTATTTTATGTTGGGTTTTGGGGTTTATTCTTATCTCACAAATCTCTGTTTGCTTGCATTACTTAAAGTCTTAATCTCAGATTTTGCTAGGTATAACTCTTTTTTCTATGTAAGCCTGCCTTGTGCTGGGGAGCAAGATGCATCCCAGTGAGACATTAGGGCTGTCTGCATTGCTAGAGATAAAAGGTCAGAAGAATATGTACGTGGAGAAGGAGCTGCACCTCGAGACACAAGTGCTGAGAGGGTGTCCTACTGTTCTGTTAAGCGTTGTTATGGGAATTGTGATGCCAAGTATCAGCCTTTGGGAAGGAATTCCCTCTGGCAGAACAGTTCTCTGTTCTTCCTGCTTAGAAGCAGATGGCAAAGAGGAAGCCCACATCACCAGGCAGACCTGGATATTCTGTGCCTCTGTAGGCTGAAGATTGCTTTAATCCAGTAAGTCATTGTTCATTTCAGTCATACTGATATTTGAACTGACTATTAAAAAAATGAAAATTATTTTGAGGGTGATCCCTGCACTTTTTATATAAAGCAAATGAGCAGTACAAACAAGGCTGATTTTGTACAACATGGAACATAGTAGCTAACAGAACCAAACCGTGAATATTACAGCATTGCTTTATATTGACAAAGTTGACTATTATATATTGTCATAATATTGTTTCTCATGGTTTTCTACCATTGCTATGTTGTGGCAGTGCCTTTGATAGTTTATGAGAAGAGCTATATGAGCACAAAATAAAAGAGCGGTCTGTATCATTCAGGTGCTGCAATGAGGGAAGCAATATACTTAATCCTCTTGATTTATAGATATTGGCTTTTATTTCTTTTAAAACTTTTATTGCTGGGCTGAATACAAGAGTATTTGACTTCAGAGTCATTCACTCCTTTAGATATGTAAAATAACACTCTGTACACAATGAGCCTCTGATCAATGTAGAAAAACACTGTACACCAGAACAAAAATGACAGCAAACTGCTTAATTTATTAAATAACCAAGCAGTACAGACATGCTCAACTTCTCTGAATATTGCACTCAAAAATGTGATTCTATAGCAAAAGTTCATTTTTAGAAGCAATAGAAGTGAGAGTAGGTAATTTGTTTATCTTTTCAACTTCTGTTTCATCATTACTCCAGTTTTACAAAGAAGACACAAAGATGCAGCATTAAGAAAATTGGGAGGTAGAACCTCTTCCCTACTGTCTTTGATCTGGAATTCTGGGCCATTTTCCCCACAGAAAGCTCCACTTAGTCTATTTGAGTTTATTACTGCATATCGTTATAGCTCTTTGTGGATCTGAGATACTACTATTGAAAATTACCTTAGCATGTCTTAACAGAGAAAAGCTTAGTCATGGGCATTAAAGAGAGGCAAGGATGGTCCTGTCTCCAGTCCTGTGCACTGCCTTAAAAATAAAGTAGCACTTTTTACAGCAAGGGATTAATAGCTAAACTAGAAAATACTGCTCAGTTGCATAAGTATCCCAGTTTAGTTTTGCTAGGAATACAAGAGTTTTGGCACCACACAGTCCACTGTGTTTTGAGTTGTAAGCAAGAGATCTTCCTATTTCTCCAGTCCTCAACTCTTCTAAGTATATATTAAGTATCTATTAGAAGTATATATTAAGCATTGCAACTAGCTGCTGAGGTCCACAATAATGATTAATATTGGCAAATATCCACTAGTGACAAATCTGGGAGCCACCATAATCCATGCCTTTACTGCAGCTAAAAGTTGAATTTAAAATTACCAGTATGAAGAAGAGCTCTATAAGTAGAAATTGTCGTTTGATACTGAATTGCTGATCATTAAAAAATGTAGTTTCAAAAAAATAAAAAGTTCCATGGTCCAAAAAATGAAAGATGAGGCTTGCACACTGAATTGGATTGATCTGTGTTAGCAATAACAAATTCAAACTGCATATAAACATTGTGCATCCTGGATGGTCGCAGAGTGAAATCAATGGTTATTCACTTGCTTAGATCAAAATTCTTATTAACCTGGTTTACAGCAAAAGAGTAGAATGTATATGCTGGGTTTAGGTATTTGTGCAAAGCAATGACACCATTGCTGTGCCTCTGCTGTGTTGGAGTCAGGTGATCAGAGAGTGTAGCTAATGAATCTCTTGGACAGTAGATCAAGATGAAATGATGGCTTGCGCCCTTTCTTAACTCCATGTTTGTGAAGTTCAGCTTCCTTGCTATTTTCTTCTGTAACATCCCTAGGCTTTTTTCCTTCTAATGGTTCTGTTCAGAAAAAATGCCAACAGAAATGTGTTTCTAAGGACCTTTCCACTGTCCCAGTATAACAGGCTGATGAGATTCATACAACAGCTAAAGACTAATATGAAAATGTGACTAAACCAGATGTCCAGCCATTCACAATAGGCTTATTCTTTATCTTTTTATTTTCTATTTTTACTTGATTAAAAAACACAGTATGAATAAGGTTTTAGAAGGTGAAAAGAGAAATCAGGTTTTCATGGGATTTAATCTGATGTGTGAGAAATGTAAACCTAATCTTCGATTTAGGAGTGCTTTGCTTGAACCTATTGGCATGCATCTTCTGTTCCACTTTGCTAAATGTGTTCTTCAGCTTCCTTCATTTATGGATATGGAATATTAGACATTACTTGTCTTGCTTGCCAGAGTTTCATATTTTCCTGAGTGAAGTGTGAACAGAGAATTTTCTATAGTAGAGTCTAATGCAGAATTTGGTGAGAATTTTGGAGTTAAAACTGTAAGCTATGATGTCTACAGAATTAAATAACAAGGACACCTTGTTCCATCAAACTCAGAACTGACTTCCTGAAAAAAAGTTCTCTGGATTCTCACAGGATATCACTTTATTCATCCCTCTATTTTTAAATTAATATAATCAAGGATCTTAGGGATCACTCAGATGAGAAATTTTTATTAATATAATGAAGGATATAGCGTCCATATTTAAGTCTCAGAAGCAGATTTCAGTGTGGTTTCCGGGCATTTGTTGCTTTTGATCTCTGAAGTCACAACAGAGCAAACAAGAGAATAGGAAAAAGTGAATATTGTCAGAAAACAATTGACTTCAGTAAATATAGCCTTATCTGAAACCTCTTAATTCTGATGGAAAGACACTCTTTGACTTTCAAGAGGAATGTTGAAGCTTTGCCTTTATAATGTGTTTCTTGTCCATTCAGCAATATGAAGATATATATACACTTGAATTTTTGTTTCTTTTTTTCATGCTAGTTTGGACCAAAAATTCTTGAGTGTTGATTAAATTGTATGCATGGATTTTGATGATTTCCATATTACTACAGATAAAGCATAAACTTCAGAAGTGTTGTAAACAAGTGAAATGAAATATAGGAAGGACTAATTTAGAATGCAGAAGAGCTGGGGTTTTGCTAGAATAGTTACGTTTTGTTTGGAACAAAAATTATTAAATTATGTCAGTTCAGAGGAAGTTTCAGAGCCGTTGACATATGGTGCTTAGAACCACACCTGCCACACTGTCATTTCAAAGACATCACAGTTATTATCTCCAGTGCCCTGCAGATGAAAAGGACAAATTCAGTCTCATTATTATACATTATGTTCTTCACTTGAAAAGGCTCTGTATTCCCCAGTCATGCCTGTGAATTTAGTGCATGTAAGGAATTATATTGAACTGGATATGTAGACAACTATGTTGATCCTTACACTTCTCTATATGTATCTTTATTAATTATTTTGAGCATTAAAATGAAACTAAAATTATGAGGTCTGTAAAACTTATTAGTGGTAAGTTTGGAACTTCTTAGCTTTATTATTTTATTCAAATTTTAATAATTTTTTATGATTTTCACTGTGTTACTGCTATGACAGTTGCAATAAAAGTGTGCATGCACAATCCATTAACACCTCCACTTTTAACTTTCTTCATTTTCTGAGACAAGCCTCACTGAACCAGAAATATGCCATACTTCACCTTCTTTTTTTCCCCTCTTCAAAAGGAATGTAGTACAAATATAGCGATTGCTATGGTAGAAAATCCTTTATATTTCTAGTAAAATGTGGGAGGGATAGAATGGTTATACTGTATACATCAATATAAATATTATATTATTCTCAAGTGCATGATCATGTTTTAGTCATTCCTTCCCTTACGTTCACCATCCATTCAGACCTTGCCTCATTCGTTGCAGAGGATGACTTGAAAAATGAACTGCAAAGACATTTTGGGATATTTTTTGAATGCTTGTCCTTGCAACTGGAAGAAAGACTTTTTTATTTTTTATTTAAAGCACGTTTCTTGTGTTTTAGGTATAATACAATTTTTCCTGCTATTATTAGGAATTTAAAACTCTTTCAGTGCATATTTAGAACTCCCACTATAAACAGCTGGAGATCTGTACACGGAGGGGAAGCAGACTATTGAGTTGAGCTCAGCAGTGCATCTGAAAAAGGAGGGTTCTTCCCTAGACCTGTTTTTTTTCCTCTGGTAGTAGGTAGTACAAAAAGAAGGGATGTCAAGGACTAAATATTCCAGATGCCCTGACTTGTGCTGCTATTTGCATATTTTACACTCTGTCAGTTTCTGTCCAAAAGAAAGAGGTAAGCATTTATAATATGACATTTGTTTTAACTTGGTATTGTTTATATAAGCTAAAAGGAAAATGGATTAACTTTCCAATTTTTTTCCTCCTGCAACTCTGATGAGATGTTTTTGGGTCTCCTTTGATGTACTCTTACTCTGCATTTAATCAATGCTTCTGTATTCACTTTGTCTTGTAGTTCTATCCTTGCAATCTTCAAGAGCCTCATCATGTTCAGTTCTTTTAAAAACCTCGTGGAAAACACTGGAAACAATTCTTCTTGGAAACAATTCTGCCATCATCTCATTGATTTTGTCTTCATTAAAATCATGACTTTTTTTTTATTTTTTGTGGTGCTGACTCACCCTGTCCTTCTCTACTCCATATGTGTGCAGTGGTTTCCATACACCCTTTGTCATTCTGTCTTCCAGACTGGTGTTCTAGTTAGTAATTAGTCCTTGTCCTTGTGTCCTCTAGCTCTATTTCCACTCTGTCCTGATAGAGTAGTACATTTTGCTTAAGTTTATTCATTCCCTGTTGTTTGCCCCATGACCTTTTATGGGGTTGCAGGATGAAATAGAAAGATCTATTTTAAAAGTATTCTGCCTTTACAGGAAGGCTTGTTATTAACCTGAGAGTTATAACCCGCTTTCCCAGAAATCTCTGCAGTGAGTGGAATCGTACCAGCACAACCAAATGCGTGTTCAGGGGATGGAAACTTGGCTGGGGACACAGGAGGAAGGATCTTCCTGAGAAAGACAGTTGCCAAGAGAAATGGCTGTGGAACAATGGTCTATTCCCTTGCCATCTCTCCTCAGATCTTTTACTTTAATGATTACATTTAGCTAACTTTCTGAAAGTTAAAGACTCTCTCAGCTCATCTGTTTTGGAGTGATCTCCACTAGCCAGTATTAACAACTCCCCCCAGGACAGGGGAGTGAAAAACAACTGTGCTTATTGACTTCTTCATTTTAGAGGAGATGAACTGTTTCCAGCAATTAAAGGTAATTTGAGTTTTCTGGGAAGTGTAAAAATTGGAGTAAGTAATAATAGTGGCTCTTATTTCACAGCCCTGCAGGGACTGAGCTGTTGCTCACTGATAGCTCTCTTTTTTAACCTTTGTGTGACCTCCAAGGAATTTATGACTCCCAGTCAGAGAAAACGGTACTAATCCAGTGCCCTACTTGGTCTCAGATGTCACCTTTCTGTGAATAAAATGTGTTGTCTGCTCTTCTCTTCTGCCTCTTCTACTTTGGAACAGCATCAGGAGAAATGCAGCACAGAGTATTGGTGTTACTAGATTTATGGCAGGAATGTGAAGCCATGCATGCACAGAACTTGTTAAGCAGTTCAAGTTAACTAGGCACAAGTAGACAGAAGCCAAGGACATGAGATCTGATTGGGCAGAACCTCAGGGTAAGGAATGACAAGTGATGACATAAAGATGGTGCCCTGTTACCTAGTTTTTGCTCTTAGCTATCTTTACAGTCTGTTTTACTGACAGAGATACGTGTTTCATAAAGTTGTGCCAAACCTGTATTGCTATGGGAGGAGGACATGGCTCCTGTTCCACTGTAAGGATTGTCACTTGTCAGGAATTTTATATTTGGGGGGGATGATGTAAGGTGCTGAAAACTGTTGGGCTTGATTTCCAATCTAGAGTTTGTGATTGTATTGCTTAAAAAGAATGGGCATTCCTCCCCATCAGTGGACAAAAAAGACTGCCGTTTCTCTCTCTCCTTTTTCTTTGGTGGTTTTTTTTTTCCTTTCCTTTTTTTTTTTTTTGTTGGTTTTTTGGTTGGTTTTTTGGTTGCTTTGCTTTGGTTTGTTTTTACTAAAATTACCCACTGAGGGATATAGACTTAAAAGCATGCTTAATTTTTTTCTCAGCATCTTTTTGGAGCTGATCCCAATCTGGCTCCATCTCAAATGTTCTTACTGCTATTGCTTATCAAAGTAAATTATTAGTAAATTTTAAGCTCTTTCGGGTGCTGCGAGACATCCCTCAATATCAGAGTGTGGGCTTGGTATGGTGAAATAAAATGAGGTATATTTGCTGATTTTTTTTCAAGTTTATAGCAGGATAAAATTTCATACTTACATGATATGACTATAATTTGAAATTAGTTCAATCATACAGTATTTGCCTTCTCCATTTTAAAGAATACAAAGGATTTTTCTTCTCTTATGTTTTATTTCCTGGTTTCTTTTCTGTCATTGTGTTCATTCATATAATATGTTCACATAACAAACGAATTTGACAATTTTGGCTACTACAATCCATATGATGTGAAAAGTGTTCCAATATAACTTGGAGGGAAAAGGAGAAAACCCCAAGAAAATCAGACAGAAAGATTAAACCTTAGACCAAAATCAGCTCCTGCAGGGCATTGTACCACTCCAACACATCCCTCATTTTTGACAACAGTTCATGTGCCTTTCCATTAAATACTTGTTTTTTATGAGCCCCAGAACATTCCCAGAAGTTTTGTTGTACCACTTCAAGTAATAAGAATAACTGTGAGGTTCTAAGTACTTTTATGTTCAGTTTCAAGTTGTGAGGCTTTAGGGTAGCCAGTGCTTTCCAAAATTCAGATCTCTAGCTTAGTGTTGCAAGCTGTAACTTTTTATGTCTGAAGGCTCAGATATTTGGCATATTATAAATGTAAGAGAAAAACTAGCTGCACTTTGAAACCAAGATTGTAGAAAATTATTTTGAAATAGTCTTCCCAAATGCATTTCATTTTCTCTGGTTATAGAGCCTATTTCACTTTGAGCTCAGAAAGTATCTGGACATGTACATAATTGAGAAATTAATCAGCAGTGCTGCTTTACTTATGACCCTCACATGCAAAAAGCTGGCTATTGGGAAGCTAGAGCCTCTAAGATAAATGATGAAAAAAAAGAAGAGGTAGTATTAACAATACTGTGATTTGCCTTTTTTTTTTCTTTTGGATGAAACAAGAAAAACTAAAATGGAAACTTTGATTTTATACTGGAGTCTTAGCAGTAGCTTGCTTTAATGCATGACTTTGAAAAGTGTGGTGTTTTGAAGAGAAACTATGACTAGACTTATATGGACAGTAAGCAACAAGTGATCAATGGTGAATATCTAGAATTGAAAAGAAGGGGAAAGATGACAAATAGAAGAAAGCAAGATGAGCATCTGTATTATTTGTTAAAGGATCTCTGTGGTAATCAGGTTTTATAGATTTGGCATTTTAAAATTTTAGCTGCTTTCTTAAGTGATATATGCAGTGTGGGAGACGCAATTACATTGCTGCAAGCAAAGCTGCAGCAAAAATATATGCTGTAGATAAGTGTTTAAAATGACAGTGGTGTGTGCACAGAAGAAACCTGACAAGTTGTGAAAATTGGAACTGTATCACTATCACTTCTTCCATGATATTCTGGGAACTATGTTAAAAGGAAACAGGAATAATCCCAATGAAACATGATCTCTTCTCTATGCCAAACTACTAGAAACTGAATCTGACTGGCTGCTGCACTGATGACATTTTTTAATCCAATTTAATGGATTCCAGCACTTGTCTGGGCAGCTGTCAAAGCCTCCCATTGATTGCAACCTATATCATCTTTTTATCTGCCTGTTTTGCATTTCCATTATCATCTCCACCTCATTTTACCTCTTGTGATCATGTGGGGGTCTAGCAAATGTCTATTATGAAAATAATCCAAATAATGCATGTAATTTCCTGTAATAATTCTATGGCACCTCCAGTTCATGTTAGGCTGTTGTCTCAGTTGATAACTAAATCACACTTCAGAGATAGAATTTGTTATTTATTTTTCATGTTTTCCAGGCTCAGTATGCTCATCACTCCTCACTGAGTTTTAATCCTTTACTCCACTTACTTTTAAATCTGTGATGGTCAAAACCCTCTTTCGTAGATAGAACATATATTTTTTCTTACTGTCTTATTCATAAAAGAAAGTTGAAGTCTCAGTCCACAGTCTTCAAGGGAACTGAAAGGCCCAGCTTTTCTTTTACCACTGTTTTGTATATGCACTCTTGGGTATGTCACTTAAGCTGTCCATGCCTAAGTTTAATGGTGTTTAAAATGAGTAACATAATACTTGATTCACTGGATTATTGTGATCTAATTAATTAACCCTTTGAAAAATCCTTTGACTTTTCCATGTACATGGTGCTTTATAAATTTGCAATATTCATAGCAATAAATGTATTTTATTTTCTGAGCTTCAGCCCAGTATCTTAAGGATTTGGGAATGCTACTTTGTTTTACTCTCCCCACACACAGAGCTTCCTTTTGTGGGCCATAACTAAGTTCTTTCACACCTCAGATCTACCTCTAACTAATGATTGTTTCTTATACATAGATGAATCAAAGAGAATTTTAAAGATTTTTTATTCATATTCCATATGAACCACTGGAGTCCTTGATTCTAAAATAATCCCCTTGAAAAATATAGACTATTTCCCTTTCAACCTTGTCTGCAGTTTAGAAGCACGCAGTGAAGATGTGCTGTTTACAGGTGAGGGATACTTCCTGCACTGAGAGTCTTAAAGAGGCCTGAACATGTGGAGTGTTATTAATACTGTACCATAAAATATTACCATACAACACTCAAGGTGGGGTCTCACCAGAGCAGAGCAGAGGGGCAGAATCCCCTCCCTTGCCCTGCTGAGCACAGTGCTTTGGATGCAGCCCAGAATATGTTTGGATTTCTGGGCTGTGAGTGCACATTGCTGGGTCTTGTTCAGCTTTTCATCCACCAGTACCCCCAGCCCTTCTCATCAGGGCTGCTCTCAATCCTTTCATGCCCCAGCATGTATTGACACCAGGGGTTGCCCTGACCCAAGTGCAGGAGCTTCCACTTGGCCTTGTTAAACTTCATGAGATTCACATGGACGCAGTTCTGCAGCATATTGTCCATTTCAATTTCCTTTCTATATTAAAATCTACTCCAGTTTTGTATGTGACAAGAATCTTATCTCACTATGTAAGCACATCTCATACATGTGTAAAAATGTGGCTGTACTTTTAAGTTCAGGACCCAAGAGTGGTATCTTCATCCTGTGTTAGAGCAAAATACTGCATTTTATTTATATCTTATTTAGACTGTTAGCTTGCTTTAATTTCAAATTATTCCACTAGCAAGTTCATGAGAATGAAGAACTAGGACAATTTAACAGCTGAAGAGGCTTTTCAGAAAATTGCCAAGTTATTGGCGCCACTGACAATTTGCCTGGCACTGTTATATCTAATGTAAGATGACTAACTTCATCAAGGCTGAAATATTAGCTGTAGGAGGGGCAGACAACTGAGGCTGTAGTTCTTTACTCAACTATTGCTTAACCACTTCTATTTATCAGTCAAGAAAGGATTAAATAATATTTAATTATATACACAAATATAGTTGACACCAATTTATGTGAGTTTCTGAAACTAAAAGAACAGAATAGGCAGAACCTTCCTAATATGCCTGAGAACAATATTAATATTACTTGAGTTTAGGGAATAAAATTGGGAAAATATTAATAGACTGTCAGAGAATAACACTTGTAATGCTATAGTAAAAATTATTCTGCATGTCTTTCACATGCCTTTACAAATATTAGAAACACAGCATCTGCAAACTTTAATTATATCCTCGCTGCTCCACAGAGAGTTAACATTTTTAACCCTGATGAAATGAAAAGTCGTGTAGCAGTATTTTTTTAATAGAACTTCAAACTGTCTCCTAATCTTGGAAAAAAACCCAGAACAACCAGAACATAGCCTTTTTTTTTCTGTATTTATATTTAATTTGCAGTAATACCTCAGGCGTTTTAAACATTTACTTATGTAACCATGTAAAACACTGAGATAAGTTTATAGCACGATCAAAATAAGTATGAATTAATGAAGTCTAAAATTTAGGAAGTATTTTATAACAGATGAGGATAAATTCTAAAATTCAGCTTTTTATCCTTTAGCTATACAGTCTCAACTTACAAATTGCTACTTGCAGATGTAATTCAGTTTGATAGTAGGAGTAGAATTGTTTTCAACATGGGGTTCATATGACAGTTCCACACGTTGTTGCATGTATTGGTGGAGGAATATATGTGATATGAAAGTTTTGAATATTTTTCTCAGTTTCCTGTAAATTAGGAAGCAATCAATAAAAGAATAAACAAGAGATTGATTTTATTGTATCAAGGCTCTGATTTCTGAAAGCACTTATATAGTAACATCTCTAACAGGTGCTGATGGCTGGACCTGGGAAAAAGCATCTGTTTTCAAAATTCTGACCCTGGTTAATTCTGTGAAAGCCTGTAGGGATTGAGAGACATTAGAGATACTGTAGCTTGAACCTTGATCTTTTGCATTTCTTTCTTCTAATAGCTCTACATTAAATACAAAGGATTTTTTAAAATGGAAAAATACTGCTGAAGAGATGATAGATATTAAAAAAATAGAGAACATGAGGAAACACCATGCAATTGGTAGTTTAATTTCTCAGTCTTTCTGCTCTGGTTTTATTATTCTCTGTATTTAAATATTAATAGAGTCAGTGCTACTTAAGCAAAGTAATTCGTATCATCTCACTAGCCTACATAGAATCAAGGCAGAATGAACTTCAGCTCTCTAAGTGAGCAGGAGATAACAATGCAGCATGACACAGAAATGATTGAATTTGCCAGCAGTGTTTGTGCAATGCTTGCTAATTTACAAGGGCATTTTCAAATGATTCAGTGGCTGGGATTCCTTGGGGGCAGTTCTCTTGGGCACTGAAACTGAATCAACGTTTAAATGGTTTTACTTTTGGAGTAGCTTAGAAAAATCGTAAATAAATAGATTTTTTCGTAATTAATACAGCAACTGCAAATCATGCAAGCATCATTTGCTTTTTGAAAGGAGAGAAAACTGTTCTCTTTTGGCTGGGCATTTTGCACTGTGTTTGTTAAAACTGTGAAAAAATGTAAAATGCAGGTTGCTGAAATAAGACAAGTCCAAGTACTCACTGATCTGGGTGAATCAACTCCCCGTTTAGTAAATAATGAATCTGTTGTGGAGGAGAGACATCGAGCCTTAAGTCAGAGGTCTGAATTCTCCCTGTTTTGCCACTGATGTGCCTGTGCCAAGGCATCCCACCTTTCCCTGCTTGAGGTCCGCTTTTGCTAGAAACAGGAGAGGCAATGACCCTTTTCAAAAGAATATCCAAGTAAATAATTTTGAAGTCACAATGTGTTATTTCCATCACTTAAGTGTTCCCTCCAACCTCCAGGAACTCCTATTGTTATTTTCCTTTTTAACATCCCCAATATGTTTTAAAACATTACTATTAATGTTCTGCTGCAGTGCCCACATTTCAGTAGAAAAGCATGAGGAGTATTGCCTTGCTCCTGTAAATGTACTTTTTCTGTGCACTTGCAGGCTGCTAGACATTTGCCATGTTAGTGCAATAAATACTTGTGCTCACTTGAAGGCTATAAAATCTAATAAAGCCAGAATTTGAGGGCTTGGTGTGTTGTTTCATAACAGGAAGGAAGGTGACATTTTGCCAAAGACATAAGGTACAAGCAAGAGACAAATCTCCTGTTCTTGCCTTTTTGATTTCATGTATGTTATTGGAAGTCTAGACAAAGTCAAATAAAAAGTCTTTTTTAATTAGACAATGACTTTGATAAGTTGTTGGCTTCACTGAAACTCCTCAGACTTCATCTTTCCTAGTTCCCAGCCATGGGTGTATATTAACTGGTTTTTTTATTTTTTAAACCTTTCTCACTCTATATAAGAATATTATGAATAGTATATTTGTGGAGTACTTGATGATTTAAATGTTTCTTCTCTTACAAAATCTCTTGAAGGAAAGTTATAAATTCAATTCTAAAAGCCTCTAGGGAGATAGAAACCCCAAAATGGCAATCCTTTGTAATCAAAACAAGGTAAATGTATTTTTCTCTTTGGCTTTTTTTCTAATGAACTCTTGAGAATTTAAACATTGCAAAAGGAGTTCCTGGAACAAGCAAAGTTTCTGAGTGCCTAAAGAAGCACATTGGAGAATTCAGAAAAACAGAGATGTTTCCTCTGTCTAATACATAGCAAAAAGTTAAGCCATTGTTCTTGCTAAAGACGTAGCTCAGGGTTTAGGGTATGAAGACTGTTGCTTGACTCTTTATGTTGGTGCTATTGCCTATTTTACGTTCCCTTCCAATTCCTTGAATTTTCCTTGACTGCCTTAATCGTGAAATAAAGAAAAATTCTCACAGGGTCCTTTGGCTGAATCTGCATCAGACCCCTCAGCTTCTGCCAGTTTAAATACTTCAAAAATTTACAGGTTTACCCAAGGAAGCTCCTTCCCCAAATCTCTGCCCTTGACACCATCCAATAATGAAATTTCTAGTTGTGCTAAACTTTTGATACAGCAGGCAACTTCTGTGACTGAACTAATGCTTGTTTTTGCTAAGCTATTAACTAGAGAAAAGCAGCAAGTTTTTTATTTTTTTAAGGTTTTTTTGCCTATACTTATTAAGATACGTTTTTTGGATTTAGGTGGTTGGTTTGGGGTTTTTTTGGTTGCTTTTATTTTTTTTTTTTAATTTGCATTTAGACAAAGCCAGTCAGTTCATCTCCTTGTACAAATAACTCAAAAGTAAAATTAAAGAAATGAAAGGACTGCTGGGAATTGAGTAGCACTGATGATTAATGGCCTGCTGCCTCTGAAAACTGCAAGTCAGATATGAAATTTCTTTGATAACAAAACTGCAATTTCATATTTTAGTTCATATACATATTCAAACATGTCACTATATGTGCACGCTTTCTTCCTGACATACACATGAACTTTCCATTGAAATTTTTGTTGATTGCTAAAATGCTTTCAATTAAAAGGGTTATGTTTTAATTTCTGTTGCTGTAACAGCTTTTAGAGCTTATGAAATGACACTGGATTTGACAGGAAACTCAGATACAGTGGCTAGTTATACCCACAATGGTTAAGATTCAAATCAGAGTTTGTCAGTCAAGTTTGGGGAGCTAGTAGTAAACATATTGAACTAATCTCAGAAGGAAGGCGATTTAAAACCAGCTGATGCGTCCCAGGAACAATTGCGATGTTTGAGAATATAATTATTGGTAGAGCTCCTGAAGTCTGGCTTGGCTGCAAAGTCTGTGTACAAACATAAGCTTTTAATTTTTTTTTTTTCTTCTATTCTTACCTCTTATTCTCTTCACACTAAGTGAATTTCATTAGATCTTTACTTTGAAACCTACTTTTATTCATTTCATGTTTTTAAAACCGTATTATCCATTTCTGGTTTTGGCTTTAAAAGCATAGTGTGAGAATCATTATACTTGGACTTACGGAAATACTTCCGTATGAATTATAACTGGGAGATCTCTACTCTACCCAGGCAAATGGCTGAAAATGTCCTCTTTGGCAGAAGATATTTCTCTCTGTTGGAGGTTATTGCTATGTATCTTTCACAGTAGTGAGAAGTTTGAAAATAGTCAAACAATTAGGAGATATGTGACAGCAGTGTGTAATCATAATTAGTGGCTAATTTCTTCCATTTTGAAGATACCACTCTATAAAATAATGGGGAAACTGTGCTGGCTCCAGGGCAATCTATACTGCAGCAGTGTACAACTGGTCACTAACCAGGAGTGACACCAGGCAGAGCCATGCCTTAGAGTTTTTATCCACATCATTAAACAACTGGAGTTTTGCCCACAAGTTAGAGCAGAAGACTGATGCTGGAGAGCTTGAGTCATAGATATGCTCTTGATTTTTTTAATGGGATTAAACAAATCATCCTGCCTTCTGTCCTCACTTATAAGGTCAATTTTGGGGTAAGATTCTTTCAGCATTACCATCATAATTTGGACTTCCAGATGTTACTGCAATATATGCAATACCTATGATGAAAAATACCATAGTTAACTGTTGCATAAGAAACATTGAGTGTAATGTATGCATTAGCCTTGATTGAAGAGATTAGTCTTCAATCAGTTAGACCTACCTATTATTGTTCAGATAGATCTAAGAATGTATTTCATTTGTCTCCAACCCGTATTATCAATCTAGACTGTTAAATCTTTCCTTAATGGATACAGTTGCTGTTTTTTCTTATAATTGGAAAAACTGTGGAGGAGAGTTTTCCCCGATCCTCTTTTCTGTTTGGATGAGTCATTACCATCAGCAGAGTTATAGAGATTAGTCATCTATTTGTTGTTATTTTCAGAATGGGAATAGGCCTTAATGAAAAAGAAAACTCTACTAGCTTTAGAGTTAAGGGAGAGCACAAGGCAGTTTGTGTAAATCTCGTTGCAGCTCATTACTTTTAAACAATAGAAACAAGGGGGGGTTTATGGAACACTAGAGATAAACCAGATCTATATGTCTGGCTTTGACTATGGAACCATGAAGAAGACCATTCACTTGGATCATTCAGCCCAGATTTTACACTAGCCTCAAATGTGCTGAGTCAAGACTATAGGAGCTGAGCAAGCTTGGTGAAAGCAGTCATGTGAAGCAGAGCTTATTGCTAAGACTCAGGCACTTCCAAACCACAGTCTTACACATCCAGAGCAACATAAGATACACAGCCAAGTCTCTGCTAGGCTCCTTGGAAAATCATAGCTTAAATGTAATTAAGCAGCATAGTGAGCTCCATTCGCCTTGATGGTGCGCGTCTCACGCACCTCGCTGACAGTTTCACTGTGTTGCTACATTATGTCTCTGCTTTGATTAGGCCCAGATACATTTAATTAGCAGGTTGTTTGATCAATTAGATAATGAACCCTAAAGTCACCTTCTTGCTTAGATGTGCTTTGAAGAACAATTTTAATCTTAGTGACAGATCCTCGAGAAAGAAAAGAGGAGAAACCAATGTAATTAAGATGTGAGCACACACAAATGTCTATATGACTCTGGAGCATGAATCTAATACTTTGAACTCTAAAACGTAGAAGACATTGAGTTCGATGAATGTAAACTCCAAGGTTTTCAATTGACTTATCATTTGATTATGATGAATGAAAGATATTTGAAAGTGTCTTTGCTCCCACTTCATTGGTTTTTCTAACACCAGAGTTAGGGTAATAGTCAAAATTTAATGCAGTTATATAGCTTATGTAGCTTATGTAGCACTGTCATAAAATCCTTCTGAGTTTGTAATGAATAGTAGTAGGTAAAAAACCAAAAATGAGAAAAAAAACCAACCCAATCGAAACCAAAAAACCTAGGACCATTTAATAGAAAACACTTACTAGCAAAATTCTGACAGAGTGTGATGGAAAGAGGTAGAAGTTCCCCTTCAGACAATCAGAAATTGCCTCAACTTTGTTGAATTTGTGGAATTTGGAATAAGGATGGATCAAGGTTCATCTTGGCTTGTGAGATTTTGAGAAGGCTACATTATGCCATGTAATGAAAATAAACGCTAGGGGAAAAAAAAGTGAGTTTTTTCAGGGACTGGCTTCTCTCCCTATCTTTAAGTTTTGCTTTGCTTCTGTATTTGTGCTTTGCAACTTCAGCTTCTCCATCTGGAAGATGTTCTACTATATCGAATCTTGGGGTATAAGTAGAGAATTAGTATTTAATTCAAAATAAGTTGCAGTGGCAATTAACATGTCAATTCTTTAATAGCTATAGTGACTATATCAAGGATTCAAGCATGGATCAAATTCCAGTTCTGGCACCAAAATTTTGGCCAAAAATATAAACAAGGTAAAAAGGACATTTTTTTTTTCCTGCTGTTCACAGTTATTTAAGCGATAGAAACAATCTAGAAGGTGTGGGAATGACAAACAAGAATTTGTATGTGTGCATACAAATATGTGCACAGGTTGGAATATATTTGTCTATAGCGTTCTTGTGTCAAATATTTGTTTGTTGTGCTCCAACCAGACCCTGTGCTGCTGATCACAGCCCTCTGAGATCCGCTATTCAGTCAATTCTCAAACCATCTCACCATCCACTCATCCAGCTCACACTTCCTGAGCTTGCCTATGAGAATATCACAGTGTCAAAAGCCTTGTGGAAGTAATGCATTTAAAGAGGGAATGGCAAACCTTTTGTTTTCTATTCTTTCCCTCATAATTCTGGATGTTAATATGCTTTTTGACTGCTATAAAATTGTTTTCGTAGAGTTACCCACTGTTAAGTCACAATCCTTCTCTGCACAGCTGTTTCCCTGCATCGCAGAATGCATTTATCTGAATTGTCCTTGCCATCCCACTTGACCATCGCATTCTTCCTACATGTCCCTATCCCTTTCTGCAGTAAAACTGTCTGGATGATGAAAGTCATCACCTCAAAAAGAAATAATAAGAGAAAAAAAAAATGAATTGCAGGGTAAATATGACAAATTCTGTGTGTACTAGGAAGTCTAAGATACTATTTCAAGCAAACTAAAGTGAGAAAAATAACTAAGAACATAAAGATTCGTGAGCTGCTCTGGAAACCTGCATTCCTTCTTAAGCTTAGGTGTGAAGATGAGCAACAAGAATTTTGGAGAATCAGCTTAAGCCAGATTTACAGAACTTCAAAGGAACATGCTCCAGGACCACCAGGTCCCTCACTCTGCAGCAGGAGAAGAGAGGTGGTCGTAGATAATGTCTCTAAACAGGGCAGACACACTTTCTGGACTTGCCACTCTCTGGAAGCTTGTCTTATTGCCAAGGATTTTGTGAAAGAAATAATGCCTTGTAAAATTCCTGACCAGTCTTATTATTCAGCCCACTAAGCATAAAATCAAATCTTGGAGGTGGCCATTAACTCTCAGGGAAGTCTGGCTTTATTTTATTAAAAAACAGAAAAAACCAGTGAATATTTACACATGGACAGTAGCAATTTCTGCAGCAAATTCCAATATATATACATGTGGCCAGTAGTGATTTGAAAGAGAAAAAGGTATCATGTCTGACTGCAGGATGGTAAAATAATTTGACTCGTAAAAACAATACCTCATTAGAAATCATAAGAATTGTCAATAGCAGCACAGTGACTCACCAAAGCAGGTAACTCATTATCATGACCTAAATAGAACAGAAGTAGGAATGGCTCTGTTAAAAAGAAAAGATTAGGGCATCCCAAGAAAGAACAAACACAAGTAGCTAAGTTTGAGGAGGTCTATATAGAAACATTCGTATTTTTAAGAGCTAAGCTAATTTATTACTTTTCATGCAATAATAAAACCTAACCACAGGAAATACATGAATTTTGAACTCTGCCTTGTGTATAGAGGATCCTGGGAAACATGCCTGCTCACACAGTGTGACTAATAATAGCATAAATTATTTAAGCTGACAGAATTTTTACGGCTAATGCATGTGCGCTTTGCACTCTGCACTTTCTTCGGCTTGGACAATGAATAAACACCAATAAGGTTTTGTTTCTGCAGTTCATGTGCCAACATAATGCTGTTCTTTGTGGTCATAGCTCTGCAGGAAAATGTTAAAATACAAAGAAAAAGGTGAAAAAGAGGCAAATAATCCCTTATGTTTCAATTAAATTTTCTGTTGACAGTACATTCCCGTAATAGTTCTTTCTTTAATGGAAAATATAAATTACTAAAGAGCGCACATTTAGTTTTGTGTCAAATGGCTTTGATAATCTCATTATTAAGATTGGCATTGTTCTTCAAGAACTTTCTAATAAAAAAAAATAAATTTTTGTTTTAATGTGGGAAAACCCCTATATTTTAAACAGATCTTAAGCTTTAGAGAGATTTATGAATACAAGTCATTAAAAAATGCATTGTCTTTGAGCTCAAAAGAAAGGGAACTAACAGATATAAAAAAAAAAATTGTCAATAATTTCTGTACTTTGCTACATTTTTGAATGCTTAAATCTTATTTGTAGCCACCATCAATAAAACAACTTTGAAATACATTTTGAGCATGCTATGTTCAGGTATTTGAGTTTACTTTCTAAGAGTCAACCTTAGAACAATTAATAGCTTAGTATTTGGGAACTGGGAATTGATTTTAATGAAGTCAACCTGGCTGGGGTAAGTGTAAATTTGTAGAAATGCTAGGTAAGTTGGAAAGTATAGAGACCGACTTTGACAGCTGTGGTCTAAAGAACTTTATGATAGTTTTCTGCATTTTTGTACATCATCTTTTGCTGAATATTTCTAATTCTTTTTAAAGGGTATTGCTGATGCAAATGAAGAGGCATTCACACGTTTTATCATTATGCATATACATACTTAGTTTTAAGTGTGGTGCAGAAGGAAATGCCATAGATTTATTTCCGAACTGTGGTCACGGGAGTTTTAATTGCTTCTTTATTTGAAAAGCTTTTCGTCAACAACTTTGGAACATGCCTTGTCCTCTAGTTATTCTTTTTGCAAAAATTGTCCATGCTCAGAGTTTCTCTGACTGCCTTTTTCCTCATTACTCTCTGCCCGCTTTCAGAGTATGAATAGCTATCAGTACGTGATTTTTCTTTCATATCCTGCCAAAGGAGGTCTCTACTGTGCACAGCAATGTGTTGGTGATTTAAAAGAATCCTTCTCTGCAGGAAGCAATAACACTAGAAATGATTTAAACAAAACCTAAAATGTCACCTTAGACTAATGAAATTCCCTCATCAAGCAACACAGAGCTGACACTTCTGTGAGATCCTTTAAAACTCAGATTAAGAAGGGAAAATTAAACTTGAAATGACAGGAAACAAAACCAGCTCTGTTTCCCCTGGAAATAGTTGAGAACAGTATGTTGATTATTCTCAGACAAGCTGATTTCACAGGCAGTGACCCTAACTCAGCATAAAGAACAGCTAACAACATGGCTTTAGAAGGCTGGCAATTTTATCTGTTGCTGGTCATTAAAAAAATGAAATAGCCGTCTGTCTTGGAGCTGGCCCATGTGTAGCTTCACTCATATGTCCCCTCATATGCAAGGAGACAGTTGAGGAGCTGCCTTACTGGCTCAACCTAGAGATTATTTTCATCCATTTTCCCCATCCCTGAGAGTGGGCAGTACAAGTGCTCTAGTGGAAAATATAGAATTCCTTGACAGATGGCAGTTATAACCTGTGTGTAAGGGAGTTTTCTTTTAAATTCATCTCAATAAATATATCAATGGCTGCTCTGAATTGCAGTGCTTTGCAGCTCTTTTATTCGGTTCAGTAAAGGATTGGGTTTAAGCCTCTTGAGACAGTCTCATTACCAACAAACACCCCTCAACCCCACATTTAAATCTAGATAAGCCTCTACCCCTGGTGGTACCTCTTAGTGAATAGCAGAGACCAGCTGCTTTTTTGGGAAGGGCATTGGTGTTTATAGAGGTTCCTTGGTTTTAGCGGAATGCAGATGTGAGAGCACAGCACTGGGGAACTGTTTCTGTGAGCTGCAGCTTTCCTGAATAAGGACTTCTACGTGTCCTATAGGGACACTCTAGTATCACTTAACAACTCTACATTTGGCTGCACAAGACTGCAAAAAATAGACATGCATACCATTTAGGCTGAATCCTGAGGCTGGAATCTTCAGCTTCTTTTAGGATCAATTAGAAATGGGAACTTAACTCAGATAGTCCCTGCACACAACACCATTTCTCTCTCAGCTGCTAAGCTGCGTGTGAGAGTCTAGATGTAATTTTGCTTTGGGCACAGAGCCAGTCCCTGCAACACTGAAAGAAGTGATAGTTCAGGGCTGCTCTTTTACTTCTTTTCATCACTGCTGAGTGTTGTTTTACTTCCCTCATTTCAGAAAGAAACCCATCATCCAGTGTGTGGGCTGTCAGCAGCTCCCTCGCACTCTCATTTTCTGCTGCAGTACAGCCCGATGGGGACTGCTGGCCATCCACGATGTTTCCGCACCCCGGCTGCTCTGCCCCCAGCTTTCCAGCCTCTTTTGCCTGCAGTATATGCCCATAAATTCCCCCTGCAGACACGGCACTGCATGCAGTGTGATCACCACGGCAGCAGCCGCAGTTATCTAGAGAGATGTCTGCTTCCTGCAGGGAGAGATTTTACCATATTGGATCAGGTCACATAACCATGACATCCAGCATCGTGCTTTAAGCAATGACCAGTACCTGATGGTTCAAATGAAGCTGAAAGCACCTAACAATGTAACTGGAGAATTGTGTGTGGCAGAAGGGAAGAGTTTATTTTACTGGCTCTGGGTGCCTATGGAATGAAACCCCATCTACTTCTATAATAAACTATAAAGCCACGAGTCCCTTCTGTGTCTGAAGCTGGACTTAGCAACACTTTAATAGCAATGGCAATCTGTCTTTAATTGGTCTGGGAGAAAAAAAACATAGTGAGAGCCGGAGATGACATCTGCAGCACAGACTTGGTGAAAAAGGTATTTTCTATCTATCTGAATTTACAGGCAAGTTGGAATTTTCCTGGCCAAACTAACAAAACCATTGACTGACATGCTGCTAAGGCTAGCACACTGTGCTGTTAACACTGGTTCATTATATTTTATTGCTGATTGCAGGGCTGCTGGTATGGAACACTGTGTTCAGATAAAGCTCCTCTGAAGCACCAATGTGAAATAGTGGAACCCTGATAACTGTCCAAATTAAGATAGCTTTAATGGGTTACAAAAGCACAGTCCATCCACAGCTGTTTTTAGAAACTGATAGTGATTTCCTTGTTCTAGTGGTCAGGTAATTTTTAAAACCTGTGATCTTTGCTGATTTTTATTGGCTGTGATAATTTTGATTGAATTGTTTATGCTGACAGTGATAATATAACTAAAATATTCTGTTTAATGTCATTTGATTTTCAAGCTTTCAGAAGGACTAAAACATTGGTTGACAAACGTTTAGATGAAATCTTTGGTGATGGAGAGTTTTAGGAGGTCATCTTAGTGCATCTCTGTTATGCTGCTGGATGTGTTCTCAAATGAAACACCTAATCCAGCACCTATAGTATTTTATAGGGATATAAGGTTACCAATTGCGCCATAAGAACGTTTTTTTTAAAAGAAACAGGTCTTCAACAAAGAAAGATTTCCCAAGTGAATCCATCTTAGAAAAAGTCGGGGTGAATTTTAAATGGACTACATATATCTGTTCTTGTGTTGGTAGAATTGTTTCCCTGTGCTATTAAGTCCAAAGGATAAACTAGAACTGAAAATTTAATGTAATTAAAATGCTGAGCTATCAACTATTTTCTTTTTTAAAAAGTGGGGTTTTTAGTCACTTAAGAGCATATATTTGCCAATTCAACAGACACATTTGAAGGAGATTTTGAGTAATTCTGGGGACTGGAATGTAATTCTCTCATGTTTGTGTCTGGCCCAATACAGACACAACTAATTAAGGGAATGCTCTTTTGGTTCACTGTGCAGAGATTAGCTTCATTTCAGTGAAGGCAAAATCTTGGGTCCGGATTTAAAAATAGGTATTGCAGACATTCCACAGAGGAAAGCTCTTTGAAATGTCTCCTTGGGTACATGCAGTTCCCTGCATTTGTGCTTAGTAGTAGGCCATAATTAGATTGCAAATTAATGGATCACGTGACTATCCTCAAACAAGGCTAGGCTAGGGTGAGTCAGTAGGCGAGTGAGTTAATTTCCTCTTCTGAGACCTTAATTCCAGTCCCTATCTCTTTTTTAAGTATGTATCTCTATGAAATACATATGGTTTTGTATGTTTATGTATTCACTTCTCAACTAACAACAGAATAGACAGTCAGCTGGGTTAACATCTTTGGCAGGATGAAGCAGCACTTGTAAATGTCATGATTTGTCTGGAACCCCACACTGCAAGCAAGTATCTGAGAAACTGGTCTTAGCAGCTTTAAGGCATGATTATTCTATGAAATAGAAAATGGTAACGAAGACACTCATCTTCCCATTTCATTACCTCTCCCCAGAAGCAATTCAGTTTCATTTGCATGGCACAATATTCAGGTTGTTGAATCCTAGTCTCTCAGGACTGTCTTAAAGGACTGGTGACGGTTTCAGATCCTCTGCATAAACATCCACTGCACACTATAATTCTGCACTTCCTCAGATCCATCATTTTTTCTAATCTCTGTCTGGGGTGCAGGCACCAGTAAGAATATAATAAGGGGTGGATGACGCTAAATTAGGGATAGAGGACATCACAACATGGTTCTCAAGCCAACTTAGAAATAGCTGATCTATATATTACTCAAGTGAATCCAAGGGAAGAAAGTTTTTAAAACTCCAGGAAAATTACAATGAACAATGCAAAAACAAGCTGCAAAGAGTAGCTCTGGCTCAGATCTTCAAAATTAGGTAAATACCTTACTCCTACTTTAGGAATTAAGGATTTAATTATCATGAAGCATGCTGGCTTCAGTCCTTTAAATCTCCATATATTTGTGCTTATCTCTAAATGACTCACAAGAAAAATACATATGAGTGAGAGAGGATTCGGTGTAGCATTTAACAGGCATGAAAAGAATAGAGATCTTGTAAAAATTGAACAGGACTGCATTTCTTTTCTTCTAAAAACATATGGAGTTTAATGAAGCTCTTGTGGAAAGAAAGTGTTTTTCTAATTATTTTACTGGGGCCAGCATTTCCTCCCCAGAAACTAATTAAAATTATTTCTTTTAGATAGTGGTTGGGGGTTATCTTGTAGAATGGATAAAACTCTCTTGTAAAGTCTGTAGAAATTAAATTCTTTAGATTTTTATCCCCAGGCTCTGCAAAAAATATTTCTATGCTTTTGAATAGTTTATTATCATCAAAACCACTGTGTACATTTCATGGTATTGCATAACAGGCTATTGTTCAGTTAGTTCTGTTGGCAGTAGTTTTGGATGGGGGAGGAAATTTAAAAAATAAAAAGAAAGCAGCTTATTAAGAAGATATGTTTTCTAATTTTTTTTTTTCTCACAAGTCCTGTGTTTTTTGCATTATTTACCTATTTATCAGTTAAGTTACATCAGATGGTCAGAGGACTAATTGACCATAAATCAATTATTCTATTTCATTTATAATTACAAAAGAGTATTTTTCATGTTTGGTTTGCTGGTGTGCAACCTTTTCAGTTGGTTTTTCACACCACATGAGTCAGTGGCACTAATGAGCCAGATATGGTGGTAGTAATTAGCTGAAATGAGCTTCTTGATTTTTTCCCCCCCGTGACTTCCTTTCATTTATTTTTTTTAATCTGACCCTTTATTGAGAAAGGCTATATAACTCTATGATCTTGAGTCAGGAAGCTACTCTGCTGAGTTTCAAGATCAAATCAGCTTTAGCTCAGACTGAGTAGTGACTCCAACAGCATCTTTTAGCAGCAGGGTGTAAATTTATAATCTTTAGTATTGTAACACAGAAGTTCTGCTACATGTATTACAGGAATTACCCCATTAGCTGTGGCACAGGACATGGTTTTCTTCAACTAAGAGTTGCAGCTAATGGCAAATGTCACATACAGCACTCAGCTTTACTGTGAGTAAGCAAGGGACAGGGTAAAAAAATCCCTGAACTGCTTACAAAAGCCAAATTTTAATTCTGTTTTTCTATAACAGGTTTAAGATTAAGTTGTGAAGACTGATCTTGTAGATACATCAGGATTCTGATACTACATGTAGGCAAGGCAGTATAGGGGGGAAAACTCCCTGAAAGACTGACTTGTTTGGACAAATGCGACTTTCATTTCCAGCAAACATAGAGTTCTGCCCTACGAAGTGAGTGTGAATAATTTTTTTTTTTCCTATACCAACATGTGGAGTGATATCAAAGTTGCACTTTTGAATGCATTTTGGACAATAAACTACTGGTCTTAAACTACAGAACAATTTTTTAAGTGCATTCTCTTGGCAAACCCTTTTTGTATTTTCCAGATTTTGCACCCAGCTGCTTTAAGTAACAGGAAAAAATTAGTAGCTTTATAAGAAAGGAATCAACATCAAAGATTATGGGTAATTTTTTCTAAAGCAGTCTTGATAGTTTTATGCATTTTTTTTCTAATTCAACTGAAGTGCTGTGAGGCCTCACTAAGATCAAACTTTCAAAATAATGGAAGGCTGTTATCTGCTCCAGTTGTTAACTCATATTTAAGATAGATCTGTAACTTTAAATAGTAAGGTGATATTTTTGCATATTGCATAAGATAATGCGATACAGTTAAGGGGTATGACATTTGCCTGTCCCTGAAGGGACAAGTGGGAAACAGCAATGTCATAGAAACATTCCAACTTCTCTTCTGAAGTCCTCTTAATCACTTGATTGGTCAATGGTGCAGGAGTTACCCTTGAGTGAGGTGACTGGGCAGATAGGGGAGATAAAGTGGTTAGTTCAGTTTCTGCTGTTTGAAATAGCTGATTATTTAGTATCTGTTGATGAAAGTGTATCTAAGGTGGATTTAATACTATTGTGAAAATTACATTGTTTAGACTAAAAAAGAAAGCTTGAACTTTGGATTTTTGATCCTGAATTGGTTTGTTAATTTTGGCATGGCTTTAGCAAGTCATAATTCATCAGGAGAGGAGTGAAAATGAAATTTAAATTTAAGTACTTATAATCTAAACCTTTTAATGTCTTCATTCCAGAGGAAAGACTCTCATGCATATCAAACACTTAATTCCTCTTAACCATCGTCCACATCGACTAGGAACCTCCCCTTGTTTATTCCTTGTGACAGAAATCCAATTGTCATTGTAAAGGACAGAGACACAAATTGTTGTAGAGGATCTTTATGACCCTGCTGTTGATAAGTTTGAACCATATTTGAGAAATACTGCATTAAATATAATTTTCATAAGAATGTAATTAACTAATTACCAGACAAATATTAAAAGACTAATCTTCATTCTTGCTCATTAAGAGTGAACAAAGAGAGATGGTATCCTTTGTTGTTGTTGTTGTTGTTGTTGTTGCTTTCCTTAAGTGTATGTACATTGGCCGGCAGTTACCTGAACCAGCACTTGGATAAAAATGTTGGATCAGGAGTTTGAGAAACTATTTAAATGGATGCAGTGAGACAGAGCCTGTGCCAGTGAAGCTGCACTGATTTATACAAGCTGTGGATCTGGCCTGTGAATTTTATTTTTGACAGTAACCACTATTACAGCACAGTCAGGACTTTCTACAGACATTCTTCATGACATAGAGCACTGGCTCAGCATCCATAACTAATTTGGTGTTGAATGAAGTGATCCCTATGCACTGAATTGATATTAAAACTTCCCATTGAAAGAGTATTCCAAAAATAGCAAGATTCAGCATGTGTTCAGAAAAAAGGACCTTTTTCTCTGGGGAATAAAAAGTCATGTCGTTTTAGCTGAAGTATGGATTTTTGAATTTTATTCATGTTTTTGATGATTGTGCCACCGTACAATGGGCAGAGTGGCATGGCCAAGGATCATTGCATTGAAAATGAAATCGGTCATTATTCCTTGTAGTCTGCAAGGAAGGCGAAGCAAATCCTGGTTCAAAATCCTTGGATCAACAGTCTGAAAATCAGAATTTCACAAAGACAGCAGTAGCTCTATACCAGCTTCCAGGTATACAGTCTGCTGTTTCTGCATTGTCTGTTCATATTATTCAGCAATAACTAATAAAATGATTCCTCTTATTTCCTAGTATGTTCTTACTTTGCCTTTTAGTAAAAATTGGGAGATAAAGAATAACATCAAAGAGCAAATGAATATGGTCTAGTAAGTGCATTTCTCACTCTTAAGTATGGCTTGTTAAATTTCATTTTGAAAATTGAAGCTGTATTTAGTATAAATGTGAGGGATCCTGGTGAGAATAAAAGCACCCCAAACCATTAAAAGAAAAAAAAAATCTTTTCTTTTTGCTGCTATATAATTTTGAACTTACTTAGCAATTTGTACTACACTTAAGGAAAAAAAAAATTTCTGGCAACTTGGACACCAGGCTGCAGGTAAATGAAATTTTAAAAGAAGGCTTTAGTATTCTTTAAGAAGGAAAAATGAATTTTGTCAGTAGTTAGAAGACCCTTACTTAAGCTGAAAGGTGACTTACTATGCTACTTTTATACATTTAGGGGAGATTATTAAGATATTTTGCTGATTTTGGAATACTGAAGTCTTGCTGGGCTGCTTTGTGGAGCTGCAGAAAACTTTCCCTCTTTAAAAAGATGTAAAGTATTATGAAAAGATTTTAATACAGCTTTGCTCTCTTCTTGTGGTTACCTGTAGAGTGGACTTTAAATCCCAGTACTTGCCACTGGACATTAATTTGTTACTGTTCTAAGTAAGAAATCTTGCTCAGGGCAGTCTGGACAGCAGATGCTGGATGTTAATAGATCCCACCAAATGATGGTTACTCTCTGAGGCAGAGGTAAGGTAATTCATGGCTGTTTCCCAAGTAATCTCTCATGCCTTGTCTCACTCAGGACAAATGCCAGGGAAAAGAGGGGCTGTCTGGCGCATGCTTCTGCAAATACTGATAGAAAGATTATCAGTGTGCTTAGTTTACTGTTATTTAAAGGATGTAAGGTACCAGTCTCTTCCCATTGGATACCTAGCTTTCTGTCTCTCCTAAAAACAATCCATTGCATCTGCTAAACAAAATGGAAAGTTGCAAGAAGCTTTTTTGTCAAATAAAAGCAGATTGTTCTCCCAAGCTAATTCTGCAGCAGTGCTCTAGTGCTAGTCTGACAGAAATAACTGTTCTGTAACATGATAGACAAATGAATGAGAAATCCACTCCACTTGTAGTCGATTCCAAATATGTATTTTCCAAAACACTAGGGAAGTTTACCCTAATTGTTTTATGTCAAATTTGAGCATAGATATATAGCCCACATTTCTAAAATTTGCCTTTGATTTCAGTTGAAGATAGCAGTCTTCAGTATTTCTTGATATAACATGTTAAACTATAAAAAACCTGCTATGATTCTCTCCAGAAATACTTAGATTTCAGTGGAGAATAAAGTAACTGTGAGATATATATATATATATATGTATGTTGTTTGTCAGTGTAGGATTTAAAACTCACAAGAAAACACCTAAATGAAAGTCAATATATAACTCTAAGCTCTTTTCATCTATTAGTCAATGTAAAACCTCTTAAATTCCATGTACACCAGGCATAACACATTATAAAGGAGGTGATAAGGACCTTTCTTCCTTTAATGTGGATTATGTCTGCTGTTTTTATTTCATAGCTACCATTGCAACCCTATACTTCATGTCACTAAGGAATAAAAAAGAGAAAAAAGAAAGGAAATAACTCATTATTCAGAAAGAGGGAAGTTTATTTCTTGAGAACCAAAACTAGATCCACTCTTAAGGTATGATTACTGTCCTTTCAACATTCAGCAATCAGAATTCTTTAATACATAGTTAGAACTGTTAGTCTTATCTTTACCATTTTAAGCCTATTTTATAAAACCTCAATTTTCGTAGCAGTTGGCTGTCTGAACCTCTTGATATTTATACACCCATGAAATTCTAGAGTGATTTGGGTTGGACGGGCCCTTAAGGTTCATCCAGTCCAACCCCCTGTGCTGTGGGACACCTTCCACTAGACCAGGCTGCTCAAAGCCCTATCCAGCCTGGCCTCAAACAACTCCAGGGATGGGGCATCCACAGCTTCTCTGGGCAACCTGTTCCAGTGCCTCACCACCATCACAGTAAAGAATTTCTTCCTAATAGCCAATCTACATCTGACTTCTTTCATTTAAAAGCCATTTTCTCAAGTTCTATTACTGCATGTCCTTGTAAAAAGTCCCTCTCCAGCTTTCTTGTATCCAATCCTTTAAGTATTGGAAGGCTGCTCTAAACTCTTCCAAGAGACCTTATTTTTCAAGAATGGATAAGTTGGGTTTAGAGGGTACCAAGGATCACAAACTTCAACTGGAATAAAAATCATCTGGTTTCAATGACTTGAATGAGACGACTCCAGTTTATCCCATCTGGGAAATTGGACTAAATTCAGAAAATTTCCTAGAATTACAGAGAAAAATATTGCCTTCACTTTACTGGAAAGGAAAAAAAAATTGTAAAGAGCAGCCGCAGGAAAAGTGTTATGTATATCATTTTATTTTCCCTGTATAATTTTTTTTTTTCCATCATTCCCCGCCCCCCCTCAGCTAGTCATAGCTTAGATTTAGATCTGTGTGTTAGAGGAAATTCTTAAATCTGTGCATATTCCTTATCTCTGATACACAGCAGCTGTCTTGTCTTCCCTGAAATTCTTCTGAGATTTAGATCCCAGTTCTGAAATCAGGTCTAGTAAAGGAAATCTCTGTGCTGCTGTGTGAAGAATATGATACAGAACTCCCTGTAGTCTTTGCTGGTTCTAGTTGCTGTGATTACATCTTGTCACTTTCTGAGCTTTCTTAAGTACTGAGCATATGAACAGCAATGTGAATAAAAAAATTAAGGTGCTTTTCTGAAGATGCTTGAACCCAAGTTTTAAAATCATTCTTGCAGATCAAAGGCAGACATTGACAGACAATTACTTGGTAATAGCTGCCATTAGCCATTCTTGCACAAGTGGATACATCTGGAAATGGGCAAATAACTATATTTGCCTATAGGCAAATAGCAAAATCCACTCTGCAATTAATTGTGTAATCTTCCAGCCTAAAAAGTCCACTACGTGATGCAGGTCTGCAAGGAATCACAGTGTTGGGGATATCCATGCTGTGTATCATATGTAAATGTTTATTTAAATGCAATATTAGGACTTATATTTATCATTGTTTATAGTAGCTCACAACCCCATGGAACTGGTGTAAAATACTCTGGGAAGAGAGTGCCTGATGATGCCAAAAGTCTTCAGATACTTCACGGGATGACTGCACTATCCATGTCCACTATAAGTGCTTACATGGGCACCTCCTAATGACTCCTTCAGAATATTTAATGTCCTTGTCCTCATGCATCTTTCTGGAGGAGAAAGTATAGACAAGAATCCAGGGAAGAGTTCTGAGCAAAGAGAGCAAGACACATTAGTAATTTTGTCCTTCAACTGTAATTTTTATTTGCTCAGACTAGAGCAATAGTTAGAATTCAGAAATTCAGAAAGTATTTTCTTGATAGGAAACAAATAAGTAGCTTTTTAAAAATAGTGTTGAGGTATATTTACGTGTATTAGATATAGCTATGCATGTAGGAATGCAAGTATTTGAATGAAAGTGCCACCAGCTGCATTGTGCTTTATTACTATCTTTAACTATTGACCAGATTGTATTTTTCCTGTAGTAACTCTGTGTCTTTCAGTGTACAGAATGAAAAAAATAACCTGAATTCAGTAATTGGGCCTTTATTAGGAAAGTTCTCCTTTTCTGGAAGCTATTTGTTACCATAAGGTATGACAGCTGCTTTAAATCAGCTGCATTAATATATTGACATTATAAAATATTATATTACTGGTTTTTTATGGCACACTTTTATATATAGGAACTCTTTTTTAGCTGTCTCAGTTACTATTTTTTCCTTTTATGTTCTGTGACACTTTTAATTAAATGAAAATTACATTTCCATCTCCCTGAAAACTATCCTAAAAGAGTGTCATCAAAGCCCTAGTGCTTACATCAGCAATAATCTGCAATTGGCACTATGTAGCAAATTCTTATTGGTATACAGCATGGACTCCCGGCTCCACTGAAACCAAATGCAAAACTCCTTTGGGTTTCTGTAGGAGTAAATTTTTACCTATGATTTTCTCTCATGGAACTAGTTAAAAATGCAAGTGTGTGGTGAGCTGATGAACATAGAATACTGTATCAGCATTTAAGAGTCTGAACAGCTGAACAAGCAGGCAGCACTGCTGATACTGGGCATTAGAGCCTGTTGGTAACTTGAAGCAGATATACAGCACTATGCTGAAAGTTATCGTCTGCTAAAATATTATAAGCTAGCTTTCCTGGATCTGATATGAATTTCACATTGGTGTAATAATACTTTGAATTTGCTTGGTGATTTTGCCAAGCAGGATATAAGCAGCCTATGTAGAGAAGATATTCCATTAAATAAAAGTGTATTAATCAATTTTAAAACCATATCTATGTGAAAAGCAATCTATTATTTTTCTCTATAAGACTTATTGTAGTATAAAGTTCCAGAGAGATAACATCTATTCTATCTTTATAATTTAAGTTTCTTGGATTTATTGGTGGTCTGGACAGAAAGAGAATAACTCATATAATTTGCCACATTTTCTCACAAATTCTTTCAAAGCCTTGGATTTTCATCAAGCTGCATTCAAAGCTCTCTTTGTTAATGATAACATTCTAGGCAGATCTATATTATCAATTCTTGAATCAGATGATATATTTTGAAAAGATACGCAATATGTCTTGGATACCTCAAGAAAACACATTGGGATGGATGATATGGGATTTTGCTGGTGTCATATTTCAGCACATATAGAAAAACAATGCTCCAATATATAAAAAATACATAATTATTTTATTTTGCCACATTAAAGCAGTTGACACAGTTATAAAACTGGACCTTTAATTTTTCTTCCAGCACCTGATTAAGCTAGCTAAAGGGATGTTTATTCCCTGTTAAGGTAAAATCCAAATGTCATCTTAGATGGGCATGCTTGACCCTATGATTGTGCCTTATACAAAGATATTTGGGGGTTAATGAACTTACTATTGGAATATAGAAATTAAAACATTAGTAATTAGTCATGGTAGAGTGGAACTGTTTCTGAAATGTTATCTTTCAACAGTACTGTGGTACATGAAACAACATCAGTCCTTTACCAGGTCAGAAACATACGTTTGTTAGAGAAGAATTGACGCCTAAGAGAATACAGCTAATGCTGATTTGTAGAGTTTAGATCAGTCTGACCTCATGCTAGGGAAGGTCATGGAGCAGATTACCTTGAGTGCCATCACACAGCATGTACAGGGCAACCAAGGGGTCAGGCCCAGCCAGGATGGGTTTAGGAAAGGCGGGTCTTGCTTGACCAACCTGATCTCCTTCTATGACAAGGTAACCTCCTTAGCAAAAGGCTGTGGATGTTGTCCTCCTGAACTTTAGTAAAGCCTTTGACACCGTCCTCCACAGCATTTTCCTGGAAAAACTAGCTTCCCATGGTGTGGGCAGGTGAACACTTCATTGGGTGAAAGCCTGGCTGGATGGCTGGCACAGAGAGTGGCGCTGTATGGAGTTAAATCCAGCTGGTCTTCCCTTTGCTTCTTCAGCTACTGAGGCTAGCTCCCTAAAGGTGAACCATTGTTCTTTTTCAAGGGCTTTACATCTCCTTAGCTGGATGGCCCCAAATGGTAATAAATGTCACATTTTTCCTGTTACACAATCCTATGGAAGGAATTTTCTTTCAGTTTTTATCATTGCAGTAATTTTATCCTTATCATTGTTGGAAGGATTGGACTGGGTCTCAAGTGATCCACACTGATATCTGTGGTCTGTTCTCTGGGCAGAAGAGATGTCCAATGAGTTTCAAGTAGGAACAGCATTATAAATTGTAGTTTCAAACTCCCAAAGTATTTCTTCAGACTTGCCATCCATAGTGTAACCAACTTGCAGCAGATACTTGATAAAATACGTGCTGCATCTGGCCAGTGTGGAGTGTGAAGGTCATGTTTGCAAAGTGTCTTACATACCCATGCTAAATTTTGGCAACTGGTTTAATCCATTATTGCCTCAGTTTCTTCTTTCTATTATTCTCTTCAGAGAATAATATTACCTATCTCTTTTCCAGAGGCCTTGTGAGGGTGTGTTTATATTTGACATCTAATTAAGGCAATCCAATGAGTGATGGATTGATGCCAAAAACTCCCATTGTATGCAAAGGGCCCTGGGGTCACTACATTCATGCAATTCCCAATAACAGAACTATCAGGTCAAAGTTTGCTGTTCAGATCCAGGAAAATACTTGTAAGTAGTTGTTATGGTCCCCCTGAGTCATCACATAGTTTCACTCTTAATTTTATTTCACTACCTTCCTCCTAAATTGAATTGAAACATTCTCCCACTTGTAATATTTAAAGGTGTACAAATGCTGTACGCAAGAGCACCTGTGACCTGTTCATTGCCCAGCAGTGATAGATCTGGTAATAATGCGCTTGCTATTCTGGCTGTACTGCACTTTGGTAACACCTAGGGTTTAATTGAAATACACCCTGACCTTGGTTTTGTTCATGAAGCATAGAATGGACATAATTACTATGAATCTACTGGGGGATATTATGGAAAAATGTCGTATTACTAATTTTGGCTCCTCACTCTCTTTGGGGGAAAAAAAAATCACAGATTTCAGTAAAAAACAATGTGCTGCAGTTTCATAGAAGTCCTAAAACAAGTAATTTTCCAAAAAATTAACTTCCTATATTTCTCTGTACCTATTTTTTCTCTCAAAACACTATCACAGTAGGATAATTGCATTGCCCCTAACAGTTTCATATTCCTTCATAATTAAATAAACAGCTTGTAAATTGCAGACCACAAAGTGCCTGTGTTCCACTCTTACCTTAAGGGGTTTCCATAGTTACAAGGACAAGAAGTTTAACCATCATTTGCCAGACTCGAGGCTATTTGCAGCCTTAACTTTTTAACTCATGTCTCTTTCTCTTTGTTGCTTTGTTTATTAACAGAATGAGGGAGTAATTTGGACTCAGTTAGCCACTACAAATGCAATGATGCAAAATGGACTCTGGTGCTTTAGTGTGTTGTTAGCTGGGTCTGTTTTCCCCAGAAGGTATTTTGAAATAATACATACTAACAATATAGCCTACAGTTATCAAGGTTATGAAATACCTACCAAGCACTTCTCCAACTCAGCATCAAATAATTCAGCACTTAAAAGAGGAAAACAGGTAAAACTGTTCTTGACATATCACCATGGTGTAGAAGTATTTAGGCAGATACCTATTTCAAATCATATCCCAAAAAACATTGATGCAGGTTTTCCATGGCTGCTTTAATATAATTTCTTTTCATCCCTCAGTCTCCTCTGTTTTACATAATACAAAATGCATTTGGAGAAACACCACTTGTTTTGGTACAGACTCGATCTTTTCATGCCACTGAAATGGACAATTCTCAGGTGTGTGAATATAAAAGTAATCTTAAAATCTTTTAAATTTACTTCAGATTTTACCAGAGCAGGTCTGTTGCCAAACTCTAGAGAAGTATAGAAAACTGCTACTGCAATATGTGTTCATCAAAGTAAAATATTTTTGTCTTCTAGTTTATGTTATCTACTGAGGTCAAGGGCTCAGCAAGGCTCAGAGGATGATGGGTATGGGTACAAGAATATTCAGCATTAGCACATTCAGTAGACAAGTGCAAATATTGTAATTTAGGAATTGATGTTCTGGGCTTTAAAAGCTGGATTCCAATTTTCTAAGATTAGGATGAAACTTTCTTAAGTGCAGGTATATGCTCTAATAGTTTTTTGTTTGTTTGTTTGTTTCTCTTCATTATACTGGCTATGTTTGTATATGCATTCTTAGGCTGTTCTGACCTGACATTTTCCACATCTGTTTTTATAGTTTGTGAGTAGTGAGAAAACTCTGGAAGGATCGGAGGTAACACCTTAGATTCTATGAGCCTTGCACATTTTTGCCTTTCCATTTTTGAACAGACACGAACTTTAATCTTACATATACTTAAAGTGCAGAATTTTGCCTACCAGTTTGAAATGTTCTAGTACATTTTTGAAAAGGATGTAAATTTATGATTTAATGTTTCTATGTATAAAAATTGATAATACTCTACCAGACCAAAACTAGTTTGTTTGAAATAAAGTATCACTGTACTGTGTTTAAATAGATGCTGTTAAATCACTGATAAAACAAAACAAAACAAACAAACAAACAAAACCCCAACAAACAAACAAACAATCAAAAAAACTATAGTGTTAAAAAAAAAATGACCCCATCATGACAGCACTAAAAACTGCAATGTTTTGGACCAGTGTTTTAGAACAGGATATAATTTTCTATTAAAGGTTGTTTTTATGCTAATTTTGTTGTGGTTCTCTGATGCCTTCCTAACATGGATCTGTGATTTCAATTTGATAAGAAATGAAAATAGAATTAAGAAAGCATAGTTATAGAAACAGTGCAGTTTAATTATTGCTCACTGAGCTATTTCTGCCATAGGAGAGAGAAATCTTGAAGGCCCTTGTATATATATATATATAGCCCCTTATATCATGGCTGACACATGAGACGCCATGATAGACTTGTGTAATTAAGAGAATTTTATTATCAGGTTATTGTAAAATTTCAATTGTTCCACGTTTTTGCCCTACATAAATATCTGTCCAGAAAGAGATACGAGATGAAACAAATAACAAAATGTCAGAGAAAATGTATTTTATCAACTGAATTAGTGAAGCAAAAATGGAACTTCAGTAACCCAGGGGGATCAGTGATGAGGTAAAAACCTTTTTACCTTTATGTAATTGGTTTGAATCAAGCCCAATCAATACAGAACAAAAGTTCCTAATGTCTACACGGGGTCTCAAGAAAATGAATTCAAATTAACTTTGAAAAGGGACTAGCTAAACTACATTACATCCTTTTATGGACACTCTTAATTGAAGTTACAGTGGCTTTGATTCAATTTAGCTTAAATTAAATTCTAAATAAGAATGTCCACACTAAGATTTAATGCAATAGAATTAACTCACTTAAAAGTTAATTCCAATTAAAATTCTAGAATGTTTCTGGGTGCACTAGAACCAAGTTGTATTGCCGTGGCTTTTATGAAAGAATTTTAGTTCATCGTGAATAGTTCATGTATTGCTCCTATTCATACCACTCTGAACAGTCTGAACAGAGAAGTTAGGATTGTTTTGTCCTCATCACCCTTGGAATGGCATCTAGGGAGAGGACAACAAAAAAATCGTAAAATTCCTCTTAAGAAAACTAAGTTTGTCCTATAGAAATATTCTTTACATATCATCTGATATGTATCTGATACATATGATCTTTTCTATGATTTTCCTGTGAAATTTGCTTTACTGAGGATACAAACTGCAAATGATACTTAAGAATAAAATAATGTTTAAAAATAAAGAGAAATACCAAACTGAGATTCGAACACTGTAAAATATCTTAAGTTCTGGCTAAAATGCAAATATATTTGCTTGGACCCATGTACACTCAAATTCTCATTTTTAAGACATTTATTTCATGTTCATTTCTGTTATCTGATGTTAAAGACAATTTTAAACCTTAGGAAGAAATGAGAGAGAAAATATGAAATCATGCTGGAAAATGAGATGTGTGAAATAAAGCTGTTTTCTGTATAACAAAATGAAAGAAAAGACGAAAAAGGCAGACTGGGTCAAACTCATCCTTGATTGAACTTCCCTGAAATCAATGGTGATTCAGGAGGATTGAATGTGTCCAATCACATTTAGGTCTTTCAGATCAGTGTCTTAGTGATTCAGCTGAGTCTTAAAAGGCTTGCAGGAGAGAACTGGGAAGTATCTGGAGGACAGCAATATCCACTCTGCCTCCTACACTTAAATGCTTTAAGGGGCCACAGAACTATGTCCCAGAGCAAAACAGTGAAACATGCAAAGAGGAGAATAATTTGCATTGTGTTTTTATTTTTCTGGTCTCATGAGTAATCAGTTTGCATTGCAGGGCTGTCTATCTAGCCCTCTTTGGCCTCCACTGTATTTAACTAAAAACAAAATAAAAAACAAATGGATAAAAACTGCTGGGCTTTGAAACCTCCCAGGTTTTTAGACATTATTGTAATGGCTCCCTTAAGTGTTGTTGAGACTTTTAAATTCCTGTAGCAGTTAAAAGGGAAAACTGATTTTTAAGAATCTAGATAAAGTTACACAGTTCTACAGTCGCAGTCATGGGGTTTCGTTGTAAATCAATCTGTTTTAAAAAACCCAAACACCTCAGACAGGAGTCAATCCATGAAGAAATACAAAATAAGATTAGGAAGAGGAAGATATGAGATCTACTGTAAACCATTTCACTGGTTTTGCATGATGAGGCATTGTAGTGCTCTGTTAAGAGCATAGCATGTGTTGTTATTGACAAAAGCATCCCATGGAGAAAGGGAAAGGTGTCATTGTACTGTGTAGGGGCAGGGAACAGCATGCAAACTGCTTGCACTGCTCTTGAACTGAGAGCTCTAGTCCTCGAGGGTTTAGCCAGGTGGAAAGGTATTTCAGGAGGGAAAAGGGGGGAGGCGAGGTGGGCAGGAGGTTATGGTGAGTGAATCCCTGGCAGTGTGGTTCCATTGGCCCAACCCTGCTCAGCCATATGGGGACACACATATGAGGCTGCTGGAGCATTTGCAGAGCAGATGTTGGTAGAGGATTTCTGACCCCAGTGGAGCTCCCTGCCCACAGTTCAGTCTCTGTTCTGGGAAAAAGGTTAACCCTCATGTGCTTCAGTACTTTGTGGAGCTAAAGCATATTGTGTGCTTGTCTCTACACTGAAATTCCCTTGGCTGCTTCTGCTGGCATTGCTGCCAAAAGGGGATCAGTCTCAGGCCCTTGGAGCATTCAGAGTTCCTGAAAAGAGAGTCAAAAGAGTCACTTCAGCATAAGGTCATCCTGGGATTTGGACCTATTTTTATTTCTGTACTCTGAGCTCTGTTCCATACAGAAACTATTTTCAATTCTCTGGTGCTGATGCTACCAGAAGAGACTTCCCAGCATAATTAGCTGCTTGATGCACCTAGCTGCTCTTCACATGTTTGGAAAACTGCTATTTAATTTGCAACTGCAGAGTGGCTTGTTTTCTGAAAAAATGCAGATATCATTGCAAAGGCTTTTTCTCTCAAAAAACCTCTTCAAAAGGGTGTGAGGTACAGCATACATAACTGTGCTATATAGAGTGAAGCAAAGATGCATTTTCTGAATGCATCCACATATTTGTCAACTTGAAAAAATTATGAAAAGCTATTTGAATGCTTCTCGTCCTGAAATTTTCTGGGTCACGGCTGAGGGAGAGTTTTGGCGATTTGAGTGTTTTTCAGCTGAGCCTTAACTGTGATGCATTTGTGATGATTTAATTTTACTGTGATGGTTTAAACACCTGATACTTGATAAATTCTGTCTATATTTTCAATGCAGTATGTACAACACCACATGCCAGTTTTTTTCATGGCAGCTGTACAGCATGAACCAAAGTGTGCTAGATCATACTGTATCTTAAACCATATATTGGGATGAAGCCATGGCCTTTGCACTGCACAGCTCTGCTGCTGAGACAGTTATTCATAGACCCACAGACAAGATAGAAAGCAAAGTCTGAGTTGCCAACAGCAACTAAACTGCCAGTGATCCAGCTAAGGGTCACTGGAGCTTGGGGAAATATCTTTGCCACCTGCCATATCTCATTAGGCAGACCTTTGGAAATGGTGTGGAAGTTCTCTTTTGTAATCAAAGCCTCCCATTACAGGAAAATCCTTCAGCAATCAGAGTGAACACAGTCACTTTCTCCTGGTAGTATAGCAAAAGGAGAACAAAGCACATCAGGCCCAAGACCTAATTACCAAAAAAAAAGAAAAAACAAGAACGAATTGGGGGTACTATTACAATGCCCGTAAGGAAGGCGTCTCTGCATACACGTTTGGCAAAGTTACATTCCAATAGCGTAACTACAGCATCCTTCAAGCTGTCCCTAAGGAGAGCTGCACTGTGCATAGCTGCAGAGGTAGATTAGTTCTGTCATTCCTTGCTTCATCTTCTGCACTGGATCTTAAGAGGGCAATGCTTTTTGCTCAGAGGAAAATGTGTAGTACATCGAGAGTAACAAAGAGTCAGACAAGCTATAGAGAGGAGAACATGCATATCAAATGTCAACTTCAAATAAAAAGATTTTTTATTTCTGTGCAAATAGAAAACAAACAACTCTCCATATATGTCTGGGAATGTGTCCATGGCCATAAAGAGAATATACATTACTGTGCTAAAATAACAGATGATATATGCTTTGGTAATTAGAGCTGTGCCACAGACAGACTTAAGGTCATGTTTGGAAACACATTTGATAATTGTGCTGTGTCTGGGGAACTGACTGTGCAGTAAGGAAATTCTTAACATTTTAAACTAAATTTTTAGTCTATACAGCAGAGGGCACTAGTGTTATTGAATTGACCATAGTGTTGCTATTTTGGTACTAGAAAAATGAAAAAAAATTACTTAGAAGACAAAGAGGTGTCAACAAAGACTAAAGAAGCTGGTTGATGGTCTGTGTTCCATGTGTGGGTTTGTAAAGCTAAACCTTCATGTGTCTCTAACATAAATAGGTATTGAATAGCAAACTACTCTAGTGCAGAGCTCCAGATGGATCTTTATGTAAAGCCCATTAAAATATTTCCATAGCATTCTTCAAGGCTTTATATTAATTTTCCACTTTGTTTTTTTGCTGGCTAATTTTTTTCCAGGATGTTTCCAAGATATTTATGATTTTAAATTAACCTGACATAAAATACCTGCACTAAGACTTCCTGAATATTTAAGCTCTGAGCTCTGGAAAACCACCAGTATAATAGAAAGTACCTTTTTATTACATTCTTCCTGCCACTAGGAATCTTACTGCCATATGTCAGCCTCATGAAAAGCTCACTAGTTGAAAGTGAGGACTGGCAAGGTATTGCCTAATATATTTTCTGCTGGTCATGGTCACTTTTTTGGATCATCAGCTCCCCTGTATTTTAGCAGCACCAAGTCCAGTCAGTGTGGTCTTGTCCTAAAAACTGCGTTTTTCTTCCTGTATTGCCAAAGAAGAGAGAAAAAAGTTGAGTAATATAAATAAATCCAAAGTTAAATCAAATGGTGGCTGCAGAAGCTAAGATTTGCTCTCAATGCCTCCTGGAAAATGTTGCAGAGGGATGGAAATATAGATATTCTGTACTTATATATTAAGCAAGATATGGCTTAGACACAGAAAGATCAAACATACCAGTATATGTGAAAACATATCTAGGACTTTGTATTCACATATCACAAAATGGTGATCCTGTCTCCAAACATACAGACTCAGAGAAGATATCAATTAGTCAGTAACCAAACTGATATTTGAAGAATGCACAGATTTGAATTTTACAGAAACCTGACAGTGTCAGATTTCCCTGGAGGTCTTTGATAGGTCGTTGTACTGAGGCATATGTTTGATTGAGACATCCCTAGCACAGGACTAGGGAGAACAGTAAATGAAAAAGCCACAGGCGATTTTGGCCTTCGGCACAAGGGGAAAGCTGTTCTACGTGAATGATTCATTGTTTCAGTCAATAACCTAAAATAGGAAGGGTATAGGGAATTTATTTTAAGAAGATAAAAGCATTTCTTTCAAAAATCTTTTTGCAACTCAGACAATATTTGCTGATCAGTCTCATAACTGGATAATTTATTTGTTGTAACGATGTACTGTATTCAAGTAAAATTAGTTTTTTCCCCATGGAATGTATGTGTAGTGATGAAAAAGGGAAGATTTGCTGGATAAAGAACTAGGCAAAGGAAATGGTGGGAGATACCATCAGGTTCAAGTAATTGGAACAGGAGGAAAGTACCTTGGAGTGCTTCAGAATGGCTTGGGATCATCAGCTTTATGGAGGCTAGAAAAGCTGAAGGGACTCTGTGCACCCACTCTCTGATGTTGAGGGTGCTTGCTCTCCCATGACCTTTCTCATTTCTCTGCACTTCTTTGTTCTTCAAATGCCATAGTTTTCCTGATGCTTTGGGGTATCCAGGATACAGGACTGAGAGCAGAGAGTCACAAAAAGAAAGGTAGAGAAACCATATTACATCCTACAAAGCTGGCCTTTAATAGTGAATGAGTCTGAGAAGAAGATTCCTGCACCTGTGCAAGCCCCACATGCTGCCTGTGCCACACCAGCCTTGTACAAGGATAACTGGCAGCTCTGAAGGCAGACATAGCAGGCTGAGTTCTCATCCCAGTTCCAGCAAAGACAAAAATATTGCACCAGTGCCGTGGTAAAATAATTGTTTTGATGTGTTTCTCTGTCTGTTTTATTACTTGTTAATGGAATTTGTTATTCAGTCCAAGTCCTTAGGGGATAAGTTTTAGAAGAATTTTTAAAATGAGAAAGGAAAAACAAATTACTGCACAAAAAGAAAAATTAAAAGGTGACAAAAATGCTAATACAATCACATTAACTGTCACAGATGATGGTTAATTACTATTCAACAGCAAAATTAATGGGTCACAGATCTTTACTAAGGACCCTGAAATTGATATTAGGCACTAATATAATTCTTTGGACCACAATAGCAGATTTTTCTTCATAACTGTGTAAGAAATATGGGAACTATGGCCTTTTCACCTGCTTTTTGAAGATAGTTTTACTACAGTTGGATTTTTGATACAAGCAAACTTGAATTTTAGTGATTAGAGTGTTTCTCCATACATTCTGTTCAGCACCTCTGAAGAGATAAGTGACCTTGTGAGCCTGCAGTAAAAAGGGAGGTGTGGAGAGCAGCCACCCTTCATCTAGTCTAGTACATTATCCTAAATCTGTGAAGCTGATGTTCAGGAGTGCAGTTTTTGGCAGAGGGAAGGGATGGAGGGGTGGGATCAGTAACATCTGACACTATAGCCATAGGGTTCTCCAGAGCCATGGGACAGAACTGTAAGCTGCAGAGAGAGAAGTTGAGTGACTTGCTCAAGGTTGCAAAACATATTAGTTTCATGAATCTTTCATAACAAGAATGTTTTATAAATAGCACCTGCAGACAGATCAAACGTACAGATACAGCCCAGACTTTCTAGTTCCCTTCACAGTTTTTTAACCATTATATTGGCTTTCTCTGCAGTAAATTATTAAAAATGAGATGAGAACACTTGCTAGCTCTGAACCCTTATAGCAGGTTTTTTAAAAATGCAGAAATGAATTCTCAAAAACACATTGTCTGAATATATAATTAGGGAAAAAGTCTTTCATTAAATTAATTGCTGTGAGATGAAAGTTAATGTATTTTTCCTGGTTTGTTGTGGGTTTTTTTGGGTTTTTTTTTGTTTTTTTTAAGAAAGATCTCTTTTTTTACACAAAATTAATCCATTTCGAACCTGGAGTGGAAAACCGTTGCCTTATGGTATTTTGTTTTATTGAATATATATGTACTGTCCATCTGGGTGCTCTAGGTTATAAATATGCTTTAAGCTTGCTGTAATTTCTAAGACTTCACTTTTGGCTGATTTATAAGAAATTTCATTAATCTCGGCAACAGAGGAATCTTGAACTGAGCAGCAGATTGAAAATGAACCGAAGGCTGGGGACCATAAAAACTGCCACAAATGAATCAGTACTGAAGTTCTTAAAATGGTAATGATCATTTGTACTGTAAAGGTCTTTTTTCCCCTTGCAGTAAGAAATTTTTGAGAGTTTTTTCGAGGTGCTGGTGAAACTGCCAACCCTGCAGCTACAGGGATATTTTTCAGCATTTAAATGGCTATTCTTATTTCTGTGTTCAGTACACATTTGCTAATGAGTGTTTCTCTGCTGCTGGTGCCAAACAAAAGAATTGAAGAGGAAATATCATTAAATTGGATGATGCTCTGCACATTTCTTTTCTCTTTTTTTTTTTCATTTTTTTTTTTTTTTTTAATTCTTATAGGCAAGATCTTGCACTGTCATCTGCATGACGTTCAGTATTAGAGACTTCTAGTTAAAAGCTGATTCAGGAATCCTGTTTGTATAGACAAAGATTTTTACCCACACCCACACCAGATAGGAATCTCCACTTGCTTTTCATATTATCTGTTGTCTTGTCTTGCAATGTGTAAAAAAGGTTAACACCTTGAATACTTCAATATTTCCTATCTGAGTAGATTCCTATGTTACTAACTTTTGCCTTTTGAGACGGTTGTCACTTCTTCTACCTCTCCCCTGAGTTACAATATTTCTTTTAGGTATTCACTGTGGTTGAACTTCTTATCTGCCACCCACCTGTGTGCATTATACATTGGAAAGTGCGGGAAGAGTTAATGTCTGGTTATTTCTTATCTCATTGCCAGTTGCAGCTGATATGCATGTCTGTACAGAAAAATAATATTAGAAATTCTATAGCTATTCTCACTATCAAATTTCAAGAAATTGGTGGAGTTGACTGAAAGGCCTTGAGAAGCCTTTGTTTAGAGAACACAATTATTTGGGATTTATTTAATGTTCTCCTTCTCCCTTCTTCCTTTCTTTCAGACGATTCAAACTCCAGAAGGACCAACACCAAATAAATTATGAATGTTGAACAAGATGACCTTACATCCACAGCAGATAATGATAGGTCCTAGGTTTAACAGGGCCCTATTTGACCCCCTGCTTGTGGTGCTGTTGGCTCTTCAGCTTCTTGTGGTGGCTGGTCTAGTGAGGGCTCAAACTTGCCCTTCTGTCTGCTCCTGCAGCAACCAGTTCAGTAAAGTGATTTGTGTACGGAAAAATCTGAAAGACGTGCCAGACGGCATCTCCACCAACACCCGGCTACTCAATCTCCATGAGAACCAGATCCAAATCATTAAAGTTAATAGTTTCAAGCATCTGAGGCACCTAGAAATCCTGCAGCTCAGCAGGAATCACATCAGAACAATTGAAATAGGGGCTTTCAATGGTCTGGCCAATCTCAATACTTTGGAGCTCTTTGACAATCGTCTGACTACTATCCCAAATGGGGCTTTTGTATACCTGTCAAAACTGAAGGAACTGTGGTTGAGAAACAACCCCATTGAGAGCATCCCTTCTTATGCTTTTAACAGAATCCCTTCCCTCCGGAGGTTGGATTTGGGGGAATTGAAAAGGCTTTCATACATCTCAGAAGGTGCCTTTGAAGGTCTGTCCAACTTGAGATATTTGAACCTTGCCATGTGCAATCTTCGAGAGATTCCTAACCTTACTCCGCTTGTGAAACTGGATGAGTTAGATCTTTCTGGGAATCACCTGACTGCCATCCGGCCAGGTTCTTTCCAAGGGTTAATGCATCTTCAGAAATTGTGGATGATACAGTCCCAGATTCAAGTGATAGAAAGGAATGCTTTTGATAACCTTCAGTCACTTGTAGAGATCAACCTGGCACACAACAATCTAACACTACTGCCTCATGACCTGTTCACACCACTCCGCCTAGAAAGGATCCACTTGCATCACAATCCTTGGAACTGCAACTGTGATATCCTTTGGCTCAGCTGGTGGATTAAAGACAAGGCACCCTCCAATACTGCATGCTGTGCCCGTTGCCACACGCCTCCCAGTTTAAAAGGAAGGTACATTGGTGAGCTGGACCTGAATTACTTCACGTGTTATGCTCCAGTCATAGTGGAGCCGCCAGCAGACCTCAACGTCACGGAAGGCATGGCTGCAGAGATGAAATGCCGGGCATCGACCTCCCTGACCTCTGTATCTTGGATTACTCCAAATGGATCTGTAATGACGCATGGGGCATACAGAGTTCGGATTGCTGTGCTCAGTGATGGCACATTAAATTTTACAAAGGTAACTGTGCAAGACACGGGTTTGTACACATGCATGGTGAGTAACTCTGTTGGGAATACCACGGCTTCTGCCACGCTGAATGTGACCGCCCTGGATAACCCTGGTTACACGTACTTTTCGACCGTCACGGTAGAGACTGTGGAACCTTCTCAGGATGAGGCACAGACCACAGAGCAGGTTGGGCCCACACCAGTTACCAACTGGGAAACCATTAACATGACAACCTCACTCACTCCACAGAGCACAAGATCAACAGAAAAAACTTTCACCATTCCTGTGACGGACGCAAACAACGGGATCCCGGGAATAGATGAGGTTATGAAGACTACCAAAATCATAATTGGTTGTTTTGTGGCTATCACTCTCATGGCTGCTGTGATGCTGGTAATTTTCTACAAAATGAGGAAGCAGCATCATCGGCAGAACCATCATGCTCCAACACGGACTGTAGAGATCATTAATGTGGATGATGAGCTTACAGGTGACACACCCATAGAGAGTCATTTGCCCATGCCAGCAATAGAGCATGAGCACCTAAATCACTATAACTCTTATAAATCTCCTTTCAACCACACAACAACAGTTAACACAATAAATTCAATACACAGTTCAGTGCATGAACCGTTATTGATCCGAATGAACTCGAAAGACAATGTTCAAGAGACTCAAATCTAAAACATTTATGACATTAAGGGGTGGGGTGGGGGGACAACAAAAGATGGTTTATAAAACAAATGACACAAATGACTGGGCTAAATCTACTGTTTCAAAAGTGTCTTTACAAAGAAAAAGAAATTTATTTATTAAAAATTCTATTGTGATCTAAAGCAGACAAAATTATGTGTATTCCTCAGAACCTGTTTTTGCTGCAGTTATTTACCCTCCTCGTTCCCGTTTTCCTGCCCAAACTACCCTGACTCCCATTTGCCATATTTTTCATAGGAGATCTTGATTCCCTAAAAGAACTGATCTAGGAAATTTTGTAAGAATTCTGTTACACTTTGGGAATTTTTATGGTGAATTCTAGTGGTGAGATTCGGTCTATTTTGTCACTTTCTCTTATTTCTTTTGTTTTCTCATGCCCTTTTTGAAATCATTCAACAAAGAATGGAATAATAACAGTAACTTTGCAAGTGAGAAAAACAAACAAGTAAACCTTTTTTTCTCCATGTAATGATTTGCTCTGTATTTAACGAAAGCACCATTCTGTGAAAAAATGGAAAAAAAAGTAAAAAAAAAAACAACCAAAAATTAATTTACTTGTGAAAGCCTATAAAACCCATGATCTTTTAAGCAATTCTAGAACCAGAATTTGTAGTTCAAACACTAAACTAAGATTATAAATAAAATATTGGTTTTTTTCTGTACTTGGATATAGCTCATTCTTAGTGTGGCTTTAAACATCAAAAGTTTGTTAAAATTCCTATGATAATCTGCCTGATGGTCCAAAACACAATCACTTTAAAGAGAATAATTAAACCATTTTGGATCATTACTGAAGAATAGCACAGCTTTCATTTTAGTTTATGAAAACCACATACTGGCAAACAAGGGTGTTTTATTTCTAATGCAAGATTGAGATCATTCCTTCTAATGGTGTTTGCAATTATTGCTATTATATCACAAGATGCTTTTCACAATGCCAGAAAAGTTTTGCAAGGTGCTTCAGATATCACTGAATTTGTTAGACAAAGCTGAAAACTTTGTTCTGTTTTTTATTATTTATAACTGTCAATAAGAAAATTCTTCTTTATATCAAAGCTAGTGCTTTCCAGTTCAGTTCTGGGACTTCTAGGCACAAGTATGAAAGAAGTTTAGCTGTCTATAATATCTGTAATAAGAGCTGTATCCCTATATGCAAAATCAAATCAAAATGCTGTTTGTGGAGTAAATCACAGGAAGAAGTCTGAGGATTTTGGTTTAAAAAATAGAAAGAAAAAGACAAATCAGAGGGTATTATAGGTTACTGTAATTTGCATGACAGTTAGATTTCCTGTAGAGTACCCTGCTTACTTTGATTTAAACTCAGACTCATCTACCAATGGGAAATGCACACCCCTTGCCTTTCTGTTTATATACATTCTTTGGATTTAGCTTATTGGTATAGGACTGGTGTATACTGTGCATGCTGAAAGCTAAAAGAAAGGCTTTCCATAAGAAAACCCTCTTCAAGACACTGTGTTCTTCCAAGTAGAAGTTCTGCTAAATTAAACTTCTTTATGCATTGGCAGCTGAATAGAAGCATTTTAAGATGATTTAAACATTGAAAAAAAAAATCTTATGTATAATTTCTGAATGTCTTTTCACCTATTTTCACTTTTAACCACCCTTACTGAGAGTTTTTAGGGTCTTGTGCCAGGTGAATAATATTCTTAGCAAAATCTCTTTGGAGCTTTCTAGTATGCAACAGCATGCAGGATGAAGACTCCACTGAAAAATATACTTCTATTCTGTAAGTTTAAGATGGAATTCCAATAGGTTGAGGGGGTAAACATCTCCTGTTGGATGCACAGTTCTCAAGGTTGCAAGTGAATGTTGTAGTATGAAGGCCTGATTCAAAGAGTACACAGTGGAGATAGGTGACAGTGAATCACACCCTGCAAAGAGTCTGATAAGTCTAATACAGAATGAAACCCAAAGTTCTATAACAATCTCTAAGAAACATTTGGCAAGACATTATCCTTTGATGTGCTACATGAAAAATAATATCTACTCAAAGGGAATTTTAATAGAGGGCAAAGATGGCCCTGAATGTAAAATATTGCAGCTGTGATTCTTGGGTTTGCCTATTTCTTCAAAATGCAATAGAGTATTTCATTGGTGATTTCTTTTAAGAATTGTGATAGATTCTGTGTGAAACTACTAGTTACACATTCCTTTGAGTTCTTTGCCCATCTGGCTAGTAACAGTCTGTCCATGGCCAATACTTAACGGAAAATTGAGAAAAAAATCCATTCAGGAAACCTAAACCTGGTCTATTTGCCATCTGTAATTAATGGGTTTATGTTAACAAATTATGGCTACTTTAACCAATACTTGTGAAAGCAGTTATGGTCAACATGGTTTTATAAACATGCAGTGTTTTACTAACCCCTAAAGTAGGTTAGGAGGAGGCCTATAAGAAAACAGGTATAGTTATTGTCAAGTGCAACACTGGGTCACTGACAATCTGTGATCTTTGCAGTAAGACAAAATACTATCACTGACTGTTATAAACAATATATTCATTCTTATTGAGAACTGGTTAATCCAGTTTTATTGGCTAATCAAAAAAGCAGATATTCCTGCTTGCTCATAATAAGCATAAAGGAAAAGCATTTGGGTGTGTTTGGCTGGGTAAGTATATACATGTTTCATGTCAACCATATTAGTTATGATTTCCCCATCATGTTCCCTATCCTTCCTGGAACCGCAGATATTATTTCTGATTCATTCTTACTTCTACAAAGCACTCCATACTTTGCAGGTTAATTAAGTACCAGAGTTAGACAAGTTCACAGTTTAAATTATGAACTGAGCTCTGTAATAGAGTGGAAGGAGTGCTGTGCTCTCTTGTTTTGATGCTCAAATCACATGCCAGTGCCTCCTGTTACTGCTCCAGAGACAGCAGTGTTAAGAAAGAAGCCTGTATCTCCTGTATGACGGAGCGTAACTGACAGAAAGTTCTAATGAAATTTCTCTTGCAGGTGACCACATTGTGTGCAACGTAAAACAATTGTGCAAAAGAAAATTGTGTTCTTGATTATGATCTATCGCTTTCTAGTGGGCTCATGAGATATGATGAATTATTCTTCGGTTCATTTGATGGAGTTTGAAGATGTTTACCTGCTGTCCTGTACAAATAGAAATGGCAAAGCATTTTCTTTCTGGAATTTCCATCAAGTCTTGCAAATCTTGCCATATGCAGAAATGACGTGAAAAGCAAAGCGAGTGAATTCCATTCAATGCATCATAGAAGACGGACATTTTCTTTTCCTTCAAAAAGGGCTAAATGTATGAAAAGTAATAGATTAATTGTATTTTTTGCTAAAATATTCTAACACATTAAAAATTATATTTAACCATTTCAAGATTCCCTGTCCCCAATGATCACAGGTTGATCACAGAATCAGAGAAAAGACAAGTAAATTAATATTGTACTTTGTTATACCAGCTTCATAGTCTTATGAAAACATTTCATAACAGCTGTTACAAGCTTTTCTATGTCAGATATGACCATTAGTGTCGTCTTTTCAATGAGGATCATGGACGATCTCTTCAACTTTTTCACCCCTCTCTAAAGGTTATATCCCATTTTTTACCTGAGCTAAGTACATAATTTTTGAAATTCTCACTGTTTGGGGTTTGGTTTTTTTTTAAGTCCAGGAGTTGAAGGTCTAAGAAATGTTAGGAGCTACCTTGCAATTTCATATCAAAAGAAGTAAATGAAGAAATAATTTATCCTTATCTCCTAGATGTAATAAAAGCTTTAGTACCTGGGTTTCTGTTTTTCTTAGTAGAACTATTTAAGTCATCTTTTTCTCATTTGTGCAGGTGTTGCCAAGAAAAATCTCATTTCTAAAATTTGATCTGCAGTTAGCACCACTGGAGGTGGTGGTGCATATTTTATTACAGAGGTGATGTTATATATTAATATTATAAATAACTAACACATGGAGCCACCACTATTGACATAGCAAAGGTTCATGAGCAGGGGATCGCCTTGGGGAGATTCTGGGAAACTTACCAGGTAAACCTACAATTCCTGTTGGCCCTGCAACCTCACTTATGGTGGTGCCCTGTGAAAACACTGTGGGTGTGTCTTGTTTGGGTCTGGAAGAGCACAGCAGGGCAGAAGAGTGTTGGGTTGGGAATAACTTCATTGACTGCTTCCCACTTAAGAGCATGGATGCAGAAGTAATCAGCATAATCAGCATAATAGCTAATAGCTCAGGTCCAGACATGCAGTATACTATTAGAAATGAGGAAATTTTTTGTTGTTACCACATTTCATCACAAGTAGGTTGTAAGGCTTAATGTACACTAAACAATGGAAAACTTGGAGACTAAAGAAAAGTCACAGATTTACAGTGTAAGTTTTACACAAATGGCAAAGTCATGCTTTGAAAAAAATACGAATGCTGGTTTGATTGACTCTAGGATAGTTTTTTCAGTATTAACTCTATTAAGACAAATGAGATCTGTGCTTTAATAGTTACATGTTATTTATTTTAATAAGAATAAACCATGATTTTCTTAGGTGAGAAATGTGTAACAAAATATTTAGTTTAACTTGTCTTGGTTTTATTCCTTGCTCTCATTTATAATGTACATCCAGTTTGTCTGTTAATCAGAGTTGCTCTCCAAAGGGCTAAATCAGTGAAATCTGACTGACTTTCATAAGAGACAAATATTTCATGTAGTGTAATTCCAGTGAGGTGTGAAATTTAAGAATGAGGGGGAGACACTGAAATGATTACATCATCAGATGGTTTTATGGTCATCTTTTGTAAGATAAAAAAGTCAAATAATCTATTATTTTTGAGAACTATGAAAAGCAAATCTGATGTTAAGATGGAAATTCTTAGCAGAAAAAAACCAAGCCAGAATAGATTAGAGTATTATTGGACTTGAAAGGAACAGTAAAATGTAGCATTTAAAGCAAGAAGTGGGAGTTATATACCCCAGATAATCTTTATATATCTTCTAACAACACAATTTGCTAACTCAAAAATTAGTTACTTCCTATGTATCATGCAGCTTCTGCAAGGATTCTAGCTGCCTTATTTGTAGTTTTCTGTTTTCTTCTTGTATTTTGTGGTACAAGTATGATATAATCTGGGCTTTCAGCTCTGCAACTATTTCTCACACAGAATATGCAAGGAGATTCTCTTAAGTCATCCAAACTCCACTTATTGGAGGTGCATGTCTGGTACTCTATGGGGCTTTTTTCAATCTACTTGAGATGACTTGTGCAGTGAGATTCCTTAAATTATTCTATTCTCTGCTACTATAGCAATATATGCTTAACATCCTAGTTTGGAGAAATCTTTGCATGGATTATATTTTCATCAAATTTAAAATATAAACTGCAATTTTATTTTATTTTAGTAAAAAATTTTGAACTCTGTTGAATTGAAAAAGTACTTCTGTCCCTTTCACAGTAGCTCAGTGCAACTAAGTTACAAAAAAAAAATTTGAAAAAGAGAAACTCTTGGAATGTTCTGCATGTAGATGGGTCTGTATATGTGTATTATTTAAAAAGTGATTCTACAGGTGGGATTGAAGGAATAAAGTAAGAAATGTAAAAAAAAGAAAAAAAGAGAGAATAAATGAGCCAAGAGAGAATCTAGTAAAACAGAACTGGAGTTAGTAGACCACAGAATTAATCCAACCCCTATAACTAATTTAATTCCGTAAGACGTAATTCAATTTGATAGAATTTGCTCATTTAATTCCTCAGAAGGACAGTTAGTTGTCTAAAAACGGAGGTGGAAAGCTGAGTTCTGTTTTTGTCAGTACCCATGTTATATCAATCAGGTTTTCCTTTTCCTTGTCCTCCTGGGCTTGCCATTTCTGTTTGGCTGTTCTGTTGCCATTCTCTGAAACTGCCTTCCTGAGGCACCCACCCCTCCAGTCTGTGTTGGGAGCAAATTCCTGTGGTCAGTGAGACAAAGACAGCTCAGTGTTGTGTTCCTGAGCAGAGCCTCTGCAGTGCTTGGTGTTAAAGTTCACTAACTCCTAAACAACTCATTCCTATTTCATAAAGCAAAGTAGTTCCATAAATAATGTATATGTTTTGAATATTGTATATAAGATTGAGGTTGTTGATCACATGCTATGCGTTAATTAACTATCTTCCACATTGAAAGGGTCTTTTTATTTCTTCTTTTCCCTGTTGGAATCTACCTTTCTTTGTGATGAAGAAAGGTCAAAATCAAGAATTTAATCAAATTATAAAGACTTGGGGGAAAATATCAACGTCTTTGAATATTAAGACTATACAAGGATTACAAATTGTATAAAACTACTTAAAAAAAATAAAAAGACAATAAATAGCAATGCTGTAACATTCCTAGAAAGTAAATGCCTGAACAGTAATCATGACCTTAACAGACCGAATAAAACAGAGGAACTGACAACTTCCATGGCTTTTGCTAAAACTTCCTTGACAGAGATTGTTCTGTTCTCCTGTTTTTATATTTTAAATAAATTCCATTTCCTGTGTCAGCAGTGTTTCCATCAAGATGGACATGAGTAATTATTGTTGGAAATATTGTTTCCTCCTGTTTCTATCTGGAGAAACACTGGCTCTGGCTGTTTATTTTTTCACCTCCCTGCTGATTTCTGACACTCCTGTGGGGAAGCAATCAATTCTGTAATGCAAAAAAAGCTTTTGTCCACCTAGCACAACAATGAAATAATAAAGGGCTGAACCAGGCAACGAAGAATAAAATAAAATGCAGTGGTAATGGTGAGGGAAGAGTCCTGAGAAAACAAACATTACAGGAGGAGAAAAAATACGTTGAAAAGATGGAGGAAGCTGAAAAAAAGTGTGAAGCTATTCTTTCCTTCTTATTTTGTGTATTGTGTTTCCTGGTATAGCTGGGCCATAGTTGAACCCATTGATGAATTCATTTTAAATAAATCAGATTGGAAACTCTTTGAGGGATTATTTTAAAAGTAATAAATCAACATTCCTTAAACTTGTATGGGTCAAAAAAGCCACAGGGAACTACTTTGGTTGTTATGATGTTCTGCTAGGACACTAAGAGATTACTGTAGTAAATGATTTAAGTTGAAATTCTGAAAAATAAACTGTTCATACTTTGCAAGTAGAAAATGGTTTCCCAAAAGAAAAGGTAGAAATTTGCTTTCTGGGAGAATCCAATTGGCAATTTCTGCATGTAAAATTTTAACATTAACTTCTGCTGATTTTAAAACTGGATTTCTAAAAGTCAACCTGAAAGAAGCACTAGAATACATAGAATGGACAAAGATGGCAGCAGTGAAATAATTCATTTAGTAGAACCTTCCATTTTTATCCTTTGAAGTTATTTTCAGTAATACAATATTTTTCATTAGGAACTAAGAAAAGGCCTATTTGTACATTTTTTCCCCTTTATCTCCTCAAGTGGGGATAACATTTTAGACTGTCAAATAAAAATGGTATTATAATTTTGGGGGAAAAAGGAAAGATGCCTTGTAAAACACCTGATAATTTTGTAACATGCTTTTTTTGTTTTGTTTTAATTGCTTTTTCTTGCATTTACGAAATAATAGGTTGAAATTATAAGATAGAAAAACTAGCGCTATGAAATTTGGGAAGGTGCAAGATATCCTCATTATTTTCATACAAGATTTTCTTAATTTCATTCTTACCTGCTGGCACAAAAAGGTAGGAAGCCTAAATAGGTCTTCCTTATAATTTTTTTCATGGTTCTTTAGGTTTTGAATATGTTGTTTTCCTTCACTAGTCAAATGAATAGTCAATGGATTTTATTATGTTTCTGATTCGAAGCCTTTTCCTTTGTCTCTATTTACAATTTCAACCGTTTTCTGTACCTTCAGTTTTCACTCAACATATATTTTTAAATTAAAAAGCTGAGTCTTTTTAATTATATATTTTCTCCATGATGCAGGGTTGTAGGATGCTGTGTTGCATCCCAAACTTCCTGGTAGTATCTGGTCTCATTCAGTATCCTCATACCATTATTTGGTTGTATCACTCTTTGTCTCTAATTGAGAGTTAGTCTCTACAGTCACCAGGAATTTTCCCTCCACACAAACTCCAAGTGTTGATTGTAAATGGAAGTGTAGAACAGTATGACTGCCCAGCACTTGTTTAAGGGCTTAGCAGCAAAACATGGTAAATTCAAACTTTCCAGGTTTCTGTGGCAATTGTGGTTTGGCTGCAGAATGTCAGCAGAACAGCCTGACTAGAGTGAGGTAATTAATCTCTTGTGCATCTCTTAACACAGGAAGATGTTACCTCTGAAGAAAAAAAAAAACCTCTGTCTCCTCTAAAGTGCTTTACAGCATGAGTGAAAAAAAACCCTGGTTTTTTGGGGGGGTTATTTTTGGTTTATTTTTTTTTGATTGCTGTTTTTTTATTTAAAATTTTGGAAACCTGTTGGCAGTTTAGATTTCTGCAACCATATTTCATGCGTGATTAGTGGAGGTGCCACAAGAATGTCATTTAATCAACATCACTGAAGAATTGGATCAGCCTATTTCTAAATGGATTTTTCCTTGTGCTGATCACAGATAATTATAGGTATTTTTTAAAATGCCTTTTAAGTACTGATAGCACAGCTATAGAAGCACATTGCTAGGAATGATGCCAGAATTTTATGGTTGTGCAAATTCATCACATTTAACCCACTGGTAGTGATCTGTTGTTTTAGTTTAATTTTAAAGTTGTGATCTGACGTGTGTTGCTATATTGGTTCAGTAGGGGAAATTATTTTGTTCTTTTAAAATGTTAATTAAGTCCTAAGAGAATTGATGGGCTGAGAACCACGTCTTTCACATTGCTTTGCTGTGACAGTGTTGCAGCTTTGATTTTAAGGGTATACCAGAAGCATATGAGAAGTGTTCATCTCTTCCAATCAGCCTTTTGTGACAAATGCAGTTCTCTGTCTGGAAATTTTCTCTGAGATATAAACTTTATCATACATAAGTATTGATAGCTCTTGCTTCTGAGTTTGGCCTTGGGTTAAATTTCTATATCTTCATTTAAGTTTCCATTAAGTGCTCTATCTTAGTGCAGCTGCAAAGTGTTTGATAGCTAAGAGCCTGTCTTTACAGCTAAGTTATGCAACATTAAAAGTGTCATCACTCTATATCTGTTGTTCAGATACAAACTGCTCTCTCTCCATCCCTTTTGGAAACTTCCAGTAATCTTGTTTCTCTGCAATCCTAATTGACATGATTAATTCTTTTTATTCCATTTCATTTCTCAGGGTGTTTCCAAGGAATGGCACAAGTAATGGCAAGAAGAAAGAAGTTGGTGATTTTACTTCCAGAACATGTGTGCTTCCAGATAATAATAAAATCCCAGAATGACTTGGGTTCGAAGGGGACTTATAGATCATCTAGATCTATAGATCATCTAGTTCCAAACCCCCTGCCATAAGCAGGGACAATGTTTGAGTAAAGTGCCCATGAAAAAAAAAAAAAAACTACAAGAAATAGATCAGTCAAGATACAAAATATTAGAAACAAATATAAATCCATTCTTTACTGTAGACACAAACATACACACACACACACACACATGCACATGAATCCACTCTTGATGCTTTTCAGCAGATGTGCTCTGGAAAGCAATGCAGATGCAGTGGAGATGTGGTGTACTTCTCTTTGAGTAGTTAGGCTGCCCACTGGCATCTGTGGCAGAGGAGGAAAGTGAGACAAAGAGGCTTTCACCAAAGGCAAAAGTTCTGGTGTGGACAGACCCCTCTATCCCTGAGGTAAGAGTTGACCCCATGGATACAGTGCAGTGAGTCTGTAGGATCTGCAGGACACTATGGTTCCTATGGTGGAAAAGGGTACTCAAGTGTATGTATCTGAAAGTGAGAAAAGTGAATATCTCCTTCTGTAGTAATTCTGGTTTTGCCACTGGTCTGTGTAATCAATATGTAAAAACTATTAATTTCCCTTTTTGTAGAAGTTTCCCCATTTGCAAAATGTGTTGGGAAACAGACATGAAAAGCAATGTGAATGTTGATTCATTACTACTGTTGCTCTTCTTGCTGAGGTTGGACTATTTTTCTTTTCTTTTGTGTTTCCCAAGCGTTCAGTGCTTCTCTCTGAGAATTTCAGATGGAAGAGTCAATGAGTCATTGTCTCCAAGTAAAGCTAATACAAAAATCTGATGGTATTATTTAATGGATATGGCATCATTAGTGCCTCTTGAGCACCTGTGACAGCACTGCCAAAGGCAGTGACAGTACATTCATATGGAGTGAGATGTGACCAAATAATTCAACACCCTTGTTTCTCTTGTAGCTCTCTCCAACATTATCTTTGAGAGAAAGGGCAAAGCAATCAGCAATTCCATCCTCTAGGAGGAAAGTGAAGGGATGAAAGAAAGGCACAGGCACAGATGCATGAAACAATGAGAAGAGACACAGATCTGGGGGGATGTACTTCATTTGGGAAAAGTTGTAGGAAATATCTTCCCTCTTCCTCACAGAATAAGGCTTCTCTTGAGTAAGTAAGCTTTTGCAGATTGTTGTGGGTATTTTTTGCCCTTAAAGAGTATATTCAGCCTTATCTGTTTCAATCTTATCTTAAATATGGACTATGAAGTGTTCCATCTTCAGGAAGATTGATTCAACTAAAGGGCAGAAAGCCTTTATGGAAAGGAAACAACACATTAAACTAGAGCTTAACTCTGTTGTAAACAGAGCAGATATTCATGCTGACAGGGGTAAGGAGGAATTGCTGTCATTTACTGCTTCACTAAATCTTTCCATGGGAGTCTTTCATGCAGTTTACAAATACTTATTCACAATTTCCCTCCTCAGCTGTTAGAGGGAGTTGCGATGAAGTCTGTGTTGTTTCCTCCCAATGTGAAGTGAGTGTGCTGAACGCCTGGGGTGTGGAGGTGTTCCTCTGCCAGGGCCTTTCCCCAGGACATACTTGGGAACACCTGGTGAGGGGAGGGTTTTGTAGCCCGTGGATGGGAAGAGAAACAAGCCTGCTGAGCCCCTGCAGGGATGCTGCACTGAGCTGTGCCCTTCTGTGATGGAAAACCAGATTTTCTAGGAGCTCGGAGATGTTGCAGAGTTTGCAGCTAGCAGTGAGTTGAGAGAAGGGCACAGTGAGCAAGGGGAGGAATATTGATTTAGAAATAATTCTAGTACCAATTCTGTTTCCTTTTATCTGTTTAGAAAACAAATTATTTTAGCATATAAGAATACATTTAAAAGTCTCTGGCTTTTGTATTTAAAATAATTTTTAACATCTTTGAGCTCAGTGTGGGCCTTGTTATGTTCATCTGGCTGCCTCTAGTTCCCGTTAGTGAAACATGATATATATTTTGTAATAGATAATAGAGCAACCTGGGGCAAAGATTGGTTAACTCACAGTGTATCACAGGTAGAAAGTTATCTTTCTTTTCCCTCTCACTGTGTGAGTGCTGTACTTCCTTCTGGGCTGTAGGATATATAAGTGTCCTACAATGTATGATTATTGTTGCATTAATATTACCTTTTTTCTAAGAACTATTTAGAAGGATCAACACTTAGAAGACAAGCTTGTGTCTATTCTTGACACTAAATCTTCATGCTCTCAGCATTGATAAAACATGTCATCAAAAAGATGATTTTATTGTTTATTTATTATTCTATTTTACTTTTCAAGGCTGAACATAATTCTTTCAATGCCTGGTGTTCAACTCCTTTAATCAGGTTTGAATACATTTGTATAATAAATTTATTTGAGCATCCTGCTTCCTTGCCAGTGGATAGTAACCTAGCGCATAGCAGCAGAAGGCTGAAATGAGGGTTTTTAAAACTCACTGCTGTTCTTTCAATTTATAAAGAGTTCAGAAGCAAAACAAATATTTTCTAGCTCTAGCTCCAGCATTCAAAGGCAAAGGTGAATTCTTTTGCCAATGTCAGGAACTCAAACATTACTCCATTCTTCCAGTTCATGAAAGCTGAAGAGCAAAGCTAAAAAGAAACTCTGTATTTTCTTTTTTTCCAAAATAGAATGGCTGAGTATAAAAGAGCGGTATAAACACTGAAGAGTCTGAGTGATTATGAAGAGTATTTGTATTTAAAATATTTTTAAAGCCTAATTTAATAATAAGTAATTATCAACAGTAGAGTGACTGAGTAAATCTTACATAACCAGCATAGGTTAAACTTTTTATTTCTTTACCTGCTGATTAATCTTGTCTCATTGATACTATTAGCAAATTGTTCTAATATCAAGAAGATATAGTGAGGCAAACTTGTGCATGAAAGCAATAAAATTATTTGTTCTCTCAGACCAGCATATGATAAAAATCTGACATGGATATGAGGTGGAAATTTGACTTATTGTCTTCTGATATTGTTCATTTCTAGGAGCAGGGGAAGGGGAAGTTATGTTCTGTAGCTCCTTATTTCACTAAAAAAAAAAAACCAAACTAACCAACAAAAAACCTAACCCAGAGAAAAATCTGGAGGATAGTGATGTTCTCCAAGGTGCCACAAGTTTTTCTGTCTCTAAAGTTATTTTCCCAAGGCAAAGTATAAAAACTTCTGGGCAATGTCGTCAAAGAAATAAAATTTTGCAACAGATCAAAAGTCATTAACAAAATATTTGCATTGGCGTTTCGTCTCTTAATTTAGGAGAAGTGTGTTGTATGGTTAAAAAAGACATTTTGTTGCCCTCATGAATGACTGTCTAGAAAAATGTGTAAGCAAGTATGGTTGTGTTGTTGTCTGTGTCTGTGTGAGTTAAGATAGAAATGTCAATGAAAAATGTGGGTAAGAATAAGACTTACTTTCACAGTATTTCTTTTTAAAGACAAATGAAAAATTTCATGTGATTTTACAGAATATCTGAGAGGACTTATTTTCATTATAGTAGTGATTTTCTGGGGATTTTGCTGATTTAAGAGCTTTCAGATGTAATTTTGTTTAATTAAGAAAACCTTTTAATGAAAAACTGTCCATGAAGAAGACTGAGCAGTTGTCAGTTATCTGTGGTTACTGAACTGTGAGAAAAGGGGCCCTCATTACAACTGTAAAATATGAGGAGAAAGCCTTAGCTTGGAGCAAGCCATGGAGAATAGGTTATAGAAGGGTTTGAGAGCAAGTGGTGCAGCTGGTCTGATGCAAAGGAGGGAGCTGTCACGGGCTGCAGGCTGTAGGCTACTGGGATGGGTGATCTCATTAAGCACCAGTCTGATGTAATCACGCTGTTCATGCTGGTTTTACTGCTTGGTGCTGGACAGTGTACTTGTACTTTAATAGAATCACAGGCTGAGGTTCATGATAGGTCACAATACCAAAGCTGTTCAGTGAATGTCTGAGGTCCTGCTTTTTCTGCCTTTCGTTGATAGTTGCCCAGTCCTGTGATGCTGGGTCACACTGGTTTTGCCTTCAAATGAAGCTCTGCATATCCTGAGGCATAAATGATGCTGGGGTGAATACTGAGAGGGCAGATCCTGTGGCTAAGGGGAAGACACAAAGAGCGAGTCCTGGAATGGAGTGGGATGCGCATCTTAGAAAGCTGGAAAATCTGTCTCTTCACAGAGAAAAAGCCTGCAAGAAATCAGATTTTATGGTCAAAAGGAAATCAGTAAAGGAGGAGGAGGTCTGCCCCGTCTTCCTTTGTCTTATGTTCTAAAACCCTCAATAGAATTGTGCTGCCTGATATGATACTGATACTTCATTTGAAAGAGTCTAAATCAAAATGTTATCACCTGTTAACAGCTACAGCTGGCTCTGGCTTAAACTCTTCAAAAAGACTAAGTCAAGTCTTAACCAAAGAATCTCAAATACTTGGTAGATTAAGTTGCAGATTCTAACTTGGTGACTGGTACATATGACAGCAGTCAATTTCACCTGGATTCAGTGCCTCAGGAATGGCTGTAAAGTCTGAATAAATAAGTTTTATTCTATCAAGAACATGCTCCTCTTACTGTAACTATCATCTGTCTTCCAGCCTTCTCCAAAGACTTTCTCGTCTGTAGGATTTATTAACGGCTTTGCATAGTTTTCACAGTATTATAATAAGTTAACAAAATGTTCACAGCTCAAAGTCTTAGACTAAAAAAAAAAGAAAACCCACCCAAAAATACTCAAACCTGTTTGTAGGTATGTGAAAAGCAGACAGAAAACTCCATGTGTGCGAGAGAAGAAAAACACTGAAGTTTAAGGAGTTTCTCATGCTGTTATATTCAGAGAGCAGACATGATGTTTGCAAAAACAATAAATGCTGTATACCTTCCCCCTATGCCCCCAGGCAATATTTATTTTGTGAAAGTATTTTCCCTTAAAAAGCACAACGTACTCAGGGTTATGTAGCTAGGCCTTTTGAAATCAGAATCTGGCTGCTCAGGCAACCATGACCACATTTTAAATTGCTTGATTATTTGTCTGTGGGGGATGACCGTTTTATTGCCTGAAATAACACAATTATGTTGCATCCCTCAATGCAATGGCTGTCAAAAAGAGTAGATAAAGAAATAGACTGAGCTAGTTTCAAGTATATTTTGGACAGTAATTATTTGAAGATACAGACAGGAATTGTGAGGCAATACCCAAGAGACTGGAAATCTCACTTCTGAATAAACAGTATTTAAAATGTGTTCAAGCTTCTAAGATTATTAACCCTCTTTTGTGCTGTAAGCCATGTAGACTAGAAGTGATTAAATTGCACCCATTTGCCAATGAATCAATTCTGCTGCAATGTGGAACAAAGATTGTAACTCACCCGTCAGAGAATGTTTGTAACCAAAAAGACCTGAATTATGCTGTTCCTGAATTGTGTTGCAAAGAGCCACTTGCACTTCTCATTGAAATCCTGTAAATTAAATCTCTAGCTTTATTTGAATACATAAGAGTGTTATACCTTCTCTTTTATAATGGCTATACAATAATTTCCAGTAATAAAACCAGGGTGACTTTCAAGTCCAGACAGCAAGATGCACGCCTTGTATATTGGAAATGGCTCTCCTTCATCTTTCTGAGTCTTCAGTTTACTTTTTCTCCCTGTGCTGCAAGCAGTTTGCAATTGAAATTTGAAGGAAAGTAGTGCCAAACCAGGTCTGTGATGAAGGCTGTTCTGAAATTCCATAGGTGCTGTGTAGTCTACAGGAATGTTGCCAGTGTTCAACTTGGCATGGGAATGTTACCTACAAAGAATTTAGAAAAATTCATCTTTAAGGGCATATAATAAATTTTGTTGAGGAGTGTGGACTTTTCAAAGTTAAACATGAAAATTGCCACCATTCGCAGAGAATAGGTTACAGTTTGTTCTCCAATAGTTCGATTTGTTAATTTTAAAATATTCCCTGCAAATAAGGAATTACAGAAGAGAAAGAAAGTGGTTCCACACAGCATACACCTTTGGTATGCAACAAAGATTCTGGTTCCTTAAGTTACTGGTGTTAGGGTGTCTGTTGTTTTCTTTCTTTCCCATGCATCCCACTCTCAAATTCCAGTTTAGCTACATATTCATACAAGGATATATATATACAAGAATATGTATGTGTATGATGGATTCGTGTATATTTATACTCGCCTTTGTGCATCTTTAGTTTCCTGAAGCTAAAATAGTTTGAAGTGTTTATGATTAGAGTTGCCCAAATTAGAAAGTCAACTGCAGAGCACAGCTTCCATATGTACGTGAGAACAAATACAGATATGATATATTAAATAGAACAACAGCATAATATTGGGAAGTAACAACTAAATAGAACAGGAAACAGCAGCCAAACTGAAAGAAGGCCTGCCAGGACTGCTGCATTCAGGTGGTTAATATGGACAGATTGTTAACCTAACTTTGAAAAGGAGCTAGGGTAAAAATGTACTCAAGCAGAAGTTCTTAAAGGTATGCAATTTGTTAAGTCCATTTTCTGCAGTATGAAGTTACAATATGGGAGAGGGTAGATATAATTCTGCAGAAGGTGATGAGATCCAACAGCATGAAATCATGTCAGGTGTCCCACTTCTTCCAGGAAGCAAGTAACCAAAACTTAGAGGTACATAAAAGGGACGTGGAAGAAAACGATCTCCAGAGGAGTGAGGTTTACTTTACATAACTGATTAAAACTGAAAGAGTGAGTTGTAAAAAAAGTAATGTAAAAACATTACTTTTTGGTTTAACATAAGATTAACAACTTATTAGGAAGTTTGACTTCATAATGGAGATAAATGATGAGTAGGTTTTCATTGCCAACGTAAATTTTCCTCTCACAATACTGGACTTTAAAAACCTTTTCAAAATATTTGTTTCCACTTATCAGTTTGTGAGTAAAATTATTAATTTTAGAGTATTTTAATGAAGAGTACCGCTATGAAGAGCACTCACACAGATTTCATTTCTCTTAATATATGTTTATTTGATTTGAGGTTGATGATTGAGTCCATTTGGGAGGAAGATGACTGTATGTACATGTGTGTGAGGAACTGCATTCATAAATGTCTTCAATGAAACCAAAAACAGTCTTATGAGCATTCTTTTCTCTCATATGCAGCATGTGCACTGAATAACATTTTTCTTTTAATAAGCTTATAAAGCTCTTGGGGCAAATCTGTAGTCCTTTATCACTAAGTGAGCTCAAACTTTTAAGTGTAAATGAAAAAAAAAAAAAGCTTGGGCTTATTTATTGGTTTTTTTGAAAGTATACTCTTGGGAGAAAGCAAGTACCTTCAAATATCCTTAGAGAAGCAATGAAATAGATGTAATATTTATGTATCTTAATGGACTGATGAGAGCTGAATCATGTTGAAGGATGTGCTAACCCTTTCATATATCATAAAGGAAAACATTAAGCCCCATGCAAAATTCATCCTGTGTTGACTCTTTTAAAGCTTATCAGGAATTTTTAGTGGTATGCTTGTTTTATTTGTTTTTAATTTGGTTTTGTTTAATTTCTTTGTTGTCGATGGAAAGCAGTTTTTCTTACAGTTTTTCAGTGGATTCAAGGCCAGAAAAAAGTAAACAAAGGCATATAAAATTGTCTTCCAGAATATTTGCTTTTGAGGGCAAATTCTGCTACTTAAAGTCACTTTCACTGAGCTACAAATAAGTATTCATCTTTGAACAATCCACTGAACACTTTTCAAGCTTTTTCTATCAACAGTTGCTAAATCAAATCCTATTATTTTCTTCTGTACAATTCTACTAGTGAATGGCTTCAGTTTAAAGTAACATATTATTTGGACTTAACCCTTAATGTGAAATGCAAAATATTTTCTCTCACATAAAAACTTTTTCAGAAAATGTACCTGAGGATGCAGTATTTTTCAAACTTGACTCCTAGCTATGAAAGGTACTATCAAGTGTTTTACTGGAATGTGCTGCAAGTCTTTTGTTGACTATAGTAAGGTTTGACCATTTTATGGGTTTTCCAGTTCTTTACCATGCAAATAAAATGCTGCTCTTTTTTGATTTAATGACCTTACTCTTCAAGGTTAGTTCTGTTCTCTAAGAACTATGTATTAATTTAAAAGCAGTTACTTTTTTTTCAGTAATTTATGTGCAATTTACCCCTTAAATATGTTCCCGTATTTAGTAATGAATTTCACCTCCATCTAAGTACATGGGCATAGCAATGTTCAAGCATCACACATTATGTATGATTCAAATATAATGATTAGTGTTTTCTCTCCAGAAATCTGCTAAGGGAAATAACATACAGATGTGGCATTTTAAAGATAAAATGATGGGATAGCGTGGGATTTGTGCCCAAAGAGATGCAGGGGTTTTTTTCAGATGATCAAATACGTAATATCCAGTGCCTTTTGGATCATGTATTTTGGAAGTACCCTGGGCTGAGGTATACAATCATTCCCATTAGTTTGTGGATTTTCTGGAAACAAGAATCAGTGACATATTTCTTGGATCAAGTTTTATTTGTTTGAAAGAAAATTTTAAATGGAAACTCAAGTTATGATGAAATTACCATGTTGACACAGTGCTTCTCATATTCTCTTGACAGGTTTCTGTGGTTTCTGTGCTAGAGTTAGAAACAGCTGTGCTGATGTGAGTCCCAAACACGAGAGCACTTTGTTACATACATGAATAATCCTTTCCATATTTGCATCACTCTTCACGTCGTTGTTTGAGCAAAACCTTCCCCTGGGGATAACTGGTGCTGTGTTTGGTGCTTGGTGGTTTGTCTGTGATAAGTGAGACAGACAATACTAAAAGATGGCCAAGTCTGCTCACAACGAAGCAATGGGTACTTATGTCTTGGCACAAGGAGTTTCTAAATTTTATGCTGTTGCTCTCAGTTTCATATTTTGATGGTAATACAGATTTGTGTGTGCAGATTCTCAGACCATCAGATTTAAGTGTGTCTACTGACCTGGCAGGAGCTGCGCTTCAGGGTCTAATTCAAATATCTCATGTGTGATTCCAGATAAATTAATAGCCACTCTCCCCACTGTAGATTTTTGTTTTAGATTTTGCTCTGTTCTTCTATTTCTATGAAATAATAAAGCAGACCATGCAGCATCATCAGAAGCTGGATAGGCATTCATGTCTATTTTGAGTACCTGCAATTATACTCCTCCAGGGTAAGAGAACTCTGCATCACAATCCCCTTGGCAACTGCAGTCATCTAGATAGTGCATAGTTTACATTATTCACAGACCAGCCTTTACTACTCAGGGTCATATCTGAAACACGGAGAATTCAAATGCTATTCAAGCACCAGAAAATATAGTGTGTGTGGGGGAATTGTTCTTGGTTGGTTGGTTGTTTTCTTAGGTAAACAGAGAATTCTGTTCCTGATTTTAATTCAAAGACACTGAGGACTTCAAGATGGTAAGGTCAATAAAATCATAAATGCCTTGGCATATTTAAAATGCAATATGTTGAATAGTAAGTTTTCATGCTAAATCATGGTGATGAGATGTCTGGGGCTTGAAAATATTTGTTGTTTTCAGTTGTACAGGAAGGTTATTTTAGCTCCTTATAGCAATTTCAATAGCTAGGAAGCAAGCATGTCATCCTGAGCACAGGACTTGCAGAGCACTTGCTTATTGTTTGGCATCATTATTATTTACATGATACAAACAATGCAGAGGACTGTGGTGGAGCATCTTTTTTTTTTTTTTTTTTTTTTTTCCAGTTCCTGATTATTGTGTCACGGTTTGAGTGCTGGTTTGTGGCTTGAAAGAATTCTGTCACTGCTAGTCTTCTCAGTGAACAGAGGAAAGAGATCTAATGGAGTCAAAGGCAATTTCTTATACAGAGATGTGATGTTAAAGTGATTGGATGTAGCAAAAGCCAGGTGACCAGGTGAATAATGTTATTTTATCACCTCTTAGAAAATCTGTGATTTGCAGGCAGCTGTCTAATTTGCACTATCATATGGTTTTCTAATGTATCTCTGCGAAAGAGCAACCTTGGGATGTTAGTCTATTAGCAAAAATATCTTTTGAAGGAAATGCCTGAAGTAGATCATGGAAGACTGGAGCAGCCACAGGAGTGTCCAGGCTTTCAACTGCTGTCAATTAGAAAGTTCAATGGCAAGTGCTGTATAAGAAAAGTCAGAAATCAATTTTGAAGGGAGTGCTTCTCTGCAAAGGAAGAAGATAATGAACATGATACAAGTATACCTTGTCCAACTGAGTAGTTGAATTGCTATAAAATATCCCTTTCTGTAGTGACAGAGAGATTAATAAACTCCGACATTGCCATTATAACTCTTTGTGGTTATACCATGAAGGCAAAAATATGCTGTAACCAGATTTGTTGTTGGAGGTAGGTGTACACATGTACGTCTTTTTTCCTTTCCGCAAAGATGCTTCTGAATTCTGCTAGAAGTGAAAAGCTACATTCACATGTATTTCCACAATTATCTGTGGTATGCTTAAATGAAAGTAAGAAGAAAATATATACACAAACATATGCACTTACTTGTGTTCTGTTGCTACATCTGAAGTGTTAAAGCATGTTTGACATATCAGTTATTGAATAGCACACTGTTCATAATGGCCTCTTGAAATTCTGAGAAGGTACAACATGTTCAGATAGGAGATAATGCAATTTTTTTAGCAGATGGTTACATTTGATATCCCTGTGGAATATGTGGAAAAGGCACCATGGCTCTGTTCTGACAAAAAGACTGCCCTGATGGCCAGCAATGGGCACACAAACACACACACAATCTCGAGATGTAATTTTGCCAGCAGGTTCTGATGGCAAATTCTGATTTCTGTATTTTCTAGTTAACAAATTACTGAAGTTCATGCCCAAACCCAAAAGCCTGCTTTGGGCTGGCTTATGAAATCCTTCTGGTTACCTAGCAACAAGCAGGAAGGATGTGGGGGAGCAGGAGGGCTCTGAGGCAATACACGGCAGCAACAGTGTCAGCTCAGCAAAGCAGACTTTATACAGGTTGCTGTGTTTATGTAGGTATTGCTGTTAAATTAACATGGTTACTGAAATACAATAACTGCGAGTGTGACATGGTCTGACAGTAGCATCTCCTCTCATGAACCTGCCACAGTGGCAGCTTCTATGCCTAATACATTCTCAGATCTTTGGAAGAAGAATAAAATATGAGTAGAGGAGGAGGGTAGCAAAGCAGAACAGAACAGAGCATTAGACTGAAGATTAATTGGCTCTTATCAAATATGCAAGGTTCTATTTTTCTCATGTCCTGTAAAGGTACTGTCTTGTACAGAGGAAAAAAAAAATCCTTTTGCAGTTTCTGTCTGGACTAAAAATATGAAGAGTATTTCCCAAGGATTTTAGTTTGCATTCATCCATTGAAATATTTTTAACTACAAACTACTGATTCAGTTGGTGTTTATGAAATAAATTCTGATGTTAGTATGTCCAATCACATTATTTTCCAATGTGAGTTTGAGCATATTGATGGGAAAGTGAAGAGAGAAACAGTTACAGTAGAGTTTGAGGAAAAAAAAATATGAAATATTCCTGTTCATAAATCCATTCAGTAAACGTAGGATAAGGTCCCATTTTAATATCTGCTGTTTGTATGTCCCTTGTAAAGGTCTCTGAGCAGGGATTATTCCTTGTTATTGTTGTAGAGATCCATAGCACGGAAGAATCCTGTTTTCAAATAAGTAAAAGTTTGTAAGAATTGAGTGTTAGGAATAATGTAATTATTTTTATTTAAAAATATGCTCTTAGGATCTTCAATGAAAAGATGCAATGTAATTGATGTTCTGATTCTGAAAGATGTATTAATTCACTGGTATTGGTCAGAGATTTTCTTAGGATTAAATGGAAAGAAGAAACTGAGGCAGTGTAGTCATTATCCATAATCAGGAAAAAGCCAATTTTTCCATTGAACTTGGAGTACTTTAAAGTGGGTGCAGACTATTTGTTTGGGGGTGTTTATTTTGTGGGTTGGGTTTTTTTGGGGTTTTTTTTTTTTATTTTTTAAACACAGAAACAAACCTAGATTTCATTCCGACCACCTGTGATGACATGTGTGGCTTTCTAAAACTTTGTAATTTGGTGTCTACAAAGTTGTATCAGGATGACTTATTCACCAGTTCTCAAGAGTAACTGTTTTATAAGCATCTTTAGCATAGGACAGTGTGACCAGCAGGAAGCTGTCATGGCACTGTGTGCCCGTGTTATCTGCAGAAGATGAGAGCTCCTGGAAAATCCTTGGGAAAATGGCTGAGAGCAGTGCCTGTCCCAGCTTTTGTGGTTGGTGCCTGTCCCAGGTGATGTAGCTGCTGCCTGAATATGGTCCTGACTTCTTGTTCCTGTCTGTCACAGGAGTGAGAGAGTGACCAGCATCTCCACATGCTGATGATACCATCTTTGAGTCCTTGCTTTCTGGTGGACCTGTCTTTTTCCTCTTTTCCCATGTATTAATCTGTATGAGAGAAATTCCTCTTCTTCACTGCAGTAATGGATCCTACTGCTTAAATATTTACAACTTCTTCGACATAAAATGTTTGACAGTTATTATAAATTATTTAATGAGATGTCATAAACTGCAGATACAAGTGATCCCCTCTAATCCTCCTCAGAACCATCCTCCTTAGCCCGCTGCTGTAAAACATTAAAAGCCTTCTTTGTTATGTGTTAATTGGTATTAATGGGGTTAATCTTTGCAAAGTAGAGATTATCTTGCTATAGTCAGACATTCAAGGGAGAACTTAATTAACTGAAGGCAAAAAAATATGGAAATATAGAAAGCCTTGCATGCTGATGCAGCCTGTTCCATAGTCACGCATGGAGACGTTGGGCTGAATTGTACATTTTCAGAAGCAGATCTCAAAACCAGAGCTGTACAGTCATCATAGAATCAGAGCATGGTTTGGGTTGGAGGGGACCTTAAAGATCACCCCTACCATGGACGGAGACACCTTGCACTGCACCAGGTTGCTCAAAGCCCCATCCAACCCAGTCTTGGACACTTCTAATCTAAATCCAGCATCTAATCTAAATCCAGCATCTAATCTTTCCATTTGAAGCCATTCCCCCTTATCCTATGTCCCTCTCCACTGAGTCCCCCTGCACCCCAGCAAGAAAGATATATTGAGTGGAACACGGATGTTTTTATTTATTTCATTTCACTATTTTCATGATTTCTTAAAATCTATGAGGTGAGATTTTCTGTCTTTAAAAAGGCAAAGACAGAAAATAAACTGCATTTTTTATATTAATTATTCAGCTAGTCTGCTAGATAAATATGATCATAATAGAAGACCCAGAAAAGTTTATCCTGTCACATGTGAAAATACAATTTAATTGAACACAAGTGATTACAGAGTGGGATTTGTTATCAAATATAAGTATATTTGCTGGACAGAGACAGCATGGTCATAAAGGGAGAGGCAGTGATTGTAGAATATTGCTTAGTAAAAAACCATTCCACGGAGAATTGTGCTTTTTTGGGGTCTTTTCTTGTACAGTCTTCATAGTTTCAGTACTCATTATCTGTTGGTTAAGATTATCTGTCATCTTCACATCATTAATATCTGCATTCTCTTTTTTAAGATCTGCAGCCTCTGGTGACCAGACTTCTAAAAAGCATTTCTGTAGGAGTTAACTTTCACACTGTAGTCAAGCTGATTGGATCTTTTCCCTTGAAGATTGCACAAAATTTTAAAGTACACCGTATCATTTTCTAAAACAATTTAATCTCAGAAGCAGTTTGGGAAGATTACTGAAGCTCTCTTTATATTTTAGAAGGAATAGTGCTGTTTAACTGTTCTCTAGTGTGTTGGTATTTGTTCATTAAGCTATTTGGGGTCAGCATAAGGTTTCTACTCCTTCTCCTGAGCTAGGACTTCATTACCCTTCATTACCCTTATACTGTTTTTGTCAGTTGTCGGTGACTACCCGTTGTTATGGGAAGAGCCTTCAGTTTGGTACTGAGCCTCTATTTTTGGGGGGCTTTCGTAAATATGGTTAAGCTCCCTTGTTTCTTGACAGCTAGAAGATTTAAAATCTCCATTTTAGCTTTGAATTTAACCAGATATGTACTTAAAAAAATTATTTTAATGGCCTGGATAAGCAGCCCCCAATGACTGATGAGTTCAGATTTCAGGTTCAAAAACCCTTTCTCATGATGTATAATAGTACTTCAAATCAAATAGAAAGAAATAACACTTAAAAATAATTTTCCATCCATTATGTGCGATAATGATCCAGACATTCAAATTTGATTACTGCAATAATGTCAGGTTCTACTGATGTAACCAGTACCAACGTGAAACTGCTATATTTTTTTCTTCTTTTCCTTTGAAAATTTTGGCTATAGAAAGTTAAACATTCCAAGTTAAATGTTCCTCTGGGTACGAGAGTTCAACATGAGCTGTTATTCTATATTTTTTTAAGATTTTGAGAAAAACTGTAGTATATATATGAATATTTGTAGCCCTCATGCAGAAGGGTGCTGGAGAATTGGTTGAATTACAAAACTGGTCCTGTTTCTCCAGCCATGGTCTTGACCCATATGCAACTCTTGCTGCAGTGTCCTTTTTGTAGAAGCAAAATACAGACATTTTTATGCCAGATGCTTGAAAATTATTTTAAAACACAACCTATTGATCTAAAAGAAGAAAATGCTAGATGGTTACATTTTATATATGGTAGACTTATGTTTAAGAGCACACAAAGAAATAAAAATAATTGTTGGGGTTTTTAATACTGAGAAACTAAAAAGTCCAGGGAAAGTACCTACAGAAGGAATATATAATATTTATGTACATAGCTGGTTCCACAGAGTCAGAAAATGGCAACTTCCTCTATAACAAATATTGTGCTGACTACAACTCTGATTTTGAAAATGCAGTGTAAAAAAAGTGTTATAATACACAATTCCAATTTATATCAAGAACAGGATAATTTCAGTGTGAATAGAACTTCATATTCATCTCTAAATTACAATATACTGGCTACTACATGATATTATCTGAAATGAGTCCTTTCATTCTTCAGGAGTCTATCAGCATTCGTAGAGTTAAATTTGAAACAAATATTTTTCCTGTGAAGTACAAAGATGCTGAAGATAATTTTCCTTTTTACCTGAAGTATAAAACAGATTTTCCCCTGAACTCAATGTTATTGCTCTGGTAAATTCACCAAATATTTTTCAGTTTGCATACTTAGAGATTCATTATCATAGCACTTTTGAATTAATGTTGAAAAAACAGCTGCATTTGGCACCCACATTCTGACCAACAAAAAAAAAAAATCTAAGAGGTATTTTGCCCTTGAAGAATAAGTAGCTTCCTATGCTCATTTTTGTCAGATGCTGGATACTTTTTTAAGTACATTTGCCAGAATAAACAATTGGTTCTTTTCTTTGAGTGTATTTACAAAAATAGTAGTACTTTTTGGGCTGTTGTAGAAACAGCCTCACCATTCAACCTAGAAGCCTCTCTTGGCAGAGCTAATGGTAGGTGCCTGGGAGAAATATCTTGTTGGAAACCATAAAAACGAAATGGTAGCATAGAAATGCACTTCCCCAAGCTTATATTCAAAACTACTTGTAATCAGCAGCTTGGGCATTCCAGTACAAGAGGTTGCAACTGCATTGTGTTAATTATCCTTGATGGCCCTTGCTTCCATGAACCTCTCTAGCCACTTTCTAAACACATTTGTGTTTTGTAACATCCTGTGGCAATGTGTTCCATAATTTAATTGCATATAGCATGAAGAAGTGCATCTGTTTATTTTATACCTGCTGCCTAGTGGTTTCATTTAATGCCTCCTAGTTTTTTTCTTATGTGGAAAAAATGAATAAACATGCCAATTCCCTCTCTTCATGCCATCTATGATATCACTTTTTTTACATATATCCTGTTTATTGACCATCCTCCAAACTGTGCAATTGTCTAATTAATCTTTCTCTATTTTCAAGCAGTGTCAAGCTTCAGATTATCATTGCTCTCTTGAATTTTCTAGGAATGTTTTCAGGAAGCCTTCTAGATCTCCCGTATTTTTAAGATGAGGCAATGAAAAAAGAAAATAATATTCCAGGTGTGAAACTAGCATCATTGGAATGATGTTGCTTCCTGTTCTCTCCATGTATTTCCAAGTAACTTTGAACATCTGTTTGCCTTTCTGATTGCTGTTGAGCTTCATGCTTTGAGTTGATGATTTCAAAGAATTACCAGTGCTGATATCAAGATTTTTCTCTTGAATAGCATCAGATCCTTTGGAGTCTACTGCTGTGTAGTTAGAGTAGTCCATTTCCCATGTGGATTACTTTGCATACTACTGCTAGTTCGTCTGTGCATATTCATAATTCAGGCTGACTACTGATTAATGTTGGTTTCTAAAAAGCAGCTGTGTGACCCCAAGGAGATGCATACATTAAACCCCAGCAACTAATTTTGTGTAGGCTGCTGAACAGACATTAGATGAAAATGACTCCAGCTCTCTGTTCACCTGGGCTAATTTCAAACCAGTGTCATAGGAATGAAATGCTCTGTATCTTGTTAGAAGTCTCTGGAGTTTACCCAGTCAGATTTATTTGTGATTCAAAATTTATTTATCTTAAAACATGTGCTCTGCTCCTTATAGACCTGAAAACAAATAAGAGATTTATACATCTTTTCCCTGTGAGTTCTAAAGATAAATAATTTTTTTAAAAAGTTGCCAATCCTGCTATCAAGAAACAAATCCATTTGTTATTTACAGATACCAAATTGTCAAATGAAACTGTACTCATTTTTCACCGCAACTTCATGTACACCTGTAAATTAGCATTAAAATAAAGCTTAATTTGATGGTTCATCAATGAAAACCTGTTGGCCATTGTCTGAGTGCCCTGGGTGTTATTCAAGCTTCTAAGTGCAGCAGAGTGAGTCTTTGAAATTATTATTTTCTCCAAACGAGACAAGGCAGCACTATCCAACCTGAATTTTTGACTGTTGCTTATCAGTGTTAGCATTAATTTTCTGAAGCTAAACAAAGCTGCAAGAAGTAGCACACAATCATGTTCCCAAAGGTGTGTTGGCATGTTCTGCCACTTTCTATTATGTGCATTTAGGCTGCATTGCTTTAATTATAAAAAGTAGAATCAAAAAGCTTTAAAAATATATAAATCCAAAGAATTTATAAATTCAAAGCTATGTCTCAGAATAATATACCACCACTATTTAACATGTAAGTACCTATTAAAATGCATTATGCATTTGCTCCTTTATCTGCTTTTAAAGCATTCATGTCAGAATTCTGAAGTCCTTCTGCACTAGACAATGTTCTCCAGAGTACTGAGTTCTCCCTGTAACAAAAATAACTCTGTTGCCTGCTTCTTGGTGTCAAATAATCTATCCTTCTTGTGGTAATCATTATAGAACCAGACATATCACAGCACCTAAATAATGTCTGTGGCAGGGACTTATTATCTTCTTTGACTCCATAAATGTTATTGTGAAGAAGTATGCCAAGAAACATAAACTGTGGCCTCAGACTGCTGCTGTGACTGCCCAAAGCTTCTGAAATCGCTGCTGTGGGATAACTGTCCTCCATCCCTGGCTGAAAGTTAGGAAAGACCAAGCACATCTCAGCAAAGCACAAGATGGATCAACGAATTTGGTGTTACTGGCCAGACATCCTTCACCCAGTAGCTGAAACCTTAAGTGGCAGTCAGCATTCTCACTGAAGCTGAGGTGAGTTAATGTAAGTTGGAGCTGACAATGAGATCAGAATTGGTAACTTTATACCTATACTTAGAAAAATGGTAAAGACTAGATCAAGCAAGTAGTTCAGTCTTGCAGCCTCCTCTGTAAGTGATAAGTTGTGTTTTAATAATGGATGATTTCTGTAAAACCCAAAGGCTCTTTTGGGTGAATTCAGAGATCCTACTGTGTAGGGAATGGACTTGTAATCTTCAGCATCTTTGATTGATAAAAATCCTCTGTCCCTTTATTTTCTCTCACAATTTCACTGTTTCAATAGATTTGATATTATCTGCACTTATCTTAGATTAATAGGGTTTATTATACCAAACAGACTTGTAAATTGCATAAGGAAATTCATGCACAAGAAGGGAGGAAATTATTATGAAATAGCTACCTTGAAACATAAAGCCACAATAGTTTATATTATAGTTTCAGGATTAGCTATTTGTAATCAACCATTTCCAAAGTAAATGCATCACACTGAGATAAATGCAAAGTAGGAAGAGATAAATGGGAGTTACTTCATTCCAAACCTTTGTGTAATGACTGCTTCATAATTGATGGGAAAAAGTAGAATAAAATGGGCACAGCCTAATACTTTTGAGAAGTGGCACCAGGACTTTTCTTTCTTGTTAATGTTTTAGTAAGATTTGTGATTAATTAGCCAGCCCATTTTTACTTGTACAGGCTTCACTGTGGTGGTAGAGGCAGTTGCACAATGTAGCACAGAAGGATCCGTGTGGCAGTGGCAACCACTGATGCTATCCTATGAAGAGCTGCATTCTGAACAAACCCTGCTGCCTTATTCTGCTTCCCGTGCTCCAAGCAAGACTCTGTTAATTTAATTGGGCTCTAAGGTTTTACTGTAATTTCCCTATCTGTGAGGGAATGAAGCCTTGGAAAAAATCTGGAATTCCTTTTTAGGCCAGCATCTTTCAGTCAGTTATCACAGGGATACCAACAGTGATAATTTGCACTGTAATTGGAGTCTGCAAACTCATTCTGTATTAACACAGTGGCTTAAAGTGCTGTGGTTTTACCAACACTATTTAAAAAATCTTTGCCTTTAGCTGCTTGAGCCCACTAATAAACAGTGTCCTTGTACTCAAGCTTCATGTGGCAGGAGACTGCTTAGTATTTTGCACTGTATTTTCTGTCATTCATCAGAGATTGTTCTTAATAGGTGTTAAAACTAGGAGGCTGTAACAATCTGCCATTTCACTACTTAGCTATGTTTTTATTATGGTTGATGCGTCAGTCTAATTTTGTAAATCTTTTTTCCCCCAAAAAAGCATGTCCTCAAATGCATGTTCCTCTAAGTTTTATAGGTAGTAATGCACAGATTCTAAAATAGATCTCAAGTGCTCCATGTGTTATTATGGAAAGACCATTCCTACCTGCAATGCAGCTTAGAGACAGAAAAACTGAGATTTGGGAGGTGAAAAAAATCTGTAAGTCAGTGACTTAGACTGCATGTGTTCTCAGTTCAAGCTGAAATAAGGTAAAAGATTATGGTAAGTTCATCAAGTGTCAATACAGATGTGTGCATTTACAAATATATATATTCACCAAAAGTGTATATTACACCTAAATACTAAAAGTATATATACACATATCCATATATAAAGCTCTATGTAAGACAGTATTTCCTGAGATAAGAACCATTCTCTGAACAAACCCCCCTTCCAGGTTCCTCTATTATATAAGCTTTTAATAAATTACATGCAGTGCAATTAAACACCACAATCTGTTTGCATATGTACACATAAACAAAATGCTGGTGTAGTGATAATTAACCTTACCTTCACCCCAGATTTAAATTAAGTAAATGCTTTGTAAGGGAAAGCCTGTCTCCTGGCTTGCCTGCTTTTGTGGCTCCCTAGGAAGGTCTGTTTTCTTCTGCAACTCTTAGGCAAAAGGATATGGATCCTGATCTTTTTGAGTTAGTGGCATATTTAATCAATTTAAAGAAGGCCATACAAGGGTTTCTGCAGTACAGAGAGTCGGTGATTTAACTAACAGTTATTGAAGTCAATCACTCTTGATCATCAAAGCTTTGCTGCGGCTTGTACTGTGGAGAAGAAACTGCAGTTTTTTCCTATACTTCTCGTTGAGGTCACAGAATGATAGAATTGTTAATTTTAGAGAAGACCTCCGAGATCAAGTCCAACCATTAACCCAGCACTGCCATACTCACCACTAAACCATGTCCTTAAGTGCCATATCTACATGTTTTTTAAACACCTTTCCAGGAATGGTGATTCCACCACTTCCCTGGGCAGCCTGTTCCACTGCCTCAACACCCTTTCAGTGAAACAATTTTTTCATAATATCCAATCTAACCTTCCCCTGGCACTACTAGAGGCCATTTCTTCCAGGAACTGGTGTCAAAGGCTTTACTAAAGTCCAAGTAGAGTATATCCACAGCCTTTCCCTCATCCATGAAATGGGTCACCCTCTCACAAGAAAGAGATCAGGCTGCTCAAGTAGGACCTGTCTCACAAACCTGCACTGGCTGGGCCTGATCCCCTGGCTGTCCTGCACATGCCACGTGATGGCATTCAGGATGATCTGCTCCATGACCTTCTCTGGCACCAAGATCAGACTGACATGCTCATAGTTCCCTGGATCCTTCTTCCAACATCTTCTGTAAATGGATGTCACATTTGCTGACTGCCAGTCAATTGGGATCTCTGGTGAGCCAGGACTGCTGGTAAATGATTGAAAATGGCTTGGTGAACTCTGCCCCCAGCTCCCTCAGTACCCCATAGACTTGTACATGTATAAGTGGAGCAGCTGATCATTTTCTCCTGGAATATGGGGGTTTCATTCTGTTCCCTGTCGTCAGCTCAGGGGGCTGGGAACCTGAAGACAGTTGGTTTTGCTATTAAAAACTGAGGAAAAGAAGGCATTAAGTACCTCAGCCTTGTCCTCATCCTTCACCACTATGTTTTTCCCTTCATCCAATAAAGGATGGAAATTCTCCCTAGATCTCCTTTTGCAGCTGATATATTCATAAAAAACAAAATTGTTTTCCTTTACAGAAGCAGCCAGAATAAATTCTAGCTGGGCTTTCGCCCACCACAACGTCACAACATCCTTGTACTCTTCCTGAGTTGCCTGTCCCTTCTTCCAACTGTTAAAACCTTCGTTTTTTCCCCCCTGAGTTCTAGCCAAAGTTCTTTGTTCAGACAGGTTGGTCTTCTTGCCCACTGGCTCATCTTTTGGAATGTGTGGACAGCCTGCTCCTCTGCCTTTAAGATATCCTTCTTGAAGCATGTGCAGCCTTCCTGGACTCCTTTGCCCTTCAAGATTGCCTCCCAAAGGACTGTCTCAGCCAGTCTCATAAACAGGACAAGGTCTGCTGTCTGTAAAACGTCTATCATTTCATGAACACTGTGTTCAAGATGGCCTCCAACTGTCACATCACCCAGCAGTCCTTCCCTGTTCACAAACAACAGGTCCAGTGGGACACCTTCCCAAACTGGTTCACTCAACAGCTGTCAGAAAGTTGTCTGCCACACACTCCAGGAACCTCCTACACTGCTTTCTCTCTGCTGTCTTGCACTTTCAGCAGACATTTGGTAAGTGGAATTCCCCCATGAGAGCAAGGACTAGTCATTTGTGAGATTTTTCCCAGTTGCCTATAGAGTATTTAATCTATTTTTTCATCCTGTTTGGGCAGACTATAACAGACTCCCCCCAGGATTCCTGCCTTGCTGGCCTTTCCCCTGATTCCTACCCATAAACCCTCAACCCTATTTATAGCCACCCATTGCAGCACTCCAGTTGTGCAAATCATCCTGCCATGTTTCCAGTCCAAAGTTAACCCCATTTGTAATGTCACTGTGGATTCTGAGTCCTCAGCACCAAGTGTTTTGCTCTGCCAGCTTACCCAGAGAGCCCTGATGAGATCATACAGAGTAGAGCATTAACACAGTTTTAAATAGATTTAAACAGAGTGATAAAAATGTTCTACACATGAACAATATTTGAGACAATGCAAATCATGATTGCTCAAGCTTCCTTTAAAGTTAGCAGTTCATTATTAAAAAACTTTGCAGTACTTTGATCCAAAAGCATTGTAACTAACACTAGTGTTGAAACCTTATGGGAAAGAGCAATACCATAAAATATTTGTTCAAAAATCAAAAAAAACAAGTCCACTCAAATTTTGTCTGAGGCTGGACACTACATCCTGTGCCAAGTTTGTTCAGCAAATTTTGCCTCAGTGATATTAAACGCCTTAATTTAGGTACATTATTGTTCTGCTAAAAAGAATCTGTTTAACAGCTCCATACACTACGTAGGTTTAAACACGTGCTAATACAGTTTCAGACCTGCTACTTTTTAATCATAGTCAGATTAGATTGTTCCACAATGTGTATTCCAACACTGGCGAATGAGTTAAGAAAGACTAAAATCTGTCAAGAACAAGCTGCTTTCAAAAATCAAATACAGTTTCAGGCTGTAACAGGCAAAAGAGTTTCAGAACCAGCAAACAGGCATTGATACCACCATACAAATCACTGGTAGGAATGCATCCAAAGTGTCCATGGCTGCTGAAGTCAAAGAAGAGCAGGTAGAGACAAGAGCAAATAAAATAATCAAGGGAAGAGAGAACCTGTTTTATGGACTAGAATAATGTGATGTTTAACCGAGTAAAACTAAGACTCAGAGGGGAGATGATTGTTCACTATGAATGTCTCACAAGATAAACATCGGGAATGAAAAAAACTGCTTAAGCTGAAGGACAATTTAAGCACTCGAATAAGTGGAGATAAACTGACTAGGAGTGAACTTAGCCCATAAGGAGGTTGGAATGAGGGTTTCTCTGGTTATAAAGGTGATTTAAAGATTCAAATTATTTATGAGTGAGAACACACAAGAATGTCATGACTCAAAGGAGAAGCCAAAGTGAAATGACCCCTCAGAGACCTTCAATTTTCCATCCTTATACTTTAGAGGATAAGGACAGCATTGATCTTCACAGAATTTTCCAGAATTTTCCTTGTAAATATGCTTTTTATTTTTCTATAAATTTTTGTACCGGATTGCTTACAGCCTCATAGAGCAGTAAAGGATTTATTGAGGAGTGACAGATTCTGAAATCTATCTAAAAGCTGGAAAATAAAATGATTGAACTTATATGTGTCATTTATTTTGACAATAAATTACAGATGACATTAAACTTTTTAGAGACCTAAAAATTTCCATATCATTATAAAGAAATTTAATTCAACCATGATATCCATCTGGAATTCTCAGCAAAGGTAATTAAATACATAATAATAAAAAGAGGGTGATGAACATCTTCCTAGCATCTCAGCTCTGCATGTAAATGACATCAAAAACATTAAATGGAGAATGACGGCAACAAATGTAAAGGAATTTGCTCTTAATAACAGCTTCATAAATTTGATGCTGACTTCTCTAAAGTTGATCCTGGTGTTGAATTGTCTGAAGTTGATCTTGATTTATACCAGTATAATCAAGAGCAACGTGTTTCAAAGTGATTTATGTAAGTTCATGCATCTTAGTTCAGTGAAAAAATTATGTAAAGTTCATTGAATTAAATGGTATTAAGTAATCAGGATTGTACTAATTTAGATTTACTCAGACCTAGATGGGAGTTCAACTCAAATGATTTTTTTACTACTGATTTTTAAAAGATCTAGTTTTCATAAATTTTCATGGTCAAATACCTTTTTTTTTTTTGTTTATGTGCATATGCACTTGCTTGGAATTTTGTTGTTTTTTTAGTTCTTTTTTCCTTCTGGAAAGTCTGCATTATAAGATTAAACATCTGAAAAACAAGATATCTAATATCCATGGTTGGAGAGATCCTTTCTCACCCTTACATCTCTTTTTGCCCAGATAGTTAAAGTACATTGCTAGTTTCTTTCTGCTTTCATTTTTACCGCCCTGTAAAGATCACTTGTGAAAATTTCCTTGTTTTGGTTATAGTGGGGCAGAATACATGTTGGAATGACCAGTTAGCTGAAAATTAGAAAAATATCAGTTAGCAGAAAGATTAGGTATGATTTGCCCTGAAATAGTAGAGGAGTTTTGTATGGATTGAATTATTTCCCATTAGAAAGTTGTGGGGTAATAGTAAATTTAAAAATATCAAATAATTGCCTTTCATGTTTAGTGAATATTGAAATTGGTTTAGTCTTACAAACTGATATATTTCTTAAAAGTTGAGTAATTTCCAATAATTTCTTGTTGATTGTCAAGAACTTTATGACTGCTAAATAAAAAATAGACTCCGAACCTGTGTTCTCACATTTGGGGATAAACTACAGAAACAAATCCAGCCTTATAGTTCATTGATTTTATACTAGTTATGCCCTTCTGAAATAATTTTTTTTTTCCCACACCCATAAAGTGGGGGTAGAATAAAAAAGAATTATTATTTTCATGGAATTATAGACACTGTTCCTTGCAAGTATTAATTTTTGCCTCAAGGGGAATGTATCTGTTTTGAACGTATCATGGACAAGGCAGGATGAAGGAAATGTATTTCTGTATTTCATGTATGACTGCTGGAGTATACTCATAATTTCAGTTTGTATTAATCTTTGCAGTTCCAAACACTTTTTAAGGCCAAGCACTAAACTCATTGAATTTCTTGATAGGCAAGATGAACAATTTCCACAGCTGAATGAGAGAAAATAAAAATCTTGAAACACATGAAGGAAATGATAGCAATGATGCAGCTGCAGTACACTTTAAGGTACCTGTTGTTTCTGAGTAAGCAAGTACCTGACTGTGCTCTACTAATCTTTATTTACTTTGCTTATAAGTAGCACCGTGGACGCGAAAAAAAAAACAAAACCCAAAAAAAAAGGCTTTAATTTTGCCACTATGGGGAGCAAATTTTTTTTCTCACTATTTTCCTAGGACAATGATCTTTTGATTGGTGCACAGTAGATGGCTTCAAGCATGATTTTCTATTCATTGCTACCTATTCATTTTTTTTTTCCAGAAATACAGCAATAAAGAATATCAAGTCATTAGTGAATTATTTGATATCTTTAACACCTTAATATCGGTCAAGAATTTAAAGCTGCTCTGCTTAAAAACTCACAGAAAGTAGAAGGAATCTGAGAAAAATATCTAAAGTTTTGCTTTCAATTTTGCACTTGTGCTTCTGCACCTAGTAATCATATCTTTTTCATTTTACATAAGTTGTGGATTATGAATTTATTTCATTATTACCAGATGTTAAACAACATTTTTAATGTAATGAATTTAAATGAGAAATCTTTATGCTTTACAGGGGAGCACTGACATGGAAGTCACTATTGAGGGCAGACAGTTTTCTAAAGTAAATAGTGTTCTCCAGTTTCTGGCTTCATAAGTTAGAGAAGAGCTAAACAGACACTTCAGAGCTCTGAAATCCAAGTGCTTTCAAAATGGATGGGCATCCAGAGATCATCCTATCAATGATCATTGCTTTATACACAGTTAAGCTGAAAGTTTAATAACAAGTTGTACTGCACATCACAAGGTAACATAGGTGCTTATTTGTGAGCAAGGCTGTAATGATGCATCTTAAATCACAATCCTGAAGAGAATACAAGTAGATTGCACCCAATTAGAAAGAAATTAATTAAGAAGAGTCAAGCCTGAATCCATTTATTTTGCTTTAATAATCTGGCATCTCTACATTTTTTAGAGCTTTTTCCCTTCCAAAAGCTATTTTAAGTACCTATTTTTAAAAATATACGTAACTACAACTCTCATGCTTGTAGCATGAATATGTATCTCACAAAGTATAGGAAAAATAGAACTACAGAAAATTAAAAAAATATATTTTATACAATAGTCCTAGTCATTCTATTCATTTTTTGCTTGTATATAGTCTCAAATTCTCTTAAACTGCTATAAAAATTGGATGTAAAAAATATTTTTCATTTTAAATAAAAAGAAAATAAGTTGGTTTTTTTCCCTGTACTGAACCAGACACAAGCCCTGTTTGTGTGAGAGTGTGTGTGTGTAATGTCAAAAAAATACAATAATGTCCAATATCTAATGTTTCAGACAAAGCTGTAAGGCTTCCACATTCATTCTTGTCCTTGTTTTGAGTGTTTGGAGGCATCCTAAATCAGAGCTTATTCGGAAGTATAATTTTCTTTCCATTTTTTAAATGTTGATTCTTATAGTTCAGGATAACATTGACTTTTTAAAAAATATTCAGCCCCTCTTATATTCCGGACAGAATATTAGATTCCCATTTTCAGTGAGTAACACAGCTTAATCCTGTGATATTGAAATAATGAAGAAAAAGTTGGGTTTTTTTAAGGTGTTTTTCAACTTTGATTTCCCATTTTCTGCAGAGATAAGAACATGTGACAATTTTCCAAACTCTACTATAGTTAAGGTAAATGGTAGAAAAAACAACTTTCCAGTTTGCTTAGGTAAATATTCATACTGCACAAAATTATTCTGTTTAATCCTATAGTAAAGTAAAAAGCAAGTATGATCTTAGACTACTTAAGCATTCTTTCATTGTGCTAATTTTGCCAATGCATACTGATTTCAATAGGTGTCAAAGGGATCCTTCAGATTACTGGATTTAGTAGAAATGCATTTCAGAAATGAGCTACTTGTTTGTTCCTGTATTTAGAAGTATTATTTGCACTGTATATAATTTCTGAACTTTTTTAATACCTCCTAATTCTCAAATGGCTTTCTTTTTTTTTTTTAATTTATCATTTCTGGTGTGAAGAAAATCTATTTATGATATTAACAGCCATAATACAAGATGGAAACAAACCATATCAAAAACAAAGAAAATAACCTCATTTTTTAATATTGTGATCAGTTTTGTGACACGAGTCCATGGACTTGGATCAACAGAAAGCAATAGTACTCTGTCTTTGTCTTCCCCAGGAACTGTTACGTTTGATCCCCCTTTCCTGTGAATAGCTGAAAACCTGCCTGCCCATGGGAAGTGGTGAGTAAATTCCTTGTTTTGCTTTGCTTGTCTTTACCTATTAAACTGTTTTTATCTAAGTCCATGAGTTTCCTCAGTTTTGCTCTTGAAATTTTCTCCTTCATTGCACTGGAGGGGGGCAGGAATGGGCAAGAGCCTATGTGGGGCTCAGTTGCCAGTAGGCAGCATGGTGAATCTGTACTGCTTTTTTTCCCTGGACTATTAGTGTATTGGTCTCAACAGCAGACAAATTCCTGCCATTTTTCAAACAGCTATCAAACTATTTCATAAGAAATATTGATTACAGTAAGAAGTTCATAGCTTCCCACTCTCTTGAGAGTTCCTTGTTACTCAGATGTAGGCCCACATATTCATCATCTCTCATTTGCTGAGTCTCAGTGAGACATTGAATTTGTAATTACCCCATTCATCCTTGGAACAGCTTCAGGAAGAGGGACAGTACTGGTGTAGCTCCCCTGCCTTCTACTGCCTTCCACTGCCCTGCTGAAGCCATAACCACCAGTGGGGGTGGTGATTGCTGCATCCAGCTTACTCTGGACTTTGGAGGATGGATGGCATGAGTGACCCAGATGTCTTGCCAGTATGCAAATACAAGTGAATCATCTTACTTTATAAATAGTGGACATCCCAGGGCCTTTTGAGCTCTCCTGCACATCAGCAGGCTGCATGCCAGGGTCTTCCGTGAGCAGGAGCACCTTGCAAGGTCACTCCTTGAGACTGAGAGATTCCTTGCTGCAACTCATGGTCAGTAATTGGTTGGTAGCATGCTAAACTTTGAAATCATATCCAGGTGATATAAAGAATTGATTTTGCACATATGAGCCTTTAGACATAAACTGTTAACCAAGTATGCAGCTAGGACTGGATCCGGCTGTATCCAGGCTCCTCTCCAAGGAGGATGTTAGAAGGCAAGGGATTCCGTTCTGGTCATTGTGACTCAGTGGGTTGATCTCCCTGACAGCTTTATCTGACCCTGTCCTCTGTGCAGTAAATACTCAAGTGTACCTTGTTAAACCACTGTCACAATTACCACTGCATTTTTTCAACATTGGTTTGTATCAATAAGAATCAATAAGTTTATGTTGTTCCTTCTGTCTTATGGGTGAAGTACATCACTCCATTCATAACAGGGACTAGAAGAACTTGACAACAATTTGCTGTTTGGGAGACTGCTAGTCAGGCCAAAAGGTGCATGAGAAAACATTCTCAGAAAACGTTTTACCAGATTATCAGGTTCCAGGTTGTATGTTGATCTTTCTAGCATGGACCTCAGTGTCTGGGGACCTCAGTGATGGGAGGTTAGAAGGCTGAAGGATTGTGAGTGCTTCTAGGCCTTCAAGATCAAGTTAGAGGTGGAAAGGCATCTGTTTGTACACAGAGCTGTATATAAAACTAGTAACTATTCTCCTATAATTGTCTTTGACTTAAACATTATCTCCTGACTTCATAGTTAAGGTAGAATTAATACTGTTACAAATAAATTAATATTAATGATAAATAATAGAACTACTAAATGTCACTAGATTATGTAAACCCTGGCAAAAATTTTGCTGCAAGCACTAGTGACTTATTAGAACTGCAGTTTAGCAGCTGCTGGTTATGTCATTTATGAACTAGAACAGACTAAGAACAGTAAATTAGAGAATTCACAGTGATTGGTGAGAGTTCAGAGTGTTTTGACATGTTCCATTAACATGATGCTTTGTTCACCACAGTTTATCAGGGGTTGAAACTGGCAGAAATGGCCTTTGAAAGAACGAACTTGACTAGCTGTTGATTTTAAGCCATACTGTTGAATGTCTTTGTGCTTTGATATTATGTATAGGCTATTAAGTCTGGTTCTTATTATAAGTTTTATCTCCAGGTTTGAATGCCTCAAGTGAATAACCACTCTTACTTCAGATTCTGGGGCTAGACTGACATCTACATGAAATCCAGGTTTGTGTTTACATTTTGTGTTATGCATCCTCATATCTTTCATGTCGTCAAGTACGAACCAGAGTACATGTAAGTTTATGAAAAATACTCTATGAAAATGGTGGTATTTGTATCATGCAAAGGACTCAGGAGATTTAACACCACCTTTGATGAGTGCAAAGCAATGAGACAAATTTAAAATATCAGTGCCTTGTTCTAATTTGCAATTTAAAAACCATTGCCTGAGGTAAATTAAACTTTTAATGGCCCTGTAAATGAAGCTGTGGAAATCTTCAGGACTTAAACAGGTTCTTCTTTAGCCTTTTCTAGTTGGGTATAATAAATTCCAAATGTAAGTTGCTTTCTGATATCCCCAAAGTGTTTGCTTTCTACACCCTCTAGCAGTTTTCATTTTCTCCTCCTACCCTTGAGTCCTTGAATTTTTCCAACAGTGTAACTATTTTCTCCTGGGCTGGCACCAATATACCATGACTACTGCTGGTTTTTTTCACAAAGCCTGCTACTTATTTCTGATTTTTGATCATAAGTCACTCATGTTTTCCACTCTGTATGGGCAATTTTGGTGATAAAAATCTAAAGAATGAGGAAAGTGGTATTTAAGTCCCTTTAGTAAGGTACTTAGTAAAAACCAACATGTTTTACATGAAGGAAAGTAGAAAAGGCAAATGTGTTTCACATGCAACCCAGGGCTAGCAGACTTACAATGATAAAACAATTACTTTGGTAATTATTTGAAATCTTTCAGTTGAGCACAGTAGTATATCATGTTATGACACTACCTACACGGAAAAGAAAAATTGCATTTGGGAAAAATGTTTTCCAAAAACAATGGAACAATTGTGGGACAATATATGATTTTTCACTACAGTCTACAGAGATGACAGACTGATATTTTAATGTAAGCTGCTGTAAGAATTTTCCCCTTGAAAATCTTTCAGATGAGAAATACTCACAGAGGGCTCCATGCCTCTGTGACATCCAGCTAAATATGAAGTTGTCACAGATTTTGCTCACCTTCCTGTTCTCCATTCTACAGTTTTTGTCCCATCAAAGCTGGTGTTACATCTCCTGAGTCATCCTTTCCTGTGTTCTGAAAGTCTGGTCACATGCCTGAGGCAGCTTTCACCACCTTATCAGACAAAGTAGAGCACGGGGAAAGTGTCAGAGCCATTTAGAAGTGCTCACTGTCTTGGAAAGGGTGAAGAGACACTGAGGGCTAAAAGCAGGGCTGACAGGAGTGAGACTGCATGGTGCTGAGGATGCCAATATAACCAAAAGACACAAAGTTGATGATACCACAGATAGTACACAGATAGTACCACAGACAGTAAAATTATTTTCTTTCTCATACAAACAATGATATTGTACAACATTTTATTGCCTTGACTGTATAGCTCTCTTGAGTACTTCAGGGAATTATGAAGACTGCTGTTCACAAATCTTCTTTTTTCCTCATGTAAAATGAACAAAGCTTCTAGTAAATTATAAGTATTCAAGCAATAGAAAGCCTAAAACATTTTTTTTTTTTAATTACATTGAAGACAACACAGTATGCTTACATAAAAACAAATTGTTATTAAATCTGTAGGCACCATTCAAATCTCTGCATTAGTCCTGCTCAGGAATGTGGTACTGCAAGAGCCTCACATTTTGGGTGTGGGTATATGCCACAGTTATTACATAGCTGGGAAGGAGGATGCAGGGGTTTTTGATGTTCACTCAAGTACTTGACTTCAGTCTGTTCGTATCAGAGCATATACGAAGTGACCTACTTAGCTTCAATCCTGTAGTAAGATTTTCTTTTTCATAGCCATTAAACCCCAGTTTTTTTTTTCTTTTATTGTAAGTTTTGGAACTTGGAAAGTATCTGGCATGCTAGTAATGACTAGGAAGTTTGCATGGTTAATATGTTTTACTTTCTTCCTCCTCTATAACTTGCAGGGTTAAATTTCTATTGGGATCCTCAAAATTCAGTAGCTTTCAGATTTTTTCTAGATCCAGATTAAACCAATCCTTATCCTCCTCTATTTATGATGTTTCCAGCTGCAGCTCATGCTAGCTTTGGGGTTCCCATACCCATGCTAATTTGATACATTGGCATACATCTATCTCCTTTAAATCCAGGCTTACATGTAATTTATTAAAATAATTCATAATTAATTGAGTTTCTAATTTGCCTTTTGGTGAAGCACCCCTGGATGCACAGCATTAAAGGTTCTATTGATGTGTGGCCTGATTAACTGATTAATAGATTTTGCTTCTTACAGGAGCTTCTTACATATGTGAGCATAATTATATTCTATTACTTTCAGGGGAAAAAGGAGTAATTGAGGCAGAGAAATGCTTTGGTCATGTTATTTAATTAATTTCATGTTCTGTGAAAAGGCCAGATTGGCAATTTTGCAGAATCAAGTTCTCTTTATTCCTAGCTCTATTCGCCCCTGAACTGACCGCCCACCTGGCACCCACACCTCCCTTACACTTATCAGTGTGCTCCAACCTCAAGCAGAATTAATGTAGAAGGATCAGATTACTGCAGCATGCTGATTTGTCTTGAATTTAATTATTCAAATTCTTCTTATTTTCTAATTATTTTCTCTGTCTTCCAAAGTCCTTTCCTGTGGTATTTGGATAGGATTTCCCTTTTCACAATATCTCTGGAAACTTCAAGTCTCAACTCTTTTGTTAGAATAATGATGGGTTTGGAGTGCAGGAAAATACTATTCAACCCTTGCAGTGTATTTAACATAGAAAAGACCATGATGACTCTACCTTCTTTGTAGGAAAGGAGACTAAAAAAATCTCTCCTAACAAGCATTTGCTAAGAAGAAAGACACATTTTTAGAAAATATTTGAAAGTGCATTCACTTGCATATCTAGTGTATGGTTCATTGGAATCTTCCATAAACTATACAGAAATAATCTGAGGATTTATAGGGATATTTTGTTTATTGCTAGTGATAACTATTTGTAGGAGTGACAGATGTGTCTCCATATTCCTACAACCTTTTACCCATAAAGAGAATGCTATTTGTAAAGCACCTGCAAGGAAAAAAATTAAGATTAGTTTCCTCTTCTTCAGATGAACAAGAAAAAGTACTTCAAGCTGGCATGAAAATTACAGGTGCTTTACAGAAAGAAGTAAATCACTTCCTATACAGTAGCATTTGAAATTAAGAAGAGACAAATGATAAAACAATGTCATTCATTACCATAAGTAATGAAGGCTGATGGGGTTTGACAGGAAAAGCTTCATTGCCCATACAGCAACAAGCTGATATATAGCAAGCAACTAGTGCCACAAAGCCTGTGAGTATAGACTACAATTTCTTCTAATGAAAATTGCTTATGTGTACTTGTTCCTTATTTCCTGACGTGAGCTGCAGTGCTGTGCACATTGCTTTATCTCTGGCCCTTGAAAGTATTTAAGAATACGCGTTTCTACATTTTGTGGCTTGCCGTAGTTGTTTGGGGGTTTTTTGTATTGAACTCCACTTCTCACACTGCATTTTGTTGTTGACTCAAAACACTTTTTGAAATTTTGTTTCTGTGCCTTTGAGACACGTTGCTGATGCATGTGGCTTCTTCATGTTCTTTCTTTCTTTGCTGGGACTTTTCAACAGAGATGCATATAAGTAAAGCTGGTACTTGTATTAAAGTTTCACTGTTTCACTACTGATGGAGATCAGCTTATCATCCCATGCCAGTTTACAATTTTTCTATTCTTCAGTGGTTATTTTTACACAGTCTCAGATCCTGAAGGCTGTGTTTATGCTGGCTGCCGTTCAAAGTGGATACAGAGTCAAGTGTCACTATAGTAACATTTCCTTGCTCTGCGCTCCTTGCCTGGGACTTACCTGAAGCACTGTAGGCAAAGAGGTGTCTCTTTACAATAACCAGGGCATCTCTTAGGCCAGGGGGTATTCACAGCCTAAAACATTCACCTTGGAAAATAACCTTTCCTTGTTCTCTGCTGATTGAAGTTCTTGCTGACTAACTGCTTCAGTGAATAAATCTCTGCTGCACGGTGCAAAAATAACTTACCAAGAAAACTAGCCTGAGTCCTCTGTTTCCTTGAGTGAAAGATGTGGAGTTAAATGAGAAAGCAGCAAAGTTTTAACCCTAAATTGTGTTTACGTCTAAAATGGTATCTTTCAACTATGGCACCTAAGTCCTGGAAATGCCTTCATAGCAGAAAATTGTGAGAGGGGATCCTTCAGCTGTTACTGTGATTCACTGCTGCCCTAAACCCCTCACGTATTTGCAATGTCAGGACTCATACTCCTTCACCTCTCCTGTGTATCACAAACAGTAGTAATTCTTATCTGTAGCTCTCTACTATTTCAACATATAATTTTAATCTTGGCTTGAGCAAGTTTCTAAAGTAACTTTCTTATACTCCTGAAGCAACTTTGTCAGAACACCTCAGTCCCAATCTTCTGCAATGCCTCGATCTGGATCTCTCTTGCACAAAAATGCATAGACGTTGAAAAAAAATCTGTGGTGCTTTTGAAATATGGGAAAGTGTGAAAGAAAATATGAATGTTCTAAGGAATTCTAACAAACTTTATTCCTGTCTTTACATTCTTTTTTTTGTTGTTGTTTCTGATGATGAGTGCTACCTCAAATAAACTCTTTTTCTTTATAATATCTACCTCCTGTTGTATGGTTCTGGATGGAGAGCTGACACTTTTTAGGGGTCAGCATTGTCAAACTGGCATATCAGCCTCATCATTTTAAGCAATTTGGAAATAAAAAGTGAGATGGTAAGTAATGTTACAAAAAGAAAAGCCCAAGTACTTTGAATCTAAAATGTTCTCTCACACTCTCTTTTTTCAGCCCCAAGAAGATTAAATTAGTTCAGTACAACTCTGGTTATAATGATCTGATTCCTGATGCTAGTGTGATTAAACTTGGGTGCATTAAAGTGAGCAATGATAGATTAAAAGCACAGTAGAACTCTTAGTGGGTGTGAACAGATGAGTAATCTTAATTGGAAATAAAATATGCCCATTATTCCAAGCTATAAATTGACTTTTATATTATAAATTGAAGAGATAACAACTTGATGTGTGGTGCAGTGCCATATTAGAGAGACGTTCAGTACAAGTGTCCGTAGTAAAGCCTTTTCTTAGTTCATTAAGGACAAACACAAGTTTCCAAGGTGCCTCAGTAGCATTCCATTAAACATTCAAATTTTCATAATACTTTTAGAAAGCGCCTTGTAAATACTTTTCTTAAAAGTGGTTTTACAGTGTATCACATTCATTTTTCTTCCCAGCACTTTCCAGCCCAAAAACCACAGCCAACTCTGTTGAAATCCACATAAAATGACAGAAATCTGAAGGTGAAAAGTGAGTACTTAAAACCCAAAGCATCTAAGAAAAATCTATGTCTTTTGGTTTAGTAGTTCCACATGACCAACATGTATGATGGGATTCTCCATACAGAGTATAAGGATGTAATGGGCTTTTATGAGAACTTGGTTTTTATTCCAAAATAGTTTCACTATTATCCTGCTTCATTAGTAGAGTCTCTTGTGAAATTTCCATTGCTTCTCAGTAGGAAGACAAAAATGGGCCGAGTGGGTTGGGTTGGCTTTCGATAACACGAAACCTCATTTAATCCTATTGAGTCAAAACTTTCCAATCCCTGTCAAATTTCAAGAGCCTGTTACATACTATTCCAGTTGTGAACAAATTCTTAACGAAACGTTTGGGGCTGTCCCATCTGTGGTTGATGTATTGACAGCTACATTTAAAACCCTACATTCAAAGAAGCAATTACAAAATCTCTGTTTTCCTGGGATTTAAGTATTTCAGAGCATTTGGATCTCTAGAAGTCTAAGGTGTAATTTTCACTTCTACCACATATATCTTTGTTGACCTTAAATGAAGTGGTAGTCTTAAAGAGTGTAAAACCCAAAAATTTCTGTCATTACAATTATGAACAAGAATGAGAAAATTAGTCCCAGTTCCTGTCTCTGTAACCTAGAGCTCAAAATTTATACAAATGAGAGAATTTTTGTTCTGAAACTAAGATTTGACCCAAACAGCCAGAGGATTGGTGAAAGAAGTGATCATATAACTTCTACTCTAATTAGGCTGCAGTACAGCAATGAACCAACCTAGATAATTAACTGAACAAAGAATAACCATGTCAGCTCTGGGTGCTGACAGCTGGTGCTCTGTGTTTGCCAACATGCCCTGTTGTGTTAAATTTAGTTACTCTGAAATATCCTGCATATATTGTATTTGAATTAGAAGATTTTGTTTTGCTGTATAGCAACACTGCTCTTCATGCAGCTCAGCAATCTGAGGACTGAAGGTTACAGGGACAGAGAACTCACTAAGTTGGAGACTATGATCTAATAATTTTTTTTCTACTTTACACCTCTGACCCTCATTTTAAAAATTATTCACATGCGGGTGACTGCCAAATTCTTGCTGTCTGCTTTATACAACATTTACACTGATCCTAAACTGCACAGGATCTGAAGCAGCCACCTTATGAGCTCATATATCACATTTATAAGCATCTCTAGAGACAGGTAGTGCAGAGATACGGATAATGCAGAAAGATATTCCATAGACTGCAAACTTTAAGGGCTTGTAGTCTTGAATTACAAGTGGAAAACAAGGTATGTCCTGGCTCTTGCACATGTTTTGCTTTTGCCAGCCCAATTTCACTGAAGCATAATTTATTTGCATCTTTACTGAATGCTAACACAATGAATCTATGAGTTAATCCTGAGAAAATAAGCAAAATTGGTAAGTGTCCTGCTTTAGAGCCACTAACGCTGGAATTAGCTTTTCTAGTTGGTCTAAGGAAGACTGAGTGTGTTAATCCTTACATTCAATATATCTTTTAGATCTTATGTATCATTTCCATTTTATTCTAGCACCAGAGGTAACATGATGCCACTCTCCAAGATTAGACTAATATTAATGAAAAACTCAAAGCATCTTACTCATTTTTTTCCCTGTTAAATCTATCCTTTTTTTTTTAAAAAAAAAGAATTATACTGACTGCAAGGTGAGTGAATTTGAATAAGTGAATTCCTACGCAATCAAATTCAAAGCAAACCCAGTATTTAGTAAAGATTCAATAAATTTGCAATACTTTAGAGTAGACTCTCAATCAAAAAAATACTAAGGCCTACTCTGTCTTAGGGATTTTGTGGAATCCAAAGGCAGCACAGTACATGAAGAGATTTAAGTGCCTCTGTATAAACAAACACTAAACCCCAACTTTAAGCAAGATACTCATAACCCTATGATCCTATTCAACTGGCCCTTTTCTTTGTGCCCCAGAGCTCAGGAACTTGCAAGAAAATGCTAGTCTGCTTCTGGTGTACAGTTAGGGAACATTTATACCTAGATACAAGCTAATCTTTCTAGCTGTCATTGGAGATTATGTTCTCTTACCTTTCTTATCATAACAGTAATTGTAACAATTGTTAAACAACAAGATGAAAATTCAGTTGTCCTAATGGAGCTAAAATCTGTCTACTAGAAGACAGTCTTAATCACTAGGCTCCAGATTTGAAGATGTTTCTTGAACTTAGTCCAGAAAGTGTTTGCTGGCTCTGAGTCGAATGGCATGGCTTTTCTTGTCTACATTCTCAAACTGTCTTGTTGTTCCCAAAATGATGTTTCTTCTCTGCAAAATGACAGCTGGGAACAGCTCTTAGCACAATGTCTGAGTGGGGTTTGATCTATGCCAGCAAGGTCAAGCATTTCTTGGGAATAATCAAGGGAGGGGATTTGCTGACAGATAAGTGGATGTGGCCGTTCTAGATTCAGGTGTCAGCTATGGAACTTGTGAGCCTGGAGCCTTTCTTTGCATGCTCAGAAGTGTAACTTGAAGGGCAATGGACCTTTGAAACTGAGCACAGCCAGAGGCTGCTGATATACACAAGTTTAGGAACACACATATGAACAATTTTCACTGATATGGACCTAGCACTTTACAAAATGCCCAGACAAGACCATTTCCCCATAAGTTTAGAAGTTATAATAGCAGAGTCCTTAAATATTTTGTAATATTTATTGGTAGATGGGTGCATGTCTTTGGTGCTCTTCTGTTAATAATAAAATTGATAAGGATAATATACTCTGGCAGGGATTTAGCACTGAACATTCAAATTTTATTGATTCCCAGAGATGTTTTTTAACATATAGTTGAGAAATTATTCATTTTTTTATTTGGATTTATCACTTTGATTTTTCTTTTCATTTATGCTGTCTTCAGTGGACAGCTTCAGTCCAGTAACTTGGCATGAGGCTGTCAGGCTTCCTCTCTGGGTTTATCAAAGGCAGCCACACAAATGAAGAAAGTTCAGGCTGACATTCTCTGAGGTTATACGGTCTAAACAAATTCACATTGGCCCTTTTTCAACAATAACTCTCCTTACACACCTTGTATTGCCCTCTTTTTTATGTTCCACTCAGACTAATTACCACCTTTTAACCTGCAGTGACTTAAACATCAAATCTCTGTGCTGCAGCTATCAGTTGTGCACGTTGAAGTAGATGGCTTAAAGAATTCGGGACCGTGGTAAAATTGGAAGAGGATAAATAAGGTTTTCTTCCTATGTTTTATTGGCTGACACTGCCATCCTGTGAATTCATAACCTTCTTCCTAAATAGATGTAGACGTCCATTTGGAAATTACACCCTCTTTGTTTCTGTCTCTTGGCACTGAAAATAATGAGCTGAAACTTTAGACAGTCTTTTATTTCACATATACTGCTTTATTTTATTTTGTGTTCCCTAGCATGACTTAGGAAAAAAAATTAAATGTAAGAAATACAAACTATTTAGCATCAGATTTTGCATGTGACAACCCAACTAATGATTCAGTAATTACAGACTTCCAAGAAGGCTGACTAATATATCTTGAAATAGATTTGATTTGATCAGCTATTGGAAATTACATCCTTTTCAAGGAGCTAAGTTTAGAAGCTTGTTCTCATATCAATATAATGCATTTGCTCCAGTAAACATTTTTACATCTTGATATTAGCAGTTCCTCAACCTTAAAGAAGTATTTCTTACCTATAAATACTTTAATTTTTAAAGTAAGCCATCTAACTCCATGAAGGTGCTCTGTACAGCTCATACTAACAGCTCATAGCTGCCTGTTATGCAACCAAAGCCGTAAGACACCCTTGGCATGTTGCAGGTTTTCATAAACACTGGAATAGGATCCATTATCATATCTGTCAAGCCATAGTGTAAGTGAAAAATGAAAGCTCTGCCTCCTAACTTACTGTAACAAGAGAGTCCTGGAAAGGCATCTTTGTGGCTGTCAACGCAGCGTGAATGTATCTCTGGTGCACTTAAATTCTTTTATAACTCTCTGGCTTTTTATGTGACGGTATTGCAGGAAAGAATGAATCCATATTGGGTTGGATGTTTTCTGAGGTTCTTGTGGAAATCAGTGTCAGAGGTAATCAGTAGCTTTGCACACTAAGGGAGAGTAATTATTCTAAAATATAAAAATAGCTATGGGAGTCATATGAGGTTTTTCAATATGTTCCAAAGCTTGCAGATCAAATGTCTTCAATTTGTAGGCTAGGAGAATATCTAGGGAAGAAGGGATCTGCTGTTTTTTTAGCTTATTTCTTGAGTAATTATAGTTGGGTTTCTTTTTCAAGAGTCTTAAATCTACAAATGTAATTTGTGGTCTGCTACTCATACTGGGTGTTTTTTGTTTCACACTCATTGACCACAAAGATTGTGCGGCCAAATTCTGTTTCCATGGTGGCTACACAAATCTTCTTATTCTCCTGGAAGTGGGGGATGTCAAAAATGTCCTCTTATAGGCTACAGTAATATTGATGAGGAGTATTAAGGAAGATATGCTTCAGTGGCTGTTACTTATATAATTCTTTTTGTGTATTGGAAAAAAAGGCTTTGATCTCTTAACAGTTAAACACATTTTTCTCAATAGTTAAATTCACATGAAAGTAGGGGCAAAATAGTATTTCTCTTGTAGGATTGTTTGAGAAATCTAAGATACTAATTCTAAAGCCTTCAGTTGTGATCTTGGAAGAATCTGGCAATGTAGTACTGAATGCATAGCTGGAAAGCTTCTAAAATGTCTTTTCATTAATGAAGTTAAAATTCCCACAGAAATGTTTCTCTTCTGAGTTCCCTAAATGTAGAAAAAGTTTTGGTGAATTTTCCCATCTATTAACCTCTTAAAAACCATATGGCAATCTATTAAAACAAGGATTGTGAACAGGGCTGTAGGAGAAAGTTCACACTGAAATACACAGAGGGCATTGCAGAGCCACTTACCTGGTGTCAGTTAAGATAAAGCAGACAAACTGGTAAAAAAAGGAAATTTCCCTTTTCTGCAGTGCATTTCTGAAAGCAAAACTTGTCTCAGCCATTTTGGCTTCATTTAACCTGTAACACACTCTGATAGATGTTAGTAAGATACAGAGTATGCCAGTTCAGCTTTCTTTGTTTCAAATGTAGCCTAGAATAGGTGAAATAAGTTAGCTGAAAAAAAAAAATCCAGGCATCTCTGGAACAGCAGGGTCAGTGCTTTTAAAAGCTGGAAGGTAAGAGAATTATAGTATTAAAGAAGCTTCTTTTGCCTGCATCATTTTTTTCTAAGTTAGTTTGTTAGAAAATAACGGTATCACTATTGTTGTTAGTATCTCACTGGAGAGCAGGTTATATTGCCTTGTCCAGCTCAAACCGGCACATGCCTAAACAATTCCAGATGTATAGATGATAGAGTGTATGAAGAGGTTAATTATTCAAATGTACAGAGATATTTTAATGATTGCAGAGTGCTTTATGAATAAAGTTGCTTTGGCTTTAGTGAGGACCTAAGATACTACAGGGGTCTTGCTGAGTCTACCTTCTCAGAAGAAGAGTGTCTTTACAACACGTGGGTGAAGGAGACAGCACCTACCTTTCCATGCAACATCCATCCCCACAGTTAGAATAAATCTGTGTTATGAACAAATGGATTTCAGATCTGTCTTTTTTGTACTGAGACAAATTTGATTACAACATTAGACTTCTCAGAAAACCATGCCAAATATTGGGTGATGATGGGCTCTTTTCAGTGCTTAGCTGTTTAAGATGAACCATTTTGAGTTAATATGCATCCACTGGTGACATGTTTCCACACATAATTCAAAGTATTTAATATCAAGAGCCACCTTGAAGGGCATATTGATTTGCATGTGCTCCAGAAACACAGGGAAATGATTAATACATGCTTTGATAATAAAATGCATATATAATATAGACATAAATCAGAGAATCATAGAATATTCTGAGTTGGAAGGACCCAGAAGGATCATCAAAGGTCAACTCCTTGCTCTGCACAGGACACCCCAAGAGTCACACCATATGCCTGAGAGCATTGCCCAAACACTTCTTGGACTTTTTCAGGCTTGGTGCTGTGACCACTTCCCTGGGGACCCCATTCAAGCACCCAGACACCCCCTGGGTGCAGAACTTTTTTCTAATATCCAACCTAAACCTGCCCTGACACAACTTCAGGCCATTTCCTCGGGTCCTGTCACTGGTTACCTCACTAGTGAGGAAGCTGCAGGCTGCTGTGGGGTCTCCCCTCAGCATGCTCTTCTCCCGGCTGAACAAGTAGAGCAGGACAATCCCCTCCCTTGCCCAGCTGGCGATGCTGTGCCTGATCCTCCCCAGGACACAGCGGGCTCTCCTGGCTGCCAGGACACTGCTGGCTCATATCCAGCTTTCTATAGACCATTGACTTGCTATTTTACTAAATAAATACCCCGATTTTCCTCATTCCTGATGACTGTGTTAAATATTAAAAAAATTAAGGTCGTTTGTTTTCACTTCTCTAATCAAAGTCAAAATGATTAAATTTGTTTCAGTTCCTGTGAATCCCAAGACAGCACCTTCCTCTAGACTCAGTTGTGGATTCTCAGTGATTTTGACAGGACAGACCTGGGCATCTCCTGAACCTTAATATTTCCTGAAAAGCTGCTCAGTTTGCTATTTTGTGGGAATGGATATTTTATTTATTTTATGCCTGATCGTTGCTCCTAATTGTTGTGTTGCAAGAAATATCATACTGCTCTTCTAGATGTCAAATGGCTAAATTCTGCATTTTGTTTAAGGGCTAATGGTGATAGTAGTCTTTTGAGTGCAGTTTTCATACTGAGTGTCTGTTCTAATACCTCCACTCAAATCTGAATCTGAATCTTTGTGTAGTCACATGGATACACATTCACAAAAAAAATCTTATGTGTAAACTTTACTGTTCTGGATATGTACCTAACCACATTGAGGGGCCAGTGTAATGAAATCAAAAAGGTCTGATTGTACGCGGACATTAGATTTGGGGTTTTTTCAGCTATTTAGGTAGATAGGCATCAAACTGTCTCTAATCTCCAGATGATATTAGAAATAATAATGCATGAAAGATCTTCTAAACTGTGAAAAAGTAGTAAAACCCTCTTGGAACAGTTATTGTGTTCCAACTTATTTGACCGTAATAGGAAATGCATCAATACATCCAAGGACAAAAGCCTACCTTTGAGGTTTGAAAGCTTGATGATGCTGTATTTTTTTGGACACAAAAGGTGTTAAATAATTTCAGAGGCCTGAATGGACCTGTAATGAATCTCGGTAATGAAGAAGTTGCTCAGAATGAATGGAGATAATTAACAGATTGAAGTTCTGCAAGCGACATGTAATTGGATTATTGGTGGATAATTTGTTTCCAGAGACATTTTTACTATCTGGTCAAATGCTATATTTCGTTCTTACCTTTTTATTCAAAAGAAAATTGTCTTCAAATCTTGGATTATCCCCATTGTGATCTTGGATATTAAGTTACTAGAAGAAAAAGGTACCATTTAAAAATATTCTTTTTAGCAGTTGTCCACGAATCTCATTTTAATTTTAAATAGCAATTGTTTCTATCTCGTTATGATGGTTGTACTGTCAGGATCCCATAGGGGTTGATACAAGGATTGTCTCTATTTTTTGAACACTGCACCTACTATTAGTAGTGATGGTCTTAAGTAAGGGACTACGGTAAACTCATCAGAAAGGCCCATAGGGAAACTGCATAGAACTTTATAGGATAAAAAAAACCTGATGGGCAAATGATAGATTTGAAATCTGAAATGGCTCATTGAACCTGCACTTGCTGGACTCTGGTGTAAAGTAACCCTGGACCATGCACAGTCTGATACAAACCTGTCCTGTATTTCCTTCCTTCATACACAGTAGAACTGGGGGCTCTTTTCAATCCTACAATCTTGTCCTATAAAGTGTTTTCTGTTCCTCTCTCAAGAGTTGAAATTGCTGCTCTTTCCCTTCCCTTTATGTTTGGCCCCCATATGGATATATCTACTATGGTAATATTTCTTAGTAGATTTACCTTCTACCAAATACAGTATATGTTCTTCTGCATTCCATCATTTGCACATATATTTTTGCTTCTTGCCTTCTCTGCTGTCTGGGTGATTTTTAAATAGTCCAAGAACTATTCATAATGATTTTTAAAAATACATGTAGTCAGTGACTCTGTATAACTTAATTTGATGGGTTTTTTTTTTTCCAAGATTAATGTTAGTGTCAATTGTATTTTTTTTCTCCTTAGGAATTGTTTTAATGACTTGGTCACTTGGTAATCCATGGTCCTTGAGAGCAAACCAAAGTACATTGCTTTTCTGTGCACTAACTCAACAATCCAGTCAGCTAGAACAGGCAAAATGGAACACACAACCTAATAACATTTACACTGATTGGATGTGAACTTCAGTTACTGCAATCTAGCTGTCTAGAAGCATTGGGAACTTGGTGGCTATTCATTTGTAATTTTGTTTAGGAGAGAGAGAAAGCAGTGTGAAGATAGTGTGGTTTTGTATTGATGGTGGGTACATAGAATAAGCTTCTCTGATTTCTTCTCCAGGGGTGCTTAAAGTTCTCTTGTCTTATAAAAATAAGAACAATTCCATTAGGAATGGGCAAGTAGGAATTTCCTTTTAGTCTGATGAAGACAGACAATTCTCTATTTTTATATTATGAAGAAGTGTGTGATCTCTGACAGCGTCACATAACCTGACTTAATGATTGGAAGAACCTGTTCTGTTTCACCTTTTGTCATCTCCAAATAAAAGCATTTGACAGAATGATATGAAAACTAAACATTTTTCACCATTACATGGAATTTCTTTTTAGCCACAGAAATCCAATTAAGTTCACACAATTATGTTCTCCAGCATTAAAAAATGTAGTCAGACATAATACTAGTTAAACATTAGGTGTGTTTAATCAAAATTTGAAAGGATTTTGTTGGATCAAGGCATGACTTGTTAAAGTTTGGTGTGATGTTTGTCACTAAGAAGAGCAGTGAATTATATTTAGTGTTTTATGACTCATTTACTATGGGTTATTGCAAATCCATGTGTCTTTTTGCAGGCATCAGAAGAAGTACATATCTTCTCTGACAATGATGGTTGGAAGCACCCCATGATCCTGAAGACCATTTTCTATACTGATCTATATTATTGCAATGTCAAGCTTCAATGCACATTTTGTCTATATTTTAATATCTATTCAGTAAATTTTCTTTCTTTACAGTTTTAGAGGCTTTTTTCTTTGTCCTTCACAAACTGTTTCCTTAATTTGCTAAAGGACTTTTAAGAGGTAGAATTTTTATTAAGTGCAGACATTGATGAAAAATTCTGGTTAAAAAAAAATTGTTGATTTAATAATCCAGGTCCCACTTTTCCCAGTAGGTCATGACATCAAATCACCCTTTTCAAGTATCCCTGTAGCTACAGAGGACAGAGTGTTAAAACTATATTATCACCAAAGACATTTGGTATTTTACATGGTGATATTGCATCAGGAGTATTCTCCATGCCTTAAGCATGAACAAATCCCATGTAATGTTACTTAGCTAAAAGAAGTGATTGAATTCAGCATTGAGCAATGAGGCAATCAGCAGAGTTTTCATCATCATCCTATGGAAAATCACAAATTATAAATTTAATAGGAGTGGCAAATTTTCATTTGACTTAATTTTTATAGAAATACATTGATAATTATTACACCAAATATAAACAGATAAAAAGAAAAGGGCATACTGTGCCATTATTTGAGGCTTTATGATTAAGATCATAAGGTAGTTTGGCAAGGTACATAAAAATGGTCATTGTTCCCTCTTACTGTCATAGTGAACTGTTTATCAAATGAATAGCCATGATCAGGATGATATAACTGGTTGATTGAATTCTCTTCTGCTTTGGTTGAAAACTGTCACTCTGATTGCATAAACTTTACAGGATAGAGTGCAAGTGTCTTTTTGGTTGGATCAATTTAGAAAGGTAAAAATAGGCTGCAAATAGACTGACTTGGCCAGTGAAAATGAATGCATAGGCTATGGTGTGAAAAGGTTAAACTTTAAGCTTCAAAACAAATACGAAAGCAAGGAAAGGTACTTTTGGAGAAAATGAACTGAAGAAAATATGGTTTTAAGAGTCTACTTACATTCCATTAGCACAGTTTCTGATGCTTTTTGCACTTTTAGTATTGCTCTGTGTAGGCATCTTAGCAGAAAAAAAAGCCAGTAGGAACCAGACACGATTAATATAACTGGCAATCTTGAAATGACATATGGGTTCAGGGCAACGCAGGGAGAGGGGAATCTGGACTTAAGTGTACTGGGCAAGTCCAGTGAGAAGTCCATTATCACATGGGAAGACTTCAAAACATTGCTTAAACTGCATTAAAAAGGAGTGGCACAGTATTACTGCCCAGGGCCTTCTTTTTACCGGCTGTGGTTTCATATTGAAATGCTTTGTGGAGACAGAGGACATTGAAACAAAATGCAGAAGTTAAGGATGAAAGATTTAGTTCAAAATTTTGACACAGAGATTACATTGGTGGAGTTCTTGGGGTGACTGTAATCCAAAGCCTGAGAAGTTACTCATCTCTGAGATGAGAAATCAGACATTAATGAAGCTCGATGGTGTGCTTCATATGACTAGAATGGTAGCACCAGTGGTGATGTGCTGTGCTAGTGGGTGAAAATAATCAGGAGGCATTTTATGCAAAAGGCCTCTTTCTGTGTGAGGCTGAAAGATGATGACTCTCTCCCTAAGGACATATTTGTTATCTTAGAAAGAAAGAAAATTACACACCTCTGCTGTCTTAGGGCACTTTAATCTGAGAGGCTTGCTAGAATATTTACCAATATAATATTGTTAGAATTTCTAAAAATTATAGGTTTCATATACATCAGTCAAAAGAGGTTGTCCAAAGTGTAGGAAAAGTTTTCATTAGCTATGATTTCATTATGGAAAAGAGTCGTGAGCTAAATAATATAGAGAAAAAGTACCAGAGAGGAAAGTGCAAAAGGCCTCTGGGATAAGACCATTGTACTATATAAAAGAAAAAAGTTGACAACACTCATATTTTTTAAACTATATATTGGTTAAGTGTAGAAATGGAAGGAAATGGATAACAAACCCAGAAAAAAGGAAAATTACAGCACTTAATGTAATAGAACTGCTTCACAGAAAGTGGATAAAAGGAAGGAAAAATCCCCCCTCGATGACAGGTCTTTGAGAAACTGGTTAAGGGTAAAGAATTTTCACAGTTGTACTGGTATAGTATAATACTACTTTTTAATTTAGAGGGGAAAATAACAAAAAATTGATGTAGCACACATCAAAGAGCAAGGTAATAAGTCTGAAAAATATACCACCAACTGAGTTGCTGTATTTTCAGAGAGAACACAAAGTAATTGCTCATTGCTTATGTGCTGTTTAATATCCATGGCTTGAAAGAGGCACACCAAATCATAGGTGGCAAAGTTCAAAAGTAATAAAAAGTTTGTGAAGTAGTAATTAGACATGTCCCTGGCACAAACCCATCTGGATCCTTTCTTTGTTGGCATAACTAAAGGAAATATTTTATTGTTACCAAATAGAAAGAAGTTTGTAAAGAACAGGAATGTAAGCAGTGTTTTCTAGGCAGGGGACCCTAAACTGAGACTCACGGGCCTTCCTCCAAAACTGTACTTGGGAGGACTAATGCATATCAGTATGTTTAGATAAAGTACATACAAGAAATTTTTATTTGTGTATGTTGCTGCCATGAATACTGGTGGTATACTTTATCCAATTCTTGTGCTCTGGCTGGGAATAATTTTGAAAATTGGAAAAGGTTCCACTCAAACATACCTATTATGCTGGTTAGAGAATGTTGTCTTAGGGACTGATGCCCTGGGTTGTGCTAATTACAGTTTAGGATTTGCTTTTGACTTTCTTCATATTTTACTTAGTCTGTTTTCTCGGTCATTACAGTCCTGTGTTGGAGATCAGAGATGACAACAGACAGTGGTGGGAGCATAGAAGGTGTGGTTAAAGTATGATAGTGGCAATAGGTTGACATCTGAATAAAATCATTGGCTTTGATTGATAATTTTACTTTTTTAAATTGTGATTTGCTCTCTTTCTTTGAGCATGACACTTGTCTAAGTAATACATGTGTGTTTAAGTGTATGCACTCCTCACTGTTTTACCCTGTTTACCAGAAAATTTTCCTTTTTCTAGATTTTTAGTGATTTCTAGCATGATAAATGCTCTATTAGGTGGGACTGAAGGTCTATCTAGCCCACTGCTCTTCCTCCAATAGTGACAACAGAAGATTTCACTTTGTCAGGAACTGTGGTGATAGGATGAGACAAGAAATATGTTAAAAGAGAGAAAAGCCCTTCCCATATGTTTTCCCCATGTCCTCCCCCTGTTCCCTCACACTTTGCTCACCTCTCTCAGCTCTCCTCCTACTCTGTCTTCACCACAAAACTTTGCAACCCAAAATTTTCGGCTTGTTGGAAAATTAAATTTTGCTCTTGGTGCTGCTGGCATTTTTGAGCTGCCTTTGTTTTATTATGAATATGTTGGAAACTGACTGATGCTTAAAATACTAAACTGTATATTAAAATAACAAATACTTTGATAAATAGAAATGAATCCCCAAAGTGAGCCTGATATAGGCTGCTTTGATGTAAATCCCAAAAGCAAGCCTCACACATTTAGTTTTGATGGCACATTCCGCTACAATGACATATAAAAGGGAAAGAAGCTTTTTCCAAATGAAGGGACTAAAGTTAACTAAAGGGTAGAAGTGGGGAGCAAAACAAAAGACAACACAAGTCCACCTAGGACATCTGCAATAGTGTAATTGAAGACGTTCTTTCTTCCCCAATATTTAAAATAGAATTAATTTCTCCAGTTTATGTAACATAGTCAAAAACTTCTTTGCAAGAAAACAGAAAAGCCAAACTGCTTACATTATATTTGAGTTGAACAGGATAATGTCGCCTCAAGATGCAATCTACTGCTGAATCAAAATGGGCAATAATGAGTAGTGCTGGACAAATATAACAGAAAAGTATTCAGGAACATTCATTTCCAGTAAAAGAATGAATTTACTTTGCAAACCTCTCTTTAATTTCATGGTCATTTATGTAAGCCAAGTTTATCATTCTACAAGTATGCATATGGGTTTATATTTGTATTTGAATGATGTGAAAATTCATTTTTCATAAAACTTTCCAGATCACGTTACAATTTCTCATGGTCAAGGAAAACACAGCTTGAGACATTATGACCCTCATTAATTGGTTCAACACTTCTTAAAAATCTTCAGGCACTAGCTAAAATGTTAATTTCTATGGACTTCTGTGATTTTGTCATGACCTGCTCTATCTGTGATGAAAACAGCATCAGTTTTGGTGTGAAATGAGCAGTTACAGAAAGTTTTGAATTCTAGAAAGAGTTAAGAAGCTCTTTTCTGTTCATCTGAAATAAAGTCAAAGTGATGGAAAGGACTGTCTAATAATTCATGGCTTTCTAACATAACAGGAAATGGAACCTCTGGAGAGTGAAGTCTAAACACTGTAAGTTTAGACTCTAGGTGAGGTCTGTAATTTCTAACTGTTGCGGTAAAAGGATGTAAACTTGCATTCTACACTCAAGGCTTGGTATTTCATGTCTCACGCATGAATTAGTGGGTGAGTCTCATTGACTTTGTGGTATGCATTGTGGCAGTAGATCTAAGCCTTCTGATCATAGAAGCAATAAAAGGATCACCCAATCCACCGGAACCTCACAGGTCATTTAGACTACTCACATATGTAAAGCCAAGGCTTCAGTGTTCTGCTTTTTTCCTCCTCAGGCTCAGATCTATCATTTCAAGGCAGTGCTCTCAGTCTGCTCAAGAGCAGTGAGCAGGCTTTCCCAAGCTGGCACAACTTTTGTTCCCTTTTGTGTTTGAATGATAGTACAAGCCACACGTAACACAGGAGTGGTGAGCCAAAAAAATATGATGTTGTTTTTAACTGTGGGAGTAATGCTGACATGGTGGGGCAAAAAACCTGAAACACAGGGAAGTTGCAGTAAACGCTTATCAAATAGGTAGTAAAAAAGAAAATTTCCTTTGTTTGTCAATTCTTGCTTGATCTTCTAGGCTGCTTCATTTCTGATGTTCAAGAGAATCTGTCTTCAAAGATACTTAAGGCAAGAATATGCTTTCCAACATCTAATGAATGGGAAAACAGTGAATAATGAGGAAATATTTGTGTTGCTCCTCAAATCAAAGGGAAATTGGAAAGCATTAATAAAAAGGCACCCTGAGTAGCTAAACCTGTATTAATACCAGAGGGATGACAGAATGATTTAAAACATAGTTACAATTCATTTTAAAGTGTTCAAAGGGGTAATCTCTGTAACTGGAGGTGATCCTTCCTGAACTTTTGCATCCTTTTTATTTGTATTTTTCAGGGTCATAAGGATATGATTATCTCTCGCAAATTGAAATGAGTATATGCAAATAAAATACTTCTTATACTGAAGGCAGACCTAAAAGTCTTGCCTACAGAGAGTGCGGTTTTCATGAAAACACATAACATTTTTAGCTACCATAAAGCAAGTGAAAGAGGGGTGTTATTGGATCAATGTAAGATATTGAAACTGATCCTTTTTCAACTGAAATTTATGGTCACAACTGAACACCTCTTCTTCAGACCTCTAGAAATTGCCATGGATGATCCTCATATAGAGTCTAACCATCTAACTGGGTCAACGAGTGGATTTTTGGTATTCACAGTGGCTACAAATAAAAGATGGAGATCACAAATCCTAATAAACAGACCCAAGAAGCACACATATATTGAACAACATTAGGATGAATTTACCTTCTTTTTGTGATCTTAGAAAACAGCTGAAAAATTCTAATCACACCACTTGGGTCTTTGAAACAAAGGGGAGGGTTTGGGAAGGGGAGTAGGACAGTATTCCTACTAGATTTGTCAGTCATGATGTAGAGCTTCATCATTCCACGTCACAGATGGTAACTTCACTGCAAGAAAACCACAAAGCAGGTAATGTACCTGCTCTATAAAACTGATGTTGGAGTGACTTGTTAACTAAAGGTCCTAGGAGACAACAGCTTGCTGTACATTCACCTTCCCCACAGTCAAAAAGGCGTCATACAGCTATGATTCCCAGAGTTTCCAGCCTGTCTCCTCCCTCCTGCCCTCCCTTTTTATCGTATATCAATGGGTTTCATGTTTCAGATCTGAATGTTAATGAATTATTAAAAATGTAATTATGAGTACATATTTACACTTCAAAGTTTAAATGCCAGCTGTTTACTATTCACAAATATGATCAATTTAGCAAAAAAGACTTAGCTCCATTTTCTCTGCATCTTCATAGGAATTTTTTCATGTGAGTCTTTGTAAATCTTATACACAAATGTGAAAATAGATGAAGCTGTCCTCTAGATCATCTCAAATTATTGATTGGGAATCGAGATGATAAGAAGTAAGAAAAAAACCAATGGAAATAATTTCACCCTACTTGGTTTTCTTGGTGTTTCAGAGGTGGTAAATCTGATTCAGCTTAATTCTTTTTTCACTCATGCTTGAAGTGGTCTTTACACTGTAGATTATCTATGCATAGTATACCATTCCAAAATGTCACTTAATTTCCAGAGTGTTTAATTTCCAGTTTTGTAAGGGCTTTCATAGTTTTAATGTCTATCTGTATAAAATATATATAAACCTGGAGCTCAGATTTCAGGGAGAATTAAACACTTAACTTCTATATATTCCCTTGAAAATCAATCTCTCACACTTTCACTCTCCCCCCATCCTTTTAAAATTTGTATTACCAACTATATAAACGTTCAATTTTTAATTTTTGCCTAAAGCCTGAATTTTGGCCTTAATGATATCTTTTGGGATTGACTGCTGCAAATGGACTAGACTTTATACACAATCTTTTTATGTCTTTATCTCTTCTTTAAAACACTCAAAACAATTAAAGACCTTTAAAGCTGATGACTTTAATATTATTTTGCAGAATGTTTATTTTTCAGAAGTAGAGAGGCAGTTCAATTTTTTAAAAATGTATTTATTTTATTTTTTTATGTATATATATTCTACCAGGAATTTTTGTTTCAGAAACTGTGCACATGTTAAGAAATAACATCAGTCATACACACTGTTCAATTTAATGCATCTTCCTATCAGGGCTATTTTATACTTCCTCAGCAGGAATATTGTTTTGTATTCCTGTTACCAGATTTTTTTTCTGTAAAATCAATGCTCTTGCATGACTCAGATGTCACAAAAACCTGTCAATGACACAAATAATTAAATTTCTTGATTCAGTAATAATTCTTTTAAATATTTTTAGACTATTAGTATCTGAAACCTCAAGACATTTGTCAAGTCATGTTGGCAAAGTCTTTTGTAGAGAGCATCTCCAGGTATATCTTAGCCAGCAGTGATCCCTTTCGGAGTATTTTGCAGAGAAGAACATCGTCAGGTCTCATTTTAGCCAGCAATAATCCTCTTGGGTCTGAAGCCCAGAGTGTAACAGTCTGTATTACTGCTGCTTCAGCCCACAGAAACATCTCACAGGAAGTCAGGGAACCATGAGTTTCTTCAGAGAGGACAAACATTAAATTTTGAAGGCCCTGAATTGTCAGGAAAGTTCCTCTTTTCCTCATTTATGATGTATGTCTACACAAGATGCACAAAAGTTTCTGCTTCTTTCAGATGTTTGTTGACGGGTATGTGAAATGCCAAACACAAGTATTTGGTTTTATAGACATATGAAAAGTTTTGAGAAAGAAAAAGATAATAAAAAAGACAAGGAATATCAATCCCCAAAATTAAAATATATGATAGGAGATCAACAGATACAATTTTATATACTTCTTAGATAAAAACCATTGTAACACCAAATCACTTGGTTGCACATGGCTCATTCCATTTTACTTTTGTTGTTTTCCAGAAAAAAAAAGTCTGTGTCTCAAATTTTACTGATGTATCTTAATTCTGTATTTGTACAAGAAAATGCATTCCTGAATGAATTTAGGAGATTGAGTCACTAGATTTTGGAAAGTACAGGTCTCTTAACTGTCTCAGGCACCAAATGGTGTGTGGCCACACAGAGGTAACATTCTCCCATATTTTGTTATTTGTTAATATTTCTGGTTTTTATACTGTAGGTTAAAACATGTAGCCTGATTCTTGTCTTTTCTTCTTTTTGGTCACATAAAAATATTTATTTGGTAAAATGGATGTACATAGTAAGGAAGAATTGTGTAAAAGTTTTTCAAGGATATATTTCTAGTTGCTAGCTCAACTGAGTTTCTGAAATTGAAATGTGGGCTTTTGGTATCACTGTTTACCCTTCCTTCAGGTCCATGGTAGTTGCATGTGACAGTTTAGAAAACAGATGGGACACAATTTAGAAAACAGATGTATGTTAATGATATATATCTGATTTGGGTCTCAGAATGGACCTTTGAATGTTCTGCAGTAGGTGTGAAGTATAGGATTGTGGTCTTCTTAACATTTGGAAAATTATTCTGTAAAAAAAAGCCAAAAAACCTAGTTTTTTTCTTAGAAACACCTTGCTCTGTGTTTATTATCCTGGAAAGCTGCTGAGTAGCACAAGCAATCCTGCTGAGTTTTATGCTTACCAGAAATGATTGGAAAAGGCCTGGGATGGTCCATTTAAGTTGTAAATGAGAAAAAGAAAGTTGCCTAATTCTAAGAAAAGTTCAGCTGTGAAAAAAACAATTTGCAAAGAGCACAAATTATGTTATAGTTAGGTAGATACTCACTGTTGCAGGGAGCAGACTGAAAGTCTTCCATGTATGCTGCTTCATTGGCTAGAGTCATTTCCCCATTCTCCTTGGTTCAATGATTACTTAAATATTTTCTAGAAAGTAGAAGAGTTTCAATGGAAGTGACACTTCTCAGTAAGTGTAAAAGCTTGTATCTGCTAATGTTCTGACCTAGTTGAGCATTTAGGAAGCAGCAGTATTGCTGTCTTTTTATAGGCTATGTATAGCTTAGGTGTCTTAACTCCAGTAAAGACATGGCCATGAGTAATAACTGGCAGAAAGTGTCTCAGTGGTTGAGAAAGTGAGGCAAAGAACTGTTATTATTCTTGGTATTTTGTGCTAGGGAGCTATTCCTGTGACTTCCTGGTTTGTAGAAATCCATTTTTTGGAGGCAGGGGGAGGGGGGCAGAGGGGTTTGTTGATTTGGTTTGGTTTGGTTTGGTTTAGTTTAGTTTGAGGTTTTTATAGTTAAGTCACTCCATGCATTGTATGGGGATTCTGGGGGTCGACCTTGGAAGTGTGAATACCCTGGCAGGGTGGCAGGTGAGAAATAGGGAATAAAAGCTGTTGTTATTCTAGTTTGATGTGACAGGAGAGAATCCCTTCTGAACCTGAAATGCCCTTCCACAAGCGCATAATGCACACATAAGCACATCATAAATTGTACAAGGTGAAGAAAATGTAAACACTGTAAGGAATGGTGACACACACTCTCATCAGAACCTAATGCAATTAAAGATTTGGCCACAGTATTGTGCACATGGTTAATGAATCAATTATAAACAGTAGGAGCCTATTCTTCTCTCAAGGCACAGATGTAATTTCTGCTAGCTCTAAACGATTTTTCAAATCATAAGTCATTTATATATCTTAAGTAAAGCAGAGATAATGTAAAAAATTAAGTAGGACTCTTAAAGGTAGTCCATTTCTTTCATTTTTCTATTCCTTTGATTAAAAAAGTGCTAAGTATCTTCCATCTTACTGTGTATGAATGGTATTTAACAGCAATGGAAATTCATTTGTGCCAGGAAAGATACCTAGTGTTGACTATGTGTGTCATATTATATATGAGCTTTCTTTTCCCATTAATGTTTGGGTAGTGTCTTCATCAAGGACTTGCAACAGACAAGAGAAAGAGGTTGATACTGAGAATGGGTCAGAGTACTGTATTGTGGACAGGAGATAATTAAATAGTCATAGTGAATTTTCAACATGATTTGAGCACTTTTTTAAAAACCTTCTTTGAGAACATACTTCACTAATTTTTGTTGATGTAGCAATTTACACTTGTACAAAAAGGAGGACAAATTTAAGGTATAAGTTATTGCCATAGTAAGCTGTTTCCTGGCACTTCTGTATGTCTGGAAGTATCTTCAGACTATAAGTAGGTGGACATTCAGATCATCTGTTATCTGGAACCGAGACGTGTGACATATGTTCTTCTCTAGAAATCCTATTTAAAGATTGTGGGCTCTTTGCTACATCTTCTAAATCATTGTTATATTGTGGTTGCTGACTGTACAATAATAGTATTTTTAATAAAGGAAGAATTTTTGTGCCACAGATGCTTTTGGTCACCTGTGACGATAAGACCTTATATACTGGACAACCTTTCTTCAAAATTTATGGGAATTAAAACTACCCTCCACAAATGTGCATGAATTAGACTTAACAAGAAGGCATACGGTTAAACCAGCAAATCAGTATTAAATAAATATACATACATTATGTTTTACAGTGTTCCGTGTTCAGTGTTCAGAGTTATCTGCTGCATTCTCAGATTCTCTTAATGTTGAACATGCTGCTTGATCTATCTTACTGCACATAACACATAACTCTCTAGTTCTAGATTTGTACTTAGTGTTCCCATAGCAAAATGAACTATGAAGGAGATACAAGTCATTTTTTAAAATATTGCATTCTCTTCAGAAAATCAGATAATAGCTCTCTGATTCATTATTTATGTAAGTGTGCACTCAGGACAGTTGAAGAAATAACAAGCAAATATTCTCTCATTGTACTGTTTATTGTTCAGTAGTTCATTAATTGCTGTCTTGCTGTCTGTCTAAGCATATGCTTAAATATCTTTCTGACCATATGTACTTTGCTGAATGAAGGCTTAAATGCATATCTGTTATAAGTGTGATAATCTGCCTAATTATGTATTTTGTGTAGATTAGACTGTATGTGTTTAAACAGTGCACACTAAATTTTCTTGGAAAATGGTCCTTGCATCAGCATGGATACAACTGGGTCAAGACAGAACTGCTCTGGAGAAAGGATGTGATGGTAGCTGAAGCATAATAATAACAACTTGGATGGATGTTATAATGGACAAAAAGGGGTTTATCTTATTCCTCTTAAAAGAAAAGGATCAGGATTTTGGCATAGCATATTCATGAAGCACTGTAGTCAAACTCAATGTTCTTTTTATGGACCTGAAAGACAGGCAGATATTGCAGGTGTTCCGAGTTTTCAAGGAAGATGATAACAAGAAATGTTTCATGCAAGGGAGGAGTCAGAGAATTACCTTAGCTACATTCAAATAGACATCCATGAGGAAAACTTATGACTAAATTCTGGAGATTTTTTCTGGACAGTAAAAAAAAGACTGGAACTCTGAGGAGTAACTCATATAGAAACAGAAGATAAATTTGTGTCAATAAGTGACACAAATCCAGACTGGATAAACAACAGACCATGTAGCTAGTTGACCTTTGCCAACAGTTAAACTCCCACCATGCCTTTAGACCTAAAGGCATGATGGGACTTGTCTATCCCAGGAGATGGGAAGGGAGAAAAAAACAATTAAGGAAGGCAAAAGGAATTGTGGGTTGAGACAATTACACTTTAATACAGAAAGCAAAAACTGTGTGTGGAAATGAAGCAAAATAAGGAATTGATTCACTACTCACCATCAGCAGGCAGATGTCCATCTGCTTACTGGGAATGAGGGCCTCAGCACATCTAATGACTGCTTGGGAAGACAAATGCTATAACCATAAATATCCATTCCTTTCTCCATCTTTTCCCCAGTGATTACTGCTGAGCACAATATCAAATGGTGGGGAATACCCTTTTGGTCAGTAGGGGTCAGCTGTCCTGACTGTTCCCTCCCAACTTCTTGCCCACCCCCTACTCACTTTGGTGAGGCAGAGCTGGTGGAGAGCAACAGGAGGCATCACTGCTATGCCAGCACTGCTCAGAGGTGTGTTATCAGCCATGTGTGTTATCAACCATGTTCGAGTCATTAATGCACGGCACAGAACCACACAGGCCTCTATGAAAACAGTGGACTTCATAACTCCACCCCAGAGTGATGCTCTCTTCTGCACGGCCAGGAAGGAGACGATGATCATTTATGCCTTCCAGCAGAATTAGAGAGAAGGTAAGAGTACACAGCAGCCAGGGCAGAATATCCAGCTGCTGCCAAGAGAAGGGAACAGGCAGAATTAGGAAAGGAAAAAGAATGGGAACTAAATGGAGGTCAAGACTACTGCAGTGAATATGCAGAGGCTTCACTAGAAAGCTTTATGCAGACAGTTTTATTTGAGTCCAATTAAAGAAGCTAGTAAATAAAGGACAAAACTGACACAGGTGGAAATTGTGAAGGACGTATTCAACCATTTTAGTGCTCATAGGAATAGCAATAACTACAGTGGTGTTTTTATTGTTTCTAAACATAAGCAAAACAAGGAGAGACACAGAGATGGAGACATACACACACAGGCAAAGGTTAAAACATGCTGTTAGTTCAACTATGTTTGTATGCTATTGTTTCCTACTAGCCTGAGAAGAGGCTATAGACCCTAAATGCCCAGTTCAGAGGCTTATATTGGAACAAACATACAAAAGATCTTGTTTTCTTACGATGAAAGCAGTCGTCAAATTCTTAATGTTTAATTTTCCAGTTCTGAACTATAATTTCTTCAGTGTTTCCTGCATGATTCTTTTTTTTGTCTCATATACATTGTTACTGACTTCAGATAAAATCTGTTTATCCAACTTATTTAACTGCTTAAAAGAGCCAACGTTTGATAAAACATGTTAATTACATTCTCTTTCAAAATCACCTCCATTAGCTACTGTCTATTTAATTGTAGCAAACTGAACCAATTTAGGAAGAGAGCTTTCTTCAGTCTTTAATACTCAAATAGCCACCACAACACATTATGAATGTAAATACTGTATTGGCTTCATGAGATGTTGGATAAAAACTTTAATTTCTTTATAATGATATGTAATTTTTGTTAAAAGTTTATATGTATACTAAATTTTAGAGCATCTTTTAATAATAGAATTTTGTGATATATGACTACTTGCTAGGGGAATACTGCCAATAGGAATGTAAAATACTAGGTTCCAAGTCTTTACATATTATACCAATACATTTTTTGGAATATAAGGTTCTTATTAATTTTGAAAGGAAATGTCTACAAACAACTTTATGTGTTCATGCTGAATTCAAAGAAGAAACCTCCAATTATCTTGAACACTTACATCTAAGATGCAAGTACATACACCTTCGACAAAATCTGAAAATACATAAATATAACAGGATTGACTATGAGCACTGTAAGATTGTTATTTCTTCTGAAGTTCTCTGTATATTCATAAAGCTTACATTAGGGCCTAAACTAATTGGATTTTCCCCCTTTTTCAATCATCTTTAAAAAGCCATGCCAAATTCTCATTTCAGGCTACTATAATTTACTAACTTTATAATCTAGTGGGATAAATGAGAAAGGGCATGTGATTCCTGTGATCTATGGTAGTTTAAACTGTTCAGGAGAAAACGAGGTCTCTGGAATCATTAAATTAAAACTGATTTGAGTGGCTAGAAGAATCATTTTATATGACCTTATGAGGTACAGCAGAATTGGGATGTTTCCTAATGAGGAGATGCAAATGTGTGGGTACTTGCAACATATAGAAACTGTGATTTTCCAACTGATAGATGACTCTTAATCCTGTTTGAAATATTGATTAATTATCCTTGAAGTTAGTTAAGGAAGAATAGGGATTGGACAGTGGAGATAATACGAAGATGCAATAATAAAAAATGCTGCTTTAGTAGGTCTTCTGAACAAATGAGAACATCAAAATATCAGTATTTCCCAAGACAGAGGAATTATTTCTATTGGTAGAGAACATAAATAGCAAATCAAAGTCAAACATTTTCATTACTGAGGACTAGAATAGTGGGGATGTATGGCATAAATGATCTCAATTGGCGGAGCCAGCTTGAACAGTCTTACTATCATATACTTACATGTATAATTACAAATGTGAAACTAAAATGCATTTAACACATTGCACAGACTGAGCCATTTTTTATAATGCATCAGAATACAAAATCATAGCATGCTGATAAGAAACAATACAATCTGGAAACTGGAATATATTTATATGTGGATGAAATAGTTACTGGATGTATCTCAATCTCTCTTTTAGCTCCCTGCCTGATGGTATTCTGCTTCATATAGTCTTTGTGAGATTTTTAGGTATTGTAATATATATATATCTATGTTTTTTATGAATGTGGGCATATCAAGATGCATGAAGTAGTTTTGGCACATACATGGAAAATTACTGAAATTTTTTCTACAAAAGTTAATCTTACAGAGTATTTATGTCTGATTGGTCTACTTTGGTGAAGGAGAATTTATTTTTAAGGAGAATGAATGCTGCATTTTCACTACATAGCTTTGAAAATCCTTTTCATTCACCCATTTCATTCAGACAAGAAGAATATAATTCCTGATGAGGTTTTTAAAGGTGGTTCACATGGAGATTTTGGTTTACTTAGATCCTGGTGAAAATTTCAAAGGACATGTCCAAGTTTTTTGCCTTAAATCTGGCATATTGCACACTTTAATTCTTACAGAGCACAGAACATCACACAGTGCAGAAAATTCCATAAGCAGCACCAGGGGGTACAACAAGGGATAAGCCATTAAAACCAGAGAACTTCCAATGTATAAAATTGTTGGTGTTGTGCTGTATATTTGTTTCATGTTTCTACTTTGTGCTTCTTATAGATGTGGTGTAGCTCAAGGGAATCTACAGCTCCCTCAGAAACACGGAGTAATACTGAAATATTTTTAATTACAAATTAGGGGTTCTGTGTTGGTCTTAAAGAGGAAACGTAGTCATAAGCTGTCTTTCATTTTTTGTCACTGGCCTGATTAATCCCTATAGGAAAGTGTATTAACTAAAGCAGGAGGAGGGCATCATGCATAGTTTCGTGGTTAGAGCATCTGCAAACAAAATATGTGAGCCGGGTGCTGTTTGGCCTAAGAAAAGAATGAAACCCATTCTTCCAATCCTTGGATGAGTACACCACACATAAAGTAATATAATTTGCAGCACACTCAATCAGCAGTATAATGAGCAATGTCCTGACAGCTACTATGCATCCTGTGAATGTGTGTTAGTGTTGCATAGAGCAGCAGACTTGCACACTCCCAGGATGTCCTGATTTTCACAGCTGTTCAATAGCTCTGAAATGCAACCCTCTACTTTTGTGTTTAGCAAAGATTGAGATTTTCAACTTTGAGCAACTATTTATTTCCAAATTATAACTGAGGACTGACATGTATACAATTTTATAGAAATCCACATGCATTGCAAATTTAAATAGATGTTTGATCTTTACTAGGCTTCCAGAATGTAGCTTGTCAACAAGTTCATCCTCCCACACATCTTGTGTGGTAGGTTTGTTAGCTAGTAGATATAATTTTTATCCTCTCTTATAAGTAGAGAAACTGCCAGGAGAAAATGAAGTCATTGTTGTCTTTATTTTTGGGGATGCCCTAACAACAGAAAGCATACTAGGTTTATGTAAGAATATTGGAAGCATAGCTTATGAAAGAATAAGCCTACCTGAAAATTGTCAAGAGCTACCCACTTTCAATCATTCATTCTTTCTTAAGTATGTAAAAATGACAGATAAAAAATCCTTCCTACACAGTATTAAAGGGCAATATGGTACTAAAAAAAATAAGACAAAATTTATTCTGTTTTGTCATTTTTGCCTTAACCAGTATAGTTCCTGAAGGACAGAATAATTATACCCATAAGACTCTCAGAGAATAGAAGTGCTGGAAATGTGCTGTAGTGGAATCAAATCAATAACTCTGTGACTACTTTGAGCTCATTTTAAATATTACTCTCTGCTCTCCCTAGATTTGAGTTATTGATTTAGAAATTTCTGTCAAGCCTTCTTTTCTGCATAATTATATCCTATACTTGTTTCTGTGGTTTGCTTGCTTGTTTTTTATAATGAAACTAGAAAATATGACTCTTGGATGAATACATAATTGAATATGGAAAAGCTTAAGTTTGATGCTCAGCTTTCCCACTTTTTCCAGGTAATTCTTGTTTTCATAAACAGGAATGTAATTTGGAAAGCTATATGAGGTATCATGAATTAACTCTAGTCTTTTCAAATAAGAGCAGGTGAGGCACAGATATCTTTGGATAAATGAAGAACTTAATATAAATATTTGCAGTAGACCATCAACAAAACCTTTTCTTAAAGATTTTCTTTCTATTTTATCTAAAGGACTGCATTGAAATGTAAGCAGAAATGGGTGATCAATTGTACTAGCTTGAGGCTCATTCTCTGAGGTGCTGAGTATCCTTCATTTTCATGGAAGGGAGCTGAGACAGCTTAGCATTTCACAGATATTTGCACTGTTTAGATAAATACCTTTCTTAAGAAACAGATACATTTGCAGAATTTTATCTGTACCAGGGATTTGCTCAGCAATAGAGATATAGCTTAAAATCTGGAAAAATTTAGTTAAATCTGCTGAAAGCATTAAAATGTACATAGAGGTTTGCATTCCCCACCCCGTTGCCCCCTGCCCCTGACTTCCCTTGGAATATGGAACAGCACAATTTTCTTCCATGGTTAAATGTTCCTACTAAGTGCCTAAAGTGCATTGAGTGATAGGAAATTGTGTGGTTTGCATTAATTCAGGATAAACTCCAATCTACCAAATGTTAATTCTGAAAAAAATTAAGAGAAACATAAACATGATATAAATACTCATATGAACACATTTAGATGGTATATACTTCCATTACTAATTACTATTGGACTAAAACATGGATGGTGCATGACCTATGAATGCAAAGAGAGTAGTTCTGTGAGGGGGTTGTGTTTTTCTAGGGTTGTGGGGGGGGGTTTGAAATGCAGCAGTGTCATTTGCTGTGGCTTTCATTGTTACAATATTTCACTGTTACAGTTCAAAAACCTAGTGGAAGCTGTCGTAAAAAAAATGATCTTTTCAAGGTGCTTCTCTCTCTCTGTGAATACAACATTAGTTTCTGGGTCTTGAAGTCCTACACGGTCACAGCATGGATTATCTGAATGAAGGAGAAAAACATGGAGTCATCTAGGTTGGAAAACCACCTCAAGATCATCAAGTCCCACTGTAAACTTACCACTATCAAGTCCAACAAGTATAAACCATGTCCTTAAGCACCATGTCTACGTGTCTTTTAAGTTCCTCTAGGGATGGTGACTCAACCACTTCCCTGGGAAACCTATTCCAATCCTTAACAATCCTTTTGGTGAAGAATTCTTTCCTAATATCCAGTTTAAACTTTCCTTGGCTCAGCTTGAGGCTGTTTCCTTTTGTGCTATCACTTGTTACTAGGGAAAAGAGACCCGCCTCTCCACAACCTCCAAAACATCCACAGCCTTTCCCTCATCCACTAAGCAGGTCACATTGTCATAGAAGGAGACCGGGTTGATCAAGCAGGACCTGCCTTTCCTAAACCTGTGCTGGCTGGGCCTGACCTCCTGGCTGTCCTACACATGCCACATGATGGCATTCAGGATGATCTGTTCCATGATCCTTCTCAGCACCAAAGTCAGACTGACAGACCCATAGTTCCCCAGATCTTCCTTCTGGCCCTTCTTGTAGGTGAACATGAATGATGATAATGATCTTTCATATTCTAAGGGCTCTTTTTAAACCTTTGAATCACAAAATGTTCTGCATACTTCACTGACTTACAAACTGTGTACCTGTTCTTTCTGTCCTTGAGAAAGAGCTTTTGTTTTCCACTGCAACAGACCTTCTGTTTTAATTTTTGATGAGTCATAATCTACTGAATTTTCATGTTTCAGACAATATGTAACAATGTGTATATATATATATATATACGCATATATATATGTATAAATAAATATATAATAATCTATATACATATTTACATATACATATAGACATATATATATATATATACACACATATATATATATGTATAAATAAATAAATACATTACCTGTATCACTGGTTATGTATTTAATGTTTGTAAGGAACCATGGTCATTTGGAACCTAATACATGGCAACAGAGACAAGAGTTTTTAAAATGCTTTAAAAAAAGAGCAGACCTATTTAAAGTCACGTGGAACATATGCACAAATGTCTGTAGATGTTAAAAAGGTGATGCATCACATAATTGTGGAGTTTGCTATCCTAGTATTACCAACATGCAGGCAGTAGATATATGTTTATATCATAAAAGATGGTAAAGTGTGTTGTTAAATTTAGATAACTGAAATCTAAATAAGAATGTTTTAGCGCTATGAAAATTTAATTGGACGGAATTGGACCAAAGGGTCGTAGATGTTTATGCAATCCTGTTACTGTTCAATGCGGAAAGTGAGGTCAAGGTTCAAGCAAAACAAGGAGGAAAACAGAATTCCTGATCTTATGGCATGCTAATAAACCCTGGATAGAAGCTCTGAACTGCTAAACAGACTAAATTTAGGCTCACTGCTTTTTTTTTTTTTTTTCCTAGAAATGACTGCTTCATAGTCTGTTTAGGTCCTTTTTATTCTTTGGTTGTTCTCCCCTCAGGAAAGGAACTTACAGAGAAAAAGAAACATACCAGGAGGCAGAGTGGAAAGGACAAGAAGAGGACTATCCCATGAGTGTCAAATTGCATTCATCATAGGTCATGATTGAGCACCAGCTACCCTCAGTCCGGTCCAAACAGGCTGATAACCCCCCCTTATTTAAGATACATTACTCATTTAATTAATTTGCTGTGTGAATAAAGTGAAGACTGAATCCAGTGAGTACATCATCTTTGCAGAGCAATAGCACAACCACTGAGAATATACCACAGCTCTGTAAGCAGTAAGTTTTGCTTTACTGTCAAGTTAAACTTAAAGAAACACAGTACTAAAACAATGTTAATCTCAGAGCTTTGAAAGAGTTAAATCTGCACTCAGTTGTTAAAAATATTATACTGAAATTTAGAATTTTATATTTCAATATATGTATATAAAAGGAACAAAACAGAGAAAGAATGCTTAAAAACCAAAGCATTAAAAACCAAAAGTAGATATTGCATCCTTCAAAATGGAGATAATAATGTTTTTCGTGGGGGGAAAAAACCCATCAATAAACCAGGAATACTTCACAAACAATAATGCAAATCAGTTCATTCTGATATGAGCTCAGTGCCTTACCAGAAGCACCTGGAAACCTATTGATGTTGAGGACTTTGTGCAGGGGACTTGCCTATATTGCAGTGCTGATCTGTTTTCAGCTGTCAGTGAGATTTCAGAGTGCAGCCTTGGAACTTCTGGTGGAATTGGAAAAAGCTGTGAGTTTCTTCTTGCCTAGGTGAGGAATTTGGGGAAAGAAACAAACTTTAAAAGTGTTCTTATAAAATCTGAATATCACTGCAATCAGATCTTGCCACTGACACAACCCTGGAGAACCACAATTAGTCAAAGAACTGGGAAGAGGTTAAAGAAGTTGTCATTTGCCTAAAGGCTGAAAATGCAATTATCTTAAAAAATATTCTGGTGTAGATTGTAGGAATAGGATTCTTCAAAATTCTTAATTATTAAAAATGAGACAATTTAGAAATATAGAATATGTGATGTCTGATACAAAGAAGCAAAAAAAAAAATTCCAATTTCATCCACCATCATCCATTTAGCTCTCTTGTTTTCCATTTTTCTAGCATCTTAGTACTAGTTGTTAATCCAACAATTCTGTGAATTTCCAATATAACATAAATATATCCTTTAGTAAAGAAAACCATTAATGGTTTGCTCGGGGGAGGAGTTGTGTGGTTTTGTGTTCGCTTTTTTTTTTTGGTTTTTTTTATGGTTTCGTATTCTAAAAGGAAATGTATTTTGTCTGCAAACATTCCTCTTTCAAGTCATGGAAATAGCAAAATATTTTCAATAGCTGCTTGTTACCAGTTATGAAAAAGAAATAACCCATTGTCTGTTCATGTAGTTTCAAGTCAGAAATGAAACTGCATTAAAAACATGAATTGATGTCAAATATTTGAAAATTGATAATGAATCACCATATGAAGCTGTTAATGGTATTTCTGACTTTAGCGATGGCACCCTTTTTATTGCAAGGAGGAAGGAAAAGGAATGTTTTCACCTACGTAAATGTCCAGCTCACACGTACTACAACAGAACAAAGCACAGTACATATAATTATGACTCTCATGGTTGCTTAGCTAACATTCTCAAACACTTTTCATCTGTCTATAAGTTATTTCACAATATCCAAAAAATGTCTTTTAATATAGGTTTAACTAAACCAACCTGGCTGTGCATGAGTTACACTTAAAGGTAAGCTTGAGCATAAAATGCATTAATTGAAGGCTACTTTTTTAAAAACAGGATATGGCAAATTCTTTCTTATTAAATTAATGTTTAAGATAATAACACTAAACAAAGTAAACCAGTCTTTTCCAGTGTTAAATGCATGAATTGAATGATGGACTTCTTTTTATGGAATAAAGAAAAAAAGTATTTTTTCAGGAACATTTTGTTTTTCTCAGAGATTAAATTTTGATAAAGATTGGATAATGTGAGTTATTTGCATAAAGAACTGTTTAATCAGTTAATGTAATATGTAAATCCCTGGAAGTGTTCAGGGCCAGGTTGGATGGAGCTCTGAGCAACCTGTTCTAGTGAAAGATGTCCCTGCCCATGGCAAGAGGGTTGGAACTGAATGTTCTTTAAAATCCCTTCCAACTCAAACCATTCTACAATTCTATAATTCTTTGGAAGTTCTGTGCTGTGTTAAGGTCCAATGTTTTGTAATCCAATACAGGTCATTTCAGTTTTTCAGAGTTCGTGGCATATATTGCATTACTTTCTACCTTAGCACCATGGACATACTACAAATATGTATATTTTTTTTTTATGTAATCCGATATGGATAAGTTATAGAAAATTAGCACATTTAGTTTTTCACTTCCTTGAATTTCATATTGAGTTCACTTAAGTGATAAACAAAAAAACCCAATTTTTAATAAAATGTTTCAATTGACTTGATATATAATCAGTCATAAAAAAAATTAAATTGAATTCTGTTTGAATGTTTGAGGATACTTGAGAGAAAAATAATTATATGGTTTCAAGAGGTGTTTCTCTACAAAAAATCTTAAAGTAAACCATGTCTTGCTTTTCACTAGGTCTTTCTCTCTCTGCATTAAAGTGAGGGAGTCTTAATTCTAATGACAGAGCATAGAACCAGAACTGAATCTGGAGTAGAGTAGCAGTTGTCTGCCTTTCTTGGGGCATCTTTGCAAATTATCATCTTCTCTTTTGTGTTTGTTAGTCTTTTAATTCTCAAAATTAAGACTGTGAATTAATAGATTGTACCTTTTGATTTGAATTTACAAAATTTTGAAGTAATTTTCATTCAATTCTTTTACTGTATCTTCGTAGTTTCTACTGGTTATCCTCCTTGTACTGCCCAAACTGTAGTAAAATACTGGTAGTTTTGACTAATTGTGTATTAATTTTCTTAGATTCCTGTCTGTCAGTGTTTGTATCTCCATGTTCACCTCATGACCCTTATTGAAGAGTGAAAAAATATTTGCTCAAGGTTAGGTGGGTAAAGAATATTGATCTTATAAATTGTTCTTCCCAAAATAAGGATAATGTTTGGGGAAAACTTTCCAGTTTTGAGTTTAAAATTTAAAAGAGGGTTTGATTCAAGATAAACAAAAAGACTATACTGTATTGTAGCCACCTCATTGCAAAAGTGCTCTGCCTCTTTAGCTCTTGGAACAGACTAAGAATCAACATCAGTCTGAGTCAATGTAGTTGTTGACAAGACCAGCAGGTCCTATTCATATTTCACGTTTCCTGAACAGCCACAGTATTGTTACTTGATGGGGTGGGGAAGACTTAATGTCACTGTAACGTAGGGAGTCATGTAAGGTTTCATATTTGATTTTGCTCTTTACAACTCCGAACTAGATTTTCTCTGGCTTAACCTAAAGCATAGTCCAGACAGAATCATCCTGAGGGCATTTACTGTTGGCATCTTGAAATACAGTGGTGGTTTTAGGGACTGCTCTCTGCTGCATCTCTAGTCTGTCATCTGTGCTGCTGTGCACTAATGAAATGCCACTGAGGCTGCAGTGGAGCACAGCCACTCCTTTCCTTTGCTGCCAGAGCACCAGAACTGATTTTTAAAATTTTTTTTAGCATGCAGTGTCATAGCTGAAAAATGTGCACTTTTACTTTGTGGCTTTTTTATGTTATTGGAGTATTCACAGAAACCTTGCAATCAGAATATTCTCTGTGCTGCAGCCATACTAATGATTTACAAACACAAATGAAGATTGTCTGTAACTAGCTGCATCTAAGGTGCCGATAAACCTTCAGACAGAGAGAGGTTGTGTCTTTGTTATGCATGTACAGCTGCTGTAACAAATTCATCTCTGATCCTGGGAGGTATTTTTGCGCATTACAGAGCTATATGTAATAAACAGCCAAGGGTTGCATTTGCCAATGTGTAAGTGCTTATCACAGACTACAGTTTTGTTCTGCTCTGCTCCGCTCCGGTTCTGTTAGTACAGTATCTAGGAAAAACAATGAGTATGAGCCAATTTGTAAAATCTGGTTTTTTTTCTGAATTGATATACAGAAAATATAATGGAAAATCAATCATTTTTACCTCATCCACATACACTAATAATTTTAATAAGGTTGTTTTTAGTTTGGGTTTTTTTATACATGCAGGGTATAATCTGTGAATTTGAGGATTCCTTAACAATTTGTACTATTTCTACCTCAATGTAAGTAAGTGTTTTACTCTCTGAACAATCAAGCAGTATTTTGCACAGGTAGAAATGCTGGTGCAAGTTCCAAGCAACAAAAAATCAGACCTTAAATACGCATTTTGAGCCTTCATTTTCTTTGTGCCCCTTAAACATGAGTCAGTCTTGGCAGGAGCAGCCAGACCTTCATGTGCACACAAATGGTATTCTGTTTTGACTGGCTATGCTTCAGTAAATGATTTATATATTAACAAAGAGTCAATGACAGACTGATTTTGGATCTGGAGCCCTGGACTGAATCCACTGCAGACTCTGGCACTGATGATCCCTGATTGCTAGTGCTTACAATGGAAGCATTGGCAGGATACTAAACAAAAACTTATTTCTGTCTTCTGAATTGCTGTCTTCAACAGCTCATGATTTCTTCTTCAGTTGATCCCTAAATGTAGCAGATAACAAGACAGAAACTGGGACAAGTCTAAGCCAAATTATCTGAAAAGTCTTTCTTTACGCTCACTAAAGAGTTAAAAGTGTGAGACTTACTATTGTTCTTTGAAAAAACACAAGACCAGTGCAATGCTTACATTCCAATTATATTTTAATTTAGGTCTGTAACTGAGTTTAAATAAGTAGTTCACAGGCTTTATTCTTCCTGTCTCCACAAATGTGAATTTTACTTTGAGATAGATGATTCCCTGGAAAATAAGGACTGTATGTTTTGGGACCACATAAAAACCATTGTAAAGAGGCATTTGTGATTGCATTATGTGTTACATAATACGCTTCATTCATATTATTGAGAATTAGAATACTTTTATGGCATCTTTGATAGCAGCTGCAATTCATTATTAATGTTTTGCTGGAGTCCGATCTATATCATGTATAGTCAGTCCGTAAATGTTCAGATTTTCTTTATGAGTTATATAGGTAGTACATTGTACATCTTGATGTTCAAACAGCAAGAATGACAAGAAATATCTGATAGTTCTAAAGACAATAATAATTTCTGATACCTCAAAAATTAGGTCTATGGAACTGTTTCAAAACATTAAATACTATATCACATACTTTTCAGTACACACTCATAATAATGAAGCCACGTGTTGTGGTACATATCTAAGCATAAGAATCACAAAAATAGTAGACACTAAAATAAGGAAATACCAAAAAAATTCCTAAAAATTTGTCTTTCTCTGGGTCGTAGGATTTAATTTTGGTTTGCAAGTCAATTGCTAATTCCACTAACGAACTTTTGTATTGAGATTGCCTTCTTTCTTTTATGGAGGAAAGCAGAAGCTGTGTGGGTGGAATACTTATGCAGAGGCCAAGAAACCCATATTCTGCTCTCTCTCTGAAAGAATTTGGTCTTCCAGCTTTCAAGAGTCATCTGTTGTTACAGGTTTTAAGGAAATATGAAATAGATGATATTCAAGGTGGTGCTCTCTGTGTATTGTTTATCTATTATTATAACAAGTAGAGCCCTTGGATAAGAGGTGCATATTCCCAAACAATTGGTACAAAGGGGCAAGCAATTACATTGAAACTTGGATTTCTCTTTTCAAGAACTCATGAGTCTTGTGAAATAGAGAATTGTAGAATTGTGTGAATCAACACATGCAGGTGACCAAGGACGAACAAAAAAACCACTGAAAGAGCAGAGTAAATTTATTTAATTATCTTGCTGACTGGAGGGTCCCACGACTGAATTTGCAATCACGCAAAATGAAGACACAGGCACTGTCAAGCTTAGTCCAGTACTAGGCAGGGCAGCAGATCAGCTCTTTGGACCCTTTCATCAAAGGCCTGCACATGAGTAATTTACCACTACATGTAGAGTAGATGTTCAGTCCAAAATTTAATTCTGACCCAAAGAAGCTATACAGTTTAGATACAAATTGCTTTCACAACTGAATCCTGATCTATGGTGAACAGGTAAATACTTCTGCCACAGACAGTACTAAAGCCTTTGGAAAGGCCTGTAAGGGCTAGCTCTGGACAAGAGGAATCATGAAAAGGTTATGAGAAAACAGGTCCAGAATTATTCTGCATCAGAGTGGAATGTCAGTTAAGAAATTTTAATGTTGAGAATGAATGGATGGCTGTACTGTACAAAGGAAGATATAAATATCACCTAGATATTAAAGCAGGATTCCCTCTATGGAGCTGGCAAAAATAAAATATTATTTCCTTTAAGGAACTATTTGGGCTTTTCAAGGCTGTTCTCTTAGGATAATTATTCCTATTTATTTTAAAGGGAGAAATGATGCAGAAAAGACAGATTTCTTGCCAAATATTCCATCAGCCAGTGTCAGAGGCTTTAGCAATAGTGGTAAAGCCAAGTGGGTTTTTTGTAAGGTAGATATCTTAATACTAGAGGCTAAGATGCAACTCCTTCTACTCTTCACTAAACATAAATGCCATAAAATTTAGTCACCAAGATCTAGATTAAATTATCAAATGGAAATAACCAAGATCTCAGGAAAATATAAAGTCATCCTTCTCATTATTATTCATACCTTCTCCTCACGGAGGTGGTAGAATATTCAGGAAGTGTAGGTGTTTGTAACTACTGCAAATATCTGTGGGATTTTGTCTCCTGTGTGGACAGCTGTGAAGTTTTATTAAATAATCTGGCTTTGATGATTGGCATAGGTTATTTTTTAGGTTCACATCAACAATATATTACTTAAAACCAGATTCTGTTTTTTTGAGAATAGAACATTTTGCTTACTTTTATTTTTTTTTTTAATTTGTTATTCTGTCATTGGGAAGAAAAGTTTTCTTTGCCATTGTTAGCTTTTTCACTTCATCCTGTTAGTATTTCCATATTTTTTCATTTTTTATTTTTTAATTTGTTATTCTGTCGTTGGGAAGAAAAGTTTTCTTTGCCTTTGTTAGCTTTTTCACTTCATCCTGTTAGTATTTCCGGATTCACATATTGTTTTATCACTAGCTCAGAAAACTTAAAGCTGAAGCAAGCTTTGAATTAGTCTAGTAAATGTAGGTGAAAAGAAAGGAAAAGTGATAACACTGCTAGCAACAGAAGTATTTTGTAGTAAATCATTTTTATAACTTTTTATTCCAGTCAGCTCAATATTATAGCTAAGCCACCGCTGAAATAACAAAAGCTCAATCATAAATTTGCAAAAGGAGTTCAGCATTTTCAGGATGAAAACTACTGCAATGTACCAAGACAAACAGATGTCTGTCTTGGTCTGAGGCTGAACAAAGTAACAAAACTCTCAGAATAAATAGCAAGAATTCTCGAGGTCTTAAATATTTTTTTTCTTCTCTAACAAGTATAGCAGAAAGAACTGCAATAAAGTTCTGCAATTGTCACCCTTAGGAAAAATTTGAAAATTTCAGCTGTAGAAAGCAGAACTCTTCTGGTGGAATAATCAGTCAATTTACATAAGGCTATTCACTCAGAACGCTAAAGTCTGGACTTTGCTGGCATTTGACTGCAACACCCACAAGAAAAATGAAGAAACTGCAGGAAGCAATGCCAATGATTTAGTCCGTGGGCTTGTTGAATAAGAGCCTGAGATAAAGCAAGAAAGTCTTCAGACTTTGTGTTCTACTCTAAATGCTACCAACTGGATCCTTTAAAAAAAAACAAAAGGAGCTAAGCCACTTGTGTTTCTTTTCATTGTGCTGTAGGAAAAAAGCACAGCCCCTGCATCATGCCTCTCCCCTTAATGTTAAGGATTTCATAAACAAGCAGCAGAGGAAACAATAAAAGCTCACATTTTTTGTGTCAAAAGGGTTTGACAAGCAGAGGAAAAAGACCATTTAGGTATGTTTTGGAAGCAGAAGTAGCAATCTTGGGGTTTTTTCACCTTGACTATTTTTTTTCTTTGCTTTTCAACTTAGTAGTGAAATGAGGGTCTGAAAGCAAAGGAAGATTTTTAAAGACTTAATAATTTTTATGGAGGCTTTTTCTTATGCTTTAAAGGTCATTAGTTAAAGAATTTTGAAGCTACAAGCATCCAAATTGTTCCTCAAAGTTATTTATATATTTTTAAAAGGTAACCGATCTAGCCCCAATGTTATACATGCATAAACTTTATATTTTTGGTTGGTTATTGTGAGTTTCTCCTTGCTTTTGTTTATTTTTTTTCCTAAAATGTGCTTCAACCCAATTAAAGGAATTACTGTTTTTCACCTTGCATCAGCCTTTATTTCCGTTGAGGGCAAATTTAACCTGAATTTTTAGGAATTCTTCAGGTATGTATCAATGTAAAACAGATTGAGACTCTAAAGCTGCCCCATAAGGCCCAACCAAAATAATTTATAAACTTAATGGCAACAGAAGTCTTTGGGAATTTTTACTGAGCAGTAGATATTCATCACATGAAATCAAGAACAGTTCCTAAAATCAAGTACAGTATTAGTATTTACTTTCCCTCCATTCTCAAAGGTTATCACTTCAGTGTAGGTGTCCTATACAGTTAATTGAAACTCATGCATTGAGATAACTCTAAATCTGCTTTATATATATATAATAGTTAATTTTTGTTTTCTTTCTTTAATTTTAAAAATTAGCCGGAGGGGAGCTGAAATGGGTATCACTGAGGTGTTTTACTGTTATGGAAAAAGAGGCAGATTCTGTGTTTTTTGTTTCTGGCTCAGAGGTTATTTTATCCAGATAATACAATGCTACAGCCATGATGTTAATCAAAACAAAATACACAGCATCCCTCAAAAAATTTCTTTTTTAGAAGGTCTAGTCCTTAGCCGAGTTGCGAATAGTTTAATAATTTCCTTATACAAACTCTTATTCACACAATTTTTTAACAAGAACATTTCAAGTGTTTGTCACCAGAACACTTATTTGTACAAGGTGTCTGTGTAGATATGGAATCTCAAATCAAACTTGCAAGGACTTACATGATTTAAAACTGTGCAAACCTGAAGAAAATTGCTTAACTTACAAGCTTACATTGCTTAACTTACCTTCTTATCTTATTTCCATGTAGCTGGTGTCAGGACCCATTTTTTCTTGCTGTATGTAAAGAACATAAAGAGGATCAATTTTTTGGGGAAAAAAAAAAGCCATATTTCAAATCAAACAGTAAAGAAGACGTTATTAACATTTGATAATGCAGTTCATGTGCCACACAGGAATGTCTGATGGCTTTTGTGGTGGCTGTGTGGTGTACCATGCAGCTCTGCTCAGTTTTACATTGCTCTGCTTGGATTGGCTTTGTCTGGCAGAGTGTGTTCCTGTGGTTTGAGTACAAAAGGGAGACAAATATGATTATTGTGTGTTTTTTAAGCACAAATGCATCCCCATAAGGAGTTGATTTTGTAATTTCCAAATATGAAAGGGCTGGGAAAATGCCTCCTGGCAGCTACAGGTATTTGCAGCTTGGGTTGAAATAGGTCCAATCAATCCCTAGTTTTCTGCAGTTTTGCAAAAAACCAACTTTTTACATTAATGCCTCTGAAAAACACCGAAAGGATTCAGTAATTCATCTCTTAATTAGAAGAAACTTCCCAAGAAACCTGTTTCTCTTAAATTTGGGAACTTGCAGCTTGAATTGAAGTATTAAAGCCATTTAAAAATCCTTAAGGCTCTCTTCTTAAGTTAAGACTTCTTGATAGTTGGTTTTTTTGGTTTTTTCTTTTTAAAGAATGAAAAAATAAATTTACTCCTCAAAGAGAGAGCTTACAAGCATCATATTTATAGGCTAAATCTTCAGTTATTCTCTCTTTATTGAGGCTGGAATCTATTATCTTGAAAAGGAATAGCATTTTTCTATACATCAGGCTTGGTTCAATCCTAGCTGTTAACCCACAGGAAAATGTGAGTAGAGGGAAAAAGGATTAACTGTAGATATTGGAACCTGATCATTCTTAAGCCTTAGTTTTTCTTCAAATTTCAGGCACTAACAGAACAGTAAAATCAAGATATGGATGTATCCAATTGTAGAAAGGAGCCTAATACATCATGGAAGTGCTTAGGCAAAATGTACAAGGCCAGGTAAGGCTATTATACCTTTTCTTATTTTCTTCAAGTATGAATGGACTTTGTTTATACTTCATGATTTTTAATTAAGGTACTGGATCTTAGGGGTCCTTGGAGCCCCTTGATTTCCAGAGAACACAGGTGGGCTTGATTCAGTAAGGCACTGTTCTCCAATTCAGTAAAACATTAAAGCTGAACATTTTAGAATGTTTTCAGGATAGAATTTATCACCTAGCTAATTGACTGTCTTAGAGGAATCTCAAAAGATTTTTTTGTTATTCCTTCTTACCAAATACCTCATGAATTAACAAAAATGCATTATTTTACCTCAGTTGTCTCTGAAACAAAAGTAATGTTTTATATTCAGATTTTAAATAATTTAATTTTACCCATTTTTAAATAGATATGCAAAGGTTGTGCTGGAATACCTGCATTTTTCAAATTCACATTTCTGTCCAATCAAAATCAATCATGCATTGCTAGCATAAAACTAAAGGCAGTGGGAATCAACTGAGAAATTCCTGTTGCGTGGAGACATTTTCAGGAGAGCTACTGTATAATTCTCTGGATAAATATATGATGAAACACTGAGGTCAACAACAATTATTGCCTCTTACACTGTAGAAACTGAAGTTAAGGAATCACATAAGGTGTTCAGCAGAGGTCAGAATTTTAGACTTTTTTTTCTTTTTTTTTTTTTGTCTGGAAATGACCTTTTTCAAATTTGACCTTCATACTATTTGACTAAAATAAGGCAATTTTAATCCTATTGGTGCATGCAGATAACAAAAAATTTATTTTGTTTGTTTGGGTGGACATCTATATTCACTTATTTCACCTCCACTCATCAATGTGTCAGGTGTTTGATCAGGAGGAGATTTCTATTTTTCACAAAAAGGAAATGAATGTTAAAGGATAGCTTTAGATGGTTTTGGTCATGTCAAAAGATAAAGCAGCTCGTTAATCTAACATTGCCTGATAGAAGAGAGAAAAGCTTTTAAGGGTTTCTTTTTCTTTGTTTATTTCTTAAATAACATGTATTTATTTGGAAGAATTTTTAAAAACTCAGGGGAAGGAGACTGTAATTTTAGTTGGAATATTTCTTTGCCTGAGTGAACAGAAACAAGTGTCTCTCTTAGATAACCATGCAGACATTAGACTCTGAATATTAAAGAGGGTTGGCAGCTACAGTATAAACTGGGGCACTTGCCATTTCTGGACAAACTGTGTCATTCTTACTGGAAAGTCAGCTAGTAAATGCTCCAGCATTTTGTCTGCTGTGGTTCTTTTTTGGCGAAGTAGAAAATGAAGAAAATATAAACTGAACTGGGAATTCTTTAATCTAGTTATTTTCAGGAGATGAGTTTCCAATTTAGCTTTAAATGTGTTGTTATTTAGTGGAACACCAGAGCTCAGAGGGAAGAGGTTTGCTGTACATATAAAACAAATGCTGGATAAAAACACTGATAGTAGATAAAAAAAAGACTGCTCTGGTCATTAAAAAGTTTCCAAATATTTGGACAAGCAGAAAGGTAAATCAGTCTGCAGTATCTCCCTAACAAAACATATGCACCCAGCCAGTATTCTGTGGTGGGATATACTGCAAATGGCTTGCATGGCTACTGCTAGGATAGGCACCACTGTGTTCCTAAAAAAGCTGCATGTCTGACATTGCTGAGATTACTGCCTGCCCTTCGTTTAGATCCTGTACATGTTAATCCTCAGAGGAGCTGGGGGTGTTTGAAGGCAGTGTCTCTCTGCTGTGGATTAAAGTGGGCATGGAGATGGCAAACACTTGTAGCTAGGACCAAAACTTGAGCCTTTTCTCACTGGTGTGGAATACGAAAGATCACTTGCCTTTGGTGCTTGGAGAACTGAGCTGCTGGTCTGGAGATGGTGGTAGCTCTCACTATCAGTGCACTTCAATGAACAAAAGGGACCTGTGCTCCATTTCTCATGTTGCTGGTGTTTTGCACACCTGCAAAGCAGCGATTTCAGCCAAACCTTTATAGTTTTTAAGCGCCACATCTCTGTGACCTGATTGTGTGAGGGAACACTTCATAGTTTTGATATCATGCTTTCTGTCTGCACTGGATTAGTTTGATGCCTGTGGTATGAGGAAACCTTTACTCAGCTCGAATACCTAGCACAAAGAATTTCTGTGGGGTAAGAAATTACTAGTCTAGATGAAATTTCCTGACATATTCTAGTTAAGTTAGAACTAATATTTCACATATGTGAAATCCACATGTGCCATTAACAGTTCTTTGAGGCATTTGTTTATTTGTTATTGGGAACAATGGATTTAATAACATCTGGTTGATCTTTTTAAATTGCATTGCATATATTCACCAGAGTTATTTGTAGAAGCACAATTAAAATATAATTTTTATATTTATAGTAGTTCTGACCATGTTTTCTTTCTCTCCTGCTGAGCCTGAGAGGCCAAAATTCTACCCTGTGAACAAACCTTCTTCAAGACTCCGGAAATTATTCTAAGTTACTCATCTTTACTTTCACCTTCCTGCCTTTTTTTTCAACTTTTCCTGTCTCCTTATTTTGCTATGAGATTGTAATTATCATATTCGGAGTGATTTGCACTTCTATAGCTAAGCTCTCAAAGTGCTGATCAAACATTAATAAAGCTTCACAGAGGAGCTGCTCAATATTTTGATCACCTTTTTCATGGAACACGCATATTCATCAAAACCAGGAACGTGTTTTGATAAATTTTCCATTTAGAAAACATTCTGTCAGAGTTCTGAAGCAGGCAAAGCCTGCATATTTCAACATATCTTGGAAATAGTTTTTCATTTGAATGATAATTAATAATTGAAAAACGTGAAGCCAAATGAAGCATCTTGAAAGCATAAAAATAGAAAAAATTAGATAAGGTGTGAATTGATCAAATGTTTAGTTTCGAAATATTTGCAAAAGTTCAGTTCAGTCTCCTATTTGAGATCAAGGAAAGAAATGCAGAACGGAATTGAAGTGCATGAGAAAGTCACTGAACTGTGTTGCATTAGATACCAAATTTTGTTCTGAAAAAAATGCCAAGAGAAAAGAGAATTTCCATAATCTAATGTATGCTTAATGTATAAATAGTAAAATCTCCATTCACTTACAGATATCATTGTTTTTCTGACTATTCACGGGAACAGACTCTGCAGTAAGCAAATGCTGGCAATGCCAACAGCAGCATTCACTCTTCTGTTTTTTTCTTGCTGTTCTAAACTATAGCTGACATTGTCTCACACCAATTAATGCCTTTAATGATTTTTGAGCTAGGAAAGTGGGAATCCCTAATTTTCATTGGCAAAATTAAGGTTCAGGTACATTTAACATTAAGGAGTTGACTTACTGGCCCTGTAGATATCGTTTTTGTGTTTTTAACAAATTCATATATATTAACACAATTAAGTGCTATTGCACAGTGCATTCAGAAGCAGCAGACATGAGCTGAACAGAGGCTGATTTAACCCGTATGTGCATTGGCATCACACTCCATCTAAGACAAATGACATGCAGCTCTTATATACATGAAAAAATTCAGGCAGCAGTCAAAAGAAATCACTTAGAACTTGTTTTTGTCAGGGTCTTGGTTTGAAATTGATCTGATCTGTTTATAGACAGATGACATCAATGCTAAATACTGAGGAAGGAGACAATACACAGTAATTAGTCCCAAAGCTATTTTCTAAGTCCTGGATAGGAAGCTTTATTCAGTAGGGTCCTGGGGGGTGATGGAAAGATGCTCAGCTCTCCGCTGGAAGATGCACAAAATTCATGCTTCCTGGCAGAACTCAGTATCTTCCAGGATGAAGCTCATCAAGATCAGTAAGCACGCTGATCCAAGTGCAGTCTGATCCAAGGTTTTAATTCAATTTCTGCTCTCCAGAGTCAGGAAGTTCATCAGTAAGATCCGCTGTCATTTGGCACAATAGGATTATAGGGTCAGCAATTAGATGCTGTCATGAAGACAATATGCTTAGCACTGGCATTTCTTATTCCTTTCTCATTTAGAAATTATCTTCAGCATTTAGTTGATTTCTTCTCAGCAATTAAATGCATAGCCTTTAAATAATTCTTTCTTAGCTACATCAGTGTTACAGCTTCATTCAACTGATAACCCTGTGTGGGGCCAGCTTACAATGAGGAACTTAAGGGAATACCCTCTTGTAGTAAGTAGTCTGTGCCCGTAGGTCTCTTTGTTGGATTTGTTGTTTGTTTGATTTCTGAATATTATAATAAAGTAAAGCAAGAAGCATATTAATAAGACTTGCCTGTGCCAACAGTGATTTGGCCAGTTCTCTTAATCCCACAGATCTTTCCCAAGTCAGTCAGTGTTAGCTTGCTGCTATTCCTCCCTTGTGGAAGTTTGCCACTCTAGACTCTGTGTTGTGCTAATCAAACCAAAGTAACATTCCATAACCAAAGCCCTGCTCAGCAATGGCAGGCTGTTATTAAAAGCATGAAAATATCTCCTCTCTTGCTGAAGTGGGGTCAGTGTTGGGCAAACAATACACAAAATAAAGTTGTTGGACCCCTGTGGCTGACAAATTTATCTATAATTGAGAAAGATTTTGCTCTTAATAACTACTCAGAAAAGTTTTGCATAAAAGCAGTTTTACATGGATGTGAAATACAGAATCAAGTCTAGGAATGAGCTCTAGAAATCAGGACTTGATTTTCTTCTCTCTGCTTTTCTCTCAGCCTATGCTGTATGCTTAAAATATCAAGAATTGTTTTCATATATCTTTGAAAGGTTTTAGCTTTAGAAGGCAATTGTCTGGGGAGGAATGTCAGGTGGGTTTTGTTTTCCAAAGTGGCCATTGCTCAGTTTTTACTCAGCTAGTTCTAAATGTGTCTCTTTTCAGTATCCAATTGCCTTCTGATTTTGTTTTGAGATGTCTTGCATAATGCAGAGAGAAGTACATGCCTAACATAGCTTTCTGTGCTCCAGTTCAGAGAAATTGGAGACTAATGTGGGAGGGAGTGAGAAGTTCTCAAAAAGCTACCAGGATCTACCTTTACCTTTCAAAATTCTTTATGCCTAAGGACAAACAAAAACCTGAATTTTTTCAGGTGTTTTTTTCCTCAAGCACATATCTATTCTTTCTAAGTGCTGACCTAGCATAACTAAATTTATAAAAGCTGATGAGAATGAAGTTCTTTTTATTATTCTGGCTAATTTACTTTTTTATATTATTGTAAAATTTTCAAGCAATAGCCAAAGTGCAATTCTGCAGTTTCAAATTTTGCTCTGAAACACACGAGAGTACCTACTGGCAGAGATGTTCCATACAGAAGTCCTAACTCTTCCCTGCAATTAGGTCAGTTGGTTGTGGTGCTAATAACATCAATGTTATGGCTTCGATAGCCATACAAGCCATTTACTTAAGAGTTGGACTCAATGATCCTCATGGGTCCCTTCCAACTCAGAATATTCTGTGAACCTATGCATGGCATGTGTGTGCTTCACTGTGCTATCCTAGCAACACCAGAATTCTGGCAGGGCTACCCTGTGCCCATCATTTCTGTACAACATAAGAAACACCTTTGACCTCCTATCTTCCGAATACATTGTATTTAATAATGAACTTGCACTCCTGCCATTTTTAAGTTTGCAAAACTGGCACCAGTAATGCAGCGCTCAAAAATCTGCTGTATAGAAATTGAAAGGTAAAAAACAATGATCTGCAAAAGTCTATTTATTTTTTTTTCATTTGCTGAACATGCAAATAGTTCAGTACCATTCAAAGTTATTGTTGCCACAGAAGAGATATTCCAGCATCTGGTTATTGGTATATAGAAAGGAGGTCTATGCTTTTGAGAGTGGAAGTTTTTTATAAAGAATGGCAATGACTGTGTTTATGGGCATTTAAAGATTCTCCAGTGTTCAATGTTTTATATTTACAGTGCTCTAGGGTCAAGAGAATTTCAGACAAGTGATGAACAGCAAAATGCTTGATTAAAAATAAACCTCTTAAAATCAAAACAGTTTCTGGCTTTTCTTCCTCTGCAGTTTCCAAAGAAATTCTTACAGCAGTTTGCTAGAAAGTATGATTTGGTTTTATGACTTTTTTAAAGTCATAGTTTAAAGTTTAAAATAACTCCACTTTAGTGCTGGAAGTAGTTTTATACTAGCAAAGGAAGAAATGGTTGGGAGATTTTATGGTCTACAGATGAAATGGAAACCTTGCCCCCAAGTTCTGTTTGCAAGGAAGCAGAGAAATTGCAGTATTTAATGGCTGCAGTCTTTTGAACATTGAGAGTTTAAAAAGAGAAAGAATTACAGAAAAACCTTCTGTATCCCATAGCTGTGCTGTTCCAAAGGTAATATTTTTTTTTTTGACCCAACTAAAGATAGCCTAAATCACTAGCTGTTGTCCTCCTTAGTTTTTTCCTGGGACATTCTCAAACTTTTAAAATACTCAGTTTATGTTACTTATATATAAATCTCCATAAAAGTAACAAACTGGACTAGCACATCACTTATCAGCTTTTGAGAAGAGAACAATATCAATTTTATTAATCTGGCTTTTGCCTGTGCTGCAAGCTGGAATCTGGTAAGCAGGAAAACATTTATCTTCTGGCCTGTGCTTTAGCAATGAGCTGTCACAGCTGTGGCAGGAAACTTTGGCTGTAAGAATGGATCCCAGTCAAGAAGACCCTTCAGAGAGTTAGACTGCAGTGTCTGGATCTGAAAAAGTATTTGTATATAACTTGCAATGTAACCTGACAGTAAGCTGTCTCTTCTTTTGTTTTCATCGCTTTGTCCTGAAAACTCCAGTTCTACCTGTTGATTTGGGCACTCATTTGTGTTCTACCTGATGTCAGCTTGTCTATATGGAAAAAAGTTTCAGTAAGAAGCCAAAGCTAAAGGCTTATATGTAGGAAAAATGCAAAGAAGCAGAGAGTTTCATGTCGGACAGAAAGCTTCCAGAATTAAGTATATTGGTCTCTAATAAGGTTTAAATTGCTAAAAAAAAAAGCAAAGATATTAACAGAATGAGAATTTTATTACTTCATGAAATTAAGTGAACTTCAGAAAAAAATGACTATGTCATTCCATTTTTTTTAATATTTGTGTGATGAAAACTCTAGTATTTTTAATGGCCAAGGAGAAAGAACGGGCCAGTTATCAAAATGATACACAGAAGTTTTGAAAACACTGCGCTGCCAGAAAGATTCTCCTTTTTAAAATATCATCTTCATAGGTAATAAGGAGGAAGAAGTCTTGTAGAAATGTTTTTCATAATTTTTTGAAACCATTAATCTGGAGGATTCATAATTTAAATCTAGATCATCATTGAAAGTCTGCAACTGTCATAAGAGTTTATGGAATTTACTGTCTCAAAATTAAAATGGCAATTAAATTTTTCCAAGCTGCTGGAACATTTTGGATGGAGAATTGAACAACATTAACAAATTAAGAACTGTTCCTGTTTATGAAGATATTCCCTTAGCAATTTCAAAATGTTACAAAAGATGAGAAAAACAGAACAGTCATATAGCTTGGAGGGAGGTTAATCATGTCAAGTTCTGGTGTCTCCCTGAGGACTGGGTGAATTGTTTTTAGATTACACTGACTGTATTAGGTCAGCCTTGACTCCAGTGAGAGACTGGATGGCTGTTTTGTAGAGAAGGACTTGCACTGAAATTAACAAGATGAGGTGAAGCACACTTTGAAATTCAACATGAGAAGAAAGAGTAAGAGAAGAATACAGTACTCAGTTGTACAGGTTGAACTTCCTAGAAGAGTGGGAGGCAATGGAAGATGTTGAAACAAGATTTTTGTCCCTTCATGAAGCCCTAAACAATGATGTTCTGCCTCTGTACAAAGCAGGTGTGCTTCACAGAAAGAAAAACCTTTTACAACACATAAAGGAAAGAAAAAAAACAGCAGAAGGGTACATGAGAGAAGAGCAAGAGGAATTATTTTCGGGAATGTGTAACTACTAGAAACTGTTCAAGGGGCAGTTTGTGAGTGGAATCAGACCTCACTGAACAGGACCTATGAGCAGGACACCAGGCATGAGACAGCATGATAAATACCTGAGTTAAAATAATGAGGAGAAAATAGAAATAGAACATAAAAAAAGAGAGCAGATTATGTACTGGGCAAACAATTTTTTTACTATATTACCCAGAAAATGTGTTTAAGTAAAATAACATTTTAAAAGTTTGTTATTGTTTTAGAAAATAAAGGATCTCAGCTAAATTTAGCATATCAGATAATGTATCCTTTTGAGAAAAAGATGATAATGAAGAACTTAAGCCTAAGAAACTGTAAGTTTTAAAATAACTAGAGTACCTAGTGAAACAAAACCAAGAATGTGTGCTTGATCTGTATTATTATCACACTAGACAGAAGAAACACTATTAAAAAATTAAGTTGCAGGATATGCCTCAGATATAAGAACTGTGGAAAACCAGCTCTAGCAATGGTAAAAAATCAATCATTATTCAATTTTTTGCATTTATATGGTTTTTTTAGAAAGGTAGAAATCTAAACACAAAGGTCTAATCCAAGGGTAACCGCATTCTAATGCTCTAAAAAAAAAAAAGGCATTTGGTGAATAAGTGGCACACACATACCAAAAAAAAAGGTAAAAATTGATTGGCTTTGGGATTGTCACTGGTTAGCATATTTTTGACATGACTTTTAAAAGAAGACTCCCTGACTATGTAACCACCAAATGAGAAAAACAAAGAGACTCTCATTTCTAATGAATAGTAGAACTAGTTGGAAAAGGTCAAAGAGAAAATATGCCACTGAGATTAGCTCAGTTGGTTAGAGAATGGTGCTACTAATGCCAAGGTTGTGGGTTTGATCCCTGTATGGGCCATTCACTTAGGAGTTGTGCTCGATGATCCTTGTGGGTCTCTTCCAACTCAATATTCTGTGATAATAATGGGACAAAACTCCGTGTGTGACACTTTGCAGGAGCAAGATAATGTTGTGTGCAGGACGACTTACAGTGGAAGAGGTTTTGTATGAAATTATTCTTTGCAAAAAATCATAAATCTCTGAAATGCTTAAACTGAAAAGGAGAAGGGAGTAGATTAAAAAGCACAATTTAAAAACAAACTAGCAAAAATTGAGTAAAACTGAGTGCTGAATGACAAGGTGAATTAGAGACTACTGCTGTATTTTATATTACAACTACATATTACAACTATTTTCTTTTAAAAAATAAATTATGCCAGATACTCACCACTTCAAAGCTTTGGACACTGAAAAGAGCTCTGAAAAGCTGAAAAGAGGGAAGTGGTCACAGCACTAAGCCTGCCAGAGTTCAAGAAATGTTGAGACAATACTCTCAGGTACATTGGGTGACTCTTGGGGTTGTCTGGTCCAGGGCCAAAACTTGGACTTGGCGGTCCTTGTGCATCCCTTCCAGCTCAGGGTGTTCTGTGATTCTTTGAACTGTTCTGAGTGAGATGAATGGTATGAACACCTTGAGTTCATGTGTCCCTAACACAAATTCTTGAAAACATTTGCTAGTTATACTAACATTGTAAATCTATGAGTACCTTGAATGCACATTTATCACACCACCTGTGAATACTGCCTGCTGTCTGCTGCTTGTCCTCTGCCCACTCTCTCCTCACTGCTTATTCCCCTTTGTCTGGAATGTATTTAGTGATTTCTTAAGTGCAGTTTCTATAGTTGCTATTGAAATTCTTTCAGCTATTCGCTTTTTCTTCAATTTCAGCAAATATAGTCCTAATATCTTCTCTCCCATGGTGTTTTGACAGAAGAGAAAAAGTGGTATGTCAAAGAAGCATAAAAGAATTTCAAATATTCGTTTTCCTATTACATCCATCCTTTTATGTCTATTTTTATTTGTAGTATTTTTTAAGCAGAAGACTATATTTGCATTTGTACTTCCTTAGCCACAGCTTGTATCATTGTTGTTGCCTAAAAAAGAGACAACACTTTAGTCAAAGACTTGGAGGCACATTTTATAATTTGTTGCTGCAAAAGGCCTTATTCTCCATTCATTTACCACATAGAGCAGCAGTGTAATGGTTCCACTGCCAATTGAATTGCAGATTTAAATGGTGTAGATGAAGGAAGAATCTAATAGGGGGAAATTACCAGAATTAGGAGACTGATGAGCTATTGGTGAGAATCCTATCTGGCTGTTATCTTCTTACTTGCTTTCAGGCATCATTAGTGCTGTGTGCTGGCTTGTGCTCAAGGAGCATAGAAGGAAACAACCCACCAACAGGCAGGATCACAGACTATTTAGCATCTCACTTTCCAAGTGAGATGTAGTTTTCATTCGCCTGTTTGGATACAATACAAACCCTGGTTCTTTTGCTGATCCTTAAAATGATGTAGCTCTGATAGAAATGGCTACACTAAAACTCTAGGAGGTACTAGGGCTGTTGAGCAAATTACTGAGTTTGACCTTGCAACAGTGGTAACTATAGGGCCTGTACATTATTTCCTTCCGTGAACTGGAAGCAGAGGTGGACAAAAAGTAGAAGTGGTACCCAGAAATTACTGGCCTTCTCTGAGAGACCATCACAGAGTTGCTACATATCACCATACCATCTTTAAAAAAACCAACCAAAAACCAAAAAACAAAGCAAAAAAGAAAACCAACCCAGTTCTGCAAAATGTGTTATGATGTTGAGCATCAATTAGTAGTACATGTACATGAAAATATAAACATATCCTACTTACTAACTTCTTCCTGCTTGGGCGAGCAGAAGATGGGTCAAAAGAACAGAGAATTCACAATGGAGATGCGAATTTTGTGTTAAAGCTTTGTAAATTTCAGGACGAAATAATGCTCTTGTACAGCCTTACTGCCACCTTCCCTTTTGTAAGTCACTAAAGTTTTAAAGTCAAAATGCCACTTTCCACTAAGGAGAAAAGCAGTTTTCTACAAGTTTGGGATTTAGTCTTTTTCCAAGACTTATATCTAATTGGGTTTGAATACTACTGAAATCTCAGGATTCCTTCCTTTTAAATGAAATAATGCCATTTTATTGACTCATGTTTTGAGTGACCAGTTAGAAACATAGTAAAGGAGCATGATTTGAGAAAAATATTCATCATCAACCCTCCAAAAGTCTGTGACCTGTAAGGCATTTTCCCAAATATTGAGGAAGGCAAGCCAAAAAGAGGGTTTTTTTTGTTGTTGAAGTTGTTGTTCTCTGCTCTTCTTAGTACCCTGTTCACTTGCAGATTATACATTGGTGTGCTTTATGTAACTACTGGCAAATAAATAGTGACATATATATGTGAAAAAATATGAATTGAACAATTTTTTGGTAGCTACTGGCTTGACAAAGCTACTAAAACTAGAAAAAAGTTGTATTAAAAATAAGAAAATATTAATTTTTTTCATTCTATATAGTTATAAGTAACACCAAGAAATGAAAAGGAAGTTTTATATGTATGGCACACTAAACCAAACTAGGCAGAGTACCAAAGTACGTGCTGTGAAGAAAAGAGAGCTGAAAAAAATCATGCTGAAAGCATGTGAAAAAGTATGCTCAAAATAAACTCCTAAGCTTTTCTAACAGAAAAACTTTGGATCTGAAATGCATGCTTTTCCCCTTCAAAAGCTAAGATTTAGTTTCTGTACTGATCCCCTATATAAATAATCAAGTCAAAAATAATAATAGGACAATATCCAAAAATGCAAACAATTGAGGGAAAATAAGCTTTAGAATGAACATTTTGGAAATATCTGGAAAGAAGTTATAGATATAATTTTTGGATTAATTTCTCCTCTCCTATGCTAAGTCAAAAGCAAAAGAAAAAAAATAATTGAAAGATCACTATTTATTCCTCCTTTGTTCTGAAAGTGTTCAATTCTTTTAAGAGGAAGATTTGCTGATTCATATGGCATAGAGAGCAAAAATGTCCTCAATTTCTGCAGAGTGAAAACATCAGCAATTTTTCAGCATGAAGAGACAGAAAGCTTGACTAAAAATACATAAAAGCACATTTGGAATAAGAGGAAAAACAAGCTAAAAATATTACTTGGATGAGCATAACCTATTTAGGTGTTGTACAACCACTGCTAGATTATGTGGTCCCATATTTCCAGTGCTTTTACAAGGTCATCCATTAACCCTGATTTCTTTTCAAAATGTCTCATTCCAACTGTATTCAGCAGAGCTGTTGTTTAGATGCACACATTTACCTTCAGCTCTTCAGTTCACTTCATCTCTTGATTGCAACCCTCCTCTCAAATGAGTGAATCATCTATGGTGATTGAAATTACCAGTCCGGGAATAGAGTAAAACTCTACATAAACATTTGAGTTAACTTTAGAGAAGTCATGCTGATTTTTCTTTTTTTTTTCATCCTTTCCTTACATGGTAAGGAGAGTATGGACTTAAAACATGTGTGAGCTCTGAGAAACTGCGATCAGTTTCCAGTATTGGAGATCCATATTATGTGAATGGATGAATACAATTATATGGGTTTTTCTCCTATTTCTTCTCTCCACCATCTCTAATATCAATAGGCAGCTATTTTACAAACATAGCTGATACAGTGTTTCAGTGGAAAATAACTATATTGTTCATGTTTGATTTTCTTTTTAAAATAAGAAATAAGCTTCATCACGGCTGGTATAATTTCTAATCTATTGCTGCAATATAGTGAGCTACACAAACCTTCTGAGGTGCACAAGTCTTCAGAATACTTTTAGGATATCCAGAAAAATGAAAAACAAAATAAGGTAGCAATTCTGGTAATCCAGACCATGAAGTCCTAGAAAGCTGAGTGAATTTCTATGAGGGAAAGGAATTCTTGAAGCTTTGAGACTGTCTTCCTGAGTTGGAGGAGCAGGAGAATCACAAGCCTTAGAAAGCACCTGGTCAGACGCTCAAATGCAGAAAAAATACATGTTCTGTTGTCTCTCCAAGTAAAAAGGCTCCTATTGTGAACTAGTTCATGCTCAAACAGCTGTTAAAAATCATCTAGTCCCTGATAATCCTCTTAATGTTACTGTCCCAAAAGATGGCAGAATCCCATGCTTCCTAGAAGTCCAGGCCTGAAAGCATGAAAATTTAAACTAGTTTTCAGAGGCAGATCATCAAATAGGAAATATTTGTTATCAAATAGTGGTTGTATAATAAAATAATTTCTGATCTTAAAAAATATTATTTCCTTGCAAACTTGCAACAGCTACCCTCTTGTCAGCTGATGCATTCTGGGCGAAGTGGTACAAGCAGTCTAGGAAGCAGGAGTGGTAATGAATCATGAAACACAGAGGCAAAACTCCAACACTTGGGGTTAATCTACCGGTTTTCTCCTCATTAATTTATCTCTGTTTATAAGGATGAGACAGCATTTTTTTTTTTGCAAAGGGAATAAAAAGGAACAAACCAGATGTGTCAAAGAGAATGAGTGGATTCTAGATAGTGGAAGATAAGTGATCATTATCAATAAGAATAGTGAAGTTTTATAGTTGATTAACCCCACATTGTTGTAGTCTGGCTCTAAACAGAGAAAATAAATGCAGGCTTAAGAAGAGTAAAAGCTGCTTCTTTTTCCCAGGGCCTTGTTTTTTGGGTTTGGTTTTTGGGTTTGGGGTTTTTTTGTGTGGCTTTTTTGTTTGGTTGGTTGGTTGGTTTTGGATTTTTGTTTGTTTTTGTTTGGTTGGTTTTGGTTTTTTTTTTTGGTGTGTATGAAAATGCAGCATTTTCTTATCTAGGAAGGATGAATTATGAAAGATGTCAAAAGCATGACAGAGATATGCATTTCATCCCTTCTAGCACTTAATAGATCCTGCCTTACTGTGATAGGACCAATCATAGAGACGTGCTTTCCATCTTCATACAGTGCCAAGAAACAAACAGCTTGAGATTTTTGCTGGGAGATTGCCAGCCTCTCAAGGAAGGGATTATTTTGCAGAATAGATGGAATGAGCCACCTTCATGATGCTGAGGTAACCTATTCAGAAAGCAAGAGAAACTTTGAGAATTTACAAAGGCTTGAAACAAGTGGTATTGTGGAGTCTGTTGGTTTGTTTGTTTTTCCAAAATGTTCAGCCAGAAACTACTGTACTAGTTCCACTGAGCCTATTTCACCGAGCATCCCAAACCACAGCCCTCCAGACTTCAGTTTGAGAGTACAGCAAATAGCCTCTTCATAAAAGGTAGGGTCCTTGTTCCATCTCAAGGGAATAAGTTTTCCCACTACAAAGTCAGAATGGATTTGGTTTTGCATAAAATATGATCTGGAGAAAAAGCTCTTTCACAGAGTATAAACTACATCAATCTGTAGCACTTTTGATTGTTTTTGATTAATTAGTCAAAAATCAAAACCAAACCAAAACAAAAACAAACCAAAAAAACCAAAACAAAAAAAAAAAACCCACAAACCCTAAATCAACAAAACCAACGAAATAAACAGCTTTAGGCATTTGCCTCTAGCAAACAAGTACTAGATGCCAAAGTGGCAATAACGATTAGCCATGCTGAATTTCAGAAAGTTAAATGAAACCCTGACTCACAAAACCTGAGCTATTCTCTGAGCAGGTCAGTCCCAAGGGAATCTCTATTAGCCTACTGTGAGCGTAAGTCTCTCCACATTCAAGAGTGAAAAAGGGAAAAGGGCTGAATTAAGATAGGAAGCAATAGAACTGGTGCACAGTGACCCCATAGAGGGGTCTGTTACAAACACAGTAACAACCAGGACAAACATCCCCAGAGGCTTTTGAGACCATGGCATCAAATAAAGTACCTCTGACAGGTTTCTGGGTTGCCAGTTTTTTTGCTAAAGATATATGCTCAAAGTTTTATTACTGAGTCTCCTGACACAAACACAAAAAATGAAAGGAAGCAAATCCAATGGAAGCAAGAGACTGTTGACAAATTTTCAGTGGAGATGTTATCTTCATGGTGAAATCCTGGCTTGCAGGAGTTGGACAGTAATGTTAAGTGGCAAACCATGATGGCTGAATCCACTTCTGATTGTCAGTTGCCAACAGATTTTTGGGTGACGAGGAATTCAATCTGACACTTTCAGAAACATGACTGCCAATTTTGCGAGAAGTATGTTTTGCCTCTTAATCCTCAACTTTATCCACTGTCCTTCCCAGACAAGCCAGTTTCTATAAAAAGCTGCGAGGATCTTCTTCAGTTTCCCAGTGATATTCACCTGTAATCGCCAGCTGAGTATATATCTATAAAAATATAGATATATATGTTTATAGATATATACGCAGCTTCTTTTCAGGGCATATATATCTATAAACATCAAACAGATTTCACTTATTTTTTTTCTCTCAAAAGTATTAGGAGTCTTGGAGTGGTTTATAGAAGATTCTCTTGCAACTATTAGGTAAAATTGGTAGAGCAGCCAAAGAGATTAATCTCTGTATTTTTAATCTCAAAGCTGAAGGGAGGTATTCCAAAGCACATGTAGAAAAATACAGTAATAAGCAGCAATATATAAACAGCTATATTTTGGATTTTGACTGTTAATAATACATACTCCTGGCATACACTTTTCCCCAAATCATATGGTGTCTTCAGGTCACTAATACTCTGTGGAAATCCTGAAAGTGGAAGATAGATGGGTCAAAATACATCCACAGATTTACATTTTGGAACCTGCTTAGCTGCTACTCAGCTGCCACTGACTAAAGAAATTCTATAACATTTTGAGCCAAACCATTGACATAAGGGATTCTTACCACTGGCAAATTTCCTGATATCTCATTTTAATTGTGGCATCTGTTAAGGCTTCTCTTTTCAAAAAAAAAAAAAAAAAGAAAAAAATCAGAACGTCTCTGGATGTTATTGCATGGATATTTTCAAGATTCAGCTGGTATGAATACTTACTGGAAATGCTAATAACCCCCATGGACGAATAATGAAAACATAGGAACATATCTCTCCTAATTTTTAACTCAAAATATTATCTTCTTACACATTCACAGCTTAAAAATTATCAAATGGTCAATAAAAAACCACATTTTTTTAATTATTACTCTAAAACCAAATTAAAACTCTTTCCCTTCTTCAGACTGTGTCATATGTAAATTTCATCTATATATTTTAGGTGCTTAAATGTGTAGAATGACTAGCAGAAAGAAAAAAGCATATGAGATTGCCAAAAGCTATGATGCCTTGATATTTTAAAACAATTATGTCTGCAAAAAATAACACATAGGATTATGTGTAGGTCTATTCGTGGGCACAAGCTGAAAACTGTCATGAGCCAAAGTTTTTTGGTGAGGTTTTATGGGGATAGAGGGCTTGGAGGAAGATAAGAAAGAGGGTGTGGTAGAGAAAGTCTGTTATTTGAAAAGATGAAAGTATACCTAGAATGTTTTAAAATATGACATCACTTTTTCCAACTTGAACTTTAGACAGCATATTGACATTAAATCAATTTGGTACTATGAAAGGACTTTACTTAAGAAAGGAAGAGAGAAATCTAAACTGAGATTGAAGTCTCCCTAGGCTCCATCTTGCTTTATTCTCAATAGCAACAATGTCAAAAAAAGACTATCAAGATCAAAATCCCAGAAGGGAGTAATTTTTTTTCCTTTGAAAATTTCTATGTTTATGAAGACATTGTTTGGGTTTCTGCCTTTAGAGTATTAACTAAACTTTATTTAGGAGGAAGGCACAGAGTGTGCCAGGAAACAGGAACGAGTCTCCTTAGTCATGGAATTTATTCTGAGTTGTAGTGATGTGTGAACTTGAAGCAACTTATCAGCTATGGTCAAACTGAGAGAGAGGTGAAGTACTGCATTCTCAGCCTCCTAGCAAACGTCTGACAAGTAGAAATAGTTTATGAATAATAGCCAATGCAGCATGCTCAGATTTCTTATTTCATCTCCCTCCTTGTGTTATAAATCCACACTGGCATGAATATAATTTTTACTTGCTAAGCCTCCTGGGGAAGGGAAATAAATAAAAATTAGCATTTGAACAAAAGAATCGATTTGAGATCTGCATTAAATGCTTTGTATTCACTGTGTGATGGATGTACTGCCTCTTTCTTGTGGCTTAGAAGTTATTTAAAGGTCCAGCTGAAATGAGTTTCATAATGAAGGAATACATGAAAACAAATACAGCAAAGAGCCATTGTGCTGTCCCTCTATCTGACTTACAGGAGTCAGATAGAGCAGTAAATGGGATGCAGTAAAGGGAAATATGAGCAGGAGGATGCTTCAGAAACATTGACAGGAGATGTAATAAGTAAAGCAAGACTGTCAATAGATTCTTCAGAAAACAATGACAGCAGGATAAGCAGCAGCGCAAGCCCTTCACACCAGTTTTTGTTTTGTTTATTTCTTTTATTTTTCCCAGCTGGAGCTTTACATACTTGGATGGTTTTGAGCATCTTGAAATGCTGATCATTCATGCCTTATAAAAGCAGGTCCAAATACAAGAGATGTTCAATGCATTAAAAACAAGGTAATATCTGTTAGAAGTTTTTTATATTTTCCTAAAGTAGCTGCAGGTTTATTTTTTCTAGGGCACTTTTTAACTTTTGCAGCTAAGGTCCAGTTCTATAGGATCTTTATCTATGTTATTGGAGTTACTAACTGAGAGAGCTCAAAAAGGGGAAAGAAATTAAAATCACAAAACATCTAGAGGGGAAAACAATCTAATTGCAAATAAGACAAATTAATTCTTCACTCATGTTTCCTATAGGAAAAATGTGAAATTCCCAAGAAAGTATCCAGGAAAGTGCAAGTAGTCTAAAATCTATTTTTCAAACCAATTACTCAGTCTTCTAATCAAAAAAATAATGGTAAAATACAAAGTGAAGAATTAAAATGTACAGAAAAATTAAAGAAATGAATAATTTTAATCTTCCCTCCCCTTCATTAAGAGAAGCATGTGGATGAAAATAATGATAAAATGGTGACTACCCTGAACTTCAGTGATAAAAATGAAGTTTATACAGAATAAAATTGTGTAAGTTGACATTACGGATTAATGTATAGATCTATTCCCACTCAAATACACTAAACCTACCTGAGCAAAAGATAGTGAATGTACCAGCACTAGAGAAATATATCATTTCCATCAGTAATGGTGGGAAAACAAGGAAGACTACAACAGGCAAGTAGAGAAGGCAAGGAGTGAGTCTTGTCAGGAAGGCTGGAGGCAGACGCAATGGGGAGCTGCATTCCAGGAGTGCATCCCCACCCTGAACACTAACGATGCTGAGCCTCCCTGCCGTGTCACATGGGGAGCAAGGGGGCTTAGTCCTGACTTGTGCTCTAGTCCATGGTGAAAGGAAGAACAGGAACTAAACCAAATGCAGATAACTAAAGTATGGATTTCTGAGAGCTGAAAGTGATAATGGAACAGGAAGTGGAAGAGGAAAGTCAGATATCATGTTCCACTGCTATTTGTTTCATTTGGAAACATCTGGACTGGGAAGACTCTTAAGATTTTGTAATGTGCCTTTAAATAGGTGTTTCCAGTCTATTTCCTTTTGTGTGCTGGTGGTGTGATCAGTTCATTCCCTTTCACCAGGCACTCAAGACAGGGGGCAAAAATCAAGATCCCATTATTCTGAGAGGGTCATTGTAATTCTTTCCAGCACATTAGGCACAAATATATTTGTAGACAATTCCATAATTACAGAACATCACTGAGGATTTCACTAATTGATGTAAAGCCAAAACTGTGCTTTATTAATGCCATGCAAGCAGTAAAGTTTCTCTTTAATGAAACATGGGACAAGACTTGTAAGCTTTCATTTATATCCATGATAAAATTTTTCAGTGTTTTACTGGTCTACATATGATCTATATGTATGTAAAAAAACCCCAAACAATGCCAAATCAGAGAATGAAGTGCCTTTGTGATTCCTGTTGGAGAATTTCCTGCTAGAGGCAAATATTGACATAGTGGTGGCCAGGCACCAAATATGATAAAACTGTTGTCCTGGTGAGTTTTCAGTAACACCTTCCCCCCACAAACACCCCAGTTCCATGAGAATCTTCATCTCCCATTTTAACTTCTGTATCCAAGACCATGTTTAGAAATTGCCGTGGTTTATCCAGTATAACCTGCCTTAACCAGTCTGTGCTAGGCATAAACTATGAATCAATTTTTTCCTAACACAGCACCTTGAAAGGCAGCTCTAGGAATAATATATTAGAATCACTTTTTTTAGGTAAAAAAATAATCTATTAGCTTGATACAAATCCTTGCAGTTTGTTTTCAAAATAAGGTACATAAAATTGCAGTTAGTTTATGGATATCAATTTACAATTGCTATTACAAGTCATTAATTTAAAAAATCAAATGAAGTGCACCCTACCAGTGCAGAAGCCCCAGCAAACAGAAATGCACATTAAATGCGGAAAATTAAAGTTTTATTTTAAAAAAAAGGCACAGTGCTTTGCTGCTCTTGTGGTATCAGAGTAGTGATGTTGATAAGTGAGTTATGATATTTACCTCATCTGCCCACGACATATACACTATGGGATATGGTGCTTATGGAATTATGCATGACAGTTCTACAAGCTCCAAAAAACATTTGTTTCTCCTTCATATGATTCCATCAAAGGAATTAATAATGATTTATCTCTTATTGTAAGGATTTATGCCTTCAATAAAACTGAAAATAGACAACTTGAATATGGATCATACATATTCCTCATCTGTAACTTTGACACTATTTCCATTGCTTTTCATTCCATTGAGTTTGACATTTTTTTTATTCAGTTCTTTCCCTGCTGCTGGTTTCATTTGGCTGATGTTAATGTATCTTTTGTATTGTATACCTGTACTGAAATGATACCTTTGGTTATTTTTCTTTCATTATTTCATGGATGTGAAAAACTGGGGGTTGGTAAATACTTCAATGAACCTAATCAGACATTACAAGGTCCTCTCCTTTCCTCTAGCATCCTGACTAGAGGTGTGACTTCTGTGTTTCTTTGACACTTTTAATATTTTTCTTTTAAAGTTTCCAAGCTCTGAATTTATCATGGTATACGACATATTCAGATCAGTTCTTTCATATTACATTAGGTTTGCAACTAAAAGTAAAGCAGATTCCAACTATTTTGCAGAAAAACATGGCAAAGAAAGTGGATATGTAGCAACTGTTAATCCTTTTGGAGTTCAAATAAAGATAGAATCCTAAACCAAAACTTTAAGTAGGTTAAAATATGCAGTTTTCTTTAGCAGGAAGCTTTCAACTGCCAGCAAAACTGTCTTAGTGCATTTGAGGTATTCTGATTTATGGTAAGAGCTGTGAAGCCACAGGCTCTACAGACAGAACACATATTTAGAGGTTAAGTCAGGTCTGCCCTCACTATGTTGCACTACTCTTATGACTGCAGCACGGTTTTTGAATGATTCTTATCCTTGCAGCACTTGCTGAACTGTGCCACAAAATCTTGTACAGACTTATCCTGGAAATGGAGTTGTAGCTAAACTACATTACAACTGTATCTTCAGCTGTACTTCTGTAATATTTCCCTTCAATGCTCATCTAGGTGTTGGTATTCATCTTCTGTCTTTGAATTTATGCTTTAATTTTAAGGCCCATGGAATGGGAACAACATTAATTTTATGTTTATATGCAAGAAATTAAATCAGATCTTATGATGTTGTCTTGTATGCAAGACTACATTTTAGAAATATGAGAAAAAAAAATTGAGAATAGTAGTAATCACAATAAAATAACCACACTGATTAAAATGTAATTCTACCCTATGACTGCATGTTGATCATTTCATAAATTAATTTTGGCATTTCCTGAAGAAATAACAGATGTTGCATGTATACCATGTTGTGTGCTTTTGAATGCTACAGACTGAAGTGAGAAAAATTGTTCCCAAAAGTTTAACCAAAGAAACATCTTTCACACAAGTGCTCATAGGTCAGTAAAGAGAGAAACAATAGGCAAGGAGATTTCAGAGAATAAATCTGTGGTTCTTAAATTTTTAGCACTTCTGTATGATATTTGAAAATCTGTCTGTCTTGTACCTGTCACACGGTGCTTGGACATCCAGAAGAATAGTCGGCGCTTACACAGTCCGTTTTTCTCAGACATCTTTAAATGCTCTACAGACATGAAAGCACTGAATCTCTAAGGTGCTGTCTGAGGCTGAGAAACACTGTTATTTCAATGATTCCACTTACTTATTTTATAATTGTATAGTTTTCACAGAAAACCTGTAACATATTAACACTGGAATCTAATGGTGTAAACTGTTAGTCCTAAATTCTCTTCAATAAATGTAAGTTCTATATTATTAGTATCAATAATATTGCATCTGTCTTTACTATACTTTTAATCATAATTTATATAATGAAGAATGTGAAGCAAATTAATGCATGTATATTAAATCTCTTTTGGAAAGAGAGATTTCCTAGTCGCTGCCCTGCATTGATTTTTAACTACTCCTATAGTTGCATGTTTCTGTAGAGCTTCAATTTTATTTAATTTCCTTTTTTGTTTACTGTTAATGAATATCAAGACAGCCTTTTAGATACAGATTCTGCCACATGACATTTTCATTTAAAGACAGTAGTAGAAAACTTTGAGTGGTATTGAGAAAAAAGGCCCTTGAGTGTGATTACTGTATTAGAAAATCAATATGGTTATCTAGTCTTTTATGTCTAAGAGGAAAACAGAATCACTTTCAACCATTAAAATAGTTACAGTGAAAAAAATATGAAATAGCACCTGCTTATCATAGGACTTTTCTTCTGACTTTTCATTTCTTTTTGTTTGTTTTATACACTTAATATATTTTGCTTTTCTTATTTAGTTTTATCCTGCCTGCATAGCTGCCAGTAAGCAATGCATCTCCTAAAGAAGATAGTTACATATCAGAAAAATTGTTTTCAGGACTGGGACCTGTTTTAAACAGAGTGAGATCTGCCATAAAATGTGGTTCAGCTCCCTGGCCCCAACCAATACCATAAGCTTCCAAGGAGAGCAATCACATAGTCTCCTCTATTTCCTAAAATTGCACATCCTATGTTAACAGTTTGTTATCCTGTCTGAAAATAATTAGTCTATTCCCCATTCTGCTGAAGGAAACAGAAGTGCAAAAGACTTCAAGTGGCCTTAATGCATACTATGAGAGTAAAAATCCTGATACTTGGTGAATGCAACACGTGCCTGCTAATGACAGCTAAATTTAAATACTTTCTCCCTGTTTGAATACCAGCCTTAACTCCCTTACTCAGCTTGAAATCAATTAAATTAATTAACTTCAGAACATTAATTCCTAATTTACTGCAGCCTTCCTGTGATATGAGTGAAGCCTGGGTTCCTCCTCAGCAGATAATATCTTTGTGTTAACAGTCTTGGGCTTCTGGGACACCTTGTGCCCTGCCTGATTTACTGCGCTTTTGGGTTTGGTGGTGTTTCATTCACATTCACTTTCGAGCTCAAATGCTCAAAAGGTCTGGATCCTGCAATACCTACACCCTTGGCTTTTAGGGAGTTTGAAGGACTGGAAGCTTAAGTAAGATTTGAAAATCTTTGGAACATGCAGATGAAGCAGAGCTGTGCTGCAGCAGGGAATACACCTTGGCAGGGCAGCTGATGCCTGCGCTTCTCCGTTCATCTACACAGGTGGATAACAAGTACAAAGTCTTGTCAGGGCAGCACGACCTTTCCCAGCTATTAAGTCCAAGTAGGAATATATGCAGTAGCTGGTAAAAATACGGACTCTGAGAAGCTTTGTAATAAAAAAGTCATGTTGCATAACCACAAATGGGCATCTTGGGACCATTAACTATCAGATTTTACTCTTTCCAGAGCTGTTGGGTTTCCTTCCTGGTATTAGCCACCAAGATTTTTTAGTTTGTTTGACTCCTGAGGCAGATACTGACAGTGGAATACATACCATATTAAAGGAAAAAAAGTCATTGAGAGACCTGGTGAATTTCTTTGTGTCTGATTTTTGAATTGTCCTAGAACATCATTTATGTATAAATAAAAAAATAGAGGAACACAAATTTGGGTATTACTGTAATAAAATTTCAGATCATTCTGCAAAGCCTGCATATCGGTTTCTCTGCTACAGGCAGATGGATGTACACAGGGCATCTGTCAAAATGGTGTTACAGTGCTTAAAGTGTTAATGTTTTTGTAGTCTTTGGAAGCAGAGTCATATTTTATAACAATCTTATGAGGAAAGTGAGTACTACCATTGCTTTTGATGTTTTAATCTCAGAGCTATAAAATAGCAGTTTCCAAACGTGAGATTTTTTTTTTAAAATAACGTCTTGTATTTGTTCTGTAACTATTAACATTAACAGCCTAAGGACTAGAGGCTGGAATAGCTTCTGTGTCTCCTCCTTTCATGACTGTTGCAGAGGTTTAGTGAGCATTGTTTCTGCCAATGTGCTAGGACTGCTTCGTGATTGCTGTTGAAGCATCATAAAGTGTGTCTTTCTCAAAGTACACTTACATAGATCATTTTTAATTTTGTAGGTCAGCACAGGTTTACAGCAGGTCTTGTCTTTTGTACGTAGAGGATCAAACAGGTATATAAACATCCATTCCTGTTTTACTGGTGGGAGATTTCAACAGGCTCAGACCCTTGGCTTTAGCCAAAATGTTCTTTGATATGGAAAATTGCACTGATTGGCTTTAAGCTTCTTCAAGCAGTCCCATTCTGAAGCTTTACTGGCTCCCACCTAGCCTTGGTTCATTTTCTATCTGAATCCCAGGTTGCCCACGATTACCACAGTACAGCCAAAGTTTTCATCATTCCAAGGGACTTTAGGATCATCAGTATGCAGGGTCTTCTTTTTATCTGACAACCATCTGAAATGCCATCTTGAAGGAGATGCCATCACACCCACTATTGTGATCCTGTGACATCTATTGATTCCCTGCTGCCAGTTAAAAGAGCCTTGAATTGTCTCTGAGTGCTACAACTCTGCAACCCCGAATTCTGCAACAAAGGCTCTCACCTTCAGGTTATAAACCAGGTAAGGACTACAGACATTGAATAAAAATGTAAGCAAATTGTTAACAAAGTGGGCAAAACTTGTTTGTAAAAACATTTGTAAATTCGGAGAAGAAATGCCAATATTATTTGTCTTTGTAAAACACCATAATTAAGATAAGAAGTATAATTTTGGCTAATTTCTATAAAATGTTTTAATTATTTGGGTTCTGTCTCCACTTTATATTCAAACACTGCTCCATGATGTAGTTGAAGGCACATTAATATTTTTTAAAGACATGTTAATTATTATCCAAATCCACAACTGTTATTCGCTTGAGCAATTACTTACATGAAAATTATTTGGTAAAGACAGTGAAAGATACTTGTTTGCATTTATTTTAAGGAGATATTTGATGGAAAAAAAGATTGTAGTCATAAGCCCAAATGTACAACTAGATGAGCAACATCTTCATTAAAATATTTGGTAATTTGAATGCAGATGTTTAGAAAGGCCATGCGACACTTTATGCAAATTCATGTATGTTGTTCTGGAAATTCTTCAGAATAGTCATATTTTAAAGGGTCTTTATGGGAAAAAGCTCATTTCAAATAATTGCTGTATTTTTTGTACATCTAGCTTAGCGTGAGGTCAGGACATAAACACATTTTATATATATATGTGAAAGATAAGTGAGACTAGGGCACAGTACTAGCAAGCTATTTAGTATTTATTAGTGCCTATTTACTATTTATTAGTGCCTTCTCTATTTAGCTTTGCTGTGTGTGAAATGGTGCTCTTCGGGGCAGTATCTTTGTATAGCTGAGAGGACAAAGAATTATGAACAGGTAGTATGAACAGAACTACTGCAAGTTTTTTACTTTGTTATTAATTTGCTTACATTTTATTCAGTATTATTGGAAATTTTCCCCCGGCTAACATGGTCAGCCTTCTCACCACAACCAGTGGCAAGCAGCACTTACCCTGAGGCTCATGCTGTTACAAAACGTTAATACACAGTGGCAGTGCCCTTATATCACTACACCTACAGGACTAAAAGAGTAAAATAAGACTAACAATAACTTAAAGCCACAGCAGACCCAGGGATTACTTCTGTCATGGACAGATACAGCCTGTGCCACTTGGACTTTGGGAAATAATGCCTGACCCTGTTTTATTTGTCACTGTAGGTATATTCTTACCTTTACACTACTAATCTAATACTTACAAGCTCGTGGTTACTTGCGGACTAAAGTTTTGCTGCTTTACAAAGCAGACAAACAGGAAACAGACTCTTGAAATGAGTATACAGCTACTATCTCAGGGACAAAATATGCATGCTCCATCTGTCTTTTAATATGGTTGTTAAAGAAATCACTTGCTCACTTAGGAAAAATACAGAAAAGTAACCTATCAGGGGAAAGAAACATATAAAGTCAATTTTACATCTGAGCCAAACAGTGTACTTCCAGGCAACTTGCGGTACGTGTTGCATGGAGTCATTATAAAAAGATTGCAATTGATTTTTTAAACTTTTATTTTCTATGTATTTATTTTTATTTCATTATTTATGTCCAAATATTCTACTGAGGGTAAGTGCTGTTTTCCAAGCAGACATGTAGGCTGAAGAAATAATTCAGTCTCTTTCTCATTTGGGGTTTCATTACACCTAGGGGGTGACCTAGTTCAACCCAACTTAATTTTTAATATCTCATGAAAACACTGCCCAGGGTTTATGGCTGAATGCACAGTGAACAGATGAGTTGGCCCATGATTTGTGATTAAAATTATATTTAATGAAAACAAACAAATACAGATGAACTTGATCAGAAAAAGAAGAATGAATAGATCAGTCTTTAGTCAGTCTCTGAAGTGAGAGAATGCTTGCAGCTGCTTATCGTGCTCTCTGGGCTTAATTGACTTTCTGACCAATTTACTTCTGCCTTTAATTGCAGCACAATATAGTATTCCACAATCCTTATTTGTTCCCTTATTCTGAAAATAGTGCTACTGGTTTCCATGAGATTGTACCTATGGCAGGGAATCGTATCAGAACTGCTAGAATTGTTATGGTGCATATATCAGAAACTATTATATTGCATAATTTTGGAGATAGCCTAGATTCACTTGTCAGAGAGTTTACTTTAACTTTCTTGTCTTTCCTTCTCATATAAATATTTTTAATGCAATGTCTTAAATTTACCACCACTGTCAGAGCTTTGATGATCCTTATGGGTTCCATCCAGCTTAGAACATTCTATAATTCTATAATAACATTATGTGTTGCTACACATTTATGGTCCAGAATAGGTAACTACAATTTGGTCCACAATGACATTATGCTGCAGGTAGTGGTTTTGTTGGAAGGGGATTAAGAGAGGCTTTGGGAAGAGGGTTGCATGGAAATCCAGGTTTGCACAGATATTTAATGTCTCAGTGCATGTCCACTTCAATGATCTAAGTGCAGACAATGACCTCTTACTGCACTACCCGACCCCCTGCCCCCAAAAAAAAACCCAACCTAATTTCTGAAAAATAAATTGGACAGGTGAATAAATTATTATCAATAATCTTAAACCATGCTGGCTTTACATGGTTTATCAAGGTGTCCCCTATCAACAACTTCCTTTCGCTGTATTGGCAGAAAGAAGGTGAAAGAAAAGCAAACAAGCAAAAGGGCTCCACACCAGCCTGAGGCTGAAGTAAATGTATTTTAAAACGATGCCCAACCACTGTGACAAGAGCAATGTGCTGTAAAGAGGTTGGCAGCATCCAGCTGGAGGAATTAAGTCTTGCTTGTCTGGCAAACACTTAATAACTTTTTGCAGTGATGATGGGAATGATTAATCCAGATCTGCCTGTAGGATGTCTGTTACCAAGAAAGGCATATTTAGGAAGTGTCTTTTTTTTCTCCTAACCAGTTCATTATGTCCTGAATGCAAAGAAATAAAACTTCAAAGTACAGTGAAATAAAAGTTCTCCAGTTTTGTCGTAGAATTGATGTTTGCCAACTGTGGGATAATGCACAGTGCTAAAACTGAGAATCTTTCACTGAACAGAACACTCAGGGATCAGAGTTTACATCACTGTAATTTAAGCACTGTCTTAATTATATTAGAAAAGGAAATTATTTCCACACCCCTTACTATTATGTGATTTCTCTTCTTGTATGAATCTCAGGTAATTCTAACAAAAATGCTCATTCACACATTATGAACTCAGAAGGTGAAAAATAGTTCCTCCACCTTGTGTGTATGAGACCTTTCATTTTACAGCAGGAGACTTTCAGTTACGCCATCATTGCTAAAGTCATATTCTAAAAAATGAGAAGACAAAAAAGTGTTAAAAATCCCCAAAATATATGTAAAGTATTTCTGATACTTTTATCACAATGTTACTGTTCTGCAGGTACTAAACTTTAAAATAGATGCCTTTAATTTTCTTTCTACTAGAGCTGTGGGCATTTGGGAAAGCAAGCTTTGTAGGTTGGTTATCTTTTTTTTATATAAATAAATTCCTTAATTAATTTAATTTAATGAAGCTCATAAAATGTAGCAGCAACTTAATTAGAAGCAACGGAGAAAAAAATATTTAAAATGAGGCCAATGTGAAAATAAATCAGGAGGAAGACACTACAGAAAATAGAAACAAGCATTTCTACAATAATCCAAATTTTAGGCTGAGTGTAGCTAGTGCCAGTCAGAGCATGCAAATGGTGAGATCACATTTACACTTTCTGTGAGCTTGAAGCAATGGTAATGTGGACCAGCTATACAACCAAGAGCAGTGTTTGTGCTAAGCTTTGGGATACATATTTAAACAAATGGATTTTACTTTCTTGATGCATTCTTTGCAAGGGAAATTATTGTGACAAGGATTTATTAGAGACTTTATTTAGTAGAGAGACTATCACTGTAAGGTGTAGCTAAATTCAGATTTAGGTCCTCAGGGTGGAAAGGACAGCTCAGTTTTCCATACTGATGCAAAACCCTTTAGGAAATATTTTGAGGCACTTCTTTTCAGAAGTATTATTTAGTTGGGTAGGAAAGTGGAACTTTGGACTCCAGAGTTTCATTGGTATATCTGCCAGTGGGAGGCCAACTTATTTTCCTTGAGTCTTAGCACGTGAAATTTAATTGCCTGTTTTTAAAAAGTGCTTTGGGAACAGAAGTTCTCATGCTTGGTTGATTATTTCTGGTTCTGCAGCACAATTTGCAGCCTGTACACTTTTGTCAGCATAACTGTTTGTGGGACTGTGTGGAAAAGCAGATTCACAAAATGATCCAGGTTTAAAAGAAGCCTCCAGAAGGGTTTGTTTATTTAATTCTGATCATGATTTGAACCATCCAGTTTATATGAAGGCTCTTAAAACTGTTATCTTGAAACAGCTGAAGAGGCAATAAAGTGATAGTTGGACAGGATGGAATGGTTGGGGCTGAGAATATTGGGAATTTTTAAATCTGACTTTACCACGAGAAATGTTTTGGAAAAATATACAGAAGAGTTTTTCATAGTTGCTGGAAGGGATTTCACTATCTTCCACTATGTTCCATCAGATGACAGGCTGCCAGTTGTAATATTAAATTTTGTGTATTGTTACTGAATGCATCACTTTCAGGGAAAGAAAAAAACAACAAAACATCAAAACAAAACAAGCAAATACAAACCTATAATATTTAATTTTCCCTACCTACAGATATCTTTTGAGCTGATTGATGCCATTTTCTAAAATCAAAGACTTGATTTGATTAGAACTTTCAGTATCTCTAAAATGTAAACAGTTCTAAAATTTTTGGCTCTTAAAAATGAGTAAATGAACTGATAAGCAAATTGTGACTCTTGACTGTGTATTTTTGTAGCAGTGCATTTTTTTGTAGCAGTGTATTTTTCTCCCAGACAGAACCATGGGAAAGTAGAACTGCCAAATTATTACACTGCATCAGAATATCGTCAGTCAAAGATAAAATTACAAAAAAATGCTATTTCAGAAGTCATGGAAATACCTTAAACTTTGCTATGAGATTTGTGCTTCTCTCTCTTCTCTTCTCTTCTCTTCTCTTCTCTTCTCTTCTCTTCTCTTCTCTTCTCTTCTCTTCTCTTCTCTTCTCTTCTCTTCTCTTCTCTTCTCTTCTCTTCTCTTCTCTTCTCTTCTCTTCTCTTCTCTTCTCTTCTCTTCTCTTCTCTTCTCTTCTCTTCTCTTCTCTTCTCTTCTCTTCTCTTCTCTTCTCTTCTCTTCTCTTCTCTTCTCTTCTCTTCTCTTCTCCTCTCCTCTCCTCTCCTCTCCTCTCCTCTCCTCTCCCTCTCCTCTCCTCTCCTCTCCTCTCCTCTCCTCTCCTCTCCTCTCCTCCCTCTCCTCTCCTCTCCTCTCCTCTCCTCTCCTCTCCCTCTCCTCTCCTCTCCTCTCTCTCCTCTCCTCTCCTCTCCTCTCCTCTCCTCCCTCTCCTCTCCTCCCTCTCCTCTCCTCTCCTCTCCTCCTCCTCTCCTCTCCTCTCCTCTCTCTCCTCTCCTCTCCTCTCCTCTCCTCTCCTCTCCTCTCCTCTCCTCTCCTCTCCTCTCCTCTCCTCTCTTCATTCTTGAAAGTACTAAGGCTTAGACAAAAGAGGGATTGTCAGAGAACATTGTTGAATAAAGCTTTGTGTCCCCCAGGGCAAGGGAATGGAAAAGGAGAATAAAGAAAGGAAACACAACCTAGATGTGCAATGAAGGAACAGCAGGCACACTTCTGAAGCTGGCAGATGACAACCAATAAAAATGTCATCCTTTGGCACCAGTGCCCCAAATGATTTTTTTTAATTGCTCTGGATGACCAAATTGCTGAACCATGATACAGTATTTGTTCAATAAAAACTAATAATAAGATGCATCTGTGATGATATAAAAGCACACTGATGTCTGATGACATCCGTGCCCGAAGAGACATATGGATATTAATGGTACAAGTCTTGTTTTCCCAAGTTAGTGTTTCATATGGCCAAGAGATTCTTAAGCATCTTTCCCACTAGGCAGCATGGAAGACACTCGTGATAATACTCATGGCAGAAATTAGTTCAGCAGACAAAATAATTCAAGTAAGTAGGGCTGGGGATTTTTGTTTCTCTCTCTTTTTTTGTACTGCTAACTTGAATTTCAGGTTTTAATTAGAGCAAGAGCTCAATCAGAACTCATCTGAAACTGTTGTGCTGCAAAGCAGAAACCAAAAAATTGTGTAGCTTTTGCTTGGACTGATAAACTGTGTTTATTGGCATAAAATATCTGTATATTTCTAGTGTGTTTTTTCAGACCATGGTTGAGATTGAGTTTGTGCCTAAATTTACCCCGTTTGCACAGCCTATGCACTAATCCTGTCTCACTGTCCTTACTTCTGTAGTGCTTGGGTCAGTGAAAGGCTGGGATGTGGGTGCAGGCATAATAATCCTGGTCTCTGCAGGAGTGAAGTGATACTGTGTTGGTGCATCCTTATTAACACTTTTTTCAAGCATTTGAGCTTTTCCGTTCTGCTCCAGAAGAAAGACAAACAGGTCAGGTTAAACTACAGGTAAAGAGAAGTGGGAAAGTGTTCACATAAAAATATGTTGCCCTGGCAGCAGATGAAAGCACTTTTTCTCCACTGTTTCCCTTTGGAATTAAGAATTTTAACCTAATCATCTGTGATTTACATTGATCTGACTGATTGTTCTGGAACACAAAGGAGGACAAGGCCTCCCACAAGGAGACTAGCTTAGTGCCCTTCCCCTCTCCTTCAAGACACTATTGGTACCCTAATCCCAACAAAGTAAGGCCAGGACTACAGGATCAGAATGCAAGCATCAGACCCAAATTATGCAAGTCAGCAAGACCTCTGTTTCAGATGCTGCATGTTGCAGAGAGATACATAGCTATCTGTTCTTCGAAGGCCAGCTTTGTCTCATTTATCTGGCATTTCACATGATAGAATCTCAGACGCTGAACACCAGCTTTCTGATGTGAAAGAAATAAAAAAAAGGCTCTGGCTGTGTTTAAGGGTTCACAGGCACAGAATAGTTTTTAATCTAACCCCTAACCCCTGTAATATATTACTGCAGTTTAAAAGGCAAATGAATTAAGTTTAAAAATAATCCTAACAGGGAATTACACTGGTAAAATGATACCAATTTAATTTTTATGGTATATTTCCCCATATATGTCCTAACTTTTTTTTTTTTAATTTACATAACAAAAAGTTCTGGACTAAACTTAAAACTAACAGTTGCACAATATGACTTTCCAGGAGTTTCATAATATGCATACAAATGTCCAGTTCCCAGATTACTTCATTTTATGTCCAGATTGCCTCTAAACGTGAAGAATGAAAACTGAGTTTCAGTTCTGTATATAGCATGGCTTCTTTGTCAGAGCTATCACTAGTAAAACCTGACAATAATGCACTTTTTTCTTCAAATGTTTGGAACGCAATCATCTCGCCTTAAAATCAATACAAATTTTAACATTGAATTGTAGTGAAGAAAACTCTTTTAAACCCCTAAATTCTAAGGTCTTCCATCTGCTTCTAATAGCGTTCATGGTATTATCTAACTAATAAATTCTTTCTCAAGAGGGGTGAATCCTTAAGGTCTAAAGTGCGTCTTGACAGCTATAGCAGTTCAAACAACTTCAGGTTTTTTGGAATTTAATATGTTGGTGTTGTGAAGTAAACAGCTCTGTAATTTAAAATTTCTGTATATTCCTATATTTTTTGCTGTTAAATCACAAAATATAATACCAGAAATGGGGGTGAGGGGATAGATGTGAACTGACAGATCAAACTGACCATGAATTTTATAAGTAAAAAAAACAAAAAAGGAGAGATAACTTTTAGTCACATACTGATTGCAGTTCAGTCAAATCAGAAATCAAGGGTTTTTTGTTTTTGTTTTTTGGGAGTGGGGGGTGAGGTCTTTTGGGGAGGTTTTTTGTGAGACTTGGAAAACAAGAAAAGGCTCATAATGGATCCCACATTTCTTTATATTTGTTTACAGCCAGAAAAGAGATGCTATCAACGTAATATCTTTGGACTTTAAATCTACTCAGCCACTATATAAAGGGATTTGACGTGCATAGTCTGCTGCTAAGATTTATGGTGAACATTTATTAAAGTATTAAGGAGCAATGAAGCTGTTCAGGGTTGTGCTATTATATATTTTGCTGCATATTTACTAAAAAGGAATGCATAAACATAGTAAGGATTTCAGCAACTAAAATTAAAACTACTTTTTTTCCCTAATGCTTGCTTTGCTTTGAAAATTCTTACATTACCAGATTGGGGGTAGGTGGCAGAGGAGGGAGGGGGAAGAGGCACATTCTTCTATGCTAGAACTTAAATTGAATTTAGGTGGATTAAAACATTTGCTTTGATACGGATACCTTCAGTATTCAAGGCATTTAATGTCTTAAAATAATATATGAATTAAATATTCTGATCTATGCTCACAAAAAGATTTAGGCTCTTAAACCTGAGATATTGGTCAGCTCCCTGTTATCTGCTTTGTGGCCCTGGCAAATGCCTATATTCCAGTATTCCAAGAGCATTTCCTTTTCCTCTTAGTAAAGTTCCTTGAGCACCTAAAAACCTGCTTCTGAATGCTCCCAAGAGTAACTCAGTCTGTACCATGCTAACCATCTAAGGATGAATTCATGCTTACACATTTTCTCGGAGAGGAAAAGAATTCTTCTGCCTTATATGGGGATCACCCACTCTGTCTTCAGCTGCGACTGCTTGTGGGTGCCTAGGAGAGCCTCTACACATTAGAGAAGTGGGCATTACCACCTACTTTCCCGCAACACTCACCAGTTCCTCAGCAATGTGAGGTTCAGAGACTTCCTGAATTTAATTTTGTCTTGTATTAAATAGCTCTTGATGCGCATGTTTTTCTTCCAGATTTTTTAAAAAAGCCTTTGAAGAGTTTCAGCACTCAAAATATTACTGTTAAACTATTGCACATATTAACAAGCTGTTGTATCAAGGAGTATTTCCATTCATTCATTTTGAACCTTCTATGATGATCTTTTTTCTTCTTTTTTTTTTCTTTAGGAGATGGCTCCTATTTATTTTTTCCATGCCACCTCCGATTTTTCAGACCTTCATCATGTTCCCTGTTCATTCTTCTCTTCCTGGCTGAAAGCTATAAATTGTCTACTTTTTCATCATACAAAAGCCATACCATATCTTTGAGCATCACTTCCAGACTTCTCTGTATCTTTTCCATTTTAGCATATTCTTTTGAAACAGGAAGGCTAGAGCTGAATAAGTATTCAAGATTCAGATGTACCATGGATTTAACTATGGCATGCCAAGATTTCCTCTTTTGATTTCTGTTCCTTTTGAAATAGTTCCTGGCCTTCTATTTGCTTTCTCAATAATTATTCATACTTATTCATTATACATATTCATTATACTTTCTGGAATTCGTGATTATGAATTCATGCCACAATCATGAATAGTAATAATTTGTTTAGATCCCACTTATATACAAGTAAACTAAGAATATGGTTTTCTCTATATGCATTGTTTAGTATTTATTAATTTTTAATTTTGTCCTTTTATTATGAAGTTACTCAGGGTTATGAAGTTCTATTTTTCTGCAGACTGTCATATCGCCTTCCTTTAGTAATATATTTGTTACCATAACTTGGTCTCCTCCCTCATTTCGTCTCCTTTTCTGATTAATTTGTGATTATGTGAAACAACACAGACACCAATGCAGACAGATCCACATGTGAGATGTTCCTCTGCTTTAAAAGCTGACTACTCTCACCATATTTCCTATATGTTACAGAATTTTTTACCATGTGAAACGTTTCTTTTCATTCTGACAGCCTAATTTCTTTAAGAGGCTTTGATGAAAGACTTTGCAAAATGTTATTTGAAAATCAAAGCAGACTACACCAGCTAAATGTCTCTTGCCAGTATGCTTATCAACTTGTTCAACGAATTTCACTGGATTTTTGTGACATGAATCACACTCATTCTTCACCAATATACAATTTTTAATCCATGTGGCTCCTCAATTTCATTTTTAGAAAGCATTCTATCAATTTACATGGTAAAGATATCAGATTTATGCATCTGCAGATAAGTTAAGGAGCCTAGGAGGCCAGGGAAGGACAGAGCTTAAAAGCATGGTGCTGTGATGCTAAAACCTTTCATGAAATTAAGCCATATTTGCAGGAAATAAAATTCATACAGAATGTACAGATATTTTTAAACTGAAAAAAAGTTTTGATTCTGATCCCTCAGGATAATTAATGATTCAGACTTTTCATACTAGGGCCTTAACTGGTTATTAATATTCTAAGTGCCTAAATTTGCTTTCTCTTTAATTCCCTGTATGAAAGTTATGTATTATCTTGTCTTCTTGGCTGCTAAGCAACCATAATAATGCCTCTCACAGTCAGCCTAACAGATAGCCCTGACTGCTGTTTGCTTTGTCTAGTAGTGGTAATAGTACATGAATGTAAATAGGAGATGGTAGGGATGGCAATAACAGAACAAATGTCACTGAAACTTATGAGAAATCTAAAGTTTAAACCTTAGGCATCATAGGTAGTTGAGAGAGTTTCATGACAGGGTCTGAAATTGAAGGAAGAGAAGCAATCACTGTTGTGGGAGTGAGCTGGCAACTCATTAATTGTAAATTAATTTCTGTATTTAAGAGCTTATGAGCGGTGTTAATCATATTAGCGTCTGAGTTCTTATAATCAGCAGTGGATTTATTCTCAGATCATCTGACTTACATTAGAAGCATTATTCCCTTTGATTTACTGAGGCACAAAAAGACATGTAGAGCTTGCTTAATTTAGCACCTATGTAAACCTCTATGAGTGAAGAATTAAGATCTTAAAACCCATCCCCACCAAAGATATAATATTTAAAATATTAAATATTAGTATTTTGCAAAAAGGTGTTTCTTTGGTGGGACCAAATGGTAAGGATTTTGTTTTTCATTGATTTTAGACAATTAAACTTCAATCTCATGACTCTGGTTTTGTAGTATCTACCTAAAACTCTAATTGCATTTTTTTCTTATTAATAATTTCCTTATTTTTATGGCCAAGGCTTTGATGGATTTTCTTCAATGTAAGGCAAAGTTGACAAAGCTTCAGCATTACCTTTTGCTTTTTTAAAACTCAAAACTCCACCCATACACAAAAATTCCAGCAAATTTCATTCTTGTAGAAATGATTAAGATCACAAAGCTGTAAACTACATTCTTCACAGTGTCTCTTCAAAAGGGAAACTGTGTGTGCACACTGAAGTTATGCCAGGTAGCCTGCAATCCATACCAGAAGATCAACACCAAAGAGCAAGAGTTGTACTCAAGTGTGCAATGCTTGCTCAGCTGCTGCCACCACTGTCAGGACTGCTATGGTAGTTCTTGTTACCTTACCTATTTCTTACCACTGAAATGAATCCACTGGTTTATGAACAACTAAGCCCTATTAGATGGTAACAAAATTATTCTAATAATATGGTACTTAGCGTGTTATAACAGCTTTCCTCTTCTGAGTGTTTTGCTAACTTTACCAGAAGAAGCTAGAATTCGAATCAATGACCTCAAGGTCAAATGTTCTTTTCACGGAAAATAAATTCTCAAAAAGAAGGTCAAAGAGCACTAAAATCAATTAAGAAAGTACAAGGTGCTAATGGAACAAAGGTAAGATTTCTTTCTACAGAATATAAGCTAAACCTGGAAAAAGAGAGCAAAAGCAAGAAGTGCTTAAAGGTGAGAACATACTATTGAAATACCCTGCATGTTACTTGTGGTTCATTTGCTACCTTATTGTCTGATTTTAGACAATAGTTTATCAAAAGACAGTTTTCTACCTGTCTTTTGACAAAAAGATCTTGCAATTTTCCCATTTACAGTGGGAACACAGTATGTCTGTCTCTATACTTACAGTGATACAAGAATTTGTTTTTTAAATAAGTCATGTTAAAATTTGGTATCAATGCTCCAAACTAAAACAACAGGGTAGGAAATATTCTTCATGTTTCAAAAGGTCATTTCTGACTAGTACTGCTGATATCGATCTTAAAAATATTACATTCTTCTCATATACAACAATTTTATTATAATAAGTACACCAAAACATTTTAAACATTAGTGTCGGTGCATGCTTTTAAAATGTGGGACTTTGAACTACAGATGCAATATCAATATCAGTAAAACTCCTTGGCAGCTCAGTTTGTTATATTTTTCACGTCATAACATCTGACATCCTGTTTTACATGTTTTAGAAAGTGGAAATTTCTAGACATAGATTATTGAAGAACAATTTGAAAGTAATCAATCATCTTTGAAATTAATTAGGAAGTCCATCCAACCTGACAAACTCCCAGGTGCACAACTTGATAGAAGTATATCACATCTTTCTAATAGGTACTGCTAATATTCAACAGAGTTGTTAAGGATGTCCATTAGACAGAATAAAGAGGAACAGTTGGGAATACATAAGAAGGGATATTTGGGTCATTTTTCATATAAAATGTTGTTTTCATCAATGAAGGCTGGGATAGTCAAATAATTGATATTTACAGGAAATTGAATATATGTACGTGAATGATTTTTAATAAGACAGATTACTATAGTTATCATAAAAATAATGGTCCACTCTTTATATAAATGACAATGGAAAAATAAATTGAATAATTGAAAAAATCAACTTATGGAGAAAGTGCTAGGGAGCACAAAGAAGAAATAAATCTCATTTTCTGCAAGGTGCTGGACTGGTCTGGAGGAAAATTAAATACAGTAAAGTCAACAGAATCTGAGGTGCTGAGAAGCTGGAGAGATAAAATCTGTCTTCATCTGATAGCAATTAAGAGTATACAGTATATTCTGGATGCTGTACAGCCTTACTATGCAGATCAAGTCCTCTTATTTCAATTACATATTAAAAATAGAAGATACTAGATGCCTCAGCATCGGTCCTTAGTACTGCTACAAAATTCAATTTATTTTCCATCCATGAAAAGGATGAAAGTTGGGGTTTTTTTTCCCTAAACTACTCAGGTATCTGTCTAAGACTCAGAGACTAATGCAAAAGTCACTGGAAATTTTTCTTCAGAACATTTTTTCTAGGAAAAGAATAGGTGCAGCAAAGGAACCATGGGAATATTCAGCAAAGTCTTCATGAGAATATTTTCTAGAACTGAGCTGGAAATAAGATCTGCTTCAGAATGGATTGGTGATTATAGCACTCAATTGAATTTAAAGCTATCCTTTGCCTCACCCCACTTCTTCCTGACTCAGCTAATAGCCACAACCTGTGTTTCAAATCATTCCTGGCAGATGCCCTACACCCTCCCTTCTTCCAGCCCAGGTCATCAGCAATTCTAAGATGCTTATTCTTTTTGTAAGATAAACAGCTTCTTAAACCTAAGGTTTGCACAAATTAAACTTCTGCCTTAACTTTTGCAGGCACTATATCAAGTGAAGAAAGGTGTATCTGGGTTTGCTCAGTTTCCGTGTCTTTCACTGGAACACTCAGTGCTCACCTGCAACATTTTCTTCTGTTGCTCTGTTAGTCTACAGAAGTGAGAAAAACCTTTCCAGAACTCATTTAGGGATATTTATTTTTAGACAGCTATTGACAGACAGAAGTGTTCACATGAAATAGCAGACTTCATACGAAATGGTGAAAAATAACAATTGGAACAACTAAATTACAAAAGGAGAAAAAAATGCTCACACACTATAGGAAAGAAATGAAAACAATAAATGCTTTATTTTTTTCCATTTTTTAAAAAGCGAAGCTGATGCAACAGTTCATGCTCTAGTGCACTTTGCTCAGTGCCAGAGCTACGAAAAGTAAAAATGGACTCATGTAAATTTGCAGCCTCCAGGTTCTCACTCCTAGGGTACTGCACTCACCAATGATTAGTTCAGAAGCTTGGCAGACAGTAGCGCTTTGCCTGCAACTGTGCCAATGGGAATTACTCAAGCATAGAGACTAATCTCAGATAAAGCAGCTGTGAGGAAAAGTCACAGACAGAAGGCCTTTTAGGGACATACAGCTGAATTCTTAGTTCTTGTCACTTAGCTAGCACATCACAACATGGGTAAAGAACATATATATGTATGTATACAGACCATGATAATGGTATTGGGTTTTTAATCCTTGAAAAGTGTGTAAGTTGTACTTCTAAGCAACATAGCGTCATCACAGATGACTATTTTTAGGTCATATCCTCAGTAGATGAAATCTGTGTTTTCTATAGATCTATGATGGTAATTTCTGTTCATAATCTGGCCTCTTTTTTTAAAGGTTATACTCAAATAGCCAAAATAATATAAGCATTACACATGAGGTGTTTCTTAGCAGAGAGTAAACAGAGTTCAAGATGATTTTGGTGCCTTCACTCCATCTGGAAAATGTTTCCTCTAGCAGTTCCTACAAGAAAGAGATTGACAGACTCAGAACTCAGCATGAGAGGGAAATTTTTGAATTCTCTTGCATTCTGGAGAGCATGTAGGTTAATCACCATCTTAAGATGTTGTGCAGGTAGCACAGCCAGACTGTGAAGCACAGAGATCAGAGGTGACTTCACCCCATGTGAGCTGAATGTAAAGGACAGCAATAACAGCTGAAAATTTAGGTTAAAGTGCCCAGTTACAGTATGCATTGCTACAATTTTAAGGAGGAAGGGAAGTTAGAGAAACGGATAGAGCTATTAACTTTTGTCTCTTCATGTGTTTTCAAAGACCATATGCTCTCATGCAGCTAAAAACAGCTTCCTAACAGCTCTGCTATCAAGGTGACTTTGATTCTAGTTGCCCCAGTCCTCTGTGGTTGCTTTCTGCAGTGCTTTAAACCAATAGGGATCTGTGACATTATTTATTAGAGAAACCGCTGTTCTTTGGATTCTTTAGATCTTTGGGAAGATAGTTCAAAGCTGTCAATCCCTTTAAGGGAGAAATTTAGAAAGGTAAAAAGAAAAAAAACAACATACCCAGGGAGTGATAGGAAGAAAGTAGATGTCAGGGCTCTTCCTTGAATCGTACAAGGCATGGATAATTTAGCATACCTGCTATTTCCTGCAGAATAAGACAAGTAATTAGGTACATATACATGTATAATTTTGAGATGTAGGAATCCACTCACTGCTTCTTTGTGACTTCCGAAAACATCATGGAAGCTTCTCATACTTGTTGACAGTACGTCTCCCCCATTTCAGAGGCCATTGCACTATCTATGCCTACAGATTTTGTCATTCAAGTATGTCATGTCATTGTGTGCAGTTTCCTTAACTCTGGCACCTGTTAAGTAGGGCTGCAGTGCTCACTGGAATATACTATTCCCATAATTGTCTATGCTCACTTAACCCACTTCATGTGATTCCTTTACCTTTTAGCAAATATCTTCACCAAGGCATAACAAAACAGTGTATTTTCACAAAGTTCAGAAGAACAATGTGAGATGTCTAGACAGAGTAATCAGTAAATATGTCTTTTCTCCACAGTAATATTTAGCACTTGAGGAGATCGATGGAATGCTTTACCATAAAAATAGAAACTGTTATTTTTCAAAGCATGACATTTTCACTTTTGCTTGCTGTCCAAATACTTCTCACTGAAAAGTGCCAGTGGCCTAAGCTCTCTACCTCAAATCTTTTAATACTTTCCTTCGTACCATACAACATCTAATGATTGAGAGTAATTTTTAAAGAGTGGCTTTATAAACAGCTTCATTTGATGAAAGGAAAGAGGGATAGCATTCCTTGTTTCTATCTAAAATGATTAGGATCAAAACTAATTTTCAGCATTCATAATTCTCATAATTCAATATATACAGACTATTTTTGGATTAATAAAATTTAAAAATGCTAATAGGAGATAATTGTGGCTTTGCCAGAATATTATTATGCCTAAGATGCTCCAGTTCTGTTTCTCCATAGCATGCTGAGAACCTACTGGCATGCCTTGCTCTTTTGCATAAGCATAAAGCTTAGCCTACAGCATTTTATTTCCCTTTACCATTATCAACAAGAGTGTAGCTATAAATATTAACATTCATGAAATACATTTGTTGCAGAAACATAACCAAAAATCTTCCCTGTCATCTCATGTTAAATTATTACTTGCTCTCTACAGCAGATGTTCTTCTGCCTGTGAGACTGTTCTTGTTTGGGGAGACACTTAGGACCTCATGGAGTCTGATTGAAAGGTGATCAGAGATAGGAGGAGGGTGCATATTAAAGAGTTTCAAGATAGTCAGAGGCCAAGACCAAAATATTTTCTCTGTTTTTAGAAACAGGCTTATTTTATTCTACATATGCAATGAAGCTACTGTGGTAAGTGCAGGGATGATGAATGTTAAATTACAGAAAGCAGCTTCAAGCTATCTATTAGATATCACTCAGTTTGTATAATCTTCTTCAAAGGTTTCAAAAGAACATAGCTATAGGATCTTCAATTATCTTGCTCAGGAAGACTTTCTTTTCCATACAAAGTGCCTGGTTAAGCACATTTAAGGCAACAGTGACAAGTTAAATATCATATAATATGTCACAGCTGTGTTGTCTTATCCAAGCTCATCAAGGAGTGAATCACTTCAGTGTCTCTGACAGACCAAGGTGTATCTTCAGAGCATTGTGAGCGCACAGGCTCACTGCAGCAGAGCAAAGACAGCAGTGTTTTGGCAGCACTTCCTGTGCCAAACCAGTCAGGTGCTCACCAGCTTACACACTTGCATACAAACAGCATCTTCCTGTAGCATTTTGGGGGTAGCATGGCATGGCAGAGCAGAGCACAGCACAGCCCCCGCTCAGGACCTGAAAAGCAGCGAAAAGCCTGATTGGAAGGCTTGCTGAACCTGAAGGCTTCAGCAAGAGAAGCCAGGGACCACAATCCTCTTGAGGGCAGAAGTTTGACAGAAAGGCAGTCTGTTGGCACCCGGTTTTAAACGTAAAGCTTGGTTAAAGAAGCCCTTCAGCCCCACCCACCCTGGCCAAAGTAGTTCCCAAGGAAATGTGTGAGTGCATAGCAGCTAGGTATTGTCAGGTGTTTGGCAGACTGGAGCCTTCCTGACTTTCTGTCAGGACTTTGGTAATGTTGAAATGTGGTGTGTTAAATATTTGATTTTGAGGAATCTACATTCTCCAACAGATGATTTTTCAGCTGAAAAATTTCTGTCAGGTTCTGACAAACTTTCCTGTACTTGGCATATTTGACCTTTCAGCAGCTCTCCTACTAGTTCTGATGCATATGGCTCAACTCAGTGCCATAATGTGCTTCGTTTTTACTAGCAAGAAATTTGTTCCTTTATAGTGAGAGATGGTAGCACAGTATTTAAAATCACAGTCTGCTCTAACTCACAGTGTACCTCTGTTCAGTTTAAGTGTACATCATTTAATTTTCACCATTACTCACCAGGAGTGGATTGGGACATCAATCCCAATTATTGAATTTTCTCAGATGGCAAAACCCAGGCAGACATATTTTCTTGCAAAATATAAATATTATCTGCAAATATTCATCTTGTTTTTTTAATGTGGTTTGAAAAAACAGCAGTGACAACGTTGGCATTGAAATAAATTTAATTCTGTTTCTAATTAAGCAGAAATGAGTACAGAAATTCAATAAAAGCAAGCAGTAACTGGGGGATTGAGTCTGTTACCTTTTTCTATTATGCTATAATCATGTTATATAGAGAGGCTTTCATGACCTTTAGAGCCACTTGAGAATCTAACAAACAGCATCAGGTCCAACTCTGTCAGCAGCAAAGATTTTTATCAATGTAGTACTGTTACTGCCAGTAAGATTTTGTGCTTTTATATGTCATTTTGGCTTAATCTAGAATTTTAAAATGTTCTAACATTTATTTTTATACCATACATTAAGCTGTTGCTTAGTGAAGTAACTGCAACATTCAATATATATATAGTGCATGGACTTATGCCACTAACCTCATCTTGTTTCCATGGTTTTCTCTTGTTCTCCACACATCTAGTCTGTTTTTAAATCGGGTGTTATACTTATCTTTGGGAGGAGGAATTATCAGGCAATCTCAAACAGAAACTGAGAGAACTGGGGCCTTAGGATTGTATTGCTACCTGTTTAACCTGGAATAATCAGCTAAAAGACTGGGAATCTGGATGCTAGGAGTTTATTTATGCTTCTGTAACCAAGGCATTCTATGAACTGAGGCAAATCACTCTACCTCATTAAAAAATGGCATAGTAAAATTTATCTCAAAAGGCTTTGGCAGAGCCACCAACAAAACACTATTTCTTCATGCAGATTTCATGCATATGGTAAATGATTTTCTTGTAGAAATTGTTCTTTGAAAATAGTAGGTTTCCATTTGTTTAGTAAAAGCAAAATCAAAATGCCTTTTACTACCGAAAAAGTTGGCTTGAAACTGAAAAAAATCCTTATTTCCCAGTAAAAATGTGCTTCTAGGGGAAAAAAAGGTATTGGATAAACCATTTTCTGCTAGAGAAAAGATGCTTTGAAGGAATTTTTCTTTATCAGTTCTGGTACTGTATGTCTGAGATATCTTACCAAAACAGACAGCCTAAAATAAAATGTGGGCAGGAGGGAGATGGAATAAATTATGGTAGAGGTAAATTAGAGTGCCATTGGGCTATTGTTCAATGCTTAGGGAAAGAAAAGTTATAATGGTCCAACTGATCTCTAATATTTGTCATAATATTTACATCTGCCTTACAGTAGCATGAAAACCACCAAGGAACATTTGTAGACATTGTATAATGAAAATTCAGATAGTCAATTTATACTCGGGCAAACAAATTTCAAATATCAGAAATGCAGAAAATATGACCAAAAAGTCTGCTAAAATAAGAAATCAATTGCTCAGAGGTTGTCATGTTTCTCATATTTTAAATTACAACAAAAAGTGAAAAAGGCTTAAGGGGAAGAATTTTCCTACATTTCTTTGTCTGTGCCTGTAATCCTGGCCTACGCTGTTGGGACAGATATCAGTGCATGACATCTAGTGGTAGATAAAAGAGATCCATCCATCTGTGCTATCAAGGAAAGGTTCTTAAATTACTGCAGTCACATGTACCCAGGAAAAAGGGAAATTATTCCTGTCTAAAACTGGATGATCATATAAGAAAAATTCATTATTTAAGCATCCCTGGGCAATACATCCAGACTGTACTGGAGAATCCATCTCAAGATGTTGTTCAGTGTTCTCAGCTGAGGGAAATTTTTGGCTTTCTGAATTCCCTTCACTAGGTTTTGTTGTTTCTCCCTCCCTTTCACTTTCATTTTCCTTCCTGGCTAAAAAATACACTTCCTAAAAATGCTTTGATATGTCTTTTAAGAACTGCTTTTTGTGAGAAATTGGTGCTTTACTAAGAAATATTTTTCCAGAGGTTTTTGTAATTTTTCTAATAATAAGACTTTCCTAATTGAGAAAAAAACCAAAATCAACAAGAAAAAAATCCCAGCCACAACTACAACAACAAAAGCCAAAACATCTCCAACCCCAAAGTGAAACTTTTTTCCTCAAGCCTGCAGAAAGACACTACAAGTTCAAAATGGGGAAGATGGAATAGTGTTTTATCTGGACGAAACAAATATATGCTCATAAAGCACCAGATTATCTTATTTTAAATGAGGTTCCAGATGAGTTGGCCTGTAAAGAGAACGTTAAATGGAAAATCTCAGCCCAAAATATTAAAAGAAAGAATAGTGTTGACAACTGAAAACAGCATGTTTACTAAATAAATTCCTGAGCAACTATAACTGGATAGTGCCTGTTGTGCCATTCTAAGTCAGCTAGTATACCTGTCTCCCATGTATTTCTCTAATATAAAATGCATCTAAGTTCTTTCAAATTTAGAGTCTTTGGAAAAGAGTATGTCAACCACAGGGTGGAAATGATGTAGTTTTTTTCATTTGGACATTTTCATGCTAATCCTGATTTAATCTGGCATATTAGACAACCATAAAATGGAAAGGATTTGTGATAGAATGTCCAGCCTTGGAGATGTACTGGCTGCTTTCCACCAAGAGCAGTGAAGCCCAGAGCATGGGAGGCTTAGCAGGTACAAAAGCCTTGTGGCATTGCAGCCCTGTGTATGAACAAACAGGGAAAAGTCAGGGCTGAGCTGGGCTGATAGAGGGAGGCAGTTGAGACTCAGCTGTTATTCAGACAAACGTCTACATAAATAGGCATGGGCATGAATCTGAATTATCATTCTGAACTCTACCTCCTGGACCATATAGCAGTAATAACCATTAACCTTTTCTAAGGTCTGAATACAAAGATCATCCATTTAACATAATGGCAAAGACATCACAGGGACAGAATACAGCACATAAAGAACAGAAATGAACTGTGAAAGGACAGTGCAGAGAGGAATTTCTACTCACCCTCCTTCAGTAACAATGACCTTTGCAGAGTCCTTAGTTTTACTGAGAGTTCATACAGCTGCTAAAGAAATGTTCAGAAATATTTATATAATATATAATGTGAAACAATATAATGACATGGGTTACTTTTGGTAAATAGCAATGTCTAATTAAGCTGCAATCAGTGAGTCTTTTGAATCACACTTTTTCCAGTACGTCTGCAAGACAGCACTAAGTCCTCCTTATGATGATCTGTTTAGAAAGGGACAAATACGACAAAAATAGTAAAAAGATGACCTTTTGTACAGAGCTACTGATGGAACTGTTGCTGTTACCCATTCGAAGGATGGGGAATTGCAGCAAGACTGGATAAACAAGAATGAACTGGTAACTCCAGACGTAAAATAGGCCAGAAAATGCTTGTTCCTGTAGTTCCTCCCAATTTTCCTTCCTTGATCCATGCCCTCACACACAAACACACACAGACACATGCACATATACACATACACATTTGCATGCTCTCTCTCTCTCTCTCTCTCTCTCTCTCTGGCTGTCTCCACGGTAACAGCAGCTCTGGGATATTGCTGCTCCTGCTGCGTGTTTTGGATGCCTCCTTTGCCCAGGGAACCACTCACCCAGCCCTCTTGGGGCTCGGATGCTACAGCATCACCCAGCAGCATCTCTCCCTGTGTCCAAAGAGCCAACAGCTGTTAGACACCCTGGGCCACAGTACTGTGTGTACACTGCTATTTCTTTTGGCTGTGGGTAGTTTATGAGGACAGGTGCTGAGGACAAGGACAGGTGCTTTTTTAACATTTGTACATTGGGCAGAGGGATTAAATGCATGTGGGTTCATTTGTGCAGGGAGCAACCAGCTCAAGACAAAAAGTGCACCATACAATGAATCCCTAGGAGCAGGAGTGTCCTCTCTTTGGAACTGAGAGAAGAGGTACATTGTTGCTGAAGATGATGTGGATTGCAGTGTCTCCAGACAGTAGTCATCCCCAAAGATACACGTAACCTCTGATGTACCATGAAAGTCAAGTGTACAGAGAGAATCTTTCCCACTTTAGGCTTTTGATGGAAGAAGGAGCTAAACATGTGCAGAGGAAATAAAAGTCCTCTGTTTCACCAAATCTCGTGAAAACTGATGAGAAGTCTTTTGACTACCTGCTGGTAAAGAGCATTCTGAGTTGGGAAGTGAAAGCCTGGTGATAAATATTTATTAAAGATCATGGTTAAAGACCATCACAGAAGATATGACCTGTTGCAGGTCAATAAGTTTTGTGCCAGGAGTTTCTCTCACAAAGTGAGAGTTTGCTCAATGGTGGTGTATTACCCATTATGTAATAGTGTAAACAAGTTTATGTAATTAGCACTGGCCCAATGCAGTTCTATTATCTATAATTAAAAATTTCTTTTTTTTCTTTTTAATGTTCTAATTTCTAATGAGGAGAGAAATCAGAATTGTTGCACAATGGAAAGTTGGCCATGCTTTTGGAAATAGGAAAGCTTTGATTCTGTTTACTAACAGGGTAACTTTAGGAAGCAGAACAAGAACACTAAATCTCAAACACTAGATCTAAGAACTGAAGTAATGCTAGCTGGAATTCCAAATTCTGTGTTTATAACGTAATAATAATAACAACATTTTTCATTCATAATTTCTGTATAACATTTTGTCCTACAGCTCTGTATCCACAGTCATCTTTGAAATAAATTTAGCTCTGCGATAGATGTTGGCAAACAAACAGATCAGGGAAAATCAGCATGCAGCCCAGCAAGGGAAACAAAGACAAATTTTGGTCAAGGACTCAGGGACAAATCCTGCTGACAGGGAAATTGCCGTGGGCTATTTAATGTCCATGCAGCATAGAAAGACCAATGCGTAGTAAATGCCATGGCATTCCATTTATTTGCTCCTTATATACTGTTTAAATGCTTACCATGAAACACAATCTTTCCAACAGTGTTCTCCATTCACCATTCTAGTGCAGAGATTTCTTTTTTTTCATTTGCATGTCAGTTGTCCACATAATTATTTTACCTATTTCTTTCACACGCAGTTTTAGATCTTTTTAGCTGTTTTCTTATAAAAGGTGTCCAGTCAGTCAGCAAAGGTCACTAAGTAGCCAATCCACTACCTCTATTCCCCTATTTCTACTCTGACACCTATTATTGAAAACAAGTTAGGAAGTACTTCTCTTGTGCTTAAAGAGCAAGGTTAATATTTCATATACAGGCTCAAAATAAGATTTGCCTCAAAATATTCAAATGAGAGCTGTTCATATAATCATGTTTCTGTTAGTGTTAGATCTCTCTTGCATGTTTTGTCTACTTATTCTCATTACACTCTTGAGTTGCATGTTATAATTAGTGTTAAATAATCTTCCTGAGTCAAGTGATGTCCTTTGATAAGTTTATATTTCTATTAAGCCTCAATCCTAATGAAAGCATTAGCTTGTAAATATGTTTTTGAAGTCATCATCAGAGTTAATTCAATGTATGGATAGTTATAGATTTTTTTTCCGCTTTTTTCTTTAACTATTTTTTTTAACCTTAGAGCTTTTTTATTTTTTGTGAATGAGACCATTAGAGAAGTATCTCTCTCAAGCTTAAATGCCATATAAAAAAACCAGCTGAAATTTGAATAAGTAAATTCAAACAAAAAACAGAGAACAAGAGAGACAGACTTCACTGATGTGTGTGTGCCCACTGGGGAGTGGTTGGACTGTGAACAGGAATGTAGTGAGCCTGGGTTGTGGCATGAAATAAAGAAGTAAAATCTAAAAGGAAAAAAACAGAAAGAAAAAAAGAAGCAGGAACCCCTGCAGCCATTGCATTTGACTTTCTAATAATGTCAGTCTCAGAGGAGAGGAGAGATGGAAATGAGAAAGGGTGCACTTGCAATGCAGTCATTCTTGCTGTCATTGCCTTTATGGCTTTTCAGCAGGCCACAAAAGGCCAATCCACTAGAATATGAATGAGATACAGTCATGGCCCCACCAAGTAAGTAGGAGGCATGAAACCTCCCTGTTTGGGTCCTAATAGCTTTCTCTGGCTCAGTAATCTCTCACTATAAAGGAAAACAAGACAAGACAAACAAACAAAAAATGATCCTCACACCCCGTATCCTGTCTGTGCTTGCTTTTCTTTGATTATTGTTCTGAAGGGCTTCAGGGAACTGGAAGATTTAATAGTCAACAGGGATTTGGTGCAGTAAATCCTTCTGAGAGGGAGTTTTATTCCCATCAACTTGTCCTCTGTATTAAATATGCAATATTGTTATTACTGTTACGTGTGGAAACATCTGACAGACAGGCATGGGGAATAAAAACATTAAAGGAACAAACAACTTAAACAATTGATGTTTTCCACTAATTATATATCTGAAATTCCTTAGGAGGAAAGAGGTACACTAGGAGGAGGTATTTTAGTTGACACCACCCTCGTATCGAGGCCATATCCACTCTCCCTTTCTTATCAATTAAAGACAGCTTGCACTGAGTTCAGCTGTGATCTTTGATCTAATGTGACACATTACAAACTCATATTTAAGATTTTTATGTCCCTCTCAGGAGCTGCACAGGGTTCAGAAACAGTAAAATATAACAGGAAATTTCAGCTGGCAGAGGAGAGCTTTGTGTTCCTTGGCAGATCACCATTCAGAGCACCTCAAGCAAACTCACCCTGGAACCAGCAGTGTAGCCACATGCTGGAACAAGCTTACTTATGAAGATTATGCTTTTTTTGATGGGGTTGGATAAAGCTCTTCCTGTTTGAATGTGTATTATACCATATAGATGTGCCTGTTCAGTTGAAGGTAGCTCAGGGATACATATGGCATCCATGGTGTGGTGTGGTATGGAGGTGCACAGCATAATCTGCAGATAACCAGGGATCCTCTGCAGGCAGTGATAACTCAGGAAGCATGGAAGCAAGCTTTGCTCCAACCCATATGCTCCTGTTGACAGTAAGATCAATTGTATACTAATTGTAACTTTAGCTGATTCATTCTGTCATATAAGTACTCAAATATTGCTAGTCCCATTAAGGTCAAGAGAAAATGTGGACAACAAGGTCAGGTAATTTGGACCAAGGCCATTTCAGAATGTTAGAGCAATGTTTATGACACAAAATATTTTGCTAGATCATGTTAGCTCTTAGTCTGCTGCTGACAGCCTTATGAACTAACAGGAAGCAGAAGTGGCAGAGCTGCAGACTTGACTGAATTAAGTGTGCATACAAAAACTACTACTATTTCGGATACGTGTGATTTAAACATTGCATATACTTCAATGATATTTATTTCATTACACAGAAATATTTGTGCCTGCAAGAGGCAGAAATATTCCTTGACATAGGACTTTGGCTGATATTACTGTCAGAAAATCAGTTCGGATTTTTTCTCACTACAGTGTATTTTGTACCTCTAAATTATTTTAGAGAAGATAGTTGAATAAATTATTTTGGGGGATTTGTTTACCTTGATTAATCAAGAAGATAGCAGTGTTAGAAAAAATGAATCTTTGGCAATGTACACTACCCCATGGATTTTTGGATTATACATTTGGACAAGGAGAGTTAAGTTGTTTGACAAAATGTTTTCCTTGGAAAATGTGAATTCGATTAAGATAATTCCTGAAGGATGAGAGTCAAATCAGTTTAACTTAGTTCTAGAGAAATTAAACTGAGGAGATTGATCTATATTTTAATAAAAAGCATGCTGCAGTGCTATTATGTTCTCTAACTGAAATTAAGAGGACTTACTACTATCTATATGACACAACCACAGGCTAAAAAAATATGAGCTTTGCATTTAAAATATGGGCCTTTAGTTCAGCCTAAACCTTGCATGGTATCTATTCACTGTTTTAAATATGCAAATAAAATGTTTATCATCTAATTCTGACTCATCCAGTTTTTAGCAGGACAAAAAGCACCACAGTAATTTTTCCCGATGCACTCAGTGCAAGGCAGAGCTGGGAACAGAAGTTACTTATTAGCTCTTTCAGCAATAATTGTCTCACCAACAGCACTGAAAACCATAATCTGATTCTTAAGTTATCTTTAATGAGGTTGTATATATGTATCACTGTGTTCTAGGAAAACATGCTTTGAACCACTGACTTTGCCTGTCATTACCACCATCTGTTTATGCTTGATTTTTTGTTTTTCTTCTTGTTTCATCTCCTCATTTATGATATAAATTAGATAACGATAACCAACCTTCCTTCCTTCCTTCCTTCCTTCCTTCCTTCCTTCCTTCCTTCCTTCCTTCCTTCCTTCCTTCCTTCCTCCCTCCCTCCCTCCCGCTATCCCTCCTCCTAGATAAAGCTATCCATATCGTAGGAAAGAATTACAAGAGTATTTTTTTGTCCAGAGTTTAGTTTCTCCAATGCCTCACTATAATCTCTTATCGCCTTTATTCATATTTCAAGGAACTAAACATGTAAAGGCTGCAAAAGAAGCAATAAAATTGTAAATTATTCTTATTCTAAGTTCATATCTCCCACCCACACCTGTTCTACTTCAACATCTGCCCTCCAGCACCATCAGGGCAAGACTGAGTCATGGAAAAACTGTAGTAGTATGACAACTACAGATAGAAATTTTTAAGTTACTTGATTTAGCCCCTAGCAATCTTTCCAAGATTAAAAGAAGTGTCTTCCTCTGTTGCATGATGCCGTCAAAAAGTTTCACATACAACTTCAATCAACAGGATGCCCATTTTGCAGCACTCACATCTCACACCTGAACCTTTTTAATTTTCTGTTCTTGAGTTGCCATGGAGAACTTTTTGTCTTGCTGAACTGTGCAATTTGCAAGATAATCATAATGTCCCTTCATGCTCCTCCAATATACAGAAATTCAGGCAACTTAAAGGTACATACACAGCTGTTCTAGTTTCAGCCAGGACAGGGCTCATTTTCACAATAGCCAAGCAGCTGACCTGGCCAGACCCTAATGTTATTCAAAACTTTTTCTGAACCAGGAAAGAGAAAACAATTACTTTGAAGCAAAGTAATCTGGATTTATAGCATCTTCAAATACAGAAATCATAACACATGAACACACTTTATGTGTATGTACATGTATGAACACAGTATGAAGAATGTATGAACATAATACACTTTATGATGAGGTGAAGAAAAATATTTGAAATATGTTCATAAAAGAAGCTGAGTTTCAATATAGAAAAGTTCAACTCTTCAGTTTGATAGAAATGCTAAGTATGGACAAGTGTGAGATAAACCTACACTTTATACCTAATTAGTTTTATTTTGACATTAGAGGTAAAAATCCTGAGTTGCAATGAAGGGAAAGAACTGCTGAGTGAATATTTCTCAGGAAAACTACTAAATTAAGTAATACTTGGTTTAATTTTATAATAATAATTTGTTACTGAGAAGTGTTTGGATAAGGTCTAGAAGAATACATACAACGAAACTATGAGTTTTGAGTTTTTGATGACTCCTTTCATCTGAGAATTTCTCTCTGTAGTGTAATACTTGAGATTCATCATTCAGTATTCACTTGTCCCAAGCATCCAAAATGAAGATGCATAACCCAAGTAACCACGCACATCTGAAGTGCTGAATGCTACATTCCTTAGTGTGCATTCAGCAAAGTATTTCACAGCTTTTGATTAGCAACTCTCGATCAACTTATTGATTACATACAAATATATAAGAAATAGGTGCTAAACAAGGCAGCTTTTCAAACAATTTATTTATCAAAACAGGGGTGTTACAGTCATAACATTATTCATTAAGAGTAGCTTGAATAATTGACCTGAAATGCATTATTTAACAGGAATAAATATTTAAAACCACTATATCTAATCAACGGTGATTTAACCACTGCTTGTCACTAAAGCACCCATTGACAATTGTCCTTTCCTCTTGGATGAATCAACATAATGAACAAATGTTGAAGCAAAGGGAACCATCATTTATCATTAAAACAGTGAGAATGTTGAATTAATCCTAGAGACATCTCAGTTTTATTAAACCAGTGAATTAAATACAATGGAGAAATAATTGCAGCTATAGAAAGAACAATCCCTTAAATGTTACTAAAACAATGATTAGTTATGGAAAAATTACTAAATTGACAAATGTCTACTCACATCAGACACCTCTTGCCTCCTGTTTCTTTTAGACAATGAAGACAGTGGAGAAACTAGAGAAATAAAATAGAGAAGATGAAAAATTGTTTGAAAAACCATTAACTAGCAAAGAATAGAAACCCAAGATTTAAGTCTGTCTTTCAGTACATTTTAGATAGTCTCTGGCCAGTTTTATATGCTCTAAGGAAGATAAATACCTGAATCCTACAAATTTATAGCTTTTGGGTCAAAAAGATTGACCTTCAAGTTTGAGCACTGGAAAAAAAAAAAGAAAAAGATGAAATTTATTTTGGCCCTTTCCATTATATAACCTATACACATGTAAGGTACATGCAATATAGGTCACAGTGGACCTATGTATAGTCCCTACAGACATCTGTGTTTGTGTGTGCATGGTGTATGTGAAGGACATAACGTCATGTTTATCAAACCCAGTCCCACAGGGCTAAAGGCATGCAATGGAATTTCTGTGGAGTGTAAAATCGGAGTGCCAAATAAGGTGGTTTTTTTCGGGATTTTTGAAGGGTTTGTTTTTGTTTTTTGGTTTTTATTTTTTTTAATAGGTTATGTCTTGGTTTACTATAAAGATAGAAGAAAAGTAAAGAAAGAAATTAAAACTCCATAAAGTTTTGTTTTTCAAAGCTATCTTTTTTTTATCTTTTTCCTTTATTCTTTTTAATCAAACCTGAATGAGCATAGCAAATATGTATTGTATTAGTGATTTTCCTCAGAGAGCCATGAGTGGTGGCTATGAACTATGAGATAGTAACCAGGATGAAATAAATGAAGTTGCATTGATGATATTTTAGTATCATGGTGTCAAGCATTAGCCAGTTTTTTACTCAGCAAGTCAGAGAAGGAAATACAGTATTATGGTAGATGAGTTTTTAGATATCATAAGAAAATCTCTCTAGAGTGTCTGATTCATTTACCTTATATGCTCAGGATTATATTGTTCACTTAATTTAGAGTCAGACAGGAATGTCCTTCTTGATGAGACTGATAAATTTCTAATGCTGGTTTTGCTTTAACTTTCAAATCTTTCTGTAATATATATAGCACATTTTTTATGATCATTTGGATATCATCTCTTGAGAACACCTCAGGCTTTTTTTCTGCTGATTTTTCCCTCAAAACCTACTAAGAATAAAAAAGCACAAACCTCTGAGTCATAAGAAATATAACCAACATTGTAGTAAATGAAAGAAATAACCTGTTGGTGAGAGTTTTTTGATAATAAGTATGTTTGTTTCTTAACATAACACCAACTAAATATAGGTAATAATGTCACAGGTGTTCCAGGTGTTTACTTCATATTTTGTCCAGGGAAAACCTATCTTGATTAAAAATTTTATACTTAATAAGTTAGACTACATACACTAAGTGATCGTTTATGGTGAAACTAAGTAGTCTAATGTTTCCTTCTGGACTTAAGTGCATAGAATGGAGTTTATATGCTGCTTGAATGATGGAAGAACAGCTCATTCCCTTTTCACCCAGCAACAGGGTCTGGTTCATAAATGAATATCAGACATGAGGCCTATTCATTAAGCATCTAAGGTATTTGTTTTTTGCTATCTAAATTGAGAATAATTTTTCTATTTATATCATCAAGAAGTTTACATCTTTATTTATTTATCAAAACTTTCAGGTCCACTTCTTTCCCTTTTTCAAGGCTTATTTTGCTAAAGGTACATCTCATTTCCTGCAGGCAAATTTAGAAACCTGCCCTCAAGAGAAAGCTTTTTTTCTGTATGAACGAAGACAGAGTTACCTTCTTCTGGTAGGTGTTATTACACTAAACTGCCTTGAAGGATCATCACGGAGAAATACTCAGCCAATCCAGCTTCACACACTTAACTCAGTGGGCTGCAGTGGTTGACTAAAGTCAGCACATCGGCTTGCTTTTCTTCTAGATGAGGATGTACAATGCAGCATCTGACATTTGGTGAGTTCTCAGAGGCAGACATTTCATTACTGCAAAAAAATGTGTGTTGTATGGATGAACAGAGTTACAGGAATAAGTAAAAGAAGAAAATAATGTGTTTGCTTTTAATAATCTAGATGCTGAAACCTGCTCTTCTGAATTTCCTGGCAGAAATCAGCTAAGTCTCCAACAAACTCTCTAGTCCCACTTTAAATTGCAAGTCTAAAAAGGGCATTATTTTTAATAAAGAGTGTACTTCAATACATTCACACATCCAATACCTTCATACATTTCACAAGTCAAATAGGCGTCAAAACAGCTGTGATCCTTTTGTCCTTGGCAATTATCAAAGCATTTATCTGCAAGACTTGATTATTTTCATTATTTGTGCACAAATTTGGCTATATGACTGAATTCTGTGTGGGTGAGACTTATAGGATACATGAAAGACTCTGATCTACAGTGGACCCTTTCAGTACTATGCCACTATAGCACTTGCAGTAAAAACTTCCAAACAAGGCATAGAAGCCATCCTAGAGAATGAATAGATCTCTGTTTTTGCTCCCTTTCTGTTATGTAACCTTGTTCATTAAGGTAGGGCTTGAAAAGGAGTAAAACTGAACATTAGAGGCTAGAGAAGGAGGGTTCCCATAACATAATCTGTCTCTGATCTTCAACCTCTACAAATCACTGTATGCAAAAGAAAGTTCTTTTATTCATTTCATCTATTTTATAAAGACATCTATTTAATAAAGATGTTTTAATGCTGTCATACATGACTGAAATAATTAATTTTTTCAAAATTCATTTAGAAATAACATTTCTGTAATATGTAAGTATTAGATGATTTACCCTGAAAAACATTGCAATGTAAATTGTATCAATGACAAATATAATTACAGAATGACTGAGCTCTGTCTAATTCTTTCAGACTCCTGATCTTCATTTTCAATAACCTGAAGTATAATTTCAATATAACTTGACTCTGTTTTTGATCCAGAGGTTAGTTAGGACCCCTCCCTATCTACATTTCTATATTTGTAGTTGTATTTCTAACAGATATCATTGTCATTAACTAAAATTAATGAATAATTGATTTGTTCAAAATCACATAGTTCTACATATTTCTGGCATTTAAAATTATTTGAAAGATATTGTTACAAAAAAATTTAGTTTTTCTTGATACCCAGTCTATAGAACCTCACAGGCTTTTGATTTTGAGTCAGCTCATAATGTAAACCCAGTTCTAATCTAAGTCTATTCACAACAACTTAAATTTTTTTTCATTTCTGGTGTTCCTAGTCCATTACGAGGTTTCTGTTGTGGTGGGTAGTTCATCTTGGGACAGGCTTAGAACAACTTCATCTACATATATTTTTTTAATAGAAAGGATCACAAATTCATTTGCTGACCAAAGAAAATAGATAATTAAGGATTGTAGGTACTTTCTCTTATTTGTATGAGCATATAGTTATAATGAGCATTGCCACTTATTCAACTGAATAATTAGAGATTCTCCAGAGAAACTTAATAGTCTGGATGGCTTTGTTCTTCAAAGAAAAGCCACAAAGTAAGGGAATAAAGTGTTGCCATGCCCTTTGTGTGAAGAACACAAGGGAGTTACAGGAAGTTGTAAAAAGTCAAGAGACCATTTATACATTTTTTAAGTCATTAGGTGGAAGTTTTTGTCTCTAGTCTAAAGAAAAATGTATTTTCCATATAGCCTTTGGAAACAAAATTTCAGCCAGAATATTCCTGGTCATAAGAATTTATAATCAATATCTTCTAAATCAACATGCTGTATTTCCTTTTACACAAACGCTGAAACAACAAACTTCTTTTGACGTGAAAATCAAATCTTTATCTAGGATAGAAAAGGTGTAAACAGAAAAGGTGTAAACAGTATGTTTACAGTCCTAACACACTGAAAGAACCATTTATAAACTAAAAGTTATATATTTTTTAAAAATTTTAAATTAATCAGCCATAAATGGGAAAGAAATTTTGTCAAGAGTGTACTTATTCTCAAAAACAGTAACAAATGTAGGTGCTGCTTTTCTAATAAGTGGAAGAGATGTAAGACCTAATCTGGGAAGTTGAAGTCTATAATCTTTGTCTCTTTTATTATTAATTATTCTCTATCAGTTTGGTGTATTGAGAAGTACTCCAAGGGAAGCAAATTTCAGTGATGCAGAAGCATTTCACATGACTCATATCTATGGTTTGATGGGCTACTAAATTTAGACAGCAAAACTGTGAAAAGATTCACCTGTTTATAGCTAGGTGATGGCATGTAATTAGGCTTAACATAGACAGGATCAATTCCTAGAGTGGATTTTTTTTTCTTAAATTTAAAAAATTTTAGAAAAACAGTTCTGCTGAAGAGCAAAACACGTTGGCTCTTACAGAGGTGACATATCTTCTGTGACAGAAGTGTCTGTACACTGATGCTTTGCACTGCAGTAAATCTTCAGATGAAAGATTTTGTCTGAAATGGAGTGCTGATGTATGCTTGATACATGCCTGTTTTAAAAATGTATACACAAGCACACAGGTTTTAAATTACGATATCTTTTTCCTTCAGTATTGAAAGATTTAAGTCATTACCATGGAAACTGTTTGCATCAGATTACTACTTTTCTCTACAGCTATTTCAGTATCATTAAATCCTTGCTAATACTTTATTATTCACTATCTTTTAAACCCACATGAATTTCAGTATCTAATTTACTTAACAAATTGTGTCTGACAAAAGAGAAAAACTTATAGTACAATAAACAATGTTATTAATTACTCTGTGGAGCAGTGAGCCACTCTGTTTGTCAGCAACGTTACGCCTTCAAAATAATGGCACCCAATAATTAAGTATGAACATATTCTATTATTAGACCATATATCCTTTTCCTTTCATTTATTTGTAATAGAGAATAATGAAGTTGAATTTATTATAGCTGTAGCCTTTGTCCTGCTAAAACAAAGCACAAGGAAAAGAAAAAGGCATTCAGCCTGGGAACATATAAGAAAAATTATGTCGCTATAGCAACCAAAAATGTCATTTGTTATACTTTACTCATTAAAGCTTTGGAGATTATGAAAAGATAAAAAAAGTCCTCTAAATTTAGAAGGTCATCAGTTACAAAGTATTTCTTTCTGAGAGACCAGCTGGTTACAGTTTGAGGACTGTGTCTTAAACCTCTTTATTTACATGATCAACTCCATTGAGTAGGAATGTTCATTCATATTATGAAATATTTCTGCTTAAGCAATTCCTACAGAGAAGATATTAGGATCAAATTTCTATCTTGGAAATACCAATTTAAGTAAACTCTAGCCTAACTCTAATTGTCTTCAGCATCACACCAAAGTAACCAAGATAAGATGTTGACCTCTACTCAGAGAAAGCTGGAATCTGCTTTAAGTTTGCTACTTAGTGCAAATTACATACAATAAGAGTGAACAGTTCCTTAACTAGTTTCTAAAGACTATGGAATACACCTCTTTGAAAATAGAACATTTACTTTGGAACCAAATTGGATTGTGGGATCTGGAATCTGGCTGTGCAGCTAAAGGAATTGGAAGGAGAAATCCTTGGCAAGAAAAAGAGAAAAATCACCAAAACGTTCAAATTTGCATTTGAGAACAGTGAGTTGTTTTGCTTTTTGAGACCTGGTGAGATAAATGCACCAGTTCTATTCTGCTCTAGCAGGTACCTGAACAATTCACAGAGTTCAAATGCAATGGCATTGGACTGGCTTACGTAATTCATAGCCATGTTATTCTGGCTCGTGATCAGTAACACTTCTCTTAATACCTTTGCTATACTGCATATACACTTTTGTAATTATTGCTATCATGCCATTTTCCCAATTTCTTTATACTTTATCAATATGATAATTTCTATCTTGTGAGCAAGGTGCTAGATATGTTGCAATGCTTTTTGTTCCCTTTAGAAAAAAGATCATTTTAGCTTTTTTCAAGAATAGAAAGTAAATAAATATTTAGGTTTGCATCAAGGCCCCTGGTATTGCTGAGAGCAATGTTGCTGGCAGAGTTATTCAGGCCTAATGAAAGACCTTCCTACCTTCAGTGAGCTGCCTTTAAGAAAGCCACTTAAGTTGGCTCCGATGCAAGTGCCTTTCCCTGGCTTTTATTGATAATGCCACTGTTAAGTGTATATCCCAAACCCTTCAAGAAAACAAAAATACCATAAGTGTGCTGGTTTTGTTGAGATCTTGTAATATAACTGTCCAGGAAATATGAATAATTTTATGCAGACTTTTCTAAAGACCCTTGTTTTCTCTTTATACCTGTTTGGTAAAGTCCTCATGTTCATTGCCACCTGGTCACCAGTAACCTCAAGGAGCAGGGATTGTGATTAAATGTATTCATGCAGTTTGTCGTATGCTCTGACAACACAGAATGAAAAAGGTAATGAGGAGGAAGCTGTCACAAGTTAATTTTCATAAGATATTATGTTCTTTAGTGCTTAGTCATTGCTCACAGTAGTCCTAATTACCTAATACTAAAATAGATACAATTTTCTAGAAAGATGAGCCCAAATCTCAGAAGCTATGCTGATGCCTCCATGAGAGACCAGTCTAGAACACTGTGATGTAATTGTTGCTTTTTTCTCTTTTGAAAAATAATGTGAGATGTGCAAGCATCTTTTTCCAGATCCTAAAGGTTTATCTTAAGCACTTTCAATTTTTCTCTCTCTATTGCTATGGTATTTTCTGACAGAAAAGGGATCTTTGAAGTGCTCAGGCAGTTTGTTGAATACTTTTAAAGAACACCATCTAATTCCTCTGCTATAATTCAACTCCAAAAACACTAAGTTGGTCTCGAAGTTGCTGTGTCTGGTCTGGATGATTGCCCAAGCTGAACACCAAGTTTTGGTAGCTGCTATCAGTTCAAACAACTACAAAGTACAGAGAAAATTGCATAAATACCATGTGGTCATCTGTGCACCATCATTTGTATTGCTGTTGATCCCTTCATGCTTTGCTTCCAGACTTTGCAATGCTATTTTGAAGGCGGAGGTAGATGCCATTGAAAAAGCAATAATGCCAACCATCTCCATCATTCTTGTGCAGGCAGACAATTGGGCTTTATAGTTGAAGGCTGATTTTACTTTCTTCCCTTTTTCCCTGGGCATCCCTATATCAGCAGCCTTGCAGGAGATTTTTTATTAGAGATCTAGGGCAAACTGTATCTGTGGGGTATTATACTTGGAGCTTGGGAAGCCCTTATGTTGAAAGTATTGCCACCCTAGCAGTCTGTGCATAAATCCCCCTGGTCCAATTACTGTTATAGGTAGAAATGGACTTTCAAATAAGAATTTAGTTTTTTGATAGCTCAAAATAGACGTATATGGACTGCTGCCACCAGCACTACTTTTCTCCAAATGTTTTTGAAGATGCGTATAAGAGCCCAGATTTTCAAAAACACTTAGCTCACATACTTGTGAGCAGTGCTGGTTAAAATTGTCTTGAAAATTCAGTACTATACCAGACATACACATTGTTCCTTCCAAATGCCACCTTTGTTTCTTCAGTAGTCTGCCACACACATATAAATACTTGGGCTCTATTATGTAAATGTCATGAGGATAATGATTTATTAGCAAATGGAATCCTATTTTGAAAGATTCAATCAATCAGCTATAACAAATTGAACACCTGCAATAAGACAGCAATTATAATAACCAGTAGAATTGGATAAAATTTTCCTCTGATCCACATAAAATATGAATTCAGGGTTTGGTTTTGGTTTTGGGTTTTTCTAATCAAATCAGTTTGGCCAAAAAATAAAGATGGTTTTCAACTCAAACAGTATTTTATTTAGAAATTTAGATTTTGTCCACACCGTTTAAGGCAGGTATTTAAATGGGATTTACTGCATTTAACTTTGGCCAAATAAATAATAATGTTCAGGTATCTAGTCTATCTGCATCTCTCGGAGAACTCCTTTTTTATTTCTAGCCCTGAAGCAACTGAAAAGACAAGTGAGAGACATTCCTAAATATTTTTTATCTTTGAATAGCTGTTCACAGAAGTAGGATGAATCATCTTCTGAATAAACCTGTTTCCAGTGATTGTACATGGAGCAGGTGTTGCTCAGTCTAAGCATTTGAGTCTCAGGTTGCATTGTTATACCTGAAACCCCCTCATTTCCCCTCCACCCCTTCTCTTTTTTTGTTTGGCTTGTTCAGTGAGCAATCCAGCAACAAACAAACAAACAAAAATAAAAACACACAAAACCATCAACAAAACCAAACAAAAAAATCCCTCAAAACTGACTTTTTCTTCAGTTCTACAAATCTTAAATATGCTGAATATTCCCATCACAGTAATAGTAGTGGTCACAATCAATTCTAGGCCTATTGTGTAAAGCTATGTACAAACTGTTTGAGAACAATAATCCATTCCCAAACTGTTTATTGGCTGTTAGCTAGGACATAACTCATGGATAAAATAAAACAAGGAATAGGAAGGAGTCAATGTCAGTCATAACAACTGCATCTTTTAGTATCAGCAGTAACAGTAATCACAAAAGAAATAAAAGTAAATTGGCTGATAAGATTTGTTCAACAGAATGCAGAGGGGAACAAGAAAAAAATAAGAAAAATAGTGTAATACATATGTAAGTTTAATGATTGCACCATTTATAATTAAAAAATATGAGATTCTCATACTGCAGGCATGTAAAATTTTTTGCAACATAAACCTAATCTGAATTCAGTGAGTCTATCATTCCACCTAGTCTAGTCTAATATCTCACCAGCACTCATAATTGTAGCAGGCTAGATCTGACTTTAAAAATTGCCAGATTTCTTGGGACCAGAGTATTAGAGCTGTAGAGGTAATTTCAGAATAATCTGAATATGAATTTTTGATAACATGGAGACTGAGAAACTAGAATCAAATGTCCTATTAAAAAACCCTTAAATCAGAACTCTTTAATTGGGTTCAGCTTTGGGCACAGGAGGACAATGCAGGTAATGTCATTAGTTGATCCCACTGATATCTATATGGTTGAAATCAGATAAACCAAATTTCAACAGCTCAACAAACAAGAAAGTTCTCATCCACTTTTCATAAATGTGTTGAATTTTCTCCTTCTGACAGTTTAAAAGGATGATGCTGTCATCCATTTTCACCTCAGGGAATTTTTAAAAACACCACAGCAATAGAGCCATCTGTGAGGAAAACATGAAAGATACCATGTGTAGTTGCCCTTGGGATACTAAGGATATACTACAGTCCTCTGGTGGTATGTTTTTCCCTGGCAGCCCTGACATGGTGCAACATGTAATGAATGAAGAAGTCAAAATATGATTTGTGTGGAAAGAGTTTAGTCTCTTTTCCCACCCCAGACTGCTTCCCTGTACAGAGGTGTATCCCTGGGATGGCTGTGGTCATGGGCACCTGACATGGTTATGGGATAGAGAGGGCTGCTGTGGGTCTCCTGGCATGGTTGTGGGGCATCCAACATAGTCATAGGATAGGGGGTGCTGCTATGGGGCGCTTGGAATGATTGTGGGGCATCCAGTGTGGACATGGGGCACCCAACCTTTTCATTAGGGTTTAGGGTTAGGGTGGTGGGGGTCTTTTGTGGGGAATAACTTTAGGGACTTACCAGAAAAACTATGTATAAGAAACTTTCAGTTTTCCATAGGGTTTGTACCTAGTGGTCCAGGTGTTTTCATGTTTGATTGCCAGAAAAAGATCCTATTATCATGCAGACATATAATCCTCATAAATTCCTTCTATGCCTGTGCCCTCCAATTTCTACTGGACTTCTAGATGTAGGAACCAGCAGGCTGCACTGTCCTCTGTGTTCTGGATGTGCTCTGACAGTCCAAGCTTTCTAGCCTGATGCTAACCTGGTCAGGTACAAACTGAGTCTAACACATCAATGGCTTGGCAAAATATGCAAATTTCTACATTACTTGTAATGACTGAAATCAACCAAATTGCTATACCATAAAGGACTGGCAGCAGAATAACACAAAACTAACAAAAGTTTAGTCTTGGTTTCATCATTACTAATGAGGTAAATTGTGTTTGCAGCTGAATAGTATAAGTACTGCTACAGATCACTGAATTGTTTCAAGTTATTGAGTTAGTGCTACAAAGGAAAAAGCCACCTGGTGATTCAGATGATGGATTGGTACTTGAGATCTTCTGGAAAGGATGAAGAATAAGTAGCTAAAGTGACTTAGCGTTTCTTTTACTATTTATTGGTATTTTGTACAATGATGCACATTTTCCAACATCAAGATTGGAGAAGTAAAGGTTACTGTCTCTGCAGAAAAGAACGGTGGTTCTTTTTCTACCAATTCTGACTTGTGACCAGTTAAACAGCACACAAATGAACAAAAATAAATGCTCAGCTTTATTCAGCTTATAAAAAGACACTCTTGACATACATAATTGGTGCTTCCTGTTGAATCTTAACCCAATTTCATCCTGACTTTTCCACTCCCCTAAAATCTTGGAACGTTTATGAGCGACAGTTGCACTAATTTTAGACAAGCTACCACTCACAATCTAAAGCTACCAATGTAAAGCCTTTTTGACACACTGTAATCAGAATGGAATGCCTGTATATTCTGTGGGATCTGGTTTAACCTGTGGGATCTGGTTTAAAAGAAATATGAAAATATATTAGCTGTTAAATTTATTAATTAAAATAGAAATTCTGGTGAAAAATCAGAAGGTTTTAACATTAGACTCCTTATTTAGTGAGTCTGTTTTAGCCTGGTAATGCTATGTGCTCCCTCTGCAGCAAAGAGGAAGTTAGATCCCTTCAGAAACTTATTTATTTACTCTGAATTTGAGCTCTCCCTTTTACTCACAGCAGAAATTACATATGTAGATTAATACCCTAATCTGGGTTTAACATAAGAATACTCCACAGCATGTGATTTTTACCTATATCCACACTACTAAATCAAGATCAGTTATACAACCAGGAGCAACCTGTAGATCCAGAGACAAAGGTAATACCCCACCGCATCACATACGTGTGTAAGGAGCACTGGAATCCAAAACTGTGTTTCAATCCTGACTGAAGTACTGCACTGCTAATTAAAAAATTTTAATGCTTTCTGGGCTTCTCTTTTCAGCCTTGGTCTGCCTTCTGAGAATACCAATTGAAAATTATTGGAAAATTCAGCAGCAGGGTTTTTGGGTTTTTTCTTTTTGGGAAGTGGACACCTGTCACTTAACATCTAGGTTGAGATGTAAGGAGTTTTACTTGGTCCATCTGGTGGTCATTTGGTAACACCTACCCTTAGTCACCAGTAGCTGTTGCCTTACATTAGAACTGATTAGCTAAGTGTGCCCATTCTATGTGCCATCCATCCAGTCTCTCGTGGTCAGATTTTCCCACATTAAAATACTACATAATGTTCTCTGCTTTTAAAACTGCACTTCACCACTGGTCACCACAAAGAACATGTCAATAACGTGTAAGAACTATTCTGCCTGTGTTAAAAACCAGGAACACCAGTTGCTGTATTAGTAAAATGCACAAAAATTTGGCTTTGTCATTTTGGTAAAAAGGTCTTATTTTTCAGCTATGGAAATTTAACTTCCAATTGGTACACATGTGCTCTCAAGTATATATTACATTTTTCACCAAAAAAAATTCAGCCTAAAAGATATTAATAAAAAAAATGTGAACACACTGAGACATTTGTCAATTTGGAGTTGAAATTTATTAGTAATCACATTTTCCTTATAAAATGTCTATCTGTCGAAAAGTTCCCTTTGAAACAGAGTTGGAGTCTTTGTGCAAAGTCTGAATTTTATTGATTGTTTTCTATACATGAAAATACATGGTAGAAAGCTTGAAAATAAGCAGTACTGGCATCAGTAACTACAGCAGCACAAACAAAATGAAGAGGGATATACTGAGATCTGAGATATAAGGTTACATAATATTCTGCAGAGCTTTGCAGGTGAGAATGAGAAATTTAATATGATGACAAAGAAGGAAATTAAGCAAGGCATTACAAGAATGAATTTTTAGGTAATGATTGATAGGAGAAAAAAATTATTACAAATACCAAGAAGTTTTATTTTCAGATATTTGCCTCCTTTTTTGAGCATACAGGTTTTTTATTGCAAATGTGTGGAGTAATTTTTCATTATTTTTCATGTGCATATTGGAATCATGCCCAATATAGAAAAAGTTCATATGAAATGTGTTCAGACTTGTGCATTCAAAGTGTTTCATAACTTTGCCTGGGGATGTGACAGAAAACAATAGCTTCCCAACACTTGCAAAGGAAGGGGCTTGAAAAAAAATTGAGTATCTACACTCTTCATGAATGAAAGGCTGTCTGGTTTGAACTGTAATAATTTGTTCTGAACCTTTCTAATGATGTGTAGCTTGTTTAGCACAAATTACCTGTCATGTATATTGACAGGAACTGTGAACAGTCTTGTAGGTGGTCTGACATGGTGTTTCTGCTCCTGCCCCATTTTACTTCACTAATGTTAAGTTCCGGGAGCAGCCAAGTTCTGGACTATGGATCCTGGTCTGACCCAAGTTAATTTCTCTTGCTGGTGCACCACATGATTTTCGTCATGAAAAACACAACACTTTTCTTTAATTGCACCAGATCTCTTTCAGGTTACCTGGGCAAGAAAAAAAACAGCCACCATATCTAAGTGTGTTTAATTTCTGTGACTTTGGAAAACTGCCGTCTTATTCCAATTACATCTTCTAGTATTTTTTCTATGCAGTGGAACATAAGCAGCTAAAATTCACTGAAAGTCTTAGTCATATTGGTGTGATTTCCATATACACACAGACACAAAATAATCAGAAGTTATTACATATATTCCTTAAAGTAGCAGTAGCATCTTTGTCGGTGTCTAGCACATTTTATGCAGCAGTGAATTCTGCAAACACCATTATTTTACCACACAGTTTTCATTTTTATCCCACCCAAGCCTACACAGTCATTCTGACTCAAACACCTACATCTATTGTAATGAATATGGTTTAAAAATGAGGACAATACAAAATACTGGTGTGAAAGGGTTAGCACAAAATCCTCATCAGCACCAGGCCCAGTGGCTGAGAACTGCTGGTGACCTGATTTCTGTTAAAGGTTAGCAAAAAATCTTCTGCTTTGAAACAGAGAAAAAAATGCAATTTGAAAACTTTGATGAAGCTGTCAGGCTCTGAAAGTCAGAGACTGCCCTGGGGACAAGGATAATATTACTGGGTAGAACAAGCCCTTTTGGTAAAGAAAGATTCATTCTCTTAGAGGTGTGGGTGGAGGATAAAAATTCTTTTAAGCTATTTTCTGATGGAATTATGTTGTCAGAGGTTTTGTCTTTCTAGCTTTTAAAATATACACGGAACAAGGACATCATTAATATGACAATTTCATAATGAACTTTTCAGCTGTGTCTTGTTCTCAGCTGAAGAAGGGCAAAACCTGTTGCCTAACTAACCTTAACATACACTTTTAATTGAATGGGTGGTAACTTTCCTACTTTTTTGATTAGACTATATTTTTTCCTTTGGAACATCCAATGGAATAAGTAACAAGGTATGTAGAACACTTACAGGGAGGTGTTAGATGAACCGATCAGAAAGAAAATTTTAAAGCAGATCAATCATAGAAAAGAAGTTTAGAAGAAACTTCAGTAGGTCATCTAGCTCACTTAATATTTTTACCTCTAAACTTGACAGATAGGCAATCTGAATATGAAGGACAACACTACCTCTGCTTTGATGTTGCAAGGCAGTATTTCTTCCCCTTTTACTTAAATGCACAAGCTGCTGTGCAAGCAAATCGTCATCTGTGATTCCTAAAATTTTATGAATGTTCCTAATCTTAGCATTTAGTGTGCATATCTGAAATTCATTTGTATTGTAAATATTTGTTGTAAGAACTAAACCAAAATCAGAATTTTCTTCTCTGTGTCCCAAATCGGCTGAGATAAACTGTGGAAACATATCAAATTTTCCTAGACTGAAAATATTTGTGTGACAATAGAGTTGCTCAGCCAGATAGGAAAGATATTTGTTATGAGAGAAGTACTGAAGAACAGGATTTGGCAAAGCCTTGGAAAAAGTTTTGGTAAAAGCAAATGAAATGTCAGGCTTACTAAAATATACTTTTTAAGTGCTATAACAAAGTACTGTATAGATTTTATAAACAATGATTCAGAAATGTAATATATGTCAGCGATTTTGGGATGGAATGAGGCCGAAATTTCTAACACCTGTCTAGTAGCATGTCAATAACAATGCTGGGTTATTTTAAATCCATTTACTAGGTAAGATACCCAACACTTTATGTGAGGTTGTGACATGGCAACTTGTTTTCTTCTTTTTTTTTTATTTAAGTTTATATAATATGCTCAGTTTCTCAGTATACACCAGTGGTAAATCTCAGTTTATTACTCTTGTAGTACTGGAGAGAGACAAATCTCTTTATATTAAAATTGACATATAAAGAGCCTTGGCCAAAGTTAATAATTATATACTTTTAAAGTTCTAACAGAAACTCCTATGGTTTGAGCAAATTTTGTTGCCGTGGTAACTGCATGTAATATTTTCATAAAGATTTTTTCTCTCTTTTTTTTTTACATGAGAAAGTGATATAAGTAAGAATATTTACTTAAACACTGAATAAAGAATTTTTTTATTTTATGTTTTGAACTGTTCAGATGTCAAAATTTTAAAATAAGATGAAAGTTTTTGGTCATCTGAAACTTTGGAAGAAAAGACAAAGGAAGAGCCACCACATGTATCATGTTCTGGACAGAAAAAAAGAAGCTTTTTATCATTTCTGCTTCTCATACTTTTTTCATAAGATGACTGTAAAAATCATCTTAAAAACTTGACACGTACCCAGTTATCTTCTTTTGTAACGTGAATTTGTCCATCCCTCCACTCTATTACCTGTAGGACAACCTCTTCTCAATCCCTCCATGCTATCCTTTTTCATGGAATATCTTCCTACTCAAATAGGAGCCTAGGAACTCTGCATTAAATTCCTGAGCTTTGAGGAAGGTATTCTCAGCATCTAAAATGTAAGTAGGTGGCAGGGAGAGATAGCTGATCTCTCCAGTTTTATTCAGACCCATCTAGCTGCATACTGACCTGGTTATACTCTTGCAGCACCTTCCAAGTATTCATCATATACATTGTTCCAAATTTTCTGCAGCCTCAATAAAGCAGGAATCTGGATTGGAATCAACAGGTTCTATAACAATAGGTGCACAGACTAATATAAAACTAAACTACTTGACTTGTCCACTTCTGCTACATAATGTTATTATTTCTCAGCAATGGACACTCCCCTTGTTTTCTAAATAGAATGAATATTCATGTGACTATCAAGTAGGTTATTAGAAATTTGGCATTTGGCACTTCAGACACCAAATTCAAATGAAACAGGGTTTATACACTTCAGACCACCACATTGATTCCACCGTATTTTGCCCTGAACAAAAAGACAAGGCTGAGTTTGCACTTGTCAGCTCCATGTGCATTGTGTTCATGTTGCTGGTCCTTTTCAGTGGAGAGAAAAAGGCAGCTTTTACTCCATGAATTGCAATGGCAATAAGAAATTGTGAAAAACTGTAATGCAGTTACATTACTTTCAAACTGTCTTCAGAACTTTCAATTTGGCCATATATTTAAACCACAGAATTTGAGACAGTTTGGGTAATTATACAGACCCAAGATATATAATTTGGCCATTATTAATTCCTGAAAAATCATAGGCAATATAGCTAATAATACTGATAGATAAAGAAGATTAGTTTTATTTCATATTTAAATGGGATTTTAAATTTGCTTGTCTGGGATTAGTGCAAGCCTTCTCTTACTATAAACAATTCATACAGAAGGAAAAATAAAAATGTCACATTAAAAAAAAAAAATTAAGACTCCCAGGTGAAAAAGACAAAATGCACAGTAGAGGCTGCCCCTTGTTTTGGGCTTCCCTCCTGTTCTTCCCTCCTGTGTGTCCTCAGAAGCTTCCTGTGTGTATCCTGTGCCTCTACTACCCTGTTGGCCTGGGTGCCAGCAAAGCCTTCTGGCATTTGTCCTTGTGCTTTTATGCCCTGCTATTCCAATTTGTTCTCTGTTCATACTGTCCCCAGTGGTTATACTACAAATCTCTATGCCAATATGAGCTAAAAGGATAAAATTCATATCAAAGTCAAGAATAAACACCTCCTAAAGAGGATTTTATCACCAGGTAGGGAAGTCACCACACTTGATCATCAAATGCCTGCCAAGTTCTGTGCAATTCACAAAACAGATTCAATGGAGACTCTCATACACTGAGGATTTGTCATCAGAAAAAGTAAAACAGAACTGAAACTCAAAAATGTCAAACTGTTGTGAAGAACTGAAGAATTCTCTCCTGTTTGAACGCACAATGTGGAAATGGCAGCTTGCAATACTTTCAGAGTAGCACCTACAAAATCTTCACTTGCTCTCACCTGCAAAAACATTCATGTTGTAATCTGAAAGGACTGTAGTCAGGGAGTGCAAAGAGAATCTGAATAACTGAAGTTTTGCCATCATTCCCAAAGACAAAAACTAGAAGATACTTGCTTTTCTTTCTGATACGTTATGCTGAGATCAGAATGCATTATGAAATGTGCAGAATTCAGGTTTTATAAAGCAGTAGCTGAACTACAGAACTGCATGATGGGATAATGGAACCTACAAATTTTCCTTGTTCAAGTTTTAAAAGACAGTCATAGCATAAATACTTTCATCCTGATACAGCATGAATTATCTGTCCTAGGCTGTTTTGGATATGAATTAATATATTCCTTTTCTGTCACCCCTATGCAACGCTAGCAAGACTTCATGATAATCATTAAGTGAAAAAGGTGTCCTGTGAAACCTTTTCTAAATATTTCAGATTATCAAAGATACCAGTAGCTGTAGCAATGGTGGTACTGGCAAGACAAAAAATGAATCAAACTTCTTCAATCTCTGCATTAGTGTGAAATTTGAAACAGTTTAATAGTAATTCCCTTATTACCTAGCAAGTAGCCTATACCTTCTGTAAGGGTTAATTATGGATCCATTTTATAGGCCCTAAAAAGAAGCATCATTCATCTGCTTCTTGCAATAGCATAGCAGTTAATTTATTCAGTGCAAAAATGAAAATTGAGCATTAGCATAAATTGAATGATAGAGAATGATATAACCAAAGTCTAATTTTATAGTTTTTATGGCTTACATGGGAAGGGGTAGAAACCTTACAAATTCCCTTTTATGGATATCTATGTCTTTTTTTTTAAATCAAATTTAGATTTAATTTTTTACAGCTGAAGTGCTGGTTACTTGTGATGAAGCCCACCTACTTGAAACATCTATTTTAAGAAGTGATGAATCACTTCTTGTTGTGCCTCTCTTTCTCTTGACTATGGATGAAGCATAAGGGAATATTCATCTAAAAATAAGACATCTAATCTAAGCTAAAGTTAGGCCAGAGGAATCCTAGGATAACTACCTAAATATGTAGTATCATTTAGTGCTTGAAAAAAAGAAGTCATATTGGAAAAACTGAGCACAGGAGACATGTTTTTAAAATACAGCTCTCAGCAGATATTAGGCATCTTAACACTTTTTGAAGTGGCAAGGCTTCAGGAATGCATCCAAAGCTGACTTGTGACACCTATAAATTTGAAGTGCATTAGGTAGGGTGATATTGGTATTACCGAGCCTTGAACACTAAGATAAATATAGATTGCAAATAAGTCTATAAAGATATTTTACAACACTGTGATGGCATAGCCACACAGACTCTATTAGCATTTTGTTACAGTTATCTGTGAGCATGTGACCAACAAATGGGCCAAGAAAGACAGGTGTATTTGTACACAGAAGGCATGCAAGTGATGAAATTTTTGAAACAAAAGAAAAGATAATGACAATGGATTGAAAATTGGTGGGACTTCTACCTGAAAAAATGAAGAGAGTGATAAGTGGTATGGGGCGAAAAATAGAACCCATGTTTTGGGAGCAGAGAGCAAATAGCATAAAAATGTCAGGCCTTTCTAACTAAGGAAAATCACAGGAGAAAGGATAGATTGCCTAGAACTCTTCCCCTTTGTTTTTCTTCTTTTTTTTTTTTTTTTTACCATTGGGTACTTGGAAAGCGACATTTCTGAAACATAGATTACTGGATTACTGCATATTGCAAAATAACAAACTTAAACCACAGAGTCTAGGCATAAAATGTCAATAAGCTGTGGTCATAAGGAAGCATGTAGCAAAATGATACCATTGATAGGATGGTCATGCTCTTCAGTATCAGGTAATGAGATACACAAGGGCATACACATATTTTGAGGAAGACAAAGAGGCACAAAAACAGTACATTCTTGTTTTATACAGCCTTCCAACAACTTTTCTAAAGCAACTGATGTCTTAGTTAAGAAGCTGAACCTATAGCTTGGTGCTCTGGACCTTGCTGTTGAGTAGTGCCTTAAAATACTAGTCAGTTTAAAAATGTGTGAGGCTTTATTAAACACATTTTTCAAACAATTGCAGCTCTAGAGGGAGAGCTTTCCACATCCCTAGTGTTTACAAAATAGCCACTTCCCTATTTGTTTGCCTTCATGCTATGTGATCATTCATAGCTGCTAATACAGAGACACAAGAAACAGTCATCTCCCTTACCATGAGCAGAAATAAAAGCTCTTCCTTTACTCAAGGGTGGCCTTTCTAAAAGAAATCTGACAGCAACACTATCCTGACCCAGATGACCTGTGACTGAAGCATTGCTAATTAACAATTTTTTCTGTCTTATTATCATCACACTGCAGGATAGATAAGAGACTACAATTTTTGCTGCACTCCTCTGCCTCTGGTAAAGCCTATTATTTTAGTTAACTCTGTTACTGAAAGGGATGGATACATCCATTTGCCATAAAGAAATGGGAAGGCCAGGCTAAAAGGCCACAACTCTAAGTTCTGTTCACATTAATCACCCGGTGTGAAAATAAGGATAACTGATTCATGTATTAAGTGGCTTAAACAGGAAGCAGGGAACAAAATGTCTCGTGACATTCTTGTTGCAAGCAAATATGTTTGGTAATGTATGCATCAGGGAATTAGATATCACTGTGGTGGAAGTGTAGAGGACTTATACATCATATTAATATCATATTTTAAAATAAAATTTACCAAGTAAATTCATTAGAAAACATTTATATGCTAAAGTAGTTGTGACTATAGAATGCTATATGACCCGATGTGTGGTCCTTGATGATTCACACTTGCCAGTGTTTACACTGCTCATACACCCACTTGAAACATTTATCCATTGTGTCTGGTTATGCTATGACAGTTTTATTAAGTACTTGTATATAGTTGTTAGTTAAAACTACTTTAGTATGCTTATATCTAGGTTCAAAGCACATTAATAGTAATTTTTTCCTTCTTAGTGGGAATTCTTACAACTGATTGATGCCACAGGTCTTGGCTGCACTGCAATTAAAACAGTGCAAATAAATACTCCAAGTTTTTGAGGTACAACATCAGCTCAGTTGACTCCTCAAAATTCTATTTTCTGGTAGGAAGCAAGGACTTGGTTTCCCTGTCACTATGCTAAATTATGAAGATTTAATGCTGATAATAATTTTGTTGGGAAAAGGTTTTCTTACCAGTTGCTGCCTGGATATAGTAAATGAAAAACTGTAGTTTCATTGCCTTGCACTAGCAATCCTACATTTTTGATCAGTGCCATAATTCCCTCCCCCCACCAAAAAAGAGTACCAATTTAAATCACAAAGCACCAGAAACATTCTTATGTTAATTTTTTATTACTATAAGTATGTAGGAATTATAGTCTGCAGAGAAAGCAAGGCTGCTCTGTAATTAATTTTTTTATACAGATCCTGTTTCACTGTTCTTAGCTAAGTCCCTGAGTCCTATGGAAAAGCAGTTTCCTGAACCGCAGTTTCCTGAACCACAATTTGGAGTCTACTGCAAATTCTGAGGTTGTTGGGTCCTTTTCAGCAGATGGTATGAACAGAAATTGGCTCATGTGTTAAATCTTTCTATTTGGTATCACAATTCAGTCATTGCTCTTAGGGTTTTCCTTATGTCGTGCTTTAACCCCAGACGGCAACCAAGTACCAGGCAGCTGCTCACTCACTCCGCTTCCCCTCACCCTGGTGGGGAGGAGAATCGGAAAGAAAAGGTGAAACTCATGATTTGAGGGAAGAGCAATTTTGTAATTGAAACAAAATGTAATAACACTGATGATAATAATAATAATAATAACAACAACAATAATAATAATAACAATAATATCTGGTCATACCAATAATGACAATAATAATTGTAATGCTGAAGAGAGAGACAGTAGCAGAACCCAAGAGAAACTAATGATGCACGATACAATTGCTCACCACCCCCTGACTGACACAGCCCACCAGCCAGCAGCAGTTATCCCCTTTTTGGGTAACTCCCCCCAGTCTATATATTGGGCATGACGTTCTATGTTATGGAATATCCCTTTCCCTGTTTGTGTCACCTGTCCCGTCTGTGCTGCCTCCCAGCTTTTTGTGCAACTCCTCACTGTCAGAGCACGAGACACAGAAAATTCCTTGGCCTAGGATAAGCACTACTTAGCAGCAACCAAAACACCAGTGTGTAACCAGCATTACTTTCATACTAAGTCCAAAAACCACAACATTATACCAGCTACTAAGAATAAAATAAACTCTGTCCCATCCAAAACCAGGACATCCTGGGATTTATGTGGAGCATATTGGCTACAGAATACTGCTTAGAAGTGTATGTCTCTAGGCCCAGGACAAGCATATTTTTTTCCTATCTGGTTGCTTTTATGTTAGAGAATATATCTAGATATGACTAGAGCATAGATCTTCAACCTTTCTAACAATCAATTGCCCCTGTGCAAAAGGATCAAGCAAGTCCTGAGTCAATAAACCATTAAACCTGCCTAAGAAAGAAGCTGTATGGTGGCCCATCCTGTCACATACTGTTTCCCATCTTTGACTGAGTACAAGAGGTATTCATTAGACATACAGCAGTGAGCATTCAGGAAGACAAAAAAAAAAAAAAAAAAAAAGATTGAGAAAAAGCTGTAAAACATTTCTGTTCAGATCTCTACAAATCCATTAATGTTGATTTTGATCTTCCATGCTGGGCCTGCCTTTACATTTTGATTTTATTTTCAAGCTTTGCTGCCCTCAGGGTTCTCCTATAGGAGTAGCATTTTATGACATAATTTATAAAGGTATCCACATGCCTTGACAAGGTAGCAGTTGGCCTGGGAAGCAAATGTGCCTGGAGCAGTTCTACAGCTATATAATAGACACATATGGGGTGTTCCAGACTAGGAGTTTCAACAACTTGATAAGTGCTTCCACTCTGTCTGAAGTATACTCTGAGCTTTTTCATGGAGGGCTTGGCACCTAGACGGCTTTCCCCTTACTCTTATCACCACTCACTTTACATCAAGCGTATACACATACTATACACACTTTCCACTGGTATGACTATACATGGTTATAAAAGCCAACTGTGCTTCTGAAAACTTACATTGATATTTTAATGAACAATAATCATTAAAATCAATCTTACAGTAGAAATGGGTCGAGCACGTTACAATTTGCTCAAGATCATTTTGGCTCCACCAGTATCCAAACAATATGCTGATGCAGAAACAGGACTGAGTTCAGAGTTTTTCCACAGTATTCAGGAGTAATAATTACAGGAATCTGGGTCTGAAGTATTAAATTTGTTGGAGAACATATCCCTGCCACTACACAGAAAACAAAAAAACTCCCCCAACCCAAAATCTCATTCAAAACACATTCTAAAATTAAATTGATTTACATTAATAGTCTTGGAAAATATTATATTTTTCTTCCTACAGTCAATAATTCTGCTTGTCCCAATAAATCCAACTAAGTTGAAATGGGGCACTTGATTACCCCAGCACAACATGGCAACTTTAAAGAATGGATGTGCCAAGCAATTACTCATAAAAGCTTTCTCTGTGCAGTCCAGATAGGAAACATCTCTTCATCAGAGAAGAGAGAATGCCAGAAGCTCATAAGGTCAGTGCTGCTTTTCTTTTTTTTTTTTTTTTAATTTTTTTTTTTTTAAATACATTCTCTTGTATATAAAGCTTGCTGATTTGGCATTGATACAACATGTGCTCTTATGATATAGAGAGGAAATCTGTCTGCTTGTCTCAGTGTTTATATTTATATAGTCACTGCTCAGCCCTAAAGCTGTTCTTCAGATCTCTAGCTAAAATAAATGTCACACACTGCTGAATTATTATAAAAATAATTCTGTTTATTTACAAATGTGACAACAAGCTGGTAACTTACTGAGATTCTTGAAAGGATTTTCGGTCTTCACAGAGATATGCTCCAGCCAGCTTATTTCCACTCTCCCTGAATATCATATTCTATCATATAAATCCAGCTATTAGCCACTTGCCAATAGATGTGTCCAGCCTTAGAAGCTGTGTATTATGATGGATATAAAGGACATTATTAAGTATTGGGAAAATACTCTTAATGAAAGATAAAATTGCTCAATCCCCTCCCACTTTTTATGACTGTACTTGGCAGCAAGTTTTGTCTTGTCTTCCAGGGTGCAGTAGGATTAAAACAATGAAAAGAGAAAATGAGAATAAAAATTGGGAATGAGATTTAAAATTAAATAGTATATGTTGATATTATAATATGATAACAATGAAATGCAGGATATTTTTGCTTAGTGCCAGTATTTTACTATGCAACATCTATTTTTTGCACAGTTAACAAAGCAGATCCATTTCCCAATGAACATTTTTTCCTTTTCAAAACCTGCAAAGCCATCAAAATATTTATCAATACACAAAAAAATACAAAAACAATCTATTCTGTTCTAAACAAAGGTATTTGTTCTGTTTTTCTCTTGGGTAATTAACATGAGCACGAAGGAATTGCCATGAGAGGGAGTGAGAGAGAGAGAGCACATGAGATTGGGAAAAAATATCTAATGATTGAATTATTGTCTACTTAAATATTTTGGAATATTCAGTATGACTTTGACTACAGATGATTTGTTCCAAAATATTTCAGACAGTGAAATAATTTAAATATTCCCTCATGGTGATCCCAACCAATATACAAATCAAGGCAGACTAAATAATTTTAACATATATTAGCCGATATTGATAATGTCTTCTGCAATAATGGGCATATAACATTCACATTTAAAAAGAGATTAAGTAAGGGGCTGTAATTGAAAAAGAAGAGAAGGAGCATACTTCTGACAGCTTTCTTTCCTGTTTTTTTTCTAACCAGCTTTTATAAGTTATCAGCACGTGTACTTTGTCTGAAAAATATATGAAGTGTTATTAACAGTTATGAACCTAAATGAAGCATAATAATAAACCTACATACAGAATCTCTATGTTGAGTAAAGGCACATTTACAAAAGCTTTGTCCAATGTTCTTCAAAAGATAGAACTTTTCAAGGGATTATAAAATCTATTCAGTATAAAATCCCTTCAGGAGTTCAAAATATTTGGCCTTAAAAGAACGTGCAGGTAGCTCATTATGGAGTACATGTATTCAAAAAGAGACACACAAATGCATGAAAATTTGCTTTCTCCACATAGCAAGATGGCAAAAGGCATAAGGTCTGCTCTCAATTTATAATGAAGGCATTTCAGTGGGTGTCAAGGAGGGCCTTTTCCTCCAAAAGTGATTACTAACATGCAGAAATCACACAGTAGCAGTGACTGCATTGCATTGGGTGTTCTTATTTAGAACAAGTAACCAGACAATTTGAAAAGGTGAGGAGTACATATGTAACATCAGTCACACGTTGAGCTCTTTCTGGTGATATAAATAAAGATTTTATATTTCACTGTCCAAAAATATTAGTAAATCTGTTTGATGAAGAGTAGAGATTTCCATCTAATGTCAAGGGATTTTAGTAGATAGGCTAATAATTCATCCTCTCCTTCTCTCTTTAATGAACTCATCAGCGTGATACCTGACAGCCATATTAAAACCACAGAAGCCAGAAAAAGCAAAAATCCTGAACTGAGTAGCCCTTCAGTTTCTGCCTCCAGTGCTGGTTGATGCTTTGAATGTAAGAATGTAGCAGACTGATTTAGATTTTCTGCTTGGATTTTCCCACCCAGCTCCCCACTTTGCACAAACTGAAATTACAAATAGAAATATCTCGCCTTGGTGTGTGACTCGGTGCTGCACACTGGGAGCCCACAGCTGAGACAACATCAACAGCTGCAGAGGTTTTGGTAGCTTCTGTGGAGATTTGCTGCATTCCCTTTTTCAAACTTAGTGGATTGCTACAGATCTCAAGTCTGTAAAATAACAAATAACTCTTTTCATAATTCAATGCTACCAGAGCAAGTGTGAGATTGTTGAGACATTGTGTTAATCTTCTTATGCTGAAACACAATATACAAAATAATTTCCCGCAGAATTCAGGTAAGAATAGACGAATTATTGTGAGATGTAGTTAGGAAAAAACTAAAGAATAATGCTAGTTACTAAACTGAACTCTGGAATGGGAGTGGTGGGGAAGCAGATATCTTATGCATTTTTAAATTAGTTTCTATTTTATCAAATAATTAAACAGTCCAACAATACAATTGCACTCATCTGACAAAAGAAAAACAAAGCTTTTTACTATGCAGGCAGATTTTTTTCTTTTAAGTGAAGTTCTACAGCCTAATTGGGTACCTTTGCCTCATTTAGACCAACACTTTTAACTGTCGTTCTAAGGAGCTTTGGAGGCTTTGTCCAGATTACAATCTTCTAGCAAATGTATGTCTAAAATGTGTGATGACCACTGATAAATGGCACTTCATTAAAAATGAAAAAAGATAATGTGTCATAAACATATTTTTATCTCCAGGAAAAGGAATCTGAGGGTAGTAGTGATTTAGATTTGCTCTTTCTTATACAAAACGGCTCTAGTTTTCCATAGCATGGCAAATAATAACATCTAAAATAAAATATGAGAAGGGACAATGTATTTAAGTTGTTCCAACATTTCTCAGAGAATGCAGAGATAACAAGAGGTCTTGCATGGAACAAGGGTAAAGAAAAAAGCCTTTTTACTACACTGGAGTACAGAAAAACCATATACAATTTAAAATCAGAAAAATAGTATTTCCTGGATTCCAGAGATACTCGTGGAAAACAGATGCCTTGGGATCTGCCCACACATCAGCAAAAACATCAGGCTTTCAGCCACAATAAATTACTGGTCTTAGATTAGCTTGAAGGAAAAAACCACCAAAACCAAATAATATCTCTTATCGTACTTCTAAGTTTCAAACCATATTTTCCAAAGTGGCAGAAAAAGTCACAAGCAGAATGAGCCAGTCAGAAAGTTCAAGGAAAAGGGCTTGTCTCAAGGTCTCACTAAAAGAAATTTACACCCATCTTCTCCTAATTAGGCCAACTTTTCAGTTCTGAGGTCGAAATTATTGATGGTATAGAAGAGGTCAGATTATCTAACTGTTTCTCTGATTACAAACATATGAACTATAACCTCTAGAAGTATTCAGACCTATATTAACAAGACAAAAAATATAAAATATGGTAAAGGCATTATTTTTACAATAACTTAAATCGATTGACACCTTGGTTGTATTAAATGAAAAAACAGATTCAACTAGTATGACACTTTAGTTTTTCTTCTGATGGGATTATAAAATGTAAAACAATTTAAAACAATTCTGTGACACAGTTATTATGTGAAAGAGGTACATGGGGAAAGTAGTAGTTCATGTGATTTCTATGTCTGGACCTGCCATTCCTCAACTAAATTTAGAACACAAACAGTAGAAAATCATTATGGACAAGTTTTAATCTGAGATTTAAATAAAGAAATCCATGGATAGAATTCAAATACAGAATATTGATAGAGAAATATTAATTCATGTCAAAGCTGCAAAAATGTTGAGAGGTTTTTTATTTGACTTTCTAAACCATCAAACTTTTTACAACTCAGGACTTCTTTTATGCCCTTACAGATGAACCCAATTGGAATTTGTAAAGAAGTATGAGAATTTCCATGCCAAAATTAAAAATTCCATTTGAGAGCCCATAGATACAGTAGTCTGTAGGCTTGTATGTAATCTCTGTAATTTTCTTATATAACTCATGGTTAAGAATCCAGTGCAGCAGATTTTGATTCTATAAACCACAAAACAGGCTTTGGTCTTACAGTGAAGGAGACACACTGTTATTGCTACAAATTACTACAATAGTTCCTTTTAATTGAATGAGAGCCTGCTGAAAGGAGACACAAAACAGGTTGGAGATATGCAAAGGAAACAGAAGCTTGTAGAAATACAAGCTTTTTGAAAAGATTCACTGCTATTGCCTCAACTACTATAAAAATAGGCAAGTGTACAAAGAATTTACATATGTAAAATCTTGCATTAAAGTGAGATTGACTCGTTTAGAAGCAGTAATACAGCAGGGGAGCAGCCTGCAGCCAACAAAAGTGCTGCACAGTGGGAGGCTTATCCCAGCAAACAACAATTCACACCTGTTAATTACTCTGAATAGGCTTGCACACAAGGCTAGGCATGGCATTTATCCATTGTTTAGAAGCAATACCAATGTAATCTCTTACGCTATTGTTATAAGTGAAATGAAAGCTTAACATGAGTCATTTCCTTTCAAATCATCAATTAACTCATCATAGCATTTGCCAGAGGACCCTTAAAGATCCAGAATAATAAAGCTATGTAAATAATTATTTCAGGTTTGCTGACAATTACAGTAAAGTTGTGGATTGTGAGATTGCATAAACAGTATACTTCACTTAAATTTCTATTTAAACCATTATTTGTTACTTAAAGTCTAAAATACATGTTTGTACCAATAATAATAAAAAAAAATCCTCTCAGAAGTTTCACTTACAATTCCAATACTTTCTAATTAGAAAGAGAGTCAATTAAATTTGAAAGCTTTAAAACAATATTTAAGTCATTTGAACACTAGTCAAAATCTAACTATTTAACATGACATACTTGGACAACTTAAGACTTTTATAATTTAGTTCTAGTTTTCCATGTTAATTATTGGATAAATTCAGGATGAATGCATGAAATATTTTGGGAATTCTTGCTTCATCAAAATAATTTAACTAAAAATACTTTTTCTACCTGTATCTACTTGTGTACCTAAAACATTTTTTGAGCAGCATTAGAAGTCCTATCCCTAATATTAGACACTACCACACTCACTCTCCCAGAAAGTATGAAGGTGGTTTTCAGTCCTGAAGGATTATAAAAATGTTGTCCCTGCTATTTGTGTATTCAAAGAGTTTAGGCTGAAAATACTCCCAGGCATTCTGCGCATTAAAAACAGTAGACTGTATAATCATATTGGGAAACACTTTAAGACAAAGAGAAGTCCTTTAAGTCCAAATAGAAGAGAAAACACACTCATACGGTTTTGATAAAAATTTTATATTTATACAGACCCTGAATATGAACAGGATTGCTCTGGTTTTTTAATAGTTAAAAGGCAGTAAAAATCCAAACAACAAAAACTTCTCAGTAACATCCAGGAATTTTGGAGGGGTCAGTAGGGAGAAAATTTAGACATACCAACTGTTATCTAAAAGCATTAAAATTTCAAGATTATATATTTTATGCTGGTCTTTTCCCTTTCCACAGACAGCAGAGATCCGCAGACCTGGAGGCTTATTTACCTTTATCCCTATTTCCAATCCCATCTATATTGGCATTAATTTCACTTTAAAAGCATTCCCCACTGATTTCAGAGAGTCTTAATGACTATTATTGTATCTATTCATGTATTTCAGGTGTCTACGAAAAAATGAAGGGATCCTCACCATTGATTTGGTTTTGCCCTTCATATGAACCAGGAGTTCTAAGGAGTAAGCCTGGTAGTCAAAGTTCACAGCCAATATGATTTCTTTTGACAGATAACTTTTCGCTTGTGTAACTAACAATGAAAAGCCATTATTTGTTACTAAACACAGAATGGTTGAGGTTGGAAGGGACACCATGAATTCGTCTTTTCCAGACCCATGCTAAAGCAGGGTCATTTACAGCATGTTGCCAAAGACTGTACAGTCAAGTTTAGAATATCTCCATGGATGCAAATTCCAAAACCTCCCTGGACCTCAACCCCCCTTATAGAAAAATTCTTTTATCTCTCATTCAGGTGTATTTTCCTGTGGTTTTATTTGTGCTAATGTTGGTTGTCAGCAACAGGTGATCAAGTTTGTTCAAGGACTAAATATATTCAGAAAACTTTAAGCAATTATTATTCTAAGTGTTTTTCTGCCATGATGATGAATTGGGCTTGTACTTGGCCTTATTTATAAAAGGTTCAATTATACTCACTGAAATTCCCAATGCTAATAGCTTTTCATGGTGCAACCCACATGTATTAAGTAGATTTTTCTGTACTAATGCCTTATTGACAAACCGAAATATAAACAGACAAATTGGTCTGTTGTACAGCTAATGGTGGGTTTTGCCTGTGGCGTTGATGTTAGAAGAACTTAAAAAAGTTTCACAGCAATGATGGGATGGTCTTGAAGTCATGATAGTAGGGTGCCAGAGCAATGGAGCAGTGAAGAGTTCCCAGGAGAAAAAAATAACAAAAAGTTTTTATTTTGTTGATGATTAATTCTTAAAAAATATCCAAGCACAAACTCTAATAAAATATAAGGTTAGATAATGTTGGTTAGATAACCACTTGGTGGTGGCTGATGAAAATACCACCTTGGATTACCTTAGATCATTATAATGTTAAAAAATATACTCCTGAGGGAAATCTGTGTGTGTAAATTATATTATAATGTGCTGGACCAAGACAGCCAGGGACTCAGGGTGCTGACTGGCTCTTACACATCATGTGAAAGAACCCTGCTTTAGAGAGAACAGTTTTGGTGACCCAGATTGTAAAGCTGTAATGCCTTGCCCAGACCATCTTGCTGCCCTCAGCAATGGAGAATTGGATCAGACAGGATTCCAGTGCACACTAAACAGTTCATTAGGTACTCCACCCCATTCTCTCCAGTGTCCAGGTGGTAAGTGGCTCAAAAATGCAGTGCTTCAGAGATATGAGCAAGGACAAAAGTGCTGTGACTTCCTTGACTGGTAAGTCACATATTTAATTTCTTCCATGGAAAATGATCAATGGTGTGCACAAGGAAAAGTGGTATAAGGAAATTTGTTCTTGCAGGTAGATGCTTGGTATCTGGGGAAATGGTACCTTTATCGAGGCATCAGAGCAGAGTGAGAGAAAGGGGTACTAAGTGGTGGAAGGCCTTTTTCCCATGTCAGTCCTGAGGGAGCATGCACCTTCGTTGATGAATTCGGAGCTGAGTGTAAGTGATATAAGGTGTATTTATATACATACATACATACATACATACATATATATACAGAAAAAATGCATGTGCCTTTTTAAGTCAAGCAGTGAGGTCAGAGGGTTGACCACTTTTTGTACATGTTCCATTTACTACTTCAGACTTGTTCAATTGGAAATGACATGTTGATTCACATGGAGAGAATCCTGGAGGAAAGTATCAACTTTTGGAAACGATCATGCTGCCTCATAACCCTAATTGAGGGGAAATACAGGCTATATTGAATGTCATTTTACCAAAGAAGAAAAAATAATGGTACTAGATTAGGTGAAAAGATAGACAGAGGTTTTGGGGTCTGAAAGGCCCTTTTGACCTGAATGGATGTGCTGTTTGTAGGCAGCAAGGACATTGGAAAAATTAATGCTGTAGTAGAGAAGGGAAGGATCAATCAGAGGAAACAAATGTTATGGTGCTGGAGGATTCTGACAATGACTGAAGAAGACAAAGGGAAAATATAAAGGCATCCCCAGTCAATCCTCTAATTCCAATAAGCTGGGGAATGAAATAGATTTATTTTTTTATATAGCAGAGCCAGTAACAACTAGTTGTAAGGGTGCAATAAGTAAATACCACACAATACCAATTTTTGCAGTGATGGGAATAAGAACTTTGTAGCCATTCTTACAACCTATAGAATATACCATTAGAGATATTAAACTGATTTATGAGTTTCTACATTCTATATATGCCAGAATGTCATCTTCCATTGTTAAGATGAAATTTATTATGCAAGTGAAATTCTCAAATATCTTGTGAAAACTCTGTACAGCTACACATCCCAAAAGAAATGCAATGGAAGGTTCAAATCTACTGACTAATGGGCCAGACCTTGGAAGAACCTGAGACTGATATCCCTGATGTAGTATTGAATGTGGTAATTCCCTGGTATGGGCTTCAAAGAATGCAGGTATAGCAAAGAATGTGACTTCACTTAAAAGAAAATTCAAATTACTAACAAAGCCAGTGAGGGTAAATCAATATCTTATTAGACTGGAAACATGTAAAGGATTGGAGTTCTTGATAAATACTTTCAAGAAATATGGATTGCTTAGAGAGTGTCAGTCGGAATTTAATACTCCTACTTTACCAGTAAAGAAGCCTCATTTTCAGGAGTACAGACTGGTGCAAGACTTAAGAGTAATAAAACAAATAAACATGGACATACACTCTATCATATCAAACTCCAGGTCAGGTCTCACAAGCATGGAGTAGACGAGGAGAATCACATTGCTCAACTTGTTGGTCCTGCTTTTTTTGATGTAGCCCAGGATGTGATTGGCTTTTTGGACTCTAAGCACAGATTCCCAGGTCATGTCAAGCTTGGCCTCCACCAAATTCCAAATCCTTTTCTTCAGGGCTCCTGTCAATCTATTCTTGGCCCAACCTTTATTTGTGCTTGGAATTATGCCAATCCATCTTTAGAAGCATTTTGTTAAATAATTCTGAGTTCAAATTTGATAAACCTAATCTCATTAATATTACTGGGTTTTCTTTCAGTCATCCCTTGGCCTTCCACTTCCATTTCTTCTTCTAAGATGCCTAGGACAATGACGCCTGATAACTTTCAGGGCTTGGTTCCACATACAGCCTCAGAAGGTACCAGTACCGTGCCATCTTGAAACAATGTGTTTGGTGGTTGCCCTTGAATGGGTGCATTCTCAAACTGCACTGTGCTCAGCATCACTTGCATGGCACTGACAAAATGCCCTCGCAGGTTTTTCATAGCAGTTTGCTGTCTTTGTGCTTGGGTCATAATGAGCTGCATTCATGTGAGGAACTCTGAGGTCTTTGTCAAAGAACACTGCATCAAAAAGCACAAAATCTGCCTACACATCACGAAAGAAACCTAAGAGGCTCTTGGGTTTCCTGAGGTTAAACCAGTTTACATTAGTTCTGAGTGTTTTGCAGATTGTCACTTATTCATCTCAATAGGGTGCAGATAGTGCTGGATGGCCATCTGTCCCTTGTTTCAGCTGCCAGCAATCAGCCACTTGGCAGGGCTAAGCAAAGAATATCTCCATGATATTTAAAGACATACTGGACATTTTACCATGAGATTCCTGCCAGCAGTTCTATATTTAGGAAGCATTTTAGTTAAAAGAAGACTGAAAGTAAGTGGAGTCAGAGTCATCTGAGTCTGAAAAATAAATTGAAATAAACATTGAAGCCTTTCAAGGATTTTAAAAGTTTAGTAAATTTATTTACAATGTATCTTTGTTCTTGCATTTTACGAATCAAGCCAAATGTATAATTAGATTATTATTAAATGAGAGCAATTTCTTACTTCATTTTCAAAACAGATTGAACTGGAATGACATATATCTTCAGGTATCTTCTGACTCAGCAGATCTTTCCAGAATGAAATGGGTGTAAATCTGAAATAGATCAAACACTAACCTAACAGTACAGTTGATATTAACTTTTGTTTCTAAACATGCAGATAAAATAAACAACCAACTTTCTCCACACAAACTAAAAAAAAATTCTTCAAAACACTAATGAACACTTCTGAAATTTCAAGAACTACTTGACCATCATCGTATCATCCCAAAGAGCAATGTTTGCTTGCTGGAATTAAGGAGAAATATATTCCTCATTGCCCCTCTGAGTTTCAAACCCAAAGAAATTTGGATAACCATGCATTAATGAAAGACACAAAACTTTCTGGTAGCTGGCAAGAAACACAAAGCAGATGCATAGGAGGCTCACCATCCAGCGAATGTTCATCAGCAGAGGTTTTAAGGGACCAATGTGTTTGATTTAGCCATTTAAGTCACTCTGGTATTGAATAAACTTCAGCAACATTTTCCATGGCTTATCCAAAGCATTTCTTAAACAAAAGCCGCCTATGACTCATTTAAAAAAAAAAAAAAAAGCCCATCCAAGAGTTGCTCCTTCTACAATATTACAAGTATTTAAACACATTTTCCATTAAGTTCCAATATAGTTTAACTTGCTTTCCCCAGGCACATGTAGCAGCTGATAACCATAACACACTGTGCTATACTCCTGCAAAAATTGTTTCTCTTGTAGTGGAAGCACACATACAATGTAGCTTAAATTTCCTTATATTGCTATACATTTCTGAGAATTTTTGTTAAATTCTGATGTAAATCTCTTTGCTCCTGAAAGTTGCCACTTTTATCACCTACTCTGATCAAGTCTGAAGAAAAAAAAGTAATTATTTCTTTCTTTTCTTTTTTCTTTTTTTTTTAATCTAGTCTTAAAAGGATTGTGTAAAATTATGCCTGGTTTTTGTCTTTTTAAGTTGCAGCAAACTATGTTAGAGCTTTTACAGGTATATGATTATGTGATCAAAGCTACCAAGGAAATGAACCACCGCTTAGTCACTAAAAGCATTAATGCAAAGGAAGCAAAATTACTGTGCATCTGTTCAACCCATGTACAAAAATCCCTAAATGAAAAAATATATAATTAAATAATTTAAACCCTAAAAGTGTTCAACAGATTACACTTATACTCTAACAGCATCAAAATGATTATGCTGGTTGATGGCCCAGAGAACATAAGTTGAAGTTTTATGCAAGACTGATGAGCAGTAAGTTTCAAGCCAGTTTTGATAAAGTGATGCACCATTAATGTATATTTGCTGAATATAATCCTGTGAGAAGATTTAAATTTTTGATGACAAAATCTGAAATCCTCAGCCAATTTTAAACTCATGAGAGATTAAATTAGCATTAGAATGAGGCTGATTTCAGATTCTTTTGAGTGATGACTATACCAATTAAAACCAACGCTAATAATCATGTAATCTTATTTAAGAAACCAAACAATTTTTAGATATGAAAAAAAAATGCTGAACCTTAAGTTAAGAGACACCATTGGAAACTTAGGTTACTGTGACCCACCGCTTCAGCTAAATTAAAAGACCTCTATTTCTCATTTGGACTAATTTTTTTTTACATCATTGTAGATTAACTTCAAACAGTAAATTACAAGGTAGGCTTTGCTACCAGCATAAAATGGGCTTCATTAGAATTAAAGTCCATTTTAAATAGGGTGGTACAGACATTAAGTTTTTCAAAACATTGTTGATAGTAAAATACAAGCAATAAATCTTATACCGTGAAATCTAATAGAACAATGCAACTAGCCGTATGCAATCCACACTTGCATTTTATCAGACTTATTTTATTTCTTTAAAAGGAATGTCAAGAGATTTTAAAAAAAGACATCAGTTTCTCCTCTGTACTGATATCCATTCCTGTGACATCTTCAGTAGCTGATTATTGCTTTCTAGGATTTTCTAGTTAATCTGTACAAGTCACAGGAGACTGCATATAAACTATGCTATATCAGGGGTTCCTGGCCTTCAGTCATCCCTGTTGCACCAGCTACTCAGTAATATTTGCACATAGAATGGAGGGTACGTGAATACTGGGTTTGATTTGATGGGTGAATGGTCACAGCATTTACTGCACGAATAAATAACTCAGGCCAAATTCATGCTTTGTCTAATTTCTTTAGAATGAATGTGCTTACTCCAGGGATCAAAGTAGTTGGTGGGTAAGTGCGCACAAGAGCAGTAAATGATGGTGGTATCTTCCTTCCTGGAAGGTGTAAAATGTGAAATACAAAGATATTTCGTGGCCAGGGCAGGACAGGAAGGTGGAAAGTTTGGTCTGTGAAGAATTTACTAGACATTCAGTAATTGAAAAGTGTTCTCTTTGACACTGCTTAGGACAAATGTAGGTATTTATGTCTCATTTTGGCCTTTTTTTCTTCAAAAATACAACATCAATTTAATTCTTGAAACAATGAAGGAACAATAAACCCATAATCACCAGAACTGTTGCCATCAAAAAAGTGTTTTCCCTGAATGAACTTCACTGGGTTTACCTGGTATCAGCCAATTTTGGTATTAAATTCACATGACCTAGCCAAACTATAACAAATAAACTTGAATTAAAAAGCAAGCAACTTTCCCTGAACTTTCAGTCTCATTAACCCAGTTAATAATTCTATAAATCCATGTAGCTTTGGATGCAGTTCCCATTTCAGGAACTTTCAGCCATGTGTATATATATATATATATATATATACATGTGTGTGTGTGTGTGTGTGTGTGTAGGACATGCTGATGGAGCATTTTACCAACAGTACAGTGAATATCAAGGCAAGACCCTAAAGGAGATGACAGTGATTTTATTTAAAATTAAAACTGAAGTGAACCAGGTTTTCCTTACTCACACTCTCCCTCACTGTTTCATACCCATAAACACCAGAAGTGTGTACGGTATCCAAAAAGTCTCTCCTGCTGCCAGGTACCATGGCAGGGATGTTCAGTCTTTCCAGCCACAGTCAGGCAGAATGACGCCAGCAATCACATTTGGGATCCAGGATCCATTGAAACGACAGCAAGGACAAAAGATGCCAGGTTTTTGTGCTCACATGTCCTGTGTACCTTAGGTTTGGTGACTATGCACAGGTATGGAATATATCTTTTTGTACCATTTTGGAGCTGATGGTGATTGGTGTGTTTGTCCTGTCTCAACTTCATGATACATCAGCAGTCCACACTGTTCTTTGCCTCCACATCTGGATGTCTCCTGGTGTATGTGCTGGAGTCTTGACAGTGCTCTGTGGTTGTCTCTTACCTTGCGGCTGCAGTCTCTCCTCTGCTTGCTTCTGTATTAGGTTGATCCAAAATGTGTTGGACTCGCAGGGGAACTCTCTTATAATGAAAGACTGGGTCAGACACAAATTTACTTATGAAAGTTACTCATACCAGGTGGTATGAGTACCAGACAACTGATAAGTGTCATAGAGTAGAAACATTCCATAACCCTTTAAACAGGCTCCGAAGAGTTGTTGTTATTATTAAGCCACGTTTAGGGTTTGACACTTGCATTTCATGTAACCTTAATTTAATTAAAAACAAAAAAAAACCCCTTTGGCTTCTTTCTCATCTGGGCTGCTGCTCTACCATAGCTTAAAGAGATCTGTCCTTCTGTCCTTTTACCTCCATCAGTCATTACCAGCTTAGAACTATTACCTTTTTTCCACTGGTTGACTATTCTGAGGATTATGCACCAGAAAGCAGAGAGAAGGATACTGGCTGACTTTCACAAGACATAACATCAAAAGTTGGAAAGAAGTAGTTTTGTTCCTGTGTTAAAGTTGTGGTAAATTGTCATGGGAGAAACAAAGTAAATGAAACTTCTGAGCTTACTCTTCAGAAATCATTTTTGAAGAGGAAAAGGGAAAGGAGAGAAAGAGAAGAGATTTAGCTTGGTATTAAAAGTATGAAAGGGCCAAATATTTTCTTGGTATAACTCAATGAAATTTAAGAAGAGCTCTCTGTATCCATTAATAGTAGCTACATTTCAGACATACTAAATACTTTGTTTACTCTGCTTTAGTTGCATAGGACTAGGTGTAGTGCCCAGTCTACACCAGACACAGTTTATAGTGATCAAGTTTGAACAGATACAGAGGTTACATAGCAGCAAAGGACCATAAACCCTCTTTTTATTAGAGGTTGGGAAGGAGAACAGAACTGCTACTGTGCCCGTGCCACATGAAAAATGGATTATTGTCAGTGGGAATGAAACAAGATTATGATCTCCACTAATTCAAAGTTCTTTTGCAGCTTTTTCCTCTGTCTAATCTGCCAGTTTAAAGTTTCATGTTACTTTCAGTCCTCTGTATTTTGTTTAGCAAGTTTTTAGAACAATACAGCTTTGGGTCATATTATCATTAAATATTTCTACTTTATGCTAATATGTTCATTAGAGATAGTTGAACATTTTTATTGAAACATTTTTATTGAAACTTGAAAATTATTTTTTGACAAAAAAAATAACTATATATTCAGATATATACACATATATTATTATGATTGAATTTGACTCAAATTATATGAAAGCATAACATTGCCTTGCTCTACTCTTTTAACAGATAGATTTAGGGAACTGAGATAGGGAAAAATACAAAGAGAAGCTTCATAATATTTTATCTCATCTTTCTCCCTTTTTAGGTTTGTTTTTCCCACTGTTTATTATCTTTAATAAATTACAAGTTTATCAAATATAAGTCCCCTGTTTTTAGACTGAAACAAGGCTGACATCTTAAATGATTAATGATCACCTTTTCTGTTCCACCATTTGAGATAGTAATTGAAATTTATGGTAGGTAACCTAAAAAAACAATCTGTTTTCCTCTTTTGGGGAAAACTGACCTTAATACACTGACCCTTTTCTTAGAAAGTACAAGGAGTCTGACAGATAGCTTTCAGATTAGGTCTGGTCAGCACGTGGTTGGCAATTAAAAGCTCTGTCATGGAGGACATGCATTGGTATCCAGGGGAAATTCTTGTTTAATATGCATTTCAGATGTTGCTGCTTTTCAAAACTTTTACAGAGAGGTACACGGAATTACCGTGTCTTTTAGCTCAGTCCCATTCTTCCTCTTCAATTTATTGCAGTTTTATGGAAATTACAAATGAGCTGTGAGAAGAAAGGGAGAAGAGATTTTTTTGGTATGCTTTAATATCCTGTCAGCAAGCTCTCCAGACAGAGTTAAGAAATTTTGATAGGATGGATATTCTTTTTCCTTCCTCCCATCCTCTTGCTTACTAAAAATAAAACATATGAAGATACACGTTTTCATAGAAAATCACACTGCAATAAAAAGTTCCCATTATAGGGTGTCAATGGATGTGATAACATGCATAATTAACCCAGGGGGAGTATGCAATTAGAAAATTAACCTTTTACATTTCTCTCCCTAATCAGATGCAACAAATGACTTGAGAATAACACATTAGCAGCTGTATTTGCTGTATTTGCACACTATAAACAAGAAATTGATTATGTTTCAAAAGAGGAGAATTGAGTCTGTGTCTATGAAAAGCACAGTTTGAGATGGCATGGTGGATCTTTGTATTCTTTTTTCTTTTCCTTTCATTCTATTAAAGGTGCATTTCCAATTCCAGGTATCCCAAGGACATGTTAAAACACCTTAACTTTTCCTGTTTTCAGGAACAAATGTCTTTGTCATGTCTTTATACCATGGTCATTCCAGCTTAGAAAAGATTTAATGAAAAACGGCTATTTAATGCCAATTTTAATGACTTTTTTTCAAATGAGATTAATATTTTTCTATTAAGAAATGGGTAGACACCAATTTCATTATGAAAGAGCAGTCTACAAGTAATAATGTATTTTAATCACTATGAACTTTATCTGAAATTATTAATGTAACAAAATTATAGTCTCCATATCTGACTACCAGTATCCAGAATATTTCTGTTCTTGTATTGTCAGCCATACAAAACGTCATGTCTGTGGTGGTCTCAGAGGAATTTAGGATGACAGCAGGAGATACAAAGGCCAATAGTGCAATCCTCTCTTTCAGCATGTTATACTTTGTGTTATCATCTATCAGAAATGACAAGGGCTATGATAGGTCTGTCTCCTTTTTTCCAAGTGCTGAAACAATGTGATTTCTGTCATTCTGAAGATTACTGTCCTTCAACAATAAATATACATATAAACTTCTGAGGAAATTTGATGGAGTTTCACTAGTAAGTGGAAAAAAAGTCAGTTTGACAAGCAGCAGTCAAGTTCTGGGAGAAAAAAGAACAGTTTTGGAAGATGTAGGGATACCAGTATTACCAGAACTGAGATTAACCCATGCCCTTCACTATAGGGAAAAATGAATAATTAGGAAAAATTCTTTGACTGTCGCTATTCAGAATATCTAATGTTCCACCAGTAATTTTTTCTTTATCAGGAAAATTTAGAAGATGGCAAAAAGCCAAACTCAATATATGACTTAGCCTCTCTGACAGGGCTATGTAAGCTTGAAAAAAACATTTGTCCTCTCTGAGCTTCAATTTCCTTGTCTATCAACTTAGGATATCAATAGTCCCTTACTTCACAGGGGTGTTGATTGACTGAATGCAAAAATGTTTAATGTTTGTGCAATTATAATGGGGATCTGCATAATAGGCATCTTGAAAAACTTAAATAAATTTCAGTTCCATGGGCAGTAGTTTATTCAGAATTTTTTTTCTCCTCTGTTATTCCTGGATAATACTCCACAGAAATTCCTCTTTATACAGTTATCTGGGACACCGTATTTTGATTTTTCACTCATGCTTATTCAGAGTTTCATTCTGGGGAAAAAACCCCGAATCTGACTAGCTGGGCTTGATCAAGACAAAGACTGAAATACACATATTGAAACTACTTTTAGATTGTGCTCTTGAAAGTATTCCACTGTGACTGGGAAGAGAGTTCAAGTCGCCCCTTTTCAGGGTAAAGTTCTTTTGAAGGAGTCCCAGCCCACAATTTTAGGATTTAGCAACTTGCTAATCAGTGAGGCTTGACATACGGTAAATGAACTGGAGTGACAGAATGGACTGATTGCTGGAATCCCTAGAAAAGCACAGTGGTGAAGCACGACCGCCTTTTCCTTCTCCTGTGACTCAATTTTAAGTATCAAGCACTACATTTTTGCTTTTCAAGGTGGCATATCCAGCCAGTGCATCTGTATGCTTCGTCATGGGAACAAGATAAAGACTCCTCAGGCAGCTTCATGTGAAAGAAGTGAAACTTTGTCCACTTTCCACCACAATGGAGAGGATCTCTCCAGAGTGCAGCTGTACAGAAAGGCTGAGGTGGATCTTAAGCAGAGCGTTTTCTGGTGCACAGACTGTTATTACAATTCTGCAATAATGTTGGAACATATTCACCTAAGGACTGTGCAACTAGACTTTTAAGTGCTCTACAAGTATGCATAAGAGCATGAACCATCAGAGTGTCTTAGGTCTAGGTTGTGTGGCATCATGTACATATGTGTGTGATGTTAGGTACATATATGCATGTATGTATGCACTGTTATCTCCATGTATTCAATGTTTTAAACCAACAATCACCCTGTGCAAAAATGAGATATATTCCACCTGATGACAGCAGGTAAGCATCTATCAGGACGTTGATTTCACCTACTTGACAGGCCACACCCCAAATATAGTATGACAGGCCTAAAATAAATCTATTTGGTTCAGTTGCAGAATGTTTTTCCCCTGGGATATCAAAAATGAGCTGTCATAATTGTATTCAATAATGTTCAAGTGATTTCCCTGTAGAGGATAGAAATAGAAAAATAGTGCTTAAAAAGTGATCTTCTGGACTGTATTTTATAATCTTTGTGGGTTATGATGAATTTTCACATTTTTCATCCATAGGACTATAGATGAGTCACCTCATTGCTTTGGGTGAAGACAGAACTTGTATAATTTGATTTAGCATGTTGTACGGACATGTATTTTTAAACAAGTGCTTCAAATGTAATTATTAAAGCATTTGAGCAGATGCTGACCTGTTTTTTTTACAGTTGCATAACAGAGAATATCACCTGCTCATATTGCTTTTGAAATGACAATGGGTGCAATCTATTTCATCTCATAACTTAAAGGTCAGTCCTGATAAACTGTTGTTTGCAAGGTTCTGAGGAAAATATAATAGTAATCTCTATCCTTCTGTATCTAAAAAAAATAGGAAGACCTCCAGAGACTTGGATTGCAAATTTGATGTTATATAATTAACCAAATCAGAGTAACAATGTTTTATTGAGACATTACATTGAATGGTGGTCAGAGTTGATAACTTATTTAGTAGCTTGTTAACAAATGAGTATTCTGACTGCCATTACTACCCTTCAATTAATTGATGTATGCAATAAGAGTACAGTTCATGTACAAGAACACTTTTTAATCTTCTAATACTGCATGCATCAAGTTTCCCATCCCATTATATCAAAGTGCTATGCCTTTTTACTAGCAGTAAAATCAATAACCTTGATAATAATTGGTGAATATCAAACATTTCAGGGGTGCATATAAGGCCTTCAGCTCTTGATGCCTTTATTTAGGTTATTTTGGCTTATTTTCTTTTCAGAGAAAGGTGACAAATTGATGAAAACAAAACATATCATAGGTTATTAATTTCAGTCCTATCAGACCAGAGAACAGAAATACCAATGTAAAAAATGACACAAGGGTATTAGCTAGATTTGAAAAGGCTCCTAAAGTTTCTAACTACTTCAACAGGTTCTTATGGCCTCCTCTCAAGCCTATCTTGGTCCCTCTGGGTAGAATTGCTTCCTTCCAGCATGTTGACCACACCACACAGCTTGGTGTCAGCAAACTTTCTGGGGATGCAGTCAGTCCCACTGTCCATGTCAATGACAAAGATGCTAAACAGCGCCGGCCCCAGTGCTGATCCCTGAGGAAAGCCACTCGTCACTCACCTCCACTTGGACACTGAGATATTGGCCCTACTTTTTGAGTGCAACCTTCCAGGCAATTCCTTGTCTACTGAGTGGTGCATCTATCAAATCCATGTCTCTCCAGGTCAGAGGCAAGGATATCATGCAGGACAGTGTCAAATGCTCTGCACAAATCCAGGTAGATGATGTCATTCCTCCCTCATTCACTATTACTATAGCCTTGTCATAGAAGACCACCAAATTTGTCAGGCATGATTTGCCCTTAGTGAAGCCCTGTTGACTGTCACCAATCACCTTGTTTGCCATGTTTGCTCCATCATGGATCAGTTTCCAGGGCGAACAGCTCCATGATTTTGAGAGGCACTGAGGTGAGGCTGACTGGCCTATATCTTTCCCCAGGTCTTCCTTATTTCTCTTTTTAAAATGGGGGTTATATTTCCCCTTCTCCAGTCAGTGAGAACTTCACTGTACTCCATGACTTCTCAAATAGGACGGATAGCGTAGCCACTTCTTCTAACAGTTGTGTCAGGTGCCCACCACTCTGCCTTGAGGGTCAGCTAGGAGGAGTGCCCAGCTGTGTGTGCTTCGGCCCTCTGCAGTCAGGCAAAGCAACACCCCACCTTCAGAGAGGCATCCTCCCCATCCTCCTTCCATGGATGCTGACACACCAAGTTCCCCAAGGCCACCTCTTATGGGAGTGGAGGTGGCTGCTGTCCTGTCAGGAGCTGGCTGTGCCTCTGCAGCAGCTCCCCATTTCAGGAAACCTCCCTATAGGCCACGACCCCCTGCTCTGCTCTGGGGGACACTTATTTTCCTTAGCTCGTTCTTTGGTATTTCTGCAAAGGAAACAAAGTTTAACACTGTTATGAGTCAAATGACAAATATTGATGTGGACTAGTCTTCTACACCCTAAGAAGATAAATTTAAGGTTATGATTTTACTTACATTAATATCTAAAATTACTAATAATGGTGTATCAATCTCTGTTACCGGACCACCAGATAAAGCTGATTTGACCTGGAATCTGTAATAATGAAATAATTCTGTCTAATGAGCCAGTGTGTGTGGTTTAGTTTATTCTTGAAAGAAGGTGGCAGTTGATACTTGAAAAGTTGCACTAATGTAAACACAGGCTGATATGACTCCTGTGAAAATAAAAACAACCAGTCAAGAGATTGGGGGTTGTTTTGGTTTGGTTTGTTTGTATTTGACCTTTTGTTTTCTTTTGTTTATTGAACAGTGCTTGAAATTCAAGTTCAGTGGCCCTTTGCAACAGCTCTGTGAGTTCTGTCAGTCTCCAGCATTTCCTGTATACATCCTCAAGTGTGCCTCCTGCCAGAGACCCTTGTAAGCCTTCCTGAAATTGCCTCATGCCAGCACCAGATGTGCACTCCAATATTGTCCATGAGGATATTATCTCAATTATAAGAACTTATGGGAGAAATATTTAAACCTTGTAACACTGACAAAAAATAATGAATTTTTGGTTAATGGTTACTTCTATGGATTTATATTATATCCCAGCACTTTCACAAGAAAGATGAGGTGTGAACTTTAAAAGCTGTATATAACAAGGTGATTTGTAGGTGACTGAAAGCTATTAAGTGTGAGTTGGTGACAAATAATAAATCAGTAAGGCAGTTTTGATCTATTCAGTATTATCATAGCCCTGAGCCAAAAGGGGACTATCATCAAGAAAATATGTCAGTATTCTTATAATATAGGACAGTATTCTTCTCATATTTGCATTTTTTTTTCTATTTACATAACTTATTTCTCTACAATATGGCTTAAGAATACTGAATCCAAACTCTTGTGCAAAATTCTACTTTTTGTGCCATAGTCATTTTGTGATTTTTTTTTTTTTTAATTCTAAAAATCAGTTTTGAAGGAATGCAGAGGGATCTTGGTCTGTCTCAGGAAATGCAGACTCTTTCTGTAGGAAATCTGGTACTCCAAGAAGTAATACTCCAGTGCCTCATAAACCAGAATGCTTCAAGGGCACTTTGTGTTGGATCTGTCTCAGTAAACATCAGACAACTAAAAGTTGTCGTCTAAACTAGTCATCTAGTCTTCCTTTTTAGTCAATGGAGAGAATAAACACCTTTAGGGAGTGATTCATCTCATTGAAGATGAGCATCTGAGACAGCTTGGACAAATTGTCTGCCTACAATGTCTAGTTCTCTCAATAATGAGAGCTTATACAACTAGCTTAGATTGAGACAATCTTCAAGACATTTGAAATGAGACAAGACAAATCCCATGTTTCATGCCTGTGTGGAATCAACGAAGAGAGAAGAGAAAAATAACAGTAGTTAAACCTTAAATTATTCCAGGAATAATTTAACCAAATACTTAAATATTTTCAAACCATTATTTTCAGCTGTTTACTTTTAAGTACTTGATTAGTGAAAGGAAATGGTGTTCAGAAATACACTATTCAGCTGTCCTTAGCCAACATTTGTTGAAAGATCTTGTGATGTTTACACTTCGAAGTGTAAATTCCATTTTGTTTACAGGAATTAAAATGATGTTTTTACATTTTTAAAGGGGGAAACCATAGACTATAGTGTGCATTTTGAAAAGCAGAATGGTTAGAGGAAAGGAATAAAGGTATTCTAGCAGGGGTTTGGAAACATAAATCATCAAACCATAAAACCAAAGGGAAAATATAAAAAAAATTCTATCTCCTTATGAAATCATATGCTTATAGTATAGCAAAAGAAAATCACAATGACATGAGATTTGCAGTCATACAGAATAAATCTTAGAAGATACATTAAAATAGTAAAATTTCAATAGAGTTCAAATTACTTTGACAGGAGAGCTGAATTAATTAAGTAAAGAAGTTTGGACCTGCTAAGCCTTATGCAGTTGAATAGTAGAGATTGATTTGTAAATCATCATCATCAGTGGTAAACTCAGGTGGCATCTCCTGTTTTTATTTATAGGTTTACAAAGTAGTCCTTCACTATACAGATGATAGAGTGAAAGGGATAAGCTATTTTGCTCAGTTTAAATTCTTTGAATTCATACTTTTTGATACCCATTCATCCAATATATAGATGATATGATCTGTTCTGCAATGATGTCTAAATATTAATTGAACCTAGAAGACGTAGTTGAGTTTTTATTTCATGTGGCCTTGGTTTGTGAATTGAATCTCTGTAGTTTGCTAATTCAAAAAGTGAATAGTACCTAGAGGTCAGTAAGACAATACATGCAAATTTTAAAGGTCATTTGGAAAAATTTGCAAAGAAACAGAATGCAATATCAAAAATAGGCAAATTGTTTGCTGGGAATGTGAAACAAAACTACAGCTTAAGTTACAGCAGTATTCAGTATTTAATAAACACCTTCTACCTGTGCCACAGGATGTTCACGTAAATACTATCATTCAAAGGCACCCAAGAATCTATACCCTTCAACTCCAATCCCATAACCTCTCCTATATTATTCACTTCTGAATCTTGGTAAGTGCTTCACATAGTATTTAGAGTATTGCTGCTCTAGGATATGTGGAAAATCATAGCAAGTCTGCAAAAACTGTGGGCCCTCTGGGATGCTCACATTTGTCAAAGATGCAAGGTTGAAAGCAGAGGGAAAGAATATAAACACACTCCGTCATCTCTTACCACCACTATCGAATGGAAGGAGGTTGAGTCTGTTCTGCAATGTTTTCACTTGTAAAATATGACTATTGAGTACACCAGAAGGTGACAACTCTGCAATTTAGCATTCATATTATTTTAAAAAGTGGGAATGATAAGGACAGAATACACTTTTTTCTCTTTCTTCTTTTTTTTTTGTCTTGTTTGTGTGTTTGACAAAGAATTTTTTTTAATCCAATGTGCTGATTAAACCTCAGGGTGAATTAATTAAAAAAATCATGTTTATTTACATTCTTCTGTAGATTCAAACTAAGCAGTTGTTTTCGCATTAATTGCATAACTAATGGTGGGGAAGGCTTCATTTTAGATATGCTTAAAATTTTTTCTTTAAGAATGATTTATTCTGCCAAAGAATGTAAGGAACAGCTATTCACAATCCCTTCAGCCTAGTATCTTGTTTCTGAAAATAGACAGTTGTGAATGCTTAGGAAAAAAAAAAAGTATCAGAACTGAGAAATTGATACTGTAAGACTTCCAACAACTTGGAATTTAATATCTTATGTCAAACTCTGTCTTCAGCTTTGTGTTTAATAGCTCTTGATAGACATTTCTTTCAGTTGTTGATTTTTTGACTGCAAAACAATAATCAAAAAACAATTCTTTTTTTTTTTTTTGATGGTGTAAATTTTAATTTGCTTAATAATTTGGACATTAATGAAGTGTCCAGTATCTACATTCAATGAATATTAATACTGTAAAGAATGTTTTGTCAGTCCAGTAACGCCCACAACCACTTAGGTTTTATAGATGACGCCAGTAAAATTAACAGGAACACCAATTTTCTGTCCTTGAACCATAAACAGTTACTACCTCATCAGAATAAATGCTATTCAAATATAATCTGAAACATAGTTTGGATTCAGATATGACAGAGGGCACTTGGGTTTTGTTTTGTCTCTAAGTCTGTAAAATGCAGCCATACAATGTGTCTTGCTAAGGATATTCCTTGAAAATATGAAATGCTTTTAAATCCCAGCACTGCAAATCACCATGTAAATATAAGGAAATAAGGAACCTTCTACTACACACATGCAAAAAATCTCAAAAGTGCTAGAGAAGTGTCTGGAGGACTGTGTCCTCTGTCTGTGAGCTCAGTGGTGCCTGGCCCCAGGGCCCTCCCCTGCCGCTCAGAGCTGGCCTCTGGCAGCAGTCTGTGAGTGCCTTGCTAGCAGACTGCACGACTGCAGTGAACAGCTGCAGGGAATGAGGTGATAAATTAAAGAATTATGGTCCAGTGATTAGGTCATTAGGTCTTCCTGACAAATGGCTAGAATATTAATTGAAATTGAAAAATGGCTAGAAAATTAATTAAAATTAATATCTCTATTTTGGCTTCTGTTAAGAAAGCTAAAGAAAATTATCTGATTACCACTAGAGAAGACCATCTTTTGATTTAGGTGCACACACATACAATTTTGGAAGATAATCTACAAAGTATATAAAATATTTAATTTCTTGTGGTTATTTTTAACATGCTGTAGTATTGTCTTTCAGCGAACCAATGGAAACCTCACTGTTTGAAATTTGTGAGGGTCATCTGAAAAAGATTTTTGAACGAAACTTTATGCAGACTGGCTTCTATCTCTGGCATTCGCATTCTGATATATATAGTTCTGTTGAAAAAAAAAGCAAATAAAATTTCAGTTCTGCTGTGTCGGTACAGAAGAGGTCTGTGTGCAAGAAGACATCTACATATGGTTAAATGCAGAATGGGATGATTTGTACAGAAATTGAAGAAAACCAAAATGGCAAAAAGGTGATAACTGTAAATGATAGTGTCCCTTGAAAAATCAGAATCAGTATAAAAATAGCATATATAACAGGGTAAGATATAGTATGGAACTCAATCACACCAAACTGAATTGAAGCAAATAACATAGATATTTCTATTTTTATATATATATATTATTTATTTTTTTTTTTTTCAGTTGTAAGAGACCTACAATTATCATCTAGTTCAACTGCCTGACCACTTCATGGCCGAGCAAATTACTAAGAGCATTGCTCAAGTACCTTTCAAACCCTGTTAGGCAACTCCTTTTCATTTAAAGATAGAATTTATGAAAGTATTGTACCTAACAAATTATCCCCCATTTGCCATTTCCTTAATTATATATTATTAACTTTTCTAGGAATCAATGTCTTCCTTAAATGACTTCTACTTCGGTGAGATACTCCGAAGTGTCAATGAAAACAAAAACTTCTTCAGTCTTCTGTCATGAGAGACTAATTTTAAAAAACATGTGGATATCCCAGTCTTCCAAATTTGTTGGATGGATGAGGATTCAGAACGATTTCCTGTTCTAGCCCAATGTGCTCTAAGCTGGCCACACTGGAATAGCCGCAGCCAGTTCACTTCCTTGAAAATGGCGGAATGTTTACTAAGCACCTCGTCAACACTTCTTTTTGTTGTTGCTTTGATGGTTATGATTATTTCAAAGTAGTGACTTATACTTGCAGTGATTAACTTCTTTTTGTATTAAGACTTACATTGAAAAGAAATTAGAAAACAACATTTTCTCATACTGTCCATTTAAATCTCTTAGTTGAAGGAAATTCAGATAGAAAAATAATTTTCAAAGTAGGATGCTGGAACTTTCAAACATGATGATCATGAAAAGCCTATCTTCTGTTATCAGCAAGCACACTGCCAGCTCTGTATCTATTTAAAGGACAAATTTTGACCTTGACACCTCTATTCATGTGCATGGGAATTCTGGGGGTCTTCACAGCAGAGGCAGTGTAACAGCTTGTGCTGGTTTCATCTAGGGTAGAGTTAATTTCCTTCACAGTGACTGGTATGGGGCTGTGTTTTGGATCTGTGCTGAACACAGGGTTGGTAATACAGAGATGTTTTTGTCCTTGCTGAGCAGGGCTCACACAGAGCCAAGGCCTTTTGTGCTTCCTGTACAGCCACGGTGGTGAGGGGGCTGGGGGTGCGTGGGAGGTTGGGAGGAGACACAGCCAGGACAGGTGACCCCAGCTGACCAAAGGGGATTTCTACACCATGTGACATCATGCTTAGTATGTAAAGAGGGGAGAAGAAGGAGAAGGGGGGAAGGGGGGGGCGGGAATGTTCGGAGTGGTGTCATTTTTCTTCCCAAGTAATCATTCTGTGTGAATACAAATTTAATGGGTTTTTTTTAGTGTACACTGCATCTTCTATACTTTATTACTGCAGGTGATCAACCTGACTATATTTAGGCCTTACAGATGTTACTGGAGGACACAACAAGTCAAATTATTCCAATAATTTTAGAATCACCAGAAGTAAGTAAAAAATTATCTCATCAGCATTGTTCAGAAAAAAAACCACACACAGAAAATAAGTGACTCAAAATAACATTGATAAAAAACCTCTTCTCTTATTAGAAGAGCCCACAAAGTTCAGTTCAGATTTTTGAACTCTGGATAAGTTAAGAGTAATTTTTAAGGTCAGACACTTATTTTCTGAATTCCATAGAGATTCCAAGACTCTGTTTTTGCCTTCTTATGAATTATAATCTCCATCAATAAATTACATTTACCAAGAACTATATTTCTTTTATTGTGAAACGAAGATTTCTGTAATTATATTTTATCTGTTAGTGAATTCTATTTTAGTTTCATTAAGAAAAAATTCTAAATAAAACTTTCTGTTTTTCTCCAGGAAGCTTGTGAGTATAGCAATCTCTTTTTTTCTTTAACAATTGTGAATTGCCCCTTTTTTCAGGGAAAAAAACCATACCAAATACTGCACTAATATATCGGGGGGAAATGGAGTAAAACTATTTGACACTTTATCTGCTGTGGAAATGTTATCCATAAAATTTCTGGCATAAAAAATTCCATTCATTGATCCATCATATATTTATTAATGTCTCTATCCCATTTTTACACAGTCTTTTTACAAAAAGGTGTCTTTTGCACTTACATGTCCTTCTTGAAATAAATAAGCCCCCACTTTTCTTCATGCTTTTCCTTATGAAGGAAAGAAGTCAGACTTATGTCAGCACTTACCTGGCTTGCTAAGGATCAGGGATGCCTCACACGAGCACAGAGCCAAGTGAGTCAGTGACTCTGTCCTTCTGATTGGCACATCTCTGTGACCCAAAGAGTTCTGTTGTTGTTTTCAAGACATAACCCTTGGATAAAGATAAAGGTGAGGAAATTTCTCAGCAGTAAAAGTGTGCACGAATTAAAAAAATGAAAATATTAATTAATTCCTACTGTTACAAAACCAAAGAGGCACCAGTTTCAGGCCTTCATGATTTGTGGTGCTGCTACATATTCGTGGTCATATTTTACCTAGTGCTTTCTTGTCAGTTTTATTCTGTCTTTCAGAGCCTTGTTCAGCCACAAAAAAAGTCAAATATGCTGGTTAAGTGGATGTTCCTTCAGTGGAGGTTGAATATTTAGTTCAGATTGAAAGAAATAGCCTTCATTTGGGCTTTGAATGTTTTCCAGTGTTCCTAAGCCCTAAGGTCTGACATGCAAGAGAAACATAAACTAGATACATGTAATGATAAATAGTATTTTACAGGTTATCAGTTGAGAATTTATTCTTCAAGCTCTTTTGATTAGCTCAAATCTTTTCTGAATCTCTGAATTTAAGTATCTCTGAATTTAAATCTCTGAAATATTTGTAATTTTGTCTATGAACATTGTGAATATTTAAAGCAGTAAATTACCTGCTTTCAAACAGACAGTAGGAGGTCTCTGTCTCTTTAAGGAATGAATTGCATAATTAGATGCAAAATAGTCATATTTTTTCTCAGAATGTTTAAAGAAACCCTTCCTTCCTTCCTTCCTTCCTTCCTTCCTTCCTTCCTTCCTTCCTTCCTTCCTTCCTTCCTTCCTTCCTTCCTTCCTTCCTTCCTTCCTTCCTTCCTTCCTTCCTTCCCCTGTGTCTGTCTTCCTTTTAACAAGTAGTGGCTTGGCAAACAAATTATCTAATTGACATATGCATTAACTGAGGTTGACTGAGTCAACACTGATTTCAATTACATGTTATTTTTGAAACTATATCTTCATAACACCTAGTTATTTTAATGCTGTATTAAAAGAGGGCTGTTTTTAAATAAATGCATGCAAACAAGAGATGGCATTATTAAGCAAAATGCTATGCTACAAATTTTAGGGCTGATTAGTCATTTCATAGCCCCTAGTAATAAATAACAACAATTTTTTATTTATTTTAAACAGATGAGGTTGCTTTTTCTCCTTACCTAGAACATCTTTCTTGGAACCATTTTTACTGAGCAAGAGTATCTTGGCAATTCTTTTCCTTTTGTTTATTCCAGGGATGAAAATTGTGATTTTGAGAAGGTTGTTCTGAGTTACCTTTATATTCCTATAGTTTCCTGGCTTTTTTTTCAAGTTCTCTACTAAAAAAATGCAAACATATTAATTTAATTAGAAATTCTGGTGCCCCATAAGTGGGGTCCAACATTTGCCTCTAGATTAGAGGAATAAAATAAGTATTTATCTAAATATTTTCTTCATATTTTCTTTCTATTGCTTATTTTTATGGGTTTTTTTCACTCTTGCAACATTATACAATGTGAATACAAAAGTTTTGTAGAACAAAAGCCGAAAAACAACTTTTTATATGTCCTTTGCAGCTTTATAAATGCTGACAGTAGGTGAATGCAACAGCAGCAGTTTAAACATTTGATTCTGTGAATTAGATTTTGTCTCAAAGTAAACTTAAAAAAACATATCCAAGGGAGCTCTGAGATCTATTATATTTCTACCATCTTACATTCCAAAAATGTACAATATATATAAAAGTACAAAATTTATACTTTTGTATAAATTGTCTTCTATTCCAATAGAGGAAGGGGAAAAACCCCGAGCTAACAGTCCTTTCACCATCAAAACACGAGCCACTTCTTCAAAAAAGTACTTTAAAGAATAGATAAGTGTTTTGCTGTCTTGTAAAGGTCAAAAGATATCCTCTGCCAAGCCATACAGGGAATATTAATTCCATTATGTCTGGTTAGGGAGTCCTCACTATATTTGCACTGTTCCTCTGTATTTAATTTTCATTATTTGCGTTAACATGTTATACGATCTGCAGAAAAGCCACATTTAATGAAAAAACCTGGGGTTTTAGGTTGTTGGGGGGTTTTTTTGTTTGTTTGTGGGGGGGTTTTGTGGTTTTTTGTTGTTTTGATTTGTTTGGTCGGTTTGGTTTTTGGCGGGGGGTTGCGTGGGGTTTTTTGGGTTTTCTTTGTGGTTTTGTTTTTTTTTTTTACTTCCACATTTTGCAAGAATTTATTCTTAGGAAAAGCTTTCTTCCCATCAGGTTTTTATTTTTAAGGGACTGAAAATACAGTTGATAAAAATCTATCTATCTGTGTCAATATTTCCACAACCTCTTGCTTACTTTGCAAAAGGATTTGATATTAGCTTAAACCAAGACTTTCACAGACTCTTATATGAAGACTCTTAGACTGAATAATTTACATGAATCACATATTTAGACATGGAAAGCATAGAAAATGCAGAGAAAACAGTTGTGAGCTTCAGAATTCACAAGACTGAAAATTTGCAATCTCAGTTAAATTTTAAGGTAAATTTTCCTCATGAGAAGATCAAGGACGTGGTGACAGTTTAACTTCAAAATCTTGAAGTACTGGTTGAAAATACAAGCACTAAACACAAATAGAGATCTCATCTATCTCTAGGTAAATTTTTACAGTGTATAAATAGTATAAAAATGATAAATGGCTAAGGCTTTCTAAAGAAATAAATCTAATTAGAAAAGCCCCAAACCAGAGGAAAGCATATCAGAACCTTCAACAAGCAAGAGAAAAGTACATTAAAACAAGGTGCTGAAACCAATCATTGACGCTTATGATTAACTGTAACCTCATTGAAATGCCCTCACTAGAATACTAAATTGAATTCCAAGAAAAGTTTGCTTCACCATCTTTCTATTTTAAAAGATCAACCAAGATACACACAGAAAGGGAAAGCTGTCAAATTAGGGTGTAGCAAGTCATCAGCTCTGCCTCTCCTGCCAGACTAGATCTTCAATACAATTGCTTGCAGGTGGAAAGAGGCAAATACTGGTTTTGAGCATACCTTACTACAGAATATATTGAGTGTTATTGGTTTCTTGAATCTATTTGTTCCCTGTCAAAATTTTTAACTTGTGTTGGAATGTCAAATGAATATTTTAATGCTTACAAAAAGATCACAGTACACAGAGCCAGTCTCCAGGTATGTCACCTGATTTCTATTGATCCTACAGTTTAAATCAAACAGATCACAATCTTAAGGGAATGTTTAATGTTTTATAAAAAACGTGGTATGAAATAAAAGGCATTGGCTGCATTGTTTCCTTCCCCATAGCAGCCCTCACTGTGCTGGGGTTTGTAGTGGTAGCTAGAAAGGCACTGATAAACCAGTGTCTGGGCTACTGCTGAGCAGTGCTCACACAGCATCTCTTTGCTGTCTCTCCAACTTCTGCCTCCCCACCCCACCTCGATTCCAAAGGCCAGGAGACTGAGGGGGAACAAGAGGCTGGGAGGGGACGTAGCCAGAACAGCTGATCCAAACTGACCAAAGTAATACTCATGCCATATAACATGCTCAGTAATAAAAGCCGAGAGCAAGGATGAGGAGAGGGGGCATTTATTATTAAGACTTTTGTCTTGCAGAGCAACTGTTACATGTACTGAGGCTCTACCTCCCACGAAGTCACTGGACAGTGCCTGTGACGGGAAGTTGAGAATAAGTCTTTTTTTTCTCCCTTTGCTTTCATGTGCAGCCTAGCCTTTTCTTTATTAAATTGCCTTTATCTTGACCTGTGAGTTCATTTCCATCTTATTTTCTTCTCCCCTGCCCTGCTGAGGGGGAAGTAATAGAGTGGATTGGTAGGCATGTGACAGCCACTGAAGGTCAACCCACCACAAAAACACATCACATGTTTTGTAGGAAAAGAGCTTCCTATTAAAACTTAATCCAGTTTAACAGTTTTTGAAACTATAAGGAAAATTAATCTCTAATGTAAATCATTAAATTTGATTTTACTAGCAGGGGGTTTAGTTCGCTGAATATAATACTTGTCTGATGGAGATAATGAACTTTCTTCACTGAAGTTTACAGAGTTTATGTTCCAATTAATCACTGACAAATGCATGGCTATAACCAAGTGAAGAAATTCTAATATTCACAATTTGAAAAAGCTAGTTGTAGAAAGTCCAAGACAATAGTTTGGAAAAAGTGTTCTCCCCTCTCTCTCTGCTCCCACTTTTGGATCTTTTTCATTAAATGACTTGCCTGCATCTAATACACAAAATACAAAATAAGGCTTTTTAATATCCTGTGTACCATGTTGATTTCCTGTGCAAAACTAACTTAAATTTTGTGATGCTTTTCTATTCACTCTGGTTGTACTGATCATCCTATAAGTTGTATGCATCTGATTCTTCTGTCAGATACTTTAATTTTATTTATGTTTATGAGTTGCTGTTGCATCTCTGATTTCTAAAAATAATAAAAATTTAGCAATACATACTTGAAATGAAATGTGTGTAGTAGCTAAATTCAACTTATTTTCCACAATATTTAAACTAAGACTTGGTAGTTTTTAAATGACCTTTTTGACATTCATTTTTTCAAGCTGTTGCAGAACTATGATTATAAGAATCAAAGCATAACCTGAGCAGGTGCATTGTGGGTTACATTCTTGTTTCTCCATTTCAGAAATAAATGGTTTTGTCTTTACTAACAGAAGTGTATTGAATATGTGTATAAATGTATCTGAACACACAAGTGTGTGCTAAATACATTTGCACCAACACACATATAATATCTATTTCAATGTCAACATGTAATTCTGAGGAATAAAGCCAAACTGAATGAGAGACTTTTCAGTTTTATCGCAAGCAAACTAGAAAAGTTTGGTGATCTCTGTCTTCATCAAGGTTCTATCTGGAGGAGGTGTTTCATATGTGTTAATTATCTGAAGATTAAAAGGTGATTTTTGTTTTTTAAAGCTCCCAAAACAAGCCTATTGTCATATATTACCACACATTAGTAAGCTAAAGAAGTTTCTACACCTAAGATAATGATCTGAAGTTTAAAAAATGCTTTCTGAGAAATAATAGGGATGTAGCAAGTTTAGGGTTTGACCCTCAATTCTGTAGTTCCAGGTTGATTATATAAATGTAAAATTTTAATGCATCTTCTTTTTAAGATTCATTTAGAAACAAACAAAAAAACCCCCTCTGCAACAAACAAGCAAATGAATAAGTAAAATCAGAATTCAAAACAGGTGCAAAAGAGATAGCTTTTGACAGAGATATTTTTTTTATCTCCAAAAAACTTTTGTCAAGAATATTTCAAAAGTAGCTTTGCTGAGCTTTGCAGGAAGTATTCAAGTCTTTGATAAACTTGTGTTCACTGAGCTTTGATAACAATAATGGTGGTATTTTTGTGGTGTACATAATTAAGTGTATTTCAGAATATTTTCCTTCATTCACAGAGATATTACCCTTTAACACTTCTTTTGACACTGACAGCTATAATGTTTTTTGAGGGGTTTTTTGTTTTTTTTTTTTGCCAGAAGATTACATGAATCAGTTTAAAGCTAATTAAGCACAAAACACCGAAAAAATTCATATGATGATGGGTCTGTTGTTAAAGGCTTTGGAAAGATTTAAAATTTGACCTTAAGTGGAGGTTTAGCTCATTACTGGTCTTTGGAGCTGGATATTTTTCAAAAACCAAGGCTGAACATGGCTTCCTTCAGTCTCTTAAAATAAATAATCCATAGCATTTTCATAGAACGCTAGAAGTGCACAGATTAGATCTTTAAACCACCAGGTGGTGTCAGCTATTAAAGGTTACTTCAAGCAGTAGCCGGTTCAAGTACTCATACCAGCTCAAGGTGTGACACACCACGTCTAGCTATTCTAATCAAAATCAAAAAATCCATAAGAATACTACACAGAAGCAAAGCAAACCTGTGGTTTGTGTTGTCAAGCGAATTGTCAGCTGAGACTGTTCTAAATGCCTGTTATCCCTACCAGTTCAAATGTGTGCAATATACATTCAAAGTTAGTATCAAGTTTACTCCTCTTACGATGACCTTGAAGCAGTGTCCCTCTCATTTCAGTACTTCTCCATTACATTGCAAAAACAGAAATAAGAAAAAAAAAAAAAAACCAAAAATCCACAGTCAGCCTCTCAGAAGTAGCCTCTGGTAACAGTAAATCCCATTCTACTTATTTTTGCCACTGGATTTAGACAGCTCCCCCTTATCACTGAATGGGAAAAAAAATTGCACTTCTATTACCACTAGATAAGTAAAGAATAGCAATTACCCAATTGTAGTATAACGTTTATGCATGGTGATATGCACTATTATTTACATTAGTGTGAACAGCAAATATTTCTGTTTCAGAGCCTCATATAGCTTCTGTAGGGAAAATAAATAAATAATTAAACAAACAAAAAAAATAAACCCAAGCCTCCTAATGATATTCAAAATCTAGGGCCAGTGGTCCTGCCATCAAGAACAGAGACATAGATGTTTCACAACTAGTCCCCAAGGACTTTGTCTGCCACAGAGAATTCTACACATCTAGCATCACTGTAGCCGTTCATTTGCCATCGTTTCTGGCCTCAGCCTTGGGGGCTGTTGCTGCCATACAGAAATGCCTGTCTGGAGCAGAGTGCTGAGGCCAGAGGCAGGCAAATACCCTTGGCTTTAGTTCAGCATCCAGATGGTCCCAGGGTCAGCTGACAGCAGAGGGGCACCTTGATGCATCCCTCTTCTACTGATTTGGTGCCAGGGACAGCAAGAGATGCCCAGAACCTGGGGAGGGATTGCAGGTCAGCAGGAGATCACCTGAAGAGCACAACAAAGGAATTCCTGTCACTCCAGCCAATAAGATGGCTTCACTAGAATCCAACATAAACACCTCTGTGCAGTAATCACGCAAGGGCATGGACCTCACACGCAAGGTGGAGAAGTGCAAAGCCCTTTATTGCGCAGTGAGAATTCCCTAAATACCAGCACACAACAGGATATAACATCATATAAACAGGAAAGACGTTCACCACAGCGTCCCCCAATCACCCGGGATATTACACAGATATTCCCTAATATGGTAATAGATAAACAATACTCTATAAGGCCACAAACTACAATTATCACTTCCCATAGGTCCAACACTGTCCACAAACCCACAACCCTCTCTCAGCCCATCCCCGGTGACCTGGCTGCACTCCCGGGGTCACCTCTGGGCCCAGGAAAGAGGCTCTCTCTCCAGCCCTCAGGGCCTATTTCTTTATCACCACATACTGTACTACAACACCTCTGTACACATGCAAATGTACATAACAATGAGAATTAGAGGAGTTGGAGATGTGTGTGCCTACAGGGCTGTGATCTTATTGACATCACAGAGACGTGGTGGAATGGCTTCTGTGTCTAGACAATACAGAATTAAATCAGGCCAAGGATGAGAAAGGCAACACAAAAAACTTCCATAGGTACATTGGTGATAAAAGAAAGGATAGGGAAAATGTGGGCCCTCTACAGAAGGAGACAGGACACCTGGTTACCCAGGACAAGAAGAAAGCTTTCACAGAATCAGTTAGGCCAGAAAAGACCTCTGAGATCTTCAAGTCCAACCTGTGACCAAGCACCAGCTTGTCAACCAGACCATGGCATTGAGTGCCCAGTCTTTTCTTAAACACCTCTAAAGATGGTGATTCCAGTGATTCCACCACCTCTTTGAGCAGTCCATTGCACTGTCTAATCACAGTTTCTGTGAAGAAATTCCTCTTAATATCCAACCTAAATTTCTCCTGGTGCAGCTTGAGACTATATTCTCTCATCCTCTTGCTAGTTGTTTGGGAGAAGAGGCTGACCTCCACTTGGCTGCAGCTTCCTGTTGGGCAGTAGAAGAGAGCGTTGAGGTCAAGCCTGAGACTTCTCTGGTCCAGCTTTGAGTAACCTGGTCTAGGGGAAGGTGTACCTGTCTATGGCAGTGGGGTTGGAACCAGATGATCCTGAATGTTTCTTCCAACAAAGCCATTCTATAGTTCTGTGGTTGAGTGTAAAGTGCAAGAGACACGGCCAGGCACAAAAAATCTGCCATGATGCTCAGGGATGAACTAAATGTTGCTCTGGAGGAGAGGGACTGGGCAGCAACCCCCAACAAGGCTCCTCACAGCTTTCCCTCAGCCAGCCCATCACAGAGGTCTGCTGTTTGAGCTGTGACGGCTTAGTACGTGCATGGGGTAGCACATGCATCTCTGTCCCTAGAAGGGGCAGGGGAGATGTTTCAGGGACTGATGGTGTCCCTGGGGCCCTGATTAATGCATTCAGCCACCTGGAAAACCCACCTTAGTCTGCACCTGGCTCTGCAGCTTAACCTTCCTGTGAGCAGTGTGATGGCAATGTCTTTCTGTTCCTTTCCTTCTCATTAAAGCTTGAAGGGGAGAAAAATCCAAAAGGGATTGTTAAGGACTTATTTAAAATTAATAAAGATGACTTCCATATATTGAAAACGGGTCATATATCTCTGAAGTTACAAATAATAGGCAGAAACAGCTACAGTAAGTGGAATAAATTTGATAACACTTTAAGTAGATTAGCCAGAGAAGAACATATTGTGTGCTTGCAAGAATGAGAATAAAAAGGCAGAGAGAGAGAGAGGGAAGAGTCTCAAAAGCAGTTTTATGCTCAGAGCACCAGAGGCTGAACAGTAGCACTTGGAAAAATTCACATTTGTCCTTTTTAACACATTTATCTTAAATTTTCAGTGGTATCACTTATCACAAAATTAAGCTGGATTTTTTTTTAATATCCAGTTAATATCTGATGTTATAAAAGAAGAAAGAGAAGTGGGAAACATTTTGAAAGAAAAATTTCTTGTCCCAATGTCCCTGGTCAAGGCAGCAGCAGCATCCTATCACTGATGCCTAACATCTAATGCATGAAAACTATTGTAAAGGCATAGTAGGTGCTCTCTTTGTCTGTATAATAACTGCAGTGCCAGGAGATGGAAAAATTCTTATTTATCTTTTTTTTTTTTGATCACTAGAATAAAACAGTCTCTATGGGAAATGATAATTCTGTACTTTTCTGCATATTTCTGACATATGGATAAATAATTAAGAAAGTGTTTCCTTTTATCAATGTCAAAAAGTTAGGAACGTCGCAGGACTGCAGCTTTGAAAGATTTTTACATGAGAGTTTATAAAAATGCCAGATTGAAAAGTTTCCCTCCACAGGGAAGAAGTAGAAAATGACAAGTCAGTTTCTACCATGTCTCTCCAAACTTCTTTAAGTCTACCTTGAAAATAAACTCAGCAAGTTAAAGGACAGCTCATCTGTCATTAACCATTCAGGTTTTTCACCTCTTTACAATCTGCCAGCCCAGTTGCTAGTCATTTAATATTGTATTTTCCATTACTAGCTGAATTTAGAATACCAACTAATTTTATCCTGCACCTATGACAGGGAAGCAACATTTGATACTTCTAGAATTTATTCATTCTATGAATCATCAACCTTGTGCTCTTCCATTCCATAATCTGAAATAAAGGCCATTTAAAGCTCAGGTATATGTCAACTTGCATAACCAAGTTACCAAGCAGGTTCTCCCGCTCTGTAAATACCATCACTGGTAGTCAAAGTAGCTTTCTGTTTCTGCTGGTTGCTTTCTGACCTCTGCCCCTTAACTTTGCATGCTGAAAATGTCATCTTAGCAAAGCTCCCAAAATTGTTAATACTGATACAGCTGTCTTGCCAACAGCAACAGTATTGTTGCATTGAAAAGTCACTGCAGGTGAGATTGGAGTAGCCTCTTCCAAAAGATTTTTTCTTGAAAGCTGTGTTTGCTATATGCAGTTAAATCTCTTCAGTATGCCTAAACTGAAATAGAAATCCATTCAGTCTCACTGTCCAGTTTTATCCTTTCCCCCAGTGTTGGCAAAGCCTTTCCACCTGTAAGACAGATGCTGTGAGCCTTTAACTCTGCAGTGGGCAACATTAACATGACATGCTCTGTCCAGTAGAGCCAAGCCAGTGACGATACCATTGAAATATTTTGTTTATTTTACAGAGGCCAGAACACTGGACATTCCCCTTAATGTTCGGGAAGGGGAAAGGAAGGATAATTCTCATACTGGACAAGACAACAGATGCCTTCATGCTTACCTCCTATCAAAAATTTTTAGCAGCTGCCTATATCAGTTGAAATTTATCAAGAAAATTTTTGTTTCTACCTTCTTTGTATCAGAGCAATTTGAATGCTTGCAACTGTTCATGTTAGAAAAGACAACACATAAACCCTCCAAACACTTTAACATATTATTTAACCACTTTAACACATTAAAATTAAACACGCAGCTGCTTCCTGGTCTTTCTGCCTAGCACTAACTACTTTCCCAGCTACTTCAGCAAGATAGGTCATCCCTTTTAACTAACATAGCACTTCAAATTAATTAAATTAAATAAAATGAAGAAGATGCATCTGTGTGCCTCTGTTTTTTACTCCAAAATGTTCTCCATCTCTGAAACTTTAGCAGGCAGTTCTGCAGCACCAGTAGCTTGTTCATTAGTGTTGTTTATGCTTATCAATTCCCACAGCTCCATTAGACTTCAAGTTAAGCAGAGAAGGCTATGATTTTTACCTGTTTTAATTTCTACTAGTTGCTTTTTGTCTCCTTGTTTTTAAGTTGGATTGATTGTTCTCCTGATGAAGAGCTGATTTAACAAGCACAGTAGGTGTCAGGTAATATTGGAGAACTGATTCACAACAGTGAATATGTTGTTCAGATGTACCCTAGAAAATAGTTGCTTGCCCCAAAGGTTGCAAAGTTAGAAAACTATTTCCTCTACCTTAATGTTAAGGGCTTTGAGTGTCAAATCAAGGTGATGGTCCTGCAGCAATTTCTGAAAGAGTGACATACATTGGGAAATGAGTCACCATTTAGCAAAGACATTTGGCTAAATAAACTGTGGGATCCTCTAAATCCCAGGAACTTCCTTAGACAGAAGAAAAGGATCAAGTTACAAAACAGCCAGGAGGACCAGACTATTTTGTTTTCTTTTTAAAGGTTGTTATGTCTTGAAACTTCAGCGTGCACAACTAATTAAACAAAATATAATTTTTCACTGTATTACATGCCCATTGGTGTGACACTTATAAAACCTCCTTTCATGCCACGGTGAAGATGAAATGGGCACAAGGACACACATATACCCCTCGCTCAAACAAATGTCATATGGTAATTTGGGATATTTTTCTGGTCTTTTCTAGCGAATTAAATGTTTGTGTTTGAAGAGCTTTGTCTTTTCCAGATGAGCCATTTCCTGTTTGTTTATTCTGCAATAATAGTATCTATTGTTACTACAAAGAAGAGGATTATCAATAATGTCAAATCTAGCTTTTCTTAAGATAAGTAAGGTTTCTAGTCTGTTGCTGTCAAATCCCAAATTGACACAGAATATTTTGTTTTTAAATGTCAACAGATGATAGTGGCAGCTTCACCACATTTCCCAAAGTTCATACAGAGAGTCCAAAGTCTTAAAGGAACTCTGCACAAAATTTTAAGGCAACTGAACTATTGGGGTTTGGCTTTTAGCATCCATAAATGGTGTCCCATTTGATTACTTTTTAATGATTTTCCATATATAATAATACCCCATGGATTACAGACCTCATAGGAAAATATTAGAGGCATTTTTTTCTCAGTATTATCTATCTATCTCCATTCTGAAATAACTCTCATTTATTTTGTTTTTTTCTTCATCCTTTCTGACTCTGCCCAAAAATACTTTCTCCTTAAAATCAATATTTCCCTATGTTTGTATCTTTGCCCTCTTACGATACTGCATATACTGCCTTGGAAAGTCTCTGCTGTTCCTGGACATACCTCCTGCTTTTAATGCTTCCTTCTCCTAGATATGTGATTTCAGCTGACCATGCAGTGCTCTATATCTTGTTTAAAAACCTGATAGCTTAAAAAAAGAAAAAAAAAATCTGATTTTGGTTTACAGCTGACAATAAATTACAAGTGTTTGATTTGGATTGTTTTTTAAGCTTCATCATTAAACAATGTTCCTTTGTGAGTTGCCAGGCTGTTCATTCTTTGCTGAAGATGATTTCGTAGTTTGCTTTCCAACTGCCACAGAAATCCAACCAAACATCAGAATTCCCTAGGAGGTTTGCAAGAGTATGGACCTGAAAAAATTTACTATTTGTAGGTTTTCCAAGTTTTTTATTTCTGTGCCAGAGCATGGTGAAAGTCCTTGAAAGTCTGGATGTCCTAATTCTAAGTCACACCATATGAGTAGTTCAAATTCCAATGTTTAGGGACAGCCTAAACCATGAGCTCAGCACTCTCTGGCCATTTTCATCTCTGGGGCAGCAGGTTAGGAGAGAGCTGGGGATTGTGTAGACCAGGTTTGTCAGGCTGACATACATGGCAGAGAAGCCAGGGGAATTTCCAAAAGTAACTTTTTATCACTGTCAAAAAACTGAACCAAAACAACCAAACAAAAACAAAACCAAAAACCAAAACAACCAAACAAAACCCCTGGACAAAAACCAAAACAAAAACCCAAAAACATCAGCACACTCTCAAAATTATTTTGGTTTGTGGGGATTTTTTTGCAATCAGCATTTTTCAGTACAAACTCTCTTCCATATGAAAACTCTATTAACTCTATTCCATATGAAAACAACAAACAAGGGCTATAGATTCAGTTCCATCATCAAAACAGATTTCTTTTGACAAATGTAATACAGCAGGACATTTCTTTTTCAACTTCACCAGTATTCCATTCTGTCGAGCATTCGATGTAATAAAATGCTCAACCTTGTGATGAAAACATAGATTACAACACTCAGAAAACAAATGGATCAAACAAACGCTGGTGCTCCAGAACAGCTTTATAAATGAAATGAAGCGTGCTGAAAGTTTGGGTTGTTGACAGATATTGATAGATGTTAGAGATCTGGGAGCTCATCTGAAATTTATCTAGACTATGCAAACAACCACATCTAAACCAGCAGAAATGATGTGTTGAAATTTCCATTAATTTTCCAAATGTCATAGGAGCTGCAGCTTAAATGATTTCCTGTTCAGCTGGCACAAGTAAGGTAATAGGTGCTTCTCTATTTAGGAAAAAAATCCAAACATGCAAGCAAACAAGCTAAAACTCAGCAGACTTTTTCAAACCCCAACAAAATTTGTCTATATGATGACTGTTGCTTCCCCATTTCACACTCTCAGGTTATTTACTTTCCGTAATACTCAAGATTTACCTTGAATTTTACAAAATTGCACTATTTTAAGTCAGTAAGTTCCTGAACTTCAGAATTGTTTTCACAAGGTCAAAAAATCGTTGCAGGCAACAAGAAAAATTGATATAAACTGGACTTAATACAGCTCTACTGAGACAAGAATTTCATTATATTCTTTCCAATCAAACTGAAAAAAATTTTCATATAGTAGTGTTTAAACATTGGTTACACTGTATGAAAATTATTTCTGTGGAAATCAGCTTTCTGTCACATATAAATTAAACATGTAATTTTCTTGTAATTTGCTCTGCAGCATCTCAATACTTCCTTGGCAAATATAACTGACCTGGTGAACTCTAAAATTCCTTATCAGGAGAGAGAAATCTTACTGTGGTACAGGAGGCCCAGTGCTCCCTTTCCAAATTTAAATCAGAGAAGGAGTGTTGTAGTTATGTGTCTTCTTCTGAGAGACTAAAAGAAATTAATAAATGCATAAAGGTGGTCTTAAGGAAAATAAAAGATCATTTTGAGCTCATCAAGCCTAAGGCTCTGTAACAGTGTCTGTGTATATCACATCTGCTAAACTTAAACAGTTGCCATGCTCTTTTTTAATTTTTGTCAAGCAGAGGCCAAATTACTATATGAAAACAGGCAGAGATATCACATCATTTTTGTTTTGTTTATTATAAACAGTTTTACTACCATTTTTTACTCCATTCTCATTTCAGGGAAAATTAATGTTTATTAATATTGGAAATCAGTCTAACCAATAATAGATTTAGATGTTGGAATAATTTCTTCTGAGCAGCATCAACACAAGAAAAGGGAAGCATATTGCGAATATACAGCGTAGCAGCTCCCTTGCTTTAACTTGCCTTACTCCTCAGTGAGCTTGCACATCGTACATCAGTGACAGAGCTGAGGGTTGTGTAATAAACAGGTTTACACAGAATTTCAGCTAAAGCATTATGAAGCATGTGAGGTGGGCAAGCATAAAAACGTAACAGTAATTTTCCATCAAAAATTAACATAAAATAAATAGAAAATTATGCATATGTGGAAAGAACTATTTACTTTTCATATCTCTATAAACAGGCTCTATCTCATTCAGTGATAATTCCTAGGGAAATATACTGAATTTGGAACTGTAACTTGTTAAAATTTTAAGATTTCAGTTATACTAATAACAAATTCTTTGTTATAATTCTACATCACTTTTACTATTCAGTGATCGAGAAAATAGAATTCAATGCCTTGTTGAAATAGCTGGAGAAAAGTGTCTTTATTTTCTTTGCTTTTTTTTTTCTTTTTTAATATTTTTAAAATCAACATTGCTTTCTTGATCACTGTGTTTTCAATAGAGGTAATGAATTTTATTTCATTATTTCTGCCTTTAATTACTGGCACCTTATTGCTTTGATTTAAATGAGAAATTCCTTTGGCTGAGCTGAGCCAAAGCCAGAGCAAAACATTATTTTTGGACTTCACAGAGAGCAGGAGAGGGGAATTCTGTGATTCCCAGAGTAGCACTGACGTTTATGCACCTTTTGAGGGCCAGGTCCTCTTAAGAAGGTGTCAGTCTGAAGGTGTCTGCCTGGCTTGTTCCTTCTGCGTGCAGTGCTGTGAGGTGACCACTTCTGTCCCCTTGCGTGTCACTGCTGGAGTGTTTGTGCAGCCACTGTCCCCATCCCTCAGGAGGAGGTGGCTGCACAGCCGTGGCAGCAATCACAGACTGGCTGGGCTGCTCAGTGCTGGACCCAAATTTGCTGTCACCAAAACAGAGGCGTTATTACAAGTCCAATCTCTACAGCTTCTCGAGAGTCTCCCAATGGTTTATGACAGACAACTGCTTCTGAGCTCCTGTCAGGAGATGAGCTATAAATAACTTGACAGCTAAATGGTGCCTGAAGAAGAGGAGAAATGGGTTAGGAGGATTTTAAAGATTTAGAATTACCTTAGAGATCCAAGAAAGATTCTGATTTTTGAGAATTCTATGTAGATTGTTTTAAGATACCAAGGAATAAAAATAATGGAGAGAAGACCCTTCTGTGCTTGGCTGACTAGAGCCAAGCAATTCCAAAAAGTGAGGTATTATTGTAATGACAATACTGGAAAGAAGTAGATACTGAACATCTTGAATTTAGATTATTCTGTAAGACACTTTACAAAAAGAAAAGAGGAAACAAATGAGCAAAAAATCTAGGAAATGTTCTTGTAAGAATATTACTAAAAACTACATTTCCTTAATAAATATATTAATATGGTTATACATATAATATTATAATGGTCTTGTTTTCTTTCAGTTTCAGCCAACATTACCAGATCCTCAGATGTCAATGGATATTGAAATTTCCAAACATAACCAATAAGTCTATGGGCATTGCTGTTCAAAAAGGGTCAGAAATTATTAGTCTATGTCCTGTCTCATATCAAATATTGATGCTTCAAATGTTTTGTCTCTTAAAAACCTTGGGCTTGATTTATTTAGAAATAAATAATATATATAACAATTCTGGGAGGAAATTAAATTCTGGTCACGCTATTTATTAAAATTTTAACGACTACAATGTCAGCAAGTTCGTAGACTTATTTTCCTTGAGAATTTCTAATTCCTCCTGAGCTGGTGATGTAGGGAACAAAAGTGAATTTGGAATAGCAGTAGGATTTTAAGTAGTAATATAGCAAACCTTTAACAATTGTTATTCCAGGAATATGGTGACTTCATCTTCAGGAACACTAGAGTGTTGCCAGAATTTCATCAATGATTCCATTTAGGCTATGAAATGGGGCAATGAAAACTCCATGTCATAAAACACAGGACATATTTTTTGCCAAAGAGAAGATGGAAGAAATTCCTGAATCACCTGCTGCGGACTTTTCTACTACACAGACCAATGTGTTTCCACCTAACTGTCCCTGATACTGAAACATTAAGAAAAGTATCCAGGCTTGAAAAGACCAGAAAAGGTGCTGATTCCACTACTTCTCTTGGTAGATATTCCAAAATTTAACAGCCATTGTTGTGAAAAGTGCACGGACTAATTCTGAATGTATGTGTCTCAACAATTGGAAGTGTTGGTTCCTGTAGTGCCTTTCTTTTCTGAACAAACTCTGATTCATGTCAGCATAAAGACAGCGTGAAGAAATGAATGAGCATATCCTAAGGGAAAGATGATTATTATTCATCACTACTCAGAGCTACTGATTAATGTTTCATGGGTATCACTCAGACTATGGAAGTGAAGAAAGTCAAAACCCATATCAGATATATTGGTAAAAACAAAACCAGGCCAATTATTATTATTATTATTATTTTAAACATAACATTTTTCTCATGCTACTTAGGACTGCTCAGAGAGATACATAATTTCTTTGATTTTATAGCCAAAATCAGATAAAAATATGGCTGTCATATTTTTACAGGCAGAAGAGAGTGAATCAAAGCAATCCATGAAGATGAATAGTAATTTTAAAAAATAACAGAAAGATTTTGCAGCAGATTTCCACCTCTAACTGTGACCCAGACAAACTAAAATGTGAAATGACCCTAGTATGAAAATTAGATGACTTTTATGAAATGAATTTAGTAGCATTCTATTTCTTATTGTCAAAATTTATTCATGTTTTCTCAAATTAACTCATGCAAAATTTCTTGTGCAAATTGATTTGAAAAATAAATTCAAGGGCATTTTTGTTTGACACATCATGGACTGTTTGTTCTATTTCTCAAGTACTTGATAAAAAATAAAACTAGAAAATAGGTGACATGGTGCCTTTTTTACCAGGCACTGTCTTTCAGAAAAATGAATACCCTCAATTTTTAAAAGTGAGATAAGGCTGAAGAAGGCCAAGAGTACAGAACATCATACAAGAGGGCCTTAGAATTTTTTCTAAGTTATTCTCACCTGACTAATTCATACTTCTTTCCCACGATGCTGCATTTCAAGAAAAAGAAACATTTACGTAAAGATTAGATGGTTGGATTTGTTATTTTCAAAAGACTCTGTCCATTTATCTGTAGTTTTAGCCACAATGTATTGAGAGCAGGGCAGATTTCACTCAAAAAAGTGTTGACTGGGCTTAAACAAATTCTTTGTTACCTTTCTCTAAATGGCAATATTCACAAGTTAACTGGATTGGTTCTGTCCTTTGGTCAACATCTGAGTGCTGACCAAAAAGCTCAAAGATTTAAAAATTTGGTTACTTCAGTTTTGACATGTCACTGTAAGCCTCGACAGAGTTCCACTTCTTATACCTCAGATTCCTAATTGTTTCTGTAGTCCTGGCACTTTTGTTTATCTTCACTGAAAATTGGTTTTATATATATATGTACATACACCAGATTCTCTTTTTGTAAGTTTCATGGTCAACTGCTACAGAACTCTGCTGCACCACCAGCTTAAATCTGGAATGGGAACTGATCCCTCCAGACTGAATGGAAAGTCTTAATGTGAAGAGATAAAAAGAAATAGATTTGCTAGTATAGATGCACAGACAATACATTTTTTCACCCTCCAAAGAGAAAACTTTGAATCCCAGACACTTGTGGGAATTTCCCAATTTTTAGGAAAAAATTGCACAGAAAGTGACCTTTCAGGAGCACAAATGCTCACCATTCAATCAAAAGTCAGAAGTTTTTGGCTTGCAGTTTGTTTTTGGTTTTGTTTGTTTTGAAAAATATGTTAAAAGTATTTCCAGTTTTACAATTAAATTTTGCTTTGCCTGTCTAAGAAGCTACAACTGTTTGAGTTGCAATGAGAAGCAAACATTTGGGACTAAAACATGGTTAGGTTTTATATTGCTTAAAATTTGAACTAGTACTGGCAGGAAATGTGTTTGAATATTAGCCTAATTCTGTCAAAGGCATGACAGACAATTGTCAGCAGGAACACTTGGACACAGCCATCCAAGCTTTGGGAGCAATAGCATCCCAAAACAGCTAAACTTGGGGCCACACAGTAGCCACCTATTTCCAAAGAACTTTCTAATGCAAAACTTGTCTTACTTCTCTTCTGGTTCTTTATTTGTTTTATTTGAGTTGGGTTACTAATGATTTCAGGAGCACAAAAGACAATGGTGTACAACTTGTTTTAGAAACAAACCACTTATCTTTACAGATTTGCCTGCAAGAGATTTTGTTCTTGGTTAATTGAAAAAATGTGCAAATGAACCTTTTAGTCCAGGCCCTGAGCAAATCTTCAAAGCTTCGAGGACCCTGTACCTTAATTACTGTTAATATTTTTTTTAAAAGCACACAAAATCTGCAAAAATATATAAAGATTTTTTTTTACAAAGACACTGAAGAACTGGAGCCAAGTTCTTAAGGTGTATGAATAGAAGAAGCAGAACAGACATATATCCAGTTCTTCTCAATTTTTTATTACATGGTCAAAGCAAGTCCTGAATAAAAGTTAACACTAAAAAACAGAAAGCTAAATAAACATAAAAATTAAACGATATTACAGATGTAGGCTTTCATACTTACATAAAATATTTATAACAATAAATGAAGCTTTTAGAGCAGCTATTGTTCTGGAGAAACATTTCATATTTTGTGGAAGACAAAGTTGACATCCAAAGAATATGCAAAATATTACCATATTTTAAAGTGGCAGATTGCCATTGATAAAAAATCAAAATTCTAGCAAAACCAGGGGTCATGGGTAAAGTTTCCTTCGCCTTCAATTATTTACTTTTGGTTTTGTTTGATAAAAAAACATTATGCCAAATTCTTTTTGATAATTGCAGAAGAGTTTAGGTTGGAAGGGACCTAAAAGTCCATCTTATTCCAACCCCACTGCCATGGACAGGGGCACCTTCCACTAGACCGGGTTACTCAAAGCCTCATCCAGCCCTCAACACTTCCAGGGATGGGGCATCCACAACTTCTCCAGGCATTCTGTCCCAGTGGCTCACCACCTAAGTAATATTATAAAGAGAAATTATTTCCAAATGAAATAATGTTTTGAGATTGGGGTTGGGGTTGGGTTTTTTTGGTTTATTTTGGTTTGGGGGTTTGTTTGTTTGTTTGTTTGTGGGTGTTTTTTCTTTGTTATTCTAAGGTAGAAGCATGCAATGTATTAGATTAGGAGTTGAGAAGCAACTATCAATTTAAGGAAATTGTAGGAAGAACATTTCTAGACAACCAAAAACCAATATCAAAAGAATTATTTTCTGGGTTTTACATGAAAGACAGAACAGGAAGAACAGAAGGAAATTACACAACTCACTTTCTTGCTCCTTCTGTGAAGAACAGCATAATGCATTTTATTTTATAAAAAGAAAAACCTAGGAAAAATTAGCTCTAGGATAAGCTTTCATGAGTTATTAAACGTATTAGTTCATTCTAGACAATTTACAAATTCACAGCCTCCCTTCTTCCCATAAGTGCTCTTCCTGCCTTGACTCTCAAGTTCCTGATATTCTGCTAAGTTTACAGCTGAAACTCCAGGCAATGTGGAAGTCTCCAAGGCAGCTGCAGTTGTTTCCATAATTCACAACACAAGAACCACCCGAGGTCAGAAGTTGCTTTGATCTTCTCAATTCCAAGGAAACACAATGTCACCTGAGCAGGGGAAAGAAGTGACAGTGACAGTACAGAAAACTGTCAGGAGACTGTTCAGTTTCAACTATAAGCATTTTTAATGGATTATTTGTGGTTTTTTTACATGGATTTCAAACATAATTTCATTTTATGAGCATAAAAATGTCCCTGAAACTGTGAGTGTGTTTCTTTGATATTGTAGATGGGTTTTAGGGAAAAAAACCCCAAATGCTCTCTGTGAGGTAGGAGTTAAGGAGGGAGCAACAACCCACAAACTGTAATTTCAGGAGAATTTTGTATCCCTAGAAATATGTAATATGTACAAAAATTCTTCTTATTTTTACTCCAGTCTTCTCCCATCACATAGGCATCTACAGAAGCCAGAATAATCCTGAGAATCTGACAGCAAGGAAGGGGGAATCAGTCCTCTGTAAATATGGGGAAGGTCATCTTCTTCCCATACTTTCTTATCCGTACCAATGGTGAAAGCAGCATGGACTTAGAACAGAGTTAACCATCTCAGAATCTCTATCTCTAAACATATTTACCTTAAGCCTGCAGGTAACTTGAAAGTCGAATTCAGAAGGATGCCAAACTCTTCCCCTGTTGAGTAGGAAACCTTTTTTTTCATATCCTGACACTATCAGTATTCTTTCTTTTCTGGATAGGCCTGTAGTAAGAAAAGGGTTACTTGATGCATCACGGGTTAACTAACATAATCTTCAATTTTTCTACTGCAAGCCTCTGCAAAGCTCACTGCCCCTAATTGATTTATTGATTTATTCATAATGAGAAAACAGTGCGCATAAAGCAGATGCTAAACATAACGAGCCATAACTTTAAATCCAAATGGGATCAGTAGCATGGCTAACAGAAAATTATTGCTGTAATTTATTAAGATTTTAAAGGTGCCATGGTGGTAGGAATTGGTTCTTTCATTAATAAACTCTGCAGTGCATGAAAATAACAGGGGCATCTTCTTTCCCTAAAGTATTCCGTGATGACAGAAGAAAGGAGGGGTTGTTTTGGGGGTTTTTTTTGGATTTTTTTTTTTTTTTTGGTAAAGCAATGAGAGTGATGAAACCCATGCAGGGCTTACTGTATTTTCAAAGGAAACCATGAAGCCTTTTGACAGTACACACTGTGGCACAACAGAAATTCAGTGCAGTGGGACTGCCCTATTGAGCATATCCTATTTCAGGATCTCTCTTGGCTGTACTTACAGCACAGGAAACTGGATTTCTTTAGTAGTCACAGCAGCCTATTCTGTAACATAAAAAAAGTTCTGTCAAGCATGATATTTTCTATTCAAGGAGATTATATTTTCTCCTTCTGTGTATTAAAGAAGCAAACAAAAAAAAAAGATCAGAAGGACTCGGATGCAGACATTCATTTGACCTTAATAAAGGGACTAGGTAGAGAGCAGGACACAGCTGATTTCCACTTAATAATAGGAGTCAAAGCTTTGGGGTTTGTTTTGCCTTTTAATCAAAATAAACAAATACATTGTAATTAATTAATTAATTCTATAATTAATAAATAAATTAGTTCTACTGCCTTTTAATCAAAAGGAATAAGTAAATTAAACTGATTCGTTTTCCTCCTCAGTCAGTGCACAAAAGAGAATGAAAGCAGGCTACACGGTAGCAAAACTCAGCTGAAAAATACCACATATAGAGATGTGGAAAACCCACGGACTGCTAGCAGATGGAAGCATTGAACTGAGCTGGGGCTGGCAGCCTGGGCACAGGCTGTAAAACCTGAAGTGCTCCTACAGTGCTGAACCAAGGTTAGAGAGGGCAAAAAAAGAATAGTTTCAGCTTCACTCTTGAGTAAGCTGCTCATTTTTGTTCTTTCTTTCTGTCCATCTTATTTTCTCTATATTTATTTATTTATTTTATTTCAACACAAAGAAGTAAAGTCAGTGCTCTACTTCTCTCCCCATCTTCTACAGGAAATTCCAATGACAGACACAGAGATCCTGGTTCTTTCTCCTCACTTCACGTTTTCATTGACCACTGTAGAAATACAGCTGTGCCTTTGAAATTCAGAGATAGTGTAATTTTAAGACGAAACTTAAACAGATTTGGGTTTTGCTGAGTGTGATCCATCTCTTGATACTTTCAGAAAGGACAGATATGGAAAAGAGCGTTCTTACAATACTAGGAATTCAATGCCAACTTCATTTAATTTTTACTGAGTGTTAAAATGTTTAACTGTATGTATGAACATTATGATTTGGAGTCTCTCTAGCACTTGTCTTGTCTAAGTCCTTGGTAAGTGTTTAGACTTCCGGCAGCATTTGACCTGTTTTTTAAAACCATATGTATAGACAACGTTATGAACAGTAGGCATATTCAGCAAAGAAAGAAAGAAGAAAATGAGAGCAGAACAAAGAAAAAAAGGGAGAGAAAGTGACAAGAGGAAAAAAAAGGTATTCTAAACAAAGGAAGTTACAGTGATTGTAATCTACATATTATGTAATGTAGACCTGTATAGAATAAAGGTGTTCCAAAATTTATCAGTAGAGATTTTTGCATCAGTAAGAGCAATAATTATTGAAAAAATAAGGAAAAAAGGTTTTCATCTCCCCTTAAAAGAATAGTTCTCATTTTCTTAGCCTAGAAATTTTTTTGACTCTAGAGGCAAGAGGCATGTCTGTCCACAGTTATGAAATGAACTGTGAAGTGCATTTTCATAAAAAAATTTTCAGACTGGCATTTAGCCAATCAACTGGCTGTGGCTACCATCTCTCTTGAAATTCTGCTTTAGAGGAGACACTGAGATCCTGAGCAGTTTTGGAAGAGCCTTTATATACCACTGTGTATTTAAGGGAAACTTGTTCAAGCATTGATAAAAGATAAAAAGCAAATGTACTTTCAAACTGAATAGTTACACAGAACTGTCTTGAGAACTTTTTACTGTATCATATATTTCCATATGTATCATATATTTCCATAATAATAAAAAAATAATCTTTTTTTCTTCACCCCCTCATGCATAAACTCAGTGTTGCTGCAGGAGGTTTCAACTCTAAGAGCGTCATATGTCAAAGAGAAAAAAAAGTTATAATTCACTATGGATTTTGGAAAGCCTGTAGCTGGGATGAGATATATAGGCCGTTAGGTAGAAGAGGTAATAGGTATATATATAAGTATATATATATACCTATATATAGGTATATATATATAAGGTAATAAATGCTTAATTCTGAAGACAGCTCACATGCCCAGAAATTTTGAAGGTTGGGTCTACAAACAACAGGCAATATTGGTTTCAGTTTAGGTATCACCTTTCCACCACCCAAGGCTGTTTAATCTTCTCTACAACATATAAATTTTGTTTTTAACAGATGTGATGTCCTATAGCTTCAACCAGTGTTGTCTGAACAGCATGAGCGCATGAAAGTTTGAATCATCTGAGATTTAGGAATAGCAATCATTCTCTACCATATAAATGTAAAAAATCAGACATGATCTGAGGACAAGGTTAGAAAGAGTGCTTTGAAAAGCTGGAAATGAACTCAAATTTCCTCAGTATAAGTCCAGCACCTTAGTTGCAATAGCATCAGAAGTCTTGGAGCACTGCCTTCTAATTAGAGCAGTATGACCTACATAAACTGGAGCGTTCTTTTTTTTTCTTTTCTTTCAGTAGAAGAGTTTTACAGTACTATGAAAAAAGTCTAAAGATAGTTAGGATAGTCTGACCACTCAGGTTTTACTTTGTCGAAGGAGGATGCCACTGAAAGATCTCAGGGAATATTGTATAGGAAGAAATGAAATTAGAAGAATGGGAGCACATCATATGTTCATGGAGTAATGAGACAGACTGACTTTAATGTTATTATCTGTTATTTGCAACGGACTCAAGGCATTATACTACCTCAGCTGACTGACATAATTGGGATCCTGTGTTCTCTATATGAAAATACATTTCTTCACATCACTGAAGCTGTAAGAAGCGGAGGAGTAACATATAACACCTTGGGCTCAAAGGAAGAAACAACAGGCTGGGATTTGAGTTGGTACTTTTTAAGCTGGTTGCTTCCTCCAACACTGCATTAATTTGAACAGAAAACACAGATGAATTGAGATCATTAAATTCTCTTTTACTGATAACATTCTACCAAGTACTGCTAGAATATGATAATCTGAGGAGAAGGCAGATTTCCTACCATTATTGCAAAAGACAGACAGTCATTTTTCCTGTACATAAGGGAAGATAATATAGTTGTAAGGCAATGTGACTGTTAAGTAGTTAAAATATTTAAAATAGAATCAAATGTCAGAATCTATGCTTTTATGTTTTATTTGTACTGTATTAAGCTTTTGTGTAATCAAACTTGTCATTTTATTTATACCTTCGCCTTTTTTTTTTTCCAGTTCTAACACAATATATGCCACAATGTCTTGACAACTAATTTAGTACCTGAAATAATTCCTTCACAATCTTAAGTCAATACCTAATACAGAAAGAGGGGAATACCCACCCCTCCGTCTTCCCCTCACCCCTAATTTTATCAAAATAAAATGGGACACCAGTAGTGTGATAGACACTAAGGGGTCTATAATGAGAGGAGAGAGAGGCATGTACATTTTTCAGCTCTTACACTGGTCTGCCTATATCCAGAAGCACAACATTTGATTATCTTTATCAAATCATGCATAAAATACATTTTGTATAAGACCTGAAATTTCCCAATGTTATTAAAATTATTTTGTGAGAAAAATAAGAGTGTCGATAATTGAATCCTTATAGCAAAGAATTTCACAGCTTATGATTAGATGCTGCAAACTTTTCCTTGGTCCTACTTATAAAAAAATATGTGTACTATTATTCACTGGTCTACTTGCAATGATAGAAATATTTTTCTTAGCTCAGAAAACACAACCACAAATACAAGAGGGCACATCCACCTGCAAACTGCATGCTGACTGACTCTAGATGGCATATTTGTTAAGGTAGGTGTCCCTGAGCTTTCTCAGTGTCACCAATCATAAAAATTCTGTTTGTTCTTAAGGCAAAATAAAGACAAACATTTCCAATTTAATCACGTTAAAAAAAAAGCGCATACTTAGTTTTTTTGATAGAGACTTTTTGTTAATTTAAGTTTCAGTTCTGACTTCTTTCAGAATATTCAATTTTAGTGGAAGTACAACATCATCAAATATGAGAAAAATATCAAATTATGAAAATTTAAAATTTCCAGCCAGGACAAAATGAGCTGTAGACAGCAGAACATAAATATTATGTTAATAATACTAGAACTTAATCTGGCTACTGCCCTAAAAGGCAACAAAAAACAGTGTTTCTGTGAATAAGTTAGCAAAAAAAGGAGGCCTATGGAGACTCTCCATCCTTTATTGGAAGGGGCAGGCAGGAAATAATGACAAAGAATGAGGAAAAAGATGAGAGACTTAATGCCTTCTTTCCCAACCTCTGTTCATTTCCTCCTACACAATGGCTTTTATTGTCCTGTCTTTTAGTGTAAGTTGTGCTTTTATTTTGAGACAGGAAAATTTTCTGTGGAGGGGGCCATGCCTGGGACATACCAGGTCGTATTTAGAGCTAACTTAGAATAAAAGAATCATAGAATGGTTTGGGTTGGAAGGGACCTTAAAGATCATCCAGTTCCAACCCCCCTGCCACAGGCAGGGATACCTTCCACTAGAAGAGGTTGCTCAAAGCCTTGAGTACTGGCCTTGCCCACTCCCAAGGACGGAGCATCTCCAACTTCCTCTGGGCAGCCTGTGCCATTGTCTCACCACCCTCATAGTAAAAAAATCCTTCCTAATATCTAATATAAACCTACTCTCAGTTTAAAGCCATTCTCTTTTGTCCTGTCACTTCATATCCTTGTAAAAATTCCCCTTCCAGATTCCTTGCAGGCCTCCTTTGGATACTGGAAGGCTGCTCTAAGGTCTTAAGGAGCCTTCTCTTTTCCAGGCTGAACCACCCCAGCTCTCTCAACCCATCTGTATAGGAGATATGCCCCAGCCCTTGGATCCTCTTTGTCACCCTCCACTGGACTCTCTTTAGCAGGTCTATGTTTTCCTTACGTTGGGGGCCTTGGAGGTGGACACAGCACTCCAGGTGAGGTCTCACAAGAGCAGAGTTGAGAGGTGGAGTCACCCTCCTTGTCCACACTTCTTTTGATGCAGCCTGGGGTCTGGTTGGTTCTCTGGCCTGCAAGCAAACCTTGTCAGATTATGTTGAGCTTCTCGTCAACCAACACCTGCCAGCCCTTCTCCTCAGGGCTGGTCTCAATCCACTAAAATTGATTTAAACAAATTTTTTTTTTAAGGGTGATAACCTTCCATATTATATATTTTCTTCCAAGATGGAGGTCACAATATCAGTTTCTTATCTGATGCTGAGCTCTTGTTTAGCCAATGATATGAATTAGTTTATGCTTTTCAGCAGATACCGTTACTAATTGCAGGTTTGAAAGACAGAGTGTCAACAAACCATCTAAGGGTAATTGAGGGCCAGTTCAGTCAGCCTCCACAAAATAAAGAATGAAATCATTCTTAGATTAGCATGGAAGTAGTTTCTTCTTTGCCTAAAAAATAATTATGTTGACAATATAGCCCACTTGGAAGATTCAGCAAAATGTATCAGCAAACAGATGTCATCAGAAAGGGCACTTCAGCAAACTCTATAATTATGCCTTTGGACAAACCATGCTTCTCTTAAAAGCCTACCTTATTTATCTCAGAGGTTATGCTAATAGACACCTAATATTGCTGTAGATTTTCTACTTGATATGGTAGACATTATCATGAGAAAAATACCTCTGGACAGGGGACTGCATCCTGCATCTGCCTTGCTATCTGTGATGTTTTCCAGGACTTCTGACTATGGTAGGCAGCCTGAAGTGCTGTTCCAAACAACTCAAGAAGCACTGCCATAGTCTTTAGACCCTATTGCCTGGATCTTGAGAACGTGGGATAAACTATGAAGAACAAATTAAAAAGTTTACTTGAGTGATAATAATAATTAAAAATAAATAGAAAAGGCCTTGAAGCTGCTACCTTGTCATGCGTCTATATTAGTGAATAAATAAATCCAGGACTGGTGAATGAATAATTCTCAGATCATCAGTAACTTGGGAGTACTTGGAAGGTAGCACTCCTCAACAAAGCAAAAAGTCACAATACTGATAGAACTTTTATAATTCATGAGGAAATGCCACAGAAAGGTACTAGGAAATGCAGCCAAGGGTTCAAGAAAAGATTTATTTTAGTAACACAGTCTCAAAGCACAAGACCCCGACTGTTTTGCTCAATATTTGCAAATTATGACTTAAAAAATTTGCAAGAGGAAAAGTTATTAAGATCAACCTTCAACAACCAAGTCTGCTCCAGACCAATCAAAGGCCATCCCAAGTTATTCTTGCTTCTTGCATCATCCCATGAAATGCCTTGTTTAATAGGAATTTCAGCCTTTAATTGCATTCCCCTTTGGGTTCATGAACAATATATCTTGGAGATTTTACCAAGATTCTCTAAGAAAGGTAGGATTTAATATACTGTATGTTTCCCAAAGGAATATGCCTTCTCCAGAGATGAATTGTATTACTGGCTTTTTTATGTCAGCATGAATTAATTGATTCCAGCTAAAAAAAAAAAAAATCCAGTCTTTGGTGACTGTATGCAATTTGTAAGGAACGTGGAAACTATCCCTGCAATGGTTATTAATTCCAACCACGTTTCAAATGGTATCTGATGTCATGAAGAATCTGTAGAGTCAGTGCAAGCAACCTTAGAAAGCTGAGCTCAGCACAACATATCACTGGTTTCAGAAATTCTCAGTAACTTTTTTTTCACACATAAGTTTTCCTAAATGCCTTGTAAGACCACACCTTAGAAGCAGTCAGAAATGACAACTTAGTGACTGTCCTCCCCCAAAAAGAAGATAACACTAGGGGCATTTCCTCTATATTGCAGATAATTTTACTTATTTTTTTTAATGTAGTTGTAGTAAGAAAATATGTTTATTATAAATCAAATGAGGCCTTTGTCAAAGTGCTTTCATAGAGTTTAAAGTTATTTTGGTTACAAACAATTTGATGAATATATTACAACAACGACATCTAAATATAGCTGTTGAAATTATGTGGGTTTTCTTTTTGTATCACTGAAGACAAAGGGAGGATTCCCATTCACATATGAAAGTGGATTAACTTTACACCCTTTGTCTGTCCACTGAGATTTCTATGTCAGACAGGAGGACTGCTAAATTGAAGTAATTTTGTGAGTCACTTAACACTTGGATAGTTAAAGTACAAATAAGTATGAAGTTGCTAAACAATTAATTTTCTGTTATGAGACACAGGACCGTTTAGTGGTATTACAGGATACTCAGTCACTCTGTGGCAAGAAAAGAAAATTACATAAGATACTTTTATAAAATGCCATAACTACTGGACTACAATTAATTTAATACTATTCAACTTCATAAAATATAGCCAGGTCATTTCCAAAGACTAGAATAAGTGCTAAGAGAGAATTTTATTGGGTTGTATTTTAATAATATTGCCAGAAAACATAGATTATTCATAAATAAAAGCAGCATCATAGAAATGCACAAAATATGCATAAACAAAAATTACTCTTAGCGATTGAAAGTCTCCATTATGCTCATCATGAGAGTAAATTTTCAGAATGAAGTTAGGCATAATATTCTCTCTCAGTTTATTGCATAGTCTAACTGGAGGGTGTTTTGCACACCATCATTTCTTCTCAATAAATGTACTTGCATTAAATTTTCAGAAAATGAATGCAAATTTTTTTTCAGTTTTTAGCTGTAGCCTTCCCATTTCCCTAAATCATATTAGAAATTCATATTAAAAATGTTACATCTTAGCTGAGCTAACCATTTTCCTGCTAATGATTGTTTGAACTGTTTTTCAGTGACTTGTGGAAACTCTTGTACATTATTGAAACATTATAAGGAAACTGAGACAATATGTTGTTTTAACCACAAATAGTAAATGAACAATATATTTCACAGTACTAAAAGCAGAATCCTGCAAACATCATGCACTTAGAACAAATGCTAGAACATTGGTATAATGCTATAATCACATGACACAATGCAAACACTTTCTTACAAGACAAATAACTTACACATATGCCCAAACACCTCATGAAGTATTCCGTTATCTACGGATCCACTAATGGATCATTTTCCCCAAAACAAAGGCTGATAAGCTGTGCAGTACTTCCTATGAATAATTCACCAAGGTACATCTTTTCACATCTGTGCACAAGATACCTACATATTTCATGTCTGCATGGCTCTTCCTGCCTTTGTGTCATAGTATCCTTCTGGTTATTCTCCATGGCTCAGCCCTGCTGTCCTTCAGAAAGCCCTTCTTTCTGAACCCTGGGACTTTTTTTACTCATCATCTACTCCACAGCTAATCAACTTTAAGTGAATAAACTGATACATTGCCTTTGAGAAAGCTGTCCTTCCTTTACCAGTCTCTGCCTGGATACTGTGGGCAATTCTCTCACCTCTTGTCATTGTTCCAGCAACTGTCTTCCCAGCTTCTCATTTATCTGAATAATTATAATAACTCTCAAAATTTTTTCAATCCTTATGGTGAGCAGTATTTCAGTATGGTTCTTCTGAAGCTTTAATGATTCTATGCCCAGCTTTTAAAGACCATTCAGAAATGCAATCACAGAATCACAAAATCACAAAATCACAGAACATTCTGAGTTGAAGTCATTGAGGGTAAAAACCTCCAATGATTTTCTTACCTCTGGATCTAAACCTAGTTTTGGTTGAATCGGAACAACTGTGTTGAAATATAAAAAAAGGAAAAAGAAATTTTTTTTAAAATGTGAAATCTGTGGTTAATCCAAGCTAAACATGCAGTTAACAATGTGGTACGAAAATGTTAAGAGGGATGTTTGTCCTGTACACGAATAAAAGTTAGACTTCTATGCTAGAGAAGAAGATATATCCACACCTATAATAGTAAGAAAAAGGATATGAAGTTTCACTTTTTTATGAAGAATTCCAGATTTGCACCATTTCAGATAAAATAGGCTCTTAACTTTCTGTGTTTCTGTAAAGGGTCTGTGGTGCACATATAAAAATGAGAGCTCTGAATGATGATTTTAGTGCCCAGACTCATTCAACCTGAGATCCTAATTAAATTTTGAAAATGTCTCACTCCACAGATTTAAATTCTCAGCAATTATTAATGTAACTACACAGCTACAATTTGGTGCCATGATATATCTCTTTGTAGCTTTCAGATACACTTCCTTCCTATTATGTGATCTTTGTATTTCTTCCTTTTGAACTTTGATATTTTCCTGTTTGTATCCAATCGCACCACATTTGCATATAGCCTAATCTGCATTGATGAACTAATAAATTTCTTAAGTTTTTTATAAGAGTAGCAGAGACTTTGTAAAGCACAGTTTTTGTGCAATGAAGGACCACAGGAAGAATACCCCTGATAAACACAGGGAGCCAAATGCAATCCAATCCAGGACTTGATTATAAAGACTAAGCACCATCTCTTCATCACGTTATTGTAGCATAAATTTCTAAAGATTTCTGGCCCATTGTTAGGACCAGAAAGAATCAGACTTGTAGATTCAGTGTCTCCATTTCTCTTTCATGTGGCAGAAGGATCTTAGCTTACGATCATGAGCAGCCACATTGTAAACTGTTCAAGCTCATGAGTTCTGAATGTTATGTATTAGCTCCTTTTACCATGCTTTGTTTTATACTTCTTTTCTGCAAATTTCTAGCTTCAAGTAATGAAAAAGATTGGTAATTTGTTATAATTTCAGTTCTTGTATTTAATTGATGTTCCCAAACCATAATAGCATATGACTGATGCATTGGAATGAGGCACCACAATAGCAGGTTTTCTTCTGGAAACACTCATTGCCAGCAAATATCAATGTCTTGCTAACTACAGGAATAATGTAAATAGAGTCTGCCTGGCACAACTGTTATGTATAAAATTAGCATAGTTTAAAATTCCCATACAAATACAGAAGCAGACTTCTGTGTATTTATTCTGCTGTATTTCTTGACGGAGCATGTTTCTCTCAAACCCAAGCAACAACTACCAGGTGATGGCCTGGCCTCATTTTACTCATTTTTTGGCTCTACAAACAACTGTTTGATGTGCGAAAGAAATCAGAACCTTCAACACTTAAGACCAACAGGAACATATGCAGGTCCTTCTGCTGTCAGTCATTACTGCAGTTTTAGTAGGTGAGCTTTTCAGATGGAAAAATTTAGAAGATGAGGAAGAAAACACACATGCAAAATCCATCCTCTACAAAAGGAGTATATGCAAATTCACTTCCTCTCAAAGGTGAAAAAAGCAAAAGATATGAGCTACAGCTTTTTCCAGATGATAGATGTAATGAATAGCCTAGCTGCTTACAAGGAAATGTTGAAACACCAGCAAACTCAACAAGCAAAGTCCTGTTAGTTTTTTCTTACTCATTACTGGATGTCCTCAATGCTGAAGAAGTTACAGACAAGGACTGTTCTTCTCAGAAAAAGGCTTTTCAAATTCTTTGTTCAGAAAATGAGCTGGCCACCTTTTTTTCCTTAGGAAAGGCTCTCGATTTTCTTCACTTTCAATATGGGTTTTCTTTATACCCCACAGATCTCTTAGAATCTCTACAAAGTACTATCAGCATCTGCTGTAAGAAACCAATGATGTAAGAAAACTTCCTCTCTGGTGTGATGGCTACAAGAGATCTGAATGTACTGATTCTGAGCTAAGAGCCTGAGAAGACAATGAAAATAAACACTGCCTCCATGCTTAGTTACTGTCTGTACAGTGCCCAGGAATTTCACTTCTCATTGAATAAGTGAATCCTTAGATATTTGAAGCACACACTATTAGTTTAAAAGAAAATATTTGAATTAATCATGGACGTAGACAACTGTTATTCTCATAAGCAGTGGATTTATATTCAGGGAATTTCCCACATACTCATGAAGCTTGGTCACATCTCAAGAAAATATAGTAGAAGGCACATGAAGTTTATACTCTTAGTCAACTAAACAAATAAACAGGCTAGTCTCCTATTCTGGAACCTTATACCAATGAAGACAAAATGGCTGAATAGATAAAAATCCCAAAACATATGAAGTATCATATTTACTAGGGCATAGTCTTCCATTAATCCTTGATTAGAAATTCCTTGAATGTGATTGCATCCATATTGTTCTGCTTTGTACTGATCAACGTTTGTGTCTTTTGTAGCCTTGCCTGAGCCTTCCTTGTGTCTGTTTGTACTTTGGGACTCCAAAGAGCCCATAGCAATGAGTTTCTAAGGCAGAAACAAAGAAAAGCACTGATTTTGAATTTTTTTTAAACCATATTACATTACTGAGTAACTTCAATTTCTTACAATACAAAAGTAAAACTTCTTTTTATGTTCTTTATATTATTCACTGTAAGGATTTGTATTATATCTCCCCTATTTTATGTCTTTTTTGGGAAGAGGAAACCTAGTCTGCTTTTCTTGCATCCCTTCTATTCTTTTTCATGTTTCTTAGTTCCACTGTACCTTCCTAGAAAAATACCCACGATTTTATTCTCTAGGTTTTTGTGTGCAAGGGCAGGGATCTTGTCAAGGTGTTCTAGGGATTCCCGTAATTTCAAATCTTTTTCAGTGTCCATTCTTACACATGGCAAAAAAAAACTGCTTTCTTTTTCTTTTACCATTCTCTTTATAGATTTTGAATTTATTTTTATTTTTATTTTTATTTTTATTTTTATTTTTATTTTTATTTTTATTTTTATTTTTACTTTTTATTTGCATACAAATATCTCCATAGACACCAGCACAATCAAAATTGCAACCAGAGATTCATTGATTCTGAAACTGCATAGTATATTGCATTCTTGCTGAAACAGAGAAAATTCCCTCTAAAAACTGAAAAGAATTTCAAGTTGTTTGTGTTTATGATAAAGCAAACTATTAAGGTCATACTTTATAAAACATATTCTAAACAGTGGTGTTTTTAATCCATGACAAACCTAGTTAGATTTCTTTGACTTTGCATACTTATCATTATTTTTAAAATTACTTATGAAAAGCAAAATAACTACTTTGAAACTATTTTTTTCTTAGATTCAAAGCAAAATACCACTCTCTCAAATTTTAAAAAGATAATAGGTTAAATTTAGTATTTCTTTTCACTTAATCTAATGGAGTAATGCTACTGTTAAGTTTTGTTATTCCTTTGTAATATATTAAAAATGAAAATAAAAACAGAAGGGGTTTACAGGATTGCTTTCTGGGTGGCAGACTGGTTATAATTCATTTTAACATGGAGCTTGTATAGATTTTTCCAGAAATGAGTTAATGGTGTGGAAGTGCACTGAACATAATAGGTAGACAGGGCAGACAATAAATCACTAAGCTTATCTTTAAAAATTAGTTATGTTGCCTCAGAAACCATTGTAAATATGGTTTCCCGATTCTTCTAGACAGCTTGTAATATATCAGTATGGAATAGTTTATGTATTACTGAGATAGCAAACAGGGAGACAAGAAAATGATGCCATTCTATTTTTTACATATATGGGACTATGAAAACATGTCAAATATCACATGATTTTATTAGTTCTATTGATTTTTTTTTTTTTTTATTATAGCATTACAAAGCACGAGAGATCCAAAAAAAATGACATGTCTATCACCAGGAGCTCATCATTAAGTACACAGCACTATGTTATATTTCATTTCCTCAGACAAGTCAAGCTACTCCAACAACCATGTCGTAGAGATTATTATTTCATACCCAGAAGGAGTTCCATGCCTTTTCATGATACAAAATCATAAACCATGGAAACAGTGATGCAATTCTCCAAGCAGTCTGGCCATGTCATTTCCTCCTTTGTTTACTTGCAATTTCAATGTTTACTCCTCTGCAGAATTATTCAACATTTGCCCACTTAAAAAATGTGATACCAAGTCAGCCTTTGAGATCCCACACAGTTTTATCCTCAGTTGTGGCTTCTATAAGGAATGCAATGCAAAAGCAACCTGAAAAACCAAGTTGGTTTTATATAGACTGCACACAGGCAGTGTGCATGAAAGTATAGCTAGATATGTATGGAATCAATTACCAGAATCAGTATCTATTTTCCTTGTGAATCATTCCCGGTACGCTATACAGGAGACTGCTTTTCTACCAGAACAGGTTTTATGTTTTATTTTGTTGGTTTGTTGTTTTTTTTTTCCCCTCCCAAACCAGCTTATTGTCTTCTCTGATGTCTCTCAGTCCCCAAATTGTGTTGACATGGATCTCCAAAAGGAGAATTGTCCCAAATTAACTTTTATAGAGATAATCTGGCTTGTCCTGGAGTAGTCATCAATCCTCAAGTACAGATAGCACAGGCTATATGAAATCTTCCCACTCTATAGAAAGGTATGTGGGAACCTCAATATTTGTTGGATTCTAAGATCCCTGTAAATCCATTTCCTCAGATGGACTGGGCAGACAGGCTACCACTGTTTGTTACAATAAAAGGGAGTTTCTTACATATGAGGACTTGTGCCTAAAAGTGAGCTCATCACTCATGAAAAGTCTGCCTTGGACTGTCGTCTACTATTTATCTGCTACTTCAGGTCTTGCTTTGTCTTTAATATTTGTGATATTCCTTTACAAGATACCCTACAAATACTTCTCTAATATTTGTAGGACATCTTGTCTTCATCAGTGACAGCTCTTTTTACAAGTTAATGACTACTTTTAAAAGTGAAAACAAAGATTCTTTGGAGGGAAAAATGTTGTCTTTTCCAGCTCGTGAATAAAGCACCAGGAGATATCAATCAGTCAGTCCCTAGATGAAGAATATTTTGCTTCCCTAAAGTGAAAACTTTCTTTTTGGGAACATTAACAAATTTTACCATAAATTTGCACAGTACTTTAGCAGTAAAAAGCTAAGTATGAAAATGAAAATGGCAGAGGCTGCTCTGAAATTTTACTTCAAATAGAAAGTATCAGCATTTGCAATGAATAGGAAAAAAAGGCTGTCTCTGAATGCATTCTGTTTCTATTCACTGTGACACTGGAGGAATCAGTATTAGAGTAAAAATTGAGAGTGAGAGAAAGCTGGTAGAGTTAGAACCCCTTAATACACTAGTTTATCAACAGCTTTATTACAAAACAAATTAAGAGTTGCATTCACCAGCACAAGAAAACAGCTTTTCTACCAACTAGTTTTTCTGTGGCCATATTTGTATATGCATTTACAGTTTACATTCATTTTTTTACACAAAACATATAAAGTTGTTTTTCTAGACCTAAACTCTTCTGGGCAAAGCAAAGCTCTTCACAGCATTCAGCTCTTACTCGTTTACTTTGCTGAGCAGCTACAATTGTAGATTGGAATATTTTCCTCTGTGACCTCTGATGAGTCCATGTGCTCTAAAGTCGTATGCTCTCCACTGCCCTCCAGAAGGGGCAGAATCAAAAACTTCACAGAAGAGCTAGAGGAACAAATTTTGAAAAAACTCAATAAAATTAAAATTAAATAATGAAAGAATAATTAATAAGATTTTTTTCTACAGTAAATTGTGAATCTTTTATATTTATACTTGCATAATCACCACGCAAAAACATACAGATGAACTCCGGTTCCCATTTTACAGCCTGCCACCTCCCACCCTTCAAAACTCCAGAACCCATCCTAACTTTCCCATGGCCCACAGCATGTCTCACAGAAGTACTGCTCTTATTTTTCAAACCACCACCACAGGCTTAAAGAAGTACAAGATAAATATGTGTTAGAAGCATATGTTTATTCTTATATGACTCATAATTAATTTTTTCATAATCATAAATGCTATGTATTTTTATATACTTTTAAAAGGTCTGTTTTATTTGCTCCAAGTAAAAAAGTCACTGATGCTGTTATCATCTCTGATTACTTTTTTATGTTACACTGATAAAACTAAATTGCTTGAGGAATTTTTGCATAAATCCTTTTTTAATGCAATAATTACATAGGTCAAAATAATTACCTAAATGATTGGTTGGATAACTGTAGATTTTAATAGGATTTCAAATTGTGAAACAGGATCTCTAAACGGTTAATTGTTTCTCTAAGTGTATTTATATTTCACCATTAAGTGAATTTATTACAGCCAAATAAATTAATTAGGATTTTTTTTTTTAGAATATGTACTCTAAGGTTGGCAATGAATAAAAACTGTTACTGTAGGATGCCTTTTGAAGTTGTTTTTGGGGCAAAAAAGTCTTGGAAGCTCTGACTCGTCCTTAAATATTTTAAACTTTGTCCTACCACAGGAGTCTGTTATGGTCAAGGCAATCACTGGATAATCCTTTGGCAGCAAGTTCTGGAGCTGGGGTTCTGCTCAGTTCTACATTGCTGCCAACTGTATTGTTCCATGGCAAATCATGGGTTTCAACAGTAAAGACCAAAGTGTTCTTAGCTATTATATAAATTAATATATTGTCTGCTGTGGTTTATACTGAAAAATAAAGCAACAGTTTTCTAGTTTGAAACTCGGGGGAACACATATTCAGTTAATACTATGCTGTCTCCAGAGTCAAAATATCCAGATTTTGGATTTCTGAAAAATGTATTAATATAGATGACCTGAGAGGCAAGTAAACTATATGGATGGAATTGTCTCCGTATCAGTAAAGAAAATATTTAGGGGCAAGAATAATGTTCCACTAAAATAAAAATTTAAGATTGCTTAAATAATTTTATCTTTGTGTGTTTCATTAAGCTATTTCATTAACTCATTTGTGTATCCATAAACCCACAAAATTTATCATAATTATGAAATCTAATAATTAGGAAAGTGTTCTCAGTTATCTTTCCTTCTTCCTCTCAATCTCTGCTTTTTCTTTTCATGAAGCTTTAAGCTGCATAATCTTTCTTCCTGTATAATTTTCTAATTAAAGACCAGTAAGGGAGCAGAGCAAATAATTCAGCTGCCTTATTTTTAGAGAGTTATGATGGAAGCTTATACTTCTGTTAGGGATGTGGCCTCTGTAGATAAAGACACCAAATCAATTTCTAAGGCTGTCAACACTTTTCTTGAGTGTTAAATTGCTTTTTAGAATACTGTTAAATTATGAAATACTCATTTAAAAAATAAATATGCTTCCTGTGTTTTGGATAATGGTTGCAACTGTCTATTTCACATAGACCAGTGCGAATAAATGTGACTATAAACAATTGATAGGGAGTAAAGTTCCTGGAGAGACCTTTATTTTTCATGACTAATTAAGCGGTTTATCTAGTACTACTATTTGCAATGTGAGGACACAGTGTCAGTACCAATGTCAAATTACAAACCAAATTTTGTGACTGTTGTTTCTTCTTTTATCATAGAAGGAATGATTGTTCAACTTGGGAGAAAACAAGATGGGACGATGAAGGACAAGGTTTCTAAAATAAGTGTGGTTTGTAGATATGGAAGGCATGATAACAAGGCAGAGCTGGAACTCACCTGCTCAATGGAGGTTCTGACTCTCTTCATACCTGGAATTCAGCAAAAACTATTGGAAGTCACTTTCAAACATATCTACCACAGAAGAGATCTAGCTAAATTCCTTTGGGGATTCCAGTGGCTTCCAGGGATCCTTTCTCTCCTGAAGATCTGGCTGCTGACAGAGGGTACAGCTGTGAGAGTGTAGCTGTGCTCCTGAGAAGGCAGCTCTGCAGGAGCCTCTGCCAGCACAGAACTGCCTTCCCCAGGAGATCCTCAGCCTGCCCTTGCCCTTGCCCTTGCCCTGTGATGGATCTCACTGGCACAGACCCTGACATAGATCTGCAGCCAAGTGCTTATTATGTAAAGAAGACTGAGAAAAATGTTTTGTCGGAAGAAATTATTTTCTGAGACAAAGGTACAGTTTTTCAAAAAGGTATTACAGAAAAACCAGTAAGTGAATAGCATATGCACTTAATCAAAGCCCAGGAACAGTTCAGAGCAGCAGTTTAGGCACTGAACTCATAATTCTGAGCCACAGAGCAGTACAGCTATATGTCTTCTTACTTCAATGTCTCTCTTTTCTTGAGCTCACTCTAGTGTTAATTAATGATCAACATGGAATGAGGTAAATGATTATGTAGACCTTCTGGTAAAGGAAAAAGAAGATGGAACACTTGTGTGTTTTCCTAAAATCTCTGGATAAGGTAAAGTAGAGAAAGAATGGACTATCCAAGGACTTCCTCATTAAAATAAAAACAAAAAACAACCAAACAAAATCAAATCAAAAGAAAAGGAAACAAACAAAAAAAAAGTTCTTCCTTATATCAAATCTAAATCCACACAATTTCCTTTTAATCTAAATTAATTTAAATTAATTTAAAATATCTGTCAGACTTGTTGCAGTCATCTTAGAAAGGACACTTACAGTTTGTAACACAAGTGGTCATGACACTGAAAAGTACTGAAAAAAAGTTATTAACTTTTCTGTAGCAAGAAAGAAGCAAACCTTACAGAATATTTATCAGAAAAAGAAAGCTATCAGAATTTCAATATAAGTCCCAAAAAGCAGCACGACCTTTCTCAGCAGTCTTCTGAGGCTATGCTTTTTCAGTTCCTTAAGATTTTATGCCTTTTGATATAGGTGTTTATTTATTCCTTTGGAATTTTCAGTTAGCCCAGCTCTAGTTTAAAAATGCAGTTTGAATGACTTTGGTATTTATTTTTTTGTTCTCCTAAATACAAACAGGCAAATTCTTTACCCCTTATTTTTGCATTATTATAAAAATGTTAATATACTATTGAAAACAGAGTTGAGAAATTCATGAAAGTTTCCATCAGTACTTTGAACCTAAATAGCTGTAGAGCTTCTTCCTTTTCTATTCCTGACTCTATTATGGCACATATCTGTAAAAATATAGGGGCTCAAGGCTTCCTTAAATTAGAAACTTAAAATTCACTGTATTGAAATGCCATTTTATCAAATAGAGTTTTCTGAATGGAGAAAAAGTTTCCTTTGTAGCAATGAAACCTCACTACTGATTGCTGGCCTTTCTATATGTCTATTCTATGTGAAGTAATTGATCAATATCACAGCTGCCTTAAGGGATTCCATTTGTACAATTAAATTCATTAATGTTTTTTGCCACTGGCTGTTCTGGTATTGACTAAACCTGATAGGCTAACCTAACCTGATAGCCATTTTACTGCATAATTTTTTTTCCCCATTGACTTTAGATGACAGAAACTTTCCCAGAAATGACAGAAGAAACAAATAACTCCTGAAAATACTGGATGCAGAAACTGCTTACACAGGGTTTGTTTATGAGGAAGTCCATAGAGTGGATGCTTAGGCAATGAGGTATAAACATAACAAAGAATTAAAAAAAAAAAAATAACGAGCTCTAATTGCATTATTGTTAAGATGCAGAGTATGACAGATTGGTTTGCTGGCATAATTTGCTGAAAGCAATGGAAAGAAGGCCGGGAACATAGTTTTTTCTTAAAAAATTGAATAATTGAACAGTTTCAAAGCCATAAAGAAAGTGATTTATAAAGCTCTTACACTATTGTTATATAACAACTGAGAAGGTTAAAATCAAGTAGCATGATTCATGTAATTGCTAATATTACACCTGAGCAATTTAAGAACATTTGTGAGAGAAAGGAAAAATAACCATACATTATGCATCATTCTTCTCCTTGTACGCACACACATTTCCGTTGCCTCAGTTCCTACACAGCTCCGGTTTGTAAAAACTATACATGGAGAGCTTACACTTATTCATAAAATGATCATTTTGTGATTCACTTAGCCATTCAATATCTTGGCCACACTGTGGCCATGAGGGGTAATTTTAATGAAAGATGAGTTAGGCATTCTGCACTGAACCAGGTTTCACCCGTGCAAAGGTCAGTTCCTTGGGGCAGCAGTGCAGGGACATTAATCATCCTTCCTCCTGAATAGTGGCCTTATTCTCATATGACAGGCTGCAGTTCTGTGGACTCTAGGACTTAAAGGCTGGCAGAAAGTCAAAAGACAGAATTCAGCTGCCTTAATCCAAGTGCTTCATGTATTAATATATTTCCCAGAAGGCTGCAAGATGAAAAACAAAGGGAAAAAGTCCACACAATAAGGGTTCTTATCACCAAAATTGAAGTGATACAAACATGCCAGCTTTTCTCTATAAAAGGGCAAAATTAGAGCCATACAAATTACTGATTAAAAAAAGATGTTGCTATTGTCATGAGGATGTAAGAACCATAAGAGAGGAGAGATTTGCAAAAAGCAGTAAATTTTTATTAATTTTGTCTCTGTATATTTTTCCTGAAATTCTCTTCTTCATAGCAGAATCATCTGCATTCCTTTCCTAAGCTTTTCTCAGGAACATTTATATGCATATGATAATGTATTCTCGAATGAAGTCTGACATATCTGAATAATCAGGAAGACAAAGTGCCTCTGTCAGGAAAAGGTGCATATCTGTTTGCTACGCCAAAAAGTGCATGATCATTGAAATGGGCAGTAGCAAAAACAAGTTTTGCACTCTCTTATGTGCAGTAATTGCAATCAATAGCCAGAATTTGCTCAATGGGAATGGAGAAAAAATTCTCATCTTTCTCTCCTTACAATTTCTCTGGCATAATAATGTACATCTTCAGCTTGCCCTCCATAGAAGAATTTTTTAATGTGGTCAAAAACCTGATGATCACAATTTCCTCCTACTGGAAAATTCAGGAGAGGATTTTAACTGGTACCTAGTGCAGAAAGAACCACTAATGTATACTTACAGGTTCTATTACTCCCCAGCCCCAAATTCCCTGAAAGGGTTTTATAGCACTAGAATCTGTGCTTCTTTGTAACTAGTCCTTATAAATGTTATTAAAAATAAAAAGTAGCTCTTATCTATGAAAAAAATTAATTAGCTCTGAACTAATTTAATTTTAAATTATAGGGTCAAGACTTTTTCTTTGGCAGAGAGAAAAATGTAGAAATGTAGTTGCCTGTGACAAAGTCATTGCAATTGTTTGTGAAGAATCCTCATGAAAAAAAAAATTGGTAGGAGCACTAATGAAACCAAACTTATGTGACTAGAACACTCATTGTAAACCTCAAAGATAACCAATCTTGAATTACAAAACATGAATCACATTACTCACTTTGGCTTGTTTTCTTCCTGCATAAATGAAAATCTTAAACGTGTTTTGGACTGAATATAATATGTGACTAGAAAAAAAAAACAAACCCTAGAAATATTTAGACAAGAATGCACAGAAAAGACTCATTATTTAGCTCTTAAGTAACGACAAAGAATAAACTAACATCTAACACAATCTTTTGCTTTTGCTGCAGTAAACTTCCTCATCTCAACCTACAAGTTATTTTCCAGCTTCTTTTCTCTCCCCTGCCCAGCTGAGGAGGGGGAATGATAGAGGAGCTTGGTGGGCATGTGGCATCCAGCCAAGGTCAGCCCACCGCACAAGGACAGATCCACGGCTCAGCAGTGCTAGTGAAGCCTTTGGTTACGTGTTAGAAAGCTGCACCCTCACAGACGTTGAAAAGAAAAAGGGACCTTGCTCTTGGGGGAAGGCATCCTATTGTGTAGGGACCACAACATTTGACTTTGCTTAGAATTGTGTAACAACATGTCAAAACTACCCAAGAATAATAGCATAGGCCAGACTGTCTTTACACATATAGAAACCTGCAAAAAAAATCTATTAGTTGGGCAATCATGTTCATTCAAAACTGGCATACACTGTTATCACATACACTTGTAATAATAAGCTTGTAATTTAAAAAGGGAAATATCCCTGCATGGTTTGGATCTGGCCTAGCCATCTATTGCTTGTGATTGTTGTGGTATCCTGCTCATGGTGTGTGGTTGCAACCTACACACGAGAAGGCAAAAAGAGCAGCTGTCCAGGTATGACAAGACAAATTCCACTGCTGCTGAGAAAAAGGAGTTGAACCAAAAGCACAGTGTGAGCATCTTATCACTGCATGTTAGAGTGATTACGTTTTTTAGCTAACTTCTGAAACCTAATGAATATTTTAAGCACTATATACATTTATGTATTGGAGAATATCAGCTCTGAAGAAGGATTACTTGCAAACTTCTCTAGGAATAGCCAGTAAATATTTCTTCAGTCTTCAGACATTTTTATTGAGCATTCAAAGTCTATTAAATAAAGATCATTATGTTCTATTCATCTTTATAATTTGTGATATAACTGCTCATTTATTTGTCTTTTGAGAGAAATGACCTGAAATAAAAGGGTAGCAAATAACTAATTTTGCAACATGCTACCTTTTATTATGTTGCTTTTATAGCTATTGTGGCATTTTTGTTTAGACTGAAATTTGAAAAATTTCTCTTAACTCTTCACCTGTACTTCTGTTTTTATGCTGAATAAAGTGTTTCAAAATGCTTCAAAGCCAAGAGTTTACACAAATTCTAATTCTGGGTCACATCATTGGTGATTGGGTCCAGAAGGAAAACTGTACAAAAATATTATGGTACTTTATATCTTGGCTCCAAATCTCTTTTCACTTCTTCTTTACATCTTTTTTTCCCCTAAATATTTTTATTTTAATATGTTAAATATTAATGAGCTAACAAAATTTCAGGATTTCAGTAACATTTAGTTTTATGTGGAGTTCTTGCTTGGGATGCACATCTGAATAATTAATAAGTCTGGAAAGAATGGCAAAACCAGTGATTTTAATGGGTCTAAAGTGAAAACACTAATATCTGAGTTAAACAAGGAAAAGAAATATTAGTACCCACACACCCAATAAACAGATTATGGATGTTACAGCTGCCAGAGACATAGCCAAAGGAAATTATGCACATATAACTTCTCTGCAGTTACTTCACTCAGCTTGTAGGAGCAGCTTCATACAAACTGTTTGTTAACAGATGTGCACAAGAGGAGACATAGAAGTTTATCCCATGTATTAAAAGAAAAGAAAAAATCTAAATGTACTAAATCAGTTGTCTGCAGATTTATGCTTTGACTGTTTTTCCTTCAAAGCAGGAATCTTTTGTCTCAGATTTCCCTGACCAAACCATTAGTCTGTAATATTTTCATTAACAGTAATGAAAATTATATTATATCTGTGCTTCACCCAGGAAAGTTCATTGCAATATTATCCACATGACTTAAGTACTTGTATTGCCCAGGGATGTACTATAATGCAATATGGGTAACAATAAAAGCAAAATTATACATTATTATCTCATTTGTCTTTTTATTTCCAAGAAAGTATACTAGATAAAAAAACCTACAACCTAAACCTATGTGAAACATGTTAGAAGTCATCAACATAACAAGAGACAACTCCTGGCATGAGAAAGGCTCTAGAAGAAATATACTGTGCCTCTAGTGAACAGTGCGTGACCAGAACACAGGAAACAAATTAGTCTTCCCTATTGCTAAGTTTGCTGTCACAGCTAAGAGCCATTTAAAATACATAAACAAGAGCAGTGTTACAGCTAATGATATGGTTACTCAAAAGCAGAAGAAAAAAGGTATATTTCGGACACTCACTCTCTATTGTATTGCTTTACATCAATGATCTTATATGCTATGGAAGAGAGAGAGGAGCATTTCTAATGTTAATGATTTTGTGGATAATCATATATTAGTTTCTAAGATTCTTAGCCTCACAAAAATACCTTTTGAATAAAAGGAGGCTTATATTAGTTCAGGCCTTAATGGAGCAACAATAATTTACAAAGAATCTTGCAAAATTTTACTATTCCAAGTTGCCTACCTTTAGAGAACTTTATTTTAAGTTCTTATTGCATGTCAATTTCCACAATGTTTAAAAAAAAAAAATGCTAGTTCCTTTAGGACTGGACTAATCTTGAAAAGTGTAATACTAATTATTTTCACTTATTCTGGTACTTATGATTATTTCTCATCTTATGAAACAAACTATCTGTTTTTCTATCTTGCTAGATAATTTCTGTAAATAATTTTCACTGTAGGCTGCTTGCAGAAAATATTCAGAAATTATATTTTGAAAATTCTTCTGTTTCAGTTGAACTGGATAACAGTTTCCACAGTGCAGAGAAGTGTTCTTTTCATACCATGAGTGGAATAACACAATGCAAATTTCATTTGTGAAATATACTTTAAGAACCTGAAAATATTATTTTGTTAACTGTGTATCAAGTTAACATATATATTATTTTCTCAGTTTTTTCCTCCATTAATGAATTAAAACAGTGAGATAGATGAACATCAAAAGATACATTTTAGCCATCAGAATAAGCTCTTTTTTAAATTCCTCTTTGGGAATATACAAAGGATTATGTGGTGATGAAACCTGGTAGCTGAACTGTAACTAAGGAATGCAAATGAGGAAACTTGGAAAAAAAATTCAAAACATAATTTTGCTCAAGTTACTGAATATAAATATAGAAAACTCAACAAAATCTCAAGCATATTAAGCCATGTATGATTCTCTTTGTATGTAAATGTAAATTTTAAAATCTTTTATCTATATTATTAATATCAACTGTAAACCATAAGTAATTTCAATATTCTGCAAGTGTGAATCTTTTTTTCACGATTTTTAAGTTATTCAATCCAATGTCACCATTTTCACTGCAGCTGAGAACAGAGTTAAATCCATGTGTTGTTAAGATAATGAAGAACAATCTTTTCAATAGTCTGGAGAAATATCAATGACAGATGAACTGTAGATTAATCACTTAATATGTTAACCAAGATATCCAATCACCATTTTCTTTTTAAGAAGAAATGGTGAAAAAGAAACATCAACAACAAATAAAATTTAAAAAAAAATCCAAAGGAAACACCTCACAGTACTTAAATATTTGGTTTTGACTTTGGGGAGACTTTGAATAGAAGACAAAGACATAGAAGTCTGTCATGTTTAAAGCTAAAATGAAATGGGACAATGCATTAATCTGGTGCAGTCACAGAAAACAGAGATATGAAATGCAAAATGGCTCTCCAAATTTAAATTCCATGACTCACAGCACTCTAGTCACAATAAGTTTTACTTGTTGTTTGTTGAGGTGTGACAAGTGAGCAAAGGGAGAGACATTCAAATGAAATTAACTACAGTTCTTTGAAACGGCACAATCTCTTTGCCTCAGGTCTGGGCAACCAGCTAAGCTGAGAAGGATAACAAGAAAACTGTGTCTGAACAAGGAGTGGGTGGAATGCTTGGGAGGAGATGGTGCACAAACTAGCACTTGTTTCTCCTCCTCCTCCTCCCTGAGTCCAAAGGTGCTGCTAGCTCATCAAACCCTGCCTTGCCCTTAGTCATCCAGCAGAACTTCCAGCCCCTGGCATCCCTTTGATAAATGGGAAGCAGGTGGTGTCTCAAGGATGGCTATTAATCTCTTCACAAGATGAAAGCAAATGGAGGAGCTGAGCAATGCTTTGTAATTACTGATTCATGCACACCCTTCCAGAGGATAAAAGAAGTATCAGCTCTTCATCTACTTTGATGATGGATTAGTTTGAATTGATACATTATCACTCAGAAATTAATAAACCTGTTGTAGGAAAGTTTCATGAAACCTGCTAATTCAAACCTGCTTTTTCAGAAACACCTGGAAATATGAATCTGGCTACTTTCTGCTAGGCTGTACTTGTAGATTGATACACTACATAGCAAAACACCAGTTTGGGGATCCTGGCTGTACTAACTGTAGTGTCTTTTATTTATTTATTTATTCGCTTTTTTCGTATGCCTGATTTTCATTTCAGAAAGTTATAACATTCTAAAGACAGTAAGAACCACTTTAAGCTGCCTATGGTCTTAAAACATTATAATTACAGTTTTGCACTTTTAAACATATGCTGAAAACACTGTAATATAAGTTTTAAGATCATACCTGTAGTTGCCACAGCTCACCATTTATGGATACTTGCAGAATGAGAGGAATAACGCAATTCAATGATCTACAAGCTAACAGAAGAGAAATTAATTTTTCCTTACTGCATAGCTTTATAGCCTGTTTTTCACCACACACTAAATACTACAATCTCTTTCTAAGAGGTTCAAGTGAACCCTGAGAAGACAGATTGACAACTCAAATTTGGGAAGAGATACCTCATGGAAGGTTTTGCCACTTTCATGATTTTTGTTTGTCATAATGGCTATAAACTCAAAGCTTTCCAAATTTGGAAGAAAAAAACCCATCACATCTGCAATCACTTATAACTGGATAATAAACCAGCGATTTAAGCACTATGAAGTTGAACTTCTGCTTTGTACATCCCATATATGAAAATTATAGTGAAAAATCATGCAACTGGGCGGTGTTATAGCGCATATACATATAGCATGTATTAAATTATGGTGGGCTCCAAGGTCTAGTAGTTCTCTGCCTGCAGTGATCACTTTTTCCTCAGGTCTACACATGACATGAAAGGAGAAGGGAGGGAGAGTGTAGGTATTCAAGCTCAATTGCTCTGGTGTAGCAAATATGGTTTCAGGTTCCAAATTATGCAGGGATGCTCAATTTTAAGATCCATATAGACACCAAAATGAAAGGTTTTGAACCTCACTCCTATATTCATAATGAAATTAGAAGCAACAGATTACCTTAATTGCTAAGGTTTAGAGTAGAAGAATACTTTGACAAAGGTACTTTTCACAGCCTAATGTACTCTCTTCTGCAATTTATAAAGGGCTTAGTGCACAAACTGGTTCCAGGTTTAGTACCTGGTGTGTCTCATATGCAGACAGTACTGCAGAGTTGACCTGTATGTTTGTCTGGCAGATATTTCATGGGCAAAAGTCTTATCCTTACTATATAAATATAGAGAAGAAGTAGCAATAATAACAATGAGGGAAGCCTATCACAGTGGTCTTTAAAAACTCCGATTTAATGAGAAGGCAACTACTACAAGACCCTTTAGCATCGTTTATATTTTACTTCTCTGGTCCATTGCTTACTGGAAGAGACTTTCTGCTTTCTTAACATATCCTTCCTTCATTCTGTGCTCCTAAATTTATCTGCCCAAGAAGTCTTTCTAAAATCTTGTTGAGTGAACTGTATGGGGATTCTATTACATTCTATGAGCTAAGTTATTTTTCTTTAGAAACATGTCAATTTACTCTTTATTCCTTTATGACTCTTTCATTTTGCTATACTCAAAGCAAACTATAGACATTAAATATTTTAAGCACTGTTAAAGCAAGCACCCACATTCAAGATCAATAAGGTTACAAGGTGACAGTAAATGTAAAACACTCAAAGCCTTGTAAATATTTTAAATCTGTATCTGAAGATTTGCAAATGTTTGATGCAAATTCTGGAAGTAATGAGAGGCCATCAGAAAGAGAACTGGGGCTGCCATCATTAAGCAAGAAGACTGCAGTCTTTGTGAAAGTGATGAAATAGTTCTGAGCGTCTCAGATATTAATTTCTTTGAGTTCTCCTTCTTTTGGAACTTCAGGGGCTTGATAAAGCAAAAAAGGAACCGAACATCTTGTGCTTAGGCAAAACAAAGGAGTAAGGGAAAAAAGTGATAGCACTGAAGGAAAATTTGGGAGATGGCAATATGGAATGAAGAGTTCTGTTCCTGTTAAAGGATGACTAAAGGTGTCTTACAACGGATGAAATTACTCCTATGCTAAAGAAAAACATGCTGAGATTAGATAAGAGAAGTGAAAAAACCCTTTCTAAGCAGGAGAAATTCAGTAAGGGTTTTTCTGGGAAGAGACATCAGCACTGGGGATGCTCACAAAGACAAAATGTTGAAGGGAAAAGAACAGAGAAAACTGTGAAATCCTAGTGCTCCAGACAGTAAAGCAATCAAAAAGAAATCCTCAAGAAGTAGGGCAAGTTCTTTCCCAGGGATCTGCATGAAAATACAGACCAGACTACTACCAGCTTTGCAAACATGGAGAAGCTTTCCCGATTGACCCATATCATCTTAGATTCAGTATCCTTCATTTCTTTCATAAGATAACACTCTGTATTCTTATAGGACAAAATGCAGGACAAGAGTGAACATTTTACAGCCGGTACAGAGTCATTGATTTTATTCCCCTTTGCCTTTATTTGCTTTGCTTGCTGTATCTAGAGGTTTCAGGTTAATTTTGTAAACCTCGAGAAATTATTCCCCTAAAACTGTAGCTCTAGATATGCCCCCAGGCATGTTTCTGAGTTATTTCTTTTCAGTCAAGTACTTTATTTTTGAGAATTTCACAGTTGATATTGGTTTGGTACAGAAGGTACTGAGGAATTTTGTAACCATAGGAACTGAGTTAAAGACAAAACATCTGTCTTGACAAAAAACCTGGGGTTTTTTCATTCTGGAAATACAGACAGAAAAATTTTCTTATCTACTCATCCCTGATTTTTTCTTCCAATGAACTGAAAACAGGGCAAAGGGAGGGTAGAACCATGGAGCAAAATACAAATACTCTTTAAGTTAATTTCAACTGAAAAAAAAAAGTACCAGAAGTCAATCCTGATTTACTATGATTCGTAAACTCCATACTAAAAGACACTTAGGACTTATATGTGACCTGATTTCTTATTGTTTTTGTCATCTTTGCAAAGTCACCCTCCCAAAACTGTTGATTTTTAATTCTTTTTTTCTCTAGAATGCATGTTAAGGAATTCTTTTGGTTTGGTTTGATTTATTTTTGGGTTGTTTTTTTACTTATGTTTGAAGAAATTATAATGATAAGACTTTGCTCAAAACTCAGTACTCTGCTGTCTGTGTGCTGGTACAACACAGACAAAGGAACACCTTTCTCTTGAAATCTTATTTCCATTACTAAGCTGACCTTTAAACTTACCATTTTGTTAGGCAAATATCGTTATATAAAATTAGCCACAGTTTTATTATTTTGTGCAAGCAAATCCTGATTATTTACCTCTCCTTAAAGCTGTGACATAGTTTAATAATTGATGCTTCTCTGCTTATCAGCTGTAGAAACCAAGGCAGTGTGTTCTGCTATAAATCATACTCACTGCTGCATTTCATTTTATTGCATGACAGTAGAACACCAACATAATTGCTGCAATCTGTTATTTACAGATATGTTGCAAGACACAGGTGGCAGCTACTTTTTGTGTTGCAAGAGAAAAAGTCACCTCTCTCACACCCTAACACACCTTAAGTAATGTTGTAGAAATTATGCTGATGCTGAGATAGAATTCATTTATTCTCACTTACAGTAACCTTTGATTCTGTTATAGTGACTTATAAAGCTTTTTTCTTACAAATTCTCGATGGGACCTTGCTCAACATATATCAGTGCTAGAATGAAGGAATGGTACAATAGAACCACAAGAGAAATTGCTTTGTAAAAAGTATATCATTCCATATTTTTCTCATTTGCTGACATTCTAGATAGCCAATTTTCCTTGCTTAGAAAGGAAACTATTAGGAATGTCTCTTTTGTTAGTAGTAGGAAAATACAAGCATATGCAGGAAATCAGTGACAGACTTTTATTTCCAGTTTTATTAATAGTTAAATGCAATAAAAGTTATTAATTCTTACTATACCACCCAATCCTGTTGGAATTGCATGGTGACCAGTACCTTTTACCATAGATCTATGAATGATTACAGGTAGGAGTGATTTCAGACTGAACTGGGAGACAACGTGTTGAAGGCATTTCAGCTATTTCTCACTTGGATTCAAACTGTTAAACTCATATGAATGTGTACTTATTTCATGGAAGTAGAAATGTTGGAAATTGTTTTGAAGAATTCTGGAGGTAAAAATATCTAGATCTGGTGAAAGACCAAAGACATCACTGTGTGAATAATTCACAACATAACTATAATATGCGATACTTTAAGTTTTTTTTTAAATGCTGACAGTTTTGAACAAATTGATGGCATGATGTCATCAGCAATCTTTATTATTTTTCTGACTCATATGAATTTATTACAGGAAGAATTTGATTCAATCAAAATTTGATTCAATTTTCCTGTAATAAATATTTTTTCTAAAAGGAATGAGGCGAAGGTTTTAAATTTTTAAATGGTTCACTCCACATAGGAACATTATTAGCTGGTAAAAGCACTGCTTATGGTAAAAGTGAGGCTGAAAATACAAAGTGAATATCAAAACCACATTTCCTGAGATCTATTAAATAACAGAACAATCTCACTAGGGAAGTTCCATGAGTTGTTTCTCTTGGCAAATTTTAAGTGGCTTGGAAAAACCACTGTAATATTTCCTTTCATTAAAAGAAAGCACTTAGTATTTTACACTGTTATTTTCATCTTCAGTTTCTGTTTTTGTACTGTTCTACTTTATTAATTTCATTTACTGTGGTTGATCTATATAAAGAAGTGTGTGGGTTCCATTTACAAAGTACTTCTGTAACAGAAACCTGCATAGCAGGACTCAAATACATTTTAAAAAAGACATAAAAAATAGCTTTCATCCTCTTTCCCTTCCTTAAATAGGAATTTCCATGGAGAGAAATTGAAACAGAATTAATCAAACCAGAAGAACCTCCTTTGCACAAGCAAGCCGAGAGCATGTTGGCTTTGTGACGCAGTGAGAGCACAAAAAGTGTTCTCTGCTCCTGCTGAGGCTCCTGATGCTGCCTCTCCTGATGCCAAACCGGCTGCTATCACCTCATTGTCTGCTGTTGGTGCTGCTCCATGCTTTTGTATGAAGGGCCAAGGGTACACATTGTCCTGTGCCAAGAGAGGAATAAAGCACTTTGGGAAAGCAAACCCTGTAACTACTAGTGCAGAAGACCAATAAATCCTGCCAATTACTCATTGGCACCAAGGGCTGAGAAGAGGAATAATGACAAAAAAAACCTACCCAAAAATGTGTTAAGGGCGTAAGTTTGGAACAAGTTCCAAACTTGATGAAAGCCATGGGAAAATGTCAAACGTATCACACCAGAGACTTTGAGCAGGATTACAGGTAGAACTTTGGTATCAAGAGCAAATAAGTATTTAGTTGCAATTGCCATTGTTTAAATTACTTATAAAGATTGAAGGAAAAAAGATTACGAAGCAGAATCTATTCAGTAGTAACATTTTTAAAATTTATACATTTAGACATTTTAACATTTATATATTTGGAGCCAATGCAAGATTTGATGCTTTGCTATTAAACACCTATTAAATGACATCACTGGAAATTGCAGTTTCAAACAAAACCTTCTTGGTTCTGGAGGTATTTACTGCAGATGTCCAGAAAATGGGCCGGTTATTTACAATAAAAGCCAAGTTATCATCTGGGGCTGCAAAACGTAGAGTTAGTGAAAATCTGGTGTACTACTGGGGTGTAGACAGCAAACTAGGACAACATGACATTCATTTCATGTAGGTCACCAAAAAACAGGCTGGTAATAAGCAGCTATATATTTGAGTTAAACTTATTACCTTCCTAGTATTTGTTCTATTGCATTGTTTAATCTTTGAAGTGTCTTGCTCCTTAAGCTTCTTTTCATCGGCATTTCATTGCAAAAATGAATGTATTAAAGTACAATGTATTTTTAATATTTTACTATATATATGAAATTGAATCATAACCAGCTATGATATTTGGCCAAAACACTTTGTGTGCAGATCTATATTAGGTATAACTCCAACCATTTGTGTTAAACAGCCATTTCAAGTTGGAATGCAGCTTTTATTACAGCAGGAAGTCAGGAATTAGTCAAGAGTTTGAACCCACAAATGACGTAGCACCCTTACTATGTTACTAACTACTGACAATTCTGGTAGAGATTCTAAAGGAAAAAAACATTAGTCAAGTCAGTGGAACCTACTGAATTAGCCAGAGGAACACTCTGGCTTTTGCTTTGTAAAGAAAAGCAGTGTGGAATTTACTAAAAAATCTTACTATGTCTCAACCTTTTGGTCTTCAGCCAAACATTCACTGACAAGCCAAAGAAAATAATGTCATGTTCTCAATCAGAGGTATTCAGATGCTGTAACAGGGAGGTGGCAGCTCAAGTTCCCCTATCCGGGTACAGACATGACTCCATTTCATTCAGTTTATAGGATATGGCAGGATTTCAACTGACTGTGATCAGTGGTAGTGATGGTAAAAATAGCAGCCTCTGTAGAAAATACTGGTCAAAGCTTGTTAATAGAAATTCACCATGTTAACTATAACCCCATGGAAAATGTACTGACTTGTGACAGACAAAACAAAGACATCACTTTTGCAAATTCCATGGAGACAATATGTTGATTAGTTCCTGAGCCTGTTTCACAGAAGCCAATATCTCCCCTATAGCAAACTGATGTTTCCTGTGATAAAAATTCCAGATTTTCTTAAGTACTGAAATTAATTTGACACTACAATTTCTAGAATATTTCCTAAGTGTGCTGTCAGAAACTGGTATTGGTACTTCAAGTTTACTTTAGTTTACTGTTTACTTTAGATTTTTGATCCCTTTAGGTATGTGCCATATGTATATTCTGTCATGGTAACTCTTTGTGATGGAGAAAACTGCTGTCATTTCTTAGTTCAGATAATTCTGAATGTGCTCTTGATGCCTTGAGAGGCCACCTAAAAACAGAGACTAGACAAGAATAAGGGAATAAGCCTAAAAACAGAGACTAGACAAGAATAAGGGAATAAGCCTAAAAACAGAGACTAGACAAGAATAAGGGAATAAGGTAGGTATTTATTCGAAAGGCCTTCAAAGGTACACCCTGGGGAGCCAGATGCTGTTATCAAGATGGACCCCAAGATGGACAGCAGGTCACGAGTTCTTCACCGTTTTATAGGTTTGGTTCATTTGCATGCCAGGGTTAATTCTCCAATTAAAGCTTCAGTTAATCTTGTAGTTTCCCCAAGCACACCTCCCTCTTAAGATGCTGGTTTACACATTTTGGGCCTAGGACAGTCTGGGTGTCCTTGTAGAGCAGGCCTGGAGAGGCTTTGTTATGTCTACCTAGCATGACAGAGCAGAAGTTAACAGGCTACAAGAAACTTCAGAGTTATACACTAGGCAGTACAGGACTTGAAAAATAGGAAAGTTAAAACCTAAGGCATCACTCTGACAGCACTGGGACAGGTTTGAGCTGGCAAAACAGAAGCAGAAAAGAAAACGCAGTAAGAGTTGCAAATTTTTTATGAAAAACCCTCTATCTCCTATAATCCACTTTTATGGCAACCTCAGTTAATAAAATTTTACTGATGAAAATCATTTCTTAAATAATATTACCAGCAAATTCAGATAGCAATACATTTTCTTCAAAATAAATGACAACTCTGCTCTACATTAACCTTACCAAAAATGACTCTTAGTAAGATTCAGGTCTGTCAGGTTCTTCTCTTTACTGCCACCAAGGTAATTGAAAATAAATATTAGCCAATTTAACTAACATGATGGTGAAAAAATTATGAAATTTAATGATTCAATGCTAATTTTCTTAAAAATTCTATCACTGGTGAAGTAGTTTAATTAAGAATTTTCTTCTTCAATTTTCTCTGCACAAGGCAATCTTCTTATGTTCATTGAAAAAAAATTGAGAATAAAGTAAGGGAGGTGCACTGTGTTGCTTACAATGGCCAGTTTCTTTTCTGAAGCTTAATATGAATGTATAAAATAGCAGTCTGTGATCTCGTAACATCTGTTTTCTCAATAGCACTGTGTTCTATTTTGTAAAGTGAGAACAAATAATTTTTATAGAGAGCAGCAAAACTACTTATGCCAGTAAGTTCCTAAGAGGGTGGAAAATACCCCAAACCAACAAACTGAGCAGAGAACACTTCCCAAAAATTAATTATCCTTTCACCATTTCATCACTTCATGAAGGAAAAAATAATGAAAGTGAGTTCAGAAATATTTTTTAAATTAAGATTTGACTCATTAGCATTATTGAATATTTATTCAATAATTTTTCACGAGTAACTTTTCAAGTTTCTCCTTCATGCTAATATTAAACAGTTCCAGAGGTACAACTTCTTTATTACAAAATTGGTGTAGCTTAAACTCAACAGTTTCTGAGATTTAAAATTTCAAAATTCTGTTTTAAATCAGTTTAAAATTTGTTTTGGCCAGTGACAATAAACACTTGGCACAGTGGTAATTAAGAATTTTTCAGAGTTAAATATTAATTCATTGCAATATAGCCAGATTTTGAAAATAATTGTGATCCTTGTCCATGAAAGAACTGTAAGGTTTTTATGTCTGTATCTGTAGTCTGTAGTAGTACCAACCAAAACCTAAGGAAAAATGGTCTCCCTTAAAGCATTTACTACAGACAAAAATGTTGATATAAAGCCAGAGTAAAGGGTGAATGTGGACTTAGATCTAAATATGCAAAGAAAACTTACTTTCACAGGAGTATATCAAAAATCTATCAACCTTCACCTTTGGTTTACAGTTTTATCAAGATGAAACATATCATACCTTTGAGCACTTGAACCGAATGACAGAAACACTGCCTTTGTGATCCTGCATTATGGCTATTGTATGTTCCTCCTTTAAATATTCATTACTTGCTTAGTGGAGTATATTTGCTTCTCTTTATGCTTTTGGCAAGTTGAGGCCAAGGTCCACACCTTGGAAATGCTGCCAGCAGAAGAGCAGTGTAAATCTGAGAATTAACAAGTTGCAAGCTCACTTGTGGATGTGTTTGTACACCCACATGAACCCATGATGGTATCAGTCATCAGAATGCAGGCTTGAGAGACAAGCCCTCATCAGCTCACTTCTAAAGCCCAGATTGTATTGAAGAGATCTAAAGATAGATGGAGCCCTGTCAAAGTATCACTACCCTACTAAAATTCAAGGTATTTTTCTTTGTTTGATGCTCATAATGATTATGATGCCAGACTCAGTAGTGTGTGAAATATAATATCCTGTGTTTTTATCTCCTTGTTTGGTCTCTCACAAATCAGATGGAAGCCATCACATTTCTTTAACTCAGCACAAAATAAAACACACAGCAAGACAAGGGACAGCTAAAGACCCAGCTCATGAGAGCAAACGTTACATAGTGAAGCAGCAGCTGCTGAGCTGGACAGAGCCAGACTATTCAGATGTATTCATGTATATTCTCATGTATAGATGCAGTACATAAACATGGTCTTGGCATCTCAAAGTTTTGTTTGAACACAAGGAGTTTGCTGGTAGAATTACAGGACAGATTTCAAACTCAAACAGAAATAATGTCTATGAAAGTCAAAATACGGTCTCCATCCACTGCTACCTTTTCCTTTCCTTTTCAGCTTTTTCTTTTCTTAATAACTTGTCATGCTGAAAATTGAGTCGATTAATTGGTTTGGTTTGTTTTCTACAGAAATATATGTACAGATCTGTAACTTTGTTTGAATTTCAATTCAAATAAAATCCTTTAGATTAAGCAAACACCGATAATCAAATTTTAAATCTATTTTGTAGGTAAAGTGAAACCTGATCTTAATTCAGAGTTCTGCTATCTTGCCTTCATGGTTAGGGATGTTTATTTTTAATGTGACAGAAACATTAAAAACGTTCTATAACATATAAGCTATATTGGGTGATACTGTGGACAGTGATAGAATCCTATGCACCACTTGAACTGAATTTGAATAATCCTCATGATCTCCAGCCTAATACTGGCTAGGATCTATTTAAACCCAGGTGTCTCATTTTATTTCCATAATCCACCAAATCATTCTAGCTCCAGCAACCCAAAAAGGGCCCACCAACTTCTCGAAGAGCAGATTCAGTTTCTCTTTCATATTTCAAATTCTTATGTACACTTTAATATTTGAACACTATTTATGCTGGTTAGTCTAGATATGGAAAAGGAATATCTGCACAGAGCATTAGCAGTTGCTTTGGCTGTGATGCCACTTTTCTCATAAAAGCATGATTGTAACCTCATCACTCATGCAGAGAATCTTTCTCCATAGAATGTCAGAGTCAGGAACTGAAATAACGTTGTCCACGTTCAGTATGATAGTCCTTGCAATAGAATTATACAGCAAAATTAGTTTTCCAAATGCAGTTTCCTGCAAGTTTGCATATATTGTGTATATCCAATTGTGCTTCTGTGCTGTTCTTATGGATTGCTTGTCAGAATCCACTAAAATGTATTTAACCTCCAGCTGCACCTGCTCTAACCTGCTCTTGTATCACAGCCGTTTTCTCACTGCTAACAAAAAAACTGGGACATCTACTCTCTCATACAGCAGACTATCATCATCAGAAGTTATGTTTTTGAATAGTTATGTAAAAGATCTATTAAGAATCAGAATGATATTTTTTTACCCATCACAGACCTGGTTTCTGCTTCTTCTGTTTTTGTGATTCCATCAACTTTAATATTTCATGCTATGTGACGGATTGAAGACAAAAAGATGGGAACCAGGGTTGTGACCTACAATTTTCTCTTGTGAATTTTCTGGAAATTTGCTACTGTTGGCATGGAGATCAACACCAGCATATTGATTAAAAACTTTTGTGAGAAGAATGACAAGGGTGTGTACAGAATTGTATTCTATGTTCAGGAGCATATATGTTGAATCTCTTCAGAAGGAGCACTTATTTTTTATCCAGTAGTGGGGATTTTTTCTTTTTTATTTTCTTTTTTCAAAGAACTGAAGGTATGCCATCAACAGAATACGAATACAGAGCAACTAAAGTTTAATAGATTTAGTTTAGTAACTAAATAGATTTAATAGATTTAATAGATTTTTTTAGCAAAAGTCTGTAATCAGGAGCTGTCAGATTCAAAACTTTTCTACAAACCTTCTATAGCCATATTCCTCAACCCCATAATAGATGATAATACTAGAACCATAGTATTTTTGGCTTATAAACTGTATAGCAAATTGTTGTCTTGCTGTTATGGGTGTTCTGTACTGCCTGCCTGATGGCTATTGAATTTGATTTAAAGATGTTAATTTTGACCTTGGCATGAGAACATACTTAAAATGAGCAGAATAGCACACGGCCATACTCACATTAGTAAGACCATATGCTCACTAATGAAAAGCACTCTTCTTTAAATGAGAAAGCTATAAGAAAGCTGTTTTTCATGAACTCCTGGTGTCAAACTTTTTTTCCTTTACCTACAGCTGACACTTTCAATCTCTAGCTTTTTCAACACCTAAGAACCAAGAAGAGTATATAATGGCCCAAAATATGTTCAGCTCCAAGGAGAGTTCATGGCTACAGTAGTGTAAGATTTTTATTTCCTATTTTCTAAACGATTCTGGTTTTATTTCTGTGATAAATTCTGCCTTTAAAATACATGTGCTAGCTCTGGATGCATTACTCTAATCTTGCTTGTGTAGCTTAAAAACATTATTTACTCCAGAAAGCTTTTTATTTTCAAAATAAGTGCTGAACCCATTGAGCCTGATTGCTGTCTAAGGAAGACAGTCTTTCTGAAGAATTTAATATGGGCTGAAAAATAGTTCTCCAGCCACTCTTGAATTTTTTTCCAATTGCAACACGAGTTTTCTCTGAGTCAGAAAAAATTCGAGTCGTTATAATTTCTAATAAACACAAATATGTGCGTGCTCACATAAAAATAAAAATTAATCTCAGCCTTCACTTTTTAATACTTCCTGAAATCCAATAGCTGTTTATTGAGTGCAGGTACTTCAAACTCAAATTGTCAGGTACTCACTGAAGAGGTGTCACTAAGGGTTAGCAATCATTTGCCAATTGCAAGAAAGCACCAAGTGTGCAGTCCCAAAACCTGAGAATCTGGTTCATACAGTTTCACAGTGGCTGTTTAAAACTATTTTTTCTTTCAAAACCAAAATATTTTTTCCCTGATATCTAGGCTTTTATCAACTGTAGACTTCATAGAGAAGAGAAAAGCTTTGTCTAATTGCAATGGAATTACTTCTGAAGCACTTCTGAACAGGAATTGGTTTCCATTAAAAAAATCAGCTTTTGACAGGTTATGTAGATGCATATTACTAGGAAAAAGCGAGATAATATTCCTACGTACAGAGGAGTAGCACTTCTGCAGCATTTATAGAATAGAAGATAATACTATTAACATTATTGTGCTTTTCCCTACAACACTCCTCCTCTTTTGGTTTCTAGAAGGTAAATAACTACAATTATTTTTTTGTGAATGACAGATTCCATCAATGCAAAGCAGTATTGGGTTTGCATGGCAAGGGCTTTGGCAGCCAGGGGGTGCAGGAGTGGCTTCTGTGAGAAGATGAAAGGAGCTCTCCCTTATGTCTGACAGAGCCAATGCCAGCCGGCTCCAAGCCAGACCTGCTGCTGAGCCCACCAGCGGTGGTGGGACCTGCATTGGAGCAGCCTGTTCCTGCAGGACTGCACTCATGGAAGGGACCCAGGCTGGAGAATTCCATGGAGGACTGTGTCTCACAGGAGGAACTGCATGCTAAAGCAGGGGAAGGAGTCGTTCCTCTGGGCAGGAAGGAATGGCAGAAACCATGTTTGAGGAACGGATTGCAATACCCAATCCCTGTGACACTGCACCACTTGAAGGTTTGGGGAAGAGAATTAGAGTAAAGTTAAGCCTGGAAAGTAGGGAGCAGTGTGGGGGAAAGTGTTTTTAACATTTTGTTTTACTTCTCATTATTCTGCTCTAACGTGATTCGTAATAAATTCAATTAATTTCCCTAATTTGAGTCAGTTTTTCCTCTGATGGTAATTGCTGAATAATCTCTCCCTGTCCTTAACTCATGAGCCTTTTGTTATATATTCTCTCCCCTGTGCAGCTGAGGAGGGGAAGGACAGAGTGGCTTTGGTGGGCACCTGGCATCCAGACAACACCAAACCACCAGAAGACCATACTCTAAATATCTAAAACTCTCTTTCCAGTACTGCTCAGGAAACATAGGAGTGTTTTGAATACAGCCTGGAATGTTAAAACTAAACTGTGCTGGTTTATGCACAATCAGAAGTGCTGCTCCATGGGGATCTTTAGGCCTTGCAAAGAGGAATTGAGCTGGCTTAAGTACTTTTATGTCTGACTAAAGAGGCATATTTTTTCTAAAGATTACATAACTCCCAATTTAATGTCCTCTTTGTTCTAAGTACTCACTGCATCTAATTTCTTGAATATAGCAAGAACCTCTATTATAACTAAGAACTTAGTTAACAGTCATGATTTACCCTTGATTAGTTAGCAGAGAGGACAGTAAAATCCAGCAGCTCTTTTAATGCAAAATAATGTCCACTACGTTTTAGCTGCCACAAAGGCACCATGCTATTTTGGAGCTGAAGAACCAACCATGAAGAAACACAATGACAAGAATTTACTCTTACTCGTGTCTCAAAGTATTTTCATTGGCTTCATTTGAATGTCAGACTTTATTCTAAGCCATATTTGCACATTGCCTCTGAACAAAGACTTACTGAAATGGATAAAGATTGAACATCTAAATCCAAATGCCTAAGAAAGGTAAAGGAAAGGAGCCAAAAGACCTTTGTCTATTTAAACCAGTATTATGCTATATACAATATAATTAAAACACACCAAAATGAAATGGGTAATCAGTGAATCTTGAACTGATGGTTAAATCAGGTAAAAAATTACCAAGAGAATAATTGCTGTGAAAATTGAAACTTATTCCATATTCTGAAACATCTGACTCATAAAACCCCCTTTTTTTAAAGGTCCTACTCCTAAATAATGTATCTCTTTCTTTCCAGCATGAGAAACATCATCTTTCTGTGTAGTAATTTTGAGATTAATTCTGAAAAACATATTTAAATTCCCAAAATTTTTATAGGCTCCAACCAAACTACTCAGATAGCACACATGCTAGAATAAGCAAGAGACAGAGTTGAAGTTTGTGTGGGGGAAAATCCATATTGAGGTAAACAAGATATGAGATATCTGTGAGATACTTGGAGTTCTGTGACCCAGTTGTCCCAGTTTAAAGACTTTGCTGTAGCCATCATGGGGCTGAGAAGGAGGCTTGCATTCTGAGATATTCACCGCCAATAACCTTATTGTGTATTGCTAAATTGTCCAGTGTAGCAAATGCATTTCTCCTTTGTCTCACGTCAGCACCAGCACAGAGATCAATCTAACACTCGAATTCACCCCATTCATTGGATTGACCTAGATTTCATTGCACTCTGAACTCTTCCATTCTAGGTGACATTCCTTTTCCATAAGGTAAAATTACTTATGGAACAACCATTAACCTTTATGGCAGGTTAAGGTTCACACAGGACAAGGTGTGTTGATGATATTTTGAGCTGAATTATATGTATGTACCATACTGTAATCACTAACTGTGATTTGCCAGATGCTTAGAAATATTATGGCCCACACAATAAATATTGCAGTTAGAAAAAGAAAGTGAAGCAGTGAAGAGAATTGCATTTTTGTCTACCCAAGGTAGCAGAAACATCTCTCATTTGAGGTTTTCAGAATGCTTTAAATATATTTATTAAATAATTACACACCTTTTCTCTGTGCAAATAGCTGAGATTCAGCAGCTTGGGGCATGATCCTCAAATCCTAAGCTATCAGCAACCTTCTTCTAGAACCCTCTGCCACACATAGAATTAACTACTTAACTAACAAAAAACTAACTTAACTACTTTCAGTGATTTGTCTGTTAAAAGTAATAGATCCATCTCTTCTCATTCTTCTTACATATTTAATCCCCGAGGGGCAAATAAGATACAGAAGACAATCTTATCTATGTCACAAAGATCCAATTAGTTTAACTCATGCAATGGATCCTGGTTTTTTCCCAAATGCACTTGAGCCAGTTGCAAACCAGTTCTTAAGAGGGGTGTTTCTAATACAGCAAGTTTTGAGTGAAAAATACTCATCTGATGAAAGGTTTCCAGGAACACACTGTAAATGCCTCTCAAGATTAGTCAGCAAGTTGATAATATCAAATCTAACAGACCTTCACATCATTTCCTCTCTCTCAGTTATTAATGAAGAAATTAATTTAGAAGGTTTGTGCTGCTTGAAATGTTATCACCTGAAAAAATTTACAGTCACATCCTTATTAAAAGAAACTAATGTGTCATGTGTCAATTTATTTTAATTAACAAAAAAATTTCCTTGAGTATTATTTGTTGATAAATCACTATATAAGCAAGCAGAAAAGAAACACATACTGACATAGAGGAAACCTTCCAGTCTTGTAAAGAGGTTAGTGCTGTAAGAATTCATTAACTTAAAAAATCTCAGAGATTCAATAATAAAAACTGCATGTACTTTTTATAGTTGTAAGGCTCTATAAAATAAAAATTATATTAAACAAAATGAAAAGGTGCTTTAAAAATTTTGTCGGGATTGACTTTTATGAGCGTGTAGTTTGGCTAGTGAAATGATTTGAGTGACATGAAGATTTTACTTCTCTTTTCACACAAATTGAATAAAAAGACACTGATGTGGTTTCTCTCCCAACCTCTTTCAGGTATACAAAGTATATGGAGAAAGAATCCAGTTGAAAGAATGAAGTTAAAAATTAAAGTTAACATTTACTGTTCTGTTCAATCTATAACTCTTATACTAACTTTGACATCTCTGAGAAGCAATAGATGTAGTTTTTATTTGGTTTATTTTTATTCTTATTGGGGTTTTTTTCCAATTCCATGATGGTAAAGATGAATAGGGAGGTAAATAAAGAGTTGGTTTTTTTTTGTTTCTCCTTGAAAATGAGAAAGAAGAATGAAAAAACACATGCTTTTTTGTTTGTTTGCTTATTTGGTTTTGTTTTGTGGGTTTTTGGGTTCTGGATTTTTTAATAAGAAAGAAAAGTAGTGCTGGACTTGCCATTGGTATGTTTAAATCATCTGATGTATAATTTGAGTCTTTATTGATGGTGCACTACTGACTTAGTTTATCCTCACTGGAATTAAAGTCATGTCAATTTATTTCCTTTATTGACATTTGACAGGCTAAAAGGATATTTCAGAAAAGTTTTCTGTAGTTAAAATGTATTATTTCTTGTGGGAAAATCTAAATTTGAATTGATAGAATCACTTGAAAAAAATACAGAAGTACCTCTAGTCTATAAAATAGCAGAAAAATATTGCTACCTGAATGAATTTTTTTTGCATAGCTTCCCAAGGGGAGTCAATATGATCTACAGTATTCTACAGCACCCAAAGCTTGTATATGGGTCTGGAAATCTTACATTTCAATGTAACTGGAGAAAATTTTATACAATATACTTGACAGAGAACATTAAAACTGCACATATTTATTTCCATGACATGTGAATGTCTAAGTTTTATATATTGTTTAGACAGTGCAATAAGAAATGTGCTTTTACTTTGGCTTTGGTCCGTGCCCCAGCTGCTTTGCACTTTTAGGCGTAAAAGGAACCAAAGCTGCCTTGAGAGGATATCTGAAAAATTTCACATCAGAAGAAGAATTTAGGGGTGAGAAAAAGCTTATATAATTACTTCCAACATGTTATTTGGTGTTTTTTGATGACAAATCTGAGTTAGAGGTGTGAGGAGCCTTAAACAATAAAATTATAGGATAACAAATACTAGGGGAAAAAGGTTTTAACAGAAGAATTTTTTCTCTCTGTACCAAAATGTTCCAGGAAGTGAAACGTTAGCTCTTAAAATGCAAGTACTCTAATTCCGTTTTTTTTTATATACACAGAGTGTCAAGTATGTGAAGGGAATGAGAAGGTGTCACAAAAAGGTTACAGTCTCCATCACCCACCAGAGCCCCAGTACTACAGAAAACACTCTCAGGTATACTTTTGACTCAAACCAAGAGGCACCTCCTTAGTGGACAGCGGCACAGAAACACTTCTTTGTGCTCTTCTTACCTTGAAATAAGCTACTTACCAGGGTTTTATTTTTTCTGTGCCAATTGCTGTGCTGCTATGACTACAGTGCTTTTGATGTGATACCTGGTTTCTTTGAAGCTAAATTGGCACTCCATGCACAGTGCTGCAATTTGCAGTATTGGGGGACCAATAAAGTGGCTTAAAAGTAAGCCACTTTTCCTCTTCAGGTCTTCCAAAAAACTTGTCTCAGCTAATAGCTGAGTCTGTTTTTTGTTAAAGTTAGCTCTGAGTAGATGTGGATTTTTTTTTTTCTTTGCCTACCAAGGCTTTAGCTTTATGCTCTGAAATGTGTCTTGTGTTTCCTTCAGAGAAAACTGCCATATTGCTACCTACCTTCATTTGTTTCTGTTGTTATGGTGATGGTGATACATGCATTGTGTATTCAAGGCTGGTAGAACTTCTGCAAAAGATGTCTGGGACTCTTCTCACTCTATCTGTAAGATGGCCAATATTGTCATTCTTCCAATTTGGTAAACAAAGAAAAATTGCTTGTCTATGGTGATGATGAGAGATCTATCACGTTTCTGTTGAAATCATTGGGATAACACCTCCAGCTAGTGTATGTCAGACACGTGTACACACATTGTAGCTCCTTTGCAATTGATGCAATTGATATATAATATCCCATGATTTGGTTCCCGCCTAAAAACTTTTACTTTAGCAAGGGTGAGTACAATAAGAATATTTTTTCTGTTATATCAGTGTTCAAATCTTATAAACACACCAAACTAATGTGCAATTTTTTCCATTTGTGCATAAATCTGGGGTTTTTTCCTTTGTTTGCATGGGAATTCTTCTATCACTGCTGCATTTCCAAGCAAAGGCCTGCAGTTTTATGGTAGCAGAAGGCTGGTTTTCAGTAAGACAGGCAGGATGCTTAAACGTAAACAGAGACCTTATAAACACCCAGATGTAATTGCAAAGAAGGCAGTTAGGTTGAAGTTCAACTCTTGCAAACAGCAACCTGATAAATTGGCTGTGATTCTCTTTAAGGCACTGCTGAGGAAATAGAGAATGGTAAGATCCATCTCATCTCCTGTGCCCCACTATATTAGGCACGTCCTCTGTTAGGGAAGAGTCTGATACACTCCCTTTTATGAAAAACTAGGAAAGAATCAAACAGCCTGAAAAGATCAGAAGAGAGAGGAAATGTGGGAATATTTTTTTGTGGATTTTTGTTTGTTTTTTTAATACTTTGTTCCACATTATTGTATATACTGGTGTAGCAAATGATAGTGAGGTAACTCAAGGGAAGAAAAAAGATATAATACTTCTATTTTGCAATAGAGAAAGAACTCTGTTTTGGAATTGCAATATCATGCCTACTGTGGCAGAACATAATCATGATGTTCCTGAAGACTCAATCTAGGCTGAAGGACAGTACAAATTCCGTGTCTTATCTGAAAAATTAATTATCTTCTGAAGAATGCCAGGTTTCCTAAAGAAATGTATTGATGCACTCTGTAGTCTTTCCAGCAGGGAGAAGGAGAAAACATCATTTGCTTCTAGTATTTGAAATAATGAATTAATTACATATCATGAATTTGATAAAAATGAAGAAAAGTGCTTCAAATATTTTCAATTCCTTTTCCTTTGGCATACTCAGAGAATCAATAAATAGGATACAGAGCTGATAAATTACTTAAACTAGAATAAAGGAAGCAATAACCACTGCTTTTATCCATCTATGATTTCAATATGATGATTTTCATTTCTGATTAAGCTGTACTTTTACCCATATTAAATTATTCTTCTTCCTCTTTTATTGCTGTCATTTTTAATGTAGTTACATGTGTTGAAAATGAAAACAAATTAATAGAAAATATGTTCTCTTAACAGAATTATTGCTATATAGTATTGCTCCCACATGCACAAAGGGCAGCTAGTCATGTCTTGTAACCTTCATCAGGCTGAAATGGTAATAAACTGACAGCACACAGACAGGGGAGATGAGCTACCACACTGGGGAACATGTGCTGCTAGAATAGATGCCAAGTCATGGACACCCATGAGTCACAATTTCCCTGTGTAATGACAGCAGTGTCACCACCAAACAGAATTCAGTTATTAATGCACTACAGCTTTCCAATTGCTAAACCTTGGGTTGAGGATCTTCCCAGATTTGTGACACAGCAGAAGAAAAATCCTGCAGAAATAGTAATATAAATAGACAGATTTACAATGGTGTGATTAGGACCATGGTGTGGGTTGGAAGAGACCTGTAAAACCTAGTTCCAGCTGCCCTGGGCAGGGAGTCCACCCTCTGTGTGCACTGGTGTAGAGGCACTTCAGCTGGGGTATCGACCTCTTCACCTCATGGGAGGAGCCCTCTCTTAATTCTTTTGGGACAATTTACAGGTACTTCCCAGCTCATTCCGGGTTCCTCTCTGACACTCAGAACAACATCCTCTTCCCTCACCAAATCTAGTTTAAATTCCTGCTAATAAACCCTGCCAGGTTGCTACCTAGAACAACCTTATCCCACGTGGTCAGGCGTGGCCCATCCGATGTCAATGTACCTGGTCTACCTAAGGTGTGTCCCAGATCACAGAACCCAAAGCCCTGAGTGTGGCACCACCCACACAGACAGTCATTTACTCATTCTGCTCATCTCCTTCTTCCCGGGTCCCAGTTTCCAAGTGGGAGGATGTAAGAGAGCACTGCCTGTGCCCCTGACAGAAGAGAACTCTAGCTGTGACTACACATATTTCTGTGTAGCATAACTCCAGAGCTAATCATAAGTACCACCTTTAATCTCAGTGAAGGCATATTTGCCCTGGGTTTTATGCTGCTACAAGTTATGCTATTGCACTGCTGTTACCTGCATATTTTCTGAAATTTTGCAAAATTGGACTGTCTGAAGCAGAAGTGGTTCTGTGTAAGTTTTGTTCTCATAATGGCAAGGGATTTCAGCTCATTCTTGTAAAAATGCCGTGTACTACATAGACTTATTCCCCTTTGAGAAATTCTATTTCCACATGAGACAAGAATTCAATTTAGCACACCTTTTTCTAGGTGTACTCTATGAAAAACTGTCATAAAGATTCACACGGGGTTTCTTAAGAGATTCTGTCATGATAGGGAAGAAAACTTTTTTTTCCCATAAAATGTTTAATAAAACCTAATTTTGCTCTATCAAGCTTTCATTTTAAGAATTTTAAAATTCTAACAATAATGACATGAATCTCTTACTGAAAAAAATCTCCATTAATATAGTGTTTTCCTCTCAGAATCAATTCTTTCAAGTTTTCATTTCAAAACAACTTTTTTCTATATTATATCTTACCATAATATAACTCTAAAGGTAAGGTCTAGACACATCTAACCGTGCATAAAAGAAATCATGAAAGAAATTTTTAAAATTGCTTTACCAGAAAATATCAATCCTATGAATTTGTGTTTTTCCCATTCAAGTCTATAGAAATTTTGACTTTCTATAAATTATAGTTCTAAGTGTCCCTCAGTTTTGACTTTAATAATGTCCTACATATGCAAATATTCCTACGTGGAATATTTTATTCTTTTGTTCATACATTTGCTCTTCTGTAAGGTATTCTGATTTCTTCTTCCTTCTGCGAGACTACTGGCAAACTGTGTATTAAAGCATAAGGAAAGGAATTTCTAAAGATGACTCTTACTAAATATTTACATTATAATGCTGATTCTGGGATATCAGAGAACAAGTGGTTGTTTAGGACCACCACAAGCTAAGGTAACTATTATCTGTAACTTTTATTTTTCTTCTAAATTGTATAGATACAAATGTCAATTGTATAGATACCATGTCAATTGAAGTTTAGGCTCCTAAATGTTTCAGAGGTTTGTTAATACTTAGTTGCAGAATTAAAAATATGAATTTGTTTTGTTCACTTCCAATCAGAAACATAACTGGACTCAGTGCATTTAAGATAGTTGTTCACTAATTACCCAGGTACCCTCAGCATGACAGTCCCTCTGCACAGCCTGCAATTTGCATTAATTTTAAAAGCACTCAGGATGTTTTCCTACTATTGCAACACAAGGAACAGTAAAGAGTGATGTCATTTGAAAAAATAGAATTCTGTAAAGTTGAAGGAATTTGTTTCAGCTGCTACTATAACATTTTAAGCACTGATGATCCCTTGGCTCTGGAAGGAATCCTACCACCTGTAGATGTAAGTGAACACAATCTGAATTTCTCTGTTGAATTCTCTTGCAGATTTGCATGGAATCTTCTGCATAATTTTGCAAGGTAAACCTACATGACAATGTTTATGTCGTTAGACAAGGACCAGCAGAGTAGACTCAGAATGAAAGAAAAAAGCTGATTTCTTTCTTGCTTATGGTGGAATTTTCTGTACAAAATCCCTGATAAATACTTTCCCATATTTTCTTTATATTAACTCTCTCTCTCTGACCTGAATTGCTTCCATTCTGCTGCTTTTCCTTTACTGTGTACTTCTGATTGTGTATGGGAAAAATACACTAGCTTTTGTTCATCTTAGGTTCTCTAGCTAATGTGCACAGAGGGTGGCAGTGTTCCTTTTCAAACAGCAGAATTATTATTTAGATTTTAAAGACAAATTCCATAATTGTTGCTTTATTTTAGTGGAGTCCTATTGTACTGGCTGCTCTTACTGATGGAAATTATTGTTTGCAATACCACTACATTGAATTTAAGAAAAGTGTGTGTTTCATAGCATAAAAACATTCTGTTTTAAAATAATTTTAAATTGGAAAAAACACATCTGCTTCAGGTGTACTGATAATCAGAAAAAAAGGGACTGGCTAATGTTTATCAAAAAGATAAAAGCATTTTTTAACTTCCTTAGTAAAGTGGAGTGTCCTATGGTATACTGGAAAAATACAGAAAAGAACCTTACTCTTCTCCCTTTACAAGTGTTGACACCTGAAGAAGTAGAATATTTTCCAGGTTCATTAGAGAAGATTCAGGTCTGTAAGTTGTTTTTGGAAATTCTACAGTGAGTAGCTTACCCTTGAATTTAGGAATATGGATGAAGTTTCTAAATATTTTGCTCAAAAGAGTGAGCGCAAGCCAAGAAACAAGTCTGCAGAAAAACAAAAATAGACACAAAGTACCAGACTCCCAGGGTTAAGACATAAAAATCACAAAAATATTTCACTGAAATTGATGTTGACGTTTAGATAAAGACGTTTATAAATATGTTGCTAGAAGCGTGTTAAGCCTGCACAGATCAGCATTCTCTAATGCTCATATGTAATAAAAACAATGAGAAGAGCTGAGCAGGGTTGGATATTCCCTTTTTTCTTTTTGAAAAATTTCATGTACAACTACTTTTGGAGAAGCAGAGAGAAACCCACTCACCCCCAACCCACAATATTACAGCTGTTTTATTCATTAATACTTGATTTAATATATGTGCAATGGGTAGAAATGCAACCTTCCACAGATGGCTGCTCAGCCCACAGTACACAAATGCTGAAGGGCAAGCTCTGTCTTTAATTAAATTTGCCTAACATTAGCTGTATAGTTTTCGGTTCCCAAACAATAATTGTTCAGTCTGAAATTTTCTCCTGACGCTTTCCATTTTGGAAATTCTCCTTCAGGCTAGTGGGATTTTGTTTGGGCAGAAAGAGGAGGAGGAGAAAGAAAATGAGAGATATGCACATTACGACACACTTCTCTTCTGTGCATCAAATAAAACAGACGTCATGAAGCATTAGGTAGATACGGACATAGAGCAGGCTGTGGGTATGAAAGATACAATAAATGCAGAATGCTATTAATACAAACACCTGCTAATAAAATTACATGCAGAACTAGAAACCTCTTTAATCAGCATTTAATTCTTGGTCTTTTATTATTGATAGGTCTTCATCTTGGGAAGGGCATTAGTTCAAGGCTTTACATAAATGTAACACAGATCAATGGATTAGCCCTTCAGGAGAGGGACTAATTATTTTAATTAGAATATTCTAATTAGAAAGGTTTGAACTGATGATTAAAGAATCTTGCATGCCTGGAATTTTAATGTGGTTATTGTTGAGTAAACATGATAATATATGTAGAATGTATGGTACCTTGGTTAAAGAGCTAAGGTGCTCTTTTTTGGAATGCCTGAACAAGTCACAGGAAAGACTTTGGGAAGGATGGTCTGAATTCTGCATGCCAGGTGTTGAGATTATACACTTTCACATAGAAGATCCAAGAATTGTATCAACTATTCTGTGTGCTACAATTTATTAATAATACAATTTAATAGAAAACAAGATATTCCATATTAAAAGTAACAATCGAAAATCAAATTATCTCAATCAAATACTCAATGAAGCATGTGGGTGATCTAATTTCACTCTATATTGAGGGAAATTATATTTGCAGAGTAGTCTCAGAAGTAGTCTCAGATGCCAATAAACTTTACTTTATCTGCTCTTAGAGACAAGATTAAATGGAAAAAGGGGGGAAGTGAAGATGTAATATAATTGAATATTTATCATCAAACATCTAAATTAATCTGATAATGACACAATAGTGCTCTAGTTTCTCATATTTTACTCATTGACACCAGCAATCTAAACTAAATAATTGGAAAAGAGATTGTGTGAAAATTTAAACGAATAAAACACCACTTCTTGACACCAGGGTAAACATTGATAAATTCACTTATGTTCTTTTCCCCTCCAGGTGCTATATACTTAATGGTTAGAGACACTAAAAAGAGGGCGTCAATTCAGTAAATATCCTGAACTTTATAAGTCTGAATATTTGGCCTCATACTGCTTCCTCTGCTCCCCGCACTGCAGTCTGGCATTTTGCCCATCTGGGACAATACCTAGGCAATCACAAAGCCATGTGAAGTGTGCACAGAGAGTTTGAATTGCATTTTCTAAAGCAACTTTCTTTTAAGGCATCTCTCAAGACAATAAGAAGGATAATACAAAAACATGTAGAAAATAGTTTTCTGATCACTAAGTATTTTAGGATTTTAAGGGCCGCCTTATTTTTCTTGGGCTGCATCACTATATTTTATACTCTGAACAGAATTTTTGCTGAAAAATGTTTGATAGGATATGCTTAAACACAAATAGCTAATGATGGTTAGGCTGCTCACCTAAAATATAAGAAACCATGGTTCAAATAAATGGGATTTGCAGATCTCCTTATTCCAGTGAATATTTTAAGCCTTGAGCATCTCTCTCCATATACAGCCACGTTTGGAAATAGAGCCTGCAAATTTCTTTGTGTATAACATCTACAGATGTATATGGCATACTTTCTTTGTCAGTATTTGCATCACTGAGATTTTCAAACCACAAAAACTGGGTGCACCATCCCCTTGGCACCTTTGAGATATTTATATGCATTAATTAGATCTCCCCTCATTCTTCTCTAAACAGGCCCAGCTCTTGCAGTCTCTCCTCATGAGAGAGGTACTTTAGTCCCTTGGTCACCTCCATGGCCCTCCACTGGACTTGGTTTTTATTTAGCTAGAGCAAGGTACAAAACAGCTGGCAGAATCAGGGCCTTCACTTTGTAAATCTGTCAAAATGCCTGTGCACCCGAGAGGGTAGTTTTAGGTCTACAGACTTGTGTCAACACAGATCAGAAGAATTCAGTCAGCAAAAGAAATAAGTTTGATTTCTACAATATAATTTAGGGTGAAATCAGGAGCATTGTATTAGAAACAAAAAGAAAATAGTATATATTTTACAGAACAACAACCTTAAAAAAACCCACAAATGAGCAGGGGAAAAAACATTCACAGAAGGTCCCTAAACAAAACCAGAATTATCATCATAGGCATACATTCATTCCTAAATTGGCATTTGGTGTCACAAGGAGAATTTATCCAGAGACAGAAGAATTCTATAGGCATAAAAATACTGGAAAATGAAGTCCCATAGGAGACACAGTATCTCATCAAAAAACAACAAGAATACACGCAAAATTTTGCATGTCATTATCCTGAACCACTGAGGACAGCTACCAATTTAACAAGACAATACTAATGCAACTGCAGCACAAATGTGCATCTTATATGATGTTTTCAGAGCTTAAAACTGAAGAGAACTCTATATCTACATCTTAAGTGTACCTTCAAATATATTCCCAAAAGAAAGAGTCATATCTCTTCATAGAGCTTAATCAAAAATTGTGTTCCAGTTAAGACCACTGAAATTTCAAGTTTAATCTCACATAAAATATGCATCCAGATTCTCCTCTGCTTTAAGGAGAAAATCCTATTCATGAACTGGGATCTGAAGTATTTATTCCATTTATTCGCAGCTTTCACTCAGCCAGTATGTCAGCTGCAGTTAAAGGATATAAAATCTTTCTGAATATGTTCATGTACTGGAGGAAAAATTAGTGGAATTATACATAAAATGCGAAATGGTTGGGCCCTGTTTTGGAGGGAAGACTGACTGGAAATGGAGAGGGACACAATGGGGAGGGGAACGAAAGAATAAACTCGGCATGTTTTATGTAGTTTTCATTGTGATAATTTTAGCTTGAATTTCTTTTCCCAGATATTTTAACTACTAGGTAATTACCTCAGAATTTTATGGATTTTGATCAGCAATTTCTCCCCATACACTTAATAATTTTCATGGAATTGTAGTTTTTATTCAAGCGAAGCATCCAGTGAGAACTGACTAAATAAGTAGATATTTTGACCTCCATTTTTTTTTTTATTTCTATCCAAATGAATGTGGCAAATAAAATTCAATGAAAAAAAAGGTAAACAATTTCATAACACAAAGTCATAACTTGAAGAAGAATTTGCATCATCTTTATGTCCTTAAAGTATCAGTCTTTCAGCTAGTATCTATCAGTTAGCTGTCTCAGAACTGCTTGCATTTTTAAAAATAATACAAACATCACTTTAAAAAAAATATTTGCATAGCAAGCAGGAGAGAAATGAACCCAAGAATAGAACAAATTATAGCACTTTGTATTAATAGAGCAATTATTTATTGCTCATTAAAAAGCTATTAGTAAAATATTGTTATTTATGATAAGCAATAAAGAGCATGCTGCTAAGCAGTTGGCAATAGAAATTAGAAAGCAATAATATCTATTAGTTGGAAAGTTAATTTATCTAAAAGTTGTTTTCTTCAAATGTTTAGCAGTATTTTTGTTTGTTTTCAGAGCAATGACAGTTAAAATATTTTTATTAATCTGCTCTTTATGAAAATTACATTTGCATGTATTCTGCTTCTGCTCATTAGTCATGCCTTAGTTCTCCTGTATCTGTTGCTTATACATGTGTGTTGTTTTAAACTCCTAAACAAGTGGGCGCTATGGGTTATTATCCCACATCCATCTAATCTCAGATGTGGGCCTCCAGTTAGTAACGCTGCAGAAGTGTTTTCCCTGTTAGAAAATAAATCTTAATAAGTGAATTGTGTTAATGAATCATTTATACTTATGAACCTTTTGAGAAGGGTAAAAGTTTCCAAAGTTTGGTTTACATGTTCCACATTGAGCTTTGCAGTATTTTCCATTGGGACTGAGGAGATGACGTTTGCTATTTTTCTTTTTCTTTTTTTCCTTTCTTTTTCCTTCTCCTTTTTTTTTCCCCTGTTTTTTTCCCCTTGTAAAATAAAAATTTTACTGTATAGTTTTCTTAGAACCTCCACATCCATATGCATTATTGTATACAGGTTAAGGAACATTATCATAGAAAGGTTTTCTGAATATTTAAATGTGTTAAACTGCATTGATTTAAAATCAGTCCAGCTGGTTAAATTATAACTTTATTTCATCATTTCTTTTCATTGGGAGTAGATTTAAACATACAGATTAGCCAAGAATAGGACCTGCATGGAATTTTAAAAAATATAAATGCTGAAAAACCTTGTTAAGGTAAGTATTAAGATTTACCACCTAGAATGATTCCTCCATCTTGCTTCTAACTATCGGCGCTTTGACTTGGCTAATTATCTTAGTTCTAAACTCATAGGTAATCATTAGCAAAATCATAAAGCCAGGCAATTCCTGTGTAAGTTCTTTAAGAAGGAAATTGTTAGTGATGGTTTTGACCTTTTTACAGTTGTTTGGCAGTTCAAGTGTGTGTAGGATGTAGCAGATTTTTAGGTTGTTTTCTTTCCTGCTCAAGAGAGTTGAACCTGCATCTCCCACCTCCCCTGAGAGGACCATTACAAACAACCTATATGCACCTCTCTTGTTGGAGCTGTTCACTTGCTAAAAAGGGAACCAAGATTAATTGGGCCCAGGGGAAGCACTAGACTGTAGCTTGGCTTTTCATGGAGAGCTATAAAACTTAACTGTAAAAATCTCATTTGATTACCCTAAATTCTAGAGTCTCAATTATGTGTTTGCATTAAATTGTTATTAGGTAAAACACATAAAACCAGGAAGAGGACAAGAACCCTCAAAGGAGGGTCTCAAATTAGCTATGAACCTCGGCTCCCATGAGCACACTCTGAGTCCCAGGAAACCTGTAATCCTGACTGTCCTGTAGCACAGTTTAAACAGGAGGGATGGAAAACAGCCTCATGTCACATCACTTAATTCACTGGGATGAAGTGTCCCATGAGAAAGACAAGCTTTGTTCTAAGCCATCTCAGACAAAAAAAAAGAAGATAAACATATTTTACACTTTCTGGGCAATTTTTAGGACAATTTGCCTCTTAATCAAAGTATTGGATTAATAATTTTCTACCACTACTTTATCTTCTCTTTAAGTTGTTTCAGAATCTAATGGATATACTCTGAACAATATGATAATGTAAGTGATTTAAGGGGGTTTACCTTAACCTGCTTAGTGTTTTCTTGAAAGTCAAAAAATTCCTACTTTCCAGTCTAAAGAGAAAAATTATCAACTCCTTGTCATCACTATTAAATAACATATATTTATTCTTCATCGCATATTTAGAAGACAGTATTCCTAAGAAGCAATGTTTCTAACAGGTGCTGTATTATGACTCACAATGGCTTCTTGAGGAACCAGGATGCAGAACTCCGGATTCGCAGAAAGCCGTGCAGAGGCTTCTATGGATTTAGAAATATCTTTTTGCATGAGTGTTTTCAAACAATGCTTCATTCAAATTCAAAACTTCATCTTGTGTTTTTACATTTAGGTTGGACATACCTCAAACTACTCTCTGGTAAGTAGATGAGAATATTTACTAACTTCGCAAAGCTGACATTTCAAAGCTCTAAATCTCATCTAAATGGCTTGCTGGGAGACAAAGAAAAAGATGTACTTTAGTATGTTCAGATTGTGATTTGTTTGCCATCATGTTCATAACAATGAAATTTATCTTCTGCTTATAAATTTTGAAATAATCAGAAATAAAACTAAAATAATTCAAATGAATCTCAGTGTCTTTTAAAAATGGAGATACATAATCTGCCTCCCCTCCAGGTTCTAACTCTGCTACATGATACAATTTGGAAAGAAAGATCTGATCACTGATTCTTGGCTTCTGTTCTCGCTATTGCTGGCTGCTGCAGAAAGAAGTGTTTTCAGCAGACAAAAATTGACAGAAATACATAAGCACTGTTGGCAAGCAAGTTCACGCTTGGCCTTTACCAGTTGGTGCATCAAGCTGATGGCTGGCCAAAAATACATTACAGCAAAATAAAAACATACTGATTTTAAAAAGATGAAAAAGTCCATCGCACATGCCCCCCATCACACACACATGTACAAGAGAGGCAGAGGAGCAAACTCAGGATTGGATGTCAGACATAAAGGGAATAAAAGCAGTATGAAAATCAGTAATATCTTTCTCTCATCTTTGCACTGTCCGTTGTTGCTTCCACTCCAGTCAGAAGCAGCTTTCCTCAGTTATTACAAAGCTCACTTGCTCCTCTCAAAGGACCTTGTTTTCTACATGACCTCAGGCATTAAGATTTTTTTTGTTTTTCCCTGGAATTCTATATGAAGCTACAGGGAGCTGCAGAAGATATATTAATCACAGCTGTTTCTTATAGCCTGTAGAAAGAAAACTTTTTTGTTTGTTTATTTGTTTGTTTGAAAAAAACAATTCATTCAGAAGCTTTAGGAAAAAAAGATTTGGCAGATCATGTTCAGCAGCAGAAGTATTATTACACAATTATTTCAGAAGTACTAATTATTTAATTATATATGAAAATGGTTTCTTGACTTCTCTTCCTGGCTCTTGCCAGAGATGCCCAAAATTTGGAATTCAGCAAAAAGCCTAAGTTGTTTGCCTTCATACTACTTAAAATTTTATTTAAATTATTTTATCTGAATTTTTAATCTGTTTTAAAGTTAGAATAATTGATGTATTTTGTTGAAAAAAAGTTTGAGGTACTTAGATATATATTTTTTAAAACTTTAAGGAAATCAGTATATATTCAACAGGTGTGAAGACAAAACTTCCAAAATCATTCAAATGCTGATCTCAAGCCATTCTAAATGTGCTTCAACTCACTTATTTTATAATCAGTTAATATACTATTATGTATTATCTATTAATACACTATTATGCAGGTCTGCTAAGCAGTGCTAATGGACCCCAAAGTCAATTAGCAAGTAAAATAGGCAATAGAAAGTCCATAACAAGTGCACTGGTTATTCAGCACCTGGGTTAACTTGGAGGATGAATTTTCATTCATTATCAAAACAGCACTCCCAAATGTTTTGAAATGTTAAAAGATCTCAAAGGCTATGCTCTTAATATTTTGCTAGAATAAGAGGATATTAAAGAACCGAAAAGGGTTCAAATCTAGTGAATCAGACTTTGCACAGATTAGGCTGCAATTCTAGAAAAGGTGAAGAGAATTAATCTGACTTTAGAAGTTTATGCCTTGTCATATTCACTGAAAACATCTCACATAGAAAAGGACTAAATTAAACAAACATGGACTTCAATTATTGGTAACCGATGTTGGTCATGTGTAATAATTGGATTTATTTGGCTTCATACTTTAAAAGACTGCGTTTAGCACCAAGAAAAACAGTAAAATGGTAATAAGAAACATGCCTAAAACATTTTAAATGATGAGGAAATTACTTTTTTTCTCATCTCATTTTATCATGTTTTAACTGAGATTCAGCAAAGATGTTGAAGTTTAATAGCAAACAACATCCAACATGAAACCACATCCTAGTTTTATCAGAAACTGTAGGGTTAAAAGTTTTTGTATTTGGAGAGAAAATAGTTAATACTGAAATTAAGATTTGATTGCTTTCAAAATAATTTTTATTCATTGTTCTGAAAACACAGCAAAACTAGTCATTATAAAGTAGTTCATTTGTATATGTGGTGCCAAATATTTGGCTAAGTCAATTATTTGTTATCTTATACTATCTGAATGGTTTAAGAGGGAGTCAGCAGCCCTTTATTTCTGCACATTGTGCCTTTGTGAATTCTGCACTGCTGACAACAGGTGTTAAATATGCTATGACTGTTGGAGACAGGCACATTTATACCACCAACTATACCAGAGAAGGATAAGGTATCTTCTAGAGAGGCACTAGAAAGATTTAGGAGTTTTCAAAACACTGTTTTCTTCAGGTTGGGGAAAAAAAAAAAGTATTAGAACAATAAATAAGGAAATTAAAATCACTTATAAATTCAATAGGAAAATCAGCATTTCTGACACTGAAAAACTACAATCCTCTAATTTATCCACATGTACTTCCAAAACTGCTGATGTAGGTCATGATATATTTAATTTTCCAGAAGAAAAAAAAGCCCAAAATGTTTCACAGTATAAAAAGGTATTAAATATATGAAAGTTAGTTTTATAAAGGACAGCTGTTTGTTTTGTCTCCCCTTATAATTAATGATGTGAAATGGGTAATTCCAGAGGATAGCTTATTCCAAGTATTTAAGATCATTAGAGATCACTCCACTGCCCATGGAAGGGGTATAAATTTAGGTTCTTTTTGAACAATACACTTTTAAAACTGCATATATTCAAGAGATTAATTATGCTCCGTAACACACATGAACAGGAAAGGTGAATTCCTACCCTGACATTTCAAAACTGGCTAGTACAATTTCTTTTACAGAAAGTAACAAAATACAGTCATACTATCAAATGTTATTAATTTGCCCCAAAGCCTATGATGGTTCAGAAGTAGTACAAATAAAAATAGAAATGATGATCTGAGAAAGACAGCCGCCGAATAGACGCACAATAAGGTGTTAATCTGATTTGTATAACTCTGTGAATAAGAACACTGGACTAGCAAGTTTTTGTGTCTTAGGTTGTCACAATACTGCCCTCTTCCTCTGTCCCCCTACCCTGCTTCATGATGCTGTTGACTTATGCTATTTACATACTTTAAAAGTGCAAGAAATAGACGAAATGAGGCATGAAACCACATCAGACCATAGCACAGTAAGAAGGTGATGTACCTTTGCCATATATGGATGCCATTAGAAAAATATTTTCGTTAACTTATCTAGAAATTAGAGTGTCTGAAGAAGAATTTACAAAGATAAGGTTTAGGGAAGAAATAACCATACCCCATATAAGAATATATAGAAGACCACATGCAAGGTGATGTAGGTTTTGCTTTAAATACTTGAAAGGTAAGATAAAAGCACCTTGGATCTCTTAGAAAAATTTCACCCTCAGAGAACATTAAAAAACTGCAAATGAAACACTGCCTTGGGCACCAGCATATTTAATTTTTATGAGGAATGAATGTATTTCCACATTCCTATTTTTAAGCCACGTTTTGATTTCTTGTCATTTCTATTACATAGATGTTTGGAGAATTAAACTGGAAAGCTGTTGTACATGCAAAGACTTGTGTCTGTCAGATGCCTTCAGTGCACCTCCTCATAACAACAGCAAACCTGTGCTGAGTTCTGGTGAGACCCAAACTCTCCTGCTTCAGTGCTGAAAAACTGTTCCTAGCTCAAATACACACTCAGGCCTGAAGGTTACCCCAGGAGTAGCTCTGCCAGTCAGTGGGCAGGAGAGTGGGAGGCCTAAACTTTACCAGAGGGAGATGAATTTGATAACCCACAGATTGATTGTAGCAATAACTCTATTGATCAGCTCCTGTCCTTGAAACCTCTGAGTAGCTTGAGGAACATCAGTACTTGTGATTCAAGGAAAAATGAAAATACCCAAAAGGTCAAATAGAAATGGAGATTGCCTGTCAGTCAGTAATTTCCAGCAGCATGAGAGATGTGAAGGTGACGTTAGGACGGGGACACTATAATGCTCAGAAGCTATCCAGCCATTAGCATCTTTCATTACAGAAACTGCAGACATTTTTACCATTTCAGTTGTTTGAATGGAACAGATATCAGTGAAAATATTCACCCAGCAAATCAATTGCTCAGTCCATAGCATGTGAGAATCAAGCACATTAAGTAAATAGCTCCAAGTATTCAGACAAAATGTTCAAATTTAATTTAATGTACATTCTGTAAGAACTAGAAGAACTATGAATAAAATAATGGTCCACTTATTCACCTAAAGATGATATAAATCTTTGGAATGCCCAATTTTTTCTAGTCCATATTATTGGTAGATCTTGGGAAGATTTGCATTATTATAATGTTAAATCTTTAATAGTTATGGTTATCCACAGGTTACTGAAAAAGTAGGGAAAAGAAGAACATTTTTTCTTCTTAAATACCATGTCTTTATCAGAGTCACATGGTACATCAAATATGTCAGCTTTATTCATTGCAAATAATTAAAGCAAATTTGGAATAGATTGCACCCAAGCACTTGCCTTGTGGATGCCAGGTCCTTATCACCAAAAATTTTATTCTTACAAATATTTTCCTTATTGGCCATGCCACCTGCTGACTAGATTTTTAAATATGGGGAGTGGTTGATTATCAGAAATATGTTAACAGATTCTCTGGCTTCTATCAATGTTGAACTGAAGGTCCAGGTATCAAGTTTGGCTGAAGTCGGAAGAGGTTTCTGGGATGTTGCCTGAGAAATATGGAATACAACTTCTTGTTTATTGAGAGAATTAGCAAGGATCACGTTCTAAATTAGAGGATGTTGGCTCTTAGAGCCTTTCTGCAGATTGTCTTGGAAAGCTAAGCATAACAAAACAGACTAATAAATGAAAGTTATGACACATTCATGTTTTAGGTCACGTAAGAGAAATTTAAAAAATAAAAAAGTCATAATCACAAAACCTCTTATGGTAAAATTTGCTGAGAGAAACAATGATTCTGGAAAGGACTCACAGATAATGATAAATGAACTCTCAGTGCTATGCTGTGCCCAAAATAAAAAATTGTATCCTTGAATAAGCAAAAAGGAGAACACTGAGTAAAATTAAGGGGAACATATAATCTCTCATTTGACATATGTTGACTAGTACAGTAGCAATGTTGTTAATAAATCAGAGTGAATGTTGGTAATGTGAAGAGAACCTTATAATAAAAGAAGCTCAAGGAGCTACTGTAGCATTCTAAAAAGAACATAAATTTGGAAATGGAAACTAAGAGAGGGCTTCATGATCTGGTAGCTATCAACCAGGTTATTTTTGTTCTACTTAAAGTAGATTGGTTAGTACAGACTAGATCAAAACACCCCTTGTTCAAAGTGCAAATTAGCTATTAGAAAAATTGGTTGTTGTTATGGTGGATTTTTTGTAATTGTGTGTTTTTAGTACAATATTGTTTTCTAAAAGAAACTCCAGTTCAAACAGTAATCCATTCAGATTCAACAAAAGATGAACCAAAAGTAAACAAAAAATAAAGTGCATTACTTTGCATAGGGCACATCTCCATTGATTAAAGGAGTTAAAAATGAAACAAGTTCCAAAGTAATGCCTATCTTTATTTATATCTCAGCAAATGCTCTGTATAATTGCCTGTTTTCCTGAGATGCCCATATTCTCACTAACAGTAAACAGCTGTATCACAGAATGGTAGAATAGCCTGAGCCGGAAGGGATCCACAAGGATCAACAAGGTCCAGCTCCTGGCCCTGCAGAGGACATCCCCAAGAATCACACCTTGTGCCTGTGTATCCATCTCTACCTCCAGCACTAATGACTGAAAAGGAAACAATCCTGGGCCATGCCAACAGAAGAAAGCTCTGCACCTCAGTTCTGTACCTGCTATATCTATCTCAGAAAGCCCCTTTTGGTTTACATATTTTTATCAATAAGAGCTTGCCAAAAAGCATATTAGACAAATTAGAGAAAGATTTAATAGGAGAAGCAGTCAATAAAAAGTTGCAGTGTCCCATGGCACAAATATAATATGAGCCAAGTGGATTTCTTTTCTACTACCTTTTACAGCTCCTTTTTAGAAGGTAGAAAAAACTGGTCTCAGAAAAAAAAGCTTTTGCTTTTTTCTTCTGCCTCTAGGCACTCTAGAACACATTTCATTATCACAATTGTTCTCCAGCCTTGTCTATCTATGTCTCTACAGGACTGTAGACCTATTCAGAACGAGATCAGGTCCTGTGACCACTACAGATTTTCATAGCACCATGTGCACAACTTTAAACTTATCCAAACCCCACATATTTTCACTGTTTTACAATATTGACAAAGTTTTACTCCCTTCATAATGGATACAGTATTGATCCTGACTAGAAGACTGTTGCAGGTTTAAGAGCTGGTGATCCACAAAAAATCTAACCTGAGCAAGGGCAGGTCTGTGTTGGGCTGCATATGCAGGGTGGCTTTCAAGCTTATCACGTGCTGCACAAATGATTTGGCTGCAGATTAACCTCAGTCAGCTCGTTGTAAGAGAGGAGCCAGCAGGCAGCTCCCATCTGGTACCAGCCATGGCCTCACCTTTATTTTGAAGGGCAACAAGAAGTTCTTGTAAGAATATCATTTAGGAATAGATTTCTTGTAAGGTAATTGTATAATAGCTCACTTAACCACAAGGGACAGATTTTCTCCAAGGACAGCATGCACTCAGTGCAGCACACTGTGGGAAAATCCATCCAGGATTTGCCTGATGCTGCACGAATGGGAGATGCTTATCCTTTGGAAGAATGCAACATTTGTTCACTATCTTTATTATTCTTCTAATTATTTTTTTGTTAAAGGAGTAATTTTTTTAAAGCATTTGTTGCCAGGCCTCTTTTACTGAAATCTGGAGACGCCCTATACCATCTCCCACTTCTCCTCACAGTGCCTCCCCCTCCCTACAGTACAGAAAAGCATCAGTGAAAGGGGAGTTGTTGGTTATAGGCCTCTCCTCAAAGTGAGAATTCTTATTTTCCACTTACAGTTTCTGTTGTTGAACATGTATACTGTGCCTAGGGTGCAGCTAATTCTGAGGTGGGTCAGGGAGTTCTTTCATTTCACATCATTAAAATGTTCCATTGTCCTGTCCTGCCCCCTATGCCCTAAAAAAAGAAAAAAAAGAAAATAAATAAATATCTATTGCTAAGTTATCTAAAAAAGCCTCCCCTAAAACAGTGAGGCTAACTAAGCTCTAGAGGAGCTACATGGATAGTAATGCTTTGAAACACCTCTGAGACATGGATTACCTTCATGCTTCTTTCAGTGGCATAATAATATCATAACAAAAAGAAATTTTGGTGTCTTCTGTGTTTTCTCATATTCAGTGTTGGGTGGTTTGTGGGAGTAGTGTGAAGGGATTATTCACCTAATGCAGGAAGGATACACTCAAGGACACTAATGAGCTCTACAGTCTTTCAGGAATTTGTTTTTCCTGAATAATTTAGACTGCAGATTTAAAACACCAGGCCCTTGCAGAAGAAATCCTTAAAATTGCTCATGTAAATATATAACTCCTCCCACTGCAAAGTCATGTCATTGTTTAAAGCAACACACATTATCTCTAACATGCTATTATTACGTGCTCAATTTAAAGCTGAAGAAAATAAGTAATCCTTTCTTTTAACAATATATTTGCCAAATTCAGCATCCTGTATTAAGAAACAAATGAACAAACAACCCACCTTGCCCTGCAACTTTCACAGTTGTCTAGAACACATTTCTACTTTTTCCTCTGCCATAGGACACTACATCCTCTCCTCCAAAGCTCGTTTAATTATAGAAATGGTAAACCAAAATATATGTCATGTTCTTCCTGATGTCCAACAGAAACAATTTCATTGTGATCATTAGAGTTCATCTGCTTAGTGATCAGACACTTGGTAGCTTTTTTCTGAATTATTCTTTTATTCATGAATGTGGTTGGTTTGTTTCTATGTCAAATCCTTGTAAGTTTTTTTTTTTAAAGAACAGAGAGAAAAATATTTTGATCTTCGCATCTATTTATTTTAGCAAAATCATATCTCCTGGACTAGTTTCTGTTAGAAAGGTGTTAATGGATGTAAGTCCTTAATATTTGTATGATCTTCCAAAAAGGAAAAGAGTCATTTGTTCCTAGATATTATTACAATTGAAAAACTACATTACCTTTTTTTCACCCAAGTGGAGCTTTTGGGAAGTAATTAGACTTTTGACATAATATAAAATAGTACCTTTGGGTTTCAAACATCAGTCTTGCAGAGGTGTATGTATATCTAATTTTTTCTGTATCTAGTCGTCCTACTGAGTGGGTTAGATAACTTCAAAGAGGTTAAAGTACCTTTTGAAGTCCAATGGTGAGCAGTGGGAATAAAGGAATTCTTGATTTCCATGTACCTTTTTATTTTTTTTTTAATATATGACTCTTGGAAAAGAAACTTAAAACATGTAAGTTAAGCCCACCACTTTTGAGCAGTCGGGAATAAAAACATACATAACATAACATAACACCACGAGCTTACAAAACAAAGAAACAGAAACACATCTGGTATTCACTAAGCCTGTTGGCATGTGCCAGTGAATTTGCAATCAGGCCTGGAAACAGCCAAGCTCATGAAGCCTACATTTTTAGAACTATAGCAGTTGTCCTATAAATTATTCTGCATCTAGGTCTACATAAATAGCAAAGACAGATGCACAATGCAAGTGCCAGTTCTACAAAACATTATTCCAGTCAGCAAGATGCTGCAATAAATAGGTTAATCATTTTTAATGTCTTTGATATTCATCATAGCAACATTAATCAGCATGAATTAATTTGGAGTTAATGTGACTTCACTATGAATTGCCAATGGTATTTACTTGTCAACTTAGGTTTTGAGGACAGATTCAATCTCTTTCACTCTCAAAACCAACCTTGCTTTCTACTCTATTCTACATGAACTATGGACTTCCATGCTAGTGTTGATACTGGTGTTTGGTGGGTTTTTTTCCCTTATCATTCTTTGATTTTATTGATATCTACCAGAATAATCGTCTATCCAGTGCTTCTCCTTTGAGTTTCTTTCCCAACAAATCTGGTAAATTTTTTTTTAACCCAATTGACTAGTCCACTGCTGAAAAGCCACATGACTGATTTTGCCTGGAGAAAAATATTACTTTTTTTAATTGTCTCAAATACTACCAGATAAATAAAGCTCCTCATGTATAATATGGAAGTAACTAGAAAAACTCCTTCATTTCAACTGATAGTTGTCTCTAAATATGAAATACACGTTCCTGAGTTTCATTAGTTATATTTGTGATGAAATTAAATCATTAGAACATGAGAATGAGCCACATCAAAAATAAAAGTTCTTTCAGAGCTAGAATATAAAGTAGAAAATGGCTCTGCCTTCTTAAGAACTATCTGTATTGATGAATGCAACTACTGGTCTAGTAGAGAAGAAAGAACAAAAATTACATTAAGAAATGTTGGGGTTTAGGATTTTAGCCTGTTTTTTTCTCTTAAAGAATTTTACCCATACTAGTTGCTAGGGGACAAACCGCTGGATACTTAAAAGAAACAAAAGACCTGGCCACAGAGGCGGGGTGGGACTGGCCACCCTTTTGTCACCTGGGGGTTGGGACACCCGGGGCGGGGGGCTGCCTGGGTGCTCAAGGTTTAGTCTGAGAGCTGCCGGGTTTCGGTGTGTGGACTCTTGGTCAGCACTGCGGGCTTTCTGCTTCTTCGGCTGTTTTGCTTTCTGCGGGCAAAACCCCAGGATTTTCTAAAGCTGCTCTGCTCCCTGCCCGCTGGGGGCTGGGCACCGCCACTCTGCCCTGCCGCTGGTCATCGCTACTCTGTAGCCCCTACGCTGTGACCTGCCGGGTTTTCCTGCTACAGCGCCGGAGTTTGGTGAACCTCACTGCCACCCGAGATCTGCGCTCGCCCCTGCTGTTCCAGCCTGCTGTTCCTGAGGATCCAGTCAGACGTACAGGGGTTTGTGAGGTTTTTTCATCCATCCCTCCCTCCCGGGACCCCGCCATTGCCGGTGCTGCCCGAGCTCGCTGCGGAGCGCCCCCTGCAGCCGCGGGGGAACCATCGCACCCGCCCTGCTCAGCGGGAGCTGCCCCGGAGGAACTGCACCCAGGGGGAAAGTGCCCGAGGCCGAGTGAGGCTGCACTGAGTTTGTGCTGTTGTTTTGCTGTGACTGCCACAGCTATTGCTGTTTGTTTGTGTTGTTATACATATATATTTATTAGTAAAGAACTGTTATTCCTATCCCTCATATCTTTGCCTGAAAGCCCCTTATTTTCAAATTTATAATAATTCGGAGGGAAGGGGGTTGCATTTTCCATTTCAGGGGAGGCTCCTGCCTTTCTTGTCTGACACCTGTCTTTCAAACCACGACAAGAAACCAAAAATCAAAGCCCAAAACTCTTATGTTCCGGTTCAATACCTCCATAAATTAAACATTCTTTGTGGCTCTGGATCAATGTTCACTATATTTCCTTAACAAAATACTAGATTTAACAAAAACTTCCAATACATTCTTTTGAAAATCATTTATAGTTAAAACATTTCAGAATCCTGCCACAGTGGGTTCTTTTAGAGGTTTCCAAATCTCACTCACGATGATCGTTTTAGCAGCAGACATCAGGTGTTACTGTATATACATATATATCTATATATCTATATATATGTGTGTGTGTGTGTAGCTGTGTGCATGTTTTAAATTGTTTTCTTATCACATTTACCAGTTTGTAAGTTTGAGGAACAGTTTTATTTTCTAATTGCAATATTGTAACATATATTGTACCTGAAAAGGAGGCCTCAGGTTTTGTTCCAGGTTCTGCAACTTGGTCCACTGAAGCCAAAATTTCCACTTCGAATTGCCCTTAAAGAAGAAAAATTAATTATAGCAAAATATTAAATATATTTCATCTAATAAAAATGTAGTAAAAACTTCAAAATGAGGCTAAAGGGTTGCTCACAGACTGTGTGTGTTGTATACCTGTAAAACAGATACTGATTTCTAGAGTTCTCATTGCCTTCCTCTAAAACCAGTTAAACATTAGGTAATTAAAATAAAATTTTGCATTAAATTCTAAATGAATAAACATGGAATTAAAAAAAAAGTTGCTGTAGTCAATCATTTCTCTTGGAATAATTAAAATTCTTTTGATTTATGTCAAGTTGTTGCCTAGAGGGAATATCAAACCTTATTAATGGTGAATTGAAAATAAAAAACATAAAAGCTACAATAACACCTTGTAGAATTCACACTATTTTCTTGTCTCCTGAATATATTGTCCTCTTTCTTCATTTGTTTTCGTTAACTCACAAGTACTATGGAAGCAATAACTGAAATGGAAGCAGGGTAGGGATGTCTTAGGAGGTGCATCAAATCTGAAAATGCAAATGCCATCACCTTTGGGCTGTAGCATTTAATTCAGTTTCAGAAGCACAGCTTTGCAGTTCTGACCAAAGACAGAGGCCAAGACTGCAGTCACCAGGAAGCAAGAATATATTGAAGAAGCACATAGAGGCCCAGTGAGATTAGAAGAGTGGGAAGCAAAAAGCAGGGGAGAATGCATTTTCCAAGAGTTATCTGCAATTGCAAGCAGAATATATCAATATGAATATATTGTACGAACGAGCAGAAAACATTCACTGAGTTCACCGCGATCTCTGTTCCGTGCTCAAGCATTTTCTAATTCAGAGATGGGTTTAACCAGAGATATCTCATTTGGCACAACCAGGTCAGGTGATCTATCAAACAGCACATTCAAACAACCAAAGAACAACCAAAGTTCTGCACATCTGTGAAGGTGCTGCTGAGAGCAGAACAATGTTAAATATCCCAGGGGATACTAACTGATTCTTTTCTAGATATTTTAATATGTTATGGAATGAATTCAAAAGCTAAAGGGAATCCTGCTAGCATGAGGGGTTTTTTTAAAGTCTAAAAGGAAAGGAAAAACCCAAACAAAAAACCCCCAAATGACCATCACCTTTCCGGTATTCAAACAGTAATTTTTTTCTATTTGTACAATAGATGTAAGAACCATTGATTACTTTTCAAAGACCAGGCTAATTTGTTGAGGACTGTGAAGAAAATCATTACAGGGCTTGAAATATTAGGAGAGTCCCCTTGAAAAGTACCATTTAAAAACAGAGCAATTCAAGTGAGATTTTATAGATTTTCAGTTTATCTGGTAGTTTGAGCAATAGGCTTTGAAAAGTCACTGCTATCACATGGAATATGATTTAATTTTATAAAACTACAACTAATACATGCTTGTTCATTTCATGTTGCTCTTATATCTGCCTTCTAGATTTTTAACTGCTCTTTGTTATTTCTTGAACTCCAGTTTATGATGTCATATAAAGTCTTCATTATTAATCTATGGGGAATTATAGGACATAACTACTGTTAAGAGACATCTAGAGAATAAACACTTCAAAATTGAGTGGTTAAAAATACGAATTGAATTACCACTCATTACACAGATCAAAAAACTAAGAATAAATTTCACAGTTTTGTCATTTAACTTCTATTAAAACTGCTTTCAGCAAAGCTTTATCATACACATCTATACTCCATATGTAAGTACAAACATATTCTTTTATTAAATTTAATTTCTCATCCAAGTTTTAAGACTGTTTCTTTAAAGAACCCCAAACAAAAAAAGGAACAATAACAAAAATCCCCAAAACCACCAACAACCCTCCACTAAAAAAAGAAACCAAACAAAAATACAACTAAAATGAACATAAAAACCCCACTGCTGATATTTTTCAATTGACATGTATGTATTTGTGTATATTTCTTAAAAAAGAAATACACAACTCTTGCTTAGCAGAAGAACATGTGGTAAGTAATTAGAAGAATGAATTTACACTGTGAAATGAGCAAAATAGATTGGTGTTTGCAATGTCACATATTTAGAGCAGAGGCTGAATTTTGATCCCTTTGACTTTCAAGACCCACAATGTCCTTTGCTTCATAGTACCCAGCTTCGCTTTCTTCCTGCCTTGAGAGAGAGAGAGAATAAATAAAAGGAAGGGGGGGAGAAGAAATAAGGAAAATATATGAAAATTATTATTTTTACTTGTTTAATTTCTATTCTGCTCCAGTTATTGGCACAGCTACGTTCTGCTTCAGAATCTCAGTAACAAGAGGGAGTTTTTCCACAAAGAGGGCGACAGTCAGAAAACAACTCTAGCCATTGATATATTTGAGTGAGTGGCCTGGGTTACGGTGTTCATGTTGAGCTAAAGCAGAGTTCAGTAATAATGCATGACAACTTGCTTGTTTCACAAACCTGTCATAGAACAGGAATATTTTCTTCCTCAGAACGCAGGCTTCCTAAATCTAAGACCTCTGCTGTGATAAATGAACAAGTACTGTATCTGAGACACAGATTTGCTCTTACATCAGAAAAGAAACAAAACACAAAAAACCCTAACAATTTGAGGTCCCTCAGCTTGGGAATTTCTCACGGTGAGCTTCAGTTCCTCATATATCAATGAACTAGCAGAACAATCTCAAACTATCAACATCTAAATCTCTCAAAAATACCTAAGGCTGGAGCAGGTATTTTGTAACCATGACTGAGCACTTCTCTGCTACACAACTCCACAGTGAATTGGCTTAGGCTGTGTAAGCTGGAGTAAATCATAGAACTGTTTTGATTTACAATATGGGGACCACCACATAGACTGTTCATAAAGGCACCTTTGTTTCTTTTCCTGACTTCATCTGAACTTTTTGGCTGCTCAAAAGCACAGTCTAAAGAAATGACCTCAATTTTCATCCAGACAATTAATAAATAAATAAATTATAAATCCCTCAAAACAACAACAAAATTGCAAACAAACAAAAAATTCACCACTCAAAATCAAGAAACCCATGAACCTATACAAAATGTATTAAGCAGAAAATTGTTAGTAGTGAAGGTGTCTAGTTTTCACGCTGTAATTTTTGAGGATGGCATGAGTTTGAAAGAGAAGGCAATGTTCTTGCTTTATTTACATTTCGTGTTGTAAAGAAAAAAATCTCATCAATCTAAACATGATGTTCCTTTAGATAGACTGTCATTGCTAAATTCTTTCTTGCTAAAGATCATTAGAGAATTTTATGCCCATAGAGGAAGTAAGATTTCCCTACAGAAATGATTAGAGTCTGATGTAGTCATTGTTTTCATCTGCTAGTTTGCAGACTACATTTTGTACCTCAAAGTGAATAGCAGGTACAATTGGTTTTCAGTGGAATAAGAAAGGCCATCCCCTCAGGTACTGCATTTCTGATGATCCATGAAAAAGGTTTGTAATGAGCTGGCAATTGACATTGATTATCATTTAAAGGCAGTGAAAACGTATAAAATGTGCTGCAAAGTTTTCACTTTAAGTGACACCCGAAACAGTGGGGAGCAGAATTTGTGCTTCCCTGAAAGACAGGCATGAATTTCAAACACCACACGTCCCTATTACTTTCTGTCCAGAGGCAGTGGCACTATGTGAAAATTTGGGAAAGGAAAAGCTTTTTGTTCCTTCTTGTTTTAGAAGTATGGTGAAATCACTACCTTGTATTCAGTGGCTGAGACATCGGGTTACAAATTCACAAGTAGACAGCAGAATTTCTGTGCTACATGTTGGCAGGACGCTGACAGCTGATTGCATTCTTCATTCTCAGTCATTCAGTCGTGTCTCTGTTAGAGTAGCCCACACCTCACTGTCACACCGTTTGCCTACCCTGGAGATTCCTGACATTCTAAATACAGACTGACACCTCTTGTTTTCAGGACACTTGAGGGTAAAAATTGATAAAAAGTTGTTTGGGGAGATCAGGCTTACTTTTTGCTGTTTGAAGTGGAGCAGCTTCATCAGCCTGCCATTACAGAATAGTGCCATCACTTCCATTGCCCTATTAGCTGCTCTGCCGTTCCTTGTGTCAGTAATACAGTGGAGAGCTGTGATTGTTTCTCCTTCATCCAGCTTTTACTCAGTACCAACTTCCAGCCCCAGAAAGAAGAGCTAAAGGAGAGAGCAGTTCAGCTGCCTGAGTTAGCATTTTCAAAAGCAGCATGACTTGAAAACCATAAAATTCTCTATGCTCTGTGTTTGAGAATCAAAACAAGAATTATAAATAATAGGCAATACGGTGGGGTGGTGGGGCACCACATCTGAACCTCATGTGGTAGGAAAGTACAATTAGATCCTAATAAGTGATAAAACTAGCTCATTTTGGAAAACAACACTCCTGCAAGCTGTTACTATATTAAAATTGCATGTTAAGCTACAGTATGTAACTATGTTTTTCTAGCTGGTTGAGTATTCTTCTTCTGTAACTTAAAAAAAAAATTGCCCTGGGATCACCTCTATGGAAGGCGATTTCACTGATAGGGGAAGTTACTTTGCATAATAATGTATCACAGTTATGTCTAATGATTACAGTCTCTCACTTGAAGGGCAGAGAGGGTGAGAGGTAACAAGGTTCAGCAGAGGAAACAATAACTTAAAATGCAGTGCATTTTAAATAAAATGGGATACCACAGAGAAACTGTGCCTTCTATCAGCAGAAGCATTAACAGGGCAAAAAGTTAACAAGGTGTACCAAGTAGGACAAGAAGAATGTTGTATGTTTAAGTCTCCCATTTTTCCCCTGTGCTGTTCTTTTTCACTCTTGCATTGAATCACAAAGGGAACTATAAAACATGCAGGGGAAGAGCTCCTATTCATTGACCCCTGAAGTATTTTGTTTCACATTGGTCTTCTGTTTGTATTTTTTCGTTTTTACATGTGTAAAAGATGTTTGAGCTCAGTCACAAATAACCTCTTTACAGATGGTTACAAAAATAACAATACAGTAAACTGTATTCCTGGTTCAATACCTCCTATTGTTGTCAAGTTTGTGCTTCAGAAATAAGACATTAATGATGTTGCTTACAATTAGAATATCAGGGCAAAACACTCGTGCGCAAAGAGCAAAAATTGTGTATGAAATAGCCGAACATTTTCTTTTCCTTTCCTTTTTCTTTTTAATCAGTGAAACATCAGAGCTTCCATGCAGTACCTCTACGAGTGTAGAGAAAAAAGTCATGCATTTTAATGATTTAGGCCCTTAACCATATGTGTTAGGCACTTAACTAAATCAAAGAGGTTTCATTAAGAAATTATTTCTAGAAAGAAAAAGCGCATCTGTTATTATAATTTCATTATTAATAGAAGCCATTACAATTTCAATTTTTACACATTTCAGTGGTGATTTTCAACTAAAAGATCAGTTCCAAGAGTTTTGCTGTTTGCTCCAGGTGCCAGCATTGTTTTCGTGCTCCTCCCTGCGGCAGCCAACCCCTCGGAGAGGTGCGGGCAGCCCGGCCCCACCTCCGCAATCACCTCCATCAGCTCCTTTGACTGCAGCACAGCTCAGCACACGTATTGATTGCAGGGCAAGTTTTGTGCGAAACTGAATCCCACGGGAGTATAATCAGCCATGCTAAAACCATCTTTACACGGCATTGAGAGTCCTCTCAGCTTAATAAAGCAGAAGAATGGACAGTCTCTGACTCCAACAGGCTGAAATTGCAGGCACCTGCACAGGCTGTGGGATTATGACAGTTATAGGGTTTCATGTAAGTGGATTTGTAGGTGCCTCGAGGAGCTTTTCTAGCATCTTTGAAGAGAGGATATTGTGGTCCATCATTATAGTGTGTTGCATTTATCTAATATTTCAGTTGTAAAATGAATGAAAGGAAATTTTTATTTTAGTTTTCCAAAGACAGATAATTCAGAATTAGGAACCTGAAATATTAGTCATGCAATACAATAAAATACTGCTCCTGAGTGAACATCCAACAGTTTCAAAATGTAGAAGTAGATCTAAACCAATCTAAATTCTCTCTCTATATTGATTAGGTTTAAATTTAATTTTAAAAATAAAGAGAACTAAATAGTATCCTAGTATTAGCAGATACTTTTCAATTATAAAATTTTTCTCTACTGGGCCTTTATTATGAATTTTTTTTATCAAACCTCCCTTCAAGATGTACTACTACTCGCTTGGCTGTAGTGGCTTCTCAGTCCTCCCGTATTTGCAATCATCAAGTGAAATGTAATAATAATAAAAACAACTCCAGACCATAAGTTCAAGCTGATGGAAAGGTTTTTCTTTTTTGGCTTTGATGATGTGACAATATGAATAAAATCTAAACGCGACTGAACCCCCTGAAGCAGGCTTCTTAGATATATGCAAGTGTCTGAGCCCTTCATACTAATCAAGACTATTGATTCTTTTCTCATACCATCTGAAGTGGGGCACGACATTAATGAAGTTCTAAAAACTGTACTGTAAACCACTCTCACTAACCTTAGGCCAAACTCTAAAGACACATTTTTTAATTGCCAGATTATTCCATCATTTTCTCAATTAAAATGTGATATCAAATGCTTTACACCTATTGCATCTTTTCTAAAATAAACTGAACTTACATTTTTAATGATAACTTAATAATATTAATAGTATTAATATTATTATTAATATAATAATATTAATACTAAGAGTATTAATATATATTATATAATAATACATAATAATATATTATTGCAATAATTTATAATAATATAATAATATTATATTAAGCTATATAATCCTTAATATATAAGCATTATATAGCTTATAATAATATAAGTTATATCATTATAAGCTATATAATGATAGCTTATTATATAGAATTATATATATTCCATATAATAATATAGAATGTTACATGAATAAAATATATTAAAGTCCTATGATTTGTGGAGATGTGGAATATTTCCTTAGTTCACAGGAAATTTCTGGAGTAAAAGGAAAATAGTTTCACAGGTACATAGTGTTCAAAAGAGATGGTCTTATACTGCAAGAGTGACTTTATGCTGTAATAAAATCTCTATCACACATACGGAGGAGTTCTATATATTGTCTTGCCAGAAGCTGCAGTTTGCTGAGAAAATTAGGAAAACAGTAAGTAGAGGTCAAAACTGCTTAAACTTGTACACAGCTGTTTGCAGATGGAACAGTAGGACTGGTTATTTCAAATATTTTTTAACCTTTCCCAGTGCCAAAGAAATCCCTGCTGTTTTTAATGATACACTGTTTGAAGTATGCATACCAGAATTTGTGGAGACTTTATGTATGACCTATCAGTGTGGCTATATACAAGTTCACACAACTCTTCTTCTTTGTGGCTCTAACCATCTACAACACCTCAACACCCCATCCACACAAGATCTTTACTTTCTACCTGGAGATATCTTTTTTTTTTTTTTTTTTTTGTTTAAATCATGTTTTCATTAAGGGTGTTTGCATAAAGTCCAGGAGTGCTAATGAAATATATTAAGATTACAAGCAGGAGGAGCATTGTTACTGAAAAACAAAACAAAACAAAACAAACATAGCAAAAAAACCCCCTCAAAAATTAGTTAATTTTGAGGTGCCTTGATACTACAGGGACAAAGGTTAAAAACTTAAAGATATCACATTCAAAGTTCAACACCTGAAGATACTACAGCTAAAGTATTGCTCCGAGGTGATGAATTTGAAGTGAAAGAGCCAGAAAAAGAGAAAAAACCATGAGGATACCAGTTAATCAGTGGCTGAATGTTAAGCTTCATGGAGAAGGTAAATGCAATTCTAGGATGTACTGTGCATTTTCTATTAAGATATTTTCACCAAAGGAAATAAGTTGATAATTACATTGTATAGCAAATTGAAAGGAGATTTTATGTAATACTGTATTCAACTTACGTGTATACACTTATATACACAGGCATATAATAAATTCATACATTTAAGAAAAAGGAAGTAATCGAGAGAATGTGAAGACTCCTAAATGCAGTCCTTGGAGAGTTGCTCGTTTAAAACCTCACGCATTTTATGTTAACCTTGCAAAATAAAGACAAAAGAAAACTAGACTTTTCTGTATAAATGTCCAGGGAAAAAAATCTTTCATAATTCAATAACAAATTTACAAAACCTCTTTACTATAAACTCTTTCTAAATGCAGTGTTTTAGTAAACTAGTCACTGGAGTCAGAAAATAGTGACATGATGGCGTTTTATAAAGAGATCTGTGAGCCAGATATTCTCTTTACATTGGAAAAGGCCTCTCTTTACATAACTGAAAAGACAAAACCTTTTTCAATAAAGTGATATTTAAGTATTTTGCAGAAAGTTAATTTAAGATCCTTTCCTTCTAGAGACAAGAAATTTTACTACAACTATTTTCATATGTGCAATCATAGCCTTATTTTTCCTTATTTTCTGACAATATAATAAGAAATAGTAAATAATATCTGGAAGATATGGGATAATGGTGTAGTAGCTACGTAATTTTTCCAACACTATCCCCTCCATACTGCTCTCTGGTCATTTAGGGAGATCAGCAGGGAAAAGGAAGCCTTGGATAACTCTTACTGAATGCTTTGGTGCTGCTAATGAAGGATGAATCTCAAATGTAAAAATAAAGCCTAAAAGCTCTTCTCTTAGCACTTTTTTTTTCCATTTTGTGATTTCACTATGAACATTTTAATCACTTTATACCTCAGAGTTTATCAGACATCTGTAATTAAAGGTGAAACAATAATGAAAGTGTTTAATTAATGCAGATGTATTATTTAAATATTCCAGAAGACAAAAATAATGTTTTGTTACTGGTCACAGATAGCTTTCCTAACTTTATTTTAGAATAATTGTCTCTTGAAAGCTTGAGTCAGCCTCTGGTAGTTGCAATAAAAGCTGTTAGCAACCACTTTCCACTGCTAGAAAAAAGTAAACAAATCCAAAGCAGATGAGAAAGCTCCTACAGGTATATGTAGGAATGTGGCCACTCATAAATCCATCCACGTCTGTCTTTGATAAAATAATTAATCTGCCTAAAAAAAGCCAATCAGAACTCAGACAACAAACAGAACCTTTTCCTCTTCTACAGTGTCACTCCTTGTAATCACAGTTACTTTAGGACATTCTCACATGCTGCAATGTTACTTTACTACACATATTCCAACCTTTTAAACTCAGGTTTGTCTTCACACAGTCTAAGAAATACAATATTTGATCTCACTTAGCTGAACCAGAACAAGCAACAATCAAGTTTCTTTCTATACAGACAGAAGATGCTTATATATGTTCATATTTAAACATGCACTGCCACCTGTGGTCCAGGCAAGCGTTTTGAACTTACTGTGCATTTGAAGATGCAGTAATGTTACTCCATTGCAGTGAATTAAAAAAAAAAAAAAAAGAAAAAGATTAAAAATGGAGTGTTAGACCAAATACAGTTCATATTTTATTTGATACAGCAAGGTTTTGTTTAGAAAGTAGTGCTTTGATACTTATTAATAAAAAGCAAACAACCTCCGAATCCACTGAACTTACACCTTTTGAAGTTAGAATTTATATGTAAGCAAGCAAGGACTAGGTATTGCACACAGAGCCTTGTCAGAATAACATCTTCACAAAGAATTTTTTTTTTTTTAACACTTCCTTCATGAATTCTTCATGTGTTTACAACTGAAAGTAATCTTTGAGTAGAAATGGCTTTGCTAAATGATGCAGCATAACCAGGTGCTGCTCATTTTCAATGCACAAAATCTTCAATTGTTCGCAGTTGCATATTTAAATCCAGAATGAAAGCAAATAGCCCAGACCAAGAAATGTGGCAGAATAGCTGAAGAGAGTGCAAGAAGTAAAGAATGTCTCAGTGCTAGATCCTGTGAGCTACATTACCTTACCTCAAACTTTCACTCATCCATCTTCTGCCACCCAAATCTTCTCTAGCACGTTAGTGAGCCTGCAATTTGCCTAAACAGATGAGAAGCCTCCACCAGTTCTACACTCTCTAAGTAAGACTCACTGTACCTGAGAGCTGTCAGGGTTCTACCTGCATCAGCCAACGCTGCATCCTCTCCTCCCTCTGGGCCTCAGTCTGATATGGCACAGCTGTGAGACCTTGGAAGATGCTTCCATCAAAATAACTACAGAAGTCTTGTCTACATTCTCCCATACTCTCCTGTTTGGGAGCTACATTAAGCTCAGGCCTTTGCCCTTGTCCCTTCTGAAGGCTCGTCCTTACCTGTGGCAGCTGTGTTTGTGCTCAGCTTTGTGCCTGATCTTGGATTTGCTCTATCACTGCAGATTTGTCCACTGAGCACTGAGGTTTTGGCTGATCTCGGATCTGCCCTGCCCTTCTCGTCAGGTACACAGGGTTGCACTCCTCACCTGGGAGGGCACTGCTCCTGTCTCTCCTGTCTCTCATCCTTGGCTCTCACCTCAATCTCTCCCAGAGCAGCCACTTTTGCTGCTCCCTGGCAAGAGCCTCTTGCATCATAATTTTGAGAGACAAAAAGACCTACAGACAGCTGGAAGGTAAAGCTATGAAAACAATTGCTGCTCTTGCCTGAGTTTTTGGGCAGTAAGCATAAAATAACAGTTTTGTATCTTAAAATCTAGTGTATATAGACAGCTCCATTTTTATGACTTAAGGTTAATAACTGACATTTTGAAAATGAAGTTGTCACACTTATGAGTTTTAGGCCAAGAAAATTCTAATATGCGTAACTGTTTTAGGAAATGAATTAAAATCAATTGCTTTAGAACATAAAAACCTTAGAACATAAAAACTTACATGCCTGAGGTAGACACCTGTCAACATACTCAGGAATATGGGTTTTTTACCATCTTTTAGAAAATTAACAATGAAAAGGTGACTTGTTTAAACTCTCAGGCTAAGTTAGATGTCAGTAATCTAGAACACGAAACACCCCCAAGAATGTTTATTTAAATTTTCTGGTCTGTAAATAAGTTCAGACGTCCTGTGTCAAGTGGCTAAACTAACAAGGTGAAGTAGTCCTAGATGGCAAATGTTAAAATCTGTTTCAGCTACAACCCTCCTTGCACTTAGGAAAAACCTGAAATAAAGTATTTTGCATGACAGTAGCTAATAGAACAGAAACTGACCCCTCCTGTGCATTCTGAGTTACTGTGTTGCAAAATATTCTCATACATGTGTATGAAAACAAATTCCAGAAAGAAAAATTTTAACAATGAATGCTAAACTCATTAGAACTTTCTTAGTTCTTAGTTAAAAAGCATTCAGTTCAGGGTCAGTTCACACTGGATAAAATAAATGCTAAGAACAGCTGCTGACGTTATCTCAGTAGCTCAAACCTCATGATTTGCAAAACTGAATACGAGAATTATAAGGTCCGATTTTATTTTATTAATACAAGTCCTTTGGCGAAGGATTAGAGGGGGGGATGAAGATAATAATGATAAAAAAAAATAAAACCCCCAAAAAACAGTGGTAGTGGATCTCATTTTTTCATCTTTAGAGCAGAAAAATAGGGGTTAATCTTTTTAAAGGAGCTATTTCATTGTAGCTGGCTGGACATGGGCCTGCTTGTGGAAAGTGGTGAGTGATGCCTTTGTATCACTTGCGTTTTGTCACTTGCCTTTATTTATTAAAAAGTCTTTATCTTGAACCACAATTTTTTCCTCACATCTGCTCATGCAATTCTCTTCCCCATTCTTCTGGGGGAAAGCAGGGCAGAGGGGAGGGAAGGCAATGAGCAAGGGATTGTTTGATGCTTCATTGCCGGCTGTGTTCAGCTGACAACAAAGAAAACACCACAAATTATGCTCCTGATTCCTTTCCAGATCACCCCTGCTGCAAGTGAAGTGTAACACCATGAGGAGTCTGTACTGCACTTCTGGGATACAAAGGAAAATGTGTGTACCTTTTTGTACAGATGAAAAAATCCTACTGCCCTTCTTTTCCGCAATGTGAAACCACACTAGCTGCCCCAAGCCTTAACAGGAGACTGAAGTTTTGCTTCCAGTAAATAAAATCCTTCTAGCATGGTATAGAATAAAACAAAGGTTATCCTTGAGGTTTAAATGTCAAAAGGAGACCTTGAGAGTACTGGCTGCACATCCCAGTTCTGGCACAAATTTTAGCTAACAGCATAAAGTGTCATTCTGTGCAAGGTTCTAACTAAAACTCTTTCCCTTGGTTCAGCACATGTAAGAAATGATAACACTTATTTCTTCTGTGCTTTCTCAAATAAATCTTTTTAGAGTCTAAGCTCTCTTGCCTGTCTCATGTCATAATATTTTAGCCACTACTATAACACCTTTAAGCCATTGCTACAAGAAACTCTTTCAGATGATTGCAGGTACCTTGTCTATATGTGAGGAAGAAAAATTTGGTTATTACAGATCATTTTTTAGTTCTGAATTCAGCCAGAGCAGCAAGCTTTCATGGTGACAAAATTATGCAATTGTACAAAGAAGGTTTTACTGCTGATTTGGACTTCAATAATAGGTGGGAACCAGGTGATTCTGATTTCTCAGTGCTGCAGGATCTGGAAGACAGGAGCAGCTCACTGTTATCTTCCAAGAGTAACAGATTTAAAAACACAGTGATTTTCTCAAAAAAAGTAAATCTGTATTGAAATTATTTCAGCTGCAATTATTTCTTCTGCAGTATTTAGACCCAAAACAGAGTTTGCAGTTGTGGTCTCTCACTGAGAATAGTGCAACAATATATTCATTTCAGAAAGTGTGTTAAAAAATGGAGCAAAAGGAGAAAAAGTTCACCAGCACTATATTAAATGACAGGAGTCTAATAAGAATTCCTGCATGGATAAATTGTGTCTAAGACTGCATCCAGAACCTGAAAGGTCTATTTGCCTGCATAAATTGTAGAAGCATAGTCCACAGTTTTAAGACCAAGGTTAATACTGTTTAGTGAATGAATGATGAAGAAAAGACATATTTGAATAATAAATGCTTTTTTTTTCAGTATAAATTGCGGCTTATTGTACTTTCATACATTCAAAACTTACTCATTCAAAATAAAACTGCTTTAAAAAAGATTTAATGATCCATGAGAACATAAAAATAAAGTATTCCTTTATAACTCATTTGGGTATTCTTAGAAGAAAAGCTTTCCATGCTCTGTGGGTGGTTTATAAGCCTAGGAGACCTCTGTCAATGTTTGCATTGACTTCTGTACTTTTCAAGGCATCTCATTGGACTAGCAAAGGGAGCTTAGACCTTTTTTGTGCCATATCATATAAAAACTTTTTTCTTTCCTTTAAAATATTCAAATGCACAACAGAAAAATGGAAGTTTAGAACTCTGTTGAACAGGCAAGAAAGAATAAATGAACATACTCTTGCCTTAAAATTTAGTAACTTCAACCTGATTAGATGTGTTTTATTAAAAAAAACTTTTAAATCATCTTCTCTCCTAATGCTTTTATATGAGGTTTTTTGGCTACTCAGAGACATGATACGCTGATAGCATTCAGACGAAAGAAACTCAAATGTGCAAGCTTCTTCAAACAAAAAAAATTTTTCTTGCAAAAACAGCCTTCAGTTCCTCCTAGAACGGAATAAGGAGAAAATGCAGGCACCGTGGTGGTTTGTGGTGGTTTGTAGTTTATATGAACCAGCAATTCTTGAGGAACAGAATAGTCACGTTACTTTTAGAATTTATACCTAAACTATGCTTAAATCAGGAATATGATACTGAGAGTTAAATCATAAAAACATTATACTTCTATTTTAAGTTGTAGCAATATGGGTGTTCCCTGGGTTTTGGGTTTGTGGGGGGGTGTTTTTTGTAGGTTCTTTTGCTTTTCTGTTTGTGTGTTTGTCAGTCTGGGGGGTTTGAAAAGAATCAAGAAAAAAGGACAGAAAAAAGGAAAACAATAAGCCTGTTTTTCTTTATTTTGTTTTGTTTTGTTTGCTTGCTTTTTTTTCCTTCAAAATTCCTGCTATTACAGGTCAAATTTTAGGGAAATGTTGTTCAAATTCATTGTATGATTACTACTGGGTTACATTTGTCTTTAATCAGTTCACTTTTAACTCCCTCACAAACTTACTGATTTGATAAAGGAGCTAAGACAGGAATTTTTCTGTTTCAGCATATGTATAGCTATACTGGGTTGTGAAGCATTTCAACTATTCTAGTTTGCTTCTAGGCAGTATTTAACTGTTCTAGTTTGCACAGTCTCCAAGCTCCTGTTTCTAGCATTTTAAATTATTGTAGTCTGATCCAAATATCTTTTAATTTTTATAAACCATAAAAAATGAAATGTAGAACTTTTCTTCGGAACCAGAATAAAAATGTGATGCTTTTTCTTGCATCTGAATTAGAAAATTGTTCTCTGGCTTATCTGTGTGCTATATTCATCAGTCTAGATCTCTGTGTTGTTTGCTAATACTGGAAAGCACCTCTGAGATTTCACAGAACTCTAAGGAATGAAGGCATTGACAGAGACCTTGCAATCCGAAGCTTCTTATTTCCAAGGGGAATGTTGGTTATAGCCATCCTCACATCGTGCACCTGAGGGCAGGCAGGAATGTAAGCAAGCCTCAGAATAAGCCATAAAGAGGCATTCAAAAGAATACTTAAGGATTCATAATAACAATTTACTACTTAGGTTTTGAATTTTTCTAACGCAGACTCATTTTTTTGCTGCAAGCTTCTGTATTTACACGCAGGTGTTGCAGCCAAGAGCTATGGGCAAATTAATTTAAAATTTATCCCTAGGAGCATCTTCTCAACTGTTTGAAGTGTTCCTTATCCATTTTAACTGGAATGTTCCTCGCTGCTATTACAGTAGTAATAAAACTCGTAATGCATTGCATATCTCATGTCTGTGGTTCAACTTGTATTTAACCTTCAGTGTTCTTTGGCTGTGTGTGGAGCAATAGCAGTGAAAACATGCTCCTATTTATCACTGTATGCTAACCATAAAGCACAACATTTAGCAGTGTTCCAATAAGCTGCAATTGCAAATGGCGATATTACCATAACAGATTTTCAGTGTATTTTTACCAGCTATGTGTAATAGAGATGAGAATGTCTATATGCCAGACCAAACACTGAGACCAGAAGGGAGTATTAGGTTGTGTTTTTATAATAGACTTTGTGTCTATCTGTGTCTGTCTGGTTTAGAACATGTGCTCTGTGTCCTGAATCCATCCAGGCATGCACAGAAAGTGATTGAAAGGTATCTTTATCACTTCTCCTAGTCTCTGTAACCCTGGCAGTTCTGCTTAAATTTACAGTAGAAAACACCAACTAAATCAATAAAACAGAACGAAATGCATTATGTGTCTTTCTGTCACAGTAGATGTGATTCTGCTTGACACTGGAATATTGATCTTTTGAATAAAGTTAATTATTGTCACAGAATTAATTCAGGAGAATACAGGAGAAACAAATGCAATCCATAATGTGAGTTTAACACATGCTGCAATTAAAATTGTAGCCCTTTACTCCACCACAACCTGTGTCAGCTCCAAAGTTGGGGACCTCTCCTGTCTTTTGTTTGAATAACCACTTACTCTACTAGTTGTTCTCAAATTAATAGGAATGCAAAGGTCTTGTTTTGATTTCAAGGATAGCCAGCAGCCCACCACAATTTTTGGGCTCCTTTCCTTAATCTTTTTGATCATAATGCAGTGTGCATAACCCAATACTGTTTCTCCTGGTCTTTCATGCTACATGTAGATATCTTATTCGTTAAAGAAGTAGAAAATCATATTACGGAATTATGCAAAAAAAAAATTAATCAGATAAATATGCAATGTGACCCTTAACAATTCCAAGGGAAATCTAAAAATATGAATACAGAGAACTGACTTCCAGTTAAAACTGACTCTCATACATGCCTACGATATATAACATATCAGAAAGAGGACAACACACAGTGTTGTTGCACTTTTGTGGGAATGGTCTATAGGTAGCACAGGCAAAAATGTAGAAAGAAAGATATTGAACATACTAGTCACTGTAATCTTTTAAGAAGTTAAGCACATAAATAAATGAGGGTTATTCTGTAGATCTCAGGCAACAGATAATGCATACAATATATATTCTTGTAAATACATCACTGGTATTGAATTCACTTTACAGCATTGTCTTGTTTACCTTTTCCCAACAAAATTTAGGAAAGCTGCAGCTCAGTATTTGGATGAGTTGTAAATAAACAACCAGTACCTATGTTATTACTCTTTTTAAATGACAGCAAGCAGCTCTTTCTTCCAGCATAGGATTATTCTAATTCTAACATCAAAATTAATCAAACTCCCCTGGTTAATCAAAATTATATATTATCATCCTGATTGCAATCATCTATCAAAGATCATTTCCTCCTGCAGTTTATACAGTACGTAATCAGTGCAGAAGAATAACAAACCAAGTCTATAAGGCGAAAACACTAGTTGCTAATTGTGTGGTAAATAAAACCATGAAATAATCTGGCACTTCCTAGGCCTCCCACATATATATATCATGCCTTTCACAAACTCATGTGAAATCATTCCAAAGCCTTATTAACATATGCACAATTCCTTTGGTATTTGTTTGTTTGGTTTTTGGTTTTTGGTTTTATATCAATATCCCCATATAAAGATGTAAAACCTCCTGCTTAAGCAAGCTTAAGTCAGAAATTTGTTGAAGATTTAAGATACAAATTTGCTGAAGATTTCCAGAGAAACTTCATGTTTCCCTGCTGCTGCTTAGCTACTGACTCTGATCTTGTCCTTATTTGATTCCATGCTGTATCAGCCAGAATGTGTCTGTCAGGTTTATTATCGATTAGGAAATAAACCTGATGGTCTCAACCAACCAGAGACAGCAGTATTGAGAAACAGTGTTTTTATTTCAGATTCACTCAAAATATGAACATACTAGAAATATAGAAGGAGAAGAAGTCATTCAATATAGATGCCATGAGTTTTTGGGTTGGTTTCCAACATCTTCTCCACACTACGCGTGACCCAGTTAGAGCCCTGAGCTTTAACTCACAAAGTTAGAAGGCAACACATTTTTTTTACACAACATTTTAACTGAAATTGCCTCAGTTGGAACAGTATATCACAGAAATACAGCAAGCCACTGTGGAATTGTCTAAACATTTAGAATTAGCTGGTAAATGTTATGAGTATACTACTATAAAATACCTTGTGCTATTCCTTAAAGATTGATGACTAATTTTAGGTGGACTGTAGCCAAGAACAAAAAAATCTCAAAAATCTTTGTCTAAGCTTCTTAGAAGCAAAAGAGTTATTGCTCTATTTGTACCCACCAAGAGGCAGAAATGGATAACTGTGTTGTATGCTAATGTTCAGGTCACACATCTCTCAAGTGCTTGACGGGTTAACTTCTAAGGTGCCAGTTGGGTACTGATAACTCTAAAGGTCAGCCAGGGTTAAATCAGAAGCCATCGTCTAGCTTATAAATCAGAAGGAGGGAGAAAAGGAAAAGTCAGAACTGAAACCCCCCCTTTGTTATGAAAGACAGAATGTACTTGAAGAAAATAGGTCTTGAAGGAGCATTTTAAAGGCAGGAAAAGCCAATAAAGCTGACCTTGGTGATACATGTGTGATGCTGGAAAGGTGCTGTGGAAGTTTTGAATTCCCGAGTGGGGACGGTGTGTGCTCAGTCATGAGACTTCTCCAGTTTACATGGACATAACTTCAGGACATAAACCCCTTTTATCTGACATATCATGTTGCAACATATCAGAAGTGTATAATCACAACTCTTTGTTTGTGTTTTTTCAGAATTTTCTTTTCTATTCTCTTCAGATTGCATAATGAAGCAGACTAATAGACTCATTCTCCAATTCAAAGAGAAATTACTTGTGTAACAAGGACATGAAGTGCTATCTCAGTCTACATTGAAATTAACAACAACACAAAGATGCCTACACATAATTAAGTATTCAAAGGCCGAACATGTTAATTTATTTGATCTTTGTTAAAATTGCTAGGTTTTAATTGATCAATTACAGTTTTCAAAGGAATTATTAGGCTGGAATATATGAGGTAAGCTTTAAGGTTCCTGGAACTTTTGGAGATTTGACTTTTGGAAACAGGAAACAATGAATGAAGATGTAAACAATAACATTACATTAAGAAGGATTTGAAAATATTTCAAACACAATGGGCCTAGAAGGATCAACAAATTCAGGCAAAAGAGGTTTAGGAAAAGAGAAACCGAGAAGTAGAGAAATTTTGACTTTAGAAAAAATCAACAGAAATACCCGCACCTGATGACTTAAAAGATGTCTTCTTGTAAAAAAGGACAAGAACTATTCTTGAATGTTGCTTATCCTGATGAGATAAGCAATATAATGGGCAGTGGACAAGAAGCAACTTGTGGTTCTGAGACACCTATTCTAAAGTCCACAGGTAGAATAAAATTAAATTTTCTCCCCTCTTTATAACAGAAATCAGACTTGGAGTGGCAGATAGAATAGAAACAGATAGAAAATAAAATGAAAATTCCCTAGTTAGGATTTTGGACAGGGTTTGATTAAGAAAAAATATATTATGTATTATATACTATTATATTATTATATATATATTATTTTGTGTAACAGATTCTCACAGTCATTCCACTGGAGCTATATCTGACATATCTGTATTGGTCTTGGGCAATCTAATCTTGTAAATAAAATATATGGACTAGGAGGCTTGATAAACTAGTTCAAAAAAGCAAAAAAGAAATTACAAAACTTAGACCAAATGTAAAAATGAAATAAAAGTGACAAATATTATTTACAGTTTCAGGTTTTGGTAGACTATTTTAACTTGCCATCTGGAGATATAACAATATAAAAAGGCTTACATAATATAGAGAAATGTGCTTTAAAGATTCCTGCCTGTCGAAACACTATTCTTTCTTTGCAACACTTGTTGCTATGCCAGAAAACATTTTCAAGACACAGCATACAAATAGTGACTTGCAGACGTATGGGTTGAACCCAAAAGGTCATGTCAGTTTAATTTCATGGTAGGAGATGAGAAATTGCTGATGGGTCAGGGAAAACGGGATCTGAGTACTCATATCCATCAGTTCCTTGGGGTATATATAGAGGCTTTTTAATCCCATCTGTTTGTGGTAGCCAGAGCACAGGTTGTATGATCAGCACTTAGTAGCTGGCTTCTCTTGACACAAGCGTAATTCAAGTTTGGTGTTTTTATTTCATATTTTTGTAACATCAGCAGAATGGATCCAAGCTTTAAAGATATTCTTGACTTTTACTATCCTCATTTAAAATATAGCTGAGCTTAGAAAATATTTTCAAATGCATGCAGACTATGAGGTTGCAAGCAGAATCTGAATATACTGCCCGATGTCTCAGCCCAGTCCAAAGCCTATTCTCTGATCCAAAAATATGTTTTATAAATTTTTAGATTTCATTAAAAAACCCCAGTAATATGTGCTGAATTTTAGGCTTATAGGATTGGTCAAACGCAAATAAGGGAGAAATGCATAATAAGGAACTGAATTGGCTGAAAATGATGCAGATCATGCTGCTCTGATGCAACATTCAACATTGCTGAGAAGAAAATCATCAGTGAGCTTGATTCTTCATGAAAATCGTAGGGATTAGGAAAGAGGATATGAGTTCCTGGTTTTGTAGGAAGGACGTAGATGGATCAGGGAGAAAGAGAACGCAGTGACTATTTCCTACTAATTTCCAACATTTTCCTACATTCTATATTTTTTTCCTCTCCATGAATATTATTGTATTTTATTTCTAGATAATATTTTTATCTGAGAGTATTAAATCCCCTTAGAAAGCCAAGCATTTCTTAAAGCAGCCTATAATGTAGATATTTTATATCCATGAAATATTTTGAAATCAAAGGGAATATCATTGTCATTCTAAGCTTTTCAAATTTATGAAGAGTTAAAAATTTAAATTCACATGAAAGCACTTAACGGTGAAGTGTAATTTTTTGATACACTAAAAAAGTTGTAAAATCATGCTGCTTACTCAGGTATATTTAGCGAAACGAATGTAAACATCTTGGTCTCAGTGAACTGCTTAAGACAGTGAATTAATGACAGATGAGAAAATAGACCACAGGTTCTTCAGGCATCCAGTTGTTTCTCTGGGTTAAATAAAAGCATCTTTCTGCTTGACACAACAATGAATTTCAAATGTAAAAAGTCCTGGTGTTAGCTTACCATGAGGCATCTGCTGGATGCAAAATGAGCAGCTTACTTCTATTATTCTAAACTGATCTGGGAGGAAGAAATCAAGCCAGATTACACAAGTTGTGTGCTCTCATTTACATAACTGTAACTCATTAGAAAACTGTGCCACAGTAAACCAGATGTCTTAAGATAGCTAAGATCTGATTATATTTATGGCACAGAGAATAAAAAATTAATTATAGAAGTCCGTGACTTCCTTGCAAACACTGCTCATGGGAATAAAGGGGTAAAATCCTACATCAAAGAAATGGAAAAACATAATGGGGAGAGCAGGCTTTATGAGACTAATTTCCCAGGGTGTACTAATAGGTATGAGGGTGAGGGTGACAGAATTCTATCTAGTCGTCTGAAAAAACCATACAACTATTTGCTAAAAGGGATTTCATTCCTTTCCAATTCTAAGCTTAGACAACATCTATCACAAGGATAAAATTAAATAAACTCCCAACTTTGTAATTAGGCCTGAAACTAAAATATTTTCTGGAAGTTTTGCATCTCATAATTTGTGAGGTTCTAGAACAAGATGACAGAAACCTTAGCTTCCTTGGTTCATTGTCCACAATAAGGATTTCATGGTCACAGGAGGAGCAGCAATGCCCACTACCATGGGCATCCGGGCTCACAGTAGCCTCCGCTTACCATTTCACACCATGCGGCCCTCACAAAATAGGAGCCCATATTACTGTTTCTTACCCCTTCTCCTTTGCAGTTTCCTTGCCAAAACCTTTCCCTTTATTAATCTTTATTAATCTCACTGTGAGCTTTCCAGACCACCCTCTCATGTCCTACACTCTTCTCTCACAGATGATTTCCACTGGAAATTCCACGTATAAGCCAGCACAATGAGTTCATCCATTATCTCCAAAAAGTCCCTCATTGCTGAGCAAGTGCTGAGCAAGTGCTTAGCTACCAAAATCGTGACAGAAAAAATGTGGACATTCTCCACCATAACATGTTCTTCTCACTGTCACTCAGGCTGTGCTTACACTACCTTTCATTAGCTTTTCTTTCTCTTGTTGTGCTGCCCGTCCTGAGCAGAGGGAGATGCAGAAACTCTCCTGAGCAAGCTGGGCTTAGCACATCATGCAGGCATGGTTTATACTGAGCTTTATTGCTGCCTGTCTTGTTTTCCCTCAGACTGCCTTTATATCCTTTGGCATTTACCACAACGGACTACTGTGTGGTAACATGGCCACCAAAGGTTCATTCAGATAACAAAAAAGAGCTTTGCAGTAGCTCGGAGTGCATGAACAATGGTCCAGGAGCATTGTTCCTTTGGTTTCTTGTGATCACAGAAAAAAGAGATGAAGATGACCCTTTGGAGTATCTTATCATCTTTCAATACCAGAGAGATGGACAGATGTTCCTGCGTCACATTTACCAATCTACTCCAGTTGTATATATTTCATATTTCTCTCAGACAGTTAACAAAATCACCATCATAGGAAATTTTTCTTGGTATTCAGTCTTAAATTTCTTTACTTAATATCATTCAACTTCTTTACATAATAAGCTTAGGAAGCTATAAAGAGAGAAAGAGCTCTTGCTGGACAAACAGGTTTCTGCACAACATTTTCAGCTCCATCAGAGAAGTTGTACCATTGCTCTTGGCCCTGGTGACATATGCAGTAATTGGGGAATATTTCACTTGCTCTGACAGAATGAATCCAATACTATGTGTGTAATATGAAGGTGATTAGAGAAGAGAAAAAGTTAGCTATCCACAGGACAAAGCATCTTTCTTTTTCTTTGCATTAATGTGAGATCTTCTGCAATTGGTATAAGATTTATTTGTTATTAATAGAGTAAGGAATTCCTATAGGCATTAAACTGTCCCTCTTAAAATGCATTTGGTTGAATTTTATTGTCAGTAGTACCTATGGCAGTATACCTGGAGATCTCAAAAATCAAAAACCAAAAATCAAAAATATGTTCTGAATCCCTTCATTTTCCTTCCCCTCCCTCAGGTAAATATGACACATATGTTTTCCCTCTGATTCTCCTGAAGTTTTCTGTTTATCGTAACCAGTATATAATCTGGCCATAAATTCTTGATACAGAGCACCTGATTCAGGTTTAGAACATCTTTTGGTCTCATGCCATCATTCACTACAAATGCCTACTGCTCCCATAAAAATAGGCAACATGCTTTCTTTTCCCCTGTATATATTAAACTCCCTTCAGACAAATAAAATTATTTAGGCAAATATTCTGAAAAACTTGAATATCATCATCCCTTTTTTTATCTGGAGAATTTATGTATTACAAAATATTTCGATTATCAGTTAAAAATAGTCTTGGATAAGCTGTGCTGTGTGAAAGACAGTCCATATAACCTGGTGTGCTGGCAGTAGTCAGAAGCTGATGGTCCAGAAAGGTACATAAAGAGCGCAAGAGATTTTCTATACCTTGCCAACTGCCAGAGATATGGATCACAGGAATTTTCCTGAAGCGAGGTCATATCCCCATCAGTGCATCTTGCACATAATAATCCCTACTTACTTTCCCTCAAGAAGATTGTCTATTTTGGGTTTTTAACTCATTCATGCAAGCATAAACAACCTGTTTATGTCAGTGATTTGCAGTAAACACCGTTGCATATTGTTGGAAAAAAAAAAATTCCTTTAAACTTCCAAAAGAAACACTAAACTTTTATGCTTGCATCCTTCTCCCTGCAGCTTCTGTTTTGGGAAAATATATTATTTTTACAAGTTATTAATGACTAGTCTCCCTCTCTCCTCATCTGTTAAATAGCTCTTAATTCATACACAAGAATTTCCGTAAGTTCAGCATTTTACTGGCTTTTTCCATATCTTTCTAGCTCTATTTTATCTACTTTGAAAGAACTGAAAGCAATACTCTGGATTTTGCTTCAGTCAGAAGTGCACTTCTGTTGTTCATTTCTCATTTCCTTTGCTAATAATTGCTGATGCTCAGTCTAGGATTTCTTTCTCTTTTTTTTAACATTGCTGACTTTTCAGCTGAGAGTGATACACCATATAATTTTCTTAAGCAAGTAATAAAAAACCCCAACTATTTTAGTGCTTCACAGGACTGGTTTCACCTGTGTGCCTTATTTTGCACTTACAACACTGGATTTCACTTGCCATTTCATTGCCAAGTCAGTCAGTACAAGACTAACTCATGACAGTTTTAGTTTTGGCTATTGTGAATCATTTTTTGTCATCATCAAACTTTGTCAGTTCACTAGTATTCCATTTTACTGAGCAACATATATTCTAGCACAGATCCAAATAGGATCCCACTGGTAACTTATCTTGTGGAACAACTTTCAGTTTGAGTCAGATATATCACAAATTGCCCCTTTCTTGGTGTTCTGCAATGGAGATTCAAAACTGCCTGCATATTCACCAGAAATGGTGAGCAGCACGATTAATGCCAGACACAAAGAAATTAATTTTCAGCAAGAAAAGATTTGAAGGCATTGAAGGACCTTGTGCCCTCATTTCATGTGCAGCATCTATCTGGTGCTTCAGTGTGTGATTTTGACCTGTGTTCCCCTGAAAGGGAAGTTGATTCAAGCTCACCAGTGGTGTGCCTGTGTGAGTACTACTGGACTTCATATGTAGACATAAGGAAATTTTTCATCAAAAAAAACTCCTCCTTGGTATTGCATTGCTACCCTTGCTACAATTGCATTAGTAAACATTCTAAAAAGAAAAACACTTAATAATAAAAAAAAAAAGGATATTGTTGATGGTAAATGTTTGATAAGTCTTATTTCCTCCTTCAACAAAGTGGAAAGCCTCATGTGTAGAGAAGAAGCAGTATATGAGAACAGCTGACTAGGCAGCTGCCTAGAAGAAGGAAATTTAGGAGATTTTGTTGTCCACAGGCTGACCACAGCATTGGGCTTTTCGTGAAAAGGAAAAGCATGTAACTGATTTGAAACTAAGTACAGTTTCTGTGAGTAGTCACAAAATCTCAGCTGTAAGTCCTGGTTTTAGAGTAGCACTTCCAGAAGGGTTGGTGAGGACAGAGGAGCAGACGGAGCTCAAGTCTAGTGAGTATGATGCTCAGGGAGGGATCAAAAGAGGGGAGCTGCTAAACCTAAGGATGAGAAGACTAAACACAGATGTAATAAGGGTGCAGACTACACTGTTAGCCAAGAGGGGAGCAAGCTGCAACTCACAGGAAATATGATGAGATTTACACTTAGTCTGTAATAGGAGGTTTGGTTGTTGTTATTATTTTTTTTTTTAATAAGGAAAAAATTCCTGGAAAAAACGCAAACACTGTGACTGGGGAATTTTACGAGTTGTTAGGCAAATATCTATCAAACCCCCAAAAATTAATGTGTCTTTGGCAAAAAAAGTGATCCAGGCTTCTAAACTCTGCTCCAACCTAGTGCTCTAAACTTGTAATACTGAAGAAGGAGAGGGATTTCTTTCCTCTCTTAAAACCCATATTTAAGCTAACCATTTCCTTAGAGACACTCACAGAGAAAAATTAATAGAGATGTTCAAAAATATCAAGTGCTTAATATTCTGAAGCTCTTTAAGAGCTATGGGTGTGTTCACGTTAGACAAGAATATCATCTATATTATATTATCTATACATTTGCACTTGTGTTTATATTATTTCTTATGCAAAGCAAACTAGTGATTTAAAATTGTTTTCCTTGATGTGAACTGGTACTTGTACTTTTTAACCAAGTGTTTCTTAGCTCTTACCAGCACTAGTTTATCATCCTCTGGTCAGAAGTATTTCACTGTGTCAGAGAATTTAAGTAAAATCAAGTACATTGAAATAGGCTTGAACGTGTCTTCTGGAATCTTTGGAACATCATAAAAATTTAAGTCCACATGGCGATTGTGTCTGTTATAAATGGAAGAAGAAAGAGCCAAAACTGTACACTTGAGATTCGTTTACCTTATTAACAAAATCTGAATTACTTAAAAAGGAAAGAAAAAAGAAAAACACTTAAAGCTGTTGAAAGCATGCATTTCAAAATGAACAGAATCATAAAACTAGGCATCAAATCAAATCTCACTTTTTCTTTATTATTTTGTTTTAATAATGAAAAAGGTAAAAGCATTGTGTTAAGAGGTTTTTTTTTAAATTAAAAAAATCAGCAAAAACCAACCAAACCAAACCAAACAACAACAACAAAAAAAAGCACCCCAACATCAAACTCCCATACTCGGAAAGTGCTGATTCAGGTTTCCCACTATCTTTGTTTTGTCCCTGATGCAGTTTTGCAAGTATTTTTACTTTCTTCTCCCTCTGTTCCTTATATACCTGACTCCAAGTAAAGTATTGTGAAATTTCATTATTGATCATTAAAATATATTCCAGTTCTTAGAAGGAAGGTGCTGTAAGAGGCAAAGCATTGTTATTTTTTCATAATGTGCCGTGTACTTCCTCTTTTTTTACTAAAGAACATTATAGCAATTTTGTGTCATCAAAGACGTACAGGGCTGCAATGTTTTCCTATTCAGTAAAACAAGGAACTTCAACACCATTAAAGCTGATCCTTGCTTCTGATCCTCTTCTGACCAGATTTTGGCAGCACCCCTTGAAATATCTGGCAATCTGTCAGGCTGTTACCACTTCAGAAGTACTAATTTTCCTTTTAGATGAGGTGCAGCATTAGTCATGTATTTTCTTTGTTACAGCAGATGTAGAACCCAGCAGCCAAGTGATCAACACACGCCCAGGCTTTGCCCTGCTGCAAATGTTTCAGTTATCAAACATATGGTCTGATGTTGTGAGCCTTGCTTAAATGTTGTAGCTGAAATCAGCTGTGCAAGAACACTGAAACCAGGGAGGACTCGGCTCGCTTTTGGATAGCAGGATTTCACACAGCCACCTGCAAAATGCTTTCTGTGCAGCTGATACAGACATTACTACTGAGTTGCAGATACTGACAGACAGATGTTGTTTTACATAGTGCTCACAATCCCTCTCAAATATTTTAAATGACAGAAAAGCACCTACAAGAGAACAAAAGGTAATGAAGGCTTTAATGTGACAATGAAAGTGCTGTAGTTCCAAGGAAACTATAAGTCAAGAATCTCAAAATATTTTGAAAAATGTTTAACTTTCAGAAACCCTGTGAGAAAGTTACATGGTATATTGCAGATACCTTTTCCGCTATTTAACAAAAGACTCCTTCACTCCAAAGTCCTTGTCTCAGTATATAAGGCAATCCTGAATACACAATAGTGAATGGAGAGGAACTATAAGAAGAAATGACAACTGATTTCAAATCCCTTTCAGTTCTGCTAAACTGCCATTTTGAAGTAGTAAAGGGGACCTGTGACGACAATAAATAATTCTCCAGCAGCAATCTGGGAGCAGAACAGAAACATTTTATCCTTTATTAAGAATAGTTTCAAAGGAGCACAACCTAGTTTAATGATAGTTTTCTCTATATAGTTGCTAGAGCTACACATCACAGGCCAATTTCTCTTAGATCCTTTGAACAAAGTACAGAAGACAAGTCATGTCTCAGCTTAATTTGTCAGGAAGCTACCTTCTTTTTCTATTTTATTCTCTGGAATTAATAACGCATTACCCACTCTAGATCACTATTTCCAGATGTTTTTCCAAGCACAGACAGGTTACGTATGCCTGAACACATCTTCTTTAAAGGAATTACATGTGTAACCTTAAGGCAATGCAATCCTGAGAGGAAGATTAACCTTTAGTTGCATTTACATTATTTTTCGAGCATGACTAACCTTTTATTTGGAAGTATTAAACAGGAGGAATTGGACTATTTACAGATGGACAAAACCTGCTGATTGAAAGCCAAATTCTGCTCTTGCTGGAATTAGTAGGACTTTTGTTAAAGACATAAGTAAAAGATCAGTTATTCCTCTTGTGCTTAAACTTTGATTTTCACAGACTCTCGAGGAATCACAATTTAAATCACTGTCAAAAGGAGTGAAGAGACTCACAATCTCTGAAAACAGGGACTGCTTCACTCAGGTGAATTTTTTCCCTTGTCTTCACACTATATTATGACCAGGACATATACATATTATATTATATTATATATTTTATATATAAATATATACAATTATGTTACATGTTATTATAATATGTTAATCAATTAAGCAATATAGTTATATTATTATATAACAATATAAATTATATAATATATGTATACATATATATAATATTATATTATGACTAGGATATACCAATGAAAATACTTTCTACACTTTAGCTGCAACTGGATGTACTTACAACAGAAACACAAAGCCCATGGACACATCTTTTCTCTCTTATTCCTATTTTTTTCATTCAAATTTATCAACCAAGCAAATTAAAAAAAAAAAAAAAAAAGATGTTTTTTGGGCCCAAGATTTACAGTACAGTAGGTAAAAAAACAGAAGAGAGATTTGTAAAGCCAAATGTTGCAATAAATACAATTATATTTGATTACACTTCAGAAATGATGGTTCTGTGAACATTCCTCATTACATCAAATGAGATGCTCTTTACCTGGCTGCAAGTAATGGGGATTTATGGCAGAGGACAGAAGCAAGATAGTCAGTAAATTTTCCCCTGGCTTATATCCATGTTGTTCTTTCCCCATGAAAGATTTGGTGTTTTCTGAGAGATTTTTCTGGTGTGTGAGTTGGATGCTGATAGTCTGTTCTTGAAAGAAAATATAAAAAGAATCCATTTCAATTCTTTCTGTGAAAAAGCCAGAAGTGGCTATAAAAGATCAGCCAGTGTCAGGTCTTTATTTGGTGGAGTCTTGTGTAGTTAAAACAAAGGTTTCAAATTTGCATGTGAAGAAGTAATTTCTTTTTCCCTACGTTGGCAAAAATCTGCTAATATTCTTTATGTTGGTGATTCCAACAAGCAAAAAGCTTCATTTTAAACTTCCAAATATTGACAAGAAAGGAACCTGTCTTCTCTAGTAATTGAATAGAAAGCAGAATACCAAGCAGAAATTGGTAATAAGGAAAAGGATATCCTGTAATCAACTTAGGTTACATTTCTATATGGTATAATACAAAAAATGTAAGACATTAAGACAAGGACAGGAAAGAGGTCCTGGAAGATCTTACGTGAAAACCTTTGAGAGGGCTTCAACATAACTTTACATACACAAGTAATTCAGGATTCTAGTCACTTCATGTTTCTGATCTTTTTAACTATACATAGCCATTTTTCAGGCTTGTCATAGTTGATGGTTTAGCTAAAATTTGGTACAGTTAATTAATGAGTTGGGCACAGATTAGCCCTGGAACTGTTCTGGTCTAAGAGGTTTTTTTGCCACAGGTATAGGATATGATCTCTTCAGAGACAAATGCTGTCAGGGTGTAGTTGGTAATGTAATTTTAAATACTCTATTTAAATAATGTCTTGATATTTTGTATGGCTTCTCCTTATCCTATGTCTCTGAAGCACCATGAAACACTTCAGCTGCATCCTTTCCAGGGAACAGTGAAATCTACTGTGAATAGGTGTACAAGAGGTAACAAGATGGTCTGTGCTATTCCTCCAAATGATATGTTCATGGGCTCTAAAGACTGAATGCAAAGCCTATCACCTTTGAGAAGCATGGGTGAAAGCCCCTGCTGTATACTCTTTAGTGCCAGATTATGTTGTGTCTCCCTGTCCTTGCTGTTAGAGAAATTGTGACTGCACTAGATGAGGAAAAATGCTTGTTTTCCACCCAGTACTCCATTTATTTAAGATGAGCATATTTGGGGTAACTCAAGATAAAATTACAGGTTTAACTTCTTCTGAATTATTCAGCTGTGAAGTAACCCACAATAATATGCTGTGGCAATGTGACGGATATGAGATTTCCCTTCTGTAGAGGACACCAATATCTGCTCAACAAAACAAGCAAAGGATTTTGTTGAAACACTACAGAGTTCTTTCATAGTATGTAAAAGGAACACACCAGATAAATTTTAATATGACTTCCACTGGTGCAATGGACTACTATTGATTTGGAAAGCTTATTGAAATGTAACGAAGGATCATGCTGCTAATAAGGAACAGTTTATAGTGGCGTTAACACATCAATATTTCATCAGGGCTTTAATTCTAATGTCTGTTCCAAGGGCTGGATGTAGAATTAAAGGCAGTTAATGTGCTTGATCCTTTTTTTCCCCTCCCTTCCTTTTATAGAAGATTTGAAGATAGCAGAGAGGATGTGTCTGTGTTGTAATGCACATCATGTTTGCATGCTTTCCTGTCCTGTTGATTTGGGGGAATCTGTTATCTTGAACGGAGGATTTGGTGATTTCAGATTTAGTGCTATACAGATGATCTAGCTAAAGTCTTCATCTTTTCATTGCTATATTTTAGTAACTTATTGCTAACTTTTGTCTTGTCATAAATTCTGTTAACATCTATGATTTAAATACTCACTTTGTTGTCAAGTGTGCTGTGCCAACATAAACATAAAGGTATGGAATGGGTTCTGAATACGTGTCAATGTAGGTACAGCACACATTCTGTACACTGGTTCTATGTGTTAAAACATTATGTTTGCTTTCACAATTAAAACAAAACATGCTTTCATGTTTGTTTTCATTATTCTTTACTGTGAGGGTGGTGAGGAACTGGAACAGGTTGCCCAGAGAAGCTGTGGAAACCCCATCTCTGTCAGTGTCCAAGACCAGGCTGAGTGGGGCTTTGAGCAACCTGGTCTAGTGAAAGGTGTCCCTGCCATGGAAGGGGTTGAACTGAATGATATTTAAGGTCTTCTCCAACACAAACCATTCTGTGATGACAGAAAGTCATTTTAGTAATTTTTTAATAAGATCTGTGAGTTTTCACTCCTTGAGGAAGACAGTCATTGCTTCAAGGGGTTGGATCTTTATATAACCTAGTGAACCTGAAAGTTATAAATGTAAGTCAGGATCCTGTGAATTTGCCTTAGTCCAACATATCTACATTTTAACTGAACATCCCTTTCGGGAAGGAAAGTTAAATGTGATCATGTGGGAAGCACTGCATGTGTGCTTAATGAGGAAAGTTTAGAACTGGTGTCTGGCAGCTCCTAGAAAAATATTCCCAAACTAGAATATGGAGAAAGTCCTCATGACTCACTCTAACTTTTATAAGCTTAGGTAAGAAGAGGGAAACTTTCGGGTAGGAAAGTAAAGTGTATCTCATCTTAAATACAGAAAACTTCTGTTTTGTTTTTTTAAAATCTGCCTTTTAGCAATTTATCCTGAATGAAAACAAATTGACTTGTTATCCTCCCACTGGTATTAATTGAGAGTTACTGTAGGAGGATCAGGGTCTGGTTTATGACTTGACAAATGTTCTGCTGTGTTATCAAAAGAAGATAACACTGTCTAATTCTGCCCTCCCTTAACAACAACTCACAACATAATTTTCTCAAACCTTCTACTTCTGGGGTTTCATTTAGACATTAGGATAACAGCTGTCTTAGAGGGCTCCTTGTCTGTGTTTTGTTTGTTTTGAGACTTTTTGATCAATTGGTTAGTAGCCTGAACAGGTAACTGTAAGGTGACTGAAATTGTTTGTGTAGGTTAACACTGCTCTAATTAGAAACTAATGTTTATCCTCTCCTGTTATTTGGTCGAACATCAAAACATCACACTAAATTTTTTGTGCTTTTCATCTGGCCTTTTGAACTCCTTGAATGACTGAAGAAAATAAAACATGTAATTGTCAGATATTTAAATGTAATGTAACTCCAAATGGAGGACCTGCAGAGCCCTACTCTGTGGAACATCAAGTCTCTGTGTGTGTGTAAATAAGCAAATAAAAATAAGTAGCAGGCTTGTCGAGGGGAAGGAGAAAGGGATGGAGGAGGAATAAAGTTATTCCTGACATTTAATTTTAAAGCATAGTATTATAGAATATAAAATAATATTATTTTATTTGCTATGTTTTCAATAATATGTCAAAAGGCTTATCTGATCAGATTTTGGTGAAAAAGGGTGATCTAAGCCATAGACTTTAATTTAAGTCACATTTCACTGCAGATGAGGATACAACAAGCAGTGAAGAATGGGATATTTTGAGGGCTCTGTCAAAAGGTTCCATACTATAGGTCTCCTATTCCTATTTCTGGATATCAGTGGAAAATTCAGCCTAAATTACTAATTTATATGTGTGTATTATGTTAAGTTTTATTGTTCTGACAGTAAACCAACACCAGAATATCATTGAGCCTACTTAGATCAGGTCTTTGGTTACATCCTAACTACAAGGCCGGTTTCTTACAATGCTTAAAACCCTACTTTTCACAATGGAGCTGGTCCTAGTGGGATCTTGAAGATAAGAGCTTGCATCCTCCTTTTAGATCTGAAGAGGAGCTGATAGCTGGCATGTTGCAATTAGCATGTTATTTTCAGTATTTGGGGCTAAACAAATGCTCATTGAAAAGCTGCATGGATTGGGAACAAAAGAGTGACAAGAAAAGTGTAAGGACAGGATTTTAGTAGAAAAATAATGTTGTTGTCATTGGTGTATTACCTTTGGCATCCTTCATTAATAAAAGCATCCTGCTTGCAAACTGTGTTTTCTTCATACTTTTCTACTTGAGACTCTGTGTCCTTAGCACAGCACTGTAGAAGAGACTTCATGAATTATAACTGATAAACCTTGGCTTTATACAACTATAACAACTTCAAAGAACTACTGCAAGTTCAGTGGTTGCAGCGTGGGGAGAAAGAATTTGTACATATGTGGCCAACCTGAGAGTATAATAGATGATTAGTACAGTTTTTAAAATGAATAAATGATATATTCCTAAGGCAGCTTCCATTTAGTAAGTGGAAAATAATAGATAAAACAGAAGTATTTTGGGCTTTTGAATAATTACTTATTTATCATAGGCCCCGATGAATGATTTTTACCTTGTTTAAATGGAAGACCAAGAGTTTGCCAAATTCACGGCAACTTGTGATAAAATCTGCCTGAGTATTTCAGATGTACTGTGTTCCTAATGTCCCATTAATATTGCTTCAGTTACAGATAGCTGCTTAGATATCTTTGTGCCTCCACAAGAATACATCACCAGGGGAAAAAACTTTCATGTGAATGTATCTGTATGACTCATCTGAGGAAATCTTAAAAAAAAACCAGAGGGAAATGATGGCTGAACGTTGTCAACATTCAATTTGTGATTTAAACCTAATTTTTACTTTCTATAAGTTTAAAAGCTGTGTGTAAGTTTAATATGAGAAATTCAGCTTTCACTGAAAATGATACAAAAAAAAAAAATCAATCTTCTCGATTTCCCAAGACATTTTTCAGATTACAAGAAATTTCAAGAATTTAAATATAGTGTGTCCTTTAAACTTTTAGAAGTTGCATTAATGACTGAATTTCTAGAACTCTCATTTTTTAAGTTTTCTCTGTAAAATGGGTTATTTACTTCTTCCTTTCTGTAGGGAAAATGAAAATTCTTATGTGCAATATGGAGAGGTTTTATAATGTTTTTCTGAACAAGATCCTTGACTGAATGTACTCACCTCCCTTTAAAATTACCTACCTGAGCTGAATTACTAAAATCTTTCTTGGAGAGCATCCCTTTTTTTAAGTCTGAGAAAAGTTAAAAACTGAGCAATAGCATGTTGGTTTTTCTGTTGCTCTGAATGGAACTGAAGAGATACCCACCCATTTACCCACCCATACTCACCCATAATGAGTGGACATCATGATTTTAACAACTGGAAGCCTGGGATCCAAACGTGAACATCTTAGCTATTATTTTTTACAGTAATCAGAACAGGGAAAGGAAGATTGTTTTTGGGAAGAGAAGCAGACAACTTTGCTAAGTGAGCCCAAATTAAGGTAGGGCTTGATTCTGCAAACAACAGGACTTTGTATAGTGTACTTCAATTCACTAATAACCATTGGTTCTTTTTGATAAGGTTTTGAGAATCAGTGTAAATTTTTTGGTCATATTATTTCTTCAGAAACTCTAGGAATTTTAGCACAGTTTCTATGGACTCTTTGGAGAACTGAGACAAGATCACAATTACTGAAGGTATAGTGTCAGACAGGAAGAAACCAAAGGGGCTTTCTCTGACACTGAAGTTACGCTGAGGACTATTTCAAAGAGTTGGAAAAGAGAGTTTGTGCTCTGAGTGCAGCAGAGGAGCAAATGGCTCTCAGCAGAAGTGTTTTTTCTGAACTGAAGATTGAGTCTCTGAGTTCTGCATTTCAGTAGCAGGTTTTAGTGTGTCATTTTGGATTGTTATAAGAATGTGATCTTGGTCATGATAAAGAGAGCAAGTCAATCTTATTTTATTAAACTTAGCAACAGTAATATCTTCTAGCATGGTATCAGACAATCTCTATTTAGGATTATGCTTTTTTGCCATGGACTCTGAGTGATCAGGAAGGCATTAGGCTTGTGTATTTGTGGCAACTTTAGAAACTCACAATTTTTTCTATATTAGAAAGTAAATCTGAAAAAGGAATGAATTTATGTGAACACCACCAGTGGCAAAACAACAAAATCATGGTATACTATCTATGGATTAATAAAGCAGTAGACAAAGCAAGAACAGACCAAAACATCTGTGGTTGCTATTTCATCAAAGTTCATTGGGAAAAGTCTCAGACAGTTTGAACATGCAGTTTCTTAGACCAGATATTTTTATTTTTAATCATAGATATTTCATGCAGATTTTAAATACTTTAAAAAAAACCTAAAAGATCCTGAATGGGCATTGTTTTCTAGTACCTGAAAAGTTACCTATGTATACTTTTGTCTTGATATTCTTCATCTCAAAAAACGTGGTATTTTTTTTCTTTCATTCTTCCTTTTTTAACAATAATCTCTATATTTATGTTTATTTATTCATATGAGTGTAATGAACTTGCCAAATTACTAAAAAGTAAAAATTTTCAGGGAATGGACTGTGTTTAGATATTTCTTGTTTAGAAAGCTAAAATGGAGCCCCTTATGATCTCCCACCTACACAAATACTGAATAAGAACAAAACAATCAAGCAATAATAGCAATTTTATCTGACATGTAAAAAAATGGTAACTCCTAATTCAGTTTATAATAGTGCGCACTAAATCAGTTTATAATAGTGTGCACTACAACTGGATGCCCTCAAATAGGACATAAACAGTAGTCTGTTAGAAAGCAAATTATAAAAGTGTTTTTTAAAAATAAAATATACCATAAAACTGCAAAATGGAAGAGCTTTTCTTGCTGTAATCAGGCTGTCACATTTTTGTAATACTGGTTAGTAAAACCTGAGTTTCAAATACAGTAAGAAAAACAATAAGCATTTTCATCCTGTATTATTCTATTAAAATTAATTCCATTAATTTCATGATTATAATTAATATATCTTGACAGGAATGAAGTTAAGAAAGAGTTGAATGTTTTAACCCTTCTCTTCATCAGTATCATATTCTCTCACCTAGGAATAAGCATATTTTCTTTATTTTCTATACATCTTAGTTTTGTATTTTAAATCCTTTCTTGGATGTAAATTCATGTCTTAGGGCTGGAGTTTAATTTATTATTTCTTTCCTATAAGCCTGAGTTACTTCTTTGCTGTTTCCTTTTTTTTTAATGTGTTTTCTCAGTCTTTAACTTCAGAAAGCTCAAGATTTCCTAATGCAGCCCTATTGATCTCTTTCTAGCATCCTTGTCTTTCTCCTAATGTGGGACAGTCTGCCATTGCTGAGTATGGTTTCTTTCAATACCTGTCACGTCTGCTACAGCACTTTATTCCTTACAATGATGTCCCATGTCCTTAACAATGAGTTTTCTCAGGTCTTTGAGGTCTACTTTTTCTCCATTGTCTTCATTTCACTATCACTTCTTTCTAGCCATAATATCAGAAACAGTATTGAATATAATTTCTACTGTTATTCTAGCAATTTTGATCAAAATTTAATATAATATAGTTCATGTTTTTATAATTTTCTACAGCTTATGATAAGGCTGATCCCAAGATTTTCCAGGATCCTCTCAAGTTATTGGAACCTGGCTTTGCTGTCGATATTCTATAATTAAAACTTCCTGTTATTACCACGTCCTACTTTGTGAATAATTCTTGTAGTTGTTTAGTAGAAAAACTGAAACACATTATTGAGCTCTTTCTTGAAGACATATTTCTTTAGTAGGACTTACCATTATATCCTCCTCCTTTTCCTTCATTATTGTCACGGTGAGAGAGGTGAGCACAATTCTTTTTTTTGTCTTCCATATCTATATTTTCTTAGATACTTTTTTTTCATTCTAGGTCAGACTGTTCTTGTTATGAATGTTCCTTGACTGTTCTCATTCTCCAGTGATGATTAACAAAACAGAATCTGTTGGCAGAAATGAAGGGGAATCTATTTAATAGTCTTCTTGAAACCAAAATAAAAACGTCCCCTGCTTTCTTGGAATACTGTAAACTGGCTTCAGCTCCTGGCAATCAATCTTATGTATTCAATAAATCAACCATAATTCCTGATATGGCAAGTAAAATTCTGCAATCTCAAAACCCAGAAAATGTGCCCCATTACAAAACCCAGAAACCTAGTTGTCTCCACAGACATGAAAGATGCTCTTCCAGTTTCTCCATGTCATGCACTCACAAATGAGTATTGTGTCCATTAGCTTTGAATGCATTCATGGATAAATAAGGGTTTTGAACTAATCTGTACACAAAGCTGGCTTGGCAGGGTTTGGAGGTTTAATTGAACTTCATATTAATTTACAATTAGTTTGTTTTGTTTACTTTCTGATGGCATTAGCAAACATATTATAAAGGAGGTACAAATAAAATTTGTGCCAATTACATATGAGAATAATTGGATTTTATTAATCCAAGAATTCATGCAATCAATTTAATTATTGGTGCTCTTAGTTCAGATACCTCATTATTCCTCACACTAATTAATCACAACCACTAATGAGTAGTTTTGAAATGGGACCGTTTACTCATTTGTCCTGAATGGAAGTTTTCTTAAACAATCATTGATATTTACTTTAGGGAAACAAGCAAGTTTTCTGAATTAATTTATTTATATGTTTTCAAAAAATTACTCTGAAAGATAACAGTATCTTTCTTGGTTCAAAATAAGAAATTTAAAAGATTATTATTCCAGCCCTGTCTGAGTTTGAGCAAACAACTCATATATTTCAAAATGCTGTTATTTGGCAGGGGTAAACGAACATCAAAATGTGAGATTAACAAATGCTATAAATAATCATAGGGTTATGAGGAGGTATTTTCTGAATAACCATAATAGCTTTGGAGGCTGTCTCCCTCCTCTGTCTCGATATGTTCGGTCTGGAAGCCCATTCCAGTTTTTATGGTGTCATGTAGAAACAACACACTAAACATGAGAGTTAGCAAGCAGGGTATTACAGAGAATATCCTCCCTCACAGAGATGTAAGAGACAAAGCATTTTGAAAGGCAGACATTTTTTCTGGTGGAATAAAATGCACAGATGATTTTGAAGATTATTCAAAATGTGAATATGGGAAATGCATTTGGATTTTAACTGACAAGGCCAAAACAAGGAGGATAAAGCCAGAACTGGCTGGGAAAAAGTTTCTGATGGACAGGATGTTACAATATTGTGGAGGTTGAAGAAACAGTGATTAAGAGAATGATGTCAAAAAAAGACCCAAAACAACCTCAGGAAATAACAAAGACAAGGAACATAATTGTAGTTGTAAGCCTGCAAAATAAAAAGCGGCTCCCAAAGGAGCTGAGGAAAAAAACGTCTCTGTATGAACATATTTAAGAAAATGCAAAAATGTCAGAAAGTCAAGCAGAGAGGCAAAAAATAATGACAGAAAAAGCAGTGTGAACACCAAGGTCAGAAAAGGAGTTGGAAGGGGGAGGAGGTGCTCCAGACAGAGAAGAGATTCTCCTTCAGCCCATGGAAGAGAGAACAGAGGAGATGGTATTTCACTGCAGGCCCCAGATGAGAGACACCTAAAACTGCAAGCTATTATTTTTTAATTTAAATTTAATACAGTTATAGCAGAACTGAAGTCCAAGTTCCACAGAAGACACTGTGAACTATAACTTGCCACCCCACCTCACTTTCTCAGCTGGAAAATATATTGCAAGCACAATAGCCTCCCAGTAGTTCCCCTAGCATTTCAGACTTAAAACATAATTCAAATGATATCTCACTAGAAAAAAAGAACAACAAAAACTAAAAAACAACAAACCTAAATCTTACAATGACAAAGAGAAAAGGACACTGTATTCTATGACTCTTAGGAATCAAAAATAATGCTTTGTACTCCAGAAGGTGGAACTTGCCTCTGGGAAAGTCGTTGCAACTCTTTTTAGATAAAAATCAATGTTAGGAAAAAAATATCAAATTTTGGAATAGTCAGGGCCTGTGAGAATGATAATGAACTTTGGCATCCAATTAGGTAGGGAATATCTGAGCCCTTCAAAGCTCCATTTATGTATAAACTAGATCAAAGTTCTCTGTCAACTGTCTTTGAAGAAAAGCATTTACAATTCCTCTTTTCCTTCCTGCCCTGCCTTCTGATTTTCCCCTCCTACTTTCAGGGCACTGACAACCTCTGCTGGCACCTTTCAGCAAATCGAGTGCTACATGGAGAGAAGGCCGGAGGAAATATTTAACTTTTACCTGAAATTTGAAGCATTGTCTTCTACGGAGCTTAGTATGAACTTTTTATTCCTGATATAATTTTAACATGTGGAAGAGCATATGAAATCAGAGAACCAGTGCATGGCCTGGGCTGGAAGGGACCTTAAAGATCATTTAGTTCCAATGCACCTTGACAGGGATCCCTTTCAAAAGACAAGGTGGCTCAGAACTCCATCCAGCCTGGTCTTGAGCACCTCAAGGGGTGTGGAGTCCACAAAAATAAAATTCTGGTTTAGTGAAGGATGCTTACATGTGCTACATTTAGGCACCTAACTAAGTAAACACATTCATAATTAAGTTACTAATAAACACAGTAAATTATGCAATACCCTAACCAGTAGAGTCATGAATAAAATATTGTCAGCGCCTGAGTGAATATGTGCTATGTTGGCCTGTCTCATTTATCATCCTGTGAGAATAAGAACTTCTGTTAAACTGTGCTTACTTTACCTGAGAAACTGAATCTTAAGACAAATGCCCAAGTTAAAATTTTTTTATTGGCACAATTTAATGCTTCAAGAAACAGCCAACAGCTTTCTTGAAATATTTGGTGTTTAACTTACATTTCACATGAAATCAAGTTTTGATACATGACTGTGCAAAAATGAACACAAAAATTGCTCTCCAATAATATGTTAGAAGGACCTAAGCAGAGAAGTGTCCAGTCCACCATAGACAGAACTAAAAATTTTAGAAATTCATCACTCATCAGTGTTCACAGTTTTTCATGTCAGGTAAATTTCTTGCTCCTTACCCAATATCTAGCACCCTCAATTTTAGCTATATTCCAAAACTTCAGTATAAACCACCTTAATGACATATTATAGTTAAGAATCAAATAAATATGACAAATTCTGTAGAAATAACTTTTGTGCATATTTTGACTTATTTAAATTATGCCTTTATGTACTTATCTCTCCATTAAGAAAATTCAAACCTTGGCAATTATTTCTCCAGTGAACTTCGAAGAAACTTGTTTACAACCACTGAATCAAAAGACGATCACTAGATAAAATACTGTGGGTTCAGAGGTATATTAAAACTAAAACAAACAAAATCAATGCATTTCCTGTTTCTGTGTTCTGGTGGTTGTTTATAATAAGCTAGACATCATAATAAAGACAAGTATGATCATGCTAAGGGGAGAAAGAGGCGAGGAATAGCCAAATGAGTGCCAGGGTTGCACAGCACACCAGTCTAAGTGAACAATGAAGCCTGGATTTCCTATGCCCCTGTTCACTTGCCTTCTTCCTGGAACTGTGTTGCCTCTTGTATTCAGTTAATCAATTCATCAGCACTCTGTGGTGCTACATTTAGAACATTTGCCCAGAGAAGAATACATGGATATGAACGAATGGAGGCTCATAAAAAAAGGATAAGCAGATAAGAAAATCACTGTCTCAATTATTTCACAGTACATTCATTTTGATGAGTTTTGACTGAGCACAACTTAAGATGGAAGTTTAGCCTTTGAGTTTGTTTGTTTTTTGTTTTTTTTAACAGTTGATACTTTATTAAAATGGAAAATTACTTTTAATACCAAAATAATCTTTCTACATTTTATTCATTCTTGGTATTTGACATTTTGGTTAAAAGTGTGATTTGGAATACAGTGTAATGTCTCAGCTCTGGGAAATATTTTAATAACTGTGTTAAATCATTCTTAGATTATATATTTAAGATTATAAATATTTTAATCCCTTTGGGGTAAAGAAGATTAAATGACATATATATACTCTCCCTATATAGCACTGATGTCTGGAGTGTTATTTTAATGGTTATATTTTAAGCATCAAGAAATGATTTTCACCATAATATTGGAAAAAATATGTTCAAATTAATTACATTTATATTTTCTTTATAAAACATTTTGTATCATCTGAATTGCTTGAAACTTTACCTTTTTCAATAGCTTTTTTCAAGCGTAAGAAGTAAAACTACTCAAAGAAGGAGAGAATGAAAAAATGTACAGACTTAAACATAGCAAGAAACCGTTACTGTAGTTAGGCTTTCTAAGAGTAGTTGTGGAGCGATATAAGTTTATAGAAATAAACTAAAAAGTTTGTTTTCATAGAAGGGAGTATAGTTTATTCTGAAATGGATTCAGATATAGATTTTTCCCTTCTGCTTGAAAGTCTATTTGTTTATTTTGAACAAACAAGAAGAATGGCAGGATGACATCGAACAGGATCCTTAAAAACAATTTTGTATCCATTATCTAACTCACCTGGCCCATTGAGAATTCAGAAGATGGAGGACTTGAATTTACCATTTCACAGTAGGGCCAATTTGCCAACAACTAAAGTAGTATTTCAGGGATGTGGGTTTGCTTCACAAATCTCAACTCAAAGGACATGAAGTCATCCACTGCACTTGTTAAAATTGGGGTTTGGATTCCTGGAAGCAACATCTACAACGTCGGCTTGTCTTTAGGGACACAGACATGTTGACAATAAGACAAGTGCTCATTAAGATAGTTGGATGTGCTTCATGAATATGTCACACAGATGTACACTCAGAGCATGTCATTAAAAAGCCTTCAAATTTACGTGAGTTACTCTAAAAATGGTCTAATTTTGGCCTCTAGCATGTAAATATTACCAGGAATAAATTATATCCAACACATAAATTGGTTTAGAAATTTAACAATTATCTTCTTTAAGACTCAGTTTTTAAATAGCATGACTGACTTCCTTTGGGCCAAAGGATAAGGCAAAATGCATAATTTTATATCTCCCTCCTACTATATCAGATGTCTTAGGCCTCAAGCCTCGTTTTCTTAACACAATTCCATTTTATCCAAAACTACTTTCATGCTAGCTGTAAAGTTAGGCTAAAGTGCCTGTGGAAGTCTGGGTTTACTTACATTCTTTTTCCTAGACATTGCTATTGTCAGATAATAGGACACATGATAATCTCAAGTATCAGCCAAATGGGGAGGGAGAGGGAGGGTGCAACAGGCAAAGAACCAAACTTTATCATGCCAGTCACTCCACATTTTTATATATGGTCTCAAGCAAAACTGAGAACCATCCTGGACATCTTGATTTGCAATAATGCACCACATTGATTCGGTGGCCTAGGGAAGGGTCTACACTACACAGACCACATCTGTAAAATGACACTGGTATAAATTACACTGAAATGGAATTGCAAGTAAAGATATATTATTTCACTGTCCATACTTACAGGTAATTCTGGATCATTTTCTCTTTCATTTACTGGTCCATCTACAAGTATCCAAGGAAGAGCATTTCACAAAACTTTTACTTCAAACCCATGACATTTACAATGTATTCTGTGTTACATCAAAGTAAGGGACTGTAATAAGTCCATTCAAACACCCTAAAAGACCAGTTACAAAGCAGCCTGTATTATTGTGACAGGTATTTCACTTAATTGATTGGGGGGAGAAAACCGTAAGATTTTCCATCTAGTATAGTTAATAGTAATAGTCCTTATTTTATTTTGCTTGTGCGCATGTGGCTTTTGCTTTACCTGTAGAACTGTCTTTATCTCCATCCCTGAGTTTTCTCACTTTTGCCCTTCTGATTGACTCCCTGATCCCACCAGGGGTGGGTGTGGTGCATGGCTGACAGCTGGGGTTAAACCCTGACAGCACTCTGCTCATAAAGTGCCTGGTGCTGATACAGGATACAAGTGCTTGATCCTCCCCAGTCCGGGGTTAGCTGGAACAAAGCTTTGATCAAGGACAGCTGACAAAGTTCATTAGGAGCTGCTAGAGCTACCCCTGCTTTACTTTTAGCCTTAGCAGCAGAAATACTCAGAGGATTCCCAGGAGTTCCCGAGTCCCAGGCAAGTTGCCCAGAAACCTTGAGAAGATCCCAAGAAAATCTGAAAGAAGCAGAGCCCAGAAACTTCTCTGCAAACCACTGCAATCTGTGGGCTGCCTCTGGGACTTGTGCTGTTACCTATCATAAAAGCCTAAATTTGGGGTCAAGCATATTTTCTTCCTTTAGCTGACCAATTAAAGAGGAGCAGAAGAGCAACATTGCTTGGATAAGGGAACGTATCTATTTTGAACTTTTCTGTGTATTTCTCAATACACATTAAAAATTGATCCTAAATTTATATAATGTGAAGTGTCCCATTCAACACACAGTGCTTAAGGAAATTTCTGGATCAAAGTTTAAAAACTGTAATTTTTATTGCACATTGATAGAAAGTAAGTAGTTTCTTATGGCAATTTAAATTTTGTCTTGAGTCTTAAAGACGATTTAAGCAAAGAGACACTCATCACCCAAGAAACAGCAATGAATTTAGAGATTAGGCCACAAAATTCACCCAAATTGCAACCTGTTTCTGAGTATGTTTCTTTATATATCACTTTCTTCATTTGGACAGACTCAAAAGGAAATACTGATTCAGTGGAAATAATTCATTTCAGGGGGTTTATTATAGGGATTTTAATCCATTAACTTATACATAGGTAGCCCCAAAGTTCTGGATATATATTTTCAATTAATTTATTGCTGCTTTGTGTAGTCACCCTGTCAAGAACTATCTACTACGTGTTGTCTTATGTAAAACCTTAACAAGTGGCAGTAAGATGCTGTACAAAAGCCAGTCCAAAAGCATAAATAACAAAATTAGTTGGGGCAATAACGAAATAATATTATGCAGAATAGTAGAATATTATTCTCTAAATCAGGACATCCAAAGTCTTAATAGTAGATGCAGCCATTTAAAATCACGTGCATTACATAGTAAGTTTTTAGCCCTTGTGCATATAATTGTATTTAAATGGAAAATAATTCTGATGTTGACCACTGAAGAAAATGTCTGCATTTGGCATAAGAGTTTTATGCAAATGGGAATAAATAGAATCATTCCTATCCCAAACAAATCTAACGCACTAATTCACCCCACCATCTGTATAATGAATCACGTAACTTCATACTGAAGAAAAAGGAAGAGCAAAAAAATGTCATAAATAGGAATGAAAATAACAACAAAAACCAAAATATTTTGTTTCAAAATCATTGCATGACTGAAAAAATTGGATCTTTGACAAATGCTGCCATGCAAGGGTCATATTTTCTGTTACAATGACCGATTTTCTCCTGAATACAGACTTGTATGCAATGGGAGTGGCCTTTAAAAATGTTTGTTTCACTTTGTTTCTTCCCAAACCACCATGCTCTCTCAGATAACGGATATCATGACTCTCTTCCTTGGTTTTCTTTAAAGAGATTGAAATTTTTATTTCTTTTGAAAAGTATCCACCAACGGAGGGTAAGAGTAGCTGACTCAGGAAAAAGAGCAACGTAAAATCTGGTTGTGGCCAGTAAGTGAAAAGAGGAAGGTGAATTTCTGACCTTCTCTTTATTATTTCTAGCTCTACCTACACAATCTGCTATCACTTTGGGGTGTCCCAGAGTTCAGGAAGAAATATTCTCAGTACAACTTTGAACATTTATCAGTGCAATATTGGAGGAGGTTCAGAGATAGTAATACAGATATTAACAGTAATTTTAAGAGCAACATGCACCATGAATAAGCAGCAAATCATTATTTTCAAAAGGTCATTTGGCACAATTGAGCTCTGCTATCTTACATCAAGGCATGTACAGGATGTTATTTCTAAGAATGTTAGATGACATTCAAAGCAAAGGCTTGCTATAAAGGGAGTACAATGATGGCTATTTTCAGTAACTTGCCATTTAGTCATCAGTGATGAGCTGCACAATATCACAGGACACCCATTGCTCCTTGTTTTGAGCCGGAAACCCTATTCTGAAATGTACCTGAAAATAAAATGAAATAAAACGTCATTAAGTTAAATGCAGAACTATATATAATTTCAACAAAGTTTTCAATGAACTCCACGAGGTTTGCACAAGCCCACCTCTCTAGCCTGCCAAGGTCCCCATGGATGGCATCCCTTTCCTCCAGTGTGTCGACTGCACCACACAGCTTTGGTGTCAGCAGCCCTGCTGAGGGTGCCACTGTCCATGTTGCCGGCTCTAAACTATGAACAATTAACTAATATCTATTAACTGTATAAACTACTAACTACACAGTCTATTGATTATAAATAATTAAAATTCCATTCTGCTTGTAATTTTCTTATTATTAATTTTAAAAATAATTCCTCTAACTACAGCTATTAAAGGAAGTACTCATGGTAATAAGAACCAAGAATTCTGCCATAAACGGCAAATAATATCAAGCACAATTTAATAGATTAATAAATTCACTGTTATTACTCTAAAATATTACCAACAAGCCTGCTATACTGAATTCTCATTATAGGCACATATATTCCAGGTTGGAAGTCTTATGCTAGGAGAGTCTTGTTCTCTGTAGTATGACAGTGGGACAGGTCCTGGAAGGTGAGTCCCTGTGCAGCTGCCCTAGGGCATCTTCACCACTCCTGCCCCCAGGGATTTTGCAGTCTTGCTGCAACCTGACCCTGTCTTAGTCACTGCACAGAGCAACCCAGTGGTGAGGAACAGTGTATCTGCCGATTGCTAAAGAAATGAAGATAGATAAAAAAACCCTAGGTATACTATGGATAATTGTCAAAATATAGGGATGAGATTTTTTCCTTCTGGATGCTTTGCAAAATATAACATGGAATTTTAATTATTAGTCCTTTAATTTACTTTTTTCTTTTTAATTGAAAAGTTGTATATGTTTAAATTTACCATGCAGTTTAACCCCTTTTATTCTTTCATAAGCAATGCAAATTAAAGGTTACTAAACAAATATGAATGCACACTATTACATTGTGTCCACTTTCAGGATCCATTTTCTGAATATTAAATGCAATAGGAAATAAATCTGAATAGGGAACACATGAAAAAACTCAAGTTTGTCAGCTCAGAGTATGGCATAACACTTGTATCATAGTGCAGAATAAAAATAATGCCTCAGACTATAGGGAGAAAAAAAATTGGTAAAGTGACTTAGAATTTATTCTTTCTGAAAAGTTTGGTTTAGAGTGACTTCTGGGAAGATTTAACATTTGTTTCTGAGAATGAAGTACTTGAGTTGATGGGCACCACTAACTTAATTTTTCTGGATCATTTAGCCTATTCCTCCTTATGACTTATTGCTAGCCTCTTGGAGTCATTCTGAACAATATACTGTGCAATATAGAGTGCACTGTATCTCACCACTTTATGACTTTTTATTGCTGCTATATTTTTCTATGACCTTAAAATGCATTAAATGTGACAAATAATGCAGCTATTTCATAGAACTCTGTGAAGCACATTTGCATTTCTGATGTGCATTATAGGTAACTCCCAGTTCGGCTGCTTTGATGGCTTTACAATTGAAATCCAGTACAAACCTTGCCTGAAACCACACTGAAGTTAATTGTTGTTATCCATGTGTTTTAATAAGCTTTTGGCTACACTTTAATGAAACTTGGGAAAGCTTGTCAGCATAAAGCCGAAACCTGAAAATGTTTGGTCAGAATAATCTTGTCTTGCCCTGAAACAGACTGAGCAGTCATCCACAAAAGAGTGGGGAAAATGTGTAATCAGTGGGTTTTCTCTTCAAGCTACTACTTTTTATGAGTTATTTATCATAGTGCTGAGCAAGACTTAAACCCTTGTTTGCAGAAACAGCAGCTTACACATGCAAGTTATTGGGCTGTTGGAGACATTAATCTACACAAAATGCATCCATTAAAATCAAAGTTGCTATTAAGTATGCATATTAAGGTACATAAGGAGATTAACACCTAGAAATTTTAACCTGGAGGAGGATGAAAGTAGCCTTAGTCAAGATGTATGAAAATTTCCAGAGCGAAGTAAGAGATCTACACCTAGCTTTTATTTTAGCACCTCAAAGGTTTTTTAATATTAAATGATTCCAAAGAGTACCAGGTATGTGCATGTGTTTGAATACACTATAATATCTTCTTGTTGCAGCTCCAGAGCTATGTAGAGAAAATGCTGATACTAAAATAGCAGCTATATTAGATACAGATAGAGCTGTCACAGAAAACCACATGATAACACATTCATATTTCAATGCAAATATCCATTTCATTTGCCATTATTTTCAACTGATATCCAATGGAGTTCACAATACTGCTTATTTATGTTAAGTATATATTTACATATATTATAATATATATGTTATTATTAAGTATATATTTACATATGTTATTATATATGTTATTAAGTATATATGTATATAAGCATATGTATATACTTATATACAAGTATATATGTTATTATTAAAACACACACAGAGTTATGTAGGATGGGCATTTGAAATTCTTAATGCTGTATTTAAGTTATCACTGAATTGAGTGATCACTGAATTCTAGTCTGTGTATTTATTAAAAAAACAGCCCTCTGTGGTAAAATGTCTTGCACAATGCAAATTATTATTTCAGCTTATATCTATTGAAACTGAGGCCTGAGCAGCAAATCAGTGTGGATTCTTAAAAAGGTTTAAGAATATTAGTGCTCCCAGTCCCTTCAGAAAAATAAATACCAAACATACTGGATTTTATCATCTCAAAAGAACAAGAGAACAGAGCAGGTATGTTCTGCAAAATGGAAAGATACCAAGCAGACTGCAGACATCTTTTCGTCCTTTTATTTATTCTGCTCAAAATACGACCTTCATTGGCATTTCAACTGTTTGAAGCACTTCTGTATGTAATCTCATTGCTTTTTGAACTCTCTTATCTTCTATATTCAGATATGTTTTATTTTCCATTGGCAGAGGGAAAACATAGTAACTGGCTAGCTTTTTAGTCAGTTTTAGTTTTAGAAGTTTGGAAGTAGGAACAATCAAATGTATGTGAAAAAGTAGTAGCATGCAGAACTAAGAAGCTACATTTCCTCAGCATATGTAGATTCATAAATTAATATAAAATTTTTAAAAAGAGCCCAACTTCTGCAGGTTCTAGATAGTAAATCATATGAGGAATGGCTGAGGGAGCTGGGGGTGTTTATCCTGGTGAGAAGGCGGCTCAGGGGTGACCTTATCACCCTCTGAAACTACATGAAAGGAGGTTGTAGCAAAGTGAGGGTTGGCCTCTTCTCCCAGGCAACTAGGGGAGGTTCAGACTGTGCATAAGGTAGAATTTTTTCATGGAAAGTGTTTTAAGCATTGGAGCAGGCTGACCAGTTAGGAGGGGGTGTCATCATCCCCAGAGGTGGTGAAGAAAAGTGTGGATATGCTGAAATTTTAACATGTTAAACAAGAGGAATTTCTGTGGAACATCAGAGATCATATCAATGGAGTGGATTACACAGAAAAAGGCGAAGGAATGATACAATTATCAATAGGGGAAAATAATATTGATTGTGGTGGAGAAATATGCCCTGTGAATACCAAAGCTTATACAAAAGAACCACTGTCACAAAGGAAATATTTTCATTAGTCCAATATATCCCTTTCTTACTATTTAGAATGGAACAACCAAATTTATTTTCTGCCATTAAAATACATATGTAGGTGAGTGTAAACAATGGGAATGCAGGAAAAGTTAAACCAGTGCCCTAATATTTTGAAAACACATTAGAAATTTAATACTGTGAGTAGTTAGGCGGTTATAAGTGACTCAATTTCACTTTTATGTGTCTCAGTTAAGCCATGTTTGGAGATAATACTGAAGAAAACAATCTGAAATAATGGTAGTTTTTGGTGTTAAATGTTACAGCTTGTTTAGCAAACAAAAATGTCAGGTAGTTAAGATTCTTTTTTGTGTCAGGTTTTCCTGTGTGCCCAGATTAGTGTAGGGGTTGAAAACCTTTCATAGAGAGCCTGCCAGACTGAGTTTTGTCTCTTCCAGATTACAGGGTTTCTGTATGACAACAGAAACAGTCAGGTCTAAGAAATGTTGCCTTTCAAAGGGACAAGTTTCTCCTGGTAATATTCTGTGGTACTTTGTCTTTCTGAAAGATGATACTCTGTGGTTTTCAGGCCTTCCAAATCTTGGTGCTCCATGAGTGAGATGGAAGTCACTGGCACCAAACACTGTTTCGGGATGACTTGTCTTCCACTACCCTGTATAGCCCTACAGAGTGCCATTTAATGGCTAACTGTGTGCTGTCTTTGCCAGCTTGTATTTTAGGAGGACTTTAAGTGTCTGCAATTCTTGTATGAAAATTGACCATAATAATTTTAGGTGCCATTGCCTAAATTATAAGTCCATATTCATTTTATTATGTATACTATTTTTTTTTTTTTGAGGTTAAGAACCCATTACTAATGAATATTTACTTTGTTTGGGAGCACTTGACATGAGAATTTGGACTGTAATTACTTGTGTTTTACAATAATAGGTCTTGTAGTATAAGGAAAGAAGAAAATATGTACTGAAAGAATTTAGTAGAGGCAAGGCTCCTACAGTGAATTATTACTCAACCATAATGCTGCTCCAGAGTGTGCTCCTGGTGATATTAAATGTGAAATGATGTAAAAGGGGGCCCTTTTGGTTGGAAAATACCTGCTTCCAATAAAAAAAAAAACAAAACAAACCAACCAACTTAATTTCTATAGCCTGCTCAGACTTCATGTCAGATGAGAACGTTCATATTCTTTACATTTTCTCAAAACTGGTAAGAAGATCCTGAAACAATATGAAGTGAGAAGAGTAAAACTGGTATCTGGACAGGAAATACAGAAACAGAGCCAAAGAGACTTGTGAACAAAACAAAAGCATATTGAAAAAGAACAGAAGTTAATGAGAGAAAAAAAATTCTGGGGAGGAGTTTCCAAATGGAGTATTCCTGGCTAGTTAAAGAAGAACATATATTGCCTCTAGAAGATGTTCGAGTTATTTCCAACAGGGATATCTGGAGTGACTGGTGATTCTACTTATGTAGACTTAGAAAAGCAAGAAAGTTCTGCAGCAAGTTTCCATATCGTTCAGTGGTCCAGAGATAGTTTGACAGACATGAAAAATTCAAAACTTGATAAACAAAGAAATGAAAATAATCCTGTATGTTGCACTTTGAACAGTATTCACTGAGAAAGTCTTTTTTATTTCCCCATAACTGACAACAGTTTTTAAGACCAGAATTCTTTAACCACCTGGGCTTAACACTCCTGGAATGATTTGTGATAAATTTCAGCTGTTCTTTATGCAAAAGAGTGGGAATATTGGAACAAAGTTGCCCTTCAGCAGCAGCTGTGTTCTATATTTTTTTTCCTTTTTTCTTGAGGAGTCTTGGTATCCTGGTTTCTAACTGCTTCCCTTACACAATTTGCATTATTATCATGGACCTGATGCTGTAGATAAGTTCTAGCAGCTGCTTCCAAAAACTTCAGCTGAACACCTGGCTGACAGGGCTTGCGTGTATCTTGCATCCATGTCAGTAATTATCTGTATATGTCTTATGTTCATACACTTTTAGGAAAAGTGAATAATTGAAAAAATAATTTCAAAGATGCTTCTGATGTTAACATTTAAAATTCCTGATGGAATTATATAACATCTATCAGAGAGTACTAGTGGGGCTCCTAAGATAAATATATATTTTTCAGATATACTATTATGACTTTCTATGAATTAAATCAAAACAAACCAACCAAACAAACAAAACCCGCAAACCAACAAAGCCATTTAGACTAATGGATTTCATAATAATGGTATTCAATTCTGCTTATATTCCTCAGGCACATTTAACCATCTGTCTTAGCTGAGTTTTTCTTTTATTGGCCCATGACTTCAAAAATCTGGAACAAGTGTCTTGAGACAGTCTTGCATTGATTAAGGTAAGCCATTTGGAGGGACTGATATTAACTATTTAAGATAAGAAGTAGTTGGTGAATACATGTAAGTTCCGGACCCTGTCATAAAAGTTACTCCATTTTTTATCCCTCTCTTGTATTTAATTCAACCTGAACTCAGTACTACTCCCATTAGGGAGCCAAAAACCTCCCACTGTAGTCATCATCCTGATTATTGCTGATAGTTTAATGGTACTCTTCTCATGATCTGTAATTGAATATAAAAGTACTGTGTAAAAAGTTACATCACTTGATGTTTATCTTTATATTTTTCCTTTTGTTCTGTTAGTCTCTTTTGAATTTTGTTTCAACCGAAGGAAAGGTACCTATTTTCTTGTATATCATTCCAAGCCCAGCAAAATACAATCATATTATTTCTGGCAAATAGGTATGATCAGAGTGCACTACTGAGTTAAATGGTTGAAAAAGCAGAAAAAGGGAAAAGTTCTCAGTAAAATAAATGGTTTCTAAAGGCAAGATTGAAGTGTGCCCCTCTCACTGCATGGTTGCCTTTAGGATCAAAATCCATAAGATTCTGGCTAAAGGGTTTTCACACACAGAACTTCTAGGAGAAAGCAAAGGTACTCATCTATTACATTCCAGAAAAGGGATTTTCATAGTTAATATATTAATTTATTTTTTCTAAACAAAGGGGGTGAAAATATGAGAAGGGGGAGGGCAGATGTGAAAAGTGGTTGCCCTTGTAAGAGGCAGTGAGTAGAGATGAATGCTTGAATTCACTCAAGTATGTCATAGTATTATGTAAGTATTGTAATTTGTATTGACAGCATCTGGCACTTGTCATGGCCCAGAGGGTGTCAAACTACATAAAAATTTGAAAATGTAAATATTATATCTTCCATTCAAAGTTAAATTTTCACTTTATACCTGAAACAATGAATAAATCTAAGGTTTACTCTTTCCTCTCTACCCCCAGAGCACATACATTAAAACAAAGTGAATTAGATGTTAAAGAAATGTCTCATATGCAGTTAACAAATAGCTGAACTGCAAGGAAAGCTGAAAATATTATTCATTGAACAGCAGTCTTGATATGTAGGTGATTATCAGTGCCATCTTCTTCTCTTGTTACAACCCTTTCAAGAATGCTGCAATATTTCCCGGACAAAACAAAACCTCTAGCAACCAAAAATCAAACCCACAAAAAACCCCCACCAAAACAAACAATTTAGAAATGGTCTGGATTTCCTCTCTTAATCAAATGAGATGGAAAAACATAACTTTTTCTTCAATATCTATATGCATTAGGAAATTAATAGACATCATGAACAAAGATCTGAGATTTACAAATTGTCTACTTTTACTTTACATTTGAATTTTTTATTTGTTGTCCTTTCAATTAAAAATGGGCTAATTTCTTTTCACTTTTGATTCTATGGACAATTATTATTTCCTGTACACAGATGTAATCTTTCAGAAAACAGCTGGTTCCTAAAAAATCCTTATTTGCCATCTGAGTTACTGAGTTGTTTATTAGAGTATCGATCTAGTTACAATGAGAGTAGTTTTCTTGTTTATGACAAACCAATATAATCTCTTATTAACAAAACAATGTAGAATTTCTTTGTTTTTACATGCAGATATTGTTTTGGTTTTGATAAACTGGAGAAAATTTTAATAGGTAACTTTTCAGCTAAATGGCATAAGTTGGACCTCAATGCTACCACATTTCTGTTTCTCATCATCCCAGATACAGAAGGTTTTCAAGGAGAGCACCATCTGGTGACTCAGGTCATAATTCTTGGAAAAACTTTTGGTTTAAACCTTGACTTTTTTGTTCTCTGATCTCACAATGCTTCTGTGCATGGCAGAGTGAGAACTTTGAAGTACGGGGGATATTTTTGCCATGGTGGTTAATGAGCTCGTGTCATTAAACTTGCTGCAACTTCAGTTTTTCTATTCATCCTACTTTCTGATGGAACAATACTGTCTTTAGGCAGACGATTTGGCCTGTCACTGTAAGCTCCCTTTAGTTTATCTTGCTGCATTTGTATCTTTCATAAAATCAGAATTGAAAATATGTATTTATGCTTTATTTTTTTCATTTAATAAATTCCACACACCTTTTTTAATGGGTTTGCTCCTGCATCTTTTTCCAGTCCAATATTGGTAACATATGGTGTTTACTATGCTTCTAACCATACTCCAATACAGTCTAGATTATGCCTATTAACTAAATTAGTTACTAATTTAACTAACTAATAGGTTAGTAGGCATAATCTAGACTTTCTTGCTGTCTTATATTTTGAGAGTGTTCTCTTAGAATCCCATACTTAAGATCAAACTTGTTAAAAGAGACATAACTTCATAAAAATATAGATAAAACCTCATCATATTCAAATACTTATTTAAGAAGAGGAGCATGACTCAAAGAGGCAATTTACTTCTTATGTTAATTTCTGAGTATTTAGATACCCTCAAAATCAACCCATTCTTTTAAGAGACTTGCTAATAGGCAACCAGATTTAAAATCAGAAAAAAACTCATCATGAATGTATACCAGTGAGTATTAAAAAAACAGTGGAAAAAAGAATCTCAGTGTCTAATCAGTGAAATCTATGAATTTCTATCTGATGCCAAAGCAAAACTGAATGTCAGCTGCTTGTCTTTCTTGGCTTAAGGCATCAGTCCAAGAGCATCAGCCTATGCTGCCCATGAGAAATGGAAGTCCACCCTATGGGGGGATAAACACTGGAGTGCAGGCTCTGATTTTGGTACAGAGTTACAGTATTTCTGTAGCACGATCATTATTCCTTTCTCTCCTCAAAGTAGTAAAAAACCAAATCACTGTAATCTACAGGAAGGAGTGTGTTCTGTTGCATCTTTTCTATGTGCATACAACTTATCCAGCATAATCATGAGTCTCTTGTACTTTTATGATGGCTGGATACATAAATCTTGTTTAAGGTCAGATTCATGAAAGGGAATACAGCCCTACAATATTAGGAATAATGTTTTGTTTCTATATTTTTCCATCCCTCTGTGTGCATTTTCCTGTTTTCAAAATAAGACATTGTATAGAGAACACAGTGGGGTTTACAATTTTATGTTGCCTTACACATTTAAAACACAAAGCACCTTTCCAAAGGACTGAATATATTTGATTATCATTGATCACCACTGTGCTGTTCAGAAAATCCCAGCTCAGTGACATTTTGTTGACAGGGTAAGCACACACCTTACATACATTGCAGTGCACCCCGAGCTTATTGGCCTTGTTTCATACAGGCTAAGAGCAACATTAGCACTCATCTATCCGGTGTTCCAGGAGGAGGAGTAGGTCTGAGGAGGAGTGAGTTAATAGCAGCTTATTCTCAAAACCCCAGGATGAAATGTAACTTTGCTTGCTGTCATATGGTACACTTTCATATCTGGTCTCCAGCCTTCCTGACAGTTATTGAATTCCATGCCATTTGCCTGTATTTTCCTACAGTAAAAAGCAAATAGAGCCAAATGGCATGGCATTCTCACTTACACTACTCTGCTTTACAGCACTAAGAAATTTCACTATGACTTTTCTTTTATGCCCTTTTGGGTTCTGCTAGCAATAACACTTTATCCTTTTGAATCTATAATATTGTTTTTCAGTGACCTTAGGCTTATTCTGTAATTGCTCCTAATTTAGGACTGACCGAAATAAACACATAAGTAAAAAATATAAGTAAAATAATCAGTGCATTTGCCTTACTCACTTTATAAGAATTTTTTTTCTTTTTTTTTTTTTGCTATCCATGGAAACAAAATAGTTCAATCTTCTTCAGGCTTTAGCCTTTCATTGTATCTTTTCCCTTCGCTCTTGATCTTAATCCAAACTGGAGGATAAGAGACAGAAAGTAAGCTTGAAGGTAGTAAGAACATCTTGATTATAAATCAAGGTAAACAGGCTGTCATAAACCTGTGGAACAGCTTAGTCTACAGACAACATTTGTTTTGTGAAAGCAATTACTTTTGTTCCTTAGATCAAATCATCTGTAATTTTAAGGGCCAAAGGAACTAGTTGTTTGTCTTTCAGTTGGCTCAGTCAACTGAAAGCAGAAATCTACAGGCTAGTGAGGATAGTGGTGGCAATAGGCATCCCCATGGACCACAGAAACACTGTTCATCTGTACTAATCCATATTGGACCAGAATTTATTATAAAAGTAGCACATTTTATTTGACTGCCATGGCTGCATTTCCTCTTGAATTCTTATTTTAGTCATTGAAAGAACAATAAGAAAAGGCTTTTCTGCTGATTTTTAAAGGCTATCAGCCACATTAATATGGAAATGTTGAACATACTGTTACCTAAAATAAAATTTTGTATGTGTGTGTAATATGCTGATATGCAACAGAATCTTTCCCAGCTCCATGAAGTGCTGAGAGAGGACAGTGTGCTCCAAAATCTATTTTGCTTTTTTGGGCACAGCAGCCAAGCAGTAGGGAATTTGAAAACAGAGAAAGTGGGATTTGCAGTCCACAGGTACAGATGAGCAGCCTTCCTCACAGGCAGGTGGTCTCTGGCAGGTCCACCTGCCCAGCAGGGACCAGGGCTGTGCAGTGGGTGACCTGTGACTGACCCCAGCCATGCCAAGGCCTCAGGTGTGTGGTGCTGACCCCCCTGTGCAGACATACCCCACTGTGTCTGCAGGGCGGCTCTTGTGGGGCCAAAGGGCTGGCCCCGGGGTTAGTGAGGACCAGCGTGACCACACTAGACCCCAGATGAGATCTGCCTGTGTTTGAATGGAGGGTCAGTTTTAACTGGGGGCTCAATTGAGCTCTTCATCCTCAGAGCAGATCTGGGGACTCTCCCTTTCTCCCCTTGGATCAGGATGCTGCCCCTGCGAGCTCCTCAAGGCTGAAAGGCCTCACCTGATCACGTGAGACAATGCACATTCTGGGGCACTTTTTCTAAAATCTTGACAATTCTGACCTCCATCAGGTATGTCAATTCCATTTGACATCAAGATTCAAATGTTGGTGAAGCTTTAATTGGTTTAACTTGTTTATCTGGTTTAACTGACTTATAAAATGAATCTTGCTTGGATAAATTATTCATCTTAATTTTGTAAGCCTCCACAACCTTCACTGTCTCAGGACCAGGTTTTTATTTCTCTTCTTATATACAATTTGTAACATTCTTTTATTTTAACAAAAATGTGTTAAATTAAGTGCTGAACTATATGAAACAGAGTACTTTTTTTTTTTTTTTTTTTTTTGCTCAAACCTATTTATGTTCACAGGAGTAAAAAATTAGGTTAGTGGGATTAAATCATAGGGAGATGGGTTTTTTTAAAATATAATTCTATTTTTTTCACAGATGTATATTCCGATATTATATATACACATAACTGTCATGTTCAATTTTTTTTACTCATACTTACTTGTGGTGAATAAATAGGATTTTTTTATCTCCTTTGAATCATCTATTAATAATCATTGCTAGAGACAGTGCTGGATTGTAAGGCTTCTGCCATTGTTCATGTAGTAATTATACCCATTGCCCGTCTATTGTGTTGGCCTCTAGACAGATGATCTGGAGAACGCAGAGGAAGATAAAAATAGGAAAATGCACTCTTCCCTTCTGCCTGTTAATTCCAATAGCACCAAACATTCTTTCAAAATGTTAAATGGTTCTTTAAATCTTGCTAAATTTAATTTTCAGTTATGAAGATGTACCAAAAAGTTCCACGTTCTCACATGACTTGGGACAAGAGTACGTCTTTGCAGGATTTATAGTTGCCACCTGAATTTTTTAATGTTCTTCTGTCATTTTATGCTATAATTTTTTTTTAATCCATATTCTTTATGCTATTTATAATTGCATTTACCCTGATCATTCTTATCCATCTGATTTTTGAGATAGTCTTCGATCTTCTCAATCACCTCTACAAAAATAGTAAGGTTTCTAAACAGTTTGCCCGTATGATTTTGCAACGCCCTTTAGGTCATGGGTATTTAACTCATAAAATATTGAGCAAGTATCCTACGTTACATTAATTAATATTTACTTATAATTACTTTTGAATAAGTGGGTCTTCATAACGGTCTATGAAAATACTGAGTTTAGAGCCCATTCTGATGTATTTGTCTGATGAAAATCCAGCTCCTCTCTAATTCACTTTGACCTAAGCAATGACTACAATGGATTTGAAATGGTAAACTGTGATTCTTTTATTGCATGTGGTATGCACTGATAATTTAGGGCCATTACTTAGTCTTTATATTGAAAGCTTAATTATTGTCTCAAATAATTAAAAATAAAGAAAAAGGAAAGAAAATATTTCAATTCTTTTATCTAAAAAGAGTCACAGTGCAATGAACTTCTAGAATTTATCTTGATAAGATTACACCATATGAGCCTGGAATTTCAATGCATTCAGGTTTATGGAACACAGGAGAATACATTAAAAAATAAATTCTAGCATTCACCTGTATGTTTATTTAGTATAGATTGAGGTAAAAAATAAAAGGTACAGATTGCTATGACTTTGCAATGAGTTTTAGATTATTTCTATACAAAAGAAAGGGTGCAGAATGGAAAAACTGAGATTGTGTACTTCAAGGTTTTAACTTTTTTTTTTTTAACCTGAATTTATTTTTCCCTTTTTCATAAATTATTAAAAAAATTTTGAATTTATCTGATGAAACTGATGCACTTTTAGGTCACTTTTTTTTCCTGAGGTAGATCCAAAACACTGCTCAGGAACAAGGATTTCTCAGCTGACACAAGCAGATCTTATATAGGTAACAGAATTTGACCCTTCATATTAATTGAATTGTAATCTATAAGATTTATTTGATTTTTTTCATACACAGTAGGTGTATATGTGCTTACTAGATCTGCAACATCTTGCGGGTCTTCCATCAACCTGGTTTTAATTTTTTTCATTGTTCAGAAGTATATCAGATGCATCTGCATGCAATGAAAACAAAGAGAAAACAAAACCAAAAATTAACAAAATCACAAACCTAAATTTTTAAGCTTGGAAAAAATATGTGCAATCATTTGTCATTGGTCAAAAAGAAAACTTCAGCCCTTTGTGAGGAACAGTTTCTCCCTCTATTTAATCAGTATTTTAATGATGTCTTTATGACTTAGAGCAATTGCTGTGGTCTTGTCTTAAAACCTGGTCCAGTGATTAACAAGTATTTATTGTATTTACACTTTAGAGTGTGTCAAAACAACAGTTTTCTTGTTCCATGGATATAATAAAAATAAACTGATTATTTTTTGTGCCATAATAAGGAGATGGTCCTTCAAATATCACGTGAAAACAGTAGGCTTATATGTTTGGCTTGTTTTGTGTGTTCAATACATGTTTAGAATGTTTTATCGGCCTGCTTCTTCTTCACTACAATATCAGCAAGGAAATAGTAGGTGTTTTAATTTGATGAGAAATTCATAAAAGTATTTGGAAAAAATGAAATAGTCAGATACTAGAAAAGACCTGAGGGGAAAAAACAAAACAAGTAGCAAAAACTTTGAACATGAAGTCTGTTACTTTTAATATTAACTTAGTTGAACATTTTAATGGTTAATTTGTGTTCAAAATTGATAAGGTAGATATATCTTCCGAGCTTCTCACTAATTTGACATAAATGCTTATTTAAATATGTGCACTTTTATAATCCTCATAGCTCTGAAACAACTCCCTTACAGATGACTATCTGGGAAATGAGGATTGTATGTCACTGTTAGCAGCCAGTTCTTTCCCTTGCTAAGTGGGTTGGTTTAATTGTATCCAAAAGTCCCTTAAGAGAAAAAACTCGGTATCATCAGATTCTTAATAAGGGATTTCTGAAGCAGGCAAGAAAGGAACATTTTGGGAGCTGGGGAGAAAGCACCAAGAAGAACACCAAAGCCAACATGCTGTGCACCCCTGTAATTTCCTTTGAATGAAAGTTACAAAATAGAACAATTCTCGCTGCTTGCTATTTCCCTATGAGGTGATGGAACTAAAGCAAAACAAAAACAAACCAGCTCTCCTGAGGGGTTTACTCTGGTTGTACATCATAGTATTTCTGATAGATGTCCCACTGTTTCATGGGATATTCATAAGCTTTAAATCTATTATTGACAATGAAGTATGACGTACTCCATGTTGGCAGACATTAACAAATCCCCTAATAAATCTGTATGGCTATTTATCAAGAAGTTGGTGAATATGTATCACAGACATGCTTCTGTGGCAAAGTGGATCTCAGTATTAAAAATCCCATCAGAGGTGCATTTCAAGGATTCCAGAAAAGGGTGGAAAATTCCCATCACATTACTGAAAAATTTATATTTATCTCCTTTTCTGGTCTGTAATGATTTGATGATGCCTCAGGTGCATGGTCAAAGTTGTGGGCTTTTTTGTTTCCTTAGCAATCACCAGGTCTCCTTTTTCAAAAAATTAAAGAGCATTTTTCTACTTTCCTAATGTAATTTTCTTCTGGTGCCTTTTGGACAAGATGACAGCATTTAGACTCAGGACAAAAGTTAAAGAAAATAGCAGCTAAAACTGCAGAATGAAAAGACACCCTTTTGTAACCCTTAAATATAATAGATTAAACTGTCAAAGGAATTGAACAACATTTTGGTAAATGTTGTTCATTTATATTATATTATATTCCTTTATATTATATTATATTCCTTAAAAAAATATACATATTTTTATTATATCTCTACAATACTAAAAACTTTTTAATACTAAAAAAATTTTTAGTACTAAAAAAATACATTTCTTGTCCTGGATCACTCAGAAGGGATACTATTGCCCTTCACGATGCCGGTGAGGACAGGAATGTGGTATCATTTCCATGAGTGAATAAATACAAATCACTTCTAGAATGAGATGCATTAATTGGATTCACCAAGAGTCACTCTAGCTTTGGGATCTTCCATCACTTTTGGGGGATTCCATATCTGGAAAATAGAGAAACTGTCACATCAGATAGAAGAAAATTCCAGTGAACAGAGCATTTTTTGAAGTTCAAGTTGCATCATGATGAGAAAGTTGAACTACCAGCTTATCTGGGAATTCAAGAGCACCTTGAGATCTGAAAGCTTTCAACCATGAAGCTGAATCCCTTTGGTAGTATAGAAGAAGCATAGTTCAGTACTCCAGCCATGAGGCAGAGATAAGTTTGCTGTGTTAAATCACTTCTGTTGTGTTACAATTGCTTTTGAATAGCAGGTTTCAGCCTCTGCTGTGACAGTAGGAAAGAAAACTCATGGCCAAGGAAATCACCAACTGGCATAAGTAATGCAACCGAATTGCTTCATCCGTGTCAACAGCTGGCCTCAAACAAACTCAGAAATGTTAGGCTCCAAATTGCTCTGAACTTCATTAGTACCAGGAGATGTAGACCCCCAAGCAAACTGGGTCCTATCCTGCATCAAATATTACCAGCTGACTTATGAGATATGTTCTGAAATCATTGCTTATGTAAGAAAAAAAAAAAAAAGTAAAAATCTTATTTTCTGTTTTCATAAGAATTTTCAGTACTTTTCAGTGCTGGATATTAGAAAAACCATGGATTGGCTTGCATGTGTACAAATTGACATACCAAAGAAATTCCTGAATGTAAACAGATTATGATAAATCATAGCTGCAGCATTCTGCTATTATGATAAAAGTGCTCAGATTCTACACGTATTGTAAATGCCTAAACATTATAAAAATGTAAATTGGACAAGAACAAGTATCATTTTCTCTCATTTTTTTCTGTAATTGGATTCTGAAAAAACGCTCACTAGCAAACTGATTTAAATCCTAACTCTCCTGTTTAGAAAATTTATTAACTATTCTAGAAGAAAAGTCCTTTTTACCATCTTTGGGAAAGAAAAAAAGAAAAGGTGTTGACAACTTTGCTAACTTGAAAAGCAATTTTGTTTATAGAATGGTAATTTAAAAAATTCCTACTCTATCAGAATCTAATAAAAATAAAATAAATAATTTTTATGAAAATATATCAGTAATGCTTATGTAATACTAAAACAATATGACAGCATTCAATACCATGTCATATTTTCAATTTCTTGAATCTTTCCCACCTTGTTTTTCAGTTTTACATAAAATAATTTTCTTCTGGGCTGATTTTTTTACATTTCATAATACTTTAGCCACCGTTCCTTTTTTACAAATTTAATTTTTGGTTAACTTATCCATAATTTTAAAAATCTGACATCAAAATAGGGACTAAATATGACCCAAATTTTCTGGGATTTTTACAGAAACAAAAAGACTGTTGTGAGCATAAAATAAAATGTGTATATTTTATAGAGGTTTCTATGAGTAAGCAAGTTTAGAAAATTTCCTGTTGCAGGTCATATGAGCTCTTTGTTGCAGCAAATACCTGTGTGATAACAGAGGTATTTGTGGAAGTTTTTTCTTGCTAAGTGGTGGCTGGAATGATACCTGGGAGTTGCAATTTTTGACGCTTTGCACACTTTTGCAGCTCAAGCAGTAAAAAGAATGGCTCTCATTTACTGGGATATTTTCCTCTTATGCCATTTTTACAGTCTAGTTTTTAGATTTATTTACCAGCAGCAATGCTTAAAGGTTGAAAGGAAGAGAAATGAGTAGTAGGCGACTTTTATATAACCCCCACATTAGAACTTCAAACACACTTCTCCAGCTCTTTCTCTTGAATTGATATTCCAAGTAAAACTGTCTTGGTTTAGTAAGACTCACTTTGCTTTATATTTAGATAAACAGACAATCAAGTGTTTGGCAGAGCGAAAATTGTCAAAGACAGTCATTTTCTCTGAGGGTTGCTTCTGTGTTGCAGTCGCAGTGTTCTCTTCTGGAAAGCTCTCACAAGTACCGGAAGTGTTAAGAGGAAAGAAAGGAAAACCATCAGCAAGATTTTGAGAGGAGGAGCTTTTAAAGAAATATAATAAGAATCAACATTGTGTTTCTGGCATGGAAAGAGTAATATAAATGAAATGGTATATCAGTGGAGAATTTGTAAAGTGGCATTAGACTTGCTCAATAGCCAGAATATTTTATTCAGAAACTATGGGCATTTGGCTCAAATCTGCTCCACTGAACAAGCTACTGCAATCATCTGCTGGTTTCAGAAGAGGAATGAGGTTAACACTGAGTAATTTTTGAAAAATCCAGTTTAGGTACTTGCAGAAGCCTGAACATAGTCAAATGGGGTGGAATGCTAGCACAGCTAATGTAAGTAACCTGATTAACCTGTCAACAGGGAGGTACAAAAGGGAAGGGAAAAAAACACTGCTGAGAAAATGGACAGAGTTTTGTGCTGAGAAAAAAAAATACAAACAAATCTTAGACAAAGATGCTAAAAAAAAGTGGACCTATAAGCTAACATCATATTTGTGATGGAAATCCAGATATAATTGCTTTTATTTCCTGAATTTACAATGATTATCCTTTTGATCTCCCTGCTCCCTGCTCTACAATACAGATCTGGGCAACTTCTCTTGCAGATACCTTCAGGATTTGTATAGGCTTTGGAAAAATAATGTACTGAAAAATATAAAGGATTTAAGGTACAACAGAGGGAACGCTGGTAATTTACTATTTGGTGGTTTAAATGAGGACACTGTTAAGAAAGTCCTTCTAAAATCTTACAAGTTTGGGGTTTTTTCTGCATTTTTGGGCATTTTTCTACTTCTTTAACAAGAATACAAACAAATCTAGTTCAACTAAGACCTCCATTTGGAATACCAAGTCATCAATAAACAATGTAGGAAAATTTCAAACCTCCTTTCATACAGTTTTTAGAGAAATATACATAATAAATGCTATTTTGCTGACCTAAAACTGCATTTTCCTGCTAAGAAAAATATTTTTTAGACGAAAAATGTATGTCCTTCAGAGAAAGCCAGACTTTTGTGTGATAGAATCAGAAAGATTTTCAGATCAGTGGCTTAAGGAATCACTTCTAAATTTCTTGACTATTTTTCAGGGGCAGTGAGTAATAGCTCTGACAGGAAGAATGTTGGTATCATATAGCATAGCTGGAGAGTTTTGGGAGCATATCCTTCACTGCTAACACTATTGGTCAGAATTATGAAATCAAAATTTATTAGAACTCTATTTCACACAAAAAAACATTTGGAGACACAAAAGCGTGTTTTTTTCACTTTAAGTTTTAAACTAAATAAGCTAGAACAACTAAATTGAAGTCCCAACCTCTTGATTTTTTTACAAACTTTGTACTTTAAAATGGAAAACAATCTCTTCCAAGAGAGCAGGGTTTATCCAGTTTGCTGAATTTTCTTTTGCTGGATTTAATTTTACATGTTAATTTAAAGCCTTGACACTTAAACTGAGCATTAAGCAACATTGCAATAATTAAATCACTAAAAAGGAAAAAGCACAGCAGAGTTATTATTTATCATATTCTTCTTTTCTGCTTTATAATCTTTATAATTTATAATGTAATGTCTATGTTACCTTCTCTCAGTAAATTGTCCAAATACATATATTAAGTTTATTTATTTGTAGCCAAGGATTTAGAATTGTTTGAAATAAAATCTGTCTGTTTTTTAAAATGCTGCGATAAAAAGTGCAAGCTAAAATTTTCATGCTTTTTTTTTTTTTGTGACCTCAAATTTTGGGACCTACGAAATACCACAAAGTTTTATCACAGCATGTAAGATCATATAAAATTTTGTAACTTTCAGGATGCTTATTAATAATTTATTCATCAAGTTTTAATTATCTCCTCCTACACAACCAGAAGTTACTGACACAGAGGCATGCTCTTCACATATGAGCTTTCAGTTCTTGTGAAAATGCTATCAGAGAAATGCAGAAGGATAGAGAATGCAAGTTTTGACAAAAATACCACTTGTACTAAAATCTCACTTTTAGGAATTAAAACTAATTTAGTTTTGGGGTTTTTTAAACAGAAGTCAGTAATTCCTGGGTATTATAACTTTTTATCTTGAACTATTGCAAGTTGACAATTTCACTTATTTCACAAGAAATAATCTTAATGGTGGAATACAAAATGGGCAATTAATCTAATTAAAAAGTCTAGTTCAAATAAATAAAAAAATCTGCCATAAGACAGCTGTAAAATTTCAAAGTTCAATGACATTTAGATATGTTTTCGCAATTCACTCTTTTCTCTTCAACTCAGATGTGAATCTTCATTTTATACTGTCACAGTGTCTCTCAAGATTTGCCCATTAAGATTAGGAATTTTCTAATGTTTTCAGCTTTTCTACAAATGAGAGTACACAAATGAAAAGTGAAGTACTTGATTCAACAAGCCTTCATTCTCTGTGCTCTCCTTTTGCCATCAAGATGAGGCTGGAATTTCCAAGGGCAAAAAACATTGTACTCATAATGATTGCTCCTTTGAGCCACAATAGCATTTCAGTAGCTTTTTGAATCACTAAAATAAAAAAAAATACTCCAGATTCTTGGTACTGCTTGACAAATACCTCTTGCCAAGAGTCCCATGAAGTTCCTGTATCGTGATATGGTTTCTCAATAAGAAAACGGTGTTTTGTTTGATTCTCCCGTGTATGTATATTTTTTTCAAGTGTTTTGTTTGCAGAAATACCAACTGCAAGAAATGTTGCAAAAGTGCAGGGACGAGTAGTGAGAAATAATGAAACAATTAGTTCAGGGACATTTAGCTCTCTCCCTTGTCAAAAGTTTCTAAATGGAGGAAAATTATGTCTTTCAGACTACTCTGTGCTTTGTTGTTGAATGTTCCCTCTTTTTTGGTTTGCCCTATTTGGTCTGGCTGAGATGGAGTTCATTTTCCCCATGGCAACCCTCCTAGTGCTGTGCTGTGTGCTGCTGGCTGGAAAGACATCGATAATAACCCAGTGTTTTGGCTACTGCTGAGCAGCACTGTTCCCCCAACTTTCATCTCACACACATCAGTAGGCTGGGTATGGGCGACATCTTGGGAGGGCACACAGCCGGGATATCTGACCCAAAGCCAACCAAAGGGATATTCCATGTGCTCAGCAAAAAAAGCTAAGGAAAAGAAAGAGGGTATTCGTTATTTATGATATCTGTCTTCCGGAGCAAGCACTACGTGTGCTGAAGCCCAACTTCCCAGAAAGTGGCTGGACATCGCCTGCTGGTCAGAAGTAGGGAGTAAAATCTTTTGCTTTCCTTTCCTTTCACGCATGCAACCTTTGCTTTTGCTTTATTAAACTGCCTTTATCTTGACCTCTGTGTGGTTTTTTCCATCTTATTTTCTGCTCCCTGTTTTCCTGTGAGGAAGGAGTGGCAGAGTGGTTTGCTAAGCATGTGGTATCCAGCCAAGGTCAACCCACCACATTCAAGAACTTTTTATGTGTGATAATATACTTTGGAATTGTAATGTCTATTTATTTAATGCATTTTTGAAGCTGTGAGTGAAATAAAAAACAAAATCATCCATAAAAACTAAGATTTTCTGGAATACGATTTCTTAGATTCTTTAAAACTTGAAAGAAATTAAAATCTGCTTCAAAAAGGTCTAAAGAACTGCACTTTCCCTATGTGACACCATCAAACTGTAATTCAACTAATTTTCTTATTAAATATTATATCTTTAAATATATGATATCTTACAGATTAAATTTTGGTTTTAAAGGGTTTTCTTGCTGGTTATCTTCAGCTCAGAACAAATTTTGCTTAGCTTTCTAAGCTTTCATTGCTTTCTCATTTTTTAATCCCAATAACTAATATAAATATAAATAACTAACACAAGGAGACATTTTTGCAATGAAGCTTAGCTTTAAAAATTAGTTAAGGCAAAATGGAAGCCTTACATTCTCTAATAAATTATAAATCTTTAAGGGATTTTATAAACATATTTTTATATTTTACACATAAATGCAGTTTCACTTTATCCCTGGCTAAGAAAACCCAGGAATATTCCAGATGGCTTTTATTTCCAATTCAGCCTGACCACTTGAATAAAATAAGCAAGAAAAAACAAATACCTGTCACTTTCAAAATCCCAAGGTAATAAGCATCTTAGAATTCTGTAAAGATGAAAGTAGTTCTGTCATGACCTCATGCTGTATGAGTAAATAAATGTGAAATTACATCAGAACTAACTTCTAAGGTAAATTATCTGTTCTTGGAATTTCAAAGTTGATGATACATATTCACCACAGTTGAACGCAGTAATATAGAGGTAACTGGTGAGGGCCATACAGAATCCATCAAGACTTGTGATTTAATGGTCATTTTAACCTAAGTATATTTATATTCCAGAAAGTCATAGTGTGTCTGCACTGTGAGACAATTCACCTTTTCATAGTACATGAGGAATGGAGCCAAAAGCTAATATTTTTAAAGCCTTTATTATGACTAAAGTTCTAGTACTGTTTGTTTTGGTCCTCATGACATGAAATGATGTCTCAAACAAATTTATCTTCAGGAGTCAATAGGTCTGTATGCATATTTAAAAGGCCTAAACACAAAGAAACCAAAATATACTTGGCGATGTTTCATAACTATTTTCTCACCCTCTATTTCTGCATTGCCAAAAAGAAAAGTCCACTTAAAAATCCAAAATTAATAATGGTAAAAAAAAAATCATAATTCTGTAAAAATTATATTTGTAAATACATGTTGCTCCAAATGATTTTTTAAATCTCTGACTACACACTCATCTAAGAATTTACATATGGATTAAGACATGGATTAGCCCACTAGATCTATTGAGCATATTTCTATTCTCATTAGAACAGCTGGCTTAAAACAGGGAAAAAGCAATGAAGGATTTCCTGTTTCAGCACAGTTCTCCCATTTCAAAAGGTTTTCCTTCCTCTTACAGTGAACTTAGAAGAACGAGAAGAATAAACTAAAATATGGAGAAACTATATAGCTGCTTTCATACAGCACGTTGTCCCTTAATAATATAAAATCAAATGGAAATAAAAGGTATTTGCATTTAGGCTGTAGTCTTTCAAGTTTTAGTCTTCACTTTTCCTAGACTTTGGTCCTGCATTCTCCTTTATCACTGATGACAGGAAAACAATCCTCTTTCCTCACACTTCTAGTTTTAAATAGCCATTGGCTACATTCTCGTCTCCCACAGTCAATTAGACTTCTTGGTCCCTTAACATCTGTCTAAAGAAATATTTACCTTCCTCTTGTGTGAGTTACAAACTTAATGTCAAAGCTTATCCTGGTTCTCAGTGAACCAGAGGATGGTGTCATAGATACAAGGACAGCCAGCCATGAGCTGTGCTCCTGTAGGAGCACAAAAGACTCCAGCACCGTCTGGAGGGAAGAGAGTCTGGAACATGATTTATTGCTGAAACAAAGGCTTCTATGAAACTTCTGCCAATAGCAGGAAAATACTGCACAAGCAACAAAGATCCTCACTACATTTAAAGGTACTTAATCTATTTTTTTTCCGCCTTATGCCTGATTAAAATCATTCTGCACAAAGGCCAAGATATTCCTACTTGCTCAAATAGAATAGTAATCTGTCCCAATCTCTTCCTCCAATATTATTGTAGCTCTACCAAGATAAATGCAAGTGGGAAGAAAACACTCTATGATTTATACCCTACTATATTTACTTGCCTGGGATTCACTCACCTTATGCAGTAGAAACAACAGCAAAGTGAGTATTAGCACAGATAAAAGCAGACTAATTTGTAAACTGCCTTGCCATGATGTCAAATTCACTTTGTGCTTACAACCAACACAACCAGACTTCCTTGCTTTGTTATAAAGATGGAGGAATGCATTTTTGCAGTCCAGTTGGTACATAACTAAAATAAAAACCAAAAATCTCACCAGCATAAAATGAAAACACACTTGCATCCCACAGGTAAAATCGACCAAGTCTAGAATTTCCAGATATGCAGATTTAGATATGTAAACTCTTCTTATTAGCACAAGCTCTCTTCTGGAATAAGTGAAGTTTAAAAAGTTTTCTGAATGCACAAGACAGACTTCAGTCAGAAAATAGGGGAAGTGCCATGAGGCAAGATTTTTTCCATTAAGTGATGGATTTATGTACGTAAAACAAGCTATAAAAATTGTCTCACAATATCTGCATATTGAGAAAAATGCTCAACTTTGATTCTTATACTGGTAGTAAAATATTTTGTACATAGTAGTAATTTATTTAAAGAACCTTGAATGCAAAATTAGATAAATCTTGCCTGAAATACCTTCTTCTAGAAGCAGCATTGTGCATACATGGTTCATGTCTGGTATTTCTGAAAGCATAGTGTGGATGGTTATTCATATTCTTCATTCTTTAAAAAAAAAAAAAAGGAAAGAAAAAGACACGGAAGTCGTTCTGTTGCAATAGCAGAATGAGCAAAACTTACTTTTCCTGTAGATTTGCGTCCCTGTGTCCCAGGCATTTTCCACCCAGTTCACTCCTATATACACTTCACAAGTTTTTACTTGTCTCTTCTTGTTTCATACATATTCAAGTATGCAAGTATGAAGTATGTGCTTTAGCTAAGTTAAGAATTATTTATGAACTTAAGAACTGGACATTGTATCTATCTTCTAACCAGGTATCAGCTTCATCATACTTGAAGAAACATAAATCTTTAACCCCTCTATCTTTGGCAAACATGGTCAATACCATCAGATTCTAGAATTTTTTGAGGGTACAAGTATGGTGTAAGGATAGAAGAGAAGACTATGGTATTTGTCTCTTTCACTCAGTTGTAAAATCTTATTTACTTTAAAAAAATTGTGCTGAAGTGCACCAAACGTCCACATACATAGCACAGATGATGAACAAGAAAAAAACCCCAAACCCTCTGTCTTTAAATTACTTAACAATCATAAACACTGCTCTAAATTTTCCTCTTTTTTTCCCAGTAATGTCCTGATGATGTCTACCTGCTCCTTGCCAAGAGTTCATTAGAATTGCTACCTTGTATACTGCTCATTACATATGTCTCTCTTGTGACAAACTCCTTAATGTCATTCGGGACTCAGAACAGGTTTTATAACAGACTGATTATGGGTATAGCAGAATCAAGATTTGAAAAGTATGTAAATGAATTGAGCTGTCTTTAACTTATGGAAAAGCATCATAACTATTAAGTTGATACATTTGCTAGTAAATGAGTAAGCAAATAACTCTAGTTTCACAATTCCCAGTTTAATGGAGTTATTGAGCTAACAAAAGGCAATTTTTCAATGTTTATAAAAACATATTCACAGTTGCAATCGTTTTCTTGAGGCATGATGATAAAGTATTCAGATAATTCATAATTTATGGCAGTAGGGTCTGAAAGCAGACTACCCACCTGGACATAAAACCTTACTGTTAAACTCCTTACTTTTCCTGACAACCAGAGGGCTTTATTAATTCCCTCTAATGTGTTTCAAATATATTTATCAGGTTTTCCAAAGAGAACATTGATTTTAAATATAAGTTGTTCCTCCTCTTACTGATGACTAGAGCCAAGAGGCTTTCCTCAAGGAAATTACCATGCCTGGGATATGACTTAGAATACATGACAATTTCTTACATGTGAACGAAGACAGAACTTCAAGGGCTTCTTTTATTTGTCTCAAAAAGCCACATGGAAGTGACAGATAACTCTTGCAGACAAGTGGGTTTGTCTGTGTTCATTGCACTTGCCACTCTTTCATGGTATGGTGTGGCTTCTGAGCGGCCAGAACTGAATGCATGGAATCCACTTAGAAAGTCTAGATCCATCAGAATTTAATTCAGACACAAAGGCCACATGAATGATATATAAATCCCCAGCTTTAAAGAGCTGTTTTTCTCCTTTCCATTTACACAGGTCACTTTGCAGCACTAGTAACAACAGTATTTGTCTCTCTGTGTCTTTATTATACACACTAATAGAAGAGTGCCATTCTTGAATTACATCATATCCATAAACTTTGATAAACAAAATCATACCACTAAATATAATTGTCAAAGGAAATGTACTGGGCAGAACGCATGCAGGATAGAAATAAAAATTTGTTTACAGGAACACTAGGGCACAAACTGTCCCTAATCTTAAAAGCATAAAAAATAAAAATCAATTTCACTGCGGAAAGTATAATCTAATGATGAAACCAGAAATGGCAATACAATGACCCTCCTCTGCTCTGAATGAATATTTAGAAAAGTTCCTTATTTTAATTTCTGTTCTCATTCATTCCATTTCATTCTCTGTCCCACTGAGACCTACGAGCCGTGACAGTTTTTCTGTTGCAGGACAGACTAACACAAGACCTAAGAGCCAAGAGTGGGGGAGATATTTTCCACTTAGTAAAACATAGCAACAATTTAAGATGTAGGTATAACAGCTTTCCTTCCCTATTAAACACTTAGAGCTTCTTTGATATTAGTCTGGCTTTACTGAGAGGAGGAAAGAGATTCTATCTTTTAGTATGCTCCCCTTATGAGCATGGGGAAGGAAGTTTTTTTCTTGCCAAGGTGCTGTTGGGGATTCAGAATGGGTCATAATGCAGCAATATCCATCATGAATTCATAAACCACTAAAACTCAGAAATTCAGAAAGCATTTAAATAAAATGCATCATGTTTTTGCATCCAGTAATTTGTTTGCACAAGTTTTAAAAAGCCAAGTAACCAAAATTGAAGTCTGAATGCCATCAGTGCAGTGTTTCACTCACTTACTAGAGCACTTAATAAGTACAGCAATACATTTCAATAAAATACACACAACATTCCTTAAAGAAATTTATGGAGTTTTCTTCCTCTATTCAGAGCACTTGCATTTTTACACACAAGAGAAAAAATGATAAACAAAATTGTTACATAAAAACAATCGATCCTAACAGCCAAAATTTGAATCTAAAAGAAAGGATGGGTCCTCATTCATCAATGAAACAGAACTTTGTAATTCAGAGGCAAGATATGGCCATCACACTTAACAGAATCTCATATGTGTTCATTTATTTAGATTATTGCATCTTTCATAAAAAGATATTTAAATGCTTACAAAACAAAAGTGCAAAAGCATGATTTTCTAACATATAGCTGTTATATATCTCTGCTGACACTTAATTCGAGTAAGAGCTAGTTTAGCATTTTGAATCCAATGGAACAGATTACTTGAATTTTTCCCTTGTAGAAATAAAGAGCAGAGGAAATAAAATTAATATCCTTTGCTTAATTTTTTCAAGAGCTGTAAAAATTGGGGCGGCTGTATTAATATAGCAACTATAAGATCTGAGCCTGAAAAATTGACAAAATATAATAGAAAGAAAAAAAGGGTCAAGAAAGTGAGTATATAGGAAAGCCAAAAAATCACCAGCTTGTTTTCATCAGCTCTGCACTTTATAAAGAAGAGTCATATGAAAAGCATAATTTGATAATGAATACATTCCGAATGCAGTTTCTGATTTATGGGATAAAACATTTTAAAACTCTGCTAATGGCCCAGGGGTAAAATGTACAGGGTGATCCTAATGCTCTGGGATGACTATTTGCAATGTTTTGTCACTGAAGTCACAATCACAAAACTATTAGCCTCATTTATAAGAAATAGTGTAATCTTTAATTCTAAAATTCAGAGAAATTTTATTTTCTCAAGAAGCACAGATTGGAGGTTTGTTTTATCTTGTACAAGATGCTAAATATAATTTTTTGGGAAGAAAACAAAAGGAGAAAATAGAAGAGAACAAAGAGCTTCAAAATACTGTTAGATCCTCAATCTGAGAATAGGTAGCAGTGGCCAATTCAAGGTCTTCCAGCTTCTCAGAGAATTCTCTGTAATGTTGCCTGCTCTCTAGGGTTTGGTTGTTTTCTGTAATCTTGCCTTTTCCTATCTCTCACACACATCCCTTTCTTGCTTATGCCCTGGTTAAGGTTTTCCTTCTTTTCCCTCAGTACTTCATGTAACTTATTCTGTCCTGAGTAAAAACAAAAAAAAAAAAAAAAAAAAAAAAAAGCTATTTCATGGCACCAGTTTTCCACTGCCCCTCTTACATATTCTTATGGGAATAAATAAGTGAATAAATACCTAGACCAGAGTAGCCCTTTTTAGGATCATGAGAGAAAAGGGCATATAATGCAGAACTGTTTCTGAAATGACAGAGATGTTTGCGAAACCTAATGTCTTTTCACTCATTACCTTTTCCTTTAGTTATTATAGAAAACTGACTAAATGATGAAACAGGAGATGAGATATTCACAATTCAACCTCACTTGTAAGTGCTGAACTTTTAAATTCTCTTCCTGGTCTTTCAAAACTGGCCATTTCCTTGAGTTTCACATCATGTAGTTCCCATATGCTAGACTGCCCCTCCGAATCCCTGATGTGATTTCCTCTCTAGAATTCAGCTACAAATCTTGTTTATATTCATATGAATACTTCTTTTGTATTATATTTTATGTTTTATAAATGCTGGGTATTTAGAAACAAATGTGGAAAGCCCTTGAGGACTTCAGGAGGTGAAACAACAGAATAAATCCAGTCTTTTCAGCAGCACCAGCAGTAACAAAGCACTGACTTGTTACCCAAAACCAATTCAAAGTGCATCTACATTTCTCTCGAAGTGAGAAATAAAATTGTGTCTGACATTAGGGTCTCTGTAGAAGAAATTTACATTGAAACACCAGAAAATAACTCTTTAATAGGAAACTTTGTGGAGAGCCTTGGTCATTTAACATAATGTAGGGGTGTTTTTAAAAAAAAAAAAAAATTACTATTAAGTATTACAAAGCATAAGATTCAGAAAACAGATTTAGTTAATATTTAAATTGGTCTTATGCTCAGATTATCTTCCATGACTGGAGCAAGCTGAGATATAATTTGTGAGATCCAATGCTGCAATGAAAAATCAGGTAACACAAAAATTAGATAACATATTTTTCATTAATTATAATCTCCAAAAGTAAGCAAATGTCTTTAAAAATCTCCCTGCATACAGACACATGGTAAAGTTTGAATTAATTGTGAGCTACTTATAATTAATATTTACAATAACAATCTCCTCTTTTCCATCCTGCTCATAAAAACCTCAGGACACAATAATGAAGAAACAGAAATGAGGTTTCTCACAGATTTGTTTTTCATTATATATTGTAATAATTAATTTACATCAAATATTTATAAATATTTGTCACCTTTTCAGGAAAATGGTAACAATAGACATATATACATGTGTATTCATATAAATGCATACAGATCTATATATCTATATGCAGAATTTGCCTGCTGCCTCATCTGTCCTTTTAATCTTCTGATAAGGATAGGTGTAGTTCTTCAGATAAACCCAAAGGAAAATGTACTTTTACACATAGGCAAAATCAGAACAAATTTAAATAATTTTCACTTGATGAAAATTGTTCAGTTTACATTTCAAAATAAAATTTTGGTTTCTCAGATGGTTTCTCTTTTCTGACAGGATCCGAGGGAAGGGCCTGAAGTTGTATCAGGGGAGGTTGAGGTTGGTAGATGGTATTCAAAAGATGAACTTTGCTTCATTAGCTCAAAAATATATATTACTTTTCTTGTCCCTGACTATGCTAATGACTCAAGTTACTCTAACTCCACAGAAATATGAAATTTAGAAACACCAAGAAAGTAAATAGAAATGATGAACACTCTTCAGTATTGAGATGCTGATGGGGAGGAAATTTTGAAAAACCTAACTCTTAACCGTTTTATTAATGTCATATCTAGAGAAGACACTACAATTTTGGCATAAAAAATTTAGGATTCCAGAACAGCTAATTACTTTTTGAACATGTATGATGAAATACTAATTATTGACTTGAGCTTGCTCAAGGAAACTTAGTTATAGATGACAGTACCAAGAAATTACTGACACTTAGCGTTCTCTACTTTTCCCACACAGGCTTATTAATGGCATGGGCACCCCCCAAAAATTGCATATTGGACTATACTACTAAAAAAAAAAAAGGATTTAATCTTCCAGGCTACTGGGAGATAGCTAAAATAATGGACATCTGTGGATTCCAGCAGCAATTGAAAGAGATAAAATGACGGTTGAGTAGGTAATTGTTCCAAAGTGTAAGATAGCAACCTTCCTTGAAAAAAAGAGGATTTTCTTGCCTTTGCCTGCAACTAGTGATGACTTTTTATTTTCTTCATAATTTCAATGGCCCAGCTGCCCATGAATGGAAATATTTTTTGAACCATTGAACCTAAGGAAAATATGATAAGTCAGTTATGTTATGTCACATTTGCAATTGCACTGATTGCTATATTGAGTCTATTGAGCCTTTTAATTTTATGGTGTTTATTACTACTAGGTTCAATTAAAGCTGGTGCAAGACCTAAGAATATATAATAACACTGTAAAAGAGCAAGTGGAAGGAACACTTGTTACTAAAACACGGAATAAAGCAAACAAAACATAGATGCATGAGAGTTTGGGGACATATAGGATCCACAGTTATCACAAATTTAAAGTAAGGGGTTTTTTTTCAACTTCTAATTTCTCTTTTGAAGAAAAGAACTGTGCTCACAGACTGTAAGATTTACAGCTACTATTTTTTGCTAGTATTGTTTTATATCCTTTCACTATATGTCATTTGCAGATTATGTTCTTGTCCTTTTCCTCATAAAAAGAAGCAATGCAGGAGATATAGGGATGAAACATGCTTTATAAATCATGTGTGAGATCATCATTACTCTGCAGTACTTGCTTACATTAATATCACACTTTAATACTGATGTTGAATATTCTCCTTCTCACCCTCTGCACCCTCTTCAGCATTTCCACAGATGAGACAGTGGAAAGGGGCAAGCTTCTTTCTTTTGTTTATCTTTTTCTTTATCAGCAGTTTCTCATCCTTACACAAAGTCACGATTATTCTATTTGGATTTTCAGTATAATGGGGAAGTATTTTTGTTCTACAATGTATAAATGCACACATTTTAATAAAACTCTCTTTTTGAATTAACACCAAAGCAAAAACATCAAAAGAATCTTAGATCTTCTGAAGAATCTTTTCCTTTAAATGCAATTTTTCAAAATATTTCTAGTCACCCCTTTAAACTAGCCTAAAATGAGGGGTGTTACACCCAATATCTTTGCCCTTTGTCATGAAAATTATTAATCTACCACATAAGGAATTACAATTACGCAAATTTCTGGCTGCTCCTATGTACTGTGCTATTCAGATGGCTGATGGTATTTTACCTCATCAGCGGTGAGCTGAGGAGAAGTTTCACAAAAACACAAATACACCAATGGTGCTCACTGATTATTTGTTTCCACTGCCACTTCTCTTGGAGTATAAAAAAAGAGATGAAAAAAGACGCCATGAGAATAAATAGCAAGTAGTGACATGTCAAAAAGAAAAAAAAAGTCTTTTAGTGAATGCAATGAAACATAAACATTTATGGGTATTGGCCAAACAGACTATATCATAACCAGATTACCAGATTTCCAGGCAGAATAGGAAATTTTTTTTCTGTTTTAATTTAATAATGTGAACCACCACTGCAAAACATTACAGGAATTTGTGGCATTTAATAAGGCAACACAGAGAACATAATTTAATATTTACCCTTATTCTTTAAAGTGACTTTTAAAGAAAGAATCAGCAGCATGGGAAGACTGTATATGCACTGTATATGTACTGACTCTGATTTCATATACTTAATAACATTACATATGTTGACAAAAGAAGAAATATTCCCAAATATACTGTAAGTCACTACCTTCAAAATTAAGTACTAAATTTCACCTATGATACAGTGGTCAATAAAAGTATGAACTCTTATGAGGGACAGCAGTGGATAGTTCTACAAATTGCTTTCTTGCTGATAGTTCTCTCTTAAAAACTTCTGTTTTACCTGCCCCCAGATATTTACTTCTAGGCCCATGTTAGCTTTAAAGGTGAGTCAGCACAGGAGTTTGTAGTTCCATGACACTGCACATCACTGAAACACTGGAGTGTAAAACAAGAAAAGAGACCTCTTTGGATGAAAAGAAACACTCCTGTCATTACCCAAACACAAGCAGGAGATACGCAGAAGGTGGAAGCAGGGACAGGCAACTTGGAATGAACATAGAGACGTTTTCAAAGTAGACATGAGACAAGAAAAACAAAGACTAATTTGGAGTTAAATCCGGCCATGGCTGTCAAGGACAGGCAGAAGGGCTTCTTCCAATACACCAGTATCAAAAGGAAAACTGAGGATAATTAATAAACGAAGAGGGACCTGATATGGGTGGATGCAGAGAAGGCAGAGTTACTGAGCACCTTCTTTGCATTAGTTTCATTGGCAAGACCTGCCCCCAGGAATCTCTGACCCAGGAGAGCAGGGTAAAGGAACGAGAAAGAGGGGACCAGTGCTTTGGGCTACAGTTTGTGTCTGGTCTAGCTATTCATCAGTGACTATCCTGTACTTTCTGCAAGACATCACTGGCATTAAGATTCTCTTTGGAGATAACAGATTTTATTTGTTTCTCTCCAGCGTCATGCATTTGTCCAACCACCTCTCCTAAAATTTGGTGCCAATGTAATCCTATGCAGGCAGAAGATCAAGTTTTGAAATTAGATACTGAGAAAGTATCTTTTTTTAAATTATGGGTTTTACAGAGGAAAATGAATACATCCTTTCTACATATTTTTTTTATTGAGACTCTTCCATTTCTTTATTTTTTTTGCAAAACAGTGATAACATCTGTTCCTCAGGCTTCTTTTATTAAGTGGGTGGGCTTTCAGGGGATTTTTTTGTAATGCAGACACTATATTCTAAATTCAAAAAGGAATTAACAGTTTCTGTAGGTCACTCTATCTCTCTGCATTTTTTTTCCTAAAAATAAAACTAGTTGATATTCTTTATCTGCTTCACAAAAATGGATTGTGTAAGATATAATTTTAGTCCACTGGAGCAGAAATCACAAATCACTTATGTACTTTTTTTAACAGTTCAACATTTCTAACCATGATGGCATAGCACAAATGAAGTAGCAAGGGGAAGGAATTCTTTACAGATGAAGAAACAGCAAATTTACAAAAGATATTAACGTGGTCCTTTCCTGGCAGAAGACATGAATGAGAAAAACCATGTGATCTCTCTACATCTTGTAGCCATTGAATCCTCAGTAATATGTATTTAGGAAAATCTAGGAAGTATATGTCACACGTGTGCATAAGAAAGTTAATAAACCATTTGCATCTAGTCTTAAGACTAGATATTGTTGCTATATGATTTGTACAGCTATAAAACATATGTAGCTGAATTAGTTTTGGAAATATTGAAAAACCAGCTTCTGTGCCTTGCAAATTTCTGCCTTAGAGTAGTCTCCTTTCTTCTGAGATGGGGGAGAAAAATGTTTATGATGCCATGAAAAGAAGTGATCTGCTTCAATAGAGTTAATAATGATTCTATTATAATACCTTTTCTGCCACAAATCTACAATGAAGCATTATTAGAAATTATATCAGATTCTACATAATCTGTGTTTCAACAGACTAGATTATCATCATGGTCTGGTTTTATAATACTTAACTTTCCCAAGTAACAGCAAATAGTACCTTAAACAACCCTGGATGACATTCCAGAGAATACAAGTAAGAACCTGCTTCTTGCAGGAAATAGTTCAGCATCTATTGGTTTTAACAATAGAAAAAGAGAATGTTTACTTCACATAGATATGTTTCTTTCCCTTTCACAAAACACAGAAAAAGAAATTAAAATAAAGACCATGAAGAAGTGAGCAGAAACTATTGGAAAACTGGTGTTTTGTTTGATACAGAAAACCCTTTATTTTCTCAAACTAGCAGGGAGTATTTACTATAATGACCAAGAAATATCAAGAGTTTGCACAAAAGATTTTTTTCTTATTTACATAACCAGTCACACATGTAAATTTTCTGGGTATAATTTTTTGGCTAGTCTCTAATTCTACTAATATTTTTGTCACCTTTGTTCAAAATCAATGAGCACTATGGATGCATTAAGAAGTTAAATTGTCTACATAGAAACATTGAATCTCTTCAGATAAATAATGTCAGCATATCACTGTTTTCGGTAGTATTTGGGTGACTGAGACATTTATTACCTGAAAATACACTGCTCATTTAAATCACAACAGCTTGTACTGCAGGTACCCACAGTCTTTCATTTCAGACCACTTACACTACATGAATAGGCAAAATGGCTTAGTGTATTTTAAAGCAGCTAAAAATCCTCTTTTACATTTTACATGAATAAATATAAACTTTATAAGGCCTAAGGGGGCAAAAAACCTGCCAATCACTGGATAAATGTTTAAAGCTCATCTTATTGTTTTGCAGCTGTTGCCCTTTGCTGAAGGATATTTCCTGTGCTGCAGACACTGAATAACAGCATTTCATTTTAAGAATGTAATTAAAAACACATCTGTTGTTCTAGAACCTTTAGATTGAGCAAGTCCTCTGTAAACCAGACAGGAAGATTTTTAAAAAAGCATTTTCAGCATACTTAATTGCTCTGCTCTGCACCACCCTATTACATTTAAAAAAAAACCCCAACAATTAAGTATGCAGATTTCTGTTTTGATCCTGCAACATGTATGACCTAGCAACCAGTGATTCATTTCACTGAGCTCTGGAAACGAACAAGCAAATTCTTTTTAGATGGTTTATTACTCTGGGCTCTCAAAAAACCAAGAAACCTTTGGCTAGATGGTAGTTATAGAATCATGTCCTTCACCTCCTTGGAATTTCAAATTAATGGTAGAAGAACAATGTCCATCTTGAATTTTAATCCAGGAAGTCTCAAGTTTTGACAATCTCTTCACAGGCAAGTGCAAGCTTTAGCTGACACTGGAGTTTATTTCAGAGTTACTCTCATCTTTTATTCTGTCACTGGGTAGAACAGTATTCTATCAGTTAAATGACAATAATTGGTAAATAGAGGATGAGTATTAACAGCTTCTTGACATCTCAGCTGCTGTATTTGCCATTTAGCATGTACGTAATTTAGTGGACACAACTCTGATCCAGTTTAATGACACAAACTAGCTTCAAAGGCTTGGCTGGTAGAACAAGAAAATGTATGACTGAAACTCGGGCACTGTTCTTTACAGAAAGTGGGCACTGCAAGACAATTTGCAAGGCAGAAAGAATCTAAGTGATCTGAGTCTTCCTAATCTAACATCTTCAATTTAATGCACCATTGCAAGTACTAGTGTATCTTTGACTTCTCTTTGTGCTTGTGCCCTGCAAAAATCATAACATTGGTAATGAAAATGAACAAACATGGAAATCTACAGTGTTATTTTCACTTCTTAGCCATTAATTATGTTCATTCCAGTGACTCTTCAGGTACTCTCCAGGTAAACAATTATAAGAATCCAGTTTAAGATCAGAACTTAAACTTATCTTAAGAGATAAGAAAACAGAGATAAGAAGTTTATTTCTCAAAATACTCATGAGCTTAGTGGTTTCTCTTTTCAACAATGTACTAGTTAAAACAATCTCACTGAAACCTTATTATTTGTTTTGAATTCAACTCCTGAAAATCCACCACTACCAAAATTTGTCTTAGAAAGTAAGGGTCCTGGTATATCTGATTAATGTTCCCGATTTAGAAAAGGATGTCAATGAAACAAGAAAAACTGTATTAGAAAATTAATGTGCTATTATTAATATAATAGCATAAAGCATAATATGCTATGGGCATAACTAAAAAAAAAGTAGCCTTTGGGTTGTGACAAATCCTTTGTTGTCACTGTTTAAGCTGCCAGTTAATCCACAAGTAGCTAAAGATTCTCCTGTTGACTAAAAGTACCACTATAGTGCCTTAGGTATTAGGGGTTTTCTCACAGATATTGTCAGACAGTTTTTTAAACTCTGAAGTCCTCCAAATGTATGTAACTTAGGATTGATAGTCACAGAATTATTTTTCATAAAGTGATATGTCCATGAGGGCTCTCCATACTTTCTTTATGATATCTGATTGGAACATAGCTAAAAAGATATCTAAATAAGTAACAGCTTGCAAAGAGTTTAAAAATAGTATTTTTCTGTTATTAAAAAAAGTCAATCTTAATGTAATATCTGATCAAGAATTTTTAACTTTCTTTTTTTTTTAAGTCAAACTACTTCACCATGAGTGCATAAACTTTTTTTCTGCACTATTTTAACTAGTAATTCAGGTCCCACTGATATTTCTCCAAATCAAGATAGTGAATTTGTGCCTTGATTACTCCTCAAAATTTATAAATAAAAAAAAAGGTATTTTGAATTGGTTTGGTGAGGAATTTTTCTTAAGAAAATCCAGAAAAGTCTGCAGTGTATTCCCTATTAATATTACTTCAGAGTAGAAGGGAATAGACAGCCAGTAGATGAAAACTTGTATTAGTTGCAATATGGTGAATATTGCAATACGTAACAAAGTGTTCATGATTTTTTATGTCGATGCTGGCACTCAAATACTTCAGATACTGCTTGCTATTTTGTTTTTTTTTACCTTTTCTTGCTTTTCTCCTGACAGCCACACTGTTGGCATTCTGTTTTCATACAATTTGGGGTTGCTAATATGTCTTTAACATGGGTCTACTTTTTTCAGGGACTTCAAATACAGTACCATTATCAAATTTGATTCTTGGCTTGTGGGTCCCAAATGAAAGAAGCTAACTAAATGGTCCTTGTGTAAATATCAATGTCTCCTTTGTAAGATTTGGTCTCTTTAAGTGCTTAAATGAGAGAATGTGAGTCACCAATGATTCATGACTACAGACTACAGTAACTCCTGTATGATATTACAAGGACATCTGACAAACCTGCAGACTGGGATGTAAGAGACAGCCCTGAACATTACAAGGGTACTTGGTTGAGCATCTATTCACTCCCCAAAACACTCCCTTGAGCAATGTAACCTGAGTGCATACCTCTATAGACCACATAAGGTTTAGGTAAACAAATATGCACTTTTTCTTTCAAATCATACATACAGACTCTAAAATCTACAAGAAACATGCTTAATAATTCCTTATTGCTTATCCACTGAAAATTAAAGAAGAGAATAAAAAAGAGCAGTATTGAATAGTTTCTTAATAACTCAAGTAATATTTTTGCCATCTGCTGAGCGTAAAAGGAGCATTTCTATAGAGTCAGTGAAAGCAGATCTTTTCCATTCCTCCAAGAGCAAACTTTACAACATTAAGTGTGCTAGATGTGGCATTAATCCACAATTTTATGCACATGTCACCAACAGGGATGACCTGGTGTTCTAGGAATCCATCCCTGCAGATCAGACAATAAACATGGCTCATTGTCCCTTCAGACATCTCACTATTTTTGTGCAGGTGATGTATCATTTATCTGTGCTTACTACTGTTGCATTGTAGTGAAATTAAGGGTCCACCTCTGCTTTAAAACATGAATTAGGTCAAAGGGGACATGTTAGCTTCCTGTAGTCATTATCTTATGAGGTTATAGAAAAAATGGAAAAGTGAAAAGGGTTGTTCATTTTTTTTTTAAATTTGCTAACTAGACAACAGATTTGAATGTTAGGAACCTTCTGGTTTCAGCTACATGCATTTGGCAATCCAGCAAAGCAAGAAAAAAAAAGTATAGCATGGTTGAGGGGCATCGCTCACCATCCAATAATTAGATATCAGCAATTTTTGTTCCCTCATCCTTTATTCCTTCACGAAATTTTAGCAAAGAGAAAGCAAGAATTGTTATTAGATGTTTATACTAAAAATGCAAACTGACAATGTATGATCAGTTTCAGCTGTTTGTAAGAACTCTTCCTTTTTGAGTTAACACAATGCTATGGAGTATCTCAGAGAAGCAATCAAAATGCAATCAATACCAAAAGATCTGGTAGCAATGTGTAGTAGATCACCAGTGAAAATACATATTTTCTTCTTTGGACTGATTTTCCTCTAGAAATGTGCATTTCTAAAGAACTTCTTAAAAAAAGAATGACCTTCTTGTTTCTACTACTCCTAGACCAACTAAATTTCCATAGGAGGCTTAGAAGAATGCCTTCCAGGACCTGCTACCCTAGGATGTGTGAATCAATCTGCCTCAATTAACTCTAATTGAAGGGAAATCTCAGAACTTCTTTCTTAGTCCAGTTTCCTGGGTACTAAAGATTATAAGGAAATCCAAACTCCTTGCATAAAAGTTTAAAATAAAAGTATAATGATAAAAGCAAGGGCTTTTAACTATTTCACCTACTGAGCATCATTGCCCCTGAGAGACTTTTCTCTGAGACGAAGCTGCCAATCCTCCCCTTTAACTTCAAAGAGCTTTTCTCTCCCTTAGATATAAATAGATCACTGCAGACACCCAGAGAGATAGAAAACCATCTGCCTGTAAAGATTTACAGCACAGAAAGCCTGAAACTCACCTTTCTGAAGGCCCCCTTTCCTCATTCCACCAAAGGGCCAGGTCTTTCTCCTTATGATAATGCAGACTACTGTATTACACTTCTGTTTCTAGTAGGTTTTCAGTCAGCTGCAGCCTTACCCGAGTCACAAATCTCCCCTGCACAAACCCTGCAAGCCTCCTTTCTTGCTTAGCAGTTCTTTATTGTGAGCAGGTGGAGTAACCTGCTTGCAGCTGGTTATAACTCCATTTAACATATATAAGTGAATCCCATACTTTCTTATTCTGATTTAGTGCCAGGCTTCCATATATTTATTCTTGAGGGTGATAGTATTTCTTATTGAGCAATAAAAATATGTACAGTATGCTTGCTTGTTGCTGCTCACGCTGTCAGTTATCTATCTTGATCACTTGGCGTCTTTGTTTCCATCTTTTTCACAAGGTTGTCAATTTTCTTCCTGTTCAGCAAATTTCTATATTAAACTTACCTAGGGAGAAGTGATTGCAGTTCTTCACTGTCAAGACTGTGTGGGTAACTAGTGTGGGTTTTTTTTAAGTTTCATTTTTCATGGCAGGTTTATATATGTGCATATAACCACTAAATATATTCTCTATCATAAGCTAAAAAACATCCTGACTTTGGAAAATGGCCTCATATGGAGCAGAAAGCCACTTATTTCCATCACTGCAGGATAGTAGTTGTTTTGTTTGTTCTTTGGCATAGGAAGCCTGAAAATAGAATTTATTAGTGCTAGGACCGTATGCATCTTTCCAGAATATATCTCATTATAACTCTACTCTGGTAAGCAGCTTACACCCAAATTTACCACCATTTAAAATATAAACCTATTCTGATAATGTTGCTCAGTGTTGCATAATCCTAAATTCAGAAATTCATAGTAATTATGATTGTGACAGATGTTTATAACTTGCAAAAATTGAATTATGTTATTTTTTTCTAAATTGTTCTATTCTAACAGATAAATGTTAATCACTTCATGCATAATTTTTCTTGGATGTCAGAAAAGTCAAACCTAGAAATCGTAGCTCAATATAGGTAGTTAAATGTTGAAAATAAGTCTACATTTCCTGTGAAGGAATCTTTTAAATATCTTTGGACATGTTTTTCCTTTTCTTTTAAAACTATGTCAATCATATTCAAATTGTAAACATAAAATATTTGGAAAAAGAATCCTACTGAACGAGTCTATTCATGAAGAGGGAACCATCAAATTCAATGATGTTTCACCAGAAATTTCTATCAACATGTGGCTTAGAGAAGCAAAATCAAAGGCCACTAAAATCTCTGATTTTGGATGGAAAAATGCCAGATAGAGACAATTGTCACAAGAACCTTCAAATAGGTAAGAAAAAGATGAGGACCAGACAAAATTAATATTTGTTTCTTTTAAAAGGCCATGAGTAACAGCAAGCTCACAAATTTTCCTGGAAAAGCAAAAAACACTTGCAGATCTAAAAATGTTGACAGAAGGCTCAAGTACAGTTTTAGATGTACAGTTTACACTAAGCAAATTCTCCCTTTTTTTTCTGTGGCAGTTTGGCTCCTGGGCAGCCTTGGAGAAAATTGTCTTATTTTTTGAATAGGGACAGCTACGGTATGTTCTTCCACTAAGACTTCATCTCTTTCAGATATGAGAGAAATGTTTTTACTAGGACATTTTGAACCCTAAAATAGATATATCTAGGGATGTGCAGTTATTACAGATGCAATCACCATGGAGGAAAAAATGGATAAATATGAAGGTAAACATAATACATGAGTGTGCTTCTCAACATCAACTTTCATCAGCAAATATCTTATAGGTTCCACATACTGATCTCAATTAATCCTATTCAGGAGGTGGGCAAAAAAGTCGAACGGAGAGGGTGAATGAAGGCACTGATAATGTTGGGCAAAAAGAAACATAGTAGTCAACCAATGGTAAAGTGCTAATGGTCTGGCTTGTTTTGATCTCAACTAGATTGACCCTTCATCCTGTCATTATCTCGGTTAATTGCCAACAGTCAGTTTATTCAGCACATATAAATTTTAAATAAATTGTAGGGTAAGCATCATTCTTTTCTCTATTTCAAATGAGCTTGATACAGGGAAGACTCATATCCTTTCTGCCACAGTTCTAGGTCAAAGCACATTTAATACAGATCAGCTATAAGGGCTGGAGGCTGTTTGGAGAGAGTATATGAATTTCTCACCAGCCACAAAGAACATTATTCTGTTTCCACATCCAGTTATTCACCACTCAGTGGATAATGTTACTGAAAAAAACCTCTACATACAGAAATTTTGCTGATGTAGAGATGTGTTTAAATTTTTATCTTCTTATTTTCTGAAAAGAATGTACTAATATTTGGGCATGTATTTTAGAACCTTGCATTTTGAAAACTTTTTTTTTTTTTTTAATTTGGAAAATATGGAGCAAAAAACAGCACAGGCAAATCTATAGTGGATATTTTAAATTTTCAATTTATTTTCATTTGCTGTAAGAATGCTTTCATATATTTGAATGTTAAGTGTTCTCAGAGGTTTTATGCTTCTTGCTACCTTCTCGTGTCAAAAGAAGTTTACAACAGAGTTTTTTCAGCTTTCCTTTTCTGATTAATGAGAAACCAATCTACAACCCACACATATATACAGATAGTTAGTTCATTGTGTTTATAGGAAAAGCAACTTATCAGCAGTCTTCAACTGAAATATCCTGGATTGTCTAAGGATCCAAATTCTACTGTTTGAGTGCTGTGTTACTATCGTGAAAGATTGCAAGCAACTTGCTGAAACAAGGTAGATTATCATATCAGAATAATTAATGATAGGCATTCTGTGATGTCTGTTTACATAATTTCATATATGACTGGTCAGATACAATTGGTAGAACAAATTTCCACTTGTCTGTCTTTAAACAAAATTGTTCATGAAATCCAGATATTAAGCAATCTTTACAGTTCATGACTTTGTCATAAGTACACATTTGATATACAAATGACAATTAAGTTAATTCTGTCTTTCAAAATATTTATGAATATCTCTTTTGATTTGCTACATAGCTATTACTGACAACTGAACATTAAGACAAGCTAATTTGTTTCCTTTTTCACTTAAGTCACCTACAGTACCAGGCCTCACCAGAAATTATAGCCATTGGTTTATCTAATAGTTATTATCAAATTGCACATTATAACTGAATTTTCAATTACCTTAACAATGAAGAGGGCACTAAAGAGTGAGCAGTGAGTAGAGTGGGAGGGGGGAAAAAAAAAGAAGAAATTTGTTTAGAAGATGAGGCATAAACTGAAATATTTTGATTAAGGAGGTTTTGTGCGTGCACTGTGAGACTTATTTCTGGGTCTGCTCCTTGTACCTCAACAAGAATTATCAATTTTACTATTTTCTTGCTCCATATGTTTTGTTCACCCAGTTAACAGGCTGTGGGAAAAATATTCTCACATTTTACTTGCACTTTATCTTGCCGATGTTCATTGTTTTAATAATATCTTTTAAAAAAAAAAAATCAAAAGTATTAGTGCTCAACTGGATTCTGAAACCTCTACCTAATTTTCTAAAACTAAAGCATTTTTGTGGCTTCCTAGAGTGTCATGGTCACTGAATGTCTTTTTAACACTATCCCACATTAATACCAAATGTTTGAGATGCCAGCAATTTCCCCTGTGAGCTGGAGAGGTATCTTCAGATACATGAGCTGGAATTAAACAACATTCCTATGAGCAGGATCAAATTTGAAATGTAAGTCATCAGACTTTATCTGAAAGTTTGCTGCTTGGTATTTGGGAAATTCTGATAAGGGATCAGTTCAGTGATCTAGGGCTTCACAGATTATAAAAGTGTACAGTTATGAGTCACAAATCATCAAATTTTCAAAACTCTTTCTTTCCTTTTCCTTGCAGGCACCAAACACACGAAACATAGGCCTGCAACATGAACTTTACACAGGTAGTAAATACTCTCATACCTTGAATTTGGAATCTATATCTCTATGTCCTCCATAGGCATTTATCACTTTTTTCTTTTTATGCAGTCTGTGGCTTTTCTACTGATTTATTCTATATATGTATTGTACTATTTCCCTCCCATCTTTTTTCTAAATTGAGTCACATTTTTTTACCAATTTCTTGGCACTGAGTGCCACTACCAATACAAAAAGGTATTTTGCCTCTCCTCCTGCCATCTTTGCCTCTTTCACTGCTGTTGCCAGTTATAGGACATTCCTCTCATTTCAGAACCTATTTTCATCTCCCACAAACCTGACCATACCTCCTGAGAGCTGTTTATGGATCTAAAGTTTTTCAAAGTCTGCCTCTGCCTCTTTCCTTCCCCTACCTGTTGTTGCTATGTCTGAACCGTAGTGTTATTTGAGGTCTTTCACAATAAACACTGCATAGTAATTAGTATCCTAGTCACAACACATGTTCATAGGGGAACACTGAAGGAATGTACTTTTTTCTTTAAAATAAATTAATGAGCTCATTTAAAAATCATTTTAACAAGAGACATGAGGAGAGAGTGGAAAAATGAAGAACAAGAGTAAAAGTCAACTGTTTATGCTTTTCAAATCTCAGGAGAATAAAACAAGAAAAAATCACTTCCATGTTTTTGAATATTTTCTTGGTCTCCAGCAAAGAAGCAATGAGTGCACACATATACTATCTGTCTTCTCTGTGTAATGAATAGATAACTATGAAGCCACTCACTGATCGCAGTAGCAGGCTTTTTATTGTGGCAGAGCTGTAGGGACCCTGGGGCATTCTGTCACTGTCAGAACTCTTAAGCACTTTAGTCTCCAAAGACTTCTCTGAAAGCTCAGCACTCTCTCTTGCAGAGACAAAGACTTGGGACCACTAAAATAAATAATAGATCAAACTTTAGCAAGAGAAGAATATGTCAAGAGACAAGGCAAGGATGGAAAGTTTTTATATCATGTGAAAACTATCAAGACTCTCTGAAAGACATTGTTTTGATTTATTATGATGCTTTGTGAAAACCAAAATTCCATTGTGCAATTTGAGTTTCATACAGTCTCTGAAGAAAACTCATCCAAATATATAAATGAGCAAGAATTAAGCTGCGTCAGCTCTCTGTGTATCAAGTACAAGAAACACCAGGGGGTTCTATTTGATTTCATTTTCCTTTAAGAAATTTTTCATCCTAGCATATAATCCTTTATCAGTGTTCTGATTTTGTATTATGAGTATTATGGTTCTGTGGAAAAAAATCACACCTGATTAGATAAAACCAACAAAATGTAGGAAGCTTAAAATTGCTGCAGACAATGACTATCCTCTCCCCTACCCCCAAAATAGATGTTCTTCACTGTGTAATTTTGAAACTGAAGCAAAAATGTTTATGGGAATTAATTTAGAGATGCATGATCCAGTTGTGCAGGTGGAGTATACAGACATGGAAACTGAAGGAAGTTTCATTTGCAGAAGGAAAAGTTTATTTCTCAGGACAGTGAATTCTGCTTTCTGAACTCCCAGTATTTTTAGTCCCATATAGTGAATGTTCATAATGTGCTTTGAGATCCTTCAATTAAAACAGTGTGTTGCTGTCTACAAAACCTGATACATAAGTCAACCACTCCACCACACTGATCAATATGTTAATATTTACCAGAACTTACTGTAGTTCCAGACCTGATAAAATCTTCACAGCTCTTCAACAATCTGGCATGTTATTCAGTCTCAGAAGAATGTTAGCAGCCAATATATTTCCCATGGCTTGTATATTAAATTTTGGCTTGAAGAAAATTCCCCTTCCATTTAAGTTTAAATTTTTTAAAATATTCAGGCCATCCTGCATTTTCTTAAACTTAACTTTCATTTTCATCCTTCGCTTAAAAGTTTGCAAATAAAAAGAGTACCTTTTCTTTTTAATTCTTTCCCTTGGAAATCTATAGAGGATGATTTTTGAGGCTGACAATGTGGCAAAGCAAGCCCATCCTCCCATGAAATACGTGTTTCTATAAGATTAGACTGCCAAGAAACTGTTTCCTGCCAAGCCGGGTTCACTACCACTCCCAAGGGGTGGAGTTCTCTCTGGTTTCCATTTCAGCTGAATTAGCCATGTCTGCTAATTCTTTCTAAGCTCTTCCAGAACCTACAGGAAAGCTAAGAGGGTTAAAAGGATGTCTGGAGGGCGTTTGAAAATGAAATAATCTTTTTTGCTTCTGGAGGATTTAAAAGAGGAAACATATAAACAAGTAGAAATATTCAACTCCTTATAATCAAAATTTGCTATTGCTTTACCTGCCTCATTTTGTGAGTTTTTATTTGGTACATTTCTGTAAGTTAGCCATACTTTATTTTTTTTCTCAGTGTCATCTCCTATTCTTTTTTTTTATGCGGTACACTGTGTCTTATCTGAAAATTTAGATTATGGATTAAGAGAGAATGAGCACCAAAAATGTTAAGGACACAGTGTTTCAGAACTATAGAGTATTGTTCATATTTATATCTTGTGGTTTTCCTTTTTGACAGAAGCAAAACTTGCATCTGGCAAACACACAGCATTGTGATAAAAACATCAAAGAGAAAAGATGTAAAATAGTTTCTAAACAAAGCTATTTTTGGTCATATCAGTTGCCTAAAGTGAAAATCAGGAACAGGAAAATCATAATGGTGTGCAATTTCGGCTATAAGAATATAGAGATATTAAAGACTGTCCAAAGGAGAACTACAAATATGGTGAAGGTCTGGAGGAGATGCCACAGGAATGGCTGAGGTCACTTAGTTTGTTCAGCCTTGAGAGGAGAGTGAAAGGAGACCTAAATTCAGTCTACGACTTCCTCATGAGGGGAAGACGAGGAGCAGACATGGATCTCTTCTCCGTGGCGTGTTGAAATTGTTGGATATTGTTCATCTCCCTCATTTTCTACAGTATACTGAAAAAAGCTTTCTTGTCACTAAAGGAAAAAATATGATCCTTAATTTTGATAGAACTATCATGTTTACACTCCACAATGTCTTTTCTTGTATTCCTATACTATTCTATGCTCCATTATTCAAATCCAACATGTTCTTTGGTCAGGATGTACTGAATACTTACTCATGTTCTTTAAAACATAGTGATTATCATTTCCTAATACCTTGAGGGAAGTGTCTCCATTTTTCTTTCAAAAACACCATTTGTCAGGGTAAAATTTGCAGTGTCTGTTATTCCATCTATGCGGTATGAGAGCCAAATATTTTGTTTTAGTATTTTTTGACAGACCTGTACTTGTGCAATATCAAAAATAGGTGTGTGTTTTCTTTGCAACTAAAAGAGATTATTTATCATTATTTTTTCCCTTGTTTGGTGTAAAAGTGACATAAGGGTCATTATCAACCATAAGAGATTTCTGTCCGATACCCTGGAAACTAGCTGTGTAACAAATTATTCCAATGAGTATGTATTTTAAAATGTAAATTTTAACTGAGTAAAAATATTAAATCTAGCAGGAATTCTCTCCCAATTTCAAACATAATTTTTTATGTGTTGTCAGTCTTATGTTTTTAATTTTTTTATGTTCTTTCAAGAATTCTGGACAGCAATCACTTTCTGCATGAAGAGTACATCATAAAAAGGTCATGCCTGGAGAGATATACTTCAACATTTCTGCCCATGAAGCTTTGCACTTCTCAGGGAAGAATCAGCTGCACAAAAACTGGTGGCTTTCCATTGTCAGAAACAAAGGAAAAGCCTAAAAATGTAGAATATGCAGAAACAGCAAGTTCTAGTTTGTACATATCATCAGCATGAGAGAGGAAAAAATATAGTTAATTGCACAGATGTCAACAAGTTCTGCACAGATAAAAATCACATTTAGCATCAACTCTGTCAGTAATTGCTTATTTAAAAAAATAATAAAGGGAAAAGTTTTAATAAGGCTAGGCTACAGATGAGAATAATGCAGAATAATGGCTTGCCTGTCTGGTTGTGAAACTAAACAAGCTTTAAGTAAAATTAGGAAACCCAAGTACTAAATTATACTTCTCTCATCTCCTCACCTCCCTTACCCTCCCCTCTTTTCATTTCTTGAAGTGCATGGCTAATAATTTGCTCTTTGACATTCAAGATAAAACAAAAGTTAAGAATTCTTAAACATGAATGACATTGCTATCAAAGAGTGCTGAGAAGATTTGTGGGTCAAAAAGGTGATCTTCCTTGGAGACATAATAAACTGCTACAGATATCTGGTTATTAAGGTTAGTACTGGTGATATACTTCTTTTAAATAAAATCAAATAATAAAGGAAGCAAAGAAGATTATTTGTTGAATTGTAACTCCAGAGAAACTTTTGCACATTAATCACAAGGAAACTCTGATTTTGCTAGGGGCTTCACTGAGTTACCATCCTTTGCAGTTAAGTTTTCAGAACTTGGTGAGAAAGTTTCATCAGAATCCATATAATGAACTTATATTACTGCATTTTCATTTACTGTCACTCAAAAGATTACTTTGTTGAACAAAGGTATAATCTCACAACATTTCCAGTCTAATCAGAAATGGGATAAGTCTGAAACAGAACCCTATTTTTAAGATTAGTCTGAATCTTTCAAATTCAATTGTGTGCTCAAGCTAAACCTTGTTCTCAGAAGGGAGACTGGGTCTCTGCCTGCTGTAATTCTAAGTAGATGAGATTTCTTTCAAGCCCCTCTCTGACAAATCAAGTCCACAAGTCTGCCAATGAAACTGTGCCAACAAGGCCAGTGACAGACAAATATATCAGGTGATGTTGGGACTCTGTTTATGCTGCTGCTGTAGGGCCTTTCCTGGTAGATCAGAAAAAAAATAGTTCACCATTTGTGCAATAGTTTCACTATTGCAGAGCAAATATTTCACTATGCAAAATACCAGCAGTGAGAATAACTTAGGTCTGTCTTAGAAATTAAGCCCAATGTCTTATTATGCTTTTGAAAATTATTTTTAAGCTGTATTTAGACAATTCCAAAAGTTTTACCAGTTTAGTGACCATCTATGCCCTGAGCAAATGTGTGTTTCTGATAAGTACCTTTCCCCAGCCACTTTGCAGATGGTAGCTCTAACAGAGGAAGCAATAGAGAGCTGTACTTTGTGTACCTCTATCATGCCTCTCACAAACTATGACTTTACAAGGACAGAGAAATCTTTTCAAAATTGAAGTAGCTTTGAAACCTCTGACAGGTGTATGTCAAAATGACCAAATTTGAGCTAAGCATCTTACCCTAGACTTCTGAATAAACTTTTTTGATTAAGAGCAAGAAATGCTTGTTTGAACAAGCCAAAACTCTGAATCTGTTAAAAAGGTATAATGAGTTATGGGCAGTCATTTGATTGTCCATTTTGTTTCATAAGGTGGCCCATTGACAAAGGAGAAGCAAAGAAAAAGAAGAGGACAAGAGAAAAAAAAAAATCCATTTTATTGCAGTTGCTAATAAACTTAGAAAGTGTTCAGGTTTATTAACAGGAATTTGATAACTGTGTCTTAATTTGCTTACATTGAGATGCAATTCCTTTGTTAATACTGTTGTGCTATGTTTCCTCAACTGAAATGATATTAAGATAATTTCAGAGGATATATGTAAGTATTTCCTGTATTTTATGGCTTACTCACCTTCTTGACACTGATTTGAAGGAACCTCTATGCATGTTGCCACATAGATGACTTTTTAAGGCTCTAAGGAAATCTACAGTAGCTATAGAGAATGCATTTAATAGACCTGGCAGCTGTTTCTCTGTGTCTAACAACTGAGCTCTTAAAGTTTGATGAAATGTTTGTTGAAGAAGACACGTAGTGCAGCAGTCCCGCTGTCAACAATATTGTGTACTGTACATAATCTAAAGAAAAAATGTATTTTTTAATGCAAGTCAATCTAAGTTGATCTACGTTTTCACACCAAGTTAAACTTAGTGTTTAACTACCTTTATGAATATAAACTAATGTTCTCATGATTTACACACATTTAGATTCAAATCCTGCCAATTCCTGTTCATGTTCATATGATTTTTGTTCTGTCTGAGTTATTACATGATAAAAGTCTTATGTCTCAGCATTTGATGATGAATAGTCCCACCTTTAACACTGAGCCAGGACCCAAGGCTATTAAATAAAACAGCATGAATAGAAGAGTCACAAAATCTTTCAATGACAGCCACTATTCCTGACAACTTTACAAGACCTAGATTCCAAACATAGGCCAGGTGTTTGAAGGAGTAGGAGTTATCTCATGATTCACCCTACTTTTTAGTATTTTATTTCATATCTCAATTTAAGTTAATTACCTGAATCCATGGACCTGGCATGTATTGGAATTCAAGTAGTTGCAAAGCAAAGAATTTTTTTTTAATAATACAGGTAATTTTTTATAGAATTCAATTGCTTCAGGAATTTATATAGGCCAGAACCATAAGTGATTTAAAAACAGGATTAGCAAATTCACAGAAGAAACATCCTGTATGGTTCTCCACTGAATATTAAAGACATCAATTTATCTACAGATCATAATTATGACTTTAACTAGGGCTAGTACATCAGAGGAAGGATCACATTAAATACATCCTGCTCAAAAGAAGTGTTCCCAATCCACTAATGACTCCAGTTAGAGACACATTGTAAGACAAGGTAACCATTTGATCTAAAAATAATTACACAAATTTTAATTTTTAAAAATGAGTGCACTTTCTCTATGCAATTTTGTTTCTAAGAATACTATTTTCTTCCCGTAGGTCTTTCACCCACAAATAGCATAAACACAAATTTCAGTGAATAATGTTTGGAAAGTGACTCCCTTCTTTCAGAGAAAGGTTAACCGACAATTAGAAATTATCAAATATTCAGAAACAAAGAGGTTAATAGGAGTATTAAGTAATATAATATTCAGATATGCTGTTATTCAGAATAGATATATGCTTATTAGAGTAAAGATCACAATATAGTCCATCCCAATACCTTCAAAAAGAGATTGAAAATTGCTTTTAAACCAAAAAAATGCTTCTAGGTGAGGAATCAAAAAATGAAAATCTTAAATGTCTTGTTAAAGTCAGAAAGAGTAGCCAATTTCATAAAATTAATATATTCATAATTGAACTCATATTTGTTTCTAATTTCAGAAGTTGCTCTGAATTTTGAGTAATAAATCTTTTTTCTCCTTCTTATATAAATTATCATGCTGTTATAAAAAATTATATTGCTTTTAGGTGCCTGCTCTCGGTTTTGTCCTTTGGTCTTAAACAAAACAAGTTTATAAAAAATATCTTTGGAGTTATTTTAGTGGTGAGGTTGCCTCAAATATATATAGGTGAGTGGCGCTTTCAGGTAGGTCATGTAAGTACCACAGAATTTTATATCAAAAACTAGGACCCCAACACACAGATTATTGCTCTTTGGGTAAGGAATTTCCTAGAAGTGCCAGACTTCACCATCTTAACCTCACAGAGTTAAATCATATTGCATGCACGTAAAATTAAAAATCAATATTTTTACATCAAAAGCAATTAACATGATGAATCTGAAACTTTGCTCTCAGGGTACTGTCCTCCCAGGGAAATGTTTTTTTATAATATTATTCTGATTCTCCATAATTAATTCATCCTGGTAAATTATAATAAAAGCTGTTATACTTCATTTATAAGGTGTCTACATGATTATAAATTGTGACTCTTTTCCATTTGAAAAGTTTTCAAATTTATCTTAGCTTCTTAGAAAGAAGTAGTAAGACAGCAGGTTTTAGGCTGGAGGGGAGAGTACAGAGAAAAAGGAAATCCTTGGGAAGGAAAACTGGAATACGAAGAACCCAAAAATGAAGAAAGGAAATCAAACCTGGAAGTACAACATGGGTACTAGAAGAGCGAATGCAAAACCAAAGAAAAACCTAGGAATAAAACCGGGTGACATTCAAGAACAACAATTCTTCTATTTTAACATTGGCCAGCACATCACCAGTGTACTGCTGAACACAGTCCTCACAACAGACCCGTTTTACTTGAAGGTATTTCTTACAGAGTACGGAAATGCTTTTAAGGCATCAAAAATGGGACCAGCACTGTTTCAAAATCCTACTGGTCCTATCCATCTAGGCATATGCAAAAAAAAAAAAAGCCAAAGACTGGCTGGATTTATGAAGAGGTTGAAGCACTAGAATCAAGGAAAGATAAGGCTGATATAGTAAAAATTGGAAAATTGGAAGCTGACTTGTAGTGACAGCTTGGCCTTGAAGCTTTAACATTTTAACAATCTACATTACAAAAATCCTCATCAGCCTTTAATGTTGCTTGCTTAAAATTGGAATAGGATCATAACTAGGACAAGCCTGCATTGCACAAAGATGCTTGAGCAAGCAGTGACCAAGGCTGGTAGGTCATATACACGGGGGCAGCCCTTGCACTGATAGCATGGCTCCAAAGCCAGGGAGCCACTTATTTTCCTTACTTTGAGAACAGTGACACAGCACGAGACCTTGGCACAGCAAGGCACTATAACCACAGAAGTGGAAGTACAATTCTGCTGTGTTGCAGCCCTTGTAGCTCTTGATTTGGGACTGGTGACAGAATTCCTCAACAGCCATATATTGTGGTGGAGAAAGCTGCAGACAGGAATTTGGAAAGAGTGGATATTCAGAGTAGATATGTACAAGAATCAACTCTCTCTCTTGTACACAATGCTGCACAGCTTGGATTTTTGGTTTTTTTTTTTTTTGACACATGGCTTCCTGGGATTGTTTGCATGGAAAATTGAACATTATCCTTATTAAAGCAGGGTGATCACTGGTATGTATGCACAGCTTCTTCTTGCACTTTTAGTGGAAAGCAGCAGCTCTGAAAACAAATGATTGGAAGTTTTGCAGGCAGAATCTAATGATGCTTTAAAAGTCTAGGAAGTGTCAAATGGTGTATTTTTTGGATTTAGCTTGTATCATATCTATCAGCTTTCTGAGGAAAAAAATTCTGTTCTTCCACTTGTAAAAGATGGGATGTACATGGAGCTTCTAGCAACATAATACAGTAAACTAAGAATTTAAGGACTCTATGCATTCCCCTACTTTTGGGATAAGCTGAAACACCCCTACTACACAGATTTTCACAGGCATATAGATGTGTTTTTTATTAGTTTTCTATGGAACACTTTGTTCAGTGTAGTCATTGGATAAAATACATTTGTCATTCCCACAACCATGTGTTGGTGACATAACAACACATCACTGAGCACAGTGGGCCCAATTGTAAATCATTGCTGCATGAATAACTAGTAAAAAGGGTGTATAGAAAACCTCATCTGCACCATCTGTAGCTTTTTTCCTCCTGTGCATATTTCATTAATAGAATTATATAAGTTTATGCTGAATTTTACTAATTTGAACATATAATTGCCACTAGATTTTACCAAATGAAAATTGGTTTTAAATACAAAATTGAATGAATTTGCACAACAAATTCAACACCATTGGCAATGAAGCAGGAGATTTGATAGCTCAGCCATGAACAAACTGTGGAACTTGTCACATTTATCTGTAATTTGCAATAGAGACTTTCTTTTATCATTTGCTACTGCCAGAATATAATTCCTTCAGAACCACCTAAAAAGAGCAAGTGTCATTCTTCTTATTCAGCACTTCCTGTTTAAAAGATATAGAAAAGAACCAGGAAGCAGGATATCAGACAGCTCAAAAATGTACACACTATTTTAGGTTATGTTGGACACAGAATTTAGCATATGCATAAATGCACAAATGACTGCTCAAAATATTGTACTGCCTGTTTAGCCATCTGAAACTAATACAGTATAAACATATATTAAAAGGAAATAGCTTCTAGTGTGCTCAGCTATCTGTCCAGAGATTTGCACAAAAGAAAGCATCTTCCATTGAGGAAATTAGGAAATGGATTTGCAAGCGGAATTTTTAATAACAATTAGCTCATTACTTTCCCAGCAATCAAATTAATTTGGTACTGCTAAAACATACTGGATTGGCAAAAATAGGCATCGAAATCCTTCACCAAGTGGATGTAGATATGTTACAACATGCTCCATTTTGCTGCATTTTTTAGAGGTGAAGATCATTTTACAGATCATGAAACCATTAATTTTAGCTTTACTTTGTTGGAAGGACAAAATAAACACCAAATAACATCTTTCAGCCCTCTTTAGCTTTTGATGAGTCTTTTCAGTTGTAAGGATCAGTGTCATAATGTTCAAACAAAATATTTAAATATAACTGTAATTATCTTTTGGATAATCTTTGCGCTGCATTAGCCCAACTCCCGGTTAAGTCTCAGGGACCACATAACAAATTTTTCACTGTTACCTAGTGTTGTCCTTGTCTTAGGCTTGTTCAACATATGCTTTATCTTCAAGAAGTTTTGCTGTTTCTGCAAAAGGGATAGTTTTAGTTTTTCCTAACAGTGCCCGTAAAGATGCCAGTCAGTAGTAACTGAGATATTTTTCTGGGATACAAACTCATACAGGAAGCTGACTGAATCTGACCACTTTGCTCTCCAGTTTGTGAAATATCATCTAGGGCAGCATCAGATTTTAAAGGAGTGGGCTGTCTTTGAGGCCTAAAGAAAAAGGACCCAATTTCCTGCCAAGTACTACCCAGCCATGAATTAATCTAAAATCTGTACTTTTTACAACCTACTGCTATTAACTGTTATCTTATTAAGTAATGAGACCATTTAGGATGCAAGCCATATGAGAATAAAAATTTTTTCCAGATGTTAGCGCAATATTAAATCAATTTAGAAATTGTGTTTATCTTTTGCAGTGTTTTGCTTTTTGAGCGATTTGGCTATGGTTAGTCATTATTTGACACATGTCCAGCTCTTTGTAACACTGTTTTTGGAATTTACCTGTCTTAAAGACAAAACTTCACTCTTCATTCTGCACATTTCCCAGGCTTTTCGGCTTTGCTAGAAAAGGCATGTTAAATAAAACACGTGTGCCGTGACCCTCAGTACAGTATTTACTTCAATCTAATTAGTGGTAATATGCAACTGCTAGGATCAGATAATTGGATCTAAATTTGGTGAAGCCCCCAGATAGTCTTTACATACTGCCATTGTTTCTGTAATGGGCTGAGGCAGCACTGGGCCTCCTCAGCTCAGACGTGCAGAGATATTTTGTACTTCTCAGCTCTCACTGTCAGAGATGATTAGGTGCCAATACAGCTGGAAAGAAGACAAACAGATTTGGTTTTCAGATGAAAGTTAGAAACTACTGTGCACTGATATTCACTACTGACTAAAAGACTGGCATGGATTACCTTATTAAGTACTCATTTGGCTCTCAGTCAAGAAACCTGATAGATTTTTTTTTAGTGTTGGTGAGGAACTAATTTTTGTTTACATTTTTTGTAATGACTCATCTTATGCTCAGGTCTTTTAAGTAAGAACTAGTGGAGGAGAAAAGAAGAATAATAAAAATTTACAATCTCAAATCAATTAATACTCCAAAGAAACTTAGGCCCATGTTTGCTCAGCCAGAATGGTTGCACCGACAACAGATGCTTCATCGATGTCGGAAATCTCAGGACAGATTTAATTAACTTTTTTTTAATCCTAATTACTTCTAGATCATCTACTGTGTTATCTCAGCAATTATTTTTTCCTTTTCAAGCAGCCCAAAATGTAATATAAATAGAAGCTTTATACTTACAATGAGACTAATTTTTGTGGTTTTAATAAAAGCGAGGAGGTCTTTTTTTGAATGAGGAATTCCTCCTAAGATTTAATAGATACAGAATATGAGTAAAAAAGAACAAAAGAGAAGAATATGATGAGAAAAATATGGTGTGGCTTTTTCCATATTACTGGGCTGGCTTCTCCTGGATGGTTTCCAATCAGAATCGTACATGATTTTTGAAGCAGCAATTGGCCATGGTGGTTTAACCCCAGCCCACAATGAAGTTCCACACAGCCACCTGCTCACTCCCTGCCATGGGGATGGGGGACAAGACCAGAAGGGAACCAGAAGAATAAATGTGAGAAAACTCACGAGTTGAGATAAAGACATTTTAATACGTAAAGCAAAAAATACACACACAAGCAAAGTAAAATATGGAATTAATTCCCATTGGCACGCAGGCATTCAGTCAGCCCCTGGAATGTGTAATGTCTACTTGGGAAGACAGACAAAGCTTCTAAAGTCCTTCCTTCCATCATGTTCCTTCAGCTTTATATGCTGGGCATGGTGCCTGCCATATGGCATGGAATGGCCCTTTGGTCAGCTGGGGTCAACTGTCCTGGCTGTGTCCCCTCCCAGCTTCTTGTCATCCCCTCCTGGTGACCTCACTGACAGGGCAGCTGAAAAGATTTTGATTCTGTGTAAGCACTGGTCATCAATAATGAAAACACCCCTGTGTTATCAACACTGTTTCTAGCACAAATCCAGATGCAGGCACACAATTGCTGCCATGGATGCAGCTGTGCCTGGAATGAAACACAGCAGACAACAACCGTATCATTCTGCCATGAACTGGAAGCTGCTGTGATTGGAGTATTTGGAGACTGAAACACCAAGCAAATTTTAAAACTTTAGGCATGTGTTTATTTATATTTATATTTACCAGGTACTTTATCAACAATTGAAAATCATACATAAATCCAAAATACTAACTGAGCCTTGGAAAAATTATGTGTTTTTTGCTTCCAACAGACTCTGATACCCACAGTCTTTGATGTTCTCAGCATGTGACTGAGGTGGTTCATTCAACTCATCGTCAAAGGTTAAAACCAAAGTTCTCTACTCTTTCTTCCCCAGGTTCCACTCTGTATCCTCGGTGTTTATATGAAACCATTCCATGAACTGAGATCAGTCTGGTCCCCTTGTGCAGGTTTTATCTTGCAAGAGATTCTCTGTTTCTTCTTCTTAAAATGGGCATTTTCTGTTTAGAGATTAAATGCTGCTCATGCGATTTCTTCAAGAAACTCTGGACTATGAAATGTTATGTTAATATTTTTTTAAGCCAATATGATAAAATATTTCACCTGGCATCTCAATCAGTTTTGTGGCATGTTGAGCTCCAAGACAGGCAAAGTTTGCAAATTGGTCTTCGTGCTCTATGTGTTTTAGATAGGTCAAAATCCAGCTAGGATTCCCAAAACCAAGATTCTTTACAACATTTAAAATGTCAGTATGTTTATTTCTCAAGTGTATACCACCTGAGTTGCACAAATTTTTAATAGTTTTATATTTCTAAAATCAAATTAAGGGGATGTAGGAATTTTTAGGAAGTCAATACTGAGCTTCTTCCCTTTCCCTTCCATTCCCCTGTCCTCTCATATCTTGATCTTCCATTCTAACCTCTCCTTAGCATTTCCCTCCCCTTAGCCTTGCAGTCTTCTTCCTCTTCTGTGTTCTGCCTTCAGTTTTTTGCCTCTCTTCTCTTTCTTCTCCCTCTGTAGCTATTACATTGATGCTGCAAATTTTCCTAAACATTTGGAATCTTTAAGAAACAAATAACCCCCTCTTCTTGAAGGAAACACCTGTCTGAGGTAAAATTACATCTAAAGAACTTAATTAAGACTCTTAGAAAGAAAAAAACCAAAAAAAACAGAGCACCAGATAATTATAGCTGCAGTAACAGAATTCATTCAAAACAAATTCTCACACAGTTGTAGCAGAATGCAAAGATTAAGCATCTGGTAGTAACTCACAGATAAGGTATATAGGAAAGACAAGTAGTGAATGCTATGTCCCAAAAATAAAATAATCTTCTGGTTTGGAGGTAATAGGAAATGAGTCTGTTATTCACAATTATCCTGGTGTGAATTCTCTGCCATGTGTTTTAGGAAATTTTTTTAGATTTTTTTTTTCCCCAGATGAAGCTGACTTCATATGCACAAATGGAATAATTTCCTATATGTTCGAAGTAAACAAATAGATCACCTCCAATTTATGACTTTATTTTCAAGAACCAGATGAAGAAAAGATACCAAGAATATTATAACAGATGCTTCCAAGAGTCCCTGCAATTTTTCTGAATGTTATAATTTATTACTGATTTTAAATGTTGTTTTAGTTCACATTTCTGTATAGAATTACTCAGTGTTATTTACAAGTTCTTTACAAGCTTAACATACAACAACACAGAAAAGCAAATAATGCTCAGCATACTTGTAGATTTTACTGAAAAGGTCTCATGCTTCATACTCAGCAAGTTTTGCAGAGTTTATTGTTAATATAATGTTGGCTAAACAATTTTAGTTCTTGAACTATATAATTACCACTAAAGAGTAATATATTACTGTTATTAACCTATGTATCTGTGTGATTGTGCTTAGGAGCATTTGCTTATATTCAGTGTGCTAACCAAGCAAAAGGCTTGGAATAACAATGACACTGAAATGGAAGGAAATAAGAGAGTGTGACAGCTCTTTCCAAAACTTGTGATCTCTGGACATTTAGAAACCAATGTTATTGGAGATAAAATCATCATAATATAAACATCAATATAACATGAATTTTTATTAGATGGAAAAGGGATTATTTTGAAAGGAAAAAAGAAAGGCATTCTTACTAATGGAAGTCCACTCTTCTACTCATCAAAAATCTGTATTTTGGGGGTTACCACATGGGCACAAATTGAGTATGAAAGTAAGATAAAAATCAGAGGATGCAGCTAAGAAGTTACAAGGCTGATATAATTTTATTAGGTTTCATATGAGTCAAGAGATTTCTTCTTTCCTCTCTAGTCAGGAAAAGAGAATAGGAAAAAAATCTATTCACCTATTGAAAAAGGAGCCATCTCTTCACTAAAACATTTCTGATAGTATTATTTTTATTTCGTGTAAGAAATTCAGGGCCCAGTTCAGGGACAGAGAGAAAATTACTCCCACCCTTAGGGTATGAGGAGCTGATTAAGCTCCAATGGAAGACAGGGCAACTATATGAAACACTTTTTGTTCTGCAGTTTGAAGCACAGCCCTGCTGTAATATTTCTAAACCGACATACTCCTGTCAACATTCCTTCAGTCAGGTTACCACGGTGAGTGGGCTCATTGCCTATGCAGTCACTTCTGAATTCCTCGAAAGGCTATATGCCCTCTGGATGGGAAGATAATCTGTACTTGGATAATGTGATATTAACACTGCTGCAGTTACAGGAAGAGCTGCAGAAAATACTTTAATATCCACAATACCATTCCTCGTTTTTCTTTGGGCAACTTGTGGTGGACACCACCTTATACACCCCACTGTCATGGGTCTCCAGCTCCTCTTTGTGGATGACAACAGTGGCTGCAGCAGAAACAGTTTGAGGACTTCCAGCATTTTTCCTCAGCACCCCTTCTGTTTGTTCTCCTGAGTAACATTGCTAGCAATCCAGAGGTTTTGTTCAGTGTTGCATTTAGTCAGGGATTTGCATTTTACCTTCCATGGACTTTATACAGCTCCAGAGGTCCCAAACAGTAAAGTTTCTTTCTGAAATTCCTATGTGAATTCCTTGTGTGCAGCTGGGAACAAAAGTAACCCTCTGAGATAATTTTGTTGTTAATAATTCTGCCTTTAAGCAAATCAGGAAGAAGGAGAATAAGTATACACTCTCTGAGATATCTGCACACTCATACCAAAAAAATCATTAGAAAATCACTACACTAAATATTGTGTAAATTTTCACAGAACCACAGTTGCATATCCAAGCCCTTTGCAGAATATTTATGTATCAAATGCATTTGCAATCATGATGGGTGTTTTGTATATTCATTACCAAAAAAAGTAACAAATTTCTCAAATGCATTCAGAGCATAATTTCCAATCACAGTTACTCAGGGTTCCTTTTTATAATTTTTGTCCAGAAAGTACAAGTTTGTGCTTATTTCTGACTTTCTTTTTCAGGTATCATACTCTATTTATACAGTTAGTCAGAGTCTAGATTTCATCTGATATGAACCCAATATTGTTAATGTCATTAGCTTCTGTCATGTGTAATTTCATATTCTGTTAAGAAACTGAATTTGAAATTAACATATGTGTAAAAGCATTCAGAAATTGAAGTTTTTTCCCAGCTGAAAAGGTCAAGTACTTGTAAATCTTTGTCAGAACTGAAGCAACACAAATGCACTGCAGTGGCAGCAATCCAGAAAGGTGGTGCATTTAATGCCAAGGTAGTTCTTGAGCCTCAATATTGTGGAAAGCTGAAACAGCTTGTTAAAGTCATAGAATGAAAAATTATCTGTAGCCAACACTGTAACACATGATTCAGGAATCCAGAGCAATAAAGTAATAATGTAAGGAAGGTAAAGCTTTATTTGGAGGATATACTGAGGCATGAGAATATAAACAGGCAGAAGGTAAGGTGGCAAAAATATTCTGGAAAATGTGAAAAAGGGTAATTCCAGCCTGACAATGGATAAATAGTTAACTGGTGTTATCATCCCTACCTTATTATCCATACTACGAATATGTATTGAGGACAAACATTCTTCATTATTTTTTTTCTTTGAGATATTTTGAAATTTCTTCTGTAGATGTTCAAACTGGATGAAAAAGCAGCACCATAGGTCTTTAATCTCAAAATAACTTTATCTTCTGCAAATAATGCAGAAGAATAACAGAGAATCTAAGAATATGCTGAGTTGGAAGGGACACACAAGGATCATCAAGTCCAGCTCCTGGCCCTGCACAAGACACCCCAAGAATCCCACCATGTGCCTGAGAGCACTGTTCAAACACTTCAACTCTGCCAGGCTTGGTGCTGTGACCACTTCCCTGGGGAGCCTGTTCCAGTGCCCAAACACCCTCAGTGTAAAGAACCTTTTTCTAATCCCCAACCTAAACCTGCTCTAACACAACTTCAGGCAATTCCCCTGGGTCCTGTCACTGATCACCACCAGAGAAAAGATCAGCGCCTGCCCCTCCTCTTCCTCTCACAATGAAGTTGTAACTGCAATGAGGTCTCCCCTCAGTCTCCCTCAGGTTGAACAGACCAAGTGACCCCAGCTGCTCCTCGTACAGATTCCCTTCAAGGTCCTTCACCATCTTCATTGCCCTTCTTTGGATGGTCTCTTACAGTTGAATATCTTTCTTGCGTTACAGTGCCAAAAACTGCACTACTCAAAGTGAAGTGGCATCAATGCAGAGCAAAGCAGGACAACCACCTCCCTTGTCCAGCTGGTGATGAAGGGACAATACAAAGTGATTTTTCCAAGATTAAAATTAAAGGAAGGAATGTTAGATCAGGAAATAATTTATTTTTGTGTTTAACTCAGAAGATTTAATGAAAAACAATTTCTCCTCTTGAAGTTAGCATTGTTGATATGGCATATAGCTGTGGTCAGAAGTTTTATATAAGAGTTTATATTTCCTATTCATGAATTAATAGAGCTCTTTTAAAATTATGCTTCTTAAATGGACAAGTATAGCAATAAGTTTCAGTATCTTTTTTCATCTGGTTGCCAAGTGACTGGGAACTAAATGTTCCTCTTTTTGTTCAAACTTAAACTGCACAATTTCTCTTAATTCAACTTCTGCAAGTATTTTACATGTTGCAATATATACTTTTCTCTGAAATATCTGTCATTGACCAGTGTCAGAAATCAGCCAGATAAAATAACTGGTTTCCCCTACCTATGAATAGCTAAGTGTTTTCACTGTCAAATTTTGAGATGCTGAAACACTGCAGAGACTATATTTCTGAAACCAGTATCCTACATTTTCTTTGCATTACACACAGCATAAAAAGGGATCTTAACCCATGTCTTGAGAAGAAGTGATCCTCAATATCTTTCCACTGCCATACTGAACATTTATTTAATGTGGTGAATTTGTGATGCTCATACAAGCAGCACAAACATTAGGAAATACGCTAACTCAACTTGTTTTCATTGAAAACCACTTATTACACGGAGAAGCATTGAGGAAGGAGACAAGTCCCTTTTTACATTTGTAGGCAATTTCAGTTTTGGAACCATGGGAACTGTTAGAATTTCTCGCTTCTCCATTTCTTCTGAATAAACAGATTCCTCTTCAGATGTCATTTTGTTCTTAGCGGTTGCTACTCATAGACTTTAAAACGTTTTAGAACTTAGTAACTGTCCATTCAGATGGCACCTGATCTTGCAAACAGATGCCTAAATGGGATGTCTGAACTCCTCAAGCACTGCTCTAATTTGCTTTTATATCACTGTGCTGCTGAAGTTCACAGAATCAAAGAGTGGTTTGAGTTGGGAGGGACCTCAAAGATTGTCTGGTTCCAGTCCTCTACCAGAGACAGGGATACCACCCACTAGATCAGGTCACCCAGAGCTCCTTCCAACATGCCATTGAACACTTCCAGAAACGGGACATCTACAGCTTCTCTGGGAAACCTGTTCCAGTGCTTCACCCACCCTCACTGCAAAGAATTTATTCCTAACATCTAAAGTAAACCTGCCCTCCTTCAGTTTAAAGCTGTTCTCCCTTACCCCTATATGCCCTTTTTGAAAGTCCCTCTCTGGCTTATTTGCAGGCCCCCCTTAAGGCCTGAAAGTGAGGTTTCCCCAGAGCCTCATCTTCTCCAGGTAGAGCCACCGCACCCAGCTCTCTCAGCTATCCTCACAGGAGAGCTACTCCAGCCCTTGGAGGGATGATCCAGGAAATGATCCTCTTCCTGGCCTCCTCTGCACTCGCTCCAGCAGGTCCACGTCCTCCTTGTGTTGGGAACCCCAGAGCTGGACACAGCACTCCAGGTGGGGTCCCATGAGAGAGGGTAGAGGGAGAGAATCACCTTCCTTGAACTGATGGCCACACTTCTTTTAATGCAGACCAGGATGTGGTTGGATTTTTGGGCTGCATGATTTTCAAAATGGAATTTTATGGTTTTGTCATGTCAGTATTCAGGCCTCTAGGACAGTTATCCTTATATGGGACAGTTCTGCAGTTAAAATATTAACTTAGGAAATTAAAGACTTCAAAGCCCCTCAGCTATTGCCAGCTCCAAGTTACACACAGACCTGCTCCCAGCTCCAGATTTTCTTTTTGAATTATACCATCAACATTTGTGAGATTAAACGCAATGCAATAATCATGAGGAAACAATTTCCATAAATATTGATTATTATCCTTCTTATTTTATCTGGGGTAAAATTAGAGTCAAAATAGAAATAATTTGAGTGTTTTTCTTTAAATACAGTGTTTAAGGTCCATGTACTCAAGTTGTAGGAACCTACACTCCTGCCATTTCAATAAGTATTAGGCATGTCACTCACCTTGTTAGAGGTACCGAGATTTTAGTACATAAATTTGCCTTTTCTTAGCATAACATAATGCCCTTGAGAACTGAAATATACCTTGTCTTTTACTTTACACATTCTTGAATATTTAGGTTTCTATTCTAATTCTTCTGTGACTGATAGAATATTAGTAATTCTTAATGTTCAAGTTATGTGATCCACCACCTGCAAACAGGTAATTTTGTTTAAATAATAAGTTACTTGATTGAAGTTACTTGAATTGAAGTTACTTGATTGAAGTTACTTGAACTGTAGAAGTAACAATAATATAATATTTTTTCAACAGTAGCTCCATTTATATTTTATTTTTATAGTAAATTCACTTAATCCTTTTTCATTAATTTGCTCTTCAAAATAATTGCTAGTAAAGACCTCTGCTTCCAATAAACCACATGAAGAAGGACTTTACCCATAAACTAAAAACTGTTAAATATTGCTACATTTTCAGTTATCTGACTACTTCAAATGGAAACAAATTTACAGAGGATATATTATATCAGATTTTTAAGTTAGAGACAGTATGACATAAGAAATTGTTTTAAATGCTAAATCAGTGATCTCTCCACCTCTCTTTTTCATTACGCAGAGTAAGAATTCATTCAGACTTGTTCTGTATTACTCTGGAACAAAATGTCTTTCACTTTTATATAGCTTATTTTTTTAAATTTTTTTTTTTCACTGCTCATTTTTTGTCAGTAAAAAAATCTGAAGATTTTTTTCTCAATATGCAGATGTATTTTTATAGTTAAAAAAAGGAAAATCTATAAAGGAGAAAAAAGGAAATCTATAAAAGAAAGTATAATTCTTGCCTATTCCAGTCTCTTCCTAGCTAGTAACAAGTCAATGTTTATATTTATTTATAGTAAATTGATATAATTTTTTCCTTGTCAGTTGTGTTGTGCTTTGATTTGCCAAGTTTGTACGGTTTCTTAACTTTTTAAGGCAGAAATATTCTCTTTTGATATATTTGCAGAATATATGGAATAGTATTATTACTGAGGATGCTTTTAACATTCCTGAAAAATGCATGTAAAAATGTTTTGGCATACTAGAAAAACCTTACAATCGTTTCACACTTTATCTAAAGGAAAAAGACAGTGAAGAGCAACCTACTTGAGAATAAAAGCTTTGAAAAATGAAACCTGTTTTTCTCCATTTTTCATGTTCAAAGTTATTTAGTTCACCTTCAATTAGAGCACACATTGCAAGCCCATGAGCAGGCCTGGATTCAACACAGGATTTATAATGAAGCATTCTTTCCTGCCAGATATCCTGGAAATCTTAGACCATCTGGTTTTAAAACATACTTGTAGCTGATTATTTGCTTAAGAATTAATTAGGAACACATGTTAAACTGTTGTGATAGCAAAATTGTTGACATTTGTCTTATATGTCTTTTGAAAAGCAACTATATTCCAAATCATCTTCCAAAATAGGATGAGGTAATGAAACAACGGGCAGACTCCACTAGGATTAAAATGCATGTTCCTTGGCCAAGAATGATACCTAAAAACATTACACTGTAGTTTTAAGTGGCTGAGTATAAAAATATGACATAGATGAAGCTCCTTCCCATATCAGTTTATCTCTCTCAATTATAGGAAGGATAGTACAAGTGTAATTTTAAATAGGGAACGAAAACAAAACAGTACAATGTAAAGTAGGAAACACAATGAGATTCAGATGCTTAAGGATAACTGAAATATATATTCGTTTTCTCAGCAGTTAGTTTTCGAGAATAAATATTTGTGGCATTTATAGTTAAATAACTGCCCGTAGAAAAACATCCATCAAACATGGAATTTTCTAAAAATGGCACCTTGACTAAAAAGTTGCTTGTTCTTTCACTGCAAGCTTTTAAAACAAAGACTATTGGTAACTTCTGTGAGTACAAACAATAAATTATGGTGACAAATAAATTATTGCATACCAAATGGATGACTGCCACAGATCACTTGTTTTCTCTGAGTCACTGAGAAATAAAATACTTAAGCAGCTTCAGCTATCATTAGACAGTTGGGGATTTTTTGTGAATATTTGTAAGAACACAGCTCAATTAGAATGAAATATGTTTTGAAAATATAAGAATCAGCAAATGTTAGACCTACCTGACCCCCAAATTTTTTTGTCAAACTGTGAATAGAATCAGTCATACGATAACATTTTTTTATAGTAAGGCATTAAAAAAAAAAAGGAAGAATCCTTCCTGTCTCTGATACTAACCTTGCTCAACACAAAAAAGGCAACATAAAACCCTAGAGTTTAAAAATTCAAAGGAGTTTTCACTTCCCTTAATTATTTGATAAAAGCATCCTTTTTCTAATAGTGTTTTGAAATCTGGTGTTTTGCAACTCAGTTTCTTTAGTTCACAAGTTAATTGTCATTATAATTTCCTTCAGCAGGAGATAAACACTTTAAATTTGTGATTATATAAATGACCACAAGTCCTACTAGGGATTTTTAGGCCTTAGTTTGTGCAACTGCTTGCTAATGTGTTCTTAAGTCTCTGTGTACAATATTAAGCCAGAAGGCATCATGGTACCTTCTCTTTGCAAAGCTGGATAATTTCTGCAAAATAGCTCTTGTGGAGCTTTTGGTTTTGTACACTGTGCTGAAGGTCTAAATTATTTTCCCTGAGCAACCTGGGAAAATGGAATGGCTGTTTTCCTGTTTACATAAGTCTATCTCCTACCCTCTTCTCACTTCCTTGGGCACGGTATTAGTGCTTGACACCACAAAAATATCATTCAAACACAGAGAGAAACGTCAAAAGCTACAACTCATGCCAAAAACTTTAACTACTTTTGAAAGGAGTGAGAAGAAAAATGCTGGCATTTTTTAGCAGCCTTATGTAAAGGATAACACAAAACACAGAACAACAGAAAATCAAGTGCTTTTGCAGAATTTGTAATTCATCCTAAATTGTGCTTCCAACTTGAGTAGCATTTACAACTCTGAAGATTAAACCCAATATGTAAAGAAATTTTCAACTTCTATAATTATTAGTTAAGGGCTGGAGAAAGCAAAGGAAAGATCATGATAACATATATATATGTGTGTGTGTGTGTATACATATATACACATTTACAATTCCTTATTGACTCAATAGGGATTTATACATTTTAAAAAGTATAAATTATTATACATTGTCTGTATTATTTTAGTAGTTTTATGAAATACAAGTCTCAGTTAGTTCAGTCTAAGTATACTTAATTTCCCTACTTGAACAAGTTTAAAGCAACATAAAACATTGTACCAAATCCTTCCCAATGCCTAATCTGCGTCTAACAGTGGAAAGTTGTCACACTTTCTTAACTATGTCACTATAGATAAAGCTACACAATTTTCCAAGTTTTGACTTCAGCTGTGATATGTAGCAAGACTTAAATAGCCAAAATCTATATTCATTATGTTTCTCAGGTAAGGAATAAATTCCAATCTGGTCAAATATAATACAGGCTTAAAAATATGAAAATTACTATATATGATGTGCACAGATGGAGACAGATCTATCTGCCAAAGACATACAGGAACACCTGCATTAATAGACTTGTCAACAGAAAAAGAAAAAAAAAATCACTTAAGCAAGTCTGATGCCTTATAGGCTTCCACAGTAGTTGATATAAAAAGGATTTGCTATTTTAATGGATCTATGAATGACCATTAGTACTAACTGTCTTTTTACTGACATTTTTACTGTCTTTTTACTGACATACTGACTTTTTTTTATCTTGTTCTCTCCCCAGAGAGAAAAGTAATACTGTCATGTAGTATATGTCAAGGATTCAATTTAAAAGATTTTCTCCAGCTGATTTGTCATAATAAGGCATTCACGTTTTCACTGAAAAAGCTGGATAGAGGACAAGAAAAACATGTGATGTCACACTTTGGTCTTTGTAGTATAAGTCCATCATCATAAATTGACATTACTCTTTAGTCTTTGTAGTACAAGTCCATAATCATAAATTGATATTTCTCTTTCAGCAATGCCCATCAAGTGAGGGCATTTCAATCCAAAGTGCAGATGAAGACACTTCTTTCCTTTCAACTCTTATTACCCAGCTTATCATCATGATTATTGTTTGAAAGATAGTATCATTATAAAGATTCATTAGTAGTCAGAACAATAGAACCACATATCTTACATGAACAATGTATCAGGTTCCAAGAATGAAGCTTTCAAATACAACAAATCACATTTAGATAGGTCAGACAAGAATATGAAAAGGTATTCTTTGTTATTACAAAGCTTTTGTGCTGATAAGTAAAAATGGCAATGAGTCATCTTCTGTCTCTGCATAAGGACATCTTTTTATGTTTGTAAAAACTCTTTAAGTGTTAATTAAGTAAGGACCCAACACAAATCAAATTAGGAACAGTTAACACTCATTGTTACTGCTAAGGAGAAATAAAAGAAGGAAACATATTTGACATCATGTATAGTCTTACTGAGGCTTTACTTGAAATGAGGGCACATCACTGTGCTTTACAGTGAAAGTATTCAAAATCCTGAGTTATAGCTTTTTTTTTCTTATAAATTAATCATTATTCAAGCAGAGACGAGAAGTTCTTATCAAGCATAGCTGAAGATATACTATGTGGTATGTCATTGTTTACTAGAAACAGACATTTCCTAAGCAAGCTAAAACTCTTGGAAATACCAAGCAATGCAGCCACAATTAGAATCAAAGATAAGCTATGAGTCTGAGCATGTCTTTCCTGTTCTTTTTTTAATATCAACACAAAAGAACTCAGCTGAACAGTGGCAATATGTTGCATTTCTGCTGTTTCTTTCTTAAAGCTCTTTGCAAAGTAATGTATTACCCATCAAAATATTTGCTATATAAACTCAGGTACATACACAAATAAAATTACTTCTGCATGTCCTCTGTAGCAATTTGTTCCCATTTACATATGCTTCTCAGGTACCTGGTATGATGAGCAAATTTATTTTGAGAAGACAATAAACAGTCATGAGGAGCAAGAACACTTAATTTCTTATAAAAATTATTTTACAAGCCGGAAACGAAATGGGATTCTTCACAATTTCAGATATCTTCTTGTGAGGACCTAGCAATGAGAGATGGCAAGGGAACTCCATGATAAAATGTAATGCTGACAATGGATTTTATACCATAGAGGGTTCTGTAGCAAGAAAAAACTCAGAAGACAACTGCAAAGAGCCAGACAAGATTGTGATTGATAGAAACAATTAATAATTTAATAAATGGCCTTGTCACAGTCTTATGCCAGTGATCCCTGATATTTCTGTTTATGATTTTATTTTCTCTTCCAGATATCATCCATTTTCTTTCCTGCTTATTGTGCTGACATTCACTTAAATTGAGTCACTTTTAAAATAATTTGGACTATTGAGAAAGTACAGAATATTTAACTCTGAAATCTGTGTTGTGTTGGAAATTGGCATATTTTATCAAAGGATGCATTTACACCTCCTGCATGTTTTACAGAACCATATATCCTGTAAAGTACACGTTTATGACTTAAGAGCTTTCATCTGCAGGGCTCTGGCCAGTCTTAATTTTTCTAAAGTATTTCTTCAAGTTTCTTTGTCTTCTAAACTTAATAAGATCATCCAAAAAAATTAATATTTATAGAACTTTCATGCCTTCTTTAATTTTCCTAACGAACTACTGAAGGTTGAAGATGTTTTACACCTACCTTCAGTTAACCAGGGATACAATTCCAAGGATAGATGACAGCTATCAACATGTCATAATTGTTTCCCAGGAGTTCTAGCCATACTCACTTCAATGTTCCAGAGCTGCAATTCATTCATTCCCTAAGCAAGCTAACAAGGAAACCAAGGAGTTTTCTACATGTAACATGACATTCTCTACCTGTATATATTCATTTAAGATCAAGTATATAGACAGAACTTGATCAAAATGTTAGAATTGTTTCTTCCTGACAAGCTCAAATAAAAAGCTCAATCACAATATGAAATACAGAAATTTAAAGTAGGTACTGAGTTCATCAAAAACAAATCTAATACTTTCTTCCAACCTCCACCCTCACAAATTTCATATTAAATGAAGCTGAGCCTGAAGGCAACTGAAGCTTCTCTCTCACCTTAAAGGCTGGGTTTGACAGTGGCAGCTGACTGTCATTGCATCAAGAGCCTCAGAGAGTTTGCAAATGACATACATTTCCCTGCTAAAAGCGCCTGTGAAGACAACAGTAAATTAGTCATTCTTCAAGAGGATGGGGAGAAACAGAGCAATTAAGGGTAGTCTCGCTCACTTGCAATTAAGGTTAGTCTCGCTCATTCAATGATGAGAAAATAAGTATCATATTATGTTTAGTATCATATTATGTTTAGAATCATATTATGTTTATTGCTAAAAATAAACTTAACTGTTTACATGCTGGATTGGATAGATTAACTGCTCAGATGTGCAGTTACTGTCCAGTTACAGTTTTAAGCTCATAATATTTATTATATTTTCTGTTATGAAGAAAAGAAATCGGAAAAATATGAGAGAAGGAGCAGCAAACTGCAGAAAGGGTCAAGATGCTTCACTTTAGATCAGGAAATACATTTGTAAATAATTAGACTTTTAGTACTCTTCCTCTTTGTATTATGTTTCTGTACAGTCCAAAACATAGATTCCAATGCTTAGCTTAAAAGGAAATTGAGTACATCATGTGTTGTAGCTTCCAGAAGACATTTATTCTACTTGTGCTAAGTGAATTTCTACTCAAAGAGTGCACTCTGACAATATGAGTTCATATAAAAGCCTAAACAGCAGACGACCAGATTTTCCAAGACAAAAAAAAAACTTGTTTGTGTTTGAGACAAACCAAACTACCAAGGGAACCTCGTATCTTAGGTTTTTAATAATTTCTTGACACCAGCATGGGATTTCAATAAAGCTGTGTTATAAATATTCAGTTTTAGCATTTCTCAGAGGGAATTAATTTCTGGCTTCAGTTAGGGAGTTTGCATGGAAGAAATATGTCCGAATGTATTCAGATAGTTGTCTATCAGATAAATTTTGACAAAGTGTAAGGTTCAAATTACATCAGATATTTGTCTATATTAAATCATCAGTATTTTAGAGCTAGAAATACTTCTGTGTCAGCTGTCAAGATCTATTCTGAAGTTTAGACAGGAGGTACCTGAGGAGCAGAAGCACATCTCCAGTGGAACTGTTTTATTTCACAGCCTAAATTCAAAACATGTTCGCAGTGAGCCTGCAGGGGAAGGGACAAATGCATACATTCAGAATAAAATATGGTGACATTTTCTCCTCTCCCTTACAATTGTTACATTAGTTTAAAATAAGGACTCCTCAAAAGACTACAGATGAGGGTAGTTTCACATTCAGAATGATCTCTATAAATTAACATTTTTGTTGTCAGACACAACTCTGTCAGTATATATTAATGTTGCACTAAATCTATTTACTTTACTTGAAAAATAAACCAAAACACCCCAAAAAACAACAACAACAACAGCAACAACAACTAAAAAACAAACCAATCAAACAAGTGAAAAGAAAATAAAAGCACTTAAAGATGTTGAAAGTCCATTAAAATTTTCAAAATTACCTTTGCCCAGAGATATTAGCACATTCCTTTCCTGGGAAATGCAATGTATACTGTGAAGACTCCTACAAGGAGAATGAAGCCTGGAGCCACTTTTTTGTGGCCTGCACCTTTCTTGGTAAAGGCAGACCTTTTCCTTAAATTTCACACAGTGGTTTGGCCAAAGATATCCATATGCTTGTCACCAAGCTCCTAGAAAATTTTAACACATTTTGTGCGTAAGCATATGAAGAAAGCAGTGTCTGCATAATCAAAATACAAACCACTATTGAACCACCATGTCCATATCTGTACCCTGTTCTCATTCTTCCAACTCATCCCCTTTACTTCTAGTTTTTATCTCCAGGACAAGACGCACTGTTAGTTGATGTAGTTATAAAACCTAAGAGGAAACAACAGGCTGAAAGGTTACATTCCACTGCCTCTTCAAGCAACCAGTTCATACAGTCTGATTTTAAACATACTAAGACATAGGAGTGAAAAACAAAGCAAACACTCCTGATTCTTAGTGGATTTTTATGTCCCAGCTACCTGGACAAATCAGCTACACCAGGTAACCTACCAACAAAATTTTATTTTCTAAACCACTATGCATTTTAACATTTAAAAGGAAGATAGAATATTCTTTTTCATGGTGTTGGGCTGACCTTGGATGGGATGCCAGGTACCACCAAGCTGCTCTATCATTCTCTTTCCTAGACTGGGCAGGGGAGAAAAACCATGAGAAAAGGTTTGGGGGCCAAGATGAGATCACTCACTGATTGGGCAAAACAGACTCAGCTCAGAGAATTTAATTTACTGCAGAAAATATCAGAAAAGGGTAATAGGAAGTAAAAAAATCTTAAACCACTTTTCTTCCACCTCTCTGTTCTTCCCAGGGTGAATGTCACTGACACACTGACATAGCTGCATCACCATGGCCTTCCCTACAGGCTGCAGGGAAATCTCTTCTCTGGCATCTGTGGCACCTCCTCCACCTCCTTCTTCACTGACTTTGGCGTTTGCAGAGCTGTCTGCTTCATACATTCTCACTCCTCTCTCCTGGCTGCTGTTGTGTAGCATTTTTTCCCCTTCTTAAATACTGATCTTCTTATACGGCCATCATTGCTGGGCTCAGCCTTGGCCAGTGACCAGCTCCTCTTGGTCCTGGCTGGTCTGGCCTCTATTGAACACAGGGGAAGCTTCTGACATTTTATCATGGAAACCACCCCTGTAGCCCTCACTGCTGCCAAAACTTTGCCACACAAGATTTTTTTAAATAGACCATTTTGTAAATAGACCATAAAATAGCTTTCATAACTGCAGAAGGCGATCATTTACTGGACACAGATACTTGCTAGCCTCAGAGAAAAATCTAATGGGAATGAAGCATCTGTGGGACTTTAGTCCTCTTCAGGGAAAGACAGTTAAGCATAATCAATTCAATAAATGCTGTTCTCATATGGATGTAAATTGAGTGAAATTTGTCAATTAAACAGACAAACTGTGCCTTGAAGAACCTAAACAAAGAGAAACTAAATCAGGTCCACTGAAATATCCTCATCAGGCTCCCTAAATAGATGACTAGGATAATTAATTTCATTTTATCTACAGACTTTGTTAAGAATTATCCTTTATTACATTGTGCACTAGCAATAAAGCTGTCTGTGCTACCAATCTAACAAATTAATTTCTTTCAAGCCTTTCATTTTCTCTGATCAGAGTCAAAAATAACGTGGGAGATCATCCTCTGCGCTTTCCATTCTAACTGCCCAATCCAAAAGAACATTAATCTGCTGTTAATATTGACCTGCTCTAGTCACAAATTCCAAAAAATGTCCTTAACTGGGGCAATGGACAGTGGATTTTTAGGAAATTCCTAAGTCCTTGTGACTGTCATCCCGTAGCACAATGATTGTCTGTTAGAAGCAGAAATAAAATTCAGACTGCCACCACAAAACCCCTATAAATCAGACTCTTGAGTTTCAGAGTAGGACAAATTGCAGAGAGGTCCTCAGTGAACTGACACATCTATATTGCACAGTATTACAAAATGTTATAGAACAATGGTTCTGCGCAGCCTGCCTGGAACAAGAGTGTTCATGAATATTTGTTTTCATTTTCAAATGTCACTTTTGAGAGATCTATTATATACTGTAGCAATCATCTAGGCTGAGTGATTCTTTCTTTGAAGGTAAGTGTGCTGACTTACACACCAGGTAAGAAGTTTGAGGCCTGCTCAGTAAAAAGCAAAAAAATCCTTTGACGCCCTGATGTTATGAGAAATAGTCAACATGCAATGTAAAGCTAATACTTTCTCACATCCCACTCTCCCCTCAATGTTTTTTTTTTTTTTTCCCAACACTAAATGCCTGAGTTCCAAATGCAAGCAATTATTTTGCTATATCAGCCACTGACTATGCTCAGATGTTATCAGCTCCTTGTAAAGAAACCTACAAGTGAAAAAGAGGCAGACTTCTAAAGAAATAGAGAAGATGTCAGGGTTATAGCAAGGATAAACAATGTCCTTGGACATATGTGCTCACCTATAAACCTATACAAAACGTGAAAGTTTGGAAATTCTTTACACTGCAAAAAAAACACTGGATGTTAATGAAAGGATATTTTGGGGAGGCCTGGAGAGAAATAGAGTCTGAATTCTGGAAATTAAAGTTTTAAAAAGGTTAAGAAATTCTAATTAAAGCTGTCTAAACTTGCGGAAACTTTGACATTTCCCAATATCACCATTGATCACGTTGACATTGAAGCAATCCTGAATTGAACGCAACAATTAACATTGCTTTAATCACTATTATAAACCTCCTGAGAGCAGTCACTGCAATAAAATTGGCATATTAAATATATGAAAAAATAATTGCAGGTGCAACTAAACATGACTAATGATCAGACAACAGTTTCCACATGAAAAGAATATTAAATAGTTTTGCACAGTTGTCAGAGCCAAGATTGTTAACACGTTGGCTTGTTTGTTCGAATAGAGCACAGGGCAGGAGGACGGAGAATTTCCATAAACAAAGTACTGTTTGTGTGCTGTTTTATAAAGTTTTCCACACATGTTTAAAACATAGGTGTTTGCAAACTTTGCTGGATCACAAAACATATGGAATGACAGAGTCGGATAGGGATCATCTGAAACTCTGTGTGGCAGTTTTCTTATGAACTTTAATATACTACACAATTTCCTTTATGGAAATGAAGATCTGGTAGACTTCTGTTGGAGATTATTTTGTAGATAATAGCATCTAATCTCTTCAGGACTGCAGACAATGTTGTAAGCTTGCTATTTTGAGGCTTGGACTTAAATGTTATTAAATCACAGAATGCCATGGCCAGAAACAACTTTCACTACAGTAGGTTGCTCAGGGCCCCATCCAACCTGGCCTCAAACACTTCCAGGGATGGGACAGCCATAACTTATCTGAGAAGCCTGTTCCAGTGCCTCACCACCCTCACAGTAAAGAAGTTTTTCCTAATATCTAATCTAAAGCTGACCTCTCAGCTAAAAGCCATCCCCACTGTTCTACATACTCCTGCAAATAATCTCTTTCCATCTGTCTTGCAGGCCTACTTTAGGTACTGGAAGGACACAATAAGGTTACCCTGAAGCCTTCTCTTCTCCATGTTGAACAAACCAAATTTTTTTAACCTCTGAATATATGTCTGATCATCTTGTAGCAATTTTATTTTTCAGTATAAAATGATGTGAAGCAAAGAAAAAAGTTAAATATTTCTGGCAATTGTAAATGAAAAATCATAAGGAGTTGTAAAACTTAATTTTTTTTCCTCTTTAGAATAATTTGTAGAATGAAAGATGGAATTTGTTTTTTAATAATCTCAAAAATACTTTAACCAAAAACCAAAAATATCTACAGAAGTAATTACTGTCTTCTGTTCTTACTTTTTGTGGTTTATGAGGAATTAGATATCTGTTACATATTTTTTTAATAATTTTGTCCAGCTATTTTTATAGAGTTCTCATTGTGTTCCAATATACATAGCAATACTAATGTATTGCACTGAGCTTTCTTTCAAGCATGGCTGCAAAATATTTATGAAGTTCCTTAGGCAGATATTATTTTTAATTAATATCAGCATATGGAAAACCTATCATGGTACGTGATAAATGCTTTTTGTGTTTGTCATTAATGATATATAAGTAAGTTTTAGAACAAAAAATAATTGTATATACTTACATTGTTATATGTGAATACAAAAGAAAACACATGTTAAGCTAAGGAAGCCAACATGTCAGCACTATTTTGAAGTTCTCCATTTTAATGTCTCAGCTAGGAGCAACTAACTTAGAACATCTAATTCCTGAATGTAAAACTGAAATTCATGCTTTCATTCCATCTCACTACTGCAGATCCCCCAACCAATGCCATTCTGACTTCATTTTGGAACACAAAAGCAGATGTGAATAATTTATATTTAAAATTTTGACTAAACACATGCAATTTTAGCACTATCTTTAGACTACTAATATGTACAAGGGTAAAATTAGATACAGCACATATTTTCATGCAGACAAACTTCTATTCCACAAACCTTAAAAATTATACAGTATTGACAATGAAGACTTGGGGTATGGTTGTTTTCTTCCTTTCATCATTCCTCTCTTTTCCCCACCTACACCACTTCTGCAAGCATGAAGTGCCTTAATACAATTTTGTCAAGATCAAGGGGGTAAAACTGGGATTTTTAAAGCAATATAGAGGCAAGTAGAATTTACATTGTTTTTTTATTTCTTATTATGGTCTTGAATTCCTTACTTTACAGATCTATTCATAAACCCATAAAATTTTCAATAGCATTCTTTATTTATAGATGCCTTTTGCAGTGAACCTGAACTAGTTTTAGTCAATTTGTAGGAAGTAACAGGGATATGAGAGGTGACAACGCAAATATTTCCATAACAGAGATCTAGACTACGAGTTCTATATTTTTATGGACTCTTGCAAGTGAAAATAAACTTAAATAGAGAACATAGAGCTAAAATACAGATTACAATTCTAATTTAGCTTCATATTTACACTGTACATTACCAAATTGAGATTTTATTTACTTAAATGTACTTTCAATTAATGTAATGTGGGATTGACAATCTATGTACTAATGACTTCTTCAGAGACACTGCAACAGTGACTACATTTTGTGTTCCACCATCTCTTTATATGTCAGTCACATATTTTGAGATATCAGTCCTTGTATTTGAAATGATGTGTACTTTGTAAAAGGAAGAAATGTGTTTAAAGGACAGGGATAAAGCAAGGGCTTAAGTAAAAAGGAAACATAAACACATACATATGTATGTATACAAATGGAAGTGGAAAAATTTAATGTTAAGAAAAGAAAATGATTGGTTTAAATCCTTGGCTATGGGACAACTTGCTTAGTCAAAAAACTAGAAAGATTTAGCATCTAAAAGCTTATTTGACCGGTGTGAAGCACAAGGGGGTTTTTTTGTTGTTTGGTGTTTGTTTAGTTCGATGTATTGTCAAATTCCTCTGGAAAGGTGAATTATTAGGTCAGATTGGTACTTCTGAAATGAGGACTTCTGCTTCTTTTTTTGAGGGTAGCTGCGCATCTTTATGAGGGAAGTTTCAGAGACATAGGGCTCTCATAAGTAAGAAAAAATAACTCATATGAAGGAGCTAGAAGTCTGAATCTCATAGTGAGACAGATTTTGGAGAAAACCAATAGACAGGGCTCAGAAGGGATGTAAAGGAAATTCCCAAAGTATTGGGCTAAAGTTCTTGACACTCAGGAAGTCAGAGCTGGCTGAAACCAAGTTTGAAATCAAGGACTTATTCTGAAAGAATACCAGAGGTAATGGGTAAGTTACTTATAAACTGGTTCTTTCTTTCTCTCACTTTACCTCTAGTCAGATTTCTTTCAGGCAAGTTAATTATTAGAATATGCTTTATTGTAAAAGTTCTGTTTGATTTGTGGTCCTATTTTTCTACATAGTCCTGTCTACAGTTACTTCCATTACTATGAACCTTGGCAAACTCTGCCAGAACTGTACATGCGTAAGTGTAGAGGTTTTTCCTTCTCTACAGGTAAGTGTTTTGATCACTTTCTTTTCTTCTTTAGCCTTGACTTTTGTAAACATGCCATCTAGCAAACACTTAAAGATAAGGGGATGAATTTTATATTTTTACTAATGTGATCATCTATGGGACAAATTTATATGAAATTTATATAGTTTTTAATGAATGGCCATAAAATCATATTCCATAGCTTTATTACAATTATGACTTTTCAATTTGATGGATTTGAATCAGCGATTATATCAAAGAGGAGATTTGTGTCTTGGTTAATAATGTCTCTTTCATAAAGTAGCAATGATATTTTTAATGAAACAAAAATATATAACCCTTTCCTAATAATGTTATGAAAAAGGAAGTGTAAACAGGCTCTTATAAAATATACATAAATTGAAACAATTTCTCTAAAGCAATGAAATAACCCAAGGAAAGATGCATGCCGAGGACCAACTTGCTTGCTTTGACAGAAGCATCCAGAAAAGGCCAAAGAAAGTATCTGATGTAACTTTTTTTATCAATAATAATTTTCTTTTTTTTTTCTTTTTTATTTTTTATTTTCTTTTTTTCTTTTACCAAGATTTTCTAGTCAAAAGCACCATCCAATCATAAGCATGATGAAAACAAGGTAAAGAATTACACATATAATTGCCACCAAGAGAGAAGATGTTCATTTACAACCCATAACAATTATGTAGATAGACTGTAGGCATAATAAACAGCCACAGGAGGGAGGGAGAGACAAACAATTACTCTAATGGAGAGGGAGATGTTGTGATTAACATTAAATGCTACCCACAGTGAAATATCTGCAGTAAGAGTGACATTCATGACAACGATGTGAGACACGCCTCCTGGGAGGCAAAGCAGTGAGAATGAGAAATAGGGTATTCTACATCACTAGAAGTAGCTCCCTATTATTGTGAAGCTGTAAGAGTATATCCTCTTTCCACCAAAGCCAGAGCAAATTTTTTTGTTGAACCTTCCTTTTCAGTGTCATTTACAGTTAGGGAATAAAAGTATCTGACACTGCAAATAATAGTTGGAAAGGGAGAGAAACAGGAATGCAGAAAGGAAGGAGAAGAAAATCCAGCCCTAGAACTCCTAGACAGGCAAATTTGTTTTGGTTGCTCATTACAGATCATACTGAAAAGTAAAAATCCATCAATTTGTCATTAATCAATAGACACAGACATATTTTTCCAGAGAAGGGTTTTTAATAATTGGTATATTATTAGCATTTCAGGTAGAATGCAGTTGCTCTTAGAGTAAGGATAAGTAATGAGCATCCAATTAGGAACGAAAACCTGATCTATTTACATGTGCTTGTAATTGTAGGCATTTCACATCAAATTCCTGGACATTAAGACACTAAATAAATGCAAGATTAAGACAATGTACTTATTTAAACAAGAAATATATTCAGCAAGGTTGCACATATTTCATCTTTATTTATGTATTTTAATAAAATTATGCACAAGTTTAAAAATGTGGAAAGTAATCCATAATGGAAGACAAGGCCCTGTCTTCCTCGACATAATAATTCACTGTAAGAAGTTAATGAAATTTTTTGAAAATGTATGCTTGAAGTACTCTTCAGGTAAAGCTGTTGTTATTTAAAGCAAGAAAAGTCTTCATAGTAATACAGTTCACTCAACCCAGTGTTGTAGCTGATCTCCCTCACATCTAATCACTTATTAATTTGAATTAAATGTGAACTAGCCATAGCATTCAATGTTAACTTGGAAATTAAGACAAAGATTTTGGAATTAGATTTTCATTATCCTGCAAATGACACCCACATCTAAGATTAGAAGTCCAAATATGGGAACATGCAACACAGTTGACAGTATTTAATCATTGTCATTTAATCAAAATTTGATTTGTGTTGATGATAGATTACTATTTCAAGTGCTGATTTATCAAAAGCTTTGCTAGTTTTATTTATGTGTCTCTGGATAGAGATAAAAGTCTTGTCTTCAAACAAAATAAAGTCTAAAGACTGATAAAAAATTTGGAAAAATAAGGGGCTTTAAAAGTATAAGGAAATAGAGATATTATTTGTTCTATTCTAATCTTGAACTATTGAACTTGAATTGATTAAGATGACTTCTCTGGCCTCACTGAATTGCTGATGTTGAGAAAAAGAGAACATTTCAAAAGCAAATCAGAAATTAATGTTAACTTAGACTGAGTAATTTAACCTTTATTTCGCTTCCGTGAGAACCTTAAAAGTCCTAGACAATGAACTTGGATGGTATCACTGTCCTCCTGTAAACCTGCAGGGTGCTTTTTTCTTGTGTTTACTGTGATTACATACAGATATGAAAAGAGCTTATGCTACCCATCCAAGTATTTTCCTTTGTGTACGATGTAAAAAGACTGGCATGACGTAGGAGGTGAAAATAAAGGAAAAATTCATTTTCCTTGCACCTTGTTCCCCTTCATAGATGCTATGTCTAATGGATTTGCACCTTCCTTGATTTCTTCTGTACATTGCAGTGGTGAGCAAATCTCAAGATGCTATTCTAAACCAATTTTACTGTCTCTAAAAATCTTCTGGGTTTTGGATACTACTGTTCCTCTTTAGGGTATTATTGCCAGATAGCCTACTCGTCTACATCCATGATGATTTAATTGAGTGAAGAAAGCAATTTTTTTAATCTCAGGCAAAGTGCACATCTCAAGCCTACCACAAAATGCTAAGAAAAGGCCAGTATATCTAATACTGCCAAGCCACAGGGGATGACAACTTTAAAAATTGAACAGTGAGCATGTTATTGCCAGTTTTCTATTATTTTCATCTTCAGGCATTTCCATATGATCTGATTTTGAAACAAAATAAAATAAGATAAAATAAAAAGAAATCTGTCAGCATTTGTTAATTAGGAGTTGATTTATCAAATGTGTTGCAACTCATTTTGCAGATTTTCCTCTGTTGAAAGAGATCTTGCATTTAATTAATGGATGGTAGTGCTGATAACAAGGACATTTTAATCACTGAGTGCTAATGATAGATGGTTTGCCTGTTTAATTGAATTGTTACTTAACAGCATATTGTCTTGGAGAATGCTGTGATTTGGATTCAAAGATGGAAGGCACATTGTTGGGTAATATGAAAATCATGTTTATTTGCTGGAAATGTCATTAGCTTGAGAAACTACTGCCCTTATTTCACAATTTCAACTGGAAAACTGATCATTTTAATCTTATTTTTTCTCCCATTGCTTATCTGGTATTTTATATGTAAAAATATGGAGAACGGAGCATACATGGACACTGTCCATGTTAGCTAATAAAAATACTCAAATCTGCAGCCACATAATTGATTCTGTAGATTTATAAATTCATTTGTGGAATGTTTCAAAAAATGTAAATATTACATATAAAATAAATTATTTTATTCTAGTTCTTTAATACAATTTCTATTAACAGTTGGTTGTGCTCTTTAATTTGATGTTTCATAGCACATTCAGATTTTAGCTCTGTTTCATTACAATTTTGCCTAATTTGAAGACAAGGTCCACATAAAAACAGGTAAATTTGTGACATTAAAAATAAGAGGTGCATTAAAAAGAAATAAATAATTACAAGTACAATTAAGGATCTGTATTAAACAACGTAGGAAATACAGAGAAAATACAACCAAAAAAAAACCTCAAAGGAATGTGGTTTAGCTAAAGAGCAAGGCAAAGTACAAAAAATGTGGGGAAGAAATCCTTTACTGAACATCTAAATTAAACAAACAAACAAGCAAATAACTTGTTCTAAATTCAGAAAAGTTAAAAGCAAACACATAAAAGTCAGGCCCAAACCTGTTAGAGGAACAAATAAAAAAAGCATAAAATGTAATAAAAATATCTTTATGAAATATGTTAAAGCAAGAGTTAAAGAAGAAGCCTCCCAGAGATTTTGTGTGAAGCCAGCAGACAATCCAGATATAAAATAAATTTACTACTGTGGAAGAAAAATGCAAATGAACTGCTTATATGTTTATTTATGGTTCAAGAGCTTCAAAGAGATTCACCAGTCTTCATGAAGGACTCATTAGCTGATCCCTTCTAAATAAAGAATCAGTGGGTGCAGCTACAGAGCAGACAGACAAATGTAGAAACAGTAGTAAATAAATGGGAGCCAGGAGTAGACAGTATTTTACCCATGCTGTAGAGGAACTGACTATAAAATAGATGATATACTGCTATGTAAATGAAACAATTGTTTTCCTAAGATTCTGTAATTCTGAATAAGTGTAACTGAAAAGGCTGATATTTCTATCAGGAAATTAATAGGTTATATAATAAAGAACAGAGTTGGGGTGCTCATAAATGAACAGCATACTAGGCAAAAGTTGTCAGGATTTTAAAAGCCGTCTCATAAGTCTTCGTCAGTTCCTTCCAAGAACTATAGCAAATGTATGAACAAGGGAAACCAGTTAAAAATATCACTGTTTGAAAGATGAGTTGACTTTTGATATGGCTCTCATTACCAAAGAGAAAAAGCAGACATATGGAATAATGATGATCCCACAGTGCTCCCACAGTGAAGGTCACCCCTGAACTTCCAGCAGATCTATATTGTGAAAGGCACGCATTCACAAAGTGAAAAATGCTGTGAACAGCAGAGACAGAATTTGCCTATGATTTTGATTTATTTGGGAGAGTAGAGACAGAACCTGAGAAACTGAAGTATCTCCTTACACTACTCAGTGGTTAAATAATAAAATATCAATGCGAAGATTGAATGTAGTTAAATACAAAGTACCCCTCTCTCCACTCCATCAATTTTAAGTTTACACACACAGTAATGGGCTCAAAGCCTAAGTCTCACCACTCAGAAATGAGACATTTCAGTTATGATAAGTAGTTCTATGAAAATACCCAACTGTGAGTAGCCAGAACAAACTGAATCCTAGAAACTATTGGGAAAGAAATAGGAAATAAAACACGGTCATTATTACGCCGCTGTATAAATAGATTGAGTCCATGAAACACATATACAGTAAATTTCCCTTCCTGTTTCTCAAGAAAGGTGCAATAAAGCTACAAAGAATTTAAAGAAAATGCCAAGGCTATGCAAAACTATTTAGCATGTTCTGTAGGGAGAATGATCAAATAGATTAGGTTGAAAAATCTATGCATGAGTGAGAAGACCATGGAAAGTTGTTTAGCACTACAAGCTCTGGAGAGTTGAACAGGGATAATGAACCATCATTCCTTTCACCATGTGAAGCATCTTCTCACTTGCCTCTTCCTTAAAATATTTTTGTACTGATTTTATACCATATAAACCGTGTAAATGCATTTACTACATCAGCCTTCATACCACCAAGTTATGAGCTTGTAGATTTTCAGAGGCATAGGTTATAGATTCCTTTTTCTACTAACAATTGCATAACCATTATTTCATGATGACTGCCAATACCATTTCAATTTTTTCTTTTTTACCTGATAATGAGGAAAAAAGGAGGGAAAAAGATTTATTTGTCCTCTTTCTTGAAGATGAAGGAATGGAATAGGCTTGAATATGTTGGAGAAATAACATAATTATATCCTTGTTTTCCACGTTTGTCCAATGCTAATTAAATTATGGACAGTCTCCCTGATTATTCTGTGATATACTCAGAGATGCCATAAAAGGCAACTCACACCCCAAAAGGACAAAGTACTTTAATTTGTCTAAGCTCTCCTGCAAAAACAAAAACAAAAAAAAAAAAAAAAAGAGTAAAAATCTTTATGAACATGTAGTCCTAAAATGCAGCTATATTGACTCAAAAAAGATAATATTTTAGTACAAAGACTTGTACCCCCAGAACTACAATTTATAAGGCTCTTGGTACTAATAAATATAAAAGAATTTAAAGTACTGTGTAAGCAAGTTTAAGTCCAAGCAGTGTTCATTATTTGAAGACTACACCATTGTTCCCAAAGTGTGTGGTCACATGCTCCTGTATTATCAGCTTTGACTGGTTTATTCCAGTTTTGGGATTTTGGGGTTTTTTAAGCCAAGTAACAGTAAGTAACACTAAGCAATAGTACCTATATTTGCAAAAATGGGCATTAAAAATGAACAATAATATTAAAAACCGGATTCCATATTCATTTAAAGAAACCTTCAGAATTTAAAATTTGTGAGCGTTCTTCATATGGGCTACTCTTGCAATTAGGTTTTGTTAAACTTTTTAGTATGTGAAGTACATATTAAAGGCAGGAACTAAGCAGAAATCTTCTGACTGGGGACTGAAGACAATAAGGGCATTGTTGCTTTAAGGGACAGCAGGATATTGTTCCTCTTTTCCCCATCTTTTCCCTATCTTTTCCCTATCTACATTAGCTGACAGTCCATTTCAGCAACCACTGATACCTTAGATCCAGTCTATTAAATAGTAAGTCTGCACATACTGCTAGTTTTATCTGTCTATTGGGGCTAAATCTACACTAATCCCTACTATAGAATGGAAATGGAATTTGGAAAGGGCCAGGAGAATTCAGCCTATTGATTTAGAGGCCAGGGCTCACTGAAATTGCTCTGCTACTGACCAGGGCTGGTTACTCTTCAAATGCACAAGGTTGAGCAGACATTATTGTTCTTCTTCAGCAAACTCGTATAGGGATTTTGGGGGCTTCTTGATATCTTAAAATAAAAAAAGATTGACTTTCTTAAAGCAGTTTCTTTGATTTTTTGTTCTGTGGTCTACAAGAAACAGGGGTTCTCATTACACAGTTTAGTATTTATTTATTTATTTTTCATCAATTTCCTCATTAGTTAAGACTTTGGTGCAATTGTGAAGAAAGAGAGTAGATGCATATAGTATTTCCTATCATGTCTTACAGCAAAATATAAGATGAGGACTTCTAAAACATGCACTTAATGGTTTTGCTAACCATTAAAAACTTTTAGCAAATATTTGCTTGAATCAGGATCTTAGATCCAAATACTGCTAGGAAACCAGAAGTCATGTCTACAATCATTACTTTTGCTCATTGCTCATCTCAACGAGGACAAGAAAAGCAATTGGAAGTAAAACTATTCATTCTAAACTCATAGATGCTTTGGTGTTTGAATACACATTTCATTGTGCTGTGTTAGCAGTAAAATGCACAAGTGCATTTGCAGAGACAATTCTGAAAAGCTGTAGCACACTGGTTTATATATTACCTTAATACTATATATTAAAACAGAATATTAAAAGGAGTTACTATAAATAGGAAGATTTGACACTGATGTTGGAGGAAAAACGCCACTAATACTTAGCTAAATAAGTGAGCGGAAATCCCAAACACATCTCATGGAAGAACAATCTCAAATCTGAAATTAATATTTTACGAGAACAATTATTCCTCTCTAAATTAGTCATACTTTTACTGCTGAGTGTAATCTCGGATGGCAGGTTTACATATGTATGGGTTTTCCATTTTCAATGTGAAAAAAACTTTCTGTTTCTAATTAATTTAGGGAATGTCTTGTTTGAAATGTTATACTGAGTTGTATGTATTTAGTATAGTGTGAAGAGAGGAGGAGAAAGAAAGAGATGAACCTTGTAAGTACTTTAAGCATTTTAATTTCAAAATGTTGTGATTCAAGATTTGTATAAAAGTGGAAATGATTGCCTGGTTGGACTTCTTTTGTGGATCATTTATGGTTGTATGTAAGATTTAACATGATGGTAGTACAACCTCCAAGTGTTACTGTCCTATTAGTACAGATATAATAATAATATGATAAAAAATTAGTTGGTTAATTTTCTAGGTTCTAAATATTACTTGTAAACAAACTCATACCTTATTAATATTCTCTATGGAGAAGAGGTTCAATCAGCAAATAAAAACTCAAATTGAAATTTCAAATACCCAAATCCTACTAAGACACGCATAAACCATTGAAGTCCTGTTTTAATTTGGGGAAAGCAGCATAAATGAATCTCCCAGTAATTCTGATTTAGCATATCAAAAAGAAGAATCAACTCCAGTGACTTTTGAGGCTGATGAAGGCTAAAATGTCTGAGATATTCAGTAGAGCAGCTAAAGCTTCCAAAATTTTGATGATGGGAAACAAGACAAAGTTTTCAAGATCTACCTATTCTAAATGTGCTCTACTTAGACCATTTCTAGGGTGGGTGAAGGTAAGAATATTGAAGGCTTCTTTTTTGAAACCATTTTGAAAGGTTCATAATTTCATTCTATTTTTTTTAAATGTATTTTTCAGAACTCATACAGGTAAAGAAAGTTGGAAAGCAATGACAGCCAGCTGTATTATGGCCATTAAAAACCAATCTGGGCATATCTATGAAAAAGGACATCCTGTTGGTCTAGAAATTAGTAAATAGAAGCAAAATTATAAGTAATTAGCTGACACACTTTCACAAACCCTGTGAAAATTATTTTAAAACATCTAACAGCTGTTGGCTAGTAAAGAGAAATAGTCCAGTTGCAGCAGAACATTTTATGTGCCACTGACAAAAATGTTAGAGTGCTTTGAAGGGTAGCTGCTACGTGACAGAAACATGATCAGGAAGGATGAGGAACAGGGGCCATCAAAATGTGTGCAGCAGGTGTGTGAAACCAAACATGTGACTGTCACACCCCGCACCTGAGTTTCTCTAGAGCCATGGGACGCAGTGACTGGTTCAGCTCAACTGAGCACTGCCCTTCCTTAGCACCATCTCAGGTGCACCACACTACTGGACATACATCTGACTGTCCCCTACTGTCTTCCCTCTTGAAAAAAGAAATTGCTGTTCTTTATGGCACTGGTGAAACTGTCCCTCAGCTGCAACTCTGTAGAGGACACCAATATTCCATGTCTTGATAAAGACTGGTTGCTTTTTATTCCTTTGTGTGAATTCCTGAGGAGCATCCTATGGACAATGTTGCATGTTAGCTGAAGGCAGCCTATAATGATTGCACTGTAATTGTTACCACTGCTGTTTTAATTTAGAATTTGCATTTGTTTTGTCCTTCCCTTGCATGTGCTAACAGCATGTTTATATCAGGAATGTGAGTTCTCATGATGAACAGCTAATTACATAAAACTTGACATCCCTGTCCAAATCCCAAATTAAAACAATTCTTCTCACCATAGGGTTATGCTATTTTACATGTAGATCTTTAACTTAATTGTTATTACATTTTTTTGCTCTTTTCTCAATCTGAGGTTTAAGCAATGATGGTCCAATATAAATCCTGAGCATAAATGCTACATAGCTCCTTTCTCATTATTTGATGCAGAAAAGATTTTTCCTCTTCCCCCATGAAAATCAGAAACTTTCCTGTACAGCAACACTAATCTTGAAAGCAGATACAAACAATCTGTAGAGAGACAAGACTATTTCTGTAATGTGTTACTAACAAATCTGAGATGTATCTTACAAAGCAGGAAGCAACATCAGTTTTCAAAAAGGTCCTTCAATAACATCCTGGTTGAAACTGTTAGCATTTAATCTGTAATATTTGAAATTCAGTCAAAAACTGACCTGCTGACACACCTAAGGGTCATTGAAATGGGTACCCCCGAAATTATTTTTAAATTCCTATTCGGTGAATTGCTATTCATGGTCTTACTGATGACACTTCTTTCGAATACAGTAGGGTTTATTTTTCTCCAAAAATTCGGCAGAAATTGATTTTGTGTTCAAATTCACTGCTATGTAGGAACCATTTCCAAATACAAACACCCCTCCATTAAAGAATATTGGATTTAAATACTTATCTTAAAGTCATAGAATTTTTAAGTTTGGAAAAGACCTTTAAGATCATGGAGTCCAACCATTAACCAGCACCTCCATGTTCATCACTAAACCATGGCCCCAAGTGCCATTTTCACATGATTTTTTAACACTTCCAGAGATGGTGACTCAATCACTTCCCTAAACAGACTGTTCCAACACTTCACCACTCTTTCAGTGAAGATTTTTTTTTCTAATATCTAATCTAAAACTCCCTGGTGCATCTTGATGTCACTTTCTCTGGTCCTGCCACTTGTTACCGGGGAGAAGACACCAACCCCGACCTTGCTACAACCTCCTTTCAGGTACTTGTAGAGAGTGATGAGATTTGTTAGAGAGTGGTTTAATAGGACTTTGAATCTTTGGTACCATATGTCTCTTCAATCAGTGTGTAAAGCTTAGTTAATGTAATCTCTCATTATTTTAGCTGAAATAAATTGGTAAGAATTGTGAAAAAGTGCTCTTTTAGTGTGTATCTACTATTGAGGGAGAACTGAGATTGCACAGACTCCCAAAACAAACAAGTTTTGAATTTAGGAGAAAAGAGTTGTGAGATTGTACTTGGACAATTTTCAGAAAAAGAAAGAAGGTTAAAGATGACTCTGTTCTTCTCTCCATCCCTGTGTGGCTGAGCAAAGATCCAGTACAACCTAGTCTGATACTGGCAATGAAGAAAGAATAAAAAATTTTGTTTGCAGAGTGCCTTATGAAATTCTCAGAAATAAAAATTCCTCAGGTGTCTTCCCTTACAGTTCTTTTTTAATGCTTGGAGTTGGGGAAATTCCATAATTACTCTAATAATGACAAAATGCTTACTGTATTCCAATAAAATCCTAGTCAGAATGCCAAAGAAAATATGCTCGTGCTGTGACTGCAAGTACTTCTATTAACTAGATGTGGAATTTAGAAGAAACTTGCTCCTGAAACACAGGATCACAGTTTTTTTCCAGCAGATGACACTGTATTTCTCTTTGGAGAAAACATCCTAATGTGTATTCAAACTCACTCTGATGTACAGAGACAATGGGACATCTATCTTCTTGCTACCGCAAGATTTAAAAAATATTCATCTCCTGCAATAGCTCTTCCAGTGACTGCAGTTAGGTGTATTAAGGTACTTATGTACTACCCTTCACTTTGATTGATTGTCAATAGGGTTATATACATTCAATGACTGACAATAAAAAAAGCAAGATTCAGTTTCTGAGACGTTTGGTAATAGTTTTTGAGCCCTTATGCAGAGACCTGTGAAAAAACTTAAACAACCTGAGTGGTTAATTGAGTACTACATCTTCACCTATAAATCCAGTGAAGTAAATGATTAAAGCAGGAAGCTCCTACTAAGGGAAGGAAAACTGAAAAAAATTTTACAAATTAAAAATTGTCATTTCAATTTACAGGGCCTGAGCTATCCATAGGTACTTCGTTGGTATATCCAGGGTACTTTGTCTAGACAAAGGTGTCCTCCTAAACCTGTGAACAGTGCTTCAAGATGTTATTCTTCCTCTCTTCAAACTTTACTTTTCTCATACTTCAGTGACTGCACAGAAAGGTCCAAGTGCAGGCAGGAAAACTGAAAATTTGAGCACTGGTAAAAGACAGAGCAGCAATAACACTATGCAATAGATCCCATTCTCATATTTTCTACATATCCACAGATATTCTGGATGCAGAAGCTGTGTCAGAGCTGGTGTTCTAAATGCTTCCTAGTTGTGCCTTTCACTTAAACTACATAAATCTTTTAGGGTTGAAAGAAAGTGTAACCATAGTTGTGCCTTTCACTTAAACTACATAAATCTTTTAGGGTTGAAAGAAAGTGTAACCATACTACCACATGCTTTCCCATCCACTGCATGTGTAGCAGATTGAGCTCTCTTTTTCTTCCCAGACAAATTCCCTGAGCACTCAACGAGCATTCATTTCTGTAACACTTATTAACTGACATTTAGAAAATAAGTTTCCATTTTTCCTTTGAGACAGAACATGTAACAAAAAACCCCCGCAAACATTCATAAAACATGTGGAGTACTTCCAGTGAAACAGAAAATTATGCAATTTTACTGAGTACTGAAATTCTAGTTCAAAGTGTGGGCTGGGCTATCTGCAGAATCTAAGATACATCTTGGTAATTTGAAATTCATGAGCATGAATCCAGATAGTCTTCCATAAAGGAAGAAAGACAATTTTTTCTTTTCTTTTCCCCTAATAGTAATACTAAGTGAAAGCCTTTATGGAGTATCTAAAGTTAAATATATATACCTACATATGAGCTCTTCAACAAATTTATAAGTGACTTGGATGGAGGACCTGAAAGTATACTAAGCATAGGAAGTTCAACAAAATGCCAGATTCTACACCTGGGGAATTCTGGATGTATGGACAGACTGGGGAACAAGAGGCTGAGAGCAGCTCTGTGGAAAGGGACCTGGGGGTCCTGGTCAATGGCAAGTGGAGTCAGCAGTGCCCTGGCAGCCAGGAGGGCCAACCCTGTCCTGGGGGATCAGGCACAGCATCCCCAGCCAGGCAAGGGAGGGGATTGTCCTGCTCTGATCTGCACTGGGGCGGCCTCACCTCGGGTGCTGGGGCAGTTTTGGGTGCCACAATATAATAAAAATATAAAAGCCTTAGAGAGTGTCCAAAAGAGAACAATAAAGATGGTGAAGGGTTTAGAGAGGAAGCCATGCAAGAAGCAGCTGAGGTCACTTGGCTGGTTCACCCTGAAGGAGAGGAGATGGAGGGGAGACCTCATTGTGCTCTACAGCTTCCTCACAAGAGGCACTGATCTCTTCTCCCTGGTGACCAGTGACAGGAGCAAAAGGAATGACATGAAGCTGTGTTAGGGGCAGTTTAGGCTGGATACTTGGAAAAAGTTTTTCACCCAGAGGGTGTTTGGGCACTGGAACAGGCTCCCCAGGGAAGTGGTGCCAGCCTGACAGAATGCAAGAAGTTTCTGGACAATATTGTCAGACACATGCTGTGATTCTTGAGGAGTTGGACTTGATTTTTGGGGGTCCTTTTCAACTAGGGATAAATTCTATGATTCTATGAACAACTAATCCGTTACACAAGTCTAAAACTTACATAACATAAAACGGTGAATATCATTTTTAGATAAATTTAACTTCTTTTTCTTCTTTTTCTTCTTTTTCTTCTGAACTCCTTACATCTCTTATCTTTGAATGGAGAAACGACATCATCCCTTTTATTGCTTAAAAATCTTTCTATTGAAATATAGTCTTGATTAGACAAGGTTGGCTCCTGATTTAATGTACACATATCTTTCCTGAAAAGAGTTGTACTTGCTTATAAGTAGTAATGTAGATCTGTTAAATAGCAATATATTTCCTGAATACCAGGTCTTTTAGTTGACTGCACACTCCAGCTTTGACATTTGCTGTTTATTAGTCTAGTGCTGATGAATGGAAGGAAAAGGTCTCATCACAAGAGGGTTTATATGAAGCAGTTTATATGAATGAAGGAAGAGGCAGGATTTGTTAGACCTTCCATTGACATAATTTTCATTTTTTCTGATGGGTTGTGAAGGCAATCTGCAGATCACATAGCCCTCTGTACCCCAGAATGAACTAAATTTACCTGCGCTGCTCAGGATGGTTTTTTTATTTAACATAATCTTCAAAATTTCCAAGGCTGGAAATTTCCTAACCATCTTATTAGTACTTATTGATATTACACTTATGTCATTTCTGTAAAAAGAATCTGCTTTCTCCTCTTATCATCCCCTGCAGCCTGTGGCAGACAGCTCCCTTTCCCCATCTCTCCTTCACACTGAAAATAACTCTTTTAAAGTTATCTCAGCTGAATTAATACAACATGAGTTTCCAAGGGTCCTTTTTTGTTGTTCATTGTGTGACCAGTTAACACAGCTAATAATAGCTGCATTTACTGGTAAAGAGCAGTTTCTGATTATGATTAGTTAATTTTTATGCAGAGATCTTCAGACTATGGTAGTACTCAGAAAGTATAATTAAAAGTAGTTGCAAATGAGGGATCAATTGTTTGCAATGATCATTATTTTATTTGTCCGTTTGTGACAATACAGAACTAAATACAACATTTTCCAAGGAAAAATATTCTAGATTTTTTTTTTTTAGATTATGTATTATTACTTACTACTAATAGTTTTTTTTTAATTATCCAGTAACTGACCTCTGCAGAATTTTGTCTCTTACATTATATTACCTTCGAGTAATTTTTTAACTGCAATGAAAACTGTTATCCTAAAGTCAGAAGGAGTACAATTAAAATCACTGAGCATATATTCAATTCCTATTCTGGCTTGCATGTTAGAAGCATTCCTCAGAAGAATTTTAAAACCCTGATCACAGATAATGACCTTCAAATAAAATAATTGACCTTAAGTAAAAAATGTCAGTGAGATTTTCATGAAAGATAATATTCTTCATCATATATGCACCAAAATGCAAGATATCAATATAATTCATTGAATCATTCAGCTGCCAGAAATTTGGAAATACACATTCAACATTTTTTTTTTCTCTTTGATATGTGCAAGGTTACGTATTTTTAGTTTTCTGGTTCTCAGAATCAGTTTGTTGTGTATCTTTTGCTCATAAAGCTTGCCATTTTGTAAAAACACAGTGCAGAACTATACAGGTGAGAGTCACTGGTCTTGATCAAGACTTTGTGTATTTCCAAAGGTGTGTCCAAGGTCTGTGTTTCTGTTGACAGTCCTGTACTGCCTTCAGGCTCTCAGGAAAAAATTGCAGCATATAGCTGTAGTTCCAGGCTCTGAGGAACTGCCTGAACAGAGACTGTCGAACGCCTTTCTGCTCAACAGACTTGGATAAAATAAGGCTTTAGAAAAAAAACAAGTTTTAAGAGAAGTTATGGCCTGGAGCTGGAAAGTAGATCTGCAGAAAGGGTTTCCAAGAAACTCAGTTTGTACACAATGCATAGTCAGGTAACAATAACTGCCTTTGCTGCCAGCAACCTCATTCCCCAAGCAGCAAACATCAAAGTGTGTAGATGTATCTTGTGTGCCCACAATGGGATTTCTTTGGCTGAAATGTCTGATACCATTTTAGATGAAGTTGTTTCTAGATTGAAAGAGTTGAACAGATACTCCTTACAATGGAATTGCAAGGGAAAAATATGGATACAGATTTTAGTCTTCTGAAAATGGAAGATGAAATTTCATTGCAATAACATGCTTCAGACCCTGACACAACATGACATAATCAGACCTTTCTCTTACTTCCTCGCATTACTCAGTTTATTGTCAAATGTATAAGTATTGTTGAATATGGATAAACAGATTAAGATAACACAGGCCAAAGTACACCAGAAAACAACTAAAAATCTGTTGCATCAACCTTTGATGAAATAAACTGAATGAACACCTGAAATAAGAAGGGGTATTTAAAAGCAGACATAATTTTGGAACTATGGAGATTAAAAAAATATGAGATCTCATAATATATTTGATTTAGGTGCTATTCAGGAACTGAGTATCAAAAGAAAAAAACATTCAAGATGGATTAAGTCTAAACAGGGAGAAATTCTCTAGACTGGAAAAAATTATTTGTCTATTTGTTTTAAAAATTATTTATTGATTTAAATTCTAATGCAGATAGAAGCCTCTTAAAAATTTTTCATCTATCACCAGCTTTAGTTTTTGTGTAAGTATTAAAAGAACATTCTGATGATTGTTTAGGTAGGGTGTACAGATAACTTTGCCAACCGAAATAGTGGAATCTAACAAGCAATACGATTAATACATTCTGAAAGGCAAACAATGCTGGGAAAGAAATAAATGAGAACTACTTTTAAATAGTGTTATTTATAACTATCTAGACTTTTTGGCCTCAAATGAGATCTTCATAACAGTAAGGCACTCCTTGCATGTTCTGCAACATAAATATTAACAACTTAGAGCCAGTTTTAATACTGAAGGGATTTGTAGGTGAACATGAGTGTGCTTGTGAGTGTAGAGAGCCAGAGAAGGTGTGTTTTCTTTAGTGAATACTGACACTGACCTGCTGGACAACAGCACTTGTTTGTGTTAGTGCTGCTGATGTTTGCGTTGGTGCTGATAAAGGCCCTGCTCTCTCTGGGGTGGCCTGTGTGGCCAGGCATGTTAAATGTTGTGTGACTGTGTGTGATGTATCCTTCTGGGTCACACACTCAACTTTGCTGCTGGCTGAACCTGCAAACTTGAACAGCAGCTGCATCAGTCAGGCTGGACAGAGACTTCCTAGACCTCAGCGTGCCACTGGCCTGGCTGCTGCAGTCCAGAAGGAATGGCTGCTGGCATATGCTGGAGTCAACAAATCGTGTAACATACTTAAGAGGTATAGATTGTCCAGAAAAGATGAGTTTTAAAGCTGTGAGGACGGTTGCAAGAATTAGTACCAGATGTGATTAAAATCACACTCTGACTGGTATCATTTAACACTGACTACTCTGATGACTAGTGCCATCCTTTTTTGTAATTTTTGTCTCTTGCTGCTTGATGTGAGGCAGAACTGGCTTGTCCATCTCTTAAGTCAGTTCTTGCAATGAAGCAATGACCCTTTCCTTGACAATGCCCTTGACATTGTCCATCCCCAATGTTATTTATTGGCTTTCTCACCTTGAATTCCTTTGCAAGAAATTCTTCCAAAGACTCGTGACTACATGGGGCACAACCTGTGTTATTTCTTGTACATAAGTCTGCATTTGGAGATGAAGAGGAAAATGGAAGCTTAATGAGAGAAGTAGGAGCACCCTGCATTCTTTACCAATTTGTCTCAGGACAGCCATGGCACTAGAGCACAATAATCAGTGTGCAGATGTTGACAAGTTTTACATCTTCAGACAGCACACCACACACCAGTTCCACAAGGGCGGTGGTGAGAACTGATCAGTTACTGTGTACAAATAGGCCAGGGGCATACACAAGGCCTAGATTAGCTCAAATGCTATTTCAGACAATTAGTGTCAAGGAACCAAGAACTAAAATTAGAAATTATAATACACAAAACCACCTTTTAAACAAAAAAATAACAGCTGTTCAAACACAAACATATACACATCTCACCCAAATGGGACCTGTTACCAGTACATACTACCTACAGGCTCTACCCATAGCTGTGTAGAATTTGTGTCTCCAAAATTCCTCAGAGTAGCAAGATTTGCCAGAACCATTTCTCTGAGACCATGAGGGATTTTGGCACCACTCTCACTGCTGCCTTCCTTTACCGTGTCAGATTTGTATCACAAGTCCCTTTCATTTACTGTTGCTGGGTTCTTCCTCCTTTTGGGTTCTAATCTCCAGGAAGAGCAGTTGTTTCTTCATTTTACTCTCAGTCATTAGTAGACTTTATGATGTTTGGTAGACTTAGAAAAATCCAACATACAATAAAAACTATATGTAATTTATGATTTCATGCAAAAAATTAATGTTAAAGACAGAAGAAATGCAAAGTCAGCAAGGAAAAGATAGAATAGACATCACCTGTATTTGGTGTTCAGCATAACAGCTTTGTTGCTGTCTCCATAACTTTTCTTCAAAGGAATTCATAGTCAGTGTTTGCTGAATGAACACTGAAAGAAAATTTAAAAATGGGTAGTTGTTCTGTGTAAATTAAGCCTGAGGCTACACTTGATTCTGTTGGAAACTTGTTCTGAATACAAAATGTATGGTTATTTAAATGGAATTTTTGTGGTCTTCATTACTGCAGTTGCAGTGCTTTACATCACTGGCTAATTTATCTTCAAAAAACACATTTTAAAGATAGTCTGTATATTCAGAGTGCCAGTTGCATGATCTATACTGTTTTTGTAAATGTTTCCTGATTAAATGAATGGTGTTCAGTTTAGCCTGTAAATCCCCTAATGTTTTAAGACTTGGACACTTGCAGGCAGCAGCAGGCACCTGACCTTGACACTCTCAGTGTAAACAGCAAGGTGGCTGGCCGATTATCTGTGAGGGTCCTCCATTCGGAAATTAACTTCCTTATCAATTAATTGGTCTAGGATTCAGTTTTTTTAGAAATCTAGACATGTTATAAAGCCTATCTGGTTTTTTGTCTTCCATTTTTCTATTAAAGAAACTGAGGAAATAACTAGGTGAATTCCACACATTTAATTTAGGAAGTTATAGGCACTGTGAACAGATAAGAATAGTTTCCTTATGAACACTGAAAAAAAACCCCCATAAATTAATATTAATAAAATTATGCTAACAACATTATGTAAATATTTATTCCAAAATTAACTATCTTTGTTTTGGCTTTACTTTTTCTTTTCCCTTTGCCTTATCTTGTAGTATATTTCACAAATGGGTTTATATGTGGGAATACTTACTGAAAAAAGCTTTTGCCATTTATCATTATAGGACAACCACTTTACAACCAATGCTTTTCAACTTGAAACTACAATCATACTTGATACCTCATGTTTCTCATAAATAACAGCACTCCCAGGCACACAGTGTGATACTCGGGGATTGTTCTGACAATATTCTCAGGCACATGCTGGGACTTGTGGGAATGTCCTGTGCACGGCTAAGACTTGTACTCGATGATCCTTGTGGGTCCCTTCTAATTCAGGATATTCTGTGATTCCTGAATAAGTTAGTTTGGGAAATATAGCAGGCCTGACTTTTGCTTGCAACCTCAAATAAGCCTGTCACTGACTTCCAAGCAGAGATGATCTTAAGTGTAACAGTAGTGCTGCTGCTGTTAATTAACACCAGAACAAGGAGCTTTGAGTACTTCAAATGGCACACAGCAAAAATAAACAATTTCAAGTGAAGGAATGAAATGAGTGCTACCTTTTCTTTTCACGTGCAGTGACCAGGTTGATGTTTGCTCTACATTTGTTCTCCAGCTCATCTTGACTCAATAAAGACAAGTCTCACTAGCTTTGGAAGAATTTAAGCTTATATTTCTTTATAGAGATGATCAAGGGTTCTGAACTTACCACTCCAGAATATTTTATTGTCTTATAGACTCCCTGTAGAAGGAATTTTATAATTTTAACGTTTTCAAGGGAAAAATATTATAAAGATTTGCAGTAGAGTTTGACTATGAAATTTTACTCATTGTGATGAGTTACTCAGAAATCTTTGCCTACCTTCCTGTGGAGTCTGCCTGCTGAGCTGAGTGCTCTAGAAATTTTGTGCTTCCATGTTACCATGCCGTGTTCTACCCCTTTAAACTGTGCCTATACCATTCATTGTCAAAACAACTCCAGGTTGAATACTGGGTTTTTACATCCAGAATACAGAACAAAATCAGTTGTCTTCTTATTAGTTTTCCTAATAGCTTAAAAACCTTCTTGTAAGAATGACTTCTAGTGTTCCTACTTATAAACTGATGAGCATGGTTTCCATAAAGCTAATCCAGAAATAGTAAATATGATGTGAAGTTAGTGAGATAATGGAAATAAATATATTCTTTGTGTTTCAGGCATGGATTTGTGGTTGTTCTTTCTGGCTGCCTGTGTTGACACACACACATGGAATGGCTTTTAGTGTGTAGGACTGAATCTTTTACTGAACTTGTGTTGACTAAAAAAGGAAAAACTTTAAGAAATAATTAAAATTAATTAAAATGGAACACAGTGTGTTTAAAATAATTTGAAAACACGTTTTTTACACAAAGGCTTATTTCATTTGTTGCCTGAATTTGTTGAATGCCAGCATTTTTTTGAACATGTTACACAACAAAATAATTACAGCACTTCAAAATAGGTTCCCTATTTCTTTCTCTGCAGCTAATCTCAAAAACATTGACTATTGACACCAAATCTAGAGTCCACATACATGAAACCCATATGGTTTAATCGGTCTCTGAGATGTGTCTCTTCTCAGACACCTGCATCATCATTTAAAGTATACAGTCTATGGACTGACCAATCTCAAACTGTAGTCATCACTGGCATGTGAAATTTTCAGATAAGAGCCTGATTATTTAGTACTTCCTATATTCCTCCATCTTTGGATTGCCAGGACTAGGTTCAATCCATATTCGAAGCTTTGAAATTTTTTCATATTCAGAAAATGCTTTTAAGGATCTTGCAGTTCACATATAAATCTGTGTAGGCCACACAGACTCTGAACTTAGTCCCATTAGGAATACAGGATCAGCTTTCAAGACCTGTCCTTAACATTCTGTGTCATTCTATGTGGCTGTAAAATGATGACCAGAGGTAAAATTCTAAGATATACTACTCACAGGATGTTCCAGTGAAGCAGTCCCAGAAGTGAAACATGAACATAGCAATACTCTTTTTTTTTGAAGGCTTCTATTAAGACTTGAATCCATTTTTCATTTAACAGCTCTGCCTACATACAATTATGACATTGCTGGTTTTGATAGCTGCGTTAGATAAAGTTCTTCTTCACTGCCCTCTCACCCCAGCCCCCTCTATTTCACTCCAGATTCCTTTGTCTGTAGGTAAACAAGTTACTGATTCCATCAGCAATTATCTTCTATTTTTAATATTGATTTAAGTATTTGTATGTTGAATATGTTATTGTCACTTCCTCAACCTCTGAGTTGATTATTTCATTTCATTTGCAAAATAGTTCAAAGCCTCTGGTCATGCACCTTTTTTTCCCCTTTCCTAACAAATGATATGTAGAGAACCTGGAATATCAATCTCAACACATTTGTAGTTTCAACTGAAATGTCTCAAGATAATAAGTTAAAATCAAATGCCCATCTAGGAAACCATCTTCCAAAAGACAAAAAAAAATTTACATAAAAGTTTACTGTGTGTTTCTTTATTCCTCGTGAGGGAAAACCCTTAACACATCAAGCATCAAATGTTATCTCAGTGTCTTTCCAGAATAATCACTGATTTTAAGTGAGGAAAATACAGCCTTTCCACTTTATATACAGGTCTCAAATTAAATAAGCTCCTACTTAGAGGAAAAAAATATGATAAAAATTAGCCAACAAACACATTATGCACAATTATCAGAGTGTATTTCCTCATGTTTTTCTTTATTTCTTCTGTAACATCCAAAATGGTCCTCTCCAAGTCCCTGACGCAGGATGATGCAGAATCTCATGATCAGTGCCATTTCTGTTATATTACAGCTTTTCTATAATGTTCAATATCAATCAGATCTATTGTTCATTAATCAATTATTACACAATCAAAGGCTTGGATTTTATTGGTTTGATTTGTTACCATCCTCTTTAGCTATTACTTGATATTCTTTTAAAGAAAATCCTTGTAGGAAACAAGTATGGTAGTTCCACAGGTAATTCACTGTTAATAAGAAGTTTGCCTTGTATTATTGCCCTGCTTCATTAGCTGAAATTTTAAGCAATAACTAGCATTAGAACATATTGTAATTCAGCCTCATTTATTTAATAGCCTCCCTGGAAAACAAGGAAGTATTTGGATAAACTGTCAAAAGAAATGGGCTGGATCATATTGCCCTTCGATGACATCTGTCTGTCAAGCGCCTAGACTTCAGGTTTCAGTCCCTCATCCTGGGAAACACAAGAGACTTCATTGTTCTCCACATTCAGAAATCACTTGTGCAATTATGCCAGTTATCCTGCATGATAACCTCCTCAGTTTTAAAGGGGTTTTATACTGTGAAAATATGCTGTACCCATGCAAGACCTGTGAGCCCTGCAGAGGCAGACCATGTTCTTAGGGGAAAAAGGCAAGTACATGGTTATTTGAGGAAAAATTATCTCAGGCTCAGATGACTGACATAAAGGACAGTGACAGAAAGCACATTGTTACCAGCTGTCCCAGCAAAATATTTTACACTCTTGGTGGTACTACATTTATATTGATGATGTATTGATATTTCCCACATTTGTTATATAAATTAATGAACTACTGGAGCAAACAGCCAGAAGGAGTGGGATGATTTGTCACTCTGTAGCTTCTCCAATTTGCTATCTTCCCAAGGCTATACATTATCAAGAATAACAAATGGAATTCACATGGCTCCCTTATTAATATGCATTAGCTGTATCAGAGTGTGCCTCATGGTTTACTAGGGTCAGTTCAGGAGAACCTCCATATCTTCAGGCAATCTTTCTCTTCCTTAAAGACAGCTAACAAATAATTAAGACATCTCCAAAGAGAAAGCTTTTCAGTTTTTTTTTTTTTTCTTGTTAAATTATAAAACAGGTTCAACTGATTCACTTGCCCATGAAATTCATTTTACTGACCACCTTTGTCAAATGGGTACACCCTATGAAACATATATATTTTCTAATTATGCTGTGTAGAAATACAGTAGATTGTCTATAACTTTTGGGCAGAAAGGGTTTCCTGACTACTGGAGTTTACACTCTGTTCTTTCTGTTTATATTATACATAGGGCTCCCTGTTTCTGCACTGGGGTTTTTGTTTGTTTGTCTGTTTGTTTGTTTGTTTGTAGATTCTATGCTATGTAGTCATGTTTACTGTACTAGGTGCTGCACAGAAGCACTGTGAGACAGGCCTTAGCTCAGTTTGTAATCTAGGAAAGAAACAGAGAAAGAAAAGGCTCCGTCTTACCACATACATATACAGCTCAGTGGCACCTCAGAACACAAGACAGTTTTACTTGCTGCATTGCTAACCTCTCAGGAGAAAATTTTTGAATGGAGCACTCACAATTTTAACCCAAAATGATCAAGTGGTTGAAATGTCTCTTTTTTGGTTTTGCTTTGTCTTATGGGTTCCAGGGATTTGTTTGTCTGATTGACTGTTTGGTTTGGTTTCTTGCTGTTTAATTAAGGAGATGGGGTTTGGTTGCTTGGTTTAGGGTTTTTTTTTTTTTTTTGTTTACCAACCCACCTTCTAATATTTAACTATAAAAATCAACTTATATTTACCCTCTCTCAGGCAAGAGTTGGAATCAGTTCAGGAAGAGTGAATGCTTTTCCTAATGGTTGAGCTACCTGTGAAGAAAGAACCACAGATATGTAATCAAGCTAAGCAATTCAGCACAGTTCTACGATTGGCTTGATTTAATTGTTTTTATAGACAACTTATGGCTAATGAAGATTTTTAATCATAAATGTTACCATGTAATTTGATGTCTGTGTAGAGTGTGTCAGATTTCTCTATATTCTAGAGGCTTCTTTTATTCTACTAAACATTTTCAGAGCTCATTAGCACATTGCTGTAGATATGATTACACTTTCAGTTGGCGCAGCATTTTCCTGTTGATTGCAGGGTGGTAAACAGCTCCCTTTGGTGCCTTTTCCTCTCATCTGGAACACAGAACCTAACTGCTGTGACCACTTATGTGACAAATTTGGCAGATGCAAGATCCCAGATGGAAAGCTCTCAAATTTGTGTTTCCAGTGTAGCATCTGGGTATATGATTGGCTTCCTGGCTGACTCCTTACAAGATCTCCTGGGCTGCTTCTACATATTTTCCAGTTATAGCAGCTGCAGTTATACTAGACTGTTTGACAGGGCCTCCTCATTTGCATCATCTATTGAAGTTATAACTTCCTTTAATTATATCTAACCTCCGCCCACAAGTCTATTACCTAAAATTATCATATTGACCAGAGAGTTAGGTTATTTGAATCTGCAACTATTCTGCTCCACTGTTGAGAATCTTCCTGCCAGTTAGAGGCCATATTTCATTCTCTGTTCTAGGATAGTTCACAGGAATAATAATTTTAAAATCCACAGTAACTTTACTGAGACTAAAAGAATTTTCCCAGACTTGTGCTGATACCTCTGTTAAGTGTCTGGCTCTTCTATTGATATGGGTCTGTTTCATTATCATCTTTTTAGATATTTAGCTTTATTCTTTTCAGTAGTTGGCTATGTAGCATTAATTGTATCTTCTAAATATTGACAGTTATCTATATCTCACTGTATTAAGGGCCTTTGCATTGCTGAAAGTTTGGCTTTGCAGGTAAGATATAAAAGTGAAAACTTATCTCTCTTGCCTGCTAAAGATCCCACAGCATCATTTTGCAAGAATAATATGTTACCATCAGTTTCTTGTATAAACTGCAGTTAGCTTAATTACATTCTGTCTTCCTAAATTCCTTCTGTAGTGTCATTTTGGTAAGCTATTTTTCACTTTCAGTCTTAAAACTGTTGTGCAACACTGCTTTATGCTGTTAAACATCTGCTGTATTCCACTCCAGTGGTGTTTGATTCACCAGTAGATGAAGAGATCACAGTGTGCCTGCTATACAATACACTTTGATATCCTTTGGGATAAATGTAAAGGCAATGTGTTATAACAAATCTGCAGTCACAGAGGGCTTTGTGGTAGTCACTACGTTGCAAGTCATAACAATTGGGAACATCACAAGCATCAGTGATGGAACAGTAGAATCAGTTTTAAAATGCATCTGACTCTAAGCTAAAAGAATTTGTAGAAATAGGAATTTCAGCATGCAGTTGAACAGCTGTCATTCCCAACACTTAGAGGACTTTGCAAGATTTCCTAACAATACTGATTCTTACCAGTCCCCTGACACAAAATGACTCTGGATGCTTCCTGAGAGAAAGAAGTGCCTTGTAGACCATGGGATAAAAAAGGTCTGCCCAAATCCTCCTTCTTCTGAATACCTGAAATTTAAAGGAGCAAATTGGATGGGGGTGGTGTACCCCCAAGTATTACACTTGGAAACTTCACATTTTTCATTACTGCCACAATAACTGTGGCACAGAAACTGGTTCAGCAGAGTTATATCTATCCTGGCAATAAAAGGCAAAGATATTATGAGATGGTTGTTTGCCTTTGATTTTCATAAGTACTCTAAATGGGTGAACACCATTCTTAAACCACAACACTGTGTTTCAGGCAGAATGTGACATTCACTCCTTTTTCCATTGGAATGCAAGTCACATTAGCATGGCGAAAAATTCGAGGTAAAAATTTTACCTGTAAAAACCAAACAATTTGGGATATCATAGGTATCAGGAATGACAACTGCTAGTTGCTGTGTAAGGGGACGAAACTACTTATAAATGAGAAATCTCTATGATACAGTGAGAAAAACCCATAAAAAGTCCAGCACTTATCAGGGGGTATAGTTCATGAAATTCTTCTGCTTCCCATCTAAATTTTGAGCAGTCTTGCTAGTGATGTGTTTCAATTATAAATGAGAAACTTAATTCCAGCTGCTTGAATAAATATTTTATCTTTCTTAAAACAGATCATAAATCAATTTCAATGTGCCTGTGCACTCTATAGCCTACAGTTTAGGACTTGTAAATCTAAATATATATGTAACCTAGTTATGGCTTATGAGTCAGATGGGATCCAAAGAGCAAGTAAGGACAGCTTATGTAGTACTGGAAAACCAATAATGCACACACACCACTATTTATGTTAGGATTTAAATATGTTTATTAAACTGTTGATTAAAGTAGCTCAGAAGATGCTATACAGAACGCTTGAGATAATAAATGCCAGATAAAGTATTGGTAGATGCAAGGGAAAGTGTAAGAAGAAGGGAGGGAAAAGCACTGCAATGTGTTACTTTGTTCCCTAGCTTCAACACACAGCAGAACAAAATGAATTTTATTTGTTTTAATAGCCACGTCTTCTTTGTCTAGTACAATAAAATGCTGCATTTAAATAGATGTTATGATGCAATATGCTGCAAATTCATAATACATCAAGGAGCATCTAGATTCAGTAAGCTGTTCAAAAGACAATAACTTTGATTTGAGGAATCCTTTTGTTCTCTCAAGCATTGCAGGAAGGGAAAGGAGGGAGAGAAACTACAGAAGCTTGGAAAAAACATTTTTCATTCTATTTTATAAGCCTTCCTTTTCCCTCTTCTTTAAATATACTGACAGACACTATGATACATTGATCCATATGTTATTTTTCTTCAGCCAGCATAAAAGGATGGTAATTTACTGACGATTAAGTCTTCAAAAGCAGTATTGGTTTAGAAGTTCAGCTGGATTTGGTGCAGATTATTTGAACCATTTGGACCTCATAGGTCTCTCTAATTAAATCTTAGAGTGAACTTTTTATTTTCTTCTGAGATCTCCAGTCCTTTCCTGCTGAATCTATGATAGGAACAATGGCTCTCATTTTCTCCTTAATTTTAGGTGATTCTTATTGAACCAGGTTACAACTACTGCTATAGGAATAATAATATGTACAATGAGTAAAGTTTATAACCTAGAGAATAGGACAAGAAATAAAGCTTTTATGTTTTAAAAGTTATTCCTAAACACATATATATTGATTATAAGAACATAGCAGGCTTTGTTAGCTAATTAAATGTCCAAGACACATTGTTTTCTTTATTCTTTTTCTTGATTTCCACCAAAACACACCTATCTACACACAAAAACGAGCCTTATATATACATTTCCTACTTTACATGAAAAAGAGAATGAAATTTAGTGGATGTGCTTTCTTTTTATCTCTCTGCCATTAGGCAGAAGGCACCTTGGGGCCACTTACTTGCTAGTAATGACGGGAAGAAACCACGAGCTCCTTGGAGAAAGGGTAATGGAGTTGCAAACAGAGATGACTTAAGAGGATTGCATGTCTTTATGAAAAAAAAACCCACTATGCTACATTCTTAACATCTTTTGGGTCTATAATTCATTATATAATGTACCTTGTCAAATAACCTTGTTGGATGTAATTCTGTCCAAAAGAGTTCTCCATGGACGTTCTTTGTGGAAGCAGCCCTATTCTCATGACTTGTTTGTACTCTACTTAGCAGTATGTTAAATTAAAATTAAGTTTTAAGGCTTAATTCAGGTTTAAGTGGAACAGCCCTTGGGATTACAATCTAAAGTGAGAATTTTCACTTTACCAATCCTAGTTCCATCCTAAGATCCTATGAATCTATGATTCAATAAAGTATTTGCACTTCAATGAAATGAATCAACTTTTTCCAAATGTAACATCATACTTTTTTTTAACAGTGACTTTTAAACAATATTTAAACTGCAGAATTTTCTGACTCAACATATTTGTTCTGAAGTTCATAAACATGGCAAGAAGTCAGTTAGAGAATGCCAATACTTTCAGTATTAAAACTGGTAGGTATTAATATGACAACTGTAAAATTAAATCACAATTGATAATAAAATGTGTAGAATTTATTTTTAGAGGAACTGAATGTCCTTGTAAAGATCAGCATTCATAAAAATTATTTGTGCGTGGATAATGGAATTTTGGCTCAACAAATGCTTTGTGATGCAAAGCTGAGACTTCAGGCTGCAATACTATGTCAAAGACAATTTTCAAAATAATGCGGTATCTCATAGCTTATATTTAATAAATGTATCTGAGCAAGATAACTAATTAATAAATTTGCAATTCGGTGAGAGGAGATTACTGATTTTAACTACAAATGCAGAAGAATAAATTAATCAGAAGATGCAAATAAATTTTTATAAAATTCTTCTAATAATTTTTACATTTTTGAACTCCTGATGAAATAAATTTCTATCAGTATAGCTGCTGTAAGACAAAAAAAAATCAGACGCCTATTAGTATTAAAAGGCTGGGAAAATTGATTCTAGCACATTTCAAAACCTCACAAACTAGGAAGACAAGAAATAATTCATATTTTCTTTTAAAAAATCTTGAGAACACAATGAAATCTTCATTACTGTGAGAAATTTGCCAAATCCAACCATGATTCCTAAAAAAAACTCTAATATTTAGGTCCAATATCAGCTTCCCATGACACTTTCCATCTCTCTTCATTATTTCACTTTATGTCTTGCTCCAAAAGTCCTCCCATTTCTCTAAAATCATGCTACTCTTGTGAATGGACTATCTCTGCACCCTGGATTTTGCTTATGTGTATTCATTTCCATTTCCTGCAATTTTCCTCTACCTGACACTGATTAACTGAGGGTAAAAATCATTGATTTGTTCTGTGCAATCCCTGTGAAGAGGCTATTCAATATTAGTGTTACACAGAGTGGTTCCTCTAATCATTTTTAATTTCTGGTATTCTGTTGGAGGCTCTATAATATGTATACTAAAGAACAAATTTTTATTGGTGTAAGTATGGATGAAACGATCCAGCCATCTTTTTACTTAAAAATAACAATCGAGCATCTGTGGAGTAGCAGAAAATCCTCTGGGTTTTTTCCAAACCACGATGCAAAAGGAAATTTTGAAGCAGAGGTGATATCAGGTTTATTACTAATATAATTATGTGCAAATATGTGTGTGTGTGTGTGTGTGTGTGTGTGTGTGTGTGTGTGTGTATGCATTGCCATTCTGTTTCTGGAGTGACTCTAGCTCTGAGACCAACATAGCAGCCATAGAACATTTTACTACCAGGGACTATGTGAGGAAAAGGACCTTCTTTTCTCTGTCACTTCTAAAGGGATCCACAAGCACACCTTTCAATTGTGAAAGCTGAATGCTAGTGGAGGTTTGGGGTTCTCAGGGAATGCATTTTTAAGGGTGACTCTCTGCCTTTCTGTAAAATATTTTGAGAAGTTCACTGTTCATTTACAGCAGTGCGTCTTCCTGGGGGGGCTGGATTTTTTTCACCTGAAAACATCAGACAAATTTGAACACATATATAGATTCAGAGAAGCAACATTATCTCATAGGAGGAAGAGAGTATCACATAGAGGCAACCTCCTCCAAATGGTTCACCAGCAAGCAATGGTGTCACACCTCTCTCTTTTGAGTTAAGCCAAAGCTTCACTAAAAGGAAACAGAAAGAAAAAATGGCGCCTATAGAGACACTTCTGAGGGCAAGCAAATGTGAAAACTAAAGAAATCTCAAAAACCTCTATGAGGACAAAACTGGTAGTAATTACATATTTTGGCAGTTACTTAAAGCTTTACACAGCAGCCAACCATTCAGCCTGCATCCAGCCATAAGCAGACAGGCTCTCAGCAATCCCAGCACTGAGTAATCATACAGTGAGAAATCAACTTAGGAGTGCAATGTGATGCTTTGCTAGGAATTGGATGACAAATTATGATGATCAACCAGAAGATAAACAATAACAAGTAGGCTTAATGACAACATTACAAGATTCATTGGCACCAATACATTCATTGCCCACTGGCACAGTCCCCTGGATGTGCTGCATTTCTTGTGCCAAATTGGAATCCCCTCCATAATTACTTTTCTCTCTCAGTTATGTTTATAATCCATTTTGCTGTCCAAAAAGTAAGGTTTTATTTCATCGCCAAAAAGGAGGCATATTGTAAAACTTACTTCAGATGAGATAGTAAGACATCGACAGACACATTTTTTAAAGGGTCTCTTATATTTCTTTCTGTCAAAAAACCTACGTATACAAAGTTTTTAAAAGAGAAACAGGGTTGAATTAGTGAATAAGTTTGATATTGAAATCTCTATGCTAAAAATGGCACCAATCCGAGTGAGAAGTGGCATTGTGTCCATGCAATTGAAGTTGGCCAGAAGCTTGGTGTGATGGGCTGAGATGCTTTCTTTGGAAGGAAGATCAAAAATTCAAGAGTGAAAAATGCAGATGGCAGAAAAATCCGGGAGACAGCGTGCATATGGCAATGTAGGGAGAACTGATGTGCTAGTGCTTGTGGGCTTCATCTGGACTTCTGATCATCCTTCAGTTTAGTGCCCTGGCTCCATCAAACTGTTAAGCAAAAAAATCACCAACTACAAATGTGAGCATTATTATAAAACACACATAAAGTTGAAATTGCTGACTATAAACATGCATACATCACTGCTTTATGCTTTGCAACATATGCTTGTAAAACTAGAACTATTATAAAGCTATATATGGTAAATACTTAAAAAAATTATAGGCGGGGAAAAAAAGAAATCTAACATAAAAATTCCTTCTCAGCTTTGGAGACTGGGTGAGTGCCCAGCAAAACAACTCTTTAACTAAATTTCTCAGTAAATTTAGCATTAAATATTTCGCACAGAATCTCAAAACATTTGAAAATTTAGTTCTTGAAAAGCTTCTCAACCTCAGTCTAAACCCATGGAATCTCACTAAAATGGTGATGCTGATCACAGCTGGGAGTATGAGCTCCCTTTCTGTTTTTCTGCTTGTTACTGCCGTTCTTATGTTCTCCTTCCCCTGAAAACCATAAGAGCCTTGGACCATTGTCATATTTATATTGCCTCTAACTTTTTGGAGGTCAACACTGATTGAGTTTCGGTTGATTTTGTGATCACTGTGGAACAGAATAATTTCAGGCTTGTCATCCACCTAGCATACTACTCATAAAATGCCTGAATTTTCCAAATGTGAGTTTCATGGTATTTCGTTGCAGGGTATACCAGATGCAGTGAAATGCATGTATGAATAACAAGACCTGCAAGGGAAGCTCGGTTCATATTTATAGCAGAAATATATATCCATATATATGGGTTATCTTTCCTATTTATTTTCCTCTGGGGAGCATTCATTTGGTATGATGTGCGAACTGGGACACTGTTTGGTACTCAGGATATAAAATCGACTTACTCAACATGGCCGATGCTCTCATTTTTAAACACAAGGTGTCTGCTTGCGTCCTTACACCAAAGCATATTTATAAAAAAGGTTTTCTGGCATTAGCTTAATTTTTGAGGTTGCTGCTGAGAAATTATTCCAAGTGAATTAAAAATTAACTCATTACAACAAAAAGAATTCAGAGTAAATCTATTCCTTCCTGTCTCTGTGTCTTTCAAGAAGCAGCATACTGACTTTGGTGTAAGGGCAAGTCATATATTCGGTTTCTAATCCCAAAGTAGTAAACAATTTCAGTGAGTATTTAGTTCACAGAGTAGCAAAAAGGTATATCCTAGTATAAAAAATTCAATATGCAACTAAAAGGAACTAAACCATCATGCTACATTTAAAAAAATTGTATTTCCCTGACATAAGTTTTTGAAGCCAAGAATGAAGATTAGAACATTTTCGTTAAGGCAGTAACTACCTCAACATTAAGCTGTTTGATGATTTTTAATTTTGGGCACAGGAAATCATGAATTGGTTGTAAAAATAATGCTTCCTCATCTTTCATTTTTGTTAATATAATCAATGACTGCACCTTACAAGGTAATATAGTAAACAAAGAAAATCAAGGAGGTATGCAACAAAAGAATATTTGATGTGAAGATATTTATTTAGTACCAGGTAGCACCCTAGATTTGAATAAATGTCCTGGGAACTAGAAAATTATTAAAAATATTTATTAAATATATCCATTTAATCTATGGGAACGATTAAAAGCAAAATTTTTCCAGGATAAAAATTTCTTTAAAAGTTCTATTCAGGATTTGTCCATCCAATCCTCCCTCTGATTCAAATATAAATCCATACCAAAAATTTTATGAATTCAAGATCTTTCTACCTTGGAGCAGCTGGCAAGGTGAGAATTGTCCTAGACACATTCATTGAGACATTTTGTTCCCTTCATTTCTGTTTCTTTACACCTTCCTGTAGTATAAAACCTTAGGATGTTTCTAAAGACGACTGCAACAGACTGAAAGTGGATTACTAAAGTTTGGCTTCATAAGGTGTTTTTGTGACATTTGTACTTAAAGAACCAGAAGGGACTCACTAGATCAGGAATGAAATTAAAATAGAAAGACACATTTCTATGATAAAAAACATAAGATCATAACATAATTCAGGCTGGGGGAAACTTAAGTATGTCATCTAGTTTAACCTCCAACTAACAGCAGGATCAGCTATGAGGTCAAATCAGATTTCTCAGGGTTTTATCCAGATAACTCTTGAAATCCCCTGAGGATGAAGGCTGCACAACTTCTCTGGGCAGCAAGTTTCAATGTTCTTACATTCCACATGGTGAAATTTCTCCTTCTATTCTGTCTGAACATCTCATTTCAGTTGATGTAGACTCTTGCTAAACCTTTCAGTATGCATTTCCATTTACAGCTGAATCCATCTTACTGATAATCTCAAGTACACCTCTCTTGGACCAAAAAAAAATTCTAATAAAAACATGCAAACGTACAACATGTTGCTGTTATCTTGAAGTTTTTCTGAAGATGAAGAAAGATTAAGACCTATGATCCTGAGCTACAGAAGAGTGCTGTAACATTACACAAAAAATGAATGGTAAAAAATACTGGAATAATGAAACTGTAAATATTTAATGCATCAAATTATAGGATAACATAAAAGGTTCAGTTCTAAGTTGCAGCGTCTTTAGTTGAAAAAGAGAAGGGCAGAAAGAAATAGGTGTATTAACTTACCAGAAGATGATTATGAGTTATAAATGTGATATACCTGAGAAAAAGGTCAATATACTTCTGAGATGCTTGAGGCAAAGTACAGATAGGAAAACAGAAGTGTTGTTGTACAACATCATCAGCAAGACCTCATGTGGAAGGCTGTGTGCACCTGTGATTACTGTAATAAAAAAAAATGAGCTCAACCTGGAACAAACATGTTAAGTGCTATTAGGGTAACTGAGACATAGAGAGGCTGAAAAGAAATACACCTGAAGAGAAAATAAGAAAATTTTATTTAAGAGACCTATCCCTGGAGCAAGTTTTAGAAGAGCTCTCCAAATAATAATAAAGAAAAGACAAGCCTGTTGCAATCATACATGTTTTGCTACATACAGACTGGGGGTGTGTTGCAAATGCAATGATGCACTTCACTCATAAGACGGGAGTGACAATGTACATTATTGATCTAAACCAGTGTGTTAACAAAATTCAGTGTTAAATGTGACTGTGGTTTAACAAGGTTCAATGGCAAGGTCTACTAAAGTATTGTATTGGGTCTGGATGCTCATGGCTTAAAGCGGGAGAGGGGAAGAGCACACTTATTTTTGTGAGTTTGCATTTATTTAATACCCATTTAAATAAGGTAAACCAACCATGAACTTTCAAAGTTTGACAGTATGTGTAAACACTGTTCCCAGTTATGTAAGCTCTGGTCATGTCTTTAATTATTTGTTTATATACGTATTTTAATTTTACATATATTACTGTTGATATTTCTAGAATACAAAATTCCTATAATCACCGAAAGCTAAGGAGTTAGAAAGTTAGCATTTTTCATGTAAAGATCACCAATTTTCAAGGGAACTTGAAACCATTATAAACCATGCCAATTTAACTAAACTCACCAAGGTAATTTTCCTCCCTTTGCAAAAAGACTGAGTTTTGGGTTCAATATGTTAAATGACACAAAATAGACTTGATGCTAAAATATAGAACACAGTCCAAGTAAATAGTTTCAATTAGGTTTTGCAATGAAGAAGCTGATAATAAAAGTAAAAACTGCTGCTGTACACACTACAATTCACAAATTATCTAATTTCCAGGCTTCTCACCTGACATAAATTATTTTAGAAAGGGATCATTTAAGGGCATTGAATACTCGTTTAATTTGTGAATACTAGAAAATAAACAGAATTTTAATACTTTGGAAAGTAAATACAAAGATAAAGCAGTTTTTGCTTATTGCAATTAGTTTTGATAGTAATATACATGATATTGAGATACTGCCTTTTTCACTTCTTGCTCCATACATATATTTTATACATACATTTATTTTATATATAAATTTATTTATTTTTTCTCCATTTCCTATTATTTATATATGCATTATCTGGAAATTGTTATTATAAATTTTTAAATGTTTATACATGCATTTATACACACATGTCATTGGCTACTATACCTGCACCCATATTTTTTACTGTAACATACTAGCCATGAAGTAATACCTGGAAGTTTCAAATTGTTTACCCAAATAAGCCACAAATAAGGGTCCATTAACATTAAATGCTCAGTAAAATATATAAATGTGGTTCATACAGCTAGTTAACAAGAATATTAAGACCACCTTTTTTCCTGCCACTTCAGACAATGACTTTGGGAATCTGCACGTTGAGCAGCTGCTACACTGAACCTCCGTGTCAGCGGCAAAAGACATGGCCATCAGGTAAAAAAGCCTTGCCTTTGTGATCATCACCAACTGCAGCTGCAAACAGAACATGTTAATTTACTGATTGCATGCAACAGATAATTGAAATGAACTCTTACACGATTGTACCTTTTGAATGGTTCTCTTTTCACCAATACAGAGCTCGGCTGACAACACCATTTTTGACATTAACAGCTTTGTTTCAGTTAAAAAGAAAAAGAACACATAAATGGCCTATCTTAATGTATAAAAGTCTTCTTTTAGTTGACTGCAATTCATGAGGGGAAGCCATGAACTCCTGTGTTGAAATCTCAGTTTTATTGGTATGATATGGACTAGCTAAGTGAAATTATGTTTGGCTTTAGAATTCCAGTTAGAAAAATTAATAAATCTAGGTGGTCTAAATTAAGCACAGTCCTCATTAAGGAGTGGATTAGAATAGCATTTGGCATGTCTAGAAAAGGGATTTCTGTTATAGGGTTTAATTAGAAGTGTTGTCTTTGTAATAAATCAAGAGAACTGGGTGAGATATTTGCTATTCATACAAAACAGTGCCTTCAAAAGAGCAATGATACAAATCAAAATTTTTAAAATCACGAAATGAGGAAATTATGACAACCTCCACTTTTTCCCTTTTTTCACATACATTAGGACACAATTTCCAGTAAGAGAACTGCATGCTACTCAACTAAATCCTTACTTTTATAAGTGTGTAAATGGGAAAACACAAAATACCCACCATTTATTTCTGTAATTAACTTGCTGCTAGCTACCCAAGACATCATAAAATTTACTGAGAAACTTACTTTCTCAGTCATATTTTTCCCTTTTTAAAAAAATTCTCTCTATAAAAGTAAAAAAAAAAAAAAAACAGCATCTTTAAATGCCTTGAGACTGTTAAAATATATCAGTGTATGGGCATGCTAATTATTCCCATTTTCCCAACTGAAACATAGGTTTGTAGTTGGTTTTAATGTACTCCTAAATGCCATGTGCTAAATGTTAAAGCAGCAATTCTCTCCCACTGTAAAGAAGATGGGGAAATGCTTTTTTGTAAATCATTTGCAATTTAGTTAGATTAAACTCTCCTTTATTCTTCTAGTTAAGCATCATTTCAAGTATTTATTGTGGGACAAAGAGGTGCATACTGAGAAAAAAAGCCTAGGAGACAGTACAGAAAGAAAGAAAACAAAGGAACTAGAAAAATTCTGTCTGGTGGATTATGGTCTGTCAGATTCTTGTGCCTGTTTCTCTTCTTAGAATCATGTAGCTTTTACAGTGTTAGTTATTACAGAAATTTAGCCCAACCCCATTGTTAAAGCAGGTTCATCTAGAACAGGTTGTACAGGATTGTGTCCAGGTGGGATTGAATATTTCCAGAGAAGGAAATATTCCACAACCTCCCTGGGCAGCCGGTTCCAGTGCTCTGTCGCCCTCAAAGACTTCTCTCCTCATATTTAGAAGAAACATCTATGTTTCCCATATGCTGCACAGGGTTTTTTTGCCCATTGCCCCTTATTCTGTGGCTGGGCACCACTGAAAAGAGACTGGCTCCATCCTCTTGACACCTGCCCTTCAGATATTTGTGTACATTGACAAGATCCCTGCTCAGCCATCTCTTCTTGAGGCTGAACAGGCCCAGCTCCTTGTAAGAGAGATGCTCCAGCCCCTTAATCATCCTTCTAACCCTCCACTGGACCCACTCCAGGAACTCCATGTCTCTCTTGTGCTGAGGAGCCCAGAACTGGACACAGAACTCACCAGGGCTGAGTGGAGGTGCAGGATCACCTCCCTTGACCTGCTGGCAGTGCTTTTCATAATGTGTCCCAGGATACAACTGGCCTTCCTGCTGTCCACCAGGACCATTCCCTGCAGAGCTAATTTCCAGCAGCTCAGCCCCCAGCCTGTCCTGGTGCATGGGGTTATTCTTCTTCAGGTGCAGGACTCTACATTTGCCTTCCTTGATCTTCCTTACATTCCTCTTTGCCCCACTCTCCAACCAGTCCAGATCCTCCTGAATGGCAGCACAGCCTTATGGTATATTACCTCTAAGCAGTACGGATTTCACTGTGTGTTATTAGTGTTAGTGTGATTCATCTGGCCTCACAGTAAGCCCCATGAGGATGGATGAGTGGTGGTGATACCTTAAAGCAAGTAAACCTAAGGCATTCTGCATTCACACGTCAATGCTTGCTTCAAATTGGCGGTTCTTGTCAGTTCCTTCTAGGAGAGTCTAGCAGAGTTAGAATTATTAGAACTATGTGTGGTGCTATTGCTTCTAGACTTCACTATTATTTTAATGAATGTATTAAAATCTAGTTCTAATCAACTTGTAGTGCTGCTCCATTTGGAATATAACTACCATTAGAGAAAGGTAATTTAAATGTACTTTGGTGTCTTCATACTACATAGCAGTCAGAAAAATTACATAGTTTGAGGCCTGTATTGTATGGGGGAAAGGAATAAACCTTGGAGGGAGCAATAAACACCAGAGAACTATGTCTGGCAATAGAAAAATAGAATGAGAATAATTTTATCTTGACCTACAAAATTTAATTAGAATGACTGCATGAATTTCAATGCCTGTGGTTCAAAAATGTTTTCTCTGATATGATATGAAATCTTTGTCATATTAACATGCTTTCTATTGTCCTTTCCCCACTTTCAAATACAATACTGTTTCAAAAAAAAAAAACATATAAAAGAAGGGTGCTTTTTTGATACTAGATGTCATTTAGTTTTGAAATATCTCAACTTTTGTAATATTCTAACTTTTCAAACATAATTATTCAATTAACTCATTTGCTTTTTTTCAAATAAACCAAAATATAAAATTAAAACTGCAAAAGGTTTTTTTGTTCTTTTTTTTTTTTTTAATCATGTTAAAGGAAAATGAAATTAAAGCATTGGTTTAGTTTATTATGATCCTACCTACTGAGTTCTGTATATAGCTGTACTTGTAGTTTAAGACTCACTCAAAACAAGGACTTAGTTATTTGGCAATGTCCATTACAGAAAGTATGGGTTTTTAAAGCACGAGATGTATCAATCAATAAGATGTAAGAAAGATCTCAGAAGTATATTAGATCAGAAACAGATATTTGAACACAAACAAATAGAGCACATTTTCTAAACTAGCTGCTTTGGAATCATCTTTAGTTTAAAAGTCTAGAGCAGGCTTAAATCTATCTGGCAAAATCCAAAGGATGAGTTTCCAAATGAGTTTTTAATGCTAAGGAACTTTGCAGTGTCCAGTGAAAAGATATTATAAAATTCCAAACAGTCACATCTGATTGTCCATATTATTGTAATAATGTTTTATTTGTTGATATGCCTGTGATTTCTTACCAAGAGTTCCAAAAGGCTTATTTAAGTAAATAATACTTATTCAAGTATGGGGCTACAAGAGATTGCTCAGTCGTTTTCAGACAGAGTAAGCCTGGGGTTTTTTTCATGGGGGACTTTAGAATATATAAAACAAAGTAGAAAAAAAGAGTTTTCACATGCAAGGCTTCACCTTTTTTAGGGTAAATTAGAAAAACTTCTTCCCTGGAGCTGGTTCCCTTAGCCCTTGGTTTCAGACAATGCTTTAACCAAGTCTCTTAGGTTAATTTCTCAGAAAGTGGAAGTGCAAGGTGAAGAAACAGTCTTTACAATTGGTCAGGAAAACAAACTCAGCCAGACTTTTAAGCAAGCCAAATGTCCTGCATATGCAGGGGGTAATCCTGGTCTCCTCAAATGACTTCCAATTTTTCTTTGGCTTCGCTGAGATGCACAGTGCAAACTCAGCTTTATAAAGAATTCGAAGAAGGTCCAAGCACTTTTTTTAAACCAAAGGATTTCATAAACAGAACTTTTATCCTAGGCTGGCTGTTTCAATAGGACTTATATGTATAAAGACTTTCTGTGCTGAAGATAGTCCCTAAATGTATAATCTCTGCTGAACAAGCTGGTTAAGGGAAGCTGCCACCCTGTCTGTCGTTCTCAGCAGGCTTGCAATTTAAACACTGGGGAGTTTAGGTACTCTTTGTAACACTCTGCATTCTGCTCCAAAGAGCTTAGAAGTGCAAAGCCAGTGAATGTAACCTGTCTTCTGTTAATACTGTACTTTGGTGTGCTTCAATTGCATTTTACTTTTCCACCCTTGTTTTCCCTTCAAAAAAATGAAGGAGTAAATCCCTGTGAATATAAGAAAGCTTCTTTTTCATAGAAAATAGACCCATGAATAACAAAAGTTGGAAGTAAATTTCTGAAAATGAACCCTGCCAGAATTTGCCAGAACGCTTCAAAGTGAGGCAAAATGACTCTTTATGTGCTGTTCAGAAAAAGATATTCAGATATAAAATCTATCTTTCCCAAAAGTCCTGTGTCTCTGGAGAGGTAGTTGAAAATTATAAAATTGTGTTACCTAATGAAGAGGAAATTAGCAGAAATTGTCACAGGATATTTACCATGTTGCCATCAGAAAATACTGCAGAGTTGTTTCTGCTAAATGTGTTATTCCTGCTGTTTTCAGTACACATGGGTATTGTAAAAACCCATGTGTTATTTTTTTGTCTGGAAATCATAACAAGGTTTTTGGTATTTGTTTCTTCTTTTATTAGGAGGAAAAGTACCCTGAAATGTGGGATTCTAAAGTCAATTACACTTATTTGGAGCTAGACCTTTTATTTTTTAATATGACTTAGAGTAAGTCTTTCTAATCACCCTATAAATGTCTAAATAAATACACTATCCCACCACAGTTTTCTAGCCAAAATGTAATTATAATTACCCTATTTCATTTTTTCACATCGTTTATTCAGTGTCTACTGATTTCAGACTGAGCTATCATCTCTGGACAATTTCTCTGTGTTTAGCTAAAAATAACTTGAAGTTTTCTTGGGTTAGATCAGCAGCAAAGGAATCAGTGAGATTTGCTTGAGGCTAGAGTTTGGGAGTGGGAAATGCTATTAATGTTATTAATATTATTTGTCAATAAAATATTTTTATACCCCATGCATTATATTAACAGCATGGATTAGCCACAGGGATTCAGAGTTAAGTTCTAGGATCCACAGAATTCCAGGCTTCTAGACAACTGGGCTTCTGCTTCAAAAGGTGAAAATATGGTGTACAATATTTGGTGATACAACTGTAAATGGCAAACACGTAGTAGTTAATTCAAGTTTTCTTTGGAAACTTGAGGCAGATTAGATTTGTGCTTTGCTTTTTCCAAATACTTTCAAATTTGAGCTGAGTTTTTTCAAATTTGCTATTCTGAGAGTAGTCCATATTATTATTTATATTGACACTAGTAGCTATTCCTTTTCATTTCTTTTTGAAGCTGATATGTTTGTGCTGTTTGCTATTGTGCTAGATTTCAGAGCAGAGGTTCAGCTATCACAAAGCAGTGATGTGTTGATAGTTATACTAGTGGCACAGTTTATCATGCTGCAGAAAGAGGAAAATTGCTAACCTTCAGTAAGGTAGCAGGAAGATTGCAACAAATACCACCAAAAACCAAACCAGTAAGTCTTTTTCATAACTAAAAACAAGAGCAGGATACTGAAATCTTGTATATTCCAGATCTTAGCATTAGAGGAATATTAGATAAATGCCTCTTTGGTTCTAAAAAATTGAAGAAAATTAGCAGTGTTGCCAAAATTGAAAAGACACCACAATCTTAGTTGAACTTTTGTGTGCTTTATTTTTAATTTAGAAAGAATGCAATCTTAATTTTATTTGAGAATAAATAGTCAAGAAAGCATGGATGGAAATCTAGCACAAATTTCAAATTGGTAGGTCTTTCCATGTGCATCACCAAATTCCCATGAAAGCAAAAACACAAAAATAGCTGCAAGACACAGGTCTAAATCTATATCTATTCATAAACCTTCCCTTTCACAGAAACCTTAAGGCCCACTAGGTTATTGCCTGATCTTGAATGGTGCTAACTGACTTCTATCTATAGTTAGTCACAGTATGTGGCTCAGATATTCTTATGTTTATTCTTGCTCATCAAAGTGCCTGTTCTAATGTCTGTTCTACAAGATGAATCAATTCCCTTGGAACAGATGTGCATACTCGTGCTGTGCACCAATTTCAGAGTAGAGAAGGGGTTGGATTACCTGCAAAGGCAAGGGTAAAGAAAGAATTATAGTTGTCATGGACTCGCCAGTAGACCTACTCTCATTTTTTATTTCACCTTAGGTAGTTTAATCATCAGTATTAACCTTTGCAAAGAAGCAGAAGTAGACCCTCGTGTTTATGCAAAAGAATGCCAGACTTGCAAAAGAGTAGTGGGGAAATAGTTTTTTCCTTACTTCTGCAAATTTAAACAGAAGTAGAAGGTTGCTAGGTAGAATAACCAGGTGCCATGACAACTTAGAAAGTCTTCACAGGTGAGTCACACTGGTTTATCCAATTTGAAGCTTTCAACTTAATCCTTCTGCTCAGTGATTCTTAACACAATGTGACTGCAAGCTATGAAACATTTTCTTCTGCTTCACTTTTCTAACTTATTTTACAGTGTAAAAACCAGGTCTCTGATATATAATACCCTTCCATTTTGCTTAAAAAAAACCCAAAAAACCAAAAAAAACCAAAACACAAAAACCCCAGAAGCTTTGTGCAGGGATTGGTTTGGGCATCTTTCAGGTTACAGTGGTGCAAATTTCCTGAATTTATCATCTGTAACTGAAGTGAATAATTGACTGTGTTTTTAATCTAGCCCTGTCTCAACACAAATATTAATATGAAAGGAAAATTAGAAATTTTGTGCTTAGCTTACTTTCTGCCATTTATTTGTTTGGGAGAAATGGTGTTTTGTTGAATAACTGAATTTTCCATCATCTGAAAGTATTCCCCTTCTTCTTAAAGTCACCTACCAAATATGGGAGGACAGAAAATAAATACCTTATTGTAATGCTTTTGTTGTTGCTCATATTTCTGTTTGCATCATTCCATGTTACAGAATGCACTCTCAAACCTTACATTACAAAATTCCCTCTTATACCTCTCATCACTCTAATGTCGTGGTACTCTTATCAGGTCTCAGCTGAGTAAGGTTGTTCAGCCTCATTCTGCTCAGCCTGACCACCTTTCATATGAAGATGTTACGTGTAAAGGTCAGGTATTACTTAGCTATTTAATTACAGAGCCTGCGTTTGAATTTTTTCTCATAAATCTGGGATTTTAAAATATCATTTCGATCAGGACATTAACCCAACTGATATTCATTCCTAAATAATTTCTTTTGCATAAAATTTGTTAGAATTTTCACTTGCAAACAGGATTCTCCAAACTCTTCTGATTACCTATGTGCTGATCCATAATAAGAAGGGGTTGCTCTTTTATAAAACGGGACTTTGTACCTGCATTGAGCAATTCTAACTCATGATTAGAAGGTGGTAGCAATCCTGCTTGTGCACTGACTCTCATTGCAGTCAATAGGCAAGGAGGGGAGAAGAACAGCTTGAAGCATCCAGGTCTGCTCTCACTGACATGAACAAGCCTTCAAGTGATGTGTAGAAAGGAAATTTTAAAGTATGATGCTCATGTAACGTCACTAACATATCCTGTGCCAGCAGCAAATCAATTGCAGCAGAGCCTCCTTCATCATTCTTCCATTGTGACATTACAGATGACACTTTTTAAATATTGAACACTGGCACAATTCTAGATAAATCATACACACAGTCACAGAAAGCAACTATGACACATAAAACTCATCATGTCTGCAGCAGTGAGCACATTCCACTCATGTGAAGATTAACTTCTGATAACAGTGTTATCTCTATTTCACATATGCAATTTATCTGGGTACACACAGTAAAAATTTTGCTGCAGGCCAGCAGTCTGAGTTGCCAAGGACTGGGAAAAGCAACCTATTCTCATAAAAATAGATGAGAGGCTTCATCCTGTTTTACAAAGCATCTTGGTAATTGCATTTGATGTCGGACAATGAACATCTCTGTGATGACTTCTGTTTTTCTTTAATGTAGGGGATTCTCCATGGGATTTCCCCCAGAAGATATTTGTATTCAATGGACTAAAGGTGTAGTGTTGTGCTTCAGTTGCTGTGTCCATATCCAATGGACAGAACAGTAGCTTGATGTGATCGTTACTGTCTCTTGCAGAAATGAGCAAAACAAACGCTCATCTGTTAAAAACATGACAGGAAAAAAAAAAAAAACTACACCAAAACAAATCAAACTTCAGAAAACTGAAACATCTCTCCAGATTCTGGTCTTCACCATCATTGTTTCTATGCCTTCTGCAGACACACACCAGAGCTTGAAATATTGTGATATTATTGATTTGCAGTCTTCCGCTTCATCTCAAAAATTATAATATTTTAAGTATCATTGCTTTCTTTAAGGCAAGTAACCCTTTTGCTGGGATAGTTTATATTCTCTGCTCCTGACCTTGCTTGAGCTGGGGCCCAGAGCATAATATCTGGGGGTTGCTATAACAATCTGGGGAGCTTCTCCCACTCTACCCCGGTACGGGTTTAAAGAAATACAGAGAAATTTAAGAGAGGGAGGGAAGTCAACATGAGTCTCTTTCCTACCCAGGAATTAAGTAATTAAACAAATCCAATGGTGAACTAAGTTGATGAGTTGCACTACTCCCACTCCCTGTGGAACATGTGCAGCCCATTCCTTGGACACCTCTCAACAACCTGGAGGTTTCTTCCATTAGCCTGGCAAATGTATTTCCACTTTCTAGCCAGTTGGCAGCCTGTTCTGTCTCTGTCTGTAACACATTTGAGCTGGAGTTATTCCATCCACCTACACAGAAAAATGGAAAAGGAAAAGAGAAGGTTCTCACTCAGTCATTCAAGAGCCACTATGTCCAGCTTTCTTAACAGAGAAACAGATGTCTGAGACGTAGGAGAGTGAGGTTTTTAAATGGTTTGTTGCTTTGCAGCAATCTGATCTACTGGCATGATTGCTCAGCCTCTTCCTGTGGCTGAAAGCTGTGAGGAGATGGTTGGATTATTTTTTGTAGTTTTGAAATAATTTCTTTATTTAATTGCCAAACTACTTATTATATCTGCAATTTTTTAAGCAGTTTTCCAAATCCCAGAAATTATTGACAGCCATCAATTTGTGTCCCTAATTGCTTGATTCCCATTCTCATGATTTCTTATTATAATTACAGTCTTTTGAAATTAAATTTTGCAATTACTTATATTCCTTCTCATGGCAATAATAAATATCGGTTGTGTATTCTGAATACAATTATAATTGACTATTTTCAAATTATGCAGGTTCACCTATCTTACTGAAGTGTGGAACAAATGATGTTTTCCTAGAGGTCACGCAACCCTTCAGACCAAAGGTTTTCTCTCACACACACCCATGAAATCTCATTAACAAGTAAAACTAGGACTGCCACCTCCTCTAATTCTGTGGTTCTCTCCATCAAGGGAGTTTTAGAGACTTTTATTTTTCAAGAAACCTTCCCACATCACCTCAAGGAAAATAAGACATCAGTCAACATCTGAAAATTCAGTCTGTTGAACTACATTAATTTTGTTGAAGGCTCATACATTGATCAGGATTCATTGACTTGGGGAAGAAAATAAATTATGCAGTTAGAACTAACACCAAAAACCTACTCAAAACAAATATACAACCTCTTTCCCCATTTTTCTCTCCCCCAGACAAATACCTTGCAAATAAAAACGTGTTGAAAAAAGAAGGCTCAAGAAGAGAATCTCGGTTATAACCTATTTAGGAAACAAAATTAAGGCTACTTAGGAAATCATAAAGTTTCTTAGCTCCAGTTATTATGAAATAGCTGCACTTACTTAGGTTTGGTCTCTGTTTGACAGGTAAAATGAAAGACTGGTGACAACAAGAGAATCAGAAACGAATTTGGCCCCCCATCAGTTATTGAAGATACCCGTTGGAGAAATGCCAGGTAATACCTAGTAATCTCTGAATCAAATAAAAAGCTATGCCACCACAGCAAAACCTTAAGTGGGAGATTAATTTGCATATTGCTACAAAGAAAATGCTGCACATAAACACTAGCACAAAAAGCCGATTTTCTCTTTTTTTAAATTTTTGAATGGAAGTTCTTCAATGCCATTAAAATGTAAGAATTTAAAAGTCAAATTTTAAACCAACCTTTCATTTGTTGCTTTGTGTTACAGTAGCTTAATCATTATCTTTATAATTTACGCCTTCTTAACAGTTCCTTTCATTGTGATTTTATCCAAAAGAGGAAATTGATGTGATAAGACTATTCTCATAATCACTTTCAGCCTCAAATCTGGAAATCTGTTTCACAGCCACTGAGACCCGGAGAAGAATGATTTAAGCAAGCTACTCTGTGAATGAAATACTGCTTATTCATATTCCCCAGACCGAGAGAGAACTTGTGGTGTGGGACAGCCACAATCGACTGCGTCTAATGTCTATGAGAAATGTGTTATGGGAAGATTTCTTATAAACTTCATGGCATTGCATTACTAGTATGAGCAGAAAGAAAAGTTCAGAGAGCTCATACTTCCTTTCTTTCTCTTTCCTGCCATTTCCAGTTTACTCCCAAAAAGAAAGAAAAATTATTCAAGGCATAAGAGGTTGGTTTTAATGTATGCAATATTGTATTCTAATTATTAAAGTTATCTATTTTTAAACATTTCAGTAAAAATTAAAAATTTTATTGGGAAAAATCTAATACAGTAGGAAAGTTATATTTCCAGTAAATTAAGTTTACATATGTTTTTTTGGTTGTTTCAACGAGACAGTTTTATTAATGAGAATATGACAGTGTTTAAAGCAAGCAATAAATACAAGAAAATTCAGTTACAGTTGTTAAAAAAACCAGCTACAGTTATGGACATGCAGAAGTAGCCATTCTTTCTTAGTCATTCATTTTAGTGGACTGTTTTGGGGCTCTTTTCCACTCCAAAGATGTATTTACAAATATCTATATAGCAAAGAGCAACTTACAAACACAGTTTCAGTTTCCAAAATAATTATATATATGATTCTCTGAAACAGTCTGCTACATGATCTGTTCCAACACGTCAATTATTTATACCCTGTGCTGATTCATTTTGTGTATCTATACAAATCATTTTATGAAGAGAAAAAGAATATTCTGGTTACAAGAAATGAGCTACTGCTAGGGAAGCACATGGAAATTGTTTCTAAAAGGAAGAATATTGTTCGAGTCAGGAGAACTCTTAGGTGTTACTCTTCCAGAATTCTGCTCCTAAGTTTCATCTCTTTACCCACTTTCACCAGCAGAAATGTAAATCAGAAAACTCAATGGGGGGAACTAAATACTTGTTGGGTTCTAGTTTAATATTTTGTTACTCTGAATATGCATTTGTATTACCAGTCATTGCATATTAGCTCTTTTTTTATTCTCCCTTCTTTTACACATATATTTGACTCTGATTTTCTTGAATTTATAACTGTTAGCCTGGAGAGAACTGCAAGATCTTTTCATGTTTCAAGGTTACTGACATCGTATGCTCCATTCATCTTAATATATGTTCCCTTTTCAGTATGCTTTCCCTGAAAGCCTGCCTCAGAGTTTGGGCAAAACGAGCATTTGCCTGGAAATACAGATGTAACTTGTCTGCACTACTCAGTAACTTCATTTCCACTCACATTTTTAAAACGAAGCAGAAATCTGTCACTGGGTTTCACAGGGAAAGAAAGTTCTTTTGTGTTCTTTCACAAAAGAACTTGTGCATTGCTACAAAACTATGAACTCCCGCCAGACACTGAGATTTTTCTTGATCCTGATAAGCTTAGGTGCACATTAATTTCTGAGTGGCTCCTGCACATGAAAATTGGTATGTCTGTGTATTTACAGAAATCCACAGCTTTGATTAGCCAGTGGCTAAGCTTAATGATCACAGTATGGATCCAGAGTTCTCATTTCGTTCAGTCCTAGGGTACTTATCTTTGATTTGAAACATTAAAATCTCTTTTGATAGGCACATAAACATGAAATTTGGCAGGTAGTTCCTCTTAGTCTCAATTTGAAAATAGACTGAACAGCTAGCACTCTCCCAAATTGACACTCTATGTATTAAAAAGTCCCTCTGATATCAGATGACCTAATTAATTCAGGTAAAACTAACTCACATACAGATAACATAACAGCAGCATCAGTTCTGGGAATCTGAGCTTAAGTTATTTAAGTTATATTTCTATTCTCCTCTTACTTTAAGAATGAAGATAATAGCTCTATTTACCACTCCTGTGCAATAAGGCGTTTTAACACTGCTCTTGAACAGGTCTCAATTTGCAGTTGCAGTATGAGGGCATCAGGAGCTCTTGTGAGAAAATAGCTGCTTAACTGTCTTCTGTGATTAGGAGTCATGGGGCAGAAAGATAATTTTCATCCTCTTTTGCATAGCCTTGAGGACACTGCAATTACTTACAGAACAATAACATTGCCCCGGGCTCTTCCGGCAAGCCTGGTGATACCGTAATGGACAGCAGCAAACAAAGACTAACAAATAAGCAAACAAAGAGCTGTGTGAGACAGTCTCTATTAAAAAGATAAAAGGAAGGGATGGAAAGGAACAGGCATTAGAGGGACTGCAACTGTTGTTTACCAAAGGAAAATCATGTTGTTTTCTTGTGACTCCTTTTATGGGAAGTAAGACCCTAAGAAAAGTCAGCTGAACTTGGCAGTGCTTAGCACAGGACTTGTCTATAAACTCTGTGCCTTAGATATAGTTCCTCCTGAGCTTTGGGAAAACTGGTACCTTTCTTTATGAATAATAACAAATTAAGCAAAACCAGATTTTTTTTTTCCTACAGATTTTCTTTTCTTGAACTGTATAAGAGAGTGTGCTGATAATGGAGAGCAGTATGAAGGGTCAGGCACTACCATATTACACTCATTACAAACAGTACATGTTTTACTTGTTGGCATGCTGTGAAGCAACAAAAGAAATTACACATTATGGATTGGAATAATTGTATCTCTGAAATAGCACAAGGCTAACTAACAAGACAAGATGCCTCAGCGTCACTGCCTCAATTTTCAGTTTACTTTATTCAGTATGCCTTTCCTCTGGAATATTAAATGCATCAAGTCTTTTATGTAATTCAACTCTTGGATTTCTCTTATGCCAGTAATAAGCTATGAATATATTACAAGAGTTAAATCCCTTCCCATGTCACCTATATTCCCCATTGCCTAGACATTTTTCTACATGCCACCCACCTAAGCCTGGTTGACTCTTGAACCTCTGCTGTGTTATATAGGTAGCACAGGTGGTATGACCTGAAAATGAAAGCTTGAAGAGAGAGCATTGTTCATTCAGCTATTAGCTAAGGACAGGATTTATTCACCCTGTTTCTCTTGTATGTATTAATCTCATTAGAGTTGGAACTCCTGCTATGGGAAAATTGCATTTAGAAAAACTCCCTTTTGAATTATTAAATTTTAGCTAAACTGTCTTATCTCCTCTTCTGTTTTATATTTTTAACAGACCTTTTTGATCTGTTGAAGCACGTAATAGAATGAGTTGCTAACGTTATGATGCTTTACCAAACTCTAAAACAATTTCAGTTCTAGTCACTCCTCTTGGTATGTCTTATTAAGTTAACATTTGAGAACAAATCATAACATAGCATTTCTGAAATTTCACATCTTTTTCAATGTAGGTAATTTTTCTTTGTTTTCAGCTTGTGACTGGAAAGTACAAGACAATGTACTTTTGGATCTTCTTGACTGCAGCTTTTCTATTTGCTTTTCAAAACTTGTGTGCTGTTTGTTTGTTTATAGTGGGTTCTTTGTTTGGTTGGGTTTTTTTTAACTGGGAGGTACTAAACAATTTTTTTGCTGTTCCATGCTGCATTTTGTTAGTTAATGCGTTGACAGTGGGGAGCTTCTGCATGACTCTCTACTGTGTATCCTCATTCACATAAATGGCATTTCTTGACAGTAAATCAAAACAATCTCTAATTTTTTGGCTTTTTTCCTTTAATCTGATGCCAACCAAATGCTCAGGGCCTAGTCAGTTCTAATGCATTTTTCATATCCCAGAAAAAGTGTTTGTCTGCTGACATTTACCACCCATGCTCTGCTTTCAAAAAGGAAGCTTTCTAGATGTCCTTGTACAGACTTACTATGCAGTTGAAATTTCTTTTGTTCTGTTCATACATCCCAAAAATTCAGAGGGACTCTAATACCACAGCATTACTTGAAAAGAACATCTAAGATTTTATTTCTCTGACAAAGGAGCCTGAACCAGAATCTTCTTTGTTCAAACAATAAAACATGACTTTTATCCTGAATATATTTAATGGCAACACTGAGTCTTGCAAAGATGAACAAAAAATTAAACTCTACCTACCTTGAAAACATATTTATTATTTCCTGGCTTCATTTAAATAGCTGGGAAATTTGTGACGACTTCAGTAGGTCTAAGATTTGTTTTTAATGACAGATCTCAGTGTTTTAACCTTCAGTATTCCCTTTTCTATATTTTGTTCTTAGCATGTCATATTTTCAAGATGCTTCAAAGACTCACAAAAGTTTATCCCAAAAATACAGACATGCTAGAAAATCTCAAATTACAAGTTGCAAACAATAGCAGTAACATGTCTGCAAAACTGAGTTTCTGCTCTGAATCTGTTTACTCCAGCTGTTAACAGCTTCAAACTCATCACTGTCACAATAACCTTATTAGCTTTTTACAAAGAGAGGGATAGGACTAAGAAAAGGGATTTCCATTATGCAATACAATCAAGAGCACCTGTGCTGGAATTCATTAACTCCATTGAGCAGGCAGCTGCATATTTTCAACATCCTGATGAGGCAGGGGGAAAAAAGGAGAGCAGTTGACTGACTGTACAAATTGGAAAACAAAACAAAATATGAAGTACCTTGTTTCTTTACTCAGGCAGTTGATTATGCTGTTCCCCTTTTAGAACTGCTGATTTCCTTGTATTTCTGTTTATATAATATATTTGTGTCTTCGTTATAAATACAAAGTAATATTGGAACAATGTGTGCCAAAAAGTACAGTTTACACTATTGCTTTTGCAAAGTTTAGTAACTAAAGTATTGTTGAACACCTATATTATGTAAGTTTACCATTTAGGAGAGATCATTCTAGCTAGAAAGCATCCTGGCCATATTTGTCACTTGATATTTTTTTTTTTTAATATATCTCTTTTTTTTTTTTTTTAATTCTGCTTCTATCATTTTTTTTTCTGTCCCAAATTTCTCTGTGTTTTATTCCTGACAAGTAAGTATAGTTCTGTGAAATTTTATTTGAACCTCTCTAATTGCTTGTAGTTGTGGCAATGAATGGCTGAAAATGACTGAAAATAAGTCCCAAGCATTGAAATACAACTGAAAAATGTATTTTCATAAGACCAGTCCAGAAATATTTCCTCCTCTGAAAATCTTGTAGCATTATTTTGCTATTCATTATCTCCTTTGTTTATTACTATTTAATTGAACAGTATTTGTCTGTCCTTTAAAAGGACTCCTATTTCTCCTATATTAATTTTAAAGACAATCATGTTATTAATTTGGCTTTATTAACAGGTTTGAGGTCAAATACATTAAACTGGCTCTTTGCCTGGAAACCATTCACTATGTGAGTTGTCACACTAATGTAGCACTGAACAACAGAAGTAACACAGCAGCAAACTTGAAAGAGGAACACAGCAGCATCTATGAAGCATTTGTTATGTGACAATGGCTAAAAAAAGTAACTGATAAAGTTTCACATCTCAAGAAATATGATATGAACTTCAGTGTTGATCACCTACTTTTGGTCGAGTTTTCAGTCATTAGCCCTCTTGGTGGTGATACATAACCAAAGTTCACCCTCCCTGAAGGAAACAGCCACACCCCCTTGCTATGGAATTAAACAGAACATATATAGGGATGCTCAAGCTGTTGGATTCAATCCTAGCAATTTTTTATTTTGGAAGAATTTTCTACTCTTATATAAAAACGATTCATTAGGATATAGCTAAAGACATGCACAGATTCTGTCCCTCCTGTTTTCTTGCATGCTTGAGACTCTTCTCTGTGTATGGCTGTCATCAGAAATACAACAAATTGTGCTGGTCCACAATTTGGATGTGATTTTTTTTTCCCAAAGTCTATTTTGTTTTGCTTATTCCTAGATTTCAATTATATAATAATTGTTTATTAACAACTTGTAAGAAAACTACATTTGCAACAGTTTGCCAAAAAACACTTGGATGCTCTGAGGTTTCAGTTCTGGTATATGATAGTGGAAGCTTTGATCCACAATTTAAGCCTTGTTAACAGCCCAACTGCCTGACCCTGTTCTCCATAACTTGTCAAAATGTTTGCAAAAATAGGTTGGTATTATATTTGATTTCAAAAGTTATTTTTTAAAATTTAAGATCAAACAGGCTACGCTGCTATGACATAAGAGATATGGCTTTCCCCATCAGTTAATATCTGATGAAAAACAAATAAAGGACAGAAACAAATTAAGCCATTAGACTGTCCATAGAAATCTGCATTGGGACCTCTTCTCTTCAACTTTAAAACAGTCAAACCCAGAGGTGACCATGAAGTGAAACAGGAAGATTTCAAAGCATTTAATGAATCAGTGATAAAATCGCAGATAAAATCAAGTGTGAATTGACTGCACATGGAGAAAATATCTCTAATGAAATGTATACAGTTATGGCTCTGAATAATATATTGATACTCAAGAAAGGGATTTGGAACTGATGGATGGTTCTCTGAAAATGTCAATCAATATGCATTTGTAGTCAAAAGAGATGGATGTTGAGACTTAGTAGGCAAAAAAAGTTGACAAAAAAAAAGTCATTTTTTAAATCCTTTATATACTGCTAATTATAAACCCTATGAAAGTTTAGTAGCTCCTAAAGCTTATTTTAACAGAGCTGATTCGAACTAGGAAAAATACAGAAAAAAAGCAACAAGGATATACAAAGGAGAAAATTATACTAATTTGGGGCAAACCACATCTATTAGGATTCTTCACTTTGGAAAAGGCGTGAAGAGAGATATGAATGATATGGAGAAGGTGAAGAGAGAATAGCTATTCAGTTTCCCTTAAGACTAAAACTGGCAAGCACCTCATTAAATTACCTGGTATTTCATTTAAAATAAGTGAAAGAAAAGGGTTTTTCTGTCCCACATCACTCAGCTACGCAGTAGAACAGCATTATAATGTGTAAAAAAGAAAAGTTTAAAAAAATCCCACATAACTAGCCAAACTCATGAAGCACAGACCCAGCAACTATTCCTTTGTTGTTTTCCAGGTTGCGTTCCTCCACAGTCACATCCTCAGAAGTGTTCAGCATAGTTTTTGCCCAAAGGAGATTATATTCTCCACTGAAATGTTCATTCTGTGTCACAAATCTGTCAAAGACTGGATTCACTGCTTTGAGAAATCGATTTCATGCATAAATTTTAAAAAAAGTTTCTCTTGCAGAAAACAAATGCACAAAAGCAGTCTCTTCAGGCTAAGTTTAAATCTTACTTTTAATGGGTCCTAAAGCCCTTAAGAAAGACTCATCTGCTGTTCCTTCACTCCAGAATGTCGTGAATGTTAATTGGCTTCTCGGTGGATGTCAACCTGGTACCACTGAAGTGTCATATGTAGTTTTCATTCATTTTATACCAAATTATGCATACAAACACTCGCCTCACGTTAAAGAGACTAAGGTTGCAATGTTGATGATTTAAAAGTTGCCAGAATGAGTGCTCACTGGTCCCACACATCATAATGAAGGCCTGTTACACAGTTGCATTTTTCCACAGAACTCTGCTACAAGAACTGTGATATAATATGAAATTCTTTAGGCTTGAAAAACATAAAACAATTAAAAAACCCCAGTGTATTGACAACAGATGTCATCATGTGGTGCTTTCAGGATAAGGCACTAACACTGCTGTCTTCAAATTCCTGCTCTTCCCAGCCAAACTCTTGGGACTTAAACTAAATGCTGCCCTGGTGCCCATTCTTATTGTCAGCACTGTCTCAGGGAAATTTAATATGGAATTATAATTGCAGGGAAATAATTTTGGCTCCTAAATACTAAGAAGCAGCTGTTGAAGGCTGGCTTTCAAAATAAAAACGATGGAGTAAACTGTCATGGAATAGCAAAAAACACATCCCTGACAAAGAGATGACTCCAAGCTAAATTTCATCTGCCACTTGAAATGCCAGTTTGGTCAGAATTATATTTTGGATTTTAAGGCTGGAAAAACTGCTGGTTTTCCAACACAAATATACATTCATCATAGAAAATTTCATCCCTAGCATGTAAAACTTGGCAGTGTTCCATGAAGATAAATTTTTGGATGACTCTACTAATTTTATATAATAATATATGCAAATGTATACAGCCAGTAATGACTGAAAAACAGGAAGGTAAACAGTTTACTCATTGACTTGACAGATTCCAACATACAGCCGTTATACAACAGCATAATATTTTGAAATACAGTTACTGTTCTTTATATGGAAGCTACTAGGAAATCGATGTGACAAAAATAATGAAGATATGTTGGTTTGTTTTATGTTATCATGTTAATTTTTACAGAACACTGATTATTATAAAATCATATTTTGTTTCATATGAACATAAATATTCTTGTGGTGATTATGGTATACTGATTATTTATTTGAGCAGTAAAAATTTTTAAATAGTAAATACAGATACTAATTCCAGGTCCTTCCTGTTGTTCCTGAAGAAGCTCTTAAAGAACACAGATATTTTAAATAGTTGTTGTGAAAAGGAATATAACTGAAGAGAATTGGCTAAAATATTTACCTGTGATATTTTGCAAATCTCTGCAGGCAGACTTTTGCCTGCACTGCCATATGAATAAGTAAAATAAGATGAAATGTTTGTTTGTGCTTATATGCCAACCTACAAGAAATCCCAAGGAATTACTTTTCCTTGAGAAAGCAATATACACCATATATAGTAAGAAATTATTCAGTTTCTTGGAAAATGCCCTCAAATGGAGGAATGGATGGTTTATAAACATTTTTTTTTTCCTCCACAGATATTGTAACTTCATTTTATTGCAAATGCTAGCAAGGTTCTCCCTGCTGACACCACAAGCTCTGTGAAAGTTGTTTACAGCATCAGGACAAAAGTTAAAATGATGAAGGACAAAATAGTCATGTAGCTGCCAATACCTGGAGGATAAGCAAGAATAAGAACAGCTCTGACTGAATATGTTTTTAATTTATTTTTATTTTTGCTGGATTTAATTGCCTTTTTTTTTCTGGCAAACTTTGCATTCATTTTGCAGCAGTGAATGCTCTCCAACTGCCCTTGGACATTTCTGAGGAAGAACAGTGGCCAGTGCTCTGGGTCTGTACTGACTTGGGAGCAGTGGCAAATGCCTGGCAGGGTGGGCTGCAGCAATGACAGCAGAGGAACTGGCAGTGCAGAGGCAAAGCCTTCTGAGCTGTTGGATTGGCTGCCCAGAAAGAAAATATGATTGTAAGTTATGGAATAATTCAACAGACATTTTAGAGGGATGGCCTGTAAACTATAGGAGTGATATCTGTGGGTATAAATTAAAGACAGGAAAGGTGGTGGTGATTAACTGGGATCTTTTGGAAAGTGTGGGACCAGGGCATGATGTAAATGGTATAAAGTGAGGGCTGAATATTGTCCTGATTTTTGAAGTGATAGAGTTTAATTTTCTTCCTTGTAGCTGATATAGTACTGAGTTTTGGATTTATGGACAAGAATAATTATGAGAACACACTGATGCTTTAGTTGTTACTAAGCAGTGTTTACACTAACTCAAAGAGTTTTCAGATTCTTATGCTGCCCTGACAGAAGAAGCTGGAAGGCAACAGGGCCAAACGGGTGTTTTATACAATGCGACATCATGCTCAGCATATGAACTAGGGATAAAGTGCCTTGGGGGGCTGCAGCTCAGGAGCAGGCTGGGCATCACTTAGTTGATGGTGAGCACTTGGTTTTCATTTGCATCACTTGTTTTTCTTGAGTTTTGACTTTCTCTTTGTTATTTTCCTCTTCATTACTATATTATTATTATTATTATTATTATTGCTACAATTATTACTATTATGGTTATATCAAACTCTTTTTATCTCAACCCACAAGTTTTCTTTGAAACCTTTCTTCTTCCCACCCCGATCCCACTGTGCAGGAGTGAGTAAGCAGCTGTGCAGTGCCAGTTGCCAGCTGGGGTTAAACTATGACAGTGTTAGACTGTGTTAGCTGCACTCTAATATTTGCCTTACACCCTTGTTAGAAATACCAACACACTCACTTCCCTCAATCTTTCAGATGAGACAGAAGAAAATCCTATCCCACTATTATTTTTCCTATGTAATCCTGTTCAAGGGATTCTCCATTTCTTTACAGGGAATATGTAGGCTGCACTGCAAAGCTTTCCCATTGTGGGCATTTCATTTGAAAAAGCTTTATTTTTCCAATTTCACTACATCATTAAATGTCTGTAAACAGAAATACTAAGGTCTGAAGAGGTTATTTGTTTGAACTAAGGAGTTCTTAAGTTAGCACTGTGATGAAGAGAGACAAAGTGCCATCTAGTGAAAGAAATAATTTAACATTAAAAAAAGGTTAAGATCTTACTGAAGATTAGTCTGACAGTGTCAATTCCCAGATGTGGCTGAATATAACCAGTGTTTTATTAACATAATATCAAAATTTATGCAGCAAGGCAATTATTGCAATTATTCAAATGTATGAGTACTCTGTGAATTTTTGAAATTTATTTTAAGAAAAAACTCAAACGTATTAAATCCCTTTTATGTGTACAAAGCGAAGAATGGCTAAATTGTGCTGGAAGTGCTGTGGTTATTCTGTAAGAGATTTTCCTGCCTACTGGACAGCAACAGTCCAGTATGATGCTGAGCCTGTCTGGCTCCAGTGCAATGTAAACACTACACAGGACTGAAATGCTGAGGTCAATAAGGACATGCTTTTCAGGAAAACAAGGGAAATTACATTGGGAACTTCTACCTCTCTCTATTCTACCCACTTTTGAGTTCATCTGGTTTGAACAGATTCTTCAAAACAAATTGCACTGTGCAATCTCTCTGAAATCATTAAAGTTCCGAATCATAGAATTTTTGGTATTTCCCCATGGTAAATAAAACAAATTGTTTTGAGAAATAGAGCAGAATATCTATCCACTGAGTCACTATGAAGAAATTTGAGCTAATTAAAATATCAGATTACTTTTTGATTTTCAAACACCAAAGAATGACAAAAATTTGCTTCAGATTACTGAGATACAGTACACAAAGTATATTTAATCTAAGGATTTACATACCTGATTTTGTGGAAATATTATTTTCAGGTAAAACAGAGGGAAATGGAAGTGAAATGTTAATCTTGTGTCTTTGTTCTGTAATTCATCCTAAATTCCTGATTGTTTTACAATAATTAACTACTTTGTATCACCATGCATCCTGCTGGTAGTGGCTTTCTCTAGTCCTGCACCTATTAAAAAAACCAAAACACTTCAGCATCACTGTATGAGTGTTGTGACTATCACTTCATTGGATGAACAAAACAGGCTGGGGAAGCACAATCATGGTTTTGTCATGTATCTCATTCAGTGCTAAGCACATTGCTAGCAGTCCAGAGTGCCTGCTTGTGTCAACCAGAACAGTTGATACACCTATGTTTGCAAATACACATATGAAATTACCAGAAGCAGAGTCAATGCGGCAAAAATTGCCTGCACACAAACTCCTTTGCAAATCTTCCTAACACTCGCCCTGATTGAGATTTCAGAACTGAGCCTGACTCCTAGAGTTAATACTACTGGTATTTCTCATCTCTGAAGATATATTTGACAACCGTATCCTGAGAGAAAGGACTGGAAAAGATGCTCTTTTTCCCCTGTTCATGTGAAAGATTCAAGATTTTGAAGTCACCTTAATTATAGAACACTGGCACCTTTTGTTCAATTTCCCTGGACCTTTATTCTGCATCAGACACATTGCTGCATTATTTGGATTATCATCTCTTTCTTTTAAGTAGCCTGTTATTTACTACTGTTACTTTCCATTCTCATGATAAACTTACTTTACTTAATCAAAAGTTACTTTAGTGCTGATTTGGTCTCCCTTAATTTGTAAGCTCCCTGCTCAAGCTGAAAGGGTTTATAAACACCTTGTAAATCTTTAGTATAACCAACTAATATGTTTTCATTTTCTTGGCAAAAAGAAAAATGTCCCTTTTTATAAATTTATTTAGGATTCATAACACTGGGGCTTAGAAGGAGTTTAAAACAGAGTACTGTAAGCAAATAGTTGCCAAAACCACATGAGGAAGGATTTGGAATGGTTCAGTGAATGGGAATAGGTAATAGTAAAATTAAAGACATACCACTATGAAAAACTACCACTGCAAAGCACAATGGGGTGAAACAATCCAGTTTTTACTGTTCCTAGGATGCATCCTGTTAATGCATCCCAGCACATTCATGTCCCCTAGCATGCTGGAGCAACGATACAGGAACAGTGCCAAGCCTGTTAGTTCATTTATTAATTTATTCTACCTGCTATCCAAGCACAGAAAGAAACAGAACCTGACACTTTGAGGTTAGCTGATTTATTTAAATTCCTCCCTACTTAGATCTTTGTTTTATTTTATTTTTAGTTCTCTCTTAGCATTACTTTTGAATAAGAAGTTCCAAGCATGCTTAATCATTGAAAAGTTCCTGACAGTTTCTATAAAACAGTAACATTTTCTTTTATTGTAGCTTATGTTGCAGAAAGAGTAGACTTAGAAGCAATAAATATTGATGCTCATGGAGAAGACTGAGGACTAATTTCCTTGAATGATTTCTACATATGCTATGGAGTTTTAATACATAACACTAATCTCTCAATGTTTGATACAATACAGCTGGTAGTAAATCTTCTTACTTCTGTAGCATATATTGCTAATTAAATAGTTCTGTCCTGCCCAAATTTCCTTTTAGGTGTTTGCCTACGGTTCCTAATTTTCTGCTTACACATTGAATCAGTGATTTATGCCCTATTTCCCCTTTCTGGTGTAAAAAGTAAGCTGAGCCAGAAAAAAAAGCAAGAGCTGAATGTAGTCTGCTATGGAGAGGCAGTGGGGAAAGAAAGGCGTACCACCAATGGAGCCATCAAGCCCCAAACTCAGACCCGAGCTCTACTACAGCAGATCACATAACTTTACATCAGGAAAGATGTAAAAGAGTCCTGTGTACTAAATATACTGTCTCTGTTTGCCTGCTGGGATCAGGATCTAATATCAAGCTATTGCGAGTCAGAATTCTCACATCTTTCATAGAGAAGTTTAAAATCCTAAGCTATTAAAATGGTATAACACCTAGAAGTTAGTGTGGTAAATTTACTCTTCTTGAGCAATCTTTAGATCTGTGACTGTACTTTAGAATGTCAGTAAAGTTGGCTGGATTTAAAACCTTGTCAGGTGTAAATTGAGGAAACTTTAACCATGGTACATAATTTCACCACAAAGTTTTTGAAAAAAAACACCCAACAAACAGCACACCATAAAAAATAAATAAGTAGAAATCTAAAATGATACGCTGAAAGGGGATTTGTAATTCTTTTATAAATGTATATGTGCATAATCTATATTCAGTAAGAGATGTGCCCATATATTCTCTAGGTACATTTTCTTGGTAATAAAAAAGTCAATGCATTCTTAATATTTATGCATTTGATTTGAAAATTTATGTCTTCTGGAAGCAAGAAAGTGGTCAAAATATTAGGCGAGAGTTTTAAAAGACAAGTCATTGTGTGCTTTCTTCACTAATGTTTTGGAAAATAGTTCCTGTGGGTTTGTTTCATAGTGCTTTCTCAAAATTATTGAAAACAGAATTCTATTAATGAAAACAATTACAATTTACAATAAAAATCTTTACCTCTTCTGCTGAGAAATCAGTTGGTAAGTTATGTCAGGTCACATCTGCAGCACTGGACTTCCCATGCAATGCAATGTGACTGATGCAGGCCGACAAGACAGATAACCCAGTAACAGGTTAATTGGGTGGGGAGTGGGGTGGGGGGACAAAAGAAGAAAATGACTTTGTCTCAGAAGACAGGATGTGAATGTACATAGGCAGAACCACAACTGGCCTCAATGGCTGTCTTCCTGTAGTTCCAGCAGGGAGCTATCCTTTCATCTATGGAGTTAGACCTTTCATTGTAGTCTGGAGTTGTACAGAGGAGGTACTGAAATAAGTCTCACTGAAGAGAAGTCTGCACAAATCTTATCATGTCCTGCTTCAAAACTCATTTGAAAGTGCTTCAATGAGACACCAGCCAGTGCTTAGACCTTGCAGAGGTTCTCTCCACAGAGGAAATTTGCATATTGTACAATCATGGTTTTACATTCTTCAGTTTCTCAGTTAAAAACACATTTTTTAACCAATAAATATGCTTTAAAATTAGCACCCAGAGAAGCATAAATTAGCATATGAATCACTTTACTCAAGTTCAGAGAAAAGCTCTTAACCTTCAAAGCCATTTCATGATTTGCAGAAAGCTAGTTTCACACCATTGCTTATGGTCTGGTGAGTATCAGTGACTCAGAAACACAGGGTTGCTGAATACATGCAACAAGCAACCCTAATTTCATTTTCTTGGCAAATGAGCATTAAACCTACTTAGTACAATTTCAGTAATTCAAGATGAAGTGGAGACAAGGGGACACACAGCTAATGAGGAGTGCTGGTCCATCAGGATAACGATTCTCCTGCCACTTATTTTAGGCATGACTCCTTAAGTTTCTAAGAATAACTCCACATGGTATTTAATGTGCCATCACAGTGCATGAAAGAGCAGTCATGCTACTTAGACACCAAGTTAAAAAAAAGAAAACTAAATGGGAGTTTTATGTAACCCAAAACAATGCAAGGAATATCTTTTTCAGAGCTGCATCTGCTCAGTTTATATGACAGTCAAAACTTTTAGCAAAATTTTGCTTTTAACTAATAAATGTTCCTTTACTGCAGAATATTGGGCTGCTTTACACAACTTAGCAAAGCTCTTTAGCCTTCTGACTCCTGAGAGATATATTTGTTTTTCCGTTGCCCACAGCCCTGCAATATCTGAATGTCATCATAATTACTGAAAACATTGTCTAACACCTATGCGGTAGTATCTCTAAGTATTTATATGAAGTAAAGAAAACAAAGTCATAATAATAAAACTGTGGCATGACTGGGATGACTGGGACCTCAAGTGTAGAAAAAGCAAAAAAAACCCCATGGTTTTTAATATTTTAGGGGAAATTATCTTCAACAGAAAATTCAGTAATAAAATTAAGCTAGCACTCCCTTCTTCCAATTACCTGCTTTAACTACTAAAAGTTTTCTTATGCATTTTGATGTGGGCATCCTATACAGCTGCAGTACCTACTTAAACATTGTAAGGATGTCTTAAACCACCACAATAGACACAGCTTAAATTTCCTTTTTCGTTAGTTATAGAGTGTTAAGGATTCTTAGATAGCTCTGAAAATATTTGGCAAGGTGATAGTTTAGATTCTAATATTTTCCCCTTATTCCTAGCTAATGAAAAACAAGCTTAGAAAACATTATTCATAGTAGCTTGGAATTCACAGGACCAGTAAAATTACTTCCAACAAAAATGTACAAGGAAAGCAACTCTCACGGTCTTGACCTGAGATATCCTGCAGATTTGTAATGATGATTATAGCAACCAAAAGGATTATGAACTCTTACATGATAATCCGTACTTGAAATCTATTTGATTACAGCCCAACAAATAATTTGTAATGCATCAACTCACTGGTGCTTTTCTGATTTGCCTGTTGGTTTGGAATGGATCCTTAGGGGTTTACGTGCTTGCTGTTTTTTCCAACAGATACCTGGGTATGTGTCGAAGGTATTTTACTTCAGTATGAATATGTGATGACTGACTTCAAACTAGTTTTCTTCTACCATCCTGTTCCACTGCTTAGAAGTGTCTTTTTCAACAGTTTTGCTATCAGCAAAATAACTTGCTAGAATTTATTATACAACCAAGTATTATGACAGGCAGGGCAATATCATTGTAAATGTAAAGAACACTAATATAGATGAAAATAATATTAAAGCAATAAAAATAAGTAGTATGATTGAATACATGTCAAATATCTGAAATACTTAGTCTAGACAATGGGGAGACAATTTTTTAAAATAGAAAAGTGATTCTGTATTCTGTATTCTAACTGTTATGACAAATCTGGTTTTTAAACTTGTAATACCATCAATTCACAGAAGTACACTTTGTCAAATGTTAAAAATATTTGCTTTAATTTACATGGTGAATTTGAGTTTTTACTCTATTTTATTTGGATATTATCAACCATGGCAACATGAAAAAAAAAGTATTCATGACACCCCAAATGCATCTGTCCCTCTCTTTTGTTGCAAATTTTGAGTGATTGAATCCAAATTTTATAAATGCTGCTTAAACTGTATTTGCCCATGGCATGCATAGTCACTGCTTTAAAAGGAAAAATACATGCCCTTTCTACAAGGCAAAGGATCATGGAAGCTCCAGCATTAGCAGGCATCATTAGGACACTGCTGGGTACAGCTGAATAAGCTTTGCCTCTGTTATGTCATCTATATTCAAGCCATTAAAAATAACATTGTGAGCTGTTATGTAGTTGTCATATCAGGAGGAAGTCTTATTCTGATTTAATTAAATTTTTCTGGCAACCGATAAAGACAGGGAGTGGAAATAATTAAGCCCATATAGGTTATTCTTTTCGTTATTCAAGGAGAAAATCTCTAAAGTTTTATCCTTCACTGGGCTTTTTTAGGAAACTGTTTTCTCAGGTCCTTGCCATTTATTAATGTGTTGATTCATTTTAGCAGGACTGATATCTCTAGTGGGTCATAACTCATTTCTGTTGAATCCCCAACATGCAGAAGCTGTTTCAGAGAATTCTTACCAAATAGTTACAGATGAACTATCATCTGAAATCAGTGTGATGTATTTAAAGTTGAAGACAGCTGCAATGCACGAATTTCAATTTAATGGCTTGGCCACTGTCCAGACAGATACACCTCTGGAAGGTTTTCACCCAGAAGTACTCTGAATAGGCTGCTCAAGAGTTCTAGAGGCCAGATCAAAGAACTTGGAAACCCAGTACCCTATTTTAAGGCAGATGCAGCAAAAATGGAGACCAGAAAGCTCTGTTAAAGCATTCTATGCTGCGTAGAGTGTTCAACACCTTCACATGGCATTCAGACGTGAACAGCACAAGGAGCTGCAAGATGCCTTCAATCAGCCCAGTACATACTAGCTTCCTACTGCCAGCTCTCTGGGAAATGCTGAGTCTTAAATCCAAGGTTTATTCAGCTATAGGAAAAAGTCAGATTGCCCCCTCCTGGGATTCACTTCCTCCACCCATTGGAACAAGAAAGAAAATTTACTCCCCAAACACTCATGAAGGTAGAGGCTCAGATATTTCCTCTTTATTAAAAGCTTATTGTTAGATCACAGTAATGAAATTGGAAAACAGGTTGATTTGTTGGTTTTTTTGATCTCTGCATATGGGAATTTACATTCATTTTATTCACTTCCACATCTAGTTACCTGAAAAAAGCCCAGTCTGTCCTTTGTTTGTTTAATTTTATAAAGGAAAAAATGTTGCTACACTTTAGCAGACTTGTAGCAAAGCTACAGAAGGAGGATAGTAAAACCGAGGCAGTTTCACTCAGGTGCTTGCTATCACACCTGACTTCTCATGGGAACTACAGAATGTACCTTTCAGATGATGCCTGGCCTCCAGACAGGAGATGTCTCAAGGTGTTTTGCCATGATCTTATGTAATGGGTGACAGAGGGCATCAGCTCTCCAGTTCTGGTTATGGGTTCTTTCAGAGGTTAATTAGCGTGCTGAATTTGGATAGGGTTTACACCACTGTGGAGTTCACAGGGATTTTAATCTGCCATTGTACCCCCCATGGGTGAGTCATTGGGAATTGCCCATTGTCCTGTCTGCTGCACTGGATGTCCTAAGAACATGAACAGTGTCATCAGTACACAAAAATGCTACAGCTTTCTGTCTCCTTTGATCTGGTATTTCCACATCCTTTCAGTCCTGGATGTTCCCTTGCACATCAATCCTAATGTTCCAGTTACTATTCTGGTATTTCCACACCCTTTCAGTCCTGGATGTTCCCTTGCACATCAATCCTAATGTTCCAGTTACTATTTCCTACAGTTGCAGGGATATATAGAAGGAAGGGAGGCAGGGCCAGGCATGAAACACAAGAGACACTTTTCATCTGCCCCACAATTGTTTGATAAAAAATGAAATTAAAAAAAATATCAGTAACAACAGTGACCAGATCCACAGCCTAGCAGTTAGTGCACTTCACTTTCCTGAGTTGTGCTCTCAGGACTGCTGTAGTTTAAATTTAGGACAGAATAATGGACCAGTTATTTGCACCTACTTGACACTGTTTGTGCACAAAACGGACATGATAGATATTCATTTGTGGGTTTGGGAAAGCATGTAATATCATGTGAGTTGTCATTGCAAAACACGTGTCCCAGGACCAAATGAAAAAGGTTCAGCATTATATAAATTGACAAGGACCTACACCAACTTGTATGCCAGCTACACAGCATGCACAGTCAGATTGCATTTCACTTTTGATTTCAGGACCCCTTCTAGACTACTGCTAAAACAGCCAGGAAGAGATCTGACCTCCCGTGATGTGCCTTACTGCTGCATCATCCCAGAGCATCACTTCTATTTCATTTGTCTCCTCCCTTGGGCACACAGAGTATCAACCTATTTCTGCTAAATATATGAAAAGGAATATATTTTCACATCATAACCTTCCTGTAGATGAAAATGAGCATTCCTCATTCCTCTGTCAAACAAACAATTGTTCAGCCAAATGTTTCTTATTGTGCTAAGAAGATACTTGGCTACTTTATAGTACCAAAAACTACGTGGCTTAGATGACATGATTAACACCAAAGTTCTTGCTGCCTCTCTGTCCACCAGCATGGTTTCAAAACTGAAAGCTTTAGCACAATACTCAGCAACCCTGAGTTGAGTCATTAACAAAACATAGTCTGTGAGATGTTATAACACTGAAGCCAAAACGTGAATGCAGAGTAATAATGACATTTTGTAGTTTTGCACAGTTTTTCATATTCAATGGTATCAAGATGTTTTATATATTAATAGATAAAAGTAGACATTCTCAGCTAAAAAAGGGAGTGTAACTGAAGGAACGATATCACATTTTGGCAATTGCTCTTTTGAGAAGTTCAGAAGTGTCCTTTAAATTACTTTGCTTTGAAGCAAGAGTTGTAGAGCAATGCTTGTAATTTTTTTCTGTTTACAAATCATTCATTCTATAAAGATTATTTTATTAATATATGTATTCCCAAATATTTACAAGGTACTCTTTTTCACTGCATTTTATCTGATGGAATGTTTAATGTGAGCAGTGCCAATACAATACATTGCAAAAATTAATCTTACCGTGCATTTGAATAATTATTAGCTAGTATAGCTCTCATTTTGAATAAAGAATTTCAACCTCTAAAACCATAGAATTATGACTAAAGAATAACAACCTTCTTGACAGCTTATGATTTGTCTTTTAAATATCCTTGTTCCAAAATTTTGAGTAAACATCTTTATTTCTTGAAAGTGGGAATATTTAGCTTTTTAAGTTTATTTTAAAATGTGCAATTGATTTATATTCATTTGGAAGCATTTTTAAGGTATAAATTGCCTTATTGGGTTGAAATAGAAATATCTGGCTGACTTTCTCTCCCACATTTTCTGCTACAAATAAAATTAATTTAGGTAATTACTGCCACTGTAACATGAGTGCAATAAATGAGCAAGACTTTTTTAACATTTACCTCAGTTATTTTGCACACAGAGAAAAGTTCTGAAGCACGTTTAGAGTAATATTTTACACGTACGCATTTCCTCCACTTCTCCAAGAAACTAAGACAAGGGTGTGATTGTGTCTTTCCCTAAATATCCTCTTAAGCGTATACTTTGGGCCTATATGCTCATGAAGTCACTGTCTGGGTTGGATTCAGAGTCAAAGCTTTGCCTCCTGGCCATCCTGGCTAGCAGCCCACCTAAAGGCGAACCTTCTCTGACTCTGGGATCTTCCCTTTTCCCTGTGTCAGCAGCAGGGCAAAGGGATAATCACTTGTAGGAGTGGCTGCCCTGAAGTGTGCTCTCCTTCAAAGTGGTGAAACAAATTTACCTCAGGCACCATGTGCAGTCTTAAAATTATTCATTAGAACTCTCAGCTATGCTAGTCCAGCATTTTAACTGCTAATCCAGGTTAACAGCTCTCCATTTTTTGAGAGAGGCAAAAAACAAGATGGCATTTGAGAGGCATCACTGGAGAAAAACATTAGTCAGTGCATAGCTTAAATTAAGTTTTCTGTCATATACAAACTTGCTTTAATAAACTTTCAACTTGTCAAGATCACAGTTGAAAAACACTTTTAAGGTCCAGCACTTCCATGCAGCTAATATTCTTCTTGACATTTGAAGTATTATGTAAGGAGTTTCAGGTGTAAAGTGCATTGTAGACAAAAGACTTTCTTGCCTCACAAAGAAACTCATAAAATGGTTGAATTGTCAGGAAAGTGACAGCCAGTAAGGGACAAGAATGTAAATGGATTTTGAGCTGTGGCAGCTCCTGAGGGACACAGGCATTAAGTGACAGTCTGGAAACATCTCTGGACTTACATTCTCCCCTCCAATAAGCTCTCATCCTTGATTGCACCCTACAGACCACCAGGCTAGCAGAGAACACAAGGCTTGAGCCAAATTAAAAACTAAGCCAAGGGAGGAGGAAAAAGCTTATTTATTCTAGATCTGATCTACCCAGGCTGCCAGGTTTGTGTTTGGTGGGGAGGGCACCTGGCAAAGCAGTGGTGGCTGACAGCAGCTCCCTTAGCTGGCCATATCAATATCACAAGCTGCAGGATTTCTAAAAGTGTGTAATAATTACAAAAGGACAAAATGCACCCATTTTCCCAAATAGGAAGTGAAATACAAACTACACTATGCTATCTCCACTTAAAAGCACAGAACAGTTACAGCCCAGCTATCAAAAGCACATCATAAGTTTAGTTATACTTCTTGAAACCCTTTCCACACCTTGAATCCTAATCTCAGCTGAATCAGTAGCACCCCTGCTTTTGTCACAGACATTAAACCCTACCTGACCCCACCTTAACAAGCCTCTTCTGATCACAAGATCATGCTAACCGTAAGGTCATGCAGCTGCATTAATTTATGAATTTACACAGACTACCAGCCCAGGTCCAAACACAATCAAACACCTGCACATTACTGGGAAATGCTGGTGCAGTAAATTAGCCTTCACCCAAAGCCCAGCTCATACTCAAAGTACCTCCATTAGAGAACACCAGAAATTCTCAGTCATTGGCTACACAATCTTTTCTGATTCTTCTCGAAAGTTCGTCCTGTTTCATCATGGACACAATACTCGACCCACTAAATTCAAAGACAAAAGAGGAAAGAACTTATCTCCATTGATATATTCCAGTTCTAAACATAAACTTTTCCAATAAAGGAACTAAAATAAAGGCTACTGCATGTGACACTGTTCTAGTGGAGAACAACCTTCCTCATCCCATCAGCATCGCTTTGCAATCACAATGGCAAAGTGGTGTGACTAAGGGGTGCTGGAGAGCAACAAGCTTTTGAAGATCACACAAGTACCTGTTAGATCTCTCCACAGGAACCTGCTCATTTCCTTCTCAGGGGGAAGGCAGAAAACTAGGCCCCAAAATCATATTGTTAAAATCAAGCAGTGAAAACTACCTATTTTGACTCAGGCCCATAACAGCAAATTCAAATATAACTGAGCTTAACAAGTAGAGAACAACTGTGTATTTTCCTCCATTTTTCAGTAACATACTTCCTCCCCTCTCAACTAATTTCAGAATATTTAGTTAAGTCAAAAGAAAAGCAAAAAAAACTGCTATCTTAAAAGTAAGACCACCCACAAAGTGGGATGCCGTGGAAGGGGAACAAACAAAAACAGAACAGTCTCAAACTGAAGGCCCCAGAATAAGTTTAAATGGCACCTCAGGATCAGAAGGAAGGCAGAATGCTAAAGTGTTATAAATATGTGTCAATACATATGTGAGCAATGTACACATCTGTAACATGCCGTAATCATTCTGGAATATGTTGTCACTTTAATTATAGTGTACACAGTGGGTAGGACAAAAACACCGAAAGTGAAGCTCAAACTTCTGAATCATAAAGCATCATGATTATCTGTTCTTAGATGGTGAATAACTGTAAAGATATAAAAGTCAATATAAGGTGCAGCTGTTCCGGCACTGCTCTTGAGCATTTTTAATACACTTTCAAGTAGGCTTTTCCCACTCACAGAATGGTGATCATACCATGCTAGGCATGTCAGCTGTGCAGGCTTCTGGCTAATTCCACTGCTATTAAGAGAAGTAATGTAATTTAGAAAAGCATGACGAGTTTCTGTCAACCTGAATGGAGTTGCCTGTCCATTGTGTTGTTGCCCAGCACTTTTGACAGTGAAGACTTGAAAAAGAAAGTGAACGGCTCTTTGTGTGCTTGCTCAGGCTAAAAGGAGTTCCACTTCATACCCCTGTCTAGGAAGGACTTAACTGTTATTTCGTGATTTTCCTTGTTTTCTCTCTTCTTCTGTCCTTCATACTAAAGATATTAGAACAGCCTATTTTCTGGATAAGTATTCTTCCTTGAAGTCCTGCTACCTTTGTTCTTTGAAACACGTGGTATGTTCCTTTCTTCAGATACTCAGTTATAAGTTTTACAGATGTTTATATTTAATGTCCAAGAGCTTTCTGATGTACAGTGATACCTCCTCACATCTGTGCCAACAGAGCTTTTTCCTCAAGAAGCATCCCTCCAGATGTGGTCAGTTTTCTGTGAAGCTGGTGGGACCTGCAGCTGTTTCTCGCAGTCAAGGTCCAGGCAGTGTCACTAATTACTCTCAGTATAAACCCCACTTCTCTCCCAAGCCCATGAAGAAATTTTTATTGCATTGTATGGAGTCTTCAAGATATTTTTGTCCACAAAGCCTCTCTGATTCCACTGGTTCCTCATAAAGATACTGAAGTCACCATTCCAGGCTAATTAATCTTTGCATGGTCTAGATACTAACGAGTAATTCTCTTGTGCACAGGTGAGGCTGGAGGAATTTCTTTCCTTCCAAACACTCTGAATAAAAGGCATTAATTTACCATGTGCCTTTGAGTACTGATTCTTGTTTATAATCCAGTAGATTTCTTTTTGCTCTTAGCTATACTAGTTTGGGTTTTTTTACATGTTCTGGAGCATTCATTACCATCAATTGCTTTCCCATGCTTGAACAACCAATGTTCTTCACTTAAAATTTGTTCCTGTACCTTCCACTGTGCTTTGATGGCAGAAATCAATCATGGTGAAATATAGTCAGAGTAATTTCCTTTGGAGACCATATGCTCTACAGGACAAATCTCAGTTTTCCAGGAGAATGTTAGTCTTTCACATTTTTAGAATAGATGTCTCATCAATTGGATTGTTTCTACTGCACCGTTGTTAGTCCTTGTCTCCAGGTCTTATAATTGCAAGGTTAACCATCAACTCCTGCTTCATTTCTAAGGCACTTTACTACTGAATTCCCAGGAACAACTTTTTTTTTTTTTTTTTTTTTTTGTGGGGAAGGGTGGATACACTATGCTCAGAAATACCAACAAATAGGTCTTTGTGCTATGTATGGCTACTTGGCTGCAAAAGATGCCCTCATTGTGCAAGTCTGATGCACCAGACCCCACCTGAGTTTGATCTAAGTTACAACTAAACAGTCTCAACATCTCAATGTCATCCAAAGAGCATTTATATCTGGATTTATCAGTAATTCCACCTGCAGTGGCTCTAAAGTTTATATGTGCTTTATATAAATGGGTCTAAAGTATATATATACTTTATATAAATTATATACGTATTTTTTGCCTGGACAAAAGATTGATTTCTGTACTGTGTAAAACTCACACTACATGTGTTCCCAGCATATGATGCAGCTGCAGTGACTGACATACACTGTGTGCAGATAAAACATGGCTGACTTTACATCTTTCTGTTCGCTGCCATCATTTGATGACACGGATGAAAATAGAAGAATCTATAGCAATCCCATACAATCTGTTGCCCTCAGCATAAATAACGTAGCCTGTTCAGATGAGCAAACAAAAGTCCTATTTTGTCACAGAAGCCTAAACTGCTCATGTCATGACTGGTATTTTATTGCCACACCAGTTACAGTGAAATAGCAGTTACTCCTTTGAAATTACTCACCTGGGGTTTGGTTTGCAGATTTCAAATCAAGCTGCAGTAAATAAGAAATCCTCAGAAGAAAAGAAGGCTTCCTTACAAAGAGGTTTGTCTCCCACTAGCTTCCCATGTGCTAAAAAACAGCTTAAGACAAAGCTGTTAACTACTCAGACACTAATTGAAAAGGAGTTTTCAGAGAAAAAAAATTGATTTTGTGGAGTACAGATAAGAGTAACGTAAAGTAATAATGATTACCTAATAAGGCAATAAGCTTTTATGCTTTCTCTTAAATAAAGGATCACGATGCACTTTGTGACTCTTTGCTTCACTTCACCTCTCCTAAAAGTAATTAAAATGAGAAGCTGATGCACATAGGCTCTGCAGATGATACCCAGGGTGTGCTTGGTGGGCATCCCAATCATGTTCTAAGTCACCACTGAGTAGTAATAGATTCAGTAATCTGGAAGTAAGAAAAATGCTTCTGCTCTTCTGTTAAACCCTGAAAAATTAAACAAGAGGTTGAATGCAAACTGCTGGCTTCAGTGAAAGCACTGATGGTCCCCGTATATTTCAAAGATGTTATGTGATGAACCAATATAACTTCCCCCTGAAATAATACCTGTCACTTCAGAGCACTGGTACCTTCCTCTATTATATTCCCTACCTGTGGCATTCAGAGGTGTGCTGGCCACAGGACTGAAGCACCCTAAGCAACTAGACTCAAGTTAGAACAACTGTCTGGATTTTGATGATCCATTAAATGCACAACAGTAGGTTATCTGATTGCCTCTGTTAGCTCTAAACATTGTTGAAAATCTTGTATGTCCCCTGTCTGCATAACTGCTTGCTTGGAGAGAAGATTCCCAGGCAAGAATTTTATGCTGGGCTACAGAATTTGCAAAATTAACGTAGTCAAAATTATTATTTTCTGTGGTAAATTTCTCCGTGGCATTTATTTAAGGCCGTTTCATGCTCTAATTTTATTTTTTCCAGTGGTTTGAGTTTATAGACAGTAACTTGTCTAACAAAGGTCATAGCAGGGACTTGAGATTTTTTTTTTTTACTGGTGAGCATGTGATCTGTTGTGTAATGCAAGAATGAAAAAGACAATTTTCCCTTGGTCAAATAATTCACTATGAAAAAAATTGAATTCCACAAAGTAAGTACATGAACCTCTGAAACTGCCATAACTCAAGTACTGCTTTGAGCTTGTTTTAGAGAGTAAGTGTATTGAAGAAGTGGTTAAAGAAGTAAGGATTCAGGCAAAGCAGGTGTACTAGAACAGCTGATATATTTGAAAAAAGCAAGCATATTTGGGTGACTCTTTTGGGCACACGTGAGGATTTTGGGAGCCAGTTTGTTATGACTTTTGCCAAATGCAAAAGAATTTTCCACTCTGTAATTTCTGAAGACCAGTAAGTTCTTTACCAGCTTCTTCAGAACATGTGCTTAAGTCTGCCAAAAGCAGAAACTGTGGATGTGTTCACTTGATTACGACGAGATTTCTGTTTATATCATTACACTCATTGTAATCAAAATTAGAGCTATTTTAAAAGCACACTCATTCAAAGAAGTAGTTGTAGTTAAGTTCAAGTGCATGCTTAGATGTTCAGATTCTGCTCCCTCTATCTTAGCACAGTTCATGATGTTAAAGCCTTGAAAAGCCATTTTCTTTTGAAGAACTCTTAGACTGTGAACACTGGGGTCGAGTGCACCCTCAGCAAGTTTTCAGCTGACCCCAAGCTGTGTGATGTGGTTGACATGCTGGAGGGGTGGGATGTCATTCAGAGGGACCTGGACAAGCTTGAGAGGTGGCTCCATGTAAGACTCACAAAGTTCAACAAAGCCAAGTGCACGGTCCTGAACCTGAATAAGAGCAAGACCTGGTATCAGTACAGTTATCAAGGGATTGAGAGAAACCCTGCTGAGAAAGACTTGAGCGTCCTGGCAGGTAAAAAGTTGAACATGAGCTCTATCCTGATCAGCATCAAAAGTGGGGTGGGAGCAGGGAGGGAGGTGATTCTCTCCCTCCCCTCTTGTGACACCCCACCTGGAGCTCTAGCATTCAGCTCTGGAGTCTTCAGCACAGGAAAGGCATGGATGTATTGAAGCAGATACAGAGGGTAGCCACAAAAATGGTTAGAGGACTGGAGCACCTCTGCTATGAAGACAGGCTGAGAGAGTTGATCCTGTTCAGACAGAGCAGAAGAGGAGGCTCTGGGGAGACCTCATTAAGGCATTTCAATACTTTGAGGTGGCTTAGAAGAAAAAAGATTTTTTAGTAGGACCTATTCAGATAGAACAAGGATTAATGGTTTTAAACTTAAAGAGGGGAGATTCAGACCAGATGGAAGGAAAATCTTTTTTCCAATGAGAGTGGTGAGACACTGGCACAGGCTGCCCAGAGAGCTGGCAGATGCCCCATCTCTGGAAACATTCACAGTCAGGTTGGACAGGGTTTTGAACAACCTGATCTAGCTGAAAATGTCCCTGTTCATTGCAGAGGAGGTGGACCAGGTGACCTTTTAACCCAATCTATTCAATGATTGTGTGGATTCCACTTGAGTCCACTTGCACCTTTTAGATGAAGCTGGATGAAGCTGTATGTAGCTGTATGTAGCTGTATGTAGCTGATGTTGTTGACTTCAAATTCTGACACTAGTTAGCAATTAAAAAGGAAAAGGTTTCTATAGATTGTGTTAGTCAAACATTTCTCAAATCCATTTATATATTTCTATGCTTCAGTTCAGCAAGTATTTCAAAATATTCCACTCCTGTCTTTACATAGTTGATATTCAGTGGTAGAAATGATTGTCTTTGCACACTACCTCCTTTGCCATATTCAGATGGCAATACAAGGATTTCTAAAACATTATGGAATGGTGATGTCTCTTGGATGCTACTTAAAATGCAATCACCATGAAACATGTACTTAGTCAGACAACGTCTGGAATGTTCTTTTTTGTTTTGGACATTTTGAGAAACATTAGCAGAGAAGAAATTTAGGAAAGAGCAGTCATAGATGATTACCCATCAGGAGGAATCAAATTAAAGCATACAAAAAGGTTTTTTAACTTGTCCAAAAGAAGCTGTGAAGAAATGTGCTTGAAAACCCTAGTAGGGCTATTTGTCCCTTCTGAACTTTTCCAATAAATGACTCCCCTTCATTCTGGGGGTTCAGGGAGGATTCTCAGAATTAGAGTTACAGTCCTGAGGAATCCTGAAAGGAAAGGTTTTACCCAACTCTGAACTGTGGGACTGTATTAGGAAAGAGAATGAAGCTCTGGGAAAGGTGTTGAAGAAAAGACTCTCCAGAAAGCACAGGGTGGCACATGGGAATAGGATGGAGGGCATGGAAGAGGTAAGGTTGATTTGGAGTTTAGGAGCAAGTGGATTTCTGTGTCTGCACAGGACTCCTGGCCAGGAGGTGAGGGTTGCTACGCTGAGGACATCTCTTGAGATAAGTAGAAGTTACTGATACAGCTTAACAAGTCAGAAGGATAACCTGTCGCACCACCATGTCTGTTCAGATGGGAGTGGAGAGCTCTGAACCAGCCTCTGGAAGGCCTGGGTCTCACCTGGGGATAAAGACATCTCTGAAGGAAAGAAATTCTCTCAGAACAGCAGGCATTTGAGTCGGTAGCCATGGAAGAGAATTTCATTGCTGTGTCCCTGTTCTGCTACCTCTGAAGGAGTGTTATTTTTGTATCTGGGCAGCTGATGAGTCGCTGGAATCAGACTGTCACAGCAGCCGTGAGAGTAATCATGGATCACAAGAGGCTGAAGGAAGAAGTAAGAGGCAGGAGCCTCAATCTGTCAGGATGCAGAGTGCTTCTAAACCAGAATCTTCAAATTCTTAAACATCTACATTCCAAGCAAAAAGCAAATGCTTAGGTTCTACTGGTGTTCAACTAAAGATAACGGTGAGGAAGAGCTATATGCAATGCAAGGAAAATATGTCTTAATGTTGATAGTGGAATGTAAAATAGCACCAAAGTAATTGATGCATATTGCATCAAATGATTCACTAAAATAACACTAGACAAAACATTGAAAATATGTCTGCATTTATGGGGAGATGAAATTAATGATCCAACATCAAGAATTTCCCTAACAAGTTCTTATTTACATAAACTGCTGAGAAGTCTGTAAGCATCTTTGCAAATCATCTAAAATATCTTTTGCCTAACTAAAGTAACAGGCTCAATGCATCTCATCTACAGCTTTTGTAGTGGATTTAGTAGGACTTCTGGGACTATCTCCCATCTGAAAAGCTTGCTGTGCCATTACAAAAACCATGAGAAATTGGCATGAATCTTCATTACTTGATCCAAATTTTTAAGCTATGATTCCTAAACACATGATTCCACTCAAAGTATATCATGATTCAAAATGCATTGTTACTGTGATATTTTCACCACAGGTACTATCTTAGTGATTATTTTTTAATCTGTATTTGTAAATATTCAGGATTCTGAAATTAGGTTCACATGAATATAGTTTCTGTGGCTGTTCAAAGGAATTAAAGGACCGATATAGTTCCCTGAACTGTGTGTGGTATTGCAGTGACATCTGAGCCAGAGCCAAAATTGAGGTTATATGCCGAAAAGAAAGATTTATTACTTAATGATTAAGAAATGTCTGAATCATGCTTCAGGAAGGATTATGCATAAAAATATAATTAAAACAGTTTTAATGTATGTCAGTCAGTAAAATAATATGAAATAAAATTTCAAGCAAAAAAAGCCAGGCATAATTCCCTGCCACCCACAAACAGAATGAAAGAAGATAATCAAAATATATAATTAGTAGCAAGAGAGGTACACAAAAAAAAACCAAAAAAACCCCACCCCCCCACCCCCCCCCCCCCCAAAAACCCAACTCATTACCTTCATGAAATCTAAAATGAAGTCCTGATTAAGACTTATAATTAATGCTTTTCAAACAGTGATCTGCCAATCCTATTTATTATATGCAAAAATTATTCTGCTTCATATTAACCCTTCAGTTTGTTCTGGATTCACTTACATCTTTCTATCTGGAAAATAACTCATAGTCAAAGATGCCATAAAAAATTTTTCAATCACTTTTCCATGTCAGTGTTCTCTAGATTTTGCCACAGGCATGTTAGGAATTTGAGAAGGGAAGAATTGCAAAGGTGATCTTTGTTTAACTACTGTTTACCAGATAAAATAATTCTTAAACTTTTTAAAAGCTCCTACTTTATGCCTTAGATTTTCCTGTAGTTCCTTGGAAATTACAGTTTGAGTGGCCACTGAAGAACATTTTTACAATGTGGGAGGTGAAACACTGTCACAGGTTGCCCAAAAAGGCAGTAGAAATCCCATCTCTGGAAACATTCAAGGTCAGGTTGGATGGGGCTGTGAACAACCTGATCTAGCTGAAGGCGTCCCTGTTCATTGCAGAGGGGTTGAACTAGATTATCTTTAAAGCTCCCATGCAACACAACTTATTCCATGATTCGATGATAAAGGAAAATTCCACTGAGACTGGTTTTAGTGGCCTAGAAAAACTTTACCACTTGTAATAGAACATAAAAGCATTTAAGCACTGTGAGTTCATTAGAGGCAGGGGTGGGTGAGGCTGGTGAATCACAAAGATCAAGTTCTGTCCAGGTAGCAGTTCCCTGGGAAGGTCTGTGAATATTATAAAATTCTCATGTGGTGTGTTACTCAATTTCTACAAGTGATTTGGCAGTTTTTAAAACATTTTTTATGGCCAAAAATGTTTTTTGTGTTTTTTTCCCTGACATTTTACCTCTTCTAAGCATTGTTTTTTCTTAGTGGTTTGTTTTTTTTTTTTTTTTTTTGACTATTGACTTCAGTGGTTGCAAATTCTATTTAATTTAGAGGAAATATTCATTAAAGCAACTCAAGTTAACCACATACAAAAAATCTGGTAGGATGATTCAAGTACTAATGTAAAAGAGGAGTGATGAGGATGATCTACATTTTGAAGGGACAATAATCTGTCCTTCACAAGTTATGGCTGTTCTACTGTTGGCTTTATTTTTTTAAAAATTAGGATTTATGTTCACTGAATACATTGTATGTTTGAAATTGCTCTCTGTAGAAGAATTTCTTATACATCATGTCTACATAACTTGGTCCTGGGTTTCTAAGCATTTAATGCCTTTGGGATGATCACTATTTAGTAGCAAGTAAGCTAAAAAGGAGTGAGGAGGGAGGTACAAATATTATGTTTGAAATAGTGATGAATCAAAAAGAGGCAATGTGTTTAGAACAGGTATGAAAGAAGATTTGTAACATTTTGAAAAAAATAAGCGTAATATTGAGGGGAATTTCCACCAACTGAAAGAAGTTCCAAATGTTGTCACTAGTCTTGATGTAAATAAGGAAATTTCCTCTCTGAGATTGAATTATTTTTTAATCTCTTTGAGCCAGTAAATAATGTAGAACAAATTGGCCTTTGGTAAACTAAAATTCCCTCTTTCTAACTGGCCCTTTCTTGTCAGGCAAAAATAAAAGAAAAATATGACTGTCAAACTCCTCTAAAACTGCAGTGAGATATCTGCAGTTCTGGAACACGTCACCTGGAACCGGACCTTGAAACAATGCACCAAGAACAAATCTTCTTTCCTTGTGATCTATTGTCAGTCTAGTTTGCAGCTGCAGGTAATCTAATAGCACTTTTAAAAACATCCTTCTATTAACCACTCAGAAACCTTTTTTCAATATCACTGAAGTCTGTTTACCCAATCACAGTTTTATTTACCCAAAGATTGAGATTTCTTCAAGCCTTCTATGCTTTTACACAGACAGCAAGGGCTTGACAGTTAAAATATTATGTATATAGTTAGTGCTGGCTCTGCAGGTTGTGTTGTCTTGCCTATTATACAGACAAACAACTTTTCATGCAGGAAATTGTGCATGTATTATTTTCCTTTCTCTTACTTTATGGTCAGGAGAATATTATGAATACAGGCAGTCAGTCACACAATAAAGTAATTGAAGGTCAGGTGGAATATGTTTCTTGTATCCAGGATGAAGTTTTCCTTATTTTACTGTTGGTGTCATGCCCACAAAAATAAGCAGCTTTAAAAATTGACAGATTTATCATCTTGACATGCAATTTTCTGGGTAACTTTTCCAAAGCTGTGGTTAAGCCATGAAGCTATTTGTATTTGGAAAAATAAACTGATTATGATGACATACAGATTTTTTTACTATATTCAAAATTTTTTCCTGAGTTCTAACCTTGGTCTGTGGTACTGAGTATATTAAATTCCTCGGGCTGATAATTATGCTCAGTGCTTAAGAACTGGAGAAAAAGTCATTATGCTGTATTGATGGTGTTGAAAATACTGAGATTTAGTCAATCTTTGGAGCAAAGACTTGAAACCTTAGTGCATGGAACGCTTTCTCTAGGCAAAAATTATTATTTTAAACATTGGTAACATATTGCACATGGAAACAACTGCAACATTATAAAACAAAGGACTATGTGGTAAATAGGATAAAGGTGTAAAATGGGGAACTGTCTAATCAAAATCATGAAAATCCAAGCAGCCAGGTTTAAAAATCAATGGTGAAATGTGACATATATATGATTTGCCTTATAAATGATCAAAGTTGAGTAATTATTTTGGAACAGCTTTACAGGAAATTTTACTTTTCAGAAAGACTATCATTTCAGGAGAGATTAAACTGATTGCGTATAGCCCAAAGTATTAAAGTCAGCACAGAGCAATTGTGACAAGTTTACAACTCCTCTCAGGTCCGTCTACTCCATCACTGAAAGAGTTCCAAAAGCAAGTGGACATGGTATTTTACAATATATTTTAGTGGGCATGGTGGTATTAGTTCAAAAATTGGAACTGATGATCTTGGATGTCTTTTCCAACCTTACTGCTTCTATGATTCTATGGTGTGTTCAAGGTCAGGTTGAATGAGGATTGGAGCAACTGGGTCTAGTGAAAGGTGTCCCTACTCTTGGCAGGGAGGTTGGAACAAGATAGTCTTGAAGGTCCCTTTCAACCCAAACCAGTCCATGGTTATAAAGGGGAAACTAGCTTTACAAATGTAAGTATGGACCAGCAAAAAAGGTTAATTAGCCATTGGGGATGTTAGATGAAGCAGCTTCATATTATGCTGGCTAACTTTCAGTGACACTTCAGGAAATGTTTTTGTTCTGTGTCCTTTTCTCAGGGACTGGAGTGGGTGAAGAAGTTCTGTGAACTGAACCAAGCTCCTGATGAAAGAGGAAAACTGTTTTAATTTCTCACAATGGCAAGGAGTCAAGGAAGACAATTCAAACACAACAAGGGTGTTGTAGTTCCATAAACCCAAACAGCTGTGAGTTTGTACATGGGCAGACTCCGAATGCAGCCATCCATTTCTCCTCTTCATCTCTTTCTGAAGGACAGAAGGTAAGGAGGGAGGATCCTGTCTATCACTAAAAGTTATGGTGAATTTTAGAAAGTGCTATTCTTTGTGGCTTCTTTGCAAGCCATGCAAAGCCAGCAGTATTCTTATGCCGGAGAGTCCTAGCTTTCAAATAAATGGTGGGCAAGAGTTAACATCACCTTTCAATCTCTCAGGTTATGTCTCCAACTGAGCTTGAAATAAATTGCTCTGTGGATGAACAAAGGACTCAATTCTCCTGGGCTACCAACCTAGCACTCTTCTCAAGTACAAAAGTCAAATATAAAACAAAGAAATCAAACAGCTGTAAGACCTGATAAAGTGCTAGCTGAAACAGGAGACCCAGAGGACTGCAAGTATTATATAGCAAGCAAAGTATCATTCTCACATGAGTAGTGCATCCCGTCAACTGTGTTACTGCCAAGATAGGAAAAAGAAAGCAGGTAAGAACATTTTGAAAAGAATAAAACAAACAAATACCCTAATCTGAAAACCAATCTCCTTTTTGTTGCTGTAGGTACAGAAGTTTTGATAAAAAAATCAAGCTTTAAAATAAGCTGATGTAAGGTCAGAAGTATTTACTAGCCTAGGTAACTTCCTGCATCTTTACTGGTACAATGTAGATGTGGCTGTAAAACAAACCAGAGAAAATTCCAGCTATCCAGAAAACTACCACATTGGCTTTCTGCATATTATCAGTGGTAGTACAGGAAGAATAAAATCCTTCCACTGACGAGTGCACAGTTCAAGTTGGACAGTGTAGTGAGTCAGGTTTGGTGTTAAATAGCCTACTTTACTAACATGAAGCTCATTGTCTGATCCCATTACAGTTCTTTTCAATTCAGCCTGCAAAGCGTGTGCTGCATTCTAGAGTTCGGCAGGCAGTGGACCTTCACCTTTTGCCTTCTATTTCTGATTCATCAGAAGATTGGTAAGGTTGTAGCTTACTGTAGACTGTAATTAATCTGTTAACCTTCAGAGACAAAGAAATGATCTAAGGCTGATGTGTCTGTAAAAGTGTATAAGCAGCTTAAATTTAGAATCCAAGGTTAATGTCCAGCAAACTGATGAAATAAACTGGCTATCCTTGAAAAGTAATTCACTTAAGGGATTTTAAGCCCTCAATCCCATCAACATCTGCCTTATTCAAATCTGATAAGAATGTTGGAATGTTCACTTCATTTAGTACAATAAAGACTAATCCTGCACTGATTTATAATGAGAATAATTTAAAAACCTGACCTTTTGGTATTGCAGCGTTCTGGTCAAAAGGAATTTACACTGACAGTGGATTCTCTCCTAAATGGTTCAAAAGCATTGCAAAGAGCAAAAAGATGAAATGGTTTACCTGAATGCCATTTAGAGCTTTATCTTTCCATTTCCATCTTTCACTAAACCATGCTGTAATTTTCTCAAGGCTTGGATAACTATAGTTTGACTGTTGTTGCTTTTTGTCTTTAGTCGACACCACTTATCCTTGCTGTTAGTGTGACCAGGTTCTTTAAGTCTGAAAGCAACAGAAACAGTTCAACTCCATGAATATAAAAATATGAGCTTATATTAATCTCTTTAGGGAACCTACTTTAGGCAACTAATTTTAAAGGTTGATTTTTTTTTTTTTTCCTTTAAGGCCTAATTCAGATATCAGTTGTTTGTTGGAATTCTACTGGCTCCATATCTCTCAAATTAGATCAGAATCAGACCAATTAGATTTGGAAAAGGAAATTTTTATTTCCTTGCACACAGGGTCCAAATACACTGTGGTACCAACATAAATGAGAAAGAATTGAATTTTAAAAGGAGGACTGAAATGACTTAATACTGGTATAGGTAAAGCCTAACACCAAAATTTTTAACTTATTAGAAATATCTTGAGCAACAGATTTGCCTTGTGTTTGTTTATTCCTGTATACCTTTGGAATTTTGCTAATATGACTACACCAGCATTCAGAAGGCAACAGCAGCACTTACCTAGTTCAGGGAAATTTTACAAGGGGACAAAGGAACAGTAAATAGGTACCTTATATATTTCAAGGATTCTTTTCTATTACTCTGTTAATTTTGGGGTTTTCTTAAGCCAAATGTGGTATAAGGGCCTTATTCCGCAAGATTAGCTGAGACTGCTGAAGGGAGATAAGTTCTTGCATTAAGTCTTAAAGAGCAAAATTGTATGAAAGATTCACTCAAAATCACAGTCAGGGTTGCACAGAGAAACTATGTTTTTTAATAACACTGAATTATTGGGTTGGAGACACCGGCAGTCAGGAGTTTTAAGTTACAGGAAAATGCCTTATATATAAAAACTGACAAATCCTTTAATTTATTTACCCTATTTTTAGGTGTTATAAATTCATTATGCCATGTAGAAGTCACTGAAGAAGTCAGATACTGATATAGAAGGTCAAATTTTGATTGTACATCTTGGATGGGACTACCATACAAATAGGAGTAACTTAAAAGACCTTTGGACTTTCAATGACAAAACCCTTCTCTCTGCATTTACTCAAAACCAGAATTTTTGCTCTAATCATTAAACATTCATGAATATTTATTCTTGACTTTGTATGATTAAAGTTATTTAATACTAGAATCCTAGAAACAGGAGCAAAGCTTTAGTATATATGGAGAGGTATCTGTAAACTGAGTGGTCTTATGAATTATAGATTGATTCAATCTAATTCCTAAATATAATACATTTTCTAGATGCACAGATTGGAGAACTGTATCAATGTCAAATTGTCTCTGTGCAGAAAATTCTAAGCCCAAATTTTGCATTACTGGTTGTATTTGAGTTATAATTCTGGGAATGTACCAAACTCAGTCTTTAGTCGGACTTCACCTCCATGGCTCTTCCAGTGGTCACTCTTAACTGTCCTTAGAAGAAAACCAACTGAAATAATACAACAGTTTAGTCAGAAGCTGATAAATTTGTTAAATAGAATTTTTATTTGAATGGTTTAACTGATTTATGAAGATGTTTAGTCTACAGAACACTCAACAGAAGTATATATCATATTTTTCCTAATACATAAGCTCACCAGCAAGTCTTCTCATTATTCTAGAAAGTCATAGGGTTGCATTCAGTTTAGGTACATACTCAACACTGACTTTGCAGGTAAGGTAGAATTATTGTAGATAGGTTGGATTGTGCTGTTAGATTAAGGACTAGTCAAATGCTGCATTTAAAACTTTAATACTCCTTAAAGTCAATTGTGTCCATAAAGTTTGTTTACTTCTAGGACCATCTTTTCCTTCTATACCCACCAATGCATCCTTTTTTCCACCCTGTTAGCCAAAAGCTCATTGCTTCATTGTCATTTAGTTTTGTCAGCTGAGTATACAGGAAGGGAGATTCCTATGTGCATGCTCTTTTGTGACATGTATAAGCTTAGGAGAATAAAACGATCAGTTTCCAGATCCAGCAGATGTAGGAGGCTCTAAAACAAGCTAACTCACAGTGATGCCTTTTCCCGGTCTTAAATTCAAGAATCAAACACGGTTAGAAGGGAAAAAGGCATTTTACCTCTGTATTTACTTTAAGGATCCCTAGGTGCATCACATCCAGGTGGAATGTGCCAAAATGCAAGCTGCAATACACCCCCACAAAAGTTCTGGTATAACATTATAGGTCTTAGTAATTAGCATATCTATCAAAGATTCCCCAGTGAGAGGCTTGAGTGAGCCTCTCTCCCCAAGGAACCTTCCCCTGGATGGTTCTATCTTAGTTTACAAATGTGTTCTGGAGAGGACCTCAGTGTCTGGGGGGAACACTGATCCCTAACTATAAAGCTTCTAAAAGGTTTCGTCTCCTAGACTAAGTCCAAGAATGTAGGCAAAAAAACACTAAGAATACAGAAGCTATAAAAAGGTATAAAAGGGGTATAAAAGAAAAGGCAAGAAATTATCATGGCATCAATAGGAATGTGCTAACTGCTTCTGTGTAGCTTGTGTATACAAACATATAGCTCTTGTGGCTCTTTCCTTGCAGCCTCAGTGTTTGGTAAGATACATATTTGGTGGCATATTTTGGGAACATATCACTTCCCTCTGAACTCTGACAAACAAAGCTTCCAGGGAGGTAATGGTTTGAGACTTGAGCTAAAAGTCCTATATTTCAGTGTTAGTGCTGCATTACATTTCAGTAAAGTATAACTTTCATAATTAGTTCTGCCTATTGCTCAGCTCATAAATACAGACCCAGTATTACTTTTAATTCATATACTCCTGTGTGCTTCACTGTGCGTCAATAAGCACACAATGATTCTTCCCTTTGTGCAAAGTTATTTTCAGCTAGAAAGCATGGGGCTTCACTCTTTAAGATACGAAGGTCAACCAGATCCTTGATAGATGAGAGGAAAAAGCATGAAAGGGTTTTTTTTTTCCCTCTTAAAAGAAAAGTGGTCTGAGCCAAAATTTCATACGATCATTAGTTACTGTTCCACTAAATATAAAGTTAAAATTGAACATGCACTTACAGGCATTATCTGATTTCTGGAGAGTCAATATTGTGTTTTTCCCTTAAGATGTCAGTGCTTCTGTAGTGCCATATCCATTTTTGGTCTCAGTGTGCGCTGCTTTTTCAGAGACAGTGTTCAGCCAGCAGGTTTCCTAGGAAGTTCTCAAGTGTTTACATGTACTAGGATTGAAACACAGATGTTTCTTTCTTGAAGATAAACCAGTTGAATGATAGGGCTCCAGTTTCTACATTCTCCTGCAAGATTCATTAACCACAATGATCTAAAGATAGCATGAAACACTCTATCACAAGTTTCATTACTACATGCTGTTTTCCTACAGGCTATTGTATGCGGCAAATAGAGAAATTATTACTGTGTATAAATATTATTAGTTAGCTCCTAACAAAAAACAAACAAACAAGCAACAAAACCAAATACAATCTTTATGTGGTAAAAACTCTTGCATAGTTTGGCATATTCATCATATGGCTTTCCTAATAGCAAGTCTGATAGTGGTGAATGACAGTTATTAGGCCTTGCTGAATATATACGAACAGCTGACATCTAATAGATGAAGATAAATTACTCTGATTATAGTTCTAGGCTGTACAGAATAAAATTTTTTTTGAGATGTTTAGGGTGATTTAAAAAATTAACACAGTAATTCAAGTTAATGTGCTACACATATATCAAGATTTCTTTGACATTTAATCATGAAGTTCTACTTTGAAAAGCTGCAAGCATATATAATGTTACTGCTAATATTCACTAACAGTCAAGGAGCATTTTAAAAGAACAAATGAAACTGATGTTGTCTAGTGTAGTCACAAAAAATGACGGGCTTATCATCAATTATAGATACTTCCACTCAAAGGCATTATTTTATTGTGCAACTAGTTAGCAATTTGTAGCACAACATGAAATGATGTGATGTCTAGTTTTTGATTCCTTTTATTTGCCAAGGTTCTGGGTGACCTCTGCATTCAAACAATTGAAATTTTAGTTAGGTGGGCATTGTAATAATTCTGGAAGGGGAAAAGCCTCACAGCATAATTTTTAACAGTTCTGTTTTCTTAGTCTAGTATCAATCAGGTTTTTCAGACTGAAAATGTGATTAATGATTGTTTTTGTGAAGCTTACAACATAAATGTTGATAGTAAAGTCACTGAGATGCTTTTCCTAGATAAGTCTAACCCATTTTAACCATCCTTATTGTTTTAAGTACTATAAGAAAGCATTTTAAAACCAAAAGGCAGATGTTAGAAATTATGCATCCCATCTGATTTGTCCTGAAAAATCATGTAATCACTAGAAAGGAAAGAAAATATTTTTAGAAGTAATAGTTTGTTAATGCTACACACTGCAGGAGCACACCTCCCAATATTTGTGGTTCCACACGTTGCTATTTCTCACTGTGGTACCACGAAGTTTCTCTCTACACAACACTACCCGACTGCACACATTGGTAAATCAAACTATTCCACAACACTTGCCACTAGAAGCCTGTGAGAAACATTTTCTCAAAGACTAGTATTTTAAAAAGCTGTGATGTTTCTATGAAAGTTTGTAATTTCCAGTGCAGTATAAAAAATGTACCCCTCATCTCAGCTAAAATTTCTAGTTACTATACTGATATGCTATAGGCAGTTCCAATTTTTTTTTCTCAGCTGATCTTCCGCTATTAGCATGTCAGGCAGAAGTCAAATATTTTTGTGGCCCATGGAAAGTAGATCTCATGTTCTCAATCAGTAAAGGACTGGTAAGATGTGCACTGAAGTAGGCCTGTAGTGAAAGCAGAAAATTATCCAAGTCAGTTTCTTATCTCACAAAACATATTTGATTGCTCTCTTTTCTCCAAAAAAAGCTATGCTGGCAGTGACATTTTCAATAAGACATCAGATATGCAGTGTATTTAATGCATTTTTTCATACCTCTATTTGTAATAGAAAATATTATTTCCTCCCTTCTCTCAGATTCTTAACCCTAATATATTCTATTGAGTTTTCCATTTGAAGACTGTATATAGTTTTGTTATCTCAATACCCAATGGGATCTATCTGACCATAGTAATCTCTGTCAATTTTAACTGAAAATCCAACAATGTTCACATCACAGATTACACAACAGAGTATTATGGAAACTATCGTTTCCTCAGAACTTAAAATATACAGAGTAGGTCACTTTCCAAGCTGCTTTGGAATGATTATCTTTTCATTATAGAATCTGAATTATACACAGACACCCAGGTTATTGCTCCTTTCTTCTATCAACTTTTTTGGAAAAAAACCACATTATTTGTTATTTAGAGCCTAGCCTCACGATGAACACCGTTGTGACAGTGCATTAGCATTGGGGTAGAAAATACATGTATCAAGGAAAATAAATCTAAAAAGATTAAAAATAATTTTTAAAAAATTGCACATATCTACATGATAAAGACATAATTCCCTTTTAATCCGTGTTTTTTATGACCCTTTAATGAAATAACTACACTACATGTGCTGTCATGCTAGAATAGTCTGTAACATTTTTCAATAGAGGTTTATCTAATCTAACTGTATTTTTAGTGTCTCCATTTGTGCTTTTTATATCCCTTAGAGAAGAAAATAATAGGCACATCTGGGGCATGGTTCCTCTCATTTGAAAACAGACTTGTAAAAAGTTATTGGAAATACACTTTAAATGTGATAATGTGATTTTTTTCTTTTGGTTTTTTTTTAAAGAAAAGAATATGAAGCAAAAGCCCCTTCCCACTGCCTGACTCACAATGGGGATCATCCATATTTTGTGAAGACATGAAATCTAAAGCATGTCAGGTAACAGATATAGTTTGGTCCAAACTAAACCACTCTACTTAGAGAAGCAGGACCTTCTTTGAGGCTGAAAGAATGTCTGAGAGAAAGCCTAGTAGAAGTTTAGGTGTGCATTATAATATAATCTTAGAACACATGATTATAATGTAGTTTTCCAAAGGAACATCCAACACTTTTGGGATGGAGACCATAATTATTGAATTCATATTTCTTAAATGCATTCTTTTAATCATGCCACCTCAATCCTTTGTTCACTGCAATTCTCATTCCTAGTTACTGTCTAGGGGAGCATTTTAATTATTACTTATCCCCATCCTAGAATGGGATGCAGAATATGAAGAATAACAAGCTTGCAATATTTCCCTTCTTCTATTTGTTGTTTCAATGTTCCCATGATTACTACAGAGGGACTCAAATATACCCGTCCTATCCTTCAAAAGTAATAGACAACAACAAAAGCTGTAAGAAAAAAATGACCAAACAACAAAAACTCCTGAACAAACAACAAAAACTCCCAAACAAACAAAAAAACAAAAAAACCCAAAACAAAACAAAAAAGCCCACCCCAAAACAGCGACTCGTGGAACAGAATTTGCAACTATCACAAATTTTGGAAAAGTTGTATGATGTGTGCAATGTGCAAATTTAGAACAGAAATCTTGTCACATAACAGGATAATAAATGTGCCGGTCATTCATTGTTCCTTTGAAAGAACCAGGGAAATTCTCAACAGAATTAGGTTAAAATTTAATTAATTAAATTTAAGTAATGAAATTAATTAAATTAATTAATTAAATTTAATTCTAATTAAGTTTAGAATTAAACTTTACACACTGTTTATTGCAAATTTTGCTTTGTAAAATAAATATCTGCATCGCTTTGTCTTTCATCCCTTTGAAGCAAGGCAAACATAGTTTTTACCAAAGTTTTTCCTTCAATGCATTATTAATCTGACTAACAAGCACTCATGTTCCCAGTTAATTGAAGTTACAACCTTTCTTATAGATGAGAGGTCGCCTTTCACTGAAAGGGGTGCACAAGAGGTCTAAGCCCTCAGCTTTAGTGAACTTCAGTGAACTGTACTCTTTATTTTCTCTTGAATGGATTCTGGGGACTGTCAATGCCCTCAAACAGAAAAAATGTTTAAGTCTTCACCAAGAGTCCTTGCCAACTCACTGCCTACTTCCAAATTTTGTGAAACATGAGAAAAAACTTGTTAGTTTCTGTAGGAAAGAGAATGAGAATTACTGTCCAGAGTTACAAAGTTTTTAATTTCATTGTCTTCCTTCTTTAGGTACTTGTGGACAGAGATATTGCCGTTAGGAATAGATGTGACTGAATATAGAATTCCATTGTCACAGGTGATATTCCTTTTTGCCAGCAAAATTTTTAGTTAGCAATCTACAGAGAGAAAGCACAAAAAACTTCATCAATTTAATTCTTGTAAATTAGTTTAAAAACTTTTACTATACCCTACTTTCATCATTTTTCTGGGATATACTAATGCAAAAAAGAAAAAGTGAAAGATAAATTGTGAGATTGAAAAAGGGTAACTAAAAATACTGCATTTATTTTCATGCCTTATTTTTGCTATGGAAATGTATCTAAGAACATCTGTATTTGACCTTCACTAATTAGGTTTTGAAAGAGATAAGGACATTTTCAGAGGTATAACCTTCTCATTCTCATTTGGATCCAGCTCTTACCTGTTGTAGAGTAACTGTAGTTTTAGATGGTTACCAATTCTGTTATAATGTCTGGGCACTTTTGCAGGGTTTTCAACATTGCTTACTAAAAGTGGGGAGTTCTTTTAGATCCAAAATCTTTGGGGAAAATAATTCAATTGGAGTTACATCTCACTGAAATTCCACTTTCATGCTTTCAATGTATAGCTTCTGTGTTTTAATTGAGCTACATAGTCACAAAAAAAAAAAAGAAACCCTAGACTGGCATTACAGAGCTATATATTCATATTAAGAGTTTCTCAAAAAATCTGTTTCATGGTCATGCTCCAGGGGCTAAAATTTCTCATATCTTTAAAAGACATAAGTAATGGCTTTGCACCAGGAGGGTATAACAAATGTTGCCTAGTCATTGTCCAACCTAAAAGAAAATGCCAAAAAGGAAAAAGATAATGCAGGTGGCAGCAACGTGTTGCAGTGGGTCAGCCATATCTTTTGCATAAGAGGCTGTTTTAGCAAGCTGTGTATCTAGAAAGCTCCTTTTTTTGCAACAGGTGGGATCAGAGCGTGTGTAATTAAGCAGCAATTTTCTTATCACAAGCTGTGGTAAGTAAAGTACTTTGTGATTATATGATAATTCATTTGCTTCTTTGTCTGATCTCCACCTGCTCAGAACAGGATGGTACAGATAAATTATTTTTGTTCATGAATATTCTTAGGAGAGAGAGAGATATTACTCACTGAACTAATTTTATTTTATTCCTGTAACTAGGCTACTATTTTTTCTCATGGCAAATTTAATCCCCTTTGGATGCACTGCATAATAAAAGGAGGTACTAAAACTGGCAAATTCTTAATGTTAATTTGTGCCATCATATTTTCTCTTGGTTTTAGGACCCTCTGCAATAGAAACACAGAAAAGCAGTAATAATTCAAATTCCAAAGTCTTCCTATTACTTCTTACATATGCATAAATGGTTAATGTAATATATCCTAATGCGCCTACTGCAGGCGAAGGCTTTTCTATTATTCCTACATAATTTCTCTAGAGAAAAATACCCAGTTTGCTCTTTTTCTATTTGTCCTGTCAAACAACCCCAGAAGCCCAGACAATCCTTGATTTTGTACTGTAAGTGATGTAATGACACCATTTAAAGTGATTTCTGCATTTAATGTAATTTTATTTAATTTAAATAAGGTCTTGCTGTCATAATCCCCACAGTTATTCCTGAACCTCAGATGGTTAAAGCCAGACTGTGCTAGCTGGGCCTGGTATAGGTGACATGTGGTTTGGCAGCATTGGTGCATCTGAGAACTCAGGGCAAGGATCAAATATGATCTGCTCCCCTATCACTCCTCAAATACCACACTGGGTGGTGCCCTTTCCATCAGTGCATATTTTTCCACAGTGCTTTATGAGACTCGGACACTATTTAAAATATATTGCCTGTTTTTGTGATGTAGAGCAAATATTTGCATTCTACATATGTTTATGGATAGAGGTTTTGGCTTAAATCTTGTTTAGTATTTAACAGCACTAAGCTGTTGAAATAGGGGCAGTTGTAAACTGTGTGGAATAATGAACAGCCTGGGAGAGAATACAGCCATGTAATTGCAAGTGGTGTTCGATACCATATCAGGGTGGTAGTTGCTTATGCCTTTCTACCTTCTTCCAGAAGCTAATTGGTTATTCACACTTTTAGTGCTTGGACAGGTTGGTGATTGTTCCATGTAACGTAAAACAATTAAATATTTACATACAGTTAGTAATGCAATCAGATTCTCTGCTGCAAGTCAGAAAGGGAGGAGGAAGGGGGAAGCAGAGAATGAAGGTGAAACGGTCAGCAGTGAAAACAGAATATAGGTGAGAGAATAAACTTTTTCCTTGAATAGCTGACCATGCATTTTCTGTTGAGTATTAGAAATTTAACAGAAAGCTTATTTTTGTTTATTGGAAGTGAAGCCTCACAAATGCTGGGAGAATGCTTGAACTGACCTCAATCTTTGGGACAGCATCACATTTTCATATGAATAAAAATGCTTAGACAGTTCTTTAGAGTGGAATTTGTATAAGAAATATTGCCTTTGCCTTATGTACTATAACAAAATATGTTGAAAGAGTGATGTGGTGGCTAGACTAAAGAGGATAATCTTCCACACACTTTTTCTCTTACTTAAAAAAATCATTTAATTTTCTTGAGTTTCTAAGTCTACCTCTACAGGAGTACAGATGTCCACAGACATTTAAGACACTTGAAAGGAATACCTATTTCTTTTGACACATGATGAGAGTTTTGTAAAAGTTCACAAATTCTTATGATAAAACTGGAACAGTATGTTGTGCCTATACTCTGCTTTGTCAGATATATGAGCCATTTTATCAGTGGTAGGGGCTACTTAAAAGTCTTGATTTCAACAACCTTAGCTAAAAAGCTAGGATGTTGTGCTGGAAGTCTAATAAAATTGTATTATAATATTTTGTCTGGACACACAGGATAACACATAGATCTGAGCAGTTTAATTTTATCTCTGGTACAGTATGTTCCTTTGAAATAGTGGTTAAAGTTGTCATAAAGCAGCTAGTAAATTTGGATCTAGATAGCAACTAATTTAATCTAAATAAAATTTGTGAAGGACAAGTTCCTAAAGCTTGAATTGGATGTCTTCACAAGGTGCTTTCAACTTCAGTGATCCTGTAGTTCTACATAACAAGTCTACGTAATGTTCTGCTATGCAACTTCCACTGGGTTATACCAAGGGAGAAATTTTTTGAGTTATCCATGTTGCACTCAAGTGCATACTGCAAGACCTCAGCTATAATTACTGGAGAAATCTGCACCAAAAACAACCCCCTTGCACACCAATGCATGTTCAATTGCGGGCCAAAGGTCCATGTGCTCCTACCTCAAATACAGATTGGAATCTGTACATAGGCCCCAAGTCTTTGATCAAAAGTCACAGAATTCTGAGTAAGCTCTGCACTGTTTATTGATGTTTCTTTCGTACAAAATGCCAGTTCTAAATTTACACAGTGTTTTGAGGTGCAGTTTGCACACTAGAGCTCAAGTCAGAGATTCTTTCTTCTCTCCATAAACATGGAATCACGCTTATCAATACACTAGTTAATGTATAAAATTTGCTTTAAAATGTTTAGCTGCCATTATCTATGTCCCTAAAATATATTGTTCAGTTCATAAACAGAACTATTGTGTAATTAATCTCTTCACTGTTTGTGTCTCTGTTAATACAGTGAATGTAGAAGCAATTTTTATCATTGGACAACCTACAGAATCATTAAAAACATGGTTCAGGATATGACTTATGAAGGAGATGAGTGCATCAGACAGATTTTTAATTTTCCCCTGTTTTAGTTCTTATTGTTTTGCACCGAGACAATGTATCATTAAGGATAAGAGAATTTATTTTCATATATAGGACATCCATTGCTATTTATGTATGATTATATCATCTTGATTTCTACTGATAGTAGATTATGGTAACAGTAAATCCTATTTGGATAGAATGAGAGAAGATGATAATGGAATATTTGCTGTGTGCCTGAATTCTAAACATGTCAGGAAGCATGTGAAAATTGACACAACTATCAGGTTGCTCATTTATGGAAACTAGTCCAGGGGTAACTTCATAGGTGTTCTTTCCTGCTAAGCTTCACAGAGGATGGGGTGAAGCTTCAGCATGGCTGTGGGCTTTACTTAGAGGAAGCAGTACAGATGCAGAGCAGCCCCATGTGTGTCAAGGGACATTTTACACTGTCTTGGGCAAGACTGAAGTCATGGGCCAGAAGTATTCGTGTCCCAACTTGTGCCGCCTCATGACTCCTCTTGTCTCCCTTTCTATTGCACCAATATGTAATCCTTTATGTATTGCTGTGATCTTTCAGTAAATCCAAATTGGTCTCAAAACAACTATCAAGAAAACAGGGAGAATGACATATAGCATGTGTAACTGCTAGTCAGGAAACAAAAATGTTTTACGTTTTCAGATCTCTGAAGAGTAATAAATGTCACTTGAAACACAGATAGTACTTATAGTGACATAAAACCACAGCAAAATGTCCTAAAAAAACCCTTCATTTTTAAAATTGACACATACTGTATCCTTTTCAGCAAGGAAATACACGTCTTTGTCTTTCTGTGTTGTATTTCTGTGAGACAGTCTTGTTGCAGCTGTAATTTAAAACACCACAGCTTTTTCCTGAGTCAAAAATATTGCAACAATCATCTGCTTAGAAATAGAAGGAGATGAAAGGAGCACTGTTAACATTTACTTCTACTCAAACTTTTGTTCCTTCTTGATACCTCATATGTCAAAATTGCCCTGATTTCAATTTACAAATTTTACATTGTAAAACAAGATCACTGTCAATTTATAGAACAGATATGGACTCCAAGTGGGTATAATTCATTTCTGCTATTTTAGATTTGATCTTCTTAAGTGACCTGGAAACTTCAGAAAAATAGGTCTCTTGATCAATAAGAATTGAGATAATCATTATTAATGTAGAAACTTTCTATCAAGAGCTCTTCAAATAGATTTTTTGTTAATTGCTTCCTCACCAGCACTGGAGAAAGGAAGTTAATTTGCTCAGAAATAGCAAATAAATGGAAATAAGGAAGCCTGCAGAAAGCTTATGAAAGTTATCTAAGCTTTTGTTGAAAAGATTTGAAGGGAGAACATATTCAGTCTGAATGAGTTCATTAATCCCCAGTGGGTGTCTAATACAAATATGCAGGTCCACATTGAAAGCTCAAAAAATATCTCACTGCTATTTGGGACAAATGTAGGGGTAGCTATTGATAGAGAGCAGAAGTTGTTCTTTAATCCCTTTATTCAGGTTGGTTTTAGAGGTTAAGAATCTGCTCATTTGAAGCTGTTAGGCTAAATCAGCCCACATTAGCTCCTCAGATACGTTATTAGTTTTTTGAAACAAATTAATTAGAAGACCTTGATATCCTACCTTATGCTAAACTGCCTGAGTTATAATTGTGAGGATAATTGGATGTATCTCCCTACTCTACAGTAGGCATTCAATAGCAGATGGTGTCTCGATGTCTCATTTTCCAGAAATATGGCAGATTACATTCACTAGTATGCTATAGAGTATCATCATAAATAATTGCCACTAAAGGAGTCAACAAATAAAAAACATATATTATGACATGCATTTTAATAGAATTTGAAATTATTCCTATCTATTCAGAGAGAACTTGTAAAGTGCTGTAGAGTGCTTTACAATACAAGATGTTGCATAATAATAATTGCTCTTATAACACATTTGTCTGCCTATCATGACTGTATTTTTCGTGTAACTTATTTGTCTGATATTCATGTCACACTCCATTTTTATTTCCAAGGTTCTCAGTTGCAGGATTTTAAATTATTCTTTAAAGTTTATTCATTTGGCTTTGCCTTTTAATTGTAGGCTTTTATATTTAATTAAGATTTTGGTGGCATCTGTTCCAGAAGTGCCATATAAATGTTATGATTCATACATTTATGAATTATAAATATTTTGTTCCAACAAAATCCAACACACAGAACTCCCAACACCTACACAGAACTGGGAGAGCCATAAAATGCTTAAAGTTGAAAGTGAATCCAGTCTGGTTTTAAATGTAAAACTTTTCCATGTTTTGTGAAACAAAGTTAGAAAACTGTGGACCAATTTCTTACTAACTAATTCTCATTGTACTGCTCCATTTGTTTTGACACCCGTATATCAAATATTTGAAGACCTCAACAATTGTTTCCCCTGTGGAACACACAGACATGTCATTTGCTCCTTCAAGTGGGCTATAAATAAACTTCTTCCAAATAAAAGTGGTTGAATTGTTTGATTTTCTGATACCTGAGTACAGTTTATATGCCCCACCACTGAAATGAGGATTATATGGATACTTTCTAAGACCTCAAAGTTCATAAGTAGGTTCAGATCTCTGGTCATCTCAAGGCTAGAAATGCAGATACAAAAATGATTTAGTTTTGCTCTAGCTCTACCAAAAAAGGTTTGTACTCAACTTTTCTTGGTTTATGTAAGGTGTATTTGAAAGTTCTAATGACTGCTCAACTCATTGGCTGACAGTTCTACCTTCAGGATTGCCTAGTTTAAATATATGTTATCATAGTAAACACAAGAAATGTTCACATTTTTATGGCTGGCATTCAGCATTTATTTTCAATAGCTTGTTGCAGACCAAGGATTGGAATACTGAATAAAGCACCACCAATCAAAAAGGGTTTTATCTGTCAAGCGCTCCATTTTCTCTGGCAAAAATAAAGGCACGCCTACAGAAAACCGTGAGAACTGGGCAAGCACGGAAGCTGGATGTATAATGTGTGTATTCAGTAAACACCTGCACTTATTCCATTAAATAGTGCCTTGTTCCCCTGAATCCATGCTTAGCTACCTCAGCATGCTCTGGCACAGAGCTGTAAAGTTCAGCCTTCAGCTGCATGATGGTCACCTTCTTTGTGTCTCTTGGAATTGTCCTCCACTAGCCTCAGTTGGTACTTTCCAGCTCTTGCACTGCAGAAGATGAGATTCTAATTTCATTCTGCTCTCTTCTTCCCATGCCTTTTATGCTATATAGATCTTTAGTATCTTCTCTTTTCCAAACGGCATAATCTTATCTAGTTCAGCCATTCATTCTGTGGAAGTCATGCCACTTCCATAGTAATCAGTATGACTAAGTTGGCTTTACTAATTTATGAACAAAGGAAATTTTTATTTTTATTACTATAATATTAATTATTTTTAATTATTCTTATAAGAAAAGGATGCAATTAAAGAGAAATAAGATTGGAATACAATAAATAAATGATCCCTGAGAAAGGAATCAAGACACAGAGTTAAAATCCATCCATGTTAATTCTTAATCTAACTTTTAATTTCATACTTAATGATTCAATGTAATTATTTTAATATATGCATATTCATTGTATTGTGAAATGTACTAATACAAGTCTGATATTCATTGACTAGCCAAATACTTAGGATTATTGGATAACTCAGGTTGGAGGGAACTTCAGGAGGTCTTTAGTCCTATCTAGTGCTCAAAGCAAGACCAGCTCTGAGAACAGACCAAGTTGTTCAGGGCTTTGTTCAGTCTGGTCTTCAAAACCTCCAGGATTTGCAGCTTCCCTGGGCAACCTGTTCAAATGTCCTTATGGGCAAAGTTTTTTTCCAGTCTGAACCCACACTGGATCTCTTTTGGATAGATGAAATGACTATTTTTTTCCCCCTCAACTTACTGGACAAGAACCTGCCCAGGACCAGAGTGTACACTGACAATTGGACATTCCTATAACTGAGCTCACATATCACTTTGACTTGGAACCAGAAAAAACACACATTTGCGAAACTGGAGCTGGCTGACACACAACATGCTTTTTTTTAATTCCTGGAAGTATATGGAGTCTGCATGCATGCCCTTATCAACTTCCCAAAACAGAGGTTAAACAATAATGGGGTGTAATGTGTGAACTACTTAAACTACACGAAATGAATCTGTCTGCCTGAACATTCCTGGGACTGTTTGTTCAAAATCCTTCTGAAGAATTGGAAAGAGAAATGCTGACAGTCAGAGAACAAAAGTAATTTTCTCATGGGTAAATCACACTATTTTACACCTCTGCAAGACTTTTCTTATGCATATTAAAGGGAGACTGTAACTTGGATGAGTGTTAGAAGAGGAAACTAAGCTGACTGGGAAGGTGAAGCTTAATTCACAGACAACTATCAGAGCTTGGCTTGTTTAGTGTAGAAAAAAGGAAATCTGAGAAGGAACTGATTGCTTTCTATCATTTCATCAGGAGAATAAACAGAGAGGAAAAAAAGAGCTATTAAATTTAAAGAAGAGATTTAATGCTGGCATAGGAGCAAATTATTAATAAATTTAGGATGGAAATTAGAGGGTGTTTTAGACATCATAAGCATGGCTTTCTTGAACAGATTTCCATTAGAAATAGTAGAGGCAGAGACCAAGTAATTTTTAAAAAGTATTTAATAGCCTGTGAAAGGCTCGCTTGTGACTGAAGATGACTGGATCTGGTGAAAGATTTCCTGTTTGATATTCTTAGCTTAGCAAATGACCTTTTTCCAAGTCTCTTAAGGACTTATTCTCAGAAATGTTAAACCCAGTTGAAATTCATTTAATCTTGTTCTGAGAGCAGTTCCTTCATCTGTAAAATGGATGTGCCACTTAAGTTGAATGAGCATTTGCAACCCTTAGGATAATTAAAAGAAAAAAATCAGTTAAAATTAAGAACACATCCTGAACTTTTTTTAAAGAAACATAGGAATGTCAGATTTCCAAGGTTAATTAATCTGTAATAGAAATAGGCAGCTGAATTTTTGAGAATGTTTGAAAATCTTAATAATGCAGAGGCAAGTCTTTCTAGAGGGGCTCTCTGGGTACTTTCTACTGTGCGTGAAGAAATTCTGCTAGCATAGTACACAGTTTAGGAGCATACAGCAATTATTTACTGGTCAATACTCATGGGGAACAGGTTAAGCATTTGCATGCTCATGGTGCAGGGATGCCATAAGTCTCTGCTGGTGACGCAGTCATCACAGAGGAGGCGAAGGTGTGCTCTCTGTTGCTCCAAATGTTACTGCACTGCTGCATCTAAATGCATGTTTCTTCTGTTTTTATATCACTTCATACTGATGTTTTCTCTGAAGTCACTGAGTTAGTAATTTTCATCTCTGCTCTTGTCTTTCTTATCTTGCATGGAATTAATTTTTCTTTCCTCTTACAGCTTAACAGGCCAAGGTCAGAAAACTGTGCTTTAAGAAAGGCAGGCTTTGCATCATACACAGCTGAATTCCTAAGATGAGTTATAGCAGAATTGTTTCTGAATGATCAAAACTTTGATGTCTGTAGATCTGACACTAATGAACTTCCCTCCTCCAGCATCTTCAGTACTACCCAGGTTTAAGAATATTCAGAGTAAAAATTAATTCTCTCACTCTGTCTCCTTTACTGTAATTGTAATTCACTCACTAAAGAAATTGAAACTTTTCCTTTATATCAGTGTAGTTTTGCTGTATAAGTACATTCTATTACATGCATATGTTAGGAGTAGAAACATCTCTAATAATTATGCTAAGCTGCAGATAGAAAAATATGATACATATATATATTGTTGAATAACAAGCTACCCGGGAAGAGAAGTTAAATTTGCATCATAAGAAACAGTTTACAGTTTACAGTAAACTGAGATGAGCCAAAGAGACAAAAACATTTTTCTGAAATGGACCATTTCATTATTTAGCAGACATTTTTCAGTATGACACCAGCAATCACTGTTTGCAGAACAATCATGTCTGTTCGCTCAGCCTCTAAATTTTTTGCGCTGATTGCCCCTCCAAACCTGTGGATATCTGGAAACAAATGTAAGTGTTGGTAGGTTTGACAGCAGCCCATTTAGCCGTGGACTTGGGTTTACATTATTTTAGCTTTTGTTCTGCCTTGGTTTTAGGAAAGTTGCCATTTGAATCAACAGCCCTCCCTTTTCAAGTGACCTGTGGAAATGAAACAGGAAGTTATTCCAACTGGGAGCGTAAAGCTCTTAGCTGAGGCTAGACTTTTGAACGTTGAATTATCTTCAAAAATAATGAACTGCAATTTAGGTTGACATAGTTACATTTCCTGTGCATTAAAAATAGAAGAATAGTGGTTAGGCAAAATTCTCAGCTTTTAAATATAAAATAAATTATTATTAATAACATACCAGGTGATCCACAGGCTCACATAATAAGCAGAGCTTGCGTACTCTTGCTTGCCAGTAGGAAGTGCTGCAGTAATGTGTGTTACGACACATTGCATGGCAGGGGGTTGGACTGAAGGATCTCCAGAGGTCCCTTCCAACCCTAACAATTCTGTGATTCTGTATTCTAAATGCCAAATATTCTTATGCAGTCAGTAAACCCCTAAAAATAATATAACGATTGTAATTCTAATGACAAAGTCTTTGCATATACTATTCACAAATATTCTAAGTAGACAAGACGTTGTTCAAATTAATTTAACTTTTAAAATTGACTTATAATCCCTAGAAGAGACCAGCACATATTAATTTGTACACTTTTCTATTACAAACTGTCAGCAGTAATAATTTCCCACTTTAGTGTTCCTTCTGGGTATATGTTAGATTCATTTTGAACCCATTGCAAATTTGAATGTTAATATCGGGATACTCAATGGATCAAAGACCTTTAGCAAGGGTTTTCTCCAGTCATGGCAGTTCCTTCCTTCATTTTGTATAATGGAATTTTATTTCCCTGTTCAAATTTGCTAAAACTTTCCATGAGCAAGGTAACTAGAACTATTTGAAGAGTGACAAACTGACATCAACAAAATTTTTAAAAGGGAAAGTGTTACTATGATCTATGCAAGTATGTATTCTTATATTCTTTCAGATACAAATTCAGTATATGTAAAACATCTTACTGATTTCTTTATTCCTTATGTTGCTGTATTACTATTTTTCTAGCTCATTCCTTATTCTGAAAAAGGAATAAATAAATTTTTACAGTAATATAACTTACCAGATATTTTAAAGATCTGATGTCTTCCTAGGAAAAAAATGCAAAACAACAAACTGCACTACAAGAAAAACAACAAAACCAACAAAAAGCCTCCCTTGAGGTTCTCAAGATTTACATAGTAATTAATTTAATTCTTTTCTCTATTAGAAATGGTGACACAAAGCAGAATACACCTGAACATGATTTTGTGATGAGAACAGTAGGATTTAATATACCTCTTGCATCTTTAATGCTATAAAACAGTGCCCCTCATAATGACTTCTCATTTTGATCAGATAAAATTGAAAAGTAAGCTTTTGTGATCATTCTGTAATTCCATTTATTCAATGAAGGTGTTTATTTTTCCAAAATTTACAACAATCTCTTCTGACACTAAGCAGTCTTCCAGCATTTGCTGCTTGGAACTGACATTCTTTTGTCCTCAGGACAACTGTAATTTTCTCAACAGGTATATTAATGCTTGGGGAATGTCAAAAGACACTTAATGAGAAATCACATGTGAGAAAGGATGTATTTCCAAGTATGATTGAAAGCTCACCCTGACATTGACTCTGATATCTTATTTCCCTGCCACTCTCACAGTTTCAAGTTAGTCACATACTGCTTGACACAACCACATTCATCAAATAGACTGTTTTAAGTTATTATCCAGCATTTTACATTGTCCAAACTTGTTTAAACTTCACAGATATTTTTCCAGCTTCTCACTGTAATGAAACAAATAGCATGAGGCTTACTGGGACCATAGCCATAGAAAGAAATCTTGCATATTCACTGTGGAAGCTTAGAGGAGTGCTGCTTACTGGGCTTGAAGCTTACTGGCTTACAGCAGAGCTTGAATATTTAAAATTACAGAGAGGTCGTACTGTCAATTCTCACCAACCCTATCTTACCATCCCCTGTCTGTTTTCCTCCCATCTTGTAAAATCCTCAATACCAAGATGAAAACTTCTGTCCTTCAGTAGGAGAGCAGGCAGGATTTGACTCAATAAGTTTTGTTTTTTTAAATACACAGCCACCATTGTTCCTGACCCTTCCTTTCCCTTTGTTTAAGAGACACCACTCACTCCACAGCTCCTGTGTTAGCATACGGCAGATTTTACCCATTCCACGAAACATTTTCCAAGCAGCAGCAAGTCCTGGAGTCCATCATCTCATTCTAGGTTGAATGACATGCACAAAAGTCATCCACAACTTCTCTGGGCAACCTGTTTCAGGGTCTCACCATCCTCTGAGTAAAGAACTTTTTTTCTAATGTCTAATTTAAACCTCTCCTCTTTCAGTTTAAAACCCTTCCCCCTTGTCCTATTGCTATCTGCCTGTGTAAAAAGTCTCTCTCACACTTTTTTATAAGTCCCCTATCAGCACTGGGAGGCTGCAATGAGGTCTCCCCAGAGCCTTCTCTTCTCCAGGCTGAACAACCCCAGGCCGTTCAGCCAGTCCTCATAGGAGAGGTGCTCCAGCCCTCTGGCCAACTTCATGACCCTAATATTATGATATTACAGAACTAGACTGCAGTGAAGAACATTCTGCTTGTAGATTTGTCCTTTAGTATGTGATGTACCTTGGCTTAAGTGACCAACCCCTTTCCACAGGATGTAGGAAGTTTGTGATTATATCACTTGATGTAATTTTACTTTGAGGGACAGAGGGCCCAAACTGTGGGAAAAATTCATTTCACTTCAATGCCAGCTGATGATAAAGTGCTTGTAAGGACTAGAAGATGACCTTTTTCAGAAAGCAGTAGCAAAAGGCATACTCCTGGACTAATAAATTTGATTCTAATACAGCGGATTCTAATGGGCTTGTCATAATTATATCTTTTCTATTTTGATCAAGTTACTACTAGCTATTAAAATTCATATTTTTTCTTTTTGTTTTTTAACTTTATTCCATGTTTTCCTTCATACTTTCTTTATATTACAGTACAGAGTCTCTCAGTTTTTTCTCTTATGTGTAATGGTAGATACAAAAGTGAGTAAACTTACATGGTCTGTCATTTATGAGACTGAGACTCCATTTCTGCTGAAGAAATGGGGGGAAGTCCATTATCTCTGTCTTACCATATTCTATACTACTGATCCTTACATTTATCTTCCATTTGTGTAGACATGAGGTACACTTAGATATTTAGATTCACTGGTCCTCCCAAAGTCATTTAGTAAACCTATGGCTAATTGGAAAATGGAGTCCAACTGCACTCTACCTGCCAAGTAAAATGAATTTACCTAATGTAGGGCTTATGGTTAAACAGCTGGAGGTCCCTTCTTTTTGTTTTAGAGGGAATTATAGTATTAAATGCACAAATAAACAAAAAAAAAAAAACTAAAGTCCCAGAGGATTTTAGCCCCTCCTAGATGTTTGTTTTCTAACCAGCTATTAATTTTCATAAAGGAAAAATGGGAATAAATAATGTAATTAAAAATAAAAATATGTTAATCTTCTATCCCTAAGCTTCCATTTAATTGCTTGAAGGGTGATGTATTTGGATCTGATACTTATTTACTAGGGATGATTGCTTAGCCACTTATTGTATTAATACTGACAGATGTCCCAGAGAGATAATAGGTGAAAGCATATCAGTACTTTGCAGTCATTTAATGTTAGCATATAATGCTACTTAATACATGTTGACTTCCACATTTTCCTTCTTTGGTGAACAGAAGAACAGCATGAGAGTTTTTTCCAGACTTGGTTTGATGTATCCATCAAATAAATGAAAAATGACAAGGAAATAAGTTTTCTAAAATGACAAACCTAATGTTTAATTTCACCAGTGGGGGGAAAACACAACGTTAAAAGGTTAGTTTGTCAGGTGCATTTATAGATAACTACAGGTGGTTTTAGAAAAGTTTTTTAGCACTAATTATGATAGGAATTCTCTCAAAGGCTGTATGTAATTCAGAATATTAGGGGAACGCAAGTCTTTCCACAAAATTTCCCTTCTAAAAGTTCATGGAGAAAAGAAAGAAACAAAGATGGATAAAGTCATAAATTCTACCCCTTAAAGGAGTGTTGTACTTTTCCACAATACATTCTAAAGCACATCCTGATGTAGATATGAAAATATTGAGTGACTAATCTGTACAACTGCCCTGTACCAGTTCTCTCACTCTCAATTGTGTGAAGCATTTTCAATACTTATTTTTTAATGTCAAAGAAATGCAAATTGTAGTAGTTGTAGTAGTAGTAAAAAAAAAATAGAGGAGGAAATGTTTAATGATTTTCTTGAGGTTTGTAAACTAGTATAGAAACATATATTGTACAGGCGCATGTTCCTGACATGCAGTTCATCTGACATGCAATGACAGAGCAGTATGAATATATGAATATAAATACCTGTTTTAACATGCACCCTTAGTCACTCTCTTCATGTAGGAATACCTAAATTAAAATGATGTATTCTGAAAGTTTTCCAAGAGCTTGATATTTATATGACTCTTCTTTGATTGCTGTTAAATTTGAAAAATGTGGCTAAAAATATTTAGAGAAATTGGCTTGTTGCCTGACTGATGTTGCCTCTGATATACCTTTGCTGCAAGGCTTGTAAAGTTTTTACCTCTTTTTAGCTGGGAAATGCAGAAAAATATTAAATATATTCATGTATCAGTACAAAAAAAAAAAAAAAGAAAAAAAAAACCCCTTCATCTAATTCTTGTGGGTTTGTTTTTTCTTTCTTCATACATATGCATGCTTTGTCCCTTACTATCTCAGACAGAAGCAGATAGAAGCTACTCTGCTTTACTGTATCTTCCTTACAAATTCAAGAATCCCCATAGAATCACAGAACATGCTGAGCTGGAAGGGACTCATCAGGAACGTCAAATCCAAGTCCTGGCCCTGTACAGGACACCCCAGGAATCTCACCATGTGCCTGAAAGCATTGTCCAAAATCTTGAACTCTGTCAGGCTGGTGCTGTGACCACTTCCATGAGGAGCCTGTTCCAGTGCCCAACCACCCTTTGGGTGAAGAACCTTTTCCTGATACCCAGCCTAAACCTCCCCTGACTCAGCTTCATACCATTTACTCACGGCCTGTCACTGTCACCAGAGAGAAGAGATCAGCACCTGCCCCTCTGCTTACGCTTGTTGAGGACCACAATGTCTCCCTTATACCCCTCTTCTCCAGGCTGAACAGACCAAGTGACCTCAGCCACCCCTCATACAGCTTCCCCTCCAAACCCTTCACCATCCTTGTGGCTCTCCTTTGGACACTCTAATAGTTTTATGTCTTTTTTATATAGTGGTGCCCAAAAATTGACACAGCACTGGAGGTGAGGCTGCCCCAGAGCAAAGCAGAGTGGGACAATCTGCTCCCTTGCCCAGCTGGTGGTGCTATGCCTGAGGCACCCTGCATGACACATAGATAGTAAATAATAGTCTGGTTTTATTCACTACAGTTCTTCCTTCAACTGCTGCTGCAAGATCTGCAGTGACTCAGGAGCAGTCATGAGTCACTGTCATTCTCTTCAGGAAATCTGTATCAAATGAGAACATATATATTGAAATTCATATCAAACTCTGAATGAACAGAGTGGGACAAACGCACTGAAGATGTTGTCTATGGAGGAAATGCAAGAAAGGTTGGTTTGGAATAGGTCAATAAGCGAAAAAATTATTCAGCAAATGGAGCTGTTGTTTTATCAGGCTCACCGAGTGCCAGAATGGTTTGGAGCCTTAACTCAATGAGCACAGACAGGAGTACAGACTGGGGGAATTTGGGAACTGTGAGATTTAGCTTGTTTGTTTGTTATTGAGCAAGAGCAAAATCTGTAAAAACCCCGAGATATTTTATTCACTAATTCAAAATATAATCTGATTGAAACTGATCCCAGAAGAAAAACTCTGTGTGTTCATTAAGTCAGGAGCTACATTCTTCAAGTTAAGTGTTCTTTTTCCATATCAACTCCTTATGCCTGTGAGTACTTTTGATCACCTTTGTTTATGAGGAACTAGAGACAGTTATGACAATTCTAAATTCAAAAAAAGATAAAAAATCCCCGGGAGCCCAGAGGGAGGAACTCCTTTAGATGTGTTCTTACTGCTGAGACACGTCAAGGTATCTAACTTTCTCATGAAGACGAATTAGGTCTCCCAGGGATTAGAGTGCATTTCAGAGTGAAAGTTAGGTGTCTTACAGCAGTAGTGATCATTAGGGATGCTGTTAGCTGGGTGGTAGTTTTAAAATCACAAGCATCTTTATTCCTCTGTAGAAACTGCTATTTTTAACAAGGTGATCTTTGGTTTTATGCTGTGGTAAAGGAGCATACTGTTACACACCGCATACAATAAGAATAAAACCATGTAAGCTAAGATCTATGGTTAGATTAGATATCATGATTGAATTCTCTATAACTTGTTCTATGGCCAAGAATGCATCACAGACTATGAACACAGTGATTAAAAAAAATAAGACAATTTATAATTAAAGGTGTCTGTATGCACAATCAGTTTTTTCTTTTCCATTTCTTCTGTCAAGCTGTTCAGCCCAGGGATTCTGTACTCATCAAGACCCCTGACTAACAGTACACTTTGAAAAATGTCCAAATGAAGTGTTTTTGTTATATTGTGATGGTTATATCATTCAGTAACCTGTAGAAAGACTTCCATTTTTAACACAATTGACAACAATCTGAAAGTGTTGGCTCAGTCTTTGCTCATTGAATGCCGTAGTCTCCTAAACAAACTGTCTGGGTACAGCTGAGTTCAAATAGTAAAACCAGTAATGATGAGATTTTCTTTCTGTTTGAAGTAGAGAAAGGGAAAAACAAGATGGATGTGTGGGATAAATTTGGCTTTACATTTATTCCTGATATTTTGTTCACATTAGGAGAATAAGTATATCAGTTTTCAGACTAGCTTTCTGAGATTATAGAGAAACATAGAAAATTTTGGATTGTGTTTCTTACTTCACAAGTTCAGAATTTTCTTTAGTCAGCTAAATCATTATCTTTGCTAGCTTTCTAGCATTACCTCTCCTTCTTCTTATTTATTAGGTGTAGGTTGGGTTTTTAGGTAATAGTTTGACAAAGAGTTTCATGTCAAGAAAACAATTTCAAACTAAATCTGATTAATGGTACTAATCAGAGAGAAAAGACCCCACAATTACATCTAAGTATTTTTTTCAGATGAAAACCTTTTTAATACATGAAACTTTATTAATAAGTTTAGTTGCATCCAAAATATTTTGGGAAATAAAAAATACTTTTTTTTCAACCTGAGATGCCATAGTTTCAGTAAGCTCAGTAGTTCCCTTTTGTTTCAATTAAAATAAGAAAACACTTTTATTGCTAGATGTCCTCTTGCTCTCTCCCCTTTCCTTCCCCAGTTGATAACCACATTATTGTTTTAATTGGTAAAAAGTGATATCACAGCTGATAGTACTAATATCAAAAATGGCTTAGAAAGCTAATTGTCCACCACAGAAAAAAATACTGAAGTAGTCCATTTGATGGTTATATTAGGTGAATGTAATTTCATAAACTAAGATTCTTGGAGCCCAAAGCTCCCATCAGTCATTTCCATGTTTCTCCACATTTTCCTATTAACACACTTTAAATTTTTGCGACTATTTACTTTTTCCAAGCAGAAGAAATCATATTCTGCTTAAGAGAGACTGAGAAAGCAAGTAGAAAACGTCCTGGTGCTACAGAGACATGAAGCGTCATTTGAAGGAACTGAGCTTATTAAGTGAACAGAAATGACATTTCTATTGTAAAGATGTTCTGTATTACATACAGTCAATTTCATGCCATTGCTTTATTCCATTGCTTGGACTTGAATCTGGTGTGGATTAAACAGAAGTGTTTAAGGTGTCAGTTGTTTTACATGTAATATTCTTATGGAAAGCAAATAACAGAAGACTCACACCAGGAGAAATCAAAGTTTGTAAGCTGTAGCTTTCATGCTGCATGACCACATTTCTTTCTGAAGTCTGTATTGCATTTGGGAGCAAGAGTTGCAATCCTATTACTTTTAGAAGACTTGTTTCAACTTACACAGTCACTTGAGCTTGGACTTCTACATGAGTGATTAGGAAAATTCAAATTAATCAGTAAAAATAATATGACTTTATCCCTGGAAAAAGTAGCAAGAAATTCCTAGGATTTTTTTTTTTTTTATGTATCATAGATGATGTTTTCTAGCTGACTTTGGATAACTGTTCAAGTTAAAAACAACAAACCAAACATATTTTAAATAATTGTAATGCATTGTTGCATTAATGGAACTGAAACATAGATGATGTCTTACAGAACATGAAGCGGTAAGGAAATTTTTTTATTATGTTGGAGGAAAAAACAAAAGGAAGATTGAAATAGCCCAGTTGAATTGATAGAGCACTGCTCTTTGCCATTCTATTCACAGAGTTTCCATTAACAGCTTTACCGTCTTGCAGAAAAAAAGTCTGATTATCTTTTGGATAGAATATAGTACATGTGGCATGTTCTATATTCTCCCAGGGAACTTATATTATATGGCATGAAAACTTTCTCCTACTAAGTGCAGGAGCACTGCCAATAGACTTGTGACTTGACTGTTAATTCAAAGTACTACAAAATCAATTTTGGTACCATGTAATAACAATTAGGTCTCATTTTCATATTGCCTGTAACAAAATATTAAAGGTTTACTCCATCTAGAGTGTTTTAATGTTTTAATACACAATAATTCCTCTGTGTTCATTAACCAGAAACATTCATTCAAGGATTTAAAGACTTTATCTGAGAAAGTAGAGGTCTTTAAGTGCAGCTAAGCACATTCGTAAAACGCTATTTAAAAAAAAAAAAAAAGACAAAAAAGCAACCAACATCCCCTTTAAATTATTTTAGACTTTTTCTGCAATTTCAAACATCTTGAAAGTGATTCATAAAAGCCAATTAAAAGCCAGCCTGTTGGCTCAGCAGGAAGGACTCATATATCCCTTTCACATAATCCTTGCTGAGGTATGATGAAATGGGTAGAGGTAGAGAAATAGCAAGTCTCTGGACTTAAAAGTGACAAAGTATCTAGTTACTCCTCACAGGAACTGAAGGGGAAAAATCAATTATAATGTCTTTGCATCTAAAAATATGGCTTATACCTCTGCATGGTGCATTATCATCAGAGCTGAGCAGACGAGAGAGCAAAGAGGGAATGGGAGACTGAGGAAGTGATCACCAGAGGATGCATTAAAAATTCAGCAGGCTGAAAGCAATTTCAGTTAGAAAGGAAGAAAGAAAAATGTTTTGATGTTAATTCATTCATGCTTCACCATTCAACTTGCAGTCAGGGCCATTGGCTTTGTAGCTTAGTGGGATAGAAATCTTTATGTCTGATTCTGATTTCTCTTACTGTTGAAGCAAACCAGAAATTAATCCAATAAAATCAGCCCAGAAATACTTACACAAGATTAGTGTAAAAATCAGACTTCTTATATTTCTGTGACATAAATATGTAGGATTTATGGCTATTTCTTTCAGACATCCATCAATGCTTTGGACAGAATTAATAAATATAATTCATAGTAGTTCCTGAAATAACTGCAAGCAGTTTTATTCCTGGCTACTTCCTCTTCTAAGAGATGAGTTAGGTTTTACCTTCCCTTTCTGAGGAAGATATATACATCTTAGGAATACTTTTAGAAGATGTGTTTTGTTTGAGTTCTGAACGAAAGGGTCTTGGTTTTCCCAGCAGGTCAGTCTGTCCAATTATAGCAGAAAGTACAAGGCCTGCCCTGATAATCATACTTATTCTTTCCTTATGAGCACTGCAAGCTCTGTCTGCAAAGTAATGACAGAGCTTCTGCTCTCCCTGTGCTGCAATCAGCTGCACTTCACTACTTGTCTTTAACTCACTCTGAAGAAAGTGTGGGCAATTCATATAAAAAATTCAAGAGATGCCCTTCTGTGATGGCCAGACAAGGCATAAGCAGTTCTTTTAGATATCGACACCTTTCCACCTTAAAGCATACTTGGTTTTCAGCACACTGCTAAAGTAGAAGATGCTGAAGTGCTGCATATCATGGCTGCCTACTAGATCGTGTTTCATGTGATTTTGGGAATTCTTTAAGAATATCACCCTGTTCCTCTGTAACATAGTTTGTCTCCCCTTTTCACACTTCATTCACCCCTCATCTGCAGAGAAGAAAAGCTCTTTACCTTTACTCTTCACTGAAAAAAGACTGCTAAACCAAGGCCTTTCAAAGGTAGAGTACAAGGCTGCAAAACTACAGCTCCGAAGAACTAGCAGCTGCCTTGAAATATTGTGCTTGTGGCCAAACTGCCATAAATGTCTACTTTTCCACTGACTTAATTGGCACTTCACCCAACCAGAGCAGGATTCGTTCTTTCATACTTTTTTGTTCAGACACAAGGAAAAGACTCTATTAGCTACTTTGATGTAAACCAAACCTTTAGTCTGTTAACAGGACCTATCAATTTGTTCAGTTCACCTAGTTCAGGCAAAATCAGAAACAAACTTCAGTTCCTTCTAGTGCATTGACTGAGCTGCAGATGGCTGTCAATAGAAAAGAGCTGAGTCGGTGCATTTGACTATTTTGGACTTTATCAGTATGGTCAGAACTGAAAAGACAGAGAAGTGCCCCTCCATAGCCCCCGTTGCTGTGAGAAGTATCTTCTAATAATATGTTTACAAGAATTTCAATTCAACAGCCATTTTTTCCCCCAAAGTTTGTGCTTTTGAATCAATAGAAATATTTCAGTTGTCATATGTTTATATTGCATTAAATTTTTGAGAGACAAGATTTTGACCCACCTATAACAATGCCAGAAACCACGCAAAAACACATTTAAGCAAGATTTATGGTTTTAAATGCTCCGAATGAACAAGGTCTTCATTTGAGGTCAATTACTGCAGCTTAAAGCTCTATTGGGCCACACAACTTGGTATTTAGTGTAAGAAGACGGGACAGAGATCCTCTGAAATAAAATGCTTATTTGACCGTGGCCTTTGAATCATGTAAGTTTTTCCTGAGACCATTTTCTAGCTTTTATTTATCACAGGAAAAAAAAAAACCACCTCAAACTGTAAACATTAACAACTGTGTGTAGGGGTAAATGTCTGAAACTGAATCATTGAAACTTCAAGCAGAGCCTGCTGCTTGCTAGCTGCAGCTGTTATGGACTGCTTGTAAATGTTGAGTATATCTGGTCTAAAGAAAACTGGCATGCCCCAAATCCTTCAGCTAACAGACACAAAACACACCAGGCTGCTCGCACATTGCATTATTTAGGTTGGGAAAACACAGAGCTTGGGGTTCTAAAAAGAAGAGAATGTGGTGGAATACAAGAGTTCCCTAAATGAAGGGAATCTGAAAAGAAGACAGTGAAGATCTTAGCCGGAGAAAAGACCCTAGAATTGGAGGAAGTTCCTTAAGATCAGACAATTGCATGGAGACAAATATTAGGCATGGAGAAAAATGCTGGGGGGCCACCGAGGGGCCTCGGCTGATGATGCCCAAGACAGGTGATGGCAAGCAGCAGCAGAGCAGAAGCTGACAGGACTCTGCCTGACCCTTTGTGCCACTAGGGACCTCCCTGCTGGGAAATGCAGACCTAACAAGCTGGGGAAGACTGAGGGAGGGAGCCAATACATGATAACTTCAGGCAGAATAAACCTTGAATCTTGTGGATTCTTAATGAATAGCCCGGAACCCAGCTTCCCTGTGGGCTGTGATTTAGTCCATCCCACCAGTCCATAACACAAGCAGTGTCAGAAAAGGGATGCAGTGAACCTTGCTAAAATGGCATTAGGGGATCCCTGCAGCAGCAGCTGTGTGTCAGTGAGAGTGTGTGCATGTGCAGGTGGCAGGTGCACAGCTCACCACCTTGTTGGGCTCTATCGAGCCTGGCAGGGAGCCTCACCGGGGCTTTAGCATGCTGGTAACCACGAGGCTTCTGTGGCAGCAAGTGCAGTTGTTGGGCTCTTAATTCAGTGTATTTGTCTGCACTGAAAGTGGTAAAAAATGGATGCTGGTCTCCAAGCTAATCAAAGAAAACAAAGCAGAATGAAACTTATGTCCTGGTGCCATCCATATTATTAAGCACAAAAATATTTCAGTCTTCAGTGTCATTTACTTTAGAATCTGTGTCCACTGTTGACTTCTCAAAAGGCAAGAGGATGCTCCTTTTAGGTGACCAATTCAACTTTTCAAATAGAACAAACTGTGAGGTGGTATTACTCAGAATTTATACAGAGGGTTATATTTTGCCAAACAGTCACACATGTAAACATGGAAAGTAGTAGTAACAGAGAAACTTTGGATTGGTAAACATAAATCCACAGCATCTGTATGTGGACTGAGCAGAGATGACCTGGATTAATTCAAGTATTAAATAAAAAAATATAAAAATCAAGAAAGGAGAAACAAAGGAAAGATGTATTATGTGTCACATAAATGAATACACTAGAAAGTAACCCAAAGTAGGCGTTTTCTTAAATTAGAAAGTAAATACATGCACAAGGGTTTCATGAGCCATAATTCTCTTAAGAACTTTTAAAATGAGAAGTGCAAGTGCACTTCTGTTCTGTGGCTTAACATATTTTCTCTGTAGGTAGGGAAGCATTCCTTGATCATTTGGTGTCCCTTGGTGTTTTAATGATTTCATGTTTTCTTTCTAATATTTCACTCTTTGTTGTGCCTATCCAGTTGCTTTCTACTTTAGGGCTACGTAAAGTTATGATTGATTTGATTTGTAAGTAATTAGCTGTAAAGAAAACCTGGCTGATGTTTTTGGAATTGCATAATGTTTTCTAAGATATAAAAGCATATCTGTTAAAACATGGATAGGTCAAACATGACCATCACTTTTTAAAATTCTGCCAGGTGTTTACATCCATGACCACAGCTTTACAGGATGATCCCAAGATCATTTACTTGAACCCTTCCACAGATTATTGCAGGGAAAGCAAATATTAAATCCATTATGTCAGAATCAAGGTGATTTAATGGTGAGTTTGGTAATAGCTCTTCTTAATATTTTTCTATGCCTCAGAGACCAGGCATTTAGGTGCATTGCCTCAGGGAGGATTATTCGAATTTTTAGAATGCTAGCATTTATCACAGTTCCCGTTTTTTTTGTCCCCTGTTGAGTCATAGGAAGAACAGTGTCCCCATTCTTAGAAAGGAGGGCAATGTGTTTAAATAATAAGCAGTGGGAAATGAGTTTATGATTCAATATCAAGTTTGGAATCTGTGCTAGGGAGTCAAAAGTAGATTACCTATATCTTTAACAGGAAATACTGCCATAGAAACTGAGGGAGTACTTGCTAGCTGTTAGAAGCAGAGACATTGGACTTATTTTAACTTTGGAGGCTTTTTTGTTATAAAAATCCTTGCAGTTTCAGCAGGAGCGATATCTAAATTCCCCTGAGATTCATGCCTTTATTTTACATTTTATTCTTCATGCTGTACTAACCTCTATAAACTTCCTTGGCCTGCAGAAGCATTCTAACTTCAATTCATTACTTCATCATAATAAAACTTATTTCAAGGTACATTAGGCTTCTCCAGGCAGAACACTGATATGATACATTTGTTTCAAACAAACAAATGAAAAAAAAGTGGTGATGGGAGGGACATTTTTTCATTCAGCCCTCAGTGAGATGAGACGGTCTCAAAAATCTCCAGTTGGGTTTGGAACTATTACCTGTGTTGTGCACTGCCTAAAATATATTGAAAGAGTAAGAAGAAAGTGATTCATAGAGTTTTAAAGAAGAAACTGATGTCAGAAAACCATATCAAGAAAAACACCCAAAACAATCAATTCCACAAATAAGAAAAGGTAGCAAGTCTCAGGGAAATTTCACCTGGCAGTTTCTCCTGGTAATTGCAGGAACATGTGGCAGAGCCCTCAAAAGAGTACAGTGTGTATAATATATATATATATATATAAGTACACACATATACATATACACATGCATACGAATGGAGGTGCTCAGCTCCCTTCTGTCTTTTCTCTACATGTAATTTTTCCAAAACCAAACAAAATGCCATGGTTTAACCCCAACTGACAACTAAGAACCGGGCAGCCACTCACTCACTCTCCACCATGTCCAGTGGGATGGGGAAGATCCAAAATATCACTTTCAGGAGTGCATTAGTGCAAAATGAAATTAGTACATTCAGACCAAATAAAATTCTATACTGCATCAAGTTCTGAATGGAACAAAAGAAGGAATCATACACTAAAGAACACTTGGTATTGTGAAAGTGAAGTAGTTCCTTCAGGTAGGAAATCTATCTTCATCTTTCAGTGCTATGATCTAAACTGAATGCTCCTGCCGAAATATCCATGTAACTATGGTAATAGAAAGATGAGAACTTTCTCAAGAAACATGAATAAATTTCACTGTCCAGGATAGCTGGATGAAAAAGGAAATGTCAAGTATATGGCTGAATTAGACAGCAAATTTATTAATGTAATTAATCAGAAAACTGTTAGGCATTATATTACACACGGCAAATATGGTGCAACTGTTAAAAAGACAGTATCAGACCAGTTTTGGACTCTTCTTTCCCTAATCACTTGTAGTTGTAAGGATTAGAAAGGGGAAGCATTTTTATATTCTTGCTGTGTCAAAGATAAGCAATTTCAACTTGTTCGTAAAAATATTCCCCTTAGGGAATTTTCAATTTTAGCTTATCAGGAGGCATTTTTTCACCCAAATATCTATGTAAGACACAAGGAAGTGTTGTCTGGTAAATCACAGCAGCTCAAACCTAACCCCTTGATCAACTGCCTTAAATCACTGACTTGTTTATAAATAAATTAAAAAAAAAAGGTCCTTTCTACTTTGGCAATAAGAAAATTCCCAATCCATACCCCCCCACTCCTCTTTGTTCTTCATCCTTACAAAATAATAGGAGCAGGATGCCCAAGAACTAAAGTATAATTCCCTGTCAGTCCGTTATTTTCAATTCTTCAGTGCATGGCACTGAAGGTATTTTTAGAAGAGATACTACTTTCTTTTCTTTATGCTTGGGATAAGTTTTTGAAGAGGTAAGCATCAATTAAAAAAAGGGAAAAAACTTCACTGAAAAAGTTTGCTTTGCATGTCTATATGTTTTATGTTTTTATAAGACACTAGAACCTCATTCCATAAAAAAAAATACCAGTTTTGTGTGTGTGACATTTGCAAACCACATCAAGTGAAATACTAGTGAAAAACAAGGTTTTATTTTTACAAACAGTAGCTGTCAGATTATGACATACTTGATATTTCATAGTAATAGAGGAAAAGTAGGTAAAGTGTTCCAAAATCACCTTCTGACACAGGTTGCCACCAAGCTGCCCTGGGAATTGTGTAGGGGATCAATAGATGCATTGCCTTCCTTATCTGTGAAATGCAATCTCATCTTTGGTTTAAAAGCAAAACAGAGACATACAGATACACAAATTCTCCAGCCATTCACCTCCATTCTTTTTAACTGAATTCTTATGTGCATTGGTTTCTCAGCACTCTACTGATAACGAAGCTCCTTTCAACTCTCTAAGCTATGAACTCTGTTTCCAAAGACATTGCACCTTCACTGGGATTCTTCTTCAAAAACTATTGTGGTTTAATTTTTTCCCCTTTTCTTCTCTAGCCCTGTAACGCTCCAAAGATTTTTCTTTCAGCTTCCTAAAGAGGCAGAAAGAGGTTTCTCTATTTCTCTTTTTTCTCCCCTGCATTGAGATAAACTTGAGTGGCAGCCAGTTGAGGGGATTAAAATGGGACAAAAATAACTTCAGATCAAACATTTAGCTGATATCTTTCCTCCTAGATTATCAGCAGGAGATGTGAATATATGTTTTTGGGTAAGTCACTGTTCAGCAAACCATCTGCTTTTGATTACAGAGTGACTGTAAAAAACTTAATAACTTGTAACACCTAGCAAATGCACTTCAAAAAACCTAGGAATGGCTATGGTGCTAGAAATACAGATAAAAACTTGCTATTTATTATTTAAATTAAGTCTATGTTAAAAATAAATGACTGTACTTCATTGTTGCATGCAAGCCTCATACTCTACAGAGAAACCCTGACACAGTGCAGGCCAAGCCACACAGTAGGAGCAGCAGCAAGCTCTCAGACATGCACAGGCTGCTGGCTTTTGTCCTGAGCTAACTGGTGGAGGCACAGGAAGAGAGACCCAAGAAGATCGACCTTTCAATGCAGCCCTGGCCCTTGTTCCCCTGTGGATGTGGCCCCATTTGTGTCCTTCACCAGGCATAAGTGGTGGGCTTTGTGTAATGGAAAGGCTGGCTGTCCTGCACTGGGCAGGCACAACCTGCCTGGGCCAGTTCCAGGTGCTCCTGAGGGGATGGGAACAACCATTGCCAGCCAAATACTTCACTCAGTTGGAGGAGTGTATGGTGCCTTGCATGAGATGGTTTTAAAATAGGATGGTCATGGCTGTGTAAGGGCCATTGGGAGAGTCATGTGCTGGTGATAAAGAAATTATGTCAGTCACTATGCACTGAGCCCAGCCTCCAGCTTCACATGTCACCTCACCAATGGGGCTGAACGGGCCTGAGTTTAATGTACCCTGAAAACAAGAGAAGCTAAAAGTGGGATGGAAGGAGAAGAGGTATTTCCCTAAGTGTTTCTTTATCTGTTCTCTCTTTTGCTTCAATACCAGAATCAGTAAATAGATGTTTTTTAATTGACACTAAATTAGTAGTCAACAGTGCCTACGACACATCCATATTGTGTGATTACAAGGCCGAGTTCAATTGTGAACCTGTGGACAAATACTGGAGAACAATGGAGTGGGAAATCTGAGCATGCATCTCAGAGAGTGAATCAAAGGTTCTGGAGTTTCTTGTCTGAACAGACAATCAGTCTGTGGGAACACACTGCCACCCAGCTGTAAGGGACAGGGGGGTGCCTTGCCCTTATGCCAGCACCCCATGGCAGCAGTGAGTTTAAGGTGCTCATCCAACAAAGGCTTACTCGTGTATTTCGTTTTCACATAGTAGGTAAACTCTGTCTGCACTATAATCAATGGGAGCTTTGCCAGTGTCTTAACTAGGGCTGGGTTCTCACCTTGAAGTCAGCAGTATTATTTTCAAGGTGTAAAGAGAATTATGTGGGTAAACCTAGGGAGGACTAGAACCAAATTTATTCACAGTGCCTTACATTATTTTATGGATTGATCTTGGGGTTGCTAGATTTTAGTTACTGTAAAGCTTGTTTTATCACATCGGTTTGTAAATTCACAGAATAATGGTGAGATTAAAGGTGAATTAGCAAACTTTCTTTATTCAACTGCAAGGTTTTAAATTGCCTATAAAATTGCAGTTACACAAAATTGTGTTCTCAGAATTTACTTACAAAATGGACAGGTGAAAAACAGGTAAAACAGATTCTGTGTTTCAATACATGAGACATAGTTTGCTCATATTTAAACATATCATCTATAAAAAATTCACAGTTTAGAAATGGATAATGCCACTCATGTCTTTATGCATTTCAGAAGGGAAGCTAGTTTGCTAGATTTGTGCTCTCTTTTAGTCCAAGTAGGAGGTAAAATGTAATTTCTAGAGTAGATCATAAAAGTTTCCTCTGAAGGGGAAAAGGAAATGTGGATCATGAATGATGTTGTTTGTATGCTGAAATCTGGTATAGTAATTCTCTACAATTTTGTGAAACCAGAATGCACTCAGAGCCTTTAAAAATTAGTGTAAATCAAAAAAGTTCAGATTGACCACATTTAAATGAAAATAACAGCTGTCGAATCCTGACTATGAACTTTTTCAGATAGTTCCAATTATAAAATATCTCATTGATGTTAAATTAATGTTTTCTATTTGATTTTGATTACCGCAGGATCCAGATGAGCAAGTTGGGCTAGGAGCAAGAAAGTGTCCTTCCCTCTGATCTTCAGCATCAATAACCTCTGCTGCTATTCATTTCTTCCCTCCTCTTCTGCTCTACTTCAGCGTCCTGTGCTGTGCCTCCCTTCTTCCCCAGACACCCTGTGCAGCCATCTTTAGCCTCCATTCTGCCCAGAAGATTTCGCCTAAATATGGGAAGGTATAAATGTTGGGAAGAAAAGTGAAGTTCACGAAACTGGTGACTTTCTGCTGTTGCATTATTAAAATTAGCAGTGTCTTTCATGTTAAAGAGAACCTGATCACCAGCAGTGATCATATGAAGCATATTCCAAGAGGAGAGGGTAAACTGATGGAAGCTGTAAGCTTGTGTGTCAAAGTCAATTCATCTTTTAGAATTTTAGGCCACACGGCAAAGTGGATAAAGGAACTTGGCCATCAACAAACACTCTGGCAAACCCACAACCTGTCAGTGGTTTCTCTGCCTCAGCTGAGCTGAAAATAAAGGAATTGGTGGTAAATCAATAGTGCTCAATCGTCATATGCAATACTGCATAATGGCAACACTGAACAGCCAAGCTATTAATGATAGTTCTCTGCTTTGACAAAGCATAGAGTAGATGTAACTTCCTGGAAATAGATTCCAATTGTCCACGTGTTTGGCCATTAAGTTGTTCCTTTCCTGCTGATTTCCCAAGATACATGAGAAGGGGATTGCCCTCTTGTAATCTCTTGAAATCACAAATGTAGATGTAACTATCTACAGGATCCCCAGTACTTCAAGGTACTAAGGCACTACTAATATTTCTCTCAGAAGAAAATATAAACAGATAGAGTATTCATGCACCTATGGAAATCATTGTGAGAGGATATACTGAAGTGGTGTATAATTTATCAGTTTAGACATTCTACAGAAGAACAGATGACAGCAATGCATTGTTCATGCCATCATATATCTGCGCTACAATGTCGTCCTCGAGGTGGAGAGCAGAGCTGGACTTCCACTTTGCGCTCCATCTTAGCTGCCAAATATTAAATATTTGTTTGCTAAGCTGTAGAGCTTAAAGTACATGTTTCTGTGTCTCTTGACTGATATTTATATAGATATGAGATTTTATTGGCCTAGAGCATCATGATATCTGAAGGAATTTATTGTGGTTTCTCTGTGAGATATAAAATCAATAAATTCACACTTGGGTACACCTTTATATGCAAGTTTTAATATATACATCAGATAGGAATTGCTGATGTACAGCTTCCAATTTCTTACATCTTTTCTCAGATACAGCACTGTACCCTAGGTTTTTTTCCTCCATTCTTCTTATGAATATATGTTTGCTTTGTCATCTTGCCTCCTATCTTGAAAAAGGATTTATATGGATGGGCCATATACCCAAATGAACTTTTTCATAACATGCCACCATCAGTCATTTACAGATGCAAATTTCACATCTTTTTTAGAAAACATTTTTCTATATTTCTAATTAAAGTAGTGCCTTTGTTCAATTCATTCTTGGACTGTGATAAGAACAGAAGAGTAAACCCTAGTGAATTTTGGTTTTCTGACTTATATATTGCATATCAATCACAGAAATACACATACACACGCGCGCGCGCATCCACCCCAACTTTATTAGTGCTTCCATGACCATATTTTTCTCTCTGATAAACAGGAAAAATCACAGGTCTTATGTGGTAAACAGAAGAATATCATAATTTTAGGTTATTATTGAGTGTATTAAGTGTTTTAAGACAACAATACCTTGGTAGATCTTTCTCTATTCTAGGCTGTACTGCATTAAGGGAGGTGCTGTCCAGTGTGATGTCCTTTTATCATTGATGTGAACTGAGACTAGGAGTTTCATTCTTGTTTAGCCCTTCCATATGTACAATTTTCAGAGGAGTTTTCTGGAAGCCTGAACGGAATTACCTTCTCTAAGAAGAAAAGCATGACAGCATCTTTGTAGGCAAGACAGAGATAAGAGATGATTATTTACTGATAACTTAAAAAACAAAACTATGTGAAATAAAACACCACCATACACAATTCTGCCCTTGGGAAAAAGAATCAGAGGAGGAAGAAACTACAAATGTTAGTCATATTATTGAATGCACTGTTCAAAGTTATTCAAATACTAGAGCAAGGACAGTTAATTTGAGAAAAAAACAGGAAGAAAAATATGCACATTTAAATATAGTCATGCTTCTACTTTAGATACTTAAATGAGCTAAATCTAGTATCTATTTTATGTATTACGTATTTTTATGCATTTTGTGTCAAATCACTCCTCAATTCTTGTATATACTCAAGCTTTCTTTTGAGCAACCTAATTACCGTATCCCGTATTGTATATGCAATGATGTACCCTACAAGTGTGTTTCTTAAGCAAACAAAAAACCCCAAATCTAGTCAATATCTTCTGCTTGGCATCTGTTCTGATGGTTCACAAAAGAAATTTTCCCCTAAATGTCACTGTGCTATTTTCACTTTGGAAGTACATAAAAGTTAAAATTTTCACTGTCAGGCAGACACACTGTTTTCAAAGTTCTTAGTGTAAAACTGTTCTTTGAAGAAGCCAACACTGCAGGCAAATTTTAACTTATTTTCAGTGTGTAAAATCCAGGTGCATCCTGTCTTAATGCAAAGAAAACAAAAGGAAGTTGTGTGAAATATGATGTATTTTAGCTACATGGAGCAAGATTAAGAATATTCTGTGTTGACCTTTTTAGATGCTTGAGACTTTTTTCTTATTCAATATTCTAATTCTGTATTCTCTAATTTTCTATTATAGCAATGTATTGATTCAGTTTTCCCTAATCATGGTAGATTTGACAACTGGTGGCTTGAGATTTATTCACCAGTTTTCTTTCAATCTACATACCTCTAAGAAATGTATCGCTGTCCTTTTGTGGTGAGGACATTGCTGAGTCAGAATGGCAATAAATTGTGAATAATGTCTCTGCAAATGGGTTATTCTAGCCCATCTCACCAGTACTTACATGCTTGAGTGACTACAGCCAAATGCTTTTCCTTAGTCATTATGAAATCCCCATTCCCACCTCTTATATAAACCTAGCCCAAGCTGCCCCTAATTCTCAAGTTTGAGTACTTTCCTTGAAGCGATGATACAAGAACTGCAATGATTCACTTTCAGATGTGCCTACGCAACAGCAGGAGCTTGCCAAGACAGAGAAGGAAACGTCCAAGGGCAGTGACAGTGCAATGGAGAAACTCTGTGAAACAGATATAAACACCTAATTCTAAAAGAAATTAGCAATCAGCTACACTGGAGATGCTGATTTCTCACAGAATATATTCCCTTCTTGATGAAGTGTTTTACTTTAGAAGTTCTTTAAAGCACAAGGCATTTCCAGTCCTTCATTCAGATATGCAGCAAAGAGTACCCAATTTCCAGGAAAATTTAAATTTCTCATATTTCGGTTTACATCCTAGCCTTTAATTACCTCTACATTTTTTAAGCTCTACAGAGAAAATGCCCCTTCCCGCAGCAGTACCTTAACTATAGAAGTAGAATATATTTTGCCTATTTCTCTCATCCCTGTGCTTCGAGTTCTCTTATTCCATGGTCCAACTTCACTGGGAAACACCTATGATACCATTTTCTAAACTGTTCTACACTTAGAATCTTTTGGAAATGGTGCATGGTGCTTTGAAGTACTCTGGGAAAAATAATAAAATCAAGATATCCAAATTTTTGTGACGGAAACTGAGATTAAATTGATGTGCCACAATTCTTTCCATTTTCTCTTAAAGATAAAACAGTTTGTGAAGAGAAGATTATGATTTGAGTCATGAATTTAGAAGAAATCTTAACATCTAGACAGGAATAGAAACTGGGAGAGACCTCTTGTGTTTAACATTTGGTTCCACCTATGCTTCCCATGTTGCTTCCTGTTTCTCCTTAATGTTTTAAATTTCCTCAGCTGTTTTTGTATAGTACTTGCCATTTTCTATGGTTTGAAAAAAACATTTGGGCATGTCAATTGATCAAACAAAATCATTCTGCTTGAGTCAATGTTTCAATACCTTTAATGCCTAACACATATATATGTTGAAAATGTGCATTAAAACCAGGTATTAACAGACTTTTGTCCCTCCTAGGTGATGATGACAACAGTTACTATTCTAAGAGGTCTAAAATGCTATTGGGAATGATATGTAAGCTCCACAGTTGCTAGGGTTATTACTAACTTAAGCTCTAAGTGGAACTGCTGTGTATTATATGACTCAATTTATGAGGAGCAGGGCTAAGAATGCAAAGTATCCACAGGAAGTACAAATTTTGGTGTGGGAAATCCATTCTGTAATAATAAAAGTGAGGGAGTGAGGAAGGGGAGTTTATGAGATTCCTTTATGGTGTGTTAGTAGAATTTTTTTGTCTTTTTGCAACATTTTACACAATTTTAAACTTTGATAGTACTGAATTGGGAGGAGATGCTGACTCCGTTGAAGGCAGAGAGGCCCTGCAGTGAGACCCAGACAAATCAGAGAGCTGGGCAATCACCAGCTGTGTGAAGTTTTAACAAAGACTCTTCTCACTACACCCTACAAGTTTCCCCCAAGGGGAAGAAGAAAGGCAGGCACCAATCTCTTCTCTGTGGTAAGCAGTGACAGGATCTGATGGGACAGCACGACGCTGTGTCAGGGGAGGTTTAGGTCAGATATTTGGGAAAGGCTCTTCACCCAGAGGGTGGCTGGGCACTGGAACAGGCTCCCTGGGTGAGTGGTCGCAGAACCAAGCCTGACAGAGTTCCAGAAGTGTTTGGACAATGCTCTGAGGTGCATAGTGGGATTCTTGGGGTTGTTTTGTTCAGAACCAGGAGTTGGATTTTGATGATCTTTGCATATGCCTTCCGAGTCAGGATATTCTATGATTCTGTGAATTGCAATCAGGTAGTAAGTAAGCTGTAATATTATTTATAAGATATGAAGGACACCTATTTTATACTACTGCAACTCTTGCAGTTTAAACATTTGTTAAAGACATCCTGGTAAAAAATATAACCTACCCTCAGACACTCACTGCAGTGGCCAGGAATCAATTGCATTTCTGGAAATAAGCAGGTCTTTACAACTCAGTTTACTGCCTTGTGTGATAGGGTTTCTGGCCTTAAATTCCATGCAGTAAGAGAACAAAGTGCCATTGGTTGGTATGGATGCTTTAAATGCAAGTAAAACCAGTACTTACTTTGGAATAAATCCAGGTATGTAAACTTTTATGGTAATAGTAATATACAGAATGGCAATTGATACAAATACTACTCTTTTCTGTTGTCAACAGCCACATAATTGCTTCAAATTCTTACAAGAATAAATGGAAGAGGATCCTAAATAGCCATGGATAATAAGACATTGCATGAAACTACTATTTCAAACTATGGATATCAAGATACAATTCTATCTCTGGGGATCAAAACCTGGAAATGATACACAATGCAGCTCCCCTGTTACCTTAGTTTTACTTTGTTTATTGTAAAAAGTATATCAGTAAATGGGAAACAAACTGAAAGCCAAAAGGTTATCGATGCCAGCACTTGAAGCAGAACTCTTTGAACTCTATTATAATTTCCCAAAATGTGAAAAATACTCTAGAGAAATAATTAAAAAATCAGTGAGAAGTGGCATTGCTTTTATGTGATACACCAAGGTAAAATAAAACTTAGATGTGAAAACTTGCAAGACCAAGAACAATGTATCATGGACAGGTTTTAAGAGTATATAGAGAAGATATCAGCATACTTCATCAGGTTAATAAATTTTAGAAGTGATCATATGAATAAAGTTAATTTTTTGTACAGCTCATGAGAAGCTATAGATTATTGTGCAAAGTGGATAGGAACTGTTGTAGCCCTTGAATAACCAGTGTCATTTCACCTGTATTAAATATTCACTTTTTAATAAAATCCTCAATTTTTTAAAATAAACTTCCAATTTTAAATATCACTCAAACAACACAACAGTTAATTATGCAATAAAATCTCTCATTTACTTTAAAAAAATGCATAATTTGACCCATAAAGCCCTTGTGCTGACACCTGGTGCTCTCAATGGTTCTGCTGCATGCATTTTAAGTCGGCTTTTGTACTATTTTTGTTACAATAATTATTATGATATTTTAAATATATTTTGATGTTGTAGATATTTGTAAAGGGTTTTTTTATGTATTTGGTGGATGAGTGAAAGTAGCTTAATGGATAATAAGTAAATAGAGTATTGCACATTACAGTTCATTAGTTGTACTCTCTTAACTATGGAAGGAGATTGCTTCAATGTTGATATGAAAAACAAAAGCACTGTAGGAAGAGGAGGAGATTTCTGGCATTAATTTCAATGGGAATAAGGTGGGTTTAAAGACTTTTGGTAGGAGAAGGCAGAACATTATGGGGACTACTGCAGTAAGCAAAGTGTGTGTAACCACCCAAGAGTTCACTGGCACAGGAATGGTTTGTTCTGTGGCTCTTGGTCTGGTGACAATTCTTGGCTTAAGTTAGCAGTGTGGATACAGCCTCAGAGACTCAGAGTTTTTATACACAGACTTGCAGATAGGGAATTTCCCTGATCCACAGATCATTCAGAGCTAATTCTAGGGTGCTAAACAGCCTGTTGTTAACAGACTGTTTTATGGGTTTCTGTGGTGCCTTAGTACAGATGAAAAACTTTCTATTAAGACAAAATGCTCCATTTTTGCATACTGAGTCATTACAATATTCCTCTTCCTTCCACTTCTGCTTTAAAAAAGTAGCACTGCTGGTGGCAAAGCCCAAAAACCTTACTCAGCACACCTTTACTTACAGCTTACTTGCACTGAAGAGGTTTGAGGACTGCAATATGCAGTAAGTGCTGGCAAGGGTGCAGCAGGCTAAACAGCACTTTATTTAACTAAAGAACTAAGCTTGAAATCAATTAAAACTCAATTGTATACAGCAACTGGGGAAAAAATAGATTCTGTTCTCGCTATACTCCTACTTCTTTTGCACATTAAATTCTTTACTGATTTACAGTCAGTTCTAAACTTATTCTTTCTTGATCAGTGTGGCCCAAATATGGGCTCAGATAAATAACAGACTATAAAAAAGGAAAAAAAATAGGAAGGGTGACAAATGATTCGCTTGATTGAATGGTAACTATTTTCTGACCTTAAGCAGAAGGATCATGGTCAGAAGCAGGTACACTCAGAAGAGGAATTATTCGAATATACTTTGATTAACTTTGCCCATGACAAGTATCATTTATAGAAACAATCCTGTCTGGGCAGAAAAATAGATAAAATTACCTAATAGGTCTTTTCCATCTCTTACTCCAATTGTTCTGCTATTACATAAAATACATTAAAAATAAATCTGGATAACATACTGGAACAGCTCCAAACAAGCCATTTCAATCTCTGAAGAACAAAATAAATATGTAATTTAAATACAGCCTAAAAATATATTTACCTATACATCTGCTTTCATTCTTCCATTGGAGATTACAAAATGAATCTTTATAAAAGAACTTCTCTAAATAATGTCAAATCTCCAACTGAAGCCAGAGGAAAGACTGAGGCTTTGTCCTTAGAGCATATTGCCTTATTTTCAAGACTCACAAGGGCAAGTTTTGAAAGTAGGACTAGTCTTAAATTGTTGATAACTTTCAACAGGAATCGCTTTGGTCATAATACCATGCTCAGCTTTGAAAAATACAAATACTCATTATTTTAAACTAGAGTCAGATGCAAGTATTCTGTTGAAAAATTAAACACTATGCGCATTAACTTTTGAAAAACAAATTAATCAAATCTCCACTTGAAACCATTTCTTGATGAACTTAAAGACTATTCATGTACCCTGGTTATTTCTATTATAAGTGGGACTAACCTGTCACAATGAGTTATTGAAGGAGGACATCTACAAAGCTTGTCAATGAACTTGCAGTACCAAATTTCATGTGCAAAAGACACCAGACTGATTGCAACCATCCCTCTTCAGGGTCCTTTTGGGCATTTCCAAAGCCATGTGCAAGATATACGTAATTTAAAAATACTAAACAGCTACTGGTTCATAAAACACAACACGTAGCTACAGGCACAAGCTGCTAGACACTAAATGTTCACCACCCCTGCAGTAAATGCAATGAATATTTCACCAATTTTTCAGTGATCAGGTGGAGAAGAGTGAGCCTTCTTTGCTCCTTGAATCAAGCTGAGCCTTGACATTGCTGGGCTGCTCTCTGCCTAATCCTTATTTTTTCCTTTAACGCTTTGGTAACTTTTTCTGATAGCATATTTCCTGCTGAACGCTCAAGCTGCTCACAATCCTCTGCTTGTCATGTTTACCTGTCTTTTGTTTTACCTTCCTGTCATGCAGCATCCCCAGCCAGAAACCAAGTCACACCTGCTTGCTCACTCCCCCACCAGTGGGAGTGGGGAGAAAATGAGAAGAGTGAGTGGGAAAACTCACACGTCAAGATAAAGACAATTTGATAAGTAAAGGAAAAGCTGGGTGTGCAAGCAAGAATAACAAAGAATTAACTCACTGCTTAATGGGCAGGGGTTCAGTCATTCCCAGGAAAGCAGGACCCCATCACACTTCATGGTTATTTGGGAAGATAAATTCCATCACTCCAAACATCTCTCCCTTCCTTCTTCTTCCCTACACTTTATATACTGAGCATGATGTCATATGGTCTGGAGTATCCCTTTGGTCAGTTGGGGTCACCTGTCCTGGCTGTGTCTCCTCCCACCCTCCCATGCACACCCAGACCCCTCATCCACATGGCAGTACAGAAATCAGAAAAGGCTTTGGCTCTCAGGGAGCCCTGCTCAGCAATAACCAAAACATCTCTGTATCATCAAGTGTTTAGCACAAATCCAAAACACAGCCCCATACCAGTCACTGTGAAGAAAATTAACTCTACCCCACCCAAAACCAGCACACTTCTTTATCTTGTGTGGATCTAACATGTACTTTCTCACAGTTCTGTGCTACAATTTAGCTATTTTGCTAGAAGTCTGAGTCAAGAACTTGCAGCTGTGCTGTATCCCAACTAGAACTTGGGTCCACACTGACAGTAGACCATATTCAGGCATGTCTCTGCCTCGATTTTGCAGAAGTCTTAGAAACATGATACAGAGATATCCAAGCTGGTCAAGCAGGAAATCAGCACAGGTATAACAGGTTTCACTGACTCATTGTTCCTCATGCCTTAGGAAAACCATAGCTATTCTGCCGTAAAATACATCTGAGCTATTAAACCTTGTCATACCCAATTTCACTCTACCATGCAGTCAATTCATATGTTTCTGAATCTCCAACACTGTTAATCCACAGCCTGGCTAATTGAAAGAGGCATATTTGATTGTATTATGATTATGAAAGCCCTAGTATTTTATGTGATAATTCTTGAAGAAAGGACTTTAGTCTTTGTTACTTAATATTTAATATGTGGAAAGGACAGGAGTCAACAACTGGGGGCCAAACTACAGGCTACCTCTTAGAAATGTACCATGTCTCTGAAAAATTGCCTCAAATCATGAAGAAATACCCTTCACCTATTAAGCTCTAATAATTTTTTGATTCTTCACAATGCTAAGGAGCTATTATTGTAAATTGGAATATTCATTTCTAATTTAAACATTTCTAACTTGTTGTGCTGTGTATGACATACCATTTCAAATCATATTTAATTATCAACTCCTAAATAAAAGAAAGGAATGAAAGATTATGAAAACTGCACAGACAATCTATCTGTTGATTGCTGGGTCTTATTATGATTTTATCTATCAGATTAAAGGGCTTCTTCACTGTATTTTTATTAATCAATTTTGAGAAAGAGAAAAGGAGAACTAATAACCACAAGCTTAATTAGCCAGCTTCTTTTGTAAATATTGGAAGAAGAGCTCAAAAATATAGGGTAAAAATTGTAAACTATGCATTCTCTTAGTCTATTAGAGGAAATATACAAAGATGAAAACATAATTAGTGATGCAGACTCAGAATTTGTATTGGAATGCATTTGTAACAGCAAGCAAGTCTGTCTGACAAAAGTAGGACATTGACATGATTGTGTAACTGGAAACAAAATCCACAGGCCTCTTCTGGTGGAGAAGTGTCAGAGCAGGATTCATTAATGTTCTTTGTTTTGCTCCTTTCTAGGGTGAAACAAAGTAATCTATCCTGTAGATATGTTAGTCTCATGTTGCTTTTAGGCATTTATATTTTAAGACTTCCCTATTTTTACAACAAAAACATATGCAATGCACACCTTCCTGTCCATCTGCCCTGTTCTCTTATGAAGAGACTTATTGGGAGTCACTCTTTATGTAAGGATAGAAGAACTTGGTAAAAGAGTATTTCTTTTTATTAAAAAGATCAGTTCTAACTTTAGCTTTATGTTCTTTAGAATATATGGCAGCTGAAAGAATGAATTAGAAATAGAAAAAGAATGAAGGCTAATCCTCAATTTAGCAGCATGAGTTAAAAGGATCACTTTCAAGGCCTGCTCCTTTTCATTCCAAAAATCTTAATAGCAGCATCTCTTTCTCGGTGTGATCCTTCTTATCATTCAATACAGGAGAGATTTTTTAAGAAGAAGAAACAGATATGAGAGCTTCAGTAAAGTTATCAAAGAGCATGGTGTTGTCATACAAACTACAAGAAAAAGACCTCTTCATACAGATCTGTCTATGAAGAAATCAGAATTTTAACGGCAGTTATGGGCTATTGTTTGTTCCAGGCCTAATTAACTTAGAGAAAAGGTCTGTTTAGGGTTGATTTTAAATCATATATTTATATATAAGTATAGTTTCCTGTGCCCCTTTTTACTTTCTTCCTTTTTGAATTTCATAAAACATCCGGCAGCCTCCAGATCTGCTGCTCTTGTGCTCATGGCCAAGCATTTATTTCAGAGTAACAGCTGGCAGACACAGAGCTCTGCTGCCAGCAGGTCCCTCCCTCCTTCCCTCTGTGTCAATGAACTCCAGTATCTGAAGAACAGTGGTAGCAATGCTCTCAAGAGAGTTTTGGAGTGGTTTTAATTATTCAGTTGTGCTCTGGTGTTAGAAGTGATTCAGATGTCCTACTAACTAATCTTACATTTCCATTCCATGTAACTTCAAGGCCCTGTCAATTTCCTTCAGTTCCCCAAGATTTCATTTTCACATTACATTTTTGTCACCTAACAAATGCCATTGGAAGCTTTGGCAATTTTCTTTAGCAAATCTTATTTTAGTGAAAAGTAGAGGAAGCATGGAACAAGATTTCCCCAGACAACTAAGGCAATAAAAATAGAATATATGTCTTTAAAGAGAATTTCATTCTGATTTCCAATAAAAGAGACAAATTCACCTTTCTCTTCTTCTTTCTTTTTCCTCCCCCCTCCCCAAGTTTAATAGAAGTTATGGTATTGTGGTTTCAAATAACATCAGAGGATCTAATTATTCTTGTTAAGAATCATGAAATACTTCTAAGCAGTACGGTATTACATACCACTTCAAATCACATTTAATTATTATCTCCTAAATAAAAGGAAGGAATGAAAACTTATGAAGACTGCACAGGCAATTTATTCTAATTCACTGCCTAAACCTTGAGCTGCTAATTTGATTATGAATTGAAACATTTGCGGGGACTAGTAATTCCATTGCAATCTTCATTTCAAATACTCCAACTGGTGGCTCTACTTCTCTTAATAACCTTCTGCAGAAAGTACCAGATTCCTTTGGGGGTTTTTCGTTACTTTTCCCTTTAACAAAGTGAAGAATACTTTCTGACCTCAAGTCTGAAGTTAACATGATAGCAGATGAGAATGCTGAGATCACAGCCGTGGGTTCATTTCCTTCCACTGAGTGAATTTCTTCATTTTAGATGGGTACAGGACCAGGGAAGAATTACTACAGGCAGAAAGTGTATTATTGGCAGGATCATTTGTATATGCTTCTGAGCATCTGAAATTAAATTAACTCTGATTGTCTCTATAAATGCTTCGTAACTTCCCAGCTTGGCTTTGTGACAGAATTCGAAGGAATGGGGTTTTATTTCTTTTTTCTTTTTTTTCCCATGGTAGATCAATATTATATTTTCCACTTAATTTTTAAACCTCTTCCCATACTTTTCTTTAAACTGACTGCCAAAGGGGTAAAATACTGGGATGGAAATATTCAGGAGTTACAGGGTAAGAGATAATATGCTTTTGTCCTGTCTACTCAAAGCCTAGGGAATAATTGAAAAATTTGAATTCGATAAAAGTGCGTATAATTGAAAGATGTTGCTCACTTCTCCAGTGCAGTTTTGTTAGTTTACTAAGAGCCTTGTATAACCAAGATACCCCTGCAAGTTTAGAGTACTTTACTGTGACACCTGTTTGACATACATGGTACCTGTACTGGTGTTTTATGAAGGACATACAAATGCAACAACATGGCAAGTTAATTTTTATTCTTTCAGTGCAGCAGACTCTGCCTAGGGTAAAACAGGGACACATTTTCCTGTATTCTAATGAAGAGCTTCTATGGTTACATGGAAATTTTCTGCTCTTTTCTGTGATGTAGACCTGACAGGCATTACTGTGTCTTTCAGAACTCTTTATATGCTGGCTACTTTGAATGTTAAGGTAAAAAATTTATGTCACTTGAAAAATATCCAAACAACTGAACTGGTAATGTCATAAACAAGAGGAGCACTTTCGACCATATTGACTTATAGTATATCAGCCCAAATGAAAACAGCAAGTTTTGAATATTTATCTGAAGAAAATTGTCAGGTAGTGATGTTTTTCATAAGACTTTTGGCTGGGACCTGTAATTTGTGTCCTCTCTATGATGGGTTTGTCCCTTCTCTCTGTGGCTTCTTTTTAATATGAAGGACGTTGCACAAATCCAGTCAATTTCTGCTTTCTCAGGATACAGAGGGAAGTAAGAATCAATAATCTGTTAAATCACATATCTAGGTGTGGTTTCTTTTTGGTTATTGAGATCCGTGCTCATGGCATGTAGAAGAAGCTTCCATAAAAAAAACATACTAAGGAAATGTCCTGGACCATGCTGTAAAGAGATCTCTGCCGAGAAGACTGTACTACCCAGCTCCAGCTTTCTCAGACTATTTCTGTGGCACTGCACCATTGTTAATAAGCCATACAGATTAACATAGGGCTGACTCTTCATAGCTCAGGCACAGTTCTCCACAAGTGCTACTAAACTGCTTTTAGGGGTCCAAATCTGTCCAGGTTCCCTTCCCAGTCTCCATTTTTGACAATGATCGCACAGAAAAGATCAAAAACTTTGTAACCAACAACCAAAATTGAGAGTGCCACGCAAATGCCCTAAACGGACACCCTTTGCTTGTTTTCTGCTTGGCTCCATGAATCTTGCAATATGTTCAGCCCACAGGCAGTCAGTCCATTGCTTGAGGTGTTCTCTATTATTAATCATCATTATAAGATATAAATCTCCCCAAATCTTTAGAGAAACCTTTATCTTTAAACTTGGTTTTGAGAACCAAAAAAATAGTAACAGAGTATGTCATTTCACTCCTGGGCACATAAATCACCGCTGAATCTATATTAATATGTGTCTTGAACTGGTTTCTGTTAAGCATTCTGCCAAAGATTAAGGCATGGCAGAGTTTCACAGTACAGTTTTTTGAGGATGAAGCAGACTCAGATTTCATGCATTTTCAATAGCTGGTCTGCCTGAAAAGCTTATCAGATTGTTTTTCTTTCCAAAACAGAGTTTTCACTTCTGGTTGCACTGTAGAGCCAGAGGAGTTACCGAGCTGGATTCTGTTCTGTCTCACTTGTAAAGCCCTGCTGTTACTACAGGACTGCTCACTCTAACGTCTCTTAATTGTAAATATTTATTTTCAAGTAGCTCATAGAATTTCATGAAAGAAGGAAGCAATAGAAATTGAATTCATCAAAATGAATGCTGTTCAACTCTTTCTGCTGTTGTTTGGTGAATTTTTATTACTGAACGGTTGAGCACTTAACTTTAGTTCACAATTACTCTTTTTAGATCTGTAACTGCTTTTTCTGCTGGGATCTATTTGAAATGCCTTAGTAGCCTTAATGCTGCTGCAACCTGGACTATTATCTTCAGTTTGCCATACCTGAGTTCCTCTTACTGCTGAAAAATATAAGGATAAATAAAAAGTGACATTGATCATTGTCTCTCTGGGTTAAATATGAAGAGAACAGGCAAGTTGATGGTGTTGATGGTCTCCACTGATAGGCAAGGAAGGGCTTACTCTAGTACTAAAGTAGATATTACTAAGATTGTAGCATTATCTTTTACTGGTTGTTTTGGTACCACTTAAGTGCTTTGAACAGAAAATAGCATTGACTGTGGGAGCAAGACATGTTGGCCTGAAATACTTGAGCTTACATTGTTAATCTGAAAAGCTGCTACAACCACAAATTGCACTGGATGAAGCAAGTTCTGAAGTACCCTGAAGCCTTGAATAAGAGAGGCAAATAGTCACAGTCCACAGTGGGGAGAGGCCTATATATGCATATATAAATAGATATATAATAATATATATATATCTGTTCACGTGAAATATCCCTGCTGTTCCAGCCTGCAAATTCAGTGCTTGCTTCTTGCTTCCATCATAACCATTTTATTAATGGGTTAATGGAGTTTTTTGATGGAAATGAAATTATTGAAATTGATAAGGGGAAGGAAAGGGTGCCTCCTCTACCCTGGTCATTCAAAATCTAATAGTCTCTTGTGGATGCTATCTTCATTTACCACCAACAGTTAAATTAATCTTAATTAGACTTATTTATTAGGAGATTTGAGTATATGTATTTAGCTCTGAAGATTTTCTGGTGCAGTCCAAACAGACTGGAGAAGAAGTGAAATCCATTAAATGACGTAGGGAAGTAGGAAATGAAGATTGTTTCAGCAGGATGCAGGCAATGTGTGATCCTAGACATGCATTGCACCTTTAAATCGTTACTATTTCTAGCAAACCAGTTGAAATACTTCTCTGAAGTCTCTCTGCAAACAGAGGCAATGCAGAGAATATATTAGACCCAGCATCTCCATGACAGTGCCTGTATTAAAAATGGATGGACAGCTTCCGAAGACCCGTTGCTTGCTGTCTCCACAGATAGGATTCAGCTAATGAAACAGCTAATTAGATTTTTGTAATCCTGTCGTCATTGTTAGAGAGTGACACTTTACTTGAATTTCTCATGTGGATCTCTTCAGTCTAGCAAGGAATACTTTTTTCAGGCCAATTTGGCTCTTGTCACTTTGCTGGAATGGCAGTTCCCTCTGTTGGTGTAATGAAATCACTGCTTTTCCAAACAGAACTGTGTCACTCAGCATTTAAATGGGAAAGAATAGGAAAATGAGGAAACGATTAGTCAAACAGGCCCTGTGTTCAAAATCCATTTCTGAAATCAAATAGTAGAATTGGATTGAGTTCATAATGGAAGAATTACTTAGGTATTATTGCAAGCTGTATTACATATTCATCGACTTGCTGAATGTGCATGGATTTGTCAGGCATTCTGCACTCCCCACTCCTCATTTCCATCTACTGCAGATGCAGTGAAGGGATAACCAAGTTAAAAGCTGTCTAAATTAAGGAGTGATTAAGACAAGTTTGGGTGGATGCTGAATGTTAATCTCACAGGCCACATTCTTCTGCAATGTAAGAGGGTGCAACTTTCACTGGTAGCTCTCTGCCTTCAGCAGTGCATCGTGATGAGACTAACATATGAGAGACTGTAGTCCTTGAAGCTTAACTGAGTTGTGTGTTGGGTTTTTTTTAAAGCTTCCTTGCTAACAGTATTTCTGCTGGTATTGATTTCTAATGGTAGCTGGGAGCTTTATTCCCTTAGAGGTTCTTGTAAAATCTCAGCAATTAGAGAAACAAAATTGCACTGACCAGAAAAGTTGTATTAATTGGTAACTCAATATAGTTTGACCCAGATCATACGCATTTCTGCCTGGATGGTCCCCTGCCATCGGTGGGCTTCTGAGCTCTGCCTGCAACAAGCTCACTGAGCAGCTCAAATTATACTCCAAAAAGTCTTTGCAATAAGAGTCCTTACATTTATTTTGTTAAAATAACAAAGATGAGTGAATCAGTGTGCAAATTGCTAACCTTCAGAGCAGGTACAGTTTGTTGAACAACCTTGTGATGTCAAACATGTTTTCCAGATTTATATGATATAATAAATACTGTACTGTAACTCAAATATTGGTGTGAATCTATATAGCAAATGACCTGCACAACTGACTGGATTACAGAATTACTTGATAAAGTACCTTTTCCTCTGATATTCTCTTAATATTGACACCACAAGCATTTTTGGTGTAACTACATAAGCAATATATATAAAAGCCCCATATTTCTTTAACACATGCACATGCAGAATCTCAAGAATTTAATGAATAGACTGACTCATGGCATCTTTGTTGCAGTAGATGCCATCTCCAGAGTGTTCTTAGGCAAAGTTCAGCAAAGAACGTTAAGTCTTGAGTGAAGTCAGAGGCCAATCAGGATTAGAAAATGGATCTCCAAACTGAGCTTCAGTTGGCAGTGAATCTGTCTTCCAGGTTGCTTTTCATGCTAAGTGTGTTGGATTACTTTGATTTTTTTTTTGTCCTTGAATCAGAAGAGCTGTGGTTTTCAGGAATCTGGGTCTGATGTTGAAGTAGCGATACTATTCCCTTCAGTTCTTATTTTAAGTGAGAAGACAACAATTTTCTGTGATCAGATATGAAGCCCAGAATCAGTATCCTTAAAAAGAGAGCAACAGAGAAAAGGCTAATTGCAAAGGATGCTTGAAAAATGTTTCAAATTTTTCACAGCTGATTCCATTTCTGTAAAATTTCATTAAATTTTAGCTCTACTTTTCATGAATTTTCTTTTCTATTGCCATTCCTTGTCCATCTTATGTATATTTAGAACTCAGCTGGATGACTGACTTGGTTTCTTCAGATGCTGTCATCCACATTTTGCATAACTGAGATGTTCAGAATACATCTGAAATGGACTAAATTATATGTCCCATAACTGCTTTCAGAGCTTTGTTGAAAGCTGTTGTTATTTTTTATGGATTTTTAAATGTTTAAATATTATACTTAGAGTATATGTCTGAGATTTTTGTTCCTGTTTTTTTAGTTTCTTTTGCTTTTATAAGTTGTTGAGAACTTTTTTAGAAAAAGATTTGTGAAAATAGAACAGCATTTGCTTCTACAAGAAAAATTGGCAATTTTTAATCATAATCTTTAAGTGCTTGCTTTGAAATAAAAATGTTTTTTCATACTGGAAAATTTTGTTTCTTATTTCTGTTGCTGATATTGAAATACTTTTCTTTCTGAAAATAAGACTGGCTTAAATAGAGAACAATGAATTTCTTCAAAGTACTTAAGATCTGTCCTGACCTAAAGGGGCTATTTTTATCATATATAGGTCATGTCAATTCTTAAAGATGCTAAAAAAGGCAATTTCTATACTTTTTTCTGGCAGTTTTGGTCCATTTTTAGAAAGATGGGCATTCGTCTAGGAAGAATTGGAAGAAAAGATATTTTTACATTCTTCTTGAGTTTTGAGGTATTAATGAGTTTGATCATTACAGAAACAAAGTCAGTCTTCCTTGTAACATAATTTTAATTTAAAACCCTCTGAGTCATCTAGTCCTTCTGTGTAGCTATTCATTATTAGTGCTAATTGCCTGAAAAGGAAGCTGTTTGTCTGCTCCTGCTGCTTATTCTCCGCCAGAAAGCATAATCCTTTGTTTGTGGACAGCACAATTAGCAGCTTTGGAGATCATAATTATTTCATACCTGGGGCTGGGAAGAAACCTGGGGGAGAGATACTCTTAAGCTTTGTCTGAAAATTTTGAGTTTACTTAGAGTTACTTTTCAAAGTTTCAGTTGTCTGAGACATAAGTATATCTGTAGAATGTTCAGAGTATGTGTGAGGACGGATTGCTGGAATATGTGTATGGAACTGTGCTGATCTATTCATAGTACACAAAGCAAAGCACAGCAATGACAAAAAGAAACCCAAAATAATGACACACAGAGCTAGAAGCTGCAGCACAAAAGTAAAGACAGGGACAGCATATTATCTTAAAATGATTTTTTTAACTGACTGACTATCTATCAAAAAATAGATAAAACAAATAAATATCAAAAAACTGACTGGCAAATCTATCAAAATAGATTTGATATTCCTGTGTACCTCATCAAAATTACATGAGCTACCCTGACTGAGAAGCCTGGGAAAGAAAGAACCAAATCCCCAGTTACTTGCAGACCAAGTAGTGGTAGCTTTTTCTTCCCCTCTGGTAACTTATGTTCTTTGTAAGAGGTGTTGATCTGGTATCCTTGCTCACATTTCCAGTGTAAGTGGTACGCAAAAACATGATTTTTCCAATTCATTACCTGATACAAGATCAAACAAATGTACATGCTTCAAAAGACAGGTATTATATTTTTAAATGTATAACCTATCTAACTTATCTAAAGTGGCAGGTATATTACACCTCGCATGGATCTGTTTCAGTTCAGCCAGGGCACATTTTGGTATTCCTGTTCACACTGGCTGAGGATATGCACTCTAGCAGACAGAAGCTAATGACAATTTTGGCTCTGTAATAAATCATATCTACTGTTTTAAAAAGTGATGCTAGATTTCAGTTTGTTAATTTATCAATACTTTGTATCAGCATAGATGTGTGCTCAGGGACCAGGAAATTTCTAAGATTAAAAACCAAATCATTTTAAAACAAGAACTTTCTGTCTCAGTTTAATTTTCACATCTTTGATTTTGAAAAATATCTGGTGACATTGGTGCAGGGGATGAAATTTTCTTTCCGTAGGCTCAACCAATCTGTAAGAGAGCAATCTTGATTCTACTTTGACTTCTTCATTTCTTCAGAAAAATAGCCAGCTAAATTGCAGCATTTTTATCTGTGACAGAAATTTGACAAGAATACAGAGCTCAGTTTTAAACTTTGAACTGAGTTAGTGGCTAAGAGAGCAGAGGTTCATTCACTGAAGCTGAGCATACTTGATTTTGCTGAAATGATTAATATTAAATCTCAAACTGTATTTTTCTTAACAAACTCAGTTTAAAGAAGATCAACATTAAAACAACAGTTAAGCATGTCAATTGAAACACATTAACATCCATTTTATTTTGCAGAACCACTAGCTTATTGCAATTTAATTTTATTTATAACCTATTTAATCTCAAGTAGGAAGGGCACAAGAGAGTGAGTATTTTTTACTTTTAAAAGAACCTCAAAAGTTATTTGACCTGTAAAAGCATTTAGTGGTTGCTGTTGAAATAAGAATCCATTCTATTACCAACATTACAAAACAAAGACACACTGTATATTCTAATGAGTTTTTCTAAACAAGTGATAGTAAGCACTGCTAGGGAAAGAAAATAACAGCTTCGGTGGTATGAGTACACCGCACAATTTTCAGAATGTGTAGTTTGATGTTTCCGAATAAACTGTTTCATAATGATAAATATTCTGTGCAGACCTGTACCACCTTGGTGTTCTGACTGTTCTATCACATGCCGTTACCACCAGTTGCTGCTCTTTACGTAGGTTCAGTTATTTCTTGGCTGGTCTGCTTTTTCCTTCGTATGCGGCAATCCCCAAATACGCGTGCACTAAGCAGCTATTGAGAAAATGACCTGATTTAGAGTCCAAGGCTCTAAAGGAAGTACTAGATGGAAACATTTTTTTCGTAATAAAGCCATCCATCATCCAACTCTGCAAACAGTGGAGCATGTCTTTTTATAGAAAAGTTGTCAGCATGGTGTTGCCTGGAAAGCAGATCTGTTGTGATCCCGTGCTCCTGAAAGCTAGGTCTGGAGAACAGTTTTGCTTATTGACGTTGCTTAGTGTCCTGGAATATCCTTGCGAAAGTATTACTTGTGATAGGAAAGATGTGTGCTAATGTCTTTACAAACAATTTCATGGGTGAGGTTACGGGTGTTAACGTCCTTGAAATAGGTCTTAATGTCTCTACCAGCCTCAAGCAGCAGGTTTATTACAGAGCCCCGACAGCCTGACTCCTGAAACAGACAAATGGGTCCTCACAAGCCTGACTTTTTGAGCTTTGGGGGAAAATGACATGTTTAAGGCGTGGTAGGAGTTTCGGGAAGGCTGTACCTTCCAGTGCCTCAGCCAAAGGGTAGGGAAGAGGGCAAGGTGCTGCCGGGAGTTTATAAAAGGAGGTTGCGCCCTCTGAAAACCCCGCAGGCGTGTACCCCAGTGGACTCTCTCCCTTTATTCGAATAAAGTTGCAGGACTCCTCTGTCTCCTTTATGGACACTGGCTTTTCATAGTGTGATGTTCCGCACACTTAGAAGCACAAATGTAAAATGGAGGGAGACAAGTCCTGGGATCTCATGGTCTCTAGTGGTTATTTCACAGAAAGATAGGGATAAACATAAGTCAGCCTTCTCCTTTGTTTTCTAACATTTATTTACTATGAAAGAGATTTAATATAACATTTAATGGCTACTGACGTCCTTCAGCAACCAAAGTCACTTTACACATCAGCTTGGTCAAGGAAAAGCTTAGTCCAAAAGTCAGCAGTGCTTCAAAGCAGAAATACTGAAACCCTGATAGTGTGTGTGTCATCATTTCTGCTAAAGTCCTTATGGGACTGCTACAGCCATTAATTTAAAAAAAATAAATTAAGAGAGGGGTCCAGTGCTGAGGAATACCCCTGCTGCGGGCAGCTCGGTTTGCAGGCTGCAGACTGGGATGCAGGTGGAGCTCTGGGTGGGAGCCCGAGACGAGAGGCCGTGAATTGCCTGTCCTTTGCATAACAAAGGGCACGACGAGGGTGGTGCCAGCCAGGGGAATGGACACTGGGAGACACAGCAGTAGCCATGAACTGCCAACCTTTTGGGTAACAAAAGGCAGCAAGAGCGGTGGTGCCATCCAAGGCGGATGGACTCTGGAGGATGCGGCGGGAGCGGAGGGCTCGGGACAGCCGGACCTCTGCGCAGTTGGACTGTGAGTCCATAAAAGCCGGGGGACCTTTGCTGGGCTCTCTCCTCGGAGGCACAGTCCGGGCTGTCCCAGTGGCCCTGCGCCGGGACAAAATGGCTTTGAGGAACGAGACAGCGAGCTGAGCTGCGGGAAAGCCGGGAGAGCCGGTGAGTGACCCTGGTCCGACCGTGCGGGGTGTGCGGGGTGTGCGGGGTGTGCGGGGAGCCGGGAGCGACTCCCGAGGGGTCACTGGGGCCGCAGCTGCCAGGGCGCTCCCGCACCTCCCTGCCATCAGGAATGATGCCTGGAAATTACAGTCTTGTAGAAACCGCCTCAGGCCCCGTCACCCAAAGTGCGCCTGCTGATCTTCCGTGGGGCTGGCTTCACCCTTTTCAACCCCTGGTAGAACGTGTTTCAGAGAAATAGACTTTGTTTTCTTTTTGTATATTCTGCAGGGGAAAAAAGCCCAAACCCACAGGTCTATTTCCCCCATCTCTTATTAAAAAAAAAAAAAATGTTTAAAGGTGTCTAATTTAAGTTGAGAAAAACACCCAACTATCTCATGGAACACTGTATCATTCTGCTGATCTTGTTACGCATGAATCCCTATATTTTTATTTGGAGCCTTTACTTACGTGTTAGTATATTTACTGAACACATCATCTTTCCTTCCCTTGACATTGCTCAGAATATCTCCGAGGAACAACAGGCTGTTTACTTAGCACCTTTTAAAGTCAAATGGTTAAACAACTGGCTTTCTGTTCCTTCTGGAAATGGACTTTACTAGGAAAAGGGAAAATTTTGCTTTGCATCTCAACAGAGGAAGTTTTATATAGATATAATTTCTAATAACCTGGGCCCTCAGTATTGGCCAACATTTCACAAGACAGTTTAAAATTTCAGCAGAACAATGTAGTCTGAAAGTGACTATTCAGTGAAGCTGTGAAACTGGGTAGTGCATATAGAAATGTGATTTACGCTTGGAATTGCTGATGGTAAAGCAGATGATGGTGTTTGTTGAGTAACTAAAGGCACTTAATGCAATGCAGACACTGAACAAAGACAGGAAGAGCACAGTGGAATAGTCCATTGGAAAAGTGGTGTCTTATCATGGTGCAGGCAGCACGTTTGCTGTTCCTGTGCAGTGAAAATGAATGTTGTAGGGAACTGAAAATGGTTTAACAAACAATTGTGTTCAGACTGCGGAAGAAAGCTGCTCTTCTTTTCTGGCTTGAACTACGAAAGAATTGTTTTCATTTTGCTACTCTTAATGCTCATACAACCCACTGTTAATATGGCATATCTTACACAGGTAAGATGTCTGTCTTACAGGGGAGCTGTCAATTCCTTATATTGTGAGCTTATTTGAGGAAGGACTCCTGTCAAGGTTGTATCAACTGACTAATTGTTATTTTGGACAATCTGACTTACATAAATGCCTTTTGTCTGTCAAATGGATATGAAAGTCATAAAGGTATATATCAAAAATAATATTGAAAATTAAAAAAAAAGAAACTACTATAAAGGTCCTTACTATTAAATATGATCATAAAATAATAAAAATCAGTGCCTAAAATGGGACAGAGAAATCTCGAAGTAGGCTCAGTCACAAGTATGGACTTTCTTTCTTCCACACAGAGTGAACAATGCCCTCTACTGCCTGAGGTGGAAAATGGCTAAAATGCTGGAAAAGCACAACTGAAGCAGAACTGTAAAATAAGGTAAACTAGATTAATTCTTCCGGTGCTTATTGACATATCTAAGGCTCTGCCTATGGCTTGTTTGCTTACTGCAGGTCATATATGTGTATATAATGTGATGAAATATGTTTGAGGAGATAATTGCTGAGTTTCCATTACATACCTGTACTTGTGTAAATTAAGCCCATGAGTAATCTCAAAGATGTTGATGTCAATGCACTCTTCAGACTAGGTGACTGGTAGGCTGTGTGCATGTATCCATCGGTATGATCCTAAGACTGAATGGCCTTTGGTGAGAGTGGAAATTCTGTTGAGATCTACAAGTGAAACAAAGAGAACAGGAATTTTGTCTGTATTACTCTGTACCTCCCAAGGAGTTTCTGCTTCCCTGAAGTGCTTGCATAAAGAAAAGGAAAGATTTGGCAAGAGCAGCCTGAATGGGAGTTTCTGATGTGGGTGTCTCTGGGGAGTATTGCCTGATGACAGTGAAAATACCAAATATTTTCTTCTAATCATTTCAGTATTGTTTAGACCCACCACTGCATAAATCACTGCAGTAATTTGTAATGCTGATTAATGTGTGTGTTCCTTGATTCACCCAACTTGGGGCTTTCCTGATGCATAATTCTTCAGCTATTTACTTCCCAGCACTTTCTCTGCCAGTGGGGGGAACTGAAGACAACATTCCTGAACTTGTAACTGCAGTTTCACAGACTGGAATTCAGAGGTGGTGGTAAATGTGGGTTTATCCTTATTATCCTTCAGAATTCTGGAGGATAAAAAATATTGCGTCTTCTGAGCAGCAGATTTTCTAAAAATCAAAAAAAATACAGTCAATGTCTGTTTGCAAAAGTCTTTTTGTTTTTACCACTCTCACCCTCCTGCTAAATTCTTAACATGGAAGACTTTTGAGTCAGGTGTTGAGTCAGGACATTCAGTGATGCTCTGATAACTACTGTATTTTGATTCTTGCTTGATAAAGACTTGACAGTTTTCCTTTTTCTAAATATACAAATGTCTGGAGTGGCAACTAGAATGAATGAGGAGTGGGAAGAAAAAAAAAGTTTATGTGTTTTATATCTCAAAGAAAAACACTCTAAGAAATCTTTCCTGTACTTAAACCTACATTTATATTCTTACTGTGTTTCAATTTTAATAGTAAGGCATAAAACTAAATGAGTATTTTATGGATATTTGCATCAAACAAGTGTTGTGCTTCAGCTGAACATGCTTTGTCTATTTTGTAACAAATGTTTTATACCTTGGACATTTTAAAGACTGGACCACATCTTGAATCCCATTTCATTCCAAATTATTGTGTACTGTCGGTGGACAGGATGTGGGAAAGTGGATGGAATAGATGTGGGGGGGATTGCCTTGGTGTGAAACTGTCAGGGCAAGTCCTTCACTTCTTGCTTCTGCTGCGTTTTCCTACAGCAGGTGTGGGAGAACGTGTCAGGAGCACTTGCAGAAGGAATTGTTTGCTTCTGGTTTGTGTCAAACTCGTGACATTCCACGTAGACTGACAAACTCATTAAATAATTACTGCAGTTTCATTAGGGGGTTAAATTTTTCATCTGAAGTGCAGCACATTATTCAACCCTTATACCTACTGATTATAGACAGAAGGTAAATATTTAAACATCGATGCCCTGACTGTTATCTCTGTAATACAGACCAGCACACCACATCAAGCAAGGAGGACGCATGCACTGAACTGCAGGGAGATTTTTAGAGGCCAAATATGTTAACTTAAAACCTGGGAGGGGCTCTAGGGAGAAAAGCCATAGTATTTCTTGGTGCTAATGGCTTTAGGTAAGTATTGTATGTACTGAACAGACAGAATGATATTTGCCTATGTAATTTGTTGTTGCCTAGCCATGATTTTTCTGTTCATCTGTTTTTGGACTTCTTTAATTGTGGAAAACTTTCAATCTGCTTATGACAGAATTAGTCAATATTAGGGCTCTGTGTAGGCTGCATATTAATACTTAATTGCATTTTCAAAATTTTGAGAAGCATAGGGTAATTTCATATGCTGCCTGGGGAACCAAAGCCCAGTTCTTCAGTCAGTTTTTGTTTTCTGTTTTTAAAGAGATTCTTATTTTAATTTCTTATTTTTCTGATGGAATAACTAAGGGGTTTTTTAACAAAGTCCGCATGAATAACCTGCTTTAGCAAAAAATTAAACTATTTTTAAAATAAATTAATTGAAACTAGGCACAAATACTTAAAACCTAGCCTATCTTACCACTTGTTCAGGGGGTTTAACAAAAATTATGGACAAATCAATTTTTTTTTTCATTTCACATAGTATTTTTTCCAGCCACTAGTGTATGATTACCAGATGTATCAAAAAGACTTATTGATACATATATATAATTACACAAAAAGATGGAGAGTTTGGAGTTGGAAAAAAAAAGGTATTCTAAATATTAACACTGTGTTTTGCTAGGTGTTATGAGAAGAAACACATCTTATGATAATCAGTGCTCTAAAAAAAAAAGATAAAAGGAGAAAGAAGGAGATATTAAAAAAGTTATTAGAGTAAGATTGTTTAAAATTAGTCTATGCTACAACATGTACCAAGGGTATTATTAATGAGAGTGTATACTGTAGTATGCCAATATAATTTGTACTAAAAATATTATATTAGTGAAGATGCTGTAAGTACCTTGAAATTCAATACCTGAATTTATTGCCGGGAGTAAACTGTAATTTAAAGGAGATAAGCTGATGCTGGGGTCTCCATAAATGCAAAATAGAATTTTTTTCGGATCGCAGACCTGCCCATTTTATTATTCACGCACTCCCTTTGAGATGCACATTCACAGAATCTTAGACTGGCTGTGCCATCAGGGTCTGCCTGAAACGAGAGCAGTGGCAATAGCCAGTGGAGTTTGCAGGGTCTGGTAACCCCTCAGTGACGTCTCTGATTTGAGCTCCCAGTGAGCAGCACACCTCTCTAGAGAGTGTCAGGTCAGTGAAGGGAGGTCAGGGAGGTGCCTACTGCTGTCCCCTGCTGCCTTTGCTTGGCTGTGCTGGTGGCACACCGGGAGCCTCACGCAGTTCCAGCATCTCTCCCTATGCTCTCACTGTGTGCTCGCTTTTCTTCTTTAAATGTAAGCCCCTGTTGATCATAGTAGACACGTAGAGAAGAGAAAAAGTTTCTTAGTGTAGGGGATTATTAAAGTCTTGGAGATCTTTCAAGGTGAAGTTCAATTTTAATACTATGACCAAAACCTGTCACTCTAACTTGATTACCTTTCCCCTACCTGAGCGGAGGACAGAGGTTGCTGCTAAACTGGTTCTTGAAATGATTTCTTTTTGCTGGAAATTTTTGCTAGTGTGTAAATCATCAAAAGACTAAAAGAAAGAAGGAGACAGAGGGAGAAAATCACTGGAGAGAAGCCAGAGAACCTACCTAGTGCCAGTATTGCCAATTCCTTTGGGAATCTCTACTTATGTTTCTTTTCTGGATCTGAATGATTACATCTTTCTGACTGCTTGCATGGCATTTTAAACTGTTGTTCGAACCACCATTCTTTGAGAAAATCAGTTCAGCTGAGAAATAGCTTAATAACCCAGAATATCCATGTGGTTATCTGGATATAAATAAGTAGCACAAGAGAACTACCACTTGAAATCTTTGAGACCATTTTAGACAGCTCTTTCAACCTCCCTTCTATACTGCAACCACTTGCATTCATGCTCACCATATAATAATTCCCCTTTTCCATAGCACAACTGAGCACTCCAAGTTGGTTTAAATGGTTTTTTTCTATTATTAAAAAAAAATAATCTAGAAAATGATCCCAGACTTAGCTATTTTGCATCATTATTTTCTTCACTTCCACAGTTTACCCTGTACCAGGTTTGTGATGTTTTTGCATCATATTGTTAAAAGCCTGGAGGAATTTCGCACTTACTGTATTAGCCATTTCGGATGTGTTTTGTACACCTCTTTTGGTTCTCACTAGAACTGTTTAAAATGGTAGAATATTGTATTAAACTACTTCATCACCTTCAGACATCAATTTGTTCATTTGAAAATGTGTTCTTATATATTTGTGCTTTCTTTCCATGGTACAATGAATCAATGGATTTTTTTCTGGGATCAGCAGTTTCAGGAGAGTTATAATGAGCAAACCTAGAAAGAACAAATTTGTGCATTGCTGTGGCTTAGTCATAGGCAACAAAAGTCTAGTGTGACAAAAGGAAAGGACATTTCCTAAACTGAAAACACATAATAAATATAATTCCTTAGAGTTGTGGAGGGACTAACAATTCATCTTATATAGGACCACCGAGTGTTTATAAATTAATGCATTTATCATTGGTGCATTGTTTTGGTGTTTGGATCCAAATGATTGCTTGAAATAATAATGCCTTTCAGAGGTTTGGTTCAAATTTTAGAACATACTTATTTCTTATGCAGTTTTACACACTATGACCTCCACAGGAGTTTAGTTGTTCTGAGGACTGAGTAAAATCCTCAACAGAAACCTTTTAAAGTATCAATCTATGACAGATACACTTAAATCAAGTCACAGCAATAACGACTCAAAGCCAAGAGCCCAATAAAAGTGCAAGTCAGTCTGAAAATATGAAATACATATTGTACATATCTGCAAAAACAGAGGAGGTGGTGTTGTGAAGCAGAAGTACAGAGGAGATATGTCTTTTTTTCTAAGGGACATCACAGAAGATCTGGCAATTTAGATAAACTTTTCACTCATTGCAGTTACTCCTCAGGGCATTGAACTGCTGATAGCCATGATTTACCCTACAGAGCTTATTTGCTACATTTTCAGAAGTTCTATACATCTATAATTTTACTTTCCATCCATACACCTACAGAAATAATATCAATGTTATTGTTCTGTTCATAAAAATGTATGAAAGTGAACTTGTGAAAAAATCTGCTCACATGAGCAATTGTAAAGCATTCTAGCATGCACTGATAAGTACATCAGCCTATGTTATTTGGTGGTGTAAGACTTGCAAGCATGTTCTGCCTGTTCATGACAGTGTCACATTTTGAAAAATATTGTAGCCATAAACAGCCTTCAATTCTTAAGAGCAATTTAGCGAAATTTTTTTCATCGTTAACAGTAGTTTATCTGAGATACTGATCCTGATATTTTGATTACAGCATTTTCTGTGTATTACAGAAAGATCAAATATTTGTAATTGTCAGAAGGACTATGCATCTATATGCTTACATACTGTCATTTCTTCTATTCCTAATAGTTTAGTAACAGAGCACTCTTCTAAAAATTTTCAGTGGCAAAACCAGAAGCAGTGGCCAAAGCTGTTATCTGCTGCTCAAAAAAAGGCATAAGTATTAAAAATTTTAAGTAGATGAATGCTAATGGCCTGCCTCCCTTTATTTTAAATTATAGGAACTCTTTCTGGCATAATAGTACACAAGAATGCTGTGAGTACCTTTTAAACTTATTTACAATTCTGCGAGGTAAATGTTCTTCGGTTCTAATTCTATGTGAAATAGACTTCTCTGAAATATACAGAAAATTAAAACATTTTAAAAAATGTTAAAAATCAGATTAAATGTCCTATTTTTGATCCTGTAAAATAACTTTAGCTTAGAATATATGAAAGTCATTCTACTCATGAATGATGCACTGTGTATCCAAATTCTCTGTCGCAAAATCTATCCAGCAACTTAGATCAAGTACAGTGGACATATTGTTGGGGTCATATCTATATTCTTTCCTGAAAAACTGCATATAGACTATGTTATAGTAGATAGTCTTTGTCTAGAAGAAAACAGCTGGTGTCAGTTTCATCCTTTCTTTTGTTATTTGTAATGAATTCTTTGATACCTACTTTTACATTTTTGGGGACACTTAGCTGTCCTTAGATATTCTTCCAATTCCTGAAAAGTTGAAAGCACTTACAACTTTATATGACTCTATGACAACCATAGTACTTTGTATTAATCTAAAGATTTCCAGCTTTCCTTTGTAAAAACAGTAGTTCTCTAACAGCTTCCTGCAGAAGCATTTTTTTTTTAATGCATTCCAGCTTCTCTAAACATGACTTTCCACTGTCTTCTACACTTGCAAGAAAAAATATTGCTGATTTCAAGTCCTATTTCAAGGTCAGTCTTCCATTCAGAAAGACTAGAAGTAGTATTACTCATTTTGTGGGTCATGAAGTGCATGAGAGATAATACAGGCTCTTTTAAAACACACACACTCTTCTTATGTGTGTTAGATTTACTTGGAGTGTCTCTGAGTGATGCTCTTTCTTGACACAAGACAACTCAAATGTTTTATTTTTCATTGTAAGTATTCTCAATCATTTCTAGTAATATTAAATCACTAATATTTTATACTCAGTCATATTAGGAATAAGAATAAATAAGAAAACTTAGTTTTCTAAGTTACTCCCTTCTGTGTTTTTCTGTAGATTGTCATTTGGTCCTTTTAATCACTCCTTAGCTCCATGAATGTATGCTTCAGTTCTGCAACAAAAGAATTGTAGGTACTCTAACATTTTAGGACACCAGCCCCTCCCCAACCCCCCCAAAATCCCCCGGATTATTATCTGGAACCCTGTAAATAAAATAAGTAATAGCAGTTACTTGAAGTAAATTAGTGATTTTTATTTCCCTGATGATTTGCCAGTTGATTGCCAACATGGTGGAACCTGAAGGTATATTGCTATCACTCTCAATATAAACCTCAATATAAAATAGAAGTCTTTTCATAATTGTTAACTATGAACTCAACAGTGTTTAGTATCATTATTACATATGCTGCTGCATGCAGATATTAAGTGTAATATTCCATTTCAGTGAGCTGGGAAATTGCATTAATCTGCCTCATAGTTAGAGAACCTCCATGTGTATGTATCCTCTGTTGAGAATTCATCATACCTTCCCTCATTTGCTTAATACACAAGGCTAGGATCTCATTATAATTTTTATCTAGAGCGCCAGGTTTCTAGCTTTAACACTGGATGTTTCATATTCAAATATAGGCTGGAATAGCAGCTGTTCCATTAAGAAAAGAGTTAATCCAGTATACCATCAGTTGTGGATTCCTTATACTTGAACAAATTTATTTTTTATCAGTATACACAAAAAGCTCACAAAATTTCCTCTTGAATCAGAGTTGACTGAAACAAACCTACAATTCTAGCCTACTATTGTGATTTTCTGAAACAATCTTATGAAAATACAGTAATTACTTTTTCTATGCTTATGAGAACATTTGCTACCCTAATGAGGTGCCCCTTGTATGTGCCTGATACTGCATACCTGACCTTCTAAGAATTACCAGCAAGTATATGGCTATTATGAAATAAAATAAGTTAGACATAAACAGTAGCTCCTATTATTTGCAGACCAATGGACTGAAATAAAAAAAAAATCAGTGTCTGAACAAGGCTATAGAAGAGGACAACAATTCATAAGGAAACTTATTTAATTAGTGCATTTCACTAGTGAAACATTGTCAGCCACAGCAATTCCACTTACTAGGAAAATGAAATGAAATACTTACCATGACAGAACCTGATGTGAGGGACTGGATATTTGCAAAATAATGCGTGATAAATCTAAAAAACAGAAAAACAAAATAATGAGAGGATCCACAATTGCTTTCTAATCATCAAATTTAGTTAGGAATGGCAAACAGCAAAGTTGTCACCTGCCTATGCCTTGCCCTTTCATATGAGTCTAAATTTCAAGAACATAAAGTGTCAAGAAAAGCAGTCTGATACCTCTTCACACATAAGAAGTTCTTTTAGAATTACTCATTTGTTGGCAGAGCAGAATTTGCAGTGTTTTTACAAAACCAAGTGAAATAAAAAAAAGCGGCAACTAAGAGGCCCAAACTTAAAGAGGCCTCTACAAAAATTCTTCCACTTTTCAGGTGCACTTAGAACAGGAGTGTAATAAGGACTTTGGGCAAGAAGCAAATGTTGAACATGATTTTAGTGTAACCTTCAAGTCTCAGCTGACTTGAGCAGTAGCCAAAGTAAGAAAGTATTATAGTTGCAGTTATTTTTCCCAACCCAGAATGATATCCTCTCATTTGTGGTTTTAATGGAAAAGCATAACAGAAACATGAGTATAACAATCACAGACCTTTTACCTTTATTAGAAGCATACCATTTCTGAACACTCATGTTACTTACCAGGATTGTAGATAGTTTTTAATCTACCCTGCTGATGGCTCAATGGATGGCCGTAGGGTATGACAAAATCATTTAGTGTCAATATGCAATGAAATTCCACCAATTATTTGTGAAAATCACTCACTGAGTTCCTGCAGTCACTGGCAATTGTTTCACATTTTGAAACTGTTAATAAACTAACACATTTAATCACAAGTACATAACACATCTCTTTTTCATTGAGACCATATCTAATCTGACTTTCCATCACACATATTTAGGAATTCTTTGGATTACATAGGTTGGATAGCACTAAAATAATTAATATAATACAGAACTGTTCCTGCTGAGTGACATCACATTTTGTGCTTCAGAAATAAAGCATTAAAGCTAAATATGAAGTTCCTGGCACAACAACACAGAGAGTTTCTCTACAAAGTAACTATGTGTCAATGACTTTTCCACAGGATTCTGGCACAGAGAGCATCTTTCTCTCTTTTGGGTTAATTCTGGCCAAACTCAGCACAGCAGCACAAGGTGTGGGCTTTGCAACCAATATGTCGATTCACTACATGTGGGAGAATGTGCTTTGCCCTTCTACCTTTCCCTACTATCTGATAGAATAAAGGCAAAAGAAAAAGCTTGAGGAGGTAATATCAATATTCACTCACAGAGAGAGATTCTGTGAAGAATAATCAGAAATAGTGTAAAGTAGCATTAAACCTTTATTGATTTACGCATGGAAGATAATAGTTCTCTTTGAATACTTCTGTGAAAAAAATAGAGTTGCAAGTTTCTAAAGTGTCTTTATTAATACAAGTTTAGAATTGCTGCGGCAAAGTTAAACTATTTCGTAAGTAAGCTGTAAAAGTGGTTAGAGGTATGAAGAAATGTAATTAAAGGTGAAGCTGTAGACAGGCGAGCAGTAGAAGATGCTAAGTTGATAGATACACCACATTTTAGGATGCACACTTGAATAAGGATATTTTCATTGCAACAAAAGGAATGATAGGTAGGAAGAGAAGAATTAAAATACAAAGGAAATGTTCTATTAACTAGGATAACAGTTTATATGACATGTCTTGGGAAAGGGTGAATTTAGCATTTGGTACATTTAAGATAGCTTGGTAAATAAAAAATGTCCAATAACAGAAATTCTGGCATTGAAAGGAAATGCTTTACATAAGCTAATTGCCTTTCTCATCTTTTGAGTATTTAGCTCTATTTCTCACTTGAACTGGCTAGTTTGGACAGACTGCGATCATTTCTATATTTGCTCATCTGGTTTTAGCTTTGACCATCTCTAAACTGTGTCAGCAGAAGCAGTACTGTCAAAGAAATACTCCATCCTTAAGTTGTAATTTTAGATTGTGAATGATCAAACTGGAGTTGAGTTTTTCTCGAGCTTTTCAATATAGCAGCTGGGCCTGCTTCTGTGGTGCCTTTTAGACTGCTCACTGTGGATAGAAGATAGTGCAAGGTGTGAGTATGTGGCTTAGCCATGCAAGGCAAGGCACTGTCTGATTGCTGGGGTACTCATCTGTCACTAGTTAGATGAAAACCATGGTGTCTACTCAGCAAGCAACTTTCCACTTACGAACAGGAGGCATGCAAAATCTAAAGTGTATTTCCCAGCAAATATATGATGGATTGGAAGATTATCATACTCTGAATACTTCCTAGAGACATCTATTTTACTAGAAGCAAATATCTGTCTAGCAATTATCTGCTGTCACTATTTGCTACAGTCTTGACAGCTCTCCCATACTAAGCAAAGTCAAAATAAATAATTAGTATCAAAGATTTTCCTCAAAGTTTCCTATGAAAAGTACTATCAATGCAGAATGAACATTTTTACATTTTGACGGCTGCATCTTGGCTTGTGCTGGAAGGCATGCTCCTTGCATGAAGCATTCGGGTCATGTATACATATAATTTCCTAACCCTGCAGTGCCATTTGGAGCAATGGCACTTGCAAGGGAAGCTGGAATATTTTATATGTGTAAGTTTCTTAAAGTGGGTGCTGCATGCAAACTTGATGCTGTCTGGTCACATAAAAGGAAACTTGGTTAACTACCAAAAAGATCTCGGAGGACTTATCACAAAGTACAGAGTTGGTACTTCTAGCACATTCCTAACTGGTCTAAATTCAGTGGAAGCAATTCTAATTGCATACAAAACTCTGATAATCATCCTGTGTGATATAGCTGGTTTGTCTTATGTTTTACTTATTGTTTATGTTTAGGAAGATTTTTTTTGGATTTTGATTTTTCTTAATCCATGTCTTTATGAGTACCAAAAGCATGTTTGTTTTCAAAGACATATGCCTGAAGTGTTTGCTTTTCCAGAATGTCCTTGGATTCTGGCAACCCCAAAGGTGAGCAGACAGAAAATCAGGCAGTTTGTTGTTTGCAGCCTTTCTGCATTTACTCAGTAATTCATCAAAAACAATCTGTCTTTGCAAAATGCTTCTGTTTGGCAAATGAGCATTCTGTGACAAAGGCTTGGTTTAATCAGAAGAATCCTGTTTAGTTCTATTCATTATATGGTAGGAGAGAAACAAATCAGATGCATTTCAGTCTACTAATCAGAGAGCATGACTGAATGACTTTCAATTGCATCTCTATCCTCTTTCTCTTATTGCTGTGATTGATACCAAAATGGGAGCTATGAAGCCTGCAGACTGCATTGCAACTTTTCATATTGGCAGCTGTCGAACACTCATTTTCAAAATTAGCACTATGTATTTAACACCTCATGCGTGAAGCACCATCCTCTGAGCTAGTGTTGCTTGAGTGTGCTTTGGAGGCACCATTTGCAGGTCACTTAAATTTCAGATGATTCCTCATTATGGTTATGTTGGTTGATAGCATCTGAAGTACAGTATGAAAAATAATATATTTGTGAAGGAAATTAAGGCTTGGGTCAGGACAGTATTTAAATATGATCTTAACTTGGAAGGACTCAGGTATGGGACTGCAGATGGATAAAGGAATATGAATCTCTTCTTGAATTATTGACTGAACACTGAATACTTTATGTTCAATCAGCAAAGAAAACATCTAAATAGTGCACTGAACCTAACAAAAAGGCAGTTTGGGATACACATTTGTCCAGCTTAGGCAAAGATACTTGATATAGCCTGAGGACAGCTTTGCACAATCACATCTCTGAATAACTCCAGGGTGCAGTGCAGAAGAAACAATAAATGAAATTCCCTAGTCTTACTATATTTAAAGAAAGTAAGAAAAGTAGTATGTAGAGGAATAGCTCTGTGAAACTTGATAAATTATTGCAAGTCAAGATGTCTAATTAACACATCTTTTCCTTCAATCTAAAGCCTACTTTTTGGGTTTATGCACCAAGAAACAGTAAAAAGAGTTTTTTTCTCTTAGTTGAATTTGTGACATTTTTTCCTCATCCTTGGCTTCTAGTGAATGAAACATGAAAGAAAAGGGAAAGGAGGAGAGAAAGGGGGAGTTTGGCTTATTGCCTTTCTTTGCTTAGATCTGCAACCTAAATTTATTTCAGCTCTTGGCTGCAGCATAAAAAATAGAGAAACAGAAGATGGTTTTAGCTAAACTGTCCTCATCCTCTCTACTGAACAGTATTGGCTCCCATCTATAATTTTGACTTTATGGTAAAGCAAAGAGAGATTGTGGTAGAAGGCAATAAAAGGTATCTTCTTTTACCTACCGTGATTTTATTCCTGAGCTTGTATTCATTCCCATCTTCTAATTTTGCAACCAGAAAGTTTTAGGACTTGTCTATACTAATAAAATATATAGTGTGTGGGGGATAGGGTTAGTCACCTAATATGCCTGTATCATGGTAGAGTATTCTGGGCTGGAAGGGACCCATGAGGATCATCAAGTCCAACTCCTGGCCATGCACAGGATACCCCAATAATAACACCATGTGCCTGAGAGCATTGTCCAAACACCTCTTGTACTCTGTCAGGCTGGTGCTGTGACCACTTCCCTGGGGAGCCTGTTCCAGTGCCCAACCATCTCTGGGTGAGAAACCTTTCCCTGATACCCAGCCTAAACCTCCCCTGACTCAGCTTCATGCTGTTCCCTTGGATCCTGTCACTGGTCACCACTGAGTGACCAGACACAGAGATCAGTGTCTGTCCCTCCTCTTCCCATCATGAGGAAGTTGCAACTGCAATGAGATCTCCCCTCAGTCTCCTCTTCTCCAGGCTGGACAGACCAAGTGACCTCAGCCTCTACATATACAGCTTCCCCTCCAGGCCCTTCACCATCCTCATGTTCCTCTCTTCTGACAGGTACACTGGTATGATAGATGAGAATTCAAATATATATAATAAACATAGTGTTTAGCCGTTAAATTAAGAGATTACTTACTATTTTTCTGGAGCTCCTCCTTCGAGACATATGTAAACTTAATTTGTCTATGGTCTTCAGTAAGAGAAACTTAAATGCTTAAAATAACTAAAAAGAAAAAAGGTAGCATGGTGACTTACAAACCTCTTATGCTAAAAAATGCAGTTCTCTGGCTGATCTGGGAATCTAAAAGGAAAAATGAATTTATTTTATATCCCATGAATGGGAAAGTTCATTAAACTTCAGGCTTCTCGGGAAACAGTTTAGTATTGATTGTGTATAAGACCAGAGGGCTAAGAACTGGAAGGCTTGGCAACTGTTTTAAATTCTCACACAAATTTGCCCTGTGACCCTGGAAAAATAAATTAATTTACATTTTTATAGCTCAAATCAAGTCATTTTTTAAAAGTCACTCACTTGAAAAGAAAAATAATTTAATTTCTTGATCTTTTGAGTTTAAGTATATCTGGCTAATGTGGATGAGAATTGCTACTGCTGGTTTTTCTCTGTGAAAATAAATTCTATTTATCACAAACTTAAATATAGATAGACATATCATTATAATGCCTTAGACTTCAAACCATGGAAAGTATGTCATTGCTAGCTAACTGCTTTTTATTTAAGACTGAATACCCTGGATTTTTTTTTTAAATCTTGATATTAAACACTTTCCTCAAACAGAATGTTAGTAAAGGTTTTCTGACATTTTCAGAAATTACTACAGCTGTCTTAATTAATTTTTCTGAGACTAGAAGCAACCTTTCTAAAATTTTTCAGCCATGTTGTGGGTTGGAACTAGATGGTCATTAAGATCCCTTCCAGCCCAAGCCATTCTATGATTTTAGCTGTCACAAAAGATTTCTGGAGCAGCTTTTGTCTTAAATAAGGCTTTGGGGTTTTTGTTTGTTTGGTTGTTTATTTGTTTGTTATTGACTCCTGGGCTCTGTAAAACAACTGACTCGTTCTCCTAGTGAAATAATTTTTAATAAATGATGAGTGTGTTCCTGGGAGATCACATGAGAGGTGATGTATTCATGTATTTTTGTGATATATCTAGACTACTATGAGCCCTAGCTTATAGCATTGTGTAAGGTCCTACAAGATATAGATGATAGAAGCTTTTGAGAAAGGTTTTCTTGCTCCTCTCTGCTTACCTTTTTCACTTTTTTATCCAGTTTTGTGGTAGGTATCATCTCTACAAAACGAAGAGGGCTTTCACTGTTTTCTTTTAAAATCTCCTCTAACAGTTAGCAGGTAAAATCTACAGAAAAACAGAAAAAAAATCTACAGAAAAACAGAAAATTTGTTTTATTGAAGGACTTTATTCTAAAATGTCAGAACAAGGAGTAAGAACCAGATCTTACAAAGTGATGGAAACCTAACTTTTGTCTCCACATGACAGCCAATGTCTTCTGCTTATATTACCCAGGAAACAGAAGTAACCTTAGCTACATAGGAAATTTTGTCCTGTTTCTTAAGAATGTTGGTGAAAATACTCCAGACAAAACCAGAAATGGCAAATCCGTGAAACACACATCCAGGCATATTGTGGTGATTGCTGTATAGGATTGCTTATTATCCACTGCTGACCAACACAGTTCTTCATATATGTGTACATAGAGTGTAGAGCCATTTCGCAATATATAGCAAAAAGAAAAATCTTCTGCTTTTAAACAACTTATAAGTGAATCATAAAAACATCTATAGATGATTTCTTTCATCCTTAGTCACATTCTTATCAAAGAAAAACTGCTATTTATGAGATAAGGATTTCAGGGAGTGGGGAGTGTTGAAAGAGCAAAGCTGTGTGGTTTTGGTATGGGTTTAAGAACAGAAGCATGAAAACAGGTGCCTCTGCTATTTTTTGGTTAATAACAATAAATGAAGAAATGTTTAAACAACAGATTGCCTAGTCCCACTGAAGGTATTACAAACTTTCTCCACTGATTTTAATGGAGCTGAGATTTTATCTGAAATGCTCAGCTTTCAAATCTTAGGATATTCTCATTGTAACTGTCACTGGTTCTTTTGTTGCACCTATCAGTCTCCTGGTACTGTTGTAACAAGTATTGCCAAACCATCAAGGTAAAAGCCCTTCTAGCATTCATAATTCCTTTAAACCTGTGCATTGTGGAGTTCATTTGGAAATGATGCCATGATAGCATGTACATTATATCAATAAGCACTAGTTAACCCCCAAGACAGCTCCCAAGATATAAACTATAAGGGTTGAAGAAATTCCAATTTTCTACCAGATTTTCCAGCTGAGGAGTTTTTTCTATTAATTTGGAAGAATGCAATTGAGATTCAACATATTTGGAGCTGAGCAGTTGTAAACTCAGGTTATTCTTGCATTCTGTCTTTAATAAAGCCTGGTTTGTCTTCAAATTTTATGTGGAATTAGTTTTGGAGCTTCAGGTAACCACTCTTTTCAATGAGAAAATTACTAACTGCTACTCCAGGCTATGTTTTATTAATTTTCTTTCCTCTGACTATAAAACAAGCATTTAATTTATTTCAGAAATTGTAGGTTCTTCAGAATTGTTGGTTCTTGTGTTTTAATTCTCCAGACAATATGATCAGCGCAGTATTGCATGTAATGTTTAGTAGCATCCTTGCGGTGTCTGCTAAAACATCCTCTCTGTATCCTCTGTAAAGCTGCTCTACATTTTGCTGCGTATCTCACTTTAGGAGTTTGTTGCATATTTACTTCATTCATTTGAACATTGTGGTATTGTTTCAGACTGGGTTTGACTACAATCGAATCAAAAGTTGTAAGTTTCCCATCATGTGTATCTGAAATAGTATAATTTGTGTAGGTATCTGCCATAGCATATTCAGCTATAGCATTTTAATTCATTTCCTTTAACCTTGGATTTACAAGCCTTGCTGCCCTCAAGATCATCCTTATGCCTTGGGTCTGTACCAGTTTCATCAGCTCTGAAGGGAAATGGCATAACTTGGGATTACGGGTTGATCTCCAATATTCCCTTTCTGTGTTTGTCCATTAATTTCACATTTTACCTTATAATTTCACATTTTACCTTATAATGTCACATATTATGAATTCTTTTTCACAATATGAAGTAATAATGCAAGCTTCTATAAGTACATATTATGTCCTGATCATTGCTTACTACTCATATAATTGAAATTCTCCATTTTGAATTGTCTTGAGCAAGAACTGTTTTGTAGAAGTTAAATTCCCTTTTTGTAGACACGTGTGCCATCACTTCAGATTTAATTACATTTATGATCAAAGCCAATCAAATTCAGCGATATTCAGCTATATCTTTAAAGTTAATAGTGCCATATTAATTTTCTATACCAGTACATTTGCCCAAGTTTTAAACAAATTATTCTTTGAGTGTTATTTTTAGAGTTCAAATCAAGTATTATCATTTGATATGGTTTCAGAGCTGAATAGCTGTTACTGTAGATTCAATTTCTACCCTTGAAAAGAAGGGTAGAAGATCAGTACCTGTTCCTCTGTTCAGTTAATCGTTCATAGCTGTAGATAGTTCGACAAATACTTGTACACTATTTTGTCCCAGGTAGATTTACAGGAAGCATGATGAGTTTTACTCTTCAAAATGTTCACTGTAGCATTCAAATTTGCTTACAGCTCAGGTTTAAACTCTGTTTGCTCCATAGACTGGATCCAATCCTAATCAAGGGGGTGTACTTCCATGGGTTTACAGTACACAGTCCAAAACAAATATCTGTTCAATAGCTATGTATGACCTGATGTTTTCAAGATTCATTTAATGTTTTTAAATTAAAAAAAAAAAATTAGTCTATTCTATCATGTTTTACATTGTAGATGCCTCATGGCAGAGATTAATTCTTGCTCGAAGTGCAAGTGTTTGAATATTACTTTTATGATTCCACTGGGGTTTTTGGGGATCTGCTGAAATGAAACTTCTGGTAACATTATTTTGTGAAACTGTAATTATTACAATTTTAAACTGAGTCCTTTTAATTTTGTAATTTTGTACTACTGAGTTCAGCAACATAGCATTATTAATTGAAATTAGGATAATTCTTGCTAATGAAGTATGAAATATCTGTAGGTCAGATTGCAATTAGCAGCTTCACTTTCTGTATTTTGTTCCAAATATAAGCCAGTTTGCTTGCTATGTTTTACTCTTTTTACATTAATTCTATTTTATCCAAATGCTGTCAATTCTCTAGCTAAGACAAATTAATTCTGAGTTGAAAGTAGTATCAAAATTCAGATTGCAAACTAATAAATTTTCATATATTCATACTGCATATGCCAATCAGAAACAAACCCTATTCTTTTGCATTCTGCACATTTGTGAAGAGATGTTTTAAACAGTGCAGAAAAAAATTTAACTTTTGTGACCTGCTTTTCATATTATATATTTGATATTAACTGTAGCAATTCTGCTTAGGAAATTATATTGTACTTATGCAGGTTAAAAAAACACGGCAGAATCAAACAATTGCACACCAGATCAACTATATCTGTCCTTAATTTCTGTTACGAGATTATTTTGTGCAAAATTTCAAGTACTATAAGCAGAATGTGCTTCAGTGCTCTAAAAATGGTGCGTGTGGTGCTTTGTGCATTTCAAAGTAGTGAACATTAACAGAAGAGAATTCCTTTTAGTCACATTTACAGGAGAACAGGGATGGTGAATGTGGCTGGGAAGTCACAGGAGGTAAAGCCAACTCATAGCCCATGGCCCAAAGGCAGCTCAGGTGGTCATTGACAAACATGGGAGCAAGTAGGACAAATCCCCAAAGCTTCATTCTTCATACCCAGACTTCCACAACTTAATAGATCACTTTCCTTCACATATAGTTGAGCCAATTTAAATTTTCTAATAGAAATTGTTGCAAAAAAAAGCAAAACAACAGCACCGCATATTAAAGTAGCCCATATCACACACACAAGTGTGATTCAGTAACTTATTTCTGTGGCTGGAGCTGGTAGGATGGCTGTGCTGCTGCTTGGTTTTTTGAAAAAAAATATTTTCCACACTTTTCTCAGACTGCTGTATAAGCAAGAAGTTAGAAAGAAATAATTTTATTACCAAAGACACTTGAGCTTATGCTTTGTAAAACTTCTCTATTTTAACTGTCTTCTGAATTTATGAGATACCAAATGTGGTTAGGAAAGTAATTTGAAGTAATGCTATAGCCTTAATGCAAAGGAAATAGTAAAACTTGAAATAATATCAGAGGCGGTAGATCAGTCTGACATTCTGTAATGAGCTAAAAAGTTATGAAGCATATGTGAATCACTAAAGTTAATTTCTTATTTACATTGAAATATTTGTATTTGGATATTTTAGAGCAGTGATATACCTCCAGCTGATGCTGAACAGCTCCTTTGTAGTCCCATCTAGCCCTCTCACAGGTTCTTTTAAGGCATATGCCTTCAAAGATATTTCTACAATGTAAACTGATTACATAGGTAGAAGTTTGCTTAACAGCATAGTAATACCTGTTTGATTGCTCTAGTAGAATACTTCTGTCTTCACTGTTATACCAGGAGATTAGTACTGTATAATCCTATCTGTGCTACATGAGGAAAATCTGTAGGCCAGAGTCACCTCCTGAGATATTAAAGAAGTGATCTCTTATCAGAAAAGGTAGAGCACTCTTCCTGTTCTTCAAGGGCAATGAATCCTCATTAGACCAGTCTGTAACTTGATAAAAATCTGAATGTTTTGAATTAGTCATCGTTTTTCCAGTAGACTTGCTTTCATTTTAGATTTTGTACGTCATAAATTTTACAGTGAGCATGAACAAATTCCCACAATTAATATAACAGTCAATAATAGTACTTAAGTTTCAGTAATAGCCAAAATTATAGACATGAACCTGAATTTCTTCATCTTTTGTTTGCTGTAAAAAAAAAAAAAAAGCTGGCCTCGTTCAGATTGCGTCTGATTCTTGCCTGAAATTAATGAATATAGGTTTGGTCAGGATGCTAGTCCAGACCTTAAATAAAAATGGAATTAATAAAACAACTGTAGAAGTTGGCATTTGAGACTTAACCTTATCAAGAAGTTCCTTATAGAAGTACAAAATCTTCATGTGAATACTCAGTTTTATATAATTTATTTTTTTCTATATTTTGATAAGGAAAGTGTTGATACAACAAAACAAAATTAAAGCATTTCTTTAGGGGGAATAAATACGTGGCATTTAGTTATTTTTGTTATTTTTTTTTAGCAAGAAGGTGAATCTTTCTCTTCTATGAAATTTCATGTATAATGTTTTGTTAGCCAAATAACTCCTCTGTGGCATTTAGTAGCAATGATATTTAGGAACACGCAAACTTTGTTCAAAGGTGAGCTTATAGCTAAGACCTACTCCTAATCATCTGTTGTGCTAATTAGGAGTGCTACAAGAAATTTGGTGGAAAGGAGACTGCATTAGTTCCCACCAATTCTTCTGATCATCCTGCCTTTTTATTCTCATAGAGGATATTGATAAAAGAACATACTACTGTATTAATATGTCTAAAAGTACTTAATATCTGAAGGCAGTTGCTTAATCTGCTCCTATTAATTTAACTTTGTATTTCTCCAATATTTCTGTATAGATACTTAATAGACAGAAACATGGTTAGAGAATAGATGTCATATTTTACACTGTTATTTAAGAGAAAAAGGTAAAATTCTGCCTGACCCCACACTGCTTCATCTTAGTACTGCCATCCTCTCTAACAGTGCTTTAGACTGCAGCCATATAAAATATTCTCACTAAATCTCACATGTTGTATAATGATGTGAGACTTAACTGATATTTTTAAAAAACTCAGTCTATATTCATAACAGTTCACAGGCACTGAAGGAGGTTATACAGGCACCAGATTTTGCTCCTGCTATTTAACTCACAGACCTGCCTTTCAGCATGTCTCAACGCTGTTATTTTCCTATGTGCCATCCGGGGACAGAAATGGCAAAGCATCTGCATAGTTACAGCACTGCCTTCCTTTATATAGTGACCTATGATGGGAAAAAAACTGCACTTTCTACCGTTATTTTGGGAGTAACTTTTTGACCTGTACCCACAATACTGGCTGGGGGTAAGGAGCAATGAACTTCTAAACTACCTATGCAGCTCAGATGAACTATTGCCTGAACATGTCTACACACCTGAGATGCAGCCGTGCAAAATGCTCTTCAATTCTTACATTAAGATGACTTTCATAAGAACTTTGTAAAAGGAAAAGTCTTGCAGTAACTCATAGATCACAGATAATACCCCTTTAGCTGTAGGAGGTTATTATAGTTTCTTCCATAGAAAAAACCAATTTTTAAGATAAAAAGTCCTCTGCCCAATCTCCCAGTACTGGCAGAACCTCTGAGTGGAAACAAAAAACAAAAAATGTAATGAAAGTGGAAAGTGATTTGCAGGAAGAAAAAGAATAGGTTTCCATGATGTAGCAGAAGACTGAGATGTCAATTCCCTCAGAACTCAGTCCCATCGTTCCATGTCACCAACAAAGATGTTAAATAGTGCTGATGTCGATACTGACCCGTGAGGAATGTCACTTGTCACTAATCTCCACTTGGACATTGAGTCCAAACGGAATGCAACGATCCAGCCAATTCCTAGTTCACTGAGTGGTGCACCCATCAGACAGATCCATGCCTCTCCAGCTCAGAGATAAGGCTGTCCCTGTATTGGATGAAAGTGCATACAGGAAAAATGAAGCCTAGTAAAATGCATTGTGCACAAAGTCATTCTGATGAATTATTCATAGAACTGATGGTTCAATTAGGGAACATTTTTCTTTCTCAGGTGTGAAATTCCATGCAAGTTGAAAAGGAGCCTTAAAAATAGTAATGGGTGCAATTATATTCAGAATATGTCAGATAATCATGTAATTTTTCAATAATGAATTAATTAGACAGTAATATTTTTCATGCGCACATTCTAATTGCTTTCCTCTGAGGATCTCAGAATGATACAAAGATCACCTAATTAGGCCTCTAAACAACCATTTGAGGAAATCATTGTCTTTCTCTACTCACTGTAAACTGAGGTACCAAGTGGTGAAATTATATTTCTGCTAACTTGCACTGAGTGAGAGGAAAAATCGAAGTATGGATTTTTTCTTTAAGTTAGAACAGAAGGTATTTTCATTTATAGTGTTTATTTAAAAATAGGAAATCGTGAACACTTATGTATTCAGTCCCCATCATAAAATAGAAAATACACCTCTTCTGTTAAAAAAATAAAAAAGACTGTATTGAACCACATATAAGAAAGAGAACTTTTAGGCTTCAAGCAAACTTCCTACATTGAACAACCCTGAAAGAAATAATCACAGAGCACAAGTTTATTCTTAGCAGAAGTCTGTAAGTACTTTCTCTCATCTATAAAATGTATTAATCCAGTTATTTCTGATGACCATTTTATAATTTGCATACAAAGAAACAGCCATTATTTATGTGATCTTTTTCTGTTGGCTTGGCATGTATCCACCAAATACCGATAACCTTGAAAATACATCTTAATAATTTTAATATGATGAAAACAAAATCAAAATTCAGCAGTATCTATTACAAAATTGATGGTCAAGTACATGATGATCATGTATTCTTTAGTCATAAACAGGTGTATTTTATGCTAATTATAGAATGTATATTGTATTTGCTTAATATTACTAGTAACACCCGAGCTGTCAGTTTTCAATTATAGTTTCTCAAATATCTAGTAGATGGCCCATTTATGCATTAATAAGGTAATCATCCAGTGATACTAAAAACTGAAAGCTGGGTCCACAATCACTGTTTTGCAGGATGACTAATTAAGACAGATTATTTCTTAATTAGCAGGGAGATTCTTGGCTAATGTCCCTGCCTGGCGTATTATTCTAACCTGCTTTTTGTTAGTTTTTCACCAAGATCAACAGTCCTCAGAGGACTTTCACTCTGCTACTTTAGATTTCTATTCTGTTATTCTACTTTACCTAAGTTTGACCTCTGGGACTGTTATGGCATATATATCTTAAATATAAGTCTTTATGAAAGAATCCCTGGCTATACAAAAGAGTTCTATTTTTTATAATAGACCATTTCCAGTTACTGGAATCTACTGAATGTCTTCATAGGGAGAGACCTAGAATAAAAACACACGCACAATTCTCAGTTCTTCAATCCGAGTAAATGTAGCAGCATAACAAAGAAAATTTATGATTAGACTTCTTTTAGCAGAGCACTCAGACAAGTGCTAAATTTTTAGGTGTGTCATGAATATGAAAAACTGAGAATTCACGTTATATTCAATGCTCTTGTGTTTATTATTATCTCTATTATAATACGTTTGTTTGGAAGAAAAACATAAATGGTAGGAAAGCTGAGTACTTCAAAGTATCTTCAATGTTTAAGTACAGAAGGTTTTCAAAAACCTAAAGGTTACTTTCTACCATCTCAATAATTTCCCTCATCACTTAAACTGGCAATTAAAGATGCAAGTAGGGCTTAAATTGAAGAAATCCATAAGATCTAGACAGCCCTAATGTTTTTCCAGGAAACACCAATTATTAGCATGCTACACAAATCCAGATGGCTAAGAGTTATGTTTTATGTTTCTGGATAGCAATTTTTTCATTATAGTTGATAATTGGCTATTTATTTTTTTACATGGAATATAAATCAAACTGTGTTTTCAGCTATTTTTCAGATTTTCAATTAACCACAATTAATTTTCCATTTAAATGTCCAAGAAAACTGAAATAGTCTATAATACTATAAACCCATTCAAAAGCTAATTATGCAGTTTTGTCTCTAGTTAATTTGCTATTTTTATTTCATCGTGTCATTCTTAGGGTGTGGAAACATTTGCATATTTTCAATTCTAAAACAGCAAAAAGTGTAGCAAAAATCACTGAAAACACTGAAATATTAGAGTCAAGAAGGATTTGGATTTTTAGACCAAATTAATTATATATTTTTGTTGAGTATATTTTGAAAGAAAACTTGACGCGTAATAGAATTTTGTGTGGTTGTAGAAGCCACTTTCCCTACCACTCTTCTCTGTGGAATCACTAAGTGGCATGCTTTCTGTTTGCTTAAACTTAAGACAAAGGATATGTGTTGGATGAATTCACCTGAACCATGACTATGTTGTCTCATCAAAGAAGCCCTCAGTAAAGGACTGATGAGTGCTTGTTCCAGACACAGAAGCTGGCGAGGTGAAATAAGTAAAACTTAGGCAATAGCTGATATTACGTATGCTTTATCCAATTAAAAAAATTACATACAAGTTCTGAGGGAAGTACTTATAAAAGAAAGTAAGTGGCAAACAGAAAACCTTGATAATGAACCGCCTACTGAATGTCATTAAAATCAAACTAAGACCCTGATAAAGGGCACCAAGAAAAACAAAAATGAAATTAATTTAAGCTTTGTTCTCCTATAATTACACTCTCAAGATGAAATGTATTTATGACTGGGTCAAGCCATTTTATTTGAAGCATGCAGATTTCTGCCACTGAAACTATTTTAAGGGAGGTCAGGCTGGACATCTTAAATGTTAACAAAATACAGAGTTGCCTGGAAATTAACAAAAAAGGATGAAATTCACAGCCGAAGTCCTTTTAAAAGGCTTGAAGCAAAAATACATTCTTTTTCCTACAGTGATGAATTTCATTTGCATCCATTGAATTTGCAACAAAGATTGGAAGGAAAAAATAAATGCGAAGGGAAAGATAGATTCAGAATTGAACTCTTTCTCAGTTCTAATGCTTCCACTGTCATACTCCATTTGCAACTAAAAAGGAGACCCACCGAGCTGTCTTAAGTACTTTTTGCTGAATGAAAGTTTGGATTCTGTTAATGAGGAGGAATTACTGAGAGGGCATTTCAGACTTGGTTTGAAGATGGGGATGGATGAACTTCAGAAGAGTCAATCTTATCTTTCCCTATAAGTTCAGAATTTGTAATATTATGTATTTGAAATGTAGACACAGGGAAAAGATGCTGTAATGTTATAGGAATGGTCGATTAAACTTATAATTTCATGGTTCTGTTCTAAATAAATAGAAAAAAATCCCTAAAATATATAGCTTGTATTTTTTAAATCACGTTTTTAAAAAACAGTGTTTTCTTCCACAATTTTATTATTCTACAACAGTAAGATGGCAGAAGAAAGATGTTTTAACTAGAAGTTCCTAGATACAACGTGCTTCCTATACAATATTAGTGGTTTCATAGGCTAAATTGCTTTCCAGTGATACAAGTGAAATAACTCTGTACACCAAAGTGCACCATGAAGGCAATCAATAAGGGACAGGAATGTCCAACCACCACAGGGGACACATTTGCTACAGAACAACTCTTCCCTTCTCTGACTTCCCCAGTCCTGATTCCCAAGGGAACATGTATGGAATGCCTCCAAAAGGCAAACCTAAGAATTGAATCTTTTATACCCCTCGAAGCTAGAAATTTTGAATTCCACAGAATTAACATCTGTTTTTGTATCCCAATACAATTATCTCTCTGACTCATCTCTGTTATGAAAATTCAGAAACAGTTTTTCTCTCTTTTCCAAGCGAGTTAATGATGTATTACTTATCCCCTTGATAATGTGCTCCTCTCTTCTAGTGTTGCCCTTCAGTCCTTCTTCTCTTATTATCCAACACAGGCATTATCTAACATTAAGCTGGGAATGGTAGCATCTGATCCTGTGTCCAGTCTGGATTTTTATCATTTAGTAGAAATTAATGCGATTGTAGGCAATTTATTTCTTCTATTGCATTTCCAAAATCTATTTTCAGATTTACCAAGTCTATCTAAAAAAAGTCTCAAAGGCATTAATTTTTGGACATGAACAGCGACAGACTTGCTTTTGAGTACTTAGTTTCTGCCCACATTTTATTTATCTCTTTATTTGCAACACAACTTGTTACTCTCTCAAAATGTACAGCACAACAGGAAGGAGACTGAGTTGTATTGAAAAATGGGAGTAAGAAAATGCAGAATAAGTTTCCTGGTTTCACAGGCAATTTCATATAACTATGCATCTGAGATCCAGTCGTGTCATGAATTTAGAGTTTTTCTGGTGCTTTGTTTGGGGTTTTTTGTAGGGCTGTTTTTGTTTTTGTTTTTTTTCTTGGTATTTCTCTAGATACATGCTTTCCTGGGAGTGGTTATTACTATTCATAGTACATACTACATGCATCCATTGTCAACTCCTGCACAGTGTCTGTATGGAATTCAGGCTCATTCAAATCAGGTAGCTGCATACTTCATCTGACAGAGCTTTGTTAAATGACTGTGCTGTACAACCTTGTCCAGCAGAGACTGGCAATACTTGTTCTTTTTCTAGCTACCCATACAAATTACATTGTGCGTTTTTGGGGGTTTTTTTGGACAACCTAAGTATTCCTTAATATAGTATAAACAGAATTCTCCTGTAATACGTCAGTCTATGTGGAAGCAGAGGGAGAAACCCAGGATATGACTGAAAAAAATAGAAATATTAAAGTAAAGAAAATGAGAATAGAAGTATAAACAAGGATAATAAAAAGCTGATTAGTCTCTTCTGTCTGGAGTGAGAGACCATCATCACGATGCCATTGATGTTTGCATGAAGCCAGCTACAATTTCCAGACAAATCATTACATCTTTCATAGATTAAAACAATATTTTAGATTGAATTGCTTTCGCTTATTAAAATATCACACAATGTAGAAATACTTGGAGTAGAGAAAACAGACAGATGGCTCAGTAAATTAATCTATAAGCAGCAACAGAGCATAAGGTTAGTTGCTGACGTTGACTGAATCTTGTGGAAGGTGGTAGAAAGATGACAGTATTAATTAGTCACAAACATGAAGGTGAAAAAGGTTGTGAAAAGCTTGTGAAAGGGGATGAGATGGGTTAGGAACCTGTCATTTAAAGGGAGGGTGACATTTCACATTTGAGATTTATAATTGTAGTAAAAATTCCCTACAATTTTGTAACATTTTGATTGAAAGCTCTAGTTAAAAACATTATGAAAATAGGAACATGTTTCCAGTGTTGATCTACATCCTTGCCTTCAATTTTAAATGCAGCCTCCATTGGAGACTGCTCTGATTTTTTTTTCACCTGTGGTAATCACAATGCAGTAAAATGCATTATATAGAAAATAGAAAATAGGTCAGATGATACTACAAGGTGCTTTAATTGCTCTGAAACAGATATTTCCCCGTTCTTCCAAATTACTGGAGATTTCTTCTTCTACAGTGTTTCCAATTGCAATATATTTTTGGATAATGTATTAATATAAATTTGGAATAGAGGATGCTCCAAAACTGCACTGTTACATTTGTGGTAAACTGTATGTTTCATTCTTAGCCTTTTTTCTCTGAAAGTCAAAAAATTCTTAATTTTTGAATTCTGACATCATTACACTATAAAAATGACATTAGATATTTTGCATTCATTTTTAACAAGATAATCCAAGTTCACTGACTTTTCTGGAGCTGTATAAATTAATATTAGCTGAAGAGCAGGTGTGGAATGTTTTTAATTTATTTCACTGGCATTTCTTACTGAATCTGATTTTAAATAAATGCTGAGCACTCCTACAGGTACCAAGTATTGCATTCACTTGAAATAATGTATTTAAGGTCTTCTGATCAAGGAAGAAGGAATCAGTGTCAAAAAACCCCCACAGCACTGAGCACAAGATAATATTTCAGTGCATGATTTAAAAAACATTTCAAAATTCTGCCGGTCTTTTATTCTATGACAATCCATAAACAGATATTATAAATACATGATACAATGGTACATAAATTACAATTTTAGAAGGCAAATATTCCCTAATTTATTTTTGAGTCATATTTGATACAACTTTTCTCCATTAATAGCCTGTTGGTGACAATTTTGTATTATTTCCAGTGAATAGATGTAAAAGCAAAAAGAGACAAGAATCTTGCTACATCATAACATATTTGGCAGAATTCTTTGACTGATTTCAGAAGCAATTTGGTGTGCTGAGTGGGAAACAGGGTCCCTTGAGTGCTCTTTCCTCATACTATGTTTTTGTTTCCTCATCATTTTACACCTCACTTTTATCCAAGCTGGCTTGTGGTTTGAGTGTATATAATTTCATGTTTCTCATTAGCTCATTTCTGCTTCCATACCAAGATTTTCAAGTCAAAAAGACTTTTTTTTTCCAAGAAAAGAAGCAAGAATGTAATTTCTCCTCAGATTAGTAGAGATCAAGACTGATTATGAGAAAGCAAATGCTTGGATGTTTTTCTGTTAGTAACCTCTTATATTTATACATGATCATGTTATAAAAAGGGAAGTAAGAGTATGCTTATGCATGATAAAGTTTTTAGTGTAAAAATAATGTTTGAAAAAAACAAAAATATTTGACACTTACTCATCAATAATTTAAAAGTTTCAATTTATATATTCGTTTTTCTTAGCCTGCATTTGACTTTAATTCTATGCCCTTAAATCCAACTTTAAAGCCAGAAGAATTTGGCATGGTCCATGGATCATACAGACGTGAGAAAAATCAATTTGCAGCAGAAGCTAAAGATTGAATATTTAGGAGATGAGAAAGGAGGGAGATGATGAACTCTGGGATGTGTTCCACCAAAAAATCTTTGATGCCAAAACTGAGGTCCTGAAATGGTATGTGATAGTAAAGAAAAATCATGTATAAAAGAAGTGGCTAGAGACATGGTTTGGATGTTGATAATCATCCTATAGCACGAATAATACATCATGAATCTGAAAAAAATCTTTTCCACTGCTAGGATATTTTTCATTAAATACTATTAAACCTATTAAAAGTGAATCTAGTTGCAATAAACAAGTATCTGAATGCTTATGCTTATCTTTACATGTTTCCAGCATTTTTTTGGTTAGAAAAAGTACAGAATATGATCTTTTACAGTGCACTTCTAACCTAAAATAGTAATAGATTTAAAACAGAAGAGAGTGTTTGTCCTCTGGAATGTTAACAAAAGAGTGAGCATAAAATATATAGCTTGCTTCTAGCCACAGAAGTATCTTAAGAAACCTGAGCTGTTATGTTGAAACAAAGTCAGACCATTCTGCCTTTTTCATAGCTGTCAAATTTTGGATAGCATAAAGGAGATGAAAACAAACATCCATGAGTCTCAAAAAACAGCAGGAAAAAATGGCATGTTCTGGCCTGAGCCATGGCTGAGCTATGCAGGGCTACAAGCATAGGCACAGAAAGCTGTGTCTGAATGCTTAAACCAAGAGCTACCTGTAAGTTCCTGAAAAGAAATCATGCTGGCTTTCAGTGCAAAGTGTTTGAAGATGTTTCATAACTGTTAATCCTACTAAAACATTACCCCTGGAACCAAGAGAAAGAGTAAGGAACTTCTGACGTCCAACACATACTGACCTTCAAACACCTACTGACCTTCATTACTATGTGCTTTTATGGCAGTCCTCTACCTGAGGTACTGATTTATCTGACAGAGGTTGGTATTGTGCATAATACATGACCACACACAAATTAGAATGGGTGGAATACTCTTTTAAAATTAATGTTAGTTTGTATCTGGAACTCTGTTTCAAGATTTATGCCATTATTTCATTAATATTTTACAGGAGTATTATTGGAGTTTTCTTTAACATAAATCTCATTATGGCATAGTTTTGTTCTTCTCCCCATCTCCACTCCCCAAATCATGCTCTTGGTTTGGAAGGAATTAGACATTTTTTACATTCTTACTAAAAACCTTTTATAGCCACATTCCTTTAAATGGTTTTAGTTAGCAATGTTTACCTCATACTACAAATGCTTTGTTACATCTGAAGACCAATTTACAAAAAAATTTACATGTTCTCCAAGCTTAATGTGCATACAGTTCTCTGTGCAGTAAGGCACGGTGCAGTATGAATAAGTATGTCTAAATAAGAGCAGTGCCTTCTATTTCTAAAAAATTGTTTATAACCTTGAATTTTAAGTCTATATGACTTCACAAACATAATCCCTACAGATAGAAACTATTACCTTTGTTTTGTCTTTTCATCTTGCTTCAAAATACTTTTTAAGTTTTAGAAATGCCTCCAGGTTTTTGTACAAGAGAAAGAGGACACAGCCACACAGATACATACATGCACACACATACACACACACACACACTTTGTTTTTTCATGGATTGTCCTCAAGAATTTGATTTATTGAAGCCATTAAGGTTTATCTCCGTAGTGCATTGAACACATTCCAAGCATCAAAAGACCTGGAATTGGAATATTGTTACTCTCCACTTACACTCTTTAAAAAAGAGGAGAATTCATTCTGATGTGCTAGAAACTGTATCTGACCTTGAGGTCACGTGGTCATCTCTAGCCTACCTGGTCTTTATCAGCAGTTTGTGCTTAAATAGAACAATTAACACACTCTTTTTTCCTGGAGAACATATGATTATAATTTTTTTCTTCATTTAGCTTGGCATAAGCATGCTTATCAGTTTTACATAGTTACATATATAAAAGAATGTGAGGAATCTAGTTCATTGGTTAGTGCAACAATCTGTCAGCTTTGAATACTATTTTAGAACACTACCTGATCTGCTAATTGCGGACTAAGCATTATTTACACTCTTTGTCAACATTTTGGTTAATTCTTTTACATTTAAATAATTTTTGAATGCTTGGTTCAATTTACTAGATTCCTCAGTAATTATTCCTTCTCCTGTTCTTTTGTATGAGGAAACACATGAACAGTTTTGTACAAGTTCTGCTCTCCATTCATCATATCATCAAAAACTCTTGGCTGATTCAGAAGCTGTTTATACATGATTTCCCAGTTACATTCCATTACCTAATATGCACTGATAATAAAATGGCCTTTCCAAAATTACCAGTGTCACCTTGATTTCCACAGGTGTTATTTAACAGTGATTGTACTTTTCCAGTTTTATTGTAGAACAAATTGCTCATGATCTCTGATGACATGCAGCTGGTAATGCAGGTGCATTTATAACACAGCCTAAGGAAATAGATTGAATATTTGAAGCAATAAATCCCATTTTGATTTCTGTAAGATGGATGTGAACTCTATTTCCTCTCCTTCTTCTTTTCATGTATCAAATTGAATTTATAATTATTTCAAAGACACTTAAAAAAAAAAAAGAAAATAGTGAAAGAAAAAGGAAATGACAGGTGACAGTGGCATCAGAATTTAAAAATACACCAAATATACTATTATTGTAACCAACATTGCAAAAGCTGGAGGATTCTAGACTTGTTTTATCTTTTGAGTTTTTCCCAGATGAGTCTATTTGATTTTCCAAACAGTCTTTTACCTTAGCTCTTTTACCTTAACTAGTACTGGTTACTAATGTTTGAATAACTGATTTTCTTCTACACATATGGTGGTGTTGGTCTGGCCATGGCAGGGGATACTGAAGGAAGAGCAATTACCAGAAATCAGGGATGTGTAGTTAAGAAACAGGGGGCTTTGTCAAGCAGCTGCAAGATGGCCCAGCTTCAGTGTTGAAGAGAGCTCTATGGTCAGCAAAGCACCACTGTCATTGGCCTTTAGAAGCAGCGCCAGTATCACAGTAAACACGTTCTGAGGGAGAAAAATGCTAACTGGCCTGCTGGCTTGAATTACCCTCTTGGTTTCCTTCTGTAAAACCCCCCTGGAACATTGCAAATGCCCTTCACTGCAGGCAGCTTGTTGCACAAAGAGAGGCTGACAAGACAGTGCAGCTGAAGCTACACGTGGGGCTTGTTAAAAATGTCTCTTTCATTCTTAATCCAAGGAAATCAAGCAACATTGAACGGTTTTGAATTGTTTTGTGGCAGTCTTTAGGAAAAAGTTTTGTTCATAATCACTTTTCTAGCCAAAATTACCCTGGTTCCGTCCTGAGAACTAGAGATGAGTAGGGGATAGCACCGTGTGGTCTTTCCTGTTTCCATCACAAAGCACTGGGGAAGGCCTCTCAGCTGATGTCACAAAAATAACTTCCTTTGATTCCTCTCAGGAATCAGTTGCTTTGCTGGTTTTTAACTCCTTTTAAGAAAAATCTAATGTGATGTACCTCATTAATTTATTATTCAGTAAAGGCTGACTATATTAGTGAACCTTTGAACATTAATCCTTTTTGTAAAAAGGGTCTTGTTTGGGTTTTTTTTAAGAGGGTATATGAAAATTAAGGTCAAAAACCTCATTGTGATATGCAGATGCTCTTTTTCAAAGGACCATATTTTATTTACCTTAGCTTTTAAATTACTACTACTACTACTACTATTGTTGTTATTATTATTATTATTATTATTAGTTTATTTATTTATTTATATATTTAAATGAGCATTTAAAGATACTGGGGACTGGGCATTTTACAGGAGTCCTTACAATATAATTGAAAGCACAGATTAAAGGAATTGATTTCTAGAGTGAGACTAACCTCAATTAACATTAACTTTCCTCAGTTAAGAACTGTGAGAAGTTTCTCACTCTCAGTTTTTATTATGTAAGTTCCAAATACATTCAACAGAATTCTAGACAACATAATTGCAATAACTTAGGAAATCACTCTTCTGAACAAACATATGCATCTACTTTCAAATGAGATGTATTGCTGATTCAAAGTTGGCTCTGTAATGGCTAGATTTTGGCAGTAGAAACATTTGGAGTACCCAAAACCAAAACAAAACAAAAAAAAAAAAAGGGGGAAAGATCACCTTTTAATAGAAATGATCTTCTGTTCCAGAGATTATCTTTGTGTATTGTTTTCCTTAGACCTGGGTTTTCTGATAAGAAGCAACTCATGTCCCTGGAATGAACTCTGATGAGGTTAATGGCATTGTCTTGAGTTAAAGATTTGTCTCAGTATGAAAAAATCCACAGACAAAAATTCGTCATTTGGCACAATCAAATACAAGACAGTAAGTCTGATGACTCATACAGTTCAAAAACTCGTGTTGAAAAATATAAAAGGTGATAAATTATGTAGCTGGAGCACTTCAGACTGTAGGGAGTTTATCACGAAGTGCCTTGCCAGTACACTGTCTTTAAGGTAAACAAGAGAGGTTCCTCAATCTCAAATCTCATGTTTATCTCGCATCTTATCTTCCTATGATTTACAAAAATTTCATTTACTGTCTTTATTTTGCTGTGAGGTAATTGATAAACAGAGGAAAAACTGAGCTAAAAGTTTAGAAATCAGTCTGTGGTAGATTTCATTGGCAATTATTCATCTAAATACCTTTGAGGATCTGGGCATCACCATTTAATCAACTATAATTCTCTGCTCTAACATTACTTTAATGTGATCTGATTGCTGTTCACTGATGATGCTCCTGAATGTTTGTCCCTTGAATAGTAACAAAGAGGTACCACATCTTCATAATCTGTTATTGGACATACACCAGGACTACTCTGCCACTTGGGTAATTGTTGTTGGATTCTGAAGTGCTCCTGTTTGGGTGAGGTACTGATAATTGTCTGCTAAATGGGAACCTCTAAAAGGAGGTAACAAACCTCTCCAAGGCTCAGAGAGCTATGAAGTTGTAAATGGAAACACTTCTACTGTCAGTCACGATATTGGAGTTAAAATAAGAGTGAAAAATATGGTGCCATCCTAAGATGGTGCAATACATTTCAAGTACGTCACAGCTTAAAACAAAATAAGGAGCAGAGCAGTGTGAGACTTGCTGAAGAAGCTGCTAAGAGAAAATCATGCAATGGTGAGTGGGAAAAGCACTGTCAAGCCAAGTAAGAAAAGCACTGCAATGCATTATAGTATACAGTGGTTGCTTCCTCACATGTACAGCTACGTTGTTGTACCATTGCGGTCAGTAGACAAGAAGAAAAAGATTTATGGTCTTGGTTTTCATATCTTTTTGTAACTGGTAAAAGAGAGAATGTGTGTACTAGGTAAAATAATTCAAACTACAGACTACAGCAGAGTTTTGGAAGAATTTCAAGCTAGAATCATGACAGCTGAAGTGGTAAAAAAGTCTGAGATCACAGTAATTACTATGTTTTCTCTCTTGTCAATATTATTAATTATCAGACTTTTTTTAATATTTCACTCATTTAAAACCTAGAATATATTTGTAGCTGACAGAATTTAATATATGCACAAAATTAGATTAGAAAGTATAAGCTTTTTAATGTAAATTCTGGAATGACCAGAAATTCGGGTTTAGCAAAGAATGTTCTGCCAAATGGCAAGTACTTAAAAATATCTATTCAATCTTTTCTTGTTTCTTTTGAACATTTGCAATAATTGTGTCTCCAATGCACAATCACCTTACGGGTTTACGTTGATTTCTGAGGTTTGATTATCTCACCAAACAAATCCACAAAAATAAACATTAGAAATATATTTGATGAAATTTTCCTAGAAATATTTTTAATTATGGAAAATAAAAAAACCTGCCATGTATGGCAAGGTTTTAATTTTCTTTTTTAAGAGTGTTCAGTATCTGGAGCCTAAAGGAGGAAAGCTGTGTTCATATGACCAACTGTAGCTTTTTACAGAGATTCAATAATAGCATATATATATGCGTAAGGAAAAACATTCATTTAATTCATGAGGACAAGGGTAATTACCTCAGTATGCAGGTTTTTGCAAAATCTTGTATGGTCACAAACTATGTTACTCTATATTTAGCTCAGATATGATAAATCCACTGAACTTGCACATGCCCATTTATATATAATTTGGAAAAAAACTCAACTTGAAATAGGCAGTTAAACAAAAGAACTACAATTATCACCGTGTATGTGACCAAGGCAGATGTCAAGTTACTAGGAATAATTCTGGTGAGATATATCACGCTTTAGTATTACTTCTGATTGCTATAGTAATTAGTTTTAACAAACCTGTACACTTTCAGTGTTTTCTATGAAAATCTCTAAAACTAGGTAGGTTTTTCCTTCTTATATTATTTTTTAATTTTTAAATTTTTTTAATTATACTTTGCCTCAGATTTGAGGAACTACATTTTTGTGAATATTTAGGAACATTAAAATCTGAATCCAGTTTTGAAAAAGGACCATAAGCAAACATTTTCTTATGACTCAGCACAGTCTAACTTAAGCTCACTGGGTATTAAAAATAATTCAGCTGTGCTAAAAAGAAATTAAGAACCAGTGACCCACTCAAACATTGTCCCACTGTCTTGTGTGGATTTTGTAGCAGTGACTGTTGTGAAGACACAACCTGCAAGCACACTTTAAAACCTATTTTGCTATTCCAGATGTCTTTGAAAAATTTGTGCTGAACTGTTTTATGTTAACTTATTTTGTTCAGAATTCCTGATACAAAGTGCACACTTGCACATTGCACATTCTATGTCTTTTAATTACAAGATGTCTATTGTGGCGTTGGTGTTTTACTGCAATAATTCTTGGAAAAAAATATTATCCCCAACTTAGAAAAACAGTAAACTTACCTAACACAGATTTTCCAGTGCCATTCATTTCATCAATCATTATAAAAAATTCAAGTCTAAACAATCAAAGAGTAAAACTAGCTCCACTAATTGGTGCTCTGAGTCAGGAGGTTTTAGAAGTTGCTCAAAATGACCCATGAGTGTGGCACTTACAAAGTGTAAAGACATCAAGATGTTTTTTTTTTCTCTTCTTTGTTCCCATGCAAAACTTTCCTAAGATTATGAGAATTATGTTAATATTAAAAAACCAAAATTCCTGTTTAGTCCCCAGTGTTTGCAATCCCAGTCATTACTTTCTCTCACTTTATTGGCCACTGCACAAAACTATGATAAAAAGAATAGATGTTAAAGAGCAAAAAGGTCACATAGATGTAAACTTTAGTCACATAAACAAGAATTTTAAGAAAATGACTGGTTTCAGGCTTAGAATCAAGATGTGCTTCTGTAACTGCAATTGCAGACAAAAATGAAGATAATAACTATGAAGGTACTGAACCCTTTAAAATGTTTCACTGTAAATTGTATTCATTATTTATTCACATAAATAATGTGGGGGTTATTTTTAATAACAGTAACGGAAAAAGCACAAAAGCTCTTACAACTATATCAGTGTCTTGGAACATGTATTCTAAAAAATGTACAAATTTTTCATGGTGACAAATATTTCTGGGGTCCACCTAGATAAGAATGTATAATGCAATAAAATAAGTGTGAGTGCTGAAAATGAGGGCATATAAAGCAAGAAAAAGCATATTTCATCTAAATTATTCACAGGGCTTTTTACTCTGTCAAATATGACTGATATCGCTTGACTGATATAAATTATTATTGATTTCCAGGCTGTGAGAAACCTTTTAAGCCCTGAACAAAGATTTTAATCCTTTCTGGTTTTTAAATAAGAGTTTTTTATTATCCTTCACAAAAGGTTTTATGAAGTTATTAATTTGATTATCCCATAATAATAACTGTCGTTAAGTAGCACATCCATAGAAGATAAGGAGCTCCTCATCAGAAAGAATTTTATGTCCAGAAATAAGGCCTATATCCATAGAGCTCTTCTATATATATCGATGTCAGTAGAAGTTCAATTTGTCACAGACTAAATGAATGCATTTGATAGAATTTGTGTCAGGAAAATCTAAATAAGCTAAAAGCATTATGTTCATAGATCTACTAATGGCTTATAAAAAGATGTCATGAAAAGATCACCTTCTCCAAAGCCTTTTGCATAAGCAGCCTATTCATATTCAGGACGGTAAAGATACCATGAAGGGATGCTCGCAGCTCAGTTACAACACTTTCATTTAACCCAGAATGGATCACATTTTTCCTGCTCTAGTAGCTAATATTCAGGAGACCAGCAGCCATGTAGGCACCAGGCTCTGGTTGGCCACCACATGTGGACTGGTTTTCGTGAGACAATTGTGTATTGCTTCTTCCTCTCTGGAGCCGTGTGGGAGGCAAAGCAAGCTGAAGCATTGGTGCAAGAATTCCTTCATAGGGAAAGTCACTGACACATCTGGTGTGTTACCTGCAGAACCTGGGAGTTAACTGAACAAATATACACAAAGATGTGATGTCCTTGAAGAGATAGGGCTTTTAATCTATAAAACTGGCTACATTTAGCTTTATTCTTGCTACAAGATGGCAGAAGCTTGAAGGTCACATCACTCTCATGACCTATTAAAATCCATAGGAACTTTTCCATTGACTTCATTGTATTTTGGATGGGTCCCCAGCTCAACAGCAACTTCTTATTCTGAATATTTTGCTGACATGCAGTAACTTTTAAACATTGCTGTGAAGCAGCACCTTCTGTACATAAATTCAGTAATGGCAAACCCAACATTTATAGTAAATGTTAGAGGCAGTGACTGACAATCCTTAAGACACATAAGACAAAAAAAGCCCTGCAGATCAAAATGAGAATTTCAGAAGAAAATCAGTGCCCCAGAAGGAAATTTGGCCGTTGCACTGGAAATCAGCAGGGATGGGGTTAAATACAATTGATGTTACTCTGTGAAACATCAATGCATGACATTTCACAGCAGTAAGTATGCCCAGATGCCCCCAGAGCTCAGCTCGTTCCTCCTCCATTCTCCACTGCGCTTTGAACAGTAAGACACCGCTAACAGGCAGCTAGCCCATGTGCTTTTGAGCCACTTTGCAGCAAAAAAGAGCAACACATGAGCTGGACTTTTGTCAAATCCTTTCTGGAAAGCTGAACATGTGATGTCCATTGAATTCCATTTTTTGTCTCCTATGGTAGTCTTGTCTTCAAAGAAACCTAACCAGATGGTGAAGCTTGCCTTTCCTTTCTTAGAGGCCATCAGACTTTGCTCACACTGTGTATTTCTAAGTGTTTTTCCTGTTTTGATCTCTGAGAAAGACTTTCTAAGACACTTCCCGCAACTGAAGTTTAACGACATTCTCAGATATGTTCCAACTCTTTTGTTAATCTATGGCTCCGTGATAAGTACCTGAACCTACTGAACTTCAACTAAGACACCTTGAAAAAGTAAAACATACGGAAGCTTCCCTGCAATGCTGGTCATAAACGTCAGCTCACTATGGGTAAATAATAATGACTTCCATTTATGAGAGCACCTTTTAACCCCTAAGACCCCAAAGATAAGGCAAACAATTGTCCTGATTCTGCAGTCATCTATTTCAACAGACAGACCACAAAGTTCTGCTGTCCACATGGGTAGCTTCTTGCATCATAGAAATCACAAGTGGGATAAAATTTTTCTGCTATGAAATAGAGTACAATATCTCATTAGGAACAAATTTATGTTGCCATCATTTTAGAAAATTCTGGTGCAATTTGTTCAACAACTTGAACATCATCATTCAAACTGCATTTTAACAGAAAAGTAGAAGTCAAGACTCCCGACAACATTTAAACATAACTCCAATAGATTTTGAATGAGCATGTGTTTTAAATTTAGTCTCTGAACCTGTTTTTCCCATGTATTTCATATGTTTCTCAAATGCATTATAAATATAGACTCTTTTCTGTACTAATGGAATACTGTTACTGCCCCAAAGAGCAATTACATATTCTTGTGATATTTTCTATTCAGATACCACCCAGGCCAAACACTTTTTAGCCTTTATGAGTGCAAAACAATGCTGAAAGTTATGCTTGATCACTCTGTATTTATTCATGACAGCACAAGAACAATAATAGCAATGAAATCTTCTAACAATTGCCTCCATATTTCTTTTGGAAGTAGTAGTCCTTCAGAGGATCATTTGTATTAATGTCTTTGGTTCTTGTCAATCAAAAAATAGCCATTGTCCATGTTCACTTAAGGCGAAATCAGAGTTTGTGGAGGAATATGAATCCTTGTCCTTTAGGTACTATAAACAAATGTATATTCTTTGTCTATGTTTTACATTATGGCACAACAATGTTATCTCTTACAGATATGCCTGAGAAAATTCTGAAGTAAAGCTGTGTTATTTGTTGCTGACTTACTGGAACTGAAACAGCATTCTGCTGTGAGGTAGGAATTACTCAACATATATCAATTACTAATAAAATAAGTTGATCTATTTTCAATGAATAATTTTGAAGTTATAGCCCTCTATCCTCCTTGAAACCTAACAATAAATAGAACTTAGTATTGCTATTTTTATTTGCTCCAGGTAACAATAATAAATAAATAACTAAATAAGAGTTTTTATATTAGTCATGTCATGCACAATGTTATTTCTGTTATTTATTAGGTCACTAATGCTACAAGATATTGCTTCTGCTCTAGACATGAACTAATGGAAGTATTTGGTAAAAATATAGCCAATGACAATAGAGAATTAAAGCTGTTTATTCATGCACAAATGCCCTTGATTGTAGACAAATAAAGGTGATCAGAATAATAGTACTGAGAAAAATTTACGCTCCTTACCATGATGACATTTTGCACAGTACAGCTGTAACAGGTGGGTAGGAGCTTCGGTGACTGAGGAGAAAGCTGTAAAATTATTAACCAAATGACATGTTAAATTTCAGTTGCTACAGTATGGGGTTGATAGGGTTTATGTTTAATTAGCTGTTCTAAATTGGGAACTCTACCTTCAGTTCATGTGTCAGCTATAGAAATTTTGTACCTCTTGAAATTCCATTTAGTGAACAATCTTTCTTATCTTATTCTTACCGCAATCAATAATGTATATTTTCTTCTAATCTTTGCCTTTCTACTCTAAATTCTCTGAGACAAAGGCATTGTGGTAAGTGAAGCATTTGTCTTGGCGGAAGAACTTATAGGCAGTAATAAAACTAATGCTTAATATAAAATATAGAAAAGAAATTGTACACATTTTACTCTATTAATGTGCATTTTCAGATTTTCACTGGGTTTATTTTCACAGATTTTCTTTAATTTTTATTAGCTGAAAGCTGTTCAGTTTCAGGTAATTTCAGTTCAATAAATTTAGGATTAAGAATGTGCACAGCATACTACAGCAATTAAAAAAAAAGACAAAAGAAATCCATGTTTTTTCCAGTAATACTTTTGTCCTTATGTTTATATACTGGGACAAAAAGAGAGGAAGAAGATGAGAATTAAAAAACAAAGAACAGTGCAATATGTATTATTGATTTTGGGTTTTCACTCAGCAAAAATTTGTGATTTATAGATGCTTTGCAATCCAGACCTGGGAGAATACATGGAAAACCTATGTAAAAAAGTCTACTTTAGATATGTTATTGAGGGATGAATAAGTATTATTTTATTGGGGGATTGTTTAGTCAGAGTTATGCATAAGGATGTGAGACTATTGTCAGTTTATCAGGTACTTATTTCCATTATTGACCAAGTCTTCGTTCTTCAAAAGAGACTAACAATTTGTTACTGCTTACTTATCCAGTTCTGCTTGTCACATACTGACAAAAGCATTCCTTATTGACTCTTAGTGATCAATTTATACCTTGAATTCATGTACCTTTATATCCTATATTTCTTTTTGCATAGCATTGACAACAGCAAATATTTGATGGAAAATTTGTGGCTTTGTCAAGACAGAAATAACAGCACACACTTGTTGTAAGCCAAAGCCATAAAAGTTTTTTTTTTATTTTCCCTACTGCTATTCTTGTACCTCTTCACACTTGCAGTGGCTTATTGAGACTGGCTTCTTAACAAATAATGACAAGGTTGTCTAACAAACAATGACCATTCAAGCAGTAAAGCAATTAGCTATACAAGCAAAGGTATAGTTGTCACATATTATCCACAAGTTCTTCCTTGTACACTCTTAACATCCCATAACAAGAACATCTTCTCCTTGTGTCCAGAACATCTCTCATTGATTATTTTCTTGGCTTTCTCTGTGGGTTTTACTGAAGCTGCAAAATTTCACTGTAAAATTCTGATGAGTAAATTCTGACCAATTTTAGGTCTGACTCTGGGAGGCCCCCAGACCTGCTGTCAGCCTCATCAAAAATCATGTATCTTTCCAGAAATGAAAGGTTTAGATATAGGAAATAAAAAATTAAAATTATACTCTGCTTTTTTCAGCATCCATTTTGAAATAGCCGTGCTAATGGTTAGGTAGAAGTTTCACCTTTAGCACATCTTCCCTTATTGTACTTCTTCGGAAGTCTGATTAGGCTGCTACTCAAAAAAGATGTTTCTGATGGATTGTTTCAATTTAAATATGATAGCAGATATTAACAGACAAATGGATTACACTTCCAGCTGACCATCAAGTAAATTACTACCAGCCGTAAGCATAGTGACCTAAAAGTATGGTTGCCTTGCTTTTTGGTTTCTTCATCACCTGTCATCAATTTATTATATGATAGATGCATCTATAGAAATGCATCTATAGATAGATGCATCATAAATTCTTGCTTCAGTTTGGTTCATTATAACAAAAATTATGGCTAGTAAGCATCTCCAATATTTTTTGTCATGATTCAGATAATAATATAATAATGGCTGTAGTGGTTCAGTCAGTCTGCTCCAATAATGTCATACATAGCCTTAAGGAGATACCCAATAGTATGAAAAAAAAATAAAAGCATATATTAATAATACCTTCTAATAATATTATTCTGACTCGTCTCCAAGTATTTTTACCTCAAGAAATACTTGAGATTTTCAAGTATTTAGCAGCGCTCAGTTCAGTTTTGTTCAGTGTCCCTTGTGTCCATCAAAACCTTCTGAAGCTACACCATCTTCTGAATACAAGCAAACCAAGCCAATAGACTCAAGTTTATTAACTTGTATTTAAAAAAAAAAAAAGTTTTTCTTAATAAAAAATGTGGTTTTTTACATGCCTAGTCAAAAAGGCAGTTCCTGTAATTGTGACCCAAAGCATAGCACATGAATTAGTAATACTAATTTTTCAATACCTCTGAACAATCTATTATCAGTCAGCAGTCCCAGGATTAGTATCAGTAGATCTGGAAAATCATCTACAGGGAAATAGAAACTTTTAGCCTATGAGGAGACACAGTTTTTTTTCTTTGGTAGAAATAACAGGACTTTTGAACACGAATGATTGATTTTGCAAGGTTCTACTTGTGGAGAACTAAGCAGTCAACCTGTTTTTATTTTGCCTCTGTACCATTATAATTGTATTGCTGTGGCTCTTGCCTATTTTCAGTTTCATTGAAGCACTTGAAGTACTTCCTTAGAAGATGAGTTTGCCATGAAACAGAGTTCCCATATCAAGGTCTCTCCTGATGCTGATGTGAAATTCAGAAAGACACTGTAGAAGCGTCATGTCCTTCTTCCACAAACTGCTTTAAACTAGTGCCTAAAGGGTGATATTATCTGATCTCCCTCATCACAGAACAACAGTTGTTTGCTCTAACTTACCATTCAGTCCATACAGAGCTGTGTTTTGAAAGCTTGAGGTACATCCTCTGAATTCACACATTCCTGACTATTCAAAGTACTGTAACACATCAGGAACATGACTCTCACTTATTCCTTCATTGTGCCATCTTAGCATATGCATATTTCACATTTGCATTAGCACATTGCTTCATGTTTTGCCATGCTTTGATTGACATTCAGCATACTAAATTACCTCAGTTCTTGAATATATTTAACTGATTATAGCCTTGAGACACCCTCTGATAAATGGCTGTGCTCTAATTTTCAGAAGCAAACACTCTGATAATCAAAGGAACCTTCTGTTTATGTACTTATCATCTGGCAGTATCACCAAAATGCTTTTAAATTAGTCTGTGAGCTTTAAAATTTATAGGTTTATAAATACTATTATCCAGTTTCATGTTTGAAGTTATAAATCCTTTTTATTCCATGTCATTTATTTTAAGTTTAGTCAGATTTCTATATCCTCTGATTGGCTTCTATTCCAAGACAATTCGTGGCCTAGAGAAAATATTTTTTGCTATAATTTAGAGAAAGATGTAATTATGACAGTTAGATCCAGTTAATAACCAGTTATAAGAGCCATAAATCACATTTCTGACTATGATAAGGAGCCTACAAAATATTATATAGAGTGGTGAATTCTGTAATATCTATGTCAACACCTATTTCAAAGATTCAGAGAGAACAAAACCTATTTGGTTTTGGAGACCCAAAATTATTTTTGAGGTAGTGTTGGCAAAGAAGTTCTAAGAAACTACTACCACTTCAGGAAGAAAGATGTTGGCTTGTATTTTTGTGTTAAGGCAAATATTTTGCCAGGGAATTCTGGTCAGAGTTTGGAAGGTCCTTGAATTCAATTGAACAAGCTGCCCATTCTAATTCTAATAATTCTAATTCTAATTCTAATTCTAATTCACAATCATATTACAAATAAGAGTTTTTTCTGCTCTGGGCATAGCCTCTAGAGGCCCAGAAATTACATCACAATTAAATAAATCATAGCTAACACTTACATGAAACATGAAAATTCTTAGATGCAGTGAATTTTCTTTTTCTCGGAAAGAAATTCCTGTTGGACTCAAAACAGTATGAAGCCAGATGAATATAAGATTTAATTTTACCCCTTCTTTTTAAATCATTGGTAAAAACTGATAAGAAGTTGACATCTTCAGCCTCACAAATAAAAAGGAAGCTGCAAAGAGAAAACTGATTCTCCATGGTGTTCAATTTTAAGCATCGATATGTTAATAAGAAAACAGCTGACAGAGAGAAAGAAAACATAATTTGTGAGTCTAGTAACACCTAAATTGGACCTGTTGATTTCATTTGTTCATTGTAATTTTGAACTCCAAATTAACAGTACTGTCAAGAGAAAATTAGGCTGCAACTGCCTTACTTTCAAAGAATATCTGGTGTGATCACATCAACATATTTACCTCTGCCATATAGACTCAAAGAGTGTACGACCTTGCTCTAGTCAGCTGTGGGATAAGAATAGGAGCCAAAACAACTGCCACGCAGGAGTGGCCATTAGGCTGTACCTTGCAGCAAGGGTGCAGCAGAATAAAGCCATTCTTCATGTGCCTTTAAAGCATGTATTTCAAAGCCAACGATAGTGTGGAGTCATTGAATACAGACCAATACACAGAGAAAGCAAAACTTTAGGTTGTGTAGTCTGTCCTCCTACCAACACGGCATTTAAAAATTTTTCAGCATTTCATCGAGTATTACATTAATCATTGATGTCAAATAATAGCAAACATATGAAATAATCAGGGCTAAGATATCATATTTGTGGTGCATACATGTTACAAATACAGTCCTTTTTTGACCATACCATTTGGAAAGAAGTAGGATTAAATTAGTGACCTCTGTTATCAATCACAAAATACTATTGTCTCTGGCTGTAGTTGGCAGAGGGACTGGAATCTATGGTACCTATCACTGGATAGTGGAAGTTGCTATTAGCTTTGCTGAATTTTATCTTAATTTTATTGCTCTTACTCTTCACAAATGACACTTTCTGCTAGGTCCTCAGTGCCTGGCTTTTATCCACTGCTATTAAAACAACAAACAAACAAACAAACAAAAAATCATATTCTGTGGATTGAAAAAATAATTACTTCATCCTTCTGAACAGTTTTAAATGAACTTACATCTTTGGTGATGTTCAAGGTCATTTTTTCTGTTCCTTGCACTCCCCCCTGCCCCATCCCCCCCAGCAATTCTGACAGCCATTAGGGAATGAAAGTTCAGATTTCAGCGCAGTAATTTGAAGAGTTAATTAGTGATTAAAAAAGTAACCTTAAAATCCCTGTTTCTCCAACGTGGTGTCAGGATAGTCACAAACTAACCCTGTGGTAAGGAGGTAAGGAAAGACAGGGAGGAAAATCTTCTCCCACTATACTCATCATTAATCAGAAACATGACAGACATTTGCTTGAAGGTATATATCAGTAATATATTTAGCCTTTGCCAGTGAAATCTGTGAGCAGAAAGATTTCTGTGTGATACTGCAATAGCAAGCATACATTCCCTGCCTATTTTTGACAAGGTGGTGAAGGGATCCCTTGAGATGTAGATAAGAATGTGGCAATACTTCTTCCTTTCCTTCTTCAGATATATTTCTGTGACGCTGTACTTGGGCATTAATAAAAGTCCTCATGATTCTGAATCCAAGGGTATTCAAACATGATTCAGAATCAGATAGGGGATTACAAATGCTGGTCTCCATAGGACCATTAAAGTCATGTGTCTGTCACCTGTTCTTGTTCAACTACCCTTTTGCATTAATTTCTCATAAAGCTTACTAAGCAATGCACAGTTACATTTGCAAGACATAAATTCACAAAGGAAATATATTTAGAACTAAAGTAGAAGTAACACTCAAAACTTAAGCATGGGACTATTGAAAAGTGGGAATATAGTTAAAGCTGCAGTTCCTCAAATGTCATTAATTAATCTCAGATTAATAAAATAAATGGACCAGAGTCTTCTGGATTATCCATCCAAAGTACTCCTTTCTAAATTGTTCATGGAGCAGATCCTGAACCATTCCAGTCTATACCAGTATATTAAATCAAACCACAGTTGTCACCATTTTACTGTGATTCGAAACCTGTGAATGACCAAGCCAGAGGCTCCATCACAATTCATTCAGATACCTGTTAATATGCACCACAGCCTCCAGAAAAGAAACAAGTAGCTCAGGCCAGGAACTACTTCTGCTGTCTTACTCTAGTTTAACTGGGTTCTTGTGGAAAAACATACATACTTTTCAGGTGTTCTCTAGGCAACTCTTCTTCAGCGCAGCCAAAACACACTTCTTAACAATCATGTTATTTACTCTAGTAATTCAAGTAGATGAGTCGCAGTGGGTATGCTGGCTGTCTGCAGTTCTTAACTTTTGTATCAGCGAATTATATAGGCAGCATCTTATGTATTTAATACTGGCTGATAATTTTAAACCTCATAAGCACTCTTTGAATGCCATTGTTACTCAATGAGGCTGATATATTGCTTAACTTTATAGAGATACCAGAGTTGGTTTTGAAATTACACATGAAGACAAGGAGTTTCCTTGACTTATATGTTTCAAAGGAAGCTCTAATACCTCACATGAGAGGAATTGGAACAATGGAAAGAGAGTGATCTGTGTTGCAGAATTTCTCAAATCATTGTACCAGATATATGTTGACTTTGTGTCTTAGTGTTTGAAAAACATCCCCTGAGGCATTTTGAATTTTGATAGTTCTTAGCTGTAGAAATATGTATTTAGGCATTTCTTTCCCTCTTCTGAGCATTTCAAAACAGATGCTGTAGAATAATGTGTATTGTGAGAGTTCTTACATGTCTTATTTAAAAAATGCCAGGCTATACCTTATCTAAGATGCAGATATTCAGCCCTCACTTTAACACAGCTCTGGAAAGGACATAGCATGGAAAATACTGGTTATGATTGCGCCTCTTTCTGTCTACAAATGTTGTTGGGGTCAGTCTGAACTCAGAGTGAAGGTAGTGGTCAACTTAGTTTCTTTGTGGACAAGTTTTGATAAAGGCACTTTTGCCTTTACATAAAGTTTAATGAAGCTCTGGCAACGTTCAAAATTAGTGCATTGCCTTTACATTATATTCTAACGATTTCAACTTCATTCGCTTTCAGTGCACAGCATTAGTAAGTAAGGACTTTGATTCAGTGAAGGTTTGAAATGTTCTATATATCTGGCTTTTCCTTTGGCTCTGAATTTCTCTGTTGTTTACTGTTTATATATTGTCAGCCTCCTTTGTTATATATTTATTGCTTAAAACAAAGAAATAAACTGTCCTCCTTTGTTATATATTTATTGCTTAAAACGAAGAAATAAACTGTATGTTTACAGTCTCCCACCAAATAGAAGTGTCTTCTCAACATGTAGAAACTGCTGAGTAGTGCTAATTTGAAAATAAAATTATCTATTAAAAATATGTCTTGAAGAACTAAAACTTCTGTCTTAATAAAGTTTATTGGAAGTTTGAATGTAAGTTACATTGGCAGAACAGAGACATAATTCATTCTTTGTTTCAGTATATAAATTAGGGCCTTTAATTCAAATTGTGGACTCTTGAGAAATTTTCAGTTTTGCCACATTAGTGAATAAAAGAATGGAACAGAATTAAAATGGTGCTTCATCACTGCAGGATGATACATCACAAAATATGGTTTATTCAATTATCTTGACAACTGAACTACAGTTTTAACTATTTATGATAATGCTCTCATAATATAGTACTAAATATTTTATAATGTATTTTATGAAAATAACAATAAATATTTTATAAAAATAACAAATTAAAATAACACTGCACACTATAAAACACTGCAGCAGGCTGCTGTGAAACCTTTGCCAAGAAGCTGAGAGCATGGAGACACTTCATGTGTAAATCATAAAGCTCACAGGTTATTAAAATGCAGCCATTTCAATGCAATTTTTGATGGAGGATCACTGTGAAGCTCAGTAGTAGAATCAGGTCCATTTTTATGCTTTCTAAAAGCAGGATTGTTCAAACGAAGAGTGAGATGCTTCTGGCTTGTAGTGAAACACCAGCTCTGGTTCATATTTTCTGCACAGAGACTGGAATTGCGACAATTCCTCCTGCACAACTCCAGGTGTGTCATGTTTCTAGTTGCCATCACACACAAGTAATTAGATAAATGTAATTCACAGGCTTGCCAAAGAGCTGTAAATAAAGGACTTAAGGAAGATATGCACTTGACATATATTTATTTTCAGGTGCATGAGATTTGCTTGTGTTTTTTAAAATAGTCTCACAATAAAGATGAAAACTGTTAGGCTGGATAAATAGCAGTACCCTGTAGCTTAATTTTTGAAATATTACTGCTGTTTCTTTTCCCAGATTTGGAATATATAAACATAAATATCAGGAGTATGTTCAAATTATTATTACGGATTTGTTCATCTCCCTTTTTTAAGTGAACCAGCAGTTTTTACCAAGCAAAGTAAAAATTAAATAATGAAAATACCTTACTTCTCCTGTCATTGCAATTGCAATTAGAGCAGGTAGATTAAGAGAAAGAGACCTAAAAGGCTTTAGGAAGCAATTTTTATGAAAAAACATTTTTATGTGGCTGATTTATCAAAACAAAATAAAATTAATCAAAAATTTAAGCATTCTAAATTGCTTGTTTTTTGTTTGAGACAGAGAGAAACAAAACTCTCTGCATGACTATTTCAAATAGCATTTTTTACTAGGTACGCCATTTTAATTCTGGTTTTTTATAATAATTGAAAGAGGTGATTAAAATGAATATATAGTGTGGCATTTGTACATAGCCTTATACTATCAAAAAATTTGTCAGAACTGTATAAAGATAGGGAGTATCATCAATATATTAAAAAAATCAACACTAAAATTATAAAACTACAGATAGTAATTCTAGAAAATATAAAAATACTGTTGGCATTTTTAAACACTTTTTTTAGAAATTCAAGGCTGCTTTAAAATATCTAAGTAGTTGAATTCATTAACAAAGGTCATCCACATATTTTTTTTTTAATCTCCTGTCATAAGTTTTATCTCCAGTCTCCCAATTAGTTCTTCTGTACAAGGTACTTGTGTTTCTAAACCTGTCTTCGGAGTTTGTCTGTATTTTTCAAATCTGCAAAGTTTAGGTTGTGTGAGAGAATGGAATTTAACCTCAACAATTTTCAAATACATCTGTTGGTTATAGTGTTAAAATATCACAATAGCTTCTTTGGACATAAAAAAAAAACTGTGAACGCAGTCCCACTGTTAAAAACAATTCAGTGTTGGAAAACAAGAGTGTAGAATCTCTCAATTGTTTTCTGTGTGTGCTTATATTGAATATAACAAAGATTGTAGGTTGAACATTTTCTTCACTGTCATGTAGTTTAGGCAACTTTTTATAACTGAGTCTTCAAGAGCACAAGCACCTAGGCAGCCCTGGTAATTATACCTTCATTTAATATTTTTAGGCTATTTCAGGAAGTCTGTTATCTCAAAGTTTCTGTAGCAGCCAGTCAGGATAACACAGCACAGCTGGTACCTCTCATGGAAAATGCTATGGCTTCAGTTAAACACTTCCATTATTATTTTTCCTTTTTCCCTTCTTTTTTTCTCTCTTTATTAGAGCAGGTCAAAACTTGCATTTATAGAACAAATTTAATAAATTTCATGTATAGAAGAGATTTCCAAACAACTGTAACCATTTATTTCTGACTTTCCATTTAGCAGAAACCAAATTGTGTATACCGCTTTTTTTTTAATTTTATAAAGCATGCTGGGAAGCCCCAATCTGGCAGCCTCCTGTGAAGGTTTCCTTATGGGTTTTTTTGCCCAGCATAGCCTTCCTTAATCTAGCTGCATTCTATATTGGGGAATTATTTTAATTTCTATTTTCAGTTAGTGCATTGGCTCGGCCTTGCATTTCTTCTGCACAGAACTGTTGCTCTTTCCATTTCTAACATACAGAATGTTTGCCATTAACTGTGGTCTCTTGTGTTTTTCTCATTAATATAAATAATCTTAAATATTACATGAAAATTCTCACTAAAATGTCCTATTTTCCTCAGTGTACATGACTTGGATTTACACCATCTTTCTTGCTAGAACCAAGGCACCAGTAGGTCTACCATATATAAAACCTCTGCATTCAGCCATAGTTGCCTGAGCAGGAATTTTCTCACTTGAAATATTTTATTCTTTATATTGGAAATTGAATAGGTGAAAACTAGCAGGAAAGACAACACTAGAGAGAAAAATAATATCTTATACCAGCTAGTGTCCTTCAGCCACATATTTGTGTTTCAGTCTGATCTTAAGTCACCAAAAAAAGAGTGAGTATGATCTACCCTCAGGCGAGCTTCCTTACTGAGTCATAGTTAGGGAGGTTAGGGAAAGAAGTTGCACAGAATAAATTTATCAAGGCCCACTGGATGAAATCACAAAGATCAAAGACTCCCAACATTTATCTCTTTTATTTTTGCTGACAACATTGCAACCCACCTGCTATTTGTTTGACCAGTAGAACTATTTCTCTCCTCAATGAAACAATTTCAGCCCAATTATTTTCTAAGCTTCTGATTTAGACCCATTATCACCTGGTAACCAAAAGCCAAGAAAGTGCTGTGAGTGGATACTGTCAGACACATCAATCAATTAAAAAAAGGCACCATGGAAGAGTTCCTGTTGTATAGTGCAAAGTTCTAGCTGTAACTTTTAATCAGTAAGAGGTTATTCTGATGTGAAATTTCTAATTTTTTTAAATAAAATGCTATAACTGTAGTGTTATGCTCATACCTTGCCTGCTAAGACAAGCCAGAGAATGTAATTGTCTGGCACTCTGCTATGTCCATTCACTCCCTTCCATAGTATTCCAGAGGGATTCATTTTTCCTTCTGCTAATACTAATGAGACTATTTCTTTCATTTCGCTGGAGGAAGAACTACACTACTACTGAGGAAATAATTTGGATTATTCCTCTAGTAATCTAGGTATACTTAAGATTTAAAGGAAGGAATCCAGAGCATAAAACTTCTTGTGAGTGGATCTTAGCAGTAAATGGCAGTATCAGGGAAAGATCTGTTCTTTTCAAATCAGAGCAGCAGTCTCTTCGCAGCAGCAGATTTGTAAGGGGAAGAGTGTGACAGCAACAATAGATCTGGTCATGTGTTGAGCAGTGTTTTGAATTGTGAACTAGATGTGTTTAAACTTGATCCACTTATTGCTACTGTTCCTTTCATTTTCTACTCAAAAAATCTCAGACAATACTGTGTTTTCATAAACATGTAATGAGCTCTTTGGGGGTTTTTTGGAAGACCTCAAATGAAAGCCTTACCAGGTGCTGATCTGTGGATAGCTGAAGGCTCCAGCTGACAGGAATTTGATGAATACTGTAGGTATCTGGAAAAATGTTTCCACACTCACCACAACCATTTGCTCTAATAGTGATTGAATGAAATGCGACAAATAGATGTCTAGAGATTGAATACAGGCAAAACCCAAACCGTAGATGTTATCATGTGTGTCTGACACATGACAGAGTTAATGAGGAAGACATCTGTAGATATAATCTGTACCAACAGTGCTCTGCTTAACCTGTATCTCTAAGATTTACTACAAACAGGGTCAGGGGCCACTTTCAGGACAGGTTCCATTCATGGCTGTCCTACTGTGTGTCTCATCTCATTATCCCTTCTCATTCTGGTTTTCATTTTAAAGTAGACTGGAACCTTTTAAAGCAATAACTGGCCATTGCTATTTGCATGTATTAGGGAACACAAAATAACCTATTGACCTTCTCTGGGTCTTTTGGCAACTGCTGAGAGATAAATAGCAAATAAGAATTTTTACACAAAGCAGGTGTGTATGAGTAGATGCACGTTTTGCATCTAGGAACTCACAGACCACCTAGGTAGAGATCTTGCACAGAGAAATTAAATAAACTGGAGGATGGTTTGATCACAACCTCTGTGAGTGGAAGCGAAAAATCCGTGTGCAGATCTGATGGCCACAACCTTGATATGGTACAACCTGGCTTTTAAGAGGGTAAACAAGAAAGTAAGTACTGTACAAGCATCTTTTAAAAGTCATGGGAGCTTTGTGTGTGCATTTAAAGACACAAAATATGTTTATTTTCTCAAAAATTCATAATATTTCTTTGAGAGAATGAGAAGCAGCATGAGTTGATTTACCATCCTTCACTTTACAATAGCTACATTCTTATGCCTTGTGAGAATAAATAATGCAACACCACCAAAAAGGAGCTAGTGCTGAGTACAGTCATTCAAAAAGTCCTTTTGACAAAATGACCCATAAGGTCATCTCAAAGAGAGCACAGTGGAACATGCTCTTCTTTAGTGTCCATTTTCTTGTGTGGTTTTTTAATATTTTTTAAGTGTATAGAGTTAAGATCTTTTCTATTGGGAGCCCAAGTCATTTTCTAAACTCTCCATTGAACATGTAGTTTAAAGAGGCAAAAATGCTGAGTGCTTTTCTGCTGCAATTCATATCATAAACAATAAAAAAAGGAAATCTCTGCAGGAAAAATGCTTTCTTTTATTCCTTTCCTCCAGGCCTTTTTTTCCAGTAGGACTTGTATTGCTGTGCTTTACTGCCTAATGACACTTCCAGTGAAACCAGGAATTCCAAGCACAGGAAAGCAAATATTCAGTAGTCTTTAGATAGTATAATCATACCCTGCTCTTTCCAAGTCATCAGGAAACTACAAATCACCATTCAGAAAATAACTAGGTCTTCTTCTAATACTAGTTTTAAAATGGAGATATGGGTTTGTTTAGCTGTACTCACAGCCTAAAGGAATATTAGAGACAAAGCCTTTATTTGGTTTTTGTGATTTTTCCTGTCATTATTCATACGTATTGAATGCTGAGTTCACTTTATCTTTTCAAATGTCTTTTCATTATCAGTTTTCTCCATTCACACCCTACATGAAATTGAATGTCTAGAGTAAAAACATTTGTCTTGCTGCCACAACTTACTGTCTGTCACTAAAAGGTTAAAGTTTGGCAGAAATGCTCTTGATGACCACTCCTTTTATACTTCTTTCACTGTTTCCATATTCTTGCTGTAAACCATTTGTCAAGAACAGAAAACACTGAAAATGAAACATTCTCTTAAAGAAATAAAAGAAATAAAAGTCTGAATGACGACAGCTTGTTTAATATTTGCCAGATATTAAGCACAAACTTACAAAAGAATATGTGATAATGCAAAAAAGACTAAAGAGAGGGAAAATGTAAGAAGAAATAAAAGAAAGGTACTGCGAGTTTCAGAGGGGAGGTCTTCTAGCAGAAGAGCATCTCCTATTTGTGAAAACTTATGAAGAATGAAGTATATATATATATACTATATACTGTATAATATATACTATAAAAAAGCAATTAAAACTTTAAATGTGATGCCAAATAACAGCCTTTCATAAAGAGCTTTAATGAACTCAGTGAAAGCAATATGGATTTCATATAATATAAATATATCTCTAAACTTCAGAGTAGAAATTTGTTAAAAATAGAGATTCTACCTCAAATATAATTTTGTGGGGTTTGTTCTCTCCTTAGATTGTCAATCAAAATATGAGGAACAAACATTTATTCTTTTTGACATGACATTTGTTCGCTCACTGTTCTTATCGTTTGACTGAAAGAAAAAAAGGAGAGATAGCTTATCAACTTGCTTAAACACTCTAATACTTTAATTTTGAAGAGAAACAATTGGCCATGAAAAGGCTAATTGCATTGAACTACTTACACCACTTTGGAATCACAGTTATCTAAGCAGTCACTAGGGCTCTTCTGAAAAACTGCAAAACAGATCTTGAAATATCAACAGCTGAAATTTTACATGTGCTTGGTGAGCTTGAAGCTGCACTGATGTAACACAGGTGATCAGGTAAATATTTAGCTCACAATTCTATGTCTAGATACAAAAATACGTATTGAAATTGACTTTTGGATCAGTGAGGTTTTGTCTCTTTTTTTCATGCTTAATCTATTTCTGGAGCAGTAATCCATTTGAAATTACAAAGAAGCAAAAGTTTCTATGCCTTCCTATGCATGCCCCCATGCATTCCCTCTCTCCATGATACTCGTTGCAAGTCACTGGTGATATTCCTGGTTTCCAACTATACAGAAGCCCCATCTAATTAGAAGCAACAGTCTATGTTACCTGCAATATCTTTACATATGCTACAGTCTATAATTACTACAATTAACAGCCTCCAGTTTCCAAAAATTATTACTCTTCTTCCCCAAAACACCCCAAATTACCTAGTTTCCTTCTTTTCCCTTGTTCTTTTCACTGAAACTATCTGTAACACCCTTCTCCTCAGTTGCCTTTTTCTTGTATCTTGGTGTACTTTATTGAGCTATCAAACTAGAACATAAGGCACATGGGAAAAAATAAGATTCAATACAGATCAATATGACAAGGTGTAATCAGTGCTACCTTTTTCAAATATTGTAAACTTTTAATTTACCTTATTCTAACCCTACTTAGTTTAGACTTCCAAAATTAGAATAAGATAGAAATATTCATTCTTGCCATCTTCATTGCAAGATGTCACACTAATCACAGTGGAAAAAAAGGCACCATATAATTCTGAGTATATATTCAATAATATCAGATAAAGAAAAGCAGCTATGCACTCTGAGTAACACCAACTTTGCCACATCTGCAGGCAATTGTGACAGGTGCTATCTTTAGGTTACTTTGTCCTGGAAGTTCAAGCCACTCTTTGATTCCTTTGTAGGCAGCAACGCCACTGTACCTGACTTTAGTGAACTTAGCTCCCTTCAGAAATATTCTTGGAAATTATAACTATTCTCTCTGTGGTTGGCGAAATTTTCAGAATAGAGTATTATGACTTCTGTGGTTGTACTTCACCCCTAATTTATATTTAACACCTTTGAGCTTCTTTTAAGCAGTTCTCTGAATAGATTTGACCAAAATATTTTTGGGATGAAATGGCTATAGCAGAAATATTCTTTCTAAAGTCTAATTTTTTTAGATTTAAAATGTAATACTTCATTTTGAACACTTTTGTGTGTCTAGGTGCCTGTCTGTGTATTCACAGACACCCTCACATAGATGCACCTGTATGTAAGAACTGTATTAGAATCACCAGTTAGTTTCATGCTGCAGAAGCAATGAAACAGGTCCTTCCATTTGAAAGGTTTTTGAGATATTTGGAGATAAGGAAGTAAAATGATTAATACAATTACAAATATCCGTGGCTTTAGCAGTTTAGTTTTATTACCATTAAATGACCCTGTTTCAAAAGAGAAAAAGAGAGAGAGTAGAAGCTAAATGCACTATTGCCAGCCTCAGAAAAGCCATTTTGGTTCAGCAGTGAGCAATGATTATATATAAACAAACATCATGGAATTTTTTTAATCATCTAAACCAGGGTGTACAGAGCCAGGGAATGTTGGAACGTTGGAATGGGAATAAGTTTTTTATCTTTGACAGAAAAAGTATGCACACTGTAAGAATGGAAAACAGTGGGAATATAAATTTTGAGATGGCAAACCATATCACATGGAATTGATGAAAAAATCCGAGGAAAAAAAGAGAAATCAGTATTTCTAACTAGGAATCACACCCATGCAATGAGGCTGATGAATTCAGGGCAGTCCATACAGTCTCTGTGTTTCTGTCCATGCTCAGTAGGTTGCTCTGGGCAGGAGTGTGGAGTGTTCACCTGACATTTCTTCCAGATTGCATATTCACATTGAGTGATTGTAATAATTTTATTTATTATTTGATAAAAATATATTTTATTCAACAGTTTCTGATCTGAGACAGCAATCATAAACATGAGAAAAAATATAGGTAGGAATTGAAGAAGAAAGTCATAACAGGAAACTTACTGCAATTTTTCCTTTCTCTCATACCACTTTACACAATTGTTCAGCATCCATTTTCTGTTCTTACTCACTTTGAGAAAATGTCACTATTGTGCATAAACTACTGCTGTGTTTGACTGGTGAATAGCTTCCTTTTTTTCTTTCCATTTCACAGAAGAATAAATTTGCTTTCAAAAAGATAGTAACAAAATTTTTCCACTAATACCCTTAGTCCCTTACCTGGTATCCTTTCATCTTAAATTTGCTTTTTTGATGAAATTGAACCGCCTGAATATATATTATTTAGTTTTTTTGACTGCTAACAGTTTTATTGTAATCACTTGTTTCAAACCTCAGGCTGGCCAACTGGTATAAAAAAGTTTAATTTTTTCATAAAACCAGTGACGTGTTCCTTGAAGTTCTGTGAAATCTATCTGGAAATGCATCACAGTAACTATCTCTTCAGGTTATTATTCTTTGCTGTTGTCTCAAGAAAATAATTTTTTACACATGAACTTTTTTTTCTTTCATGCCATCTGAAGGCTCAGTTGAAGACTTGAGTCGGTCATCAGCAATATGTAATCACTGAGTGTTGAGAAAATACATAAATATTAATATAAAAAACTATACTGGTAATGTCATCTTTCACAATCTGTTATCTACAGTCATTTAGATGTTTTTTCTTAATCTTTGGAACACTATAATTGTACTACAGATTATGCTAGAAATATCAGCACTATATATTATTTTCTAAAGTTTCTTACATGTTACTATTTTTTTTCTGATTCTTAAGCTAAAATAATTGACTGCTCTTACAGTTTGGCAGTTTTTAAAATATATTTGCTTTAGAAAATTAAATTATACTAAATCTATATGTTTTAAATGTGTCTCATGAATTCTGGATTTGGCTTTTGAACATTTCCTTTCAAATATCAGTTTCTAAGGATTATATTCCTGAGTCACATTTCCGTATAGGAACAGACAGATTTAACAGAGGTGCCCTGGATTACAATTGCTGTAATCTAAATTATTTTCCTCTTAACATTTTAATTTTATCAGGATTTAACTCACTTTTTGTGTTAACTAACTTGGTCACTTAAAAGTTGCGTTTTCACATTTCAATGTGTTGTATAGCTCCTTAGTGTCTTGAACTTAATGCTAAGAAAAAACATAGAACATAATCTAATCCTCAGAGACCCATTTTAGCCATTAGGATTAGATGACAGTTTCATAATCCTCCAGAGATTGTTCTTCTTTTCTTCCATTAGTAGAGTTGGCCAAAGTTTATTTTTGTCCTTGTGTTCCTTTCAGTAAAAAGTCACAAACAATTTTGTTATTTTAGACTTTCTCAAAACATCCCCTGCTGTTTAAGCATTTAGGAGCTGTTTGAGACTCCACCACAGGACTGTATATCAGAGTAGACAGGGATTTTTTAGGCCATAGAAACCCCCTACTTTATTAAGTTTGGCTCAGCCTAATTCCAGTACCATAAAGCTCAAAGAAGAAATGCAGTGCCTAACAGGGCTGCATATGCATTCCCTTTTAGTTCTGTCATATAAATCTCCATTTCCATGGCTCAGGCACTAAGTTCTCTGTTTCTTATTCAGTCACGTTTCACTCATGATAATATTCATCTTCTTCATAAGATAATTTATGCTCTGTTGTTGGCTCTGGACATCTTTCAGCTCATCTTTCCTTTTTCTTGTTTGCATGAGCATTTTTCCTATCTACTTTTTCTTCATGGATTAGATTTATCAAATCTTAATCCTGTTTATCTCCTTAAAATAATTACTCCATTTTATTGATAAAGCTTTTGAAATGGAAAGGCCAAAGATTACTGTAATATTTCAGATGAGCCCTACTCAGTATTGCATAGAAGAGTGCAATTGCCAAGCTTATTTTATGAATGATGCTACTGTTACCATACCACATTACAGCATTTCCTCCTTCTTTCAATCCACATTCACTTCTTAGACTTTGAATATTTATCAACTCCTATGAACTTCAGTTCAATTTTTCATAGCACTGCATGTTAGTAATTTCAGTTTTCTCTATTTTCCTTATTATTCTTATATAGTTACAATTGTTTCTAGCACAGATAATATCAGAAACATTTTGTTAAAAGTCCTACATTCAAATAATGCCTGAACATCACAGCGCAAATATGAGGTCACCAAAATATAGGAATTGTAGTTGAATTCAGAAGTATTAAGCCCTTTACCAATTACTTGGTTTCTGATTTGCCATGGAAAGGGGTTCAACATCCAATTCCAAACTCTACTCAAACTCTTTTTTAAAAAATACTGATCTTAATACAAACATCAGGAGTTAGCTTTAACTCTGAGGATCTAATTCTACTTTATCTGATGTCAGCTACATGGAAGAAAATTAAATACCTTTAGTTCTAGCTGGTCTCCATCACCTTCTCTCAGCTGCCTGTTACCAGGCAACTTGCAAGCTCACTTTAATTTGTCTGGTTGTGAAACTGGTTCTAGGCACAGAGTACAGGCGCAGTTCAAAATTAGTTATATGTATTGTTATAAACATATTTGTTTCACAAATTTGCAGCAATTCTCTTATGAATAGTGTAAGAGAGCTCCACGAAATGTATCAAGTAGCCAGAGCTCAAATATTATAGATTTATGCTGTAACCTTTCCAGTAATTTTCAGTGTTAAGTCATTTTTCCCCTGTAGTAACTCGTTTTTCTATAGCTAGAGTCAGTTGTCCCTGGGATTGAAAAAAAAGAGGGACAAATTTGCCTCTGGCCCTTTTCTCCACATATGACCAAATCTGTAAACCTTGCCTGGTAGTGGTGTCAAACTACTTACTCAGTTCATATGCAAAGACTGCACAAAAAATATGGCAATTTAAAATACCCTTCTTTGCTCTCTCTGTGTGCAAGTTCTCTTTGTGTGTAAGTCTGTCCAAAGAAAGTTTTATATTTACTAGGTTTCAATCACAGATACTTGGAAGGCACTAAGCAACGTGCTAAAATTGTTTGGATCTAAGCTCAAAAGTTTAGAAGTCAATGTGTGGTAGGGATACTGTCTCAGCTTCAGAAATATTACTCAGAAGACCCAGAGATTGAATTCAAACCTGGGTATGTACAAGAAGCACTGGCAAAATCTGTCTCTCTGGAGCATTGCTTATGAGAGAAGGAAAACGGTGTTCAGTCAGAAACTGAATCTCATAAGCAATGCCTAACTTAAGGAAATCAAAAGCTCAGCAGCACTTCTGCCCCATTATAGAAATTCTGGTGGATACAGTGCTTTCACAGCACTGCACACTCAGAGGTCACTGACAACGAGCACAGGGTCAGACCCATGGCATGCAACGTGACACTTTCTCACCCCTCAGTGCCGTGCTGCAGGTCTGCCAGAGTTAAACAGAAGGATTTGTTTTTCAGCAGAATGTGGTCATATTCAGGGTACTGAAAAAAAAGGGGGGAAATCATGGCCTCATTCAGTCTAATAGATTCATGAAGCCAAAATTATACTTACAGTTTTATAATGTGAGCTTTCCTTTCAGAAATGTAATACATTTCCAACTCTTTTTCAATCATTTATTCTCATTGGTATTTTTACTAGAGTTTAAAGAGGAAATATTAGGTACTTTTGTTCTTCATACATGTTTTTTTTTCTTGTCAGCAGAGCTGCATCCATTGTTGCTTTCAATATACAGTAATACTGATCTGTAAAAGAGATGCAAGCACTTTCTCCTTCCATTCCCAAGCACCCCAGCAATAGCACTTAAAATTAGAATAAAGATTAATAAAAAGCAAGCCTTGGTGCTTCTGAGGTTAACCAGAGTGAGTTCGAATTTCTGCTTATCAGCTGTAAGTCAGAAACTACTGAAATCCCACAGTGGCATCAAGATTCCTGGGAGGCTATATACATAGCAATAAAGTTAGTCCTCTGAGATGCTCTAAACACATTCTTTTAAAAGTCTTGACTTAAAGTTCTTAGTTTTACAAATATTTCTGTATGCACAATATTTCTGTATGAGCTTTACTCATATGAGTGATGTGAGACACATTGTTATCTTATTCACAGGATTGGATCATATCCATTAATAAAGGACAAAAGTTACTAAAGTCAGGGAGGCTATTGAATGGAGTTTTTATTCTTTCAATAAATGTGTGTGATAATAATATAGTCTCTCTAGAAGACACCGATAGTATTTATTGAGTGAATAATAAGGGGAAAAAAATAAATATTCTCACTTTCAGATACCATTTTATTGTTATATACAAAGCATATTTATTGTTATACATAAAATAATAAATGCATGTAAGAGGCAAGTGGCCTGAAAGGCTTCAACATTCCACATTGAAAAGGTTGAGAGGAAAAGATAAAAAGAAAATCAAACAAATTAAAAAATAATGATCAATTAAAAATGACTTAGTGAAAACTGTTCTTTCTGAAAGGTGCTGTCCAGTCTTTGATAACACTTTTTATATGCCTTCTAGTCAAAACTGAAAAAGTTTTTTCTCCTAAATATATGCATGTCTTGAGATATATAGAAGGGCAAAATTGAAGTCACTGTGGCACAAAGTAACTGGAAGCAAGTAAAGCCTTTCAGGAAAGTTAACATAAGACTTATTAAAAAAAAAAAAAAGTGATAATTAACCTCACCTTCAAAATTATTCCCACAAAAAGTATCCACCAACAGGAATATCAGGATGGATGGAATCCTGACATTCCTTCTCCTGTTCTGCTAACAAATTCAAACTGCTTATACAATTGTTTAAAGCAAAATCATTCTTCTTGCTCATCCACTTTTCTTAGGTCCTGTTGGTACCTACCCACTTACATGTTCTGTCTTCACTCTGAGTCTCCAAATATCTACAGTCAAGAATTTTTGTTTGCTTTGTGTCTAGCAAAATGGGTCCTGATTTAGCTAATACTTCTGGTCACTGTAGAAAAATTAGATAAATAGTAATTGTTTTATTTGTGTGGATAACTGTAGGACAGCAAAGCCAAAGTCTTCACAGAATCTCAACTACTCTCACATCTGTAAGATGGATGCCTAAAATATCTGAATTCTAACACTTCTTGAAATGAGAGAAAAATATCAAGACAAGAAATAAACAAATATGAGGTAAATCAGAAGGAGGGATAAGAGGCAAGATGCAACCTCGAATTAACCATTTTAAATTCTAATTATTTTTGATTTAACATGACCTTAAAGTGTGTTAATAAAACAACAGCATCTCTAAAAGTGTTGATAATATTTTCATATCCCATATGACAATAAAAAATTGACTGAATCTATGGGCTATGTTATTTTTTGGCAAATTAGATAAACTTTATCTTCTGACTGCCTACTTAGCTATTGCAGTTACCCCTAAGACATTAATCTATTGAAAAGAAGATATAATCTTTCAGGAAAAACATGTCAAAAATATTATGATAAAGTATTTATAATCCCTAAAAACAGATGGCTGTTCCATAAAGATTGTCAGCTGAGAAGATTTGCTGACAGAGACATGTTAAACAACTTTAAATTTTTTGAGGGAGTAACTTGCACCACAAAATCAGATGCAATCTTCTATTAATCAATCACAGCCGGTTGATTTTTTGACAGCAGGAGCATGCTGGATGTAATTTCATTGTCTTGCACTTTTTCTGATTGATAATACCTGGGTAAGTTGAAGCTTAATGGAAAGAGTATAAAAGCAGATCACTTGCTTAAAATATAGGTAGGATGAGGGGAGAAGATGTACAGATAAAGGAAAATCCGTGTGATTGTACTCATATGTAAAAACATTAGTTTTGTTTTAGCTGAGATAATAATAGCTAATATTAGACTTTCAGAAGTGTAGTATAAATCCTTCCAAAGAATTCATATTACCTGAGCAGTTTATAGTATTTGAAATTTCCCATATTCTTGAGTCTTTTCTGTATGTATAAAGTGCCTTTTTGGTGGAAAGAAAAACACATGGCAAGGCAGGGCTCAGTAGATTTTTGTACTACTGCAGTGATTCCCAGTTGAAGAGGTCGACAGGATCATGTAGGCCAGGGTGCAGAAAGGCACAGAGAGACTGAGAAACACAGTCAGAGAAACAGCTGCTGGGAGATAGTCTCCTCCTTAATATGTTATTTATTGATACTTGATAATGGAAGTCTTGCTGTTCCAATAATGCTGCTGTCTCTGACCTCTTCTCAGCAGTTCTTCCTCAGCTCAGCAGTCTCTCAGATGTCAGCTTGGCAGATCCCCAGTTCCATATTTGTCTTTCATGTTTCTAAGATGGTGGTGGTTCTCTTTCAGGTGCGTTGAAGACAATGATTAGATGAATGAAACATCCAAACTGAAAATAATGAATATTCAAAATACTTAGCCCACATTGGTACCTTCCAAAATACATTGTATAGTTGCTGCTGATTTTGGACAAATTAAGTTTTGATTGTAAAACTTACGCTGGTTTTATTGTGACATCAGTGAAAAGAAACAGATCCATAATGCAACAAACATTAAACATTAAGTTGCTCTGAAGCACCTCTGCTGTTTTTTGCTCATGCTCTCCTGATACCAGCAGGAAGAGGGAGGAAGTGGTGTAAATGTGGTGAACAAAATTCTCTTATTTTTATCTTGCTAGTGACCATGTCAGAAATAGTCAGTTATCTCTGGATTAGTTAAGGATATGAGTGCTAGTTGCTTTGAATAAGACTAAACTAAATTCTACTGCTATCTGATCAGATTTTCTCTGGGCTTTGATGAGAGCGCATTGGGTAAAACTGAAGGGCTCTACACTTTTAGAAAACAAATATTACCAAGAATTGCCTAGCAATAAAAGAATTTGAATTTCGAGATGACAAATAAATCCAAGAAGCAAAGTCTAGCCAAGTGTTTGAGAGAAGCTTCTTTGTCAAGCAGTCACTGAATCCACATTGGACTTGGAGAAGAAAAAAAGGGATCTTACAAAATTATTTTTGGTAAAGATATCACAAAATGTGTTTTATTTTTCTCAAATTTTAACTAAACAGAAAAGTATAACTAAGGTTTTAGACTTTTAAAATTACTTTGTCGATCTGGAAATACAAGTGCATTTGAAAGATTAATAGTAAAGCATAAAGCAGAAAAATGGCAATAGCCATGTTAAGACTGTAAAGATCTAACGAGAAGTATGTAAGAAAAAAGTGAAAAAAACAAGAGTATTGTTCAACCAGAATTGTGCGAATACTAAAGACATCATAGCTATGACTCACAGAATACTTACATATTTTGCATTTGCTTTTTAAACTGACAAGGTAAGAATTTGATATCAAAAAAAATGGGAAATAACATTCCACTCTGATTTAAGGATGTTCAGTGGCAGAGAGTATTCAAGGCAGGTTGGCTCTCATGCACAGCTTTATTCCATGTTGCAGTCTGCAGGATGTCTGTGGCACAACTGCCCTTGTCCCCCTGATTCATAGTCCGTATTGACTTGTACCAGCTTATTCCAGGTCTACTCTACAAATGTTCTGATGGTCACAACACCTTGCTGTTTTGTGACCATTTAAACTTGAGAGAACAGTTCACACAGTCCTAATTTGTGTGCTTATCCGCTGCCTACATACAAAATATGTGATATTTTATTTATAGCACTCTAGATTACTATCTTTGAACTAGGCATAGTACACTCATTTTGTTCACACTGTGAATACAGCATATTTAGACATGATAAGTAGTATTGCTAATCTGAGCAAGCTGTAAATCTACACTAGAAGACAGTTTCTCGAAGTATATTGTGGCAATGAAACTCAAGTTGAAGTCAGCGTTGACAAAATGCAGTGTAGAAAGAGCTGCTGCTGATAGACAGGATGCTGCCGGAAAAGCTATATCATTTCAGAGATTGCAACAATCAAATGTAGTTTAGAGAGATACTTTCACAGACTTGTAAGAAGTTCTAGTATTTATTGTCTATTTTTCAGTTTAAGAACTGAGTGTGCTCTCAGCTACAGGATAAAGTTTCGTACGGAAGAAAATTGCAGAATTATAAATATAATGATGGGGGTGTTCAAAGCAGTTTATGAAACTACATGCAGAATTCCTACAAACACAATCCCTGCTCAAGAGAAATACTGACATGAGAAATGTAAACTATCACAAACATTAAAAAAGCTGGCCACTGTAGGCATTTGCTTCAATGCATTAAGGCTTAATGCATACCTTCACTTACACCTGTTATTATAACTAATAATCAGATGTGTAATACATTAGCTATGACTAACAGCTGCTTTGAATGGGTTGATCATTAAGATACTATTTCTTTCTTGCTTGCTTTCTTCCTTTCTTGTTTTCTCATACTTACCTTTCTTCTCAATGTTTTGGATGTTTTATTTTTTTCCCAGCAGATACAAAAGGCACTACTAGTAAGTTGTAAATACACTTTGGGTGTCTGCCAGGAATAAGATCGGATATTGGTAGATGAGTAAGCATTTTTGCATCTGACCTACTTTTCTTGATTCTTAAAAAGTATTTTTTTTTTGCAGAAAAATAAATATTTGAATTTCTTAATTATAATAAAGTGAAATTATTTTATTATTTTAATTAATATTATCTCATGAAAAATATACTTAACTAAAACTGTGTACATGACTCCTCAGTAGTGTTATAGAAGCAGATATTCTTCAGCTCCCGTTCCTAACTTATCTCTGTATGTGAAGATGCAAATTTTCCCACATGGGGGGATGTTGTAGATTTTTCTGATTTTCACACACCAGAAAATTTGTGTATTACTAAGTCAGATGTCAGATGTTACTGCATTATGGTGTTGCTACATTTAGAAACAAAGCTGGAAAGCATCAGATATTCTTGCAGGTATGAATGGAGTACAATGGTACAAAACCTAAAGGATATGATGTCAGAGTGCAGTTTGATCCCTTACTGTAGCACTTTAAAGTGCAAACATATAAGGAAAAATATATTAACTCTACATATTCATAATTCCTTATTTTCCCTTCATTTAAGAGAAACCCTAGGGGGGAATCAATTACCTGAACACGTTAACAACTTAATGCTGTGGGCAAGGTTTGCAGTACAACCCGATGGAAGTGATTCTGCTCTCAGTGAAGCTAATATGAAGTGTGGCATAAGATTCCACAGCACAAGCAGTCAATACAATATTTGACATTCCTGCAATCAATGCAAACTCAAACCTTGCAGATGTATGCACACATAAGTCTTTTACAAATGTAGTGGATAGAACTTCAATGCTGTTTTGAGTGTTCGATTATTTATACATAGTGAATTTATTGTTTCTGATTGATACCGATATAAGCATAGGAAACAAATTATTTGAGGCTCATGAAAGAACTCCAGTTCTCAAAATAGAAAGAAACTTGTTATTTTCTGCATTATAGTATAAATTTATGGAACTGACATGAATGGACTGCTGGTAGCTTGAGAATGCTGTATCTGTGGCTGTCAAATACTCACCATGTCAAGACCTCAACTGACTCATTGTCAAGAGGTGCTTGTGTGGTTTATTATGTTTATGCCGTGGATTTATGAACTCTTGTGTCCTATTAATTCCATATTTGCTAGTTATTTTTCGAGCTATGCAATGTATCTGAGGCTTTTGGAAGGATGTTCTAAGGAAGGAAGAGGGATGATGTCAGTGATATGAGACTTGGTTTTCACTCACCTGTGATTTTTCATGTGATAAAGGCCTTTCCTATCATCACAGCATCGTTTTCCTTGTTTTCATTTTTTGTAACTTAGGCCATCACTCTTGAGTTTGAGTCACTGCTCATACTCAGTACCTGTTTCGCACTGTACATTATACATGTCTTAATAGTTAAGACATAGTGATTTCAGTATTTAAGAACTATAGTGAAGTTAACATGCCTGAAACGAAGATGGTGAGGCACCAGAAGAGGCTGCCCAGAGAAGCTACAGATGCTCCATTCCTTCAAGGACAGTCTGGATGGGGCTCTGAGCAACCTGGTCCAGTAGAAGGTGGAATTGAAACTAGCTGATCTTTAAAGTCCCTTCTAATCCAAAACATTCCATTAGTTTAAGAAGAAATGTTATTCTCTTCCATTTTAGTGTCCTGCAGTTTGACACTGTTTAGTGGAAGGCACTGCTCTTAAATCATTGTTTGCTTTTAATATTTTTTCTTCTCTGTTTATTTTGTGGTATTCAAATATAGAAGATTTTTTAGTCTCTGAAAATATAAGATGACTCATTGAGTAATGCTCCTCCTATAATTTTAATGTGATTTTGTCTATTTTCTGAATCACTCACTTTATGTAAGATAAAGGAAATTACTTACGTAAACACGTTGCTATCTAGCAGCCTTAGGTAAGGATTATGGACCCAAATCTGATCCAGTTGTAATCAAAGAGGGCTTAAGCCTGTATTCAGGGTTACTCACAGTTTTAAGAGAAAATATAAATATCTGTTAGTAATCTCTGTGTATTGAATCACAGGGTATCTCAAGTTGGAAGGAACCCATAAAGATTATCAAGGTAAACTCCTCAGCTTTTTCTCTAAGCTGAACACACATCTGTGTTCAGCATTCTGCTCCCTAGAGGCTGTGTCTGCACGTTATGCAAAGCATTTTTCAATAATAGTTTATATGCTGTTCTTGGTCTAGTGATATGACTTACATAATATAGATTGCAACATTTCTTAGCTTCTTAAAAAGTATTTTCTGTATTGTGTGAGTTCTTGAAGTAAAGGAGGTTAAGGAAGGAAAAATGTGAAAGGCCAGCTTCTCAACTGAAACTCACTGTCTGCTGCTTACTTTCTGACACTTTTTAAGAGAACTGAATAAATAAATTGTCACACAACAGGAAACATTAATTTCCATGTGAAATGAGGTCATCAGTATCATGACAGCATGAAGTGCTTTTGTCCTTAATATCAGATTGAATCAGTGAGAGAACTGACATTTCTCCAGCGGGAAACATCATTTTTGCAGAGAGCTGCTTGTACAGAGGCATGGGAAATTAACGAGAAAAACTATTACATAATCATACCAATAATGATGAGCCTTCAGTTGCAATACTGAATAGTTCCTCTAGAATTTTCTGGGACAACAGGCAAGATTATGTGTAAATTGGGATTTGCAGTGATGGCCCTTGGTATGTAGTCAGGTTACACTTGGTTGAATGGAGACACTGACAGATTAGTGTGGTGCACTGCATCTCTGATTGAGAAAGGACTGAAAAAGGGATTTGTTTTCATGTACACACATTTTTGGAGAATTGTGGAAGTTAGGAGAAAATTATATCTTTAAATGTAAACTCATCTCGCTGTCAGGGGAGGATTGCTGTATAACACATACTCAGTTCTGCTGCCCAGACAAAACCATTCCAAGCAACAAACAGGTCACCTTCTGCTTCTGGACAGAAAAGTTCTATGCCAACAGGAAGCCTATCCTAAGAGAATTTCTCCTGATATTCAAATGTTTCCTATCTTAAATTGATCCTCTTATTTCTACAAATAACCTATATAATTTACATTTTGGATGACCTTTCTTTTTATTTTTGTTCTCCACATCTCATAAACTTCTAGTGTCTCCCCGTAGTTGTTACTGTGCTAGATTGTACTTAGCTACCCCGTTTTCTCCCACAAGTTTTTTAGGGTAAAACACACACCCCCACCTGACAATGCATAGAATATAGCAAAGCCAGAGATTGCCTTCCAAGTAAATGTTTGTTCGTTAGTGTAGCTCAGGATAAATAAGCATGTGTATATGGGGGATTGATATGAGTAACTTATTGCACAGAGCTGTAAATAACAGCAAAAGGGAAAAGAAAAACAAGAAATTTTTATATGAGTATCAAGAAAATATAGCAAGATATATGTTCACATGGAGACAGAGTTGCCATTAACTCCATCCTCTGAATAAATTGACAATGCAGTGGAAGAAAATTAAAGAATACAGTGAACAGAATCAAGGACAGTAGAGTATAATCTAAGTGACAAAAGGAGCAGACCATTCAGGTCTCCTATTTATGCAGATTGCTTCCTGACAATGAATAATTGTGTCATGAAAAAAAGTCTTCAAATCCACATATCACATCTCTGTCTTAAATAACAGATTTAGCAAAAGACTTCTTAAGAAAAAGTAGTATCTGTTAACTGATTAAAATACTATCAAAATTATAATGCAAGCATAACTTTGCTGCAATAACAACGAAAGAAAACAACAACAACAACAACAACAACAACAAACCTAATTTGGAATTGCAGACAAAAGCTATGAAACAAGGACATATTTACCTTGGATAAAAATGGGATATAATAGAACTGTAGCAATTACTTTAGGAGAGGATGCATTGTTTCACACAAAGGGCAGAAAATGTTGATAGGATCTAATGCCTGCATATGACACGTATCAGATTATATGGCAAATTATAACACTACTCTTTGCAAAAGCCTGCTACTACTGATTGGGTAAAATGCTTCCTGCAGCCAGCTGGCATCTGCAGCAAAGCCATATGAGCACATAGTTTAATTGTTTATTCCCTTGGAGGACAACAGATCAGGACAGTATTCAGGTACTAATCAAGAACTTATGCAGACCTTGATTTTTCTTTTTTTTTTTTTTTTTTGACCCAGGTCCTCTCTTTTAGACTGAAAAAAAAAAGGCCTGAATTCAGACAGCTTCTTGCACTACCATGTGCACGTGTGAGGGTTACAGTAGGAAATACCTCCACTGGGGCAGTTTAATATTGGCAAGAGAGTATGTTGTATTAACAATGACATATTTTTTCTCATAATAAGAAATATGCAATCCATTCATGAGTAACCAGATAATGCCAGAAAATTGTTGGTTTGTTTTGTTTTGGGGTTTTTTTTAATGAAATGATGTTTGGAGTTTTGGACCCCAAATGTAAGCTACACCATTAGCTTTAATTAATTCACCCAATTTTGGAAACAAAAGTCAAGACCAAGGCCCCATCCAGGTGAGTGAAGAACGGCCAGTGAGCTGACTGCATTTGTGAAACATAATCATGATATTACTGCTAGCCACAGATGAGAAAGGTGCTGACAAATTGACAGGGAAGCAAGCTAAAATATCAACAGCTTGGCAAAGACGGATTCAGGATATTGGTAGCAAAGTTTACTTTTTTTACAGTATCTCATCTGACAAGCTTTTGTCGATCATCACTGTGTATATGGAAATTATTATTTTCCTGAAGTCTTTTTGGAAGAGAGCAGTTTGCAGTGCTCTTAAGAGCTGTGATGTTGTATGATGTCTGTAAGAATTGAGCCAATGCCATTAACCTTTCCTAAATTCACTTGACAAAAACAGGTGCATTGTGTTTCACCAGAATAACTTCTCTCAATAGACAAATATTTGTCTATTTTAGACTAGGTAAGTTTGAAGTTCTTTCCTCATGCCACGTTACTTAACCCGTGAAGTCCATTTTCCTCAGACACACTGCCCAAAAAATGACCTAGAGTGAAAAAGAGAAAACTGAATCCTAAGGATTATTTTATTCACTGTATTTGCTCATGGTATTTTCCAGTCATGACAGTTCACAGAGCAGTGGTTTCATAACTGTCTCAGGAGAGACCCCCGTCCATTTAAAGGAGAATGGCAGTTTATCCAAAGCACTGTTTCATGCCTTTCCATGCCTCTCTGCAGTGATCATGTTCACAAATTCCATTACTATTTAAACCACAGGATACTTTGGGAAAGGCATAATTAGTTTGGGTTTGGATTTTTTTCCCACAGAAAAGTCAAAACACGTTTTTTATGTACACAACCTTGAGGGATTTTGTAAACCTCTATGCACTACTGGCTTTCCAAGTAAGATCTTTTCATCATGTTGATTTGATCCTAATTAAATAAAGTCATTTTACAGTGATTGTGTTATAACATGTGTTTCATCTTAATTATCTGCCTATCTAGCTAGCTAGCTACCCTGTCTATCTAACTCCTTAGACTCCTCCATGTGACACTTTCTTTCCAGATATTCAAGTAATAATTTGTGTGATACCAATGATATATAAACTTGAATGACTGAAATGGAAGATAAATTAAATACTTCTGTTCTCTTTCCTTGCTTATCCTAACCACCTCTTTGCTCTGTAAATTAATTGTATGCATGTATAGTATCCCAGGAAAATGGTTTCATTATTTCAATATTTGATGTCTTTTAATTATGAAAATGTTCTCTCCTTCCAGTTCTTGGAAAATAAGTACAAGACATTAGTCTATTTGCAGTGCTTTACTATCTAAATTTTAAGCTGGAATGAAAAATGGATTGCATCTGCTGCAGAAGTCAAAACGTCAACAGCTAAAACTTTTGGGTCTTACGAAAGCAGATTAATTTTAGATGAGATTATTGTGAATACAAAGCCTTGCTTAAAAAAAAAAAAGAAAGGAAGGAAAAAAGGAGAAAAGAACTAAACCCAGACTTTTTATAGTTAGTAGATTAAATGTTGATGAGGTTCTAATTGGCACATGATCTTTTCTACCCTGAAGCATGCATGGTACCGTGCTAACAGGATGCTTTCATTCATTAAGGGAAAAGAAATCTATCCGATGTTAGCTGTCATAGCATATTTTTCCAAAATTAATAGTAACAGAAGCTAGAACTGTCTTATGCTTTTTTTTTCCCCTCCTCCCCCAATGTGTTATATAAACTTTGGTTTTGTAAAAAATAAATAATACATGGACAACTATGTAAAGCCTAATTCATATTACTGGATTGTGTGTGAGTATGCTTGCTCTTTTAGTGAGATGTACTCTGTCCTTATGATCCTTGTCTATGATTCTACGCTTGAAATGATTTCTGCAAAAATAGTCTGTTAGTTTTCATATCAAGCATGCATTCCTTAATTTTTGGGAAGTCTCCTTTGTTATAGTCAATGTTGTAAGCCCAGTATTTATTAATAAGCTTCTGTCACTTTTAAGAAGCACCTGCTATCTTTATTAATGTCCAAGAAATTTATATCCACAGAATGAAAAGAGATAACTTCAGGTGCCTAGGGCATGAAGGCTAAAACAGATTTCATTACCTATAGATGAGTTTCAGAGAGCCTCCAAAAATTACATCAGTATTAAAGTCACCATGGAAACAGAAATTATGGTAATTCAAACCTTTAGAAATAATGAACACTTCAGCATTTTCAGCTTCCACATTGCTCCTTCCATAATCCTTATGCTGTCATGATTTTGAGATCCAGGTTGTTCAAGGGAGCAGAGAAATTTCTCACCCAGGAATGTGGTTCAGAAGGAGGTCTTTTTTACCTCCTTTTTAATGTACTGGGGTCAGCAGGTGGCATTAGTACAAAATAGTGATGCCACACAGACTTCTCAATGGCTTTACTCTTTGACCAACTGCTCTGGTTTATGAATAATAACAATATCCACTGGATGAGATTTTTTAGTGTTTACAGAAACTAAAACAAACTTTGCAGGAACTAACATACTACCAAGAAAAGCAGGTCTTTTTTATCTTCTTGAGGAAATATATAATAATAATAGTAAGAGTTTACACGACCTCACTTTCTCAAGTAATTTACCTGGCCTGCTGCCACTTCCCAGAACAACTAATATTTGACTGTTAATAGATTTTTTCCTAGTTAATGAATCAGATTCATGTTCAAAGATATATATATTAATTAACTTTGTGTAGTGAAGCCTGCAAAGATTTTTTACTGGATCAGATTTTTCAAATATCATGCTTTATTACAGCCTAGTACTAGATTTTGTTTTTGCACCCATCTAAAAGTAGGCTTTTGATCTTAGTTAACCAAGTGCACCCCAGCTACACTCAGTATGATAAAAAAAGCTAAACTGGGAAGTTATCTTGAGAAATACTGTGAAGCACTCTACTGTGAATCCTTTACAAGCTAAAGTGATAATACTGTAATTTTAGGATAGCAAAGACAGTGTGAGCCATGAGAAGTTTGGAAAAGTCTTGAACTGGAACTGCTTAAGCTTTTAGAGAAAGCTGATAAATGAATCCTTGTTATGTTTATAACCTTTTCATTCTTTAAAGGATAATACCAGGTACACTGTGCCCCAAAACAAATATGTTCTGTAAACAAACAGAAAGAAAGAAACAAGACAACCTTCTGCTAAGTCCAAGGTTCAAAACATGTTGATTTAAATTCTTAAAAATTAGAAGTCAATCATAGAAAATAAAAAGTTAACAGAAATGGTGAAAATTAAGTTCTCATTTTATTCTTTAATAGTAAAACCAAAAATGAAGCACAATGCAGGGATTTTTAATAATTCTTGAGGACTAGGAATTAATCCTTTTTCCCTTTTTTTGACCCTAAATACTCAACAGCTTCTTTAAATTAAAAGAAACTCAGCGTGCTTTTCTACTATGTTTCTGTTGCAGATGCTCTTCCACATAGAATTTATTTGAGGTTTGTTATTAGCTAGTTCATGAGAACTTTTGTTTCAGTATTTAAAAATAGGAGAATTGTCAACCAGGACCATTTTCAGCATCTGCTTTTCACAGCTGATATCTTCTAGCTCCATAACTTTATTTCCCTGAAAGCCCCTGTTGACCAGGTTTCACACTGTGGCTTGCTTGAAAATTATGGAATATGCACACTCTGAGTGGGACTCTGGGGACTTGTATTTTCCACATTTCCACTGCAAAGCAAAACCTGCATTGAGTCTAGTAATATATCACTGTATTACAACCATCAGGGCATTTAATTTACAACTTAAATCAATTGGGACTTGCTGATGCTAGACAGTAATATACTGTCAGTTTAAAACCCCTGGATATTGCAGCTCAATGTGTGATGGGCTGTCAGTCAGCAGAGTGACAAAGTGACAATTTATGGTTTGTAAAAATCCAGCAGATAAATTGCAAGAAAAATGCATTTAGACTTAAGCAACACACTGTGTGGAATGTGTTTTTGTTGAAAGGACTGCTTAAGGTGAGAGGAAATTTCTTCTATTAAATAGAAACACTTTGCTCTCTTTATTTTATGGTGTTTTAAAGGGCCTGTTTACTGCTTGAGACTTTTAAAGAAATGCGGTAAACTGAAATCTATATAATGGGCATTTTTCTTTGATGATGTAGGGATAGTGATCTTGTGTAGATTTTTATAACCTCTCTATAGCTCACCAGAGCTCTACAGAAGGTTGGTAAGTGCAGTTCAGTGTGTGTTGGGAAGAGGAAATACATATTGTAAGCTGCTGCTATGGCACTGAAGTGGCCATGAGTTTTTAAGAAACAGGATGCTTTTTAGTGTTAAAGAAATATGAGGAAAAGAGACAGATTCCTATGTAGCCATAAGACTGATACCTCAAGTATCATAAAAGCAAAAAAGAGAACTTTCTCTCTGTGGTATCTTCGTGGCCTGTGTCAGCAAAACAAAAAGTGAATTGGGAACTCATTGGGATTCATCTGAAAAAGGTTGGAATGAAAGAAAAATATTTTTGTACATATGACTTCTGCTTCCACTGTAGCCCAGGTTTTGACAAGGAGCATAAGTAATATTTTTTTTTTTTTTTTTGTGGTGGTGGGAGATTTTTGGGTTTGGGTTTCATTTTTTGGGTTTGGAGTTGGGTTTTGGGTTTCATTTGTCATTTCTTTTCGTTGTTTGGTGTTTCTTTTCTGTGTGGTTTGGTTTCAGTTTTGTGGTGGATTTTTTGTTTGGTTTGTTTTAGCCCTTGTGGAAGTGTAAAGACAGCTTTAAAAAGTTACAAGTTTTCTCCACACCAAAACTGGCCAATCCTGAGCAAATGGCTTCAGCCATTAAATTAGCATGTGAGTTTATTTTCATGAGGTTTTCCACCTTTTGCGTCTTCATGACCAATTTTGAAAGAAAAGAATTGATTGGAAAGTAAATTTTGAATTATTATGTGTAGTGAGGATGAAGCATCCTTTAACCTAATTTGCAGAGAAGTGAATGCTACAAAGAATCTACAAACAGGAAAAAGAGGCAAATTCATCAAATTTCACCTAATTTGTGTATTTTTAAACAAAGAACAATATTGTTGACTTGGAAAATCAGCAATTACAGGTTAAATATAATAATTTTACCTTACCTCTTGAAATATACAATTTGTATTCTAAACACATATTCTTCTGTACTGTACACTTTTAATGCTGTTCTGGTCTATTGCATTCTGTAATTAACACCCATTCTCTGTTTTTAGATTGAATTCTACTGTCTCCAAAAGCTGTTTGAATATGAAATCCCTTACTACACTGCCCAAACAAAAGAGTATTAAAAGCATATAAAACAGTTATTGTCTTATGTCCCTTCGCTGTAACTCAGTCTTGACCCCTCAGGGTACTTAGTTGCTAAATCAGAGTAGGAAAGCTGTAATTTTTGTCCTCACATTTTCTTGAGATTTGGCCATTCTGCTAAAATTCTCCTGGCTGACAACAAATATGAAGGGTTACTTTTTAAAATGAGTTATTTCTGATATGATTGATTGTCATAGAAACATCACAATACAGAAGATAGAAGTATCATAGGAATGAAATTAATTTCTTGAACCCCAGAATAATTGAAAATTATTTGTGCTCTCTGACATGACAAATTATGGAGTAGCTATTCGTTCACAGTCTTTATGCAATTTTTCCCCACATAGGTCATAAATCCTAAATATTTTTAGATTATCTGACTACATATATAGGTACCCAAGGCTCAAGAGATCAAGTAAATTCTTAATAATCACAAAGTGACCCAAAGCAGGGAGAAAAAATGTCATCTGATTATTTCTAACTTTGACTGACATTTTTGAATCATGAAATGAATTGTAATTGTTGATATTCTTCAGTTACTGATAAGAAAATCTTCTTCATTCAAAGAATTACTTATATAAAAGTCATGATTGAGTTGTAATCCTGAAGCTCTTGAGGACCCATAATTATATGCTCAATTTTATAACTCTTTTATACATCTAGAATTCCCTGAATTTAAAATCATATCCTAATGTGTTCTATCCAGAGCATAGTCTTGCATTTCTAGCAAAGATGATTCTTATTGAAAAAAAATCTTGCTGTCAGATTTTATATTTTTAAATGTCTGCATTAATTTTAGTTTTTAAAGATACATTTACTGTTCTATTGCAGACAAAAAAAATTCAAACACATTCAACAAATTGAAATTAATCAGAAATACCTAAGATTATGATTACATTGTTTGCATGGCTCTTCTATTATCTTTTTTTCTTTCAATTTATTTTCTTTTTCTTATTCATCTAGGTGAAGATTTCTATCAGATGTAGAGGAATATAGTCATTAAAAGTTAAGGTTTAAAAAAACCCAGCTTCACATCAATACTGATCCTTTCTATTGTGAAATTACTTTTTCCACCTCATTTAATGATAGAAACTTGGCAACTGTGATGTGCTTCTATTTTATTTTTAACTTCAAATCTGATAGATGCATTTGTGAGCGACTTGGCAATTACAAAGATGTTTTTGTTACTTGCTATGCAGTAGGCTCCCGCCCTTTAGTGTGCAGTAGGATTCTACTATAATAGAGTATGAAACCTCTGATAATTCAAGATGAATTTTCAGATGACAGGCTCACAGCTGTTTCTTTGCTGGAGACACTTTTACACTGTAGTACATCTGTGTCTGTATTCATCAGTGTCCTTTAAAGAATTGTGATTCCCAATCAGAAGCCCAAACCTTTTCTAGAATTTATGAGGATTGTCCTCAGACTGTGCAGAGCTTTTTCAGGCAGGGCTGGGCTTTTTCAGAAATCAGCCAAGTGGGGCAGGCAGCCCAGGCTGCCAGTAGCAACCTTATTAAGGGGTGTTAAAAAGGGGGAATAAAGGGAGGAGTAGGGTAGGACTGAGGGAGTGGGGATCAAGTTGTTTTTGAGTGCAGTTATTTGGTTTTGTAGAAAGATGTTTCACATCACTCAGCACAGCTACTTCTGGGTGGCTTTGTTTTGTAGGAATGGAGATAGAAATGTGTTCTTTGCCACAGAAACCACCTGAGAGCAGGTAAATGATTTGCTTGTAAGTTTTTTGAGAAATACATCCAGTCTTTGCTATTGAGCATGTAGGTAATCTGTTCTGAGCACCTATTTTTCTGGGAACCAGTAAATCTGAGCTTCTGCTTCTTTTCATCACTATAATAAGACAGAAGATAAAAAATCATTAGTGCATCAAGTCGCTGTATATGTTACATAGGGTGAGTTTTGGGAATGCGTCAGAAAAAGCAGAAATTGAGCTTATCTGTTAAACTAGTGGCCTGTGTAATGGTGTTTGGTTACCACAAGCACAGATTCACAGTTGAGAGAGTAATATGTGCTCTATCAAACTCGTGAGACTGTTCAAGTATTGTAGGCTGATGAATTGATGCAAGATTTTAAAAACTATAAAGAAAAATAGACTGTAACGGAATATAATGAAAGGTGGAAAAGTCATTCCTTTGATAAAGTCAGTTGGCTTTTCTCCCACTCATTTTGTCTACAGCAGGTGTACTATAACTTCCTCACGGTTGCATAGCAACTGGACCCCAAATGTTTTAGTGTTTAGCAGTAATTATAGTTCTGTTGAAATTGTTTCAACAGAAGAAATTCTTCTTTGCCTGTTTTTCCTTCTTCCCTCGTTTTAGTGCATTTGCCAAGATGAGGGCTTTCTCTCTGGGGAAAAACACCTGTCAGGAAATGGCCTGAAACAAGCAGTTATGTATCCCCTCGCTGATAAAGTGGGCCTGTTGAGCTTTGCCTGTAAGCAATGAATGTGTTTCCCAAAGGATGAGTGTACAGGCTCCAGCCACTGGCTTAGCTCTCTATACAGACACACATTACTGTCTAGACCAATTAAAAATTACCTGGACATCTCTGAAGGCTGCTGTTTCAAGTATCAAAGAATTTATGTCTCTAACTTATAAAAAGGACATTAATAACTGCTCACATTGAAATATCGACTGTCCCTGGAAACAAAAGGTTTCTAGTCTCTGTGTATAATGATGAATTTTAAGAGAGAAGAAAGACACTGCTTATGTTATGCTATTCTCTAGTTAGATTCGTTATTATAAATTTTTACACTGTAGAGGTATGGTCTTTCTCTGAAGTGGATACAACTTGCATTACACTTGTACTTTAAAAAAATTGGACTCTAAATAAAGATGTCAAGATACAAAAGAGGAAATCTCTGCTATGGGTTTTGATCTACTTAGACTTCTACTGCTTAAATCCAGCACACATGACAGATTTAAACTTTTAACCTGGAAATTTTACTGTCCTGCATTTTTCTCTGCATTCCCTGCATTGCCTTACAGAAGATGACAGACATCTCAATGAGTCAGGTAGAACAGTATCTGTACAGTTTCTATTTACATGTGTTTAGAAGGCTTTTTTTTTTTTTTTTTTGAAAAAACAGTATTTAAAACTGTTATGACCATTTTGTAAAAGAGAAAAATACACATTTACTATAAGTCCTTTCATAACACAAGGAAAACCAGAATAAAGTATTGCAGCACCACTTATCTGACTGGCTTTCAGTGATGAATTATTTCTCTGAATTGGACACTAAAATAAGATACAAATTCCTATTTTGAGCATTTTAGAAATCTCTTCTAGAGGATATAGCAATACTTCCAAGTTGTAAGTTACAAAAAAAATTTCTCCATTACACTCAGAATAAGAAAAGAGTAGGAGGCTTTTTGGTCTACTTCCAGTTAACAAATTGTGCTAAAGATCTTTATTGTCTGATAATTTCTTCTCAATTAAATTAGCAGCATAACTTGAACTGAAAGAAAATACTGATTTACTGGTTACTGGAGAGCTTTGTCATACCACCTTTGGCATGACTTTAGTAGGAAAATAGATTTCCCTCCTTTTATTAGGAATGATTCTTACTGGGAAATGCGATAAAAAATGCTTGAATTTGTTTGTTCAGCTCTTTCAGTGATAATAATTTGAGTAGAAAAAGTTAAGGTGAAAAATATTTGGCAACATGTCTGGACCCTTTCTTATTTCAAAATTGGTTGATACTACTACTATTGCATATGATAACTGAAAGAATGGATATGAATGCCACAATTAATTTCCATAAAATGGTGGTATAACTAATGCATGAGTAACAGAGGAGCTGCAACACCTCATTTTTACCTTCAGTTCCAGTGTTCTACAACTGTGTATGAGAGAGTCCTGCTACCTGAGGTTGTTTAAAAGAATACATAAAATATGGTGTAAAGAACTTGTAAATATAATAATTTTCTAATCAAAAAGGCATTTTTGATGTCTCACTCAGTAACCATGACTTCTTCAAAACCCACTAAAATTAAGTATAAACATCAAATCCAGGACTGAACCTGGTTAAATAGCTCCCATAGGAAATAATCTTCAAGTGTCTCACCCCTTTTCAATAAAAGGCAATATGTACCATTAAGGACAGATATCAAGACTAATTAATCAGGGAGACTGCTAAGTGGATTTTATGGGCTCAGAACAACAATCTTACCTTGGCCTGTCCATTCAGGTTATTACTGATTGGATAATGGAAAGTCACTGTGCTGGATGTCTCTACAACCTAGTTTTGGTTAACTACTCTGCCTTATTTACAGTACTTTGTTTTGAATGTCTAACAAAATTGAACTGCTTACTGGGGTATAAATTAGTGTTGCAAAAACAGAGTACAGGGACACTTCTGATCAATGTCTTCCTGGACAGTGAGTGTTATCTGACATGTATCTAAGTAATCACGATGACTTGCTCCTCCTTCTCCCTGCCTTTTTTTCCAGTAATGATTGATTTCTCTTCCACATTTCTTAATTCAAATGAAGAACGTGTATGAAGTTTGGAGACAACATTGCAGATTTCTTAGTACTCCATATTTTCAGCCTTTAAAATACTTTCTAGTGTTTATAATGCCCTTTTCTGTAGATGTTCTTTGAGGTGTGAATTAATTTTGGTGATTGGTAAACCAGAAGATTGTTCTTTCAGATCCCGTCTAATGTTTTTCTTGTTGCTGAATTAAAATGAAATCCTATAATAATTAAGATCTAAGCATATGTTGAAAAAATAGCAGTATTTCCCTGTAAATATTACTAGACTTAAATGCTTGCCCATCTAATAAATATATTCCTAAATATCCCAAATTAACCCCTTACTGCTGTAATTGCAGCTTGAGTTTATTATGATCAGCATACATCAAAACTTAAATTTCACAAACAAAGACCTACTACATCATTCTTAAAAACATGTGGATGAGTCACTGTGGAACTCTGGTCCATAACATTCTTTCTTTTGTCAGACATCAGTAGCAAATTTACCTAGAGATTTAGAAAATCAAAACATTCTTCTTGGCAAATGATCTTGTGACTTGGGAATGAATGGATTTTCTTGAAACTTGGAGCAGTTGTTTTTCATTCTGAAACATTAATTTGAACAGTAGCAATCACAAAGCTTAGGATTCAAAGTTATACAAAATCATAAGTGTCAGTAAATGTCAGTTGCACCATCTCTGGTTTATTCTTCATTCCTATGTTGGACAGTCTAGTTTTCAGCTCTGGGTGTCCAATGCATTTTTTTCATTATGGATGATGTTTGGATTTTTCTTGTTTTTCTGATCTATCTCACAATGTTAATCTAACAAAGTGATAAACACATTGAATTCTCTAGCTGACAAGCCAAATTGAGAGAATTCTTGTACGCAATCTAGTGTGGAAAGGGTAATCTGTTTCTCTTAACACTACGAATGTGTAACCTTATTGGGGAGACTGAGAGATGAGGAGGACTTCTTCCCACCTTTATTTTGGATATCAAGGCAAAGAACCTTAGGCAATGCACAGTTGGTTTATAACATTAAAAATATGATGAAATTGGCTTGGATTTCATTTGAATGGGATGTTATCTGGATCACAGTTAACTTATTATTAAATGCAGTGCTTGATGGTAGTTGACAGGTGTGCAAGACTTTGATGCTGACTGCTGTAAATAAACGTTTTGAAATGCAAAAATATAGCTACAGGTAAAGAATCAACCATATCTGTTTAATGACAGCATATATGGAGAAAAAAGTAATGCAAGCAGTTGTTATTTAGTGTCTTAACTGTAGTAGAAAGTGTTAAATAATGTCATGAAAATAAACCTCCATCGACTAATGGAGCATGGTTTATCTTACCCTTTGGATATTCTTATCCTAGTTTTTTCAACATGAATTACAAAAATTAGAGTGCTCCATGCCTCTAATCATCTTCATGGCCCTCCTCTGGACTCATTTCATCCTCCTGGATGCAGCACTGCAGGTGGGGTCTCACCAGAGAAGAGCAAAGCAGAGCAGAGGGGCAGAATCCCCTCCCTGGACCTGCTGTTCACACTTTTAGAGCAGCTCAGGACACAATTGCTCTCTGGGCTGTCAGCACACATTGCTGGCTCGTGTAGTTTACACAAGTTAAAGTTCTCCTAGTATCTTTCTTTAAATGTCCAAAAACTTAAATGATTTTGTTTTGTTTGCTTTTTATGAAATCTATAGGAAAGACATGACTATGAAAATGGAGTTAGAGTAAAAACAGGAAAAAAACCTGTTTTGTTTGCTTCATTCTTGTCTTCAGTTTCTTCAGTAGCCAAGACTTTTCAGAGAAAGCAGGTATTATACAATAATATAACCTGACAAGAGAGTTGCAGTCACATGGTGCTTGGAAAGCATCACATTCACAGATGACAGGGATGTGAAGTAAACATTATTTGATACTACATACAATGATTTTATCTGTAGAATAGATGTATAATAAATGCCATGGGAGCAGGTAATGTTGGTGTTTTTAACCACAACCAAGAAATCTCTGATGCACATCTTAGAACCAAATTAGACTGAAAAATGCACCATGCACTTGCTTAAACATCAAAATGTTCGACATGTTGCATTGTAATAGGATCTATGCAGGGTAGTTACTATGCAAGCTGTAGCAATCTGTGATGAATGAACATCTGGCAAAGTCTAATGTGTAACAGTTGCAATGACTTTATTAGTTGTAACTTTTAATTGACAGCTAAAGTAACTTTCTCATCTGTGATGTCCCATAAGTTCCTAGATAGGAGGAACAGGAAGATCATCTAGATAAATCTGCATGCCAAAGATGCTGGAATTTGGGAACTCTTTTTTGAAATGGTTCCTAATAATGTACTTTGTTTAAATATCTCTGGTTGACCCATTAATAAGTAATTTCAGCTAACAAACTTCTTAGTAATTTGTCACTTAAATCTCCTTTAAGGTTTATTTGGTTGGGGTTTTTGTTTGGTGGGGGTTTTTTTGGGTGATGGTGTGTGTGTGGTTTTTTGTTTGTTTTATTTTGCTACTATTTTCTTTAGGGAGAATAGTATAGATGATTACTGTCATAACAACCACCACTTGTGTATGGGGAAACTTCCTGTGTGCATGTTTTATTGCTCTTCCAACTCTATTTTATTTATAATAGTGTGATAGGAAAAATTAAAGATTGCATACCCACTGAGACTTCTTTAGGAATGGGTATGCAAGATAAGTCTCTTAGGCATCTTAAACTTGATACATACGTGAACTAAATTTACCTTTTCTCTGGGACAAAACCACTCATAACTTAAAATGGCTTTTCAGCTGTGCTGGTTTTGGCTGGAGTAGAGTTAATTTCCTTCACTGTGACTGGTATGGGGCTGTGTTTTGGATCTGTGCTGAGCACAGGGTTGATAATACAGAGATGTTTTTGTTATTGCTGAGCAGGGCTCACACAGAGCCAAGGCTTTTTCTGCTTCCTGTACAGCCACGGTGGTGAGGGGGCTGGGGGTGAGTGGGAGGTTGGGAGGAGACACAGCCAGGACAGGTGACCCCAACTGACCAAAGGGGTTAGACATGCAACCTTCTTTTCTTTGGTGCAAACCCACTGATAATATATAAGAACTTGTCTAGGGACAAAACTGTAATGGATTCCACTTGAAATGCTTTCCTGAGTTACCAACTGCAACTTCAGTCTGGATTTCTAGACAGTTGCAAATACCTTATTTCACCTAGCCATGTTTCCTCACTTCACTTAGGAAAATGTCTTATAAATGTCAAAAATCAGATGGGACTTGTCCTTGAGAAATCTTTTTCACTTACTTTTTAGCCTAATTCCTAAGGAAATTAGGCTTCTGCAATCACACTGTGTGTGTCTGTTCTTCCTGATTAATAACCTCTTTTCAACCAAATTTGACATTGACCAGAGGGATAGAAGTCTCAAATATAATTAAATCCCTATGCACTGCAGGGAAGTAGGCAGCTAGGTAAATGAAAAGTGCCTTTTATAAGATAAAGACTGAAAATTCAACACATCCAGAGACACTAGTGAATCCATCCAGGAAAAGTGTTACTTATTTCCTGACCTTGGAGAAATTTCAGTGAGTGCTCAACATATTATGGGGCACCAGAGAATTTGTAGGGTGCTGTTCCAGATGAAACAATGATGACTTTTGACACTTACCATGTTTAAGTGAAGTACCTGATGACTTGATGACTTGTTTAGTATTCTTTTTTTCAAACCTGAAAGTTAGCTGATAGATTTAGAGTTTATAATCTTTTTTTCGCACATTTTAAATATGACCATACTCACAATTCTGTCTCTTGAATCTTACGAGTTTTTGGAAAAGGATGATAATGGTTCACAGTCTGTTGACAATACTAAACGTGTAGATATAGACATAGTTATATATAGAAAGCTATACCAGTATATATATGTATTATTTATCTAGATTTTTTCAGAATTTCTTTCCTAATCTTGCCTTTTATTTTCACTTAAAGTTATTTTTTTAACTATACAACTATTTAAAGACTACAATTATTCAGTTTGCTTCATATTGTTTATCATATACCCTTAAACTAACATGGATGGGAAAAAAAAATACTTTTTTGTTTTTCTTTTTATTGCCTTTTTATGTCTATGCTTTACACCCATACTCCTTAGTCTTCGTATTTTTCCTTTCATAGAAAACTGTATTTCCATTTGCTGTAGAATTCTTGACTTTCAGACTAATAATGAACCTCTAGAGGCGTAACTGTTCATCATGATTCTATGGTGTATTTCATACAGTCTCTTTCATCAGCTGCAGGCTCTCCAGTGTTCCTTTTACATTTCATACTATGTTCCCCTGCTGAAACATAGCTTGAGGCAGAGGGTGAATAAGTAAGTTTTGATATTGTACAGAATCGACCACAGGTATTCAAATATTTCCCAGAGACTTCTCTTTTATTTTTTTTTTCCCTCTAAACCTTAAAACTTCTGTAAGGCTTTGTGGATACTCTGAATTCTGTTTTCTCCACTTTATAAGGCTTTTTAATGGTAACTGTCTCTTGGATAAGTAGAGAGATTTAAATAATGTTTTTCTTATTCATTACTATTTGACCGATTATTTTAGAGCACCTATATGCACAGGAAATTAAAAAAAAAATCAAAACAAACCCCTTTTGGCTCAATCAGAGTTTTGTTTTTGTTTTGGGTTCTTTTCTACACAACCTGTACAGCTCCTCCAACACTCCTTCTGTTATCATTTACCTATAACAGAACACAAAATGCACATAAAAAAATACATGCTCACTTCTTTGTTATTGTTAATATTTTACCAAAAACATAATTACAGGAAAATTTAATTATTTTAATTTTGTCTTTTTCTCTTTAATTTGGTTGTCTGAAGAAAGTAATCTGCATAGCAAAAGGGCAGATGGAGCTGGAAAATTAGTCTTCAGAGCATGGCTAGTAGTGCAAGGTGCAGATAGAATCACGTTGTAAAATTGTCCCCAAGTGTCTTTCTTGCTTTACTTTAGTCTGATGAAAGATGCATGATTCAGAAATGAGGAATTCTGGCCCAGTGAGTTTGCATGAGCATAAACAAAGCCTTTGATTTCATCTACCTACATTACATGTTTTGGATAAAGATTTTTTTCCATCTCACCAAGTACCTTGAGTTTTGCGTAAGAAAATTCTTTACTGTATCACACTGGTGTTAATTGCAGTGCAAGAGCACACATGGGAAAGCTTCTTAGCTTTCCACTTTTTCCATAAAAGTTTACAACATTAGAAAACATTTATGTGCATAGTTAAAAAACTGGCTCCAACTGGCAATTAAAATAAATTCCTCAACTCTTATAATTATACTAAGTCTCTTCCTTTAATAAAGAAATGCAGCAGGAAGCCAAGACTTTTTTTCAGTGTTTATTTTGGAGGATAAATAACTTGCTCTCCTGTCATTTCAGTTTATATTTTAGTGTGTGTACCTTCTAATTCATAGGACTATTACTGAAGCTGTTCTTTAGATTGTCACACAGGGAATGGATGGTCCTGAACATCGGGGGTCTTGGGCAAGATAATTCTCTGCTTGGGTTTTCACCATGACTGACCAAGATGTGTCAGAAATAGTAGGGATGTTTGAATTGTTTGGCTATAGATCCATTTTGCCACAGGTAACCACACCATGCACTTTCTTTCAGAGCTGATAAAGCTTTCTCCTGAAAACAGTTCAATTATTGCTGAGGAACGTTAAGAGCTTCAACTGATAGCACTCACTCACCAAAAGACTAGAAAGCATGAATTTGTCAGTGTTTCAAAGTGAAACATTGTGATTCAGATTGACAAGTATGCTTAGTTAAGTTTTAGCCAAGAACTAAAGGTGTTCTTTAGATTTTCTGACAACAAAATTGTTAAATGTCTGCAAAATCATCAGTTTTCTACTTTTTTCCTTCCCTTTTAAAAACCAAATTTCTCACACATACTATTGAGAGCAAATTTCCAAGCAGCACTTGAATATTTTTATTGTCTTTATTTAATAGCTAGATAGACAACTGAACATGGTAAAGTTAGATCTAACTATTAATATAGAGTACGTGAAAATCCTAGCAGGTACCTCATCTAAACTATTCTTAGGCTTTTCACTGTTAGTCATTCTTGAATGTCAGTCTTTTCCACTGTCTGCCTGAAGCACGACTTATTCAAGGACTGATTTTGTATTTTGCTTAAAACTTATTCAACAGGAGTTGAATAGATGAAACTGTATCTTCTGCAAATCATAACTCGATAATTGAGTCAGGGATTTGGTTTTTTTTCTTAAACTCTATGAAATCCGTAACTAGCAAATTTTGTCACCAGCTTCTCATTTGTGCTTCCTGTTTTAACAGACATCAGTACTTGGACATGCTACACTTGATTCCTCACACCAACTTGTTACTAAACCATCATGATTATTGCTTTCAAACCAAACTTCTATGTGCATCAGTTTAAGAAACAAAATGCTTTTTATTGAGAACATTTTATAAGTCCCAATGTATTGGGTCTGTAAAACTGAGAGAAAAAAGAGACTGTGGATAATTTGTCACAGGTCATAATTGTTTAACGGTGACTTAAAAAACTATTTTTTTTTCCCTACTTGCCAATTACAAGACTTGCAATTCAGTAATCACATTGTAAAGCCTAAGAATCTTAACAGATCTCAGAAGAGGATGGGAAAGTGGAGGAAATTCATGAGCCTGATGCCTCTACTCTATTTCTTCCTCTTGATTTTCCCTTACTGGCAGTTAAGAGCACCAGATGTTCTGAAATATCCTGTTTGGTACTAGTTGATTGTTTTGCTCCGCATCCTGGGTGAAATTCAGGTCAGCCTGTTTAGTCCATCTGACTGCTCAGCTGGAAAAAGAGTTGAATAGTGCTTAAGATGTCCAAGAAATCTAAGGCTGATCCCCCAAGTGACATCTGTAGCTTAAAAAGAATAAATTTCTATTTTGGTTATTTAGGAGGGGTTGCTTGTGAAATGCAACTATGTTAGGGACTAAAAAATGCAGTTCAGAAACTTTCAGTTAGATATCAAACAGGTTTATCTCTTAGTACAATCTCTTAGTAAATTCAAATAACTCTTTTGTAATAAAACCTTATATCATCTAGCCCCTCTTGCAGCATTTTCAGAAATGCCTGAGGTACATCTGTATGATGAAATCTATCTAAAACCTCTCAGGCTGACATGTCCTAACCACTCTTCACACGTGTACCTAACCACACCTACCAAAAGACAAAACAATGCTGATTGACCTACAGTCTAGTAATGAAGACAGACCACAAGCATAGAAATAATAAGAAACAGCACTCACACTTCTATTTCTGAAGATCCTGCTGAGAAGATTCCCTCCTCGAGGGATACCCTGTACATCTTCAGGTTGTTGGTAGGGCAGAAACCTGAGCATCCTTTCAACAGAGAGAAACAAAAGAGTGTAAAGATAGATAAACCATGTGCACTAACAATGAAAAATATAGGGTGTTGTCACTGAGTTTCTCATATTCTCTCACAGTTCCTCAGCCTGGGTACTGTCTGGGCTCCTGAGACAAGCAGGAAAGGATGAGCCACTCTCATGTAAGATGTGCGTAGTGCAGTGCTGCCTGTACCCATCCTCTACAAATCTTTGCATCACCAATTGAAATCTGCAGCAGTAGTGGCAGGACACATTAAGTTCCTCTGCAGACTACTTCATGGTAGAAATCTGGACAGAATGAGCTCCTGGTGTTTATTCTGAGAGTATGGCATGTCTTTCATTGCTGTTCCTAGAGACAAGGGCTTCTCTACAGCATCGGGACTGGACTGGAGAACTGGAGGAGAAGGAGCTGCACTGACAATGCTACATCCCTGTGGTTTGATACTTCCCTGATGTGCCTTTCAGATTCTTCTGGAGTGGCATCTAGCCTAGTGCCTTTGCATGTTCCCCTTGGGAGTTTGTTACTTCTCATCACAGCCATGTGCTCTGACACAGCTTGTTGCTAAATGTGCTACCATCACCCCAGGCTACCCTGTTTACTTGCTTTTCCCTCTGCCACTGCCTCTCCTTGTAGAGCTGAACATACATGTTAGAGGTTTACAGGAAAGGGCAAGGATAAGGTCTTCTGAAAGCAATAGTGAAGCTGAAGTGAAGATACTAAAAAGCACTTTGAGCCACCTTACTAACCTTTGGTATGCAGCCATCTACTTCTTTCACACAGCCTGAAGGGATTATCCTTTACTTTTCTGTCAGTGGGTTCCTGCTGCTTTATAATTTGCTCTTCAGTTTCTTCTGCTGCTGTAAATCTGGTTCATATTATCCTTGAAGCCATTCTGTCCCCAAAGGGTTACTTGAGTTTAAATTTGCCTCCAAGAGGCTTATGTTATTTTATGCAGTTTTGACTCTTTCAAGGGCTGTCTTTATTTCCCTTGAAGCTATCCCAAGCCTTGAGGAGAAGCCGTTGTCTCCTAATGGATGCTTTGACTTTGTCAGAACGACTGCTTGTACACATTGGTGAGAAAGTCAATGAAATTGGATTTTTGTGCATGTGTGGGGAAAGGTGGTAGAATACACCTATTACAGCAACTTAGTATCCTGTGAGTTTCAGAGAAACAGAATATTCTTTTCTCTCTGATTCAGCAATGCACTATCTGCTGCATACAGGTAACTTAGCTACAAAACTTCATGGGGTTACAAAGGATAACATAAATATAAGGGTGTGGAGCAGGAGGGCAGTACATCCCATCCTTCAGGAAAGATGCCTTAGAAAATCAAGACAAATGCCAGGATGCAGCACTTTCAACGGCACCTCCACCTTCTAATTTAAAAACCTTGATTTGAAGCATAGTACCATACCTTCTTCAGTCACTTGATAGGAAATGTCTGAGTGTTTCACTGTTTTTTCGAGTTAGAAGATTGCCTTTATCTTAGTTTACATGGGGCAGCACTTACAGTGGCTCCTGAAATATATGCGTAACAAGAGACCAGAAGCTTGTAGAGAAAAGTTCAGTGGAAACTCACATGAATAAATTTTATAGCCTAAGGAAGTGAGCCTGTGCTTGCATTTAAACAAATTCTTTGACATTTCTCATTCTCAATATGCTGTTGAATATATTAACAAGATTATTTTTCCAACCTGCAGTTTTGACTCCTGAACAACATCTTGTTATCATGCAAAATTGTAAGGACTATTTTTAGAAGCCCAACAGCAAACAATCTAAAGATTTAACATATGTCTCACATGATAAATTTAATGCACCATAGCCTTCCCTACTGTCAATGACACAAAAGTCTGTGCAGATTATTCTTAGAAACTGGACAAAATGTTATTCAGAATAGAGATGCACAATTAAAATGTTAACTAAAATACTCTCAGTTCATCTTTGAGGAGCATGTTTCATTACGAATGTCTGTGGTGACACCACTTCTAGAAAACTTGCTCTTTTGCACCTCTTATTACCTTGAAAATTAAAGCATAGATGCAGTTTGAGAAGAGTGAGGGAGAAAATCCTGGACTATATATTTTCATTTTCTCTTCATATTTGTTTAAAAAAAAAAAAAAAAAAAAAGAAGAAGAAGAAGAAGAGAAGATAAAAATTGAAAATATGCCCCCAGGTTGGATTTGGATGCCCAGGAGGTGATTTGCTGTAGCACATTAATCTCTTCAATGTGACTGTAGGCTATGGGCCTGAGACAAATTGAGTCAGTCAGGCTTTATCTCTTCATTTCTGTACTCACTTGTCAAGAAAACCTTGAAATAATAACAGAAAGAAGGTGGAATTGTTTGGAAAGGCAGCAGAGGTGAAAGTCAGGATGCAGCATCTCTCCTCAAGGCAAGAACAAGACTATTTTCTGTTCAGCTAGGACACAAACACTGTTCAAGTGGGCATCAGCAAATTTCAAAAGCTTAGTTTCTGAAAACATAAGTTATGTGTGCAGACTTTCATTAAGATTCTGGTGTTGTACTAGAGAAGAATATTACGGAACAAAGGTTAAAACTCAGTCCAAAGATGCAGTAGCATTTCTGTTGCTTCACCAGCAAATTCACATAATACACAGTCCTCTGTCAGATACATTCCCAGGACAGGGAATCCAGAAGACTGATTTATAAAAGCTGGATACAAAGAAAGCAAGAGCCTATTTGTGTGAAACAAATTGAATCTGACACAAAACCTAGAAGACTACTCACAGTATTGCCGACATCCACTTGCTGCATACTTGCAGGTAGTGAATATTTGAGAACTGGATAGGATTAAATGTAGTACCTGTGCCCCAGAAGATGCAGAGCCTAAATTTAAGCTTCAGAAAGTGGACTTTCAAGTGTAATTGAGGAAGCATAGGTTATCACTCATATCCGAGGTAACCATCCTTGCACAGGCCACTAACATCTTCCTTTGAGAACAAGTGAAAGAGAATTAAATACCTGGTTTAAAGAATAAAAAAAAAATGTAGTTAAGGCAAGGAATTATATCAGGGAGAGAAATGTACATATGGCTTATTTCCAGAAATAGCTACATCTCTCCAGCTGATAGAATCTGAGAGGTGCCTGACAACTATCTCTCTGGCAGAGTAAAAACCAGACATTTACAAACTCATTGATCCTCATTGTCATCTCTGCTCAATTTGTCTTTATCTCCAGACTTACTCCATCGGTGTCAAGCAATTTTTTTCCCCATCCTTAGCTCAAATGAGTTTTCATCTGAAATAAGTGTTTCAGTAACACTGTTTTTTCTTCCATGTTCCACTCAAATTCTGAGTGCAGGAGCTGCATTTCCTTCTGCAGTGTAGCTGAATAGGTTCAGCCACGCTCCTCATGCCCTTAACCATTTCCAGTGCAATTTGACTTCCACCTCATACAAAAGAGCTCTAGGGAATGCTGTTGCAAAATGCTACCTAATCATTCCTTTAACTATCAAGATGCACTGCCATACTGGTATATGTGTCTAGTACAGACAAACGTACAAGAGATTGTAGAAAACATCCCATGAGATTCTGAACACTTTCTAACACATCCTGAATGCTCTCAATCCCTCCTCACTTCATTTGTATCAAATATCTTAGACTATACAGAAAGTCTCAAAGAACTTTTTCTGGATCTACTCTCCATTACAGAGGAATTTCTTCACAGAAGGAATGATTAAACACTGGAATGGACTGGCCAAGGAGGTGGTTGAGTCACCATCCCAGAAGGTGTTTTAGAAAAGACTGGATGTGGCACTCAGTGCCATGGTTTAGTTGACAAGCTGGTATTAGGTATTAGGTTAGACTCGATGATCTCAGAGGTCTTTTCCAACCTGATTCTGTGTCTCTAAATGAGATCTTTTCAGCAAATGTACATTGCTTAGGCCTGAAATAGAAGAAATAGTTTCCTAAACACAAACTTAAATTGCTCAGTTTTGTCTCCTATTTCAGAGTAAGTCTCTGGAAGAAAAGATGTTTGGTGTCTAGGGGGCAGAAAACGAGTGGGGAGAAAAGTAGGGACTTACTAATCAAATTATGCTAGGAAAAGTAGACAATAGTTTATATCATGCAATACAGAAAAATTGGGAGAGAACAGGAAGACTATAATTTACCTAACTCCAAGTTTTTGTAGGCATGAAAAAAACCCCACAGAAATCAATTAGTCACTTTAGTTTGCACAGTCTTCTTTCTCAGTAGTTTAACAGGTTCCTCTTTTGGTCCAAGACTAAAAATATGGTGGAATGTGAATTTCATAGGATGTTTTCCTTCATTAAAAGTGTGTGGTTGGTCCCATGCATATTTTCTACGTGAATAATTTTTCTTGTATGGAAAAGGTGCTTCATTTCACCTCCACATTTGCCATAAGAGCATGTTGGACTGGATGAAGCATGCAGCTGTAAGATTTGTAGGGCGGTGATTGTTCTGTGGTTGAAAATATTTATTGTAGTATGGCAGAGGTTGGTACATTTTCTGTTCTTTATTCAAAGAAAACCTACATTCATTGAGTGTGATTAAGAGCACGAGGAGTTTCCTTTCAAAATCAATTTAGTGAGGCTGCAGGGCTGTTTGAAGAGCGAGAGGCTTCTTGTATTACAACTTGTAGTTATTTAATGACACTTTGTATAGCTTCTGGGAGAGGATGGGCTGTGACAATAAAGATGAACATTTGGTGATAGGTGGAGGTGTCATTACTTAAACATTTCTTCACATGGTGTTTTACATCTCTTTCTGAAATGCTTTTCTACATGAGTAATTCTGATGTATATAAATCTTCTTTATTGTCAAGGTGAGCACTACAAGTGATCTTTTTTATATAAAGGCTTTTGAGGAGCCTGTGTATGTGTTGGCCTTTAGTTTCCATCTATCACACTTGCAGGTTACCCTGCTGATGCTGCTGTAGGGAAATGGTGCTGGTGCATGAGTATTGCAGTGACAGTTTGATGGAGAATGGTTATTATCGAATTTGTGGTAAAAATCAATAAGGGAGTCCAGATTCCCAATCGAGATAATAAAGATGTCATCTATAATCTTAGGTAGAGTGTTGACACAGTGATGCAATTATTTAACAGCTCTTCGTCATTGCAGTTCTAGACAAGCTTGTCATAATACAGGACTGGAAAGAAACTATCAAAAGAGAAGGATGTTTCAGTTAAGTTTTGCAGATGGCTATGGATCAAGTTCTCTTCAGTAATTTTACTGATGGTCTGCATGATGGAATAGAGAGAAAGGATGACCTCTCTCTGGTACAGATGAGAATGGCATTAAACTATTAAGATCTCTAAGACTCTTTCACAGGATTAGAATCAAAAGTACACTAATGGAATTGGGAAAATGACTGGAGAAAGTAGAATGGAATTTAATAAGAACAAGTGCAAGGTTAAGGTAGAAAAATGTTTTGTGCAAAAACGAGCTGAGGAAAAAGCTGGTTAGGGAATGGAAAACGGAAGAAGCAGAGTGGGTCCCACTATTGTGGTGTTGCAAAAAGGGGAAATACTGCTCAGGATAAATTTCTTCCACTTAACAAGAGGCATTACAGACAGCTATAAATGAATTTTAAAATCTGATTGTATGACTTCGATAGACAATGAAATACTATTATATTAAATGTGTGATATATATCACAATTCATCTATTCTATTTAGGAATTTGGCATCAAGGTAAATGTTGCCTCATTGTGTAAATATTTTCAATGTTGTCTATAAATGAAATTCTAGTATTGGGTAGTACTTAACACAAAAAATTTAAAGATTTATACTTTTAAATTCTTTGAATAGTGATTTACATATTATAATTCTTGACCTTCTATCCTTGTGGAGTAAAATTATAAGTGCAATCAAACTACAATAATTGTGTAATGAAAACCTCAGGGCTTAATATTACCCCCCATTTCTCACAGCAGAACTTAGATTGCACTAACTGTTCATGTAAAATTACTGATTAATCTTTAAAGCTCATTCACCTGATGAATAATTGTGAGAAATAAGTAGATGATGTATGAGCAATTTGTGGCAGTAAATAGATTTTTCAAGTGAATTATTCAATTTTTGGCATATTCAATAACTTTACAAAACATTCATGAACATAAAAAAAAGTATTGTATTTACACATGTACATTATAGTTTATTATGTCATAATTGCTTCAGAACTGCTCAGAGACTGTATCTTTATTTTCTTCTATGTTAGATAATTCCTTGCAGATAAAAATTTTGAGCATAAGCTGCTTCATAACTCAGTGCAGAGAACAACATATTTTTTTCATGAAACAGCTGTTTTTAATGGACTTTTGGATATCAAATGTTTGAAAAGGGGAAAAATAGGGAAATAGTTCTTTATGTGTTTTTCTTTACATTTTTTTGTACATGGTATGTAGTGTTGCCCTATAGACTCTTATCACCTCACTGTCCACAAGCTCATTTGATCAACATTGACCTTTGACTGTCTGAAGCCCATTGCCACAGAAACAATCATATTTGTTGAACAGCTGAAGTTGTGGAAAGCGATTTCTGAGTGGTAGACAGTGATTGTCCCTCTACTCTGTGCTGGAGCGGCCTTACCTTGAGTCCTGGGTGTAGTTTTGGGCACCATAATATAAGAAGGATATAAAGGTATTAACATCCAAAAGAGGGCCACAAAGATGGTGAAGTGTCTGGAGGGGAAGGTGTATGAGAAGCAGCTGAGGTCACCTGGTCTGTCCAGCTTGGAGAAGAGGAGACTGAGGGGAGACCTTATTGCAGTTACAGCTTCCTCATGAGGGGAAGAGGAGGGGCAGACACTGACCTCTTCTCTGGTGGTGACCAATGACAGGACCCAAGGGAATGGCCTGAAGTTGTGTTAGAGCAGGTTTAGGCTGGGGATTAGAAAAAGGTTCTTTCCCCGGCAGTGTTTGGGCACTGGAACAGGCTCCCCAGGGGAGTGGTCACAGCACCAGCCTGACAGAGTTGAAATGTTTGGACAACGCTCTCAAGCACATGATGTGACTCTTGGGGTGTCCTGTGCAGGGCCAGGACTTCATATTCCTTGTGGATCCCTTCCAACTCAGGATATTCTATGATTCTAGAAGTGAAATTTCCCTAAAGCTAGACAGGGTTTTGCAAAGAGAGGTGGCAGAATCTCTCTACAGTAAGGCTCAGATTGATCAGGGGATCTACTTCTATGTTTTCTGTGGACTGGTGCTTTATTCAGCAAGATAATTTTAACCCCATGCCATTTCAGTCCTTCTATTCACACACAGCATGCAGGATTTAGGATGGATACAAGATTCCATCACAAAGTTCAACATTATAAATGAAAGTAGAAACAGATTAAAAAATGTCCAAGAATAATTAAAGAATTGAAAGTAAAAAAGTTCCAGACATCAATCAGTTGCCTCTAGTGGTAGAGAACTGACTTGAGAGATTTTAATTCTTTCTCCTTTTTCCCTATACTTATGTATCTAATTACATTTGGTTCTTCCACAGTCAGAGAAAACAAGATAAGGGTTTTTCAAATTCCTACTTTTTAATTTCATTTTTATGACAGCAGCAAAAGTGCAGACTCCCATGACTTCTAATTAAGAAGTCTTTGAGTTAACAGGAGTGGTATCATTTTAGTGTTCCAGGTAGGTAGTGTTTTGTGTTTTAGTCATTACAATGCAAAATACAGAACTAATGCATTATTCTGTCACTATACTTCCACAACTCAGCTGTGAGGGGTTTTTTTATGTTTTTCTCTTCCTGATGATACCATATATTTATCTACTGCCTCTTCACCAGATGCTTTATAGCCAGATTGCTTCATTAACTTTTCTCTAAGTAATTTCAGGATTGTCTTTTGATCATGCAAATCTGTGTATAACATCAGGTACTTATTTAAAGACCCATTAAAAGGCTCTCATATATATCCAAAGGAAAAGAAAGGGGAGTAGGGGAGAAAAAAGAAAGGGAAGATAGCAATGTTTGATAATTCATAGCAAGTAGTGTCTTTTTTAAGAAATGTTAGGTCTTCAATGAAAACAAAAAACAAACAAAAAAATAGCCCCCTCTCCACAACAAACAAAAAGCCCCAACCAAGCAAAAAACAACCATATGGAGCAAAAAAAAAAAAAGAAAAGAGATCACAAACAGACATTTTTGCCAGATGTCAGTAGATTTGCGCTGCTCTGCAGCTCACCAAATAGCTACTGCCCAGAGTGTAGAGACTGCAGGGAGAAGCCTATTCTATTCTTGAAAAAATTGAATTCTTTGCTTCACGTCCTTGATCTCTGAGGGCTGATAACAGGGGGGAGACTGCATGAAACTCCCCTGTTTATGCTGAGTCAGGATAAGTGGATCAGAAAGTTATACACAAACAGACACTGCTAATAAGTATACCATTTGAGTATATGATGATAACAGTTACTTGTAATTTTCTTTGCAGTGGAAGCAGATAAAGGGAGAGATAAATCCGTATGTTATCTAGCTGACTACTCTGTATTAAAACATGTAATGCTTACCCAGTAGTAATTAATTGCATTAGGTTCCACTTTTGGCTTTCACTCTGCTGTTTCCCTTTATAGAGATATATTAACTCCTAAATTAAATGTAGGGCTGAGGAGGTATGGGTACTCTACTTCTTGAAACCAAAAGATAGTGTGACTCAACTGATGAAGGTGAACCCTTTTCACCCAGACGAGTGTTAGCACTTGTTCTGCTACTCACTTTCTGCTCTTAACTAATAAGAATCAAGATTCTTATTTCAGTTATCATCCATCTTAATGAGTTACACATAATAATTTTGATATCCGTGTATACACTTCTGAAATTTTGTACAATATCCTTGACCACTTAAGTTATCACTGAAGCCTTGGGGAGGCTGCCTAAAAACAGAAGCTAGACAAAATAAGTAAATAAAAGTAGGTATTTATTTGAAGAGCCTTCAAAGGTACACCCTGGGCAGTCAAAAGGCTGTGCCCAAGATGGACCCTGGGTCACCAGTTCTTCACACTTTTATAAGTTTGGTCCATTTGCCTATCAGGGTTAATTCTCCAATTATAACCTGAGTGAATCATGTAAGTTCCCCAAGTTTGCCCCTCTTCTTCAGAGGCCTTTAGTTTACACATTGTGGGGCCTGGGACAACAAGGTGTCCTTGAAGAGCAAACCTGTAGAGGGTTTTTTATGTCCAGACAGCATGAGAGAACAGCAGCTAAGAGGCCACACGAAACTTCAGAGTTACAAACTAGGCAGTACATGATTTGAAAAATATTTAAAATTAAAACCTAAGGCATCATCACAGGATAGTTTTACTGAACTTCAAATCCCAGAGATCCAGTAATTTTCATTTATTTAGACTTTTTATAATTTTGTATGTAATTTTTCTGGATTGTATGCAAGAAAATTATACCCCTAACTTACTCTATCATGGAAAAATTTACTTCCTTCCATTACCAATTATTTTATTTTAAATATGTCAGATAGGAAAGATTTTCTTCCCTTACTTCTGTTCAATGTTCAGTTTGGTTGTTTGAGCTGAGGTTGGTCTCTTACTGTTACTAGTTTATGTCGTTCATGATTATGTGGATTTTTATTGGCCTAAAATCCTGGTGACTCTTAAGGATAACAGCTAATTCCATTCTCATGTTGGATATATTTTATCCAGAAATATTTTACTAATCTTGGAATTCATGTTACAGATTTTAATAAAGACTAATCTTAACATTTTAGGTTATCTACTCACAATTTTCTATTTCAAGTTATTGATACAAAGCCTGTACCTGGACACATTTCCAGAAAGTACATTAATGTATACAATATAGTTATATAGAGAGTGAAAATGTTCATCCAAAAAAGCAATTTGGTTTTACTTGAATAAAGGTGGACTTCTCCTTTGCTGTTAATGGTATAAATCTGTCTCAGAAATGAGATCAGTTTTCAAGTTGTATATCAAAGTGCCATCAGCTTTAGAGCTTCCTTCTATATTGATTAGATATATGATATCCCCTTTGTCTCAGCAAGGACATGTGACAATCTAAACACAAAACCGGGAAAACATGAGTTATTTAATTTAAAACAAAGAACAAACGTACTTCAACTTCATTTTAAATTTAACTGAAAAATCTGTGTGCATTCAGCTACATGTGGGAACTAGAGTTAATGGTGGATTAAGTCATATTACATGCAATTAAAGCATAAATTAAGTGTAGGTGTTTTTCATTATCTTGAAATACAACCAAATGTTGCATATGTGCTTAGCACAAATGCACAATGACCGTGCCTATGTCAAAAAGGTTGATTATGATTTTAAACTAACATTTTTGAACAAGATACTGAATATTCATTTCTGATGCCAGATCTGTAACATGAACTCTTTCATTGACAAGGTAAGTTTGCTGTGGAAATCAATGAGTTCTTGGATATTGCACATACAATTATGAAATTCTTTAATAGTTTGCAAACTTCATTCAACATTGTAACAACTGTGATTTTGAAAAGAATTTTGAAAATGCCCTTCTCTGAAGAAAGTTGGCTGTTTTTATCCCTTTTGCTCTGTGTTTTGCTTTAAATCCTCCCAAGTTCATGCATACCTCTGAAATGAAATTGAGGTGACTGTAACAACATATACAATATCCTGGTCATGAATCATGCCATATATTACAGAATACTGGTTTTTCTTATGTATCCTGTTGTCCTTTCAGTGAGTAGAAGCAGGTTCTACCAGCCAGTCCACATAACTGTGCCGAACACAACGTAAGGTTGTCTCAGTCTTTTCCTTCTGTTTTCCAGCTGGCCTCTCCCTTAGTTCTTGAAGGATTGGTTCACATATCAGCATAAGTCTATGCAAGCTCATTTAAAGTTATCATCTCCTAAGTTTGGAAGCAGCATATATTTTTCCAGTGTTCTTTCACATTTTGTCACTACTTCTGTGATAACGTCAGTAATTCCGAGACTATTCTGCAGATGCTTCATTAAGCTTCTTGTTATCGTTGACTTTCAGTTGTCAAGTTTGCCACAGTACAATAATGCTGAAATTATAATTGCATCAGATAGTTTTATCTCGTGCTGAAGGATATATGCTTCATTCTCCAGATGTCCAAAGCATGCAGGCGCTTTTTGTATTCGTGCATTTTGTTCCTCATCTTCTATTCCACTGCAGTTTGTAGTTGCATTAAAATATATAGGGCGTCAAATGGGTTTCAGTGCTGATCACTGAACAGAGCTATCTTGTCCTTTTCAGGTTGTAAAGATGCTTCTTGTGCAAGTACTTGTTTCAGGCCTTGTTCTGGTCTGTCAGCAGCAAAGACCCACTCCCAGAACTCCAACATTAAAGCAATTTTACTTTCTTTGAGTGTATATGAGGACAGCAAACACGGAAGTAGTTTTTTTCTATATTGCTGACAGGGTGCCCATCACAGTTATGCTACTCTGAAATTCTCCTGCCTTTGTCCATGTTTTATAAACTGTGTGGATTTCACTGTGCACAGAGCCAGATGGGATCACACCAACATCTTATCTCATCCCTGTTTAACATTGCCTGTTGCAGTACATTCAACAGCATATTGTATAAAAAATTATAACTTCCCTAAGTCCATAGACTCTCAAAGATATGAGTATAGTTGCAGTTTGCTGTATGCATTTTCTTTGCTGTTTTTTTCTAGTAACATTTAGTATCTGAAGCCTAATTTTCAAATACAGTGGATGAATCATGGATTTTGCTTCCAAATATCTATCTTGAAAGTACTAGGAACATAGAACCTCATCTTAAGCTGGAGTTTCTTCAGAAAGAGCTTCTTTGAGCTGCCTCAGAAATCAGCTAGTGTCTCCTAATGTCTTTAATGAGTATAACTTCATTTCATTCGATAGGATGTTTCAGACAATTCTGTAATATGGGAAATGACAATATCATTGGGACATCATAAATCCTTAGTGTGCCCACAATTTGGATATGATGTGCAGTATTGGTTACCCGATCTCATAGAGAAGTAGAGAAGATTAACAAAACATCAGTAAAGATGGGCAAAGCTGAGATCAGACTCTGTGCAAAGAGCAGTTGCTTAGACTAAAACTCTTCAGATTGAGAATGAGACAGCTGAAGTCAAATATGCTGCTGGGAGTTTATCATATCCAGGATGAAAAGGAGTAAAAAGGGGGTTTTTGTTAATAGTGTTTTTATATTTAAAGTTCCAAACAAATACAAGGAAAAGTAAATAATATAAAATCTCCACTGTATTTTGTTATTTATCGAACAATATAATTGCTAACACTCCCCTTTTTAATATACTCAAACAATATCTATTACTTCCTAAACTATTTCACCTTTTTCTTCTTTTAAACCTCACATCTTGTCATGATGCTCCTTGTTTCTTTTTAATTCCATTCTTTTCATAAAGCATATTTTATTCTTACATGAAGAGCAGACTTGCTTATTATCTTGATGACTTTTATACTTAAGATAAAAGCAAGAACAAACAGGATTTTTTATGCAGGCATCTCTGCCTCTCAAAAGGTCACCTACCTCATTTACATAAAAACCAGCAGATATTTCAGAATTTGCAGAAAGCAAGTTCACAAGAGTTACAAAAATATATATATTTGCAGTAGACAACATTGAAGAGAGAAGACTACCAAACGCCTTAGTTTCTTTTCCCCTAAGCAAACTGACTGTATTTTCTTACCCTTTTACTGCTATCTGACAAATGTTTACTGTTGAAAAAAGGAAAAAAATGTTAATATGTCATGTTATTCCGTGCCTAGCACTGTTCTCTGAATACATTCTTAGATTTCCAGCACAGAAACCTTCAATACCTTTGTATTAGTAAGGTCAGACACTTGTAAAATCCTGTATTAAAAAAAAGGGAAGGAAAAAAATTCTTGACTATGTATAGTTCATATCCACTGTAGGTTTTAAAACAGAAAACTGACTTCTATTCGCAAATACTGATCTGCAGCTTCAGTTATAGATATATTTTTGGCTAACATTTGACAGAAGCTACTTCAGATAGCTCTTTCAATTCCGTTTTTTCTTCTCTGTCTCTGTACACCTTCTGCTTGAAGATAAGGCACCTGAGTTGCTTAGGGGTCAGGGTAAGCTCATCCAAAAGGTCATGATATAATAAATACATCTTGACCTACTCCTACACAGACCTAAATCTATTGCTGTAGAAAGGCAACTGCTGAGATGAAGGAGTCACTCCTCTCATAAGGCTCCACCAAGAGCAGCTCCATGGCAGCTCTCCATGATAACAGGAGCATACTCCGAGGGTCAAAAGATTTGCTCTCTGATTTTATTATGGCATTTATCATTTGCAAGCCTTGAGCCACCTGGTACAAAATAATATAGTTTAATTATTTTGAAATGTTTTGCAGGACTGGCAAGTTCTAAAAGTTAAAACAAGTATGGAACAGGTTTTATTTGTTTTGAAAGGCTTGTGGTTCCCATATTAGGTAGTGAAGAGCAACAGTGTTTTTTGAAGGCTAAAGATGACCATTTATTTCAGCACAAAATAATTCTTTGTAGCAGCTTCCCCAAGCAATTTTAAAATGTGCATGTGCCATAAAAATGTGGATGGCTTAATCAAATGTTTTTCAAAATTTCTTCTTTTGAGAACACAAATACCTATTTAGTTTAGAAAGTCATCAGCTGCTGTGATGATTAGATCTTAAAACAAATAGCAGTTCTTTCCACTTAAAAAAAAAGGAGTTGCAAGTCTCTGTTCTATTGTTACTTTTATTTTAAAACTTTTATTAATTACTAGCAATCTTCAGACATACAGAATTTTTTGGAAGCTTATCTACTTAAATATTAACCTGATTGCTATCCAGCAGTCCTACATGAGTGAGCTTTTGCATTCTGATGCTCCACCTCCATGTACTCACTCAAAAGTTAATGCAGCTGTTTGCTTTGTAGAGGCTAAAGATACTGGATAGAACTCAACAGGGAAATAAAGAGGAATTTTCTCTTTTAAGACATCCGGACTCTTTACACTGAAAGACCTTCCCATCTTCTTCTTTGGAATGAACTGATTTAGTGTCAAGTGAAAAGATCCTGATGTGTCATTTATGATAGTTTGCCTCACCAACATGGCCTATTTCAATTTATAGTTAGGAAGGACTATAGTTATAGAACGATGGACTTGCTGCTTCAACCCTTTAACGCAGTAAATACTGATTAAAACAAGCCATAAAACCCCCAAACAGTCTGTGCTTCTTGCTGTATACTCAAAAGTTTAATGTTTATGGAAAAAAAGATCTTTTTATCTTCTATGTTAGGTATAAAAAATACAGAGATACCTCTACTGAAAGAATTTAGGAAAATAAGGAAATATTGAAAGGCAAGATTGTCTAGTGCATAATGAAGTAGTAAATGGGACCCTTACAAAAGAAAGGAGCTGTGAGAAAGTATTATTCACTTAGTTTTCTGCTGTCTTCTGTTTTTTACTCTGGTAGAAATTGAGACTTTCTGATAAAAATAAATTAAGACACATGCAGTTTATGAAAAATGTAAGTGTACATGGCAATGCAAGCCTTGCTTTTCTGTGACAAGTTGAGGCTTTTGGTCGTAATTAATAATCCTTGACAGTGCTATTATTCATTAACTGCATAATAAACATTAGTGATAGTGAAGTGGTTTGGCAAAAATCAAGGAGTTACTGTAATATGTGGTTATAAGCTATCCAGGAAGGGCATTTAGGGCATGAAAATTGGGGGAATTTTTATTCATATGAAAGATTCAGAATCTGAGATCACACTACTGAGAGATTACAGAGCAGAACATCCATGGCCTGAAAGTACAAAGTCTTACAAATGAAAAAATACAAACATGCTATCCAATTTCTGCAGTGAAACAGGATGCTGACTGCATGATAGGAAGGAAACCAAACTAGATTTCTGTGGCTGGCAATACATTAAAAACAAGCAACTGGCACACCAGAGGTTCAGTTGACAATAAAATCACAGAAAAATTTGTTGGAAGGCAATCCAATCTGATCCACTCTCTTTCAGAGTTAAATTATCACTTAAACTAGATCAGCTCAGCTGAATCCTGAATATCTATATCCTGTTACCTCTCAAAAGCGTTGTGCATTTTTTGACATGATATTACAGAAAAAGATTATTAGCTGCCTCTCATCTGTATATGACAGAATGCAGAACAGCCAAGAATTTCAGGCTGAATATTTGTTTAAAGGCCATTGCTTCTGAGAAACTCCATTTCATTCAAATCTTGAGAAATTATTCTTGACCTTGGCTGAGATTGATTAAATTATTTGAAAAATTAAAATCCCTAACATCAGACACATAGAACAGTAATATTTCTGGTGTTCATAGGGAATATTTATAATCACACTACTGAACTGGATTAATTGCAGTACAGCCTGAATGTTCTGTCATAATGTACTTATCTGGAGAAGTTAATTACTAAATTTCTAGATCAGAAAACTCCATATGTTTGGTGTAAAGTACTAAGTCAGCAAGATAGGTGAACATCAATACAATTGGCTAATTTTGGCCTACAGAATTTTTGACACCAAAGCCAAGGGCAATTTCAAAAATGCAAAGCTAGTCTATTTACTACAGCGGAGGGTTATTAATAAAGTTGTATAAAATATTTCCAACAAGCAGCAAACATATTTAAAAAATAAAGGGATGAGCCACATTATTCTCTCATTTCCTGAAATAACTCAGATGAATATTGCATGCTTTTTAAAAATAAGTGTTATTTGTTAAACTATAATTCATTTTAAAATTTAATCATAAATTTATTTGAATTAGCATTTTAAGTTTTATCATTTATCACAGAAATACCAAAAATTTCAAGCAATATAAAACAGAACTATTCAAAACTATCACTAAACAGTGTTCTTGGTAGGTGAAAATCTGCCTCCCTGTGTTTGTCACAAGATGTTTGCCTTGAAACAGAAGTATGGTAGAAAATATAATGAGATTACTGGAACTGATTCAATAGTTATTTTTTGCCCAGCATAAATTGTTTGGATTCTTAACTTTACTGTCTATTTTAGGAGTAGAAAACATCACCAAAGCTACATAAGAGAAGTGGCAGTGGCATATTGTAGAGAAAACACAGCCAGGCACGTTGCAGCAGGCAAAGCTTTCACTCCTTTCAGTGATTCCTGTTGCACACATGTCCAGCTGGGATTGGGAGTAGCCTGTCTCTCTGCCAGGGCAGCATCAGAAGTCCTCAGCAATAACGTGGAAAAAAAAATCTCATTGATAGCTACAGTGCTTGCTGTAATTTCAGGATTTATTTCTTGCAAGAAGAATGATGGACAGTTATTTTACACAGTGTATTCTCACAGCATTGGCATCTTGTCTAAAAATATTATAACTCTGAGCCTTCAGGAATGCCTAGGTTTTAAATACGATTACACGTGAAGGAAAACAGCTAAAGCAATGTTCTAATGGTGCAATGTTATAAAGAAGCGAGAGCTAATTCTTGACAGAATTGGTAAGTTTTCCTACATCCTCCTTTGGTATTTATTTCAGACTTGCAATGTTCCAGTTTCTTCCAGGCAAGCCACATATACCAGGATGATCTCAAGAAAATAAACGCATTTTAATTAAGGCCCGTGCAGGGGGTCTGAAGATTCATGTGGTTTAAGTCCTTTATCCATCCTCTTCATTATGCCTCCAGGATGCAGCTCAGCTCCTGGACTTTGGTGTTTGTAGAACAGCTTTTTGTGTTAGCCTCTCAGGTTTCCATGGAAATCATCTAAAGCATTTTTGGCAGTTTTCATCTGTTCTTAAACCTTCCACTCTGTTTTCATGCCAAAACACAATACTATTTTCTCTCAAAATACAGAGTTTCTGCTACCAAAGCTCTTGTACCTTTGCTTATTGTCAGCCAGTGTCCTCTGTACTTTTGGTTTCCCTATATCAGTAGGAATGATCTCTTCCTAAATCTAGCTTGTTCATTGAATCCTAAGATTAAATAGCATTTGTTTTACTGTAAGAATCAACATGTCTTATGTTTAATACAAAAAAGGAAAGATATAGCAAAGCTACTATTGTAGCTTGGGTTAAAATTTTGATGCCAATCACTGTATGTGAAACAAGAAAGGAGTGTGATGTATAACTACATGCAAAATAAGCAGTCATTTTAAGTGAAATAATAGGTAAGGAAATAAACAGCACATTTTACCCCTAACCTTAGAGACTTACTTCGATTTGCACACACAAAGAGTTGATTGTATGCTTGGGTGCTCTTAGCATTTGGAAGGAGATGAGCACTGTGCATTCATGAACAAGGTAGTAAGAGACTTTGGGTTCCTAGGGAAAGACTCCAGAAGCAGATAAGCAGGGGTGTAATCCTGTGTCTCTACATGGAGTCAAAAACTACTGTGTCAAATAAAACACAAAATATTTAGCCATACTCCTCAAATGAAACAAAATCAAAAGTTTCTCTTTGTTTTAGCGGAAGATAACCAGTACTGCTTAACCTATTACTCCCAAGCTACTTGATTGAGATGAATACATTGTTTTGCTTTCACCTTTTAAAATTTCAGAAATGAGTAGGGAAATGGTCACATATAGGAGGCAATTTTTCTATACAACATACTAGTGAGTCCTTAAATGGAAATGCTTTGTCTTGATTGTGCAATTTAGACATTTCTGGGCTGATTGTAGAGATTAAAAAATTTATATTAGAAATAAGGCAAAATAACCATAGAACTAGAAAATATGGCCTACATGGAAAGATTGAAAGAGGAAATATTTTCCAAAGATATAAAATGTGGCTGATGGAGGAAAGAGTGGGAGGGAAGTGGCTTAGATTATAATGAAAGAGACCTGGTTGAAAGAGAAAACTTAAATAAATGAAACAACTAAGATATTGAAGAGAATTTTTCTGGTGAGACTGTGCAGTCATTATTTATGGACTCTCAATCTTTGGAGACTTTTAAGAAGAGTTCAGACAATTATTAAGCAGAAATTACACAGGCATAATTAATCTTGCCTTCAGGCAAGAGAATACATCTTTTTCAGTTTTTCCTTTAAAATTATTTTTATATAGATATCTACAGAACTGATGATTTCTCTTTCAAATTTCTCTTTTACAGTACATCTATTTTGAACAGAAAGTACTTTCGAATCGTAAATTGCTTTTCTTTGGCTGTAAATCTCCTTGTTTTCAAGTCAAGGATTAATTACAGGTACTTTGTTTCATAAAACAGTTGCTCTCTATCAATAGTGGGCTATTTCTGTCTGTAAAAATGCACAGTTCAGTCTTTCAGTGTCCAAATTTGCAGATTTGTTGTGACTTAACCGCAGGCAACAGCTAAGTACCATGCAGTTGCTCCCTTACTTTCCATCCCCCATCCTCAATCTCCCCTAGGAGAGGTAAAACCTGTGGCTTGAGATAAAAGCAGTTTAACAGTTGAAATAATGATAATAAAGATATTAATGCAGATAATAAAGATAATTCTAATAATGATTATGATAATGGTGATGATAATTATAACAATAAGAATGATGGAAAGGAGAGACAGAGAATTAAACCCAGGGAAAACAGCTCCCTCCACTTTATACCCTGAGCATGATATTCTGTGCTGTGGAATATTCTTTTGGCTAGTTTGGGTTATCTCTCCTGGCCATGTTCCTGCACAGTTACTTGTGCACCTCCTTACTGGCAGAGCATGGGAAACAGAAACACCCTTGTTTTAGGGCAAGCACAACTCAGCAACACGTAAAACATCAGTGTGTTATCAACATTATTGTCATACTGAACCCAAGACATGGCACTGTACCAGCTGGTAGGAAGAAAATTAAACTCCATACCAGCTGAAACCAGGAAAGGGTTAAACTTCTTTATTCTGGTGTAAAAACCCTGGCAGAACAACTTTGTGCTCCACTCCCAATAAACGTGTATTTTCTGAGACTGAAAAATTCATTCATGTCCCCAGTGAAGCTGTGTTAGCATAAAGCGTGCAAATGATGCCAAGTGTCTTCCTGTGTCTCCTGTGCAGGTGTTTCCTGTGTCTTTTCTGCAGTACCTTCCCAAGGTTACAGCTATTTCAGTCATCCTTCTTTTGTCATATTGTGGGTCTGTCATCATTCATCACTAAATTATCTTGTTGCTCACCCTGTCTCTTCATCTGACTGAAATTTTTGAGCCACCCCTGGATCGCAATTAGTCCACCAAAAAACCTGAAGCAGTTGAAATTCTGTCATCTGTCTAGATTGTTCAGAAAGTATTAGACATAATCTTGGGTTGAGCATCTCTTCCTACTATTCATCTGATACTTTTGCTCAGACAACTGTGCAGTGATGTATAAGAAGAGGGGAACTATTAAGTGTACAGGTCAAAGCATCCTGGAAAGAATGCAAAAACTTCCTAGATATTCATAGTGCCTCAAACCACAACCCAGACAATGTGACCATATTGTTTCAGGACACTTTAATCCCATAAATTCTAAGATGAGTACTGATTTTCAACACTCTTTTCGAGTAGCAAGTGGTCCATAGGCATGAGAGAGAACTGCCAAGGTTTGCAGTAAGAGAAAAGGCTTTGCAGTAGTATCTGGAGTCCTCTTGCAATTACTAGGATGCAAAATACTTTAATCTCTGTTTTTATTAAACTGTACAACTACAGCATCATGTGTGTCCCTCAGATACTACAAAACCTGGTATTCATGTTGCCGTGAGAAGAACGCAGACCCTGCGTGCTTGCGAGCAATTGGAATACAATTCATATGCTCTGGGACAGCATTTTTCAGTTCACTTTTTTTCCTGAATGAAATTCTGTTCAAGCATTGCAAGATATCTCCACAATGTGAATTGGAGCATGGTAAATGTTGCCCAGAGAGACTGTGGATGGAAGTGTTCAAGGCCAGGCTCAATGGGGCCCTGAGCAATCTGATCTAATGAGTGGCATCCCTGCCCAGGACAGGGGGTTAGAAACAGATGATCTTTAAGGTCCCTTCTAACCCAACCCATTCTATGGTCCAATGAAATGGATTTGATTGGAGATTCACTTCAAAAACACATGTCATGTCCAAACCAAAATACTAATGTGCATTCACATTTGAAATTCAATCTCCTATTCTGACTCTTAATTAAACCTGCATTTCCAATATATAGCTCTGAAATGTTTTATATGAAAAAAAAGTTTAAAAATTTAATGTGTTTTGAATAATCTTATTGCATGTATTTGTTGCAAAGGATCTTCAGAGTGTGAACAATTTATAGAAGAAGATTTTTTCCACAGAAAGAAATTCCTTGGTCTGCTAAATAACTCACTTAAATCATCTTTTTAGGGAATGGATAAAAAATAAGATACCTTTTGCTTTAAATTACTTATTAACTGATTGACTTTCAGACAGTACAGATAAAAAATCTTCAAATTTCACATCAGCCAATACTATCAGAAAATGTTGTGTTCTTGCATTTCTCAAATGCAACTCTACCTTTATCATGTAAATTGCCAGTCTTTGAATAGTACTTTTTAAGGAGAGGAAAATTGGGAGATATAAGCGCACGTTATAGCAACTTTCAAGGAAACTTAGGTATGTGGTATATAAATGAGCTGAGACACCAGGGCTAATATTTTAACATTTACAGAAAGTACTTTGGAAGTAAAATGATCACTGATTTTGATTAGCTGATGTATGAAAGACACTTAGAAGAGGTAAAGTGCATAGTTTTATTGTTATTTATTTCATATCTTAATCAAAATGAATGCACATGATCACAGATTGGACTCGTGAGGATACATAACAGAGTTAAGGCTTTTTTGAGTAACCTTATGGCTAAAAATGGCAAAGACAGGAAATGTATGACCACTGAGGGATGTGGGAAGACACGAAAACTGAGGATGCTAAAGAACAGTCAGCAATGGTCATTTATGAGATGTGTTTTCTGCCTTCTGCTTGACAGACTGAGGGTTGCTCAGTTACCTCCTTTTGATGTTAAGCACAGACAGATAAGATTGGCCCTCTAACCATCACTAAATGCCCACATGTTCATGAAAGGCAGATCAGAATTCAGCTCCTGCTCTTGCTGTGATGCTCCACACAGTGATTTTCTGAAGCATAGGATTGCAAAGAATTTGTCAAGGGACCCCAGCCTTGTAAAAAAAGTAGGAATAGAAAAATTTTCCTTTTACCTTTCTCTTTCCAGACCATCACTGCTGTACAAAATTTGGTGTTTCAGTGTTTGTCCAATTTGGACACTTAACTTTGCCGCTTCAGCGGGAGATTAGCTTGTGACATGCTATTAGCTGCTTGAGCTTTTGGTGTTAAGTGAGAAGACGGAAATCACAAATGTACCAAAAACTAAGAAAAAAAATAGATATGTCTTCAAATGTTTGAATTCTTATTATTATTTTTCTGAGTCTTATATTACCTGTTTTCATTTCACCCATTTTACAACTTGAATATTAAAACAATGCAACCAGTACAGACATAATATGTTTATCAACATAAAATCAGAGCCCAGAATAAGCATTGCATAAAAGATAGTCATTAATAGATAAGCTCTGTTTAGGTCTGGGTTTTTTCATATATAGAGATATCAAAAATATTTGCTGAGACTCCTGTAAATCTTAAGCAGTATTAGCTGACCAAAAAACAGCTTCATCTAGGTTCACAAGTCAGTGAAGAAAAATAAGACTCTACAGGTGGGTATTTTTGGTTCCTAAACTCTACATTTTAAAATATTGAAATATTAGAAGACATTACTCTGCGTGCTATGCCGCCTATTGGAAAACAAAAAAAAAAAAACCAACAAAAAAACACAACAAACAAAAAAAGTTTCCAAAATTATTCTATACATTTATCTGGTTTATAAGAAAGTGTGTACAGCAAAGCTTCCATTATGACAGAGTCATAAGTATTGTCCCTGAAGAAGGAATCAAGAAAACCATAAGTCCCTTCTATTAAATTCTGATCTAAAATGGTGATTTTTCTGGGCTTTCAAAGGCTTATCTACTTATAGAGCATCTCAATCTAAGTAAAATCATTTAAAAAGACAAGGTAGACATGTGACCTTTTTTTGGAGTTTTTTAAAATGCTTCCTAAATGAGAACCCTGGATGGTTCAATACATCTTTAACAAGTTCATAAAAGCTTTAATGTGCTGAGCTCAGACAAGGTAAACTTGCTGAGAGGGAGATCAGGTCATCTTATTTCCCTTAGAATATTTTCCTTGAAAAAGACATCTCTGTATGATATTTTTTCAAATATTTTGGGGACGAGATCTCAGTATGTTCAAAGTAAAGGCTCTTTAGATCAGGATAACTTCTGGTTTTGATACTTGTTTCCTTTGGGGTTTTGTTTTTCCTACAGTGCTGGCAACCTTTCCTTTCTAGGTGGATAAGTATTTCCTCTAGATTTCTACCACTCACACTAGGAAAACTTAGATGTCTATGGCTAAACTTTTTGTTAAAGGTCTTCAAGGTGTTTAAAAAAAATTCGTTAATGGGAACTTACTGTTAATGGTGCTTCAGGCAGTCTATTCTTTAATTTCAGCATTTTCTTTCCTTATCAGTTTTAGCTGTATAATTTTTTTTAAAAACTGCTTTCTCTAGTGCAGAGTATTTCTGGCTTCAGAAGGGCAATGACCCTTCTCCCCTCTAAGCATAGATGTGAAGATTTCAATGATTATTTTTATTATCTTTTTAAGAGGTTTTAAAAATCCCAAATCAAATTCATGCTCCCGTTGCTCTAAATCTACCGTATAGAGAGAAAAAATATCTTTTTAAGGACCAAATTCTTAAAAGAAAGATTTGTGACCACATTTAGACAGATAATGAATAAATAAAATGTGAAAAGCTTTTCCCTTGCCCTGTGATTTGAAAGGTGGAACATATTAATATATGAGTGAAAAGTAGTGCAACAGATTGTGGGTTGTGTATATAGTGCACTGTGGATTTTTGTTTCCAACAAGCTGTGCAGAACCTGCCCTGCAATCAGTAACAAAAGTTTCTCCTCCATGAACCAGTGAGAGGCAAGAAGGAACTTGACCAAGGGAGGGAAAATCCAGCTTTTGACTACAGATTCTTTAGAATTGTGCTTACTTGTGTTTGTCATTTATATGAATCTTAATCTCCACTGTATCTTTTAATCTTAATTAACTCCCTGCTGTTACTAATTGTGCTTCCAGCCTAAGATCCCTATGAACACTTAGGGTTATATAGATGAGAAAGAAGATATGTCCAGAAAATAGAGATGCAAAATAGTAGTCAGTAGAGTATTAATGTTATTCAAAGGGTTTTTAGTTTTTTGGTTTTTTTTTAATTGTCTTAACCCCAGGTTTTAAATGTAGTTTCAGTATTCACCCCATTGCAATGCCCCCCAAACCCCAAGTGTAGAACTGCAAGATAATTGCTAACAAATCAGTCCAGAGATGGTAGAAAAAAAGAAATTAAAGTTTGTTTTGGCATTTCAATAAAAGTATAGCATGAGGATAACTTAGGATTAGATGGGCTATTAGAAGTAAACAAATCTACATTTTCAGGGGTTTTTTTGTGAAGTACATGTGTGTATGTAAGAAGCTTCTGTTCAGCTTTCATTCACTATGTGCTCAAAAAGAGTGTCAGTAAACAAAATTTTTCTGCTTCTAGAATAAGGATACCTGCAAATGTAAAAAGGTCTTTTAAGGATGAAAAGTTACTAGCTATTTCCTTGTCTGATCAAGGGGTGTTTGTATGATAATTCATATAAAATATTGATTGAACATAGAAGCCAAAAATCTTACACTGGGTGTCAAATTTCCCCTCACCAAATGGGCCTCCTATTTTTTTTTGCAGATTTTTCTGTAGTGTTCTGTGTATGTCTTTTTTGTGTCTGCACCTAGTTTGTTAATCATACATTGTAGTCCTGAAAGTCCACAGTAAATAAGATAGATCTCAAAATTGCCAGTGCAATGATACTCCTAGTGACTCCCCTCAAAGCCTGTGTATTGTGGCTGAGAGATTGCTTTCCCACTCTCGTCTGCATTTCCATTTACTGTAGGTTGTCCAAAATCACTGGGCTTCTTGATACACTTCTTTATACTGAGGTGTTACTAAACAGCTGAGAAGGAATTGCTCTACTCTTGCTGTCTTTTCTCTTCATTTTGGCATTTTCAGGTTATTACCAGGCGTAGCTTTTAGGGTTTAACCATTTAATAGGTATGTGACAATAAAATATTTAGAATGAAAGAAAACCCGTTAGAGAAGCATCTGAAAATTAGTAGATAAGTACACCCTCATCCTCCAAAGAAATTTAGCACTTTAGAATACTCACATTCCTTTAGGAGTCTTTCTGGAATTTTTAACTGAAATTCTTGTACTTAGGGAGTTCTTGTGGTTCTAAGTATCAGCCACATACTCTGTCTGGTTAGTACATCTAGAGCAGTGCTTCTCAGACTATGGTCCATGAGACATTGATTGCTGATCTTCAAAAAAATCAAGACTATTTTTACATGGGCAAGAAAGAAAAAAAGCAAATAAGGAGAAAATAAAGAATATTGGTAATTAACGGAAGCCAAAATCAGCTAGACTGTTCTATTTTAAATGAAAGCCAACGTAGGAGCACTGCATAGTTGAAAAATAAAGTAAATACTTCATTTAAAATGCTGAGAATCCCTGGAACAGACCATTCATTACAATGTCTCTTCACTCTGATTACTTTTCTAATCTGTATGCATCTCAGATGTAGATTTAGTATTGATCAGATGAAATGGGCAGTATAAGATTCAAAAAACCAAACAATGTAAACCCAAGAACAACATTAAAAAAAGAGAAAAGAAACAATTAGCTCACAAGCAGCTGCTGCATTCAGCCTCAGATCAGTTTCTCAGCTGCTGTATAGAAAATCCAATTCAAAGTTGTTTGAGTATATATTTTGTACCTGATTTGTTCAATATATATGTTTTTCTGCTTAGAGAATTTGCACTTTATACATCACATTTAAAAAGGTTTGGATGGGATTTCTTAACATCCCTGTCCTTTGTTCATTCCACTAGAAGTGGAAAAAGCAGAAATTCAGCATTTTTGATTTACATATTGAAGCAACATATGATTTGGTGTTTTCTTACGCACAAGGAATGTTACAGAGGAACAGTACTTTTATGTATTAAATAGCTTTACATAGTAACTGTGTCAGATCAGGAAAGATTTGTGTGAAAAATCTGTTTCTAAAACATCTTTAAAGTCATCAGAATAGATTTCTCTTCATTCTATCTTTCATACCCCCAACCATTAAATAGAGCAGGGACTAAGAAAGGTTTAGAAAGAGTACATGAACAAAGAATGAGCTGAAATAAAAATAGAATCTGAGCAAAGTGACTCTTTAGAAGAGTAAACTTCTGAATACCCTTCTTGCTCTTCTCTTTCCAACACCATACTCGGTCTTTAGAATGCAAGCAGGCTTTGAAAATGCAGAATAAAAACATATCTAAAAATCAGATTGCCACTTAATCATTCCATAATCTGAATTTTCCTTCAGTTGTTCCCTATCCATATTTAAAAGTACCTAGGAAGTAACTAATTTTTAAGAAAATAAAGTCACAGGCTGCTCCTCACATAACTTTAATTTTAAGATCAAAACAAAAGTAGTTCCCAGGTTCCAAAATCTTTATATCTCTGCCAAATCGTTATATCTCCTCCAGTAATACTTGCTTGCTCTGGATTAAATAACAACAAATCATTCTGAAAATTATTTTTATGTCCTGAAAACCCATTTTTAGTTTGATAATTCTTATTTTCCATTTGTTGTAAGTATAAATATAACCGAGTAAATCTATTATAGAGATTTAACTAAACTGGAAATACATCAGGTTTTCACTCAGCTTATTAATGGATATCAATGTTTTCCAAGAGTTTAACTTTTTTTTCTTTTTTGCTATTTCAGGTGAAGTTCAGATAGAATGTATGCATGAAAACTTTCCGTCCTCGAAGTGACATATGCAGGAAGTATTAAAATAGAACTGCTACATGTCACTAATAAAGACACTTTTCATTTTTAGTCAAACATACAAACCATTAGAAATAAGAAATCTCTCTTGAAAATGTCAGGAGGAAACAGATGTTTTAAAATCACAATTTTACTTCTGAGGTAAGCTAAGGACAAGTAGTGCCTCTGTAGATGAAAGAGTCCTTCCTCAGTAGTATATAAACCTCAGGAGGAATAACGGAAAAGAGTCCAAAATAGAAACAATTTTTCCCAAAATATCATTAAACATAACTTTATTGCCCCAAGTGAGATCCATAAAGATGGTTTTTAGAAGTCTAGATGTTCTGCAAGAGCTCTGAGTACAATAGACAAAACCCCCAAACTTCATCTTCAACAAGCAGCATTGCAGGGGTTTAGGATTTTTGGGTTTTTAACAAAAAGGTAGTTTTCTCCAAGGAAGTTGCTGTGCCTCATATCTGTGAGTAGATCAAACTGAAACTCTTTTGAATTAAAGGAATTTTGTAGAATTTGGTATATGCTACATCAGAAATACATCATCTTCAATAAAATATAGAGGATGTTAGGTGTTAAAAGATGGAGAAGGAGAGCACAGTGAGAGGGCTGATACAGAAGTAGCTTTATTAACACAATAAAGCAACGGAGAACTTTAAAATTTCTGTGTGCTTTATTGCAAAGGAATGAAACTGAACCCATCCCAAGCAAACATTAATCCTGGGTTGCTACAACAGAGTATCACAACCTTCACACAGAAGCACACACACACATTGCTGAAGCAGTAGAGCAACCAAAAGACGTGTTCAGCTGTCAGCACACAGGACAGCACAATCTATCTAACCCCATCTGCCTTCACTGTGACCAGTATAGAGAGTGTACAGCACTGAACACTAGTTCTGCTACTCCTGTTATTCTTCCCATCACTACATTATAATTGCGAAAAAATATTATATGTTATCCAATCCACCTTTCTCTATGTCGGGTACACAATTTTTATCAGAGTATCCACGTATCTCTGCTTTTCTTCTTCTTCTATAATATTCTCTACCATGATCTGCTGAGGTTTTATATTTTTTTAGCATTTTCCCTTTCATTTGAGGTAATTTTATTCATATATTGAAAGTTCTTGATCATTCATTTTATACCTGTTCAGTATGTTACTCCTGCTAATTACACTATCTCAGAAAATATATTAATCCTTTACATATCAAAAAGCACTCATATAGAATTGATTGGAGAATAACATATTTTATGTCCTCAAAGCCTAGACTCATTGATTAGGTTGTTTTGGAAGGTATCTTAAACATTATCTAATTCCAACCTCCCTGCCATGGGCAGGGATGCCACCACTAGACCAGCTTCACAAAGGTCAATACCACAACCTGGCCCTGAGCACTTCCAGGCATGGGACATCCACAGCTTCTTGGGCAATATGTGCCAGTGTTTCACCATCCCCACAGTAATAAATTTTTTTCTAATACCTGATTGAAACCTGCCCTCTTTCAGTTTAAAGCCATTCCCACTTTTCCTATCACTGCATGCCCTTGTAACAAGTTCCTCTCCATCTTTCTTGTAGGCCCCTTCAGGAAGACTGCTAAATTCTGCTTTCCTTCACAAAGACATAAGGCAAAAATCTTTGCAATAATGCAAGCAGTACAACTGATTACAGTAATATCAATTGCAGTAGTATTGAAAGAATCTTCAGGGTTTCAATATTGAATAGCATTAGGAAAACAGTTGACTCTATTCTTTCTCAGTATAAGAGTAGAAGGTTGAATATTAGTGTGTAATCAAACTTATCTGGTAATTTTAAGTGAAAATTTGATAAGTAAAACTTTATTAATTTTCATCACTGAATGTGACAGAAGATATTTTTCACTGCAGACGTCTTTCACCTGCAAGGTGCTATATGAATACCAGTGTGAGTAAAGGGGCTCACCGTAGCTTAAAGGCAGAACTTTCTTACACTTATATGTATGTATAATATATGTGCAGCTTCCTGAAGCTTCCTCAAATGTTGCCAAACTTGAAAAGAAGAGATTTACACAGTCACAGCAAAAGCCTTTACTTAATTATTAGGCGTACATGGATAACAATTAGGCTTCACAGCCTAAGCAGGGATAAGGGAGTACACTAAAAATGTGCTATTTATGTGATTTATTTTTAGTCAAACCTGCAAGTTACTTTGATTGGTTGTCAATGTTTCCCTGTAGGTAATAAATGGGAAAAGAACTTTCTTGAAATAATTTCTGGGAAAAATATATTGCTTGAAATTAAGAGATTTCTGGGCACTGCGCATGTTACTATCTTACTTATCAGGCAATCAGAGCAGTCCTGATATTTCTGTTAGGTGGGTTGCAAGATGTTTCAAATCAGTCCCTTTAAATACCTTAAGAAAACGTGTCATAATTTGGAGAGAAACTCCTGATCAAAAGAGATTACTGTCCATCCTGTAGCATACCAGCATCTCAGGAAGATTTTCCCATGCAAAAGTTAATTATGAAATCCGGGCTGTGTCCCTATATATCTGGTTTTTATACAAATATTGATATTTAATAGAAAAAATTAACTCTTCTCTGCTGTATAGTCTTTAACAAACCCCATTTAACAGAATAGGAAATAGAAGTACAGACATGACTTCCTTTTTTAGTTCTGGTTCTTTCTTTTGGTCACAATTTTTAGCTTTGAAGACCAAATAACTGTTCAGTAGTTCTACCATCTCCTTGTTTTACTAAAGACTGGGAGAAACGTCTTCGAGAGTGAGGGCTTTGCCTCACCACTGCCACATTAGGAAAATGCACCAGTACCAAAAAGACCTGTGCACTCAGTGTTAAAGGAAACCAAAAATTTAATGTCAGCTCTTGTCTTGAAAATAATCTTGCTCCAAATAGGACCATAGTAACAGTGGGTTTTAATTTTTAATTCAGACACTGTAGTAAATAAAATATTTATTTGAAATGTACTGTTCCTTCTCAAGTTTAATGCAGCTGTCACTTTAGTTTGCAAATTGTGTTAGAACTCAGAGGAAAAGCAAAATCCAAAGATACTGGAAAATCTTCCTTAGGTATAAGAGACAGTAAGGAAACATCAATAAGAACAAAGTGTATACCCAAAATGCATTTCATTAGGGATTTTGTCCCATGAATTTTGATTCATAAGAGTGATAGAGGCAACAGGTAATCTGTGGTTTGAAGGAATACATTCATCAGTGTAAAGCCCTATCTTTTTTTCTCTAACATGGAAACCAAGTATATAACTTGTTGAATTGCATGCTGTGATGGATGATCTGCTACTACTTGTCTTGTTGCCGTCTGACCCTAACATTGCCCTTCCTGGAGTGGCAGCATGTCTCCTAAAATTCTTATGTAACTCCAAAAAATTTCTCACAACCATCAAGCCTAGTCATATTTCACTGATTTTTTTAAAGTGATGGCTGAAACTCTGAATTCTTATCTCATAATGGGATTTTAATGCCTAAATATCTGGTTGACCGTAGTCAAAGCACACAAAGGAGAACACGAAGAACATTTTAATGTTTGTATTATTCTATCTCATTCTTATGCATTATGTGATACTAGACCCAGCATGCACCCTGCCCATGCCTTATTTTATCATATGTAAATGCAACCCTTCTCTTTTCACTATGACTTTGAAAATAGCCTTCTAAAAAGGAACAAGTACACTAAGGGTCATTTTGTAATCAATTTGGTAGATTATGTGATATTGCTCAGTGTACCCATTAAAAGTGACATTCAAACTAATTATGATATGAGTAGGCATCTGCTTTTTATGTTATATTTTTGTGCAGCTTATTTGGATATTTTTTGTTTTGTTTTCTGAAGTTTTTTTTAAAAAACTAGGCTGAAAAATAGACTAATTATATGGATTGAGATCCTTTTAAAGGGATACCATAGATTCAAGCTACGACAAAATTATTGCTCAAATATTGCATTTATAGTTTATTACAAATTTGATGAAAGTGCTTTTTGTTAGTTTAAAATCCTCCATGAAGTTTTGATGGCACAGAAGTGCGTTGCATTTTTGGTTTATCCTATTGAATAACTTTATACATTCCCATCAGCCCTCACACTTCTATGACCTTTAACTACTTATTTAACAACTACTACTTTTTAACTACTATTTAGCTACTTATGTTCTGAGTAATTCCACTGTTCCTTTTATCAAAGCCCAAATCCAATAGGTAACAGCAAATACTTTTAACCTATATATTTTTGATCTTATAAAATTATGGGACATAAAAATGACCAGGAGGATGGAGCATTTTTCCTATGAACACAGGCCAAGGGAGCTGGAGCTATTCGGCATGGAGAAGACTGGGGAATCTCACTGCAGCATTCCAGTCCTTAAAGGGCACTTTTATTAAAAAGAGAATTTTGACCTTTAACATGGGCAGATAGTGATGGGACAAGGGGAAGGGTTTCAAACTAGAAGAGGAGAGATTTTGATTAGATATTAGGAAGAAATTCTTTACTCAGGACCTGATGAGGCACTGGAGCAGTTGTCCAGAGAAGTGGTGAATGCCCCATCCCTGGCAGTGTTCAAGGCCATGTTGGATGGGGCCCTGGGACCTGATCTAGTGGGTGACATCCCTGCCTGTGGAGCTGACTGGCCTTTAAGGTCCCTTCTGACACTCACTATTATATGATACTGCATATAACTAACAGATAGCACCTGATTTGCAAGAAGAAGCTTCGAGGAACTCGGTGATAAAAAGCAATGGGTAAAATTCTTTACTTTTTGAAATGTAGATTTTTGACAGTTCCTTTTAGACTATTATTTTCTTCTTTATATCTGTATCTCTTTTAACCACTATCAACAACCCATGGTAAAGATCTAGAGAACAGATATGCAGAGCATATTTTTCTCTATTTCAATATCCTCTACTATTTAAAAAGTATTACTGACAAGTGCTGGTTTATTATACTAAAGGAGCAAAGATAAGAGTCTGGTTTTATTCCTTACATGTAAATATTGCTGAATTACCAGGCTCAACATTTTTATTTTTCAAGGTATCTGGTAACTTTTGCTGCATCTATTTTTGTAGATAGAATGATCATATTTGAATATAATAGTTAGTTTTGATCTTTTGTTTCTGAGGAATACATGCTTAGGTCATAACTTTTCAGGGTTCAAACAAAATTTGAGACCCTTTATCAAAATTCTGTTTACAATTAACATTTTTCTCTTCCTTAAACAGTTCATTTGTAAGAATTTTATTATCAATAGTTTTTACTCTATTATCTTCTGCTTGCTTCATCTTCTTTTTTAAAGACCATTTCCCAAGTTCTTTTCTACAGCATTTGGGTATGGACTAATAAATGAACAAGCCTTTCCCATTTTTAGTTTCTGTGATGGTCTGATCATTATTCAGATTCTGTTTAAGCAGAATTGAAATCTTATTTTTAACAGTTATTGAAGCTGAAGTACATGGCAGAAATGATCATGATTTTCTTGGAGTCATGCTCCACAGCAGAGTTGGAAGTAGTACGCAGGCTTTCTCATTTCCAGGTTTTAGCTTGAGCCATCACTGGCCAACTGCAATAGAGGGTAGAAAATATAACCTATTACTGCCTTAGTGCACTTTTCTGAGAATTTCATTTAAACAGCAGTAATGTCAAGCACAATGACCTATTCCATTTCTTTAAATGTTTGTTATTCCCACCTACTTGCTGGCTAACTCTGGTGATGAGAAATTGCTACAAGTACAGAAAATAGCAATATGTGAATCTATTTTTGAAATGCAGCTGTAACAAGACTGGCAAGTAGAATAAACCAAAACTCTGTATCATGTAATCTCTCAACTAGTAATTTTGTGGTCCATTCCCTGATGACCCTATCACCCTGCTATCTTACCTCTGCATTGGAACTAGCAAATAAATGACTTCTCATTTCCCATCAAACACCCAAATATCCTAAAGGAAAATTTTTGATCAGTATACCATTTCTGTTGTCATTTTGTAAACTGTGGTAAGAATAAATGTTTTAGGGGGATTTAGTTCTTTCTAGGAAGCATTCCTTAAGCGCTCTAACCTTCAATTTTAACTCTGACTCAAAACATGTTCACATAGTATATATGGCATTGTTCCAGCATTTCACTAAATTGAGGAGTATCAGGAATATCTTCTCAACAGATTTTGGCACTCATGTTATTTCCTAAAGTTCCATCATTTACAAATTGAAACTGTTGGTAATAAAACTATTTTTAAACAAAAAGTAAAGAAGACATGAACTTCCTGTGAACTAATGTCGTTAATTTCTCAAAAGATGCTGTGCAGCATAACATAAAATAACAGTGCTTTGTGTTACTTGCAGTAGAGCACCCACAAAAAACTGGGTTTGAAGCTACATTTTCTGCCTATTATATGACATATATGATCATAGAACAGCTACATGACACTGCACACAAGTAATCATTGACCTTTAAAACCAGAAGAAGGTGCGTTAAAATTCACACTCTTTCTGGCCTTGTGTATCACTCCATTAGAGCCATGCAAGGATGTGCTTAAAACAGAAGGACAGACAGTACTGTCACCACGTTGTTAGTTCCAGGGTGGTGGTTAGGACATACTTCTGAAGTGCTGAAGTTATGGAGTGTGTTTTGTCAGGCTGAAAAAGACGCTCAATCCAAAGGTTTCCCGTTTCCTGAGCATCTTGTATAGTTGGTGAAGGAGGTACTGCTGTGACCTCCATGTAAAGCTGGAATGCTTCCTGCTGATTAGTTCTGGCAACCTGTGTTGGCTATGTTCAAACCACACATCTTTCGCATAGGTTCTTCAGGCTTAGGTATTGGGCAGGCCCTGGTTTGTTAAATGGGATTCAAATTCAGGTGGATTTAGGCTGAATTAGGTGCAAAGTTATCCAGCTCTATTAACTGAAGGTGCTTCTGGTGATGCAGAGACATCTACATTTCCCTGTACATTGCTGCAAAAAATGGAAATTACCATAATCTCTCCAAACAAAAAAAAGACAGAAATGTAATTCATTCAAATCTAATATTTAAGCCTATCAATTTCACTGAAGGTGTTCTTCAACTGGTAACTTAATTCAAATTATTTTCTATTTTACCCTTTCTCTCTGCCACAATGAACACTAAGTATCACAGATTGATAATGGCTTTTTAAGTCCATAAAACCCTTGCAGAAATAAAGCCAATGTCAGAGCACTTTCTAGTAGACAGAGATGTACATCATGACTCTAACTGAGATTTTGGTAGAAGTCTCTGTAGAAAACCAAACAAACAAGTTCCCACAAAGAACTATTTTGCCTACTTAGCTTGACAGTGGCAGATTGACACACAAAAAGTCTTTCTAGATGTCTTTGATATGAAGCATAAGAAAAACATTTAGTTGTTTACCTATTTGTATTTGGTCTGTAAAAATCCTCAGCCCAAATGATGCCACATTCCCAATTTCAGTCACCCTTCCTGTATATTAAAAAATAAGCTCTCGAAAAGAGAAAGAATGTAACTTGGTAGCTACACACTGAAAAGACAAGATATCACATATGAATTATTTTATAGACCCAAGGGGTGTGAGCAGATGGTACTCTCTGAGCACTTGAGATTAAAATAATAATGTATATTTAAATAAAATATTATAAATAAAGAATTTTTCACGCACACATATATATGTACAATATAGAAAAAATGGAAGCAGAAATAGATTAGACATATATATTTAAAGTGCAAAGTCTGAAGAAAAATTGATAAAGTATGTAGTAAACCTTACTTGTTTAAAATCATTCACTTTTCCTCTTCAGCCTTTCAGTAGCTACACTCCTGCCTCATTATTGCTAACATGAAAGAAAGAACTAATATGCATTTAAACAGATACTAGGGGGAAAAATATGGCCTCTGTATGTAATCTTTAACAGTCACTGCAACAAAATGTTGATGTAATTTATAGCAGCCCAGCATGTTTCTTCAGATGAGTTGCATGTTTATAAATTAAATTAATTTACCAGAGTAAATAACATATGAACAATTCTTTCTCTCTGTGTGTGTTAAGCTGCTTTTAATTTTTCACAGAAAGACTAATACCCATGAGTAACTCTGCCTTTTTGAAGCCATAAATTATTTATTTATAAATGATCCCCAAATAGCATGTCTTCTCAGTAAAAAATAATAGCCTGGAAAGATACAAAAATGGTGCAGACTCAACTGTTTCTTGCTTCCATTTAGTGTTAGAATGTCTGAGAGCTGCTTTTGAAAGTGTTTTGAAACAGCAGCAGAAGACTTTCAAATCTTGTACCCCTTCTCTCTACTTTTCTAGAATATTTGGGCAACTCAATTAAACGTGGTCTTCATAACTCTCATAACTCTCCAACAGACTTGGAGACGGGCTAAAGATCCAGAGTATTTCATGTACCACTGCTAGTGATGATCTTTCTGGAGAAAAAGCGCTACTAAAGATAAAAATCTCAAAATGCTTATGCCAAAAAATACGCTGATTCTGAGTCATTCTTAACATTTTCAAGCTTTTTTGTCATTATTTCTACTACCTAATAGATTTTTTAAGATTTTCATTAAAATCTCACTTTCTGGCCAAAAATATTACTTAGCTCTGACTGGCTATACGGTTTCATTTTTAAGAATCTCTTTCTGCTCCAAGACAGCCTGTCTACATGAGCAATAGAAAGGATCTATCTTCAGTGGCTACTGTCAGAACATCTTCGTTTATGTGAAAACTTAGGCAAATGAAGTAGCTGTCTTCAGACAGAAGTCAAATAATAATGATTCAGTGCTGGTAAGAATTCGAATAGAATTACTACAGTGCTTGCATCTGTGATAACAGTTTCAAAAAAAAAAGTTAAAGGCAGTAATATCCTAATGTGATAAAACCAGGCAAGTCTGATTTTTTCCATTTACTATATTCTGTGGCTACTTTCCAAGCATAACATTCTGCGGCTCTTTCATGCACACTAAAATGAACTTTATTTCTTCTAAGTGGCGTAGCATGAAAACTGCATTAAAAACAACAGTAACAACAACAAAATTATAACTTAAAGCTCTGAGTTATTTATAATTTTCTCATCCAGAAGTACTCTTTGTGGTCCATCAAGATTATGCCAGGGACAAATATATCATATGACACTGTGTCAACACTACAGTAAGTTAACTATGCAGCCAGGTACCAGCATCATTATGCAAATAGAGGCACTGTTGCCTTATCAGTCAAAACCACTGGCAGAATGCCTGGGAGACAGATTTCAATAAAGGAGATACATTCTATCTCAGCGAGGCTGACATTAATAATTTATGATTAATCAGTTTATGGAAACATATTAACAGCAGAAAGCTGTGGAGAGCAAGATGGATTTCTTGCCTCCACTTTCCCCATTTTTTTCCCCTCCTACCTGACTTAATTTTTTTTATGATTAAAAGCCATGTAGAGGACTCAGTTCCTCACAAGGAAATGGATTAACTTGTAAAAGAACCATACGGAAGTGCTGAGCTGTGGATGAAGTGATGAGAAATCATCTGACTTCCTGTAAAATCAGAGCTGATTTGATATCAAATTTGCCTCTTATGTCCCAACAACCAGCCCTGTGTCAGGATAGATGAATTAGTATCATGTCTGGGCTTTAGCTGTGAAGTGCAAAATACCAGAAGTCTAAATAGCATATTCCAGCATAAACATCATCCATCCAAACAAAAAGAAATTAATGCAATGTTCCCTCATGAAGAACTGCTACAAATGTGACTTTTTCTTGGAGCCTATGCATAAAATATTTAGGAAAACATTAATTTAAAACCTGTGAATACAATTAGTAATTCAGACAAGGGAAGATCACCCCATGAGAAAATTCTAAACATCCATTGCTGAGATGAGCCTCTGAAATTCTTCTGCAGCTTCTTAAAATCCACATGTAAAACCACAGAGGAGACTCACCAGGAGCTTGATAGCAGTAATCTCTAAGGCTAGAACAACACATGCAGACATTGGCTCAAAAGGGTTGGCCTTCCACCACAGCTTGCTTTGAGAAATCTAATAGAATGATCATAGAACAATGCCAGGTTTGAGCATCTATTGAGACCTCACTGGGTTTTTCTGAAATTGACTGTGAGCTAATTCAGTTTTGCATGTTGCAGAGCTCATGTTTCAGAGAAGAAAAAAAAAAAAGGAAAAAACAGAACCAAAACCAAACCAAAAGAATATAAAACCCTCCAAAAATTAAAATAAAAAGTAATGTTCTCATAACTAATGAGTGTTCCTGAAATTTAACCAAGCACAACTTTTCTTTAATCAAAGGGATGCATAACGTCAATAAATGTTATATCTGACAAAAGGATTTTCCTTGTATTGTTTACTATAATTTAGCATTATGATACTGCAATTTTTCTTTTTATTTTTTTTCAAAAATTTGGTTTTCTAGTTATGCACAATCCTTAGATGTTTTTTTACCCAGCAATACACACCACTACTGAGTATCAGAAGGGTGAAAGACATCAAAATGCAAAGTGAGAGTTGAAACACAACTATATTAGTATCAGAGCTCTGCTTTGCCATTATAAGGTTTGGAAGCATTAATTTATATTTCACAATTTTAACCTGCATATACCTTTATTGCTGTTAAGCACCAGAGACATTGATTGCCTTAAAGCATGTACTAACAGAATCTGATGTAATTAAATTGAGCCACATTGCAATGCAGAATGTTTCTGGAACCATCAGTGACAAAAGTAATTGATAAATCAACCACTAATTGACTTGAGATAATGAAGGTACTTTTAAGGTGCAGTGAGATTTTGTCCTAATTAGCTTTGTAGAGATAAAAGAAAGATTATCTTTACTGCAAGATTTCTGGGTAAGTCATGGGTTTAAGCAAATCAGATAAAGATGCAATTAAAACAATTGGTAAATTATACAGATTGTGATTCTGTCTTTGTGTAGACACAGCTTTAGCCCAACATTCAAACGCCCAGAATTTTATTTTCTAATTCAGGTATGTGTACCAACAGGTGTGATTATATGAGATGCTGTAGAAGAGCTTATATATCCATCTCTAGAGCAAACATACAAAATGTGGCCATTTCAGAATTTCCTAAGTAGCTATTGATCTTTTCAATTCTAATATAATATTTTCCTGAAACCCTTTCTGCAGATAACACATTCCATACATTTCAAGGTGATTTAATTTGTACCTGATTGTCTACTCATTGTGGACAGATCTTGCTTATTGCTTATTCTAGAAATGTTAAAACTAATTACAACACAAGTTTTTGTAGATTTTAGAAGAATATATTTCAACTGATCCTTTAGAAACCATTTGGAACCGAAGGAATATGTGCAGATACAACTTCTACGTGATTTCCACTTTGATGACTGAAAGTGTCAAATATCTTTGCTATTATTTCTCAGTACAAGTAATTCAGTTTTCTTGAAGGATCAGCTGAAAATATCTCAACTATAAATTAAAACAGACTATTTCTGCCAATAAATTAAGATGTTTATTCTTGGTTAGTCCACAAAATGCATTTATTTTAGAGCAGGCTTGACTTTCAGAGAGCAACTGCCTCCAGCCCATGAGAATGTGAAAGGCATCAGGCTGTGCTTCTCTGGAGGAGACCAAGCCTTCCTCTGTTCTCCAGAAAGACCACTTCCCAGTGTCAGAGCACCTGCTCCAAATCATTCACAACTCCGAGGGTTTTTTTCTGTTCTTGATTATTCATTTCTAACTAACTCACTTTATCCTTCAATGGGAGCTGCTCTATGCTTCACATCCTTCTTGAACGCATGTTAAAAGCTTTGTAACAAAGAGAGCAGAAATCAATTGTTTTCAAACTGGGATTTAACAAGTGGAAGTTGATTTAATTTATAAAAAGTGCAATTTAGATGAGAATCGAGAGGAAGCATTTCTGACACATGCTGTTATGCTAATGTTGTAACATATCAAAACACGGCTACCCACACCTTGCAGAGATTTTAAAAGACAGGCTTGACAAATGTCTTTCAGACGTGGTTTTAGTTACATTAAGCCTATTTCAAAGCCTGTAAAAGTAACAGGATGACCTAGAAATTTATTCAGGAGACCCTTTCGGTCCTGTAGCAATGAATACACATATGATGCATTATGTGTCATATCCCAGCAGAAATTACTTTCTCACCAATCTAAATCTATCTGCACAGTCCATAAAATAAGTCCACACAAGTGAAAATTTCCTTTACATAAGTGCCAAAATCCTTGGATAAATATTGAACCTGTACTATAAGCTCAGCTAAGGATTACGTTTAGGGCACAGAAATCAAATCAAGTGAAATTTAAATGCAAAAAGCCGTTACTCTTTCCTCAGCTATGTAACCCATAGCCTCAGATGACTTCACTACCTTCTATTAATTTCACTATGGAGCTACAATTTTTTTTATTTTATTTTATAATTTTTTCCCTCTAATAATGCATTTGTCATAAGCTAACTGAGGGTGCTTGGCTCATACTGGCTTATCCCATGCAGATTATAGTTCTCTGCATGTCATAATAAACTTCCAAAAATCTTAAATTAATCATTTTAATAAATTCCCGACTACAAACTATTGATCCTGTTTTCAACTGAAAGTCCAAGAATTATATATTTCTTCTTTAAAATCAGAATTTCACCCAGACCCTCTTACTTTAAGCTTTCACTGCTGCTTCTTGTTCATCTATTTCTATATGAAATGTGAGGTCCTCGGCTTTCTTCTCTCTCCTCTTTTTTTCTGTTTAAGCACCTTCCCACTAATTTCTGTCTCAGGCTGCCATCCCACCTCTTCCTTATCTTTACATTGAAAAGGAAGAAAGCATTAATTGCACAAAATTCAGTTTGATTGGGTTATATGTTGAACATAGGAAAGGCATGTCAGTGGAATTTTTCTGTTCCTTTTTCAAGTATGACACAGCTTCTGAAGTCTTTTATTGCTTTTATGTTTCTCAACACTGAGAAGATAAAAATAATCCTGATGTTTTGTGGCTTTTTTCTTTAGAAATTCTTGTTTTCTGTGTTTAGGAGCTGAAATGTTGGGACAGCATGCACCATTTTATTTCTCCTTACAAAAATTATTGTAAATTTTGCATTTCTGTACAGTAAGCTTACTATTTCATATCTGTTGTATTGTTTTGTAATTATGCCTTGTTTAACTGAGACCTGCATTCTGATTAGTACCTCCCTAAAACTGTAAAATCAATGTAAGAATTTGTGCTGATTTCACAAATTTGAGTCAGACCTTAAAAAAACTGCTAAAATAGTTTTATCTTACTGGGATTATGTGACTTGTTCTGTCTCTGGAACTGTTCCTTAATGCCTCTAATTTTATAAGGCTGCCATGTCACGGCTGAAATTGAAGTAAAAGGCAGCTGTCATAGATGGATCGGGCAATATTCTCAGTTTATCTGAGAATTGATATAATTACACTAATTTCTCAAAAGAATACCAATTTACCCTTGAAAGGATATAAAAAATTCTACTTAAAAGACAGCATTTAAATATGCCGATCAGTTCTACATTTTAATCACTTAATTTTTCATCAGTAGTTTTTTTGACTATCTGCATCATCAGCATAATCCAGTGCTTCATTTCCTGAACCAGTGATTGGATTAAGAGTAGTATCTGAAACCTAAAGAAAGAAATACCTAGACAAATAGATTATGTCAGTAGGCTAGGAGCAGTACTTTACTGAACCAATTTTGATATAATTTCCTTTTACCGGAAAAACACACTGACTTCTGCTCATGCCATACTCATGCTTAGGAGCATTACTGGCTTCCACACTGCTGTGAAGGCTTGGACATAATGTCAGCTGTGAGCAGTCATCATTGTTTTGCCATTGTTCTTTCTGAACATGGCATTAGCCATATATGCACTTGTCACCTCTTTTCCCGAGTGGGGGAAAACCTGACTGCAAAAGGTTCAGCCTTTCACAAGATCTTCTGTAACTACAGAGCGTTGAGAGGCACTTCGCTGCAAGCAGGGCTGCTGTGGGCAGACATGAAGTTAATTGTTCTCGTTTGTGTCTGCACACTGACCTGTTACATCCTTACTCCGCAAGTGGCCAGCTCAAGGGAGCGTTGCTGAAAATCAATGCCTGTTTGTGTCTCCTGTAGATAATGGCATCAGAATAATCCATTCCATATCAAAATGAAAAGGAATATGAATATCCTGTGTCCTTGGAAACTTCTACCACAGGTTCAGATACTAAAGCCATTGAATATGTGATATCAAGCCTTAAGGCCTTTAACTTAACTTACTGCACACAAGTTTACTTTTTTATGGCTGCTTCCATCACTTAAATGAAGCCCGTCATTGGCTCAGACTGATGTTTGCCTCAGGTGGTGGTCTTTTCACTTTTAATCTGTGCAACAATACACTTAATCTTAGGGACAATTAATTAGCATTGTTAGCGGTCTCTTGTCACGTTACTTCTACTAATATAATTTTAAGTAGCCAATTGAGCTATTCATCATAATTTACTGAAGACATGCTGAAAAATACAGATTATCAATGCCAGTTACAAACTGCCTTTTGTCTTGCTCATCTAGGATAGATTCTGTGGATGGGTTAAAATCTTGTAAAACACTTTATCCATTGTAGGTACCCTATAACACTCATTTCTGTAGTATCTCAGCACACGTATAGTGATGTTGATTTTTAAAAACCCATACTTTGTATTCATGTCTGTATGGAGCCTACAAATAAACAAGAGTATAGAATGTGCAGGTGTAAATACCTTTTGTAAGCACGAATCTGAACAAGTACTAAAAAAGTCCTCTGACAGTTAGAAAAAATCAAGTAGTTTCAAATCTGCCACAGCAAAAGGAAGGGGTGCCCTCCAGAGGGACCTGGACAAACTTGAGGAGTCAATCCACAAGAACCTCATGAAGTTCAACATGAAGGGGGTTTATTATAAAGGAGAGCAACTTTTTACATGGCCAGATACTGATAGGACAAGGGAGAATAGTTTTAAAAAGAGGAAAGGTTTAGATTAGATGTTAGGAAGAAGTTCCTTACTTCTGAGAGTGGTGAAACACTGACAAGGCTTGATCAGAAAAGTTGGATGCTGCCCTGAGCAGCCTGATATAGTGAGTGGCATCTCTGCCCATGGAACTTGATAGCCTTAAGGTTCCTTGCAACCCAAGCCTTTCTCTGTTTTTATGACAAATCAGAATTTTAGTCTGTGCATGAAGACTGCACGTAGAAAATCTCAGTTCTATCAATACAAGAAAATTCATATTAGGGAGAAACTACTCGGCAAGATGGCATTCTGGAATGCAGATGGTTGAACACCTGATTCTTCTCACACATGTATTTTCTCCACTATAATTTGAGCATTTCTAGTAAGTAGACTGAAGAGAATACTAGCAGAGGGAAATGTCTCTTACATACACTAAATGTTAAAAAGTGGTTGTTTCTTACATTTGTATTCAAAGTGCTCAGTACCACAATAATAAAATGTTCTTCATCCTTTTCCGTGTAATATAGTACTCACTTTATCCCTTGTTCATGCCACACTTTCCAGCTGACTGATTTGTCTAGTGAGTATAAGGGATGATTGTCAGATTGAAGCAGCATTTATTTCCTGGTGGATGTGGAGAACTGTGTACAACAAATCTTTTGCTTGATTGGTGTTGACTTTCAGAGATCTGTGCAGTGAACTGCTCTATCAGTACTCTAAATTGCTCTTTTATTGTCATCTCTTCCTCTCTGGAATCCTGATGACCAAAGACCTCTGTCCATAAGAGGTTATGTTTACCATGCATATCCAAGCCATTGTTAAAAGCTGTAATTCACCTATTCAAAATGTAAAATTCACACAAGGTATTCTTCTTCTTCCTTGAATCTGGAAACTGTGACAAGGTCTCAAGGTTAGCACTTTGGGGCACACAGGTTTGTTTCTGATTTTAAGTTTGAAAGGGGATTTTTCTGATTTTAAGTTTAAAAGGTCAGAGAGCATCTGACCTTTTAAAAATGGGTCTTGTCCAAAACCAGAGAGTAACCTCTGTTGTGAATCACTCTCCTTGTAAGACTAATTACAGGTAAGACTTGGCTCAAACTGTACAATGCAAGTGAAGCATTGGTCTTAAAGGTGGTTGTTGCCCATTTGGGGCAGGGATTCTTTTTCTCATTTTTCTAAAGGAAAGTCAATACTAGATTGATGATTAAATACAAACAAAACCCCTAAGGTTGTGGCCTCTTCCCCAATACCTCTCTGATGTCTTCTCACCACCAGGTGATCAAATTTCCCTGTTGCCTTACATCTGTAACTGTAAACTACTGTTTACAGTTAAAGACCAGAGCTTTAAATGATGTAGTAAAAGTCTGCATTTATGCCACTTTTAAGCATATTTTTCAAAAGCCATTGAGGTAAGAAAATTACCCTCAGAGAAGGTCTGAATCTGAACTTTGAATTTCCTGGGGTTCTTTTCTCTTCTGTAGATTTAGTTGCCTCTGACAGATTGAGACAGGGAAAAAAATTAAAATCGTGGACAAATTTAAAGTCAGTTATAATTGCCTGTTTACTATAAGATACTGACAAGGTGATGACTGAGGTTTTTTCTTAACTGCTAAAAAGTCTGAGTGAAAGACATTCTGTAAAGGTTTATTAAATTCAGACTTCAAATCAGCTGCTAAAAATTAACCACTGAAAGAGCAGGTAGATATGAATGAATTCTAAAATGCTCTTTACCCAGAAGAATGATTCCTTTATCTATAATGTCAATTAGTTTTTGTAGACTCTTTTGTCTGAGGATATCTTCTCACATTTATCCACTAATCTTTATCTTCTAATTACCTGAATGGCAGCAAAATTAGTTTGCACAAGTGAATTCTACTCTCAAAAAAATCAACTAGAGCAGTAGCTGTTGCAGGGTATTTCTGAACTCATTATTGCAATTAGCTTCCTGAAACATGCCCCTTATGAAAATAGATAAAGTTTTTCAGCATCAGAAATAAAGTTGTGAGCCTCTAAGATGTCCATAGATATCACAGGCCCACAGAGGGCAAATAGAATAGAAGGGCATCGCCTGAAGTGTTCTGACCCTGTTATTGGTAAAATTGATCTTTTGTGTGTCTCCCTAACAGTCATGCCAATGTACATTTTATGCTAACTAGACCACTAATCCTTTAGGATGGAGAGAATTATAAATTTTAACATACCACAGTCTCCCCCTGAGGAAATAATCTGAACTCTTCAATACTGTGAAGTGGTGAACTAGGTTTTCCTCAAGTGTGGCCCAGAAGTATCTTCATTTATCAATACCAGCTCTGTACGTAGAAAAGGGCACTTAAAATCTTCTGTGAGGAAAACCTAAACCTAAATCTGAAGAAAAAAACAACATTCTGAATTCATGCACCTTCTTTACTTGTTGATGTGTAATATACCCCAACATGGAAAGAAAGGAAGGGAGCCATTCTTCTGGTCACAAGAGAAAGTCCCATGTTTTGGGTTTTCCATATCAGGTGGCACAGGATGGTGGAAAAACAGACAAATATTTTAAGAGTTACAATCAAGCGAAATGTTATTTTTCAGTAGGAATAAAAGAGAAAAACAAAACAAAACACACCCAACCAAACCCTAAAATCATAGAAGGCAAAAATAAAGAAATAAAAAACATGAAAAATATGTAACAGCTTTCTACGCTTGCAAATCTTATACAGAAATTCCTCTGTGATGCTATCAGATTCCTCAGTATGGTATTACATTAGACATTTCAATAATAATAATAACAACAGCAACAACAACAATTTGTTATTGTTATATTTTTATTAATATTATTTGGCTCTGAACAACCTGTAGGTAATTTATATCTCTACAGGTTCATTGAGTTGAAGGGAATTTGTACATGTGAATCCCATCAGAGAGGAAGTGAAATAGGACTCTAACTAGAAAGCACTTCTGTGGGCTAATGAAAAAAGGTACAATATTTTTTGAAACTTATATATTAAAGTGGTTAAAATTCTCTCCTTGATTGGTTCCATGAATCTTTGTGGCCACCTCATTCTTTTAAATATTGTCTATGATGAAAATATTTTTTGAAAATTGAGTTTGAAAACTCACAGGTTACCATAATTTATTCTAAATTCTTCAGCATCAAATTCCAGAGAATGTTTTAAAAATTACTGTCTTGCTCTGAGTCTTTTGTAAACAATCCTGAACTCTTGTATAGCACTAATAATTTCAGAAATTCATAGCACATTAATTAAGCTTAGCAACATTCCATGAGGCAAATAATTTTTGACACATCAGTAAAATATTTTTGCATGGGGCTATGATATGATGAGATTCCTCCAGCAGGTCAGTAATGACACCTGTGGTGTAGTTCAGATTCTTAATGTCTTTGCATAATTCTCTCTCATGTTAATACTTGTAAAGCATTTTTGCATCACAGGAAAACAAAGGAAGCTTTATTCCATTCTGGGAATGCAAAAAAGTCACTGAGAATTTGTACTGGGCTGCAGCTGCAGAAGTTCCTGCCAGGAATGCTTGGTAATACATGAATTGTCTCCAACCTCAGAAATATAAAGAGACATTAATAGTCCAGTCACTAATTTTAGATGAATACAATGATGCAAAAGAAAATTTAATTAAAAAAAAGAAAAAAGATAAAAGAGTACTTCTGGGTAAAAAACTTTCTCTGTTGGACCAGAAGGACTTTGTAGGTGTCCTAAGGCGAAAAAGAACAACAAAAGATTAACAGAAGGGAATGTAAAAGGAAGTACATTGACAAACAATTCAGAAATTAAGAATTCAAAAATAAAATTGGGAAACAGTCTAAGTTAAAATTTTAATAGTAAATATTTAAAATACAAGGAATGAAATCTGCAATGTTCAGCTAAATGTGCACAAGTGTCTACATATTTTTATTGCAAAATCTGAAACTTTTCAGTTCTATGCAAATGAACTCTTCCTGCTACGGAACAGGCTGACTGAAAACTGTGATTTTACACAAGTTATACAGAATAGGAAAATTATCCACTTGTTAACAGATTAAATTTGTGATGTGATATGCAGCAATCATTTAAAATTTACATCATTAAAAACGTCAGTGGCATTTACTGACTTCATTAAACGATTGATGACTCTGGATTGAAATTAATGACCAAACTTTTTTGCCAGTCTTATGGCAGTAGCTAGTGCTTAACAGAACACCCCTTATGAATAATAAAAACTTCCTACACAAAGTGAACTAAGCTTTTGGAAGTTTATAAAATGAAGGATCACTGCAAATACAGCAGTTTCGATATTTCCCAATTATTTGCTTGAATTTATTCTGTGTCTCTGTGTCACAGCTGGAAGGTGTTTGAGTTTGTTGTGGCTTAATCCCAGCTGGCAACAAAATACCAAAGAGCTGCTCAGTTTCTTCCCCCTTCTGCCAGATGGGTGGGGACAAGAACTGAAAAGAAAAGGAAACATCACGGGTTGAGATACATCAGCTTATAAATTGTAATAAAGCAAAATATAACAGCAACAACAATAATATGACCTTGGTGATCTAAAAGGGCTCTTCAACAACAATAATAGTAATAGGAATAATAATAATAATAATAATAATAATAATAATAATAATAATAATAATAATAATAATAATAATAATTATTATTATTATTATTATTATTATTATTATTATTATTATTATTAATATTGAAAGGAGAGAGGAATAAAACCCAAGGAAAACAAGTGATACACAATAGAGTTGCTCCTGGAGAATTTGCTTCTGTACTGAGAATGAACATTGCATGGCATGGACCTTCTCTCTGGCCAGTTCAGATGTGCTGTTCTGGCTGTGCTTCTTCATAGCTCCTTGCACACCTCCTCACTGGCAGAGCATAGGAATCATTCCCAAGGTTAATTACTGAATATTTAGTTTCTCTAGCAAATTAACAGGCTTTTTGTTCATATTGTTATCACCTAAATATTCATTTTTCGATCATATTTTTCAAATCCAATAATACACCTCCAAAAAATACATGCCTGTCTCTCAGAATCCAGCTGTGTTGCAAACTCTTTCCTTTCCCTCAGTGAAAGGTTACTCAAACAGCAATAACTAGTAGCAATTCTATTCTTTTCTTTTTTAACGACCTGATAGTAATTAATAATAGTAAATAATTTGAAAAGTAGTATGAGTACTGCAAAATATACTTAATTGGGGTTTTGCTTTAGCCTCAGCTTTAGCTAAAGGAAGCTATCAAGTAGATAGTACCAGCTATAAATACTTTGCTTGTAGCACTACTAAGTATTCTACTGTAAAAATAGGAGGGTGACTGACCTTCTCTGCTTCAGAAAAGGAAAAAAAATATTCTTGCCTGATTCTGAACACATACTAAAAAATTTGCTGTGGTTCAGAAATGTTTTTCTGTCCAGAACATCTCACTGTTTTGCCAACCCTTAACGAAGTAGACATTTTTCAGAAAATTCACCTGTTCCTCCTGCATCTCACTATTACAGGGGCTTTATTTTAAATACATTCTCATCTGTAGTATACATACGCTGTTCATACTCTCAGTTCTCATGTCAAAAATCTGAGGGAATATAGAGTGTGGGAAAGCTCATTAGAAAGTCATTCTCTAATTCCAATAATTTTGTCATTTCTGGGCAATCTGTCTACATACACTTTCAGTTTACTACCATTTGCTTCTGTTGGAGTGAGTCTAGAACTGCTACAGAGGAGAATAAGCAGGCAAACATGTCAAAACATAAAAAATACAGACTAATCAAAGTGATAAATGACTGTGTAATAGAGACAAAACCCAGCAAATATTGAGGCTACAGACATTCACACGTATTCATTTTACAAAAAGCCGAGAATATTAAGATTCAATAATTTACAACCTGAAAGATATTAAAACATATCTCAGTGTATCTCTAATTCTTTACTGGAATCTCAAAATCTAGTGAAGAACTCTGACAATTTTACTGCATATACACATATATACACTAAAAATGGAGCAGAGCTAGAAAGTTCTCAGACACATAAGCAAGAAAAACTACTAATAAATTTATTTTAGAGAAGAAATTTAAAATAGAATTTTATGCAAAACCATGGGCTGAAATAGGACATCCTGACTCCATTTCCCATCATATCTTTCACATATAAGCAAGTCACACAGAGTAGATAGCACATATTAAGTACATATCTTATTTTACCTCATAAAAATTTATTTCTGTACACCGATGCCAAAATTCCCTGACAGTGAATCAGCAACAAAGCCAGTAAATAGATTTCCTGTCATTCAGTCTTTTACACTCTCCACTGGCCCATGTTGACTTCTTAATGGTTAGTCAAGCAGCTAAGTACCTTTCTGAGACAATGAGGATCTGTCTGCCACAAGCTCATTCCAATAAATATGTGAGGTCTGTTCTACCTGCAGACAAGCCTACAAAATAATTTTGTATGATTAATAGCACTAGGAGGAGTGGCATGGGATGACTAAATACTTCCAGGTCATCTGAAAAAAATCAGAACCAGTTTTCTTTCTGAAGGTTTCATAAGTACTAATTGTTTTCCTGACAGCACACACATGCAAACACATATCTGGAGAGTTTATGGACTCACTTAGGAAAAAGCATTTCTATGAGACAATGGCAGTCTGAAACTGACATAGCCTCTTTAATTCTTCACACGTAGCTGAGTTTGACACCACCTTTTGGAAGCAATGTATGACAGTTTAAAATGAAAGTAATCTTTCAACAGCTTGAAAGGCTTCTTTTTCTTTTCTCCTTGAAACAGACTGTGCAAAGAGGTAATGACAAAAAGAATTAATTTAAATCCTCCTAAAATTTCATCAGTTTAGCTATCCAAAATGTGCCACTTCAGAAAACCTAAAGGGTAGTTATCTTTCTCCAAAATCAATTTAAATAGCTTACTAGAAGTTGCTCAAGTGTGGATATTTCTCTTGTTTATCAGTGTTTTGGGTACATACAAGCAATTTACTTATTTACTGAGGAAAGACATTTGTCAGGATCTTAGCAACAAGTATATCCATTATGTAGTCGATATCTTTCAGAACCTGGATTTGTTTCAGGATGTTTTAATATTTTAATGAACAAAGTTGATCTTTTAGAAAAAAAAGTTAAGAGTAAGTTTTCAGTTGGTAGTCTTTTTCTTTTATTAATTCAAAAATGCAGATGAAATGGGCTCTTTATTTAGTCATAATAGCTAGGGACTTCTACTAAGTGTTTTATCTGCAAGCAGTGCAGATAAAAAAAGGATGAGAGTGCTCTGACTAGGGGAGTTAATAAGCAGGCACAGACAAAGAGGTGTGTCTGAGTGCAGCATTGAAAAGAGGAAAGTCTAACTAGGCAAGCTCAAAACACGAACTTTCCAGATACATACAGATTTTGGGGGTGTAGACTTTCCTGTAATAGACAAAATATTAACATTTCTCTTTATGTTTTTGCTCAGCTCTTTCAAATGAAATATAGTATGCAAGCTCCTCTGATTTTAAACAGAGTATCTATCTATTTTTGATCTTTGTTTCAACAAATTCCTTTTATATATGAGGCTTGTAGAAGCTGATCTCAAAGAGCTGAAACTCTCTCAGCTGCTACAGAATCCCTGAGCTCCCAGGTATTGATCAGATGGTGGAAATAGCGATGTCAGCTAGGCTGAGTGAACCTAAATACATTGCCATATAGAGGAACATAAAATTAATTCAGGCATCATGCCCTGAACCTCAGTCTGGTGGAGATCCAAAGCCCTCTTTCTGGAACAGTTCCTGTAAGGAGTAGCCTTCTCCCACACATGGCTGTCCTTGTGCAACTGGTCTTCACTGGTGTCATCAGCGGCAATTAACACCTCTGAACCAAATCATTTTCCTTTTGGTTTTGCACTGCTGATGACCCTTCCATCACTCTCACTGACGTCTCCAAGAGACCATCAGTCGGGAAAGAACTCTTTCTAGGCCCTTTCCCAAGCCTATCATCAGCACTTTCTGACAAAGGATCACAAAGCCACCAGCCCTATTCATATTTTTATTATTTTTAGGAACGGGCTTTGTCCATTTTTAAAGCAAGCTCTCTCTCTCTCTAGAACCTAACTCTGTTATCAAATCAAAGTCCCTTTCCATATTCTCAGGATGACCCATCATGTCTATGTTCATAAAACATTTTAGGAGCTTAAGGTTTTAAACGGGCTTTAATACTTAAGCACGTTTTAATCCTCGAGGCAATTTATGCACAAACATCTTTAAGGAGATAAAAATGGCTTTGTTTCTTAAATGACACACATTTGATCCTTCTCGCTCTTAAATCTTTTGAAGTGGTTTATGTATTAAAATCACTAATACCAGTATTGCCACTTATTCAGTCTCAGGCCTTGGACACACCACTTTCTCTGCATATCTGTTTCTCTGCCTCTGATATGGGAGTAAGAACATTGTAACTACGGTTGTTCATAACCAGTTCCTGCCTGAACGGGAATTTAAATATGGAAATAAAAAAGTGTAAAAATGCTTGGTGTCTTTGTTAAACACCAGAATATCAGTGGTCATTAGATAAGTACTGGGAAACAAAGTTGCCAAGATGAAGTCTATACCTACTTTTGGAAACATGATCACTTTTACATGCACTCTCTTGAAAGATATTTTTCCAGCTCCAACCCTGTCCTGGAAGAAACCATGTGATTTTTAAATTATTATTATTATTCATAATATTACTATTATTATACTTTATTTTTATGGTTGTCTGCCTTTCCTTTGAGATGGTAGCATGACAGGGAAATACTTTTCTTAACACAAGAACATGTCACTGATAAATATAAATGTCAGTATTATTTTTCTGGAAACAGACTAAGATACTTGTTTGAGTATTTTCATAAATGTTTTCTTCTAGAAAATTTTAGTGGAATTTGGGATGTAAAATAAAGGGACAAAGTTCTGATTCTTTTAAGCTTATACTGAAGAAAGATTGACACTTCATGCAATAACCTTCTGAGAAAGAGAGAGAAGTTATAGATGATGTAATGCTGAGAGACAGATGAAGTGACTTTAGGTAATCAAAGTAAAAATTGCTGCCTGACAGAATCTGAGCAGCAAGGCCCTTTTTTTTAGGTACCTAATGGGTTTTTACAGTGTTATAACATTTGAGTTTTATGCTTTATGATATTCACCAAGTGACAGTCTGACCCTCTTCTCCCCTAAGATGTTATCACTTCTCTGTGTCAAAGTAATTCTGTTGCTGTCTTGCTGGAGATGAACTCATGAATCAGTGATGTGGACAGGGGTGGCAGCCCAGATAGCGCTCTGCGAAATCTATAAATCCTTTAAGAGCGACTATTTTTCTGCTGCCAGTGGTTATTATTGTGTCACAATCAGGCAATTTCATGCTGAAATGTTGGGTGGCCTGGATTTGAGCAGTGAAAGAAGAAAAGCTACCAGGAGATTATGGTATCAGCATGCTATATGATATGAAATGTAGGCAGTGAAGTCCACCTGTCTTTGTATGCTCTTCTACTTAGTAGTGAGCACTGGAGTATATTTTCTCTAAATCGTAATCTTTTATAACATCTAGTGGCAGTTATCATAAGGCTTTAAGAACTAAATCTATATTTTTTTGTCCACATGCCTTGCCTTAACCATGGGCTCACATGCAACTTGGTAAGTTTCAGAAAATAAGCCACATCATATCCCTGACAGAACTTTACAAACATAAACCTTCCCAGTGTTTGCATGCTTAAGATTCAGGTTGGTCAATAGTCCTCATGCATTCCCTTGTGCAAGAGTGAGTAACCAAAATCATGCAGTGAATTGTCTGTATTCACATGCTCTGACTCTCTGTATGCATACAGAGTGAATAGGTAAAGGTTATTAGGTTTATTAGGACAGATACATTCCATCAGTTGATACAACAACGGATGACATTGAGACTGGAAAGCTGGTGTACAAATAAGTATAAATTAAGTACTTTGCTGTACACAAAAAATGACTCTTTGAATTCTCTGATTCAAGTGTTTTTAAATGCACAGAAAAGTTTGCTGAATCCTAAATGACAGTCCCTTTGACTGCTCTTCTGGATGAGTTACACCACTATTTCCATCATTTTGAATGTTTGTTCTTGACCTATCACTGCTCATCACTTTCCAGACCATCTTACAGAAAGGCTTCTTGAACTTTTGTCAGCTTTAGACTGTTCCTCATTAAAATTTAATGGAACGTGAAGAGATGCAAGAAAAATATGTCAATTTGTTTTCATGACAAAATCAAGCATATCTGAAAAACACCCTGAGAGTCAGAATATAATCTGACTTTGTCTGCAGTGTTTTAATTAGAATGGTTGACTAGAATCAGCAGGAGAACACTAAAAAATATTTTCTGCTGAATCTCCTTTATTTGTTTCTCTCAGTTAGCATTCAGAGTCACTAGTAGGTAAAAGAAACTGGAAGGAATAATAACTTGTGTGAGGATTCAGACCAGACCCTGTATTCTTCATGGCTCCTTAGGTAAAAACAGATGTAATACAAATTTTTTTTGTGTTTAAGATTAGCTAATAGGAGCATTTATAAACTATCTGGGTGAGACATTTTGTAATATTTGGTAGATTCAATAGTAAAATAGGATTTTTAGAAATTGGGATTGGCTAGTGAGCTACTCAGTGACTTTAACACTCAGATGTTAAATATTTTGTTTACAAAAAATTGACAACAAGAATTTATAAAGTTTATTTGTTTCAGAGAGGAAGATTATTAATCTCTGTGAATGATCAAGATGTTTTTCCTTTGTCTGTTTGGCATCAGATGCAAAATATAAAAAGAAGGAAAAGACCAGAAGTTGTACCCAGGGAGAGCAAATAGTGATGCAAATAACCTGACTGATAAATTAGATCAGAGAGAACAGTCCCACTCCCTGACTCTTTTAGTGGTGCTTTCTGGGACACAAAATTTTGTGGTGAGGTCTGGAACTTTTTGTTTGCTCGTTTGTATCCTCTGGAAATGTTTAAATATCCATAGTGTAAGGCCAGTGAAACATTACGTAATAATGAAATTTGTTAACCAGTTTTAATTGTGGTTAACCATTACTGAATATTTTTAGTCAATGTTACTTTTCCTATAATATTTTTTTAAATATATAATGCTAGAGAATCTAGTCTCTAATGCTTTTACTGAATTTGGGAGTGAGAAATGGACAGTAAGAGATGAGATTTTCATGTTAAAACAGCTTTGCTTGACCAGAAAATTTTGTAAATAAAACATTGCACATCAAGAGATCAATTTCAGTTCTGTAAACATTTTTAATAATTTTAATAAAATCATAGCATTTTACTTATCAGCATTTAACTTAAATCCTTACTCATAAGTTACAACAGTACACGATTACACTGCAAACTGCTGTAGAAATAAGCAGAGTGTGATGCACCACTTCTGGTCACCATTGATGTATTATTTGGTGCTAGCTCTTGTTCAAAATCTAAACAATGTAAAATAAGGAAAAGCAGAAAGTTAGTGGTGTGTGAATAGAGTGGAAGGTTTTGGTCACCTGCTGTAGAAACCACGAGTAGCTGTGATGTAGAGCCTGCTACTCCATGCAGTGAAGCTTACAGGCTCTGAAGTTGTCAGACTTTATTCAGTCCTTCTGTAAGCATGCCAGCGTGTGCAAGAATATCCTTTCTAGCACTGATCAAGAAAGAGTAAAATACAAGCTTAGCTTCTGGTCTTGAGAGTGGTAACAGTAGGGCAGATGCTGCAATCAAGTACAGTTCCATTAAAATCACTAGCTAATTCAACTTCTTAGATATTAAAGATATGGAAAATTGCTAAGATACCACAAATAACTAATGTTTATGAGAAAATTGATTCCTAGCAGCCTAGAGAAGACTGCTGGACACCACATATAGCACCTTCTGGGAACCAAGGTAGTCTAATCAGCCAAACAAATTCTGATTTAGAAAGTCTAAATGAAATTCTTTAGTGCTGGGTTTGGACTGGATGTACTGGAAACTAAAATTTCCTTTGAGTGACAAAAATGCTCAGAAAAATAAGATCAGACCTTGTTTTTATGTACAGACTGTAATACTGTAATTAAATCCCATTATTCCCTCTGGGATCAAATATAGTGATACCTGCATGTGTGCAAGCACAGGTGCCAGTGTGTTTACACAAATGTTATTTGCATGCACACACACACACATTGACATCAAGCTGGTTTGTACCATTAGAACTGATTCAGCTTCTGTGATGACAATTATTTGAGTCTTTAAAAAAATATATATATAACTTTGTTAGACTATTAAACCTATAATCATCATCAGAAATTTCTCCCTGATGACAATATAAAATCCAAGCCTTGTAAGAGAGGAATCATGTCATCTCTCTCTCTCTCTCTCTGTGTCTCACTTTCCCACACTTCAATTTTCTAACAAAGTGGTATCTTGGACCCTTGAATCCAATTAGGGGTGATATGGTTGACAACTAATAAAGTACTGCTGGGGTGGCTCTGTGTCTGAGTGAGGTGAAAGTTTGCATTTCTCTCCCTCTACATACATGAATCTTGCTACACTGAGAATTATTCATTACTGATATAAAATAATAAATATCAAAAGGCCAGAAAAGATCTCTGCAGTAGGTTAGTCATTTCTGCACAGTAATTGCAAACTAGGATTTTTCCATGTGATAGGAAATTAAAGAGAGTGAGAATTCACTACTTTTCTTAAAGGTTGGGGGGAAAAAAGAAAAACCCTCTATCTTCTGCTGAATAAGTTTAAAATGTTTTAATAGCTACCTAGTAAAAATAGGGAAAATGTAGCAGATACCAAGAGCACAACAGCATCTGTCTTAAATTAATCATTAGTTGGAAAGTCTTTTAGAAAGGGGAGCTTTGGAAGGCTGTTGCACAGTTAATACAGAAGGTTTGTTTAGGATTCACTCCAGAAGGGCTTCTGACTCAGAACCCTTGAATTAAATACAGGCTATATTCAGTCAAGGGTGAGGGAGGAAGGTATTTTGAAAATATCATAATTTATGGACCTTGTTTTTTAAAGGTTGACCATAGTGTGACAGTGAGGATATGGAATGCCCTATGCACTGTCCTCTCTGCCAAGTGCTCATGAAAAGAGAAAGAGTGGATTTTGTCTCAAAAAAAAAGAGTGACGTGAGCTGAGGCTGTGTAGGAAAAGGAGTTTGCAAGTGCAATTGAAAGCAGTCAGAAGATTGAAATTCTACTGTTTCTTTTGTCAGCAGTACCCTTCAGAAAGCCAGGCTTATAGAAACTTTCTGGATTTCTGAAAGGAGTATCTCCCTGGAGTGAATAATGCAAAGAGATGCCCTTGGGGTTGCCTGTGACCCTAAGGCTCTGTTCAGTTTTCATTGTAACACACCATCAAACCCCATGAAATATTTATAAATGCAAAAACTTCCAAATGCTGTTCTATTTATAACTGTAATAAAATGACATCTTTCTGAGTACATTTCCTCTAAATTTTTAAGTTGTGTCATACACCCTGGTTATGATAAATTAAAGAGAACTCCACAACTCATGGGAAAAAATGAATGATGTTCAGTTGAATATAATAATAATTTCAGATTCCTTAAAATTTCTTAAAATATTTCTTTCCCCTTTATTATTTTGGGGCACTTCTCTGCAAGTGGAATTACATTTTGATTTTTGCTGCTTCTGTCTGCTGGTTAATCCTTCTATTTACTTTGTAGTCTTGGAACTTTTGTTTTTGTGTACATATATTGACTCTATAAACATGATTCAATTATTTCCTGTAGGAGTATAATGAATAATGCATGTCTCTGGGTTTTGAATACTTCACAGCCTCCAAGTATGTGGTAAGTGAAATTGTGGAAGTATAGCAGTTTTACCAGTAGTCAGCTACCAGTGGAAAGCAAAACAAACCTCCAGACGAAGTCATAAGCAGGGTAGGGCAGGATGCTTTCGACTTCTGCTTTTGAGATTAACTTCTGTCTCAGACCCCTAGGTGCTTGTGGTAGTAGTGACTATTGACTTTTGAAGTTCCCTGGAGATCAATTTACATTGCTGAAGCACAGATGTACCATCTATTAATAGTAAATTTTTCCTTCTTGGATTGCCAAAATAAATGTCAGTGTGGGATCTGTGGTATGAATTTGATTGTGATGGTAGAACTAGTGAACCGGAAAAACTGAATTGTTTCCAGTTACAAATCCCAAAGTTTTCCCAGGTAGGAGTAGTCACGATTTACCAAGAATATCAGAATAAAGACAGAGAGAGAAAGAGAAAGAGAGAGAAAGAGAGGGAGACAATATGCAGTGTCAAACATGACATGCTTTTTGTTTTATATGAGATAAAATCATAAATCTTTTAACATAAATCTTATCATCTGAAAAGAACAGCACAGTGGCAAGTTCTCAACAGAGCCTGGATCATTAAACTTTACAACATGTTTACAAATTCCACTAAAGAAGTTATTCTCGAGAACATCAAGATGGAAAATGAAAAGACACTCTGATAGGCCTGCTGTGGTTAATGCTTTGCACCACAATGGAGGTAACTGCAGCTTGATTTCTTGCCCTCATCCAAGGGAGGAGAACCCCACCATGACAGGAGTAGCATCCAAAAGTGACTAAGAATTTTGCTTATTATGTTCTCCAGGGTGTCTCATTTAGAAGTGTTTATGTTCAAGCAGCCATATTGCCAAGTGAGTAAAATCAGAAGCAACTATAATTCTCCATGAAGTTGTGTAGGATAAGGAAAAGCTGCAGGATTTTGCCAAGCGCTCCTCAGAGCTTGCTCCCAACACCCATAGAAACTCCACTAGCTTACAGAAGGCTTAAGTGTGGAAAGAGAGATGCAAATTAAACAAAGGATTATGCTTTGGTTTTAGTCAGAAAACAGGACATGCTAATGGGAACAACTATCCAGATTCATCAAGCCCCATTAGAAAGCTGGGAAAGGTTTTTATCCCCCAGGTTTTTTTATTGAATAGCAATGGGGTTTTTTAGAGATAATTTATAGAAAGGGCCAGTATTGTGAAAAGAAAAAGAAACCTCTGACATGCCATACACCCTTATGAACACAACTGAGTTATCCCTGTATTGTCTCAATTTCTTCTCACAGAATACTATAGGCTGTATTGTAACTATCACATGTCTTATAAGGTAATTTTATTCACAAGCAGAAGCAAGCAGTTGTCAAACTGGCAAACTGTGTTTTTAGTTTGCGTCTGCTCTGCCAGCTTTCCGTGCCAGGACAAACCCTTTTGAACTCGGTGACAGGAAAGTAAATATATGGAAATTGGTTTCCAACAAAGCCACTGTTATCCCCTCTAATGGACCACTGTCCAAAATTGTACAATCAAGAGCTTTCCTTCAGCTTTTTAGGAGTTGGCTTTACACAGGGTTGCACACACAAGACCACGGATGTCCATGAGTTTCATGCCAGACTTTTTTCTATTTGATATGGTTTAGAAATCACTGGACCTCACAGTAATTTTAGTTCACAGCCAGACATAAACCCAGAGTAAAATATTCTGTGTGATCTTTTTCATTGTTGCTGGGCTTATACAATCTGCCTCAAAACCTGACTTTGGCAATTAACTCTTTATAATGACAGAGCCTGTGATGAAGACAATCCTACTGTTTCAGATGTGCAAAATGCAGAATTGCTGTGTGCAGAGATCGCTAAATGGCTGTAGATCTGCTAACCATGCTCTTTGTGGCCTGGAATCTCTGTAATGAAACAATGAAAATTATAATTTTAAGTTTGCCATTCTTTCCATTGCATGAGGATATTTGAACACATGTGCTAACTCCGAAAGATGTCATATAGTGATAGTCCTTTGAAGAGAGTTTTGGAAAAACTGTACTATTTTACTCATTACTCATTATTGAAAAGGTCACTGAGATTGTTTCTTTGACCTGATAGAATATATTGACCTAGTGGGACTGTGGGTTTCTAGCATCAGAGAAATTTTTTTTCATCTATAGCTTTCTCTGTAGAATAAGAGATAACGAGAACTTTTTGTAATCTTTTAGTTCAGGCATTTCTTTTTTGAAATACAGTTCAAGCCTGAAGGAGATGAAGGAATTATTTTAAAAAATTAAATCCAACTGTTTGAGTCACCTGTTGTGAGTCTTCATATTTCAAGAAGTTTCTTTCAGTGAGATCTAATTTCAGGTCAATACCAAGGATAACTGCAGAAAAACTTAAAAAGCACTTCCAGGGAATTTACTGTCCCCTAATATTTGCCCAGTGCTACTTGCAAAAGCCCATTCACAGGTCAGTCTTAACACTAAGAGCTTACCAGATCTGGCTTAATTTTTTCACTGCTGCTGTTGACATCTCCTACTGAAATAGGAGCAGCACATATTTGGCACTTTCAGAATCAGTGTTTTGCTCAAAAACAAGCAAAAATACTACAGCTCCACACTTCCTTTACCTGGTGGTTGTTGCCTGTGCAACACACAGAGAATAGGCTTTCAGCAGCAGCTTTTTCTGGTGAATTATCATATTCATTTTATTAATGGAAAATTCTGCTAAAGAAACTCACCCCCTCTGACCTCCTACACAGTGTAATGTGTTAGTCCTAATCGGGGTAAGAGAAACTCTTAAGCTTTGTCCTGTATGTAATAATGCTAATGAAATTCAACAAATGGCTGGTTTCAGGGAAGGCAATGAAAGCAGAGGAGAGGGCAACTGCAGTAATGAGCCTGTAATTATTTGTAGAAATAAAGGAGAGAGAGTTCTTACACAGGAAAGAAGAAATCTCATGTAAAGACAATACTAATATAAACTGTAAGACTACTTGTAATGGTTTTCAAAGTTGTGTAAGGAAGAAAGGGGATTAAAAGAGGAATTGGCAAGAGCTGAAACAGCTGTTATTTATGAGTTAAGAGCATTAACAGAGTCAGTACATCATCTGTGCTACCACCAATCTTTAATGTAATGAAATAGAAACTTTATCTCATTAAATATCAAACAAGAGCCTTTCTATCTCCAGTGTACTCTGTACTGTAGTAATAAAAATTTTCCTTCACACTTTTTTAAAAACAGCTAATTCCATAGCTCAAGCACCTCCTTTTTCTTTTGCCTAGACAGAAATGCCAGTAAAGTTCTGTTAAAATAATTCCTTGCCAAGGCATGATGTTGTTTATTATTATATTGTACTGAAGTAAGCTATGATTTTTAATTATTTGTGGATCTAAGGGAGTGTCTCTAAACTACAGTAGTGAGGTCTGAAGATGCATCAGTTTCAATAGAACTGCTGGCAAACAGCTTCCAGTATTACAGTTAATATTCCATCTATATATATTCTGACCTGAGCCCTTACAAGGGTCTCACATTTTTATTTTTTTCGCCTTTTTTTTCTTTAATGTAATCTCTGCATTGTTGTACCATTCGTATGTGTCATGTCACTTTGACTCCTTTCTGGCTGAGAGAGCTAAAACGAGCTTCTATTAAAGTTAGGCTAATGCCACTCCTGATCAGCCAATGCTGTGAAACGATGCAAGGCTAACACCTCCTCTTCCAAGCTGAGGTCACTGCCAAGAGCAATGAGATTTTTTGGTACCAAAAGCATGACTGACATTTTTTCCCACTTTCCAACATTTCCATCTGAGAGTGAAAAGGGGTTTTCACAAATGAAATAAACCATCTGTTTTCTCCACTCATACACAAATAACCCTTTCATTCAACGGGGACAGCAGATGTATTCTGCTTGCTTTGAAGTAATCTGTGTAGTTGAGCAAATGGGGAAAGCAGGTGAGTGAGACTTGCAACCATAATCTCTTCAGAGTTAACAGGTATTGTTGATTTAATTGCATTTGTCTCTGTAAAAATATCAACAAGAGAGCACAATTTAAAGTAGGCAATGCCTTTTCTAGCTATAAGTATTTTCATACACAGTAATTCCTTCCATATCACCTTCTATCCAAGGATCTTGGAGAACATTTTAAAACTGGGCTGGGATTCTAATCTTATCTGGCTGCATACAAGTCAACAGAAGCAAAAAAGAGAATTTGGACCTATTGCAGAAGGATCTGTGGGTTTGATGTCTTTAAGCAGAAGTCTCTGTCCCTTTCTTTGACTGCTGGTGCAGATGGAAGTTGATGGTGTGAGTCTCACCTTTAACCCCTCTTTTGAATGCAAATAGATGTTGTTGGGTTTGTTTGGAAGGTGGTGCATAATGCTTATGGAAAGATTTTGCATTTTATGATGTCTTTGGCAATTGTTTAAGAAGACTCACACCTTATTTGGCACGCAAGCTTGTGCTCTGCCTGTTCTGAGCTGAACTTTGCTTGAAAGTGAGTAGTGGGCACTTCCCCAAATGACCACAATTTACTCAGGTCTGTAAGGCTCCTCTGAAATGGTGCTCATTATCTTAGTTTCCTAGTAGAATTAAAATCTATGGGTGTATAAGAAATAGTACTGTTATAAGAGGTCAGAAAATTACCTATCACAAAGGAAAACACTAAAATATAAAATCCCTTCAAGCAGAAGAGCTCAGTCTTCTTTCTTTATGATATTGCCTTTTGCAGTCAGCTGTAGGAAAATATCTGAAGTAAGCTGTTGGGGTTTGAGCCCAGCTGGTAACTAAGTACCGCAGATACTCATTCACTGCCCACCTCCTGCACAACACACACCCTCCCCACTGTGTGGAGGAGATTCAGAAAGAAAAGGTAAACCTCTCGGGTTACCATGAGAACAATTTCATAATTAATAAAAAATATAATAATAATACAATTATACTACCAATAAAAACAATAACAATAATAAAATAATAATGAGAAGGAGAGGAAAAGAGAGTAACAGAACACAAGAGAATCAAGAGATGGACAGTACAACTGCACACTACCCACTGACTGGCACCCAGACTGTTCCCAAGAATTGATCAGCCCCTTTTTGGGTAACTCCCCCCATTTATATACTGAGCATGACATTCTGTGTTATGGAATAACCATTTGGTCAGTTCATGTCAGCTGTCCTTCCTATGCTCTCTCCCAGATTTTTGTGCAGCTCTTCACTGTCAGAGCATGAGGCATTTAAAAGCCCTTGACTTAAATAGCAGCAGCCAAAACATCAGTGTGTTAACACTATTCTCATACTAAATCCAAACCACAGTACTGTACATGTTATTAAAATGGACTCTGTCCCAGCCAAAAGCAGGACAGTTTCTACTTTGTATTCCATCCCATTTGTGTCTTGCATGACCTTTCCTGACCTTTCATAGATATACACACAGATATCATTCCCTTAGTTTATGGACCATCCCTATAAAGGCCTGTTGAGCTCATTGGCAGGCAGGAGTTCATCTGTCTCCAGGAAAGCAGGGCTCCATCATGTGTAATGGTGAATTGGGAAGGCAAATGCCATCACTCTGAATAATCCCTCTTCTTCCAGCTTTTTTTGCTTATGTCCTATTTTATGGAATATCCCTGTGGGCAGTTGGGTCACGTGCATGTGGTCATGCACCCCCAGGTCCCTCACCAGTGTGGCAGGATGGAAAGGAGAAAAGGCCTTGTCTCTGTGTGAGCCCTGCTCAGCAATAACAAAAACATCCCTGTATTATCAGCCCTGTTTTCACTGCGAATCCAAAACACAGCCTCATATTAACTACTATGAAGACAATTAATTCTACTGCAACCAAAGCCAGAACATAGGTTAACAAGGACAAGACTGGCTTTTCCTCTTCCATAATTATCCACTGACCTGGTTTCAAAAAATAATGCTCTTCACCTTAGAGCATTTTTCAAAAAAATCCTCTAAAATTAGTGCTTGTGCTGGAAACTGCAGTTCTAGTCTATGCAGGCTAGAAGACATATTTTAACATTAAAGTCTCATATTGATCTAGAGTTTTACAGGTTCATAAAAAAGCAAGCCAAACGAAATGAAAACAAACAAAAAAAACCCACCACCATTTTGGCACTTATATGAGAAAGTATAAAGAAAGATAGTGTGATTGCAGTAGGTTGTCCTTCCTTAAGAGGGAAGATGTTATTCCTCTTGTAGCTGTGCACACTGGAACAGAAGCAGAAAGCTTTGTGAAGTCAATCTAAAGACGGCAGCCAGGTTGAGCTTATGCCAATCTGGAGGTTGTGTGAACAGACTACAGAAGAAATCAAAAGCCCCTGTGCACATGCTTAATTTATATACTCGTGTGTGCTTCTGCATTACTCAACGTGTGTCCATATTATACTTGAACTGGAGTGGGTGGTCTATAAATTGTGTACAAGAAATTCAATGCACAGAGAAGTCAAAATCAACTATATATTAGATCTGTTGGGGAAGAAGAGGATGTCACTGAAAGACTTTTTCTGATTTGACAGCCAAAATGTCATGGATAAATTCTTAGAAGGGGTTGGACAGTATTTATGGGGTGAAAAGAAAATAATGAAAAGAAATCCAGAGAAGATTTAATTAATGGGATCCTCATCCCATCAGTAAATGGCAATTTTTATATAAGAGAAAGAGACTGCCAAATTGAATCAGAGTAATTACAGGACTGTAAAGCTCTTATTATACTCTATATGTTCTTCGTCAAAGGAAATTTAGAAGAAAGTGTTTATTCATTTATTTTTGTTTGATTTAGGAAGCTGTTTGATGACCGCTTGGTGGTACAAGGGTGTCTGGGTGTTGCAAATTTCAGACATTATATATTGGCAGAGAAGGATGCCAGCTGTTCTACTGACATTATGTTTGGGTTTTATGGTTGTAACTACCTTATAAGAAATACAGCAGTTTTCCTTGAAAGGATCTGAGCTTAAGATCACCACTATTGCCATCTCAATAATAATGGTTTAGTCTGGATGAAAGCTTCCAGTGATGACCCTGAATGAGACACTGAAATGGAATTTCTGTACTTCCAGAAAAGGAGAAGTAACTTTTGTTCTGCAGTAACCAGAGACTGCTGACAGTGACCAGAAACAGCTATCGTCTCAAAACTGTGCCTGTTAATAATTTCCAGAATAGCCTTTCAAAATTCAGAAGGACGGTTCAAACTCTAGTCCTGAAATCAACATTTTTCTGACTGTTTTGTTTCTAATCTTGAGCTAGAAGAGCCCTAAACATCAATTTCATTTACCTCAGACTAATGTTTTTGTACTTGACTTCTCGGTACAAAGGCGCCCTAGTGACAGCACTCTCTCAGTGATAATTCTGCTGATAACTCCTGGAGCACGGGAAGGTGTGAATATGCAGAGCCCAGTTTAGTCTTTTCTCCTAGATGAAATTCTGCCATAACACTGCAAAGCAACACCCACAGTGAGTTCTGAGGGACCTGAGCTGCCACCAACTGTGTTGTATCCCAGCCTGCATATACAAAATACCTCTGTTCTACTGGATTGCTTTTTTCTCAATTACTATCTACCATCACAAGGTGTCTTTAGCTTAACAAAGGAATTCATATATCAAGTGAAAGATGTATCATTACACTTACAAAAATAGATAAAAAGCCCTTGAGAGGTATACAGTACAAACTGTAACGTTTCATCTGTTTATAAAACTTAACTTTTCATTGTTCTCAGGTCAAATGCAACTGAGGGTCACTTGCAGAGAAAAATTAAACATCTAAACAAGCACCTCCTGCCTTCCAGTTACAAATCTATTCCTTAATATCCTTGGTAACTGTCTCTAAAAGGAAGAAGATTATTGAAAGAAAATGTGATATCCATGAAGCAAGGCTGGCTTTAAACTGATAACTGTTTTATATTAATTTGGTCCAATTCTAAAAGCTATGGAGACCATTCTCAGACAGGGACAAGTTTTCTAAGTAGGCTAAAATGGCACCTAATTGAAGAATAGAGTTACTGAAAAAAAAAAAATCCAGAGTGCTCCTTCCAGGTCTAATGTCTATAAATAATTTCAGTTGTGAAGGTTTACATAGCACTTCGAACACGTAAAGTGCTTTTCATGCAGCATTGTTATTTATTTAGCATTTACAGAATAGCAGAGTTTTCGAAGGGGATATATTTGAAATTGAACAACTTAAAAAATGTTTAAAGGAAAAAGAGGAAACCATGCTAAGTTTCTCAAAAGGAAAAACCAACAATCATAATTTTCTTAAGAAAAAAAACAGCCATTAAATCTAGAGGAACTCTAAATAATTTTTTTTATTATTTATTTACAAATGAGCAATGCAGCTTTGAAAATATAGAATATATGGGCCTCTTCTCCATAAAAGATTTACAAATACTATATTGTTTTTCCTTAGTGAGACCTTAGATATTCTGTGTTGTGTAGAAACTAGTACTTGTCACCTGCTGCAGGAGAATTTCAATAGGTAGAATGTTACTATTGGAGTGATGGCATGGGTAAATATTTACATCTCATTAATCACCATGGAATTCATCATGAACTGAGATACATTTCTCTAATAATTAGCCTTTCCAAACATTTAAGTTACTTTTCTTTTGAGCAGTTTAATATGTTATAGATGAAAATATGAATGCAAACTTCATTTCAAACTCCTGCTTTTCTCAAAAAAAACCCAATACCCCAAAATCCCCAACAACCAGAAAAAAACCCCTAAAAAATTTGGAGGGGTGTTGCTAAAAGTAGAAAGCCTTTTTACATGGGGTAAAACAGGGTATTTTTCATTTCATTTGTTTGCTAAGGAAGTAAGATTATGATAACAGAGCATTTTTTTTATTTGCTGAACCAATATGATAGAATTCTCCTTTGTCTCAATACTTCTGACCATCTTATAACCAATTTTCAATCTGAAAACAGAAACTCTCTTATGAAGTAGTGAAAATAAAAGAGGGAAAAAATTGGCACTCTTCAAAAGAATAGGAGTGTTATTAACTACTGTATGATTTTTGAGCAAATTCTGTGGATACTTTATGCTTAATACCAGTTCTCCTTGAGGCTCCAACTGGGTGTAATAATCTTCACTTTCTCTCCAAACGTGCTCACTGGTACAAGTCATAGGAGGTATTAAACATCTGCTGTTTTCTGCTCAATTCCAAACATACTTTAGTGTTTCAGGGGTAGAAATAGAGCTGGATTAAGGTTGGTTTTTTTTTCACAAGTGCAGCAGAAATGACAGGTCACAAGAAAGCTTTCCAGTGTTAGGTCTTCTCCTCTGGATCAATTTGTTCAGATTTCTTTAGCTGTGTGCAAAGAATATTTGAAATCAGAATATACAGAACTTACAAATATTAAGCAAATATTTATTGATTAATATAGAAAAGATTTCCAGGATTTAGCAATCTCTCAGGCTAACCCTTCATGTACTCACCTCTTCTGACACAACACTTGAAGAGCCTTTGCTGCCCAGAGAACCCCAGCCAAATGGGAAAGGGATGGCCTCTGTAGCTGCTGTAAGTTAGCTCTTCCCTGCTGCTGAGATGTAATTTTCAACCAGCTCACCAGCATAGGCTGATAATTTGATGTGATGACCCAATAACCCAACCCCAATCAGGCTCACAGGGATTTTTGCCATAGATATTCATACATGCCCATGGAGTAATCTCATTCTTAGCTCCCTGGTTTGATAAAGATTTCATCTTGACAGCATAATGTCTTGATTTCTTATCCTTCTATGAACTTCCTCAGAGATCTTCCTCAGTAGTTTGAGGTTTTGGATCTGTGTAGTGCCAGAGCTGAGCCTGTGGTCCTTGGTTCACAGGCAGCAGGAAGAAAGCAGTGTGAAGGATGTAGCAGCTACTACAGAGAGAAGTCTACACCAGGAATGACACAGGGATTTTTTGTGCTCCCTGTACATGAAATCTAAACAAAGGTCTTAGTCTCCCATTGGCGATGTAAGTGAACAGAAAGAAAATGTAAGTCTTAATAAGTAAGTGTTCCTGGGCAGGAGAGTGTGATTGAAGAACTTTAGGAAAAAGGAAAGTATCATATGTGATATAAGAGAGAGGTTATTACCTGTTATTCACCCCTAGGAGATAATACCTCCTCTGTTCTCTTCATTCTGCAGAGGCCTTCAGGTGAACCTTTCCTCAGAGTATTTTTCTGTACGTGTTTCAGCAAAATTCCATCAAGATTTTAGCAACTCTAAAGAGACACCTGAGCCCAGAATTGAGAAAAGTTTTTTGGACAGAAGTAATATGATGAGATTCTAGGTTTCATCTTATGCAACTCTTGCTTGTAGATTACTGCATGGTCTGCATTCGTAATTTCTGATGTATGATGCTTGAAGTGATGTTGAAATTACCAGTAGTTAATTGGCTTTTTGGAAATTTTGAAATTTTAAAATCTCTGATAAACTAACACATGATTTATACAGGAAAGCAGAGTTATAATTACTCTTCCTGAAGCTTGCGGTCCTTTACACCATTTCTACATTTCTACTACTCTCTTACCCTGGTCACAGGGTACTAGTTTACTGTATTAATGAGATTGAACTATGAAATGGTCGTTACATCATTTGTAGAGGCTCTGAATGAAGTCCTTATAAAAAGCATGAAGCCATATGAAATTTAGTAAACATTTAATCCTTCAGTTGAAGACCTAAGTGTTATCAGGCCTTTCAACATGAGCAAATTGAGATCTCTTCAGGTGAATTTAAGACTTAGCTAGAAGCAACAGTGGCTCAGAATGCATAAATGTGGTAAGTATCTGGTGGGAGAGTACATGTATAGAAAAATCTTTAGTGCATACCATTTTCCTTCCTCTGTCTTCTTTCTTGCATGATAGACAGGTTGCATTAATCAGAAAGACCTGCGGGAGCACTTGTGTGTTTTACTTTAAGTCCCCTTTACAACATCGTCTCTGAAGAAAAGAATTATAAAGGGGACTAAATATTACTCGTCTGAGTATAACTTGGTGATCATTTTTTCTTAGCTCCTAACCAGAACAAACATTAGTTCAAGTCACTCTTCAGGGAACTTCTTAACACAGCAAAGTAGTTGTTACTGTTTATGCAATTTTCAGTCATATTTGCTTATTTTATTTAGACTTTTGATTGTCACATTTCTGGATCTTTTCTTTTTAGACTTCACCAAGTCTTCCAGATAATTAAAAAAAAAAAAAAAAAGCAATTATTGTAATTTTTCTGAAAGATTTAATTTCTGTATTTTTTTTTTACTTTTGTTGTACAGAAGAGGATATAGGCTAATTCAATGCAAATTTTCACTCTAACATGGCATATCCATTCTCGGAGACAAATACAGCAATTTAGCAGTTGTCTTAATATTCAGAGCTTTATTAACATTATGCCTCTTGACTTTTTCATCAAATACTTTAAAAATGAAAGTGAAAACAAGTAATCAAAGAAAAAGTCTTGTAAAGCAGTACTGAGCAGATAGAGGAGCTAACTTGCCATCGAATCAGCCACAGGAGCAAGCATAGTGAACCTTTCCTGGGCTGATACTTAAAGATCAATCTTTTAATAGTACACATATTCCAGTAGTTTACTGTAAGCACTCAAGAAGGTGTAGTGAAATAGCCAAAGGATATTGCAGAGAGATGTAAACACTGAACACCATTTCAGACGTTTTTATTGCAGACCTGGGGGAATGGATGTATACAATTTTTGTATTAGTCAGTGCTTTTCCCACTTGAATTTAAAGAAGTCCTGACAGTTGTTCCAATTTGATTACATTGCTCATTTGGAAGGTATAAATGCACAGTTCTAGTTAAAGCATCAGGTGATCTTTGCCAAGCTCTGTGCTGCTTCTCACAGTGATTGCAGGACATGACACTGGCATTCCTAGGCACTACTGGCAGCTTCACTTGCAGCCTACCTCCAGAGGCATGCATTAGGCTTCACATCACACTTAAAAGTAAGACAAACTCAGAAGCAGGGCTCACCTGAAAGCAAAGGGCTCAGTCCCCTGGTGAGCTGGAAAGGGATTTCAGGGTTGTTAAGAGTAGGAAGAAAAAGAAAGACACAGAGTAAAACTTGGATCACACACTGTATGTGTGAGCTGAGATCTCCACTGGAGAGCAAGCCCTGCGTGTGCTGTGGGGAGGTTTAACTTTATCTATGTCAGGTCACACTGGCATTGCATATATTTTATTTTACTTAAGTGTCTGAATGTAGTTGAATTGTTCCGCTGTTGAAGAGAGGACAAGTCTGGGGGGAATATCTATGCCAAATGACCTAAAGTATGTGACTGGCACTGGGCACAGTATTTGTTCTGTCAGGTGTTACTTGGGCAGCCACAGCTCTTCATCTGCTAGCTTCTGCCTCATACTCTGACATGGGCTTGTATTGGGTTACTCACAAAGAAGAAACCTACATGCAGGATGTCTGAAGTTGTATTTTAAAACTCTTGACACAGTAAGGTGATCCTTTTCCAGAATCACTTGAAAAACTCTTTCTAAATAAGGAGAAACAAGAACAGATTGCTTCATCTTTATATGCATTGTTACAAAGGACTTGACATCCCATATGATTTTCTTTAACTTATGTTCTGTTCTGTTTTTTTCAAGAATTATGCTACTTGCTACGTTTTTTATCTTGATTGTTATTTTAAGAAAAAAGTCAATCATCAGTCTCCGAAGTGTCTTCTTGTGCCTCTGCGACAACTTTTACAGTTTTTTTCCTCAACTTCGTAACACATGACATCCAAAGAATCTGATCCTTATTCACTTTCCCAGGTGATTCCCAGGTCACTTTGTTAAAGCTTTACTGTTTCAGTAGCAAAGAGTAGAAGAGGTTTTAGTTTTCCGTCACCTCTTTACCATTTCAGTTTCCAATTTAATACTTGTTTTACCTCCATAACTAATTAAAAACATCCTGATTTTTATTTGGCTAATATCTACTCAGAAATCACTGTTTTCATGAAGTTAATAAATTGTGGTGTGCTGTGCCTTATATTTCTTATGCTGTTAATATGAATGATCAGAATAGATTCTATAAGGTCAGTAAAGATAGTGTTGATTACTATTCATTAAATTACTCACATCTGAAATAATTGTACCCTTCTCCAAGGATCAGTTCTAGGAGAGCTTTATTTAGTCACCTGGTACTTTCTGATAATTCTGCCTTCATGAATATTAAGTATCCCCTCAGACAATAGTTTCAATCTTACCTTTAATGCCTTTTGTATAAGACATTTCAGTGTGCCACTACTGCAATATTTGAGCTATAAGACATTTCTAGAGGGAGAGGTAAGTGTTAGGCTTCAAGAGCCCTTGGCTTTGGCAGTGACGTTTTCTCTGCAAACCTGAATTCACACATTGCTTCGTTCTTTCTCTGCAGCAGTGTGTCTGTGAAGCTTCTCTGTGAAAGATGTAATGTGTAATTTCTATCTCTTTCTTTGAAGAGCTGGAAGCTTTTAGGTTACTGATTGTCTTGCCCTGTATATTTCTTTATGAAAAAAAGGGACTTCCTACAGATATCCTCAGGTTTTTTGATGATTAACTTAACAATCGTTTATAGGCTAAACTCTATATTATAACAGCAGAACAGGATTTTTTTTGAAAGTAATTTTCCTTTGCAAGATTTAAAGCATTAATATTGAAAGTGTTTGTGATTTAAATATAGTCTTTTATCAGCCTTAGGACTGATGGGAAAGATACAGATGTACATTACTGTAATAGGATATGGTATTTCTGTACAAAGACTTTGAAATTATGAGTCCTTCTAAATAATAATGCATGATATCCTCCAGTTTCCCAACCTCCAAAAATCTTTCCTAGTGGTTTAGTGAAGGTCTGAGACCTGCAAGCCAGTGTGACTCACAGAACATATGAACTACACACTTTCTGTATCACAGCAAGAGGAAAGTGGGTACAGAGCTAGACAAGAAATTCTGTGTCATCTTTGCAGTCCTTGGAAACTGCAGGCAACAGTGGAACTGAAAATAACAAATAGCAGTAGTTCTTTCTTATAACTAATTACATTTTTTCCACAGTCGTTCTTGTTCAAAGGCTTTTTTCAGAACATCAATTTCTTAATGGCTAGAAACCTCCCTCTAATATCTACCTTAAATTTATTCATAGGCTATTTATACTCATTTATTCTTTTGCCAAAATCATCCTTAAACTTTAATGGCTCTTTGCTCTCCCTGGTGCTTATTCACTTGAACAAATGATAGAGAACAATAAACACCCCTCTCCTCTTTCTGGATTAAACAGGCCAATCATTTTAGTATCCTAAATCAGGCACTCCAGTCACCTGTTTATCCTTGTAGTGGTTTTGTGCAGGTGTTCTTTTCCAAATTGATCTTTCTTGAATGGCATGTCAGGCTGACTATGAACAAATAGTAATTTCACTCTCACTTGCAACACACATGGGCATTTGTTTAAATTAAAGGCTGAAAGCTGCCATCTTCAGTGGTAATGTTACAGGATTAAAATAAACCAGTCCTTTAATGTTTTGAGACAAGGGGATCACTGTTTTAAAAGGCAGGACAGAAGATAGAAGATGATATCTGCTCCTTCCCTGAAATCTCAATCATATCCATTTCCTTACTTTTAATGACAGACATTTGGCAAGGCTTTTGAGGCAACACTAAGTCTCGTGGTTACAGGGCTTGTACTGCAATCATGCAGGTCTTTTCTGCATGCAATTTTCTAACACAATAACAAATAGCACCACATTAGTTAAAAAAACAAGCTCCTAAAATGCATATATTACACTGCAGCTGAAATACAATTTGAAAACAACCAGACTATCTTTTGCAGCTGGACAGTAGAGACACCAACAATTATTACACAGGAGGAAAAATAAAAAAAATTAGCAACTGTTGCAGCAGCTTTTCTAGATGTTCCCTGTCTGCTGATGCCAAAGGCACTTTAGTTTTCAAAAACCTCCAATTACAAATTATTTCATTCATTATTTTTTAGTTCAGGTTTTACATAAATGCAGTTGTCTCAGGACAATGCTATTTCAGTCTCAGCAATCAATATACAGAGAGATGAATATTAGCTTGATACACAATGTATTGGTGTGAAATCAGACAAGCAGTTACCATATTCAAGAACAAGAGAATTCAAAGTGTATGGTTATTGTTAGTTTTGACAATTTCTGCACAGTTGCATATTATAGTACAGGGGAGAATATACCTTGCAAAGCCAAAACACTGCTCCAGTGCAGCAGCAGAAGGAATAATCTGATAATTTTTGAAACATATAGAAAGACTTAAATTTCTTAAGTCAGTTTTCATAAAAATGTTATCTTACTATGATCTATTTGACCAAAAACACTATGCAATGAGCTTCTATTTGTTTTTCTTGTTTTAGACATAGAAGTTGTTCGGTGAGAAAACATCAAAACCTGCCGAAAAAGAGTTCTTAGCACAAGAAATGCCAAAGATTTTCTTTTCCAAAACTTGAGACACAGACACCCAAAAGAACATGTAACTGTTCAAGACTGGCAAATGTGAAAGAGAAAATGTAAATGGAAAATAAGGATGAAAATTTTTTCTTCCTTTGAGCTTTGATTTCCTTTTATTCATTCTATTATTCTATTTTCAAGTAATGAATGTGCATGAGAGAAATTGAGTCTATTTTCCAGCAATGCTTTTCTAATAGTTACATCACTGACACTTCCTATTCCTTGAAAATGGAGGTTATCTGAAGACTTTTCTTTTGAATCAAAGATTTTCTTGTTTAGGAGGGTGGGAAATCAAGTTATTTAATCTTTTCTCACATATGCAAATTCAATGCAAATTTTTTAATAAGAACCAGACAATTTTCAAAATACATTCCAACCTTGTAAGTAGGTTCACTAGTTTTTATCCATTTCTCTTTCAAAAACCAAGATGCACAGTCATTCTGAAATTCCTGTTACAAATTTCATTGCTAATCCTGTCTGGCTGTTACCAAAATTTGAACATATGTGCTGTCATACCAATAGACTTCATCCTTCAGAAATAAATTTTTACAGCTCTATACTTATTAACTTTTCTCTTTTTAAGAGGCAGGAGCCAGATGAGTCGTGAAGACTCAGGGGAACTTAGAACTAAAGACAGAGATATGCCCTTAAAGCAATTAAAAGATGTATTAATTACATTATGGCTTTTTAGAAGCTTGGTGTGTCAAATACACCCACCAGAGATCTTGCTATGACAAAATCAATACAGTTCATGGAAAGCCTCCCTTTATTTTCATTTTACATATTGAATGACTAAGACCCTCAGGCAGATAAATGCTAAATCAGTACAGTTAATTTGCTATAATTGAAACATTTGACCCTTAAAAGATGAAGAAAAACCAGGGAATTTTCAAGTCTCTCTGCTAGTTTTCAAAGCTGTGAAACCAAGAGAAAACATGGTGAATCGTGGTGAACTGTCCCTTCAATATGGACACTCTTTTACTGTAGATACTAAATATTCTCTATGGTGCACATATATGAATACTGATAATCAGTATTTTCAGTAATATACAGTCAGAAGAAAAATTAGTAACAACATGTAAATAAATTTTAAACATCGAGGTCAACCTAGAGTAGGAAAGGAAAGACTGTGTGAAAGACCCCTGTTGGTAGTACCATAAGGAAAACTACATTTCATTAGCAATTAGAAATTCAATATGTTGAGAGAGACACCAGAAGAAGCTCAAACTATGTGGAATAAAAACTTGCTGAAAGAAACTAACTGAGCTTAAATTTGAGTGGTAATATTGAGTGCTAAAGAACTGACCCAAATCCAACTTCAGTTTCCACCTTGCCAGGGGAGACAAGTCAAGAGGATATTATCAGACAGAGGAGATCTTTTAAGACTTCATTTGATGTTGCTTCTCTTTTCTTCTGCTCCGTGGAGGTAGGAACGGCAGCCGGGTGAGTTGTCTGGGTATCACTTGATGGTCTCACATCATTTTCTCATCTTTTCCTGGGAAAGGACAGCTAGCCAGATGGAGTGTCACACTGGCCTAAATCTTATTTCTGTACTGTCCATGGGCTCACAGTGCACTGTATGCCAAAAGTAAATGCAAGAAAATCTACAAGAAAGGCTGTTATATCAGATAGCTCAAAAGTCCCACAGAAGGAAAATGAAACCTGCAGAACTAAAAGCAGCAAAAATACATTAATCCAGAAGGTTTGATGGCCAATTTATTACAAGAACATTTTGTGATACAGGTGAATGTAATTTCTTTGTTTGAATTAAAATCTTATTATGTGTCTCTTTTTTCAACTTTAAAAGCAACCAGGTATATTCTTAAGGTAATAAATAGGGAATTTGGTAAAATTCCACATCGAATTTTTGAGCTTTGTGTGACATCCTAAATGAAAATACTTCCCAGAGATTGTAATAGCCTCCCACAATAAAATATAGATTAAACATTTATATTTACAGCTTAGGTATAAAAGTCATAAAAATAATACAATTTTGTTCAAAGTGTAAAGAAAAGGTCCCTAATTACATACATGTTCTATCCCTAAAGTCCAACATTTGGTGCCAGACTAAATGTAAACATTTATTCATCTGGTAATGAAGACTGGTTGCTACAAACATTTGTTTCTGTGAAGATTTCTAGATGATAATTACTACTTTTACTATGTTCCATGTAATTAAGATAGGTATTATGACCCTTCTCCGGATCATACACAGGCAATGGTGGAGGAAAGACATGTTTAAAGGAAAAAACTATTGGGAATTTTAAGAGAATTTTTATGAACAGACCCATTGTGAAAATGCAGCTTTACTGTCACCAGGACTTAATATTATCTCATCAGTTTCATCCTAAAGCAAGTAATCCAAAGACAGAAATGGATTTGACAGTAAATAACAAAGTCTTGCACTCAAACCCAAGAAACTGAAATTGTTTATTAGCTCATAGAATTTCATGCCAAATAAATCCATAAATTCTCAGGATTTTCATTTTTAGTTTTAATTATATGTATGTGTGTATATATATAAAATAATTTAAAAATAATTTTAACCTACAGATTCACCTCCATTTCACTCAGGGAAATTCACTGATTTTCATTGCAGCCCTGAATCAGGATTTATTAAAGAAAGTACAATGTAGAAAAGAGCTTCAAACCTGTGGAGTGGCAGCAAGCTGGCTATCTGTAACCTGGGTCTCAAAAATAACAGAGAGGTTTTCTCAGGAGAACACAATTATTTGGAGAAAGAGATCAGAGATGAAATTGTTGTCATGACCCAGATGGAAGCTGCTAGCCTACATCTCTGAGCAAGCAGCAGCAGCACACCAGCCCATGTACCGGCTTACATTTTTGGAAACAAAACAAAGCACCGGTTCAGCCCCTCAAAAGTACAGAGTAAAAAGAAAGAAAATCTGCACCAGCTGTCCTGTTGCTGCCATACACATCTCATGGGGACAATGTGCAAACCTAATGTGGTTTATGGGGAGGGAAGATACAATTTGGCTCTTGGATTTGGATGGTTATAATCTCTTCAACCAGATACCAAAAGCTTTTGAGTATAATGGGTTGGGTTTTTTTCCATGTTTGCCCAGTCTGCTACTGGAAGGAAGCTCCAGTTCTGTGACAAAAGAGACATATGGCCATCTGCACAGCCAGGATGATGGAATTTTTTTCAGACAAAAAGGATATAAAATCAAAACAGGCAGTTTAACCAGGACTTAAGAGAGAAAATATTTGAGAGCTTACTTAATTATCATAGCTAATGATCTCTTATGGTATTTGATATGACAGGATTCCCTTTGGGGCGCAAAGGATGAATGTTTGAATTACAAACCCCAGCCTATGAAGAGTATAAATACACCAGGCTGTGTTCTTTCATCATTAGATGATATATCTTGTTAAATAACTTGGCATTATTTATGACACACTGAGGAATTTAATAAGTTGGGTTGGTTAAGACTAAAGCGTAACTATACCTTAAAATACCCTAAATTCAGCCTCTGTCATATCCTACCAACTTTTAATTTCTTGTCTGCTTTATGGAAACTAAACCTACAGGAACCTGTGCATGGTAAAAGCAGACAAAAAGCTGTTAAGTGTTATATGGCATATCAAATGGAAATTTAGACAGGCTGTCTTGGGATATTAAAATTTTAGTTAAATATATGTGTGACCACTTCAAAGTATATTAAATATAATGATCAAACAAACAACTTGTGAGTTATACCAGCAGCTGTAAGAATGAAGGAAAACAAGAGGCCATGGCAGTTTAGTGTAAGAAATACTGCACATGATATAATTGAATTAAATAAAAATTAACAGTATAATAATCTTCCTATCAGTACTTAAAGTTCCATATATTTAGACAGGAGATACTTATCCCACTGACAATATGAGTATCTTTGCTCTTTTTTTGGAAATAAAATGACTCCGCTGTACTATACACACACAAAGCAACTTATTAGTCCTCATATTGACTTTTCACCCACTGCTGAATGCTGTAATTTTACCAGCTTCCAAGAAATTTAGTCATTCCCAGTTGTGGTGCCGGGTAAGGTCTATCCTTCTCTCTATGACAGTTCTGTAGGTTACATGGCCCTGTCCACCACATGGCCTTGTCTTGGCCCAGATCCACATCCACTATGACTTCATTGTTTCTAGCAAATCTCCAATTTGAACGTTGATGGCATCTTTCACATAAAATAAAAAGAAAATGGTTGTAATCAATGCAAGCATCGATCAATTTTTTTTTTTTCATTATTACTCAGAAAAATTTATTGTCAGACGGAACTAAGCAAAGCCAACTTTTCCTCCCAGAAATTAAGATATCCACTAAATCATCAATATTTGCAGTCTGTTTCTTCTGTGTACTGCCTCCTGTTTCAGTACTGTCACTTATTTCTATTTTCCTACTCAGAAAGCAGTTACAGTAGAAGTGTGACTATATTGGAAGACAGATTTCCATCTGTTTTGCCTTTCTATCAATAGGTCCATCATCAATTTCCTCACAATATGATGAGAATCTGAGAAGTTTTATTAGTTTTTGAAATTTTCACTGATAAAACTATATATATACAAAAAACTTATTCTTTGATTTCTGCACAGAGTATATATGGATTTTTTAACCCAGATTGCCATATTTCCCAGTATGTTATCTTAAATTATTGTCTATCAGCTTGAAATGCCAACTTTCATAGCAGAAAAAGAATGCTTCATATTACTATAAGAGTACATCTTGTACATCTTGCCCATTTTTGGTTTAAGCAAGCCTGCTTATGTCACACAATTGATCTGCTCATGCTTGTAGGTTTTTGCAGAACAGCAGTGACACCACAAATTTGAATCCCAGACAAGAAGTGTGGGCCCCAGAATGACTAGAGGCTCTTCATTTGTGCCCCTATTCTAAATTAATTAGTATTTCTGGTTGAGACAGTAGGTAATTTAGACAATTAAAAAATGAGCAATATAAATTAGATCTCTTAACCTTGCTAATCTGCCAAAAAAATTAATCGTGTTTGTTCCAAATTCAGTAAAATTTTCCCAGTTGGTTATTTATTTGTTCACAATTTGTACAAGTCAAGTTATACAAAGAGCTGTTTTCCCTCTCTTATTCTAAATTAGTAATTTTTAAACTCTTCCCACCCCTTCTTTTTCAGTCTGTTGATACTATTTCACGGGGTTTTTTTCTGAAGTCCTGTGATGAACACTCTAGACAGTCCAATGAATAAATTGTAGTTTGAAACAAGGACACCATGTTATTTCAAGTGAAATTACTTCACATGAACATTCTAGACAGAACACAGACAGTGTTCAAAGGGATTAATTGATATTACAGAATTATTTTGTAGATGCTAATAGGTGAGCAGGTTTCTTACCCAGAACTTTGAATTTTTTTTTTTTATTTTTTTTTTTTTATTTTTTTTTTTTGCTGTATATTATGTCCGAATGCTTTTTGTGCATCCAGACTAGTCTAGCATGCTTTCTAGGTTTTGGGTTGGTTGGTTGGTTAGATGGTTGGGTTTTTTTAAGACTGTTAAGAGCCATTTATTAACAACTAATGAGATTTCTCCTTTTTTTGCTTTCGAATTCAAACTATAAATTGCATGGTTTGTTTTCACACAAAACCTATTTTGAAGGAAGTGCAATTTCACTATCCTGTCTTTTTTTTTTTTTTTCACTTAAGCCTATCATAACCCTCAGACAATATTAAAAGTGCTTACATTTCTCTGACCTCCAGTTCACAAAATCATCTTTCTGTAACATTTCCTTTGCTGTAGTTAATACATATTTGTTTATTCCATTCTGTAGCACAGAAAATTAATGCTTAAATTAATGCAAAAAAATACAGATTATGACATTAATTCTTAATTCCAGAAATATTAATTACAAAAAGCTCCAATCATTCATAAAGAGTATCAGTAGTGTACCAACCAACTTCTTTTGCACACAAAAAGAATAATTAAAAGGAGATAAATAAAATATTTCAGCAGCTTTTGATGATACTTTAGTAATAAGTTGCATTTACTGAGTTATACAATAAACTGTTTCTATATTTTCTTATTTCATTATGAATTTTTCTAGTGAATTCCCAGGATGTATGGGCAAGTTGGGCAAAGTCTGGCAAAGAGCTTGAATGATGCCAGTCTTATTGAGGGGAAAAAGAAAAACTTACAGAGTGAAAAACACACATTTCTCAGAAGCAGATTGGCAGAAATAATCACAGAAACAGCCTGCAAACTCCTAGAAGGTCACAAGGAGGTAAGTGACAGTTACCCAGGATCTACCAGGAAGAAATCCTACTAAAGCAATCACACTCCCTGTGGTGGCAGAGGCTCAGACCTTGTGGACAGGGATAAACAGCCAATGCATGTGTCCTCAGTAAGGCTGTTGATACCATCTTACATAACATTCCTAGAAGCAAGCAAAGGGAACAGCTGAGATGAAATTTTGTTTGGAAAACTACAGGTTGGTGATGCATGCTTAATGTCAGGGTGGGAGGGTGAGCAGAGGGCAGTCCTTGTGTTGTTTAAACTCGTCCTTGCTCTCCTTTTGTTTTCACAGTGAACTGAGAACAGCTTATTGAATTTGCACGCATGCAGCACAGAGATGAGGGAGACTACAAGTATAGAGAAGGGAGGTTTTGAATTTAATGTGGTCCTAGTAAGTTGGAGGAATAGTGCAAGATAAAGAGCGTGTAATTGAATAAGATATTTGTGAGGTGTATTTATGGAGGAATGCCTGTGATTCTGTTCCTCTGCCTGAATTGAACTTAGGACAATCCTGGTGCAACAGCATTCAGATAACATTTCTCCAAGTGGGGTTATATGCCATATATGTGAACCAAAAGATCTGCTTGGCTGTGTGTGGTCATGCAGTGCCATGTCTGATGTCTGCTTGCCCATCCACTGCATGTCACTGCCACCTACGTTGTCTGGGAAATAAGTCTGGTGCTCACAGGTCTTAAAATTGAGCCATAATCCAGAAAGATGTTTGGCATCAAAGCTTTGAATCTCTTACGATGAAATAAAACCCTTCAAAAGAGGATGATCATGGAGTTTTAAATTTTAATATATGTTTTCTATTCTAAACAATGGATGCATAGTATCTATAAAAATACAGAACTATGAGAAAGTATACGTAAACACTCCAAAGGCATCCGAGCTGTCTTTCTGCTTGCTGGGTTGGAATAACACTGGTTTGCCATATAGTGCAGGATCACTCTGAAAACTTTGTACACAAGGCAGTTTGTGATCTTACGGAGTGGGGGCTGGATTTGGGCATCCCAGCTCAAAAATGCCCAAACTGCAGGAAACAAATTTCATGGCTGTTATCACGTGCTGTTCACAGGGAGAAACTGTGATTGCAGTGCAATTTGGAGTCAAGTTTGGCTGCAATTCTTTGAATTCCAGTGCAGACAGGTAGGACCAGCTCTCCTCGCCATGGGAACAGTGCCCTCTCCTGCTTTGCCAGGTGCTCTCTGGCAGATCTCTCGCCCTGCTGAATGCATCCTCTCCTTCACACATGCTTTACGTGAGCATTCAGATGGGCCATGTGCAATCACTCAGGCTTTCAGCAGAAGAAAAGAAGAAAAAGCCTTTCACCACCAAACTTTTCACCAAATAGAGATATCTGCAGATTGCTCATAGTTACATTAGTTACTGACACCATCATGTTTGGAAATAGTTTCCTATCTACTGTCCTATCCCCCACAGAGGCATTGAATAATGATTTTTAGCTTACAAAGATAACACCTATTTAAAAAAAAAAAAACAAAAAACAGTCTAATCCTAAAATTTGGAATTGTCTTTGGTAATGCTTTTGTTGTGTTTTTGTGCTTTGATAACGAGTTTAAAAGCTTTGGCTTCTGTGTTTATTCAACCAAAAAAGTAGCCCTTCTAGAGTTTTTGAGCACTCACAGGACGAGCAGATTCTCTTTTATATTTTCCTTGAGGCTCTGACACTACTTGTTGGTACTATTCCTTCAAAATGCTTTTGATATTAGCCTCAACAGCAACCAAAAAACTATATTAAAAATGACTGGGAGAAGAGATTAGTAAGAGGGAGAGAGAAAGATTACAATCTTGTCAGTGTAATAACATACCTACTTCACCTCTGAAAAAAAAGCAATTCATTTATCAAAAAGCCAAAACTGCACTTAGTGAAATTTTCACCCAAATTTTTTCACTAGCATTTCCTTTAGTTTTTAATGTCACAGATCTGCAATTTCATACAGATAATTGAATATCGTGGATGCAAGGGAGAAACACTGGTGTTTTTGAAGTAGGGTGGTTGACAAATATATAAACCTGCAAATTCAGAAGAAAAGCACACAATGGAAAAGAAACCTGCTGCTGAGAGATCCTAGTTTTACAAATCTTTAGATGCAGCCTTTCTTTTACTCTTAACTGGAAAATGAACTGCCTGTTCATACAATATTTTTAATGCCAAGGCAGCCTGCCAAAATATCACAAGTACTGGTTTTACTTCAAAGGAGAAAGTATTTTGAGTGAATCTTGGGGCAAATATGCTCAGTTTTTCTGACATTTTATCCTTTGCTTTGTCACCTGAAATGTGCCTTCTTAGTCTTGTTCATTTTTGCTGCCTCTGTCTTAACATATTTCTCTTATCATCTTGAGCAATAGAAAAGAATATGACATAGCAAAGATATCCCAACCATAGGTACCAAAGGTTGATGGAATCCTTGAAGAGAAAGGATCTAAAAATCTTATTACAGTACGTACTCATTAAAAAGATCTAACAGTATTTTATCTCTCATAATGTTCAGACTCTGTGTATATATACAGTGAAAATCCTTCCTTAGGTATTGGAACAGCTCATCTGGGTCATCGGTCCAACACTGGCAATAATTCAATGTAAACAAAGTGGGTTATTTTGCTGCTGGTTTGCTCTTCTTGGTGATATTTTTTTGCTCGTTTGTTTTAAGGGTAATTACCTGTGCTTTAAAACACGCAGTCACACACATTTCTACCCTCTGTGGCAGTGAGTTCTGAGCCCTTTTGACCAGACTGTGCTACATTCAGCAAAACTCTCGGTGGATGCATTGATAAGATGCCTGTTCATTTCTCAGCAGCTGTCTTGTGAAAATTGACAGGTGACCTTCAAGGCAATTATGCAGCTTCTTTGTTCATTTATGTTGATAGATAGGTATTTAAGCTTTTATTCTTTTCTCAGTTTCCTGTTACTTCTTTTTGCATCTAATTTTTTTGTCTCCTCTTTGATGCTTATTTTCTGTTGAAGGTTTTTCATGCTTGATGTTCAACATTAGGCTTCATTATTATTTAATAATGTTTCATTCTAGGCGTTATAAAAAAGCATGAGACTGTTCAGACTACAGATATTTGAACAGTGAATGTCTGATATGAAAATAGGCCATCACAGGTGCCTAAAGTTTATGCTAAAATATTCATATAGCTGCATGTTTGGAAATACAAAAGCATATTTTTCATAATTTATATGAAAGGTGAATCAGTTCATTCTGTACATCACATTAAATTAATTCCTAGTCCCCTACAGACAAAATAGAGCAGTTGGGGTTTGGTGTTTTTTTTTTTTTTTTTCCCTGATTTAGCTTGAATTATTCAAATCCTCACATAAGTTTTTGGTTTTCTATTGACAGTTAGCATTGTTATTGGAATCATTTACACTAAAGCCAACCTTTTGACTTAAATGAGATTCTTTCTAAGGCATCTTTCCTCTGACATACCGCAGATGAAAAATATTGAAAATCCTATGTTCCAATACAGGCTGTAATGAAGTCTGAGTCTGAAATTATTCTCTCTTGAGAGGTAGCAGGTTTCTTTTTAAAGCATTGAACACTTGGTAGAACTGTCCAGGGATGTAAGTCACCAAAGTCTCCTCTTCAAATCAGTGCAATGTACACTCAAGCTTAATCTTAATCTTAGTCTTTAAAGAAAAAATGTCTTTGGATGCCTTGAAAAGGCAGAAAACTTACAAGCAGACAGCAATTCAGCTCTCTCTTATACCACTTGGCTTTCTTGATTATTCTTTCAAGTTTCTATCCAATTATTTAAAAGGAAGCAAAAACATCTTATGTGATGTGGAAAATACTGTTTAATTAAGATGTGGAATTGAGATAGATATGAAGAGCCCTTCACTTAAATCAGATTTATTGCTTCTACCTTGTTAACCTTTATCCTCAGTCACTGACCATTTTGTTACACAGTGGGCCACAGATTTCACATTTATGGCTTTTCTAAAGTGCACTTGTCAATTTCCACTACAAAACCTGACATTCATATCATCTTGGAAGCTTGATAACAAAGTGCTGCAAGTGCCCAGCATGAGGCTGCAAATATAAAAATGTATTCCACAACACAAAGGGGCCACCATGAGTGTCCTTTGTTAATTATCAGGAGAACAAATGGCCTTAGATTAATGTGGCACAAGGAAAACACCGCAGATTTCTAGACTGAAAAAAAAATAAGCATTTTAAATGGCTAGTTATCTAGAGAAATAACTCTTTGAGCACCTCTGGCAGCACTATTTTTAAGCAAAACAGAATGGAAATAAAAGGCTGGTTCTTCCATTGTCCACTGAGAAACATAAGGAGTAAGTGGGTTTTTCAGGAAGATTTAAAATACAGGAACTGCAGCCCCCAGTGAAAATGGTCATCCCAAAATCCATCAGTTTTTATTGTGAAATTTAAAACATGGGTTTTTTCCCATGTGCATCACTTTACAATTCTCTGTGCTAGACTTCACAAGCTATTTTAATTACCCAAGCAGTCTCCTATAGCAGATTTGTAGTCCTTCCCTATCTGCCCTTATCCTTTCTATCTGGAATACAATTGAATCAGAGGCATGCTTTGTCACCTTCCTGCTCATCCACTTTTCCACAGCCTTCATGAGTGTGTTGATCAGCACAAAAGGAGCCAGCAGCCCACCGAATTCCACCGGTGACCTCCCTCCACTCAAACAGTGGATTACCTGTGCTTGCTTTCTAGCTCCTTTGGAAGAGATGTTCTCACATTATTGAGTTTTCCCTCTTACCTCATCATTGTCTCAGCTCTCATAAAGCACTGAAGCATCACTGTTAAAAGCCATCTGATACAGAAGTGTCAAGGCAGGAAAGAAGTAAGGAATGAAGTTCGAAAGCAAGCACCTGTCTCAGGTTTCATGAAGGGACTCCACACACACATTCCCCCCACTCCTTGCCTGCCACCACTGTTGTCCAAGCCAAACAATTCATCATTTCACTTTTCCATAAAATTTACCAAAGAAAAAATGACTTGGCCCCAGGGCACTCAGAGATGGGAAAAGTGACAAAATACATGCAGTTGAAAAATAAGCAAAGCACATAATGTTTGCTTTCTGTTACTGCTTTGGCAGTGATCTGTGCCATCTGAGAGTTCTGCACTCTTGACTGTCTTTGAACATTTCTTCAGCCAGGAAGTAATTGATTTCATAGCACAGGGCTTTCAAGTCCTCTGCAAAACCTTCTGCTCTACCTTTTTTCCACAGAGTCATTTTTATCTATTCCCATGATTTGAAAAGTCAACAGCAGCTTGCTTTTCCTTGATATTTTCTCCTGAATAGCAAGGATTTTTCATTTTCTTCTTCAACTTCTCTTTTATCGCTTCCTGCTTTTACGTCTCTGATTTTTCTACAAGCTATAACCATCTAATTTAGTCTCATCAATTCAGTATTTCTTACAACACACACAGGAATCAAGTGTATACTTGTTAAAAGTGTAACCACAGGACTCTTCTGAGTGCATTAAAGGATGTTCCTTTCCCTCTTCCTCAGAAGACTGTGCTTGCAGCTATTTAGGAAGATTTCACTGAAGAATGAATACCACGTTCACTGTTATCTGAATAAGAAATTGCATTTTAGGAAAAGCCCAGGGAGTTCAAAGCTAAGTTCATATTCATTTAATTGAAAATCAAACCCACTTTTTGTTCTCAAGAACCTTCTGGCTTTAAAGGAAATTAAATGTTTAGGCTTCCAATAAAATTCATACATTGATTGTTCTTAAGACACATGGAGTTTGTAAACAGCTTTGTGCTTATATTAAGCAATTAATTGGACAAAAGTAATGCAGTGGCAGTATCTGCTGCAACTGCTATGACATGAAAATTCTGTACATATCAGATGCAATGGCACCGATCAATGCCATGACAGAAGAGAATCAGATGGGTTTTTTTGTTTTCCTCTAAAATGGACACAGTATGTTATTACTCATTTTCCTTAAGCTATGACATTGCAAATTTGTCCATTTTGTCCTATCAAAAGGAAATATTTTTAGCTTTCAAGAAAAGGTTTTTATTTCCTAAGGCGTCCACTCACTCATTCAACAATGCAATTTCACACAGGTAATAAGAGGATGGGGTTAATAATCCAGCTTTAAATATCGCAGTAGTAAGAGCTGTCCTTATATCTCAGCTGAATGAATTCAGGAGAAATTAAAACTCTTTAAGTTCACCCTCAAAATTTTCATATTTGGGTGCAGTATAACCCTTCATGATAACAAGCTTGCAAACAGGGTCCGCACACTGAAAGTGCTGCTCACCCACATGAAAAGAGGCTGATGAATCCCTATTAAATAGAGATGCCCAACTGAAATGCAGAGGTCTTTGGCATCAAGAAAGCTTTATTTATTCAAGATTTTATAGCTAAGCACTGTGACCTTCAAATGGATATGGATCTGAATATTAATTTAATAATGAAGTAATGAATTCACAAGGTAGAGAGCGGGTTTTTGGTTTGTTTCTCTTTTTCTTTTCCTCAGAGCAGTCAGAATTTTATCTTTACTTTCTGGATGGTATTTTAGGAATTTATGGATGGTGTTGTTGAATATACTACCCCCCTGCTATTTCAGTCTTCAGGTGAGATTTCTTCCAGATACTCTGTTTAAAAAAGCCTAAAACACTAGGATCGGATAATTCTTCACAGAAAGAGCATTGATTGGGCATTGGGCTGCTCAGGGAGGTAGTGGAGTCACTGTCCCTGGAGAGGCTTAAGGAAATATTGGACATGGCAGTCAGTGTCATGGTCTAGTTGACAAGGTGGTGTTTGGTCATAGGTTGGACTCTGATGTCCAAAGTCTTTTTGAACCTAGCTGAATTTAAAAAAATAAAGACTTAAAATAAAAATAAAAGTGGAATTTATTGACAAAATAATTTTTACACAATTTCTGTTACATTAAAGTACTGAAAAAATAAAAATATTCTGGGTAAAATATGACCAAGCATGTGTTTATTTTACAGCTTTATGTTATGCTTGGCACTAATAAAGATTAATGGTGAGCCTCCTGTTCTTCATCTGTCTACTCAGATGTTTAGCACTAAAATTGGAGTAAAAAGTCAATCCCATCCAGACTAGCTCTCAGCAAATCTGATATGCTGTAAGCCCCTAGACAGGATGGCAAAAAGGTTTTTGACACAGTCTTCCTTCAGAAGTATGAAAGTGTGTCATTCTAGGCCAGGTTCAGGTCTTACAGTCCCATTCAGCTGTAATTTGACATCATTTATTAACAGTTGCCTTCTCTCATTTGCTGTCCATCAAGAATATTTTTGCAGGTTAATAAAAAGTTTATGCTTAGCCGACATTTATAAAGTCTAAAATCAGAAGCCAAGTAATTCAAAGAGAATATGAAAGCTGAGCAAAGGAACTTTGGTTGCTCATAACTTTCTTGGAATATGAAGTTCTCCAGAATGAGAACTATTTCTGTATGAAGAGCTTTCCCTCACAGAGACCTGCTCTTATGCAAACAAAAGCATTAGGCTTGCTTTGAAATTAAACAATGTTCACTGGCTATACCTCCTTCCTGAGGCTTTTTTGATAAAGAAAACATATATAGAAATTCTGCTGCTTATCTTCCTTGTCCTCTGAATTTCTGTGTGGGAATCCACGCTGGGTTTAAAATTAGTTTGTAATTGATTCTTATATAGCCACAGGTGTCAACTGGAAACACTGAGATAATATAAGTTTTCATTTGATATATGCAAGAATAAGAATATAAGAAACACTGATGAATACACAATTTCATGTTGGAAAAACATCAGTGTGAACCAAGAGATATTACTGCAGAATAGAAAAATGAAATAATTTAATTTTAGAATTAAGCTAATTAATAGTCACAATCTATACATGCCTTTTGACCATCACATACATCTTTTAACGAAGACTTACTTATGTCTTCTAACTACTACAGAGATGCAAGTACACAGTTTTTAAAGTTCTTGCACATCTTATCTGAGAAGGGGAAAAAAACACGAACTTTCTCTTGTCTGCTTTTTTGACTACAAAGGGAAGAACAGAGATTTTAAACCATCACTGCAAAAAGTCTGCAGTTCCAGGAGTGTAAGAACAAGCCTGTTAGGGCTTGGAAAGAAACATTTTGGGACATTTTGGACTGATTCTTTTGGGGAAGAACAGAGGCATTCCACTGGCAGGAGGCCCTTTGGGACAGCTTCTTCCTCTGCCCCAGCAATGCTCAGGCAAAATTTCATTTTCAGTCCACCTTACTCAGTTCCATAAAAAGGTCTGTGGAAAACATCTTGGAAGAAGACTTTTAAGCTACTAAAATGCAGTGCACTCCCATCTGAGTTTCACAAGAGAGTAAACGTGCCAGTAGGGACTGGCCAAGATTTACATCCTTGTATGGCGATAGCCAGGTTTGCTGCTGATGTCATGAAACCATTGACTTGGCAAGTTCATCATATAAACTTAAATAAGATGACCCTTTTCTTTTGGAAGTATAATTCCTGTATCAGCAATCAGCATAATTTCCATGTGAAAGCTTGAGCAAAGGCTGTTGGTCCCAATGACTTTCTGAATCAACTATACAGTTCACCAGTGGTGTAAAATAAGAAATACTTCTGCAACCAATATTCATTTTAGGGCACGTGATTAAATTTCCCTGGATCATAAAGCAAAAGAAAGACGTAATCATAAATAGATATCGCAGTTATAAAAATTTTGCAATAATTTCTAATCTCTCACACGTACAAAAAGAATATTTTTAACAAAAAATAAAGTGCATGAGAAAATGGACGATTTCTACTAAAATGTCTGAGTCCCTAAAAATAGTTTTCTAACTCTGGAAGCTAGTATGCCTAAACCTTTTTTCTTGAAGTTCTTTATATTTTGGACAGTAAATTTTAGAAGTGCTTGAAATGGGCAAAGGAAGTAATAAACGTTTAAGAATATTTCAGTACTTTTGATAAATTTGGAGGTGATCCCTTATTCGCACAAAGAAAAGAGAAGCTGTTATATAAAAATAGGAAAATTCAGAAATATTTCAATCAATATTTACTTGTAATTCATTGACTATGTTTCACTCATTCGTGGGAGCTGTTTTATTATCAGAAGCTTCAAATTAGGCATGTATTTGAGTGCAACTCAAGTTATTATTACAGTTCAAGATAAAAATCTTAATCACCAATTTAACCTTCTATGTATCTTGTAAATATTCAGGCTATGCTAGCATTTAGGTGCATGTTAAAACTACTGGCTACTGAATATTAGTTTTTTAATTGACTGCTGGGTGATTGTGTTGGCTTCTCATTAGCTAGAAGAACTTTCCGTGATCCCTAATCACCTTGCAGAGTGAGTTAATATGTACCACCATGACAGCACATTTGAGATAAATGTGTTTGCATGATACAAAAGGTCCATGATCTGTTCTGCATTACCCAATGAAATGCAGCCTTGTTGGAAGGCTTTGAAAATGGAGATGTGTAACACATTTTAAAATAACTACAAATATAAAAATTCATTGCAAAGATCAACAAGCAAAAAAAATCCCCCAAGCCCTTCATATAGTCTATTCCCATTTCACACCAAAGATTTATCATAACCCAGGAGACATTCAGAAATGTTTCAAATTCCCCAAACCAGATCTTGTTTACATTTTGAGGAACTGTAACAAAATGTACAAATAACTACTTTCATTGCATTTTCCTTGTTTAACTTATTTTGAAACATTTGCATAGTACAACAAATTTACAGGGCACATCAGAAACATACAGATAAACACGCTTCCCTCCCAGACCTCATTACCCTGTATGATTAGTGATCAAATATTTTATTGTTTGCAGTCAGTGCACTCACTTTTATGTAAATGGAGACAGCTTACAAGCTGGTGTCCTGACTTTTCAGGTCTCCAGAAGACCAAGCGAGTAGCTGCCCACATGAACTAAAAGAGTAACTCCCAGGAACTGTCCCCAAAATGCTGCCTATTATCTCTAACATTAATTGGTGCTAGAAAGAAAGAGATCCATTTAAGATCCAGGGCATGGAACTTTCTGTCTTCTGAAGATACTCAGCAAGGAACAAAATTTTTATCATTACTCTTTGGGTTTTTTTCTCAGAAAGATCATCTGGCACACATTGAGGCTCCTATTCTAAGCCAAAGTTCTATGGTCATCATATAAAACTTCTTTCTGCCATTTTTTGGTTTTATTGAAGTGTGGTCCAGGGAAATTACTCAACAGTCAAAAAAAAAAAACCAAAACCAAAAGAACAAAGAGAAGAAAGCTAGCCTGTTATTGCACAATCTTTTTGATCATGTTAAAGTATGTATCAAACGTATATCTGTCATTAGGTTGCACGTCATGCAGCTCCAGGATGTAAGCATTTTAGAAAGAAAACTTTTTTAAGGAAGGATAGGATAATTTTTAGATATAAGAGAAAAAAATACAAAATTTTCTTTAGATGCACTTCTAGGAAAGCAAATAACTGATTTGCAGCATCATTGGTTCAACAGAATAGCTCCAAATATTTAACCACATTCAAACAGAAACAGTATCTCACCTGAAACCTGGAGCGACCTTCATAGCCTTCAGTCTGACCTCTGTTTACCACTGAACATTTTCATGTTAATTTAAAATATTTATTAAAATTGCTTGTCTCATTTAGCTTGCTGCCTAGTACTTCTAAAACTCCACTGATAACTAGCCAAACAATTCCAGCGTAGTGAGGAGAAAAATAAACAGTGTGATTTGATTAGTTTTTCAACAAAGTCTTATTGAATGAAGCATGCAAATAAAAGGAAGAAGCATTGCAAAGTCAGTTTTCATTTAGCAGGAAACAATTGCTAAGGCTGGAGTCTTGTTTGAACCCCAAGTTAAAATCAAAATAAAATCAAATTCTTCTTAGTGGTGCCAATAATTGACCACATAGACAAATGAAAACATGGATTCTGTAACTATTCACACATGGATTTCTTTCTGAAAGATAAACTTCATCCAGACAAGAGTCATGTCTTAGCCTAAACCAATTTTTTGAGTTGAATAGAGGAGAGCATGGGTCAAATATAAGGCCTGCTGAAACAGAAATAGTCAGGTAGTATGACAGATATTTCCAAATACAAATTTTGTGGATTGAAAAAAATTAATAAATCTTTAAATCTTTTTCTTCTGTTCTCTTCAGGTTTGTGTTTGGCTTTGTTTTTTTTTTATTACAGCTACATCACTAGCCTTCACAAAAAAAAAAAATTGCCACTAGAATTAATCTTGAAAATAGGTATAAATTTTGTTCACATCTTTGAGGATTAAGCTGTTTACCCAGCAATTTTTTTTAGGCTTTGCTCTGTGTTCCTGTTACATATTTTTAATTTCAGAGGATAAGTGGCACTGTTGCATTACTTGGTGCAGCTATTCAATTGACTTATTCTCATGTGTATTAATAAAATCTCTTTTGAGACTTCTTAGGAGTATTTTTCAGACTTGTCTACCATACCTGCTATCAAGGTCTCATTCATCTCTATACCATATTTGCAATTCTTTGTAGAATTGCCTACATTTTCCAATGTCAACATATTTCTGTTATAATTCTTTTAGGCTGAAATTCATCCTGTTCCAAAAGTTTTTTTCAAGGCTTGCATACCACTGAAATACCACCTGAGCTTTAAAAATAATGCTTTGTGCCAATCATAGATGAAGTAGGATTGTAATCTCTGAGGCTGCTTGTCCGTTCTTTGTAATTATTTATGGATAGCCAATTGAGAATATTTTAGGGAAAAAATCTCTCTGTCTTGTTCATTAAACTATATCTGCAATATCTGAAATTATTCTTTTGCTATTGTTAAATATATATTTCAAGGTCTGTCAACTGGTTATATAAGACTGATATTAATGGAAATGCCTGGAGAGCTGATTTGGTGAAATAAAAGACTTTTGGAGCTGGAAAATCCCAGCTAAGGAATCCATGATGTGGGCATTTTCAGGAGAAGTTAAAAAAGTTAAAAGGGACTAAATACCTTTTTTTTATTCTTTTACTAATACACCATATTTGATGTTTGGTTATGGTTTTGGTTTTTTTTAATTTTATTTCTATTATTATCATTAAATTTACCTAAGAAAGTTCTCAGAAGAATATATTAACATCATTAACAATGAATAATGCGGGAAAACATAACGAGATTTTTAGGATGCAACAGTCAAGAAGCATATTGTGACACTCCTTCTGTAGGACAGACTATTTAATGCAGGGACTTGGACATTTTAAACATGTTGGGAAAGCTATGACTTCTTCGATTACTGTTCCTTTCATAGAATGATTGAACAGTTGGGGTTGGACTTTTAATGGGCCTCTAGTCCAACTCACTACATTCAGTCTGACCTTGAATGTTTCCAGGGGCACAGCGTCTGCCATATTTCTAGGCAAACCCTTTCCATGTGTTATCACCTCTGCTGTAAAAGTCTTCTTCCTTGTATCTAGTTTCAATCAACACTCATTTAGTTTAAAATCATTACCCCTTGTTCTATCACAACAGACCCTGCTGTCTGTCCCCATCTTTCTTGTAAGCCTCTTTTAGGTACTGAGAGGCTGCTCTGAGGTCTCCCCAGACTCTTCTCTTCCCCAGGCTAGATAACCCCAACTCTCTCAGCCTGTGATCGTAGGAGAGGTGTTCCAGCCCTCTGATCATCTTCGTGGCCCTCTTCTGGATTCAATCCAATTGGTCCATTTCATTCTAGTGTTAAGGGCCCTGAAAATGCAGCACTCCAGGTGGGGACTCGTGAAAGTGCTGGTAACACTCCTTTTGATGCAGCCTAATGTGCATTTGGCTCTCTGGGCTGCAAGCAGGCATTGTTGGCTCATGTCCAGCCTCTCGTCCAGCAGTACCCAGATGTGCTTCTTGGCAGAGCTGCTCTTGACCCGTCCATATCCCAGGTTCTATTGATGCCAGAGTTGCCCTGAACCAGGTGCAGCACTTTGCCCTTAGCCTTGTTGAACTTTAAGAGGTTCACATGGACCTGTTCCTTGAGTTTGCTCTGGTCTCTTTATGTGGCATCCCATGCCTCAGGCATGTCAACCACACCCTCTGCTTGGTGTTGTGTGAAAATTTGCTGAGGGTGCCGTCAATTCCTTCATCTGTGTCATTAATGAAGACATTCAACAGTAGTGATCCCAATGCAGACCCCTGAGGGACAACACTTGTTACCAGTGTCCATCGGGCCACTGAGCCATTGACAGTCATCATTGGATGTAACCATCCAACCAATTCCTCATTCATGGAACCGTAAACCCATCATATCCATATTTTGCTACCTTTGGAGTCCCTGTAGGGTAGGTACTATTCACTAAGGATATGAAATATAGTAGCACATAACCGACCCTATTCATATTCTGGACCTAAGATTCAGCCATGATCTCAAAGAATTCTTTAATCTGTTCCATTGTCCCATTGCAAAGGCAAGTCAGAGGTGCACAAGATAAGCACATGCACAATTTATTTTGCCCAAAAGCTGCAGATAAGTTCCCAGACTTTGAAGTTCTCTTTGAACCAAATCCAAGTGCAGAATCTTTCAGCATCGGTTCCAACTCTACAAGAAATAATTGCTTTACTCACACAATATGTGCTTGACATTTCCTGAAGAGCCAATTTTTGGTACCCAAAATTATTTCTGAGAAAAGGATAAAGGAACTTTATCTCAGTTATGTCTGTATGCAATTTTGCTCTCTCCTTTCCAGAGTTCTCAAAGGCTGTTTCATACATCCCTGAGGGGGATAGCCTTGAGGAAAAGCAACCTCTTGGTTGTATCTGTTTTTTTCCAAGCTGTGTTTTACATCTTGTGGTGTCATCAGGCAGTATATCAAGAGCATTACTGCACTTGACTTTCCTTATTTTCTCATGACAATATCCTCAGGGTTGATAAATGGTCCTTCTTTCGTATAGAAGGCAATGTATTTATTTGGATCCTATATATAAGTTTATGAAATCATGACATTCTGCAGCAGCGACTGGAGCAACAAGCAAGGGCTATTACATCAGTTAACCCTTAGGGGATGGTTGCTGTTATGTGTCTTCGTCATTAACTCCTTGAGGACTGAAAATGGATATTACTAATAACAAGTTGCAGTTCAACAGTTTCCACCATCAGGTTTATTGCCATGCAAGCTAAAGAACAATATTATTTGTATTTTCCCTGTAATTATAATCAGTCTACATTTTAACTTCTGTACATGTTTCTGAGAGCAAATGCAGAGACAAACATTGCTTATAGATAGTGTGAGGGGAGAGAATTGAAGGCACAGAAGAGAAACATAATCTGTCTTGCATGCTTTTACGCTGCACATTTTTCCTTAAGCTTGCTTACGCTTGGACCACTCTCTTAGTGATGTTTATTCCAGGAATCACAAGATGAGTTTCAGGGAGTGTAAAAACTGGCCTCCCTGCAGTAGTCTTTGAAACATTTTTTGTTTAACTGCAGTTGTCAGTTCTAGCTCTCTCATAAAAATAACTAAATTGATAAGACACAACATGAAGAGCCTGAAGTACATGGCAGTGAGGAGTATTGCTTCTAAGGCATGAGAAAATGGATTCCAATCAGTCTAATTCCACACACAGCCTTGTGCCAGGGCTGCTGTATATCCTGCAGCCAGGCTTTCTGACTGCCTCTGCTACTTGAGATGCAGGCGGTCACGCTTTGGCACATCTTTCTTCTCTTGTTCTTCCACAGATCAAATGTCCATTTCATACCAGTGTCAGTTCTTTCAATGGTCCTCTAAAAAAACAGCTATAAACTACATGTGTTGTAAGTTCTTTGAAATAGGAAATAGCTTGGTTTAATTCAGTTTCTAGAGTTTGTTGACAAGAAATCACTAACCTATCTTGCATTACAATAGAAATGACAAGTGCTCCTAATAAATGGAAAGACATTTTTTTTACGGATGCCAAACCTGCTTCTCCATGTCCCAAACAGATGGGTTCACAAATCAGTTGGCTGCAATTTCAGAGGAATGCTGGAAGTTTATCCAATAGAGAGCTGGTGTAGAGCCCAGATCTGTCACAGGAGTGCTCCAAGGAGCTGCTCTCTAGCAGCCCTCACTTTGCCTGCTGCCATCAGTGGGCCAGAAACAAGGAGCAAATGGGATGGGAACCATCATGGACTGCTCATCCCCTTCTGCTGTTACCAGGGATCATATGCTTTAGATTATTCCATAAGCAAGGAAGTGGTGCTGATTACTGACTCACTGCCAAATATATGTTTACTAACTCTTCATCTCTGAGTATAACTGAATTAGGAAATACATTTTTATTTGTGGTGTCATTTTATTATGCTCAGTAATTTGGTTTCATGTGATATGTCACCCGGGGGGTTATTTGTACATAAAGGGAGAGATGTTAAGCTCAATCTCTCTTATCACGAGTTAATGAAATTAAACCACAGCAAATAAATTGATGTAATTTGCTGGCACACATTAATTTCCATATCTGGGTTGCTGAAGAGCAAAGCCCACTAACATGTGCAGTTAAAAAGTGATTAAATACTGCATTTTTGGATGGCCTAGGAGGACATACAAGTGATTAAGCAGAGCCTTGAATTACTTTTGAAATATTTTGGGAAAGCTACTACATAATGTAGTTGTGTATTCCTTACAAATCTCAATTCAATTATTGCTTCCAGATTTGTTGTCACTTTGGAACCTACACCAATATTTCAGGTAATTCATATCAAAGAAACTGTTACAGCATATTCCTTCAGCAGCCATCTGTGTCACGTGATAAGTTGCTCCTCAGTTTTCCTTCTGTAACACAAGTGGCAGCGTCAGTAAATTTGCTGGGAAAAGTTCCCCGTGGTGGTAGATTTGCTCACCCAAACAAATGGCCCTGCTTGAGGCAGCCAGCAGATGCCATCATCTACAACACAGCAATCTTTTTCTCTGCTCCAGCCCACACTGATTGCAACTCTGAACAGTTTAAATATGCATAGGTTAGATATATTGTAGCTGTTTAATCCAGACACAGAGGCAGAAGCTGCAGGTAACTATTAGTTTTTTTCTCCTGTCCTTTCTTTTTGCTTCTCCTGGTGCACACTTCCTTCCCTACACTCACAATATGTTTATGCTGAACTCTGGAGGATGAGTATTTATTTGTTTATTTTGGTAGTGATTTGCTGCCACTGAATAATTCACATAACACATTGTCATAGCTTTGCAAAGGTCAGGTTAGGCTGGACATTTACTTCAAGTCCTGTGGCTTCCCTTTGCAACTACACAGGGTCTGCCCTGACCCAACTGCTGGAATTTTAAATATTACATGAATACCATGTCAAATCTTAAATGATCATGGTTGTAGAATATCAGCCACCACTAAAAGAAGTAATTAGTGGGGTCTGTTTGTCACTGCAGCCTCCTTTGTTTTAATAAACTTCTCTACCTGCACTGAAAGTACCACACTGATTTTCCAATTAATAAAACTATAGAGAAAAGGACCCGTTTAATTTCATCAGCATTTTTTATTTTTTACCAACCCCGTTGGCTGTTGTTTCATAGCAGAAACAACATTGCAATTCACTTTTCAGTGACATAAATCTGCCACTGCAACAAGAATTCCCCTTTCACTGTCCACAAAGGTAGGGTGCCCTCCCACACCAACGTGGCCATGCCCTTGATTGATTGTATATTGTGGCATATCTGTTGCCTGGACAGAGCAGATGCTTGTTCTTTCCTTTCTGGCATCTGTAAGCCTTTAGGAAACTCTCTTAGCTGTTCCCAACTGGAAATTTATTTGCAAACCAGCACTTGCGTATGGCTTTTTTCCTATATTTATGTAATGCCTTGCAGTGAAGCACTGGGATGACTGTATTTTAGTACACTCAAAAGAGTTGGTAGCTGAATTTGGCTTGGCAGTGGGGGAGGCTACAGGGGTGGCTTCTGTGAGAAGCTGCCAGAAGCTTCCCCCATGTCTGGTAGAGCCAACACCAGTCAGCTCCAAGGTGGATCTGCTGCTGGCTGAGGGCAAGGTGCAGCTGGAATGAAGAGTGAGAATATGTGAGAGAAATAACTCTGCAGTCTCCAAGGTCATTAAAGAACACACATTTATATGTGCACACACATGTATGTGCACAAACACACACAATACTGCTTAGGAATGAAGCTAATAATTATTTTCTGTCACTTTTTCTATGTATGAATTCATTGTTAACATAGACATCGTAATGATGGAGCACAGATAAAGTTCAAATAATGAAAATACTGTTGTGTTGTTAAGTGCTTCTTCACCTTTCTGTACAGATACCCATTTGTGCAAAGAATAGACCTAAGATGCATGTGCAATTTAGCACAGTTTGTTGTCTAGTGATAATATTTAGCAAGTGTGTTTCAATGGTAGAAAAAAATATTTTCTTTGGAGTAAATCACTGAAAATACTTTTGAGCTGAAGAAAGAAAAAAGTATTTTGGAAAAATACAATTATTGAATTAAAATGATGCTTTATTTAATCCTTCTATCTTAATTCATTTCTAAGATGTGCCCTTTTAAAATGTATAGCAGAAAATACAATATTTGTGTGCTTGTCACCATGAGTTAATTGTACAGGTTTGTTTAGGACCCTGTGTTGCTTGGGCTATTCATCCATTAACTTTCAAAAGCATTCACATTCTTTCATGCGCTTTACTTCTTACCCCTTGACAAAGCCCTGCCCAGTTCAGGTTTGTATCTGAGCACCTCACAACAACTTGTGGGTTTTATCTTTACAAATGCCCTACTGTGTAAGGAAAAATATGTCTCTGCTTTGATGATGTGACATAGCCCGCGTGCCTTGTGAACACTCACACAAGAAGTCTGTTGTTTTAGACCTTCCTCTAGCCCCAAGGTACCTTTCACATTGTGCACAACAGAAGAATAATGGGTTTTATTAGTGAGATATTGACTCATATTCTTGCTCACTAGTAAGTCTAAATAACTATAGAGATGAATTAAGTTTGCTGGTTCAAACAAGACATAAGCAATGGCAGGTGCATCTAGGGAGCCAACAACAGCAGCATGCTGCAATACAGAGAATATCAGAAATTTTTAGCTGTGGTCAGCCTTGACTCCAAGTGTAATTACTAAAAAAAAATACCTTATCACTGGGCTGTCAAATTTTCAGTTGCTGATAAATTGTTAAAATTATCCTGTTTTGGTAGCATGGAGATCACACCTGGCTAATTAGAGCTTCTAACTCCAACATTTGTGGTCAGACACCATCATATCTCTCCTCACATGTTATTCAGTTGAAAATACTCTTTCATTAACTGCCAGAGATTTTCTATTGTAGTCAATTTTGCACCTGATTAGGGCAGAATGGTGTCGTCTCATTGTCATATGCATACAGCTCAAAGGCTGAACCATCAGAACCTGTGCATCCTCTATATCCAGTTGCCTCTTGTGCTCAGCTCCAGGGAGTAGGAATTCACAATCAACCATAAATATGCTTCATACACTACACTACACACACTGTTAATATGAAGAGAAGTTTTTATCAAGCCTATTTTTTTCTACATCTAGTATAATGTTCCATAATTTATGTTCCAGGCATGTGAGAATATTGAAAAAAATTTGACCCACAGTATACTACCATTATTTATGCATAGAGCCCTTGAAGAAAATGTTTAAGTAAAGTAAAAGACAAAATGGAGGTACTGGTTTATGGCAAAGTTATTTCACATGTGAAACTTATAAAGCATTAGCATCAATGTGATATTAAGAGCACATAAGCTTTTAAAAGTGAGCTGCGTTTTAGTAAGTACTTTTTTTTCTGCCCATCATGTATTATGGGGAAAAAAAATGACAAAAGACTTTTGTCTGTATCCTTTTTAATGGCATAGTTCCTTAATGAAAAATGATGAATAAAGGAGGCTGTTTAGTGCAGAGATTAGGAATTTACCCTCTATTTTATGTCAGAATATAAGACATGAATATTTCAAATACTTAATAAGAAATTATAAACAGTTAATTCAGCCCTGAGTCACCCATCAAACAGAAGTGCATATTTACACATCCCTGCCAAGCACAGATCTTTTAGGCAGCACCTGGGTAAACTTGACTGTTAAACTGCTTCAGGCTGAAGTCTTGTCTTTGATACCATTTTCTCTCTAGACCTCAAACCCAGATCTTTATTTTTCCTCCTCATTTGCAGGTCAGCTCATCCAGCCTTGGTCCACCCTGCCCCTTTCTTGCGTCAGATTCTCTTACTGTTGTATAAATTCTCCATTCTTGACTCCAGCCTGATCTAAATCTAACTCCAGCCTGATCTGATCTAACTCACATCTGTCTCTTTAGCCTTGGCATACATAGTGTGCTTTTTGATCCTCCCCTCAAATTCCAGGCAAATTCTTGTTATTTCCCTATCTGCCAGCTTTTCTGCCCTCTAGATCAGGTGCTTGTTACTATGGCATCTGGGTTTGGCCTACATGGTACTGATTTCTATGTCCTTAAAGACTTCCTTGAAAAGATTTAAATTGTGCATTTATAAAAACCTTGGGTTTATGATTATTTAATTGCATCAATATAAAAGGAAATTAGAGTTACGGTAAAGAGGGTATTTACAGTGTCTCTAAATGATTTATTTCATGTACTTCTTTAATCAGTAAAGCATGGAATTTTTTCTTCCATGAAAGTCAAATGAGTGGGAGCAAGATGAATTCCATCTCTTAAACTTGAATCTTGTTTCTTGTGCATCAGCACTAGAAAGACAGAGGCCAAATTTCACTTAAATCAATATTTAGAAGTTTGGGTAGCTTTCTGCAGAATGTTGATGATGACTGGACAATCCTGAGATATGTTGAAAATGTTCTGTTTCCAGGAAAGCCAAATGAGTTTAGACTGGTAAAAATGGGCTGGGCTGGGCTACATCCCTTGTGCCAAGAAGGAGGCAGGGTAGTCTGTGATACATTATGACATAATCAGAATTTTAAGAGAAGAAGAGCAATTTGTTTCTTTAGATATACACTAGGAAAGGCAACAGTTTAAAGAATAATTTTCTTGTGAAGATTTCTTCAGTATGTATATGATTACATATCATGTGAACTAGTGCAAGCAGGGGAATCAAGAGATCAAGAAATAACTGGCTTTTTTTGGGAACAGAAATTTCAGACAGACATACAGAGTAACTGTAGAAGGATTCATTCTTTTGTATAACAGTTTGTCAATTTATTTTAGGTCTAGTCAGTGGGTGAATAATGAAAAGGAGAAGATGAGAGATATCAGAGCTTTTTTTACACTGAGTTGGAGATTGCACTCCACTGGAGATGTCCTTGAAGGCATAGTGATCCATTTTGCTTAAATTGAGCAAGTCATAGAACATGTTTTCTCTCTTTTTCCTGCCTTACTTCTACAGCAGTAAAAGATGCAAATCCACTGAAAACCTTGAGTATTGTCCATAGCATACAATAAACACACAGGTGTGATACACCGTAAAATCAAGGTAAAAGTTATTCTATGACACACAGATGAAAGAATATCTGTGAATAAACTGTTTAATTATAATCATTGGAGGCTAATAATATTTCAGTTTGAAATCAAAAATCAATAAAAAAAGAAGCAAAGTACAGCAGAGGTGAGACCTGCAGGCTGAAGAACCTCTTTACATTTTATAGGAAGTTTCCTTGGCTTATAACCCAGACATTGCCCAGAAAGGCCAATAATAAAAGGCTATTCTTCTCATATGTACCACATATTTCTTAATTACCTTATTTTATTTAGTCTGTCAATAATTGAATATCCATAATACCCTAATACTGCTAAAATTACAATGATCTGGGATCTTAACCGCTATTAATGTTTGTCCATCTGTAACTACCACAGCTATGACAGAAACAAAACAAAAAAAGAAATAACTCTTTTATTTCAAGAAGCAATTTATTATATTTTGAAAAGGACATACTTGTAATTAATCTCTTGTTAAAGGATTCTGATCTTTTTCTGCAAGAGAAAGATTGGATTTTTAACTAGGCAAATGAATATTGGGAACTGAAATGTACTGAACCTTCTTACCTAGGTGCCACGAGAATCACTATGGTCTTGAAATGTTCTTCACAGTGCTATTTCCAGGGCTTTTACTTTCACTGGACCACAGAGTAAGAAGTGATGTGGCACTGCTGTACACTACAGCACAGTGGCGTGGTGCAGTACAGGATGTCAGAACCAGTGCCTGTGCCCTGACATAGGTGTAGGCATTCTCCATAATATTAGCAGATACACACGCATCAGAAAACAGGGTACGCCTGGATTCTTCTCATGTGGGAGGTGAATTTATGATTATTGGATAAAGGAAGGTTTCAGATTTAAAGAAGTTCCTACTTTGGTGGGTTTTGCTGTCCTTCTTACTGTACCTGGAAGATGCTGCAGAGGGGACATCACACTGGCATGACCCCAAACTCTGATGGGGTCTCCCATCTGTGAATCGTATATGGCATCCATGCTTTGAAACTTATGAGCCATAGAATATATTGACTCCCCTAGGTTCAAGTGCAGATTCCTCAGCTCTCTTGCTGTAAATATATTTTTAAAATTCATTTTAAAAACATTTTAAAAATTTCAGTCTTGCTGCTTGGTCTAACCCTTTCAGTCTAACACCATAGCAAGTCCCCTGTCACCACACTGACTCACACAGTGCATTCACACCATGCATGAACCCCCATCCCAGCATTTCCATCTATCCACTCTATCATTCTAGTCTGGTACCAAGCACTTGGGTTTAATATCTTGAAATTGGAGTGCATGCAAATCTTCTTGAGCTTTGCATGGAGATTCAAGTCTGCTGGTGCTCAGCATAAAATGTTTTGGCCTTTTTAATTGAACTGTCATTTACTAAGAACTTGCTTGTTACACTTTCCTGGAAACACTTGTGTTCCCACAGACTGAGAGTACTTGTTTTATTAAACACCCCTAACATATACACAATGATAGTACTTTTTATTTTTCTAAATTCTGATAACTCATCTCAGAAATTACACCCCCTCTCCTCTGGGCATTGTTTATCACTAAGTAAACATCATATATTTCATCTGGAAGGCAGTTTTACCAAGTGAGAAGATTTGCTTCTTCTAACTGACAATGATAAACTGTTCATACAAAACCAGAAGCAGTCTTACATTTTTTTTAAGTGAATAGAATTTACATCCCCGCAGTGAAATGAATAAGCTTTTTGTTTTATTGCCCTTTGAAAAAGCTGTAGATAGAAACAGGTATTTGCTGAAGCAGCAGAAAATGTTGCAGTTTAGTTCTGATATACATTATATTGCATTTAGTGCAACACACACGAGATGTAATATTGCTTTCTCATGTTAAATATACACTGTAATTTTAGCATTACATTGTTCTGAATGTTTAGGGCTAAGACTTACATCCATATATGCTGATATTTCTAAGTCATATATGCTCAAAAGACTGAAGATACTTAGATTCTCTTGGGGTAACTTAGAATTCAAAAGCTGTGTATTTTAAAGTATATATTTGTTTGCTTGCTTTTCCTGTCCACATCTGAAGATTTTCAATCCAGACAATCCAGAAGGTTTAGACTTTTTGTCTCTTAACCATAAAGGTTTTTAAACAAATTGTTTTCCTTCAGACGCAACACAAATTGCATCAAAGGAACATTTTCTGGAGCAATAATAATCCCAAACCTGTCTTCAGACATTGGGTTCTGTAACATCTGTGGTAAATGGCTTCTTTTGAGATGGCATTTTCTGACCAGAAAGTTAAAATAATTTGAAAGACGTTCCTGTCCAGTGATTTATCAGATTCCAAATAAAGATGAATCAATGCTTACCTGTAAGAAATACAGGAACTGGATCAATGCCAAAACAGATGAAAACATGAATATGTTACTATTTTGGGGACATATACAATGTAAGTTTTTCCCTTTTCTTTTTCCTGTGTGCAAATTACTTCAAGTTTAGGTTCTGGGTTTTTTCTTTTTCCTCAGACTGAAAAATAAAATTTTCTTCTAGATGCTTAGAAGGTGATTTAAGGTACTAACATTTAAAAGAATTATCCATTATATATATATACATGATTTATTCAAATGTTAGGTGTCTTCAAGAATTCAAAGTTAAAAAAAATGTGGAGTCTATAAAATGCTATTCATCATTTTTACTTTGAATATATACTTCTTGAACATATATATGATAAAAACAACTGATGAACCTAAGCTAAACTGCTTCCCTGGAAACATCTTCAGCTATTTGAAGCCATCTAGTTAATTTAATATGTGGCTCAACTTCAGGCTACCCGGTATATATGTTGTTATTTTGGGCACTAAATCCTTGACAGGGATGGGGCAGGTGAGGGGGGATGTAAAATCTAACAGTAGGACTTGTGTTTTTCAAAAAGTGATGCCACAGGTTACATGCATAGCTCTTCAGTGCTTACATATGAAAGTGGCCTTTTTTTCAGAAATGAAAGCATGGTGTCCATCCATATCTGGGAACTAAGTTCCTCTGAAAATCCTCTGCTGATTTATTGGGATGCTAAAGTAAAGATTTATGCTTTTAATACTATGCATGTATGTAAATGTAAAGCATCTCATTTACAAAAATCATCACAACAACAGGCTGTAACTGGCTATCAGCCTCAGCTCAAGTATACAGGATTGAATTCTTGTTCTTAGCAAAAGCTAATCTTCTTCCCAAATTAAGACATTTTGGATATTTGCTACCTCATTCTGCCTATAATCCTTTTGCAGAGGTGTTTGCATGAAATGAAATCTTTTAATATTAATTTCAAAACCGAAAATAAATTTGTTTACTCAGTGGCAAAACCAGTCTGTAATCCTCCAATACATCCTTTGATCCAAGAAGAAAATTTCAAACCTTTAATCCTCAGTTTTGGAAACCTTCTACTGAGACTAACTCTGATTTAATTTCATTTATCACCATGAGACTGATGAATGATAAATCAGGCTCATTATTCAGAACTCGTTTATTTTCTTGTCACTTCCTTTTTTTCTCCTTTGATTCCCTTCTCTATTTTTGCCTTCTCCCGGTCCAACAATTTAGGTGGATAGTAGCTACTACAACATGGTTTACATTGAACACAGCAGTCAGTCAGTGCACTTATTTGGCGATCTGTGTAATGAAGAGCTGAGAATGCTTTCACCACCAAGCCCACCCCCGAGCTATTCACTGAATAGAAAAATACAGTCAAAATAGAGGTGTTCTTAGTGCTCAATGTGTTTAAAATACTGCTACAACATCATATCAACTACAAAACTCACTAAGCTGAAACACTGTTGCATAAGATGCTTGGCATTGTTCAGTGCCTTGTTATGAGATTCCTAATACATTTAAAGATATACTCATCAGTGAAATATCATGAAACATTGATACCTTATTACTGATCTTGTTATTAAAAGTAATCCAAATGCCTGCTTCATGGTACCTTTGAAGAAAAGGGATATTCCCATCAAGGAATGCAAGGAGAAATTAAAAACAGAGTATGTGTGCATTACATACATTTGCTGGCTAGCAACCCAAATATTTTGCCTGTAATGATGTCTCCTGGTAGCTGTAGATAGCAGGAATGTCCATGGCTTCTTGGGGTGACTTTATGATGTGTATCCCCTATCACTACTCTATGCCCAGAAATTAACTTTGTGCCTTTCTGTGCCTTTAAACTGAGCCTGAGAGGGGGGAGAGGAAAAAAATCAAGCAAACTTTTCAAAGCAGTTGTTCAAGGACACAGATACACACTCCTCTGCTTCTGCTCTGGCAGCAAGGAGGGAGGAAACACCCTTCTTGCTTTTCAGCCAGTTTTTGGCTCCTTTCTCTCTGGAGGGAGACAGAGAGTTGAACTTTTTTCCCCGGAATTTGGTTTTTCCCTTCTTCTCTTCTGGACCGTTTCAACATCAGAACACACTGAGAGAATTTTCCACCAAGGCCCAGGAGGTGGGTCCACACAGACCCAGATCCGAGGAAGAGGAGAGAGACCACACCTACAGAAGGACTCTGAAATCTTCCCAGGTTTCTCTCCACAGTGAGAGGTTTTATTATTTAGCATTGTTATCCTTTTCCTGTGTGTTTGTTAATAAATAGGTTTTTTTGTCTCTTTCACTTTCCTTCAAGGAAAATTTCTTTCTTCCCATACTTGGTGGGAGGGAGGGGTGATTGTAACCTGCTTTCTATCAGAGGGTATTTTCCTCCAAATTATCCAAACTGGCACACATGGAATTTGGTAGCCACCAAAATATTTCACTGTTTCATTGATCTCACTCATACTATCATGATCAGTAAACCTTCTTTGACCTGAAGGTCAGTGTAGGAATAATAATCTAATGACTTTTCTAGAGATGAGTAACATTTCACATCAGGTAGTCAGATTGTTCCTTTTGCAAATAAGTGGTTCCAAAAGGAAATTTATAATATTGGAGAAGTTAAAAGGTCAGGTCTTCTGCGAGTCTTAATATTTGCAGCCAAATATGTGCTGCAGATACTAATAAAATTTTTCTACCATGTAAAAGAAGCTATACAGCAAGGTTTTTTTAACTGCATGGCATATATTTAACAAGTAAAAATTTTCTTCGCATCCATCTGAAATAAGTTTACAACTGTGAACCAGGATTATTTATGAAATGTATTTTTATTGCTTCCACATCTCTCATTTTTATAAACTGCCATATTATTTTGTCTAAAAGACTGCTCAAGAGTTCATTAAAATTTCATTAGCCACAAATAACCCAAACAAACAAGCAAATGAAGCAAAATTAAAAACTACAAAAAAAAAAAAAAAACACCAAAAAAACCAAAGAAAAACAACAACAACCTAGCCAGGATGAAACTTCCTTTTAACCTCAAATTTAGTTTCATATAAAATTTCCTCATTCTTACTCAGCACTTGTCATAGACTTACAGGAATATTATTTTATTTCCATACAATAGCTACAGGTGTTCCATACAATAGCTACAGGTGTTTTTTTCCATCATTTTTGCATGAATTTTTTTTTTCTTATATAGAATATTTTTCACTTGGGTTGTATTCTTTAATTCTGAGCAGAGAAACAAGCCTGAATTCATTTATTTTTAAAGTCACAACAGCTGATCTGACCTTCTAACCAAAAACACTGTTTCATCAAGCAGATCAAAAAAAGTCATGTGAGAAGATTAGTATACAATGGAGAATTTTTTGACCAATCACTGGTAGTTACAAGTTTTGGTATGTTGCAGAACTTCAAATAGGTACTCATTTTAGACTGAGCACATTTTTGAGTGCTCCTTCTTCACGTAGGAAATATGTGCAGGTATAAGCCTTTTTATGTTATGGGGTGCACCACAGAATTATTTTTAGACCCATAGTGAATTTGTGGATTCACAATGAGAAAAATCATCTTTTGACTTGTAAACAGACTACCAGTTGATCAAGGAATTATTGCAAGTAATAAATACAGAATTCTCCAATTTCATACTGGAAGATATGCATTTAACGTTATATCTATTTCTCCCAAATCTGGTGATAAGTCTGCCATTTAATTCTTAGGGGTTTCCCAAGATTTGAATGTCTGTGGTTCCCTAAAGAATATTTTTGCAAAATAAATGTTTTCTCACAGCCATAATGAATTCCTAACTTCTTAAATCTCTTTATTACTGCTGGATATCAGGAATTAAAAAAAAAAAAAAAAAAAGAAGTCTAGGCTCAATAACTCAGCAGACAACTTTTATGTGTGTTCTACTTAAATTCACTGTGTAAACAAGTAAGAGGTAAAGTTTCTAGGGATTTCAAGTGATCCCACAAAATTGTATGTCACAGTGTCCTCTTTTCCTGTGCAGCACCCTGTTTCACATTGTTTACACACACATATTCTAGAAATGGTTTCTCCATTTGTGACACTTCTTTTAGAGATTGGGTTACTTAGCTGCACTGCAACTAAACTGTATGAGTAGAATGGTATAAATCTCTGTTGTCACTTTGTGCTTCATTTCCCTAATCCTTTCAATGCCACTGGAATAATTTCAGGATTCGTGTTTCAAAATTGCGTGTCAGTTGGCTTCATAGAGCAATGCCCACTGTAATTTAGAGCACTGCTTTGCACACTGCATCCCCAGTTAAAGGAAACCAAATGCTTTTTCATTGCTGCTCGCATGAAAATATATTTCTTAATTTTTCACAGCCAAAGACCCACTCCGTCTTCTCCCCTGCAGCCACCACATTTCCAGCAGTGTCATCAGAGCGCACAGCCCTGCCACAGCATGGGATTATCTGTACAAACCAGAAAGATCCAGCTGTGAAAGGTATTCTGCTACAGGTAACATATGGCTCTGCAGGGTGTCCCATCTGCCATGGCTTCTGCAAATGCAGACGGTCACATGAAAGGCTTCCCAGGGACTCGGTGGCTTTGACACAGCATTGCCCCTTCTTGTGTCCCCTGTTTTCTGTGTTCATACAGCTTTGATTCTAAGTACTCTGTATTCCCTGGCATGATCTGTTCAGCAACAGTAAAGCAGGCACTTAGAAAATGCTACCTATATTTATGGTGAACAATGATTAAATCCCTTAAAACTCTGCTTTAAAATTTATGTCTTTTCTCCTTCGTATTTTATACCTTTTGACAAAAACAAGTTCATGTGTCTATTGATAAGGAAATGGAATGACCTTTTCACCTGAAAGATAATTGGGCAGTCTTGTCAGTGTAAGACAGTTTGCAACTTTTGCCTGTACTTCTGTATGGGGGTGAAGACTAGAAGAGGTGACTAAGTTTACCTGGGCCTCCTAGTTACTATGAAAAATAGAAGCTTTTGGCTAGAAATGTGTTTTTCAGTGCAGACAGTTTTCTTTTGCTCAATTCTTGCGCAAAGTAAGGAGTCAGGCCATGGCACGGACACATCAGTAGTATTACTGAGGGACTGCTTGTTCTTCTTTTCCCTTCCAAAACATTTTTCATGTCTTCTTTCAAGGCCTTTTGTGGCTGTTTTTCACACACGTTATTGTGCTTTCTCATCAGTAGCCCATATTATAAATGACATCATGAATAATTAAGAAAAAAACCTCTTTATCCTCTCCTTTTCCAGTACTGAAGCCGAATTTGCTTGTTTGGGAAGCTAAGGTGCATGGTTTTATATCCCCAGCTTCTCTTACTGAGGAAGCTAAACTGGGCTACATCAACCATAGAAACACAAACTGGCCAGCATTCAAAGCCATCCTTCATTCCTTGGCAGAGCCAGAGACCCACAAGGCAAAGACAAGGGATTCAGGGAACATTTTTGTCTCTAAGGATTTCTCAGAGCTTTCAGTTGTCTCTTTCTCTCTTTAAATTTCTTCCTTGTATTTGTTGTATTTTGTAGGGTTTTGTTTGCATTTCATTGTCTAGCACATCTACAGAAAATGTCTTCTTATTTCCCACTGTGCTGAACAAGTTACAGCTTGATTTCCTGTAAAATATTCTCTCAGGGGAGAGAAAAATTCTGCCTGTTTAAAATAATTTTAGCCCTTTTTGGCTGCAATATTTTATTATTTGGAGTTGAATTGACTTATGCTGAGACAGAAATTGGCTTAGTATCTTTCATGGTACATAGCTACATTTAATATATTTCAAAACTCTGTGAATGTTTTAAAGATGTCACATCATAATGTGCAAGTGAAACAGAATAAACTGTATTAATGCAGATTTATTTTGAATGTAGAACACATTTTCATGTTTGTATCAATGAGAGCAATGACAGGACACTAAAATTACAGGGCAGCAATATCATGTAATTTCTGCATGTAGTTGCTTGACCATCTAATATCATATTTATAAACAGTATGGGTTGAATTGTAAACACCACCAAATTACAGGTTTAATAAAATTACTATTTCCATCTCTGATGAATAGATATGTTTTTCCAAAGTTAAATCAGACACTATGGCTAGGATGAATACTTTCAAGCTCTTTAAAGTTTATTATTGTCTCTGGCAAGTAGAGGAATATTGAAAATAATATTTTGAATTGTCCCTTAAAGCAGGACATAAAAACTTGTATCTGTAAATATAATCTGCTAGCACTGAATATTTTCAGTGTAATAAACCTAAACACATCTCTGCTCTGAACGCTTTTTGCTTGTACAGAAATATATGGCTTTATTGAGTGGATGAATTGTGTTGGTGTAATTATACCAGACTCCATTTCCTCTGATGCTATGTACACTTCCTCGGATTTTTCACCTTTTATTAGGATTGACTAACCCACTTGGAAAGCTTGACACACCTTGTTAAAAAGAGAGGTAAAAGCCTTCTGAGACAGACTTCTTTTCTTCCCACTTTATTCGGCGGCCCAGGTCCTCTCCAATGCCATTTGCAGTTGGCTTCTAATCCTCTATTATATTTAAAGCACATACAGTTACGTGCAGTTTCCCCACACAGATCTCAGACTAATAGAATTTAGCTGAGATTTTTGTTGGAGACAAGTCGCTCTTCCATGTGGGGAGACAATTGCAGGTGTCTATCCCTGGAGAAGGAGGGAGTGAAGAAGGCAGAACAGAAGTACCCCCACTTACAGTACTGTGTGCAAAGCAGTATGGAGTCAGGGGGACTGGGGCTGTGCAGATCCAATGGCTTGAGAGCGTTCTTATGAGTCCCGACAAGAGAAAAGGACTCAGGAGAAAGAGCTAGAAAATCTGTGGAAATGTGTTCCTCTCTCACACTAGCCATTGTGCATGTCAGGGAGGAATCTAAGATATTGAGAGAAGTACATTTATTCAGATGCTGAAGATATGATCAATAAATCTCTTTGTCCTACACATCACTGCAAGGAATTTTGATTTCTGCAGCCCCAGGATACAGGGATGGATATGCAAGTGAAACCATCAATGTGCAAGCAATGCAGCTCTACTCCATCAGCTTTTCTGCGGCCCTTGGCTACACCACCAGCTGCTGCCACTCTAATCCTTTCTACGTTACTTTTTCCTATGGCTATGGATGTTATTGGACTATTGTTCATATCAATATCTAATCCAGGCAGTTTTTCAGCTCTTCACTGATGCTGAGAGAGCTGCCCTGCAAAGATTAACACATAGCACACACACAGAGATTTACACAGCTTTTTAATGCTCATCTATAAGTTATCTCTAAAGCTTAAATTTAAAAGGCTCAGCTACATATATAATTGAAAGTAATACTCACCAAACAGTCATGTACTCCGTGTTCCTAAGATGCTGCAAGGAGCCTATATGCAGGATTGCTTTCTCTGAGCTGAATCTTTTGCTCCTTCCCCTAATGAGCTCTTCAGGGCTCACATATTATTGCAGATGCTTTATTTCTTCCTCTCTGTTGGCTCAGGGTAGCTACTTGGTAGCTGTTGTGGTAACTACACTACCTATCTCCTTACTATCATCTTCCAATTCAACAGCTGTTTGCCTTTGGCTTTTCACTGCCTTTAGCTTTTTCAGCTTCAGCCTGTGTAGTAATCTTTGCTGGGTTTAAAAGGGCCAGATAGCAAGTAGAAGATCCCAACATTACTCACAATGCTGTGTAGAGAATGAAGCTCTATCAAAGCACAATCAAAATTATGTTTTGTGTGAGCTTCATAAGGTGTTGGCTGCGGTAGAGTTAATTTTCTTCACAGTGACTAGTATTAGACTATGTCTGGATTTGTACTGGAAAAGTGTTGATAATACAGAGATGTTTCTGTTACTGCTAAGTGGTGTTTGCACAGCATAAAGGGATTTTCTGCATCTTGTATCACCCATCCAGTGAGAAGGCTGGGGGTGCTCAAGAAGCTGAGAGGGAACATATCTGGAACAGCCAATCTCAACTGACCAGACAGGTATTCCAGACCATACAGCGTCATGCTGAGCACATAAAGCAGGAAGACGAACAAACTGGGGGGAACTTCTGTAGAGATGGCATTTATTCTCCCAAGTAAATGTTATGCATAACAGAGTCCTCCTTTCCTAGAGATGGCTGAACACCTGCTCAGGAGAAGCAGTGAATGATTTCCTTGTTTTGTTTTTCTTGCATGCAGAGCTCTTGTTTTCCCTATTAAAAACTGTCTTTATCTCAACCCATGAATTTTTTTACTTTAACTCTTCTAATTCTCTCCCCAGTCCTGACAGTGAGGGAGTGAGCAGCTGTGTGGTACTTTGTTGCTGGTTGGGGTTAAACCTCAACAGAGAGAAAGCCAGGAAAGGAAAGAGGATGAGGAGATACAGCCAACTAATTAAGCAGTTGTTTTCTAGAATGATTGTAGAACAGATTGTCTTTGGGCACTGCAAGATCAAAATAATTTATAAAGGTGTCTGAAAGAAAACCGTTTACATGTAAAGCAAAATATAATAGAACATGGCACATTAGTAAATACAAATGAAATGTTAAAACCTGTGAAAAAATATGAATAGGTTTTAATGAATGTTATAGACAAGAAGAAAAAATCTATCAGTTTTTAAAGTTAAAAATACATAGTCTTGGTCCCAGCTTATGTCTTGTTGTGTGTCATTTTCATTCTTGGTTGTTATTTCTCACTTCCCTCTTCTCCTGTTTGAATAATTTTACACCCATTAGCGAATGTTGAACAAATTTGATATAGCAATAATATTTCCCAAAGATATGTTAGTCATATGTGCTTCCTGAAATAGATCTATAGGTACAAATTGGATGCTTCCATTTACTCATCTAAAAGCTTTTGATGTTACAAAAAATTTTGCAGTGAAAATTCATAGTGATTTAAGTACTGGAGAGTACACAGGGGACAGAGGGAGAGAACTTTTAAATATTCTTAATTATGGAAAAAACTTCATCAGGGTCTACCAAAAAACTGCAAAGCACAATTGAATAAAATTAGGATTTATTAAAAAATTCCACATTCAGACAATATTGTCAAAAAGAGTAAAAGAGAAGAAGGGTACTGTTGAATCAGTGGAAATAAGGTGAGATGATATCACAATCCTTAACAATCAACCACAATGGGAAAATAATTTCAAAAAGCTCAAGATATAAACCCAAAGAAATACAAAGAAAGATTCTGGCATTGCTAAAGTGACTGCATTAGAAATTAATTTTGGTGATTAATAATGGAGCTGCAGCCAGCAAGCAAAACCAAGCTATTTGAAAGATGACTAAGGATTGGAGCTATGAACTCCAGTTTTAAGATGTCATGCAAGTAGACAAATATAAATGGACTATCGAAGTCCTAAAGGTGAGAGGCATTCCCGAAAGGCACAGGGAGAAATATTAGGACAGTATCATCACAATGTGGGCAGATAAATCATGGGCATAGCTGTTGATCAACATGGCCTGTTTTTTGTGATCTAATAAGTGTCTTCCATAATACCATTATAGAGTCTGTGAATGACATTTGAATTATGTTAAACTCCATAAAAACAGTGTTAAGGGTTTTATAAATATTTTTGACCATTATTAATTCACAAAAATTTGAAAAATAAGTTTTAATTAAGACCGTTGTTTTTCCAGTTGCCAAGTTTCACAAGCACAGAGCCACTATTTAATGTAGAAAATGACATCCCTTCACTTGGTACTGCTGAAGAGGAGCATGTGAGCAGAGCACAGCCAGCTTAAAACAGCACAGAGAGAAAGACAGCAAGGAAACGAGACCAGTCTTTGATTTACAAATGCTTCTCAGCAATGAATTCGTTTCAGGAACAGAAGGCAATCTCTTCTGGAGAAACAAATAAGCAAAAAGCAAAACAGAATAAAGAGTCAGAATGTAAACTAAACACTTGTCTGGCTCAGAGCCTCCAGTTTGATGTCTTGGGTTATAAATAATCAAGTGCACTTGTATTATCCATGTTGTAGAGCACTGGTATTCATGAATACTTAAAAATCCTCTGACAAGTGGTAATGTTTCATCAACCATAAAGTACAAAAGGCGAATTAGTGTTGTTTTTTTCATCACCCTTTGTGGGCAAAAAGATCAAAGAAGAGATTTCCATATTGGCAAAGACCTTGCCAGTCTTTTTCTATGCTTATACATAAAGATGTGTTTCTGCAGTATGACAATGAAGACTGGCAGATGTTAAAAAGAAAGTCACTCCCTACATAAATTGAGCAACTTCAGGATATGAAGTCTTTCATGAGTGTTTTATAAAAGGATTTATTCTTCTTTCATGTTTATTTAATTATTTTATACTTAGAACTGGACAAGTCAATTTTTCTGTGAAACTTGTTTCTGGCGTATCTGAATTTTCCTTTTTCACTGCAGAACAGGAAATTGCTATCTCTGTCACAGAACATAACTTCCCAGAATTTTTATGTTTAACATAATTACATCACTAATTTAATGACAATATCCAGTGAGTAAAATTGCAACAGTATTGCAATGTGATGTTATGTTCTATGCTCTATATACTATTATATTGCATACTAAAATTTAAAATGTTCATTTTTCAACAGTGGAGATTCCCTTGTTGGAACAAAGATCTATGTGAAACATTTCAGAGAAATGTTTGTCACTGAAACTGCAAAACAATATCAGCAAGGTGTGAAAATTTTCCTTTTACTCCTAAATGTCCATCTTTGAATAAAATTGTATCTTAAAACTGCAGTTCTGCATATAATTGTACTGTGTGTGTAAAGTACCACATGATATAATTTCTATCCTAAACAAATTATGTGAACAAATTTCTTTAAATCAGATTCTCAGATTTATTTTTAGTTATTATTCTGAAAATGGGGATATTTAAAATTGTAGCAACATTTTCCGCTGTTTTATAATCATTTTCTCTCCTGCCAGCTTGTGCACTCCTCTCAGACGTTGTCTCAAAATATGCACATACTAATGCATGCATGCCTGAAAGAATCTAATAGAAAGAGTGACCTTCACTTTCGTTCTGTAACAGTCCAGAGGTGAATGTAGCCCAGAAGTGATACCTGTCTCCATCTCTGTTTTGCATCTGTGGCTCTGGCTAAGAGCAGCTTTCTACAAAGCGATTTCTGTGGGGTACTTGTGGACTGGATGTGACAGTCTGGGGTGCCGTGAACATGCTCCAGGGTCTGCAGCTTGCCCGAGCCTGTGTCGACCCCATGGTCCTGGCAGGGAGCACTGACAGCTTTGGAACTCGTGTCACTCTCCAAAACGGAGGATTCACTCTTTCCTGAAACAGAGCCATGGCACAAACTAGGAGCAGTACTTTGAACAGTGCCTTAGCGAAACTGAAGGCAGACCATCCTGTGAAACAGGGTTAAATGCTGCAGTAGGGTTCTTGTGAAAGCAGCCAGATGAGTACCCATTACATCTTGCACTTAACATTTATCTGATGAGTATAATTAAGACTATAGCCTCTCTTTGTGGGGCAGATTTGCTCTGGATAGCATTTATTTTCACCTCTCCTATGAAGAAAGGGCATTAAAATGAAAATTCAGTCTTTTAAGACCTGTAATTCTAAAGGAATGCGATGTATTCAAAGACCACTGAAAGGTGCAGTGCTAAAAATCAAAATGGTAACAGAAAGAAATTGTTTTTCATATTTTAGCCTTATCAAGAATATTCACTACTGGTGGTATATGGTCACTTCTGAGCAATTTGCAAGATAATTTTTTGCCACATAATGTGTTCAGAAATGCTTTTGTCTTAGATTTTGGAAGGGCGAACTGAAGAATGGTCCCTACGATTCCCCTGCTGAAAAAATTGGCATTATTTGAGGGCGCTGGAAACCTGAGGAGGAATCAGAAAAAGTAATACCTGTATTTTTGCCAAACAAAATTCCTGGAAGACATTTAATATATAAACAGGTAGATACTAACTTTCTCTCTTTTTAAAGACTGTTTTGACACACCACCATTCTTAATGCTAAAACCTGATATCCCAAAGTTTATTCATTTTAGTGACCCATGTATGATTATGCTGAAATGCATAATAAAAAGACTAATTTTATAGAATAGGACCTAATTTAAAAATCTTCTTTGGTCTGCTGTGTTGTAAGAAGGTGATTTGTTGAAAATAAAATACTTAAAGATTCACCTATAAATGGAATAATCTGCTACGATACCACTAATTTTGCTGTACAGTAATTGTAAAAGACATTAAAATTCTCTGGTGTGTCTAAAATATTTGGCAAAATGTATGGCAATGTTTAAGGTTACAGCACATTCCACAGGCTTGCAATGTAACCTTCAGTAAGTCTGAAAGTTTTTGATCCAAAATTTCATGAAGCCCATCCATTTCTTGACCTACTCCCTTAGCTCATTGGTTTCCTGCTGGAAGCAAATAGTAGTGAGTGTAGTACTTTATTCCTACTGCTATACAAAAAGATTTCCCTGCAGATTTCATGGGTTCCTGAAAATAATTCTAAATCATTTTCATATATTTTTTTGAAGATAAATATCTCACATATACCCAGGGAAAAGATCCATTCACTTGCTGTCTGTTCATTTTAAATGAGAGAATGAAAATTGTTTTTCACTCAAGTAGAATAAAAAATAAACTCTTTATAGCCTGGACAACTGGCTATATAGAGTATATAACAAAATCAGTAATTTCAACATAACTTTTACAAAGCTTTTTTTGTAATTTTAACCTTTCTTTCACCAGAATATTAATTTTTCTGCCAATTTATCTACATAGTCCTTGAGAGCATTACAGTCTCTCAAGATTTAGTGATTTAATATACTGGATTTCTTGTCTCTTCTTATTATTGCTACTAAAATGTAGCTATTTTACTGGGAAGGGCCTCACAAGCCCTTTACAATGTTTTGCCTAACTAAAGATCACATACTGTGAGGCTGGAGAAGAACCTTGTGTATAGGTCATCTGAGACCTACTTATCCTTTTAGTTAAGGAATATTAAGTCAGATGCAGGGAAAAGAAAAGCATGTCTTAGTAAGAACAAGTAAATAAAAAAGCTGGCACTTGTCATCCTGGTTTGCTTTGACTATTAACTGGAGGAAAGACTCTTGGTTTCCCAGATGGGAATCCTATACTGTTGAAGAACAAGAAAATGCCCCTTAAGTCTTGGGACATGCTTCAAAGGAGTTCTTTGGTGTTTTCAGCTGCTTTAATTTTTGTTTACACAAATGGAGGCTCTCGAAAGGACTTTACTTTCAAAATACATTTTCTCAGTAATTTTGTTAAAATTTTGTTCAAAGGAAAAGTCTACCTTTGGACATCCAGAAATGAGGCACCCACTACTTTCGAGTTTGTAATCCCTTGGCCAGGAAACTACTATCCATTCTCATTAATATCTCACTAATCTCAGCAAAAAGAAAAAAAAATCTTCCTACTTTAATAAAACAATATATTGTCCTCAAAGAGAATGAAGAATAGATCAGTTCCAAATGTTGTTGTTTTGTCCTCAGTAATTCACAGTATATGTGCTGAAATTGTGCCCTTACTCTTTCATTTGATTTAGTCCTCTTTATTGTTTCCCTGTCAGCTAAGGGTTTCCCCTTCATACATGCTCTAGTGCTGTCTATGCTCTCCATGTAAGGTTTCTTGGGTGTTTTTTCTTACTACTTCATATTTTCAATTTAAACCCCCAGATCCACAAGTACTGTTGTAATTTACACAATTTCTCCAGCTCTGGAGCTCCCAACATGAGAAAAAAGTGAATCTTTTTCTGTTTCAGTGAATCTGTTTGAGTGAGTGCAGAGGAAGCCACAAAAATGACCAGAGGGCTGGAGCACCTCTGCTATGAGGACAGGCTGAGAGAGCTGGAGCTGTTCAGCCTGGAGAAGAGAACGGTTCAGGCAGACCTTAGAGAACCTTCCAGTACCTACAGGGGGCTTACAAGAAAGTTGGAGAGGGACTTTTTACAAGGGCATGCAATGACAGGACAAGGGGGAATCACTTTAAAATAAAAGGGGAAAGGTTTAGATTAGATATTAGGAAAAAAATGTTCACTGTGAGGGTGGTGAAGTGTTGGAACAGGTTGCACAGAGAAGTTGTGGATGCCCCATCCCTGGAAGTGTTCAAGGCCAGGTCGGATGGGGCTTTGAGTGACCTGATCTAGTGGAAGTTGTCCCTGCCCATGGCAGGGGATTGGAACTGGATGATGTTTAAGGTCCCTTTCAACTCATGCCATTCTAATGATTACCTGCCCAGAAAAGAATAGAAATTAATTTTCTCTCTTGTGACAACTATCTAAAGATTAAGGGGTTGCTCTCATCTGCAGCTAACACATGGTGAGAAAGAGGCATTTTTTAGGCTGTTTGTACACAGCTAGGACCAAGAGGTGGCTGTCCAGCATCCCAATGAAAATAGTTGGTCTGCAAGGTGCTGGGCTTCTCCTGCCGTGGAGCTGATGAAGGATGGAGGCAGCTCAGTGTCCTGTGGTCACCCATTTTCTTGCAGCACTGAAATCTTAACCTCTTAGGCAAGATCCTTTGCTGCAGTGTGATCTCGCTTGTTTGAGCAGGATGCATTGACACAAAACATGTGTCTGCAGAGCGCTGGAGGAAATAATAGGATACAGCCAGTTTGCTGGAAAACCGATTTCAGAAATTCTCTCAGGCAGGTAATTACTCCTTGTACTGATCTTATAGAGAAAGTCTTATCTAAGCAGAATACTAAAGCTTTCTTTATCCACACGTAAACACATCAGAATTGTTTCAGCATCACCTGGTCTTTTAATAGTTTCTGGCTGAACACATACATATACATAGTAGGAGAAATTACACAAAAAACCTCACAAATATCGTTGACCAGGACTTGAGATGTATTACCACATTAATGTATGTTAATATATATGTTAATGTATGTTAATCTTTGTTAATTTAAAACTCCCTGTATGAAATTATGATCTTGGTTTACTCAGAGGAAGCTTTTTAGAAATTTACAGTTTTCAAAATTATCATCCTAACTAGCTTATTTTTAGGGCTTCAGATTTAGAACTGTTGAACCTTAGCTATGACTACTAAAATGAGAATGTATAAAATACACATTTGACCTCACAAAGTAAGTGATCCCTATTAAAAGAAAGAATTTATAAAAATAGGATTTTTTTCCTTATCCACTTTAAATAAGGATAAATAAGAAATCTCTCATTGTTCAAAATGTCCTTTTTATTCAAGACTAATCATTCCCCAATCATAATTTTACTGGTAATTTTTTATTGTGTATAATTGTGTTAAAATCACCTAATCAAACTACACATAGAATTACATCAGTACAAATGTCATTATCATGTGTAAGAAGCGATGCCATGTAACTGAAGGTTAATTGTGGAGTAACATCACCATTTGTTACACAATTAGGACTTGAAAATATGTGACAAGATTTTGAAGTCTCACGTGGCCACAGAAGAGGTTCGTTCAAGGGCATTCACAAAACAGACCTGAGATGAGGTCTGAAACAGTCTGGAATCAGATCAGGCACAGGGAATAAAAATGGCAGCTCTCACAGGCTGGGAAAAGCAGGTAGAAGCAAGCATTAGAATTGCTAAGGAAGGCTAAATCTGGGGAAGACAGAGCAGTGGGAGAGCTTGCCTTAGCCATCTATTGATTTTCTGATGTACAGAGTAGCACAGAGGAGAAGGGATATGGAATTGAGCCTGAGAGAATTGTGGTGTTCATGCAGCAGTAATTAGAGGTGAATTATCAGGCTGCAGAGAGGGGAATACCTGTGGATAAAAGTCCCAGGCTTATAGAAATTATTATTTGTAGGGCCAGTGAAGAGCAGTCTAGCTCCTGAATGGCCCATTAAGCTTTGAGCTGTGAGGGAAATTGGCGGAGAGGCTTTGCAGATAGAGACGGAGTCTTGTCGGGTTAAGGTGAGCGCAGAGCATGAAATCCACTTACACCATCACTAATGGGGAACTCGAATTCAGACAACTCAGTCCTCAACTCTCTGAGCAGCAGGGGGCGACAGGATTTTAGGACCTGTCCTGTTTCATTTCCTCAATTTTAAGACCAGAGAAAGCTAGTTTCGTGTAAGCAGAGCTATATTCAGCTGCTGGAGTCACAGCTTAATGGATTGCAGTGGTACTGCTGGGAGCATACCACTCCTGCTTCTCTGGTGTGGGGAAGGAACCCACAAGTGAGACAAGCTGAGAAGGACTAATTTGAGAAAGACTCAAAAGAAAACTTAAATTGCAAATTGGCTTTTAGTATCCTAATCCTAGCACTTTTTTTGTTGGATTTTGTGACTGCTAAGAAAAACCAAACCAAAATTAACAAACGAAAATTGCACATTTTACAGGCTTTCTGCATCTTATCAATATTATTCTTACTCCTGGAATAAGGTCCAAAATGTTAACCAAGGAAAAAATTCAATCCCAACTTTTACTTGGATTTAATTAAGAAAGAACTTTGCTCTGACTTCAGTGATTGCCATTGCATCTCTAAGCATCACTTTTTAAAATAAATACAAAAACTCCTAGTGATGATCTGCAGCTGAATCAGGTAAGTAAGTAAGTGAATTTGAATACGGAAGAATTTCTTGCAATGAAAAATGGGTGAGAAGTGTTTTTTTCTAAGAGGATTTCAATGTTCCCTACAAGTCATTGAACCTTCTGACCCATGCCAATGCCATTAGGAATCATATAGTACATTTCTTCAGGTAGGTCATATGTAGATATAAGGTCTGCATATCTTGATCTCTAGTGTCATGCTTATTCTAAACTATTTGTGCATAAACTGCCCTGAAGGATTGGGATCTTGAATTAAACTCCCATATGTCCCTGAGAAAGCAACAGGAACTAAGATGAAGAAATCAGAGGAAAGAATATTAATCAAAGTCCAAGAGGAATAGGGGGTCTCTTTATCCTCTTCACCTTAGGAAGAGGAAAATGCAAGAGAAAGTGTTTTGTCTTTCTTCTGATCAATGTTGAAATATTAACAGTGATTCTTGTCTCTTCTATAGCCAACCTGTTTGGTAATTTGTGATGGGTTCACCCTGCCTGGATGCCAAGTGCCACCAAAGCTGCTTCTATCACTCCCCTCCTGCTGTAAATGAGTGATTTCTTCCTCTTAAGGAAGCACCAACAAAGGTATTAGCAAAAAGTAAGTTTTATTATGAGTTTGTGATAGTGCTACTTTTAGAATTCAGCTACAAGGTTCACTCTGTTACTTACTACAGAGATGATGCACACACAGGAAGCTGTGAAGTGAGAGAAGGTGCTGTTGTTGTGGCTTTGTTTTAAAGGTATAGGACTCTTCCTATTTGTCTGAACACAACACTGGGAGACAATGCTTTTTTGTTTTTATTTCACACACAGAATATGATTAAGCAAGTTATTCTTTTTCCTGTTGTGGTTTAACCCCAACTGGCAGGCAGCTAACCCCATCTCAGCCCAAAGCAGGACGTTCCCACTTGTGAAGACATGGTGTTTCCTCAGCTTAAAATAAAACTTAGTTCCTTTAAAACAGAACTTACTGAACTAGGGACAAAGACAGTATAAAATTACTTTCTACAAATAGGGGTATATTTAAGAAACAGAAGTACATTTCACAGATGGAATGGAAGTGGCTGTATCCTGAGAGTGCATTATACTGCCTGGAAAGTATCTGTCTTTTTTGTTTTAGCTTTCACTACTATGATGCTGCATAATTTAAAATTTTACGTTCCTGTGTTTCATTCACAGTAATTGTTGCAATGGACTAAGAGAGTCTTTTTCTTAAGACTCTTGGTCAATATTTCATATTTAAAACATGAACAATAAAGTTTTGCTGCCGACACGTCGTGGGTTGACTTATTCTGAATATGAGATACCTACCAAGGTGCTCTATCACTCCCCTCCTCACGATGACAGGGAGGGAAGAAAATAAGATGGAAAAAAAAAATCTATGGGTCAAGATAAAGGCAGTTTAAAAAAGCAAAAGCTCCCCTCACACCTTCTTTTCTCTTAGCTTTTATGTCTGATCAATCATTACATGGTTTGAAATATTCCTTTGGTCAGTTTGGGTCACCTGTCCTGAATATGTTCCTGAATATATCCCCTGCCAAGATTTTGCCCAACCCCAAGTCTACAGGTGTGTATGAGAGGAATGTTAGCGAGGCAGCCCCGATGCTGTATGAGAAGTGCTCAGCAGTAACTAAAACACCAGTGTGCCCTCCACACCCTTCTAGCTACCAGTAAACAGCACAGCAATGTGAGGACTGATATGGGGAAATATGGGGAAAATTAGCTCCATCTCAGCCAGACCCAATACACAATATTAAAGAGAATCGTGATCAGAAAGACAGAGCTGCTTTGAACCAAAATTATTCTTGCCAACCTGTCAATGAAAAGTTGCTTGAATAAAAATATCTCTAGAAATGTGGTGTGAAAGACATACTTCTGAAGCATAAAGGGATTTAAAAAGTATTTATTAAATCTCCTTTTTCTTGGGAGAGAGAACTGAAATGGGATAAATCTTTTTTAGGCAAATAATCAGGGACAGAGAGTTTACAAAGAGAAAATATGCAGCATATCATCCTGTTAAAATGTGTACAAACAAGACTGAAACCTGTTGCAAGACAGTGAAATGCTGTATGAAGGGACTTCTTTGTATGAGTTGTAAGAAGACTTGATTCTTGACTCAGGACTGTTAATGTCATTGAAGTAGTGGAAAATGAAAAGAGGGGACACTACAATCCTCTATTCCCAGTAATGACCTAGAATTAGAACTGTAAATGGATATCAGCCTGCAATTTAGAAAGGAAGCAATGTGAGTCTCCTTGTTGTATTGCTCTTTCAACAAGAAAAGCATCCACTTAGCAGCAGTGCTACAGCTCTAAGCTCAGCATTAAACCTTTTAAAGTGTCACTTTTTTCAACATTAATCTAATGATAAGAGAGAAAGGCAATTGCAAAAGTCATTCTTTATTGCAGCATTTAGCTCCTTGAAACTTCATCAAAATCAGGAGGGACCCCTTTTTGCTCTGATTGCCTGACCCAGAATCTTTAATCCCATTCATTAAAACCATGCCACTTTGTTTCCTCGTGAATTGCCTTCTGGAAATCACCCGGCAGAGACACAGAGCAGAGCTGAGGGCTGTACCAGAGCATAACTCTGACACCTGAAGAGCAGAATTCTGCTCTGAGTGGGCCGCTGTTTGAATAGGAGACATAAAACTGACTTCCCATTAATGAAAGATAACAATAAAGTGCCACTGTACTTGATTAAGTCATCTGCTTAGACTTCAAATCAAGAAAGCAGTTTTCTTTGGTGTTTCAACAACCCTTATAATAGCATGTCACCGTGATTCCAAACTGATAGAAAAGGTACCTGTAAAAATGGATTTGTTTCAGTATTCTCTCCTTCCCTTCAAAAAGTTTTGACTGGGTGTTTGGGTTTCTTTAAACAACACTAAGCTTTCACAATAATGTTTGGGAAATATTTGGAATGGTAAACATATTTTAACACTCTAAATGTGTCCTAATGCCAAAATTTACTTCATTTCCTTGCTTCATTTCTTTTCCTACCTCCAAATGAAAGGGTGATTGATATTTTACAAAGCAACAGCAACAAAAGGGAATTGGTACAGAGCTTTGTTTTTCTAGGGGAGGATTAAATGCATCAATACAGCTCTAGCTAGTTGAAAACAAATATAAAACTGAGTATAAGACATTAAGTGATGGTACAGTGAATGAGAAATAAGGGTTTCCCTATTTGACCAGCTATTAGTCTCCCATAAGCAAGACTGACAGAGAACATAGATATATTTGCCTGCAGGGCTGTCCCTGAAGGAGCAGAGGTGACAGCAGGCACAGCACCGTCCACCCAGATGCCTGAGACACCAGTGATCTAAAGAGGTCAGTTCATTGCCACTGCATATAAGGGCATATTTACACAGGCAGAGTGGGCTTGAAGGACCTTGCTCTCTCATCAATAATAATGGGTAGTTCAGCTCAGACCTGCTGGCAGGAGGCCAGCTCAAAGTGTGTATTTTGCAAGTGCTGGTGGTCGTTCTGATGATGGTGGGCTAAAACCTGTTTGTGCCATAACTTGAGCACTGGATGATAAGCTAATTGCACTCTGTATTTTCACAGTCCTCCAAGTCCCAATTCCCACAGAAGCACACTGATTCAGTTTGTCTTAGAAATCAAGAACATCTGAAGAGTTGCCATCTGGAAGTGTCTAGAGCACAAAATGTCTGAGGCTCTCACTGCTGACATGGAAGGGGGTGTGTTATGTCCATTGCCAGCAGGCTTTCAACATTTGTGTTCTAATTCAGAGCCAGAAGTGCTCAGAGCCACAATACTACTGTTGCTCAAAAGCCCCTGGAAGCTGCATAACAATGTTGGATTCAGTGGTGAAATAAAGCAGAGCAGAGATGATGCCAATCTATGCTGTGTAGAACATCCAGGGTCTTTATGATTTTCTCACTGAGCTGAACCTTTTATGATATTTTTTTCTCTGTGATTGTGGTCCATGGGCTTGCAGCGTGCCTGATGTTTCTTCTCACTCCAGTCTCTGCTCAGCATAATTTCATATCTCCAGTGCTGGCAAAAGGCAAGGCTGCTGCCTCTGCTTTCCAAATTGTGAAGCCTGTTTGAGTTGGCAGGGAAAAATCAGGGGCTTCAACTGGCTATGATTGCTCACTGGTTAAAGACCAGAGCAACAGAAAATGCCTCAATTTACCAGTAAAACCATATTCAGCAAAGTGATCCTATCTTATTTTTGACCAGTGTTTCTCTTATAAAAACTAAAACCCAGAAAAGATTTTTTGAGTGAATAGTTGAACCAAACATTCTCGTTTGAGGTTAAAAGTCCATTTGCATCCATGCTTTGCTCATAATAGGGGACAGGAGTGGTGTATCATATCTGGCTTAAGTCAGTCAGGCACAGAACCTACCACTGTTTCTTATCCAGAAATCTCAGGGTGTGTTTTGCTGCATAGATTTCAAATGCCCAGATTTACTATGCACTTAATTCTGTGTAGACACATATAAAACCAGTTTGAACAACCAGGACTTTAGTGTATACACTTTCTTAATGGTTTTCCTGTTTTTCCCTTTCTTACTTCACCGACACAGATGGAACAATGGATACTTCAGACGTCCAAGCATGCATTGAGCAAAAGCTGGGAGGAGGATCACCTCACACCACCTACCTGTCATGCAAAATTCAAAGCAAAGAAAATTGTGCAAGTCAAGTATGCACCTAAATCAAGCTCTTTAAGTTCAAAGAGACTGAGAATCAATAGATTCTGGAAGAAAACAGTAAAATATAATATGTCTGAGAGTAATGACTCTACTGAGAATAGCATGGCAGCACTCTTCTCAGCATAGTATTTAATATATTTTCTATCCATTATTTTACCTATGATTTTGCAGTGTAACTAACTCTTTTTATAATGCTGAACTTAAAGAAAATACTGTCGTCTCTGATTAAGATGAATGAAAATAAAAGCTATCCTGAAGTGAAGGTATTTCAGACGGCAAGATATTAACAATAATATGGAAATAGATGACATAAAAAGAATTTATGGGACAGAAAAAATGTTCCTTTATCTGTCATATAAACTAAAGATTCTCTTCAATGTAAGAACACTTTTTTTTATAGTTTAATAGCACTCTGACAAACTTCTGCTGAACCTTTAACAAGAAAATCAAATCTTTATATACAATCTAACTGAAAAATAAAAGGCAACTTCAGTACTATCTCAGATCATCTTTGATGTTTTCATACCTCCACATTACCATTAAAAAAATTCTGCCTCTGAAAAATGCTCTGTGTGTTACACGTCATGACCTGTGAGAAGGAAATCGCTTGCTGCATTCTTCAGGAAAGCATAAATATGATTAGAACTCAGGTTGGAAAGGTCTATTCCTGCAAAGCCTTCACGTTGCCAGCCCTGTTTCTGCTATCCTCATTCTCAGTAAAAAGTTAAAGCTGCAGATAGATGGACTTTCAGAAAGCTGAAAACATTATGTGTGCTGGTATAAATGTTATAAATTAGTAATTTTTAATTTATCCTCTGGTGAATGTCATGCAAAATCTCAACCACTAGAGGTTTATCACAGTTGCTTTTGGAGTGATTTGGGGTGATTTTCAGTAGTGAGATTGTATCCAATGAATGTTTCCACAGACACTGGCTAAGATTCTCGTTTACTTTAATCTATGCTGCTGTGTTTCCTTGGTTTCACAAATACAAAGTAGTTTCACCGCTCTTTCTTTACTTAAACCAGTAGTCTGCTATTATGTTTCCTGTTTAGTTTTACAGTGTTTCTTTGATTAGTAAAACTTAAAGCTCTATAATATATTTCTCTGTGTCACAAAGCACTGTTAGGACTGTATTAACACCAGTTAGTTCTTGTCTGTCAGCACCATGCCCTTCTAGGAAGGCATCCCAAATTGATTTTCAGTTTTAATGCAAGGGTCATAAAAACTTTATTTTCTTTTGTTGTCACTGGTGTACACTAGTAGGTAATGCAGGATCTAATTGTTATGAAACAGAAAGTAGAACAGATCTCAGAAGATTAACTAAAATCAATTAGCAGAGGGAATGAAGCCACCATTGGTTTTTGATGCTCCCCCCCACGAATACAGCCATTCTCATTTCGGGACATAGAGGGATTATTTTAATGGAAAAGAATAGCTGGCTTCTGAGCTTTGGCTGCCAACAAGAGAGTAAGTTAATTTTGAAAACCACAAAGGATTATCTCACTTAAACATTTTTCTCTGAGGAAGCACAGAGAAATAACTGAAATATATAATATTTTAAAATGAAATTTTTTACTATTAATAGGATTGTTGCTTTCATTTTTTACACTACAGAATTTGTTTTTTCATAATTTTGGAAAAGGTGTATAGAGATGAGCATTTTGATCCAAATACATTGCTTTCAATACAAGCTGAGTGAAAAATGATTGTAAAGTCAGTATTGTGTGATGTTTAGCAATGAAAACCTATATTGCATTTGGTTAGTGTTCTGCTGTAAAATAAATGACTACTTAAGAGTTTATGGGAAATAGGTAATCAAATCCATACATGATTTTTTTGAGCACAAATTTTTGTAGGACTATTCCTGGAGAAGGATCCTAAGGTACGCCTGGTTTTGGCTTTCTCCAAACGTGCTTTAACTGATGAAATTAATGCATCACATTCATTCCCATTTCCCCACAGGTTTCCATGCACTCACGAGAGACTATCTTTCTACCCATTAGTTCACGTAGATTTTAAGATAAAACCTTATTTGTTTGGGTTTTTTTTTCTTCATTGCTTCATGTATGTTTTCTTGGAACACAATATTTTTATTACATTGATTCAGATATATATTTATAATATTTTATTATAATATTGTTTATATTATTTATTTATTTTATTATAATATTTATAATATTTAACAGCAGATTCCCATCTACTTCTTTTTACTATGAGTGGACATTGGGAAAATGTGTGCAAGGAGGATAGAAATATTTCTTTGAGATTCAAATATCCCTATTTCATTTACAGTGAGAGTGCCTTGCATCTCTTTCCATATTCTTTTTGTGCAGGTTAATTTAGCTACTATTTTGACTTAAATATCTGGATGCAGGGCTACTTATATTGTTTCCAAGGAGTGAAAAATAGCAGTGGTCAGCTGAACAGAAAGCAGCCATGTTACGAAGATGTTGAATTCATTGCCTAGGTACAAGTTCTCCCAGTTGCCCTCAAAACTATTTTCAGCAGCTCTCAATACAAAGGAAGTTCAGCTATAGCTGGAAATCTCAGTGTAGCTCTCTGGTCACTACATTCATCCAGCTGCTCCTGAACAGCTGAGAAGACAAGATGTAACAGTTTTGGGAGTCACAATGACTTTAGTAAAACCTCAAAAACTTCCTGACTCGCTTTGCCATGTGTAGAATTGATGCCCAACAATCACTGTGTCATAAAAACAGTTGCAATATCTGTGATGGTATTGTTGAACCTGTGGGGTCAGTCTGGAACAAATGTAGTGTTTAAGGGTAAAAGGAAACTCCTATCACTCCATGATATCATAAATCCTAAGACATTGATGGTATCTATGTTTTAAGCTACATTTTAAACTCTTGTAACATCAGCTTCTGGCTTTGTAGACTCAATGATGTGTGGCATAGGGACATAATACTAAATAAAATGCTACATTCATATATTCTTGTACCACACACAAGTGTAAAATTCTTAAACAAAAAGCTCTCTTATCATTTGTGTGTACATATTTTCCTACCCTTAGGGCTGGTTTAAAATTCTCAGTATTATTGTATTCAGCTTGAAAAGAGCACCAAATTATGATGATAGCTCCTAAACCAATACACAGAGCATGATTTTTCAGAATTCTGGATATTTTAAAATAATTTCCTGTGATTTTTCAATGTTGCATAAATAGATTTACAGGAGTTAAAAATCATACAACAACTTGTTAAAGTATGTTTTTTTGAATACAGCCTTATTTAAACCCTGAACAGACAATTAGCACATAAATTGCTACTTGAACATTTTTTGCGGCTTTAATTCTTATTACTTTTTTTCAATCTTGCAGGCTATAAGAGAAAAGTAATAACACCACTACTTCTGTACAACAAATGAATGGAAATTTTAGCTCAGCTTAATTAATTTCCTGTTAGAGAAAATTTAACATACAAAATTAAAAAAAAATATCTTTGAGATTGCGCAGTTTGTTTTGCCTTCTTTCTTGCATTTCTTCTGTCTGATTCTGCCTTATCAATGAAAAGCATTTCTTTCTCTCTCCTTCATACTCAGAGTACACAGTAATCCTCTGCTAATTTCAACTATTACTAGAAGATGGAAATCAAAGCTGCTTTGCCATGTTTAAAAGTATTATTAATGCATACAGGTAGAGGAAAAATGTCCAGAGGATATCATCATTTCAACATCTATTTTACTGTCCTCTGCCAGGCAATGAATCAAAAATATCTCAATCATCTAGAAGAGGTTATCAGATTTCTATTGCAGTTGATGGAACTCTTTGTATGATGTCACTAACTGAAGAAATAAATCTATTTAAATGCATTTAAATAGTTCACAGATGCATACCATAATCTTACGCTTCCTGGATTTGTGTTGTCAAACCAGAAATATTAAAGATGCTGATATACATTACTCAAGGTTGAAGATATGGGAAAAGACATGTTGTTACTGTAGTGTGATAGAATGAAAATTGCCAGTCTCTTCAGTAGCTCTATAGAAAATAGTGCATCCCAGATTCAGTGATGGAACAGGAGCAAAATTGGCCTGTATTACAGCAATCTGGCCTTTGTGTCTAGTTTTTAAAAATGTTTCTTTTAGCCTTTCTCACAAAATCTGATATTGAATTACTGACATAAATTACTCCCCTTCCCTCAGAATCTTAGAGAGCATTCGTGCCTCTCTGGTTTAAAAAATAAAAGAGAAGAAATGATTGATCTTTATTATATGATTAATCCCTATAATAAAATATATCTGTCACTAATAGATGCAGGCATATATCACAGGTTTTACTTAGCCAGAGTTATTATTGGAACAGAAAATTTTGCTATTGCAGTTTAGCTTAGGTGCTTTTACACTTCCTCCAAAGTTATGATCTGAATACTTAAATCAACCAAATTTTTACTGTTTGGTTCACTAATGAGGACTTTTTACAATTATAAGAAATATTCGTGTTCATTGCTTTTACTGTTCATCTACTTCATGTTCATGCAAAAGAATGGCAAAGATAAGCAGTGATAATCCAGCACCTAAAATGCAGAAGCAGGAGTGGGAAACATGAACTTCTGCCTTTGTTTTAACATTTCCAACAAATATTGCCCAGCAACTACACCAGGGCAAACCACTTTTCTCCCTGGTGATACTGTTGCATGCACCCGTTTCCTCACGGTTTTCTTCAGGACTTTAGGGGTAGTGGTTTGAGGGATGCATTTTGTGGGACAGAAGGGAAACCTCCCTGCACAGAGATGTTCCCAGAAAGGCGCTCCCTCCATCTGTCATGCTGCACTTCCTGTGCCTTTCCGTGGGAGCTCTCTCCACAGCCTCAAGCACTTCCAGCCTTAATGGTGAGACTCAGCGTCTCCCATAGAACTCAGCAGCATAACACTGAAAATTACAAAATTGACCTTTTGAAGATTTGTGTTTATCCATTGTGATTTGTGAGAGAAAGGTTCTAATTAGAATCCAGTTTACATAACTGCTGTGGGCATGTGTTTCTTTAGATTCCACTCATCTTTTTAAAGATATTTTTTATTGAGGATACACAATCATATAAGCATATGAAGAGTTATTTTATGAAGGAATATTTCAGCCAGGTATTTACAGCAGATTGTGACTACAGAACTAATCAAATAAGATGAGACAGCTTATAAGGAGGGTAGAATAAAGTACCATATGAATTTATATAACTCTAGCTGTATAAGAATGCAGTTAAGAATTTTGTCTAATTTAGTTACAGAAAGATAACAATGAACACCTTCTGAACAGCACATCAACCATTTGCATTTCGTTATGAAGGAATAGGAAATCTAAGTGTCACATATCAAGGAGCAGCATTGTCATGTGGAAGTTGTTGAGGTCAGGAAAAAGTATCTTTTTCCTGAAGAATTGCTAGCAGTTAAGTTTAGTCTTGTCTTTTATATTTTCTAGAGGTTTTTCAAGGCAAAATAAATTTCATGAGAAAAAACTGACTCTGAATCTCACTTCCTACTTAGTTTCAGAACCAAAGATGTAGTCAAAGGTTTTCAGTGTGGTCAACTTGAAAGACCAATTGAGCACAACATTTTTGGTCAGTGAGGTTCAAACTTACAAAGTACTTACAAACTTTTTTCCCCAGACAGTCTAAAAGCTGATTCTATTTACACTTCACTCCTGAATTCTGTTTCTCCCTGATGACTTCCTCAACACTCCACAATCCAATTAGACTCAAAACTAAAGCCATGAATCTTTGGTCTGAACTAAATACCCTCTGCTTCAAATTACAGAAAAGAGCATTGCATCCTCCTCATATTCCAGACTGAAAACTAACTGTGGAGCATTGTGCAGATGTCTCAGACTCACAGATAAGAAAACAGGAGAGGAGCAATATTAAGTTGAACCTTGCCTTCAAGGCAACTTCGTACATATCTGTGTCATTACTGAAAAAGTATCCATTTAATCTACTCCATACAAATTTTCACCAGTTAAAGCTTTTCAGCCATTGCAAATTTTATTGTGGTACTTCCCAGTGTTTCATATTTCTTTTTTTTCCCACGAGTGTCTTGCCTGAATCTTCCTTTCTGCAATTTAAGGCCACTATTTCTCGGCCTGCTCATCAGGGACACAAGAGCAGATTATTCATCTTTGGCAGAAGGCAGCACATATTTGAAGACTGTTACTGTGTCTCCCATATATTTCCTTTTTTGTAGGCTTAATAACCCCAGCGTGTTCTCTCCTTCTCCAAAAGTCATAAGTTTCAGATGCTTGATCAATCTTCTTGCTGTCCAAATGGTCCACTTCATTCTTGAATTGTAGTGCACAAAATGAACACAGTACATCACCTAAGGCATCCCCCATACTGGAAACAGTAATTACTGTGTGTGTCTTACAGTCTGTATGGCTGTTTATACATCCCAGTATGATGCTTTTTCACAGCAGCACGACATAGTTGACTGTAATGTGCTTGTCCTCCACAGAGATTTATTATTTGATAAATTGCTCTGTAAGATGTGCATACATACATATATTTGGCACTGAAGTTTCCAGAGGATTTTTTAGTTAGTTTTTCGGTAGAAAAAATATAGTGTATTGCTTATTGACTTAGCAAAAACAAATTAAAGTTTTAGTAACTCCTGCACAACAACATTACTATTCTAATTATGCTGGAGATTTGTTGATAGTCTGGTGTATTTTCCTCTAATTAATTACACAGATTTTATTTTGTGAATATATTTTGGTTTTTCTTGTAGAAGTAAAACAGTTTATGCAGCCTGAATATAGTATATAGACACACATATTGGAAAACAAAATCAGGAACTCTTCTAAATTCAAGTAATATAATTTTCTAAAAAATATTATGTTCTCTTTTTTCTCTGGCTTCTCCTAGATTGCACTCGACTTTCATACAGTTTTTTAAGAACAGAGAAGCAGCCTAAGAACCACACCTTCCCACACAGCAAAAGAAACAAAACACACTTTCAGGACCCTGTGCAGCTTAGGCTCCACCTGCACCTTCACTCTTGCTTCTCTGAATAAATCTTTGTCTTGTGGACCTAAGTGAGAAGGTCCTGCCCACAGATGGGACTGTCAAGATAACAGAGGGTTTCCTAGTGCAGCTGCTTGAACCTCAGTTTACTGAAGAAGTGGGTGTTAAGTGGTGTAACCAACTTTATACCTCACAGGGTTCTCTGGGGCTTGGTGTACTGTCTCCCTCATATGCAGCAACCTCTCCTGGTCAGTAAGTATTTAAACATCTATTACACATTGAAGAACATTCTTGTTCTTCTACAAACAGGAAGAATTGCTGGAAATCTTCAGCAGACACTATTTCTCTTCCAAACTGTGCAGATGATCAGATGGAGGGGAAGTATGAATGTAATGGTAACCTTTACTTCTGCCCAGGATGGAGAACATTTCATCAGTGTGGACTTCACACTGTGTGGACAAGTGTTAGATTGGAGCACGGGTAAGAAACATACCCAAGACTGGAGTATACATACCAGAAAAATAAATAATGAAGAAACATACTGATTCCCACACTAAGTTTGTTCTATTTCCAAGCAGAAAACAGGTTCTTAATGTATGTCTTGCTTATTAATCTGCATCTTTCCTTAGACCCTACATGTATTAATGCATCTTCATATTAGGCCTCTCACTCTCCCAGCTGCAGAAGGTCACACAGAGCAGGAAAGAGGTACTGAGTTTGCCTGCCAAAGTTTTCCTCCTGGAAAGAAAAGCTCTGTCCTGCAGAGATCACTGAAGCAATGCAGTACTTCAGCCCTGACTGTTAACAGGTTGAAGAGTGCAGTGGTTACTTTCTTTCTCATTTTCTCTAGGCAGCACTCTGATTTACCAAAAATGTGTAGGTGTTCAGTGCTTCACTGCTTTTTGTGGAAAAATAAACCAATAAGATATAAACCAATTTTTAGAAGAATGTTGTTATTAAAAAATTATATTTTCCAGTTCAAATAATCATGGGATGGGGACATAGGAGTAATCACATACTGCTGTTCACACAAGTTCTCACTAGTAGTTACTGCTGCATGGACAGGTCTGCTCACCATCTGTTTGAGCATTATTACACTCCTGACTGAAGATATGGCTGAAGATAACTACTGTAGCCCTTAAAGGCTCTCTTTTAAAAATTGTTTTATGGTAAATTGCTACAGGGATTCCAGGGCTCCCACCTGAGTTTTGGGGGGTGAAAATGAGTTCTGAACTCATTTAGAAACGGGCTGGGCAGCCTCATTTGACAGAGAGTTAGTGAACTCCTAGAAAGAAAGCGATTTCCATCTCCAGGGAAAACGGAAAGCTTTTTTCAAGGGACTCCCTGGGAGAGGTCACTCAGTGATGTTAGTCCATGTATCAGTTCAACATCCCATTTATTTTTATTGGTACTGATACGGTACTTAGGGCAGTGTATCAAGAGCTCTATTCTACACTCAGTGCTGCAGAATTGTTAGCCCCAAGATGTCTCCTACTTCTCATTTTTTGTTTTCCTTTAGTTCATTGTGACAATCAAGTTTACAATAATGTAAGAGGTTAAACAGGGGTTCAAATAAGAGCAAAATATTTGTTTGCTACTATTGCATGCTGAAGGTGTAGTATAAGTAATAAATCAGTTAAGAATCACAAGCAGTCAAGAATCAGAACACGTCCCAGGAAAACAATGATATTTAAGATACTTTTCAGCAAAATACTTGAGCACACATACTTTCTAAAATTCATATTTAATCTGTTAGTTCAAGACAGTCTTCAGTGTGGTAAAAGTACTAGAAACAGTGACTTGCCATGTGCGGAGTCAACCATCAGGAGATGGGGAAAAAGATACGGTTGATGCCATGATGGATAAATCTGGCAGCTTCAGGGAGACTTGTGGAAGCTCTGTGCAGGGGTCCTTGAGGCTGCCTCTGCAGGCGCAGTGAGAAGGACAAGGTGTGGAGCAGTCAGTGCTGTGTACCCTGGCTCCTGCTGCATCTGCATCCCCTCTGTGGCCGCAGGACTGTGGGAATGCACAGGAGAAGGAGGCACCACCCACGCTGTCCTCCTGCCAGAGCAACAGTACGAGTCCCAGTTACAATCTCAACATCCCTGTCAGCATATTTTTTTCTTTTCACAATTAACATGTCTCCAAATTCCACCTTAATAAAATTAGTAAGTTAATTAATTTTCATCAAGTCACTGGACACTTATCCCTGTTAACATAAATAAAGATTAATCAGCCATGAAAAGATACTTTCAAATCGCATAGCTTGTAAATGCAATAAATTTTTAATGTGAAGATGAAAGAACTGTACATAATGCTGACAATTCACTCTCTGGACCTTCTTCACTCCCTGCTTTAGTAATGATCTAAAACTCACTTTAAATTTATGCCTGGAAGTTTAGGCAGCTGATGTTCTTGAAGACTTTTATTACTATCTTTCTGAATAAATGTAATTAATTTATTTTTCCCTCAAAACTAACAACTATCATAATTCTCTGCATCATTCTTCATCAAAATCCAATATCACGCGGCTTTACAGTGGTCTGAATTTTTTCTATTAATTGGTAAATTAAATGAAAAATACTTCATAGAACAGAATGAAAAATATTAGTGGGAATTGATGTGCAGAATTTTATCATAGTTATTTACTTTTGTGTCTTTTATGATTTCATTTTTGTGTGGAGATTTGCCATTTTGTTTTACTCTTCTTGTAAGATTTCAGAGAGTGAACTGTATATCAGGGTAATAAACCCACACCCCAGTGAGAATATTCAGTGTGATAGTAGGAAACTCTGGAAACATTTTAAGCAGAAAAAGAATAGAAATCTTTTTCAGTGATCTGAGTAGTATTGCTTACATCACAGATAGGTGGCCTGTGGATGAACAGCACAATATAAATAATAGCAGAAGAAGATATGTCTTCTGCATTTGTAATATGAAGCCCATTCTCATATGAAACCCTTTTTTCTTCAAAGCTCAGAGAGCTCCAAATCACCATTTTTAATCAAGGTCATTGACGGTATTTTTGTTTTCAAAGAAAATATATGTTTTAGATTATTCTCATACAGAGTAATAGCCAAGTGTCTTTTCTAATAGTCACATTTTATTCATTTAAATGAACATGTTTGATTATAAGTCTATTTTATCAATTCATATGGCTAACAGCTTACTATCTTAGCAATTAGGAAGAACAAAATTAATTGCTCCCAATGACAAAGTCCAGTCATTGCAGCAGAACTGGTGCTAAGGCTTACATTCTGGCTTTTTATGTAGTCAGTGGACAGCTCCTCACTCTCATATTTAATGTTGTTAGTATTCATCTAGGCATTGCAGGTATAATTCAGCTCTTCTAACGCTAGCTGTGTAAGCAGTATGCAGCTAATATAATGTCTGAAATTTTCTTTTTAGTCAATGCACAATGACAGGTATGTTCAAATGGATTTCTCCATTTTAATTATTTATTTAATATGGATAAGGTTAAGCCTGTGGAAGCACTTTTTTGCAATGATTAGGCATAGATCAAATTAGTTCAGGTGAATCATAACCTGTGTGTCTTTGCTGTCACATTAGAAGATCCACTGTATCAGATCTGCACAAAAATTGGCATTCCTCTGAATCCCAGTAATTATAAACAAGCAACTAAAGATTTTAATAACGTGTTGAGTTCATCATAATGAGAAGATCTAGACCACTAACAGGAGGCTGTTTTCCACTTAAGGAAAAAAATTATGAATTCAAAGAGGAAATGTCAGAAACATTCTTAGTAGAGATATTTCACGCAAGACATGGGGTAGAATAGAAAGTGTTGGCTGTAATGGGATTTATCTTGCAGTATCTGGATTAATTAAAAGTGATCTGAGATTGTGGAAGATAGATGAGCTTCACTAACAACAGCAGTTGTGGTAGCTCTGGATGTGATTTTTGGCTGCGTAGGAGTTGATTTTTATTTTTTTAAATATTTAATTCTATTCTTGAAAATTGGGTTGGAAATGATTTATATTACAGTATTAGATTCAGAGTTAATGAACCTGAAGAGGTATATCCTGGTTTTCAGAATTTCTTCCAACAGACATGGATAATTTGTCTTACAAAATATTCAGGCATTTAAATGACAAATGTTTGAAGGTAATTGTTAAACTGAAATTGTTTAATTTCATTTAGGAATAAAGGTTGGATCTCAGGCTTTTTGGTAAATACAGAAGAGAATATATTTCTGCTGCTACTCATTTGGTTATTCCCACACTTTGATCTGTCAAACTAGGTTGAAAGGTTGAAATTTATTGAACCCTTATTTTATCTACATTATCTGCAATGACTTTGACTTCTATAAGTGAGCACCTTCAAAAAGAATGAAAACTTTGCAAACACAAAGCAGGAGGCAGCTCAAGCCTGTGATCATTTAAATGCTATTTGGGCCTTATACGGCTTGTAGGCAATGTAGGTCTTATGTCGCTTCTTTCATTCTGTAGCTTCATTTTTGATAATTCATTATTTTTGTCTTCTGAAGGAAAATCCTTTCCTGCTATTTTTGTGTCGCCTGGAGGATTGAGAATTTATAAGCAGGTGAAGGATAGCTGGGGAAAATGAGTGTGACTATAAAAAAAAAAACTGACAAAATCTTTCTTAAATGAATATACCCAGGAGTTTTGTTTTGTGTTGAAAAAACAGCATTTCTGTTTGATGGCTGGTCTGCCAATGTGATATGAATGGATTGCACCAATGTATTTTCCAGCAGAAAGTTATGTTTTATCATAAAGTGCACCAACAACACAGTTCCATGTCTCAGTGCTCTGTCTCTTGAATATACTGTCATGGGCAGCATGCAATACAAAAAATCTGAACTCAACTTTGGTCATTAATCAGTCTCTCTGAAAGAAATCAGGATTCTGGGATAGATAGAAGAAATTTATAGTATCACAATCTATTATAGTGTATTAAGTAAAAATTTAAAGCTTTTATTTCCCTGTTAATTTGATGTTTTTTCAAAATTACCAGATTCTCTTAAAGAAACTTAATTTCTCATGAATATTTTTGAAAAGCAAACTTTTGAAGTGCAAACTCATACTGTATTCTTCTCAGCCTTTCAGTTTGAACAGATCGAAAAATCAGGCCCCTCTTGATTTGACATGAAGTAGTTAATCTGTTGGTAGATACAAGAATGATAAAAAAAGGTTCACAGCTCAAAGTTATGCTGTGTCTTATAATAATCACCAAAAATCTCATCTTGCATTAAAGCTATGAGCAGTAAGTTGAATAAAGAAAAGGAGTTTATTATAGTCCAACACGTCAGTGGGCACTGTGAGGTCACACACAGAACCAGGTCACTGTGAAGAACCAGGTCTATCAGACAAGTGCACAGCAATAGAGGCATGACCAGTCAAGCATCCTCTGTGACATAAAAAGAGGGAAGCAGATCAGTGGACTTTGCCAAAAAGACAGGGAAATACATTCTCCAAACACTGTGTATGGACTCCAAACTTTGGTACAAAATCAAGTCTGAAAAGCAATCCCCATTTGTGATAGATCATTGCAAGAAACTTTCCACCAAAGTTCACCTGCAGAGTCACCTTCCAGTATTACCAGAACATTTGCTGTTTCTCTATTTGCAGAGTTTTCTCCAAGACAAGTTACTTTGCATGTTGTCTGCTGTGTCACTGGGGTTGGGTTTCCTACTTCTTGCTGCAACACTCTTTGTGCATCACTTATTTTCTATATTGCGTGCTAAGTGTTTTAATATTATGGTTATGTATGCTAGGCAATAAGAGGGCAGGGGGAGGGGAGCCTTCCTTTTCATATTTATTACTGGTGCTTCATCCAGATCATATTTAATGAGGCTTCAGATTAAATGTGAGTCTCATCCCTTCAAGCATAATTTGCAGGCAAAGAAATATAAAGAAGTAGGTTACACGATACTGGTTGTTAAAGCTTGTGTTTTTAATAAACAAATAAATGTGTGCATAAATTATGTTCTTTACAGTATGATATTCTGATCATTCAAGCATAATAAGAAACTGCTCATGCACTCATTATTCCAATGTGGAGGAAAAATCTGTACGCAGTGACTGTATTTACAGTACCATACTTTTGTTATCACAAAAATATATATTGCATGTATTATCACTTACAGAAGTGTATGTACTGTAATATATTTTTAGTGTTTTATTTTAGGGAAAAACAGAAGTCAGGATACAAATTGGTGATTTTTCATCTTTAAATAAGGACTGTTTTAAATGTAGAGGTTTAAAGTTGACTGCACATGGCATTTAAGGAGCACTACCACATTTTTTGGGGGGGATTCTTTTAATGGTTACCCAGTATATCCATGGTTTACAAAATCATCATCTATGCATTAGGTCACTGGATGCATTTGAAAATATTTTACAGAATCAGAGAATATGCTGCATTGGAAGGCACTTACAAGAATTATCAAGTTCAGCTCCTGGCCCTGCACAGGACACCTCAAGAGTCACACCATGTGCCCAAGAGCATTGTCCAAACCCTTCCTGAATTCTGTCAGGCTGGTGCTGTGACCACTACCTCGGGAGGATCTGTTCCAGTGCCCAGCCACCCTCTGGGTGAAGAACCCTTTCCTATTATCCAACCTAAACCTGCCCTGACACAATTTCAGGCCATTCCCTTGGGTCCTGTCACTGGTCACCAGAGAGAAGAGATCAGTGTCTGCCCCTCCTCTTCCCATCATGAGGAAGTTGTAACTGCAATGAGGTCTCCCCTCAGTCTCCTCTTCTCCAGGCCTCACACGGCTTCCCCTCAAGGCCCTTCACCATCCTCATTGCCTTCCTTTGGACACTCTTCAACAGTTTACAAATGTAAAATAATTCATCATTTAGTCTGAAAGTTTTCTGTAGTAAACTTTGTCTGGTAGGTACTTTCTTAAGAGCTAAGCTGATTTTCCAAGAGTTGTAGTTTAGTCTTACCATGGCCAGGGAGTCATTAGACAAAACACCACAGCACATAGACAACATAAATTGCAAATATTTAGTATTTATAATGAAAGCGTTCAGGATGAATTATACATGCAGTGGAGCAACAATTCTAATTCTTCTCTTGATTTTCTAAAAAATTGATCTGACTAGGCAACAATTGCCTGGTCAAATACTTTAAAAAAAAATCAGCCGAGTGTAATTAATCAGAGCTTTCAGTGAAGTGCATTGTATTATACAACACCATGAAGCTGTCACCATACCCCAGCGAGTAACACTAAGCACTGTTCAGACATGACTTGCTCCAGTGGAATTCTTCAGTTTCCAGCAGTAAAGAAAATGAAGCCCATGTGCATAGCTAGAACCAGCTGGCAGCTCTTTAAATTAGATAGGCATGAGCGGTGTATAAGATTGGACACTCCTCCAGATGCCGCCACAATTAAAAACAAAATAGTTTTCCTTATATTGGACACCCACATAATTTCTAGCTGTCAGGAGATTGGCATATTTTGACAGTTTAACTAAAATAGATGCTTTCAGGGAAAAATATAAAAGCTGTAAATTTTCTTGACAAGGAACTTTTTTTCCCTAAACATGTGTTAGATTAAAAAAAAAAAAACCCAACCCAACAAACAAACCCACAAGTGCTAAGAGAAAGAAAAACTAATGAAACCTGGATTCTCGATGTGTTGTGAGAACTTTAATAAAAATTATTAAACTTACTCAGAAACTATCAGTGATGAGTTCTTTTCCCTAGATACGCAGACATGTGAAGGCATTAAAATACCCACCATCTGCTTTAGCTTGTGCTTTGTTTAATATGCAGAGCAGTGACAGGGAAAACTCATAAGATCCACAGATTTTATTTCCTTTTTCATTATGGGTACAATTTGTCTGACTAAAAGTAGTAGCCCAAAATTAGGTGAGACACCATGTCCAGACTAGATGCCTGCTTTTCATCACCATTCAGCTGCTCAAGGGCAAGCATCTTTCTCCCCTGCTTACACAGAAGGAAGCACTCAAAGATGTCAGATGGAGAAATTACATTCCGGCAAATCTTTTCAGGTCACTGCACCAGGGAGAAAGAAAGGTATTTCCAGAGCAGATATGCAGCATCATTCTTCAATCTCCTACTTGTATAGTTCCACTCATGTAGGCTAACCCTTTCATTACAGCTCTCATTACGTGCTTCTTCAGAAAGACCTTCAAGGCTCACACTCACGGATCACCAAGACCTTTGCAAAACATAGGACAGCAGCATTACCCTGCACAGAAATAGGAGGCCCCGTGTGAGACATGATGCCCTCTTTACCACTTTTCCCAGGAGACTAGACTTGATCCTAAATTAAATCCAGAGGAGACAGTTCCTAAGAAGTCATACAGCAGATGTGCCTGGGATCAGGATGACACCAACCAGACTGACTGTTGTTCATATCTGAAGGGAGTTTGTCAAGAGGATGGAGTCAGGCTCTTCTCGGTACTTCTGAGCAACAGGACAAGAGGCAATGGGCAGAAATGGATGCACAGAAGTTCCACCTGAACATGAGGAAGAACTTCTTTCCTGTATGGGTGACCAAGCACTGGAACAGATTGCCCCGAGAGGTTGTGGAGCTTCCCTCACTGGAGATATTCAGGATCTATCTGGACACAATCCTGTGCAACGTGCTCTAGAAAACCCTGCTTGATCATAGGGGTGGGACTAGATGACCCCACCTGTGTCCTCTTCCAACCATGACCATTCTGTCATTCTGTGATCTCCAAATACCTCCCTGGCATCACAAAAGGACAGCTGTTCCCAATCTTTGGCAAGTACATGTTCCGTGAAACATCTTTTAAAAGTGCATGTCCTCTGAAACTTCTGTCAGATGTCATTTCTCTTGCAGCTTTTCTAATACCAGAAGCTGAATGAAAAAAGTATTCTCTTTTAAAATCAAAGATTGTCTCAGCAGTTTGAATTTTATAAGTGTATATTTGCTGATATCATAGCAAAGACAAGGCTAAATATTCAGCAGACAGATGAAGACACTAGTATAGACCATAAGCCAAAGACAGGCTGCAAGACATTGTTATTATATGCTGTAAATAAACAGGATTTAGTGCTGAGACACTGGCATCTATTAAAGATGAAATAATTCTGTCCTTGTAGTTCACATTTATGTGAACATTACATAAATGTTCATCAGTTTCTAAAACCAACAAACCAAGTGAACACTTGGCAAAGCTAGACTAACAAGTTCCTGTAGATGAAACAAACCATTAAGATCGCCATTATTTTCTTTCAGTGTGTATTTGATTTTGAATAAAATACCATTTTATCAAAACAAACAAGTAAACAAATCAGACGCATCCTGATTGGAATTTTACAGCCTACTTTTTAATCACCATTCTAAGATTTTTATGAAAAGAATCTCCCCTTTTAAAAAGTGTATCATTTGAATAATTCAACTCCTAGATAAAACTATTAATCATACTCTGACTCAGCATCTCCTTTTTATGAACTTGACAAAGCTAACTCTGTGATAGCCTAAAAGTCAGTAAACTTGATTATCTCTTCATGAGTTGATTCCCTACAACTCAGAAGTGTCAGTCATTCCAGAGACTCATTTAATGTCTCCCCATACATTCACTGTCGTCTTTTAATGTTCACAACATCTGCTGTCAACAAAGAAAAATAAAAGGAAATAAGTTTTGATTTACATTCTTTTATGATAAGGTATTCCAGACACATATTGTCACTATTCCAGATAGAATTCAGAAGTATTCCTTTATCAACATTTCTTTGTGCTAAGATTATTTGATTTTTTCTCAAATTTTATTTCTTTTTTTTTTAATGGTAGAGTTCTCTGTGCCATTTGAAGTGTAGTAACTGAGGCAATTAAGGTAAAAACAAAAGCAATACAAGCAAAAACCCAAAAAGTGAATATAAGAAATAAATGGAGAAAAATTAGTAAGATTCCAAGGTTACAATACCAGCTTGCAAGACAAGTACTGCTTATATCTCTCACAGAGTGATTCCTTGCACCAAAATAAAACCAAGGTGCCATATGGAGAGGTTCTTTGTTTGTGTTTCAAAGGGAGCTTTCCTCAAGCAGTGGAGACTCAGAAAAAGTTTAAAAGTATTCATTTGAAGTTTTACTGTAGTTAAATTATAAACCCGCTGTACATTTTAATTTCTTGATGATTTTGCATAGTAGCTCAATGAAAATAATGTTCTTGCTGAAGTCTTTCATTTGAAGCCAATTGCTTGTCCCCAGAATCTAAAGGGTGATTTGCCTATCCCAAAATATACAGCTTGCTGCAGTGTTGTGCTCTACTGTTAGTCCAAGGACTAACTACACCCTGATGCATCTCCAGTAAGGAAAAAAATCTTTAAGCTATAAATAGATTGCTGAACAAATGGGAATAGTGACAGGCACATAAAGCCATATAAGGTGAGCCCATTGTTTGAGAAAGTAATTTGAATAATTGGTTTCCAAGATCTTTTGGAAGTTTTACAACCCAAGTTCTATGTCATTTGTCACATAGTTTGGTTTTCTCATAATGTGAACAAAGGTTTTCTATTGTCACTTGGCTATCATGATTTGTCCATTCAGTTATGAAGTATTCAGTGTCATTTATGTCTTTTCAAGTTCATTCTGCATGTCTGTAAATTATAATCCTTTATTAGTGTTGGCAATGAGCTGGAATTTCACTACTGCTTCAAAAATTATATGCCTGCACTTCCAACCTCTTCATATCAGTGCCAAATTTGGAAAATTAATTCTTCTTCTTTACACCAGCTGTGTCAGGAGACAATTTAACAAGTGGAAATGTGGGGAGAAGATTACAGAAAACAGGAAAATGGAGAATTGCGATTGAAATTAATTTGTCAGTCTTGGAAGGGTACACTTTTATAATGTCTACTGCATGCCAGGAATCATTAAAGATAATTCCAATTAAAGGTCTTAAACCAAGACAAAAAGCAGACGTATTCACCACTGTTTATTGCCTAAAACTAAATCTAAAAGGAAACTGAAATTCAGGGCCATATTTTCTACTAGACTGAGCAGAATGTGTAGGATATCAAGTGGCACCCATGAAAAATTATATCCCTAATGAAAAGATAATAGAAGGCTGCCTCCAAGGAGTCAGAAAGACCAGTTTCAACACTTAGCACTAGATCTGCACACATTATGTAACAGCAAGTCAGATAGTGCTCTTTCTAGGGCAGGTCAAACAGAACTCAAGGATCCTTCCACCTGACAAACCATAAAATACGCCCTACCATTTCACTTAATTCTTCTATATGAAGTCAATCAAATCTCCATAACCTCTCAAGAACTCTTTTTCAGTGTTCAACTTTACTGTTGGAAGGCAGAAACATGGATGATGAGAGGAGCATCTTTGTAAGGACAGCTGCTTTGCATGCAAACTTGGGGTTCGTATGCAGGCAATGCACGAAGCCAGCTAAATGGGAGAAATTCTCAGTTCTTATCAGACAATATTAAATCCCTGCTGATCTGAAGTTATACTGCCCTGTTTCTGAAGAGTATGAACCCTTATCTGTAGCTCATACCTATAACCCTCTTTGTCTTTCACTGGCAAGGACACCCTTTGTTGTTCTGACAGCATTGGATGGAGTGCTGCATAAGTTGATTAGACATCAGGCAGAATCAAAATTAAAGTATAAATTCTAGCTTTTATGTCTAATTTACCCCCCCCCCATTTTTTTTTTTACTTCTCTCTGCCCCTACTTTCAACATGTTTAGACACTTAATGTATGCTTACTGAACATGTTTAAGGTATGCTTAATGAGCATTCCAGGGTACAGGAATAAATTTTCTTTGTGACTAGACTTGGATTTTTTTTGCCTCCTATTTATACCTCTTCTTCTGACTGTTCACTATGGAAAGTTTCCAACCAAGCAAAAGTGATCTATGACAGTATATGGTATACTCTCATTATTTATTAGTCTAAGACCATGACCAGTAAAAAATTCATCAGTTTAATAGAAATATTTACTGTTACTCCTGGTTATAATAATTAGATAATCCCACTCCTTATCACTTGCATGAAATTTTTAAAGTGAAGTCTGAACAAGCACAACTTTGTCAGTTAATTTTACCTTAGGAAGGTTTGGAGAATAAGCATAGGTGGATCACAAGGTAACCCTTGGAGATTGTCAGCCTTCATTCCTTTCTGAATTAAAATAATTTTTTTAGACTATACTAAATATTTTAATATTGGTTTGACTGACTCATACTTTCTTCAGTATCTATTTTTATCAATTTTAATGAAAGGGTTACATTTTTCAAGTTTGAACACTCAAGGCTAGCCTGATAAATAGCTCTGGAAAGTTCATCTATCAGATTCGTAACTGAAAATAGAACTAGTTTGGAAGAAAATTTTAGCTGAGTGCCTTAGAGGGACTAAATGTTTGTGTGGTTGGGTTGGGTTTGTTGGGTTTTTTTAAATCTTATCTTTGATGCACTTTCCTTCTGAGAATTTTAAGTAGCCTTGTGTACACAAATGCTTGATTACATGTTGCTGCCTCTCATTTACTGCAGATAACCTGCAGATTTGTAACAAAAATCGGGACAGCAGTAAGAGGCCAAAGCTCCTCGCAAATTAAACACTGGAAAATGTGAGGAAAAAAAATAAAGGTGATTGCCAAAAAAATTAAGACTTGGATAAGAAACCTGGAGATAGTCCACTCCAAAAACTCAGAGGAGATCCTTGGGCTTTAAAATTTGGAAAGAGGGTTTTATAATTATTTTATCCCACTACAGAGGTCAAGAATGGTAAATGAGGGTAAATGGGCAGAGATAGAGCCAAACCTCAGAAAAATGGTGGAATCAATTTTTATTTGTAATGTATTTTATATGCTTAATAGACTTTTATAGACTGTAAAAATCATCAGCCCTTTAGACGTAGATTTTGCTCAATGAATTTGAAGGAATGAGTTAATGCATGACATGACAGGATCAGGCTGGGAGCATTATAATCAACATAACAATTTTTTAAGAAGGGTTTAAGTGGATTTAATAATCCAAACAGCCCTGAAATTACAAAATCATCCCAAAATATAATACAGATTCCAACAAAATTCATTCTCTGCCACTGAGTGCTCCCTTCCCCTCTTCCTCAAGTCATAAAAGAATTTAACCAGAGCATTTTATAGAAGAACTAAAAATGCAGGTTTCCTTGGGCGATACCAGACCAATTTTGAAGACTATTTCTTGTTCAGTGCTATAACAAAAGACCGTGTGACACCATAAGTTTATTTATAAGCTCTTCTTGTCATTACTATAGTATACTGTATTACACATTCGTCTCGTAATGTGTAATACAGTGCCTCAAAAACCACCCTAATGCAGCCAAGTAGAATATGATATATTATTCAGACAAAAAAAAAAAGCCTCTAGCCCATAGACACTCCTCTTTGGTCTTTGCAGTCCTTGGCAAAATAAAATTGGATGCTTCTGATGAGATAAGAAGATGGAAATAACACTGTTAATGGCCACTGATGAATGAAATGAGACTCTGATTGTGATTACATGTTCCTACAGCTGATGTATAAGTTAGGTTGTGCTACTTTCCTTAACAGACAGAAAAAGACTGTGTTGTCTACAGCTGCTACTTAGTACTGGGTGTACTAAAAGTTTTGTACATGTTTTCCATTTCAATGGTTTGAATACTGATGTTCTTTCACCATTTTAGATCTTCCTTTTGCTGATACATATCTACTCATCTGTCTTCATCTCATTATTATTTTTGCCTTTGACTGAAGTACTTAATTTTCTATAGCTGCAGTGTTTTCTGTTTCTTTGTCAGTTACCTATAGCCTTGACAATTTTAGTATATCTCCATTTCTCTGGTGTCTCCACCATTTTTAACAGGCTTCACTCTGCTTTCTCTCTTAGCTAAGAAACAAGCCTTGGGAAGTGGCATGTTTACCATGTTAAAGGAAGGAGTATAGGTTTCCTTTTGGCTTTGGTTTTCCCAAATGTTTATAAACTCTGGCTACAGGTAGATAAAACTGTACAGCTCAGAGCTACGATCTCATCCTTCCCTTTTATTTCCCTTTCTTTTAGATATTTGTCATAACTGCAATGCTAACTGTTATTAGCTAAAACAATGATCTTGTATGCTTTGCATTTACTAAAATTGTCTTAATTCCAAATAGGCTTGATTATAGCAATGTGGAACAAAAATCTACTTCTTTTTACCATAAATCAGCTTCTGAAATCAAAGGTTTGAACCTTCTGTTCAAACTTCATAAACACTGCATCTTGACAGAAATCACTTTGGAACATATGGAACTCACATTCCTAAAAAATTCTGAGAAAGTGATGGCAGTTCCCCAGGGTTAAATAAACAAGGTTACATCTTGACAATAAGGCATTTTCCCCCACAGTGTTTGGGCTCTATAAAAATATGTGAGATCTCATCCAATCCTCTATCCTAACACTAATCACTTGTTTCCATTTGTAGTTTAGGTTTTGTTTTTTCTGTCATCAGTTTCAGTGAACGCAATGTCGGAATGTTTATCATAACCTCACTGAGGGGGAGAATCAGAAAGTCCCAAAAAAATGGCTTCTGGAAGTCAGAAATATGTAGAAGGAAAAAGAGGACTTTCAGCATGCTCTGAGTTTGTAAAATTTTGCTTCCATACATACCTCATAATTCTCTCTGCCATTACTGGAAACCTACTGGCTTTGCAGATTACAGTACCTTTGTTGATCTTTTGGTCTGATCCAGTCTCCTAAGTTAATTTTCCGTCCTCAGAACTATCAAAGATGAGACTAACAGGATCCAGTGTAGGTAGACAAAGGCATTTCGGACAAAAATGCTTTCACATTAAACAAGTGTGTTCTTATAGTAGGTGGTGAGTTCTTTAGGGCTGGTGTTTAATTTGGCACAAATTGGCAATTATCATCATTGCAAACTTCTTTAGTGTTTTGAGGTGTGTGCTTGTTACAATAATCTTATCATCAAAAAAAGAATGAATTTTCAACTCAAGTGAATATTTCTGAAATTTTTCATCTAGAAACAGGGAAACAGATATAAAGCTTATAGCTAGCCATGTAGAAAAGCATTATTCACTTTCCATTATTGTTTGTTATTTGATAAAGTAGCTACTCAGCATTTGAGGGTCTTAAAATCTATCATCTCCATGAAACTTTGCTATCAATTCTACAGCTCTTACACAAGCCTGTAAATATTAATTTCTTCTACCACAGGTAAGTCATTACTGTGTTTCTGAGTTCAATCTTTCCTCTGTTCAAAATTTAAGCCATTCCAGAAGTTTCTTTGTTACTGCATGGAAGCCAGACACAAGTCTGAGAAAAACAGAACACGTGTATAATATCTGGTTTTGATGCTTTGTCTTCTGGTTACTTCAACTCATCTTCCCTCTGTTTTGTTTTGTTCATTGTGTTTTGAGGATAGTGAAAAAAAAATAACATCCATAAACTTGCATTTGTTCCCTTTTACTAACATGTTAAAAAAAAAATCTTCATTAATTTCTACTGTGCACCCCAGTAGGGGAAAGAGATGCATTTCTGTGTTCACCAGAAAAAGTTAATGAGACTCATTAGTTAATTCCATTTTGGTTTAGTTATGGGGATAAATGCCAATTGACTTCCTCATCTTCAACAACTTTATAGTAGCATATATGCTCAGAATTAATGTTTTTGGAATTTGTAAGCATCTTAAACACAAAAGCAAAAAGAATTTCCAATATAACGTAGGAGGCATTGACCTTTTAATAGTTCCTTTTCATAAAACTAATGTACAGAAGGAATTTTTCATTGGCTACCACAATGCTCTGTGAAAGATATTAAAGTTCCAGTGACAAACCAAATATGAACATCATAATACAAGGTATGTGGCAAGGGAACAAAGAAATTGTCCCTGAAAGTGAAACTTAACTTTCTCAGGAGAAGTATACAATTTTATTACTAGTGGTGTCCAAATGGCCCATTTACTTAGATTGCTTTCTCTGTTTACAGAATAGTTAATTTCTTCTTGGTGAGCAGGTCTGTAACGTGCTCCCCAGCACAATTAGTATCTATACAGCAGATTATTTCTTTTTTAATCTGCTAATAGATATGCCTCTGTGAATTGGGGTATTTTGGAAGAAGGCATTTTGAGGTTTTCAATCCAGTCTTCTTCTATTGTCTTCTTGAATACTTCCTTTTCTTAAACAAAATTGCTTATTCTATGAATATAGAAGTAAGTCTTTTCATAGAATTCCTCTGTAACTACATGTTTATGAATATTCTTTTCAGTTTGGAAAATGTTAAAGGAAAAATAAAGGTTGTAATTTTCCATGCATCACATGACAGTTCAATAAATTCTATCCTAATTTAAATTCTTTTGCCTCTAGGAATAAAGAAATGTTTATAAGAGCATTAAAGAACACTCTAATGTTTTAAGAAAGATTAAAGAACTCTGATGTAAAATGTAACCTGCCTTTCAATAGAGAAATAAACATTATAAAGCTGTCTAGCCTTTTCTCCTTTATTGAAAATTAATATGAAAATTATATTCTTCTGGAAAAAAATACCATACAGCAGAGCAATTAACAGGAGCTTTTGATTGTGAGCATAGAATGTATTTAGCATGATCCAAGCACTTGTTTGCTCTCATTCATTAAGTTCGTAGAACCATAGAAGTGAGAAGGCTGGAAAGTGGCTCTGTGAGTGCTTCTGCCAACTCCCCCAGTATCCTTGGGCAGATCCCATCTGGCCCCATAGGCCTGTGAGTGTCTAAGGTGTGCAGCAGGTCTCTAACCCTTTCCTCCCGTGTCAGGGGGGCTTTATTCTGCTCTCCATCTCTGTTTTCCACCTCACAGGCCTGGGAACCTGGAGAAAAGTGGTCTTGCCATTAAAGATTGAAGCCAAGAAGATATCTGCATTTTCCTCATCCTTTGTCATTATGTTTCCCCACACTCAGTCAAGGATGCAGATTCTCCTCAGCTCTCCTTTTATTGCAGATGAGTTTATATTAACATTTTTTGTTGTTGTTGACAGCAGTAACCAGATAAAAGTTCTAGTTGGGCTTTTACACTTCTAATTTTCTCCCTGTATAATCTCATGACATCCTTGCAGTCCTTCCAAGTTTTCAGTTCCTTCTTCCAAAGATTGTGCACCCCCTTTTTTTATTCTGAATTTGAGAAAAAACTCTCTCTTCAGGCCAGTCTTCTTCCCTGATGACACATCTTTGGGCACAGGGGGACAGACTGCTCCTGTACCTTTAAAATTTCCTTCTTGAAGAATGCCCAGCCTTCCTGGACTCCTTTGCCCTTCAGGACTACCTCCTGAGACTGTTTTAAAATAATTAGTTATCTACTGCTCTTTTCTCTTATTTGATTAATGCCCTACTTTTTTATGAAAAGATGTTTCTTACAAAAAAAAAAAGTAAAGCCTGGCGTTCACTGAGTTATTTTAGTTTTGAAACAGTATGATGTGCAATAAATTATTGGATCACTGTTTGAAAATTGTAGAATAGCAACAGTTAAGAAAAAAAGATTCTAAAACTTAGTATTTTCATCTCTATCCTTTATCAGTGATTTTTTTCTTCAGATTCATTTCACATCCTATCATAGGCATCTCAGCAACACATCACCTCTAGTTTTATCTAGCTCCTGAAAGTGACTAAATTTCCTTTTAGCTTTTTTTAAAGAATGAAGACCACTGAAGACAGAGATTAATTTGCTGATCTTGAATCTTGTGCTGTTTAGAAAACCTTACATTATAAATACTAAACATGAGGTAATATTCTCTTACAGGATGAGAAGTTTCTAACATTTGCCTTCCTTTCTGTGGCAAACATGGGAGGGAAAAAAGCTTTGATTTTACTCATATATTTCTTAGCTCTTTACAATTTCATACTTCATTTAGGTTTTTGTCCAAAGCTGAAGAAACCAAAGTAATAAAGTAAAATGTGGCTTCATACTAGCAAGAGGTGCCATATATTTCTGTTCATTCAATGAATGCATTTGGGACTTCAGAAAGCCTTTCCTCACTACGTAATTAAGATGTGTAAGAGGTCACTAAGAATATTTATTTTAGTATCTACCTACTAAAGAAATGTGTAATTTCAGCTTCTCTTCTTTGTATGTCTGAGCAGAAAAATAAAGGAATGCCTATCTCATTTTTTGTTTAAAATAGCTACCAAACAGTACTCATTAGGATATTACAGAGTAACAAGAGTAATTATTTGGTTCTTGTCAAAGGCATTTTATCCCTTAAAAAACATCCCTGGAGAAGCAATAACTCACTTTCTTAGGAAAGGCTGCTGTTACTAAATGAAATTCTATACTAAACTATTTTTTTATGCCTTTGTATAAGCTGCTTTTTGTTAATTCCCTTTGAAGCTAAGAGAACATAGTGTTAATTTGCAAGATGTAAGATAAATTATTCAAAAGTTCAAATACACAAAAATACAACATTATACATACAGATTAAGTTTCCTAGTGTTAATATTGTCATTTACCAATGACAATCATTCATCTCCTGTATGATGTTATGATAAAAAGTAAAAAAAAAAGCATGTTTTCCTTGCAGACACACAGAACACATCCATGTTGTTAATGAATATGCTTAAGATAAGAAAGATGATGCTATTAAAGTTCAAGTTATTCTGTGGAATAACAGCCACTGAAGAGAAAATTTCAGTTTCCACTATCACTCTTCATCTCCTTCCTAGCTAAAAGTAATCAGACCATTGTGAGCATTCTTGTCCTGAAAGTTAATTGTTATCTCTTGTGTCTGTCTTGCATGCCCAGTGCCATCTGCACTGACTCTTCCAACTTCTGCTATCTTGCAATTAAGGAAAGTCACTCATACAAGCAATATGTCTCTGAGAAATGAAGTCTGAAAGGTACAGCTTTTCAAAGAAACTAAAAGAGGGTGGAGGAAGGTGGGGAAAAAAAAGCAGATGAGGAACTTCCTTTACTCTTCCAATTTTTCCAGTGCAACTTCTACACACCAGCAAAATCTCACAATTTTTACTCCCTTTTGGTATTTATGAATTGTTCTTGTAACTAGAGAAGAATGGCATTCCTTATTGAGACAAATAAGATGCAATTGAGCCTAATTAGATTAACAGAATTAAACAGATTGAGATAGAAAAGAAAGGCCTTTACCTCTTTATAGTCAAAACAATGTTAGTGTTAGGGTCTGTCTTCATTACTTTGGGCTTAGAATACAGGGATATGGGGGTTTTTTGCAGTTAAGAAATGAATTAGATAGAAAGACATTTTTTGTTTGTGGTGGATTATTTTGCAGGCAGGCTAGTTTAATGTGTTACCAAAAATATCTGAAACATATTGTGATAGCTCAATCAAAGCATCATAGAATGATAGAATATGCTGCGTTGGAAGAGGATCATTACGTTCAGTTCCTGGCCCTACACAGGACACCCCAAAAATCACACCATTTGCCTCAATGCATTGTCTAAATTCTTCATGTATTCAAACAGGCTTGGTGCTCTGCCCACTTCTCTGTGGAGCCTGTTCCTGTCCAATCACTTTCTGGATGAAAAACTTTCTCCTGATATCTAACCTAAGCAAGCTTTGGTCTAATAAAGCCATAATAGTAATATTGTTTTTCTAGAAATAATTTTAATCTGAGACCATAACCTTGACTTCTCATTTTCCTCTATATAATTAGTTTAGAAGGAAATAAGATAAGAAGGAAGTTGATTTTTTTTAAAATATACATTACAAAGAGCAAGTTAGACATATTTAAATCAGATGTGTTCCCCAGTAACCTAATGAAATCTAATCTCTAGCATTTCTAACAACCCCAGGATCATTAGGAGTTACATTTCTGAATTAAAAAATACAAGTTGAGAATTATTTCAAGTGACTGGGATGAAAGGTGATGTACCTGGACTGCAAAAGATCTGAGAAATTCCAGCCTAACTGTTTTAGTTTAACTTCCCAGAAGGAAACAGAAAATAATCTATTTGTAGAAGTACTCAGGAAACAAAGCATTGTCATCGTATATTTGACCAAAATATATTGAGTCAATAGCAACTTTTACCATACACATATGCAATTGTTGTAGGTGAGAGTGAGAATGACCTGGAGCTCTGTAAGGCTTTGATATTGCCTCAAAATAGTGTTTTTATGAGCAATCTCAGCACCTACAACCTAGGAAATACTAGTACAAGAGTTTTCCCAACAGGTGCTGTTATCATCAAGAAATTATCAGTGAATCTTTGTCTGACTGAAAGGAGATATACAGTCAATTTCTACCAGAAGTATTTTGAGTCTGATGGTACCCATTCACCACCTAAGCTTTAAGATGAACATAATATAACCCCTTTTATGATATAATGAGGTAAACAGACAAGGAAGTCAGCCAGGCTGGATGTGGCTTGGGGCCTGTGGGAGGTCTGTCCATGCTGTGGCTACTGTAATCCTTCTCCACCTGCCGTGGCAGGGGAATAAAACATAGCATCTCATCTGCTGAGGAGACAAGGCTGTTGCATGCTAAGAGTTCACAGGTAGGCTAAGATAGCTGGGGAGCTTGACTTTTATTGAGGGATTGGAGCAAATCCTCCAGAAGATACCTATTTAGGAGGGAAGGCTGGAATGACAAGGGATGGAGATAACTGGGAGGACTGAGAACCTGACTAGTAGCAGTAGAAGATGCATTGGCAAGAAGGTACAGGGAGCTGTGACAGAAAATGAGGTGTGGTGTAATCAAAACAGAGAAGGGCAGTTTAAGCTAAAAATATTAAATAAAACCCCAAGAATTTCCAGGAGGAAGAACAGGGGTATTAACTTTGCAAATTACACTAAGCAGGCAAAACTGCAAACACTCAGCAGGACAGAATTAATGCACAGCATTGTCTTGATAAACTGAAGAAAGGATCTGAAGAAATTAAATAGGAATGCACTGTGTGTGAATAAGAAAAATTAATAGCTTAAGCACAAATGATCTAGAGGAGGGCTGGGATGGTGATCAGGGTGTTGGGGTCTATAGAGCCTGGGTTATTTACCCTAGGGAATAGAATGCTCTAGGGAAGCCTTATAGCAGCCTCCCAGTGCTTAAAAGGGGACTACAGAAAAGATGGAGAGGCTCATTATCGGGGAGTGTAGTGAAAGGACAAGTGAAAACAGATTTAAACTCAAAGAGGGTAGGTTTAGAACAGATATTGGGGAGATATTAATTTAGTGAGACACAGGATCAAGTTTCCCAGAGAAGCTGTGGATGCCCCATTCTTGGGAGTGTTCAAGGCCAGATTGGATAGGACTTTGAGTAATTTATCTAGTGCAAGGAGCTAGATGGTGTTTTCTTTTTCCTTCTAAGCATTCTATGATTCTAATACAGAATTACAAGACATAGCAGTTTTGCATTTATAATTAAGTTTATTTATTATTCATGTGATATAAATATTCTGCTTCATTAAAAGAAGTATGTTTGTTTTAACCACAAAATATCTATGCATTTACAGGCCCACCTCCATTTTTGACCTGAAAAAACATCAGATATGGTTAGTTTAGAAAAAAAAGAAGATTGTAGAAAGACAGGAGTCTTCAACTACATGAAATGTTGCCTTAAAATAGAAGGAAATTAAGTTGCTCTATGTTCACTGAGTGTAGAACAAGGAAGGATGTATTTAAACTGCAGCATCCTTCTGTTAAATGTGAGTAAGACATTTTTTATTATGAAAGCAAGTGAGAATAAGAGTTGACTCTTAGAAGGATCAGTAATATTCTATTTGGAGATTTGCAGCTATGGATTAAACTGGCATCTTCCAGAAATGCTTTTGTTATCTGTTTTAGGATTTTTCCTTGACAGTGACCTCTGAAAACCCCTTTCAGAATTCCAGCCTTTGACTTCCTAATGATGTATCTAAAAGAACTTCGCAAACTGAACCTTATAGAGAAGTAGTTGCTTATTAAATTATTGGCTTGGCTGAGCAGCGTGTATACAGTGTTTTCTGTGGATTCTATCACTGTGAGGTTAATTTTCAAAGTGGTCTGTTTTACATTACCAAGTTTTCCCTCACAAGCATTTTCTATTGTTTGGCCTATGGGGGCTGTAACATAGAATTAGCTTTTACAATTTTTTTGCAGTCTAATTGGACTGTAATAACATTCCCTCAAGAAATGGAGAAGATGAACAAACTGCACATGAAATGTTCCTCTACAGTCAAAACTGATCTAGACTGTCTTATTTTCAGTCATCAATACACAGTTGGTTAGTTACACCCAGAGTTTCACCACCTTAAGGCTTAATTTTTTCTTTAGTCAGTATTTGGAACAGATTTTTTTCCTGCTGATCTTTTGATGATGACAATATTAACAAAAGACAGCTGAGACAAAGAGGGGCATCATGCATGATCTCTGTGAAATTATGTGTCTTCAGAACAAACACAGAAATGAACTTGCACTGCTTACTGGAGGAATTAATGAGATTCATTAGGCAGGCTGGTGTCTGATTCCATCTACCATTATTTGATACCAAGTGTTTCTATAGCCCTGTTTTCACTTCCAGTTCACTTACACAGGTTCAAGTGAGTGCACTAACACCCCTCTGTTTATGGATACAGGGTCTCTGAGTGCAGTCTCTTCGTTTGACACACACAGATTTAAAACCGTACATGGATGCAATACTTCTGCAACTACATGTTATGAATATTTTAACACTTATGTCATTACAGTAGTGTTGATGTTTACTTTTTTGCTTATATTTGCTTGACTCTCCTAAGACTGCATCACTTCCTTTTGAGGAGGATTTTGTTCCTTAAATTTATGAAATCTAGGAAAAAAGTGCCTACCATCTCCTAATAGCTGTTTCTTCATGCAGAGCCAATTAAATATTCTGACAAAAATTACATATTACAAACATTGAAACCATCTAATAGGAAGGATGTTGAACCTTGTTTCAGAGCAGTTGCTATTCTCAGAAATGTATAAATTAAATTATATAATTTAATGTCATTATAGAAATGCAGTTATTAAACATATCTTTGCTAACTGTGAAAAAGGAATGGTATAAGTTTTATTCATTAACATTAATCAAATGATAAGAAAGCTTGAATATGCAGGTGAAAAGCAGAAAATTTAGGTAGAGATAGTGTTTTTTGAAATCAAGAGCTCACAGAGTTTTAAAATTTAATAGCTGTAGCTGACAGCTATGACTTTTAACGAAATAAACCTCTTTTGTATCTTTCCAGGACATGTAATCTGAAAAAAATTTCCTTTCTATTGAATCCTCAATCAGAGTAAGACTGAAGTTTGCCTATAGCACTTAGTCAAAAACCTATGACAGCACCCAGCTTTATGAAGACAGTCACTGTGCAGTTTTTAACCTTGTCCTATTTTTATTAAACATGTTTATTAAACATAAGCAATGTTAAACATCTAAAGAAAAAGAAACACCCGCCTATATCGGGATCTTGTTGTAGGCCCAGTTCCCTTGAAAAAGGCAAGCATCATCCCAGCACTACAGACTGAAGCATCATACTTAGACATTCTTGAAGGCTTTAGCTCAAAATGAGAGAAGAAAATTAAAAGGTCTTTGGTTGCACTGCAAAATTTTTATGAGATCCCAGCTGCATAATTCTAGCTTGTCAATAAAATCATACAACTTTAAGAAAGCAGAGTCAGTTTTGTACCTCATGGCTTAGTATCATGTATAAGATTTGATTGCGAGCTACCAAGATATAATTTAGATTAAATAGAAATTGTTCCTGTTAGCTAAAATAATTCATTTCCTCTAAATGCAGAGCAAAGACAACCACTGTCACAGCATATTGCTAGCAGCAATTCTAGGGGGAAAAATATCTTTTAACCACTTTTTCAAGAAAATCTGTTAGAATATGGCAGTTGTTAAAAAGAAAAGTAAACCAGAGAATGAATCCATAAATTCTATGAAAAATGGGATATTAAATATAAACTGTCCACGTATCATTGTCGAAAAAAGGAACCAATGTAGCTGTAGGGGTAACTGAGGTTTTTATTTCCCAAAAAATGCCCTGGGCTAGTCTGTACCAGGAATAGTTTTGCTCAAAACTCTTGTACCCTGTGTAAGCCTCACTGTATGTCTGCAACTTGGAGGGACAAAAACTAATGCTTAAATACAGTGATCATCATCTCTAACTTCATACCGCCACAACCAGAGAAACTTTCAGTAATTCCCATGTCCCCAACATGCAATGAATTTCTGTTGAATGAGTTAATGCTTCCAATGATACAAAACGGTTGGACATGATGATTTTTGAGTCAAAGAATGACCACCTCTGCTATTGCAAATGTATTGCTTGTGACAACAACTGCCTCTTGACATCTGCTGTTTACTTTCATGTTTTGTGAGAAAACAATCTTCTCTGCCTCCTCCTAATTTAAGATGAAGTACAAAAGAAATAGTAGCCTGTTGGATTCCTCCTTTTTAATAAGTGAAACTCCACAGAACAAAAATACAGCTGCCACAAATGAATAAATATTATAAATGTCTCCACATTCATGAATATCAATAGCTGACTTTGAGATTGCAGTGATGAGAGAGTTTAGAGGACTCATTAAACCAGATTAAAACTTTAAACAGCAATGGTCTAGACTGATATTCATTAACATACTTTGGGCTAATGCCTGGCTCTTACCCAGTAAGATCTTAACAGCTAACTAAGATTGTTGTGACTATACAGTAGCACAGAGGCCGTGCTAGATAGTGAGCACTGGTGGATGAGGAATTTAGAGCACCTCGGTTGCTGAGGTCAAACTGACCAGGCTTCACAGCTATTCCAAAAGCAAAGTCAGAGCTGAATGTCTTCTTTTTATGCATCCCTCCTTGCTTACGTCTGGTGTTTTTCCTGGTTGCTTTCCCCCCTCCAAAAGGAGGCTCTCATGTGCTCCTGGTGCTGCTCATCTCATTTCTGGTTTTGTGAGCTGTCCTTCTTGTGTGTTCAGCAAAATGCCCTCCTCATTTTCAGGCCCTTGTGCTTATTTTGTAGTCTATTCTTGATCTTGAAAATTGTGCTTTTTGTAGTAACACAATGTTTTCCTGTGCCATCTGAGTGCAACTGTGCAAGTCTTTGCCTTCTTTGGAGGTCATATCACCCACACATTTATGCAAAGTGCTTGTATGTTGTGCCTGGCCATGCAATCTCAGTATTACAAAATATGTTGGTATTATCGTATGCTTATGTTTGGGTTGGTTCAAGACCAGCTGATATTGATTCTGCTCAGGTTAATGCACTTCTCAGGTGTAGCAATTACAGGCCTCTCTTTTGACTACACAGCTGTAAAAATTGATTATTGGACAGAGGTTTATTTGCTGCTTAAAGAAAAATTATTCAGTGTGGGCACTTGCATTTATGCTGTTTTTGAACAGCAGAAAAGCTCCTTTAGCAACTTAGAACCCACATATTTTATCCACAATAAATTAATTGAATAACAGTGTAGTGAGAAAGAAATACTGGAATATCAGTCCATAGTCTTTAATGCCACTGAGTTCATAAAATTCCAATTCATAAAGACTGATGATACTGAGTAAAATAATGATCTGGAAGTATCTGGTGAACAAAATTATGTCTTCACAGAGTAACAATATATTTGGAACAAAACACATCACAGGCTCAATCCCACATGCAGCACTTGCATCAGAAATAGGAACTGTGGCCTACTAAATCCGTAATAGAATTCTACTAATTCACAGGGTTTTATCTACCCAAATGGTTTCTGTATCCAACAGGTCAAACCAATGCCCCCTTGATTTGGGTAAAGTGTTCAGAGTGATGTTTTTAAGAAGACTATACAGTACTAATCTCAAAACTACCAGAAATATTAGGATTACATTTTTGGCAGGGAGAATTTCTTTTAATAATGCCATCTACAGCCTGCTAACTTTTCTGAAGTACTGTCCAATGATGTGAGAATAGGATGGATGCACTTTTAGATTCAGTATCTGGGTCATCTATGAAACACTTCTCTTACTTTCTCTGAGAGTGTTTTCTTTGGCTCATTTGGCCACATTTCTTCCAGGGAAATTCTCCCCAACTTTACAAATTTTGTGGTTCATTTCACATTTGATGAAATCTGTCTAGGTAGGAAAAAAAGATTCACATTTCCCATTACTGAGAAACACTTCAGTTTTTTGCCAAAAAGTTTAATTGCATAGTCATGAAGGTTAAAATACAGAACCAAGTTTATTGTTTCATTATGAAATTTAAGACTCTCAAGGAACCTGTATCAGTGTTTTTTAAGTAGATTATGGCTTCCACATCCCTCCTGCAAGTAGTCTCTAAAGGGAAATAGATATTTATGTTCCCATAATAACAGTGCAGAACTCATGGAAATATCTGAGATCTAATAGCTTAATTCAGATCTATTCAGACTACCTAGCCTGAATATCCATCTGTGGGATTCTGTCTCCAATAGTATGTAGTCCTGACATGGCATGACAAGTCACCTCATCCCCACTTATAAAGTCAATGTAGTCCTGACTCCACATCTGGTTTTGAAAATGGCCTTCAGTCTATTCTTGTCAGACAGAGCTGCCTGATGCAAAATGGTTCACTAATAGCCCAGACAAAGGCAAAATTTTATTCACTAGAGTGGTTTTTATCCTTCATTTTTGCTGCACGGTCTTAGCACACACAGGTGCACATTTCAGGGAAACAAAAAATAATTAAGACAGTCTGTGCAGCAAACATAGGTTTATTAGCCTGGAGCCATTTCTGATATTTCCCACGTGCACTAAAACTATTTAACTGTACATTGATTATCAAGGACAAAGTTAGAGGACATCTATATTTAAAATACTACCAAACACTTTGATTTCTGTCTTTCTGTTTCATGTTGATTAGACTGCTAAGGCAGGCTGCAGCTTTTTATGGAATCTAGAGGATGTCTATCAAATAAAAGGTGTTTTATCAGCTTCCTGTGTGAAAAGAACATAAATGGGAACATTAGATTTAAAATAGTAAAAAAAAGAGACAACAAGAAACTGCTCATATCTAACCCTTTGCTATCGCCCTCCATCTTTGAATACACTAATATTTCAGATACAAAGAATACCTTTTATTGCCTTTACCACAAGACATGAAACAAATTTTGAGTCCTTATGTAGAAATAGTTAGGCTGACTCCAGCAGAGCTTAGATACACTCTGCTTTGATGTGTAAGGTGATATGAATATAGCTAACATTGAATCCGAATTAGTATATTTGGCTGCAGAGTAAAATATTTGTGATAACACTGTTGGCTGAAAGATACTGCCAAATCTTTTGGATTCCCACCAAGGACATTTTCAATAATTTTTGATAAGAGATTCCATGCCAATACTGATATTCCAAAAAAAATTAGGTTTTTCTGGCATAATATTAGATATGCCCAATTAACAGGAGATTGTTTTTATCATCACTGTCTTATGGCACTATCAGCACGTAGAAGAGAGAAAAAGAAGGGGAAGAGCTGTAGTGTTATTAAGGAGAACTGGATTTTTTATGAAGGGAGAAGGCATTCTGCTTCGGACTAGCTTTTCTCTGGTCCCAAGGTCCGAACATGGATTAATCACCGGAGTGCATCAGGTGTGTATTGTGTGCACATTTTTCAGTGTAGTTTCACCCAAAAGAAATACAGTTCATATGCTCTGAGGCTATTCTGTAGCTGGGTTCAATCAGGTCTGTTTCAAAACTGCACCCTTGATTCTCACTAAAGCACTAATGTACACATTACACTGTTTTAGTTTATAAAAGAGGATTCAGTTTCAGTTGTCCCTAAACACAGCATACAGACAATTTATCCAAACAAAGACTCCCTTTGCTTATCTTGCTAAGTGCTGTACGCTGAATTGGAGGGATCATCTTTGTAGCTGATAAACCAGTATAATCTGGGAGCAATATCCATAGTTATGATGACAGGCTAGAAAGCTCTTCAATTTCAATCTTCCACTGCAGCTTCTACTTACTCTGGAAGAAACTTGCCATAGTAGCACTCAATCTCTTTTTTACTCAATGGCTAAAATACTGAAGAGGGTAAGCAAACCTGCTATCCACAATTATAGCTTCTTCATGCTGGCTGATTTGGCAATAATGAGGTGTTTTCGACATTATGAGTCTTTAACAGATGAGGTCTTTCAGCTAGTACTAAATTAACCCACAGCATTCATAAGAATTGGTTTTACTCTCACAGATTACCTCTGGAAAATTCAGGACTAATTCTTGCACTCCTTGACAACTAAAAAGAAGGGGATAAAAATTATTAAATATGAACCTTGTGTTCAGTTATCTGCCTATCAGGCTGGTATTGGAATAGAGGAAGCCTAAAAGCTCATTTAGTTACTTATTAAGGGTTTGTTTTTCAGTGCATGTTACTAATCTAACCCCACCTCTTTTCACTTTAAATCTTTGTTTAATATAACAATTATAGAAAGATGTATTTGTGTTTTCGATTTGTAGTTTGGCTTGATTAAAACTGGACTTTTTACAAAAACAGTTAGTGATCAAGGAGAATGGCTTCAAAGTAAAAAAAAAAGACAGGTTTCGGTTAGATATTAGGAAGAAATTCTTTACTCTGTGGGTAGTGAGACACTGGAGCAGATTTTCCAGGGAAATTTTGAATGCCCCATCCCTGGAAGTGTTAAAGACAGGTTGGATGAGGCTTTAAGCAGCCCGGTCTAATGGGAGGTGTCCCTGAATATGGCAGGGGGATTGGAACTATATCATCTTTAAGGTCTTTTCCAACCCAAATGATTCCATGATTCTATGATTTGTTTAAGGAAACAAGGTGGGGTTAAAAATTCTTTTTTAATATTTATACTGTTAATGACAGCGCGATTGTATTCTGCTGAACTGGAGCTCTGTGCAGGAGTGACCTTATCCAGAGTAATTTCACATTTTTAAACAGTTACCCATCTTACTCTCTAAGAACTAGTAATTTGACTCCTGCAGTTCTCATTCATTTGCGTAGAAGTGAAAGTTAAATTCATACAAAGAGTTTTGGGTGGAGTCCACTTGGATTTCAGCAGTGGTAAAGGGAGAAATTTCGGAGTAAAATGCTAGTTGCCATTAAAAACAGAATTTCACTGCAGATTATGGTGAACAAAAATCCCTTCAAAATATTACCTGATTCTATTTTTCTTTATAACTTGAAATCAGAGTTACCGGCCACAGTAGTTATATCAACTGGTTTATATTAATTGCTTATGTATTTTGTAAAGGATGAATTATGAGGCAACCTTTCCTTTATCTGCCATGGAAGGGTAGACAGAGTCTGACACTTTCAGTGCTAATGAAACAATAACACTAGAGTGAATGCAGATGCAGTCAGAAAGAACTTCAGATTAGCTTCTATATCTTATCTATAAATGTGCATTTAACTTAACTCACTGGGAAAAGAGAAACATATTGAGTATGGAAAAAATTAACATGAGATGATGTGACTCTCAGTTCTGGACTTGATTATGAGTTTCATTGTCATCAAATACTCTCTTTCACAGTCAAGAGAGGTGGCTCTTAAGCTCTGTAATGCATTTATCTGGTTGTATGGAACAGAAACTGCTTAATAAGGTGCTACCATACACTTTACAGTTACAGACTACATGGAGGTTACATCTTGACATCTTGTCATTTGCCCATTTAGAGGCAGAAGAAATAGTAGAGGAGATGGGTAAAGGAGGGGCAGATCCTCTTCTGTGTGAACTATGTGTCCTGCCCAGCACTGCACCAAACATTTCTGTTCCTCTTCTCCTTCACCATCACATTAAAAGGAAGGGGGACCACCAGAAGTGTAATTTGGGATTATTAAATTGAAAAATTATCTTCTTCCTCAGCAAAGGAAGAGGGCTTCAAATAAGAAAGCAGTAAAAGTTTTGAAGACTGATCGCAAGAATAAAAATAGAACTTCAGAAGGCCGAGAATGATTACTCATTTCAGTTCCTTGGTCCTCTCTGACGAATATATTCATGATTTCAAGGAAAACATTTTTTTCTACTTTTCAATTTTTGATCAAGATCCATAGAATTTATAATTTTGTCTTGAACACATTCAACATCATGGTTTTTTTTTTTCCATCTTCCAACAAATGTATCTGTTGATACATTGTTTCCCAGCTGAAGCCATCAAAACTGCGAGTAGGTTATCTCTGCCATTACTCAAGGCTTAGGCATGTGTCACTGATCCAGCTGGCAAAAAACCCACTCTACCATGGCAATTCCATTTATCACTAAATAGCACTGAAACAGAGAATAATCAGGGGTTTTGGGTTGTAGGTATTTCATCTACTCCAACTGAGCAGCTTTGCCAATAACCATCAGGATATTTCGTGCCACCTGAGATTGTGCCTGGTTGTTTCTCTGTGCTACAACTGCCTATTGAAGAATTTCATTTTGTCTGTCAGAAGTTATAAAACTTTTAAAAACTTCAAAAGTATTTTGTCAGTGTTTTTAAAAAAAACTGTAGAGTTATGAGTCTAACTTTCAGGGGGATATGGACTCCTCTATTCACTTGATGTCTTAGAGAATACTGCAAATATATTTCCGCTCTTTTTTAATGTGTGTGAAGCTTCGCTTTTATTGCTAAATACATTTGCACGAAGACAGGATTTGTGTTGCATACTTTGTTCACTCCTGCTGCCGTTTTCTCTCTGAAAGTTGTAATCCACTGAATGTAAATCCCAGACTTCTCCACTGCTAATTGCGATATGGCAGAGAGGGGATTATAGCTCTGAGGGAGAAATAAGCAGCTGGAACAGATGAACGCTTACAAAACAAAAGTCATCTTTGCATGAAACGTATCACACCTTTGCTTTTCCATTTGCTTTTTTAAAGCAAGGTGAGGGGAATGCAAGTAGGGGAAAATGTGCATTTTGTCATGGAGAGAGGATATGATCGTAAACTGAAGGGTCTTATAGGCTTTAATAAAAAAGGATGTTTTGGTCCTGATGGCAAACACTGAGAAGGGTCAGAGAAGGTCCAGCACTTGAATGATATCTTAGCAGGGTTCAGGACACCAGCTTCTGTAGCCTAAGGCTTCAGACACAGTTCATCAGTCAGAATTGACTGAAATGTATTTCTTAAGTAATGTTCCAAGCTGTATTTGATAACTCCAGCCATTTCATCATTCTGCTTTCTTATACACAGAACACAAACATAGGTCAAAGGAACATGAACAGGAATACAAGATTTAAAAAACATCCACCTTCATATCTGCCAATCTATTATACAGTCCATGAAGAAGTGTTTCAAGGCTGTGACATGCCTGAATTTAATTTCATTTTGTGCAACAAGGAAAATGGTTTTTCATGTACTTTCTCACTGCATGCATTTCTCTGTTGTATAGAGAAAACAAAGGAAACTGAATCAAGGTGTCTTTCAGGACCCTATTTCAATAGAGAGTTCATCTGTAAATTTTTGACTCAGGTCAAAGCCAGGAGGTAAAATGAAAACACAGTTACCTCTTTCTGCTTAAAAACAATTACTATCTTCTTGTCCAGGGAGTTGCTTTACCCTTCACAGAATTTCAAGATATATGCTGTCATAAAATGAATTTCATTCATATGAATTGCAACTAACACCACCTTCTACAGGGGACTGCAGCAGATGTCCCTTGAAATATCATCTTTATTGTTCTTTTTAATGAAGCTTAGGATAAGTTTTTCTCTTCAATTCCCAGAGCTGATCAAATCAGAAGCTTGTATATCTGAATGTACTTGGATGAAGTCTACTTTTATCTTCCAAAAAGGAGGAGATTTTCAAGTTAGCAACCAAGTCCTGCAATGCCTTTTAGAGAAGGAAAATGGGAAGAGAGCAGGTGTTTGCTGCAGAGAGTAGCTTAGACCTCCCCCCTTTCTGCCGTCTCTTCCTTTTCTGTAAAAGACATGCAAAATTTCTTCCTCTTCGAATGCAAGGGAATCCCTCCTTCCTCTTTGAGAAGTGGGCTGTAAACAGGAATGATACAAAACCTTATTTGAGAAGCCTTCCTACTAGTGATAAATGACTGCCTTCCACATGCAGAGAAGTGCAATGCAAAATAAGGAGTCAGAATGGACAAAACACAAAATGTGCAAAGCAGAATTTGGAGTTGTCTGACAGAAGTGTCAGCAAATTAATGTAAGCTATAGTATTTTGCTTTCACTTAAAAGCTCAGACCTCGATTCACCTCTTGCCAGTGATGAGTTTGGCAAAAGATCTAAGAAATTCTGCACAATGGGTGCTTTTGGCTGTCAACAGCCTATTTTAGGAGACAGAAATATATGGAACATGAAAAATGACCCAACAGGACAATGGCCAAGAATCCGCCTGGCATGCCCCTTACACATAAATCTTCCAAAGTGTTGATGGCCATGATGGCCATTCTAAAGCTACATTTTGTGAGAGTTTTAGGAGATTCAATACGGATAAAGCCCAGAGGACCCAGTTCTATTTTACTTACTTTGGTTTATAATCATTGTTTTCTCTATTGTAATCTTTTAAGTAGAAAAAACTGTGGAGGAGCTTTGGTGTTGTATTCTCCGCTTGTTCAGCCCTCATTGCACACACTGTTAGTTCCTGAGCACTGCACTTACCCAGAAGTGACATAACCTAATTTGTGAACTCAGCCTGCAAACGAAAACTTGTCAGCTCTTAAATGTTATTAGCAAGAGTTTGACATCATTCAAAAGTGTTTACAAATCACTACAGTGTGTCCTTGCAACAAGACACAGAATTCTGTTTGCATTTTTAAAATCCCTAAAGAATGGGGCTCTTGTCCAACAATATGGTCCTCATGACTGCTGGAAAACAAATAATAAATATTAGAAAAACTTGCAAAACACAGATAAAGTCAAAAAAATCTTCTTTTTCCCTTGTTTTGCAGATGGGAAGGCACTAGCCCCTCCAGTGCTACCCCTGGCCTTTCCCAAACTCAGGCAAGATGCTGTTTTAGTTATCATTCCAGTGTGGTTTATCCCTTGTTTATTTTTCCCCATCATTTCGCAACAGTGCTTTTTGGCAGATGGAAATGACTCCGACAAAAAGCCAGGTGCATGCTCTGGCGGTTTTCCTGCTAAAAGGGATTTAGTCAGATGTTTCTTCCACCGGTGAATTGGCTGCCCAGTCTCAGCCAGCTCCTATGAATGTAATTATTATGCTCTATTTCAAAAAGCTGAAAAAAATTCAAGCTGGTTCTGTTAAAAAAACAGTCTGATACCATCACAATTTCTCTCTGTTTTCAGAACCTGCTTGTCCCACAATTTCTGTGACAACCAGTTTCATTTTCAGTTTGAGGGCATATCCTGACCTGGATTTCCACAAATCTACTTCAGATTTACACCAAATCTGAATCGACTTCAGATTTCCACAATAATCAGTGGCAGTCTTTAAATGATAAACAGGTATTTACATCTTTAACTCTGTTCGCAAATAGTCAAATTCCCTATTTTTTTCTATGAACAGATGAGTCATATTCAGACAGTAATGAGAAACTCTGTGCATAACTTCATCAGGAGCTCTGCTTCCTGGAGGGCAGGCTACCAGTATGTGGCTTCCATGTGATTTTTAGATTCTCAGGCTTTGAGATCTCATTTTTCTTTATGAGGAGCAAATGCATTTTCTCAAAAGGACAAATCAAAGTAAGATTTGTTACTTTCCCTGCATTTTTTTAGCCTGACGTGAAGAAGCCCATTAAGCAGCTTGAAAAGTTCAAAATGAACTAAAGTTCTATACTAAAATATTTTTTAGAAATCTGAGATAAATATGAGGCAAGTTCCATATTAATGGACTGAGGCATAAAACTTCACACATAGCGACAATGCAAACACAGCCCTCTTTATCACCGATCAAAAGCGCTTGGGTAGAACCATCAGTCTTCACACAGATGTACTCCAAGACAGATTTGTGGGAGTTACAAATTGAAAGCAGAGAAAAGCAGCAGCCCAGCATGAGTGAAGAAATTTCAGAGGCAAATAACTAGTCAGACTGCCTAGGGCGAGGCTGTTTGGATGACTGGCTGCCCAGCCCTGTGCAGAGAGAGAGGCAGTCCTGATATTGCACAGATTCCCAAGATGAAAAGCCAAATATGACCACAGTGTTCTCGGAATTGTGTGATATAGAATGTAGATTTTCCTTGAATTAAATCCCATTCAAGCCACTGTGTAATAGCTAGGAGAAATGTCCAAACTTGTTCTTAAACTCTGTAACCAAAATGTAAAACTACCACAATGTTTTATGTCCCAGTATCAGTTTTCTGCAACCTAGGTAATACACACCTTGTCCAGTTTATTGTAGCCTCATTTTGTGTAGCTTTTTTAGGGGCATAGGTTTGGGGTTATTCTTTTGGGGGGTGAGGAGGTGTTGTTTGGGGGTTTTTTTCAGTTTCTTGCTACTGTTCTTGTTGTTTTTGTTTGGGTTGGGCTTTTTTTTTGTTTTGTTTTGTTTTTTGGGTGGGGGATAAATAAATGCATTTAAGCTCCTGTCTTTTATGAAAAGTCCCTGTCCTGTAATCATTCCCATGATGATACCTTGAATCCTTGCTGTGCATAAATATCAGTGCCTGTTCTCTTTTACCTCCAAATTTCACCATAATTTACATACGCAAAACAATTATTTTCAAAAGTGTAAGGTCATGACCACATTATCAACTTACAAAATGGCTTGGGGTTTTTGCACGAAGTTGAACCAACAACTTTTGTAAGAAGTCAATATCTACCATGCATAAAGAATTGGATTTTTTTTTTTATTTGTAGTATTGTTTAAAATATTGAAATACTGTTGAAAATCAGGGGCATATTGTTCACAAACCCATGTTGATCATATGGATTGATTATACAGAAAAATAATGGAAGCATCTTACCCAGGAAAAAGCAATGAGGATTTTTTTTTTTTCCTTTTGATATTTTTAAACTTTGACTGCTGTTACTGTAGAGGGTGGTCTGAGGTAACAGTGTTATAGTAAGGTGATGAAAACATCTGTATCCAGTGGTAAAGGAACACATGAAAACAGACATTTTTCCACAATATAAGAGTCTGTGTTGTGCCCTGTGTAATTTGGGCTAATGGATCAGCAATATCAGAATTAGCAAATGGGGATTAGAGCTTTTGTGATATTCAATGGTCAATGGTCAATGGTCAATGATCTGTGAGTATGATCTGACTCAGATTTATGATCTGACTCAGATTTCTGTTAATATATTTGTTAATCATAAGTTTTCTTCTAGAAATTTGCATGAACAAATGTCAGTTTGTGGGATATTTGTGAATTTTCACTTTGACTATTTGCTGTGTGATTGACTAATTTGCATATCAGGCTGTATGAAACATTTTAAACAGGTGAGTTGAAGAACAAACAGCAGACAGTGCACTTCCCACTGTAAACGTACAGCTGAAACAATAACTACATTAAAATACAATAAATATTTAGAAAACTGTGACTTTTCTGTGAGTACATGGTACCCCATCTTCATCCTTTCATACTTTGAACAGTTCAACACGGCAACATGGAGCCCGATTTGTTTATTTAATTTGATAGGATAACAGGTACCTGGTTTTCTGTGAAACTGCAAATCAGTAGCATCCTGAAAAAAAAGTAATGGGAAATAAAAACATCCCACAAAATGGGAAACATCCCACCCCTTGTAAAGGGAATCAGGGTTTTATTTTTTGAAGTACTTAGCCATAATAGCCAAAATGTGGCAAAACCTCTTGGTCTGTATTGTGCTTCTGTTCAGCACTCTTTCCAGGGGGTATAAGCAAAACATCACCAGTCTTTTTTGGTTTTACATTATATCTAGATTGATGATGTTTACACTGATGGTATTTCCTCATAAGAGGATTTTAGAAGAAAAAGATACAGTATTATTTGGAACATAAACATAAACACCAGCTTTTTCCATGAAAGTATCATAACATCTCTTTTACACTGTATATTACATGTGCCTACTCCTAAGAGGTGACAGGAGTAACCCAAGCTTAAATTCTTTGCAATGTACAGTTTTGTCCTCTTTGGATTTCCATATGTGCAGAAGTAACTTACACTATATCGTTATAAATTCTAATTGGTCTAACTTTATAACCAGATTTTTTAAACAGAAAAAAAAAAGGGAAAAAACCCCAAATTTGGCAACATTGATCATTTTTATTAGTTAGTAAAGCAGACCCTAAACTTCAGCTGGATTTCTGTCAGGTTGTCAGGCTGCAGTTACAGTGATGTAGCTGAGCTAATCATCTGGTAGGTGCTGGCAGGAACCACTAGCAAAAACAGGGGTTTAGCTCTTAAAGCTTGTTTTGAAGATGTCTACAAGCTGTCAACAGTACTCCATAAAACATAGACCTTTAAACATTATATCAACCTGAATCTGATATCAGCCCACTAACAGCTTTCTGTTTGCCATAAATGTGCATACAGTCCAGGTTATTATGGACCGATACTTTTTTTCTGTTTGAATAGCTTGAACTAACATCAGTATATTTTCTTTAAGACCCATAAAATGCAAGAGGGCACTTTTTAGATCTCTTTTAAAAGCTGCACAGCTTTTTTTAAGAAGAGGCAGTATTTCTTTCTTAGATGAGCAGACATAGTGTATTTATCTACAAATCTTTGAACTTCATGGTTACAACAGCACACACAACTGCAGGACAACAACATATCTCAAGGTTCTGGACTGTGTTATAGAGGTGGAAGTATTGACAGTGGTCGTTTGCATCTCTCCATTTGTACAGGCTCGTAAAGTGCTTAAAGTCTTCCAGCAGTTTAACCTTCATGACTATGCAATTAAAGTTTTTGGCAAAAAACTGGTTTAAAAAAAAGAGCCTTTCAAGGAATAGATAGGTGTTACTAATTTCATGCTGTATATACAAAGTCAAAGGGACTAAACTTATGACTCTACAATAGCACAGATTCTCTAATGTTGTTTGGACTGGGATTTGAGAGGTAGATAAAGCTGCTTTAACACTCTACTGTTAAAGGAAATATGTAGAATCATGTACCTACTCCTTCCAGGTACCACAGCACAGGCCCTTTGGAGCAGTTTTTCAAGAAGCAACTTTCTCAAATGAGAAAAAAGACAAAATTTAGCCATTTGAAACTCTGCCTCCCATGAGAAAACGTGGATTGATTTCTTGGCTCAGCCTAGCTTGGAGAGATTATTGCATTTGTTCAGGATCCAGAAACTCAAAAAATAAGTTGTCTCCTACATTTTATTTAGGATCTCCTACTAGACTGCTTACCAGTGCTGAGCAATTTCACCCTTAACCTCTCACAAAATCACCGGATCGTTCTTCCTTAATCTGCTTGCTGCCAGTGTGTATGCTACAACTCCTCACTTTTCAGGAAGGTAGACACCAGCACAAGGCAGGGGACACAAATCTTTTCCAGGCAAGCTGTCATGACACCAGTACAAAACCCTCAGTGTCTTGCAGTGTGGTAGCAGAAGCTTCCACAAATTTTATATTAGCAAAACAAAATTTCTTTTGCTAATATAAAAAATGAGCAAATTGTTACTGCCAGAACAGTTTCTTGTGTTACGTACACCTTGGAGAAATCCACACCCAGTCTAAATTAATTCTCATAACAACCAAAGAATACTAGCACAAGTATGTCTGTATGGATAAAATCTGATTTTTTCAGTCCTGTATACAGAATACCCTCCAAAGGAAGCTTCAGGAGACTCATCAGTAGAAGATGTTGATCGCAGGAAAAAAAAACACTAGCAAGCATGTTTGGTTTTGACTTTTAGCACTTTCTATCTGCCTGGAATGTCTCAACAAATAGAGCATGACTTCCCTCTATTTAGAATTTATTGAAAAAATAATTTATATACACAATTCTTGTGCTGCAGTACATTTGTAGGGAGATAATTCCAACATTTTGACATTTGAAACTGAAACAGAGTTCATTAGACCTGTACCAAAAGGTCACAACATGTGTTTCTGTGTGCAGTTTGAATGTGTATAATTACTGGAACTAAGTTTCTGGAGCAAACACTCGTAACTATTATGTCCCTTAAAGCTTATAAAAACTTTACAGTGTTTGCATAAAATTGTTTCAATATTCATAGCAAAAGGGTACATATTCCTTAGTGTATTCATAAATAAAGGATATAACAGTTGGAGACAGACTATACTCATTAATTTTTGTAACTAGACATGTCAGCTAAGTTACTTAACAGTATTCCGTCAGTTCTGGTAAGTGTAGGTTTCTCATCTTGATATCAGTTGAATTAGTTGGATTCAAATGTCATTTATAATGGTTGTCTAAAATACAATCAGCTCTTTCTGCTTTGACCAAAAATCATCCTGATTTCCTTTATATAATGTTGTTGATTCTGAAAGATCAAGCAAGCATCATCAGTCCACTCCTGCAGGTGTCTCCTTATGTTCTCTCTGTCATTCAGAGCACCAAGGGGCTGTTTTAACCTCTCCCCAGTTATGATTAGTGCCTAATTTGTGTCAGTAAATGAGACCCAATGTTTTCCAGAGTAAGCACAGATACTTATATTTGTTCATGGTTCACTTGATGGTATATAAAGATGAGCTATATCATACAGGGAAAGAAAACTTGAAACATGTCTCTGAGGATATTTATCTGACATGTGGCATGAAAAAAATGTAGGGGAAAAAAAAAGCTGGCAGAATGAAAATGATGCCTTTCTGTGCTGGGTCCTAAAACCCTGGCCACAGTCTTGCCTGGATTGTCACTTCGGCCTCTGTAGTTCACTGGCAGAGAGAGGGGCAAAGCAAGATGTGTTTCAACCCAGGACTTCAAGTTTCAAGGTCTCTAGGGTCCCTTCGTGGTCTCCAGCAACTGATGCCTTTTCCTGGCCTTAAAATCAAGAATCAAACATGGTTAGAAGGGAAAAAGGGATTTTACCTCTGTATTTATTTTAAGGATCTTTTGGTGCACTACGTCCAGGTGGAATGCACCCAAATTCACACTGCAAATGCACACCCCCAAAAGATCTGGTATAACATTATAGGTCTTACTAATCAGCATATCTATCAAAGATTCCCCAGTGAGAGGCTCGAGTGAGCCCCCCTCCCCGAGGAACCTTCCCCTGGATGGTTCTATCTTAGTTTACAAAATGTGTTCTGGAGAGGACCTTGGGGTCTGGGGCACACTGATCCCTAACTACAAAGCTTCTAAGATGTTTAGTCTCCTAGCTTGACAAATAAGTCCAAGAATGTAGGCTAAAAAACACTAAGAATACAGAAGTTATAAGGTAGAAAAGGGGTATAAAAGAAAAGGCAAAAAAATCATCATGGCATCAAAGGGAGCATACTTCAGTTTATTATTACCACAGTAATAGTAAGAATCCCAACTGCCTCAGGTAACCATGTAAATATTTTGTGTGCTTTAGGAGGTTTTTTTTCTTTTTCTTTCCTTTTTTTTTTTCTTTTCAATCACCCATAGTGTGTTCCGCAAAACTGAAAAAATAAGGGTTATGGCAGCTGGTGCTTTAGGTGATTACTTTTGAAACAAAAGGCTTCCAGAAAGCTGTAAGGTTGCTATTTAATTGGCAAGAGACAGAGAATGAGGGAATTTGGAGCAGTTCTGATAACCAGCCACCTTCAGGGAGAATGTTACATGAAAGTTAATAAATGTTGGTGAGGTACCATTACTGCTGTTATTCATGTTTGCTACATCAATTTCAAGAACTATATATTTGTAAATATTTTACCATTGCTACTTATACCTGAGCAATAAATCTAACCATGGTAAGTTATCTATCATAAACTACAGCTCAGCAGTGTAGCACTCATAGCTCTCAAGAAAATAATCCACTAAAACCAAAACTGTTGAATATCATTTTGCTGATGATTTCAAGGCTGTCCAAAACTTTACAGCGCTGGATCATTACTCATACTCATAACTCATAGCCTCTGATTTGCTTGCTTTGGACTTGGCTCAGAGTTTGTAATCTGCTAATTTTGTTGCTTTGTTTCTTGGATAAGACTACAGTAACACTCTACTGTTTGTATTACATGTACAGCATCTGGAATGGCTTATTACATAGAATTTTCCTCCTGTATTGCACTGCATATCTGGGATTTACTTATGATATATTTGATGTGGGATTTACTGATGGATCATTTCCATGAAGGCGGCCTTCATCCTGAAGGTTTGTAGGCTTGCTTCTCCCTGCTGAAAAATGTTAGAATGAAATAATGAGTGGAAATGAAGTATTTTTACCTGGGTTTGTTTCCAAGTTACTTATCTTTTCAGATTTTAGTTTGCCTACCAAGGGTATAGCCATCAGTAATGACATACACAATGCTTTGTGCTTCAAGCTGGTGCTGCCCAGAGGTGCTGAGCCAAATACTGCTTCCAGTAATAGCAATATAAATCAAGGTACTTTGGGATCATTCTGTCCAAAATGTGACACGGATTTCAGCATCTTTATTCTAAATATACTCCAATAAAGTTTTGAACAGAATTTGTGCTTTATAGCTTAAATATTGTAATGATACCTAAAGAAACAAAACTTATGTATTACATGTGATTAAGTCATAAAGTAGGATTATAAAATATTTGCTCTGGTTAAAAACCACACTATAGTATGATTATATGAGAGCATAAATGAAGGTGGCAGATTATTCAGCAAAAAAGAGGTCAGGTCAGAGGCTTATTGGTGGAATCCTACAGTGATGCAAACTCTGAAAACATGCCTAGTGAACAGCACCAGCAAAATTCTGCCTTCCTGGGCATAGGTATAATTCATGTTCAGCTTTATTAACTGTGTTTCGTGTGACTGTTACTCCATACCTTCTTTGGAAAAACACAAATATATTGATAAAGCAAAGAGTTCTATCACCTAACAGGAAACTGAATGCCTGTAGTTTTTCTGAGTCACTGCAGTGTGCCAGCACCTCAGCAATGTCCCAGGAGTATTCCATGGGACTCTGGGCATTAGCAGTGACCAGCTTTTATTAGCTTTTTTTTCCATGCAAATGAAAGCTTGGAGCTGGTTTTAAAGTCTTACTTTTCCTCTTCATTATTCAGCATTCAAATCTTCTGCCACAAATATTGTATTCTGTGAGTAATTTTTCCCACAATTAGATCATATTTTAGCTATCTCATTACCACAAGTTCAACATTTACCTTGTCTCTCTAATTTTTCATAGAATTCCAATCATTAAACCTGAAAAGCAACAACACTTGCATGGAGAGCATATGCCTTTCATAATATATGTTTTCTCGGAATATAGGTGATTATCTTGGCTTTTTACCTTCGGATTTACTGCTATTTAAGCACCAAGCAATGGTTCTCATTGGAATTACCTTTAAAAATGAAAGAGCAGGGAAGATTGTGCGGAATCTTTTAGACGACATGTGAGTGAGCCAAACAGGGGAAGCAAAACCAGTTTGTATTTATGTGATTCCCTTCAGTAGGAAAGAAGCTGACTACTCTGGAATAACAAAGACTGAAGTGATTGTGCTTTGAGACTGTTGGCACTAACTTTTGTAATGGTCATGACTGAGAATGAAAATACCAGCATGGTCTTTCCCTGCACACAATTTTTAACCTCCGTTATAACGTGCATCTCTCGATTTTAATTTGGGTCCACAATCTAGGAAAAAAATTGATAGATCCTAAGTGTTTTCAAAGTGAAACAAATCACTCCTGTCTCTCCTCAAATGTCCTTTACCAAATGTCTTTGTGTTTGCCAGGCCAGCTAGCCACCACAGCTGCTTCCCTTTCCCTTCCTCCATTCTTCCTTCACTGTGTGTCCTAAACTTAACTCATCATAAGTTTGCATAGCTACACTTCTGTTATCCATGCTTTACTTAATTTTATCTGAAGTCCTCTGGAAAGAGAAAAATTCACGCTAAATATTTAGTCTAAAATATGTGCCACGACCTTGAGAAAGTTAAAGGAATATTCCATTAGTCCTGTGCCCTTTAATTTGGGTGGTAATTTTTAGTAGTCAGTCACAGAAAATTTTGATTTTGTTCTACCTTTTACTAGACCAGGTCTGTGCAGTATGCTGGATGAATAGTCTAAAACAAACAAACAAAACAGCTGTAGATTTTGAGTGTTCTTCAATCTTGTGCTTGGGTGAAGGTAAGGGCAATCACGTAAAATCTGTTTGCTCCTTGCAAATTATAATCTCTGCAGTGCAATAATGTTTTATAAACTGCGAAGCCAAGCAGAATGATTGAGACATTTCTCAATATCATCATGAGATACCAATGATAATTTGCTGAGGTTTTTTTTCACTAAACATGAGAAATTACATCGTATCAAATTTCATTAGAATGATGGCCATGAGTAGGTGGTTGTAAAACTTTTCCTTGGAGTGTTGGAGCCAGAAGACAACTTTGTGTTTGACAAGAACATTTGAAATTTTTATGTGAAAATTACCATGATAAAGAAAGTAAAGTATTTAGGATGGCATGAGAACTGGGCTTTTTTTTTTTTTTCTGGGTGGGGCTGATTAACAGATGTTTTGCACTATTCCTTCTGATGACATTTTTTTATGTAAGCTACATATGAGTTCTTGTTTAAGTAAAGAGGATACTAATTGAATTGCTGTAGTTTTAATTATTTCCCCCAATGGAAAGAGAGAAACAGTCTTAAGACCTTTCCATTTTCTTACATTAATATTCTCTGAATTAATCTATTATATTTATTACCTGCTCCTTTCCCTTTGTAAGAATAGAGTGTGGAATACTAAATAGAAAGAAGGTATTTTTAACAGCAGACATCAACATTCATATTAACTGTTAGATCTCTCAAAGACCTGATTTTCAGATTGTGCTTAAGAACAGTCTTCTGAGAAATGTAAGTTTTAGAGTCTTTGCACAAAATATGGGGCATGCTCACAACCCTACTTGTGTTTTTTGAAGGTGTCAGTCATGATCTGTGTATATGCAGGGAAACAGCTGAAAGTGTGCTGTTACAGGAGTAAATACAGAAAAAATAATATGTGAGCGAGTACATGAGTAAGAATAGTTGCTATAGAATGGTTCTCCACTTGGGCCACCACCTGAAGCTTTTAAAACTAGAGGGAACATAGCACTAAAAACCTAATGGAAGAAGCCAGACTTTACTGGAAACAGAAAAAAGTCATTAATATATTTTCCCTATCTCTTACTCCCATAACAGATACCAGTCCTAGGGAAATGAGCAGTCTTTACCATCTAGACCATCACTCTGCATCCTGGCCATCCCAGATGTCATGCTTTTACACATCGCCCTTACATTTCCACCTCTTAGAGCTGTTATGTGTCCCTGTATTTTTCTATATTTTAAACTATTTTTGGCAGAGCTTTTAGCAGCAGAGAAACACACTTTAAATGGAACTGAAGCCTCGAAAGGCCAGTAAAATGGGATTATATTAAAGCAAGCCTTTATTTGATATCAGTCTTGCTTTTGCAGGGTTGTCTTTCGATCTTTGAGTGCTTGGATTTAGCACAACCAAAGTGTCTTTTTACTTTCTGCTGGTCACTTTAAGACACAAATTTGGAAGTATTACTTCTTATGAGAAGTGCTCTGTCAGTCCTTTGTATAATGCTGCACTCATCTGTCTCTCTTCTGGTCTTCCTCTCAATCTGGTGGAATCAATGTGGATTTTTGCAGTCAATGTGAATGATATCTCCAAAACAGTCTGAACCTGCTTTTATTTGTTCCTCATCTTGAAAAGGTTAGATTAAGGGTAGCACAAAGGAAAACTTTCAGAGTTATTTCTTACACCAAAATATACACATTTCAGGCAGGCAGCAGGAAGCAATTATTATAGAATTTATTTGAATGAAAGCTACCTTCTAATCATGAAATCATCAATAAAAAAGGGTTATGAAATGATATTGTAGACTGTACTGTAAACTCTGTTAAAGGTGAGAATATCTTTTCCATTAGGCAGTGTTTTCATGCCCCAGAGGGAAAAGTGAAAGGTGCCAATCACACAGAAGTACAGGACATTTATATTATGTAAATATTAATCTTCTGCAGTGATGAAAAGACAGCTTAAAATATTTGTAATCAAGAACATGATGGAGAGTAAGAGGATGTGGAAGGAAGTAAAAAACCCTGCATAAGTATTTAAATTTGGGGAGTTTTAATGTACTAGAATAAATGTGAGGCATTTGGTAAATAATCAATTGCTATTATTGACTGGTCCTGATAAATATGGTAGATTCTGCCTGTTACCAGTTCTTAACACTTTAATAACTCGAAATTGTCTTTAAAACAATTTTAAACATGACTAGAGGCTTATAAAATAGGCACAGGAGCGATGTAGATATAATAATCATATTAACCATAATAATAAACATTTATAATACTACATTTCAGAGCTGATTTAAAGAGAATACAGCTTTAGTCACAGTAGTGCTACAGTAATAGCACTACACCAAAGAGATATTCATACTATAATGATCAATACAATCTTTTTCTACAGCACAAACTTATTTTCGACGCTCCCAACTCAGGACTCACCAGTGTTTAACATCATGAACAATAATTGTGGTAACATGAGTAATTCTTCAATAGGAATAATAAATATCCTTGAGGAAAACAATAGTTTATTTTCTAGCTTTATTGCTAGACATATTTAATTTCATCAGGATTATGCAGAGAGAACCATTTCTACTCTTTATAGTGATCAAATGCAAGGTGGTGTCAATTCTTGGCAGGGATTTAGGGTACGAATTATGTACAAACCATATATACAAATAATGAGTGATTCAGTTGATGAATTTACATTTCTAAATACAAGCTCATTTGTTCTCAATGATGTGAATGCATGAATTCCGCATTTATAGGGTATTTGAAATACCGAAACAGAAAAAGGAGTCAGGACCTACTAGCAAGAATTAGGATTTGCAGGATCTGGATGCCACCCTTTTTTACACCAGGAAATAGTATTACACCATATGTCAGTTCTATTTATTTGCTTACCCATATGAGAATTTCTTTTTTACATCCTTGTTAGCTTGTTGTGACACTGTTTATGCTAAACATGCCTGCATGCTTGCTTCCTACCTTCTGTAACAAGAAGTAACTGTACTAGATCCATCCCCAGCAGTTAAACTTCATGCGTTTCCCCGAGTTCACTGTAGCCTTATCAGTGTGGTTGTACCCTATGCAAGGACTTGTGGGAGAAACCTGTTCCTTGAGAGGATTCAGACATCATTCTGCTTTAACTTGCATTCAGAGACGCAGCACAGAGGTCAAGAAAGTCCTGCTAGCAAAGAGCCAGTGTCAAGGCAAAATCGGGCTCTGCATGGCTGACTGCAGCCCAGGCTGTCAGATTAGTCCCCAGGCTGGCACTGGACTTAGGGAAAGCTTTGAGGGGAGAGACAAAAACTCACTTTATCCTGTCAAAGCCATACCAAGATCTCTTCTGTTTTCCCTTCTGCAAAATCTTTAAAAAGTAATTTTTCTATTCATGTAGAAAAGCTGTCCCCATGCCCACTACACATCTGAACACCGTCAGTGCCTGAGAGCTGTCTAATGTCCCATTTTCAGGGGGTCACAGGGCTCATTTGAACTTCCACAATGCCTTCCGTTTTCCCACTCTAACCTTGACATAAAGCCTTCTCAGCAGGACTTTGTGGCTTGAAGACAAAAAATAACTGTGAGGTTCTAGTACCGTGAGGCTGTGCATTTTGTACAACTATCCTGTCTTTACAAATTTCTTATAAAGGCAAGATTAAATCAATTCCAGAGGGCTAACTGGGAATATCTCCCTACTGCTCTGATGACAAACACTTTGCAAATAAAGATCCCCTTGCTTGAACTGTTGGTAATCTTTACTTTCTACTAGTCTGGTATTAAATTGTGACAACAGCTAGTAAATACAACCTGGCCTTACAAGTAATTGCAAGGGTTAAAAAACTGCAGTAACTATGAAAAAAGGACCAAAAAAAATCCAAATTAGAGGTTGCTGCAGTTCTTTGCTGGAAAACATTCTTTTACCCCAAAGGAAATCCCAATGGCATTTCTATTGGTGCCACCAGGTTTTGTACTCTCTGGACAAGAATTTCACTTGACTACATGATTGCTTGCAGTAGATGGCAAGAATCATGGTATGATCATTTGTTCACTGAACTTTCTAACAAACTTGATTGTTTACTGATTAAACTTTTCACAATTTGAACAGAAGTAAGCCTTGTAAGAAAATAAAATGAAGAATGTTAGTACTAAAAACTGTGAATATTTTAAATTAATTAAAAATTGCTAAGGCTTACATATCTTATTTCATCAGGTACAAGAAAATATAGAGGCTACATTCGTGTGTTTTCAGACAGGATTTTCTGCAGAATCTCCTTGATTAAGGCAGCCACTCTGTATCGGTTCTAGATCAAACTCATCACTATTGTTATCTTCCTTCATGTACAGGAATTCATCTACCTAATGACAGTAACAATTCCAGAGATAAACAGGTCATCTGGGCCTTTATTAAGGTCTGTAAAATGTAATGGGAATCTTCCCCATTTCAAGCATCAGCTTTTTTATCACCAGCCAGCTGTTTCTAGCACTGGAAATAAGCACAGGAGGTGTTGTATTTAAATCATCCAAAGTTTCTCCTATACTGCTGACCAAATCAGCATCATGGAAAGATCCTGTTGCTGAAGCCAAATAACTGAAACTGCTTCACAGCCACAGTGCATCTGAAACAGGCTTCCACGTCCCTAGGTACATAGCTCTTAGTGGTCCATATATACCATACAGGAAGCATATACCTATAGACAGGAATTGCTCTGTTCATCTTAAAATAATCTTTGGGGGGTAGGCCTTATACAGAATTTTCCTCATCCAAGAATCTACATTCTGAAAAGAAAAGAAATCTTGTCCATTACCTTAAGTAAAACGTGTTCAGTCTTATAAGTCTGAAATAAATCAGTAGTGCATAGATTTAAAGTCAAAGGGATGGTTGACTACCCTCTAATGATAACAAATGCAAAAAAAAAAAAACTTCTAAAGTCTCTAAAACAAGTTGGCTACCCAAACAGATGGTGTCCATCACTGCTATTTCTGTCCTTAAAAATTAAATTTATAAATAGCTGGTAATGAATAAACCAAAAATATGCATACGGAAGACTAAAATCAACTTACATGAACAGATTGTAAAGAGAATAAGCTGAAAACCAGCATTAGAGGAATTAGTCCTGAGAGTCTCTTACTTTGTTATTTAGCCAACACATTTCTTTCAGTGGTGATGGTGTGAAATTGCTCAAAGAAAAAGGTATCAACTTTTTTTCAGTATTTGTATCTGTTTTCCTGCTGTCCTTAACCTTGTGTGGTAAAGGTTGTGTAAAGCAGCAACAAAATATTACATCAGAAGATTTTCTGTTAATATAACACTTTTCTCTCTCTAAGTAGAAGGAAGTAGACTTTCAAAGGGAATGCATTTTATATATGGAAATTACAGCTGCACTGCTGTTGTGAAATGGAACAACATTAATCCATTCCTTGGCAACAGTCACAGTGAGAAAGAGAAATGATGCAGTAAACATATGTAACCTATTCCTCCTACAAACCAAATAATGTCTCCTTAGAGTCCTCCTCTGATGCTGCAATACAGAGAGGTTTCAGTGATCCTGTCCTTTACAAAATATTGCAGGAGAAGATAAATCAAAGGACTTCTATATTTAACTTTCAAATACATTGGTTATTCAAACACTGTACGCGTTCCAAATCATTTGAGTAGCTTGAAGACAACGGAGCATTGTTGGAATATATGGCTTTGAAGTATCTCTCATTACATTCACTGTAGCTCATCAAAAATGAAAAACATTTGCCAAACCTGGCCTTGATTATTTTTTTCTTTCAATCTGGACATAAAATTTTATGGCAGAGGAATGGGAGAGGACAAAATAGGGATTCCATTCCAACCTCTACCCTGTGGCCCTGGCTTGTCCTGCTTTGTCCAAGCACAGCAGTTATGGTGGATGTCAGACCAGTCTGTCCTGCAAAAGCAGCCCCTAAGCTGCCCTCAAAACCAAATTTGCTGCCCTTACCATCAGTGACCATGCACATAGAGGCCAAGGCATTGAGACTAATGTGGGATGCACTTTATCCCTTGTGGAGAGCAGCATCCCTGTAAATTGGCGTGGGTATTGCTGCGCCATGCCCAGGCTCAGCAAAACAGGCAGGCAAAGAGCAGCAGAGGAGATGGGGAGGCCAGAAAGTACCTGTTCTCTGCTGCCCCAGACACAGATCTTCAACTCAAATACAAATACAGCTCATAAGCAAACACCTGAGGCAAATAAAACCAAAAAACCCAAATCCCTTTATTTCAGTGCAGACAGGATTCTGTCTTTAAAACTGATTAAAAAAACATATAAATGAAAAGAGATCTACCAGTCTTCAGCTGTTTTGATATTGCAGGTAATTGAACTAATGCTCAAACATCATATATTGTGAATAACACAAGATAATAAGAAAATTCAGGACAATTTAAACGAAACAGTTTGTAAACCCTTATGTTTCCCAAAACAAAAATACCTGAAATGAAAAATCAATTCCAGAATGATATACTAGTGCATGCAATAGCTTCTCCTTGTATGTGAACATCATTCCTGTGATTTCACTGGTACTTCTAATTAAACATCTATTTAAGCCTGTTCAGGACCAAAATATCTTGCGGCCTTTAATATATTTTATGGTTAAAACCAAAATTATTGCATCTATTTATTACTCCTAAATTCAAGAAGCGTACACAACAATGTTCCTTGCAGTAATATAAATTGATTACATAACCATATTACAATAACTTCATTTTTCAAGTTAATGCAAATAAATGCTTCAGAAAAATTGCAATAATGGTAACTCATTTTCAGTTCAACACTGTGAATAACAAGTCCTGTCCCAAATTAAATAATAAAAAAGTTAGCTATGCGAACTTTAATCTTTTTTCTTAATTTCAGGCAAATTCAAGTACTATGGATAGTAAAATAAACCTCAAGTTTGGAGATGTAAATTTGAAATTCAGTATATTATTTTGAGGCATATTTTTTTCTCATTATATGAACAGGAATTTTTAAATTGCTGATTCTGTGGCAGCATTCTCATTTGATGGAATGCAGAATGAAACCTGGACAAACATGAAGAAACCTGCCTTCATTAACAGACATCCAATTAAACCATGCCGTTTCTTAGGATCCCAAGTGATGGTAGCACATTAAGGCAGAAATTACTCACTGCAAGGGATCCTGGCTAATACTATCCTTGGGAAAATGCCTCTTCACCACCTCTCTATACGAGTAGCATCTGTTGCAGCTCAGGGATTTTGTCACCCTTCCAAGCTCCCACCTTATCACAGAAAGCATATCTTGACAGCTGCCCAGGTGTTGCTTCTTGTACGTGTCCAAGAAGTGCCTTTGCCGGGTGCAGCCTGGCAATTCCTCTTACAGGACAGTAGTAAACATAGATTTCTGGTCACACTGCCTGAGAACATGAGGTGAACATACAGCTCAGAAGGCTCCAGATATTTACACACCATACTGTATTATGGAAACACTCGAGGTCAGTTGCTGAGGCTTGAGTTAAATGGCTTTTTCTGGAAGTAACTGTAAAAATAAAATGAGGCAAAAATTCATGCTGTAAACTCACAGGAACCTAAGGGAAATTGAGACAGAGTGAGAGACTGTTTTAGCCAGGAAATAGGATAGCATGGCATTCAGGTGGGAATGGAGTAGGCAGCAAAAGAGATTGGGAACCTTGCCTAATACTTCAGCCCCACTGGGCCAAAACTAACGCTTACCTATAATAAGAAGAGAATAAATTCCTTGAAATCCAATTTAAACATATTGCTTGTGTGATCCTTCCAAAACAAGTTAAGTGTTTTAGGAGCATGAGCTCCATTGGAAATCACACCTGAGCCTGATCATGATCTTGTAAATCAAAAACTCTTTTATTTCAAGCAGAAATGTAGTTATAGTACTGCAAGAATTGCAAGAGATAAGAATCAGCTTGTAATATACTGCTGTGAATACAGACATGATTCCTTGCATATGCAACTAACTACCAGCTAATTATCTTCATTCTCTTTTCATTAGGTGTATCCATCCACCTGCCAATCACACTCTTTCCACTTACCACCTCAAATTTTCCTCAGAAGCATTAATGTGGAAAAAGAAATAGTCAGGTTTAAAACAAGGCCTTGTATCCATACAATGAGCATTGCAGGAAATTCTGTGGCTGAAGCTGAGTAAGTGATCAAGCTAAATGGTTGCAGTGGTCACCTTTGATGCATCATCCAGCTGAACCCCCAGTGCAGGGGTGGTGTTAACTCTAGTGTTGCACAAGAAGACGTGTGCATGAGACAAGCACAGAAATCTAATGCTTAGTGGCCAGCAAGATCTTTTAGCCTTCTGGCTTTTCTTCACAGTTTTTGAAAGTAGAATCCTTGTAAACTGATGTATAAAGAGCTATGCCTCATGTGGGAGAAGCTTTTGAAGTTGTTTCAGGGTAAGATGCTGACAGAAGAAAAGCCACCTTCTGTTTGTCGAGGCCATTGTGGATTTTGTCTACAAGGTTATGTCTTGAGGCAAAAGCAAGCAGCTGGCAGGGGCTGGCATACAGCATCTTTTTATTTTTCTGAGACTGCTAGGAGAACAAAAGGGAGTTCTTAGGGTAGGGAGAGTTTCCACAGAGCAGTGCGACGGGAGATCATCAGCACATCCCAGCACACACAAAAGAAGATGGCTTAGCATCTGTTCTGGAGCTCCAGAGTGTGCAAGCCAAGAGTTCTGGGTACTGGCAGTCATGCATGGAGATGGATCACAGTGTGCATGCCAAGGGTTTTGGAGCACAGAGATGGATATTTTGGTTGGAGGGCACAGAAAAATACCAGTAAAATTAAGTGTGATTCTTTCCAGTGCCTTATATGTGAGCAGACTGAAGAATCTATTTACATTCTCATTAGCTTTAATATTTCACATAGTAGAAATGGGGCAGAAATAGAGTAGAAATTTTAAATAATAGGAATTAATTTTTTTAAATAATGCTCCACTCAAGTCATTTAACATATCTGCGCCTTGTTTCTTACATAAGCATCCACATTGAAGACAACAAACTCAAAATTATGTAAAAAATAATCACTTTCCCCTGAATGCAAAGGTATTTTAGACTCCAAAGGATGACTTTCCTGCACGACATGCATTGTAATCTATTGCATCTATTGTAATTGTAAAAAGGGAAATGTTTTTTTCCAAGGAGAAACAGGTGTGAATGTTAAGGTTTGACTCCTTGGGCACCTGTATTCCCACTCTTTTTGAGCTATCCCGAAGCGTTTGCGTTGGGCTCCACAGGGTGGCACCAGTGCGTGAGAAATTACCGACGGCGAATTTTTGCCCTGCGGTATCCGGATGGCAGAGCCGGGTAGTGGGGAGAGTGGATGGATGCCATCGGCTCCTCAGTGTGCAGGGGTTTGGCCATCAAGTGCCCTCAGCAGCTTGAGGTACATAACAATGATTCAGCCATACCTCTTATAAAGGCAGCTTCCATGGATTTTGAAAACTGATCGAGGAATGGTCCCTTTTCCTGGGATTGTTTGATTAATGGACATCAAAGGGTAATTGCACTTAAGTAATTCAATAATGTATTTTCAGTGAGTCAAATGCTGGAGTAAGAGGAACAAGGAAGAAACCAAGCAAAGGTGTCACCATACACTCCTAGGGCTGTGAATATTTCTAACAGAATGTACTGCACGTTCAAACAATTTTTTTTTTTTTCTAATGAGGATAATCCACCCTAATGTTGGAATAATGAAGAGATATTGAGATGGCCAGCGCACACCAAGACCTCAGTTCTGGCAGGAGGGATCTGCTGTCAGAAGACACTTGTGTATTTCACACTGCAGCTGCAGGACTTCACAGCACACAATTTTTATTACTATGCAGCTGATTAATTTTTTCTGTAATTATGTCACCATCTGAAAATATTGCTGCTGTATGAAATGCCAGCCCCACACAACTGAAGTGTGTTGGTGTCAACTAATAGATGTCTGGGTTAAAAAAGTCATTTTATAGCAAATAAAATTTATCTGCATAAAGCTGCATACCCACTACTCTTGGTCAGTGGGAGAGTGATGGCAGCTCCTTCTGTGCCTCTCTCAGCCCTGCTGGTACTCAAGAGAACCCACTATCTCCTGCCAGGAGTCTCTGAGGAGTCAGAGAGCTACCAATGTTCCTGTATCAGCTTTTGGATGACAGACAGATTGAGAAACTAGCTGGTAGTGTCAGCAAATAAAGCAAAGGGAAGAAAGGAAGGGATTAGCACAGTAGCTAAAGATCAAGGAACTTCAAAATGGGGTAGGGGAATTTTTCTAATTTACAGATTGTCAGAAAGTCATCAGACAATTGAGCAAAAATCCTGTTTCTTCCTTGCATCAAATAAGATATTTCAATTCTCAAAATCCAAATTCTCAAAACAAGTAAGTTTTAGCATTTAGAGAAAATTACCAGACTTTTTAAATGCCTTTCATAGTGAAGTAGTTGCATTCAGAGTGACAGACCTCAGTAGACACCTGTAGTGCCTGTTGAGCATTAATTTACCATCTCCTGCCATACCTGTTTTCTTCTGAGCTTCCTCACAGTCTCTGTGTAGCCTTTTGTTTCACCTCTGAAATACAGCAGGAGCTGTGATTTTTTAATTGTATATTTGACTCTGCTGTAGAATTGCCCAGAGACTAGTTCCAGTCATTCACTCTCTTGCTCCTTCAGCTGCCTAAGCTACAAAATTCATATAATACTTATTATTTTCCAAACTGCTTTGATGTTCTTACATGAAAGGGAAAAGAAGAGAAGAGAAGAGAAGAGAAGAGAAGAGAAGAGAAGAGAAGAGAAGAGAAGAGAAGAGAAGAGAAGAGAAGAGAAGAGAAAAGAAAAGAAAAGAAAAGAAAAGAAAAGAAAAGAAAAGAAAAGAAAAGAAAAGAAAAGAAAAGAAAAGAGAAAAATTCCATTTCCAGACAGTGAAATTTATCACCCTCCTGGAAGAATGCTGAAGATTGGGTAATACAGCAACAATTTTCCAGCCACAAAGGCACAATAACTATCATGTTAGATAAAGACTACTATGATTCAGAATAGTTTGGTCACATCAATAGTGGAGCACAGAAATATTCAGAGAAAACACAGCTATCCTAAACTCCTTACAATCACAGACAATATCAAGTGCTACAAATACACGTGGCACAATAATCGGAAGGAAATCTTCACTGTCTCAATGTTCTTCTGACACAGCAATATCTTTTCACTTGTGGACAGATCCTTCTGTCTTTCTGAGGATCATCATTTCTGAGCCCCAGAGAAGTTGTGAGCTGGGCCTTCACAACAGCGAGACATTTCCATCACAAATTACCTCTCAAAAACCATGGGGTAATTCATAATTTGTGGCTCTTGTCAGAAAGCTCCTAAAAATGGAGAGGTGTGCTACAATTTTATGGAAATGGTTACACTTCAGAGATTAACTGGAAGAATGGGAAGGTTGTAAAGAATTCTTGACTGCTCTTCCTAGCTTACATTTTGCAGAACCCATTATTGCCTATTTTTTTCAGATCAGTGAAATATTGTTTCAGGAATTCTTACCTGTTCTAAAAGGACACTGAAATTACTTTCCTTACATGAACCTTTGTTCAACATTGTTCTGTGCTTTTTGCTGATTTCCTTTGAGCTTTTAGTGTGAAAAATAAAAAAAAATACCAAGGCAATATAATGGGGGTCATATTAATGAGAATAAAAGTAGAGTCATTTTCATTGCCAAAACATAGGTTTGAACCAAAATATCAAAGGAAGAACTCATGAAATTCCAAGCCTGTGAACTTCATAAAATTATTACAATCCAGTGAAACTATATTTTAGACATTTAAACTTGATATAAATATCTTCTAAGTCATTTCTATTTTGGAGTGTGTCATTGACAGGAATCACATTAGGGAGGAATTAAAAAAAAAAACCAAAATATCCAGCCCAAAGAGTTAAAATCTGTCCCAGCTCTCCCTCTCAAGCTCACACAGATACTTGCCTAATTTTTTGCAGTGCTTCATATTCTATTAGTTCTTAAAATAATCACATTTCCAATTTTATCAATTTCTTCATTTAAAAGGACAATAATTAGGCCTGATTTTCAGAAATATTAGATAGCCAGACCTCTAATCTACTGTAGCAAGGGTGACAGGAATTCAGCATCAAGGACTTTATGGCACAAATCCAAAATTAAAGACTAAAAAGCAAAAGATATTAACAAAATTATGCATCTTAATTCAATATATATTTCTCTAAAGTTGAGTTTTTTACACTGATAATCCATAAGACAGAAGTCTCTGAATAAATATGCACTTATAAATTCTGTTTAGGGTTACTCAAAGTTTATTATGCTTATGTAATTCTTTTGTGTAGGAGTCATTGTACACTAGTAGCTATGTTACTTGTCTCTTAGATCAAAGACAATTAAAAAGCAATTAATATTGCTAGTGTCTTGCTGAAGAGCATTCTCTAGCTAAAAACAGTGCTCTCCAGCTTTTCTGAGGAGGTTAGAAAATGCCTGAGCAAGCAAATCCAATAAAAAAAAAAACCAAACCCACTAAACCCATTAACACTTGGCCTTAAAACCTAGCAAACCAAGGGGACTTGAATTTGAAATAAATCATAGGCAAGGGGTGGCTGGGCAGGCAAAAGTGTCACAGCACCTATTTTACAGAAGGGCAGGTGAGCCTGTTTTTCCAGACTGGCTCCCTCATTTCTTGGATGCCCAGCTGTTGGTGGTGGCCCCAGGTGCTCCCACGTCCCTGCGCTGTCCCATGCTCAGTGCTAAACTCACTGACCACACTCCAGATCTAGGCTTTACAGAAATTTAAGAGAAGATAAAATGGAGCTTGTCTGCCTCTCCTAGTAATGTGATGAACAGAGTACACTGTAGGTATTCAGCAGATAAGGAAAAGAAAAAGTTTCAAGTATTTTACAGTATTATTTGCATATTTTAAATTAATAATCAGCAGTAGACAATATAGACGTGAATGTAGGACAAAATGTTCCTGTTCTAGACTGAGATGGTTAAATATTTTCTGATAGTTTCAAGGTGATAATTCACAGTACAATTCAGAAAGAAATATTGTATGCAGATTCACATAATAAACCTTTTCCCATGTCTTATGGAAATCTCAGAGAAAAATCTTTGATATTTCATATTAATAATGTTCACATGAATTTAAAACAAATGTAATGGCCCATTACACTTTTGTGCCACTCAACACACTCTGCATAAAAATTGAAAATAACATCTTACTGCCTCATTTTTATTGAAATCAAAGCAAAGGAATGCATCCATTCTAAGTATTTGAATATACTCAGTTTATTTAAAAGCATTAAACTAGTTCTATCAGTATCCTGCTTTGATCTTCCAAACCCCCAAACTTCCCCATGTCAGAAACCCTCACTTTAAGTAAATTAAATAGGAATACTTGTCTACCTTACTGCAAAGTAATGCTGCAGAACTTACATTTTCCCTGCGTTGAAGACCTTCTATCTAACTTCTTTTATTTCTGGTTGCAATCGTACATAAAAGGAAAGGGCCCCTATTAAATTTAATTAGAGATTTTTATTTGATATAAATCCCATCAAGACACTGGGCACAACACTCAACTGGCAGGTGTTATTGTAGCTACAGCTGCTTGATGATTTGGCCCAAGTTGTATCTTCTACCAATTGTACCTTGCATTTTTTGTTCAATAAGCCATGATACTGCTGGCAAAAATATTCATGGCCAAACAGACATTCTTGATGCCATTCATCGGTTAACATCATGCCAGCTAAAGAAAGAAAATACCAGGAATTATAACCTTCATCTTTCTTTTCTTTAATAATTAACTCCAGAAAGTGGAATGGTAGGGAATGTTTTACCTCCATACTGCTTTGTTTACTAAGTTGGTTTTTATCTGTTTTAAATTCAGCTGCAAAAGCAGGTGGCTGGTTTTCTGATACAAGAGCTGATTTCTGGGTTTGGTTCTTCTTGGTTCTAATACCCCTAACTTTTTTCCTCCCATGAAAATTAGAAATATCAAAACATATATGTGTAAAAAGATGCATCAGGACAGAAATCAACCTGAAAATAATGGGATTTAGAAAAAAGTAGTTCTAATGGACCAGCTATTTGATAATTCTCTACTCTAAAATCTGGTTTTAGAGGGAGGCTATTAAATTAAGGTAGTTAATGTATTTGTTTGGGGAAATATCTGCATTCTTTTTTAAAGGAAACCCACAGAAGACACTGTTCAATCAGCTGAGAGCATGTTTTTAAAGAAGGCACGTAAAACAACAAAATGCCCTTCTAAAAAATTTAGAGTCCCTTTATGAGCTGAAGTCTCACTGAAGCTGATGAAAGAACCCGCAGGGCCAGTAAGGGTCTGGGACTTCAGCCCTGTCCCTTACAATTCTTTAGGGGACCTCCAAGAGCTGTTTGTTTAATTGTAACAGGTTTGTGCCATTGTGCATGATGGCAGCTTTTCCTGTGCTCCCAAAACTCCTTTCTTAGCAAGTTATGTCCCCTTTAATTCCAGAGAGAGAAGAACTCCACTTTTTCTGAAACTGGATGGTATCTACCACCTTTTTAGAGACATCACTGGTTGTATGAAATGATTCTTTGAGCATAACTTCACCACCAACCTGTACCTTGGCTCTCTCTTTCACCTTGATCTTTTTGTCCTTTCTGTGCAGCTCAGTAGAGTATCACTATCACTGTCACTATCACTAAATATTTTTTTTACCATTAGCTGTGACTTCTAATTGCAGTTAGAAATCATGCACCACTGCCTTAGTATTGGTTGGTTAGGTTTACTTTTTGCACCCTAAGCAGTTACATGTCAGGCGAGAGGCTGTTTTCTGTTTTTCCTCTGCTTTCTAATCTGCATAAACCATCAGGGTTTCTACCAACATTCAAAAACAGACAGGTATTTGCAGAATACCTGCAAAAATATTTGCAAGGATTCCAAACAGATTAAAATTGTGACTGGCCTGGTAGAAAAATTACAGATTTTTTATTCAAGCAGTGTTCATACTGTATGCTTCAGTTAATTGCAAGTCATCCAGAAGACTAAAAATACAGTAGTTATGAAACTCTTCTTAATCCCTTGGAACTATGCTGAACAATGCAGTACTGACTCCCTTGCTAGATTACTGGAAGGCAAATATTAAATTCCAGCAAAGAAGCAATTACTAAATCTATGTTTGTAATTAATTCACTACTGATTAGTTCTGACATGCGAGCGGTCTGACTGGGGCTTAAAAGGCAGTTAAAGTAAAAGAAAGGAAAAAATGTTTGTGGCTAGTGTAAAACAACATTTGATTCTGTAATGAGCAAAAACAGTACCATTAAATGAATGCTGATTCTTTTTGAGATGGCAAGATTTGCAATTTTGCCCTTCTCTCACACTAAGCACCTCACATTACTTTCAATAATTTTATTATAGACACTGTATTGTATATCAGGACTAACCCGGTGGAAATTGTTACAGATCTATTGAAGATTATTGTTTTCTTCATAATATTGCAGACATAGGTGTGATTTTTGTTTATTGAACTATTCATTATGAGTGATCATGAAAAAATGTGTTCTGCTGTCCAGCATTGCTTCTCAGCAACAGTACTAATTAAAACATTTAAGTAATCCAGTGGTACAGCCTGTGTTTTTAAGTGACTGACCAAACATCTGTAAGTGCTAGTATTGGAAGAGAACAACTGTAAATGATCTCTGCATTAGCATAAATTACCTGGTGAATATCAATAAATGCATCTGCAGAAATAAGATTGCTGCAGAGATATTTCAACAGCTCACACTAATCAACTGAAATAAAATGTAAACAGCTCCAGAATTAGACTCAGTAAATCATAGCGCCTGGGTGGGAAATAAACTATGAGTTCCAGTTTTTCATTCAGAGGGACTGAAAAAAAACATTTAAATTTTCTTTTAACACTGTCACTCCTCTTGCTACCCCTTCTGAAATCCTCCTTCTCATGAAAACCACTTCTTGATCTTTACATACAAATAAACTGCTCCTGAGGCAGAGTGGGAGTATAAGCATAGGAGTGTGGATTTATACACCCTGTTTGCTTTCATCTGGCAGCTCCAAAGGCCTTCAGCATCCAGGTGTACTTGTTTTCTTTCCCATTGGCTCATGTCTCAGCATGACCCCAGTTTGATCCTGGATCTGCAGCGTTCAAAGCTAAAGAAATGGTACAGCAGCGCAGAGAGAATTAGAAACAGTATCACTGATTAAACTATTGATCAGCCACTCTGCTAAAGCTAAGGCACTGCCCCATTTGGAATTGAGCTACTGATGAACATGCTTTTCAACAAGGTGAAAGGCCTGGCCCAAGCACAGAAAAGGCACAGAAATGCTGAGATAAAGATGTGCAAGAGAGGTGGAAGGAATCTTGACATCTGTCATATGGAACACACTCCACATGGAAGCGGGCAGTTGCACAAGTCTACAGCCCTGTTTCTAAAGGCTGCTGTCTGTACCACCATCATGCCTGCCATCCAAACCCTGAGCAGGACCCAAGAAATGGAGCTCTAGTTTTAAAACTTAACTAAAAAAGTGGTGCCTCATTTTGATGCTGAGGTGAGTGCACATCTTAGGTGGGGAAGATACTAATTCATGTTCAAAGCACTGGAGGAATGAAAACTAGAGGGGAAATTATGGAAGGAGGGAAGATTTTGCCAAAGGCACTAAAGAGCAGAATAACTCAGAGCATCAGCACTCTGAGCCTTAATAGTGTACGACTGTATTTGTCAGAAAAAATATAATTCAGTAATCAGAAGCTGAAGCACAAAGGGGCAAGGCCGGGTCTTTGGGCAGCTGTGGACAAAGAACACAAGTTTTAGATAAAGATGTTTGCCTGCTGCAAAAGAGAATTAATCAAGCCATAGCCAAGAGCATTTCATAACCTTCAGCTGTTCAGTGAACACCCGGGACGGACCAAGAGAAGGCTTAAGAGCTGAGCTGACAGAGGACACAGAGCTTTTCCTTGTACCTTGTCACATCAAATGCCCGTTTGTTGATAAGCTCGTGTCTTTGCACAGTGTAATATGAATGCCAGTTATGGAAGTCATCAATCTTCTCTGGACTATGTACTGAGTTCATATTAATTCTTTAGAAATGGTAATTACTGGAACTTCTGTGTCTTCTCAGTGAACGCCTTTTAAACTCTAAGCTCCTTAAACTAATATTCCCCTTATTTTGAGAAATGTAAAGGACAAATATAATCATATATGTTGTCAATTAAAAAGTAGAATTTAGTAGTCTATTTCTTCTTCCAGAAAAACAAAAAAAAAATGTTGTGTTGAACGTCTTACCTGCAATAATTTTTCTTGTAGATATTACTATTCCATAGCCAGCTCAAATAAGAGCACCTTTTCTTACATCAGTAGTTAAATGGAATTATGTGAATAGGCAGCATTAGGAATGCAGTGAGTATAACTCAGTTATCTGTAAAAACCAGGAGCAACACCTTACTGCTCAGTCCAACCCATGTTGCCTATGTGGGGTCCATGTGCTGCACCTAAAACTGCTCAGTGATTTGCTGTTGATCTGAGACACCAATAAAATATCTTGTGTATAGGTTGTTTCTTGCTGTGTATTCATATAAACAGAAAAATTAAATATGGTAAGTACTGCTGTTAGAATCACTGCATTCATGTGTGAATCTTAAACTTTTAGAATATTTAAGTAGGAAGTCACTTGAATTGAAATGTAGGGAAGAAATACTTTCTGTGAATATGAACCTAACCGTATTGAAAGCCAGTCTTAATTAATATTTCATCAGCTGCCTGATGGTAACTTCTAAGCTAAATTAGCTGAACTGGGTGAAATTAAACATTTGTAAATGGAATGTGCCTGTTCACTTATGACTGTCTCCACAAGAAGTCTCTAAAGCAATACACAGGTTAATGTACTTCATTCTCATTCCTGTGTTCACTCAGGTGGATAATGTTTCCAAGTAGTGGATATTTAACATAAAATAATTATTATTTTATTTCCTATGTGCATAGAGTCTATTCATTAGGGTGACACTACAATGTTCTGAATCAGCATAAAAATTTGACTAAGATTGAACAAAAAATTTGGGAAAAATAATAATAATAATTTTTAAAAGTCAAGGCTACTGGGTCTATTTTCCATTAGGAACTAAATAAAATAGTACCTTTCTCAGTCCTACACAGGTATGCTATACTATCACCTCAAACCGTGGAAGAACACTTTTCCTTTATGAGAGCATACCATCATTTTCTACTTAAAATTATAGATTTTTTCTTTCCTGACAGCTTTGTGAATCTGAGTGACCTGATGAGGAAAAATTACTTCCTGTTGGTTATAGTTCCAACCATCAATTATTCATCCCCACTCAACTGGGTAGATGGCTCATTTTTCAGGCTACTAATCTGCTGCACATTACAGCAGATAAGGTGCTGCAAATTATATGCTGAGGAAAACAGGTAGATGCTGTGTTACTAAAATCAGTTGATGTGTAGCTTGTAAAGGGTCTGCTGGCCTCTATAAAGAGTGAAATTATCCCTGCAGCAGCCACAGTGACCTCTAAGAGGGATTTCTTGACAACTCTGGTGATAACAACTACAATTAAGCTGAGATCTATGCATGTCAATCGTAGCTTTTATTTTCTTACTGTTGGATGTTTTAAAAAAATCCGACATTTTACAACAGCAGGATTCATAGCAGAGAGCACAAACTGGGGTCACTGTTGCATATTAGCTTAATTAATCCCTCTGACCATGTTTTACAATTTTATACAGCTTCACTCCAATTATGCAGAAACAGACTGCTTTTATGCCTTGTACATCTATTTAATATCAGCTGCAGTTCAGAACAAGAAAGAATCTTGGGTTTTGTCATGAACTCTCCATACTGACCATAAATTAAAGAGTGTGGTAGAGAAACAAAGGGAAGCAAGCAACGTGTAGTAAACTGAGAAATTTGGATTGACTTTGATGGGCTTCCATTAACTGTTGAAAATGAGTATTATGCAATACTGCTATTTTTCAATACTATTTTTTTTCTCTGAACTTTGTCTTCATTTTTGCCCCTTCTTTTGCCATTAGTTTTCCTTTAGTGTTGTTTTTTGCAAATTTGACAGATGATGAAGTTACTATGGCAGGTGCAACCAGGAAGAGGAAAGAAGACATTGAAGGATATTTTCAGAAACTGCATTTGGAAATCAGTGTAACAATTTTGCATATGAAACTCGATTCTCAAAGATTGTACCAGTGAATTATGTGACTCTTATGCGCAGTGACACTGCTCACATTTTGCATATCAAACACTCACATTCAGCTGACTGGAAACAATCCACATACTGACATGATTTTGCAGAATCTTTTTACAATCAAAACAATAAATGTCTTCATATGGTTTTCAGACAGAAAAGAACATATTTTTAGCCACCTTGTTTTACTTAGGAAGAAGTGCATACGATCTGTTCCTCTGCAGTACTGCAAGGAGATGCTGCATGCCCTCCAGTCATAAGAATTCAGGGCTTGCAGGTATCAATCTGTCAAAAATGCTTAAAGAGCATAATTTCCCTGGCCATCCAGTAATCATTTCACCAGTATGGTCTCAACTTCATAGTTTATTGCATGTGCCACATACAGAGTTACAGAGAGGGTTATTTTCTGTCTTCCTGCTGATGGATAAGGAACAGTGACAGGAAAATCAATGAGTAATCAATTCAGTGGGTAATAGATACAGCCCTTTGGGGTGGTCAGGAATGGGGCAACTTCATGGACTACTAAACTCAGAGGGCAAAGAGGCATGAATGTGTAATCTGTCTTTGTTACCATAAACACTACCAGAAATGGCAAGCTGCAGGAAAGGAAACATTTAGGAAAGGAATGGATCATGAGGTCAATGGACCAGCTACCACTGACCTTCATAACTCTGAATCAGACCTGTAACTAGGAACTGTGATGAAGGGCAGTGTGAAAAATCATATTTCTTCTTTAACCACTATTCTGTGTTTCAATAGTTTCAAAAATATTGAGTTATTCTCAGCATAGAAAATAGAAAACGGTATCATCTCTGTGAGGAAATAAACTATGTTCTTTAGAATACTAACATAGTCATTAAGTACCAGCAAAAGTGACTTTTTTTCAGTTTTGGATGTTTTTTCAGATACGATCATAGGGATCATTTACATAATGTGGATGTAGTTTATTGTAAGTATTAGGACCAGTTTATAAATGTGAAGTTTATGACCATGCTACCAGATGAAATGTTCATTCTGATAAAAATAAAGGAAATTAATAGAAAGCATTTATTCCACCTGCTAAATAATTATTCTGGTTAGAAATAATTTGGTATGAGTCTGCACGAATAAGTGAGATTTGAAGTGCATTACTTCATTCAATAAAAGTCAGTTAAAAATATGTATAGCTTATTTATTATAAGCATAAGAACTGCTACAGTTATGAGCAAATATAATATCTATATTACCCTGTGTTTGCTTCCTCAAAATTCCTGCATTTTACTCTAGAATCCTTATTAATTCTGATAGGAGTTAGTCTTTGTAAGTATATTGGTAGGTTTATCCTTATTTAGTGTCTTTCCCACCTCTCCTCTCTCAGATTTGTGTCTTTGTATGTTAAAAGATATCAAATTATCAGTTTTAGTTCTGTAATGAAGAACAATTTTGGCTTCTGCAGTCTTTTCTTAAAGGACTAAGAGGGTTTTTAAAGCATTCACTGCAGCCAAGAAGATAAAATCATGCATGAATGCTCAATTTGCAATTTCTTTCTGAAGCTGAATATATAGTCAGTGATTTGCCAGTATGCTTGATCGGAGAAAGTTTAAGTTATTCATTGAAAACAGAGAGAGTAAAGTTTAAAAGTTCATTCCATTTATATGCATAAACATATATACACATATTTTTATATAAAATACATCTATATAATTACTTAAAATTACATATATTTCTGAGACTATAGTATTAATTTGATAATTAATACTAACATAAATACTATAATAAAAGAAACTTTTGGAGAGTAATCATTCTATAAATTAGCTGATGGGTTTCCTCCTTTTCTCTCTGGTCATAAAGTAACAATATTTTTGTACTGGATAAATAATTTTTAGTTTGCGAGGCTCTTGCAGTTCATCATGAGAATTAGCAGACTGGCCATTAACTCACAAAACACCATTTTTGATCTGTTTCCAAATAAATAGAATTTCTGAAAGGAGAGGATAAGGAACAAATAATGAGAAATATAAATGATCAATATTAAACCACAGATATCCCTTAATGAGTGAATATCCTTCTGAAAGTATTTAAAATATTCTTGCCTCAAATGACTGTAGGAAGATGTGTAGTTTTCCTAGGAAGTTCTTGCTGATGGATAAAATTAGCATCTAGCTATTCCACTACAGTTCATTCATCCGAAATGGCTTGGAGAAACAAATACATTTTTGAACTATGAACAGTTTCATAAAGCAAGAAAGGTCTGTTTGTCTTCTGTTTATGATGCAGTTTTCTCATTTTTCAGGGCTTGCTACGTCACATTCATCCATTATAATTAGTTTGGTTCTTTATATTAGCAATAATTACTAGTTTGAGTGAATGCTTTTCTTCTAGGTGCAAAAAGGGAGCTTAAATACTGTCATTGTTAGCTGATGAGTAATATCATTATGTTCTCCTAGACAAATTAGGAGCAGTTTCTTACTTCATTGTCTGTGTTACTACAAGCTGATCTGCTCCTTAAGCTACGGGAGCAGAGGCCGGTGGTTCCCTCGCAGGGAGAGCTGAGCTCCATCCATGCAATCGGATTTGTAATGCTCACACTGCAACAAGCAATTATCCTGCGACAGGGTCACCGCCGGCGATAAGGGTCCACACAGCACAACACACCCGCGCCTCTCAAAAGCGAGATAAGGAAGAGTTCCAGGGAGCGGATTAGGAAGGCAGTCTGCTTGGCTTTCATGATTTCAACAAGGGGAAAGGAGTACAGTGCACTACCATCCGTCTGCCTTCTATAAATCGCTGATAGATACCCGAAAACGTGCGCTGTACCTGCATCATGGCCGGTGCTTTACACGTGCACCGCAAGCCCTGGTGGTGGTGTCTGGGGACAGGGGCAGGTGCTTCACCAAAATTAGCATTTAAGAGTCACAGAATTCATAGGAGAGAACTGCTTGCTGGAAAATTATAAATGTGTTTTCATTTCTGCTTTCCTTTTTTTTTGCAAACAAGTTGTCTGACCAGCTGTGATTTTTGTGGCTGATATCCGCTGAGAAAATCAGTAGAGACTTGCCACTTGTAAATGACAGGTAACTGCATCAAGAGCACTGCCTAGGCCAAGCTGAGCTGTCAAAACCAAAATTCCCACAGTGAATTGTAAAACTAAAACTGATGTACTTCTTAAGGATATATCCAAAATAAATTATTCCAAACTATTCCAATTTTCTCCTATTAAACAGACTTGGGTTTGCATTGGAAAGCTCAACAAAGAGATTTCACTGACGTTTTCATGCTCTATGGCTTGGTTTCTAGGGTATGCATTACATAAACAGAACTGGACCGTGCCTGTGGAAATGGACCTAAAACTTATCTTTGTAATATGTTTTTTCTAAATGATGATCCGCTGCCCTCCCTCCATGCTCTGAGTTTTAGCTGATGAGTTCTACAGTGTCACAAGAAATCAAAGTACTTTGGATGATCAGACCAGTGCAAATATGTTTCAGCCATGAACTCTTTTAGAAAACTTTACCCTAGAATTTCTGAGAGTGAAAGCCCAATCATTATATAGAGTTGAAAGAATCTGGGACAAAAATAAGTACCAAAACCAAAATTCAAATATTCTGGGTCATGTCTTCTCAATCAATTGGTTTGGTTTTAGGATTTTTTTTGCTTGAGGAGGTATGAAAGAGAGATTAGGTTTTAAAAGAGGTTTAAAATAATAATGTCCCTATGATTCCCTTTAGATTATGATTTTGGAGTCTTAAAAGTTTGCTTGGATTAAATGTTCTTTCAGGATTATTTTCTGCAGCCATAGTGAGAAGAAAATAAAAAGAGAAAAGGAAAAAGACACGAGAGTCTCAAATAATTGTTGTGTTTGGACACTAAATATTGTGAGTTTTTATTTACAAAGTAACAAGAGCTGATAACATTTTTCTTTATTTTCCAGATAAACTACCATTAAGGTCCATTTAGACACTGCAAAAATAAGTCCTCTCTGATTGGGTTTCTCAGCTGTCCTGCTGACATTTTCACAATTAATCTCAAACGCCTGCAAAATCCTTAATGGAGACCTTCCTTTATACAATAATAACTGAAGATGAAAGTGACTGTCTCGGAGAGAGGTGAACTCTACAGCCAGGCACTGATATTACTGGAAGAACAGCTTAATTTTTCAGTTTGCAGATACAGACCCAAGTCTCTGGGAGTTACTCTACTGGGCCCATCATTTTTAAGAGTAAATAGCTTATCTTTCTTCCTTCAAAATTCTGATGTTTAAAGGATTTTGGATGTGCAGTTCTCTGGGGAAGCTGTCTAGGAAGTGGGGAGTTTATTACGTTAGCAAGCAAGCAAGCTGTGACGATCTGATGAAAATTCTCCCTTGTGCTCCCTGTGTTCACTTGTCCAACTGGTTTCATGCACTGTTTAACAAGGCATCAGCCAACCTCAGCAAGACAGCACGTACCTGAGAAACACTCACGAAGTCTCTGGTGCAAGAACTGAGATTTCCTGCTAGACATGACATCTTTATGAAAATAAAAAGGCAATTTTTAGTACAAGGAATCTGGCTCAGTAAACTGTGACAGACATTCATATCCTCGGCTCATCTAATTCAGTTTGACTCCATTAGAGTCAACGACATTACATCAAAATACACCAACTGAGCATTTAACCCAGAAGGCTGGAATCATGAAAAGTCACTTCAGAGACAATACTGGCAACTCTTGAGAATAGATTTGCTTTGCCATTCATACTTGAGTCTGCGTTTAGATGCCCACTCTGACTAATTCGTCTTTTGTGATCAAATTATGGCTGCTAATAAAGAAGTGGAAAAGAAGGAATTTAAAAGATGACAGTGAGATGACTGTCATCTTTTAAATGCCTTCTTTTCCACTTCTCAATAGAAACCTCTTCAAGTCAAGTGCCTGTCTTTTGCCTCTTTCCTTCAGATGCAAAATTGAAATAGCATGAAAAGAATTGATACACGATTCAAAAAATCTTCCAGTATTCAAATTTAAGTATGGTTTTGGATAAAACATCTCTGGGTGTTTGAGGCATCCCCAAATCTAGGAAAGCACAATTTTAGGCTTGCTTAGTAGCAAGGAAAGGATTTAGCTTTATGAAAAAGTACTTAAGACACATTTACACATCTTGTATCTCTAGGAAGTAATGGAAGGTGATTATTGAAAGTTAAAGAAGGCAAAAAGGGAAATATATATTTAATTAACAGCTGCTGCTTTAAATGATTAGCTGGAGAGGGAGAAAAAATTGAAGTAATACAGTAACCATCTATAGCTGTACAGTATTTGTACAGTGTCCATGGAACATCATGGAATTGAGATGGCCAAACTCACACTAGCTAGAGCTCAATCGTATGACAAGCGGGCAAAAACAGCTTTTATAGGATTCTTGGTTGAGTTGCTCTGTTAATTTAACAGCCGGCTCTGGCTTTATTACAGTAAATAACATACTCATTCCCATGTTTAAGCTCTCAAGAAGGGATAAAGAAGACATTAATAGGTGGCAAAGCCAGGAGTGTGTACTGAACTGGCAATATTGGTGCATTTCTGCACTGTGTACAGAGTGTGAAGTGCCTGAGCAACCATTAAAGAGTGTCAGCTAAGTGAGTCCAGGACAGGAGGGAGTGAGGCCGATTTAGAAAGTCAGACAGAAATCCTGATTCTACTCTAACTTTGCAAGAAATATAATATCTATTCCTTTGTGGTGGGATGGGCCACAGTTCAGATGTTCTTCATTGATGTAACTATAGCCCATTGGTTTCCCCTGCTATATTTTCATTTGCAACTTCTTTTCATCACTGGTTGGTTGACCTACATTTCTAGATCCATGTCCCAGACAAAATCAAAGATAGATAAAATCAAAGACAGGATCATCTGTTCATCAGGACTCCTTGAAAGCCACCTGCTGATAGAACCTTCCTCAGACAAGAAATCCTCAGATAACTGAAAGACTCCAAAGCTGCTTACATCTTAACAACATACATATTTATGTCACAGAATCCTAAAGGTTGGAAGAGACCTTCAAGACCATCTAGTCTGACCATGAACCCAGCACTGCCAGAATCACCCCTAAACCTCAAATATCCTCAAATGCCACATCCAGACATCTCTTGAACACTTCTGGAGGCAGTGACTCCACCACCTCCCTGAACAACTTATTCCAGTGCCTAACCACTTTTTCAGTGATTTTTTTTTTTCCCTGATATCTAATCTGAGTCTTCCCTGGTGCAATTTGAGGCCATTTCCTTTCATCCTTTTGCTTGAGACATGGCAGAAGAGGCTGACCCCCACTTCACTACAGACTTCATTCAAGCAGTTGTAAAGAATGATAAGGCCCTCACTGAGCATCCTTTTCTCCAGGCTAAACAACTGTTGCCTGGCTGTCCCAGCTGCCCTCAGCGTAGGACGCCGGCCTGAGAGAACCCTGGACGCCTCACCAAGCTTTGGTGCTTCAGGGTGAGCGGGGCTGGTTCCTGCAGAGGCAGGTCGGCTCCAAGAGAGGAGAGGCAAGGCGCATAAGAAGAGGCAAGGAGGCAAAGGGTGGCGAGAGGAGGTCTTCCCCTGAGCTCCTTTATTGAGGGGCTTCTGAGGGAGAACTCCAGAGGAAAGAAGGGGTGCACGACCCTTTAAGGGGGACAGACATGGGAGGGGTGCCGGATAGATAGCCAATAGAGAACCAGGAGGTAGGAGGGTACAACACCTGAGGGCCAACGAAACTTTTGTAAGGGGGTGGTACACTCATGTCAATCAAGTCTCAACCAATCACTCGACGCGCTCTGGGGAATCTTCTGGAAACTGGGTTGGGTTTAGACAGTGGTCCCGCCCATGGAGTCCTCCTCCCAGGAGGAGTCTCCGTCCCCAGAGGCGGAGTCGGAGGCGGAGTGAGTGGCAGCCGCCGCAGTTGGGGCCTGCCCCTCCACAAACAACCCCAGATTAAGCAATGCCAGTTCCCAGACTGTGTTACGTTTGGTCACATACGGACGTATCACACACATATGTTACAGGAGCCAAGGAATAGAAGAAAAAATCTAAAGAGATATATTTCCCTGTGCCCGGCTACTTCAAGGCTCTCAGAATTGATGAGTGCTGTGAAAAAACATGTAGTATAGCTCAGACTCCATGCAAATATGTTGACTACAATTAAACCCATTGGTCTCAAATCAGTCAAAGTGGTCTGAAATCACAGTGACTTTTTAAAAGTTAGCAGATAATATGAAATCTCTTCAGACCTTGGCTGGTGCTCCTATGCCCCCACTAACTCCCACGTAGGCTTCTGGATATGATGGCTGAGGTGAACAACTTTTCTCAACAGAGTGGGTAATAGCAAAAAGCATTTTTCTTTTTCCCACAAGTGTTAAGCAGGAGATTGTATAAAGTACCACTGGACCTTTTTCCCTATCATCAAGGTTACAAACATGCATTACTGGGTCAGTAGTGTAAGAAAGACATGGACCCATTACAGTACCAAGAGGGGACAGTCACAAAAATTATCAGAGGGCTGTAACACTCCTTCTATGAAGAAAGGATGAGACAGCTTGGATTGTTTAACCTGGAGAAGAGAAGACTCTGGGGAGACTGCACTGTGGACTTTCAATACAAAAAGGAGGCTTACTAGGAAGATGAATAACAACAATTTACCAAGGTCTGTAAACAGGGGCAATGGTTTTAAACTGAAAGAGGGGATATTTATATTGGATAAAAGGAAATTTTTTTTTAATGATGAGGGTGGTGAGATACTGGAATAGGTTTCCCAGAGAAATATTGGATGCCCCGTCAATGGAACTGTTCAAAATCAGGTTGGATGGCACTTGAGCAAACAGATCCAGATGATGTCCCTGCTCATTGCAGCGTGGTTCAACATGATGATCTTTACAGGTCCTTTCCAAGTCAAATCATTGCATAAATCCATGATTAGACTATCTCCCCTGTGTAGAACACAAGACATGCAGAACTCTTTGTAATAAGGGAGAAAGAGAATGTTGTACATAGGACTATTCTGTAAACTTTGACATGTAATAAAAACACAATGTCCCTGCCTCATGTTAATTCTCCATTTTCTATGTTTCTAATTTTATTTTCTGGGACATAAATCAAATAAACAAAGGCTGCTTTACATCCCATTGATCACTGACACATGTATGTAACTGTACATGTGTGCCGCTGCACATCGGAAACAGGATCCCCACTGAGCTATTTAAAAGTGCGAATTTTAAGTGTGTCCATATATGTGAATGGTATTATCACTTATGTGAATATGTTATCCAGCCTAGTTTTAATTTTTTTTCCGATTTTATTTTGTTCAGGTGTGTTTCTTCTCACACACTGAAGTTTAATTAGAGTCCACATCCTGATTACCTTGATTATTGTGCAGCTCATTCACACTAGCAGTGCTAAGTGGGTGGTAGGGTTTCTCTCCTCATTTCCCCTACTATAGGGGTTTACAGACATTACCAATTCAGAATCTGTCCTAGCAGATATTTAATAACCAAGGACTCAATTCTGTTTCATAGGTCATTCTCTTTCCTTCAAATGAATATCAATTTCAAGAGATGCAGGATGAAAGCTATATATATCAACATGAAACTGATATTCTTTCTTCCAGGTTTGAAGGAGCTTTATATTTTTCTTTGCTTTATGTTATTTTATGAGAAGAAGGTTTTTTTTTCTTTTTCAGGCTGCAAGTAAAATAGATGTTAAGATGTTTTTCTGCATCACTCTGGAGGGGAAAGCAAGTAGTGATTAATTCAAAGCATAATAGCAGTAGCTTATATTTCTGTACTAGCTTTCATCTTGAAGGATACCTTTCCCAAAGCACTTTACAACCTAAATAAAGCAGGAATCATTAAAATTCTACATTTGCCATTCCACCGGGATTATTGTACTGTAGCTTTAGTGTTATGTGTAGATCAGTACCATGGTTACTGCAGCTACCTAGAGAAGTGAATAGTGAGCTTTTAATGATAGCTTTTTTTTTCTGTGGGTGTTTAACAGGTCAATCTTCTATAGCTGAAATATATCCCTGTGTCAGGTAGACCACATTACTTATTCCATACCATGCAGGAACTCTAGTCATCAGCTTAGAGAATATTTGAAAAAACACCAGAACTACTGGGAAACATTAAATTTGAAGAAAACGTAGTATGACTGCCTGTGTTGGAACAAGACCACCACATCTAGAGTCACCACAGTCTTGTTTATGACAAGTGATACCTCATCTTTCATACTGACAAGTGGTCAAGGCTTTTGCTTTAACAGTCTTTTGGCAAATGTCAGCGGCAAAAGCACAAATACTCATTTTTCTGGTTATTAAAATACTGACTCTAATCTGAAGAATATACTACAGTAATCTTAAAGAATCACACACACTACTCACCCCAAAGTTTTCCTTCCAAGCAGAGACAGGTCAACTCCTACATAGGAATAGGACCTTATCTATTACCATACCATTGCCATCATAGCCTGTCAAACTAGAACCATCATATTTTACCCAGTAAAAGGAATAGGTTTTCCAATATGAAAGAAGTGTCTTAAAAAGTAGCTCAAAGTCTCATCAGGAAAAAAATATTTGACCTTGTAAAAAAACACTAAATGCATTTTTTACACAATGATCTGCATACAGGAATTTCAGGAAGAATAATTGTCCTGAGAAGAGCCCTTAAAAATGTCACCAAATGCACAGTACTATTTGAGACAATAAAGAACATTTTAAAAATCCACTGGAGTAAAGGCTCAGAAGCACCCTGAGATCAGATTTGTTTGTATAGTTTCAAAGGTCAGTCTGTTGAACTGACCAGCTGTTGTCCCCTGTGAATGATGAAAAACAACTGTCAGAACTTTATGAGCAAAAGTCTACAAACTATAGGAACAGGATCACATGCAGCCTTGACATCATCAAAATAATGCTAATGCTTTCCCCTCATGATATACCATAGTGAAGGGAGGATCTATAACGTCACCTGCTTTTCAGGTAGTCTCACAGCCCAGTAAGATGAACAACAAAGTGATTTGGAAAAGGTCAGAGGCTTCACTTCCAACAAAATCCCAAAACAAATCAAAAAACCAAACATACCAAAGCAAAACCAAGATCCCAAACGCACAAACAAAACCAGCTTGGATGTTCCATTAGATCTCAATGGAATGAGAAGAAAAGCAGCAACACATTTACAGTAAAACGCATTGAAAGATAAATTTCAGAGGACGCTGACCAGCTTTATAAAACCAACATCATTTCTACTACTCCAGAAGTATAATACTAATTTCTCAAGTGATTTAGGTAATTGAAAGACTCTAAAGATTCTGTTAATTTGTAGAAAAAATAATCCAAGATGTGTAGCACCTGGCTTTCTGATTAGTTTACAGCTGTATTAAGCTCGTGATGTTCAAATATATTGGTTTCATATGACTGAAATTGTTTCCTTCTGGTAGATGGTCTTAACTGTAAAGATTATTACTCCTTGTCATTTACCCTGGTTATGACCCTTCTATAGTATTCGTCATTTTCTTTTTTTTAAATTTGTATTGACATTATTTGAGTCTCTACCTGAAACTTCCATTTGCACAAACTAATTTGATGTACTCAGTTATAGATTTAAATAATACTCTGGAACATGTGACATGCTTTGCCCAGATCTGACTGTAATTATCACTTTGTCACACATTTCTAATAAGCAATTTGAGGGGATAAATAAATCAGGGCTTCAGAAACATATAATACAAGTTAAACAAAACACTCTATTTAAATAAAAAAGGACATTTATGGAGAAGGAAAAATAGCAATTAGCCATCCTGTTATTAATCATAACTACATTAATTAGCATTCCAACTAGAGAAAGAAAGAAATTAAGAAGTCAATTATGGTTTGCACATATAAACTGTTTTGCTAACATCTGGTTTGGTTCAGTTTGAAGCTTAGGCCCTAATTCCACCAGCATTGCCAAATTCTGACACTCAACGGCATGGTGAACAACTCTGCTGATTGGCTGTTTTAATCCTTGCTTGGTGTTTATTATTCTGGGATAATGCTTTTTAATAAAGGACAGCAATTTGTCAACAAATTTTGTAGCGTCGGATTTTCAACAAAATCTGAATCAATTAAAGATCTCCTTCAAAACTATTATTGAACTGAAATACTGCACCTTCCTGGGAGAAAAATGCTTTTTCTCACATCTTAACTTAGTGACAATAGCCCCAAAATTCGGAAAAAAATATGTTTATTTGACTTTCTTACATTGACTTCTTTGCATTGCCCCCAGTTTTCAGAAATCAGGTTGCAGAGAACAAAGATTAATACTCTTGGATGATCTGTGATAGCTCTGGTTTTAGACAGCTCAAAGCAAAAAAATCTTTGCTATTTACAAAGAAAACAAAAGATTAAAGGTAAGCTGATTACTGTGGCTGCAAATGAGATACACTTTTGTTTCAGCAAATCCTTAAAGGAGCACAGATAAACCTCTGCCGCTGCTGAAAAGTGAATATAACTTGTTACTTTGTTTATCTCATAGAGTGGCTGAAACTACTGCACAGTGATAGCAATTTGTCTTGAGAAACATTGTATTCACTAAGATTTAAAACATAATTCAAAATTTTAATAATGCACCAAGCACTGACTCATCTCTTCTCTTTAAACAATTCAAATGCATCTGAAAATTATGAGAATAAGAGGAAAACATGCTACATTTTAATGATGCCCCTGCTTGTCTAATTACTCCTTGATCCCTCAATCTGCAAAATTAGCACTGATACGGGTCATGCCTCCAGGCAAACATGTTACGCTCCATCAACTATTCCTCACAAGAGTGTAGATATCTGAGTGGATACATCATGCTGGGCATCCCTCTGAGTCCTGTGAAATTGTGCAGAGGTATCTAATTTGACTTCTCTGGATTTCATTAGGAAACATCCTGCATCAGTGCCATGCTGTATTGTGAAGCAGTTCACAATGTTGCTTCCTTTCGCATGAAGTGAAAAAGAGATTTATTTTCCAAGAATGTTAACACAAGAACTTTCCTAAATTTTACATTACATTCATTAAATTTTTAGGCAGTTTACCCCATCTTTCAGAAATCATCTCAGAAAGTTGTCTTGTATCATCGTGTCTTAATCCTAATATGTTCAGCACATCAAAATTATGTGGTATGAAATAGAGGGTAAAAGCAAGTTGCAGATAATACAATTATTAAATGTCCCATTGTACAGATAATTTTTACAAATGCATGGTTTAAATTTAGTGTTATGTGACTTTTCCCTTCTGAATATTAGCCATCTAGGAAGGCAACTAGAAGATTTGCAATTCTTGATTGATTTTTGGTTCCTTTCTTTCCAAGCAGAGAAGGTTAGAGAGAAAAGGTGCAACTGAGAGGGAGATGTCACACGTGTTTCTAGCACTTCTGGTTCTCACAAGTCATTCTTCTGGCTCCAGAAGACAAGATGGGATGTTTCTCCATAGAACATTCAAAATTCCAGAAAAGGCTAAGACTGATGATTTTCATTTTGTAGCCACAATATTGAGAAAGGATGTCGACAGTGGCCATGTTTCAGCGCTTTGAGGTCCAGAAGAGGCACAGGGATATTCTTCTTAGAGTGCTTAAAATGGTCCCACAGGTGATGAGAAACATTGGTTATATTGGGTATAACAGTCTCTCACTGTAGCTTCAGACAGTGATAATGCCTATAGGAGTGAACGATATTCATATATAAATTTAGGAAAAGAGCTCACATGAAAATAAATGCTACTATTCTAAATCAAATGAATTCTTACTATTCATAAGCCATTCATAAAGATCACATAAGCACATAAGTTTATTTAATATTCCTGTACATGCTCTACCTCTTTCTGGAGATCTGTTCAAAGAAAGTCCACCCACAGATCTTAAAGAACTTTCACAATTAACTAATCTCTATGAAAATACATATATACTTAGGTATAGATATATGTAATATATTATATATATATATGTAATCTCCTGTATTAGTGGTGAGGAATTTCAGAAATAACCAGATTCAGTTTGTGGAGGAGCCAGACACAAATATCTATTATTTCTGTCTCCTAGAGAAATGTTCTGGCCAGTGGAAAATGCCTCCTAATATTTAGGTCAGCATTTGAAAAATATATTGTTTACCTCTGAGGTAAGCACACTCATGGCAAGTTAATGATACTCAGTTGTGTTTGTAATGCACCTAAAAGAAATGGGCATTCTGCTAACTAATTGGCTTTACTAATGATGAGCAGAAAGACAATCACAGGAGATTTCATTCCCACTTGGTATCATGCAACTTCTCAAAGTGATGCGTTTAGCATCTTTGCTGGTTTATCAAGTGAATTCTTTCCCCTCTTTAATATGACAACAGAAGAGATTTCACGCTTTAGAAACAGCTACTTACTTTGGCTTCCCAGATGATTTTGAGGTGAATACATTACAAATGCAACTTATTAAAACACACATACATTAATGGCAACCGCTGTGTAAACTGCAAAGCAGCTATTATCGCATAGTACAATTAGGTTCCTATTTAATTCATTTAGATCTTCCTCATTTTGCACACCAAGCATTTCTGGAAGTTAATTGGCATGAAAGACGGGGTAAACTGTGCACAACAAATTGAGTGTGAAATAAAGTTAATTTAGATAAAATCCATTGTGAAAACTGCTGTTTCAGCAATATTGGCAAAGGAGAGGAGTCACCAATGCTACATTAATGTCATTGACTCTTTGCACTGTTTCAGAGCTGAGATTTCATGCAGCGTTGCATTTATATAAGCCCCAGTTTGAATGCAAGACTCTCTTGTGTATTCATTATATAAGAAGCTATGGAAACTACTTAATGGAATGCTGTTGACATTAATGAAAAAATTAATGGATCTTAGCTATATGAGTTATTATTTAACAGACAGTTTGTATGCGTGATTCAGTCCTGTCAAACTCTGACAGCCTCCTGAAGTCAGTGTTTAATTTTATTTTCTACCTATGTATTTTCATAATAATTAGCGTAAAGGCAATTCACTCATGCATTTTAATACATCTAAGTAATGACATAATTCCCCTAGAAGAGACACTCCAGACAGCTGGGAGAGGAAGGAGGAAAGAAGGAAAAAGTATGAGATTTTGATTCAGGTTTGAAACAAATGAAAAAATGTCTTGCATACATTCATAGTTAGAAGTGAGAGTTCAGGGCAAAGAGCACTGCAAGTAACTTTGCAGGTGGAAGTGCAATCACTCATGTTGATGCTCATATGGTGTAAGGTCCTGCACTTGGGCTGGGGCAACCCCCAGTATCAATATGAGCTGGGGAATGAACGGATAGAAAGCAGCTCTGCTGAGAAGGACTTGGGGGTGCTGGTGGCTGAGAGGATGGACATGAGCCAGCAATGTGAGTTTGCAGCCTAGAAAACCAATCATGTCCTGGGCTGTATCCAAAGAAGGTTCTCCCCCTCTACTTTCCCCTTGTGAAATCTCACATGGAGCACTGAGTCAAGGTCTGGGATACCCAGCACAGGAAGGACATCGACCTGTTGGAGAGAGTCCAGAGGAGGGCAATGAAGATGATTAGAGGGACGGAGTACCTTTCTTATGAGGAAAGACTGAGATAATTGGAATTGTTTCTACTGGAGAAGAGAAGGCTCTGGAGTGACATTGTTGCAGCTTTCCAGTACCTGAAGGAGACCTACAAGGAAGCTGGAGAAGGACAGCTTTCTACAAGGGCACGTAGTGGTGGGACAAGGGGTGATGGCTTCACTCTGAAAGAGGATACATTTAGATTAGATATTAGGAAGAATTTTTTCACTGTGAGGGTGGTGAGGCACTGGCACAGGTTGCCCACAGAAATTGTGGATGTCCCATTCCTGGAAGTGTTCAAGGCCAGGTTGGATGGGGCTCTGAGCAACGGGGTCTAGAGGAAGGTGTCCCTGCCCATGGCATAGGCGTTAGAACTAAAAAATTTTTAATCCCTTCCAACCTCAGCCATTAGATGATATACTGTCACAGAGCATGAAAACCCATTCCATAACAGCAAATGTACATAGGCCTATTTTTTTTAATATTGATATTAAAAGATATAACTTTGCTTTCACAAGGAATAAAGGCAGGCAATGAAGGATTACATGCAGCCAGATATTTAGGTGGATTTCTTAACCACTATTTTTTTTTTTAGTGGTATAGAAATCTGTTAGTGGTAGTACTGTGTTATGGTTTGGCTCCTTCCCTGAAATCTGTGTACTTACTTCTACTCTTTAAGTATTATATCTGCATTTTTCATTTTCATGCCATTCTCAGTAGCAGAATGAAAACAGGTTTCCCAGTTTTTATTCCTGAAAAGAGAAATGTCACCAAAGTACTTGATTTCAAATAAAACAGGTCTTATAATAGATGAATTGTTTGATATTGTCCTTCCAAAGGATTTGAAGATCTGGCTATTAGGAATGACAGTGGATAAGAAGATTAGTGAGATTAGTCTGAAATACCTTGTGTATGTATTAGTCATGGAGAAAAATGTATTTTAAAGTGCTGGTCTACATAAGCTAAATGTTCATACATTGTGTATCCCACCACTACAAAGTATCTTCTACATAAGAACACTTTATTATATACATATATACATATATGTGTATATGTATATATAGTGGATTTCATAAGGCAGAGAGATACTTGAAGATAACTCAGTGAAAGTAATAAGCCTGTAAGTGTTATAGAGAAACAAAACACATGCATATTATATGCTATTCTGTATGTTTATTATGAAACTTATGGGGCCAGATTAGCTGATATGATTTTTTTTTGTGGTCCTTTTTCCAACTGGATAATTGATCATAACTGAAGTGCAGCATTTTTGTAAAATGTTTGTGCTGATTCAGATGGGCTTTCTCAGGCTTGCCTATCTGATAGGAAAAATAATATTTCCTTCTATATAAAACTGGTTCCATGTCATTTTTCCCAGTTAGATGGAGTTCAGCATGAATCATGGCCAAATAAAGATGCAGACCCTGGGAGATGCTAAGCACTTTCAGAACAGGACTGGGAACCACATCCATGAAAAAGGAGTATCAAAATCCATCTAAAGTGGCACTATAAATCTATTACTATTTGAGCATGTAATACTACTAATGCACAAACTACTGCTTGCAGATTTGCAGCTGGTAATCAGGCAGAAGTTATTTTGATTGCTTTGGTTGCTGGAATCAGTTTATATGTCTGTATGCAAGACCTTTTTCAGTAGGTCATAAAACTCTGAGGAATTCAGCCCATAGTTGGTAGAAATTAAATTCCTCTCATCCATCACTGAAAGACTGTTTATCAAGATGCTGTGGATGAATTAGTGTAATCCTTATCACTTAATATAGTCTGGCTTGATACCTTTACTGGAATTGGTTCTCAGAATTAATCAGCTTAGAAAATGTTAGGAAAGAGAAATGTCAGCTATTAATTTGCAATTTCAAAAAAAAAACCCCAAACCTGGCCATCTAATACAAGAAGAAGAGCTGCTCTCTACAAGTACAATCCTGTGATTCTTATCTGTACTGCACACATCAAATGTCACCTATTTAAATACCATGCAAATATATATGAACTCTGACTGTTGTTAGGCTGCTTTTATTTTGTTGTAGACAGCATCCTTCTTAAATGGGAGTGGATGTGTACAGGGCCTATACCAAGTAGCAACTTCTTTTGAAACACTGATATTCTTTTTTGCAGAGAAGTGGTCCATATAAAACAGTATTACCTTCAAATGTTTGGCTTTCATGAAACTTTAAGACAAACTATGAAGTAGCGGTATCTGGTTTCTGGTCAGGTTTTAAACTGTGCCTTATGTCATCCACAGGAGGTATGGGTTTGTGTGTCATACTCATGTGTACATTCAAAATATTTTACTAATGTGCTTTGGAAAAGATTATTTTCCCATTCAGCAGTGTGCTAGGATGTTAAGAACAGCCACATCACTGGGGTAAAGAAAATGGTTATTTATAAAACTTGCCTTTTTTGTCTCACTGCTAAAGTTGTGCAGCCAGTTTACATCCTTAGTGCTGGAATGAAGGAGCAGGAAATGTGCTGGTATTTTTCATTATTTCTCTACTCATAATTTTCATAAGAACTTGTGTGTGTTATTTCTTTGGTACTCCTGTTTTATGCCAAGTGAAACAGTTTCCTGTGTAAATACTTCTCTATTAGGGCAGACCTAAAGTGGGATTTTAATGTATTGCTTATATCAATAATGAAAAGATTTTGAAAAACTTTGAGTGTGGCTCAGTTTTTCCAGTGAGTGTGAGGACTAGGATTTCAATAAAAACATTTCTAGGGAATCATTACCTTGACCTAATCAGACAAATTTTGAAGGAGAATACTTGAGGAGTGATGGGCACTTCAGACAAGCCTGGAAAGAACCAAATTATTTTGTCACATTTTATCCTGGACCCTGCCAGGTGGGCAACTGAATTTCCTCTACCTCTGCTACCAGTGACATGCATCATTCAGATAGTGGGAGCAGACGATGAGAGTGCAAAATTTATCTGAGCAGGAGTGCAAACAAGGATTTGGGAACATGTATTTTCTTGTTGGTTTTCTGGGAAAACCTTTCTGGGAAAAACTTTTTAACAAGAATTTTTATTTATTTTTGTTGAATTGAATATTTTAAATTCCACCTCACATTCTTGGAGAACAGATCTCTCAATTATTTCTTTGAAGTTTGCAAGTTCAATGAGATCTTTCTTCATTCTTATGTTCTGGTTAGGAGTAGGAGTCTTCAAGCTTTTCCTTTGTTACTGTATTTTTAAGGGAGGAATGACCCCTATCTTATGTCTATATTGAATGTTTTTCTTAGTGGAACAGAGTGCAGTCCCAGATGATACCAAAGTTATTTCTAGAGAAAACGTAACTAGCTTGTTTTTTGGGACCAGACCTATCCTAACATTATCTGGAATTAGGTGGAGAAGGTTGATGCTACCTTGCAGTCATGTTTTCCATTGCAGTATTTTAAGTGACTGTGAACTTAGGGTTTTCCTATTGCTCATACCCTCACTGTGGCTAAAAAAGAACAATGGCAAACCGTGTTGCCACTCTTCTGAAGGAATGAGTATAGCAGATTAGTGCCTCTCTCCAATGAATGCTTTTCTGGTCATGTTGCACTTCTGTTCTCTTTGACCAGATGTGTTAGTGTCACCAGCCCTGCAAAGAGGGGCCACATGCAGCTGCAGCATTCACATCACACAGAGCCTTTTATGGGGAATCCAACAAAGTGTTAGTCCAGAGTCCGCAGTTAGGACTGGAAATGAATGAATTGATAATTAAGTGAAACATAGCAGAAAGGAGGGATTGATTCAGGATATTGATAAAAATCAGCTCTGTATAAAGGGAGAAGGATGTACAAAGGAGTGGCTTGTTAAAGTGAGTGTGAACACAACCATTAGAAGAGGCTTTCCAAACTGTGTCTTGGTCTTGGGATATGCAGGTAAATGGCTGTCCAGGTGTCCAGCTGTCCTGACTTTTTCAGCACACTTCTGTTAGAACAACTTCATGGTGGCATCAGAAAAGACTCCTGTTAGAACAATTTTATGAGGGCATCAGAGAAGTTATGAAACACAGAGGATGTAATAATAATTAGAGGAAATTTAAGGCAATGAAGTCCAGCAAATTATACAAAATCCTCCATTTGTAGTTAATTATCTCTATACAGGCTCCACAGCTGTCTCGCAGGAAATGAGTGCTTGCTTGAAGAGTTTTACCCAGTTTTGCCCAAGCAAATGAGCAAGATCAGCAGAGGGTTTAAAGCAATGCCCATAACATAAGCCTTTATCCCTCATTGTTAGGGCTTTTACCCTATCTGGGACTGAAATGTTTAAAACCAAAAATTATTGTTTTCTTGAGAGTACAAGAACTTTTATCAATGCCGTATATCCTGTGTATTCACTGTCCATGTGAATGTTCTTAGGCCTTGTGCTATAAGGAAATAATATCCTTTTCTGTTTGCAGTTATTGTTCTTGTGAGTGGGCAGCAGACTTAATATGTGAACCCACATTTAGAAGGCACATTGATTCCCATTTAGCAATCACTTTCTTGATTGCCACAGCAGTATAGAGGAAAAATCTTTGAAGACTTCACAACTTTATTATAATAACCTTAATGATTAATTTTGCTGTGTCAGTATGATTGCCCACTTACAAATAGCTCCAGTCCAGAAGCTAATGAATCCTTTGGCACTGGGCAATGATCTTCAAGGTTATATGTGAGCTATTGGAGCATATATCATGGCAAAGCACCAGAGAGGAGTCATTTTCATACAAATATTTTCTGCCCTTTAAATTCCCCTCATCTTCTCTCCCCCTCTCCAAAATAAATAATAAAATAAAAAACCGTCAGAACTTCTACTACTGTCTTAGGCTGGTATAACTTTAAGTCAGACCTATTCAGTCGGATTGTGTTAGTAATCACTGTGCTTTCAGCCACTTTTACTTATCCTGCATTATGTTTACCCCAAGACACAGAAACAGAAGAACAGGAAACAAAAATTGTCTGTGCTCGAATACCTTCAATTTCCTTCTGTGTTTTTAGCAATGTATCTGCATGGGTTTCAGCTCATGGAAATTGGAAGGCAAAGGGCCTCTGGTGGCAGTAGGAGATCTAATTTTTCTTCCTGTACAACCATTTATTGTCACATTCTTCCCGTTGTTTTCACCAGTCCAAGTTATGGGTTTCTAGTATTTCTTACGGGAGATTATTCTACATGTTCATATAACTCCAGTAAGAAGATTTTTAATAAAGAATACATTTTTCCTGCCTTAATTTCAATCTATTATCTCTATTCACCTATTTTTCACTATGCTTATTATGGTTTCACTTCCATGTTAACAATTTGGCTTTTAACATTGCCCACGGTGTTTGCTTTGTGTATGGTTACAGACCATTGCTTTCTGCACCATGTTGGCTCTTATAACTCTTTCTTAACTCCTTTAGTCTGCCTACCTTTATAGCAGAAAGGGTACTGAAATCGAGCACAGTATTGGAGCTGCAGTAAATAGGTTTTACTGCACAGAACAGCTTCTAACACTGAGCTGCGGCATGGTTCACCACTCTGTCAATTTGTTTCCCTCTCTTCCTCTAATTATGCGTGTCATGTTTACAGTCCACTGTGAGATACATGTATTTTATAAAAACCAGATCATTCTAGAATGATTTCCCCACTCACAAGTGTGAGATCACATTACTTACAGAAAGGTTTTAATATTGATATATTTTTTGAGCTGCTCTTCAAAAATGCTTTGCAATAATCATTTTCCATTCCAAATTATCCTGCTGTAAACACACATTAATTGACTAGTTCATTTCTTCTTTCATGAGAGACTTTATTTTGGCTTAAGGGACTGATTGCTCTGTTTGCTGTGAAATACTTGTGGGAATTTTGTGAATTTCATCTCTAAGATACAAGATTCGGGTTAGTAATGGAGTTGATTGTTATGATCAAAAGAAAATGGAAATCACAGAGAGGAGGATATATTTGGTTTACAATGCATCTCTGTTTTAAATTCTCTTTCAAATTAGAAGCTAAGAATGTTAATTAATGACTTCTGAAACACCTTTAGCATCTACACAAGCTGCCTGTTGTTATGAATAGGAGAATCATACAACAGAGCAGTGCAAAAGCTTTTCTTATTCTAATTTGATAGTTTTAGAGGAATTAGAATCTCGGAAAGAAAGGAGTAGAAATAAACCAGGTTTTTCAGTTGGGCTGAGAATTTTCTGAGAATTTTCTAAGTTATGTTAAATATATGATACGAGTATTTTTCTCAGTGTTATCAAATTAAGGAATGAACAGAAAAGCCAAATTAATAACTTTTAAAGAAATAATTTTTATAGTGGTACATTTTTGTACCACTATATGAGGGTGATTTTCTGTTGGTACTGAGTTTGATACCCACTTAAATCCTTTGACTAAAATCCAGTAGAGCTTTGTCAGTCAAAATTAGGCAAAGCATCTTCTTCCTAGTAGAAAAATCATAATGTACATTTTTAAAACTTTTATTTTACTGATGTCTAATCTACAACTATAAGGAAAAAGGGCCCGGTAAAATGGCAGCACACAGTAGGACTCTATTGACAAGTACTATAATGACTAAACAGGCAGAATTTGGGCCAGATTTAGTGAACAAAGGAGATTTAATTGAGATGCTCAAAGTAACACATTCACTTCTAATTAAAATGGTTTTTGTACCTCTTGGATCCTGGCGTTATGTCTCAGCTGAAAACAGCATCAGTATCTGTTGCAAGGTAGGATTTTAATTCAGTGCTTGTTCTGAAGGAAGAATGACCCTTATAGAGCTTAATCGACCACAGCATTTCTCAAGAAAGACCTGGGGTAGTCTCGGAGGTCTCCCATGCAAGTAGGAGCAATAATTACTGCTCACTGATGAAATTGAGTGTATCATTATAGAGTGCAGTGGTTCTAGTCCTAATAGGCTAAGTAAAAAAGGGAGGAGGATTCTTAATTTGAAACTTCATTGTATTTATCAAAACTGAAACAAAACAATTTAAGTTGGTCTAATGCTTTTTTCAAGACCAATTTGTATTCTGGAACTCTTTTGCTTTAGCCACCTGTCAGGTTCACAGCTGTGCTTTTTCTGCCACCAAGATCATGAGAATCTAGCCCCTGTAAATCCTAAACTTAACCTCTGTTTGATCCTCTGCCCTTCAAAGACCCCTCTGGCAGTATATGCTGTTCTGAGCCCGCAATTATTGCACCACCCACATCAATTTGTCATACTCACTCCAGTCTGTACACTGTTAGTCAGTAGATCTGAATGATGTACACTGACCTCTGCTGAAAAGTCATGCCCCTGATTAATACAATATTCCATCTCTTTTCTGTCCAATTTCTCCTTCGTAATTCCCTGCTGAAGCACATTTGCCTTAATTCAATTGGACACTCGATCTCCCTGTGCAGGCCACCACCAAACGATCGAGGGCCTCACTGCAATTACAAAGAATCCTGCAAAGAAATGAAAAAGGTCTCAATTACAGAGCATTTAAAATGCAGACTGCACCATGGCTCGGCTAACACCTCACCCCCTACAAGCACTGTGCAATGAAATTGGAGATTGGGTGTCTAATACGAATTAGATTTCAGCAAGACCACTTACAGGTGCGTTTTTCCCCTTCAAACCAGCTACCGTGAAAATTATCTGCTCCACACACCCTCCACTCCCATTTAATTTGATTTCTTTTTAATACATAAGTGTTTTAGATATTTTCTGCAGATTATTCTTTAGCAAACTGAGGAGATAATTTTGGCTTTTTGGCAGACATATTAGTAGCATATTACTCTGGTGAAAACAGGTCCCTGCCCATTTTTCTGAAAATTGCTCTCCAGTAATTTGGATAGCACTAACAGAGATAGTTTGGTTTGGACCATTTTGTAATTACCTTTACAAAATTAACGGAGAAGGGGGTTCAGATGTCATTTTTTTTTCCCTTTCCCAAGATCCACTCTCTACTCAGGAAGGACGTATTCTTCCTAGTTAAGAAGTGGTATCAGGACTCTGGAAATAGATACATGGATGTATTTTTGCGCATGGCTGTGGTCTTGGTCATTGATCAAGTGTTTAATATCTTATTTAAAAACTTTTGCACTCTTTCAAATGGACACAGTAGTCGTCATATTTTTGCCCTTACCAGTCATACTTACTTTCTTATCTTACCTATCCAAGCTTAGTTTTTTAAAGTAAATGCTAAAAACTTCACACTGTAGATCATCTTACAATAAATTTCCTGACATATTTATTTTATAACTGTCTTCTCCAGAATGCACTGCTGCCCAGAAATTTGCTCATAAAATATTTATTTTAAATGGATATAAGCAAAATAGAGATGGACTCATTTAAAATCCTCTAAAAAAAGTTTAGTGGTTTTGTTGCATGCTTGTATATTTAACTTAATCATAAGTACTTTATTTGATTGAATTTGGAATTTAATGTACTCATATTTGCTAAGAAGGTACATATTTGAAGTACTGAAAAGGGTAAATGTTCTATAACTCAGCTGTGTAAATACATAAAATTCTGTTTATGGCATGAATCTAAATAACAAGCCCACAGTATCTTTTCACTTGTTTCTTTTTAATCATCCTATATTCACCCAAGTCTGAGTTAAGGTTTTACTTGAAATTTTAATAGTCTCAGTGTAAAATTGAATTACAGCTTACTTGTTAGTAATATTCCTGATACAAAGTCTTTTTATTTCCTTTATTTTTATTTCAAACACTGTTGTTTCATGTACAAGAGGATAATTAATATTGTGATGGCAATTTCTATTAGAAGGGGGGAAAACCATAATTGCATCTTCTTTGAAAGTTGGGATAATTCCCTGGAAAGAAATATTTCATTATTTGTTTTTCAGTGCCCCCAAATCTATTCTTGTTTCTGCCTTCATGATCTAGTCTTTAACTCAGAAAAGAAACCAATACACTTAGTCGGTTAAGTGAGGCAGCTGCTTGCAGAAGACACCATTAGTTTATTAGGATACAAAAAGGTACAAATCTTCTAAATATTTCTCAGGTTGAATGCCAAAGTCTATTGGATGATCTGCGCCAGTCTCCAACCACTGTCTGTGCGAGCCAAGAGCTTCTCCAAGTGTATGTTTAGTCAGTGGATTTTTTTTGCTTGTTTTAATGCTATTATTTAGAGCTATTCTCATGTGTTGAGACAAGGGAATTACTTCTACATTTTTTAAAACAGAGCTTTCTGGTGTAATTGTCAACATTTGTATTTCTTTTTATACTTTTTACCTCTTTATTCCCTGCATACTTTCCACACAATCAACTCCCACACCTTGTTTTACGTAAATTAGAAATAAGCACTGAGGCTGCTGTGACGTCACTATGACGATAATCAGTACAGCCCAGATTACAGTTCAGATCATGCTCTTATCTCATTCCTAAGAGACATGGCTGCACTTTAGAGGACATGGTTGGAGTTTATACAGACAGGGACCAACATATGTACAAGGCAAACATAAAAATGCATCAGCTGTTTAGTTTTGTGAGAAAAGCAAGTAAGGTAACATACGGTAGAGACATAACATATAACATAACATAACATAACATAACACAGCAACACAGAGTTCTTGTCAAAAGAGAAGTTGATCTATGAGAAACAGATTTAAAAAAAAATAAAAAATGTAAAACCATTGATTCTAACTCACAGTCACAGACATCTTTGGAAATAAGGTTTTAGAAGATAATTAAAGAAAACTAGGCATTTTTATGTCTGGTGAGAATACATGCAGTTACATTGCAGAGGAAAGATATGTAAACAGAAAAAAACTACAGACCCTTGACATATGCAATGAACTAATCTCTAATGAAAAGCAGTTAGAAAAGTTCTCTATAGACAGTTTGTTGTGTAATTGTTTAAAACTAATTTATTGCCATCTTTCTCTGAAGCATCTGGTACTAGTCACCATCGGAAAAGGGATATTGGGGTTGGCAGCCTGTAAGTTTGAGCCATTAAGTTAATTGCTGTGATGCTACTGCTTTGTAGGAACTGCTATTCAATATATTTCTTAGCCACAATGTGGCTTTCTGTAAAAATGTTCACTGTCATGGCAACAGAAGTAGGAGGATCAGTTTCCTTTTTGAGGATTTTAGCAAGATCAGCCATATGACAGACTGTACCCTTTCTTTTTTTTTTTAGTGCAGCCACTACACTTCTTAAAAAGGGAGATTCAGGTCATATACAACCCTCTGGAGGATGAGGGAAAATGGTTTTTGATAGAAATTGCCCAGACTCAGAGGAGATTTTTAAGAAATTAGAGGAAGAAAGGCTACCAAAAGAGCATAGAGAAAGAGATGGCCTGCAGCTCCAAAAGCATCAAAGATAATGCTCAGAGAAACAGGAACTGGAGACATTGCTGGGCCCAAGGTACTACAAAAAGGTGTCCAGAGGGGTTGTGCATTTTGCTGCACATCAGAATGCCATGGAGATAGCTGACACAATGGTCCAGCTATGAGGACACGGTGGATTAGGGGAAACTGGATTACAATCCCTTTTATTACTACTCCGTCCCAGTTTCTGTATTTAAAAAATTAATTCGCCTACTTTTTTGTCTACTAAAACTGGGATATTTTGTTTGTTTGTTTGTTTGAAAACTTTTGGATATTGTTTAGGGAACTCACTGCAAAGGTCTAAATTCCCTGCAGAATTGTGACTAACTCGAGATCTCATATCAAGCCAGATAAAGGAAGATCTCTTCGCTTCCTTGCTGTCAGACTCAAGCCTCTAACCAAACTAGAATTCTGTCATTAATCTTCTCTCAGATCATAACTGGTGCTGCAGTCACAAGGGTACAAGATGACACTGTTTCAGGAGATCCAGCCAGGTCGGATCCTGCAAATATCTCCGACTGGAGACACATGACAGAAGTCGACTAAAATGATGCCTGCCCAAGAAGCTTCTTTAAAACTTACTGTGGTTTATCAATTCACCAAAGGTACAACAAATTCAGACTAATGCATAAACAAGGCAAATGGCCTACATTCAGAGCCTTGTTTACACCTTTGTAAATCCCCCTCAGCTGAGCTATCTTCTGCATTGCCACAATGAAGGCAGCTTGGTTTCTGTGAACCTTTAATGTCTGAAATTTCCCTGTCAGTTCTTCTGCATTGTCTCCTCTTTGCCTGGGCTCTGGGAGCCCACAGCCTCCTCTGGCACATGCCCTATTCTTTGAGAACAAAAGGTACCAAGCCCAAATAAAAGTACATCAGCTTTCAATTAATAATCCAGCTATTGCTGTCATAATTCCTTTGATTGCTGGTGCAAGAGGCTTTACTTGAATCCTTGCTGCTGTGTGCTAATACTGAATCTAAAAATAAAAGTAAAACACCAGTTTCCATTAACAATGCTGTGCATTCAGACAGGGTTGCACTTAAAAATCAAAAAGGTTAGACAGACAGTTTGTCACAAATAGGAATACTTTCCTCATGCATTCAGCTACAAAGCTTGTTATTTCCTATGCTAGAATGGAATCTTGATCCTGCTAAAATAGATGAGAACATTTTATTATCTTGCACACAGCTGGGATTTCAGATTGAAGAATAAAAGTTACATGAGAATGTTTTAAGACATTAGTGTTTCAGCAAAATAATCTTAATAAGGGAATGAAAAGAATTTGCAGATTAGTATCAGTAAATTCTAAACTGGAGAACAGTCAATAAATAAAGACTACTTCTTTAAAAGAGATAAAAATCAGATATTATAGCAAGTAGCTACTTTGCAGCAGCCTAATTAAACTATGATGAAGATAGTCTTTTTTTCGGCATACTTACTTGTGCTGTGCATTTTTTAAGTAGCAAAAATAATTATTATCTTTCAAATAGATTAAATTTTGTCATTATTTTTTAAAAAGTAATTAACCTGAAACAGCCTCTAAAATCAACTTACTAATTATTAATCAGTAATATAATAGGTTAGTGAAACATACAAAACAGAAACTAGAATCAGATGTAATATTTTGACTGTAAGGTTTTTATGGCCTGAGAAAGAAAGCAAAAGGCTTTCTTTTACTTTATTTTCTTGTACAACCAAGAACCAACAATCATCTTCAATCTTCTATTTCTTTTGTCAATTTTAGTTCATTTGCTTTTAAGTTTCATTCCATGTATTCATTTAAGAGTATCCCTGTTATTACACACTAAGATTCTGTCATAAATTTCATTCAAATCCAATGATTTCATATAGTTTCACAGACTTAAAGACCTAGGGCAGATCTATTTACAGAGTGTAGCCGCTTCCCCAAGCCAGTGCATCCTAGTTCAGGATTGCTGAAATAGTGTCCCTTACATGGAATGGAAGTTATTTTAAATTTCTTTCTTTTAAGGTTCCTGTTACTTCTTCTTTGGAGGCTCTTTGGAAGGCTTTGTAAGTTTTCCCAGTCCTTAACAAACACAAACCAGTTTGTAAGGTATATCCAGGAAGAGATAACTGAAAAGAATTTTGCGTAGTTTCTTTGTCTGTTTAAAGTGAGGGAGAAATAAGGCCAGGGATAATTATTTCCTGGGCCCCAATGATTTATTTCTTCAAAACAGGTAAAATAAAACATCCCTTTCCATCAGGAGAGTGAGCAATACACTCAGTTCTTTTTCCTGATGTCTGTGACATTCAAGAACTATCAACGTTCCTCCATCCAGGGGAAGATCTTGATCCAAAAAGGAACCACAGCACGAAATAACACCTTCTTGCATGAGAGCACAGCTCTGCAGCAGACCCTCTCCATAAATAGACTCGCAATACAAAGATAAATCTGCAGCAAAGGCAAAGAAAAAAGCACAGCATGTCTACTGGGGTCACAGACTTCTATCTAGCTGGTATCCCAAAATACGAGGCATATGAAGTCCTGCTGCTACTATTCAGCACAAACAATGCTACTTCTCTTCCATGTTTTTCTGAGTTCCCTTTTGGCGCTTCTTTGGAGCACAGTCTTCATACTTCTTTTTCTACCACATTTTTCAATTCTTTCTTCATACAAATAGTGTTTTTACATATCTAAGCCTTAATTTAATTTAGTAATCCATTAAATCATGTCACTTGCACCTTGAAAACAATGAAAACACTACAAAAAAAACCCAAAAAACCCCAGATGTCCACAGTTTGAAGAATTAAGGTTTGCCCTTTGACAGAGGTCAATGAATTCAATTGATTACAACTATGTCAAGACATGCTTCTCTCCTTTTTTTTGCTGTCCTAGTCTCTAACCAGGACTATGAGATTAAACTAGAGCAGAGAGTAGATTATGAGCCTAAGACACTGATAGAAATCAGAAGCAAAGCTCATAAGTCAACATATTTAGACTTTATTTAAAATGCTGTATGCTAACAAACCCTCAGTTTGAGAAGTGCCATCAGTACATTGAAAACATTTGAATAATGTGTAGTAATATGAATTGAGAGCTGAGTGAACAGACTAGATCGTTTTCACAGAATATCCTGTTCCTGAGTGTGACAGGCTATTATTCCACAAGGCCAAATATCCTTGAAATGGATGAGGTAATGACCAGGTTTGGAGACCATTCAGATAAATTTAAAGAAAAAGGTAACTGGCAGAAATAGTAATTATTTGGATGGATTTGTGTAATTTTAAGCAGAATGTATTTATAGTTTTCTGAGAAGCATTCATTGTAAAAGGCCAATGATTATTTTGTACACTAATTGTCCCTGTCAGAGAGATGTCCTTCAGGATTCTGCTGGTAATTCTGGCACTGCAGTTATCCCAAATGATATTCCTCAAGTCTGTGGTAGAAATACTCTGATCCGCTCATACTGATTTCTGTGATATTTGTCTTTGCCACAGTGCTTGAAAATTGCATCATAGAATGAGCTATATCCCTCTGTCATCAAGGAATTAATAGAAAAAGAATCTGTGGCATTTGTGAAACTGTATAAACCTTTCACTCTACCAAAGTGGGTGGGAGAGTAACACTGATTTCTTACTGTGCATCATGGCTTCCTTTCTCTTGGAAGTCTACAATGCCATTGTATTTCTTAGTAAGACTCTTGCACACTTATGCCTTTATTTTTTCTTCTTAATGCCTAGAAATGTAAAAGATTTAACATTTCATGTCACCTCAGTCTTTTATATAAAGTTATTTTAATGTGTGATGGCACAACTGAGATGATCCCTTAAATGATGATCGCTACACAACGATTTCAACTAGGAAGGAATTTAGAAAGCAAATAAACCCAACAGTCTGCCAAACTAAGTCTTCACCAATGAAAAAGTCTTTAGACATATCCTTATTACTGCAATTATTTTTCTTTGCAAAGCCTCCAAGAATCGTTAGTGATTTTAATGATTTAAAAACCTGGTTATACAAAACAGAGAGCATATGGTTGTCATTGCTGCAGATCCATTACAAAGAATGCAGTTACAATCAGCTGCATTTTTGAGAAATGAGTTGGTAATATCATAAAACTTGCATAACACAGCTTTATCTTTCTTGAGGAGATTTATAAGGCCAAAAGGACCTCATGAAGGCATCACCTTTTATGCTTATCATGAATTGCATGAATAAAGGATAAGAACTAATTTAGATGCTTAAACTGAAGCCAGTATAATCTTAGCATGGCTGAGGAAAGAAAGAAAAAGACCAATGTGGCGATAAATCATATTTGTTTTTCTTCAGTCTCCAGTGCAATTTAGAAAAGTCTGTGGCTCCCTAAGTTATGCTCAGCTGTCTACAGCCCTAGGGGTTAAGTCCTGTGTCTGAAAAGTGCCATGGGAGAAAAATGTCGTCTTCTCTCTCCAGGATCAGATCAGGAGTAGACAAGACTCTTAGCACCATCATGACTCACCTTGGGGAAAGAATTTTAGGAGAGAATTGCTGCATAATGTGTTTGTGTGCATGTTTGTAGCAGACAGTACCATCCTCTGTAAGCAATCAGCTACATCTCACCCAGCTCCTATTGGGGTTATTCACAGAATGGCTGTCAGCATTTTCCAATTACATGTTTGTCATCCCATCCAGGGGATAAGGAGGGATGGAATCAGCACATCATAAATGTCAGGTAGGGATACAGTCAGAGGAAAACTGAAATCCATGTGTATGGAGATATAATCAGAAAGATTGCTATTTAAGTATGGCCAGCACTCTGGGTCAAGGTCATCAGGGCCACTGTTGATGGTAGCTGATTTTGATTGTGTACACTGGGTTCAGAGTTTGCATTTTTACGGTATTAAGTTGTCACATAAGTTTTTGTTGTTTTTGTTGTTTGGGTTTTTACAGTGGTAAAACTTAATACATACAGGTTTTTGTTATTTTTGGGGTCTTTTTTACGAAGAGTATTATACGAGACAACAGAAAATATACTCATATAGCTTCAAAAGGGACTAACTCTCATTTAATTTAATTTCATATAATTTCATTTTCATAAAGCTTAAAAAGTCACCCTGCAGGATCCATATGGAGGAAGAAAAATAATTAGGTTTTAATCTCCAGTTAGAAAACTGAAGGTTTCAGGGAACATCTTGGAAAAGCTTCATGTAACCTAGGAGCTGTAAGTTGAGGACCTCTGAGCCACTATAATAATGGCATCAATCTACCTGGAATCTGCCTGGAAGACAGTGCAAGGTAGGGAGTGTCTGCTGCTAAAACCTTCAGGCACTTACTTCGACAAGACTGAACAGAAAAATTTTTGCTTTCAGAGCTTGGTAACTGTTTCTGCAGTCTCATAATTTAAAGATTTAAAGGCGATCTAGGTGCTCAGCTATACTGTGGGTATTTAAGTGGGCAGAAAGTTCAGAGAAAAAGACACAAGAAGCACTGCCGTTAGTGCCACCAGGAGTAGAAGAACCTCCTGCATCCACAATGCTGAGTAACTAATTTCTCTGAGGAGCTTTTGAACAGGAAATCCTTGGATGAACTAAGCAACCTATATCCATGTGTATATATATAGAGAGAGAGATACGCTATCTAAAGTTCTGCTTATTGGTCCATGTGCCTTTGAACCTTTTTCTGCACAGAATGTACCACATACTATGTATTATTGAAGCCATCACAACACCCAGGTAAAGATCACACAAACCGTGAACTGCAAGTTCTTTATAGATTTCCTGTTGGAAACATGCATTTTTCACCCTGGAAATCTTGTTAATGGAAGTGCTAAGATGGAAGTAATAAGTGCTTGATATGTCACATTTCCTTTTGTCCATCTCTTACTGTGTTTATGCCTAGCCCTATAGTACAGGACTCAACTCTTCTTGAAGTCACAAGCATCGCCTCTGTCTTGGGACCCTCACAGGAGATTTTCCAAAACACAAGGGGTAACATTTTCAGGTGTAAGTTACTGTTTAATTTTTTATTCAAGTCCATATTGATTAGAAATTTCTATCATATGATGGCTGTAGCCTACTGTATGAATGCATCTAAGATTACCTGAACCTCAGCCACACTGAATATGTATTCACCTAATTAAAACCTTCGTCTGGCTCTTATCAGCATGCCTGCTAATCTCCTAGCAAAGCCATGAAAGAATGTAAAGGCTGTAATAATTTCTTTAGGACAGAGTTGCACTTGAGGCATATTAGTGTTAGAAAGCTGGTACTGCCACTATTTGTCTTATGAATAAAGGATTTCAATCTCTGTAGCCATCAGCATGAAGCCTTTAAAAAGCCATAAATTCACTAAGAAAGTAATTGAAAATCTCTGAAACATATCTCTGTGGGCAAAATGTCAAATTGTGCAGCCCAAATGCACTGCTCCACAGCCCTCCCTAAACTGATTCTTTTTAACTATGCCAGTATTTGTTGTGCTCAACTGTGGCAACTGCCACCACTTCCATTTTTCAAACAGCAAGAAATGTATTACCACCCTCGTTAAAAGGCTCCATAAGGCAATTACAGGAGAAGCCATGCCACAGGATTGTCAAATTAGCTGTGCAGGTTAGGCTGCAACAGCAAAAGCACAGGGACTCAGCAGCTGTTGTGTGGGAGGTAAAGCTTGTGCTGGACTTGAACGAGTGCACTAAAAAGCCCCAAGGATCTGCAGAAACCCTCTGCTGAGGGGCCATGGCAAAGACCTTACTACAGGAAATGCAAGAGGTTGGTGTACTCTTCCACCGTCGCCTGCCAGAAAATGAGTTTACACTAACAGTCATGGGACTTGTGATGCAAATTGTCCCCTTCCCCTTTTCCCCCTCGACAGGCTGCCCCCACTCAGTACCAATGCATGCCAAATCTCCATCTTTAAGGAAATGAGACCAGCACATTGCTTCCAGTATCATAGAGGGCAGGAGCTAGGGAAAGAGTCCCAGGTCTCTGCACACGCCTAGACTCTGGCTCAACCTGTTTGGTGTCTCTCAGCGAAGGGGTGAAACAGTATATAAACTACATATGTTTTTCTATAGGAACACAAGAAATAAATCAAAGGCTGAATTCAAGACCACATCTTGGTTCACTACTGCGTGCAAATGAAGTTGCATAACTGGAAACCACAGAGCCAGTGAGATAGCCCCTGAGGTCTCTTCACATGATACTGAGGTTTTATTCCAGGTTTTTGTGCTATATGTAATAGCACCACTGGTTTATTTTTTTTTTTAAATGACTGTGGGTCACAGTCCATAGCTGTATAGCTCTGGATAGATAAGTGCCTTTGAAAGATTCTAGGTAAGAAACTGTTTCCCTCGAAATCAAAAGAATTTAAAACGTTCCAGAATGAAAATCCCTGTTACCTCCCATATAGTTTAGATAATTATTCCTGGTGGAACAATTCCTGACTCCTGCTGGTAACTGGCTTGTGCTCCAAAGCTCAACAGCTCTTACAAACTGAATTCTACCTTATGTAATTACAGCAGCTGTTTATATTTGACACAGTACCTTTTCTTCAGAAAAGATTCAAAAGGTTTTGCTGTGATTTCCAGACAGGCTTATACTACTCATACAATAGCTACTCATACAATAATAGTGAATATCACCTTTCCTATTTTAATAGAACTGTGTTTTTAGATAATAAAGTACACAAAGTAAATTTCAACTTATGGATATGGCTAAGCCAACAGCAAAACTTGAATAACAAGGCAGCACTGCAAAGAGAAAGGCCTTGAAATGTGCAAGTAACAACGAGGTTTTCAGGCTCACTTGCCCTTGGGAGGATATTCTCTAGGTTAGAAATCAAAGCACAGAAGGCGATTCTAAAATGGAGAAGCATATTTTGATTGGATAAACTAAAAGAAAGATGTCTCTAATTTTACCACTTAACTGGTCAGCTAAGGCAAGAGGGACTAGAAAGATTCTGAAAATACCCACATTAAAATTATAAAAATCAATATAATATTTCACAAGTATTCCATGCAGTAAGTGCAAAAGCAGAAAAATTGTAATGCATAAATCTATAAGCATCAGCTTAGCTATGACCTTTGGAATATGCAGCACAGATTTCAAGACACGTTTCTGATGCTGGTTAAATCTGAAAGGCACTGAAAAGTCACAATAGATATGCATACATTGAGAAAAAAAGGCTACTGCAAAAAACTCCAGAAACTACTATTATTAGCTAGATAAGTGAAGAACAGCTGTCATGACAACCCAATTCATGTAAATGGCAAGAGATAAATACAACTATAATCAAGGTGCCTCAGTAAGACTTTATTGACTTGAAGAGAGAAGTGTCCTCAAAGGTCAGAGTAGCTTATGTAGTTCACATCTGCACCTCAGGCATTCACCTCCTGAACCCCAGCTGGTGTAAATGGACTAATTGGACTGAGGTTAGCCACACTGATTCTAATATCCACTGGGAATTTTTCCCTCTTCTTTACTCTGTAAGGCTGAATAACGGGGTTTATAACTTTATGTGTCCTTCTGGTTCTTTTTCTCTAGGGATGACATATAACTTATTTTAACACCATGGTGTATTTTTTATGAGTTAATAAGCCAAGACTAAAGCTGAAGTATTCAGCTGGTTTAAAAAAAAGATCAGTGAATTGTAATTCTTCAGGAAATACCTCTCTAAAAAATTTGGAAAGAAATTTTTATGTAAAAGGAATGTCTCAAATACTATCTTTTTGAAATAGAGCTGTTTGGTTTGCATCATTTTGAGATATATTTATGTCTCAGGACATAAACTCACAGAGAACTCACTAATAATCAAGTTCTGTTCACATGAATGCCTTGCTTTTTCAGAAATATGTATTTTTCAACACTGAAAATTTTCAGATCTTTGCGCTGTTCATGTCCAGATGAAAAAACAAAACAAAACAAAACAAAACAAAACAAGAAAACAAACACAAAAAAGCAAAATCCACCAACACTGAAAGAATGTACAAGCATAAAATTTCCCAAATCAAATAATTTTGGTTTTTTTGTCATAAAGGTAGCTTCATGGCATCAAATACCCTTAGCAGACAAGACAAATACTTATCTGATTTATTTGTAAGGATAGTCTTAAAAATAGCTGTTGCTAAAATACTTGCTCCATTACAAAACAATTTTCATATAAATTATTGATTACTTGAGTTTTTTGGACAATAAGTAAATATTTGTAATGAATTAAGGTACCAGTTAATCGAGTAGATGACTTGAAATTTCATAGAATTTTTTAAAACTAATATGTGAAACTATTTTCTTTTTTCTCACCAATGACCATCAGTGACTTCTCTAACTGCTCTTCCATACATTAAATTTTATCTGGTCAACTATCTCCTAGAGGCTGAGAGTCTAATTTCAAAACAAGTATTTTGACATTTTGGAGTTGTTTCTGCAGATCTTTTTCTACTCTGTTATCTGGCCATGAATTTCAGCCATGGGTTTGTATCTTGTGGGTAAAGCACTTAAGTTTTAAAGGTATTCAGTTGTGCAAGAGTTGAAGCAAACCATATTCTGGATTGAAAGGTTCCCATTTCCTGACAGATGGCCTTCTTCATCCTAAAAGAAAATGAAACCTGTCATTTTTATTCATGCAGAATATCAAGCAACTTCCTATTGTTGTTGAAATAAATGGAATGATCCCCTTCCACTTTTAAAAAATAGCAAAAAGTCATGCAGCACTTATCACCAGCACTGCTGCACTTTTATGAGCAGACCATTAAAAATACAACAGTATCAGAACTGTATTTTTACTTCTGAATATATTTATACTTCACTCAAAAGTATCCTTTCAAAGGTGTGTCTATTAACAGGAAATTTTCTTTTTAGATTATTTCTTTTAATATTTTCCTTCACAAGCTGTCTCTGAAGTTCAGGCGAGAGCTGAGCTAATACCAAAAACATTTTTTCAATGAATATTTGTTTCAACAGCTACATGAATTCATGAAATACTCTTTGAATGCTTTGGATGATTACTTTTTGCAAGCATTCATGCACCAAGTTTTATGAACACTTGCTCTGAAGTTATTTTTAAACCAACATCAATAAATATGCATTGAAGATTTTTTTACAAGGTGATTTTAAGAAGCTATGGCCACATTGGCTTAGCCCTTCAGTTTTCTAAGAGACAAAGTGAGCTTTAAAAAGTTCTTATCACTACTGAAACAAAAGTTTGGTGATTCATTACCTGGTAACTCTCTTGTCATTGTCATGAGTAAAGTGAGAGTAAGAGGGCAAGGGCTGACCAGAGGCACATCCAGAACAGACAGAATTTACAAGTGATTGAAAGACAGTTCCTCTTTGTATGCAATCTGTTCAGTCTGTGCATCTCACCCCATTTGATTTCTCTGGCTATTTCTTGATCTTTAAAAAAATGATGATTGCGAGAATTACAGTGAGAAAGAAGCATTCAACCTCTTTTCTCTATGGGTTACATATGCAAAGACTTGTAAGAGTCTGGAAATAAACAGCCATACTCCTACTCAACAGGCAGAATGCTGAATATGACCCCTTCTGGATCAAATGCTCATTGCCAGGACAAGACTTCTAGAATAGGAGATCAATACTGTCATCTATCAGGTACCTGTTATCTCCTTAAGCATCTAAGATCTACTGAGGCAATAAGCTTGCCAACCTAATTGTTAAATTTATTGTGTTTCATTAATGTCTTTCTATCAATCATATTGAGCCTAATCCAGCTCTGTATGACGTCTCTGAAAAATTACCATTGACTTCAGGGGAAGCTGGATCAGGAAGCAATAGAGATGCCAGTTGATGAAATACGTGTAGAAAATGCAATCATCTCTTAAAACAAATCATATGCTATCTCAAAAGTGATAAAATGTCATTTAATTTCTGTTGGCATTCCTACTCACTTCTGCACCTGCAGAGACAATCTTCTTAGGGTTGAATGATATTTACAATGAAGACAAAAGCAGAATGTCGACAGGTAAAGTAATTTGGCTCTCATATTGACTACAGCAATTTGGGTGGCCACTGCTGTGAATTAGATGAATGACAGCTGGAAAAAAATCAGATCTCCGGCAATAAAAAACCAGCTGATATGAGAAATAGACCTAAAGAGCACAAAACATTGAAAAGTTTGATTACCTTTCTACAGCTGCCTAGCAATCACTGTTTTCTAAGTGCTGTCCTTAAAGAGATCAATCTAACATTTCCCAGGGAACATGTGACAACTGTTCTCTTTTCTCACAGTGTACACTTAAATGTCTATGGATCACACTTGCTGCACAAACAAACAAAGGGAGATTTAATGGCATGGCCCTGGCTGGCTATTAATCAAATAATGGTGAAAGACTGGGACATTAATAAAAGAGAACTACACAAAACAGCTAAACTAGATTAAATCAATAGACAATGGAAAGAGCCTTCAAAAGAAGCTTTTGCTCTGAAGGATATCTGATAAATACGAATTACTTTAATTAACCTTCAGGCTTTAACCTGTGGTAAAAACCACAGAGCAAGGTAAAATGTTGCTGGGTTGAAGTGCACATCTATATTTTGCCCTTTAGACCCTACTTTTTACACTGCTCAATATGGCTCAGAAGTTCAATTGAGGAAGGATGAAAGAAGGGTATGACAAATGTGCTTGGTAAAGGTTTAACAGCTGAGCCTGTTTACCCCAAATGATATCACCTAAACTCAAGTGCATGTCAAATACACATATTGCCAAGTAGATAGAGACCACATAGTTAAATTATGGCTGTAGGTATAAGTGCAGATGGGGATAATATATACATATATGGCAGTTTGAAATCAAAATGTTTCATCAGAAGTGATTACATCTGTAGATTAGGAAGAAGGAAATATTTTTTTAAATGGCAATATATTTTGTTTCAACCTCATAAGAACAGTATCTCTAAAAAAAAAGTATCTTAATTCAGTCACTTTGATTGCATGTATTTCATCTAATTGTATCTTGTAAAGATAGATAAAAGCAAAAACAGGTAATTAAATGTGTCAGGAAGGTCTTCTCAATATTTCCAGAAGAACTTTCTCTTGTAAACTTTCTTGCAGACAATACTAAAATGTTAATTTCTTTTTCCAGTGTGAGATGAAGAGAAAAATCACAAATTATAGGGACAAAATGACAGAGTTCCAATTAGTACTGAATATGCATTTAATATTGCTACTTACTTGCCTCACAAGGTTGATGGGAGATTTTGTTAGATGTGGCTTCTCAAGCTCTGAAAACTGCTTAAGGAAAGGTACTCCTTTTCACAAACACCAAGTGTTGTTTCTATATTGGCTTCTGAAGCTGACACAGAGGCAGCTCCCATTCCAACAGAGGCAATTTGCAATCCTCATCTACGCAACTGACTTGCATACACAGTTCTCCCCTTCAGGGAGTATTTTCTATAACTGTGTGGCTTTACTTATTTATTTTGCTAGTAAAAGGTGAGCCACATCTGTGCAATAAGCAGTAAGAATCACGTTTCGAAAAAGTCAGGGTCGTTCAGGCTTTTCTCAATTCCTTCAGAATGAAATACCTGCAGTAGTACCTATTGAGCTTTCATCTCAGGGGAAAGTCAAACGTTTCAGTTTAATTTACTTCAGCATGTGAAGAGTAGAGGCATGTTTTATTAGGAATATATGGAGGGAATTGATAACCCAGACTTACCCAGTAGCAAAGGACAGGTTCCACGTCTTGTGATTCTGCCTCCCTGCATTGCTGCCCGAGTTAAGACTTCCTATAAGGATGTAGTACCATGTCAATAATTCTCTTTTTTTTATAACTAATGCTTATTTTGTGTCTGAGACAGGGTTTCTTTGGCAAATTTCTGTTTTGAATGAGAAGAAAAAAAGAAAATGTATGGATTTTTAAGACATGCCTAGATGATATCTATCTATCCATCTATAAATATATCTATATCTCAGTTAGTAAATGTATTACAGATGATGTAATGTAATGATGTAATACAGATGATGATGTAATACAGATATAGTATTTCAAAACAGGCAAATAAATTTGGATTTTTTTCTGATCTATAGGAGTCCCATGCAGTTGTCCTGGTATACCTCAGTTTGGACTCACACTGATTTTTCTAAATTCCAAACTCATGCTTGTGCCAGTGTCATCTCCCAATCACATATTTTCCTTAGGATTATCACAGGACAGATTCAAATAATAAAACCACACCTCTTCCAATTAAGTAGACAAAGAGATTTTCTAAGTGCCTATCTGTGCTGGAGTTGAATATGTTTGCATCTTCAAGCATTCAATGCTAAGGTTTTGCTACAATGTTCACTCGTAACATTCCAAAACATGGATCTGCACAGGTGTTCAGCATTTTTTAGTCTGCATCATTCATTTCCAAACATTCTATAGTGTGTCTGGTCATTTCATCTGAGAAGATCTACCCAGAAGCCCTACAGCAAAATTTACTTCAGTGCTGCATTTCATTTTTTGACCCGTTTTTAAGGAATCATTTTTTTGGAGGGGGACGGTCATTTGTTCATTTCACCTTTCTGGAAAGCATTAATTATTTAATAGCAGGAGTAGTTTTTAGTGGCTATGTTTTGACTTTCTACGCTGCTTTATTTCCTGTGCCAATGTTCACATTTTTTCCCCCTGGGACATTCCAAGAATTCTGACACCCTAGATAGAATCAATGTTTTTAAGGACCTGTAATAAGTTAATAAAAATGATGTACAAAGTCTATGTATCGTATATCTGAATGCAATGGAGAACCTAACATCCATTAACATTGATCCAGATAGTTATAAACTTGTGTGTACAAAGGGCAGCTCCTCTCTTACTGTTTTTCAAAGCACATTTCAGAGGAAATGTAAAATTCAAATAAGGAAAACAATAACATGTTCTTTCTTGTGAAAAGCTACTATCTGGACTGACATTTAAAGTAAGATTTGAAAGGTGCCCACAGACTCCAGAGTACTCACTTAGATGATTAGATGGATGGATCACATCAAGGAAAGGGTAAGGGAGCTGGGACTGTTCAGCCTGGAGAAGAGAAGGCTTTGGGGTGACTTAACTGCCATCCTCCAGTACCTGAAGGGCCCCACAAGAAAGCTGAAGAGAGACAATTTAAAAGAGCACGTTGTGACAGGATAAGAGGGCGTGGCTTCAAACTGACAGAGTGCAGGTTTAGAAAAGTTATTAGAAAGAAATCCTTTTCTGTGAGGGCACTGGAACAGGCTGCCCAGAGAAGCTGTGGATGCCCCATCCCTGGCAGTGTTCAAGCCAGCATTGAATGGGGCTCTGAGCAGCCTGGTCTAGTGGCAAATGTCCTTGCCCATGGCAGGGGGATTGGAACTAGGTGATATTTAAGTTCTATTCTAACTCAAATCTTTCTGTGATTCTATGATTAGTTCATCATTCCTTGTAAAACGTGCTATGTGAGCCACTTAGTTGCTAAAACACTGCAACTAAGAAAGCACAGAGAAAATATTGTGTGTGGAATTTCAAACACCTTACATGACAACCCATTTAGCACTCTTTTCAGGACCACACACAAATGATGAAAAGGTTATTCTTTCTCAGTATATTGTCAAAAGATGATATAAAGGCTGATCATTTTGTTCCACACAATCCAATAGCTCTTCCAGTGCCTCAGGGATAAGGGATAGGTTAGAGGAAATACCTATTTGATCTCTTTTTTATCTTTTTTGAAATAGTAGGACATTGTACATATAACAGGATGAAAAACAAGTGTATACAATACAACCACTGCAGCACTTTGTGGGTTCAGTGTTTGTAATTACTGCACAATAGCACATTGTCTTTCAAATTACACAGCACAGGCAACAACAGTAATGATAACAAGTGGCTCAGGCAGGCAGGAAATTCTCTGTTATGATAGGATTAGAAGGTATGGGAGAAGAGTCCCATGAACACTTTTGCTAAAATTCAGTTTAAAATACCAGTGTACTGAGAAAAATTGAAGGCCTTCATCTTATGTCTTGCATGTTTCCTGAGGAAGTTCTGAGAATTTTCTTCTTGATGTGGTGGTTTTATGGGCTGAGTGTGACTAAACTCCTGACAGGCTGAGTCAAAACTGAGCTTTTCTACAATTCACTATATCAAAGCTATGGGCTGCATATTTCAAAAAATAATAGCACTTTATAGGGAGACATTTGCTGAAAGGACAGAGGTGATGAGCCCCAAAAGATTTAAACAGAACAGGAATAAAGTCTCCTTCTGACAGGTTATAGTGCAAAATAAGCTTTCTTCAAGATAATATTATTGGAGAAGTTTTAAGAAACTAGAGATCTCATCTTCAAGCAAAGTCACGAGGGGTTGTACCATTTTTTAAAAATAAACTGATAACTTCTTTGCAGCAAGATTTATTTACAAGTGCTGTGCCCTGCCTTGGGCCTTTCTGAATTTTCAGAGGATACCTTGCAGACCAAAGATCTGAAGGAATGATGGATATACTTTGCTCCTTAATCAAACTAGGCGTAGTTTTGTACAGGCTCCAGAAGAGGTAAAGGCCAGAGACCTGTGAGCCAAGAACTTCTCTAGTTCTAATCTGTTCTCTGAATTCCACAGAGGAACGGAGTGACACAGTGAGCATCAGTGCATATGAGCATGCAGCCCTGATGGCACAATTAACACCTGAATAGCACACACCATTTTCAATTCTCGTTCATCAAGGAATAAAGTAGTTGTGGGTACAAGGAGTCTCTTGCACACCTGATCCACCGCATGTAATTTGACTTCAGGCCAAGCCCTTTATTCCATAAATATGAGAGACTACAGGAGCCTTCTTTGAGCTCTCCCTACTAAGTAGCTGGCAGCTTTGTGGGGACTCCATTGAATTGGGATGCCTCTCAGGGTTGCTCCTCAAGACAGAGGGACTTCTTAACAATTACAGGTTTTTTGGTAAGTGGCTGATATCGCACATAACCTTGTAATATAGTGCTCTAAGATTTTGTCTTGCTAACACTGATTTTGTCTCGGTAGCTTTGAATCGCTGTTATATCCTTTGAGCAGTACAGTAATAGGGTGAACCTTGATACTGAACTTTGTTAAGCCACACTTTTACAGCGTCATATTTCAATAAAACCACTTCTGCACATACCTTGGACAGTGGTTCTTTAAGCAGTGTGAATACTCCATTTGCAACAAATTGGCACAGTCGGCAGGATTCCTAAATCCAGATCTGCTATGCTGTAACTCATAATTGACTCTTTTGCTCCTCAAATTGGTTTCTAATTCCAACATTGTTCATTTAATGTTCTCAAAATTGTAACCATTAATTCATTGTTACAATTTCATGCCTCTGGTACAGATGAGAAGTCCCAACACAGAGGATGGAAAATGAAAAAGTATTTTTTGCTAAATTGTAGACAGTAAAATGTGAACTAGAAATGACCCACAAAGACACTGTGGACTAGTAAAATGTGGACAGTAAAATGTGGTCTAGAATTGACCCACAAAGAAACTTCAGGCATAAGTTTCAGCTGCAGGACAAGTCCTCAGAGACAATCGGAAACACTAGGGTTTCTTTTTCCTTTTTATTTGCAAATAATTCTGACATTTGAGGTCCTTGAGCACTGTCCTGCATTTGTCATTGCTGCACTTGGAGGATGCCCTGGAGCTGCACCATGTGTCTGTACCAGCCAGGCCATGGCAGTGGCCATGACCTCTCCTCCTGCTATGATAACCTTAGAGGCAAGAAATAGCAGGAGAACAAGGGCCTCGTCCTGTGCTTGTGTCTGGCACCAGAATCATAGCTAGTAGAAGCTCCAGTAATGCTCACTAAGCTTTTTATACTGGCACAAAGGCTTAATGTTACCCAGTCCTACACAGTTTCTTGGAGTTGTTATTGCATCCACAAAGAAAGGACCAGACATCTCCTGTTGGGAATGAGCAATGCTGTCCCTCTGTAGGTGTCTGTGTCTGTCTCTGCGTGTCTGTCTGCCTGCATGTACACAGTGGGTGGTTAAAAAACTGATAATTTATTTTTTAGATTTGATTGACAGAAAATTTGGGGACTTTCATATTTGCTTGAAGCTTGAATCATTTTACGATTGGTTTATTCCTCCTTATTAATATTGTACCTGAGAATTATATGCAAGTGTTATTTTGCCTCTACATAGTGTATTTTGTAAAATGACTGGTATTTGCCACAGTTTCTTTCTTTGATATAAATATTTGAAATATATTTGGATTTGCCTACAAGGAACCTCCTAAAATTTTAGATTTTTTTTTTTATTTTTGTGATTCAAATGAAATCAGAAGCAGTAATCTCATTTTCTGCCAAATGACAAAACTGGAGGTTGATTTCATGTTCAGAAACAGGGTGCATGCCCAGATATTAATCAGAAAGACCTACTGATATGTGTAATGTCACAATTTGAAACCTTGGAACATAATTTCAGAGAGTCCTGAAGAAACAATAATGTACTCCAATGTAAATTAAATTAAGTGGACATATACTGTCAGTATATATATACTGAAAACTGTGTTAATATGTTGAAGACCCCCTTAAGGGCTGAAAATTAATAGCTTTTACAATCTCTTGGAAAAATTACATGTGATGCAAAATGTAGTTCTTTGCTAAATATGTTTTAGCAGTAAGTTAAAGATTTTTCCAAGCACTGAAGTCAAATCCATACAGAATATAATTTCACTGACTTCAATAGAGTTATCCTGCTGATGGTTTTAGATCAATATTTACAAGACATTTTCTTGTAAAATATCTTATTGAAAAAGATGAAAACTTTTAATTCTGATTCAAAGTATTATCACTGTAACAGAAATCCATTAACGTCCTTGGTGTGAGGGATTACCTCTCTTATTTTATTATTTTGGGGGTAGGATGGTCAGCAGAGATTATGCTGATGAATATAGTGGAGCTAGGTGCTCTTCAGAGAAGGGCAATCCTGTAAAAATACCAATGCAGATGTAGACTAGGAAATTGTCTTGGGGTTTGACTTGTTTAGGATTTCACTATGCACTCCTGAAGTTTCATTCACTTTGGACCTTGCAGACCTCCATAAGAAAAATCTTTCTGCAGAAAGACAACCAGAAGTATATAAGTGAAGGTTTTCAGCACATAATATATTTGAAGCACACTGTAAAAGCAAATGAGTGGTCTTTCTAGGAACATACTGAACACTTCACTTTCTGAAATTAGTGTTTAGATGTTCTAGAGTTATGACTGATAAAAGCATATACATATCCCACTCTTATTCTCCAGAAGTCCGCTCCGTCTTAGCCCATTTCTATCCGTGGTTTGGAATTTACACAGAACTACCCTGATTCACACAAGTACTTCATTTTGTTCTTGAAAATTATGCTATGATTGAAAACCTTTAGCCCTTACATACACAAATTTTCATGAAGTTCAGCAGCATTGAATTCCTGTTTGTACTCGTATCCAGCTGCTTTAAGACACAAAGAGAATGTAAGTCTAATCTTTATAACAAAACCATAAAGCAACTCCCAACCAGAGCAAAAAAGAAGATAATTATATTAGCAAAACTGATAAAGATATGGTCAATTACTCTGTTTGGGCTAGCTAAGAATCATACCTCTGATGCAACCTTACATGCATAGATTGTAGTGTATGTCTGTCTTATGCAACCTCAGAAAAAAGCACATGAAAAATGAAGAGTCTAGGAAGAGAAACTGAGAAGTGGAAACACTATTTTGAGCTTATAAATTTACTTGTACCTCTACAAGTAACAGAATTGATTTATGGAAATTGATAGGACCTCTGGCTTTCTTATGAACAAGAATTCATCCACATACAAGAATTCACCCACAGAAATGTGCTTCAGGCACCGCTATTATTACAGAGGACTGAAAATGGAATTGCTGTCCAGTGTGGTGAGATAGATAGAGTTAATGAGAGACTAATAAAGAAATGGTGCTCTTCATTCTCTCAGAGAAAAGTTATTTGAAAACTTAAGAAGAATGTTACAGATTCCTCTAGACCTCTCTGTTTTATCAAATACTGTGTCCTTTCAATACCAGAAAAACTGATACTTCTATTCCTATAACCAGAATTCTCTACCAATAAAAACAAACAAAAAAACATACAAAACAAGAGAAACACTGGAATATATATTTTGCAGGCTTTTCTACTAGAAAATATGTAGTATGTATCCATCCATCCACCTACCCATCTAGCAAGGTAGCTAAATATCTGTCCACCTACATGTGCCTATCTGTGTAAATATCCACCTGTGTAAATATCCATATGTCTACCACAATGGAATGCTCATGCTATTCCCAGACTGCTATCCCAGCTTTGAAGGTCCAGAGCCCTACTCTCCCCATTCCTTCACCCACTTTGTCCTTGCTCTGTGGCCATGCAGTGCTTTTAGTGGGAAGTGAGAATGGAATAGCAAGTCATAACTGACCTTGTTCAATATGCTGTTTCCATCAATCCCCTCTGTTACCTTCAGTGAGTAGGGAAGCAACACTGGAAAAAAATTGTCTCCCATCTCAGCTAGGATGGGGCAAATAAATGAGAAAGGGACTGAAATGCACAAACTCTTATGCTTTTATCATTTCCCATCCCCAGAAGACAAAGGGAATCAAAAACTTTTCTGACAAGACTAAAAAAGCACCATGGTACCATGGTGTGAGCATTCATCTTTTCATTTTTTTACTATCTAGGAGATGGTAGCCCATCTGCTTCTTTCCAGGGATCGGGAAGATGAAGGGATCTTATCTTGTGTTCTCCTAGACAAAGGTACTAACAGAGGTAGTTCCAGCTGAGACCTAAACATGTTCTGAGAGAGGTGCTTCACTCTGCTCTACCTCATCAAACAAGTTAGAGAAAACCTCTGGTGGGATAAAGCATAGCAAGCAAGGAACTCCTGTGAGCAGCCACCTTCTGCCTCTGGTTCCCAGCTGTGACAGCCTCAGTGCAACTCCACTCCACTTGTGGATCAGGTTGGGAGGTTTGACTGGAGGCCAAGCAGAAGGAGTTGACCACATTCAAGTGTTGTTTACCTTGTTCAGCCGAAAAGCAGGGCTCCAGCTACATCTTTTCTGGATTGCTCTCTAAGGCTGCCAATCCAGGGGAGCCAAGCTGTTTACTAAGATGCAATGTGACCCTTTCCTCCCTTTCCTGTGTCCACCTCCAATAAGCAAGAGAAAAGCATATCCCAGGAATCAGCTCCTGGTTTTTACACTCCATTGCACTGAGAATATGCACTGACAGGGAGGATCCCTCAGCCCTTTTGTAGTATTTCTTTCTCCCTCACAAAAAGTTCAGACCTATCCATAAACAGTTCTTTGCCTGATTTCTTAATTTAAAATTTGGTATGAGAATCTGGAGTTCTTGTTTTCATGCTCATTTTGATGGCATACATGCAATTTGCCACAGGCATTGGGAACAAGCTTCTCCACCATCCATATGGATGGGATCAGAGATCACAACATTACTGACAGAGGAGCAAAAAATGCAAAATATGACAACCTGTGAAAACATCTGTCTCACCAGTTTGGGAAAAGATGTGCCTTTCACAGCCAGCCAAACACTTCACATTTCTGAAAAGCAAAAGCATTCATATTCAAATTGTTAAATTAAAAAGTCAACTCGCAGGCAAACAATGCAGGGTCTAATGCCAGAAGATGACGTGCAACACAGTATTTCTGAGACAACTACAGTATCAAAAATGTTCATCAAGACAGTGTCAGAAGGCTCTAAACTACACATAGAAAGACAACAAAGAAAGAATTCATCACAATCGTTACTTTTATTTCATGTCTTGGTGTGCATTAGGACCTCTAGAAAAGTAAAATTAAATCTTTCTGATTTGAGTGGGTTTCCAAAGACACAATTACTGGTGTTGATAGATACTAAACTGAAATACAGACACAAAGAATGAGTGCATCTGGCAAGTTTTTATTTACTTGATCCAATGTTTTTTGTCTTTTAGACATTATCAAGCATGTCTTAGGAACTGTCTTGCTACCCCAGAAACTGCTTTTCTGGCCTGACCTGAATTTAAAGTCTCCCAGAATTTTCCTAGAAGTCAGAAGAGGACACTGAATTTTGTCTTTCCATAAGAAATGAAACAGGAGTGAGGTTATAGACAATCCCATGGCACTTTTCATAACAGCGAGGATGTACCAGGGCTAGCTCACTGGCTCAATTCCAAGTCAGCTAATTATATTCTCTCTCCCAAATGTTTTCTGTGGTTTCAATTAAAGAAGTTATTAATGACTTCCTATCCTGAAAAATGTTAGCAGTGTGGCTGGCCCAACATAACTTCTGTGTTTTCTCAGTAGTATGTTTATGCATCAAAGTACCTTGGAATCCTGTGTTGAAAGTCACTAGAGAAATGTGCACTATTGCTGGCTTTTATTGTTTTGTCAGCCACAGTACTATCAGATCTTTTTTACTGTTAGTAATAACTTTATTTTATTTTTATAATGCCCAAGTCATCTAAGAATTAAAATATGCAGTCATAATTCTAATTAAAAATATATCTTCTTTAAAATAGTAAATATTGAATGATTTTGAGATATAGTGTGGATGTGGTATCAGAGCACAGTTTGTTGATGGTATTCAACTTACTGCATGTGAAGGGGCTTTTCAGACTACAAAAACTCCAAACAAGTGTTTCTGCCACGATTCAAATTATCTGTGTTTCAGTTGCTGTAATTCTGCAGTAAGTTTTGGGTAGGCATAATATCAAGTGTTCATTTCAAAATCATAAGAATTTTAACTTTTCCCTGGTCTATTTAAGCAGCTTCCTTTTATTCTCTTCCTTATGCCTTTATGTCCCATGTAATAATTCCTGTTACTCCTGGATATTCCTTCTTTAGAATATTACAAATGTTATCCATCTTGGCTCAGGCATACATTAGCCTAAGTATAATCTTTCCTCATAAAGAGATTTTGAGGTCCACTCACCATTTCTTTTACTGTTCTCTATGGCTCCATTTAGACATAAAGGTTTCCTCTGACCTGTGAGATCTCAGTGGCAAAGATATAAGGAAACCAGTGGAATATGCAGGTTTATGTATTTTTGAAACCAGACAAAATAATTCAAGGAACTCATTATAAGGGGCAGGTCTGGAACACGAGAGCTGACATGCAACACTCAGCGCCATGCTAAGACAGAAAGTAGAGTCACCTGAAAATGTACTGAGGCAGCAAAACCTGCAGTGCATCATCTGGGATAGAAATGACAAATTGGTTCTGTAAAATTGTACGTTCCCTGTAGCAAAGTCATTCTTGGATGACTTGACCTCTTTGCTTCTATCTAGTTTGAGTAATCTGCTCAGACCACGTGGGTCCTTCCCTTTATTCAAAGGACACAGTAAGTGTAATTTGCCTGGCTTGCCACTTCTTTACCATAGTAAATCTTGGGGTCCAGACAGACACCCACACATGCACAATCCCCAACACATATTCTTTAACTTACCTGCTGCATCCAGGTCTAAGATAAGGCCTCAGATTCCAGTTATGAGAAAATTCAAAACGAAGGCATGTCACCATAAATATTTTACAAAATTAAAGTAACACCTAGTGGAAAACCAGCTATGCAATACATTTCTCTCAGGACATTTCTTCTGTGAGATGTACATATAGGGCCTTCTATTTTGATACTTCTAAATAGAATGCATAAAATCAGTTTCTGTAGAAAGAATAAGTGCAGTGACACTTTCAATGAATTGCATCCCAAAAAGATTCAATGTAGCTGTAATAGGCTTTGCTTTTTGTGAAACACAAGTGATTTCTGAATTATATCTATGTAAAAATATCTATTAATTATGTGCCTGATAAATGACAATAGAACTGTTTTACGAAATTAATTCTTATTCAGTTTAGGTGCAATAACTGAAGAAAATATTTAACGTTTTTCCTTTGAGGAGTCTGGGGGCTAAAAAGTTCACTAATATGGAAGGCTGTGAGTCCAGTCTTGTTCCCAATTCATTTTAGTCTTTTCTCTGGGAATATAATCAAACATTAGAGTACTATAAAAGTGATAATAGTGAATAGATTTTTCCCATATAAATATTAAATAATTAATGTGCAGGTTATACATTAATATATCTGCTGTCTACAACATTTTCAAATCTTTGTGATGCTGCTGTTTAATTATGCAAAGGCATGCTAACAGCATGGCTCTACAGTAGAGTTTATGAGTACGTAAGATATATTATCACACATGCATCTATATCATTTGTATACATGTCATAACCATGGAATAACTTTTCTCAAATGGTCCTTTTGGATAACCAAACTGTTTTTGAAGCTGGTTATGGGTTTCTGGTAAACTGAATCAATGCTTTTAAGTTGCTGCCATAATAAACCAACCCATGTTAATAATTTGTGACTTTCGTATACAAACAGCTGCTGTCAGAGAAGAAAAGGCAATTTCTTCTCCTGCCAGGCTGTCAATGACTTCAGGATCAAACAGGTAAACATATCTCTAGGCATACCTGTGACACTGTGCTTCCTCCCACCATCCTGCCTTCCATAACCACCTGCAGGGATTGTGATTGCTGCATCCAGCTTACTCTGGGCTTTGGGGGATGGATGGCAACATGGCAGGCAAGGGCTGTCTGGAATGGTGACCTGAATGCCTTGCTGGCACGTAAATATGATTATGATCTTACTTTATAAGGAGCAGACATCCCAGGGCCTGTTGAGCTCTCCTGCACATCAGCAGGCTGCATGCCAGTAGGGGCACCTCTCAAGGTCGCTCCTTGAGACTGAGAGATTCCTTGTTCCAACTCATGGTTAGTAAGTAATTGGTAGCATGCTAAAATTTGAAATCTCTAGGTGATATAAAGGATTTTCTGTACACATTTATAATCCTATAGATAAAAGTGTTGATCAAGTTTGGGACTAGGACTGGATCTGGCCACACCCAGACTCCTGTCTGAGAAGTTTAAAAAGCAAAGAGAAACATTCCTGAACCCTGTGACTCAAAGGGAGGTTCCTCCTGACAGTTTTATCTGACCTTGCCCTCTGTGCAGTAAATACTCAACTGTACCTTGTCATCAAATCTTTGCCATCAAATCTTGTTAAACCACTATTTGGTAAGAATAAGGCATATTTTTGCTGCTCTTGTACAACAGAAGTCTATCACTCCATTCAGGACAAGATCATAAGAAACAGCATAGACAGCTGCTTTTGGCACCTGCAAAAGAAATTCTATCCGTGCCTGATGGAAGGAAGTCGGCAAAGCAACAGTCCCATTTTTTTTCAGTACCAGGAAGCTATAAGCTTACTTGGCTTTGTCTGATATACTTAAAATGTCACAATAGCCATTGTGGTAATCCTACTGTACCTCATCCTTTGCAATAAAAGCTGCAAGAAAGCAACTTTTCAAGTACTACTCTACAACCTAGGGTAACTCATGTTATTGAGTAATTTTCACACCTCATACTTCATCTTTAGGCAGTGACATTTGTGGAGTTTTGTGTCAATGAAGTGTTTTCAATTAATCAAACACATTGTCTGTATCTGAACAGAGGAGTTGTAGATTCATCCATTCCTGGAGGTGTTCAAGGCCAGGTTGGATGGAGCTCTGAGCAACCTGATCCCCTGGAAGGTGTCCCTGCCCATGGAACGAGATGATTATAAAGGTTCCTTCCAAACCAGTTTGTACTTCCATCTTTTCTGTCACCTACCACGTGTGTCTGTGCACATTTCCCTGTGCAAGTGCATGAAGAGAATTGGATCTATGTGAGGACATTTAAAGTATTTCAGTTAACAATTCTGACATAGCTTTAATGTTGCTATAATTTTTGCTGTTATTATCTGCGAAATCTTTGGAAATATTTCCAGATGAATGGATTAGTCTTCCGTCAATGACTGACTGTGAAAAGGGAAATATAATTTCTCCATTAATTCTCCCAATTTTGTGACACAGTGAAGATCTAAGAAAAAAATGGGTTTTGAGACAAGCAAGAAGCCATAGAGAATTAAGCTGCAAAATTCTTCACACTTCACCATTGTGAAAAATAGTTGTTTTTGAAAGAAGAGACCTGACTTTTCTCATGCAGAAGGCAAAAGGCTCAGATTATTGTTACATGCTGGGTGTTCAGGAGATTACATGGTTTCTTAAAGAAACAGCTTTAAGTACTGTCCCTAAATGTTTAGAAAATGCTGCTCCATTTCTGGACTGCTGAAACATTCTCAACATATTGCATGGAGAATTTCAGCCCAGATTCTTTTTAAACTTGATCAAGTTATTAAATTTTGAGTTGTCCAGTTACTTTGGCTTTGAAGGTAATGATTTATAATGTGAAGCATGTGAACTGCAGGCCTTCCTACCTATCACACACCAATATTTGCAGAGTAGAAAACAGTCTCTTTACAGTCTAGAGGAATCTACCAACTTTATGTGCTGTATATAAATTGTACCTTCTTCCTCTGGCATATGAATAAGAAAAGATATATACGACACCTTAGGAAACCAGTTGTGAGCTGAGGAAGCAAATTATATTGAGATGTTCTGAATATATCCAAAGGAAATCTTAGATGTCAAGAGGTGGTCAGCACATTTCCATGTGGTTTCCTGTGAGCCATGCGAACACTAGTGTGGGTTATAGACATCACAAGAAAAATATAAAGAACATTCCCTGCTTTGTGACCTGGAGCACTGGATGGGAGGGAATGGTCCCCATTACCGTGCTCTGCTGACAGAAATGATACATGGAATTTGACAGTGAAGCCTTCCATATCTTAACCTCTCTCTTTTAACACAAAAGATTTGGGGTGAAAATTATCTTTTTTTTCTGCAACAACCTTACTTTGACCATGACACCCCAGTCCTCCTTTCTTCCACAAGGTTTGACTTTTTGCTGTGGTTCATATGTATGAAGCCTTAAAAACTATCCTCGGTGTGGCATTGTTATATTGTGCTCCAAATTTCTAAAGAAATGCAGACTATTGCGAAAGCAATATCCCAAAAAACAATGCTGGATTGTATTAAAACTGCTTCAGTCTGCAAAGCTTGATTAAAGGAGACAGGGCAAAGGTCCCCAAGTGTGCTGTTTCTAATAGTTTTTATCATGATTTGTTGAACTTAGGCTGGCCCTGAAAAGAAAATTCTCATCAGATTCAAAACAAGCCTCATTAACCGTGAGGTTATAGCATCTGGGACGGATTAGCTTTTGGGTTGTTTTATATAGTGCTGATCAAGATTAACCAGGAGCCTGCAATTTAAATCACTTAGTTCCATCTGTGGAAAATAATTTTCAATGTACGTGCTAGTCTAAATTTGAGAAACCAGGTTTGCAGAGAGGAGGTGCCTATGAAAGGCCATGATGACCCCATGAAAATACTCTGCACCAAACTAGTGTATTCTGCCCTCACCATTTATTCCAGAGTACACCATGGTCGCACCAAGGTAGCTATGCTTTTTCTTAAAGAAGCGTGACTTACCTGTTTTACTTGCATTCAGCATTAAATTGACTGTACCATTTCTGTGAGTAATCCAAAGTGCGTACGTTTGAATAATCAAAATTATAATATTTTAATAATATTTTTATGGATCTAAGCATTTTCAGGAATATTATGATTTAGTCTGGAGGTTTCTGTGTAACTGGAGTCCCATTCCCTTAAGAGTTATGGTAAAAATATACGAAGAGATAGCCCAGGTAAATTCTATGAGTAATTCAGAATTAGAGGAGGAAACTCTTAAACAAGCAAACAAATGAGCAGCTTCAGCAGAATAATGCTTTTAAGAGTTTTAGAAATGGGTCAGCTCAACCTGGCCAATTATTCTGATGTGACTAAATACACTGGCACTGCTATTAAGGCAGAGAACACAAACCTGGTCCTAGAGGATATATCCTGCCTATTCCCACTTACTCAGTCATTGACCTAATTGGCCTGATTCTTTTCTGAACCTGACAATATTCTCTGTTTCCACAAGCTTCTGTGCTGGAAAATTCCATCAGTCTATTAGCCCCCATGAAAAAAGGCAGTAACTAGAAATGGATGGATGGATGGATGGATGGATGGATGGATGGATGGATGGATGGATGGATGGATGGATGGATGGATGGAAACCAAAAGATAGGAATATACTTTCTATCTGTTACTACATTTTATTTGTTTTAAATAAATCTTCATCTTCATCTTCTTAGTTGTAGGATGGTGGCACTTGGGCTGTCCACTCTGCATTCAACACAGCAACATTTCATGACTGTGAACTCAACCATACCCTTCCTTGTCCTCAGGGCCTCTAGACTTTTGAAGGATCCCAGCCTCTGCAGTCTCTCTTTGTAAGGCAGCTGCTTCATTCTCTTGGTTGTTTCATTTCCCTTATCTATAGTCTCTGATCCCACTAGAACTGAATGTAGCACTAATAGTTAAGAATTTATATGGAGGTAAAATTATATTTTCCACCTCCTTCTTGATATCTGATGATATCCACTATTTTTTAACCATAACTGGTTTATCCATTGAGCCAGTAGTTTTTATAACCTGTCAGGGACAGTTAAAAATATCTTCTAACCTGTAACTCACATTTTGAAGACTAGCACCGCAGAGTTGCACTCATCAGTGGTATAAATATTTGTTGGATTCTGTATGTATGTCATTTGTCACAAGATACACTAAACCCGTCTATAGTAATGATACAATTTGTGTGATGAATAAGTATCCTTCAAGAAGTTTTCCTTCATAGGATTACATCTTCCCTTTTTAGTTATGGCTAAGTGTTCCTAGTTGTGTCCATTTAGGAATAGCAACACCTGCCATTATGTGAGAGTTGAGCTGAAGAACAGCTAGATCAACATTTGTTTGACAACTCAACCATAGAAAATGTTGGAACACAGGAATGCCAAAAAGGAGTTAACTACAACGTAAAACTTCCCTGCTTCTAATATCAAGACTAATTCTGAACTTGTGTGCCTACTGCCAGAGCACTGGGACCAAGAAGATTACATAAAAGACATTTGGAACCGTCTGGGATCAGAAAATGACAAAACTGATTCTGCCACTGAGTTTTGCAGCACCAAAGATGGACTTGTTTCACTTTTACTTCTGTAAAGGATGCATGTTCAAAAATTTTTTCATATCCAGTATCCATCTCTTTGCTTGCAATGTAAAGGACTTCACCGCCAACAAAAGCTTCCGTTGCTGTCCAGGAAGCTCGCCTAATCAGTTTAATGAACTTCTTCCAGATCTGAGAAAATATCCTTTATAAATAACTTAGCCCTAAGATATAAACTCATTCTATTCTCTGCAGTGAGCTGCCTGGTCTAGTAACCATCATCATCTTCAAAAATCCCATATAATGTGAAAAAATTTGAATTACACTCACTGCCTGCAGCCATTATAATAATAAAATCCTACTTCTCTGTTTTGAAGCCAAGCATCTATATTTCTCCTAGGTAAAGGCATTGAAATTCAATGAAGAGACAGGTAATAAATGAGAGAATTTTCTAAGGTAATAACTACAATTCTCTTTAAAGGTCATCAATAGATGAGAAATTATTATACTCTATTAATGTTACATATAATGTTCTGATTGGGTTCCATTGCAGGTGAAAACAAAACCTCTGTTGTCACTCATTCTTATATTAAAGAGAAAACAAATTAGCACTGGACTAAGCACTGACAGTGAAAAACGCTCTCTGTTGTGCTGGAGTCTTTTAAAATAAAGGGCAACTACAGAGTGAGTAACTATTTTGTTTTCAAATTTCAGAACTAGACTATGATTTGATTGATTGCTCATTCATGTGAAACAGTAAAAAAGAAACCAACTCAGAAAAGAACCTTGATTCTGAAATTGTGCTCATACAAACTGTACTCCTAAACTCTTTTTTGTCTCACAACAAGGTTGTAAGATCAAGTAATAAATAAAGAGCAGCAGGAATAAAGTTATGCCTCTGCATAGAAGAGGATAAATTTATGCTAAGAGGTACACAAAACCCACGAAAACATAACAACATTAATAATGTTGCTTTATTTTGATGTGGCAGCCTTTTTTCATTTATAAATTTATATTTGCATACATTAATTAATGAAGTTAGGTAAAATGAAAAGTGTCATACTGATAAATAAGTATTCTGTGACCCATTAGGTTTATGACTAAAACAGAAGATGAATCTGTTTCAGGTCCTTTTTTCATCATTGTAACAACAATTTCCCTTCAAAAGATGAAAGACACCTAAAGGTTGTTCAAGGCACATGGGAATTTTCAAGCTTCTTAAGTTTAAGATTTTAAATTAGAAAAAATTAGATGTCTCTGGAAAGCATTTTACATCACCCATGTGTTATAAGACCACTGGTATGATATGTTATCATTTAGAATTGCATTCTAGAGCTAGACTCAAAACTGCCCAAACCAGAGGTGTTTTCTTTTTGTTTAATAGAAGTTGATGGGGGTTTTTTTCATGAATTTAGCCAGATTTTGAAATCATTGTATTTCAGTAGAAAAGGAAAATCAAGTGGCTTAGGAATAAGAGTTACTTAAACTTTGTGGAGCTTTACAAGTCCCATGAAGACTTCAGGTAATGAGTTATGATCAGGTACAGTTTGTACTACTACTGGTAGCAAATACCTTAGACCAAAATAAAGACATGCTTGGAGGCACAAAGAGAAGGAGGTTAGAATATATTTCTAATGAATTCCTAAGATTATATGAAAAACAGACAGAGAAAACCTAGACTGGCTTTAGGATCATTTCCACATCTAAATGTATGCATACAATACATTTCATAGTATTAATATGAATGTCTGCTGCACAACTTCATTATCAATCTAATATATTTTGCTCACTGTAATGGTCCTTGCTTTTTTCCCCATCAAATATACATTTATTGAATGATTTACACACAGAGTGATATTCACATGCGTACACATGTGGGGAGAAATTTAGGCCTCGGCAGTTGGAATGTGTGTTTGACATATGAGCACGGTGTTACAAAAGGCATGCATCTTCCTCTTAAGAGAGGTTTCTGTTTGCTGTGCTTAAACGCCAGCCAGCCACCAAGCCCCACAACTGCTCACTCACTCCCCCACCAGTGGGACTGGGGAGAGAATTGGAAGGGTACAAGGTAGAAAACCCATGGGTTGAAATAAAGGCAGTTTAATAGGGAAAGCAGAAGCAGTGCATACAAGAAAAGCAATACAAGGAGTTAATTCTCTGCTTCCCATGGGCAGGCAGGTGCTCAGCCATCCCCAGGAGAGCAGGGGCCCATCACACATGACGGTTACTTCAGGAGACAAATGACATCACTCCAAATGTCCCCTCCTTCCTACTTCTTCTCCCTTCTTTACATACTGAGCACAATGTCACGCGGTCTAGAACATCCCTTTTGTCACTTTGGGTCACCTGATACGGCTATGTCTCTTGCCAACCTCCCACGCCCCCCAGTTTCCTCCCCTGTGTGGCAGCATGGAAAGCAGAAAAGGCCTTGGCTCTGTTTGAGCCCTGCTCAGCAATAACAGAAACATCAACCCCATGGTGAACACAAATCTGTAACACACCCCATACCAGTCACTGTGAGGAAAACTAACTCTACCCCAGCCCAGACCAGCACACCATTTTTCTGTAAAAAAATTTCTCGGATGGTTTCACCATTTTTTATACCTTAGCTTAAGTGATTGTCAAGTTTAAGCAAAAACATAAAACTGCTTATTGTGACATTTGGCTAATTAGTGCCTTCAGGGGCTCACTGCACTTAATACACCGAGAGAACTGGTGCCATTTTCATTTTATGTTCCAAGTACAGACAAACCTCTAGAACATTTGGTACTTCATAATCCAGCCAGCTCTATAGCCTGAATGATAAACTGCCACTTATTTAGGGAAGAGTTTAGTGAAGGTACCTAAATGTGAGGAGTAAAGGTCCTTTTCCTTATATATGGCATTTGTAGGTCAACAGTCTTCACTACCTAAAATGAGTGATAATTCCTTGCCATTACTCTATCTAGATGACCTTTGTCTATACAGCCCACTCACATATTTTGTTTTTACTATTTAAAGGATTCATATGTTAATGCAGCAGGATCATTGCCTTTTCTCCCACCATTTTCAGCATCAGATTGGTGCTGAGTAACCTTTAGATCACATGAATTACTAAGGCTTGGTCCATTTGGAAAAGGCAATGGGTCCCAGCAAGCCAGTGATGACAGAACACATTTCTTCCTACCACTTTTACCTGTCTTGGAAGACTGATGAACCTAACACGACCTTGCGATCGCAACCCAGCATGTGAAGTTTCACAGAATATCCTTGAAATGATTTTTCATTTAAGAAAAGATATTTTAGATTTCTTTGTGCATGGAAAGAACAAGTCAGCTGGTCCTCTGGTTTTATACGTTTCTATTTTTTTTTTCTTTTTTTTTTAACCAATTTGACATATGCATGACAGAAAATCTCTTCTTACTTCTAGATACACGAAGCTGAGTGTTATCTGCACCTGACTTCTGCACATAGCAGGAGATCCAATTATCTGAAATGGTATCACAGCAGGAAAGATGGACTAGGATAGGTTTAAGATGTTCCAAGCTTTGAAAAGGCCTTGAATACCTTATGCAATTTGAATATCCCTGCAGCATTTATATTACAGATTTTAGAGCCCCTTGTCACTAAATCCATTTACCCGACTGGAAAGCTGTCAGGCAAAAGGAAACTATTCTGCCCAGGAACTAGGAAGTAGGAATGCAAATAGTTCCCCTGAAGAAGTTCAAGGAACCACAGTTCCTTGCACAATTGTTCTCAATTCTATGCTTGCCAGCCTTGAGAGTGTCCCATTTAAAGTTATGCTGCTACTGCTTCCAAATCAGTTCTCTAAAAAAAACCAGTAGTTTTCATCTTTAAAGAAAACTTTAAATATAAAGAATCAACGTTGCTGATCCTTTTCAGCAATTCGTAAACTCCTTGGATGCTAGCTCTGTGTTGAAAATAAGTACAACATACTTCCAACATATTTAAGCTTCTGTTTGAAATATTTAATACCCAGGAGTATTATTTTTTCTTCTCCATAGAATATTACAGACCAAAATCTGTCAATATGTCAAAATTTGTACCCTGCAGCAGATGTTCAGCTGTGCAAAAGAAATTTTCCTTTTCCTTGTTATATATGAAGAAAACTGTATGTATAGAAATTATATGGTCAGAAATGAAACAGTCACGACGATATAATATGCATGTCAAATTTTTTTTAACTCTAACATTTTTATATATCGTCTTTATGGAATAGTTTATAAAGCATACTCTGTATATGCCCACTCTGCTAGGAACATGAAAAACATCTTTATTTTCTTCCAACTTTACAGAGATTAATGCATCTTTAGTAACACTGCATTTCATTGTTTGGATGCATTTTCATCCCTCATTCTTTTTCTGTATTTATGGCAATTTCTTGTTTTGTTTTGTTTCTGGTAGGAGAAACTCTGGTAGGAGTTCACTGGAAGGAGAGAAGAAAAGCATATCATACATTAGCTGTTCTGTGAGATTAGTCCTAATGCAGTTCATGACCTAAATATGCTTTGTAAATATGGCAATCTATTTCTTATCATTCAGCATATTAAATAGTTTAGCCAAGATTGGGAACATTCCCTACAATCTCCAAAATGACCTGCCTGTTATACTAGAAGAGTGGAAAGGTGGACCTAATTGTCCCTTATTTGGTAACTTTTAGTATAACTTCAGACATTATCATCATCAGTAGGGAAGTTTGCTTGTATTTTTATACTCCCCTGCATGGATATGATGTAGACACCAGTGAAAGAGAGAAACATTCCATCCCAGCATCTTTTTCCCACAGTTTGTATCACTTAGGCTGTAGGCATACTCTCTTTTCTGATTCTTGCTGTGCCAGCTGGAGATATTATACACATTCCTCCACCCCAAGTTATTTATCACTCTCTATAAATGGGCTCTGTCCTTCAGGCACAGTCACTCAAGTTAGCCCAAACCACTTTCATATGGTGTTTATTCTAACCTGTCTGACTGACTGAAATGCTCATTTTATTTCTTTTTCCTTTAGTAGAACAGGAGGCAATGAAAAAATGCTCTTTGGAACACTGTAGGTGATACAACTGTAGAGGCAATTTCTAGCTAGCAGAAATAGCAGTAAAATAACCACTTCAGGATTTATAAATATGTCCTCTATAAAATTAAAATCTCTGATCTTTTATTATTATTATTATTATTGCACATATTACAATTGTGCTAGAGAATTTTTTTTAATTATAAGTCTTACTTTCTGTTTCTAAGAGAAGATCTGCTAAAGAAACATGAATACTTTTATTTTGGAAATGGGAAAGAAAAGACAGTACTCATATCTCTTGGTTATTAAAATGATCATAATTTCAGTCACTTCTTGGTGAATGTATTTTCAAAATATTTGTATATTGTATTCCATTGCTTATTAGTGAAAAATAATGCTTCCCATATTGGTTTTCTGCAGTAAGTCTCATTACATCGGGACACTCCATTTTCACAGATGGAATCTCAAGATCCTGTACTATGAGGACATGGAGGGGAAAATCAGCTTTTGAAGTATAAACTGATCTGAGATGGAAACCAATGACAAATATGAAGAGCCACATCATGCCATTTTGCATAGTCACTTATCTTAGAATCAAAGATGCTAACGAGAGGCTTTCACATAAAAGAAATCTAAGGAAAGGGCTGCCAGCAGTTTTTTGTACTTACTCTGACTGAATTGGAAGATTCCCTTTGGGCCAGAGCTGATGTCAGTAACATTGTACTTCCTAAAGAAGGGCACAGAATTTCAGTATTAATTAGTGTGTCATTGATCCAATTGTTTAACTTCTAGCTGTAGTTAAAAGTTAATATATTTACAAAGCAGGGGCTTTTTTACTTTGAATATGCAGTTTATGCATCATTGGGAAATGCATTGATTAGAACAAACTAAAGGCTTGAAAACAGCCTTTCCCATGAGAATAATTGAAAAGTCTAGTGACTTACTCTGCAGATGGTACAGACAGACACAATAAGACATTTTAAATACTCCAGCATGCATGGTAAATTACTCATAAACATTTTTAGCATCCAAATTCATAAACATTTTATACATGAAAATTAAAAACTCTGAGAAAGCAGGCCCATGTTGGGCAATATGGCAGACGTGGCTAAGAAGTGAAATGGATGGTTATGAACAAGTGTAATATCACAAGTTCAGAATAGTCAGTGCAAACACCGAACTGAATATTATCAGACAAATGCATTATTCAGCAACTATTTCAAAGCCATCACCCCGACCATCTGGATGTTAAAACACAGAGGTGAAAGCATAGTAAGTATATTACTATCCAAGGGCTTTTCTAAACAGAAATTCTAGAATGCATTTTCATATTTTTTACTGAAATCCCTCCATTAAGAAGAAAAACAAAACAAGCAATCTTTTTCTGGGAAGAATACAGCAATACAGTGTTCATTGATTCACTGTGAAAATAAAAATTCCCATTGAATTATCCTCCATATTGTCAAGTTCTCTGAACACTGTCCCTTATCCACAGTATGCATTGTAAGAAATCTTCAAGTCTTCTTCTTCTGAATTGTCAAAAAATAATGGATGCTCTTGAGTAAGGTAAGTTCTCTTTGATTTTGATTTTGGTTTTATCTGCTAGGGTGCCATCTGCACTGAGTGAATAATACAATTTTCTATGAAGGCTGTATTGCATGTAATTGCCAATGTGTGTTAAAGCTCTGCAGGGTGAGTTTCACTATCAAATAGGTTCTTACTGCTCTGTATTGGTGCAGAAATCATTTTCTTTTCTCTGCAGTCACATTCTTGCTGTGTAGTTTACCTCTATGAACCTATACCAATACCAAAAGAGAGAAAATAATTTGGTTCATTGTCCCCCAATTCCAAGACCACACTTGACCCCATCAGTCGCAGATTGTGAGACAGCACTACATTGACTTGCCCAATGACCATTCACCTAACGTGGATTAAAATACCAGCAAGGCAATTTATTCTGACCATGGTTTCAGCCATGCCAAAGACTATGACTGCAATATTTTTTTTCAGATCATTTGATTGTGACTTTTTTTGCAAAGCCATGGGTTTAGATTTCCATCTTAAACAGTAGTGATCTCGAAGTTTCTTCTTTACCAAATGATTTCATAAACAATCCACCTTTCACTGATGAGTAAGCATCAATACCAGTTAAATTTTTCTGCCACTAGAGTCAGATGATTATAAACCCAAGTCTTTTCCAAAACCTAGACTTCCAAGATCCAGGCCACCAAAAAATATTTAAAATTTTCTTCTACTTACTGTACTAAAATTAGGTGCCCTACAATTTAAATTACATTAATTATAAACTTCAACATTGAAAACTTAAAAGAAACCTGAACTATCTGCTGCCTGTAGAGAAAAGAACCCATAATGACTTAGTTTACTAGAGTCTGAGTAATAATGATTTCAAGGTCGTGGACTGAAAGATCAGCAGGAAAAAAAGGACTGTTCAATGTCAGACAGATGAAATCACCTCCTTCTCAGGATTTGTTGAAATCATGTTAATGACAGGCATTTGTTTAAATAGCTTGAACAGAGTGATAATATTGATTTGTCTTTATGGGTACATATTTTGGGATTAACTATTGTCTAGATTTCTTTGAATTGGTGCCATTCAAAAATGAACCACAATGGGAAGAGAAAGTTGGCAACTAATTAAACAGTATTTATTCCAAATAGAAGTTGTCCCAGGAAGAACACACACCCTTAAACCAGAGGGTGTTTAATAACTGCACCTGTTTTCATCTCAGGGAAATGAGACTGTCTGAACAGTACCAACACCTAGTGAGAAAGGCAGGTCATATGGAGTTTAGTCTCATCTGTATTGCTCAACATTCAACTGCAACATTTTTGCATTGTAAGGCTTTACTGAGACATATAAGATCAATCACGTGAAAATACTGCTTTAAATTCCATGCTTTATACATAGATTAAAATAAAATTATATATACTACTAGAGCAAAGCTTTTCATTCCCCCTTCATTCAGAAACATCGATTGGAAGAGACCAAAGCTGGATGGTTTGTGATACTGTCACCATCCTTTAGTTTGAATTCGCTCTTCCTCCCTCATTTTTCATGAAAAAAGTAGCTACAATTATATACACAAAGCCTTACCAGAGTCTTGTACAAAATACATAGTACACAGTTCTGTGCCAGACACATCGTTTCTGATATTCCCAAGTACAAAATTAATCTTTTCCTACAGTCAGATCATGCTGGTTTCTCAGGGACATTCTGTGACTGATTCATATACCCACATCTTTCTTCCACTCTGTCACTTTTGGCTGATCAGCTCCCAAGTTATAGCAGAAATTCCTTTCCTCCTCAGTACATGATCTTTCACTTTCGTACTATTATATTTGATCCCATTTGCACTACTGCACTTCTTAAGGTCATACAGTTCTTTTTCATCTCACATTTTACCATTAGCTGTTCTTCATCCTTGCTACAACACTGTCCTTGTATTTGGCAGTAGATTTCTCTCCTCACAAGACAACCCCTTTGCAACAGGCAAGAAAAAAAGGGGGGACGAGGAGCAATACAAGGGGGATCGTTCCACTCTCGTTCTTTCATCCCTGTGAAACTCCTACCAGTCCCCTGCTGCTGAGGTCCTTCAACGCTATGCCCAGATGGCCTGCTGCACCTAACAGCTGATTGCTGCTGGAAAGAGCTGACCTAGACCAAGGACCGTGCTATATATTGTCCCTGTCACTCAGAGCAAGCATTGAGAGAGGTTTATCAGCTCCAGCAAAACTCCCCATGTTTCTCTGAGGAAAAACCTTACCCTGTCCTGTTTGGTTACACAGAGAAATGAAAAGGAGGACTCAGAGAAAGGAAATCCCATTATATTTGACTACATGGACCTGAATATAGAGTAATTTCCTTCACTTTAACTTCTGTCAATCACAAACTCAATAACTGGGTGTATAAAGACAGAGCAATATTTCTTCCTGGGACTGGAAGGATATGTTAACATAAAGAGAAGCTCCTGGTTTAAGCCATCTAGAAGTATGGTTTTGAGGAATAAAAAGACCTGTCAAGGATTGAGTATCAGATTCCTTACAACTGAAGGACAGCAAATTCTTTTTTTTTTTTTTTGCATGGAGGATTTAGAGGTTTTTTTCGTTGGTTGGGTGGTTGGTTTGATTTGATTTTTTTGTTTTAGATCCTTCACTGTTCATAAAACATCTTGGTAAATATTAAAAGATATAAAGTCTGTTTTGTGAAAATGGGTGTCAGAAATTCTGATTCTGAAAGTATGCAATTGCTCATGATTTTTAAAAATCTCATTTTTCACTGTGAAGTACAAATATTTAACCATGTTTTCTAAGTTTTGTCAGATCACTCTTGAGCATTGGCTAAGCAACTGTTCACACCCAAAGTATAAGCTCTTAAAGGTGATTTCAAATTTTTTTTTCACATCATCACTGCAATATCTATGAGTTGTCTACTGACACAAAAAATGTTCTGCAGTCTTGTACCCAAAGAAAATTCCTTGTCACGTTTAGGAAAATCAAATGTATTCCCAGTGTACCTTCACTTTCACCCTGCCATATATGCAAGGTACATATTCGCTGTATGTATGGGATATTTATATAACTCTATATGTCATGCAGATGTTGTTGATAAGCCACATATGTGGATATATGTGTATGCCATATACCTACACAACATATATACCTAGCTCTGCCTCTCAGACGCTCCCTGGTCTGTGCCTGCATACTCTTGGGAACAAGCCAAGAAAAAGAATATGAGGAAAGTCTTGGACATCTCAGGAAGTTCCACGTTATATTCTATATGTTATTGTGGTAGTTTGCTATCATAATCGTCCCTGTGGACAATTAAAAAATTTTTGTGCCTGTTTTAAGGGTTTATCTTTGCCAGGAGCCCAGTGATCTATTACATTCACCTCTATCTCTCCACTTTGTTAACTGTTTCAAACAGCTCTGCATGATAACTGAGTCACACTTTTCCTTAGAAGAACAGGATTGGCATGATTGTATCAGGTTACAGTTACTTACCTTACTCTTTAATTAGGCTTTTCAGGGCATTCCCCTGAGGAAAATTACAATATGCCAAGGTGTAATTTGCAGGATTTTCCCTGGGTCCTGTTTCAGTTGGAGGAAGCAAATAAGTGACTTTCCTATTTCAAGCACAGTTACCATTTTAAGGATAAATTTCTTTTCATTAACTCTGCTGCTTCACGCTTACTTTAGGCCTGTCAAATGAATATTCTGCTGTCCTAGTTCCTGAGTTGCTCCATAATTTCCTCCTCTGAGACTTCAATCTCTGTCAAGACCATGCTGTTATTTCCATTTAAAAAGTGTCCTTGGAATAGGAATTTCCCCAATGGCTTCTACAACAGGGACTGAAAGAAATTTTTTCATCGGCCGCTGAGATACTTCACTCACTTTTTTAATTGCTCACCATGTCACGATTCCTCTTGGTGATCTAGAGGTGTCTTCAGCCACGCATACAGATTCCTTGCTCCTAATGTGTTTTAAGTGGATGCCACTTTCTCCTTACCATCCTTAGCTCTGCATCTCTGACTTAATCATAGACTCATAAAATCATAGAATCATTTAGGTTGAAAAATACCCCTAAGATCAAGTGCAACCATTAACTCAGCATCACCATGGTCACCACTAAACACTGTCCCCAAGGACCACATCCACGTGTTTTTTCAACACTTCCAGGGATGGTGATTCCACCACTTTCCTAAGTATCTTCCAAGGCCTGAACACCCTTTCAGTGAAGAAATATTTTCCAATATCCAATCTAAACCCCCCATAGTATAGCCTGAGGCCGTTTCCTCTTCTCCTTTTGCTTGTTACCCGGGTGAAGAGTGGTCCCCTCCTCACTACAATTTACTTTCAGGCTAAACAACCTGAGCCCTGGAGAGCACCGCCTGTGACCGGCTGCCAGCCTGACTGGATTTAACTCCAGGCACCACCACTCTTTGCATTCAGCCATCCACCCAGTTTTTAACCCAGTGAACTATTCACCTGTCTAAGCCACGTGCAGCCAGTTTCTCCAGGGAAATGCCACGGAAACAGTGTCAAAGACTTTGCTAAACTGCGTGTCGATGGCATCCACAGACTTTCCTTCACCTAATAAATTTGTAAATAGAAGTTCAACTTGTAATAGAAGTTCTGGTCAGTCAAGCAGGACCTGCCTTTCTCAAACTCTTGCTGGCTGGGTCTGGTTCCCTGGTTGTCCTGCTCATGCTGTGTGATGGCAATGAAAATGATCTGCTTCACGATCTTCCCTGGCACTGAGGTCAGGCCGACAGGCCTGTAGTTCCCTAGATCCCTCTTCCAACACAAATAATCACTCAATCATTGCAGACAGAGCGTACAGCCAAGTCACTGAGGCCCTCAAGGAATAGTTGTCCATGTGGGCCTGCTGAGCCAGACTATCCACAGGGGTCTTAAAACTTCCTTTGAAATAAGGATTTAAGCGATGGCATATGTCATGTACTTGTTAACCAAAGGACTCAGAAAGAGACTCTGATGTAACATGATACACACTAACTTTATATTTTTAGAACTTTTTTGTTACCTCAATGTCTTAGCATAAGCATTCAGACACTTTATTTAGTAGGATATTTTCAATTAAGGTCTCAGAAAAAATTGAGTAGGGAGCAGACAATTTGACTCAATGACTGCAATTTATTTAAGACTCTGTTGCTGACAATCAAAACCTAAAGGGACAACATAATACAGAGCAATGAAGCCATTACTCTGAATTTATCTCTGCATTGTCATTAAAATAGCTTAGTTTCACTTCCATAAAAACAAATGAATTTTTTTCTGGGATATTTTTCTTATTTTCTTTTCTTTTTACAGCTTTGAGTGTTACACCACGGTTCTGGGGAAAAAAACCATTATGATTAAAACTGTAAATATTGGGGAAATGCTGTTTCCCTATTAAACTGGTAGTTAAACCTCCTTGCTAACATGCACTCACAGTCTCCAAATGAGCTTGATCATCACGTAAGATGAAAAGATCAATATTTAAAACATAACCAAGAAAGGGGTTTCCCTGCATGTATCCAGATAGTAATAAGTATCAAGTTCCTTTTGCTCCATTTAAGTTATTAATTAGACACAGAAAAATTGGATTATTGCAACATACAGAAAATGGAATTAAATCTTTAACTAGTTTGGAGAGTTTGAATATCTTTTTAGGAGTACTTTCAAAGAAGGAGACAGAAGGATCTCTCAAGGTGGTTCAGGAGGCATGAGAAAGATTTTTCTAAGAGCTTGAGCATTTCTTTTTATGCCAAATAAAAAGGGCATATATTTCTTTTTCACTATTCAAAATTATCTATATAAATCATGTCACAATTAATTGTTCAGAATTTCCCTTACATTAGGAATGCCTATTGTGAATTATTGCTCAATTGCATTGGACAATGCAAAATCATGGTCTAGGAATGGTATTGCTACCAGAATTTATTTGGGGGAAAAAGGAATTTCTCAGAAGCATTGAATAGATAATACCACTGATAGTTCCTTTAGCTTTTCAAAACCCAGTTGTTGCTATCCTTAGATAACAATTCATTAACTGATTTCTAGAATTTGCCGTCATCCATTAAAATGTGGTTTTATGCAGAAATTGGTCTCTAACACTGTGACTTCAAGTGTTTTACTCCTGAAATGATGCCTTTATATACTGTCACCTAAAAACATGACAAAAATAAAAAGTCATATGGAAAGTGTCAAATGCATTTTAAGAAGGTACCTACAGTTACAAGTGCCTTTAGTGGTGTTACAGTACTGCAGGCAAAAGTCCAAGAAATACAGTTTGCAAGCTGATAGCCTGTGTGTGTGCGCCTTTGCATGTGCACAAAATGCACTGAAACATCCACACCAGTATGCAGTCCACCCCTGACCAAGTCTCCATTTTACTAAAAACTCTGCAGTTCCAATCTAGATAATTTTACTTTTCTCCTTATCCCTTGTCAGACACAGGTGTGCAGGGATCAAAATTAAATCTGTTGCAATACTGAAATGTAATTCAAATTTCAGTCATATGAATGGGATGAAAATGTCTTGTCTGTCTTGGAGTATGGCATAAAGGAGAGCAATAATTTCAGAAGAGAAAGAAATATGGGTATTTCAGTGAGTTATTGAGGAAAGTGTTATTAACTTCACATGAAGTGTGGCATAACCACAGCTTTCAGGACTGCTCTGGAATGTCTGTGAAGTGTTTTTGCATGGTGCAGTTAATAGCGCTGTTTCTCTAAACTACTCACTATTAATAAATAATTTGCCTCTTCATTGTCATTACAGCCAGAAAAGATACATTCTCACATAATTTAGAATTTTACTGATTGTAATGCACCTACACAGCTTTGTCAAACTTAGGTCAATCATGAAAACTTCTATCCAGCAATTTTTAACACAGGAGAACTTTGCGTACAAATTACTATATGACAGACAATAATTACAAAGCCATGTCAGAAAGAAGGGTGAGGAAAACTCCCAGAATGATTATATCCCAGAATGAAAATAAAGTGTGGGTAGATTTAAGGAGAACTCTTTTGTATGCTTTTGTGAAGAAAATCTATGAACTTTATTTTTGTAAAGGAATTTTCACAAAAAAAGCCCTCTTTATGGTTTTGTCAAAATGAAAGCCTAATGAGTAACCTACGTGAAGCTGTTAACTGAGAAAGGCACAGATGCTTTGGGAAGTTCTCCTGGTGAACTGCCACGAGCTTTGGTGACTGCTTCTTTTGAAGCTTCTGGAAGTCTTTATCCCTGGATATTTTTAGTCCTGGATTGGTCCAGTCTCTGGCTGCTGCTATTGTTCATCCCACAATAACAACAATAGCACTTGGCAGTGACATGTGATGCTAAGGTGTTTTAGTGCTGCTATACATACTTCAATTAATTTTCAAAACAGCTTTTTAAGTATTATTAGCTACATTTTTTTCCCCGAGAATAAGAAGATGAGATACAACACACTGAAGTCACACATACAAAGTTTATTGTCAGCAAAGTACTAAAACTCTCCAGTTGCTGGCTATTATTGGGCTTTGTTTAGGCTATGAGACCTGGTTTGTTACACTTGCAGACATTTACTTTTTCTTAGAAATTTCACTTGGAAATTTGCTGTGGAAGGTATTGCAGAAAATTCAACATTGAAATAACTTTCAGGGTTTAAAAGTTCTTCATCCAAATGTCAAACTAGTCTATATGAACAAAGATATGCAAGTTTGCATCTTATTGGTGAAGACTGTATTCCACTGAAAGCCAAATTTCCCTTTCATTCCATATTTTGAACCTGCATTTAGAGCTACACCCAGGTGAAATGCCCTGCACCTCAAAACACATGAATTGGGCTGTCAACACATTTAAGTGTTGTGTGCTTGCAGTACACACAGTGTATTTGCAGTACTCCCTGATAGAGGGACCAGACCTTTGCAGCAATTGTGAAAACATCAGGATTACAAAGCCAAACTCAGGTCTCAGAAACTGCTGTCGAATTTGGTTTTGTTTGAACCTATTCACCCCTTACCTCCCCTTTCCTATCCTTCATTGATTGTTGTTTTCTTTTGGGTTTCTTGAAACCCTTCTTCTCTCTAAAATAGACAGAAAAAGATCAATGCTTTCATTTCACATTTAATTACACATCTCCAGAGCCGCGAGAGGTTTAAATTTTATTTACATATTTATTTACACTTATCAACAAATAAAATGTTGTCAGGAAATATTTTGCATTCAGCAATGTGGCAGACATGGAACAGCAATGAAAGTCAACCCTGTAAGTAGATTTGGGCCTTAAATGGGATGGAGTCACCTCACTTACAAAAGAATATCAAAATAAATTCTGGTTTTTCAATAAATATAAAATATTGTGACCTGTTAAAAATACCTTTAAAGAAATTAAAATTCTGATCTATCAAAAGAAATTAAGTAGCAGCATTTACATCAGACAGTGGCGACATTCCATCTGGAATCAATTTTGCCCTTCCTTGGGAGCAGCATATTCTCCAGCTCCCACACAGCTGGATCTATGGGGAACACCACCAGAACATAAGGATCTGTGCCATTATTTGCAAGCTTAATAAACAAATATTCAATAATTCTTAAGGTAAGCATATTGCAGTTTTGACCTTATTCCCACCTGCTGTTCAATGACATCTCTTGATTGATCATCTAATGTGCATAGGAATAGAATCTCAAATGAGGGATTAAAATAAAATTACTCCCACAGCAAAAGTAATCCTAGTCAATATTTTATAAAACTTTGACTTAGGTGATCATTTCATTTGCGCTCCTTTTCATAAAAGAAGATTTACACGGCCTGTGATGGCACTAACCTTTTCCTCGGATGGGTAGCACATCTCATATATTTACGTAATTATCTGATAGATCTCTTGAATTATCACCAGGGAAAAAAGCATGAAAACATGTCAAAACTATTTAAAGGGATCATTACATGCAGTCATCTGTCCCTAACCTGCTTTCATTTCTCTTTTGATATGATGTCACAGCCATATCAAAATCTTTGGTCATTGCTTGGGAAAAAAGATTCTCATTTTTTTTACATTATTAAAGGAGAAGGAACTCACTCCCACGGCAAATTAAGGATTTCTTTTCCTGCCCAAAAGCTATTAAGATCACTTTGAAGCTACTTAGTCAGATTTTGGTCCATTCTTATTCAAAATTTTTCTTTGTCCTTTCTCTTCCTCTTAGTAATGAGGTTTGTTCTTCCCTCTTGAGCTAGACTAACTCTTGCACAAAAAGCTGTAGGAAAAGACAGAGGTGGCCAGAGCTTAAGTGACATCTACATGGAACATTGGCCAAGTGCTGGCCCTCTGCACACGATTAATTTAATGCATTAAAATGTGTATTTTGTAACTGGAAATAGAGAGTACAAAAGAAATCTTCTGGCCATGTGACCTCATACACTGTGGTTTTGCTTGCAAATGTAGCTACTTGTAAAGATCATAGCATGTTCATTTGGGGTTTTTCTTCCTTTCATCTTCTGCTACTGCTTCCTGTTAAGAGTAATCTATGTTACGCTAGAGAGCAGATGTGGTGGAAAACAATTAATAGAATTTAAAACATAGAGAAAAGTAATTAGGTGAATTGTCTCCACTTAGATTATCAAAAGGAGCTTTGAAAATCCAGCTCTTTGATTTCCTGCATTTTGTTTCATGCCTTTGTAATACAGTTTCAGATGTGCTGTGAGGCCGAGGTTTTTTTGTATTTTCAGGGAAAATTTTGGAAACAAAAGTCTGTGGTGCACTTAACATGCATAAACATTATACAAACTGCTATTTTCAAGTGTATAGGTTGAAAAGGAAAGACATTTAATAAAGGCAAATTAAATGTTTCAGAAAAAATTAACATCCGCACAACAACATCAAGAAACTCAGAAGCTCAATTTATTGTGTTTTAACTATGAAAGCTGGTTTATTACTTTGAAAGAGCAGTGATTCATAAAAAGACCTACCTGGACATGAAAAGATGTTTGATTTCACTATTCTTTTCACTGAATTTGAAGAGAAAAATATTTTCCATGTATAGTTGTAATGTAATAATAGCAATTTAATTTTATAATTTTATTTTGAAAGACTAGATGTAATCATGTGTCTGGTGCCTAACTCTTTGGGTTCATTTAAATTAATCAAACACATTTCAATGTGCTGGGCAATTTGATACATGCACTTTTTTCAACAAGGGAAAGTATAGTGTATATGTAATATTTCATTTTTCATCATATTAACAAGTCTGTTTTTCCAGTAGCTGCTTAATGTTCTCCACATAAACAGGCACAATTTTCTTCACACAGCTCGTTCCACAGGAACTGTAATGACAGTGGATTTGGTTTTAGCCAACTGTTCCTACACACTGCAACTTCCTTCTGCTGCACCCCATGCCAAACAACACCTGCCATACAAAGATGCTGCTGTAGTGCTGCATTAGCAAACCTCGCTGGAAACATAGCCTGAACACAGCTTACTCAGAAACCCTGAGTTGTTTTATTAGCAGGAAGTTTCATGTTTTCTGCTTTGGTTCATACTATACAGTTCAGATCTTCTTAACAGCTTTGCAGATTACGTTTCTTAAGTGAAATTAATAGCAAGTTATACTCTTCTTGTCTTCCAACAGCCTGAAGATTGTTTGACTTCACTCCTTAAGTTAAGTTGTTGCTTAAACTAGGCCATGCTTTACCCCTCATTTCTTCAGGGAAGCTCATAAGAAATATGGACCTTCCCAGAACTTGCACCCTGGGACTAGGAAAGGGGTCAGAGCAGCCACTGGCCTAAGGCAAGCCTTTTCCTGTCTTTTTCTATGGCCTCAAGGACTTGTGCTAAGTGAAAATATAGGGGCGAAGCAGTGATTACATGAACTCCCAGGGATGTAATCTAAGACAGAGACACATGGGGTAGTGACAACCCTGCCCAGCACTGAATCTGGGATATTTAAACCAGAGCAGAAGGGGAACTTTTTTCACTTCTTATTGCATCATTTGTCATCCAGAGCAGCCACTCCCTACTTCCCACGGAGTGGCTGGACATACCTGTAATAGAGAATAAATCTTTTGTTTTCCTTTGATTCCATGGGGGGCCTTTGCTTTTGCTTCATTAAAGCACCTTTATCGTGACACGCAAGGGGTTTTTCCATCTTGTTTTCTCCCTCTCTGTCCTGCTAAGGAAGGAGAGTGATAGAGCAGCTTGGTGGGCACCTGGCACTCAGCCAGGATCAACCCACCACACAGCCTTACATAACACAGACTTTGTGACAGTGATTCATGGCTAGAAACTGAGCACCATCTGCGCTCTCAGAAACTTCCCCAGCCAAGGTGAAAGGTGAGGCTTAACATCTGTATCCTCTTTGCTTTCTAAAGTCCATCCAAAGCTGTCCAAAGGACAGCAAAATCCTCGCGCTAATAAGATTGTGACAGACAGAGTCTTCCATATGTTCCAGTATCAATGAACTCATTGAGCAACTGTCCTTAGCCTTGTCATGTCTGTGCTGAACTAATGAAATGCAGTACAGTTCTGTTGCTCTCTCTAAAGTCCTCTAATCTCAGCCTTCACCCTCTGGCACACTGCAGCTCCCCGTTAGACTGAAGCTGTCACCACATTCTGCAGCTCCTGTAATAGGTAGAAAAATCTGGTTTATGGTTCATAAAATAGGCTTCTGTAGACATACTTCAATGACAGCCATTAGTGATTTATTTATGTGAATTGGTTCTCTGACCTTCAGAGGTCATAGAGAATACATTAAGTAAATCAGATTCACATTTGATCTTTTATTGCTCTTTTTATACAGAAAGAAAATCAAAGCAAAAAAATAAATTTTAAAAAACCACGGAGCCCAAAGCTTTCGTTTTTATTACAGGTAGTGATGATTTAAACTTTTTTCCATAATTGCATAATAAAAAGAGACTATAGTAGTTCTATATAACAAAAGAGTAATACCTTTTTCAGGACTTTAGAATCCATTTGCAGACATGCATTGAAAATGAAGCAAATTAATATTTTTTTAAGGATATGCAGGTAGCCGCAAGATTTTGCCATTAATAATTCTAAGGGCAGTAAGAATGCAGTCTCACGCAGCTAGTTGAAAATGTCAGTAAGGCTCTGCTGGTTTTTAAGCCTAAATTATAGTAAAATCATTAGCAGTGCTGGAGAGCTTGGGAGAAGCAGGTATTTCACATCCTTTACCCTAGCATATAGCAAGGAGGGTTGTTTTTTGTTTCCCAAAGCAGCAGCACACAGTGCACTGGTTATTACAGCCAACTGTACAGTTGATACAGGGGTCTGATACAGGTTTTGTAACACTCTTTAGGAGTCACTGGTTCAGATCAAATTCCTTTCAGGGGAGATGGACCTTTGGTCAAGCATGAGAACTGCTCCACCCAACTGATAAACTAGGGACCATTAAAAAGAAGGAAAAATCAGAACGCTGATCTTTCTCTGGGCAGAATCTGCTATCTAATTTCTGTTACTTTTCTAAAATACTGCTCCAAATACATGGCTGAAAGTGCCCATTACACAAAAAACTTGTCAGGGCATTGGTACATCCTTGAAATGTGTATAGGAGAAAACAAACCAGAGAGAAATGATCCGCAGGTGAACAGTGAATGACGTATTAAATAGGTTCCTGGAGGCTATTGTAAAGAAAGTATAGGTGGTACATAGAGGATTTGTTCTGTTGTAAAGAATCCTGATGCAGTGCAGTTGTAAAGAAATGGTGATAGGCCAAACAGTCAATCTGAAATCTAACCTCTTTTACCTTTTGTTTTACGTAGCATGATAAAGCTAGGGTGGAATATGTGGAACATGTGCTTTGGGAGAAGGCAGAACATTAGAAAGCCAAAGGATTAGTGTAGAAAAATTTCATGGAAATGGGCTTTTCCTGACAGATTTTCAATTATTTTTTTATCAAAACTGGTCTGAATTGCACACTGTTTATCCCTTCACCTTTTAGAGGTTTGCATCCATTATCAAGATTATGACTATGGGGTTTGCATTAGTATAAACCACCCTGCCAGGGGGTTAAGAAGTGAAAGAAACGCTATGTGGAAGTGACCTATTTTCTTGTTATTGTTTCAGAACTCAGCCAGCTGTCATGGCCCCAGGTCAGCCACACCAGAGAAAGCCTTTTCATTCGATATCACTGGCTGTGATACTTCAGAGGAGAATGAAAGAGAGGGATTTCAACTCCTTTGTGCTGCTTTCAAGCTCCTCTAATCATAGAATCATAGAATGATTTAGGTGGTAAAAGATCTTTAAGATCAAGTCCAACCATAAGCCCAGAACAGTGAAATCCATCAATAAACCATGTCCATAAGTGTCATCTTAGTGTACTTCAAATAGGAAAACAGCTAAGAACAAAAAAGTTTCCAAAACTCTGTGTATTAGTACCTTTCGAGCAAAAAGCTACATTTTGGCCACACAGGAATAAATCACTCACAGAAAGTTCTTATACCAATTCCTTAACCACTTTTTAAACAAAGAAGATTTTGTATCCACAAAGCTTTTTATTTTTATTCCATTTTTCCCCCATCTTGGTTTTTTAATTAAGATGGAAAATAATGAACATAATCTGAAAATTTATGTCACACACAAAGCTAGCATCCTTCCCTGTAAGAGGAGGATTCTTCACCTACCATGTACCACCCTGCATCATGGAGCCTGGCACTGCAAATACACCATTAGCATCTGACAAGAAGATTATTTTTTCTCTTTGAAAGAATGCCCTAAGACCGACTAGACCAGAACGAGAAAAGCACTGGCATCTAAAAGGGGCAATAGCTGACAGTCTAATGGTTTCCACAGAACCCACAGATTTCCTCCTATTTGGCAATTGATTTGTTTTCTGCCAGATGCATGGACAAGCAAGACTTATTTGCCAGACTTGATGTTCTCCATAGACCTGTCTGTCCTCAAGATGTAGGGGACAAATAATCCATCCTAAGGGCTTTGCCAGGTCCCAGGCAACTACACGGAGGAGTAGAAAATTGCCTTTTCTTTCACTGAAGTGAGATTGAGGACCCTTTTTCCCACAGAAGCCATACTGTATTTCGTCTCCTGTAACACCTACTTCCAGTCCCTGAGTTGTCATGGAAAGGGTTGCTGTGTAGGGGAGGAAGAAGTAAACAATAACAGCGGATATCTTTGGGGACCTGAAGGAGAATGATTGTGTTCAAGGCAGCCACTTATTTGTTTAGGCCTCCTGGATGCTCTGCTTCCTAGTACAACTGGTGATAGTACAGAGCTCTGTGCATGGAAGTCAGGGGTACAAAACAAATCCCTTCCAGGAAAGCATAAAGTAAAATGAATTCAGAATGGCACCAGAATTAGAGGAGATACGAATGTGAACATCCATCACATGAGGCTGCTGCTTGCACTCAGAGGGTTGTTAATTGCTTTGTTGAATACCTGAAGGAAAGCCCTGTCTCTACATGATATAAATTGTACAGCTGAACAAAGCATACCCAGTGGTCTAAATCTATAAGGAACCTAGTGAACAATGATCTGAGAGAAGGAAAAGACATGACAAATGAGATTTTAAATATATAGTTCTATAATTGTAATTTATTTTTTTGGTAAATGTTAGCACCAAAATGAATACTGAAAACTCAGGAGGTAATTGGTAAACCTTTTCATATTTAAGTGGTGTTATTAATTCAGATTGATGAGTGAAAGGGAGCCTTATACAAAACTGCAGATGAACAAGAAGGTTCTCTTGCCTAGCAGCAGAGCCCTGATAGCAGCAGAACCCAGCACGCAAGGAGACGAAGCCATTTTCCTCTGTGCAAGGCTCACTGCACACATCTGGCAGTGTAGGTGTGTGATCCTCCGGCACCAGCCAGCTGGTGGGAACAGCACAGCCCCAGTGTGGGCCAGGACCCGGCATTTGCTGCAGGGACATTCCCCCCCTCTTCCTCTGCTGCCAGAGCGATGTAGGAGACACCATTCCCCTCCCCTGTTCAGCTGCTGGAAGTGCAGTCGCACAGAGTGGCCCACTGGCCTTGGTGCTTTAGCCCAGGTGCACAGATCCAACCTGGGACACGGGACAGCCTTGTTCCCCCCGTGTTAATTCCCAGCTGGCAAACTGTGCAAAGCAGAACAGACACGATGCAGGGAGAAAGATTTGCCCATCACAAATATTGTCTACAAGCAACTGAGGAACTCAGTACCAATGTGGGAGAGTCGTGCCAATTGTCCCTGAATCTGTCTTGTCTCTTGGTAAAAAATATCTTCAGAGGTTTTCTCTCAGAAAGTCTACTTGATGAGTCTATCATCAGAATTAGCACTCTGCCCCTAGTGTTTCCAGCTGCTGTCTAAGACTTCCCAAAAAAATACATTGAAATAGAAAATCCCTCTGCAATCTCATTCTTACTTGCAAATATCCATCTGCTCTTTCCTTACCATCTCTACCCTTCCACACACAGAAAAGTCAGAACACAGAAATTGTGCAGCTGGGGAACTGGACTTGGACCACATTCAGGAGCCTGAGTGTGTGAAGGAGATTCCCAGACCACTGCCTTGGGTGACATCTGCAATTTTAGCTAAGGCAGACTCCTGTATTGAAAATATGCTGATACATAAACACACACTTCTGCTGACAAAAACAGATCTCATATATTTCCTCAAGGAAATACTGAAATCATTTCACCTGTGTTAGGTCAATATCAGGCACGAGAGGGGAAGTCTAACTGAAAAGCTCATCATGCCTGGGAATGTACATGACTTTGGCTATAAATGCTCTTTAGCAATCACTTTTCTGAAGAAAGCAGCAACAGGATTGCTCCCTAGGCACAAAAACGGAGCTAAATACCAAAATCGTTCACCGTAGGAATACCCTTGCTGCACAACAAGCTTTGGCACGAGTACATCCCTGGACATCTCCTAGGCAGTGGAAAACGAGTATAAACCTCTCAGCGGAGGGGAGCGGAGGGCTGCGGGTGTCCCGGAGCCCTGTCCCGCAGGCTGCGGTGCCGGCGGGCGATGCTGCAGGCAGCAGTTGCCTGGCAACTCCCGGCTCCAGCCGCATCCTGGGCTGCTCTGCGCGCCTGCCGCTTCCAGCCACCCACCCACCCGCTGCATTTTAAGCAGAAAACAATTCTTGCCTTATCGACAGCAGAGCCCGTTAAAGATTCCCAGTAAACAAAAAACTCAGACAAACTAAATCAACTGCGGGAAAAAGTCAGGCTAAGACACGCTGCTCCTCTCTGTCTCTCTTTGGAGAGAAATGCCTCTGCTTTGGAGACACTGCCATTTGAACTAGAACTGGGGCTTAGTGCACTGTGCTGGCATTTTCTCTTGGAACCAGAGGTTTGCAGGCCAGCTGACTAATTAGAGCCCCAGCACAAGCAAGGAGCAGTCCTGGAATAACAGGCAGGGTGGATAAGAATGCACTTGGGATTTTGAGTTAATATCCCCTGGAAGAAATTAAATCTTGTTTGAGTGAGCAGGTAGCCAGATCATGATGGGAAGGGGGGAGTTTGGCATATAAGAACAGTCTGGTGAATCATGCTGAGAAATTAATAGATTTTTTAAAAGTACTCCACCACAAAAAGGACTAAACACCTTCCTCCGATGAAATAGGGAGAAAACCACTGTTAAAAATCTGACACAGGGAAAAAGAATGCTTAACAGCTAGGAGGAAGGCTGTGAAACTGTGATATAATAGCTCCGCTGAATGTTATATAAAGATTTACTATCTACTAGGCATGAAGCTTACTGATTTAATACAAACTTCAGTTCCATGTGATAGCTAGCAGATAATGACATATCCTGAGGTAGAAGCATTTGAAACCTTTTTCAAATCACTCATGGACCATCTGCATGCACATCTCTCTGATACATGCCCTGAGTTTGCCGTATTGCAGTTAGTCTTTTATTTTTTTTGCCTTTTATTCCTTTTTCCTCATTCTGCTTTACTAAAAGGAGAGACCAGATTACTTTTATGAATTCAGACTTTCAGAGTGATTTTAAAAGTTTTAGAAGGAACAGCCTTCTCATCGTTTTTTTCAAAAATAACTTCCTTGGCAGGTGCGCACACAAAAACTTCCCCTCCATCCCCCCCAAACAAAACAAAGCAAAAACCCCCAAAACAAAACAACAAAACAAACAAACCAACCAACCCTTTTCCCATGCAAGTACCTTGGGGACCAAATGCTAAAAAATTTTTGGCCCTTGGATTTTGAAAAGAAATTAATTGATTTCCTACAGTCCAAGGGGAAATATCATTGCAGATAAAAGCAGAAAATTTGATGCCAGTGCCCAGCAGCATTGTATATTGTAGTTTCTCATCCACAGGAGGACCTGGATCCTGTATTATTGAGACGGCTGGATAATGTAATATTCGACTCTATTGCCCATGAAGACCAGCTTCTTAGTGCTCTGCATAATGTTTCATCAAATATTTTTATTGGGGAGGTTACGTTCTGCCGAGGTTCAAAAGCAGAAGTATCAGGCAAACCCTATCAGATGGAACTGCTGCTGCATTCTGCCCATGTCTGGCACTATTTACAGCCTTAGTGAGCAGTGGGCTCCTGGAAGCTCCTTTCATTGATTCACTATGACATTGGGACAGACCTTTGATCTTATTCTCCTCCCTTTTTAAAACGAGGATGATTATTTTTGTTTTCACCATGGGGCACTAATTATAGTTCATCTCTAAAGAGCTTTGACATTGAGGAATAAATGGCAGAAAAGGTTCTACTCCACTGGATTTATTGGTGGGATTCTTAGTTCAGAGTTAGCAAACAGTGAATGACCATGTAATGTCAGAGATCCTGACTCAGCAAGCTCCTTCAGCACCACAAGGTCCTTAAGAGGCTTTTATAGATATGAATGGTCCCACCAATAGACACACACACAGAACCTAGCTGCGACAAGTCAAAATGATGTAGCTTCCAATTAGAGCCCAGAAACAATGCCCAGAATCAGATTCTGTATAACAGCTTTACAAGTGACCTTTGGGGGTAGTTTGCTGCATGACTGCTGAGAGAATGTTACTCAGGGAAGCTGTGAAATGAACGACAGTACACAGGATAGAAACTGTAATTAGTTCACTGTACATTCCTCTTATGTGAATACCAAAGTTCAGTAATACCCATTAGTTTCACAGGGCTTCAGTTAGTCCTTCAGCTGGTCCAGTTTAATATAATCCACATGATTACGTTGCTGCTGAGACTTCTTTGTCGATGCAAAATCCTGCAGCTTTTAAAAACTGACCTCAGAATAAAAGCAGTGATATATTTGAAGGATATAGACAGCTGTACCCAGCTTAAAAAGCACTCAGACACTTTGACAATGCTTTTAAAGCAAATTCTGTGAAGAACTGTAATGGAGAAGAGGAAGTGGGAAATAACATAGTCTTACATATCACTGACTGTGAAATACAGATTAAATTGTGAATTAGTTGAGGATTTGGGCGGTTTCTGTGAACTACTTCAAAGTGGTTTATGATAACCAAAATATTTCCATTGCGAAGTACTGGTAGTTATATCATATGTATCCCAGTGACAAAAAAATATGGTTTTTATTTAAAAAAAAAAATTAAGATTTTTCTTGCTGCAGGAGTTTTTATGCCTTGCTTTATGGAAGGAAGGAAGTTTCTGTGCTGCAGGTTGTCTTCAGCAGGTATTCAGTTCACACCACAGGCACAAGTCACTTGAGACCTTTACAGTGGCCTTTATAGAATCTCTGTATCTCTTTAGAGATTTTCTAAATCACAGTGAACATTGAATATTTTGAAACTCACCTTTACAAGATCAGTGCAGTACTTTGATTCTCAAGATATTTCTCCTGTGATGTTTACATGAATTCAACCAATTAAGGAAATTTGTAAGGAACAGGCATTTATATTAATATATTTGTGCATGCAGAGCAGTTCCATTTTTTCTCCTTTCATTTATAAATCCCTTGCAATCTCAGACTCCAAAATTTCTGAGGTAGATGTGACATCTTCTTTTACATATTTGCAGTACAAATCCTGCTCAGGGCAACTGTGCTCTAGCTCAGTGTAATTATTCAGTGGTATAATATTTCCTTCAGAGGTGGTTTTGGCTGCTAGGTTGGTGTGGGATCAGAAGTCAGCAGCAGACCCCATTCTCTTGTGGAATCTGCAGAAAAAGCAGATTCTTTTAAGTAGAAAATATAGGAAGAAGTGAGGTGGTTATTGCCCCAGTCTTGACAGATCAAAGGTAACTCCTATGCACTGCCACATTTGCTGCGCTGTACTTGAAGGGCTAAAGAGTCTGTGTGTATTACAGGCTTTAAAAGGTGTGAATGTGACAATGAGAAAGCCAAAAATTTCTTGGCACAGACACCACCTCAATAAAAAACATGGATGATATCTGAATTAGTGTGAGCTACTTAAGATTATTTGGTTTCGTGTGAATATTTTTCTAAATGCTAGAAGACTAATCCTAAATCACCTCATTGTTCCTGAGAACCCCCACACCAAGATTTCATATCTTATCCGACTATATGGCCAAAATGGATAACAATAACAATTAATAATGGTTATTATTGCTGTGATAAGATTTCGATATTATTCCCTGTATTCTTTTCTTTTAAGAGCCACTATGGTCAGTAGCATTCTGAGACACATCTTTTGTACTTACCTCTCTCCAGCAAAACATTCTTTTAAACAAAATGTATTTTATACAACTGCATTAGTTCAGAAAAGAGGCTACAACACATTAAATTCAGATTTTAAATTTTCCAGGGAATACAGAGATTCACACCTTTTATTGTCATTAGTCAGCAGCAATTTGCGCAATTGTTCTGTTGAGCACAGATTCTGGGCTAGATGGGGACCTATATTTCAATAATAGCTTTAGCATATGAAATGCATCCCAGGGAATTCTTTCCCTGTCCCTTCGGCTTTGCACACTATTAGCTTGTTTCTGTTGGATAAGTGCACAAGAAATCTATAAACCTCATTATTTAGCCCTAGAAATAAACATTATACTTTGGCACTTGAGTTACTCCAAGGATCTCCCAGCCATCTTGGGGGAATTGCATTGTAAAAGATCTCTAAACAGGATGCCAGGCTTGTAATTTGCAACAAGAATAGCAGAAGTCTACGCTTCTCTTCCCAAATCTGGAATCTAGAGTGACAACTAGCATAATTTAAAGCAGGTTAAGGAAGGCACTCAGTCACTTTACCAGTGAAAACCTTGCACTCTACCCTGATAACTCCATCATGGTTCTTAGGCAAATGGCTTTTCACATTACTGTGTCTGGGGATGGAAAAAACAGGTACTACCCAAGTATTTCTTTGTGTCACAGAATGTCTTACTTTGTTTATCTCTCCTAGTACATCTAAAGCTTATCAGTTTTGCTAGTCCTTTAAACAGATGCATTATTGTGCTGCCCTTTCTATTCATTGGACAGTGCATCATTTTCACTTGGTCTATCTTCCCTACGAAGCTGCTGGTGTTGGTGTAACATGTCCACTATCTGGGGCAAGACAGGCTGTCTTGTTCCCATTTTCATGCTGTATATTTGTACACAATTGTGACCCCCATCTGTCCCAGAAAGGATTCCAGAATTGTGGTAACTATTTTAGCAGAGTGTACTAATTTAGTGTTGTAGCTCTTTCCAGGAAATGTTCAAATTCAGAATGTTATACTCGAATAAAAGACAGGAAAGGAGAGAAAAAAGTATTGTTTTATTTGAGCTGTGCAGATTTGAAGGAATAAACTTTCTGTTGGTCCAAAATGTCATTGACAGACCACTAATATCACTAAATCTGCCAGAAGCAGTTCATAATTTGCATTTGAATCTGTTTTCTGATTTTGCAAATTCTTAATTTCTGAAGATAAGCAAATTTTGTCATTATTCAATCTTTTAGGTTAGATGATATGTGAAGAACTTCCTGTGTAAAGAAAGAGTCCAGTTGTGACCTTCTGATCAAAGCAGACTGATCTGTGAGTTAACTGTGTCAGTTATTTAAAGCAGATCCCTCAAATCCCCTGCTGATCAAAATGGAAGAATTTAAGGACAAAAGAAAATTCATGTAACATAGATATTGCATTGCTTTCTGGGAGACATTGCGCTCCCTTGTGAGAATATCAGCTACCTGACTCTTGACTGTTGGCAATCTGATGCTATATAATTATATCTTTACAGATTAATCTGCTCATAATATTTTTCTATACCTGAGCAAAGCAAAAGAGTTAGGTGACTCGGAGAGGATTTCAAAGAGCAAAAATGAGCAGTCACAAACAAGCAACTGAAGTGGAAGAGAGAGAATGAGCCCCTTGCCCAGCCTGGAATCAGCCAGTACTCCCACAGGCTTTATGATAGAATCTGCTGCAGTTCCCTACACCATAAAAAATGAACAGTGAGCATAAGGACCATTGAGCTCTGAACTTTCCCAATGGGCTGCAATTATAGAAACATAAGGAACTTGCACAATACCTCAGAAGGGGAATTGTTGACTCAGTGGTGAGAGGGTTCCGTGGCTTACAGGCTGGGCCATAAATTCAGGGAAAATATAGGAAACGGAGTTAAAAAAAAAATGTCAAATATTGTGTATCTGAACTGAAGAAAGATTTGGTGAGCTGGTGGCCTGTGTCTAAAAATGTATAGCGTGAAAAGACTTTGGGGAGAACAGACAGCTTTCATACAGCATAACCATGTAGCACAGTCACAGACAGGAGATGGAATCAGTGAAACTCAGGGCTCTTCTGATTTGGTCTTGGTTAATAGTCGCCTTTCCAGCTGGAGATTAGACCAGATGACCTCCAAGGATCTCATTTAACCAGATATCCAATGATTCTATTAATTAAGCACAAAGAATGGCTGAACATCTTTGCTCCTAAGTAGGTTAATAAACTTATTGCCAAGATGTGTGAAGTACAACAGTGTATTTTCTGCATTCCTCCTTTCCCCATTGTGCACTTTAGGATGAAAAGAAAAACTTTTGTGGCAGTCACAGTGGCTTTAAGGAAAACCACAATCCCAGATTTTGCATAACCCTCCTTTAAAACCTGCCCAAGGAGGCCGCTGAGGTTTCTAACTCCTTTTAAAGTCTTTTCTGGTCACCATACTTGACAATGGGGGAAATGGAAGACACAAGAGGAAGACTAAAGTGGTTAATAAGAAAGAAGAAATCCCAGGCTTAATGGGCATAATAGAGAAGTCAGTGACTGAATATCACCAAGACAACTACAAATTATCTTTCAAAGCAGAAAAGAGGATTGCATTGCAGTGCCCTGTGTTATAGTGGAGCCTATCCTTCAACAGGCCGTCTTTGCACCTCCTTTTCCAATTCCACCTCTCTGTTTATATACCACACATTTTTATGCACTGACGAGCACAGTCATCTGGGTTTAAAGATATCCAAGTGTTTTTGCATAATGTCCAGTTACTCTTTTCCAAAACTTTTATAATCAGCTTAGGTCTGCTAAATGATACTGATTAGACAACCTTAATGTCTGCTGTTATCTTAATTCTCTGTAGAGCAGACAACTGCCTTGAGGGAGGATATAATAATGTGTCTCTACCTATTTATGCCAATTTGGCTTGCAGCCTAAAACTTCCTTAGATAACAATTCAGAGTCAGATTTTCAAAATTAAGCCAACAGATTTGTAAGCACCTATACTTATGCTTGTCTCCAACTTAAAAAAATTCCCGAACAGGACAGTTTTACAAGAGGATCTTCATAGGAAAAATGAGTGATAAGTACCCAGTTTACAGTGGGACACTTGATTACAGCTGCTTGATATCAGCTTCTGTTTAAGCCTTTGAAAATCTCTTCCTTAACAGCCTAATTCCAACTGCCAGTTGTTATTTACACTTGTGCCTGTTCCCCTCTGAGTGCTGGAGTAAAAGTCCTGTGCTGAGATTGAATAAATCAGAAGTGATAATCAGTTTTCAGGCAGGGAAATATGACTTGTGAGGACTGAATTCACATGCCTGAAGGGAGATTTACAGTAGTTCCATCACAATTTTCTTTCATCAAGAAAGCAAGTAAAGAGCTTGCAAAGAGCTTGCAAAGAGAATGGCAAAAGGCTGTGTGCAGATGTTCCTGTTCATTCACACTGTCAACATTCCTGGTTCTGTAGCCTGTGCCAAACAGATTTGGGAAGGGCAGGCAACACTGCTGCAGACTGCCTGCTCAGAAGAAACTTCCTACCATTAGGAGCTTATATCCAGCATTCTGTCAAGCAGGAAAAGTAATTCATGCCCAGTTATCGTCCTCTGAAGACATTATAAATTGCTTTCACCATATCTAACACTACACAATCAAACTGCAACAGCAATGATATCTGAAATGCACAGTAAGTAAGAGTCAGTCAGACAGTGGCTGCCTGAGTTCATATTGCTCTTTATGCACTGAAAAGAAAATAAGCTGTAAAGGTCTGATATTTTTCCTCTGCTGGTGAATATACAGCTGCCAATACACCTATTCTAGACTTCCTTTTTGTGTTTTTTACTCTTGTTCTGTTTTGGTGGACCCTTGAGAGGTTCGGAGCTGGAGTCAGATACAAGTCGCTTGATGGTCATTGAATAAGTTATATCTAAATTAACACATGATCTAAACAAAATAAAACAGCCTGTGGCAAGATTTTTATGTAAATAGGTGCACTGATACATTGTGTTTTCAGACTATTCATCAAGCCAGAAAGATGAAGGAACACAACCATCTTCATGCTCATAACACCATAGGTAACTTATTTAGGACAAGAAGATGTGGTGCAATAAAGAGATTTATTGTGTGACTAAAACTACAATTAAAGTCCTGTTAAAATATTTATGTAGATGTAGCTGAAACATTCTGCTTAGACATAAATCAGAGGCCTTTGGCATTTCACAGACATATCATTCCAATATTCTTCTGCTGCAAATTTAGTGCTTACAAGATGCTAATGGCAGTTCAGTTTTCAGGACAGTCTCTGTGAACTGTTTTTGCTCAGCAGGTAGTAGGGATTTGCATCCATATTTCAAATATTCTCCAATCTCATTACCGACTTCTTATTTCTTTGTGACTTATACCACTATAAAATCTGTCTTGCACTATGGGAAATGTGATCTCAAAAAAGAAAATTCTGTGTAATGAACATTTATCATATTCTTTCTTGGTTTTTCCCTCTTTAGACTTTTTTTCTTGAGAGACTGGATGAAAGAATGACATGGCATGCTTAATCAAAAAATTTTTTTAAAAAGAGTCTTTTCTAAAAATCAAGCACTTTAAAAGAGTTTTAAAATATCGGGGTACTTCTCTCAAATATGATACTCCATGTTAAGTGGTAGCATTATTTGTTCTGTTGCCTTCCTTTGATTCAACTGAGATCTTTAAATAATATATGTACACAGAGAAGTACGTTTGCTTGGGTAAGTTAATTTGTAAGAGTTGTAATCAGTACAAATTCAGTAAGTGCTTTTTGTAATATGGCTGAATGCAATGAAGTGATTCGGTATTCATGCAGATGTCACATGTAATTTCAGAGCTGTTACACTGTAATTTTGTAGCACTTAATAGAAATTATGGTGGTGGCAATTTTGTCACTGTAAGTAAGGGGCTCTTAGGGCTTCTCTCATAAATTTCCAGCTCCCTCTTTTCAGGTGTTTATGATATAGTGTAAAGTCAAAACCATCAGCCTAATAAAATGAGGTTATAATTGATCAAACCCTGAAGAAGAGATGGACCCAAACAGCAATATTTTAAACCCCTAGTTCAAGTAAAAATGATGACACTTTTGGTTCAATCTGTGATAGATGCAGAAACTCAGATCTACACTAGGTTTTTGGAACATTTCTGCCTCATCTTATGCCCCCCTGCACTCAGCACACAGAACTCCAGTACAATGGAATGCTAGCCAAATTTTGCTAGCCAGAGCTGGTCACAGTTTTGGATTTCTAATCCTTCCGCTTCTCTTTTGAAAACCTTTTTCTTTTTGATCTTTATAATACTCCCCATTTCTTCTGTGGAAAGGAAATAGCATGTTTGTAGATTGGCATTTTTCTTTTCCTTGCAGCAAAGATATTGAGGGAAAGAAAACACCTATTCAGATAGAAAATAGTTCAGCTGTGCAACAAGAAAAAAGTAATACAGTATTTATACTTGGCATTTCTAACCTTTAGCTTTTTGACCTGGTGGTGCAGGTGAGCTAGAAAAGCAGCAGGAGAGAGAGAGGAGGGTTTCACCACATTTTGATTCACTTGTTTCCATGCCTCTGGGCTGTTTCCAGTGCCTTCAGATCTTATGTGAAGGCTAAGCTCTGCAGTACATATAAGCTCTTAACACATGGTCTGCTCCTTGTGCCCTGTGCAAGCAACGTTCCACAGAATAAAAAAAGATAATTTTATAGCTTGTGACACACCAGAAGATCTTTTATATCCACGGCAAAGCAGAGGAAATGTGAGATGTTCTATGCTGCTCATGCCGTGCATTTATATTCTCAGTAGGAGAACCAAGTAAATAATTTAGTTCTGCCATCTCTTTTGAGATTAGTAACCAATAAGCACTGAACAGATGAGGCAAGAAAGAAATTTCTGATGCATTTTATGTACTCAAACAATCATTAAATACCAATTTTTTATTTATTATCGGCTTAATTGAAAGCTCTGCAAAAGCTGTGAAAGATTTTCCACTCTATTGCCACTCAGTAGAAAAGTAAGTGTTGTAGGAATTTCTGGAAGTCGTACATATATGCACATATAAGTTTCTCTAGTACATAATAAAAGAGTTAAGGGCCTCCTGAAGCGCTGCTCTGGTTTAAAGTGGATTGTATGCAAACTACAGTTTCAGAGAGAAGCATGAGTTTTATAATTCTTTTTCTGTTTTGACAGTAATGGTTTGTCACATCACATTCACATGAGATTTTAAAAGTGTCCAAACTAAACATGAAGAGTACATTCAGTTTGAAGTTTCATGTGACCCAGAATCAAACCTCTTTTCTTATAATATGCAAGTCTGATGAAATATAGAATCATTTCCAGACTTAGAATATTAATCAAATGGTACTCTGCTCATGTCCTATCAGTTCCTAGCCCTGGATGGAAATAAGCTACTCAGATGGGTGTAATTTTTCCTGAGCAGGTTCATAGAGTCCTGACATATTCCAACAGAAAAGATTTTGTCAGGCTGTGACTGCGGAGTTTCAGCCAGGTGAGCAACATACAAAATTTTAATTAATATCTACCACTACACAATAAGACAAGAAATACACTAATCTTTAATAGTGTTTTAATTCAAGCAGGTCTTATTGCTTTTCAGCATAATTGGTAGATAAGATGTAAGAAACCTCTGCAAGAAACGTTGTACTGTGCTCTTCACTAATCTTCATTTATGCCACTCAGACTTAAATTCTTTGCTCTATAATAATCTGCATTTATATTTTACATTTCCAGAGTCAAGTTAAATTCTATCATAGATTCTAATTTTACAACATGTTTTGAAGAGAAAAACTGTACATATAAATATATTCCTTCTGCTGAAAGGTCTGTTACAATGAACTACCTCTCCATGGCAAAGAATTCAAAAATTGCTCAGAAGGTAAAGCAGTTTCTTCTTTCTTCTTTGCTGTCCTCCTACATTTCCTTCCAGAATAAATCCAATGTAAAAAGTCTGAAAGTATTGAGAATTGAAACCTGATTTCAGTGACACAATGGGATTTATCTTCAGAAAATGGTTTGAATCCATCTTCCACAGGAGATTTAACGAGACAAGTAATTGAATGTGGTCTTATTCAGGTTACAACATATGGGAAGGCCCAGAAGATTAGCAAACTGCCAGTGTGTGGGCTGATCTGTTCAGGGACATATTGGCCCATGCTCAGAGAGAAATTAAAGCCACCATCACCTGGGTTTTTCTGGTTGAGAAATGGCAGCAAAGAACAAATGCAAGAAGCATTTCTCACTTTATCATTCATGCTGCTTCTAACCCTCTGCTGCTTCCTCTCCATTTTTCTGGTAGTAGGGAACTTTAAGAGCTCTTTATCCATCTGCACCGACCCATATCCTTCAGGACTGGGATTTCCACCAGTGCATGATCACTGCAGCCCGGGCTGCTTCCAATCCTGATGTCACCAACTAGCTCACTTGCACTGCTCAGCATCGGGTCTAGTTTTGTAACCCCTCTTGTAGGGCTGTCTACTACCTGGCTGAAGAAGGTATCCACAGTGAATTCCAGGAGTTTTCTGGATTGCCTACAGCTTTCTGTGCTGCTTTTCCATCAGATGTCAGAGTGGTTGAAGCCCCCCAGCAGGATGAGAGGCTGTGAGTGCGATGCCTCCCATAGCTGGAGTAAGAAGGTTTCTTCAATAGGCTTGCCTTGAATACCTAGTGAATACAGGAAGCTCAGAAATTTGAGTTTCAGAGCTGTTTGAGGGACATCAGAAGAAAAATGGGAAGAAGTACAATGTTTTTAAAAATATGAACTACCATCATGAAGCAAAGCGTGACTCACACTTTCAGGCACTGAGTATTCCTGGCTCACTAATGCAGAGAACTTCTTTTCCCTGTACCGAACAAAGCCAAGTCTGGAAAGCAGTAATCCTTTAACCAAAATGATTAAATATTTCAACCAAAAATAGTGCATTTATGCTCAGAAAACAGAGTACACAACAGAATGTCCGTCCTGTTCCTGACTTGACACAACTCTCTGAAGTGAAAGAGGAGCTTTGATTAAGGTGCTTAGGATCCAAGTGGGCTGACACAACCTCGCTTGAAGGTTGGTGTCATTCAACCACTAGTTCTATTCTGTGGGCTTAAACTGAGCAGGTTTTTGGCTGTTCGTGTATCTAAATCAGTTTAACTGAAAGAGTGAGAGAAAAAAAGGCCAAATATTTTCTTTTAAAAGTATTAACATCTTTTGCATTTAAAAAAATATTTTAAAATGCAGTCAACCTTGCAAAAGACCCCACAGAAACAGAAAGCAAAAAAACTTTAAAAAACCTCTGGTTATGAGAAGTGGATATTTATTTCACAGTTAAAAGTAAATATTTTCTGAGACTGTTTTCAAGTTGATCAAATAGCATTTTATAATATGTTGCTTATAATATTTTATCCAATGTAGCTATGTTCTTTTCATGTATCTAACTCAAATATAATTATATGAATCATTTAAAATAAGAATAATTTTCAGTCTTAGTACACAGCCGAAACTGACACTTAATCAGCTTTATGGGGGATTTCAGAATAGGATTTAAATGATATGTGAACATAGTTTATTTAGAACAATTAGGGCAACAAAAAGGAATTATATCAAGAAAATTGTGCAAAAATTTATAAAAAGGTGAGAGATAGGCATCCTGAATGTCTCTGTGGTTTCATTTCCTGAGTGCATCATAACATTTGAAAAGAGAAAATGTTGAGTTTAGAATTGTGCTGGCTCAGTCAATTAATGTTATGAGAGCATATACCATTAAGTATGGAGAGACTGGGACCACTAAGAGGTTGATTAGCAGACAAGAGAGAGTGGCAAATTAAAGCAGGATCAGAATCTAAACAAGAAGACAAATCAGGCAGCCCACTAGAATCTAAAAGTTTATTTGAAAACTATTTCCTTACAGTCAGAGAACTGATTAAATGAAATTTATCCAGAAAATAGTTTGTTTCCACAGGCAGAAAGTGTAGTTGACACTTATCCTATTCAAGATTACTAACCAAAAATACAATCCTTTGGCACAGTTTCTTTATCATTTCATCCATTAGCTGTTGAAGGTAATTGGTCGATTAGTAGTGCCAGATGGGATTCTAGTGGGGAATAGGAAGATAATTCTTCTTTTATTTATTTCTGCAAAGACGTGTGTGTGTGTTAGAATCATGATCCATATTAAAACACACAGATGTCTTTGTATAGACTTGTCTCCTTGGCAAAGTCTATCAGAATTTATACGTAGTTTGGAAGAGTGATCCAGGCTGTTGTCTTCTGCCTTTTCAGTGTTAAAACTCCAGCTACTTGTCACCATAATTTTGAGCCCAAATACAGAAACATGGAGTAAGATTATTGGTTATGTCCTGTCAACCCTTCCCTATTTGAGCTTTTATATCTTCTTTGGGTTATTCACGTTTAATCAAATGTGGTGCTGAAAAAAAATAGTATTTCAGGAAAAACAACACTCCATCTAGATGAAGGAAGAATAATTTTGAAATTTGCACACATACAGAAACAAATGGATGGCCTTTTCTAGACAGACCTATTAGATAATAGCAGGGAAAAAAGATCTATCTTCAGAAAGCAATGTAAAATTTTTCAAACTAGCTATTGCTGGTTTTTTTGTGAATCAACCACTATCACGATACCGAGCACATTGTGATAGTACAGTAAATTATCTATAGCTACTTACTATAAAACATTAGGTCTTTCATCAGCTTCTAACATTTGAGATGTGCCCTTTCTTGTTCAGTGCAACCAGGGGTGTCAGTACGGCTTTGGAGATGCCCTGATATACCTGAGATGCCCACAACATTTTGGGAGTAGAAACCATGCACCTGCCTGGAAAGAGAGCTCAGGACACCCCAAGGCACCTCAGGTAGCAGGAGAAACCCTTCTTTAGATATCTGATAAAAGTCTCTGCAGTCCTTGGGCAATAATGTGTGAATCACCCTTGAGCTGCCACTGCATGCTCACCAATAACAGCAACGAATTCTTTATGATCATTTGAATTCCTGACCGTTCATGCTCTGTTTGCAAAAATTACAATTTCTTTTGTGGTAACTCACTGAAAGTCACTGCCTGACAATGAATCTGCATATTTCTTTATGCAGGCATGCAAGCTGTCTGTTGAAACAGGCCCTGAATTTCTCCATCTAATCCAAATAATTTTAATAATTACCTCTAACTCAACTTTTTGTATTTAATTTATATTTTAGCTTCAACTTCATGTCACTCAAGTGTTTCCTTCAAAGAGAAAATGTCTTGCTAGCAAGAGACTATTTATTCCTCTTCCTCAAGCTGTAATGTTCTTTAGGTATTTCCATTATCTGATATTCTGCAGCTAATGTTCATTTACATATCTGCAGAGATACTAGTAGGGAATTCAACAGAGCTTGCAGCTAAGCCATCCATTTCCTTCAATCAAGATGGAAAGGAAATTGCTTGTGGGATAAGGTCTATTGCCGATCCTCAGAACTATGCCAAATACATGCTGAAAGTAAATGGTCACCTAATTTTGATGTATTCCCTCATTTGTGATATCCGATGCTCTGCTCAAAGCAGCCTGGAAAGGTTAGAGGCCACCTGTCAAGTAAAGAGAGAGATAATTGCTGCTGTATTACACTAAAGGAGCCACTGGGGCTGAGTTCTGTATGTGCATGGCAAGTCAGGTGCCTCCCTGGGGTAGCTGCACTGGCCTGTTCATTGGCAAAGGGGACGCTTTCGTCTGCCATCCATGATGATAATCACAGATGGGGAAATTTGTGTTACTAATAAAGAAATTATAAGAGGAATATATGCCATTTATTAAAAGTGTCAGTTTAAAAGGCAGCAGATATTAGAGCAATACATCATTTCTTGACCCCAAAGTCTATTACTGTGCATGCTAAGAAAAGACATTTCTATTCCTTCAGGCTTTCATAGCACTGTGCCATTGATTTAACATTATATATGATTAGTTAGCATTTTGCTTCTTTCATATGGCTTGCTGCCAAAAAAATTTTAATTTTTGAGCCCTAAGTGAAGCAAATCAAACTCCCTCCACACACTCTGAAAGATCAGCTCAATTTCTTAACCTGTATATAAGAATCCCTTCATTCTTATTTTTTATGCTATATTATTCTACCTTTAAATTAACATTGTACTTCAAGGGAACAATTGTGTTCTCTCTCTTGATTCTCAAAAAGGGATGTATCATGGGATCTAGAGAGATAGCGCCAGTATTTCGACTTCATGGGTTGATTTTGCGGCATAGGGAATTAGGAAGGGTTCTTATGATTTGGCCCCAAAAAGGACATGGTGCCTACAGTAATAATAGGCAACATGATAGATTTTTAACTGACAAAGCAGGTTATTTTTTCCAGAGTGATTTATGCCCCTGTGTATGTCTCAGGTAGTGGATTCAGCCGTTTGTGATCCCAGACATAAGTTTTACATCACCAGTGCATAGATAACCTCCTCCACCTTACCTGCTGGACAGCCTTTGAACCAGCTCACAGCTGGCCTCAGTGAGGCAGTGGCTATTTGGCTTATTTGTATCCCCCTGTTCTGGGGAAAACAAAGCCGTACCTTCTTATCCCTGATAAATCTTATAAATGGATAGGCCCATTTCCTCATGTGGTTTATCGAAATCCTGAGAACAGACGAGCTTACAGATCTTGAAATTAATGTTGGAGAAAGCAGCACTGAAATAAATAAAAAACCCCATCACTGATAGATTTTGCTATCGCTAAATTACTATTTTGAGCAAACCCTCCATCAGCCAGAGCTTCCATTTCAAGGTGATAGTCAGGATTTGATGTGAATCCATCTAGCCCAGGAATATGATATATACCTAATTTTCAGGATGAGATAATATGATCTTTGAGAAGGGGATTGTGATATTAGGTATAACGTTCTTTGACTTTGGGTGAGTTTTCTACAGCCAGGGTGAGAGGAAACAAAACAACCTAGAAAAATAGTCATTGTGTACTTGTGCATGTGTTTGCATACGTATGAGATGGGTTTACTTATCTATTTGACTTTAAAGTTAACTCTGTGTCTTGACACAGATTCTGCACCAGATTTCCCTCCTTAATTTTGTGGGGTTTGGTGCTTATATTTGTCTTGGACAGTGCAAAATAATTATAAAAACCTCCTAGCCAGATTTAATTCCAAATGGACCTTGGCCTTCCTTGTTGCATTTTTATGTACTCTGGCAACATCCCTGTATTCATCCCAAGTGTTCTGTCCCTGCTTCCACCTCATTTGCATCTCCTGCTTAGGTCTGAGTTTTGACAGGAGTTCCTTGTTCAGCTGTGCAAGCCTCCTGTCCCTTTGGGTCACTTTCTTGCCCATGGGGATGCACCATTCTGAACTTCTAGATAACAATTGTTTCTAGTTTTCCGAAACATGAAGGTGGGCTAAGGGTAGCAGAAACTCAGAAGCCAAGAAAATATATTGTGTATTTCATCAGCAGATATTAAAATTTCACTGATATTATTGCTGCATTTTATTTCATATTCTGGTAAATCACTGGTTTTTCTCACAGACACATATATAAATATGAAGCTAACCAGAGTATCTGGTATTTTGTTTTAAAGTTTTTATGCACAGTGTCCACTGGAACGTGCTGAACATGAGTGTGGCTCTGACATTCACACTGTGCAAAAACATGACAAGCTATTACACCCCTCACAGTCTCAGCCTGCTTTGTCTTTAAAATGATGGTGATAATCCTCCTTTCCCATTCTGAACCTTTCTGATTTAAGCAATAAGACCTTTTTGGATATAAACTACCCATTAATTTGTGCTTGTTCAACACTGGCACCTCTACTGAGACCTACAGAGACTGCCACATTTCTAATATGAGACGACATACACTAGGTTTGTGCTGACAAATACACACCTTCATTCTTATTCCTTAGAGGTAATGCAGCTTATTGTGTTCATCATGCCAAAAGCACAACTAAAATATGATTCACCCCAGAATTATATAGATAAAACCTTTACATCAGTCTTCACAAGGTCATATGTTTTATGGAGATAGATGGAAAAGCTGTTGTTTTTCTTTTCAAATTTGTCATGACAGTTTATGAGTTAAATCCTATATTGTATGAAATCTTTTCCTGGGAAGTGGGCAGTAAAGAACCAGGCAGGTGGCATTTTACAGACTTATAGGATTCAGCAGCTGAGCCCACAGTCAGATGAGAGATGAGAGTAGCAAAAAGGCCTGCTCTTCTTTGGCAGTATTATAAATGGATAGAGTTACTGTCTACATGGGAAATTTCTTTAAATCCAGAGAGCAAATCAGATTAGAGGCTAGCATAATTCCTTCTGGATGAAATCACATTCTGTCCATAGAAATTCTGTGTGATGGATTTTTATTGCTAAATGCTGCTGTACGGAGACATTCAGCACTGATGCCATTTTAGGGAGGCATTTGAAGGCAAAAGCATTTGAAGGTAGGGTTGCTCTGGTGTAGCCCACCCAGGATCAGTCTGTTCTTTTCAAAACTGCTTCTCAAGTACAAAATGAAAGGGCAGGGGGGGAAAAAAGACAGTGAAGCTTCAAGAATAATCCCACATCATAACAAGTCAAGCAAAACAATCGTCTTAAAGGATTTTTTTGTTTGTTTGTTTGTTTATCCCATGGAAGAAAGTGAAAAAAAACAGGCTGAGTTGTCAGGACAAGAAGTTGGAAAGCTTAGACTGACTTTGGAAGAGCAAGGCATGGGCAACTTTTGCCCTCAGTCAAAAGGATTTTGTTTTTAACATTACTCATTTTTCTCTGTTGAGTAAGAAGAAAATGGTCTCAATTTTTTTTAAATTAATACTCCTAGGCATATGACCTGTGCAGATAGGAAATTTCTAATTAATTTTTTACAAAATTATGGTAATAAAAAATATATTAAAAACCTTGTAACCTTGTTTAATCTAATCCAAAAATCTTCACCTCATGCAAATATTGCATTTATCATTAACTTTTTTAATTGTATCTTTAACCAAGATGTTAAAATTATTTAGAGCAGGGTTTTTCTTCCTATTACTGGCCTATATAATACAAAGTACAACAGATGTATAATAGGTCTTAACAATATGAACATCTAAGCTTCATATACATATGGATCTCTTCTGTTCCTCCTTTGGTTTATATGTCTAGCTAAAAAAATGAATATGCTTTGGAAACATGGCAAGAGATAAGAAGAGACAAGGGAGTAAACTTCTCTTCTTGTGCCAATCCTGCATTTTTATTTCCCCTCAGAGAACAGTAAGGATGATTCACCAAGGACAAGTCAGTATAATCAGAAAAAGTATCAGCTGTAAATAACTATACATATAAACACATTCATAAATCTGCATTTCTTTGTGAATTTTTCTCCTCCAGATTTGCAGAGTTAAGGAAAACAGAAATGCTTCAGAATAGCACTCACACATTTTTCCATTACTAGAGCTGTGAAAATATGTTGACAAAAATATTTTACGAAAAGAAAACTATTCTTCTGAAATGAAAAAAACATCCCCTGTGGAAATTTCTATATGGACTGGAAGTAAGTGTTTTCAGATGAAAAATGCAAACTTACATTTCACTAAAAGGTTTTTAAAATAGGAGAGTTTAAATTTTATGCAATAAATTTCATGCAATAAATTTTAAGCATTTCAAATGGAAAATACTTTGTTCAAATTTTAGTATGTTATCTCTGGTGCTTTTATAGAAGATTCTGGCTCCAAACTGGTCTTGTACTTTATCATAGATGCTTGTCCTAAAAGCAACTGTGCAATGGAAGTTAAGTAAAGAGCAGCTATTTCATCAAAGATGCTCAGTGATGACCTACACCTTACTTTCTTGTGAAAAATATCTGCTTGTCTTTTTATAACAATGTGAAACAAATTTAAAAAATCATCTTTCTGTCACATCTATGAGCTTGCATCTGAAGCAGAAATCATTACAGACCTGATTTTGCAGCTCATATTCACAAGAGTGATCCCACAAGTGCAAATAAAGACTACAGGATTAACACCCATCTGAGGAGAAAGAATGTTTCTAATGAGCTGTGCTGTGGCCACTCGGAGTGATAAGTACATCTCTGCTGGATTCGGTGGTGCTTTCCATTGCCCTCTTTTGCATTATACGCAACCCTAATTCACACTGTACTTATATTTCAGTCATCATTTGCTGGTTATATGGCTACATTTTCATCTGCCCTCTTCTTTCAGCTGTTAAAAGCAGCAAGGGAAGTGATCTCTCAAGAAGGCTTAAAATACAACCCTCTTAGCAGCCATCTTGCTATATATTAGACATTTGAATGGAGGATGATTTTGTTTATTAGTACATGCAGGCAGCTAAGATGGAAAAAGAAGGAGAAGATGGATGTGCCAGTTCACCATGGCCAGCTGCACAACACAGACTTAAGCATCTGCTTGTTTCTGCTTACCAAAAGCCACTATGGAACCCAGGAAGCACAAAGGGCTTTTCCTTAGGAAAAATGTATGTGATGAGTTAAGTGGCACAGATGACAAGGATTGTTCCTAAGAATTGTATCTTTCCTTCCAAGGACATGACAGGTAGACTTCTGAGACTGTTACCTTGATTTCTCTTCCTCACCACAAATGAAAAAGTAAAAAATAAAGGAAGAAAACACAAGAGAATGAGAAAGTCACTTCCCTACTGTTTTGTTCAGTTTCCCCTTCCATAAACTAATAATGACAAGGCTGACTCAATGTGTATCACATGGCATGTGTAACAAAGCCCACTATAAGCACCTCTGATGCTTTGCTACTGAAGGCTCATTTAAACCTTAAAATGTACGTGAATGTGGAAAGGCATGTTTCATGTCAGTGGAAGTAAATATAGAAATATATATATGAGCTATATACATAAATGAAATCCACTACTAAGGGGAAAAAAAAGTCAACTTTGACTTGGCAGGGACTTCCTGTAATAACAAGGTTGATATTAAGATTTCATGGCATTTGGTCTATAGCAGTTTTCTCTATTATTGGAGAAGTAGGCACTTGTAGTACTGAGTGAAGGCCACCCTTCTGAGCTGGGTACTACTCCATTCTCCTTTTAAAGCCTCAAGGTTGCACATGGCATGGATGATTTGTTGATTTCCACGTCTCTTAATTTATTCAATATCTGTGCCTCACTAGCTCTGAAGTCAACCGTGATAGTGGATACAACAACCAGTTTCAGCTGGCACATCTCCCAGTATTCTTCCTTGTAAAGTATTCATTTAATGCCTCAGCTCTTTCACCACCCTCTGTGACTTCAGTTCCCACTCATTCTTGCAATGCTGCAACTTCTTTGGCTCCTCACTCACTCTCACAAGAGCACCAAAAGGCTTTTCAACCTTGTGACTTTTCTGCCCATCGATTAAAATTACTTTCTTGCTGGAGCAGCTGTACATTTTCAAAGTTTATGTCAATGCAGATGACAGCCTTTTGCTAAATCAGTTGTGGGAATCATGGGTTGGTACATCGTGTCAAGTTGGGGAAAACCACTTCAAATCAGCACCAGAGTTTTTCAGTGATTTGAGTTAAGCATTTCCTAGTAGCTTACAAGGTATTATGAAAGACAAAAAATGTCAAACTCTTCCAAAACCTCGAAAAAAATGTCTCTGTGCTGTTCATCTGAAAACACAATAATTGATGCCATATTTTAAAATTCCTTTTCTATACAGTATTAAATAAGTGGAAAAACACAAGACTGCATGAGTATGAAACTGATATGAGAAACTTGCAGTGGTTCACTCACTCTTCTCAAAGGCAGTTGTTATAACAGATATTATTTACCAGACCCCTGTGTACACCAGAAAACAACCTTTCTCAGAAAGATCTAGTACTGATCTTTTCATATTTTTCTTCTATAATTCAGCAGACTTGTGTTTTTGAACAGGAGATAAAAATTAACTTGTGTCCAACAGAAACAGAGATTTTATGCAGAATATAAGCATAAAGAAGTACATGGTACAAAGGATTTTGTTCAGAATGAACACTACACAGTAATGTAAAAGGTAGAATTTCTGTTGCAATAGGACAAGAGATTAATATCCATGAGGATAATAATTACTACCCATGCAAGTCTGGAGATAAATTAGTAACAGCGATTGCCTCAAGGGAGTGTGACTTGCACATTGCTTTAGACTCAGTTTAGCCTAGTATTTCCAGTCTTATGACATTGCAGTAGTCACACTCAAAAGCACATTAAAATATCTCCTGTCATTGCTGGCACCTCCCTCAGTTCCATCCAGCTCATCAAAAATTAGCCCAGTGTTTAAAGAACTTGCTTATGCCCCATATGGATCTTGCCCACCATATCACTCACAACATCTGAGGATGTTAATAGCACACTTGTGGCCTCTTTCATAACTTCATGTTTATTTCTTCTCTCCTCTTAGAGAGAAAAAGTTACAGAGGCATACTGACACTTATTTAATTCCCCTCTGCGCATAAGAGTGTTCATAAATAATGAAAAAGCTTTTTGCTTTTCTTTTCCCTCTGTGAGGAAGACCTATAGTGCTTCAAATCCACCATTTTGATTTTTACATTGTTTTCCATATTTTTGCTTTCTTTCACTCCTGCACCCTTCCATTCACACAAGAATGCAACTAAGTAGTAAGTTGCCTGTGGACCTGGAGCAGTAATAGAGAGAAGCGAGGGTGAGCTCAACATCCTTCCTGCTGTCAAAGACAGAAAAATACAACTGTGCCTCTCCTGTGCCTTGTATTTCTTGATTCAGTTGCCCTGCATTCTTTAGGCAGCTGATGTAAATAAAGGCAGAGAGCAGTGTTAATTCATTACAGTGACTGACACATTTGGAAGCACTTGCAACCACTCAGTAGCCATAGGCTCATCTCAAGCCAACCCAAGCTGAATCCTCATCCTTTCATTTCCCCAAATGAAAGGCAGATATCTCCCGTTTTGCTTTCATTAGTAACAGGCAAAAATGGTGTTGCTGGTGTTCTTACTGTTTTCTTAGATGAGTTACCTCTGATTCTTCTGGAAAAGAAAAGGCAGAGAAAGAATTCTTCCCTTAGAAACTTGAACGGTTACCTCTAATACATAAAGCAAAGCCTTGCACTCTACGTCAGAGGAAGGAAAGCACCTTCATGCATTGCAGTAAATGTCATGAAAAAAGTTTTCCTTTGTTGGCCTTCCATTATCTGTGACAGGTTTGGTGCAGGCAGAAGGCAGCTTTGGAAGGGTACACAATTTCACAGTGCCAGACTGCTCTGGGACTCAATAGGACATTCAGGGGCAACAGGGAGATCATCTGCACCCTAGTGAAAGCCCTGCCACTCAAGGGCTGTGTAGATTTAACATTAGCACGCAGGAATGAATAATATTTACAAACCATAAAAGAATCACAGAATGCAGAAGATTGGTAGAGGCACTGCATTCCTAAAATACCTAACTAGGTACATCAGCTGAAGCAGAAAGTGGAGAAACATTTAAATTTATAAGAGAAATGACAAGTAAGTGAGAGGTCAGTAGCACAGCCACTTCCTGAGATATTAACCTGACATGACTAAATTGACACTCACTTTTCAGATTAAGGGCTTAATGGAAATAGCAAATGGCACAACTTAAATCTTGACTTGAGACAAGGATAGTAATGAAAACAGGAACTGGCTGAGACTTAACCCATTCTTCGAGTTGTCTTAAAACTGTAATCTCAAAATCCTCTTTAGATGATGGAGCTTGTAAGGCTGGATATAGTAATTTCTAATGGAATTTTACAAGCCATTAGGAATGCATATACCTCAAGAGAATGCCACATGTCACAGCCTTTTTCCAGGCTGAAAAGTACTTGGGATTATTGTTATTTTGGCCATCTTTCTCATTTTATCTCCTTGTCCTAAAATGTAATCTGTTTCTGATCTTTGCTATGTGGGTTTTTATTCCTCTTGGTACCAAAATGTCACATTACAGAAAAGAATGGTCTGTTCAGGTCTGTTCTGTTCCACTTCTCTGAGCACTCAGAGCTTGATTAACATGCTACAAAAGCAATGAGACTTTTCCCAATGACTCAGATGGGAGCTGAGCTGGGCCCTAACTCACTACAAAGCCACAACACCAAATTCATTGGGACAATGGTAAATGTTCCTGATTTTTTCACACCTCAAAGCACTTGATCCAGAGAACAAATAATACCAAAATGCTGAGAATCTTTGAAGACTTCTTCAGAAAGATTTGTGTTTTGTCCTTTCCCCTGAAGACAACAACACTGTCACTCCCGTGAAGACAACAACTCCCGTCCAGCAAGATTTGAACATGTAGATATCTTGCTTCCTGTTCTTAAAGAGTTTACTTCTACTTTAATTTAAGTAAATTCATGCTGGAGCTGCATATTTCCTTCTCATCCAACTCTGCCCTGGCTTTGGGGCTCTCTCACCTTTTAGTGCTGCCCAGGGCTAAGTACCTGCATGCACAAAAACCAAAGTAATCAGCTTCAAATTATACCTTCATGGTGTCTGCACAAATCTGACATTTGCCACACCAATTTGTTTTCCTATCTGAAGTCCTTATTTAAATTTTCATCAGACAAAAACTTTGTCAAGCTTAATTTATGGGTAAAGAAATGAAGAGCAAATAAAAGCTTTGAAATAATAATAAAAAGATTAATAACAGTATTTAAATAATAACACTACAGCTTCAAGCACAGAACACCAGCTGTTGGTTGATAATACAAGAAGAAAGTTTCAGTAGCTCTGAACAATAAAAAAAAAAGCTTTCACAGTGAAGATATCAAAAGATAATTTAATTTTGTTTTAGATATCTAAGTGGTACATGTCTGTTAGGGTGAATTGGCAGTGAGAGCAGTGTAATTCCTGAATTAACAGCTTTAATGGAGAATAAGAGTGGGTTCATTCTGTCAGATCTGGAAAACTCAAAAGGATTTGTAATGGGACAGACCCATTTCATATTTATGCTTCTGAACCAGTAAAGTCTTCCTGGCATTGTATCAGCAACAGCCTGTCAAGGAACAGAATGGATACTTCATGCACAAGAACACTGACAAAAAAATCTCATGCTAAGGTTTAAGTTCCTATAAACGTTTTCAGTTTTCAGATGTGCCTAAATGTCAAGAGCATGCATAAAAGAATAGCTATGTTGACTCCCTTTTTTTTTAGGGAATTAAAAACATCCTTAAGCTAAACTCAGTGGCTGGAAAATGAGGCTGTTTTTCTGTCTTTTGGTTTAGCTTGTGGGAAGTTTTCTTCATAAAAATATCTAAAAATATGTGTGTTCTGCAAATCTTGTTTCCAAGCTCCTTGACATCCTATGGAAAGATTAATCTTGTTTTTAGCACACTAGCATAATATGTTCAAAATCTGTATTCTAGCTAAAGAGCATGATGTCATATTAAAAAGAAGAAAAGATGTCTTCAGTCATTTTCTTTTTGGCCTTTTTATTTGTGATATTCAGACAATGTGTCTAAAATACTGGATTATTCTCTTCCTAGAAAATGTACTTCTAATAGCTTTTTTTGGGAACACATTTTTTAGATCTTCCTTTCCTAAAGTTTAAAAACATCCTTCCATACTCTAAGGACAATAAAAAACCATTCTTCGTTATTGGCATGCGAAAGAATGATGGTTGTTTTCATACTGTAATACAGATAAGGGAGCACACGTGACTAAAGTCTAAGACCTGTGAATTAAAGGTTTCTCTCCCAAATTATCTGTATTTTCCTTACTGTCATCATTTATTCCTTGATGCTTTTTTTTTACTTAATATCGAATTTGCCAAACTAATCAAAATTTATTTACCTACAGAGAAACAAAGTAGAATCTTATGCAAATCACTGGGAAAAGAATATACCCACCATTTACTTCAGAATTGAACCTCTGATGGATTAGACGGAATCCTTTACCTTTTTGTCTTGTGTGTCACTAGATGCATCTGCAAGGAAATATTTGCAAATGCTCTGTCAACATGTGTATGTAAATTGTCAGATTATTTCCCAGTTGCTCCAGATGACATCTCTGCTGGAAAGGTGTTTGTTGAGTAAAATGGAAACAAGTAAGGAGAAAGAAATATAGCAATCAGGTTTCTGATTGAAGCACCATGCAAAACCAAACTACAGCCTTTCCATTCATGTGTAAGCCTTCTGCTAAATCTGGGTTTCAATGTTTTTTTTTTTCTTTCTATTTTCCTTTTGAAAAACAGAAATACATTTTTTGAAAATTTCTAAATACACTTGACAAACAATTGTTGAACTGCATGCCAAATCTTTAGGGATTTAGTGATCTACATTATAAGCAGCTCACTAAGGACATAATTCCACACAGCTCTTTTTACACTCTCAAAAAAGAAGGAATTTTGGCTTTAGGCAAAATGAATTTACTAAGCGCTTAATTTCATAGCAATAATAAAAAAATGTATTATTGAATAAAATCATATTTATAGGAATTTGAACATGCTGCTTCCTTAATACAAAAAAACAGTGGTAGCACAGCCTTACTTAGTGACCCCACAGCCCTGACAGCCTGCACATGGGTCTAAGGCACCTGTCAGGTACATCATCTTTGCCAGAAGCTATCTACATGGTGTCTTATAGTCAGATTCATTCTCAGCTTCCTAGTCCAGGCTATTTGTTCCTTCAAACATGAATTCCTTCACGTTGTTCCTTCGAACATGATTAAACTCAGCTCACTGGTGCTAGACCTGTGCTATGATACCAAAAAGCATTTTCCAAACACTGACTGGCTGTGTGCCTCTCCTGCATGGACCAGGCTGTAAATGGTGGTATCTCAGTGCAGGTGCACAGAGCCCACCACCCTTTTGCTTCAGAGGTTTTGCATTCCTGCAGGTTTACACAGGAAGGACTGAGATTTACCAAGGGAAAATCACACCCGAGAAACCTGACTCCTCACCTTGGTGTATCAAGAGGAATTCCACCAGAACACGAACAACTCAACAACCAAATCTCCACAGAAGCCCAAATCATTGTAAATTTTGCAGATTTTTTTGTGCCTATTAGCACTAATTAAATTTAGGGATGACTACTTGCAACCAGAAATAATTGTCTAGGGATTGTTTATGATAATAAAAAAAAATTGAAAGACACATTTTTCTTATGATTCCTGGCATTATTCTGTCTTCTTTCAAAGATGGAAATCCCTGTTTCTAAGAGAGGTTTGGTTTGATGAGCCAGTTATTGAATAGAGGATGGCAAATCTCACAACAGAAAATACAGGCATGACATATCTCAAAGGGGAAGGTATAAAAGCTGCCTGCAGACAGCCCCAAAATTAGAAGCAGTGGATATACAGCTCATGCTTCAGCAATTAAGTGATATCATAGACCATGATCCAATTGCTCCAAACCACAAATCTTTTTGAAAATAATACAGTGAAAGAAAAAGTATTTTGCAAAGGAAAAATGCAACAAATTAGCACTTTTTCATTGAAAGTGTCACGCTAAACAATTATTTCATGGAGGCATTACACAAAGCCATCAATTAATATTTCATAAGGCATTATGCATGATGTGAACAGTCCTTCAGTTGCAAATTTGAGAGGCATTTATTTAATATTGGTCAAAAGGAAAGCATGCAATTTATTAAGTAATAATGATATTCAAGGAAGAGTGGTTTTAGCCTTGGTACACTGGAAATAACTGTTCTAGATGAATTGGTATTTGCCAATGATACTGAATATCCTCACAATTCAAATTGTTGCAGTCTATTCAAGTCAGATGACCCATATAATATATTGAAGCCTGCTGAAGTCAGGTGACCAGTATAGTACTGAGATTCTGAAGAAGAAGATACAGTACTGAGATTCTGAAGAAGAAGGTATAATGGAAAATACTCAGAAAAGCAATTAGCATACTTTGGTCTGTAAAAAATATGTGTACTTGCTCTGGTTGAGGTGGAGTTTCTGCAGATATAGTAGGAGAAGGTCACCCCTGAAGTTAGCTGGGTTACAAGATTGACAGCCTAACTCTTTTTTTGGCTGAAATGATCCTGTGGGACTTGGCAACCTCTTTCACATAATTTTGACACATGACATACCAGCATCAACAGTAGAACATAGGAGTTTCCAGCACAGAGTTGGAAATTTTTGGCTTACCACTCAGAAAACAAGAATTTCAGGAAATGATGCAGAAGTCATTAAAGTGAATAGGAATCCGACCCACTTAGAGGACTCCCACCAAACTTTGTTCCATGGTAGTAAAGCCATAAGCAATGCATGATCCACAGCAGCTAAACTTTCTTTAGGTCATTTTTGTCACCTCCTTCTATTTTCCCTGTAAAGGTTTGTGCAATGCTGGCCATCTTCTTCCATGACATATCTGAAATTTTCTTTTTGAGAATTTCTCTATTATCCCTGCCTCTTGGCTCAATTAGTACAAATGGAACAGACCATTTATTAACTAGTCAAGTAAAGACTGACAAGAAGACCCGTCTTATTTATAAAAATATGGAAATTACATATTTTATTTTAATTTGTTATGAAGTTCAATGTTTCTGAATCTTTACACCTAACTGAACAGTACATGAACCAGAAAAAACCTAAATAGCAATAAAGTATATTTATAAGCTTTAAAAGTCAGTGAAAAGGGTACTCAAATACCTTACAAATGTACTAGTAAATAAGTGGATGACGATAATATCTTTTGGAGATCCCACTCAAGACAATCAGGGGTTGACAACTCGTATCTACAGCAGGAAAGCAACATCAGATTCCCCACTTCCTGCTATCTGCAAGCAGAGTTTTTGCTTGATGAGGTATTACTGACAGGGCTGCAATAAAATGACAAGCTGTTTTGGGCTTCAGAACCAGCACATCCCAATCATACTTAATAAGAACAATATCTTTGAAGCTGGTGGTACAACTGCAATTTAAAATTTCATCACGGTTTTAAAAAAATAATTTCAAAATATTTCACCAGGTGAGAACAGAAAGATTGGATATGCATGAAAAATACTGATCTGGGATATAGAAAATTAGAGCAATTTTTACCACCAAATTCTTATGTGACCTTGAGAAATATGTTTAATCTTTCTGCATTTCTTTTTTCCATATATAAAGGGAGTGTGGAAAAGGAAGGCAAAGAACAAATTTATTCATGTCCTCAAGGGATTCACTTTTTATAATGATAGAAGCTACTTAGTAGGCTGGCATCCATCAAACCTATTTTGTAATACAAAATCTAAACAGTTTCAAAATATAGATGAAGAAGGGTTAATCAAAAGATTCACTCAAAATTATGTTCACTTTTCAAATGTGAATTATTTTAAATCTAAGATTTTCTTTATATCAACTATCAGTGTAGGAGTCCATAAGAAAATTTATATCTTGGATTTTCTGCTCCATTCAGGAGGGCTGAGGTCATGTTTTGCTTCTAATTTCTTTTTTAAAGAGTGAAAACAACAAGGGTGTGGAATTGCAGTCTTCCAAAAACACCTTACTAGATATTCCAACAAACAAAAATTATTTCCAAATCAAAATCATGATTCAGTGTAGCAAAGCAAATTTTCATTTGGTCCCCAATCTATAATTGTTGTTGGACTTGTTTTGTACACTTTTCACTTAACAGCAGAGTCTGTTTTCAGGATCTAAATGAGACAAATATTTACATCTGGTTCTCATGGTTCTCTGGAAGTATAATTAATAAATATGAGAAACAAGACTGGCCACTATATAGTCAAGAAAATTAATCAACCACTTTCAAATGTGCAGAATTAAAAGGACACACCAAGTGTGGTAATGATAAAAATAAAAAAGGAGGGCTGAAAAAGTATATTGTAAAAACCTGTGTGAGATTCTTCAGTGTATTTGAGACCTAAAGTGAGGTAATAATCTCTGCAGCCAGGAAAGAGTTTCTGATTTTGCAAGCCAAGATTAAAAAATCTGCTACAAAGAAAGATATCCAGCAGTGTTCCAGCTAAATTCATAAAAGAAGTTCAGGATTGCGCAGCAACATGAGCTCTGACTCTCTAAGAACAAGCAATGAGTGCAAAGAGTGAAAATGAACATGCCTCACTCTGACTTGGAGGGTGAAATGGGTTGGAACATTGTAATTTATGTACCTGCTGAGCCCATACCAGTACAGCAATACAAAAAAAAAAATTGTCCATTGGCAGTGCACCAACAGCTCAGACTTTCAGGTCACTCCTTTCACTACTCCAGGCAGGGGTTAGATGATTTCAAAAGAGGTGAAGAAATGGATTTGCAACAAAAACAGTAACCATCAATATGTTTTGAGGACTTTACTCCTTTTTGTTTCAGTGAAGTCTATGTTTTTAATGATAATAAGCTATCTAAGTATGTTCCTCTTTGGAGATGAGAACAAAAAGATTTTCATAAATAAGCTATAAAATCTAGTTATACAAATATGTACATACAAAAGGCAGGGTTTTTACTGCCCGATACACTGCACAGACACCTCTCTATATGTAAAACACTGGAAGTACCCACATAGGGCATATTTTGCCACTGGGGGCATACAGCTCCATGCTGTGGACATTGCATGTCTGTATTTGGAGAAGGTCAGTGAGATGAAACACACAGAGCACTGAGGCAGTCCTTCAGGTTCCATGGATTACTTTCTTTAGGTACTTGGTGACAGTTTTAGAAATCTACCACTTGGATTAATTCAATTCCTGGCAGATTATACAAACCCTCCCTGTTTTGTTAAAGAGCAAACGTTCCCCTCCTGCTGCCTCCCAAGAAGCTCCCAGTTGGTTTCTCCAGAGCATGCAGTTCCTGGGAAGGAAACCCCTGGGAAAAATAACTCCTCTAGTCCTTTGCAGCTGGAAGTGGGCAGTCACTGTGGGCCTGGCAGGCACTGATGGTGCTTTGGCCCTAGCTGGATAAAGCTCTCAGAGAGCCCTGATCTTACCATACTTCACCTTAGAGTAAGTTCAGATTTTTCTTTGCCACTGTGATAAGAATCATCATTCTAATGATCAGAAGCTTTCTCACACCAGACAAAGTTTATCACAACCACTTTTATAATCTCTTGTTTCTGTACCAGTATCATCCTTTAGCTTAGACAGTGCCTTCCCTACTGCATTGTTCCCAGCAATGAAGTTGTAGTCACTAACTGTATCTCAAGTCTTCATTAATTCCATGTTGCCATATAATTCAGGTCTGTTGGTGTCTTACTCTACTTGTTGAAAAACTGTTGAGCACGTTGTGAATGAAAGCTTGGATATTTAATTACAAATTTATTTAAAATACCTATGGCCAAAAAATCTCAACATTGAAAGTGAATGTAGATGTTTTCAGAGAACTCTGTAGAAGATCACATCTTGAAAATATACCACAAGAAAGCCTTTATATAATGCCTGATTATGGGTAGTATTTTTTCTTTTCCTATCAAAGTTAGTTACTCTTCTTGCTGATGATGGAAAAGCAGCACCATACCCATGCAGATAGAAAAACTGAGTTAGTCCATCCCCTTCTTGAGCTCCTGTGGCTACTGAACATCTTGTGTCCTTCAACAGCTGGAATTATTTCTGCGGATTTGGCATCTAAGGTTCAAATGCTACTAAAAATGTATGTGCAACCTTTGATGCCTTTCTCTATTAGTGAATGGAAATAATTACTAATAAAACTTGTACTGATAAAGTTAGGGAGACACTGATTTTTTAGCAGCTCACTGATAGTTTAAATGACAGATCAAAACAGAAAGAGCAGGTGAAATGTGATCATTCATGATCATAAATTCAGTGGGATACCATGCTGAAGTTTGTGATTTCAGTGAATTTTCATTTTTGAAGAATTGAGCCAATGAAGTAGATAATCAGATTTAGCCCAGAATATCCAGAAGAAACATAACCCAACAGCAAAACACAAGTATCCAAATCATAATTAATCATGTAACTAGAGCTGGCGACATTTTTATGCCTCACAAACCCTGCAGAAAGGTGATTTACACAACCTGGTGATAGCAAGGACCAGGAGAGCAAATACATGGTTTGCACCAGCTAGGAGGAAAGAAAGCAGCCATTGGGAGACAGCAATGTGTGTGTCTGTCAGAGAGGTCTTCCCCCTTATGATGCATCAGTCAGACTTTGCTTGGGCCGCAGCCTTCCACAAAGTCTCTTTGGTCTGAGTTCCCTTTTCCCAGGATATATGGAATTTATCCTTCAGTCTTGCTCATTCCTGGCCCTGCAGCATCACTGAGAGCCTGTGCTGGGCTGAGCACACGACACAGCTATGAGCTGAGGAGCCATAGCAAACTGCAGAGCACTTGGCTCTGAGCTCCTCCAAACAGCACTCGCTGCTCAGCAAAGGGGAGATTTTTCCCTGCTCACTTACATCTTAATCAGATGCCAAGATTTTCTTCCATGTAAAAATATGCTTAACAGCTCCATATCAATCAGTAGCAAGTATGACACATTTAGTAGTTATGACTTTTGTTACAGTGAAGAAAATCCAAGAGGTCATTCAACAGCACAGTGGTGATGGCTATGCAGAGCTCCATCTCTGCTCCTGAAAATCAGGCTGTAAAATGGAAAATTGATTAAAAATGTAAGATATACTGCTCTGGTTATTGAAAGTAATATGAAAAAGCTGCAGTGTATCTCTTTATAACTATTTCTCTATCACAGGGGGTCCCCCTAATGGTTTATATTTGTGGTGTTGGTGAATTAGTTTAAAATATGTATCTTTTTACTCTGTAAGAGGAGAACATTTTCATCTTGGGCTATTTTTATTGCACTAACTGGCCATTAGATGTTTAAAGTCCCTTTTACCAAGATGTGATAGCATCGTGAGAGCACACCAGTGGTCACTTACCCATCCAGCTGGAGTAAAAACAAAGACAGTTTAGAACTTGCGCTTCTTTCCCTGGGAGTGATGCAAGCACTGACCCCTCAGGCATTTAGTCCTTGCAAGATTTGGGTGCCCCCTCACCTTCTCAAGAAGAAAGATTCACATGGTTTCATTTAAGGGAAGCATCCCAGAAGGATTCACTGAAATGATGGGTTCAAAATCTGATTGATGTGTCCTGTGAGTACAGCCAAGAAACACTTCCACAAAGTAATAGTCAACAGACAGTTAATCTTCTCCTCCTACCTCTGTCAGGGGGTTTCACACCCTCGGTTAAAGGAGGATGACATGTACACTTGATTTATGATCTGACGCTCCCAGAGGGACAGAAACCCATGTGCATGTAAGAGTGAGACTCAGTGGATGGAAATGCAGTGGGAGAAGCATTGCTGTGGACAACTGTGGGAAGGTCTTTCTCCCACTGGCAGCAGACCCTGCCGTCCCAGCACTACTGAGGCCTTGGAGGGGTCATGTTTGTAAAAATGTTGGGCTAAGCTCTACAGAACAAAACCAGCAAATTTTGGGAGCCCAAGGAGGGAGCAGAAAATAAAAGTGAAGGCCAGGAACCTCTGAGATAATTATAAAAGTGTAAACCAATTATTTTGTGTAAAAATTATAAACAATAAGCTTGTTCCTCTTGAACAGCATTGTTGATTTTTATAGGAAGCATGCCAAACTTTATGGGATACTTGTTTGTGAGGGATATGTGATGGGCAAAGGGGGACTTATATCTACACAGCCATTCTTCCTAAAAAGTAATCATGCCAAATTTCATGCTGGATTTGCTCTCCCGAGTCTATTTCTGGTTTACTTTTTATCATCAGGGTTAGTCTTACTAAATCCAGGGCATAATATTAGTGTCTAGGCCTGAAATTGTTTTGAGTGCCTTATCTCTGCTTCATTTTCTACTTTCTTTTTCACCCGATGTACTTTTAGATACCTTTGATCTAGAAACATCCAAAAAGCTGTTGTCTCCTTCCCTCAGGTGAGACAGATCAGCCAAGTATTTTAGTGCAGTTATTATAAATATGTCTATACTGCTAGAGGAAAACACTAACAATTAGAGGGAAAGTAACTTACATTCCAAGAGCAGTAGAAGTTTTAACCTTTCAATTCTCCATTTTTCCATTACTCTCTAAATGTCACAGACTGAAATCACCAGAGCTATATCAATTTATCAGATGAAGGTATGATTCCCCAAACTCAATTATTAATAAGCCTTCTCTGCGAAATCTTGAACCTATAGTTATACATTTTTTTATATAGTGATGCATCAAAGAAATACAGTTACATAATGGACTTCTTGAAGAAAATGGTTGCCCTCCCCCAAACTGCAAATAAATTTGTTTTTAAACCCTGCTTTTGAAATAATTTGGATCCCTTGGGGTTCCATGGCATGGGTTTTCATTTTAGCTTTGTTACAATGAAAGCACACATTCTGCCAAGCCGAAATTCTTTAAAACTACCCTGATCCTTTAAATTTACTACTGGCTACTAACAGCTTCCCATGTTCCACTTGTATATTTCAAGTTAGAACCAAATATGCAATATGGAACAGGTCATATTTTTAAGCTTTTTTCTCTCCTAAATTTATAGTGTGAATTCCTGCATTAAAATAATTCACGATGGATAATAGAACCTTAAAGCATATGGCAAAATTAAGTCTCAAGAATGACAACATGAGTAATTCCATAATAAAAAGATGAGGCTGCCTCCATAGTACTGATTTTTTAGAATGTGCTCTGTCAGCTCACTTATTTATACCAGATAGTAAATTTCATCTTTTCACATGCTTTCTTTTCCCAGCTTTTTATTATAGTTATTTTACATCTTAAATATTAACTTGCATTTCTACTTTGTTAAATGTATTTTCTGACACTCAAAAAGCTATGGATTAAGCATTGCCATATACACAGCATAATAAAGAATCTTTAGGATACTTGAATACTATTATCTTATAAATGCAGTGAAAAAAAACTTTACATCATCAACAACATTATTATTGTTAGAGAAAGAACTGGGGTTTCAATATTTCAAAAGACTATTCTTATTGAGCAACTTTCACCCACAGTGTTCTTTTACAGTACACTCAAGAGATTTGGTCATATACCTCCCTTTAGATGCATTGAAGAAAATCAGCTCATCAGAAAGTGAGAAGGCATTATCTGAACAGCAATAACATTGTGAATCATGTGATGGAAGGCTATTTTGCCATCACTTGTGATGATGGACACTATAAATAGCTGTGATATTTAGTGAGAATTCAGAAAAACTCAAGGATACCCAGGGGGAAAATAGCCCCTTAAAACCATGACAAATTGCAATTCCATGGGAGACCCGAGCTGGAGAAGTCTGTTCTTGAAGGACTGCACCTCACAGAAGAGTGACCCACGTCACAGAAGTTCGTGGAGAACAGTTGCCTGTGGGATGGACTCACATTAGAGAAGGTAGTGGAGAACTGTCTCCCACGGGACGAACACACACTGGAGTGGGAAGGACTCCTCTTCCCAAGCAGCAGCAGAAACAACCTGCAATGAACTGTCCATAACCCCATTCCCATCTCCCTGCACTGCTTGGGGGAAAAGGTAGAGCTGGAAAAGAGGGAGGGGTAGGGGTAAGGATGTTTTAAGGTCTTATTTTACTTCTCATTATCCTGCTCTGAGTTTGTTAACAATAAATTCAATTACTATGTCTAATTTGAGTCTGGTTTGACTGTGAAGGTATTTAGTGAGTGACCTCTCTCTGTCCTTATCTCAACCCATGAACCTTTCACTATCATTTCTCTCCCATGCCCAGCTGCAGAAGGGAGTGACAGAGAAGCTTTGGTGGGTGCCTGGCATTCAGCCAGTCAACCCACTACAAGCTCTTAGGAAGAGAAGTGGTCAGAGACATGGAATTAAAAGCTAAAATATTGTGCCTCTTTCTATAAAAACCATGGATTTTTCTTTAAAAATTAATACTGTAATATAGTACAAAAGCCAAGGATTTGAAAATAGCAGAGAATATTACATTTAGAAAATGATGGGGCAAATGTTAGATCTCTTGAAATAGAAAAGGAATTAATTTTCCATGAGACACAAATCGAGCATGTCTCATTACTTTCTCCACATACCTCTCTTTCAGGCATATTTTAAAACCAATACTCTGCAATATATAAGGTATACTGTATTGGCATAACTAACAGGAAAGAGTCTGAAGACATAAGCAAAGAAGATTGATATGTTTCTGTCTTTTTTCAGAAGCAGATCAATATATTTTAAAATCAGAGGAAGATTCAGTATGAAAATGTGTCCTTCCAACTTCCCTTAACATGACAGAATTACATTTCAGAATCCGATGGGATTCCATGGAACTATCAAGTGAATAAGGTGTAATTCAACAGAAGTCAGGGTGGCAGCCTGTGCTCCTCTTCAATTAGGCTAAACAAAGTTCCTGTCTGATCCTGAAACATAGTTTTACCCTTAGAAACTTAAATTAATCATCCTTTATTCATACATCTCTATATAGATACTTTTAATTAGCACGTTTCCCCTTGGCTCTTCTCTTCCTTTTAACTTCTCAACATGGTCTTGACGGAACAATTGGTCTTTATTAATGTGTGGCAGCTTAGAGCTGCAGCGAGCTGTTTGCCAGATGTTTGAACTCTGTTGAACTGCTGTTCACTTGTCAGACTAGCAATGAGGAGTGAACAAATATCGCACTATTCAGCCTCCCTCCTGAGCTGCCAGAGAATTTCAAACAACTTCAAGGGCCGGAGCCAAAGGATCTGCTGAGAAAGAATAACGTATGTTCCTAAAGAGATCAGTGAGCCATGACTTTTCTAGAAAAGCAACTTTGTTTTTTATTATCTGCTGTGCATGTGAGAGTCAAGGGCTGAAACATCAGAGGGACCCACGCTACAGGGAGCAAGAGGCTTCAGAATGACACAGCTTTCACAGATCCTAAGGTTCTTCATGGACTATTAAGTAGAGGAGGGAATAGAAGGAAGCAGGCTACTGCAAAGCTTTTCCAAACAGGCACATTTGACTCTGAAGATGATCCTATCCGTGAAGTATTTTCACTTTAATCACTTGTTCAAGAGGAAGGGAAAGAACATAAGTTTTGTTTCTCCTTTTTCTTGCAACTCCTTCTTCAGATTTACATATAAAGTGCACAGGGCCAAATTAAGCACAAAAGTAGGCCCCCCACTATGGTATCAGGAAATAAAGGGCAGTTGCTAAAACGTGTCCCACCAGTTCTGCCAATAAAACATACATATGTACCTTGTATGTGACCATCTTATCAAAGAGCTGCACTCGCTGCGAGAGTAGAACCATGTCCCATCAGGATGAGTTCATAACCCGAGTCCAGGACAGCCACTCTGACATCAGTTGACTGCCATCTCCTAGCTGAAATCACATCTTCTTGTCTCCACTATTACTCTTAAAATCATCTCCTTGATAGCAGTATCTGTAAAATCAAGATGGATTCTTTATATACAGAAGAATATAGTGTGGTTTGGGCTGTCCCAGCACCCTCTTTTTATTGCAAAAAGATAAAACATTGTTAGTTCTGTGACCTTAAAAAGCCTCAAGATTGTTAAACAGACTGAAATCACAACAGTTCAGTGTCATTATTTTGTACCAAATGTACTGCATTACGTTGTTTACCCTGCACTGAAGGACTCTTGAGCAGGATTATATGATGGTTGTTGTACAGGATGCTTTTGGAAACAAAATCCACCTCATGAAGGTGTGATAGTAAACACAAATTTTCTCTAATATTATGCAGTGATGTAAACCCAAAGCCAAAATGTATTAATTATCTTTGCTAGATTTTTTTTCTGCTTTTTATTGTGATTTCACTATAGGTTCCAGATAAAAGAAAGAAGATGGACTAGGAAGTAAAAAGAACCTTTTATGTAAGTAAAAAGAACCTTTTATGTATAAATAATAAAAGGGGGAAAAAAACCCCAAAACCAAATAAACAAACAAAAAAACCCAAGGAAACTCATCTCTAGCAAGCCTGGTCTTATTCAAGGCTCTTCCCCCTTCAAAACTAGTTTAAAGTCCTCTCAATCAGCCCTGCCAAATCATGGGCTAGGATATTTTTCCCCCTTTTAGACAAGTGAGCCCCATCTGTGTCCAGAAGGCCTGGTGCCATTTAATCACCCTGTGTTTGAAAAAGCCAAGATTACACTGACAGCACCAGTCTTCAGGACACGTGTTTCTCATGTGGGTTCTCCTGTTCCTTTCAGCATTCTTCCCTGCTATCAAAGGCATTGAGGAAAATACCACCTCTGCTCCTGTCCCTTCAACCAGTCATCCCAGTGCCTGTTTTTGATTGCCCTAGGGCTTCTCAGCTTCATCACTGTGGACCTGGACAACCAGAAGTGGGTAATAATTAGAGGGCCAAATCTGTCCAGGGAGTCTTCTAAAGTCTCATACCTGGGCCCCAGGGAGGCAGCAGAAAATCCAAAAATGAAAAATTAAAATGGCCAGGAAATACTTCCATCTTGCAATAAATTTTAAAAAAACCCACACATGTTCTGAGTCCAGCAGGTTTTCCAGTGTCAGTCCCAAAGCCAAAGTTTTTGAGCTCTCACTCTTCAGTGTTTATAAGCAGACTGCTGAACTTGTCCACAGTTGTTTTTGTGTCACTAATGATGATAAATTGTTTTCACATTTTTCTAAAGAGCTTCTACCCTGTTTAACAGTGCATAAAATTCCATCCAGTTATACCAGATATGATTGAAGGATTTTGACAGTTTCCTCATACAATGGACTACTACTGTGAATTCACTAATCCTATAAACTCTTGATTTTCATAATTTCCCATGTGATAACAAGAAAAATTGCAAATGAACCTGCAGTTTCTCCCATCTTTCGTCATTATACCTGGCTCAATAAATTTGAGTTATCTTTCCCCTTGTTCTCGTTGAGCTGAAATATTATTTTCTTATTTTATCTACAGGACTTCTTGAAATCAGCACTAACACCTAGAGTGATGTGTAATAGTCTCTCTGTGCTGATTGACTTGCTTCAAGTTCTTTCAGGATATTATTTTGGATAATAGTCTTTTACCTTTCTTAAATTTGAGAAGATTGGTCCTCTGAAATCTTGTTTTCTTACTTATTTAATTAGTCATAGCCTAGTTAGCAACAATATACAGCAGGAACAAGATATATCAAGGCAAATAAATCAGAAGACAGTATTTTCTTTTAAGTTTTCATCCTTTTTTATTATATGTCCTTTGGTGCTTAGATTTGGCTACAATACACAGAACCTTGTTATCTGAGCTGCAATTGAGGGTCCCCCTACAGATGCCCAGAACAAATCAGAAGAAACTCTGTGTGGTAAATGAAGTAATTGCAGTTTGCTTAGCTCAGTCTCTCTTTTTTTTTTTTTTTCATAGAGCTTAAAGGAGTTCAAAACCATATCATCCAGGGCTTCATTAGATAGGGAATAAGTAATAACACTCTTGCACTGTAGCAGTTCTGCAACAAGAGTACAGCCAAAACCCACCCTGTTGCGCCTTTCAGAATTATACTGACTGTTTCAGATAGGATTATGGGTACAATTAAGTGGTTGGGGTTTTTCCTCTTATATGCTGGGATAACTGGGATCTAATATTTCATCTATATTTTGAAAATTCAGATATCTGAGAGATTTAAGTCTCTTTCCTGTACTGAAATGTAATGACAATATATCAATCCTTTGCTGACAATTCCTGCAAAATTAACCTTAACATACTGATGACTGCCATTTTGAGTATCATTTTCCCTCCTTTTTTCTTGTTTTAAAAAACTTCCCCTGAAACAGCCCTTTTCATGGCTTTAAACTTTAGTGATACCGTCATGTAATCTTTTGCACCATGTGTTGTGGAATAGCAAGTGACATTTGCCCCTAACTTTCAACCTTTGGACAATATAAAAATAAAATTAATAAACACGTACATACAGATGTTCATGCTATTGTCTCCAGCACTTGAGAGTGCTTCATGGCTACCAGTAAGTGTACAAAATGTAAGTTTTTATCTGTTACATGTAATTTGTTACCCTTCTCATTTTTCTTTCTCTCAGTTGTCTTTTGTCATGGCACAATCTGTATCACCCCTTAGTTTTAAAACTCTGTAAAACACATCTGCTACAACCTGAACTGACTTACAGTACCAAGGAAAGAAAGATGATTACCCATCAGCAATTATATGATTTTGATGCTTGGTCTCCACTGTGCTGCTATAACCCAAAATAATGCTGTTTGTACGATTAAGCAATCAGGTACAACAAGAATCTCATATTTCAGCACAGTCACCAAGGTAAGGGAATATGCAAGGAAATTTTCTAATCAATACATCTCTAAGTTTCACCCAAAACAGACCAAGTGAAATATCACTGACCTATAAGCAGAACTAATACAAATAATGCCATCCTATAATTTTTTGCTCGCAAAATATTTGTTCTTATATGGAACAGCCATTAATCCTATCATGTTATGTACTACCTGTTGCATCTGCCTGTGATAAGAATAATGTTCTCTCCAGCTACTTTGGCCAGAGGGAAAATCTTACTAAAGATCACAATCATTTTGCAAGAGGTAATTTCAGAAGAACAGGCAGAAAAACAAGCATGGATTTAATTAGGATTCGGTGAAGAAAGGAAAAGTAATAGTGCAAGTGGGAATGCTAGACTGAGAGAAAGATTGGTACTGCTAGGCAAAGAAAAGGAAAACCACTTTGGTGATGGGCAAGGTTGAATTCTTCTTCAATCAGGTTTTGGGACATAATTGTTTTGAAGAATTTCTGTCTAAATAGGAATAACATCACAGTCAGAGACTGAAATGAGAGGCACTGCAGGAGCAAAGTACTAGCTGCAGAACCGTAGTATTTGATGCTAAAGGAACAATTTTAAGAAGTGGTTATTGAGTTTTACAAAATTGTCAGAAGCTTTCAGAATCTAGACTAGAAAACCGGGATATTTACACACCTTGTGTATCTCTTTTGAAAAGCGAGTATTGAGGGGAGGGGGTACAGATCAGAAGGCAAACAAACCACACCAGTTTAGTTATTTGACATGTCAGCTAAAGACAAAATTTTAAATTTCCTTGATGCGTATTTCAGCAAAAAGTGGTGACAGACAAATCAAATAAGAGAATCTATTTGTACTTCACTTTAGGCTTTGACAAGGACTTCTGTAAGACATGGAGTTATTTGGGCATAGGAGTCACCAATAAATGCAGTATACTAAATCAGACCAGATGCCTTCTGCCATGAAAATATAAAGCAAAATAATTTAAGAATAAAAGGTTAAGTTTCTACATAAAAGAGAGAATTATTGAAATTAGAATAAATCTCCTCAGATTTTCAACACTTAGATGTCTGAGATTTAAAACTACAATTTTGAATATAGACAACACAAGAATGCATTTTTTACACTCTGATCTTAGTAAAGAACTAGGAAAACCCAGGAGAGTTTCAGAACCCTACTTAAGGAAAGTAAACTCTTACAATAACTTAAGCTCTAAGTAACATGAAAAGTGAATGTTGACAAATAGAAAAAGAAACATGTCAGAAAGAATTGTCAGAATGAATTTTGTATTTAAACAATTTCTTCCTTACCTAAGGTTATTTTAGAAAAAAAAAATAAGTGAATTGCTGAAGAGAGGTCAGTGAATGTCACTGCTGAATGTGTCAGCTGTTAAAAAACGTCTTGAAAATAAAACCCACAAAGATTATGATTAAAAATAAAGCAGCAGTGACTTCATAATGTAGATCAGCGTTGTTACTTCACCTTTGTATAGCTGCCTTCAATCTGATCATTCCATCTGGAGAAAAGAAATAGGCACAGATGCATCCTAAAAACAGTGTAATGTGGGTCACTGAGAAGGTCTTGAGTGAGGAAAGGTTGGGATTTATGGGAGGATTCACATAAGAATATGTGTGGAAGAGTCAGCTGTTCTCAGGACTTTCAGGATCCAAGGCACCTTGTGCCAGCCATTTGAAGCAGTTTGTCAGTTCCGAGAATAAATACATTTTCTAGCCATTACTGTGGCGTTTTTTCCATCTTCCAGCTGTTTCACCTCATACTGCTTGAGATGCCTCATATGGAATTTATCATGATCTCTTTGGCTGTTTGGGACACTACTGCCTATGCATTTGCTTTGAAAAGTACAAAAAAACCAACAGAAGCAAACCATCATTTTCTCTCAGTCAGTCTTGGTCTCTGCACAGTAGTTTTCATTTTAGCCTAGACTTCCTGCCAGTCTTAATGGTCGCACTCTGGCACCAAGGGAAGAGCAAATCTGGCAGAGTGAGAAGCTGCAGGAGCCAGTTTACCAGCAGGGCAGAGAATTTGCTGTGGTTCTAATTGAAAAAAGCATCCTCGTTTGGGCTTTTTCCTTCCCTATCTCTCTCTCTCTCTGCTGGCTTCCTGTTAAGTTCTATTGTGTTTTGCCAATGCAGTCATCATATTCTCTAGATATTTGATTTACATAATTGAAGCAGTCCAGCTTATTTTAGGAAAATTACAACTTTGTGGAAAAAAAAAACTTATACAGTAATTATAGCAAAAATGTTCTGCTTTGTGTCAGACACAATGAAATTAGTGGGTTTAAAAATTAAGAAAAAGGTCCTTTTAGCACTCTGTGCCATTTTTAAAAGAAGAATGAATACTCTTAAGAAACAGCTTTGCATGTTAATCACAGTGGCTGGGAACATTTCTTGCTAAGATATATGTATGAAACTATTAAAAGAAATATTGAAGGAAGGAAATTAATTTTTCTGCAGTAAAATTTTTCTGTCATTATGTAAGATAAGTTTCCACTGTATGCGTTTCCATTAAAGAAGACTGTTGCATGAAAAGTTACCTATTATACAAGAAGAAATGTTGAGTCCATGTTGATTTCATCCAGGATTTATCCAAAATATTGTCAGTCAAGAAAGCAAGACGCTGACTGGTTTGGTTCTCATTAACGTACAGTTTCTCTGTGCATAGGATCCATTTCCAAATCCAAAGGGGCAATACTGACTATAAAATATATATCACAGACATCAAAAACTCCTGTCTAAATGTAAAGATAAGATGATGTTGCAATACACACTAGAGATTATGTGTATCAGAAACAGAACTAATGTCTGCTGGCAGTCAGAGAACAACAGAGTAGTAACAATTTGAATTTGGCTAAACTAAATATATACTTGAAGATCATTTTAAGGTGTTATCTCTTCCTTTTAATAATGATGACAAATCCACTAATTGCAATTATCCATTGCTTCCGAAATTTTCTCCCACTGCTGTGCTTTCCTTCCTAAAACAGCCTGGATTCAGGTCAGCCCATGCAAGCCTTTCAGGGGAAATAGTTTTCATCATACACTGTTCTTCAGAAACTCCAGATGATTCTCAGCTAAGATTCAAAATTAATTCCACATTTGTGGAACCCTCTTAAAGGACAACTTGTACACCAGGAGCACTTGAATGTTTCAGATGAATAGGCAATTAAAAAGGTTTTGCTAATCAGCACTCCTTATAAGATCATCCCAAAGCTGAGCCGAAATGCTGAAAGGTCAGTTCATGTCAGAGGGGAATCTACTGGTTCACGTTATGTTCAGATCCCTTCTCACAGCAGAGCTACAACACAGAGGCACTGAGCAGCACTGTCTATTTTACTAACATAATGCTCAGCAGCCACCATTGCCAGTGAAAAAGCTGCCACAGTTCACCTCTGAAAATGAGATGTTTTCCTGTAAAACTTGTTACAAAAAAGATTGTACAAATAGTCTTTATTTGACTAAATCAGAAAACCTAAAACTAAAGTCCAACCTAATTTCAAGCACATTCATTTCTACATGTCTACACTTACTTTCCTTATAATTCCTTGAAGCTTTTTGAAAAGTAGTGTATCTTCTATTGTATTTTTTTTCCTTTTTATCAGCAGAGGAGGCTTTCTTTAGAGGTGCAGAAATACCTCTGTGCTGAATAGAAACTTTTTCTTTCAGCAGCTTCCTGAGGTAGTTTCAAGTTCAATCCAGACCACACAAATGGATTTCAGGGATATCAGCTATCCCTCTGTCTAACTTTATGCAACATTCCCAGCTTCATGTTGCCTGTTTCGTTCCTCTTCATCAGCAGCCATTCTGAAGCCATGGGGGACAATCTGTGCAGGCAGAGTATGCTCAAAACATGTAGGATCTAGATTAACAGCCCAGTTGTTTTCTCCCTTTAATTCAGTCTATGACTTCACTTTTCTCCCATTTAACTTAATTCAATTATTTTTATGATGAATAATGCAGAGTCCACGCTTTAATGGTATCATTACCGAATTAGCTTATTGGTCAAAGAAAGATGTTACTTTTTAATTAATTAGGAAGAGAGCACATGCCTCCCTGAAATGAAGGGCAAAAGGTGTCCTACTCAGAGTGGTTAATCAGACATTTATTGACCTTCTAGGTACTACTACATAATGTACAAGCTGTAAAACGCACTCTGTTTCAACACACTAATGCAATCACAAACTTACTTCAAACTGAATTGGACAAATTTGCTTCAAATAAAACCAAAGTACATTTCTAGGTGTACAATGTACTGCAAGTTTTGATATGCATCTGGGAAAGAAATACAGCTTACTTGGAAAACAGCAATATAAAATTAAAAAGATGGAGAGAGAAAAAAAACCCAAAACAAACCAACAAAACATGCCCAAAATACTCTCTCTTCACCTGCCTGCCACTAGGCAAACATATCAAAACAAAAGACATTATCTTGGGAATTGATTGACTTTGTGTTACAGCTGCCCAGTCTGTACACATAATTTGAGATTATTTGATCTGACACACAGCTGAAATATAGTAGTTAGTGTTTTCTTTAAATAGGTTAAAAAAAATTATTCAAACCCAAATAATATCTTTTAAAAACTCACCTGTAAAACTTCAGAAAAGCAGCCTAAAACATTGCTGAAATTTCAACAACACAGACCAGAAATAAGGGGGCAGAAAGACATCAGAGTTAAAAAGTAAACACAGATTGGGTGATGACCTTAGAATATTTACCATCAGTATGAATATAATATATCCAGTTATTGGCCCCATTTGAAATTGATCATTAGCAATTACAGACAAAACAATAACCAGCACTCTGCAGCTAATGTTTTGCATTAGCCATCAGGAGGAAATAAATAGCAGATAGTTTGACCTTAGCTATCTCACAATCTTGTCCGCACTTGCCCTGCTGAGCACTGACTTCATAATTTAGACAAATATTTAATCTTGGAAATTAGTTTTCTCACGTTTCCATATGCAGTCCACTGAATAAACTTGGGATGAATCCACTAAACTCTTGTTCTTCCACAGCAGGGAAATGTTTGCTTTATATACAGGCATTCTTTTCCCTTCTAATTCAATCAGCAAAATACAAAGGCAGCATACGCTATATATCAGCTTCTGTCATTAGGAGTCGGTGAGAGGTTATTCAGCCCTGTTTGGCAAAAATTAATTTCATGCAAGTGTTGTGTACAGTGCACAGACATCTACAGTCAGTCTTAAAGTATTGGATATAAGTGGGTACAACCTGGTAACATACGGTTTAAGGCCTTTTTACATAACCTCCTCCTTGCTGATGCATTTTGAAAATAGCTCAAGGGGGACAATCTGGCTTAGCTAGGAAGTAAGCGCTGCAGTTTGATACAAATCCACATGTTTACCCCGTGAGCACTAAGCAGTTTGATTTCCTGTCTAGCTAGTGTTGATTAGTGTTGCAAAGTGAACACAATGATAACTCGACATTGCAGAAAAACCTTCCAACCTAAAAGGGTTATTTATCCATATTCACTCTTTTTGCATGCTGATGTCTCTCCACCTCCTGCCACTTGTTCAATTTTACTTATGTGACTTCATCATCAGTAGCTCTGGAGGCAGATGACCTTTAAAGGTATAAGAGAGGATTCCAGTGTGCAATTTGTCAGCTAGCTGGCATCAAAAGACAGGGGACATGCGGAATGACTGTATGCAATTCTTCTACCTCCAGAACATACAGCAAGCTGATCAAGTGTCTGTAGTTACTTGAGCCACATTATTTACACTGATTCACATATATAATGTGTAAATTACAAATTATATTCCAATAACTTTGAACACTTTTGAATATGCTTCCTGAAATTCTTCCATTATTTGGATTAAAGTTATTTTTACTCTTTCATTTTGTTTGCAGACTTAATGAACATCTGTTAAATTGGAAAATTACTAGATTTTTTGTCTGAATGAAACTGCTAGGGAGGAGCAAACCTCTTTAGATTTGCTCTTAGTGACATGCAGCTTGGTATCAGACTATAGGACTTGTCAGTGTACACATCCATTGCCTCATCCAGAGAAGAATCCAGAAAGGACTGTAGGACTGTCATGTGGCACCACCCTGGTCAAGGATCTTTGTCCTGTCTTGGATATATCTCCCCTTCTCTCTCTGATTACAGACTAGTGTAGCATACCAGGTCTCAACAACTCCCTTTGAAATAGCCTGGCCTTTAAAAGGAAGGTGACTGTGTGTCTTCTACACATTTTCTTTACAATTCAAAGAAGGCTTGAATCTTTAGATGACAGAACAAGAAAAATCTGAGCAGTGTTTTTCCACCAAATTCTGATTGCTTACAAATCAGCAGCCTGAGCATAAGCCAGTCCCACCTTTCAGTGTAGCACACTATTTCCATTGACCTTTCATGCTACCAGTAAAAATGAAGATTGCATTTTATTTCATAGTAGGTTTATTGAAAGCATGATGTGTTTCCTGATGTGTTTCAGGCAGCGACAGGGAAGGAAATGAGTGTGTGTTTCCTTTAACAAATCCATAACTACAATCCACAGTGCATTGCAGATTTCAGGTACAGTTTATACACAGCAGAAGTCACACAAAGCCAAACATGAAGTCAGAAATGGTGGTACAGGGCGGGTACAGCGGTAACTTGGCACACAGTTAATTTGCATGGCTGCTGCATTTCTCCCTGTGTTTGCTATGAGTCTATTTCCCTTCAGTTTTGTGTGCAAGACTGGGGTGAAAATTACAGGTATTTCAGGATTGCAATGCGATTTTTATTGCATTATCATTTATATAGAATTCATTACCAAAATGTTACTCTGTTTGGAATTTTCTTACAATGCAGGGATTTCTTCCTAGTTACAAATCCACATGGCGCTCATATCCACTTCCAGTGTAATTCTTTAAATGTGATCTTTTTCAGGTTGTTTTTGGGTTTTTTTTAATTAATCTTATGGGAGATTCAAACTGACATACATTAGACACTTTCCATCAAGATAAAAACTGAGCTTTCCTCAGTAAGATCATCCCTGGAGAAATACCTTTATTATTTATTTCACCTAAGCTACCTTCCAGGAGATTCAGAATATCTAGAACTTCATAGCCAATCATTGCAATATAGGTTTCCATCATCTACACTCACACTTTTTGGAAAACAAACTGTAATCAAGTTTCTATCTGTTCCTCAGTTTCTGCAGGGTTAAAGTAAAAGTGAGTATGCATTCAAATAGACTTGGAGAGCTAACAGCTGCAGACAGAGAGTGAACAAGAGATTTCAGAAGTGCCACAGATAAACAAGCTGTCACTAATAATTGCTGGGTCCTAATACAAAGAGAGACCTGGGTGTCAAATGCCTTTGGAAACTTTCCCATAGAGCAAACTCTAAATAGGCAATAATCTGAAGTTAGTCACTATACATGGGCTGAAACCATCCTGTCCTTCCATGAGTCATAACTTTCCATTGGAAAGTTTTCCTGGAATATCATTTGGAATGGTAACAAGATTACAACTTTCATCCACACTTTAAAAACCTCTTAACCCTAATTTGGGTTAGTCTTTCATAAAATAAGGGTGTGTTTCCAGCATCAGGAAAATTATCTTGATTTAGAAACTTATTGGAAATAAAACAGAGGTACCTTTATCATATTTTAGCAGCTACATCAATGCAAACAAACTACAGTTCCTTCCCTCTGCTAGGATTTTACTTAGATTCACTATTTTGATGCAACAAAATGTAAAAATTCAATGCAAATGTGTGTTTTTACTTTTCTCCAGCAGAGATAAGGCTTTAACTACTGGCAGCCAATGTTACTAGGCCATAATGAAAATCATTTCACATCTCTGATGGATGGTCTATCTCTCCACAAATTACAGATGTGTAAAGACTTGTTAATGTGTGTAAATTACTATTTTTCTGAACTGTTTCTAATGGATATAAACTCACTAACTTAGAAGCTGAAGAATTCTCTAATGGCACATTGCCACATTAGTTAAAAGCAACATCACAAACAACTTTTCCCAAGTTTTTCCCTTACCTTTTTAAAAGAAAATATCTAATGAAATAAAAGAACTGATGAAAAAAAAATTCATTAGGAGAAAAAATAGTGTACACAGTTGGCTAATAAAGTACAGAAGAACTGCAGCTTGACATTTAGATGTCATTAAGTATCAAAGATAACACAAATTATCTGGGCTCAAATCCAGCTTATCTGTATAACAGCAATATAATCAGAGGACACACTATTCAATGAACTGTGCTGTCTAATGTAATTCAGTTGTTTTTTAGTCCTACCTTACAGTATCCATCATTTTTATTGTAGTGTTACCCACTATCATGGGTTTTGTTTAAACTATAAAACATCACAACTGAATTATCCTATTACACCAGCTCCTGATGCTGATATATTGTTAGCAATGATAACTTCATATAAATCATTGCCTGTGTTTTCTGGTCAGTAGAATTACGACTAGTCACCAGAATTTAGCTTGTGTTAATTTAAATAAATAAATAAGGGAATAAAATACTCAAAACTTCTTCCATAAATGTGTAATTTTATAAAAGATACAAATTCCAGATAAATATTTTTCAAGCTGGCAGTACATTGGAGGATGAAGTGACTTATTAACAGACAGAATGGGAATGAAATGACATTAGATAGTTTTAGATTCTGCTCCATAAAAGTCCAAAAGGAATACAGATACATATCCTCTCACACAAGAACATCCTAAAAGGAAGTGCTACAATATGAGTATCTATATAACAGTAGCTAACTGCAGACCCCAAGAGGATAGGAACCCAGTCTAACTAGCCAGTCAGGGTGTGGGAACTAAGCCCATAAATGTTTCATGTCCACTGAAGGTTGATATTTGTTCAGGAGCAAATCAAACAAAAACCAGAACCACAAAAGCATCAGTGTGATGTCATTTCTGGCCCTTTTGAAAAGGGGATGCCTATTACAAGGAAATGCCTGACTGCAGAACCAAGTCTAACACTCTGCATCATCCCAGCATCAGTTTACTGTTCTGCCAGAGCCCTGCTGGTTGGCCACAGGGCTGCTCAGCAGATACTCTCCAGCTGAGAGACGATCACATTATTGGATTTTCCTCATGTTCCCTTTCTCCTGTTGCCCTTTCTCCAACCAACCAACCCACCCATCTTTGCTCTATTCCCATTGGCATCAGTTTCACTGATTTTGCAACCTACCTTAGTAATTTCAGCCTTAGAGACTCCCAGGAGACCAGCAGCCCTTCACTAAGTTTTGACATTCTTCACCCAATGGCAGCTCCAAGCACCCCTCTTCCACTACCTATAAACTCCACTAGTTTCTCTCGTTTTACTGTTGTCTTACTTAATACAATCTCTTTGCATAAATATAAATGCATTTTCTTTTAAAATGCACCATATGAGAGACCTATTATTAGACCACATGGGTATAGTTAAACTATATAAGCTAAAGAATTTGGTTCCCCAAGAATTATAAAAACTGGCTAATGAAGAAATAAGAAGTGATCATGCTGAAGAGAAGGGACAGGTATAAGTCCTAGCAGCATTTTTTAAAAAAATTCATTAATTATTTTGATACAAGAAATGTGCTAATGACATTCACTGTCAGCACTGGTTGGGAGATAATGTCAATACAGAGAAAAATTGGAATATCACAAAAGAAGAACTGAAAGTCCTCTGGGACCAATGTAGAAGATAAAAGGACAGAGTACAAAGTCATGCATGCAGGAGTGAAAAAGAATTTCTGCTATATGCTGGGAACAAGTTATCCATAGATAATTGGGTGACAATGAGAAACCACAATGATTCAGCTGTAATAAAAGCAAAACTATCAAGAATCTTTTGTGACAAATGTTTCTGGATGAAAAACCAAAGTTATATGTAGTAAAGGCACATAGAAAAACCTTGTTTATTACAGGAGGTTTTGGATACTGATGGTCAAGAGTGACAAGTTCAGCCCAAAGCAATTCAGGGAGGGGTATCAGGAGCAGAAGATGGCTGGAGACAATTGGACTTACGAGTAGGCTTAGGTTAAAAAAAAAAAAAAGACTAAGAGGATATATGATTGCTTTAGACAGATAACTCTGGGACATAGATGCCAACGTTGGAAGAGAGCTGTTTAAGCTAAAGGATGTAAACAGACCATGGAGCATGGAGCTGTTAACAGGCTATGACTAAATACAGGCTGGCAGCAAGAGGCTTTTTAACTATTAGAAGAGTAAAACTGGAATAGCCTATTTCTACACTATCATAGCAGCAGAAGCAAAACCCATATTTTATTAAAAGATGAGGCTGGAAAATGCTCTGGACCATGGCTGTCTGTAGTGGGAGATTCATCTGAAACTGTGCATTTGTTAGCATAAATTCAGTATGGGAAAAGCCTTATCTCCACTAGAATGCAACAGACCTAAAAGGCTGTGGACATGCAGTACAAATTCATTCTTGCCAATGAAAGAAACAACTGCTTTCAACAGCTGGTGTGAGTGTCCCTATACTGAAGTTATCACTCAAACCAGGCAAGCAGCCATCCTGAGTAATGACTCAGGCAAAAACTGCCAGGTCACTTCAAATTCTCTCACTGACATACACTGGCTGATTCTGCCTGAAGCCGTTTAGGGAATGCTCATGAAAAGTACTTTGCTGGCAGATCCAGGTGATGAGCAGCAAGATGTGGTAATTTCTTCCACCAACACAGCTGGATCAGAAACATGACATTTTTCTGCATCTTGTTATACTGGGTCACAAAACTGGACAACTGCTTATTTTCGACCCTACTGAACTGGTATAAACATACCCATGCTAATATAGTTCATTCCCAAATGTTTTATTCTGCTAGGATATATAATGATGTAAATATTTCAGTGAAAGATAGTGTTCCCAATCTAAATAGTTGTACTAGGTTAAAAGTTATGTGTAGATGAAGCCTAGAAGAAGCAGACATTATCAATCTACTCTGTTGTTCTGATGAGACCAAAGCAATAGTAATCACATTACACTGAAGTCCCGACACAATTAGCAAGCATGCTGAAATGAAAAAAATTCACTTGAGTGCTCCTGAAAGCTTTATTGTAGTTAGCAAGTGTTCATTTTCATAATAATATAATTGGAAGAAAGGAAAATTGCAGGTAATTGCTGTTGTTGTGACCTTGATCTTTTAGTAACGTAATTAACGTAATTGCTACTATTTTGAATCCTATCCTTTCATGGGCAGCTTCAAAGCCTTTGAGCAGAGTGATAAGGGCAAAGGTGCAACTTAATTTTTTTTCTCCCTGCACCTATGTTGGCGTATGGAAAATAATTCACCTTTCACTGAAGTTCTGTTTTGGGTTTGGGAGCTTTTCCCTTCAGTTCTCCATATCCTAATCTCCTACATGATTCTTAAATATTTCCACAACGCACTCCTTAAACACTGTTGACAATCTTGAAAATCAACACTATTAAAAATCTTTTAAAAAGCAAATAATTTTGTTTAATGGCAAATATCTTACTTGTACAGTAGGTTTTGTGATTAAGGAATATCTCACACTCTGATTTTCTGAACGAACTACAAATGCCTCAAAGATGCGTCTGTATATGTATTTTTACCTTTTCACACAGAGAATAGAAGGTTCAATGTCATTAGAATAGAAAATGCCCATATCCACTGTTGGCTACAATCTGGTAGCATGGAAGACTCAAAAAACACTTCAGCAAATGCCTGTGGAGGGGTTTAAAACGAGGACGTGCAAATACTTCTCTAGAGCACTCTGACAGACTTCAACAATTTCCTCCTAGGACTCTCCCCCTACCTATTTTTATGTAGCAGTTATTACTGGGTTTTTCTCCCATGAAGCCATTCATTGAGTTATTGGACCTAAGTAAAAATTAATCCACAGCATCTTGCCTCAAATACATAGTTTCTCACTCTGTGACTTAAAAGTACCATGCTATCTCCTCTCCTTCTGAAGCCAGTGAGCAGCTCTTTCCAATGCACCTTTAGGACCTTACGGATCTCTACAAGAGTCCTTTCCCAATGAAATATTTTCCATATGATATATGATAACATAAAACTAAAACCTCAGAATCTGTGGTTCCTGACTGTGACACACACCCACATCTGGACTCAACTCAAACATTTGTTATTTGGCTTTAAATTAATTTCTTTCCTTTTGTTTTCATTTTAGGCTTCTGTTTGTTTTATGCCCTGTCTCTTCAGGTTAAGATTTCTTTCCTCTTCTTGACATTCTCATCCATTTTTCCAGCAACAAGTAACACTGAGGTTCCCATCTGCTAGAATGCTGATTCTCACAGACAGATCTCTTGGCCTTGGCTGTCAAGATTACAGGATTATAACCCCCAAGTGAAAGAAAATTGAGATCTATTTCATACTGCCTATGTGTTCATTCATCTGCTGCCAACATAGGTTCCTCATCTCCAAACACTTTTTTTTGCGTTGTGTTTAAGCAAAACAGTTGTCTTCTTTTTCTTCCTTTTTTGCTTTTTTTTTTCTTTTCTTCCTTTTTTGCTCAGTCTTCTTTATAATCAAAATCTGCTCAGAGATAGGGCTTAGAACCCATACAACCAATGTTAAACCAGAAAGAGCCAGGGGTGGAGTTTGTAAGGGATATGCCCTTAAATTGCTGCAGTCCATGACATGAGGTGTGTGTTGCAGGAATTACCACAACAGGAACCACCCAAGCTGATGGAGGAGGAGCCTTACAAGGAGCAGTCGCAGCGCAGCAGTGACCCAGCCTGAACTGCTTTGGTGCCCAGCAACTCCTCACACACACCACCTCTCCAGTCCAGAGTGAGCACCGTAACAGATGGAGGCCAGAGTCATGGACTGAATTAACTCAATGAACATTTTTGAGGACATTTGTACACATTTCATGGACATTTTGTAGAGGTAGTCCATAGACATAAGGGAACAATGTCTGTGTATCATATCAAAGGATGGGAAGGGGGGATGTGGTAAATGAGATGGTTTTGAATACAGTGGGACTTGGGCACGATGTAAATGGTACTGAATAAAAGGTGGAATGTTCAGGGTTTGGCTGAGGTAGCGTTAATTTTTCCTTGCAGCGGCTAGTATAGAGTTATATTTTGGATGTGCTGAACACAGGGTTGATAATACAGAGATGCTTTTGTCCTTGCTGAGCAGGGCTCACACAGAGCCAAGGCCTTTTGTGCTTCCTGTACAGCCACGGTGGTGAGGGGGCTGGGGGTGCGTGGGAGGCTGGGAGGAGACACAGCCAGGACAGGTGACCCCAACTGACCAAAGGGATATTCCACACCATGTGACATCATGCTCAGTATGTAAAGTGGGGGGAGGAAGGAAGAAGGGAGGACATTTGGAGTGATGGCATTTGTCTTCACCCAACCCCTGCTTTTCTGGGGTTGGCTGAACACCTCTCTGCCCACGGAATGTAGTGAAAGAATTCCTTGGTTTGCTTTGCTCCTCTGCAAGGCTTTCGCTTTACCTATTGAACTAGAATTGTCTCTTCTCATGAGTTTTCTGCTTTTACTCTTTTGATTGTCTCCCCAGTCCTGCTGGTGAGGGAGGGAGCAACTTTGTGGTAGCTGGTTGCTGACTGGAGTTAAATCATGACAACTAGTGAAAGCTATTTAAAGCTAGTTGCATACCCCTTCCCTCTGCAAGCTTATTGACAGAGACCAGGAACATAATTTATCATTATCCTTCTCTTTAAGAGTTTAAACTGTAACTTTTTCCTTAGATTGAGGACTTTCTGGGAGCATTTTAGGTTGTAAATAAAATTTTCCTGTGAACATATTTCAGTAAGTGTAGGTTTTTATTCATCCTGTATGTGTACATTCAGTCTGAGTTTGTAATCTAAGCCAAGCATCCTTCTCTGCAATAGCTTACTCAGTGCATATGGAAAGGGCACAGAGAGACCACAAATGTACTAACCTGAATGTTAATTATCTTCTACTTTTAAGTTCCAAGTGGAAATTGTTTGCTAAACAGATTGAAAGCTCTGAAGATAACTCGAGTGCACACTCCAGCCCTGGAGAAACATTTTAAAAAACCCACATAGAATGGTAAGGCTTTTGTAGAATGCCATCAAGGAAACAGTTAAAAACTAACTTTTTGAAATCAAGGTTACTGCAAGGGTGTTATTGTGATGGCAGCCACATCTTTCTCTTCTTCTGGTCTTGTTTTATACCTTGCCTCTGTTGAAAGTCTCTAGAGCTTCCTCAGGCTAATATCACATAGTTCCTGAATACGTTCTCTGCTCTTTTCCCCCTCCTATTAAGTCCAAACTTCTTGACACAGAAGCTTTCTCAGCATCCTCTTCTCCCTGTGTTCCCTTGTTATTCCTCCTTGCTACAATCCCCTCACCTCTAGTAAGGATAACATCTTTGCAGCTTTCCTCATTCTTCTTTCCATTACTGCCCTCATGTGGCATCAAATTCTACCTTTCTCAAGTGCATCAAGCAATCTTCTTTGGCACTGTAAGATCAAAGACAGTCCTCCCAGCTACACAGACTGTTATTCTTCTGAGAAAACACTAGAGACGTAAGGGTGGGCTAAGAGCTCCCATGCATATTTGTTTTTTTCAGAACATGCTGCAGAGCTGGGGTTGAATAGCACATGAATAGAACATCTAAATTCCCAGAGTCTTCATTTGGTTTCTGAGTTCCCTTTGAAGAAGTTATGCTTCTATTGATAATTATGGAAAACTTCCAAAAATCGCTCTGAACTCACTGGGTTTTAAATGGCAGCAGAATTTGGTCCCAATGAGTGCAAGAAAGCTATAATTCTTCTTGGATTTGGCACCATAAAATCATATAATTAACAGAGGGATGAGATATGACCTAAACCTTGGGATGAGTGAACAGCACAGAAAATTCTTCAGCATTAACAGACCTTGGAGATACAGCTGGATTTCTCACATATGCACAGCGGCAGCCAGTGCTCTTAAATCATGAGGCTTTACAACACCCTACTGAACAAGCAGGTAAATCTGATCAGAATTGATTTGCTGCTGCCTTGTCACAGAAGTAAAAGCTCCAATTCCTTTGCTGCTGCGAACAGACAGAGAAAAATCTGCACCAGTTTTGAGATCATTATAAGCTAAATGATGACAATGATCAACGTGAATATTTTGTTTTCCATGTAGTTTAATCCCTGGTGCACTTTTTGTTTAGTTACAACATGCCTCAGACAGGAATGCATCAAAGCATAATATAAGTTTTAATAGCTGTGCTTATGTGGAGAGTATACATGTGGGCTCTATTCCCCTATACCATACCAGCCATGGGAAATTTATTTAGATTTTTTGTGCATCTGCTGCCTCAAAATGAACATTTTTATACTCATTAGGGATACATCTTGATGAAAATGAACTTTTCAACTACTCTTAATCTTCAGTGGCTGGCTTTTTTTTTCTGGTACAAACCTCGTCTTGTCTGCGTGCACATGCCCAGCAGCATGTTCTCAGATGATGGGAGAATAACATGTCAGATTCTCCCCTGACAGTTCTATGAGTCCTGCACGTGCTGCTTGCCCAAGGCTGTATTCTTTATGTAGCAGGAAAATAGCAAGAAATGGCTTTCAGGAACCAGGGAGCAAGGAGAAGGATAGAATGTGAGCATAGCTGTGTGTTTAAATACGCAAAAAGTGCCAGAAAGGAGCTATTACCTTCATTAAACACCAAAAAGCTAGACAAGTAAGCAAAAATTCATAAGAACCTCCAGATTATCTAGATCCTGTTTTGCTGTTAGAGTTCGGTGTCTGGGAGGACTGGGACTAGGCCCTCTGTGTACTATTAACTTTCTGTGTGATATTAGATGAACTATTTGCATATATTTTTAAGCATTCCTCCAAATTAGCATATTAAAATGCCTCAACTGAATTTTACCTTCTTTTGAAGCAACATTACAACACTGCCGTTTCTCAGGCTACAAAACACTGCCACCTTTGAAGCTGTTACATAACCAGAGGACCAAACCCTCCTCCTCTCATATGCAGCTTAAATGCATATCTTCATAGTGAATTGCCAAGCTATCCAAAAGAGCCTGACCTGTTAAGATAGATGCTGTACAAAAATGTGACAAAAAGCCAAACCCTCCCCAGAGAGCATGCAGTGGAAGCTGAAATGGAAGACACAAGCAAGAAAAAAAATTAAATATGATAGAAAAGAAATCGACAGGTAAGTGTGTAACCACTACCTGTGCCATAAATGGTACATCATATCAACAATGCGATTATTATAAAATTTAAAGCAGCCAAGAAGCCATCTTCACTGCACCTGTTTGTATGAGCTGTGGCTACCTACTCTTCACAGGGTAGTATTTGCTCCTTACCTTCTTGCATTTTACATTTCGCAAAATCAGAGTTCTATAAGCATTTCAATTGCATAAAATATTATCATTCTTTATGCACCCGAACACTTTAGCAAATTAAGCAGATGCCTGCCTTGATGAGGTCTAAAACCCTAACTCAAAGGCTTTTGCTGATGAAATATTGTCTACTCTTTATTTGCTGCTTTGTTCATAATATGCAGAAATATGGAAAGCTTAAAATTTCTGATGTTCTAAGAATGTTCACCTTGACTCTAGGAAAATTTATTGGATTCTTATGTATTTAGAGCTATGCCATTAACCTACATTCACAGAGAGAAAAAAGCCCAGAAACATCAGAAAAATCAAAGAGTGACCAAAGAAGGAGAAAAAAAGAAAGAAATAGAGAAGGAGGGATTTATTTCATTTTAATTAATTCAGTAATTCTTCATCTGTATGCTTGGCTCCCACTTGTAACAATGCAGGGATGTGCAGAAACATTGCTTAATAATCTTACATGTAATTTATACTAATCAGAATAAAATTTCACCTGAATACTAAGAATATATTTCTTTGAGGAGAAAAATATTTTATAAAACTCTATTACAAGCACACGAAAGTAAACAAACCCATTTTAAACAACAAAATTACTTTGAAAAGTCGAAAAATTAAATTGACTGTTGTAAAAAAGAGGATTTGCCTGCCACAAAACCCTCACTTTCAGCTTGATTATGCAACTTAAATAACATCTATCTGCATTTTAATCCCTGCTTGGAAGTCTGCTGGTAGAATTAATAATTATAATCAAAACCCATGAAAGTCCATGCTAATGATAAGATAAAGAACTTACTCCCACCACCTACAGTGAGAAGCTAATCTTCCTCAATGTCCTAATCTACTGACATACAGGATTTGATATGAAATAAGGTCTTAATAATGAAAAGTCTGCCTATGAATGATTCTGCTGAGCAGAAAATGGAAGACTAAAGAGGCAGCTCTGAAGAATTAAGTATCTCTGATTTTCTCCAATGTCTCCAATGCTTCTCCAGTGCCCTCCCCCTTCCCTAGAAAATACCAAACCAAAGGAAACCAGATAAAATAACCCAAACAAAATCTTTTTTGATAGTTGCTGTCATTTACTCCAGAGAACCGACTCATCAGTGGAAAAGGGAAGGAAGGAAGCCAAGTCCCTTCTTTAACAAACAGCTTGGGAGTTCGAATTTGGCACCTGCAGAAAGTCAGTTTCCTGCCTGTACTGTTTAACAAAGTTAATCTCCATGCATATGTACTCTACAAAGCAGAGGGAAGTGAGACAGATTACAAATATTTATTTACTTGTGTTTGAAATCTGCAACCAAAGAACAGTTACTTGGGCTTAAGCAGATGTTTCACCGTTGCAATTGACTTCCTTAGCCAGATTTGAAAAAATGACCAAGAGTCTCTAAATTTCAAAAGTTTTCAATTTCAAAGTCATTAGGTACCTTCATTTTTGAATGACAAACCTGGACCATCCTTGAGGGTGTATGGACCCTTTTGGAAATACAGAGCATAGAAAATCAAGGTCCCTTCTATTCTATACTTGAGTATCAAATATTGATGAAGGGTGATCTTATTGATGTAATTTGGCCTGTGACTGAGCTACTTCATTGGGACAGCAGATACCAAAAGGGCGTCTAACTCTGCAATCCATACAAAGAAACGTCAGTCATCAAGGACGTACTTGTTTTGACAATCTGGAACATTAAGTAGTTCAACAAAGCTTGAAATAGTAAATACCTAAGTGAAAGCTTATTTAATTCACCAACAAATACACTACAGAATTTCTATATGTGTGTTCATTTGGATGTACAAGAGAAGAAATAATAAGGAGCATGCAGCATTTTGAAAATGAGTGTGCTGTACAAGACAGTCACCATCAAATCCTACAAGTACAAGTTGAAAGACAATATTCATCTACAGTTGCTTTTACTGTAGTGATCCTTATCAGAAGTAAAAAGGATTAGCCACATCTACATTTCTGGTCAAACTCACTGGAAGAGTCGGTGCTTCCACCAAAGCCAGCAAGAACAAAATGTAGTCAGGACATGATAATGACAAGTGGAGGAAACTGCAGTTTTCACTCACCGTACCCCCGTGACCATCCCCCCACAGCTGGTTGGTCTTAGAAGAGTGCTTATGGCTCCTGGTGTCCCAGACTGCAGATCCCCACCAGGGGCCCAGGTAAGACTCAAAAACGGCAGCATCTAAGAGGAGGTCTATGGATGCACATATATTTCAAACTGCAGCTTTGGATGTGTCTGTTTTAATCTGATTATAATGCCCAAACATTCTCTCCAATGCATGAGGTAGTGCACTAGCAAATCCTGTTATAATCTTGCATGCAAAATAAGACCTCTAAGAACACATCCATAATGACTGTTGGGGGCTTGTCCTTCACTGAGTGGTCACTTGTTTTCTTGTTGGCAGCATTTTGAAAATGAGGCAGGGCTGAAAGCCGTTAGCCAAAAGTTTTCAGATAAGCTTTCTTAATGGTTCTTTAATTTTCTGAATGCATTTTACTACTTTTCTCCCTAGTTGTTTACAAATAGAGTTAATTAAAACCTGTGATAATCAATGAAACAGGTATTAGTTTAGGTATAAAATGAGATAGAAAGGCTGAAAAATTGCTTCAGGTGAGGGCAAGTGCTAGGCATAGATCTCAGAAGTTCTAGTCCCCCTTTTTCCTCATCACACGAACACTTCTCTGAGAGTATTTTTAGTATTTTTCAACACATGTAAGTCACTAGCTAACATGTTTTTGGCTATCCCCTCCTTCCTGTGCCACCCACAACCTCCCCCCCAAAAACCTAAAAGAAGTCTTCCATGTTCCCAAGTAGAAGGTGTACCAGAGTTTATATGGAATGGTTTGGGGAAAGGAAGCAGGCTTTATTTTCATGAGCTTGAAGGAAAGCATTCATTTGGGGTTGAATCTCAAAAAGAAAAATGGGTCAGGCAAGCAGTGCCAAAGAGCAGGTGGACATAAAAACAAAAGGAAACATCAGTCCCTCAAAGAGCTGCACAGGGCATGGAAAGATCACCATCATTCATTCAGCATTTGCTTAGGGTAATTCAAGGGACTGTCATCGAGTCAGTAGGTGAACGACACATCTGAAAGCCAGGAAGTGCCAAGTCTTTTGATGTTCGCTTGAACCATTTGACAGATAAACTTTCAGCACTGCATGGCATTTGCCTTTGACTATTAATTCATAAATATGGAAAGGGGGGAGGTAAATTATTACCTGTTTCTCTTAATTTGAGTGGATGTAGTCTTGTAGCAATGAAAAAGACAAGTACACCAAACAATATGTGCGAATTACAAAATTCAGCTCACCAAATACCCTCTGTTTGCAGACATTGTATGGATTTGGGATTACTCAAGCCTAAGGAAATGAATATGCAACTTGCTGACAGCCCTGGCAAGCAGGGAAGGGAAGATTTAATTCTAACCAAATGGGCATTTTCAAAGCACAACTAAGCATTGAGTACTGAAGATAGTAATGATAGCAGCTAGGACACCTATAACTCATTTCTAACTAATCTAGCTGGACTAGCAGATTCCCTAACCACGGTGAATAAAGCTATGCAAGCAGATGCATGTGAACCCAGAGAACAGCTGCTCTTGCTATTGCAGAGTCACAGAATCCTTTAGGTTGGAAAGGGTCTCTGAGATCAAGACCAACCTGGGGCTGATCACCACCTTGTCAACTAGAGTATGGCACTAAGTGCTATGGTCAGTCATTTCTTGAACACCTCCCAGGATAGTGAGTCCACCACCTCCCTGGACACTCCATTCTAATGTTTAACAACCCTTTTCATTAAGAAATTCCCCCCAATGTCCAGCCTGAACTTCCCCTGGCAAAAAGACCTCTTGTGTAGTGTACTGCATCAAACTGCAGGCTACAAATTTCTGACACTGCAGAGCGGGGGAAGGCAGACGTCTGGGCTTTAGCCTGCACGCCACCTTGGTACCTATTTTGTCTGTATATAGAAGTAGGTGTAGAAATAAGTTTTTTCAATTTTCTAGAAACAGATTAATCTGAAGAGACTCACTTTGTTTGAATAAGCATTTTAAATTTTATGTGCAGTGCTTGTGAACAATGAAAACATTGTCAGGTACAGCTGTAAGCATCGCACCCTATAATGAATATTTTTTCCCTGTAAGAAACCTTAGTGTAGACAAAGGCAAGAAAATAAGTAACCTCACTGAATACTTGTTAAAACTGTAACTATATGTATAGCTCTTGGTATTACCTGTTCATCACACACCTAGGTACTGTGATCCCTTGAAGCCAATAAGCTGGTTCAAGAGATGTAATTTTTGTGGAAACACTGTCTTGTTGGGACAAAGGAAATCATGAAGAGCAGTCAAGGTTATTGATGTTTTACCTGTCCGAAACTAATGTTTTTCCTTTGGTTAGCACCAAGAATATACCCAAATCATGGGAAAGAAGTTTACAATTTAGTTCGAGGTAGTGGCACACAGGAGGAAAGGATGGTACCACTGCAGAGATGTTCAGCATAAAGAAACAAAGGGATTTAACTTCAAGTTACTTGGCAGTTCAAACAAAGTTTGGAAAGTGTGGAGAGATCTGAGAATGCATTGCAGGCTGAGGCTTTAGTAGGACAAAACCTCAGTGTAGGAGAAAGCCAGGCAGTGTACTGGTAGTGTGGCTCCTCTAAAAACTAAAGCTGTGCTTGACCTTAAAAGGCAGAATACGACATAGAAGATGTAGAGAAAACAGTCAAGGCAGCTGAGGGATTTTTTCCTAAAATCAACTATAGAAGAAAAAATAGTAATTGTAAAGGCACAAACAAGTATCACTGGGGCTATATCTAAACCTCTAAATCTCTTACACAATTCCAAGTATAGTTCCAAGCTGTTTTCCATATAGATGATTACATGATGAGTTCCTGTCTCAAAATTTCTCTATCATAAGCTAGGGCTGTTTGGAGAATGCCTAATCTGGTCAGATCAGGTTGTGTGTAAGGTGCTAATGTAATCCAGCAGCAAATGGGCTTGCCTGCAAATGGGAATTATAACTTCATTCATTGTTATCTGCACTGTGGATGCTCCTGCCTTGGGTGGGCCTGCAGGTGGTCATGTAGTTTTCTTGCAGGCATGGGGCTCAGATACTCCCCAGAACATCAGCACCTGCTTCAGCCATGCCAGCTCTGATCCACTGTTCAAGTGTTAGCCACATCTCTCTTTCTAAATAGACTGAGAGTCATAAGTGGAAATATTTTATTCAGACCAAACATCGTAATCATTTCAAAGTGATTTAATTTTGAGGATAGCTTTTACTCCGGGCAGCCTGACGTGCTCCACCTTCTTGACTCTTTGTTGCCTTTAGAGTCAAGCCTACAGCCAGCTTTGAAATTCTTCACTGATTATCAAGTGGTATAGTTGCACTCTTTCCAATTAAATGTATTCATTTATAGCAGTGCTTCTGCTGGGTGTGCTGTGAGCACTGTGATCCAATTATTTCTTCATTGTAGGATTAGATGCAGCTCCAGACAGAGTGAGAAGACTAAAATCCGTAAATGTCTGGTTCCATAATGAATCAAATGAAGGGTAGAAAATAATTTGAATTCTAGAGTGTTTGCAAAACAAGAAGGAATTGCATGTTCATAGCATACTTCAGAAAAAAAAGGAGTGTCTCCTCTAGCTGTTTTTATCATCTGAAATTATACAAAAATTTGAAATATTTTTAATTTGGGAGTGACAGCTCTAGGTAATAGGAACTTGGCTGAAGCAATAGCACTTGGTACTATCTTCAGAATTCTGGAAAACTAAATCACACCTCTGTTTTGATTGTGTTCATTTTGCATTTTCCTCATAATTAAGAGGATTGGAAACACTCATCTTTCAGCAAAGAAAATTGAAATGCCGAGCATAAAGGTGTGTGATCAGAGCTTTGAAAACCCTCTTGATTCTGGATGTAACTCTCTGCCAGCACAAGCAATAGCCAGCTATGACAGTGACTTTACAAGGCTGTTTCACATTATCAGTTTCCTAGGCGAGCCATCTACTCATCTGGAAAATCACTGTTTTGTGGATGCACTGTGGAGACTTCTGGGTTCACTCGCTCTCTCATGGGTGTCACTGTTCTCACCACACTCTCACTGCCATCATTGCTCTCTACTTTCAGACTTGTTTGGCCAGATGCTGTCTATTGAGTGCAGCTGGAACCACTAAAACAACCCCGCTGCCAAACATTAACATTATTCCTCTGTTGTAGTATCATTTGCATTTTTGGAAAACAAAGCGTCAAGGTTAGGCAGGCTTTCCTATGCTTGCATGAAGCATGAAACACTCTATGTGGAAAAAATCCAGTAAATGGGCTTTAACTACAACACAGACACAACATAACTTAGGGATCTGACTGCTAAAATATTATTCACAAATTGTCAAGAGATCACCTAGAAATTATTGCTGTCTGAAGATGAAACAACTTATTCTGAATTACACATCTTTCACAGACTTTGTAAAGCATGAGTTAATATTTTAATGTTTTTCTTCAAATTTTGCCCCTTTGGCATAGCTAAATCAAGATGAGAAGACGAAGCTTTTCAGTTTTCCTTCTTATTCTTAACATCTGGTAGAAAATCTGTTTGATCATTGTAGTATCTTGAGTCTTCATGAATCTCATTAACTTTTGTTATTCCTTTAAACCTGTATAAATTACAGGTTTACACTTAAAAGTGTTTTTGGAGGAAAACCACTTTGGATGGGAAGATGATGTAATATACTTTTATTTCATTAGCTTCAATGAAACAGTGCAAATTTAAAGGCATTAAACCTAGAAGTGTGTGTTGGTATGTTTATCAAGGGCCATTAGGCAGAGCTATTGCTGAAATAGTTAACTGGCAATCAGAGAAACTTATCATGGGATAAACTGGATTTTAGTGAAAATAATTAAAAACACCCAGTTGTTATATGCATCATTGGGTACTCAGTTAAGCTACATAATTTTTCATGAAAGCAGCACTGTAAGAATTAAAAATGTACATTTTTGCGAAAACCTCTGCACTAAAATCTTGTAGTCAAACTTGTTAAGTTTCTTCTTATCACCAAACCACTATAAACATTTTTCAGGGATTTACAGACAAAAATATTATTTGAAAGCAACAGATGTCATTTTTTTTTCCATTAGTATCAATGAATAATTCCTCTCGTGAAAGGCAGCCTTTCAAGTCATGTGAGACCATGAAATGTTGATTACCATTTGACTAGGGTTTTCAAACCTTGGGGATTCTTATCTCTGAGTCCCAAATACATAGATTATTCTTAAGACCCACAAATTTTAGAATAACACCACAAATTTGCAGAGGAAGATGTGATTTTTACACACATAACTTGACAGGGCCAATGAGAGCAATTAATCATAAGTTACAATAGCAGAGCCTGACTAGTGATCATTATGTGCTTTTTCTGTACAGATGATGATTATTCCTGTCTGAGGCTATTTCAATTAGAGACAAAGATGCAGGAATTGTTTTGTTCAGATGTTTCTTGGTTATGGTAGCAAGGTGTCAAACCACTCTGGTCACTTCCATTTTGCCACTTAAGGAGTGGTCTCGTTGAGGAATACACTTAGAGCAGGTAGGTGCAGGCTGAGCCCTGGGTGGAGGAAGCACTGGCTGGGGGGTGGCCAGTCACTCAGAGACTCTGTAGAATCCAAATAAACGAGAAGACCCCAGACCAAATATGACCATTGGACCAAAAGGCACACATAGGGATCATGAAGCACATGTGAGGAACAGGTCTGGCACACAGATCAGGAGTATGTACAATCCCAGGGATTCCTTTGTTGGGGATTGTTCCCGAAGGCACCAGCTCAAGCTGTTTGGTGCACCACCATTAAATTGCTCAGAGTAACCAGAGATTTGGGACTCTGCTATGGGAAACCCAGGTCTGAGCCAACAGGGAAACCTTGTCTGACTGAGCGAGTGTGGGGTGTGCAGGGAGCCAAGCAAGGCACCCATCAGGTCAGTGGAGCCACTCAATGTGATGGGGCCTCGGTTCCAGCAGTGAAAGTCTGGAGTGGTGGGAGTGTGACTGCCAGAGTGGCTCCTGGGTGGTCAGACATGAAAGTTTCTTTAGTAGTCTTATTTAATGCCCTCAATGTTATTAACTCCCTGATATTCAGGATTCTGAATACATGGGACACACATTGTCATTCAGAGTAATTCTAGTCATGTAAATTTCCACAGTGGAAAGCAGAATCTTTATTCTTTAATCTTTATTGTCCAGTACCTTAAGCTAGGAATAGGTGAAGGCTTGGAGCTGAATTGATTTTGTCATTCAACAATTAATGTGGCAGCACAAGCTTAAAGCCACTGTGAATTTCAGACTAACAGCTGACAGTTTTCTTAACAATTACTTTAAAAATCTATCATTCAATTATTAGCTTGAAGGACACTGCAAATGAACACCATAGGTATCCCATTTACATGTTTAATTGGATTAGTCTCCTGACTTTCAGAATCTAGCAATTAATTTGTCTGGGCATTTTTTTCCAGATAGCTAAATGATTAATCTTTTGTATTTCAGTGCATGGATTCACGTCACACACTTTTATATTGAAAAATGAATTGTTCCTGCTCACCATTGTTCTGCTGTTTCTGTATGACCTGTGGTAGAACAAACTTTGCTTCTTGAAATAAGTGTTACTACTTATCATAGCTGTACTTTACGTTTCAAAATAATTGATTTTATATTACCAGCAAATGTTTTGCTTTCAGTTATGAAATCAAAAAGAGAAAAGCTAGTGCTTAATATTATGCCCATGCAGAGTCAATAAATAAACACATCTTGCTTTGTTAAATTTTACTTATCTGTTTAATAATTAACAGCTGTTTGGGCAAAGTAAGATGCAGTGACATGATCGTCATGATTGTGCGTTAAGAACACTAAAATCTAGGTTTTTCAAAAGGATTAGCAACCCCTGGGTCCCATTATAACCTTTGGGGACACACATGGTTTTTATGTTTGTAATATAGCCGTATAATAGACACTTGTCCATTCACCTTCTAGGCATGGCAACAGCATAAATCTTGATAATAAAGATGTCAGATTGAGATGTGTTCAGAAATCTCCGTCATTCAGAGGTCTCTTCTCAACCCTGTTGCTTGTCATCTTGGTTGTATGTTTGGAAAGTGGCAGGTTTCCACCTGAGTTGGGCCATTCTTGGTAGCTCAAGTGGGCCTTCAGGAGCATAAAGGGCAAGGAATTACAGCTGAGTTTTCAGTCCTTCTGTCCAGTTCTCCAGTGCTCACCAGAGAAATTTCCTGATGTGATGCCACTGTTTCTTTTGTTAGTATTTCTTTTTTTTTTTTTTCACATCAAAACACTGATATTGGATTTGACATGGAATCCAAAAGTCAAGTCTGAGATACTTTTCCATTGAAGGTGTATTGGATTTGTATGGCCAAGATTTGGTAGCAGAGAGCGGGGGGCTACAGGGGTGACTTCTTGAGAAGCTGCCAGAAGCTTCTTCATGTCCAGCAGAGCCAATGCCAGCTGGCTCCAAAGATGCTCGTGCTGCTGGCCAAGGCTGGGACAATCAGGAATGGTGGTAACGCCTCTGTGATAATAGATTTATTAAAAAAGTCATTGCACATTTGTAACTGCAGCCAAAGAGCAGGATGAGAACATGTGAGAACAACTACACAGACACCAAGCCCATGGTGCAGACCGTGGGGAAGCAGCTGGGGAAGTGGAGGGTGGAGGGAAGGTGTTTTAAGGCTTGTTTTTGTTTGTCATTATACTGCTCTGATTTTGTTAATAATAAATTCAATTAATATCCCAATTCAAGTCTGTTTTGCCCATGGCGGTATTTGATGAATAATCTCTCTCTGTTCTTATCTCGAACCATGAACCCTTCATTTGATTTTCTCTCCCCTAGCCAGCTGTGAAAGGCAGTGATAAAGAAGCTTTGGTGGGTGCCTCCCATCCAGCCAGGGTCAACCTACTGCAGACAGTTACCAGTAATGGCTTCCCAGAGATATAGTAAATAGTTCAGCTCATACTGGGCAAAAATGTGTCTATACTGGTGTGTTGGCAGGTGCAAAACGTAAAGTTACCTCAGGCTACACTCAACAAGGTATTCACATATGTGAACTCTGTTAATTATAGCAATTGCACATGCATTTTTGATTGAGAAGCCTCATTCTGCAAAATAATGAGCATCCTCAGTCTCCATGGACGTCAATGAACGATACAAGGGCTGAGCGTGTCTCATTTTACAATGTTTAACACTTTAGAGAATTAGGCCATAATCAGTGAAATATCCTTCTTGTAAGTCACTGTCCTGAAAGCAGATATCCTCAATGGCAGCAACTGTGGTGAGGTGAGGGTCGCCTCTTCTGCCAGGCAACCAGCAAGAGGACAAGGGGGAAAATGGTCTCAATATACACCAGGGGAGGTTCAGGTTGGATATTAGGAAAAATTTCATCACTGAAAGAGGGGCTAAGCATTGGAACAGGCTGGCCAGGGAAGTGGTGGAGTCACCGGCCAGGGAAGTGTTCAAGAGTAGTTGTGGCACTTTATGATATGGTTTAGTGGGCATGGTGGTATTAGGTCAAAGGTTGAACTTGAAGATCTTGGAGGTCTTTTCCAATCCAAATGATTCTATGAATCTAGAGTTAGTTCCATTGCATGTTTACTACCTTAAAATAAATCCACTTCATCAGCATCTAAGGTATAACTAGCAGAAAACATCACAGTTAGCCATAGGTACCTTACTCATTCCCTGAGTGCAGTGTTGTCTCATGGCTTGCATGATAGCTGCTTGACAGACCTGGAAGCATTGCAGTTATACAATTATTTCCAAAACTAATTTCAAGCAACCTATTCAAAGTTACTGAGGGTAACAGCGTGAGTTAGTAACTCAGCTAACAGCATGAGAAGTATTGTTTCCTATTAGACATTTTTAGATCAAGAGCACAGCAACATTTAATATATTGTGTTCTACAAAAAAGTTTGCTGTTTATTTATGGCTGCTGCTGTTAATTACATGCCTACCCACACACTTGCAGGGAGACTTCTAAAAATCTGCATGTTAAACTGAAACCAAACTGCAATACTGTGTCAGGTATTACTTTAAACTAGAGGAACTGCACTGATGCCAACCCCTGAAGGGTGTATATTACCATATCCATGATGGCTTTGAATTGATAAAGCCATCAGTTAGTGACTGTTGTGTGGCTGCTGCAGTAGTTCATATTTTAGTTCCCGTGTTTACTTCTGATGGTCACTATATCAATTCTTTCATGGTAGTATAATTTTCCACTAAAGCTGTATATCCAGTTCCTTAGTGTCTTTGGGTAATTAGATGAGTAAAACAGAAAAATGAAATTAAACATCTGTATAAGTAGTGTGTATTTAATAGGCTAAACACTCCTCTGGCATATGTTTCTTGACTTGTACTTTTGCATTTGTTATTACTGCTGAATAGAAGATAATAACACTGGTAATGAGTCTAACAGATTGTTTTTAATACTGGCAGAATGAAAGAAGATGTGGGACCCAGAATATATAACATTAAAATTGCATCTTCTAAGAGGCTACAAATTTGCTAGCCAGATTGTAATCCTTTATTAAAAAAAAATCCTCAACATAAACCAAACATTAGACAGTCCCTCTGGCAAAAGGCCAAAGCTGAACTCTTAGAGGAATATAAAAAAATCCTCTTACACAGTTTTCACAGGGCTTTTGGGCTTCAGCTCTTAACATAACTGCTACTTCCAAGATAATTTCCTTGGGGGAGTGTTCTGGTGTCTTTAGCAATAGAAAATGTGTTTCTAAAAAGAATTGCCAAGGTTGTGATTCTCCACAATCATAACTGAACAAGATCATTCCCATAGGATATTTCAGGGCAAAAGCCATGACAGCAAACCCAAGAGCAATGACAGTATGAGAAACTTCAGCTAATATTAATAATTTCTTAGTGCAGGCATTTCTATACTTCTCTGGTTACTCAAAAATAAGATAAGTCTGTGTAAAACAGAGCATGCCAATGAGGTATATAGAGACATCTTTTAATGATCATTTTTGCCTTGGAGCACTTCTATTAGGATTACTTGGTGGCATGCAAATTCTTTCCTTTCTCTCGGGGTGTAGGTAGCTGAACATAGCAGTTTATGTTCTTCTCCCATTCTTCTCCCAAGGGACACCAAAAATTTGAGGATATGTAAATTAATCCTATGGAAGCTTCTTCTGAATGGAAATACTCATTTGGAAGATCTAACACCTGCCCTTCACTCTGCTGAGATGGAGCTTATAGTAGTGGAGAGACACGGTTTTCATACTGAAAATGGCCTGGGCATATATGCCTAGCACTGAAATTTAATCAGTATTCTCAAGCTGCATGTATGTCTTTCTTGCTAGAGCAAAAAAGGTGAACATCTGAGCTGTAATCACTCCAACTGTATGGGAAGAAACTGTGACCTCCTTGTCCTGTGTGCGAGCATCTGTGTTCAAGTTCTAATTTTGTCTGGTTTAATTGTTTTTTTTACTATTTTCCCTTTATCAAAACTAAAGCAAATAGAATCTGGAATAGGACTTAAGAAATATGATTACTGTGGTTTATTGATAAAAATCATAAATAGTCATGCTTGGGCTTAAAGATCATCAGTTCTGAAAATTGATTTTACAATTTTCTAATCAATAGCAGTAAATGCTGGTGGATGGTAATCTAGCATTTCAGAACACACCTATTTGAATGTAATTACTGTTCCTAAGCATAACAGAGTATAAAGCAGATGTCAAATCCCTGATTTTCTTCTCAGCTAAAGCAGGGGGCTTGGCGAATCCTTCAACATGAGTGACATTGGATTTGGGCTAGGTGGAACACAAAAACCATAGGCTGAGTGCCTTGCCTGCAGTTAGTGAATCAGCATGGATGGATGGCCCACATAAGCTCAACGAGTGGGTTAATAATTTAAATATAATATTCCTTCATTTTTTTGCCGTCAGGAGAACCTTCCATGAAAGTATGGATGTCCTTTTTTCCTGCAGTTTGTCTGCTCTTTCCTGTCATTCCTGTGTGTTGGTGGTTTATAAGCTCAGCCAAATTGTTACTCTCATTTAAAATTCACTAGAAGCCAGGGGCCTCCATGAAAGGTAAGTGGATATTGTGTGAGAATGTACCGAACAGTAAGAAATGAACTCTGCTCTGAAGAGGCACAGCTTAGATGAAAGGCAAAGATGAAGCCGTAGCCTCTATACCAGCATGGCAAAGAGAGAAACAAATGAAGTCCTGAAAGGCTGTGGGAGCCTAGGCAGACAAATGCCTTCATGGAGTTGGTTTTAAAGACTCCTGTTTAAAATTCAGCATAATATGAGAAACAGAGAAGTGGGTTCCAAGGCAGTTGGTATATTGATGTGGCAGCAAAACTAGATTGGGACCTGAAAGTAGCACAGCTCTGTTAGCTCTCTAACAGTGCTTGTTGGCTTGGGCACAGGGCCATGCTGATGCAGCTCTATTGCTTCCCATTCCAGGGCTCCATCACTTGGCTCACTAGACGGGGAATCTTGTGTGTTTATGTAGCTTCAGCAACTCTTAAAGTTTGTGTAAGAGGAAAAAAAAGCTCTCAGTTCTTCCAGCCCATCCTAGTGCTGCCACAGTATCCCCTTCATTGTTTCCCTCAGTAGTCCCTTCTGCATGTAATATAATTCTGCTGGAATAATACAAAAGAAGAAATTATTGATACATTAAACAATGTCTTTTGCATAAAAGAAAAATTACTGAACTCTATTCCTGAAGTTCACACTTTTTTCTTCAAATATGTTCAGCTCAGCCTATACTCATGTCTCAACTTGGAATTAGTCCTATTTCATCTGGAGGGAAGCAAAGGCAGTCTCCCTGCAGCTTCTCCCAAGCAGGAGTTTGGCTCATTTCATCACACTGCATGGATGCTCTGGAGGAAGTTCAAAAGAGGTTCACCAGGGTCTCAGTAGTGCCCTTGGTCAAAACTGAAGATAAATACATGAAAAAGCCACAAATCCTGGCAGGATTTATTTAAGACATCTTTTTACTGCACTCTCTGCTTCCTTTGTGTCCTCAAAACCATGGATGTGGTAATCTGCTGACAAAAGCAAGCTTCGCTACTGTCACTGCTTCAGAATCAGTACTGCTGCAGAAGAGCAAGCTGCGTTCCCCCACAGCATCTCTGGACTCCACATGTCCCCCACACACCCCCAACAGCTCAAGCTCTGTTTCCACACACTGTCCCTGGTGGCTGCTAATGATGAGGGAAGGTCACAGCTTTATTGGAAATCACCAGAAGGAATGAGCTTGCTGCATTGACGGATCAGAAAAGTTAATTCTGACCTGAAAAGAAAAGCACCGTGATGGACTGGTGTTGAGTCCTGGTCCTCACTCAGTGAGTTTATTCAAAAGGGGCTTGAGGTACTACTTTTTCTTGAGGTAGGTTCACAGGGGAAATGCAACAATATTCTCAGGAGGCTGAAAAACAAGCTTTACTAGAAAACTACAAAATCATGAATCTGGCAAAATTTAAAACAAACATTCTATCATAACAAGGCATTTCACAGTGCATCAATTTGGAAAACTCTGCCCATCCAACTTTAAATTATCCACATTTCAAGAAAAGGAAATCAGGAGTAGAAAGGAAGAGAAAAATGGGAAAAGAAAGAGAAAAAAAAAGATGTAGCTACTACCTTGGGTCCTAGAGTGGTTTAAGCTGCTATAAAATCCAAGAACAATAGGGATGCAACCACATGCAGCTCAGGGCAAAGGGTTTTATCTGCTCTGGCCTCCTGTGGCCACCCCTCCCCACATGGGGTTTCCAGTCCATCTGCCCACTCTGCGGCTATACTGGAGGCTCCAGGGGTGGGGTGTGGGGCATTGCTTCTGCTGTGCCAGGTGTGCCAGTGACTGATAACCGTTCAGTTGTTTTGAGCCTGTAATCATTTTCTCTGGTCTCTCACACCTGGCTAATCCTTTTTTAAACAGACTTTTTTTCTCTCATGAATTCCCTTTCACAAACAGTGCATTTGTTTACTTGCTGATGAGATTTTTAACCTGAATAAACATTACTCCAACCTTTACTCAATGCAAGGATGTAAATACTAGCAAAAAAATTGTGAATTGCTTGCATTTCCAGAGCTCAAACAGTAACCATTTATAAAGAGAATTGATGACCTTCACCATCTCAAACCTTGCCCTGTTAAGTTATGTGGGAGTAGTATTTTGACATCTGCATGACTGCTTGTCTGAAATAGGAGCGATGTGGAGTCCCTCAGCAGTCCCCAAAGTTTGGGTCCTGGGCTACTATCCAAACTGGCAGTGACTGACACTTTGACAGCCCCAGGAGACTGGCTGTGGCTGCACACGGGCAGAGTTCAGCCCCTGCCTCACTCCTGCTTGCAATTCTCAGAGCTGAGCTGTCTTGGCAAGAAGAGGAATGACTTGCAGGGAAGTGGTGTGAGATGGGGAATCCTGTGCTGAGTAATGCAAAAATGGAGGACTTCCAGGAATACAGCCTCACACATGTAACGTATTTTCAGAATTTATACCACTCTCTCTGCCCAGATGTTTTGTGCTGTGCGCTGTCCTGAAAGAGTATTATACTCTCCATGTATTTATTCTGGTTTTATTTCATGTACCCTGTCTCTGTTTCAGGTTAGGTAGGATAGTTTAAAAATTGGTTTGAAATTGGCTTCTTTGAATTGTTGCAATTATGCAGCACACATGACATCATCCTCAGCTGGACAAAGTTCAGCAGCGTTGTGAGAGGAAATGTTTTCCCTCTTACTTAATTCATCAGTCACACATAGCCAGGAACAACATAGGATATAATTAATAAAAAAATTCTCTTTGCACTCCTACATAGCATTCCCTTAATGATTTCTCCACAACAGACCTCCTGTGTGGCAGTTTGCACGCACACTGCAGTTGCAACAGTTCAGCTACACCTCAAACCTAAGTTGTGCAGAAAAATACTGCTTATTTCATGTGCTTATGGCCTGGATTCAGAAGTCGTATTTCTTCACAGCCAGGAAGATTAAACAAAACTTAAATGGGAACAGTATCCCTGGTACTCCCTGCAGTCACTGAAGACCCACAGAGGGCATGCAGTTTGGAAAGAAAGGGACACTGAAAAATTCAAGAGTGTAATAGAGCAGAAGGCTGGACACAGTTGTGAAGACTGAGAATTTAATATCAAGAGAAAAAATGACAGTATTTTGCCTTAATATCATACAACTTCATTCCAGAAGGAAGAGGATACTCACTGGTACAGGTGAGTATTCTTAGGCATTGGAGTTGGGTTATTATCAAAGGTTAGACCAGAAGGCTGTAAATTTTAGGTGTGTTCTTCCTGCTTCTATCTGCATTTGATAGCAGCATTTTTACAACTTAACACGGGGTGGGGGGGTGGAAAAAAGGATGTTTTACTAATGTGAAAACCCTTGGGGTGAGGTAATGTGTACTCAGAACAGTGAAACACTTTATTAGGTATATAGAGGAAAGCTATGTCTCCAAAGGATTTGCCACAGACACATGTGACTCAACAGTAGGCTGAAATAGGACAGAATTCTTTAGGAAATTTCTACACACTTTTTATGTATTCTCACAACTTTCACTTTTTAAATCTAGTGGAAACGGTAGTATTAAAATCAGAAGAAAGGACAGAGAAGAAAACTAGAAGAAAAGGTAAACAAAATGTATGTCTGTAAAACCTGTAAAGATACCTTTCTTGAAAGATTTTCATCTTGGTGGCTTGGTGGTTTTCATCTTCATGGGTAGAGAGGATCAGTTCAGAAGGAGGCTTGTTTGGACTGAAAAGAATGTATGATCATGCCCTTGGTGTTTTTATGCACTTGAAACCTGTTCGCACATGGAAACCCTTAACTGATGGTGCTTCAGATGGAGTTTGGCTACATATCCAGTGGGTATGAACTGTCCACTGCTAATCCATGTGCTTTCTGTTGCCCTGATACTATTTTACAGCAGGGTTGCTTTGGCCATGCTGAGGTTTAGTTAGTGGAACAAGCTTCCTTCAATATTTAGGAGAAGCTGCAACTTCAAATAAGCATTCACCTGCTGTTCCCTAACTGATGATCTATTTCTTTTAAAGTTGATCAGGTTTAAATCAGCACTGGAAGCCTGTAGGTGGACATCTTGATATACTTCAGCATTTCATAGATAGATCAATTAAATAACCGCATAATAAAAAGAGAAAAAGGATGTAGTAAATATAGGTAATTAAATTATTCAGAAATCTTAACTCTTGTTGAGTCAATATTTAGCCAGATTTCTCTGTGTTCAGGCCTACTGCAGCACCAAACCCTTCAGGTAAAGACTGAAAGTAGCTTGTAATAAAACTTTGGAAAAGTTAGTTGAAAGTGTTAGGCTTGCACCCCATGCAGTGACATTGAGAGAGTTGTCCAGGGTGCAAAAAAGGGATTGGCTTGGCCCATGTTTTCTCAATCCAGACTTCATCATTCAGACCCAAGATCTGGAAGTCCAAACAGCATAAACTCACTTGTCAGCAGGAGGATTAGCTCCCAAGGTTGAATTCATTTGGAGACCTATGTGAGAAGTCATCTTGATAAAAGCCATAATAATAAATCATATTATTTTGTGATAACATTTTGAATCATTATTCAGAGAGCCAACCCTGTAGGGGCTTTTTGTGTTTAAAGCCTTTTAAATGTTTTTAGCTAATCTTTCTTTTTAAAAAGAGCCCTGTTCTCTGTTCTGCTGTGTGTTTTATGTTTGATCAATGCTTTCTTTGTGCCTGAAAAGTGGAAAGTGTATTTTTCTTTGTCATTTTATTATTTTAATCTGTTACATGGTTAGAATTTAATACCAAAGGGCAGCATGTCATAAGATTTTATATTTAAAGTGACACTGCTCTTTGGTTTTTTTTCCCTAAGTTAATTTATTTCTGGTGAAAAGCAGCAGCAACAGAGATTACAAGTGAAGCCTTACCCATTTTACCCCTTTTATTAGTAAGATCTAGAAGAATAATTGAAAATGCAGGCAACAGGGCTCTCAACTCATCTAAACTGACATCCATTATTTCCAGCAGAAGAGAATGCAGTGAACAATGGATTGGGAAAGGAATTTCCAGAACCTTGCTTAACATTCATGAAAGAATGTTAAATTTAGGTGCTCATGTTGTACAAGCGAATGGTGGCTTTCTTTTTTTACATTGTGTGCCCTCCATTTTGCTTTCTTCCCAGGAAAGACTTCCTGGAAGAGCAGAGGTCATGCCATAAGTGCATTTAAGAGAACTGAAGGATAAGTACCAGTGAGGTAGACTGAAAAAAGAGGCCTGCAGAACTTACCCAACATACCAACATACCAAAAACTTCCTTAGCTAACTTAGGTAAGTTTCTAGCAGGGTCCTCAGGGTAGTTTCTTGCCCATGTGCAGCTTAACACTGTGGGAAATGACCTCACAGGAGTAGACAATGACTGATAAAAGTGTATAAACGATACAAGAATTTCATAGAATCATAGAATATCCTGAGTTGGAAGGGGGCCACAAGGATCATGGAGTCCAACTCCTGGCCCTGAACAGGACCAGAATCACACCATGTGCCTGAGAGCATTGTCCAAATGGTTTTGAACTCTGTCAGGCTTGGTGCTGTGACCACTTCCCTGGGGATCCTGTTCCAGTACCCAGCCACCCTCTGGGGAAAGAGCTTTTTCTTGATATCCAACCTAAAACTCTCCCATCTCAGCTTCAGGCCATTGCCTCAGGCCCTACCACTGGTCACCACCAGAGAAGAGTGAAGAGATCAGTGTCTGCCCCTCCTTTTCCCCTCACAAGGAAGTTGTAATTGTGATGAAGTCTCCCCTCAGTCTCCTCCAGGGTGGACAGAACAAGTGACCTCAGCTGCTCCTCAAGTGGCTTCCCCTCAGGGCCCTTTCCATCTTTGTTGCCCTCCTTTGGACACTATCTAATAGCTTAATGTCTTTTTTGCATTGTGGTGCCCAAAACTGCACACAGGACTGGAGGTGAGACCACATCAGCTCACGGCAGAGCAGGACAATCATTAAAACTACAGAAAGATGTGAATAGCTTGGTAAGCTGAAAGCTGGCCAATACATGCCTCAGCATGGCCAAACCTAAATGTATGTGTGTATGGGTTAAAGAAGATTATAGAGCTATGCCTACAGAGTAGTGTAGCCTGACCTGGACACCAATGGCAGTAGAAGGAGCAGGACAGGCCCCTGGAAGTTAACCAGGAAGGCAAACTTCCCTGGGATGGGTTGACTAAAAAGGCTGCTCTAATTCTTGGGCTTGTTACCGGGATAGGAGATGAGCTTATTATTTTGCTGTCAGTGATACACTTGCTGCAGAAGAACAGTCCACAGTCCAGAAAGGGTGACACTCATGGCTTCAGGAACAATTAAAAGATTGAAAAATTTCTTGATTCTGAAAATATTTAATTTCATCATTTTAGTGTTTTGTTTCTTTTACAGTGGTAATACTTAACCATTGGAAGAGCACTCTATTATTTGTAAATTCTACATCTGTAGAAAATTTTTAAATCAAATCTAGATGTTTCGCCTTTAAAACACTGCTCTACTTCAAAGGGGAATTAATTAAAGAAATCATTACTACAATTTGTACAGCTCAAACAAGTGGCAGCAATGCCCATACTGTGGCTCTGCAATTAAAGGAGATGCTGATTTTGCTCGAAGTTAAAGAAGTGCTGAAAAGGTAAGAGAATGCAAGTGGAATTGAAAAGAGGCAGAACATATATAAGTTTAAATGGAAATTTTTCTTTTACCACTAGATTTAAAATTAGCTAATTAAGCTTCTTTATTCTTAACTGCTAGATTATTAACATATTTCTCTTTTAGCTAATATTTAGCCAACCTGTTCATGTGAATTTTTCATTCTTTTGTCTAGATACCCTGTTAAATTGATCCCTGGCCTCTGGTGATTTTTGTTCTCCCTCTTGAAATATTTTTCAGTAACTTTCCAGTATTGAAATTCCCAGAAACTAATGAAACATTCCATGCACATCTCTGTTCAATGGCATAATGCCTCCAGTTATGCAAACTAAAATTGCTCAGTTGATGGCTCTAATTAGCTGTTAAACAGTCCACTTCAGTTCTTTTTGTAATTTTCATGTTCTACTCCTGCTGTTTCTTACACCCTCAGTTTTCACTAAAATATGTACTGTTATCCACTTATTCCTGAATAACTGTATACAGTCTTTAATCAAATTGACATCATGCACCAAAACTGCATCCATTTTAATTGAACTAATCCAACCATTAACCATTTGCTGAAGAATACATTTCTGCCCACCCAGCCCAAATCTAGTGGTTGCTTGGCACTGTTTGATATAATGAAGAACAGCAAAACTAAAAGCAAGCTTCCAAAATTCTCATGTAATTCCTGAACTGCTCCAGGACAAGTTCAGTGACAGGTTTGCTGCTATCTTAAGTCAGAGTGAGATGATTCCTTCTTGTACAAGATAAAGAAACTTTGTGTACAGGATTTGAGACATTTCCCCCTCACAGCAAACAAACAGAAATCGTGCAGTAGGAAATAGCCTAAGTCTTAGGAGGGGCAGCTGAGGGAACTGGGACTGCTTTGCTAGGAGAAAAGGCTGAGGGGAAGCCTTCTAACTCTCTACTACTACCTGAAAGGGGGTTGTAGTAAGCTGAGTGTTAGTCTCCTTTGCCAAGTGGCAAGTGAGTTATAGGATGAGGGGAAATGACCTCAATGTTATGCTGGGGAGGTTTAAATTGGATATTAGGAGAAAAATCTTCACAAAAATGGTGATCAAGCAAGCTGTCCAGGGAAGTAGTTGAGTCACCATCCCTGGAAATATTTAAAAGATATGTAGACGTGGCACTGTGGGTTTTGTTGTGGAGTTGGCAATGGTGGGTTTATAGTTGGACTTGATCATCTTAAGTATCTTTTCCAACTTAGTGATTCTATGATCCCATGTTCTATCATTCTGTGATTCCATGTTCTCTGATTCTGGGAAGTGAACTATTTGTGGCAAATTTTTTGTACTCTGAACACCAGTTCATTCCATACAGAACTACATTCTATACAGAACTACATTGCCTGCCTCTCATAAAATCATCTGCCACAGCTGTTCAATCACAGATTTACACTGCAAGGCAGAAAAGCATATCAGCACATTTAGATACACAATTTGTTTAGCAGCTGTCAATGGAAATGGCATGTACACATGTAAAATTAAGTGCCTGAATTTCTGGATCAGAGCCTAAAGAACAACATACAGAAAAGCCTCTCCTCCACGACTATGCTTTTACTTGATATACAGTAACTTAATACAGGCACCTGGCCACCCAGGGATGTCAAGGCCAATGGTACATATTGAAAGAAGAGTTCCTTACTGTTTGCTCATCTTACTTGTAAAGGATCTTTAAAAATCTTTAAAATATGTGTCTGACAGAGTTTGAAATACTTATGGCTTTCAATCTGAAAAATGAGCAGGAGGACTGCCTGACCTCCAACCACCCTGCTTTCTCAGGAATTCTGCTGGGGTAAAAGATGCTTATTCAGCTCCTGGGGAAAGTTGGCCAGCTGAGAGCAGGATCCTCTACCCGAATATGAAGGCATCTTAAGCATCCAGCAAAAAGAGACTTAAGGATTGCATCCCTATGGTAATAGACACCATCATTAAGAAAAAGCTGGGGAAAAGCTGCTGCCATCCAATTTTCCTCAGCTGGTTTCTTCTGGACTCAGAACAGCTGACACCAGGTGCTGGGGCAAGTCCTATGTCCCTTGCTCTGCATACTCTAGAGTAACACTGATCCTGATGCCTTAGGATTTTGGCTTTTATATTTTTCAGATCCTGTACTGCTTTACTGTGTAACTCTAAAACTCCATATAGCCTGTTAGCTACTGTTCTCCTGTTCTGGTCAGACATAACAAATCCTCTCTAGGCCTGGATTCAAGGGCACCTTAATGTCTCAGGTCCTGAAATATGTAAACTAAGCCTCTGAAAGGAGGGAACAAACTTTGGGTAATGACTTCATTACCTGAAATTGTAATTGGATAATTAACCCTGATATGCTAATGGAGCAAACTTATAAAAGTATGAAAACCTCTGACACAGTCGTCTGTTGTCGTCCATTTTGGGTGTAGCCTCTCTGAGAGTTTTAACTGCCCAAAGTGTACCTTGAAGGCCCTTCAATAAACACCCACTTTTATCCTCTTAATTCTGTGTAGCCTCTGTTTTCAGGTAGCCCCATTGAAGCATCAACCCATCATTTTAAATGTCTTTATTTCGGATCTAAGAGATTACAGATACAGGCTAGGAAGATAATGCAAATCCTTGTGGGGATCTATTTGAGATCAGGACTAAGCTCAAAGCACTGATGAGCCAAAGCATTTTATCTTGTTTTCTTCCTTGCAAAGAGTCTTTCAGAACCTGTACCTTGTAAGGGAGAGATGCTTTAGATTCAAATTTACTGAAACCAGGACAGGAGGTAATGTTGTGACCTGCTTGGAGATCTTACCTCTTTCCCATTGACCCCGACTTGTTTCCAATCTTTACTTTAAATAAATTCCAGAAAATTGCTGGCAGTTATGCCTGAATAAAGACTAAGAGATGTGTATGTGTATGCAGATCCTTTTTTCTGCTCTGCCTTTCCAGCATTCTTCAAGCCTGTGCAGACTGACTGAGATTTTTAAAGGAGAAGGACTGATTGCTTTATGCCACATCTCTTTATAATCCTTAATTTAAGGTTTCATCACAGGAACTAATTTTTTAACCTGACAATGAAAATAGATAAATAAAGCTGTTATTTAATGAACACCTGGCAAGCACCTGGTGAAAGATGATGTACCAAAAATACCTACTTATTCAATTAAATGAAGGAAAGGAACATATTCTCCTGGTATAGTATAATACTTCCCAAGATCTACTTCTATCCAAATGTTTGTACAGAGTAAATTACACACCCTGATAATAGACCCTACTTTCCAGCTTCCACAAAAAATAGTTCATCTCATTCTTTCTGTGCAAGTAATCTTAAGGGGATTGCGTCATTTCCCAACATTTTATCATCTTTAACATATCCTGAAAATATTTCTCCGTACTTTTTTTTTCCTAATCAGGGATGTGTTTCTGCTGAGAATTATGAACTCTCCTGCTGAGAGTGTGAGCATACACGATGGTGCTAAGCAACTGAACACATGCAGAAATGGTCAAGACAGCGTGTAATTGGAAGTGCGTGCATCACTGACAAGATTTTGCTGCGAGGTACTGTTCTGTAGTTTTTCCTGGCACTTAAAATATCCAGTTATAATAATAAGCTTTTTATAATATGAAATCATTCAATTGTTCCTAAAATTTACTGGGAAAGCTTTAGGCTGCAGCTAATGAGTTGCTTCTGGCCCAAAAACCACATTTTTAAATTAGCTGACTGAACTAAGATATTCACATTGTTTAGTCTGATTTTTTGCACTGGCTATTTACTGCAAGAAGCAAAATGTTCTCTTGAATCCAACAACACCTCCATGCCCTGCTCCTTGCTGTTACCAAGCCTAGCTGTGAAGAGGTTGATTATGTTCCTCTTTAAACCAGTTCTGTGCCTACAGAGTTCTGAATTTTTTCATTTGTGGACATAAGTGTGTAGCCTTTCCCTGGATTGCTCCCTGTTCCATCCTGTGCACCCTGAGGAGGGTTTGAAGTGATTTATGTGCCCTAGCAGCCCACAGTAGGGAGGCAGAGAGCATTCACACCTAGAAAAAAGCATTAGCTGTACATACTCATGCAAGAGTCAGCTGTCAGCTAACTTCACTGTCTTTCACTTAGAAGAGAAGTGAGCTGTGGAGTTAAGAACCTTTTGCAGATTATGATCTGCCTCCAGGCACAGAGCCTACCAATTCAAGACCCTATGCAAATCAAGCATTTCAGTGAGTCTCAGCAGCCTCAGAGAGACATAGGGCAGGGAATCAACATTTCAGTGATGTCATTTGTACCCACGATGCACAGTGGGCATAAAACCAGAGACTTCTGAAAACCTCTGTACACAAATGTGGCAAGAGTCACTGGTATCATGTGTGCTTGACATGCAGCACGCAGAGTCCATGGGCATTGTGGAGGATGTGATATTTCAAATATCCTATTCAGATTCTCTAATTAGCCATTTTCATAATGAAACTCTGTCCAATATGTCCATTTTCATTACAAATCTCCATGAAATAGGCATTCCCCCCTTTTCTTGCCCTCTTAGGAGGATGATCAATTATGGTGCAATTGAGTGAATGTTGCATTTCTGCATATTTTGGTCAAAGTCATAAACCAAATCAATTATTCAAAATTGCTCTGAGCAGAACCTAATTTTATTACCTACTTGTCAAGTACATTAATCAGATGTAATTTTTTTTTCTAACCTATCTTCCTCTCTGGTGAGTCTTTTGCAATTATCCCTGCTTTAAGGAGTTCATTTCTGTACCAAAGAGGGGTTATGTGTGCTCATGACTAATGTGTTTCTGTTAGCAAAGAAGAATCATCTTATTTTGGTCCATTATTCAAATTTCACATATAAATTCCTTAGTTTTGAGCTTACTGTGTACAGAAATGACACATGGCATTTTACAGTGCAAAGGGCTTGTGCTGTTATGCACAGCTATGCTGGATTTCTTTCCTTCTATTTTTTAGCACTCAGGAAGGCAGAAGCATTTCAAAAGCAGAAAACTGCAATGGACTCTGCATTTTATTTCCATTTCATTTCAAATAAAGTTGCAATGCATCACTCAAACAAGATATTTACACATATATTAAAAAAAAGCCCATAAATCATGTTTTTCTCCCAACTATGCTAATTTCCTAAGACTCTTTATATCAAGGGAAACAAACCCATTGTCCCTCTTAGGGGTGCATGACATACGAAACTTGTAAAGAGATAACATAAGCTTGTAATGCAAGGTCTTTTGGAAAACCACTCTAATTCCAGTCAGCAGTGGCTGTAAACTGTTTTCATCTAATAACCACTGAACTGAGAAATGGTCTCTATGTCCCTGTTTCCTTATTCCTCTCCTAGGGTTTCTGATAGGCAAGCTTTTACTTCAGAGATTGACACAATTGACAGAAAAGACAAGGTTTTGACTAAGCCCAGTGGAGACTTATGCAATATCTCCAGATTAACAGCAAAACTCCTCAGATGAGTATCTCAGTTGCAGAATCCTTATCCTGGGATTACTATCATGTGTCTCAGTCTTTGCCATCTTCTGAAAAAGTAGGATATTTAGAACTAAAAATGGTAGGCTATTTCACAGTCCTGGGTGAATAATAGACAAAAAGAAATCTGCATTTCCATGAATGTTCTCTAATCACCACTTTACCATATTCCTGTGAAAGTTGCACTGATGCACTGTGAGAATGGGTCAGGCAAATCACACAGTAAGGAGTTGTGCTGCTGATGATTAGAGCGAGCAAAGCCAAACACTGCATTCCTGTCATCTCTCAGTAGCACCTCTGAGAGCCACTTGAAAGAAGGGAACAGCCTGTAGCTGTGAGGAGCAGACAGCCTGGCACTTGGCACCAGCCCTCCAGCTGACAGGATCTGTAATATTGCACGGGAAGCCCAGTTTCTCACAAGCAGTCCTAGGTTGGGCTGTGTGGAGGAGCTGAGCAAACTCACATGCAGAGAAACCCATGCTGTGGTTGACAGGCTGCTGTCAGTGCTTAGGCTGGCTCGGGTTCCTCTCCACCACACAGAGCAAGCCTGCAGAGCACAGTGCTGTGCAGCAGATAGAAGTATCAAACACCAAAATTCCTGGATATCTGGGGGTTTGAGTTCCATCTGATTCACAGCAGAGCTTTTCTTTCAGGTAGTATCACATGCCATAGTACTGCAGTTAGAAATTCCCAAGCTCCAGATAACAGGCAGCTTTGGATGCAGATTAGCTTTTGAGAAAGAAATGCAGTGACTGACCAAATCATGTGAGTCAGCAGTGCAGGAGAGGAAGGGAGCATTGCCAGTATCATCCAGTATGGCGAGACATGCCCAATAAAGCTGTTACACTGCCTTCTCCCTTTCTCACCTTCTCTTCCTTATGTTGACTCTTCAGGTCCTTAAGGCTTCCTGCAGGTGATATGACACAACACAGCACCTCAGAAGTGGCAGCTCACCACCAGGTAGAGTGTCTGTGTGAGAAGAGGAGGGCAGGAGCAGACTGTGAAGTTGTTTGGGGAAATGCTGAAAATGCTCGTTCACAAAAAGGGTTGTGCTTACGAAGTAGCATAATGAACAGAGATGGATGCCTGACTTTCACAAATGTGTACTGTGGTTTACTGCGATGTTGTCTATCACAGTAAATGACTTTCAGGGTTGTTTTGCTGCTGATGAAATCTTGTGAGACTAACCCCAGTAAAAAGAATCCTCCTTAGAAAAACAGCTGCCACCAAATCACAGCAAATGTTCCCATCTGGTTTTAGTAAACCTCAAGACTTTAAACTGTCCTTTATCAAATGTAGCTTATGGTGTGGTGCTTCAAGTGTAGCATCAACACTGGGGGACTATCATTTGCCCTGAAAAGGTTTGTGCAGGGGTAAAACAATAGGAGCCATTCAGGGATAGGTCTTCCTTTCCATCACATTCCCATACACAGTCAAGGCACAGCCATGCTTGGATCAAGGCAAGGAATGAAGTTTATCCTGACGCTAGCCAAGGTATAGCTGAAAAAGCATTTCAACTTTAGTTAAAAATACATCTTTATTTAATATAAAATGATTATATTCACAATTGTCTGACTATGTAGTCACAAAAGAGGAATCAGAACTGAAATTATAACCTGGGGGGGGAAAAAACTTACCTCTCTTGAATTACTAAAGGACAAACTGAGTCGCTAATCTGATACATACAATTTTAGTAAAATAGAAAATACTGCAAGTCAAAAAATTGACATTTTGTGTGCTCACTGCCTTCCATAAAGCTGTACAATTACATTTACATCAGATAATGCTTCACATCCTCTCTTTGGTAGAGACTGGAAGTCCATACCAAATGAAATTCATATATCTGAACATCCAACATTTCAAATGTGGAGTGAAAAATACAATTTCCTTATCCCCACCTGATCTACTTGTTTAGCTTTCTTTCTTTTGCTGTTATTTTTCTTTCATCTGTCTTAAGTCATAGTCTCTGGTATGAATGGTTCCTGCTAAATTCATTGGCTTTGTGTTACCTCCTCTCTTAATAGTGTTTTCCAGTTCAGCTTTCCTGATACCCACCTACATGTATAAGGATTTAAATGTACTTTACAGCCTATCAGCTAAATCCCAGATGATAGAAATCTTTCATCCTAGAATGGCTTCTCATTATTTGATTTGTATCCCAGCACATGACCCAGAAGGAAAGGTGCTGGTGGCCGTGGGTGGGTGGGCAGGCAATCCATGCACTTTCTGTTCACATCCATCTCTGCTGCAAAGCTGCTGCTTTACAGCAAAAAATAGTAACTCTCCTGAACATGCATTTAGCTGCTGTGATTCTCAATGCCTTCCTCATACATAAGCCATGCTGCTTCTTCATGTTTCCTCTCCCCTTCCCTTCTTTCGTTCTATTAAAATAAATTATTTGTCCTTTTGTGCACAAACATGATTTAGCACGTCCATTTCTTGTGCAGGGGATGCTACCAGGTAAAAACATGTCAGAAATTTTTAAGGCCAGGAACTGACAGAATATCCTCCTCTAAGTATATGCCACTGTCTGAGCATCCATGCTGAAATCTGCACCTGTGATGGAGCTTAGGCTCCAGGTGATCCATCTTTCTTACACAATTCTTGGATGATCTGACAGACATTTTCCAATAAATAGTACAAGTAACACAGGCAGAGTTGCTTGATTTTCATTCAATTGAAATTAATTTAATAGAAGAAAAAATTATTCCATTGTGTTCCATGTCCACGTATGTGGAAAACCACAAAATTATTTTTGTCTCCACCTATTTTTCTATAAATTTCTCTACCAAAAGCCCTTACTAAACAATCACTGGAGCCAGCTGACAGTGGGTCCATGAACCACCTCTCACTATTTTTCAAAATATGATGGTGTTTCAACACCACCTAATTTTCACTTAAAACCTTGGCAGGCCAATTTCTCTTTCCATCCACCCAAAGTAGAGGGCTGAATTTTGCTTCCAAAGGGGTCTTGGAAACAGAAATGTTATCACTGGCTGAAGTCTGGGGAACTGCAAAACTGGGGTTCACTTCACATTTTATGAACAACACACGTACACAGAAACTTTACTGAGACAAACTGTACCTGACTAAGCTATTAATGAATGCTGTAGAAATCTGAACGTGAGTTTCAAGAGATAATGTTTCTGGTACCTTGTAAATGTGTCCCAGTAAGCTGTTTGCTGAGACCTGATTCTTCAGAGAACAAAGAATCCATATATGTGTTGCTGTGGTCAGCTTGCCTCTGATATTGTGTAGTTACATGGATATTTCTGTTGTGATTGGAAGTGCTGCTGTCAAACCAGTGGATTAATGGCAGTGCTACCTCAGCACCAGTTATTGATGGTTTAGCTGACAGCCACCTGCCACGTTTTCATACTGATGCTGAAAAACGAGCCTTGGAGTTACGTAATAGTTACTGCTCCTTTGAAGTGCACTGTTATGACTTAGAGCACACCAGCAAGTGGCAGGGGGTGGGGAAGAGGAAGAGATGAAGTGAAAACCTCATCTAAAGAGAGAGGCTAGATTTTTCTTGAAATGCATCACACTGAATTCCATGGTTGAACTGGCAAATGCCAGAGTCCCAAATAGTCACAGCCTGGTAAATAGTAAGCAACCCATAAACATGAGGCCTGGGAACCAGGGAAATGAAAACCAAAAAAGGATATCTATTGCAGGAGGGAAAGAATATGGTTTTTGGAGAGTTTTGGCTCTATTATTATGAGATGTTGTTTATCTGCTGCAAAATAGATCTGGTTGGTGAGAGCTGCTGTTGTGCCATTGCACTGCAATTGGCTCATCTCAAGTGGAAAGGGTGAGGAGAACAGCTCACAGCACAGAAATCTAGCCCGCAGATAACTGGGATGTCTGTTGGGTTGTGTGAAGCTGGGAAAAAGCTGTGGAGAGTAAACCTTGGGAGATGTAGTCCATAAAAATCAAAAAGCCACTAGTACTGTCTGTGGAGAGGCTAAAGGGCAGTGCAGTGCAGATTCAGGCTTCTGGGGACAGGGTGATCCACTTTTCAAGAGTTCTAGAGCAGAGGGCCTACAGGAGAAATCTGTGACCTCTTAAAATAAAAGGAGAAAGTAGCTAGATCTGGCTAAGGAGGTTGCCAGAAAATTTGAGAGGGCTTTTTTCAGTAGATTATCTGAATTGTGTTCTGGGATGAGTGAATTCTTGTTACCCTAGCATATCCTTTTCTTCTGGGAAGACAGCAAGAAGGGGTATATGCCTTGCTGAGCTCCCAGCCTAATTGAAAAAGAGTTATTTAAAAGGTCTATGTTTTATTCTTTACCTCCATGTAAATATATCTTTTGTCTCTCCTCAAACTAGCCAGATCTCCCCTCTATGGCAAATCTCATTCCTCTTCATCTTACTCTTAATTTTTTCTCTTGGAGTCAATTCAGTCTTCTACTTTTGCTGTCCTACCAATTCTATTTTTTTTTCCCTATTTAAAGAGGGGCATTTTTAATCTTTTGTTTCTCTTTTTGATTCCTGAAAAATGTCTTTCTGATATTCTGACACACCCAGTGAAAGTGAGGGTGAGCTGGCAGGGGCAGAAAGCTGGGACTGCATTGATCATGTTCCTGGTCTCAAGACCTATTGCAAGATCAAGATAGCTGCTTCACTCCTGCCTTCCCACCAGGTTCCAGAGAGGGAGGGGAGGGGAGGGGGAGACTTCCAACACTGAGTAGTTCTGCTGTGGGCTGTAGGTAGGGGCTGGTAGAGAAGGATGTTGGAATGCCAATACACTAACACCTAGAAATCAAATCCATGATTTACATATGCCATCTCATAAAACTTCATTTGCCAACTAGCCCAGAACGGAGCAGCTAAGCCAGTACTTGAAAACAAAGAAAATATGTATAGAATATCTGAAACTTTCTGGTAGCCTCAGTATCAATTGGAAAGTGTTAAGATTTGAGACAGCTATGTTATTAAATGAAAGCTGTCAACCTTGACCTTGATTAACATTTGACCTTGATTAACATTAATGGCCTTGGACTGCTCTGCTTCCTCTTTCTAGAACAGTCTGCAGTTAAAACTCTGTAAACTAATAACAAAGTTGAGACTTGAGCCTGCTTTTGTGTAAATTGGGAAAGGAAATGAAAGCCGTTACTCAGTTACAGTTTTGAGATTAACAAAGCCTGTCTGTTGTCAAAAGAAGACTGGAAAGGTTGAGGAAAACATTTTTCTATTCGTTAAATTGTTTTACTGGACACTTCAGGGAGCCATTGAGTACTCACATTAGGAACAAACAGAGTCTACTTAAAAAGCCTTGGACTAAAACTCTTCCTGCTATAACAACAGGAAACAAAAATCATCAAAAATCATTCTGCAAAGTGTACTAACAACAGAAGCAGCTTTCAGTATAATCAGTATAACAATACCTAGGAACTGTTCTGTAGATACACCAAGAAGAACTTCTACTCTCTACACATAGACCACAGCCAGTAGAGTGAGGAAGCACACCCTAAAACCAGTACATTATATCTGCAATTTTTACTGCAAAAACATGTTCTGTCTAGGAAGTAAAACCATACTTCTTTCACTGAAACTAACATCAAAAGCATGTGACCTGCCTATAACAGTAAAACAATAAATCATAGGAAAACAATATTTCATAATATAGCATCAGGCAGTCCAGCCTGTGGCACATCCATTTGTACAAAAGGGCTGTGATACTTTTTTTTGTATGAAAACAGAAAATGTCCTTTTACAGATAGACATCTGTACATAGGAGTAACAATGTAATGCAGCTTTCTCATTCAACCATGTCACTAAGCAAAGCTTGTTTGTAATTTAAAGCTGGGTTAGTCTTTCACAAAACTAAAAAGTACCTTTTGTTGTCTAAGGTTAAGTGTATGAGGGCATCATGGGAAATAGAGAGAGCAAGTGGAGCAATAGTATCAGAAGAGAACAGCTTGAAGATATGCTATTCACATGCATAGGGCCTGAGATGGTAACTGCACCTACCTGACTCCCAAATCCATCCTGAATGCTTTCAGGTAACTCCAAGACTTGTAAGATAACCCACATCCACTACCACTCATCTTTGCTTTCAGTATACCAGGAAAATTTTCCTTTCTTCTCTTCCCCCTTCCCCCACGTTAATCATCATATGCCAGGTGATGACAGGGAAGAAGCACACAGTTAATCAGAACCAATAGGAGCAGATACTTGCACTAATAATACTGGCTTTCTAATTGTGTACTATTTATCTGCACCATTTTTAGTTGCAAAATGCATGTACACAGAAACAATAATAGAAATGTAACAGCATGGATTAGTCTAATGATACAGAATTCTTCCCTAAGGGATGATATTCCTCCATATCAGCTTGTAAGAAAAGCAACATTTCAGTGCACAAGCATATAGCTGACCTAAATATAGACAACTATTTGTGCATATTTGCAAGAGACTCCCTGAAAAGCCACAGCATGTATTCAAAATAGGACTGTTATTCTACAAGCCAAGGACTTATATTTGACTCTTCAAAGCTATATTGGTGGTTAATTCCCATTGAGATTAAGAGTGAAGCTTCCTTTGCATGTCTGAGTGTATTGATAGGAGCACAGTCAACAAAGCTATAAACAGAGACCAGTTTTAAAAATTGTGGTTTTGCAACAGGCTATGGTTTTTATCATAAGAATTACACAGATGAAACTGAAAGTAAAAGCTAAATTCTGCTCTTTTAAATGTAGAGAAAAACCTTTTTCCACCATGTAGACAGAGACAAGTGTGAATATTACTAGAGAGAGTATGGATAGAGTTGCTTGGAGAAGCTGGTTCTTGAGTGGCTTTGCTGCCATGGCTCCTGATGATGGTCTGCTAGGCTTTGAACTGTTCTTCATTGTTTCTGTCATACCCTGAGTGCTGGGTGCAGTTCCAGGCTCCCCAGATATGGAATTACTGCAGTGAACTTACTGGACAGAACAGGGCCACAGGGATGAGTAAGGAACTGGAGTATCTTCGATACATGAAAAAGTTAAGTGGGCTAAGACACTTCAGCTTGCAAAACAGAAAGTTCAGGGGGTCCTTTCTATTGTCTCTAAACACCTGGGCTGTAAGGGATTGAAAACAAGAAAGTCTGCTCTGCTCAGCACTGGTGAGACCATACCTTGAATCCCGTATTCAGTTCTGGGCCCCTCACTACAGGAAGGACATTGAGGTGCTGGAGCGTGTCCAGAGAAGGGCAACAGAGCTGGGGAAGGGTCTGGAGCACAAGTCCTGTGAGAAGTGGCTGAGAGAGAGGGGATTGTCTAGCCTGGAGAAAAGGAGGCTCAGGGGAGACCTTATCACTCTCCACAACTGCCTGAAAGGAGATTGTAACAAGGTGGGAGCTGGCCTCCCATCTAACAAGTGACAGGACCAGCAGAAATGGCCCCAAGTTACACCAAGGGAGGTTTAGATTGGAAATTAGTTAAATGTCTTCATCTGAAGGGTGGTCAGGCATTGGAACAGGCCACTCTGTAATCACCATCCCTGGCAATGTTCAAAAAAATGTAGATATGTCACTTGGGCACGCAGCTTAGTGGTGAACATGGCGGTGCTGGGTTAAAAGTTGGACTCGAGGACCTTAGAGATCCTTCCCAACATAAACAGTGCTGTGGTTCTATACATAATAGTTCAATAATAGTTCAATACTATTTTTGTGCAGTTCTGGAGAGCAATGGACTTCTGTTCAGGTATTGTAATTATCTGAATCTGATCCTGTGAGCCCTCAACTGTTTCTAGTGCAAAATCTGTTGTTGAAGGGCAAGCAGCAAATCAGGGTTTCCTACAATGCAGCTATTGGTTGAAGATGTAATCCATTAAAGCAGCACAGAGATGCAATCGTGCAGCAAGCTATTTTAAAAACTTTAATGAACCATTTAAAATAAACTCATTGCAAGGTAATTTAACAACACCACTTTTACAATTAAATATACTATTTTAGCATGCAAATACAGCACATTAATCCCATGTCAGGATAGAAAATGAAGTGAAACTGAAGGGATTCTGATACATGAAAGTCATCTCAGTAATTTCTCATCAGTTCATGGTGCTCTTAAGCAGCATAATGAAAGAATGAATTGATTTAAACAACATTTTCTTGGAGCAATGGGGTTTGTGGAATTAAATTAACTTGATGGTTTTCTGTAAGAGTAGGCCTGCATGGCATTATATTATTCTTGAAATTAATTTCTTTTCCTCTCCAGAGTTATTTTTGTTTTGTTTTGGGCTTGATATTTTCTTTCTTATTTATTTCCATAACATCCACTAAGGACTTCTATGCTAATTTTCCACATTTTTCACTTCATTATAATAAATAAAAAATGTCTACTCAGATCCTCATTATCAGGTTCCTGAAGACAGGAATCAGCAAGAATTCTTCAGTTTAATTCTTTAAAAGAATGCATTATTTCTTTTTCTTTATTATTATTAAATCCTTCTCCCCTTTTATCTGTTAGGGGAAATGGTGGAAGAGAAGAATATTAACCAGGATTATACCAAGTCAGATTACACAGGGCTGTCACAAGAAAAATGTTCCAACGTAGTGTTTTAATGAAGCAGAACACAGGACCTTTTGATAAATCTCGTTAAGTAATGGTTGAGAGCAGCTGTGGTAAAATTTGCAGTATTTGCAAGAAGAAGTACCTAGGTTAGAGAGGACTCGTGTATTTGCCTAGGCAGGACTTTAGCTCTGTAAGACATCATCAGTTTTTAGGCAGAGAATGTGATGCTCACACTCCTAAGAGCCAGATGACAAACTGTGTCATTTCCATTGCTAGTAGCCAGCTAATGCACCATTTGACACTGTGGCACAGTACTCCCGTAAGGAAGGAACTCCTTCTGGCACAAACAGGAAATATGCAGGTGACTCACAGGGCCTTTCATTACCAAGTGCCTTCCCTTTATTTTATAACTTCAAACCTGTATTGTTTAGAAGGAGGGAGCAGTTGGGCACATCAGTTCTCAGCCCAGAAAAAATTTACATTTGCTTGAACTAGACAGCAAGCAATCTGATAAGAAATGCCAGGATAAGCTTATAAAGACCACGTGTAAATACCTGCTCTGGCTCTTTCTCTTATTGTATAAATAAACAAACTGAAATAGTTGATTGTAACAATGATTGCCAGGTGTTTGGCCTTTCAATGAGACTTGCAGATTTAGTATTTCTAACACTTTGAGAAAAACACATTTGACATTTTGAATGCTAATGTATGTCCTACTTTTAGTGGTTTCCTTAGCTTGATATCAAGAGTTGGTTTCTAATGAGTTTCCTCAAAAATCACAGAAACATAGAAATGTAGCATGATGCTCTCTGAGTTGGAGTAATGAGAATTATTTTCTTTAGCTCACTTCTTTTATCAAGGCTCTCTCATTTTGCGTCACTTTTTTCCCAAGAAAAAGCACAGCATGTGTTTCACTGGTCTCCAGATCCCCGTGCCCTGGGGAGGAGGGTGCTGCCAGACCCAAGGTGGATAAACCTTGTTTGTTCTAGCCTGTGCTGGGCTTTGGGCTCTCACCATCTGCATTTTCCTCATTTGATCAGCTGCCACAACTTCTGAAGTGCCAGCTTTTGTTAGTGCAATTACTATGACAAAAAAAATAAAGCGACCTATCCAGAGCCAGAGAGTTTGACCATCTTGTCACAGTGTTAAAAGCCCAGGAGGGCTCCTAGAGAAGTACTCAGAGACGCAGTTTGCTTCTGTGCTTACCTCTCACAGCTCCCATTTTGCTTGCTTTTTTGGTGCCACATAGACTCCTTGTTCTCCTCCCAACAGCTACAGAAACAGGGTGAGAGACTCAAAATATTTTTCAAGCACAACCTCTTCCTTGTGAGGAAATGAAAATGCCAAGGGGGATATGACAAATTATACATTGATGTACATTAGGTCTTTTTTAGCACAACAAGGCAATTCATTATGTGATGGACACTTTCTTAATATTGTCTGCATTTTTTCTATGTACTATAAATATTAGAGTCCTTTTCAAAATGCCTCCACCACATTGATCAATTTTGCACATCAATAGCCAGCAACCCAGCTGCCTATGTTTCCTCACAGTTCACTTTTTTAGACACTTCATGATTCTGTGAGAAGGGAATAAGAGACTTTTTTCTCTCTGAGCTATGGAAGATGCTCACTTTCCTTACAGACAAGCTTGCTTTGTCAGGAATGGTCTCTAGAATGAATTATCTGAATCACCTAAGTAGCATGTAATAAAGGAACAGATGCTAAAACCTCCCAAACTGCAAACCCCGGGTTCATAGTATCTCATTATAAGCAAACACCTATGAAGAAAAAACCCGATCCTTTTCTCGCTGTATCTTCATGGCAGTATCATATATTTTTAGAATCTATTCAGGTCTTTCTGCAGCCCTGCTTCAAAAGTAATGTGATATTTTTATAGCAACAGTGAAATTTATTTGCAAAGAAAATCATAATTCATTGTCAGTGATTTGGTTTTTTTCCCCTGCAGATTCCAAGCTCACATTTTTTAGCAGGATTTTACTGAAGTACACAAGGTTGATCAGCTCAGACATGGGGTCAGCAGCTCTTCACAAGGTCAGAAGTCAGGGCATTGCTTGCTTTGCACATCAGGGACAATTATGTTTGCATTAAGCTAATTACACAATTTTTCAAGCCATATTCCAGCAACAGATGTAAATTCATGGCCTTCACTAGACACAACATAAGTTGAATCTACGTGTCCAAAGATAGAATATGCCTTGTGATTAGTATGCATCTCATTTCATCAATAAATTCAACAGACCAAGTCTTTCCATACTATTAGGCTTTCGACTTTTGCACAGTTACACCAGAGGTAAATCAGTCCCATTGACAAGATCTAATTCAGATTAAATATTCTGAATGCTGTTCAGCAAAACATTATAAAACCTGAGTGCTAGTGGTGGCGTCACTGACAGTGTAAAGGAACAACCTCATGGAAGAAATGTGTTACAGCCATACCTTGGACCATGGAGATCATTCTTACACAGCTGAAGATACAGTTAATGACCAACTATCACCTGTAGGTACTGGCTAAAGGAGGAGTACCACTGGCACCACTCACGTATTCTGTGGAGATTTTCCACTACATATCCTTGATTCTCTTAGGAGATGAGATTTTTCATAGTCTAGGCTGTTGTATGTGCGAAGTGGATGTCCTCTGCTTGATCCAAGTATAGCAACGTTCATTTTCAAGTGGGTACATTTATCCTAAAATTGAGATTGTGTTAATTGTTAATAACCGTAAATATTAAAAAGCAATATAATTATGTCTTCCACATGAGCAAAACAAAACAAGGAATTCAATCTACTTCCCCTGGACAGGTAGCTGTTCAGCCATCCCCAGGAAAACAGGGCTCCATCATGAGTAACAGTGACTTGGGAAGAAAAACGCAATCACTCCAAATGTCCCTGCTTCTTCCCTCTTCCCTCCTCTTCATATACTGAACATGATGTCTTATGATCTGCAATGTCCCTGTAGATGAGGTCACCTGTCCTGGCTGTGTCTCCTCCCAGCTTAGGGACACCAAGGGATATTTTTTAGTGGTGGTGGACTTGGCAGTGGTAGGCTAATGGTTGGACTCTTTTCTAACCTTAATGATATTACAGTTCTGTGATTCTTACAGGACTGTCCTGATTTCAAAGGCTTCTCAAATATTCTCATACGAAGTTGTTGAGAGAGTTGCATTAAGCCTTTGGGTATTCAGTAGTACAATAAATACAGAGAAATGTAGGATTTTCTGTGCTGGAACAGATCAATGAGCCATTTAATTTGTTATCCTTCCTCCAGCAGCAATCACCATCAAATGCTGCAGAGAAAACCCTCTTCAGAACATGAGCTGACAAAGTTCTGCTCAATCTTTCCTGAGAAATGTAGGGCTGCTAAACAATGAATCAGGCTTCCTTAGAAAATGTTGATGAATATACTGGAATTCATCTGATTATTATTAATATGTAAAGTGCCTCTCAACACTTTTAATGTCACCCCAGTTGATCATATGCTCAATTTTTCATCAATATATTTGTAAACTCTGGGCATCTGTTAGATGCTGTTATTGAGTGATTTCTCTCAGTTTGCCATGGCTTTAGTGTGAGGCACATCCCTTGGTCAAAAGTCTTCATGAGGGGTACACAGCAAAACAGCAACAGGGGATAAAATTATGTGATGCTTTTAGAAACAATAATATTCTCTGCTTTCTCATTTACATGGTTCTACTTTTCTAGCTTGGAGGAAAGTAAAAGAATAGGAAATTACCAGCAAGTTTGTCCAAGAAAAGGGGAGTTCCTTTAGGACATGTCAGATGACAACTACACAGGACACACGTTCTCTGTTTATATTATCTCTAGCTAGCTCTGAGACCTTTGCAAGGTAGAGTTCACCTACCCAGTGGGCTCAGGTGCTCAAGCCATCATTTAGGAGAAATAGTGCCAAAACTCCTTCCCCTTGCTTTCCCAGTGCTGAGCTGCACAAGCAGATGCTAATTTTTCATTGTGGACCAAAGAACAAAATAAATATTCCTTCTTCAAGTGAGGGTAGTGTGGGTGGCTTGAGTTCAGGGCAGCCAGGTAATGGTCAAGGGCTACATACAATGACAAGTGTTTACGCAAATACAAACAACTAAAATCACTTGGCTTCAAAGTCCTTAATTGTGCTTTGAGGTGTGTTAATTGTGTAGTGATAATAATGGCTTATATTTTACTGACAACAAAAATGAAGAGGTAGTCGTCATCTCTAGGTATATGCCAAAGGCTTACCATAATACAATAAATAAGGATGATTCATTGAGACATTTGTGCCATAAAGTAATGACTATTCTGAAGATACTAATGTTGGGATTTTATAAGTACAGTACCTCCTTTCAGGAAACAACTTTGTGACTACTTTTCCCTCACCACCTAGTAATCTTGCAACATTTATTTCTATCTGAGACTGGTTTTAGTAGCAAACAATTACATTAAGAAAAAATACAGCAGTAAATGTTGGCACAAACATTTCACAAAACAGGAAAATGTTCTCATGATAATGATCTAAGCTTGCTGCTTTTCTCCCAATAACCTTTATTACAATTAGTGTTATTTTCTCTTTGCATGGCACAAAGTAGATGCCTCCTAACAGAAGGAAATTATGTTTGGTGGTACCTAGATACTGTGACTCTCTCACAAGGGAGACTGGTTCTGTCTGATTCCCAGTCTCAGCAGTAGTCATAGAAACACAGCACCAAAAGGGGAGTCCATTCTCCCATTTTCATACGCAATCTCAGTATTCAATCCTCATCAAACCTCATTTTAAAAGTGGTTTCATCTAATGAAGTCAATTAGTAGCAGAGATGGATGGACAGATTACAGATATAACTGCAATGCAACCTTTTCTGGTTTTAGTCTTTTCAGTACACAGATTCTTTTTCCCCTTTTCTTTCTTTTTTTTCTTTTTATTTGTTTTTTCCACCTGGGATCCCTAGTACACCTCTGCTTCCCCCCTGTGTTGGGTTCCTTTATGTAGAACAGACTGGTAATGAAGCTCTGAAATCCTTTGAGAGCCTTACAGAAAAAATGCGTGCTTTAGAGGAATACAACCCCCCTGACACCTTTGCAGCCAAACAAAAAGATTATTTTGTCATTAAGTGATTTTTCTCTGTTGTTTTAGCAACAGCAACCATCAATCACATTCCAGGGGTATAGGAGACATTAAGAAAATTGTTTCCTTTTATACCTGTAATTGTGGTCCATTAATGAACAACAAACAGCCTTTTCCATTTTCTTCACAAGCTGTATGAATTTCAGTGACATCAAAAATTACATGGGGAAAACTTGATTTGATTTAAAGAGGATTTGGGTTTAATATTTACAGATTGTCATGGCTGATGTAAAGCAAACTTTTCACCTTCCTGATGCTAAGTCAGACTCACAGCAAAGGACTTCAGGGTCTTGGTATGTAGTCAATTCTGTGATTCTGTAATTCTGTGACAGGCATAGTAAGTCGTATATATTGCTTTTGTTCTTGGACTATTTTGAAAATCTGACTTGCCTCATGATTATTAGTTCTGAGCTTAGGAATGATTTTCGGTCGCACCACTGCCTGTGAGACTGTTTTTTTGACACAGTGGCACTCTCTTGGAAACTCTGTATTTGTATGTTCTATAGAAAACTATTGTGAATGTGTTTTATTAAAACAATTACAAAACCAATTATCTCTAAGCACTTTTAATATGCAGCCTGTTAGTGAGTAGTTGCCCAGAATGATCCCCCGCCGCCCTGTGTGGTGGCCATTATGAAATACGTTTTGTGGCGTCAATCTATTTCCTGAACAAAATACCCAAAATCATTAGAATAATCCCAAGAGAAAGGAAAAATGGGTATTACCTGGAATTTCAGACACACGCAGAAGACAGGACACACATAAGCTTAGACTTCTCTGAAGTACAGTCAGTGGGGTGAGTTCATGGCCCATTAAATGGGAAAATTTCAGACTACTAAAGTACTCATACCATGAAGTACTCATGGGACATGTCTAGACAATTTAATTCTCTAGGATTGCTACACAACAGTTTCCACAAACATATAAATTCAAAAATGAGGAGGGGGAAGCAATAGAAGATGGAAATTAGCACAAAGAATCACGGATGAGATCTCTTACGTAAACGATGTATGAGTGCACATGATGCTCAGGTGCCCCAGAGCACCTCTTAACTTCCCACAGCCTTCGCTCTTCAGGGCTGATCCTTCTCTTCTATGTCTTCAGCAAGGAAATTACTGCTTCCTGGGATTGTGCAGATTTCCTTAGGGTTCTGTTTTATCAGTATCCTGCTAGGAAAGAACTAGATTGGAAAGAGGCTTTTTTTGTTCACAGCACAGACACATACCATTTGTGTGTGTACAGAAGAGAGAAGGCAGAGCAAGTTAGAGTAAAATATTGTCATATAAGTTCCCAAATCCTGAAGGAGTCATTTATCAAAATTTTTATCACACTTTTTCTCAGTCTTGTGTTGGGTTGTGAATTTCCTGATGTAGTCTAGACTAGGCTCTAGACAAAGGCTTGAATTTCCTGAAGCCTCCTTGGTGTTAGTCTGCAAGCAGTGGGTGTACTGGTGTTTCTTGCACCTATTTGAATAAGGTATATCTTGCTTAATCCATTCAAAAAGGAAACAGTCATATTGGCATTTTAAAATATTTTCCAAACCAAAGTGTTTGTCCCCACTGGAAGTCAAAGTCAAACTTCTGTGTATTAGGCAGGGAAGAATGTTCAGCCAAGGGTAGGCTCTGGAATTCCCTAAAGCTGAAAATTAGAAAAGTCCATGTGTTTCCAATGTTTTTATTAATTCCTTTCATTTACATCTTTCTGACCATTCTCTTTATTTTAAAATATAATACACTTGTGTCTGAGAAGACCTATTCATTGTAGACACAGGGAACATGTAATAGTCCTTTCCATGCATATTCCATACAACATATTTCTGCCAGTGAAAACATTGGTCTTTGCACGTCAGTGTAAAATATTTGCATTCTTGTATTCAGCTTCTATTCACCAACACAAATACTTTACAGATTCCTCAGCAGAATAGACAAATAGCTTGGTGTTTCATTAAGCCATTTCTACTATGCCACTGCAACTGCAAACCTCAGAAATTGAGGTGCAACGTCGACACAATGTCTAAGACAAAAAGCTCCTCTAGTTTAAGTTTGCTTACACCCACTCCCCATAACAGCCCATAAATTTTTATTGCTTTTTATATCACAATCTTAATGTTACCAAAGTGAATTCATTAATGTTGTTCATTTTCTTGTTTGCAAGATAAAGCCAATCACCAAACTACTGTTAACCCAATTTATTTGCAAGAGGTGTTTTCCAAGCAAGGAGAAATTACAGCAATTGTTCATCATTAAGTTTTGTTAATAGATGTGTGTTCATTTGTTGTATCTTGTAAACAAGCCACTGCATTATACAGTAAGCATACTGGTAAACTTGGGATGCTGTTTAATGTTCTCATTTTATTCTGTATAATCACAACATTTTCCAAGAAGCCATGACTAATAACCTTCAGGCAAGGCTCTTTGTGAATTTTGAAGAACCAAGAAGCTGAGCTTTGGAGGCAGTCCTGAATATTATAAATCTTCACCTATATCAGACCCTGAGCAAATGCAAAGTGAATAATTGAGGCAACCTAGCTTAGGAAGAGGCTAAAAAAGGATTAGACACATATGAATACTGTAAAAAAAGCTTCTGCAGTTACAGTCAGAAGGATAAAATTACAAGGGCTATCAGCCCACATGCTTCAAAGCTTGAGCCAGGAAGAAATGTTCTCTCATGGGAATTATTTTTATCTATAATGCCATTATGTGCATTATAAAACTCTTGAATTCCTGATGAATCAATTATTGACCACTATTGAGAGACAGAAAACTAACACAGACTAATTGATCTGGTTTTGATATAGAAATTTCAAAATACATGGACTTGAAGAGTAATCAGCCAGCCTTTAATGAAAACTTTCAGACAGGAAGCTAAAAGCACTTTGGAAGGAAAATAAATGTCATCAACCTCATTCTACAGATTAGAAAATGAGACCAAGAAGAGGGAATTGACTTAACCAAAGGCAAAAGTCAAGCTTTGACAAAGCCAAGTGTATCTTGCCATCTTCTGAGTCTTACACGTGCTCATCCTGCTGTGCCTGAACCTGTTACTTGTTTGTTTCAGTTCAGTTTCTCTTCACAAAAATGTCTTAATGTGAGTTCTTCATGAATTGGTTTAAATGGAAGCACTCCGAATCCATTTCACAGAGCTGTCGTCGTGTAAATCATTTGGAGTCATGTTTGAGCTATGAAGAACTATTTAGGGATTGCTGCATGGAAAAGTACACTGTCACCACTGTAGCAGAAAAATTTTACCATTCCTGCAGTGCAGATTATTCTCCCCAGAGCAGACAAATTTCTCCAACTAAAAATTATTTTGTTTCAGAACAATTATTCCAGTGTCCTTTAATATGTGCAAAGAAATGGTGCTTGGGGCTGGGTGTCAAGGTCAGAGGTTTCTCTCTTTTACTTATGGGGTGGGACAGGTTGGGCTCACTGGGCAGGGGGGTCTGAGCGCTGTCTGTCTGATCATGTGTCCTGTGGTACTCCTGCATTGGCACTGCTCAGTCTTGGAGGCTGTTTCTCCTCCTCTTGTTGCCTATCTCTGGCCCCTTTGGAATTCTGTTCCCCAACACTGACTCTTAACTTTTGAAAAACAGACTTACCCTGCATGAAGAGATGTGAAAGAGGGGCATGATATAAAAACACAGTGATCAGCTGACAAGGCAAACATTAGTTTTGTTTCATTTCATACGTATTGAAAGGGAAGAGATTAGTTCCCTTTTAATATCATGAAAAGGAGATGACGGAACATGAAGGAAAAAGAAAACAAAGAGAAAGGCCAAGAAGAAGAGCTGTGGCCAAGTGCAAAGAGGCAGATCACTGGAATATCAATCTGAGCATCATGGGGAAAAAGCTAGTCAAAACTCCAGAGAGGTCTTCTATTATCCAAAGTTCTTTGTTTCATGGGGTCTGTTGATGCTTCTCTGAGCTGTGGTTTCTGAGTAGTTCCTCTACTCAGCTTTTCCACAGGATCTCAGAGTGACAGAAACATGGAATCCACATGAGGTGTAGTACTTCCCAGTCCAAGGAAACACTGTCCCCTAGTATTGCTGTGGTTTTGACAGAAGGGGATCCCATGAAATGGTTGGACTCAAATTTTCTGTTTTCTCTGCAGTGCAGCAGACCGAGCAAAGGTTGTTTATAGTTTTTCTTTCCAGTTGTATCTGTCTTCCCCCTGTCCTTATCCATTTGTCATCTATTTTGCTAGGGCATATCCAAATACCGGTAGTCCTATGCTAAATCCTGCTCCAAAGGAAAATACAATGAAAATGTTATGTTTATTGAAACATGGATTTCAAATCAAATCATTTTGCCCAATGAACTCTAAATCTGTCATTTAGTTTTTAGGCATTGAGGGAGACAGGAGAATGAAAAAGATCAAACTAAGCCAAATTGAATGAAGTCGTATCAATATTAAAGTTCTCTACAAGTCAATGAAAAGAGACATTTGATTTTATGAGATTTGTAAATCATTTTATGTACTGTTTGATATATGGTATAGGAATGAACGTCAGATAACCGTTTATGAAAAAATAAATTATGAAAACCGGATAGAAGTCCATCCAGGCATGCAAGGAGGGATGATTTGCAATGTGAATAAGTGAGGCTAATCAATGACCTTATGGACTAAAGCTAAAAAATTTCTAATTTTACAATTAGTACTATCTTTCTAAACAGAAAATAGATTTGTTCCTGCCATTTACACAGTGTTTGAGGACTAGCATATTTATTTGAAAGTCATCTACTACAGAACCCTTTTTCATTTGATGCCAGTATTTATAATATTTTTCATCCCATTGGCAATATGCTATTCTGGTTTTAACCTCATTAGCTGATCACAGTGTCCAAAATCCTAGGTGAAAACTAGTTACACATTTGGTCAGTTGCCATTTCTGTGTGGTGTGGATGAAGCAAAAAACTTTCAGCTGCAACACAGTGGCACGTGAGAGGAAAAAGATTGCAGAGGATGAAATAACTGTCAAACGTAGATCCTCAGAAGACACTTCTTGCTGCTGTTCACATATTCCCATGTCAAGGAGATGCTATTATGTACTCCTGACTATATTTCACCTTTTTTATTTTTTTTCAGGTTTTGGACAGTATCAAATTGTGTCAAAATAGCTGTACTTAACATAAATAAATACTCAACAGGCTAAGATGAAATCCTGTTACATAAAAGCATTATAAATAATACATGTTCCTTTAAATCTTTTAATTTGATTAAGGATATAAGACAGACAAATCATGCAAATGTTATTCAATAACTAGTTTATGTCTGTCAGAAAACATGTAAATCAAAGGGTTCTACTTTAAAGCATTCTTGCATCATAGTTAATCAGCATTTTAATCTTGCAGATCACAAGCTGGTATATGTGAATCAACTACTGTGCTAGGATATCACATTAAAAATTCTTTATGAATCCTAAAACTAGTTGTCAACCTGCGTGTTCTAGTAGTAAGTGCACATAGTCACTTCAATGCTTTCTCTGATGTTGCCCATTTCCTGTCAAACACAAGGGCAAATTCCAATCATGAATTAAAACCACTGTGTTTGAAATCAGTCGTGGAACTATTAACAGCAGTGGCCAGAGACAGGCTATTCTACTTTGCATTTCTATAAGCTCTTTCTCTCCTCAGACCTCAAAGGGTTATTTTTACAAATGTGCATTAGTTCAGCCTCACAGCATATGGCCTCTGTGGCATTGTCAGTACTCTAAAAGCCAGGTAAAGCATGACACAGAGGGTCTGCCACTGCTATAGGAATCAGAAGTGTTATTGGCCACAGCAAAGCATCACATGAATGAGACAAAAAGACAGGTTCATCAGGAGAGTTCATTCACTCAGGACAATGCTGTGCTGAGTAGACTTACCTGGAAAGAGCAGAGTTACTCAGTTTGAACACACTGTAGATGCACTGAGAAGCTGAGCTGTCACTTACAACAGCTTCATACACAGTTGAGTGAGGCACTCGGGTGCATGTAGGTCTGACTCTGAACCACTTGCCACGTAAGCCTTGAAAACAGACTTGAAAAGGGACTTGAAACAGACTCTCCAAGTCATTAATTGGGATGTCCTATTTAAACAGAGGAGCTGCTGCAGACCTCTAGCACCCATGTTAGTTTTACAAGGGCATAAATACAGAAACTCATGTCTTCCCTCTGAGAAAAGATCAAGAGAATTTTAAATGGCATTTGATCAGGTAATGTAGTCAGAAAACACTGTCCTTAGTTTACTGTCTTGCCTGCAACACTGAAACTCAGACTAACTCTCCAGGTAATGCAGGATTTATGATGAATTTTTTAACTGGATGCAATTTTGCTACCACAGCTAACCAGGCCAGGAAACGTGGTTGCCTTTATTTCCAAACCCTTTGACACTAAAAGGTATGTGTTGTGATGTGATGAAGTGCTGTAGTGCAAATGAGGCTGGTTTCTGTTAGCACAGAGCACCATTGTCTTGCTTCTGTCTAGAGGTATCTACATCCCGTTCCCTTTTGCAGGCCTGGGAATGTCAGTTTTACAAGGAGTCTTTTAAACTTGGATGTTCTCAAATATCCTTTCTGGGCAATGCATCCATTTTGCACAAAAACAGTGGTAAACAAAGTGCCCAGAAATGCAGAAGTTATGTTTTAAAGAGTCATAACTCTTGATATTTTCCACTATATTCTTGTTTGCAGGAAAACACCATGAATTCTGCTCATGGCAAAAGTATTGCATTAAGGGATAATACTTTTTTAAATAAGTATTTAGTCAGTGACAAGGAGGCAGGAAGGGTATCTGCGTGCCATTCCGGCAAGAGCATTTTATTGCATGCTTCCGGTCGAAAGGTGTAGAGGCAAATACAAGGGAACATGGCTGGCTCAGGCCAGGGGAAAGGTGGGATCAGGGAGTGGGAACCAATGGGAAAGCTTTGGAGGAGTGACCAGGCTGACAGACACCCACGGAATCCAAACCGGGACCGGTCACCCCAAGGAGCAGTCCACCTCGGGGAGGGAGACCCTCTGGCCACCCCAGCACAATGTAAGTTCCCAGGCCACCAAAAAGGGATCTTTGAAAATCCTTTCAGAGGTGTGCAGTGCTACCTGAATTTCCACAGAAGAGGCAAGTTTTCCTGGAATTTCTTAGGGATGTTTGTGATCCTTCACTTAGGACCTTATCTTATTATGGCATTGCTGCTGTTGCTGGGAATGACCAAATATGACCATCAGTTTAGCAAAAAGACATAGAAAGCTTAAATTTTAGCAACATTTTGACAGCTTGTACTGTTTAGATACCTCGCTCACAATACAGAAAGCATATTTCACTTTCAAAGAGGAGTAATGACTACAATGGAAGCACATAAAATCACCATGGAAAAAAATCTCTGTTGAGACACGTGAGAATTTATGTGAGCACACGGAAAGTAATATTTAATTGAAGCTATTTTAGCATGTGGGCAAGGCTTAAGTTACATGAAACCCTCTGGGAAAGGATTGCTGTTGATAACTGGCCAGCTTCTGTTGTGGAGCAATCTAGCTTTGAGAGATTAATGAGTGTGCTAAGGCACTGGTAGTGCTTTCTTTCTGAGAATTTATTTTCAGACACCTTGATCTCTGTCATATTTTTAAAATACATGTGAAAAGTAATACCAATGCCACAGGCAGAAAACAGCTATCTCTTTACTGCAGATACGTACAACCAGAATAATACTCATTAGAGCTTTGCAAAGATCAGCATTTATTTCTGGTGAGGATGTCCAAGCTTAAGCATGCAGTGCACCACTATGTCACAAGTTAAAGGAGGGTTTACTGAGGCAATGTCTGCATGGCTGTCTAAGATAATGCAGCAAACGTGGCTGGAAGCTTCCTCTAGATAGCTTGTGGGCTATAAGCAACACAGGGAGGCAGCTTTCAGGTTAAGAGAAAAAGATATGCCCAAAATATTCTATTAAAATGTATTTCGTCTCTGAAATGCTGGGATATCACAATTGTGGAGCTGTTGATAAAGTTCACAAAGAAAATCATCCTACCACTGCCTACACATTTGGTAATGAAAGAAGTGCCCTGCAACTGTTCTGAAGAATAAATTCTTACCGCTAAGTTGTGAAAAGCAAGGTGTTCCCACTCTGGCAAGCCTCCAAAGAGTTTAGCAGTGAGTTGGAGGCTGAGAAGAGGCTAGAAGGCATGTTGGAGACAAAAAGGCATCAAGTAGAGACAGGTTGTGATAAGCGTATGGCAGCTATTCCCTGGCGACCCTCCTCGAGGGACCACAGACAAGTTTGCACTAAACAGCCCTAAGAGTGAGACAAAACACAGGGCAAGAGCCATCTCCACAGCATTGCCATTCCCAGGTCTCTCCTGAGAAAACAGGAAGCAATAAAGATGTTACAATAATAGTTTAAACGCTACCATCCATTTCTATTGGAACAGGAGAATGCTCCTCTATCCTCTGGACAGATGGAATTAGCAGGAGTTGTACTGTATAGGTGTCACATCTTATCATCTGACATGATTGCTCATGATTGTTATTGGCAGGGCATTTTAATGGTAGGTGAGGGCATTTTTTCAATTTTTTTTTAAAGTAATAGAATAAAAATTTCAATAAATCCCTCAAAGTTGTTCAGGAACAAAACATGATCAATCATCTCCATTTAGGGAATTGCCTAATAAAATTTAAATTTTTGCTTCATAATCATGAATCAGATACCTTCTGCCCATTTTTCTGTGGACGCATGCAAGAAATTGGTGTTAAGGGGATGGGGGAGAGGGGCTGGCATCCCAGCTGCATCCTGTTATGTGGTGATCATAGCAACAGAATTCTGTGTAAAATGAATAAAAGATAATTCAGTGCATATGTCACTTCTGGATATGATAAAGGCTTGATTTGATATTTATTTGAAGCAGGCTCCTGGTGACTGTCTATTGTCATAGCATTAGATGAGAAGAGAGAGAACAAGAGACTCTTTGAATGTGACTGTAGTAACAAGGAGAGCCTGCAGTCATGTCTTGTTAATTTACCAAGGAGAATGTCACATTTACATTTCAAACTATCCCACTGAAGAGTTCCCAACTTGCTAGGATTATCCTGAGTTTTAAACCATCCAGATTGAGGCTTCATTGTTTACCCAGACTAATCCTTCACTTCACCCTCCTTCCCTCCCTCCTTTCTTGCTACCCCGCCTACAGAAAAAAAAAAGAAAGAAAATCTGACATTAAAAGGTTTTGCCAATCCTGCTCAGTAATTATGAGATGATTCCTCCAAAAGAGTGGGGTGAAATGTCATTTTATTATTCTTCTACTTCCTTTCCCTTCCTCCTCCCCCACCCATCTTCTTTCAGGCAAGCATCAGGACTAAGTTTTCCGTGTGATATGCAGGGATTTAGCTGTGTGAATCCTATTACTGCTATTAATTAGAACACATCAGCACAGCCAGCCAAAAAATGTGCACCTTTTAATGTTTATCTGCTTGCTCTCACTTCTTATCCATACCCTGGTCCTGATTTCTCTCTGGTATTTACCTATGTAGTACTAATGATCTATGGGAATTATTCCTGATTTACATGAAAGAATTTCTAGCAGCTCCCATCTGTGACATTTACGTAGATGCCCCATCGTCTTCTCCATTATTCTGCTCGCTTTCTTTTAGGACCTCTTAAGGTATTTTCTACATCATTCACCAGCAAGAATTATCAGCCCAAATTTTCACATCCATTTTCCACTGACTTTATTATAAAATGATGTATAAAAGAAACTTGGTCCTGTGACTGCTGTCTTGTTGAATTATTTGAGGGTGAAGTCCCAGAATGTGCTTCAAATATTAAGATGTTCACAGATTTTTTCACAGGTTTTATTTAACCTTGTAAAAATAAAGCATTTATTTATTTATTTAGGCATTTAATGAAAATACACCCAGTGACTTCCTACCACAAGACAAGGGGCTTTTGCTGAGGGTGTTCCTCAGGAAATCTCTTATATTCCCAAGATTCTTCTTACTGTCCAGATGGATTCCATATGTGCCCTAATTCTGTGCTTTTCTACCAGTGCAACATTTGCTCTTGGACCCAGCTGAAGTGGAGCTGGGGCAGTGCTGGATGCATTTGAAACTCCTGTCCATCACAAGGAGGTTTTTCTGAGAGTAGCCTGCCCTTTTCTGTGGCACCCGAGTAGCACCAGCTGATGAAGGGCAATGCTCCATATCAGCTTCAAACCTAAAGCTGGAGGAGGAGGAACATCCAGCATGACTCTCCTTTAATCTCTGCTCAAAGGGCTTTGTTCTAATTAAGTTTTACAACACCCTTCAGAAGTGAGGGAAGAATGCTGTGGTTTGACTGTAGATGAGGGGGAGAGGAGCCCAGTCAAATGTCTTGGTGACAGAATCAGCCTGTGGCAATCAAGATGACAAGCCACAGTTTCAGCATCTGTCTTTTTTGTTGCTACTTAGAAATGCTTCAGTAAAAGAGAAAGAAGATCTAGATACTTTTTACCACTTTTTGTTAAAGCCTGGCTTTTCCCAGCCCTGCCCATTTAGCTGTTCACTTTGCCTTATTGTCAGGACAGAGGCAAGAGAGCCAGCATGAGAGTGTTTTGTGTCCACAGCTGACTTTGTAGATCATCCTGCCTACTATTAAACACAGAAATATCAGAACTGCTAAGTAGCTGATACTTCTAACTAGTGATATATCAATACCATTTGTTTCCTTTTACAAAGAAACAGGCATTTTTCAGATTGTTGTGTTTCAAAACTTCTGATTGAGTCCACATGAGTCAGTGCAGTCAGCAAGACTCTGGGACAAGGTATGAAGGTGAGAGCAGGGAGCAAATAAACTTCACAGCAGTCATTTTTAGCACTCCACAGAAATATTCTTTCTCCTTTGTTCTGTGTTACAATGCTGCTTTTCAGCTGCCTGCTAAAATTTTAGCATTTAATTTTTTTTTTTGGTAGCTGTCACATTTGCCTGGTGAGACAGAGCTAAATGGTTCTCAGGTGTAGCTGAAGGAGCTTAGGAAATTCATAGCATTAAGAAAGACCCAAGACAGAAAATTCTTGGAAAAAACCCTCACCCTATATAAGCCCATTCAAGCTGTTTAAATAGATAAGCCTGAGCCAAGTTGGTTATTCTGAGTGCACAGCAAGTCTAGAAATGCAGCAGTCAGAAAGGCCCTGGAGTGGCTGAACATCACATATGGAGCCCAGAGACAGATTGAACTTCCTGGACACTCGCTCCCATGTGTTGCTCATGTGGCAGCAGTGCCTGCCAGGCCTTGCTAGGGAGACAAGGGATGGTGTCCAGGCTCTGACTGACCCACGGCTGCTTTCCCAGGAGAGGACAACACAAAGCAAGAGGGTAAGGTGAAGAGGCTGTGGACAGGGAGACCTCTGCAGCACCAGCCAAGCCCTGCTAGCATAAAGTGCCACTACCAGAGCTCCCAGCCCTCCTCTGAGCAGCACTTAGTAACACTGTAAAAATGGCAAAGAATGCAAGTATGAGTTCCCCAAGATCCCAAGCCATCCCTTAGCCAGGACTGTTTCATGGACGTGAAGATAAGCGTTATCGTCATCCAAGTAATAATTAGCTAATTAATTAGTCTGTCTCCTCATTGCGTTCCTCAAGATCATATTTACAATATCTCACCCAGCCCACAGAGGATTCTTTATCATTCAGATGAACTTTTTCTGGGTATCTCCTGCAACAGACAAGGACAAAGAGATTCCAGGGATTTTACACATGCTTTTCAACTCCAGCCTTTCTTTACTGCATTTCAAAGGCCATACACTGTGCTCTCCAGCATCCCTCACCATTGCACTAGGTTGTGCTCATCTGTGAGGAGTGTGTATCTCTCCCCAGCTGCCCCTCAGATTTGGGAGTAGAATACAGCAGCTGGGATGAGGGAGCTATGCTCTAACTGGAGACTCCCTTGAAATGAGGAATTACAATGAGGAGTAACAAGGATGCACTCACATTGTCTTCATCAAGAATAGGATTATTTCCAGAGATTTTTACCAGAAAATAGACAGAAATAAGACATATGCCAATAAAAGACAGACGTTCTCAAAATATATCAAACATTTCATCTAGTTTATAGTTTGCTGAAAACAAAAAAGATAAAACTGCCTAAAAAACATGATCGTATTTCATGAGCAATGAAGATCACTGTAAATGACAATTTATTTATAAATATGTAGAGACTAGCCAGGTATTGCAGCAATTTTCTTGTATTCACAGATGCTGGTTCCCAAATTCAGCTATGCTTCACAGGAAATGAGAGGTGTTCTTTTCAGGGTGCTTAATTGTTCCTGCAAGCATGTTTACCACATAGGAGAAATTCTGTAAGAAAGTACAACTCCTGGTTTTTTCTGTTCCATTTGGCTGCTTATGAGATAAATAATCAGGATACATTTATAGCTTAAGGGACCGATTTGCCTGAGATGGAATAGCTGATTGTATTATTCTAAAGAAATAATATGTAGTATCTCAAAATAATTCCAGCTTGTTGATGTCAGCTCACTAATGCATAATGTTCATTGCAGAAAGAACAGCATTAGACCAGCAGCAATCTGACAGTCCATTTTTCAATGACACTTCCTTAATTTATTTTATAAGAGGGGTTTTTTTTTACTAAACATATCTATCTATTTGTCAATAAAATGTTGTTTTTTCTGCCAATGAAATTCATGTCACTGGCTTTATTCCTTCATATTAAATTTCAACAAACACATAATAGTGTTTCTGAGGATTTCATTTTCCTAGTCTAGATAGTGCACAATTAAGTATTTTCTATGCTACAGTGAAAGACAACTATCCATACTTTTTGAGACTGTCAAATGTAATTATGAAATTTTAGGCTTTTATGACAATTGCTATAATATAATATATAGTATCTGAATATACCAACATGATTGCAAAACATAGCTAACTTACATATTTATAGCAGGCAATATGTTCTTACCTCCTAGATAAGAACATATTATCTGCTCTAAGTATGGAGAAACCTAGTAGTGATTAATTTTATGTTAATGACACAACATCAGAAATCAAATATGCAAAAGAGCCTTCTGAGTCACAAACAGAGTTTCTAGTCAATTCAGTGAAACTGCAAAACTGTTAAGGCAGCCAAAAAGAGAGGTTCAATTTCTCTTGAACTTTATGGGACTACAATTATGAAAAATTATTCACGTTGCAAAACTGGAAAGCCTTGATTTTTGAAATGGGATCATACATCAAGTATAGGGTCTGTTGGTTCTTATAGTGAGAAAGAAATTAGTAGCAATTTTCAGATTTCACATTAAAAGTCACTGCTTTGGAATACTACCACCTAAGGGCTAGAGCACCAGATGCACACAGAAATGGCCACAGAGTATGAATTATGCTCAAACATAACAGACTTGCCATGGAGTTTATAGTAGTTTTTTTTTTTTTTATTTTCCAAAAGAATTCAGGATGTTGTTTGAAAACATACTTAAAACAGTTTTTTGGGAAGAATGAAAAAGTAAAATAGAAGAAATATGTTCTGAAACTTCATCCATAATAAGCACAGATATGTCTTCATAAGAAGCTAGTTTTTATAAGCCTGCACAGCTCATGTCAGGTGATAATTCAATACTGACTTTTTACTTCTGTCTATGTGGTATGTTATTGCTGTAGTATCCCTAAGGCTTTTGAACTTTATTGTACTCTTAAACTTTACCCTCCAAAAGAAATGATATATAAATAAAATTGGCTTCAGTCTACCCAACCCTACCTGTAGATGCCTGGCAGTATTTAACTCTTCGGCTTTACTGACTCAGTGTCCCCAAGACAACATGTTGCTCGGCCTGAAGGCAGCCCTTTAAGCCAAAATTAACTTCCTTAAATTATTCCTTGCAACAAAAGTGCTCACTAAATTTTCCCCCACCTGATTCATCCTTAGTAGGAACTTCCTTCAGCCTTAAAAGGAAACATCACTGAAATATTACATGTATTTGTCCAGCGGCTGTGAGGAGAGCAAAGGGATACAATTTTATCTTCTTTTTGAACAGAAATATCTGGCATCAAATATTGTCTTCCATCAAATAGCACAGTCATTCTGATGCAAGTCTGACAGACAGAGCTCACAGTACTTGTCTATGTGCCATCATTTGCCTTCCAGCAGCATATTTCACAGAAATTAAACATGAGAGCCCTGGATCATCAGCAAATGCAACATTGCCCAGAATGAAGGAGACCTTAGTCTGTTTCAAACAGGTTTTTCCTCACTGCAGAGTGAGGGAAAGGAACTTTCTTAATAGCTCCTACTCCTCCAATACCAGATTCAGATCAGCATGGGGCAAGGAGGCCGGGGAGGTTTTGGTAGCAGTGCTGCAGATGCTGGTGCCACCTGGCTTCCACAGAACCCAGTCTGTCAGGGAGGGTGCCAAGAGCCAGAGCAGGTCAAGTGCTCAGCACCCCTCAAGTACCACCCTGCCAGCAAAAGTTTGGTGGAAAGAGAGCAGCTGATAGCAATGTGTAGGTAGAAGAGATGTGACGCCATGATGACCTCAAGCAGTGGTTCCCGAGGCACTGAATCAGTGTTTTGCACTGCATAAAAGCCACTGCCCCCATAAGCAAATCCATAAACCAGCACAAAGACATTCTACCCATTCAAATGTGTGTTGTTGGTTTGTTCAGGCTCTGTGAGTTTTTTTAATGAAGGGGAATAATTATATTTAATGCTATATCAGTTATCTCCTTCTACACATTTGCGACTACCGTGAGTCAGAGTACTGGCTTTTGACACTATAACTGAGCGTGGCTTTTGACAGAAATTTGTCTGTTTGCAGATGATTTGTACTAGAGGTGATATACTAATACTCACAGCCAGTAGCAGCAAACATGATATCATGGACTAAATTCCATCTATACTGGTGGTCTGCAGGAACACGTTATTTCAACACCCAAAATCACAAAAATCCATATATGCAAAAAATAACCAGTGTAAACTATTTCCTACAGGTGATCACAGTGCTTGTGAGGAGGTGACAAAGACAGGCAGTAGCTGTTGATCAGCACAGTTGGGGACACAGGTGCATTTCCAGCTGAAGTCTTGATGATGGATTGATTATATGTAGGTTGCTTGTTGCTTTTGCAATCTCTTTACAAGGTGAACACGACCTTAGGTATCTGTTGTTTGTGAATAAAATATACCCAAAATTATTTCCCTAACATATGCAGCACTCATTTTTCCCCCATGAAGGAATCAACCCCCTGCAAAATTCTTACAGCCCAACACACATCTGGTGTTGTAGCTTAATGACTTCTAGAGAATTAAGCTAGTTTGCACATTAAAAAAAAAATTGCCTCTTACCTGTCTCTCTCCACTTCCCCAAAACAATCTCAAAACTTCTTTTTTGATTGCTTAACAAGGCAGCAACCATTAATACTGTATATACTGAAGGTGTTCAGCTTTGTGTGTTCTCGGTAGGAAGCCTGGTTTGCTAGAGACATTGATTCCTGAGCAGTACTGATGGCAGAGGAGCATTTCTACTGTCAAAAGAGCATTTATGGTCTCTTAGTTGCAAGAGCCCAGTTACTGTCTGAGGTCAGAACAGAACAGCTCTGGCCAGGCACGGGGTGCCAGGACTGCTTTTACACAGACCTTCAGTGGGCAGTGGTGGGTACCTGACACACCCCAGAGCTCAGCCACAACACAGCCCTGCTCACAGGCAATAACACTGGCAATAACCTCTGAGTTCAATAACTGTGCCAGCTGGGAGAGGCTCTTAGACCCACAGCCAGACAGCCTTCCAAACTCTATTGCTCTCCCTGTTGATTTAGGCAAGCTTGGGAGGCAGAGGGGCGAAGTTGTTTAAACTTTTTTATCTCACTGAAACTCTGTGATGATTTCTTTTTACTTTGGTCACTTTTTTCCACCCATGCCCTCTGTGGGAAAATATACACACAGAAAAACATGTACATTTGCAGCACAAACATTTTTCCAGTGACAGAAGACAGCACTCTTTTTGCTTTATTTCTGGTGCTTTTAGTCATTTCCTTTAGGCTATAATCTTCCTCTGTGCTTCTTTTAAAAGAAGGAACCTGTACAGAAAGGAGCCTCCACACTTTCACAGGAATTAATCAAAATGCTTTACTCTTTATAGATTAAAAAAATTACTTCATTGATTGAAAATGTAGGCCAATGTTGGTCAAGAGTCACTTGTCATTCTGTAGGGGTTTTTTTCTACATGGCATAAAATTTCTACATGAATGAGAATTTTCATTCAGTGTTGAATTCTATCATTGTTGGCTTGAAGGTAGATTTGTAGTTTTGTCCCCAGGGAAAAAATATGATTCTGGCTTCTTTCATCTTCTGAGCTGCCCAGAATTATTTAGTGTTACATTCTTTCTGATCATTTTCCAGAATACCTGAGGTTTTATTAGAAACAGTAAATATGTAGAAAGTGTGAGGGGATTCCAGTTAAATCTTATGGTCTACCACTTGTATCTTAGCCAAAATCTTTCCATTGGCTTCTGTTTCATGTGTAGTTTTATGTTATGTGAGCCTATTTAGTATTGCAAAGCAGTAGGAAAGATCTTGATTATTATACACCAGGTCTTACTTGAATTTGATTTAAGGTTTCAAAATCAGCTTCAGTGGTTGGAGTAATTATTGACCCAATGTTGTCACTCTGCCAAGAGGAACTGATTTGAGAGAATAGATACTTTTCACAGAAATAAAAAACTTTTGCTTTTTATGGATTGTCACCTGAGTCCCTTCAGATGATTAATAATCCGCTTGTACCCTTGAACATCTTGACATTTTCAATAGCACAGTTTTTGCAAATATTTCATTCATCATCTCCCATATTTAAACAAAAGACTGAGAGAAAAAACATGGGCAGAAGCTAATACACTAAGAAAACTAACTACCAGTGTCCCTGGTGGGAATTTATTTTCATTTTAGTTCAAAAAAAAAAAACAGAAGAAAATTTAAAGATCTTCCACTCTGTGATACTCCTGAGAGACTCACAAAGTATGAGATAGAATAAGCAGATATTAAAATTATAAGGAGATGTGTAGTTTTTTCAGGCAAAGCTTTTGTCATGACCAGTAGTATTGTATTTTATGTAGTCCTCCATCATCTGTTACATACCAGTGTAAGGGAAGAGCAAAGGATAAATTAATTCCAGAAACAAAAGTAGAGAACTTTATTGGAAAAAATTTGGAGGCAAATAAGAACTTCACAGGATTATAAGACAGAACTATGATAACACAGACTGGAAAAACCCAAACCCTTATAGGATAACCTAAATTCTAGGCAAAAAATAGTGGGCAGGACAGACTGAATTCATTCTCCTATATCCTATGCTTTTCCAGCTAATCCATGAGTTATACATCCTTCGGTGTACTTCAGTGAGAAGGATCTCCAATTCCAGCTTTCAATGGCCCAGTATTTTTTTCCCATTAAGTACAAAGGATGTTTGTCCAGTGGTTTTGACCATCCATCTGCAGGGACGTAGTCAGGGCTTGCTATAACTACTCCAGAGGAATTTAAACATGTTGCTCACGTGGGTTACCCAGGTTTCACCTAAACAGAGTGCCTTTTTACAACTAAGGGAATGTGAATCCTTTAATGAGTACTGAAGATGATTGAAGCTCTTGAGTTTCAGTTTAGTCATAACTCTTGTGTCCACTTTCACCTGGTCTGACTCAAAATGCCAGCTGATGTCTGTGTTTAAACTTCTTCTGGGAGGAGCTTGATCCTGAATATTAGAGATTGGCTCTCCAACAATCATCTCACCGCTATAGGTGTTTGAAATAGTGGGTATATATAATAGTGGACAAATGAATGCATTTAGGGTATATAATAGCAGCTGTGAATGTACTTGACAAACACTGAGGTTGTCTGATTGTACTAGGTGATGCTGACAAAGCCTTTAAGATCCTTAAAGGAATGCTGGGTAATTACAAAATATGGTTCTATGAGATGAAGAAACAGTATTATAAAAGCAAGATGCATTATTTTGCTTGCTACCCTTCATGGATAAAGTATAATGCAGAATGCAAGTAATGTCTTTGTCTTGATCTGGGGCTTGACTGGAATCTCCTTGCACAGAGTACAAAATGCATTTTCTTGTGACTACTATTGATGAATGACTAGAGCAGCATTATTTTCTACAGGCAAAAATCTACAAGTTCTGAGTGTGGGATTCAATAATGCTTTAGGATGTTCTGTCATTCCATCACATCAAAAAGGTGCATTACCAAAGCTCCTGACAGTGAATATGAGTATCTTTATGCACAAGGAACACAATTTGGGCTCGTTTTCAGAGACAGGTATGTAATAGCCTTCATTAGCACTATACTGCAGCACTCTCACTGTGAGGTGTGCTAGGGCAGAAGGTTGCTTTAGGTATTCAAGGACTCAGTACCCACCATTCGTCAGCTGTAATTACCCAGAATTTTTTTACCATTGCAGCCAAGAGCAATATACAACCAAGCATTTCTGCATATATCTGGTTACGAGAAAAGGTTCATAAACCAGATTCAGTAATAACAACAACATCATGTTTAAATTATAGTGACAAGAATTACTTTGTAACACTTTGGAAACCTATAACCCACCAGGAGCTTAAAGGTCTATTATGGTTAATGAGGCTGGTAGATGTGGTACTATTACAGAAACAAATGAACAGATATATGAATCAAAAAAAACAGATTGCAGTTTTAGTAATTTTTCTAATCTAAACTGAACCTGTATGTCTCTATAGAGCATCTATCTGAATGAAACCTATACTGCTGGATTTGGTGTTAAATTATAGAGCGATAGCTGGACACCTACCAAGTATTAAAGGGCAATTCAAAGTTGAAATCTTCAGGTGTTGTTCCAGTATGCCTTGAAAAATGCTTAGTAAAACTATCAATGATGGCTGTTTCTGACTCTAATTTTACAAGAAAAGTTACAAAAATAGATTCAATTTCATTCTTTCTGCCTCTCCTTTTTCACCTAATGGAAATGTTAATGTGGTGTGGCTGAAACTCTTCTCCATAGTATTTTGAGACTAAAATAACCCAAGTGCAGTTTAGCATTTCATTTGAAATGTTGCACTGAGCACATCCCAAAAAAATCATCCCATCTTACCTCAGCCCTATCAAACGAGGGACACCCAGTTCTTCTCCTGCCAAAAGCCAGAGTCCCCCTCCTTACAGACACGTGCCCCACCATGAGTGGTGCTATACAGGAGGAGCCATCTCCTGCTGCTTACTGTGCTGGGAGAGCTGAAATGTGGGTTGGTGTGGCTGCTCTTGCCTCATGGCCAGGCGTGTTTGGCAGAAAGAGAATGAGGGGCTCTCTCGGTGCAAACACAAGAGCTCATGAATTTAGTTGGATGGCATGTTTTCCCTTTTTTTATATAAAAAGCTGAAGAAACATGAAAACTTTTTATCAGTATAATCTGTCTCCTTCAGTTCAGAATGGAGTACAGGCACAGAAATCCAAGAATGCACATAGGTTTAGCATATTGTTACTTTAACTAGTGTTGTTCATGTTGATTAGAAGATAGGACTGTAAGTATTATCCTGCCTGTCAAAGATTCTTAATGGATAATAATCAGATTTGGTCATTTTGAATTGTGGGCTTTCTGTAGGACTGTAAAGACAACCAGATATTTCTTTTGCATTTTCCCACAGGTGTATTGAATCATTTCAGCAGCTTATACAATATATTTTCTCCAAATGAGTGTCCTGGCACAACAAGGAGGTTGAAAGTAACGTCTTGGTCTTACACTTTGTTCAGTCAAGCAGCTGAAAGAGCAGATGACATGTATTCAATTATATTTAAGAAGTTAAATGTAGTTCTCCTGTCCATGATTAAAAATGATACTGTAGAAGCAGAGACAATGCATAGAAGGGCAAGAAAATGACACTGTGGAAGGATTATGTTCTAACATATAATAGAATGATTGTGGAAACAAAATTAATTCTCTCTGCAGAAAGAAGGAATCAGGGGAATATGAACATAATCTATAAATATTTCCAAGGAGATAATACAAATGAAAAAAGGGGATTATTAATGTTATCACAAGATGGCTGCAAAAGAAGCAATGTCCTAAATGTAAGACAGGAAAATTCTATAGCAGCAAAGATAATAAATAATTAGAAATAGACAATCTTTGTGGGGTTAAAAACCTTTCTGGGTGATATCTTCAGTTCACAGGGTATCACAAAACTAGCTTAAGCATGTCAACAGCCTCCACCTCCTGCTCTCAGATCAAATGTTATTGCACCATGGAGACCTAGATTAAGAAAAAAAATCTCTTTCTAGCTACAGATGCCCGTGACTCCTGCAGAAACTGGAAAGGCAATGACCTGAACAAGGCTGACACAAGATCCCTACAGTTAAAATTTTCTAAATACTTGTCCAACCAGTGTTCTCCTGGCCCTCTTGACCCCAGCTGGGGGAGCACCTTCAGCACATGGCAGCTTTTCCAGGAAGGAGTCAATTCAGCTCTACACTTGGCATCAAGCCATGAGAGTTCCTGTAAATGCACATCCCCCATCTGCATCTGTGTTCTCTAGACCTCAGCTACTATGACTTTGGCCACCTCCTCATTTCGAGTTTTTCCAGCAATTTCTCCCGGCCTCTATCCCCCATTCCTCCCTCAATCAGCTCAAGCACCTGTAAATTGTCTTACAAATGAGGACACACATTCTGTTATGACTTCTTTTAAATCATTGTATTTATTTCTCTTTCCTTTTAAAAATTAGGCCTCTCCTTGAAACCTTTCCTCAAAATGTGTTCCTGTGCAGCCAGTGCTTCCTTTGTATTTAGCCTCCTAAACTCACAGACTGACCAGAAAAAGTGGCTATGAGCAATAGTACTGGTGTCATGACATTCTGCTTTTATAACAGCACTTTTGCTACGGTTAATTCACCCACATCAGATCTAATGCCTTCTTGAAGTCTGTGAAAAAACTCCCACTGACTTCAGTGGGAGTTGCAGTCAATGAGTGGCCTTTACAGCGAGTCCAAGGGCATTTATCCACAGTCTTATCTGAATCAAAATCTCACTTCATAAAAAGGAAAAAAGAAAAGCAGATTTGTGTGCTTTGAGTATAAGAGTCTGTGTTTGAAATACAAATGTTAAAAATTTAAACACCTACTGTGAGTAAACAAATTTACATTAGCACTAAGGGGCAGTTTCCTACTAAGTTGCTGATTTTAAAGAGGATCTAAAATCATTGACTCTTTGAGAAAGCGAAATTGGTGCTTTTTGTCCAGTGTGAAAGGCAAGTTTCAAGAACAACCAGCCTTAAATTTTTCTAGCATCTTTTTAATAGCCTAAAGAGAGATCTCACTTCTTATATGTCACAAACTCTGGTTGGCATAAACAACAAAACAGAATTAGAACAGTCTTCATTATTCTGTTCTATTGAATCCTTTCTATCTCTTAGAGATGTTATACCTCAAGACTAAAAAGATTTGGCCAATCCACTGAGTGACTGTGTTTCAGTATTCACCCCCAGTCCCTCATCAGCCAGTCTGCAAATTCAAAATCATTTCACTTAGGTCATGCCTGTTATTTCCTACAGGCTTGCTTGGTTTTAGACAGTGGTTTTTGCACCTTATTTTGGTATCCAGGGCTGCACTTGTGTAAGGATATCTGAAGAAGCAAGGAAGGGCACAGTGCTCCTCACACACTTGGCTTGGGGCTCCTCATGGTCCTCCTCAGGCTGAGAAGGGAACCTTGGAATTGGAGACAGCTCTCCCAGCAAAACCTCCTGACAAAAGCTCGGGTTGTTGCAAAATCCATTTCTATAAGATGAAGGAAGCTGATCTAAGGAGCATAGCCTTGGACTTCAGGCATATCAAAGCCACCTTATCTCACCTTGGACACTTGGGCCTTTGCAGTCAGTCTGAGTGCAAAGCTCCAGGATGTTTATATTCCCAGTGCTAAGTAAGGCTTAAATACTGAGAGTTCAATTTTGGAAATTGCATTAAAGCTCACGTTTACCTACTTAGACAACTTTGCTCTGTCAATGCAGAGTTCTTATTTCAAGTCCAAAAGGAAAAGAATATAGGGAACTTTAAATGATATCTTACAATGTAAATATATTTCTGTATTATCAAGAGAAAGCGGGACTGTGTGTACTTATGCCTTGAGCACACTGCATGAGTCCCATAATGTATGTTTTCATTGTTAATTGCTATCATTATTTGAAATATTTTGTTGTTTACAACAACAACATAATTGCAGGAATCTGGAAACGAAAGAAAAATCTGTCTGTGCATCAGGCAAGCTGGTGGTGCCGTACTTCCAGCAGTAACTCAGCATCAGTCAAGCTATTCACTGCTATTTTTATTATCAGTCTCTTTGTAATCACTTTTGAGTGCTGCAGCATCTACTCAGTCCCCCTTCAGGGACTCACACTTACTCTTGACTCAACCTCTTTCTTCATAATAAGAGAAATAAATGGTACAGAGACCAAAGATGAAACTGTTCAGTGAGAATGAGTATGAATTTGAACTCATTTTTTCATCCGGTCCCCAGATTTTTGTTGTTTTATTTCTGTTAAATGTTTATACTGTGCTGTTGGGAATGAGTGTGCTCACAGATTTTATTTCTTTTAAATAAAGCCTTTTGAAGAGTATCCTACATCCTCAAAACATACGCAATAATAATGCCTTGACTAGTAACTGTGCTGAGAGAGGAAAGGCTGCCAAAGGCAGATGTTGAAAAATAGCAGTATAATTTTAAAACATGTTTTAAAAATGTCTCCTGGTTCACGAGTTACTGTCTTTCCTTTTTGTCTTTTTCACCGGCATAAAAGAGCCAGTGCTAAATCCTTAGGAAGAATAGTATGCAAGAAATAGTAAGTGTCAATACAAACACTGATTTATTTTATAACTAATGTACTAAATTGAATATCTTGCCCCATTTTAATGCTTACAATCCTGAAAGATTCTAGAGTATTTTGCTAACTTGATATATAAGTCTGTGTTGGTGAAATATGACACAAAGAGGTGATGAGCATTGGTTTGCAGTGGTCGTAATATAAATATGGACCAGTTCCTTCCACTGCCATTTCATGACAGCTGCTAGAAAAAGGCTATTTCAGGAACATTTCAGATAATTTTAAGTCGTTATATAAGAATTTTTACAACTCATCAAGTAAAACTGGATGTTTCTGTAATTTTGACTCAAACAGCACAGGTCTTGGCACGTGTCACAACACCCTTTCTCATATTCCTTTTTTCACTGTGCCAGTATCATGACACTACATTTGCTGTTTCTGCCCATTCCAGAATTCAGAGGCAAGTGCTAGCAAGTTGCAATTCTCCTCTTTTCAAAAAGGATAAAAATCCTGCTTTCTGACCCACCAAGGCAGTGAGACAATGGGCTTCAAACTCGTGTCATTTTTATGTTTAGAAAACCCATTGCTGACCCTGGGCTCGATATGAATGGCTTGGGTAATTGTTCCCTTCCAAGGGAAGACGAAATGAATGGCTTGGGTAATTGTTCCCTTCCAAGGGAAGACGAAAGACATATTTTCTGTCAGAGAGATTTTAAATGAGATGATGGGTCCTTGAAGCTGCTCAGGGGGCTGGAATAGTTCACTCCTTGGCATACTGATGGATTCTGGAAAGACAGAATCAAGTATATGGAGATGTTGCTTTGCCCAGCAATGATCCATGAGGTACATGCAGTAACTGGTTTGCGGTGCGCCAGTTCCCAGCAGCTTAGGGCAAGAAGTGAAAAGGATCACACATCGAGCTGAAAGAAGAAAGGCAATTTAAGGTTTTGACATGTTTAATCAGCAGCTGGGATACATTAGCAGGCATCTTTCCTTGCTTCTACCGAGGATTTACTTGCATAGAAAGCAATTTGTCCCTTGTTGAACACATGGGGTTAGGACCCCCAACATGTGCTGGAGGGTGCAATGACTAAAGTGACCATTAATTGCAGGGGTCTGATAGTTTACCTCCCTCAGACAGGAAGCTCCGTTCTTTCAGCAGTCCACAAGGCCCCAGTCACTAAGCTGCCCTGACATGATGATCCTTGAATTAATTTCTTACTGTAATGATATGCGTAGCCACATCAAATCCACAGTGGCTGCAGTTTTGGCAGTTAATGTCAAAGTACAGTCATGCAATCAGAATACATTTTCACAGAGTGGATGTAGCCGCAGTTTCTGAAGGCCAGACTTAAGATTCACCAGTTTCATTTATCAAAGGATGCTAGTCACAGATTGCCAGCATCACACAGGTAGCTGCAATCTCTACTCCATTTACTTATCCAGCTGAATCCCACTTAAAATCTGTATTATGCAGCAGCTTTAATATTACCTGAACTCAAATGGGCTGCGAAATGATTCACCAGTACTGCTTTGTGTGTGGCAGTAATGCCCATTAAGTGCAGTGTTGTGAAAACTTGCATTCATTTCATTGATAACAATGTGCTTTTTTAGACAGTAAATTTCTGCACTAGTTAATTACTACTGTTCTGAGATGGTTAATAAAGGTAATCAGATGGGCTTTTCCAGCGTGGTACCATCCCAGGAATGTGATAGCCACTCAGAGCCTGACCGCCTGCTGTGTACTGCTGCTTAATTAAGTATTCCAGAAGTGTTTTGTATTTAACAGCTTGTGATATTTAAATTCTATCTGATCCATCTCATAATGCTTATCATTCATTAAAAGAAAAGGAAAAACAAAAAGAAGAGACAACAGCAACAAAAATGCAGCCCTTTAAAGAAGACAGTGCTAGGTAGGGAATTACACTCATCCTTGATCCATACAGGAGTCTCACAGGTTGGGATTTTCCAAGTGGGAGACTTTGAAATAACCCTGAACAAAAAAATGACTGACAGCAAAATCGTATGAGCATAAATAAAATAGTGGGAGTTAATAAAGGAAAGTACCTTTGCAAAGTCTGATGCATAGGCCTGTGAAGCTATTAAACCCCATACATGTCCTGATCAGTATGTGAAGACTGTTTCCACAGGCATGTTTACACATAGTTTCCTATTGAAGGCTCCCAGTTGTGGCATTCTGTAGCTGTAAACCATATTTATGAGCAATTCTGCTAATCCCTGATCCCAGGGCTGCCTGAAGTCAGTAGAAACACTTTGCCTCTATAGACAAGTTCTTGTAAATCTCCCCTTGTTGAAGGATTTAGGTCACTGATTGTCAGTATCAGAGATACTTTATAAAACAATTCACAGAATAATACAGCCTTCTCCTTCTGCCTTTTACTGGCTAGGTTGTTACACCAGATAACCTTTTAATGACAGTATTCCATTTTAACTTGACTCCAGAGATAGAGAGAAAAAAAAAAGAAAAGCTCCTTAATTCTATGTATCTTTCACACATCTGCTGCTGTAAATTAGTCAAGACTGATTGAGGCTGGTTTGGTTGGTTGGTTGGTTGGTTGGTTGGTTGGTTGGTTGGTTGGTTGGTTTTTTTTTAATTCTGAAATACTGTCTTCTGTGATAGAAACCAACATGTGACTCCCAGAGGGAGCTGGGTGAGTTTGGGAATTATCAGGCTCATAGGTCTAGTACCCAGAAATTTCTGGTCTCTCAAAACACCTTCACTCCATAAAATTAAAAGGTTTACTTCAGAAAAAGAAATGTATGCCAGGAAAATTAAATTTCTACCACCAAGGCATTAACTGAGCAGTTTCTTTAGCATAAATTAGAGACAGTTGTTGCTAAAGGAAAAGTTGGAAGCAGTGAAGATTGACTGATGTTGTGTGAGAGGAACATTTAGCATCACAACCTTCACCCAGAGTCTGTACTGGAGGCAGCAAGGTCCAGACTTTCCCTGGTGTTCCTGTGCATCAGACCTTGCTTGCACAGTATGAAGCAGCATCACACATTTAAATATCACTCTTGATTGTGCCAAATAACTGGAAACTTGAACTTCAGAGCTGGACTTTGTTAGGCCCATCTCCAGCAGAAATGTAACACAAGGCCCATTAACCAGTCTACCTAATGATTTAAAACAAATTATTATGATGGATATGTTGGCTTAGGCAATCAGACCAACTGCATGGTGATCACTCCTGTAAAGGAGTGAATGATTCATATGGTCTAATATGGATTAATTTATATGTAAATTACTTGGTAATAGTGCAGCTTCTGCTTGAAAATCTGTCTGCATTGAAGAAAGGAAACCATTTCTTGTGACTACAGGAGACTTGGTGTAAAAGACTGTGCCACCTCTGTTTTAAAAGCCTATCACTGATATTCAGAGGTTCACTTTCTCTAATTCATGAGAGCAGGGATTTCCACAGTGTCTAATCTGAGCCCACTCATCTCGCCCTCCTGCCTGATGAATGTTTTCCTGTGAAGACAAGAATTGACAATCAATCAGTAGTACCCATTCTTTTATGACTTGTTGAGACTAAGTTGTTGTTTTGGGACACACTGATGATTTTTAGCACATAATTCATGCCATGCAGTCAGGCTTCAAGGTGACATGGTAGCTTTTGGTTCTCAGACCAGTTAATCTAAATTTTATGAGAAATCTTGTATGATAAATCTTTTTAATACCTCCACAAATTACTAGTGATAGTTTTTTTGCATGTGAAAATAATATACTGTTTCATTCAAAACAATATATATTTTCATTCAAAATGTCAGACATTTTAGGTATGAATACTGGACTAATACCTATGATGATAATTTTAGCGACATTTTTACTTTGAAAAAAATTGTTTATTAGATGATCTTGGATCTCTGATAAAAGGATCAATTCCATTAAAATAAGTATAACCTAAGTGGAATTTATTCACAAGAATATTTGTTTTTTTCACCAAATCCTAGCTCTTGAGAAAAAGAAAACATTTGCTTTTTACGCCATTTCTGAGAGTGAATTAGTATTCAGTATTAAAAATATATTGTACCAATAGTTTTTTTTTTACTATGTTAAATTTTAAGGAGATATCAAGGTTTTATTCCAGTTTATTTTTAGCACCTTACATAATACAATGAATTTTAAAATTGTTAAAAATTGAAATTATTTTGGTGACTCCAGCATGCTTTTAATGTCATAATTCCACATTGCCAGAAAGTGTTATTGATAGCAAATCAGGTGAAGTTATTATTTAAAGCATCATGATTAAATACTTGCTTAGAAATTCCTGTTTTCAGTATTTATTTGAGATCACTGGACAAGATCCCTGCTCAGTAGTCTGATTTACTCCCTCAGTAAATCTCCAGTGGTTATCTGGCAGTGTTAAAAAAAAAAAAATAGTGGAATTGGCACTTAGGGACATGGTTTAGTGGTGAACATGGTACTAGCTTAACAGTTGGACTCAGTGGTCTCAGAGGTCTTTTCCAGTCTTAATGATTCTATGATTCCTTGAAAGTTTTGGCATCTCCCAGTGCTTTCTTTCATCTCCCTCTCTGCTTTTTCTATCAAAAAAGTCTGAGGTAGTTTACTGACAAGCAAAAGTTCACATGTTCAGTGCAGGTGCTAGCTTCAGCTAAATGCCAATTTATACCAGTCTTAAATAACTAGAAAACATTATCTGTGCCAAGAGAACAAGTATCTCAAATCTGATTAGATGCATAAGTGTCTGTGTGGATTAATTACCAGAATTTCTTGTGATGGATTTGGCAGAGAGACAATCTCTGACATGAATAACAAAAAAATACCTCTCCTGCTAATAGTTTAACAGCTCTGGAATAATGTATTTTTTCCCCTCTCCCTACCCCCTCCTTCCCCTATTTTCATTTTAAAATCCTTTCAGCCTTACAATGTCATTCCTTCACTGTTAAAAATTACTGGTCCTTCTGGGCAGGCTAGCTCATAAAATTTAGAGAGAAAAAGTGATTGTACTCCCATATTTTTGCCTACTTGAAATTTATTTACTTCCATCTTAGTAATCTAAGTCGCAGGATGTAGCAAAGAAGGCAGTTCTTTGCAGCACTGCCCTGCAAGGGCAGCAAACTAGGAGGACTTGGCTTGTTCCTTCAGCTTGCAATAGTCCTGGAAAATCAAAGTATGTCACACTGCTCACAAGGAGTGGGGACCTGGTGTGGGGCATGGGCAGGGCTGGCAGTGCTGCCAGCACCAGAGGCTGCTCTTGCTGCCTCAAAGTCTGCCACCAAGGCTGGATCTGGCAGCTGCTGGAGGAAGGACCATACCAGCATTCCACAGGCTTCTCCGTCTCAAGCCAAAAGAAATTGGTCGTGCTGACATTTTGTAAGCCTGAAGTATCCCCTGAGTAGACTTTCTACATGACAGAAAACTGCTCCCCTAAAAAGCTCCCTTTTATGGGCCCATCTCTATGCAAACTTCTGCCTGTCCCTGTACAACATCAATCCAAACACACGATAAAAAAATATTGCATAAACTTTGTAGACACAGTGATGACATGGATGCACTAAGCTGCTATCCCTTCATCTTCCTCCCTAAAAGCCATTCATTTCCAAGTTTAAGACTGATATGCAACTTCTGAACAGTTCTATTGCAGAGTAGTTAATATTGGACTTTTTTGTCATTTAATTTACTGTTGCCAAGTTCTTCCCATTTCTCCACACTCACCTCTCTCTCAGAGTGACCCTCTCTCTCTCACTTCAGTCTTGCAGCCTTTGAAATACACACCATTAAATGGATACTGTCATGGGATTTACTCCTTGCAGTTTGTCCCTGAGGTTTGTACAAATGAAATTTTCGGTTTTGTAGCAACCAGGGCATTCTGTGCATCCTATGATCCCCCTCATATTTTAGGAGAGGAGCTCCATATAATTTTTTCCCTTTTTGGTTTATTAGAAGTCCACAGAGAAGCTAAGCCACTCTAAACTTCAAAGGGTCCTTCCTTAATGAATAAGACACAGCACATGAATAATGTAGGCTACATGGAGTAGAAATAAGGACCAATGACACTGCTGTAAACTATCTGCAAACAGCTGTGAAATAAAACAAGGCAGAAGCAAAAGGACTTCTGTGTTTTGTGTCTGATTAAATTGGCTTTAGACACAAAATATAATGAATTCATAACTTTGTAATATCCTGTGACAAGGAAATACTATGCTTCTCTCAAGAAGACCAAATGATGTGCTTTTCAGAAGTAGTAAGGCATTTTGGAAGACTTTGTTTCTCAGTACTCAACACACACCTGCAGAAATGCAGGGCACTGTCACAGTAAAAAACCTTTTAGAGGTCTAACTAACCATGTAAATATAGATGTATGCCAAGTCACTAGATAGCACTTCCTGTTATGAGACACAAGCCTGGATAAATTACCGTAGATTTCAGGAAACACATCTCTGAGAACTCTACTGCAGCTCCAGTTTTCACCACTTACCCCCAGGAGGCTAAGTATTGAAATTGTATTACCATCGCAAACATGCAATTTTGTTGTTAAAAAATAAAATTTACTCTCGGAATATGTTTCAAAATTGTCTGGGTTTAGTGGTATGTGGTTTTGCTATGTACATGAATTCCTAGTTTATATGCATATTCCCAAGTACGTGTTTTATAAACAGTGCAGTAGCATCAACACAAATTTATCTTTTGGCTTTTTCTATTCTTTATCACAGGGTAAAGTACACAGTTCAATGTATGCTGAAAGTCAAGGCCGATAGTGTTTGTTTGTTTACAACTTGGTGCCTTCTGATGCTTTTTTATCTTTGACCCCAGGCCTTATGAACTTGTAGGGCATCAGTTCATCCCTTTGATATGTGTCTTCATCTCCCTCAGCATCAAAGAGAAGTTGGCTGTGCAGGCAGGGGGGACAATAGGCACTCTATTTTGGCAAATGCTTTTTTTGCACTCCCGGGGAAGCCTGTGATATATTCTGAGCCCTCTGGATGTCACAAGCTCAGCAGCTCTGACAAATAAAACATAGCAACAATCTGACGTGAATTTTATGAAGCCACTAGTAATGTTCATCTTTCAGCTTTGTGGAAACACACAGAAATATAGAATGGCTCCTCCTGTCTGCTGAGGAATAGTTAATAAGCTTGAAAGAGATAAGAGGAGGAGGATAGGCTAGACTAAAGCTCTGACTCTGTGCCTGGGTGTCAGTGTGAAGATGGGAAATGCTTTGTGCATTTAGAAATAATAGTCCTCCTTATAAGAAGCAAATTTGACCTCTAAGAGTTTATGAACAGTTCAGCTCTGAAAAATGAATTTTGCATAAGAAAGATCAAGCTCAGCAAACTAATGGCTGTTATCTGGGGAACAAATACGTTGAAAAGGCATTATACGTCTCTTCCAAAAAATTGTTTCAACTATCTGCTACTGTGCTGTGCACTTGAGGACACCATAGACAAAACTGTGCATTATAGAGCTCATTACCCAGGTAGTCAGAGCACATGGTGAGCAAGATCCTGCCTCTCCTTACACCTTCCAGGACTTTGGCCTGGTGGCAGCTCCCTGCTTTCTGCCCAAAGTTTGGTTTATCTATATGGGCATATTAATTCAATGTGATGGTACAGAAAAGACCTAATATTGATTCCACTTCACTGCTTCAGATCAGGTGTAAGATTTTTGTAAGGGTTGTTACCTCTGAGCCAGGCATTCGACTTTCTCATTCTCCTGTGTGAAAGGCATGTTCTGAGTACCCTCACATTCAGGGAGATGCTGAGCCCAGAAAACACCTCTAACCGCAGAGCTCTGGTTGAGTTTGCTCTCTCTCTTCTCATCTCTTTTTCTGCCTCTTTCTTGCTATCCTCGCTACCTTGGAAAAAAAAAAAAAAAAACAAACAAAAAAAAGAAAAATGGAGTGGGGGGAAATAAAAAATATTTTAGTCAAGAAAAGGAGAAAAAATAAAGTGTTTGAGTTTGGAATGATTGAAAACTGTCTTCCTATTCCTATTGCTATTTATTATTATAAATAAGTAAATAAATAAATGAAGCCCATCTCTAGCTAATAAGACTGCTCCAGGAGCTGTTTGATAAACATGCTGTTTGTCTATGCAGGATGACAAATCTCCCAGGAACAGATGTTGCTCTTCCAAGCACTGTGTAAAAAGTTGCTTTATCTGCTTAATATTGTATCTAGATTTAACCTCTCCTTTGCAACAGACAAAATTAAACAGAGTAAATCTGTCCTGGGATATGAGCCTATTATTAATACCAATCTCCTAACTGCTGTTAAAATACAGTTGTGTTCCTTGACACATTCAGTTCCATTTGCATCATGGAAAGCTAATGCATTAACTTGGCAATAAAAATGCATGGCCTTCTGAAGTGAATGTACTGGATGAATGAATTCTGCTGGTTCTGTGCACAGTCTCAATGCACTGCTCACATGCCCTTGCTTTTTGCAAGGTGGGTAATATAAATTGCCCCCTGTTCACTAGCTCATTTTACAAGACTCACAAAGAGTAATAAACTCCCAGTGAATTTATCATCTTACAGACACATTCCTATGCAGAAATCCATTGTTTGGTGGTTGGGTTTTTTGTTGGGTTGTTTTGGTTTGGTTTTTTGTAAGGCTTTCTTCCTTTTAAGGTGACATACTGGATTCACTCTATTAAAATAACTACACTGTTTTGCTATAAAACAAAATGAAAGTTTTCAGACACCTCTTCAAATATTCCTCTTTGTGATTCATGAGCTCTGTCTTCAGTCTACAGAAAGGTTTAAGCTATTCCAGCAGTTCTGTTCCAAGCTGTGATTATCCAGGAAACTAGAAATGAGGCACTTCTACTGTCTAATGTTCTTTGCATGTCATCTTTTCAGATTCACTACTTCACTGCCTGGTGACTTCTTATGTTTCGACACGTGTCCTTGAGAGCCTTGGAATGAATTGAAACCATTAATGCAGCAGGGCATGTGATGTGCAGCTACTGAAGGGGCATTAATGGCCTTGTGTGCAGATCTCCATACAAAGCTGTAGCTGACTTAAACAACTCACTTGGCTTTCCAGATATCAGGGTAAATAGGTACTAATAAAAGCCCAAGGAACTGATATTTGTCCAAGCTGTAATGCTCAAACTGGTTCTAAAAGCTGCAAAGGCTGGTTGTGTGAAAATCACACAAAAGAAAATCGACCCTGATTTCACTTATTCTAAAGGAACAGCTCAGGGCAAGCTGCACCCAGAATTTCACCTTTCACTTGCATTCACTTCAAGAGAGAAGCCTCTACCAGCAAAAGTTCAGCTTTCGTGTCTACACCACTGCTGATATCAAGCCATAACTCCTGGGGCTTTTGCAAACACTAGGATAGGTATGGGACAAAGTGGTGTTATATTTTATAATATTTCTAACTGCATCTGCATCAGTAGGTTTGTATTGCTTCTGTGGTAGAACTCCCCAGCCAGGCACTCCCCAGAGAGTCACAAGCGCTCCGTTTTGAGTACCATAAGTACCAGGAACAGTTTCTTTACAGCATCACTGTGCTTTCAGAGAGATTTTCCCTTCATTAGTTTTTTCAAGGGTTGCCCTTTACTTTGATTACTTATTTGAGCTTTTCCCTGACAATTCATAATTAGCAACTACTTTTCCTTTGTTTTCCTGATACTGTTTACCCAGGGGGTATCTTTTATCCCTTACCACAGTTACATTTTTCACTTGCTTTTCCTAAGAAGTTGTGTTAAATTGAGCTGTACTAGTAATCAGATGAAAAACTAAACTTATAGTTAAAAATTATTCTCATCTCCTCCTCAACTCTGTTGAAGGGGAGGTTTTTTTCTCTCCTATCTGTTAAAGAACTAGTTGGTTTCTAGACTTTATAGGTGGTTCCGGGCACAGCCAAGATTTGCTGATGGCCGGAGTTGAGCCCAGCTATACCTCTTCTCTCCAGTCAGCCTCAGCTTCTTTGCTCATAATATTCAAGGACTTCTTCTGCACATTTAGGGACTGTCATTTACAGTATAGGGAGGGAAGTCAAGTTACACTATGGCATCCAGAATGTCTAGATAGCATCTACAGGTCAATTCAGACTACCCAGCCTCGTCTCTCATACTGCCACTTTTGGGAAAGGCAGGCTATGTAGAAAGCCAGGAGGGTTTCTTGTTGACATAGCTCCTAACTTTGAATGTTTCATCACCTGGAGGCAAACACAGAAGAATGCTTGATGTTCTGCCTTCCCAGGCCATTAGTCATTGTCACAACCAATTGCTCATTTTTTGGGGCTATTCCCAATCCTCCCCTCAGATCATCCACAAACCAGACTTAGCCACCACTTTAGGATTATTCCTCATGCTGTGTAGAGACTATTATCTGCAGCAAAGGCTGGGTTTATTACATGTATAAATTCAGGCAGTAACTGCACAGGCTAATACAAGAGGGGCTTGTTTATGCAGACAAGTCTCTAACATTAGGTTCAAAAACATGAAACTTACCTGCTCTCAATAACTGATCTAATGATTTTCCATTGCAAATCCTTCCTTCCTTCCTTCCTTCCTTCCTTCCTTCCTTCCTTCCTTCCTTCCTTCCTTCCTTCCTTCCTTCCTTCCTTCCTTCCTTCCTTCCTTCCTCTCTCCCTTAATGTCTTCACTACAGCTGCACTCTCCCTATACATTGCTACTGAATTTAGAATAAGCTGTTCTTCCCACCAGAAAGAGAACAGCTGTGTTGTAGGCCATAGGTTCCCTTTCAAACAGGTCTTTGTAGGTTGGCAATGTTTTTGCAGGTTTGGCTGTACCTCAGCACACATCAGTACAAAGATGGTGCCAGCACAAAGGCTGCCATGTTCCTCAGACAGTTTCATTCCTGCTAAGCCAGACCACAGTGGAATGGGCAGTGGGATTTCACTGCCCATCTGCTTTTTCTCTTCAGTGTGGCTTCCAAGGCAACACAGGGGTTACACTCTTCAGCCCACACAAGGGCTTCACTCTCATTTCCCAGTGGGGGCTGTGGGAAGGCACATATGCAGGAACATTTTGATCATTGAATCACTTAAGATCAAGTCCAACCATTTACCCAGCACTGCCAAGTCCACCTCTAAATTATGTCCTTAAGTGCCACGTCTACAAGTTTTTTCCATCCCCCCAGGGGTGATGACTCAACCACTTCCCCAGGCAGCCTGTTCCAATACCTGATCACGCTTTCAGTGAAGAATTTTTTCCTAATATCTATTCTAAACCTCTCCTCATGCATCCTGAAGCCATTTCATCTTGTTCTACCACTTATTATTTGAGAAAAGAGACTAAGCCCCACATGGCTACAGCCTCCTTTCAGGCAGTTGTAGAGAATGATAAGGTCATCCCTGAGCCTCCTTTTCTCCAATCTAAAAAACCTCAGCTCCCCCAGCTGCTCCTCATATGTTTTGTTCTCATTTGGAGTCTGGGAGCTTAACATTTAGCCACTGAGATTAGCTCAGTTGATTAGAGGATGCTGCTAATAAACAGCTGGGTTTTGGGTTTGATCCTCGTATGGGCCATTCACCTAAGAGTTGGACTTGATAATCCTTGTGGGTCCCTTCAAACTCAGAATATTCTGTGATTTCAGAGAAAATCTGTGGAAATGGTAAATCAGTCCCAGTCTTGCCAGTGAGCTGAGTGTGAATCAGCGAGGCTATCCAGCACTTATTTTTATACACTTACTTTGGACCACAATGGCCTTGGCAGGACAGTGAGATGGGAAGGAGTGAAAAATGTAATTTATCAGCTGGAAACTGGATGACAAAGCCACAAAACCCCACATGTTTGGTTTTTGTGCACACTGCGTTTCCACACTAACCCTACCCATCAGTGACATTTCCCAGTGACACTTCATGCTGCAGCCCTCCATCTGCTCTACCCACTCACCAACTCTGTCACAGCCTTCACACCCATCTGTCCTTGCATCACTGTGCCTTTCATTGGACTGTGTCAAATGTAACTATTTTCCAGTAAGGATAAGGACTGAATTTCAGTCATCCCAATTCAGCTTTATGCCCATAACTACAGCTACCAAAAGGCCCGTTTTTGGGAATGTTCCCTTCTTTTTGAGTTAGAGCTGGATCTGAGACAATGACTGAAAAAATACGTGATAAGTATCCTTTATCCTTTCCTTCCTTGCTCTGTCCTTGCCTCTTCTCTTCTCTTCTCTTCTCTTCTCTTCTCTTCTCTTCTCTTCTCTTCTCTTCTCTTCTCTTCTCTTCTCTTCTCTTCTCTTCTCTTCTCTTCTCTTCTCTTCTCTTCTCTTCTCTTCTCTTCTCTTCTCTTCTCTTCTCTTCTCTTCTCTTCTCTTCTCTTCTCTTCTCTTCTCTTCTCTTCTCATATATTCTACACAGTACAATGACAAATCTGGGTTACACGGTATACCTTTCTAAGTACCTAAATCTTTGACAGAAGGCTGTCACAATTGCTGAATGATTTAAGAAACAAACCATCTCTGATTAGTAAAATCCAGTACCACATCTTTCACTCAACTGTGATTAATGTATAAGACCCTGTGTTTTCTAAAAGGACAGACTGGGCTCTGTTGGTGTGTTACTGCGTATGCAGCTCATGCAGCATGCTCCAGTCCAGGCTTTTCCTTTTGAAATAGGCTTTACTCCAAGTAGGCTGTGAGTGAGAAATGGGCTCTTCAACATAGGCTGCCATCACTGCCACTAAAAGAATGTGTCTGAGAAACTGTAACATATGACCCATGGACAGAGAACAGCTGTCTGAAATTCAACAAAGGCAAGCACAGGGTCCTGCACCTGGTGGGGAATAAACCCTTTCACCAGGGTACAGGCTGGGGGCTGAGCTCTTGGAAAGCAGCTCTGTGGGCAGTGGAGGGCTGCAAAGATGATTAAGGGACTGCGGCATTTCACCAGTAGCTTTGTGAGAATATAGTTTTAGTTGTTTCCATTTCTGTTCATGATTTACACATCTGTCTGTTCTACCAGATAAACCATCACCCAAGAGACATGAAATGAAAAATTCTAAGGTCTTGATTATTTAGCCAGAGGTTTTTACTAATTGTGATACACTGTGGAAAATCACAGTGTTCTCAAGTCATGACACAAGCAGTTCCTGTGCACCCTTACATGAAAGAATATTATACCTTCAAGTATTATAAAACATGTAAGAAGCCAGATGTCCTGACACCTACTTGACCCAGACTCTGTGTCTTTGTTCATGACTGCCTGATTTCTTTTTAAGCCAGAAAGATTTTGCAGTGGTTTCTGTAATATTTGGAAGGGGAAAGAAATATAACAATAGAGATATACATTAGACTGAAATCATAGATTTTCTGCAGGCTGTGAACCCTTTTCGAACATAGCAGAACCTCCATATTTGTTTTTTAGTGTCCTTGAAAGGGTGCAGATTTTCAGCTAGTTGCAGAGCTGGCTCCAGTCCAAAAAGAGGAAAGAATCTTGTGGCAAATAAGGGTGGTGAACTAACACGCTTTACCACCCACTTGTGCAGGATAAACACAAAAATATCTTTCCCCGGGGACCTTCTGAGATTAAGATTTCTCCCCTCTGGCTCTGACTTTCTTTCACCAATTTGGAGATTGTAGGGAAGGTCACCCCCTTTCTATACCCCTTGTGCTTCATCCATATGGAAAACCTAATTCCCTCTATTATCTCTACTGTCTTTCAAAAATATAACTCCCAGCATCCCTTATGGTTTGCTCCATAGTTTTTTGTTTGGAGGGCAGAAGGATGATGAAAGGAAGAGCAGGGACATTTCACATACATCCCAGTTATTTATGCACAGCCCTGTTCACAATGGGGTATCTGCTGGCACCTTTTGTCATGTCAGCAGAACCATTGATAGTCTAAGAGAGAGGAAGAAAAAACAAGGGCAGTAAAACTAGGAAATGTCATTCATAAAATTTTCTTTTCATGTGGATGCTGCTTTATAGGATATTTCAATCCCTCCAAAATCCATCTGAGAACTATTCAAAATAATAAAGGAATATGGCTCAATTTCTGGCTATAAGATAAATGACACAAAAGAAAAGTTCTGAACCTAAGTGGAAGTAATAGAGACCATATTGGTACCCTGGATATATCTGAACAGAAACAAAAGGGACTGAGGTATATAGTTATCTCTCATAGACTGATTTTATGGGAATTGAAGGGATCAAGTAATAAAATATTTACCTGAAGCAGTTTTCCTTTTTCTTAGCAGAAAAAATATAGATAATTGAAATAAAAGCTCCTGAAATAAAGTTCTCTTTCAGTATTTTTCACTATCATTCCTCAAGAAACAGAAGGAACTGGTGTATAACTACATATCAAAATTAACATGAACCACAAATTGTGGAAAAAATACTATGCAGGCCTAGAATGCAAAGATGCAATTGCAGATGATGATTCAGTTTATAATGGACATAGTTAAACATAAGCTCAAAAATTTATCAGAAAATTAGCAGAACTAGATTAGCTATATCATTTTTTGGTCAATTAAATTAGGAAAAATCACAATGCATTTACTGAGTAGAGGATAAAAGAAACTAGCATTTTTCCTCCTTGTCAATGTCACCTCTATGAATGACATCTAATTTCACAAATCATTTAAGAAGCAAATGGGTATCAAAAGCAAAAACTGTAACTATACAACCAACCCAGAGGCTGTCCCAAAATTTACTAAGTAGAAATGCCTAATTGCTCTTTAAATTGCACCTGTTAAGCTCTGTCTTAACTCATTAATGCAGATAACAGATCTCATACATATCTGGGTTCATTTGTATGTCCCTGCAGCCTTATTATGAAGAGCAGCTATTTGATCCAGATGGTTCCCTTCTCACCTGTGTGCCCAGGGAGGGCTAAGGAAACAGCCCCTGAGGATGAACACAAGGCCTTTGGGTGTTTATAAGCCACTAGGAAAACTGAAAGCCATCCAAACAAAAGAGAATGGGGTCCCTTCAGCAAGCCTTGCCCAAGAGGTTACAGAAGGGTTTGACCTCCCCAGGAGGACTGAGTGGTTCCATCACTATGATTTGGAGCAAGACACTGCGAGAGTGTCTCACTGCAGAGTGAGTCCCCATTCCTCCCTTTGAGTCCTTCTCCCCATTCCGGCCTCCTTTCCTCTCCTTCTGCCCTGCCTACAGCCCAGTGTTAGGTTTAGTGTTCTACACAAGACAGCCTGGCCCCAGCTGCACAACCACCACTGCCTCCTGAGAGAGTGCTTATATATCATTCCCAGATTCCTCAAAGAGCCCTCTGCATCCTAAATATATACAGTAATAACGGAAAAGAGTTTAAAGACAGGTTAAGAGTTACTCCAAGGAGAAGGATGCAAAAGGAAATAATGAGGTAAATGGGCTCAACTTAAAGTTAATAAGTAGGTATTTTTGGATGTTTTTCTCTATAGAACTATCAGGCAGCATGGATATCATGAGGTGACTGTGGGGAAAAGAAATGAACCATCAAATCTCTCCAGATTGCCGGAAGCAAACAACGCTTAGCACTATTGTCAGTACAGTTTCTCCCTTGTGGCTTGAACAATGCTTGAAAATTATGATTAGATACAATTGAAACAGTCAGTGTACACAATAAAAGGCATGAGAGAACACATTGTTAGGAAAAAGCCAATTAATGAATTTTCTGACAGGGAGGTAGCCTACAAAAGGTAGCCTTCAGAGTGCATTTAAGAGGAATATGACCTTTTTTTCTCTAATATGCACAAAAACTTTTGAGATATATTAACTTAGTGACAGCTGTGAGTGCAGGATATGCAGAATTCTTTACTTAGTGAGGAGAGAAAAGTAGTTAATAAATAACTTTGACTGAAGGGAATTCCTTGACTCTTGAGTCCAAAAAGGGGCTGATTATAAACTTCAGACCCAGTGTTTGACATTAGCCAAGGTGACTTTTGTTCAACCATATGCAAGCCAAATTAGCAGCTCCTGTTGTTCCTTACTAATGTCCTCTAAGTCCCCAAAGCAGACAGAGCAGAAGACATGGCTTTTTTCATGTGTTTTTCAGTGCATGCAATAGGCATGTGCTGTGAAAGGATGAAAAAGGAACTAAATACCTACTTTTCTTTCTTACCATATTAACCAAGAAATTATCTAGGGAAATTATGAATAAGCTAATTAAAAACTAGACCACACATATTTTTAGTGACTAAGAAACACATAATTTTAGTGAATGGTGAATGGCTTCCAAGGTATGTTTTGCTAAAAATATAGAATTTCTAGTGTATAATACACTCCTATTCCATATATAGTACTTACTTTTCTGCTAGTTAAATGGAAAATAGTTCCTGTTGTCATAAGTTCTAGCTATTGTCAGTTGAAATAAGGAATTAAGATAGAAAACATTCTATTTCTTGGTGTCTTTTTTTTAATTATGCACACAAAAGTTTAAAACGGTATCTTTTCCTGAAACACGAACAATAGCTGTCTAAGTGATTAGTGAGATTTAATACTTTTATTTTTGCATATGCAAGTTAAGAACATCTTAATTTTATCATAGCCATTGTGATAGTCTTTTGCATAAGGGGTTTTTGAGAATATTATCTGACAAGAGAGCCTATATCTGAATGGCTAAGTATAAGATTTCACTCTAAACAGAAACTGTGCAAATAAAATTATAAGCAAAGACCTTGTGAGGAATCCTTTATTGACTTCTGATCATTTCTGCCAGTTACAGTTTGATGATTTCTGTTCCAAACTCAAATGGAGAGAAGTTAAGTAAAACAAGACTGCATTATATTTTTCCTTGCCCCTAAAATCAGAGTATGTTTTCAACATATATGAGTTATTTCAGACTCATATGAACTACCCAGACTTTCAGAACAATGTAGTGTGCATTTCAGTGTAGCAGGCAGCATATGTTCTGTCTCACAGAATGGCAGCTACCTCTGCAGATTGCCAAGTCCCATAAATTTAATGGCGCAGCCTACAGAAAGCAGGATCCTAATGGTTATATATCTATAGACAGGAATTCATGGTGCTAGAAAGGCCCATTCAATCATCTGCTTGGACTTCCTTTATATTGAGGGGCTCTTAAATTTCACACCGTAGCCCACTGTGCAGGAATAAATACATAGCTAGTCATCTTTATCACCCATGGCAGCTCGTAATGAGCTCCAGAAGCCCTAGCAGCAGAGCCTGAAGTGTACACGGGGCAGGACTGCCACGGCTTCTAGGACAGAAGGAGGGGATCAACCAGAATGGATGATTCTCTCCAAACCTGTTTCTTCAAGCTCACTTTCTGTCATGCCTTTGCTGCTCTCACATAGAAGTCTGCATGTCACGGGCCTGCAGCCACGAGAATATACAGACTGGCTTCTGCTGCAGTCTTACAGGATGTAGCTCTTGAAGACAGAAGTCTTAGGGTGAAAACAGAGTCAGGCACTAGAGGAAGAGATAGTGGAATTTTTTGGGATTCTGATGGCCTCCATCAAGCCTAAGCCTACTGATGTCTGCACAGGCCAAAATCAGTGTGTGCCAATCACAGCAAATAGTAAGGCAAGCAGTGTCAACACAGAAGACTTCAGAGAAAATGCTTGACTTGAAGGTCAACAGCCTTGCAGTGTAAATTCTGGTGTTGGCACAGAAAATATGCCAGGTTTAGAGTGTAATCAAGAAACCTACAATGTTTTGAAGCTGATTTGGGGATGGACCACAGATAAGTACTGAAAAAATTTGTGGTCATGGTTTTATGTGTGTGGCTGAGGGTATCAGGATGCCCTTCCCAAACATCACAACATGCAGCAATTCATTAGGAATGCACAGACTCAAAGATACTGAGTTGCTTTAACTTTTCTACTAATCTGTATTGCAGAAATGGGATTTAGCAGGATGAGACATGGACACTTGATTTAAAATGCGATAGAAACTCGCTTTGAAATACTATACCTTGATGTGTGACACCCCTAACAGACTAGGAACAGGCTAAGATTTGCTGAAGTCAGCCTCCAGTGCTGTTTGTGGTTGTTGGCCTGTTCTGATTTATACGACTGTCCCTATCAAGACAAGTATCTCTGTACTTGACTCAGAGATGAGCTATTAATTCATAGAGATCCCTATATTAAATATATATGCTATATGGTGCTTTCTGTCACTACAATGCCTTTTTCTTCATATTTTGCATTCATTTCCCTCTTACATTAGGCTTGCTTTCCAGATAGTTGGTTAAGTTAATGTATTTGCACCTGGCTCATGCATTAATCTCTGCAAACTACATGACATTTTGCATGCTGCACACCTTGTCATAAATTATTGCTTGCTTCATAGTATGTATAACTCTGTATTTCCAACCACTATAAATAAAGGTAAAGCAATGCCTCAGCTACTGCTGCCTCACAAAAAAACATTGACAGAAGGAAGCCATTCACAAATAGAGAAATGATGAAGATTTCTTTTCAATCTAATGGGCATTAGGGAAAATATTTTAAAGTTCAGCAAGTAGTTGGAATTTTAATATATAAGTTTACTAACACAACTCCTAGTGCTGGCCACGAGTTCTAAGAAGGATAAGGAAATGTCACTGTGCTATGAGATAAGGAGTCACTTAATCTTCCCTGTCTTATTCCTTCCTTTGTTCAGTTTTCTTTTATTAACACGAGAACAACAGGTTTCTTTAGGTTTTGAAGTATTCTTATTTATCTCCCTTGGCTGAAGCTCAGTTCTGTAGTTGAAAAGCTAACTAGCTGGGGGTTCATGCAGTGTCTGTCAGTCCTTGCAAACCGCAGCTGCGATATGAAACAAAACGAGGAGCTCTTAATGTATGCAGTGAGGAAAGTTAGATAGACTTCCTCTACCCTTCAAACTGGAGGCACACCACACCACTCCCTGGATACAAATTACGCCAGCCTCACTGATCCCCTCTCTGGAGTTGTGGGATCTCACAGTTTGTCCTCATCAGGAAGATAAATTTTCTAGAATGACACCTTGTTCAAGTGGGAAAAATAAATTACTCAACAAAAGCTATTTTCTGACTAATTTAAAACCCTTTCATCATCAAGCAAACAGAAAACTGCATTCATCCTGACAGTCTTTTATTCAGGCATACAGTGGTAGAAGTTGCAAGCAAAACCATAAAGTCTTCAGGACACCAACGAAAGCTTTTTCTCATCATAGCTGCAATATGATCTGAAATATTCTTAATGTTCAAATGGCTGATCTCCTGTTTGATTTCTTGTGCTACACTTACACCACTGTCTGAAGGTTGCTGTTCCTGTTTCCCATTTTGTTGAATTCCCACAAAAATGTTGAATGAATAAAGCTCTTGTAGAACTCTCCTGTTGTGAACCCAGCGATGCTCAGGTGGTTTCAAAGCAAGTTAAAAGGGTTTGCTAGGAGCGGTGCTCAAAGCTTTAGCTGTGGGATTAAATTGTAGTAACATTAACAAAAACCCATTCAACACATTAGGTAGTGAAAGAATGTCATGTGAGATCTGCAGTTTTGGATGCAAGTTTGTTGATGTTCACATCCACTGTATATTTTCAAGTCTTTTTTTTTTTAATACCAGGAATACATCTGCAAGGCAAGTGTATTGAGACTGATGTATAGAATGGTACTACTAAGTTTAATAGTTGAGCAGTGAAAGTCTAGTCCAAAGAATAAGTAGCAGTCAGTCCTTCCTAAGGGCAGAAGACCTCTTGCCAAGTTGGACAATGCTACTTACCTGCCATGACCTCCGGGACTCCTGTTCTGTATTTTCCTGCATTCCCTGTGCTACACTGATCTGACATGCTGCCAAGGGGGGGGATAAATTTGGCATGCCCTTGCTTCTCACCAGTATTGATGCAGTGGCTTTTCCTACACTCGCTTTCCTGAAGGAATGGCTGTCCTCAGGAAAGATCTATTTCTTCCCTTTCTTGGTTCAGCTATGGAATACAATCGGAACTTTGTTTTATTCTGTGGATTCTCCCACATAAATTTCTTTTTATGTCAGAAGTCAATTATATCATTTAATCATAAAGCATCTGGCAATTTTATGTGATGTATGTGTGGGGCAATATATAAATGTCAAATCTTGTTGCTGCAGGCTGGAAGGGAAATACTGCTTATGAAATATGTTTTAGGAACTGAAAAGGCCAGAGCATTTCTAGGCTGGAGGTTACCAGCAACTTAAGTGTCCCTATCCCTTAAAATCAGGTGACACATAGGCTTAAATCAGAGTTATGCCATTTGCAATTATTTTCAGGCAAATACATGTACCTTCAGAGATAACATCTAAAGAAAACAAAAACTGACTTTTCTTTCCTTCTTTCATATGTTTGGAATGGCAAAAATCTTCTATTGCAAGGACACCAACAAGACATTAATAAATTAAATTAACAGATAAGTGGTTTTATAGTGTCATGGAGAAAAATACACTATTTCTTTGTTATTGGACAAGATGTTATGTATTAAGGAAGCCTACATTTTAAAGGGACAGGATAGAAGACTGGACTTGCAGCTGGGCTGAATTTCTTTTATGTTGTTAATGTCAAAGTCCCCTTCCCATTCTTCTTAACAGAAGTGTGGTGAACCCCCAGGAGAGCTGGTTATTGGCAAATCCCTCCTCATGTGAGTTTCCTTTCTCTCTGTATTTCTGAATTTCATCTAATTCATGATGATTCTATTTTCAAGGGAAAACATTGTCCTCTGAATGGTGTTCTGGACTTTTTCTACATTAAAATCACTTCCCAGCATTGCCACCAGTAAATTTCACTATCAGACACATTCTTTTGTATCAAAGATATTAATTAGAGAAGAAATTGGATCATCGTGCAGTAGGCAAGGAATCTGTCAGGGAGGCCAAACATGGGTTTTGTAGCCCACAAAGTACAACCTAATTTTTTTTCCAGTAGCAACAACAGTGGTGAACCTAAAGGGCAAAAGTATGATTGCTCCTGGAACTGAGAACCTCAAAATAACTACTTCTGGAGAAGAAACAAACCCCCAGTGATCTCAGTAAAGTAAACCAGATACACTTAATCCAGAATGAGAAGAAACCAAACAGATTGAGTCACAAGCTGAGTAGTAAGGATTTTTAATAAAATTTCAAATTGGAAAATATTACATGACTGCAAACAAAAATATAATACCTTTATGGAAGGGGTAAAAATTACTGCATGCCACAGCTGGTTCACTACTCTGACCTCAATAACACACTGGAACAGATTTTTGAAGTAAGGAAAGGAGTGGGGGGGAGGGAAATGAGGTCTGCATTTTCTTTAATAGGAATTTATTTTCGAGATAATAGGTTAATATGACTGGACAAAACATCTGTCACAGAACAGCATGGAAAATGTTGGAACACACTTTAAGCATCTTGCAGGAGCTCTCCTATACTGCTGCAGGTGCCCAGACCACCCAAAACAAGTAGCTTCCACTGAGAATTAATAAAACATGAAAAGGAAGTTTCCCAAAGACAATCTCAAATGGTGCTTGCTACAAAACAGATTGCCCAGTGATTGTAGGGTAGTAGAGAAGAATAAACTGAGATAATCAGGACAGCAGAGCCATTGTCTCCAGTAACCATTTTCTAGCCTGTGTCACTTCCTATGAGGACAAACTGGTTTTAGTTGTTGCGGACAATTGTATTTCCATGGTCCTGTCTGAACTACTCTGTGTTTTTGCCTCTAAAGGAGCTCATATTACATCTGAAATCCTCGCAATAAATCCCTTCTATGATGCACTTCATGAAAGCAGGACTCTTAATTCAACATGTAAATGGGATGTTCACACTTTTTCCATGTGCTGCTCCTGCAGAAGAGAGAGTATATGATGTACTATGGATTTTGTTGCTTGTTACCATCAAACCTTGACCAAGTAAAATATTATCAGGGTAGGAGAGAATCCAGACACATCAGCTAAGATACATCAGCTCTGAACTACTGATAAGCATTAAATATCACAATCTCTGTAACTTTCAAGCCCTCAGTCAGTATTCTACAGCATCTGCCTTTACTATCTATAGCTATTGCAATTCTCTTCAGCACCTTTCCCTTGCTGAAACACCTCTGGCTGCTCAGTGGAAATAAATCTGCACACCAATGAAACCTTGCTGAGACTCCCAGGGACTTAAGGCCTCGACTGCAAAAATGACACTTGTGCTGGCTTTCAAAAAAGATTGGCAGAAGATGCTGCAGAAGATCACCATGTCATTAATACGAAGTGCCAAAAGCAAAATTTTTTTAGAGCAACTGGCAAATGTTTGGGCTTTTAGCACTTGTTTGAGATTAGAAAACAAATATTTTACTTATGTGTGAGAAAACGAGCAAAAGCCAGCAAGATTTTTTTAAGGATCTTAATATCCTTCTTTCTAAATTACAAATGTTTATCTTAGCAATTTCTATGCACTTCTCAGATTACAATTTTTACAAAAGAGATTTATCATTTTCTTACTAGTAGTATTTGAGTTTGTTTCTGTCATTTTCAAACTCAGATTTAAAACCCAAACAGAAAGGTGAAGGTAAACTAAATCTCTAAGGGAAGCAGGGTGGTGCATTTCTTTGCCTTGTGACTGTAGGCAGCTGGGCCAAGGGCTCCAAATGAAATTTCACTGCATTGTTAATCTCCAGCAGTGTGGGCTGTAAAGCAAAAAGCACAGAAAATCACACAAAGTAGTACAATCCCGACACACTATTGACAAGTGTTGGGCAAGCAGGGATTTGGCAGAGGCTGAATAGGGAGAAACGAAATAAATATGCACTGAATATGGGAGCTATCATAGCTTTTCTGAGGCAGGGAACATGGCGAGCCACAAGAAGCTTCACCAGCAGCACAGAGAGGGTGGGTAACAGCACTGAAAGATCAGTAACTGTGTCAGTCTGGCCCAGGCATGGGCAGCAGGTCTGGCTCATGTGCACAGATTGAAGTGGGACCTTTACAGTTCCAGCTGAATCACTCGAGGATGACACATTTTGAGAAAATGCATTACCATGGTCATTTCTTCTTATTTCTGTTTCTAAAAAATATTGACAGCAGAAATAATGATCATAACATATGGGCTATGTTACACATCTGAAAAACAATTGCATGGCACTTAAGTTTCCTCCCTCAGTACATTTCTGAAGGCCTCCATTTTGGGTTTTGGATGCAGGGAGAGGCAAGACACACCAAACTTCTGATTCGCAGTTGCTGGCCAATTTCATTCCAACTTTTCCACTAGCACTTAAGTTATCTCTCTTGTGAATCAACAAAGAAGACATTGAATTGCACGGCTCTTGATCTTCATCCTGGAAATGTACACCTAAAAATGGTCTTACACATTGAAAGAAACCACCACTGCATTTCTCTGCTATTGCTGCATCAATTACCTCAGCATATTTTCAGTGGTTTTACATGGCTTTCATTTACAGTAGCCTTACCAGTAACATGATACAAAACTTAATTAATTCCTAATATGTAGTTTTTTGCCAAACTGAACATGTGTTGCTCACAAAAATCAACCGATCAGAACCAGTGTGAATGCACTTGACTCCCAAGCAAGAATCTAAGCAGTTGGTTGAGTGTGGCTTACTTGGAGTGCTTGCTCCCACACTTTGACATTTGCTTTTTAAATTTTAGTTTACATTTGTGTCTGACAGAATTAGGAGAAGAGAGCAAATCATGATATTGCTTGTTAGCTGAAATAACCTGTATTTTCCTTCTTGTTCTATAAGAAGGCATCTTGACATCTTGCAATGCCTTTGTTTTTCCCCTTGGCCTCTCAGAGAGCAAGGAAGCTATGTGGATGTAGTTTGGGATACCTGCTGACTTCATTGCTCCTGCCACCAACATCTGGAGTTGAATCCAGACTGTTTAAGGAGAACTAGAATAACCAGGCAATTGCTGATAACTTGTCTAGATCTAGAAAGCTGAATAAACAGAAGGGGGAAAAAAAAACCTCATTCATTTTGTGTTGGTGGAATGGAAATCAGGTGAGCCATGACAGGCACAGTGAAAGATTCGTCTGCCAGGGCACAGAGATCATTAAAAGCAGAGGAACCAGGGAAGACCGTGGCTTGGGAACTGAGCTGCTAGAGCTGCAGCAGCACACCAAAAGCAGGACAAATATGAAAGACAACAGCCCCAGAGACCTGAAATACTCAGCAGTGTTGCCTTTGTAATGCAAGTACTCTCCTACTCAGTCTGCCTCTGAAGGGCCCTCCTGTCAGGCTGAACAGAGAAGAAAGCCAGAGATACATGAATCCTTTGGCTGCTCTGCTGCAGTGATCACTGAAGAGTTCAGCCAAACCACACTGGCTCTCAGGGGCTTTGTGCTAGGAGCCATCCACGGCCACTGAACCCACAAACTCACACTTACACATGCCTGGAATTTCTCCAGCTAAAGAAAAGTTTCATTCCACTTCTTTGAAGACATTTAGGAAAGCTTATACTTAGACTAGAGATGTTTTTGAGAGAGTTCATGGCCAGCTTGTTTAAATTGTAAAGCTTTCTCCTGAAAGAGCGAAGCCTTCAGTTTCTGATTTCTCTGTGTGCGTGATGGGTAGAGTGTTTCATTATCCTAAGTGCTCCTCTAAGGCAGGTGTACTTGTTTTATGGAATGAAACTAAATTGTCATATCTTTTTCCAATTGCAGCTACATTATTTCTGCAAAACTTAAACTGTATCTCTGTGCCTAGGATGAATGCAAATAACGCAGAAGTGGTAAAAAGAAAGAAAGGAAGAAAAATTATTTTCCTATACCTTACTCTTTATTTTACCAGAAAATACAATCAGCGCTACCATGTACAAGTATAATGTTCCCTGGGTAAAGCAGCACTCTACTGCATCTATTTACTGCACAGTAAATGAATATGGGCCGGGTGAGTGCCGCATGAGAGCTGCTCAGGAGCGGTCCAACACTGCCACCATGTGCTGCGCACCGAGAACTGGCTTTATGGAGTCAGCACAGTCACCCTCCTTCCTGCGCTATTTTAGAGAAAAAGAAAAAAAAAATATAAATTAAGGGTAAGTAAGTCATTTCTCCCCAACAAAAATTTTTGTCTTGCTGTCGATTTAGGCACGGGGAAACTATGTCTGGAGCATTGCCCATCAGCCACCAGCCTCTTTAGAGAGTCAGCCAACAGGCAGCACACTTGGGAGCCTCCTATTGGTCTGTTGTTCTCGTGGGGCACACGAATTGCATTAGGAATTAATGATCCCAGGCTTAAGTGGAAAATTCAAGAACTGAAATAGATCAGGAGGGAGTGGTTTTTTCTAAAAATACCTTACTTCTTTAACATTTTTGCTGAAACTGCCAAGCAGCATCTTTCCTAGAGTAATCCAATGAAAATCACATTCTAGTTACAGTGGGAATGATTAGCCATACACGATTGCCTCTAAGGATCAGTGACATTTTCAATCACCTTCAACACAACCTTGGTCTTTTTCAGAGGGGCTAGGTCTTGACTAAGTGTGATGCTGATCTCAGCACTAACAGAATTCACAAACAATCTATCTTTGCCTTTCAACAAGGCTAAAATGTATTTTTTCCTCTTGATGAAAAAGGCTTCACATTAAACATAGAACCTTAGTGCAATCAAACTACAGTAGGCATACTATGCTTTTGGGATTTTTCACTTGGGAGAACTAAAGAAGCACATAAATGTGTGGTGTCTGCGATGGTAGGAATGACAGATTTAAAAAACAAAGAAGAAAGATTTTTTGGTTTCATAATCTGAATTGATGGGAAGGTGGAGGGCTACATGGAACTATTCATGCCACACATACAAAAAGCAAATATGCGTTTGTACCAGCAGTGTGGATACATTTACTGACCACACACAGTCAGTCCAGCCTGACCACCATGGTCAAGGTCACTGAAGATACAGTCCCCAGCTGGTCCAGAAGATGGGCAGCAAACCTGCTGGAACCAGGCAGGGGCAGGTACTGAGCTGGCCCTTTCACCCTACTGACACCCTCAATGAGCCACAAGCAAATTTGAAACATGTCCTCAAGGAAGTGAATCTTTACTGAATTACCTGGCACAAATGGCACTTCTCTACCTAATGCCAGGCAGTGTCATGCAGCCATTCTGGTTCCTGGCTTTGCCATTCTGGTCAAAACTAAATATTTTTATTGGTACACAAGACTAGAGAGTGCATCTGACAGCACTTCTTGCATACTGTTGTTTTCCAGCCCAATTCTGTCACGATTCAAAATGTTAATTATGAAATCTAAGACCTCTAACTAAATTAAATGTCTAAATAATGCAGAACATACTAGCTCAGAACTTACCAGTCCTGTGGTACAGTGTTCACAGCCATGATTTTGCACCTCTGAAATTAATTTCTAGTACAGATTCTCCTTCACACTGCTGCTAGAAAGCTTCCTATCCCATCTCAAGTATTTCCAAAAGCATAGTTACTAGCTTCCTTTTATAAACAAATCCCTCATCAGCTGGCCCTTCTCTAAGAAACCAGAAACAACAGAGAGCATGCAATGAGAGTACTGTTCCTCATTTGTACAACTTTTTATTTTTTGTTGAGACATTAGAGAAATGTGTGACAATATTTTGTCTGAGTTTAGACAGTTATGAGTGAATTCATGAGAGATTCACTGGTGATGGACTCTTTCCTTTATTGCTCAGCTCTTGGATATCTGATTCTACAGCTCACCAGAAAAGACCTAGCCGACCTCAGCATGAAAAGCAGGATGCAGGCAAACACATTCCCAGCAGACAAGATCCATCAGGGAAAGTGATGTGACCCAGTTATACTAGTTCAGCAAGACAATGACATATCCCATATCAAACAGACATATCAAGAAGATTCCTAATGTTATTTTCTTTCAACAATACAGTGTATCATCATTATAAGAACATGCATGATTTGCAAAAAAAAAATCAAATGTGTCATTTCTTGTTGTTGTGTCATTTAAAAATCCTCTTTGCAGCAAACACTACAAATCTAATTGTTTTCAGCTTGATGCAATAATTGGTTTCAGAAGCAGCTAGTGCAGCAACTACTCTAGATGCTACTACAAATTCCTATCAGTAGTTCTTATCTGCACATGGGTTTGAGGATCATGTCAGTACATGACTAACAGACAATCACTTCTACTTCTTATTTCAGTCCAAGACCAATAGAAAATACATCTGAAGCCTGAATATTCCCAAAGCAGGGGCTGTCTCAGGGCTTGAGGGTTTGGGTTCAGCCCCAGTGAGGTACAGACTCTGAAATTCCACTGACTCTTCACTGAAATGGGCTTTTTGTTTACTCCATTCAGCCTCTCTCCTATAGAAAAGGTTCTAATAACTTTTATGTCACATGCCCTGCAGTGAATGGATAATTACGTCAACCCAGCAAAAGCATGACTCACTAAGTGAGCAATATCCATTTTCAACAGGGCAAAAATACCAGTGTAGACCCACTTAATTGTTCCATGATACAGTTTAGCACTGCTACAGCATGTATTACATTAATTAAAAGACTTTCCTGCCCATCAAAGGTATAATCAAGGCAATTTTCTTCCAAACATAATCAGAAAGCTATGCAAGGAAAGCTTTACAATATGAGCTATTTTTTCATGTGGAGAGTTAATTGATTTTCTATCACTTTTCCCCTTTGGGATTCAAATGAAGCTTGACAAAAGTTGTTGCTCTTTTATATGTAATTGGTCCACTTGAACTTTTTGAGTTTACCTGAAACTAGGCCAGAAAAGTACTTTTATTCTCTCCTTCTTCTGAGAGATTGTATCAACAATCATTTTTTTAAAAAAATTGCCTAGAGGTCACAGAAAACTCCAGAGTGCTTAAAACAATTAATATTTATAACAGAGAAACTTTACTGTGAGGTGGCAATCAGTTTCCTCTCCTATTGAATATATCAGCAGACATCTTTCTGAATCTTAATAATATAGGGGTGGTTTGAAGAAACACACATTTTTGTTTCCTCAGTGCTTGGCACCAGAGGAAAAATTCCATCTGGAAAAGAAAATTTGGGGAAGGCGAACTGAAAAGCAAAATTGAACACTGTTACACCAACAAGTAGTAATCAATCTAGATGTTGGTATTCTCCCTTAGTTTTTCCTTTGGGGAGGGCAGGGTGAGGCAGGATTACATGGAGGCTTGTTTTGGAACAGAAAATAAACAAAAACTCCATTCTCCTCGGGGGTCTCTTGGTAAGCTGGAGCTCCCTGGAAGTGTCCCAGAGAATTGGCAGCATTATACAAGAGCCCAGCTACAGAAGACAGGGAGTGTCCATGTGTTTGCTGTGTTGATTCTGATAGGGCTGCACTGGGATGGGAGCATCAAGAGGAATTGGTAGTGACCAAAAGACAGACTATTTTGAAGTTGACTGAACTGAGTTTTGCTCTGAATTATTTCAAACAGCAGCACCTCCCTGATTTGGGCAGAACAAATGCTTCACAGAAATACCAGCTTACCCCAATATGCATCTACTGAAATTGACAGATGGTCAGCCAAAGGGTTTCGACAGCTTCTTCAGCGCCCAGTATGGAGAAGATCCCCTTTTCCTGTTGAGAAATGTAGCAATGCCATAGCTTGTTCTCTGTACCCTATATTATATTGATTGCTGTATAGTAGCAGCTGAGACCAATAAAGGCAAGAAGAGAAAACAGTAAAAGAAGCATGCCCAGCAAATATACATCTTACAGAGCTTTTGGATTCTGGAAAAAAAAATTAACTTCAATTACTCCAAAGTAAGATCAAATGCCATGTCATTTACTTCAGCAAAGAGCTCAAGGCTGAGCCATGCAGTCATGAGCCAAAGATCTACATATAGACACAGGTTTTCTCAAAGCCCTTATGGGGTTCTGATCCAACATTCCACTTTCAAATTCTAATCTAAGTTGCCTTTTTAAGAACAGAAAAAAAAGAAAGCCATCTCTCCTTACTGTGCAATTGTAATGCAATGAGACTGTTCAAAAAAAGCAGAATATTTAAACAATATATCATTGCTCATTTTTGCAAATGCTGGCAGTGATGCTTCACAAATGGGCCACCAGCCTGTGTACAAATCAAGAGTTGGTAGAGATGCTCTGGAACTAAAACAACCAGACCGAATCTGCTTCACTAAACTGAACCATCCCTTCTTCCATTATAGGGATTGGAACTCAAGACAAAACAATCTTAACAAGCAAAATTTTTCAAACCCGAACCACTCATTCCCATGTGCCTTAATCTTGGAGAAAAAATATTAATGAAATCCAGCTCCTGGCTGATGCAGTACTCTGTCCCTACAGCATGTTCTCCAATATTTGTTTCCAAATTTCTTCTAACTGACCTTAGCAAATCAGCTCCACCAGCTTCTCTTCATGGTACTTGCAGAGTCTAGTGAATCTGAATTTCAGCAAGCTGTTTTTCCTAAATTTAACATTACTTAATTTTATTTCATTCCTAATTTAATCACTTTTGTTCAGAGCACTCAAAGTCATGGTTATTTTAGTAGTATCTTCGAAGGACATCTTTGATCTGTTGATTCTGGGGCAGAGAGTGAAAAGTCTCAAAAGAATATACATTTCAAAAACTAAATTTTGGGAGGCATAGGATTACAAGCAGTGCCAGATAAACACTCATTTGCACATTTGTGAGCAGAGCCCGATCCTGTCAGTTAGTAAATGCTATCAGTTATGAGCACCTTCTAAAACACACCCTATAATGAATACAAGTTTTGGTTAGGTTGCTTCCCAGCACCTTCATACATGGGGGTTTGGGGTTGCAGTAGGGAAGGGTGATATTCAGCTGGCTCTTTTCACAACCAAGCTTCTCACACAAACATTGCAAAGGAATCAAAAGCAAAATATCAAGCATCACACTCGGAGCACAAGCAACTTTTGGCTGCTCAGCCAGCCTCTCTTCCCACTAGCTCTCTTCTTTCTGCTCCAAGTAGAAGGATATCCACTGGGCCATTGGGGTTTTGTACAGCTCACATCACTAATGTTCATGAATGGGAAATAAATCCATGGAATTCAGACAATGTGTCACAAACCGAAACAAAGAGCCTTAAAGGATCATGATCCTGTTGTGGGAAATGCTGTTCAGCTAATGAAAGCTGTCAGTATTTTTGACAGTCTGGATTTTGAAATATGTTAGTTAAAAGAACCCTCGGTGAGCAGAAGAGACAAAGTGTAAGCAGCTGATTTAAACAAAGGCAATTTGGAATTAAATTTTCATTCAATAAGTAGGCTGACCATTATTTGTATTTTCCTGATTGTTTGTTTGACAGCTTTGCAAATGCTGAGCTTGAGCATGAAATGCTAACCGTGCTTTGATGCTTCCTGGCCCACACACCAGCCTTCCATCTTTTTACTTTAAAATTTTATCCAGCAGGAAAGTAGCTCATCGGATTAGGGTAGTGTCAACTTCTGGAAAGCTAGTTGCAAAACTGACATAGGAAAGACAAAATCAAAAATAAGGAAAACAGGATGAAAAATGCATTCCAGCGTTTCTCTCTCAAACACCAAATGTGCAATCTGCAGCAAATCTAAATGGCAGAATCAAGACTTTAGGTAATCAGTAGAATTTGTCCTCTTGCTAAGTTATTCTGAGGAGCATAAGCAACATAATAAATGACATTTGCTTCTTTCTAAGAATTATGCCCATCATATTGCACCTTACAAGTTTTTATACATATGGACATAAAAGCAGATGGATTCAAGAAAACTTAGAGCTTACTTGCTACAAGTACACACCTGCTCTCCAGAAACTGCCACCAGAATCCTCAACCACAACAGCCACATAAGAACAAACTCTGTTGTAACATATGATAGAATGAGGTTAAAGCTTAAATTTTTGATGTTAGCACTGCCACAAAATATACTGAAAAATCTCACACAAATTTTAATCTCATTTTAATGGCTCAAGAGATAACTGTGTTGTAAATCCACATGAATTAAAAAATTATTACACTAATTTTTCAGCTGGGCATTCAAAGGCTTTCAAGAATTGAATGAAGTCAACAGAATATTTTAGTATGGTTCACTCTCTAGAAGAATAACATTTTCCATTTAATTCTACTGTCTTTAGAGTCCTTTTGCCCGTTACATTCCCACAGAGTGCAGTTATGCCAATTTTCACATTTCATTGGTTCTTTTTATATAGGCAGGTTCCTCACTGCTTTGGGTTTTTTAGTAGTAGTATGTGGTTGCTAGAGAAAGGTTTGATTAGTGATTTTTAAAGTTAAGCATCTATTTCCCCAAAGTTTAGGAATCAGATCAGATCAGATATTCAGATCAAAGAGAGCTTTGAATATAAAGAGAAAGAGTTTCCACAATCTGAAATTCAGTGTGAAGTTAGATTCAGGAATCTTGTTCAGATCTATCTTTACTTATTATTTTGGAAACTGTATGTGGAGAGATGTACTGAACAAGACACCACAGAGTACATAAAATTATAGATCATTAATCAGGGGAATTTTATTATCTGTCCTTTTTGGAAGTGCTGTAAATGAGACAAATATTTCTGCATTTTCATAAGGCATTAAAATTGATTTCCATTTTAACTGTGGGGCACTGCAATTGCAAATAAAGTAGCTTGTCTATAAAAATGACAGTACCTTTTAACACTTGCTTTTCTTCTTACAAACTTGCCACAGACAAGCACTAAAACCATCTTCAGTCTGACTTGCGGTATTCACAGCCCACACCTGCGAGTCAGCTTGGAGCATCTTGCCAGCAAAACACAAGGTGCCACCTCCAACAGCCAGCAATCAAAAATTTACCAAACTCACCGTCTTTTGGGATGTTCTACAACTTAACACCACTACAGAGAAAACTGTCTGCCTTGTTTTCCCAAGGGATGTGCAGACACTTGGCACCTGGGAGAGCTGCGTGTGCCCAGGGCTGGCAAAGGCAGCCGGCCCCAGCGAGAGGAGCCCGGGACAGATGTGGCACCCCAGGCCCACCTGTGCCAACTGACAGCTGGCCACAACAAAGGGCTCCACGGTGGGAATGCCCTGTGCTGGCACCAGCCCTCGGCTCTGCGGGCAGGGAGCTGCTTCCTGAGGCCAGCAGAGCCCTGAGCAGGGGTTTCCTCACCTCACTCGGGGATTTGGAAATGCAGGGGCTGAGCTGCAGCCTGGGAAGGGGGGTGGCGAGCTGCCTGCTCAGCATGGCCCAGAAAGGGAACAGGGTCCAAGGAGTCTCTGCCCCAACATTTGTCTTCAGAAGCAGAACATTCATTACTGACGTGACACCAATTTGTGCTGAACAGATGTGAACAGCCACACTTGGCTAAACTACACTGGAGGGTGCATGGAGCCCCAGCACAAGACTGCTGCTTCAGCTCCCTTGGTCAGTGTACCTCAATTGTCTCATAGTCTCTTTACAGGGCTGTGAAAATGCAAATCCTGGTGGGACTGAGCTACTGCTTAGACTCCAGAGGAAAAATCAAGGTAGAGGACAACAGGATGTAAATCAGCCTGCTATGCAAGCAGACACTTTTATACCAAATGTCTGTTTACCCACACTATGATGTAAATGAAGTTGCTGAGCAACCAGGAATTTGGTCCTATTTTTACTTCTGCATTTAAAGTAGCATCACTGAGAGTCTACCTTTAAAAGAAAATGTATGTTTTTACAAAGATATTTTAAAAACAGTTCCAAGATAAAGCAAAGTCCACTTCCAATCCCTGCCAAGATGCAGAGGGAAAAAAAACACTTTAAAGGAGGTCAGAATCTTTAGTAGTTATGCATGTAATCAAGTTTCATGATTTGCACAGGACTTCAAAATATATGTTGTATTTTTGTTAAAACAAAAAGCAATGTTCTAAGGACACACAACTACAGAAACTCCAAAATTACCTGTGTAGTATCTCAACAGTTACAAGATATGTTTTTTGCATTTCATTTCCATTGGCTCTTCATTTAAATCTTTTCCCATAATGATAATGGGTCATATACATAACTATATATTCAACGAAGTTAAAGCAGGAATTGATTTGGCTCCATATTCTTTCAGCTAAGACTGTAAATACCAGACTCCTGTCTGCTCTGTATGAATACAAATGGCCTCAGGGGAGTTCTGCCAGTTTATAGCAGCAGAAAATCAAGGCCAGAGGATCAAAGAGTCTTTTCTGTAAGAGCAGGGATTTGTTTCCACGCCATCTTCTTCATAAGGTTCTGAATTATCTGGTGGGTACTCTCCATACTAAAATTATTTTCCTTCAGTGGCATTGTGTGTATACAACTGTATACCAGGATACCTCTGTGCATTAATAGAAATATATTTATACCCATAACAACATCTGAGTCAGGTTTGTCTGCATCTGTTTTCATTTCTTCAGTCTTTGTCTTGTGCTTCCACAACCATTACCTCAACAAATAATTACTATTCCTTTTACAGTCATGAGAAGTGAACATTAACCCTGAACATTAACAGTATCCAAGCTTTCACCTCAGCCAGCCAAGCAAACAACCCTTCAGTTTCCTGCCCGGGTGGAAGGACTATTTTATTTCCCATAAAACTCGAAGAGTTCCTAAAATTCAAGAGTTCCTCCCCGTAACTGAGGATCCACCAAGACTGTGGAGAGAAACAGTCAGTATCCTTCTGGCAGCACCAAAAGTATCAACAAGTTCAACACAGATAAGCTCACTGACTGATAAGGATGCACATGTCACTGCACTTCAGACATCAATGAAGTCGTGGATACAAAGGGGTTAGGGAGATGCACCCCATAGCCTTCACTTCCAATGGCTTCACCCAATGTCAGAGATTTTGCAGTTCAAAATCCTTGTCAGTGTGGTAGGGAGAAAACTTCCTACTGCAGCAGCCCCTAAGTCGATCCCAAGCAGCACTCCAAATTTCCTGTTCCATGTGAGAGCTTTGCCTTTAACGCTTTTGGAAAACAGGAAAAAGGTTTAGAAATGGCCATAAATAGAAAAGATGAATGTCCCTTGCCAACCCCTGCTGAAAATATTAAATATTAAAGAGAATACAAGCTACAAGAGGAAAAGATATATATTATTCAGACTTTAAACCACCTCACAAACACTAAAACAATTCCAGGTAACTAACTCCATGAGCAAGTATAAAATTTAACATGCACATAAAGTATGTTCTTAAAAATGACAACCTGGTAATGGCTAAGAGGAAAATATGCCTCCTCTGTGAAGGGTAATCAAATGAAAGGTACAAGCCAAAAACAACCACAGGGGCAGGCCAATAAAATGTCATGTTCAGAAAATGTAGCCTATATTGCCTAATCTTCACTGTGATATTCATGTCTGTTAACGAAGAGTAAAAATCTAACTCATGAGTGGTGTAAATGTAAGTGAATTATTCCCATTTCTCTGTGTAAGATGAATGTCACTAAAGAGTTCCAATTTTGTTGGGTATTCTGCAGCAAAGTGTTTCTTTATATCAAAGGAAACCATATAATGACTATGCTGAATGACACTTATGGAGCATAATAGGTACTCTGAACATTTGGTAAAAATCATCTGCTTATGAGAGAAGGAACTGAATGGCTGGATGTATCCCTAATGTATAGTGAAAAAATTGATAATGAAATGAATAGAAAATGCACTTAAGAGATTCCAGAGCTGATTTGGCCTGAAGAATATTATAAACCCCTAGACAAGCTTCCTCACTGACTCCACTGGAAGTAGGATTCCCACAGAACTGATCTATAGTTGGTGTGACTCACACCTGTCTAAAAAAACCACAGATGAGAAACACCTAATTCACTATTCCACAAAGCCACAGAAGTTCACCTTTATGGCTGATTCTTTGTCTGCAGGATAGCAAACTCTGTACAGAGAGGTCTCTCAGACAGAAGGTTCCTTACTTTATCTTTGCTATACATACATATGTAAATGAGGTTGTCTCCCTTATTTTTCTGTTGAGGCTTTCAAAGGCTGACCTTGCTATCATTATACAGCACTTCTCCATTTCCTTCTCCCAGATTTGTTATGGAGCTCTTCCAGAACTTACTTCTTATCCTACTGATTTATACACATTATCTGTGCCCTTCAGAAGAAGATGAATTAATAATTAGATCGGTTCAGAAATTTTTACCTGGAAGGCTTCACTGGAAAACTCCAGTTGGATCTAAACAACCAAATTTAAAATATCTTGGGTCCAACAAATCACTTCATTGAATTAAAATATATTCATATTAAAAAAAAGTTTCAGAAAACCCAGAAGAATCTGCTACACAGCCAATTGCATTTTAAAAAACATTTTAACTACAGCACAGGCATCTTTTTGAGTGTAGGTGTTAAAAAAAATTCTCCTTACCTTCTACCAACAAGGTCCTGTACTAACCAGTTTTTCTATACAACATGCTCATAATTTTATATCAGTCCTTAAATATCTTCTGTGAGAGCTCTTTCTTTTCTGGTTTTTTTTTTTTGAATCTCACTCCTAAATTATATCCCCTAATCAAGGTAAATACCATTCCTCAAAACCAATGCTATTCAGATTTCAGTGGAGCATGATTATGGTTTACAAAATCACTGATCCAGAAAATCTCCTTTGGAACATCAGAACACCTTTCTTTGCTTTTATAAATTACTGACAATGAAGCAGCCAACCAGCCACAGAGAATTCATCCACAGCCTTTAAACAAATCTATGGTTTGGTGCCTTGTCAGTCTGCTCAGGCACTCTTCTCATATTTATCATGCTAATCACCAACTTCAGAAATAACGGAGAGAGGCCAAGGACAAAATGCTGGTCAGTAAACTTTAGTGAATGCAGTTATACCAGAAAACGACCAATAATATAATGCAGCATTGTGATGTTAAACCAAGCCTCAATAGCAAAGCTTCTGCAGTTAGCTGAAAAAAAAAGGATGCTAAACTCTTCAGAGAAGGACACAGAGATGCACACACTCTCCTCTCCCACCCATATAGCTGACCTTTACTCAACTCCAGCTTGCTGTATTTCAGTGATGCAGAGTGTAAGCTATAAGCTGTTATTTGGAATAATCTCCTGTGAAAAAATGTAAAATCTGACAGCCTTTCAATGCCAATTCCTTTAATGGATGAGATCGCTATTTTCTCCTCTGTGTGGAAGAGGGGCTTTTTTTGAGCACTTACTGTTTTAATTTTAGGAGTTGTACCACATCAATTTTGATCAACACAAAAAGTTTGTTGGAAAAGGAATATTTATTTTTTTGCAGAACTGAAGTAACTCAAAAGACAGAGAAAAAAAATATTCCCAGATTTATTCACTCATGTATCCCTATACATTTAAAGGAAAGAGGTCATAGACTGATTTGTCAGCTGCTAAAAAGCTCTTCATTGCATACGGGAAGAAGGAGGTAAAGGGCAGCTTTAGGACCAGCTTTGTACTACTCAGGAAGCGAGCCAGGACCAGATATAAGCAAGAGTAGCCACGATGCTATTCTGAAATCCACCGCTTGTTTTGGTCCTATGGAGGAGTCACTCCAGCACACCTATCCTGAGCCAGTACAGGCTCCAAGGCACCTGGGCAGAAAAAATGACAAATCTCGGGGATGCCATTTACTGGCTGTGCAGGTAAGAACACTAAATAAGGGTACAATGAGGAGCTACATTCATCCCATAGAAAGGATTCTTCCAACAGCCCTGCACAGGACACCTCTGACTCAGTCTTCAGCTCATGCTGCTTTGACATCTGTACTCGTTTTCTTCTCTTCAGACAACTCTACAATGGCCTTCAGCTCAGCTTCAGAGAACTTAGGGGTCAGTGCCACGTTGTCATAATCAAATTCTTCATCAAGTGAGAATGGTTGAACATCATCGCCCAGTAGCTGTAATAAGGAAAAACAGATACATAAATAACATTGCTGCAAGTGATAATAAGGAAGCTCAAAATGTAAACTTCTAATTAATATTTAATTAAACTATTTTTTCTGACTCTAACACTCTCAGCTGATTAAGCTCTTTTTAAGTAAAAGAATAAATTCAATTATTCAATTTGACCTAATTTAAGCCATTTAATGTGCCCCATTTGTACTGTACTGTATCTGAATGAATATCATTAACTAATTTTGCTCAAGGCAAGGAATCTAAAAACCTCCCTTGCACACATCTATTATATTCCTGCCACTTGTATCAGCAAGACTGTGGGGATATGGACATGTTATATGCAGCTATGTTAAATTTCAAAGACAGATTCCATATCCTCAAAATTTGGGTTACATAAAGCTTCAGCATACATGCATCTGATACTAATGTAACATTCTTCCCAGAACACAGTTTCAGTGAAGGAAAGGCCTGCAATGAGCAAAATGACACATAATCAATTTTCAGACTCCAATAATTTTTTTTCACCATCTCAGAGACATGGAATTGGCTGGTTTGCATTTCTTGCATGATGAACACAAGAATATTACTGCTTTTGCCAATATGTGCTTTGCTGACATATTGTACAGCATTTCCGTATTGCTTCTGGTTGAAATATCTTAGAATAAACACTGTGCCTATAAAATAAAATAATGAAAACAAATAACTATGGCAGGCTCCATGCTGATAAGAAGCTGCAGGGGGCCATGACACGAAAGGTTTATGGTAAGCAGTTACATAAAATGAATTCCAGGACAACACAGGAGACACATCTTAACCATTAAAACTGTATGGGAATGCTCCCTATCCCATGAGAAGTTAATATAAAATGTCTAGAAATGTGTTTCAAAGATTTAAGCACTTTAGCACCAAATCAGCAAAACGTTTACGCCCATTTATTTTTTCAACCTTCTGACACGCCCTCCATGACTACTGGTGTATTCGAAATTAAGAACACAGGTATTTGCTGGAAAGCAGGAAGAACACTCAGCATCCCATAATCACTGCTCAGTTTAGAAGGCACAGTATCCTGCACAATTTGATGTGACATTTTGTAACAAGTAGCATTGACACAGCTAATAGGTCAGAGAAGAGGTAGCTGGATTCCTCTCTGGTGGCCAAACGCTTGATAGACATGGCAGAGAGCATCTGGGTAGTATCTACATCCTTTATTAATAAACTATAATGTTGCATGAATAATCAGGAAATAATTTTTCTGGGGTAGTATCATTTTATTAATCATCTCTATTACCCAGTTTTCTATGGATCTGGTTTACACTGGCTTCATTAGAAGCATCCAAATAATCCTGGACATAGATGTGTAGACCATGGCCATTTATAAATGGGAAAAACTTTGCAGATAGAGTTGGTCTAGAAAACACTATTCATTCTGCACACAAAGCTTATCTTGCTTATATCCATAGACTATTTCAGGTAAACCATCATTAACTTTTATAAATAGCACATTTGAAAAATGTTAACCAGAGATAAAGCCTGTACACAAGCTCGCATTCCCATTAGAGATAAAGCCCTGACCTCCTCAGCATATTCATGTTCATTTTCATCTTTTCCACTGGCAGAACCTCATAGAATTCCTTGTCAGTAAGGTTACCAGCAACTGGGTAACAAATGGTAGCAGCAACCAGGGTTCTACTACCTTTCATTTGCAGAAATCCAAAGCACTCTTCTAAAACACAATGCAACGCACAAACATTTTTCAGTTATTTTGGCTGCAACAATATTTTTTGCAAATTGTGCTGGTTTTGGCTGGAGTAGAGTTAATTTCCTTCACAGTGACTGGTATGGGGCTGTGTTTTGGATCTGTGCTGAACACAGGGTTGGTAATACAGAGATGTTTTTGTCCTTGCTGAGCAGGGCTCACACAGAGCCAAGGCCTTTCGTGCTTCCTGTACAGCCACGGTGGTGAGGGGGCTGGGGGTGCGTGGGAGGTTGGGAGGAGACACAGCCAGGACAGGTGACCCCAACTGACCAAAGGGATGTGCCAGACCACATGGCATCACATGTGAGCAGTGTACAAAGTGGCAGGAAGAAGGAGAAAAGGGGAGTTTGGAGTGGTGTCGTTTGTCTTCCCAAGTGACCGTGACACGTGGCGGGCCCTGCTCTCCTGGGGATGGCTGCGCGCCCCGTGGGAGGCAGGGAATTGACTCCTTGGTTTGCTTTGCTTGTGTGCATGGCTTTTGCTTCCCCTATTAAACCACCTTTATCTCAGCCCAAGAGTTTTCTTGTTTACTGTTCCAATTCTCTCCCAATTCCACTGGTAGGGAGCAAGCGAGCAGCTGTGTGGGGTTTGGTATCTGCCCAGGGTTAAACCAGGACACACATCCAAGGTAACTAAGTTGAGTTCAAACTACAGTAAGCTTTTATAGGGATTCTACGAAAGCAAATCTATTTTCCTCTGTCAACAGCGTTACAGAAAGTATACACACATCCACTATGACCTTGTCTTGGCCTTCATGTCATTCCAGGAACATTTTATGCAGATACAGCAAAATACTGGAAAAACTTTTGTTTACAAAACTCGACCCCAAAATGCTAACTGAAATAAGATGCCAAAATAAAACATACCTAACTTCACCCTGTTAACAATTTTTCTGTTACCCACTCATTGCACATTTGAGAAGTTTATTCACACTGCATATTTATCGGTGCACTTCATCTTTTAAATGAACACTCAAAGCATTAGGGATTCCTTTTTTTTTTCTTCTTCTCCCAAGAAGCCACTGACTTCAAACTTCCATGAGGCCAAGCAATCTAAAACTTATATACTGCAAACTGCAATTTTGTTCTATGTCAAAAGGAAGACATTTTACAATAGAACACTGAATCCTCTGAGCTGATCAAGTTATTATCTTGTTATTTTTGCCTAAGGAGCTGAGAGAAATATGTGAATTTCAGGTGTCTAATTTAACATCTAATTGAAATCTTTTTGAGAGCTCTTTGGGAATAGAATCCTGCTCTATTAGAAAACTGCCAGTTTGCTTAAGATTGCTTCTGTGATTTACTCTCTGAAGAGAAAAATCACTTTCATTTACAGTTCCTACATGTCCAAATTAAAGGAGGGAAAGAATGCAATATTCATATTAATAACTGAAGTATTTTGCTAGAGGTATTTTTACAAAGTAATATGGTAAATAAAATACCTTAAAGTTGACATTTTCAAAAATCTATTAATACTTGGCAACTCAGTTCTTTTATTAATCCGTGTGGAGTTACACTTAGCTGAACAGCTTGTCTCTGTCCTTCTAAAACTTGTATTTCTGTGTAATTATGGCACTCTATGATTCACTTGTTCAAATTATGTAAAGTATGCACGTACACTCACCAATGATTTCATTGCATGCTCAAGGGAAAACTTACTAGTTCACTAACAATAAATAAAAAAAAGGAGGAGGAAGGCTTTATGCTATGATGATCTCATATAAACTTATTATATATTGGGGTACTCGGGAGAAAAAAAAGTTTGTCTTGAGCTTGGGGCACTGGACTGGAAGTCAATAAATCTTGACCAGTTTTCTACTTCTGCTTCATCATTCTGGACAAGTCATTCAATCTCTGTGTCTTTACTGGCCTCTGAGAAGATATAACTCTTCCATCTTCTCTCACTTAGTCAATCCTGTCTTTTAAGTTCTCCCGTGTTCTTGTTGCATTTATGCACAGCATGTGGCAGAAACAAACCTCAGCTGAGGCCTCTCAATAAAACCTTAAAACAAAGAACTCAACGGAAGTTGTATTTTAGGGGATAAATGCCGCTGTGCCACAGACTAAGATAAAATGACAGACATGCTAAATACTCTTTTGAACACTCAAACTACAGACAAATAAAGGAGAAGAGAAGGGCAGAATTCTTCTTTCCTAATCCCAGGCATACAAAAATTAGGTTTCTAGACTAACTTAGTCCATTAGCCAAAAATGGCCCAGCCAGAGCTTGTGCATGAAGACACATTACACCTTAGAAGAAATTCCTACAGCAAGTGGGATTAATCACTTTCTGGAGTTGCTTATCTCTGCCTCTTGGTGACTGGAGGACTAAAACTACATTTAAAGCTGAAGTTAGGTGAGATGAATCCCACTTTGAATGCATGTTTACAGCGAGTGGATGGAAAATACGAATCAACTGCACTCGTGTATGCAGACAGGGAAATAACGAATAAAGATGCAAGGAAGCAGGCATATATCATAAAAATACTATGATATCTTTTATGCAAGAATATATTAATTAGAATTAAAGGAGAAAATAAATTTCTGGGTAGGGGAGTGAAATGTTTTGTGATAGTATACTTCAAACACAGAATGAATGCTGATTCAATTTGCAGTGGCCTGTGGGAGTTCATGTATGCTCCACTGTCAATGTTCTGGAAATCCTGGAATATATTTATGTCTAAATTAAGGAAAGATGAAGCAACAATGGTGGACAACACAAATAATTTGCTGTGTCAATCACTAAGCCACTTTCTAACACCTTTTGACAGAAAAACATTTTCAAGGAGATAAGTTGTTCTTTAACAATTATTCAAGTTATAAACTGAGTCTTAGCAGAGCTTCTTTTTTTAAACTTTCCCTAGCAATATGTTGAGAGATACACCATTTACCCTGAAGTGCCTCACAAGTGTTTCCATAGCATAGACATTTCTCATCCTGCTATTTTTCATAGAAAATGGTCTTCCATTCTCTAAGAAAACCAATTAGGCAGCCACATTCTGTTGCCCTTCCCTAACAGATTTGTTTTGATGGACAGAGAACAGTCTCATTTTAAAGCAGAGATGTCTCCAGGGAAAATCTTTTTCTCTTTCTGAACTAGTCCTGCCATAAGCAATGCAAGACTTAATTTTCAAGGCAATGACAATTTGAAGCACTGAGGGATTTTAAAATGGACCTGTTCAGTCTTGACAGTTCTAAAAATCAGGCCACAGTTATATTATCTAAATGAAGGCAAAAATATGTTTATAATTTAGGGGAAAGACTGCCTTCATTTTAAGTAGCCTGGCACCAACCAAATGGTTGTGAAAATTGTCTTTCTTCTTGAAAAATGCAGCAACTCATAGCCAATGTAATAATACTCAGTTTCTTTCATAACCCAACTTTCTCTCAAATGGAAATGAATTTTGCATGCAGTCAGATCTTTATCTATTTTTCATGAACTATAGTTTAAAGAATCATATGCAGTCCTTTATGAACACTGCAGGCTGCTACAACCCTCCTTCTCCTTTGGTTTTATACAGAAGTTATGAAATGAGAAAGCTATAAAACCTCATTCTAGTTTTTCAGGTGTTATTTTGCGTCCGATGGATATTTCTAAAGGCAAAACCCCTGAATTATGTCAATCCTTAGGGAAAAGAGTGAGTATTTTTATTCACAGAATGTTGGGTATTAAAGCTTGAAAGGTCGTTTTAGAACTTCCACTTTTTCCCAAAGCAGACTTGTTCCTTATAGTAAAGAGTTTATTGCAAGGAACTAAACACAACTGAGCCAGGAAAGGAGGCACCATATGCAGGGCTATAACACCAAACCTTCATTGGTCACGCGTCATTTATAAACTTGATTTAAGCCTCACGCAAACATCAATAAGCATATGAAACTATCAAAACTGGCCCACTTTAGCTGGAAGCTAACTTCAGCCTCTATTGCAATGATCAGGCAGGGGAAAAGAGCAGTGAAGAATTCTCTGCAATAGAAACAGCCCCAAAAGTTAATGCTCACGCTGACTATTTAGATAGGAAGCTTAATGACTTAAAATAAGCCTGTGAGCAATCCACACCTTCTGTTGCAGTTTGAAAAGAATTGAATTTCTGAAGGAAGACGGCAATTCTAAATTAAAGCTTGCACTGTGTCTGATTAAAAGGCTCAGTGTCCATAAAGCAAACCTCTCCACACCAGACCCTGACAATGCAGTTTCTCAGCAGCATTTTGCTACTACTCATTTCTGAGGGACCAGATCTTAATTCTGACCACAATATATTCTAAAACGTTTTTTTTTCTTTTAAGTGTCATGTTAAAGGGATCATTCACTACCTCCCTGCTGCAGAAAATGGCTCCTATATTAAGCCAATGAGTATGCCATAAGATCATGAGATCACTGGAAAATTAAATGGTCCATCATTCTCCGTAAGTAAGGATTGCTGAAAGGCTTAAAAGTGCAAGAGCTTACTTGAGTATTCTGTGACTTACACGAATTAAATATTAAAAAGCCCACATACCACTTGAAGTATTGAAGTACACATTTTGAAAATGTAGGATTATATAGTAGCAGTGTGCGAGATAAAATAGTGTTTATTTCAATTCTTAACATATTTAAGAATTCATTATTCATTTAAAAATTAATAATATGACTTGTTAACTCACAGCAGTTCCACATCCTCCATCTATATCCCTCTGTTCTTGTGAAAGTAACATTAGAAGCCAATAGGAAAAAAATAAATACCCCAAAGCCCCAAAGTCTGAATAAATACATCTGACCTCATACCTCTTGGGCTTTGTTGTCTGATGGCTGGGGAACTGACCATGCTCTGAACTTTGGCTGAACAGGCTTATCAAAGAAGGGTGTACAGTAAGTCACTGTCTCTTCCACCTCTCCTGGGAGAACTAATGACCCTGCTGAATAAAAAATAGTCAGCGTTAACCTTCCACTCGATGCAAAATCAGAAAAATCCTGTTAAAGTCCTGTAGTGGTCAGACATGGGCAGTAGCTTGTTAGTCAGTGTGATGTACTTATTGCTGCATAAGCTGTCATTAAAACAGATCCATACAGTCCTGAGCTAAAATCTAGATAGTAATACTGTACTAAGGAAAAATCAAACTTGGCTGAAAATAGACAGCTTTCTTCTTTCTTAAGGATGCTGAATTAAAATCTGGATGCAGATGCACCTAAACTCAGAGAACAACTGGGACTACATTCCTTTCTTTCAGAACAAAGATGGAAGGTCCTCAGCAGAGATGTCTCCAGTAGAAGTTACAAGATATATCTGATATATCTACTTCTGAGCAGGCTCATTCATTTCTCTTTTGTTAGAGTTTCACTATCTGTACATTGGGCATAAAGAATCATTGCAAACCATCTTCGTATGACTCTCATAAGACATTAAGTAAAAATACCTAGCAGAAGTACTAATATTCCCCACTACAATGCCACATGACTCTCTTGTCTAAAGGCATTTCACAGATGTCTGTTTCTCCCTGATCTTTCCAAAAAGAGGTATTTGAGAGGACCTCCCCATATCTGGGATGGAGTGGCATGTAACCTTTCCATACAGGCAGGATTTGTTCCACAGTTCACAAATGCACAGCTTTTCTGAATCACTTTTCCTTTACAAACTTCAGCAAAACATTCATACTGGGACCAGTGGGCTTGCATTCGGTGACAGATCAGAAGGATATGCCTTAGGTTTAGAAATATCTTTTAACATGAATCAATCTCAGCTCTGCCACAGCACAGATGTGTCCATCGTGTCTCAGTAATGTTTTTATGAAAGAACTTAAGGAGACCATATGTCTTGCAATTTAGTAAAAGGATTATGTAAATCTACCTACTATTTTTTTCAGCTGATACACAAGTTTCTTTACAGTTTTATACTGCATTTACATTTCTCTTGTAATCTCAGAATAAATTTTCAAAGCATTGCTTAAATGTTAGTTAATGAAACCAACAAGAGAGTACACAGATCCAGGGTGAAAAGGATGAAGAGGCTATTTATCTCTACCTGCACAATTTTACCACAGTAATGGAGCTATGGACCTCTCATTCTCCTGTGAATCTGCATTTGAACATAAAGATTTCCTAGCTAGGTCTTTGTAAAAATTACATGATCAAATTCTTAATTTAATTTTCTTCTGGGAATAGTGTAACATTTAAAAGCCAACAGGGCTTCAAATTACAAAGTAGAATGTTCTTTTAAAAAGAGTTGAATTAATTCCCTTGGGTATTTCATTTCTAGATTTTTGTCTCTTGGTTCATGATTCACGTACAAGTGGGTTTGTTTTCATCCCTAGTCTCTTGATTGCTTTTGTCTGTCTCCAGCCATCTAAGTGCTTTCAGTCCTTGTTCTTAGCACAGCATCTGTTCTGATTCTGCACCAGTTATATGAGAAAACTTTCTGAAAAGGACAGCACAGTTAAAAGGTATCTAGGCTATGTCTTCACATGCTCTGCAGCTGCTTTTTTCATAATTTGGGTCAAAAGTATTTGTAGGACAGAAAGAAGATATAAATGCTCATTTAAAGACAATTGCATCTTCCACTATTGGAACCTATACCCTTACTAAAGTAAGGAAAGTCTGGACATCAATGTTTTTATCACCTACAGAGATAAACACTGATTATTTCTGCACTAAGAGCTTCTCCCCCTCAACAGACCAATCTGCAGAGAGAAGATGAGGAGGAAGCACTGTTATGCAACAGCCTGGCAATGGCTCAGAAAGATAACTCTTAAGAATTAGGACAACAGAAGGAAAATTATTTTTGCTCTTAGCAAGGAGTGCTTGTCATACTCAGAATGTCAATTCCACTTTTTAAGGCTTGTTAGTAATGCAAACAATGTTTCAAATTCCCTTCAATCACCCCGTAAGAATGTAATCAACCTTTGTTTGCCAGTAGACATGCCAGAAATGAGCTTTGTCTCTCTCTATCCTGGCTGTGTGACAGCATATGAAAGTCTAATTGGTAAACATTGCTTTCCCTGATAATGTTTAATAAAGAAACCCCTTCAGAGAGAAAAATTAGAGAGTTTTGACAGTCCTCCTTCTCAGTGGGAGCACCCAAAGGAACTCCAGGCTATTGTAAGTTCTAGCCAGTACCTCACAGCCTGTTTAGGCTGCTGCTACAGCACTACTGGATGATGATCCTAATTAAGCTGCTAATTATGTTCTCTGTGGAGGTGATTAATTAGCAACAGGAAAGCCTTGGATACTGCCAACAGCACCATATATAGAGATAACTGAACAGGCAGTGATACCAAAAAAACTGAGAAGACATTTTGAAATGCAGCTCTCATACCATGAAGAATCAACTCCCTGGATGATATGGCTGACAATTTTACTCAAGTCCAGCACACTTTAATGACAGCATACTTGGAAAGTGAACAATTCTCTTTAGTCCCTCCCTCCCACATCCCAGAAAGTGATTACTATATCTGTCAACACTGCTGAGTTGGAGTTTTTAGCTTATTGTGTACCACAGACATCAATTATGAGTATAGAAAAAAATAATCTACTGGCACAAGTCTGCTTTTAACTTTCGAGAGTGAAGAAGTTCAAAGTTTTGTCTATAACTTTACTGGAGCCAAACGATGCCCAGCTATATATACAGTGACAGCTATATATACACTGACACAGGTTTTACCACTTTCAGACACCACATTTCACAAAAATGCTGTTGATGGGGAGTTGAGAAGAGAGTGATAACAAAAAAGCTTAAAAGCTAAATTTTGCAGTCTCCTCTAATTCTCATGCTTCAGGCTGTTAGCCCCAAAGAGCTGCCTAGTGTGAAATCATCTCAAGGCAGTGTTAAATGGATTGCAGAGACTGAAGGAGAAAAACAAGAAAGGGATTCACCAGCTGCGGGGGAGCCCCATACTTTAAAAAATCCTTTCATTTAACTCTGAATCCTTTTCCTCAACCTGATTTTTCTGGAGGTAAACAGAGGCTCAAAATATAAATGGAAAGGCACAGATTATGAAAAATAACAGATGTTGATATAACATGCCTAAAGAATTTTTTAAATTATCAATAGTTATGCTTGGCCTCAGCTTCAAAGTAACTGAGTCAATTGGGTTCTCCTCAGCCTCTGCAGGGTTACAGACAACTGGGATCTTGAAAAGACAAGTTTGCAATACTTCAGTGCTCCAAGATGGATTAGGATGAGACAATTATATCCTTGCCTATGCAGCCTCACCCATACATTCAATTAGTCCTGTTTTAATTTTCTCTTATATTTAAACAACAGCACACTCAAGATCTCCAGACATTCTTTTACATATTTTGTACGTTATTCAAATATTACCTATTATCACCTAGCTATCCCTCAAGCCCTGCAGCAAAACTTGTAACTAGCCCTGGAAAGGAATTCTGTTGCCAAAACACAGGCACTAGGCAGCCTCCATCCATCCCTGGAGAAAGCCTGATCATCTCCATTGTTGCCTTAAGCTACTTACAGATAGAGATTAAATTCAGGGAGAAGGAGCGATTAGGCAGTACCCCGTACCCATGCTGTCTCTGCACGATGCATTAAAGCCATGGTTTAAGGCAGCAATTGCACTTTGCCAATCATGGTTCTCTGTGCCAAAGTCCCACCATGCAAAGCACTGCCCTTGTTTCAAGCTTTCAGCCCTGTGCTGTCAAACAAAAACAGCTATGATGAATTTGCATACTGGCCAGATCTGTGGGCTGTTTTTCCTACTCGTAAGAAGCAGTCACATTCATTCACATCTTAAAAGACATTGAACTTTGCAAGATACACTGGGAAAAAAAAACCAACAACAAAAAAACCCTTCACTAGAATGACTCTTCCAGGACATCTGCCAGACAGCACTGGTTAGATGGGATGTTTTAACACCTATTTTCTATCATGCTTCTCATACCGTCAGCTTTGAGCCACTTGCCCTTAAGTGTGAATATTTATTGTATTAATGTGAAGTTGCTAACTCAGCTAACTGATCTGCCCTTTAAAGCCAGAGATACTGAACTGCTGCCAGTAACAAGGAGAGATAAAGGTGTGTTGCAATTATACTAGCAAGGTATGATATTTTTTTACTGGGTAGAATAAGCTATGATATTTTTTAGCTTGTTTTGACAATACGAAGTCTTAAATCAATCATTTGTTCTGACATAAGGTGGCAGCATTTAAAAAGGTCAACAACAGAATGTCTTTCTAATTTGTGTCACAATTTGCCTCATTTATAAACTAACTGGAACTCTTCAGAATTAATCCTTTATTAAGGTATTCACTAGTGGTATTATTCTAGATTATCATTACAAACAATAGGTGACATAATTTTATATTTTAAATTGCATTTTGTTGCCATGGTTTCTGCAGGACTAAGATTTTACCTCTCTTAGTATGAAGCTATCACATGGATTTTGATGTGTAAGACAACTACCAAACTGTAAGTGCCATTTTCTGCACTTAGAAGTCAAGCGGAAATTTTTTAGCCTGACTCAACCACTAACCTCACCATAGAAGCCCTGAGCAAGACCCAGGCTGTGGGTTTCCCAGGTATAGATTTGGACTCTGTTCACTTTCCTTGCAGCATTTAGAAGAAACAATTAGTTTCTGGCTAGGCAGTATTTCAATGTTATAAAACACAATCCAAAAACGTAATGTTGTTGGTGAGCATTGTTGATACAGCCTCATTTTGCACTGAGGCAGCCTGCCTCAAATGAAGCGTGTTTTACCAGGGCTTTCCACATGTATGTGATTAACATTTACTCTTGGACACACACAAATACACAGAAATGACCCAAAATCTGGAGTGAGGCAAGGTCTGCCACAGTACTGAATGCAGTGAGTTATCTCCAAGCTTAAGCAGAGCTCTTTTTCCTCACTGTTCTTGGCATTTTAGTGTTGGGCTTCATTCTCATCAACCAAATTGTGGCCTGTTTGGAACTAGAGATATTTAACAATACTTTAATGAACTAGATATAGGCATTTTTCATTCCATTATGATACAAGTGAAATGTGGGTTTGTGTTTCCACCAGCGAGCTCCAAGGGTTTTTTAACAGATATTACCAAAATTTAAGACATAAACATAGAACAATGCCCTACAAAGGGAAAAATGCACACATATGAACACTGCACTCAAATCTTTGACATCTGTACCTGATCTGGGATTGCTGTTTTATTACCTCCTTTCTGAAAGGCTGAAGAAAGAATATTTGCCATAAACCTGACTTATGCTGGTCTATTATTTTCTTGTGAGATACTGGAAGTCTCTAAGCCCTCAGACTTCACAGGAACTTGTGATACACAGAAAGGAAAGACTAATCAAAACTTCACTGTTAGAGTGGAGAGGCCAATCAAGTGGCAATAACTAAGAAACCAAGCATCAAAGCCCTGCAGCTTCTGTCTGTGACCTCAGGCAAATCCCTTAATCTGTGTGGCTTGGTTTCCTGGGACAGTCACAGGTATAGATGAGGAAAATTAATTTAAATGCTAAAAGGTTGTCAGTTCTGGTTGTAATAAAGACCACACAAGGACATAACTACAGACATTAGTATTCCATTTACTTTTTGGAGGTGGGAGAGTTAAAATTACTATAGATGTACAGAACAGTTCAACACAACAAAAAATGCTCATAATTAGAATTCTTAAAGAAGTTCGCTGTGAATTCAAAATTCATCTCATCTATTTTAAGCCCAGGATGAAATTGTTTTAATAGGTAGGGACAACATTTTCATTAAATATTTCCACTTTACAGAACTGTCTCTTAGCACCCACATTACTTGGCAAAAAAAACTTTTGTAATCAAAGTAATTTCAACACAAAATAGAAATGCAGAAAAATGTAGAGATGTTGCTAACAAGAAGCGCTCTGCACTTCTAGAAAAGCTTGGAAAAAAAAAACTTCACCAGCACAAAGTACAATAAATATTCCTCTTAATTTATTATCTCATTACCTCTTAGAGTGGGGAAATTAGTACTTCAGTTTGGGGCACTGGGGCAATGTGGGGAATTTTCTAGCAACAGAAGAACTGAGGAAGATCATCTCTGTTAGGGGAGAAACAGTTCTTCAATCAGTGTTCACACACTTGCATTCAAAGACAGAAAATGACGGTGAATATGAAGGGGGGAACCTACCACTGCATGCCTCTTCATCTGTGTCTACATCTTCCAGGTTTAAGTGCTTGTCCACCTGCCATAAAAGCCCAAATTGGAAAACAGGTTAAAATATATCAATCCCATTTTTTATAGTACAATCTAGAGCAAAGCAAAACTGCGGTAAATTGTCTGCTTCATCTTCTCCATTCTCCCCTGCATTTTTCCAAGACAGCACATGAGTCTTCTTTGAAATGTGTAACCCAAAGGAAATACTTTTAGGTATAGGCAAAGATTTACTGCCAAAATTGCCACATATCAACTTAAGTGATGGGAAGGAAGCTCAAGCTGTACAGTACCTTTTTCAGGAACTTAGTGGGAAGATGAAGAAGTAAAATATTTTCATAGGAAAATGATACATGGTAAGTTACTTTGCAATTTTGCAAGCTCATTTCATATGGCACAAAGCAGTACATGCTGTAGGCAAACTAGAGCTTGATCCTTCTGTTTTGACACTAATGGTGAATTGATTAGGAAGCAAAAAAACCTAAGACTTACTGCACTTCTAGTATTTCACCTGGGGCTTTGCTCTACTGTTTTCTCAGGCTAAAGTCCCTTGAACAATCTAAACTATTTAAAACTTACAAAAGACAAGACATTTCTCATTTCAGGTATCACTGTATAGATGCACAGGGCCAGAGTGAAAGCTTTTTCCCAGCCTATCTGCAAATAGTGTTACCATGGATGATTTACTACATGCCCTGGCTTTTCTTCTGTGTTTCCTTGAAGTAATTAAAGATGCTCTTAGATAATTTTTTCCAACCTGGTTTGAAAACATTCTCATCAAGACTTACATAACCTTTACACTTTAAAAGTACATACTCACTAACATTAGAAAAAATTTTGCATTGCTCTCATTCTTCTTTCCCACAGATGGGAAAGAAATACATCAACAAATTGCAAGTAATTTGTAAATTAATACAGCAAAAATCAGTCATGTTCCGCTCATGACCTCCACTTTGAAGAAAATCAAAGAAAACCTCACCTTCACTCTTTCAGACAGACTGAGATTACTTCTATCAGAGACACCAGCTGTCAAGCTCTCACTCATCACTGTCTGTAGATAGATCGGCAGGAATACATGCATGAAACAGAATCAAAATCACAATCAAAGCTCCTACTGATTTACACTAATTTACACACATACAGTTCACAGAATCACAGAATGGGTAAGGTTGGAAGGTACCACTGCAGGTCACCTTGTTCACTCTCCCTGCTCAAGAAGAGTCCCACTGAACACACTACTCAGGATTGTGTTCAAACAGCTTTACAGATGTTTTATAGAAAAATATTTAAGAAGTGAATGGAATGCTCCTGAAAATAGAACAGCTACAGGTAATTCTCTTAAAACCTACACAGGACCAGGCTGAATCAATTGGAACAATAGTGCAAGTAATCATAGCATGCCTAAAAAGCAGCACTTAGAACAGAAGCACTGTTTTCAACAGCAGCCTTTTCCCCATTTTCCTTTCTCAGGGCAGGCTTAAAGGTTACAGTGGCCTACTTACTGCATTATGGCCTCTTCCTGCTACTACACTGCAATTTTTCTGATGCATTCTACTATTATTGTTTCTCAAACTGCTAATGTGACAAAAATGTGCAGCCATGTCTGAAGCTTTTTGTTCTTTAGAAACAAAGACATACATAAAGGATTATGGACGTTTCATTACATAAAGGATAATGGAAGTTGTACGTTGCTTTATGTGGCAGAAAGACAATTCAGTGCAGCTGAAGTAAGAGACACAAAGACAAATTACACCAATGAGGAACTATACTCTTTATGAAAAAAATGGCAAAAATATTGTCATTATTATTACACAATCAACTGACAGAATGAAATTGTTTTAAAAGCCTTGCTTGATTCTACCTCAAAGACATGTCCTAGTAAGGAGGAAAGTGGCAGCTTGTGCTCAGAGGCCTGGCAGGCCCATCATTTGAAAGCACTTCAGTGTGTTGCTCTGTGTATTTCACGAAAGCACCCGCTACTTCTTTTTTAATAAAAGTTTAATGAAGGGAAGTTTTGAGTACAGGGTAGATCACAGCTCAATTATTTGTTATTCAGGTAGGAAGGCAGAAGATCTTAACAAGTTGACTCAGACTTCCATCTCACTCCCTCCAGATGATGTCTGTTGTTCTCTTGTCCCTACACATTAAATCCCTAATCCCCTATGTTTCAGAAGATGAAAAATGCCCCTGGCCTGCCTACTGTTTACTTCAGGCAGTAACATAGCTTCAGTAACACAGAACCTTGTACCTTCTAAAATCTACGAGAAACAAAATAAATCTCTCCATGGTGGCATCCATACTCTCAGGATTTTTTTCCTTTTTGCCAACCTCTACCACTAACTGCATTCTCCAGTGAAAGCATTACATAGCAGGGTGCCCTATTTGTTAGTCAGATTATGGCAGCTCTTCAGCAGGGCAAATGCCACTGCCAACCATGATCCCTGCAGGTGCCTCTCTAAGCATTTAACACTTAGGTAGTATTTTAAATATTTGCCTCAAATTGGATAAATACCACTAGCCTCTAACATTTGGACAGTGTATCTCCCCATATTTCATCTGTTTGAAAGTGGTGCTTGTACACAAGGACAAATGTTAACTCATTACCTCATTCTCATTTGGCATCTGTGGTGGAAATGACACCCACATTTCTTTGCTTCTTTCAGGTGAGCCATCCTGTTTATTTCTGTTTGGTAATTCAGAAATAGAACAAGTTTTTCTTAAGGAGTCCACTTTACTTCCCTGAATTTTCTTCCCCTCTTTCTCTGCAAGGAGAATCACACCAGATCAGAAAACATAATGAACTAGCCAAGAAAAAGAAAAGCATATTTTTCATTAGGTCTAATATTGAGGTTTTTTACACATTCACTTTTCCTCTCCTGAAAGCTTCCATGTACAACATATACAGGTATTTTGCAAACCTTACCATAAAACTGAATATGCAGTTTGAACTTCAAGTGCAGAGTCCCAGCTATTCCTCAATACTGAAGAATTCATTATCATAAAAGCTTATGCAATATACAGAAAACTTTATAAAATCAACCAAGGGTTGAAATACCCCAAAAAGCAAGACAGTAAGGTTGCACCTTAGCTTTTATTTTAAAACTGTTTAAATTCTCTCTGAATTCTGGGGAAAATGCACATAACATTTGTGCCCATGTCTTCATTTAACACTGCGAACACCAGCATATATGATGAAAGTCTCTTCTTTTAGACACCACCATACAGGAGCCCAATGACAACTGCACCGTCAGTAGAGCTACTCTGGATAAACACTTTTAGCACTAAAACCAGAAAATAACCCTCATTCCCCAACACCAACACACACTCCCAACACCGCAGCTCTCGTTTCAACTGTGCTTACATGGGATCTGCGCCCACAAAATCACTCGACATCTCAAGGAGTTCAAGCACACTTATTCCTTTACATACCTAATCCAGGGTGTACCTTCATATCAAGAAAGGCTGGGATTTTGATCATAGTACAGTGATGACTTGGACCAGAAATGGAGAAAGCCCTGTATTTTGTACATCAGTATCTTGGTATCACCCTGTTTATACTGGTTATCAGCACAAGCACGTGCCCCATGTGTGAACCACAGCCACTACAGCAAATGCCCATGCTGGCTAGTACAGAAGTGAGCCTTGGCAGTTCTTGTCAGAGCTGATACTGATACTGGCTGGTCCAGGGCCAGCACCTACAGAGCCCTTGGGTGTAGATGGACACCACTCCCAGAACCTCCTCCACCAGTCCAGGACCACGTGATGAGATGCACTGACAGGTCCTATAATCTCACCCCTCTATTTTTAGTTGGTAAAACACCTCATTTGAGCTGATTTCTTTACACACTGCTGCTTCCAGTGTTTAGCAGCTATAGAATGTTCTTGAATTACCTTATCACCAATTTGATTTCCTCCCTATGTCGATAATCTGAGTGAGAAAATTTTGCAAATAAATACTTTTTTATTGGGATCAGACTAACAAACAGCACTATGCCAGTGATATTGAATTGCCCACAGTTTAGGATCTGAGATTAAAGAATAATGTCAAAAGTTGTTCAAGCAGGGTTTGTTCCCTCAGGGATTCCTTTAGTCTTGAAAGACAAACTGGAAAAACATTTCCAGTGTATTGACAGAGTATCAGAAAAAACTTCTCTTGGGCTTATTTTGTACATTAGTAGTGGCTAATTGAGTCCTTGCTGAAAATAGGGACATATTCAGAAACAGAACTGAGTCTTTCGGTGATAGCTTTTGACATCTTTCAGACCTTTAACAACTCCTTGGACAACAATAGCAAAGTTAAGACAACTGTAAGTGCTTCTCACTATCCTACCAGCTAGGATCATGGGGCACAAAGCAGTCAGCAGAATTAGGATACAGCTAGGTCATCATCAGTTGAAATCTCAACAGTACAGACAGGATCTAGAAGCTGATTACAGACAAGTATGTGCATGGAAGTATGGATTTCCAAACCCATGCTGAAAGGTTGGGATTTTTTTCTTTCAACCTGGCAAAAAATACAGTAATCAGGCCAAAATAAAAACGCAGTACTTTTTATTTTAAAAGTCCTATTATCGAACAAGGAGCAGCTATAGGACAATCAATTAAAAGGAACTTCACACCACATGTTCTTAATGAAAAAGAAATGCTCATTTAATGAAGCTTTTAGGGTTTAGTTTGAAAAATTTACTTTGCAACAATAAGAAACACTGCACTGCATTTCCAAAGCATAATTATGTATCATAAGCATTGAAGTAATTCTTGTGGAGAGTTTTAATGATGCCTTTGGGGTTACTACATTGAGCCATACAGCAAAGAATTATTAATCCCCTGGGACAGCTCCGTGCTGCAGTTACCATGACACGCAGAAAGGGGCTGGCAGGCTGGGCATAACCTGAAGTCCACACTTACAAGAGTCACGGTTCATAGAAAGCAAACTGCACCACACCAGAGCAATCTAGCAAACAGGTTTTAATGCTCAGATAACAGATGGATCCTCTGAATAATTCCTAAATCCCAGGTCTCTGTAACATCCTGCTTCTCCCTCCTTTTTTAGCAAGTACTTTCCTAAAACAGTATTTGGATACAGCAGTACATATGAGCCATCACTTTGCCAACACACTCTTTTTAAGCCATGGAAACAAAGCAGTATTAGACATGAAACCCTCCTTTAAATTTTTGACTGGCAAAATGGTCACCCAATATTTGAAGATAATTTTACTGTCACCCTACTTTATAGGAAGAACTAGATGGCTAGCTCAAAAAACTTCAATCTTTTTTTACTTTAGTAGTAAAACAGGATGGGCTTCCGGTTTTACCTAAGAACTTGCAAGTTTTATGTTAAAGACTGACAAGCCACAAAAGAACATTAATGTATTTTGGGGTAAATGTGTATTGGCAAATAATGCAGCCAAACACCTGCAGACCTATAGAGTAACAACAGGGCGTGAGGACCAACCCAGCACCCTCCCTGTGCACATCAGGAGCACTTATGTATGAGAAGTGATAAAAAGATTCTGGAAGCCATACACTTTTCTCACCAGACCAACAGAGAGACAAAAGAAATCGTCACTGGAATGATCAGAAGCATAAATCATACAGCCAACAGACTGAATAAATATTATATTCCTGCACTAGCCCATGCTTTTCTTGTACACCACTGTGGTCATTCTTCTAGGATATAAATCAGATCATCCTTCTCAAAAATATAGGCTCTGAATTCTCCAGAGAAAATAATACCACTTTAAGCATCAAAAGACCTATGACACATTGCTGGGCAGCTATAATTAGGCAGCACATATGAGCTGACAAACTTGCTTTATTAGGTTATATATTTTCTGGACACCTGAGCTATTGTCACAGCTAAAAAGCTAGATAGATTAAATGAGCTAGTAAGAAATCAGGTGCATTCATAGTATTTATGTGCCATTTACCAACCCCAGACTACAGCTTCGAAGCACTATCCCTTTTCCTAAGAGATCAGTCATAAACTTTTGACAGAAACCTTTTTCTGGTTAAGACCACTGCAGAGTTATTGGGTTAGAGAATATTAAACATTACATTTGATGAAACATTCACCACTGCAATGTGACACTAGATTCATGACTTCTTGTGAAGAAAAATTCAGAATAAAAATGTCTAAGCAACCCAAAGCAGTTGTTAAATGCTATTCCGTGGGCAGAATATCAGCTCTGCAACCATATGCATAATGAGGCTATCCCAAATAAATTAAAGGGGGGTAGGTGATTTAAACATTATGTTGCCAGCCTTGAGCACAGTCCCTCAGGACCAGTAAGAGGCAACTTCAGCTGCCCCAAGTAACTACTGACACCCACAGCCTCCCAATGCATGCATCACGTAACTGGCTCCCTTGAAGCAGTACCTGTAATGAACTTTAAAAATATTATTGAAAAAACCACACATAAGTTGTCTCGAAGTTAAAGAAACTACAATCTGCAGACAAGTATCAGAGTATTTCTTTGATAGTGTTCTGAATTTCAACCATTTCTGTCCTCACTTTTGAAAGAGAAGGGGAAGAAGGAAGGATCACTTTCAAGACAGCAAGAGGATCACTCTGCCTTTCCCCTGACTAAGTGATAATTGACTCATTATTCACAGTCACAGCTCTCAACCTGCCAAGATCCTGTTGTAGAACACTGGCCTCCACAATATGTGATAAAAATCAAAAATAAGGGATACAAACACAACAAAACATAGCAGAGGAAGAAAGTTGAAATTATGGAAAGATTCACATATTTATTCTGCAGACAGATTTTGTCTCACTCTTTAGTCATTTCACTGTCAGTATCTTAAAAATGAAATAACAAGCTAACTTAGGTCTCTAGAAAAGTACATCTGAGTCTCTCAAGAGTAGTATCCATCACAATTGTGTGTCACTAAGAGTATGGTGCAGACTTAAGAAACGTGTTTCAATCAGAAAGGATATCCAACTTGATAAATTTTTTTCTCTCCTGCTATCTATCCTCTATATTGCCTAAAATTCTCCTTGTCTTCCAATTTGGAAAGGAATTTTTGGAGAATGTCTAGTGATCACCCACATATTTCAAAGAATAATGGAGTCACTTACCACAAAACCAGAGAAGAGCTACCTGTATTATCAGGAAAAACTTACTGTCAGTGGAATCTCTTAGATGACATAGTAGCCCCAGAAGAATGATAAAATTCTCATGGTTCAAAACATTTCAAAGCCAGACCAGACACAACAATCAATAACATAACACAGAATACCTGGCTTGGGATAATACACTGGACAAAACAATTAAAACTACCAGTGCTTCCCACCTTTTTTCAATTGAATTAATTCATTTCAAAAACAAGAACTGGTTGAAACAGGCCCCTTTAAGTATAAAACAACAACAACAAAAAACCTCATATACCAAAGTTACTATTTTAAGTTCCAATTTACTTTTTTGTCCTCAAATCTTGGACTGAGGACCAGCAGAAGGTCTATGAATCCCTTAAATCTCTTCCAAGTAACACTTTGATGGAAAACCTGGAATTCAAATATTACAGCGACTTTCTGCAGGACTCCTGAAGAAAAAAAATCTAATTTTACTCACAGTACCATAATAACTGTCTTGAACAGAGGTCACAGGTACAAATGTCATGTTCATTCACTTTCTCCATTCTTCAAACACACCAACAGCAAACATTTTAAAACAAGAAAAAAGGCTGTCACTGAAGTGTTTCCATAAAATTCCATTTTGACATGTTCACAAGGTGGTAACATATTCTAGAACTACCTGTATTTACCTATTTGCAACTATGTAAGCCATTGTACAGCTCTGAGTTTATCTACCCTAAATGACAAGCTGTAAGAGGAAAACAAGGCATTTCAAGGCTGAAAATCCAGTCTGCTGAGAAGATAATTTTTAAAGCCTTCTATTAATTTTTAGTAACTCAATCAAAGCAGCTCCCACATTTTCTGCCGTAATCCAACCAAAATTTGCAGCCTCCCTCCGCTTGTATGTTGTCCTGATGGGAATAGAACATACAGTTTTGAAGTTACTTAGCCCAAAAAAGCAATTCTGATTTATGTTCACCAGATACCTTTCTGTTTCCATGTATTTTTATGTATAAAGCTCTGTAAATCCAATGAAGTTTGTCCAAATTTTCAACACAAAAGGTCCATCCAGTTATCCCACACAGTATGTACCTGGAGGATTTCAGTATTAGAGTCCTATGCCTACCCAAAATTAAGAGCAATTCAGGTGTAATTAAGGCACCTAAACTTCATCATGTAGTCCTGCTTTAAGAGTCTAAGGGCTTTGCCTCCCGAAGCCACCCAAAAAGGCAGTGGATGTTTTATAGATACTGAACCATAACTGCCCACACTCAGCATCTGAATTGTCCATCCCATAACTATTTGAATTCCTGTAAGGCCCATTCCAATCTTACTCCAGCAAAATCCGCACTAATTTCAAGGGTCACACTAATTTCTACTGATCTCACAGTAGCACTGAACAAGCAGAACTCCTCTACAGCAGGGAAAATAACTTGCCTAAAACACCTCAGTGTGCAAATTAATATTTGTAACACAAAAATTCAGCTGGTGCAGCCTTATCCCCTAATGTCTTCGATCTTATCCTGATTAAATGACAAATAATCAGCACAAAGTATTGTTTAGCTTTTTTTTTTCTTTCCCTTCAAAAAAAAGGTTAATTTTTACTATTATCAGTAACATGGGCTTGATCCTTTTACTTAAATTTACGAATTTCTTAAGGAAATTCCACTATATCATCTCCTCAGCTAGGATAAATACATATTCCATGGACTGGGACAAGTAATATCAGTGGCACTATTTCTAACCTAAAAGGGTAAACTCTTATGTCTCAATTGTCACTTTTGACTGCCATTTTTGGATACTTACTGTAGTATGTTTAAAAATAACTCAGGAAAGGACGTTTTTTTGTGCTCCTTCAGGGGAAAGACGAATGACTGCAACTCTCAAGTAGATTTCAGCCACTCACACACCTGCTCTAGCTTAATGTACAGCAATGCTTCTCTGAAACTAACTGAGCTCTTAATTTTCAAAAGTTTAACTGTTCTTTTACTGTATCTCTCCCTTTTTTACTTAATGGGACCTATGTGTTCTGGTTTTATGTAGTGTTTATCTGTATCAGGATCTATGTCTCTGTTGTGCTTTTGATAGTCTCAGTGTTAGAAAAGGGGCAATATTTCCTGGTTATTCCTCATTCATCCCATCTGATCATTTAAAAATTCATATGATTCTTTCACAGCTCAGCAGTGTTGTTGCTGGATACTTTCTCCATTTGAATACTAATGCTGTCAGTTAAATAACAAGGCAAGTGTGCACTTCATGTAGCTTGTACAAGCAAAATCCTGTTTCTTTCAGCAGACGTACAAGAACTCCAGACTTTTTTCTGAGGCTGTGTTACACTAAGCCATACTTTGAATCTCAGCTAAGAAAAACAGAATGTACTTGAGTTTATTTCTTAAATACTTGATTTTGGGGTTTTTTTACAGTCACAGAAACTGCAAATATGCTTAAAGTTCTCCTCAGCACAAGGAAACTACATTAAATACATTTGTTGGCAGCACTTTAAAAGAACATGTGATCTACTAATAAATCAGGGCAGAATCAATTACGAAAACTTTCTGTGGGCTTGCATCCTAGAAGAATTCAACACTAATAGGCAGGTAGATAAGTGCTGTAAGAAACAAGCAAATTGTATATAATTAAAAGCATCTGACATCTCCATACAAAGTATTCCTTTCTTAACAAGCAGTATAAAAAGATGACAGCAGGTGGGAACAAAATAAAATGTCAGAAAGCCCAAGAGTTTTGAAAATGCTCGAATTTGGACATTATAATCACAACATTAAGGCATCCTTAAAAGCCCTGACTTTTTTTTTTAAGGCAAATATGTACTTTCTTGAAATAAGGCCTTCGTATTTAATTTTATACTGAACACTAAAAAGCACCCAATTCTACAAAGAGTTCAGCACAAAATTGGAAGTGAGGTCACTCGACTTCTGTTTCTCAATGTCCTGTTGGGTCACTTATACACTGCTCTGATCTCTGACATTATTTTCTTTGTGTCATTCCCACATATGGAAAGAGGGCTTCCTCACCCCACTGCAATACATGAAACTAAGCCAACAGCTGCATTTAGTGCACTTCGATGCCTTTTTAGACAAGGTGATGAGGTACAGCACAGTTCACTCTGTGTTACTGCTTTTTACAGCACTAGAATTCAATCACTGCCAATATGCCACTAGAGGAGAGAACCTGTACCAAAGTATCAACAGCAAAATTACAAAGTATTTCCCTTTCTATGTTCTAGAAAATCTAAGTTATGCAAGAGAATGAAAATACTTTTTTTCCCCATCTGAAATAATCTTTAGAAATTGTTTAGTAATAAAGGCATCACAGAAAAAAACAGAGAATTGCTGTCAGGGAAGCAGTACTGTTGAAGGGCTATCCAAGTTTCCAGGAGTCTGAGTGCCTCTGTACTTATCTGGTGCTGCCACTGAGCTACTGCACAAATGCACACGAGTCATTTCCCTTCTTTAGGCCTATTTTTTTCTGTCTACAAAATGGAGATGAAGTAACTTGCAGAGCAAATACCAGGACAACAAATATCCATAAAACAGATCAGTTATTATTATTTCAAGAATAATCTATTAAGTTTGCATCTCTATGTCTGGGGTTTTTTTCTACATTTAGGGGCTCTGTATGAGATTTGATTTTATACTATATTGAATAAAGGCTACATAGAGATAGCCACTGAATTTATGATCAATAGAAAATTGCAAATTTTGCCTCCCAACCAATTCTATCAAATGATCCAGCACAGCACATCAATAAAAAGCTCTGAAGCTGTTTCCCTATTTCATGCCCTGTTTAAGTTCCCTGGGGATGACAGATTAATTTGATTAGTTTTATTGAACTGTCTAGTTGCTTTTTACTGGCAAATCTACTCATAGGCTGAAATTCCTTTTGGGGTTAGCATTGTCCTACTGGTCCATTTTTAAAATAAAAGTGCATTTACTGTCACTTCTCATATAGTTCTCTGCTATGCTTTCTGCTGTGAAGACTCACATTTGTAAAGTGCCTCCACTGACACTTATATGGGATGTTTAAAGTTGTTTTTCCTAAATGTGGTTAATGAAAAAAGGAAGCAGACAGCCACAGTCAAATGGACTGTGAACTGAATACCTCGCCCAGCTTTCACTGGGGAATTAAGTTAATCTGATCACAACACACAATATGGCTCTTGCATGCCACCTGTAAGCACAGAAGTGATCAGTCACTTCCAAACATCCCCCACTTGACAGTTTGTTCAGCACAGAAACATCAAAACAACAGCACTGAGGCTATGAAGTTTCGATCCAAGGTGTGGTTTGCTTTGATGGGTCTAATCAAGGTCCCTGGACTTCAACGCACTGCCAGGCAGTGGGAGCTGTATGAAACAGAGCAAAATTGACAGCAGGAATGGAATTCATTCAATCCCAGAGGCAAAATGCCCAGAACCATGAAAAAAATACAAATCTTAAATTGGATTTGGGTAAGAATTGTATTTATGACAGCATTTTCGTACGCAGCTGAATGATTCAGAATCCTGTATTTTTAGAAGTGGGAGAGGAGTAATTTAAAATCTAGATCAAAATTTTGAAGCTTGGACCATTTGAAGGATTTTTTCTGTATTTTTTGTACAAGGTCAAATGAGATATTTTGTGCTCCAGTGAACTTCCCATTCTTCCTCTGAGTTTTAAAAAAATGAGCAGATGCTGCCTTCTAATTTTGAGCATCATAGCTCCCTGCACCAGATTTCAAACATTCTTCCTAAAACTTGAAAGAGACTTTTGTCCTCCATGGCACCTTTTTCAAAAGCAGGGTTGGATGCATTTCTATGAGATTTTGTCCAAAGTTTTTCTAGGAAGTGTGTAGTCCTGGACATACCACTCACTGACCACACCTACAGAAATCTGTATCATCCACTCCTTTGTAAATTCAGCTCTTCTGAGGCTCCTTCAGCCACAAAGCTTTACAGCAAATATGAAAAATTCCATCTTTCTGGACCCATGCTCTAATTGCTTAATTACGTTCCCATGGGTTCACCGGCCCTTTCACCTATATATGTGTCTTGTTAATATTATCGCTATGACAAAAACCACACTTTAGATGCTCTAAATAGGAAAAATAAGAGACTTAACTAGAATCTTAACCTAGCCCTCAAATGTCTATCCAATACAGAATCATTAAAAAAAAGGTTTTAAAAACTTTTCACTTATGGAGGAAGTGGTCCTATAATTTTAAAATATTATTTATTTTATATTTATAGGTCACGTTCTCTTGGAGAAGTATGTTTTAAATGCTGAGGTCAGAGTTTTAAAAATATATTTACGTATGTTTATCCATTTGCCATCAGATCTGCAGACATGAAGTAACAGCCTTACTACAGGATTTACTCATCAATTAGTCTATGAACTCTCATTTTCTCACTGTACCAAGCACATTTTAAAAAACAGAACCATTGGGATTTTTTGGAATACTAAAATCTGGAAGATCAAAATCCCATATCAAGGATGTAATTTTATGGTCCAGCTAAGTTATAACATACCTCTGTGCTAGTTAAACCAAACACACATCACAAAACCAATTACACAGAATTTAGAAGGACTTATTTTGACTCCAGATCTTGTTCTGTGTGTACTAAGAGAATATCTTTTCAAATAGCACAAGGAAGAAGAGAAGTAGCTAAAGGTAATATCACACATTCAAAAACAATAAAAAGACAACATTCTAAGAATGTGATTTTCTTGATTAGGATATTAGCAATTCTTTAAAAGTCAGATGGAAGTCAGGAATGTAAAAATGCATTAATCCTGTTTCCCACATTTGTAAGAGAATTGAGAGAAAAAAAAATTGTAAGAATGAAACTATACTCTCATCAGGAGATCCTAATGTGTTCACAGGGGGTCACTCCAGGCTATTTATAGCCTCAAAGGGTTCTTTTTAGCAAGGCCAGAACACTCAAGGCTGTTTGGGTCTTTCTACTCAAGGTACATTCTTTACAGCTTTACTGTGTGTAAATTTAACATTAAAAATCACTAGAGTATCAAATTCTTATAAGATGCTTTCAAGAATAACGTAGAAACTTCAGGTGAAAACATCCTTGCAATGCCAACTACACACCTAGTACAATTCATGCACAAGTGAAAATCACCTGCTGTAAATATGTTACTCTGTGACATCAACGGGATCCAATTAGTTTTGTTTGTTTCCTGTTTCCAAAGTTATGACACACAAAAATCTATCAGATGACAATGTATGTGTTACGCTTTAAGTAGAATTTTTGCAGGTCATTAGTTTATAATGCAAACCAGCATTTTTAAAGTACTTTTAAAGGAAAATGGAAGTGGGAAGAAAACAAGTTGAGCTGTTCAGTTCATACCATCATAGGAACCTGTATTTCTAAGCATTTGATTCAGGTAAAGCTCTACCTTTTATATGATTTTAGTGGCAAATGCTACAGTGACAGTGAAAGTGACTGAAATACACGCTGAGGCTTTTTGCAAGTAGCATCATGATATGCAGCATGCTACTACGATAGGAGCCATCCCCAGTGTATCAATCATACATAAGAAAACCAGAACGGGATTTTCAATCCTCTTATCTCATCCCCCAGTGTCTCCTTTCTCTTCTATATTTTATAGGGAAGAGAGACAGAAAGTTGCCACAAGATTATTTCTGTGGCAGCTTCAACTCCCCCAGCGGTTTTCTGCTCAATGCTTGTGACTGACACTTAGTTCTGCCCCAAGGATAAGGACAGACTCCTGAGTGCCCATCAACGGGGCATGCCACATGCTGTAATTGAAAAATACAGTGCTTCTGCAATAATAGGAGGATATCACTTTTAGTGCAAAGCAGTGGTAAAAAGAACTGTGAGTAATATGTAGCTTGCACTCATTTTTATGGCACCTGACCTACCATGGCTAAAAAACTGAACCTGAGCTACAGAATTGGAATTCTGTAATATACTCAGATCAAGGTTAAGCTCCACTTTTTATTTCACCCGCACAGCATGAGATCTTTTCAATCTAATCATCTATCTGATGTCCTGCTGTATGTACCTTCAGCCAAGTTACCTGTTAGCTTGGCACAGGATGGGGCAGGTCGGAGGGGACCACAGTGGGTCACGCCTCCCTGCTCAAGCAGGGTCATCCTAGAGCACCTTGCACAGGACTGTATCCAGATAGATCCTGAATATCTCCATTGAGGGAGACTCCACAACCTCTCGGGGCAATCTGTTCCAGTGCTCATTCACCCTCACAGTAAAGAAGTTCTTCCTTGTGTTAAGGTGGAACTTCTGTGCATCACTTTCTGCCGATTGCCTCTTGTCTTGTTGCTTGGCACCACTGAGAAAGGCCTGGCTCCATCCTCTGACACTCTCCTGTCACATATTTACAGACATTGATAAGGTCCTCTCTCACTCATCTCTTCTTGAGGCTGAACAGGCTGAACTGTCTCAGCCTTTCCTCGTGAGATGCTCCAGTTCCTTGACAATCTCTGTAGCCCTCTGCTGGATGTGGTCCAGGAGCTCCATGCCTCTCTTGTCCTGAGGAGCCCAGAACTGGACACAGCACTCCAGCTGAGGCCTCGCCATGGCTGTGCAGAGGGGCAGGATCACCTCCCTCGACCTGCTGGCACTGCTGTTCCTAATGCACCCCAGGATCCCATTGGCCTCCTTGGCCACAACGGCACTGCTGGTCATGGACAGCTTGCTTTCCATCAGGACCCCCCGCAGGACCTCCTCAGAGCTGCTTTCCAAGAGCTCAGCCCCCAGGCTGTCCTGGTCCCCAGGAGCAGGACCCTGCACTTGCCTTGGTTGAATTTCAGAAGGTCCCTCTCTGCCCATCTCTCCAGCCTGTTGAAGCCTGCTGAAAGGCTGCACATTCAGACACACCTCCCATTCAGACAGACCCCACTTCTTGAGTTTGCCTATGAGGATGTTGTGAAAGACAGTGTTGAAAGCTTTGCCGAAATCAATTTAGACAATATCCACATCCCTCCAGGTAGCTGTTCCATCATAGAAGGCAATCATTTTGTAGAAGGCACACACACAGGCATAGCACAGCAGGCTACTGTTAGAAAACCTGTGAAGTACCCAAATTGCACGCTCCTAATCTCAAGCCATCACACACTCACGAGTTTCTCATATTTTTGTAAATTTGGTTCATTTGAATATCAGGGTTAATTCTACAATTATAATTTCAGGTAATGAAACCATTTACCCCAAGTTTGTTCTCCCCTTTCAGAGGCTTAGTTTACATATTTCAAGGCCTGAGACAGTAAGGTGCCCTTGAATCCAGGCCTAGAGAGGATTTGTTATGTCTGACCAGAACAGGAGAACAGTAGCTAACAGGCTATATGTAGTTTTAGAGTTACACAGTAAAGCAGTACAGGATCTGAAAAATATAAAAGCCAAAATCCTAAGGCATCACTGTTCAGTACTTTCCTTAGGCTCTTCTTTTATGGAGACTTCTCAAGCAAAACAATGTAAGATGTACTTAGGAAACATCTATCCTTCCAAACGGAATGTTTCCCCACCTCCCTAAAGCAAGCATAAATGGCTAACCGCCTGTACAGACATAGCAGCCTGGGAACCATCTGTAAAATGTTGTCCTTAGGGTTCCCACTGCTGAGTGGAAAAACAAAAGCATCACAAGGATTTGCCTAAAGTCACAAAGCAGGTGAGTAGCACAAAGACACTGAATACTACTGCTTTTCTTTTTACCTTCCCTTCTGTCTATGGTATCTAACAAGAGATTTGGGAAATTACATACCTTCCAAAAGATATGTGAATGTATTTAGAAACTCTTCATATGACTGCTCATGGCTATTAATAAATTGATCAAGGATGCTGTTCTTCAACAGTTGTTCTCCCATGATAATCCACACCTTGAGAGTCGAACAGGTATATCTGCTTTAGTAGGCTGCTTCTGCAATAGAAAGAAAAGAGCTATATACACCTGCAGGCAGAAACCATATCAACAGAAAAGTCCCTAGTTCACATAGACGGGCACTAGAAAGTAAAATTTTTCTTCTCTCCTTGGGAAGTTCTGATCTTGTCAGTGGAACATTATTCAATATTTCTCCAAAAATTCATGTGGACATAGAAATTTTAAGTACAAGGGGAGAAATTGTGATCATTTATGCTTGAAATTTATGACCTTGGGTAATATGGTCCACAGAAGTGCCAGCTTCTCTTGGTGGTGTTCATCCACTTAAGCTGTTCAGTCTTTCAACCCCTGCCTTCTTTGCAGAAACAGTGACACCCCTCATCAGCATGTTGTATTTGACAACCCAGACACACCTGTACATTCAAAACTTGGACTGAATCCATCTTCTCCAGGTGCACTACTCACTGCACCATCAAAGCCACAAACCCAGATTTTGGACCACACGTTAAATCACAATGACACCTGTGTGTGTGTAAGCTGAGGCAGCACACGGGACGGAGCGCGTGCTGGAGCTGGACAGCCACACTGGAATGTGAGGACCACCCTTGAGAAGGGAACAAATGCTGAGAGCTGAAGGAAGAAGCTCCACTCTCCAGTCACACAGCAACAGCTTTCCAGCCCACCTTCCTCACTTAACCAGGCTCTACGGGAAGTAGCGGCCCTGAAGCATCCCTCGGTGAAGTCTGATGAAGTTAACCTTGCCCCTTACTCATAAAAGCTGTGTAAATGCATGTTAAAAGCTGCATGATCCTGAAAACTTACCCATATTACTTATTTTTTATACACATAGGTCCACACTAATAGAATCAGTTCACATACATAAACCTGATCAAGATGCAAGAGTGCATTATACACTAAGTGCTTGATTTGCATGTGCTCCTGTGTTTCCTCTCTTGATTTACCACAACACTAAGAAGTGAATTTTGGGAATGAAAGCTTAATTCTTCAGCAAAACTTCAAATCAATTATGCTAAGGAAAGGTTGCCAACCTGATATTGAAGTTAAATAAGATCGAAAGAGAATTGTTCAGAGACCAGAAAGAAAATAAAGCATGACTTCTAACATAAAACCTCAATTTTGTTGAATTGCCTGCTTCCAAGGAAGACTAATGTTCTGAAGATATCAAAATACATGCGCACCCACATGACCTAAAGTTTTCTAATGTTTTACAAAAATTCAACCATTATTAATCTCTGCGGACTGACCAAGCAGAATATAACTCACCAGACTCTCAGAGTTGTTTATGTATATTACAGGGCTTTGAGAGGCAAGCAGTGCCTTCTATTCCTCATTATGGTTAAGTTATTAAAACCATTACTTGGAATAGTACTGTGATTTCTAAGTCTATTGTAAAAGAAAAAAAATATATATCTCATCAAGAAGAAGTTAGTAACTTTTTGTTTTTCTTTGGAGTCTGGTGTCTAGGATCTCCAATTCCCTTAAAACACTAATGAAATAAACGTAAAAATATTCCCAAAAGGAAGAGCAAACAAATGTTATTGCCAATAACAGATTAAAAAACTGAGTCACCAAGAACTTAAATGATTTAAAAACAGGTTAGTGGAGGGCTGGCAGCAAATCTTAGATTAATTCATTCTAGAATGCTCTAGGAAACTAGAAAATTAATATGCAGTTTGGGGGCATAGTTGTATCCTTAACCAGTTGCATGACAGCTTTCTCAGTGAATGCCATGCTCTGCAGCCACCAGATCATCAGCCTGAGATTCAGCACACAGACCAGGTCACACCAAAATCATATATCTCAATTCTTACTCTGCTGTGCAGCTTCTATTTCCTACAGAATTTGGGAAACTTCACTTCAGATATTCCCTTGCACAGCTGTTATTGTTATTGTTATTTGTTTTTCCTCACGGAGAGGAAAAACCAGCTAGGTCCTAATGAAAGCCTAGGTTCTGTCAGAAAAACAGCCATGCTCTCAAACAACAGAGAGGAGAGACTGGCAGCCAGAACTACCCGTCCCCCATTTCCAATTACTTTGAAGAACTGCCCAATGCTGTAACATGGCCCTAAATGAAAGCAAGTGCAGAGGATGGTATGTGGGGAATACCTACTATCCCTGAAATTGAACACGTGGTTAGGACGGATGGTATGAGAGGGGTGTTCAAAAATTTATCTCAACCCATCAAGGTTTTGGTATTTTTCTTTTTCATTCCACTTTGTTTTCTGCTGTTTCCCTTTATTCCAGAGTCTTTCTTAAATGATCACCACACTGTGTCAGTTGCAGAGAAGTTTCATGAGGTGAACAACTGAAACCAGGCTGACCAGAAGACTCTCACCTTTGCTGAGGAGCTAACCACTAGATTCTACATAAGTAAATGGCTTCAGCAGTCACTCAATGACTTCTTTAAATTGTCCTGAAAAAATGAAAAAATACACAATAATGGATTGGAATCCTCCACAATTTAAAAAGTGGGTACAATGACACTTCTAGGAATGAAATTACTGCATTGTTCTGCTAAAGAATAGCTCCTACTAAAATCAAAAACTGATATGCTTTTTTCCCAAAAGTAATCAAACTAACTTGGAGGTCTCAAAGAAAATAAAGCAAGAGTATCCTTTCCCTGTACTGGCTTTGGATACTTTTAGAGTCAAATATCAGTAAGTGATGCATTCAAGCAGCAACTATGCTTTCTTCTTTTTTGCATTTCACTCCCGCTCATCCATCCAAATGACTTTAATGAGCTTTCTTGAGGCGATCATTCATTAAGCCTTGCTGATCATCAGCAGATTGTGTAAAATCAGATTGTGCAAAATCCATTTTATTTCTCAAAATGCTGTCTTCTTCCAGGCAGTTTAAGACAAATCAGAAATCTCTGCATTGAATCACAGAGGCAGGTCAAGTGAGTATTAGCATGTTTTCAATTATACCGTGATTAGTTCTATTAAACAACACAAAATGTGGTGGAATATAGAATTCCTGGTTTATGCTGCATTTTTAAGCACTTTATGTTTTTTTTAAATACAACACAGGCAACAAAAGAAATATAAAGATTATGAATTTTTAAATGGAAAGACCTAACCCCCTCTACAAACTCAATAAAATCTTATGTAATTTAATTTTTCAGAAAAAAAAAAAAAACCACTTCACTAGCATTTCTGGCATAGATTTCAGTCAGGTTTTCACACTATGAATTTGCTCTCCTAGAAGTCATTCTCAATTTTAAAAAGAGGCTGATTAATAAATGTTTTTCTTATAGTTCATGCATAGGTTCATGGAAAATATCCACTAGGTATATCTGTTGTCAATATTTTATAACCTATGTCTGCAAAAATCAGATTGAACATAAATACACTGTCTTTAAATCTTATACTCTGTTACCACTGGACAATGCCCCATCTCTTTTCCCTAAAGAGCTATCACAGTAACTACACCTTTAACAATATTGTTACATCAATGAAGAATGAGGTAGCACCTTTGCAAAAAGAATGAGATTTTATCAGACAAGCGCACTGAGAATGAATTTAAGTCTATCTAGGTTCTGGCTGCTCCCAAAAAGGCCATCACCACCTTCACTTCCTCTTCATGTCCTGGTTTACCCCTCCAGTCCATGTCTTGGGCAGACCAAATAAACTACCAATACAAAACCTGAGAGTAAACAGAGCAAATGCATATATTCTGTTTTAAAGACATGTCTTCTAATCTGCCTTACAGCTGCACGATCGTGATTGCCTGCACAAGGGGACAGTGGGACCGTGCAGTGGGAGCAAGGGAAGGATGCAGGACTGCCCTTTTGGCAGCCTGTCGGAGTTGCTTATGCAACCATGAAAGCACAGCCTCATCAGAAACACCCTCCCAAATGGCCCAGAAAGCTCTGCTTCCTCCACACTGCAAAAGCAGATGGCAGCAGGGCACTCCTACACCAACCACGCTGAGCTGGAGCCTGCAGTGCAGATCAGCAGCCCCCACGGTGCCAAGAGGCAGGCAAAGCTGCAACTCCAGCCTGCCCTTAACAAGCGCTTGTTGTTAGTTATGGACCGTGGATGCTGCCTTAACAAACATCCCAGGATGGCACTTTAGAAGTAGGCCAAGTGAAAGGAGTGATTCTGGGAATTCCTGCTCAAGAAAGATATAAAGAATTTTGAGTCAGACAGCAGAGGAAGGTTATCCATTTTCCTGAAGGCAGAAAACTGCCTCCTGCTTGTCTAGACATCTGCAAATCTACAGTTGCAGAAGAAAGCCCTCCCTGCATTACTGTCCTGCCCTACTTTTCTCCCTCTTCCTCCCTGCTACCACCACCACCTGTGGGGAGGCAGAGCTCCAGGAGCGAACCCAAAGGCACCAAGTTCTGGCCACAAGCAGGTGCAGGTCAACCCAGCTGGGGGAACAAACTAAAAGTCACAAAGGACAAAAACTTTCAGATGAGGTTCCTTCCAACATCTTGCAATTCAATGTGATCTACGACAGCTAATCCTGTTAAAATCAACTGGATGTTTGCCATTGCCTTCAGCAGGAGGCCTTAAGGGCACACACTTAATGCATCAGCAATTTGTGTGGATGGGAGCTGCTTCTGCTTGCCTGAGTGCATTACTGAGCCTGAGAGCTGACCTTTAGATGGACAAAAACATGTGCCTCTCATGCCCAGCTCATATGAGTTTTTAAAGGATATATCCAAGGGCTTTAATTGCAAGCAAGCATATTGATCCTCTTGGATTTCACTCCTCTTATGCCAGCCCCATACCTGAGCAGAATTTTCTTTTAATGAATTTCCAATGGCTCCAAGGGTACTGTTCCCTTTAAAGACAACCGGGAGGCCCACGCCAAGGGTAACATTTCATCCACACCACGGTAGCCACTGCCCCCTGGAATGTGATTGTCTGGGATCTGACAGTCAAAGCACAGCTGGACTCAATCAGATATTTCAGATAAGACCTCCAAATAAAGCCCTCTCCCTCACAAGTTAAATACTGTTTACTGTCAGTTTTAGATGAGACAGAAAATTGAAGACTGTAGGATGCTGGACTCCCTGTGCCCTTTTTTACAGGTTTTAGCCTGTGGGTCCTGGCTAAATATCCAGCATATTTGCATTCTGGCTGGCAAACCCGACACAAATGAGTAAGGCAGCCTTCCCTTTCCCTGCTGAGCTGGAGTGCGTTACTGCAACCCACAGGAAGCCAGCTACATTTCAGCTCAGAGATGACTGTGTTTTACTGGCAGAAAATATGCTGAAAAGCCTGGAAATATCTCAATGCAATTTGGAATGATTTGGGATGAAGGAGATGCAAACAACATATTATTTTAAGAAATTAATTATAGAAGAAGAAAACCAAGTGAAATAAAACATTTCCGTAACAGTGAAAAATCTGCTGAAGCATAATACCTAGGTCAATGTTATTAAAATAGAAATTGTGAAGGAAAAGTCTATTTATTCATTTTCACATGGGTTCTCTGCCAGTTAAATTCAGGATGGAAATCCAGGATCTTCTTGCTACAACCTGGACAGTTTTGAACATAATTTCCCTACCGTGTAGATACATTATTCTGAAGCTATTTGCTGCAGCTTCTCCAAAGCACTTTGTCATTGACAGTTGAAGAGAGCACCTTGGACAGACCATGTCCTCATCCAAAAATGACATGCTGTTGCCAAAAAACTTCAATTTCTCCGTCTTCTCAAACACAGTAATTGGAAAAAGAATTTCCAAAGATAAGGCATGTCAACTGGTAGGAAACAAGTAAAATTAATGTAAAATATTAAAGTGACAACTGGGGGACAAGATTTTTTCACTTAAATATTTGTATCTTTTTTGCCAGTAGATCTTTGATCACAGACCCAAACAAGGGTCAGAATATGCCAAACACTTAGATAAGAGGCTGTCAAGTATTATCTAGGCCCAGCTGAAAATACAAATAAATGTGATCCGAATGCCCTTAAATTTGGGGGAAGTTCTTCAGCATTCAACTCTGCTCGACAGTCTCCTTTTATCTTTGTTTCAGTTGAGAAGTAAAAGGCCCATATGGATGCTACAGGGCACAGTGCCTTAGCACTGCTGTATTTCAGATGAGAAACATCACCATATCCTATCTGCATTACAGTTATTCAATGTCTCAAGACTATTCTTGCAAACATTTCGTATGTTTGCTTTGCTGTACTAATCAAATTCCATTTCAAGTTCCTTCTATTTCTATTCTCACAGCAGTTTCAAATGGGAGCTGAGATATTTCTAAAATACTGTGCAGCAGATGTTGTAACTCAGGAGTGGGTGAAGTAGGGCCAGGAAAACAAAAGCAGGAGCTATGAAGAGTAAATTGTTTTCCAGGTTTTTCTGTTTATTTGTTGTGCTGTGTTATGCAAGTGGCTTATGCTCTGTGCCCCAGCACTGCTAGCTGTTGAAAGGATATGTTCCCAGTGGACTTCCCAGCGTCTCATTATTTTTTGTTGGAGAAATGCACTGCGAAACTGATGAAAAATGCCACAGAAGGGTGCAAAGTTTTATTAGTCTTTCAAGGTCTGATCAGAAGGCTGCTGAAGTAGAAAAAAGACATTTCTAATTACTTCAGTGGACTTTTGAGTTGGACTTTTAGTCAGCCATCACTCAGTGAACTGCATGCATTTGCCATTTCCTTTGCTCTGTTTCAGTGTTATTGCCTGCTTGCAGCAGAGCATTCCTGGGGAAAGTAGTGTGCCAATCAGCAAGAGTGGTTTTCTTTTACTACCTATTGAAATTATTTTTTCTTCTAACTCAAAATTTATTTTAAATTACATTTTAAAATAGCACTGAAAAATTCTGAAGATAATCACGAGGTTGATAGGTTTAACAGTGTAAAAAAATTCAACCACAAAGAAGCGTATGCTGCAGATATTTACAATCTAAGAGGCATCTGCTGTCACTCTGAGCTTGTTCTACTGCAAAGAGTTAAAGCTTCTGGAGGCTGGTGGGTTTCTTGTTGTGCCATCTGAAGACAAGAGAGGAAAGGTAAAAAAAACCAGTCACAGCCAGTTAGCCACAGTAGATCGAGTTCTCAGGAGCACATCTGCAAATTAAGCAGACAGATTCCCCTCCATCAGGCTGTCTCTCCATGCCACGAGCCCCCTGTGCTGTCACAGAAGACTCCTCACATTGCTCACATTTGAATCCCAATCACACAGAAAGATTACGGAGGACGCAAAAATCTGCTATCAGCCAGGTATGTCTAAATTACTGTTTTGCCCAAAGAAAACTTGGTTGATACACTTAGGAAAATTTCTTGAGAAATACTATATAAAAAATTGCCTTCCTTAAGCTTCTTTATGGAGGACTTCAAACCTCTCTGTGTGTCGGGATATGATTTTGACTGTGGAGAATTTGGAAACAGCACTTGCTTTTCAGGGGTATGCTTCTCTGTTTTGGAAATGAAAAAACAGATCTGTCAGAGAAAAAAAATACTGCAAAATCAATTTAATTCTGTCCTAGATACCTGTGTTCATGCCAAAGTAATGGCAAACTAATTAATTTAATGGTCAGCAATGGGTGTTCACCAACTAAGACTCCATGTTATCCTATATTCCATTCTCAGTGTCCAAGCAGTACCGCTAAAATATCTTATTTTTGTATAAATGGAAAAAGTTCTTTGTTTGCTACAGTTCATAAGATGAACTCATTCATCATCCATTATTTTGTAGCCCTCAAATTACTGCGAAATTATTACAAATAATACTTTCAATGTTGAGAAACATGAGATGTCACACTAAACAGCAGCACTGATTAGTCATTGTTCTCCTGATTAGAAGGTTTTTGTTGCCTAATTGGGTAACAGGCAAAGCACATAGGTGAACAAACAATTTCTGCATACGGTCAAAGATGACAATAAGTAATAAACACAGTTTGGGAGTGACTCAGTGCCTAAATATTGTCATCTAGTGACATTTTATAAAGCCTAGATTTACTAGAACCTAGGACACAACCAATGAGAGACTTGCTTCCACAGAAGAAGCTAGAAAGAAGAATATCCAAAGGTATATGAAATGTCACTCAGGTCACTCAGTGCTACCCCTTGTCTCTAAAAGATGTTCATCCTGTACTTCTCGGTGAACACCTAATATGGTTTCTGAAATGGTACACCACCCAAAATTGTAACTATGTCCATCTACCTCCACAGTAAGCACATTTCAAACTACATCAGCTAGTGCTTCTAAAAAACACCTTCTCTCTTCATTTGATCCTTCTATAAATGTATCTCCCAATGCAGCTATCTAAATCAGGATTCCTTATAATCTCTTCTTGACATATAAACAACTCTTACCTGAAAAAAATCTGCTCAAAATACTGTTTGATTTCAAAATAAACACGGGGAGAATATTAGTTTTCTTCTTTCTGTTAGCTTAGCTTCTAGCTCAGGTCTCTACTGCTTCCCAAATAGGGGGCTTATAAAAGTAATGCTGAGATTCTCATTTAAATTGTATAATCCTTACAGCTTAACATTTTATAAAAACACCAAATATGATGAAGCATGACTCAAGTCATCATAGCTGGTAATTGTTTATGTAACTCCCTCCTTCTCTTTTTATTCATCTTTACTCCTTGTAGTGTCTCTTCCCCGGTATCTTGTGCTGCACCACAACAAAGGCATTTGTCTGTTTCCCTCTGCACTAGCTGCAATGCTAATCCAACTCCACAGTGACAGTTTTGAGCAAAAAGCCACAAAAAAGCACTTTAAACTCTTTGCTTGTAAGGTTAGATCTTTACCTTTTGGGTTCCCCAAAGCTGTTCAGGGTTAGATGAGCCATGGCCCAAAGGAATCAGTGGTATTGGAAGGTTAGAGGTGGAGGTCAGCATAGCCAAAGAGCAACCACACTGTATTAATACATTGTAATTAGCATGAAAATACATGGAAAGCCAAAGCAATTCCAGTCAGTGCCTAAGCAGCTTCTGTCCAAAAATCTCAGATAAATATTCCCTCCAATACTTACTGAACTGCTTGCTTATGTAAAGTTCAAGAAATATTACGAGATGACAAGGAAGTGTGTCAAAGTGTGCTTAACCAGTACATTGTGTGTCTATCAATCAAATCATGTTCACTGATCTTTCCTCCACTCCGTATCTGCAGACTCTTCAGACAGTAAACTCTTCAGAACTGAGTACTGCTCAGTATTTGGGAAATAGTTTGTAGCATTGTGGACACTAATAATTGTCATATTTGGAGATTCTTTGAGTATATGTAAAAATATAAGATGCATAGCAATATATCAATTAAATTGTTTGCCACTTTTAATACCCTCATTAGACTTCAAATACAAACTAGCAGTCAAACATAGAACACTAGTGGTACAAAACAAAGAACTTTAATTTTCTCATATAGAACTGAAATTTTCTCATGGCATCTTCAGTATGGAAGACATTGTACTTTTCTAAAGACCCTGTAAAACCAAAGAAGCTAAGTAACCAGACAATATGAAAGAAGAGACAAATGACATTTAATCCAGTAAACCCAACTTAGTGTAAACTCTTCTGATGATGCCATTTTTGAATGCTTGTAAGAAAGAAGCAGCAGATTCCTGTTTAGCATATCACCTGAAGGTAAATAACTTCATGAGTTTTTCTTCATGCATAATAAGGACAAAACCTGCTGTGTATACTGACATGCTTAGAATAGGGTTCACTAATTTAGTTAACTTATAACTCAACTTCACCTACAGTGCAGTATGTCTGAAAAGAAATCTAAATGTAGAAAAAACTACCACCTTCAGGGCAGAAGTATTAGGCAGCACAGTGAACAGAACTCAACCATGATTTTTGGATGATTCCACAACACAAGACAGCCATTCCATGGATTGTTTTTCAAACAGACTCAGTAATGGCTATGCCTACTCTGTCTGGGTGCTCTGGCCTGAAAACATCTTCGAAAAACATTCCAGGGTAGATCCCTATATTAGCACAGCAGTTTGCACACCAGTTTGAGGACAAGCAGTGCAGCAATATGGTACAACATGGCAATTGATGTAGTCAGTGTCATCCGTTCCCCTGCTTTTACAGTGACTCTTCCTGTACACTATGTTGTTCAGATTCCCCCAGGTTCTGATGTCACATAACTAGAAGATGCCAATTCTCCCTTAAAAAAGAAACTGTGTCTTGTTTTTGTTGTTACAGCAAAATGAAAAGCAGGAACAAGGAAAATATGAATCCTGAAGATTTCAAAAAAAGTAATTACATTTTAAAATGAGGGATTTAGTGGGGTTTTTTGCTAATATTTAGTTCACACCTTTAAATTCTGGGGGTTTGGTAAAGGCTGGGACAGAGAACTTGGACATTTATTAAAGGGCACAAATCTGCTTGTCATCAAAGGCCAGTGCCGATGAATCAGCCAGTTATTTCCCTCCCTGCTGTCTGTGCTCTCCAAAGCTCTTTCACAGTCAATATCCAGGCTGATTACATAAACTCGGTCTGCAAACAAACAGGTTTATAAAAGTAAAAGATACCCCTTGAAACCTACTCATGACAGTATGAGCAAAGAGCAGAGATGAACGACAGTCGAGCACACCGAAGGCCCGCGGCAGCGGGACTCGCAGCCCCCGATCCCGAGGGGGCTGCTCAGCACAAGCGTGAGCTTCACCCTGAACCCGCGGCCTGTGCACGGCTGCAGGGACAGCGGGCACCGCCTGCTTCTACACGCAGCCAACACATCCTGTGTTTTCCTTGCGAACAAACCGCGCACTCGGAAGTTAGAGAGCCCGCCCGCCCTGCATCCCTCGACTGCGGTGCCCTGGGGCGTTCCCGGCCGGGAGCGGGCAGCGGGAGCCTCCTGCGGCCCCGGGCGAGCCCCAGCGCCGCGGGACGAGGGGCGGATGCGGCTGCCGCACCCGAGGGGCCCCGGGCCTGCGGCCTCCGGGAGGCTCCAGCCGGCACTCCCGGCCGCCTTCGGGCGACAAACGGGCAGGAGATCCCGGCTTGTGGCATCGCCGGCGCTGCTCCCTCCGCGCCGGGGCCGAACCCCGCCGGCAGCAGCGCGGCCCCGGCCCCGCGGCCGCACTCACCGCCGCCGGCGCTCTGAGCCCCCGCTCCCGATTCCCCACGGCCAGGCCGGGCCGAGCCGGGCAGCCCTGCAGGAACTACCGGCCCCAGCAGCCCGCGGGGCCGCGTTCCCATGGGAGCCGGCCCGGGAAGCCGCCCCAGCGCGGAGCTGCGGGCGCTCGGTGTGCGGGGTGCGTGTGCGGACAGCCCGCAGCGTGCCCGAAATCCCCGAAACACCGCCGGACCGGTGCAGGCCTCACGCTGGATTCGTCTCTTGAGTCACAGAAAAGCGTGTCTTTTTGGGTCTCAGAGTGTGAACTGCAGCGCAACTTCCATACGATTTATTTGAGTTCTGTTAAATAATTGTGATAGGATTTAATGCATGTTTAATCTGTTTGTTTCGTTGTTTTTGTTTTTTTTTCCTCAGCCTCAGTATGGCGCGCTCAACAGACAAAATGTCGCTGCAGATGATATCCACCGTCAGTAACTCATCCTTGCTTCAGCCGGGCTTCTCTCTCCTGAATTTTGATGGGCATGTTTTCTTTTTTGGCCAGAAAGGATGGCCAAAGAGATCCTGCCCCACTGGTGTTTTCCTGCTCGATATAAAGCAGAATGAGCTGAAAATGAAACCTGCCTTCTTCTCTAAAGACTCGTGCTACCTTCCCCCTCTCCGCTACCCCGCTCTTTGCACGCTCAGAAGCGATGCAAAGGCTGATGAGTACCAGTATATCATCCATGGTGGTAAAACACCTAACAATGACCTTTCTGATAAGATTTACTTTATGAGTCTGGTAAGCAAAACTAGCAAGAAAATGACGTTCCAATGCATTGAGAAAGACCTGGGGGGAGATGTCCCTGAAGCTAGATATGGGCATACAATTAATGTAGTTCATAGCCGGGGAAGAAGCATGAGTGTTCTGTTTGGAGGGAGGTCATATACTCCTCTTGCACAAAGAACCACTGAAAAATGGAACAGCGTAGTTGACTGTTTGCCATCTGTGTTTCTCATTGATTTTGAGTTTGGATGTTGTACATCATACATCCTTCCAGAGCTTCAGGATGGACTTTCTTTCCACGTTTCAATTGCCAGAGATGACACAATCTACATCTTGGGTGGCCACTCACTTCAAAATAACACCAGGTCCCCCAACTTGTACAAGGTAAAAATTGATCTGCCCCTGGGCAGCCCAGCTGTGACCTGCAGCATCCTGCCAGGGGGGGTATCGGTGTCAAGTGCTATAGTGACCCAGATCAGTGATACGGAATTTGTCCTTGTCGGTGGCTACCACTCTGACAACCAGAAACGGTTGGTGTGTAACACCGTAGTGCTGGAAGATAGTAAGATAGAGATTGTTGAAAGTGTGAGCCCAGAGTGGACACCAGATATTAAACACTGCAGAACGTGGTTTGGCTGTGATATGGGTAAAGGGTCTGTTTTGCTGGGCATTCCAGGGGCCAACAAACAAATAAGCCCAGATGCAAACTACTTTTACATTTTGAGATGCAAAGGAGCTGAAGAGGACAAGGAAGAAGAATCGATAACACAAATTTGCAGTCAGACATCAAGTGAAGATCCAGGAGACTCCACTCCATTTGAAGACTCGGAGGAGTTTTGTTTTAGTGCTGAAGCCAATAGCTTTGACATTGACGATGCTGACACTTACAATGAGGATGATGAAGAAGATGAATCAGAAACGGGCTACTGGATCACCTGCTGTGCCAGTTGCAATATTGACATTAACACCTGGGTCCCTTTCTATTCGACAGAACTCAACAAGCCTGCAATGATCCTGTGTTCCAGTGGAGCTGGCCACTGGGTCCACGCACAGTGTATGGATCTCTCAGAGACCATGCTTCTCCATCTCTCAGAAGCAAATGTCAAGTACTTCTGCAACGAGCATGTTGACCTTAATAAAGGGCTACAGACTCCCCAAAAGGTGGTGTGCCTGAAAAAGCAACCCATGAAACCACTGCGCAAAAAGAAAACCATGAAGTTGTCAACATCAACGAAAAAGTCCTTTCTTCGGAGACTCTTTGAATAGATTTACACTGCTAATTTGTATTCACCTGGGAGGAAATGAAATCACAGGCAAAGGCAACAATGGTTGAAGCAAAGTTTGCTGTTGGAGCTCAAAGAGGTCTTATTTCAGCTATCTCAATGTTTTTGTTACATTTCAAAACACATTAATTTCCTCTGTCCCTTATGTGTACTTTTGTAATACCCACACAGGGACGCCATCCTAGAGGGCACTGTGCAAACACACAGCCAGATACTGGTAAACTGTGTGCTGTATTTTATGCTATAACTTACTCCCCAGTAAGTTTAATGGAACTGCTGGTAGGATCAGACATTATCCCATGTAGTCAGTGCTGTTACCATCTGTCCACAAAGAACATTATATTGCCCATTTTAATTTTTTATCTTAGTCAGTAGTTCTAGAAATATTTGACCTAATTTATAGCTGCAGTACTCCAGTTTTATGTTGGTGTAATGAAATAAAATGAGACTAATTATTCTGCTTTTACACAAAAGTAGTGGCTTAAGTCCCTTGTGTCAGAAATAATGAAATATTCAGACACTGAGGGTCAGTTTTCTTCAGGGACTTCCTTTATGGAAAGCTTACATATGGAGCTTAAATTTAATTCTGGATAATTAATTTTTTATTTTGAAAATTATGGAATTATTATATGTCAGTTTTGGCTACAGTTGTGGAATATCATCTCACAGCAAAAATTAAACTGCTTTTTTCAAACTACTGTGATCATCAACTGTTTTGTGTTTGTATTTTTAAAAATTTAGTAAGGAAATAAAGTTTATAATAAAAATGACTGCATTTTTTCATGTGTTCATGGGTAAATCAAACACTGTAAATCCTAAAGTTTACAAAAGGACAGCATGTATGCTTGGGAGGTCCATATGAAGCCTGATAAGGGGTCTACTTCACAGCCACCCCATGCTGTGAACTCCCGTTGACTTCAGAAGAAATTCCTTCTGATGAACAGGACTTTTATCATTTACTGCAGGTCCTCCACTAACCATTTCTTTCTCTGCTTTCCCAGGGTGACTGTGTAGAGTGTGAGAGTTTAGAAGTACAAACTGTAGCTCAGAGTGATTCATTGAGCCAGTGGAGCATTTTGGGGGTAGAAACAAATGCAGTTAGCTGCTCAAAACATGAGGAGAAGATTGGATTCAAATTGAAAAGGACATTGTCAAGGTTGAATAGCCCAAGAGTTTACTAAGTTTTTTGTGGATTCTTTTATTGGCTATTTGTAAAGCCTCATCATTCTTGACTTTATTTTTTATTTTTATTACTGCTCCAAACATCTTTTCAGAAAATCAATACCAGCAGCTCAGCATTTGTGAGTCAACAATAACAGCTCAGTATTCACAGTCCAACTCTCATGCTGGATCCCTGAATAAAAAAAAAAGAAAAACAGGAGCAGCTATCAGCTATTTGATCACTATGTGCAGACCCTAAGCAGCCACTCCTTTACAAAGCAGTGTGTGGAGCACAGTATTCCTGTCAACACAGACGTGTCTGCACAGTACTCCCCTTAAAACCTCACCACCCCAAGTCAGCAGCAAAGAAAAGTAAAGGGCAACCATGTGAAGTTTCCATTTACAACCTTTTCATGTGCTGAGGGAGCTCCGAGTTTGGATTGAGCTTCTAAATGGGAAGTATATCACCCTGATTCCTCTCTCTACAGCCTGATATGGGTGTAAATTCATAGATTTCAATGCCAACTTCCCATTTCCTTCGTCATGTGACTTTATATAAGCTTTGTCATGCTACTTTATGTATATAGTGCTATATGTTTTTCCAAGGAGTAATTTAATACCATGCTCATGTAAAGACCCTCCAAACTGATGAAATTCAGTAGTCAACGACCTCTTCTGTAGGCTAGTCATAGATCTTAGGGATCTGAATTGTCATTAAATAGATCTTCATCATGCACTTATTTACATCAACAAAAAAAATCCACGTGAACATTAAAGCCATGTCATCACAACACCAACAAAAAGGGACAATATGCTCACACAACAAAACTACACCCCTTGCCACTTTGCCATTTTACAGCAATAAAGGACTCCCCACAATTATTGGGCTCCCCATAATTATTGAATTCCCTGGCAATACCCAGTCTGAGTTCTTGCCCGTTACCTCTCTCAGTTACTGTCATTATCTCAAGTTCTTTGGACAGCACACCACATGACAAAATTGTCTGCTACGGCAGGCAAATAAAAGGATGGAAACATTTTGCGAAGGGAAAGCTTGACAGTGGCCTGGCAGAAGTGACATTCAGCCTGAGATAAAGCCTTGTGCCACTGGTGGTGTGGTTGCAGCATGTTGGGAGCAACTCTGAATTTCCAGAACTGACTCCTGCAGCTGCAGTGACTCCCTGAGCCCCTGGGAGCTGAGAACAGATGCTCAGCATGAGGCAAGCACAAGAACACATTGTGGCCCCTTCCAGTTCTTACCTGAACTGTTGTTGTTCTTTATTTTAAAACTGTGGCTATGAAAAAAGCAATTCATGGTCAGACTTTATGTTATACCTCACTGGGCCCATAACATTAGTGTATTGTGTATTTGAGCTGTGCTTTTTTAAAATGTATGGTTTATTTGAGTAGGAGGTGAAAATTGCTTGGTTAAACCATGTCCCAGCTTCACAGTGAAAGGCTGAGCAAGCAGCATTAAATCACTGCTCAGAGACTGTAGCTACTGCAGGAAAAAGAAATGGTAAGTAAAATAGAAAATATTTGAAAGGACTTGAACATAAAGAAGTATACAAACTTCAGCCTGGAAAGAAGACACTTGACATAGCATTCAAGACTACAGAAAGTACCTAATTTCCTGAGTCATGTACTTCAAACACATTCATTGTCTTTAAAACCAGCTAATCAATACAAGATGTTTCTTGCTAAGGCAGGTTAGAATTAACAGATAAAATGAAGTAGATTTGAGTGCAGAAGTAAATCTCTATTGTATCTGTATCCAACTGACCTATGTGTTTTGTGATCACAATAAGCAGCATCATGGTTCCCAGACACATTTTAGTAACACTGTACTGCTATTATCAGCTTCTGTGAGAATAATATACAGGTTTTACTGCTATTGAAAGGTGCTTGGACCTTGAAGTACTTGATTAATTTACGGGAAAGGCAAAGCACAAACTTTACTGGTAGCACTAAAGCATGTGTTATAGTTCAGAGTGACTCATTGCACCAATAGACCATTGAAAGGAGTGGAAATAATGCAACTGGGAGCCCAAAGCAGAAGGAAAATATTGAATTCAGATTGAAAAGGAATTTGTTATTTACTGCTAGAACCAATGTATTAAAGACAGAAGGATTGGCTTACTTTTTTTTCATGATTGGTGTCTGTAGCTCCCTCCATATTTGATTTCCTACCCTATTCCATTTCAAACAAGACTAACTTTTGGGAAAGGCTTGAGCCTTTGAAGATCAAACTCCAATTTGTTGTCTCTACTTCAAAAACTGTGTCACTGAAGCCCATTTTTACTTTGAAAAAAAGCAAGATGATAACCCTATAAACCCTCCAGTTTCTCAATACATAAACATGAACAGGAAGAACAGGGCACTGGCCATTCCACAGATGTGCAGGACCTCCTTTGTGGAGGTGGTAGTTACTGTGTATTTCCTTGTCCACTTGCTCGGAATGCCCATCTCCAGAGGCAGAGCATTAAAAATGCACCTCTTGACCTCTCTCCTGATGCTGCTAGGAAAGCTATTAATTAAATTCTCTCTAATGTGTCTTTTTGTATCAAGGACAATATCAACCTTGATGTAAAAGGTAGAAAAGTTCCTTAAACACTTAAGGAAACACTTAGGATTTGCAGCAGGTCAACTGCTTGACAATTACACCATGCTCCATCCCCTAAAACAGTATGCTGAAGAAGAGCAGTGACAGGCCTCATTATTCTTCATCTTTACCCATAGGAGTACATGGAAAGTAAAATTCAGTCACTTATTACAGATTTAAGAGTAAAGGAGTTAAATCATCCTAATTTACCAGAAAACTCTCTGAGGCTTAGTTTTTTGCTTTATATGGGCTCTGTTTTTTTCCATCCAACATTTTTTTTACTTGAGGTCAGATGTAAAAGATAAGTTTGTGATATGGAGTCCAGATATTAGATGTCTGGTTATCTCATTACAGAAAAAATCAGGTAGCTTAATTTGCTTGTCATTAGTTCCGCTCAAACCAGTTGGTTTACATCAATCTTTTAACATGTAGATATTATCATAGCAAAGAAAGAAAGATTTTTCTGAATAAAGAATAAAGCTATTTTTAGAATAAAGCTAAGCTACAAGTAGTGGACTGAAAGGTGGATTGGAACTAATCGTTACAGCTCAACCTCTAGTGAGGAGCCAAACTTTGATGCAAAGGATGCACAGAAACCAGAAAAGACACAATGTATTAGCATGATGACAATAGTGCAAGGCTGATTTTACATAAAATCTGGGATGGCATTTTTCAATGAACCAGAAGACATTTACAGAATAAATAAAACTGCTTTTATATCAGTTTAGTGTTCTGTCAAACAGTTGCCTGTGAGGAAGGGTGCTGAAAGGACTGCTGAGATTCAGAGAGTGATCTTCATTTGTGTTAATTTAGTGACTTCCAGAACAGGGCTGAAATCACAGCTGCCTCTGGGTATTAGAACAGTCTAACTGTGAAAAGCATCCACAATTTGAATGAAACTAAGACTTCCACCAGGAAATTATGTGCATCATTTAAAAACTGTAAGAGATAAAAACACAGAAACTTAAATATTTATAAGACCTTTATTTTAAACTGGTTTAATGAAATAAGAAACTGTAATACAGTAAGAAAAAGTAAAATTATGAAGCCATGCAGTGAAACAAAGCAAATAACTCAGTGTAGTCAGAAATTAGGATCCTGTAAGTACCTAGAGTTTGTTTCTGAACTACCTGTCTACAAGTCAGAGCTGATTTGTCTAAAGACAATAGAATTATGCCTGTGAGGGAAAAAAAAAAGTGATAGCAGAATCATGGCTTCTAACATAGTTCACATTGTTTATAACATTGCAATTCACAATACAAAGCCCTTGAATAATACAAAACAAAACAAAATACATAATGCGATTGTATAAAAACTACAGTCAATACAATTTCAGAACAAGGTGGTAATTATTTACTGTGAATTACTGAAGGATTTGTACCGATTATTAACGTAAAAAAGAGAATGTGAAGGTTTGAAAGAGTACCGTGAATAGAAGTGTTTCTGTATTTCTAAAGCCTCTTCAAAGTCAGAAAGCTTAACAATAGGCTGCATAAGCAAATGATGCACCTGTCTGCAGTCAGAATTTGTTTGCCTTCCAGTGCATGGCTCTGTGTGTGCAGCACTGTTATTTCAGCTCTGTTTACAAAAGCTTCACTTGCAGGTACCTACCCCTTCAGTGTTGTTTGTTCTAATGAGCTCAAAATTCTCAACTGATTTACAGAAGATGTCAGCAATGGGGAAATAGAAGATTAAACTAGATTCAAGTCTGAAAAAACAGAAAAGGAAAAAAATAGTAGTATTCCTCTGTGTCAGCTATCCTGCCCAGAGCTGGTAGAGTGTGAAATGTGGCTTTATGGCTTAAAATATCTCACAAAAGAATACTGCCACATACCACTGCAGTTCTCTGTTCCCACTCAGGTTCTTTTCACTTTGATGAGTTACCCCAGGATACAAGGCTTGTCTTAAGAAATCATATGCACAAGGATAAAACTTTCTCAGCCCTTATGAAGACAGTGAGACAAATCAGTTGCTCTTATATTGGCAGTTCGCTAAATTGAATTTGGAATTTGACAGTGTTTCACCTAGAGTCACTGAAAGCACATGTGCAAAATTAACAAAGTCTGGTCCCTCACTCCATGACACATATGCATTGCTATGGATGACTTTGGATTATTTGGAGTGGAAATTCACTCCTGTGCAAAAAGCAATGAAAACTATATATACCACTTAAATGGAGCGAAAATCACCATAAGATGAGTTAATTGTTTAAAAAGCCCCTAATTTATTCAAGCAAAATCAAGGTTACAACATAAGGTAAAACAGCTGTCCCAAATATACATACAGAGAAAAACTAAAAGGGTGCAACTGTTTGTATAATGAAATACATGCTGACCAACTATGAAAACTGTATCTGTAAAACTGTAACTGCTAGAGAATGTTCTTTATACCTGCTATTCATACTCCCTGGGAAACAGCTCTATTTGTGGCCTACATTTATTGGTAAAGAATGATACTTATGTACAACTAGTTTTTATGCTATATAGAAAATACTTGTTTTCAAAGAAATTTTAAAATAATTATTATAGAAATGAACACTCAGTAAGTGCAGGTATACATGATACACCATAGAAAAGATGCTGTAGTCCTAATGACTGCTTAGTAAAAAGGACATTATTTCCAACTGCAGATTTTGACATTGTGTTAAATTATATTTTAAAAAATCATGTTAAACCAAAATCCTAAATTACAGACTATTTTTAATAAGTGATTTAATTAATAGAAACCAAAAGAAAGCCATAATTAGAATAACATTAATATTTGTACTAATTACTAGCACTTAACTCTATTTTTTAATTGTCCATAAATGGTAAATGCCAGACCTTTAGGAATATAGTAAACAACGTGAACAAGATACTACAAAACAAACCTCAGACAATTAATTCTTTTAAATTCATTGTTCACTTACACTCAGAAACCAACTTCTGCCACATCAAAATGAAAAAAAAAAAAGTGGATTCTTTTAGATCTGTGCTTTGATTGTTTCCGCATTTAATCTTGTTTGAGAAACATTACTCTTAGCCACAGATGCAAATCTGAAAGGCTGGATGATTTGGAGGCGTCTCAGGTACTTGAGTATGTTTTATGAATATGTCAGTGAATTAAAGTCATAATTTTATGAATTATGAATATACTAAATATCACTTCAGAAAGACAAATACCAACTAAATACTGCTGTAATAGTGAAAAATATGGTATGCAGAAATTTCAAGAGAGTTTATTGCTTTTTAACTAGTCATGTAAGCAACTGTCTTTGAGGTTAATAAATACTATCCTTTTACGGATTTTGAAAATGAGGCTGTGCATGTGGTATATCCCAGGTGTGAAAAAGTTTGGTTTCAGATAGAGCAGCAGTCAGGGAAATATCCTGCTGGCACGTATCTGATCAAGGTAATAACCATCTCCTGAGAAATGGGACTGCTGTGACTAAAGGCACTTGGTGAAACTGTGCACCTACTGGTATTAATGAGGATTTACTGGTGACTTCAGTGAGGCCAGGAATTCATTCAATAAAACTGTACTAATGCAAATTGTACTATATACTGAAGTTACCGTAGAAGTCTAAAATGCTCATGAAACAACAAGCTACACAGCAGAGCTTGAATGTATTTTATATAATGAGATAACCACAAGGCACTGTAAATCCTGATTTAGGAGCACAAGTACAAGTTTGCATTTCAGAGTAAACAGGCTATGATAAAAATATCTTCAAAAAACTTCAGCTACCTTTCCTGTATCTTCATGTAGTAAATTAGCATGATGATATCATCATCTGCTCCTAAGCAGTACTATAATATATATGTTAAATAATAATATTTCTAGAGTATGCGACATCAAAGTTTGCATCTTTAGTATTTTTTACAAAAATAACTGCAGTTAATCCCAAAACAATTATCCAAGTGTCTCACTGACAAATCTTTACTTATAAAACCCAAAGAACCATCAAGAAAATAATCAAGCCCTCTTGAAAAGTAAATAGCAAAATAGTTCTAAAAATGCAAACAAAACAAACAGCCATGCTCCCTTTTTTGCAACTGTCATAACTCTCCAGAATCATATTCCCTCCAAACTAAAACTTTCTATAAAGCCTTGTTTACTTTGATTTTATCCCTTATAAACAATATGACCAGAACAAAATGCAAAGCCTTCTTTGCCATTTGTTTCTGCTTTCATCTCATATAACCACTGGTAAATGCACCAGAGCATTGCCTCTTGGAAACTGCCGACACACGTGGTGTTTATTTAATAAACTCCTCTCAGCACCTTAACAGGGAGTGTAAATTTCAGACTTCTCTGTACCTCTACAGGTCTGAAAGAGAATCTGCTTTCTTGCAGGAAGACACCATCACAAACCCAACCAAAGGTGCTGCACCTTTAGAGTTCTGCTGAATCATTGTTTTCCAAGACCTCCAGTGGCAACGAGTCACCTAAACCACCCCCTGAATCAATGGTGAAGCTCTGGCTTTTTAATGTTTTATGAGCATTCATGAACTTCTGGAGGTACTTGGAGGTATATAGCCAGTGGTGCTTCAAGACATCCTCCATCTCATAGACTTTGGACTGCCTGGCATTCATTTTTCGGAACCTCCTAAACAGTTTGTTTCCAGACTCATTTCCTTCACTTGCCCAGGCCCCGATGGACCCATCTCTTTCAATGATTTCAGGAACATGAGCAAGTGTTTTGTGGAAATAATTTGTAATCTTGCCCTCATATCTGTACTTGAACTTTGTAGATAAGAGCTCCGCAAAACGCTGTGAATTGTAGCTATACTGGCACAGCAGTTCTGGGCACTCCTTGGCAGGGCATGAGGATCGCCACACTGGCTTCATCTTCAGATAAAGGTCCATTAGTTCTTTTAGGGCTTCATGCCTTTCCTCACACTTTATTAATTCACATACTGCCTCTACGGTCTCTTTGGACATGAGCTTTCTAGCAAAATTTCCACTCATCTTCAACATAGGCTTCAAGTTCATCTTCTTCCTGAGGTGTTTGTCAAGAGTCAGCTGCCACCTCTTCCTCTCCTCTTTAGACACATCAGGATTCTTGTAAAGTTCACCAATCTCCATCTGGAAAATCCTGTAGAATTCTGTTGCGTTGCCAATGTCGCAGTGCAATGCATCTATGGAGGGAACGGTCTCAATGAAAGGTTTGGCTGAAACACCCTTCACTCTGTCACGGAGCTCATCAACAGATTCGTGGTATGGGTTGGACCTCCATATTTCATATCGCTCCAAATTTTCAGCATGGCTCCTGGTTATGGAGTGGAAGACCAGATTCTGGGATGCCTCCAAGCGGGTTGCATCACACAGGGTACAAATGTAAGTGGAACCTGAGGCCTCCAGCCCTTCCACTTCCCTCACGAGCTTCTCATCATATCCTGTACCCCTAAAGATGAATCTAAATGTTCTCAGGATGCCTCCCATTTCAAGCAGCAGTTCACTGTTTTTCATAGCCTCTCTTTCTGCTATGAGGGGGCTCAGGATTGCTGTCAGAGTTTCATGATCCGATTCGTCAGCCAGCATAAGGCACAAGGGCTTGCAGCACAACTCTGAATTGGGCTTTACTTCCTCAAAGATCCTCTTGCTTTCATTCCCGTGTGCTATAGAAATGTTCATGACCGTGAAAGAAAAGCGAACAGCCTTCTCTGGGACAGCAGGCCCACTTCCATGCTTCTCACTGACATCTCCCATTCCATCACAGGACTCTTTTACTACCACAGTGAAGGGGCCGTTCAAGTAGTCATCCAGGTTTTTTGCTTTCATGCCTTCCAAGATCTCCTCCTCCATGTCCTTTAAGGCACAAACCAAGGCTGCATCATATCGAAATCTCTTTGCAATTGTGTCTACTGGGTAGTCATCAACTGAGAGTGGCAGTCCTGATAGTCCATCTATAATTCCCACTTCTGTGTTAGTGGATACATTTTTCAAGGGAGGTTTCCACTCAAATGGGTGATAACCTGGCAGGAGGGCTTTCTCAGCAGTGCGAAGAGCATGCAAAGGCTGGAAGATCTGCCTCCCACTGACAGCTTTTACTGTTCTATACATTTTATGATACTGACTACAGCTGAGAAAAGTGTTGATTCGGATGGCCAGACAGACAGCAGGATGAAGTCCAGATCCCCTCCCTTGCATTATAGCCTCCAGCTCATCTGCTTGTTTGTGTTCATTTTTTGCTCTCAAAGCTAGCAGAAACAAAGTCATGCATACAGCCTTTATATCACCACCCTCTTCTTTCTCAGCAAAAGCCTTGACTTGACGCTTCAGTTCCCTCAGACGATGCTTCTGAGCTCTCCTCGTCAAGGACAGGAGGTGCTGTCTCGGTCGGCCACCTTTATTTATGTAGCTATAGAGCTCTCCATCTTTCATCTCCTTGTGGCTGGAGAGATGTTGGCCATATTTTCCATGCAAGATCTCTTCATCACATTCCTTTACAGGGCATCTTATACTCAGGTTATCAAGGATGCTCAGGAAGGATTTCACTGGGGTTACCAGATCAGTAGGAAAGCAAGGATACCAGCAGGAGGGGCAATAACTTCCCATAACCCTGATACATTTAAGGATGCATGTTCTGCAAAACAAGTGTCTGCATGTTGTTTCCACTGGATCTGCCAAAATATGATCACAAATCTGGCAAGAAATGGATTTAATGAAATCTGCTGGGTAATCTACTACAAGAAGCTTGGTGCTGAGATGTATATCCTTGCAATTGACAATCTCCTTCATTAAATTTTTGTTGTTTATTTGTGCTTGGTTCTTTGCACCTCTGTTTAGCCGAGCACATTCTCCAGTGGTTTTGACACGTTTGCCACGTTGTACACTTGGGGGCCGGCTTTTTCTCTTGACTCCTCGTCTGGTAGGATGGCACACATCGCACTTTGGGGAGTGCGGTTGCCACTCCATTGTGCTGTTCCTAGGAAAATATACTTCACAGAGAGTATTACTGAATTTTCTATGTATAATACTCCGACAGTTGTGACAAAATTGAGTGGGATGGATAGTATCAACATCCCCTCGCACATCGATCTTGAAAACCTTTACAATAAGGTCTGGCCAAGAGGTTGCTGTTTTTTCTTTCTTTCTCAGAAGCCACAGAGTTTCATCATCCACTGGCCCATGCACTGGGTAAGTCCTCTTGTAGCAATCAGTTTTAAATGAAACTCCACAGATGCGGCAGAGTTCCTTCAGATTGTTTTGATGAGCTATATTGTCTTCTGTTTGCATGGCATGGGCATCTTCCTCGAGTCCCTGCCTATTGCCCGCTAACTCCATCTTTTCTTCTCTTGGCACTGCTTCATCTGTATGCAGGATGAATTCTTCATTTGAAGAAACAGCCTCTTCTGCCTGATCTTTATTTATATGCTGGCTGTCATCAGAGGGTGTTTTTTCAAATGATCGCAATTTAAAGAGCTTAAATTTCCATTCAGAAAATTTTGTATAGGGATGCTGAAGTTCTTCAGGTAGGTCCATTTGTGATGCTACTGACATCTGCAATCTCACAGAAAGCAGATCACCTGAGAAATAGAAAGATGTAAGTTAACTTATCTTCCAAAAGGAATAGTAATTCCATGATTTTTAATAGAACAGTTCAGATCACTTTAACTGAGAAATACTTTGACATCCAAGACATCTGCTGAACAGAGAGGCCCAGAAAAGGCTGTCCACTCAATATGTCAGATAAATTCCCAAATGTATTTTGCCTTTGATCCTGAGGCATCACATGTTTATTTGATCACCCATGCACCTTACATGAAGCCATCAGTCATCTGGTAGTAAACATCCAAATCTGTTCCTCCCTTCTTATGCTCGACTGAGCTTCCCATAAGTAAAGCTACTATAGACAACAGCATTACATTCTGAAAGTTGGTGATTTTTCTAATATGAAACTGAACTCAATTGGTGTCTGAAAGGTAGAATTTTGTGTGCTCATGCTATATTATCTAAATCAGCAAAACCACTACTCTCATGCTACTTGTTAGTTCTGAATCTGGTCAGAAGTGTTTCATCCATGGCATTCCAGGTGAGCAGAGCAGCACATACCACTCAATCCCAGTGTTGACTTTATTCAGTCCCCAGTTTTGTAAGGTACTTTAGCATGTGCTTAATGAATATGAGTAGCTCCATTAAAGCAGGAGGAGAATATCCTCTGTTGATGCAAAGCACTACAGTTCCCTGAACTCCAAAGGAGATACAGCAATGCATACTGGCTGCAGATTTGATCGAGAGAGAATATTTATATATTGTACATTAGTCATCTGTTTAAGTACCTTGCTGAGAACTCTATATGTAAGAATTACTGGTACTGGAAATCTGAAAATGTCTGTTTAAATTTGACCCCAGTTTTAGCTTTCATAGAGGTGAAGCCAAAAGTAATTCCAATGTGGTTTCCATGGAAATATGGTGTGTATAAAAATAAATACAAGACTTTCACCTCAAACACAGAAACTTTTTGCTACTGCATCAGACTCAGAATATAAAATTGTATAGAAACAACAAGAGTGACTAACCTATTTTTCATTACCTGGCTATGAGAAGTGCACAAGGTAAACAAACAGTCTAGAGAAAATTCAGTTATGTTTTCTGACTTATTTTGGTTTTGCTGATCTGATTGGTGTGAGTAATAAAAATGAAGAACACTCTACCTTAAGACAATGTACTAGAACTAGAAATGACATGGCTATGGTTTCTTTAACTGATTATATCGTCACTTAGCAATCCACATAACTTGCTAGAAATCTCAGTTCAGTGTCTTTTCAGAAGGTGTCCTTCATAAAGAAATACATCCAAATCATGGTCCAAAGCGCCCAGGCTTTGTGAGATTATTTCATCTATAACCTTTGAGTAAAGCATTATTTCAATACAGCCCTTCAGAGTCTGATGGGAAAGGATTGCACGTGTTAATTAAGTTCCACGTCCAAAATGACATACCAGTCTGATCAGCTCTTTCCTGAAGAGCTGAATTTTACTTTAAAATCATTCATTAGGCTTGGCAACTAAAATTTTGGTTTGTTTTCTTCCCAGCTTCTCTTCATTCCATCCCACTGAGAACAAGCTGCCCATCCCACTGTCCCCATCTGCCCACATTGCTCCGTCCAGCTGCCTGTACTCCTAAATATCTCTGTCTGCTCTGCAGTCCCCTGTGGTCCATTGCTGATCCATTGCTGATCCAGCCTGGCCACACACGTGCTTGTATTCTGCTGTTCACAGATCTGTGAAGTGCAGCTGTGCACAGATGTATTCAGCGTATTACTACTGTCTCACTTTCTTGTCTGCATCTTGTGACAGACTTGGTGAAATTTATGCTCTGAGCAGCAGAACCATTTCCCCTGAATAGTTCTGTGTTCCTATCACCTGCAGAATAATTGAATACCTAGTTGCCCTATACTACCCACAGATCCTTCTCTTCTACGTTACACCCTATGCAGTTTTGTGTAATTTCACCATCACCAGCAGCACCTTCAGAATCTCTTAAGCCATGAGTAATGCCTCTTCAGGACGATATCTAAGTCATTGTAAAGAAACAGCCAGCACGGAGTAGATTTAATGCAAAATATTTAATACTTTCTCTGCTCTTCTGACCCTTTGAGTAAGTGCCACTGCAGTGCCATACTCATCTCCAAACCCGTGACCTGACTCTTGCTACTAATCACCAACTCGAATCAGACAGGGTTTACCTGTGCTAAAGGAAAGTTCAAGCCTTTTTTTTCTTCTTTCTCTTTCATTGAACATGTGCTGGAAGAAATGAATGACAAAGAAGCCCTCTCAGGTTATCAGACCTTCACCTTCTGCAGTAGTTAATTGCTACCAACAGACTACTCATCAAATGCTTTTGAATTGTCTAGCTCCCAGGCAGTGGAGATTACAGCAGCTCTCTTGGGAGAGCAAGAAATATTCCCAGTGCTAGGAATATTTCCTGCTACTCATGCAAAATGTGCCTGTGTTCTGTTATTCTAGTTGGGGGTCATGCTGAACAATCTTTTTTCACCTTGCCTACCCCGCTCAGATCCTTACAGAGGGAACCCCAGGCGCGAATCTCCAGCCGTGGTTGTTTAATCAACTCAAACAGCTGTGTTCAGTATCGCCTCTTTTCTCTTGAAAAGGGAAAAGAAATCCCTTTTTTCCCCCAGATCACAGTATTTCATACATTTCTGAAGACAAGAAAGATCGCAATACTTTTGTTCACATCAAGGAAGACTTTGCTTTATAAAAAGGCTCACCAAAATGAACAGAACAACCTCTGAAGTGAGGAAGCACTTATAAAATCATTGAGCTGCCCATTAAACCAGGACAAGGAACCAACACTGGGATGTCCTACAAGCATCAGGGATGTTGTCATTAATACTGCTAGCCTACCTTCAGCTCGCTGTCAGTTTGTAGAGCTGCTGCTATGTCTGCCCAGTTTGTTCCAAATGTCAAGCGTGTTTGCTCTCTCTCATGCATGCTCTCACTCTTTCTGTGTTCCCTCTGCTTTTTAAAGACACTGCAGTGCTGTTTATCTCACTTATCCCTCTCCCTCTGAGCTCCCCGTACAACGCTGGTGCTAACCACAGTTTATTTGAACTGAACACAATAGAGAACTCTCAAATCCAGGTGGCACCTGGCAATTTATGAGGCTTAACCACAAAATTCATATAAACAAGGTCAACTTGTGTGAGACTCCTGGGCTCTGAGATAAGTATGCAGTCTCTCTCTTAGGAGCACCTGCACTGTTTTTTAACACAAAGTTTGCATTTAGCTTTCTTCTTTACAATTTCATAACTGGTTTCTTCACTGTTAACTCTCTGAGAGGAGAACCTAGTCTTGGTCACACTGGTGTTCCACGTCAAAGCTATTTCATTGAAGGTCAATGTCCCACTTCTCCAGCCAGGCTTCTGAGGTTTAGGTGAATGACAACAGGGATCACAAAATATCCTTTCTTCTGATACCAGTATTTAATTTTCATGGATATTACCTCTTTAGTAATGTGTATCTGGGGTCTTGAAGGCCCTGGGCAGGCAGGACAAATCTACAATATAAAAGTCAGTTATGTACTTATTGAGTAACTGGTAGGTATTACACCAGGTATGGAGATGGAGATGGAGATGGAGAAAGGAAACAAAGTATTTATGGAATATGCAATGCATGGAGAAAATAAAAGGGTTCAGAGACAAATATTGATATCCTTGCTCAGATTCTGACACACACAAAACCCTAATATGAGATAAATCCCAATCAGAAACATCTGAATGGGAGTGTCAGGATAAAGTAGAACAGAAGTCATAGATGTCATTCCAGGCCAAGGCACTGTGGGACAAGGATGTCATGGCTGAGGCATTTCTAAACCTCTGAGAACATTAGATGGCTGAGCTCACTGCTCTGCCGTTTTGCTTGGACTTCCTAACAACCTACCTATTTTTATTATTCACTCCCTAGCATTTGGAGAGACCTTTTCAAAAAAAAATATGAGGTCGAGCTGCAATGCCAGATATCAATCAAAATCGCTCTCTGCAGCCACATACTGATTTCCTCTCTTATCCTGAAATGGCAGGCACTGTTCCCTGACGATATGCATTGTTAGTATTGAGGAATTTGAAGCTCTTTGAGAAGTTTAGCAGATCTCTGCCTCTGGGGTGCTTATTCAAAACTTCACCCAGGTAGCTGGCTGCCTGTCCCGTCCCCCCAGGAGCCTGAGTTCCCATTAAAACTGCACTGCACAGGCATCAGCTTCCTTATCAAAGGAACCACATGAGCATACATAAGCCTAGTCAAGTGCTTTTCTTCCAAGTACCTTGGAAAAACATTGTCTCGTAGGGATACAGCAGGCAACTAAAGATTTTAATTGATCTCAAATTGCTACAGCTTTGGGTGTGTTTTATGTCTGTAAGAGCACAATGGCTGAACAGTTTGAGCTGCACAGATACAGTACTGGAAAATGTTTTCCCTGTGTAGCTGGCACCACCGAGTGGAGAAAAGCATTTTTGCATTTCTTTCTGTTACAGCATGGGCATTAATACATGATCATGGACCTAAGCCGTACAGATTTGGAAACTCTTCTGAATAAAATAATTCATTTATTATTGGAATATAAACTCCAGATGAGTTCCTTGAATTCTCAGTTAAAATAGGCTGGACATCAGTGCCCTTGACACCTTGCAGATTACTAAAAATAGTATTTTTCAGACATGCAAAACCCTCCAACTAAGGGTATCTGTTTTACAAAGCCATGCAATGATAAATTCCCTCATTTTACAGCTTATGAAAGTAGCATACAGTATGTTCACTTGGCAAGAGAAAAAGGATAGCTCTGAAATTCAGCCAGTTGTCCAGGAGTGGGTCCACAGGGTTTCTATTTATTGATTGATTTATTTATCCGTAATGTTGTTATTTCTTTGTTGTGATACATTGGAGCCCTATCTGATGGCCCAGCTATCTGTCTCCCCTAACTCTTTAGCTTCCTGGCAGGTCCTAACAAAGAAATGTTTTGGGCACAGGCAGTGCTCTGAGGGACGCGTTAGGGTCTGGCATGGCCTCGGCTCCGGGAGCAGCACCCTGCAGAGGGAGACTCGCACTCTAGCCATGGAACAATCCACTGATTTCCAGCTCCCAGGGAACTGACAGAAACACTGAAAATCACTGGAAAACTCAGCGGCCCCCAGCTCCACAGCTTATATTCCCCCAAACAGTGGGAACAGAAGTGTTTGTTGGATGTAAATGTGTGTTAATCAGAGATTCTTGCCAAGAAAACTCCCTAATGCAACCAACCAAATTCCCCTCGTTCGTTCCTAAGGAAATGAAGCTGTCTGTGTTCACATTGTGCCGGTATTTCACTTCCTTAAAACTGCCCGCTGTCCCAAGCCACCGGGAGAGGTTCCCCCTACGCTCGCCCTGGGGGAGGCAGCGGTGCCTGCAGGAGTCCCCACGGAACAGCTGAGTGGGGAGAGCGAATTGTTTCCAACAAGCATTTGGTTTGCATTGAGGAACGGCTTTCTGCTGACACCCAACACACATCACCACCCCCCCATCGGCTTTTGGCGCCTCGTTTATAGCAGCGCTCAGGACGGAGCGGAGCGCATCCTGATGGCTCTTGCTGCGAGCATCAGCAGCGCGGAGCGAACACCAGCCCAGCGCTGCCACAGCCACTGGCAGCCACAGTTTTGTGCACGCCGGGGAGGGTGGCAGGGACACGGCAGCGACACGGCAGCGACACGGCAGCGACACGGCAGCGACACGGCAGTGACACCGCGGCTCTGCCAGCCCCGCTCCGCCCCGGCCGGGCCCGGCGCCGCCGTCCCTCCGCAGCGGCAGAGGGCGCTGCAGCGGCCGTGGCGCCCCGGGGCCGCGCTCCGGCCGAGACGCAGCTCCGGCGCTTCCCGAGGAGAAGCGGAAGCGGCGGCGGGCGAGGAGCGGCCGCGGGTGGCGGTGAGTCCGGCGGAGCGCGGGGGGCGGCCGGGAGGGCGGCGGCTGCGGCGGGCACGGCCGGATGGATCCGGGGAGCGAGGGCCCGGCCGGTGCGGGCGGAGCGTCTTTGCCCTGGGCCGGGGCTGCCGGGCGGGGAGCGGAGCCGCCTCCCGCCCGGCCCCGCGGAGCCCCGCGGCCCCTTCCCCCGGGCTCGGGGCTCGGGGCTCGGGGCTCGGGCGGGCCGGGGTGCCGGAGGGCGGCCTGCGCTGGGGCAGGGCGCTGCTGGCTGGGGCTGGGGCGCGCCGGCTGCGCTGCTCCGGAATTGAAACGGCGCAGCGCAGCGGGGCCGAGCCCGGCCGTGCTGCTCGCCCGGGGCTCGCAGTCCCGCTGGTGGCCTGCCCGGTGGGAGCCCGGCTGGAATGACTCTGCCCTGCCTCGGCCCCGGGGGTGCCAGCGGACAGCGGGAGGAGCGTGAGCGGCTCTCGAGCTGCGGCGCCGCTTGTCTCGGGCACATCGGCTGGACCTGGGCTCTGCGTTTCCCACTGTGAAATGGAGATACGCGGTAAAGTCTCCGAGAACACGTTAAAGAGTAATTTGCAAGACCCGACAGCTCTTATTTTCTAGTAGAGACTGGCAGTGTTTAATATTTACGGTAACACTTTATTAACACGAGTAATAAATTATAACTTCGGTAGTAATTTCCATCAATTTCTTCTGGCTCAGATAGGTCACGCTGAGTCTTCTCGTACTTGAACGGAAATCTCAGCTGTAGGTGGGAGGAAAGTGTTCTAATTATATCCCTTAGACCTAGTCGTTAAAGATTGCCGAAAGTATTCTCCCATGTTTGCCACTAACACTTTCTGCAGCGCTACCCCTCAGCTATGTGGATTTTGTGGCGTCTTAGATACCGCTGTGAGTGATTAATAAAGTATTGATTTGAAACTTTGGGTGCATTTTGCTCTGTGTTCACCAACTGTTAAAAGAGTTGCAAGCAAACTGCTTTGTCTTCTTGTGGAATGAAAAAGCTGTAAAACTTGTGCTTCTAGTAAAATAAGTGGAAAAAAGTCACAGAAGTATGCTGATAAAAGCACTTGGATTATTTTTGTGGTATCACTCTGGGCATAATTCTTTTGCATATTCCACAGTACCTTCAGCTTTTCCCAGGTGAAGATTTATGAATCTCAGTCAGACTCTGTTGAATGAGAACTTGTCAAGACATAATGGCTTTTTAAGTTCTGTAAAAGACAAGGCACATAATAGGTACCTATGCTGACAGAACTTCAGCATCAAAAAATATCTGAGGTGAACATACATGCTTTTCTTCACCCCTTGAACTTCCATGAGTTTACTATGTCAAGAGTAACTTTTGTATCTCAGTAGCACAGATCAGCTAAGCAGATATCAAAAAAAAAAAAAAAGCCACAAAAAAAAAGTTTTAGATCCAGACCGGGAAAACTGACCATAAAAGATTCCGGGCATAAAGTGTGTCAAAAAGAAAATAAAAGTAAATGTAAGGTGGAGTAAAAAGGAGAAATGTTTTAATTGTTTCAGAATGCGTGTTTAATTCATTGTTTGCTTTCCCAGGATCTCAGATCATTTTACTAATGCCACATACAAGCCTCATGCCTGTAGAGGTGGATGGTAATTGAATGTAGCCTGGAGACTGTGCCTTGCAGAAATGGCATTTGTTCACAGCCATACCTCTCCCTGCCTCTTTTTGAAGTGCTTTATGGGTGTTTATTTTGTCCCCACTAGGGCAGCATCTCACATGCCCTGTAGATCTAATGAGAGGTGTAGAAAGACATAATGCTTATCTCAGCATGTTCTCTGTGTGCAAAGGGAGAACAGAAGCCAAAGTTGCTGCCAAAGTCAAGAGTTAAATAGTACTGATCTTCTCACTAACAGTGCTTTCCTTGTGTTTCTTATTCTGAACAGTTCCCAGTAAATTCTGTCTAAAAGCTGATAAATTGAAGAAAGTTTCAGGAAATTTTGGCTTTGGTTTGTTTTTTGGTTATGGAAAAACCCATAGAATATTTTGGTGTTAAGTAGACTATAGTATGCTTCCACTGCTTGCTACAATTAGGTTTGTTTTGACAAGTAGGATAAAATATGAATGTAACTGTGAGTGTGCCACTATCTAGTCTCGTAAGTAACATTCGAGCATGAAAATACTTAGGTGATTAAGGCCTGACAGCATTCTTTACAAATAAAGAGAAATCACCTGGAAAGCTTTAGAAACCCCCAAGGGCTGCTCTGCTCTAGTCAGGAGTTCTTGATAGTCTAATGAGCTCTGAATGTTGTTTGATTGTGTTTGCCTCAAACAAAAATTCTTCTTTTAAGTTTTCAGGGTCGCATGTTAAAGTGTTGTGAGTGTGGTGGTCATTCTAAAGACTTGGATGTCTTAACAGTTACTGCTATTAGCAAAAAAAGAAAGTTCATATCTCAACAAAATATTTGCAACATGCTTGTAGAGTTTTACAAGAAACCAGAATTTAGTTTTTGCAGTAACAAGTTCTGCCTGAATCTCCTATTGCTTTGGCTTGTCTAGCCATTTGATAGCTTTGAAATGAAAGTGTTTTATAGGTATTAATTAAAAAGGCATTAGCATAATTTCATGTGTTCTGCCTGGATGAGGCCATAGTGATGATAGCTACAAACCTCAGAGTGGAAACATTTGGTGCTTATCAGTTATCAGTAGACCATTGATTAATGTGCCTGGGAATAGGTTTTGCAAGTATTACTCCATAAACAAATTATCCAAAGTCACTCCACTGGTCTGTCAGTCTCATGACCCAGAAATCTATACCTACATATACAAGGCAGATGCAGAAAAGAGAAAAGTTTGGCCAGTTTTGCTGTCGATGCAGTGCTAAAGGCATTTGCCTTGCTGGGTGCATCCTGGCCAGGCTACAAGCAAATTATATTTGTGAACTTTGAGTAAGAAAAAGGATTTGGAATAGTTCTCTCTATTGATTCCTTATTTATATGAGTAGTCAGTGTCAATTTTCCAGGAAAGGTCATGTGGAAATTGATTGTTTTAAGTACTTCCTGATTCATAATAAAATTTTTCTCTTACAGCAGCTGATACTTCCCTGCACAGTATTCCTTAAGTTTGACACATGCTTGAAAATACCATTTCATATTTCAGTGTAAATAGTATACAATGCCTACTTTTACTTCCTCCCTAATACTCTCAATAGGATAGTTATACAGGCAATCTGAAGATATTTTCTGGTACCAGTGATTTTTTTTGATTTAGAGGAGTTTGGTGCTCAAAAATCTATGGAAGTCCTACCTAAACTTCATTATACTATGGGACTTGAAAAATCAGAGTACTGAGCTTTGTTGCATGCATTAATTTAAAATATGGGCAGTTTAAATTCTGTTTTGAAATAGTTTTTGTCAATCATAAGGTGCATTATTGTTGCAGGAGGTGGCTCTTCTGGTCTGACTGTGCTATCTCACATCAGCCTAATCACTTTGTAGTGTAGCAGTGTAAATAGCAACAGAGCACAGGTTACTTAGTGAAGAAAGGTTTCATTATGGTTTAAAGTTGGAAGAGTGGAATGAGGACTCCTGTAGTCTTAACTGTCTTTTCTGGGGCCTGAAAGTTTCATCCTTAGGGCATTCCCAGACTTCTGCAGCACAGGTAATTATCAAACAAGTTCTGTCCATTACCGTTTGGCATGGAAAGCACCTTCCTTTCTGTTGGCAAACAGTACGGCCGTTGCCTTGGAGAGCAAAATCGACTTCTGCCAGCCCAAGGCCTGGATACCTCTGTGCCCAAGCTAAAGCCCATAACCTCCAGAGGCAGCAGGTCTGGCACCACTTCCTAGCTCTAGAAAAGGCCATTTCAGGTACATTACCAAACGTAGTTTAAGACTTTCTCTGCTTGAGAAACTTCGCACTAGCAAAAGCAAGAATTACCATGTAATGATCCCGTTTAATTGCAGTTGTTCCTGGATCTGAAAGCTGGATTTTGTGCAAATAAAAAAGGTATAGAGAGCAGTCTAGAAAACTGTTTAATATATTAAACAACTAACATTTTAAAAAAGGATAAGTTCACAAGGCTGTGGTGTACACAAGGTATTATAAATTATTATTTGGATATTGTTGTACTTGCATTTGACTCAATTTTGTTCAGCACAGAGGAAGAATAGCAACTATTACCAGTAAGAAGAAAAACTGATGTGGTTTTTAGGAGATCTTAGCTTTTATTTCACTGGAAATCTGTTTCATAATCAAAAAGAAAAGATAGCAAATTTATTTGAATTTTGGGATATATCCTAGTTAGGGGGTTAAAATCCATCCTTTTCCAGCATAAGCATTTTTTTAATTCCCCAGGAGAGGAAGGGGAAAAACTGCTACAGTAGGCTCACACACTGTCTGTTCTACCTTCACTGGGGAAAAGACCTGTCAATACCATTCAAAGTACACTTTTCTGTAGCTGTTTTTGTCCTACCACTGCTCTGTCCAAAAAGATTAAACCTATGTTGTAGTCTGGGAGGGTAAAGTAACTTCCACAGGAAACAGATGTAATTGCTAGTACAGCAGTTACAACTTACAGAGAAATTAGTTTGAACTATGGTGAAATAATAAGGCCTTGGTTAATTGTCTGAGTAACAGCAGTGTGGATTTGATTTGGAAAATTGTACCTTGCCCCACACCTAAAATGTGTGTGGAAGAAGGAGGATTTTGCTCAGAGATAGGATTCCTCCTACTACTCTTATCCATTTCATCTTAGGTAAAATATGAACAGAGTTTAAAATCTGGCTCTTAATCACCTTGTTTAAGTTGCCTCTTTGTGCCTGAATTTCCCAATTTAAAAAGATACTTGCACTTCTTTTTTGTGAACCACTTGGTCATATACAGATAAAAAGCTCCATGAAGGAGTGGAATATATCACTGAATAAGGGGCTTTTTGTGTGAAACTGGGATGTTGACTGATTGCAGTGACTCATTCATTAAACTGACTCTGGTAAGGGAGTTTTGTTTCTGTAAACGGAATATACATACCTGCTATGTCTGTAGAAACAATTTAAATGGGCAAAGAGAACACTGCTTGCACAGCACTTAAATCTATAAAGTGTTCAACTAATGAGATTATACCAAGTCAGATCCTGGTTTCTTCTTTATAAGGACAGTATTTTAAATAGTATGGGATTTTTTTCCTAGGAACAGCCCAAGAGCAGAGTCATGCACTTCTTTGCAATTAATGTGACAGCTGAATTTGAGTAAAGCTGTTCTATATTTCTTCTTGTGACTTCCTGAATTCCTTTGTGACATTGCTAAAGGGATGTATGTTCCCCTTCCCTTTCCTAGTCTCACTAAATATACCCCTGTGGCTTAGAGTAATGTGAATTTTTCAGTCCTAGGCTGAATTCTAATACCTTGCATACCAACATTCCCACTCCATTGACCCAATTTAGTTCCTGTGATTTTTCATGAGATGTGGCCCGTGGACTGATCATCCTCTACAGCGGTTGTTAAATAAGTTATGTTAGTTAACAGTGGAAACAAGCTGGGTTTTTTCTCCAGAGAGATGAGATCTACTGATGGCAGTCTTAAAAAAAGATCTCTGTCATAGAGCATCTTTCTAAGCATTGATTCTTCTGCTTCCATTCTAAGTCATTTTGGGAGCTCTGGTGCCTTTTGTGGGATTAAACTGGTCGTGTCTGGACTATGGCTGGAGCAGCTGCTGAGAGCATTCTTGGTGTTTAGTTTGTATTGATGTTGTGTTTAGGAGCCTCAGTTATAAAGCCAGTTGTGGTAGATAATGTATGGGGACAATACATTGGGGTGGAAAACAGGAGTGGAAGTGAGCAGCACTGTTTGGGTGCAGTTCCAGACAGCTCTGCTCTAGAGTTATTTCTGCAGAAAGTGATCATTGCTGGCAGGTTCAGTACAATTCAGAACTGTCAGCCTGTGCTTTGAGGCTCTGTACCTTAATGGTATTTTGGAAATGTCAGGAATGCTGCTCTTCAGATTCTTCTCATACCTCTGCATACCCCAACAAGATGGAAAGTCACATATTTACACAACAGAATAAAAATTGTGTTTTGATTATTCTATCTCTAACCAAAATATGGTAACTTTGTTTAGATAGATCTGCCTCTTTTTTTGGTCTGGATAGCTGGAAAAAATAGCTCATAGAGTGTTAGCATGGGCAGTATTGCCAGTTGTTTATCATGTGGATGGCCTAAAGCACATTTCTGTGATGTTTTATGTGTTCAAAATATATTTTCCATAAATGCTAGCTGAGGCCTTGTGTGATTAGTATTTCTTTTGATGTAATCTTCAGGTGTCATAAAGTAAATACCCAGATAAAACTGTCCATATGTCCTCCTTCTATCCATGAACATTTTGTAAAAATTAGTTGTGATATGCACATTCTGATATAGGCAAGAAGATTTTCAGTTTTGTGAGCTTGTGGTCAAAGTAATCTTATCCATTCTGCTGCCCCCAGCATCTGCAGTAGTGATGCAGATAAACAATTCTTACAGTTCGTCTCTTGATTGGATTTCCATCCCTAATATGTTTTAAATGACATAATGGTATTACAGGGAATTCGTTGGGTGAACACTGCAAGAGACTTTTGTCTGTACTGCTGTGCAAAAGATTATCATATCTGGGCTTATTGAGCTTCTTTTGCATGCCTGTCTCCCTAACCCTCACACTACTCATACTGCCTTGCACCTGGTGATAATCTCTGTTTTTCAAAGAAATGTCATTCATAGAAAACTAACCACAGTAGGATTCTAAGAAAATTATTGTAACCATTAAAAAATTAAGGGAGAGGAAGGTTTCTTGGTCTTTAGAATTTGTATTTTTTGTTAAGACCTGTTTTTAAGGTTCACTCATTCAGTGTAGAAACACTAGCAATCTGTTTGGGGATATTGGCACTTTTTTATTTCATACCTATGAGCTCACCCTGGTTTGGAGGAGTGTTGTAAAAGCAGGCTTTAGTATGCCATCCACCACTCTTCAGGGAAAGGCGACTTTTATCTTCTGTTCTTACAATCATGTCCCTCGTCCTCCCTGCCAGCTAGCCTGGAAGAGGGAAAGGAGAGCAAGAGCTCTGTTTGAGTGCTAGTAATTTGAAGATCGCTTTTGAGCTGTGGAATTATTATACTTATCTCATGTGTAGTTTCTTACTCAATTTAAAGTCCTACTGGCAGTTCTAAAATGTTATCAGCAGCACTGTATATTTGAATTTCATTTACAGCACAACAGCTGCTTGGTTTAGGTACTTGGACTTCTATTTTATTTGTGGTCCTGCAGCTAAGTTGGTTTGAAATCTATATTGTGAATTTCTATACAGAAAATGCTAACTAACATATATACACTGCAAGGAAAACATGGAATTGAGGTGTTGCCCTCCAATAAAACTTGATTCTGTACAACATTTTTTTGCACAAAATCTATTTGAATGCCTTAGAAGTAAATAATCCAGAAGGGATAATGAAACATCTTCAGTAGACATAGCAAGGACAAAGAGGATTCTTTTTTTTACAGAAATCAGATAGATGAAAAAGATTACAAACGACGCTGACAGGATGCAGTATCCTTTACGACATATAACGAACAAGTGAAAAAAGATAAGGGGACAAAACAAAACCAGTGATTTTGAGTAGGACCAAACCCGTAACTCTGTTCCAGTGTTTCTGGTCGGAAACAAATTTCGTTTTTGCCTGGGAGGGAGGGTCTGGAAGTATTTTGAATTGACACATCTTTCTGCCTGTTGCAGCGCAGCCGTCGGCGCGCTGCCATGAGCCTGCTGCACAGCGACGGCAGCTGCGGAGCCCGCGCCGGGGACGGCGGCTGCTGCGCGGCCATGGCCAGCGCCTGCAGCGCCGCGGCCAAGGAGGAGAGCTCCAGCAGCGCCGGCAACCCGCCGGCCTCCTTCTCCGAGGAGACGCAAGGCTACGACGTGGAGTTCGACCCGCCCCTGGAAAGCAAATACGAGTGTCCCATCTGCCTGATGGCTCTGCGGGAGGCAGTGCAGACCCCGTGTGGCCACCGTTTCTGCAAAGGCTGCATTGTCAAATCAATAAGGTAAAGGAGATTTTATGGCAGCTGCTTTGAAGAAGAAATTCGTGTACCAGAGCAGTTCAATCTAAAGGTCAATCTAAACTGCATAGAGGTGCATTACCAATGAGTGCTAACAGAGCTCTGGAAATTTATGATTCATTTAAGGTGCTTTCTAATAAACACTATATGTGTCTAGAATGTCACAAGTTTGGAAGTTTTATGAGTGTTAGGCATCTTGCCATTTTTACAAATTTACCCAGGTTATGAATCTAAAAAACTGATTAAACTACCTGTATTATTTAAAAAAAAAAGTAGACAAACCCCCCCCAAATAAATTCCATTTCCAGCCCAGGATTATAAAACCTGTCTTTTGCCTATGATTGTTTCTCTTGATAACTACAGGAAACTACACACAACCTGATTTCGTGATGCAGATAAGGCAATCCATGCTTTCAGTTCTTCACTTGAAATTAGCTGCTTCCTTGTTGAGCTGGAAGAGAGAATGTGATGAGGGAATAGTCTCGAACAAAGCATTGAGAGAAGAAACCAGGTGGCATATGAGGGAGCAGGAATAAGATACGAAGGCAAAAGTAGGCTGGGCTTATAAAAATGGATGATGGAAAGAGGAAGAAAGGGTAGAGAGTACCTTGTAGAGAATACTTCCCTTAAACCTGGAATGAAGTCATCAGTTAGTATGGGATTACATTGATAGATATTATGCTGTAGGATCTTCTCAGCATAAGCCCAATTTTTTTCTTAGCACTTGCTCACTTAGCTCAAATGTCACTTAGGTGGGAATTTATGTATTCATTTCTGTGTGACCCATAGGGAGAATTGTCTCATTTTCAACCTTTGCACACTTCTATGTAGAGATCATCAAACTGTGTTCAATGTTACTGAGTTTTTCCCTGATACTTCTTTTTAGCATGCAAAATGGACAGTGCTTTCTTGATTGGTTTTTCATACCATTTCATTTTTCCATAGTTCTATTCCATTTCTTTTTCTTCACTGTCCATCATTTGTAGCTCACTAAATGAATAGCATGTCAACAATGATGTTCTCTGAATACAGTATTTTGTGTGTTTTATGGGCTTCTCTGTAGTTTCTGCTACATAAATTCTCAGGAAGAATTTCTCCATGGAAAGGGTTGTCAAGCATTGGAATGGGCTACCCGGAGGGGTGATGGAGTCACCATCCCTGGTGGTGTTCAGGAAACAACTCAATGTGGCACTTAATGCCATGCTGTGGTTGACAAGGTGGTGATCAGTCAAAGGTTCTACTTAATGATCTTTTCTATCTGAACAACTGTGATTCTGTCACTGTTGCAGCATATGCTGCTGTATTTTGTCATGGCATTCCTTTTGGAACAAGGAATGAAATGTTGGAGCTGAGAATGAGAGGACAAATTTAGTTTTGCATTTCCTGCTTACAATATCAGATTCCTTCTAGCCAGCACAGAAATTTGTGTGTATTTACTGCACAGTTCTTGTTAGCATCAGTTTCATTAATTTTTCTGAGAAAAGGATCCAGAAAATGCAGAACACCAGCAGTGTTCACCCCTGAGAATTGATTCTGCAGAAGCTGCTGAGAGATATTCAGTTCTCCATTAACTATACCATGAGATCCCCTGCTCCCTTAGTCCCTCGCCTTGTTTGTTGTCTTCCTATTTCTGTGAGCAAAGTACATCAGGCTTTACCCAACTCAATGGCATTCATGTTATCCAGGTGCCTGGAAGAAGGCAAAAAGCCCCAAACCTGAAACTGTCAGCTTTGACTGTAATCCAGTTCCCTTGGCACAAGGATCTGACTTCACTTTCTGGCCTTTGCTTTGCACATTCCAACCCAAAGTCTTTCAAGAGATTAATGTACATAATTTCATGCATGCTTGTATGCATTGCAAGGCAGTTGTATTGATAAAGGCCATTTAATTTTGGAATTCCTTACTTGTTTTGTATGAGCTTGCAGTAGCAGTTTTATACTCTTCTTTAACTTGGGGATTTCTGTGAGAAAGAGAATAAGTCTTTAAACCTTCCTATGGGATTATGACGTTTATAAATTCTGAAAGTAAATTAATATTTAAATGTAGTGAGCTTTAGAAATGTCTACTCACCAAAGACACAGAACTCTTAGGTTGAAAACTGAGGGGAAGAGGACTCAAAATTACCAAAAATGGGTGTCTCATTTCCAGTCTTTCACATCTTTAAGAACTATGGTGATCTTCTTTTTTAATCTTCATGCTTCTGCTGGTGAGTTGCACAGTTACAGTCATTGGTTAGAATTTACAGCAATACTGGGTGAGAAACTGCGGTGAACCCACGCTCAGAACAGGTAGAGAAACTTCCTTCTTCAACCCCAGGCATGGGAAATGGTTTCTCTTCCTTTTTAAATTAACGGAACATTTCCTCTGCACAAAGTTTTAGGTCTGCAAACGGTTTCAATGACCAGAAGCTTTTGCTTCTTTTATACCCCTTCTCTATGAATAGTGATGGCTGCACTGTGATGAATTGTGATGGTTGCAATGAATACTGAACAAGGTGGAAAGCCTTTTTCCTTCGAGACTGTAGATCATCAGTGTAATATTTCAGGTGTTTCATTGACAGTAAAAGTTTTCCTGAATTCCCCACTGAACTTTGTCTTTGGAGGACAGTTTGAGTGAATGCTTGTGAAGGCAGGGAGGACAGCTTGAAGTGCCAGACCTCTCAGAATCCCTGAAGGGCTGAACTGCATGCTTAATTGGTATCCCTGGATCAAGCTATTGATTTGGATTATGTAGTGTCTCCAGTACAATATTGATTTGCAGTATGTACTGTGTACAGTACCAGATTGATTGAGGTATTGAGAAGCTTCTACAGAACTAAAATGGAAAGTGATATTTTACATTCTCTAAGTACTGTTTTTTTTCACTAAGTGATTGTCACAGCCTTCATTTGATCAGAAAAAATTGCTTCTCTTTATTCCTTATTTCCCCAGTGTCTTAGCTCAAGTGAACACAGAGATTAAGGATTTAAAATGATGGATGGACAAGTATCTTTTGAGTAATTGCTTCTTATGACTTCCACAAACAATTGTAGTTTTTCATGTTGAAGAAGTTGTGGCTGCAACTAGAAAAAAAAAATAAAAACTAGACTCTTCGATCTTACAGTGTGAAGGACATGATTAGATGAGATTTGATCACAGTAAATGTTTGCCTCCCAGAAAGTCTTGGCAGCTTTTTAAATAAAGCTGTCTGAAGTGCTTTGAAGTGCTATAAGTCATGGAAGAGGAGAAGCTTATCCACCTAAGTAACTACAAATGAGTTTACAAACATTACTGGTCAACAAAATACATTATTGGAAATTTTAGAAGAACTATCTTCAGGTGCCGTAGCTAACTCAATTTCACTCCAGTCTTCTCCTGTATCTGATACAGGAGAAGCAAAGCTGATTTAGGGTTTGTAGTAGAGCTTGTCAAATATCAGAACCTCTGTTTATTGGAAAAGCAGAGTTGTGGGGTAGCAAGGGGCCGCAAGGGGCAATCTTTGGGTGCTGGCAGTTCATCCAGCATCTGGCATGGCTGCATTTAAAGTCTCTCCCAACTGTCTCAGCTTCTCGGCTGAACCGCTCACTTGTTAAAATCATGGAGCAGGCTTTTCTTTCAATGTTATTCTGGCTTTACTCTTGATACCTGTATTTTAATCTCAAGGGAAATTATAGGAATACTCATTGTACTTTGTAGCAGATGGCCATTGTTTCCCTGGTACTGTTGCAAGTGGCAGAGTGCAATGTGATTAATTCCAGCATAGGAAAGCCTTCACTGTAATGTAAGTTAGAACCGAGGTACATAAACTCAGTTCTGTCACAGGAAATGTATAGCAATATCTTTGTCTGTAGATGGATCTAAGAAAAGTTTTAGACATAATCCTGATCCTTGTAAATAGTATTTGAAGCCTTTTTAATATCCTACAATGGGTTATTGCTTTTTCCTTACTACACTTTCCTACTTTGGAAAATTGCAATTCATTCTTATTTTGCCCTTTATCTGCTAGTTATTTAAACTGGAGATTTGGTAATCCTTATTTCAAATTAATTTGTTGTTGGTTGCTCTTACTTACGTTTAGCTTTTCTTTGTAGAAATAAAGCTGCTGTCTTATCTGCAGACCTACTGAGCTAGCTCTATACTCCACTAAACAGGGTTTTTGTAACCAAGTTACACCTATGAAAACTGATTTCCTGTAGGTTGTGAAGTGAGGGAACGTTTCTGGCTTGTGACAAAGATCACACTGATCATAGCTCAGGGAGCTCTGAAACAAGGCAAGCTAAGTTGTTTTCTTTCTTCCACTTGTTTAGGTGTATGACTCAGGCATATGGTGAGCTTGCTCTGCAAGCAAAAGCTGTGAAAGGAAGTTCATTGCTTCTATTTGAAGTCACAACTTTACCTCCACTTCCTCTAGCGGTGTTGCTGATGGAGTTGCTGAGCAATTATTTCCTTTTCCCATAAATTCCCTCCTGGTCTCCACAGCCCACTAGGTTCTACTTCCCCTCGTGCTTGCAGGCAGTGACAATGATCTGGCCTTTGATCCTTGCACCACAAGTGCTCCCTGACATTTTTCTGCCCCATGTCTTTTTCCATTTTATTGCTGTTTCCGTTACCACTCAGGAGCTTTGATCCCTCTTTAACTGCATTACTTAATTGTGAATCAATATGTTGGCCTACTGGTTTCAGAATGAACTGATAGTGGAAAGTTTGATGGAGGTGATCCCCTTTTTTATTCCATTTCTAATGATTTTTGTATGTAAATGCAGGTAGACAGAACCTGATGAACTGGAAGAGGCTGTTAGTTATCTTGTGCAGGTTGCACGCGTTCATGTTCTATCAGATTCCAAACCTTTGCCAGTTAGCACTGACTTCCAGTCTGCTGTTAAAATGGTTTCAGATGTAACACCCAGTTCCAAATCCAGTGAAATTTTCATAGTTATTAGTAATTTTTGTGTCTGGAGTTTTTCACCCTGTTTGCTGTATAATCAAATTGAGGGATGACCAACTGATCAAATGGCTGGGTAACAAAAGCAGCGAACTGAGCAGTGTGTGATGTAATGCCAAACAGATGAAGTGAAACTGGAAAAAAAGACAATTTTGCTTTTTTTCTCAGCTGTGATCACCTTGGCTGTTTATGAAATGAGAAAGAAATGAGAGGAGGTCCAAGAAAGTTTAAAGAATTGTTTTGCAGGAGTATGTGAAATATTCTTTGATGTTCGAGCTGTATGAAGTACTTAGAGAAACAGGACTGTAAGTTCTTAGTGTCTTTACATATTCCTCAAGTTTGTTTCCAGAGTACTTAATACAGCATTTGTACAAATAAAATGTGTTTGAGTTTGAAAAGTGCTGCAACCCCAGTCATGCCACCTCCAGTGAAACTATGTGTTTCCAATTTTTCTGAAATACCTTCCGTATTTTCTGGTCATTGCCACATAAATACTATTGTTTTCAAAGATCTTCTTACTGTGTTATTTGGCCACTAATGTCTTGTTGGTGTAAAAATATCTTAAATTAAGGGCTTGGAAATCTGTTGGTAATATTGGAATATCTTTCCTTGCTTTTCTGCATTGTAGAGACGCAGGTCACAAATGTCCTGTAGACAATGAAATTCTGCTTGAAAATCAACTTTTTCCTGACAACTTTGCCAAACGGGAAATCCTTTCATTAATGGTTAAGTGTCCCAACAAGGGCTGCAGTATGAAGATGGAGCTCAGGCACTTGGAGGTGAGAATTAGTTTTGAAAATACAGAACCTTGTTTTCACAGAGAAGTAGAAATTCCAAATAACTTAAATAGACAGTTGTACCTGGTACTCATTTATGCTTATTCAGTGCATTTTTCTTTCACGATTATAGCTACACCTGTTTGTTTTTTGATGAGTATTTAATTGTAGTTAGGTGATTCTCAAGTGAACATCATAGTGCGTGACAATTGTACTAATGCAGCTTTCTATTGAGGATCATTCATGTCTTCTGATCAGTTATGTCTGTACTTCACACAAGTTTCTTGAAGTCAGTTTAATAGTCTCTTAAAGTAGCTACATATATGAGTTGAAATAATTGTTTTGGAAAATAATATATGTAGTTAAAAGGATAAATATAAAACTAAATTTTTACTGAGAGCTTTCTTAAAACTCTGAATACATGAAACCCTGACCTTAGTAATGGGACAGTAACAGGCTGTTGGGACCTTAGTAATGGGACAGTAACAGGCTGTTGGTAGAGTCAGCATAAGTGTATAAGTATTTCCTTGCATGAAGGAATGATTGTGATTTGTTTGTCTTGCACTGTGCTTTCTCTTGAAAATGGATGAGATTATGGTCCTTGTTTGAAGTATCAAATCCCTCTTCTGCCCTTCTGCAGGACCACCAGCTGCAGTGTGATTTTTCCACTGTGGAATGCCCACAGTGCCAAGGAACCTTCCCAAAGAACCATCTGAAGGAGCACATGACCCAAGAGTGTCCAAGGCGTCAAGTGTGTTGCCCAAACTGTGCCACATCCATGGCCTATGAAGATAAAGAGGTACTTAGCAGGAGTCTCAGTTTGTCAACCTGCATTCACATGGGTTTGCTTGGAAAGGCAACAGCAGTTAAAAAAAAAACCAGAAAAAACAAACAACCGAAAAATTTTGGTCTAGAAGAGCTCTTTGTGCCACTGCACAGCTGAGAAGCTACAAATTCAGGACATGAGCCTAGAACAGGAAAAAGCTGGGGAGAGATTGTCCTTAAATACAAATTTCTTGGGAACCATGTGATGTGAGGAGACTTGTGATTTCTGACCTTACCATCAGACAGGCCAGTATCTACTGCCAATACAAAAAGCAGTATTTACATTTGCAGATTTTATGCTTGGGAGAGAGGATGTATCAGGAGATAAATCTTTTGGGGATATCTGCTACCACACAACACCAAGATAATTTCTGAATTCTTCTCCTGGCTCTGCATTTTTAATTTGGGTGATACTGAGGATAATGCTTTCCTTTTGCTGTTACCATTTCTTTATCTCTGTATGGATGTGTTCTATCTCAAGGACTATTAAATGTCATGATACTAATATTGTGAATTGTCAATCAAACGTACTTCATATAGTCCAACAATACAAATGAAAAACAAACAAAAACAAAGCTTTCATATAGTACAATTGAATGTGAATTTTAGAAACTTCTGGTTAAATTCAGATTTCTTTGGAGCATAAGAGCTTTAGGAAATAAAGTAGCTGCAACTGTATGAATCTCTTGTGTAAGTCCAGGAAAAAACAGTAATAGAAAACATACTGTTCAGAGTAAAGGTGTTGTCTTTGTTTCACAGTTCCATACAGCTAAATGCAAAATTTGGAATATAAATTAAAACCTAATGTCTGATCAAGGGTGATTAGCCCTTTGTTAAATTGAGTAACTTTATTGATGCTTTCTCCTCTTTCTTTTTTCTGTTTGATCACTAAGCTTCATGACCAGACCTGCCCACTTGCCAATGTATTTTGCGAATATTGCAACACAGTGCTCATCAGGGAGCAGGTGAGAGACCCCCTTTTTCTCTGTTTATTCTGAGTCAGATGTTTCATATTTACATTGCTTCTTTAATCTGAAGTTGAACTTGGAGATACAGTTTGTCTACTAGCTAATAAATCACTGCCTGCCTCTCTCTGAAAGTGTCCAGTGCAGGTGTGATCCTCCCTTAAGTGCTGCTCCAGCTTGCAGTTGCAGTGTGGCAAACCTCTGTAGGATTTTGGCTGCACATCACATTGTTCAGCTGTACTGCTTCTTGACAGGGGCCATGCTGCATCTTTGATCTTGGAGGGAACTTAAAAAATGCCACCAACTGCCAGTGGTTATGGCTGACATTACAAGACGAGGCTTTGATTTGGGCAGAGAGGGAGAGCATTTGTACTTGAAAGCCACCGTTGGAAAGTAGCTATAAGTAAATTCACTATCAAACTGCAGATGCTGGCTGGAATTCTGCTTGTTCATCACTATTGTAATAGCCATTATTATTTCTCCTATTAAATAATAACTTCATTGGCAGGAAAATGATAAATGTTGATTTATTTAATTTGGGATGGCAACTATGTTGATGGCCTTAAAATAAAGAATGATCTTGTAAAATTGCACTAATACTCTGAAAAACAGAACTGAGCTTAGTAATTGACACTGCTAGTGCCATAAATCAGCCTCTCTTGCTGGGAGAGGCCCTTTAAAGTTCTTAAAGTCCTTGCAAGGAGCTTGATAGACGGACGAGGCAAACTCGCAGTAACTGCTTCTTCGATAGTTGTTTATTCTAGTGTTATCAGCTTAGAAAGACACAGTAGAACAGAACATGACAAGAGAAGGCGAGAAAATGGCTGCTTATCAAGATTCCAAAGCCTTTTTATAGGTAAATTATCCAATTAAAAATTGAAACGACAGATATTTTTACTTCTCATCCAATGCTCAGTAAATCGCTCCGACACGCAGGCCGGAACTGCGGCATTTTTCATCCAATCATCCTAAACTACCTCTGCTGCAGAATATGGAGGACTAGAAGAAGTCAGAAGGAAATAAAAACTACAAGGGTTCCTCCATTTTGGAACTTTTACTATTTATCTATTTACTACATTAACAAACCTAAAACTTCTAAATTCTTCACCCTGTGACATCCTTACATCATATTCTATCACCTAGTTCACATCTGTGTAGATTTCAGCTCCTCCCAGATGGTAGGGAGTTTTCTCCATGGATAAAGGTCAAAAACCATGCTGTCCAGGGGGTTTTTTCTCTCTAAAACAGGCAGAGAAATATTCCCTGCACTCTGGATTCCCACAGTAATGACAAAGGAAAAGGTCTGTTTTTAGGTCAAATAATGAACTGCAGAAGTGGGGAGCAGAGAATGCTAAACATTCTTAATAATAGCTGACCTGTATTAGCCTTGTGTTGTGCTTCATGGTGATATGGAAACAAGGCAAACACCTGGGCTTATATAAACAGGGATTCTGCCTGTGAAACACACAACTATCCTTTGCTCTCTAGGGCTCGTAAGGCATCAGCTGAAGTTGTCATGCTTTCGAGGGAGGGTGGATAGGGAGGGTGAATAGGGAGGATCCAGAGCAGTGAGATGACTGATCTGGATCTGGAAAACGTGGACCACAAAAAAAATTGAAGAGAGACACAATAAGTATTTGCAAGTAGTCCTTCAGAAGGGAAGGAAGTGGACTTGATCTGGCTGGAGGATAGGCTGGAAACATAAGGTGTTTGGCCTAGAAAGGAAACCTGGATGCTTTCTGAGGCCTAATGTAAGAACAAAATCAATGAATTGTTACAGTACCTACAAGTATGATGTAGAATTTTTATCATCAGCTAACATTTTTGTTCAAAACTTCCATATTCCCTTAAGAAATTATGTAGGTGTAAGCTGATCTGACTTCAGTTACCTCTTCAGAATCCATCCAGCTGTATCGTTTTTGGATGTTACAAAAGCATACTCTTGATGAAGAAGTAATATCAAATCTGATTTGTTTTAGATGCCTAACCATTATGACAATGATTGTCCTACTGTCCCGGTACCATGTTTTTACAGTGCCTTTGGGTGTCCTGAAAAGGTAAGCCTTTTGTCAGTACTATGAATTGCAGACCTTCTGCACAATTTTGTCTATTGCTTTTTTAGTGTGTTTTCCTATTCTTGTCTCATTCACCAGCCCAGAATCTTCAATGATTTGTGGTTATGGGTTTTTTGTTTTGAGGTATCTTAATTCTGAAACCTACATGTTGATACATTGCATTTCAAAATTGCCTTTTCAAATTTAAAAAGCTCTGTGAACAATTTGCTTGATGACCTTGCTTTTATTATTTCATGTTTTCTCAGCCTTTATGTCAATAAAGTAGCTTCTAGCATTTCTTCCAAAGCTGTGGCCAAATGCACCTGAGTCCTAGAGTTCCATAAAGAAAATCAATTTTATTAAATTCTAAAATTATTAATCTAGATACTCTTATTTCTAGTTTTTTAATACCTCTTTGTGAAAATGCTTCTTTCCTCTTCATTTCCACATCAGTTTTCATACACCATTTGGTACTGTGGAGCATTTTAGGAAATCAGTGAAGGGAGTGCAGTGCTGATTTGGAACACAGGAAAAATTCTAAATATATTTATCACTAACAGTCTTTCACTGTGTCTTTATTTTGAGTTGAACAGCATTACTGAAAGTGTACACCATAATTAATGATGGTTTCATAGGGAAATTATCACTCCTACAAAACTTGAATTTTTTCTATCGTGAATGCTCATTAACAAGAAGGTGACCCTGAATATACACCCAGTGCTTGCCTTTGGAATACTTGACAAGAATGTTTCCAGTATAAAATACTCCATATTTCTTCATATCTTGTTTTTACTTTCAGGTGCACAGTTTGAAATATACTGTTCCTATTTCTCATTGTATGTACTACTGAAATACTTGCTGTCTTTTACTCAAAATTGCTTCCATTTGAAGTGTGGGTCTGGCCTTTAATAAGAAGCTGTTCTCAGTTTCTTCCGGAGAATTTAAATTTTGTTGTTTTCCTGGAGATGCTGCAGCTTCTGTAAAAATACAATCAAAGGCTCCCTTATTAAACATCACATAGAATTATGCAACAATACAATATGCTATTACTAATGGTAGATATTCTAACAGGAATATTTTTGTGACATCCCAAAGTCCCAAGCCAACAAAAACAATAATGCACATATCTGATTTACATTGCAGTCATTTATGTCAGCTCTATCTTAAGTTCCCAGGTTAACAATTCTATGCTGAAACCACCTCATATATACACTTCTGTTGAACCCCAGCTGTATCAACATCAGGGCAAAGGCACAATGATCGTAAAGGTCTTCTCCAACCTAAAAGACTGAGCAATTTGTCCACTGGTGTTTGAACTTCTTTTTTTTCATTTTTCCTAACAGTGATCGTGAATTTGGAGCTCTCCATTGGTAGTGTCCTATTGTCACATCTGCAGTTTTTCTCACATGACAGAAGCAACTACTTGTTTGATGTGTTCGTAATGCCATATCTCTTAAATCCTAGATGCAAAGGAATGAGCTGGCACGACATATGCAAGAGTTCACTCAGGTTCACATGAGAATGATGGCTCAGAGTTTCCAGAATATCAGTGTCACTGCTGCAAATCCTGTACCCTTCATCAATGGCCTACCCTTCGAGCCTGCCCTCTTCTCACACGTGTCACATGCTGCATATGACTGCAATCCAGAAGTTGAAAACTTCAAGGAAACTATTCAGCAGTTGGAAGGTCGTCTGGTAAGACAAGATCACCAAATCAGGGAACTCATCGCTAAAATGGAGACTCAGAACACTCACATGGCAGAACTCAAACGTACTATCCGAAACTTGGAGGGAAAGATTACTGAAATGGAGGCACAGCAATGTAATGGGATTTATATCTGGAAGATTGAGAACTTCAGTGGACTGCAGAAAGCCCAAGAAGAAGAGAGACCTGTAGTGATGCACAGTCCTGGCTTCTACACGGGGAAGCCTGGCTACAAGCTGTGCTTGCGCCTGCATATCCAGTTACCAAATGCTCAGCGCTGCGCTAATTTTATCTCCCTGTTTGTCCACACTATGCAAGGGGAATACGACAGCCACCTGCCCTGGCCTTTCCAAGGCACCATACGACTTTCTATTTTGGATCAATCAGAAGGGCCGGAAAGGCAGAACCATGAAGAGGTGATGGAAGCCAAGCCAGAGCTCCTGGCTTTCCAGAGACCGACAATCCACCGCAACCCCAAAGGTTTTGGTTATGTGACTTTCATGCACCTGCAGAGCTTGAAACAGAGAACCTTCATCAAGGACGACACGCTCCTGGTGCGCTGCGAGGTTCTGACGCGCCTCGACTTGAACAGTGTCCGCAGGGAAGGGTTCCAGGCCCGCAGTACTGATGGAGCCATGTAGCCTGCAAGCTTCACCAGGGCAATGCAGCCTGCCTCGTGCTGTTCCACACAGATCACAAAAGTGATCTTCTTGTGCTTCGTTGTCCACAAAGGCTGTGTTGCGAACATAGTTGATCTTCACCTGAACAGAACTTTGCTGTTGCTGGTATATTTTTTTCTCTGTGAGGTCATATGCTTAAATATTTGGTAAGGTTCTCTCCTAAAATAATAAGCTACTTCTGTAGCAAGCTAACTAAATGAAGTGTTAATCAAAACTTAACTGCCTCCAGGAAAATCCTGTTGCAGAACCTGTGCATCTCAGTTTGGTAAAACTGCAGTTGTATCAAATAGACCTGTAAGTCTTCACCTCAGTGCCTTGGAATAGATGCTGTTGGAAGGAAGTTGCAAAATTAAAGATGAGGAATTTTTTCATTTGTTTTTTCACAGAGCTTGGGAAAGTTGAGAGAGTTTCTGTATTGACTTATGTAGAATTTTACATTGGCTATGTGTCTCTTGAAGTTTGAAGTTAGGGTTAAGACTTTGTTCATGTCACCAAGGGTTCAGGTATGCTTTGACCCTTTCCTCCTTCAGGAATTTGCATGATGATGTAGAGTTGATGCAGAGTTGATGCTGGTATTTCCAAAAGACATGAGGTAGTGTTGTGGAGAAGGCTAAATGACTATGAGCTGCATTCACTGAAGAAATATTTGTAATGTGGTCCGAAAGTGCCTCCCTAATTCTCTTTATTTTGATAAACCTTTCTGTAAGAGTGTGCTCTAGGCCCAGAATGTCAACCACAATCATCAAGAGAAGTAAAAGTTTAGCATTTGAATGAAATCCCTGTGTGCTGGTGGGATCTCCCAGTGTAGGACACATCTCAGGTTGTGTGGACACCTGAGTAAAGGGATGCACCAGAGAGGGTGATGCAGAATTTGTTTTACTGTTGTTGAAACCTGAATTTGTACCAAAGCTGAACTTTTGACCTGCATCTGGTGAAGTGATCTCTTGGATTTGTGGGTGATGGACGACCCATGTCATCCCCTATGAATTCTCCATGGGCTGCTGGCCATATCAGCATCCAGCTGCTGTGGGTATTTCCTGTCCCTTTAGACAATAGAGAGTTGGGCAACTCAGCAATTTGGACTATAAGGAAAGCCTGTTAATTCAGCAGTGTGAGGAAAAAGTGTAATCCTGTTTGCTTTTAGGAAGAAAATCTGGCTTCCACAGTTACTCATTTATCAAACACTAGATTCACTGTGTCAAGGATTCATGAGGTTCCTAATGCTGTGTATATTATTGTTTTCTGTACTGACTGATTGTATGCCATGTAAATGTTAGTTTTGACCAGTCAAAGCTGAATAGTTCAAGTTCACTGGTGCTAAAAATTTTAACTTAACATGGTGCTGACAGAGTTCTGAATCCTGTCTTCAAAAGGAGGAAAGAAAAACGTTGTGTTCACCCCATAACCTAAGTACACACTCCCATACTGAAGAAAGAATTAAGCGATGCATGAGCTATGTGTATTATTTATCCAAGCTAGTGAAACAACCCTAAGACTTGGGACACTGCAGCTTAAGAGATACTGAAGAGAGTTCCAACTATGTGGCCTCATCAGCAATCCCAGTGGGGAAAGGGCACATTGCTTACTATGTTCAAGACTAAAGAAAGACTACTGTACTTCAGTGGTTTGGGAGGATACTCTGCCTGCCTGAGAGGTAAAAGTTCCAGAACCCAACCTACCACCTTGTTCATCATACCCAGATGAGTAAAATTGCTTCTGCAAGTAGAACCTAGTAGATGGAAGAGGGATTGTGGTCAATGGAGTATTGTCACTACTGAAATGTGGACTTCGTGGCTAATGGTAAATGCAGTTAGTTGCTGGTGACTTTAGTGTATTCCCTGTCATTAGGGGACAGGTGAGCATATATTACTCTAACTATGGGAGGATCTCAGCTTTAAAACCAAAGTAGATTTTATAATGAATAGGCTCATCCTGTCACCTGCATTTTTCTGGATTGTCTTCAGTCGGAGCACTCCTAGTTCAGCCATTCTTACCCAAGAGCTGTCAGTGTCCATGGCAGTGCACAGAGCCACTCAACACAGAAGGCACTGTACACAAGTACAGTGTACTCCATTTTCAAGGTGTGTTACTATCCATGTTTTTTTCAGGATGCTCAAAAACTGCCATTCTCTTCGGTTGCCCTTTTTGTTTTTTGGAGGCAGGAGGGAGAAGCAGTCAGAAGAAACACCTGTCGTTTGAGAGCTTCTTCCTGCTCCAGGTCCTTTCTCAACCCTAGCAATGAGAAAAATGTCCTTATTCTCTGTTCAAATCATTTATACCCAAGACCCACTAAATGCATTAATATGTTCTTTGCTTTTGAAGATTTGCATTCTGAATGGAATTTTTGCTTTGAGCCTTATCTGCTGCATCTGATGTACTTCTGCCTCTGAGGAGACTCCCTTTGGTGGCAGGGTTTAAATTATTCAGGTTGAAATTGTACAATAGCACAAGCCAATAGGGAATAGAAGGCTACTGCATGTAAATTACTGTATTGGCCATAGTAATATGGATGCTTTATTCATCATATTCGTGCTGCTGTTCTACTGGTTTTGTATTTTTATATTACCAACTAGAATGCTGAATGATGTCAAATTACTGTAATGTCAGAGTATTACATGAGAGACTCTCAGAGCTAATTTGCTAAGTATCAGTTAAATCTTACTGTCATGAAAAGATTATAAATGTTAACAAAATATTTATTCATGTACTTGTTCCATTTTCCTCTTTCCCCTTTCTCCAAATCTCTACTTTCGAGAGCTTGTTTTACCATGGTGGATTGAGGTATAATTGCTAGAACTATTTAGATGAAAGGAGAAAGGTCTGCAGAGCTGTCTCTAAAACAGATACAAAGAAGTATAGGGATTTAACCCATGTCCCGTGCAACTTGTTCAGCAATGGGGTTTGGTTCCATAATTTAATGCTTTGCAGCATTGCTAGATCTCAAGGTGGTTTATAAAGTAGCTTAGCTTCTTTTATCTTCCAAATTTCTATTGTCTTTAACATATTTTAAGTCACCACTTCTTAATATGTGTATTTGCAAAGCTGCTATGGCACAAATTTTCCAATTATAATATATTATGAACGTGTTATCTCTTTGCCTCTGAATGTCTTCCCCTGCAGGGCAGGGAAAATTATTTTGCTAAAAACGTTGGTATGTAATGTATATGTGGGAGCTCAGATAATGTGAGATGTATAGAGCTGGTTTTTAATATATGTCTGGTCATGTTTGCTATCAAGGGATTAAACTTGCTAATGAAATGAAATCCAAATGACGTTCTCTTCTTACTTAGAGATGGCAGCAGACCAGATACACTGATGATGGATGCAAGAGATTATTCTATGTCAATGTTAAAGGTTTGTATTGGTTTGCATTTGAATAAAATGAAAGTACTCCTGTTCCCTTGGATGTATTGATTGATAGTTTAATATATTTTGTAATTAATGCACAGCTATATTTCTGACAGAACTTTAAAAAATAAACTAATTAAACTGTGCACTGCATGTTGCATCTTTATTCATATGGAGGGCTATTCAAAAATATTAACTGATACAGGACTGCTGTGGTAGGTTCTCTGATTGTGAGTTTCTGAGGTGGCTGGTATCATAGAGCACCAAGAAGGCAAAGAATATATTTCAAGATAAAAACCTTCTGGCATTTATAAAGGGTGTAAGTAGTTTTATTAATTACTAGAAGATACAGCTGATGTAATAGATAATAAACTAAGAGTTCTCATAATCATCCTGTAATATAAGATGTAACTCAAAAAAGCTGCACACTGTCACCTCTGGCCACATCTGCTTGCTTGTTTTGTCACAAAAGCAACTATGGGCAGAAGCTTTGTTGCAGGATACTCAGATCAGAAACCAGAGGGAGTTCCTCTGTCAGTAAGAGAAGTGTGGGCTTTATTGCAGTCTCTGATTTATCTCAGCCTGGATCTGTTTTTTAATAGCATCTGCAGGAAGGGATATTCAAAACCTTATGATTCTTCTGAGTAAATTTAGTGGTATTGCAGTAATGTGCCATTAATGTCAAGTTAATTATGACTTTGTCTTTCATCCAAGTTGGTCCTAATAGGTTCCATGAGAAATGGAGAGGAAGGCCTGCTCAGACATTGACACAACAGGTTAGCTGTTGTGTTAATCCATTTTTAATGGTCCACATTTTAAGTGCACTAAAGTCTTCTTTTGTTGAGATGGAGTAATAATGACCTTTTTTTAAGCAGAAAAAGCTGGCATTTGCAGCTGCCCCAGGAACGGAAAGTCCATGAGCAGAAGCAGAGGAACAGCAATACAGGAGCATGTTCACAACTGTGTAAATACAAATGTACATGTACCTGTACATTTCTGAAAAAAAATGGCTAAACTAGATATGGACCAGGATCTTCTGACTGGATATTTTCCTGGACAAATACCAGTTCATTGCAGTGACTTCACAAGAAAAATGTGTTTGTTGTAGCTAAAACCCTCCACTAATGCCAAACCAAGTGTTTTGCTGCCTTCCTCATCCCCAAAAAAGCATGAGCCCACCACTCCAGCTGTTCATCTGGAAAGAGAAACTCCCTGTGCCATTCCTTACTACACTGTGCTGGGAGGAGCACACAGTGCTAGACTTCAGCTCTTCTGTGCTGTCTCTTGTTTAGGAGCTGTGACTATTTAGCCAGTGCCAGGACAGCATTTACAGAAGTCAACAAAACTTCCTGAATTAGCCCCAAAAGGGTCGAGTGTGGTATTGACATTTGCAGTAAATACAAGGCAATACAAAGGGAGGTTAATGGACCAAAAATGGTGAGGAGGGAGTCTAGGCCCGTCTGGATGAAATGAGTAAGAGGGCTGATGAATTCTGCCTGTTACTCATCGTGGATTGAAAAAAAGAAAAAAACCAAAAAAAAACCCCAAAAAACCTCATACCACACAAATAGGAAAGTTTTATGCTAGCACAAAAAATTACCAAAGGAAACACTTCACTGGCACCAGTCTCACCCTCATCATTTGCCACCACTGAGCCTTTGCCCATTCCATCTGGAAGGGGCAGCTTGACCACACTGGACTGATTTGACCCTTGTGCCATCACCACCCTTATACAACCTGACAGTCTTAGTGATCTTGAAGTACCAAATGTCAGGAGCTGTGGCCTTCAGGTCTTTTTCCTTTACTGGTTTTAAGCTTTTTACAATTAAATTTAAGCACTTTGATTAAATATACGTCTCTAAACACATAAGCACATATATGCCTAAGTTATTTTAAGCTATTTTAAGTAAGTTTGCCAGGGCTCGGAGTGGGTGAAGAGTTCATCCTGGTTCTGCAGTCCTTTCCAGTTCACAACAGCAACAGAAAAAGCCAACCCCCAGCCAGAACTGTCCTTGTTTCTCCTGTCCTCTCTTTTTTTCATTTCCTCTTGCCTGCACAGAAACAGAAAGATTCTGTAGTAGTGGTCATATCTTGAGTCCCTCCTCTCTCATGTTTTATCCCAAGCAGAACTGTTGTTAATACTTCTCAACCCCTCTAAATGACAGCAATTTTGTGTTTCAAAAAAAAAAAAAGAAGGTAAAAAGAATTTACCTTGCTATGGCATGCTGAATGCAGAGCAGATGAAGACTGAGCTACAGCACCGTGAAGATATTCTTTCTGCTCAAATGCTGGGGCCCTGCTTCACTGCCTGGTCTTCTGGTGATCATGTTCTTTGAACCTATTTGCTCCACTGAAACAACCACTTGCCTTTCACAGCTCTGAAAGGCTCATTTTGGCTGGGGGTTTTCCTCTCTGATGGAATAGGAAAATTCATGAAACTGTGTGCAAGGAGGAGATGGTGCAACAGGAAAATAATTTCCTTACCAGCTGCAGTCCCAGCCTCAGCCAATAAGCCTTCCTTTTGGTTTGTGCTCAGACTGATCCCTGAGGCCATACAGCCTGATTGTTCCTGACTTTAGTGATTTCATGTGCTGCTTCTTTGTTCCAGTCAGTTCTTTGTTGCCTCCTGGAGCTGGCTGCTCTGCCACGCTGGGGGAGATGGTTATTGCAGCCAGGCACCCGCTGATGAAGCAGGGGAAAAGCCCTGGCCTACCCATGGTCCCAAAGATCCCAGCTGAGAGTGTCTCACTGAGGTTCCAGCAGGGCTGACCTGACGGGGCTGGCCTGGGGCAGAATAGATTCATAGGCCGTGTTTTCTGGTGGCTTTTGTCCAGAGACTTATCCCGCTCAAAAGTGAAGGGAACAAGGCATAAACAGAGCAGTTGGGTACTGACAATTTTGAAAAAAAAAAACCCTTTTCCATTCTCTCAGCTGATTAGAAGCAGGAGTGAGAGCTTGTTAAAAGCCCTATGATAATGGGCTTCCCTTAAAAAGCCCTATGATAATGGGCTTAGCCCTTCCAGACAGAACATGATTTCCATGAAACTCAACTGATAATTGACACACCAGAGGAAAAAAAAAAAAAAAAGGAAAAAGAAAAGGCAACAACACAAACCTTTTCTTGTCTCACCTGATGTGCAGAGTCCAGACTCCTGCTAGAGACCAGCATTAGTAACTTGCTGGTTTTCCCTTCTGGCTTTAGCAGCAGCTGCTCCTCTCGCTGCATGCTCACACAGTAGGTGGCAGGTGAAGGTGTGAAGTCCAGGAGTTTGGCCTGTTAAATCCTACAACAATATGCGGGAGTTAGCATTTGTATTTCCATTCTGGTGTTCCTGCATGCATGGACTTGCTTCTCTCCAAGATTTAACTTTGTTTCTGTTGCTGCCTTTAATAAAGGAATAGTTTCAGCCAGGTATGGCCTTGGCCTTTGCTAACAGGGTGTTAAGGAGCGAAGGCACTGCCAGGGAGAAGTGACACATACAAGTGCTCCTAGTTTCAGTATCACACCCAGTGTGATAAACTTCACATGTGGAGTTCAGACTTGCCTAAGCAAGTGCCTCCAGTGTGATTCACCTCCTAGAAACAACTCCCTCAGCTTGAGTTTCTTCATTCAAAAATCCTTTATAAAGGCATGGGCCTGTACTCATCCTTCTAGGTAAAATGCAGGGACTGAATACTTTAAATTCATATCAGTGATCAGTGCGTGCTTTTGGATCCTCTCGGAATGGAAGGGATTTAGACTTTATATGGGTAGAAACATAATGATCCTGAAAGGCAAGTCAGTACTGTTGGAAAAAGGAAGGTCAAACACCCAGGACAGCCATGAACAGCCACAGTGCATTTCTTGTTTCCTTTTACACTGCTTTCAGACAGCAATGGAAACCAGGGTGTGAATGCAAAGGAGCCATATTTTAACCTCTGCCTGTTTCTGATTCCTATAAATTCTCCATCCAGTTGGAATAGTCTCAGATAAGTAAAGTTATAACAAACTCAATACAAAAATTAAGAAGTATATTATATACCCAAAAATACATGTTTTACATTATTAAATGTAGCATGATATTGATGTACTGTATTAAATATATACAAATGTAATGTATACTATAAATAGATCATGTATAATATACCATGTATCTATATAAAGATGAAAAAAATAAACTAATGAAAATAGCCCCACTCCAGTCCCACTGTCCCCAGGTTTTTTGAGCCAGAACTGTGCATCCAACACTGTCACATCTCCTTCCCAAAATCAGAAAGGGTAAAAGCATGGGTAAGCCTTTCTCCCATGGAATTGTACTTCCTCATAGTTCCTTTGAGCTGCATCTCTAATCCTGTGTTCAGTTTTGGACCCTTCACTGCAAGAAAGACTTTGAGGGCTTGGCCCACAGATTCTGCTCTCCTCCTCCTCCCCCTCCCAAACCCACAATTTCTGCAGTAACACCCACAGCACCCCAGTGCACATAGCGGGTATGGAGGTGAGGGGTGCCACTGCCCCAGGCACAGCCAGGACAAAGGAGGGCAGGCTGGCAGGGTAAGAGACAGGGACAAGTCTGCTTTCCTCTAAGACTCTCAAAAACCCATTGGAGGCTCCCCCAATAAGGGCAGCCCCAAACAACGTAGGAACAACACATCTGCAAAGCAAATATTCCCTCCCTCAAAGGCCTAATTCTGCTCCGCTGGTATCTCCACAGCCCCTACAAACAGCAGTGTCTGCTGCTGAACGGATTCTCGCTATTTCATATAGAGCTGAGTCTTTGTAAGCACTGCCAAGCCAGAGGAGGGGTGGAGAGAGGCTGCTGCTGCCCTCTGAAGGCATCACCGGCTCTGCGAGTCAATCAGCCAACCACGACAATTAGTCAGGAAAAAAAGAAAAAATATGAGAGAGGTCCAGATCTTGAACAATTTCCTCTCCGCACTGTAAACCCCAGGCAAAGGAGGACAGCTGTGTTGATGCAGACAAACAGTGGATTAGATTAAGCATTGGGTAAAGCCAAAGAAATAAGCTTTTGAAAATGGGCTTCTTGTTTGTTTGCCTGACAAGCGCGGGTGTCTTGTTCACACCAGCTCATACATTTCAATAAGGTAGGAGGAGGCTCGTGGCAAATGCTCTCAGGTCTCATTTACTGCGGCATTTACTTTGATTTCAAAGAGCCACACTTTTTAAAGACTACAGGACACTCTTTGACAGGGAATGACTAGATGGTGGCAGCTACTTCTCCCTGAAGTTGTTAAGGAAACTTCCCTGTCTGACGACCCAGGAGCCACCCTGGCAGTCACAGTCCCACCACTCCAGACACTTTCCCTGCTGGGACCGAGGCCCCTTCACAGCAGGAGCTCCAGTGACCCCACGGGTGTCCCACTTGGGTCCCTGCACACCCCACACTCACAGAGTCAGACAGGGATTCCTTACCAGCTCAGCCCTGGGTTTCCCACACGCAGGGGGTGGGAGTGTGACTGCCAGAGCAGCTCCTGCATGGTCAGACAGGAAAGGTTCCTTAACACAGTGCTGTTGAGGATCAGCCACTGAATTTAACCGGGACTATGGATCCAGAGGGCAGCATCTCTCCAGTCTGCCACAGGGCCTTCAGGGAAGAGAGATGTCTAACATTAAAGAGCCAGAAGAGAGACTAATGACATTCAGTGACAGGCTGAATGGAGGAGCTCAGAGGAGCTCCATCTGCACTACCAAATGCAGTGATGCTCAGCATGTAATCACCATCCACCACTGTCTTCTGAAAAAACAACAGGATGGGGGAAAACCACAAGAAATCCTCTGCACTGTAATGGACAGTGGCTTTGAATCTCTGAGATTCAAAGTCCCAAAATGCACATTGTACTCCTCTCCCGCTCCCACAAAAAAAAAAAAAAAAAAAAAAAAAAAAATTATAAAATTATTAGAACAGTGTTTTCTGTAGATGTAATCTATACCACTTAAGAGTCACTGCCAGTTCCCTCCTGCAGAACAGCCTCTCCCACCCTCTAATCTCTTCTATCCAACCACACAGCAAACACACGGTCCATCAGCCTGAGACATGCCTGAAGAGAGGTTCAGCACTTGGCATAGTGAAGCCATGAGACAGATATATAGGGGACAAGGGTGAACAAGTTTCTACTCCAAGAACCCTTGGTATGTTAGTCAATAAGCCTTCAGTGTGAAGAGGACTAAAAACCTCCAGTGGAAAAGAGAGCTGGCTTAACAGTGATGGGCATAAATCAGTCTCAGAGGCCTGCAAGGCAGGTGATTTATGGCACAGAGTCTGTGGTTTCTTACTGACATTTAATATAAATAAATTCTGTCACTTTCTAGGTAGTCCTGTTGCAGTACTGACTTGAACCAGAGCGTCTTGTAACTGGTCTGTCTGCTCTTTGAGAAGCCCAAGCTATTCTCACAGAATTCACTCTTTCAGTTTTAAAAAAAAAATTAATTCAATTATTTTAGCAACCACAGAAAACTCCTGTGTGTGAGCCAATGCAGCCACCTTCATAAATTTCAATGTCAGAAAGAATGATTGACTTCAACCTATTTTCCAATGTAACAGAGGTAGTTACTGCACAGTCTATAATAATTATGCCACAAGAATTACCAACTAGCTCTTGGCATAAATGGGAATTAGCATTGAACGCCAATGAGAGACACTTCAAACAGCAACTCCCTGAATACTCTTGCAATTCACAATGACTGAAAATCAGCTCTGTACTGTGGCAGGAGTTAAGGGTAGGTGGGACCCTTCAAGCCATTGTCTTTTTGTTTAAGGAGTTTACTCTCCTTTTGCTCATTGCAGTCTGGTGATCAAACTATAATTAAGCCTCTACCTTCTGCTACACCAACTATTTGGGTGAAGATTAATCTAGTCAGCTATTTCCTTTAGCTGCATATATCTCTCTTCACTGCTCTCTTCCATGCAGGTGAGTGTCCTACACACATGCCCATATTTGTGACCCCAAGAGTGTGTTGGCCATGCACAGCAAGCAACTATTGATAAATAATGACAATTTTCAGTTCACTTACTTATGCACTGGAGTTATCACTTTTTTTCATCACTTGGAGAAATGCACCCAAACTCCTCAGACATCTGAGGTGTCACTCCTTGTGCACTTAGGACAGCTTTCACAAGACCTGGACAAGTGCTTGGGGCAAGATTAGCCCCCTGGAAGGGATGAACTTACACACAGGAGAGATGTAAACTGGCACAGCAATTATCCAGCACTTGCTCTCCCAGGTGGATATAACCAACAAGGGTACTCCAGGTATCTCCAGATACAAGCAATGAACAAAAGGCAGCCAATTCGCAGGTGGCAAGTGGCAGCTATTTTACAGCATGCAATTTTGAGCACCACATTGATGAGAATAAGCTGTACTTCTGCTGATAAGTTGCCACCTCTGTTTTAAAGTTTTCGTTTATGTAGCTGAGTGCTTGGTGCCCTTACCTGGAGCTGTTGGGATAGCAAGGGGAAGAGAAAGCACTCTCCAAATGAGTGGACAAGAAAGAATATCCCCTTTAACCTATCGTTGTCCTGCCAGACCCACTTTCCATACTCACAATCTGAATAGGATGACTAATTACCTCCTCTTTGCTCAGGGAAATACCAAATACCCCACTTTTCACACTTTTAACTAACAGGAAAATGTGCCGTGACTTCCCTACAGAGAATGTTGACTGTGGGCTGAATTTCCAGCTCATGTACCCCTGGGAAACTCCCTGGGCACTGCTGGGAATCTGTGCCAGGGTAGGTCTTGCTTCCTCACCTGCTTTCCTGAGTGGGAAGCGGTGCTGGCTCTGTGCAGACCTGTCCCAAGTGGGGAAGGGGCAGCCAGGGAACAGAGCCAGCCTGGCCTCTTTCAGGAGCTCAGACACCCACTTGGTGGCTTTGTCTAACGCACACCTTCCCTTCAGGGCAAGGAAGGTGCACTCTGCCAGGCCCAGGAGTCTTGCTGCTGGCATGGGGAAGGAGCCAGGATGGGAAGGAACTGGGAATCCAGTTAGGGAAGTTTGCTACTCAGAGTCTACAGCAAAATTAAGGAGTTCACATAAGTAAGAACACCATAAATACCCCAATTTGTCTCTCACTAGACCAGCAGTTTCTCCTCTCTGGGACACACAGGCTGCCTCTAAGAGCCAAGTATTTTCCATCTGCTGACTCAGTGGCAAGTGCCAAAAGGCCATTCCTTCCAGGTGAACCCACTGCCGTTTGGACTTAGAAAGGGCAATCCAAACCCTGCAGTGTGCACCCTGCTGCCATCAGTGCCAGCAGCAAGATCTACTGCAAGTCTTCTGACTGAAAACAAAAAAACCAAAACATAAAACCAAAACAAAACCAAACTGCTGCCCACCAGACCAGGGATAGAAGCAGCTCTGCTTTCTGGCAATAAAAATGTGCTTGGCTATGGGGAGTATCAGGAAAAAGGCCAGGGGTACTAAGAATAGTTTTCTGTTAAGGCCCCATCAGTAAGTTTATGACAGAATTTTATGGACACAGAATAAATCACTTACCTTAAGAAGGAGATAGGGTAAAAAGAGAAGACATTCGGTGTGATGAGAAGTGACTCAGTCTAGGTCATTATCGAAGCAGAAGGTAACAGAGTTTAGGAGGTGGTGAGAGAAATTCCTTCTTCCTATTCTGACAGCTCCTCCAGCAGGTTTTCTCAGGTTGGTGGCCATGAGGGTAGAAAAGAACCAACCTCTGGCCCTGTCACAGCTGTGTGGCATGGTGAGCAACACAGTGCAACCCCAAAACAGACCCCAGTATCGATCATGCTGCAGATCTGGCACAGGGACAATCTCTGCTTCCAGCAGACTGGAAGCTTCCTCAGCAGAGAGCAGCCATTCCACACTGCCCCTGAGAGCTGATCCCAGGGCCCTTCCAGGCCAGCCTCACACTGCCACCATGGCACAGCTTTCCAGCCACCTTCAGGTTCACCCAGCCTGTAAAAGAAATGCACTTGCAGAGGCTTGTGCAGCCTCAGTGGCTGTAAATGTGGTGGTCACGACCATACACTCAGTGTGGTTTACAGAACAGGTTGTGTTTACTTCACTTTACAAAGTAAAGCCTCCAGCTTTAATTCTCCTTAAAAACAAAACAATGGGGAAGTGCACGATTCAGAGGGCTTGGTGCAAATTTTTGCAAAGTAACAGATACAAAACCAAAATAATTAAAATCATACATATGTGTAAAACAAAAGAAATTCAAGTTAAAACCAGGACTAACTCCAATTAGCCCCAGAGATGATCCAAAAATACGTCAGGAAATAAATAAATCATTCTAGTTTTCACCATAAAAGAGGGTGCTGCTCTGTAATCGAAATGGTTTGGGTATTTACAGAAGGTTACAGGAGGAACAGAAAGAAGAAAAGCACTCGTAGGAGTGAACTGAAATGCTGCAGGGTGACCCCTTCCCCACACATCTCAGTGTGACTAAGAGAAGGCTTTAAAACACAGCAAGGGACCAAAGAAATTAACTGTGAGCAAGACACCATCATCTGCCCCACGCTGGAGAGACCGTGCCAGGGTAAGACCAGCATGGCTTGGCTGCCACCACAGAGATTCTGCAGCTCCACCACAATCCATGGGTGCCCTGGGGCAGATTACAGTAAGTTGGGCCTGGCCAGCCCAATTCATGAACAGGAGAGCAATTTATCCTACAATCCATCTGAAAGGAACGCTGCTTAAAGGCACATCTTCCTGGCCTCTGCTGGACTGGGGATGCTCTGAGGAGGAGGAGGCAGTCAGCACAACTGAACCTCTTTTCCTGACTTGGAAAGCACAGCTTGGGATCCAAACACTCAGCTTTTCCCAAAAGGCCAGGAGGAGCTCAGGTGATGGCAGGGAAAGGGAAGCCCTTCCAAGTATCGCTTTCAACATTTGCAAACCACAGCAGACAAAGCAACACCCTCAATTATCAAGGCAGTGTGGCCTGTGCTCATAGCTGGTATTTCTGATGCTTTGTTGCCAAATAATAATCTGCTTTCCTTTTGCTGCACGTGCTACTAAGGCCAAATCCTGGCAGGCCAGAGCTGTACTTTCAGTACCAGCAGCAGAGCAGAAGATGTTTAATGCCCAACAGAAGCAGGGCAAATTCTGCAGTTAATGTCATAGCATGCAAAAAACCATCCTGAAGGCTCATCCTAACCTTCTGTTTCCTTGTCGAGACATATTTATTTACAGTCAGTACCACCAGGAGTAGATTCAAGTGGTAGTTGTCCATATATTTAATGGGATTTGACATTTAAGGCAGCATTTCAGTTCACCTCTAAGCTTATAATTACACTTGCAAATCTGCTTAGCAAGACATCAGCAGACAGCCCAAACAGATTGGACCTGTTCCCACAGGAGCAGCATTGGAGTACCAAGTGATGCTACAAAGCAGACACTGCAGGCTGCAGTGCCTGACACAGACACCTGCAAACTGGACCCACTCCTAATCTTCACAATAAAAACAAAACCAAGGACTGCAAAGAGCCCTCACTTTATCTTAAAAGCAACACTGCACTGAGTCAGATACCACTGGAGGTCAGGAGCACTTCATGAATACACTGACACAGGACTCCTTTCCACACCCTGCTGATTATTCCTCTGTCTCAAGACATCTGCAAGTGCTAAAAGTACCAGGGCAGGCCCAGGATGAAATCCAGATCATCACCTCCTGGTCTGGAGTCACGATGGCCCAGTGCTGAGAAGCACCTTTACACCTCCCACACAAATGCAGCATCTCCTTCACATTTGATTTTCTCTTTTGTCATAGTCCTAGCCCCACTGAAATGTTGAGAGCAAACTGATGGCAAATGCCAGGATTATATATATTATTATTTTGCACCCAATTTATACAGCCCAGCCATCCTTTGCACAAAATTTATACCAGAACCCCCAAGATATGACTAGAACCAAATAAAGTACATATGAAGTACTCAGCTCAGACTCCACATATACTCAGTTCTCTTCAGGTCTAGGGAAAAAGTAAGTCTGATTTATTCTGATTTGGATTTTTCATCCATGCCCACGGGAAGCAAAATGAAGGATCTTCTCTCACAAGCCACCTCAGCAGATCTTTCTGCAGGATGCAAATGGTTTCATCCCTGAGTTCAACTTTAAAAGAGAAATGAAGTGCTCAGCATTCACCACACTAGCACCAGAAGCAAAGAGAACATTGAGCATAAAGGTCTCTACTGCAGGGACAAAGAGCAAAGGACAAGCACAACTGGAAAAGATGAAGAAAAGCAGAAAGAACCCAATTTGTATCACACCAAAGAAAAAGAAGGAAACCTGATGCCAGAAGGTTTATACTAGCAGAGAGAGAAAGCTTACAGAAGGCAGACTGTGCTGTTCAACAGCAAAACCTTTGCAGTCCTCAGTGGTCATTCGGGAGCAGCCTGGTACCTCCAGCAACAATGACCCCAGACTGGTTAAAGAACGTATCTAGAGAGCATTATCAGCCATAAGAACCCTCGAGGCCATTTCAATGACATGAGCAGAATTCCTATTTTTCTCTTTCCTTCCCAGCAGGGATGACACAGCACTTTGTCCAGCTCAGTGCATACAGTTCTCCACAGCTCATCCAGACTCCTTCTAGCTGACAGAGGTGCAGTTCAGCTCGGCAGGGTCCTGCCTGCTGCCTGCAGCCACCACTCCCTCGGGGCCGTCGGCAATGCTGGGCTCGCTGGAGCACTGCCTGTGGCCGAAGCAGCTGGGCTGCAGCAGCAGGCATTTGTCAGAAGTGTCCGACTCCTCGATGACCATTCCCGTGTGCATCATGGAGGCCATGGCCAGCAGCTGGATGTCCGAGTGAGCGTTAGCGACAGTGTGGCGACGGATGCTTCCACATTTCTCCAGGTAAGCCTCGCCCTCCTGCTCTGTCAGCGGGGTCAGGGCCTTAGGACGGGATCGGGAGTACCGCCTCTCTGCAAGAGAAAAAGGAAGCAAGAATGGTCAACAGCACACAGACAAAGCATTGCCCACACCGTTGGGCTGGCCTTGGGGAACTGAGAGAATTGAGTGTGCAGCTGCAGAGGGCCCCACCTCGTTACCACTGGAACACAGTCAGAGGCTCACTAGTTCATACTGCTAGGTGCTGGGAAAGGAGATCTGCCTCTGCCACAGCAAGGAGAGACCTCCCATCCTGCTGTAGGTGCTGCTGCCTGCGAGAGAAGCGAGCCAAAAAGTCACCAGTGCAGCCAAGGGACTCTTTAGCATCCTGGTGTTCTCCTCTTTTATGAAGGAGTGCAGACCAAGTAGGTACTCTCACATGCAGGTTCACTAAAATGAGTGACACTAAAGGGGCACAAGTCTCCAAAAAAAACATTCAGGGGGGATTGGAATTGCCATCCCTTTCCCTGAAAAATTTCTTTCGGGAAGTGCCATTAGCTGTTGTCAATGTGGAATTCCTGATGCTTACACTGCGCAGTCTCTCCATCTGCCTAGGAAAAGGACATTCTGTTGGCATTATCCCACTGTATTTTTTAAAGATCATGCCAGAAAAAAAAACATTTCATCCACTCTGAAAAATGTCTGGTTTGGAGGCTGGACAGAGAAAACACCTAACAGTGCACAGGAACAGTCCACAACAGCCTGGGGAAAAGGGGCACAAGGAAAAGGCAGTGACACAGAATGGGTGGGTGTGGGCTGTACGATCTGCTCAGCAAAAACATGAAGGGGGAAAAATGCCTGGTCTGAAGCACAGATCCAAGGCACAGTCCTCAGCCCAGTATCACGAAGCACATTCCAATTCTGAAAGCTTGAAGAGAGGCAGGGGTCAGAGCTAGTGCCATGGCTCACTGTAATCCCCACCAGCAGGTTGGGTCAGGCAGCCCCCAGCAATGCTGGGCACCTCCTGTGGGTCTGTCCCTGCAGCAGCTCATTGAGCCACTCCCTACCTTGCCTCTTTGTTTCTTACAAACTTCACTGAAGTGCAGGGTCTCATTTCATAAAGTCAGAAGCCTTTAAACCATATAAAAGGCTTCCAAGACTGCAGAGCGTAAGAGAGAAAGAGAGAGTAACAAAATGCAAAGCAAAGTACTCGTCACTGAAGGTTATCAGTTTTGGAAGCTTGTACCAGGAAGAAAAGCAGAAAAATTCTATATTGTTGCAGGGAGGTGAGCAGCCAACACTTCACCCTGCTACTGCCAGTAATACATCAATTCAAAATGGTTCATTTCGTGCTTAGGAGTATGCAAAATCATTTCGGAGGCTGGTTACAGCAAATATACTCTTTAGGTTTCACCTGCAGCTCAAGCCACAGCAAACTGTAGTGTTAAAGGGCATTGGGATCTGACTCTCTGAGAAAAAAAATAGGTGAAATTAGGCTAAACTCTGAACATGCATTTATTGCTCTACTTTTCCCCCTTTACTTTCTTGGCCACAAAAACAGACTCTTAAGGGAGTTATCAGGCATAGTTTAACTACAAATTTTACTTCTATTTTGATGCCTTATGACCAGGAATATGAACTGGGAGAAGTTTTTCTGGGATATGTTTATAAGCAACCTCAGATCAGCAGTGATGTGTGGATGTTTTATCTTCTCTCCTATCCACAATATAAACCCTGTTTCTTAGCCAGCTGGATCCCACTGGCATACTCCATCCTTACTGTGCAGGTTATGGCTAATTTACACAGGCAAAGCAAGAAGGGTGCTAACAGAAGAGCAGGTGGCAATGCTGCCATCTGCAATTCCCCTCTGTGAGCAGCCCTGTTCCCTTTCACACCTCTCTCACTTCAAATCAAGATACAGCAGCTTTGCAGGCTGAAGCCTTGTGTGTCCTCACAGCTGGAATGAGACACCTTCAGCCACATTTCTCAACACTCATTTACCCTGAAGGCTCCAGTCCAGAGGGCAGTTTGGCCTCCAGAGCAGCTGTGTATAATGCAAGCACACCCAAAGCCCAGCAGTGCACTTCCCAAAAGCTACTGCAGGGAACCTACTGAGCTTCATCATCATTACATGCTACCCAGTGAGAGAAGAAACTAGCACTGAGAAAGCAAAAAGGTGAATGAAAGAGAGAGACAGGAAGAGAAAAAAGTCTGATTACAAGTGAAAGCTAAGGAAAAGAAGCCACCTCCACAGCAGCCCTTTGAAAATACCATGATTATTTGCAGGAAAGTGCTTTTTTGCAGTCCATGTCTTGTACTGCAAACACAAGTTCCTTCTTTCCTCATGCTCAGCACAGGGTGGAGCAGGGGCAAAAGGCCACCTTGGAAATATACACAAATAAATGACAGCTAAAACCAAAGTCAATTCAATTATTTTAAGGCATATAAACTTTACAAGGCCAGTTTGTGTAGTTTTCTTTTTTTTTTTTTTAATGGCACAAATGCCTTGTTCAGCTGGCAGAAATCCAGGATGGCTAGAAAATTCAGTCCAGGTCAGGCAGCTACCTTTCAAAGTATCCCAGCAGCAGGCAGATAAACATCCCATAAACAGCAAAGCTATCAAATTTGTCAAAGTCCAACTTTTACAGGGCATTTTAGTCTACGCTGAGCCTCAGAATCAGATGTGCAAATCCATACTGAACTGTGCAACCATGTTCACTTGCACAGGAGATACCTGATTGCCCAGCAACCACAAGAACAAAAATCCTGAGCCACAGTTTTCCTAAAGCAATGCCATGAGGTTATTATAGGCACAGATTGCTGGAGTCCTGGTAAGTCTTCTACCACAAGACCACCTTTTCCCATATGCTGCTGAAGTGCAGTACAAGACAAGTTGTGGGTCTCCAGCTTGCTACACTTTTGCATCAGAGCAAAGGCTAAAGCTTATAAAAACAGAGAGAGACTGGAGCTTTCTTCACTTGTTCTATTTAAATCTCCTTGACTATCAAATCAGTAACACTATGCCCATTAGCTAGCCAATCTCTCCTGGCTGGCCACATGTGTAAGCAGAGCTCCTGGGTCACGTCTAAAGAAGTTTCCCAGAATAAGCATGCTCTTCCTTAAGTGAGGCACCTGTTCTCTCACCTATACATGTTTATCCATACTTTAAACACAGAAATTTGGGTCTTTTTTAATAGAATCCTCAGATGGAAGGAAGACTTCATACAAAATCACTGTCATCCCTCAGAATTAATATGCAACAGTTCTGATTTTGCAAACGCTGGTTGATGCAGCAGCTGAAAGCAGGCTAGCAAGCAGGGACAGAGAGTAGGCAGCAAAGGAGCAGGTACTGTGCTGAAAGCAGCACATCAGGCATGTGCACATCAGGGGTTTTAAAACCCAGTCCATCTCCAGAGAGAGGGGAGATTCTGTGGGTGTGTGTGGGGGGGTGTGTGTGCAGTGATGGAGCACTGATAGTTCACAAGGTCATGGAGAAGAAAAAGCCTGTCACAAAAACTGACATTCAGAAACATTAATCAGGACCTTCTCAGGGGTGTTTCAGCCTTTGTTTTCTGTCTCTTGTGGAGTCCTGCTCTGTTTCCTTTTCCAGCACAAATGCCTCCCATTGCCCGACCTGTGTACCCCAATAATAGCTTCAGTACAATGTGCATGTCTTACCAAGCAAGCAGGTGCTACCAGAGGAGCTGTGATCCTCACACAAACCTAAGAACGGTGATACCACCTGCTTGACCAGTTCTTCCAGCTGTAGGTAGCCCTCAGTGGGGCCAGTAGGCTCATGGACACTCTGAAAATCAAACACAAGAAGTCAACATTACCCTTAAAAGATTTTTGAGTAAAACCTGGGGTCTGTCAATTCTCTCTGTACTGGAATATCCCAACTATATCAGTAAAACTTTTGGAGCTGATGGAGGTTTGGGTGTCTTTCAGGTCAATCTCCTTGTTCAAGTCACAGTCACACCCTAAGGACACTGAGCAGACAGTTCTTTTTTCTGAACAAGCGACAGGAAGGTACAAGGAGTGCTCAGCTGAGGATGTGCACAGTGTACTACAGCAATGTAATTATACCAGGGCCGTTCTAGCAGAACACTTCTCTTTGTAAAAAAGCCTTAACACGCCTTGGGCAAAGCACTGCTCTTTTCCTAGGCAGGACTGCAGGCAGAGCACCCTCTGTGGTTCAGCTCACAGCTGTGAAGATGGCAGATAACACCAACCAATTTAACAGTAATTTCAGGAACCGTTCCGACTTAACTTCCTGCAAAGCCTCAATAAGCTGTTTTCCTCAAATGTGTTGCTTTGAGACCCTCTTTGCTCTCAAGATTCTTGTATTAAAAAAAATATTTCAAGGAAATTGAGTATCACCTGCTGTTCCAATCTGGGTCACTGGAACATCAGAACAGTGAGAACTCATACAGAACTTCCAGCTTAGCCACTTTGCAATTTTGGTTGTGCTTCAGAAAGTTTCATTCTCAGACACCCATTATATTGGAGAAGAAATAAAAGCCACCAGGCTGTGTGGAGGGAAGGGATTCCACCCAGAGGTGGCAGAGGCAGGCTTGAGAGCTGGGCCTGTGCAAACCTCATGATAATCAATAAGGTCAAGTGAAAGGTTCTGCATGTGACTCAGAGGAATGCTGGATGGGACTCTGGGCAACCTGGTCTAGTGGAAGGCATCCCTGCCCATGGCAGGGAGGTTGGAACTAGATCATCTTTAGGATCCCTTCCAACCCAAACCATTCTATGATTCTATCAACCCAAAAATGTTATATGGCATTTTTTAGGACTGCCAGGCTGGACAATACTAAAAAAAAACCCAAAACCAGCTGTATTTGGCTGTATTTGGCATGCTTGGAAAGTATTCTGTTGAGATCTGCATAAAGAGAATAGTTACGCTCTGGATCTCTTGGGAGAGGCCTTTGAAAGACAGGCTCTCATTTTGCCTGCTCCCAAAAGGCATTCCTCCTCTAATGGGCACTACACAGCATCCCAGCCAGCTGGAGCTGGTGTCAAGCAGCCAGAAGCCACAGTTCATTCAAATTCCATTATCAGCTGCGATGGAGACTTGCCCTGTCTTTGCAAAGCTGAGAAATCAGGAAAACTAGGGCACAAAGAAGCATTCAGACAAGTTAGAAGATGAAAATCTGTGGGGAAAAAAAAAAGAGTCCTGAGACTGTTCCTAGATAGGGAAGAGAAGTACCAAAAAATACAAAAACTCAGCTCTTTCAAGGCAACATCTTTACCTGTTCCCAGGAAAGCTCAGGGCATCCACATTCAGCTCTCATTTTAACACTCCCAAATAAGCACACATCACATCCCCTTCATCACACCCTCTACCCTCCCCACTTTCCCTCCAGTGTTTGTAAGAGTTCAGTGAGGTCAAGACACCCAAGTGGAGTCAGACAAAGAAGAGCAGAGGCTCCCCACCTGCAGAATTAACAGCATCTGGACAATGGAAGCTGGAAGCTTTGTCTGGACCAGGGGAAGGATTTCTTCCAACTTTACTTTTAGCAAGACCAAGTCTCTGAAGCCAAGAAGAGCAATCTGACGGATAGTCAACTCCTGACCCTAAAGAAACAAAGAAGGCAAAATCCAAGTGTAGATAAAAGGATGTGTGAGCATCACACCAACACATGGGCACACAGACAGGAGGATCTATCCTGCCCATTGCTGAGATGGCAAAACACCCCCCGGTCATTCATGCTGAGGATTCATGATACTCTTCAATTTCTTCTCTCTCAGTCTCACACAAATTCTGAAATGGGCATCACGTCATCTGTGGCACCACTAGGTTTGGAGTGAAGCCAGAAATGGGTCTGTAGTTCACCAAATGACTGTGTATGTATTCATAAAACCCACTTGCCATCCAATTTGTTCACAAAAGTAGCTTGTGCTTCTGGCACTTGGAGCTGAGAAACCAGAGAAGGTTTGGTAGGGCACTAAGTTATTACAGAATATTTCTTAACTAAAGCTACCTCTGATCTATACTGTACCCTCTTTTTGCTCAATGTCTGCACTTTAGACTTTGCTGATTATGACAGAAATCTGCAAATTAGTCCATTACAGATTTCAGGATTTAAGCTGGAGCAAAGCTAGCAAGACTGCTTGAACCAAACATCACTTTAAAAAGCAACAGCTTTAATATCCTCTGCAAGGCATTCCATGTCCTCCCAGATACTATTTTGCATCAACAACACAAGTGAGCAGGCTTAACAGATGATATTTCTCAGCATATTTAAACACAGTCTAACTCCATTTGGCATTCTGGTGTTACCACCTTTCCCTCCTGCTGTGTATAATGTCTGCATGACTTTCACTTGCCCCACTGCAATTCAATAGAAGAAATTTTCTTCCCAGCCCTGCCCAGCACTTTCCAGCCTGAAAAGTTTGCCTTGCTCTTCTCAGTATGTTAATCTCTGCCCCATGGTCTGCTTGGGAACAATTTTATGATCTCCATAATACACTCAACATAGCAAATATTTAGCTGGAAGGAATTAACAGCAGTTAATCATTACTTCATAACAGGTTGCATGTCATAATTAACAGCATTATCAATATGTAAATATGAATTAAAACCAATACTCTGGAGGGCAGCTTGGCCATAATAAAAGAAGTTTGCTGTTTTAAACCATCACTATGTAGGGAAAAAAGGTGTAGGAAAACCCAGTACCTATCTTGGAACTATATTTCAGCAGCTGCAAACTATTTATTTATATCATGCAGTTTAGTCCCATTAAGTTCATACCCTGTTTCAAAATGCAAACATGTTTCTGTGCCAAGCAAAACAAGATTTGCTATTCTTTTTTCCACACCAATAGTCACATCAACAGCTGCAACTATACGAAAGCCAGTGACCTGTTTACATAGTTCCCCTCTGTACAGCAATTTAACCAACTTGGCTGCTTAAAGGTCATATTTCTGCAACAGCTATGAGCCCTGGGGTTAAACTTAGCCGAGATAGGAGGTTAATGTGAGTTACTCCTTTGGTAAGATACGCTCACACATGTGGCTGACTTAGTTTCATTCTGAATGGGCAGCTGCTGGGATCACAGAAGAGCACAACCAAATAATCCTGCTCATATTTGCAGGAAAGGATGGGGAATCAAGAACAAATTGACTTTCCCATCTACCAGAGCAGCATACAAAGAACTGCAGCTTGATGGAAGACACTCACTGGATGAGCTCTCCTCACATGTTGTGGCACACCATATAAATGGTTACATACAGTTCCCTATTTCTAGGAAAAGCCCAATCTTGTTATTAGGACAGTGGCCTGGCACAAGAGCAATTTCTATTTCTTGCTGCAGCAGCAACTCTCTCTGTGGGAGCCTAGAGCAGTTTACTCTGAGTCAAATTCTTGGATGTATTTAGGCAGTTTAATCCCTACATTTGTGTAGTACTTAGGTGTCTACAAAGCTTTAAATATCTTGTCTGGTTTTGTTTCAGTTCCTCATCCAGAAAGTGGCAACACTTCCCAAACTTTAAAGTTTTGATGATGTATTTTGGGTGACTCAGATACCATGACAAGACAAATACAGCAAAAAAGGTATGCTTTCAAAGAATCTCAACAGCCCATGGTCCCACTTTCACCACTGTAACCAAGTTATAGTGTGACCAAAAGCTGTACCCACAGTGCTGTAACTTCTGTCCCACTTCTCTTCAGAGACATGTAATAGCAGGGGAGTGGATTTTTTCTGCGAAGTGGCAGAATTGTTAGCATCAGTGGGTATGACACACAGTCAGCTCAACTATTTCCACAGTACACAGGCAGCTGCAGTGCAGACAAACCCCTGCTTAAATAGGTCACTCCCTCACTGGGAGTTAAGTTGCAAAAGGAGAGAAAAGGAAGGGTATTACAGTTGCACAGTTTTACCTGTCAAACACCTACCTTCAAGCATCTGCAGCAAGGAAAGAACAAAAATAAACACAGTAGAAAGGTTAGTGTCTGTCTTTGCAGAAGTCCTTTCTCTTTTAAGAAATGCCAGCTTTAATAGGATTAGAGGGAAAGGGCAAGCTTTGAGCTTTACCTGCTGCCTTTCAAACAATACAAGGGAAAAATAATTTTAAAAGGCTCTGGAAATAATGTCTTCCAGAAGGGGGAAAAGTCAAGGGGAGAAGGCTAGCATTTCCAAGAACGTCATTCTCCACATGAGGTATATTTTTCTTTTCCTCTGATGGCAGAAAAGTTCAAAATAGGCTAGGGAGGTAATTAGACTGCTCATAGGGAAACCTTGACTAAAACTACATTAAAAACTGATACAGGTCAACACTTCTGATGGGATACTCAGCATTCAAAATACCCAGCGTAAAAAGGTCTTACATAAAGTCTTCATTCATCCTCTACCCAACAGAATTACATGTCCCCTTATTAAAGCTTAAGAAACCCAACTGAGGATTTCCCAAAGGCACAAATGGGATATAAGCACTTCAAAAGTCATTAGGGTGAGGCAAACACATTTTCTCCTGATCTGTTCTTCAGATTTATACCTCTAAGACAAGTTGTCAGTGCTGTCATCTGCACCGACAGTCCCAGCTACTTAAAAAAGAAAGAACTATAAATACCAATAGCCCAGAGCTTCAGTCTAGACAAGGTATAGCCCAACAGTGTCAGTGTGCAAGCCTAGCTAAGCACAGAGTAGACAACTGGGAATAAATTCAGCCCAAAACACCATGTAGATTTTAGCAGACCTCCTTACAGTTAATACTTGTATAAACTCTACTTCCTCCCAGATTTAGTTTAAAGGCTTTGACATGTATTTAGCCACTGGCCTAACAGTGCTGCTGGCAAAGAAGTTTCCACTTGCCATTAGCAGGCATTGCAGTTACATTGCTTCACCTGACTGAACTGTAATTAAGATTACCTGGACTGGGTAGAATATTGCCTGGAGAGTAGGAAGAGTCTCTGTGAAATAGTGATCCCAGATTTCAGACAGGACATCAATGCGATCCTCACCTACGAAAACAGAGATTGAGAGCAAGAGCTTTAGCAACAGGGACACTAGAAGCAAGCTGGATTTTCCAATTGCTCTCTAATTCCGCAAATAAGAGACTTCACTTTCCCAGCTTCTGCCCGAAACTGGACATCACCCAGCTAAGCTTCCCCTTAACTGACAGATAAACCATAAATTGCTGTCACTTAGTACAAAGAAGACAGTCCTGTGCAAAACACAAGACCAATTCCAACAGAAGAGTGAAGCCCCTCCTCAACCAGAGGCTTTAACTCCACAGCACAGACTGAGCAATTGCACAGCTCACAGTTAACATGCTTGACTAGCAGGGGAGAGGCCACACATGAACTGTGGCTGAATCTGAAGACCAGCAGGTCACAGCCAACATCAGCTGATCATCCAACATCATCCTGCAACTGAGCCAGGGAGAGCATTTGTAAGAGCTGAGCCCCCTCCAGCATCCAGTCAGTACCAAGCAGCAGCCAGGTACCTATCAGGAATCCTGACAAGGGCACTAATGACAAATGTGGCCCTTGTGAAGGTTCCCAAACGAAATCCACTTGGGGCCACCCCTTTGGGGCCACTCCAGTTTGAAAAAATATCCCCACATGTAACTGTGTACTTAAAATGAAGGCAGACTACGTTTTGCATCTTGGGATTCCCATAACAGAAATACAACAGTGATCAAATTATGCTCACAGGTTTGACTTACAGAGCTGTGTACTGCTCAGCATTTGGGCCCAAAACCTCTAAGCTTTTTAGCTACAGGTTTGCAATGTTTATTTCGAGTTTTAGATACATCCCTGGAAATCTTAGGTGCAAATACTCAGGTTTAAAACCACAAGTTTCTGTCAAAAGAGTTTTCCAGGATAACTCCCACAGAGCCTCAGCTGGAGCTCACAAGCAGTGAAGACTCAAGGAGCTAATGGAAGACGGTCACTCAAGGCAGGTTTGAAGGCTCAGCCTCAAGGTCACTAAAGGCCCTACATGAGGAACTGGAATACACGTAAAAATGCAACTCAAAGGAGCCTTATCCCTCTGTACTGAAGTGCTTTCCTCATCTGCAGACTTTCACAGTGCTTGCCCACGGGTTGTGCTGCTTAGGATAGAGCCAGAGAGCCAGCAGGACTAGATCCTGCAGACGTTTCCCTTTGAGCAGAGAGCCAGCCCACTAACAACCACAGAAAGGTTCAAAGAGATGCTTCTCTGTGTCAGGTATGACTCTGGCTTCAAAACTGGAACTGCAGGCAGACGAGAAAGTACCCAACACCCCCACAACAGCTACCCTTTATCAGCAACAGCCGAGTGTAAGCGAAAAAGACAACAGGAAACAGATTAATTGAATGTTTAAATTTTTCCCTCCTCTGCCTCCTACCCAGGACTGCAATGCTTTGCTGTGTGGAGACAGAATGAAATGTCAGAGATCACTTCTCCTTCTGAAGGGGAAGCAGGAATGGTTTGTTTCTTCAAGAAATCATAAATCCTGCTGGCACTGAAAGAGATTCTGACAGACTGTATAAAGAAAAATCATGTTAAAGTAACAGGCTGAGATTGAAAAATAGACACAGATGAAACACTGCCATGCCCTGCAGCCCTGCAGACACTCTGTCTGAGTGCTGGGGCAGTGTAAGTTTTCCAGGAAGACAGAGCTCACCAAGAAGCGTGTACAAGAAATCCTCATTGCTGTGACCACAAGATCTGCAACAAACCCACACATTATAAAAGAAAGGTGCCCGTGAGTCATCTCCTGCAGTGATGCCAGCCTGCACAGGCAAAGTGGCTCCAGTGTCACTTCAAACTAGGGACAGAAAAATGAGGCATAGAAGGTGTTTTGCTACCCGCCTGGGAAACTTCATCTGACCCAAACTACCTGAGCACCTGCAAAATACTCCTGGGTATACTCTCAGCTCATTACAGACTCAAACTCAATCTTCATCATGCCAAAGCAGATACTGGAATAGTTTTATAAGAGTACAGAAACCAAAGCCTCAGGTAAGCTGTGCAGCATTCATTCTGAAGAGATGGCCGTGGCAGGGCGGGTACCCACGTTTTGGAAAAGGCAGGAGTCCGCCCTTTTTCCTCTCTCACAGGGCCAATGCTGAAGAGGCACACACCAAGCAGGAGGTTAGCAACCCCTTATCTCCCCTGGGGCCCAAACCCTACAGCCTGCCAGCTGGGTGAAGTCACTTGGTGCAGAACGGGGCAGAGGAATCCAGGACCAGCAATGACGTGAGATTAGAAGCATCTATTGGCATTTAATGACCCACATACAACACACTGGTGATTAGCAAGAGATCTTCCCTGCAGGCTACAAAACTGGGTCAAACCAAACAGCAGCTTGGTTTTGAATAAAGACGTGCTGGCTTCGCTTGAGCAGTTACTAGATGTGACCAACTCCCCACACATCCAACACTGAGTGGCCACACCAAACCTGCCTTGGTCTGCAGGCTCTGCAGCAGCAGTTTGAACAAAACTCCATCTGTGATCAACTTCTTTCCAGAAGGATTTCATTCTCACCCAAAGGACAGGTTTTTTCTTTAAATTTACACAAAGCTTGATAGTTCAGCTCTCAAAAGCATGACAGAGAAACTAAAATTGTGCTTACATCAAGCTGCAAATCACATTGAAAAATGAAAGGCAGTTCCAAACAGTTTTGCAACGGGATCCATGTCCAGACCAGAACTGCTTTGAGCCCAGGTGCAGCTGCCACACAAGACCCACACTCCTGGCTTTGTGATGCAGTTATGGCTGGTGGGAGCATCGTGGCTCTGTGGCTATTCAAACAGCCCACCCTCTCTTCAGCTTCACAAGGGCTCCTGAGGAGCTGTGTGACACCCTAGGACAGCACCAGAAAGGGCTGTATGCTTTCCAGACACGCAAATCATCTCATCTGACCAAACATCAAAGCACAGCTCCCTTCCAAAACAGGTTTCCTACTATACTTACCTTCACACAGCTTGACCTTCTCCTCCATAAACAGCAAGCCTTTCGCAAGGAGCTGGTTCTGCCAAGAGAAAAGACAGACATGCATTTGCCTTTTATTTATTTTTAATGAACATGAGAGTACATTTTTGTCAGATGCTATCTACTTTGCATGCATTTATCTTAAGTTTAGTCATGTTGTAGCACCTTCTTCCAGCACTGGTCTCAGTGTGAGTGCTAGGCGTTCCTTAACCCCCTCTTGCTCAGCTGGACATGAGAATGCAACAGACACAGCAGCTGAAACATCTCCCAGAAATGGGAAGGGTCACAGGCAGGGAGTCAAGAAAATAAAATGGTTCTTACCATAACAGTGTAGCCACATAAGCTATACCTCAATTATGTGATGGAGGCGATCAAAGAGTCAAATGCTATGAAAATGTCCTATTCTTTCTTCTTTTTACCCTTGCTCATTGCTTGCCTATCTGCACAGTAGGCCAAGGTCAGTTCCCTAGCATCTGCTTCTCTATTCCTACCTATTGCCTTTCCATGAGGCCATTCTTTTTGCACTGAGCTGCTGGATCATCTCAGTATGCAGTGTCAAGCTTCAGAAGAACTGGCAGGACCTGGTCTTTCTAGACAAACTTAACTCTCATGGACCAGACAGATCAAGATACCAATATTCCTGTTTGCAGTTGAGGACATCCAAATACCTGATCAGCTTTTGTTGCCACTTCCCCAAACAACGGTGCAAAAACAACACCTACCTTTTTGTTCTGCCAACAGGACTAGGTGGGTCAGTTACTCTGAAAAGTTTTAAGAATCCCAGAGAAAGGCACTGCAATCACCACATAACACACTACACACTACTACTGCATCCTAAAAGGCACAGAGATCATATTGTTAGAGTAAGGGCTTCTGCCTCTCTGAAAGGACTCAGTATCAGGGTAGCCCACAGCAGTCAGAGATGATTCCCTCAATGTTCATCACAGTTCTTGTTTTTAATGGGGAATCAGATCAAGGCTGCACTTTTGAACCTTTCATCAGCCCAGGAGCGAGGTACATCTCTTTTCACTCCCAGTGGACACTGCTGTTACCCCACTGCCTGCACAGCACTACAGCCCCCTGATGAGCTGCCCTAGTGCATCCTGCCCTGGTGCTCCTGCTCTGGATCATAAACCTGCCTCCTGTAACCTCTCTGCAGCCTGGCTCGGCCCTGACTCACAGACAGGCAGCTGTGGAAGCACCCCAGGCCAAGAGAGCAGCACACCCTGCATCCTCCCTTCAACAAGAACCTATGCAGAGATGGGGTACGGTTCTAGGGTGTGAAGGGGAGGAAACATTGCTCTGTGACATTCTCAGGCTGGGAGATATTTTTTCATCTGGGCAATGACAACAGGAATTAGCAAGTTGGACAAACAGATTCACACAATAAAAAAAAACTGCAACATTTCCAAATGCTAGCACCGAGTGGAAGGTGACTGTTTTATAAAGGTTCTCTAGCAGAAATAGGGGCTTTGGAGGGAAATGCGAACTTGTCAGGATGTCCATTCAAATTTTAGATTTGTTCAACAGAAATAAATGGCTACACATATCATGCTTTGGACAACAACAAAAAAAAAACTTCCCAGGAAAAAACCAACAGTGTGAAAAAGGAGGGAGAAAGAAATCTGTAAACAAGAAAACCATACGTGGATAAAAAAGTGAAACCCACTTACACTATAAATATTTTTCTGCCTGAACAATAGATAATGTTGGAGTGATAATGCACTTTAATATTTCCAAATGCTTTCAGTTTATTAATAAAGTACTTAATTTCCTTATTTTTCAACCTGTAGCTCAAGGCAATTATCTCTTATATACTGCAGGGGAAATTTATAGCTGGTCTTTAATACTGTCTTATTTTAAACTACTTTATAATAAAAAGGTATATACACATACAAGGTTGTGATGCTTATTTTTTTGTGTTTCTCTCAAGAATTACAAATTCCTTCTCTGTCTGCACTAGAACATTAGATTTCATTTTACATGTGCTTCCTGAACACTCTGGATACAGTTTTCCAGATACTTTGCCTAAAAGTTAGTATTATTAATATTTTCTACTTCCAGGGACTTTTTTTTTATTTTGCAGCTGTATCAGCAACCAAAGTACACATTTGTACATGCTAATGGGCAGCACGGTTGTATCTATTGAAAAATAAATATATTACTTATCACTCTGTAGCAACTAACTTACAATGCTCCTATGAATGCATTATAGTAATTCCATGTGCTAAAGAGATTGCATAATCTCACTTTAAAGGTTTCCCTTAAAAAGAGATTAGGTCCATACAGTTACTGCAGACTTTTCACTTATCCTCTCAGATTTTCCCTTTTCCTGTGGAAGAGACTTAAAAAATAGATAAATAAAATCAACCATACTTCATTTCCCTTCTCCCCATCCTAAAAATATCTGGAAATGTTACTCCTCCATCTCTTCTGCAAGAAGTCACAAGCTTAGAAATTGATTCAACCCAAACATTAATCCCTCAGAGCAAGCCAGACAGGCAAATTGTCATTAACAAACCCTACAGGGCCTGCTGATAAATCAATACAAGCTGCTCAATGCAGCCGCAGTGGAGGTTTGTATCAGATCTTGTCTAGATTACAAGTCTCATTTTGCTGCTGCATCCCTGCTTGCCAGAGGCAACCCAGAGGCACAGAGCTAAGAGGAAAAATAAATCTTCTATTTGAATCAAGACCAGATAAAGACCCACACCAAGTAAGCTTGAAGGGTACATTTATTTGAAAAAGTTCAGCTGCCACCTTCCATCTCTTTGCAGTTACAGCTGAACTGGGAGCTTGGGGGGAGGGCAGTGATTCCCTTCCCTCCCCAGATGAGGTTTTCCTGGCTCCCCAGGGTGTCTTCCTCACCCTGCTGTTGGGACACCAGGGATGCTATATTCTCATATTGGGAGGGTGCAAACCTGCCCTTACTCTTTGTTACTCTGCTGTGCAGAGAAACAAAGTCCTGACTGAACACCCCATGTGAACACACGTCCATGCAGTTGGGAAATCTGGAGAGAGATGTTTTGCAGCAGACAGAAGTAACCTTGTGACATCTCACAGGTTGAGCCTTTTCCTCAGTGCAGAAAACCAAAATAGCTGTCTCACACCACTAAGAAGGGCAGCTAAGAAAAAGCTCTTAAGTAAATTTTCAGATGCCCTATGTTTTTAAAGACAGGATTCAAAGCTAAAGTAATAACTTTTCCTTTGCTCCTCAGCAAAGATCCTCCCACATACACGTATGTGTTTGCTACTCTTTAGTCATGCTCAAATCACTGGGAATAAAAAAAGATTTTGAAGGCAGTCAGACACCACCTTATAAAACATGCACACTTTCCTGATAATTCCTTCCTTTTTTCTGGCACAGATATTTTCCTCTTTCCTCTCCCTGTTGGAGGAATTGAGGCAAGTTTCTCCATTCGTGCCCAATGGAGCAATTCCAGTCCCACCCCCTCCCCAGAAGGTGAAAGCTGTCCCAGGCACACCAGCTGGGGCTCCTCTCTCAAACCAGCAGCGCCCAGCACCTTCTCCCTCCCTCCACCTTGCAGGAGCTGGGCATTCCCAATGAGGGCCATGGAGGCCCTTCCTGTGCAGGCTCCCACTACACCCTGGGCATCATAGTACCCATCTGGCTCTGCCTGAGCCAAGTTAGATGCTGCCTGTCAGAAGCACTCTCAGCAGCACGGGTGTGGTGACAGCCTCCGGACGGAACCAACAGGAAGGATTTTGGGGTGACATCCATGCCACTAGCACAGCTTGCTCTGCTGTGGGTGCTACATTCAAGCAGAAGGGTGGCAAAAAACAGCTAAGTAGCTTTGGCAGCAACTCCACAGAAAACATCAAGGAGGCCCAAACCATCACAGGCAACTTCACATCTTGTCTGAAAGCCATGCCTGCAGTATGGCAAGGTACAAATGAATTCTCCTGCTAATAACAAACAAGCCATTATCTTTGAGGGAAAAAGACAAACACTCATTTAATTATGGACAAATTCTGCTTTCCACTCATGTCTCCAAGCCAAACATGGCCAGTATGCCTTTTAGAAGCCACCTTCAAATTAACAAATAAATATTAGTTCATCAAACACCATAAGCTTGAAACAGAAGTAAACTGATCCAGAACATGCTCAAAATAATTGACCTCATTTTGCCGAGTGAAAAAAATCAGTTTTTCTTCAGTACTCTACATCATTTCTTAAATGCAGCCCCCTTTTGTAGCCAACTGAGGCTTTGTGTTCTAGTGCTAAACCACACTTTTACAGGCTCTACAAGCACATAGCCACTGCTTTGTGGATAATCTGATGTTAATTTGAGAATAAAAGCATCACCCAAACTTACTTGGCAAGTATTTTCTACGAAGTTATTGCCAGCTGCACACAAACACCTACCTAATTCTTGGCAGTGTTTTACAGAACACAAATTTGTGTGAGCTGCAGCATCTCATACCTAGAGCACCCCCCACCCCCGTCCTTTCTTTTTTCTCTAACAAGAGGGGAAATACTGACAGAAGCAGAGAGATCACTTCAATCCTACATAGAGGAGAAACTGCAAAATAAATATGAAATCACATCCTAAAATGACTCTTCCTGGGGCTGGTTTTGTTCATGATAGATAGAAGAGGGAGAGTAAGAAGGAGAGCAGACCAGGCAGACCAAGTGGGCAGCACTGCTGTGACCTAGACCACAACCAGGCAGGCAGCAGCTCTGGGAAAATCCCACAGGCAGGGCCCCTGACCCTGCACTGGTGAGTCACTGCTCCAGGTGGGATCCTGCTCAGCCAGCCCATGGCACAGCAACCACACCACGCCTTGAGCAGGAGCAACCAGGCTGCATTTGGAAGGACTCACACACACCTACAGAGTCCATGTGAGCAGAGCCTGAAAGGAGGTGTCCCTGCTGCCACCTACGACCAGGTGCTCTGCTCGATAGCAGTGCTGAGCTGCCAGGTGACCCCATCCATGATAACAAAGCTGGGAAGTCGCCACGGAGCCTCTGGAGCTGCTCCATGAGAGCCATTCTAGAAAGTGCCACATGAAGCAGAAATAATTAGCAGACCTGCACAAACAGAGGTTCCCAGCCAGTGAGGAGACAAATACAATAATAAAGACCAGCTTGACCCAAAAGGGTACTGCAGACACACAGCTGAGCTCTGCAAATCACACAAGTGTGAATTTTGTTCCTTGTGCAGCTGCTGCAGCCCCTGGCAGCAGGCACAAGACAGCACTTGGCCAGAGAAGAGCTAGTGCTGCCTGTATCCAGCAGTAACCACCACTCCAATAGCCTACACAACTATTTCCTTGCCTTGCTGTGAAACAGGTAGACACAGAGACCTCGCATTGAGGAAGTATGCATCACACACCCCATATTCTTCCCTTTGACTAAGCAGCCACATGGCCTTTTCAGCTGTTAGCTAGGCTTTACAAAGCAGCCTTTCAAAGGAGTGAGCAAACATCACGAGAGATGCTGCAGTCATGTCTCCAGGCTGGAGTTCCAGAAAAACATGCAGTGGGGACCTAAACAAAAGCTTTATGGTGCCACAGGAGAGGGAAGAGCGCAGATTTTCCCCTATCACTGAAGCCACCTTGCACAGCTGGGGAACCTACAGCGAGAGGGACTCTGACCATGGGCAGGTTCACCAGTACCATTTCTGACTGCTCTAAAGAGAGAAGATAAAATCAGTTTGGGTTTGGATCCAGGCTTGCCTCACTGCTGACACCACTTACTTTTCAGCTATCCATTCTCATCTTGCTGCTTGGACTTTGCCTGACACCCCAACAATGTGTGCTCTCGCACGCTGCAGCTTCGTGTACAAACACAAAGCCGGGTCTAATCCTGAGTCAGGACTTGCCGCCTCCAGGGGTACCCACTGCAGCAGGCTGGGAATTATGTAACAGCTTTGCTTCTGGTTTTAAGACATCAGAGATCTCATTGGATTAGATGAGGAAACACAGTCCACTTGCCATTCCTCACCTACCAGTTCCACCAGTGCCGGGAGTGGACATCAGGCATCAGCTCTGGGCATTTGACTTTCTGCATTTGCAGCCTATGGGTTCTGGGAGAGGTTACAGTGCCTGGGAAGGGATCAGGTCTCTCTGCCTTGGGAGGAGACAGTTTGGAGTTAATATACATAAATGCATTTCCATTTTGCCCCCCCATGAGTTTCAAGATTAACAAGCCCACACAGAGCGAAAAGACACAGTTCATCCCTTCCACAGGTGTTCTTTCAGGCTGTTTGCATAATCAGCCAGATAATGCATCTATTTATCAACACTTGCTAGTTTCACATTTAAAATTTTTTCTCCACAAACAGGAGGGTCAGACAGCAGGAAAATGAAGGGAGCTTATCTGAAAAATCACACAGCTGCACCAGAGAAGTCCAAATTGCCAGTACACCCTGTTTCTCCAAATCACAGCCTCTTACCTTCCATGGTCATAGGATTTCCACCTACTGCAGTTCAGCTGACCACCAGCAAACTAACCCAGCAGCGAGGGCAACTGGTGCCCTGATGGGTTATTGAGCAGAGAGGCAGGTACAAAGTGCCCCTTTCCAGCAGCAGGAAATTCAAGAATCAGTTTGTGGGCAAAGTCAGTAATGAAAAAGCTGGAACAGAGCATGAAGCACTGCTTTAAGGCAGATCTGCAGAAAATGCTACAATTCCCAACTATCTGGCATTTACACTCAGGCTTCCATCCAAGGAGATGGGTTGTATATACAGCAGGATTGCTAAAGCAGCAGATTTATAAACACAGCTCTCCTTCAGAATGAAATATCTGAGTTTGCACTGCAGCCCTTACGGGAATTATATTTCCCTTTCAAAGACAAAACAGGCTCATTAACTCTGGTATGATGATGGCTTGGTAGCAGAAAAAGACTGCATAAACTCCAGCCATTTCCTAAACATTCCTTTAGCAATTTCAGGAGGTAAAAACTGTTAATGTGCATGAGTGCTGATGAAAAGGACTTGGGAGCAATCAAGTTAAGCTGATCACAAAGGTAGCTTTGTCGCACTATAAAAGCTCTGTTCCATTTTAGTCTTAAATATTCAATGGTTATGAAAAAAAGTGCAAGTGTGAGTGTATAAAATTTACATAATGTAAAATCCTGAACTCTTAAAACAAATGTGATTTTAAAGTTCCTCTTAGTGGCTCCAGTTATAAGTGCCATGGCATAAGAAATGGAAAACATTCAAGTCAGTTTACCACATCTAAATATTACATGATCCAGTGAGTTGCTCCAGTTGCTGCTAGGATATTTAAAACTGCCTGGCTACACAGAGAGTATATTCTTCAGGGTCCATGTCAAAGCAAGAGGACAGAAAACTTGGTTCTTGGGACAGCTTTCAGTGGGCTTTAGCAGATGTTGGAGGAAGTCACTGCCAAAAGATGCACTTCCACTCCACTCTGCATCCTGGTGACCTCCTCCCAGCACCTCCCCCATGTCAGAGGTGATGACCACAACACGTCAAAGGAAGTAGTTGGACATTCTGGTTTTTTTCTTTCAAGGTTATTTTTCAGCCAAATCAGCAGCCTGATTCAACTCTGCTCATCTTGGTGGCAAGCAGTACTGCCATAAATCAGCTAGCATCAGCAGTGAAACAGAACCCACAGACAAATGAAATAACGTTGTCAGCCCTTCCTTGGCACGAGAACAGTCTTTCCCCACTCCATGGCCCTAGGATTTTTGAGGAAAGGCATTCACGAAGGAGTGGTAACTTTCGTCATGGCCATATGCTGTTAGTCTAGAATCAGAAATAAGTCTGCATCTTAGCTTACAGAGGGAAAAATCTCACTTCTGACAATAGCCTTCATCTCACAGTTTGTCTCACAATTTGCCTGCACCAAGAGTTTTACCTCAGGCTAAGTCTGACAGATGCCAAGTTACTCCTTTTGACACTGAGCAAAAATACCCCAGAAATTAAATGTGAGTGCTGGTGGCTGCCACCCCACTCAGGGTCTAGGAAACATCCTGCCATGAGCTGCCAGCAGCTGCCTCGGCAGTAAACAACTTGTGCAGAGAGAGGCTGAGGAAGTGAAACAACTACCCCCGGGGCAGGAGTTTTCTTCCCACTTGATAGCACAGCAGGGGGATTTTTAAAAGTCATGTAATCTAATAAATCACATAATCTCATAGGAAGCAACACTAGTCTTCTTTTTCCTCTTTTAAGCTGTCAGCATGCACACGACAGCATCAGCCACTTCAGAAAGTACAGAAATTTTCTCTCTCTCTCTTACTCAAAGGGAAGAAAACCCTCTTGTTCCCAGCAGCCCCTCATTTATTTATTTTTTTTTAACCAAGACTACACTGAACAAATTAAAACACTGAAAGCCATCAGTGCCTTCTAGAAAACATCCAGCATGCTTTCATGTGGTTACACGTGAACCTCTGTCTACCTGGACAGTATCAGTAAAAGGCAGCAACACTTAGCCACATCTGTGGTTGTCCAAGTCTTCCCTCATCCTTCACATTTTCCTTTTACAGAAGCTGCATTTATATTTGTGGGACTAAAAGGCAAACTGCACCCAGGTTGATTTCCTGCTGATAGAAACTTCCTTCTCTTTGCCCCCTCCTGCCTCCAGGCAGCTGTTATCTCTTCTCTTTCCCTTTGCTGGCAACATTGCAGAGAACCTACTTTTGAACTCTCTATGCTAAAGAGAAAGGTATCCCATCTTCTTTAAAAACTTCAAGTGAATTCCTTCTTGATCTTGGCAGGCTACTAGCAGCCTTTCCTTAAGCACAAAGGAGGATTATCCTTAATTCTGCACATACATCAATAAAAATAATTACTCCCAAGGCTATATGGCCCACATTTAAAAAGTCCAGTACCTCCATCATCCTCCTTAGCAAAACAAAAACGAAACTTGGGAGGCTACACACATGTAAAAAGGGATCCTAATTTCGTTATAGGCTAAAAAGCTGAAGAAAGCAAACCTCCAAATAAAGCAAGCAAGTCATGCAATACCTGAAAGTAATCTGTGATGAAGGATCCAAGTTCACTCTTCAGCAGCCGTCTGTAGACAGAAGGAATGGAGCCATGAAGTAGCAGCCACTGCTGGTCATTTCTTACAGGAATATCTGCACTTTACTACCAGTCATACTAAAGATACAGGAGTGTATGGGAATGGGTCATGCTGGCCACAGTTAGATTTCTCTCACAGTTACGTATGTATTTTACAAAGGCTATTCTCAAATTATAAAGGAATTAAACAGTTTCTCAAAAGTCTTCTAATTATAAACCATACACCTAGAACAAGCAAAAAAAAATTACTCCCCTGAATGAACAGAAAGCTGGGGAGACAATTTAAAGTCACTTAGATTGAAATCCATAAATTTTTCTGCTTTTTTGTTTAAACAAAGATGCCTTTTATGTCACTGAAGATAGCATATCTCCCCAATGTTGTACTTCCTTTTCTCCTGGAAGAAGAAGATGAGGACAAGGAGAGGAAAAATGAAGCAGAAGCTGCAGCCACATTCTAACTACCACATTTCAAAAAGTAAAAAAAGAAGGCATATTTTCCAAGGAAGAAATTCTAGAAATTTAACAAAAGGTGTTTTAAATACATGCAGGCAAAAGCCACCCTAAAGAAATATTTCTGATGAAAATTGTTGGATTTTAAATCAGGCTGTGATGAAAGTTTTTAATTCTAATACATATTAGTATTTCAAAAAACTTATATAAAACTCTGTATTGTTTTACATTAGAAGCAGCAATAAAAAAACAACTTAGGAAGCTCAGTGCATTTGCATTTCAAGCTTTCAGTGACTGAGAAATTCTGTAGCAGTAAATTCTGCCTAAAATTTAAAGGTTGCCCAAGTTTCCAGTGCCAACCACTGGAATTTTTTTTTTCTGTTCTAAGAGTTTTGCTTTTTACCAACATGAATTATAGTCAAGAGTGCTTGAAAACAGCATTTGAATCAGGGACCATCCAGTTCTTAGGCTGGGTTTTTACCAACAAACTACACCACTTTACCTAATCTCTGCTCAAAGTCAAATTTGACAGCAACCTTCCTCCGTAACCGTTTTGCAATGCTTCTACATTTATTTGGATGCCAACACACTTTTACTCTTTCTCTCTCAGAGTGCTTATAGTCACCCACCCAAATCAAAGCACATGTCTACTTCTACGAGATCAATAAATCAGGTAAGTTTTTGGGGGCCCATTTTCCAGAAGCTTTTCCATTGGCTTCATCCAAATCCAACAGGCTCTCCAGCAGCTGACTGACAAGCCCAGCAGGATTTGGCTTCATGCAGGTTAAGACCAGCAACTGGAGGCTTGCATCTTAAAAAAAAAAACAAGGGAGTGGTCTCCTCCTAAACATGGCCAGGTCACCTCCCGCTTCCAGAAATTCCATCTCCCAAAGGCATTTCTTAAATTTCCTCTCGCTGGCACAACTGACTTTCAGATCAGTAAAAAAAAGCCAGTGAGGTATCAAATCACAGCAAGATAAAAACTTGGTGGCAGCAATCCAGAGCAAAATGTTACCACCTGCTCATCTCCTGGTCCTGTCATTACCATCCTCCCTTAAAACTGTGCCCTGTTTCCCTGTGCCAAATGACAAAGCATTGTGCAGAACCTGAGAGCCTCTTACTGCATTTGCAAACCACAGCCCAGGAGCCAAGGGGAGAACACGAGCAAGGAAAATGTACCAGCTCGACCTCATGGCACACAGGAGTTGCCTGTCTCAGAGGTCTGGCTTTCTTCCAGTGTCAAGCCAGAGATTCACCTTGTGCAGAGAGCTCCATCAAGAACCACAGGTGTGAGGCTGCAGGTGTTCACACAAACACACATGCAGAGGCCTGTCCTTTGCTCCTTAGATGGGCATTAATGAGCTGCTTGGATGTGAAATGGTCTATTTAAAGAGTGACATTTGGAGATGTAACCAATGCTCAGGGCACCTGCAGGAACATTAATCATGTAATTCAAGGTGAGTGTTTCCAAGTACAGCCTGGCAGTGCATGTCTGTGGAAGAGGGCATTCCCCCTCCCACATCAGAACTGCTCTCAAAGCTTACACAGTTCATAAAGAATTTCCTGTTCTTCACCTGGTTCTCGACAGTCTGCATTCTCTTCAGCAACCAGCATGAAGAGAGCATGGTCCAGCCAAGCCCAGGCCCCACAGCAGCTCTGCCCAGTGTACTGCCTCTCCCTGGGAAGGTGGAAGGAGCACCTGCTTGCACTGCAGGGGAAAAGCAGGATGCAGCCACGGCCACGGGCAACAGCCAGGCAGGCGAGTCACAAAGCCCAAAGCCACTCCCCAAGTCTGCTAACAAGCTGGGGTTTTAGGTATTTCCCAAGCCTTATGACATCTGTTTTTATTTTCATGTCCACAAATACTCATCCCATGGAGAATTAAGACTGCTCCAAGTACTTAAACCTAACTTGAAGACTTCTGACCTGAACACACTAAAATATCATTAAAGCGCAAGATGCTGCCCTTGCTCAACTCTCAAAAGGAATTATATTAAACTTTTCTGGTTTGGGACTAAACCAAATTGGACAGAGTCTCCTGCCCTGATAGCTGCATTCATTTTGAAAGTAGGGGAAGGGGTAGTTTAGACTGCTGTTTAGTAAACAGTTAGCTCAAATTGCCATTTGAATTTTGGCACTCAAAAAATGCAATAGGGATGGGGGGAGGGCATATAAAAGAAGAAGTGGAGACACGTATGACAGCACTCTTGACAAATTAATATGGATGCAGTAGTAAGAAGAGAAGAAGGAGGAACCTACATCCATGAACCCTGACAATACTCCTCTCAGCAGCACTTGGAACCAAGGCAAGAATAAATAGCTCTTTATCTACTCTACAGTCCTATCTATTGCTAATCAAACTTTCCAACTAATCAGAATGAAACCACAGATAATCATGAAACCTGCTTTTAAAAGAAAATGAGACTGTTAACCATCATTGGCATCAGTGACAAAAGTGTTAGCTAGGCTTTTAGTTTTTTATCTTTACGGTTCATATTTTCAGGTTTTGCTCTGCAATTATCATGTGAAGATTAGGCTTTTAAATGAAATGCTGTGGTTTGCTTTAAACACTCCATGGTTCTGAGAAGTCTGGTTTTAGAAAAGAGATGACAATATTATTATGTGTCAGACATATCCAAAAGAGGCATAGTTCCTAGGAAGGAACAAAAGCCTTACAATCCGAGTCAATACACAACCTGTCCTTATCAAAGCTGTATATCCACACATGTTGGAGAAAAATTATCCAAATACCCCATGCCATTCATGTCACTCAATAGCAAGAAAGAAGTAAGTTAGGCAGAAACCCCAAAGCTGTGCTTAAGTTTGCTTTCATCCCTTCTCCTCTTCTAACTGTACTTCTGAAGTGGAACAGACCCCAGCAAACACCAAACAAACAGCAGCAAAAATCAATTCTCATGCATTTCAGCAACCTACCTGATATTTTCATTGAGGGTGTAAAGCTCATTGTTCTGCAAGCCTCCCCCTTTGAACACATTTATCACAGCTGTTTGAACACTGCCAAAAAAAGAAATGAGACAGGACAACATCCATGAACAACAGTGTGATTTACCACAGAGCCCAACGTGAGCTAGACACCAAAAGCAGAGAGGTTATACCCAGGTGAAGTTAATCGCCCTTAAATACTTACTTTTTCTCACCTTGAAATCGTTACTCTGAATTACCTACATCTCTCCTGGGAGACAGAGCAGAACCAACCTCAAGTTCTGCCTAGGGTAAGCAAGGGAAAGTTGTCACAGAGACACTGCCTGTGCCAGATGTATCTTGAACACAACTGTGTGTGGGATCTTTGCTGTGTGCTGCAGCCTAGTTTCTATGAGGAGACGTAGATTTTTGGAAATATCTGCGGAACACATCACGCTGCATTATCCAGTAATCCTAGCAGGAGCCACCCACTCTACAGCATCTGGGAAGACCCTGGCTGTGCTGGAAGATGTTCTGCAGCCAGCATCACCTCAGTCAGATCCGAGTCTAAGCCCTGTTAATGCTTCTAAGATGCTGTTGGAGTATCTTCTAATTCTCTCACAAGCACAGAGGAGGTCATAAAGTGAGAGCAGACAAGAAGGTTTAGCAGGTCTAAAGCCATGGCTAACAAGGGGACATGTCGTTCCCTTAACAGACATTCCCTTCTGCGGGCCAGTTATGGCATCTGCATGCTTCACAGACCTCAGCTCACTATCATGGCACAAAACTGCAATGTTTTTGCCAGGCTACTTTTGTGTGACATTGGTAAATCAGCTAGGTCAGCAAGCAAGAACGGTCTGCAGAGCACAGAGCTGGTGCCAGGTGGCAGAAGGGAAGGTGGGAACACCCACTTCTGGTAGCAGCAGACCATTAGATCAGATCAAGACATAGGACATCTCACTCTTCACCTTTCACATTGTTTTTCCAGTTGCCACTGCTGCATGACACGCACAGCAGACAGGATTTAGCTGTCAATAGGAAATGCTGGTAGAAGCCACAAGCTTAGTAGTTGTCAGAGGAACTCAACTGTGATAAAAGCTTCATAATATGCAAATAAATGTCTTTAAACTAATAAACTAATAAACCAGCATTTATTACACTACTAGGAATGTGTTTTTCTAAATGGTACTTAAAAGATGCAACTGTTAACAAAAAGCAATTCTGCTTTACTTCAAGACAGCATGGCTGAACAACGTTGGACAAAACCAACTGATCACTACTAGGTCTAAATTTTTCAACTCCACAGGTGCTTTCAATGCCAGCAAAGCGTGGGCATGCCAAACATTCATGTATGCTTATAAACAGACGAGCTTAGTCATAAATGGTGTGAAGCACAAGCGTAAGATACTCGTGAGCCTCACTGAGGAGCCGCTGCAGGACAAGAGCTTAGCCCAGGTGGGTGCTGCTCACCTGTTCCAGGCAGAGTTGGAGCTGAGCTGCATGGCCTGCCGGGCTGCCTGGAACCGAGGCAGATCGCTGAGGACAGGGGAGCTCATGAAGCGAGGCCGAGGCCTTCTGAACGAGCCCATCTTGTGGAACTGGAGCACAAAGGATGGAGCTATGGTGAACCCTCCTTTCATAGGGTCAGGTGGAGTGGGGCAGGACCATCAGAAAGGCTCTTCTCTTGAAGGCTCAAGTGTCAATCTCAGCAATGTCAATGAGTCTCCAAGCCCAAGGACTCAGTCAAAACAAAGAGTCAGCCCTGGGCTAGCAGTTCCCCACCGTGTTGGGTTGTGACACGCACTGCATGATGATGAAGGAACTGAAGCAGTCCTGCAAGGCAAAGAGAAAGGGAAAGAGTAAGGCAGAGAAGGCAGGGATGAAAATATCCTGCTCCATTGACAGAAGGCAGGGATGAAAATATCCTGCTCCATTGACAGCAGCTTTGGGAAGACTCTGGAATTCCAGAGCTCTTCAACAGCTCAATTTCCCATCTTGCCCCTTAAACAAGGGGCCAGTCAGAAATGCAAGCATGGTCTCTCTTTTGACTTCACTTAGCAGAGACACAAGAACAAAGATGCCTCAACTCTTCTGCCAGAGGTACTTTACAAATACCTTTAAATACAGTTAGCCATTCAGACTGCATATGAAATAGTAGTAACTGGAGAAAGAGAAAACTATTCCACTAGAGAGGTACAAAAGATGAACAATGGAAAAAAAGATGAACCAACAGCGCTTTTTTTTGAGAAGTGTTGTGCACGGAAATAAACCCACCTGTTATTAGTTCACTACAAAAAGAATATAATAAGGGGCTTCTGCAAAAGACTTCTGACATCCAGATATTTTGAGCATAAGCAGGACTTTTATGTTTCTGGTTTTTCTACAGCATGAGAAGCAATTGCTAGGGCAAGTACGAAACACCCGTATTTTCCACTCTGATCATCATCTCCATGTAGATGACTATGTAGCCCCAAGTAAACCACAGAAATAGAAGAAGTGAGCTTGAATAAAAGCCACAAAAAAACTTTGGCAAAGCTTCTGCACTTTGAAATCCTCCCACTTCAGATGAATACAAGCAATAGATGTAGTTGGCAGTTTGGAGAATGAGATGTGGGTGACAGGAGAGCAGAGGGGAAAAGAAACAAACAAAAAAGTTGTGTAACTGATCTGCACATGAAAGATGTCATGCAAAATCTCTTTTCCACTACATCTTCAGCATGAGGTGAAAAGAGAGATGGTCAGACAAAAAAATGCCATGTATCTGCACTGATTTGACTGGTGCTCAGCTCCAGGAAACTCTTTCCACTGCCCAAACTGTAATTAACTCTTACATGTAAGGAAACAGCTTTCTTCCCACCTGGCCAGCTCCATTTCACACTGAGCTCACTCTGCCACCCCAGTTCTGCAGGGCCTTGGCAGATTCTGATCAACCACCATGAAGCCTTTGCAAGGCCCTTGCTGTGCCATGGATATCACATGCCCTGCCAACAAGGAAGCTAACGGAGAAAACACAGGGAAAACACTTCATTTTTTAGGCACTGAAAACAGTACTATCATTCTTGGTGCTATTCAAGAAATCAATACGGTTGCTATACCTTCACAAGCCAAATGCAGTTTGGAGAGATCTCTGTGGAACTGGAACATGGCTACAAGTACAACTTTTTCCTGTCTTTAGACAACTCCTGGCTGTCTTCAGAGATGACAAAGCCCAGACAGTCATTTGTGACATAAGCTTAGCCTTAACTGTTGTTGCTTGAAAGGGCAACAATCTGTTGATTCTTTGGCTGCTCTGTTACAATTAAAATAAAAACAAAGTCATAACTTCTAGACATCAAGACTAAATGTAAACTAGTACAACCAAATCAGCAGGACCTTTTGCGTGCATTTTGCAGCAACAGTTCAACTGACATTGCCCACACATTTTCAATCTGGCAGCAATTTCTCTATTGACAACTGTAACCACATCAGAAATCACCAGAGGAAAAAGCTACAGCACCTTGGAGAGCCGAGGCAGGCTCTTTTCAGAGCAGACCAAAGGGTGGCCGTGAGGCAAAGCCGAAGCATTGCGGCTGTTTCTGTTGCAAAACAAGAGCTCCTGCCAATGTTTGTCTACAAGCTCCAAAGCTGACAGCATGAGCAGCTGAGTGAGTGACAGCTCACTCCTCCCAGCAGTACCACAAAACTTAACAATCTTTACACGCAGAAGCACAGAATGGTTTGGGTTGGAAGGGACCTTAGAGACCATCTGGTTCCAAGCCCCCTGCCACAGGCAGAGACACCTTTCACTTTCAGAGGTATAAAAACAACATAAGCATTATTTCTGGTAGGCATTCAACAGGGTTGGAAGGCAGTGGTTAAGATGTGCTAGCCCACAAGCCTCGTCTTACCACTTTCCAGGTGCCACAAATGCATGCAAGCACCTTTGTCCTCAACAATGAAATCATTTTATAGGATGCATTTATATCCATTTGAACTATATTAAGTTGCAAGAGGAAAGCTTAAATTCAGAAATGTAAACCAATGTAACAACCTCGGTGCCTTAATATATATAAATTTAAGTATGGGTAGGAAATTCTTTGGCCTGTTCTGTGCAAGCAGTAAAACACCATGATCAGGAATGTCTCTTCTGAGCTTGGGCTGTGAATTTACAGCACTGATTCCACACAGCAGAACCGTGGCATTACACTGGGCCCCACGATGAATTTCCTGAACACTTCTTACCTAGGGAATGTGCTTAAGTTCATTGAAACATACATGTTGTTTTCCTTAATCTCGGTTAAAAGTCACCAGGTCAGATAAAAACAAGCTCTTGCCTGCGAAGAGCAGATAAGACACCGCTCTTCCTCCCCCAGCCCAGCCTCCAATGCCGTGTTACTGTCAAGTCAACCTTACTTTAGAATCTCATTAGGAATTTAAGGCAAGATCTTCAGCTTTAGGACGTGATTCAGAGTCTTATTTTTATTTCTTCAGGACTCAAAGACACAGACCTCTCCTATCTTATCTAAACCCAGTAGCTATTCAATGGCAGGCACACCAAACTGTTATTCTGAAGGCAAGCTAACCCTAAATGGTATCCAAACACAACTGACCCTCACGTTATCAGAACTGGAAATGCCACTCTGTGAGAAAGACCATTCTCTCCCCATGCCCACAGCCCATTTAAACTGTTTTCATAGCTCCATAAAGCTCAAACTAACAGAGTTTACTAGAAAACTGACTTTTGTCACATGCACTCTGCAGATCCTGAGCACCTACCTGAAGGTACAACAAAGCACCTGAACCCAATCAAACACTTCCATCACAGCAGATTTTCCTTTCACAGCAACTAGCTTCCACTGAAAGTTTTCCCCAAAGCAAGGCAGCCTTGTAAATAACACTTCATTTTCACAGGAACGTTGCAGCAGCAGTTTGTTGGCAATATCTGTGGTGTGCATTCTGCAGAGTGCAATTTTTTGGCTTTTTACTGGGAGAGACTACCCCTGTGGCAAGAAAGGCATTAACATAGTTATAGGTTAGTAAGAAGCCCTCGTGGTATTCAGGCTATTTGAGCTATTGGGAATGAAGAGCATTTAACAAAATGCTGAGCAAGGAACAATTTTCCTTTTCATTTTGCTGTGAAAACTCTCACAGAATTATGCAGAAATGTTCAGAAACACACACTTCTCCTAAAGGCTTTCAGTATAAACTCCTTCACATCTGCAGTTTCTTTTTGCTAGGATTAAAGGAGTTTAGAAGGCTACAAAATAAAACTTACTTCCAATAATCACAATCTTATTAGCAACCACAGAACTAGAAAAAGCTTTACAGAGAAGCAATGACTTTTCAAACCCTTTTACACAGAATGATGGGAGACACAGTGATGCAGCATGTCCCAGGCACCAAGCAACATTCTCTCCATCAATTATAAAAGACATTAAGACCCAGAGACTGAGGTGCAGTGACTGCATAAGACATACGGCCACACAGATAATCTTTCACTGCCACGTGCTCCAGCTGCTGGGATAATGCTTTACATGGCATCAGGGGATTACAAACTGTTTGCCAGCTGATGGATCCTAAAACATTTCCCACTCTCCTCATCTTCCTTAGTGACCCTCCATGTCTCTTTTGGCAAGACACTTGTCACGACTAAATCAAAGAGATAGGTATTGCTCTTCCTTCCCCTCTAGCTGTCCTACCCCCCCAGTCCTTTTGTTTTCCTTATCCTTGATTATCATCTCAAAGTCCAGCTACCAAAACCCTCTAGACATCTAACAAGGCAGATAAGGCATCTGTGTAAAACTGAGGTCTCCGAGGGAGCTAGCTGTGCAGAGATGAAAGTCAGTGTTCCCAACTGAGGCAGCACAGCAGGACGATGAGTCAATCTGACAACAATGTAATTTCATCCACTTGTAATTCATCACATCTGAGTAAACACTTCTAGGATTAATCTGAATCTTTAAAGAAAATAATCGAGCATCAAGACAAATCCTTTTCCAACACACACAGATACAGACATTTATAAAAACATTGCAGTCATGAAGCTAGGAAATTTTATTATTTGTTTTCTGTTAGCCATGAAAAACAATAGAGAAATCATTAGAAAATTATTTCATGAATAGACCTTTCCTTCCCAACAGACCATAACACATCTGACTGTCTGGAGGAAGAGCAAGATCAGGCGCTACCCCTATTTCGATTTCTCTCTGCTAAAGAAAGAATAACCCAAATTAAAAATTGGCAGCAATTCCTCCAAATTATGAATCTTCACGATAATATTGGGCCAAACAAACAAAAGACCCATGGTAACAGAACAGACCTTTTAAAATTCCTCTGATGTCTACTCTACAAAACTCAGAGCAACAGCTGCTAACAGAAGTGACATGGCAGAAAAATCTACAACTGTTTTTGCTTCTTACAAGAAAACTTTCAGCAACATTACTTCACAACAAATTCACACCAGAACGCCACAAGTCCAAAAGTAGCTTTAAAACAGGTGGCAAGGGAGAGAAAGAAATAGTGGAGAATGAAACAGAGCAATAGAGAATGATGGGTTATCCTGATATAACTGATGTTTTGCCGTTTAATTATTTTAATCTTAAAAATAGCCCCTTCATGAAGAAAAATATACACTTGCTTGTATTTCTCTTTTATATGCTTTTTGCAATCGTGACACTGATGACCTATGATCAAGAAATACACTGCAACATGCACATAAATATTTTGTAATCATTCTGAGTGTAGAAGAAGTATAATCTTTAGAAAAATGTCCCACTGTACTAAGCCTATAATGCTTAATGAGCGGTTTCATCCTGCCTCAGACACAAAAAGCATGAAGAGAACTAACCAGATTCTTGTTAGCTGATTATCCTTCCAGCCCAGTAAATCTTTAACAAAGTATGTGATTGGCAAAATCCTTGATACGAGTTCAACTGACAAGATCTGAAGACACTACTTCTGAAAAAATCCCTCATTCACTCGCTATGCAGCCACACTGAGAAATGGAAAAGCAACCCCACAGCCTGTAACCTGGAGTCCTGTAGGTCATCACAACTACACATGCACATGGCATGAATTTAATTTATATTCTAACACGGGCAGTATTTGCCACTGCTAAATTAACAGCACATTCAGTTCCTCTCAATAGCTCCCAATTGCTCAGTTTCAAATTAAACAAAATTTGATCATCATCTCTCCTACTTTTCAGGAGAGATGATGATCAAAATAAGATTCATTCAATAACTAACAGAGGTTATTTCTGGTCAACAATGATCAGAAGCTGTGTCTTAGATATATTTCAGAAGCTACTGAAAGCAAGAGTGTCAAAAATGTTGAAGCAGACTAGGGTCCCATCTCAAGGCATAGTCCTTCCTACACCCTCATCCTTTCCTACCTTCACACCTTTGGCTATCTGACCCATGAAAAATTTAGTGTTTAATCCACAGCCCATAAAAACAATAGGCATCTAATTAAATATTGATCTTAATATGATTTGAATCAAGTCCTGAAGCAGCATGGAAAAGTGGTGACACTTTGTCTTGTGAGCAGCTCCTCACATGAGGAAAAGTGCATCCTCCTTCAGGCGTGCTCATGCTAAGAGACATTTCCAGTTCAGGAAGGTAAGTGGAAGAGTGCAAGACCAGCCTTCAGCTCTTTCTGTCTTGTCAATAGGATTGATTCAAGTTGCAAACTTTAAAAGACAGCTTCTTCCACCCATAAATTAAAGGAACTTGTTTCTGAAATCCCCAAAATCAGCTCAGAAGTTTTGCAAGGAGAAACTGTAGTGAGGCTATGATGGGAGATCACAGGGGCCATGTCCCTACTCCTCAGCACGAGGGCAGGATCCAGGTGGAAGCAGGACAATGCTCTGCTCCCACTGGGCACAGCCAAATGAAGTGCTGTGCTCTAGCTGCTGTCCCGTGGAGGAACACAAGTGATTCCTCAAGCTCTCTGTGCAGGCTCGTGCCAGCTGGGAAATGCCTTCAGCCAGCCAAAGCACATTACCTGCAACCCCATCACACACCTCCTGCCAGCTCCTGGCTGGCCCCAGCCTGACTGCCTGCCCCACATCTGCAGCCTGCCCTCCCCTCCCTGCACCATGGGAAAGCCCTGAGGGATCCCAGGGAGGCTCAGCCCCAGGCAGATGGGCCACTCAGTCCTGCAAATCACTCCTTTCATCAAGAGCTCTTGGAGGCATACTAATAAGAGTAAAAATAATTAGCTCAATTTTCTGGCTGAGGAAATAGAAGTTGCTAAGCCAGTGAAGTGACTTAGCCTGGTCTTCAACCTTGCAAGCCAGGATCCTATTCATCAAACAAAAATATCCCTCTAAGCTGCTTTAATGAAGCTCTCAAATTATTCAACAGAGTTGGAGAGAAAAGGATGAATCTGATCTACCTCTCCCTACCTCTTCCTTCCTAAGCTGATTCAATACCATATGGTGTCCTTTGGTTTTTTTTCTGGCTTCACCACCACAAAGGTAGCAACTTGATGTCCCATAAACAGCCCTGAGGTGTCCTACTGGCCTCACATATCTGTAATTAAAATGGATAGATTTTAACTATTGATCTTAAATATGTTATCAAAGTGATATCAATAGAATAGGGGAAAACAGCGCTCTCGATACAAAGTGTTCTCACTCTGGTATGCAATGATATAATCAGCAACTTTACTGCCACAAAACACTGACTACCCAAAACAAGATCTCACCTTCCTTATCTTCCTGGTACACACCCATCTCCACAATAGAGACAACAGCATCCCTGTTTTACTTCCCCATCTCTTGCATATTCCCTCTTCAAATTTGACCCACGCCATGCCTTTATTCACAATACATCTCAAACAACTTCAAAAACAGATCTAACTTGGCTTTGATAACAGAACCATTTATAAAGAAATTCAGTGGTATCCACTCAGTCATGCTCTGAGTTTCCGAGGTAAAATCAAACCTGAAACTCAAAGTGCAACTCTGCTTAAGAGGGAGAGGAAATATATGAGGAGGGGAAAAAACCTTTGTGTATATCCCACCATGGTCTGATAACCTTCTCTGTAATTGAGAGACCCCTGCAACCCCTTTGGAGTTTACAGCCAGTTCAAAGTAAGACTGCTACTTCACATCTACTTCACGTGATAGTACAACTACTCATTAAAAAATGTAAGAAATCAGTAATAACAGAGCAAGCCAGTTCAGTGTGAACTAAAGACATCCAGCCATAGCAAAGAACACACAGAAAAACAAATATCTTGTTATATAGGAGTAGCATCTAAGACAACAAAGTTATTTTGTTTTCTACCATAGATGTTCTGTGTTATTTCAAACACATTTTTTAATTTCTAGGACTCATATCATTCAAAAAATGGAGAAAATTTTTATGGCAATTAAAAGGCATGATATGTTTGCAAAACACTCTGACATGCTTGGAAGAGAATAAGAGAAGAACAGCTCATTAGAATCACTTAGCTGACCAGAATGAAGGTAGAGACAAATTTGAATTAAATCCACTAACAGATGATTTAACCTGGTTGAAATAAATTGCATTCCCCTAATAAGCAATTACCACACCAAAAACCTAGCTATGAAAGGCAAGAAGCAAAAACGTAGCAGGGGCTCAGAAAAATAAAACTGATGGAGCAGTTTGAGACTGAAAAAATACACTTAACCTCTTTAGTACAGTAAGAAACCAATCCAACAGAGAGGAAGAATGGAAAAGAAAGGGGAAAGAGGAGATCTATCACTATTTTCTGATTAACTGAAAGCTTTAGGGTATTCTAAGCATTCCATAAAGTTGCATCCATAACAGCTGGAGCAACCATCCTTTCAAAATGGATCACTGCACTGCTATCCTAATCCACAGCAGCTAGCACAAATTCTTACAAGCACCAAACTTATCTGCATCTCTTTTTTTAAGTTTCACCCACCAAGACATAGCAGATGTAAAATCACCACTGCTTTGTCTCCAATTCTATAGCAAGGCCTTACTCAAGCTGTTACACTCCAAAAACCACAGCTGATTTAATAGCAAAGCAGTACTCCAAGGATCTCAGGCCCCCAGTTCAGTAGCTCATGTTGTTCCCAGACCTACCAGTCTTAAACTCACTTGATTACCGGGTGATTTTTAAGAAACAGAGCTAAATGGGAACCCACATGAAAACAAGGAAGATGATACACACATCGTTGTTTCCTTCCCCTGGCAGTATTCCCACATTTAATAGATGCCCTAGTAAATGCACCCCTACTGGAGAAAAACAACCCAGGAATGCACCACTTGAATGACACAAGCATGAATAAGCTATCAAACTCTTTCTGTAGAAAAGGCCTTTGGAGTGAATTGACAAACATGTTCTCAAACCCAGAAACTAACTTAGCATTGCTCTTCCCTCTGAATTTCACCCATGTGGGAAGTGATAACACCCACAAAGAGCCATTCCTTCAGCATGGGCTCTAAAAATATTTTCACAAATCTCAGAGAAACTTTGACCATTTAGACCATTTGACCTTTGAGACCATTCCTTCCTTGGTCAAATGTGGTGAAATTCACAAACAAATTCCTAAGGGAACTCACAAGAGAGGAACAGACAAGCCACAGGATGCTCTCTTTAAGGTGGTCACACTCAAGGAGTTGCAGTCAATGGCTCCTTATCCAAGTGGAAAGCACTGGTCAGTTCTGGGACAGGCAGCGTTTAACACCTTTGTCAGTGACAAGGACAGTGGCACCGAGCACACTGAGCAAGTTTGCTGATGACACCAGGCTGTGTGGTGCAGTTGGCACACTGGAGGGAAGGGATACCATCCAGAGGAACCCTGACAGGTTTGAGAGCCTGAACATGAAGTTGAACAAGGCCAAGTTCATGCTTCTGCACCCAGGTCAAAGCAATCCCAAGTACAAATACAGGCTGGGCCAAGAATGGATTGAGAGCAGCCCTGAGGAGAAGGACTTGGGGGTGCTGGAGAATGAGAAGCTTGACATGACCCAGCAATGTGCAGCTGCAGCCCAGCAAGACATCCATATCCTGGGCTGCATCCAAAGCAGCGTGGCCAGCAGGTTAAAGGGGGTGATTCTCCCCCTCTACTCTGTTCTCCTGAGACCCCACCGGGAGTGCTGCATCCAGCTCTGGAGCCCCCAACACACTAAGGATGTGGACCTGTGGGAAGGAGTTCAGAGCAGGGCCATGAAGATGATCAGAGGAGTGGAGTACCATTCCTACATGAACAGGGTGAGAGAGTTGGGGGTGTCCAGCCTGAGGAAGAGAATGCTCCAGGGAGACCTTAGAGCATTTAAAGGGGGCCCTACGAGAGAGCTGGAGAGGAACTGTGCTCAAGGGAATGCAGTGATGGGTGAAGGGGGAATGGCTTTAAAGAAAATAGGTTTGGATTAGACATTAGGAAGAAACTTTGTACTGTGAGGGTGATGAAACACTGAACAGGTTGCCTAGAGAAGCTGGAATTGTTCAAGGCCAGGTTGCCTAGTGCTCTGAGCAACCTGGTCTAGTGGAAGGTGTCCCTGCCCATGGCAGGGGGGCTGGAACTAGATGATCTTCTAATCCAAGGAACTAGGTCCCTTCTAATCCAAAACAATCTATGTTTCTGTGACTGCATGCCAGGCAGAAGCATGGAGTGAGAGAAAAATGCAATTTCAGAAGCAAAAAGGTCATTATCAGTCTAAAAGTAATGACATGTCTAATTTTCTTGGAATGTTAATCAGAAAGCATGCAAGATACACTTTATCAAAATCAATAAGTCGGCAACCAAAATTAAGAACTATCTCTACTGCAACTAGAATGACAATCTATTATCTTCGTGCTTTCCTGAACTTCATTCTTATTCCTTTTTGTTTGGTTTTTGTTTTCACATTCTTGTTGTTGTTACTAAAAACCTAAGTATGCCCCACATTTTTAACCCTGGGGCTACAAAACGTGGCAGAGTTAAGCAGCTGCTTATACATCACAGCCCATCCTCAGCCAGCTCCAGTGTAACTGGGGTTTTGCTAAAATCCTCAGTCCATCCTCTGAGTTGCACTTAAACTCATCATGTTTACATACAACCCATAACAGGTTGTTATGCCCTGCTGAGTAGGCCCTGGAAGCCAGCACATATTTGGTCACTGTATATTTATGCTTTAACTCATCAGCAGAAACAATGAGTACAAAAGGCCATACATTATGGGCAAAAAAATCCACAAATACTACAGGCGCCTAAAAAAGTCACATGAAAACTGAACTCACAGAATATGAGTTACAAAGAGGATAAAATCCTAGTACTTATGTGTCTGCTACTTTTAAATCCTTGCTGATACACGCAAGTCCCATTCCTTCACTCTTTCCGTAAGAACAGAAGCTACATCAAAGAAAAGGTTAAATATCTCACCTATTCTGTCTTTGGTTGCTGGAAATTTAAGGAATTGGAATTCCTCCAAAAGGGAGTAAGGACTCAGTAAACACTACCTGTGTTCCAGCTGAACTTTGAAAGCGAACGTTGAAAGTCTTATCGGAGTTTCAGGTGATATCAGACAACCCATAAACACACTGCATAAAAATAATTACAAAGAATTTTATCTTGAGGGCGGAAGACAAATGCGAAACTGTCACCTTAACTGTGCTGTAAAACTGCCAAAAGGAACTATTACTATTAAACTGACATATCAAAAAAGACTCCCATAAGGGCTTGAGTGCACTTGTACTTCCCTGCCCACCTCGTCACTGCCAACTTGCCAATGCCATCCATGCAGAACACAGTGCAACACTCCATACCTGACCTGACAGCTACTTCAGCCAGAGATTCGGGACACTCCCACCACAGACAACCAAGAACAGTCCACCTCTGGAAAAGTTTCTTCCTAGCGTCATCAAAATGCAGATGTTTTTTGACCCAAGCCCAAGAACTTTGCTCCCTCAGATGTTGTATCTCAGCAAGGAGGCCATTCACTGTCTATGAACTGTGCATCAAGAGCGTACCTTGTCCTAGATTACTGTGAGATTTGTGCAGACCTGAAGTCTACTTCTTGTGTTTTGGAACACAAGAGAGGAATCTTCTCTTTCTTTAGTTCAGTACTTTGGTAGCACCCCTAAGTTCATGAATCTCTTCTGTGTTACAACTTAAAAGAAAAGTTGCATGCCTTCTGCAGAAAGCTCTTAGCACTTTTCACCCTATGTGACAGGTCGATCCATCACAATGGTCTCTCTTGGCTGTAAAAAGTATAAATGGCTTAAATAGGAGAAGTTTAACCTAAGTGGCAAAAAAAGAATGCAAGTGCTTTTACATCTCAATTCTCCACTTACCTACACAGACATGCCGTTAAGTTTTGGGTTGCTACCACAGATCATATTCTCAAATCTAATGTCCTTGTCATGGCTGTAAAATAGCTGGCATAATTTACTGCACAGATTTTCAACTACAGGTCATTTTTTGTTGTCAAAATGCTAACAAAGTTCTTCCCAGAGGTAAGAGGATAGGATTTTACTTGCAGCTAGGGGGTTTTCAGGGAAGTCGGTTCATTAGTAGACCACAGTGCCTTGCCTCCTCTAATTTAGAGCTATCTTGTTAGGGGCTACTGCACAGCTGGACTGTGGCATCTGTTTAAGAAAAATAAATACATAACCTGCATATCAGCTCCTGTGTTTTGTGCATGCTGCCTCCCCATGAAACATGATCTATGGGTATATACATTAAATATGCATGCACATACAGCACTACACTCGAGATGTAAACAGGTCTTGCATGCTGATCCAGGTACCAACGAGTTCTGCATAACCGAGCTCTTCCACACCACAAAATTGCAGCATTGCCTATAAATACGCTCAGCACTTGGTTTTGACAAACAAAATATCCCTCTAGTCAAGACAGCTCACTTACATGAACAAATCATCATATGACTAGAAAAGGCGGAAAAAAATAGCTGTGCTTTGGACTATTCTTTTCAGCAGAGACAGCCAGGAGCTGCATTGACTGGGGTCACTGCTGGAATGACGTGTGGCTGTGGCTGATGTCCCATGGACGAGACGATGGCAGTGAATGTGTCTGGCAGTGGAAGGAACTGGAAAGTAGATGATGCCCACGAAATTGGAAAGCGCTGTAAAAATTCGTAGGGCAGAGAGGCTCCGAGTGCACGTTGAGGAACGATGGGCGGCATCAGCATGGGAGAGGTACCAGGGAGGAGAGAAAGGGATGGAGCTACGCTTCACTTTCTTAAACAGGTGGCCAGCTGCTCTTACGGCTTTTGTCTCCTCTACGTGCTAATTCCATTTATTTAGAGAAAGACGGGAGAAGAATCTCTTTCCCTCCACGCCTGGTTTCAGAATTATTGCGTCTCCTGGGGGGAAGGGTTAGACTGAGACATTTGGTTTGGAAATGACTCACTCGGCAGCGCTATGGAGCCGGAGGGTCTATTTTTAATATTTTTAAATGGAGAACTTACCCAGGTCTCCTGCCTGCGCTGCGCTGCGCTGCGCTCCAGAGGCAGCGCGGGGAGCCGGCCCAGCCCGCTCCCTTCCGCAGCCGCCCCCCGGTAAACATCCCCTCCGCGCCGCCAGGGCATCGCCGCCGGCCCCGCTGCCCCCGGGCCGCCCCAGCCCCCGGGCCGAGCGGGGCCGGGCTGCCGAGGCCGCGGCTCGCACTCACCCGGGCCGGGCTGGGGCTGCCGGGCTGCCGCTCGCACGCACGCACGCACGGACGGACGGACGGACGGACGCGCTGCCTCCGCGCCGCGATCTGGCGAAATTTGCCACCCACCGGCCAGGATTTTACACTTCCTGGCGGCCGGCCAGCCCTCGCTGCTACAGCCTGCCCCGGGCTGGCTCCTCCCCGCCGAGACAAGAGCCGGCCGGGCCGGGCCGGGCCGGGCGGAGCGGGGCAGCCGCGCCTGCCTCCCCCCGCTCCGCCGGCGGGTACCCCTCCCGTGCGTCCCGTCCGAGCCAGGAAGTTTAAATTCTTCTGACCTTCAGCGAAAGAAAGGGAATGGAAAGGATGGAGGAGCTCGGGAGGCCCTTGCCGGGGAAGGGCGGCCGGCACGGGTCCCGCGGGGCGCTCCTGGCCCCGGCTCTCGGCGGCTCGGCCGGGAGATGCGGGAGCTCCGCCGGCTTCTCGCAGGCCCGGCTCGGGGCGCACCCAGCCAAAGAAGCGGGTCGTGCCGCACCGGGGAAGGGATGTGCCGTGTAAAGAGAGGGCTTCTTTTATTTTGATCTCATGGTTCAAGGTTCCCCTGGCAGCCGCAGCGCCCTGCAGTTTGCTCTGTTCTGCTGTCACAGCCTACAGCAGGTATCAGACAGGAAACTGCTGAAAAAAGCCATTCGTAATTCGGGGTCCTTAAAGAGATTAAAAGCCGCAATTAGTTGCAATCAGGGAGCAATCGCATGGAACATGTAACTCAAACAGTTATGCTGACTTTTGGAGAGCTACCCATTAATTGAAAACACTTGAGATTTTTAAGTGCTTAAAGGAGACAGACCAAACTGGTTAAATAGTGTCATTTTCTCGAACTGTTTAAGCGCCTTTTGTAAGTTATGCACCGTACTGGTGAAGCTTGGTAACCTGATGCACTCCTTGTGAAGAAAATTCAAATCATAAGTTTAGAACTGAGTTGTATCTGGTCTCAGAAAGAGAGAAGCTGATGCTACTCTGAAACCAGTATGTTAATCCATTAGTTCATCTGGGATGCTTTAACACTTTTTAAGTTGTGTAGACGTCCACAGTAGGCTTATATAGGAACAGCTGCAGTATGTGTTTGTAGGGGAGGTAGTCTCATATCCCTTTTTTTATCTCCAGATATTTAAAACAAAGACTCACTGAGGTACTGTGAACCTTACCTGCTGCCCATTGCTACAACTAGTTAGGGTTTGCTCTTATGAACACGAAATCGCTACCTGGGGCTTGCAGAAAAGACTTTACTTCAAGTTGTATGAACACATACAAAAACATACTTCATGTCCCAGACTCTGGTGACATATGATGAGAGTTGATACCTATCCAGCACATAAAATCTGTTAATCTACTAATAATTAAAAGTGCATGTTGTCATTCATGCTGCACCTGCTTTCCAAGCCAACAGTTATTTATTTTTCAGAGACAGCATTGCTGAAGTGGAGTTTGAAGGCTGATCTCAATCTGTGACTCATGGTATAGCTGGGAAGTGACTATCACTGTGTGTAGATCAAGTGCAAAGCAAGGATGTGATCTGTTGTACTTGAACTGTTCTCCATGGGCCAGCAAAGATCCTAAGGAATTTGCAGGTGAAGAGAATGATGACCTGACATATTTGTTTAGGTGGCATTCTCCATCTGAGAGATATTCCCAGGTTTTCTAAAAAAACCCAGAACATCCCACAAGCTGGCATCTTTCCACAAATTTTAACTCACATGGTTATGAATCAAAATTTGACAATGCATTTCAGGTGTGGGACAAATTCCTGCATAAGGTTTATGAAGGAAAAGCTGGTTGCCATACCCATGTGGTTCCAGCTTCAGGACTACCACTGAGGGACATCACTGCCACCACACAGCCTTACTGTGACCATCCTGATGCATGCCTGGACTCCCACTTGTAGGAGAAGAGGAAGGAAAGGGCTGAAAAGACCCCTGCCACCACACCAGAAGGAAGAGGGAGGTCCTCTTTGATTTCCTCATTAGGAACAAGTGAGGATTCTGTGGAAAGAAAATAGTCTTTGCCACTGAGAGTGAGGGCCCCCAGTTATGTTGTGTAGAAGCACAGGTACTGGGAAGCCTTTGATATATGGCAAGGGCAAACAAGAAAGACAACTAGAAATATTAGCCCAGCAGAAAGAGATAAAAGACTTAGGTGGGATTCATTTTACCTAGCTTTAGCTATCTGAGTCTATGCAAAACATACCTAGCTTTCAAAGTTAGATAAGGTAAATCCTGCCCTACAGCTTGCCCAAGTGGAATGAGGTAGTAGTGAAAGGGATCTGAAGAGAAAAGACTTATGATGAGAAAAACTATCTCTAATTGCTTCTTTTCCCCTTTTAGCTGTGGTTTGAGCAAGAAGAGAATATGGTTTTCGAAGAAAGCTCCTTGCCTTACACAGATGAGTGATAATTCACAGGTGTCTGCTCTCTGCCCCAAAGACAATGCGTGGCACAAATGCACTGCTGTGTGCCTTCTGTGAGAGGACTGGGCTCTTCCATGGCCTCGTCCTACAGCATCGTCTCAGAGAACTGAAAAGCAGGTGAACCAGCATCATCAACAATGTTGCTACAGACGTTTCCATAATGAATGGATTTGTGAAAAATAGCTACAGCCTTAATTTTGTTTTTTCCACTCTGCCTTAACACCACACACCCTCTCTGTAGCACGCTCTGTAGCGGGACTGAGCGCACACACGTCCTGCTCTCACACAGCCTGCTGTTCAGTAAGAGCCTAACCACAAGAGTTGTGACTAACAGATGTGACCTTTTATTGGTTTGCTTATAATGCACTTGATGGTGGGACAAGCCCACAATGTATCGCCTTCGCTTTGGCTGTGTGATCCAGCAGGTCCTCACCATCATGTGCTTCCCAGAAACGAGTCCTGGGAAAAGACCCACAGTGGTGTCTACGAGGAGGGCAGTGAGCAGAGTCATCATTTCTGAAGAGCGTTACCGACTCTGGCACTAATTTTCAAATAGCTGAGGGGTGCAGCTGAAACATGCCAAGAAGTCACCCACCTACATTTTATTCTTATCCTATCCACAAGTATCTCTTGCCCTTTCCATCTGCAAGGATAGCAGGTATTTACTGCATCTGTCCAATGTGTGGCAGGGAGGAGGGGCCAGCAAAAAAAAATTGACTTCAACTAAACTGGATGATTTTGACAAGAAAGGATTAGGCAATAGCTACATTTGAAGTTGCCTTGTAGATCCTAGCAAGGAATATGGGGCAAATGAATGGGGATAAGCTGGGAGCGGCAAACTTCCTATCACATCTCAGACAGGGATGACGTCTGATAATCCTCAGTGACACTGGAAATTATTTAACAATGCAATTCTTCCTTCACTTGGGACTGTAGTGAGACAATTTCATGTATCAGTGATGCCATGAAGCTTAAACAACTCTTTGAAAGAGAATAAAAAAACTATGTTTTTCTTTACTTGCTGTTTAATGTTCATTTTTATGGTTTCAAGCCTAGGGATGGAAGGGGAAGGGAAGGAAACACCTCCAAGCTGTGGGGTTGAGGGTACACTATTCTATTAATTTTACAAGTCAAAGCTCTGGCACAAATGATATTCAGGAAACAAAATGTAGTTCCACAGGGAAACATGCAGCTATACTACTACATCTGTCAAAAAATAATTCAAATCACAGCTATTCATTAGGAAGACGAATTCTCAGAAGCTGTAATGCTGAGAGAGACCCAAAATAGCAGGAGAGCAGACAGCAAATTAGACAGGCCCATAATTTGAGATGATGGGAGGGGAAAAAAAAAACAGAAACAAGAAAACAATGGGATGGTAGAGTTCATAAACAGAAACTGTAACAAAAGCCTCTGTTACTGGTAGTGTAGTGGAAACTCTTTGGAATACTGCATTCAGTCCTGACTATGGTCTCATCAAAAAGACATCAGCAAACATAAACAAATTATTTTTTTTAAAAAGCAGAAGTGATGAGGATTGATTTAGAGACCGTGTCACGTGAGTTGAAAGAACTAAATACAGCTGTGCACGGTGTGTAGGACACAATGCTACAAAAACGTAGACGCAGTTGTGGGCGAAAAACTATTTCAATTTACAGAAGTGACAGCATTGTTATCATGAGGAGAGAGAAACTAGGATGAAACAAGGCAAAAAGATTAGGATGAGTACTGTCACAATGGCTTGGCTGTAAGATCCACTCCCTGGTGGAGCAGTTGCTGTGGGAGACTTCTTGTGGTATTTTAAATAAGCACAACACAGTGTTTATCCCTTGGCCTACCAAGCACAGTGGGCTAGTTGATCTTTTACAGAGGAATTTTCCATCTTTAATTTCTGTGTTTCTAAAGCTTCCTCCTCTGTAGAGCACTGTTTGTCACGCCAGTGGCAAACCTCAAGGAGAAGACAAACAAAATAGCCCACGGGCAGAGATGTATCGAAAGGAAAAAAATAACTGAAGTATGTTTGTGTGTGATGCTTTACAGTCACATCACAAATCAGAGCCAGGCAAAGGCAGTGGCAACCAGTATTCCTTACACTGACCCCTGCTAGAAACCATAATATAAATTTCCAAAGGTCACGAGCAAGCATAACAAACTATTCTTTCCATCCTCTTGCTTTAAGTCTTCCCATCCCACTCCTGATTTCATTTGTCTCTCCAGCATCTCCCTCTGCTCCCTGTCCCTCTTGCATTTCATCCCTGAGGTCAGTAAACTGAATCTTTAAATTCATAATTTGGAATCTTATACATCCACCTAAACCCTCTCCAATCTTGTTTCCATACCTCAGGCATCAGAGTGGTGTGTCACACTTTCTAACTACCATGTTTCAGTGAATCCTCAGAGCAGTTCCCATCATGTCTGGCATGTCAGCAACCTTTGAAACACACAGCTGTCCTTTTGCCTTTCATTTTCCATTTTATGGTTTCTTTTTCCTCCTTAATTGCTTCATCATTGTATCATCCTTTAGCTTCTTCTGGGAGGCCTTTTTTCCTTTGGTCACTTGTATTCTTCTTCATCTTGACTTCAGGTTAATTTCACATACACAGACCAATTAAATTACCAGTGCATGGTTGTATTCTCTACTTCAGTCCCTTCTCTTCCTTTTTGAGCTTACTATACCAACTATAAATACACACACACACACACACACATGCATTTACTTGGGCATTGTTTTTAAGTCAGACTATTCTTTCTCTAGGTTTTCCTTTTTAGGCAATGTCTAAATTTTCCAGATATATTCTGGGTGTCTTGTTTCAAATAATGTCCTTTCTCACCCACAGAGCAATGTGTCTCAATCTGACTTTAGTCACTTCGTATCAAAATTACTGTGATATATTTTCCTCCAGCTTTCAAAAATATAATCTTCACTCATCTTTATGCAGAACAGTGCTACAAATGTCACTGCACTCACCTCTCATGTTGAAAGCAATACCTTTTCCTTTCTATCCCTCTCTTGGCCTGTTCTTTTCTACTTATCACCACAGTTCTCACCCTGTCTTTGTGTTACTGCAGCTTCTCATATCTCTTAGTTTCACCAAAGTCAGCTGTGATTGCCACTGAAAAAAGCCATCTCACACTGGCTTTGGCTGTTAGCTCTGCCCAGCACTGCCCCTCCCCTGTGCCACCAGTATCTCTGTGACTGCACAGCAAATTGGACAAGGAAGATAAGCTGGGTTACAAAAATGACACTGCCTTCACTGCTCCGAGGGAGCTTGACCTGACTTTGTGCTGTTGGTGGCATCTGAAAAAGACAACTGGACCCAGCATTGTGCGAGTCCCACAGTGACACCAGCCTAGGAGTCCAGCAGAACCTCTCTGTGTGCTCTCAGTGTAAGCACAGGCCTGGAAGTAGCACTGCAAGCTTCTCTGCCACGTGTGCTGCCTTGCTGTGAGCCAGCTCCGTGGCTGTTTAGGATCTGTAGGCTGTGCCAGTAAAGAGCTCCCCACAGGGGGTACTTTGGGTAATTTTGGTAAGGTGGCCAACGGCTCAGTTACCAGCTGCAGAGAGGTCTGATATTTCATTTATCAGCTGTCTCCTGGCACCAGCTTTGGGTTATATTGTCTTTGAAAGCTGACATTGTTCTTAAGGTGAAACGAGTGAACACTAGTGAATGGATGCCAAATCACGCTGTTGTAATTACAGGAGGTTTCTAAGGTGTCTTCCTTTACTCATCCCTGACTTGGTGTGATTCATCTCTTGGTTTTCAGTCTGTCTTTTTTTCACTTTCTACACTTCATTTGCAGATGATGCTATGCTCTGCAGGGCAGAAGCACTCCAACACGGTGAAAGTCTCTACTGGGGGTAGACTTCTCTTAGTGAGAAAAAAACAGACTTTCCTCCTTAAAACACCTAAATGCATTTGGCACCATCACTTTGATGCAGCTCTCAGAGCCAGCTGAAAACAAATCAGCGTGCACATAGCAGAAGGACATGTTCACCTCCTGAGCTGACTGGCACAAGAATCAGTTTAGTCAGGGGCCATGTGGAAATCTTGTGCTGTACCAAAAGGGATCAGAGTAGCTCTGCCTATATTCATATTCAGAAAGAATGTGGGGGAGACTTGAACCCCTCAACCATCCCACAGTTGGTGGGATGATGGGCAGACATGCCTTTTCCTCTAGGAGCAGGATTCTTACTTGTCATTTCGTGGCTTGTATTGCTGACTTGGCACAGTGGCTGACAACTTTTCCTCACCTCCCCGGGGTGACCCTGCCTTCCTTGATAGATGGAGGAATGATAGAATGCAGCCAGGTGCCATAGACAGAATGTACCAGAGCGCACCATCAAGCACGAGGAAGGATTCAAGATGCTAAAAAGCACTGCACAAAGGAAGATGCAGACTGTAGATCGACCTTCTGCATAGGATGAGCCTTTGCATGCCAGAAGGGTCTGTGCACCTGTGGAATTCAGCTTGTGATTGCCAGAATAAATGCATTTAACTCAAGAATCCCATATGCACATGTTCATATGGCTTATGAGCAACACTTTATGGTGGCCACATGGCTGTGTGTACAGACACACTTCTCCAGTGAGCTAACACAGGTTTTTGAACACCAGCTGTGGAATCTGTGTCTAAGGCTCTGCGTTTTTGTGGGGGGCAGTCATATCCCAACTGTGCCAATATGAAGCTGGGTAAATCAGTTTGACACATCGCCAGTTCTCAGAATTTTTATCAGTCTCTCAGGTTTTTGATTTATTTTCAAAAAGTCTCCATGGAGACTGCTCTTTATGTGGAATTTACCCTTCTGCCAGGCCAGACTGGAATTTCAGCCATTTAAAGGAAATATGAGATTCTGTGTGTGTATGTGGTGCCAACTCACTAGAACAGACACAGGGACAACACTTGGGCTTCACAATCAATAAAGTTCAGCAAATAAACCAGCTTGCCTGTTCTCCTTCACTTCCTCTCTCCCTCCCCCCTTCCCTTCCTTCCCCACTATTTTTGCACCTTGCTGAAACATCCAAAATCAAAATGGCAAAAACATTCCAAGGGAACAGTCATTTACTCGGGATTATCATTCACTGGATCCATGCACACTGTGCCCTGAGCAGGTGGCCTCTCTCCTGTGCTTCCCTTGCAGCAGAAAGTGCATCTGCTAGGTCATGGCTAAGGAAAGGCACAGTCCCCAGCTGTGGAGACAAACAGCTCTGGTGACAGCTCAGGGGAGCAATGCCTGGCTGGCACTGTGTCACATCCTGGGCCAGGAGCTCTGCCCAGCAAGGTACAGAGCGTGGCAGTGACAGACTGTGGTGTTCTCCTGCAGCCTGGGAATGTGCTTCGCTGAGGGACTCTGCATTAGGCTGCACCCAGCACAGAGGGTTGCTCAGGGCAGGAGAGGTGATGTTCAGGACTAGGCAGGGGATTTTGGGAGTGAGGTGCAAAAGCAAGGGCACCTACATGTTGTCTGACAGATCCATTATCACCATGAATTATCAGCCTGTTTAAAAATTAGTAATTCTACCACTAAGAGAGGCTTGCTTAGTCCAATTATCCAATTGTTACAAGCAACTGGAAATAGGAAATGTGTCTGATTGCATAAATCTGGCTCAGGTAGGCTAGCAGGGATCCCAGCCAGCTTGCATTTGGCTACCAGGCAATGTAACATATTGAGGGCCAGAATGGGTCCCTTTAGCTCAGATTTCTGTCTCCAACAGTAGCCAAACATAGATGCCTTAGGTGGACCATAGGAACAGGAAAAGCCTATGGAAAGATGACTTCTCTCAGTCATCTCCACCATTGTTTTAACCTGTATTAGCTAAGTTGAAGCTAGCACGAGGTGCTCCCTGCAGTTCAATCACTTTTCCTCTATAATTGCAGGTACCCTTAAATTTATTTCCAAGCCTGTGTTTTTTCCAAAATGTGTGAAGGACAGATGTCTTGCTGGAGAAAACTCCATAGCATATGTTCCTGATAGGAGGCAAAGAGAAAGAACAGTGTTAACAGGAGTGAAGTTGCTGCCAAATACACAGCCACAGCCTGAACTGCAAAGTCAGTGAAGTAAATTCTAAATAGCCTTGATGTGATTCCACATTGTCCACTCCACTAAACGCAGTGGTCACAAAATTACCCAAATAAAAGGTTTTCTCTCTTATAAATATATAAGTCTAAGGAACTAAATTTCTGTCACCTCCATTAGCCTTGAAAAAAACACTTTGCTGACATAAAGGTATTTTTCTCATCTGATGAAACTTGCAGTATGCAGCAGTGCTCAGGATATGCACAGGATACAGACTGCCTGCACCTACCTTCTTGCACGAGCCTGCCAGCAGGGACAAGAGGGCAGAAAGAGACAAGGTCAGCAGCTGACCCAGGAAGATTTGGATTCTTATAGCTGCAATGAGTTATTACCACTACAATGAGCTTCCAGTGTTTACTGTACACACACAGATTGGTATGCAGGGAGATGGGCCGTCAGAGCAAATAAACAGAAAAGGCCAGGGTCCAAGTCAGACTGAACAATAGGCTGGGGAGAATGCAAGACTCCTCTTTAGCTGGACTTCCCTCCAGGAAACCCAACTCATACTAAAATCTTCCTGTATCCTGTGCCCTAGTCTGGGGGTGTTGACTCAGTTCCAGCTAATCATGTAAATCATATTTGCAGAAGGAGGTGAGTGCAGGCTGCTGGATGCTCCCAAGAAAGTATTCTGGAAGAAACCACCCTGCTCTAAGATGGGAGGAGAGTTTGCCTCAGCATTTTGAGAGAGGTCTTCTCTTCAAGGGCCCCCAAACATCAGTGCTTCTTTAGTGAAGTAGCTGACCATGCATCAGACCTAAGAAAAATCAAAGCTCCTCTCCTGCCTCCTTATCTTGAGAAATGGGAATGTGTTCAAACACAGTGATTCTCATGACTCCAGCAGAAGGAGATTTTTAGACTCCAAGGCTCCCACTTCAAGATGACTGGGGTTGGAACTATGCAGTGTTTGAGGCTTACACATATTTGGATTAGGAAGTCTCCTAAACACGAAGCTTCTCTTCTACACATGAAAAACTAAGGCATCAATTTTTCAAACTGTGGCTTTAAGCTGACTGAGGCAAAGAGAGAATTGGGACAGGAAGTTTCTAGCTGAGAATCAATATCCAAGCCCACATCTGGGTTGTAAGAAAACTGTTTCTCAACCTTTTGTAATTAACAAGCCGAATAGAGTTTGAGGGGAAAATAAAAAAAAAAAGGAAAACAAAAGTGTGAGTCTGTGGACCATTCTACATACTAATAGTGGTTGTCAATTTGCTTGATAAATAAAGCACCTGACATCTAATTAATAAAGTGTGATATTAGAAAAATTAAATCACATTTTATAATCACAGCCATTTTGACTGGGATTTTAAGTGGAGTACTGATACTACTCTCTGACTTCCAGCAGTCAGAAATCAGCAAGTATTCCATTGTCTAGAGCCTTACATTTTATGGATCAACAGTAGTTCACAGTTCACAGTGATTACATTGATTGATACTGGTCTGGAGCTTGTAATAGTGGTCCTGAAAATCAAGGTAGCTAGGATTTCTGTGTGCTTTTGTGTTTTCTGCCAGTTCTTTTAATATGCTGCAATTTCATATCTGAAGCTGGTAAGGTCACTGTACTGTTTTTGCTTTTTCAAAAACAATGTATAGTGCATTTTTTTTTTTTTTAAGTGAGATAGTTTCACCTCTTTTAGCAGGATTTGGAGGTAGACTATTCCTATTTTTACATTTCCCGTTCCAGGAAGGAAATAGGGTTTTAAAATTTTTGTTACTATAGACTTTTCTTTCCTAGTTGAATCAAATCTGAATCAGTGGTGATACCGAAAAAGTTATGCTTCCTGTTTGCTTCTGCTTAAGAAAAAGTTCTAGTATGACCTGTTGAAAATGCAGCTGTAACCAATTATCATCCAACTTTCTCCAAACACTGTTTAACATTTACTTATCAATCTAAGTCCTTACATTAAACAGTGTCTCAGATGCCCTTCCTTTTAGAAATGCAGACAGGAAAATTCTCAGGGGTGCTGTGAGTACTCTTTATGTTCTACTGTAGAAAACATGTTTTCTCTAGGACTTCTGCTTCAGTTTATGGAATTAGAGCATTTCCAGACTGTTTCCCAATGAAATGTAGCTGGGAGTATCCTGACTACTTAAAAATCACATTGAATCTTATAATAAAAGCAGAGGCAAATGCTAGTCCAAATGCAATTCGGGTTGCAATATGCTGATTTTTACCTAGGACATAGGATTCTTTATGCAATTTCCCCCTTTTCCCCCCATCTTCCTATAGCTCCATTTTGTGTGCTGATTCAGCCGGAACATTCCGCTCTTGAAGGGAGTCCATTTTCAGTAACAACTGAAATAATTACCACTTGTGTAAGTTGTGAAATATTTTAGACTATTATAGAATAAACCAGCATCTTTTCCTCATCATTACCAGCACATTTACAGAATGACAAATTACAGAGTGACAAATCACTTCCAGTGATGCCATGTAAGCACTAATTCACTAATGATCATAGTCTATGAAGGAGTAAGAATTTCACATGGTCAATTTCATTTATGGGCAAAATGAAATTAAAAATTAGGAGCCTAATTTTCAGTAGGTTCTTTCAACTCCACTTAAAAATCAGATCCAGTAACATCTGCATGGTGAGGTCAAACAGACCAAGAACCTGTAGAATAGATGCTCTACACAAACAGTTGCTGCTGAGGATCTGACATGAACACTATGCATATTCCAGGTTTTTTTCAATTCAAATCACCTTCATTTGGATCCCCTGGACTGAATGCCTGATGAGGTCTGAGCATGTTGGGTACACTCCTGGAGAGCATTTTTCAGTTTAATTTCACTCAACAAAATCTATCCCCTGCACTCAAAATCAGCCCCTGCTGCAAAATGAAACACAGGCAATAGGGATGGTCAGGAGGTTTGCATCAAAACCACACTCCTGACCCAAAGCAAAACACCAGTGGGGCCACACCACAAGCATTGCTGGCAGGACTGCTGCAATGGCTGTGCTCTGTCCCACACTTTGTCACCTCACTGCACACTACAGCCACAAAGTAGAGAAAAGGCACAACAGGCTGACACATAGTTCTGCTGTTTCCAGACTGGTATATGAGGTCCTACTTTTAGGCACATTTCCTGAGGTGTAAAGCATCTATACTTCTCTAAACTCCAACAGTTTGTACCTGAAGGTATGAGAATTCATTCTGCTTCATTTCAAGACACGCTGATTCAGAGCAGTTGGTGACCCAGAGCTGCCTTATTACCAAAACTACTGTGTTTGTGTTGATTTAAACATTGTTTTTACTGCTGGAAGAAATTTTTCTTGAAAGTAGTGCTTCAGCTCTATGGTATTTGTGTCACTGCATAATGAAGTTGCATAATGTTACATCACTCTACATTGGCAAGATACTGCAACAGGAGGATTCAGGCAGCAATGCTCCTGTGTAGCATTGGCATGAAAAATTGCAGGTGAGAGTGGAGAATCCTTTCAGGCCTGGTTTACAACACTGTATTTACATTTTATATATTATATGCCTTCCATAATCACAGGTTTGTATTGCTTGTGGACACAGTGAAATTACAAAGTCAGCCACCACTGTCCAGCCTTTCTGTTGCATGCACAGATTCTCTTCCTGAGCTGACACAAATCTTCAGCAAACATCTTGTTGTCACAGGAGCACTTGCCCAGTAAAACCATGTCTGCAGCTGTCTCCCCTGAGCTCTGGTTCCCCCCGCAGTGGCTCTTCTGCCAATACAACCTGTCAGAGAGGGGATGCACAGCCTGGGTAAAAACAACCAAGTACCCCAGTGGCAGGGCAATACCAGTAGCTATGAGCCAGGGAATTACTTCCTAGGGTTAATGTTAGACTCATGATCATTTGGTTTACCCTTCAACTAAGGTGATTTTATAGCCATGTCAAAGGATGTTTTTAACAGAAAAATACTGGGATCCTGGTTTAAACAACAGCTATCAAAACAAATTCTAGGTTCAGCTACATCATTTTTTTAAAGCTGTGGCACTCTTCAGTAGCCCTTTGATTCAGTCTCTGGTACGATGAGGCACAGTGCATCACACATCAGTTGATGCTGATCTGTGGCACTGTACAATGCTGGCATTGTGGGGGACAAGGAATGAAGTTGGATTGTTTGCAGGATGTATCACTCAGGAGGAAACAGAGAAACAAGCACACCAAGGTACTCTTTTCAGCATAGCAAAAGATTCAGCTAACTCATCAAACTACATACCTTGGGATGGCAGGATTAAATACAGCATGTCCTAAGAGGCTGGAGGTTTTGCAAGCTCCATTCTGCAGTTTACTGAGAGGAAAAAAACCATAAAACATCAGTCATAGAACACCACAGCCATAAAACACCACAGCCATAAAATGTTCTGAATTAAGAAAAAAAATTCGTTAAATTACTAACAGCCAGCAGGACGTGCAGTATATAAACACCAGAACTTTCTGCTTTCAGAAGTAAGCAACTAATACACAGTTCCCGTCTCTGACAAACCAGACCTGCCAAAGCTCACACGCTGAGCGTGAGAGTCACACCACTGACAGCTCCCTCCTGCCACACCACAGCCTGGTTTGCACCTCATGTGCTCACAGGGTCACAGCTGCTGCTCTGCATCCCTTGGAGACACAGAGCTACTGGGCACAGCACAGCGTGACTGTGTGGCCTGCAGAGCTGCAATTTTTTTTGTTTTCACCTCCAAATAGCCCTTCTCTCATGCTTCCCCCACTGTGCCTGTCCACATGACAGAGTAAGGGTCCCTGCAGCCCTGAACGACACAGACTGATGCAGAATGGTTTGTGTTGGAAGGCACCTTAAAGTTCATTCGGTTTAACAACCCCACTGCCATGGGGTTGGAATCAGATGACCCTTACTGTGAGGGTGGTGAGGCATTGGAACAATTTGCCCAAAGATGTTCTGGGTGTCCCATTCCTGTCAGTGTTCCAGGCCAGGCTGGATGGGGCTCTGAGCAGCCTGGTCTAGTGGAAGGTGTCCCTGCCAATGGCAGAGGTGTTGAAATAAGATGATCTTTAAGGTACCTTCCAACTCAAACCATTCTATGTTTCTGTGGTTTTTTACTGCCTGCTGCTAGGGTCCTGGCTGGCCCAGGGTAAGTCAACAGTGGTGTTTCTGCCTTGGTCATCCTAACTGTGGTCCTACATCACTGTCCTACACTGCAGAGGCCAGGTCATGCTCCTTTCTCATGCTGCACTTGCCCAGACAGAGTTCACTGCCCAGCTTTACCAGGCACACTCGCCCTGCTTAGTGTGTTCTATGTAGGAACACTGCTGGAGCGTCTCTCTGTTCAGTGCTCCATGTTGCAAGAGTGCTCACTGTAAATCCCACCCTGCTTCTGACTGAAATAGTCCCAATGTTACCAAAAGAAATGTAAATTTTAGGGCTCTGCTACTTTCAAATAAAGCTTATTATATTTCCATCTGAGCCACTCCTTTGGGACTGGGAACTGTAAGTTACAATTAATGCACACAAAATGGTTAAAGGTATTTTTTCTAGAGAAAGTATTAATTTCTGTTACACACGCTGCATTTACCATATAATAGATGACAGGCATTGGGGATGAAGTCTGTTTTGATGTATTTTGCATAATCTTCTTGAAGAGCTTCCCTTAGAAGAAAGTAATTAGTTTGTACTATTTTGCATATCATTCTTATCCTTTTGGTAAGAGCCCAGCAGACAGCTAGTTGGATTCAATTTACTTGTGGCATAATGTTTCACATAAACATGGTCTGAAGTCTTCATGTAATTAGATAATTTCTGCTGCTCTGACGTTGCCTCACACACCCTTGTTACTAATACTGGTTATTTTGCAAAACTCCAGAGAAGACAATATAAGCTGCCAACTGGAAACTTCTTTGAGAGGCTGGCTCATGTCCTGAAATTATAGATGCACAAACACAGCTGCATTTGTGCTATTTCTAAAATGCCAGAGGCAAAGCATTTAATATACATTTGTATAGATATGAAACACCCCTCTGGGGATTTACTACTTCCATGTGGAAGTGAGCAGTGGCAGCAGCAGATAAATAATGGAAAAGTCAATTATGTTTTAAAGAGCCTTTTAATTTTAATAGTCCATAGCGATGTTAATAATACAGGGAAGGACATTTTCAAAGCATTTATCTTGACATTTACCCTTATGATGGCTTGGTAATTTAAGCATGTGGTTGTGGAGCTAAAGCTCTACCTCTCTAGAGAAAGAGAAATAATTTATATTCCAGTTTGTTAGTTTTTACAATTCTGCTCTTCTGTTTTGGGGCATTACTAGAGGCTTTTCTGAGTGTTTGTGTTATACCATCTCTTTTATGAGTTTTAAGCCACACAAAATAGAGAAAGAAACTGCTTTTTGTTGAAAACTGCTGTTGAAACTGTTTTCTGTTGCAATTATATGTGTGATCAAGGCATGGTTGAAATAAACTGTGGCTTTATGATTTTATTGCTATTTCTTAGCACCTAAATCTGGAGTTCTTTGAACTAGCCAGGATATTAACACGGAATGAAAAGACAATCATAGCTAGTAAGGCAGAAATAAACCCTCCAAATGTGTCATTTCAAACCAATAAAAGGCAGCAATCGTAACAAAAGGGGCCTGAATGACTCCAGTATTTCCTTGATAATGGGATATGAATCCTTTTGCCTTACTGAGATGTAACTTAAACTAATGGTGACTGTTCTCTCTCTGTGAGCTATTCTCATACAAAATGAACTGATGGGGTTCTTGTTGCAGTTTTGGGCCACAGTCACGACCTTACAGCTCTCCTTACCTCCCTCTCTGCAGGCAGCCTGAGCTGCAAGAGCAGAGACAATGCAATTTCTTGAAGCCCCTAAGTGCCCGAGGCTGCCTTGATCTGCCACTGGCTGTTTCACACAGCTGCCCTCACCACAAATGTAAAGTGAGCACATGCACAGCTGGGTGAAGGGGTTCAAGGCTGGTGGTTTTCCTCCTGGCGCAGACTGAGCCTGTGCCTGAGTGGCTTCCTGCTGGGAGGCCCCTGGCACCCAGTGGTTAAAGGCAGGCAGTGCACAGGACAGTGCTCAGGGGGGCATTGAGGCTGGGGAAGAGTGGAAGGGAAGCGAGAAAACCTAACAGGCTGAGAATGGTTCGGCAGAGCTTCTAGGCTGTGCCACAGCAACACTGGGCTGCAGCGGGCTGGGCCACAGCGAGACTTTGCAATGACACAGAACATGAAACTGATGACATGTGCCTACAGATGCTTTGTTGACGCTTGGCATCTCTGCAGTTCCAGACCTGGTCCCTGATGTTCCACTCTAAAGGCTGAACTGCCAGAAGTCACCAACATGGCCTGAGGCCCCACAGATGTGCAGAAACTGCTGTCCTGCCAGCAATGGTGCCCAGGGATGGATCTCACCAACTACTTGCAACTGAAGGTAACTTCCTCTGCTGGAAGAAAGAAGCCATGCAACTGAAACAGGCATGCTTGAGGCTTGCTGCTTTACATCCCATGTCTCAAAGGAGACCTTTCTCGTAGCTGTTGTGGCCCAGTGTACCAATGAGCTCCAGAATGTTTGAGCTTTCCCTTGCTGCCTTCCCCTCTGTATTGGCACAGTTACTTGCACAGAGTAGTGGTCACCTCCAGCAGCCAAAAGGGAGAGCTGGGAGTCCATGCTGGTGCTGGCCTCTGCCTCCTTGATCAGCTTCAGCATGAGCACATCATGCTGAGGGACACTGACGTTCAAAAGTAGAGTGGGGAGGAAAGGCTTATTTACTTTTTTGCTTTTGTAAGACATATTAAATGTCTTGCTTTTATCCATGCTGGCTTACTCCTCCTGTCTTGTCAGAACTAACTCTGTTATGGCATTGGGGCTGCAAATACCTCATGGAAAATGTTTTGATGCATGCTTTAATTTGCTTTACAAAACCAGATGCAGTTCCATTGATTCTTATGCAGAATTTTCTCCAACAGTTTTGTGAGCATCAATGAATGGTTGCTACATCTGAATGAGACCTTGAATAAAGAATATAGTAAAATCTTGGTGTGATGCTTAGGCCAAATGCTCTCGGCTGGAAAACACTCAGCTTCTTTTTGTCCCAATTACACTTTGCAGTTTGAACACATTCATAATCTCATGAGCAGCCTATCAAATTTCATAGGGATTTTCTTGCAGCAGGGGCAAAGAAAATTCCCTTAGATGAGCTGTTAACATGCATTGCCTTCTTTGCAAGTGTTAGGCTGCTCACTTTCCAGTTTTAATACAGATTTACAGCACTGGGAGGCTGCTCCCTTTCCAGCTGTAATGCAAGCAACTGTCCACAGACTTCTAGAGCACACAGAGAGTATCTGTTAGCACGAGCCTTGCAGATCGCATCTGTCAGCAGCGGTCTTACACTCTAATTTGCAGTCCCATTTGAAGAGTCTCAAGTATCAGCAATCCAAACTGAAAAAGCAGTTCAGCTGGCTCAGCTGAGAGGCCAGGGAGGAAGGAATACTGTTATCTGAAAGGTGACTGAGAACTGACACAGAAGAGTACAGGCCCAAGTGTTAAACACATGGTTTTGCCCCATTTCTTAAAAAAACCTAGTAAAAACCTGTCAGGATGACAGGACCTTAGTGAGTAGAGATAGGGCCAAATACCACGAGTGCAAATAGGAAAGGTCTTGATTCCACATTACATGCATGTGTTGGGCCACTGCATGAGACAACAGACTGACAATGAACAGGGGGCACAGCCATGCAAAGCCAGGCCAGCACTGCTAATCAAGCCCACAGTGTATCCCAAGTGCTCCTACCCTATTCTCACTATCACAGAATTAATGGGTTTCACCCATTAATTGGAAGATGGAAACTGGAAGATGAAAAGAGCATAACAGATTGCCTAAGTCTGTTAAAGCAAGGATTACCTGTCAAGTCCAGTGATCAGTTCAGAAACACTCCCCAATAACACAGACCAATCAGTTTGTCTGAATTGCAGAAAAAAGTTATATGTGTCAAAGTACTAATTACAGGTGACTGGAAATCCTGTTCTGTGAAGCTCTGCAGGGCTTAGGCAGGGACTGGCTGGGACACAGAACTTTCCTCTCTCACACAGTCTACATCCAGGTCCAGGAACACACACTTGATGTCATCTCTCTACTGCATTCCCTTAGGAGCTAAGTCCTGCTTGTCTAATTTGGAAAAGGATAGGCAACTTTCTTACTAAAATTGCACACACCCAGTAGGGAGCAGTTACAGAGCAGAGCCCTGTCTTGCAGCTGGAAGCCCTTAAGGAAGAGACCACTGCTCTGCAACAGATGCTCCAGTGAATACAGGCTACGCTGTGGGGAAAAAACTAACAGTTAGTCCCATCGAATCCTTAATATCCCAAGGATTTCTCTCCCAGGGACCTTTGAACAGACAAAGTGAGCTAGAACTGTGTGCTTCTTTCCCTGAAGTGTGAAAGATTACAGCTCTCCAGTCAAGAATTGTAGAGAAGCTAATGCATTATTTCCTTTTATTACTTCTCAAGGGGAAGAAAAAAAAGGGCGGGGGGGTAGAAAAAGAAAAATAAGTGTGTCTGGTTCAAATGGGTTTTGTCAAATCATTTGCTGGCTTTTTTATGCCTATTTTTTTACCATGACTTGCCAAGTACCAATAGACACAGAAAACTAAGACAATCGGTTATTTGGAGTGAAAAGGCAAACAAAGAACTATTCTCCTTCCACAAGGCCCAGGAGATCCTCCACTCCCACCAGAAAACCCCCTCCTAACCCCTGGAAGTCATCCCTTCTTGCCTCCCCTCCTTCCTCACTCAAGTGATTTCCAGGCAGGATCCCTGATCCTCTCTCCCCGCACACAACACCAGTTCTCCAGGGTTTTTCACACCTCTGGGCATGGAGACAAGAACAGCAGACAGCACAGACCCATACATATAAACTCATACATGCATATCACCCAATGTCCAGGAGATCACAAATTTAGAAAGTTAGTATTTAAGAATCTCCCAGTCTGAAGACTCCTTGATCGTCCAGCTCCCTGCAGTGCCCATGGTTTTTGTACACACATATCTGCACTACCTTAGGGAGAACCATTTGCAGATTGCCCAGGCTGGCCCATCCAAGAGAGAGTCACATCACTCAGTACTCCAGCTGCATCACCCAGGCCTGGGTACAGGCAAATTTGCCAGCCCAGAGGCAGAGTCTAATTTTCAGACTTAATGACTGGACAGTTTGGTTCATGAGATCCAACCCAATTCCTGCACACAGTGCTGTGGCTTATCTGCAGGCTCAGAACTCACAGCTGAGTCCCCCTGGGTGATACAAACATGAAATCATGGTAAATAAAAGGCTGTGAGAAAAGACATTTAGAGGTCATCCAATCCACCTCACTCCCCTAAGTGGGTTTCTTTTTTCAAACTCAGAGAGAAGTGCCTCTGGCACAGCAAATAATTGAACTGGTGTTTCTCAAACCTTCTTGATAATCAGACTGATCACAGGGCCAGCCTTCCTTACAGGATGCAGTCTCACACTTCATCCCTGATAATTTGATTTTGGAGGCCTTGACCTTGAAGACGGAGGAAGGAAGGAGGGAAAGAAGGGAAGAAGGGAAGGAAGGAAGGAGGAGAGGAAGGAAGGGAGGGAAGAAAAGATCAAACTACCCTCAGATAAAGCATTTTACTAAGTACTTCTGTCAGCTTCAGCTGATTCAAATTTGATAGTGAACAAATTGCAATTTTGATATTAAATCGAACCTGTCATTATTTCTTCATAATTATAAGGCTCCTAGAGTGAGGAAATGGCAACATTAGGAGGTGGACTGGAGAACAAATTCAGTAGGATGCCAGCTGTGCTTACTGGCAGGCAGCATCTTTGTTCTGAGCATGTGACTCACAGGTAAATGTTCTCTTGCCACACACTCCTGTGAGAGCTGGCAATCACAGTTATCTACACTCCCCACCCTTTGCATCTCTCCACCTACTTGTCTGACAAAGTTACTCTGTACAATTACGTCCTTAACCCAGGTGTGGTGGTTTGACCTTGGCTGGATGCCCAGTGCTCACCAAAGCCACTCTATCACCGCCCTCCTCAGCTTGGCAGGGGAGAGAAAGTGTAGCAAAAGGCTCATGAGTTAAGGACAGGGACAGATCACTCACCACATTACCATCGTGGGCAGAACAGCCTTGACCCAGAGAAATTAACTGAATTTATTACCAGTCAAAATCAGAGCAGGAAAATGAGAAAAGAAATATTAAAAGCACCTTCCCCCCACCCCTCCCTGCTACCTGGACTTAACTTTATTCTTGATTCGCTGCCTCCTCCCCACCAGTGGTGCAGGGTGGTACAGGGAATGGGGGCTATGGTCAGCTCATCAGATGTTGTTTCTGACGCTGTTTTCTCCTCAGGGGAAGGATTCCTTCTCCTGCTTCAGCACGGGGTCCCTCCCATGGGAGACAGCTCTCCACAAACTTCTCCAGTGAGAGTCCGTACCACAGGCTGCAATTCTTCATTAATTGCTCCAGCATGAGTCCCTTCCACAGGATGTAGTCCTTAGAAACATCCAGCGTAGGCCACCCCTGAGTCACAAGTCCTGACAGCAAACCTGCTCCAGTATGGGCTTCTCTCCCCATGGGTCCCCAGGTTCTGCCAGAAGCCTGTTCCACATTGGGCTGCCCCCGGGCTCACAGCCTCCTTCAGGTATCCAGTGTGGGGTCCTCCATGGGCTGCAGGTGGATCTCTGCATCCCCGTGGTCCTCCATGGGCTGCAGGGGCACAGCTGCTTCACCATAGGCTGCACCATGGGCTGCAGGGGAATCCCAGATCCAGCACCTGGAGCACCTCTTTCTCATCTTTCTCCAGAGACCCTGGTGCCTGCAGGGCTGTTTCCCTCACGTAATCTCACTCCTCTCTTCTCTGGCCGCAATTACTTTTGTGCAATAACTTTTGTCTTTTCTTCTTAGCCCTGCTATCACAGAGGTGCTCCCACCAGCAGTGCTGGGCTTGGCTTTGGCCAGTGGCAGGTCCATCTTGGAGCCAGCTGTTTCCTTTGGGTGTACTTGCTCAGATTGTAACACAGCGTTTCTTTTTGCACAGTGCCTTCATTCTGTTTATCCTTCCACAACTTCCACGCTTACTGCTGATGTTCTTAAATGCCCACACTTTTTACTGCAGGATGTTATGTGTTATACAGAGAGTTCCATTACCTTCCTGGCACTCAGGACAAAACTGACCTACCTTGATTCATCTGAAGACTGAAGGAGGGTCAAGAGAACATGATTCTGGTTTCCTAGCTCTTAAATCCTGACCTCTAATCACTACTCCATGCTTTTTTCCATTGACATGCTATTGTTTATCTCACTAACTGCAACCCTTTTGTTTTGGAAACAAAAAATTAAGATGTCATCATCCTTCCCTTCACTTTCTCTTCTATCCTAATGTGTAATATGGAATCTGTTCCTCTGCAAGAGTAAACACTATTCCCTGCCAACCTTGCGAAGCCCAGTGGAAGAAGCATTTATATGTTTGCATTTCTCACCGTGCAATATTCTGCTTACAAACCAACAGAGATGGAAATGAGGATGGGGATGCTGTGACAGAGGCAGCAATGGAGAAAGACCATAGATTAGTGATGCCCTGGAACCAGATGTGCTGGAAACCACACAAGGCAAAGAGAAGACTTTCTCTCTCAGAAAGACGACTTATTTAAACCCTTACAAAGTGAAAGACGCAGCTTGCAAAGATAATGGTCCATATCGCCGCGGTAGTGCCATGATAAACCCTTTGCCTTCTGCTCCTGCTGTCTGAAAGCAGCGCGTTCCCAGCAGGATTCCGGGGCAGAGGTTTGCTCGGACAGCACAAAACGCCCCGAGCGGCTGGGCAGGGGCAGTGCCACACACCGGGGGCAGTGCCGGTCCCAGTGCCGGTCCCGAGAGCTCGGCAGGAGCAGTGCCGCACACCGGGGGCAGTGCCGGTCCCAGTGCCGGTCCCGAGAGCTCGGCAGGGGCAGTGCCACACACCGGGGGCAGTGCCGGTCCCAGTGCCGGTCCCGAGAGCTCGGCAGGGGCAGTGCCACACACCGGGGGCAGTGCCGGTCCCAGTGCCGGTCCCGAGAGCTCGGCAGGGGCAGTGCCACACACCGGGGGCAGTGCCGGTCCCAGTGCCGGTCCCGAGAGCTCGGCAGGAGCAGTGCCGCACACCGGGGGCAGTGCCGGTCCCAGTGCCGATCCCGAGAGCTCGGCAGGAGCAGTGCCGCACACCGGCGCTCTCCCGGTCCCGCTCCCGCTCCCAGCCCCGGCCCCGGCCCCGCCTGCTGACGGCGGCGCGATGGCGGCGGGCGGAGCGCGGCGGCGCGGAGGGCGCCAAGATGGCGGCGCTGCGGGACGGGGAGCTGGCGGCGCTGCAGATCCTGCTGAAGGTGAGCGGGGCCGGGCCGCGGGGGGACGGGGCCGCCGTGCCGGGCCGCGGCTGAGCGGCCCCGCTTTGCTCCCCGCCAGGCGCCGTCCAAGGACGCCGTGCGGCAGCTGTGCCAGGAGTGCTTCTCCAGCCCGCCCGCCGCGCTCGGCCCGCTGGCGCAGCGCGCCTGCCCCGGGCTCGCCGTCAGCGCCGAGGAAGCGCAGCAGGTAGGGCCGGGAGGGAGGGAGGGAGCGGGGCTGTGCGGGCCCCAGCACTCGGGAAGGTGCGGGGCTGTGCGGCCGCTGCTGAAGCGGGGTGTGCCCGGTACCAGTGACCCTCGCCCGGGGCAGAAGGGAGCGGGCTGAGGCTGCGGGCCGGAGGGCACTGAGGAGCTCAGCCCCTTCCTGCTGAGGCTGTCGGGCCGTACTTGGATGCCCGAGGCTCTGGCGGTGTGGCGCTCGCAGCAGAAGCTGTGTCTCCTGGCTGCGAAGGCCTGTCCCGTGCTGTATGCAATGCTTTCCAGCCCAGCGGAGCCCCTTCTCCTCTTCCCTCCTGACAGCTGGTGTCTGCCCTGCACAACCTCACCCGGCACGTGGTGTACCGCGGCTTGACCAGGCCAGAAGACATCCTCTGCCTCTTCCCAGAAAACTTCCACCAAAATCTGAAAAACCTCTTGACTAAAATAATCTTGGAGAATATGTGAGTGCTACCCACCACCTGCCATTTGCTTTCAGCTGGAGAGTTAAAGCCTGCGTTTGTGGTTTGATACGTGGATAGTTAGTGACGTGCAGAGTCTTGTTTCTGTGAATTTTGTGTGTGCCTTCAGCACAATCACACAGGTTGGGATGAGCAGAGTTGAACAGATTATGTCGTCTGAGTGAAATGGCCAACAGATCACAGCCGTGGGCACACAGAGTTTCCCCATGACTTTTGAAATGGATGTGGGCCTCATTTCCAATATGCAAAGCCCCTTTTATCTTAACAGCTGTGTGGTGGGAAAATGCTACTGATGACGATAAAACTTAGAGGGCTGGAGTTCAGCACTAAAAAATCCAGGTAGTATCCAGATGCCCATCCATTTGTCACTGTGGCTCAGGTGCAGAGGCACTGTGTGTGATAGAGCATACATGAGGTAGTGGCAGAGGGCAGTTCTGCTTGTACATCTCAATGCTTGGGAGCCCATTGCTTTGATAAAACCAGGCAGAAAGGCACATGCTTTAAATGAGCTGCCCATTGCTTTGATAAAACCAGGCAGAAAGGTACGTGCTTTAAATGAGGTGCCCTTCCAGAGAACCCGTAGTTGGTCACCAGTTTGCCTGCCATTACCCTCCAGTCCCAGCCTTTCCATGGCACTCAGTATCATAGGCAGTCTCTGTCTCCTGCTTACTGCTGGTGACCCTTCAGTCAGGGATAAGCCGTGCTAAATGCTTGCCTCTTTTTTTTTTTCCTCAAAGCATGCTGTTGACACTGTTTTTCTCCACTTTTTCACAGCTCTGCTTGGAGGAATGAAGCACAAGCAAGTCAGAGTAAGTAGTAGTCCACATCTTGATGCAATTGATGTTTCCTGAGGTCATTTGGGCTGGGAGTTTAGAACAGTGCGTCCCAGCATGGCACAGGGTTATCAGTGCTGGGCTTAGATGGAGCTGTATGATTGTGGCATGGCGGAGTTTGGCAGAAGCCAGCACACTTGTGTTCAGATCCGTGCTCCTGTGCTAAATTGTTTCTAGCTCTCAAGCAATCCCATTCAAAGCTCAGCCTGTGGCTGCCTTGCAGAGTGCAGTGTAGGGCAATTACTTGCAAAACTTTTGAAACTTAAGCACTCTGACTTCTTCATTCAGGTCTTTAAGGGATGTTCAAATGCAATAACTGCTCTGTAAAGGAGGTGTATATATTGTGGAATACCTCATCCCTGCATATCTTGTCAGTCCTGTGCAGTCTTTCATTTCCATGCATCAGCAAGCACGTGCATTTGTAACTTGCTTTTTCCTTGCCTTTCTAAATAGTCACGTAATTAAGGAGTGTCAACTTTAGCAACAGTATCATGGCTAGTTAGGTGTTCCTGCAGCTGCAACACTTGGTTTTCTCCCCAAGAGATTTTCTTTTCAACTGTAGCATTTAAAGGCTTGCCACTGAGAGCTGATACATAACAGAGTACCCCAGGTCTGCATGGATACTCTTTACCCTTTGCTTTGCCTGCAGAGGAGGTAGCGCCCAACAGCTAAACAGTATGGTAAGACCTGGAGATACACTGTCCTTCGAAGTTTTAATGGAATATGAATAGGGAGAGGAAAGAAACTATTGCCTAATTCTTACACTAAACAGTGTTCTAGTGTTACCTAAGCACAGAATGCTTTTTCCTGTGTCCTTAGGGCTGTCACATGTTAGAGGAGATGAGAGCAGCAGATCACACTGGCTAAGTCTTCACAGCCCCGAAGCAAGGCTGGCTGTGTGGCTCTTGGAGGGCCTCTGCTCAGATCCTTATGTCTTTGTATTTGTTAGATGAATATTTAACCCTGTTGGAATGAGATTGTCTGCTAGGAAATAATGGAATATCTTAGTATTGTATTAATGAAGTATCTGATATGCATTACATAGGGACCAGGGCACTGGTCCAAGGCAGACATTCCAACAGATTGATCTGTGTTAACATAAAAAAGTGAATGGTTTCCTGCCCCTCCTAAGACACCCGCAATTGATCTTTGCAAATTAACATACAAGGCCAAACAGATGCATTTTGTGTTGCTGCAAATGCTGCCAAGTGCCGGCCCTAACTGACTGTAAAATGGAATTTGTTCCAAAAGCAGGAGCAAGGCAGCCAGTTGTGCACTGCCCCCTGGAGCTCTGCTCGAGGAAGCAGCAGGAGTAGGGAGAGAGAGCCTTTCCCCAGACAGAAAAAAAATTCAGTTAGACAATAAAGCACAGAGAGGAAGCAACTTGAGTGTCTATAGTCCATAGGAAGGCTGGCAATCAACCCCCGGGGAGGACACTAAGCATCTTAGGATAGGCAGAATCCAGACAGGCTGCAATTGCCTGCTGAGACAGCTCTTCCCTTAGCAGCCAAGTTGGACCTGTCCTTCTTTCCCTGGGAGGGCTCAAGAGGTCTCCAGCTCTGGGCTATTGATGTCAGTATTGCACCAGACTGTTAAATGGTTTCTGTTAGGCTGCATGGAATTAGGATGATATTTGAAGTATTTTTAAGGAAAGTGAAGATTGCAGTTTGCCAGTATGCTTGCTGTACTGCAGGATGCTTTGGTTCCCAGGCTGGGGAACTTGAAATAACATGTTTTCTACTGCTGGATTTGAGGAGCTTTCCTGTGTGCTTTCTTACCAGTTTCAGAGCAGAGCAATAAGCATGCAGGTGCCAGAGCAACTCGTGATGAAGCACTAGTTGAGTGTAGCAGGCAGCCAGGCAGGGGATCAAAGATGTAGAGAAGACATCTTACTGCTCTCCTGCTCCCAGCTGCTTTGGGAATTTACCTCTGCTTCTTGCACTGAACTATCATTGCATGTAGTGGTGGGAGAACCCTTTTCACCCTTCCAGTGTCATGAGGAGGCCTTCAGAGACTGGCTTATTCCAGAGTAAAATGATGTGAAACCACGTAGTAGCACTAAATTTGTACGCTTCCCAGGGCCAGAAGTGGAGAGGCACATGCATGGTGGTAGGCACAGGTTCCAGGGTCTGGTATCATCTTGTGCTGCTGGGCCTAACAGAGGCATTTTTTAATCCCCCAGTCTCCCTGCCTCGGCTCGTGGACATGGACTGGAGGGTGGACATCAAGACGTCTTCAGACAGCATCGTGAGGATGGCAGTCCCTACCTGCCTGCTGCAGTTAAAGGTAATGGCAGTGGCTGTGAAGGACTGAAATAATGAAGTCCAACACCTGACTTGCCAGGGAAAACCAGCTCAGAGAGGTGTGAGGTGCTTGCCTCATGCCTGGTGGGCAGTCAGACTTTCTCAGAGATGATATATGAAATGCCACAGAGCCTGGGAATGATGTCTCTGATGAAAGCTCTCTTGCACAGAAGTTTTCTGTGCACGAGGAGGTGAGAAGTCACCATGTTTGTTCCTAGTCACCATTGTTTTCTAATGAAAAAAATAAGATAATTCCTGAAGCCATCATCCTTTAAGTCGAAGCACTCCATCAGCATGTTTAGCTGGCTTCGTTAGTTGGGAAATGACTTTAGATTACTAACAACTTCCTTCACTGGCACATCTATCATTAGGGGAGTATACCTAACTTACTGCTTGTGTTCTGCAGAGTTTTGCACCCCCACCGACCAATAAAAATCAGATGAGTGGGATTCAGAGGAGGAGTTAAAATCTAATTTCTGTGTGAGGGGTGGGGTTAAGTGTCCTATGTGGTATCTGCTGAGATGCTTTTGATACAGATGTGGCTTCCTGCTACAAGTATCTTCAAAATTTCCCAATACTCACAGCAGTAGATGCTCACTTGCACTCTGTCAATGGGAATGCACTTCACTAGTGAGGCACACAGCTTAGAAAATGTGCCGTGGTTCTTCAGGATGGAGCTGGATTCCAAATTCAAACCATTTTGTTTAATCTGTGTATTAAACACTGACTTTTGTGGTGGCCCTAGAAAAACAGATAAATGAATTTTTTGTGCAACTAACATCTGCCTTCCTATTTTAAGATTCAGGAAGATGCTGCCTTATGTGGAAATAATCCTGTTGTTTCTGCACTGACTGTGGAACTGAGCAAAGAAACCCTGGACACTATGCTAGAAGGTCTGGGAAGGATTCGGGACCAACTTTCTGCCGTTGCAAACAAATGAATGCTCAAGGGCATGGATTCCAGCAGCAGGGAAGGGAAGTATTCTCTACCTACAGCTGTCAGAAGTTGCAGCCTAGTGTAACATGTTATCTATTTCAGCAAAACAAAACTAAAGAGGTTTCTTTCTTGAATGAATGAGAAAGTTTTTGAAAAGCTAACACTCAAATATTCATTTGGTTGGATGCCAAAAAGTGCTTTCCTATTATGTTGTTGAACAAAAGCTGTTCACCGTTTCAGAAGAGGAATTCTGGCAAAATCACAAGGGTCATAACTGGAAACAGCAAATAGCTGCAGCCAATGAAGCAAGTTCTATCTCTGTCCTGAAATGAGAATCTAAAAAGTTCAAGCTGGGTAATGGGCTGCCTTCCAACATTAGAAAAGAAGGGTGCTTCTCTGGATGTCCTGAGGTGCCTGCTGGATGTAGCATTCTCTCCCTCTCAAGGAAGCACAGCCATGCTGCAGATTGTTGTTGCAGGATAATGCTTGGAAATAGGGCAATTATGCTACAACACATTCCCTTCTGACCAGCTCCATAGCACCATTTGCAAAATGACTGTTCTGAACATCTTTAGCAGGAACTGTTTTCCTCCTTCTGTTTGAAAAGGAAAAAAGGAGTTCAGGTAATTCATGTTTGGGGTTTTTTGGACTCTGGGCTTTGCCTTTGCTGCACAAAAACCATACTGGGAGAATAAAGAATTGAAGGCTGTTGTCTGTGCTGTCAGAAGCCCCTCTGTTCCTACATGCCTATACTTCTCCAGAGCGTTCTGTTGTTTGTGTAAATCTTCATTTAATTAAAGAATGAACTGCTAATTGATTTTGTGAATCCTTTTCAGTGTGGAGGAGATGTTGTCCTGGGTTACCTCAGCCTCTTTGTGATGGTGCCAAGTTTCTAGGCTAGTTTAATGGATGTTCATGTTTGTTGCTGAAGAAGGATCTTTTGTTTCCTATTCAAATTGATTCATGTTTTAAACTTCCTTCTCTTCATTATAATACAATTTCAGGGCACCTTTTTCCATGGGCACCACCTCTGTACAATATTAGAGGTGATGACCCTGACCTAGAAGTTTATAAAAATATGTGCATTGAGAATGTGGAGGAGTTAAATGCAGAAAATCAAAATTCAGATTCTTCTTTCTGGTGAGCTTCTATAGAAGTCTGAATCCAAAAGTCAGATTCTTCTTTCTGGTGAGCTTCTATAGAAGTCTGAATCCAAAAGTGTTTATGGCAAAATCCAATCTTTCCTACAACGCTGGGCTCTCCTTCAAGACACAAAACATTGTTTGTTGTGTTTGGAAACACAAAATCATTCCAGAAGGGTGCATAAACTGCAAGAACTTTGTTAATTAATTTTACACATCCCCCTAAGTGCAGGCTAGAGTATAAGTGTAAGTGAAGGTTGTGCCTTTAAAAGATAATGGTGAAATGCAGCTCATGCATCCAGATCAACTGTGTGACAAGTCCCTTGTCAGTGTCTACTTTGAGCAAAGATTATAATGCTTAATATGGTATCAAGGCAGACTGGTACATGTCATGTATAATAGGGACACCTGAATGGAGAAAATGGATATTTAAGAGTATGTTCTATAAGATTCAAGCTGTGAAAAACATCTCTAACAGTACTTCAGTTCAAGGAAGTTTTGTTGCCTTTGCAGCCTAGCCTTAAAAAAAAAAAAAATCAAATAATTTATATAGTACTGTTTTAGAAGGTGAGAATCACCGAGGAGGTAAATAATGCAGGATGAAGTACTGCAGTGTTAGAGGAGCTGAGGAAGTCAAAACAGTGGAAATCCTTGAGGTAAATACTGAAGTTATAGTCAAAATGTAGGGTCTAATGCAATGAAGAACTGATCGTTGTTCTCATGTAAAACAATTCCACAACTAGACTAGTTGTAAAGAAAAGAAAGACTTGAAACTGAAAAGGCTTTTCCAGTGGCAGAGTGGAGCTTTCTGTAGGTAGCTAAAAGTTGCTTGTGGAGTCATAATAAAAAGGAGTGTGCCCACTGGATCAGAGACATGCCAAACATCTGGTGATTTCAAGGGGTAGATTTCAAGTCATTCTGCAAGAAGACACTGGTATGTCTAGCCCAAGATTCAGGACGCTGTGAGAGCTTGCCTTCAAATCTTTGCCTAAATTGTTAGGTATTTTATTGTTGGCTCTAATCTCCTTAGCCAGAAGAGCTGAGACTGCTCAGAAAAAGGTATATAAAACAAGGGAGGCTGAGGAGGACTGTCATTACCCAGACAGCAGGAGAACTTCACATTAAAGTCCTTTTTATGGAGACTGCTACACAGAAAGAATAAATTGCCTGCTATTGCAGGCAGTCATATGTGATCTTTTTCATAAAATTATTGCTCTGTTAAAATGAGTTAGATTTTCGTCCTCCCTCCACATATTGCTGCTGTTTGGTAGGGCTAGCGTAAGAGATGATGTATTCATCTCTGTTACCAGTTTGTTACTGTGCCAACACTGTCCTCTTTTGCTTACTTCCATCTTGCCTTTCCATTTTCCCCTCGTATTTAGGAAGCAGTAAAATCCCTCTCCACTTTTGATGGCTAAGCCTTGTAAGCTCTGTATTCTGTGCCTTTCAGAATTGCTGTGGCCATTCTTCACTTAACAGTTTGCATCTCCCTTGAACGAGGTCATCACCACAAGTATTTCTGGAGAATTGACCAAGGACATTACTAAAGAATGAACTGTCATAGTATGTGCATCACCTGAATGAACTCCTGCCAGGAAACCATAAGCCTTCATTGTGAAGTGGAGCTTAAAAGCTCCATCCTCATTCCAGTATTTGAGAAATAGAAAATTCATTTTCTATATGTACACTTGATAATGGTGCTAATTCAGTTACTGTAAGCAAAACAGTGATAAATTTATTTGTAAAACACAGGTATGCAAGTTAAATTCAAATTGTAATTTCACAATCAGACATTGTGTTGAATATGTGTCAAAGTGTTGAAAAAGCATTAAAAACATTAAAGCCTACTTTGTATTATTCAAAACAATACAAACAATGCTTCCTTTTACTGCAAGAAAATGTGCATTTTAGGGTGTTCAGACTAAAAATGGTGTAGATGTGATTGAGAGCAAGAAAAGCTTAGAAAGAAAATGCCTTTAAGATTCCTAGCTTCTACTTCAATTACTGATCTTTAAACACTGGTTTAAAACAGTAGAATACTTTATAAGACTCAGGATGGTTTGGTAAAGGTATAATAATTACTCTATATTCAAAGTTTTGAGTTTAATATGTGAAATTTATATATTCAAACTCTTCCAAAGCTACCATCTGTACAAAAGTCTTGCTTTGTTTATAACTGAGGTCTTACTATTTCACTTCAAACAAGTTATTTTGTTACTAGTAATCCAGATTAGAATTGTTTTGACCTAAGTTAAAAATGTTAGTTTCTTTTTTTGGTATCTAATTTTCACTGGATATAATAAAGTTTCTTTAACAGTATAAATGGGACCACCTGCCCAGATCAGGATTGGAAAAGGCATTTTGGGATCAAGAGACCAATCTGGGATAGGTCTCTTGTTAAATGAACATCTCTCTTAAAAATCACAACAGTCCAGCTTAAACTCAGTTTTTAGTACCAGGAACAACATACCCAGTGGTGTAATTTCCTCAGCTGCTTTGTAACTGGCCTTATTCTGAGTCATAACAACCCCTACAAAAGTAGCAGTTTAATACATTCACCACTCTTTTTTTATACACCCTTAAAAGATTCATCTCAGTAAGCTCTAGAGTGGCACCACTTGAAGCTGAGGATCCCACCTCCCCAGAATTTTTCAGTTACACTCAAAAAGACGTAGGTATCCTTTAGAAGCCTCACTGTAAGGATCAGTGGCCAAACAGCCCTTGCCCTTTTAAGCACGTAAGAACCTGACTGATGCTGCTCAGTGCTTTATAAACCTCTTTTCTGGAGTTATTAGTGCCTATGGGTCTCGCCACTGACACTGCTGCTGCTGAAGTGCCTGTGAAATACATAACAAAAATACCAACACAGGGCACCCACCCTGTGCCACAATTCACTGGTGTATTTTACTATTGCAGGACGAAGGGGGACCATGGCAGGGTCAGAGCTGGCGCTGCAAGCTCACGACCTTCCTAAGCTTTCTGCAACATTGGCCTTTAAGAAAGAAAGAATCATGGAAAATCCCAAGCTGGAAGGGACCCACAAGGGTCATGGAGTCCCACTTCTGAGCCTGCACAGGACAGCTACAACAACCCCACCATGTGCCTGACATTGTTGTCCAAACACCCCTTCCACTCTGCCAGGCTGGTGCTGTGACCACTCCCCTAGGGAGCCTGTTCCAGTGCCCAAACACCCTGGGGAAAGAACCTTTCCCGAATAATCAGCCCAAACCTCAACAGAGAGCAAGAAAATGAGCCCAGATTTGCAGTCCTCCTGGTTCGCTAAAACACTCAAGCCTAAATGTCACTGTCTTTGGGAGAATTTGACATAACGTAACCACTTAGGTGAGTATTTCCAGCCTGCTAAACTGGGACGGCCTGGCTCGGCTGGGCTCGGCCCTGCCCCGCTAGTCCTTGGCCAGTTCGGCCCGGCTGGGCTCGGAAAAGCCCCTGGCCGTGTCTCACCGACAAGCTGGGCACGGGCGGATGAAAGGAGAGGGAGAACGAAACGATGCCACAACAAAAGAAACATTCCTGAAAGCGTAAATTCTCTTTCCCCAGGAGATGGCGAGCTCGGTCTCCCGTTTCTCTTCCCTCCTCAGTTTCTCGGCAGGACACAGCAGTCTGGGCTGTCCTCAAAGAATCTGGGAGCAAATCCATGACTGCCAGAGCCGAAAGAGCACCAAACCAGAAGGGGGATATTATTCACTGCTCAGCAAAAGCTCTCCCGACTGCTCCCATAGCTGCGGGTTGAGGCAGCTGAGCACATTTTAGGGGAAGCTGGCAGAGATGGAAGAAGCAGACGGTTCTCTGCACTGTGCCAGTCATTTTAAACACAGAGAAGAAGGAACTCTCCCTTCTTTGTGCCAGGTTAGATGCATAGTTCTCCAGGGAGAGCTTTGGCACCCACAAGGGAAAGAACAATGTTGTATTTAAAGGGATGCTGACAACTTCGAATGTTTCCAAACTGGCCTCTCACAGACAATGCAAGTTTTGCCCAGATTTATCTTTAAATAGTGGTGAGCAGGACACTGTAAAAATCACATCTAGAGAAGGAAGTAAGATGGAAGGGGGGGGGGGGGGGCAGGAAGAGTTCCTTCTTTCCCAAGCATGTTAGAAACCAATTTAAAACAGTGCACAAAGCACAATGGCATCCTGTGCAATGTATATACAAATTCTCTTGTTGCATTCCCACTCACTTTTGCTGCTGCTGTTAATACAAGGCCTGGGATGAAAGCATTCCCTCCCCTCGCTGACCTTCCTGCACCCCCTCCTCCCCGGAGGCATCATCCTGCCAGTCTGGGAGGGGAAGTGCTAAGGCACACTAGCAACACTGACACACCACACAGGGCTGTCAAATATGCAGAGTAAACACACAGAGCAGAGGCAGTGAAATAGCACCCTGCTTTCATCCTCACTCTCTTCTAGTCACTGTTCTTGTAAAGGCTGCTTTGGAACAATAGTAGGTACGGCTTTTTTTCCCCCCCCCCTAAGGAAGACACAATTTGTCAAGTTGACAGCATCCCTTTATGCTGATGAGATAGTGAGGGTTGAGTGCCAACTAGCAGCAGAAATATAATAGCATCCATCAGAGCTGTTAGCTAGAGTTGGCCAGTGCTTTTGTTTGTAATTTAGAGGGCTATAACTCAGCTTTGCAAATAAGATGCAGAAGGAACTCTGCACTGAAAATCTGGACAGTGCAGTGGGCCCTTAGTTTCTTGCAAAAAAAAAAAATCAAGTTTGCTTTAACATTCTGCACTGTGCTGAAAAGAAGTGATAAGAAACCTGGATGAGATGACTGCAGTGTACCAATGCCTTTGCACTGATAGGGATAACTGGAAATGCTGACTTCTTTACAACTGTATCAGTGACTGTAGGTCCAGGGTGTCAAACACACTGTCTGTATCAGTAAGTCTTGAGGCAAATGGCATCTTCACTTCCAAACAAATCACTGTACAGGCCAGCAAGGCTCCCTACCTTGTATCTCTACTCCACACAGTGGCAGGCCTCAACCTACATAAAGCTCACTGAAGATTTATGACCAGAATCAGTAAGTTACCCACTGTCTGAAGTATTCTGGTTCCCCAGTGCTTGCTAGCCTTTAGGCATTGGGGCCTCATTCCCAAGCCCATTTCTGCATTTATCTTACTTTTATGCCTACACAGAGACATGAGCCCTACTTTTGAACATTATTTTTTTTCAGTCCACTAGTGTCAGCCAGTATTATTCCATGCCCTATTAAGCCAGAATGGTAGAAAGTCCAGAAAGTTTGAACTGGATCTCAACAGACAGCTGATATGCTTTTGTGTCTGATGACAAATAAATAATCAGAAGACCAGAGTGAAATCAAAGTAGCACAAAAGCACGTCTTTAGTGCACTGCATAACTGAAAGTCAAGAGAACTGCATTTAGAAACTACTTTTTTTTCCTCTCTGAAAAGAACAGCATGAAAGTGTGCTTGGCCATCTGTGTCTCAGGATGTTTTCCTTTTCTTGGGCACAGATGGTAAACTTCAAACATCACTATCACTCCCATCTACCGCATAAGCCCTGTACGCAATCTTATTTACAATTTCTAGCCATTGCTTGACAGTGACCTCTTTTTTCCCTTTGGTGCTGTCTTGGAAGTTCTGGCTCATATAAGGGCACTGAAATAGACACATTCAAAGCTCCCTTGAGGGTGTGGTAACATACTTCTCAATAAAGCAAAGACCCTTTAAACAAAAGGAAAGCTGGCCACATTTTCACCTTGTCCTTAGGCAATTAAAATATAAAAAAACCCCTTTCCTATGCTTTCAAAACAATAAAATAAAACAGCTAAGCAAGAAATCTAGTCAAGGTGAACCTTCATTCCATCTTCTGGTCTGCACAGCACCTCTCCAGACTGCACATTCTCTGAGGCAGAGACCCTCTCTTCACAGCCCTGTACAGGAGACTGACTGCCACCAGTACTCCCATCAGTAACACCAAGGAGCCTGTCCCCTGGTGTTCATGCATCACTAAAATACGGTAGTTATTTCAGGATCAGATTTCCAAGTGCCTGACAAAAAGATAAGCAGCGGTCTCATCTTTTCCTAGATAAATGAGGCTGATCTATGCAGTTTAATGGGTGGATTGTGTCACCACCGACGGCTCACAGAGAAATGGTCCAATTTTCAGAGGTGTGGAATACTTACTTTGGAACTTCAGATACTTCTGATATACTTCTGATAACCCTCCCTCTGAGCCCATCTAACCTGCAGTATCAGAAGGGATCTCTGTACAATTTCCCCCAAGAGAAGTGATTGTTGTGGCATTTTTGGTTAAAATTTCTTCCTCCTCTACAACTCCATTTTCTTATATCGTTCTTTATCACACACATTGTCATTCTCCACTCCAGAGCAGACTACACTCGGGCAGTGAAAGAAGACCATCCTATTTCAAAAATTCAATAGTAAATGAAAAGCACCAAAACTAAAAAACAAAATAAATTGCACAGACTGTCCTTTGTTGAAATGGTGAAGAGAGCTATGAAGCCTTCTAGTAACTGAAAATGAACTTGACTTTCAGGTGATGAAATTCAACTAATTAGTATTTCTCTAGGGAGGGGGGAAAATCTTTGGGGACGACCACTGCATACAAAATCAACATTCTGGTCATTAATGATATTTATTCTTAAGTAAAGACAGCTTACTCACATTAGCAGGGTTCTGGGGAAGGAGTACCCTCTAGCATAGGGCTGTTCTAACAGCAGGCACTGGTGCAACTCTGGACCACAGCCTGGTTTTGCTGAGAGCTCTGCATGCCCTACAAGAAATCGAACTTTTCACAGCTCCTTGGCTGCAGAAACAAGCAGAGCCCAGGAGCAGCTGCAGTTCTCCAGGCTCAACAGCATGACCAACCCTGGGTAGTGAGACTGAGTTTGGCTTTTACAGCAGACCTGGAGGCCTTGATGTCACCTCTGGGACCCCAGTAAAACTTGAACAGGCAGCCTGGGTGGGAGTGAGAGTGGGGCCTGGAAACGCAGATTTCTGAGCGGAGTGCTTGTCTCTGCAGTGACTCTGAGCACCTCGCTCTACCTCTGACTTCTGCCCAGCAGGTAAAAAGCTATGTTACACCTGTTTTGGGGGTGATAGAATAATTAACTGATCCACTTGGTATTAAGCCTCTTGCAGTGTGCAGGTAAAGGAACCTACAAGTGTACTGAGCCTTTTGCCAAGACAAAGACGTCAATACTGGAGTACTGTGTTCCCAACGACAGTGAAGGCTGAAATGATTTTCTGCTGCCTTCAAAGCAAAGAGTGTTTTGCAGAATTTCTCTCTCTCTCTCAAGTTCCTCAGGAGCACAGTACCACACAGCTTTGAAAATACAACGGGGTTCAACTGCTGGACCTAAATCACTATCACAATTCTCTTCAAAGGAATCGCATCCTGCTGGGCTTTACAGCTGATTGCAACTCTTCACCTCTCCCTGACCCACTTTAACAGTGTGTCCTTCTACCTCATTCAAATGAAAGGCTTCAGAAGGAAACTGGGAATAAAGGCCACAGTGAAAGACCAGCCCATCTATTTGTTTAGGAAGAACCCCCTTTGCTTTGTCTCAATTCCAGACCTTCCATGTAAATCTGCAACTATCCAGAGGATTTCCTTGGATACCCCCCCCTTCCTTTCTCCATCTCTCCAGTAGCATCTTATCCCCTAGCCTTGTCTCTCCTTTCATGCAGCTGTGACTGGGCAGATGAATGGGCACAGGAAATAAATTCCATGTATTTGAAGTCCCCGCTGTATGAAGCACGTGTGCATGCAGAGTGAGGAAGGGATTATGGCACTTCTGAATGAACCAAGCCTGGATGATTCTGATCGATTCACTGACATTCATTTCATTTTCACAGCTAAGGTCCCTTTTGCCTAGGGTGTTTTGGTTTTTTTTTTTTGTTTTAAATGCTGGTTTCCAGGCATTTACTGTAAGATATGGTACAGAATAAATATGCCCTGGGAGGCAGTACAGCCTCAGCAGGCCTTTAGGAGGTCTGCAGAGCTTGCAGATACCAGGGATGTCTCATGGGGGGAGTGATGACGTACTGCTCAAATAAACCTGAGATGAAGCAGATGGAGGGAACAGTGAAGGGGCCTTCAGCCATCCTAAGTGAAATAGAAATAGGGATTTATTGTTTTTTCTGAAATCAAGCAGGGACTTCATCATTGGTATTTATTGCCTTATTAACTCACTTTTATTATAGTGTTCATGACATTTGGACATTCCACACCTGACAGAGAAATGCCTGCAAAGAGCTAGTTATATTCAGGCATTGTCCTTTATTTGGGCTGGCCTACAAAGAACTTCATAGGTCTGTTAGTTTCCCCTTGAGACCTATTCTATGTCGACTTACACAGAAAATGTCACAAGCTGTTTCATAATTATAAACCAGCCCCTTAACCAGTGTTTCTGCCTCTCTTCCTCCTCTCACACCACTCAGGAGCCCTCCACCAGGAGTCCTCTGAATGCATCACCAAAAAGATCACTTGTCCCCAGAGTCTCTGTCACTGTGTACTGCCTTTGCGTGACCACTCAGTCCTGAAAACAAAAGCAAACCCAAGCCAGCTCCACAGATTCTCCCTCCTTACCCCCAGCTGTTTTTCATGCCGTGGTAGCACCTTCCTGTGCAGGCTGCAGCACAGTCTGGAGGGCAGCTCTGCTGTGAGGACACAGGACTGGCCTGCCTGGTGTTAATTAATCTGTGACATGACTGCAGGCAGCACAGGGCTCTGTATCCAGGCAGGTGCTGTTAGGAAGGCAACGACAGCATCAATACTGCTCCAGTGACTACAGCTTCCCTTTTTATTTGGTGCTAGGTGCATTACAGGGGAAAAAAAGAAAGGAAAGTGAGAGAGACGGATGCAGGGAGGGGAAGGATCAATGGTGCTCTGCTCTCTGCGAGCAACCAGACTGAAAATGTTCCCCAGTCAGCCTAGTGATGAGAAATGGCAGGCTGAGGGTGACCCACACCATGGTCCTGTTTGAACACACATGACCTGACTGCTAACTAACCTAACTCCAGTTAGACTTAGCAAAGCCTTTGATTTAGAAGAAAAATACCTATATTCAGCTGAAAAAACAATTTGTGTTAAAAATATATCCACTAATTCTGGCCCGAAAGGCCAGATCCCCAAGCCATGCCATGTTTGGAGTATGTAGTGAATGCACCTGGTCCTGCTGATTCCAGTGCTGAGTTCAGTCAGCTGTTCAGTGAGCCAGACCCAGTACAGCAGCAGGGAGCCAGGCAGCCACTCGGAAGGGAGATTTAAGAATAGACAGTGCTCTGAGCAGACAATTGTCAGCCAGTATTTGGAATTTAGCAGTCAGCAAGCAGAAAGCCTTCAAATAAGAGAATTAACTGCTGCTTAAGGACTTTGTGCTCTAGCTGCTAGCTGACAACCAAATTTGTGCTGAATCTGATGCAGCAAACTTTAATCCTGCTGCGTTATCAATATTGTGTATTTCCAAGTTTAAGCACTCCCAGTAGATAAAATGCCCTTGAATACTCACTGTCTCTTTAATTCCCAACACTTTATTTGAAAACATAATCCTAAATATCTCATTAACCAATGGCCACAACACCCTTCATCCACTCCAGGATCCTTTTCTATTTGATATCTACCACATTATCACAATCCACTGAAGCAGGCCCACAAGTGCTGTTAAGAGACTCTGTGCAACACTGCTGAAGTCAGATGACAGATCGCCCTAAAACTACATATCCTGACATTCAAGGAGACAACTAAAGTAGAAATACTTCAGGAAAAGCAGTCTTCCAGAAGGGAAGAAAGATGACAAGGTACAGTAAAGACATTGTCACATGCCTTCGCCTGATCACAAACTCAAACTGGTTGTAAATGAATCCCCAGAGAGTAATTGCATTTTATGGTTTTAAGCTCATGCGAATCTCAGGGTTCAGCCACACACTCAGCCCACCAGCTTTCAATGTTATTGCCCATCAGCTGAGCAGTGCTAACTCACTGTGCCTTCTGCTCCCAGTGCCTGAGAGCGCACACTGGGAGCTGCACTGACCTAAACTGCAGCCTAGGCAGGTCAGCACCCTTTGCCTAGGACAGGCCAGGCTGGAAATGCCAAGGCCGTACTGTATCCCCTTCCGAATGGATGGGACTAATCTGTCTCACCCTGTGCTTCAAATGTGGTTTAAGGGTTTAAACGTGTTTTTCAGCGTAGGAAGAAAGCCTAAAACCATGAGATATGCCATGAGATAAGTAGTGAAGGGCTTTCCATCAAATATGCTGAGAGATTATGTGGTGAAGGGATTATGTTGGCATGACAGTGGGCATGATGGCCTGCTGATTGATGGGTTATCGGGTGGGAGGACCCTTATCTCTGGAACTGGTGGAAGAGGGAGTGGCACACTAACACATCAGGGTTCTGTTCTACCCGTGCACAAACCCCAGACTGGGTAATTGCTCTCTTTGTAACTCTTCATATCCCTCTTTTACACATAAGATGGCTGCCTCCCCCTCCCATTTATGATGGCAATAACAAGGTATTTCACTTCCACTTCTGTCAAAAGTATAAATGGGCATTTGAAATCCTCAGTGGCAGAGGATGACAATACAAACTCACCTCGCAGACATCAACTTGCTCCTCTCTCCTCCCCAAATCAGGGAGCCTCTTTGACAAGATTTTGTCTCTGACTGCTTTGCAGTATACCCAGGAACACTTGTACATAGCGCTATCCATTTATATTTTGTAGGTCTGGTGAATTCATCTCCATCAATCTTACAGTAACCCATAACCTGCTGCTCCAATAAACTGCACTATTTGTGCTTCTGTGATAGCGAATGTGACCAGACTTACAGTGTGACCCACAGGATTTGTGCAAACGGGATCTTACTGAACATGACCAGATTTACCAGAAATTAAGCCCAGCCACACCCAGCCCCTCTGATCCCTGAGGACCAGCTGGAAAGCAGGGGGGGTAATTTTCTGCCAGATTCCTATACTCCTAACACAACAGCTAGAAGAGGATTCACAGGAGATGGACCCACTCAAGCATCCATTCACTTGTTTTGGAAGTTTTCTGAACACAAGCCCTGAACTTACCTTTGCAACCCATGTCTGCTACAATGGCCAGCTTGGCTCAGAGCTCTGCAGTGCTCAAGAGAAGAAGAAAGAGAGTATAATTCTGCTCAAGAGAAGAAGAAATGGAGTGTAATTCTGCAGTATGAGCCACCCTGTTTTAACTGAGTCTCCCTGGGCAATCTCTTCAGTGATGAGTCAGAGATGTGCCTCACATGCCAGCACTTCCTCTTGCACACTCTGTCCCACTCTGAAGATTTGCAGCTCTGTGAGCCTCATCCACAGCTCTTGTCTTGCAGACAGGCAGCAGGCTGGAATGATAATTGGGGATCATAACCTCAGTGAGCAGATCCGCAGGTCCCCATGGCTTTCGTCTCTGGCTGTTGTGCCTCCAGCATTATCAGGAGTCAGAGAAAATCAGATGTGATGGCATCAGCATTTAGGGCAGGGAACACAGAAGAGTTTTTAGGAAACTGGAATAGGAAGGTTGGTGTTTGGTATTTAGATAATGAGGCTACCAATTTCAAGATAAACTCTCATGGGTTGCTAAAGGCCTCTTATTAATTCCAACTCTCCTCTTTTTCTCATCAGCCTATTTTCCCATCTGCTCCTTCACCCAAATGTGGTGCAGTACACATTGCTCAGGAACCCCGATGGGGAGGCTGGGGAAGGGAGGTCAGTCCCCTTATGCAAGTCCTGCTGGCAGGGACAGCATCCAGACTGAGCAGCACAGGGGGCCTCGTTGTAATAAAGTGTTTGAAACAACTACTTCCAGCTTTGTGTATAAATGAATTACATGTTACTGAGCAACATCATGCTCAGCCATGATCTTGGATTCACAGCTGCAGAAAGTAAGACTGACCACAGCCAACATCAGCAAGGAAGCAGAAGACTCACACCTGCTTAGGGCACGATCAGCAGGATGGGCTGATGCCGGAGTTTTCAGCTCTGCCTGCAGGAGTTCCCACCAGTCAGATGGATAAATTGGATCTGATAGTCCAAACAGCATGTCTGTCCCTCCTCTGAATTACTCAGTTGTAAGTACTTGACAGTGAAAGGGTTAACTGGGAGAGAGTCCCTCAATACCTATGTGATGGATACATCAAGTGACCCCTCTGGTCAAACGTGTTCAGTCAGACCAGAGCCTACTTCCTCATTAGCAACAATAAATTCAAAGCAGATGGAAAAACTGCTCTATTCTCTGATCCAGCTTTCAAAGCCCTTTGATTTCAGAATCCCTTGGCTGCTCTTTGACTTTTCTTGCCTATCAAGTTCCCTGGCAAGATTGATAGGAGGAGGATATCAGTGCAAATTCTGGTTCTGGTCATCTCCCCTGTCAAATTTCCCACATCTGACCATGTTAATTGCTTCTCTCTCCTCCTCTGGTGTAAAGGCCGTTTGATTTTTTCCCTATCCCTTCTCCATCAGCAGGTTATTACAACACTTTGAAAGGGTCAGTGGTTAACTCTTTACTACAGCTGCATTACTTCTCCCATGCGCTGTTCCCTGCATCTCACCATGTCAGGCTGGGAACTGCCCAAAGGAAATGTTTCTTTAGAGACCATGCTCTGTTTTTATCCACACCACTGGCTGAAGCCCATGAAATAAGTGGACATCCGGAAAGGTCAGCGAGACAGCAACCTAAGTACTGATGTCTGGAGAAGACTCCACAGCAAGTGTAGCACCAGGACAGGGTCGGTGACTAAGCAGTGCTCAGAGCCATACCACAGCTCACATGGACTCTGGTGGGCAGGTGCTGCAGAGTTAACCTGGGCAGAAGGCACTTGCAGGACTCTGAGGACTCACCCTCAGCTGGCACAAGACATTTCCTGCAGCCCGTGCCTTGCTGCCTTTTTCACAAAGGTATTTTTTTCAGTCCCCAGCCTGGATGTGAATTTTCAACCAGCTGCTTCTCATGCCACCCAGGTGGGATGAAGGGACTCTCTCTCCCTTTCCTGCAGCTGCTGAAGTCTTCTCTCAGCTCCTGAGGCTGCTTGAGAGGGCCCTGTGAAATGAACAGGACTTGAATTCCTCAAGGTCACCTTGGGGAGAAATCCTGACCTTGCCATCCTTCTGGAGGATCAGAACCACCTGCCTTCCCCCTGCCCCTTGCCAGAGCCTCAGTTTAGCTGCTGCCATCCTGCTCCATCTATCCCACCCTGCCTCCTGCCCTACTAAAATCCCCTGAGCAATTACTGCCCGTAAGAAAGGACCCATTTCCACAGGCAGAAACAAGAGGGAGCCCCAGTGGTAGGGTCTTCTCTCCTTCCCTCCCTGCCCTCAAAGCTCACTTGGCCAAGGCAACACAGACTGATGAGGCCTGGCAGACACCCCAGCCACCATCCCAGTCCCACGGCAGAGGGAGACCAGCTCTGCCAGCCGAGCCAGCTGCTGTACTCCAATTCAGCACTGCTACCATTGATAACCAAACTCCTGTTTCCCCATGGGTCTGTGATCTTGGCCACAGAGGTTTGTGGTCCCTATTCCCCACTCTCCCCTGGGCACTGCAGATGCTGTGCCTCACCTGCAATCAAGCTCAGAGGTATGACACCAGAGGCCACAAAGAAACACTCCTGACAACTGGGCAGGTCACAGCCATCCTGGAGACATCCTGTCAGGCCCTGGCTCTTCAGGAAGACCACAGAAAAGTTTGTCTAAGCAAGGCAAATTGAAATGAGGTTTAAAAGTAGTGGCATTGCACAGAAACCTCTAGGAAAGTATAAGTAATAAATCCAACCTCAAATCACATTAGTCTGAGGTCTTGACCTTGGCTGCTGGCCCAAGAGTTTTCCAAAGTACAGCAAAATTCACTTTTCAACATCACTGGGATGACTCCCTACTCCTTGCCGAAACACAGCAACACACAGAGCTAGAAACAGTGAATGGCTGGTGGGATGCCTTGGCCATCAGGGCGTGTGGAACAGTGAACACAGGGAAAGCTGAGACATCTCCTTTGCTAAAAGCAGCTGTCTAGGCACTGTCAGCAGGACTGAGCTTATGATGCCCAGAGCAGCAAAAAGCTGATTCCATGTAATGCAAAACAACCACATGATGATCAGGTTTTTGACTAGGCACTCAGTTATGGCCAGTGTTTGATAATCCATCTTTTGTCCTCAAAACCAGTGTGGGCAATGTATGTTTTTACACATCCTGTAGTAACACTGAGCCGTGGCAATGGCATATTGAACATGCATGAAGTGCTACATTTTGGAATACATAATGCACTTCTAAATCCCTCAGATGCTTTCAAAGATCTCTCCATCATCATGCCTTTAAGCTGAAGCCAGTGCACACAATTAAGATGTTGAAAGAGCAAGCCAGGATCCAGGGGTCCTGTCCTGACTCACACAGCAAGCCTTGTGCTCAGGCAGTTTCACCTCTCCCTGCTGGTGAGGTACACCAGGGTGAAAGCAGGATCATAATTTGCTCCTAGCTTTCACACTGAAGCTGAAAAGCTTTAGTTCTCTGTAAGAGACTGTATAATAGCCTGCACAAGGATTTTGAGGCAGGACTGACTGAAGGATGTTTCAATTTCTCTTCAGAGAAACAGGAGTGGGCGCACGCACGCAGAACTGATGTGCGTCTGCATGAGAGGAATCTGCTCCTGCTTAAGTTGCATATTTATTATTCACTAAACCTAGTAAAAGGCACAAAGTGACACTAAAGTTTGTCTCTGAGACTGAGCAGCTGCCACAGTTGTTCTGGAGTAGCAGCAAGCCAGGCCATCAGGGTACCCATGCCTCCTACTTGTTTCTGCTGTGGGAGATGAGATCATAGCAATTTTAGTGATCAGACAGAAGGAAGCAGGAGGGAACCAGAGAACTCGCCATACAGCAAGGGAAGGTGCAAGATGATGCTCAAAGACTGCAAAACCGTTGTTTGATGATTATGGAGAGATTGAAGACTGTTTTCCCTTCCTCCTCCTTTCAGAGTGCAATTGTAGGTGCAGTAGAAACAAGGAAGCATTTTGTTCACAGCAAAAAACCCAAAAAAACACCAAGAAAACAAAATTGATTTCTACTTCAGCAAGTTGGAAGAGAGAAACTTTTGGCTGTGTGTTAATGAGGCTGCTGTGGAGACTTCAGTCAACACAAGAGCACAATTAATTTTTACTGGAAGTATCAAAACATCAGACACTGAAATATCAAAGCTTTGGAGCATTATATTGATTTACTTGTCACCTCCTTGTAGTCAGTGCAAATGAGGTAGGGGTTACTCTGTAGTTAAGTGTAGCTCATTCTTTTCCTCCCAGCTTTGGTAGCTGGGCCCAAAAGAAGGTGTCACCTTCCCTCTTCCCACCCTAAGGGACTTCATCTTAGTTTAAATGAATTACTTCCAACTTCCCTAAGTGTTCAACACCTAGGGAACTGCTTCCAGTGCCAGGGCAGGGGCCAACAAAGCCAGCTGCAATGAACTAGGACAGGCAAAACAGGTGTAAAGGGGAGACACTACATTGCTTCAGCAGCAGAAGCCTTTGGGAAGAGCAGCAATAAAATCAGTTTAGGGTTTTTCCTCAGCCTGCAGTCCCGGGGCAGATTTCACTACCTATTTTTACTTTGAACTTGAAATAAGTAAATTGTTTGGTTTTGTCATCCTCTCTCCTCACTTATAAAGCCTAAGTCATAGTGTTTCCAAAGCAGTCAGCAATTCCCAGAAAGTACCACTGAGAGGCCAGCGAGCAGCCTCAGCCAATGCTGTCATGAAGCACAAGGAGTCCAGACACAGGGCAGAGGGAGCAGAAAGAGGGGACTGATGAAGCAACCAGCCCAAGGGCCATCGTCCCCAGTCCCTCCCCTGACTGAGGGATGCTCAGCTTGCCATGATACAGTTTAATATTCAGAAGGTCACAGTTTCAACTTTTGCCTCAGGCCTTCCAGACTCCTTGGCACAGCATTTCAAATTGCATTAGTTTGGGAGAGAGGGAATCAAAAAAAGTTATAGTTTTCTCCCAGGCACTGCTTAAAATAGAAAGCAAACAAATGTCATTGCTAACATGCACAGCCCTGCAGACAGCAGTGAGATGCACAGACACAGACAGATGCATGCAACTGGCCTCTGTGCTTGATCAAGACTACAATTCTTTAACTATCCGCCCAACATTTTCTGCATAGAAAACGTTTTTTTAATATCGGATTATGGATAATTAAACAGCTTTCCATTCTCCTGCTGGGCCATTTGGTGAACTATATGACTACTACGGTGGTTTGCTCTCAGTTTTCCACCACTTTCTTTTCCACAGTCTCCTGTGTAATTTGTTCTGTCTGTTTCAAAGCACATCTTTATGATGTCCTTTTACTCTATTCAGATCACCATCTGTTTGTTTCATTAGCAGTCTTACTTGGGGGTTGGGGTGTGTTGAGGAGGTCATTCAACATTTCAAAATTAAAAGCTTGGAACTAATATTCTTCAACTAGAAAATGATAAAGTGCTGCTCTTTGGCATTTTCCAGAAGCTTGTCTAAAAGCAACCCAGTGCCAATTTCTTGATACCTTCCCCTTTTCTTTTACCTTAACTGAGAATCATTGCTTTGCTTGCAGACTAAAGACTAAATGCTTCGCACAGTTCAAGGAGAGGTTGCTAAATAATCAGGCTAATACTCCACAGGTCCACTTATTTATCTGAGCACACAGCTCTCGGCAAAGAAATGTGATGTTACTGGGCACAATCCCAGTACCCCCAGAGCCACCAGCTCCTTCTACCCTGCTTTCAGCAGGGTCAAATCCAACCGAGAGTGCTCTAGGCCTGCAGTCCATGGGCCAGCACCACATTTGATTAACGAGAGGGCTGCCACACAGCTTATCTAGAAAAATGCACAACGCCGAAACATAAGCAGGCATGAAGAGGGAAGCGTTTGTCACCCACAGTGCCAGTGTCACACGAGAGACAAAGCATCATTTGTCATGTCTCTACCAGAGAATGCAAGCTTGTTGGGACATGATGGCAACTCATTGATCTTGGAAAAAAATCTGAGTAATTTCTTGCTGAACCAGAGGGGGTGCAACAAATTCAGCTTCATGTCTTCATGCCTGCCTTGTTCTGCAGCACAGGATGAAAAACAAGCCCTTCCAGAGAATGAAAAGGAGGCTATTGCATTGCATTTGATTATACTGCCTTGTGTTTGATTTTTGGGTGATGCAGGTAGGCTGCAGGGGGAAAAAGAAGATCAGGCAGACAAGAAATATGAAGGGTCGCACAGTGATTTGTTTATTCACTGAGTCATTAACTCAGCAGTAATGATCTGAGATGTTTTATTGGTTTAGAACCCTGCTTTGAAAGGTTCTTCCTTAAGTTGTGACTCCCAGACTCACCAGACTACAGCTGAAGCTATTAATTTCCCACTGGAAAAAACAAGACACTTGAAAAACACAAACACATCATAACTAATGCACTGCTCATCTGTCTGAATACAGTCCTGCTTACAGAGAAGCACACTAACCCTTGCATTGGCTGCTGGCTGAAAATATGCAGCAAATATGGCTGCATTAGGAGGAGTGGTGCCTCAGATGCCAGGCATGTCTCGAGTTACCAATCCATCACCAGTGTGCTGCTAGGGAGAGGCTTTCTCTTAGCCACTTCAGAAGAGGGATTCTTAGTTGCTTCTTTAGGGCTGCCTAAAGACAGTGAGCAGAGACCCAAGCAGCTGGTCACGCCACAAGAGTGCAGCCAGACCTGCTCCATGCCAACAAGCCTTGGGACAAAATTATCAGGAATAGTTTCAGCAACAGTGCAGCCAGCAGGACTAGGGCAGGGATTGTCCCCCTGTACTGGTGAGGCCAAACCTCGAGTGCTGTGTCCAGTTTTGGGCCCCTCACTGCAACAAAAACATTGGGGTGCTGGAGCGTGTCCAGAGAAGGGCAACAGAGCACAAGGACACAGGGTCTGGAGCACCCAGAGAAGGGTCTGGAGCACAAGTCCTGTGAGGAGCAGCTGAGGGAGCTGGGGATGTTTAGCCTGGAGAAAAGGAGGGTCAAGGGAGACATTATCCCTCTCTACACCTGCCTGAAAGGAGGCTGTATCTGCAGCTCGGAGTTGGCCTCTTCTCCCAGCTAACAAGTGACAGGATGAGAGGAAATGGCCTCAAGTTGTGCCAGGGGGTTTAGATTGGATACTAGACAAATGTTGGGCTGTGAAAATATCCCATGAAAGTTCAGAGGTTACTTTAGTTCCTGGAATTACATTCCAGCAGCAGGGCACTGTAAAGCAGTCATGTAAGCTGAAGAGAAAGCAAGGGCAGAAGGCAGTCTTCAGATGGAGCATGCACCGGAGCATCAGACCTTCAGCAAAGGGACATGTAATACCAAGCTGACAGAAGAGATCTAACCACAGGCACAAATAAAATCCAGAATTCTTCAGGGCTTCTTAATAAACTCTCAGACTGAACAGAGATAAGGGCAGACAGATCCTCTGGCATTTTCCTAACAGTTGATAGTGGTGAGGGAAAGCCTCCCCATAGCCTCAGGGATTCTTCATAGGTGACTGACGGTGTGAAGTCAGACACTTGCCAAAGAGTACAGCACAAGCCTGTTTCCAGATGACAGTTCATGTTCTTATCCCCACTTCCCCTTCATTTCTTCCCCTTTGCCTTCAGACCTGTCACAGTCCATTTGGTAAAAATGATCTGTGCTGCTTCCTTTTAAGGAGCTACTTGGATCCCATAATGTGGTTTAAGGGCTTCCAGACAGACTTGATCCTGGGGCTGCCACAGAGGTTCAGCTACCATCCTCAGTCACTGTAAGAGGGCTGAAGTCCCAAAGCCCCTGTCCTGAGCATATCTAGCAATCCAAGGTCTCCCCTCACACTGATCCTGGAACCACTGGCTACAGGTGATTGCAGAATGCCAGATCAGACCGCATCCACTGAAATAAATGCCTGTTCCTGCAAAGGAATGTGAAACCCTCGGGTGTGCCTGTGCAGGCATGTCCTGTGCACTGAGGGGTAATGAGCAGCCCCTGGAGCTGCTGGGGCTACCAGCCCACCGTGCAGCAGGATTAACCTCTGCTTACAATGGAGTCATAAGGCTCATTACCCAGCAGCTGGAGGGAGGCTCGCCCTGACACAGTGGGATTTCACCACACACCCCCAGGGAAAAAAACAAGAGCAGGGGCTGCCCTGATGGGATTAGCAGGCAGCAATGCTATTAGCACTCCAACTCCCTGTCTGCCTTTTCCTCCCCAGCCACGGCCTCATCCTCTTAGGGTTTTGCATTTGGTCCTGTCTTGGTGTCACACCACACCTTGCCCTTACAGCCCAGAGCAGCTCAAAGCCCATCTCGCTGAGCACAGCAAGTGCTTCCCTACGCTGCACCTGGCCTGTGCTGGGAACGGCTCCTCTGCTTACTTCATCAGATTTACACAAAACATGCTATCAGCACATTGGCAGGCTCTTAATATCTTTGCTGGCGGGATTTAATGGCCTCAGGTCTTCTAAGGCATTTCATTCATCTGGTGACTGTCAGGCTGCAAGAGCACCAGGGTGCTCTCCCCCCACATCCCCTTCCTCAAAGCAGAGATAAGAGCGCAGCTATTTTAAAAGCAGGAGGTGAGATGAAAGCACTCACTTTAGTTAGGACGCTGCTGCCATTCCATAATTAACTTCACCTAAATTTTCAAAGGAAGAAGAAAAGAAGCCATCCAAAAACCATTTTGAATCACTCTCTCGCCCACGTTAGCCATCTCGTTCTTGATATCAATACCAAGAAAAGAAAGTGGGGACTTACTTTATTTTTTAAATAACATTACCCTTCAAAGCACTATCTTGAGCTAATTTTTCAAATGCCAGCATGAAAGGCAGACAGGTCACAATCTTCTCTCTGTAGCTCCTTGTATCACTTTGGGCTACCTATAAACTCAGGGTCAAAATGACATTTCTCCCTCCCACCTCCTCCCCCTCCTTTCCCCAGTTCCATAAAGCAGAAAATGTTGGTGCCAACCACCTGATGAAGTGTTCCTTCAGGGCCTGTAGTAACTTGTGGCCCTCTCCTCCACACACTGTAATTCCAGTGGGCATTTCTAAACCAGCATTATTTACAGCAACCCATTTCCAGTACACCCCCCCAGATCCCTTCTGGGAGACATTCACAATCCACACATTTGTTAAGCTGCAACCTTCCTTTGTGGAAACCTACAGAAATACCTACTCTAGGTGAAGATAAAGCCCGAAACCTTATTCTGGAGCAAAATCCTCCTCCATGTGAAAAGCTATACAGAGTAACTGTTTCAATGAGTCTGCAGAAATAATAGGGCTAACAAATACCTAAAAGTTAGAAGAAAATAAGGAATTCAAACATTCATTCATGTTTTTTTGACCACTGCAAGAATTTTTTGCAAAAAGAAAGAGAACTTGAAACAGTTACCTGCATTTCCAGACTTATCTCTTTTTTTTTTTTTCCTCCTTAAATCTGCAAAAAATCTTCTGTTAAATGGAATAAAGAATTTAAAAGATCTCAAATATATGGACGAGATGACACTATCCAGCGGTCAGGAAACTGGATCATGGAAGAAAGATGCAGGTTCTGTTATTCCTGAAACTCATTTTGATGTCTCTCCCTGTCTCAGGTGCAAATTTAAAACAGTGCACTTTAAAAACAGTGCAAATCTTCCTCCCATCCCTGCAGTGGATAAAAAAAGAAGAGACAGTGATTAGTTGCTTGAGAAACATGACTTAAACAAGGCAGCCAAATGATTTCCATGTAGTTTCCCAAAGGAAGCTGACAGTTGGTCTAGAGTGATTTTCACATATTTCAGGTATCAGGTAGCAGACAGGCCAACCCCTGCTACCAAACCTGAAACAACTATTGCTTTCTCCTGTGAGTGCTGCACCTGCAGCTCCACTGCGGTCACAGTGCAGGAATTTCTAACCCTGACCTGCAGCCAGCTCCTAGACTGGCCTTGCTGATGAAGATCTGCTGTGTCTCTCAGATTCACAGGTTTGCTACTATTTTTTCTTTTCCCTGTAGAAGCTCAGGTACATTTTATTTCACGTAATTCATGTCTTAACCAGCATATCTAACACGACACCTTGCAAGTGGATGTGTAAGCCAGCTCCCTTATTTCTGAAGCAAAGCACTCTCCAAATCCACTTTGGGTAATTCATTGGTTCTGCTAACTCCACTGCTCTGTACAGAGTGCCAAGGGAGAACAATAAATACAGCAACAGATGCATGGAGAATTTTTGCTCTTGACTATGCATCATATTTGGGTAAACAGAAATTAGCAAAAGAGCAGCCATGTATCAACCATACTTCCTTAGTCTGCAAATTCACTTATTGTGCAGCATTTAAATATTTCTTATTCAGGTACAAGAGCTGCAACACATAAGAAATCTCTGAAGCAGTTTATATATATACATATACATTAAACATCCAACCTTCCTGTCCTCCCCTTACCCCACACCTCTACGAGACAGTGCTACTTTGGATGCAGCGTTGGGTGAGGAGCGTTTGGAGCGTTTTCTAAAATAACTCTGTCACAAACAAATGAGAAGAAAAATCTACTCTGTCAAACACAACATCATACTTCTTCATCACTGTGCCGCACCAGGACTCGCATCTGTCAAGGCAAAGCAGGTGTTCCAAATAAATACAAGAGACTCAGATTCATTCAGCCAAATTGATGCTGCCAGGGCGCTCCTTGAGAAGTGAGAGGTTTGGGTGAAGCTGAGCTGTTACTGCTGTTGCTCCTGCACAGGTGAAAGTTATTGCACTTTTATGCCGGAAAACAACAGTGGTGTAAATTTGAAGGAGTTACAGGCTGTAGTATCAAATAATGAGAGATGAAAGGTTTTACCTCAGGGCAACTGAAAGGAATTAACCTTAGGTAAGATGAGACTAGGAAAAAACAGAAAAAGCCGCCTGTGGAGTGGCTCTTGGGAAGCAGATAGGAAGTGATGGTCCCAAATCAATTCTCAGTGAATGAGGGTCTCCTGCATGAAAGCAACTGCACCCAGTGAAACACTTTGTACCCATTCCCACAGAAATGCTAAGGGTCAGATCAGCCCCAAAAATGCTCTACCTCTTCTTCTTCAGTGGTCCCCACAATAAGGCTGTAAGGGATTTTGGGAAGCAGAGAATCATGTTTCAATTTATCTATTCATGTATGTTTGTCAGATAAAGAGAAAAGTTAATTCCCTAGCGAGATCAATCCAGGACTTTTCCAAAGTGCTTTATGCAGTATGCCCACCCTCAGCTTTGCTTTGAAAAGCAAAGAGCTGTGAATTTCCACATGAAGATGTCTTTGCTTCAATTAATAACAGCACATCTTTTTGGACTACAGCTCCCCAAACAGTCAAAAGCTGCTTAGTTCTTTCTCCAACAGATAACTGAGGCTGACTGATTAACAGAGTGCTTGCAAACCAGCAAGAAAAATGTTGCTCTCAAAAATCACTGCTGCCTATTTAATTTTTAAGGTGTAAAAATTAGGATCTTTAAACAAATCAAAGCAGAGATAATAAAAAACTTAATTAGGGATCTTAGCTGGAGAGTATGGTATTTATTATCAACACTTCTCAAGCATAGCTCTTGCTGGGATGTGAGACTGAATGAGCCAGCTCTGAGACCCCAGTATTCCTTCTCCTGCAGAGAGCCCATTGTGGCAGCCTCAACAGCTCCATCTCCCTTGTGCCACTGGTGTTGGATTCTGGATCCACAGCTATTTTGGGGCAGTTTGCCAGCACCAAACAAAGATTTCCATCTGAGAATCTGAGTGAGGGCATGTGATTTAATTAATGAGGATAACAATAAAACTGGCATGCCTTTGTGAAGTTAGCAAGTGGACAAGAATCGTGGAAGTGGGATATGTCAGCCTCTGTATACTTATAGAGATTCAACTATTTAGACATTTGAATTAGTTCTCCTTAGTCTGGGAAAATAACTTTATAACATCAGGGGTACTTCTTACAGTAATCCTCTGAGTAACAGGACTTTGACAAGAAGCGGGTGTGTACTCTGTGGGGCTGGATGGTTCCCCCGACGGTGGTGCCTGCATGAGGCATCTGTCGGGGGCAGCCCTGCCCCGGGACCGCAGCCAGGCACGGAGCAGCTCCACTTGAACCCGGCTCACGCGTCCGGCACGTGGATCGCGGACCTGGAGATAAACAGGGACATTGTGCTGGGAACATGAGTGGTGGGGAAGTGGCAGGCAGAAAGCGGGAGGGAGAGGCTGATGCTGACAGCCCCTCAGCTCTGCTGGTAAATCCATATACAGCAGCCAGCACAGAGCACCCACCTCTGCTGCAGCCTCTAGAGCTTTGCAACAAAGCAGACAACAAAACTGGTTCAGACGCCTCATCTTTGATGGCACAAACAGGACAGCAAAATGAGAAGTTATGAAATTAAGTAATTTTCATTTGTATAAATATGGAGACATACGGATCAGTATATTTTTATACACATGGTATATTTTTATAAACATGTAAGTTTCCAGTATCACTTTGTTTTACAAATATATTTAAAACCCACAAAGAGTTAACAAAACTTAACACGGAATGCAAAAAGAAGCCTCATATAGAAGGCTTTAAAACTAAAACAACTGAGACTTCATGAGACAGGACACGCTCACTTGTGAACAGTATTAAAACACCAATTTTATTTAGGCATACAGAATACATTTTTGAAGATTTCCAGTTTACAAAAGTTTAAGACAAGGTTGGCTTTCAACATACAACCTCCTAGAAAGCATTTAAGTAACTTCCCCATTTCAAGTTGACAAAATCCATCAAATCAGGAAAAAAAAGAAAAAAGACAAATGAAGGCCACAGTCCTGTACTGGGATACATTCAGGCAGAATCCAGCACAGTATTGAAATTCTTCCTACAGTCTGTATTTTAGTCCATGGGTGTAATATAACCTTGTGTTAGTAAAAAAATATTGCAGACCTAGCAAGAACTGCAAGAAAAGCCCTTGTCTTACCATTTGAGTTCCAGGCATTATACGCAAAGTAGCTTCCAATAAGCAACAGTTAAAAACAGTACTTGTCATTTGATCACCACATTAAAAATACAGCATTAAATTTTTTCTTCATTTATACAATTTTAAATATTCATTAAAAATCAGAATCAGTGTCCCTGCATCCTTTTCTTCATTAATAGTTTTTCTTATCTACTAAAACCATTTGTCTTTGCTAAGATGTCTAAAAGTAAAGAGCACAAGATTAACAAGCTGCAGCATTAATTAAAGTGAGAGTCATCTCTTTCTTCCACTCAGTGTCTAAATCTATCACAAGGGCCCTATTAGCTGTATCAAAGTGAAGTGGTGTAAATACAACTGATTTGGCTTAAAAGTAGAGGAAGAAGGAATGCAGAGTTATTTAAAAATTGTGATGCAGTCGGTGTTGTTGTGTATGCCACTGCAGACAAGAGCCAAGAAAATTATTCACAGGCTCTCTTTTAAAAGCATTACTGCCAGTTTTCAATTTCCAATACCAGAGAGGTAAATGGTAATTTGCCTTACAAGGAACTTCAGATTACTATCAAGCAGAATCACTAATGGCTTAATTTTAAATACACAGCACTCTGATTTCAGCAGAGACTACAGACACTCAAAACTCCTAAATTGTATTTATTTGTTTATTTTTAAATGACCTTCTTTCCAACATGCCTTCATTTACCTCAAGCAGTCATTTCTTCAAACTCTTTTGTTTAAATATATTAATAGCTGCACTTAGAGTTACTCAACGCAGTGGTCACCATCCAGTACAGATCTGGAAACAGAATTTGGCTCTGGAAGAAAATTTTAACTGATTTTACATTTGTAAGAATGGATCTTTGAAGTAACATCCATTTGTTTAAACATTAAGTAGAAAGGAAAGCCCTTGGATGACTAATATCAAACTGAAAGGTTAAGAGCAATCGAAACAATAGGATGATCAATTCCAGTTTTACCTGCTACTGAAAAGAAACCCTACCATGTGGTATTGGATGAACATTTAACTTCAGCCTTACAAGCTGCAGGATTTTCAATGAAATATTTAATTTCATCAGCACATTTCCCAAAGATTCCACTGAATAATGCAGCGCAGAGCTGTATTAACACACTAGAAGTGACACATCATAAACAATTCCTGTGTGATACTACAGCAATTTCCAAAGAAGCCAGCCCAGCAAACCTGTTATACAAACCAGAAAACTGGAGTAAGAGGAGCCACCCCAAGTTTCAGCACTCCTTTATGGAACAAGATCCTGAACAGCTGTAGTCCTCCAAGTTCAGTGGTCCCCATGAGTAACAACGAAGAGGAAGACAAGACTTGTTGCTCTTTTTGGATCTCTAGACAATGATACGTAACAACACCCAGAAATGCAGGTAACAGCCTCTCCAATCAACATTCAAACAGAAAGGCACAATCTCCTTTAAAGTTGTGTTCTCATAAACTAGAAGATTCCTTTACAAAGATAAATACACCCTTAGCTGGAAGGGAAAACATCGCACCATTTAGAATGTTTTTTCCTTTTTTTTTTTTGTAAAGTCCAAATGGATTATCTTAATGCAAAAGTTACATGAATATATACATCCTGAAAGAGTATCTTTTTTTCTATATATATATATGTACATATATGACAGTGACTGACACAGAAGGAACAGGTTGTGTTCACTCTTTTCCTACCTGTTAGCAATGCAAGGCAATGCTTTTCAGATGCCATAGGTACACGGTATTTGGGTTGCACACACTCTTGGTGTCTTAGAATACACATGGTGAAATGCAATCGCCTGTGGAAGGCTTGTTTGAGGGATACTGGACACAATGATTCAGTTTCACTAGTACAGCTTTAGGCCACATTAAAATTAAAAAGATACCTAATTACAATGAAGCTACTGCAAACTCTTCAATAGTATGTTTTCAAGACCAGTATAAAGTTTCGAAAATTGCAACAGAAAACTGTTCAGGTTAATTCTGATACAGCACAACACAGCTCTCTTACAGAGCCCAAGAAGAACCTTAATGAAAGGCAAGAGGGACAGCAGGGTCCAGGGATCACAGGAGATGTCCCTGCACCCACCTGTACTATTAACTCATTCATGTACCTGAGTCTGATCTACCTGTAAAATAAAGAAGAACTGTTTGCTCTGTGCAATGCCAACAGCCTGCCTATGACCTCAGTCAGTCAGTAATACAGCTAAATCCTGCTCTGTGCAGGACAGCCTAATTACATTGCTTGAGTTCTCAGCAAGGACAAAATCTGATCCACCCTTCTACATTACTTTGCAAGGACCTAGGAGCACCTTCAACAATGCACTTCACCACAGGCTGCCTAAGCCTGTAATGAAAGCTGCCCTTAATCTGCTTCCAAAGTCAGCCCAGCCCATCAGCATCAGAATTCTCCAGGACTTCCCACCATGTCCTCTGTCCTGGAATGACCTGTGCTTGTAACTATCTGGTCCCTGCCTCTTGCATATCGTGGCCGTAGACTACAGTGCTGGAAATGAAAAAAAAGAAAAACCAAACCAACAACACCCCTTGCCCTCCCTAAAAATTCTGGTGTATTTATGAGAACTAAGACCGAACTTGAGTTGTTCCCTTACCTACACTCCAAATTCTGAGCATATTACCTTTGGGCAAAAGAGTCTGACTTAGAAAGATGGGGTGGAAGAAAGCAGAACATGTGGGCAGTCAGCTTCTTTCACTTCCTTTAAACAGCAAGGTCTGTTTAATGACACTGTTCTTTCACACAGAAGGAGTGGGAAATGTGGGATAGACAAATATAAATAATTATTCCAGGCAAATTTGCCCCCAGAGAAGAGGAAGACACTGCACTGTTTTCTGTATACTGAGCACAAGCACAGCACTGCAGTGACATTTAAATTCATAGCTTCTTCCTTCTTGCCACTCTGAATACCTTTACCTCCGAGGTGCTTTCACATGGGTGATTCAACAAGGTGCACTGAAACACATCTGACAGGAGACCATTACAAGACTTAGGACAGAACAGACATAAATAATTCTGGTTTTCTGCAGAAGTTAGAATTTTAACCAAATGAATGTAAATAATGTAAACTCTGTAAAAAGCAATGAGTTTATCAAAACCAAAACTTTGACAGTTTAGAGTTCTTGTGGTGCAGTAGAACTACACCCACATGATACACTATGTACATACCCACACACAGTATTACACACATGTATCCAGGCATGTACACATGATGTAGATGGGATGACAAGCCCAACACCTTTCACTGCATGACCTGCCTGCTTTCAGGTGTTTTACAAATACAACAAACTAATCATTGACATTAAAGCTTTTTGTGTCAGGTGTTTGCCTCATACCAGTTTTGGTGTTGAAGATTTAGCTGGAACAATTTGGGGTTTTGCTTTGTTGTTTAGTTGTGGGGTTTTTTTAGAGGGAACCCATGGAGTAATGTTTTGCCACACAGGAAAAGAAGTCTTGCTCTGTTGTTCCGAGAAGCTTCAGTGCCTCTGTACTCAGCCTTGACATTTGACAGATAAACCAACCTTTGTGGTGCTGCTGAGACAACTCATGCAAATATGGCCTAAATACTGGCATCTGGGAAAAAACCCTTGCTTAGTTAGAGTTATTGCATCCTCACAAGCTGAAAACTCCTTCACAGTGAGAATGTTCCAGGCCATGCAGAGACAGGTCAAGTAGGAGATCTTCTGCAATTTGGGCACTGCCAGGTGGCTGGCACTGGGCACCACACCTCCAAGCAGAATGACTGCCTGTCATGTGCTTCGGTGACCACCAGTTGGCACCAGACAGTAAGAAGAAAGCTCCCACGTGGACAGAGTGGAAGGCAGTCTGAAAACAGAGTCCTTCTGGCAGAGTTCTTGTGTGCCACTTCTGTAAATATTATACACACACATATATACATTCATATACAGTAAGCAGTTCAATAAATACATCACATCAGTTCTTTTGACAAAGCACTGATGTTTCTCTTGTCTGAACCAGAACTTGCTCACAGAAATCTTGTGGAGAGCTGATGTGACTCTAGGTTTAGCGCCCCCTGCTCTGCCTTTGATGAGCCCAAAATGCTGAATTCAAATATTAACTCAGTGTGAATTCAAACCAAGTTATCATTCAGGCACATGTCCCCCTGAAACCTATTAGCCACAGCAGATTAACTCACGTAGACACAGTAAATGCCTTCCTGCCATCCCAACTGCTGGAGCAGTTATACTTCTCTTTCAGCAATGTGGCTGACCAGAGAATCACTCTGATCTACTGTCCTCTCCAGAAGAGTTCTGTGCCCATCCATGCTGCCATGGACATCTCTTGTCCAGCTGTCGGATGTGCCCACAGGACTTTCTGCCAGGGGGGTGTCTGTGCTGGCCAAGCTTCCCGACCGAGAGCGGTAAGGAGGAAGGTCTGGCTGATTAAGGGATTCAGATTCAGAACAATAAGGTGGTGGAGGAAGGTCAAACCAAGGTGGTCTGCTGTAAGACACAACAGAGTAAGAAGTTACTGAAAACAGTGGGACGGAAGACAGTACACAGTATTCCAATTATGAAAAAAGCAAACAGTATTTCTCAGCTTTTCAATTATGACACATATCAAGAGATCTCAGACCTTCCTACATCATTCAGGTAATTTTAAAATATCCATACCACCACGGGAAGCAAGGTTTCTGGTCAAGGTACAACACAGTAATTACAACCTGTTTAACAATCCACACGCTGAGTTAGTTGGCTTTGGACTTCCAACAAAGCTGGCTCAAAGCCAGCTGTGCAAGAGGTAAAAAACTTTTCTGTTCAACATTTACACCAGAGAAAACACTTTAAAAGAAATAACATTAAGTGGTGGATTTACACCTATAGATGATGACGTGAACAGAAGAAAGCTCCAAGGAAACCTCCACTAAGTGACAGAGATTAATGGCTTACAGTCTACAAATAAATAACAAACTGAATTCTCCACACTGACAAATCACTTTGGCTGTCATGAGATCACATGCAGAGCATGTGATTATTAGGCACAGGCAAGGTGAGTACTGATTCAGGAAAACTGTTCTGTGGTTCTGATAGCAAGCACGTAAAGCGACTGAAGGGTTGAGCAGATTGATAACAGGCCCTGGGAGCAATTAGCTCCAAAACTCCTGATGGTTTTATCAGCTCAGGTGAGAAGTGATTACAATCTGGACACCTGCTCATTTAGTTGTCCTTAATAATGAAAAGATATCATTATTATGAAAGTCAACATTAAGACAAGGCACATGCAGCCAAAAGCAGCAGAGAATAGGAATTTACTATTATTCTTAAATCCCACAGTTCATACTAAAAATACCAACAGGGTGATTGTGAATAATCTGAATTGTTAAAGTTTGTACCATGTCCTTTTTATGGGGATGTTTTTGGTTTTGTTTGGAAAGACTTTACAGACAGAGGTTAAAATGAAGGTTAATTATCTACAAATAAAACCAGTGTCATAACTACATAACTACAAAAGCATCATAAACAAGCCACATCCACACCAGACTTCAAAGCACTATCAGCTATTTAAATTAAGAAGAGCTCTTTCCATTCCAGAGTTCTGTTCTTTTCTTCTCTTGGTAAAAGGAGAGCAGTGCAGAGCAGAAGAATGATACAATTTCTTTATACAAGAATTGAAGAATTCTCTCACCTTTATATACTTTTAAATGAACAGGGCAATATTTTCTCAGTGCTATGACCTTCACCTTAGCTGGTTTTTTTTGGTGAAACTCCAAATTCAGTTTTCACATTTTGATTCCAGACTTGCACAGGATATCACTACTAGAAAAATGATACATTATCCTGCCGTTCTCAATATCTTACAACCAACATGTGCTAAGAGGACACGACTTGAGTTAGCCTCAAATCCCTTTAATACCAGTAACAGTAATGGGACTCGAGGACCATTAACTTTTCATACACAGGAGGAGCTCAGATTTACCTGAAATTTGAGCCTGTGCAGGCGGCAGAAGTGCAACACTGGACTTTGGTCAAAAGCAGCAATAAGTGGGGAGCAGCAGCACAGATTACCAGAGCTGCAATCAGCAGAGTGAGGCTTTGGTGGGCCCACAATCAGCTCCTGCACATACCTTTGGTCGAGCACGGCCTCTGAATAGGACGGGGGGGAGTCCAGGTCCACTGGCCTGTGGAAGGGCTGGCTGGCCACGTACTGGATGCCGTTGTTGACGTTGTAGGTGACGCTGCAGTGGTGCGGGTGGTCGAGCACCACGAGGCGGGACAGCAGCACGGGGTGCTGCAGGCGGTGCACCGGCAGCGCCATCAGGTTGTTGCGCTTGCGCTGGTGGTGCAGCACCAGGGCAAGGAAGGCCACCACCAGCACGAAAATGACAGAGCTGCCGATGATGGCGTAGGTGATACTCGGGTAGTAAAGCAGCTGATTTTCGGACGTCACGTAATCTTGGCCGCTCCCTGCCTCTGCAAGACAAAAGGAAAAAGGAAGCCTGAGGTTATATAAATAAAATATAAAACTGCTTTTGGCCTATGCTGTTTTCTGCTAAAACACTGTGTGGCAGAAGAAAGTTTTCCTTTTTCCTTCAGATGGTGAAAAACGAGCTTATTAAAACCACATGCATGCAAACTGGAGATTGGCAGAGTATCCCTCAGTCCATTCTTACCCACAGTAAGCACATAAACTACTAGGGAGAGACAAGCTGAGAAAGAGGAAAACACATATCATGAGCATTATCACAGGAGTATCTCCCCCACCCCTACTTAACAGTCAGAAATTTTACTTCCAGGTGAGACACTCAGTTCCAAGCCATAACCACAGTACCTCAGCTGCACCTGGCCAAGCTCACTAGAATCAGACATGTAGAAGGCACAATACTTACTTTTCTTTTTCTTACTTTACAGTCCCCTGACACCATTTAAGCCCCATGTTCACAAGGTTGTGCAGCCATTGAGCAATATTTTTTTGGGCAGCAATTTCTCTTTCTGTGCAGCCTGTAATTCCCTACAGCCTCAAACAGGCTATTCTGACATTCATCTACCTCAAGAAAAATATGAGGCTGAGTAAAAACCAAACCAAACCAAACAAACAGAACCCCAAACCCACACAATTACAAGAGCACGATCCATCCAAATTCTTAATTTCCTACTGCAGAAGGCTGGCACAGTAAGTCTTAGCATATGATTTTCCTTTCTTTTCCCTATCAAGCAAAACTGCTTTTTAGTCATTCAGAATTGCAACAGAGCCACTAATATATTTCTCTAATAACAGATAATGGAATATACACTGACCGTGCCCAGCATAATGGAAGAGCTTTACTCAGGCACCCATTCTTCTCATCAAGATGCTTTAGGTATCTCTCAATATTTGATTTTGGTAACTCACTTCCATGCTTAAACACCAAACCACAATTTCCAGCATCACTAAAAATAGCTTCTGCATTTGTTAGTAAGATGATACAACATAAAATGGCTAATCCTTTAAACACCTCAATTTTAAAGCATAGATAGCTTTGTAAGAAGAGATGAGATGGGAAAAAAAGACTGTACCAGAACAAAGAAAACATGATTTCTTCACTATGAGAGTAGCGAGGAACTGGAACAGGTTGCCCAGAGAAGCTGTGGATGCCCCATCCCTGGAAGTGTTCAAGGCCAGGCTGGATGGAGCTTTGAGCAACCTGATCTAGTGGAAGGTGTCCCTGCTCACAGGGTTGGAATGAGGTGGTCTTTATGGTCCATTCCAACCCAAACCATTCTGTCATTATTGGTCCTGCTACCAACTATGAAACCTACCACTCAGACAGATCTGTTCTACTGATGATGCCACTGCAGCCACAGATCAGAGCACTGCAGGCTAGCCACAAGCCACAGACTTTTCCTGATGCTCAGTGTAACACCTCAGGGAGGATCTTTGCTAACTTTATTTCCCCACGCAGCTGTGCTAGAGAAAGCAGAAATCACTGTTTCCAGTCAACATTGGGTCTCTGGCTCACTCAGCAAAGTGAACCAAGTCTGCAGGAGGAATGTAAATGAAAGCAGAGGGGAGGGAAGGAAAGGAATTGACACGCATTAGTAATTTTAATTACAGCTCATCACATATTACTCTGGCTCCTTTAATACACTCCCTAAATTCAACAGCCAAGAAATGAATTCATATCACATACCACAGACAAGGACCAACGCAAGGAATATAATGACAAGCAGAACATTTTTATGCAAACATCAAGAAGTTTATTTGCAAGGACTGACCCACGGATGAATACTACTTCCTGCAGCAAGTGCAAGGAAGGTAAATCTCTTATGACATCCCAGTAAAATACCACAAGACTCTCATTCAGCTTGGCTCACTGGTTACGGTGCATTGGCACAAGGCTGAAAGCAGGATGCCTTTGCAGACCTGATGAGACCTAATTAGTTACCATAGGGTCATTCCGCAGCAGCACAATCCCTTCTCTGTGTAATCTCCATCTTACTAAAAGGGAAGAAACATGAGAAGTGAATTGTCCGTCAGCTTTTTTTCCAAACTTTTAAAGTCATCCACCTGTTTAGGATAGCATCTTCTAGGTTCTACAAGAACCAGTTCTATAAATCCAAAGAGGTTAACCAGACTGTTGAAGAAAAAGGACTTTGTCATAAGTCAGATGGGACCTGATGACCAACTTTAGGACAGCATGAAACAAAACATCTCTTATCTGGTTTTACAATCCTTTTCATACAACAACCATGGACAAATTTTGCAGAGATATGGGGTAACTTTGCAGTTAACATGCTGTTTTGGAGATCTGGGATTACTGTGGCTAATGAAGCATCATCTACTTCAGAAACTCTATTCCTTTTCAGGTGTTTAGATCTGTTACTTGTATTCCCATTTAGTTCACTGTCTCTCTGAAACCCAGAGCAATCTAAGGGCATGCCTGCAGATCTGAGTAGAGGTCTCTGAGCCAGAAGCAGAGCCATTAGGGCAGTGCCGTTTTGAGCAGAGCTGTCTGGTGCAACCTTTGAACCAGCCAATATAGCAATATTGCATTTGGGACTGGAATTAGCTCATCAGTTCAGCTAATTCTAGCCCATGTGTCTCTAACATGAAGCTGCACAGAGAAGTACAGATAAAGCCTGTGAAGAGGAAAGAGTCTGGTTCATTTGTCAAGTGCACTTTCTTTTGCCCCAGGCAGTGTTGAGGATTTGCATGGAGACACCCTCCCCATGCAAAGAATCCAGTTCCCTAAACATGCACAGTGTTTATACCTGCCCAGGAGCAGACTGTACCTGAGATGGAGTTCTAACTAGGAAGATTCAGCTATCATTGAAACTAAGACTTCTTTCACTTCTTCACCACAGTAACAACTTTATTCTTGCCTTGGTTTTCTGGGCCAAGAAGATATAACCAAAGGTCTCTTAGCAACCCATGCTCACAAGTGGAAGTCCAGTGGCATTTCACTTCTGCTGTGGTATAATTTATTCCATGAAAGACCAACCCATACCAAGCCTCTCTTTTCTAGCAAGGTCAGTAAATCCAAACCTGAAAAAGATGAAAGTAACATTACCTGAGCCTATCAACACTGCTTGGCTTTGAGCCCTAAAGAGGTGAACTGCCCTTAATGGTCTTCCAAAATAATGCTTTGGCAACAAAACTGCTCTATGGCACAGCAAAAACAAAAATAGCAGAACAATGAGGCAGTTTTGCATACAGGAGACTTTTACATCAAGTTTTTGCTTTGTCTTTATGTATACCTGATCATGTTGAAGTGAGTAACTTCTTAGGACTCCTTGATAACATTCTGGGGTTTTTTATAGAGCCTGGTGAATAGTCAGAGGTGTGGAAGGGAATGAGGGGTACTGAGCTGAGACTGCCTGATGAACCTCTATCCATTTTGCACATGATGTAAAAGGGAGAAGGTGAGATACCGAGAACACCTGAAAACTCTCAGCTGGACATGCACAACTACTTAAGGAAACAAAATCCATTACTCTTTAGCTCTGCTCTAATAACTTTCAGCAAATGTTTACACATCACAGAAGTCATTGAACTGAATTTCTTGGTAATTCAGTTATCCTCTCCTAGGAGAATCAGGTATTATCCAGGTAGGCTTAAAAAATTCTGTCTGCTCTGCTACTAAGTGCAAATTAATGAAAAAGAGTGAGTGGGCAAGTAAGTTTAATTTAAATTCATGGAGCATTTATTATTTTGTGCTTTTTTTTCCCCTTAAGAAGATCCATTTTCTATCAAGCCACACATAAACAGTTTATCAATGTCACTTATGCCTGTTAAGCCCTAGTGTCTGGGAAATGCTGAATTCACAGATTAGAGATTTTTGGAGTGTAAAAAGCCTTGTGAATAATTTAGGAAAACACTGATAAAGGAAACATAGCGGGTTGTGCTCACAGGTCTATTTTATTGACTGTGAACAAATTTGCTGTCTCAAAGTTTAAAAAAAGATCTGAGAGTAACTGCATTAAGTCTGCCAGACATAGGGATGAGAGGCTATTATTTTATCTTTCACAATCCTCTGCTCAAGCCTGGCTTTTCACAGTTCATTGGAGAAAAAGCTTTTGAAATACATAATCTGAGCAGACATCTGTAGCCTTAATGAGCACGAGTCACGGTCCATCTCCAACAAAGATGCTACTGTAACAACACATTTAAATTCCAACTGGTTAAAGTGCAGAGCTGCAGCTTGGAAGGTTAAAGACAACAAAAATCAAATGCAGAGAGGCAGAGCCTCTGCACATTATTTACTTTCTGTGTTTGTAGTTCTTAGGGCATCCAGCTAAGTCTCCCAAAACTCATATTAAATTTCATCCTTGATGATTTTATGTCCTGCTAAAACAAATCTTACATACATTTTGTGCACTGAACTCTCAGAATACTCCTTATTCTAGTGATGTTTTTCTAACTGAGTTATCTTTTTTTCCCTATTGCCCTTCTCAGTGTTACAAACAAGATCTCTCCCAGACTACACAGCACCTTGACCTCGTGAAGTCTCATGCTAGGTTACCATTGTTCCCCTCCTGAACAGCTTCACAGTTCCCATAGACACCAGAAAAAAGGATTTGTTTTCAACTGCATTCAGAGCATGTTTTTGCCCTGCTATGGCTCTCCCTGTTTCAGGCACAGGAGAGAGATTCACTAATGGAGGTGTTACACATACTAAACAGACCTTATCTATGGGAATTGGCCAGAGCAATACAATATGATTACATCTTTGCTTAACAGGTACTTGAGAAAAGGATAAGATTTCTGGGAAAGCAGCAGGATGAAGTTCCAGCAGGTATGTCTGTAACAGTGACAGCTTCACAGACAAAGACGGACAACAGGTATCTGCACGGATGTCCTGGCTTCAAATGGCACCATGTTATCCTGCGTTTAACTCCCTGCTAATCACTGTCTCTAATGCCCACAGGGCAGAACCACAGCAATCAGAACAGCCCTCGAGCTAACAAGCTGCAGCAAAGGGCACATCTATTCCCAGCTCTTGAAGTTGCCCATCAGGTCATTTTCTACACCTCTGTCGGTTCCTTGCCCGCTATCCCCACCTGAAAACTAGGCAGTGATGTTCCTACATTCTCAGGACATTCTCCCAAGCTGACAAGAACTGCATTTTCCTCAAAAGTCTGTTTTAAATATCAATCAGAAGTCTAAATACCACTGGATGCTCTGTCTTTACCTATTCTTTCAGATGACTGGAAAGATAGTCATGGCCTGCATAAACAGAGTAGGACCTCTTGATATGAAGAACTTGTTAGCTGTAGATATACATATTTTTTTTAAATCGCTACTGGTATTAGTGTTAACAACTTGAGCTCTGAGCAACGAAATAGGATTTCTCTGTAAAATGCACTTTAGAGCCTCTGAGCAAAACAATGGTTATTGTTCCCAAGAATGTAAAGCTAAGCGCAAGACTTGGAGCTAAATATAGTTATACAAGTAGCCAGCAAGACACAGATAAACCTCAGGACAGTAGCAGTCAGCAGAATTAGAAGCAGTGCCAGCATGTCTCATTCAGTGCATCAGAATGAGCACATTACCAGTGCCTTCCTCCTCAGACTTAAATCCTCATCCTGACCACGCACTACAAGAGCTGGGCTTTCAAGTCTTTGCAGCTGCTCTAAAAGAGCAGCTGAGTCAGCCTGAAGATCAAGAGCCTCACCTCTCACATGCCATCCTTTTTTTATCTTCTGCAGGGCAGGATAATTACTCCATGCACTTCACACACACACAAAGAAAAGAAAAGCAGCAAACTGAGCAAATAAGTAGAGAACTAAGAAATACTTAAAAGTAGTCATGGCAACTAAAGTTCTAAAATTAACTTGGCAGCAATGTGAAAACCTGCAAAGCCAAAATCTGCCATAAAACACAGAAACAAAAGGTCCAGACTTGGCAGCTGGATGGAGCCCAAGGAGGAAATTAAAGTGTTACTCAAATGTAATTCAGGATTACTCCAGCATTGATCTATGCAGAACTTCCTGGACACATGATAGGATAGTGGTGTACTTTGATTAAATCTTAGCCAGAACAAAAACCAGGCCCAAAAGCAGGGGTAGAACATAAAAAGGAAGAACTTTGTTCTAAAAATGTTCTCTAAATGGAGTGGTTCAGTTACTTCTGTTTGTCTCCTCTTTCTCCTTTGTAAATGGAGGGTCACCATCAAGGAGGCTACCATGAAATTAGTTACTACAGAGTTCTTGTAACATTTTATGACAGGAAGACATCACTTAGGAAGAGTCTGGGGCACTGAAAGCTTTAGGGGCTTGTGCTACTATTGGCCCCTCCCAAGCATTAAATTAAACCTTCTCTGCAGAAGAAAAATCTCAAGCTGCACCCACCAGAAGGCTCTTTGGCAGACCAAGCTTATGAAATAAATCAAGAATGTGCTTCAAAGAAAGAAAAACAGTATTATCCTCATAGCATAAACATGCTCTGGTGCTCTTAGCAATACACATGATTACTACACACCTCCCAGGCTCTAGCTCCAGTTCAGGCAAGGTGCCTAAGTTGGAGATAATAGCCACTGATCCTGAAGCATAGCCTGCTCTTTCCCCCAATCTCCCAAGAGTTATTCCACTCTCACATGGTTCCAGGCACAAACAGTATTCCTCAACTGCATAAAAAGTTCAGGTTTGGAGTCTTTGGTTGCTGTGTACTCCCCTGCTACCATTAATGAGTAGCATAGCATAGTCTTGAAAGTTAAGACAATATAATGTTTTAATGGAAAAGCTAACAAAAGTGTGAAATTCAACCAGCAAGACCCAAGTGTACTCAGTCTCCAATATTTAGGGAATAATGGACATACACTCAAACACAAGAAGTTCCACCTCATCATGAGGAAGAATTCCTTTACACTGAGGGTGGCAGAGCACTGGACCAGGCTGTCCAAAGAAATCATGGCATCTCCCTCTGTGGAGACATTCAAGAGGTCCCTTCCAACCCTAATTATTCTTTGATTCTGTAATATCAACTTCATCTTCACTTCTTTAACTAAAGCATACTATTTTCTACCAAATCCCCTTGGCAACACTGGCAAACTTATGTACAAGTGCATTGTCCTGTCCTCAGCAAAGGTTAATGAGACCTCTGAGCTGGGTAAGAGCCTGGACATTGTACCAGCTCCCTGCCAGGACAAAGGCATGCCCTACCTTGATTAACTCTGAAAGGTCTTCAGTACAGTTCCAAGTCAAAAGTATGACGGAAAACAAGTTTGGCAAAGGCCATAGGGGGCTTTGCCTTTCCTATTTCAGTCTTGACCCTGAGTGTTTAGAATCCAAGTTTCCATGACATATTCCACTAGCATTCCTTGGAATCATGTGAATATCTAGAAGGCAGAAAAACCCAACAAATAAAACCAAAAAGTAAACTAGTTAACATGAAAATGTGTGGATGAAATGCTAGTGTTTTTATCATCTATCAACTCTGAAACTAAATTACACCCACTGCAAAACTGTTACCAATTTATCTTGAGTGATCTACATGCCTGAAAAAAATGCATGTTATTTCAATAGAATGTCTGGAAAAAGCTGAATGTGGGATGCTGTGCAGGACAGCTGAATTGCATTTTTGTAGTGTTTATTCTGGAGGCTGGCAAGAAGAGACACACAGCGCTCAGCTAGAATGTGCACATTAACTTTTTCCTGGGTGCTGATTAGTGCTATGAACAGCTGGAGCATTAGAAGGATAATAAGGCTTGAAGAAATGCAGTGCAGGATTTATGGAGCCTGCAGTCAGGTATACATGGCAAGAAATACTGCTTAAATGTGATTTAAATCTATATTAGAGTAAGTTTATAAGCAGTTTATAAATTTAGGCTAATCGTTCAAGAACTGTATTTTAATGGCTCTGATTTTTGAGAAAGTGTTAGTACAACGTCCATGTTCTGTTTCATTTATTACTATTGTCAATCCTATTTTTTTTCTAGAATTGTTAAGAGGAGATGTTGCCAGATACACAGTGCACATAGCTTCACTTGTTCAGGATATTAACAATCCTAACAATTCAGAAACCATGAGCAGGTTGTGACCTTGAGTAAAAAAAAGAAACAAATCTGCAGAGGCAGACAATACCTTCCAGGTCACCTGATCTCTTCCCTAGGGTCCCATTTCACATCACCCATTCATTCATACCTACTCAATGCCCCTTCAATGACTGCTTGTAGGATGCCACAGAAGAAACCAGCAGCAAATCTTCTCCAGCACGAGCCTGCAGGCTACCCTCTGGCTCTAGGGAGCAAAAGGAGACTGGAGAGGAAATCAAGACTGCAACAACTGAGTGGATGTGGGTAGACACTCCGTCCAAACCAAGGTGGAGCTCAGTGCTTGGTTCCACAAAACAATGCACCTGTGGAAGTTACATTATGAGATGCTTTGCTTCTTAAAGTTATCCTGACTTTGCATTTCAATTGTTTGACATACAAACTAATGTTTCCTTTCAGCCACAAGCTCTGTAAACTCAAGAAACTCTTGCCAAACAGTGGCTTTAGTAGCTTCACTGCGTTCAGGTTCCACCTTCAGGAAGGTCTTAACAGACATTGTACCTGATTGCAAATCAAATTCTAAATATTTCCTTAAATATTACATATTTATACAGAAAAAAAAAAAGAGTAGCATACAACAGCACAGAAGACAGCAACTGGCTGTGAAAGTAGCTATTTCATAGCCCTTTTTGGCCTTCCTGATCACAAGACCCAGACTGTCAAATGCCAGAGAAAGAGAGAGGGGGGAAGAAAGAACGGAGAAGCAAATGAGGCAAAGAGAAGAAAAAGAAAAAAGCTGCATTTGAAAGCTAGTGTACACAAATGGGACACTAACAAGCATCTGGAAGGCATTAACACCAGGAAGAAGATAAACATGTGCTTTTCATCCTCTGATAAAAATCTCACTTGATCAGAAAAGATGACACTGAAAATAAGGAGTGGGAGGGAAACATTCAAAGGCTGTGGCTGCCAGGGGCTCATTAGAAAATTGAAATCTTTTCAGGGGGGTCCAAAAGGCTCTCCTCTGAACCTGAAACTATTCAGTAATTACCTGAATGACTGAGAATGCTTATTCAGCTTGCTGTTAGGCAACATCAACCCAGCTAGTGAGATCAAAATTAAAAATTATTTGAAAATAGCAGAAATGCTCAGGATCACATGTAGTCAGGTGTCAGCAGAGAACAGCATGATAACTGGCAGTGAAAAATACAATTGAAACAGAATCCAGGTCTAGCAAGTCTGCTTGAGTATTTATCCAGTTCAGGACATCACGCTTAAAAAAAAAAAGCAAAGGTGGATCAGAGCTTGGTGGAGAACATGAATTATCAGATGCCCACAGAGACACTAACTACCAAGAAAGGTTGTAAGAATCAGGATTGTTTAGGTTGAAGAAAACACTTTTAATATTTTTATATACAGAAGTTTGAAAAAAATAACAATCAAAACCATGCCTGCTCTAACAATATAAGTGCAGGGCTTTCAAACAGTGCAGGGAAGTGTGTCCCACATGACCAATGTGAGAGATCACATCTTTATTTCTCATGTCTAATTGATTAGAGCTACTACCTTTGTCAGTGAATAAACAGTAATAGCACCACATGCCTCCATGCCTTTAGATTTCCAGACACCCTGACCACACTGGTTTTATCATAGGGACTATCATTCCTGTACTTACTCAGGAGAGTTTCCCAAAGTTTTTCTGAAGAATATAAAAAATCGGATAAATTTTAACTATCTACAATCCAGCTTGAATCTGAACCACTGATCCCCAAAGGCAAAGCACCACAATAACTTACTACCACATGTAGCTCAGGTGTGAGGGGCAACTTGCTAAGTGGCAAGGAGAATGCAGCACTGGAACAGATCCTCTCGAGCCAACAACGGTCTAGGTGTGCTTTGGAAGTACCCTGAGAGCTCTGACAGTCCTGAATGTATACACTGGCCTGGAGTCAAAAAAGAAATAGCAACGCTTTCACGCTGCCAATTGAATAACCCAAAACACCCCATAAAACCTAAATTTGGGTTATCCCTCCTGGTGAGCTGACAAACCTGTGTCTGTTTCACCAAACCTATCTTCAGATAAACAGAAAAAAGACGAAAAACACCTTCTAATAGTGAGGATGGAGGTCCTCTTGTAAAGAATTTTATATCACTTGTTACATGATCCCATTCTTCTGCCAAGTTCAGTAGGAGTTCATACTTCATTGACAAAACAATAAATTCTACAAGCCTTAGAAGCTAACCATGCATTCATAAAGGAAGGAGGAGCTCATCTTCTCCTTTAGTGTGCAGAGGACACTTGGATACCTTTCCTCCGTGGATGGACTTAGCACAACATTTCAGACAGTAAATCAAGGTATTATAGTACCTGGGACTTTATCCAGAACTTTTCATTTTGAAATATGCATTATAAAAATTTTGGTCTCACTTCAGCAAGTTTTCATATAAATAAATTAAGCAAAAAATATCTGTAATTACAGAACGAAGAAAATTGCTGCACTTGATGAAAGGTTGTTTATTCAGCACTGACAAATGCAGCCTAATGAATGCGAGAGTGCCAGATTTTATTCTTGCTGAAGATGTAGTCTTGTTTTTTGTTTCCAGAGAGATTGTGGAAACATTTATTTTCCCTTTGACCCTAGCTGACTGACTAGTCATACTGAATTGTGCAATTCTTGATACGAAAAGCATGTGTACAATGCAATAAAGAAAAATGTATTTTAAAATTAATATTAAGAGGCAAGAATCATAATTATTAATCACTATGTCAAGATAATTACTGTATGCAAGGGCAAATGAAGAGATTTTTGGTGGCATACTTATAGTTCTCATTCTGCGTGAAAAGACCGGAGGCAAATAATAATGATTAGTACAGCTTAGCATAGTTTAAAAGCCACTGAATTAGCTAATGTGTCACATGAGAACAAACCTTTATTGACAGAAACTTTGGCTAATGCATAGCAATGGTAAAGAAGGTTAATAGAAAACTGGCTTATCACAAGCAAAGGATATTAATTGTATTATGGCATGATTCTGCAAAACCCCAATGAAACCATGTTTGAACACTGGCAGTCTATTTTGGCCAGCTTACTTGAAGACAGAATTAGGTTGATGAGAGTACAGCACGAGAAAAAAAGATGATGAATGGGGGAAACAGGGCTTAAATATCAAGAGAGAAAAAAGCATGATTTTTTTAGTCTTGAGAACATACTATGAAGAGGAGATATGATTGAAGCATTTATAATAGCCACGGGTTATAAAAAATAAGCTCAGTGACTAATTCTTAGATTATTGGGCAGATCAGAACTAAAGGCGAACAAGGGTAAAAGGGAAAAGATGCAAGAAATTTCATGAAACACTTCTCAGGAAGAAGAGAAAATAGGTAAAATGATGCTTCATGACTAAATTTAAACAAAAGCTGGGGGACTGTGTGGGCTGGGTAAAAGCTTCTAGGGAGCATAATTTGTAATAGCTGAGACGTTTCCATTTACACACACACATGCGAGCATCTGCTGCAATTTAAAAAATCATTTTTAAAGCAAGAAAGGTTAAGAGTTTATCTAATTTGAAAGAGGAAGAAACAAAACCATTTACTACTACTCCTTCATAGTACAGATGCAAATGGCCAACTCCAGTATTTTTTTATAGTACTATTCCTTTAAGTATTTAGAGACAAATCACATAAATGTTACAGTAATCCAACAAGATAGGTAAACCTATTCCTTACCTAAAAAGCAAGACTTAAATTAATAAAACGATTCACTTCCAGTTGCACAGCTAAAGATTGTCAGCCGGGATCAGAAATTGGGAGTTCTCAGCTTCCATCAGCCGTACCCTGCTCTCCACACACACACTTTAATGAATTATTTACTTTTTCTTCACTATCAAAGAGGAGGCAGCTTTATTGCTTTACTCTTAAGGTGCACTTAATTATCCTTGAGCAACCCAGTACTGTCCTCCCCAGCACTCCGTGGTATTTTAACAAGCTGTCTACTTACAGTGTTCACACATTAAAGATGGAGGCTGATTTAATATGCTTATGTCTCAGCTTAAAAACTTGTCTAAACACAAACCAGGAAAGAAAATTAAAAGAAAAAAAAGGACCAAATCACACTGGATTCTAGACTAAGTGAAACATACCAAATATCTAGAAAATACTGAATAAAAATCCATAACAAACCCCAGACACACAGTCTGTATGACTCCTTGCTGCCTTTACAAACAACTTTTCTTTAAATTTTCGGCTAATTCTTTTCCAGTAGATAAGGACTCCATAAACAAAGACCTCTGGATGCTAAAGGCCTGACTGATCCTAACATCACTCTGTATATCAGTCACTCATGCCTTGGGCTTGATGGTTCCTCTGCATCATGCTCACCTGTGCAACTCAACATCCTTCTCTTTGAACATTTTAAATACACAATTAATGGTGCAATTTGCTTTCATCGGGCTTTTCACAAAAGTTTCAAGAGCTGTAAAATTGGAACATAATGGTTACCTGTGATTCATAAAGTGACAGATGACCTGGGAGACCTCTGCCTAGGAAAAATAAATCCTAAAATGCAATTTTCACACTCTGGGGTGTAACTACCCTGCCTTGGGAGTGTCACTGCAGTTTTGAAGGGATTAAAACAAAGAGCAGTCTCCATAACTAAGCCAGCTAAAAGTTTAATTAAATACAATTGCTTGCTGTGCTTCCCTTCCCCAAACAGCCTCATGCATATTCATCACTGTAATTACAGCAGTAAAAACCTCCACAACTAATTATGCCATGCTTCTCATCTTCTATATGCCTGGAATTTTTTACATAATTACTACTGAAATTAATTACAAGTTAGTTAATTTTGCACTTTGTCCTTTCAAGCTTAATTGAAAACTAAAATTTTTCAAACCAGTCATTCTTGAAAGCATGGTGCTTTTACCTCAGATGGTGCCATAACCAAAATGTGATTTTAATGGCTTTTAGTAAAATAGCATAGAGGAGTACTGTAAATTTTATCATTTAAAAGAAGAGTGTTGCTCTAATACATATGAACCATATGCTTAGCAGTGCTACACTCTTCACAGAATATTCAGGCTGCCCAGTGCCACTTGGCCTGCCATGCAGTGCATTAGCATGCCAACCCCTGAGACACAGACTACTATCAGCCCCAGTTAGCTTAGATCGAGCTCAGACCTGGAATTTTATTTGACTAAGATTTAAGCCTTGTGCCTAATATTTCAAGGGTGGCTAATGATTTTGGATGTCCAGTTCTACCATCGATTTTGAAAAAGTAATGAACATTTCCTCCCTTAAGAGGGAGGGGAAGAGGGCAGGAGTCAAAGTTTGACTTGGTCTAGAAAAATAATTGCATGAAAAATTTTGACTCAGCCCAGTAGCACACAGTCTCCTCGTTTTCTAGGGTAGTCTCTGTAATCAATTATGATTTATTCATTTGGGAGTGCCTTCAGTGAAGGACACTGTAGAATACAAACTCTTGCAACCAACTAAGGAAGCATCTAAATCCCATGCTGTGACAACAGAGAGAAGATAAAGAACCCCTGGAGGGTGATCCCAGCAATTTCCACAACACAACTGTACTTAAAGAGGACCAGTGACACACCTCAGCAAACCAAAGCAGATTTTGGGGGCCCACACCATACAGCCCCATGTAATTCAATTCACTATTAAGATTATTTTCATTTAAACCTATGTCCTTTGGATCTTAATGACAATATAAGGGGGTTTTGCCCACTAAAATAATTCATTATTGTTTTAAACAAAAGAAGTCTGTATTTCAAACACCTTTTCAATCTTAACTCCAAAGCTTCAATCTTGCTGTGTTTAATCAAATCTATTTTTTTTTCTTCTGTCAAGAAATCTTGCAAATTTCTCATCAGATAGAAGATTTTCAAAAGCACAAGTGAAGTTTGCTAAGAGAGCACTTGTTCCTTACTCCTCCATAATCTCTATAAGCCACTGACTCAATGGGTAAATTTTCTCTTACAATCTTTTGTTTTCAGGTTCTGTAGAATCTTTCAATTCTGTAGAATAGTTCAGTATCTTGTTGCAACAAAAATCAGGGTGGCTGGGGAGTAATTAAAAAAGTACTTACTAAGAAAAAGCATTGAAAGTCAAGAGCTCAAGAACACCAAGAAAGCTCTTTCAGCAAGTGTCTTAAAGACCTATGATGAGTGATCCTTACCAGCAAAGCAAATGAATACAGTATTTGCTCTGTCTCTGTAGACCAAGAGCTGCCTGCGAGTAGCTGTGAACCTGTGAGCCACATGTGTATTATTAACTATGAGGTTCTCAACAAACTAGGCTGGTACAGTATCAGAAAGCAACGACTTCTGTTTCACAGATAATTTGCAATTCAATGAGGAAAAATCCCTATGTGTTTACTATGTCCAATTTAAAAGTGAAGCAAAACATAAATTCCATTGTGTGTTTCCATAGACTGACTATAGTTAAATACTTCTAACCCCATACAATAGCAAAGCTCTTTGTAAACCAGCCTCAAATTTTCTTAAGCAAAGAAACTTCATTCTGCTAATGGCTAGCATTACACAGATGTATACACAAAAATACAATGAATCATTTGGTGTGAAATTCATTATTTTTTTCGTACTCTGCATCTTTATCTGATGGAAGTCTTCTACGCTCTTATTCAAACCTCAGAAAACATGCTTCAAAAATGCTAGCTCAGATCTCCTAAGGACTTCTCAGTGCATACCTACATACCACACTAAGAAGTATTTTTAAAATCTAAAAAAACCAAGAAAAAAAAAGAAGAAAAACCAGATTCTGTTGGTCTTACAAATAGTCATTTATTTCAGCTACCCCACCACAATACTTCTGCTTTAATTAAACATTAAATCAGTCAAGTAGGCATGCAGATTTAATTACTGCTGTGGTTTAAAATGAGCTTATTTTCCCTTGAAACCAGTGAAGGTTAGCAGGATGACCTCAGTATAATGGAAAATCCTCAGTCTGGCAGGATGCTGGACACGAATTTGTCCCTTATGGCACAGTTTAAATACCATTCTCAGTAATATAATGCTTACAAAGAAGCACTGGTTTAACAAGTTTAATCCAAACATACCTGAGGCCTATGGCAACTGAATATTTCACGGAAAAAACTCAACCTGTTTTAGGGAAATAGTCTATTAAGCATTAACTTTGTCAGCTCAGTAAGAGTGAAACTGATGCAGAAGTCCCCAAATATCTTCATGTTTGATTGATACTTTTCTCCTCTGACTCATCACTGTGACCATTTCACTCAGCCACCTCGGTACCGGAGTCAGGGCCAGGTCACTTCAAGTGAAATGGTAGAGCTCTCATAGGGAACAATGCGTGGTACAGGAAAGGGGAAAGAAAAGAGGAGTCTTTTAGGCCACATGGCATCAGTTCAAAGTGTTTCCCATCAGACAGGAGAGTGAGGATTGTCACCTTGAGAAGAGTCTCTTCCTGTGCCCACCAGGGCTGGAAGAGACCAGGAACACACCCACCACGATGATGGTAAGAAATTCTGTTCTCTCCTGAGTTATGTCCTACAGGGACCTCTGGGATAGCTGTCGGCAATCTGAAACCCACTCACTAATTTCCAGACCTCTGTGAAGGAAAATCTGTATATGTCTTCATCCTTTTTCTGTACCAAGATTTTTGACCAAGAATCTCAAAGGCTGATTGTCAGATGCAGGCAGTGATTCTGGTTCTGGGCAAAACCCAAGCAATGAAAGCAATTACTTGCTTAGTGATAGATCTGAGTAGTTGAAAACAGGGCAAAGCTGTTTAGTAGGAAGCAACTACAGACATTTGTATTTATTAAAAAAACGTAAGTATTCAGTGAAAAGCAACTGGCAGCTGAGAAGGTACTTAGTAATAGAGCCCTCTTGCATTTAAAAATTGCAGATGTTCCTGAGTATCTTTGCAACCCTACTCTAATACTCTGTCTAGACAAAAACACCATAGAATGTATAACATATGACACTTTCTACATCCTCTGTGGGGATTAAGCAATAAATCAGGTTTTCAGACTCAGAAAAATTGCATTCTTTTGAAAGTGACTTGCCAAATTTCAGTAAAGGAAAGGTTTTCTGCCCTTGGGAATAAACCCATGATGCTTTAAGGATGAGTACCAAGAGATCATATCCAGGAAAATAATTGAACCAGTTTTTAAGTAATAGGATCCGTAGAGATCAAGGAGAAAACAATGACATATTCTATGCTGCACAGCCTCTTTTCAATGCTGCATCTTACACAAACACTCCAAACTTGACACTCATTGTACAGAACAAATATTATGCATGTTCTTCATTGCATGCTAATTCTGTAACAGAACTGCAGCATTATGACATTTAACACAAAATCAGTATTCTTCTATTCTCCTTCACTAGCATCTGAAAGCAAAGGAAATTGGGGTTGTGTGATTCTTTCATCTCCCCCAAGTTACTGAACCTACCTAACCTTTAGGTTGTGGCCTAACAATTACAGAGTTCACCCAGGAAACAGGAGATGCCAAGTCCCATTTCTTCCGCAAGGACGGCTTATGCTTTCCCATGCAGTGCAACATGTAAATACATGAACCCTACTTATGGAGAAAGGAATACAGAGCTGCCTCCTCCCATGCCTCTTTTGCATCATCCTTCCTCTTTCTCCCCCTTACCAGCCCAAGGACTCTCCAATTTTCTCCTACAAAGCAATAAAGTGTAATAAAAAGAGTGATTCCACTCATATACCCTGAAGCTGTAGAGTTCAAGATTCTCTCTAAAGGTGTTTTGCTTTTAATCATTTTAGGATGAGAGCAGCAAGGTGTTCCAAGGTGTTCCATTCTCCAGCAAAGATTTAACTAACCGTAATAGAGGATGAAAGGGAAAATCAGCTTATGCTGGGTCTTTCTGAGGTAAGTGGATGCAAATGTTACATTTCTGGTGGAACTTAATCCTGTTTGTGCATGTGAGTCCTCCACCGTGAGAGTCTGGTAAATGAACTCCAGCTGAGAGCATCCCCATCAGATACACATGAGAAACCAAAGCCAAACTGCTTTGCCCCACCCAAATGGAAGCAGATACAGAACACTTCAGCTCCATCAATCTAGGTTCCTTTTTGGACTAACTGCTTGCTATACAGTGGCACAGATCTTTCAAAACCACTTCCTTCTCATTCTGTTGCCTCAACCATTATGATCAGCATATGGGGATAGATTAGCAACAATCTTTCTGTGTCTTTCAAACTATGTCTTTGGCATAGTTTCTTTGTTGAAACTCTACATGTAATTATTCATTTGCTTACTAGTTGCTTGCTGTTTCACTCCTAACTGGATATAGAGCATTTCACTTAATGAACCTTATTTAACAATCCTTTATACTGCACTGCCTTTTAAATAAGGGGCTGAGTGAAAAAAATCTACTGCATTATGTCATACAAGGCAAACACTTTCTTAAAAAAGGAAAATTTCCTTTAATCTCAAGCCTACAGACCAACTTCATCTGTTCTATTTACTTATACTTGGTGAATGCATGCCACAAAGCATAAGTATTTGCCATGGCAATACATGGTGTGAGATAAACATCTTAAATACTTTATGCAAATTCCTTCTTTTTCAGCTCACGAAAGCTCCTATCCATCCTATACCGTGAATTTTTAACACTTCAAGGGGTGATTTAAATAAACCCTAACTCAGACTGAATTGTAGAGAAATAGTCCAAGGCTATGACTTTCTCCTGTAACTAATGACACCCTTATAAAACACATAGTACATGCTCTTTACTATTTTTCTTGATACCTTACAGTAAACCAGGTATCCTGGAATTTTCCTTTCACCCCTTCACTCTGACAAACTCCTGATCATTAAAATATCATAAAAAGATGCACACAAATGCTTTCATCTGTCTAGAAGAATATTCTGAAATAGGCTGAAAAGTAAGAAACAGAAGATACAGACCTCCACTATTCAAGCCAAAATGTGTCCATGGGTTAAGTCTGTTGCTCATTACCAAAAGCTTTTTGGCAGGAAGAAAACATGCCAGGAACCCGTTCTCCAGTAATATACATACATACATGTATATGAGAAGAGAACACATCTGTTAAGACTGAAATGATGTTCACTTTTGATTGCTCTGGACAAACAGTTAACAATTAACCTGCACTGCTGACTAAAACAGAATTAACATTATACCCCTTCCAGTTAATTCGGATGCTTCTTCCTCAGGAAGAAAAATACACTTTTCTGTAGTACCCAGAGCTGTGAGTGCAGGTTTGCTGTTCTGCTTCGTGATTATACCATGCATTTAAATCACACACCATTTAAGATAAAATAATATGAAGTTTATGATCCTGTCGGTTTTTAAAAGCTAATGATATGTGCTACTTAAAGCAAACTGCAAGCCCAGTGGGAGGCATTATAATTAATACAGTTTGTTCAAAGAAAAACAAATGCAATTCCCCCTCATCTGTCAGCCAGCTGTACTGCAACCTGAATGCAAGGAACACAACAATAAAGCAAGCGTGTGAGAAAATCAGACGGAATTGGGGCTCAACAAAGAACAGTAAGAATATAAGCCAACTGCCCCAATATCAGGCAGAAAGATTTGAGTTTTATAACCTCCATTTAATAAATATAAGTTTTCCCCATCTGTTTTGGTTTCAGGTTTATTTTTCCTAGCAGAGATTAACAGGCAATTTCAAAATGCTCTCTCCTAAGGAGAGCTCTTCAATTGTACATATAAATTATGAGAGCTTGCAAATTCAAGCACAGAGGAGAAGCATAGTAGAAAACAGGGGAAAGAACAAAGAAAAATTTGCACAGCAGAATAGGCCATGGGAATTTCTCCCCAGTCCCTGAAATCACACCCACACCAATCAGTGGCATCCCATTAGCCACTAATCTGATATTGATTTTAATCTCATTTACACCAGATTAATTACTACAATACCAGATGGCTTACTACTCATTTAAAATGGAGTGTGTTATACTCAGATCAGGTCCTTAACATTTGGACAATCTTAATATTGATCCCCCCACAGCAACTAGGCTTGCAGAATTCCTCTCAATAACATCTCCAAAGCCACCCTTTTAAAAATTCTTTTTAAAACAACAACACCTACAAAACCTCAAGACTGGCTGTCAAGCACTCACAACAAATGTGATCAGTACTTGGTAACAGTTTCATGCTCCAATATTAGTATGGTACTTCCAAGCACTTGCTGAGGCTTGAAACGACAGAGACATTTCATTTTTCGCACTGACGCAAATGTAAATCTATTAACGTGCTGTGCTGCTGAAGCAACACAGCTTCCATCTGAGTGAGAAACCAGCCTTGTGGAGTCCAGGTTAGCCAACAGCTCCCAGGTAGGACATGTGGATGAGAACAGGTATCCTTGGTAAAATCTATCTCAACAGCGGTATGGACGCAGCCTCCTCCCCTCCTGCTGAGCCCAAGGGACCCAAGAGCTGAATATTTAAGTTGAGGTGTACATGAATGTATGGACGAGTTTAAATTACTGTGCCAGCAGCAATGCATTGCCTTCACACACATAGACCTGCACAGCTTCACCTTCCCTCATCACTGGGCTTCAGGTATGACCAACACCTGTTTCTATCTTTAAATGATTAACAAACTAATACTTAATTTTGAAAAATAAGGAAAGTATTCAACCAGGTCTTCTCAACACTATTTATAAAATTCACTTGGCCTGTGAGAGGGGTGATTGCAAGAGGGGTAAATCAAGAGCCTTCCTCTTAGCATATTTCCCCTCAAAATACAGGGTATGCATTTCTTCTATTTGGGTTAAAAGGAAATGGGTGGGTAATGCCATGCACTGCAGATCTACTTAGAAAGAAAATGGCTCAAAATCCAGCATTCATTGAGTTTTAAATAAATGAATCTTTTCTTGTACTGTTTCTTCTCCTTCCCTTCCCCCACACCTCTACAAACATGAAAAAACCCTAAATGTAATTTATGCAAATCCCAACATTTATCTAGGTAAAAATCTTCTAATAATATACTATTTTTCAAGTAAAAATGGCAATTCTAAGACCACACAACCCAGAGGAGCTCAGGATGGCATCCCTCAGCACCCAACTGGGTAAGTGAAAAACTGCTGTCACCACCAGCATCAGATCTCCTCCTCAGAGTTGATTACTGTGTTGCTCTAATTTTTGCTTAGCTCAGTACTGCAGAGCTGTGTATATGATATATACATCATAGTTGTTTGGAAGTGTGACCACCATGAAGAAATGCAATAATAGATAACTGTTTTATTGCTCACTGACTACTATAAATTTTAATAACTGTTCCAGCCTCTGTTCTTCTCACTTGGCCTTCATACTCTTTAAGGGAATGATGTTTTTGCCTCACACAACATACTGACCCCATTTGCTGGATTTTCAGCTTGACTGGTCTTTTCTTTGAACTGATGATTTAAAGTGGTAGTGTATTTCTAACACATTTATTCAGGAAAGAATATTGATACATTTTAAATTTGGGTAACCTGAGGACTGTTTCACTTATCTATGCACAGAAACTGAACAGAAGCAGCTGAAGGAGCACTGAATATAGAATTCACATCAATGAACAGCATAACCCACATAATATTTTATGTGATGTGGGGTTTATATTAATTCTTTTCAGTATGTACAGAAACATATAAAATTCAGAATTGTCTTCAGAATGGTAAATGGGTTGAAATTTTAATGGTTTAGAAGTATCCTTTCAGACTCAGCTTGTGAAGATGCTGAAACAAAGCCGTGTCTTCTCACATATCGATGATAAGCAATTAACAAACAAGAGCTGCTCTTTGCTGAGTTGAGGGGGGACAGGAGCATAGCAGCTCTGGATCGTCAATAAATCAAGAAGCAATGAGTCTCCTCTCCCTCATACCTCCACAGCACTTGTGTCATTCCCCAAACTCCACGGGGTTTGTATGTTGTAACTTCAGGGGAGCAGACTGTGTGAACATGATCATTATGAAGATGCTAACAAAGAAATTACTTCCCAAGTAAAAACCCTCAGTAAAACACCAGATGCTTCTTCCTGCTGTTAATTAGTAACAGCAAAAATTTCCCCCCACCTCTGTAATAGAACAAAAGCCATTTTACCAAATGAGCCTCAGTGCCTTCTCTGTTCTCATGTTTACTTCATGCTTTGGCCTTCATCACTGATTTGCAACAAAAATTCCTCTTTCTCTATCTATTTCCAAGAAGAGCAGATCTGAATGAGCATAAACTTATCTTTTGAGGAAGGACACTCTGGAAACACTTTTAATTGCATTGTTTTAGTGAGTAGGTATTAATCTCTTCCTGATAACTGGTGGATTTAATTAATAAAGACATTCTTTCAAAGAACTAAAATATGACTTTCTAATGCACACCAAGCTTAATGAAAAGAAAAACTCGACATAAAATCAGAAGCAGGGATAAAAAACCTAGAGTCATTTGAATTATATGTTAAGACTATAAAAAGGCTATCCAAGCACTTTATCCTCTCAAGAGACAAAAATTACCTGTGTAGGCAAAAAATACCCAACAAAAACCCCAAAACAAAACAGAAAATAAGAGACAAAGGATAAACTTTCATTCATCATTATTTACTTGCACAGACAAAGCAAAAGAGTGACTTAATCATATTCTGATATTCTGATACTTCTATTTAATTACTGGACTAATTTTAAATTAAAATGTAAAATATGAAAAGGAATAAAAACATTTGCTAGAGAGATTTAGAGTTCAGAGTGAGTATTTTGAGATCATAATGTAAATGCTTGTTTTGCAAATATCCTCTTGTCCCCACTTTATTTTTTTTATATAACTCTGAAGTGTTATCTTATAGGAATTCTTAGGTGAAATGGATCTTCAGTATTAAAACTGTCTTCTTGCTGCTCAAGGGGATTAACAAGGCATAAAAGAGTCATGCTAAAAAACAAAGACCAATGTCTAGAATCAGACTGTGTTGATCAGAAGGGGAGCTACATATTTTCTGTTGCAGTTCAAATTGCTGATTGATACAAGCATTTTCCACAAACAGAAGAATGCCCATTTCATCCATGCAGAGGTCACACAGCAGTTCTGCAGCAGTCAGGGTAGGAAAGTATTCAAAGCATTTTTGGGAAACTCCACATACAGGAGCTCCACACTGCTAGAAGTGAAATAATCTACTAGGAGAAACACAATTTGAATTGAACTGCAAACATACAGCAGGATCCAGTCAAGATCACCCTGTTCCGAAACATCTTGTTGTAGGTGCCCTGGAGAACTGCATGAATTTACCCCTAACTTTTCCAAGGGCATGTCCAAAGGAGGAATGGATTCCCAACTTCTTCCTGAACTTTTTTCAAATGAACTTCTTACAGTACATTTCTGTCCTGGTGGATATAAATGACAAGACACTAATCGTTACTATCTTTTTAATGTCTTTTTATAAGGGCATGTAGTGACAGGACAAAGGGAAATGGCTCTAAACTGAGAGCAGATTCAGATTAGGTATTAGGAAGACATTATTTATGGTGAGGGAGGTGAGACACTGGAAGAGGTTGTGCAGACAAGTCATGGATCCCCCATTCTGTCCAAGGCCAGGTTGGATGAGGCTCTGAGCAAACTGATCTAGTGGAAAGTGTCCCTGGCCCTGGCAGAGGGCTTGAAACTAGATGATCTTTCAGTTCCCTTCCAACCCAAATCAGTCTATGATTCTATGATTAGGTAAGCAATCAACAAACAGTTTATATGATCTTCAACTATACCCTTTGAAGACAAAGGAAGCGCTACTGCTACCTTAAAAATCTGGGGAAAAAATTATTGCAGCACAAACTTGCTGTAAGTCACATAGTAGGATCACAGATGATCAAGGAACTAAATTCATTCTCTCAATTCTTTGATTAGATGGCCCCAGCGTCAAGGATGCCTTTTTTCATCTTATGATCTCTGGTGACAATTACAGTGTGTCAGGAAGCCTTTAGACAGATCATTCTCGTATTTCTCCTCTAGCTAAAAGCAGAATAGAAATAGCAGAAAAGTATTTTTTAAAATAAAAATGATGTCTTCCTTGATTTGCAAAACCAGTTGCCAACAATGCAGATCCTCTTAGTAACACTGAGGAGGATCTAGAGCAAGGAATACCTTCACATATTCAGCAAGCAAGCACTCTGAAGTGCACTGTCAAACACATGACTAAATGTCAGACTCCCCCAGCAGCTCTCTTCCTTCTCTGGAGGATGCATTCAAAAAGCTAAGCTCCAAAAATACACCTAGAAAATCCTTCTTCCCTAGTAAGATGCTCTGTTACAGAGGGATCATTAGAATCATTATAATGATATAACAGCAGATTAAGATCACAAGACTTATCAGCAATACCCTGCTCCCGAGTCTGTCAATGCAGCCACGGCTATGCCAGCACAAGCGGCTGGGATGTTTTCATTTACTTTGCAATTGGTCTGGAGCACAAACAACAATCAATTCTGAAGCCATAATGGACTGGAAGATTCAGGATAAAGAAATGACATTAAAACATCCTTCTTTACATCTCTGAAGATTAAGACAGCTCCAGCTTTTAGGTGAAGTCTATTCAGTGCAGGATGGTAGTAAATGAAGCATGCAGTGAGTGTCTGCTCACAGATGGGGCTTCAATACCTTTCCTAGGTTAGTGACATTCTGCTGAGCCACTGCATCCCCAGCACAACTCTGCAGTCTGAAATAAAAAGTACCTGGGCCATAATGCTAAGTGCTTCTTTGGGTTAAGAAATTTCTTCAAAACAAGTGCCTGTGTCTGAAAACATTGAGCTGGATAGGCATCATCAGTCTTTCTTCAGCTGACCTAAACTCAATGTTGTGGTTATCAACAAAAATATTGGCCAAATCTGTACCTCTGACTGACAAACAGCACACGCTCCCAGGATTAACGATTCTGGAATCATGGTTTCATACCGACCCTATCCTCTGGTACAAGGCAGTTTGAAGGAAGACAGTATTGATCAACAATGCCTTACCCATGGCATACATTTTAATTCTTTGGGGTTGAAAAACAGGGTGTTTGCATGAGTGCTTTAGGTTTGTTCATTTTTACAGTCACTGGCTACTTTTAGAAATTCTGCTGTGGTTCAGGGGCAATATTATTCCCATGGATCAGGGAGCAAAAGAAATAGAGGGTAGAGAAACAATCAGAGTCACACGGTTTGCATACAGTTATCACAAAGAAGGCAAAGAATTTATTGTAGAAAAGGCAAACACAAATAGCTTAATGTTAACCTGATGTGATGCCAAAGAAATAAAATAGACTGAAAAGAAAATATTTGACAGTACATTCTCTGGATCATTAACAATGTCTAAAAATATCCTTGGTCAGCAGCTTTCCTTGACACAAGTGATCTGTTCAGAAAGGCAAGTCAGCCTCCCACTAAATCCTGATCAATAAAAAAATCCACAGGATACAGTAACATCTTCTCTTGGCAAGTTAAATAACCAGTGCTTTAAACATCTGACTAAGCATGGTAGGAAGGGAACTAACAATTAAAGTAGCAGAAAACTGTGAAGGTACATGACGGAGAAGTGCAGAAGTTGGAAATATCAATGTTCAAGCTGCATGTCAAAATGCCTCTCATAAGCAGTTGATTTACACAGCTGATCTGAAAACTCACATAAATAAATATTTCCTTTGGAAAAAATATCTATTTGGCATACAAGAATCAATCACATGATTACATGTTAATAGACAGAAACAGAATGCTCTGAATGCATTTAATTATAGTAATGGGAACCAGAAGGGAAAACATTACCCACTGGAGTGACAGAGGCGATGGCAAATTATTCTAATAGAAAATCAAACGTATTATTCCAGAGCTTTCTATGTGTAGCCCAGAGAAAAATGATCTTCCCTTTGCTCCAACAATTTTAAACCTAAAACAAACTCAGCACTTACATGATACCATTAATAGCAAAACAGAAACTAAAATATAACTAGCTTAACCCCGGCATAGCACAATTATATGAAAGGCTGATAATCCCTGTAGAGGCACTGTAACACAAGAAAAGCTCAGCCACAATACAACCCAGAGCTGACTTCTTTATCTGTACCACAGAAGCACAGCAGCCCTTGAAACAGGCACAAACTTACTTAGCAACAGCTCAAGACATTTCACTCATCCATGACAGGGGCCATGGAGTTGTCAGCACAGGAAATTATACACAACTCTGACATTCAAGTGTGAAGTTTCTAATTTTAAAGGTTCATCTTGAGAAAGGTCTAGCTCAATTTTTATACAGCAAAGTGTCTGAAGTGGCCTATTTTCAAGTCATAAAAATGCGATGAAACAGGAATATCCACAGCAAAATATCTGGGGCAAAATATGGGAAGTATTCCAACATCATTTAATCCTTCAAATCAATCTCTGTATTGGACAAGGAGCAAAACAAAAGTTTTGACTGTTAAAGCCCACAGTGATGAGCTGAATATGCATGAACCAGATCATGAAAATGAGCCCACCAGCAGCAGAGACGCTCTGGATCTGCTGCCTCCCCAAGCCAAGACCATGCTGGTTCCAGAGGGTGGCAGGTTTTACCACTGAACACTCACACTGCAGCTCACAAGTCTCCTCTGACAGCGAGATAGCACTCGGGGTGTGACAAACCTGTGATGGTTCACTGCTTCAGAATGAAGCCTTATCTTCACCCCTATATGGCTGCAGATGCCAGGACAACAAAAAATGCAACTGATTTACCTTGCTGGTGTGAGGATGAGGAGTAGTATTCAAACCAGACTGCTGTAAAGACATTGCAGATGCTATACTGAGCAATTATCAAGTTACTGCTTTTCACTCTAAGCTTAAAACCACATGGAAGTGATCAGATTTGTGTATTTTAAAAAACTGACACTCACCTCTAGCTACCTATATCATTTATTAAATATTGCACAGCAATCGAACTACAACTCTAGTAGTGCTAAGAAGCTGCATTCTCTGTGTTCTTGGCATAACACAGACCTGCAGAGGAAAGTTCTTTGTCAAACACAAAATTTTCTATTTAACAGGTGAAATTCACTTCCATCCTGAACAGCAATCCCAACTCCATCCACTGCAATCTTCAAAGTCAGAATTCATGGACTGACAACCTTTTAAGGTTAAAGACATGTTAACTAAAGTGCCTTGAAGTATGATCTTGAACCATCTGCCTATTGAATCTCCTTCCCCACCATGAAAAGCTAGAAGGAATTTATTTTCACAGAATGGGACAACTTGTGAATGCCGTTTCCAATAGCATTTGACAGCACTCACAAAAAGTAATTTTGGCACCATGTACCACACATTGTAGCTTCACAGAAGAACACTATTCTCCCAGTGCAAGTAAATCCTCCCATGCACATTACCTGTCCCTACCAGCTCCTGCCTGTACATGACTACCACCCACAAGGAGACTCTAACGAGCCTTCCAATTCTACTTTTTTGGTAGGTGAACTACCTGGAGTGGGAACTCCCAGAGCTGCCCTCCAGCCAGGAGAGTTCCAGGCAATGGGGTATTTCATGGAACGTTCTCATTCCCCTCATGTTGGGTCAGACATACAATCAAGAACAAACACATCAGGTCTGCAGATGTAACAGGAATAAGGCTTTGTCAAATATCCCTCCCCCGAGAAACACTTCCTGTGTTGTACTAGAAAAAACTAGGGACCCAACACTAATTTTTTTTTTAACCAAATAGCCAAAAATTTTTGTCCTATGTATTTTCACACAGCCTCCCAACACACACCTTTTCTTTAGGAAAGCCAGCAATTATGCAGCAGTAACCCCCCAAGCCTTAGTGGGATGCACACAGTGCCATGCAGGACACTGTCTCATTTGGCAAACACTGCCATCGCACTGTTAGATTTGTTTGGTTTATACTGTCAGAGTGCTTTAAATTTCTAAAGGTTAGTTATAAATCAAAGCAACACGACTCTCTTTCTACAGAACAGATAGTCCTACCCAGCTTCTGCAGATGCATCTCATGCAGCTCTATAGACAGACACTAATTCTCCTGGCAACTGCACAAGCTAACAAAACCACATTTACATAATAAGATTGTGAAATAAACTCTTGGAAACCAAGAATTTCAAAGTTAACAGTCAGCTCTTTGTCAATGTTAATGATGTGCATACTTGTGTGCATGTGAGTGGGCAACAATCATCTGCAAACTGAAAAAAACTGCATTAGCATTAAATTCTGAATTTTTGGTGTCTTGCTTGGGTTGTAGATTTAATTGCTTTTTAATACGGGCTTCTTGTCCATTTTCTGAAAAGGGAAATAAATAGAGGGTTATGAAAAATGAAACGCATCCACAGAATTTTATTGCTTTAGCCAAGTGATTATTTTAAACTGTTTTTATGTTTTGAAAGCTTTGTCTCAAGTAATCAAACACCACTTTAAGGAGGCTGTTCATGATATTTATGAATGCAATTGCTACAGCAATTTATTCTCAAGCTATTATCTCATTGGGTCTCATAAGTCAAACACAGGATTAGGGTAAATGAGTTTCCTGAGATGCCTGTGACAATGCAAGACAGGAAGAAAGGGAAGAAAAAAGCTACTGCCAACAGTAAAAAATAGGAATTCAGCAAGTGAAACTCTCACATTTATTAGGAACACTGCCCCACCACCATGCTAGAAGACTCACAATATTCAAGGCTTTGTCTCAGATGAAAGCAGAAGATCCTCACTGAAATACAGTCCTATATTTTAAGTGTCAATACCTGACTTGCAGTTTATTGGCATTTTCCACAGGACTCAGATTCCAATTTTCCGTAGTCTGTACCCCATCACCCTCAATGCAATTCCTCTGGAAAGGAAAGAAAAACCACAACTGCCACTACCGCAGCACAGAGTGTTCACAGAGAGCAAAGCAGCTCCTCTGTGCAAGCTCTCAGGACTCCCACCTTGCCTTCTGGACTTCTCTGAACATGTCTCTTCTGAGCAAGCTCTTGTAACGAATTTAGCTACTGCTAGTGTGCAAGGAAAAACTGACAGTAGGATGTACCTAAAAGAAGACAGATTGAACAACCTGAGCTTTGGAAGCCTATTTGGAGGCATTTTAAAGATGCATATTTTAGGCAACACGGCATAAGATACAGTGATAAGCTGTAAGAAATGACAGGGAGTCTGTAAAGTGGGAAATTCCCTCTGTCCTGTAGGAACAAGAACTACACCAGCACTAAGGACTCCTGCTGCAGTGACAGCTGTCCCTCGATGAACCAAAGCTGTGCTTCACTTAAAGCCCACTTGGGCAGAACATAGGTAGCATCATAATTCATAATAGTAAATGCTTTTAAATGACAACAGACAGGAGTTTTGTCCTTGCAAGGGCTGAGTGCTCATAACCTTGGCTAAGCAAGTGAAACTAGAGAAAGCAGCAGCTTTCTCCAGGGCTGACAGAACATATGGCTAAGGTGCAGCCCGAAATCAAGAGGGAAAAGGCAGGTTGATAATCTCTTCTGAAAATGTTCCTACTCACACTTCACTGTCAGAGAACAGACCTCTCCCTCTCCTTTCTTAGACTGCATAGTGGTAAAGGACCTTGTCTTCCACGAACACCAACTTTTGCACCTTTCCCACTACCACTTCTCCACCAACAGAACTAAAACCACATCAGCCAAACAGCAGCTGTTGCACACACCATTTACCACCAGAGGTGGAAAACTGCCCAGGGGAAGGGTAACACCAAACTGCCAAGTCCACAAGGCTCAGCAGAAAAACCTAGAGCTTCTCATGTCACTAAGAGACACTGTGCAACAGGCAGCAACCCTTTCAGATGCACCAGAAAATGCCAAATAAGCTGGTGTGGGGGACACCAGAGAATTTTCCCCAATTAGAAAGAGAACAGAGTGCCTTCAGAACAACCAACACAAGCAATAACCACTCCTTTTTGTGTTTTACAGTGGATAATGTACTCCCTTATTTCAGCAGAGCACCCCTGTCTCAGCAAATGAAAACCACTGAACATCCACCTGTCCTTCCAGGCACTCTGCCTGAAGGGCAAAGGAAAGGACTTTCACCAGCAGTGGTGAGACAGGGGCTGGTACAGCACTGCCAGTGAATGAATGTGAGATGCAGCAAGGAATGACAGAAGGAAAACACCTTTTAACAAGCAGCAGCAACAACTGGAAGTTTTAAGAAATACTGGTGGGGTAGAAGGAAGGAAAAGAGGGACTCATAGACTTCCCTATTATGGCCAAAGAGATCCCCCTTTCTACCTCACTGAATTCCCTCTGACAGTTTCTGCTATTTTCTTCCTCTTGTTCTACCCTCTGATGGAAGGTCTCCTAACCAGGTCTGTTTTCTGGACGTTTCATGCAATACTTGGCAAGTAGAACACTTTTCTGCTGCCTGAAATAATTTTCATACAGCTTGAAAGTGCCTAAGAAAAGAGATGCTGTTGAGCACTTGCTGAGTCTGCAGCAGAGCTACCTTGCCCCCAGTAGCAGCTGGACACCAGGCAGAGCTCCTTCCCTGCAACCAGCCCTGTCCATTCCCTGGGCCAGGCAGGGGACAATGGCCTGGAACTGGATCTTGCCCAAGGAACAAGCTAAATTCAAGGAACAAGGGAGGAGAAAACTCCCATGCATTTATCCCCTGGCTCACAAGATACACTTTCAGTCTGAAACACTAAATGTAAACTACGTAGCGCAAAAGTAAGGTTTAGAAATTGAGATCTAGCAAAAACATAAATAGGTAATAAATTCAGCTGGACTGAGGATGGATTCATGTGATTTACCAGTCACTGACTCTGAAAATCAACCTCAGTCACTTCCATCCATGGAGAGAGAAACTAGTGCCAAGAAAAATGAAAGAGAATCCTTGTTTGATCATTGTTTTGAGTTCCAGAGATCAAAAAAGCCCAAACAGTATAATAAATAATAAAAAATGAAGTCATAACATCTGTATCCCTCCTGTACTTCTCTGAAATGAAGCACCTATGCAAACACATGAGACTAGCAGGGGAAAAACCTTCTAACAGATAGAAGGCAGAAGACAGAATGAGATCAGGACAGGTTGAACCATGCACAAAATGGCAATAGAAAGGTCAATGTTTGAAGATGAAGCCACAGGGCAGCAGTTTAATAACTTCCTAATGACAAAATGGGCCTAAATGCAGCTGACCTAACCACTGGAAAAGTAACAAGGTAAAAGACAAGCTCAGTGCTACATGATCCTACCTCTGGACAATGAGAATCTTCTTTCAAGAGTTATTTAGCAAGACTCAGCAAGAACTTGTCCACGAAATCTTAAAAAAAATACAGCCAGGATGGAGTGTTCATTAAAAGCAGGGGCACACTTAATGTACAATTCACAGAAAGACTGGAAGCAGCCCAGTGTAGGGCAAAGCTCACTAATCTCAGCATCGGTTTTCACCCAAAACAGCTGAGATAAATTCACTACCTTATTAAGGAAACCGAAGATCTAGAGAGTTTGTTCTGGATGCAAAAGACAAAGGAAAGGTAAAAGTTAAGAGTATTCTGCACTACAGGCTTGTAGAGGCCCCAAAACCACACAGGCTATGTAACACTCAAGTATTCCTTGGCTTTAAAGCAGAGGTGAAGCTAAAACAGGAAAACTTGTGAGAGCTGCAGTTACAATAATCCCCCAGAAACAGTAATTAAATCCTCACAGCCTGAGGCGCTGAAACTTAGACTGAACAAAGCATAGGAGAGTGGTGCAGGACAGGGCAAACTGAATTGTCAGGATTTGGTGATCCTTTTTGAAGCCTCTAACAAGGAAATAAGTGGAAATAAGGACTCTGATATCTGTTCTAGTCAGCATTCTTTCAAGTAGGGAGAAGCCTTGCTTGTGTTAAGTTATCTTTGGTGCTACATTATTTACCTTGTTTAAAGAAAACTCACATTGGCATTATATAAAAAGGGTGATTTTTTCAAATTTGCCTTAGAGTACAGAACCTACTAGAAGTTGACCTTACTTGTGTATCTAAACATATGCTTTGGAAAAAAATCCACTTCACAGTTTTTGGCTTTTTTGTTGGGATAGAGCCATAGCACACATAAGAGAGACACATTCCTTTCTCAATGTGAAAAGGGCAGAGGTGTGCAGCACGCTCTTCATTTCCCTGGCTCTCTCACTGCATAATAAAAGTAGAAGGCAAAAGGGTATGAAAGAGAAAAGAAAGCAAAAGGAAGAAGCTAAAGAAGCCCACCCTAACTACCAGGAGAAGAGACAGAATATTATGTGATTGCAATTCCAGAAGCAACTCCCATAAGAGTAATGGTTTTGGAGAGGCAGTCCAGCAGCCCCTGGAAAGTAACGAATTGAAGAAGTCTGATTAAATTTTTTTCCCTCCCCTATCTTCCACAACTGAAAAACTTGGGGAAGAGTGGAGCAGAGAACTCCACCCTGTTATGCATGACAAAGATTTGTGGTTGAAAAAAGCCAGGGGAGATTTTTCTCTGAAGCTTCACTCGCAGAACTCACAGCAGTGAGGAATGCTTCTAGACAACTGCTGGCAGCAGCCTGCACTCGACCCAGCTGCAAAGGCTTCCTCTCCCTCCTCCCTTTAATGTATGAGCAGGCAACAGTTCCTGCTCTGCACCCCAGCCTCTGCAAAGCCACGTTTGCTGCTGTGTGCTGCACATGGCTGGGGCTGGCCAAAGGCTTGCCCCCAACTTACACTCTAGAAGTGGACTATTAACCCAGTTCTTGTGGAAACTTCCTCCTCTAGCAGATGTTTAATGCACTAATGTCTTTCAAGACACACCCCCCCACCACCTCCTTCCACTGCAAGGGCTTGGTTCCGGTGTCCAATGGGAATGTACTGCAGCCAACAAATACACCTTATGTCAAAAGCATCAGGACACTGCCCCCACCTAGCAAACCACAGGCAGGGAACTGCTAGCAGCATCAGAGAAACTCGTGACATACACTATAAATCACGGCCATAAAATATAAGCAGTACAAATAATACGGTAAAAATGGCATAAAGGAAATTCCTGCTCTAACAGCTATAGCACAACCAGAGCCTCCTTTTCTCACCTGATTGTGAACTGCAGACACCACTAAACTTACATTAAATCTGCTGAAAGAAACACACGACTGCTATGAATATTGCCAGCTGACAATGTTCTTGTAGAGGGCCACTGTCTGGCAATCACATCAGAAAGATGTGGTCCAGAGATGGAACAGAAAGGAACACATACCCAGTCTTCTCAGGGAAATGTGTGATTCCTCCTGCCCGTGGTTTTGAGGGTTTTCTTATATTTGTTTATGTTTTAAGCCTAGATGATCCCCTGCCCCTGCAGGGTGACACTAGAATAGGAGAACAATGATTCAGTAGGAGAGATTTACCTAAACAGAGCAAGGAAACTTTGTGGTGTTTTAACTAGAGGTAGTAGAGCAAAGTCTGGATATGGCTTAGTGCACAGTTCCCCTTGTCTGACACCTCCAGAAAAGCCAAAAAACTATATCTGACAAAAGAGCAAGATGCAAACACTGGAGACAGAAAGAAACCAGAAAGCAAACAAACAGAAACAAGCAAGAAAAAGCCCCTGATGGCTTACAGAAAAGAAGGCAGTTAAAAAAAAAAAGAGGGGGGGCAGGAGAAAGTACAAATTTGACTTAATTTCTTTACTTGAAAAGTTTTTCCAACAACAGAAAGTAGAGAATATGGTGAGGGTGAAATGATGAATGACAGAGCACAGACAGAAACAGGAGAAACAGGTTCAGTATGTTTCCTCTACTCTGTATTTACGCCAGGCTTTCTGGAAAGATTGACCATATTACTGATGTACAGGTAAGAAAGGCACAAACCAAAAGCATTCCTGTACCTTGCTGGGAAATTCATTATTCAAAGGTTAACTCATTGTACAGTGTTTTTCCATGTGCTTGGTTTCCACCTCAGACAGGCCATACAATTTGCAGAGGCATCTGTTGGGATATGTCTCCAAAATGTGGGCTCACAACACCACGTCTTCACATTTCCTCAGGCACCTCCTGCCAGCGCTCCTTCACATACAGAGTTTTGAATTACATCCACCTTGGCCAGGAAGGCACTCTCTGAATATTTTCTTGCAATTATCAGTCACGGCAAGAACCTGATCTCATGTGGCTGCCAACTAACCATCAACTGGGATTTACATATCAAGAGGTGCAAAAGGTAGTCTGGAAAACAAGGGTGAGGCCAGCAGTGGCTCCTACAAGCATTTAGTGATTCAACCACTCTTGTGCTGTGAACTCAAGGAAAAAAGCAAGAATTTGAGCTCAGGATTGTAAACCTTGGCAGCTAATTCATCACAAAACTGATCGTGTGTGCATATGAACAGCAGGTTACCACCATCTCAGTTTTAGTTACATGAGCTGCCTCCCACACAATAGCAATTGATGAGACCATGGCCAACTGACCCTTTCATAAAATGCAATTTAAAAAAAAAGTAGGAGGAGCATGGCTTAAGCCTCTACTTATGATGTGCAGCCACTATTTGCACAGCATTCTGCTCACTGCCACCAGGCCTTATCTTTTATCCCAACAGCTGCTTCCATCCTCTCATTCCTGCTGTAGCCACCCTGCTGTCTGAGCCCATCTCTGAAGAACCTCCTTGTTTAACCTATCCCCAACACACCTGTTCCAATCTGGTCAGACAAATTTGGCTTTAATACCAGGTAAAAACATTTTAAAAAATCAACCTGGAATTTGTTTAATTTTGAATGGAACATATGGTCTTCTCATCCCCCTTTTTGTGGCTGATCACAGTTGACCAGTTTCTAAACAAGGATACAACTTCCCTCACAGCATTTTATTCCTGAAGTCACATACTTACTGTTCCCTAATTCTAGAGTATGAAAAAAGAAAATTAAACTTGATGGTCACTTACTGTAAGGACACTTTCTTTCCCATACAATATTCCTACAGCTATGAGTTCTTGCAGAGCTTCCATTTTAATTGCACATAATCTTCCCTTTCCCTCAAACTAAGTCCAAACCACCCCTTCACAAACCAGTCAGCAAGGCTCCAGCCACCAGGGACTTCAAAGTTATCTGACATTACAGTTCAAGTTTTAGCTCAGAAAACCTCTCAGGTCTAGAACCCGTGCTGCAGCATAGTCCTAAGTCTCCTCCTGTAGAGAACCATAAACACTATTTGCCATGGAAAAGCCTACCTCAAAAAGTCTAAAAGTGTTTTCCTGACAGTCATTACTCAATCAAGGTTGATGTTTGCTTGCTATTCAGCATGAAGGAGTCAGAGGGAAATGACTATCTAATAAAAACACTTGAACAAATGCAACAAGTTAGTTTTTAATTCCCACAGGTTTTAGTGCAGTGTAACACATTTCCTAATCTCTTAACAAAAACACCAGATCGTCGAAATTATTTCCACTTAGGAACTTGTTGGTAATCACTGCATTTACTGTGGTACAATAATGCTGTTAGAGTAAATGAAGCTTTGAAAGCTGCTGCTTTGAACCCTCAGCAGATGTACTTCAGCATCAATGACCAGATCCCACAGTGACTGGCTGGTGCACTTCAGGTGACTGACAATATTCAGAAATTATTAATTATTCTTATTTTTTTCTAATGACTTAATAATATTTTATAAACCTTTCAAAAGTTAGAAGTTCAGTATTTTTGCCATGCAAAATAGAGACCAGGCACACAACCCAAACTGCCCAAGGTCATTAACCACACAGTAGCAGTGAGCACCAGGTGGCTCCAGCTGCTGCCACCTCTGTGCTCAGGACATGAGAACAGGCACTCCCAACTGTCCCTGCCCTCAGTCATGTTAATGGAAACACTATTTAATCACAGGGCATAGGTACCAACAGTAGTTCTGAACCCAATGCTTCCCACTGACCAGGTTGTGACCACCCTTAATAGCCCATACCTGTTTTGACATCTGAATTGAACTTGAAAAGAGATGCTAAAAGCACTTTGTGCCACCACACCCTCCACACTCCTCCCCCGGCTTGTTCTCCAGGTTTTACTGTTTGCATAGACTCTATATTACAAATAAACAGAAAATCAATTATTCAGCTTCTAATTCCCATTGCATGTTGATGTTTATGTAATTGAAAACCATATAATTACTTCATGTTTTAACATCCCTCATAAATATGGATTTTTTAACACAATCCTTTACAGCAAATTAGCACCAAAAATCTGGTAATGTGAGATGGGAGCATGAGTTACTTTGGCAAGCTCAGGGAACAGCACGAAGACTAAATATTGGTATGATGTCTCTCATCACTTCACAATTTTCAGCAGGCAGAAGAAAATCCGCTGCAGTTCCCAGCTTTGCTAGGAAGCCTGATCAGACTCTGGGACACAAGTTTTAATGCAAGAGCAGCAAAGAAGGAAAATCTAGAATTCAACAGCCTCATCTCATCCTTCACACATTTACAGGTACTGAAATGCTTGGCTGAGGATGAATCTCAGCTTAATCAGAAGCCTGGCAAGAAACTTCCTTCTTCATGATAATCCACTTACTTATCAAGTTTCATTTTCTAGTTTTAAATCAGGCAGTATGAAATACCTTTCTCTGGAACCCCAGCTGGCAACTTGCTTGGGCTTTAAAAATCACCCTCAAGCCATTTGTGCTCCACAGTGAATACAGCACACTGGCATAGCAACTTAAGTGTGACCTGCAATAACAAAACAAATGCTTTTAGCTTCAGCTGCAGAAGGTTAATGCTTTGCTTCCATTGACCTGGCTGGGACCAGCATTTGGAAGGAGTGGGCATGAAGATATAGTAAGGTCTGGTAGATACACTTTGATATTAATACCACCTCAGTGATTTGGAGTCCCCCACAATTCAGTTTTCCATGCCTTTATTTGTCCTATAGGATGATATAGAATCGTATTTTCTGTGAGGCAGAGTAAAACTGCAGCTATGCTAGCATCATAAAGTGAAACCACTTAGAGAAAAACAAGAATTACTGTAAGCAAGGATTTCTCAAAGTAATAGACACAAATTGCCAGGGCCTATTGAGGTCCTGCACTCATGGGATCACCTACATTTCTGAGGGCAATTCTGCATTTCTCTCTGCTCTCCTTCCTATGAAGCAAGTGCATTGCACCAGTGCAGATTCTAGCTAAAGGGACATCTGGCTGACCTGGAGTCACTGCATTTATTCTTGTTGAGCAAATGTCAGTAAAACTTCTCAAAAGAGCTTAGTAACCCTGCTCTGGGGGACTGTCTACACTGCTTTAGGTCAGTCACATAATTGGTTATGTACTAAACTGCTACAGCATCTGAATGGAGACACTTCTACACCTGGTCATGTTGGCTTTGCTTGTGGCTTTATCTTTGAGTATGATCACACATACAAGCTCTGGCAGAGCTCACGTGTCACAAATTATTGCCAGATATAACTGAAGCTGTGAAAAGATACAGATTTTAACCACGTGTGAAACTAGTTACAGCTGGGGGCAGACTTGCAGCCTGATGTCTTAGCAGCCACATCTTCCAACTTTACTGCTGGCAGCTGCAGGGGGAAAATACCAAACCAAACCAAACTAAAAAAACTACCCCAAAGTCTGACACTCAAGTAGCTGGGATCTGTTTTTCCCCCCACACACAGGTATAAGCAGCAAAACCAGTATTCCTGCCAACTCCGCTGCTGCACAAAAAAACCCAGCCCAACTCCTAAAAAGAAAGAAAGGGACAGTGGTGCTCTCTGCCCAAGTCCCAGTGCAAACTGCTGAATGCAGCCACTATCCTCAAAAGTTCATCTTGGGAAATCATTTCTAACTAGTGGTTACAGACACAACGATGACAGACCAAGATTAAAAATGGCACTGAAGCATAAATTAACCTCACATTTTTTGCTGACCCGGTTAATGGACACAGGTCTCAAAGCCAGATTTAGAGTAAAGCATTATTACTTACCTGAGATTAATGTCAATAATGAGGCTAAACAACAAGGTTTAACTAAAAATGCAGAGTTGATGGGGCCAGACCTGGTGGGAGAGCCATGCAGACTAGCTCCCAGCTGGGCTTGAAAGTAGAATTACAGGTTGGAGCAGGCCAGTCTGATGAATGAGGGTTAGAAAGTGCAACAGAAGAGACAGCCAAGCTAACTCCCACTCTGCTAGCGAGAGCGTCTCATCAGTACTTAACCCAGGAAATCTTTGTTGAGGCTCTTCCATGACACGTGTTTGCTATGACAACTCCTATTTTCCAACAAAAAACAGAGGTTGTCCCTGAACTGAAACTGCACTAAGAAAAGGATTCATTTTAAATACAAATGCTATGATCATTTTCTACAGTAACTGTAGAAAATGCACTTGGTCACCTTACCTGGAACTGATTTTGTTTTACAGCAAGTCAAAGATTAACATCTGTGCCTTTTATTTGGATTCCCTCCAATGACAGAAAAAGGACTTGGGTCTGGCACCTACAGTCCAGCAACAGGAGCCTTTTGCACAGTTAAATCACACTGACATCTATGAAAGTTAATGCAATTCAGCAGCCAGGACAGGGCGTGACATGCCAATACATACAATGTATTTCAGACACCCACATGATGTTATAAACTCGTGGAAAATGTATTTCAAAGGAATTAATTTATTTTTACTAATGAGAACTCAAGAGATAATTTAATGAGCCTCAAAATCAATGGGGAAAAAGAATGTCCTTTATTTTACACTTGTCTTCCTCTAGTGTGACATTTTATAACCTGTTTTTGAAGTTTTGAAGCACAGGCAATGAAACTGGATATCCACGTCATCACCTCTTTCTGGAACTTTTAATTAGACATAAATGCCACAAAGTGAAGGTAAGAATATCTGGACACCATCGTTAAGAGCCCATATTTCATCTCTGCACAAGTGAGAAGACCCCATGCCTTTCCAGGCTCAATTCCTAGATCTTCTCATAATCCACTTGATAAAAGAAAAGTATCCCTGCACCTCCTATTTTTGCAAGTAGCCTGAGAACTGCAATTTCTGTTCCAGCAACAAAAAAACCAACCAACCAACAAAAAAAAATTAAAAAGCATGGTATTACAATAAGAGTCCAGTGAGACCAGCACTTCCATGATGGGAGTAAACTGTGCCTTGAGGAAAGGCATCCCAAAGTACATCTATCTACAAAATACGCTTAACACAAGCTGGAGGCACAATGTCAGCTCTCCGTCCTTACTATCTTCAAGAAATTCCTTTCAGGTCAAGATGATTGTTGCCAGATCTGTTTTTTCTTCCCTATTATCCCTGATAAAACTATTGGTAAGCATGGTGACTCCTAGAGACACAACACCCCATCCAAGATTTGACCTAGGTCATAAAACTGATGTTTACAGTAGTCAAGTCATTGTCTGCTGGTAACTTTGAGCTTGAAGCCATCAAAGGTGGGCTGAGCAGGAGATCAGGTGAAGAGTCTGGGCACCTCCCAGATCTAGAAACACCTTTTTGAGTAAGTTTGTTGTCCATTTGAAGACTTGAAGTCATTGCTTGCCTATTGCCACATTATAGTTGCTCTTAACACAGCATCTGCTCTCCAAACAGGGGCAGAATAACATCTTGGCAGCATCTCTTTTATTATTCTGCCAAAATGACATGCCAAAGTGCCTGTAGAAGCAACATACTGGTCTACAAGGAGATTATTCCTCAGCTACACTTGCCTGTTCTGCAACAAAACCTTGTCATACTCCCAAGTTCAGGGAGCTGAGAGAAGTAGCAACTCAAGTCCACTTGTACCAGCTGTCTGGACCTGTCCCTCAGATCCCCACATCTATTTAAAACTGCTTTAATTCCAAAGCCTCCATGAACAGTGAATTAAGAGCTCCTCTCTCGATCGCACTCAGAGGCTGCTGTGTTTCTGAATGAGTCTGGGTTATTATCAGCTGTTCTTATCAAGTGATCAAAAATCAATTTTACAAATGATGGTCTGGCCTGGAAGGCAGCACAGACCACGGAGTCCACGTGCAGTGAACTCACCAGTCAACTGAAAGGTCAGTACCCACTACACAAATAGCTGCCTCCTGTAGCTGACCTTACCTATTAGTCCCCATGCAGATGGATCCATTTTTTCTTGACAAGAACCTTCTCAAATGAATAATCTTTTGAGGAGAAAAAAAGGGGAAGAAGAGGAAGTGTGGATTCAGGGAATAGAGGAACATAGGAAAGAAAAAGTTCACAGCTAACAAGAACATTTCCATCCAGCAAGTATTACAAAAGAAGGATATTAGAGAGCTAAATATGGTCAGGCAAAGCCTTCATTTAATAAAACATTCAGTGACATTTTATTTGTATCCTTCCTTATGTTTCTGCTTCTACTCAGTCTGCCTCTGAGTATTAAATTCCTGCTGCAGGCTGAATTTGGGCTCAGATTATGCACAATAATTGCACACTGAGCTTCAGCTTACAGGCTGAGACAATAATGAGTCAAAGACAGACTCAGTAAAAGGAAACGTATACAGACAGGATCAGACTACAAAGCCTTGGGATGTCTAAGTGACACCACAGCATTTGGGAATTTCAGAATTTCAATTTACCACGTGCAAAGGGCTGGTTACAAGCTCCATACAGAGTGGGATGTTCTGGGAGCTATTTGTGTTTCACAAATTAGGTTTTGTGGTATTTCACTGAAATTCAGAGTATGCCTGTTCCACTTAGCTGTCAGATCTAAAATCCACTTTGCATTGCAACCCAATAATGCAAACATTAGCAATGGCCTTAGTGCTTACCTCAACAGCCAGCCCACTTCCAGATTTGCCTATAACTTAATCCACAGAAATTAACATTACAGAGCTCATACTACCATGAAAAAATTCATCTTAGTAAGTCAACATTTTAAAGAGTTTTCCACTTCCTCAACACAGAGTCAAATTTTTTATTTTTTAATATGCTGATAAGTTTTATATAAGCAATTTATAAATGCCACAGAGAAAAGAACAGAGACTTCTAAAACTGCGTATGCTTCTAAATCTGTTTTAGAATAATGGGGTACATAAAAATTCTAGTGCAAATTCAATTAAAAGATATGCAAAAAATTAAAGGAGGAGGCATCCACATGTACAGCAGTGGACATTACCAAATTCACAGGACAAGAATTAACTTGTGAACACCTGAAAAACATTTGGTTTATAACTTGACCACAATGGTAGTGTTTACAAACAACCGCAGAGCTAGAATTTCAGGAATATTACTGAAGTCAAGAGCCTCTCTTTACAGCAGCAAAGTTAATGCAGACTAGCAGCAATACAACTCCCTTTCCTAGGCAATGGGGTTAAAGCTAGTAAAGGTATTTAGCAACTAAGATGGAAAGAAAAGAAGGGCCATGAAAGAAAAATGGGTTTGAATTAAACTACCCAGGATGCTTTTGTTAGTGTAAAGTCTTCTAAACTAAAAGTACAAGATGGAGGAGAAGAAGCACTGTGAGGACACATTCAGATTAAAAAAACCCCAAACCAATTAAGAGAATAAATTAAACACAGTCCTAGAGCTGAACAAATTTACATGGCTGTTGGAAGATACCGAGAAGGAATAATTCCTTTCCAGTCGAGTGGACGCCTGCCACAGAACAGGAAATCCCCCCAGTGACAGACAGGCCTGAGGAGTACACCCAGAGTAGATGCCATGAATGTTTAGCACCGTCAGCCAAATAGAGGCATAGGAGAAAAGTGTGTGGGGGAGAGAAACTTTCCTCTGAATTGAGATCAATTAAACACAGAACAGGAGCAGAAATTTCTAATCACTGCTGGTGTCGCCAAACCTGGAGTAATACCCTAGAAAGAACAATTCATAAGCAATTCAGATATTTGACTGGTGTGGATAATCCAAGCAATGATATCCTCCATCCAATCCCAAGACTCAAGCATATACTTTGTTGAATACATCACATTCCAGATTAAGGGAAATATTTTGCCGTGCTACTTCACTGCTGGAAAACTGAGATGACCAAAGTATAGCTGGGGTGGGATTAAAAGAACAGCTCTGAAGTTTGTCATGGCAGTGACGAGCCACAGATAACTTCTGTCAGGAATTAGAGAAGAATTCTTTGACTTGCTGCTAAATTGGTGCTTTATAATCTGACACTTTCCCCATGACATACAAACCTTTGCAAGATCCACAACACTCATTTACAAGTGGTAAGGAGAAAAGAAGGCAGGAACGCCCTCCAAAATTTGATCTTTCTCTCATTTTCACAACTAAATCATGAGGCCCTCCCTCCCCTCAAATGAATCTGCCCTAAGTTATGACTAAAATTAATCTTTATAAATGCACATCTTCAGGCTCATCTCAAATTGCAGCATGCTAGCAAAGCTGTTACTCATCGAGGATGGCACATTTTGAAGTGGTCCATGTCAAAGCGGGGTCAGCATGTTTTTCAGTAGGAGGCCGCATTCCTGTTCTCCTAGTCTGCAGAATGACCCTTCCTGACTGAAAGAGTCCTTATGTGTGGAGGAGTATTTGACACAAACCAAACTGATAAGATACTGGAGCTTTCCAGTAATGACAGCAGGATAAAAGAGGCCTTTGAAGTTCATGGAAGAGCAGAAAGAGGTGATAATTCAAAAAGCTTGTCAGTATACCCAAGAGCAGAAGGAGAGCAAAGTATCAATTAATAATTCACACTTCTATTTCCCATGTTATCATAGTACCTCAAAACAGTTTGCAAACATTGATTAAGTCTAATGACATGCCCCTGAAGCAGACAAGCACAGATGAAGCTCTATTCCTACGAGCCAGGATGGCACTCCAGGAGCATTTCCTGTAGCTGATCCTCTCTTCCCCATCTGTTAAATGGCGATAATGACACTATCATGCAGTGGTTCGGAAGCTTAGTGACTTCTAAATCAACACATTTACAGATAGAAAAACAGCACACAAGGACAATCTCATATGTCAGATTACACTGAATTACACTGAACTAAAGCTACCACATTTGACATAACATAGCCAGTAGGAAGAAACCCCTCTATCTTCATTTTATAACACCCTACAGATTTGCTTTGCTCTGTCCCTAAGTACCCGGAGCACTTGAGTTCTAGTTAATGACCAGGATTCTTGGGTACTGTGTTAACACGAACACATTGTAATTACAGTAATTAGATCTGCTGTAGAAAGAATTGTGAGAAATTAAAGACTGTCCACAGTAGCCTCTAATTCCCAATTAACACAAAGTAGTTGGTGTGTTTGCAAGCCAGGACAGACATACCCATAGCTGCAAATTCCAGAGGGAATCATCATTTACACTCAGATGGGAAGCTGAACACATTACACTGTTTTAATCCTTGCTTTGAAAGACAGGTACCCATGCATTGTCCACTTACAGATGGTGAAATGGCAATTCGGGAAGGCTCTGAGCTGCCAAAGGGAAAAGCCAATCACACAGGCTCCCCACAGCCAGCATTTCACTTTGGGAACTCCTCATTCCCAACCCCATACTTGTACTACTTTTTTTTTTTTAATTAGAAAGCCCACAATCATGGCTGTTCTTGTCCTAATGGAGAGAGTTCCTTCTTCCTTGTTCGGGTCTCTTTCACACATATAATCAGAAAGAATTATTCTGCTTAACCCTCTTACTAATCTAACATTTCCAGGAGGACCAAATATGAAGACAAAAGTAATGGCCTCATGAAATACAGCTCTTTTCTTTTCTTGAGCCTGACAATCAGTTCCAAAAGCAGATTGTCATGACAACAAACAACCTGGAGGCAATCCAGCCAATTAATCTGCAGAGACAGCAGTCATCCCAACCTAGGAGAATAGCACTGCTGCTTTAAGCTTCAGAAGAAAAAAAAGAGAGAAAGCAAAAGAAACTTAACAGCAAACCTTACCAGCCACATTAATCTGATTAGGCTACCTTGGAGCTGTAGTGAAGAACAGTCCAGCCCTGGGCACGCGCTGGGCCCTCGGCAGCCCGTTCGTGCCACTCCCAACAGAGAGCAGGGGCAGGGCAGGCCCTCTCCAAGGCTCTGATCCAAGCAGAGCTACGTTCCCAGGCTGTGATGTAGCTCAGCATGCAGAAGAGTTACCAAAATGACCCCTCCAACCCTTAAATGTGTAGTCAAGGAAAGAGCCTGTAGGTAAGGCAGAGGTATGACACAGAAGAGACTGACACACACCATTGCTATAAACCCTGTTCTGCTGGCATTGCTGTTGTGTGTTTTACCTCTTCTTCTGTGAGTTGTTAAGAATATTTATCAGCATCTTAAGCTCAGGATTATTTTCTTTTCCACAAAGGATTAATTGATTGGTGCAGGTAGATATTAAAGTAATGCTCCTTCAATTTCACTAATTCTTCCTTCATACCCCGCTTTATCTCTCTTCATGTGTCCTGCTTTCTATACATACCCCGCTTTATCTCTCTTCATGTGTCCTGCTTTCTATAGGCTGAAACATATCCCATCTCCCCTGAAAATATCCACTGTCTCCCATATTTTTTCTACCCTGGTCTCTGGGTAGTAACTCAGACATTAAAATGTTTAGCAGCAGATGCCCAATACACACTGTTTATTAACCTCAAGTCATTCATATATACTTGGTGTTTTATAAAATACTGCAGTATTAAGTTACAGAAAACAAAACTGAGACGCACTAGCTGTAGACTTACATGATAGTTTAAAAAGAATAAAAATGTCAAAGACTGTGTTTTGAGATTCTCTCAAGACTCAATACACAACAATTTTCAAACAAAAATTTTCTTCCCTGTCTTCAGGGGAAGGGTAGGAATAAATGCTTTCATTGTAGACCTGTCCTGCAGTTAAACACATCTTTCAGAAGGTAACTGAGCAATGAAGATCTAAAGCTTTAAGCATACACAAGATTTACTCATCTGGTAAATAGACAGATTCACTTCCAACTGAGGTTTTACAATCAATCCCCCTGGGTCCAATCCATCTCACAGAAGCACTAAATGGATTCCCAGTAACTTTGGTGAGCACTGGATCGCAGTTTATAAGCACTTTCTGCAAAACTGTATTTTTACAAACCTGAAAAAGATACCAGTCTTCTGAGCACTGAGAATGCAATGTATGCATGTGCACACTCTCTACACATCTCACTCTCACTATCTGCAGCGCTAGCCAACACAGAGCAAGCCAATAGAATCACATTTTCTGCTGAGCCTGTTCTGTGTTAATTTGAGTTGGTATAATATTGCAGAACAGAATAAAACCCCTGTGCCTACCTTGAGGGCTTTCGCAGCTTTCTTCATCGCTGTTGTCTTGGCAGTTATTTTGACTGTCGCACACAAAGCTTTTATCAATGCAAAGACCATTTTTACAGTGAAATCGGGCAGTAGAGCAAAGCAAGGGATTTGCTGCTGCAAAAAGAGAAAGTGAGATCTTTCATTAGAAATTTTCTTGCCCAGGCAGTTAAACAGCTGATAAGCATCAATCACAGGTCACAGCTCCACAGCTGGTCAGTTTGCTGGGTATGTGGGAGTAACTTGGCAATCAAACCTGCCCTGGCTCTCTAAACAGGGAGAGCCGAAACTTCTAATTCGTGCAAGATTCATCACAATTAGCAGAGATTTAGCCCACCCACAGTTGTGATAAGCCTTCTGTTCATTTTCCTGAGAGCCCAATCATGATCACTGTTCCACATTTGCTCACGCTGAAGACATATGGAGGGTAGAACTGCCTACCATAAACACTGCCTGTTGATTCCCATTACAGGAAATTCAGTTTAGCTGAAGTTTCATATTATAAGACAACAATTCTGACTGAGAACTGTCAGGCAGTGGTTTATTTACCTCTGCTTCTCTTCCTCATTCTCCTCGCTATCTTGAATTGGTACAACGGCAATGTTGAAATCTCTCAGCCTCTCACTGTTTGAATTTCAACTCCTTTTTAAGGAACCGTGTTTGCACCCTTCACATACATCATACCTTATCTTTCAACACAGTCATCACCTAGCTGAGATATGCATAATTTAGCTAGTTTTAATATCTACTCATAAATCAGCCTCTGTCCCTTAATCATTTTTGACACTCTTCTCTGAACTCCAAACAGTTTTTGGTAATGGGGTGACTGAAAAAGAATGCAACTTTTCTACTGAAAATCTTTAAAAGGCTGCTTAGACGTCTTGTCTACTTCCAACTGCTTCTGTGCCACAACAACAAAGGGCATTACAGTTTCCAAATACTAACTGGCTTCCATTTTTTATTCTTTAGAGTAAGAGCTAAATTTAAAAGTTTTTAATAAATAAATACATAAATAAACAAATCTTAACATGTCTGTCCTGCATATAACCTGCAGGACATACAACAAACACTCCCAACTCCTCCAGCTCCCCAAGAGCACGTTTAGCACGAACACGCTAAAGTTCCTTTGGTTTGAAACTGCTGCACACTTGCACAGCACATTGATTTCCGAGGTCACCCTCGAACCTACATGGTTTTTCCTCTTCATAAGCAGTGGCTAGACATTTACACATGTTAGAAAGCACCAAGTGCTTCACTGGCATAGAATAGGGGAGATCAGCAGCAGGTTATCATCAACTGTAAGGTCTCATTGAGGCTACACACTACATGCTCATGGGAAATTGTGTAATATCTAATGAACTCCATAAGCTGGTGCACTTTCAGTTGAGACCCACCACTTGTCAGTCCACCACCTTAAGGATATTCAAAGCACTTTTGTCAAAACCTGTTTTTAGTGCACTTGTTCAAGCATAACCCAGAGTAATTTCCTTAGCCTTTGATGTTTCTCTGGCTTCACTCACTCCACATCAGTGCTGACTCCCTGCCACAGTCCCACAGTCCTTGCAGGGCCCAAACCAGACTCTCCAGGCCAACAGATGCCACCTTAAGAGAAGTTCATGCTGTGGGGGAAAGCACACCAACCACCAGCAAGAAAGGCAAGTCCTCCATGAAGCAGACAGTGATAGATCACTGTGAAGATTGCCGCTTTTGTTATCTTTGAAAGCTGCTGTCTGTTGTCCTCCTCCTGACCTTTAAAAGTCATTGAAAACAAAACCTCAGCATGCTCTGACAGGAGAATGAGCAAGTATTTTGCTGCAAGCTTTCACCTAGAGACCCATGCTTTTACCAGCTCTTGATAGTAACAACAGAGCTGCTGGATTCAACATAACTTTTCCCTACTGCTATGATATATCCTTGCTAGACTTACAGATACAAATAGATCTATGCAGCCACACGCAGAGGGTTTAGGCCAAAACAAGCAGTACTTCAGATCATCTCTCTGCTACAACTTCCCTACTGCTGTGCATTGGCAGGCATGTCTGGCTTCAAGAACCTCCCTCTCCTTCCAAGAACCTGTTTCACTAAATATGCCATTATTTGCTTTTTTTCTTGTTTGAGAACATGTATAAACAGAGAAACCTAAATGTGCTGATGACCAAGTACATCATATTCTTCAGTGACAAGAAACAGGCAAATAAAAATGGAACAATTCAAATGATAGTTAATATTTGCCCAATTTGAGTTACATTTGAGTACAGAGAACATGTTCAAAGCAAACATGCAGCTTAAAACATTTCAGGGGCTTGAAGTATCATACAGACATTATATACAAAGCAAGACTGAGATCGACCTTAAAAAAAAAAAACGTAGACTCATTAATGAAGTGAAAAGCCAAGAATCATCTGGGCATAAACCTGCCATCATGACAGGGAGAATATTTGACTCAGAAACTGAAGGCTACCAAATGTCTCCTTTCTAAGTAGCACCAATGAGTTGAAATAAGCAGCAGTGCCCTCACTTGCAAGCAGGCTCCCACTTACTGCAGTTCTCCTCATCGCTGCCGTCGGGACAATCCTCAAAGCCGTTGCACCGGAAGCGGCCAATGATGCAGTGGATCCCACTGGCACAGGGGAAGAACGTGGCACCACATTTGGATTTGGCTTTTGCTGTGAGAAGAGACAGAGGTGGGCAGAGGTGAGGGAAACAATTTACAATGGTTAGAGGTCCTGTTGTAGCAGTACAGTTAAGGGCACTCCATGCAGCGCTGTTGGCACTGATGTTAGGTGTCTTTCACGTGAATTAGTGTCTTTGTGAGAATAAGAAACACAAGAGACCCTCATAAAAATATTTTTCAGGCTGAAAACTCAAATTAACACTGCCTTTAGTCAACATGATTTATATAAAACTGGGTGCAAAAGGACCACTCTATCTCCTGCTGCAGTTATTCAGGACAGAAACTACATCTACTTCATAGTACCAGCACAGCTATTCATAAAACATTAAATACTAACAATAGCATCAAAATGTGTTTAACACATGGTTACAGAATCTCATTATGATCTCAAGCACTACACATTTTTTACTTTACAGCACAGCAGCTCTTCATAGCAAGAAGAGAACACTGCCCTCAGCCAGAGTAATGCAGATGGTTCCACCATGATGCTTGAGGCAAACACAACTTAAGTCCTGTGGTATAACCAGCCTAGAACAAAACAACTCCCAGCATAAAAAACAATTTTACAGGAAAAGTGGTTACATTTCTACTTTTTCAAATTATCTCATGACTTGATGGACCACATCACAGGACAGTGGACTGTTCAGAAAGTCCACTCTAAAGCAAAGGCCATCTCTGCAGGAAGAGTATGCAGATAACTGCAGGAAGGTGTGCATGGGGCAATGTGGTAATGCCGCTGATGGGAGAACACCAGAGAAGCCAGGTCCCGAGCTTTCCAGCCTTTAAAACAAATGCTTCCTACTGCTACACCAAATCTACCAGATGTGCTTACAACTCACAGGTTCCAAAATATGACAGATCTGGGTATCACAGCAAGAGGCAAGTTTTTTAGTGTGGCCCTATGGCACATCAGTACACCAACTTGCACAGTTCTACTAGGCCAGGACAAGGTCAGGGACTATCAGCGTACAGACAAAAAAAAATATATCCAGTAGGGATAAACATCATTAATTTGGAAGGAACCCTCTGTTCCAGGATTAACTACTAAGTACAGCTGTAGCAAAGCCTTCTTCCATCACTCAACAGAGTGCATATAAATTGTTTTGAATCACAACTACAGTAATTCTCACTTGATTTAGTGTCCTCCAAAATCAAATTCCTGCAGTTCCTCTCTTACATGTTTTTCTTCATTATATTAGTAGTTTTCAATTAGAATGACGACATGTAAAATAAGATGTGTCACTAAATTTCATATATTCAACTACCACTTTTTCTGAAGAGTATCCAAGGTCCACTTGGGGAAAAGAAAGTGATCATTACTTTGTAGAAAAACAGGTGATAAATTACCCTGAAGTAGCCGCTGTGCTTCACACCTCAGCAGAGACATTTGAGCCCCTGCAATTCTTCACGCATCTTCAAAGAGCAGCTTCTGTGTTAGAGTTCTGAGACAGACTGATCTCAGCTAAATAATTCAGTAACCACAAGGTGTGAGGCACCATCATACTCCCAGTCTTTAAACAAAAGCAGCAAAACAGCCTCAGCAACAGATTCAGTGTCATCAAAGCAAGCAGTCTGTACTAATACAGTAACAAAGCAGCCAAGATGCCGCTGGAAGAGGGTGGTAATAGCACATGTATGTTAAGAGGTGCCCAATGCTTCACATGTTGTGGTTTTGTTGTTGTTTTCCTTTCTATAAAAGCTAACATCTTTTTGAAACCATACAGCGAGTTTACATTCCCCAAGCCAAATAACTGCTTTTGGACAACTTCTTATTTAAGAGGCATATTTTGAGCCAGAACAGTTCTAGAAGAGGACAAAAAGAAGAAGTTCCAAAAGTTTCAAGAAGGAGAAGAAATAAGAAAAGGGGGGAGCAACTGTGCTTTTTCCTCTGTTAACATTTACTGGATCCCATTTCTTCAAGCAGATTTACTTTACTCACTCGGGGTCTGAATTCAGAGGCTACCAACTTCCTGGAAAATCACAGCCAATGGTGCTCTTTGTCCTCTCCAAAAATCTTGACAAATTAAGGCTTCAAAATTATTTACTTCTAACATGGACCATTCTCTTACTCTTGTAGCCTTATTCTTCCTGACAGATTTCAGACTGTGACTCGTCAACACCAGAGCCTCTGGCCCTCTGAAGAGGAGAGGTCATGTGCCTGCACTTCCCTAATCAGAGCCAGAAGTGGCGGTGAGCGCTGCAAGGGCCCCATTTCAGGTATGACAGACCCAGGTCACAACATCCTCGGCTGCTCTGGCCCCAAATGGTGCAAAGAACACCTGGGATATTACCTTGAGCTACCACAGTAAAGCAGTAAGTAATGTTTAATGTTTGGCCATATCTGGAAGAAAAGCATGCTGGAATGACCGGGAAGAAAGTCAAGTTCCTGGAAAATGAACTCTTTCTTCTGTAGAAGTCATACAGATACTCCACCAAAAAGGAGGGAGAAACCATTCAGGACAATTATTTAATGTAAGTGTTACTTAGACAGTTACATAATGTTTAGTTCAACATTTTATTCCCAAATGTTCTCCTATCTTCTCTTCCTCCTCCTGAGACAGCAGCCAGAGAACAAGAAAATTCTGTTTTAGAATAAGTGTTTATTAAAAAACACATACTAGTAACCACAGAGCAAAAAACAAACAAGAAACTAAACACCTTCAAATTATCTCTAAGTTGCCCGTTTACACAGTCCACTAATTTTTTTTTTTTTAACTGGAGGGAAGGAAAAAGTAAACAAAAACCAAATGCAATTCTCTATATTTGCAACAGACATGACATATACACAAACCAATCCCAATTCAAACTTACACTTGTATTAGAGACCCTAGAAACATAAAAGAGCATTTCAACCTCCATGGTGATTGACTCGTCACTCAGTCAGTCACTTACGAGACACAAGTCTCCCTCCCAAACAGAACTTAGTTTTCCAAGTTGCAATTCCAGACACAAAATGCATTTTTCATATGCTGTACACAAATGCAGAAAAAATGAGACACCAGTAACGGCTTGGTCCAAGTCACATCCCCTGACTCTGGGGAACTCCACTGAGGACTTTCAGCTTTCTTTTCAATTTGACATCCTCTTATGTCCTCTGGCATAGTTTTCCCAAGGTTTTAAAGCAAGTGTTTTTTGGTCACTGCTCATAAAGTTCCTATGGAAAGCACAATCATTTCTACCATAGCAGAAACCTACCTTCCCATTCTGCAGGGTCTCTGCAAATACCATAACTATGAAGGGGCTATCATTTTCTTCAGGCCTTTGGCGCCTTAACAAGTTACAGATACGTATACCAGGACCATGACAGCCTATAGCACATTCCAGTCATGTGCTGCATTATCCCAGCATTCCTCTGCAATTCCTACTCCCATTACATGACTGTTACAAATAGAGTTTTCTTCTCCTTTGTTCACCATTGTGTCTTCTGCTGCACAGGTTTCAAAGTTTTCAGGCAGATCTGTATGTGAGAAGCTTTATGTTTATCTAACAGCAGCTATCTGTTTGGCTATTTCAGTGATTTCAGCCTCGATAAGCTTTCAAGATTGCATTGTCTTTGCAATCTATATTCTTCTCTATTATGCTTGGCTGAAATGGGCTCAGGGTAATCAAGAATTACAGGGATATCAGGAAATGACAGAAGAGAAGTGAAAAAGGACACAGGCACATGTGGATTGTTTGACCTTATTTAGCCAAGGCATTCTAACCAGCTAAAGGAAAGGGAATGGAGGAAGTTGGTTGTTTTTAAAGGAACAGACAAGTCCCCCTGAACCCATGTCTCCGGAAAGGAGGAAACTGAGAGACCACACACTGGACAGGAAGGGGTGAAATACGGCAAGAAACCACAGAGTAAGATACAAAAAACTGTGGCTAAAGAAAGGCTACCCAAATACAGATCCAGTATTCAATATAGCATTCAATATAGCAAGTACAAAGGACACCCCAAAAAACTGCCATTCAACCAGTTTGTGAGCCTGTGGCAGAAAGGATCAATTCACTCCTGTTCCACCCTTCATTTGTTACTTACTCATGGCAGAAGTGACCCAGGACTGAAAGATTAATGTGAATCTGTATTTACATTACACAAAAGGGAATTTCCATGGTATTTAAAAAGAGGTGTCAGTGAACTACCATGAACTTGAGGAGCATCTTGTGACTCCACTACCCATGGGAAGAAATTGCTCTTCACTAAAATATTCTTTTCATCTCTTAAAATTCAAACATGAAGCAAATGGTGAAGATGGTGGCAGAGAGCTGCTGGCCACAGTACAAACTTGCCAAATGTTCCCGCCAGGTTGCTTTGCTTAAGTTCAAAAAAACTATTTTGGCACTTGTACGTGCAAGTGCGTGAAGTCGCTCCTTATGCTACACAGAAACCAATCCTCCCACCCTCTCCTTTAAAAGCTCTAAAAAAAATACTAACTTCCCATCAGGACCAGTAGTACACTTCACAAAGGATGTGACAGTTTGCAGGCACAGCTCTACAGCAGTAACAGAAAAACATTTTGCTATCTTTAGGATCCCAAGTGTGAAACAGTACTATTTTTTAAAAAGTGTAATCCATTTTTTACTTCTCAGCAGAGAGGCACAATAGCAGAGGAAAAGAAATCAGATTTGGCACACACTCTGTAAAACCTTATACTGTATACAGACAACCCTCTAGAATAAAACCGATTTTGATAGTCATGGCTATAATGGCTTGGAACCTGACTAGAAGGTTACAACTGATCTGCAATGGGCAGATGATTTTTCTTTTCATAGATGGAGCAGCAAAGACATCAAATGCACTCTGTAATTAACAGTATTAACTGTAAGTTTAACAAGACCAAGTGCAAGGTGCTGCACCTGGGTCAAGGACAACCCTGGTGCCAAGCCAGGCTGAAGGGTGAATGGACTGAGAGCATCCCTGCCAAGAAGGACTTGGGGATTCTGGTGGATGAGACTAGACATAACCCAGCAGTCTGTACTTGTGGTCCAAAGCCAAATGCATCCTGGGCTGCGTTCAAAGCAGTGAGGCCAGCAGGGCAAGGGACGGAATTCTGCCCCTTTACTCTGTCCTTGTGAAACCCCTGGAGTGCTGCATCCAGCTCTGGGGCTTTCAGCACAGGAGAGACATTGACCTGTTAGAGGGAGTCCAGAGAATGGATCAGAGGCCTGGAGCACCTCTCCTGTGAGAACAGGCTGAGAGAGTCAGGGTTGCTCAGCCTGGGGAAGAGAAGGCTCTGGGGTGACCTTACTGTGACCTTTCTGTAGCTGAAGGGGATCTGCAAGAAAGCTGGAGAGGGACTATTTACAAGGGCATGTGGTGATAGGACTTAAGCTGAGAGGCAGAAGTAGATTTAGACTGAATACAAGGAAGAAATTCTTTAATGTGAGGGGGGTGAGGCACTGGAACAGGCTGAATAGAGAAGTTGTGGATGCCTCATCCCTAAGAGTCCAAGGCCAGGCTGGATGGGGCTCTGAGCAGTCTGGTCTAGTGGAAGGTGTCCCTGCACATGGTAGGGGGGTTGGAACTGGATGATCTTTAAGGTCCCTTCCAACCCAAACCATTCTGTGATTTCATGATTATGTTACTGTTGAGCCAGCAAATCTACACCTCAAGCATTTCACAGCTATAGGGAACTGGGCACTTATTACTGCATGCAGCATGCAAAGAGAGCACACAACAGGCACCCCACATGATATGGCCAGTAGACAAGCCTATTTCCTTCTTTTAACTTTACAGACATTTCTATTTTAAAATGCTTCTCAATTATTTTGCAATCTGCCATGAGGGCAAAGGATGCAGCAGATACAAGAGCTGACACTTGTATGTGACAACATATAGATAGAAGTAATCCGCAAGCACTTGAGCATCTTTGAACTCAAATTGTTACCTTAGAACCTCTCCAAGTAGTAATCAAGCAAAGTAACTTTATGCTGCTTCACAGCTACACATTTCAACTCAACAACAGATAATGATTTATTCAGCTAATCAAAACTTGATTACTTGCATGTGACAAGAGCAAGTTCTCCAGACAGAAACCACTGTGTGCAGATGCTGCATTATTGCAAAGCCTTTGGTATTTTCCTGATTTTGATAATGAGCAACCTAAAACTTCTCTGCTGTTGTTAATTTAGGTAAGGGATGCCACAGGCACATCAGACAGCACTGTAAAACGAGATTCTTTTGATGAATGCATGGTGAGATGCAGCATTTCAGTAAAGGCTTTATGTGAAGGAGATAAAGGTTTTAACTTTAATTTACAAAGAAGGATTGATTTGACAACACTATGTAACACAAGCAGGATGGCACCAGGATATGATTCCTTTTGCCCCAAGAAGTGATATAAACCCTAAAGCTATTAACACTTACAGTTATTTTGGGTTAGTTAATTCCTGTTTGGACCCAACAGTTTTTTCAGTTCTGTTCCCAATGGGAAAGCCAGTGCTACTTGCAGTCACTCAGCTGCATCAGCACTGAAGGCAAATGCATCATTTGTTGGCTCACAGAGCTCTGGAACAAGGTTGTCTTGCAGAACAACACAGAGAAGTTTCACTCCCTCTGCTTGCTTTTTCCTATCAAGAAAAAAGCTAGCACTTGAGTAATATTCCCAGTATAAAACACACCCAACAGTCCACTATGCCAGAACTTCTCAAATTCAAAACAAAACAACTATTTAATTTAATGAGTTATGATACAAAACACAGCCAAGTGCTGAGCATTCATTCCATGTACAAAAAGCCCTTGGGTCACTCCTGACTTTGCTCCCTGTTTAACCAGGCAGGTGAAAGAGTTGCTACTCTTAAACTGCTCATGCAAACACAGAGAAAAAGAGCCTAAAATGTGCTTTATTTCAAAGGAAGCAATTTTATGTTTTTTTTAAGTAGTGGAATTAGCCCAGTAGGAAGCATCAGGGGTTGCCTCCAATAGAATAAACTATCACCCACTAACATGAGTAATACTTACACTACAGTTAGCAGTAAGAGAAAAAGGACAATGCTAAAGCAAAAAAAGCCAAGGGAGACTGCTGCCATGAAGAGTAAATGGCTTCCTTCTAAAAGGGGGAAAAAAGAAAGCGCTTCAGAGCTGAATTACTATGAGTCAGTGGCCTTAACTTCTTGCCAGACAGTAAGGCCCTAAAGTAATCTTTCATGGTCTAGGAGTCTATGTTTCAGTCCTTCAAAATCATCACAAAGCAGATGAGAAGTCAGAAGAGAGCACAGACAAAAACCTTGGATTTCAGACATTCAGTGAAGCAGTTTCTCACTAAGAGAAGCATTTTAGGAGTTACTACTCACTAAACAGCCCCAACAATAACACCATACTAAAGAACAAAGTAAGCATAATTTCAGAGTCGTTAAGTTACTCAGGATGCAAACAATCAGGACAGAAGACCACGCTTAAGGCACGTCAGCAGCAGTGCTCCTCAGGAACATCTGTGTGTCTGATGGGCTACAACCCCTCCCTCCATTCTGAGACACTACCGACCTGTTCTTTTTCTTTTAGTTGTGCCACTGATTCCATCCAACTGTTAAACCTGTCCAATTCCAAGCTCTCCAGCTGGGCTATTTACTGACCCCCATCAAGAGGATTAAATAATTAGCACCACAAACCCTCTTGATCTCCCTGCATAAAAAGCTATCAAACATAAGCAGCTACTGCACTTGCCCTTACTCATGTGTAATTGAGCTTCAAATGAAACATTCACCATGGTCACTTAATTACAAATCTTATTATAACTACTAAGTATTTGGTTGCTTAATCACGAGTAAAAACAAGAGCTAATTCCAGTTTGATATTCCAAGTTTGAGAGCCATCTGAGTAAGTGGCAAAAAGAGCAGCAGCTGCCTTACAGCATCTTCCCAATTAATGCAGATGCTCATTTCATGCATTGTTTAATATTCAGCTTTGCTTAAGAATTCTGATGTTTTTTACCTACCTGCAAGAAATATTCCAGGTCAACCAGGAGATGACAGGAAGCAGCAAGAAACACAGAAAGAGACTTAAAAGCACTCAGTGATTATGAGATGTGACTAGAAGTCCAGACATCTTCCATGTATATATGTGCAACTACTACAAAACATACAACTGCTTTTATTGAGAAATTCCTAGCTTTCTGCTATATATTCTAGTTATCTAGAAAAAGAAAAGAGGTGTTAATTTAATTAGATTTTTACACAAATTATTACTGGGTTATAAGTAAGAACAAGACACTTAAAGATTGGTTTTGTACAGTTTTCTACGATTGTTGTTTGCACAACACCTGACAGCCTGGAATCCTAGTACATGACAATGCTTACTCCATTAATATGCAAAATCTACTTTGCAGCTTTTCATTGCCATGATCCTTCCAGGATGCTAATTGTGGTAGAATGCGTCTCTCTTCCTAAGTTGAGGCCCTGCTGTTAGATTTTCTCCTTCCATATATTAACACACACCCCACCAAAAGTAGTCAATATAAAAAATAATCCCTATGTATAATCCTGTAAGGGATCCACCTAGAAGAGGCAAGGGGATCTTTGGCAAACACTGGCCAACTCAGTGAGCAGGCTTTAAACTAAAGGACTCAGGGTGTGAAGTCCGAATTGGCAACGCATCCAGCAGGGGAATAAACCAGGCCAACCACAGCAACAACAAATGTTCCTTATCTGCCTCCCAAGATGAGATACAGAAGGAAAAACACCTCAGGGGTATCTGTGGCTTTGGTGCATCCTCCTGGCACCCCTTCCTCCAGGGAAACCTGCAGGAATAACTACCTCTGAAATACCTGTACACCAACACACACAGGATGGGGAAAAGCAGGCAGAATTAGAGGTCTGTGTGCACGGTGTCACTGCAGTTACAGACATGGTGGGATAGCTCACATGGCTGGAATGCTCTCAGGGGTGGCCACGTTCTCTTTAGGAAGGACAGACCAGCAAGGGGAGGTGGTGGAACTGCTCTTTATGTGAGAGAGCGACTGGGCTGTATCGAGCTCTGCCTCAGGCTGGGAGGAGAACGAGGCAAGAGCTGATGGGTAAGAATTCAGGGACACTGTGGGTGACACTGCTGTGGGTGTTTGCCACAGGCCACCCCGTCAGGAAGAGGAAGTCAATGAGGAATTCTCCCATCAGCTGGAAGCAGCCTCACAGTTACAGGCTCTGGTGCTCACGGGGAACTTCTGCCCTGATCTCTGCTGGAAAAACAACTCGTGTGGGCACACAGGAGCCCAGGAGGCTCCTGCACAACACTGCTGGTAACGTTTTGACACAGGGGGTGGAGGATCCATGAAGGAGAGGTGTGCTGCTGGACCTTGTACTGACAAACAAGGAAGGACTGGCTGGGGATGTGAAGACTGGGGCAGCCTTGACTGCAGTGACCATGAGATCATGGAATTCAAGATCCTGAGTGGAGGAAGTCAGCAGTAACTAGAATTACAGCCTGGGCTACATGAGAGCTAACTTTGGCATCCTCAAGGCCAAAGGAAACTGGAGGAAGAATCGTATGAGTTATGGCCCTAGAAGGTAGGAGGGTCCAAGAGAGCTGGTTAATACTCAAGTAATGCTTCCTTCAACCTGAAGATTGTTTGATTTCTTATTCATAGGGATGCATCAAAGGGGGCAGGTGGCAACCCTACAAATAAAAAAATCAAGCAAAGGGGGCAGAAGACCTGCATGAATAAGCGAGGAGCTTCTGGCAAATCTCAAACAAAAAGAAATATTCTGAAATGTGGAAAAGGGGACAAGCCACTTGGGAGGAACACAGGAACACTGTCAGAGTAGACAGGGAAGCGACAAGAAAAGCTAAGGTCCATTTAGAATTAACTGGCAATGGATGTCAAGGACACCAAGAAGGGCTTCTTCAAGTAGATCAGAAGCAAAAGGAAGAGAGGGAAAATCTGGGCCCACCCATTCGGGAATGAGGTGGGAGCCCTGGTGACAGAGAACACAGAGACAGCTGAGATACTGAATGCATTTTTGCTTCAGTCTTTACTAAGGCCAGCCCTTGGGAATCCCAAACCATGGAGGCAAGAGAAAAAGTCTGGAGAAAAATTGACTTTCCCTTGGCCGGGGAAGAACAGGTTAGAGATCAGGCAAACTTGACACGCACAAATCCACGGGCCCTCAACAGATGTTGAAAGATGCTATTGCAAAGCCATTCTCCATCATCTCTGAAAGATCATGGAGAACAGGAGAGGTACCTGAGGGCTGGACGAAAGCCAGTGCCTCTCTACCTTGCCCTGGTGAGGCTGTGTTGGGAGTACTCTGCCCAGAGCTAGTGCTGGTCAGAGAAGTTCTCAAGTCTCCTTCTCTGGAGATATTAAAAAGCCACCTGAACATGATCCTGTGCAATTGGCTCCAGGTGAACCTGCTTTAGCAGGGGGGTTCGACTATGACCTTCAGAAATCCCTTCCAATTCCAATCAATCTGTGATACTGAGACTCTGTGACTCCTTAGAGTCTTGTTTTCTCTGTGAGCATTTAAATGCACTAGATGGAGATGTAGAGTAAGGCAGGGCACCACAAAGGTAGACAGTCCTGTTCACAAGGAAAGTCAAACTCCCAGACCATACTCTTGAAAAAATGCCACAAGCCTCACACTTCCACCTTTCCCAGAGATTTTCGCACTACTCAGAGCTATGAAGTATTCAGTTATCTGTAATTATACCATTTTAACATACTGCTTTTATATTTATGCCTTTACCTTATTCATTGTGCCTGTATCACCCTCCTTCATGCTCACAGGGGATCACAGAGCACTTCAAACCCATCACTATTTGACAGCTAGCTTCGTTGTTTGTATCAGCCATTCATCTGTCTTGGGACACATCCATTTGCAGCAGAGGCTTGTCATCACCACCACAACTACACACAGACAATGACCAAAGCTCACAGCCACCTAAACCTCTGGTAAGTACTGTGAACCTTATCACAGCCACTCCACACTTCCCGAAGTAGCTAATAGAGATTTGATGAACTAAAGACTACAAGTTCAAGTCTAATACTTTTGAATTGTTTTACAATCATAAGGTTGTAACAAAATCCTCAGATGTGGAAAAGTGATTTTGATGCTGGAGTTCCCCTTTTGGGATTTTTTTGGGTTTATTTAGGTTTTTGTTTTTTTTAAGTGCCAGGTCACTAAATCACTTACTTACAAATAAGCAACTAATGAATACTTATCTTCTCCAAAATGTAGTGAGTTTTGACACAAGACCATGTCACAGCTATTTAGCTTGCACTGCTATACTCTGTTTACTAGCAAGACAGAATACAACTTAACAGCAATGGGGACTTATCAAAGCTAAAAATGCACCTGGCTAGCAGCTACAGACTGCAGCAGCTGACATGCCTTCACCTTTACACATGATGGGGCAGTCTAAAAACTTGTTGCAGGTATGCAAGGCTGAATCTTAATGCCAGGAATATGAAAGCATCTCTTGAAAATACTACCCTGCTCCTTATCTTCTGTAGAATTACCCTTTGTCTATACCTGGCTTTAACTGATGCTTTATACCGATTTTCTGGGGCTACTGAGTATTAATTCCATGTCAGTAATCTTTACTGATGGGTAGGATTAGTCCTGCCCTGCCCAAGTCTTGGCCCACTGCTGTTATTTCTAGATCTCAACTGGTTTAAGACAATCCCTTCTGAATTGGGCAGACATTTCTTTTTAACAAAACACTGCATCTCATTTTTCAGTGCACTGAGCTCTGCTTGTTGAACTGAAAGCCTAGTATTTAAAAGGACAGGAGCCAGAGTTACTTTGTGCTCTTTGCTCCTGTACATGAAAGCCATTCATTAGACTGACCCTGCTGAGTGGTTAAATCCAAGCAAAATGTCTTCAGCTGTAATAACTGTACTATCATAATAAGCACTCATTAAATAGCTTATGAAGATTGCAGAACTCACTGTCTCTACAAGACCTTTTTTCTCTGTCTTTTAAAGTGGCTGCTAAAGCTGGTTACTTATTCTTAGCAGTGTGGCAGTCATGATTTTGACTGCTCTCACAGTCTGTAATGGAAGGAGAGGACACACATCTAAATTCAGACTGTCACCAGAATGATTTGGGTTGTTAGTAATGACCATTTAGTAATAAATTTTGCCTTTGCCTCCATTATAATTTTGGGACTTACAAAGTGAAAAGCATGGATATATAATATGCCTTAGTATATCAACTTGTGAGCTTCCTGTAGAGCAGACTGAAAGATTAATCTTGATTGAGGGCAAACTCCATGATTTATATTTGTTTTTTTTTAAAGCAGTGAACAGCAACAAATCTAAAGGCTGCCTCCTGAAATATACCCTACACCAAAGAGGGCAGGACAAGGCAGTCTGACAGTCCTCATTTGAGGCTTCCAAGCATATGACATGGCTTTGAAGCTGTTGCAGTCCCCACTCAATCCACCTCCTTCCTACTGCAGCCCGTGCCAGGCAGTGTAGGAGTTCTTGCATTCAAGAGCTTCTCCAATAACAGACCAACTTCCTCAGACATGACTTCGGTTTCAGTGGGATTTTTTTTCTTTTTTTAAATACTTTCTAGCTCTCAGATGCAGTTGTTAAAAAAACTACCTCTTTTGTAGAAACTGAATGCTGAAACTGAAAGTTAAGCCAGTCAAAATTCACCTGAAGAAAACCTAGCTAATCTGCTTTTGTTCTCCAAGAGTTTCAGTTTCCCAGATGAAAGGGTTTAGAGCGCAGGAAAATATTCTTCACATGATCTAGGAAACCCGGGCTACTAATTGCAGCCCGCGGGTTTCATGTGGCATCCCCCTGAAAGGACTCTTTGTCTCTCCTCCAGGGCCGTGTGTAGCTGATCATTCGCCGCTCCTCGGCGCGGCCAGCTCCGACACCTGTTGCGAGTGAACACCAGAGGGAGCAGCAAACACTCGTCTGGTGAGAAAGCTTTATACGGGAGACGTGAAATACAAGGAAAATAAGGTACAGCAAACCTCGGGGAAACTTAAAAATGGTTACTGTGGGCTGCAATTTCAAACTGCAATATACTGCTAATCCAGTCTGAGTCTCCACCAGTGCAGAGACAACGAAGATTTAGAGCAAGCGTTCAGATACCAACACTGTGAATGATGCAGGCTTAGCTGTGCCACATCTCCCACCCCAGCACTCCACACCCCAATGACACCAGATTAATAAAATCTTCTGAGACTATAAAGCATTTATGCAAAACCTTGTGCGCATTTAGATAGATTTAATGGCAATGCAAACATACTCAACATAGAAAAGACAGACAGAGAATGGAATGTGACAAAATAGGTCATGTTTATTATATATAAACACACAGCTCCAAATCTACAGGGTAAAAGTAAGAACATAGTTAAGAGACATACAAGAGAAGATGAAATCAAAGATTAATATTGCAACATATCAGCAATGAACAAGTAATTACAGGACTATCTCAAATATTATCCTACTAACCTGACAAAGACAGTTAAAAATGCTTGCAAAACCAGCAATAGAAGCATGGTCACAACCATAACCAGAAAACATCCCCACCTCACACCTTCATCCTTGCACAGTGGCACGCAGCCTACCAGATGTAGGAGCTCCTGGGGTGTTTGTCACCAGGACCCTGGCTTCAGCAGGGGTGCCAAGGGCTTAAATTCCCTGACACAGAAACAGAAATGGTATTACTGGATCTACTAGACACCTGCACTAAACTGATTTCTCAGATTGCTCAAATATGAGTCACAGTGTTCAGGACCATGAGAGTTAGCCTGCTACTGTGAAACTGCAGAAAAGCTTGGCTCACCACACCATGCTGAGTGCAACTCAGGACTGGAGGCATTTTAAAACTTTCATTTCTGAGTGCACTGGGCTCCCTGCAAGCACATGTGTGAGACAAAGAGACAAAACTGACCTTTAGTGGAAGCCTGCTTGGCAGGTGGCTTCAATACCTGTCTGGGGAATCCTAATGATAATGGACCATTTTCATGCAGCACTTCATTTAATAAAGACATTCTTCCCCATGGAGGAGATTTGCTCTGTCTGAAGGACGATCAGAGCAAGGTTTGATGACGATGGATTGCAGGTGATGAAATGAGCTTTTTATTACCACAGTTCCGGATGTTCCTACAGACCAGCTCTTGCTAGGCAGCCCAGGAGTGTGCTGGCAGCACATCCTTACAAGCATGGATGATGCCCCATTGTTCAGACATCTATACAACGCAGTCACAGCTTCCAGCATTGACTCAGAAACCTGCTTTACCTTAGTGTTTGTGTTGAATGAGCAGAGGTAACAACTGGAAACAGAAACAAATGAGAAGGAGGTTTTGGACATGAGAACACACTGCCCCAAGGCTATCCTTGTACCCAGTTTTTTTCTAGCCCACAGCCTACACTCTTCAGCCCTTGGATTAACACAGCTAGTCACTGATCCACTGCGTGCCACTATTTGCTCACAGCTCAACATACAAATTTGGCATCTCTCAGAAGAGCAATGAAGGAAAATCTAGACTCCTGGGTATTTGGTATGTCTCTAATTCTGGCTGCTGTCATGCCAGGCACTTAGCGTGGATGATGTGCCATGCTCTGAATCCCCACCATCTGCTGCTCGTTAGCTGACAAAGGCAGCACATGCCATCTCCCCACTAGCTGCTGCTCATTAGTGACAAAAGCCATTCTGTGTTCACAATGTTCTCCCTGTAATAATCTAATACAAAGATGTACAAAGAGCAAAGGAAAGAGGCAATAGAGATGACAGAGTAAATTATGAGCTTAACTAAGAATATTAGTGCACTCTTAAATCTCAAGATGAGAATCCTTCCAAGAGAGAGATGCAGGTCTTGGCTTCAAAGGAATAGGTCAGCAGGTAGGTATAAAAGTCAGCACTAGAGATAATTAATTTACCACAAAACATTTCGAAACATGCAAGCACACATTTCTAGGCTCCTTCCATTCAGGTTCTCTGTGTTGGAAAATTTTGGATCTTCCATATCTGATAACAGAAAGAACTGAGTGTTGATAGCATGCAGCTCTCAACCTGACCAGGGTAAGCACTAACCCCAGGTATCTATAATGCCTGGGGTGCAACCAGAGAAGGATTTAGGATCTACGCAATCCCTCCAAGCTTCACAGGGAAGCCCTGTTGGTAAAGATTCTGCATTTGTTAAGAAGAGCCTCAGCTTCCTTTAAAAATCATGCATACAGGTGAAAAGCAGTAGCAATACTTCAAAGAAACATGCATGACAGATACTGGACTACACAGGCTGAGGAGCAATCCAGCTGATGAGAACCAGAAGACAGAGATTAACTACAAAACAGTTCTCCATTGGGAGATACACTGATGATGGCACATTACTCAAACTACAGAGAACTGGAAGTACTCACAAAACATCCACATTGATATGACAAATTAATCCTTTTCAAGCTCAATTAGTGGTCTAGAGGAAAAAACAAAGCGAGGTTGTTCTTCAAGAAGTAGTTCTTATTTACAACAAGAAGTCACTGTCTCAGCTTATTCCCTCCCTTCCATGGCTTTCCTCGACCCTCCTCCCCAGATAAAACCAGGTAACATTTTTCAGTCATCACATCGCAGTGAGAGAAGGCAAGGGTATGAGAAATGTTCTCTGCACTGAACAGCACAAAGACAGCTGGCATGGAAAGTGTTAAAGTCACAGGTAAGGGCACAGAGGACGCATGGAAGATGACAGATGGTATGTGGGTATGTGGGTTCTGGCAAGTGTGGGAGATGAAGAGAGGCCACAAGCAAAGTGACATGGTTAACAGAGATGGTCCTGCAGAAGAGGAGACAGAAAAGGGACAAAAGCAAGACAGGGCAGAGAAAAGACATGAATGGACAATGTGCAGGTAATTCTGCTTTGCATCTTACTTCCTCCTCACACCCAGACCATCACTTTTCTACTTGCTGGACACAAAAAATGAGAACCAGACCCCGAGTTCAAAGTTTCCCTGTTTAAATGAGGACAGACAGGATGGGATGCTACAATAAAATATGGTTGAATGTGGATGTCCAACAATAAGACAAACCAAAAGAGAAAGACTTTCCACATAACCACACGTGCGCCTGACTACTTCCTCATGGGCATGCCAAAACACAGCATACTCATCTTCACAACAAACAAACAAACCCTGTAACCAAACTCTTACATACAGACATTTTTAAGTAAGGGTAACACTTCTCAATGTGAAATAGTTACTTGAGGAGGAATCACAGACAAAGCAGTTTAATGTATAGCTGTGAGTAGTAACACACTGGGAACTCAGCCACCTCATGCTGCTAATGCAACTCCTATGGCTTTATGCTCACCATCAACAGCTCAGCTACTGCAAAGCAAAATCACAGCAGAAACAAAAGACTCCAATTTTGCTGCAAGGTAAGTTTTAGGAAGTGGAGCCCTGTTCCAGTGGAAGGAAAGTAACAAAATTTAGCTTAAAATTATCTAAAAAATAAAGTTTTGTACCTATAGGGCTGCTTTTCAACACTTTTTTCTCTGAGCTGGGAACAAATCTGACCTTAGATTTGGGCTGTGTAAGCCCATACAACTTTTGACTACTTTATAATGTAAAAGACTGGTTGGAAACATTACAAATGTGGAGATTCAAACGAGCACTACCTCCATTCTGTTTTGGCTTATCTGACCTGTTTACAGTAGGCCAGCATAGGATTCAAATCGATTGCTTTCCCTGCAAGTCTCTGTTGTATGCTAAGTTTACACTTGTGAGGGTGATCCAATAGCAGATAGATGTATGGCAAGAGGAAAGAACAGTCTAATTATCTCCATCAATTTGTGTAGGATCAAAAGGATGCTCCTCCAGAAACTGTCAGCCAATCAAGCTGGATAAAAGTACTTGAAAAAAACCCAGGAAGGACAGTTCCGCAGCAACTTAAAATTCATAGCTGCAGCATGGCCTATATCACTGAGGTTTATTTGAGTCTGTGGTGACAAGAACAGCTTTTATGAACTTCCATTTACAGCTATTTATATTTTATTGTCAGTTACTATGTTTATTACTGTGTGTAATTCACCAGACCAAACTGATTTTGGTATGGAAATTCTTGAACAGAGTCACAAAGCATATTTTCCTGCTGCTGATTCCTGAGTAAATACCCAGTCCAGCCTTCATTAAGAAATCTTCATAAACATCATCTAATTGCATCAAATGAAAGAAAATTTATGCAAGGCAGAAAATGACAACATTCTTAGAGACGCAAAAACTCCTGGTGTGTATCCTAATAATACAAAGAAGTACCATCAATCAGCTTGTTTTAAGAAGTAGAAAAAGCACACCAAAAGTCATGCCAGCAGTCTGTTCAGGAGCCAAGTAATGAGGAACCTGAGTCACACAGCTGTTGTCATCAGGAACATCTCACTGAAAGGTACAGGTTGAACTAAAGATATTTTTATTCTCGCCAAAGCTCCCACTGATATAATTTCTGCTAGGGTTTAAACAGATATGCATGACACTGATCAGTCCTTGTAACAGGCCTATCCTTTAATGTTAACATTTCAGTGTGAAAAAAAATTTAACTAACCTGTCTTCAATGTTGCAACACAAGCCTAATGCTTTATAAAGACTGCAAAGCATTAGATACTTCATACAGATAATTTTAATTCTTTAGAAAGTGAGAAAAGCTCACTGGCTTAAAGCAAAACTATACATGGAGATTTACACAGCACAGTTATTAAAGCCCCATTATTTAAAAGGGATGGATTACTGGGGTTAAAGAAGATGAATCAAGTTTAAAAAGCAAGAACATTTAACAACACATTTTATCTCTAGTCAGGTAATTTGAAAGAAGCTCTTCTTTTTGCCTCCTGCTCCATAAGCAAAGCTAATGTTGTCTTGGAAGTCCTGGGAAAGGTAAGCTTCTTACAAATTCAGTTTAATGAAAATCTCTGTAAAGTACGCACATAGAGAAACCACACTTGATACATGAAAAGCAGTAATGTCTCAGAAATTTCTCAGTTGCCCTAGAATCACATGAAATTTTACTTTTTTCACTCTCAACTGGATTTCAAATCACAGCATTATGCTACAGCAGAATTTTTCTGTCTGGTTAACACATGTAGGCTATGAAGTTTCATGTTATGGCTGAGTAACATTAACTAAATCTTACTTAATGCTAAGAAAAAGATGAAATCTCAGATGAGAACCAGATCAGACTTTTTTAGCTCTCTAGAAGTTCTAACTTAAAAACACCAATTAGCAAATTATTTTAGCCTATTTTTTAGAGTTATTATTAAAGTTCTTAGAGTTAAGAACTGCATTTTGATTGGAGAGAACAAAAAACACAGGATACAGTCAACAATTTTGAAATGAAAGGAACTAGGTTTGATGGTAGTGAAGGTCAACTTATAGCACTAGACCAGTGTGCTGAAGCAGTACATGCAGGATCCCTAAAAATCACAGAGAGTCACTCTTACATTGGAAGAATCGTAAATCAAGTCCATCTCAATTTATCCATCTGTTCGGGCACCTCCCCAGGTGCTGTAATGAAATTGGACACTGGAGAACACTAAAGACCTGAAACAACAAAGGCTGTGTGTTTTTTCCAACAAGATCTAAATGAGGAAAGTGGCAGCAGCTTTGTTCCTTCCCTACCACACACTACAGAACACAGCAGTAACACTAGTTAGCCAAGGCCTGCCATACAAAGCAAGATAAGGTCACAGCAATGGTCACTTACGGCATTCCTTCTCATCACTGTCATCAAAGCAGTCGGGCAGCCCATCACACTGCCAGGCCCCTGGGATACAGCGTCCATTGCTGCACATGAAGTTTCCAGGAATGTTGCACTCATTCGTGAAGTTATTCCCAGGCAACAATTGGCTGTCTGTGACAAATGAAAGAGAGGTAAGTTTATTGAGGATTTAACAAAGGCAGCAAAAGCTGCCACTGAGTGAGCTGCTTATCAGTGGTTGAATGAAGATGAAACAAATGGACCCTGATCCTGGTTATTTTGTCATTATCCTATCAGTATCCTGAGCATGGTACTTGGTAGCACTTTCTTTTTCCTAAATTCTCATTTTATCTGTTCTCCATTCTCACACTCTATTTTGCAGATTTCTTCTTGCTATTTTCTTTCTAGGAACACACATGCAGCCTCTATGTATACTCATGTCAAAGCAATGTTTGTTTAAAAAAATTCTCTCCTCTTCACAGGGTCAGTCTAAATAGAAGTAAAACATATGAGGCTACATCCTCCCATGAATTCAGTTCTATCCTCCCATGTTTTTGTCAGATCAGTACTTAGCTTGCAGAATACTTTGTCGTTGTTATTGTTAGCCAAGGGCTATGCACAAGGTAACACACTGACATTCATGCTAGGTTTTCAATTAAGTTTAAACACAGCACTGGTGATCAAAGTTAAAATTGAGCTTCTTGGTGTTCATACAGTCCCCTGGCATACATCTGTCCACAGGCTAGTAAGGCAGCTGGCACACTGAGTCTGCCAAGTAGAAGGGGCGCAGTAGCAGGATACTGGAGATCAAGAGAACAGCGAGAAAAAGAAACCTAGAGCTTTGCCTTCAAGGTTAAACACAGCGGTACTCAGTCATTTTAATCTACCATTTTTCTCACTTTGTGCATTGTTTTTTGGAATGAAGATATCACAGAAACACAAACTTCAGCGGAGAAAGGATAATGACACTCAAAGGTTTTAATAAGCATAAAAATGACATGACCTGTCACAGAGCTGGGGGCAAGCTACAAGACAAGGCAGAGAGCGAGAAAAATAATATCCTTCCCCTTGTCTTCTTGTCATATTCCAGACTAGTCCCAGGCAACATGCACTTGAGTAGGCAAAACCCCCAGAAATACAAACCTTCCCAGGTAAGGATGGAGGTGTCACAGAAATGTCCCCCATGCCAACCTGCATACCTTCATGGCGCAGAACCAGGAAGAACAAGCTAAGCTGACACAAAGCTTAACCATTTACCTATCATTTATCTGTTTTGACGATAAGCACATTATTTTTGGAACTCTGGGGGAAGTTTTTGGAACTGCAGAGCTGTAGTTGGCTACCCCTCTGCTGACCAACCCCTACACCATGTTGCTTCCTGTTGCTCTTGGAGTCCAACTCCTTCTTCTCCCAGCGAGGCAAGGGCAAGGAAAAACACGAACACAACATGGCGAGTGCTGCATTCTTCAGTGCTGCACAGGGCACAGAGCAGATCACGACTGCCAGGTTAAGAAGTTTCAGGTAAGACCTTTTTCCTAGCTCATTCCTGAAGTGCTAGGGAGGAATCTGCTTTCTACAGGCATCTTTGGAGAACACATCTACCAAAATAATAAGCTTTATAGCATGATTAGTGCATGAGGCTTTTCAGAAACTCCTGAATCAGCCAGATGTAGCTGGTTCCCTTCCTCCCCCACAACATATCAAAATGCTCCATCCATGACACAGGCAAAACTGCTAAGTTTCACATCACTATTTCAAAAGACACAAGAGCAATGCTTCAGGGAGGTAGTCCCTTTAAGCCTATGTCTGTCTGAAACAATGTATTTCCTTTCAAATGTTATTTCTTGCAAATGGCTGACTTTCCGGGGATGTTTCAAGAATCTGCCAGCACAGAGCAGACGCCTTAATGGAAATTTGCCCTGAGCCGTTAAAAGACAGTGTAGTTCAGAAACAAAGGTGGAAATAAGGTCTTCTCAGGCAATGGGGCAATCTGAGCCACTGTCCACACTCCCAGAGCCACCTGTAACTCTCCTGCTGTTTCACCTTAAAGAAAGTGTGACAGCCACCAAAAAGTATGCCCAGGTGTGTAGCTGGCAATTAGACATCTTTTAGGAGTGTCATTCAAACCTGTTTCATTCCCTGCATCATTGTTCTTCCCACAGATAAACAGCAGGCTTGCTCTCTACGCTGTTCCAGCCTACAGCACACTGGAACAAGCACAGCTCCAGCCCAGTCAGGCAGGACCTTCACTGCTCCCAGCAGCCTCTGGGGAAATGCTGCACCCAACTCTGCCCCATGCCTGAGTCCCTGGATTTAAATGAGCAATGGCAGCAGTTTATCCTTGGCTACTCCTGCCATGAAGCACGGAACAGATACGGTGCTTGTCAATAAGCACCCCCACGCTACTGCAGCCTTACAGCATCACTCTTAGCTGAGTTCTGCACTTCTGTGTTCAACCAGCGAGGGCTTTGCTGTGGTTTATGGCGTTTTTCCCCCCTTACAACAGTAATTGAACGCATTCAGATCAGTCTTTGTATCACTGACATGTACCTGCTAAGTAACGACCAAATAAAAATCACCACACTCAGAGAGCTGCAGGGTGAAGCTGACAGCATTTACACAACCTTTTATTAGCAAACAACTCCCAGTGCACAAACACCAACTCTGGAGGAAATCCACCACATTATTGCAAAATTACAGGATGCCATTGTCAGATCAAGATAGGAAAGTGATACCTCGGCATTCTTTGCAATGCAGAAGTTCAGTCAATACACATGTACTCAAGTTGGTTATAAAGCATCTAAGAGCTTCAACAGTAGACTCGAACCCCCAAGAGCAGCTTTCAGGTCAGTATGGTACTACTAGAAGACTTTCCTGGTAATTTTCATAACTTTCATTAAAATTTACGAGTTCCCAGATATTACAAAACTGGAATGTCCTGGCTAAGAATAAATCTCTGCTATAAAGCAGAGCTTATTCAAGCTTGACAAGAGAAGCAGAAATTACCAAGGCTTTTGCTCTCTTAGAACCTAAGCAACTAAGGCAGTACATTTAGGCTGCAACAACAAAAGAGGCGCCAATCTCATGGCATCTCTCTCCGTTGCTCTGCACTACCTTCTTATCTAACCTCATATCTGTATCGCTCATCCAGCCTGCTCCCCTTCCACTTGGAAGCAGCACCTGTTCAAAATGAAAAGTCCTTCTGTGAAGGACTCTCACATTTAAGTAAGACCTTCTCAACTTGGCCAAGTTGCTAGCTAAGAACCAACAGCAGGTCTCACAGCCACCTGCCCCAGCTACAGAACTGCCTTTTGCCCATGAAGCATGCTGGTGTTCCCGAGAGAAAACATAACTGGATGCATCTCAAGCACTGTAACACCTCCTGGGCAGAATAATCAAGGCTGAGCTCCTGTCAGATCTACTGTTGTTATCTTGCCTGAAAAGTTTTAGCCATGATCTCCACACTCCTTCAATGAAAAAATTTAGACCAAGCTAACTAATTGTAGAAATTTTTAGAGTTTCAAAAAGCAAAAAGCACGAACAAGAATGAACCTCCCTAAAAAAGCACTATCAAGTCTCTGTTCCTTTCAACAATTCCTTTCAATAAATGCCATACTTCTACCCTATTAGATTGAAGCAACATTCCAGGAACAAGTATCAAATTTTGTTACCCAGTAAGTTGTTTACAGGATTTCCTTTGTCATACAATGACCTTATCCTCAATATTCTTCTAAAGCAAGGATGTATTAATAATCCTTTCACCAAACAAACAAAAGATAGTGGCAGATCAAGATACTTGCAGACAGCCCTACCCAAGATTTGCTCTGGAATGGGAACACGGGAACTCTGACTCAATCCAGTCTCAAAGCAACCAATACTTGTCTTAAAACATGATCTTCATCAGCTCCTAGGAGAGTTGCATGTTACAGAGTGCAATTTGAGAGTCACAGCCAATGCATCTAGAAACTTGTTTCGTGCATTACTCCATGCCCAAAAAATCCATTGGTGGATAAAAAACTGTCAAAACAATAGCACATGTGGAACTGTTTTAAATGGTATTACTCTTTCTGCTTCCCTCACACTTTGCAAGTCTCTCCTAATGGATTTTAAAAAACCCTCAAAGAAATCCTCAGTGCAGTGCTCAGCTCCCAGCCCTCAGGAATGGGGCGTTCCTGCCCACTGAGCACACAGCCCAATACAGGACTGCACACGCACAAGGAGGGGCAGCGTTACAGACACACTCAAGACAGACACGGAAGGGACCAAACCACATCCTTGTGTCCGTTTTCTAACAAGGTCCATAAAGATGTCAGGTTTTGTGTAGCCAACTTGCTGCACTGTCTGTTGGCAGGGGTAGAAACTCCTTCAATCTGGCAGAGCCGGCATTCCAACAGTTGACATACTTACCCTGCAGCCTCTTTGATTAATTTTGAATTCAACCCAAATAGGAGCTACAGGGATGTGTTCAGTTAAGCAAAGGAGGACGGAAAGAAGGGGAAAGTAGTCCATTTTCACTGCAACACATTGCTCACTTTAAGCAGCATACCATCTGGGCTGAATGTAAAAAAAACGGACTCGTGTTTCACTGTGAAGGGGGCTGAGTAAGGAAAATCAATCTGTTTTAGCATCCACTTCCAAAAATGTTGGTATCTAAATATTTAATATTCCCTGAAAAAGAATCAGGGAAAAATAAATTAAAGGACAAGTCCTACTGAGCAAGGACTTCATACTGTATTAAGAAAGCAAGTCAAGGATATCCTTCACAAAACCACCTTTACCTGAAAGCACTCCAGAGAATTGTGCACATTACAGAACAGATCATTACTGCTCGCACGGCTCCATACCAGAAAGTATAATCAGTACAAACAGGCAATCAACATGGCCAAGGAGCTTTTGAGGAAGAAATACAAGACACTTATGTGTTCAATGCCCTCATGAACAATGCCAGTAACTTCAGCCTCTTGGCAAAAGGGATCTATCACCAAGGATGAAGCATGAACTCTTCACTGCCAAACCTTTGGCATGTCTTTTTTGGGAATAATGGGATCTTCACTGGATATTTTCAATGGACTGCTGCTTAAAGTTTTTCATATGTGAAGAGAATTCTTTTGATCAGGCTGGTATGCAGCTGTGAGGCTGAATGGTTACTAATGATACTCTCCTGTCACACCATGCACACATTACACTCCATACTAATTTTTAATTTCTGCTTAAACCCTTGCCAGGTATAAATCCACATGAGCTTTGATATAAACACATCAGAAATCTGTTTTAACTCTACTGAAATCTGCAAAATGTTATGAAAACAAAAGGAGAGAGACTACAGCGAGTCAGTAGCTGGAATTTGCAGCAAGATGGCATCAAAAAGACATACCTTCAATACCTGCCAATATTTGATCACCAGGAAAACACATCACAACTAAAGGAAAGCAAGCAATATTAGCAGACTTGAACAAGCACTTTTTGATCTTCCTCTGTCATCTTAAAAGACTGCAAATAAGCAGTGTCAAGTGATTGGTAGGCTATTACAAGATTTGATTCCTCAGAGAACACAAAACTACTTCCAAACACCTACTTTCAGGTCCACTTGCTTCTGTAAATGTAGCCCTTCAGGACAGACGTTTCCTTTCCTACTTTATATTGACATGAAGCATCTGACTCACGCCATGGCTACTTCACGGAGATCTACTCATGCAGGTGATGCACTCAGAGGAGGAATTCAAAAGCTAAACACGAAGAAAGTGCTTTGCCTATAAACTTCAGTTCTACATGTGCATGCACAAACTTTACCGGCAATAGAAGTATGTTGTCAGCAAGGAAACACCAGTGGCATTAAGGCAGACTTGGCTTAACACTCACTGCACTGAAACAGAAGGCAGAGATGATTTGTGCTTATGGGAGAAAGTCAGGAGTCCCACAGCCACCCAGAGAGACTGGAACAAACTTGCTCAACCTCTTTACTACACTTCAACCCTTGTTAAAATGAAAACAAGGCACTAGTTTTGAAGACGAAGGTGCCCGTACTGAATTCAAGCATGTAGGGTATAAAAAGATTGCTCATTAACAGCACCAAAAAGGTAAGGAAAATTGATCAAAGATGATGAAGTTTACTTTCCATCTCTCAAATAAACACTTCTGGTATTACTCAAAAAGTTGTTTGCAGCTGAAGGTTCGTAAGTGTATCATGTAAATCAGTATAAATGCCAGTCTTCAGTTTGATTTGCTTTCCTATGCTCTGCTGCAAAGGTCCTTGCCAGAACAGAAGAAAAGCATGCCAGTGCATATTCAGGCTGGCTTTGGGAAGCAAAGACTAAGACAAGCTCTCTCTTGCTCTGCAGTGAAACCTCTGACAACACCTAAGCCATCTGCCACAAGTAAAGGACACCTGCCACTGATTATCTGACAACTCAAATCCCCTTGAACAGTTTTAATCCCTATCCTCATTTAAACTGCCTGATGATTACAGTGCTTATGCTGTATTAGAAGTTATGAGGGTTGTTTGTAAAGGCAGATTGACAGTCCCACTGCAATACAAGTGCTGAAAAACTTTTCTTCACTGAAGCAGCAGGTAAATTAGTGATTACTCAAAGAACTGCTCATTGATCAGGTTGAACTTCCCCTCCTTCAGTTTTCCAGCCATAATCCATGAGATGTGGTATATTTGGTATCTGGCATTTCCAAGATTTAAAATGGATCAGTCCTAGCCAAAAGATCAGAAACTCCTATGGTAACTTCAATTTAAAGGCAAAATATTACTGAGGCAAGTCAAAGACAATGGGAAAACCCTCTCAGAGCACTGAAATGAATAGCTTCTTTTAATTTAGACAGAAAAACTACTGTGGTGAGGAACACTGACTACTATCCAATGCCCATCATTCACCCATTACTTCCTCACTGCAAAAGCTGCCTTTGTTGAACTGGAGATCAATTAATCCATCAGGGTCTCCACCACAAATACAATATGCATAGAACAGAGTATCTTTTTCTAAATATCTTACAGCATCAGTTGAAGCAAGCGGCACATTCCCTGTAGTAGGTGGCTGCAATTCAGCACTTAGCCACGCAAGCACCTTAATTAAATATAATCTTCTAAATCATTCCCTAATAAACAACCATTGGCTTTTTCCTTGCAACAACATGTGCAGGAAGTGAGCTGAGGTGAACAGGCTTACTTTAATCCTGCAGCCTTTGTGGCTCGATTCTATATTTGGGGGACTGGGCATTTCACTAAAGCCTCCACATTTGCTTGTCTCAGCAGCAGTGCAGCTGCTTGAGTACACACCAAAAATACATCCCGCAGGTCTGCGGGCTCCTGCCTCACTTAGTGTGGTGGAAGGGAAACAGGCTATGGGCCATTAACAGTGCAGAGTGAGCACAGCTCCAAACTAGTACAGTTTAAACAGAAAAAGGAAGCAGAAATATGGAGGAAGGAATACTTTAGATTACTGAACTAATGCACCTCGAAAGAGAAGCATTCCCTAGCAAGAAGGTCAAATGGAGATTTTATGCTGCTCTTATCCAAGCTAAAGTTACCCACACTGCTTCCTTAAAGAAGCAGAAAAGATAAAAACATTTCATTTTCAATACCTTCGAAGGACACCAACTGTGTGAAGTTTAACAAGGGCAAGTGCTGGATTCTGCACTTGGGACAGGGCAATGCTGGTTGTGTGTATAGATTAGGGAATGAGAGGCTGTAGAGCAGTGCTGTGGAAAGGCTGGGGGTCCTGGTGGATGGGAAGTTGAATCTGAGCCAGCAGTGCCCTGGCAGCCAGGAGGGCCAACCCTGTCCTGGGGGGATCAGGCACAGCATCACCAGCCGGGCAAGGGAGGGGATTGTCCTGCTCTGCTCTGTGCTGGGGCGGCCTCACCTCAGTGCTGGGGCAGTTTTGGGTGCCACAATATAAAAGGGACATAAAGCTGTTAGAAGGTGTCCAAAGGAGGGCCATGAGGATGGTGAAGGGCCCTGAGGGGAAGCCACAGGAGGAGTGGCTGAGGCCACTTCATCTGTTCAGCCTGGAGGAGACTGAGGGGAGACCTTTGTGCTCTACAACTTATCATGAGAGGGAGAGCAGGGGCAGACACTGATCTCTTCTCTCTGGTGAGAGTCACAGAACCCAAGGGAATGGCCTGAAGCTGCATCAGGGGAGGTTTAGGTTGGGGATTAGAAAAAGGTTCTTCACCCAGAGGGTGGTTGGGCACTGGAGCAGGCTCCCCAGGGAAGTGGTCACAGCACCAGCCTGACAGAGTTCCAGAAGTGTTTGGACAATGCTGTCAGGCACATGGTGTGACTCTTGGGGTGTCCTGTGCAGGGCCAGGAGTTGAACCTGATGATCCTGATGGGTCCCTTCCAACACAGCATGTTCTATGATTCTATGGCATGCTGCTGTAACACCACCCTGAGGAAAATGCTATTTTTGTCTTCACAAAAACAAATTACTAAAGGATTTATGCACAATAATGCAAAAGACCTACAAGAAATCTTAGGACAGAATTTAGGTTTCATTATTCATTTCATTTAACAATATACTTGTAATTACCTGACATCAGTTTTTGTATCAAACAGATGTACCTAAGAGAAATTAATTGGGGAGTAGGGGTATACAAGGAGATAATAAGCTCATGTGATCCATCATACTACTCCAACTTCCCAAAAAACAGGCCAAGATGACATTCTGCCTGGAAAATACTGAGATCATGCCTGAAATGCAACAGCAGCAAGACTGAGTTTGATTCATTCAGCATAAAATTTAAAGGAGTAACAAACAGCAACAGAAGTGATGAAAAAAACCCCTTCCATTTAACAAGAAGCACTGTGAGTAGTTTATTGTTTTTCTAACAATTGGAAGGGCTGAATTTTAAAGGTTTAAATTTCCTCACATGATATTCTATGTCAATAAAAAGCCTACCTACCACAATTAAGTTTCCTAATCACTGAATCAGAATATTTACTTTCAAAGATCAAAAGCTTTTAATTGCCCTTTGAGACTTGTTTCTGCAAGGACTTTTTTTGCACTGTGCAGATGCAAGGGGTCATAAAAGGCTTCTGTTAACCACATTTTCTTGCTTAAAAACATGTATTGAATTACCTGCATTTCAGGGCCTTCAGAGAGGATGGTTAGCTGTGCAAACTCTGGGATGTTCAGCCTTACTAGCTGGGCAAATTCATCTAGGCTTTACACATGATGTAAGAAAAATCCCACAGTTGTTCTGTCTGGAGAAAGCAACTGAATTCACTATTAGGTTATTTCCCCACGGGCAAGTGGTACTTCAAGCTGTTCTGTTGTGCCACATGACAACCCCTTAAAGCACTGCTCCAATGAGAAGCAATCACAAGGACTGGCAGAAGTTAACTGTGAGGCTATAACAGTGTTAATTCTCTGAAAAAAACAACTCCATAATGTCAGTTGCTCTAGGAGCATTTCACCATGGCAGTGGTTAAAGTATGTCCTAACTTACAGACATAAAACCCACTAAAGTCCTTTGGAGCTGGTAGCTAATACTGGATACACTCTCCCCTCCTTTACAGCCCAGCATACAAAAACAACAATGCCCAAATATGCAGCAGTACAGAAACACAGAAGGGGAGAAAAAAATGCTTCAGCAGGATGCTAATGAAGTATCATCTTGTCCCTCCTCCCATGAATAGTCACTCAGCACTTTTAAGAATATTTAATATTTCTGTAGTCTTGTGTCTCACCACACAGCTCAGAGATAGAATCAACCTTTGCAAGTGAATGCAGTTTAAGCAAGAGCTGTGTGTTACAGGAAAAAAAACCCAAACAAACTATAAACAGATATTAACTGGTAGGCAAAAGAATGTTTCAGCCAGCGAGGAAAAAAAACCCAACCATATAAAATGACAATCTCTGCACCTACAGAGATCACAGAGTCCAAATCCATGCAATGATGATGGTATGGAATGGTATCCCTGGTCAGGGGCAGAAGCACTATGTCAAACTATCTGCTGCTTTCTGTACATGGCTGTGATAACCTAAAGGTGCATGTCCTCAACAGGATTTAAGCTGATCTAAATCAGAGCAAATAGCTCCATCTTTCTTCAACCCTGGCTATAATTTCCTGTCTTTCTCTTACAACCCAGTTGCATAAACTCCACCACAGGTGAGCCGCAAGCTTTAAAAGAAGTTAACCTAGAGCCTGTACTTCTCAGTGCTGTCTGAGTCAACCCACCACAAAGTTTCAAGAGCTTATGCCATCAGAGAAGAGAGAGAAAGGAACATACATGCCCCCTCCAGATTAAGAACACAACAAGGACTGTAGCCTTTCTCAGGCTGTCAGGTACCCTCAAGCAAATACTTCTGCCATTTTCAACTGCAATGGACACCACTTGGTCTCATAAAGTTGCTTGTCTTTAACAACTATGACACGACTGGCTCTTTAAGCAGCAAAGTTTTGAAGAACACTAAATTCTTCTTGGTAGCTGTATATCCAAGTGTTCCCCAGTAAGGAAAGCTGCATGTCAGAACCAGACATGCCACTCTGTGTCCCAGCACACGTGGAAATGGTGAAGGCTGGTTTCTCACACTGACATCTTACTGGTGCTACAGAAACTTTCCTGTCTGACTGCCCAGGAGTCACTCTGGCAGTCACACTCCTATGACCAGACACTTTCACTGCTGGGACTGAAGCCCTTGCACAGTGGGAGGCTCCAGTGACCCCATGGGTGTCCCACTTGGCTCCCTGCACACCCCACACTCACACAGTCAGACAAGGTTTCCTTACCAGATTAACCCTGGTTTCCCATCACAGAGTCCCAAATCTCTGGCTCCTTTAAGTCATTTAATCATGGTGCATAACATAAAACCAGCTTGATCTGGTGCCCCTGGAGAGGGAGCCTGAACAAAGGAATCCCTGTGCTTTTATACCCTCAGTCTGTGCTGCCAGCAGTCTGGGGTCTTCCTGTTGAGTCCTTGGTCCTGCTACGTGCCACTGTCCGGTCACCTGGCCAGTGCCAGAGGTCCCTGTGCCCTTCGTGGTACAAAGGGTCAGCACCAGGTCACAGCCCCCTCCTTGTCTGGGGCTCCTGACAGCTCTTGCATGCAGGACACGACCTGCAGCTCTCACTGCAGCTGCACAGCCAGAACCTGCTCCAAGCACAGCCAGAACCAGCTCTCAGCACTGGCAAGTGATGATTTCAAAGGTGTGCTAGTGACAAAAAGTGCAGGACTCTGAAAGCAAACTCACTGCAATAACGGTGGAGAAAGCAAACCAAGATGAAGCTGTGATAACGATTATCTTCCTGATGATGGAGATGGCAGAGGAACTTTCCCATCTGGAGAGTTTGCATTTAGGATCTGACAGCACAGCAGGAGGGGAAGGTAAGCTGTGGTACTGGTAATGAGGGGAGAACTTGGGCTCTGAGACTACATGAAAAGGTCACACCTCAAAAAAGAGCCTGGAAGAGACAGCTGGGTGTGAGGCTCCACAGAGGAACCAAGTCCAAGAAAGGCCAGGATACAGGACAGAATAACAAAACAAAACATCAACAATGTCCTCAACAATAACAAAATAACTCATAACCTTTCACTCAACAACACTGAGTTAATTTTCAAGTGTGAGGAGATTGGTGACAGATAACCATGATTTTAATCTAGACAAGAGGCAGATCTGCCTAGGAAGGCAACTCAGCTCCTGCTTTGAAGTCTTGCCCTAAGAAAAGAAAACAAGGAGACCAGAAACCTTTCTCCCAAGGGTCCTAAAAAATCTGGAAGAAGAACAAGAATGTTTTTCTAAATACATTGAATCAACAGTTAAAATTAGGAGAAGAATTACCAGAAGACAATCAGAGTCAAGGAAAGGCAACAGTTCAAGAAAAGGGAAGTGACTGTACTAGGTAGTAGTGACAGCACACAGACAGTGAAGATGGGATAGTATTCCTAAACATCACCTGGAAATAGATGATAACCACTTCAAGTACATACAAATCCAACAAAGAGACAAGAGTGAGACTGAAAAGAGGGCATACATGAAGACCATGTGTATTGGGTGACAAAACATGATGCAACGTGAACTTAGAACATCCCTGAATCTTTAAGGAGAAAGGCAACTCATTCCTCACCAGCTGCATAATGCAGAACTGGACTCTGTTAGAAAAAACAAATTCAACAAAACAAGCCAAAACAGAGCCTTGAGTTCAGAATATCCCCATGCTGGGCTCTAATCAGCTGATTTTCATCTACGCTATATATGAAAACACAGCACGCCATGAGGCAGCCACAGCAACACCCTTCAGACTGTCCAGGAGCTCTCACCACTCTCACAGTATTCGGGGGACCCCTGCTAACATACTGGTCTGATTTAACCACAGGACACAAGCCTCTTCAACAGTCATGGCCTAGGTCTATTTGAAGAGATTTTGCCATTACTTCAGAGCTGAGAGGTTTCTTTTTCTAGAAGACTCTGTATTTGCCTTTTCCTGTAGCTTTGGTCACATGTCCCCCACTAGGTAAGCCTCAAAGAGAGTTAAGTGGGGGCAGAAGATGGGGCTCAGGAATGACAGATGTATACAAGTAATGGTTATTTATTTGAAGTTGGAAATTTCCCATAATCACCACCAGAAACCTAGAAAATAATCACTTCAAGTGAAAAATAACAGCTTTTATAACCACTTACTTAAAGTGTGATTTTCTCCCATTCGAACTGGGCTCTTTGATGTGCTTTATACAGCAATAATAAAAATTTATACAGAAGATAAAGTTACTCAGTGTTTGCTGCATGGATTAGACTGCTGCTGCTTCCTGTAAGCAAATCAAAACCAAAAAAAAGTAAATGTCATTTGCATTTTGCCAATAGGAAACATGCTGTTAGGCAGATATATGGCAGGGATTATATTGAAGCGTGGGGCTCATTCTTTTCACTGGAGTTTAGTTCCACCTTCTCTCTTTCACCTACTCATTGCACCAGAAGCCATAGCCAAGAGCAATGATGTTGTTCCCCAGTAGGGGAATGCACAGAGTGCCTCCACACAACAGGACATTAACATGGGATGCACAGTGGGGCTGTGAAATCTTCCTGCAAGGCACTGGTGACCAATTCTTTCCAGCAAATACTGCCACAGCAAGATACCATTCCAGACACCACACACTCCAAACTGCTTTTGAGCTGGCAGTAAAATCAGGGGGTTTTCTGCAATGTAGGTAATCTTGGATTTTGGCTTTTTTAACAGTTGCTGCATGTAACAGCACAGCAAAGAGTGAAGAACACTGGAATGAAGGTAGACAGAGGAAGATTCAGCAAAAAGCAGAAAAGCTTTTCATGAGTGCGTGAGAAAAATGAACTTTTCCTGGGAGCAATGGATGCAACTGTAGACAGTGTCTCTGGAAAGGGCCACAAAACAAAAAGACCAAGATTCAGTCTCTGTGGTGCACTAACTTTCTTCCATTTCCCACTTTTTGCTTCCTGACAATTGTTTCCTTTATTTCCTAAAATTCTCTGAAAAGTTTCTCAGGAAAAAAAAAAAAAAAAAAATCACCTGCTTTTTAGATACCTATCCTGGTCTCAAAAGAAAAAAATACATTATCCACCCTACTCAAAGTGCCCATGAGACAAAGTCTCAGAAAGAAGATTCCCAGAACACTCTAGTTAAGAAAGATTAAGTATTTACATACTTCAGCCCCTAATCCAAATATTTTGGGCGTCTCACTTGAGCACTCTTGCAGCTTCCAAACCTGGATGTGTTTCATTCAGATGAGTCAATCCCAGGGACAAACCCAGATAACAAAAATGAATACACTTCAGGTTAACTACAAAACCATTCTTGCCTTTTAAGGCTTCATTCAACATTTTTTGCATCAGGTATTCTCCTCCACTGAGCCAAATCAAAACCCAGAAGATCTCTAAAACTCCGTGCTGTAACTCCACACATCATTTTCCTGGCTAAACAAACCGAAAGCCCCACATTCCTTCTGGCACCCATCATATCTATGTATGCTACAAAGTGTACTTTGTGTAGAAGCTGGGGTGAAGACATGTCCAGACAGAGTGCGCCAAACCAACAAATGCTGTGAGGGCTGCGGAGCAAACCCATGAGCTGGGGAATCACCTGCAGAGCTACACAGACTGGGATCAGAAGAATCAGACAAGATCTCAAGAACCTCATGAAAATTTTCAACAAAACGAAACTCATGATATCTCAGTAAGCCAGAGAACTCAAAATGTGTAGACAAAAGATGTGGATTCTACATACTCAGTAATAAATTTTTGATTCTCAATGTGCATACTAGCTGTTCTAAGGCAGGATACATTTGTTTTCACACAAAATCCAAACTGGAACTTAGGATGCACGAAGTTCATAAATTTGCCAATCTGTTTTTCAAGCTTCTTGGAAAGCAAGCATTACCACTACAGTGGCACCTGGGGCGAGAACAGAGGTTCTTCAGCACCTAGCTGAACACAGAAATGAAACAGCATTTTCAGCATACTGCCATCAAGGGTTAATTTTAATTTTTACTCTTGTTGGCCTAGTTGGCTATTCCCATAAATACCAACCCAGCAGATATAATTGCAAAGCAGGTATATTTGGTTCCAGTCACTCTGCCAATTTAGCAGTAACTAATGTTTGAAAATTGCAGGGTGTAAATTTAGCACAGTGGGTCTCACATCATGTTTTTACTGCTGGAGACTGTATTTGATTAATGAGAATTAAAAGAAAGATACCACACTTTATGAAAGCTTTTCTTTTCCCCCAAATCCCTAGAAAGAAAGAAATAAGAAAAATCAAACTGTATTGACTTGGTAATGACAAAAACAGTGCAGCTCAAAACTGTGCGTTTCTAAGTTTCAGCAGCCGTTTTTTTCAAGTTGATGAGCAGAGAATTACTAGTGCCAAGCAATGCCAAGACTTCTGCCAAGCAGCTATCAAATCTTGGTAAGACAAAACAAGCAGCAGGAGATGTCTTTGGAATACAAGGACAACCTGAACATATTTTCTCTGTAACAACAACGTTCAATTTTCTTTCACAGCCCCTAGAAATCAGCAACTGGCTAGCTCTAATTGTGGCTCTCCCACTACTACTCACATACACATTTGCACCTTCCTTCCTGTCCTTCTCACACACTACAAGAAGTTCAGAAGACTGTACATAATAGATATTTTTAAGGAATTAAAATTACCTACTTTGGTAGGTAATACATAGTGCTCAACTGACAGCCACTGCCATCAAAGAGACCAGCAGTGTAATGCATAGAGACACTAGCCAAGGTTTCTCCTACTTAACAGAAGTGTGCAACAGAAGCAGCAAAAGCAAAGCAGCCTCCAGCCTTTGCATTTCCACGAGCCAGTGTGTCAGTGCATCATTGCTGTTATGACAACTCTGATTCTTCCTTGGCAGAACAATGTCTCAACCCACTCGCAGTCCTTACTTGCTTCTGCTCATTTGGGGTTAGATTTTCTAACCAAATACCTAAGCAGACTTGCTCCAGACTTACTAGTATTTTCAGTCTTTCAGCACCAGAGCCCTGTCACACATACTCTCTCTTGAAAAAGACAGGCCCATATTTAAAAGAACAGGATCTTGCTGAACATTCAAAACTCACCTTTCTCCGGGGGAAACCTGAATTGAAGACACTTGGGAGCAACAAAGTTCTTAAAAAGGCACCTGGGAGTCTTCACAGACTCACTTCTCTAATTTTGATTCCCAGTTACTGCAGTAATTTTCTTTGAAAGCCAAGGTGACACATTGTGTTCAGATCTTCTGTCGAAGAGTTGCAGCCACAGCTCCCACCTTCTCAACTGGAAAGCCCAATACAGAGGCTTTGCCTACTCTCTGAAGCTACTCCATTAGCATCAGAAAAACAGGCCTCACAGGTGAGGTACAAAGCTCTGAGGTAACAGACCCTGCTATAACTTTGGAAAATTAGTTAAACACTTCAGAAAGGTTTCACAAACTTTGCATCAGACAAGATGCAAAGCATATGGAAAAAAAAAGAGATTAAAGAGAGCAAAGATTTTCCTCCTACAAGACAAGTAGGAGGGGGCTTTCACTTAACACAATTACCTTCCCTAAATTTTCCCTTCAGTTTTATTTCCCAATACTGGCAAGTTACTGAAGTATGTGGAGCACAGTACTTTAGCAAAAAAATCATTCTCACAAAGAAAAAAATATTTGGCCAAGAAGACAAATCCTGTGCTTATATAATAAAGACCATGAACTTGGGAGCACTTTTAATATTTTTTTATTAGAAACAAAAAAAGTCACTATCCTTCAAGACGCTTCCAAAAAAAAGTACCTTTCATTGTTATCACCACTAATGCCCAATTTAACAGGACAGCTGTGCCATCCTATCAGCAGGAGACATTACACAACACAAAAAGACTATAAGCCATACTGTCTAGGACACAGGATAAGCAACCTCCTGAGACTGGTGATATCACTGGCTAACCTGTGACCTCATATGTTACACAAGACATCAGGCTGTTCTGTTTTCAGAGACCCCCAAGCAAGCGCCTTGCAGCCCGAATCATTCCAGAGAGGCCTCTGTTCATCAGTATGTACGAGGATGCTCATCATTCATTGTAACACAACATGAACTCCTTGCATTCAACACCTAGGAGAACTGAGCTTTATGAATGACATCGACAACTCAGTCACATTCTGTTCAAGTCTGGAAGAAAGCCTGTCTGCATCTCATACTGCTTCATGTGGAATGAGACTCCTGTGACCCTGGTGACCAGCCCAAACAAAGGAGGATAGCTGACAGTCAGGAGAGGCTGCCTTCAGAATACCTCATTCATAATTTAACTGTTAACAGCCATGCAACTGGAGTGGCTGCAGGAAAAATTAACTGTATAGCTGTCTGTTATATGGAAAGCACTTGAATTGTGTTTGCTTTCTACTTAAGCAACAGTGCTTCTCTTTAGTTCAAAGGTTAGTCCCTTTGGAAAAGAAAAAGGTGTGAAGCTCAACTAATAAATAGAATTAATTTAACTTATTTTTTAATCACTCAAGAAAAGCTGAATGTGATTAGTATAATCTTTCCCATCTTCCTCATCTCCTATGCAATTAATTTTCACATATTCAATCACAATACAGTCCATAACATAGAAAGGAAATATTTATGCATTTGTTGCTTCACTACCAGTTTTGTATATGGATATTTCTGATACAGGAGGTTAACACAAAAATAGTATTACTTTTGACCATGTACACTGACCCATATTCTGTGAACAATCTGAAAGTCTAAAGGGAAAACTAACACAGAAAATATAATGTAGTGCTAAAATTCACCCAGGACCAAGAATCTTTGTTCAAGCTGTAAGTGTCCTAGATCATATTCTTATGTTTCATACGCAAAGCAGATGACGTGGCTGAACCAGAAGCACTTTATATTATCTATTAGCTCCTTGAACTATGGCTGTGTTTTCTCCAGATTTTCCAAGAAATGAATCTAAAAGTAATTCACTAAATCTTGACTGCATTACAGCTGACAACGGCACAAACAAACTTAACTGAAGTGTTACCACCACCAAACAACACCCGTTCATTCCATGTGTGAGCTCAAAAGAGAGTCATGTGAAAATGACCCATGATACAGCACCCCAAACACAGACATCCTTAAGACGAGGATGAAAGTTCTTGCTTCCTTTCGCCATATCTGATCACCAAGTTCATTCATATGGTCAGAAATGGTGCAGAGTATCCTTCAGCAGCCTGGAAGCTTCCTCCCAAAGGCAGGAATATGTTCTCACAGAGACTGCTAGCACAAGGTAACTTTGCAGTTTCATCACTGCCATCATTTGAGTGGCCATTATGAATTTTTCAGTGTATTGCAGATAACCCTGTACCTGGCTGACATTCTTCATCACACTCAGACACAACAGACCGTTGATCACAGCGACTGCCAGAGACGGTGGTGACACAACTTTTCCAGTATGCCCACACAGCTTCTGTGTTTCAGAAGCACCTTGGCAACAAGAAGCACATGCTAACAGAGATGCTTTGTGATCAAACACTTACTTAGCACTAAAAAAATTTGGATGGCAAGATCAAAACCACAGTAAAACTTTAAATGTAAGACAGCAAAAGTTTCCTTCCCCCACACATCCCCCAACCAAAAGCACAAAATTCATTGAGCTACTGGAAACTGGAAAACAATTACTCCTTCCCCACAGATCTGCCCAAGTCTTAACTCTTCTTTCTAATGCACCTTTATCCAAGAGCTGCTCCACTGAAGCTGGTAAAATCTCACTTGAGAAAAGCACAGAATCAAGGATTACTTTTGTTTGTAGAAAGTAAAGTTTTAAGCCGTTGTACTCAGACTTAAAAAATACTCGACAATAAATATTCCTAAACCACTTTAAAATGTGATCTACATGGAAGAACAGATTTAGGAACGTAATGTAGGTACACTGCTGTGCAAAATGCAGGTACATTGCTGTGCAAAACATCCTAGCTGCAACATATTCAAGTCAAAACTCTCACTTTGACAACTGCTCCATGAAAAACTATTTACTAAAAGTAGCAGCATCTTTTATGTCCTCCTTTTTCCCTGAAGAGAGGCAAGAGTGACTACAGACACAACAAAGTGTGGCAGGCTGAAGAGATTAACTTTTTAGTGTTAATGAAATGTCATCATTTGAAATTTCATTTTGAAACCAACACTTTTTAAAGGAAGCTTGGTAACTGAAAACTGAAGTAAGAATGCAGTAGGTCTTTAACAAATCCCACAAAGTAGCTGATTGACATTGACATTCTTTCCAGTCCAGTCCCTTTAATGAAGTTTAAAGACATCAGAACACACTGAAACAAAACCAGCAAAGGGTGGTTGGGCACTGGAACAGGCTCCCCAGGGAAGTGGTCACAGCACCAGCCTGACAGAGTTCAAGAAGCATTTGGACAATGCTCTCAGGTACATGGTGTGATTCTTGGGATGCCCTGTGCAGGGCCAAGATTTGGACTTGATGATCCTTGTGGTTTCCTTCCAAATAAGGATATTCTGTGATCAGTGAGAAGTGAGTTGTCAATTCATTTTAATACCCACAGCAATTGAAAGCAAAAAGTTAATGCACTGAAACAAATCCATCTAGGTTCTTTTAAAGAATTGTGATGCAAATTCTCAAGAATGTATAAAAATAGTAACGAAATAATTCTTGATGTGTGTTTAAGATAGAACTGAATCAATTTGGAAGCTATGTATTTTATACAAAAAACCAAAAACCTACCCCAAAAAAACAAACTCTATCTCCCTTTAATGCCGCCTTGGCAAACCAGTCTCAGATGAAAGACAAGCTCCAACAGACTGTGTGCTGGTTTTTAGTACGTAGCACAGTCTTTAAAAACATTTGGCATTGCCAAACCCTGCACAAGTGTGAAACAGTTCCAATTCAGCAAGGCAAGGCAATGTCCCCAATTTTAAGAAAGTGATCAGAAAACACTGTGATTAAAGTCCAGTTGTAGTTATTTGTCTTTGGACCTTCATCCAGGAAAGTGGATGAAACATGCTTGCAGTGTCCTAGGGGATAAGCTATATAGATAAATGGATACTCCTTCCCCACCTCTCATTTCTACATATGAGAGAGTGTGATACTGACCTGCTTCCTCATTTATATTTTGGCTCATATCTTACACAGAACAGAGACTACCCTATGCTAATAAAAATAAGCACAACATATTTTCCAGGACATCTATTTTAAAGTTCCTCTCTCTAGCATGCAGAAAAGAAATCTGCCATATTCCACCCTAGGAAACTGGTGGCACTTACTTCTTGCTGTTGGAAAAATCGGAAGGAGAACCTGCACAATTCCAATCTTCACCTCTGATGATACTACTGAAAGTATGATGATATGACTTCTCACATAAAAAAAGCAAAACATATCCAACTGTTACCCACTCCAAAACTACATATTCCTATTATGAGGAAAAATGATCAGAAATAACACTCATGTGATTCAAAGTAGGGATATAAAAGGGACAACTGAAAGAGCCTTCTCACACAAGCTTATAGAAAACAACACCAGACAAAAGCAGCAGACCTGTAAGCACTTTGAGCACCAGCAAGAGGAAAAGACAGCAGTCTAGGAATAGCCCATCTGAACAAAGAAAAAAGGCAGAATTGACAAACAGTGACAATGTGTCACACACGAAGGGCTGAGTCCTCCAAGTTCAGCCTGTCTGTAATTTGGCCTTTCCTGGACTTGCTGCTTTGCTAATGCAGAAAGAACTCCACCACCTCATCTGATGCCAGGATGTTTCCCCCATTCTTTTTGTAAGCTCCTCCAATTTTATTGTGGCTCGAGGGCAAAGCATTCCTGGAGGAGAAGGGAAAAGGCAAGTGCACAATAACCCCATAAAGCACTGGCAAAAGCAGAGAAGTGGAACTGGCAGGGGAAACTACCACTTCCTAGTGTCTTACTTAGCAAATCAATCAGAAATCAGCTCCAGCAATTAAGCAATAATGAATTATTGATGACACTACTTTGGGGAACTGAGCACTTACCAGCATTTATGAAACTAAAGAAACTGAGGTGTTATCACCATTTTGCAGACGGCACAAAGCAAGGCAGACAGCAAACAATTCCACGACATTACGCCTTGCCAAGGATCACCCTTATCTCAGACATGTTATCTAGTTCTGTTTGCACATGATCACACATCACCTTGATTTGTGTTCCACTCTACCCACGTGTAACATATTCCTGCTTCAGAGAGGCACAGTGAATGCACCATGTACAGAATTCAATCATTTCAGTAACCGCATCCTACTACCTTTTCAGAGGTGGGGAGATAAAGGCTGCTCAAAGCAAAAGGCAGCAAAATTGGAGCCAGGGAAAAACCACTTTAAAATGTGATCTACAACATATGTTCAGTGGCAGAATTTGCCCTTGTGAAAGCAAAGAAGGTATTCAAGCCCTACTATTTCAAGATACTTTAAGTCTGTGCTTAAAATGTCTTTAAGTCAGCCAACATTTTTTGCCAATGCAAATATATTCAACTAGAAACTCAGAAGAAAGCCAAGAATTCAGTCTTGGATTTAAAACACTCTTGCCAGCCACTCAAGGTTGTCAGTAATGCCACACAGGAACATTTCCTATCACTAACACATAAAACTAATCTAGGAAGGAGAACTCACTCTGCTCCTACCATACTTCACACCTGAGCTTTCCAACTGATGCCATTATCTATTTATACCATTAAAAACCAAACAGACAAAGGAGGATGGGACCATTCACTGCACATTATTATCTATCCTGCCCCTTCATAATTTCTCATCAAACTTATCAAGAAGACAATCTATTGTCTACACACACTTAAAGGTAAGTCTCCTACACTTCTAGAGCTTTCACCCTCAACAGCACCTGCCAGAGTTGAGGCAGACACAGATGCAGCTTTACAAATTACAGCCATACGTCATCCAAGTGGTGTGAAACACCACGATGCCCCTTTCAAGCACCACAATGGTTACATATGAGTGTGCTGACTCGTAGTCAGCTCTCCAACAGGAATGTTGGTGACATAAGATTCAGGAGGAGGAAGATTAATGTCAGTACCTATGACATAGTCCAGCCTTGCAGACAGGATGCCTTTCAGGAAAGGGCAGCTTTCTGTGTGCAATTTGAGACGGCCAGAGATAGGGTTCAATCCGGCCACAGATGTCTTACATGATCATATTATTCTGCTTCCCTTGGCTTCAGTTTTCCTTATCTGTTAATGACTACTAATGCTCTCCTATCCCATAGGAATACTTCCAGCATCCATAATTTATGTTTCCACCCTGCTTGGATGCTGAGAAGATGGGTACCTGAAGATATATACAGATCAGTTGTTTGCCAAATATATAAACTCTTTTTTAAGAAGCATCATAAAAAATGCAAACTATTAATATTAAAGCCCATCTGTGTATCATATAATCATTAAGGAGGGAAAAGGCCTCAATGAGTCCAAACATTAACCCAGCACTAACAAGACCACTACTACACCATATCCCTAAGGACCACATCTATGTGTTTTTTGAACACTTCCAGAGACTGTGATTTCACCACTTTGCTGGGCAATCTGTTCCAATGCTTGATCACCCTTTCAGTGAAGAAATTTGTCTTTATTCCCAATCTAAATCTGCCCTGGCGCAACTTGAGGCCATTTCTGCCTGTCCTATTGCTTGTTACCCTGACTGCTTCACCTCACTACAACCCTCTTTCAGGGTGTTGTAGAGAGCAGCAAGATTCCCCCACAAGCCTCCTTTTCTGCAGGTTAAACAACCCCAGCTCTTTCAGCTGTTCCTCACAAGACTTGTGCTCCAGACCCTTCATCAGCTCTGTTGCCCTAGTCTGGGCTGATTCCACTACCTCGACGTCTTTCCTGCAGTGAGGGGCCCAAAACTGAACACAGGATTCAAGGTGTGGCCTCACCTGTGCCAAGTACAGGGGGCAATCATCACTCTGGTCCTGCTGGCCACACTATTCCTGACTCAGGCCAAAATGCCCTTGGCGTTCTTGGCCCTTTGAACACTGCTGGCTCACGTTCAGCTGCTGTCAACCAGCACCCCCAAGTCCTTTTCCCCAGGCCTGCAGCATCACATGGGGCTGTTGTGACCCAAGGGCAGGACCCAAGCTTATGAATCTGTAGGTTACAAAGTATCCAACAATTACTCTGCCCTGGAAACATGAAATGACTAGCTCTTGGTACAGCTGCTTACACCTAGGGTTCGACAGTTGAGCTCACTCAAAACTGTGCTCACTCAAAACTGTTCGCTAACCAAAACATTTACTACAGCATTTCAGTAACACATTTTTTCCAACACAACAGGCCAACACAGTCCTTCTAAACTCAAGCAACCAACACTGAACAGTAACTAAATCTTAGCCAAGTTAGTTTTCTTACAGGAATGTGCAAAGTAGCATGGAAGGCTTGTGTCTGCAAATACTCAACCTATTCCATCTTCAATGGCCAGACTGGCAAAGGTGCAAAGACCATTCTATTCCTCAATGTCACTGCTCCTTTGAGACATCCCATATCAGACATGCTTCCTTTATCAGTGACCTGAATGAGAGGACCAAGTGTCCTCTCAGCCAGTTTGTAGACAGTGCTAAGTTGGGCAGGAGTGTTGATCTGCTGGACAGGCTGGATCGATGTGCCAAAGCCAGCTCTGTTAGGCTCAACAAGGTGAACTGATGGGGCCTGAGGGAGCTGGTGCTGTATAGCCTACAGAAAAGGAGCCTCAGGGGGACTTTATCACACTCAACTGCCTGAAAGGAGGCTGTAGCCAGGTGGGGGTCGGCCTCTTCTCCCAGGCAACCAGTGACAGGACAAGAGGATGTAGCCTCAAGCTGCGTCAGGAGAGGTTCATGTTGGACATTAGGAAGAGTTTTATCACTGAAAGGGTGAGCACTGGAATGGGCTGCCCAGGGAGATGGTGGAGTCACCACCCCTAGAAGTATCCAAGAAGTGACTGGACACGGCACTTAATGCTACAGTTTAGTTGACATGGGGGTGTTTGGTCAAAGGCTGGACTTGATCTCAGAAGGCTTTCCAACCTTGATGAGTCTGTGATTGTATGTAGGCTTAGTTTTAAGAGGATCTGATGGGCCTTACAGAGGCCTCTTTGATATAGGCCCAAAGGAAGTTACACTGATTGCGTCTTCAACTGGAAAGTTTGCTGACAATAGTGATCTGCCCAATTTTTCAACTACTGATGAGAAAATAAATAAAGCACCAATGCTGCAGGGAAAAATTAGCTAAACCGTGCTTTACAGGCTGAACACAGTGTCCCCATGAGACTACTCTCAAGGAGCAGTGGCAGCCAGCAGGTCAGCAACTCTGGATTCAACCTCAGCTAGGACACCAATATCCTGCCAATGATCAGCACTGTTTCTTGTGTTTTCAGATTTTATTTGACTCAGCTAATTGGCCATTAAGCTCCAATGAGGTGGACATTTATCTACAGATAACACAAGGAAATTGGAAAGTAAGCAGCCTGAGGCTACCCTGAAGACTGTTAACCAAATAGCGAGGCAGAGCTCAATTAAAACAATTCATCAGAAAACCTATATAGTCCATTGGCAGATTTTCAAGGATCCCATTAGAAATTTTAAGGATATTCAATCTGATTAGACACAGAAATCTATCTCATGTAGAAGTCATTAATAAGTAAAGAGCCTTTAACTTTGAAAGCCTGAAAGTTATCAAAGCTGCATCAGGAAGAGACACTGGGCCTTTTCTCTGTAACTAACATGCACAATTTTGCATAAGAATGGCAAATGCTTTCTCTGCTATACAAAAGAAGTGAGACTGATGAAAAGGTAGAGCTGTGCAAACCAATGTCATTGAGTACCCACCACTTTTGGGTGGACTGTTGATGTAACTAAGAGACACACACTTTCACATGCTACCCCAAAAGAGCCTACATCCAGGACCTTTGAATCAGGAGTATTCCATGAAATGTCTAATACCTCAGTTATTGAAAAGGGCAGGCATTTCAATCACTTGAAATTGCAGTGCAAATAGGAAATTACACTGCAAAACTTTTGGTTTCTCATTTTATGAAAACTTGAAGAAGAAAAATGGCTATTGTGCTCTTAACCTTAATGGACATATAATTCAAGTACAACATAAGGTCACTGAAACTGTTCTGGACTCTTTTTTTAAAAAAGAAAGGTTGCAATGAAAAACATTTCAAAAATGTGATGATGACAGTAATCTGTATAGGGAAAAATAATCTGACAACACTCTACTTCAAACTTGCAATTTAGAAGCTGACATTCCTCATGGAAGATTTTCAGGGTACAACTGGTACTGCCAACTTGTACTGTTTGTCAATACTCTAAGGAACTCTACTATCAATGTCCTTTTTATCTTTCAGGTGCTCTGTTAATGTTCTAGGCAGACAACTTTGATCTTTGAACAGAAGTACATTCCTGATCTGTACACTGCACATGGTAGCTCCATTTTCACAGGAGATAAAAATAATAGGTTCCCGAAATTGAAATACTGCTTGCAGATAACAGAGGGAAGTCCTCCACCTGACTGCAAAAGGACAAATACTCGTGGTTTGATTAAGAATTTGTAAGCTGAAACATCACAGGGATTCACTTTTTTCTTATCTTCACACTTGGTGATATTCAAAGCCAGTATATTCACAAGACTGAAAATGCCTAGAAAGCATGGGTAGATCTCACCTTTTAAGAAAGGGCTACAAAACACTTTTTAGAGAATGTAAATCAGAATTCCAACAGGACTCAATTCAATAAAGGGCAAGTTTAACATCTAGAACCCTGGTTACACAGCAAAATGAATGACCTGTTCATTCAAAAGTTTGCACTGTTTTGAGTTTTTTTTACAATTCTACCTGTAACTCCATTCATGCTTTCATTTCACTCACAATCAAGTACTGAATTTCAGCAATATGGATTGTTCCCTCCCTCTCCACCTTCTTTTCACCTTTCAAAAACTTGCTGAAAGGAAAAAGAAGTCTTTTTTGAGTTTGAAAGACAGCAATCACCACAAACACTGTTGTTCCTCATTAGCCAATTCATTTAAAAGACTTCATCTTTTAAAAGTGATTGAGCAGTAAGTTCTTCCAGACTCCAGGATTTCACAACTGCAGTTTGCTTTCTGCCAGACTGAGTAGATCTTGATCTCAGCATCTGTACTGTTCCTTTCCAGTTACCCAAACAAGCAAAGATGTTCAGATTTCACATGATGCCAAGGCCTTGACAAGACACATGTTTTACTGTTGATCAGATCATGGAAAAGATTTAGTTTGGCATCTCCAAGATCACCCATCCAAGATCAGCATCAGAACCCCAAACTCTCCTGGAGGACAGTCATTCTCCTCAAGACAAAAACCATGCACTTCAAGTTCCAGTTAACCATGTATTCAGTTTAGGAGTGTGCAGTTCCACCCAGATTTTAAGACTTGACCGTTTTGGGCCCAGCCACAAGAGCAACCTATGCCATTAGCATGAGGCTGGCTAACAAGTTAGAGGACTTATTTAGCCCTTGAAACTCATTGATTGCAATGTGTTTCCTTTGAAGGTCACACGTGCTGACTCTACCAATTTATGTGTTCACAAAGAACTGATGTGCTTTGGCAGGTGAAGCAACTCTATGTACTTAACACTAACTACTCTATGACTGCATATATTTAACAATGCATTCACTAACTAGTTAGCCATTTATACATCACACCTTGCACTGTGTCAAGTAAATATTATCTGTCCTTCTTAAATGACCCCTGAGAAACAGAGCATTTGCTTAAGACGCACAATTCACTTACAAACTGTACCAGAAACTGAGTAAGACCAAGTCCCAAGTTGTCTGCTCTTACTAAACTCCACCTTCCAAACTCAGCAGCAGTGAAGTCCCACACAGCCTAAAGCTGAGCCTTAGCACACAGCACAGCTAAGCAGTGGATAGGGAGGACAGGGAGAAGAAAAGCAAGCACAGCACCAGTGGCAGAGTGAAGCAGAGCACTTGGAAGAGGGAAAAATAACAATTCCTAGCTGCAGGTTTGGAATAGATATAATAAGTATACATAACAGCATCTTTCTTTTTAAGTAAGGAGGCATGATGAGGAAATCCACAGCTAGCTCCATGCATCAACGGGTACAACTTGGTGAGGTCATGAGGCACAAAAGGAAAAAAGAGAAAAGGATACTGAGAGGAGGAAGGAAGTGACACAAATCATCTGTGAAAAGAAGCATGTAAAGACTAAGTCATCAGCATGCAGCTTCAGAATAAGAGAACAAGGGTGCAGGCAAAGAAAGAAAAAGAAAGGAGTTTGAATCTGACAAGTAAGGGATTCACAATCTGAGAAATAATGGCTATTTTTAGCTGCAGAATTTTAGCTAACCTTATACAAAGAGCAGCAGAAATATTTAATAGCCCTTAACATAACTTATTCTTGACTCGGGAGAGCAGCAGCAGAGCACCAGTCCTGCGACTCAACTAGCAGCTTCAAGACTCAAATCCACAAGCTCAAGTATTGTTCTGTAGCCGTGTGTGTGAGCAACGACCGCATTCCCTGCGAAGCAGATGCTATTTAGCAAGTTCAGCACAGTGCTGAACTGTCGCAGGGGGGTCGATGCTGGTTAGGCACCAGAAGCCAGGACCTTCCTAGAAAGAGTGTTCTGCAAAGAACTACTCTCCTAGGGGCCAAGGCAGCCTCCCGGCACAGCGGTGATCTCAGCAAGTGTAGCAATGTCTCAGCTACAAGTGATTCCAGCTCTTGTGATCTCAGCAAGTGTAGCGGATTCTCGGCTACAAGTGGTTCCAGCTCTTGTGATTCCAGCTCTTTGTGAGATCACCCGAGGCAAACTCGCGGACAGAGAGACAGGAGCCGTGTGTGGCAGTGCCACAGAGGAGCTTTATTGTCCAGCAGTCCCTGGGAAGGGGAGGCCAGGGACAGCAGCTCCCTGATTCAGGGCAGATCCAGGGCCTTTTTATGGGAAAGGCAGGGGCTGGGGTAGAATCCAATTTACCAACTGGATACAAGGTACTACCATACAGAAACAAGGCATGCTGGGCGTGGTTCAGTCTCTCACCGTAACCTAGAGTGAGGTTTATCTCTGAGTCCTTTTGCCCTCAGGCTTCTCCCCTCCAAAGGAGGACAGAGGACTCCTGAGTCAAAGGCTCACAGCCCTCCACAATGAACCACGAGTTACCTGCACAGAGCACCCTGGACAAGAAACAGCACTTCAAGTTTCCAACTCCTACCCTGCCTTACAAAAGGGAGAGAAAGTGCAACTTGACAAATACATGGGTTTTCACAAGTATATCAATTTGTGTGTCTCTATCACGTTTCACATCTTTGTAAACCTAACAAAAACCTAAACCTTCCTGTGTTTGAGGAATCTTAATGCCTTTACACTAACAACAAAAAGAAAGAAGAAAACAGGAACACTTGACTAAAAATCGTCATATCATGAAAAATCTACTTACTTCACATCAAATCCATACCAGGCAAGGCAGAACATTTCTTAAAGGCAAAAAGCACTATTTTGAACTGTAAAAAGATATGCCTCATATTTGTGGCATAGAGCTCTTGACCAGAACTAGGGTAGCACTAACAGTGTCAGAGAAAGATGGGACGAGAGCTGGTGTCCAAAAAAATGAAGTTTAAACAGGTAAAAAGGGAGGGAGTACAGTGAGGAAAGAATTCTGTCTCGCCCAAAGTAATGCTGCTGATCAGTAACACAACCTGGAGCAGATCCTGCAGCACTAAGACCCTGAACAGCTTTGCCCAGAAGAATACAAGCCTTCAGCTGACACAGATACCTATGACTGGCAACAGTGTTCTGTCGGGAGCTGTAACCATCATCTGACTCATTAACAATTGAAGTGATAAATTCATCCAAAATACATAAAGCAAGAGAAATTACTCCAAGGAATGAAGGAATCTGAGCACAAAGTGATACTCAGTAGCCAGAATTCACATCCTAATTTTTAATGGAACCATAACCTACTTGCTACAGTAACATTGCTGCATTTTATAAAAAATGGCGATAAATCTTCACAGGAAAGTGCTACTTAAAATCGAAGTTTTCATCCAACAAATGCAACAGTTTCAAAATAGAGCAACATAGGCTACCTCATCTATTGTAACTGGTTTCCATCTAAAATTTTCAGTAAGAGAACCGTGAAGGAAGAATCTCCTCCATCACATTCCCTAGGAGCCATCTGGAATCTGTCTAAGCAGATGAAAGATAACAACACAACACCAGAGATCCATATCAAGGTGTGGCACTTAGAGATTTCTCCTTTAATTTAAAAGGAAAAAACTAACCAGAATTCCTACTAAAAAACAAAAACAGCACTAAAATCCAGAAAAATTGTATTTTTGCCCCTATTGAAACAAGGTATTTCATAATATAACAGCATACTTCAACCATAGTCAACTTATACACTTCACAATCTTTAATAAATTAAGCCTCACAAGCTCCTTGAGAAACACTAAAGCCATTTTAAAATGGAAATCTTTTGGCTAAGAGGACATAGTATCAGGACCTTGGAGTTCACTAGCTCCCAACCCTAAACGATCCCACATTTTAGCAGAGTTTCACAGCAACATCACCTTCCATTCATTACTGCAACTCTCTGTTCACTGTGACAGAGCAACTTACTCAACCATTTACACATTAACAAAGCAGCTTTGCTTGATAAGATTTAATTGTGACAAGTTCACAGCTGTCCAGCCCATGGCTGGAGGAAGGCTTAAGGAACACAGAGGAAAAAGTTATCAGCAGCCACCCCACTCCCCCCAAATTGCTTCCATTTTCATTTTGTTCATCTGGGCCCTTTTGATTATCTACCCACAATTCCCCAGTCCTTCCTTCTACGCATTTCTCACACAAGCAGGAGCTACCTATTATTTCTCTCAAATGTCCAAAGAGTATGTATTCCTATAAGCTGCAACTAAAGTAAGTATGTGATTCCACAAGTTCCTTTGCAACCAAGAAGTGGGTAAGTGGGTATCTGCATGAGCAGCTGAGAACAAGAACAAGCAGAGAGACCAATGGCTCCATTTAGAAATCTCACTGCCTCAGCATTTCCCACGTGCAAATTAAAACACACACACACCCCAAGCCACCTTCTCCCCTAAAAGGATTTTTCTGTCCTGGTGTACAGCACTGCACGAAAGGTGAGGTTGGCCTAAAATGCCTTTTAGTCTGACAGTTTCACTAGCACAAGAGGCTGCATGGAAGAAACTAAACACCTGATCAAGTTACTGCAGCTTACAAGACTCTACACAACAAATAAGCAAGTATCTGGACACACATTCAGTCTACGCAAATGCAAAACCCCATTGATCATATAAAATGGAAGTCTCACTATCAGAGATAACTAATTTAGATAAATGCTTTCTGCCAAGGTTTTTTGTTTGCTTGTTTTTCTCAAGCTATTTGTTTAATTTTCTGTCTTTGTCGTTGGGGGTTCTTGGGTTTTTTAATATATATGAGGTCCTCCTCAAAAATTCTATAGCAGTCAGTAAATGTACGATAAAATGATTATCCTAATGGCTGACTATACAATTACCTCCAGCCATTATCTATTTACATTTCAGGCAAAAGGCAGTCTGTCATGCAATATTTCACTTGAGAGCTACCTTAATATACACCATTAAAACTGTTTTCACTTGAAATATTCAATTCTGCATCTTAGCATAGCCCATTATGAGATCCTGCCAGAGCAGAAGAGTTATGTTTTAATACTTGAAAAGACAAAAATGCCAAAACCCTACTACTGAGATCCAAGATCTTTCTCCCTCCTCATCCTCAAAACCGCCATGAAACTGTTTTCAAATTCAGACCCTGAAAATGCCAGTTGAAATAGTTATCACAGGGTGCACAGGTAGAATATCCATAGTTCCAGTCTGCAGCAGGCAGGAGCGCCGAACAGCCTACAAGGCTTTCTAGCAATTCATAAAACTCATCAGCTTCCACAACAGACAAGACACTGAGATGGAGAGCCCTGCTACCATCACAGCAGATCTCACGCTACAGATTTTTCAGGCTTACTCCATTATTGCATTTGTGCTCACACAGACAGAGAGAGTAACCACAGAACAGGATATATGACAGACACTACTCTGGTTAAATGTACCTCTTTGGAAAAATAAATTAGAATTTTAAAAACATAAATAACACAAAACCGAAACAAATTCTTTCTCCAAGTGACAAATTAATTTTTAATTAGGCCTTCCCACACTGCCTTGAAACACAGATGCTTGAATCTCAGCTCAATTCACCCCTGCTACCTAACAAATCAACATATCCCTGTTAGAGACTACCAGATTTGCAGCAAAGGGAGCCATTTTATTCCCCACCCAGTAGACAATCAGCATACAAATGAAAGCAGGATGCACGTTCCTGTTGTCACAATAAAAACATTATGGTATCACCAGGAAACTTTTTCCTCTAAAGAGGCAGGGAGCTTGCTGGTCACAGTGTATCAGGCACTACAGACTGACTGCATGCTTGTAACAATTTATCTCACATTTGTACGAAAGGTGCATTTTTACTACCTATATTCTTTGTAGCAATCTCCACTTCCTATCACAGCATGTGACTGCAACATTGCAGTCATGCTTCCACCCTCTCCAATTGGCAGCTGCAGGCTACTAGCACCAATTATGCCAAGTGAGATAGGATGGATGGAAGCTCCTGGGTCTTGTAACTCCCCACATTCAGTGAGCAACAGAAACCTGTTTAAATCTAGCCAAGGACACATCCCCCCCCAAATTCTCCTCTGCTTATTTCAGTCCCTGCACAAAAAGTGGACTTGACAAGAGTAAAGTCTGACAACAGCCTTGAACATCAAATGTCTAATAACCAGAAAGTGATTCAAGACAACTTGTCCATGAGTGCTGGCTCCTGCAAGAAATCCCACATTCTCCTCAGCATGGCTGTGGAGCTTTGCAGTAAAGTGAGTCCTTCCTGACTGCTCTCATCATGGCCACTGGCAGACTTACATCTTCAGCAAATATCCAGCTCTTGTTATTTATTACTGTCCCAAGTTGGAAGTTTCTTGACTTGCCAATGACAGGAATCCTTGTCCATCTCTCCCACACTGATGTGCTACCCATGCCCACAGCTGGCTTACACACCAAGAGAGACAAACACTGGTTATGAAGCACTAGACTCAGTTTAAGAGTTTTTAAGAGGACTGCCTGAAAAACACAGAACAGACCCACTGAATACACAGTACAGACACGAGTCTCCAAGTAAAGAGTGGTTTTGCCCTCTCTCTGCTTATCCAACAGTAGAGACCACTACTCAGCAGTGCTGATTACTCCTGCCATGCAGTACATAAGGTTTTCAGCAAAGAATTTCCACTATTAGTAATTCCCCTGAATGTCAGTACAAATGAAGACCCATGTAAGGAAATAATGGCTATTTCCTTAACACCATGTGGAAGTTTTAAGCTAGCAGATATTACACAATGCAGATTAACGTGGTAACATGACTCTTCAAATAGCTCCTATCCCTGCTTGATTTCAGGGATGTTCTGGTTTTTTCCAAGCTTTTGAGGTGAAGTTGCAAAATGTAATGAAAGCACATGTGGCCCTTCATGTTGATGCAGTTTGTGGAATGGGGTCCTGATTCTAACAATATTAGACCAAAAGACTGGAAGGAATAACACACAGAAGCCTTCCCTTAATAAAGAGCAAGTTGAGTATGTTGTAAGAGGCATAATATCTACATTATATATTTGACTTATGCATCAGAAAAGCCCTTATAATGAACACCTGAGAATGATACTCAGAAATTCCAGCTGTGCATTGCATTTTGCTTCTCCAGTCAGTTGAAGACTAAAATTTTAAAACCTACTTCAGCTAAAAAAGGAAGGTCTGTAATTGTCAGAAAAAACAATGTCTCTTTTCTGCTCACTTTGTAATCGTACTTTTAAAAGCAGTTAATTCACCTGAGTGTTTGTGACTCCTGCCATCACTTCCCTCCTTAATGGATGATATATGGGTTGAAGAAAAAAAAATACATAAATCTATGTTCCAAACATATCCACTAGACTTAGGTTTCTTTGAACAAAAAATTTGTCTCGAATACACAGTACAGTGGCAGTCAGGATTACAGAACTCATTTTTCTGTTAGGGACTGTTTACATTTTATTGGTTTTTCAGCTATAGTGTACTTGCAATTCTCTGAAACAATCCTTTCCAAAACTCACTGTAACTGTGTGCAGACCAGCTTGCATTACTCCATACAAGCAGTAGAAGATAAACATAGATGTCTGTTTTCTAACTAACAGACCTTCTTCCATATTAACTTAACCCAATAATGTTGTTACAGTCTGAGCTGGAAACAGGAATCCTTGCAGGACCTAACCTACATCCAGGAACTCCTGGGCTGACACTGAGCCAAAGTAAAGTGCTGGAAACTGGGTCACACTATGACATGTACAGGGCAGCAGGAGGGGATCGGAGCTGAGCCTGACCTGCTTATACTGGCAAGAGCACGAGAGATGAAAGAAACTGGGTGTGCATGGTGTGCGCGCTGCCCAAGAGCTTGATGAGACTTGAAGTGAGGTGGGGACTAGAAAAGGAAAGCAAGGTAATCAGGAAGCGCCAGCACAGGGAACAGAGGCTAAAACTTCAGATCAATAGTCTCTTTCTGATCAATTACCAGTGAGTTACCAACTGAAATTAAACCAGCTTGGTGTCAGTTCACATTCAAATATCATAACAACGTAAAACCTTTCCCATGCAGATAGGCTCTCTCAGGATGAAAAGCACTATTTGATACAACTACAATACTATTAATAAAGATACAAATAAAGATCAACTTTGCCTTGCAAATATTCACTGCCAATGAGAGTCAACAGTTGCTTACTTCTGCACACTAGCAGAACAACTGTTTAGACAAGGAGACTATACGCTGTTTATCTTCTGTTAAGTGAAATTCATCCCTAGGGTTTCAAGGTTTCCCATCTGTACCCAAAAAAGATTCAATAGGAAAAGAAGTATTTTCAGGAGTTACCAGAAGTAAAATTCAAAACAGAGTGAAGGCCAGGCAGAGACAAACTTATGCTCCCTGTGGGAAGCTTGCAGGGGTGCCAAAATATACAGAGGAAGCAACATCTAAAAAACAAATCCCTGAAGACCCCCTACTTTATTTTTCAAAAGAAAAACAGAACACATGAAAAAAAAAGTTTCAGAAATTTCTTTGAATCTGCCCCAAAGTAAGCCAGAGCCCCTGGTTAAGTAACTGCAAGAATGTTGTGCAAGAATGGCAGTCAGCAGTCAAAAAGCTGAAGTACCAACTTCCACACAAGAAACAGGTCTTGGTCACTGCCCCCAAGCCAAGGTGGAGCAGGAATATGGGGTGTGGGTGGCTGGGAAACCTTCAGATGCAAAGATCAGTATCTCGTAGATGGGAACCCTCCGTGTTAATCTAAGGGTGGTATTGCAAGCAAATATATTCAACACATGGAAACACATAACTTGCCGTGAATAATTAGACGAAGTTTTGGCAGCAGTAAAATGCAAATTAATAAGGAAGAGGGCAACACAATCCAGATAAACAAACCTGAGCTTCGTCTGAAGCTTCCCAAAAAAGGAACAGCGGAAACAGTTTTGCAAAGACACCTAAACCTCCATAAGACTTATGAATGTCACAGTCAAAGTTTGCAGTTGTGCAATTTCAAAACAGTGCAAGTCCTGCAACTCTTCTCCTCCTTCTTACCCATCTACACCAAACTCGAATTCTTACCACGGAAGCCCTGAAACTTACGAGTTCTTCATGACAACAAATACTCTTAAAAGAGAAGAAAAGAAAATAATTTGAGCCTGATAATCTGAGTTTTACACACTGTGTGTCATCACTTCATCGCCAAGGCGTGATTCGGAAACAGACACAGCAGCATGCAACCAGGCTACTTACACTGTCTGGAAAAGCGCCCGCTAAGATCATGTTGCAGAAATAATTCACACCTGCAGCAAAGCTGCACAAAACATCATCAACTCGCCGATTTTGACAGGCATATGCCGACCGTGTCGGGGGGAAAGAGTTTCTATATAGATGAATATGGATAAGAAGTATGAAATCCCCTTTCCGCACCCCAAGTGAAGCCAGGCAGGACCCGAGCGCTTCACTTGGCCGGATCCCGCCGCGGGCCCACCGGCGGAGGGTCGCCTGCAGCCGCCACGGCCTCCATCGCCCCGAGGCGGCCTCGCAAAGGAGAAGGGGGCCCGCCCGGGATGGACCAGCGGAGCCGCGGCCCCTTCGTCCCGGGGCGGCTTCGACGCCCGGTTCGGCCCAAGGGCGCCGGACCCATCGCCGGCGCGGCGCCGCTGCCCGCTCCATGCGCCTCGCCCCTCGGCGGCCCCGCTCGCCCCGCTGGGGTCGGGACCACCCCGAGCACGCCCCGAGGGGCGGAGGGGCCGAGACGCACCCGCCGCGCCCCCGCCGTGGGCATCCCGGCCCGGCCCGCCCGGGGAGGGGAGAGCAGAGGAGGGGAGAAGATAGAGGCGAGAGCAGCCCGGGAGGGGCGGCCGGCGGCGCCCCCGGCCCGCCAGGAGCCGCGCGGGGAGGCGGGGGGTGGCGGGGAGGCCCCGGCGCCCTCCCCCGCCGAGCGGAGCCGCCCCCTCGCTCCCGGCAGCGCCCCGGGGCGCCGCCCCCGCCCGCACTCACCCGCCGAGCCCAGCAGCAGCCACAGCAGCCACATGGCCCCGCGCCGGCCGCGCCGCAAACTTCGGGGCTGCTCCGCCACTCCGGCCCGACGGAGCCTGCGGCGGGGAGCGGCGGAGCGGGGGCCGGCCCGGGGGAGGGCCGGGGGCGGTGCCGCCGCCGTCCCGCCCCGCTGGGCGGTCGTGCCCACCCGCGGCTGCCGCCGCCCCGGCCCGCACGGCCGAGGGGCCGCCCCATCCTCCTCACCTCCGCCGCCCCATCCTCCTCACCTCTGCCGCCCGTCAGACACCGCCGGCCAGTTTTGACGGCCGCGTTGCGGTGGCATTAGCGTGTCTTACAACAAACTCTCCGCTTGCCGTGCAGCGGCAGGCAGGAGCCCTTTAGGGATGCCTGGAATAGTTTGGGTCTGAGCCGCACCCCGGCAGAAACGCCGTACCCTCAAAAAGCCTCCTCTTACGTCTTGTGATGCATGCTCCTCTAAACTTCATTCCCTGACTAGAAGACAAGGTATTTCCATAGCCAGTCAATCAGAATCAATTACACTGGAAAAGACCTCTGAGATCATCAAGTCCAACCTATGACCGAACACCACTTTGTCAACTAGACCATGGCACTGAGTGCCACGTTCCATCTTTCCTTAAACACCTCCAGGAACAGTGATTCCAATTTCTCCCTGGGCAGCCCATTCCAACGTCTAATCACCTTCTGTGAAGGAATTCCTCCTAATATCCAGTCTAAACCTCCCCGGGCACATCTTCGGGCCATGTCCTCCTCTCCAGTCACTGGCTTCCTGGGAGAAGAGGCCAACCCCCATCTGGTTACAGCCTCCTTTCAGGCAGTTGTAGAGAGCGATACTGAGTATCCTTTTCTCCAGGCTAAACAAACCCGGCTCTCTCAGCCGCTCCTCACAGGACCAGTGCTCCACACAGCTCTGGAGCAAGCGTACCCAGCTCTGTTGCCCTTCTCTGGACATGCTCTAGCACCTCAATGTCCTTCCTGAATTGAGAGGCCCGGAACTGGACACAGCACTCGAAGTGTGGCCTCACCAGTGCCCAGTACAGGGGAAAGTGTGGAGTACAAAGGGAAATCAGAGTCTGCCTGGGGGGTTTACTATCCTAGTAAAGCCCTGAAACACAGCATTTGGGAAACTTACATTGCATTTTCAATTTAGGGGCCCAATCCCGACCCTACCTGGCTTCAGTGGGAGCAGAAGTGGGTCTTGTTTTAAGAAACAACATTTTTCAGTATATGATGACCAGGAAGAAATCCACATTACTGTGTGCCATTCTGCTTTCATGCAAAAATCATGGTCTGTTCATTAAGTGGTACCAAACCTTTTGGTTGTAAAATATTCCCCTGTGTGTGTGTCAAGTACATAAGTAGATCTGCATGTGTACAGAATGAAGTTTAACTCTCTAAAAAGCTTGCAGCATGTATTTAAGAGCTGAAGAGGAAGGCTTAGTGCAGAAGGTATTTTAGCTAAGAATTAAAGCCAGTTTATAGCAGTAAAAGGCTGCCAAATGATTTCTAAAACTGTGCTTAGCTAATCTGCACAATAATACTGTTTCAAGCAGAATTCTTACAATTCATGTTTAACACAGAGGAGCTTGAGAAGATTTACTGATAAGGATTTCACAGCATTAGGAAGGATGAATTTAATTTTTGATTTAAAATAAGGCTTTTACTTGAATACTCAGATCTAGTTTCTGTTGGTTTTTCAGTGGTATTTTAACCCCTGATAGCTAATTCCCACACTGAAGTCAGCTTGGGAACTAGTTTCCAGAAGGGAGTCTGAGAAGGAGGAGTGGTTTCTGACTCCTGAGGGGTGTGGCTGTGGGAATTTCCTCTGCCTGCCAGGACACCAATCACCGGCTGCTGCCCTTCCTTCCTGGGGTCCCAGTGTGACACCCCAACGTGACCATCTCACCACCTGGTGGGCTCCAGCCAACTCACCCTGACTACGTGCAACAGCTCGGATTCAGAGGCAAAGCAAGGTGCATGGGATCCTCCTTAGCAGTCCCCAAAAAGCAGGATCTTCTAGTTTGCTGAGAGGTTGATTGGGAAGCTTTCCGTCTGTAAAAGCATTTTGTACACCTCAGTTTCTTAGCCAGCACAGAATAAAGGGCCCAGTGTGATTCCTCATTGCCTTTTGGATGTTGGGTTACATGATTAAAAGTGTAATCCCTGTTAACACAAAGATGCAGGGAGAACAAAGACAGGCAGAGAAAAATTTATTGGGAAAATAGACCACACAACACTGGCTGCTCCCAAGCACATCAGGGAAAACTGATTGAACTTGGTAGCTGGTGTGAAGTCTGCCAAGAAACTGTCTCCCAGATGCCTTGCAAATTAAAGGTGATTATCGCCCATGGTATAGGACACGTGGAGGGATGCAATGGCAACAGCGTTTTGGGAACCTGCAAGTTTTTCCCTTCCCATACAATGTTTAGGGCAAAGACCACAGGAAGGGAGAAGGAAATCTTTGAGGTGGATGGAGAAGGAAAAAATGTGGGAAAATAAAGGAAAAAGGGGATGAAGGGGTGTCACAAGGGGGTCTGATGCTGGTCATCAGCACCAGAAAGCCAGGATCTTCCTAGAAAGAGTGTCCAGCAAAGAACGACTCTTCTAGGGGCCAAGGCAGCCTCCCTGCACAGCGGGGATCTCAGCAAGTGCAGCGATTTCTCAGCTAAAAGTGATTCCAGCTCTTGTGATTCCAGCTCTTTGTGAGATCACCCGAGGCAAACTCGCGGACAGAGAGACAGGAGCCGTGTGTGGCAGTGCCACAGAGGAGCTTTATTGTCCAGCAATCCCTGGGAAGGGGAGGCCAGGGACAGCAGCTCCCTGATTCAGGGCAGATCCAGGGCCTTTTTATGGGAAAGGCAGGGGCTGGGGTAGAACCCAATTTACCAACTGGATACAAGGTACTACCATACAGAAACAAGGCATGCTGGGCGTGGTTCAGTCTCTCACCATAACCTAGAGTGAGGTTTTATCTCGGAGTCCTTTTGCCCTCAGGCTTCTCTCTTCCAAGGGAGTGCAGAGGACTCCTGAGTCAAAGGCTCACAGCCCTCCACAAAGGGGCTGGCCAAATCTAGCGGAGCCCTGTGTTTTACCACCACAGCCTATCCTATATTCTAATTAAATCCTGTTTCTAGCTATCCTACATGTAGGTGCACGACCACTTCTGAGGGTATATGTGTGAACCCTAGCTACCTTCAAACTAGATTAGCCAACAAAGAAGTCTGAATAAGTGTAAGTGAATGAGACCACAGGCCTCGGGTCAACAATACACACTCTGATTCTCTTTACCTTCACATGAACTGCCTTCAAATCACCAAGGGAGATTTCTGGGTTTGTCCCTCAAAGCAAGATGTGATCCAAGCTCTGTTGCAGACCTTGTGCGGCCTCGAGCAAGTCACTCTTGTCAACGTATGCTTTGACTCTTGATGAAACTACCAGCCATCTATACTACAAAGATAAAGGATAAATAAATAATTCCAGTTGCTCAGAATGTGACTAGATTCTGAATGGCTGCCAGTAATGCAGGGTACCAGCCTATAATCAGGACAATCAAGGAATATACTCTGAAAAAGAGATTAGCCTCATAGTAAATTATGCTGAAGTAATGACAAGCTGTCATAGGATCCATTACAAGAAAGCCACATCTTTTAGCTTTGTGCACTGTGGTTAAAGGCTAGAAAGGGAAATTTTCTTCAGAGACAAGCTTATCACAGAAGACTCATTTGTATTCCTATAAGATCACAGAATTACAGAGTCACAGAATGACTAAGGTTCAAAAGCACCACTGCTGGGACCATCTGGTCCAAATTCCCTGCTCAAGTAGGATTTCCCTGGAACACATTACTTGGGGCTCTGTCCAGACAGCTTTTGAGTATCTGCAGTGAGAGAGACTCCAGAACTTCTCTGGGAAATCTGTTACAGTACTCAGACACCCACACAGTAAAGTTCTTCCATATATTCAGGTGGAACTTGCCGTGCATCAGATTCTGTCTGTTGCCTCTTGTCCCAGTGCTTGGAGCCAGCAAGGAGAGCCTGGCTCCATTCTCTTGGCAACCCCATTCAGATACACAAGTACAGATACATTGATGAAATACCCTCTCAGCCTTCTCTTCTCCAGGCTGAACAGGCCCAGTTCCCTCCTCCAACCCTTGTAAGAGAGATGCTCCAGTCCCCTGACCATCCTTGTAGCCCTCGACTGGACCTGCTCAAGGAGCTCCATGGCTGTCTTGTACCATGAAGCCCAGACTGGACACAGTGCTCCAGATGTGGTAGCAGCGAGCCTGAGTATAAAATTGTTCCTTTTTAGGTTTTGCAGGCCATGGAGTGTCTCCAACTTAGATTGGCAGACCTGCCAGGTCTTATCTGGGGACAAATGATTATTCCTAAGTACATTGCAGAGGATCTGCATCCCCAAGAGAACCTGACCTCTCTAAGAAGCATCAGTGCTTAACATGTTGTAAGATGAAGCTCAAACTTTTCATTTGTTGTTTCTAATCAGCTCAGTATACAACCCATATTTAATTTCCCAATCATTCTTACAAGGCAGAAGTTGATTTTTTTAAGGAGTTCACATTGGTTTGAGGCAAAAGAGCAAAATGCAATAATGTCTCCAGGTAAAATCTAGATTTGCTGACTTCAACCTGTAAATAGTAATCTGAACAAAATTAATACTAGTACTTTATATATGTAATGCCCAGTGACAGGATTCATAATGATGAAAAGTCAGGACTGTTGTAATTAAGGATAAAAAATTGTAATAGTATATTGCAATATTTTGTATGTGACTGAACTTCCACTTAGCAAGCCTGGGAGTTTGGAGCTGTGGTTTGCAACAGCTTTTTGAAGGATTCAATATAATAATAATAAAATTTTTAGCACACTTCAGCAAAATGATAAATATAGATCCAAATACATTTATAAATTTATCAGCATTAATATCTATCAAATTAAAGAGGTATATTAGCCCATCTCCATCTATCCATTAGAATCATCTTCATCATGGCTTTGTAATGTTCTGATCTCTAGCTCTCCTGGCTGTTGAAGCAATATTCTCTCTGGAAAACAGAATTGGAGACCAGTTTTGAAGGAGGAGTCATACCAGGTGTTCAGATTGTCTCAAATGACTCATTTGCTTCTCTCATCTTAACATGTGAAGGGCTATTAACTGTGTGCATTGATGTGGTCCTCATCACAGTTTAAAACATGAGGATCAAATCAAAAGCAATGGACAGTTCTCAGCCATGTGCAATTACATTGACAGCCTTTTCAAAAAAGGCAAATTGAACTAGGATGGAGCTCAAAGAGTGAGTGAGACAAGCCTCTCCTGTCCCCTGCATACCATGGGCTCCAGAGCCTGCAGTGACAGGAAGCACCTGGGCAAATTCATGCACCTTCCCTTGAGCTCCAGAAGTGCCAGGCTTGGATTCAGGCATCCACCCAACCTCTGCAACCTACCTCTGTGCTCCCAGGAGCACACTCCTCACAGCTTTCTCAGGCATGCAAGTGGTTAATTCTAGGACTGGACTCTAGAGATGTGAGCTACTCCATACTTGGTGTGCAAAGGAGGGGTTTAATGAGCCTCCAGAAAAAGTAAGTTATGATGGACCATGACAGACCAACCCCAACGATCTGGGATGTTCTGCTACTATGAATGAGGCTATCTTAAGTGTGAAACCCTCTTCCTCCTCTCCTGCCAGGCTCTGGGCTCAGCAAGTTAGAGACTCATAGCTCTCAACAGCCACTGGCTTTTCTGCACTAGTGCTAAGGGAAAAGGGAGGTCCTGAAGCTTTAGCCCGTTCATTTTAATTTCTTTCTTTGCCCAGCCTGCAAAGGGCCCTTTGCTGCACAGGTCCTGTTTGGCCTGAGCTGCAGCTCTAACAACACTCCCTGTTTGGGACTCAGAAACCAGAGATGAAAAGTCTTGTGAGGTCAGTTAGTCCCTAAGCTGGGCAATGTAGGACTGAGAGTGCAATGGGATGCTTTGGGTCTCGAGCTCTCCCATACTGCCAAAGCCATGGTAGGAGGCTGGAACACCTTGGCAGTAGCAGCATTTCCTGACAGCAGGGAAAGAGGCTTAGCACATGACTCTGCCTACTGTGATGGCAACCTGGGAGTTCTACTGGGTGATGTCCCTGTGTTCCTGATAACACAAAAGGCGCAGGATCCCACCCCTAATTTTTATCCCTCAGGTGGCACACAGCTGGTTTTCCTCATCCTTATTTTACTCTGAGCTATGTTAAATTTCAGCTGGATCATTTTCAGAGCAGTTTTCCCTTTTCCAGCCACCCACACACACACCCCCCACATACTTGCCAGCACCAGTCTGTCTATACTATTCCACATCTCTTGCTCAAGCCAAGTAAATTCCCAGTTCCAACTACTCTGATACAAAGCACAAAGTTCAAAGTCAGAAATACTGGTGGAAAGTTCTGATGCCTGTTTCACCTTTTGTGACAGGAAGCTACACGAGCAAAATCAATTGCAAAATAAAAACACTTTCCAAAAAACTGCATCCTTTCTATCTTACCTGTTGTGCTGGTTTTAGAGAGGTGTGGGTAATTTTCTTCACAGTGGCTAGCACGGGGCTATGTCCTGGATTTGTGCTGAAAACATTGATAATAGAGATGTTTTTGTTATTGCTGAGCAGTGCTTGCACAGTGTCAAGCCTTTTCTGATTACTGCATCGCCCCACCAGCAAGTAGGCTGAGGTTGCACAGCTGGAATGGCTGACCTCAGCTGACACAGGGTAGCCCAGACCATACGACATGCTGAGCATAAAAATCTGGGGAAGATGGAAGGGGGACATTTAGAGTGATGGCATTTGTCTTCTCAAGTCACCATTCTGTGTGAGGGAGCCCTCCTCTCCTGGGGATGGCTGAACTCCTGCCTGCTCTTGGGAACTGGTGAATAAAATCCTTGTTCTGCTTTGCTTATGTGCGTGGCTTTTGCTTTCCACATGAAACTGTCTTTATGTCAACCCATGATTTTCCCACTTCTGTGATTCTTTCCCCCATCCCACTGGAGGGGAGGGAGTGAGCGGCTGTGTGAGGCTTGGCTGCCGTCTATGGTAAAACCAAGACACATATTTATAAATGTAGAGATCAATTAGGAAGTTCTAGAGTTACAGTTCTCTAGCTACAAAGCCTGACAGAGTTCTTGTTTACAAGCTCCTCATCCCCCACCTCTCATCCACTCAGGTCACAGTTTTATTACACTATGGTCTTTTGAGTACTTGTGTTTTCTGGAGGGACTCATTAAAAATCCATTGCATTTGAGGGGGAAATGGGTGGGTTTTATTCAAAATGCAATTTTGTTTCTTTTATGTGAGTTTTATTCATTACCTAACATATCAGTATTTTCAGCCAATGATTTTGAAATAAGTAATCACAGACAGCATGTAGAACAATCAGATGATTATGCTGTTCCCAAATCTTCCAGTCACCTCTTGGACAATCAGCATATCAATACTTTCCACTGAGGTAATGGGCAGTGTGTGAAATTTCCAGGCTGCTTCCAGAATTTAAAGTAGATGAAGACAAGTAAACAGAGGGGATTATTTGGCAGTATAGTAGCTAATCAACAAATGAATGCCTGGATCAATACATATCCCCTAGCAGGACCACAGCAGTTTAGCTCCAGCTGCCCCTTAAAGAGAGTCTAACAAATAAATAATAAAAGTCAAATTGATTTGTCTAGATAATGAAAATTTGCTGTAATTTGCAGCAAAATGACCTAAAATTATATTATGCATGTAAATTCCCCACTAAAGTAAAATGTTACACATCCCATGGTGTCTATGTCACCTGAAGGTCTGAAAGTTTAACTCCTGCCTCTGGTTTATTGCCTTTTTTAGAAGTAGAGTGCCTCTTTTTAGCTCCAGGTCATGAAAAAAATTTCATCATGAAAGCCACCTTTTAAGTGCATATGTGGGAATCTTCTTCTAAATATTTTCACAAAATATTTGGTGCTCACACTGATGCCTTTGTATATAGGAAATGTAACCAGAAGCAGACAAGTAATTAAAAACACAAGGTGGGAGGCAATGGAGTAGCCAGGATCCTTAAAACTTCATAGGATAATAAGCCCTAAGCTAAAACTGAATTTTCTGAGTGCCAGATCTTAAATTAATTCTTCTGGAATTGAACCCTGAGGTTCTAAATCAGACTCCGTTAAAACAGTCTTGACCACAAAATTACTTTGTGATTAGGTAAGAGGTGAAGGAAGGAACGCATCTTATCTCTTCGAAGCTCTCCTGAAATACAAGGCAACAAGATGTCAGAAGAAGATAACCTACATGGTGTTTGCAGTTCCTAACCAGGAACATGGCTGGTATTTGAAAAATCGTGAATTAAGTAATTTTGTGTTTGCTAACAAGGGTAAATTGAATGGGTTTTTTACATTGAAATGTGTATTTAAATTGTTTTATTTTTAAATGATAATCTGGAATTTAGAGTTTGCCCAAGATCCAGTCTTTTCAATGGCTAATGTTCCTCAAGCTGTTCACAGATAATGTCCTCTTAAGCACTTGTAGGGTTCATCTGGCTTTTTAAATGTCTGCTTCAGGATGAGCTAAATCCCCAGAAATGCCTAGTTCTCTCAATTAAATGTGAAAGAAGCCCACAATGTCTGGCTCCAGTGGAAACAACTGCACTGGAAATGTTTGGAGCTTTTATAGATGCAGAGCCAACACCCTGTGAGCTGCAGCCCTCCTGGGGCAAGAGGGGATGCTTAAACTGGGGCTCAGATCCCTTCTCCCACCCCTGAGGTACAGCCATCATTAGTGAGTACAGCAAGAAGTTTGCACTCTGGGAAGCACAGGAGGCTCAGTAGAAATTTATGACCCACACAGGAAATTGTCCAAGTTTCTCTAATTTTCTGAAGGATGAAAAACTCACTGGTTATTGAAAGAACCCCTTAATGAAATATAATTTTGGGTGCATGGGAAAAAGGAAAACTTCAGTATCTGGAGCATTTTTAGTGTGGTTCTAGCAGCCCTGATTTGAAGAAAGCGCATCTTCCATTTCCTCACCACAGTCTGAACACTTGGATGCTTCCTAACTGAGAAATGTGATGGCTAAATCGTGTTTAATATTTAAGATCCCAGCACAAACTTGCATGACCCGAGGTCTGATGCAGGGGCCAGAAATACTGCACCTCTATTTCCTAGAGAGGAACCTTCAGAGGCAGAGGAGCAATAGCTGAATGAATGTGTTGCACCAGCTCAGTCGTCTCAGCCTGACAGCACAGTGCAGACACAGGTATGCATGGATTCAGACAAGTGTTGTGGTTTAACCTCAGCCAGCAGCTCAGCCCCACGCAGCCACTCCCTCACTCTCCTCGGGTGGGATGGGGGAGAGAATCGGAAGGGTAGAAGTGAAAAAATTTGTGAGTTGAGATGAAGTTCTATATGTAAAGTAAAAGCCATGCACACAAGGAAGTCAAACCAAGGAATTCATTCACCACTTCCCATGGGCAGTGTTGAGCTATCCCCAGGAAAGCAGGGCTCTGTCACGCATAACAGTGACTTGGGAACACAAACACCATCACTCTGAATGTACCCCCTTCCTTCTACTTCCCCAGCTTCACATGCTGAGCGTGAGGTCATGTGGTCTGGAACATTCCTGTGCTCAGCTGGGGTCAGCTGTTCTGGATGTGTCTCCTCAAGGCTTCTTGTGCCCCCCCAGACTCCTCACTGGTGGGGTGGGGTGAGGAGCAGAAGAGGCCTGGGCTCCCTGTAAACACTGCTCAGCAGTAAGGAAAACATCCCTGTGTTGTCAACACTGTTTCCACCACAAATCCAAACACAGCCCCATGCCAGCTACTTGGGAGAAAATTAACGCTATCCTAGCCAAACCCAGGACAATAAGGGTTATGATTCTGTAATACTTTTATTATTGACTGTTTGTGACCAGTGCAGGGTGTTGGATGGGAATAAGACCCCAATTTGTAATGGGGAGTTGCTCTTACTTTACACGAGAGAGCAGTGGCATATTGAAACACTCACTTTGATGGTTTCCCTTGTCTGCAGGGAGTGCTCAGTAAAAGCTTTCTGCTACGTCTGGATCGACATAACTGGGATTGTTGGTCCCACATGAATTGAGCCAGGAAGTACTGCAGTACAGAGATGGTCCAGATACGAAAACAAATGTCAGTGACAGACAAGATCTAATTTCAGCATTAGGCTAACGATGTGACTGATGCTGAGCCAGTAGGAAATTATTATGGCCTAGATTAGATTATGCATGCAATGTCAGAAGAGCCCTTCTCTACTGCTGCATGCATCCCCGCCCTTCCCCACTCTACAGAGAGCAGTCAGCCCCTTGCCTCTCTTCCATCACACTCTTGTTAATACAGGTAGGTCAGAAAGCTGTATAAGCAATTACAAGCTCTGTCATAATGTTCTATCACCCACCTTCCCTCACCCTCTCCTGAAATCTCATTAAAGAAAGAAAGAAAAAAAAGAAAACCTGTCTGTATGGAAATCCAAAGTGACCCCTCTCATGCATCCATTGGTATTTGTTTCACCTGCCAGAAGCACAAAGGACTTTTCACGTCCAGAAGCTGCTTGCAGTGTCAGCAGGGCCAAGAGCAAAATGAATGACTTTGCCACAAACCAGAATGTGAATTTGAGCCCTAGCAACTCCAGTCTCACCTGAAACTCTCCAGCCAGTAATTCCCACTGGCACAGCATTGGCCAACAGGACTCCCCCAGGAAAAAAACCTCTCCTCTCTTTCTCTGTCCAACAAAAAGAGCAGGTTTGAGTTACAGTAAAGGACAGCTTATGTTTATGAAATGTCCTTTCCAGCCTCACTGATGAGGAGAGAAGCCATTTTCCTCGCACTCCAGCCAGAGTTAACAGAGCACTGTGCAAAGCCACATTTCCACACATGGTAACATGAAGCTCATGTTACACAGTGGGGTGGCAAGGTATCTGGTAAAGGACTATCCAGGTGCCTTCAAGAGACAATGGACAGACTTCATGGAAACAGGGGAACACCGCAGAATCGCTATCAGGGAAGTACTTCTATCATGTAGGCTTACCATCAAACCTCAGCACAAAAGTCTGGAAGAAAGGTACCAGTTTAACAGGAGGTGTAGGAGAAGGTATAGCAGAATACAGGAGTGATCCCTGTTTCTTCACATGTGGCTGCACAACAACAGGGATTGTGCAAAAATGGAAGAAACTGTACGGGAGAAGGTTTGGGTTTCTCCACTCAGCAGCACGTACTCAGATCTCTGAGAACCTCCTTGCTTGGGCCCAGGTGAATCTGGATCTGCTCTGCTGGCCGAAGTGTCTCATAGGTGTGCAACAGACTTAAACTGAAAACAAAATAAAGTTTTCACTGGCTTGAAATTTCATATGAAACCAGTGCAAATCTGGATCTGAAAACAAAATGACCCAAAGTCAAAAAGGTTCATTTGTTAGAAGCTGGTGCTAATGGCCATGAAATAGCTTCATTACTGTTTGCATTACACTTACAGCTGTGCATGAGATGTTGCACAAATCCTTAGCATGGGCTTGTCCTGCACTTAGATGGCCAGAGAGGTGATTGATTTATTTGATAGCAGCTGAGTGTTTATTTATTCAGTGTATTGTTAGAAGCCCTTTAAGGCTGACTAAAGCACTGTATAGGCATTCCTTTGGGTTAGCTTGTAAAAATTAAGTGATACACGCAGGGAGTGCTTCCCTGATCTTGCAGACATTAGTAGAAGTCAGGCCCTAGCAGAACTGTTTGAAATGCGGGTGTCTGGACTAGCTGGGATTCCATGAAAATGGGATTTATCTTTATTAAACCTCTTTTCAAAACTTTGAGTCAATCAATTATTTCCAAGTTTGACCTTTTTAGTGGCTAAACTGTGACTCACACTGAGTTTTAGCAAGTTAGATTAAGCTGGCCTGAAACAAGCTGATGTGTAATATAAAAGATAGCTGTCCATACTCAAATTTTTCCATGGGAAAAAAGAAAGAAAAGAAAGCTCCAGCCTGGAAGCACACTTGAGTATTAGTTTTTGTTCTATACAGTAAGTGAAGCTTGTAAAGCATAGAAAATGGATAAATAAAGAAAAATTAATCAGGAGAATCCTATGGCAAGCAGATTTGGAGACTCCAAAAGAGCAACACAAATTGTAAAAGTATTTCTTTGAGACTGAGACAGATCATAGCAATAGCATGAGCCTATCATGGTGAATTTCCTGTCTTCACTAAGGCAGGAGGACACAATTTTCTTCTGTTCTGTACAGATGAAGATGGAGTTAATGAATTGATACCACATCAGGTCTGTTAAGTACTTTAGAGCAAATGGTAAGTAAACAGGAAGCCAGCAAACAGAAATGCTAAGAAACAGCTATTAACCTCAGGCAATCTAACATCTCCTGGTTAAGACAACTTCTGTCTGGCATGTTATTACAGATCTCACATCAATCCTGTCCCAAATAAAAGATAAAGAGTTAAACCAATGTTTAGAGTCTGCCCTATTGTTCTGAAGCAGGAGATAGAGTTCCCAGAACATCCATGTCAGAGATGTATGGTCTAAATGCAATGCAAAGACTTACCAAAGGCACCTAAGGGCTTCCAAGAAATCCTTTCAGGAAAGAGATACTCTCAAAAGATTGCAAAATGACATTTAAAAAATTCTTTCTTGCAGCATGTAGGATTGAAACAAACTTCTTGCCCTTAACTCTTACCTCCTCCAGCACCCTTTTGGCAGTGATATCGGAGAATTCTTCATGGCATCTGTGATTCCTATTTAACGGTGTGTCTTCATGAGTGTCATTGTAGGGAATGACTCAGAACTATCCCTGTGGGAAACATCAGAGAAATGCAAGAGCAGGCACCTGGAAAAAAAAAAGTATTAAAAACAGAGAATAAATCTTTGAATTTAACCTGCATTCAGAAGAGAGAATGGAGACTTACACCAGGAATGGAAAAATAATTTCACACTAAAACTAGCCCAGAAAGTCTTTGCCTTGGCAGAGTACTGGTGTGCTGGCATCCATTTCCAGTGTGAGTGGTATTAGCTGACCAAGAGGATATCCTGTTCCATCCTTGTTCCCTTTTGTGAGCCAGCAGCGTTTCATTGCAGTTGTTTCCCTACTACTCTCTACCTGGTTCAATGACAGCTTCCCAAGGTGCTGGCTCTGTGCTCAGCCCAAGGAAGACACCACCCATGACCGTGACCTCTGTTCAAGGCTGCTGTAACAGTGTTCTTGCAAGTGTGGTGCAGCCCCTGGCTGCTCACCTTAGGTGGTGAGACAACCTCCCTGTTTTCGTGGGGGCAGACAGCTGCCTTCCCGCTGCACTCAGGTGGTGTTCAGTGTGTGGTCCCAGGTAGCCAAAGCCTACCAACATGGCAGAGACCAGTCCCTGCCTAGGGAAGGAAAGGGACCATGGGGCACAGGCTCTGGGAAGCCTTCAGGCTCTAGTTTTTCTAGCCTGGGCTAAATATGTCAGGGCTTCTTCCCCTACAGCGTTTCCAGAAGAGAAGCTTAGACTGATGCCTGGTGTTAGCTGGCCAGGGCTTCATACCCCACCAGGGGACCATCAGATGGGACTGGTTCTGCTTTGACCTGGATTTCACAGATTAGAGGCTCCATTCCGGTCTCCCAGGCCACCCCATCCATGCTGTGGTTGGCAGTGCCCAGCAGCCTGGCACACGTCAGCTGGATGTGGTACTGTGCTTACACATTAGGACTACCATAATGTGGGGTGGCTGCTTCCAAGCAAAACAGCCTTGCGGCCCACTGCCTGCTCCCTGCACTTCCAGAGCCCACTAAAAACGTGTCATGGGAGCAGTGAAGTGCCCCTGCCCATGCCTGGGTCATCTGAGGCTTTACTTTCAAGGCAGCATTCCCTGGGAGAGGGGAAGGGTGCAAGGAGGGGAAGCAGGGGCTGGGGTGCCCCCCAAGTCCTGCTGGGCTCTGTGGCAGTGTCACCCTGGGCAGTGGGTGGAGAGGAGAAGCTGGCAGCAGGCACCAGACCTGCCTGCACTTTGTCTCAGACGACTTAGTGCCCTTAGTCCCCTTCTCCACCTGACATGTCTACATACAAAGCACTGCCAGTGCTCTTCTAACAGGCATTACATTATTATAAGCATTTATCTAAGACACCCAGGATCCAGACACTGTAATTAGGGAGCAGTTAAGGTCAGACAAGTGATTAGTTAACAGTAGTTCTCTGACTCAGCTTACATGCCTTGTTCATCTTCACTCAAAACCATTCCGTTTGCTGACAATCATATAATTTTCTGCTAGGTAATCCTGAACATGTGAGTGTTTGGCCCTGGAATCTTTCACAAAATTACCAGAGTTGAAGAGTGAGTTACCATCTTCCCAGATAGCATTTCCCTGCCAGCACTGAGCTCTCCCATGTGTGTTTAGTCTTGTCCCATGACATCCTGTGCCTGCGTGCACATGGATTAGCAAAAATAAATGGCCATGGCAGGGAGGAAAATACTTTCCTTGACTTCATATCTCATCCATGGTAATTATTTTCTTTTCAACTTAATGCTCCTCTGTCTTTGTATCTCCTTCCTTTTTCCCTACCAGCCTTTTCCAGTAAACAAGAGAGCTTGCAATGTGAGCTGAGATTTTATTTTTACTTTATGAAGGGCACATCAGCACATTAACTTACTGGATGTGTAGCATCTGTAGCTGCTCAGAACACTGTAACAACAGCACCAACAGCAGGCAACCCAGTGTGCTCCTCAGCAAAGGCACTGCCCTCCAGTGCCCAGGGGAGACAGACCAAAACATTATGCAGGAGATCAGGACAACTGCAAAAGGCTTTTTGGCCTTAAAATATGCAAGGCTTCAAGTAAGGAAAACGATCCTTTTGGAGCAGGAAGCCTATCCCCTAAATGCAGCTCAAGCCATTAGAAAACAACCTAATATAGAGTACTTGGATTATTACATGACTAATATTTCCACTTTTAAATGATCTGGCCAAAAACTACCCCAAAAACATGTTAAAATATAGTTTGAATACCAAATATATTCCTAGAGCTGTGTTTGCTTTTTGTCTCTCTCCCAGTGCACTGTCCCACTTTTCTCTCATGTGCTAAGTTCATCATCTGCCTGTTGCATCAGGTATGTACCAAACCCACCCCTGCTCTGCAGATGTGCTTCTGGGAGATGAGCTGGGCCCTGCAGAGAGCTACAGGGAACCACCATGGAAAAGTGGCTGTGTCCTCACTGAACTACATGTGTTTGGAGAGGACAGCCATCCCTCCAGCCAGAGGAGAGCAATCACAACAGCTAAATCATGGGACTTCAAAGCTTTCACTGCTTTGTAAATCCCCAGCACAGCAGCTGCCGGGTATTGTCATGGTGAGCAAAACTGATCAGTCTCATTTAATCATGTCACACTTCATTTGTGCCACAAGTGTCAGGAAGCTGGTCAAAACAAGGTTAACGGGCTACAGTGCGTCACAGGCCAGTAATCAGATTAAGCGGGCAGTTGCCCAGTTACTGGCCATGATTATACTCACCCCATGATACTGCTTTTAACTATTTGTGACTGGGTTGCCAATCTGGTATTAGAGGCAGGAAAGACAAGGCTAAGAACCCAGGGGAAATTAGTTATTGCTAGAGATTAAATGAAACTTCCACAAGGTGCAAAATAAAAACTGACAGGAAAGATATAGAAGTGTTTGCATTTTCATACATAATCTATTTCTTTTTTTTTCATACTGGGAGGGACCATTTGTATGGACGCAATAACTTTTAGACTATCATTTATAAACACACATATATTTACCTCAGCACAACCCATTAAGCAATCTATTAAAAACTGAGAAAAATGCATGGGGCCTTTTCCTACTATTTTATAGGTCATAATAAACCAGAACCTTTTCTTTGACACCTCCTTGATTATTCAATTTGGGATGCATTTTTCTTAGCTGTCAGATTTCATTGGTACATCATCAATTCAACGGGGACAACCATAGACTGCATGGTGTCAGTGCAGCTCCAGGTCATGTTACAAATCTGTGGGGTCCTGCACACAAAGTATGCAAAGAGAGTGATGTAATTTGAAAGGAGACACAGGTCAGTCATGCTAATGTCCCTGGCTGCCTGGCATCAGCCTAAATGCTGGGCCTTGATGTAGAGTTGCTATGGGAAATAACAATGTAATAAATTCAAAGATTTAAAAAAGACTGTGTTTTGAAGCCAGTGTGATAAATAAAGATGCAAACTCTCCTCCTTCCCCTTCCTTCAGTTCTTAGAGGGAAAGTCACAGGATTTTGAAGATGGCAAGCGTGGGCAGGAGGGTCCCGGAATGGTGGTGCCTCCTGATGGCAGTCGGAGCAGCCACTGTGCTCTTCCCTTGCTGTGCCTTAGGCAGGTGAAACAGAGAGACACAGAATCAGAGATGATCACCCAGCTTACACCATGAAGCACTTTCCCTTTGCCAAGATGTTAATTTAAGGGAGAGTAAAAATGTTCCCAAGTTTGCACAGAAATACATAATTAATGAAAAGATAATTAAATTGTTTTATTATTTTGGGAGTCTGACCTTTTCTACACTGAGATTCATGTTCTCTGCCTTGGCATGTGTTCCTGTGAAAAGTTAGACATCTGTTTCTCTTCTGTGACTCTGGTTTTACTGTCTGTAAAGCGTATTTGATCCTATTATGATATGAAGCCTTACTATGCAATCAAAGCAACTCAAAGATTTGTGAACAAAGCCCTGATCTTCCTTCAAGTGCAGCTTTGCCAACAGGTAGAGCTCCTCCTGTTCAGGGTCTCTGCCTCAAGAAGATAAAGCATTTAACACAAACAGAAATAAGTATTCCTCTATGCACTTTATTCAGCCAGTGGAACACAGACCCAGAGCAAAGAACAGAGCAAAGCTAAGAACAATGCTGAAATGAGAGGAGATAACAGCACCGTGAGCTTTGCACCCTGCACCCTGACCAGCAAGGGGCAGCTTTGCACCCAGCCTTGCTTTAAGTGGGGGCTTTTTAACCAGTAAGGCAAAAAACACTGCTGGAAATCATCTTAACAGCACAAGATTGAGGAACCTCCTGAACCCAGTCTCACCCGAAACAGCCGCAGCTGCTGGAGCATACGCTCCTGGGTGAAGTCAGGCCATAGGCACTTTACATTTCGAGGCTGTCAGCACATCCTTCGCTGTCACATCCCCTCGGCTCTCCATCTGGCATACACCTGTATCTTGCTCCTGGCTCTTGGTAGTGCAGATGTCTGAATACAGGAGAAGCCTTTCCTTCAGCTGGTTCAGAGACGGTGAAAATCAATTTCTCCCCTGACTTCCCAGTCGGAGCACCCCTTAATCCATTTCAGGCAAAATGACCTGAATTAATTTAAGAAATGTAAGAGGTTGCTGTGAGTTATTCTGGTTGGTTTTGCCTGGAACAGGACCAGGAGTGCTCACATAGACCAGTTTGCCAGGTGAGCTGATGAACAGTGGTGCCTATAGCCAGAGGAGGAGGTACCACCTCTGACTGGCGCAGCTGCACTGACAACAGGACTTGTGGCCTTAGCCCTCTCCCTGGCAGAAGAAAACTTTCTTGTTTCCCCTTTCTAATACAGGACATAGGTTTTATCCTTGAGGGGGTGTGGGAGAGGCCCAGTAAATCTGCACAGTGAAGGACAGTTTCAGTGCAATGGTTTCTTTAATGTGGAGTTGGAGCAAAAGGAAATACAGCTGAATGAGAGACACTCCCCAAAATTCCATGTTGTCCAGGGAGGGTGGTACAGGCCTGTGGGGACTGTCTGGGAAGAAAGCTGATAATGGGAAAGCTTGCAAAATCCAAACTTAATCTCTTGCACTGTAGAGAACTAATCCTCATGCTTGACATTAATCTTTTCAATGGAGATATAACACCCTTATCTTCCATGTTGCTGACTGAGCCAGAAAGTAGGGCCTATGGTCTTTATAGGTTGGATATAGAACTGCAGAAATCCTTACAATGACCTTGTCTTTCTGCTGGGTCTTTTTAAGATTTCAGTATGGACTGGGCTCCCTTTGATGGCAGCCTGCCTTTGCTCTTTCTAAAGAAACATTCCCATGTGTAGTCCTGGTACAGACCCTTCTCTTGACATAAAAAATATGTCTTGACCCAGCAAGGAAGAGGCCATTGCCAAGGAGGACTGTAACAACCTGACACTCATGGCATCCCACTGGACAATCTCCAGAACTGGAGCTGGCTGGCAGTGGGTATGCCTCTGGCTTGTTCCATGGTCTTCCATTAGGCATCACCTGAAGGGTCCTCATGGTTTGGGTTGCCACAAAATCAGTACTTGTGTTACAAATGAGGGCAGCCAAATCAGCCTCAAGACAAAGCCTTCTTGGCTTACTGGAGCAGAGGTCCTACATACAGCACTCGAGCCAAAACCCACTGAGTTTTCTGGTCTTCTGGACTAGGGCTATAAGTTCATCTTCCTCTACCTCTTTCTGACCCACCAGCCCTTCTGGGGATTTTTTTGATTTCTATTCCCTCTCCCCACAACCCCATTCCTGCCCCTTGCTTCTGTTTTTGCTGTTCTTAGTTTTGTTTCTTTAAAGAATACAACAGATTGCACAAGCCCTTGTGCTAACCAGGGCCTTGAGGCAGAGATATTTAGATGCTCACCAGCATCTCTATAAGCTGCAAGATAACATATAGGCTTCTATGGAATCAGAAAATATTGAACTTCATGGTTTGAGATGCAACTCAAAGGATATAATCCTTCATTTTCCAGCAGACATGTTGTGGCAGAGGAGCACAGCCTTTCCAGCATTTAAAAGCAAACGGTGAAACAAATCTGAATGTATGAGTCTTAATATGCATTAATTGCTACTAGAACTAGACTTCATTGGACTGCCAAAATTATAAACCCGGTCAAAATCTTCAGGGTTTCCAGATAACTCTAGGATTTGTGAATAACAGAGAAACAGGCAGTAGCAAGGGAAGTAATCGAAGTTCCTATATATCATATTGATTAAAACACAAGGAGTGCCCTTCAAGGAGGAACTTTGCATCAGGAGGGAGATATATTGGCTGCTCTCCTAAGCTGCTTCTGGCTCTGCCAGGGGCGATCCAGGACATATGACTACATTGCCATAGATAAAAACAAATCTGTGTTTTCAATCTCTCTACAGTAAAAATATAGCCCAGGAAGGATACATGTCTTAATTAACCCCTTGGGACAGAACACAAAAGCAAATAACAAAGAGAACACTGCACACATGGAAAGAATTTTGACAGCGAATCCATTGAAGTCAGGTGATTTTTTTTGTTTGTTTTCATACAAAACAAAAATTCACCTCTGTCTGGCAACCTAGCAAAAGGTCACACAACACCGGAATCCTGTTAAGAGTCCAAGTTCAAAGACCCAAATGAGGCACTATGTGGATTTCACCTACCTGCTGCTGCTCTTTTGTTGGCAAGGATTCCAGCTGTGCGTGGGTTGCCGCTTCGCTACACAGGATGCAGGAGCAGGAGTGAATTATGACAAGCTGACATCACTATTTCCTTTGAGAAACAGATGCCCACATTTGACATCCCTTGAATCTCTTGCTTAAACAATGAGAGCAAACGGGTCTATTTGAAGTTTGTACAAGCAGGTGCATGTTGCCCTTTGGCTATACACAAACACTCGGAAAGCACAATTAAAGCAAGAAGAAAACAAAACTGGTTGTTCCTTTGCAGCTCAAGAACAGGACACCTGTGCAGCAGGGAAAGAGCAGAGGGGGAGAAACCAAGAACAGTTTGTGCTGGGCTGACAAAGATGAAAGATGTTCTGCTTTTTCCTGAGCCACTTTTCATCAGTGTAAGAACCCAGACCCTGAGCAGATCCTAGCAGTCTCCAAAGTGGCAATAGTTTGTCCCAAGTGTTTCACGGAAACTGAATTCTCCTCTGTGATATCTTCTGGTTGATTTTCTACAGAACAGAAAGAAAAGACCTCTTTCCAGTGAAAGAATTACTTGGCCTCATGGGCATTCATCTGGTGGCAGTGCTGCTCACATCACATCAGAGCCTTATCTCTCGATACCTGGGTAGCACTCAGGGGCCAAGCAAGCTGCCAGGGTCACACAGGAAGGCTGCAGGAAATCAGAAAGGTGATTTTGCTCAAGTAAACCACTGGCAGGCAGATGCTCCAGCTCTTTTCCTCCCCCACCACAGGGACAGCAGCAGCGACTGCATAGGGAAGCCACCACAGTGGGTCTTCCTCACAGCCAGAGCTGAGTGCATGTTGTAATCAGTAGTGCAATTATGCCTTAAATGCATTGGAAATTACCTCCAGGAAGATGACAGGGCTGGTCTCCTGGTGCTGGCCACCTGCCCACCGGGGTGAGGACCTTCCACACCCCACCATCCTCTCTGTACCTCCCCTACAGCCAGCCAGAGCCTGGCTAAGGTCCTGCCTGGCATGCAGTGTACATCCTACTGGAAAAAGCTGGCTGCCTTCTCACAGGAGAGGAAATGGCCTGCACACACCTCAAAGAGGCAGGCATCGTCAGCTTATAAATGTGTCCTGAAACTGGTTGTAACTTCAGGCAAGAAATGTAAATCCAATGATCATACGCAGGTAGAAAAAGATACTGCCTTAGCCTCGATGCCTGATTACAGGAAGCAGTGCTCAAAGATTATTTCTTTCCCTCTGTTTCCTTCTTATTTTCTCTCTGATCTAAGCATGATCCCTCAGCCCCTCTACCCAAATCCATTCACACATTCAATCTCCACAAGCAGAACCTCTTTTTCATGTGAAAAAGACACTGGGGAAAATGGCATTTCCTCAGACAGTTGGCAATAGGACAGGGATGTAAGATGCACCTAAACAAAATCTTTAACACTATTTTTGAAGTTCCCTTGGCTTTAGATGTTTCTTGCCTCCAGCCAGCTTCTCCCAGCACTCAGTGGCACATCCAGAGAGGCAGGTTTAGAGATACCCGATGCCACCCCAGACCACATGCAATACAAGAGTGTAGGACGAGAGGCACACAGGCAAGTCAGGGAGGAGGTGTGCTCACCCTGGCTGTCAGTTGAGCTGACAAGCTCACTGCCAAAACATCATTTCAGCTTCAATGTGCCTTCATTCTGGATCCAAATTGCCTGAAACACCATACCATGGAGCTGAACTGTTTATTGACACATTTGGGCTGAAAGGTTCTCCTTCTCACCTCATCACGGGATCTGTTTTCTCACTTATAAAAGAAATGCAGCCACTGGGAACATGCTGACACCAGGAGTTTTCCTTGTCACAGGTAGGGGAGTGGGCTGGTGCAAGGTAGCAGGACACAGCTCAACATGCAAGTACCTGATAACCTGCTGGCCAGAGGGTGCAGCTGAAGCAGAACGGCCTGGGAGCTCAGGATGGGAACACATGCATGGTACGCAATTTGTTTTCTGGCCTGCTGTGCTGCTCTGGTTTCTCCACTGAGGTTTTCATTCAGACAGCAGCAATATAAAGAAGAATAAGGTCAGCTCATGCTTGAAAGTAAGAGCAATTCAGAAAAGCTGTCCAGAATAGATCTGAATGGATAAATATTGAGGAGCCAAGATGCAGCCCAGCCTCAGTGGCTGAAGGGTGCTACTGCATGTACATGGAGGTATGGACTACCTCCTTCCTCCTGCTTTCCTCCCTCAGTTTCTGGAGTCATCTCCCTCGACAAAGTTGCTGGCTGAGGAAGCAATGTCTTTCTCCTGCTTTGACACAGTTCTACAGTGACTATTTGCCATGAGAGCAGTTGTTTCCCAAGTGAGGTATAAAACAGAGGGAAATTTTCTCCATTATATTGCTGCTGCAGACTTTCTTGGGAAGATGCTTCCCTTTCTGTCCTGAAGCTCCACCTCCCTGGTATACCAAATAACTGTCAATATACATATTGAGGATTCTTGTATTTGTTGGAAAGGAATCAAATCCTTTGAATTATACAATAGAAAAAAAGAATTTTCTTGGAAGGAAAATTCTGATTTGCGCAACTAGGAAGCAAACTGCAGCTCTGAGTTAGTTATCTTGAGCCCATTGGACAGCGGAGAGAACTGCCAGGGTCGCCTCGGTAACCAGCGTTAGCAGCCTGGGAGGGAGCGGCCTCGAAGTAGGTGGCGATTGCCTTGGGGTGTGCCTACGGGCTGGAGACTCTGCTGCCACTTAGTCCTGGCTTCTCTGCATCACTGAAGCATCACTGCAGCCAATTAACAGCAAACACCGTGGTGAAACGCTCTCTGCATTAGCATATGGTCACCACAAGCAATCCATAGCCCTAAGCTCACGGACAGCGTTGTGAAGTAACAGCAAGAGCCAGGATTGATGCCAGTCCTGTAGCAATGCAGCAATGCTACTTCCCCACAAAGCTTCCAGTTGTCTTCTCATCTGAATTTCATTCCTTTATCCTGCCACTGAATGAAGCACTTGTAGTCAACAAAGTCTCAGAATCTGAGTAATCCTCTCCTAGTGCAAATAACAGCCTCTTTTGGTGAAGTGCTGTCAGCCCATCTCTTCAGCAAGCAATTCTGGCAGGTGTGATCTTAGCCTATCTGCACAGGAAACAAAATTGCACTCGACATCTCTCCCTCCGCCCAGAAAAAGCCTGGAGGAATATCTTGTGCCATCTGACTTGCCTTCATTAAGTTTTCTCTCCTGCTTTGCGCTGCACAGTCTGTAAGGTAGGTCGACCATGCAAGACTGAAGCTCGTAATAAATATGTCACGTTGAGCAAATAGGACATGCAAATTGGAAGGAGTAAGAAACCTCTGTGGCACTAGAACTGCTGAGGGGCCTCTTCAAGACTGTTCTTCATTGTGACAGCAAGAGCCTACAAACTACACAAGTAGTACAACATTGGATACATAGCATCTAAAATGCCATGTTTCTGAATTTCCTGAGAAATCTTAAATCCTTGAGCTCGAGCTCTCTCACACACAGAGGGCAGTTCTGATCATCTGAATGAGAAAATAAACATTATGTATAGACAGCTAATATCATTTTCAGGGGGGAAGTAGGGATTATCACAGCAAGCTGCTGTAGGCCAATAAGAATTTAACTGAGGATGTATTATATGAATGTTGTATTCACCCAGCTCATCTTTGCTTCTAGAAACATATCTACTTTCTTTAGCTTAATAACTATGAGATGTCTCATTTTATCCCCACACCAAACACCTCAAGTCAAACTGCAGCATGGATGCCAACTAGGTTTTCCTTATTCTTGCTTTTTTTTGGGTACCAGCTTGACTTGTGCTGTCTCTCCTTCACCACCTAGGACAGCCCACACAGCCCTGGGTGCACCAGAGCAGCTTAGGGGTTGCAGCTAGGCTAACACAAAAGTTGTGGCAGCTGGTTGTGGTCAGGACCTTTTCTAAGCTCTCAAGAAGAGGAGACAGAGAGTTTCCCTTGGTTTCCTCTCTTTCTTCTCCAAACAACTCTGATCCTCCATCTTGTGAAATAGGCTTGTCTAATAAATCTATCATATTGCATATAATAAGAAGTATCAACTCCAACCACTCTTATTTTTCAAACTCCTAGTATTTCTTCAGCCAGTTTCACATCAAATATATCCACCATCAACAGGTGCTGTTTGCTGGCTGAAAATGAACAAAGTTACCTTCTTCAGCTACTTCCTAGGAAAAAACCCCAAAGATTTTAAGAAGGGCAAAGAGAAAGAATGTGTGGGCACATGACAAGTGTAACTGAAGCAAGGAGGACCAGTGCTTATTGTTTCATAAAATTCACCATATGTTGTGTGGCTTCATTACTCAAATCCTGTATGTGCTTGTTTGATGATTTGATCAGCTGCTGACTTCATTTCATACTGCTGCCAATTCATGACTTGGTTGATTTGATTTGAGCTGTATCCCTAACCAAGGATTGCATTTTGTTCATTTTCAGTCACTTTAGTTATTAAGGGGGAAAAAAAGTATTCTGCTTTAGAAGCATTTTTTATGATTTGTGTGTATATGGTTATTTCATTTGCAGTAAAGACTAACAGGAAAACACAACCCAGAGCCTTACAGCCAAGCCCCAGAAGAGCCACCCACCCACTGGCCACAGAGATGGGCAACTATAACCTTCTGCTTCTCCATTGCTCACAAGCTGCTGGGAAATTTACTGGCTACAAGATAAGTTTCTTAAAGATTACTAGGAGTATAAGGAAGGGACTTGATGGACCACCAAGGCCAGATTCCGGCAACTTCAGATAAACATCTTCTGTAATTCCCCCTCATACACTTCCCATGTAAACTTACTAACGTGTAGCTTTCAAAAGTGACAGTGTTCTCTTGTGGGAGTTATGTACTGTTGCCCATAAACCATGGAGTAAGATAATTGCTTTCCTGTAAGTGTTTTAGAAAATTTACATGGATAGATGACACCTCAAGCTGTTGCTCAAATCTAGGCATTTTTCTTCAACAGCCTTCCTGTCAGACAAAAACTAACAGAGTTGTGTAGCATCAGTTCCACTTTTGCCCTTGCTCCCCGTGACAGCCTGTGCCTGGTGGGCAGAGATGTCCATGGTCTGAGCAATGCTCACCATGTGAGCACAGGTAGGGCTGCCCTTCGACAGAGGGAGTAGAAGTGTGTGATTGTGCATCTCAGATTGCTACACGAGTCTACATGTTTTAGCGTGATATGTGGACACGACCCTGCAAGGTGCTGAAAATGATAATGCACCTCTGTTAATCTGGGCCATTCGACATTTGTGTGTTCAAACCTTGACTATGAAGAAGAAACCTTAACAGCTTTTTTTTCTGTTTCCCAGAGAGGGAAGCAGGCTACAAAGGCTATGGGGAAATTCTCTTTTTTCTTCTCCATACCAAAGTCATCTGCCATGCTGCAGATGTTACCAATGTCAAAAAATATTAGTTATTAATGAATAATAGCTCCATCCTTAATGGGGTGCCCTTTTGCAAAGGCACAGAGAAGTGCAGCAGTGATACAAGATGATAGAACTAAGTGACAGGGAAAAGCTGGTGAAGAAAAGCTGTATCTGGACAAGCTGTAATATACACCAAGGGACCACTTACTCTTGAGATTTTTGTTCTCTGCATTTCGGATCAAGATGCAGAAAAGGCATTAAACATGACTGCCTTTCATTCGAGTGTGTGTGTCTGTGCACACGTAGCACGCCTGGAAGTAGAGAACATGCAAATAAGAAATCCTCCCATGATGCACAGAAGATCAGGCAAGAAATAGAGCCCCAGCAGCCCAGCATGTGCTGTTGTGCTCTTTGCTCACCAGCTGCTTTTGAGCAAATGCAGGAGGTGGTGAGGGCCACATACCAAACAGACCACACATGGCTCAGGGAACAGTGCACCAGGCATGGCCACGGTTACTCATGGTTACTCAGCTGTGGGGAGGAAGAAGTCCGGGGAAAGTCCTCTGTCTGGGAGGTGTTGACAGGCAAAGATGAAGGAGCAAAGCAATGCAGAAAGTGCTGTAGATGACATACACACACATACCGGGAAAGAAAAAGGAAAAAGAGAGAAAAAGAAAGGTATGACTATAGATATGAAAAACGAGGGAAATTTGCATCTAGCTTCACAACGTGAAGATAAATCTCATTTCACTTTCTCTCTCCCCTCTCCACATTCATTCACAGGACGTGTTTCAGCAGCAGTAGTGATGTGGGTCTAATACAGTCACACAGCCAGCTCACCTGAAATACCACTTGCCACCAAAGGGGAGCTGCAGCAGCACAGAGCGTAATGAAGCTGACAACTCTTGCAAAATGAATTTCAAAAACAGATTAATTTTTTCCGTTAAGGCAGCAGGGATACAGTCTGTTCCAGATTTCTGATCATACCACTCACCTGAAGGACAAAATGATCTGAGCAACAGAACTTTAAACTGTATTAACGACAATTAATTTCCAGATCCCAGAAACAATAGAAGGCAGAGTTTTTTAATTAAAAAGTTTGAAGATGACACTGGTAGAGGCAGGGAGATTTATGACCTGGTTTCTGTCTTCCAGAGGAACCAAGCATCTGCACCACCTGCTAAAGCTACTGGGATTCATGGGTGCCCAGCACCTGTGAAAACTAGGCCATATTTGTCTTGTCTGTTCTGCAGATGGAGAAGAAGCCACAGAAATACACTTTTTACTGGAAAATCTATTTTTTGTCTTTTTTTTTGTGGGGGCTGTCTGTTGACTGATGTATTATTTCTCCTTTGCTGATATTCCCACAAGATCCAGAACAGAGAGGCATGGGAAGGGTTTACTCTGTTCTTTAGGGCTGCCAATGACCTCTCCTGCCCTCTTGAAAGCTGACAGCTATCCTTCTGTACCACACAGCTCTTGGGCCTCCAGAAATCAGGGTTTATCTGGGCAGGACCCTCCTTTCACCCCTGCTTCACTCCCACCCAGCAGAGATGTGGGTTTTGCCTTTGCTGTCCTTATAATTCCCCATTGCTGACCCTGGTCTTTCAGAATGGCATAATGTCTTTAAGCTGTGAGCAGCACCGTGGCTCCCCCACCCCAGGGGTGGCACAAGTCCACAGGCACAACCCCACTTGCCAGAAAGGCTGTGAAAGCCACCATGGCAGTACAAAGGCTGGGCAGGAGGTGGGAGCAGGGAGGTACCTCAGTGGATGAAACCTCGGGGTGTGCACTTGAAATCCCATCAGGGACATTGCTCTACTCCAAGTCTGAGTAGAGCCACTGCATTGCCAGAGCTTGTTACCAGTTTGAGGAGCTTTGGTTTTTATGGGTTGGAACTCAGCAGAGCTGAGCTTCCAAAGGTGGCAGATACACCCTGCTCCCTGGACCCTGCCCTCCCCAAGGCTGTTCCCTCTGGAACTGCTGGTGGTGGTTGAGAGGGTTTTACACTAACACAGGCCAGGAAAACCCCAGGATGTGTCTTTACACTGAAGGGGTCAGCAGGTGTCCAGGTTGGCCCCAGGGTGCCCTGGCCAGCACAGGAACTCGGAGTGAGGAGCCCTAGGTTGAATTGGGTGCTCTGGGATCCTGCTGCAGCTCCAGCAATGCCCCAGGCTCACCACCCAGAGTCCTCCACATTTCAAGAAGGATGGCAAGTTCATGCTGCCTGTTTGGAAATGTTGTTTATTTACGAAAAAAGCTTTTCCATGGAGCTCAAGTGATCTGCCGGTGGCCATGACCTATCTCTATGCCTACAAAGAACCAGCCAGCAATAAAGACACATGCTGAAAACCTGCTGGCATGGTGTCTCCCTACATAAATATATTTTCTCGGGTATTATGAGGGCTTTTGCTTTTGATGTATTTAATATAATTTACTGCTGACAAGGGTATCAAAAAAAAAAAAAAAAGGAGAGGAAATTAATCTGATTATTTACTTTATTTCCAAAAAGGCAAGAGACCAATTACTGCTGGTCTCGCCATTAGGAGAGGAGGCACAATATTTGTATGCATATGTATTGTGCATATGCACATTATTTGAGTGCAGTGCTGGATCAAGAGGCTACTCCTGACCATAAAATGAGTGGCACATTTTTCTTTTAGGGCCTGGCATGTGGTAAGTGTGGCTGTCAGACCCCTGATAGAACAAAAGGCACCCTGAACCTGACAGGCAGTGGGCAGGAGTTGCCTGCCAGCTTACCTCTTCCCACACACTCAGCTGCCTGCCAGTGCAATTTGTGGCTTTGGAATTTCATCCCTCAGCTCCATAACACTACCTAGAGTGGCTTTGCAATTCCTACTTGAAAAAGGCATCTATGACATCTTTTCTCCTGCCTTGCCTCTTCTTAAAGTGGAAAAGAAATTAACAGGAGCACAGGAACACAAGAACTTGGCAGACATGTGACCCTGATGCCTCTGACTATCTCACTGCACCAGGCTTGCCACTTTGCCCCATGTTGTGGCTCCTGACCAGGATGGCTGTGGCCATCATTACGTTTCAGAGTTCTCAGAGGTTTAATGAATATGGTGCCTTGCTGCTCTTCATCCCTTCCCTGCTATTTAGGTTCACACTTCATTAACTGAGAAATGCTTTTCCTTGGAGGATCATACTTCTTCCTCATTTCACCTCAGCTCTCAACTCATTTCCACTCTACTTCTTGCCTGGCCCTGGGAAAAAACAAAGTGATTATAGCCTGGATCAGCAGCTAGGGCAGGAAATTGGTGTAAGAGATGAGATGCCATCAAGATTGGCCACTAATGACTGCAACATCAGAAATGGAAGAAGTCCCACTGCATCAGAGGGAACTGGTGTCCGTCAGTACAGCCACCCTCTCCTGGCCCTGCCAGTTTCACTTGCCTCCTCTCCCAGTGCTTTTAGCATCTCTGCATGGCTGTACCTCCCTCAGCAGGAACAGCAGCATCCATCACTTCACTTCCCTGCTTTCAGCCAAGCAAGCAGCTGATTCTCCTTGCTGGGAAGGGCCTTGTCTGCTTTTCCTGACTCCCACTAAAGATATATCAGGATGCATCAGCAGACCTCATCAGTTGTTTCTTCAGCCCTGGAGGGGTCCATAGGACTGTGGGTTTTTTATTGGAGAGAGTAAGTCCTTAGCTACACTTCCTACGTTGCCCCTTTCTCAGAGTCTTTCCAGCAAAACTGATGAGGAATCAACAATGTGATGGTGGGGAGCAATGTCCTCTGTGGCTTACACAGGGTAGGCTCTCAAAGCTCCAGCATGAGGCTTCCCTCTTCTCCCTCGCCACCTGCCTGCACGCAGTGGGGACCCAGCATCTCCAGAGTCACCAGCAAAGAGGTCACAGTGTACTCAGGGAAACCCCCGAGGCCATGCCTAGGACTGAGGTGTGAGGATTAAACACTAGCACTTCACAGATGCTGCATGCCCAGGCTGATGCAGCTAAACCGGGCAGACCCAGCAGTGACCATCAAGAGTGGCCCCAGCCACCCACAGGGAGCTCAGAACCCTGGAGTACCCATCCCCCTGAGCTGTAAAACTGAGATGGGGAGCAGAATAAAACCCTGTGTCATGGTCTAGGAATGGGGTACCCAATTTAGTGCTCCCGTTAAAAAGAAAGCCATGAGCTGCTCCTCCCTACTCCCCTCTGGTGGGCGACACCAGGCATAGATCACAGGCTGAGATAGAACAATTTGCTGGAAAGAACAATGAGATAAAAAAACCAAACAACAACAGCAGTGATTGTCCCCCTGTACTTGGCACTGGTGAGGACACACCTCAGGTCCTGTGTCCAGTTCTGGGCCCCTCACTGCAGGAAGGACATTGAGGTGCTGGAGCGTGAACAGAGAAGGGCAGCAGAGCTGGGGAAGGGTCTGGAGCACAAGTCTTGTGAGGAGCAGCTGAGGGAGCTGGGGGTGCTTAACCCGGAGAAAAGGAAGCTCAGGGGTGACCTTATCACTCTCTACACCTGCCTGAAAGGAGGTCATAGTCAGGTGGGGGTTGGCCTTTTCTCCCAGGTAACAAGCAATAGCACAAGAGCACGTGGCCTCAAGTTGCACTAGGGCAGGTTTAGGTTGGATATTAGGAAAAGTTTCTTCACTGTAAGGGTGATCAGGCATTGGAACAGGCTGTCCAGGGAAGTGGTTGACTCACTATACCCAGAAGTGCTCAAAAAACGTCTGGATGTGGCACTTGGGGACATGGTTTCCTGGTGAACATGGTGGTGCTGGGTTAACAGTTGGACCAGATGATCTTAGAGGTCTTCCCCAACCTTAAATATTCCATGATTCTAAGACCCAGGTACAGGGTAATGGTGCTGCTTCCCCACAGCCTCCCCTTGCATATGGCTGCAGTCCCTACCTCCTTGCCAGTGGAGGCAGAGGATTTATTTCTCACATTTTTTGTTGTGGCTGCTGCTTCATGCCTCAGTTTCCCACTTAGAAATACACAGGATTTTTGTGCCTCCTCTGGGAGGTTTTGCCTCTTTGCTGCATGGCTCTCAGGGATAGGAACCATCTGCTGGCATGTCTCTCCAGGGCCACACACAGTGGTGCCCCGCAGGACCTGGCTGCTAATATTAAACAGGGCTTTGGAGCCAGTTCAGACTATAAATTCACATTAGCACCAGGGCAAGACTGCACACAGCAGACAGAGCTTCGGTGGCCCTGGGTGTTCACCCTTGCCCTCCTGGCCATGGCACTCCCTGGGTGTGTGAGCAGGCAGCTCTGGCAGCTGCCCAGCCCTGCCTGAACCACATCAACATCCCCTGCCTCACCCTCTGCCACAGAGGGCTGCTCCTCCCTCACCCCCAACGAGGCTGCTTTGCTTTCACCCACTAGTTCTTTGCTGAAACCCCTCTGGCACAAGGAAGTGGACCTGGTCTAAAGACACTGCCTTTTCTAAAGCTGGGAGACAAAGCCCTTATTTGCAATATACCTCAACAGGAGAAATCAATCATTTTCAGTTTCTTTGGATGTGCACATCAGGGAGCTTGTTTCTTTTCTTTCCCCTCAAACACATCGTGGGTGGTTTCCCTGCAACAAGCTGGGGGAGGGAGGAAGGCCCTTATTTACTTCCTTATGGAAACATCTCAGCTGGCATTAGTTTACAATGAGATTTTGTGGCGGGAGATAATATTCTGAGGGCAGGGTCTCTCTCAATGGTCTGAGCTGGGGCCTCTGCACACTGAGGGTATTTACCCTCCCCAGAGCTGCTGAACAGAGAGCAGCAAGGAGATGCCATGACTCCTCCTGGTCTCTTCATGTATGGTACAGAGAGAAATATTTTTACCTGCAGCTGTGACATTTGGCTGTACAGAAAAGACAAAGCCCCCCACTGCACACAAGGTCTGTTCAGTGCTGCTGCTCTTTTAAAGCTTGGTTGGTATTTTTGTTTGTTTAACCTCACTCAGACCACTGCAGCACTATAAAGGGCTTGAAGCACAATATTCAAATTTGGACTTTTCCAAAATATAAGGGAATTTCAAGTTTTAAAGCAGTAATATTTGCATTTAAACCCTGATGGGTCCAGGCTGAAAAGTCTGAGATCTCTTTTCCTGTGTTCTGTAGATCCTCCCAACACACTGCTGGGAGGTGCCTCAGTGCTGCAGAAGGAAAAGGTGACCGTACCTAGGTGTTTTTCACCACTGATTGCAACATGGTAATGATCAAATAGCAGGGTGGGAGACATCCTTATAAATCCACACAGTCTAATCCCAAGTCTAGAAAGCCACATTCCTGTCTTCCTTTGAACTTGATTTTGTTTCCGTTGTACCCTGTCAGGAGTATTTCCCATTCAGAGGAGGTCAAATATTACATTTTCAAGTCCCAGCCCAGAGAGGATTAAATACTTGGCAACTCTGGAAACAGCAGGAGATGGGCATGCATGTGTTCCCAGACAGGATCCCAAATCTGCTCCCTCCAGCTTCAGTGGGTGTTTCAGCCTGGTTTAGGCACTCTACCAGCTGCTAAGACCCGGAATTCCTGTCTTGGAGCCAAAACACATCACCTCATCTACCTGGACTGCCTCCCTGAAACCAGGTCTCTTTCTCAGTGTGTCCATGGAAGATAACTATTCATAGGTAGGCAGCTTCATAAGGAGAAAACAGAGAAAACCACCCCCCAAACCAGCTTTTGGACTACAACCACAAAGAATAAGGGTAGCATATGAACATAACATCTTGGTACCTTCAGAAATGCATGGTCTGATCCAAAAGAGCACAAAACCTCAGCAAGTGCACTGAAATGCCCTCCAGCTGCTGCTGCTTGCAGCATTTGTCTTACAGGTGGGCAGGTCAGCCCCTCCAAAGCAGTAGGGAAAGTTCATTGCCTCAGGAAAGAGACTAACAAACTAACAGAAGCATTAGATAGAAAAGAGAAGTGGCAGCACCAGCACAGGCAGTCAGTTTTGCAGTCAGCCCCACATGCACGACTGCCCTGCAGGTATTGCAGACCTGCCCATGCACCCCAGGGCTCACATGAGAGCTCTGTTCATTACAGCTCAGGACTTCACTGGTTTGGGCATATCCATCTGCAAATACTTAGCTGCTTATAAAGCCTCCCAGCTGAAATGTAAAGCCTGTGCCAGGCAGCCCAGGAGCATGGCAGCCACTGAGCACCGATGTTAAAAACCGAGGGTTTTCCTTCAGACACTTTGCATCGCCATGTCTCTTTGTTTGCCTGTCCAAACTGCATCGCAACTTTCCAAAAGTAGCTATTTAGTATTGCCTCAACCCACCCCCTCTTAGGCCCACCTCTTTCTTAGCTTTGGAGAAGCAATTATTAAACTTTTGTTTAGTCTTGGGAAAAGCTGAAACAGTGAATTTATTCACCAAGGAGACATGCATGCTGTGCACCCTGGCTTTTGCTGAATTGCAGTTGTGACACAGGCTGCTGTCTACCTTTACAGAACTTCCAGGGGTGCCTGGCATTTTTTGGGTGCAGTGTGAATGTGCTCTGGAGAGCTGATCCCAAGCAAAAGCAGGAGCGCAGTCAGACTCCCCTTCTTCTCTCCACCATTGATTGTACTGAAGCATATTAGAATTTAATCCCTCTAGCAGCAGGTGAAGCTACATTTAATAAGGAATTTGAGAACAGCACTTATTTAACTGCAACAAGATGCTGCTCTAACACAGGAACAATGCTGCGAGTGCATTCAAAAATAAACACCTGTAGGAGAGAAGTGCTTATGCATTAGGTGACTGGACACTGAAAGGACAGCTAAAGAACTGAATCCCCTTCCCTTGGCTACAGATTCAGGCCGAAGAACACAAGCACTCTTGTGGTTTGAGGACTAATTAAGGTACTTGTGAATCAGCAATTAAAGGAGGTGGGAGCTGTGTGAGAAGGGACACATCTATGAGAAGTTCTGTTTCTGTGGGGGGTTTTTTTTCTGCCTTTGAAAACATAATTTTGTTGGCTCTGATCTTGTGTCAGCTTGCGTTTAATTCCTCTCATGTGAAAGCAAACCACAGAACAACTGATGCAAAGTTGCCTCACAGGGTTGTCTTCATGTGCTTGTGTGCCGGCCCACTAGAGGCGGTGCGCAGTATTCACAGATGTTGTACTGGGACGGCTATGTGCTCCTCTGTGGTTTCTTTTTTCTCCGGCTGCCCGAGGGGAAGAAGCATGTTTCTCATCCTTGCTGGCTGTAACAGAAGTGGAGGCAGGCGTGACTCCTCTGCCTGGCATTGCTCTCCCTCTGTGATCAGCTCTCTGCCTGCCTTGCAAACAGCAGATGCGAGTGAGGGGAGCTACTGCCAGTCTGCACGAGAGGCACTGGAGGCACTGGAGACACAAGCTGGGTATCGACTGCTGTAGCAGATGATTTCTGTGACCTCCGAGAGCCAGCAGCCATTAGGGAGATAAAGCATGCAGGCAAGTTTTAAACAAAGATGCGGCTTTGAGGTGACTCAGAACAGTATCTGCAGCTCTGCCAAGTAAAAATGACAAGGTTCATCAGCTCTTAGGCTTCAGGACTTCCAAGTCATCCACAGGCTGGAGGTAGGAAGAATGTCCCTTTAAGGAAGCTGCATCTTCCTTCAAAGCGGCTGGAGCTGCAGGTCCTGCTGGCAGGATGATGCCCCAGGCCAACCCATTGGGACAAGAACTGGGCTTTGATGAGCTGCGAAGCAAAACCATCCCTGCCTCCTGCCATACACTAGGGGCTGATGTCAGGGGCAGTGAAGTGCCCAGCAAGCCTGTGATCTCCCAGTACAGCTCTTCGTGGCAGGCTGATCACTGTGCCTGAGCTTCATCTCCTTCTCCCCCTCTGGCACACCAAGTACAAACAGGGCTCAGACATGATGCTGCTTTTGGGTCAAGAGTTGTCTTGTGCATTTTGGCATCTTTTCACATCACTACATTTCTTCATCAGCCCATGTTCACCTCTCTCAGTGGAAAGCATTTCACAGCTTTAGAAAACAAACCATCTCCTTGCTCACTGCACACATGCAGAAGTCACTGGAAATTGCAACCACGTACATATCACAAAATAGCCTTTATCTGTGCCCCCTCCTGTCAGTTTGATTTACAGGAGCTGGTGTGTGAAGCACAACCATCCAGCAGTGCTTGCTGACCAGCACTGGCAAATGGGACACAGCATGCACACACATCTGCTCTAAATGCATCCCTCCTTTGGGTCTCCCTTTGTGTATAAAGCCTATAGAGGTATCAAATGATAACTAGAACACTACATTTGTACCATTAAATCAACTTCAACCAAATGCTTTCTAAGGAAGGAGAAAATAAGGGATGCTTTACATCCTTAAACCTCTCTGTTTTGCCAGAAAATTTCATTATTTAAGGCTTAGTGGAAGAAGGGGGTGAAGGCTGTCAGCCAGGGGAGCCCTCTTGGCTAACATTCAGCTTCCAGTGCTTAAGGAGGTTTGATGTGGCCATCGGGAGAGTGTCACTTCCTATTGTGGTCATAGCCAAAGCCTGGCAAGGAGGGAGGGAGAGGAGGGGAGGCAGACAGTGCCTGGGAGCTGGAAGAGTGCATACAGGCTCGAGTGAGTGCTGCAGCACTGCAAATTCAGGATCCAAAGCCTCACCCAAGGGCACTGAGCTCATGGTTAACTCCTCACATGCAATCAGCACCAGTGGGGATGCTTCAGCTGCACTGGGGAGCAAGTGAGAACCCCTCTTCCACTGCTATAGAAATGACAATATAAAATAAATGTACAACATGCCCTTTTTTTTGTATTCCAATAAAATAGATGATTAAGAAGCACAAGAGACAAACCTCTTTCTCAGGCACACTCAGACTGCAAGAGCAAAAGCCAAATTAGATTATCTGTGATGGGAGCAGCAGTGTTTAAGCCACATTGAAGGCTTATTGCCAGGTTTATTCAAGAAGAATTTCTACCTCTGTCATCAAGACTGACTGCTGGAATACTTCATTTGTTGACTCCTTGAACAGATACATCTTCAAATTTGCACCAGGGGCAAAGTATCTGGTGAGTTCAGAAAGCAAAGTGAGCTGTAAGCTGGCACCTCTGGACAACCAGCCTGCAGCACACAGTTCTCAATTCAGAGCCAGAAAATACACACACATACACACACAGAGCCTTGGGATTTGCAAGTTTTGGAAGTAATTTCTAAAATAATTCTGATGTTGCTAATGCTTCAGTCTGATGGGCCCTTTACATCCATCTGAAATTAGTCCATCTGATTCATCCATTCATCATCTGGGGCATGCTAACCATCCTGTGCTTGGCAAAATCTATGTTCTGAAGTGAAAGCTTGATGCCAGCTAAGCCAAAATGGTAGCTATCAGTGGGGTTGAGTTGTTGGTGGTAGTGATGTTTGTTTGTTTTAAAGAAAAACAAGGTTATCTTTACTTTCCAAGCCAGAGGAATGGCAAGTGTTAAAAATACATAGTTCTTCAGGATGCCAAAAGCACCTACATGCACCCACAGGAATGCCTGTGCAGTCAGGCAGAATTACCTAACTGATATTGGTAATTAGTAAGTCAGACACAGATTAAAAATAAAAGAAATAAAGAAAAAAAAGGAAAGAAGAATTCCACACTCTCAGAAAAGAAATTAGATACCTGGGTCTCCATCTGCTTAAGATTCCTGGGAATCTTTCTAGTCTCTCTTTAGGAAAAGCCCCATGATAACTTTATCTGAGAAAGGACTGAATAAAATGAGGTAGGACATCAGAATCTGGTCTTTCATCCTGCAATTGGATCTACTGCCTTTTGTCCTGTGTGTAACACTCTTGGCACCAAGAGAGGTCTCCTTAAGGGCAGCCGTCTGTCTGCTCCAGCTAACTATAGCACAGGAACTGCAATTATCAACATTTCCATTCCTCAAATTCCTCTGCTGATCTCCACTGGGATAGTATTATAGTTATTCTTTGTTTGCAAATATACATGCTTTACTGGACTAATTAGCTGGGAACTACATTTAAACTGAAGCCACAGGACAAAATCTTGAGGGTTTTTTTAAACATTTACATTATGAAAAAGTGACCTTCTCTCTGTAAGCCTTGGCCACAAATGATTTGTGTTCAACAGATGGATTGAGGGATAAAAGCTAAATGCAAAATCAACTCAAAAACTTACAGAGGGTAACGTGGCTTACCGTGAAACTGCTTTCCTGAAAAGCCCCTTATGTTCTTGGTTCCATTGTTCCACTGGTAGAGACACAGAGATTGGTGCTGGAATTAACTCCAGTTAGCTGGAATGACCTTCATGGTTACTAAGGCCAGCCCTCATTCTAAGAAGTGTCAAAAATATTTTAGAACCTTCTACAAATAATATACTATGTTCTTCATGTGGTAATTTTTAGCAGCCCAGATGCTGCTTGGATGAGATTTCCATACAACTTGTGTGATTAAGAATTGAGCAAAGATTAGTTTTATTTGGGTAATTTTTGAATTAAGCCTTTAAGTATCTGACTAATTTTGAATTCAGTGTGACTTAATCTCATGCTTTACTCTAAGTACCTGCTTAAGCATATGGCTGAAGCAGGGCTTAGCCAAGATTGGTTGATCCTTGCCACACACAGAAAGGTACAGACTACGCAGGGCATCCCCATCTGGTGATGGTGAAGTTAGAAATGTGCAGCAAAGCAGTGAAAGAAGAGCCTACTGCTAATAATTGACATTTGCTTGAAAGGGTGTTTTCATCCCACGTGAAGTCTGCCACATTACTTTGCTGTTCCTGAGACTGTTGCTATTTCTGAGACTGACAGGCTGCCAGTTGAAGACGCCCTCAGTTACTCAGGAACAATTAATTGGTGACACTAGCAATTATGTCTGTATTGATCACCTTGCTTTTCAGGTTCATTCAGAGGTAAGCAATAATGATAATACACCATGCTCTCTAGTTATGACGAGGCTTGATTTGTGGTCTTTACAGGAATGGATTTGAGTTCAAATCAAGAGTCTGAGAAGCTAAATGAGCAAAAAGGCTCATAAGGTGTGCAGAGAGGTGCTGAAAATCTTCATTGTAGTGTTCCCATTCCATACATGTGTTATGGTTTAATCCCAAATGGCAACTCAGCCCCACACAGCCGCTCGATCACTCCCCTGGTGGGATGGGGGAGAGAATCAGAAGGGTAAAAGTCAGAAGACTTGTGGGTTGAGATACAGACAGTATCAGGAAAGTATACAGGAAAGCAAAAGCCAAGCTCACAAGCAAAGCGAAACAAGGAATTGCTTCACTACTTCCCATGGGCAAGTGCTCAGCCATGTCCAGGAAAGCAGGGCTCCATCACATGTAATGGTTACTTGGGATGAAGAACACTGTCACTCCAAACATCACCTCCTTCCTTCTTCTTCCCCCAGCTTTATGTACTGAGCATGGCATTCTGTGGTGCGGAATATCCTACGGATATCCACTGTCCTTGCTATGCTCCCTGGCAGTTCATGTGTATCTACTCACTGGCAGAGCATGGGAAACTGAAAAGCCCTTGGCCCTGTGTAAGAGCTGCTCAGCAATAAAGAAAACATCCCTGTGTTATCAACAGTGTTTCCAGCACAAATCCAAACATAGCCCCATGCCAGCTACTCTGAAGAAAATTAACTCTATCCCAGCCAAACTCAGCACAGCATGCTTGCAAGTTTAAGGTGGGGTTTTTTTCCATGGCAATATTTAGAAGAAATGCTCTTTTAAGCAGAGACACAAAAATATATGTACCTACATGAGAGACTGCAGTTGTATAATGGAAAGGCTGAGATCTGTATGCCTAAACAAAGTGTATGGTACCATCTGTGGGCCAGAAGCACTGCGCACAAACAGTGGCTGAGTCACTATTTGCCACGTGCCAAACAGAGGGTATAGATAGTTTAATTTCAAAAGTGGCATAATTGTTCTTCTTTCAGATTCTCCTCCTTGGTATTGTCTATACTGTGAGGCTAACAGAGAAGCAAAGAAACGTGGAGAGGAGCTCAGTGGCTGTTCTGCTGGGAGAGCACTGCTGCCCTAAGCCCAGGCTGAGGACTCCTGGGGGCAGCAGACAGCTCTGTCCTGTGCTTGCACAGCTCCAGCACACTGTAGCTGGGGTTAATGAGCCTATGATAACAGCAATAACCTGAACAATAAAAGCTGATCATTGATCCTGAGATCAGGAGAGCGGGCTACTTGAGGCTGTTACCTGCCTCCTCAGTGTATTGACAAGCAGTGCAATGTAGGCCAGGTCAAATCAAATCATAATTCAGTCCAAATCTGAATAATGCACCAGCAGCACAGTCCAGGAGCAAAATGGAAACAGTGTGATTTTCATGCTCAAGAGCTAGGACAGCACTGTGTAGCCTATGGGTACCTGCTGTGGCAATCAGAACTATCATAGGATTTAAACCAATAAAATGAGTAAACCAGAAACCCTGTCCTTGGTCTGTATAAGTCATTGCATTGTATTTAATGTACTTGCTGCTTGCAGTTTATCAGATGACCTAGACAGTATTAAACTGTAAAAAATATTAGAAGCTCTCTTAAGAATACTGCCATGCCTCTTAACTGGTAACTGAGTTTTACAGAGTTTTCAGATCATAATCTTTAGTATTCTGCAAATTTTGATTTAGAGGAAGCTGAGATGTTTGAGCCTGGATTGAAAAACCTTATTTGCTTTGAAATTTATTGTGATATCAGAAAGCTGAACCTAATGAGGAAAAAAAAAATCACAATCAGGCAGATGATGAAAAAATGACCAAACCCACCAAATCAAACAGCCTGTGATGCAAATTGGCATTTCAAGGAGAGAGGGGAAGATTCTCCCTTAAAAGATTCCCATATAATTTCAGGTTAACCTAGAAACTGAAATGAGAAACAGAAGTATAGGAAGTTGTTAAACTTTCCATTATGTGCAAACCAATTGACCATTCATGTAGGATCACTCCATGACTTCAAAATGTGGACAGTGCTTGTCTCTCCCCATCAATTGCTGTAAACAGTAAGTCAGGGGTATACACAAGCTATAGAAAATATACCTTGCAAAGCAAATGGGAGAAAGCCTGAATAATTTCTGTATGTATAATCATCACTGCAAAGTCAGGACAGAATGCAACATATGCATCCCAGCTGTAACATACATCTGCAATGTAACTCACCCACCTAACACACAGACAGGAAATAAGGTTTTTCCAGTGTCTGAGTGTAACAAGATAAAGCTGTTGAGTTTAACCCTATCAACACCAGAGCAAAAACAAGACCAGACAGCTATTCACATGCTTATGGCATCTTGCTCCATCAAGATGTAACTGGACTTATCTGTTGGAGGTTTCTACCTTTTGGCAGGTCCAGGGCCAGTGCCTGATCATGAGATATTCTGTAGTCAAACAGAAGATTATGAACCAGCCAGCCACAACTCAGCACTGCTTGGCCTCACACCTTAATCAGAGAGCACAATCATTTATTTGGTTTAATCGTTTCACAAACTAGAGAAAAATTCTCATCAAACACAAACATGATGCTTAAAGGATCCTTAAAGGAACACACAACAAATTATCCTGACAAGTGGTTCTGCTGGCTACACAGAACTAACCCTTTCAAATAGGTTTGCTGAGCCAAGGAACATAAGCAGATGAAGCTCACAGCTTCTACAGTGGCAGAGTTGCTGTGTGAGTGGGACATGATAAGAACCAAGGGGTCCAACTGGAAAATGCTCTCTGGCACAGCACTTGAAAAGACAACAAGGTAATGAACTCCATGGGACCACGTGTAGAAAGACAGTTTACAGTGTTTGCAAGTAAGATTTGCATGGCTGGACTCCAGTGATACAAGCATCCCTTCAATTTGAAAGCTGATCTGTTACCCTAAAGGCTATTCAGTAAGAGGGAAAGGCTGCCTGGGACCTCCTGAGACTCCTGGGGAGATGGAGCAAGGAGGATAAAAGTGATTATAACTACTGCACCTCCCCAGAACTTTGCACCTGCGGAGTGCTCCCTCTAGCAACTCGTGATGTGGGAGATAGTAGGTGGCACTGCTCCATTTCACCTGTACATTGATGATTTTCTCCCCCATTCTCTGCACCAACCTATCCTTGAAAAAGGAGAGGGTTTCCTTCTGGTCTGCCTTGGAGGGCTTGTGTCATTAGCAGGAAGTTCATCACAGTGTGTGGTTGGGCAGGTGTTTGGTCCTCCACAGAGCCCCCCTGCTCTGCCCCCTGTGCAGAACCAGCAGCGATGCAGTGACCCACTGCAGGTATGGCTGCGGCACTGGGCCTTTCTGGCTTCCTCTCAGATAGGTCACTTCACTTAGCATAGTCCTCACTCAGTAAGTGTGCTCCTCCTTCTACACAACTGAGACTTGGAAGTTGTAGGACTATGCTGAGTTATTATACACTAATTCCAGCAGCATCTTTCAAGATATACTAAAATAAATTGTTAACTACACCCCTGGTCTTCGAAGACCAGTTATACCTCATACCATTTATTAATCTCAGCTGCACTGAATTATTAAAATGAAACTCTCAATTACTCCCATCACTAAAAATACCAGTGTGGCTTTTAGATCCATATTTCTACCCTTTACTGTAATGCATTCTTCATTTTAATTACTGGCACCATATTTTCAAAGGCCAGTGCCTTATCTTTGCAGGGTATTTATCAACCTAAAAAGAAGTTTGACAAGTGCATAAATCATTAGGTGTGACAAGCAGTGAATTCTTGAAGGAGAAATATGTGGATAAAAGATCATGTTATCTAGGTGAACCAAAGACATGTCAAAGTGAAGCAACAGAAGGAAATATCATCTACTTCTCCTGCCAGGGTGTGCATTGTGCAAGACATTATTCTGGTGTTCGTTATGAGAAGGAGACTAAGTAGATTTTTTTCTGCGAAGGAAAAAGAGATCTTCTGCAAAAAAGGGTTTATGGACTAAAAGGACAACAAGAATTCCCAGCTAAAATTTCTAAATAAAGAAATCAAGATCACATCTAATCCAAGCCACAGAACACACCCAATAACCCCAGCCCAAAATAACCCTCATCTCTCCAATGGCTCCTAACAACTAAGTGCTGCAGTTCTCCTATTGCCATTACCTTTTCTGATACAAAGAACAGATGTTTAGTCATGAAAATCCCGTTTTCCAGGTCTGTCAGTGGTCTAGATGGTGAACGCCCACCATACAAACTCCTCTGCACTGGTACACAGGAGCAATAACTAAACTCAGGAATGTTAAAAGAGTGTCATCTGTGTGGCCCAATCCACTTCAGAGTCTCCTGCTGACCTGCCAGCTGGTCAGGGCAACTAGAAAGGTCTCCTTAGGATCGCAAAGGGTTGGTTGTGACAAGGGGTTGCCAGCTCTGGCTGCTTTTCCCTAACCAGAAAAGACTTTTTAATAAAAGACAGCACACACTGTCCAGTGAAACACTGGTGTGTGGAAGACAATGTCCTTACCTTGGTTGTTAGCCCATGCTGAAGCCTCTCATGCTACATTTTAATTTTTGCTCCCCAGGTCAGCTGCCTGTGCCAAAGCCATTCCTCTGCTGTGATGTGTGGACACACCTGCACAGCAGCCGTGACACCTCATAGATTTATGGTATGGGCACTGCCTTGCAGGAAAATTGGCCTCAGGTTCTCTAATGTGTTTCCTGTCAGCTGATGATCAAGAAAAATTATCCCCAGCATTCAGGTTGGAGCACATGTGAGGAGACAGTAAAATGCCCAGCACTACATCCTCAGTATCCTAAAGTCAAACACAGTAATGGGCTTTCTTCCTCAGGGAATAGCTATGTATCCAGTCATCATCTTTTTAAATTCACCTCCACCTAGTACAACAAGAGTAATTCCTTTTCTGTCTAGTTTCTTTCTTAGGTGTGTGTTTCCAATTTCAATACTTGTAAAAATCCCAAGACCAACAATAACTTCAGAAAACAGAGATAAAGTAGAAAATGCAGGGAAATCTTTGGAGACCGCACTGGATTTTTTTCTTTACAAGACAAATGCTGTATTGCATGATGTCTCTCATTCCTCTCTAACCTTTTTAATAAGAAAAGACAAACACAAGCCCAGCTGCACACAGCCAACATCTGATTGGGTCAAAAACTTTTAACCCTCAGCATATGTGGTTGTACTAAAGTGGCAATGAAAAGTACTTTTCTGGGACCTCTACCACCAGAAGGATAGTTTGGAGGTGACTTATGTAAAGGTCCTGTTGGTTTTTCAAACTAATCTAGTGCCAGCTGGAAATGTAGGAGTAATCACCCCTGAGGCTGAACCACTATTTCAATCTGCAGAGCAAGAGAAGTACAGGATGAGAAAAACAACTTTCTCTTTTGCCACTCCCAACAGCTTCAGTTTTGTTCTAGCAGCTAAGTCCTGCAGGTATGAGAAGGAATCTTAATCTTTTGCCTCTCTGGGGTTACTGGATTTCCTACATCATCTGCGCCCTTCAAGGGTAGGGCTGAAAGATTCAGTAATTCACCTTACCTGTTGCCTTTTTCATTTAGCATCAGTCAGAGAGACTGAATTTTGATAAACAGACGTGGACATGTTTCCTTGAATTCTTGAACTCCAGCTCTGTCTCTTCTCTTCTAGAAGAAAAAACAAGGAGAAAAGAAATAAACCTTGTTCCATACACATGGACAGTTCACCCACCAATACAAAGGGCACTATGTGGAAAGAGAGTCCTCCAGAAAACTGCTTTCCATTTACTGCATCAGGCTCACACTGAGGAACTACCTACCAGAACTGCTCTGAACACTCTCAGAAACCCCTTCTTTTTCTGGGTAGATGTACTTCTTACATGCCCAGTACCCTTGGTATGCTCACAAAAACTCTGTGTTTTTATACTCTGCTCTCGTGTCCAGTCACTGCATTTCCACATGATTCTGATGAAAGCTTCAGTTTGCTTCTCTTTTTAAAAGGGGACAAAAAATCAAAACACAGCATGCATATGAACAAGAAAAATATCTGCAGATGCAAAGTAGGGGTGAATTTTCAAGGACAATCAGTTGATGATTCAATTCACAAATGTCCTTCTTTGCAATTCATAATGCTATTGAAGAATGTGAATTTCATCTTTGTTAACAAAAGTGGCTCAATGTTTATATGTGCATTAACTACCTCACCCATTTTCAAAAGTCACCATTGCACAGTAGGAGCAGAGGGAGTATTCCATCCTCCAGAAATTGATTCTGGGGCAACAAAACTAGGAACCTTAATGGAATGTGGTTGTTCAACTTTTTTCAGTTTATATCTCATCATCTCCTAAAGCCCTATCTTTCATTCTGTGCTGCTGGTGTTGGTAACCCCACTGCAGTTCTCAGAAGTGGTCCTCTGCTATTCAGTGCAGTTGGCTTTTGAATGAAACATGAGGTTTTTTAGCACCTCAGGAGGCTGAGCATGCTTTAGCAGCCCAGCCCCAGCCTCACACACAAGGACTGCCCTTTAATTCCACTTAAATAAATTCAGTGTTGTTGGTTTTGCCCCTGCTCAAAAGGAGCTTAGTGGGAAAGTCAAAACAGATCTCAGCCAAAGGGAAAAAATAATAAAGCAAGCCCATAAATTAAGTCAAGCTAGTGTATCCTAGGAACAAGAAAGAGCTCATGCAGATGAGGCAAACCATGCCATGCATAGAAAGCAAATCCCCACTGCTGGTCCTCCCTCATGCCATTCCAAAGAAGAAAATCTCTATGTGAAGTGTTTGAGAGCATGCTGGAAATAGAGGGGCCCTGGAAAAATAGTTGAGAAATAAATTCCACTATTTGGTGGCATTTGTTCCAAAGGAGACAAAGTGTCTTTTGTGAAACATTCCCACCAGAAGCCTTGCAGAGTTTGAACTGCATCCACAGCCTGCACTAGTATTAGACATAAAGTAAGATCTCATTGTTTGTCTTTCCTTTTACTATTGAAAAAACAAACAGATTTTAAAATGTCTGACTAATTAACTAGGACTGAGCTGCATTTTTCTGGGGATATGAATCAACGTAATTATAATTTAGGAAGATCTATTATCATTATTATGGCAAAAAGAGTATGACAGGAGGTAAGAGAGGGTAAGGTGCTTAAACACAGTGAGGAGATTATCCCTAGACTCTAACAATGAGCCCCTGCTCATTCATCATATGAAGTTATAACGAGTCTGTAGCATTGTCTATGAACTAGAATGTATTAGGTAAGGATGAGATTTTTAGGAGGAAGTAAGTGCCTTCCAAAAATCCCTTTCGGCTCTGAATGGTTTAGAAACCCAGCTAATGTAACATCTTTCATAACTCACAGCTAATAACCTTCATGTTTATTTTCTTTGCTGTGAAACTCTGGGAAGTCAATCTAGACTGATCACACTGCCTTATGCTTTGTGGGAGATGCTGTGGAATTGGAGGGTAAAAGCCAGGTCCAGGCTGATTTGCAGATACTGCCAGCACAGGAAGAGTTTCAGCAATGGTCCCTGGAAAAAAGGCAGATCAGTGGAAGTTGTGTGATCCTTTTCCTTTTTTCTCTCAGAAGGCTGGTATGTGAAGTGCAAGATGCCCATAAAGTCTCCCTTGCAGCTAAAATCACTGTCTCCACAGGGTCCATTAGTGGAGGATGCATCATCATCATTGTCTTGCCTTCCTCCTGGGAAAGAGAAGTGGAAGGGAAAGGATGAGCTCTGTAAGCAAAACAAAGTAGAGAATGGGAAAGAGCTGAGAGACCAATTAAGCCCTGCACACGTATAGGCTCCCTGCATGGTAGCTGACCTACAAAGGATACTCAGAGTCGACAAAGGGCTGCACATTGAACTGACTGAGTAACCGGATGCAAAAGCAATGCAGCACCAAGCTGTGTTCAGGGGTGTAGATCACCCTCACATTAACTCTGTTATAAAGAGATGATCAATGCCACATAAATCGAAGCAGATATATTGGCATAAACACTCAGATTCAGCTCCATTGTCTTGTGTGTGCTTAATAATAAAGTTTACAACACTTTAAATGCAAAATGAGAAAGCAGTTTCCAGAAAATTTATTTTATTTTATTTGCAGTTATGCAGCTGGGTGAAGCTGAAAGAAAACCTCCTGTGAAAATCCCAGTTCATGCACCCCCATGGAAGGCAGAGTTTATGTAGGCCATTGCCACCTTGCAAATACTGGGGAATGAGTCTGTTTTGCTCCTTCTCCTCCCACAAACATTCCTGACTTTTCCTGCTGGGAAGAAGGCAGTGAATGACAGCTGGGAGGGGGTAAAAGAGGCATATGCAGGCTTGAAAACTCACAATTCTGTGTTTGGCTTGTTTGCAAGTGAGCACCGAAGCGTGTCCCTAGACAGACACATCACGGTGAGTGAAAGGAGACCTTTTAAGCATAATAATCTTTTATAGTCTATCATTTGAGATGTAGTCTGAGTTTGCATTAATGATTTTTCGACCTATTACACTGTCAGTAGCATACTTTCCAATCTTCCCCTTGTTAAGAAACACTTCCACTCCTGCTTCCTCCTCTCAAGCCAGGGATATTGGAAGGATGCACCCTCTGAGACGGTTTACTTCCATGGAGATCTTTAATAAAAATGCAGTGACTGGAAACTGTGAAGATAGAGCAGTCTGAAGAACAGGAAATTTAAAGAGATAGATATGCAAAACTCCTCAAGATGCTGCCAAGGCAACAATTTCAGGAAGAAAACAATGCTGAGTAACGTAATTTTCCCCAGTAGCTGCAAGTCATTCAGCAACCTTGAATTAAGCTCACACCTCTGCTGTCTCTGCACAGTTTCACGGGAGAGGAATGAAATCCTTTATCAACAGGACCAAAAAAACCTCCAAAGAGGGTAAATATTAGAAAGTCACAATTAAAGTCAGGGAGCTGGCAGCTGCCCTGCAATGATTAATGGGCTCACGCATCTCCTTATGCCCTGGCTCAGCCATGCTGAGCTAATGTTTGAGAATTTCATAATCTCAGCAGACCCTTTGCTTTCAAAGACATAGGCTGGCTGTCCAGTGATTTCTCCAAGAGACAATTAAAGTGAGTTTGGTTTCCTCTTTTGCTCCCCTCTTTCTTGAAACCATCTGTAAAGTTGGGGCATTGCACAGGGACTACCGAACTGCCGTATACTGTAACACCTTGTGCACTGAAATAAAGAACAACTGCACCTTCACTCTGAGGAGATCAGACAGAGAAATCTGTTATCATAAACAAGCAGGACTAGCTACACAAGTGGATGATGGGCTGATAATAAAGAATTCTGCATTATTGCTAGGAAAAATTCAGCAGCAAAAAATACCAGGAGAAAAGTGGGCACACACAGATACTGTGCATCAATAGAAGTCTCCTGGAGTGCACATCCTGGCTTCAGCAGGCCATGAGAACCCATGGCTGGCTCCTGGCTCTTGTTTGGCTGCAAACACACATGCACAACTACATGCATCTAATGCCTAACTAAGGCATGCAGGGGAGAGAAAATGGAAACTAACAGAAGAAAGGTGCCTGCATGAACAGAGTCCCTGTGAACAGCTGAGGATGGGGCTGGACCATACCTTTTGTGCTACAAGTTTAGTTGCAATTTGTACCCTTGAAGTCAATTTCTAATTTGTAATAACTAATTCATTTGCTTGTTTAGATGCCTGACTTTGGAGTCATTGAAACAAGCTGCTGTTGCAGCCCTGGAAGGCAATGCCCCATTAAGCCTTAAAACAGGCACCATCTGCAACCCTGCAAGAAAGTCCTGCTGGTGAGAGCTGGATCAGATGCCCAGGATGTTTCAGTTCTTAGTCTTTCCTGGAGCAGCTACCAAGTGCTGATAAACATCACTCAGAGTGCTGGCACGATGGCTATGTGCCTAATAAACCACCAGAGACTTTGATGGTAAAAATCAAAAGTTGTCTGTCTTTTAGCCCCTTCCAGTCATGCAAGCTGTAGGAAAAACAAAGTATTTTCAAACCCGTACCTAAAAAACATACGGTGAGATACTGAGGCATCCAGCTATTCTGCCCTTCAAGTTTCCATAACCTGTCCTATCCACTCTGTCCTCAAGGTGTCTGGGGACACAAGGCATGAAAGGCAGACAGCTCCATCTTTACAGTCTAGCTGGGCTTTTTGGCAGATTCATGAGCTCATTAGCAAAGTCCCACCACAGCACTAGAGAGAGGGCAAACACCCTCATTTCCACTTTGCAGCAAAAGGGACCAAAGTGGCAGGCAATCAACTGACCTCCTAGGGCCAAGAACCATATCAGTGGCACAGTTCAGGTTCTGCTGTTCCAGCAAGCAGTTCACTCCTCTTCAGCAAGCTTCAGAGCTCAGTGAAGATCAAGACCCCAGAGGTGTCTTAGTCCATCCACTGTGGGTGATCACGTAGGGCTACATCCCACTATATTCTGGGTAAGGGACAGTCACACAGTGCACAGAAAATAATGATTGCACACCTGTGTGTACATTCTCCCCACTATACTCAAAACCAGTCATATCTATTTACTCTGTGCACAGAAAGGTTTTTATTGCTTTTCCACTTGTGTTGTAGTCTACTACAACTGTACTACTGCTGTAGAAAATAGATTCAACTTGAAGAAAATTAATGTTTAGAACACAGAGCTTCTTCCAGGAACCTCCTGCATTTAAATTACTATCTGGATATATGCTTTATAACAATGCTACTGTTTCAGTTGCCTTTCTCTCCCCTTTAATATGGAGATTTTTATTGCCGGCCATATCTTTTAAAGGTGGCAGCAATGCTGCCCTGGTGCTTTGCACATACAATCACTGCTGGCATGACTGCAGCAATAACAAGTGCTGAGGCAGCACTTGAGGCTAAAGGGGGGTTAAGGGCAGTCATGAGGGAAAATTTCAGGCCTGTCCCGAGCAGTTGTGGTAAATGGCAACAGAGCAACTCATTGCTCTGCCAGGGAATCTCAGCAAGTTGTCTCCACTTTCCAGTACATCACGGAATTTCCCTGGCAAATGTATCTTCTTCAGCGTCTGTTTTGCAGCCCACCCATTGTCTGAGAGGCAAGGGGAAGTGCAGAGCAGGAAAACACACACAAGCACTCAACCCACCTTTTATGAGTTGTACAAGGGGGTAAAGGCAGAGGGTGCAGTGACAGTGCTGTGGGCAGCTTCCTCAGTGGACAGGGGGAGGAAGGAAAGGGAGAAAGGGAATAGGGCAGTGCTGAGGAAGGGAATGCAGCTGGGGAGACAGAAGACCAGCCTGGTCATTTGTGAATGAAGCCTTTTGTCTTACGAGCTTCGGAAGAGCATCTCAGGCCATCACTTCCAAGGCAGCTGGAGTGGAAATTCCCCCATTCCCACAGTGGAGGGCCTTATTTCCATCAGCTTGTGTGCAGTCTCAATTGACGTGCAACTCCAAAGCAGAACCAAAATCTCTCATGCCAGCCACACATTTCCAAAGCTCATATGACAGTTTCATGTTGGAGACTACGCCTAATAAATCTACCCAACTGCTTTGTGCTAAATCTCATCCAGGACTAATCACTTTTGTTAGACAAGCTGACCTTTCTCACTGGTTCAGCTATATACTTATGTAGCAGTGCTGAACACGATTTCTGAGCTCTGGCTTTGTTCAAACACCATGATTTTGGTACAGTATGACTATAGACAAAAAAGAACCCCAAAAAACCCCAACAAACCAGCAAAAAGAAGAGGTGAAATATTCAAAGAAGAGAATATAATATATTGCTTATCTTCCAGAGAAACCAAGCAGTACTGATGGTCCTGTAGGAAAGAGAGAAGTCTGAGGTTCAGTTATTCCCTTTTTCTACTAAATAATCTGACATTTTCAGTGTGACCCTGTTGGAGGCAGCAAAAACACAGATGTCTGAAAACAGATGAGGAGTGGTTCAAGTAGGTGCATTCACACTGCAAAGCTCTCAAAGCTGTCCTACACCTTGCACACAAATGGGAAAAAGGCTGGAATGATAATACGTGTGCTACTTGTTGGGTTGTTGCTGGGAGAGGTATCTTCAAGGACAAGCCAATAATGAAATCACTCTCTTAATGCCCCCTGAATCATCACAATTAGCTGCCTTCTCATTTGCCAGGGGTTTCACACTTGCTTGGGAAAATTCAGATTCTGTCATCTTCCCTGATCACATGGTAAATCAGGCATGATTTACCAAGGAAGCCAGCTGAATTTCCTCTGAATTCCTCCTTACTTTAGTGTCCAATCAGTTTCATGGAAAAAAACAAACCAAAGCACACAAATAGCTATGCTTCTTCCCATTCTGTGGATGAAATGCAATCTTGGTTTCATGCATAACTCACACACCTCTGTGTAAATACATATGATGCACACACGAGCATGCTCCCTGGAAATTAATGATCACTTTACATAAAAGTCCAGAAATGCTATTTTTTTTCACACAGGAGCCAGCTGCAAGTATTTTTAAATAGGATAACTTGTTCAACAGTTGTGGTGAAGGGCCCTTATGGATCCAGATCAGGGCCCTGCTATATTAAAGCATCATACACAACAGTTCTTCACTCAGAAACCTGACTCATAGCAAACAGCCTAGAGAAGAAGACTGAAAGGGCAATAAACAAAAGGACCACTTCAATTTCACAGCATCTGTATACAAAGGCAGAGTTGCCTTTGGATAAAATTTCTAATTTCAGCTGTCTGTATCTCACTCTCCAAGACTTCAATGCCAGTGGAACAGGGATGGCTGAGAGGGATGTATGGTCCTTGACTGCTGCAACTTATTTTTGGTTTGTGCAGTTTCCTTTCTATCTGTGTTGAAACAAAGGGCTGTGAACTAGAAATGTACTCCATTTAGCAGTCATTTTAGCAATGAAACTTTGGCAGGAGAAGGACTAAGGCAGCAGCATTTCAGTCTCCACATCTAAAACAGACTGTAATTGTTAACTGGACTGTTAATTGTTAACTAGAGATGAGACTCTGTGTCCAAAGCCCCAGTCCTGAACATCCCTCCTTAGATTTTTCTGTTGTTGTTGGCTATTCAGCAGTGCAAATGATCATAAGCAACCTGACTTCCAGAGCCACTTTTCATTTAGAAGGAAAACCTCAAGTGGTGGACTGTCCTAAACCAGGTTTTGTTAACATTCACTTACCTTCAGAGGTAATGGCCTGCCCAGCAAAAGCAGCAGAGATGGTAAGTGCCTACCAAACACACCTGCATTAGCCTAAACTAGCAACTTATTTCATTTCATTTTCCCTATTTTAATTCAGACAGAAACTACAAAAATATTTGCTTTAACAAAGAAACCCCAACTTCATAAAAAACACTGCAGCAAAAGAATAAGACAAAAAAGGAAAAATATATTAAAGTCACTTGGAGTAACAGTTACAGCATGGTAGCTTCTTATTAAGGAAAGAAGAGTAAGTGACACGCTGCACACATACCTATTCTTTACATCAGTGCGTGCTCATGTAAGACCTTGAATTGTCTGATGAATGCCTTTGGTTTATAAACGTATCTAATTTCTTTTCTTCCCTGCTCTTCCACTCCAGGCCTCTAAAAACTATAGGACCAAAGACAATTGCCTCTCATGGCTTTATTTCATTCTTGAGAATATAGATTAGAAGCAGGAAGCCAAGGAGACCTTGGGATGATTTTAATTGCCTGCAGTTCCTTTGGAAAAGAGGAGAATAGATATGCAAGGTCCTTGATGAAAGACAGATGGATGACAAAAGTCTACCTCATTGTAAGCTGCTGCAGCAGAAACAGGCATGTGACAGCACTCATTTGAGCACACACACAATCCTACCATCTCCTCACAAAGGCATATAATCTTAAAGGCTCCCCACAGCTGGACAGCAAGTTTATGGGATGAGACTATGATATGCACGTAGATGAGAAAATGAGAAAAGAGGGGAGGAAAAAAGGCAAAGTCCCCAAATGATTCATTTCACAGGCTCAGCAACCACGCTTGCACTCCTGCAATAATGCCCCTCCAGCTTGGCCAGGAGAAATTTTTCCTGTGTCACAAGGCATCTACACTTTGCCTTGTGCTGTGTCTTCTAGAACATCTTTCTTATTATTATTTACATTTGCACCTCACTGATAACCAGAATGATGTCACAGACTCCTTTCATACAAACCATAGGAAGAAGTCAGAGCTAATAGGCTGTCTTCCAGAGGAACCATGGTCTCTCATTTTAATCTGACATCGTCTTATGCAACCAACCTCTTGTTCCTGGTCCTGAAGTTTACAAAGATCTGTAAAGCCCCATTCTCCTGGAGTCTGGTTAACCCCTTACATTGTTTGCATTAGATTGGTTGCTTATTTGTATCTGCCTTTGTGGGTCTATTCTGTTTTTAGTGTGCTGCTGAGGAAGAGGAGCTGCCCACTGAAGAAAAACAAAGAGGAGGCCAAAGTTGTTGAGACCTCTGTCCAACAGGCTGGGGCACATGCCATTCAAGAGCTGTAACTATTCTCTACCAAAATTGTCACTGCTGCTAACACACAAAACATTTCCTTTGAGGGGAGTTCTAGGTAAAAAAGCAAAGCACAGGGATCAATATCTTTGTGACACCATGACTTCTGAAATTCAGTTACACTCTCGACTGAAGGGCTGGTGGTTCAGTAGGTACTTGCTCAAGTATGCTCAGTGGTGCTTGTCTAAACCAAAGGTACTGCTTCTCCTTTGGATGCTGCTTCACCAAGCACATGAGGTCAATTGGCTGACTCTTCTTTTGGATTTCCAAGGAAAAGAAATTACTCATTGTTTGATTTATAATTAAAAACATTTTTATAAATTCATGAAAGAGCAAATGGTTTCACTGTTCTAAGAATAAGTAGTTATATAGTGTCATGTTTAAGTGTTTAAAGAAAGGAGGATACCAACAAACATATTTGACAGGTCCAAAAAAGGAACAGGGAAAGTAAGTTATATAGGGACACTAATGGTTTTACAGGAGACATTTCAGCCTCACAAAGTCTTTGCAATTCTGTAATGAGATTTCTGGTCTGCTCCCAGTGGAACCAGCATTGAGAACATACCCAAGTGGTGCTTCATCACAGCAAGCAGCTGAAATAGGAGGCACATAGCAATAGACTGAGAGACAATATAATTTTTCTCAGAAAAGGACAAAAATTCTACTAAGAAATTTTATTCAAACTACTTACAGGAAAAAAGAAACAAAACCATAGATATCCACAGGAAGCAATTAGTATCCTTTTTGGCTGCTTTTGATGCAACATGAGCATAACAGCCAGTGTACTGAATCTACACTTTCCAAAACGGGACTGGGGCAGGAAAGCTGTGCCCTATAATTTGATTAATACACAGCCAGAAAGCAGCAAGCTGGATGTTTGATTTTATTAACCCTTTAAGTCAGCTCAAACTTCTGTAGTATCAGTACATTCCTAGCACTGCTGGACCATTCAGAGTCACGGAGAGCAATTTTTATGATCTGGGACTTAGGAACACAGACCCTGGTCCACAGCAAAAGGCCATGAATGTGTCACTGCCTAAGAGCTGTCAACACTCTTAGGGACACAGAAAGAACTGGAACCTACCCCAGCATTTGAAGTGGCCAGCACAGCTTTGCACTCTATTGTGCACTGTGATCCAAACTACGGAAACCAGCTCCAACCTCAGTGGAGAAAGGATGGATCATTAATAGTAGTTCATGATATGAAGGAGACAGTGTCTCCTAAGCATTACAAACCACTGAACTGAGGCTGGACCAGAAGAAATTGAGAGGAAGTGATTTATTTTCCCAGGGAACACAGGCTTGTGAAAAACCTCTAGACATCGCAGGACTGGGAATGCTGACTTCCCAACAGCACTACAGAGCATCATTATATGATGAAGTCTCCAAATAGTGACAGTAGGGATGAAATGTCAACTGCTCTGCACACAGAAAGAAGCCTCAGGTGGGCTTGCTGGGGAGCTGATAAAAGTTTTTGGAAGGCACATTACAGGGAAATATGAAAACAGGCTGGAACTGGATTTGTACTGCTGGTGTTCACTGTTTAAGGGGATGAGAGGGGACGAAAGTAACCAAAAGTCCACATTTCTGTTTCTAATACTGATTTTTTTTCATTATTTTTTATTGTTTCTGTAAGTTAAATAGACAATCCAGGTAAAGCTCTGCAAACAACACTAGACAAAGTACTAGAGCCTTTTGTATTAAGATTGGCTACCATCTTTTCAAAATATTTACAAAATATGGCTGAACAGTCAGACTTCTCACCTCTTTCCTATTAGTGTTCTGTGAACCACTACATGCATTGTAATGTAAACCATACAATACATCTATACTTGATTCTTTCTGTATTGTCACCACGTCTCACAAGAAATGTGATTTCAGAGCCAGTAAAAGCCATCATTCCTCCCATGCAACTGGTGCAGGAGTGTTTTTAGTCACTTGCATCGGAGCCGCAACAGGACAAGAATGACTGCTGCATTTAACAGTGTGAAACACCTTTTGTGCCACTCACAACAGCAGAATGATCTCGTAAGGACCAGCTTCCTTTAAAACTGGCCGATGTCCAGCACAAGCATGGAAGCCTCTAGTTCGTATCACAGCTGTGTGTAAACATCCAAAAGTGAAGAGGAGTGACCGGGATGGTCCACAAAGCCCCCAGCTGTACCACTGCCCCACCCATTCCTGCAGTGGCTGCTTCTGCTCTCAGCACCATGGGGCATCTCACCAGGCTCTCCATGTCAGGCTGGTTCCAATTCATTCTTGCTGCCTGACAGACATGACCTGCGAGGAGCAGCTGACAAGCAGTCGGCTCATTGCTTCGTGAAAGATGGACACATTCGCTGCCATTCAAACTCGATTTTTTATAAGAACAAGAATGTGCTGTTCCAAATGTTGTACTCAGCATCTTGGAATGATGCCTTTGACCAGGGGCACTGGGGCCAGCAGAAAAATGAATTATTACACAAGACACTGTCTTTGTCCATTTCTAAAGTTCAGAAGAAAGATGCAGGCACTTAACCAACTGACTGCTTGATACTGTTCTTTGTGTAATAACCAGGACCCTGCTAGATTTCTAGAAGAGACATGACCAAACTGTTCTTCTGAATCAAATGTCAGCCTACTTGATTCATCAAAACGGTGCAATGACACTGTATGAGATGATGCTGCGCCTGCACTGGGTTTGAAGTCATGGTTTATTGTAAACAAAGACACATTTAAGCAAGACTATACTTAAAAATGCCAAAAGAAGCATGACTTGAGAACGTTATTTCTTTGAGCTGTTGATTTTTGTCTCAAAATTGTTTTTATTTGAAAGTCCTTTACCTATAAATGCGATTGTTTGCTAAATCATAAATATTTGGGTCTCTTCCAGGAACAATCCCCTGACTTCCTCAGATCAGAAAATTATTTAGGCTGCACTTGGTTCATGCTCAGGTGCTTCTTTTTACAAAACTGAACACCTACAAATTATAGGAATTATAAATATATTCCTTAGCAAATGAGGAGCTGAGAAATTTCATGATGCAATCTGGTAACTAGACAGATGGGTAATTACAGAAAGAGGGAAAAGGAAGATTAAAAAAAATCTACATAATTAAGACAGTGAGATGAACCCCTAGAGCACACCTAGCACTCACCAAAACCACATCATGCACTGCTGCACTGGCTCATCACATGTCCATTTCCCTAGAGAGAGCTGAGTAGTGATTGATGATGTATTCATGAACTTTCACAAGGTCTCAAATGATGCTCTCATTAGAAAGACTGCTGTAAGCCTGTCTTTTAATTGCTGCCAGGTAGATTCCTACCTGCTAGCACACTCCTCTCACCTGCTTCACCAAACATGTCAGCCAAATCTCTTCCTCTCCCCTCAAGCTCTCAAAGTGCCACACCAAGTGTGGTCAAACCATACTCTTCAGCACAAGTGTGCAGTGTTTCCTACTATGTATATGTAAAACTGAGATCTGCAGGGACACAGGGCAACTCCATTCACTCTTCACTCATCCTGGGATAAAATGAACAACCCAGGATACAAAGATTCCCTTCTGAACCATCCTGTTTCCATCTATGACAGGTAAATACATTCTGTCCAGACTAGGCTCCATCTTGAACTCATCTATTTTCACCTTTGTTTTTTTGTCAAGAACAAAAGTGTGCTGTTCCAAATTCTCTAAGTCTATTCTCTAAGTCCAAATTCTCTAAGTTTCAGAGCCTCATTTTCCTATAGTTAAAAACTTTCTTCCAATTGCTAGCCTGAACGTATTCCTCAATAATCTGTGCCCTGCTGTTCGTGTGCCAAGACTGTCTGTTAGCTTAAATTATTCTTTCCAACACACAGGGCAAACCCCAGTTGCCTCTTCACCATCATTTTACTATGTGACACAAACCTTCTCCTTATTTATTACCTTTTCCTTAAAGCACACCATCAGTGAACACATTTTTAAGTTCATCCTTTTTGAATATTAGTGACCAGAACTACACTCTTGATTCCAAAAACACAACAGCCATAATGCCCCTCTCTATCAATTGTATAGAGAGGATTGCATTTGCCCTTTTCCCAGCTGCATCAAATTGGCATCTTTGCTGCAAAATATAGTACAAGTTTTCAAAAAACATATTGCACAAATTAACATAATCCTTTTCTGCAATAAAATAATTGAGTTTCCAGACAAAACAAATGCTGCTAGTCTTATCTGGACCAAGCCACAAGCACTAGTGCCTCACTCCTCTCTAAGTTATGAGCCCATTTTCCAGCAAAGAGGATTATGTTTAATCCTTAGGTGAATAACCTTGTACTTGGTACCGTGCCATTTTACAACATTTCTACTGCATAATCTTCAAGGTCATCCAATTCTTCTTGCACAGTATCTTGATCTTCCTTTTATCGATGTGTCTCACAACTTCATGTCAGTAACAGAAAGCTATTTCATTAACTATCTCTACTTTCTGAGCCAAAGTCACTAATAAAAACATTGAGCAAGATTGGTCCCCAAACCATTCCCTGATAAAGTCTCAATAACCTCCCTCCAACCTTTCTATCACTTCCTGGCATCTCCTTGTTACCCATGTGCTTCTGCTACTTTCTAATCCCCATCTTCTCCAGTTTATTCAACTCCCTGTGAATTGTGGCTTCAAATAATTTCTGTTTATTGCATTTCTTTGCCAAGATGATCAGTTATTTCATTACTTAAAGGTATCATTTAAATTTGGCACAATCTCTGAAAACCCTATGTTGTATTTATTTGGTCACTTGCCGAGGATAACAGCTCTGGCACAGGCACATCCTGCAGTGGAGCAGGGAATGGCAGCAAAGCAGGCAAGTTTCTAGAGCCAGGGGAGCCACAGAGAGCACCAGCACTGGCTGGGAGCCAGCAGCTCCCCGGGGAGTGGCTGCAGAGGTGTAGGTGGGACAGTGGATGCTTCTGGTGCCACATTAAGTAACCTTGGGGGCTGCTGGCAAACAGGGTGTGGCATGGCAGCTCACGGGATGGGTGCCTCTCCACAGGAGGCCATTCCACTGGTCCAGCAGGAGAATCAAAGTGCATACCACTCAGCAACTGGTCAGTCCTGGTGGGTCCCTTCCAAATCAGGATAATATTTGGGTTTTTTCCTGCTTTGCATCCATTTTTGGTCATTCTCTGCTTCCCAAATTGGTCTATAGTCCTGAATATGAACTGAGGTTAGATTAGTATGTCTGCCTATCCCTGAGATTTCCTGTTGTTTAGTCAAATGGTGTAAATTCAGATTTCACATGTTTATTTCAAAAACCCACAGAATTCTTACTTTGACACCAGGACTCCATGCACAAATTGTAGCAGGAGTTAAAAGACATACCCAACCCCTCAGGCGTGTCCACTGAAGTCCCAAAGTTTTGCACCACCTAGAATAAGGTAGTTGTCTCTCCTTTCTACCTCAGAGCTACTGTCACCTTCCTTTTGTCCACCCCAGTATTGAACAAGGGTGCGAAAGTACTGGTTTGATCAGGTCCAACAAAATCATCTTTCCTGAACAGAAAGGCAATGCAGTTTCTTAGATTTGGAGCTTCACCGATGTTACATGTAATTGTAACCCACCCTTATTGCGCAGTGCATCTCCCCCCATCCCCCCACTCTTCCCTTGCTTTGTAATTATTTGATTGCAAGATCTTTTTTCTATTTGCTTTATTTGCCTTTGCTTTGAGTCCAGCTCAAGGTAGTTTTTGACAGTTCTTTCTCTCTAGGGAGTCATGTGAAATTTTCCTCTTACTTTTAAACTTTTGTGCTTATTTAAGCTACTTCATTAATTTAGACCTAGGGCCTAAAAATTCTATTCCTGATTTTTAGAACTTTTTAATGTCAAAAATGGGAATCACCCTTGGGATAAGAGTAATGTTAAGGCTGAGATTGTCCAACAATCGTGTTCGCTGTAGTTTAAACATCCAGCTTGAATAAAAATTTTCTGACTTAGATGACCCGAAGACTGAGAGGAACAGGCGAAACTCCCAGAACAAATCTCATTCACGTTGCTTCACTCCTCATTAGATACCACATTCTGATACTGTTTCAGTCTTTGAGGTTGAACAGCTGATTGTCTCCATAATTAATTCTTCCACTTCCTCTCAGTGACGAAGGGGGAGCTCCATGATTATCTGATAAGTGAGTAGTACATTCACTCACATTAAATATGGGAATATCTCCCAGGGATCCCACCTATTGAACAACAATAATAAAAGGACCAGGAACACTTTTTCCTACTAAATACACATTGAAAGAGATAGGAAGACCAGAAGACAAAAGGTTGTAGTTACTGCTCGCTCACTAGCTCTGCTTAAATATTTGGGAGCTCACACCCATTACCATGACTCATTAGCAATTTCCCTTCCAGACTGGACAAAATGGACAAAGAGGTATTTATGTCAAAATGAATCCGTGTCCTCAGAGGGTTTCTGATGCTGCATTACACTGGAGCGATGAAGCCTCTATTTAGCCAGGGAGCCCGGGACAGGCCTTATGACTGCTATGAGGGGCTCCCATGCAAACCTGAGCTCTGGCAGCTCTCCATCCTTTCCAGTGGGCAACAGCTCCAAGGGCAGAGTTAAACTGTCTTGTACCTCGTGGTGTCCCAGGTTCTCAGCCTGCTCGTCTTCAGGCTCCTCTGGAACAGTGAATTTAGTGGAGATTATTGTGCAATAGCAAAGGTCTCTTCCAACAACTCACTTTATAGAGTAAGAAGGACAGAAAAACTGAGCGGTACTTTTTTCCATTAGTAAGCACCCAAAAAGTGTATTTAAGAAATTAGAAAAATGGGTAGCATTTATATTTAAATGAAGGGTAAAATTTCCCCTCTCATATGCCCTCAGAAGAGTAGGGAAAATGTGCCACAGAGATATCTGGATGTTTTCAGGACTTGAGTGCTTTCCATCTGGGACCACGAATAAAAAAGTAGCACTGCAAAATTTTCCATTTCTAGACTAGACAATAAAATTACCTACCCCCAGAGCCATTAGATGCCAGAAAAGGGTACAGATTCACTTTTAATAATCATTGATCAAAATTGAGCTGCATTTACATGCAACAGTAGCTAGGACAGAATTGGTAGCATGCCTGCAGGTCAGGCAAATAGAGCAACACAAATGGCACATCCAACATGAAGTACTGGCACGTGTGCAGGCACAAAGCTGAGATGCAGCACGTTAACCCAGGCCTCATCCTGCTCCCCACGTGTCCACCAGAGCCCTGCCCAAGTGTCCCAGGAGACAGCTGGTCAGCATGCCCGCTTGCAGGATCCAGCTATGCTTCTCAGAAGACATGTGCACTCCACCACAGCTGGAAAAAGCAGCTGACAGCGAAACTCTGGCAAGAGTCTACTGCTATACTGGCCAAATCCAAACATTTGTCCAAAAACCCAAACAAAGCAAACCAAAATTCCCACTGTGGTCAAGTGGACTCTTGTATAAACATGGCTAACCAAGGTCTTTCAAACAGTGACTATTTTCCTCTTAGACCTCTGGGTCATTTCTAGAAGCACTTCTATAATTAATACGAATGAATTAGAATTACTATTACTATTAAGACTGATGTTTCAGAAGCTGCCTGGGCAATATGGATGTCCTTACCCTTCTATTTTTAATGGGAGCTCAGCATCCAGATGTCTTAAAGCACATAAACCCCGTTTTTTGATAATATGCCATAACTCAGAGGCACAGTCCTGGGGTGGAGACCAGGGTGGTGGCCTCCCTCTGAAGCAAAAAGGTTTCTCCAGGCCTGCTCCAGGCAGAGAGGACTGGAATAGGAACTGCCATTCCCAAGAAGCTGGAGCACAACAGCATTCTTCACCACTGACAGTGGCATGTGCCCTTGCCTGCCCAACATACACACACTCAAGCTGGAGAAGGTTTAATGAGCCACTCTGCCAGCTAATGCAAAGGTTTTATACCAGATAAAACAAGGGATAATTGCAGCTTTAAAATGGAAAATGTTCTCTCTTATATAAAAATGCATGATTTCACTAAAGAGGGTAATTTACATTTATTGTTTGAAGAGTGAGTACTGCATATTTCTTGCAAAATACACATTTTTCGAAAGCTGAGAATCATTTAGAAATTGTTTAGAAAAACACCTCCCTTGAAATTCTGCAGGGTATTTCAAGTTAATCTCACCATCATCATTTGTTCTTCTTCTCAGGATAGACTGGCCAGCTCAGGATTCCCACACTCCGTCTTCAAACCCTCCCCAGTTCCAGTGGTGAAATGTCAAGTCTTCAGGCCTCTTGTAGTGCAGTTTCCTTACTTTGGCTGGGCTTATCTGAACACAGCCAGAGCAGGAATTAAAACTCAACCCTGCAAAGTAACTAAAGCAGGTCAATGATCCAATATAAGATTTCAGTTCTTTTTCATTTCCCAAACAATCCACTTCTGATTAAAACCAGACAAAAAACATACTACAGTCTGCCACCAGTGGCTTGGGGACAGAGTGGATTAATTACTATAAATGTTCTTCTACACAGATTTCACAGTCTGGTACCACCAGGTCACTGAGGTAGTTTGCAAGGCTTGAGCACCATTAAGTTTTGCCTCTAGGGCAACGCATGGCTCCTGGCAGAAGCAGCACTGATGGTTATGCTGCTGTCACTGCGCTTAGGAAATTGTCCTTCACCCACGTAGCACTGGCCTTGTCTTAAGAGAGGATGTAATTTCCCAGCTGTAATCTCCATAAGCGTTTCTGAGTGGCACTTTGATGCCATGCCTGTAAGTACTGATGCCAAAGAACAACTTAAATTAAGAGATAATGGGGCAAACATTGGCCTATATATTGGATTCCTTTTTTTTTCTAGCAGAGTAGCAGAGTAGCGCTGCACGCAAAAAGAGTTCTGCATCTCCAGGAAATCATCAGCAAAGAGCACTGCAGTCATACTCTCACTCACAGTAATCTCTCGAGGTTCAGTGTGCCACTGCTGCTACACAACTGCCTGGAAGGTGAAAAATTCTAAAGTGTCCTTTCACAAAAAACTGCTTTCCTCTCTAACTTCACATATGTTTGCACAGTCTGCCACTGTTCCTAAATTTAATTTGGAGTTGATTCTTGGATGCTTCCCAAAAAAAACCCCATTAAAATTATTCAGGAAAAAAAAATCACCAAGGTTTATACAATCTCCAACTGAAGGTGCAACTTACCTGAACTTCAACTGAAGTAACTACTGAAACATGAGATAGGATGCAAGACCTTCAGTGCTGGAAATACTTGGCAGTTTTTGGGAATGGTTAAAAAATGAGCCAGGGCCAAAAGCTACAGCAGCTTGTATGATGAATCTCCACAGCTCTGCTGCTTTACACAACAGGAGGGGCATGACCAAACTAAATCTGCTCCCTTCATTTCTACTGAACCAGAAAGAATAATGTCCCAAAATTATAAACCTTGGATTCAGCTATGAAATAAGGTCTATGGAAGTCTTGGCACCAGTAACTGATTTGACTTACTATGGTAAGACTACACGAAGAAGTGACCACAGGACCTGGGCAGGTTTATTGCCCTCCTCCCAGTCTCTTCTAGCATAGACACAAAGCAGCAGATACTAACCAATATAAATTTCCACCTAAAAAAAGTGATAAAGTGTAGTGGTACCTAGAAGAGCTTATCCATAAAGGAATATTTCCAAGTCAACTAAGAATCTATTTCTGAAGTACAACAGCTATTTTGCTTTCACTCCCCATCTGCACACTCCCCTTTCACATTAAGAATTCCTCCTTGCAGTTCAGCATCTGAAGTGATTATGCCTGAACCACATGACAGCCTTCTTGGTGTGGAAAAGAGTGTTGATCGCAGCAGGGGCAGCCCGGTGGTTTCAAGCCCACTACTCCCAGCTAGCTGTCTGAACCAATAAACCTGAGAAAAAGCCTTTCTCCTGCCTCAAAAATGTAAGTAGCAGTAGACCTACTGGGTGCCCCTAGAAACTGCTGTCATGTACATGCATGTAAACACAGGGGTCAAATTATCTCTTTCAAGGTGATGCAGAGATTTCATTACTTTGAAAATGATAGAATCCAGTGGAGGTGAATCCTTATTAGATGGAGTGGTCAAGTGAAACACATTGTTTTATTCATGATGGGATCGTGACTGCATTATCAAAAATGTCTGTGGGTTTCTACTCAGCATTTTCCCTACTTGTGCTGCTCTGGTTTAAACTGTCTCTCCTGTTCTTTTGTTTCCCATCCTTTCCCTCTTTCAGCCTCTGAAAATGAAGCCAGCCAGGTGGATACCTTGAGTGCTTGATTTGATGACTCAGTGCTCAGGACACAGACCTGAACCTTACCTGAACCTGGTGTGAAGTCACAGATATTTTGGGGCCAGTTGGGGCCATTCTGGTATAGTAACATGGCACCAGACTTGCTTACCAAGACATGGGGAATGAACAGAGGCAACTGGAAATCTAAGACAGAACTCTGGGGACTGGGGCTTCAACATTCCAATCTTTCCTCCAGCTTACCTCATCAATGACCCTCAGTTCAGTGACTGAATTCCTCAACACCAGTGTTTTCTCAGCTGACTTTCAAGAGTGCTGGGAAACTTGAGTAACTTATGTGCCCAGTGACACACAAAATAGCTTTGGTGGGTTTCCAGAGCCACCTGAAGCGCTCAGACCTTCAAAAATCTTAGAGAGCATCAGGAAATTATGTGAGTATATAGTATGTAAAAACTTGCATGTTCTTCTTTGTAGTGTGATGACCCAGTAGAGGTTAAATAGGACTAATTTGGTTAAACAGGAGAGCTCTGGAGTCATTTAAACGCCTCCCTTTGGCCCTCTTCATTCTGCACAAGCCCTCTGGTCCCTCGATGCTTTTCCCCTCCTGTACCCTCCCCACCCCCACACACTCTGCAATTCACATTAGCACTTGGAAGTTCAGTGCTGTTTGAACTCCAAACATCTGCCACCAAATTATTTCTCTCTCCCAGTTCACTGAGCAGACATTCTGCATCACTGAACTACAGAGTTTATCCACTGACAACAGGCTGATCATGGTAGCGCCAACCTTTCACAGATAAAGTGCACTTATGTCAGGGGAAGCACCCAGAGCGCTCTGCAAAAAAAGAAAGAGGATGGTTCTTCTGATAAATACAGAGAGTTCCTTCCCTTCCCCAGCTCCAAAAGACCCTCAGAGCAGGTATCTGATACAGTAAGTGGTCCATTAAATTGAGCCAGCCGCTAAATGACAGTGGAACGCCTTCGGCAGGCACAGATGTGCCCGTTGTGTATGCAACAAATTGATTAAGGTCCACGCTGTCACAAGGAAGAGTCAATCAATCCAGAAGGGCTGGTTGCTAATTTCTAGCCAGGAGGAAGCTTCCCCGCTGCGCAGGGGATTATGCAAGCCTGAATCTACAGGCATGCTTTTCCTTTGCTCATTGGCAGAGCAATGGGTGTACAGATACCGCTTTTAAGTGTCCCTTTACTGATTTAAATTAGGGGAGAAAATAATCTAAAGTGCTCATGACATCTACAGGAATGCAAAATGAATTCATCATGATTGGCATTATTACAATGAACAGCAAATCCCTTCATAATGGCAGGACATTTAAGAAGTAATGTGCTACTGGATCCCTTGTCTATAAAAGTGATAATAAGGAAATGGCTATGTCACATATATTTAAGAGGAACTCAGCTACTGGCAAGCTGCTGCTTCAAAGACTCAAAAGAGAAATGCAAATGCTTGTGGTTTTTAGCACCTCAGCTGCACAATTATTGTTGCTCTGTACTTAATGGATCTTTTTCTGTCTCTGAATCTGAGCCACGTAGACCACTTTACAGTGCTGAAATGTTCCCTACAGGATGCTTGCTACTGCCATATCCAACCTAATTTTCAGATATCTGAAAAGAGAGGCTTTCAGCCATTCCCTTGGAAAATGTTATGCAGTCTCAGAAAGGTTAAGGGTTGGAACAGGCACCTGTAACTCAACCCAAATCTCACTTCTCTGTTCATCTACAATCAGGATTAGAAGACATCTAAGGCATCCAAGTTTTATTTCTACTGTTACATCAAACCATCCAGCAAAGACCAAATTCATCTCACTGAAGGCAAAGCATTGGTTACTATGAAACTCACCTAAGTGCAAAAAATGTGAAGAGAGTGTACAAGTATGCATATACAGACCAGTAAGGCCAGAAATATTGCCTGGGACAAATATTTAGACTTCCCATGCAAATGCCATATCTATGACCGTCAGCAATGGCTGTAGCCAAATCACACCAGCAGCAGAAGTTGTGTCAGCATTTGGCAATTCCTTTTTTCTATATCCCTGTGATGGAAGATTGAAAGCATCTCAGGTAGTTAGCTATTCATCACAACAACTCAGGGCAAAAATGCCCAACAGGAAACAGAGCACCTGGGAGTTGTTGAAGTAAATGAGTGCAGCACTACTGAAAAACAGGTGTTGTATTGGTCAGTGCCATCAGTGCTAATTTTGGCTCAGTGCCTTCAGCACATTATGTAAATCAGAAGCTCTGTGGCTCTCCCCATAGAGGACAGGAAGTCATCTCTCCTGTGAGCCTCTCTGGGTTTATTAAATTCCTGTGATCCACAGTAAAACATCTCTTTTTCCTACTCCTTTTATGCTGTCCCTTACCTTCTCCCTGTGATACAAAACTCCTTTTTTAACACAGACAGGCCGCAGCAGGGTGGTGGAGTTACATTGTAAGCTTGCCCTATAAACTGAAAAAGATGTAGAAACCCTACTTTTTGTGCTTGAAATGAGAAGAACCATTTGCTGGTGCTGTCTTAAGACGATGCTCCTGAGAATGCTTTGACAACAAAAACATTTATAACCTCAGCAATTTTATTAAAAAAATTAAAAGCTCAGATGCTAGGAACAAATAGGTTTGAGCTCTCAGACACAAAAGCAATCTTTGTAATCAAGTGTCATTAAGTTTCTATGAAAGCTAGTGATGCTTGTGTTTTAAGCTGCTTTTGGAAATAGATGACAAGGAAGAAATTGTTCCTAGGTACTTTTAAAATGTGACTCCTTTTGCAATCAATTTCACAAGAACTTGGTAAGCTAGCTTGAAAACACCTCATATTTGTTACAGGGTGCTAGTAGAAAAAAAGACTCTAATTCAGCAGCTCTGCTTTTGTGCTTTGACTTTGCTTCGCCATAAATGTTTTGTAAAAAATAGTCACATTCTACACAAGCTGTATATCAAGCCCAAAAAGACACTGTTGTATGTTTCTAAAAAGGGAACTAGAAAGCAACCAAGAAATTCCTTTGCAGGCTGTGGACTGGCTGCTATTGCTCAATAATATACAAAATTACTGCTCTAGTGAATTCATGAGAAGGGTACCCTGGCTTCCAAACCCAGCATAAAAGAAAATAACAAGTCACACAGTTCTCTCACCATGTTCTGAAATACAGCCATGAAGCTGCCCTGTTTGATTTCTGAAGACCCAAGTCAGTGGGAAGAACCTGAGCCAGACTTTACACTCCGCCTTGGCAGAGGCTAACAGGCATAACCTTTCCAGAGGTGCCCAGCTAAGCCCAAGTGCCCAGCTAAGCCCAAATTGTGGGGCTTCCACACTGAGATATATTTCTCCTGTTGTCTGTGCCCAGCTTTTGGATGCAAAGGGAGAATCATAATATTCTTGGGTTTTGGTCAGACTATCTTTGCAAGACACAATTTTCCCTCTTTCAGAGGCCAGCTCGACTACTGAGGAAAATGAAGTGCAAGCAAGAGAGGCTCCTTCCTAAGTGCAACAAAAAAAATGCACAGTGCCAGGCTTCACCACAGACAGGCACCAAGAGTAGTGCATCACTAAAACTGCAAATGTTGCAGAGTCAAACTGCTAAAAAGGAAGTTATTAGAAACTTTGAAAAATAAAAAAAAGTCGATTGGAAATCCTGCCAGATATTGAGGTTGGATGTAAAATTACAATAGTCTGAAAAGTTCTGTCTTTCAAACACAAGAATATTCTACAGTGTTACAACCCAACTACAACAGTAGCTGAGTACACATTTTGCACATTTCCCCCCATATCTGTCTCACTGTGACAGTAAAACAAAGCAGTGGGAAAAAAAAATCTAAACACTAAACGTATCTTTCCAGTAACAGCCTTCCCTCTGCTTTGTTGCATCCAAGCAGGCAGTGACACCCTGACAGGAGAACATCCAATGATACACAAGGCACAGATAATAGAAGTACTGTCTCCAAAGCGCTTGATAGGCAAAAAAAGTGATACTGTGAAAGCCTCAAAAAGGGTTAAACTCAAAGGAGACCAGGGTGAGGTAGCTGCTAGTGTAACTCAGAGGACCTTGAGAGCAGAAGGCAGTCAGGCAGTTTGGTAAATCCCTTGTCTTATGAGACAGTTCACCCGCTCCCATCCTGAGTTATCAATGAACCACTCTTCTGGCTCTGACCAGGCTAGAATGCATTTGAACAGGTATCTCAAATCCATGCAGAGATCTTGCTGGATAGGTATGCCTTGGCTGAACAAAGGTCCAGTGCAGCAGCACCAGATAAAATTCCCAGCTTTGACTTCTGAGGACATCAGGATGATCTGACCATCCCTTCTAACTCTAACACATGGTAACTCACTGAAATTATGCTATTCGCTTTTACTGACTTCTTGTGATTGCAATCCAGTGGAGCAAGCATTGCCTAACAAAGAGCAGTGGAATTAATTGGCCTTAACATTGAAATTATAAGTTAAGACACAAATAACACTCCAGTATTCGAGCAGATGATGAAGCAAGGTATACAGCATTCAGTGGAAAGAAACATATTTGGTGTTTTTGTTTACTTACTAAAGGGGAGTGTTATCTCTGCTGATACTGATTCTGACCTGGTTTACCTACACTGAAAATGCAATTGCATTTGGCGAGACTTCTGTAAAAAGACATAACAGCAATATTTTAGGAGGAAGAAAGTGAGAACCTCCAAAATCTGTGACTGAGGTTTAGGAGTGGTGAGAAGCTGTACCGTCTATGGATTCCTTCCACTATCAGCAATGAACCCCCTGAGCATTAGTCTTTTATATTTAGTCTGTTGCAACAAAGAGAGGATGAGCAGATACTACAGCATAACTGAGATTCTGCTATGTTGAAGAAAGTAATCAAGTACTGTGTGGCCAGAAGAGCTCTTTCCATGATTTCCCTATCCAGAAATATGAAAATCCTATTTGCAACTCCACTGAGACACAGCAGTATATTAAAAAAAACTTTTAAGAGTTGATTTTCTCAGCTATACAATGGCTTCACTTAACTGATAACTGATTGTGGCCTTTAAGAAAGGTGTTTTGGGGAAAAATAGAACCTATTACTATCCCTTGCCCAAGAAATGTAACTGTGGCACTAACAAGAGGACTGCAAGTCCTCTTCTGCTCACCTCAGAGCTCATCTGCCTTATTACTAACATGCTTATCTGTTTAGACTGTAAGATATCTAAGTTAAATAAGATACCTTTCAAAAAGCATTTCTTTGGTATAGGAACAATCTTGTGCTCTAAATTTTCACCAAGTCCACCAAAGCAATATTCACAGACATGCCACCCTTCCCCTGGCTCAAACCATAAATTAATAACATTTAACATACAATACCTTGTACAAATACCTTCGGACATGACCAGCGTATGCCCCAGAAGTGAAAGCTTTGTGACTCTGCAATTTATTGCACTGCTTCTACCTATGGTTTTTTAAGAATAATAAACATAATGTTACAAGTTGGCACTATCTAGCTCATAGGCAAACTGAAACTGCATCAAAATATACTTCCTGACTGCAGCTCTGGGCTGAGCAAACTTTCAACCTCCATAAATTTTAAGTAGCCTTTCCCTACCCCTGTTTCTGCATATTGTCTGAAAGGTAAATGAGATATCAAGAAACCAAGAGGATAAACAAAGCTTCATTCATTTATTTGAATGCTAAAGCAGTTAAGCACACAACTTGTATGCAAGAGATGTCCTGGGTTCCCCTGGTAAACTATCAAGGGGTTTAACACCACTGCACTCTATTACAATACATCAGTGCCTTTCAGGTAAAAATCAATAGTGACATTGAAGACTCTATCATCTGACATATGTCCCTTTTTGGGGTAGAGTTAACTCGTGGTTTTAACTTTAAAAATATTCCTGGATGGTGGTAGAGCTTGCTATGGAAAGGTTAGCACAGGACAGTACGAACTGGACTCTGTTGCTGTTTGCACATTAATCCCGATGACAGGGATCCCTGACCCATAACTGAGATTCCCACAGACCAACAGTGATGATAATAAATACCAGCTGGTTTTCCTCTATGGCACTGGGCAGCATCCCCCATGTTTAATGCAGCAGCAGGAGGCTGCACCTCACATCCCGTGCTGCAAGGGAGGAACTCCCAAACTTTCTGTGCCCTGAACATTTCAAGAGGATGTTTACATGTAGCACAACAGAGGCAAAATCAAAACAGATGGTGGACAGATGTGAGCAGAGTCAGGAAGAAGAAAGCTGCCTGGAAATGGTTTTAGCAGTGTCACTCTCTGGCTTACCCAAAAACACCCCACAGCCATCAGCAGGCTGTGGAAGAAGTCTCATGTAACCAGAAAAAGCATCTGTATCACCTACATGGTATCCCAGAAAAGCCTGAATTTTCCCATGTTGATCGAACTACAACCAAACTGACAATACCCCTTTCCTTCCCCCTGTATTCCCATTTCCCACCCCTTCAGAACACAACAGGTCATATTTGATGGCAGTAGCTGTAGTCCGTGACGAGGGGTTCAGACCTTGCTCCATGGGAGCTGGAGCACTGCACAAGCAGCCATTAATCTTAGATGACTTGTGGACAATAATTGTCCACATGTTACAGACAGAGAAAGAGGAGCAGACAGTAGAGGGTCATGCTTGCAGTTACAGGAGGAAGTCACTGATCTAAGAAGGGACACCAGAGGATCTACCTGCCTGCTCATTCTCAGCTGCTCTGACCTCTGCTCCAGCCTCCCCCCTGAACCCTGGGATTTCTCTGCTGATGTACAGCATCTGGACAAAGGAATTTGGGCACAGGTTATCCACTAGCTATAAGAAAATGAGTATATGTCTTTTAAATGAAATCAACTCCTGTATGCTTTCATCAGACAGGAGAAGATAATTTATTTCTTTAGGACAAAACCTTGAATATATCACCCTAGCAGCCTCCTGCATTGTGACCCCCATGCTAATCTTATTAAGAGAGAGGTTACTGGGCTCTTTGTTGGTGAACAGCACATTAATAAGATCTCCTTGAAATAATCCCATCTCTAATATGCAGGGAAAATTACATTTTCCAGCGTAATTACTATGTCAGTCAAAAATCCCAACTCCTTCATTAATTTCTTTTCTCCAAATTCCAACAGCTTCTTCTCAAGCAGTAAAACTCCAGGAAGAGGAGGGGGCACGAAACCCAGGCAGTTCCTCTTATTAAGTAAAACCAACAGCAGCTCTGGGAGGCTTTGTCTGGCTGGGGTCTGGCGTTTTAAGAGTGGGAGCTGCAGACTTGCCGGCAGGTTGGTCAGAAGGAGGTCCCTTTGTTAGGGCACACCCACCTTCCACATCTCCTCCCCATAACCTCTCTTGCCCAAACCACCTGGGAGGCAGTTCTTGGGGCACCACAGAGGCAGCAGAGCTCAGTCCCAGCAGTGGCCCATGACACCAAACCGTGCTGCCTGTGAGCTATCGAGTCTCACAGAGGTGACAGGGTCCAGCCCAGCTGCATCTCGAGAGGGCTGGCTGAGGAGACGCCAGAGCAGTGAAGGGAGCACAGTAGGCGACACCCCTGTCCTTCCACTCAGCCCTAAGCCAAGGACCAAGGCAATAACAGGAGGGAGTTACAAGCTATTATCTTTTAGATAAGACACAGAGACCTGACCAAGAGAAGCTGCTTCCTAGAGAGTGTCTAATATCTCCCTCAGGCAGGGGAGCAGGGAAGGCACAGGGAAGGGTAAGAAGAACGCTTCTGGACAGAGGTGGGAGGTGAGATGTCACAGGGAGAGTAATACCTACTATAGCAAGAGGATTTGTATCCAAATGACAGTGTGGTGACCTGGCACCTGCAGTCCTGCTGCCAGCTTGAATTCAGAAAGGGCATTCAGCTCCCTTCTTAAATTTGAGGCATTTCTGTTCAGTCTTAAATACATTTCAAAGGTTCCTACCTTTCCATCTGGTAACAAAATGGAGCTGAAGATACCTTTCAGAAAGAAACTAAACACAGGTAAGTGTGAACAAGAAACCTAAACCTGGCCTCTTCTTTGTGTAAAATACAGCCATAACTTTTCATTCCACTTTCAACTGCAAGAGAAGCATAATGCTTTGTCCAAGAAGCTTGAGACAATGAAATATTGGTCTTCCAGAGCCTCTATCAGAAAATGGGGCTTACAATAAAAGGTTTGATGCAAATGCACAAGTCATAATTAGGACCTCAATAAAATATTAAGAGCTTTGGGTCAGTAATCATTGGGCAGGTGCTTTGTGCAAGAAACGCAGGTGGTTATCTCTGTATATCACTTCCAGATCACAGAGGGCTTCCCCTTCCCCCCATCCCAGGGGAATTTAAGAGGAGGGAAATTGCTTTTAGTTCAGAAGTGCTAGTCAGCTGACACAAACCAACTCCTAAGAATGGGTATCTGAAGAATAGTTCTGACTCTACATATCCCAATAAGTCTGGGAAACAGTACACAAGAAGGAACACATTTCTAATAAGCACTTACATGCTAATGGACAAGCAAAATTGGGAGCTTGAGAAAAAAAAATCTAAGAAAGCAGATATTTGAAGAAAGATAATAAGAAACCAAATTAGGCATTTTTAATGAATTTCCAAGAGGGTGAAAACAGGAAACAGTCACAAGATATTGTGTTAACAACAGAAAACTTACCCAGCAACAAAAAGTTTGCCTGCAGGGAAGTCTCTGGAGTAAGGGCCCTGAGATATCTGCCTGAGAGGAAAGGAAAAGGCATCCCCAACCATTGAGATCCTGGGAAAAGGGAGAAAGAAAGTAGGAGAAGGGAAAGGAGAACGGGCAAAAGGGAAGGAGTGTTCCAGTGTGGCTTTAAAGCCACTGCACAAAAGAGCAACATGTCCTCTTTGTCTGTGTCCCATGGTCTCTGCCAACAGCCTCAAGTGAGTTTGCCATGTAAGAGCAACAACTGAAGAAGAAAGAGCAGCAAAGTCTTGGCCACATTGTGAGCCCTGTGTGAGACCCTCACGACAGACTGACGTGATCATAGTGATCACTGTGGTCTCCACGGTGTAACAGCTGAGCAGCTGGCAGCCTTCTGTATGTCTCTGCCTTGTTACCAACCAAGATCCTTATGTATCATATCTGCAACTGGTTACTTCAAATCCTACATATCACCACATAAACTGCAGGATGCTAAACAGCTCTAGTTCAACCATTCTTACGAAAGAAGTTGCAGAGACAGAAGACACACAGGTCCTGGGAGACACATAACACCAAACCTATTTTCTCCCACCTCTCTCATTTTGTAGTCCCTTTTCTCAGGGGCTGATTGTGTTGTTAGTGAGGGCACATGTGGGTGAGAGTCCGGAGGTTTCTCAGCAGCAGCCTGTAACCAAAAAAAGGCTTCACACTGAGAGGGCCTGACCCACCCATTAACTTCTCCCACAATATCCTGTTTTATTACACTACATGTGAAACACAACCCCTGGGGATGGAAGAACAGAAAACCCTGCACCAACAGGGAAACTAATGAACTTTCCTCTTTTCCTAGCTGCTCAGCCTCTGGGAGGCAGCTGGAAAGAAAAACTCAGCTAGGAAGACAGGAATATATCCTCTGTTTGTTGAGTGAGCATGGGAGCAGGTGACCTGCAGCCACAGGAAACTGCTCGTGATCCAGTGAGACAGGTTACAGCCAAGGGACCAGAAAAGCTTTCAGCAGTGTGTTCTGCCACCTCCTTCCCAGACACTGCACACACTTGGCTCTTCTTGCCCTGCTAACAGGTCGGTCCCTGCAGCTTTGGGAGAGGGCAAACTTCTTTCCTTCTGCTGTTTGATATCTTGCTGTCAGCAGCCTCTTTGAAAGTCATACTGAGGAGCTGTCTATGTACTCCAAGGAGAGTGCATGATCACAGCTGGGTTTTTAAAAGATACCTTTCCTAGCCCTGATACATTCAGTAGCACAAGAAAAGATCATCCAGGTCTCTAAAATAAAAGGGTCACCAATGTTAACTGCTATTTGCCATGCAAATATTCATTTTTTACATTAATGATATTTTCTTTTTAAAGACACTGCAGAGGTATTTCAGGCATGGCCGTATTCAGCCAATACAAGGTCAGAAGCAAGATTTGAATACCAGAGGAAAGCTGAATGCAGGCCCTTATTTTAATTTCCTTTAGCAGCAACATATGGATTAGATAGGAGAAATAACAGCCTTCAGCTCTTTGCATACCTGAGTACAGACCCTTTGTTTGGGCAATCATATTCCTCCAGTTCAGAGGAAATTCTCAGTGTGGGACAGGAGGCATTTACAGCTTCGTATTGCCATGGCTGCGTAAAAGTATTTTGAATGTATCTTGTTTTCTGTGCATCTGATTTGTTAACTGCTTACTTAGAGATAAATCTGTGGGGTTTGGTTTTTTTCAGATGGCAAAATTAGGTATTTCAGAATGATCAGATTAAGTCAGTGAGAAAAAATTGACTCATTGAAGACCTCACTCTGGTCTGCACCTCCTGCAACACAAAATGACATGACTTTGTCAAAGATGCCACAATGCAAGTTCCCAGATAAACTTAAGTGAGCACAAAACAAATATGAAATTTTATTATTAACAATATGATAACAGAAGGAGCAGAGAAAGTTGAAAACTACATGAATGTTTAATATTGAACACAAAAGAAAAACATTTCCCTGACCTTGTCTTTTATTTATTTCCTTGGCTTTTCTAAAGCTGAGATCTCCCTCCACCTGCCCAGCCTGACTATCACTTCAACAATGCCCATTTAACAGGAGCAGCCTCCCAACCAAATCCCTGCAAATCAAGAGCGTTCACCGGCCAATAATTAAAACAAGTCAGGTCATCATTATAGATTTCTGCCACATCCATACTGACAGGTCACCCTCTGAAAAAGCCCTTGTAAAATGGTCTGTGTTAACTATGTGCAAAGTGGCTTGAGCAACATTTTAAAACTGAAAACAATGTGCTCATTAAAAAATTGCCTCAGGATTTGAAGAGTCAGTCACAATGTGCAGAGTAAGTCTACATCCCATGCCTGTTCTTGGCAAGGGGTCATCCAGACCACGCCAGAGGATGCTACATCGGGATGGATGGAGTGCTCCTGAGGTCTGCCCAGTATTTACTAACTGGGGTCCTCTCAGGTCATAGAAGAAGTTGCTTCAAAGATGATGTAGGCATGGCCTGAACACAGCAGACTACAAGTTGCTATTGGTTTCCCAACACCTCCGCCGATTTTGATAAGCCATTAACATCAAAAAGGAAAATAGCCCACACATGCCAGAGTGACTTGCATTGAGGCATTTACTGAAACCCTTTGACAGGGCTGCACATTCAGTGTGTTCTGCTGTTCTTCAAAAAGCAGCATAATGCACTGCCTGGCTGCCTGTGGCTCTGAACAATTTCAGCTCTTCACCTCAAGAACACCAACACAAACACAATAGGGTTCTTGACTACAAAGACAACTGACCAGCTGTGGCATCTGTAAACACCCTTCAATTATCTTTGTCCTTAGTGGACCAGAGTTTGAAGGCAGTACGGAACAACATAACCAAGAACATACAGGTGTAAGAAAAGTGCTATTTACCCGAGAAACTGGCCAAGAAACTCTCAAATCTCTGGCCTCTGCCACGGTTACCTGTAGAAATTCAGCAAAACTTCCCAGTCTTCATTTCTCTATATGACAAATGGATGAGATATGTCTTCTGGAAAGTGCCTCGAGTCATGCACACGACATAGAGCAAAGTGTTGTTACTTTGGGTTTTTTGCTGCCTGTTGTGAATATTGACATTCCTATCCATTTAATTAACATTCAAAAGGTATGACTAAGAAGCCAGTGGCATATAGGAGAGACCACTGAAGATGCTAGTAGAAAATACAAGCATGAAGATGTCTGTTAAATCCAAACCATCTTAAAGAAAAATGGCCTCATTAAATCAATACAATAAGTAATTAACAGGCCACTTCACATGTACTGTTTTGGGGGAGAGTCTGTCAGAAGCATGCTGAAGCTTTCAGAATGAGAGCTGTGATTACTGAGCTGTTTATTCTAAAAATGCATTACTACTTTGCTTTAGTAGAAATTAAATCAAAAGAAAAATTGCCTAAATTTATACAAAATGCTTTTCTCTTACATGTGAGGAGAAGAGGAAAAGGACTCAGCCTATCTGCCCTGTGAGAGGCACTCACATGTCAGTCCTACGGGAATGCCTCAACATCTCTTTGAATGATGAATGACAATGCTCCCATATCCCGTGCTTCCCTAGCCTCATGTCACATGCCTGTGTTTCTTCACAAGTACACTGAAATTATGACAATGCAACAAATGAGCAATGGACCAGTATCTGAAAAATGGAAAGAAGTGGCCGAAGTAACACTTTTTCTCTTTGGGCCACAAAGTGGCTGGAGAAGCATTTTGTGTGTCTAACACACAGCAGCAGGCAAAGGATTAGTGAAATAGATGCTTCAAAGCAGGAGATATTGCTTATCTTAAATAGATGTTGCTAATGTTAAAGTGAAAACAGAAGCCTGAATCTCCTGTTATGTATTCCTATGGAAGCTGGGAACTCTTTTCATTAGTTTTTGAATTACACTGTTTTTCCCTCAGCTTGAGAGGAAGCAGGCCTCTGTTCCAAGCATGGGAAAGCTGATCAGCTCTGCAAGAGCAGAGTGGTGTTTCCAAAGCTAGGCTATCCCTCCATGAGGAGTCCTGGCATAGGAAAAACTGAAGGTCTGTATTCTAGCACCTGCAAACTGCAATGATGCCTTAAGTTTTAACTTAAATATTTTTCAAATCCTGTACCGCCTAGTGTGTAACTCTGAAGTTTCTTCTTAGAAAAGAAGAAACTGTTAGCTGCTGTTCTCTCATGCTGGTTAGATATAACAAACCATTTCTAGGTTTGCTCTCCAAGGACACCTAGATTGTCCTAGGTCCCACAATGTGTAAACTACAATCTTAAGAAGGGGGGTAAACATGGGGAAATTACATCATTAACTGAAGTTTTAATTGGAGAATTAACCCTGATATACAAATGGACCAAACTTATAAAAGGGTGAAGAACTGGTGACCCAGGGTCCATCTTGGGTGTAGCCTTTGGCCTGCCCAGGGTGTGCCTTTGGCGACCCTTCAAATAAAGACCTACTTTTATTCTCTTATTCTTGTCTAGCCTCTGTGTTTTAGGTGGCCACTTCAGGCATCAGCAAAGACATTATTGCTCAAGTTTCCAATTATTTCATGCCCTTTTTTGTATACAACTTAGTTGTAGACAAAAATACTTCCTATACTTATATAGGAAAAGTGACATGAGCATTATATGGAGCCTGGGAGCTGCAATATTGCTTTTTGAGATGTAAAACATAGGGTAAGTACTAGCCAGTCAAATCAAGCAAACCACTTGCCTTCTCGTGATCCCAGGAAGATTTTGTGCTTGGGCTGGTAGACTTTTCCACAACTTTTGCCATAATTTACCATTTTCCTTTCTGATTAAACAGAAGGGCAAAGCCAAGCTGAACAGAAAGAAAACTTGAGAAAAGCAGAAACAGAAAAATGTTTCTCCAAAACAGGAAGCTTTGTATTTAAACAGCCACTCTTCAAAAGTATTCTTTGCAAAAATCCTTTTAAACTGACTAAGAATTAGTTAAATCTCCATTTCCACCCATATCTGAAGCCATTTCTAATCAAACTGAGACAGAAGATGGGCAGATGGGAAGTCAATGGATATCCACTCCCTCGTGGCAAAGCTAAGCTATTAACTCAGTACTGGTCTGTGTAAGGTGAGCAGATTGTTCTGGTTCATGATTTATTCTTCTGCTGGGATCCTGTTAACATCTCATTATTGTGAGGAAGACAGCTTTAGCTTGGCTTGGACTCCCCAAAGGCAGTCCAGGTTTGAATGAGTGCCCAAAGTCACTTTTGGAAGTTATTTTAACAACAGAGATCATCCTTGATATATAAAACTGAAATCTTTGTTAGTGAGGCTGCAAAAGCAACCCATGGCCATAAAAAACAGAATTAGAGATCAATATCAGAAAAATGCAGGGAACCCCATACAAGCTTTCTACACCACATGTTGTACCAGGGTGCTCCGGCCTCATTTTGTCCTTGCCAATTTTACTCTGGTCACTTCAGCTTTCTCAGGGATGTATGTGATTCTTAGAATAATTACTAACTGGACCCAAGAAAATTAGAATGTGGTAAGAAAGTACAGTTTCTGGCATACCACAGTACAGGAATATTGCCAACACAGCTAGAGGAAACCACGCTATGAGATGAGCTATTTGTTATGTTGCAGAGAGGACTGAAGAGAAATGGCAAAAGTCAAGTCATTCTGAGTTAGCCATTAAGGCAGAAAAATTGCTTTTTGCATTTCCAGAGAAGCTTTTGTCATGCTACAGAGCAGGAGTAAAACATAAAGCCACTCAGAAGGGAGCAATATAAGATGCAGAGAAGACCATGGGCATCAAGGAAAAGCCGATCTCAGGAAGGACTCATGCTAACAGCCATACAAACTCCTGACTTCAATGGTTGAAACTATAAAATATGGACTTTCACATAGAGTAGATCATGTAAACTAGAAGGGTGGTGCCTTCTAGTTGGTGCCTCTTCCTAGTAGAAGGAACCAAATGCCCCAACTCTTGGCCAGCAATTCCCACTTTCAGATATGCTTCAGCCTGCACAGACTGTGGCTATGCTGTGAGTGCAGGAGGAGTTATGGTGGCAGGAGAAGGCTTTCCAGAATTTGCAGAGTTCTTTGCTGCATCGGAAATAGCACAAGTCTCCTTGTCCAATGCTGTTTCATTGTACATATGGAGTCAGACAGCTTTTTGCAATTACTCCTTTCTCTGCTGCAGCAGCCACCCTCACTGACAGGTGCCACAGCCCAAGTAAAAAAAGGTCCCATATATTTAGTTGCAAATTATTTCTAAAACCAGCTGCAAGGTCCCTAGGTGCTGCTGCCTCTGATCCAAATTTTGCAGTAGTTTCAGCTATATTCTATTTGCAAGGCTTATATTTAACTTACGTATAGCTCCTGATTTTTTTATTTTTTAAAGCAAACTGTATACATAGACTATAGAGAGACACAGAGATTTGTGTATGGTGTGCTTAACTATAGATATATACATAGGATATGTATATAATTTCTGAGCTTCTCATTCTAGCAATTGTATCTATTGTATCTTTTAATGTTTTTACGTAGAATAAAGAGGCAGAGATAGAAGGAATAAACACTGACCATTATTGTCTGTAGCCAATAAAGTAGAACATGGTCTGGGGCTCAAAAAATTCATCCTGGTAGACAAAATACAGCTGCAATTCTGAGTGTTATTTTTAACTCATTCTCCCACTCAGGCTGTCTTGTCACCTCTCTCCATCTCCGAGACACACATTAAATTGCAGTCTGATAGTATTATCAGCACCTTTGTCAACAAAATAAATTTGTCTCCCTGGGATGGTGAAATGTGTGTCACAAATGAATGAGATTTCTGGAGTTCAGCAGCAATCTACAGGGAGGTGTTAATTAGAACAGACTGTGTCACAAGGAAGCTCAACAGACACAAACTAATTAGCACCAACAAGTGTAGCAGGGCTGCTCTGCGGAGGCAGCGCTCCATCACTGGCTTCTAAGAAGTTAGCACTCCTTCCTCTTCCCTGGCTCTAGTCTGAAAATGGCATTAAAACATATGGTACCAGAGCAAGAGTCCCACAAGGATAGCACAGGAAGATCTGCTTTTGCTCCATCCCACGGTTACCTTCACCAACTCATTCTCACCACAGCATTTGACTCAGTCTATCCACAAGTCAAAGATCTCCAAGATTTCATCCAGGTAAAGCGAGTGGGTCCTCAGAAAAGTGTGCATCCCTCCTGAGTCTCAGCTGGTCTGATGGTCTATAAATGCTACCAGTTTCCTGGGCGAAGCTAAGAACAAAGTGCAGAACAGCAAGGCATTCTAGAAGTCCAGCAGGAATCTGGAGGAAAAAGGACTAGAAAGAGCCCTTCAGCAGGTCAGCTTACAAGCTTGCAGCTTAAATATTGCTGATGAACTGACATTAGTCAAGAAAAAAAAATCTTAAATGACACATCAGATGTGCTTCAGATGAGTCCTCATTTTTTCTCAGATGCAACCTTAGCAGATGGACTTGAGCACATATAATTCTGTAAGTAGATAAGAGGATGGAGATGCTAAAAAAAAAGGATCAGAAATAGAAAGTAGTAGGAAGCACCATATACAATGCTTGTGTCTCACTTTCTTGTGCTTGTTAATTTCCTCATTTTTAAGGAAAAATATTTCAGACTGAATACAGGTGGTACATAATACTAGTGACCAATGGATCATCATCTAGCTGGGTTTCCTTAGGTTTATAGCTATAAAATTGAAAGTAAATCTGCCCGCAGAAGAACCCATACCCACAAACACCTAAGACTTCAAGAACATTATTTGCTAAACTTTCCTTTGTAACACAGCCATTTAAAACACTTTGTGTCCACCAGTTCATATTTCCCTCTGCCAGCTTCTTCTTGATTCAAGCACAAAATTCCTTTAATAAACACAACAATTCTGGAACTCTTGGGGATCTTGTTCTCTCACCGCTTTTGAAAAAGAACTTACCTCATCTGAGGATGAGAAGCTTTCTTTCCCACTCCAGTCTAAATGTCCTTGACAGGCATAAAAGAATGTAGTGTAAAAACTGGTTCCCAAATAACTAAAAGTCAAAGCACAGGGCCAGACAAAGCTAATGGGACCTATGGATGCATGACACATGCTAAGAACAAACCACTTCAGCCTGCTTTTAGATGTGTTTGGGCATTTTAACAACAAAAGGAATTTTTTGGCACAAATTGGATTAGAAGGTTTTACAACATTAATGCTGTGACCAGTCCTATTGGCCCATACAAGTTTCTAAGAGCTTCTCCTCTCATAACTGAATTTCAGATATCAAAGAAAGCCAGAATAGAACAGCAGGGAAAAAAAAGTATTCATTCCCACATTTTGGCTCTGCAGGCAGAAAGCAAAAAAGAAGAGAGAGAAGAGAGAGTAAGAGAGAAAGTCAAGGGTGTTAGATTCAGCGCTTTGGAAAACTATTCTTTCTGAACCTAACACTTAGCAATAGGATTGTCTTTCTCCTGCTGTCCTTAGGGGAGACAAGATCTTACAGTCTGATGGCTGAGGGCATCATCCTTACAGATGACTGGGTCATGAAGGAGCTAACAGGCCAAATGCTTTTATTACTGCATTTAGATTGTGCAACAATATGTGATCACAGCAATTTAGGAAGAATGAATATACATGTACACCCTCTCTAAGACCTGTTTTCTTTCCTCTTACACTAGTAGAGGACTAGGGCCAATATTATCCATTCACAGGAACACCATGTCACCTGCTGCTACAGAGAGGAGCTGATCAGCTATCCATTGTGTATTAAAGCAGATGGTGTGTAAATACCAGAAGCCTTATGATACCAAGCTTTTCAGAGATCCCATTTCTTTTTCATAGTAGGTTTAAATTAAACTGCAAATGCTGTAAAACACATTGGGACAATTCTTTCTTCTCACAATTCATTGCAATAAGAATGAACTCAAGTCAAGTCAACAAAACCAGAAGTCTAAAGCAAGTATCAGAAGAGAATCAGTGCTCTCCAAAGCCTTGTATGTTACAGAAGGAATTGAGATTACTTGTATCAAGTGACGGTAACTGCATCAAGCACACAAGATTTGTGTAGACTGGAATTCTTGCAGTGGGCACACATGAAAAACACCTTTTCCTCTGCTCTCCACTGTTTCCACCAGAAAACAGAGTGATGGAACTGCACTAAGCAGGCATTGATTGCTAAGTACTTGGACAACCTGGAAAGGGATTATGGCACATAAATCAAAGCAGACATGCAATTTAACATGCTTTGCATAACTAAGAAACTGAACACGTACAGCATAGCTCAGCACAGCTCAGACCACTTCAAGCTCAGACCACCTTTTAGGCCAGCTGAAGCCTTGTGGGCAGCAGTGTGAAAGACGTTACATTAAGACACCTTTGCTTAAGATAATTTTATTTGTTATTTAGGCATTTACATGAACTATGACAATGCAGATTAATTTCACCTCTTGCTGCTAATTCCTCACCATCCATCACGGCAAGGACAGAAATCTGGCTGTGTAGATTCACTCACCCTACTATTTCTCACCCTTATAGGAGAGAAAGGCTTGCAACAGACCTGAGATACAGAGTAAAACACAAAGCCCGCGGACAAGTGAAGAACCAGTTGAGTTCTTAGAAATCAACCCCCTTCTCTGAGACTATTCACCAGACTGCTGGCTGTGACAGACAGAATTCTAAAAACATGGCTTTCTTTTCATTATTAGGCTGTGTGTCTTTCTTACTTCACTTTCTCACAGGAGAAATGGATAAAGGAAACACTGTTACATTTGTTTGTAGTTCATTTTAATTCTGAACTCAGAGGAGAGCACAAGTGAGATGCAGTTGTGCAATCCATTTCATTGCTTTTGACTTTTCTCTGTGAAGTCTCTTCACAGAGACACTCGAGCTTCAGTTGCAAGCACCACTTCAAGAATCACATCGCTGGTCTTATTTGAATGGAGAGGAAAAAAACCAAAATATTTGTTTCTTCTACCTCTCCTCCAAACCCACAAACCATTATAAAAATAATTTTCCTTCCCTTTTGAGCAATAAAAAGAGTAATCCTGTGCATCATTAATTGCTTATAGACAGCAGGTGCAAATTTGCTAAATACCTGATCAAATGTTCTGTGTAGCAAGACGGAATCCAAATTCCTAACACATCAGGGCCCAGCTAGTGGGACATTGGTAGAACTAGTCTGGAATTTCTAGGTTTAAAGCATGTACTGAATTGCTCTTTTTGTTTTGAAAAGAGCAGACTACCTCCTGTGTAAGCCACTGACTGCTTTGTCTGAAAGCAGTTCATAGAAGGCCTGTCTGACTTGACACAACATGCTTTGAGCTCTCATCGTTGCACAAACTGATTATGAAATTAAATGTGATGATGAAATACACTAATTATCAAACTCCTAGATCAGAATGGTGTCTTTTTTATCCAATATTACTCATCTGAACAAGAAAAAATGGCTTAAAGTTTCTTTTGAAATTACTATGTAGCCCTGCTGTTATGGTTCCCTGCAGCCTTATAGGTAACTGGGAGACCTGATGTAACACACAGCTGCTCTGGGTTGCTCCTCTCTTCATCCACACTGGGAAGAAGAACAGAATAAAGGTAAGCTTTTCCTCACTATTTCAATCAGGCTGGGAAGGTCCTCTCAGACTATTTTGTTTTACTGATTTTTTTATGGTGTAGAAACTTCTGGGGGCCTTGGTGCATTGTATGTGATTATATAGGAAGAGCTGAGTTCATGCCTCTGTACTGGAAACCTGGTGGCCCACATGGCAAACCCATTCATGACCCAAAACCTATGACCCTGGGGTTTCTACTCAGATGTAGTATGGTAAAGGTAACAAACAGCTGTTCTGGCTTTCCTTGGCACTCCAGGCTGTGTACCATTCCAAAGTGTGGAAGATACTTCAGGATCCATGACATACTTGCCTTTCCTATATACCTTTCCACAAAATATCATATCATATCATATCATATCATATCATATCATATCATATCATGTACTGCATAGAGATGTATAGTACTCTTCCAGGACATCCTCTGAGAGATGGGCAGGACAGTGTCTACCAATGTACCCCTACTCACAAATTACAGCTTGCACATAAGAGGAAATCCAGCTCAGCTCATATAGCAGAACTGTAAAGCTATGACAAAATACTTACCAAGTTATTAATGACCTATAATATGGTAGTAGGCAAGGGGTCAAGTCCCAGACAAGGCATATTTCATGCAAGTCCTATAAAGTCTGATCCAAAATCGCAGAGACCTTCACACACATAACCCAGTATATGCTCCCAAATGCCTGGAGACAGTCACTTGCTGCTACAAATTCTACTGTGCAACCTGCACTTTAAATGCAAAGCCCCCTGGTGCTAGCAGTAATGATTTGGATTAGCACTTTATTTCCCACTGCTAGGGAAATAAAAATCTCTTAGTACCACTATCAGAGATTTCTGCAGCAACTCAGTGAATAATGGTAAAAGCAGCTGCAAAATAGCAAGTGAACAAAGACTAGAGAGATATAATGGTGACTCAACAACCTTCCAATTCAGATATTAAAGTGTCTGCAGTTCCTTTTATGCTGCAGGTGAATAAAAGGTGATTGAGCAGAATTAACCTCTCCCTAGAGCATTAAGAAAAGTTAAAGTTCCAGTGCAGGCTTGCTGGGCTCTTTCAAATTTGAGTTTCTTACAACTTTTACTGCTGTAACACCAGTGAACTGAATGTCCAATGAACTGAATTTTGGCAGAGCTGAGTTTTGGAGGACCAAGTTAAAAGAATTATGTGAATTAAAAGTGCATCTATTGAGATGATAGGCTTCCAGCTGAAATACATAAGCCCTCAGGAAATACTGATATTGAACTGCAAACTCTCTTGTTCTCTTCCCAAGCACCTATAGAGTGCTGGGCACAAGAAGTACTTACCCTGCCTATAGAAATGTGATTGACTGCATGAAAATCTGTTTAAATTCCACACTAAGACAAGCATGTGCACAGCCATTTTAGGGGTTTAACACTAATTTAAACATCAATTTAGGAGCCCCATGTGAAGAACAGGCTCCACAGCTCTGGCTTGGAAACCTGAAGTCCTGACTCATACCTATGTATCCAGCTCTTGGGTTGCTTTCTGATCTAAACAGAGTAATTTTCCTCACCTTGCAACAAATACTGAAACTATAAACAGCAAGGGTTTCATTAAGCTTTTGTTGAGGGGAAGACAAAGGAAAACAAATTGATAAGTAAAATGATTAATGTGGAAAAGTCAAAGCTGTCTGGGAAAAAACACAGAAACCACATCACAGGTTTTTAAAGTTTTCAAGGAAAATACAAACTGTGCATTTCCAAAATGTTTGGATAGGCTTCTCCTCTCCTTCCAACAACCACAGTTTCTCTTAAATGTCTTTGTGGTTTTGATTCAGACCAAAACTGTAGAACCAGAGGTGTCACAGGAGATTTACTTCAGGTGCATGAGCTATAAAGTTCAACCTTAAGTGAATTTTGGATGGAAGTTTATCCAACTCAAATATTACCTACCCAATACTTAGAACCAAAGTGAGCAGGCAATAAAAAAAGTATGAAAGCATAACATCTCCCCATCAGGAAACAGGAAGAAAAACATATTCTAGGACGGATGCAGAAACCTACCTTAACATAACTGAGGACAACACTGGGACATGGGAGGTTTTTGTTTGTATATGGTATAGCTCTCAGGACAAGCTTACTAATGGAAGGTGATCATTAGGTGACATGTGTATTTTTGAAGAATAAAAAGAAACCCAGTTAGTTGGAGCTGTTAATCTTGCTGCCCTCTGAAAAATTCTTTCACTCTGGGAAATCACCAACTGGATGAAGTTTAACAAGGGCAAGTGCTGAATTCTGCACCTGGGATGGGACAACCATGGATGTATGGACAGACTGGGGAGCAAGACACTGAAGAGCAGCACCACTCAAAGGGATGTGGTGGTCCTGGTTAATGGCAAGTTGAATATGAGTCAACAATGCCTTGGCAGCCAGGAGGCCATATATACACTGGACTATAGGGGAGCATTGAATAGCTGGGTGTTTCTATTTGTCAACTGAGTTATAAAGAGGATAAAGCACTCCTTCACAGCAGCACTCAAGAATTTTATGTACAAGACACCAGAAATTGTGTATTAAGTGACTGAAGACATTTGGCTTTTCACCCTTCATAACTACTGACAATATGTGGGCATCTAAGTCTGATTGCACAACTTCTTGCATTATTACTCATGTCATGGCTTATCAACCAGGATACTTAGTGGCATTTATGAACATATTTAATGCTGATAGAAGCAAGAGTAGAGTAAGCCATATGTTCTTTTATTTCAGGTTTGAGCAAGGCTAGCTCATGGAAGGCAGGTGTTGGGCTGTCCTTAGGTGTCTGCTCATCAGATCTGCCACAGGGACATGGAATCCAGTCAGCACCACAGAGAAGCAGGAGCCACTGCTTCCTGCAGGTTCTCAAGACGGAAAGCATTCTGGTCCTCCTGCCAGGCAGTTTATCAATACTGCTGCTGCTCAATATACATTTTTGCCTGTCCAGGTTACCTGCAGGTCTTAGGAAGAAAAATCTCTTTTCATAAAGCCTACACTGTTTGTCCTCAAAGGACTGCCTGGCTGCAGATAAAGTGTAGCTGAAACACATAACTGGACTTCGGCTGTACTCTTGGACTTGGCCTCAGAACTGAGTCCACACAGGACTGTGCCTTCAAGGGGAGAGTTTCACCCTGAAACTCATTCTCCCCTTCCTTGAGTGAGTCATCCTCTGGAACAAGGATGAGGACCCTCAAGGAATGCAGCACTCACAGTTCCTGGGATACAGCACAGATCTGCTAACAGACCCAGAAGAATGCAAACCCCTGCTACCTGACAGAATCCATAATATACCAGTGCTTCAGGGTACTTCTGAGTCTCTGTTCCTACTCAGAACATCACCAAATGTAGAGTCCTAGAGAATATTCTGGGAAGCAAAGAAGAAAAGATTCTGGAAAAAAAATACCATCTAGGAATTAATGTATGACTTGAGACTGGAGGATACAGAGGTGAGATAAGCTAAAGCTGCAGAGGCTTAACTAAACTGACATGGTCAATTACCAGATAATGGCCACTTCCAAATTTCTTATCTCAATTACTAGCAATTTGGCTACAAATAGTAAGAAGAAACTTCATTAAAGTAATTTGATTTTACCCGGGATGGTTTCAAAAACTAATATTAAAAAATGGGCTCATGGTAAAAAGTAGTTTTAAACAGTTGCAGCAGCAGGGTGGAGGACTATTTTCCAAAAAAACCTGCACCATTCCTTCACTGCTTCAAGCCTTCCTACCTTACAAAAACCTGTTGAAAAATCCATTTTGTTCATTTGTTGCTGGAAAAAATATGTGAGTGGGCAGAGGTAGGGCCTGTACCTTAGCCAGCAGAAATCAGTGAGATTCCTGTGGCCTGTAAATACCAGGGTTTGTGATCAGACAGACAATCTCAGATAAGACCAAACAGTAGAGCTAGGAGAAGCAGAGAAGCTTTTGGGCCCACAAGTCATAACTAAGTGCTGACTGACTGTTTGAAAGCATCTTTGACTTTTCCAGGTCTATCTGCTGGTTTAATGCAAGACATTATCTCTACAAACTTTGGATTAATGATGTCCTTAGATTGTCACAACTTTGACAACACACTGAGCAAAAATAATGAACAAAAAAAACCATGTTCAAAAACTGCATAGCAGTTACAGATTCAGCATGCTCCTAAATGTAAAGCTTGTTAAACTGATTTTCCTCCTTGTCAGAGTGTATTCTATGCTGGGTCACAAAGGTCCAGGGACATGAAGTTTAATATCATGACTGACTTTCTGGTTTCATCAGAGTGACTGATATGGATAAACAAACAGTTTTCTCTTATCATTTATTTCCCCACTCCCCATGTAAAGCAAAATATGCAAGACTAGGAAACATACTTTAAATTTATTGCCTTTATCTCCAAACAAAGGACTTTGAGAAATATGTTTCTGTCCTCATATTTGTGGAAATGAAAGCACGGGGTCAATGCCAAGCTAAAACTGTTTTTCACTAGATTGACAGAGGGGAATTTGTCCTGCCAGAGGCAAATTAGGAGTCATTCTGCTTACAGGATCAAACCAATCCTGAATACAGTGAAGTGACTGACCATCTTTTTCTATCTAGCCTGTGTCTCCAGACCTCAGCAGATAATTGGCATCACATAAATAAATAGGAAGTTTTTAAAAGGTGTATTGAGTTGACAGAATGAGTCTTAAACCAGAGAACAAAAAGAATGCATTCATTATGCTGGCAGCCTGGTTTGATACCTCTCATGCAGAAGATGCTGCTAATCCTGATGAATATTCATTCTAAACAGGAGCCTGAAATGAAATGCATAAATTCACACCTCTCAAATAGGACATCTTTTGAAAGACATCAAATTACAATATTCTCCACACATTTTTCCACTTTGGTTTGTCCCTTGTATTTCAATTAATTAAATATTACCCGCACATTCCTGTATGTACATAGCAAAGAAAATCACTGTGTTCTCAAAGTTCAGACCTTGATACTAAGACTACACATATACCACTGGCACATGAACAAGAAGTATTTTTCTCCCCTTAACACACACTGTTCATACAGTAAAACATTTCCTTGAGATACAGAAATTAATTGCATTTGATGGCAACACAAACATCCTAGGGAAATACAAGCACATATTTAGCATTTTATAATGAGTAGCCAGGACCATCCCCAAAGGTTTAGGGACAATGCAGGCTCCACGCCCTGATGTAGCCCCAGAAATAAAGCAAAAATCCCACAGGTCTTCACTGTTACCTAGGAAGCTGGAAGAGACAGGCAGGGGGTAAACTACAAAATATTCTTCTTAGTGGAAAGGAGAATCTACCAGAGAAAGAAGATTACCAATACTCTTTCTACAACTAAGTTCCTGTATTGACTCCAATATTCCCAAATTGCTCAGCACAAAACATGATGAGCACTCCGAAAACTTCTTCCCTTTATCCCAGTCCCTAAAGGGATGTTTCCACCTAGTGACTACATACCGTGTTCACCTTTCCTCACGCAGGCATTTCATCATGTCCTACAAATGCACAGTCTCAGATTCTCCTCTGGAAGACGAGCAAGAGCTTGCAGAGGCAACAGAATGACTTCTGGGCCCTGTGACCTCAGACTTCTCTGTCAAAAGGCGCTCATGTAAGATGTGAGGTGAGATGTGACAATGAACTGAAACTTAGAGAGGCTACTGTCCACATTACCCACAGGTAAGTAGTGGGACCAGGTTTGTAAGTAGCTGCTCTATTTCACTGGTCAGAACTGGGCAACTGTCAGGGAGAAAATAGCATGACTACAGCAATTCCAGTGCAACAGTGCCAAAATGGACATCTTACTTCTCTCATTAAGTCATCTCAGAACCCAGGAATTCAGCCCCACAAGGTTTTTTCTGTCAAGTCTGTTAGCACAATCCTCTTATCCAAAACTTACTCTAAACTCAACACAAAACTGCTGCTACCAGGCCCTGTTACAATATATTCCATGTGGACACCTAAGGAAGCATGCACCACCATTTTCACTCAGTGCAGTTGGAGTTACTTTCCTGGGTCACCGCACAAAGAGCACAGTGCAGTAGCCTTACAGTTTTGTGAACTTTGCAAAGATACTTGAACTCAGGGAAAAATTTGCAGACAAAAGGAGTGTGACCTTTCTTCAGAGTGGCTTCCAGTGCTCCTCAGGGCAGAGACTGTCTTTGTGCCTTGTACATACAGAGAACATAGACTGAGCAAAATAGAAGCTTTGATCTAATTTCCTCCTTCACCTATATGCACTTGAGCTGTGCAGAGTACATGAGGTAAAATCTCATCTGTTCAGTCAGGGTCTATTCAGAAGGACAAAGGAGTAACAAAATTGGGACTCAGTGTTCTGGACAAAAGGACATAACCTCCCAACAGGGTCCCCTTCTCTCTTTAAGAACTGAGTCAAAAATGAAAGGAGTATCTTTGTGTGAGCTTCTAAGGAGCTACTGAGAGGGCTGAGCACTTTGGAAATGTAAAAAGAGGATGACGATGTTTAAATATTAGAATTGCTTCAATTAAGATAATCAGGAGATACTTTTTCAAGTTTCCATTGGTATTTTTGGGAGGGGGGAGGAGAGAAGAAAAAAATCCCTATACCAACTTGTGTAATTGCCTTAATTGTATCATTAGATTTTTTTCTCCTTGCCTATTCCATCCACTCCTTACAGTATGGCCTCTATGACAAACATGAAGGGATTTAGTAACTTTCATTCCTCTCTAACCTCATTAATCTCATAGTAGGTCTACCATGGTCAAAACTACCTGCAATCTCAATAATGATCTTTTCTGCATATGTTTCATATGTAAGTCAAAATCAAAATTAACCTCAAGAATAAATTCTGAAAAAAAACACAGAACAAAAGTACCCCAAAAGGATCTCGTATTGTCACCCTCGGAGATCAGTGGCAATGCTTTGCCTACCAACCTACTTCACAGAACTCCTTTGCTTGGGCAAACACATCATCTAACAGGAGTAACAGTAGCTGACCTTTGTATTGATCAGGTGGAGAAGGAATGAAGCAAGCTGCCAGTAGAGTTCAAATGCACAGCTGCCAGCAAGTTCTACAGGACATGTGTCTGCAGGGAAGTGCAGCCTCCTCATCCTGTACTCCTGCTTCCTTTGAAATGCCATGGGGAGTTGGGTCAGGCAGCTAATGCAGAGGAAAACTTGGGTAATTTTACCTGGATTTCCCAGCAAGAACATGGCAAAAGAGAGAGAGAGAGAGTTGGGCTGCCAGTTCTGGCAGCAGAGCAGGCTGAGATCCTGGCTGGCAGCAACCATGGGTTCCTCTCCAGAGGTTATAGGGCATGGCACACTTTCTCGGGCACAGGTTGCCCTGCCTCAAATCCCAAAAGTGGCTAACAAGCTTCCAGGACACTTTAGCTCCTAAGAAGACAGTTGCCAAGATGTGTTTGCCCATTTCTTTTAATGAAAAGCAATGCTCTCCTCCTAGTCACATTGCTGAAAAAGGCTGGACATTTTTTTTCTGGATGACAACATAATAATAAATAACATGGTGAGGTAGATAGCTCAGACCGAAAAATTCAGCCAAAATGCTTTTTATTTGGTAATAATACAATCCATTTAGAACTGCTTAGGACAGAGTGTTGAGGTGACCTTATTAGGCGTACTACTAAAATTTCTTACTGCAATTGCCACAGAGACAGAAAAATAAAATCCTTTATAGGTCATGCTAGATGCTATCCACAGGCAGCATCTTTGAACTGGCACAGGTTAACCCTGATTGATGGGCAAGGCTGGTACCAGCATGTAACTTTCTCTGCTACAGGTTTGCTTCTAATTAACATGGTTAGATACTGGTGGAAGCCTGTGTGGAAAGTTCTCTTCACAACTGCTCACAAGGCATCTTCCAGTAAGAGCTTACCAGGGCAGTGGAATTGAAAGCAGAGATCTAATAATAAAAATCAAGAGAGAAGCATCACTTCAGATACTTATCTGAATGGCTGCTGTTTTGAAAAGGAGAAAGGTGGGAAAAGAGAAAGGGAACATCCTCTTCCTGCCAGGGTATGTCCTGCCTGGTCTGCACAGCAACAAGAAGTCACTGTAGACTTACCCCATCCAGATTTTAAAGTTTATAAACTTGGAATAGGAATTTATCTATTTGTTCTCAGTCAGTTTATCTGGCTGCTTTCCAAAACTCTGGCCTGCTCCAGAGGTGATGCATTTTGTTGCTGTTGTTTCGAGAAGTTTAATTAGGTAACTGGAACCAAGTGCCAAAAATACCCTCTGCACAGAGCTCTTCCCAAAATAAAACCTGATTACTCTAAGTAAGGGCCATGCCTTGAGAGAATTTGCAATCCTTACACTATTTTCAGTCCAGCTTTTCTCTTCATTCATTCGGCAGAATGAAAAAAATAAAACTAGAGACAGAGTCAGGTGGAGGTATTTCTCAGTGGCACTCACTGGGTATCAGCCCATCAGTTAATTGTTTTTGGAGCTGCAGATGCTCATGTAGCACATAACTGAAAATTTCCTCTGCACACAGGGATAGCTGAATAACTATGCATTTCCAATCTGAATTTAAATTTAATGTCTCTCTTGCAGGAGGCACTGTATGCAGCTTCCTGAGAAATCAAGGAATTGGAAGAAATGTGACAGCACCATGTCTTACACTTTAGAGCTACCTACTTCCAACACCACTGCAAAACTACTGTAACCTTCAACAACTTTTGACTGCCACATTACTCACCAACTGTTGCATGGTTAAATTCAGCCTTGGAAAATTAGAGAGTACTCACACCTGCAACAAAGTGCACAGAAAGAAGGCAGGCAGTCTTCCCACTTATGCTGCCTAAATTGGACTTTCCAGAATGAGAGATAAATGAAATCTTTGTTAGGAAAAGTCTGGCACTGATGCCTTCCTGGAAAGGATCCATCTTTTCTACATCATGGAGGAAAGCCCTCAAGCTAGTGAAGCACCTTTTTTCTACTTCTTGAAGTACCTTCCAAGTTTTATTGCTTTATAAGGATAAAAAAAAAATAGGCAACTTGCTTTCTCTTGCTTGTGTTCCTCAGGACACAGTGGCAGCTTGTCAAGTAATAACTGAATGGAAAAATAAAATAAAATAAATATTTGAAAGAGATGGGTGTGTCCTGCTGAAGCAGTTCTGTGCCCCACCACTGGAGCAGATGCCAGCAGCATCTGAGATTCCCCTTCTCCACCAGATCCACACCTGGCATTGTTCATCAACCCTTGGGCAAAATTGTCTGCTGTGAAGAAGTACTCCCCCTTGCAGCTAAGAGTCCCCTTCCTGCTCTCTGGATAACAACAGAGATATTTTAATCCACACTTAATACTAAATGCCACATCCACCCTGGTCTACGGTCTCCACATGTACCAAATAAAATTGTCAAAGGGGTCTTAGCCCCTCTGTGGGCAAGGGAATTAATGAGGGGAGAAAGACCTCAGCCTTTGTCCAAAAGCCCTAAAAACACAGTAAAGCCTTAATGAAAACATAGCAGCACCAGCAAGCGATCAGGACATCAAGTTGTGCTTTGCTCTCAAACCACCCATGCAGAGCACTTGTTGGGTGCTCAAAGAAGAAAATGTAGATGAACAGTTGACTTACCTTGTTTTAGTTGTTTGTTTTGGGTATTTTAAAACATAGCTCTAGGCTTTTAAAAAAATGTGGCTGTTCAAAGGGAGGCTTATACTCAATTTCATGGATCTCTAAGATGCAACTATGTAAGACTTCAACCACTGTACTTTAGAAAAGGAAATCTTTCACTTGAGAACAACAGGTCACATAATACAAGGAGTGAGACACAGAGCAGCTGCACTAAGCAACTGCAGGACTGAGGAGGACTCATCCACAGGCCCTCCCCACAGCAGCAGTGCTGTGACAGGACCAGCGCCGAGCTGCCGAGCAGGACCAGGCACCTGGTGTGGTGATTTGTCCAGGGTCAGATCAAGTTTACAGCTGACAAGACACTGCGTTCATGTCTCCTGGCTCTCACACCTCTGTTGATTTGCACCTTGTGCAGTCCTTGAGAGAGGGCAGAGGCAGCCCGCCTGCTCTTACAGGCAGCTGACAGGATAGGACAAACACACTTCTCTGTTCCTGGTCCAGACACTCATGAGCGTAAAAAGCAGGCAATTTAAATCTCATTTTCCCCTCTCAGCAATTTCAGGAACAGTCTTTTGCATATATCCAAGTTCAACTGTTTAACATACAGTTTAGTTCCCTCAGAAACATGTGTCTAACATTAGCTTAGCATCTCCTTAGCACAATGTGCCTTTTGCCTTTTGATGGCAGTTTGCTTGGAGTGGCCAGGTGGATTGGCCAGTATAAAGCAGGGATAATCATCAACAGTCCTTTTTCCACACAGCTGATGAGTTCTTAATTTTCTACTTATTCAGCTGACACTTTGTGTCTTGTTAGAGCATATCTATTTGTTTAACATCCCAAACCAGGTTCTAATTTCTCTGTTGTGAAATAATAAACCTCAATAAGGAAATGATAAAGAAACACATGGTCTAAGAGCAACTCTGCCCAGCAGGCCTGCAGTATGGTGCTGCCCAGTCATAATTAACACTCAAAACATTGACATGCACATGCCAAACCCATGCAGTGTGGGATTAGCTGTACCTAATCCCTGCTGCTCCCTGCTCTGCTGTACAGCAGCTGCAACAAAAGCACGGGCTCCTGGTCTGCTAGTGAGAAACTCTCCAGTATCTTTCCCACAGTCCCTATACTTCTGTGCCCTCAGCATCTTCTTACAGCTATTTTCCTATCTCCTGCTTCTCTGGACCTGCTTTTAGTGTATTTAGTCTTTTATGGCACTTAACCTTGTCCCCCAGGTTCTAGTCTATTTTCCTGTAACTTACCCTTAGGTTCACTAAAAGTGAGATGCTTTCCCTGCTCGAGCTTCTCAAATAGCCAGAACCGTGATGACTTCTCTTACCATTGATGGTTGAACTAAGATCCATTTATGGTTCCTAAGGTAAGGTAACCCTCCCAGTGCTTCCTCTTCCTGCAACTCATCAGCCCCTCCACCTCCTTTTGGCTGTCCCACTCAGGCAAGGAAAAATCTTACAGCAGTCTGTGCAATTCCACCAAAAACTGGCAAATGTTGTCTTTCTGCTTTGTGATTTCATAAACGGCACTATCATATAGTGCTTCTATGTGCCTGACATACTAATAGCACAGCTAATTATTCTAGATCACTTCAGCCAGATCCCACCAACCCTCCCACCACTTTACTTAATGAATTAATCTGAAATTCATGTTTGAGCTTCTGGTATGAAGCACTTTTGCAAGTGGGAACACTGAACAAGCCACTTATTAATAAGGAATAAGTACTTGCAATAGTTATTCTCAATGAAAAATGGAAGGTAGTGGTAGGAATACTCAAGAGCTAATAATAGTGGGTTTAAATTACAGCAAGGAATATTTTTAAAAATATATTAGGAAAGGCTTTTTAATGCTCAAGGTAGTAACAGACTTGGACTGACTTCTCAAAGAGTCTATGGAGTACCACTGCTGGTGGTTTAGCATTACAAGGTTAGAAAAATATCTGTTTCACAAATGATCCTGCCCTGAGGGAAGGGCAGACTTCAATGTTTCCTGGAACATCTTTCCGTCTGAATTTTTTTTGTGGGTTTCTGTGTTCTGCTCTGGCAGCAACAGTGGGATGGATGTGGCAGTGGCTACAACCTGCTGCAGACAGCCACCTGCGAGTCCCACTGCCTCAGCTCCTGCTCTCACCAGAGCCACTCCTGCTATCACAGAGGTGTGTCTCCTGTAAAAGCCCGAGCCACGGTCAAGAGCTATTCTGCCATAGCACTACAAAGTATGCAACACAACAGCTTAGCAAAGAGGTGGTGGTGGCTTAAAACCAACTCCTGAGTGAGGTTTGAGCAAGGCAAGGCAAGGCAAGACCTGCCAGCCATTCCCTCAGACAAGTCTATCTGCCGAGACAGTAAAAGCCCTGGAATGTAGGCTAAGCAACATTGACACAAAAAATGTACAAAAAAGCCACACGTTTGCAGGCTGTTTATGGTGCGGGCTGGCAGTGGGGATCCTGGCTAGTCTCCACTGGCTGTTCTTAATCCCAGCAATACAGGTATGCACTGGAGCTAAATTTCACCAGTGATGTTTCAGCCCCTCTGTGTGAGCTGTCTCTTTCCTGTGCTTTAACCACATCTGAAACAACTACACACCTTTTCCATCACGCGTATCCTAAAGTAGCCACAGGATTGTCCAAGAACAACAGGACAATTTTAGTGGGGATTTTTTTTTGGCCTTTTTATTTGTTTGTTTGTTTGTTTTGAGTTTTGGCTGTTTGGGTTTTTTTAAAATAGCAATCTTATCAACTGCTAAGAGCTGGAGAGAAACAAGTGCACTCCACACAATTACAGAGGAAGTGGGTGCTTGGAAGTGACACAAGGAGCTGGGGGCCTTCATGCAGGCAGGCACTATTTTGAAAGCCTGATGTGGAATGTTTGTTCTGCGCAGAGAAAATCCATTCCCCCATACTGTGCCATGCCCACTCACTTTAAATTAAAAGACTTCCAACATTATCCATCTACTCTCTCTAGTCCCTTCTGTAGGATGGGGTACATAACTTCTTCATGGGAAGCACATTAGATTCCAGACACTCCATGAAACAATTTTTATCTTCCTGTAGGAATTTACCTCCCAGTTGCTTTCTACCAGGACTGTCTCCAACACACTAATGAATAATATTTTAATCTGCACATTAGAAGCATGATTCACCACAGCTTTTTCTCACCACTCAGCTAACACAAACGACAAAGCATTGGTGTTGATCCCAGTAAAAGGGCATTTTTAAACGGTGTTAGGCAAAAGGAGAAAAGAATTGAGCTCAGTTTCTATTACATTCCTATATCTCCTGAGACAAGGATTGTTTCTGTGCCACCTTTTGCACAACTAAAAGACCACTGAGTAAATCAGCCTTCTGCAGTCAGAGGGTAGGACAGCTACCATGTGTATGTTAAGCATAAAAATAACATGTGTTTAAGATCCTAAGGCACTCACACCACAATCTTCAACTCCTGCTGCTGCAGAGAGCCTGTGGAAGTGCACCAGGGAGAGGAACTGCAGGGACAATGCACCACTGACTTGACACAGCCTGGGCCCCGGCATTACCACCTCAGCTCTTCCCAAGTTTGACTGCTGATGAAAGACAGACATATTGTCCCTGTCATTTGCTCCTCTGTCACACCCTCCGGAACAGTGCAGCCCCTGCTCCCCAGAGGGGACAAGCTGCCATGGCATCACTGACCTCTGCTTCTGAGAGCTACTGACCTGACCTACTTTCCCCTGCAGGATAGACTAAAGCACCCTCAACGCAGATGCAGCTAAACATGATTTCAGAAAAAAATCCAGTTATCTCCTCCTCAGTACAAACACAGCCTTGTGGATACTATTAGCACTATTTTTTTTCTATAGGAAATACACTACTGATCAATGCAGTATGTGCTATTTTGTAAGAAAATGAGTAATTGGATGAATTACATACAAAGGTCCTTCTGCTAACCCTATCCCTCACCCATTCCTTCTCCTCTGAATAAGTTCTGCCTGCCAACTAAGGATTGAGCCAGTGAAAGATCTCATAGCCAGAATAAGATTAATATTTAGATATTTATCTTCAAGTAAGGCCTTCTCAATTCATTAAAAAAATATTCAGGGTTAAGTCTCCTTCTCTCCTTAATTCAAGTCAGATCTTTCAGCCCAAACTGGGCATGGGGATGTACCAGGAGAAGGAAAAAACTGTCAAATCCAACACTCAGATACTTTATCACTATTATCTAGTGATAGTGTAAAGCTTTATATGCAGGCACTGAGGGTCCTAAATTAAATGTCAAATACTATCTGGCACCAGGAATATGAAGTATAGTCACCTACAGGGAAAAGGAGCCTGACAGCTTTGGTCTGCTTGTCAAAACAGCAGTCATCTCATTCAGCTCTTCAGGCAAAAGAACCACAATTTTCAAAACCAGAAGTTACCAGAATTAACTCACTGATTGCTACCAAAAAGAGGTGTTGATGATGGTAGGGAGAAAGAACAAACTTTTAAGCCTACTCAAATGTTGAAAAGATTAATTTCTCCACTGATAACACTGAAAATATAGAGGTATCTTCGAATTTGTTTTTTAGGTTTTTTTTTAAAACTTGAGGTTGAAGCAAGGTAATTAAATCTTCTCCCCTTTTGGCTTGCCTGTGTCCTTCGCAGCAGTTAAACAAAAGAAATGCCCCAAGCTTACTTCCACCTCAGCCAACCCAGCTGCCTTTTTGAACAGACTCCAGAAATCTTGCCAGCTGAAGTTTATGAAGTCTAGTTAATTGCTTCTGCGTATTGATTTCATGTTTGTATGAGGAAATGTATAATTGGAGACACCCCTAGCTGGTTAGTCCTACAATGGCTGGCACCACAGCACAGCCACACTGCGAACCTTGCTCAGGGGAGGAAGAAGTGGAGTGCTCTAACATAGCAATTACTCCTGTGTCCAGAGCCACAAAACCCCCCAAACTTCCCAAAGCCTACAGCATTGCAAAAGCACATTACTAGGCATTGCTGATAATCATCAAGGTTTAAGAAAATGTTGCACCAAAGAAAAACTTTGCTTTTGGAAAAGCAGAATAATTTAGATAGCAATTACTTTTCCTGATTCTTCATCGAGTGACATTCTGTGCCCCCGCAAACCAGGAATGGAGCCCTCCCTGTGTATGGGGAGGAGGACAACAACTGCAAGCCAGAGGAGGACACAGGGAAAATTGCAGCTCCCAGCTGGCACAAGTGGGCACACCTGCATGGCTAAACACGTGATGGAAAATACATGGTAATTATATCTGACTCCCTGATGCATCAAATTCATTTTAAGTGGGGTGTAAACTTGGGTTTGGGATGTAAGACTTAGGCATACCAGGAAACAGCTATGGTGTATGGCATGCCTGACTTGAGGAAAAAAATCCATGGAGAGAGCTATATCCTGGTCATACTGAAACACCATGGCCATGCTTGAATGTGCAGAGCCCAGGAAGGAGAGTAACATTCAAGGCACAAGCAAAGAGAGACACAAATTAATTCTTGATGTTTCTTAATGAAAACAAGTCTTTACCCACTCTTGCACAAGTACAAACTCAGAACTTGCTGAAATCAAGCACAAATACGTCAGCTGCAGGAGGAAATGCAAGAGTGGATGAAAATATTGAAGTAGAAAATAATGCAAGCATCTGTTATGAAAGTTGCGTTTGGGTGCTCAGATGCTTAAGCAACCTTTCTTTTCCCAGTTCACCACAGAAAGTGCTAAAAAGACTCTTTCCAGGATGAAGATTTGCAATGTCTGCAGACAAGAACTCAACATGCTGAACTTCAGAAGGGATGAGGGACACACTCTGCCCCACAGTCATGAGGAAAAACTGCTGGCTTTCACAGCTCTTTAATTAAAGAAATAAAAGTCAATTTGGAGTATTTTGGGGGATGTTGGAATCCATCCAAGTTGTAGAAGAGAAAGGAAAAGCCATGAGATTTGTAGGAGACAAAATCATAAATCTTCCTCTACCCTTTGCAGAGCTTGAACATAAATGCTAAAAATAACTACAGCACCTGCGGGGTCTCAGCGTTTGGCTTAATCAAGTCTTGGAGTTGTGGGGGGAAGCAGCAGGGGAACAAAGGGTGGAAGGATTTCAGGACCTGAGCATACCAACAAGGACACAAGGACGAGGCATCCAGAGAACAAGTGTCTGTTTGTTCCTGACTGGGGCAGAGGTTCCATAAGGATTGCAGCAGGGGAAGGAAGGGGGAAAAAATCAGACAGGCACAGAAGCACATTGAGAAATGGGTCAGGCTAGAGCAGAGCTGTCAGCCTTCCCCAACCATAGTATTAAAGTTTAATTAGTCTGAGGTCTCTTATTAAGGTCCATGAGCCAGGATAACCTATCTAGGAGCAACATGTTTTCAGACACAACCTTCCTCCATGGCCTTTCAGATGCCTAGCTTTGGTTTGCAACTGCTATACCACTTCTACACTTGATGCAAACTTCATAAGCACTGAAATATGAGACTCAGCAACTCCAAAGGGTAGGAAAGACCATTGTGCTCCACAGGAAAATAGGTGCTGAATGCTAGAGGTGGGAAAGGCCTGTTGGGGTAACTTGCCTAGTCTCACTCCAGTCTCTGGTTTATGCTACTATTTTATCCTGTTCAATTCTTTTCAAAATAAGGCAGCTAAGCTTCTGGTGTCTTTCTGAAAGGAAATGATTTATTTTGAGGTTTGGGACTTTTTTTGTAATGTGTGATGCCTATTAGTTTTTCCTTGAAGTCATGAAAATCTTGTACCAAATACCATAATCTCAAGCCTACTAGTATGCTTTTTTGACAGATATGTTGTGGACTAGGAACCACCTCTCTTCTTTTAGGGTTGTTTATAAAATGGTACTACTAGATGGTGGTTTTCACCGCCAGCTTCCTCTCCCCTGATGCCTCAGAGGAAGGTCCAAAGCCACATCATTTGATACTTCCACTTTTGGATTTTAGTTAGCAAATTAGGATTTACACTAACTGTAACTATTGGTGGCGGCTTTTGTTCCAAAGTCAGATAGACGATTCAGTACACCAATACTCTCCTATTTACAAAACGACCTTTTGGAATGATTTGTCATATTCGCCCCTCCTGATCACGTTAGCACTAGCGTGTTTTCTGACACCGCATGAAGAGCTAAGAACAGCTTTGAGCTCTCTGTGATCCTCCAGTGTGACCTTAGCTACGGCCTGGTGAGGTCTGGACCTTTCATGTGATGCTTGTTCAAAGCCATTTTATAATGAAATTTAGCCATTAAGGCAAACATTGGGGTATAAGTTCATTAAGTATTTGTCTGCAGTTCAGAGAAAACTGAAAAAACAAAAAACAAAACAACAAACCCTCAAAAACCCATTACATGTTCCTAGTCAGAAAACTGAGGGTGAAAATACAACTTACTACTAGGCACACTAGAAGGCTGCTTTCTGGGTTTTTTTGATTGGCAGGCTTAATTAGATTTTAATGCAATGTTCAGATAGGCATTAACAATACACTGCACTTAGATCAAGGAGAATGAAAGGCAGCAGCAAGCAAGCGAATGCTCAAACAAGCAATAATTTCTGTAACTTACTTTTGGGTCTGTGAACTTGAACTTTAGCCTTCCCACCATCTCCAGCCTGAACAGGTTCCACACAACAGGCTCTGTTCTGTCAGGATAGGGAGCAGAGGGCACGAGACAGCACTCATTTCAACTCTACAAAGCACAACAAAGATTCTCAGTAAACAATAGGAGGCAGCAATTTTTTTCAGCTTATTTTATCAGCCAAGTTGCAGCAAAACTATGAATACATTAGCCTGCCCTTGTGGGACTGCTTTTGTTCAGTCAAAAGGACCAAGAAAGAATGGGGAAAAAATGAAAGAACGCATGAATTGGCAAAAGAAAAAAAAAAAAAAGAAGGAAAGAATAGCTGCCAAGTGAACTGGGAAACCTTCTAGAAAGAAAATTAAATGTAATTGCACAGGCAATTCTTTTTTCTCATGGCTTTTTTGTATCCTTGTTAATGAAGCTGGGCTATGAGAGATGCTCCTGGATGCTTCATTGCCACCAACAAAGTCAGAGGCTCAGGAGTTTGTAGGGGGCACTCATTCCTTGCATGCACAGGTGTTAAATTTGTTTTTCTAGGGCACACATTGAGTGCCTGATAAATTAATACTCTGAAAATCTATTTTGATTTATTTATAAATGGGAATGTAGAGAGATTTTAAAAGTACTAATTAAGGAAGCAATCAAGGATTCATGCTTCAGGAGAGAAAATGTGAAGTGTGAGGCACTTTAGGAATACCTGAAATATTTGTTTAATTTGCTTCAACAACTCCCTGCAAAAAAATTGTTGCTCTTGTTTGAGAGGCAGAAGCTTGCTGGCAAATGAAAGAGTTGAGGCAAAGTCTAATGGAGCTGTTTTCCAGGAGCATTTTCTGATTTCATCTACAGCATTTAACGGAACAGAATCCAAAAAATGTCCTGACACCTTGCTAGAGGGAGGCTTAGATAACTAAACCTTGATTCAAATGCTGACTTCCAAAATGTCAATCCTCAATTACCATTTAATCCTAAAGACATTTTAGTATCTACCAACAGAATACTCTAGACATTCTTTTTCCCTTCTCTGGTAAGGAGACTGCCTAAGTCTCAGAGACCAAAGATCCTGGCAGCAGCCTTGCACATTGTTTCCCATCCAATTCACCCACTGAGGCGTTCTTTTGCCTTTGCCACAGGCAGGCCACATGTAAAACAAATTTACACAATGCTTTCACGATAGCCTTTCTTTCCTAACCATCACCATTCCAACAAGGGTGAGGCTCAGTGATGCTGTCTGTTTGATAGACCTGAAGGCAGGTCTTCTCAAGAGAAGTGATCCAGCTCTTGGTCTCATGGCTCTTCTGGGGCAGGACTCAATATCTCAGTATCTCCTCCTCTCTGCATAAATAATTAGTTGGAATACAAAAAAGGGAGAAGATTCACTGCTGTATTTCCCAAGATGAAACAGGTGCTCTCCTTGGCATGGAAGACAAAGGATAAAGCTTAAACTATATATTTCTCCTAAGCATCTGTCGACCTCATGGATCCACATTCTGGGTTTCCTAAATCACCCTCTCAGGCAGTAACTGTTCTCACACATAACAGGGGAAGCTTAGGCCCTAAATCAAATGAGCATTTGGTATTACAGGAGTTGCCTAATAACTCCAAAGCTGGGAGATGTGGCACTTAAGTTAAGGCTCCTTGCCAAATCTAGCCCCTCACAGATATCACTCTTGACACACTCCCTCTTGTTCACACTCTGAAGAGCAGGAAGAATGCTGGAGGTCCTCTTTGTGTTTCTGCCCAGTAATCCAGACCATGTATTAAAAGGACTACTGGATTTTTATATCAACATGCTGCTATTTTTGCTTTATCCTCCCACCATGGCCTGCCAGGAACAAGAAACTGCTACACCAAATAGGCATCACCTGCTTTCAGGCACTTTGGTTCCTACCTCTGCTCCCAGTGGAAACAAGGAAGTGGTGTAAATTCCATAGCTACCCATGGTTTCAACCTTCCAGGGGCATATCACAGCACAGGTGAGGGTAATCAATGCTGGTACAGAAGCTTTCCAGAGTGGGCGTGGGACAAAGACCAGGCTAAGCTAACAGTACCACTGGAGACAATGAGAGGCAGGAAAGGAGATCATTTCCGGAGGGCAGTGATGGCTTCCAACAACAGAACCAACAAGCTGGGTTTTTTTGGCTTCACCTTGTTTGACACTAACAGAATTTTTTTTGATGCAGGTGAATGCTGCCTCGCCATACCACCAATTACCATTACCTCAAGATTTTTGACTTCACGGTACTCATCCCACTTCTGAAGAGCTCTTCTAAACTTCATTTACCTGACAGTCACAAAACAAAATAAAATCCCATTTCACACGTATTTGGGGTTTGGTGCATGGAAATGAATGAATTTCCCCTGATCCTCACCCGCCTTTCTCACCCTAAGTGTCATGATGCTTCTGGAGTGCCAATCACTACACTTCCTAGGTACTGCATCCTCTACTTTGGACAGCACAATAATCTCTTGAGCAATCAGCTTGTGACATAAGAAGCATAAATAGCAGCAAGAGATAAAAATCAAAAGCCACAATGTTTTCACACAGGTGCTCCAAGATGCCAAGCAAAGGAAACCATAAACTTCTAACAGATGGTATGCCAGCAGGATGGCTTCCAAATAGATACTCTTTTTTCCAAGCAGCATTGGTGTCAAGTATCCTGAGGGACTGGCAATACTCAAGATAGAAGGCAGGATGATTTAAATGAGCCAAGAAGCATCCCAATAGTCCATTAACATCCCCGTGAAGTGACTGATAGAGGGAGAAAACACGAACATTTTTCCTTTCCTCAAGAGACACTGCAGACACTGAGCATGAAATCAGAGAGATTCATGGACAAGTTCCACCTGACTCCAGCTTCAGCTGCAACCTGGCTCCACTTCGGCAGCTGCACAGCTCTGACCACCGATCAACATGAGGCACCCTCTGCACCCTTGGTTTCCCTTGCCCTAAGGCTCTTCTGCAAGATGAAATACTGTCCCAGCTGGTTTGCATTGCTGTTCTCTCTGAAGGAAGCATTCATAAATGAATAAGTTGGCACAATGACAACATACAGGGGCACTTCTTTGCTGGGACAGGAGGTGAGTCCTTTAGGCCTACACATACACATTGCAGATGTTGTGATCTACCCCAGTGCTGAAAAATGTTACCCATTAAAGCCTTTCCAGCACAGACAAACCCATCTTATTTGGCCTCCACCTGGCCCACCCTTACTGCACACAGCAGGAAGCCTACCAATTCATAGATGTGGATGCTGTCCTACAGAGCACTTCTAACTCATTACAATTTTACCTGCATGAGCGGCCTCAGCCACAGCCCATCTCACACAGATGGTGCAGCCGGGCACCAACTGCCTGGGAAGGTGTCAGAGGACACATGATGAACACCAGCTTGCAAACTCATTTCAAGAAAAATGTTACACCAAGGAAATTAAAGCCTTAGCTAGCAACTGTTTATCTTATCGGTAATGGAGACGGGTGGAAAATGATTAAATTTGGGTAAATATAGATCAGTAACACTCAATTAATTTTACCTGTGTACTTTATAAGTGAGAGTCAGCACGGATCAAAGGCAGATTATGAACAACTTCCAGGGAGCGTGGGGGGCATGCAGTGACAGAAAAGACTGTCAGTAATCTTACTGCAACACCAAGCCAGCCAGAGGTCACTGTGCTCTAAACCAGACTCCAGAAAAGACTTTAAGAAGGTGAGGCTGTCTCAAAGGCTTTAGCATTCTTTTAGTAGTAGCTTGAACCAAAGCACAGAACATAACAAGAGATCCTTCCCTCCTCCAAAAAAAGCCCTTCAAAAAAACTCAACCCAACCCCCTTTTTCTCCCTGATTTTCTGGAGTGCTTGGTTTGCTTAATGTCTAAAAGCAGACATGGACAAACAAAAACACTCACAGATATACAGAACCTTACTTGTATGAACAGGTCTGTGGTGTGACACCTCCTTTAGAAATAAGGAAAAGCTGTGGTCTTCAGGACTAACATGAAGCATTAAGGACAGACCACAGCCTACTCCCTAGATGAAGACTCCATGTTACATTTCTTTCATTCCCCTAGATAGCAACCTTTTTTTCTCAGAAAATCTTTAATATGCCTAATTTCCACTAGAGTCACAATGGACCCTGGGCACAAAACAGGAGCTGTTCTTATAAATCCTGAAGACTCAAATCACAATTTTACGTACTAAGTATGTTTAGTAATAACAGCATGTTTTTTGTACCATGGTTTAATCTAGCCCTTGGAAAAAAAACCCCTCACCATTAGCCTTTTTGATAACCCTGCCAGCTGAGGCAACACGTTTGGTGTATGCACTACCCATGGTAATCATCACACGGCAGCAGCCACCCGTTATGGCTGGAAGCAACTTGAAGGCTTGAGGATTGATATTTTGTTAACAGACCACCCTGAACCATTCCGTTCCCCTCCTTCACTAGCACTGGATTGAGGAGGACCTTCCCAAAGTGTCCAGCAGTGATGGAACATGGGAGAACACAGGGAGTGGTAGCTTCTTCCACTGACTGTTTTGTCTGCTAATGATCAGCATGACTGTCAGCTGAGTAATGAAATTCCAATCCCTGGAGCTTCATCCAAGTATCCTCCCTGCCCATGTCTAGCTAGTAGTTTAAAAGCCTCCCACTGCCTTGCCCTTTTATTTGACTTCCAGGAAAGCAGCCATCAAGCAACCTCTTGGGAGACATTACAGAGAGACCAACCGGGTTTATGAGGGCACCCACGCCGCCAGGTTCCTGGCACAGGCCTCAAGCTGATGCCTGACGGGGCAGGCCTGCAGGCTCAGCCGCTCCAGGAGTGACATGGCCGTGGTCTGGTGGTGCTTAGGGGAGGCCAGCTGGGTGGCACAGACATCCAGGAAATCACTTTGATGGTTATCAAGGTCCACGTGCACAAATACGTTACGCCAGGAGCTCCCAGCTGCTTCCCTCACGGAGAGCACCCGTCGCCATCAATGGCGACATCTTCCGTCCCTCACAGGCCGATGCTCGGCCTCAGACCCCCCTTGCTCAGGGCCATGGGGCACCGATCCCTCACGCCTGGCGCTCCGACTGTGCTGCAGGGCCAGGGTGGCCTCCTGGGGTCGGTGGGCAGAGCTCGTGGTGAGTCCATGGCCTGGCAGAGCCCGACACCCCCAAAAATTGCACCCTGGGAGCCGAAACATGCAGCGTTCCGCAATGCACGCACCAACACCCAGTCACGCCCACACAGAGACTCCTCAGGGACAGCAAACCCGCTCTGCATCACCAGGGACTCGCTGTGGCTTAGGAAAAAGCAATTGTCGTTAATCTTGTTGTTAATTATCACTGCAATTGGCATGGCTCTTGTCAGTGATGTCTGGCCTGAACATCAGGCAGCGTAGCAACATGCACTGTTAAGCCCTTTATTATTTATTTAGGGTAAGTTCCTGCTGCAGCACTGCTACCCGGTTTGCTTCAGTTTGCTTCTTACTGCTGATTGCTGCGTCCTCTAGTTTTGTTGCACATCAGGGAATGAGGATGGTGCATTCTCTGATGGCAAAATCCATCAAGGAATACTCTAGGGGAAAACCAGTCCTTAGCGGTGCCCTTTTTTATTGCACTAAATGAAGGCTACACTGATGCTATTAGCTGCGCCACAGGTTTTCTGTGGAGTGGCTTGTTTCATGAGAGCTGAGCTCAGGCGTTTTATTCAGCAAGCTCCTTGGGCAGAGCTGAAACAGCAGTGTCTGCCATGTGTTTCACCTCCTCGTCTTACACATGAACGTGGCCAGGGCTCACTCCCACCCCAGCCACAGCAGCCAGAGCCAACCTCGCAGCCAAATGTACTGACAAAGGACACAGAGGCACCTTCCTGCATGTGTGAGGGGAGTGCTCAGGACAGGCACTGCGCTGTGGCTCTGGAGGGGGATGTGAGTGCAGGTGACTGCAAATGACGATGCTGAAGTGTTTGAAGTGATTTGTAGAGATGGAGGCAGCCCTGAGCTGTCTCCAGTGCAAAGTACAATGGCTGCGCTTTCCTGGGAGTGGGACTTGGATTTGAATCCAGAACTGCAGTGGTGCAAACCTTACGCCTGTAAGCTTTTATCTGCTTGGTTTCATACAAAACTGTATTTCCAGTCAAAATGCCATCCAGACCCAAATTTTAGCAGTGTCCTTGGAGGTAGGTGTCCCATGGAGAGATGGCTGTGGGACATTTGGAGATGTGAGCATGGCCCTCTGCTCCTCTCTATTTTGTAATGTAATGGACTACTGCATCTCCTTGGCACGGTCCTTAGGGGCTTTAGAAATTAGGCTTGTCAAGAAAGAAGTCGAAGGCCCTAGAGAGCTGTCTGATGAAGAACAAGTGAGTTTTTATGTGCTCTAAACCCTCCTACCCAATTTCTCTGCTGCTGCCAGGCAGTCCACCCCTTTCAGCACACATTAGCGAACATCACAAGCCTATTGGAAAAAGTGCTGGAAATGAAAAATGAAATGTACTCTATTTAGTCTTCAATTAAGGAAGAAGAGTTTACTCCATCTCTCTAGGGCAACAAAAAACTGGAGCAGAGTGTTAGGTTCATTGAACATTAATGATCTTTTTCTATTATGCTAAATTATTGTTTCCTTAGCCAGTGATCAAATACAATAGCTTTATTAAAGCTCTTTTCAGTAAGAAAAAAGAAAGTGCCTTTCTGCAGCAGTGGCTCTTATGAATGACAAAGGAGTAAGGGCCTTACAACAGGGTGATTGTTGGAAACAAGGGAAACAATGGTCCCTGCTGCTTCTGCAAATGCCCTCACCTTCCTCTGCCCCCATAACAGAGACACTGAGTTGCCTGAATGAGAAGCTAATTTCAGCTTGGTGTTCACCTCTTGTCTCCTCTGCTGTGAACCAAGCACTGCTGAGCAGGGCTCTGGTGATGCTCTGCCCACAAGTACTCAGAGCTTGACCAGCAATAAAAAGTATAACCCCCCCAAAAAGGCATTTAACACATGACCCAGGCTGGATGAAAGCACGTGCTTATGGCAATGAAGAACAAGTGCAGGCTGTAAGAATGCATTCTTGTGGGAAAAAAATTAATCTGAAGTAAAATGAGTCAATTTTGGTGCAAGTCTGTGAAGGCAATGCTACACTCTTTAGATAAAATTAAATAAAGCAATTTTAGTGGAGTTCTGTGGAGGCCACAGTCCAACGTAATTGCAATGGAAAATTGATGTTAAGTATGCTGGTCCTGAAAGGAAAGGGTATGAAGCCATGGCAAAAACAATAGGTATAAAAAAATAAGATTGAAATTAAGTTAAGGAAACATTGTAAACCACTTTTAAAACATATTTATTTATACCACAGCCCAACTGTGTCCCTCTCTGGCATGATAACACTCTTGTGAGATGATTGCCTCTTACAGCTGCTCAACACTACCCCATGTACTGTGCATAAAAACCAGGTGCTTGCTCTCATCTGCTGCGAGAGAAAAACACAGCAGCAGAGGTGTTGTCTCCAGAAGTCCCTGAGCCATGAGTGGCAGTGTGTTCCACTCTCCCTACCTGCTTGCCCTGGCTGAATAAGCAGCTTGACCCTGCCAGGGTATTCAGCAGCTGGGGATCCTCTGGAAGCACTCACAGGCATCCACCTTCACAGCACTCTCCCGTGGCATTTAAAACAACATTGCTGCTCCATCCGTGGCATACACACCAAATTTCTTATCTGGGACACAGCTCAAGTCTGACTGTGTTTTGGGGGGGAAATGGAATGAACCATGTCACTGGCATGGTGGGAACGGATGGAGGAGGAGAGGGAGTGCTGGCAGAGGAATGCTGCTGAGCACAGGGGGAACAAGTCCAGCAGCTTCCCCAGGGGGCACGAGTTGCTTTATTTCACCAGAATACTTTTGAGCTATGGGAACTGCAAATTTAAAGTAGTTTCTTCCTGCCCCAATCTGTCTCTGTCTGGGAATCCATGCCATAGTGCCCTCTGATGTTAAATATTCCGCTTGAAATCTACCTGGAAAAGGGGAGGATCAATAGGCTCTCAGTTTTGCATCCATGGCAACACATACTTTACATATCATTTCAAACTGAACAAAGGAAAATTAAAGACTTGGGGTTTCAGGGAAGGAGGGGAGGGAAGGGAACAGGCTTTGCCTCCAGGTGCAAACCTGTCATATTGAATCCTTAATGCAATGAACTTAAGAAAAGTGTTGATAGAGCAAAACTTAAGGCTCTGAGAGGAGAATATGAATGCCAGATTTATTTCAGCTGACAGTACTCACAGTCTAATGCAAACTAACAGAGTCATCAGCAGCTCTCAACAGACAAATATTCAAACAAGTTAGTCTCAAAAAGTAATTATAGGAAAAAACACCCAATACTCACTCAAAAAAAACCACCAAGAAAACCCCAAAACAGAACAAAACAAAAATCCCTCATAAAAAACAACAACAGAAAAAATCACAACAAAACAACAACATAAAAACCTACTAAACATTATCAAACATTTATATTTTGAATTAATAATATTCTAAACCTGATTCTGATCTGACTTCTACTGGCAGAAAGCTAGAAAATCAGTTTTCAAGCTGCAGTGGTTTAAATCAAAAGAAAGTCCTTCCTGTGTTCCTGAACCCTGGAAATTTTTGCTAATACTAGGTGACATTTGTGATAAAATTGTGTTTGATAGCTGATGATCTTCAGTAGCCTCACCTATGTTTAGTGATTTAAATTCATTACTTTGTCTTAATAAAGGTTTTAGTTTTTTTTCAAACCCAGTTATTCTGAAGTTGGGAACAGTGATTAAATTAGGTAGTCATCAGCATAAAATGGCCTGATTTTCTTCTGCTTTCTCCCTAGGGTTTTATTTACACAAATAGAGTATGAGTAAAATGCATAAAATGTACATTCCTTATAAGGTTTAATTTTACAGTCATTATGATCCACACAAAGTGCAAATTCCTACACCAACAGCAAGGCAGTGGAAAAACCATTTCCTAGTTGAATGTCTATCCACATCCACATGAAAAAAGGGCACTGAATCCCAAATCTGTTCAAGTCATTACCATGCCCCCTATAAGTGAACATGCCTGTGCTAATATATAGTGTTGCACTGACTCCTCCAATCACAAATTTTCAGATTCCAGATTTAAAGCTCTGCTCTTCCAGGAACGACTTGGAATCAGGGGTTGTGGGACTGCATGTGCCCCTGCTGAGGCAAAGGAAACCCAAGTACAGGGTCGGGCCAGTGGTGGGTGGGAGTGGGCACTGCCTGCTACAAGAAGCCCAGAGACAACCCCAGAGGGATGAGAGCATCACATTGGAGAAACCTCCGTGCAAGCTCCCACCTGAACATTGCAAGCCTGGCACTCCTGGGTCAACAGTACATAAAGAGGAAAAGCTTGACCTGAAAGGCTTCACTAGCACAGAGCTTCTTCCTGGTCTCTTGTTAATAGTGCATCCAAAGATGCTCTGTCTGATTGCTAGCAAAGGCAGGCACAAAGAGCACAGCCTTCGCAGAACATGTGTGCATTTAGTACAGCTCTGCTGGGTAAAACCTCACAGATTTTATAGCATTCTTGAAGGCTGTGCATTAAGCCATCTTTCTGGGGTCAGGATCCCAGAAGATTACAGATGTAGGCATGTGAGCCATTGATGCCACATTTGTGCTCATTAAGAACAGAAAGATCTGGTCTAAATATGAGGGAAAGAGAAATAATTCATCTGGATACTGAGGAGTACTTACTGTTGGGTTATTCCATTGAATTCACATCACTGCCCTTCAAGGCATGGGCCACACAAGGACTCTGGGAGAAATATGAGACAAAGGTGTCACAGTTTTCTTTTACATGCAATTATGCAAGGATGAGGCTTGTATCTGTAATTCCAGGACTGTGTCACCTTTTTTTTTACCCTGAAGCCTGCCAGGCATTCTTAGGAAACAAGGGGAGTTCTCCAGTGTGGCAGTTCTGCCCCGTCAAGGGCAGCAACACGGCACTGGGCAGAGGTTTGGGGGAAGCCAAGCAGCAAGAGTGAGCTTTCTGCTGGCTCCTGGCAGCAGCATGGGCATCCTGAGCCCGGCAGCTGCCAGCTCTAGGGAAGTGGGTCCCCAGAGGGGCCACAAACAAGGGCCCCTCCTGCCCATGGCAGATGGGGAAGGTTCCTGCCAGCCAGCAGCATTGAGAGCACCACTGAAGGGAGAGAGTGCTGCTGCCTGCAGAGCACGGCTGGTAGCAAAAACCCTGTGCCCAAGTCTTGGCTGCACGGCTGCAAGGTTTGCCTCTGCTCACTTCCACCTTCAGTGCAGTATTTGCTGGAACTCACCCATCACTGGCCGTGCTTTCCTGCTAAGTTAGGTGCTCTGCCTCTGCCAGTGCCATGCAACATCCTCTCATGGTCTCTCTATACCTGTTTTTCTCTCTGTTACATGAGAGCAGCAAGACACACACCACAAGAGCACTGTGATGCCTAACTCATCTTCATAAAATGCTTTGAATCCATCATGAAATGCTCTGCAAAAGTTCAAAGCACATCATCAATATTACCACAGTATTTATTGTCTCTGCATGGTCCCTGTCATTATCATTAAGCATGAATATTTTTCTTTATTATGCATCCATGCTATATCTTAGATTCTTGGCAGTTGTTCAGAGATGTTGGAAATGCTTTTCTTGTATATGCCCTTTCCTAACAATTTCAGGAAGATGTATGCACATCTGAAATATTAGAAGTCAAAATTCTGTAATTTCTAATGCACAAAAGACTCCATCTGGCACACCTATATTTTTCAGCTATTATGCAAACGGAGAACTGAAATATTAACAAGCTTTGTGAGTAATCCACATCAGGCAGGATAATTTTTAAAGTTTTTCAGTGAGTATACTTTTCTTTCTGAGAAAGAATTCTCTTGATGACTCTGAACATACTGATAGTTGCTAGAATTGAAAGAAATGGATGGGTATCATTAAAATGACAGCAGATTGAAAAATTACAATGAGGAAAACACTTATTTGCATTTCAACATAAAAGAGCATGTCATGTGTTCCTCACCGCCCTAGCTGGTGTTTCTGGGGCACCATGTGTGTGGGTAGGTCCTCCTAATGCAGAATAGCAAAGAGGAGGGAGCATGACCCTGGGGCAGTAAGACCAGTCTGTGTATGGTATAACAGGTACCAGCACGTGTGAACATCAGTGTCATCTGAGAACTTGAAGCAAAGTGTGGACTGCAGCAAAATGACCTGGATGGTAAAGAGAAGGAGGAGTTGAGCAGTTTGAACAAAGTGAGGAGTCCGTACATTCCAGTTCTCTTTCCAGATAATATGGATTTAAGCATTTTAAATGCCATCAGAACAGATGAGTTCTCCGAAGCATGTTCCTCCCTGCTGGTCGGACTCTGCTGAGCCTCTTGCAGAAGCAGCCATCCCACCTCTATGTTTTGGCCATGCCCCTATTCCAGCCTTTCCACTGGCAAGGACTGCAAACTTCAGCTGAGCAGCTCACAGCTGCAGCCTTGACTTGCAGGATGTCTTCCTTCCTCCTGATGGATCCTTCTACTTTTGCTTCCCACCTCTGAGGTCAAACTGTGTCTCAAGAGCAGCCTTAGCTGCTGAAGTGCTGAGGATGATCCTGGCAGGGAAAAGCACCAAGTCTGGAGCAAGAAGATACCTTGCATTAGCAAATTTACAGAAACACCTTTTTTTTTTTGCCACTTAGTACCTGCTAGAGACTGTGTGTTGGGTTTCCCTCTCGTGTAGGAAAAGAGCTGTGCCAGTTCCAGTTCCTGGTCCCCAGAACAGCTGGCGATGTGGCCAGCCAGAGCACAGAGCCATGACATGGTGCTGTGGCAGACAATGTGACCGCTCCTGGAGAAGCCCAGCTCCACCCTCTGCACCAGCTGCCACTCTACTGACACAGGATTACACTGGGATTAGCACAGACATTGCAGCTTCAAGGACCACCTGTCTGGATCCTGCCCGAATTTGCTTTGGCTTGCTCTATGGCTTAAACATCTATTTTCAACTGAAGAGAGGAGAAGGAGAAGGAGGAGGAAGGGACATGGTTGTCGTGGGGCTGATCTGAGTGTTTTCTTCTCCCAGTGCAAAACAGAGCCTAACACTTTAATTCACTAGTGTCACAATTCCCATCAATCCCTGAGGCTGCATCCGTGTCCGTGACCTACATCCTAACCCAAACTCTCCATACACTCACAAAGCATTGTACATCACCCATGACGCAACCAAGCCTTAGATCCATACTTCAGTAAGTAGCCTACCTGTACTATGCCTCTTTGATCAGAGACAACCTTCCTGATGTCACCAAAAGCACTGCTAAGACAGATGGGATTGTTGTGCTGTTTAATCGGAAATAGATGTTGTCACATGAAGCACTTGTCTCCTCTGCCTTCAGCATAAAGGAGCTAAACCTGACAGTCTGAAAGAGGAAAAAATTGTACCCTCTTTGTTAAAATTCACAAGGAAAAAATCCTAAATATTGTCTTTTATAAGAGACATGATTAATTTTAATTATTTGCATAGGTATAGCTTCATTTCAAGGGATATCAGTTGTAGTTACTGCACTGCCCTGATTGTGCAGGAAAGGTCTAGGAAATGAAACTGCCTGGAGACTCATTATTGACAAAAAGTGCTTTGTTTATGTGCCTTGACTGGGAGGAGTAAAATAACTATCCGGATTATTCACTGGTAAGTGAATTACATTTTTCATTTTATCACCTGAGGCACTAATGGAAATCTAAGGAGGGGAAATTATATGGTTTTTCTCTTAAAGAAGACTGTCTCCTTCCCTGGAGATATTCAAAAGCTGTCTGGACACAATCCTGAGTAACATGCTCTAGGGGACCCTGCTCGAGCAGGTAGGTTGGACTAGATGACTTCCAATGGTCCCTTCCAACCTTATCCATTCTGTGATTCTGTGATTAAAGAAAAACAGAAGGCAACCCAGGAGCATCTGTTTAACTGTATCTGCTCCAACCACTCATCTTCATTGTTTTTATGAGCCAGAAGATAATGGCTTCATTTTTGGCACAACCTGAAGTATTTCTTGCTAGAGGTCTTAAAACCTCATGTCATCCTGATTCTCACAACAGGCTCTGGTTAGCTGGGATCCCAGCAGTCTGCTGGGTTAGTCAGCAAAGAAAGCAGCAAGAGGCACCACTGTCAGTCCCCCTTGTAGTTTCTAAAAGCATATCTTAAATAACACTCATTGTGGATATACTCATGAGCAGTTTTTGCATCCAAACTGCAGGGAAATTCATGCTCTTATACCTGCAGGGCTGAAAATCAGAAAATACTTTAGCATGTTACTTGCATTTAACAAATCACAAGCAGAGGGTTTAATTTTGATCTCTGGTGGTTATCAAACCAGGAATAACTCCACGAGGCAGTTGCTTTGCTGGGTAGCTGGTGTGAAAGAAAATAATACCATTAATATCTTTCAGATCCTTCCACCCAGGTTCATCCATAATCTGTGCCACCTCACTTTGAACTGCACAGTTAAAAAAGAAAAAGTAACTCTTTTTCTGATGAGCAAATCCTGCATGTTTTCAAAAAAGCAAAGGAAGCAATTACCTCCCCTTAGCTTGAATATATTAAAGGACATTGAAGACTTTGGGGGTGATAGAGGTGACCCAGCCAAACTAAAGCAAATTGACTAACTGCAGTCACTTAAACAAATAAATTCTGGGAGCAGACTTCTAGCTTGCCTACAAGAAATCATGTATGGCTAAAAAATATTCACAACAGCAGCTTGAAACCATAGCTTATTAATGGCCTTTACCCCACAGCAGGACAAAGAAAGGAAACTGGCAAAACAGGCACATTAAAAAATTATGACTTTTCTGACTGAAACATACATTATGCAGAAATACACCTCCCTTCTTTTGTGCTGGGGCTGGAGATACTGATAAAAAATGTGCTTCTTCCTTCCCTCATTACTGGGTGGCATTACTGTGTTGCTATCACTTGAGGTAAGTGCCTGTCAGTCTTCACTGCAAGGCATCTTTTAAAATCCCACCATGAGGGGAGAAGGCTTTTGGCAGAAGAGGGAGTTTAAGGAAGGAGTAGTTGGTGAGGGACAGGACATGATGGACATGGACACTTAAAACAGCTGCCTTTTGCTTTCTGGGAGATACTATTGGGAGCAAAGCCCTTCAGCTACATTTTAGTTGAAAGAGGAAAATCAACTCAGACCATAGAGACCAATTGTAATTTTTACTCCTGCACATGCTTTTGCAGTACATAAGGAGCAGCAAGTGGCAGCAGCAAGGGGACCACCCCAGCCTCAGTCCTCACACAAAACCACACTGATCCTAAACCTCTTAATTCTCACCACCACACAGCTGCAGGTATAAGATCTGAGGATGCCCCAAGGCTGACAGCATCATCTAGTCCAAATAGTTTGGGAAAACCTTAACTGTACATACTTGGATATTAAATTATATTGGATTTTTGGCACCAAAAGAGAGTTTTTAGTGAACTGCTCACAACTAGGAATAGGGAAAGGACCCATGAGTTTTGGCAAATAGTATTGAATTGGTTGAATAAAATGCTGAAGGCAATAAAAATTACTGAGGGTACATAATGTTACACAGGCTGAAATCCACCAGATAACAAAAACATTTAATGAGAGATGTTGAAAATGAGCCTATTCTTTCAAGATCACTAATTGTCAATAGTCTACACACAGAAAGGGCAGGTCCCCAGGAGTGCCAAAAATCTCCCGGTACACATTTTTCTCCTTGTTCTGTGATACAGACTGGCTAAAAAAAACCCATTTCAGATGTTGTTGCAAGGAACCTGTCACAGAAGGTAGAGAAAGCGGCTGTGGGAGACATACTATCCCTGTAGCCATCCAATTTCATCAAAGGATGTTTGCTGCTTGGTCCCAGCATCTGGGATGGAATTTCCCTGTTTTAAAGTGCCTCAATATTTTTTTTTTCTTTTTTGTAATTTTCATGCCTTTTGCTACTTCTTATAAAACCCATTCTCCTGGATTGACACCAAAGACTGGCTTGACAGTGTGTCACTTTAAAAAGCCCAGGTGACAGAGGGTAGACAAGCATGGTGACATCCTGGCAGTACAATTTATATCTCCCTGTCTTAATTGTCCCTGCAACCAGCTTGCATTCTCTTTGTATTCCACCTGAAATCCCCTGCATATCCCTCCTTGGGATAAGAACTGGAAGGGTCTGGGTCTTCAGGATGTCTGCTCACTTTTCCCTGCAACAGCAATCACTGCATTTTGCAGTCAGTCTTCCCTTGTGTTTGTTTTCTTGCAGAAATGGACAAAGTGCCACACACACAAACCCCCACAAGCCAAAACACACAGGAAGTGGCTGAATAGCAGAATCATGCAAAACCAGAAAATCCATTTGCAACATCAGACCCTCTTTGTTGTCCTATTGTTGCTGTTCATCCTCCAATAATCCAGCCAGAGCTCTTTTCCTTGAGTACAGCACTGGTTTGCTTTCAGACGGGATCAGTCTCCTTCACCTGCACAGCTCCTTTCACACCTGCACACAGCAGCAGTCCTGATTCATGTAGCCTTGTGCGTGTCCTTCTTTCCCATAAACTCATCAAGCACTGGAGCGGGCAATGGAAGCCACAGCACACAAGGGTGTTAAAACATCACAAATTTAACACCTTGTTCCTGCCCTATACCCAAAGTACACTCAGATTAAACAGTCCCTGAGTGTGGGACTGATAATGTTTGTTAAAACACCAGTTGATCCACAATAAAATATGGGAGTCACCCCATTGGGAAGTAACTTCTGCTCAGACGAGCATGCATTGCTTCAGAAGGGAGAGCTGTATTAGCACCCAAGCCAGCAAGGTAAAAGGTTTTCTAGGTCACTGAGAGCCGCAGGAGCTCTGTGGGTGCCTGGCAGGCACTGGTTACTGTGCAGCCCAGTCCCTTCTCCTGGGAGCTTTGCCACATTTAACCCAGGGAGCACAGCTCTGAAGGAGTGATTAAATTTCATGCTGTGGTTGCAAAGTAGGAATAACATGCAAAATGGGATTAAGTTTTAATATAATCTCATATCTCACAGTCCTGGACCACCTAGTAATGTCAGTGAGATAATTCTAAGTTTATTAACATTAAAAAAGGCATCAAACTTCAAAGGGAAAGCAAAAAACTATGCTGGTGATGTCAAGAGCATGCTGTATGATCAGTGAGTCGAAGTGTTACTAACTACACTTTCACTGTCTTCCACTGGCTCCGAGTTACTTCCCCAATCTTAGACTGGGCTGACACAGCCTCAGCAAGGCACTGAAGTGTGGCACCAGAGGTCAACAGTTCTATCCTCAGGGCAGCTGCTTTGTGTGAGAGGTAAGGGAACTCTGCACCTGGGAAGAGCTTCCCAAGCTGTGAAGGAAATTCTCAAAGGGAAACCCATGCTGAAAATAAATCCATACTGGAAATTGCTTCAGATGCAAGCGAACAGAAGCAAAGGAGATTTGTGCTGCAAATGCCATTCTTGTTTGTTTCACCAAGTGGGAACCCCACTGAATTCACATGCTTTGCTATTTGGTGCACCCTGGGGGTTCAGTAGCCACTGCAAACACAATTTTGATACGCTTTAGTTCTCAGAAACTGTGAACTCGGTCCTCCCTTCACTGTGGTGGTGTTTGGAGGTAATGTCCCACTATGAACTCAAGCTGGGAGTAGCAGCAACCCCCTAACTCTACAAGCCTCCTCAGATTCCAATGAAAAAATCAGGAGAGTCATTCTAAATTTAACTGGGGATTTAAATATATCCTCTCTAGATATTTTTCCTTTTTTTGGTTGAGTTTTGTTTTGGTTGGGTTTTTTTGGTTGGTTTGGTTTTTGATGTTTTTGGCGGGTTTTTGTGTGGTTTTTTTGGTTGTTTGTTTTGTTTGGTTTGGTTTTCCTGAAGCTTCTGTTATCAGTTAAGCACCTAGGTCTCCTACCTACTTTACTTAGTTAAGCACCTCCTGTCTCATGTTTGGGCCAGACCCAGACTACATCTGGGCTGTGACCCCCAACCAGCCTCTTCAGATCTGTGCAAGAGGCCACATCTGACCAGGGCACCAGGGCAGCCTCCCTTGTCAGCACACACTTCACGGAAAGCCTGTGAAAAGCAGTGGGAAGTGCATCCTGAAGTGTTCTGCTGAGTGGTGTCTAAAGCCCTACAGCCCCATTCTGATACAGGCTGTGCAGACAATTCCTTGAGCCTCAGGTAAAGTGCTGCTGAGCTGCTGGAAGTGCACAGTCAGAACCTGCCTATCCTACTATTAACAAACCTACTCACAACTTTCAGCTCCTCAGGTCTTCCTGTTCTGAATGGCTTTCCTTGCCTGTCTGATTACTCTGACTCAAAGGAAACTCTACTGGAAGTAAGCAGAGTTTGATGAGTGCCGATGAAATTACACCACATCAAGTTTTACAGAGTTTCATCTCTTGGTTCTGCTAAAATAGTGTGCAAAAAGTGTATGACACTACTAATTTATAAAGCACTGTTTGCCTTAAAGAAATCACATAGAAAAGAGTAAGTTTGCCTTAATATAATGATAATTCAAAGCTTTTACAGAAGCAGATGATCTGCACCAGAGCAATAAAATAGAGCAACACAGTGAAATATCATCATCCATCTATGCTAGTTTTGTCTGTCCTTTTTGAATGAACACATTTCCCAGGGCACCGCTTCCCTAGCACAGCATCTCTAGTTTCACACCAACCTACAACTACACCATTTTTGAACATGTAACTTATATATAACTTGAGGTAGTTACCAGTCACCAAAGAGGAAATCATGTTTCTTCTTGAAAGGGGTAATTATCTAGGCTCTGGCTCTAAAGACATTGCAAACGAGATTTACTTCCCATTACCCATCAAAGCCACAGTTGTGCCATAATTATAGAAGTACTTAAACAGAAATAAAACCTTAGATGCTTGTGGCACAGCAGTTTTCTCTTCACAGTGGTTTAAAATGTATGCTAGCAGTTTATTATTTAAATACATTTTCATGAGGTGAATGTGACAGAAACTGCTGCATTTGAGTTACAAAGCAATGCTAAAGAAGAATTAAGAATTACAGTTAAGTTGTGTATTATCATGTAAATGACAGGGGAATGTCACATGGGATTCTGTGCATTGTTCGTAGAGATAAATGCAGTGAACTATAAATACAAGTTCAATAGAAAGCCTTGACAGTTCAGCAGCTGAATGAAAGCTAGTCTTGGAGGCTGCTGGGACATTTTGAAATAAATACTCATACACAAAGATGCAATATCTAACACATCTAATTAATCAATGATTAATTTTGTTTGTAAAACTGTTGTCTTTTTAAAAAAGCTACCCCCAACCCCCCCCAACAACACTGTAATGGCCAATGAAAATTGTCTTTATATTAAGTTTAATCTAAATAATGAATATGAATAGACCGAAGACCTCCTGCAGGTAGGAATGCACAGCCCTCCCCGAGTTCAAGGGAGGGTTACTGCTCAACACTGAAAGCAGCACCTACTTGCACAGCAGCCACTGGGCTATGCTGCTGCCTTCATCAAGAGCTGCCTGTCCAGATGTAGAAGAGATTATGCTGCTGTTTGGTTAGAGCAGAATATATACTGACATTTAGGGTCTAGAAAGGATTCGTTTATCCTTTGTCCTTATTCTGGCTGTTATTTTGAGCCATACAATGGCCCCTTCTATGGATACTGGTACACGTAAAAAAGCAAGCAAGAGATGCCAATATTTTATTTTGTATGTCCACTGCTACTGCTTTGCCCTAGAACAGAACTGGTGTAGGAAAAAAAACCCCACCAATTATTTTGGCATGATTAAAAAGCTTTCCTATTCTTCAGGTCTGCCTCAATCTCCTCATTGCAAAGACAACCAAAATGTGAAGAGAAGACAGTATGAACACCATTGAAATCAGCTGCCATCCCTGGACATGCCTCTGGAGCAGAAAGAGCTGACATGACCTGTACCAGGTTGGTATCCAGTCCCAGCACCCAAAAAGGCTGATAGCAGCTAGCCCACACCAGCTCTATCAGTTTGCTGAAACTAACTGCTTCAGTTATCTCAGGGTTAGCCCTGAGAGAGGCTGTTCATTTCAGGCTTTGAAAACCAGATAAATGTCTATTCAGCCGAAGTACTCGCACTACTTTAGCCACTCCAAGAGTTTTTCCTCTTTCAGGGACACCTAGGAATGAGAGAAGGGTAGTGTTTGAAAGCTTAACTCTACCCCTCCTTGCCTCAGAGGGAATGAGTAAAAGTTCATTCTGATCAGTGGAGTGAGAAGCTGCAAAGTGGTGGCCTCCATCGCACACCAGGAGAGGCTGAGGAGACAAATGCTTCCCCGTCAAAGCTCAGGCAAACATCCAGGCCAAAGAAGGCAAAACATTAACACACTTTACTGAAATATCCGTTTCTTTAGTATGTTACAGAAAAGTTTATGAACATATATCATGTACATAAAAGGCAGACTTTGTAAAATAAAAAGGTCTCCTATAAAAAAAATTTTAAAAAGTCAAAGTAAAGTGCATGAAACAGTTTTTCCTCCACTTTAACTATTGTGTCAAAGTCTTAGCACATAGCAGTATTGTTTAAAAATGGGCGATCTTCTTGTGCCACCCATTAGTCAGTTACTTTACTGGTGAGATGAAATTATGGTGGTGATGATTACAGACAAACCCTTAAGAATCAGAACAATTTAACCCAATGAATCCACAAAAAAACTAAGAGCAAAGGGAATATGGGCTTCCTATACACTTCTCATCAACAAGATTTAATAATCAGTGGAAAGGTTCACTCTCGTTAAAGAAATTTGGTAGGAAACAAGTTTCATAAATAGGGCAGTTTTGCTAGTTAGGGGCTCCCCTATTGTGCAATCAGTTCTTGGTCTATGAACATCAACATTCATACTTAAATATGCTGTTGCAAAAGGAAGAATATATAAAAAATGTTTCTGCCTGCCTTCGTTGGAAGGAAAAAAGTTACTCGACCCCAATCCAAACAAAGACGACTGCTTTCCTATGGGGTCTCCTACGAGGGCGAGTGCACCAGGAGAGTTAAGGAAAGCACGGAAGATGCTGAACCCTCTCATTGTTCCAACTCTGGGGGCAGAGTCCTGGAGCGGAGCTGGGCCGTAATTATACCGATTGCGCTCTGCATCTTCAGAGACCTTGACAAAGCGAATTATTCGCTCCTCTCGACAGCCCCGGCAGGCAGGTAGCCCCAGTCGGCCGTCCCCGTCCCCAGCACCCCCGGTCCCCGGCAGCCGCAGCAAGTACGGGGCACCGGGGCGGCAGGCTGGGCCAGCTCCGGGGCAAGCACGTCCCGCTGCCCGGGAGCAGAGGCGAGCCGGAGCGCTCAGAGCACGGCGGCCTGTGCGCGGCAGTGCGCGATGTGGCGGTGCACGAAGTCGACGCGGGCCTGCAGCAGCTCGGCCTGGCGCTCCGAGAGGAAGCCGAGGCGCGCCCAGAGCGGCTCCCGCGCCCGGTAGCGGCGGCGCAGCTCGGCGGCAGCGCTGCGGCGGCGGTGCAGCTCGGCCACCCGGCGGGCCGTGCCCTCGCGGAACACGCACACGGAGCGGAGCAGCGGCTCGTTGTAGGGGTCCCACATGGCGAGGAGGCGGTAGCCGTGCACCAGCCCCGCCTCGTTGTCCATGAAGACGAGCCCGCCGTCGGGGGCGCGGAGCAGGTTGCTGGTGGCGCGGCGCATCACCCGCGGGTCCCACTGCAGGCTGAAGAGGTTGCTGACCAGGCGGTCGAAGTTGGCCGTCAGGTAGTCGAAGAGGATCAGATCGCTCCACTGCACCAGCTCCACCAGCTGTGACGGCGGCAGCCCGACCAGCTCCCCCGCCGACAGCGGCTGCAGCCGCCGGCCGGCGCTCGCCTCGGCGCCCCAGGGCGCGGGAGCCACCACGGCGGTGAGATTGTCCACCCAGCGGGTCAGGCTGACCACGGCGCCCTCGGCCCAGTGCGAGCCGCGCAGCTCCTCGCGCACCGGCTCCCACTGCCGCCCGCGGGCTTCCACCAGGGCGAGGGCCATGGGCGGCAGCCGCTCCTGCATGCCCAGCACCCCGGCCAGGTGATACGAGAGCGCCTCGCCCTGGATCTGCTCCGGGTTGATGCCGTAGCGGACGCAGGCGCGGCTCCCATCCGACAGCCGCGCCAGCCGGTTGGAGCTGCGCCCGCAGCCGCCCCGCTCCAGCGAGGCCACGCGGGCTGCGCGGGCGGCCGACAGCCACGCCGCCGCATCCTCCGCCGCGAAGCCCGGCGGCACCTGCTCCTCCAGCTCACGGCTCCAGAAGATGCCCCGCTCCACCGGAGAGCCGGTGTCGGCCGGCGGCTGCGAGCCGGTTACAGCGAGCTGCTCCTCGCCGTCCCGCTCCTCCCGGTCCGTCGCCGCCGCCGGCACCGCCAGCAGCGTCCGAAAAGTTTTCTGCCCGCCGCCGCCGGCCTCGCCCCGCGCCGCCGAGGAGCGCCCCCAGCCCCATCGCCCCGGGGGCTGCCCGGCGGGCGGGCGCGGCTCCGGCAGCGCCGCCGCCTCCCGCCGCAGCAGCACCGTCCAGAGCCCCGGCAGGGCGCCCAGCAGCAGCAGCCCCAGCACGGGCAGGGGGCCCGGCGCGGCCCGCCTCGCCCGCTTCATCCTCACGCCGCTTCACGCCGCTACCGCGGGACGCGGCGGCGGTGCAGCCCCGCCGCTCGGCCGCTCAGCGCAGCGCTGGCGCATGGCCGCGGGCCGGATCCACCGCCCGGGGAGCGGCAGCGGGAGCAGGCGAGCCCCGGTGGCTGCCCCACGCCGTGTGCGCCCAGCTCCGCCGGCGGCCGGGAGACACGGGCACCGCACCACGTGGGGGAGCCGGGGGGGCGCGCCCGGCCCGCCCCGTCTCCCGGCGTGGCCCTCCGCTTAAAACGGCGATGGCCCGCGCGGCGGGGCCGGTGGTCCCACACCCGGTCGGGCGCCCCGTCGGGCAGGCGGGAGGGTCGCGGGGGCGTGGGAGCCGCGCCGGTTCCCCCGTCCGCGGGGAGGGAGAGCGCTGCGGCGGGGGCGCTCGGCCCGCCGGCTCCTCCTCGGCGCTGCAGGCAGCACAAAGGAGCCTGCACACCGAGGAAGGAAAGCGGGGAGGGGGAAGGGGAAGAGGAAGGCAGTGCGCACGCCAGCAGTGCCGCCCCCCACGCCGGTGCACGGGCAGTCGCGGAGCCCCGGGCGCGGCCGCGCAGCCTCCCGCCCACGGCAGCACGGCGGGGTCGCGCCGCGGTCAGCGGCAGAGCGGCAGCACCTCCGCTCCACCGCCCTTCAGAGCCCCGGCCGGAGCTCGGGGCCCGGAGCCGGCAGGTGGTTGCACAAAGGGATCGCTGCGAACGCGAGACAGACACCTGTCCGCCCGGCAGCGGAGCCGGAGCCGGAGCCGACACGCCCGGACACCGCGGAGTGATGCCGGGGTTCCCTGCCGGGCAGGGCCGCCGGTGACCGCGGGCGAGGCGCGGTGGTGACACCTCACGGAGCATCACCTCGTCTTCCCCCTTCGGTGGCGGCCGGTGGGCGCCCGCCTGCACGGGGGGCAGCACCCTTCTCCTCCTTACACACCAGGGTGTGCGCGGTGCTCAAGTAGCAGGTTACGGAGTGTGCGGACCAGCTTTTCCTGGCATTTTAATCCTCTCGAGAGGGGTTAACCCACCTCGCGGGATACCCTGCCCGAGGGAACGACAGCCAGCCTTTCTTTTCAAGTTTTGTCCCTGTGAGGTGTTTAGAAGAGTAGCTATTTCTCTATTCCCCATTTCAATTTTTCTGCCTTCCCAAGGCAAAAAAGCTTAGATCTGCTTTTTTAGTATTTACTGGGGACCTCTCTTGGGAAGAACACGTTTGCGAGCCGAGCGAGATTAAACACCTCTCCCTTCTGCTATCATTGCCGTGGCTGTCCTCCAAAGTAGTTATTGGAGTTGGATCAGCATAGCAAAACCACGGCACACAGAATCTTAAATGCTACAAAAGAAAAAAATTTCCCTTTCTCGTCTCTTGAACTCTTTCTGCTCTCTTGAGGTATCACAACTTCTAGTCTTTCAGCCACACCCCAGTCTTCCAAGCTGGATAGAATACAGTTTATTTACTTTTAGTATAAGAATCAGGGAATCCGTTCTTTTTCAGAATTTTGTTAAAAACATTCAAACTCTCCTAATCCGCCTTAAGAACTCACACTTATACACACACATACACCTCGGCCCGCACAAAAAAATCCAAACCAACCCACCAACCAAAAAAAAAAAAAAAAAAAAAAAAAAGAGAGAACAAAAGCAGAAGTTGAATTCGGTGTCTTTTTTCCCTGTCTTCAGCCTCAAATTCCCGGGCAGAGCGCGGCGGGCGCCTCCCGCCGCTCCGTGCGGCCGCGGCCGTGTCGCACCAGCACCTCCTGCCGCTCAGGGCTCCGCGCTGCAGCCCCGGTAATAGCGGTCATGAGAGATACTCACCAGCCTGGCTCCCCTCACAGGCAGTACAGGCTGTCAAACATTCCTCTCGCTACCCAAGAATTCGGGTCTCGTGCTGCTCCGACCCCGAAGCCCTATTGCCAGATGACGCTTTACACTTTCCCCCTTTGGAGCCACACGAGCGGCGCCGTGAGCACCGGGCGTGTGATTTGGAGCTGGCGGCTGCTACACTTGGCAGTGGCCGATGAGAACAGTAGCGTTACCCTGCGCAGGAGGCTTTTATCCGACAGTGTTTTTACCAAAGAAATTACACAGAATTGCCTCTGTTCTCTGCCACTTTCTAGCTTGAAATAGGTTTAAGAAAACTCCTAGGTTGTCAGAAAATTATTGAAGGCACAAAAACTAATTTTATTCCATATGTAGGTTGGACATGTATTTTGCTTTATATGAATTTGTGTTTCTTTCAGGTGGGTTATGCTTCCAGTGAGCATCCAGCTACCAGTGTCTGCACTGGGAATTCCCCCCAGAGAAGAACCATTGCCATGGATAAGGACACTACATTTTCTGTTATTAAAGTGGATATAACCTCCAAGTTATGCATGACATTAATTTCAATTACAGCTTGCCTCTTGTATGCTAAGCAGTTAATCAACAAGCTATACTGTGACTACACCCTTAAATCAATAGCTGGGAAAACATCACCTCCCCCAAATACTCCACCTCCTAACTGCACTCTTTGAAAGGAGTACAAGCCAGAGTTTAGCTGAGCCATCCCTCTGGCTAATCCTCCTGCTTACAAACTGCAATATTTTTTAAAACCAGACAATTGGTAGAGGGTTAAACATCAGCCAAGCTGTTCAATTTACAGCATGTTAAGCATTCCTGAAACTGTGATCACTGATATATTTGGGTCAATCAGATGTCTTGTTAGTGCTTTGCAGACATTGCAATGAGCAGCTCAGAGATAAAGCAGAAAGTCTCCAGGCTTCACAGCCATGTACTGGGGAAGGGAGTGCTGGCCACTGTCCAGACCCAGAATTCTAGCAAGAGGAAAGATAACAAAATATTTTCTGGCTTCCCCGTGTTGTTTCTTATATTAACTTGATTTTCACTGCCTGGCAAATCTGGGCTCATAGAATTCCTGACTGCTGGTGTTTCACACTGTTTTTGGTGTAGTGAAGGTTTTATTCTCCTTATTCCCCTCCTGGCACGCCAGTACCCAGCTTCTCCGTGATGTGGAGTAGCTCTCTTTGCAGGCAGCAATTCTTCCCAATAAAGGCAGAAGAAACAGGAACTGAACAGAGACTTGACGATTTCTCCCCTGCTGTGGAAGTTATTTTGCATTCAAGACAAATGCCAAACTCTAATGGGCTTTGGCGGGATTAGTATCATGGGGAAGCAGATGGGGACTTAACTTTTCTGGACACTGTATCTATGCTGGAGTTGAGTGGCCCTGCCTCAGCTAACAGTCTCTGCTGGGCAAGGAACGCTGGCAAACCAGGCACAGAGCGAGTCTCCATTGCACCAGAGCCCGAAACTATTAGCAGCCCAAAGCTCCCAGAGGTGAACCCGTGGTCTCCAGGGCAGGAGGGAGCCTCCTGCATGGCTGGGGCGGCAGCTGCCAGAGGGGATGCAGCTGTAGCCTGCTGCAGGGAGGACTGTCCCAGCCATGAGTAGGCACCCTCTGGCTCAGGCAAGTTCTGGCCTGTGCTAGCATTGCATATCTTTGTGTGATGCCCTCCCACAGCTCAAGGCTTCAGTGCAGCGCCTCCGCCCCCGCACTTCAGAGGCATTGCCATGGAAGTTATTTGCCAGCACAGACCGTTTTGGACTACCAAAATTAGTCAGACCCCTCCAGTAGTTCCCAGGCTCATGAAATTTTCTCTCCCTTCCCTGAGTACTGACAGACACTTTCCATTCAACGTTGGTTTTAGTGCATACCCAAAGCCACACCTAACACACCCTAGTGCCAAGCTGTGGGTCTGGTGACTGCCACATCAACCTCTGCAGGGCTGTGAGCTCCTTTCCTGGAGACTGCAGGGGGTGAGCCTGAGCTATCACTTCATGGTGATCTCTCTCACTAGCACAACACACAAAGCCCTTCATTTACTCTGAACTGGGCTTCAGGATTTCAGGGTGAAATGGGAATAGAGTCCTTTTATTCTGCTCCAGCATATTTTTTTCTACATTTCACCCTCTTAAGACTTTTTATACTGCTCGTTCCCACCTGGAGTACTTCTCCAGCTCTATCTGCACTCTTTCTTCTTTATCAGTCAGGTTACCAAACACCTCTGTTTCTATCCAGCATTTCCTCAACTGTCCACAAATAGCTTGTCCCCACCCTGGTTAGCACCTTTGGTTCCTGGCAGTGAGCTGGTGCCAGTGAGCTCCCAAAGTAGTGAGAGCCATGTTTAAAGGGAGCACTTGAGACTGCTGTCAGGAGAGGGGCATTGAGTATGTGGAACGATGTGCCTCCACCTGTGGGACTCAGGACTGCCCTGGCCATGTAAAAGCTGCTGCAGACAGGCTGGAGCAAAACGATGCCCCTGCTTCCTCAGTGCTGCACATTCCTGTCCCTCCACATTTCCTCTCTTTGTGTTCTGAGTCACTGGATGAGGGTGTGTGTGGGTATCAGGAGCTTCCATCAGGGCAGTATCGATTCTCCACACCCCAGTAACCTACACTGGCTGATCTGCAGGGCTCCCTTTCTGCTGATGATGGGTTCCTCCCGATGCAGCCCCTCTGGTCCCAGCTTACTTGGTGGTGAGAGCACCTTATGCTGCCCTTCCGTACTGCCTGAACCCGTGGCCTCCTGGAGGAAAGGCAGCTCAGGCTCAGATCATCTTGCCAGTGTGGCCTGTGTGTTTCAGTTCTTCCTGTTGCAAGGAAGCCACTTAGACTGGCTGGCTAGGGGTGAAGAGTTGTAGCCTGCAAAGCTACCTAGTACAGGTGCAGGGTTACCTCTACAACACTGCTACTGCCAATACAGCTTGTTTCTCTGGGGCAAAGGTGGGGAGTTTGGAATAAACTGTACTGTCAACAAGTTAGTGTGTAAAAATGTTATCTGCTTAGTTAGTGTGCAAAAATGTTATCTGCTCAGTGTCACTGTGAGTTATTCTCACACTAGGAGTGCTTGGTACAAACCTATCAGCAGCACAGCCCATGTATATGCCTGACTGGCTCTGTCAAGGTGGATTTGTATTTCTCAGCCTAAGAAATGCATCCCTCATGATGAGCTATTCCAACTACTGAAGGGCAGGATTTATAGCTGGTTGTGGCTGGGGGAGGGCTGAAGAAGTTAAGGTGCTCTGCATTTCGTATCAGGGAGGTGTACATTAGAGATGTTACCCTGCAGGCATGTTGGCAATTTCTGGAAGTATTTGCAAACTTGTCTCAGCCTGGAATACAGAAATCTGGAAGCTTTTCTATTGCTTTGACTCCGTAGTTGATTTCACAGAAAAACTCTCGGACATATGGGACTGTATGAGGATTTTTTGTTGTTGTTGTTTGCTTAATTTTGTTTTGTTTGTTTGTTTGTGGGCTTTTTCTCAGTCTGAAGTACCATGCAGAACATGAAGCTAGGCAATTTCCGTACACAGAACAGATTCTATCTCCCCTGTGCTCTGTGACTCTCTGTTTTTAATATCAAAGCAATAAATAAGTAAGTGCTTGAGCTCTTGTGCCTGGCTCTTGAAAGTGTTCACAATATATGTCAGGTGCCTGATGATGCTAAGTCTTTTAGGGCATTTGTTCTCATCCCCATTAAAAATGAAGAGAAAAGATAGAAAGACATTTATGTTATGCTCAGACTGCCACTCTCAGGGTGTCTGACAAGCAGACTCTGCAGAACTGTCATGAAAGAAATATATTCAAATGATAGGTCAGCAGCATCCATTATACAAATATAACCCAGCCTCTCCAGACAGCTGATGATTGAGCTGGGAGGATTTTTCTCATGAGCAGCATCAGGCATGATGGCCTTGCATTTCATGGCTTGGGGGGAAATCCTTGGCTGATGTGAACTGGCAAAGCTGCATAGTGGTGAGCTGCTCACTGAAACTTGCAGCATGCTCATTAAAACAGTTCTAGAGGTCACCACTCACCCTGAAATATTCTGGGGGGAAACACAGTAGCTATTTGTGTCCATTGCAAAATATACTTTTTTATTTTAAAGATGAAGAAGTAAAGAGGTTCAAGACCTCTTGAAGTGAAATTGGTGAGCTGATTTAGGGAGAGAAAAGGTGATTATCCCACGAGAGGATAAATAACACATGAGGTATTAGCTCTGCTTCCAAGTAGGGTGTCCTGAGAGCTAAGACCCCATGACCTACAATATTCATGTCAGCTATATCAATAACTTTTCTTCTCTCCTTCCTCTGGCTGCCAAAACATGTGAGTGAAGAATATTGTTCAATACAGCTCTATTTTTCAATACAGTAATTCTAGGAACTTGCCCTGGTGTAACAGAACAGAATAGAGAGGAGGACTCCAAATTTGGTGTCTTTCCAGAAGAGAGAAAGTCAAACCACCCTGATAATAGCCCACAGACCTTCTTTCTTCCTGACCCCTCCGGCAAACCCATGAGATTTCATGTGGAGAAGTATGTATGGTTTGGAAAGATACTGTGTTTAGATAGAGAGTCTCCATCACCTTCTGGCAAGCTGTGCCAGGGGTTAAATACTGTCACTATTAAAAATATCATCACTTTAATGTGTTCTCCAGGCACTTAGCCCTGTGATGGGCCCAGTTAAAACCTAAAGTGGACCAGACTTGACCAGAAAAATAAGGCCAGGCTAAAGGTAGAGTTAGTATTGTCACAGAAAGGAAGGAAAAAAGGTCATAACATTCAGCTTCTACTGCAAAAATACACCCCGGACACTTCCTAAACTTTTCAGCAAGTCCTAAAAAACTGCAGCTTTCGCACTGCCAGTGGAACTGTTCTAATTAGTCTTAAGGTGAAAACCCCAGCTGTGCCAGTGGAAAGCCAGCTGTTCAGTTGTCTCTAAGTGAAGCAGAGCAAAGGACCAGCTTAAATAACAAACCTAGTTTCCAGGCCCCTAATACCTTCTCTCCGATGTGCTGCCTGGAGAGGCAGCTGGGTTCTGTCCAAGGCCAGAGGACCCTCTTTGGCTGCCAAGAGTGCTGAAGGGGGAACACACAGACAAAAGAAATGTATGAATTCTCTGGATATTTGCTTTTCTTTCTCCAGCCTCTCCCCTCCTTGAAGATGTCCCCTGCCCCAACAAGAAGCTGTCGAGTGAGGCAGTAAGAAATGGGGAGCAGTGCCCCAATCCCTCTCCTTTGGGCCCACAGGTTCTGCCAGAGAAGTGTCTACACTGTACCAGCATGGTGCAGGGTTTCTCTGCTCTGACTGCCTCTTATCCACACCAGGCATTCCAGGGAGCCTGTAGCTTGTCCCTAGGGGCATCCCTGGCCTGACACTCAGGCACTTAGGGCTGTACAACAGCATGCAGGTACACATTAACATGTACAGCATCCTGTGGGCTACAGGATGCAGCCTCCAGGCATATGTGGGGAGCAGCTCTACCTCAGGGGACAGGTACAGTTCCGTATCAGGTAACAGTGTAGTCCTTTGTATCAGGCCACACTGAGGCTCTCTCCTCACTCCTGAGGGCTCTTCCTTTTCCACATTCTCCAGAGTTTTGTTTTATCCAATTTTAAGTGACTCAGATGATGAGATTTCCACTCCTCCTCGCTCTATCCAGCAGATGTCTCTGCTGAAAGCACTGACTGTGGCTGCAATACTTGTTGCAACAGTTGTTGTACACATTCCAGCTGCTGGGATCGAGTTATTGACTGACACTCTCAGACTTCAAACAAGAATAAGGTCTGCCTCTTACTGCTCTTCCACGCGGCAGGTTGATGAAGTCATAACACAGTTCAGGGGTGATCAAAAGAGACTTCAGAGCCTTGGGACAGAGAAGGGAATATGGAACAGCAGTTATCTTCTCACCTCTTTCCAGTTGCAGGCAGTGACTTTGGAAGAAACAGATGGGCCCAGTTTATGAAATACTTGGCTCTGGGGCTAGTGTCACCACCAGAATATTGGATTTTGGGGATAGCCTACACAGCGCCAGGGCTGCTGGCATCAGATGGAATTCATGGTTCTCAAAGCAGGAGGAGTGTCTTCCCTCAGGAGCTTGTGGGCTCATAGGCAGAGCTTTAAACTAGACTTGAAGAAGGAGAGGGATAATACCAGGCTTGCCCATGACAAGCTGTGGGATGAAACACCAAGGTTAGAGAGACAGGGAGCTATGAGGGCCCTCAGCCGGTGGCTCTGAGGCACGCTGGCTACACTGGAGCACTCTTGAATCCTGAGCAGTGCAGTTGATGTGCCTGAGGGATGGGATGCATCCAGAGGGACCTGGACTAGCTCAAGAATCAGGCCCATGGGAACCTCATGAGGCTCAACAAGGCCAAGTACAAGGTGCTACACCTGGATCGGAGCAACCCCAATGTCAGCACAGGCTGGGGGATGAACAGATTGAGAGCAGCCCTGCCAAGAAGGACTTGGGCCTGCTGGTGGATGAGACTTAGGACGTAAGAAGACATTTTTAGCTCAGAAAGCCAATCATGTCCTGGGCTGCATCAAAAGCAGTGTGGCCAGCAGGTAAAGGGAGGTAATTCTGCCTCTCTAGTCTTGTGAGACCCCACCTGGATTGCCATGTCCAGCTCTGGGGTCTTCATCACAGGAAAGACATGGACCTGTTGGAGTGAGTCCTGAGGAGAGACATGAAGATTATTAGATTTCCTCCTGTGAAGATGGGCTGAGACAATTGGATTGTTCAACCTGGAGAAAAGAAGGCTCTGGGGTGACCTTACTGGGGCCCTTCAGTAGCTGAAGGAGGCCTATGAGGAAGATGGAGAAGGACTTTTTACAAGGGCATGTAGTGATAGGACAAAGCGAAATAGCTTTAAACTGAAAGCGGGTAGGTTTAGATTGGATATAAGAAAGAAATACTCTACTGTGAGGGTGGAGAGGCACAGGATGAGGACATCCAAAGAAGCTGTGGCTAGCCCATTCCTGGAATTTTTCAAGGCTAGCTTGGATGTGGTCTAGCTGCATTAATGATGTCTGAGCTCAGGAGCCCAGGTTCAGTTATTAGCACACTTTCATGATTAACCTAAATTAAGGCTCAAGTGGACTCAGGAGTCTGTGTCTCTGCAGCTTCAGTGTTGCATACACCAGTGCCCATTGTGCAGTGGAGATGTTCCCTGTCAGTACTCTCACATCTGACAGAGTCTGCAGCAGAAATCAAAAGACACACACACACATCTGAGTCATGAAGGTGACCCAGTTTTGAAGGTCTAAGCTCATGATTTTCTTGTGATTAGGGTTGGTGACATTGAGAATTTTCCCCGTTGCACCCTCTACATCTCAGTGTGACCCATTTAAAATTCCAAGCCTAATTCACTTTCAATAAATGTCTTATTGGTTACATATTTGCTTATATGGTTTTTATGTAGCATTCTCTCAGGGAATAAATAGAAGGTCAGAAACAAGCAGCAGTTATTGCGTGTGATTTAAAAGAAACTATGAAAGTACCCTTTTAATTTTAAGGACTACACTCAGGAACCAAATCTGCCCTATATCTAAGTGCCATTGAACACTTTTACATTCAATGAACTTCATTAAAAATACCATGATGCTTTTTTTGAATCAAAATGCATTTCAACTAAATGAAATCCAGTTTATCTACAAACAGGAAAGCTTTTCATTTACTGCATAGCTGAACTGGCCCAAAGCAATACTTGGTTCCTCAGGCTGCAAAGTCTGGGGCTGCCACTAAACAGCACAGCAGGAAGAGTAACGCTGCTGAGTGGCTGCAGCTTTGGGCTGTAAAACTGCAAGATAAGGTAATTTACAGTGCTGCTGTAGCTAGGCTGCATGTCTTCCATGTGCTCTGGTAGGATAAGCCTCCTCCACCTCGCTGGGGAAAGAGATGCTGCTCATCCTCCTCCAGAACCCTGAGGCAGGTTTAGGAGTCCTGGCAGCCAATTTACGGGCAGTGTAAAAAGCTCCGTGCCGTGCATACCACGTGCTGCACAAAGTGTGTCCTTCATCAGGAACAATGGAATGCAAAAGCATGAGTGTCTCCCCTAGCCTTTCTTCCATCCAACAGTTTGGCAAGACAGGGAATGTGTTTGTTTCTACAATTGGCCCTGTGCATTTCCCCTCTGCGACAGCGGGTGAGGCTTTTAGTTAGCCAGTGCCTTGGTTTCTCCACTTGCAGAATGGGATGCTGTGAAGATAAGTTATTTGATAATATCTAAAGGGGTCTTTTAGTTCTCTTTGAGAGCTAGAAATTGTTGGTGGATACTCAAGAAAGTCAAGGCAGTAGAATCTTTTTTTGTTGTTGCTGTCATTTCATGTTACTTCTGATTTATGTAGGTCTGTGTCCTCCTCACTGATCTCAAACTAAAGGCTGCCCCCAGAAGTTTTGAGGGGCAAATGAGTTTCACTACCTTCCAGACCAGCTACAATTCTTTCAGCTTTCATCCCTACTCAATTCCCCATTTTATCCCATTTGAACTTCTCCAGTATGTGGGTGGAGAGGAAGAGCAGCACAGACATAACAGAGAAAAACCTTTTTCCTCTGGGAAGCTGACCAACATTTTTGTTTTAATTTAGCCCAGTTTCCTTGCAAATGACTTTCTGCCTAGTTGTTGAACTTTCTGTAAACAGTTTAGTGAGAGTCATAAAACAAATCCCTCAAAGAAGAGAAAAATAAACATAGTCATGAGTTACTGGAGTGAACTTTCTTCCTCCTGCTCCTCGTTATGCATCACAGAGCTGTTTTTCAACTGAGTCACAAGAAAACAGACCAGGGAGGTAAGAGAACACAGCACAAACAAACAAAAGCATCATACAGAAAGTATATATATATATATTTATATATTTTATATTTTTTAAGCTTTGAGATAGATTTGAGTAGACATCTGAACTTCCACAGATACGGAGTGGCAGTAGAGATGTGGCTTAATGTAGTCTGCCCCACAAAAAGTGGCAAGTTGGTGGCAGGGAAGAGCTGAGTTGGTACTGGGTGTTTCCAGGCTGAAAAAGCAGCTGCCTGGGCACGTGTGCTGTGTCAGCTCCCCTGTTCAGACCACCAGGACCCACCTGTACCCTGCCCTGGCTTCCAGTCCTTACTTTAAAATTGTCTTTACGTTCTGCATTAGGATTTTGAAACCACTGAGGCAGAAACAGGCATTACAGGCCCTTTTACAAACTCTATACCAGATGCTCTATTATTCTGGAACAGAACTAAGTGTAAAGAAATACACTGCATTTCCCTAATTGCCTTTTTACAGGGTTTCTCAAATTAAGCAGCAACAAGGAGCAATTTGGCTTTGCAGGGGTTGCATCCCCAGGAACCTCCTCAGCACCCTGTGCTGCAGTGTTGTGCCAGTGTATTGACCAGCAGCCTGAAGCAATCATCTCAAAGTACTTTTGGTGCTCTCTCCCTGCCTGCTAAACAAAGGACAAGGACAAAGCCTGTGTGAAGATCTTGGACCTTCCTTCTGTATATCCTCTCTTCAGGAGCTGAAGCACTCAGGAGCCCACACAAGGACTTTGAGAACTTCCTGCCTCCTGCTGCCAAAACCAAAGAAAACACAATATTTACTAGGTTAAATATGCAATGTGAGGATGATGCTCAGGCTCTGAGTTAGACTACAGCTGTGACATGCTCAGATGAGCTCATGTTATGAATTCTGTTCAGGAAACAATATTTTATGTGCAACACCCATCTTACTTTGCTTTATTATCTTCAAACATCAAGGCTGAATCTGCTCATGGTCAAATGCTCTGAAATGTCTAAAGTTTAGATGCTGACAGTGCATCACTAAGAAATCTCTACTTAAATGCAAGTTATTCCATGATTTATTGTTTTTAGTAGGGCTTGACAGTCTGAATACCAACATAGTAGTAAACAGCTCGGCTGTCTCAAAACTTGAATTTATGAGACTTTTTCCCCACCGTGGATGAGGAAGTCCTGTGTCCAAGTCATTTATGAAGACATGGAAGAGCACAGGGCTGAGGATGGAGCCCTGTGGAACCCCACTGGTGATAGGTCACCAGTCCAATGTCACCCCATTTTCTGTAACCCTTTGTGCCCATCCTGTGAGCCAGCTGCTCTCCCCTCACATGATGTGTTTGTCCAGCTGTGTGCTGGACATTTGTGTTTGTGGCTATCACCCTGGGTGGGAAAGTCAAAAAACCACACAATCAAAATTAGTCCTTGTGATGAGAGCTCTACAAATTGGGATGTCAGATTTGAGATGAAATAGCAAAAGCCTTCTGTGCACATGTGCACAGTGTCCAGAAGCCAAGGGGAGTCAAGTGCCAGCTGAGACATTTCTTGGAGCTCAGAGCCTTTGACATTCTGTATTCTTGGATGCAGCTGACTGTGCTGAAAGGAGTGTAATTGGCAAAAAGATGACATCATCTGGACCTGGATCTTTAAAATAAAACAGGAGAAGATGAAATCAGTCTTTGCTCCAGAAAAGTTGGTACGAGTTCCCTTCAGGCAGCCTTAGTAGAACAGTTGTGCTATTAAATTTCCAAAATATTTCTGTTGGTGGAAATTCAAACATTGAATTGAGCTTGTGTATTAACTTGGCTGGTGAGGGGCAATTAGGCTGGCTGGCAAGGAGGCAGGAGCAAAAAATCATGTTTAGTCTGTCAGGTACAGAAGGGAGCTCAGGGAAGAGAAGATGTATCCATAGCTGACCCCTGCCCCTACCCCTGCCAGGAGTAAGTCAGGAGCCCTGTGCTAATAAGAAGCTTGAGATGAGGATTTCCAATGTGCAGTTTCCATACACGGTTGTATGTCTCTAATATTTGTGAAAATCTGCCTGTATGGATCTTTATTCAGGATTCTCTTTAGGGTCTTTTAAAATCCTCCTAAGGATTTTAGATGCAGCTCGAGTTTTTCCCCTCTCAAGTCATGGTTTGATTTTCACAATTGTAGTTCTGCTGTGCAACCTCAGACAGCATTGCTTGAATGTACATCTTGATTTTGTCAATGGTTTTACATCCCCCTTGGTATGTAGTGCAGGCTCTAATTGGACTTGCCCAGAAATGTGCACACTCATGAATAGCCAGGGAACCTGGAAAAGGAGAAGATCCCGATCACCTTACCTGTCAGTCCTTACTAGTTACTTGTGCTTCTGCTTGGCAGCTTAATGGGCTTCATTATGGATCCTAGCAAAGCTAGAGACATAGTGATGTGAACTGTTCAGGTAAGAGAAATCACAGCCAGAGACCCATTGCAGAGGTCAGGTGTTGTCCACTGTTCATTTCTCTGGGCTGCCCAATAAATGAACCTGTAACTCCTGCTCTGCTGCAGGCCTGCTTTGTGCTGTGCCAGCCTTACCAGCCTCTGTGAAGAATCCCCATGGGGAAGCCAGAACATTTGCCTGTGCTTTTTCTGAGCAGCAGCTCTTCACTGCTGCTGCAACAAGTTCCTGCATTGTTGCACAGCGCTCTGGTAGTGAGGCTTGGGGATTCCCACAGCTGATCAACATTTTTTGCTTCCCTAACCATGACTTACCCAACTTCTCAGCCTTGCTTCTATTGTTAGCCCTCTTTTCTTTTGGACTCTCAAGACAGTCCAAATGAGAGACTTTCGCCCTGAGGGTTTTACTATCTTCCCCTTTGCCAGAAACATTCTTCCATGTACAAAGTTAAAAAAAAATAAAAAAAGGAAAAAGACAAAAGGATACTGCTTCAAGGAGTGGTAATAAAAATAAATCACCATAGTATGGCCAACAAGCTCTTTATTGAAATTCGTTTCTCTCAGGGGTTTTCCCTGAGCAACATAACCCATGAGTATTAAACAGGAAGTATTCATCTAAGACCACAAAAAGCCACAAGTGGGTAGAAACCGGGAAAATTGTTTGCATCTGGCACCGCACTTCTTATTTCAATCTCAGGAAAAGTCCCAGGACTGGTCTTGGATTTTCTTCTCTTTGAAATTCATGATGGTGAAGAAGAGAATTTGGATGAAAAAATTGTTAAAAATTAAAAAGCACTGTAGAAAATATTTTGTTTGCAAAAGAAATTACTTCAAATGTAATTAAATTTTCCTGATTTATAAAATTATCTGCATTTTAATGTAATTTCTCAATACATGGTTAGCATGTACTGCTGCTTCTGATATATTACAATATGACATAATACAGTAGCTGGAATGCTTTCTTATTTTAGTGTAATTTAGTGAAATGCATAATGTTAATAATTAGCAGTAGCCGTTACTTAGAGCTAGTTAAAACTTCTTGCTGTACTCCCCAGAGTACTTTATCTTATTCTTTCAATCTGTAGTGCACTGGAGCAGATTGACACATTGTGCAGCCTAAATAATTCGAGTGCCCGGGTGAGTCAGCAGTGATGCTCTGCAGAAAGCAGTGCTAATAATGCTGTAAGGAGTAGCTTAATATCAGCAGTACTTTGTGCTTAGCTCATACCCTCCATCCCTGTACCAGCAGACACTTAACTAAGACAATTAAATACCCCTTCACTCCTTCTGTTTTCCAGACAGACAACCAGAGGCTCCGACCTGAGGCAAGCATCTCCCAAGCCAAAAGTCACCCCAACGAAAGTATAAGGATTGCTACTGTGCCAGGAGATGGCAAAGGTCTCTTCCTCTCCCTGCGCTTGGAAGGACAGGTAGATCTAGAGAAATGAGATGAGATGCACAGAGATCTCTTTGCTTCTTCCTCACTTCTCTCATTTACCCTCAGCTGTGCTGCTATTCCTAGACACAGGACCTAAATCTGAGCCACAGGCATTTACATGGCTTGATATTTTTATAGCAACAAAAATGAGTTTCCCTTTAGCCAAAAGTGGCTGGAATCCCAGGTCTGGAATTGTGCTGATGGGGTAATGTCTGGAAGGGGAAAAAAAGGAAATCTTAAACATGGAAACACTAAACGCTATGGCAACAAGAGGAGCAACAAACGGGGCTTAAAGACACAGGCCCAGCATTAATTTAAGCAATGAGAATTAGAGAGAGGGAAATATCAGCATCTTATAATGCTGTGCTTTATTTTGAGTGAGAAGGTAAGGATCCCGTGGCCAACAGAAAGGTTTATGTGCTAGAGAGAGACAGGCAGCATCCTGCAGCAGGCTGCTGGCTTTCATCAGAATCCCTTCTGGCCACTCAGCTGACATTACATGTGAATTCTTCTCACATTATCCTTTTTTCCTGAGCCTTCTTTCCAGTCATGTGCTGTAAATACAAAGGAGGGAGCATATCTCTGTAATTTGTTAATCCAGTGATAGGAGTTGGCTGTGCTGCTGCTGCCAAACCATCTGCTCTTGAGTCACGGAGAGATTCCTCCCTTCCCTGAAGAGCAGAGATTTTTCTCCAGTGACATCTGACTTGCTCTGTGCTAATTGACAACTCTGTTGAAAATGATGTATCTGTTCAGGATATGCTGGGGTTTATTCCAGTTTATCCTGGCCCTAGTGACGACACTTCACAGGTCTCCCTTCAACCCCTATATCCCTGGCAAACAGCTATTTTCCATACATAAACCTCCTGAGTTCTATCCAGGGCAGCCCAAAGGAGGTTTCTCTTGTTTCTTTTATTTCCTTTGTGGATCTGAATCTCTAACCACCATGCCACAGTAGTTTCCAGTAAACATCTGGAGAGGAGAGACAAGAAAAAGTAGTCTGAAATTGTTCAGTGAAAGGCAGGGGCTTTTGAAGTCAGGACACAGGCTTTAGCTCAGCAGATCTGAATTTATTGTGTTTGCACTTCTGCCACAAAATTCCCTTGAGATCCTTGACAAGACATCCCCTTTCATTATGCCTTCAAGCTCTGAAGTGTCTGTGTTAGAGAGACCATAACCCATCTGGGTAAGGATTCTCTGCCTGTGCATGCACAGCATCTGCCATAATGAGGCTTCATCTGGTGAAGCTACTTCCATACAATCACTGGGTGAACTTGCTGTGTATAGTGTTGCCAGGCTGTTGCCTTGCAGCACATTACATTGCACACCTCAGCACCTGGATTTCCAGGTTCCTGCAGCTGCTACCTCCCGATGATGTATGTACAATAAGTTGGAAGTCATGTTTGCGAAAAAGATGTATTTCCTTATAAAAATGTTTTTCAATTTTGAAAAGTGTCATCACAAGACTCTGCTTCTCAGCATCCATTGGCAATGACACCTGAATCTCAGGCAAGTGACTACATATCTATTTCTTATTCAGCTGCTCTGAGCATCTCTTTCCCAAACTGGAATTTTCTCCTCCTCTAAGGTGATACTGCATTTCCCCACTGCCCCTGCCCTTACCACAAGGCCCTTGCTATAAGACTGTCCCAGGCTGTAAGGATTTATAAGGAGGAGACATATGGCCTGGACATCTGCTGCTCTGAGGACAGGACAGGCTACACCCACACAGCAGGGCTGCTGGGAGCCACAGTGTGTGTGGTGTGAGCTGTCCCTTCGTGTCAGCATGAGGTTTGTGTAGCTCACTGCTCAGGGCACTGACTGCACTGCAGCAAAGCAACGACACTCACAGCAAACCTGCCCTCCTCAGTGGTGCCGTTTCTGTGACCAGGCTGCTCAGGGCTTGGAGAAAACGTGCCAGGCTGGCAAGAGGGGATGAAGAGCAGCAGCAGCAGTAGAGGGAGAAGATGAAATTTCATGAGTGTTAATTCCTCCCTCTGAAGGTCAGACTGAGGAAGCAACTCTCACCTTCAGCATGTTTGCCAGGGCAGGCTAAACGTGGGACAGGAGCAGGACAGTGGTTATTTCTCTCCCACAATCTACCACTTGATCTTGGACTAGTTCCTTCATTACTCATTCCATAAGTTCCCTTTTGCTATAATGGATAAGAATGCCCTCCTTTGTGAGGTCCTTTGGTATCCAAGGAGGAAAAACATCTTATATCAGCATCATAGCCATCTTCCTCTTGAATAAAGCCTCTCATTTGTACAACAGACATCATTGTTGAGTATCTCTCCCTGGTGTCACACGGAAATATACCTGCTTTCATTTTAGAGAAAGAAAGAGAATTGTGTTCCTTCATTCAAGGGCTTGGTAAACTTTTCAACGTGTGTCCTGGCAAGGCATCATGAGAAGAGGGTAAAAGAGTGAATGAGAATAATGAGAACCTTTTTCTTTGGCATCTCTCTCAGTGGATTTCTGATCCCTGAGCTTCAGCATTTTCCAAGAAAAAAAAAAATAGCAGTTTATGGTTTTCATTATTACATCCAAATTTCCTCAGAACTGGGGCCAGGTACATTCCAAACAAAGGGATCCTTTCTGACCAAAGTTCTCAAGTGTGTAACTCTCATTCTATGCAATGCTGTGTTTCAGCTGAGCACATTTCACACAGCTTTGCTCAGGACCTCTCGTGTTACAGCAGCTTTTAGAGGACAACACAGAGCAGTGTTCTCACCTTCACCACTGCCTGTTTTGTACACACAGGAACAGCCTCTGTCCATGATAAACTCTCAAGGAGCACTGGGGATCCCTGTGGCACTGTTTCCTGAGGCAGCCCTGGTGCGTTTTGTATGGAGGTAGAACACAACATTTCAACATTTTTGAAGTAACAGTGGGATCAGAGGTGTTACTGTTCAGATGAACATCTTTTGAAGGCTGAAAGACTTTTGGTTTTCAGTACAACAGTTGTGTGCCTCTTGTGTACAGAAAGCAGCTTACAAACCCAGAGGTGGAGAAATCAGAAAGCTCTAAGAATTATTGGATTATTTAGGTTGTAAAAGATCGAGTCCAACCATAAACCTGCCACTGACAACTTCACCACTAAGCCATGTCCCTAAGCACCTTGTCTACACACCTTTTAAACACCTCCATGGTGACTTAAACACAGCTTTTCCCAGCTTTTGGAGATACCAAGGGAGGAACACAAGTCCGTGTCTTTGCTTTGCATTCTTCTATCTACAAAGAAAGCCTGAAATTGTTTGCATTTTACAGATACTCTCAGAGAACTTTTCAGCAGATACCTTGCACATGAAAAATTCAGATTTTGTCTCTACTCTTTTTCCTGATACACCCTCTGGACAGCTTAAGAACTAATAGGATTATGATATCTATGATAAAGGTATAGCACAAATAACTTAGAGAAAAAGTAAATTTTATCTTGGTTGTTTAAAATTCTGGCTTTTGTTAGTACATGTTTAATGCAACACTGCTATAGACAGCTGGAGAATAAAACTATCAGTTTGGTGAAGATTCACCTCAGTCTGCTCTATACAGCCAGTAACACAGATATCCTTGCATTTCCAAAAGGAAAAGCAGTTCAGATAAGTCTTGACCTTTCTGATGCTTGAAAGGTTAAAAACAAGAAGAGAAGGGAGGTTTTCCAGGAGGGAGAAAATGTCCCACTTTTCAGACTTCTTTTTATTTGTCTCTGAAAGGAACAAGGAGAGCACAGACTCACACTGCACTTCCTTTTGCCATTTCTCCTTTCTGTCTCTCCTTATATCTCAGCTAATGTCAGAAAGGAGCTGCAGTCAAGGCAGAAGTTTCTGGCTGGAGAGTCACCGAGTCACAGGCAGCCCAGCTGTGGGTCTCACCCTCAGCCTTGAGAAGCCGACCTTGCAGCTCGTTCTGGGCTTGAAACATCTCAGAATGTTTAAAATAATGGAATACAAACAAAACAGCAATTGCTCAGACAGCAGGGTTTCCTGGGAGCACTGAAAGTCCTGAACAAAGACACATCATCCAAACAATGATTTCTACCAATTGCTTTGCTTATCTTCTGCAAAATGACACAAAGGGAGAGCTTTGTAAAATGTTGCCTTATCGTGTTTTACCAAGGGTAGGAAGTGGTCAGACCTCTGCCTGACATCCTGCAGAAATTTGCAGTATTATGGAGAATTAAATCAGGGAATACAAGAAAGAGACGATGCCTTCTGCTCTAACAGGGAGAATCCAGCAGATTTTATCCACAGTTCTGTTAGAGTGGCACAGAAAACCCAAACACTTCATCTAGGTTTCTTAAGCCAAGCTTTTCAGCTGTTTGCATTTGGTTTTTCCAGGTTCCTCATTTGGCATCCAAGGATTTGACCACCAGAAGGATGGTCACTGACAGCAGTAATGGAAGCCAATGGGAATCTGCTCTGGTCCTCTTAGAAGAAACAACAGAATTTGAAAGCAAACAAAAGAAGAAACAAGAACAAATTGTCTAAGCATCTAATTTTGGACCATGTTGACAAATACACTCATGAATTTAATCTGTCAGCCCATCTGTCTCAGCCCCTCAAGTAAAAAATGAGATACAGTCATCACCTCCTTGCACAGAGCTGTGAGAAAGCATTCATTAATTGCTGTGAGGCGTGAGAGTAGGATATTATTTGAGTGTGTTAAGAAGAATGATAGCCACAGTCACCAATGCTAAATCTTCAACTGCCATAAAGGGCTTAATTCCTTTTGTGTCTTCTTTCAGTCAAAATCCAGTGAGGAGATGCATGGATTTATCTCACAGAGATGCTAATATCAAGCACACTTGTTAAGGTCCAGATGACTGCAATATGTGGGGTTCAGTGTAAGGTCACGAGCACGGAGTTGCACATGAATGGCCGTGGGAGGATGTGGGAGGAAGCACAGTGCATGGGCAAGTGGTCAGAAAGGAATGGGAAATAACACCTAGTCCACTGCAGGGAAAGTCTAACAAGCCACATTTTAATGAAGAATAATCAGGATTTTGCCTGGATAGAAAAGAAATAAATGGATTTCAGGGAGAGGGATCAGACCTGCCTGCATTCTCTGGAAGGCTTCAAGGGGAATCCAGGCTTGAGGCCTGTGGTGATCTGGCCAGCTGAACCCTCCTGTGGGCTAAATCTGATGGGAAAGGCAAATGGACAGGACTACTCCTTCCAGGTGGGCATGGGGAAAGGCTGAAATGAACTGCTGGGGAAAAAGCAGAGAGAAAGATACTTCCGTAATGAATCTCAAATTACCTTTTCCTTCCATAGCTTCACCTTTGCCTTTCATAAATTTTGAGACAATATTACCTACTTTGGATCTCAAGAAAAAAAGTTTTTACTTGTAACTGGTCTTATTGTGGATTGAATTAAGAGCCATTTCAGGGCAACATGGCACTTTGCACCCAAGGCTGTGCCAGTTTATAAAGAGGGATGCTAGGACACTTCACTGGGCTCCTTTCCTCCCAGCACATTCTGTGACCCCAGAGGATCCACACAAACCAGTTCATAGAGAGAGGGAATAGCTCTTGTTATACCAAGTTACACAGCTGGAGAAACTGACAAGCTTCTGGGCTCATTTATGCTTGTGTGCTTGAAGGCTTGTCTGTTTTTTCCAGCTATATCACTTGGCCTGATCAATAATTTTCCTCCTCCTGTAAACTGTGCCATATCATTAGCCATGAAATTTGGTCAAGTCTTTTCCTCCTATTACACAAGGATAATATGTTTAAGAGGCTGAGTTAGGAAAAAAGGCAAAGGATAAGGAAAAAACCAACAGCTAATCCCTTATGCCAGAAATAACCACACTTCTGGAGACATTTGAAAACTTTTAAGCATCACATTTGATAGGTCAATTTAAACCAGATTATGATCTTTGTATGACATTCCTGTCCATCTCCGTTCAAGAAAGCATTTCAGGACCCATTCAGTGGTAAACATTATCCTTATGAAGATAAGCATCTCTCTGAGAGGTTTTCTGACTGTGCATGCTCCACCACAGGATGGGTTTGCCGGCTTCTGCCGCAGCTGCCCAAACCAGCCAGCCCCGAGGCCATGACTGGGCCTCCCTGCAAGGTGCCCTCCCTTCCTGGCTGCCTGACAGCACTGTTTGGGGAGGTGCTGAGTTACCCCCTTCAGACCCCTGCTGTGCCCAAAGTGCCCCTATGGAAGTGCTGCTCTGGCATCTCGGCTGCTGTGGGACACAGGAGTAGGAGCCTCTCTTTCTGGCATTTCTGCCTGGAGGGTGTTTGAGATAATGTTGTAACTCCCATGACAAAGAAAGTAAACACTCTGGATGTAAAACCTTGCAAAATACAATGAATTACTTAAATAAAACCAAACATAAAAAAAGAAAACTAGTGAACAAAGTAGAAAAAAATGTATCTTAGCTTCCTCTGACAGAGATTTGAATTGAGCAATAAATAAAATTTACTTTGTTCTTCAGTCATGGTGTTTTTCTCTCTCTTTCTTTTCTTCATTGCTGAAGAACAGCTTGCTTTCGCTACCTATTCCCACACATTAGGAGAAGACCTTCTGCTGTGAAAACATTTCTTCGATCTTCTCACCTGTTATGATTTCCTGTCCTTTGTGAATTGTTCAGTTTTATGCAGCCCACTACTAACATCTGGTCCTTTTGTTTTGATGTTAAGCATGTTTCACCTCTCTCTTGCAGAGAAGCTGGAGAAGCTAATGAACACTTGTTAGCCAGCCCTTCCTCATGTTTCCCTCAGTAAGTCTTAACGAGTGACCCCTCTTTTTTCTGGCAGGCACTTGTTGAGATGCTCACAGCCCCACTTTCCATGGCAGAGCAGTTCTGGACACCAGAATTCATGCCTGGGACTGAAGCACCTGCTCCAAAGCAGGGTTTCTGCTTCCAGTAGAAGTTCTCTTGGAGTGTGGTATGGCATTCACTGTCACACTGGCTCATCAGCACTTTAGTTCTGGGCTTCATAAATTAAAGGTTATTTTACACAATAGATAGACGGGTAATTCAAAGGCAATTTGCAATGCCAAAGAATATCTGCAATAGTGAGAACCTTCTTTTTGGTGACCAGTGAGAGAACCCGAGAGAATGACATAAGGCTATATCAAGAGAGGTTTAGTCTGGATATTAGGAAAAGGTTCTTCACCCAGAGGGTGTTTGGGCACTGGAATAGGCTCCCTGGGGAAGTGGTCACAGCACCAGCCTGACAGAGTTCCAGAAGCATTGGAACAACACTCTCAGGCATACACTGTGTGTTTTTGGTTGAGGGACAGGAGCTGGACTTCAGTGATCCTTGTGGATCCCTTCTAACTCAGGATATGCTATGATTTTGATTCTATGAATAGTGTGTGGCCATGGCTGCACCAAAAAACTGTCTGCCAATTAATCCTCAGAACATTCATGCTTAAGTTTATGAAGAGCCAAAAGAGAGCGCAGCAATGGTAAATATCTTTCCTGGGAAACCCACTATCTAGATATTAATCTTCTAGAAATACATCCCTTGTTCTGTGGAGTTACAAAGAGTAAAAGGAACAGTGACACTCTCCTATGAAGGCTGGAATTAGATGTTCATTGCCCATGATCTCTAGGGAGATCATATTTATTTTATTGAACATTTTACCAACACTGGGAAAAATACTCTCTTTTCCTGAATATTTTCCCTTTGTCGTGTTGCCAAAACCTTACAGAATGATGAATCATTCTTTACTGACAGTAGTGCTATTATTTCTCATTTGTAACGTAAGCAATATTTTTGGTGCAAGAATTTCAGACACTTGATACTGATGTTGCAATGGGACCTAGTGCCTGCATATTTGAGCCTATGGGGAAGAAGGGCACAAAGACATATTAAAAAAAAAAAAAAAGGATCCTGTGGTAAAAGTAGGTGATGTTCACAGTGATTGCTCATATCAACAGGGCTGCATGTGAGATCCACATCGTAAATAATGGAACTGAACAGGTGAAGACAGAAGTTCAGCAGGAATCATTTGCAGCAGATGAGGACAGTGGCAGCTCTGGGCTCAGAATAGTAAGGGGCATTGCAAGACAAAAATCCAGTGAATTTGCAGGAGGGTAAAGCAGTGAGTAGAGAATGAATGGGTGGTTGTCATAGCTCAGACTTCCCTGCAGCCTCCTCTGAGGTGCCTTATAGAAGGAGAGAAATAAATTTAAATGAGCATAGCTCAGAAACAAAGTTTACGGGTCAAAACTGTCTGAGAGAGAGGAAGAAAGAACAGGCAGATGAGCTGGATCCTGCTCTGGGCAGGCCAAAGAGGTGGTGGCTACAGTGGCAGCTGCATTCCAGCATGACAGGAAGGATGGACAGAGGAGAGCATGACCAAGAGGGTGATGCAATGCTTTGATTTAATCGGTGGAATGACCCCTGTGGGATACTCACCTCATCCCTATCACTGCGTTTCAAAATGGATATTGTGGAACTAAAGGATGGAAAGGAAAAAGGGAGAGGCAGGGTAAAAAATACTAAACTTGTCTATTGGTGGCAATTAAAAAGCTGGTGATGATTGTCTTATTGAAAAATATCAACTCAGTGAGTTAAGAAAATGTTAGAGAGGTATGGTTTACTGTTTGTCTTGGTTTTTAGGAACCAAAGGATAACTTAATGAAAGAGAATGTAGGTAGTTCAAGCCTGACTGGATAACTTTTCTTGGTGCAAAGTAAGTTAGATAACTGATCAATTCCACCACAGATTTCTGGGAGCAAAACCTTAGCAAGTTTAAAAGAGACTTTAAACATATATATATATAGAGATAGCAAGAGTTATGCAGTATAATTACTAAACCAAAAACACTTCAGGAGCTGAGTTGGCCTTTATTAGTAGAAAACAGAAGATAGAACTGTGAGCTAGAAAGGTTATGCCAGTGAGTTTACTGGTTTTACCTGTTGAAGTAATAAGGAATTATCTGGTCATTTCTGGAGGCAGAATGCTATACAAAGAGGATACTTAATCTTGTCTGGCCTGACCGCATTTATGTGACAGTATTCCAGCAGATCACTGAGCCCTAGGCCTGAAAAAAAAAGGGAAGGATTGAGGAGTGAGGGTTTTTGGCAAAGCAGTTTGTGGTCCAATAATGAAATAACAGGGGATACTTCAGGTTAGTCCTGAAAGTGCACTGCAGGAGCCATCCAGTAATAGAAGTCATCCATTATCTCTCAGTCACAAATAGCTTGAAAGGAAAATTTTTGCACAAGCTTGGAAAAGATGGCTGGCTCATCATTCTGATGAGATTTCCATAGAGAAGTTACAGTATTTGCAAGCTTGCCAACTTTTAAGCAATCTTCTCTCAGCCAATTTCTTTCTTTCCCTCTCTGCACTACCAAACATGATTAGATCATATTATGAATGCATTGCCTGCCAAATTTCATATCTAGTTAATCACACTGAGCACTGTGACCTTATAAAAGAATCTTAAACTGATTAAAATCTTTACTCCGTGCCTACACACAGGGAAAAAAAAAGTCTCACCAACTTATTTTTGAGTACTGTTTATTAAGATATTTTGATTTACGTTTTCTTCTTCTTTTTGCAGTCGATAGGTCATACTTCAAAGGGAAAAGGTGTAAAAGAAAGCATTGGGTCTACCTTAGTTGTGATCACAGGGAGGAGGAGGATGATATGATACCAAATACACTCCAGATAGCTGGGAATATGCAGATCTCTGTCATATGCATCTCATTGTTCCCATTAATTTGTTTGCAGTGAGGCCCATGTGGCTTATGTTGGTTGATAAAATCACCAAACACGTAAAGCAGCTCATCTGTGCTGGCCACTGAGGCTTTGCTCTGCTAGAAGAGCAGAGCAAGGCTGGCACCAAAGGCCAGATCCTGCCACCCTGCTGGCATGTGCACTTCACAGAAGCAGACAATATTTTCCTTCATGATGAATGGCGAGCCAAACCAGCACAATCTGCCTGGCTTTGGATCAAGTTTTCTTTTGATTAGAAATACATGAAAAGAAATCTAAACCAAATGTCAATGGCCAAGAGATTCTTCTCACAGAAAACAGTGACTGTTTTCACACAGAAAACAATGGTACTAGGGATAGAACAAAATATATAGGAATAACCCCCCTACAATAGTCAATACTCTGTAGCAGAAACTAAAAATTCTCTACTGGATCCAAGACTGGCCCTTCTAAGGTCCTTCCTGAAGCAGTTTAAACTACTTGAAACAGATTTTTCTGTGTAGACTTCTGTTTTCTTGACTGATTTTGCTAGTTATAGTGCGATGTGAGTTCTTGAAGGTCTCATATAGGAAGTTTAAACCTGTGATGCCATGAGGCACATGCTCCCATTGTGGTTTCAAGATAGAGAAATAATAACAACAAAGATGGAGAAAGGTGGATTTTCAAGCAGGACAGAGTGCAATGGAACAGACTATTCCTTTCTTTTACTGCTGAAACTTGTAAAATCAAAGCCCTGCTGGAGAAAACAAGAATTGCTATTATTGCTCTTCTACTCCTTTTTATTGCTCCTTTTCTAGGAAGAAATGCTCAAAGTAGTAAAAATCAATACCCTCTCTTTCAACTTGCACGCCACTGAATGCTAAAAGCCAGGGGGAGCAACAACGGTGTGGAAAAATCTTTTACTTTGTTTCAACTGAGTTTTTTCAACCTTTAAGTCGACGCAGCAGCGTCGACTTCCAATCCTGGAGGCTGCTACATAAATACTTGCTAAAAGCTCTGATACACCTATTACCAATATATGTTGAAGGGTTTAGAAGTTAGAAATCCCTGTCACTCTTCCAGTGTCTCTGAAGCAGTGTTCTGGTGCCAGTCTGCTGGTAATCCCAGGGAGAAATCAGCTCTGATGGAACCTATTTTCATTTCTTGTACAAAGCAGGCATCTTGCTGCAAAATGAGGGCCGAGGGCAGCAACTGCAGTACTGATAGCAGTGCTTCACATCTCTGCAGGTGAGGAAGCCCAGCCACCCCAGGACTTGGGCAGAAAGATTTCCACATCACCCTTGGCATTGTCACTTCTCCCAGTTTCAGTTGTAGATATCCACTGGTACTTTCAGGCTGAAAAAACTTAACAGAGTCATTTAGACCCACTGAATTCAATGAGACTACTGATGTAACCAAAGTCAGGCACATGCTTAAGTCTTTACTAGGTCAGAGCTTAAAATACCATTGCAATCAGCACTGTGTAGTATCTTCATGGATATTTTAAACAGACGCCTTACAAGCTATACAAGGTCTTCTATTAATTTGAATAAACTTCTTAGTTTACACTTTTGTATACAGAGTATTTTTACTTGAATAACAGCTTATAAATCTTCTAAACCTCCCCAGTTTATATAGCTATGCAAGTAACAGAATTAGACCAAGATGCATTTTTCTGTGGTACTCAATACACAAAGGGGGATTTCCTGACACAAACATATCCTACTATTAGCTGAGCATGCATTCCTGAAAAGTGCCACAGTTGGTGATTTCACAGATGCAAATCAAATTTTCCCCCAAGAATTATGTAAGGGCAGTGGGTGGGATTTGTGCTTCAGAATTACACACGGTTTAAATACTGGGGGACGGTATTTAACAACATGTGATCCGATTCATATCCCAGTATCACTGCCTAAAAAATAATAACAGAAAAATCCTTAGGAAACTTTTTGTAAGTTTTTAAGTGAAACATCAGTTGTGGTCTGGCACACCAGGTTCAAAGATGACAAGGATGACATGGAGAATAAATATGTGGGAGCAGGACCATCAGGACTGTCAACTTGGCACATCAGCGCTTGGTAGGGACAGAAAAAGTGGATAAAATGCTGCTTTTCAGCAACTTGCTTCTCAGCACTTGGTTTTGTAGCAGCTGAAGATGGTGATGACTTTTTTAAAATAAAAATTTATGACATGACAGCACATTGATCCGGGATTTTGAGCAGTATATATTTTTATAACATAAGATCAAGTTTTGCAATCCCCTGGTGACCTTGTCCAACTGTTTTCAGAACAGACTATTGGTCTGAAAGATCTCAGCCACTTCATCTATTAGTTGGAGTAATCTTGCTGTCTCTTTCTGAATCATTATATATATTTCTTTTTATCATCTTTGTCATCTTATTTCAGTCTCTCCCTTTTTGTCAAGGTCAGTCAAGTCAACCAAGGGAGAAGTACAAAAAGCCTGAGAACTGATTAGTGTAAGATGGTGTTAAATGATGAATGGCAGAACTCCTAAAAGTTGCATCAGGAAGATAAATGGTCTGTTACTGTACATTTCCTGATTATTTACTCATATGACATGTAAAAAAACTGCATAAAAGGTTTTGTCACTCCCTGTTATTAGAATTTCACTGTTGTTCCCAGATAGACATTTTCACACAACCCTCCTAAGGACACTCTGGCAAATTTGACCTACAGGGACAGAGAAAGTGAGCCTTAATTTCAGTTTTTATGGGGATCAATGAAAGGAGAAAAGGAGGTGACAAAAAAGCTGTCCTTCAGAGTAAGCTCTTAATTTGTTAGACAGCACTGCTCAAGTCTTACACCACTCCATTATCTCCACTATCCAGCTGCAATGCAGTTACAGCTTGTGTGAATCGTATTTCCAGAACTGCTATACTTTTACATTTTCAGTTTGAAAAATCAGATATTGAGCACCTCTGAAAAGCTGACCTTCTACCAATTATTTCCCACATACATTTTTCTGAACTTGATTTCATGCATACGTTCATCTGACTGGACTTTATGCTGTAGTTGGCCTTCTCGGTGGAACCTGGTTATGTTTCTGTCCCAAAACCTTACTCTTTTCTTGGCTTCCATCCTGATTCACATGTACCCAAGAACCATAACGCCAACTTGAATAAAATCAAAACAATTCCTAATCTTCTGTGTCTCTGATATTTGGTGACCAGTTTGAGTTTTCTATATAGACTAAAACTTTTATTCATTAACCTAGAGAGCCTTATTGTTAACCTTCAAACCAAGAATGTGTATCACAAGAATGACTGAATCTACAAGCTGTTAATTTCCATAGACGGAAATAAATAATTGCAGCCCTTTTTTATTATCCCCTTAGACAGTCATATCAGTGTCTGACTGATTGTTAAGTAGGATTGACTACTGGCTAGTTTTAATTTCAAACCAAATCTTCCACCTGTTTCTTTTCTCGCATGTTGCTATGGTGAAGATTATCATAGACTGCATACAACAGTGAAACACAGAAGGATCACTGAAAAAAACATCCAGACAAAGACGTGTAATAGTAACTGAACAAAAGAATATTGCTTGGTGGGTGCCATTAAGCAGTCATATTTTTCTGGCCGTGTTTTGCTGCTGACCTGTCCAGAAATATATTTGGAATCATAAACTTTAAATTGTTTCAGTTTTCCTGAGAAAATCTTTCTAACAAATACAAAAAATTGTCATTACATGTCCCATTAGGTCAAGGGCTGTATTGTGTGCTGGCATAGCAGCTCCTACTTCTTTTGGCTACTTTTGTTCACACCCCGTTAGCTCTCCTGGACTGGGAAGCCTCAGTCACTGAGGATTAACATCCCACAGAGAGATGGGAATATTTTGCAGAGCTCAGGCCAGAAAAAGCCAAACAAAGTGCCCTTATCTGTAGGTGCCTGTGTGGGTAGGCTGTCACAGTTCCAATGTAGTTCATGAACGCTGGATATTTGCATTGCATATTCAAGTTCAGCAGAACTTGAAACCCAAAGGACAAAGTATACTCTTGATAATCCTAGGAACTTATAAAATGTTCCTCAGATATTACAGTAAGGCCTGGAATTTAGTTTAAAAGCTTTATTTTAAAGGCAAACACTTTATAATCTCTCCTCTAAAAGGACCCTCCTTATTGGACAACCATACTTTGAAGGGAGAAGCAAAATATTAGTGCTAATCTTTCATTAAGTTCTCTTGCAGTCACTCCTAAAGTGCCAGATCTCAGTTTCATTTGAACTTCATTTCCCCCTGAGATACAAGACCCTTCCACCCTCTCAAATGGGTCAATTTTCTTTTATTATGTCTTTCCAGTGGTTTCTTCATATATTGTTTCAGTGGGGTGGGTATTATTGGGCAGCCACTGAAGTTCAAGATCTAACTCCAACAACCCTCTTGGGAGCATGTTTGAGCCCAGATGATTCAAACTCTTTCTTTGGCAAAAGACTCCTCTAGTTAAGTGGGAATCTTGCCTGTAAGAGGAGAAATGGGCTCCAAATGTTCTTGTAAGAAGGATGTTCTGTGGAGGCATCTAATCTCTAGTAGCAGAAATGAATAACATTGGAAATCACAGATTTCCTTCTAGCAGAACCTCTGGAGCTTTGGAAGATGATCAAGGCCATTTGGGACAGAATCGTCTCAGCAGAAATCACAAAAGCAGAAATTTTTCTGGCAATGTTCCAGTAACAGAAACAAGAGATTTCCGCAGTTTGAGGGGAAATAAAAAGTTCACTAAAATTTTAAAGACTGAAAAGCAATCATTTTTATTTCAAGCCCAAATAGAATTTATTCAGAACTATATATCCATCCTTAATTATTCTTCACTGAGTCCTGTCAAGCAGGACAGTCCAGAGCTACAAGTACCAAATGGGATGAAGTTTCTGTGTTCCATGCTGGACCTGCCACTGTTTCAGGATATGTACCTCAGCTCATATCCCTGCATGTCACTTTTCCCCACTATAAAATGGTGGCATTCTTTCTGTTCTGGCAGGCTGGACCACACACTGCTTTTCAGATTTCATGGCAAATTATAAGAAACATGAGCTAATAGTATTAATTGTACATTAATCATTCACTCAGTGGTCAATTATTAATTATTAAAGGCCTTGTTTTACTCTAGGTTGAAATGGATTGCTAGGTACTTGGAAATTATGATTAATACACTATAACTCCATCAGTTTTTGCAGCACTCTGTTTTACAATTCAGTTTCAGTGGAATGTACTTTCCAAACCTTTACATTCAACAGTAAGGCAGATACAAACACTGAAGCCAAATGCTACAGTGAGATTCCTCAGCAGCACAGACACATGGTTAAGAGCTTTTAGCTTTCTTTCATGGGGGATTACATACAACCTGAAATATTTGGCTGGTGCACTGTGCCTGCTTTGGTCCCTGCCTCTTTACAGGAATGCAAGAATTGCATTCAGGAGCACTGTGTAAGTTGCCCAGAGTCATTCCTGGGACTAAAGCTACATCCCAACAGACAACCCATGTAAATAGGCCACGTGCAAACTTGTGGGATCATGACTGAATTCTCTTGTTTGGCTGCTGAGCCATTCTCTAAGGAGGCAGGGGATCCACCAGCTATTTGCAAGGTGCCGAGCTAAGCACTGTAGAGTAATGCTGAGCATGGTTATATCTCCTGGTGGCATAATTACATTCCCTCGGACAGAAGAAAGAAAAAAAAGATGTCATAAATCTGCCAGTTAACCCTTTAGTTCACACCTCCTTAGAAGAGAAGGACCACTTTTCCACCCTAGACTAGAAGGTGTCCCTGTGGAGCTGATCCCTGCAATGGACGAAGACAACTTCAGCTACTCCTTTTCTGCTATGTTGAATGTCTCACCACAGGAACTGACTCAAATGAATAGCTGTGGCCCTTGTGGTATATTTTCTCCAGTGGTTCTGGCCTTTATGAAATCAAGCATTAGGTCCTCTACGTCTGGCCTTAACACTGTTTCCCTGTGTCCAGCCTTATTCAGTGCTCTGGGATTTCCATTCGCTTTACACACCAAACCCAGGTTTTGGCTCATGAGCCTCCCCTCAGAGATATCTAAGCCTCAGGAATCTGTAAGTCAACTTTCAGTCCAGAACGGACTTACTAGGTTAAATAATTTAATTGCTTACTGGAAATAATGGCTAGGAAATAAATCAATCACGATTCCACAGGCTTTAAAATAGCTTAGTGCTTCTTTGTGAAGATGTAAGAGCTTCCTGTTTTCACTGTTTTCATCTGGTTTTGGGGGCTTCATTCTTTATCTCAGTTTTTTCCTCCTGCCACTGACCAGCAATGGCTTGTTAGAGGAACCTGAAGCTGGAATTAAGAAGGAGTTTAGAGCACATATATGAATGATCTGAAAGGAGCAAGGGACCACCAAAGCAGAATTTCAGGGCCCTGGGGCAAGAGATGTCCATCAAGGGTTCCAGGACAACATAATAACTGAGCCATAATAAGTCCCAGTGGGACTTGGAGAGTTTTAGTGGCCTCTTCCTGAGCTGCAAAGCACCCAGGGCAGCAGCCAGGCTGGCTCAGCAAGGATTATGTGCCATAATGATTAAAATCTTGGCACCCATCTCAGGACTTCTTCTATTGGTATTCTCAGTGGGGGATTTGTATCAGTGTTAGGAGATTGGGAAAAAAGGATTAATATGAATACTTTAGTATTGTTTAATATGGAAGGTGCACAAACCCTAAAAAGACTATTCACCGTGTAAAGTCAAGAGTTTGGCAGACAGACAAGCCTAAACTAGAGAGATGTCTGGTTAAAGGAATTCACCCCATGAAAGACCACCTGAAGGTGTAGGGGATTTTGCACTGCACTAAACTACTCAAGGTTTCCATTGGTTGTGGCTCTCAAACTTTTGGGGCCGCTCAATGTGCCTGAGTTTTACAAACTGCTGGAGGTATTTGTTAAAGCTTTTTGGGTTGCTTCATTTCCTACTCCAAAGCAAATGCCAATTTTTCAATTTTCCCTCCTCACAATATATGTAAATTTTGAAGTCTTGCTATAGATATCAAATTGAGAAAGTCTGATTTAGAGGTAAAAAAAGATGTCCCTTGGAAAGCATTAAAATTTTTTTCAAGAAAAATATTAGAGAAAATTAAGTATACTATAAAATATGGGTTGAAGACCAGAAAAAAAGTCAGTAGCATGTGCTAATAGAAAAGGCAAAACAAAATACAACACAAAGATAAAATCCAAACTAAATGGTCTCCTTTGTTTGGATTAAACATTTCCTCAATATCAACATGTTCTGACAAAACATTTCAATTTTGCCAAAATTGCATTTCCTGGCAGAAACGGACTCTGTAAAAAGGTTTTGACTAGCACAAGTACATGTATGCCAAGTGATTCCTTTTGTGTGTTGTGGTTTTCATCCACTGTGGAGTGAACTTTTACTGAGCCTCATTCATTCATCTGCCCCACCATAAAAATGCACGGCTATTTTAAGCACGTTGTGAAGTGAACCATGTCACTTGGCCAGGCTGCCCAGATGCGGGGGTGTGGGACGGGAATCCCTCTCTGCACCCACCCCACGCCCAGCCTCGCCACCCCCCGGGATGCACCAACCCCTGCAAGCCCAACGGGAACAAGTACAAAGTGCCTCCTTCTGGAGATGTCTGTAACTTCAGCTCACCCGCAGCAACCGGGATGGCTCATACAAAGAGATATCTGCATTTCTCCTTCTCCCCCCTTTAAAACATCTTTCCTTATATAAGGAAAGCTGCTATCTCCGTTCTGAGCACTGAGCCAACAAACCCATCACAAAAGGCATCTGTTGCCAGAGTCCAGAAAGGGTTAAGGCAGCAGTTGGAGAGGTTTGGGGTGACGTGTGCTTCTGGACGCCTGAGAAGTCTCTTGAAGGTAGTTCCCCTCTGGTGAGGATGGGAGCGTGCTGAGGTCTGAAATCCGAGATCCCTCGCAGCCTGGAGCTGGTGAGGTCCCAGTAAAAGCTGTTTGCCTGCTTTCCCTTCCTGAGCAGTCACACCGCTGCACTGGCCTGGGCAGCATGGAGCGAGCACCCTGGACACTTGTAGGACTCACCCTTCTCCAGCTCCTGCTCATCTCCTGCTTGCCAAGAGGTACTGTAAGAGAGCGTGTGTGTTCCCGGCATGGTCGAATGAGTCCCTTTCCTTCAGTGTGGTCAGAGGGGTTTGATCTCATGCGCTGTCATGGGAAGCAGAGAGATCTGCAGGGACAGCAATAACAGAAAGAAGGGGTTTTGCTTTATGTACTTTTTTCTTGTCAGCATGGAGTGTGTGTGTGTGCATAGGTTTACCCAGGAATGATTTTCAGGCAAACTTAATAGCCTTAAAAAGAAACAACTGGCTGAATTTGTTTGCCAATGGCCATTAAGAAAAAGGTTTGCAATCACTTTGCTTATTACTCCTTTTATTTTCTCAACACTCAGTGCTACGGAAATGATGATAAAAAGAGGCATTTAAGTCTCTGAATTGTAAAGCGTAATTTGTTTAGTTTGGCAAGACAGAGATTTTCCTCTCCAGCCCCAACACCAAGAATGAAGGCAAGGGGAAAAAAAAGTGAAGGAAAAAAAGAAAACAAAACCCACACATTGTTTCCAATCTGGGATTTAGTTCTGCCAATATTATTCTTTCGAAGGGGAAGCCTTGTTAAAGCAGAACGATCTTTTTTATACTCAAGCCCCATCCCAGTTTCTGCTGAACCAGCATGTATTGTCTTGATAAGGTTGAGCAAAGAGCATTTACTGTTGAGTGCAAATTTGCCGTAGTTATGGCCACGAACCTGGGCTGTTTACACCTGGAGGTGTCTGGACCTGCTTGCAGCAGCCAGCTGTCAGCATTGCAGGCTGCTTTCTCGGGAGCTGCAGCCCTAAGGACTGGGAGGTGAGGTGCCCTCAAGTCACCCACCCTTGAAGCTGCTGCATATTTCGGCATTGCTGACTACTCTTAGCAGGGGAGCTGTCAGATCGGCAGGATCTCAATGACTCTAAAGCATTGGTGTCAAGGGTGGTGTTTCAGAGCCCCCCTCACAAGGGGCTGCGGCAGAGGGTCTGCCTCTGCAGTGGCCTCCCCTGCCGACCCCTCAGGACACAGGGAAGCGGTGATGGTCAGGGTCATCTGCCCACCAGGTGGGCCAGCAGCACCTGCAGCCGTGCTGGGAGGCTGGGCTCCTGCCAGAGCTCCCCCTGGCTCACAGGCACAAAGAGCTTGTCCCCACCTCTGGGCCACATGCACTGACCTGTCCCTGCAGTGGCCAGTCCCTCCAACATGTGCCACCTTGCTCACTGGCCAAGCGAGGCTGCTCCATGGCATGTGCTGCAGTGGCACAGAACCAGCCCTGTCAGTGCCAGAGCATCCCTGGACACGGGCTGTGGCTGTCAGGCAGCTGGGTGGGCATAAACCCCTCCTGCTGCAGGGGCAGCACATCTTTCTCATGGCAAGAATCTGGTCCACAGAGTTATCCAGCACCGAGTCCCCTCAGCAGCAGCGATAAGGGGAGGCAGGAGGAAGGACAACAATGGGCAGTGGGACACAAGGGCTGTGGGGCTGTGAGCTTTGGAGGGAGGGTGCTGGCTGCCCCAACACCCACTCCTCGTGCACCGGGAGCAGCGTGAGAAGAGCCTGTGGGACACACGGATGTGAGCCATCCCCTCTCCCCCTGCCCTTCCTTGCCATGCCTTGCCTGCCCTGGTGCTGGTAGTGGAGCAGCTCATGGCACTTCCCAGCACACGGCTGGCAGCACGAGGGGGCCAGGAGCTGCCCTCCAGCCACAGCAGGAGGGGCTCTCAGAGACAGGGGAGCAACTCAGAAGTGCAGTGGCCTTAACATGTCAGGGCAGGTTGGAAAATAGCATTTTGTCTCCTCCTCACAGATGTATCCAATTTTTATCCATATTTATCACACCCAGTTGCACAGGGCCTGCCTCGAGAGCTGGGGGCAGGAGTCAGGGCGGTCTGGGAATTTATTTTTTGGAATAAACTTGGAGTGCAAGTGACTCATGTTTCCTTAAAAATATATGTGTGTTTTTGTGTGTTTCTGCCTATCTAAACCCTTCCCAACCTCTCTTCCCCTCCCCCTGCAGCCTCTGTCTAGAGAAGGGAAGGCCAGATGCACTCAGACACATCCAGATGCATTCAATCTTAGCAAATGGGTTACTTCAGTTCACATGTTTAGGTTTCTAGTGTGGACAAAGGGAAAGGGACTTGCTTTTTATTTTGGAAAAAAAGCTGGGGTTACTTGCTTTTGACCCAGAGGCCTCTTCAAGTATCTCCCAGGCATCCCTGCAAGCCTGCCAGTGCCCAGGATTTTTTCTCTCCACCAGCCCTGGAGGACCCCTCACCACCACAGGACGATGCAGCAGGACCTGCCTTGGGCATGTGGATGCCCCTCTCCCTCCTGCAAGACCAGGGACATGGTGAGGGGCAAACTGGAAAGAAGGTCACAGGGCAGGGGGGCAAGCGATCAGCAGGGACAGAGGCCTGGCACACTGAGGCCATTTTCAGTCCTTGCTTAGGGCTGGACTACTACTCCAGGGGAGCCGTAAGGACTAAAATTTGAGGAGGGTTGCTGCTGTCTGCGTGGACTATTTCTATCTGGGCAACATTAACTGTGAGCGAGTTGCCAGCATCATGCAGGTCTCACACCACTGCAAGATGCAAGCCCTCAAGACAGGTCCAGCGCCACTCCTCTACGTTTAGGGCACGAGGACATTCTCATGTTATGTGGTCATGAATTTCAATACTGCAGCTGCTTCTTCTCTGCAGATTTCCAAACATTCTCCCCCATTGCAGAAGTCTAACCTCATCAACGCTGTCACTAATTCAAAAGTTCTACATTCATTACCTGTTCCTGTTCCTTGTCTTGCAACACAGAGAAAACAAATTCTCTTCACAGTCATATTAGTACAATTTTTCTGCCCGGAATAAGATCCTCTGTCCCAGAAGGAATCAAAGCCTGAAGGGAATTTTGGCAACTTCTGAGTTTTAGCCTTAACCTGGCTATTTCTTCCTGTCACAGCTCTCCTTAGATGAAGCCACAAGGCCACAGTGCCAATAATAAGATCACAAATGTCACAATAAATAGAGAAGAAATTAAAGAAGGGGAGTATTTAAAAAGGACAGTCGAATCAGCATGTATTTATTAAGTGGACAGATTCCACTTAGTATTGTAGATTTCCTCCTGTGTTCTCCCACTGGGTCTGATTTTTTTTTTAATAGAAATCCTTTCTTTCTGCCTCTCCCCACTTGCCACTGTGTGAAAGCACACACTACTGGCAGAAAAGGATGCTAACTGACTCTGCGGAAGCAGCAGTCTAATTATTCAGCAAAGGTCTGTGACCATAAAGTAAGCACAATGAATAAAACTAAAAAAGGGATGTATTTTAGCTCCTCTTTTAATTAGCCCAGCTGCTGAAAAGAGTAATAGGTACATAATTTCTAAAGAGAAGCAAGTGGTTGTAGAGACAGCATTATCCCTTTCATCCTCTTAACACATCAAATAGACAAATAGACATAATTTGCACAGTAGTTTATCTGAGGCAAAAAGGTTAGCAATAAAGACCCGTGCTTTCCTTTATTATTGAGGGTTTGGGGTACATCATGTTCCAAGAGCCCCAGTAAAAGTCTCCTAAAGGGAACATCCCTCTTCCCTTCCAAGGTCTCTTCCTCTTGGCCTTACTGAAATCAAGTGGAGAATTTTACTATTCATCGCAATGGCGCCACAGTTTCAGCCATCGCTGTGCCCAGAGCATTTCCTGTTGCTAATGTCCACACACCTGATCCCTGTGGGGTGAGGCCCAGCTTGCATATCCACACAATGGCAGCAGAGCCAAGTAAGAAAGGAGAGGAAAAATGAGACAGACATAAAGAGAGTGTAAGCTGCTACAAGGTTTTATCTCTGTTGAAGCTGTTTTGCCTTTAATGACAAAGCTTCCTTTCAGAACTATTACACGGCCAAATATTCCCTACTAACAGCCTTAAGAAACTGCTCCTTCAAATTCAACTGCTTGTTTCTTTGATGGAAGACAGTAGTTGTGGTTGAGCAGCATGCTGAAAATTAAGATGAAATCAAATACAAATGGGCATGTTCTCACCTGTGGAACAAGAACTGGTTAAAAAATCACTTTGAAAAAGTCATCCTCTATGGACTCAAATTCTAGAGATGTATCTGTTTGTATCTCCTCTTACTGATGCTGCACTGTTACAGCAAATGGCACTTTTCAAAGCAACTTGAAATAATATTTCTTTGAGCTTAAGTAGTGTTTACCAATGTAATATGGATAAATGGATGGATAAATTGAGGCATGGAAGGAGAACCTTTGCAGGGTAACAGAATGGAATTGTGGGATAGGAAGTTCTCCCCAAGGACAGGGATGGCAAACTGGTTTTCTGCTCCATCAGTTGTCTTCACATAGCAGCTACTGTCAGCACAAATACAGGGAGTGGGAATGGGAAGTCAGGGAGAGGAGGGAGAAAAATATCCCATCTCAGCAGCAGCACAGGCTTATATCATCTTAAAGCGACCGTACTCTAAAAAAAATCCTCATTCTTCCAAAGTGGAAGACACAAGAGATAATAGATATAATTGGGCTTGCTTTAATTCACCTTAGTTCTTAGATAAACAGTTTTCTCAGATCTCAGATTTTGGAGCAGAAATCCCTTTCTACCTTACGAGGTATCTATGGTGTACAAATTCACTATGGCAAAAGATTAGTCAGCTGATGCTGACATTTACCATGATGAGCTGCCTGACCCACCCCTAAGGCAGCAGTGTGCTTGTGAATCTGCTCCTGAATCACCAAAGCTTTAAGCCTGATCTCAGCCCTAGGGATGAGGGGAGGCAGCAGCAATCACCAAGGTGAATTGCTGCTGGACTGACACTGCCAACAAGGAGGACATTGCCTGGAGCATCACCTCCTACTGCTGTCCTACAAAATCCATCACTGACAGCCTCTAGGATCTGACGTGCTGTAGGGATTAGGAGGTCTTGTTAGGTGTGGATGTCAATGGCAAGCATGAAAGTATTGCCATCTGAACCTGAAAATGTTGATCTCCCACCTCACAGTCCTCCTCAGGCTGGACCCAAAGCATCAGGTGAAGTGTTGTGTTGGGCTGTGCCAAGCTCCTGAGCCAAGTAGGTCTTCCCTCCAGCACACACCCTGGATGTTTGTTTTTCCCAACACAGGCATTTCTTGCTTGGTTTCCATGGTCTTGACCTGCTTCCATGTGAGCTATTTATGTCTGGATTTAATGGGCTTTTCTTCCATCATTAAAATCTCATAAATTAATCCACTGTTTATTTGCCTGTCCAGAGTCTTGTTTGTTCTTTGCAGCTAAATATTTTGCATGAGTTGTCAAGCAGCTTCTTCCAGCTTGTCCCAAAATCAAAGACACAGTCACTGCCTGCAAGCCAGACTGCCTGCTTTGGAAGATTATCAAAGTAAAGCTCACAAAACACCCCACAATTATCTCTGCCACAGCTGGCCGAGGCCTCGCTTTCAGTATTTTACCCAGTCAATAAATCTTCCCCTACTTTTCTCTGCCTCATTCTCTTCTGGTTTGGGGTGATAATGACCAAGTGTATGTGGGGGAGCTGCCAATGGTTACCCGTCCCCAAACACACAAGTGGGAGCAGGATCATGCCTCTGCCTCCCTGGAGCACAGGCTGAGCTCAGCCACACAAACAAACATTGATTACACACATAAGTGGCTCTCTGCATACCCCTCTTAAACTTCTGAGGCAAAAGTTTTATTTGCCTTTTTTTAAGTAGCCCAGAGACAAAACAAAAGGAATCCTGCCGTTATTAAAGGGGTGCATAAAGTCTTCAATCAAATTTCTTTAAAGAATATCTTCTACAGAACCTCAAAATAATAGATTCCATTATTTCTGTGAAGAAAATCCTAGAAGGGCCACTTTAAAAAAATCTCAAATCCACATATTTCCTTGTCAAGGCTATATAAATTGCCCAAACTGCAGAAACTGAGAACCTGATAATTAAATTATCAGTAAATCAAAAGAGTTTATTTTCATTGTCTAAGTTGAGACAAAGGCAAGAAGTGAGCAAACAGCATTTCTAGGTGGCAGCAAGTATATTTTTACAATTCTTCAAGAAGAGACCTGCTGCTCCCTTCTTAACACTAAATATTACCTCAAGGTCAACTTACTCTACAAATACACACATTTGATCCACCAAGAATAAGTATGGCCTCTGCTTTTTGGCTCTGTTGTGTACGCAAGCTCTTCACATAAAAATAAATATGCATATGCCCACATCCACACTCTCTACACACATACAAACGTGTAATATTTTAGGGAAGAACAGAGTAATTTAGGTTGAAAGGGACCTCTGGAGGTCACATGACCCAGCACATCTTGGTGCTAACTTGCAAGTTAAGTTGTGTTGCTCACAGCCTTATCTTGCCAGGGTTTGAGTTCCTGCAAGGATGGAGACATTCCTTTGCCACCCCAATGTAACTTTGCCTGTGAATATTTGGATCATTTTACAGACAGAAATTTCTCTTGGATAATATAGCCGCTTTATTAATAGATTTTAGCAATCTTGAGATAAACTAGATTTCTAGCTTGAGTTAGAAATGATGAGAATTTGAAGGAAGCCTTAGAAAATCTCTGAGTGTTGGGTAGTTATTTATTAGTCAGACTTTGGAGAGTACTGCTTCAGCAAGGAGTGAGACCCCCACCGCATACACCAGAGACACAGCTATTGTCAGTCTTGTATGGCAAGATGTACCAAACTGAGTGTCAGTTCTACTGAGATAATTAGATGCGTGTAATTAATTTTCTCTGGAATCTGAATCAGATACCATTCATAGATAAAAGGCTTAATTAAAAGAGAATAATAGCCATAGGTTAAGAAGTCCCAGCTTGGCCAGGTTGATTGACTGCCGTTCTGGGAATTAGAAGGCATGAGTTTAATTCCTGGCTCTGCTATTGTTTTTCTCTGGGACCTTGAGCAAAGTCACTTCACCTCCCTCGTGCTTCATTTTCCCATCTGGAAAGAGGACTTTGTAAAGCATGTCAAGATCTACAGACAAAAGGGTCTATAACTGCTGAACAGTAAGGTTATTTCAATGCAAGATTCTGCTACTGGAATAAAAAATTATAGAACCTTATTGAATGACAGAAGCAGCTTTTTCTTTTTGGAATGATTATAGGGGCAGAGATGGGGGATGGAAAGGTTTCAGCACAAACAGCAGCCTCATTCCTAAACTTAGAGCAGCAGCCGACTCTCCCTGGTCGGTACACCAGGCACAAGGGAAAGGCTCAGCTCTGAGCAGCACAAAGGGCTGCATTTCATTTCCCAGCCAGAGGGAGAAAAAAAAAAGAAGAAGCAGTTTGGTGGTTCTTTTCATATAGAGTCAGTAAAAATCATTAGGAGAGAAGATAAGCTTCCGGGAGCCAGGCATGAGGTCATGGAGAGTCAAGTGAGAAAGCAGCAAGGCTCAGTGGTAAGGAGCTCCAGCAGGCACAGAAATTAGGTTATCAGCGACAATGAAACAAAAAACAGTTGTGTGAGAAGGGAGCCAGGTACAGGCATGGATGGGAGCGCTCTGCCTTAGAGATGTATGGCTTGTTTCATGACAAGGCAACCCTGTTACTCAGAGTTTAATACACGTGGAGAAAGGTTGTTACCTAAGCACAATTAAAAAAAAAAAAAAAAGAGGAGGCTAGAAGGGGAAAAAAGAGATCTAGTCTCATTAAGTTTCCTTCATGTCTCATCTTTCTAGTCTGCTCTCTCTTTTTACTACCAAACTCCATGAAAGCAGTCATCAGGGCTGTCAGCTGGTTAGAAGGCACACTGACAGCTCTGTGCACTCCTTAGATCTCTCTTTGTAGGATTTAGACAGCACACTGGTGGGGAAAGACAGGATCTGCACTTATTGTGGCAGTCCTGAGTCACAGTCTGAAGTTGTTTCTTAAAAGGGTACTTCCAGAATAGCTTAAATATCATATGAGGTTATGTTAAATAATAGAAAGATGTTACCATATTAGAAATGCCAGGCAAAATGAACCTTTAAAAATAACGAAAAATCTTGTTTCCTTTGGCAGTGAAGTCAAATGTAACAACATGTGCTTCTGGGTGAAAATAGGGAGTGAAACCAGCTAAAATCCAACTTTAAAAGTGGCCTTTCCTGGTGGGCCCCCTAGTTTTCAAGAACAGCAAATTCACAAGCAGAAATACAACCAAAACATGCTATCATAGTTTAAATGATCCATGAATATGACGCTGTAAATCAGTCCTGCAATCTGAGGAAACTTTCTCATGTGATGTCATCCTCTGTGGATTTTTAAAGCTGGTTTCCTCACCACAGAAGTGGGAAGGCCCTGCAGAGAAAGTGAACATATTCCTTCCCTCTGGTCCGTTTGCTTCCTCTGGCTGGCACTGCAGAACTCCTGCATGTTCTTTAGACACCCAAACCACGCTGACATTTCAGGCGCACGTCACCACATAGTTTGGGTTTTCTGGGCTGAAGACCTTGGCTAGCCTCATGCCTTCCATGATCTGACAAATCACTGGATAATAGATCCTGCCAGTCCTCATCAGATAATGGATTACTTTGGTGTGTCCTCCTCTCTGTTCTCTGCAGAGTACACAGTGATCAATGAAAACTGCCCAGGAGCCGAGTGGAATATCATGTGTCGGGAATGCTGCGAGTATGACCAAATCGAGTGCATCTGCCCAGGACAGAAGGAAAGAGTGGGCTACACCATTCCCTGCTGCAGGAACGAGGACAATGAGTGTGACTCCTGTTTAATCCACCCAGGTATGTTGACGGCTGTCCAGCATTTGCAACAAATCTTTGGCCATGGCATCACAGCAAATACTGAGCAGGGCAGTGGTGAGCAGGCACATCTCACTGAGGCATGGGATTGTCCTGCATTTCCTCAGGAACTTCATCTTCCACTCTGCTGACAGCAGCAAGACACTTGGCAAGGTTCCCCCAAAGCAGATAACATCACTGCCCAAAAAAGAAATAACATATTTTCTACCAGCAGTGTTGTCCTCTGGATGTCTTGGGCAGGCTTGGGAGCTGCCAAAGGGTGACATGATTGCTGGCTTCTTACCAAGAGTGTTTTGGTGGTGCTCTGGGGTGATTTGCATCCCCAAAACAAGAAAGGAGAGACAACTTGGAAGTCCCACTAGTAAGAAGGAAAAAGAAAAGTGAAAGGTGAGAGGAGGAGAGAGCAGGAGGAGCTAGGACCAGTTTAGAAGTCATCAGAATCATTTGGGCTGGGCCCAAGTGGCACCAGAACACACATTCAGACTCCTGAGAGAGGCGTTTACAGTTGGAGCAATGAGATTAAGAGGTTTGGGCAAGTCAGACCGGGACTTTGGTTCCAAATCTCAGAGTCTGAGCTGCCGAGGGCGTGGCAGTTGGGTATGGTTCCAGCGGGGAAGCTGTCAGCACCACAGCCTTCATTAACGTCATTGGCATTTTCCATGGAAAAGACAGAGAGGCTGCTTCTCTTCCTGCAGGACAATCCACCTTGGCTTTCACCTAACAGAGTGGCTCTCTTTTTAGGCTGCACCATCTTTGAGAACTGCAAGTCCTGTCGCAATGGCTCCTGGGGAGGGACACTTGACGACTTCTACATCAAGGGAATCTACTGTGCAGAGTGCAGAGCTGGCTGGTATGGAGGGGACTGCATGAGTAAGTGTCCTACACGGGCAGGGAGTGGTGGGACAGAGCCAGGGTCATGCTGTGCCTTTCCAGCTATTCCTGTACTCTTGCAAAGGGCATAAGCAGGAGAAGGCAAACACAACCAGGCAGTCAGCAGGTCTGCAATTAGGAAAACTTCTCTCCCAGTGCTTCTCTGAGAGGAATTGGACTGGGCCTCACGTTGTGGTGGGTTAGAAGCCTACTAAACGTCTGATTTGGTTTGGTTTATTTTTAAAACTTTAACTACCGTGACTCCGGAAATCTTCTGTAATCTGCATTTCTTGGACGCACTTCATCATAGCCCCAGAGCATAAGAATAAACATTTACAAGGGCAGCAGCTTTATCGAAGAGCTTACCATCTATCCTCCTTCTACCCCTGCCAGCCCCAAGGAAGTCCTACTGCTTCCTCCCTCTGTCACACATCTTCAACACACTCCAAGGCACCTCTAGAAAATACTGTCTTGCAACTTCTGACTCCTTCATGACCATGAGTGTTTCAGGCCCTTGTAGCAATATCTACAGGTTTTGTTCCTGACAGTGTACATAAGCTCCTGCTTTTTAGTTTTGCTAAATGGTTAATCCCAATTCTGTCTTTCAATAACGAATTCCATCAGCTAATTGTAGCGTGTTTAAGACTGGTGTTTCCTTTACCGATTTCCCACCAGTGAAGGTGTAGCTCTCTTTCAATTTTTATTGACTGTCTCTTTGTTCATATTTCACTGGAAGGGATAAAAGCAGGGATAATCCCTACTCTGTTCTGTCAATTGTGTGCCATACTTTAGGCTTGTGTCCTCTTAGTCATTGATTTTAAAGCAACAATGTAACTTGTTTCCACAACACTGTCCATGACTGTTCAGGAGGTGAAAGCATATGAAATGAAATCATTGCTTCAAACAGCAGAATGAGCTTTGTCTCAGCAACAGAGCTAACAGAGTCAGCAACAGACCAAACTCAACCTTAAAGCTTTGGAAGTTGATAAACTGAGTCCCTTGCTGTTTATGGTGTGATTTCTGAGAGCACTTTAAAGTCCCATTTGCTCTAGGTCAATGTTAGAGCTTCTCTGGAATTTTCGTTAAAAGCAGAGCCAAGAAAGAGTCATTAACTCATCTAATTTTTCCTCCATCTGCCTGAGTATATTGGTTGCCTACCGTATACTTCAGTCTATTCTTTCTACTTATATTGAAGCAAATATACCTTCATACAGAGGTCTATTTGGACATTTTTGCAGTACTGAAATTTTGGACAGCTTTGTCTTATAGTGTTTTTCTGACTATTTGCTCTTTTAAGGGAAGCAGTGTGACACTCAGGTGGGGAGTGACACTTTCATGTGGTTCTGTGGTACTTGAGAGGTAGGGTAGGAAGGTCAGATAGTGCTGTTTTTGTCCCTTCCACTCTAAAAGTGGGGACACCGAGGATAGCTGTGACTCCAGAACATCCTGAGCTCCCCTTTTGTGGCTCTCATGGCTATCTCAATTTTGGCCTTGATGGTCGGCTCAGGCATGCAGAAACTGAATGTCTGAAAAGCATCCTATAACCATGATGGATGCTGGACTGCGGGCTCACAGCAACGTGGCTTTGGGTCTGGAGGGTGGCCAGCAAGTAGCCTTTGAATGCCAGCAGGCACTGGCTGCTGGAGCCGTGGATGTGCCGACACATCCCAGCTGGGAGAGCACAGGAGGAGGCATCTCTCCTTGGTACCTACGCACGGCATCGCAGCTGAAACTTCGCAGCCAGCCTTGGGTGCCTCGCCAGCGGCAAATAAACCCCAGAATTACAAACCAGCGCCAGGACGGTAATGGCAGGATGTAATCTGCCCATCGGTCCCCCACTGCCAATGCCGGAGCTGCCGGGACAGGGACGGCCCCTCGGGCCGAGGGGGAGCCGCGGCCGGGAGGGCGGGCGGCAGCTCCCGGCTGCCGGGAGGGAGCGAGCGCCGGGCTCTGTCTCCCTCTGGCGGGGCCGGCGGGCGCTGCGCGGGCTGCGGCTGCGGCTCCGGGCCCGGCCGGGAGGGCCAGCACCGCTCCGGCCGCATCCCCGCGCTGCCGGGCCGAGCTGGGGCAGCGCCCCGGGCACAGCGCGCCCGGCCCGGCGGCACCGCACCCACCCCGGCCGCCCGCGGGCCCCGCCGGCACCCGCGCCCGACGGGCGGTAGGTGGCGGCCGGGGGCCCCGCTGGAGGAGGCCGCGCCGGGAGTTCCCGCTCATCCCGCGGGGTGGGCGCCACAGGGCAGTGCCGGGGTGCGGGGGATGCTGCGGGCGGGATCAGTGCCTGTTTAATACCGAATGGCAGGGTCTGGGTACCGCAGGGAGAGCAGGGAGGCCTGGCCCCGGGCTGAGTGTGTTCACCAGTGCAGGGAGAGCCCCCGGGAGAGATCTGTGGGAGCTGCCAGCAAAAGTAGTGATGATGGAGGGCCGTGGCAAGGAGAAGTACCATGGGATGGCTCGTGGGTCTGTCTGGTTTGTAGTATCCACTGGCACGGGTGGAAGCATGGGGATGGCTGAAAAGCCACCAGAGGACACCAGACCATTTGGTAAAATGATAAATTATATAGGGTAGGCCAAAGGAGTGTTACTAGGAGATGAACACACTGACTAGATTTAATTTGGTACTAGGGCATTTCCTAATAGGACTTCTATTGGATTGAATTATCATGACCTAAAAGGCACATCAGGTGTCATCAGAAAAAACCCAATCCTGCAGAACCCTTTCCCCTGTACCCTGCACTCCAACAGCTTTTGTCAACCCCCAGTTGTAATGTCACTTTAAGGCACATGCTCCATCAAAGCAGGGGAGAAAGTGGTGTTTTCTAGCAGCTGTCCTCAGCTCTGCTCTCCAAATGTGGACCTTCTGCCAAACAACAGTATTTGCAGTTTCTGAAACTTTGTGAACATCAGTGTTTCACATAATACCGGTGACCAACAGCCAACAGGAAGCAGCAAGTTGTGACAAGTGACAGCTGCCTTCCCATATCAGCCTGTTTCTGAATAGCAGTAACTTTTCTACTGTCTTTCTCCTCTGTTCAGTCATCTTGACCTTTGAAGGAGCATCACATCTAAGATGCAGCACTCAAACAGAAGATAATGAGTTCTTACCAGAGGTCATCTCAGGACCTCTCCCTCCATCGACCCGTGGGTCTCTGTGAGCTACAACTCAGAGGTCTCCTGAATTTTTTTATTCTCTGTTAGTAACAAGCCTTGGAGGAAATCCTACTGTGGCCCTGAAAGCTGCCTTTTTTTCAGGAACAGGAACGGAACAAGGATGTTGAGCCTCTGCCAAAGCGGTTTATTTTTTTGTAAATGAGGCAGAATTTGCCAGCATTTGTGTTTATGATGTAAATTATTTTTGAGAGCTTTCCAGGTCTCCCACAGATTTAGAATAGGAAGAGAAAAGACTCTTTTTGATCAACGTATGATTGAACTGTTGGTCTGAGGAGTCAGCCTAACTTCTGCTAGGAGGGCTAGAGATTTAAGAGTACAGGTTCGATGTGATCGCAAAGGTGCTTCGTGCAGAGATGGGTGGGAGCAAACCTGAGAACGTTCTTTTGGAGAGGGTCACTGAATGGCTCCTCTTTAGTCTCTGGACCACCTGCTTTGCTGGCCAAACCTACTTCCTCGGCGCCAGTGTTCAGAGAGTTCAGGCTGTACCACAGCAAACAGAGAAGTGTGTTTAGTATGCCATGCATACAAGTATCTCTTTGCACCAGTTCTTTGGCTTTCCTTTGTTAAAGGCATCGAAAACTCAAAAGCCCTTCAGGACGAAAGGGAAACTTTCTTTGAGGTGGTCCAAGCCTCCTGTCAAATCTTCTGAAGATTTCTAGCAGCTTTGTCTCAGGTTGTTTTTGAGGCAGGAGCCAATGGCAGCACAAGGGCCTGTTTCTTGCTGTGGGAAGGAGCATTATCATTTTCACCACAGCAGATCCTGCTGTACTCGTTGAATCCTAATGTGGTTGCTGGGCACACTCATTAATCCTTGCCTTTTACAGAGGGAACTGAGTGAGCCACAGAAGAGGATGAAACACTTTTGAGGAACTCTTCTGAGCAGGATTTCTGTTTCCTTGGGTCCTGCTTAATTAAGGGTAACTGAGGGTAAATGAACAAAGGGTATTTCATTTGAGCAACAATTTCTTAAGAAGAAAGAGGAGGAATTGACCTGCAGTCTTCATGTTTCCCCATAGACCAGATGCAGCAGGATTGATTTCCAGACACTGTGATCAATGGGAACCACAGATGCTCAGTACTTCACCAAATCAGGTCACTGTCACCCTTTCTCCCTCGGGAAGGAAGGGCCCGGAGGCGAGTGTTAAAACCTGCTGTTTCAGTAGGAAACATTCATCCTGGGTTACTGGTTAAAAGCTATGGGTTTCTCTAGGGAAACAGATGGAAGCAACAGAGCTTTCTGTTGGACTAAAGAGGTAAAAAGAAGTGAGAGAATTGCTGTGGCAGTCTTTTGGGTCATTTAACTTTTTACTTATCCTCATCTGTGGTGTGTAGGCTCTCCTGATTAGGTGACGCTGTTAGACTGAATTGCAATTTTTGGCTTACAGATACAGCCTCATACTCCAGCGAAGCAACAGAAGGCTTACCAGGGGATGTAGCCATGTGCAAGACTCCACTCAGAAAGATGTAGTCAGGAAAGTAGAAACTGGGAAATTAGCTCTGTCTGGTACATCGTGATTTAACTGTGCATTTTGCTAAGACTTGCATGTACAGATCACAGTAAGCTCCACAAAAATCACTAAACAACTTTTCATCTTCCACAGAGGAAAATATCATTAGCCATATTTTATAGCTGGGGAAAAGGGAGAGGTTACTGAAGGTGAGAGAACTCTCTGGGTAAAAACGTTCAGCATTCAAGATGAGGAATTAGGATAACTATCCCTGGACAGATGCCTAGGGACAGCTGCAGGACAGTGATGAAAAGATACTGCTTCCCGGGTGTGACCTTGTCTGCTGTTTGTTCAGCTCATTGTCCTCTGATGGTTTTCTTAGACTGGGCACAAATGACTGGAGCACTTCATTTTATCCTGGTGGTGCTGGGCACCGAAGTACATTCCATGGTGAAATGAACGGTGAAAAAATGAGGGCAGCACAGGGAGAGTAGAACAAGACTAGAGGAAGAATAAGAATGAACCTGAAAGAAGGGATAAGGGCTGTATATTCTGTATGTGTCACACTGAGTCGTCAGTGTCACAGTGATGACAGAGGAGCTGTGATGTTTATATATCTTCACTGGCATGGTGGCATTGACATGCAAGGATGATGTAGTTAATCCTGAGGACAAACATGTCTTCTGGGAATGCCTCAGCTCTTTTTCCTCCCAGAGTCTCCTTATGAAGGACTAGAAACCATGATGTTGGGTGCAACAGATTTTTTTCTCATTCTTTTGATCACTTGAGCAATCCAAGTGTTCATTGTAGTTTTGTCACTTTCCCACCAGCTTCCTCAGCTTCAGTGGTTGCAAATGTCAACATGGGCTCCATCAAAACTGTTCTGAGCTAGAGCATCAGCCAGGTGAGTGGGTGGGCTAATTAACAGAGAGGCAAAAGCTGCAAGAAATGGTTTCATGGGGCTACATTGCAAACCAGGGAGAACAATCAACTACAGCTTTCCCAGGGGTACTCTTAGCCTAGAAAATACTTCAGAAACTAAGCCATCTTGTCTTCTCATTCAGATGTTGTTTCTGCATATATTTTCTTCCAATGTCTCTTGCAGGTCCTTCACACAATTTTTTTTGGTTTTTTGCTCCCCAGGGTGCGGGCAGGTTCTTCGGGCTTCTAGAGGTCAGATTTTGCTGGAGGGTTACCCACTGAATGCACGATGTGAATGGACTATCCATGTTCAAGCTGGATTTAACATTGAATTAAGGTGGGTCCTACTGACTTTTAGCCAGAGCTGACTTCAGGTGGACATTGGAGCATGTGGATAACCAAGAGCCAATGAGGGTCAGCAGCTGTGAGCCCTGGGGCAGTGAAGGTATAGCAACCACTTTGCATGTGATACCACAGCTCTTTCCCGTGGTCTGGTTTGTGATGGACAGGCACTGGACAAATCAGTGCTGTGCTCTCAATTCCCATTTAGGACAGCTGGATGCTAAGGAGAATTTCTAAGGCATTGGGTACAATGTGTCTCTTTAGAGGTCTTTTCAAGACCTTGACAGCAAAGCACCCAATATTTTCTGAAGACTGTACCAGGCTGAACTAGGAACATTTTAATATGATGTCTCATGCAAGGAGAGAGTGTCTCATGTGTCCTGCCTTGCATTTAGCCTACATTTTCCCTCTCTTATTTTTTTTTCACTCATTTCACCAACCCTGTCTTCTATCAGCCTCTGTTATTCCTTTCACCATTCCTATGCCTGTAGGATGTGATTGGTTCTCCTGCAAGACAGAATCACAGAATCACACAATTAACTAGGTTGGAAAAGACCTTTGAGAACATCAAGTCCAACCTATGACCTAACACCACCTTATCAACTAAACCATGGCACTCAGTGCCACATCCAGTCTTTTTTTAAACACCTCCGGGGACACTGACTCCAGCACCTCCCTGAGAAGCCCATTCCAATGCCCCATCACTCTTTCTGTGATTAATTTTTTCCTAATATCTGGCCTAAACTTCCACTCACACAGCCTGTGTCCTATTGTCCTGCCATCGCTCTTCTGACCTGTGTATGCTTAAACCTGTTAACCCACCCCTAAGGACTCAAACTCACAGTTGCTGCCTAGTGCAGGAGAGCCTCTTGTTGGGGTAATTAATAATGTTTTCACATGTGGGCAGCAGGGTGCTCACACATGCAGCAGGAAGTATGGCAGGGGATGGTATTTGAAACACACTAGCTAATATAATAAAAACAATAGCTAAACCCTTTACGTCAATATTTCACCAACTTTGGAGCCCAGGCAGAAGAACTATGCTAGATACACAGTTAAAATATGTTTAAACAGTATAAATATGTTCCTATATGTTCGAAGACAAACTTAATGAGAGGAAGAACAACAAATCAGTTAAATAGAAGAGCTTGTGGTTTTTCCACACTAATACACTATTTTCAGACCTGCAAATGCAAGCCTGTTGTGTTGCTATGAGCAATTATTGCCTGGATAGCATTTTGTAGAAGACACAGTAGCAACGCTGTGAGAAAGAGTTTTGTGCTCTCATGACGTAAGTTTGCATCAGTCTCAGCACACATGGGTTGTACCTGCCTTGTTTTTAAGAGATATTATTGGTGAGGTGTATGATTTACACAGCACAAGCTCAGGGAGGTAGTATTTCTTACATTTCTGAACAGGGCTTTGTCAATTGTGAGGCTTAAAAAGTGTGTCGGGAGCTACAGGTGTCACTCTGGCTTCACTGTTGTGGGGATGGGTGTGAGAGTGGAAATGGATCCTGTACATGCACGTAACTATTGGATGCACCCATCTCTGGGTAAAGTGGTAACAGCCAGATGGCATCAGGCACAAGGTGCAAGGAAGGGACAAAAGGTTATTTCAAAAAAGGACACTGTATCAAAGGGCAGAACTTGTAGCTGCACTAAGGAGACTCTAATCTGTTTTCAAAGCAGTAAAATGTGGAGTGCTGTAAAACTAACAGATGTACTAACTCTTTGGAGAAATCAAACTTCCAATCTAGACCCTGAGGGCCACCCCCATGCAGCCTAGGAAGATGTGTCACATTAGATCTGTACAGTTCACAGTTCACTGTCCAACTTTGCTGTTGCAGAAGATGCCAAACTTTAACACAAGAGTGCCTTTCTCTTCCTCCCCAAGTCCATCCTTCTTGCAATCAAACAAACATTATACTAGGTATCGCCTTGATGTGACATAAGTTACATTCCAACTGTGAAAGTCTCCAAGAGGGAAGCCTGAACTACCAAACCTCCGTTGTCAGCATCTAATTTATCTGAGCTGGGTAATGTTGGAGAAGCCTAAAGCCCTTTGCCTAGCCTGATGATGAGCCTAATGTCTGAATGCCTAAAAATCTCAGCAGATGACATAGCACTCCTAGGAACTCTCTCCTGAATGTCCACACTTAACCCTGCCACCCTGCAAGTCCTGCAGCAGGCATAGAGGAAACCATGGCAAAGATAGAAATGGAACAGGAGGTCCTCACAGAAGGTAACCCTCTAGTGTTTTCTGAGTCATCTGACATCTTCAAGGTGCACCACCTCAGAACTGTCCATTGAGGTACTTCAGCAGTTAAATATTGTGGGAAACATTTAACCTGAAACTTCACCTTTGGCCTGTTCCTCCAGAGAAGGGCAGGTTCACCTAAGCTAACCACCAGAGCCTGCCTCCTGGCTCTGCCATCCACGTTTCCTTCACTCTATTTTCATACAAACGTGCTGATCCCCTCTGTGGGTGGTAACTGTTTAGAGCTGTAATGCACAGCCAACACTGTGCTGAATCAGCACAACTGCCAACAAAAGAACTCCTTTTTTCATTCTCTTTGTGCACAAATCCTGTTTGCTGCCACCCTGGCTTGCAAGGGCAGGGATGGGGACAGCATAATACAGAAGGCCAGCAAAGTGGTTGTCTTTGCTTACATAGGGCAGGAAGAGTAAAACTCCCAGGAGCACAGATAAATCTTCCCTTGCTTAAAGCTGTGCCATGCAGTCCTTTGGGGGTTGGCTTAGTAGAGCTGTTTTGATAAATAGTGTCCATGTTGTGGTGGTAGTTTGTTTTCTCTGCTTTTTTTGCCAGCCTGGGGGGTTTTTTGGGGTTGTGATGTATAGGCTCCCTCAGCTTGAGCCATGTCAGGGATGTCATATAACAGCAGAAGTAGCTCACAATTTTCAATTCTTTTCTTTAGTGCCTCAGCAGAGATGCAGTTAAAAATATGTGCTTTGGCTGGAAGCTTTCCTCAGAGGAGTTGGCCAATGTATGCACACTGCAGACACTGATGAAATCAAGACAATACTTTGCATTCCATTTTGTATCTGATGACCTGTAGCACAAAATTAGCATGCTTAGTTTTATAATATCCAAGAGAATCATGATATAGTTACATTTTCACTGGTGAGGAAACTGAGGTTCATTGCATTGTGTGTACCTGTGGTTTAAACAGCAACAGACCTCACAGTCTGTAAAGGGTCCTGTCAGCTGGGCCATAGCCAAGAGGTTTTTAAAAGCTTTGGCAGGTTTCCTGACCTGCCAATTCTGAGTCTTAATCACAGGATCCCATGTCGTCAGTGCAGTGTATCTGCTTCTATGCCAAGTTAAATAAAACACAAGTCAGAACCCCTATGCCTTTCACATTTTCCACTCTGTTTTCATCATTTTTTAAAGCAGAGAAAGCAAACAATTAAAACAAGTATTCTGTATGGTTCTTTCATTCTCTGTGCCTGTGTCTTGATATTCTTTGTTCAGGGACACACATCAAGACACAGTTTACCTTTACATCTATGAATAATACTGCTCCCAGTACATGGTGGGCCTTCCAGAAATTTTCCTTCTGTACTTGCACACATACTTAATTTTAATCAGAAATGTACCAGTTCAGAAAACCAGAAAATACTTTTAGGATTGGGTCAAGATAAACTATAGCCTGATAAGTATGACAAAGATGAACGGGTTAATTTGTATTGCTCTGTAACTTCCATAAGGGTAGATCCCCAGGGTATGTTTCACCAGCAAAAGAATGTTTTGAAAATGTAGTGTATAACCTGATACCTGTGAGGATGTCTCTGACAAACCTGACAGAACTAGAATTCAACTCATGCATTTTATGCAAAGCTAAGTTGAATTATCTCTCTCTAATGCATATTTAAAGCAGATGTCTTCTTTTTATTATTATTCTACATTCCATCAGATGATTTTAAAAAAAAATGAAGGGCTCTGCTCCATTGGTGTATCTTCCTACAACTGCTCAGTCATTTCTCTGTAGGTAGTGTATTCCTGATGCTCAAAAACCAACCATGTGACCCAAAGGTGACTGAGTGAAGAGGCTTCTTAAGTCAGCTCATGAGTTGTCAAAGAAAGGTAATTTCACACAACATGGGGGCCTCCTTAATATGGGGGCCTGATGTCTTCTCAAGACGAGAAGAGTAGGAAATAGATTCCAGAACTCTCTTCCCTTCAGACTGTGAGGTCCAGGAGCAGATCCAAAATCCTTCTCAACTCTTTGGTGTGAAAACGCAGTCTTTGCAAACCACTAGGCCCACACTGGAATAGGCAATGTGGGAGATACAGCCTGATCCTAAATACACATCTGCAGCGTTAGGAGTCCTCAGGAAAATTGACTACATAAAGAATTTCATTTATAAAATATCCTGCTGAACAGTTAGCAGCATGGCCTCTCCTAGGCCCATTTCTTCTCCTTTTCCTGCTGTACCAGGGCTGAGCCCAGCCCCCTGCCCATTGCACATTCTCAGAGGCACTTGGTGTTGCTCCCTCTGTTTCTCGTTCATATTCTGGTAGGGTGCTTTGGCTCTGTGCCCACCTGAATTCCAATAGCAGCATATAGCATGGCTGTTAATGAACAAAAGCCTTGCACAGTGGCTGGATCGAAGCTAGGAAAGGACAGACATTGTGGGAAAAGGCTCTAAGTATTTCCTTCTGCACTAATTCCTGTGCCTTATTTCTGCTCTCAAAAGACAGGCAAGTGCCACACATTGGGGATTTACTACTATTTTGCTTTCTAATGCAAAACGTGCTGTAGTATTTTGATTCTGTTTCTCTGGCTGTTTCTGCTTCTCTTACATCCCAGGATTTCCCTGTATCCCTAATTGCTGACTTCTGAACATCACAATGTAAATGGCTTTTGAGCCTTGTTATTTGATACCATAACTTTCAGTGCTTAGAACTTTATTTAGGGCAAATAGAACAATCTTTTGCAAACAGCCACAATATAAATATGCCCCCTGCAGTGCCTGGCCCTGGATGAAAGTTCTGACATTGTATTATGGTTAGGGACCTGATGCATTTGGAGAGACTGTATGACTTCAATTTAGACTTCACTGTTCTGGCACTTGAATGGTCTCATGGAGCAACTGTATGGAGTGGAGCCAGATTACAGGGATTGTGATGCAAAAATTGAGATGAGTGAGGGGTCTTTGTGTGGTTAGGGACTTGTTGATTCATTGAGAGGGTAGGCCCTAAGTACCAAAATATCCAAAAAAATAGTATTCAGGGTGCACAGATAAGCAGTCTGACTGTTTGTCCTTGTTCCCCAAGATTTTCCATGCTGAGCCTGGAGTTTGACTATATGTGCCAGTATGACTATGTGGAGATCCGTGATGGGGACAATTTGGACAGTCAAATAATAAAGAAATTCTGTGGAAATGAGAGGCCACCTCCTATCCGAAGCACTGGGTCTTCACTCCATGTCCTCTTCCAATCTGATGGATCCAAGAACTTTGATGGATTTCATGCTGTCTTTGAAGAAATTACAGGTAAAATAATCCAGAAGTGAAACATGCCACTCATTCTCATTAATTCAATTTCACTAATCTCTTTCCATGTTTTGCTTCATTAAAAACTTTCATGCTGTGTTGCCAGCAGCAACTTACATAAAGTCAGTGTGGGGAAGATTCAAAAGCTGTCAGATGGCATGTGAATGTGAGGCTCTTCTAAAAAAGACTAAATTCCTTCTACTTGTGTGAGGAATGAGCACATCAGCCAGCAGAGAAAAGCTGCTGTTTTGTATGACTTTTCTGTTTGAATTGAAGAATTAAGAGCACAGAAGGAAGTAGAGGAAGGGGCATGTGTATCTGCAATGGCAGAATTGCTCAATGCTGTATGCGGGAGCAGAGTCACTGTCTCAAGTAGCAAAAGCCTTATGCAAAGTTTCATAGATAGCTCAGTGAAAATGCCCTGACAGAACTCTTGTCTTGGCTCATGTACCATTAGGAATTAAAAAAAGTACCCAACAACCAAGACCAAAACAAACAAAAAAAACCCCGAAGTGTGTACAAAGAACAGATTATTTTCTTAAAGAAAAAGATAAAAAATGAAGAGGCGTTTCCCGTTCTGTGATGATCTCAGCGTTATGAATGACAGAAGGAGGGCTCCAGAATTACTGGGTTTGTTACTACTCAGGGATTGAGTCCCCTACATTGCTTTCCATAGTTTCTTTCTGGCTACAAAAGAGCACTGAGAGTGCAGCTAGCTCCTCATTTTGCCATTGTATTTGTGGCAGCCTCTGCACTCTTCCTGTATCTTCCTTGTTTAGCTGTGTAAGGAATTTTGGTCAAATCTATCTACAGTACTCCTGGCACAGAAGGTTAATTACACTGTGCTGCTTTGCCATAACAAAACCCTGCAGGATCTATGACTCACCATAACTTGCCTTCTGTACACCCTGGTGACCCACATTTCATGAGGTCATCCAGGATATATCTGGCTCAGAAAATTTAGATAGTTTATATAACCCTTATATAAATACACAAATCTAAAGTACATCAGCTCTTAACAATGATCAGAGGTGCAACTAGCAATCTGAAATGTTCATACTTCTGGATGCAGCACCTATGCCATTTCTCAGCCTGCCCTGTTCTTCAAATGTCACCTTTGGTATCTGTTAGCAGGAGCAGTTAGCTATTGATAGTTTGCCTGGGCTTACAGCAGGAGAGGTGATATAGAACAAATGAGTGTGGCGTGGGCTATGTTGCATAAGGGCTGCCTACACTCAGGGAACTAACATTTTCCATATGGTGCAAGCTGAATTGGTTCTGTTTTCTCTGCCCAGCAGGGAACACTCGGTATTCAAATATTGTTGAGTACTTTATTTCCGCCCCATTTTGAATGGTAATTATTCTGAGGCTGTGAGGCTGCAAGTGTGGTAATCCACACAGAGCACATTGTAAAGGGCTTCTCAGAGTTTGTGAGGAGCTCTATTTGTGCACTTTATTATGAGGCTGTTCTGGTCTAATGTGTAGTGCAGTGAAAGGCTTTTCAAACACTCCCAGTGTCTTTTTATGTGGAGCACTAACCTGGCCAGCAGGACCATTTAAGGGAAGAATACAGTGTGCATGGGGCAGCATAGAATTGAAAGCGGGGGCAGCACAGGATCGAAAGCTCTGGCAGCACATTGAAAACTGAAGCATTTGCCCTGAAGTTTCCCTCTGTGCACAGCACTGTGGAAGAGCCAAGGTCCCCAGAACAGATTTCACGGGGCTTACTAAAGCAATTCCCAATGGTGCAGGTGAGAGCAGCAGCAACAGAGGTGCTTACAGGATGTGAACTAGGACATGAAGGTGATCTGGTGTCCCCAGTAGCTTAGTGGTGTAGTGGAAAGGACTGAAGAAGCATGTCAAAAGTGAATTCCTTCCTTTTCTGCCTCCTCTTCCTGTGAGCTCTGTACTGGCTTCAAAGTCATAGTTTGCTGAAGCAGGGGCACTGACTGGACAGAGGTCACTGGTTCAAATGCCAGAAGGGTCTTGACTGATACAAAATAATCTGCAAAGCCTATATCTCCTTTAGGAATGGTCACTGTGTGTGTAGTTATTAAAGGATGAAACCACACAACCTGCTGTGCTGCCTAGTCTGGAGGCAGGTGCTAGGTCCCATCCCATGCCAAGTGTGAAATGGGAACCAGTAATTGGCATGAGTGACTAGAAGTCACTCAACAGAATTCAGATGAGAAGCACGGGAGGCCAGATGGGGAGCTATCAGAGTCTCTTAAGGATTAGACATATGCTGGATCCAGTTAGATGAAAGCCTGTTACTGACTTTCAATAACGCTTTCCTTTCTGTACCCCCAAGAGAGCGACATAACATAGTGGCTTTAAACTTTTGTAGTATTGTCCCTTGTTGTTTGACTTAAGCCAGGAAATCAAGACTCCTTAAAACAGAAAAAATATTTAGTGGTTTTTAGTATCAGGCATTTTCAAGGACAGTATCTGACACTTACCCTTGTTCACTTGACATGCTTACTTTTCCAGAATCATGAGACAAAGCTGGGAAAAAGAAAAAGATAAAGGTTCACTAGCTTCAACCAGTGACTGCAGAAGATCAGTCTGTAAGGAGTCTTCTGCTTCTCCTTCCCTTTCTCAGTGATATTTTACATTAGTACAATTGCCACATATATATTTTCTTTTAACGAATTAATTACTGTCTTTAGTCAGACCTTAATTGAAGATATTCATTGCCCGGCCATGCATAAATTGCTTTTACATCACCACATGAAACCTCCAGAGAAATCCGTATGTGGCATCTATATATTTCTTACCTCATGCCATCTGGATATAAGAAACTTCTCTGAGAGAAGCTGCTCTGAGGTCGGTCCATATGGTGGCGGTGACAGATCCTGGCACACGGGGGCTTTTCCTGAGGTGGGAGACACCCGAGCAGCTTGTGAGAGGTGCTGAGGAGATCTGCACATTGCCAGAAGAAGCACCCCTCTGTATGCCCATGCCTTTCAGTGCAGCCCAAGGAGCAGCCAGGGATGTGTGGCAGTTCATGGCACCTTGGGAGTGCAGGGAGAGCAAGGTCCTGCTGCAGCTGCAGAGCTGAGCCCAGGCAGGGGTCAGCACCCCTGGGGAGGGAGCACAGCCATGGTGTCCCCTCGGCAGGAGCCATGTCCTCTGCACGCATCGGGAAGGACGTGGCCACCCCGGCAGGGCTCCCACATAAACATGGAGCCATCCAGGTCTGGCTGCAGGGAGGGCCAAAGCCCGTCTCTTTTGACTCAGTCATCACTGGCAACCTCTCTTCCCACACTTCTCAAGCAGATGGACTGCAAGGCAAGGAGTGGGGCAGCAAAGTCCTTCCCACCATAAGAGAAAATCGGCGTCATGAACTCTTGAGGAACCTGAACATACACAAGTCTATGGGACCTGATGACATGCATCCCAGAGTCCTGAGGGAATCAGCTGATATAGTTGCTGAGTCACTTTTCATGATATTTGAAAAGTCATGGCAGTTAGGTGAAGTCCCTGGTGACTGGAAAAGAGATAAAAATGCACCCATTTTTAAAAAGGGATAGAAAGGAGGACCCCAGAAACTACTGACCTGTCAGCCTCACCTCTGTGCCTGGGAAGTTCATGGAACAGATCCTCCTAAAAGCTGTGGTAAGGCACATAGAGGACAGGGAGGTGATTTGGAACAGCCAGAGCAGCTTCACCAAGGGCAAGTCCTGCCTGACCAATCTAGTGGCTTTCTACAGTGGAGGGACTACATCAGTGCACAAGGGAAGGGCTACAGATGCCATCTCTGTGGACTTTTGTAAGGCCTTTGGGCATGGCCACAACATCCTTCTGGCTAAACTGGAGAGAGATGGATTTGATGGGCGAACTGTTCAGTGGATGAGCAATTGTTTGGATGGACAGATCTAGAGAGTAGTGGTCAACAGCTCAATGCCCCAGTGGACATCAGTGACAAGTGGTGTCCCTCGGGAGGCCATATTGAGGTTTGGATTTTGTATGATAACACACTAATATTTTAGCGATTGTTAAGCAGTGCTTACTCTAAACCAAGGACTTTTCAGTTTCCCCTGCTTTGCCAGTGAAGAGTTGCACAAGAAGCTGGGAGGGCACATGGCCAGGACAGCTGACCCAAACTGGCCAAAGGGATATTCCACACCACAGAATATAATGCTCAGCATATAAACTGGGGGGATTTGTTTGGGAGCATGATTTGCTGCTTGGGGACGGGCTGGGCTTCAGTCAGTGGTGGGGTGAACAACTATGCTGTGGATAGTTTTTTTCTCTCCAGTGTTATTTCTCTCTCTCTCCCCCCCACCCGATTTCAATGTAATTATTATTCCTATAATTATTATCATCATCATAATATTTTATTTTATTTTATTTCAATTATTAAACTGTTTGTATCTCAACTGATGAGGTTTACTTTTTCTTTCTCAGTTCTCCCCACCAGAGGTGGTGGGATGGGTGTGTGGCTGCGTGGTACTTACCTGCCAGCTGGGGTTAAACCACAACAGGTCTATTCACTCATGTCCCCTTAGGCCAGGCACCAAAAAACGTGTCTTATTACACAATGGAATTTGCTGGTATTTAATGCACAGTCACACATTCTGATGTTAAGTTATGCTGGTGTGTACAGTTTGATGTGTATCATTGTTAGGTTATTGTATGCAGGATTTTCCCAGGGACAAAACAACTCCCAAAATCTAAAACAACAAGATCTGAGACACAAAAAAACTGCAAAACCCATGGATCCCAGAACTTATCCCTAAACTCTGGGCTGAATGGCAGGAAAACTGTAGGTTGCTATTAAACTTCTTTAATTTTGGCTAAGCTTTAAACATTAATTGAACTTGATGTAAATTATCTTCCTTCCATAAATCTTTCTCACCACTTAACTGCAGTTAAAAGGAAATGGTAAAAGTAATGTATGCTGGGAAAATACCTGCTTATCCCTATTAGATCCCTCCCCTAGTGAAGTAGGATAAGAAGACTTTTTGACATGCATCAGGCCCCTTACTGTGTCTTCCTAACTTCTAACCAAACCAGGTAATTTACCCCGAGACACAACCACCATGAGGAAAAACAGATAGGTTCCCCATCCTGTGAGAGAACATGAACATTCTTGCTTTTCTTTCACAGCTTGTTCTTCGTCTCCATGTCTTCATGATGGGACGTGCATTCTAGGCAAAAGCAGTACCTACAAGTGTGCCTGTCTGGCTGGCTATACAGGGAGTCGCTGTGAAAACTGTGAGTACAGGCACTGTGTGCATGACCAGCCTCCAGGGTTGTCACTGATGTGTTAATTGTTAGGAGTGCCATGGGTGTGTAGGTTTGGTCAGTCAGAGAGCCAGAGAAGGCACTGAGCTTCTTGTGGCATTTTTTAAGACGTGTTTCTTGCAGTTCATGAAGGTTTCCACTGAATCATTCTGGAACTTTATGTCAATGTGTAAAAAGGTAAAACAGACTTGGAGCTGGGAAGCCGCATGCAAGGAATCTTTGTAATGGATTAGCCTTATCAGACAGAGGCATCCCTGCCTGCTGCTTTCCACTATGTGGATCAGCTGTTCTCTACTAAAAACACATACCCCAGCTGAGCCCTGTGCTAAATGCTCTAGACTGAGTCAGTCATAGGAAATTCATCTTCCCTCATAGCCATCTGAAAAGTAGAATTTGGGTACCATGAATGAGAGAGACTTAGGATCAAAACTAATGAAAAAGGGTAGATTCTGTCCATATCTGTGTTGGTAACCCTCACTGTACCTATAGTCATACACCTGGTTTTGTCCTGAGAAGTGAATTGTAAAATAACTGGAATTGAATAATTTGTCTGTTCCAGTGATTTACTTCATGCATGAAAAAATCTTCACCCAACAGGGTTCAAAAGAGCATGAGGGAGTAAGAATTTTGTAATATACGCCACGATAAAGGCTATATCATCTATACTAGTTGAAAAGAACCTTCTGCAATATTTGAAATCACTGAGCTAGAGCTGACCCTGGAGGATTTCAGTGGTAGTGGTGAAATCCACTTGGGATCGTATTTGGCTCATGACAGAAAGCATGGCTTACTGTATCCTGCTGTGGCATTCCTCTGCCCATAAAACACACCATGCCTTGCCTGCTAGCAGAGTTTTCAGTTCTATGTCAGAGGAACCAATATACACCAAACCTCACTTCAAAATCTTTCTCCCACGTATGCCAGTGTTAGGAGTGGATTTATCTCCTGGAATTTCTTTTATTTCATCAGGGGAGTTAAATCATAGTGGCATAATACCACCTTTGATGAGTCATTTTGAGGTAAAAGACCTTTCAGTTTCTACAGATCCAGAAGTAGCTCAGAAATGAGTAGCTCAGCATTTCATATTTTCTGTAAACCTGAAAAAATTTTGTTTCTGAACAAAATGCCACCTTCTGCCAGATTGCACAGATTCCCGGTATGTTTTCTGTAGGGAAGAGGTTGCTAAAAATTGAAGGTTCCTAACCTCAGGACTAAGAGTGTCTGCCTCTTCTGCTAACAGCCTCTTTCCTGGGAGTAGTTGTTTAGCAGGTCATTTAGGGACTGGAACCTCCTGAGCTCTTCACAACTGCTCAGCAAGATTAGTTCTGCTCCTTTAGAACAGAGTTAAAAAAAATAGGAAAGATTCCTGTCTGATTCAGAACCAACTGAAATTTCAACTAATTACATTTCCAGCAAACCTCAGCCCTAGTTTTGGCAGTCTGTACAGTACAGGCAAGGCAAGGAATGAAGCTCATATTCTTTCACTGATTTTCTCCTGTAATTCCAGTGTAGAAACTTCACTCGTGCAACACACAGAGCAAACAACAGGAGAGATAGTTGAAAAACAATAGGATGAGACTTCTGCCATTGTAAGCAATGAAAGGTACAGGTAGTAACAGGATGAAATAGAGGAGACATTTAAACATATATACAGTAAGATTTTTATCTTGATGGGAATACTGTAGTTTGATTTGTGAAAGGACGATTTCAGTAGATAAAATTCTTTTACTTTATGATGTTTGTGGCTTTATGTTTGCCTTTTGCTTATGCTAGGCATAATATTGTTTTCCAGCACCTATATTGCTGCCTTCTATGTGAATAGCAAACCTCACAGTTGGAAAACATCATGGCAAATCTGTTTTCTCTCTGGCTTCAAGTAATTTTTTTTTCTTAAGATATTTCCTTCAGTTTTGCCAAAATGCATCCTAAGTATTTTCCAATGTATGGGGAGAAAAGTCAGAAAATTAAAGTTTGGTTTGTTTTTTTAAGAACAAAAGGAAGAACTGGGAAAAATATCTACGGCTGTAATTCTTTAAAAACTAGTTGTAGTTTCCTGAACAGCCTTTTAGTTTAAATGTTAAAGAGAGATTGTGTCTTCCTCAGAATCTTTGTTTCTGTTAGGTCTTTCAGCCAAAGTGCTGTCTTGTGAGGTGGAGCCAAGGGAAATAGATTTATTTGTACAGAAAACTGCCATAAAATAATCACTTTTGGTATACTGAATATGACTTTGGACACTATAAGACTGCCTTTTTTTCAATCTGGTTTTCTTGGAGTAAGTCATGTGCAATCCCATTAAAGTTAATGGATGAAAAATAGGTATAAGAGAGAAGAAAATTAGAGCCCCTTAATGTTAAGTGCATGTAGAAGCTCTGAGGTGGTGCAACAGAAGGTACCCAGAGAGATATGAGGGTTTTAAAGAAATCCAAGGGACATAGTTCAGGTGAAGGGAGACTGTGGGATTATCTCATTGAGGAAAAAGTTAAGGCCAAATTAAACAAATTTAGCAATGGGTATTTCATGATGGAATCAGACATTTTTTAAGTCCCTTACTATCCCAGTGCAGCTCTGTCTGTCTGTTACCAAGTTTAATTTTAAAGACGTGGGAATTACTATTGGAATTATAGAAATCACCTTAATGAGATAAACCACAAGGAACCTATTGTTTCCTCCGTTAAATTAAATTCCACCTATTTAGCAGGATGATCAACATTGGTCAAGCTGCTTTCCTGGGGTCATATTTAACCCTAATTGCTCTGTCACTTACAATTTGCAATATTAATAAAATAATCCAAGGTACAGGTTACTTACAACTAGCAGTCTCTTTTTGTCTTCTACTGTAACAGCCAGGAAATTAACATTTTTTTTACAATTTGAAGGGCTGATATAATGATTTAAGGGCTTCAACAGCATGGAGTGAAATGTAGACATGAATCTTTCTGACAGCTGCTAATATATTTCAGTCAGTCCAGTTTCAGGGCAGGAAATATTTTATATAAATATGTCTGATTTCACTCCAGAGACTGTTAAAAATAATTTATGAAATTGTAAAACAAACGCTAACCTTCTATCTTCTGACCCCAAACACAATAAAGACAAATCCTAAGCACAGCAAAAAATACCTTCTTACAGTTAAGCATGCTTTGTTATCATGATACAGTAGGTAGAGAAAACTAATTCCTGTTTTAAATACTTGGGCTTCTTTCTGATCTTAAAGTGAATTTGCAGCGTGCCTACGTACCCCTCCCAGTGACCCCTTAGCCATGCTGACATGATTGAGATCGAACTCAGGCTTTTCTCTTTGACCTTTGTGGATTTTAATGCTGTCAGAGGCATTAGGAACCCACAAAATCAGATAATCGTGTTCTCCTAGCCTGCAAGTACACTGAGGCAGACCAGCAACTTCATCAAAAGATGCAGGGCAATAGTAACAAGCTGACTAGTGCACAACCTGCATACTGAAAGCCATCCACTCTGGTGTCAGACTGTCCATGACTGTACAGAGTGACAACTACTTGTTCAACTCCAGCTAAGAAAAGTCTTTTCCAAAGCCACCCTGTTGAGTTTGCCTGCTGAGGATGCAGCTGTAGAGACGGTATTGCTGGTACCCCATAGCAAATGCTCTTGCCCTCTGCTTGTCCTCCTCCTAGGACGGGCTGTTCTGACTCAAGAGTCCTCCCAGGGCTTGCTGGCCCCAAAGCAAGAGACCTTGACCTCATCCTGCCCAGAAATTTCCTGTTACCTTTATTTCAAACAAAGCCAGGCGAACTGGAGTTCCTACGCAAATAAGAAGAGCGTCGCTGAATGGGGAATTCAGGGCTGAGGTCTGATTTCCATTTTTATTCTGTTTCTCGCTCCTGTCTGCCAAGTAGAAGAGGTTTGTTCTGCATCCTAATGAAGAGTCTAATCCAACTGACAAAACTGTATAAACTAACTCCTTGCTGTAGCCTTTGATGTTGCTAGGGCTGGCCTTACTGTGTGCCAACAGGCCTCTGAATATAGCTTTCAGGCCTTTCCCCACTGCTGATATAATCCACTTCCATCTTTTTTGGCCCCATGCATCTGTGACTTGGGCTGGTTCTTAGGGATGCGCTCATCCTATCAGAGTGACTGATAACTAAAATAGGGAGGAAGCATTAACATCCCACCAACCACACCCCGCCCCCTGTTCTGCTGTGGGAGAAAGGAGCCCAGCTGTCAGTGCTTGGCATAAGCTAGACAGAGTTTGAAACCCAGCAGAGCTTAGGATGAGACACTGGGGAAAGGTTCTGGGCATTAAACCTAGTTTTCTTACCTAACCATGGACATGTAATACAGAGTCTTTTAACAGAACACTTGGAGGTTTTTTAAAATTTTGTCAGAAAGATTCTCAGTAATAGATTTCAAGGGGTGCCATAATCACTGCATAAGTATTTAATTGTCAGTTAAATATCAGTATATAATCACTTATATGTACTGATCCACAGTTTGCAGCCCACATGTGTTATACCTTACCCTACACTGCATGATTACAATGGAGAACTTCAGGTATAACCAAATATATGCCCCTGAGTCCTTTCTTGCCATGTTGCCCTTTCTTGCCAATCAGTCCTGTTCCAGTTAGGGAAAATGTTCCAAATAGAAATACGACTCCTGGGGCTGCCATTAGGAAGGTTTTTTATTTTGGTTGTTTGTTGAGCTTTGCTTGGTTTTTCCAGTGGAAAAACATTTGTAACAGCTTTTTTTAAAGGGGCAGAGTTCTTCCTCACTTGTGTCAAAGTCACTTTTTTTTGGCGGCTATGCCAAAGAGATGAGATTAATGCCACTCCTTCTCTACCTCATTTCCACTGTCCTCCCTATAGGGATATGTGTCTGGGATGGGAAATAAAAACCCTGCTCCTGCTGTTGAAGGACATATATACCTGGAGATGCTAAGGAGTAAAGGCCAGTGACCTTTGTCACTGTTACAATCCAAGGGTTCACCTGCCTTGAGACCCACACGAAAACCTTTCACTTAATGTGGCAGTTCTTGGGTTTTGAAGATCCATTACGGGCTACAGGCCAGAGCTTAACACAGCACCACCCTTGAGCTTGTCATGCAGCTGCTCTGTAGTGTGCCCACAGGATGGTCTCAGACGTGGCTGTTCTCCAGAACCTTCCAGAACTGCCTCTGAGAGGCAACATAATATGGTGAGGTTTTAATAAGTCACTTCAGAGTTCAGTTCTGGTGGCATAATGCCTTCCTTTGTTTTACTGAGCTGATCAGAAGAACATTTTGATGCTGCCTAGGTGTTTGCTAGGATGTTATCCTTGCTTCCCCATCCTGCCTCACAGCGTACTCACTGCCCCACAGTATACTCCTTTCCAGGAGAATCATGTGTTTACAAGGCAATCTGTATTGGTTAGTGCCTAGTGCAGGAATTTGAAGGGCTTGAGTTAAGATGGAGGTAGAGATTTCTGCTCCCAATTTGCCCTTCAGTATATTTCCTGGAGATTTCTCTCTTGGTTAGAAGGATGTTGGAACTGTTCACACAGAAACTGCCAAACCACCAAACATTATGTCTGATGCTCTAAGGTAACCTAACATCAATTTTGGGTTGTCTTAATTCACTGAGCAATAAACTAAAGGTGTGCAGCTCCTGTTACACAAACAACCAAGACGCCTCATAGGAGGACAGAAACACCAAAGAGAAAAATTATGTTGATGGCTGAGGATGGATATTGCCACAAACATCTGAGGCAGCCACTAAACTACAGCTGCTTGTAAATCAGCTTGCAGAAAACTGGTCCCTACAACTGGTCCTTCCCTGGGTTCCATCAGTAAGATTGTTGGATTGGGTAAGTCACGCACTCCCTGGGAGGAAGGTGCTCATACCATTTAACAGTGCTTGATCTCATAATAATTTTATAGTGCTTTGAAACTCAAGTGAGTAAGCATCACTGACAGCAAGGCTGAAAGAGACAGAACATCTGCTTTACTGTCAGCTCCTCTTGTCCCTCTGTTATTTCCTCAGTGTCAATTAACTAGACAATTTTTTTAGTTTTTCAGAAAGTGAAACATATCTGGTGAAACCCCATGGTATTCTGCCCAGAGCATAGCCCCAGGCATTGCTATCATCTAAATAAACCAGAAATTGTCTCTTTGTTAATGTAATCTATCCAAGGATAGCCCTGCCATGGGAAAAGAAGTGTATTTCTTAACTCCATTAAGTATGTTCATAGGGAATCTCTACTTGCCCACCCCAAAACAATATTGAACTTTTTCCTCAGTCTGCCAAGACATCTTAGAGATAAAACCATCCATAGGATTCTCCCTGGTGTGACTTGCCATGTGGAAGGATGAATCAGTGTCAGGAGGACAGGTTGGACCAAGCTACATCCCAGGTATTTTTGCCACACTGGATGGAACAAAGATACTTTTGCCCATCATTTCACCACTGAATCACTTAGGAGGCTGAGTCTCTCTGATAAGCCTACTCTAATGCATGGCATAAACCAGCTCTTCAGCACAGAGGAACTGCATGCAGGCCAAAAACCAGTCTGCATCACTGGCACATTTCAAGCTCACCCCCACCTTCTGCTAAGGTCACAGAGTATGGGGGGCTGGCATATAGCTGTTAAGTTGCTGATGGAGATGCTTTCTGCCTCTGAGCTGAGCATGAGGAGATGTCACTTTTGGGTTTTTGTGAGCTAGAAGAACTGAGAGACGGGCCCAGAGTAGATTTTAGATTTAGGATCTCTGCCTGTGTCAACCATTCATCATTGTTGGCCAGCTAGCCTCCCTCACCTGCTTCACCACCCTCCTAATGCTCTTCCCCATTACTGAAGCCCTAGGAAAACAAAATACTCAGTTTCTAAAAATACTCCAGTAGTTTAGAAAAAAAACACTGGTCTTCTGAAACAATGAGTGAAGGCTGTACCTCTTCTTGAATTACACAAATCACCTCAGGAAAAAAGGACTTAAACCTCTATGTCCAAATCCCAAAGGTGATATTTTACATCAAACTGTTCTCTGATTTGTACCCTTAAACTGCCTGAATGACCGTGTCAGATAACCTCAAGTTCCAAAACAACAAATAAAGTTAGTAACAGCCCCCACCAAAACCATCCCTACCCCACAAAAATAAAACAGCTACACCACTAAAATCTGATTGAACAGAAAACATATCCCACTATCAACAACAGCCACACCAAACTTTCAGCATTCAGTAAACTCCCCCAATAACTACCTCCAAGAACTAAAACAAGACCCACACCATAACAGCCAATCCCCCCAAGTCTCTGGAAAAGGATCTGCCACTAAAGACAAAGAATAAACATAATCCACTGATATTCCACCCAAATAAACCATAAGCAGCACCAATGACACAAAGGAGACCCCCAAACTCAGCAACCACCCACACACTGCAATCGATGCCAACACCAAACCTACCTCTCCATAATACAGTGGTGGGTTAGATGCAACTGCTAACCCTCCCAAAACAAAGCACAACCCTAAGAAAAGTACAAAATAGGTCAGATTTGTTCCTGCTTGGCCTCTCTCCAGTGTCTATGGCCTGAAAACACGTCGTCGTAAGCTTCAGTTGCAGGAACCCTCCCAAAATACAGCTTTTTTTTTTCCCTTCCCCCTCCTACTCCTCTGTTCAGTCCTCTCTGAAGACTGCTGATACACTGCTTGTACTTCTGGGGTGCAAGCATATAGACTCCAGCTCCTGCAGTGCTTTGGGGTAACCTTAAAACTACTTTGAAAATTTGCTAAAATAATCAGCATTCTTCAATGCTGACTGTTTTGTTCTTTCCCTTCCTCCTCCCCCCAAGTTCATGAAAAAGCTTTGTTCCTCCTTGAGGATTTTACACTCACACATCTCTGAGGCAGCTACCTCACACACTTCCCTTCATGGGAATCATTTCATTGTGTTCCACGCTGTTTGCTGGTGGTGCAGAACACTGCCAAGGCAGAATGGCCCCAGGAGGCAGGAATGATGACAAAATTGACCAGGCAGAATCCCACTTGTTCTTTCTTATGACTCCCACTCTCCACTTTGGTTTCTTCAAGAGCTCAGAAGCTGCATTTCACAGCCAATCAAATTGCCCTGCTACTTCCTTTGTACTCTTCTGCTTTTAAGTTCCCTTCATTTTCTTTTCCCTATACTCTCATCTCAACACTTGGTAATTTCCATCTCTTTTCTAAAATGGGCAATGCCAGATCTTCCTTCCTATATGAAATTTAGCTCAGACCCCTGCAAAAGGCTGAAAGAAGTATTCTGTCAGCTATGCCAGGGTGAATCTGTATCATTAAATATTGTTCTCTTGTTTCAGTTAATGCACATTCAGAAACATTTTTTCACAGCAATATGCATTTGTTTAGAGTGCCTTTTTTATCCAGTATTGCCTGGGCTTGTCCTGTATATCTGGAAAGATGACATCTCCACAACGAATCACCTCAGCATTATTTACTCTCTCATTTTTAATTTGATGTAATAATGAGCATATCTGCTTCTTTCTTGCCCTACAATCTTACCCCTGAGCAGACAGTGCTCTCCCCTGCAGCATGATATTGTGATGTTTTCCAAGGGACACGTTAGGGAACTTATGATAAATATTAGTCCTTGCTACTGATAGAGAAAATGAATGTTGAGGATTGTTAGGATTTCATTCACTCCAGTATCCCATGCACAAACAGGTCCAGTTGTATAATTAAATAGGCCATCCAAGTACCGGAAAGGTTGTATCCAGAGACACAGCTTTCTAAGGGCTAAGAACAATGCTGATAAAGATCAAGTGGCTAATTGTAAGCAACAGCCTCCAAATTGCCTCCGGATGAATAAATCACAGTGAGTGATCCAAGCATATTTTCTCATGGATACGGTCTCATTCACAGAGGCAGGGAGCTAGAAAACATCAGGGGTGACTTCCAATTGGCTGGAAGGGAATGAAAAGGTTTGGATTTCAGTAAGGGTTACGTCATAATTTTGTGTAATTATTCCTAGCTGGTGGAACTACTGCAAAAGCAAAGAGGCCCAGAGAGCAGGACTGGAAACCTACTCTCTGGTTCTTGGAGCTGGTTGATCAGCTGCTCTTGTTATGATTTCCTTTGACATTTCCAGGATTAATGTGAGGACTGGCAAAATGCAACAATGAACGGAGATTTGAACTTCCAGGACTCTTTTCGTGGGGGATAGATTAAGGCCAAAGACCTTTGTAATGAATAGTCTGCCCCAGCACTTCTGCATGAGCTGTGGCTGAAGCTGGGCATGGAGCTGGGAGGATGTGTCCTGGGATATCATAAGAGGCATGAAGGAGGGCAGAGTGTTTCCTCTCTTTTGGAACACAAGTGACAGAGGGCAGAGATAGTTTATCAAAAATCCTCCCGTGCCAGCAGCCTAAATGGAATTCCTGTGATGCATGGGCACAGTTTTGGGGAATAATTGTTACTCCTTCAGGACTTGTATTTGATACTGAAGGCCAAGTTCCTGAGGGACCTTTGCTCTTTTAGCTACTGCAATCATCATGACATGAACACTTCCGTGGAGCTTAGCCTTGGCTAAGTGCCTGTGATAACACAGAGGTTTGAGGTACCTCCGAGACCCCTGCCTAGAGCCTCACCCACTCATTGCTGAGTCTGTGGTGACAGGCATGACCAAGTAGAGCAGAGCTCCTTTGATATGTGGCTGTAGCTGTTCAGAAAACACTGCCATCACTGTGAACACCTTTTTATCACAGTAGTTTCCATGCCCTCTCCTGTACAGGATCTACTGTAGTGTTTCCAAGCATTTGTTCTCTGCTATAAGAGTCTTGCTTTAAAAAGAATTAATTTTCAATCCAAACCTGAGCACTCTAGGCTTTCCTTGTTCACGCTCTTCTAATTTCTTGTTCTAAAAGTTGCAGTCACATTCTTTTTTCACCTTAAGTGCAGAGCCTGTCAGCTCCAAAAAGTAAAAGTTCTGAGAGGAATCGAAGAAGACAAGCGAGCATTCTAGTCATCACCAGCCCCCTCAGACACAGCCCGTGTAAACACACACCACCCCCACAAAGCATTTTCTTCAGAGTCCTGACCAAGACCACCTGTCCTCCAAAGCTGTTCAGCTCCCAGCAGTCTGTTCCTGCTGTGGGGAAGAATGAAGATCACATTGCAAAGCTAATGCCATCGAGCCTCTCTGGCTCCCATTCACATGCAGCTCTTGCCAGAATCTGGAGCAGAACAGCTGGGATCCTTAGTGTGGCTTCTTAGTCATCAGTGCTCTCCAGTGTAAGAGAGGTGGGATGTTCAGGGAGGTGGTGAAAGAATGTTAGTTTCCTTATGCTGGATCCTGCAGTGTTTGCTCCATTTATTCCGGGGATGTTGAGCTGAGAGTTGTTCTTGAGAACAGCATCAAAAGATGCCAGGCTCTTTCCTGAGTGTAAGCACCACCACTATGAGTTGAGCTCCTTGTAGGAACAAAGCCTGTGCTGAAACAATTGTAGGCTCAGGGAGGGTGTCAGCGGTGTCATGGGGAGGACATTCCCATCACAGTTTACACAGCTTGCTCTGTGAAGCCCTAGAGCCTCACGAATCCAGTGTTGCTATCGGCAGACTTATGATGTGCCCATGATCCCAGCGTGCAGAGAACCTTGAAGGCAGAAAGGAGCCAGACAAGAACACTGGGACTCCTAAAGGATCAGTCTGGAGTCAGGGGTCCTGCCTCATAGTGCGTGACCTAACACATGAAGGTGTCTCAGGCCTGAGCAGAGAAGAGTGCAGAGCCACGCTGCCTCAGGATGGCAGGATGGCCTGACACCTCCCAATGCAGACCATTTTATCAAATCCATTGCCAAACCCATATGCTAGTTTGAAAGCCCTATGCACTGCTTACGAGAAGCAGTAGAAAAGCAGGTTTGAGCCATGGCCTTCAGGAATCCCTCACCTCATTCCCTCTTAGAGGATACAGCCATTCTAAAAATATTTTGACAGCCAATATCGTTATGCTTTTGGCTAAAGTTAGTCTCTGTGGGCTTATGTGATAGGCATTAGCCATCTCTGGCTGCTATGCCAAGCTGCAAAAGGAGGATGTCTCAGGAGAACCATCTGAGTCCTCCCCCATGGCAGTTCTCCTCTGCCAGCAAACCCTCTGAGAACCTGGGGCGTCCTCACCTTGTGGATGCATGCTGGGCAGAGAAGGGATAAGCACAGGAATAAATGGTATCAGAGATTCACAGGGACCAACAGAGCTCGCGGGCCAAGATTAGGAAATAAGCTCTGAGTGAAGACTACAGATTCTCTAAGTCTGAAATCAGAAGAGCTCTTTACACACGAGGCTTTGCAAAGGAAATCACAATACCCAGCAGTAGCTGCGAAGTGGCTCGTGGCTGGGTCCCTCCTTAACTCATGTGCTTTGTGCTCAGACACTGAACTATCTGCTCCCATATGGCTCCATCACCATTGGACAAAACCCTGCTGCTGAGAATAATATGTAGATTACAAAATGGTATAATTATTTACTGATTTCTGCACAAAACCAGGTCAGTTTAAATGTAAATGTAGTAAGAATATCAGGAGATGTCAGGACTGTTCCTAGCTCTGCCAGTCACTCGCTGCTGCTGTAGCATCCCCAGCAGTAAAATGCAGATATGCTAATGTTATAAAAAATTTTGGAAAAACAGAGATTACTGTTACATAATGATACTCAGGTAATCAGGCTTGCCTTCTAAACAAAACTTAAACCAAGGAAAAGAATTTGATCAAATCAGACTTACAGTCAAAATGTCAAACATGATGGGATTTACCACTATTGACTTCAGCAGGCTAGGCTGTAGGCAGCCTTTGCAAATATCAGTGAGCTGTATGAAGTTCATGTAGGTGGAGCTGGCTGGGAGTTTTCTGTCAGAATGGTTTCATAGCAGTAAATTCCGAAGAAATTTGAATTTTCTGCTGTATTTTTCCTTTAATTTTTGTTTTCTTAATCACAGAGAGGTAAAGAAAGTCACTTTCACATACTCTGCATGTTGTGCTCCCTCCAGCAATAGGATCTCGGAGCCACGTTTCTCAGGCTTTTAGGTCCTCTGGCTCCAGAGCTCTTGTTGGCCACTGCAGTGAAACCACGAAACCCCAAAGCTCTGATCCAAAATCCTGATGCTCAGAATCCCTGTGCAGGTGTTTTTCTGGCTCAGGGGCTGCTGTGATTTTTAGCAGTATGCAGGGTAATGACAGCATTCACTGGGGAAGAGAATGTAATTTAGGCTTCCTCCAGACAAAATGTCCTCTTTTTGAGGATAGTTATTTAAATTTCTTCAGTTTCAGTTTATCAGGCTTTCTCTGACAGTCATGAGACTGGTTTAGGTAGCATGGTGGCCCCAGGGGTTCCAGTGTAAGTCCATAATTCTCTCTTTTTCTGCAGCAAGATGCTAGGATTCATAACAGCAGAAGCTGCTCTATTCCCCCAGTGCAGTTTCTGTGACCATTTTCAGTGTTTGGCCTGCACTGAGCACACCAGCACACCTTATGCAAAAGCAACATTACAAGCACTTAGAAAAGCTCTGTGGTCCCTAACACAAGAAGGGTGTGGACCTCTTGGAGCAAGTCCAGAGGAGGGCCAGGAAGATGATCAGAGGTCTGGAGCACCTCTCCTATGAGAACTGAGAGAGTGGGGGTTGTTCAGCCTGGAGAAGAGAAGGCTCTGGGAAGATCTTAGAGCAGATTTCCAGTACCTGAAGGGGGCTACAAAAGATCTGGGGAGAGACTTTTCACAGGGGCAGATAGTGATAGGACAAGGGAGAATGGCTTTAAGCAGAATGAAAGTAGATTTAGGTTAGCTATCAAGAAGGAATTCTTTACTGTGTGGGTGGTGAGGCACTGGAACAGATTGACCAGAGAAGCTGTGGATGCCCCATCCTTGGAAGTGTTCAAGACCAGACTGGATGGGGCTCTGAGCAACCTGGCCTAGTGGAAGGCTCCCTGCCCATGCCAGGGAGGTTGGAACTAGATGATCTTTAAGATTCCTTCCAACCCAAACCACACTATGATTCTATTAAAAATATTCAGAGCTATACTACATAGGAAAACGTGCTATATACATTAACATGGGTCAGCCTGAAAACCAAACTCTGATTTGGGGATATGCAACAAGATAAATTTCTTTAGCAGTAGCAATATTAAAAAAATTTTGTAAGCAAACAAAATTCCATGCAAGCTCTTGCACCTAATTTCAGGCAGGGACAAAAAGGGAAATATAAACCCCTTATTAGTACCAGCAATGAGAAATTAGATTTATTTCAGGCATGCAATATATTATTGAAAGGTTGTGCAGAATTTAGAAATAATAAATTATATGTAGGAGGGAGTATATATTATTTAACAAAGTGGGTGAGAGGAAGGCAGCAGAAAAAAATAGTGTTCATTTAATGAAGAGACTCTGGGACAAGAGCAAATGATAATTCCATCAGGCAAGATTTGAAGGATATTGGAGAGAGAGAACTGTAGCTCAAGAGATCATCTAATTTATCTCACTGGTCATAAAATAAGCCCGAAGACTATTTCTAAATGGCAGATAATTCTGATCTGAGGAATGTCTCTTACATATAATTTAAAAGGGAAAGGAATTGTACTGTTACTATTAATAATAGAATATTTTACTTAAAAATTCAGGAACTTACTGTTCCTCTAGTCAAGTTTTTCTCAGATTGAGGGAAGTTATCTGTGAAATGTGAAGCTATTTTAATGTTTCATATGGGACAGAAATTGTTTTCTTTTTCCCAAGACACCACAGTAAGAGGCAAGAAGTATAGTAAGTTTTATCAAGAATGTGTGAGTTTGTGATATAAACACTTGAGGCAGCTCTGGTTTTTATTATCTAACAGCTGGGCTGTCACAACTGAGCATTTCTGCCAGAGGAGCCTGTAACCACCCTATCATATGCATTCCTACTTTGCTGTCTTATGAATTGTACAGAGCTGTATCAAGCCAAAATTCACCTCCAACCCTGAAGTGGCAAGGGTTACCTATATGCCTGTAGAGATTAACTGTGGAACTTCCCAGGAACAACACCATATAGCAAAATATGGAAAAAATTAAAACAAACAAAAATCTCTCCACTCATGATGTGTTTGCTAGTGTTGCCCTATTCCCTACAAAGTCTGTTCTATTTTTTTTTAGCTGGAGTTTCAATTTTCAAATGATGAGACTCATATAATTTCTACTTACATCCTACTATGCCTTTCCAACATTTGTCAAGGGGAGTTTCATAAATTTTTTTTTGAGTAAGAATTATCCTGTTCCTAATTTTATCCTGCTTGAATATACCTTTTTGTCCTCCTTTAAACATTTTAATATATCCTTTCTGTATATATTTTCTTTTTCCTTATCTTTTACCTTTTCAATTATTATAGTTTTTAACTTTTGTATGAGCAGGGTGGTCATTCATAGCTCTTAATCACTCTCAATATTATTTTTCGCTAACATTAGTTTCAACTTTCTAGATATAAATTCACCAGGATCTTTATAGATCTGATGACATCCTGGCAGGAAGAATGGGATCAGCCTGACCCTCGTGGAGTCTCTGGGTTGCTCAGATGTTTTTTGACAGAATGTGAATGAATGTCTTTCATATTTGGCTGTCCATTACCACCTCATAGTAGAATTCTGTAGACCCTAGTCCATTTTCTGGGTTCCTGGTGGGTCTGGTCCCAGAGGCAGGTACAGAGGTAGAGCACTTGACACATGTCCAAGTTGCCCCAAAGGTAGGAAGCCAGAGTCACAGGGAATAGGAATGTTGTTTGGTTTTTTTTCACGTGAATCAGAACAGTCTAACTGGTGGCCTAGGAATGGTTCAAGCTCATGGAGTGCTCCTGGCCAGCCCAGCACCTGCTTCCCAAGGAAGTGCTATCCTGACAGCTCATAGCCCTGTCTGGGCTGTAACAGGGCAGACCAGACACAGGTACAGTGGGGCTGGATACAAGCAGGGATGGGGATGGCTGGAGGTGAGTGAGAGCCGTGAGGGGGATCCAGCCCTCTCTGGTGGACCATGCACAGAAGGAGGACTGATATTCAGAAATTCTCAATAGATGGCAGGGTAAGGTCCATCCTGCCTAAGCAAGGGAATCTGAAATACCTTAGAAAGTCTAGAAACTGAAGAGAAGTGGGTCACATCATGCAGTGCTATTTTATGGCTAATGTGTACCCAGAGGGCAGAGCTAGGTATGAATGACATTTACATAATATTCTTTTCCTTTCTTTTTGACTTCTAAGAAATGTCTGTTGGAGAGTTGGATTTAGTTGTACACCAGGAGAGAATGTTGAAAGACTTCAATAAAATATCTCAAACAAAGAAGGCTGTCTGAAAATTCAATGGAATACACTGCACATTCTGAAAGATGTTAAGAACCAGACAAATTCACTCTTGATGGGAAGCTATCCACAAAAATAATAAGATAGACTTGGTTGAAACACATGGGGGCTAGGATTCCCTTCATAATAACTCTTCAAAACTCCATTGCCTGAAGTGTTCACAAGTAAAGGGAAAAGGTGAAAAAGAGCTCACTGAAGCATATTAGGTGGAAGGGATAAAAGGCAAGTCAAACTGAAGAAGAAAAGACCTATGGAGCTCAAACCAAAGCAGTAGAAGCAGGTACTGGAGTAACCGTATGAGGCTTTCAGACTAGATAATATTGCTGAAAACAGAGAGCTCAGCTGTGGGACTGAGATGCAGGGAACATCTCAAGGTTCAAAACCACATTTAATTTGTAGAGAGAAAGAATGAGCTTATAAAATGATCCACAGAAAAAAAAATAAATGGAGTGGCTGTGCCTCCAGTGACAAATTCTGAAGTATAGGACAGATGATGAGGACCCTGTGTTATGAGAGAATAGACAACCAGTTACTAAAGTCATGGGTAACAATAGGACACATCTATTAATAATACTAAGGTGTTTTGCCATCAGAGAAACCCTGCAGTGGCTCTGTGACACAAGTGGGTATGAGCTAATGCTTGTAACATCCCAATGATAAAAGGGGTGCTCTCATTTGTCACATACAGCAGATGAAACGACCTACCTATGACCACATTTTTTTAGCTATGATTAGATCTCATGACCTTCTGCCTCCACGTCCTCTGCTCTAGGCCATAGCTCAGTACTAAATGAATCTGTGTATGAAATACTGAATTTACATAATAAATAAAACCAGAGTTGTTCCAGCTGGCTCACAGGGCCACAGAGAATCTAAAGTCTGGCAACAAACAAATGAAAAGGACTAGAAACTCAATATCCTAAGCACTTAGGGACTGAACAAGAACAGATACTTACAGTTAGTAAGCAACTGTAGCTTGGTGACATTTTTTCGAGGATGGACCTAGAGCACAAAAGCACCAAAATATTTGTTCTGCAGGGCTGAACTGGACCATAAGCAAAACAGAAAATCTATATTTATGACAAAAAGTAGAAGTCTGAGTGGTGCACAGATGGTTCATCTAATTTTCTCATTTGACAAGCTGAGTATGACTTTACATTGAAAGAGAGAAATCTAAGTGTAGGGAAATGTCTTGCACTGAATCCTCTCCCATGCAGTTTTTCACAAGGAATGGCCCAGGCAAAGCCAGAGACAAAGAGATGGGTAAACTGTGTAGATAATAAACCATGTGTTTCCTACATTGCCTACAGAAACACACATGTAATTTCTACATACAGGAAACTGGCCTTAAAAACTGTAAAAAGTGACTTGGAGAAGCTTAATAGTGCATGGACATTCTCTGCCTCTCATAACAAAGGAAGTACAGCATCAAATAAAATTATCAGGTGGCAGGCTAGAAAAAAAACCAAAGAAGGCAGTGCCAGTGCATTTTTTTGCACTTCGCCTGTAGAATTCATTGCCACAGGACATTGTGGATAGCAAGTGTGTGGTTGAGTTTAGAAAATACTAAGACTAATAAATGTTAAAAAAATATCAGCAGGGTATGTTATACTAGAAATACCATTGTAGTTCAGGTAGTCCTTGAGCTTCAGACTTCTGAATGCTGACAGAATATGCCAGGAGAGTGTTCTATATACTTGTTCTGTTTTTATAGTCCTGACTTCAAATCTACTGTTTACCACAACTGGACAGGTTTCTGTGCTGGGTGGACCATAGCATGGTTGGCTTGATGCTGTCAGAGAAATCTTGCTTTTGATGTTTAATTTCTTATTTGCTACTTGCAGTACTTATACAGACAATCATCTGTACTTTCCCAACAGAGCAAATCCTGTGGAAAGGGTAAATATCCCAGTTTAGTAAATATCAAGGGTCCTTTTTAATGTTATTATGTTAATGTTTGATTTACACAACAAATGATGTATTAACATTTCTGAGATGTTATCTGAAAATCTATATAAAATGCAAAGAGGAATTTGAAAGAATTTCGGTATAAGGCTTTTAAGGATCTAAATTTTTTCTTGACCAAGCATGGTGGTTCATTCACAACCCCTGTTAAAATGGGAAGTACTTCAAGTACTAATATTGTGAGCAAATGGGCCCTAATGATTCAAACACTTATGCACATGATCATGTGACACTTCAGAGTAATCCCATTGAACCTAGTGGATCTAGATAGGTTTTGAAAAGTGGGATGTAAGTGTGTGTAGAGCTGATGTCTAAACAACTTTCTGAAGATCAGCATATACTGGTCTTATAATTTTGACTCCTCTGTCCGTTGTATTGGTTTTGCATGTTCTAAGTAAAGAATCATCCTAACACAGTCCTGTTTTTGTAATAAAGTGGATTTTTTTGAAATATCTGAACTGTCAGTGGTGATATGTAGGACTCCAGGTGCTCCCGCTCATGGTATTGTGGAAGGAGATGACTTTAAATACGGGGCCCGGGTTTACTTCAAGTGCAACGCAGGTTACAGCTTAAAAGGCAGCCGTGTTGCCTACTGTCAGCTTGATGGGACTTGGTCAACACATCATCCTGAATGTGGTAAGGTCACTTTAAGTTTTAATTCTTATCAAATATTTTGGCCAGTGTATTCCCATGAAACTAGACTATCTAAATCTCACTTGATATTTGGTAGGTCTGTGACATAACCCATCCTTTTGTCTTCCTTGTCTTCCTTGTCTTCTAGTAGGAATTCATATTTTACTCTGCTGGAACCCCAGCCTCCAAGACTTTTTTATATAAAGGTCTGATTGAAACATCAATTCACTGAAAATTAATAACCTCAAAGTCTTTAGGCATATATCCTTCTTACACTCAGACTGAAAATGTCCAGGACCAAAGCCAAGTGAGGAACATAGTGCAACAATGAATAGTTATTTCCATTACCCTGTATGTCTGATACCTTCTCTGCAGAGCTCTGGTGCACTCTGTGGAGGTGGATAGGAGCTTACTGTGTGAACACTAGACTCTTATTTCAATAGAATTCCCATCCTAGAAAAAAATTGATTAAAAAGAAACTTCCATTCATTCTGACTGTGCAGGATGGCATGCCTACCATTCACATTGCTTCAGCTGTAAAATTCCTTCTTGTCATCCAAAGAGATTTTAAATTTTCTTTATTTGATTTGCATTGCACAATTTCATTTCCATATTCCAGAATAATTTGTTTCAATCGATAAAGTGTTTTTACAACTGTGTTATGTCAAACAATGTACATTTTGGGGTGAGTGTTGTAAAACATCTGTATATAAATTCATTTGAAACAGCAAGCAATAGGTATTCTTCCATCTAGAAAGAAGTCTCCAATTGCAGTAAATGTAATGTCAGGATCATGCCAAGTCCCTGCTGCATGATGGCCCTGGCTAAAGATCTATAGAAGAGCTGTGTCTAGACTTGGCAGTCACTGAAGTGCTAGGTCTCTCCTTCCCAGATGTTTTCTCTTTTGTTTTTAATAAATCAAAAAGGTCATAACCCTGAGCTTAAGGAAGAAGACAATTACTGTCAAAGCACTGAAATAGGAGAAGGCCTTAAGTGACTTACGTGGTCAAGCTTTTGGTACATTTGGAAACATGCACTCTGCTGATCAGATGATGCCTCCAGGCCAGCCATCAGTGCAGAAGGCAACTTGCAAATAATGCATTATTCTGTGGGGGATTCCCTGTAGTCTTTAGCTGCTATCAAGTTATCAGTCACTTATGGTTCACAAGTGAGAGAGCCTGTGAGGTACAAAGAAGGAAAATGGAGCCAAATAAAAAAGAGACAGGACTCTCTGTTTTTCCCTTTCTCCTGGGAAAGAGGAAGTTCAGACGTCCTTGTTCAGTGGACATGACTCGTGGAAAAGTATTTAAATACATGCATAGCCTTCAGCATATGCTAAAATCCAACGCTTGCAAAGAAAACACTGAAATATAGACTTAGCTTGAATGATACACTCACTGTGAAAAGCACATGCCCTTTGAAGTGGCATTGTTATGGCTGGCTGTGTGTTTACACGCTTTGCTGAGCTGGGCTTTGTCTGGTGGCACAAGGTATGACTTTGTGACAGGACAGGGCCATACCTTTGCACTGTAACTGTGCTGATTTCACAGCGATTTGAATAAATGTCCTAGTGCTTTGTTATATGTTGGTGCTTTTGTGAACTGAGGCTCAGCAGGCAGCAAAGTCTGAAGCAATGACATAAAGAGGCAATTTTGGGGAAATTGATATATCCCAGTCCTCTGGGCCCTCTATGAGCAGCACCAACACCAGCTGTCTAAACTAGATGTTCACTGGTTATCATGCACTGAGATGCCAGGCAGAGAAATTAAACAGAATTACATGTTACTCTGACAAGAAAACTGAGGTGAAATCCAAAGCGAAAAAAAGTACCTTGTCAGCTGCTAAATAGAAAGAGCAGAGGAGTTAAAAATAAAGGAAAAATCATCTTCTAGCATCACATAGTGAATACTGTCCTCTAGATCTAGGCCAAAAATCTAAGTTTATTGAGGAAAAAAAAAACAAACCAAAAAACCCAACGAGAATTAAAAAGAAGTGGAAAATACTGGGAAGGAGGAACTAAAAGAGGTTTTATAGGCAGAATATAACATGAGTAAGCTTTTCATATTAAATTTTTATTGTCAGTAAATACACACATATGCTCTCTTTCAATTCCTGTATTTCCCTGGATTATTGAGATATCTCTCTCATCGCTAAGAAAACAAAATGCAACCAAACATAAAAGCAAAATTAAGTAGTCTGGTTGTATTATCCAAGTGCAGTGAAGTATTGAAAATACAGAAAAAGGAAAAGAATGCCAAGGGCCTGTTTCTTGCAAATAGTTTAAGTGCAGCCTTTCATGCTATTGAAGAAGCCTTGTTAATATTAATGGAACATTAATATCATCTAAAGTCAAGGTTCTTTTTCAGGATTGTCAGCTATTTCTTAAGGTTTTAACAATTTGAGAATCTTTACCAGTTTGAGAATCTTATGCTTTCGGTAAGACTAAAGTGTGTATTATAAACAGACATCTCTATATTATAATTTCTTCTTTAATATCTGACGTTTTCAAAGACAGGAATCCCAGATGGGTCTTGAAAAGGCATCTTTAATAAAGTGTAGATTGTTTAGTAATATCTGAATGAAATGCCAAGCAATTTGATGGGTGAAAATAATGTAGTGAACCTGATAAAATGGTTACCATCTTTTTCCCCTATCATTAGTTCTAGAAGAAAAAAACTGCTCAGATCCTGGTGGCCCACTCAATGGCTACAGAAGAGTAGTAGAAGACACTGGGCTCTTGAATGGACGCTATGCAAAGATTGGCACAGTCATTGCTTTCTTTTGTAACAACTCGTATGTTCTCAGTGGCAATGAACAGAGGACCTGCCAAGATGATGGAGAATGGTCAGGGAAGCAACCAATCTGCATAAAAGGTAGTTTACAAACTTTCTTACCACAACTCACACAAGCTGCTACGGTTTTACTGGATTGTGTTTATCATTTGCACTCGACAAACAATCGTTTTTGCTAAGAATAAGCTGTCTGGCTGATACCTGATACTGAGTTTGGTAGTTTGCCAGCTCTACTGGCTGCTATACTCAGACAGAGAAGATGCCAGTGATTCCAGAAGATTCCATCTTTAAACAGGGAAAGGAATGTTCCCTAAGACCCTTATTGTCCTCATTCTAGGATTGAACCTGCATAGTAACAAAATCAAAGAAGATCAGGAGGGACTTGAAATAGAATGAAATAATTGTTTCACGAGACTTTTAATAATCAGTTGCTGTCATAGGGAATAGCTGTTCTCTCACAATCCTTTTAAAACAATGGGACCAGTCATGAGTGCAAAAGGCAGAGCCTGTACATTGCAGCCTTGAAGATGTGATTAAATTATCTGTATTCATCAAAACACTGAATCACACCTTTAAATCCTTTGCTGGAAAGGGAATTATGCTATACTGGAGCTATTCTAATAAGTGTGTATGAAACCCTGAGTGAGTGAATGAGTGAATGAATGAATGAATGAATGAATGAATGAATTTGGGCTGGGGAACTGCTAAATTCATTTTATGAAACCAATTTCTTGACATATGGATTTTTTTAAAACTGAAAGGATGATAATATAAGGAAATATGTCTGTCCCCTGGGGAATTTGCTTTATTCTGTTGTTTTACATGAAAATAATCTCTCCCTGAAGCATATAATCATCTGTGGAAAGCATCTTTATTGATGCTTACTGTGATACTGATATAGTGATTAACATATAAATCAATCACAAAGAACGAGATATTGTTAAATTACACAGAGCACAAGTGCTCAGGCATACAGATAAAATCCATCCTGGAAGGTTCCTTTTCTTCCACTCAGGGCAGCAGGAAAGAGACCCTGGCAGAGTTATTTGAACTGATAAACCTGAATATTTTATCCTATTCTTAATATAAGTAAACTGAATATGCAAAACTAGAAATCTTAGATCTCCTTTCTGTTATTTTATGCATATTTAAGTAACTCTGAGGTGTTCCTTTGAATCAGAGCCTCCAATTCTTTCCACGAGTGTACAATCAGGCTCTTAGAAGTCCATAACATCCTGCAGCCTTGCTCTGTATGCCTACTCACTGGGATTAGCTGTGTGGGGCTACACGGATGGAAATTAAGTATTTTTATATATAATTCCATTTACTGGAAAAGTTTGCTCTGATACAAAACCATCAGCCATAGTGCTGCAAGTCTGGCATTCAGACACACTGAATGGTGTAAAAATCTTCCTCTTCTGCTGTCTGGAAGTGCCAGTGCAGAGGATGTTCAGTAGCTTACACTGTTGTAAGTGGGATAGAGCTTGTGAACTGTGGAGAAGTATTTTTCCAAGGCTTTAGGTTTTAGATCTGTCTTTATTTTAATGCACATAACTTAACTGCCTCTTTTCTTAATCCAGTCCACTACAGTTAGTGAGAGGAAAGGTTGGAAATGTGTATGAACCATAGCACTTGAGCTGTGAATGTGAAAAAGTACTGTGCAACATTATATTTTTTCTAGCCTGCAGAGAGCCAAAGATCTCTGACCTGGTGAGACAGAAAGTGCTTCCAATGCAGGTTCAGTCAAGGTGAGAATGCAATATCTCAACTACAGTTTAAAGAAAAAATGTGATTGCTTTTCCCCTCCTCTCCTTTTCACTCCATGTGTTTAGCCTGCCTGAGCAGCGATTCCTACAAATCCACTGATAATTGAGCAATGCTGGGAGGGGAGGTCTGATTAAGCACAGGTTGCCAGCTGCTGGAGGCAGCCAGGAAGAAATGCACAGATAGAGATGGGCAAACCACGGGATGATGCTGGAATTCTGCTCACAAGCTTGTAACAGACTATGAGAATAGTCTAAGAACAGTTCCTTGGGGCTGGTGATGTGTGCTAAAATCTGAACATCTTAGTTCACAGTGCCATCTTAGTGCACAGGGAGAGCACAAGGAGAGAAGAGATTATAGCAATGCAATCTGCTCCCAGTAAGTTTCACCATCCAAAGCAATATAGCTCAATTTATATAGGCTGGGCATGAGGGAGAGGAGGAAGTAGAGTAGGAGGAGAGGAAGGGATGAAAGATTAGACCCTTCCTGGGCTTACCCTTCTGATGATTTCTCGAAATAAACCCAATCTGAATTAGTTATGTTGCAATGTTCAGGTTCATTTTCGTCCAAGTAGTAATTTCTCATTTCAGGGTTATTTTTGAAATACATGACTCATTTAATTTTAGTTGCAGTACAAGAACTGTCCTCATCTTTGGTCTTAAGAACAGTCATATCAGGTCAGAATAAAGGTCCAGCTCAAGCCATAGCCTGTCTCTGGCAACAGCCAGTAGCAGATGCCTAGAGGAGATTTGAGGAACAAGGCAAGCATATACTTGCCAATCACTGCCACTCTCCAGGTCTATGATGTATGATTGTAGAGATGGCCCTGAGAAGCCAAAATAAGGCTTTAGTATCCATTAGGGGATTTTTCTTGCTTGAATTTCTCTCTTAACTTTTGAATACAGGTCTTTTTAGGCTAGATGTTTCAGATATGAATACCAGTATTGAGAGCATATACATGCCTCCCATCCATAAGATGCCATGAGATATTGGCATCTCATGTTTTTTGGACTGTTTTTAATCCCTTGAAGTAGAATCTCCATTTGATAGGTCAATAGTGAAGCAAAGTCTGGATTATGCAGTACTGCAAGTCACCTGTTAGTTTGGTATGGGACCCTGGCAGACTAAGTATGACCATGGCAGCTCTCATCCTTCTTCCAAAATACAAGAGACTTGCCATTGCTCTTGTTCGTAGTAATTTTACTTTCCTATTATGTATCATCTCACAGATTGGATATGATGGAAGTGTCTGTGTCTCTCTGTGATAAAAAATGAAATCATCATAAAAAAAAAATAATGTCTTTTCTGGATGTAGGCAGTACCAGAAATCTCAAGGGAAACTAATTTCCTGCTGAATTTTTCAGACATAAAAAGGGGTTTTTTGTAGATATGAGCTTTTAAGCATTAGAGCAAGGGATGCATTCTAAACGATAAAAATTGAAGTATGACTGCAGTCAAGCTTATGGTCCATATCTAAACTGGTGCATATATTTACTTCTAAATTATGTGCCCTGTTTCAGCTAGTCAGTACAATTTCAAAGTGGAAGCTTAGCAATTATGAAATTATGAAATTATGAAATCTCTGTGGTGAGGCAATTATTTCTGTTAATTGCTAAATCAAGCAACTTTAGCAACATCATTTGATCTGAATCAATTCCTAATAGTGTCTATTAAAATATTCACTAGAGAAAAGATGTGCCTAGCTCCCCTCTACTGAGAATTAATTACGACAATGCCAAATTCAGGTGTAATTTCTTTATTTAAAAAATGGTATCTCAATCCTTTTGGGAGTGGAAAAAACTTCCACATTCAAAGGCAACTGATTGAAATTCAGAAACTGTAAAATTAAAAAAGAGACACAAATTGGATATGTATAAACATATGTCTAATTATATATGTGTGCATATATATGTAAATAAAATAGCTGGGATGTAGATGGGAGTATTGCTAAACTATGCTGGAATTATATTTTTTTCTTACTCTTTCACAAGCAAAGTTCATATGTTTTTAAATAATACTTCACAACTGGTGATACAATTATGGTAATGATTGCTTTTATAATATTGTAATTATTGTGTAATTTGTGCCTTGAAACAGAGAAACACCTTTGCATCAACTTTACTCTTCTGCATTCAGCAAGCAAAAGCTTCAAATCTACCCGACCAAGAAGCCAGCACTGCCATTTGGAGAGCTGCCCCCAGGGTACCAGCACCTGCACACTCAGCTCCAGTACGAGTGCGTTTCTCCTTTCTACCGCCGCCTGGGCAGCAGCAGGAGGACTTGCCTGAAGACAGGAAAATGGAGTGGGAGAGCCCCTGTGTGTATTCCAAGTGAGTCTCCAAGGGAAAAAAATGTGCATATCTCTTGGGTGAATGAGGAAACAGGATGTGTGTTCATCTTAGATATTTAGGGAGTCACAGCAGTGTAGGCTGCCTATACTTCCAGCTGGGAGGAAGGAGCAGTAAAGCTTGAAGGATATATGTGTCTTTTTATCCACCAGTAGAACTTGTGCAGTTGATGGTAAAGTGATCAGGCTTTCAGCACTGTAATTTGCCATTAATTTTTCTACTCTTTTATTGAGCAAAAGGTGTAGTGAGTCTTTTCCTGATTTGAAATAGCTTTCCTACTACCACTTCATGTTTTTCTGTATTTACTACAAATGGGATTTTTCTTTCATTTATATACTTTGGCACACAGCTGACAAAATCATCAAAGTTTAAGCAATAGAAGGGAGAGTCTGCAATATTAAAGAGGCTCTTCCTTTAATAAACCCTGCTAAGGAAGAGTTCATATTGCAAACTGTAAGTCCAGATAAAATCTTATCCAGAGCTTGTGCACAAAGTAAGTTAGGATAAGAATGTCAAAAGATTTGGTAAATGCCACTACTGACATCAAGCAAACTGTGAAAAGTAGATCTTAACAGCAAACAAATTTTTATTGTTCTTGTTTGTGATTTTACTCTGAGATCATATAATGTATTTTGAGCAGTATCATATTCAATCTTTTTCACTATGCACATGCACACACTATGTCCCAGGAAGAAAAAGTTTCCTAAGGGATACTAAAAAATGTAACCATGCAATGTAACAATGTAACCTTTCAAAATATAAGGGATTTTACCCCAGGTCCAAGCCTAGATAGCATATTCCTAGAACAAGGCAGAGTGTTTTCTTTTCCCCAGGATGACTGTTGATTTAGATGCATTTGCTTCAGCATTCTTGTCGCAAGGCAAGTCTGTTCTTACAGGCATGAATTGGCCTGTGCAAAGATTCGTGCCAGGGGAGGCCTCACAATTACACTGGGACTGCCTCGGATGAATTTTAGTGCACTGATGGCTTTATGGTAGACAAGAATCAGGGGTGTTCTTTCCATCGCTTTGTGCAGTCATCTCATTATAGTGCAGCTCAATAAGGTTGTTGTGAAAAATCCCCTGGTCAAGTGCTAAATCCACATTCCTACTTTACCCAGGAATTCAGATAGTTATGGAAAACTTGAATATTTTTATAAAGTTATATAAAATACTCCTATAATTTTGCAGGTCAGAGACAGAGGCTAATTAGACAACTGTCCCTCATACTCATCATTGCAGTTTAGTTTCTTTTGGCACATCCTAAGAAGGAATCAAGAATAACACTCCGATTCTTTTGGGGAGAAGGTGTTACCTCCTTTTTGCTTCCTGTTTCCTCAGTCTGTGGAAAAGCAGAGAACATGACCCTTCAGAAGGCAGTGACCTCCACGAGGTGGCCATGGCAAGCAGCCATCTACCGCACAGCCAGCGGGGTGAAGGAGAACAGCCTGCGGAAAGGGGCCTGGATCCTGATGTGCAGCGGGGCCCTGGTGAACGAGCGCACCGTGGTGGTGGCAGCTCACTGCGTCACTGACCTGGGCAAGACCATCGTCCTCAAAACAGCCGAGCTCAAGGTGGTTCTGGGCAAATTCTACAGAGACGATGACAGGGATGAAAAGACCATCCAGAACCTGCGGGTGAGTAAGTCCAACAGGAGTGAATAATGATGAGCACAGGTAGATGCTGATCACATCTGTCTTGTATGGGAAGAAAAAGTTCACCCTTTGGGCGATACGTTCTTCTGTCTGCTGTTCTTTGAAATGCATGTGTAGAGACTCAAGGAGGGCACATGCTGCAGTTCATTGAATTCCTCGAAGCCGTCCAACTAATACATTCACCCCTAACACAAAACATTGAGAAAATAGCTCAGGTTCTGTGGGCCATAATGTCTTGAGTGATATTGCCAGAAAAAAAGTAGAAGAGATGCCAGCTACTGTCAAAATTGATTAGCATAATTTATGAGGGAAACACTTGTGCTCTAAATCCTGGTGTGATGCCATGAGCACATTTCACTTCTCAGCCCCAAGGCCGTACAGCTCTAAACTGAAAAGAAGTTTATGTCTGGCTCCAGCTCCAAAAATAGCACCTTGGGCTCACCAGCTTGATTTGCTTTTTTCAAGTAGAACTAGAAAGACTGAAGTCAAACTGAGGAGAAATACAGCAACTTTGGGTATGCATGTTGCTTTTTGGGAGGAAGTGTGGGGTGTCTATCTGAGTTAATTAATAGATTTTATCCAAAATACCATAAATAACTTGATTCTTTCCCTCCTGACACCTTTTTAGTTTCTTTCTCTAATCCCATCTTTTTCATACTTTTCCTGTAAGAAAATATATTACTTTTTTTTTACAGTATTTCCTTATAGGAATCCTATTTGTTCTTGTAGCATTTCATTAAGGAAACAAGCAGTAAAGGTTTGGCCCCAATATTATGTAACGTATTGCTAGTACTCTTTTTTGGTGGGAAGTCAGTTGCATTTCAGTAAGAAGGTAACATTTTAGTTCAAAGCCCTGCTCCCATCCAAATTCCACAGGCTGAAGGTGTCATGGCAGGTAAAACCTTTTCAATACACAGTTGAAAAACTCGAACTGCATATTAACTCCCCGTTTTGCTAAAAAATGTCCTTTTGACTAAGACGTGTTTCATGCAATAAAAACTGTCCTGAAATCCAAGGGAAAAAAAAAAGTCAGAAGATGCTTGATCTGTGCATGTTTCTCATTTCAGTGAAAGAACACCACAGGTGGGGGTAGAGGAAAAGTATGCAAAATAAACTAACATGTATTTTAGTAGTATGGAATGAGTGCTGCTGACTTGCCATTGCTGTTAACCCTGCAATTCTTCCTACTCTGTTTCCTCTCCAGATTTCTGCCATCATAGTGCATCCCAATTATGACCCTATATTACTCGATTCTGATATAGCCATCATAAAACTCTTGGACAAAGCCAGGATCAGCAGTCGTGTTCAACCCATTTGCTTGTCATCTTCTCATGACTTGGCTTCATCCACAGAGGATTTAAAGATAATGGTTACTGGCTGGAAGGTATTGGCTGACATTAAAGACCCTGGATACAAGAATGACACAATCCGCATGGGAGTGGTTCAGATGGTGGATTCACTGTTGTGTGAGCAGCAGTATGAGGATAATGGGATACAAGTCAGCATCACTGACAGCATGTTCTGTGCCAAACAAGACCACACAGCCTTTTCTAATATCTGCCCTGCTGAGACTGGTGGGATTGCAGCCATAACTTTGCCAGGAAAAGCATCTCCTGAGCTAAGGTGGCACCTGATGGGATTAGTGAGCTGGGGTTACGATAAAACTTGCAGCCTAGAACTTTACAGTGGCTACACCAAAGCTCTTCCCTTCAAAGACTGGATTGAGAAGAACATGAAATAAAAATCTGAGTCTGGAAATGGCATTTTATTAAATAATATCTCTCTCAGTCTCTGCTACTTTAGGCTTCTCATCCCAGTGATGAGACACATCTGGGATAAGGTTAAGGCAGACAGCCTGGTAATTTGTCCTAGGGTCAGATATTTCATCAGGCTACTTTTACTTAACCCATGACAGAGGGTCTTAGTGCATGAGAAGTTTTGCCATATTTTGTCTGTCTCCCCTGGTGGGAGGATGGTGCTCTGCTCCTGAGTCTGACATGCAGAAACAGGACAGTCTGAAATTATTCTGTAGTGTGGAGTTCCCTGGAGAAATTGATGGTGAGCCTCTCCCAAAGATCTGTGTGACTGAGTGGATTAAGAGTCTGGAAAGAGTAGCCTGAATTCATTATGACGGATGAGCTTGTTACGGTATGTGCTGTCTGTATTGCCATAGTACAATGTAATCTTCTTCCCTCCCAAGTACTTTACACATTTAAATAAACCATGGTTTGTTTTTTTAACCTACATACTCATGTCTGACATTATTTAGATCCATTGCTGCTTTATCTGTGTCACACTCTAGGAACTCTGTATTGCCCTTGTCTCTTTGCATGTCACTCTCACTTGGGGCTCTCCAGGAACACTAAAAGGCAGAATCAGCACAAAATTCAAGGACTATATAAATAATAAGATTTTCTTTTCTTAATACACCCAGTGCTGTTATTGTACATGAACCACTACAATGAAATGTACAGAGGAGTTCTCTTTCACCTTTCATTAATAGATTAAAACACAAAACGTATTTTAAAAACGCTTTTTCCAAGTGAGTTATTTCAAAGAACTACAAAAACCTCAGGAAAACTTTCAGTTTCCATTAGTTCCCATACATTTGTGGTAAAACTACTCTATAGCTCTTCAGGGTGAAGAATAATGTCCAGGTCTCACACTTAACAGGTGATTTTCTTGAACTGAGGCTGAACTGTTTGACATCAAAAGGTAAGATGCTCCCACTGGGCATGTTGTCCAGGGAGACACCGGGGTGTCCTCATGGTCCTTGGTCACTGCTCTTGCACTAAAACATTCTCTCTTCTCTATTTAGTCATGGCTAAAGATTAGGGATTAATCCCATAAAAGTTGGGAAGGAGACAGCAATGTCTGTCTTCCATCAATAATTATTTCCTGATGAGTCATATATGACACCCTGGAAGTTTTAGGACCTTCAAATTGTTACAGTGCCCAAATGAGCTTACAGCAGTAGTAGGATGTGAAGGCTGGGAATCTGATGAAAAGATTTAGTGCTCTTACCAAGAAGCACTCAGATCCTGAAGTTGTGTTTCGCCTATTGCACAGCTATGGCAACTCTAAGTTAGCAAGTCTGATTTCAGCTCTGATTCTCTGATGCTGTAAAATCTCAGTAAGTGTTTCTTAGCATTCAGTAGTTTCTACCCACTTTTGAATCTGAAAACTGCTGCTTAGAAGGACAATTAGTATTGGACATCATTCCATGTAATTTATTTTTTATTTCCTTGGCAGAAATACTTACTGTGTTTTGCTTTTGCACTTTTCTTGTTTTCACTGGCAAAAGGACCACATGATGTTGCTTAAATCAAAAAGTTTAAGGGCTGCAATCAAAGTATATTGCTTCTCTTTATCTTGTTTGTCTGTCTTCTCCTGCCAGGAGATTATGCTTGGCCGACAAACTGCATGGCAACAACAGCAACAAAAATCCTGAATTAAATGTGAAAAACATGATGTTTTTCATTCCTCTGCCGGGAGGAACACATGCCAATGAATGTGTGGTACTCCCCTGCTGACAGAATGGGTTAGAGGAAATTAGGTGTCAGTTTTGGAGAAGCACAAAGTTGCAGAAAGTCAACATGTGTTTCTTCCTAAGACTAATGACGAAGAACAAAATGAGAAAGCTCTTTTGTGATTACATTAAATGAGAGTTTCTACACTCTAAATAATTATTGTATTATTTAATGGTAAGCAGAAATTATAAAGACCTGTGAGCTGGTTGTCGTCTCAGTTATGACACCATGACTGCGTTGCTTTCCATAGCATTACTACTCTTTACTATTGCAACCAAGAGGGAGAAGGTCCTAAAAGCTTTTCTCCCATTAGGATTTGCTCAGTCCAAACAGATCTGCAAAAGTCTGTTTTAATTCCAGAGTCTAATTCCATTAGACTTCACGCTTCTCCTTTTACTAAAGATCAACCATATTTTAGTATTTACTGATCCTCTAACTGCTCCTCAGTGTTGATTCCCATCCCCATTTGGCTTCAAATCACTCATAGACCTGGCAATGAATAGCTGAAAGTTTCTGGGCTTGGACAGCAACAGTATAGCTGTTCACTGGCTGTATATCACACAAAAGTACATTCTTGAAGAGAAACTTGTAGGAATTCATGGAATTAAAATCTCAGGAGGTTGCTATAGCTGTGCATGCACAGCACTATTCAACTCCTTCGTTTTACTGTCGTGACGCTCTTCAAAGAAAGCAGAAGCAAGAAAATAGCCAGACACCTCTCAACCCCAGGATTCAGATTTTAGCACAGTCCTTTACAGAAGGAGGATGAGGTTGCAGCATTTACTTCTATTTCTATCTATTTCTGGATCTCAATCTTGTTTGAATCCTAGATTCAAATCTGGCTATCTCTAAACGCCAACATAATGTTCTATTTCTCAGGTTTATGACATACCTATTCACATGTATAAGTGAGCAGTCCTATCAACGTATTCAAGCACCTGTACCACATCTAGTATTCCCAGGAATTAAAAGCCAGCTTGTCCATCCTTTCCGTCAGGCTTATCCACAGCAGTTTCATGTTTACAGACAGAGCAGCACTATGCAGGGGTTAGCATCTAATGCCAAAAAATAGGAATAAATGTTTGAAAAAAAGCAACCTGTGACCTGGAATCACTAATCCCTTAGATAGCTTGGCTCTATTTTTAAGATGTAGAACTATTTCAAACATGTCTTTCTAAACAGGTGAGGATCTGTGCCATCTGTTGGAGAAAGGGTGTGAAATAGCACAACATGGATAGCAGCTCATTTTCCCTCCAAGGAAAAAGAGCTGTGCATTCTGGAAAGGCCATAAGGATATTGCTATGGAAAGAGGAGAGCAAAACACTCTCTGCATTCTTATTCACCCCAACGAGTGTATGTTTTTCCTTTGTTTTTGGGGCTGCATTAAATTACTCCCAAAAGCCAGGGTGCTTAGCTGAAAATATAGCACCGAAAGGAAATTGACATATTGAAGTACAAGCTCTTTTCAGGCACCCTCATTGACTCTCACAGAATTGCCCTTGTAAATGACTTCCATTGAAAACCTACGTCCATGGTAAGATTACAAAAAAAAATGTGTATTTGATTAGGACTGGGGATTGCGTGATAGGCTGCATCCTGCCATTTTTTAAGGGCAAGTAACTGGAATTGGCTTGGTTGCAGGAAAAGCATCCTTGGGGAGCGGGAGTGGTGCGGAGGGTCAGGCAGGCTTGCTCAGCTGTGCAATCCCTGCAGCCTCCCAGCTCCCTAGCGGGTCAGGGGGCTTCCGCACGGCTGCTGGCTCTCTGTGCCACCTCCTCGGTGCAGAGCGAGCGAGCTGTGGCAGAAATGTTTGTTCCCTGTGAAACGGGACATCAGGTTGGTCGGACTTGGATGGAAAGACAGCACTGGGGCTGGCGGGCAGAGCCTCAGCTGACGGAAACGGGAGCCAAGGTGTGTGGCAGTGCCTGGGCGTGACACGGGCGTTCTGTGCCCCAGCACCTGCGTGCGCGTCCTGAACAGGACAGAAACTTCCTGCCCTACGCTGCAATAATGTCCCGGGCACCCCCCGGGCCCGGGTCCGCGGCCACGCCGTGGTGGGGTGGGGTGGGGCGGGGCGGCGCTGCGGGGCGAGGCGGCGGCGGGCGGCGCAGGTAGGGCCGCGGGGCGGGCCGGGCCGAGGCGCGCGGGGAGGTCGCGGCCGCGGCTCCCCGGGGCCGCGGCGGGGCGGGACCGAACCGAACCGAACCGAACCGAACCGAACCGAACCGAACCGGGCCGGGCCGAGCCTGCGGGACCGAACCGAACCGCACCGAACTGAACCGGGCCGAGCCTGCGGGGCCGCGGGCGGCAGGTGGGGCCCGGGCGCGGCGCCGCGCGCACCTCCCGGCAGGGGGCAGCACCGCCCCGCGCGTCCCTGCGGGCGGGGGCCCCGCTCGCCGCGGCCCCGGGATTCCACCCCGGCCCCCCGGTTCCGCCGTGGCCCCTCGGCCCCACCGCGGCCGTCCCGGTGGGGCAGCGCGGCGCCAGCGAGGGCTGGGCGGGCCGGGCCTCCCGGGAGCCCGCTGCCGCCTCGGCAGGTGCCGCCGTACCCCGCTGCCGCCCGAGCGCCGGCCCGCCGGCCGGGACACGTGCGGGTGCGAGCGGGCAGCCCGAGCCGGGCTGCGTGTGCGCCTCTGTGGGATCGCGCCTGCCCGCGGCTCCCGGCCGGCTCCCCGAGCCCCAGCCTGCCCCGGGAGGCGGTGGCGGCCGCGGCGAACGGGGCAGGTCGCGGTCGGCGGCGGCGCCCGGCCCTCCCCCTGCGAGGGGCTCGCCGCCCCCCCCGCCGCTGCCAAGGAGCTGTTGGGGGGGATTTATAGGAGTAACAACGGCTCGTGATGTCAGCCCGTGCCTAAAATAGAGAGGGATTGACTGCAAATCCACGGCTCGAGGGCTAAAGCTTCCAATCCAGCCTCAGCCAGCGCCGCGCCGATGTGAAGTCGCCCCCCAGCTCTCGCACACAGCCGCGCACACACGCACACGCTCCCCGCGGCGAGGGGAGGGCGCCGGCGATCGCAGCCCAGGTGCCAGCGCCTCCTCGCCCCGCCGGCCACTGCTGGGCGGCCGCGGCGCAGCAGCGCCGGTCCCCGGGGCACCGAGAGCCTGCTCTGGGACGGCGGGGTGGGGGAGAGCCGAGGAGCGGAGCTGCCGGATCCTCGCCCTGCGGAGCCCCCGGGATTACAAGGAATTGCGTGCTCCTTCCCAGACGTGAGCGAGGGTTATACCAAAGAGCCAACCTCCTTCGCGCCCTGCTGTCCAAATTAATCCCTTGGACCCTTGAGAAGACAGGGGGTTTTTCGGAACCATGGCATCGACAGAAGGGTGAGGGGGACCATCTCTTGGGTGGGAGGAACGGGAGGATGGGGGAGATGCCCGGCATTGTTCTTTTGGTAACAGTTTCCTGTCATCTGCTTCATTGTTAATCCTTGCCCCTCGCCATTCCCTAACAGAATAATTAGGGAGCGAGAGGAAACGAGAAGCAGACGATCCACATATAGAAGAGAGCGAGGGAAAAAATTTCAAATATGAGCCACTGAAAAGGTCTTGGTTTTCCTCCCATCACTTCTTTATTTAACCCCTGGAAGGCAGATCAAGCTTAAACCACCTGCCTGAAAGAAGAGTACAAGTGAATGGTTCACTCAAGAAGGGTGAAGCTTCTTCCTAAATATAATAGTAGTAGTAATAATAATTATTATTATTAGTAGTATTATAATTTTAAAAAGAATAGAAAACCTGTTCCCTCCAGCCATCCCTTCAAAAGGCAGCAAACAAATCCAACTTCTTGAGGAGTTGTGCAATTTTGCAGTTCTGTGCCAAATGCGTTAAAGTTCTAGCAAGAGAAATACTGGGAAGGGCAAAGGGTTCCACAAGAGGCTTTAAAGAAAAGCAAACACAGTTCAGCTCTGGTAGCGTCCCTTGGAAGGAAACTGTTGTCCCTACAACGGTTGTCCCTACAACTCCTGCCAGGATTGCAGGATTCGCACACTTCATCGCTCTGATGAGGCAGGGGGCTTGTTCAGTTTACAGACTTGCTGGTAGTAGGAAAGAAAGAAAAGATTTCCTTGATCTCTGCTTGCCCTCTTATAACACTACCTAGTATTAGACTGCGTTTAGTGTGAGCCTCCCCTTTATCCCTGGATGTTGTCATGTTGTATCAGCATGATCTGCTCAGGATAGGACTCTCTAAGGACAGAGTGCAAAAGGAAGCTCTGTTTATATTGCCTTTGTGTCTCTCTGAGCTGAGCTGATTTAAATAACCCAGCACATGTCTGGGAGGGTGTGCACACAAGTGTCCCATTACCTGGTCAGAAGAAGAAGCTGGCTGGCTGTGCAGTGGCCCCAGCAGTTGGCTTGGGAGGAATGGAAGGTTAGAAAGTATTGGTTTGGGTTGCTTTGGAAAAAGGACAATCCCCCAGTGTAACGGAGGACAAATCTGAGGCTCTTCTGGCTTTTCTCAGGACTGTGACAAAAGTCATTAATTTATCATTTGGTATTGCCTTGCCTTTGTAGGGGATTTCTGCACTGAATTTGTACATTTTTGTTTTGGTGGCAGCCCAGCTGTTTAATCTGCCCTATGTAGCATTCCTCTGACAATGAAATCACTTAACTAGATACTGTCAACAAATGATCAGAGCCATGAGGAAGAAGCTCAGAGATGGAAGGACCAGCCTAGGGTTGCAGCTCTGTCCCTTCTGTATCCTTGGACTACCCCAACTATCGCTCTCCTCTGGATGGTGCCGTCATCTGCTGTTTGAATTCCCACTTGAGGTGGCTGTAGAGGTCTGTGCTTGTTTTGGACCAGTGGTGGAAGGTGGGATCAGTTGTACAAGAGTTTAATAAGGGGTGGCTGTGTTAGAGAGATCTGTCAACTTTGGATGAAAAGAGGTTTTAAATGGTTGTATAAAGAGAGGTGCTTTTAAAAGAATTTGACTGAATAGGTGGGCTATGAAAGATCAGAGTGCCAAAACCAGAAAGGCTTCAGTAGATGCATGCTTTTGTTTTCCTTATGGAATAGACCTAAATTGTCAGGGTGAGAAAATAAAAGTTTAGGCCCTGTTTTCAAACCTTGTAGGAAATTTACCTAGACTAAGACAAACTGAAATTTTTGTTCAATATGATTCAGTTAGTGGTCTGTGACAGCTGAAGGAGGTGTGGAAAAAGAAGTTGAGTGGGAAGGATTTAAATTGTCAATCCGTATTTACCAGTAAGAACCTCTTCCAAAACTGAATTCTCATCTTTCTCTCCCCTCAAGTGAAAAGCTGAGGGTAGAGATTAGCTGTCATGCTGGCACAAAGGTCAGCAAACTGAGGCACCAAAAGGATCATCAGGGAAAGTGAATATTGACTGGACCTTGTTCAAGAAATGCTTTCCACCAGCACTGGCACAATGTGAGAAGGGTAGTGGAAACACTGCTCTGCTTGCAGCAATGGGCACTGTCTCAGGCACACACAGGTACATGGAGAAGGACCTACTGGAGGTGGGAACAAAGGGATATGCTCCAGGTCTGTGTCTAGTCGCTCGTGGGATGTTCAGCTAGATATGTTAGTTGAGACCAGGAGTATATAAAGGCTTTATTTTGTGGTGACAAAACTTCTCCAACTACGGTCATTTTTGTAGCAATGTATTACTCCTCTAATAGGGAAGCTTATGTAAAATCTCCAAAGTGAGGATGTCGGGTGTGTGACAAGGTATTTAATGAACAAAAGGCCCTGATATATATCCACAGAGGAAGGTAAATCTGTGTAACATTTTTAAGAAGAAGTGGTCACTTACAGCCATGATTTCCTATGGAAGATTTCCTTGCCTGTGCCTTTCCAGTCATGGTTTTCTTTTTCTTTCAATGTCTTAATTGGTAAAGCTTATCCACGTATGGAAATTTGCTGCACAAATCTTTCTGTTCCAAGAGGATGGTCAACAATGGGGAACTTCAGTTGGAAGAAAATGAGAAAGGAAATATTCAACAACATGGCACAATCAGACCCATGTGTCCTCTGGGTCTACCTTGCTGTAGTTCCAGTTAGTGGGATTTTGGTTTACGCTGTCTGTGTCTTGAAGGTTTAGTCTTTCTTTCACAAAAACCCCTGATACGTATCATTACTAAGAGGGATTGTTGGTGTTTAGCTGGTGCTGAAAATGGAAAATAACCTGTTCAAGGAGGAAGGGCTAGCACCAAGTATGGATACAGTGCAAGGTTTCTTGTTTTCATGTTCCGTTTGAACGTCCTCTGCTGACCACGACTGCAGGCGGGATGCTGCTGGGGACCTGGCCTTCTCATCTGTGCTGGCCTCGCCTTTCACGAGTCCTTAGTGTGGCTCAAAGATCCCAGGACATGAGTTCATACCCACAGACTGGTGTCTGGTGTAGGGCTCAGTACGTGGTGGGTTGATCTATGGAGATTTTCCAAAGCAGGGCGTTTCAGCATTTCCTTTTCTTTTACAGGCTCTTGATAGGACCTAAAGGTTACATAAGATTGGCTCTGATCTGTTGATGCCCATGCTTGCCTTCAGACCTTTGAGCACAAAGTCCTTGCTTCGCATGGTTTTATTATTGCTCTTATCTTTCTCCTTAGTCTTACTAGAGGGAAAGAATAGAGTACCTTGCTACCGTTTTGGTTTTTTGTTCTTGTATTTTTCAAAAAAAACCCCCTTCCAGAGTGCTGATTTAGATACTCTCAAAATCTAGAGATGTGTTAGTATTTTGTATGCCTCTAAAGAGTGGGAGTTTGAGGTGTGAAGTTTGGATTAGGGTCTGCTCCTTCAGGAATATAGCCACTAGGAGACACTGTCACTGCATCTCTAGAAGCAACTTAAACAGAGGCAGAGCAGGTGTGTGGGCTGGGAGCTCAGCCCTCTGTGTGCAGGTCAGGCTCAGAGCAGCCCCGTGCCTTTGACTGGGCAGACCTCTCTCAGTCCAGGGGCGTGGTTAGGGAGTCAGCGTGGGCCAGTGGCCATTCCCAATGGGCAGTTTGGTGTGATCACCGTATTCTGCAGAGGTTCTAAATACTGATGTGGGCTCTTCCACTTCCACTGGTCTCAGTTCTGAAGAGCCATCCCAGGGAAGGTTTATGAAAAGCACAGAGATGTCCCCTGTTCAGATTTGTGGTGAAGAGTTAATGGGCACATCTCTGTGTGAGTGTGTGTGTGTGTGTGTATTCACCCTGCTACAAAATAAATCAGTGAAGTGGAAGAGCATGAAACGTTACTGTGTTTGAATAGACAGAAGTCTGGATGATTGCTTAGCGTCGTGGTTTGATTAGTGAAGTAGTGCTTCTCAATTCTGTGTACACAATATAAATGGTGTTCATGTTCAGTGAAGTGGCACAAATGCAGTGCTCATTCTGTTCAGCATAGCAGATAAACTGCATGGCAGGTATGGAGAGTCCTGCCTTGCTATTTCACTTTATCAATATCTCACTTAGAAGAAAAGAAACAAAAAAACTTCATCCGAGGTCCATTCCTCCTCTCCAAACTTGGTTGTTTCTGCATTCTTCTATAGATACTCCTGTGTTCATCTCAAGTTGCACTGTTTCTGAAACGGCAGTTCCACCATCAGGAGTATTGTTTGTCTGTGCTAGGAAATCACCAAACAATAAAAGTTTGGTCCAGACCACAGAGCATACGATTTGATTTCTCCAAAATTAGCCACGGCTCTGGAACTCCCATAGGTTTTCTACAAGCTGTAGACAGATGCTTATTAGTCAACATAAGTTAACACAGGAGGCACAAATAATAAATACCTTCCTGACATATAGCTCTGCGAATCCAAGTTAACCTGTGAACATTTTTGAACAAATTTGAACAATAAGAATTAATTTACTACGCAGGATAATTTTTTTAAGTCATGCATGGTTTTGGATCTTGGAGCAGGAGTCATAAGCCATTTGCTGCATTGTCAAGACAAAGCCTGAAAGGGAGATTGCCAGCATGTATTATTATGCACCTAGCCTGGAGACAACATGACACACCTAGGTGAGTCAGGAAAACTAACTTGGCATTTCATCCTTGGGTTCAGGCACCTACATAGGCGAGTGGGTTTTCAGGATCTGCCACAATATGTACAACAAGCACACCCACACGTTTCTTGTCATCTGAGTTCTTATTCTGTAATTTACCCACAAAGTTCCTCTACATGGAAACTTGAGGAATTATTCTGGCACAAATGTTTAGATACTTCAGAGGATGAAATCTCCCAAGTGCTCTCACTGTTATTTTTATGCAGGATTTGATGAGCACCAGCATAGGATGGAGATGTTTTACCCTATGCTCTTTCTTAGACATTTTGTGGGACAGATGGAGTGAATGTAGCTTGGTAATTAGTCATATCAGCTGTGGCTCTGACCTCATTTCACTGTTGTCAATTGCAAATCTCTCATCAATTTCAGTAAAAGACAGTTAGGCTTTGCAGAAGATAACTCACGATCCTTAAATGACATGATAGTTCTCATGGCCCCAACCTTCAGTCTGGCCTTGAGATACTCTTTCAAAAAGAAGTTGTCATGTCACCTAGACAGTAACTCCATTTTTATACATATTCAGATCATCTTATGGACAGACAGGGATTAATTTGTTTCCTATAAAGTCTACAGGTACTTATTTATTCTGAACTTTTTGGAAATAGCAGGTTAGAGTATTGGACTAGATATATAAAGCCTGAAGGGAGATTGTGCCTCCTTAAAAATTGACTAAAGTTTTCAAAAAGCCTTGTCTTACCGTAGGTTTCTGTGAGATAAACACATATATACAGCCTTCTCTGTGGACATACATGTAGATGTTTGTATACAATGCACTAAGAAGTCAGCATGCAAAGCAGTACTGTATTGCTGTACTACCAAATTGTTGCATTTAATTTTCTCTTCATTTTCCCCTTGATCTACAGGCTGTCCCAATGAAAACTGCTAATAACTGTAAATTTGTGAGCAGTAGGTCACAGTTTTTCAGCTTAAAAAGAGTGACATTAAAACTCTGTCCTCTTTCACCTGTGTGGCAGTGTGGTTGGCACGTGGGTTCCTTCTTGGTGTAGGTGACAGTGGGAATGCTGGGACTCTGTGGAGGACATGGATCCCACACTAACGTGAGCCTGCAGTACTGGGCTGTCTGTGCAAAGAGCTGTCTCCATTCCAAAGCAGCCTGTGCATGTGAGGGGTGTGGGGCGAAGGTGCAGTGCTAACAAGTGGCCCTTCATCTTCAGTGCCTTCTCATGTAATACCTTTCCATTTTCTGTGTGATTTAATTCCCTTCTCCAGCAGAATGTGTTACAATGCCTGCTATTTAGAGCAATTAATTGTATGATTTCTTGAAAACACTGGCTGGATCTGTCAAATCCATCATCTCTGTGATCGTCCATCCACTAATGAAACTCCTCTCTTGCCAGCTCAATGTTTCACCCAGTTTTAGCCTCCAGCTTGTTACTTCAAAATGCTATTACCAGAAGCATACAAGCAATAAAAATAAGTCTGCTTTTATAGATTTAATCCTACTTCTGTATTAATTTAAAGGCTCTCAGTGTGCCTAAAGGTTTAAGACAATTAACTACAATACATGTTTCGGTGCTTAGGAAAGAAAACAGACTAAGTTCAAAGCTCATCATATTTTCTAACTTTTATCTTCAAGATATTTGATCCTGTGTAAGCAATTCCAAACTGGGGATCCTTACAAGGAAGAACAAAAAGAGAACCAAGGCATAAAAGAATGAAGGAATATGCCTGCTAATTATAGGCATCTTTAGGAGAGCAGTGTGAAAGAAAATGCAGTATTTCAGGTTCACTGCTGTGTCTGAGAAATCAGATTAATTGAAGCATTTTAAAGAAAAGAAGATAGAATGAGATTTTAAAAACAAAAAACATTTAGTTTTTACTTTTCAAAAATAAATTCTTAGTTTCAGCTTCAGTTTAGAAGACTAAAATGGTGGGACCTCCAATACAAAGGAAAAGATTTCACTGTGTATTAAGGAAACATTTCGAGTAGAGTAAGACAATATTTGTCTTTTTTTGTGTTTTGCAAGGTACCAGCAATCTCTTCTTAGAGAGTTGTAGAGAGCAGTAAAGTTCCCCCTCAGCCTCCTTTTCTCCAGGCTGCATAAAAAGGCATATCTGATTCTGTCTTCAGCTGGTTCAGTGGTGTTGCTTCCAAAATTTCCAGGAAGTTTTGAGCCTTTTTTATTCTGTCAATCTTTCACCCTGCTAGAATATTTTGCAGTGTTGATTTTCATCACTCCAGTTTTGCAGTGTTGGTCTTTAATACTGGTAACCATAGAGAGGCATAGGGGCTGCCTGCCTGATTGTTCAGTGAGCAGGATACCTCTGCCACTGCCAAAGTCAAGGTCCTTGAGCCCCATCCATGAATTGAGCTTTTCCTTATTCTCTGATAGCTCACTATCAACTGCATCCCTAATAAGAGGATAATGCACAGCACCTCTAAAGTAGGTATTTTGGGGCAAGCTTAAATTTAAGCTCCATCTCGTTGGCACATTGAGAATAATCAGAGATGTATCCACGTATAAAATCTGCGTGCATGAGAAGATTAAAATGTGCATTCAGACTGATACTTGTCAAAAGTGTAAATGCAATTATTTATCCCAGGGAAGACAGGTAAATGGATCTAAGGGGAGTTACATTACCTGCTAGTTCACATCTGTGTGAATCAAGTTAGTCTCAGCCCTACTGTCAAATTTGTCCTTCACATCTGGGAATGACTGCACTTCTGATTGACTTGTGGCTTCCTCAAGCCATACCATGTGGTTTCCAGATGGTGGACTTCATCTCCCTTGAGGCAGGAACCCCTGGTGTTTGCCTTTCCAACTGTTCATTGTACTTTCTGTCCTGTCATTTACCCAGCCGCTGAATTAAGTTTGGATCTTGGAGATTTGCTCTCTCGCAGGGACAATGACAGAGATCACTGCTAAACAAGTCACGTGCACTACTAAGCTTCTGACACTGCACATCATTCACAAAGGCTGGCTGGCAGGTGCAGGGAACAAACCTGCTTGTTCCTGCTCCTTTGGACAAGCGTGTCTGAGGCAGCACCCTCTTACAGGGGTTGACAAACACTTCTGGTGCATGTTTCCAGTCTGGAGAGCAACGTGATCAGGGACCAGTTTAGATCCTGAAGGTGGTGTAACTGTATTAGCCCAGTATTGTATCCAAGCTAATGACAGCCTCTTAGTCCAGCTAATTATCTTGAGTGCAGGAGAGCACACAGGCAGACACAGGTACCCTTTGTATCCCAGGTTCAGCCCATACAGAGTCTCAAAGCCTGTTTCTCAATGCAGGGAAAGAAAAGATCATTTGTAAGTTATTTATGAGTACAAAAATTAGGGCCAGCATTTGTGGGTTTTACAAACCACCAGCTGTCTGGGACTACGGCTTCCTTAGTTGAAAAAATGGCTACACATACATAACATGGAGCTGGGGATATGAGAGTGAACTAGAGGCTCTTCAGGGGTCCCTTCCAACTTTAACTGTTCTGAGATTCTGTGCATGACAAGTACACAGTGTACAGCCATCTCCATGCAGTGTGTTCACATCCCAGTTCTTGGATGTGGCTGTGATGCCCTGTACTGCTGGCACTCCATCCTATAATGTACTCATCCACATTACTGAGATTGGCTTCACGCTACATATACATGAATAATAATCCAGCCCAATAGAGGTAGCCAGACCTGCTAAGTCCACACTGTGTTGGTTACTGTGTGAAGAGCCTTAGGTGTGCTTCTGGAGTGCATTTTCTGGTGTAGCTTAATCCAAACATAATTCAGCTCTGCAGCATGAATCAGAGCACAGCGTCTTCAGGAAGTTCACTCCAGAAGCTCACTTTGGACTAAATTGCAAGTATAAGTTTATACTCAGTTGATCACTGATATGCTTCAGGTAAGTGTTCCCCTCTGGGCTGGTCCCTGGCAGGCTCTTATCATCTTCTGGCTGCTGATGTGCCTGCTGGCAGCACTGCTTGCTCTGCAGCCGTGAGCTGAGGTGCTGCCATGGCCTTAGAGTCACTTGCCTGTGTAAGTCACTAGTGAACAGTACTTGGCACACTCACCACAAGCAGCACAGACTCCTGAGGGGCAAACGTGGCTGGAGGAAAACCGTGGTCTCCAACCACACAGAACATGCAGCTTCTATTGCAGATTCATGCCAAGTGTGCAGAGGGTTCTGGGCCCCATACAATGGCACAGGCAACATCCCAAGTATATATGGTTTAGTACACTTCCTTTGAGGCAGAAAGCTCTCTCATTAATTAAGCATCTGGTCTTTATCTGTGTAAGACCTACTTTTGCTGTGGGAACTGAGAAAAGATTTGTCCCAAAAAACGCACGTGTATATAAACACATGTCATCAACATACATGCATGCATATGGGAATCCATTAACACCTGGTTGCTATTTATATCACAGAATTTAGGTCAGGTAGTGAAAAACACATCAGAATCTCTCACCTGACATTTTAGGAGGACTTAGAACAGGCTTATTGCAGTGTCCCACGCTGGAAACTGCCAAGAAATACTATTTCTATTGACATAAAAAGTGCCAGGGGAACCTTCACAGCTACGTAGGACAAAAACATACAAAACCTGTCTCACTGTAATGCCAAAGCACCTTAGTAGGAAGCCTTCTGCTGCTTCCAGGATTAGCCGTTGCTTTTGTTCTTCCTTTCATTCCTGTCCCATTTGCAGGCGTATGTTCCCTGGTGCTCTGCTGAAGGGGATTTCCAATAACCCTTTCCTGGGGGGAACCTGGGGAGGATCTTCTGGGGAGGAAAGATAGTGTAATGGGCTCAAAGTGTAGGGCAGAAGGGCCTCACAGCAATCACCATCTCTTCAAGTGAGTTGCTGGAGTGCCTTGAGGAGGACATTCCTGTCACCTTTTCTGGTAGCGGGTTTGTGTCACACGGTGGCACCCTTGCAAACCAAATAAAGCCTGAACTCCCACTGCAGCCTCTCTCAGGGAGGTCTAGGGGGTCATCACTCTCACTCGGTAGCTGAGGCTTCAGTGTCTTTTGGATGTTGATCCCCTAATTGTGTCTGGCTTGAAATCGGTGAATAGGTGGAAGGACTGGGCAGCAGAAAACAGATAAAACCCACAGGGACAATGTGGTTGTGTAAGCTCCATTTTTTTTTGGTAGCCTGGCAGTAGACACAAGATCTAGTACAAAGGCGAAAAATCCCAATACATTGGTTGGTATTTATCATGAATATTTTTGTCAAGAAACTTCTTTTTTCCCTCAATAATATTTAAGAATGATAATGTTACTATCAGTTGCGATTAAGGATTTTGTGAAACATAAAACAAGAGTATATATAGCTAAATTCACACTGAAGGAATCCCATTCTGGCCACCTGGATTCTTAACAGCATCCTGGTTTAGATGCAGGTATTGTGTTACCAAGTGCTCTTAAATACTTAACGTTATTTTGCTTTGCCATAAAGGAGGTACATTGTTGATTCTAGGTATCTCAGTTTTGCAGCTGTGCATGTTTTGGAGTCCTCTGCATCTTAGGAGATCAATCCACTTGAGATCTTCTCTTTTGTCATTGTGCTGACAGTGCCCAAAAGCTAGGGCTGGGGATCAGAGCCCAGCTGTGTGTTAAGTGTTACGTACATTTACAGTAGAAACACAGGTATCTGTCTGCTCTGGACAACTTCCACTCTCTTACAGAGCTCTAGCAAGCAAAGGTGTGGCAGTGTTTATTGCCAGAACCTCTTTGTGTGATGCATTCTTGTAGCTAAAAAAGGACACCCTCAGTTGTTATGGCTCTTTGATGTAGGGGCCGTGGTGGTGGCATGAGTAAGGTGGAATCCAAAACCAACTCAATTTGTAGGTGTTATTTATTCACTGACCTACAGATAAATGTTTCTAATTCAAAATAGCAGTGGTTACTTAATCTGTATGTATTGTCCAAATCAGGAGAAAAGAATGCATTTTTATGTCTTGAGGGAGTAATAAAGATGTAATCTTAGAAAAGCTTGGATGCCTGTGTCTTTATTTCTGTCCATTTTAAACTTGCTCCCAAAATATCCTGTGAAGCCAGCATATATGGCCCCTTACAATAAAACTGCAAAGATGAATAATATTTAATTTGTGAAGTTTTCCTGGATCACTCAGTCTGGGTTTGCCCTTTGTTTTGATAAGTACAAATTATTTTCTGCTGTATGTCATGCTATTCAACCTGCATATGAAACTTGTTCATTGCTTAGACTCCTTGACAAATTGATGGAATGACAGTGTAGGATTGATACAATGAACTTGAAGAAGTGTTAAGTGACAGTTTAATTCCACTGGGTGGTAACAGTTCACAATATTTTCTATTCAGGTTCTGCATTGAAGGTACAAAATCACTGTGATGTCTGAATCAGTCTAAGAGCCGTCATATCCCTCCTCCTCGTGCAAATACAGGAGGATTTAAGCAGTCAGCACATGTCTGAGGTTGCTAGGCTGCTCGTGGCAGCCATAGCCTGCTGAGTGCTGGAGATGATGAGAAGAAACAGCTAGAGCTCTCACATCAAAGCCACTGGCTTTACTTCTGCAAAGGGGAAACTAAACACGGTCACTTGGAAGCTGGTCAGTGCTGATGAAAGGACCCTGGCAGAACGGGGCATGGGTTGGACAGGCACATCAAACTGAAGCTGCAGAAACAGCACTTGCTGCCTGGAGGTCAGATGTGGCTGCAAGGCTGAGAACCTAAAAGAGGGGCACAAATTAATGACCATCTTGTACCTGTGTGTTAATGCCTCATAATTGCCCTGGGTTACTCACTGACCATACATCATCCTGTAAATGTTTCCATACTTTTGGACACCATAAGGGCATCACGATAACTGCCATACACTGTTTCTTCAGGATTTCCAAGGAGGAGAGAAAGGAAGGAGAAGGAGGGTTTTAACTTCTAGCCAGTTACCCTCTATTTGTACTCTCTCTGCCGTCAAGAAAAATGATGGTTTCGTCAACCTCCCTTCTCATCCGTGATACATCAAGTGTGGTTACATAGAGGTGTTATTTCTCCAGTCTGTTTATTAGCAACGCTGTGATACCAGTGTGCCTGAGATGTGGCTAAAATGACATGTACAGGAAGAATAATACCTCCTAATTCATCTTCCTATGTTAACAAAGAAATCAGAGACAGCTTAGGAGATGTACTCTCATTTTTATAGATTGAGAGCTGAGGTGTGAAGTTTGCTCCCTGTCACACCAGAATCTGCAGCTGTGGATAGGAAAATTGTCCTGTCACCATGGCCAGTCAGACAATGCAAAACTATCTGTTTCCCATATTTTTTTCATCCCAGGTGATACTGGTTATACCTTTGCTGCTTGACTAGAGCAATGGGAGACCAGATGAGGGGCTCAGCCTACTTCTTTGTGTGGGCCTGCAGTGGTTTGCCTCCTCTCATAAAAATACCATGTTGTCTTCACATTTGTTGAATTGATTGGGAAAGCTTAGATTCTCCTTTTGCTTTCTCTCAGGTTTTTTTTTCCCAAGTTGAAGCTTAAATTATCTGTAAACCTGACAATCATGATTCATTTTTAGAGGCAGACTGCCTTTCTCAGAACTGCTGTTTCTAAGCACTGTTGTGAACTGATGGGTTTATTAACAGTGGCTGATTTCTAAATCTGGGCTTGTAGACATCAAGAGCACATACCTGAAAGATAGATAGGACATTTCCCAGTGATGGGAAATACACTAGTGCCAAATGTACATCAAAAGCTGGAATGGAAAGGTCTCTATTGGCGGGTGACCAGGTTATTGCATTTTGCTAATCTTCCATTGCTGTTTGTTTTGCGGACTGTTACAAAAGAGTACTTGGGAACAGGAAAGTCAAAATATATCTGAAGCTGGTTGTTCCTTTAACAGTTTCCTGGAATAATGTGTAATTTCAACACACAGTTTCTTAACAACTTATGCCTGTGACATAACTTAAGATTCTGTCTAGCAGGACAGAGTAGTAGGAGACAGAAAAATTATTATATCAGTTGAGTAAGCAAGATCACACCCTAGAAAAATATTTTTTACATGACAAAGTGTAAAAGAACAGAATAGTGTGTTTTCTTGAAACTGGCTATAAACAATTACTGTGAATAGTCTTTCTCGTTCAAAGAAGATGCCCTCACTTCTACTGAGACATGGAAGATGTTTTACAGACAGACACATACTAAAACATGCAAACATGAAACATGAAACATTCAAACATGCAGTCACTATTATGTCTCAGGTGGTAATCTGCCACTAAATGGTCAGGTTGTAAATTGTCCCACTTGATATACTGCAAAATTTATATTAAAGTGAAGAGGGCATAGGTATCATTTGGGTTGTGTGTCTGGGTATTACTGAACTCAAAACACCCTTCTTTAAGTTTTATTGTGTAATTTTCATCGCCATGTCCCAAGATCAGTGTAAAAAAAAAGTGTTTGGGCACTGTGGAACTAATCTTCATAGTCCCATCCCAGTATAAATTAAAATATTCTAGCAGGTGCTTAAATTTTCAAAACTTTGAAATCATTCATAATGGTTAATGAATGTACTAGACATCCTTACCTTCTATTTCCTCCTCAACATTTCCTTTGTGCAGAGTTTGGAGAAGGAGGTATAGGAGTGGCTGAGTTATATCTTTATCTTTCTGTGTCTTCTCAGATGAGTATCCTTCTGTTGAAGAATTACACTCGTAATTCCTTTTGAAATACTCAAATTATGTATATGGAACAGAAAAGACTCCAGATTTTAGCCTTAAATCCAGTACTCTTATGAAATTACTCATTCACATACAAAGTGGAAGTTTCTACAGCTTGTTTTGTGCCCGTATGGACAAAGCTTCTTTCAAAGACCCTCCCTCCGCTGCATTCCTTGATGGTTCTTGGCAGACTCATAAACAGACTCTCTCATGTGAGTGTGTTCTCAGTGACTGTGAGTGCAAATATCCACACTCACATGGACATCACTCTTCACATGCACTGTCCACAAGTTTGCCCAGACGTTTTAGCATGCCTCAGACCTGAAAATTTTTTGGTCTCAATTTTTTGAACTGATCAAATAGTGACCCCTGACAAAAACTACAGTAGGATTTAACAATGCTGGCTACCTTCTCTCTTCTGTTTACACTATAAGCCTCTATGTCTTTTTTTCCTTCAGACCACTGGCAATAGTTGGTCACCTGAACTAAAATCAGACTTGATAGTTGCTAGAAGTAATTAATTATATAAGTGTCAGGTTTTAATTGAAAAGGAAGTGAGGAAAAAGTGCATTCTAGGATTTTCACAGTGCTAAACAAATACTTCTTTTAATAGGTGCAAGGTAGGTATTCTGCCTGTTGGTTACTTTTTAGATCTTTACTCTTTGCAAGAGCAAATAAAAATTAATTACAGAGGAATGTGACAAAGGTGGTGCACATTAAATTGCAGCTCTCTTGGCCAGCTTTGCATCGTTTATTTGGGTTTGTCAGTACAGATTGCTCTGGCTATTTGCTCATGTTCTTGCAATCATTTCTCATCAGTTGTAATAGTGGAAAATTTCATTTCAGGCTTACTCTTCCTTCAGTGAGACTAATGCCAGTGTGGCTGGCAGCAAAAAAGCAGTGTCAGTGGAACATGCTGGTTGTTTTGCTCAAGCCCAGGCTTTCATAAAATACATTATACGTGTCACATGTAAATTCTAATGCTTTGCTGGATTACCTACTCTCTGAAAATCTTTCTTTAGAAGTCCTTCACTCTATCTGGAAGTGGATGGGCTTGCCTACTGTGAAGCAAGTTATTTGCTAATGGACTGTGCATGAGCTATTCTGCAGTAATTCCTCACACAGATACAGTTACCCCAAAGCAAGGGGAAAGTAACTGACTATGCCTTGAAAGTGTAGGAGTCCCAGCATGCTACCTTTGCCTGCACCACAATGGATTACCAGTGCAGGCAAGCTTTTAGAATTGGAAAGGCTTTGCTGCCTCCCTCAAAAAATCACATCTTCTTTCAGTGCTTTGTAAGTTTCAGGAGCTTTGTTTTCCTCGGCTTCATTCTAAACAGGACTGCCCAGATGAGGCCAGGAGATGGGGTTGAAGAATTGATTTTGACTCTGCTTGTTTCTGACTACCAGCTAGCAGTGCATGAGACACTCTGCAAGTTTGAGCCTGGCAGCTAATAAAACCACTGGATGTTGTACACAAAATGAATTTGACTCATACTTGTCTCAGAAATACAGTGTCAGAGCCACAGGCCTTTGCATGTTTCAGACTTTGCCTTGTTCCCTCTGTGGCGCAGTTCCCTCACGCTGTGGGTGTAAAAGGAGAAGGACACTCATGAAAAAATAGTGCATGATTGCTTGTGATTCACTGGAGAAAAAAAACCCAGGTAAAAAAACCAACCAAACAAAACCCAACAGGTAAAGCTCAGTAACATTTATGTGATATTTCCCAGTTTTCCCTTCACAGGGCGTTTTGTTAACCGTAAATGCCACCATGCAGTAACACATAACCAGAAGGACTCAAAGGGCTGTATGGGAGGGTGTAATTAATGCTAAAAAAAGATGACTTGAGAAAACCAAAACAAGCCAAGTAAATCCTTCGTTAGTGAGGCTGTCAGGAAAGTGCTCACATATGGTAAGTGGACTTTTTTTGTAATGAAATACCGTAAATAGGCTAATGAAACTCTATTTAGGAATACACTGACAATATGACTTCCAAGTCGCGGTTGTGGAGTGACATATTTTCTTGTCTTATGAAAATACAAACCTGGAATTCGATTCTGCTAGCAGATGGAGAGCAAAGATTCACTGTATTAAAAATACAGAATTCATAATACTTAGATCTGCTTTATAATAGAAAATATGATGTAGTTTGAACTTTATATCTGTGAATTTTTTTGTTTGCTCCCCAAAGCAGAATGGAAATGTGGTTCATATCATGAAACTCAGCTAATCACATTTTTTTAAAAAGTGGAGGAAGACCAGTCTCTGTTCCTCCCTGTTTGCTTAATGCTGCTGTTTTTAGGGTAACATGCTGGTAAAATGCAGACTGGGATGTGTAGGTGGATGCTTGAAGTACAGAAAGAGGCAGGCTTGGTCAGAAATGGATTTAGAGAGCTGAAATGTAGCTATTTCATCTTCATACAATTAGGCTCAAGATGCAGATCTTTCAATCCCTTGCTGTGCTGAGATTGCTCTGCCTCTGCTCTGGGATGCAAAGATGTAGGGCAAATCCAGTCAGGAGAGCTGTGCTGCTGCATTAGCCCAGTGTCTTGTCTGTCAAATCAGCCTGTGTGTGGTGTCATGGTAACCATTCTGGTCAGCCTGAGCAGGGGCAGTCTGTTTCTGCTTATCTTATGCTGTTGAGCCCTGGGAGCCAGCATAGTGGTACAGCAGCCCTTCTGCAGCCTGACCCCACAGCTCCTTCTCTGGTGGAGCAGGAAGGACATGGTTGTGCTGACCTGAGATCTGATCTCTGTCAGGTCTTCAGGCAAGAGCCTGAACCCAAAGGCCAACTTGCCAAACTCAAATCCTGTCTAGACAATTAGATACCATCCAAAGTGCACTTAATAATTTTAATGTGGATAGTCATATTCTAGTGCAATGTAAGAGATTATGAATTAACTTCTCCTACCTGTTACTCTCTTCTTCCTACTACCTTATTCACAGCTCATCGGAAATACATGCATGCCGAGCTTCTCCTTGCTCTTCATTTGCCTTTTAGAACTTAGTCATATGTGGTTTCTCCGAGTTTTGTGTCTCTCCTAGCCTTAGATTTTAAACCAAACCATAGTTACCTGATGGCTTTACTTTGTGTTAGCATGCTTGTTGTCTCCTCTAGGTCAGTGTGAATTCAGTGCTCATGAAGGATGCTAAATGAGCAGCCCAGAAGAATAGATTTGGGTTGGTATTTCTCCATGGGTAGGAAGGTCTCAGTGCTACTTCAGTACAGTCTTTTAAAGAGGCTTCCAAATGTACAAGCACCTGATTTGCGTATGCTTGAAAAATCTCATCCTGCCTCTTGCAGGGAGGGAATCCAGTCCCAGCAGACATTTATCCTTTGGCTTCTCCATGCAGTGTCTGCCACAAGTAATGTTTTCATGGTTTGTGGGACTGCTTCCTAGGAACTGAAATCACTCCTTTTACACATATCACAAAACTGCCTTTCGTGGTTGTGCATTTTGGTCACAGCCGAGTCAGGCTGGACTGAGTCCAAGGATGATCCCAATTCCCCTCCCTTAGGCATCCACTTCCAGTCAGTTGCAACACCAACACCCTCCACTACGTAAAGTTAACTCTGCCTCTCCCAAAATAAAAGACCTTATGCTAGTACACCGTGCTGTTGCTCCATCCATCATAGAGGAGTGGCCCTGTTAGAGAAGCGAGGCTGACGACACGTGCACCACTCATGCAGTGCTCAATTATGTGTTGTTATAAAGAATAATTACTTCAAGCTGGTAAAAATGGCCTAAGCTACAAGACACTCCTTCTGAAATCATGGTCAGCACCACGAAACAAACCATGTATCCGTCACCATTCCTTCTGACTTGCTTTTATGCTCCAGGGAACTGAAGGAGCTGTGCAAAAATGTGACTTTTCTGGCCAAAGGACACAGACTGAAGCTGTTCTAACTCAGCCTTGGGGGTGATTGTGTGCATGCATTTGTGTCCATATACAACTGGTGCTTCACTAGGAGAAACAGGTCATATTATAATGTGAACATGAAACCAAACACTTTTCCAGGAAGTGCAGTGAGACCGAAATGGAAACAGGGTATTTCTTGTTACTTTCTCTCTGCCAGATGACTTTGCAGACAGTGAGATATATTTTTCTGCTTGTGTCCACTGATCATCACTCTACTGACTTCAGTACAGTTCTGTCAGCTTGTGCCAGCAGAGATGTGACCTTCTGCTTGCCTGCAATTTATAAAGACAATCCATCACTCAGGTAGTTGCAGGCAGTGTGTTTTATGAGGCAACCTCAGCTTCAGTGTACACACATCTCCCTGCCCTTTGTCAAGACATACACTCTTCAAATTGTTAGTGGTTTTCAGCAGCAGAAAGTGCAAAATTCTGTTCCTGATCACTGTGGTGTCACGTGTTTTAATGAGAAAATAGTGCAAAAGTTTGGTAGCACTGAGATTTCATGGTACATTATGTAAGCTGTAAGATATTTTTTCTTTATGTATTTTATCCTGGAGCTTTGTCTTCTACCCTCAAGCTTTAAGTAGCTCTAACAGTTTTTCTAACCATTAAGAAACAGAATGGGTTATGTTTAAAAGGGAATTTCTTCCTCTGAACTTCAAAATTCCAATGAAAAATTCACTTGGTTTAATTTTTTTTATACAAGATACCTTCTAACATTTAAAAAATTACTACTTTAAATTAAAAGTAGGTGGTAACTATAAAAATCAAAATTTAGGGGGCTATTTAGATGCCTGCAATACAGCTTTTCTATGCAGAATTCTCATGGTTGCAAAAGTGTTGCAGAAGATTTTAAGGGGGTTTTTGTACATTCAGTAATCCACAAACTATTTATTAACCAATACATATGTAAGGAAAGATTGTAGTGCTCTAATTTTATAAGAAAATGAAAACTATATTGTTGAGCTCTGAAGTTCTTGTTTTGCACTATTTATTGAAAGTTTTCATAGTGGATTTTACTTGCACAGATCTGCCCTCTGCCAAACATACTTCAAACATTTCCTTTTATAAAATTTCCTGGGAATTGTTTTTAGGGCTTAGTATGAAAATCATCATGAAGATAAGAGGACAGTTCCCTCGGAAATGAAACATGCCAGTGGCGTGATTTGAGGACTGTTTTTTCCATCTTTAATAGCAAGATCAAGGTGTACTTCTGTGTTCTGGGATTGGCATGGACAGCAGCTGTTCTCCACAGGGCCAGACTAGTAACTAATTTAAGCTTACAGGATTTGTTGACACAATGGTTACTTTTTCAAAAGCCTCTGAATAACTGCTGTTATGGGTCTTTGCTTCTTTAAAACCATTTATTGGTGTGATCCTACTTATCAATTTTTCTCATGTGTGTACAGTCAGGTTTATTTAGCTATTCAGATTTGTCTTTAGTCTTTACTCACTAAGGGGTTTGATTGGTGGCTCCAAATAAGACACGTTTCTTTCCCACATGTGTAGCTGAGGTAGGGTGCTGTGCATCACCCTTATGCCTTGTCAACGAGAACTTGTGTCTTTGGGTCAAATTCAGAGCTTGCTGTAAGGCTAGACTTAATCCAAGTCTTACTCCAACCCCAGTTTTCACACAGTGATATCTGGTATACTCAGACATCACTGTAGGCTGATAATCATTGTTGTGATCTTTATTTGTGCAGATTTTTCCACAGCTCTTCTTGTCCTTTCTTGACTCCCCATCTAGGCTTTGATATGCAGGAATGAGACCAAAGACAGGTTTTACATGCAGGGTTTGAAATCCAAAGCTGATGGTCTGGAACAGATACTATAACCTCATCAGCCAAACAGACATGAGCTGTATCTGCCTGTCTGTCCATCACAAGCCCTTAATGAGTCCTTTGCAAAAAAGATAAAACCAAAGAATCCGTGGTGTGGGATGCCTCACTTTGCTGAGACACCTGGCAGGTGGCATTGATCATTTCTAGGAAAAGCAATAAACTGAAGAGTAGGCAATTTTCTTGCCAACTGTTCAAGTCAGATCATGCTTCACTGCAGCTTTGTAGAGGTAAATGTGTAATCCCATTTCAGAGGGAATAGGGGAACTCATCTGTTCAACAAAGCTGGGAGCAGATCAGGCCAACCAGCTGACCTCAAATGAGTGGCAGCACAGCAGGCTTCTTGGGAAAACCTGTAGTACAAAGCACAGACTCCTGCTCTTTGTCATGTTTTTCTTAGAAATAAATTTTCTCTCCTAGGCTACAAAATTAGAGGGAGAAGCAGAGCTAGCCCTTGGCGTTACTGCCATGGGAAGAGAAATAGTGATATTAATGTTTTTAGTAAGTTGCTTGTGCTTATCTGAGGACATTCTTCTATTTCTAGGAAAAGCAATAAACTGAAGAGTAGGCAACTTTCTTGCCAACTGTTCCAGTCAGATCATGCTTCAGTGCAACTTTGTAGAGGTAAATGTGGGATCCCATTTCAGAGGGAATGGGAGACATCAGCTGTTCAGCAAAGCTGGGAGCAGATCAGGCCAACCAGCTGACCTCAAATGAGTGGCAGCACAGCAGGCTTCTCGGGAAAACCTGTAGTACAGACTCCTGCTCTTTGTCAGGTTTTTGTTAGAAGTCAGTTTTCTGTCCTAGGCTACAGAGCTAGAGGGAGAAGAGCTAGGCTTTACTGTGGCTGCCATGGGAAGAAGAAATGGCTACCTTAATGTTTTAAGTAAGTTGCCTGTGCTTATTGGAGGACATTCTTTTGCTGGGCTCTGAGCTGAGACACAGTGCTGCAGGTTGAGACAAGTATTTGTACTGTAAGAAAGGAAAGAAATTAATTTACTTGGTCCTTGTGAAATATAACTAGGAATATTCAGATGGAAAAAACAAAGGAAAAATGAATTTACTGAAAAAAAATCCAAATGTTTGCATGTATTTATATATTAATGACACGATTCATTAGACAGTTTTGGACATTCTCAGAGGAAGCAGTGGAAGACAAATTCCTTAAAATTTTAATGAGCAGGCTGGACAAGTCACTCTGACATCACAAGGCAAAACACCTGAATTGCTCAGGGGGTGCCCAGATAACCTACTAGATGCCTGGCTTAGAGCTGTATTTGAGAGAAGAAAGGTCAAATCAAAAAATATCCAGCCCTCCTTTCCTTCTATAGTGGGATCCTGTTGTCCCTAGGGTTTTGAGACCTTCCACCACACTTGACATATTCAGTGTGCACAATAGAGAGGGGAGCACTTGCTTATCTTCAGTTTCTTCTTTACTGCATCATCTGCCCCACTGCCCAAAAGCCATCTATTGCTTTAGAATAGAAGAAACTATTCCTTCTCCATGTGGGGGTGCAGTCCATGGCTGGAAATGATCTCTTTACTAAGGCCAAGGAGTGATCCTGAAATGCAATCCACTGAAAACTGGATAGTGGGGAGGGAAGGAGGTGGCCTGTGGGGAATGTGTGGGCCCATAGCATTAGCAGTGGGGTTGTCCTTAGCAGATATTTCAGCTATTCAGTAAACCCAGATAAAATCGTGATTCAGGAATATTCAAGGCAACTCCCTCTTGCTTGTGACTTGAAACGGAAACATTATAAATCAGGTTGAAAAAAGCAAAGAAAAGAAGAAAAAAAAAGAAAAAAGGGGAAAGAAGAAGAAGAAAAAATAAAAGAAGAAATAAAAAGAAATATCAGTAAATCTTCATGAAAATCCACAAGATTTGGGGACGATATCTATTTTTTGCTTGCTTTGTGGTGATTACCACTCAGCCCACAGGGGCTGGCTGTAATAAACACATACAGGTTTGGACGTAGTCATTGCTTCATGACTGAGTTAAAAATAGAGAATTACATGAAACCCCAAAAGTTCTGATTGTAACGAGAGCAATGCTGCTCTTTGCTAGTCTCCACCCATCCCTAATGTGTATGTTTTCCTCTGTCCTGCAGCCAGTTTAGCCATCCCTTGCAGGCAGCTGATGGCCACCAGGCTCTCTGAAGGTTACCATTTGTTAAGCCCTACCCCACTCAGCTGATTTCCCTGCAGAAGCATTAGGGGGATTGGCTAGGGGATTTAAGAGCCAAAATTCATGCCCCAAGAAAGTCAAAATGTTACAGCTAGAGTTTGGTTTATAAGATTTAATCAAATATTTATAGAGACGTTTACTTGCACCTTCAAGGCATTTCACTGCCCGGAGTTCAATAAACATCTCAAACTGAATAGTACATCTAGGTGTCATGTCACCAAAAACTGAATTATCCAATGTTTTCTTGTACTTGTATCTTAGTTCCCTGTGTGAAATGGAAAGGAAATTACTTAAGCATGGGGCAGAAGAGTTCAAGCCTGGTTTTGCAATGCCTCCTCTTACAAGCAGTCCCTGTGAGATTACTTGGAAGAATAAAGGCTGCATTCTTCCTGTCTGCAGAGCACACCAGGAAGCTAAAGCCAAGGGTTTTTCCTTACTGAAGAAAATCAGACCATGGTCGGTGCCCTGAGACATGGTGAAATAGGGAGGTGCCTGCCAGAGCTCCCCTGTTTTCCACATGGCCATTACCCCAGCACAGATTAGGAAAACATATTTGGTTCTTTACCTCTACCCAGCTGGGAGTAATCCCAGGTCAAGGCTGTCACTTCCAGGACAGATGGAGTTGACTGTTTGTCCTCCTCATAACTCTGTAGTGTGTGAAATAGTTTTTCTTGTACCCCTATGTCTGCTGTGCATGCATGTGTATTTCTGGGACCTCGGTCACTCCAGAGAAATCCCTCCTAATTTTTATTGCATGGTGTCCAAGTGACCCTTACCTTTATGCCACCTGCAATGATCATACCATCAGGTTTCCCAGTACAAGGGAAGGGGGCACTCAGAATTAGCAGCTACAAGGCTGTGAACACAAAAGAGGTCTCTCTGTGTGTCTGTCTATCTCTGTCTCACAGGTTCAGGCTGCATCATTGCCAGTCACAGACTCCAGGAGAAAGATTCTTGAGACTGTTGGTGGCTTTGGTACTGTATTTATTATATAATAAAACTCAACAATGGTATGTATCTAAAAATGCACCATTCTGTTAATTGAACTTTTTTCTCCCTCAGCTGGTTTTTTCAAACATCCTACTTAGAGAGGCAAAGATAAAAGTAAGAAAATCTGAGCAAGTAAATCTGATTCATGTTTTCCTCTCTTTGAGATGCAGTGAGTGATTGCAGACAGAGCTAACAAAATCATGCATTGTAGAGCTGCTGAAAAGATTGTGGTAAGAAAGAGAAGACAACTAAATGCATGTGGCTCCCCCATCTTTTCCAGGCTGCACTAGGATCCCAGGGAAGTGTTGCATGCCATGTGGCTCTTTCTGTGTCTTCCTTACCCTCTTCTAAAGGTAGATATAAAAGAGGATTAACTGAGAAAGCACTTGGTGTCATCTTGCTCAGCCACCAATCTAAGATAAGATTTATCAAGAGATCAGCCCAGTCTGTGGTGCAGCAAAGATTAGTCAGGCTTTAAAATAAAACTATTTGGAAAAAAAGTTTACTAAAAATAAACTGTTGTGCTTTAATCCATGAATAAGGACCAGAAATAGACACCAGTGCTTAAAACAACATGGAATCACAATCACAGAGCAAAGAAACAACTGTCTTGTTTTGAGATATGATAAATTATTTAATACCTCTGCACTAGATGGAGTGTGGTATCCTGGGTTTTTGAAGAAATCAGAAATCCTGCATTGTTTTAAATGACTAAATGGCATCATGTTATTAAAGGAGCACATGTACAGACGTGTCAGTTGGAATCTTCCTGCTAATGAACATCACTGAAACTCTTGGTGCTTAAAAATGCCGTGTTATTTGAAAAGTGGCAGGGTGCTTTAGATGCCAAACAACCCAGACACCATTGTTAGGGACTTAGCACATCAAACCTGGTTCACAGAGAGCAGCATGACTCCTCTTCCCAGCATCAACTGTAAAACTTCACTCTCTGAGGCAGACTGATAATTAGTAAGAGATTAAATGCAATCAAGAAATCAAGGCCCTTTGATCACAGAAACAAAGAGTGGTTTGGGTTGGAGGGGACCTTAAAAATCATCTTGTTCCAATCCCCCTGACATGGACAAGGAAGCCTTTTGCTAGACCAGGTTGCTCAAGGCCCCACCCAACTTGGCTTTAAGCACTTCCAGGGACAGGGAATCCACAACTTCTCTGGGCAACCTGTTCCTGTGCCTCCCTACCCTCACAGTAAGAAGTTTCTTCCTAACATCTAATCTAAATCTCTCCTCTGCTAGTTTAAAGCCATTCCCCCTTTTCCTGTCACTGTCTGGCTGTGTATTAAGTCCCTCTCCATCTCTGACTTTTTTTGTTTAAACTAGAGGGTTAGCAAAGTGCACCCCAGCATCCACAGTTTACTTCTGCTGAGTAGAAGAGTTTTCATAACACCTAACCTTAGCCTCCTCACTAAGCATTAAGGTCTCTTCCTCCAATCTACTACAGGCACAGATAAAAAACAGTTTCTGTCCCATAGAGCAACCTATTTCATAATAGAATGCTTTTCTGATCCCCACTTGGTGTTATATCTTTATTTAAATACCTTTTTATGAGAAGAGCTATGTTTGTTATATTAAAGCTTACAAGAGATGCAGTACAACCACAGAATAAAATTGAATTTTGTTCCAATCATAATAAAGCTATCAGTCACTTGGGTTTATAATATGGTATTTTCATGATGGTTTGCTATATTCAGCATAATCTCTTTACATTTCACCAGCAGGTTAGACTTAGGGCCTCTCTTGTGGGACATTTCAAAAAGAGCACTTGTTTGGTGAGAGCTCTACCTTTGAACATCTCTTCAGAGAGCCTACTTTAACTCCCAGCTCACAACTGGAAGTTGTTTTGCTTCTTACTGAAAGATGTCAAGATATCTTTGGTGACTGGCCTCACTGAGCTCTGTTACAATGTTTATGTGTCTAGTGCTTTGGACCAAATGAGGTTACAGTCAGTATTCTGCACTTCACTGTATGTTTTCAAAATCACTGACTGGCCTCTGGAGAGAGGAAAATGAAAAGTGAAGAACTTTGCCAGACGGGATCAATCGCACTGTTCAGTGGGTCAGGAAGCATTCTGCGTGCTCACCTGAGGGAGTGTTGTCATTAGGACAGTAAGGAAAATTATGTTCTCTTTCTAGAAAAACCTTACTTTATTTGTCTTTCTACATTATAATAGTATGGCTGCATTTGAGAAGAGTCTTGAGTTGAAACATGATGATTTTCATTGTGAATGGGGGTGGCAGAGTCTAACTTCATTTAAGCTTTTGCAAATTTAGGTGACATGTTCTGATTTTCTAAGATGTTTCATTTTTTGTTATTCTGCTTAACCACAAATGGGATTTAATTTGCTAGACTATTGTAGTTTCCTCTTTGTTTTCCTTCTGTGAAGACACCATCTGGGAAGAGTAATTAGAATTAAATAAGAGTTTAGTACATTGTCTGGATTAAAGCACCCTGGTTTTTGATGAAAATTGTCTAGAATCCTACAATAGAAGGACAGTGATTTATTAAGTCTGTGGTAAAGCATGAGAGGAGAATGTTAAGTGATTATCCTTGGCAGCTAAGTGATCTAATTGAGCAAATGGCTAAATGCTGCATTGTTGATCACTTTAGTTTTATGCGGTTTTAACTCTTTTAAGCTGAGTGGTGTAACAAAATTTAAATAGGAGGAATAAAGCCTGTGGTAACTCTGGCCTAAGAGTGCTTTAATTTTCATTTAATGTGCATTGTTACAATCCTGGGAGTGAATCCAAGGAACTGATTGTCCATGTTCTCACTTCAGATCTCATTTGACTCCAGTATGAATCTCTGACGCCAGCCTAAGGAGAATTAGGTTTAGCAAAATGAGACTTCTCTAGCACTGGTGTAAGAAACCTGAGGGTCAGGTAATTTTTCTAAGGTCAATATTTTTAAACGTTTTAAAATGTATGAGAGAAATTTAGATGTCTTTTCTATGGCAAATGCCTATGTATTATTATCCTTGTAACATAGTTCCTGCAAATAATTTCTGATTTTTGTTGGGGTGGCTGGGATCAAGCAGCTTGAAACAGAAGATGCTGGATGGGTTGCTGTGGAATAAAGTCACTAAGAAGTACATCAAGGTTTGCACTAGCCTCTCAGTATTGTGTCTGGGACTGTGCTTTGGAAGAGAGCACCTAGAGTAGGCCACATCTATCCAATTGTGCAAAGTAAGGGTCGTTCGACACTCACACACTCACTTACCTTGTGCAACCCTCCCATGGTGATGAACTTTGAGAAATAAGGAATGTGAGCCCTAATACTAACCCTGTAAAATTAACATTACCTAGAACTGATGCCTATGTCAATTCCAACACAGCAGGTTGAGACAGAAGAAGGTGAAAAACAGAAAATTATTCCGAAGAAACATCAGAAATTCTCACCAGCATTTTCCGTACAAGCCTTTAATATCTATATCTAAAATACCAGTTTACCCTCTCAAGGCAAAAGGTGGGTAGCATTAAGGAATTTGGATACAAATTTGCAGAGATCATATTTGTGCTTGAAATGAGTGAGATGTACTACAAGCTGATTTGCTTTCTGGAAGAATGCTGGGAGGAAGAGGAGGGTAAAAGAAAAAAAACACACCGGCTTTTAGTTTGTACAGCTAGAATCATGAAGGGATGCTATGCAAGGATCTTGAATGTTGTAGTGGTGAGTAATTGGAAGAGAGTTTGAGGAGGGCTCTGGGCTAGGTGAGGACTACTGAAACAGGTAACCTGTCTACTACCACCAGCCCAACCCAAGATAAAGACTGTGCTGCTGTGCTTTTCTCCTGGGTTTCTGTTGTGAGGCTGTTTTTTGTGTCATTTGCAGGCTCAGGAGATTGTCTATGAGAAGAAGGTGGCAGAAGCCCTGAGGCTCTGCTGTGAGTCTCTGAGCATTTGGTGTGGCACTGGCCAGTTTGAGTCATTGCACTGCTGGGGTCTGGCATTGTTGCCCAGTGTGTGTGCTGCTGGCCTCCTCTGCCAGGTAGTGACTCCCCTGCATCCCTTTGGTCAGCTTTCCATGTTGAAGCTGAAGTAAAACAGCAATGGAACCACTGTAGTTCTGTAGTGGCCTCAAACGTGTTTTAGCATCTTAACCACACTGTTGTGGGAAGTATTCCATTCACTTACTGTGCTGGCAGGTGAATGAAGATACAGGGAAGTTTGGCAAATCACCAAAGTAACAGTGAACCCATGACAGAGTCAAGGACAAGTCTAAAGGAGTTATTACTCTTTAAAACAATAGTGAACTAATTAATCATTAACTGGCTTATCTCCACTATTGCCAGTAAAGCTGAGATGGCTTATTCCATTTGACTTTTTCCTTATAAATGCCAAATTGTCCTAATAGTTGCCAATAGCAATTATATCCTGATTTAAATTCACAGTAGAGGAAAAACACTGATAAAAGAACTGTAGTGTATATCTGTGTCTATTAGCAGCTGTCTTGTCCCCTATAAGGCAGTTGCTGATGCCTACAATGAACTGGCTTCAGTTAGGCCTTTGAAAGAGTTGCCAGGTATCATAAAATTCCTGCCTGTGTTTCTAGTCCAAGATCAGCCTTCCTATCAAGTCTGCCACACAATCTCTTTCTGGATAGTTGACATTTTTTCGCAGGGTTCATCAGTTGTGAGCTTTTTTGGGGTTTGTTTTTCGTTTGGCTGGATATAAAGAGGCTGGGCTGGTGGGCAGAGCTGCCACTAACTTTAAAGGGAAAAAGATAAGATCAGGAATGCAAATCCTCTGCTTTTTTCCTATAGCATTTCATTCCTATAGCTGTTGTAGTTGTTCCTTTAAAACCTGTCTGTGTAGAACATGGAACTTAGCTTTTTTTATGGACTGGTTGTTTTGATGTGTTTTTCAAACTTACAACTATATATATATATATTTTAATAAGTCTTTTTCAGATTCTCATAGATTTTGTATTTTTTAATGAAAAAGAAACAAGTGCAGAAATTCTGTTTGTTTTTCAAATGCAGTCTAGGAAATCTAGAAAGAAAGAACACAGCAGCAAAAAGACATGGTGGAAAATATTTCTAAAGGCAAATATTTTGAATAACCTGTGCACTACATGTGTAACAGCTAAATAGGGTCTTTTCAGTGCTTGTGGCCTCCTCTTGTTCTGTTTGCAAGAATGCTCCCTGAAACGAGGGGACTGATGGTTCTTCTGAGTTTACTTCAGCTCATGTTAATGTTGCATGCTTTGAAATTAAATCTGCTTCTTCATTTGATGTTAAGATATACATTCCCAAAAAGCCAGAAAGTATTTAGCTTAAGGAAATAATTACTTATTTGTTTGACAGTATTGTATGGAATCTTTTTTCCCTAAGACATTGAACACTATTTTCAGTATCCCCAAAAGGGATTTTTATAACCAATTATTTCCATGCTTCAGTAACAAAACTTTGGAGATGGAAATATTCTTTGATGGCATTGTAGACCCTAATTGCTGGGGTAAAATAAAAGGTTTCAAGCTCCCCTGTATAGTATATCAATACAAAATTATTCTCTTTTATTATTGCTTGAAATCTTCATACCTGAGCTAGAGAAAACTGAGCTTGGGAGTGTAGTGTAAGTCTTTGGAAGATGTGTCACAGGGAGGAAAAGTATTTGCGAGATTGTAGGGAATAACTTCTATACTAGACAGAAATAGAATTGCTGCTCCTGCCAGTTTAGTTAGTTTACCTTTTTGGACAGACATGTAATGAAGCTAAGAACACATGAAGGGGATGAAGAAAATTGATTTTTTTACACATTCTTTCTTGTATGTAAGCCACAGATGCACACTGGATGCAATCATTATGCAATATTTAAGATGAGTGCAAGAAATGAGGTGGAGGCTTTTCTGTTCCGTGCACCCTCAGCTTTCAGTGTTGTGGTTTTCATTACAAATGTCAGGATACTGTAGTTGCTGCCCTGTGTCCCTTACTGAGAAAGAACCCAGTTGCTGTCTGTGACAAAATGTGCTGTGAGGTACAGCCAAAGCTCTTCACACCATCACTGACAGAGACAATGGCATGCTCTCCAGATGTGCTTGCATCTGTTTTCTTTTGTTGGCTTTTGCCTACAAGATATAACCCAAAGTCTATTGCCAGCTTGAACAACTGTTCTGCTTGAACAGCTGAGGAGACACTGTGCAATGAGCAAATGAGATTTACATCAACAAAAGCAGGAATGGGATAGCTCCTTCTTCCTACTCAGGTAAATCTTGCCTGGCATGTAGCTCAGTATTTTCAGAGCCAGGAGCCCACATCCTCCTATCAGGCAGCCCTGAGGTTTGAGTGCTTTCTCTGAAAATCGCTATAAGAAATAGGAATCCCCCATTAACTTCAGTATGATTTGGCTCAGGTTCAGAAGTGTGGAGTCTTAGAAGAACAGTGGAGATCTGGGTTCTGTCTCAACTTGCCTAACCTTTAGCAAACCTCTCGTGTTAGAGTCCTGCAGCTCTAGGTGATTGTGCAAATCTGGGGAGCTGTATCCAAGGGAAACATGCTCTGTTCACACCTGTAGGAGGCTGCATGCTGAGCTGCCTTCTGTACCTGGTCATCTCAGTTGGCTGCCAGAATAATGGGGGCCTTCATTCAAGTTCCTTTCTGCTTCCTTTGAAGAAGCTACTGCTTGAAAAAAGAGACCTTGTGTAACTATAGCTTTAGATTTTTCATTAAAATATATGATGGCTGGCTCATGTAGCTGGCTCAAAAGGCAAATCAACCCCTGTCTGGGAATGCAGTGCCATGATGGGGCTTGAAGGGGCCTAGCCCATCCTAGCCAAGGATAGCATAATCTGAATCTCTTATAGTCCCATAATATATCAAATGCCCTAAATCTCAAACAGTTTTCATGACAATCATCAATTCTGATTATTGTGGTATTCAGTTACCTTTCCTGTCTGAACCCTTTTTATTGGCTATGGACAAGGGCTCTTGAGGCATCTGGTAAAAAGGAATGCATCCATTGATAGCTGAATGACCTTTAAGGGAGTTTGGGTCAGGCTGAGTAACCAGACAAGCTCTGTTTTTGAAATCTTTAATATTATCATCTCAGACAAGCACACGAGATCATGAAACCGTGTCTTATGCATTGGGAAGCTGCACATAGCTCACAGCCCAAGAACTTGAGTCTGCAGTTCAGTCTGTAATGTCTGAGTGTAAGGAAGATCTTTCAGGTTCTTTTCCTTTGAAACCAGAGGTGAAACTGTGCTGTGGGCATGAGCAGAGAGTGTTTAAAATAGATTACAGAGCAAAAGCATCCTTTTAAAAACCATCTATCTTGTAATCTCTTCATCGTTTGAATGAACCTACAGAAATCTGTAAGAGCAAAATATGACATTTCTAGAGCTCACTCCGTCAGGACTAGGGCAGACTCACACTTGAAATAGTTTGCATCAACTCAGAGGTTTCAGAAGCTCCAGCAAATTATTTTGAAACAGCAGTTGTTTTCCCCCTCATGTTTGTTTTTTTCTGTTGTTAGTTTTGAAGAGTGAATCAAGGTTGTACCTATTTCTCCATGAGCAACCAAACAGGAGAAGAATCTGCAAAAAACAGCAGCTAGGCACAGAGAGTGACCACAGTGAGGGCATGTTGTTTGCTGTCTGCTAACCTTTATCCTGAGTGCCAGTCACAGATGCACCTCCTGAAACATTAAAACAGGAGCTAAACCAAAGCTACTCCATCATAGAGAACATTTTGTACTCTCCAGCACTTTTAATTGCACAATAGTGCATGCTTTGTGCCCCTCAAAGATTTGAGGTTTGAGTGTACCCAGGGAAGTTTGCTTTGGGGAAGTTTTTTTTTCCCCTTGTATATTAAAGTTACGTAAGAGATGGTGTCTTTCTTTATGAGGTCCTGTCCTTATCTTTAGAAGTTAACAGCTCCCATTAAAATTTCCCTCTTCCTGTTTTCCTTGTGTACACTCCTTTTATGTCAGAATGCAAAGTTATGAAACTGGAGTTAGGACATTCACATCGATTTTACAAAGAACAAAGGTGGTATTCATTCAAGTTGTTTGTGGTGTTTGCTTTCTTACTTCTCTATTTCTTTATTAATAACCCCTCATTTTGAGTCTCTATTCCACATTTCATACTTCACTTTGGTTACAGGTTTCTTGGCATGGGTACAGCAGATTCAGCTGGTTAAAAAATTATTTGCCAGCACTAGCAGCTTTTTATGACTGATTGCAGTAAAATAAGAATGTTAATTCAGACCATAGTGACATTAAGGTGGAAAATCCCAAAGGAGTAGGAAGAATTAAATACATGAGCACGGTGAGACTTAAAGGCAATGTAGGATCAGACCAGACTCCCAATCTTCTTCCAGATCTATACAAACGCTGAAGAAGCCCTTGCTAGCCAGACATTACTTTTCCTGCTTGGAAAAGTGGCTCAAATACCACCTAATATGCTAAACCTCCTCAGGTGAATGTGTCTCACTTATCACTAGGCATAGTTTCAGGATCATAGCTCAGTAAAAAGTTTAGTTTTAAAAGCCCCTTTGTGCCTGCTTCTAGGTGAGTGGAAAGGGAAGAGAAGGCACAAGTGAGCTGCTGCTGCTCCTCCTGCCACTGTTCTTGTCTAGCACAGCGGGTGTCTCACAGCCCATCCCAGAGAAGATGAAAGGGAGGAAAACTGGCTGCGGAGGAAACAGACTTTGCATGACTCCAGGGCAATATGGTTGCAGTGCTTCTGTAAGACCTTTTTCATCACTGCAGTGCCCTACCTCCTCCTCTGGCAAAGGATTTTAGGAATAAGCTCTCCTGCCCCAACAGCACTGCACACAGGCTAAGGTGAAAAGGCTGCATATTTTCTCGTTGAAAATTTCAACAAACAAGAAATGTTTGGTTATTAATTCTCCTTCCTTCACATACATGTTTTCTTCACACCACTGGCTGGAGCCATGCTGAATTCATCAGCAGCTAGCAAAAGAAAGAAACGAGGGCAGTTGATGTTCTGGCCAAATTCCATTTCAAGCTTTATGCTAAGGTTCACTTTCACGACACCATTCACACTATGCTGAGAAGTGTGAATGTTTCTATTGTCAAGATTCCTCTATTGAAGTTTTTCTCCCATTCTACATTGAAGGGAACTAAGAAGCATTTCATATTCAAAAGAGCCAAACCACAGCCTGTAGGTTGGGCTACTGGACCTATGAAGGTGAACAAAAGCAAATAGTGAATAGAAATATTGAATACTGTTTTTTTAAACTCTGATTGTTTACATCTGACACAATCTCCTATATGAATCTCAAGTTGCTGGACTTACATGAGGTTTAACATGGTAGATTTATAACTATGTATTTAATTTTTAAATCCTAGTTGCTATTGGCATTTTTTATTTGGTTTTAAGTTTGTAACTAGTCTATGGGTTAAATCTAGTACACACAGAATGGATAAAGCAGTTAATACAAGAAAACAAATAATCCAGCATAGTGACCATGAAATAGAATTGGTAAATTGGGTTCTTCTGTTGCCTTTCTGGCAAGTAGCGGTGGGCCAGGAGAAAGCAAAGTTTTGGTTTTTGTTGAATCCCATTTGCTCTTTTCTCCATAACTGCTGCTTGGAGAAAGACTTGAAGGCCCCAGGTTACCATTATATAACCCAGCAACGTATTTTCAGTGTTCTTTCCTTCAGTTACATATGGAGTATTTGTTTTGCTTCACCTTTGTGTTAGAGATTCATGTGAAAGGAGCTGCCTGCAAAAAGTCAGGGTCAAGTACAAATTGTAGGAGAGATGGGGAAGTTTGGCCATCTGATTGTAGTTTTATGTTCAATAATTTTCTTGCAAATGAGCTTTCACTTTTCCTGTCCACAGTCAAATACTACTTGAATTCAGCTCTATTACATGGTGCTTTCTAGCTCATGCTTTTTGAAAATTCCTGACACTTTACTCTGCAAATGCAGAGTTTCATAAGCTGTTGGAGAAACTACAAATGCATTTCTGCATTAAAAAACCTTTTCTAACCTGTATGCCTTTAATATTTCCCCACAATGAAAGATTTGCTTTGGGGAAAAAATGCTCCAAGATGTGGACGTGACATTGTTTATTGTATTATATATAATGTGAGTTCTTCTATTTATCTGTTACAGATGACAAACATACTTATTAGTATACTTTTGACATATTAACATTAGTTTTTATGTGTCTTCCTGAGTTAACCTGGTTTAACAACTTCTAATACAATCTTTTTTACATAACCGTTTTTGTGTTAAGGCTGCTAAAACTTTTCCACTGTTAATTTGCTTTTGTTTTCTAAAAAGTTTTGCTTGTGAGGGGAAAAAAAATCATAGATTTTATATGCAATCATATGTATGGTTGCTCATAAAATGTATCTATAATAGATATATGTATTAGCAAGAATAAACAAAATCAGCAGCTCCAATTTTCTTTTTTTGCTTTAGTACAAAGATTCACACTTCCACCTTTGTAATAATTCATGTGAGCCCTAGTCAAGAATCTGAGAGTAGAAATTGTAAATCTACTGCTCGTTTAACTCCTCTCTGAGGGTATACACTGAGGAGTGGTGTTATGAGTATGTATCTTGGCAAGTAGTGATGGCCTGTTTGTTTTGGTATTTCATGTTGGCATTTGATTGACCTCCTGGGATTTTTCTTGCTTACATTTTATTCAAAGAGCACATGAAGACCACATATATATTGCTTTATTTGTGTTGAACAACTGAGGGGTTTATTATTCAAAAAGAAAAGCATTAAATTGCATTAATGATGCTGTCACAAACTAAAACATAGGGTTTCCAGAATTCTATGATGTTTAATTTATTTGTCATACAAATACAGCCCAGGGATGAAGGAAGTTTAGGAAAATTGAGATAATCTTGTGAATGTGATTTTACTGCAGATATTTGAACTGCCCGGAGAACCTGTGTGAGAAAGGAATGTGTAGACAGACATCTTGGGGCATGCTTTCTTTTCCTTGTATGGAAATCAATCACTTTAAGCTAAACTCAGATCAGAACTCCCCTGGCTGGATGATCAAGCTGTCACAATGTGGTACTGCTGCTGTCTTGCTGTAGTAGTTGTAAGCTGGGTACCCAGATGGTTTTCCATTCTTCTTAATAGCCTGGCTAAAGGTCACATTATGTCTGGTGAAGGGAGAAGTGAATCATGCTAATGTCCCTTATGCAGATGAAAATATGTGGACCTTAGTTTAACCACAGACCTTCATTTTAGCATATCTAAAATGGGAATATGTTCCAAACTTTTGCTGAATTTCTCTCAAGCCCTGAATTTTGACTAAGCCCTGAATTAGGAGTAAATAGGCACTCCACTGAGAGACATGGTAATGTTCCATATGATAAATTCCTTTGTGCCTGGGGAAAGATATTGCTGAGCTTCATGTACTCCTAATTTTGGTCACTCATAAAGCCAGGTCTTTTCTTCCCATATGTACCTGTACAACCAAGAGAAAGAAATCTTTCTTACTTTGTAGAAGTGACAGAAAAAAAAGAAAAGAACCCAAGACAATTCTTAAGTGGGCTGAGGGCTTAAAAAACATTGTATAAGTATGTATCTGTCAATGTGTGAGAGGTAGCAGCTCAGAAAATAAATTAAACATAAGGAGATTAAAGGGGCAGGCAAGTGAGAGACAAAAAAAGAGATGTGATGACCTTGCTTAACTTGGAAAAGCTAATTAATAAAGAGGAAAAACACGGTTCAGGATTCAGCATGAAGGCGAGCTTCATTTTAGGTGATGCTTATTAACAATCTGGAACATTATTATACAGAATAATAGTCTGAAGAGCTATTATTTCTAGGAGAAGTAAGTGAGTCTAGACTGTAACATGCTAGTTTAGTAACTTTACAGAAAACCTGTGAATTATTTTGTTCTTAGACTCTTTTAAGCAGAAAAGCTTCTCTTTGGGAGGTGTGGAGGACCAACCTTTTATGTTCCAAGGTAAGAGTAAAGGGAGTTGAAATGTGATCATTGGCACACACATGAATGGTGACCGTCTCATACAGTTGTAATGACAATAGCACTTCTTTCATATAAAACTGGAAATGAGAAGAGATACAAAACAAGTAGATTATGGATGCTGAAAAAGCTTCAGCAGGGAATTTCTTCAGCTCTCTGCAGCATTTTGTGAGAGCTCTGTCTTTCCCATGCAGATTTTTTTAAACAATGTTACAGTTTTGTAAACTTCTTGCACCTGCAGGTTGTTTTGCAGTACTGTTATGGTTCTAACTAGATAAATATTTAGAAATGGGTGTCTTAGAACCTGGCCAATCCCCTCAATTGGCCAATTACCTTATGCCGTTTAACACACTTAACGAAGTAACATATAAAAGCCTTTGGAAAAATTATTAAATCGCTTCCATTTTTCCCTGAGCCTGGACTCTGTATCATTTCTCTACTCGTCCTCGGTGAGAACAGCGACAGTAGATGTTACCAGCGATATTGAAATGAGCGGCAGAAGACTTATTTATGGAGTAGTGGTGTCGCGTTCCACTGCGGGGAACTGCGGGGAGTTCTTTTAGAAATGGATGGGCAGGAAGGAAATTAAGCCGAATGAGGCAAACATTGTATCTGAGAACCGTTTATTGGTAACGAAAACGGGAAGGGAAAGCGAGTTGCCCGAACGAAAGAGGACTAGAAGAGACAGAAAAGAAGAAATGAAAATGGAAAAGGAATGGGGGAGAGGAGAGAGAGAGGACAGAGAGAAGAAGAGGGTGCTACCCCAGCGCGGCAGGGCAGTGCTGTCGGTGCCCAGGCGGGGGAAGGTGTGCCCGCTGCCTGCCCGGGGCCGGGCTGGGGCTGAGCGAGCCCGTGCGGCTCCAGGGGCGCGGCTCCGGCAGCGGCGGCCCCGGACCGCGGAGCGAGGGTTCGGACGGGAGGAGCAGCACCCTGGACAGGGGAGCGGTGATCCGCTGGATCGGGGCAGCAGGGCGGGCAGGGAGCGGGGCAGCAGGGCGGGATGCAGGCAGCCAGGCAAGGATGCGGGGTGAAGAGACAAGGCAGCGGTCAGGGGCACAGGAAGGCAGGACGGGTGCGAGGGCGAGCCAGCGAGGGCAGGAGAGCCAGAATGCAGGATGGACCCAGGGCAAAGGAAGAAGCGAACCCCAGCGAGCACCAAGGCAGTCGGTTTTGTGCCCCCCAGCCCCTCCCAAAGTCTGCCCGCTAACAGGGAACCATTGGCCCAGTCCAACCTTTCTTTGCCGTCCATCGGCGGAGACCTGGTTGGAGAAGCCCCTCCACAGTGTCTCCTGCTGCCTGCCTTGTGGGAAGTGTTTGCAGCTGAAGTCCTCCCAGAGACAAGGGAGTCATTTTACAAAAGTAAATGCCAGGCTGCTTCTGGCTGCCTCCTGCACGGGGCACATGGGCACCCCTCTTCCACGTGCCTCTGACAAGCAGTGCTGAGGCGTAACAAAACTGAGTTGGCTTCTCACAAATGGATACCAAGTGCGTTGTTTCACCGTTAAAAACTGTAGGAACATTCTGTTGAATTTTTCCAGCCCTCACCTTCTTTTATGCTACGTGCAGATAACCCCTATTTGAAGGTAAAAACAATACTGGATTTAACATCTTTCACAAAAATGTGCCCATACTTTAAAAATATTGTGTTAACAAAGCAAACCAACATTCCATTTAATGACTTTAAAATTAGATTTGCTGCTAATGCAGGTGTGCATTTCATCATACCAGGCAATCTGTAACACACTTCTGCACGTGCAATAACAGGCCAAGTTGTTTTTAACCCAAGTCATGTGTGAGAGGAGGGAGAGCAATCAGAATAGTGAGTTTTTTCTTCATATAAACAACACAGGAAACTGTAACAGGTTCTGACATCCTGTGGCCTGTGACTTTGGTATTATTAGTGCTAAGCAATTCTAGTAGAGTGGATAGTCAAGTTCCATGTTTCCAGAGATGAATAACTAAAAGAAGGAGATGCTGAGAAGATTTTTCTTTGATAGAAGTATATGGTCAAAATGCACAGGTTTTATATTTTCATTCAAAGGTGGGATTTCATATGTCAATACAACAGTTTTGTAGCTTTGCTCTGTTGTATATTTTCACACTTATACCTTGCCTATTAACACACTTGCCTATACCATATTTGTTCACCCTTAATGTTCATGTTTCATGTTTATTTTTAACCATAGGTGAACAATGTATTTTCTCATCTAACACCTATGCTTCCTGTTATAAATAATCACTTGCAAAACACCTGCGAGCGATTATTTGTGCTGCTAATCAATTAGCAAGCAGGGCAGTATTGAAATGCATGGCAAAACTTAAGTGTGTAAAAATCTTTTGTGTTAGTCTTTGCCATGGAAGTGATTAAATTACTGAAACTGAGAGCCAGAGGCAAGCACACAGAGGTCGTTAATTGTGGCTCTCACCAGCTGCCCGGCCTGTGAAGGCAAGGCCTGGTAGGTAACTTGGACTCATGTGGCACCAGCGAGTGTGGTATTGTGAGCTGCTGCTCTGCCCAAGCCTCTGTTGCCTTCTGCAAGTCTGTGCCAGCTCTCAAACCTCTGTAGGGAGTCAAGAAAGCTGTAAGGAGGGTACCTCCAGCTTAAATTATGTTTTCTAGCTCCTGTCACTCTAAAAGTGGGTATGTCAGACTACCTGGGTCATTTCAGATGAGTCTCTTCCTTCTGAAATTGTGTCCTTGTGCTGTTCAGGTTGCTAAAAAGAATCATGACCTCCTGCATCAGTTGAAGATTTTTTTTTTCCTGTTAAGTGTTTTAAGCTTCAGTCACTGAAGAGTTTAAAGCAGAATAATGAAGAAGGAGGCAGAATAGGAATAAATACAAGGTTAAAATAAAGTGAAATGTATTATAAAATTATTTCATTGCCACTTGTCAATTAAAGGCCAGAATTAAAAAACTACAGAGGAAGTCATGAGTGTCCCCAGATTAGTCTGGACCAAAATTTGAGCCCCATGAAGTTCTTAGGAAACTGGATTTTCCTTTAGCCTAGTTTTCCTTCTGACACTATATATCAATACATAAAGTGCTTGTTTTAGAAAAAACACATCATTTGTTGCCAGCAAAAGGTGTGCCCAGTCATCTCCAGTAGACTTCTGCTGTGTAGCAAGAGGGAGAAGAGATCTTTCTCTTTGTAGGTGGTGCCAGGCAAAACCCTTCTGAAATCTGCTAGAAGTAAGACTTCATAATGTGTTAGGAAAGCTGTAGACATTATTGGTTCCAATGGAATTTTTCCTCACTGAAGCTGGTAGGGAGAGGCTGCTGCAAGCAGTTGAAACAAACTGTGCTTTTGCCCCTTGAAGGTTCAAGTGAACCTGTCAAGAAATATAATAAATACAGTAATTATAGTAAGAGGAGTGATGCATTGGTTCTGGCTTGAAATTTTTCAAAATGTCACTCTCCTACACTTCTAGAAGGTGACTTTTAGCTGAGTTCTGGGAAGCCTGCCTGCATGTGCAGCGTGGCACAGCTGGAGTTTCTCTGCAGGCAGCTGGTGGGGAACAGCGAGGAATGGGGAATGGCCACCTGCTGCTGTGGAGGAGAGGAGTGGGGACAGATGAAGGTGATGAGACAGGGAGAGAAATTGGTCAGAGAAAATTCTGAGGACTCCTCTTCAAGAAGTTAATCCTTTGATATTTTCTCTAGAGAAAATACTTTGATTTTGATGAATCTTCTGGTTTCCATCAGCTGAAGGGGCTTGCTCATCATTTTTGAGGATGGTCACAGTGCTTGTGTGAATGTCCTCAGGGACACTTGTGTATTTTGAAACATCCTCTGGCCAGTGCCATGGGAAGGATGCAGTGGCCCAAAGGTCACAGGAGATGTTTGCTTTGGCCACTCAGTGAGCAATGGGTGATATTTGGGATGCACCAGCAGCTTACAAAAGCATTAGCAGCAGAAGAAATTGAGTTAAATGATTCAAGAACTGCAAGACTGACCTGTTTAATTGTGTTACTGTAAATGCAACTGTGAAAACCTGTAGTCTAAAGTAATTAGAAAGTAGCAAGGTTAATGTATGAGACTTCAGCTGGGCAGTGAGAGAGAGGGAAAGAGAACTGAACAAAAATATGAAGTTCAAGTCAGTGACTCCGGGATGCCTCAGGAAAGAAACATGAATGCATGGTCACAGATTTTTCATTCCCAGAGCTTTTCAGATATTTCAGTGGTACAAACTTTGTGCTTTGATTGGTGTCACCTGTTAACTAATCTGGCAGAAAAGTACCAGAGATTAAACAGATGTGTTACTGTAAGATATTTGGGCAGGGCAGCAGAGTTTTAAAGAGTATTTGAAGAGAATACATCTTCAATCAGGTTTGTTGTGCAAAACAAAGTTTAAAATTTGCCACTTAAATCCGTATACTAAACATGCAGCAAAAGACAAGCAATTAAAGTAGTACATACTGCATTGTTTGCAGGGATGCAAAGCTGGGTCATGTGCCCTGTGGATTTTTAATCGTTTTCTTCACTAACCTGAAAGCAACAGATGAGTGCTATAAAACTTTGCATCATAACCAGCACAGGATCAAATGAACACAACCACAGCATTACTAGTCCATCGTATTTTTAATGTGTCCATTGTGGCTGCTTCTCCCCCTTGTTCCTTTTGAGGGAATAGTCTGCTGATGAGGAAGAAGCTGTCAATGTAAATAATCAAGACACGCACTGGCTTGCACTGAGGACCCCTGTGGTCACTGTACTGACAACCAGAGCTTGAGGGAGAGTGCCAGGAATGAGAAACAGTGTGGCCAGCTGGGACGCCAGCTCACTGCTGGCTACAAACAGCAAGACAATGGCAATGAATCATTGTTTCAAGTGTCCTTTTCTGTTAAAGTTTTCAAGCAACTAAATACAAATGCAATAAATGAAAGCAACATAAACAAAAGCCTCCCATAGTTAGCATTTTCTAGATGATCTGTATATAATAAAAATAACCATTAGGCCCTTTCAAAGTTGTATAGCTTCAACATCCATAAATACTTAGAAACCTAATATTTGGTCGTCGTTAAAAAGATAAGCTAGGATATGGACAGCCATTAGTTATAATTTGATATTTAAGCATCAGTTGTTTTCAGTTTAAAATTCTGTTTTAAATTGGGTTTTTTTTTCTGAGAAGCCACCTAGTAAATTCTACGGCTGTATCTTCCTATGGTTCAGTGGTAAGGGACCAGTTCAGTCAACCAGATAAACATGTACTTAACTTGAAGGACGTGTAAGAGCTGCCAGGTTAACACACAGCTGTGTCCCAGGAGATCCCTGTTCATTAGATTAAAAGACCAGAAGATCTTGTTTGGGTGTGACGTGTTCTAAAGTGAGCCTCCAGTTGGGTGCATTTCCTCTAATGTTGGCCCAGGGACACGCCAGTCGACAGCAGAGGAATGTTATGCTTCACACAGTTTTACTACCCCATTTCAAACTCAGGGGGAGACATCCATTGCTTAGACCTTTAGTGATGTGGGCTTTTTTTATTTCTTGGCAATAATTTCCTCCAAAAGTGAATGAGATTTTCCATAGCTCGAATTTAGGTAAACATTCAAGTGACTTTTGTAGAAATGTCAGTAAAAACGCAGTAAAAGCCTTAGGATTTGCCTTATGGGAGTTCATTATAGGGCATAGGCTTTCTATTCCTTGGACTAAAGCACCCTGCCAAACATCACCATTTTGCTGGACATGTTTACATAATATGCTTTGGAATTCACCATGGAAAACACAGACATAGTGCATGTGGTTTGGGTTAAGATCATTCTGTAATTTATGATTGGAGACGTAGGTGAGTATAATTTAAGCTAAAACTCTGCAAGCTTTCTACTTGTACAGCGTGTTCTACAGAGGTTCTGAAAGCCATTTTAGGCTTGGTGTCTGCTTAAACAATCTGGATTATAAATCCCACAATGAAGAATGGGAAAAATTGCTTGTGGTGTGTCCTGCTTCCTTTTTCTAACTTTGTATTGAAGGAGTCTTACAACTTACATCTGGATAGCACTTGAAATCCTCAACCCACAGACCAATAAATGCCAGGACAATACTTTGGGAAATACTGTGCTACCTGCTTGTCTTATAGTCATGTCCTGGATAGCTACAACTGCTTACTGTCAGAGATTTCAAACCTAGATAAATGACCTCTCTAGTTTTGCCTGCCTCCCTCTTCATCACAATGGAATAGTTGGAAAATAAACCATTTTAGGTTTCCACTAACTGAAAAATTCACGTTTCCATGGCTGAATTTGGCCAAGGTTACAAAATCTGTCCTGGTTTTCCCATAAGCTCTTGGATCCTGATGCAGTGACAGTAGTTGTATCATCATAAAACCAACTTCTGCGGCTCAGAGTAATGCAACCTGCTGTTGAGCTTCACAAGCTTGGGTATAGAGCTTTGTCTTCAACACTTACACAGTAACCATGCTGCTCTGTGTTGAAGTGAAGCGCCTCTCTAAGAAGTCACAACCAGAATCAACTGTAGTATTTCAGCTGAGGCTACTCCAAGTGGTGCTACAGGCCAGTGGACAATATGAAATAAGCAGGAAAAATAAAAGTGTTCAAGAAAATGCCTTGTTAGGATACAGACGTATGGAATGCCAAAAATAATCTTGTTCCTGCTCTTGATGAAATTCTCTCAACTCTTCTGCATCTGTAAAATGAGTGTAAGCAGACCTGGGGGAGACAGGCAGATCCTTCAATGGAGTCGTGCATGCCCTGAGGGCATCACATGTATAAGGTAGAAAGCAACCTAATCACCCATCTTCAGGTCCATAATCCTAAATATACTCTACTTTCTGAAAGCTATTTTGTATTTATGAGCTCCTACCTCAATACTACTGGTTTTTCTGGGTGTAGTTTCCTAACAGATCTCTGATATATTGGTAAGGAGGGAACAGTAGAAGCAGATCACCTGAGCACCCTATTTATCTGAATGTCCATTCCATTTCATGCAGCTACTAGAATAAATGACCAGTCCATGTGAATAGGAAACTTCTTCCTCCTTTCACCAGATTGTGGTCAAAGTGTGTTTTCTACTGTTTTTCATTTATTTTAAAGACAAAATATGAAAAAAGGCTCCAAACCCTAATTACAAAGGCACATGAGACAAAGAAGATGCTTTACACTGGATGAAAGTTATTGCTGCTTTTTAGGACTTCCTCTGTGAGAAGTCTTTTTGGTTCCAGTAGATGGCATGCACTCTTCAAAGCTTGCTGTGTGTGATCACAAATACCGCTCCAAGGAGCACACTGAGCTCTCTTTTTAAACTCTATCCCAAGTGATTCTGTTACGCTACACGTGATTTCTATAAACTCTTTAACATACTATAGGAAGTTAGTATGTCTTCAAAACTAAGTTTTTTCACTTTTTCAGGGCCCAGCCCAGGTAATTTTTGTTGAGATGTTTCTCAGGGAACATGAGCAGTTTAGCTGAAGCAATTTTGTTGGAGCAGTAGTTGTGACGAAAGCAATCTGAATGTCTATGTAGTGGCATTAAAAGAGAAGCAGGCATTCTAGGTAAAAAAATCCAAACCAATAAAAGGAATAAGAGAAAAGAATGACAAGGAGTTTCTTGAATGGGATGCATTTTAAGCTAAATATGCCATAAGGTGAGAAAAAAAGCTTAAAATGTCTTTTTTTTTTTAACTTTTTGCCCTGTGAGATAACATTGTACTGGTGAACAAATACAATCTATTTATAATGTTATGCTATGAGACTTCTGCACTTTCATTGAGGTTTCTGGCACTCAGAGATTGCAGTAGTGAATTTCTAGCTCTATAGCTGTACGTCAGATTTTGGAGAACAGCTGAGAAACACCATTATCTGTACTCAGAGGAGAATTAATATCTGTTAGGGTACGTAGGAGCAAATTGGGACTTTGAGTTTTCATACACTAATTCAAATTCTGACATTTTCTGCATAGAAGTTCAACTGTTTTCATGTAGGCTCCTTAGCAGTTGCTCTTTGTGCAGTTTCTGACTCTATACACAACAGTTTCTGGAAGAGAAAATTACAGGAAGTACTGAGGAATGTTTTCAAACAGAATTAGTGCTGGATGCACTGTTGCGTGCTGGCTCATTGACAAACATCTCATGGAGATGAATGCATTCTTTTAGTGTGCTTTTGGTTGCTTTTTATTATCTGAAGCATTGTCAAACTTGTATCTACATGTGCGCTTCGCAGGGTTTAGAGGGAGATACTGAAAATGTGAAAGGTCAGCTGTCTCAGACCTTTCCCACTGGATATCAGAGAGTAGCTCGGATGGTTGGGTTTTTTTAATCTTAATTTTTCTAGTCTTCTGATTAAATGTGCATAGCAAACCTAGCAGTATTCAGTCACTTCTCAGAAAATATGAAGTAAAGGGCTTTTAGTACTTTGAGAAGCAACTTGTTGGATATGTATCTTCTAGAGCATATTGGAAAAGAAATATGAAGTTTTGGTATGAGAGGGAACTTTTGTTTGCGGACTTTTGTTTTGTTTGCGGATTAAAGCAGTAACATCTGTGGTCACTGTTTTTAGCTGGAAAATACTTTGCAACTGTTTTGAAATCACTTGGAATTTTACAGCACAGCATTAATAAGGCTCCTGAGGCATTAGATTGGTACTTTCATGCTGCTATTAAAACTATAGGGAATTTTCAAAGTAGATGCCAGGAACAACAGTCATGATAGGATGAGCAAGGAGGGTTTTCCCAAGTTTTTGTATTTTTTCTGCTCATTAATACATACCATACTTTAAAAATAAATAGTTAGTACGCATATTTGGTGAGAAAAACTAAGCAATTGAGACTGCATCTTTTTATTCCTAATGGTGTCTAGATGAATGCTAATAGCTGTGTTCAGATTTAGTTAAGACTTGCTTAGTAGTAGACTTCTGATGCACTAATTCAGCCGTGGCAGGGGGGAGTTGCCTGACCACTAGAAACTTGTTCTGTGTGAGTGATGTGCTCACAAATCACAGCTGTAGCCACCTGCAGTCACAACCCCGTGACAATTTACTGCAGGAAAAAAAGTGTTTTGAGAGCCATTACTCAAGAAATAAATTCATAGGAGAAACTGAATTTTGTTTCCCCTTGTCATGACAAATTAATTCTTATTGTCTATCTCAATCAGAGCTTGTTGATCAGTCTCTCTGTGGACTATTCTGAATTATACAAAACCCCCCACTCTTCTACTCCTTTTAGTCCCTAGCCAGCATGTCTAGGAGCTGCTACGTTTCTGGTCTTCTCACATTCTCACTGGCTTAATCTTTGCTCAGTGCCCTTGAAAACTATGCTAATCCCCAGTAACTTCATAGCCTTTTTCTTTGTGCTGCCTGGCACACCCCAAGTAGAAGCAAATGCAAAGTCATGATTTTACTTGTCTCAGAGTTTCTGAGGATGTGAAGAAATAACTTTTTTTACAAAGTACACTGTTATTTTATAATTTGCCATGATAATAATAATAATATGATTCATCCTTAATTCTTCATCTCAGCCTCAGTGCATAATTCTGGGGTAATGGAGCATGCACAGTCCCAGGTTGTTACACCACTATAAAGCCTTGTCAGCAAATTGACAGATATTCCACATGTGCATTATTACATAAATAAATTATCATCTTTATGGCAGGTATTATACTGTGTAGTCTAAACCAGACTTTCTTGCTTCAGACTCTGAATGATGCATAGAATAGAATCCCTGGAGACAGAAATGCACCTCGTTTAGTCCAAACAAGAAACAAACTGGTGGCCCCTCTTGCATATAGAACTGATATCCCTCTTAAGTCTGAAATACAGAGTAAATCTGAATCTTGCCAAGGACCATGGAAGCCTACAAGGACACTTGTCTTGTGAGAGGTCTGAAGAACTACCTTAGCTTTGTTCTTAGAAACTGTAGCTTAATCTCTTTTTGTCAAGCTTTGTCATGTCACTTAATTGAGAAAGTCAGTTAAGTCAGACACTCAATACACACTCTTTTTGAGGTGCTCAGTCACGTTTTCAGAAGATCAGGTAGGAGATGCCTGAAGGCAGTGCTCTGCAGGGTCCCAAAGGCACCTCACGGCTGCCAGGTGGAAGGATGCCTGTAAAGCTTCCCGTGGCTCCCTTCCATCAGACCCCCCATGCAGTGAGTACAGAGGTGGTGTTACACATCTCCTCTTTTGCATCTTACTGCAGAAATTTTGCTCTCTCAGTGTTTCAAACACCTGGGTGTTAGCCTGGTTACTCTATCCCTATCTACCTGACATTTCCGAGGAGTTTCTAGGTATGGAGGTACATACATGTCTGTATAAAATACAGTTATCTTCTTTCTAACAAAATCTGTGTGATTCAATGTGATCTGTTGCCTTCATGTGGTTTATAGTGCAGGGTTCCATGATAAATGAACTCTAGTTCATGGTCTCCCCATAGAGACTAATTCTCTTGTCCACACAGCACACTATAAAATGCTCTATGAAATCTAAGCTGCAAGGTCAATAAAAAAAATTGAACATAGGAAAAGGCATTATCCATGCACTGCAGTCTGTCTAAAGAGATTACTGAAAGCCATGTATGTGGCCATACACAGGATGTGTGATTATGAACAGAAAAGAATTCCTGCCCAGCAGATCCATCATCTTTACCTCTCTTTCTTATTGTTCAGATGTATTGCTGCAGCCCAGTTAATAAATAAGTCAATACATTAGTCAGTCAGACATTAAAAAACCCCAGGGGGAAAAAAAGTCTCTCTTCCACAGTGATATATATTTGTGAAAAGACCCAGATAGATGTGGAAAAAAAGATAATACACTTGTTAAAAAATTGTGTCATGCTGTACTTCATTTTCCTTTGCTCCTGCTATCAAATGGCCTATGGACAACCCTCTCTCTGCAGGACAATTAAGCTTCCTGAGCCAGATTTAAAAGCTGGAGAAACTGTTAAAGGAAGCATTTCATGAGTAGAAATCTCATGACAATTCTTTTGAATTTGTTTTGAAAATGCAAACAAATGTAGCATAAATTTAAAGACTGCAAACTCAGGTAGATCATGAAGAGTTGTTTTCTTAAATGATCTCATGGAACAATACTTTATAAAAATCAGAAGAAAGAGACAGATGTAACTGGTAACTGATTCAAAGTAAGAAGTCAGGTCACACAGAACACTGTTCTTCTCAGGTTCAGTAAGGATGCTGCTGATCAGCTATTTAAATATGTAATTGTAGCATCATAGAACTATTAAGGTTGGAAAAGCCCTTGAAGATCATTGAGTCCAACTGTTAAACCTGCACTGCCAAATCCTCCACCAAACCTTGTGCTGCATCTGCACTAATTAACTCAAGGGGTGGTAACTCAACCACTTCCCTGGGCAGCCTGTTCCAATGCTTTTTGGTGAAGAAATTTTTCCAGATAGCTAATCTAAACCTCCTTTGGTGCAACTTGAGACTATTTCTCGTTTTATCCATAGTTGCTTGAGAGAAGAGACCAACCCCAACCTGACTACAGCCCCCTTTCAGGCAGTTCTGGGGAGTGATAAGGTCACCCCTGAGCCTCCTTTTCTCCAGGATAAACAATCGCAGCTCCCTCAGCCTCTCCTCAAAGGACTTGTGTCTCAGACCCTTCACCAGCTCAATTGCCCTTCCCTGGACATGCTCCAGCACCTCAATGTCTTTCCTGTTGTGAGAGGCCTGAAACTGAACACAGGGTTCAAGGCATGGCCTCACCTGTGCCAAGTACAGGGGGGCAATCATTGCTCTGGTCCTGCTGGCCACACTATTGCTGACTCAGGCCAGGATGACCTTCTTGGCCACCTGGGCACTGCTGGCTCATATTCAGCTGCTGTTCACCAGCACTCCCAGCTCCTTTTCATCTGGGCATCTTTCCAAATGCTTTCCCCCCAGCCTGCAGTTCTGTCTGAGGTTAATTTAAACAGCAGACAACACTATTTGAACTCAAATTAGAAGTTTCTTGGTGAGCTCATGCTTGAGCCCTAATTTCACAAGAGTTGTGGCAAACAGTTTGGACTCCTTACATCCAGCTAGTGAAATCCCTTTTGTCCTGGTGATGTTCCATAAGTTTTCCTAGTCACACGTGTTTTCCCTAGCAACCAGAGCACACCCTTTCCTACACATGAGACAGGAGCAAGCTGATTGTGTGGGGTGGAGCAGGTCCATACTCCCTCTCCCTGTCATGAACACAGCATGTAATCCTTAATAATCAGTGTTGTACTGTCTCTCCAGGGAAAGGGGAAGAGATACAACCCTGATCCAAGATTTGCTGCAAGCCAATATTCTTCAGGGCATATTAAGCTCTCATTTACTCCCATGTAATCCTACTGATTGCTAGGAGGAGCTCTGTCAGTGAGGAATCATGGAGGTTACTGTCCACCACACTTCCTCATACCATTTTTGCCATGGCTTTTCTGCTCCAACTACATTTGAACCACTCGTCTGAGTACTAGGGAATTGGTACTAGACAAGATTTGAAGCCCGTTCACTTTTTATTCTGAGGTCAAAAAAGCTGATTCAGCTTTCTATCCCTCCTCTTTTTTTCTTCTTTCATTAAGAAGAACAGTCCTTCTGGGAACAATTGGACTTTTATAGCTGCTGTTTACTCATTGCTTCAGAAGAGACCAGTGCTTGGTTTGACAACAAACATGTAGCTCAAGAGATGTTCTTAGACCCTGATCTTAAGCCTGTCTGTCCAAGGTTGTTTTCTCAAGAATGGCTCTTGCTACCTAGATTGAAGTAATAGCTACAAAACAAAGCAGACTTTTATACTGAGAATACCTGCTTGATAATTGACAGAGCTGAAATACCTTGAACAGAATAAACATGGTCTCTGTTAATTTACCTTGTCCCCAGCATCTGTTTTCACTAGCCTTGTCATGGTCTTTGCCTCCATTTTTCATTGAAATGATTTTTTTTCCCCCTCTAGTCTGTAATCTAGGTTTATGCCAAGCTGGGGGAGTATTTGGGAGATGGAGAGTTCTTTCCCTGTAACTGACTGAAAATAAAAGGCATTGCCACTCAAGCACTGTGTAAATCATTAACCCTTAACTTTTGTAAGGAAAGGAGTTACATTTGGTAGCCAAGGAAAAGCAAGCAGTTCTCCCCAGCCTTTTAGTCCTAGAAGCTTCAATGTGAATATAAGAAAGAAAGAAGCAGTTGAAGACATACAGAGAGCAGACTATCCCAGAGGGAGCTGAGAGAAAACCTAAGGAAAATGTTTGGAAGAAATAGGAACAAAAGATACCAGGGACCTTGGTGCTTTAATAAATGATTTTCCTGCATTTTGACACATCATGTGTAGCAACCAGCAACAGAAACAGACTACAGCCTAAAAAGTGCAGATAAATAGATTATCTCATATAGCACTGTATATCTGACATGCAAAACTATCTGTAAATATTTAGATAATGTAAATTCAAATGTTTATGGACAGATTTTTTTTCCTGTACCTTGTGCATACTGTGCAGATGAGGGACAGTAGCTTACCTCTTGGTTATTCAGGGAAGAGATTGTTTCTTTGCTTAAAAGGGAGTAAAATTGAAGTTTAATTCTGATACTATGTTCTTACGTCTCACTTGCACTTATGTCTCACCTTGTCAGGGTAAAGCATATTTGAAATCAGTGAAAATATAGACTTGGCTCACTTTGGGGCAGTTCCATACTCTACTAAGGTGAATACAAATCAAATCTCCTGGGCTCAAAGGAGCTTCTCTCTTTTCTAGGGAAAAGTGCTGCCTCAAAAGGGAGAAGGGTAGGTGACACTGAGCTAAGCAGAACATCCTACTAAATTATTCAGAAGCTCTTTGTATGTGCTACTTGTTATGATCTGCTGTTTCATGTGACTTCTTGGCTACCTATTTTCCAATATTTGGTTAATTTTTCATAAATCCTGTCAATGTTTTTAAGCATCTCTAGTTAGCAGTAAATATCATCTTTGAAAGTCTCAGTGCTTATGAGTTCTCCTTGGACCTGTTTTATAGCTGTTTTTAGCTGTTTGGCTGCTTGTCACAATGGCATAAGAAAATAATGAACAGAATTAATTTGTCTTTATGTTCTGGCCTCAGTGGAGTTAGACTATATGTTTTGGTCGGATGGGTTTCAGATAAGCATTCAGAATGGGTTCTTTGTTTGAATAGCCATAGAAGCTCAGCACAATGGAACAATGATTTATTGAACTAAAGTAATAATTTGCATGTTTGAGAGATCACAGCTGCTAAAAGGCATTCTTCACTGTTTTGTGACGCTTACCTATGTACAGAGGTACCATTAACATTGAGATTAAATTAGTGGTGTTCAGTTGTGTGGCAGGGCCTCTGGTTGTTGGTACTCTTCTGGCTTTTTACTCGAGTATAGCACTGCCCGTGAATTGGGGTGTAGTCAAGCTCCACTCTGCCATGCATTCATTTTTTTCCATCAGCATGAAAATCTGAAGCAGAAGAAAGCCTTATTCGTGTTTAGGTCTCTTCCCTGCATGCTTTAACATGGCACTGTGGCCTTCAGGGTGGGAAGAAAGCTGTGCAAGCAAGTGTGCAGTGTCAGAGGGAGATGGCAGAGGAGTAGGACAGATCCAGGGGGATCTGGTTTGTAGGGCCCATACTCTGCCCTGACTTATATTTGTGCATCTTCCGTGGACTTCAACAGGGACTTCTTGCAGTTGTGTCATTATATGACAGCAGGCTTCAGGTGCAAAAATTCTGCATTCTTCTGGAGCTAAATATTATTTACAAGATGCAAATAGAGGCCCAAACCAGCACAAGGAAGATGTCTCAGACCAAAAGAAAAATACTAATTTCCATGACTCTGAGATAAACAGCTTTTCCTCTTCTAGTAATTGGATAGAAAATTTCTGTTGCAAAATTTTGATTTTGTCATCTGCTACACAAGAAGCTTCTCTTATCCTTCACAGAAGGTTTATCTTTCACTATTTTTTCTCCTCCTCTCCTCCCACAACATAGTCAAAAGCCTGGAATAATACTTCTTCTCTGGTCCAGTGATAAATATCTCATTGCTGAGAGCAGTGCTAACTCCTTTATGGTACCATCTTTCATGTTCTGATATTCATCTGTCATCACTTTTCATAACATGGGTGCACGGTTAGTATATTTTCCTACTGTGTCTTTGTCTTTAAAAACCCCATACTCATCAAAATTTCAGCCCATGCTGAAGGTTCACTTACAGTCTTGAAGAGATGGAGAGTGTAAAACTTTGAAATGTGGAAAAGGTCCTAGGAAACCAAACTAAAATTAGCCCAAAGTAAAATCATCAAGTACTTCTGTTTACTGATCCACTGCAGTTCCACCCAATTATTTACTAGTGAGCAAGATTCCAAGGTTTTCTTTTGAATTAGTTTCAGCTGTCCATATTGCAAAATTTCTGAGGAATATATAATTAACCTGTAGTGAACAATAGGTCAAAACAAGTTCTATATTCATGTTTGGAATGCAAGTGAAACTAGTTGTAATCCCCAGATGCAAAGTTTGAATACCAAGTTCTTGGGTTTTTGGCACACTTCCACCAGTGATTTCATGGCTCTGGGGCCCATGTGCATGAAAACTGCAGACACTGTCTCATCTTTCTTGTAATTCCTCAAGTCACGCACATTATCCCCTGGCTACACCTTATGTATCTCTCATACTTGCACTGGTAAGTCTTCAAGAAGTAGGCAAGCTGCACATTTGAGCTGTCAGAATGTGCGCTGGTATTCTTTGTTATTTCACCACCAGCAGCACATTTTGTTGTGACCACGGTTGCGAAACATTTTTAAAATTGCAGAATAAAAATTACAACACTTGGAGGGGTTTTCCCCTTAAAAAAAGAAGAAAGAATATTCTCTAATGCATTTTCAAATGGTGCTGTTTATTTAACCACCAAATCTATTAGAAAGAAATGCAATTTTAATTTGAAAGGGAAAATTGTAGAAATATTTTCATCAAAATGACTGGATTCTTATTACAAGTCTAATAACTTTCTGTTGAGAAACTTTGCAAAGACACAAGCTGTACATTATGAAAAAAAGTTTTGATTCATTGAAAATGGCTCAGTACTGAGAACACTGAAACTTTATATATCTTTTCAGACCTGTTTGAGGTCTGTAAACCTCCGTCTTCTGCTGTAGAGGAAAATTTTCTAAAATCTTGTCCTAATCTGTCATAAGACCAGATGTCAAAAAGTACAGTTTTCTTGATAATTAAAATTTTGTTCTTTACCTATTTCTCATATTTAAATAGACAGCCTTAACTTTTAGGAGAAATGTCTGATTCATAGCAGTATTTTTGGTATTTTTTTTCCAATACCTTCTAATATTTTGTATATAAGAGGGAGTCTATTGCTACCAATTTCTTAGGTGTTGAGAAAATTAGAGGCATGACTTTTGCAGTCCTGCACTCATGTGTGTATCACTTTGTATTGGGTTTTCATGGCCTGCTTTTAGTAGCTGGGGGACCACAGGGTTGGTTTCTGTGAGAAGCTGCTGGAAGCTTCCACCCTGTCCAGCAGAGCCAATCCCTGGCAGCTCCAAAGATGCTGGTGCAAGGCTGGGACAATCAGGAATGGTGGTGATGCCTCTGTGATAATGGATTTAAGAAAACAGGAAAAAACCTTACTGCTCAGATGTAATTGTGGCCAGAGGAGAGTGGGGTGAGAACATGTGAGAAGAACAGTTCTGCTGACACCAAGGTCAGTGGAGAAGGAGGGGGAGGAGGTGCTCCAGCCACTGGAGCCGAGATTCCTCTGCAGCCCATGGTGAAGACCATGGTGAGGTAGCTGTGCCCCTGCTGCCCATGGGGATCCATGGGGATGCAGAGATCCACCTGCAGTCCGTGGGGATGCAGAGATCCACCCACAGCCCCTGGGGATCCACGGAGGATGCAGAGATCCACCCGCAGCCCCTGGGGATCCACGGGGGATGCAGAGATCCACCCGCAGCCCGTGGGGATCCACGGGGGATGCAGAGATCCACCCGCAGCCCATGGGGATCCACGGGGGATGCAGAGATCCACCCGCAGCCCGTGGGGATCCACGGGGGATGCAGAGATCCACCCGCAGCCCGTGGGGATCCACGGGGGATGCAGAGATCCACCCGCAGCCCCTGGGGATCCACGGGGGATGAAGAGATCCACCCGCAGCCCGTGGAGGAGCCCCACGCCAGAGCAGGTGGATGCTTGAGAGGAGGCTGTGAGCCCGTGGGAGATCTGTGGATGAAGGGGGACCTGTAGCCATTGTGAGGCAGCCTGTCCTTGAAGGACTGCATCCCATGGAAGAATGACCCACACTGCAGCAGTTTGAGGAGGACTGTCTGCCTATGGGAGGGACTCATGCTGCAGCAGTTTTGGCAGGACTGCAGCTCGTGGGATGGAGCCATGCTGGAGAAATTAGCAGAGAACTGTCTCCCATGGGAGGGACCCCATGGTGCAGCAGGGGGAGGACTCCTCTCCCTGAGCAGTGGGAGAAGCTTTGGGTGACAAACTGACCATAACCCTCATTCCCTGTCTCCTTGCACCACTGGGGCAGGAGGGAGGGAAAGGTGGCCAGAAAGTGTTCTTGAGGACTTACTTTTACTTCTCACTATCCTGCTCTGATTTTGTTAGTAATAAATTCAATTCCTATCCCCAAGCTGAGCTTGTTTTGCCCATCATGGTATATGAGGAACAATTTCTCCCAGTCCGTATCAGTATCTTAACCCATGAGCCCTTCGTTAAATTTTCTCTCCCCTGTCCAGCTGCAGAGGGGAGTGAATGAGCAACTTTGGTGGGTGCCTGGCATCCAGCCAGCATCAACCCACTGCACACTTCCTCAAATATAAACCAGAGCTAGTAAAAAAACTTTTTCCTCTAACCACTGCCAATTCAATGAAACCAAAGGTTTTCTTGGGAAATGTATAGTTTTCTGACCAATTTTCAGTGGCAGTTGTTCAAATCTCATTACAGCCAAGTTAAAAGTATTCTTTTGACTTCAACATTCTGATTATATTACAATAAAGTGTTAATGTCGAAATTAGCGTTTTCAAAAGATTAAGCAAAATGTTCTTAAATGCTTTATTCTGCAAATAAATCCTAATTTTTAAACTATTATCCTCAGTTGGAATTAAATAAGATATTAAAATCTACGTTTTCCTGCTAACAGAAACTTTTTTCTTCAGCTCTCTCCTGCTTAAGTAAACAGCTGTGGTCTTTAGAAAAACTGAGTTTTTCTCACTCCACACCAGTAGCTTAGTCCATTAAACATTTGGGATGATATGTCCAGTGAATTAATTCTAATTGTATATCTACCATTTAAGAAATAACTACAAAAAATACTGTGAAGGCTACACCTTCAGAAGGACACACTATTGCCATTTCAGAGACTTCTTTGGAGCAGTAAATATGCAGTGTTTATGAAATGTGGGAGGTGGTGGAAATGCGTCAGATTCCCCAGTTATACATGATGGAAATAATCCAGACTTTCCCTTTTGGCATCTTGTGCTATAACTTCTACTTGATTTTTCACTTTTTATTCTAGTGCCAACAATATGCCTAAGCAAGTAGAAGTCCGGATGCATGAAAGTCATTTAAATCCAGTGGAGCACAGATCCAGGAACATATGTGTGCAGTTCTGCCAGTCCCTCCACAGGAATCTGCTCCTGACCCTTACTGTCTTTGGTAAGCTACATCTGCTGCTCTGGACACTGCGTGTGTACCAGCATTTGTTCCTGCAGCACCACAGCCCCTGTCTGTGGCCTTCAGCTGCTCCAGCTGAACAGCCAGAGAGTAAATAGGATGCCCATGGGCACTGCTTGTGTAGTTGAGGTGAGAAAGGTGTTCCTGACACAGCACAGAGCAAATCCACACCACTGAGGCACATTCTGTGTCTGGTTTGGAAAGGAATGGGATTTAAACCCCAAGGCCGGTCAGGTCAATGTCATTCAGTAGAACTGAATGTGCTACACCTTTTTTCTCTCAGTGATTTGAAAAAAAAACAAAAACAAAAAACTCTTCAAATTTTTCTTTTATCTCTCAGTTTTCACTTCACTGGCTTTAAGGTTTGTCTTCTCTCTCTGTAGCTGTAAGCCAGCGCTCCATGATCTCATCCTGAATATTGCCTCTGGCTTTAGCAACTTCCATATACGGAACAGTTTGACATTTTATTGTGGTTCACGGGCTCTTTGCCTGTTTCTTTTTCACTGAAAGCCCAACAGCCATATGCAGCGAATTTGTAGGCATACTCTTGTTATTGTTTGAAAAACCAGCTGCAACTGGTCTTGAGCTGCAAATTTCATGTCCATATTTTCAGCCTGCAAAACCCCATACTGCTGCAGTGTTTGCCGTGAATCATCTTTTAAAGGTGTACCTGGTGCTCTCCAAGAAAAAAAGTTTTAAATACACATACATTTTTCATTGTATCAAAGAGATACTTCATAGTCATAGTTGTTGCAAATCACAACACAAGCTTTACTATCAGGTTTTATTACACTTGGGACTTGGGCTTCTGATCAGGAAAAAAAGGCATCCTGGATGTAAATGTAAAATACCTGTTCAAAGAGATCATGTTATGAAAGTAGACATGGCCTTTTTTCCCCTAATCTATGCTTTAACAGCCTCAATCCTGAGAGGGAAGGTTCAATTTTATCACTTTAGAATTCCACATAAATAATGAAGGGTTTGTTTGTGATTTGAGAATATCAGCACAAGGGGAAAGATGCAGAGCATCAAAAAAAGGAATAATACATGAGCCCTAAGAATCAAGTTTTCCTCAAAGATAGGTGGAGTATTCCACATCAGGCAGTTCCTTCCAAAACCCACCTGCTCCTTTTTTTATTCTTCTTCCAGGTGTTATCCTGGGTGCAGTGTGTGGGGGTCTTCTTCGGCTAGCAACACCTATTGACCCTGACATCATCATGTTAATAGCCTTCCCAGGAGATATACTTATGCGGATGCTAAAAATGCTGATCCTCCCTTTAATTATCTCCAGTTTAATCACAGGTAAGATCCATTAGCCATAAATACTTTAAGATGCTTTCTACAGATATCACCTGGTTTGCATTTTGTCAGGTAGGAAGAATAATGGTGTGATCCTGTCAGCATTTTGCAGTTGTAGTGTGTATTTCAGAGTTAATTCCTGAATGACTTGGCTGGCTTTATTATGTATATGCTCCAGTGAATTTATTTTCAAACATGTGTGTACATGCTGCTGTCAGAAATTTCTTAATATGCTGTTTGATCTAATTTCTGGAATGGACCTTGCAAATAAAATGGCGTGACATTAGCGAGCCTAGCCTTCTTGAAGGTGTGGTGTCAGCCAGACCATGACCAGTTTGCAGAAGTCAAGGGCAAAAGATAGTAAAGATCTTCTCTATTTTTCAGTGCTTCAATTAGATGAAGTTTTAAATGCTTCTCTTCAAATTATTAGCAGTAGACACTGCACACAACTGGAGGGAGAAGCATCAGTAATCTGTCTAGTGGTGAGAATACCAGAAGGATGAAAGTAGGCACCCATAGGCAGTCATTAAACTTTGAAAATTACAAAGGATTTTATTTTATAATTATTGATTTGGGTATTGAATATCAATGTTTGCTTTTTCTTAAACACTTGCAGGACTGTCTGGATTAGATGCTAAAGCAAGTGGCCGCCTGGGGACAAGAGCCATGGTCTACTACATGTCCACCACTATTATTGCTGCTGTGCTGGGTGTGATTCTGGTTTTAGCCATCCATCCCGGGAATCCAAAACTCAAGAAACAGCTTGGTCAAGGGAAGAAGAATGATGAAGTATCTAGTCTGGATGCCTTCTTGGATTTGATCCGAAACTTGTTCCCTGAAAATCTGGTTCAAGCATGCTTTCAGCAGGTAAGTCCTTCTGCTCTTTACATATTTTACTTGCCAGGGTTGTCTGCAGAGTTAATGTCATTGTTTAGGTTAATAAGAGAAATGATGTAAAGAGGAATACAGGTCTAAAGTCTTGAGCAAGTAAATGAAAGAACATTATTTATGGCTGCCTTGGTTTATCTTGTAGTTATTATTTAAATTTTTTTTTTTTGGTTTATTTTCATTTTGTTATGAAGTAAACTTTAATTTTTTCCATGCTTTTCATACAGTATCTATGGTCATGAATGCTGGCTTGGTCTTTCACCCAGATTGAATTTTAACTTGGCTGTTAGTTACAGAGATGATGGTTCTGCAATGCCCTGCTTGGAATATATGGATGATCTTCATTCATATATTCATTTGGCTCGTTGCCAAAAATGTACTCCAAACCCTAACCTCTCATAACCTCTATCACTGTGTTAGAGTCCAGATGAGGTGGGGAAAATAGATCCAAAGGGCTGACCCACCTACAGGTGGCTCCATTTCACCAGTTTTGGAGCATGCTGGGAAGGAAGGATGCTTGCACAATGTGCTGCTTGCTCTGTAGGGAGATAATTTTGTCTGAAAGCTTTTCACCAGTGCTTAATCAAAACACCTTGACTTTAAGAGGTAAAACAAATGAAAAGCCTAGGCTTCCTAATTTCTACTCAAGCATATTTCTTGTATGTAAGCTGTTTTTTTCCTCCAACCGAATTGTTTGAAAATAACGCAAACGGGTTTTTTTTGGGGTTGGGGTTGTTTTTTGATGTAACAGGATTTGTTGCCAAACCTGTTCTTAAGTGTTCCTGTGTGAAATGGAACGATAGCTGGTGCTGTGGTTACGGCCAAAGAATAAAGAGAAGAGGGGGAAGGGAGAAGAGGCCAGGGGAGGGTGGAAGAATGGAGGGTAACCTAAACTGTCAAAAGCCCTTGGATTGCTTCACTTCTTACATGGACTTCCACATAAAAACACATAATCCTTGGGGATTTAGAGAGAGAACAGTCTCAATATTTCCAAATCACCACAAGAATGTCAGTCATGTGGTCAAACTATTGGTGGCTAAACATCACATGTAATGCGAAATGTATTTTTGCAAAACTGAGTGAGGGAAAGCAGGGTGCTTATGGTTTTTTCTTCCTCTCCCTCATTTGAACTGTGGAAGAGAGGAAAATTCAATTTCTGGTCAATTGAAAGTGGTCAAAAATCTTGACAAATGGGCAAAAAACAGAAAAAAGAAGAATTAAGCTACCTGTGTAAGATATTTTTTTAAAAAAACATTAATCTTATTTTTTCAGTGTTACTGAAATTTTCAGGTTACTTCACTGCTTATGGATCACCAATTTCACCGATTGTTTTGAAATGTAGTTAAAAAATAATCTGAGCTTTTTGGCTTTTCAGTGTTTGACTTTAGCAGATTCCAGGCTAATTTCTAGTGAAAACCTCTGCCACAAAGCCACATTTCATTTGTGAAGTGTGACTAGATGGAACTTGTGCTTCTGTTAGCCCTTAACGCCTCTGTAAGGAGTTGGGCTTTACTTTTCTCTCTCTTTAGAAGGAAAATTACCTTCTTTAATGGTGTCAGCATATATTTTCTTGCCTACATTTATACAGTCTCTCTCCATAGACACTCAGAGTTTCCAGGTAGCCTTAGGAGGAGGAAATGTTTTGCAGTAATGCTGCAAAGGGTGGTTCTGAAGGGTGTACAGCAATGGTGCTGTACAGTGTGAGGGGAGTTTTTTGTGCCTTCCATTGACACCAGGCACAACACAATGAGGAGATTCGTGTGCAGCTTTGTAACTGTTCATTTGCAAACTGGACTGTGAGCCATCATGAGATATCAATCCCTCCTGAAGTTTAGCATGGTCCACAAGAAAGTTTAAATTTATAATGAAAACTGCTGTTTCAGCAGACACAAGATTTTATGTGCCCTGAAAAACCTTGGGACTATCTGTAAATATGACTATACCATTTAAACAGTTTTCTAGTCTCAGATGTGTCAGAATCTAAGCTTTATGTCATACTCAGCATTTTTAGAGACTGTGGCCTTGTGCAGAGGATGGCCGAGGACATTTGACTTAAGTGACTGTAGTGGAATTTGTGAGTGTGAAGAGTCTCATGTTTTAAGTTTAATTTCCATTACTCAGTGCTTACATTCTGAATACTCACCTAAAAATAGTGTTGACAACATCCCTCAGATAAAATTTAACTCTGAAAAAAGGTAGGCATGCAAGAATGTTAGGTAGTTTCAGGACGACTGAAGAGTTTCTCATGCAAAGCTGTGTAGGTTTTCTGTCTATATCCTCCTCTTCAGATTTAGGCAGCAGGTTTTAGAAGGAGAGATGGAAGGTATTTTAAAACCATAAGGCTTTAAACCATATGGATCAAATATGGATCATCATCTGTAGTACTACAAGGTCCATGTCAAGAGGAAAGAGCTGCAAATGTTCTTTAAAAAGCTAATGCACAGTTTTGGTTACCTTGCTAAAAGGTGTTTCTAGGAGCAAGGGAAGTAGGGAGCAGGTGGGAAAACATGGCAGGCCAGTCATAGCTTCCAAAGCGTTTTGCCTGTGCCAGGACCATGAAGAGGTGGAAAAAGGGTCAAGGTGTGAAGTGGGAGGAAAACATCCCTTCTAAAAGCAGCAAATCACAGATGTCTTTTTTTTCACTCCCTCCTCCTGTTTTTTCTAGCTGTAAACTCAAGCTCACTTCTCCTACCACTCCTTCCCAGCTTTCCCTTTACCCTGCCTTTCATGTGCCAGGAGGGGTCCAAATGCATTCAAAAGCTGATGCCTTCTTTTTTTTTGAGGTGGTCAGATTTGTATCTGGCAGCATTGGTAATTTTTCTGTTATCTATCACTCACAATCTTTTAATTAGAGACCTCAGGGGACTGTGTATATTCCATTTTGAGCTATTGTAGTCAAGAGCTCAAAAGGTGTAAGAGAAGTTTTGGAAATGTCCTAAATTTTTGATTCAAGTTAACCATCAAACTGGGATGGCTTGAGCTGGACAGACCATCCTGAATAACAAGCCCTACTGCAGAGTTGCTGCCATGACTGGTCTTAGAGGCACTTGCCTTTTGGTGCTAAACAACTGGTATCAACCTGTAACATACAGTCTGGGAAGCACCCTCTGTGAACTGCCTGGCCAAAGGAACTAACTATCTGTAAAATGTTTCATTGTAGAGATAAAAAGCCATGTATTTGCCATACTTTTCACAGTAGAATCATGAGGAAGACTCCCAGGACTTTGTAGCACTTAGAACTGTTGAAAAATAAACTTAGTTTTGGAAGAAGGGTAAGAGGCTGTGGAATGCATGTCTAATTCTTTAAAAATATAGTTCCCTGGAATTTCAAATGAAGACTGTTTTATTATTTCCTTATCTACCATATGGATTGCATTCAGTCTGTTTCCATTCTCATCCTCCCTTTTTATTGCCTTCAGATCCAAACTGTCACCAAGAAAGTGCTGGTGCCACTACCTGTTGAGGAGCCACCTAATGTCACTGACTCTGCTATTGCTATGGTGAATGAGACAGCACCACCTGAAGCCCAAATGGTCATTAAGAAAGGACTTGAATTTAAGGATGGCATGAATGTCCTGGGTAAGAAAATTTTCTGCCTGCCAAATATGTACCTCATATGTATGTCACAGCTTTTTGCTGTGGCTTGGTAGTCAGTGTTGTCCGATCTGCTCTTCAGTGTACGTTTAGTCTCTCCAGAAAATCACCAAATGTTATCACCTATTGGCTGTCCATTGGTCTCTGAGATATCACAGAAACCAGCAAGTGAATTGTTCTGGATTGGCAGCTTTGTGGTTATGAATTGGAGTACAGTAGCAAAGCATGTAGGAGGTACCCAAAATATCCTTTCATCCTAGAAGAAGCTGACCTAATACTAATGCGTATTGGCAAAACAGTATGGGGGAGAGCTTCAAGAGCCAGTGCTTCACACACTCCCTGATGGATCTGAGCTAAGTTGCTTCCAGTAGGTGTCTCGGGTGTGCTGAACTAATTTGGCTTGAGGCAGAGCTTGAAGTGAGGGGTGGAGTGTGAACCACACCACCCAAGAAAAATCCCAGAAAGGCTTGACACATTTCTGAGTCACAGCTCTCTCCTCCTTTCATCTTGGCTGCTGACCTTTACCAGCTGCAAATGCCATCATGCCATCTTGTCTGGACAAGCCAGCAAGTGGAGGTGGTAGGAAAACTTTGCCTATCTCCCACCCTTTCCTGAAGCAACTGTTCAGTCTGGGGTGGGGGCACATGAGAAACAAACAGCTTCCACACCACTTCTATTTTCTCTTCTGTGTCTAGAGTCCCTGTTTTGCCAGCCCAGAGAGGAGTGCTCCTCCTTCAACTCCTTGCTTTCTGCATGTGGGTGAAGTCAGTCACAGATTAGCTCTCAATTTGTAGCCTCACACCTACGCTCAGAGATGCTCTGTGACAGCACATCCACAAGGCTGAGGCTGACACCTCTCTGTCTACAGGTGTTGTCCTCAAAGTGGGACAGTATGTTGGGCTACCTAATCCCGTGCTTTCTCTCACCACTAGACCATAACCTTTGAAGGGCAAATGGCCTCTTACAGCTGCTGAACAGCTCCTGCTGACACAGTGGCTGCTGTGTCTGCAGACCTTCCTGAGGTGTTGGTGAGTTGGGTGGCTGTTTTGCTTAGATATAGCAGAGATGATAGCATCTATAAGCTGATCTTGTTTTTCTGTGAAGCAGCCTGCTCTACAAGAGCCCTGTATCCTGCCTGCCTTCACGGCTCTCATTCCATTCAGAATCTGTGGGCAGAGGAGCCACTTTCAGAGTTGCAAGTTGGCATTTTGAACCATGCATGAGGCAGCAGCTCAGTGCCAGTGCTGTTACCCTCACCTGCTTATTTCTCTCCTGGAATTCTGCTTATGCATTAAAATGAAACAGATGTTCTGATGTGGGAGATGCATCACATTTAATGCTGGGCTTGTTTTGTGCAGGCTCTGTCATGGATAAGAAAAGATCTAGAAGGCTGAATACAATTCCTACAGAAAAGAAATACACAGTTTAGCTGGGGAATTTGCTGTGGTGTTTTGACCAATGACTCTCAAATGTTGTAGAGGTTTTTTGGGTTGGTTTGGTGTGGTTTGATTTGGAATGAAGAAGTGAAAATGTTCTGGGAATTGCCATCCAGTTTGAAAAGCTGTACAAACCAGGCAAATTCCTGCAAATAGGAACCAATCTGACTCTCGTGACTAACGTAACAGCTCATTTGGAATTAATGAACAAAACTACCTATTAACATTTTCTAATGCAGATTCTGAATTCCAGGAAGTAACTTGGTCTTTGAAAAGCTTTTCATCATTTCTCTATGCTCTGCAGCACACAAACATGTGCTTCACTTCCCTATTCAACTGACTCAACAAAGATAGCTTGGTGCTAAAGAATGACTTTGTATCCAGGAAATTAGATTAAGAAAAAAGAAGAAAAAAAAATCTGGTTGTGAGGATATGGGACAGCCTGTCTTTTCCCAGGGTACTGGCAGCTCAAATTCCCTTATCTTTGAATGCTTTTGTGTTCCGACAAGTTTTTCCATAGGAATTTCCCAGATGAGTTTATACATTTGTTAAATACTGGACTCATAGCATGACTGAAAATTTAGCCTCAAAGGATGGCTGAAGATTCAAACCATCTGTCAGTATCAGTTAATAATCCAACTCTGGACACTGAAAATTGCTGGATGGAAAAGGTTAGCATTGAAGAAACAGCTCCAAAGTAATCCATGACAGATGCATCAGTTGTTTTTTCACACTGATAGTCCAATACTCCAGATAATCACACCTTAGCATTTACATTTAGGAGCCAAATGTTACCCAGATTGAATGCAACAATTTTGTATCCACTGATAGCCTTTTCAGTGAAGTTAATCTGCTTATTGGGAGTTTTGTGATCAAGTGCAAAACCCACCTTCTTCTCCCACCTTCTTCATTTACTTTTACCTTCTACATTTAACAGGAATAATCCTGGCCTGCCAAAGTTCTAGGCTACTTTTGCCTTTCCCTGCACTCCAGGACTGATTGGTCTGTAGGTTGAATCTGTCAAGGCATTTTTGTAAAGCCTGAGAAAATTCCTCTTGGATTCTAGCAACTGTTTTAACAAGAGAGTTATGGAGCAGCACTGTGTTACCTTTCTCATTTGCCAGGGCTCATGAGGTTTCTAATAGCTGTATGGCACTGTGAAGTTTATTGTAGATGTATTTTTTGATGATCAGATCAATTTAGGGAAAAAACCCAACAAAGCCATAGCTGGGCTGTGAAATTGGAATTTAGTAAAACATTGAAGAATCAAAGTTGTTCTGAATTTGATCATGGTAGTTCAGCATGAGTACATATTAAAAAGTCCCAAGACATATGTAATACCCTATAGTTCTGAAATCCTGTGCCATGTGCTCTAGGATGGCCCTGCTTGAGCAGGGAGTTTGGACCAGATGACCCACTGTGGTCCCTTCCAAATTTACCTAAACTGTGACTCTGCTTCTGTGAAATCTGGATTAGCAGGTAGTATCAAGACATTGACTAGGTGCAAAAACTTCCTAAAAGTCTTCTCTTTGTCTTGCAATTTTTCCCAATAGGTTTGATAGGATTCTTTATTGCTTTTGGCATTGCTATGGGGAAAATGGGAGAACAGGCCAAGATGATGGTGGATTTCTTCAACATCCTGAATGAGATTGTAATGAAGTTAGTAACTATGATCATGTGGTAAGTTTGTAGTTCTAACTTACAGCACAAAAAATTATTTTTAAAAAGCCCTCATAAAACCTTAATATAATGATGCCAGTTTGTTATTAAAGAGTGTAATTAAATAGTTGACTTTTTAAAGCCTTGAAAGGTATATTAGAACCACAGCAGCACTATTTCTATTTGGTCAGGATTATTTAGGACCCAGTTTGAAACATTTCTGAAGAGATTCTGATCTTTGTGTACTGAAATACAACACATGCATGTACCAGCAAAGGCCTTCAAAAACCACATTGATTATGGAAGTTCATTACATGGAAGGACACCTAAGCAAGCAAGAATGCCCCACATAAGAACATCCTTGTCTCCCTGGGAGGTTACCATAATCCCAGGGTATTACCTAGGAGGTATAATTACAAAAAAAGCCTCGAGACAGACTTTATTCACTGTCTTCTTTAGTAAAAATACTTTACCGTCAAGTGAAATTACAGTACTTTTCAGTGATGTGTAATCCCTCAACCCATAATTTCTGCAGAAGGTGTCTTACAACCTCACTGCAATGGGGTCACTGGAAGATATCTGCCCTGTTTTTGAAGTGTACCCATTTGTAATAATAGGGCCTGACGTTCCTTCAAGGAAGTCACTTTACCCAGTTAAGTCTGAGCCCTTGTTTACACTTCTAAGAGAGGATTCTCGTTTTGGGGGTTTTTTTGTGTTTTCTTTTTTTTTAAAGTGTTTCTTCTGAGTGCTTCCCCAGAGCTATCCGTATGCAGTGCCAAGCATGGCCATCTTCACATAGAACCAGTTTTTTGGAACATAAAAATGCATTGCTATGTTTGGCATAGTTCTGCTGTGTTTCCTAGGCCTTTGAGCGCAGAAACAGCCACTCCAACACAGCACACATATCACGGCTCATTGCTACCTGGGATTCCCTGCTGTCCCTGGGAGTGATGCCTTGAGTTCCAAGGCTGCCCTCTTCTCTAGAGCTTGATGGACACAGTGTACAGGAAAGAGAGCAGGGTGTCTGAGGTGCAAGTTGTCAGCACCACCAGTGTTTCAGAGGGACGCTGTTAGGCAAGAGTGATGCAGAGTGTGGAAACGTGCAGAATAACAGAAAAAACTTGAAGCAATGACTTTGCATTCCTGTTACACTTCTGCTTTTCTGTAGATGATCTTGCTGCATAAAACCACAGTTGTTTCTATTCACAAAACTTTCAGTATTTACTCAATGTCCACTCTATAGAGAGATGGTGACTATACTCCCAGAACCTTCCAGGAGCTAGAGTTTACTCTTCGCTTAGCACCATTTGGTAGACCCAAGACATAATACCCTGCCTACAACGTAAACATTCTCTAGTAGTCAGTGTTGCAATGACAGGAAATCATTCAAGTTTCAAGAAAGGAACTGTAAATATTTATTTTTATTGATGTGCCTTTTCTTTTTCTTCTCATGAAAAAAAGGGAAATTGATGTTCAGAATTCCTTCTGTTCATCTCTGTTTAGAATTTTTAAAGACTTGTTCAGGCCAGAAGCAAGGGGGTTTTAGTGTGTGTTTATTAAGAAAAATGCACTTCCTTATGCAGAGTTACATTTTGTTTGGTTCATGATTTCTCAGCACAGAGAGCTGTAACTCCCGTGACACTTACAGACTCTCAGGGGCATGGCACTGCTACACAAGCATAAAACAAATCAGACATCTGGCTCTGAAACCATGTAACTATCTACAAGAACTGTATTTTGTCAAGTTCATTGAAACGTGGCATTTTATGATAACTGGTGTAACAGCTGGCCTTGCGTTTGAAGTGATTGAAGTCTTTCCAGGCCTTGGGCACAGTGCTTGAGAAACCATGAGATATTCAAACAAAAACCAGGAAGCACTTTTATCCTGAAAGTCAGTTTCCTTTGTATTGTTTTAATGATTGAGGAGACAAAAATTCTACCTAAGTAACAAAAGCTCATAATTAATGAGGAATCCATAAATTAAAAAGTATTTGAATTACTGAAAGAACATTGTGGAAACATTTTCAGCCTTCAAGGTATAAATAGTTCATTTCAACAGATTGTTTAACTGAATTAAATTATGCAATCCCATGAAACCAGATAAACAATGGGTTGTAAAAGTTATGTATTACAAACAAATCTACACGACTCATAATGATACAAGCCTGTGTAATATTATCATATCCTTGTGCAGTGTTATTTCAGGATCAAAAACTATTCAGGAAAGTCATATTCCATTTGATAGGATGGAAAATGAAGTATGCTGGAGATGGCCATTATTTTTTAAATAGATGTGAAAACTATCCCTTGAATTTCCATCAGTTCTTGATGTGCACCTCAGTGCTGAGCCTGAGAGCTCCCTACTCGTCTCCAGTCTATATTTTGTTCAGCACAGTTTTTATGAATACACTGCCAAGACAAGTTCTGACTATGCTTGTTTTCTTTCTCCAGGTATTCCCCGTTGGGTATTGCTTGCCTCATCTGTGGAAAAATCATTGCCATCAAGGACTTAGAAGTAGTTGCTAGACAGCTTGGCATGTACATGGTTACTGTGATTGTGGGTCTTGTCATCCATGGAGGGATCTTCCTGCCTCTACTCTACTTTGTGATAACAAGGAAAAGCCCATTTTCATTCCTTGCTGGGATTTTCCAGGCATGGATCACAGCACTAGGCACAGCTTCCAGGTACACCCGAGAAACACCAGTGTGCTTTATTTTTTAGCAGATTATTAGCTGCTGTTTAGACATAGTACATCTGCTGTTCTGACCTTCGCTGCAAAATCATTTTATACCACTGAATGAAAACTATTTTTAATACAGATATGTTTACATAAATCAAAATACCACATTCCTTCAGGATTTTCTAGAGAGCTTGTATAGCCACCTGCAGAGATGTGGGATTTGCCATTTGCCAGATCACTCATGCAAATTTTGTTAATTCTGTGCTTGTTTCCTCAGCCTGGAAGAAGTGATAATTATTTATTTTGAAAGCATGTTAAGACCAGTCCCATTGCATTCGAGAAAAAAAAAAAACAAACGAACATTGCTAGGTTTCACAAAAGAAAGGAAAAAAGCCTTTCAGTTTGTACTTTAATCCATTTTGGCAAAATAATGGGACTTCAGTGAAAAGCTGAGCATTTCAAACTTGTTGCTAAAGCACAGAACAGACTCAGCAAAGTCTGTAAGTAACACAGCTCTCAGTAATAAATTCAATAAAATCAAAAACTGGTGTTTTGCAGTGGGGCAGTCAGTAGATCTTGTGTTGAAACTGTTTTTCAGTTAAATACCATATTTTAAAGTGTTTTCCTTCAACAAATGTTTTATTTCTGAAGAAAATTTAATCTTCCATTTTACTTAAAAAGGGGAAAACAAAAAAGCCTAGTTCAAAACTGCCCACCAGAAAAGTGAGCCTTCTCGATTTGAAGAATGCCTTGAAAGAACTGTAATTCAGCTGTCTCTTTGGGTCAGCCCAAACCACTCTGATGAACAGCTTCTCCCTGATGAACAAGAGTTTCTGGGGGACCTTACTGGTATGCACAAATACCTGATGGGACAGTGCCAAGAAGATGAAGCAATGCCCATCTTCAGCGGTGCCCAGTGACAGGAAGAGAGGAAGTGGGCACAAACTGAAACACAGAAAGTACCATCTCAACACAATAAAACTCTTTTTGCTGTGATTTACTGCGACAGTGCATGAATGCTGGCACAGGTTACCCAGAGGAGTTGTGGAGTCTCCATCCCTGGAGACACACTAAATCTGTCTGAGCACTGTCCAGGGAAATGTGGGAAACCTGCCCTAACTACCCATGCCTTGAGCAAGGTGGTCAGGATGGGTGACCTCCAGAGATGCATTCCAACCTCAGAAATTTTGTGGCTCTGTGATAAACAATGTTGGATTATAGGAGATCTGGTCTGGCCAAGAGTTTTAATAACTGACAATTTACCTAAGGCTTTTGTTCATTGAAGTATTTGAGTTTCCACTTCAGCAGTATTTTTGGATGAAGGTGGTTTTTTTTGAGCAAGTGAATGTAATGACCTCAAGTATTCCCACAAAAGCAAGACATTGTGTGTCTGTGCAAAGAGCTGTTCTCTTCCAGCCATCTTTTACATCTTTTCCTGTCCTCCTACCGTATTTCACATCCTTTCTTCCTGTCCTCCAGTGTCCAGGAACAACATGGGTTGTATTTTTTTGTCTGGCTTTTTCAGTCCTTAACACCATACCAATTTCTCCATTTAGAGCAAATTCACAATCAAACAAATTTAAGATTTGTCTCTACACTCAGAGGTCTGTGTATCAGTGTTACAGTCTGGTTCATAAAATTATTAGAAATGCCTCTGCCCAAATTAAGGTGTAAACAAGACTATGTGCCAAAGTCAATAGTATGGATTTTACTTAATAGTAAATATGAAAGAGAGAGAGAGACAAGGGAAGGAAGAGAGAGAAATAGGAAAGAGGTGAGGGGACAGAAAGAGATATGAGAGTGACAGATTAAAGAAATGTAGTGGAATGTAGAATGTAGAAAATGTAGAAAATATCACCACTCTCTGGATCCCACCAGCATCCCATTGATGCTGTCCATCAGGTCTTGGTGGTGAGGGTCCCCTGAAAAACATAGAATCCGATGGATTACTATACATTCAGGCCAGGTGGGAATGCCCAGGTACTTCCCCTGGGGAGGGGGCCAGTTTGACAGTCTCTTGCAGCATACTCTGGGTCTGTTGCATCATGTGCAATGCTGTGGTGCAAGGCCTCAGCAATGAGTCTGAAAAATTCATCCAGGCACTCTCAGGCTCTCATCCTACATCAAGTCACATTCATGTCTTGGCCAGTCTCAATTCCAACTAAATGTCGGCCTTATTTAAAAATTGTCTAAAAAAGGCTTGAATCACAGCAGGAAGTGGAAGTAGAAAATGGAAACAATGGTATTAGAATTTCTGATTTTGCTCCCTTATGTGTATGTGTTATATTGATTTTAATTGTGTCTTCTTTATGTTTTTTACTTTCTCTCCCTAGTGCTGGAACACTACCTGTCACATTCCGGTGTCTTGAAGAAAATCTTGGCATTGATAAGCGTGTAACAAGGTTTGTTCTTCCTGTTGGAGCAACTATTAACATGGATGGAACTGCCCTTTATGAAGCTGTGGCTGCCATCTTCATAGCACAGATGAATGGAATTGACCTGGATGGAGGCCAGATAGTTACTGTGAGGTCAGTTCAAAAGACTCCTTTGTTTCTACAGACTGTAAAATGGGAATGCTTTGGGCTGGATGTCTTCTCAGTAGCTGAGTTGTCTCAGTTGGATTCACTATGAAATCCGTGGATTTCTAATAATGATATACAAATGAACGTTTTATATATAGCTCCTGGTTCTCTGGTGACGTGTTTTCTATCATTTGCAGCCTTAGTGCAGTTGACAAGTGTCATGGTTTAATCCCTGGCAGACACCAAACCCCACACAGCCACTCACTCACTCCCCCACCAGCAGGATCAGGGAGAGAATCACAAGAATAAAGGAAAACTCATGAGTTGAGATAGCAGTAGTTCAACAGGGAAAGCAGAAGCAGTGCACCCAAGCAAAGCAAACCAAGGAGTTAATTCCCTGCCTCCCACGGGGCGCGCAGCCATCCCCAGGAGAGCAGGGCCCGCCACGCGTCACGGTCACTTGGGAAGACAAACGACACCACTCCAAACTCCCCTTTTCTCCTTCTTCCTGCCACTTTGTACACTGCTGACATATGATGCCATGTGGTCTGGCATGTCCCTTTGGTCAGTTGGGGTCACCTGTCCTGGCTGTGTCTCCTCCCAACCTCCCACGCACCCCCAGCCCCCTCACCACCGTGGCTGTACAGGAAGCACAAAAGGCCTTGGCTCTGTGTGAGCCCTGCTCAGCAAGGACAAAAACATCTCTGTATTACCAACCCTGTGTTCAGCACAGATCCAAAACACAGCCCCATACCAGTCACTGTGAAGGAAATTAACTCTACTCCAGCCAAAACCAGCACACAAAACAATGTCAATTGTGATACAAAGCATTCTCTGTCCAATGAAATGCTTTTCTTTTTTAGTTTAGGGGTATGCTACAAGTCGTATATGGGGCGTTAACTTTCTAGAATATATTTGTTTATATACACTAGAAGAAAAAAGTATACCTAAAAACCCTGTCTGTGTGTTTCTGTTTGCCTGTACTTTTTCTGTGACTTTGGTGAACAGGAGAAAAATAATGAACTGAGGGTGAGATTTTCTGTAGCATGGTCTGGATACTCCCAGACCTTTTATCTCTAACGCAGCAAGTATTAACTGTAGTCTTTTCATATCAAATTGTCTTACCCAGAACAAAGCTGAGCATCTCTAAGGAAAAAAGAAAGTACCCCTTAAAAAATGATAAGAGTGATTGAAGACTGTTTACTGTAAGGGAGTTTTAACTTGATGTAGACAGCAGGTCTAACATTTTGAATAGTTAAAATGGAACCCACAAGTGAAGGTTGCCAAGTCTGTCTTCTTCCTGTAGTTTTCACCCACACAGTTTTCTTTTATTAAACCTTTTTAACACGAAAGAAACTCCTGCAAAGGGGTGTCTAATTCTATGTTTCTTGCCCAGCTATACTAGTTCCACATTTTCCATTCATTTACTTCCTGTCCTGACTCCTGAAATAGTAAAGCCAAGTTTGTAAATGGTTCAGGGCTGCTTCTAATGAAGGCGGATGCTAGACCTACATGATGCATATTTGTTCCTAAAACTGAAAACAGTCATTTCAGACATGCCACATATTAAACTAAATTGAGACCAAGGAAATTCAAATCAGGAATCTGCTGTTGTCCAGGAGATTTGGTAGGCTTGAACCTGAGTTACTCATCTTCTCTTCCTCTGAGGGATTGACCAATTGGCTCTTCCTGATCTCACCCTTTCAAGGCTGGTGTATCCAGCTTTATGACTGACATTTACAAAGCAGGGAGCAACTCTGGTCTGTTTGTAAAACCACTGGTTTTCCTCTTCATGCATTTTTGCTACAGCAATATGACAAGTATTTTTTCTTGAGGTGACAATACAAGTGAAGGAAAGATTGTTAGGTTTGGTCTGGTATATGCACTTTGTGATACTGAGAATATTCAAATGACCCAGAAATAACATCATAAAGACTCCCACAGCCCGATATCCTGGGCATTTTTTCCCAGACAGCCCAATCGTGGAAGCTTTCTCTGCCCTGACTGACTGTCAGGCGAAGTCTCCCCAGAGACAGAACCTCCCTCCATCTTCTGCCACCCTAACACGTGCCACGTGTTAGGGCTTTCAGCATGTGTACAGCCCCTATAGTAGTTTTTCACTGTATGTATAAGATATGTTGAGTCATAAATAAAAGTCAAATTGGTCCCTCTCACCTGCTTTCCTTTTTATTTACCCTCCTCCTCTCCCTCTGCTTCTCCGTCTCCTCCTTCTCTTCCCTGTTTTTCTCCCCTGGACTTGCTCTCTGACAAATTTATTTTCCATTCTTTATAGGACTGCCCAGTGATGTTGATATTTGTTATGGTCTGTGTTGTATTTTTACAAACCTTTGAAGCTCAGACATTCACTCTACTGATCTTTATCAAAATATAAGAGGCAAAAACAAACAGGGGTTTGGATTTATTAAACAATCAGATCAATTTTGCTTTTTCATCTAGGGTGATTTGTATCCAGGCTTGGTAAACCACTGGCTTGAATTTTGCGAGTTTTGAATACCAAGACTTTTATTTTTCTGTATTTAATAATAACTGCTTTCTCTCAGCCTTAAACTCACAATTCAGTCTTTAGGTAACATAAATAAACATAAATGAATCACCCTGAAAATTCAAACTGTAGTCACCAAACTTAAGCATGTCTGGATGGTCAAAACTCAGGATTCAAAACCCTGGATGTGTCTGTAGAGTTCAGAGAACACCACGACACAGATTTGAATGTCATAACTAGCTTACAGAGAACCCTCTTCCAACTCTTGGAACAAACCCATAGATCTGGCTTCCCCTAGTAAATATTTTCAGAGAAACACATGAGTGAAAAATATAACCTGAACTCACCTCTATTTGTCCTATGGTTGTTAGTTTTATGGGAAGAACACACTAAAAATGTGACCTTCCTAATGATCACACGAGTATACAAGGAAAGTGAATGTTCCTCTTCCTGCTACTCCCATTTGATTTTTGTTTTTGCAGTTTGACTGCCACCCTTGCAAGTGTTGGAGCTGCCAGCATTCCCAGCGCAGGACTTGTCACTATGCTGCTGATCCTGACTGCAGTGGGGCTCCCTACCCAAGACATCAGCTTGCTTGTTGCTGTTGACTGGCTTTTGTAAGTTGTGCTGACTCTGCTCCTCGGTGCAGAAAAAGTAGTGAAGTAATGTTTGTCCACAGTGCTTTCCAGCCACTGGTCTTAAAGAACTGTAAGTCTCTCCTCTACAGATAAATCAAAGGAGGAAATGGGCTGTTCCCCCCATAGTGAAGTAGGAGACACTGAAAGCAGCTTAAAAACTGTGACAGAGCTACTGAAGTCAGTTTCTATAAGCAAAAGGTCTCCTCAGCACACTTGTGAGCTCATGCTTTTATAGTATCTTCTTCCTAATGATGCCTTTCCATCACTCAAGGGCAGTTTTCTGATCTTTGCTTTCAGGTTTCTGTTTATTATAGTTCTGGTCTAAAATGAAGGATGAACACTGAAAATGCAAGTTCCATCAGGATGTTGCCAGTGAGTTATAGAGTGATTTGGGCATTTGTAGTATCTAATGTTTTATACTTTTAGTGGGAGAAAAGTCAGTTTCTGCTCATACGTAAGAAAGTAAAATAACTTTAAAAAATACCCTGTTCTAGGGCAGGACAAAGACCAAAGACAAATAAGAATGAAAACTGAAATAAAGACAGTAATTCCCTAGTTTCATTTTACTGACAGCTCACTAAACTGGAAAGAATGGCTTTCATTTCTAAGGACTTGTGATCAAAGTCCTCCATTGTGATCAATGACCTCCAGGCCACTGCAGGTCCTACAGCAAGAAACAGCTAACCCACAGATTTTTTTCTGAGGTATTTGGTCTTCAATACTTGAATACAGAAGCTGTAAATACAGACAGAGGATGTGCCAAGCCACATCCTTTCTTTTGCTGTCATTTGACAGCTTGGATATCTTTCTGTCATCTGTGCACAGCTGAAAGAGACTCAGTAGCCCTTAAGTTGTACTGGCCTCTAGAGAGACTTTCACATTGTCCTGTACTGCTGCAGTGCAGTATATCCTGATATATTCTGGTCAACAGCCAGCTCTCTCTCCCCTAGTATTCTTTTAAGTAGTAAAGATATTTGTTTTTGTTGTTCCAGCTGTGGTGCCCGGAAAGGGAGATGTAAATATAACTGTACTATTTGTGTGTTTCTCCTACACTAGCAGCCTCAGCTGCCTGCTTCTGGTACCTTTCAGTCCCAGATACACAACTAAAATTATGCAAGAAGAAACAGCAGAGTTGAGAATGTGCATGTGCAGATAAAATAGAAGTTTAATTTTCTGTCATTCTCTTTTGGCTTATTGAGAAGAATTCAAGAACTTAGTCAAGCCTCCAACATGTATTTTGGGTCTACTGGCGTGCTTTATCTGTCACTAAGAATTTTAAAGGATAACATGCAGCTCTGATTTCTGCTTCAGGGAAAAATGAAAGAGGAATTTACAGCTTGAGGAGGCAAAGGGAAAACTTGACTTATATAATTCATATATAACTGAATTTCATTATATGGTGCAGAATGGTTAAATGAGAGGGTACAGCAAGCAAAGTACAGCTGGCATAGGGAATGATGTGATATTCAGTGGGTTTATTATATTTACAACGTCATAGTTGAAAACAGGAAAGTGATATAGGAATCTGCAGCTGGAAGAAGGAGAAAAAAAAATATAAAAATATATTTTAAATATCTGTTTTTCTTGGCTCTCCAAGTAAGGCCAATAGGCAGGTTTCTGCAGCTGGTAGGAGGATGTGCAAAAGGAGCCTGTGGTTTGCTTGGTTTTTTTAGGGAAATTTATTTTTAAAATATCCCTGTGGACTGAGAAGCTCTGCCCACACCAGCAAGCCTCAGAGCTGTAAGTTTATCAGCAGTTCTGATCCACTAGTGGGTGTTGCATTTCATTCTCAGCTTCAGCAGCATTGTTCCCACTGGCTAATCCAACCTTGCTTAGGAAATAAAATCTTCTGTACTGTGGAGCTGTAGCAGTGATGAATGTACGTAGAGGAAGGATAGCAATTCTGAAAGAAGTATTTAAAGGTGTCTTTCCAAAATAAATGGAGGGCAAGAGAACTTTGAGCCCAAATGGTTGGGTCTGGATCCTCCTGGCAGCAGTGCAACTGCAGCATGATTCAGAACTGAAAAAGGAAAAGAGATGAGAGAAGAAGTGAAAAGCTCTGTGTCGTACCACTGGTGCTGCAAAGTCAAGCCATTGTTTGTTGGTGAAAGTGTTGTACTTATTCCTCTGTGTTCAACAACTAATAGCTTCATTTTCCGTCTTCCAGTGGCTGTGTTATGGTAGCCACAATGATCTAATGAGCTATGAAAAATGATGCTGCTGACATTACTATGTTAAGAAAAGGCACACAAGCCAACTTTTGAGCCAGCTTTTGCACACACAAACTAGACCTAAAGAATTTCTGAAATGAAATGTCATAAAAATGTATTTTCTTTACTTGCAAACATTGCCTTCTTCCATTTCTTCATATAATTAATGTTATAGCAAAATTTCTAACAGAATGTAGAAGAGAAAGTTAATAAAATATTTAAGACCCAATTCCAGTCACTTTTCTGGAACCCATGGGTAAATGCAACCAGCCATGTAGAAATACTTGGAACAGCCCTTCAATAACATTTCAATTTGAGATAAAAAAAGGTTTTAAAAAAATGTCCTACTCCGTGAGTGTTTCAACATTTTTGTTGAAAGCAAATATCAGAACATCAATTGATTTTACAGTACTACCACTGTCTGAAACTGTGGTCTTACCAATACCAGTTTTGCATTATTTGGTCATTGTGTAACACGAAGATTCCTTTATGTCAAATCCTTAAACGTAGCACTCTCTCCTTCAAACTGGAGCTGAAAGGATTTTTTTCTCAAGCCTCTCCAGTACCTGTTGGGCTGTTCAATCCTTCTGCCTCCCATGCATACATACCCAGTGTAAGCTCTTTCACCAGGCAAGTTTCCCAGGATTTCACAACTCTTACAGTTTCTCAGTTTAAAACCAAACACAACACAGCAGTGACATTTAATAGGACAGTAATTATATGCCAACAGATGGAGTAAAATGAGCTTATTTTTGCTTGAGCCACAAACTGGGTACTCTCCAGATGTGAGCTGACAAGCTTAGCAAATATCAGTGGTACGAGATTAGTGGTATTTTGCAGCAAAGAGAGAGGAATTAGGGAAAATGAGCTTGGACAGCTGATCTGGTACTTAAACCTTCATTCAGTAACTCAGAAATGGATTGCTTCTGTTCTGACTCTGTGCCTTGGCTTAGATCTAGATTCAGAATATTCAGACCCAGTTGAAATCTGGATGTTATGAACAGGCTCTAGACTGCAACTTTCCTATATTTATGTTGTTTACATTGTCCCACTTGCCTGGAATTAATTGGTTGGTTGATTCAAACAAAAGAGTAAGTACAATTGTCTTTGCTCTTCATAGGGGATTTTTTGCCCCAAAAGAGGTCAGTGGCACTTTGCTGTTGATTCCTGACAGCTGAGACTTTGCCCTTTCTGTTGTGAGGAACTTCGTGGTTTCCTTTGGTTAGTACAGTGTACCAGGTTGTGCATCAGTGTGCAGTTTGTACTGCTGAATCTCTCAGCTAATGGTACGTGTGCATGAGCTGGAGCATCTCCTCAAATGACCCTTGCAGAATTTGAATTCTGCCTCAATTATATTTATGTATTCTCTCTACCTTGTTTTTTTGGCATCCTATACTATCCCTCTGTCATCTGGCATCAGTGAATCCTTTCAAAATTTACTACCACTCATGCAAAAAAATTAAGTAGGTGTTCTTTTTGTAGAGTTGTATTGCCAGGTTCAGTGTATTTAATGGTCTTAATTAAAAATCACACCAGAAAGTCTTATTTTCCTATTCTACCACTCTGACCAGGTTTAAAATAGTCTTTGCAGGCACTGGATGAGAACTGTACAAAGCATTTAATTTGTGTGAAGCAGAACTGGAAGGATATTTTCCTCCTATAGGTTGCTGGTTTGTTTCTTGGGGGAATTACTGTAGAGGTTTTTTCCCTTCTGGGTATTCCTTTGAAGCCAAAAAGAGAAAATTAACTGCTTCAGCAAAGATATTACACCACAAAATCTTTAAATATGTAAGCCTGATAATGTTGAGAGGGAGAGGAGAAATTTGAATGGGACTATAATTCCACAGCTGAGAATGGCAGATTTACCAATGCGTAGAGCAAAGATGTTAAAAAGGGCTCAAAAATGTATATGGTCATGAATAAGCATGAATAATGAATGTTTATCAGTTGATTTTATACATTTAGATGTTTTCTTCTTGGTGTTCTACAGGAAAAGGAGATGTCACGCAAATCTAGTACTAGAAATACTAGAAAAGTTGTTTTGAAATTAATCACTGTCTTGGGAAATGAGGTCTTACATGCTAGCTTTTATAACTTGGCAGATGTCCACACTATTCAACCTGGCCATTTTGTGTAAATGAATCTTCATGAATATACTTCTGAGAATTAATCAGTGTAATCACTTCTCTGACCTATTTGGCAGAGCTAGACTCAGTTGCTTTAAGTTGGTTTAATTTGCAACCCTTGGTCAGAAGGTTTGTAGGAGTTTTATGTTTAGTGCAGATATGAAGAGGCAAATGAGACTGTAAATGATTTCAACATGTGTGCTGCAGCAGGAAAGATAGCAGGACCCAGCTCCCGTTTTTGCAGAATTTTGGTCAGGTTTGGTGCAGAATTCTGAATTCAGGGAAAATCCACAACTGTGACTTCACTGTTGACAGATAGAGCCACACTAAAGACAAGACAGGAGAAAGGTGGCATGTTTGTTTAATGGCATGCTGTCCAGAAAATGCCAACAAACATATTTCTTTGTAATGAAGCATGTTAGCCTCCCTTGGCACCCTCCTACCATGAGGGGCACTCGTTAGTGAAATGCTGTCACAGGCTCGTAATTTTGTAGGCCATGACCTATATTTGGGTTGCTCATATGCCAAGCTCTGGCACACGTAGGGTGAGTGGGCATGCTGCCACACCAACAGATGGCCATCTGTAAAGATGGTGCCAGAAGAGGAGCTTCAATGGCCGGAGCATTATGGAGATATTTCAGGCATTTTTGTTCCCCATAGTTTGCTCACTAAGATTAAAGGGAGAGGCCTTTTGTTAATTCATACTAGAAATGAGAACAGCTCATTAGATCCAAAATCCTTTTCTCTGGCTGCATTAAGTTCAGTGCTCTGATACATTCAGATTAAACAAAAGGCAGTGGTGTGAGCTGGGCGCCCTGATATTGAAACCTCCAGCTCCAGAAGCAGGCACTGGGGGATGTCAGTCAAGCACAGCTCTGCAGTTTGGCTGTGATCTAGTATCCATTCTTTGCCAAACTCCATGAGAATAAGCAGCTGGGACATGGCAGTTTGAACATCCTCCCTGTCTGAACAAGTCCCTTGGGAAAGCCAACTTCTCCCATTTCCCTTGAATGCTCCCATCTCTCTGTTCAAAAGATACCTTAAGCTTCCTGAAACAAATGCAGTAACTGTACCGGAAACAGGGCTGCCATGCCCTACTTTTTCTTCCTCTCATGCCATTCAGCCTCTGCCTTTTCTTTCTTTTGTAGGGACCGGATGAGAACGTCAGTCAATGTAGTGGGGGATTCTTTTGGTGCTGGCATTGTCTACCACCTTTCCAAGGCAGAACTTGACACCATTGATTCCCATCATAAAGGGCATGAAGACATTGAAATGACCAAGACTCAGTCAATCTATGACGATATGAAAAATCATAGGGAAAACAACTCAAACCAATGTGTTTTTGCAGCTCACAACTCAGTCATGGTAGATGAGTGCAAGGTACCTTTCACATTTATGGATATTGAGACATGTATATAGCACTGCATGCTTTATTTTATCTTATTTTTTAACTTGCATGTATTTTTCAAATCATTCTGCAAATAACAATGTGACAACAAGGTCCATGAACCCCAGACATTTTGAATGTGTTTGAGCAGTTCAAAAGATGGTTTTTTGCACTCTTCTTAAAACTTGTCATTTGATGGGAAAAAAACATGTACTTTGTTTACATATCAAAAGGCAAGATGCAGCGTATTATGGAATATGCCAAGACACAGAGAATATGGCATCACCTTCTGTGGACATTTACTTAATTTTTTGTGGCAACAGAGAACTTAATTGCCAACCCAAATGGAGGATGGCTGCAGTTCAGACGCAGGTGTTGTCACTTGCTGACTGCCTTCATGATATGCTGTTCAGAGGTCGACGCGTTGAACGCGCTTTAGCCTGAGAATGCTCCTGCACTCACACTGCATGCTTCTGCTTGGCTTCTGTCAGCGTTCCCTCCCGAGGCACTAAGGCACAATCACTGTATTCCCTCTGTAACCCTTGCTGTGACTAACATGCAATGTTAATATGAATAATCACTTCTTGATCAGAGTGAAGTGAGCTTGAGCAACCCCACCAGCTGAACCAGAAGACAGTTCGGGAGGTTTGTGGTTAAAAGTTCACTAAGAACCCACCACTGGGATGGGGCAGTTTAAAATCCAGAGAGAGGTTTTGAAAAGGAGGAGAAAAGAGAGTGAAACAAGGTGGAACTTCTAATTTCATAGTCCTTTTTTTGTATTTATTAATGCTCCAGTCTGATGCTGTACACTGTCTTTGAGACAGTGGGGTTTGCCAATCAGCTTACCTTAGCCATTTATCCAGACAGATTCTCTTGTATCCTCCCGCTGCCACAACTGAGCCAGCATCTAGCTGTGAATGACTGCACTAAGTCCATTAGCAGATCACCATTTATATTGGAAATATAAGTCATATATTATCATTTTCACTTGTCTCTAGCCTGGCTGGAAATATTCTTTAGAATTATTTTTTTTCCTAATGCTCACTTCTTGAGAATGCAGGCCAAACTTGAATTTTCAGGGGAAAAAGTAATACTGAATTCAGGAAAAAAAAAAACCAACCAAACAGTTTTCATCTTATCTTCAATTTTTCCCTGAATCCTGCAAGGTTTCAATAAAGTGATTTTTCTTTTAAATCATGCATTTTTTCTGACATGGCTCTCCCCTTTCTCTTCAGACCCGCTCTTTTTCCATGAGAAAAAGTTAAAAACTAAGATCTGAAATGGAAAGAGAATACATGTTTACACAAAATTGAAAATTGTCATTAATTTATACTTCTCAAAAAAGGGAAGGACACAAGACATTAAAATTTAAGAAAAAAAGAAACTGTCTGTAAAGAAAGATAGAAAGTATATGAACACGCTTTTTGGATAACTTCTTTTGGAATTTTTTGAACACTGTTTTTAAGTTAAATAAACAATGCTGATTTCAGTGGGTTTAAGATTCTGTTTGTGGAGCTGAATATTGATAATTTTATCTGCTCCCAGTCTCTGAGATTTGCACAGAGATCCAAGTCAAGTTAGAAAGTAGTAGCCTGTTGGTCCAATCAATACTTGCTGCACTTTCTTTTCTCCTTCAGTTTCTCATATCATTTCCCTCAGCTGAGGCAATAGCTTGCCTCAAAAACATGGGTTAATGGTCCCATATGTCATCCTAAGCATATCCTTTAATTCAAGTTTGGGACCAGTGATTTATGAGCTACGAATGTTTGTCCTTTTTAATTGCTTTAGGTTTGGTCTGCTCACAGTCTCAGTTTGCACTTTGAAACCTATGAAAAGAGCCAGGCTTTACTGGATTGAGCACAAGAGTGACTTTGAGCAGGCCACTTCTCTTGTCTGTCTGCAAGCTGCCAAAAAGATGTGTTGTTGGGAGCTAACTGATGAGCTATGAGTATATGCTGACACTTGCAAAGCATTTGGATCATGTTGAACTGGTCTGCAACTCCCAAGTGTCAGACTTGCAAAGGCAACAGAGTGTAGGATCTGGGGCTTCGAAACAGCTGCTAAATTTAAAAAGACATCTCTTCATCCTGTCCAATGCACTGGTGGGTTGAAAAGCTTACTGCAACTCTGGTCAGGATATGGAAAAGCTGATCTACTAGCATGCCCTTTCTATTTACTTTCTGTAATATATTCCATGTGTAACACTAGTAGTTCATAATTTTGCATGGTCAATGTACATAATTAATTAGTAGTTTACCTTTATATGGGGTTAGAGTGGTTGTTATTGCATGATATTTTTGTATTTTTTTATTATCATATTTCACATGACTCTGTGTGATTTTCATTTCTGAATAAGCTGTTCATTCCTGTATTTGCATGTTTCCCCCTTCCAATTATCTAAGAAAAAGCTTGACTTTGTTTCAAAAATCAGTGCATTTTGTCATGTTTCCATGTCCCAATGCTTCCATGCATCCTGTTTATGCAGCATGGGGAATTTCAGCTCTGTCTTTAAGTTTTCATTTGAAGCTGAAGATGTTAACTTACAAGGTAAGTTAGGAAAAAGTAAGCCATCCATTTAGAATGAAATGAAAGATTCTCTCACATTATCAAGATCTACAACACTTTTGTAAAATTAAACTGACATTTTACCATTTTTGATTTTTGATTTTTTTAAAGTCATTTGGCTGGAAATGTCTTTCTTGAAACTCAGGTTCATTTATACTGATCTCTGCGCTGGAATGCACTGTCCACTGTTCACTGTGAGTTGGTAGATTTCTACAGGTCTTCTACCATACTTAAAACCTAAAAATTCCAGCATGTATCTTTGCAGGAAAGAGTGAGGTTTTGCTGTACATCACGTGCGACCAGTTTAGCATTACTGTGAATTTTTAATTGGACTATAGTCAAAATCTTTCACTACATTGTTATAGTGGTATGATGAACAATACTTTCACAACATGTCTTTTCTCCCATTTCTTTAAAGGCAGTGTAATTGTAGGTGAGTTTGTGTAGATACACATCTATGACTATTCTGGCCTTCCATATTTTTCATGTTGTTGCATCAGTTACATGGCTTTGCTAAGGAATTCCACTGAAAAAATATTATTTTCTACATTAAAAAAAAAAAATCTGGTTTTGAAATAATTCAGAGAAATCTACAAGAGATAGAAAGGAGTAGAATCTGACATATTTATCAAAAAAAAAAAACCTGCAGTGAAGGTTAAGAAAATGTGGAACATTTTTCTACTACTGATGTTTTCTAGTCATTATAATAAATAAATGAACAGGAGTCTCACTATTTGGGAGTGTTGTGAATTCTGAATAAATACATTTTACTTATATAATAAGTGACAGTGTATGTAATTCCTGTAAATATCATAATCTTTCTTATAAAACTCACTACTTTTCTTGTCAAAGTGCCTTGGCCTTTAAGTCGTTTGTTGATGATAATTACTTGCAGGTAACACTGGCAACCAATGGCAAATCTGCAGACTTCAATGTTGTTGAAGAAGAGCCTTGGAAACGTGAAAAATAAGTGAAGAGGTTCCTAGCTGCATCCTTAATAAGTCCTGAAGCTATCTTCTGGCAGAAGATACCATGATTAAAGAAGATTTCTCCTTTTTTTTTTTTTCCCTATTTAACATCTACCGTTTCTGCTTAATTTTGTAACTGAAACTTAGCAAAGATCTCATCAAGTCATTGTAGTGTCTTTGCCAAGCAATGATCCATAGCCATCTGTCTCCCCTGTGTTCCTGTTTGGATGATGCACCTGGAGAATGCTCCATGCAGTGCAATGTGCTCTCACCCACTTCCCCTTTCATTCAAGACACAGAGAATGTAAATGCTGCAAAATGGGAAGATCAAAGTGCCAGTACAGTTCACTACAGGGACTCAGGGTCACAGATACAAGAGAAACATAACACCACGTAAGCCTTCAAGTGTTTTGGTGACTCTTGTGGCACACCTGATCTGTTTATCACTGTATGGCTAAAATACCTTTTGAAAACATCCGTAAAGATTTCTATTTGTTTTGATAATAACAAGCACTGTACTTTTGTGCCTAGTTGTACTTTAAACTGACCTTAGATCCAGGGGCAAGATTAATGCATAGAAGTGAATAAATTATCCCAGATATTTTGTTAGATCAGTACAACTAATACTTAGCATCAAGGGAAGGCCTTAGATTTGTATGTGCATGGGGTGTGTTTTTATCAGATGTCCCAGGGCAGGTGCAGCCTTTGTTTTATGCTGGGGCTGTGCTGCTTTGTGACCAAAATGCACCATACAATACAAGGCAGTATAGATACAGGGGTGGTAGTTCCTTCACTGAATCTATGTCTGATGTGCAAAATACAGAAAACCATGGACTTAGTTGCGCCATTTTTAATCAAAGTAGACAGTACCTTACTTTTCACCCTGCTCCACTGATGTCAGAGGGATTGCTCAAGTGGATGGGATACTCAAGTAAGGTACTACTAAGATTGATTATGGATGTCCTGATTGGGTACTTGATAATGAACTGCAAACAAATTCTGAATCCATTACTCTTACAGAATTTTTGAATGTGATCATCAGTAGCATTTGCTATGAAGTGAAAGCCATCTTTCAAGTATGTCATGTTTCAGAGAGTGGCTAAATCATGAATTCATTGCTAAACCAAATTCCATATAAGATTAAGAGAATTTGTCCAGGGTTAGGACTGATTGAAAATGAAACCAGAATTTCAGGATTTAGGCCAGTACGTTGAATTTACATCTCTGTCTCTTTTGCAGAGTAATAACTCCCAAATGTCAGAGAAAAGTTTCTTCGAGCACATGGCATCTGAATTAATGAGATGGTGTTTTGTGAACATGCTATATCTGACTAAACCTGTCAGGAGAAATTGCAGTGAGAATAATCACCTAAAATTTTTTAAAGGTGCTTGTCAATACTTCGCAATTTTAAGATACTGGTGAATACCATTATACCATTATCATGTTGCATAGCAAAGCTGAGCCACATGGCCTTGGAAGGTTCTACTCAGAGAACGAGCTTTGTGCAATTTTGGGGGGAATTCTCAGAAATTTTCAGAATGAATCAGAATATGAGCATATGTTGAACTTAAAAATGGCAAGAAACAGAGTTCAAACATTTATGGAAATAGGCCATTCAGTGTCTGTGCTCAGACCTGTCATGGCTTTAAACAGGAATAATGTGTTTAACTGTAGGGTGTTATTTGGCTCTGTAGGAGCTGTTAAAGTAAAAATATAATCTGCTTTTGTTCATCTGCATTCATATAAATATCTCTGAAACTGCACACGGACCTGAGCCAGCCAAGGCTACTTGCATGATCAGTGATGTGCAAGATCAAGTCCATTGTCAGTGTATCCCTCATTTAAGCATTTATCATGGAATATTTTTCTTACCACTGTATTTTTGCCATCACTTGAATGCCATGGCCAAGCGAACCCTAAGCAAAATGGCTGATATAATTTAACAAATATTGAACCACTGTGAATTCTGTAGGCCTCTAACATGTATTAGAGGGGGAGGCCCTTGGAAAAGGCCTCCTGAAGTATCTTCAGGATTTTATTTTGCTTTTTTTGTGAAGGATAGAATCGTAGGTTATTCAGAGAAGTGGCAGGCAGGTTGTATTCTCTTTTCTTCAGTCATTGCTATTAGCATATCCAGAGTTAACCTCTATCTAGCTATTGCTTCCCAAGTAGCATTCACTGGGTTATGTGCCAGAAATGTGCCTGGGATGGTGTGTAGGACCTGTAAAATGTTCCCTACTCTGAGGGTGCTGGCTCTCATCAAGTGAAATTCACTGTCACTCAAGTGGTAGTTATATCCAAGAATAACACACAGCATTTACCCCGATTTATATCCAGCATTCTTGAGCTGTTTCGTGGCACGGCATACCCGTTAATAGATGATTTTTCATCCTCTTCACCGTAGCAGTTTCTTGGGAGCAGGCACACTGATTGCTTGCATTGAAAGTAGCTTTAGAAAACTGGTCCATATACTTTTGGCTGTCATTTGAAACTGTTTAGCAGTTGGAAACAAACAGGAATGTCAGCAACATGTGACTAGGCAGCTCCACAAAACTGCATATTGAGAAACACTTAGAATATGCTTACAGTTATCCACTTGGGATGTAATGTCCTTTGAAGAGTGCTTCTTTGGATGGAGACTAGGGAAGGAAGGAATGCAGTGCTAGAGAAACCCCACCCACATATGGGAGAATAAATTTGGATCTTTTGATAGGATTAGAATAGCAGACTGTGATTTTAAAGTGGTAATTCTGTAGATACAGTAACTCAGGGATTTTTCAAAATATAATTATGGTGGTATTTCTCTATTTAAATGTGGATGTGGGAGAAGGAGAAATGTTGGGTTTCGTGTATTCCTCTGCTTGTAGCCTGACTGAATATTTAATATAGTGTTGCTCCAGAGCAGCACTGTATTAAATCATCAAAAAGCTTTCCATTTCTGTGGGAAAATGTAACTCACTCTTGGCTTTCATTTCTCGATTTGCTCATTCCACATGAGGCCGGGTTGCTACTTAACTAAATAAACAGAAAATAACCCAGGGACCGTCCACTTCAGCTAATCCAAGGTTCACGTTTCAGCAGGCAGTGCTGGTTACTGGCCATCCTCCTTTTACTTTCACTAGGAGTGTCAATGCATTAATCTGCATCTGGCAAATTTTTTGTATCTGCTCACAGTGCTGGGGTGGTAAAGTTAAAGAAAAAGCTCAGTGAAAAGTCATTTGGTTTCTGTGTAGTTCATATTAACATCGTTTTCTGCATCATCTCATTTGCTGCTCTGTCAGTTCCCCCAACCTTTGTCTGTGCAACTGTGATACCCTTTGGTCTTTGGGTTGCTGGCAGCACACTGGCACATGGAAAAGTCTAGACCAGGCAAAGACTCAGTTCATTGATACTAAATGACATACATGCTTATACATTTGCTTTATGCATTTGCTGCTGAAGCTGGGTCAGCATTCTCGTAGTATCTGTTCACTGAAAGTAAAGGACAGTGTATGTTAGAACTGCAGGAGAGATGGAGCACTTTGCCACTTAAATTGTTTCTTCATTGCTTCCCTTGAAAGACAATGGCTGCACCAGCCTTTGAAGAAATGTGTATGGGTCTTACGCACAAAGATCCTTCAAATAGGTAGGGCAGAAGCCACTTGGTTCCTATTACAAGATTTGCTCTTCCCATTTGAATTGGTGAGAAACTCAGCATGTCTTTGAAAATCTGTTTGCAATAGTAAAAACTGTGCCTGCAATGCTCTGACTACGTGAAAGCCCCACTGAAATCTGTGAGAGTCACAATCTTCCAGGAAAAGTCAAGTCCCTTCCTGTCTCTGTTAAGTTATAAGACATTTCACAATCCCATCCTAGGGAATAGTCTTTGCTATTTATAGTGAAGTTGATGCTCACATCCAAAAGATTTCTGCCAAGATACTTCTTTTACATCTAATTGTTTCAGTGCTGCAAGTCCAGCACAGAACTTAAAACTCAGCACAAAAATAAGGATCACTCTCATTACAGATTTTTCTCCTGTTTTCTCTGAGATACATCTGAGCTCCATTTCCTTCTCAAAGCACATGGAATTCCAGACTTTATGCCACTTTTAAAAGTAGGAGTAATATAGATTCCTAATGTTTTCCATCACTCCCAGGGTCATTAGTTTTTCAGTGGTAGACACGCAGATGAGTAGACTGTTCATCTGAGAAACTGAAGCATCGGCATGTGAACAAATTAACTCTGGTGACTGCCTGGATTTTCTTTGCTTCCTTGCCTTCACTTGTGTTATTTCAGCCTTGTTGTAGCAACACAGCAGTCGCACAAATCCCCATAACTGTAGGTAACATTAAACCTCCCCTCTAACGTTCGCTTCTCTTTTTATCTTTAAAAAGGCTCTGAGCTTTAGTACTGGGCTCAGAAGAATCCTTTTGTGGAGATGTGAAGGAATAACTGTTTATCATCTCTTTAATTTCCATTCAGCTCTTTTTATTGCTGCATTTGAATTAATTTACTGAAGGATAAATAAGGGCACTTTATAAAAACGTACTGTAATATTATTCTGTTATGAGCCTGAAGACTGTCATGATTTTATTACTGTGACTTTTAAGGCCACAATTAAGATATTTTTCTTATTAGCCATTCTGATAGGTATATAGTCCATTGGGACAGTTCACCTCAGCTATAATTCACCATATAAGACTACGTAGAAGCTCCTTTTCCCAACAGAAAGCATCCTTGAAAAGATGAGTTATTTTCTTCTTCCAGTAATATTGGTGACTTTGAAGGGAAAATATTTACCCAGTTTCCTTTGTCTAAAGAATGATAAAGAGAGTGTAGTTTGAAGCACTAAAAAGAACAAAGGATTTAAAATAGTGAAGTGTCAAAGAAGGCAGTCAAGCTGTTAATGAATTGTTCAGCTTTGCCATGGTGTTTTTGGAAATGTTGTGTTCTTGCTCGTGATTTTCCTGAAACAGTGTATTTAGTGCATATTCCTTCCAAAGTCATCAATCTTTCTTCCCTCATGGGCACCAAGGCCGTATCTCCCCCCAGACAATGCACAGACTTGAGGCAGGACTCCTGGTAAAGCCCCCAGGAGCAGTGCCTGGCTACAGACTCTACAGTGGGTGCCTCCCTAATTTTTCCTTCCTGGTCATACTTTATGTTCAATGGAAACCTGCTGCTATGAATGAGTCAAACCACTGCTGATGCCCGGGTGCTGGTAATTCTTTTACTTCTCTTTTGAGTGGCCTCCCTGGCACAAGGCTCCAAGGAACCGTCCCTCACAGGTACCCACCATCCCAGAGACATCCTCCCCTCTTTAGGGGAAACCCAGTGACTCTCCATTAATGGGTTGATACAAATCTAACAGATAAGGTGGTTGTGCAGTTGGAACAATGAGTCTTACAAAAAAGCCAGGCTCCAAACATTGGGAAAGCCTAGAACACATGGCTGAGCCACTGAGTAGGTCTCTAGTAGTCCAGGATGGAAATAACCAACAGGCTAATGCAAGATTTGGGGAGACAAGAAGACTTGTGAGGTTTCTCACTTCACCCAACCTTTGATCCCCTTTCATTTCTAACTCCATCCTGCTGCAGAGCCAGTGCTGATCAATGCTAGAGCATTCAATCCTTCTACTCTCCTACTCAACATTCAGGAGTCCTGCAACTGTTTTTAATGATGCTCTGTGGCACACACCATTGCACGAAGGGAAGCTGTCATAGGCAGCATCACACAACCTGGATTGTCCCGTACCTGTATATTGCTTTGTACATAAATAGTGTAGTCTGCTGGAATTTTTGTATCATTCTTTTCCATTCCTTTTTCTACAGTTTTTCCAAGACTGTATGCAAACTGTGCTTGCGTATTGATTTTGCAGTCAGAATTGTAGATTATAGCATTTCCATTTTGGTGTTTTGTATGGACTTGTGAGTTCTTGTGTACTACAGGTTGTCCTTGCTACTTAAAGACAATTGCATACACTTCCATCCAATGTATCCTGCTCCTTTCTTAAATATATCTTATTTCCTATGATCCGGTATGAAGTCTTGCTTGTAGAATGCATCAGAAAAAGCTGAACATGTATTTATAGTGTTAAATATTGTGTGGTCAACACTGATTTAGTTAAGAATAATACAGGTTTTAGGGGTTTGTACTTGTTCTCTGGAAACTACAGTGTAGACTGAATTAAATTACCTAGTATCTGTAATTTACAGATACACAAATATTTTCTTAGAATATTTTCTATGTGATCATATAAGGTGGGGAAATAATCCTTTAAAGGTGACCTATACCTTAGAACAAAACCAGTTTTCTTATGACATTTAGGATCAATGAAATATTTTTGTGTTACGTTTGGTGATGAATTATAGACAAAGCACAAAATGCAAGAAGCAAATAGGAATTTCAAGATGTCCTTAAATGCTGCAGTTCATCATGGAACAATACTATATAATCTGAGCAATCTTCTAGATTGACTGTCTTGGGCAATCGTCCCTCACTTTTATAATTTTTCCTGATGTTACCTTTGCCAAATCCTGCAGTTCTTCCTTAGGACCTGTTAATGTATAATTGACTGGCTCAGAATGCAGTTTACAGAAACTAGATCTGGGTAGGCATAAAATATGTAGTCAGGTACCCCATCCATCTTGCTACAACACAGTGTGTGTGTGAGTCCAGCCTGTGGAAAAAGTTCAGGATTTTGCCACCTAATTTTGCCTTCTTGAAAAAGGACCAACAGAACCACCATGGGACCAATGTGATTGGGTAGCATCCATACAAATACCTCCTGTTTTCTTATGTATTTTAAAGAGAATAACCACTATATTTTTGGACCCAAATGACAGTTACTTCTCATTTTGGTCATCTCTTCCCATTAGGCAAATACCTGTTGGCGTTAAGGCCGTGGCTATAATAATTTCAACTTAATTAATAAGGAACTGTTTTTAGAGGAATAAAAATAAATTAATATAAATATTCATAACAACTATATAACAAATAAAAAAATCTTCTATGGCCTACTAGCTCTTTGACTGTAATTCCAAACAAAAAAAACATTGAATAGGAAGGACTGCTGTCCCAGTGTGACTGATACTGGGTATCTCTTCAACTATTCAGAAATCCGTGGGGCCATGTTATTCTGCTGAGGTTTTGGAGCCTAAGTTTCTAGTAGATATATATGTAGGAAGTGTGTTGATATACCCTTGTATTTTAATCTGTATTGTATTTCAAATCAGATGTAACAGGTATTAACTTAATAGGAATCACAGGTAGAATAGTGCTGAGTTACTAATAGCTGTAAAACCTTATTGATACCAGTTTTGACATTTTGTTGAAGCATGATGTCCAGTGCCTCTCTGCACTTAGTGTAGATAATGTAGCTATCAACACGTAATTTCAGTGAAATGGTGTATACAGTATGTGTAGCTGTGCATTAAATTAATTTAATTGGTTTCTGTGTGTTGAGCCATAGTAGAAAATTAGACTGTGTTTTAAAATTTTGTTGTACTTTCTGTTTTTCATTTGTATCTGGGTTTCTTTCTTTTTGACCGTTCAACTGATTAGGTTCCACAGCTTAGTAACTACTTTATCTGTCTCTTATGGAGTACCCAAGTTTTAATAACATTCAGAATCCTGTATGCAGCCAGCTCATTGTAAATATGTTAATTTCAGTTTTCAACTATCTAACCAGTATGTTGTGTGTTAGAAGCTGCATGTGTGTAGTTCCCTGGCAGTGAGTGAAAGTGATCCCAGCGTAGATTTGCTGCCTGGTGAGTACACTTGTTATGACATAAAGAATTAATGTTCACCTGGAGTGATAAGTTTCTGTTTTATTTTCTTCTTGTTTGCTTGAAATGTTTGGACTCTTTATCACCAGAAGCTTAGTAAGTCACCGTTTAAATTGGCACAATGAATGAGGGGAAATCCATCTAACTGCATTCCTGTTGGATGCCCTGGCTGCTCTTGGCTCTGTGCATCATCCAGCCCTTAGTCACACATCACGGCATCACAAGATCCCTCTGAGTCACTTCCAGTTACTCCTTGACCACAGATGCCAGGAAAGCAGTGCAGCCCCATGGCTGTGACTGGGCAAGCCTGCAGGCAGCAAGGGGCTGCCAGTTCTCTCCAGAGTGCCTGAGAAGTCCAAGGAGGAACCTCTGCTTCATCCCCTTAGCAAGAACAGTCTCTGAGAAAGATGGGCAAAGGGGCACTGTTTCTTTCATTGTTAAAAAGGGATATGATCATTTATTGGAAAAGAAGTGCCAAACTAAATGTTTCTAAAGCTACTGTGGTTGTTGTACAGGCCTGTTATGTACAAAAGTATGTCTGATCATAAAAAAACACATGAACTACGTAGTCAGTGGCAAAAATCTTCTGAAATCAGAGCTGCAGTTCAGATCTGTGAGAAAATAAAACCTTGCAGCAAGAAGAAGCTGATTCATTCCTAGATACTCTGGACCTGGATCTTATAAATATAATCATCTCCTCTAGGCAGAAAGAAATAAAAATCAGGCCCCAACGCACAGATACTATCCTACTTGATGAGTCCCATTATGATGCTTCAGGATGAATTGCACACTGGAGTACTGTGTGCTGCCTGCTCATCATCCCTTACCCCTTCTTTAAGGTGACCAGGCATGAGCTGGAATGTTTTGCAATGTTCTATTGTAAAAAGGATAAAAAGGAAGAGGGATAAGGTTGGTCTTTACACTCAGAAAGTTGCGCAGATTTTGAAATGACATACTGTACAGTATCTATAGCACAGTTTGTTTAGAAATTAATAAATGCAGATGATAAAATTTCTCCCGACTCTGGGCTCTGTTCTTGTATATTGTAGTTGGAATGCCTTGTAGACTGATTCTATTTTTGTAGTTCAGATCCTTTCCTCTTTACAAGGGTTGTTAGTCATTTGCTTTTAATGCTTTCTTACAGAGTGAACTGATTTCTGTAACTTTAATGTATAAAACAAACTAGACATTCTTTCTATGATGGAAATAGTCATGAATATAATATTTCACTAAGTGTTGTACCTCTTATGTACATATCATCAATAAATGTTGATTCATAATTTTCATGGCTTACATCTGTGAGTTTTAATTTCAGCCTGGGCTCAACATGGGAATGTTTTGTGTAGGAGTTTAGATAAAGCAGTCTGATGTGAGAGGCTGCCTGTTCTGAAAACTACATGCAGGGTGGAAGATGGACCTGATTTTGCCAAAGAGTCAGAAATCTCATCCCTCACTTTATCCTCCAAATATTCCAGGATGCGGGCTGCAAATGAGCTCATTTCCCACAAAGGCCAGGATTCACTAACTCCAGTTCTTGGCAATGAAGCCTAGAGAAGTGAAAAGAGATGTTAGAAGAGTAGGAGGATACAGATCAATGGTTGCAGTTGCTTTAGAAACCTACTTCCCTCCCCTGGCTGCTGAAAAATAAATCTTTTATTCATAGCCTTTCTAAAAAAAATAATAAACAAAGCCTGTAGCGGAACTTCTGGAGTTCTTTGTAAAAAAATCAACAGTATTTAACACATAAATTAAGAGATCTCATGGAGTGAGCCATGGCCCAGGGGAGTGGCAGCTGCCAAGTATGGAGAGAAAGCTCCAACGTTTCTGCATGCTCGGAATAGCAGGCGCTACGGAAATAGCAGAGCTACCGGTGTGTGATAAAGGCACAACCGAAACCTCGGCTGCAAGGACTCACAGTGTGCACAACCCTGGCCTTATTTCTTCTTAATCATCCACTTGAGAGGTTTCCAAAGAAATCCAGGCATGGCAGGAAGTGGCTTTGGCAGTGCCTCAGCTGGCAGTCTGCCCTCTGAGTCAGTAACGAACGAAGCCCTGATGTGATGCTAGGAGGATCTTTGGGCAAAAAGTAAATCTGAGGCCCCAGCTATCTGCTGCCATTTTGATACCAGGGCAAAAAATGTCCTGATCTAGTCTCATCAACAAATGTCATTAATAAATGCATTCTGCTAATTGTAAAATTCCTGGCTGGAGATTATCCAGGATGCTGGTCACTCATATACTTTATGTGCACTATGTACATTCAAATTCCTTCCATAAAAGGTGTCTGTTCTTCTGTTACACAGCATGATAAAAGTTTAAAATTAAAGACTTGACACTGACCTATGTTTGTTGCTTTTTTCAAAGCAATGTTTCTGCAAAATTAGCTAAAATAACCAACCCATGCAGGAACCAGTACTGCAATTATATGAAGCTGACCATTCTGAAAATACACACCTCAAAGGCTGATTCTCTAAGCCCTTGCAAGCCCCTTGTACCCCTTTTCTCCATGTCCATAGCCTTAGAGAAAAAGATTATTTCAGGAGCGTGTTTGTGTCTGCAATGTGTCCCTCTCTACAGGAAAGAATCTGCTAAAAGAGGCTATAAAAGCCAGTGAGTCATGAATCGTGGACCCATATTTAGAGATCTTTCTGTATCTCCTCTCAGGCATGAAAGAAAAACTGAGATAATACTTCAGGGTTGTTAGATCTGAAATAATCTTCTCCTTTGTATTGGATAGTACATGTAAACAGGATAAGGTTATGAAAGAAACAGGTGGCCCCAACGTACGGTGCTTTAGGAGGAAAACAGCATTAAAAATTACACTCAGTTGGTCAGGAAGGAGTTATTTGCAGCAAGCACTTGCACTGCAAGAATGTACAAATACCCCAGCAGGGCTTGGTGCCATTTTGCTTCCAAAGCTGTGCAGAGCCCTGTGCAGGCATCCAAAGCTGAGGCAGCTTCCCAGGCTGGGCAGGTGTCTGCTGCTGTCTCACTTGTGCAGCAGGCAGTGCAGGCAGGAGGAAGGAAAACATTGCATGCAAGATAAGGTCTTGTGGTCGTGGTGGTTCTGGCAGGCAGGTTCTGTGGCCATAAACACGATGTGTCTGTGCAGACAGATAAATGGCAAAACTCACTGCTTCCCACCAAAACTACAGGGACAAGGTCTGGAGGAGCAAGGCCTCACATGCTTGGTGGGACTTCTGTCGTACAGGGATGAGTATTTAGAAAAGCAACACAGGGTCTGTTTTACACAGTGTTGTGCTCTTCATTCTCACTCGTGACTGAACTAAAAATGTTTGCTTTTCCTGTAGTCATTTGTAAGACTGATCTATCTCTAAACAAGGCTGTTTTCTTACTGGGGTGCCTGAAGATGCTCCATGGATCACTCTCCTGTGATCCCTGGACACCACTTGAGACATGCTGCTGTGCAGATGTGCAAGAGAGAAAAGGCAGCTGACTCCCAGTGCACTGAAGGGACAAGAAGAGGGACCAAGCTAGGAAATGCACTCAAAATTCATTCCATTGTTTCACCCAGGTTACTGGTGTTATCTAAATTGTCTGGATCATACCAGCTTTGTTTCTGAACCTGGCTTCTCCCATTTTTGACCGGCCTGCAAACAATAGGCAGGCTTTATACCTGTCCTCTTCATCAGTGTGGGGGGGAAATCAACCTTCTTGAACAAAGGATAAGTTTGTTAATTTTTAAGTCACTGGCCGAACAAACAAGCATCTCTACCTTGAGTTCATTTCAGACTTTCACTTGATTAATGAAAGAAAGATTAACTAGAAAATGAACCACAAAGAACTGCAGGGAACTACCCAAGGACTATAAAGCTAGTGCATCTGAAGGCCCACTGCTGTAAAACAAAACATGCTGAATTGAGTGGATGATTGTGAAACAGTTTTACAGGAAAACAAACCCCATGTACTCGTACACTAGGATACAGATAGACAGGTAATGCTTGAACAAAGCCAAAACACAGAATAATTTGTGGATCTGAAAAGTAAAAGGAGCCGAACATTTGCTCTGAGGTTTGTATCAGTGATGGCTGTAGTCCACAGCCTGTGCAGGAAGACTCTTCTCTCCCTTGGTGTGCTGTTGTCAGCTGAGATCACTGAGTCTTGTGGATGGGGCTCAGCTGTGATGGACTCACCTTAGATAAGCTGCAGAAAGCTCTCTCCCTGAGCTAGCTCTGGTAAGGTGCTGCTAGCAATCTGCAGCAGCAGCCCTGAACAGGATGCTTGCTTTTAAAATAAATAGGTTGATAGAAAGTGGTGAATATAAACTCAGGCTTTAACTCCCATCATGGGGCAGAACAGTTTATTATTATTTGTTACAAGAAAAATGGAACCATGGAGTCTCAATTCATGCAAAGGAAAATGTGGTCACTGAAAGTGATATAAGGGGCTTTTTTTAGATTAGCCCAGGGAAAAAAAACCTTCTGTCATGCCAGAAGCTAGATTATGTACACCAATGACTATAAGTAAATTTAGAATTAAAGCTAAAACTCAGCTGTACCAAAGCCATTCAGTACCAAATGGTACCAAATCATTTATACACTTCCACGTGGTACTGGCACTATGGGTGTTAAAACTGACTCCATTCTAAGTGCCCAAGGCAAGGCTTTCAGATGCCAGGTACAAAACTTAGAGCCTCCAGAGAAGTGGAAAATGCCTTATTGCATCCTCCTCTGCCCTGGGTTGCTCTGGGAGTTACAAGGACTTCAGGACAAACTCAGCAGACCTGAAAGTATCTGGATATACAGAGCCTCCACTGCCTATGAGCCATATGCTGATTTACCACTGCCAGCCTATGTACCCCTAATCTCAGCTGTGCCTCAGCTCCAGCACCGCAGAAAGCTGGTGTTGACCTAAATTCTAGGTTAAGTGGGTGTTTGAGTGAGACTTTTCCTTAATTTTCTAAAAAATGCTGGAGGTTTTGCTGATAAATGCACTTAAATTTATGACACCTTAGACTTGAACAATCCTATTTTGTTGTAAATTTGCACATACTTTTTTTTTTTTTTCAGTGGGAAATAAATTACTTGCAAGAATTTCATTTTAGTACAAAAGGAAAGCTGTACTAGGTATTAGGCTTGGAGAATCCCCCCTCCCAAAAATATAGTAATTTTGCACTAGCTGAAACTATGTCCATATCTGAGAAAAAAAAGTCATCTTCTTTTTTGACAGTCTTTGTGGACTTGTTTTGATCCAAAATGTCATCATTTTAAATTTTTTTTTAAAGGACAACTGAAGACATTCACATCAGTGTTCAATGCACAGCTTTTTGTGGCAGAGAATGTATAAAGATGGGTTTCATCCCAAAACTTGTTCATCCAAAACCTGTTTGCCTGTAGAGTAGGAAGTTTTAATAGAAGTCTGAGGCTCCTTGAAGGTGTCACTCAGACAAAACCTTTCTATTGTTTGCTGGAACCATCCAGACAAAATTGAAAGAAGGCTGAGTTTAAAGCATATGTAAAGCTTTCACTGGCTCTGCTTCACTTGCACTTTAACAATAATCAACTGTCTTGAGGTCAGAAGAGCTGCTTTGATGCTGGATTCACTTCTACAATTTTAACTTTCAAAAAACCCCATGCAGCAGCTCATTTGACCGATGTGATCTGTATCAGTCTTGCACTTTCAAAACAGGAAGATAAGCAAGAAGCGAAATCATCCCGTCCCACTGTAAGAGGAGTCAGGGTGGATTATTTTCCATAGATATCTCGGATGAAAATAATGCACAAGCACAGCAAATATTATACCTGAGAACTGTTTATTGATAAAGAGAGGATGTGGTTCCGACTGGAGTGGGATGGAAAAGAGAGTAGAGAGGGGGAAAGAGAGATGGAGAGAGTAACTGCTTTTATGTGCTAAGGCCCCTCCCACAGCCTGATTTCCTGGGCATTTTTTCCCGGGCATCCTTAACACCTGCATATGTTAGGGCTTTCAGCACACCTACAGCCCCTGGAGTAATTTTTCACCTCATGTATAACATATGTTGAAGCACAAATAAAAATCAAATTGATCGCTCTCAGAAATGTTTTCGAAATCTTACCTTTACTAACCTTACTCCAAATGGGTGAGAAAGAGAAGACAAAAAGTGCAGCCTCTGTGCTGTACAAAAGACACCTTTGCTCATGTTGGCTAAATTTGCCTCTCACTCCTCATTGCCACAGCTTCTTGCCCCCAGCATGGTGTTGGCGGATGCCACATGCAGCAGGGCACAGCAATAATGAGAAATAAGCTACCAGGGGAAAATTCAAAATCAGTTTGCAAATGAGGTGGTAGATGTAGAGGATGACTTGGAGGTGGGGGAGGTTCACAGGAAAAGGCTCTCTTTTTCCTTCTCAGAGTTGTGAAACATTCAAGTGCCAGAGTCCCGGGGCTGTTGAAGGTACTTTCCCATTAATAGTACAGAAATTTCACTCTCCCTTCACATCCTTTCCCAGAAATTGTGTTCTACCTCCATCCCTGATCCCCCAGAGCTCCACCCCCAGAACACCTTTGCACAATTCTTTCCACCCTTAAAGACCAGGAATTTTGTTACCCACTCCCACACAGCTGGAACTGCACCCCAAGGAACAGCCCTTTTCCTGCCACCTTTTGTCCTTTTCCCCTCCACAGGGAAGAACTAGTCAGAACCTGTGGTTACCAAAAGGGCTGGTGTTTGATTAATCAGAGCTCTTGCAGAGACTCAGAGGAGTCAGACCCTTGAATTGTTTAATAAAGACTAAGAAATAATTATTGTCTAATGGCCTAATATAGCTTAAAATAAACCCATTAACTGCTCACTTACAAAATGCCCTGGTGTCTGTGTATGCTGAGGCAGAACACACTTGTCAGAGGATTTATTTCGTTCATCTACAGAAAGAATAATTAGGACCAGCCCTAACCAGAATGGTATGTGCTAAAGAGACACTTGGTAATTGTCTCCTAAAAATGTTCCAGGCAACATGCTTCAAACTAATTAGTACAGAGGCTGTTGTTGTTGACATGGGACACACAAAAGCATCCCTATCTGCAAAAGTACAATTTTGGAACCGGCGTTATGGAAAGGGTTTAACATCCACAAACGTAGACAGGAGAGCTGCACATCCTTTCTCTGCTTTAATCAAACATTCCTTTTCAGATCTGCAAGAAAATACAGATGAAACAACCAGCCTGCATTGCTTCATGAAAATTCGACATTCCTATAAAACACACAGTCTCTCTCTTAAATATTCTTGCTGCTTCAGACAGTGTTTCCACTGGTCTGCATCACATTTATTTGAAACTTTTCAAGACAAAGGAATAACACAAGCTGATCGCATTTTTAGGAGAGATCCTCATTCCTCCTAGGCACCAAGGATAGCCCAAGATACAGTTTGTCTGTCAGCAGCCTGAAAGGAAGGGCTGGATCTTGCTGGGTGCTGCACTCTCCAAATGCTGGTGGTTCAGTGAACCAGGAATGGTCATCAAGATCTCACTGAGTTGGTCTTAAATTGAACCAAGTTGTTTGTAGCTGTTGTCTGCTTCTGGGGGAAAGCTGAGTTTGTCACTAACCCCCAGAGCATCTGTGGAGCCTGTGGGAGGCCGGCAGAGCAGACAAGGTCACACAGCATTCACCTCAGCCTGGCCTGGCATTTGCAAGCAGAAAAAATCATCACAGTACTCAACACAACAATCCTGCTGAATACTTCTCTCCCACCAATAGCTGGACTTACATTTTATCCTCAATGTGGGATCAGGTTTATTTTGGAAGCTTATTTTAAAGTCCTATGTGTTTTTAGCAATACTATTTCTAGTTACAATTTAGAGATGATATTTTCTTTCATTCTAATTAATCTGTTAAATAAATATGCAAATATATCAAGTGCTCTATATAAAAATACATACACACAACTAACAACCCCTCATAATAAAAGCAAGATTAATAAAAATATGTACTATATTACACATGTGAAATGGCCATCTAGTTTTGCAACTATAATGAAACAATGACACATAAGTCACAGGACATAATCTAAAAAGAATCAGCATATATAAAATAATGGCATTGCCTCTTGAGCATATCCCATTTAAAAATATATAAAGAACCCAACCAGTGTTGTCTGTGTTTTTATAGCTACTGAATATAAGATAAATTAGGAAGAAATTTGTGGGTTTCTTCATTCAACATCTGAATAAAGAGATAAATAACATGCCACAGATTTTTTGGTTTTTTAAAAGAGAAATTTAGCCTCCAAGACAATGAAATACGTCCTTTTCACTGAGACCTATATTCAGTTAGGATTTAAAGACAGGAGTAGGTCTTACTCTGGATCTCCATACCTAACATCAGTTTAAACACAGACTTCAACAGATCATTTTGATTCCTAATGACAAACAGAAAAGCTTGCTTAAAAACATTAAAAAAAAAAATCAATGCACTGTTCACAGATGAAATATCTGACCTACATAAAGTCAGAAAACATCCTATGTGTATTTTAAAACATCACCTTGTCTTGGGACTTTTTTCCCAGGTGTAAATTTCCCTGAGGAGATCTGCCAGCAGATACCAGGGCACTTGAGCATTCCCATGAAGGACATGGGAAACTGCTGGAGGGCTGTGACTCAGAAATATAATCAACAGCCTTATGCTTCATGTTCCAGTAAAGATCAGTGCTAGCTGAAGTCAGTATTTAGCCAGCTGAATATTCATCCTCCAAACTGCTTCAGATGGAGAACGTAACATACTTTAGCAGAAGAGGGGCTATGGTCAGTGAACAGAACCCTTGAACAGCCCTGCTACAGACCATCCACATCCCACAGCTGGCACAGACCAGTGTTTTTACTCATATTTCCTGGGGGCAGTCCAATTAGAAGTTATCATTCTCCCTCCATCCCAAAAAGGTTTCTTAAAAATGGCACAGACCACTGGTGGTAAATAATTCTTTTCCTGACAATTCGTATCAATATAATGCACAGCATCATAGCTTAATACAAATACTTTACACAACAGACACAAAAGGACATTACAAAAGCATGTAACAATGCAGCTCAGCTACTCTACAATATTACATGGCTGGGAGAGTTTCCTTTCCTTTGCTTTGATCTTTTCTGTAGAATTTGAACTTCTGGTACCAATAAGCAAGCAATGTTTCTTTTGGTGTTTTTAAAAAGCAGATGGAAAAATGTAGATGAAATAGAATTCTGAGGAAATTAGCAAGATCACAGAAAAGCAACTTTTAAAATATCAGCAATCTGGTATCATATCATAGTTATAGGGGAAAAAAATTTAATAGGCTCAGCATCTTCTAAGTAAAATGGAGCAGAATATAGAGACCTATTTTCAGGAACAAGATACTGTCAGATTCCCTAGTGATCTCAATTGCTTGATTTGTGCATATGTGATAGAGCTGGGGTCATTTTGTTTTATTTGTTATCTTAACTAACAGACTCATTACAAACATGCACAAACTTGGACCAACGAATGAGGCGGGGGGAAAAGAGCAATGAACATCTCAAAAACTCAAGGATAATTGTACAGGTTGCTAGTATAATAAAGTATAGAAGTTTATTATGTATCAGCTCATGTTTTCATGCCTTTATTACCCCTCCCGAGAAGACTTGCTGTATGCCCATAGATATTTAAAAATAGAGATAAATAAATTTTGTCCTTCTGGGTTTCCCTTGTTGCAGACCAAGGCATACATAATTATAAAATGTCACTTTTTGTTTATACTGGCAGATTCTGAATGTACCCACTGCTCTTCCTGGCTGGAAGGCATTTCTGGAGGATTCTGATGTCGCAGACATTGTAGAAGATGCCTTTTGGGTTTGAACTTGATTTATTTACTCTTGACATTTTTCCTCACTTACTTCTGTACCATGGCATGTTTAATACCTTAAATATCTGTAAGATGGAGTGACTGGATACTTCTTTAGCTCCACACAGCGAAGACCTTCCATCTGGGGATAACGATGTAAACTTGTGTGCCTTCTAACATCCAGGACACAGTGAGAGTCCTCTGTGCAGGGACTGGGAACTGAAAGCATTATGCAGCTCTTGGGGGTGTATTTCAGAAAGCACATGTCAATTGTTTTGCAAAGATTAAAAAGAAATAGAACTTATGTTTATGTTCAAAAGACATCAGTAGCACAGTGCATCTGTGAATTCCTGTTCAAGTTCCACGTGATTTTGGTTTCCCCAGCCCTGATCTGCTTGGCAGTGTGGTACCATTACACTCCAGTCTTCATGTCAAACTCGTGATGATTTTGTGTTTCATTAACAGTCAGGAATTCGTCACATGCTTGTGTTCGGTCATTTGACTGTTCTTTATGAACCAAGTGCACCATTTCTTGTGATTTGCTGACGTCTCCATTTAATTCACTTGTCTTCCTGTCTTCCACTGCCCCTTTGCCATTGTTAATCACTAGCTTTTTCTTCTGCCCACATCTAGAAAAAAATAAAATAGTATAAATGGAGACTAACAAAAATAATTTAAAAATTGAAGGTTAGTATTTAGGAAAAGGTGATTGAAAATTAAACTTGTGTCTGCCAGTGCAGGCTTACACCATGCAAATTGTAAAGCTCTCCATATTGCGTACTTTATTTTTGAAAGCATCCACCATTAAATGCATAAAATTTGTCAGGAGCTCCCTTATCCAATTTATATCTACTGTTACTACACATAGCAATAACATTCATTACTGAATGCTAGAATTTTTTTTCTGTCATTTGAATATATCCACATTTACAAACTCTGTAAACATCCCAGTATGAGGACACCCTCTAAATCCAGGCTTGGGACCACAGCTTTGAAAATGCACAAATTCTGGATTGAGCCCTAACCTCGTTAAACCAGGCAAATGTTTTTTGGTTTGTGTTAGCATGTCAAGTCCAGAAGCCAACCAGCAGTAAGGAAATATGGAGAACTACTCTTGCTGCTGTTTGCAGCACAGCTCCTTGGGATGCTCAGGCAGGAAACAGGTTCAGTACTTTTGAAGCTACACTTGCTGCAGGGCTGCCCAATAAACTTCATATGTAGCTCTGAATTAAAACACACACACACTCTTTTAAAGAGTCACCAGCCCAAAGCTGATGCACACTGGTTATCGCGGGCTGGGTATCCTTCAGTGCAGTAAAAAAGTACTACTTACACAGCTGTCAGATTTGCTGTTAAGATGGCTCCCTGGCTACACAGTGCTGGACATCCTACTTGTCCTCAAACAGCCTTGTGTAAACTGAATATGCAGAGCCCTGCATGCCTAAGAGGGACAATGTGTCTGTGAAGTTGGACTTTTAAGTTCTTTCTTCTTAAATGAAGCATATTTTGCCTGAATGACTAATTTGGCTGTTCAATTATACTATTATGCTTCTGAAATACTATTTTTTCATGCCTAGTGACTCGTAGATGAGGGTTATTTTAGCTGAAGTAGCTCAGTTCACTGTGCTAATGTTACATACACCCTTGGGAATGATTTCCTGCTCTGCAGCCATAAAACGCCAAAAGACACCAGCAAGGAGCTGTGGAGCCCCACAGCCTCTTAAAAGAGCAGCTCAGAGTGCTCTGCAACCAAGAGACTAGGAAAAAATGTGCTCACTGCTTCCTGAACAAAAATCTCCACATATTATATGGTCATTCTGATAAAAAAAGAGTTAAAAGTCAAGTAGAAAATAGTTACTCTGTTAAAAAGCTCGATTTTAACCTTCAAGTAGAAAAAAAGCTGTTGAAGACAATTGGGAAAACAGCCCCCAGAGAACAGAAAGAGGTAAGAACATTACAGCCTAAACCTTAGGCTAGGGTTTTTTCGAATTTCCTGGCTAACTTTGCACAGATTGCTGCATTACTTTTCATTCCTCAGCTGCTTCATCTGTGAAATGGAGTACATAAAGCTACTGAGAGCTCTGAGAGCAATGTTAGCATCACATACATGCTTGTGACTGCCAGCTGTGATAGCACCTCTTGTTTGGAAGGAACAGGTTAACAGGTTACCACAGAATCTCTGGGATTGTCTAAGACAGCCCCTGACACTGTACACAGACAATGCTGCTGATGGTGGAGGATCATTCCTGGCTCACCCAGGGGTTGTTACCGTCTACATTCATCTCACAACTTTCACTCTCTGTGAATGGGATTTTCCCATTAATAACCAATAGAAAATAATTTATTTTCTGTGATCTAGATACAGTTAGTTTCCATTTACAAGACCAAATGGTTCATACAGCTGCTGACTTCACACGAGTGGGTCCAGGTGAGTGTGAAGGCTGATGTGTGACCTGTACAGGACAGGGTGACCTGGGTCCCCACACCCCAAGCTCCGCAGAGGATGCTCTTCCCTGTGTTTTGCTACTCCGCTGTTTGACAAAGCTTTGGAGCCTCTCAAGGAAGAAAAGAGTAAGGCAGTGTGCTTTGGAAATGTAAAGGTGTGGCCTTACCTCCTTCGACTGTTAACAGCAATGCACACTGCAAGGATCAATGCCAGCACCACAAGAGCTGCAACTATGATCAGCCAGTCTGTAGGGAGAGATGAGGGAGGGGGAGAGAGCGTGTGAATGTATCTCGTGGGGTTTTGCCATTTCACAGAACTGCAAGAACACAACCCCTTCTACTTTCTTTCAGCTGTCACACTCTTTTCCTGTCTTCCAAGAATGTTTGTTTGGTTTACGAAGTCTTTCTGTGCAAATCAAACACATTTTCAGCATTCGGCTATACACAGACCATCTCATATTAAATACCCCACCACTGTTGTCACCTGTAAGCACTGCACTTTGGCAGGCATAGGTGGACAGGAGCTGTATCACTGCTTTACTCCAACAGCAAAAGAAAAGGCTTAGCACGACACACCTGCAGTCCCAGGCACAGAAGCAGGATGACTTTTAGCACATTTTTAGTAAAGCACGTTTCACAGCCTTTTCAGTAGCCTACTCTCCACTACCATTATAGCTGTACTATGTAGCTCCACTACCATTAGAGCTGGGGGTCCTCTCCCAGGAGCTGCATCCTGTATCTTGTTTGTTTGAAACAACTCTTCCTTGTTGAACAAGATTTGTATCTTTCATTTGAAACAAATTACTTCTTCTGATTAGTTAATTATTAGCACTCCATGGTGAAACAGATAGGCATTCTTTTTATAGCATGCTTTTCTTGTATCTCCCTTCAGGTTTCCCTGAAAATTATGAGTTCTTCCAAAGGTGCTTCAAAGGTCACCTTTCCAAAATTTTCTGTGTGGTCTTCTCCATTTGTTTTCCCATGTGACTAATGCAAGGCCTTGAACTGAACACAGAGCTTCAGCTCTGGACTTGCTAGGCCTAAGTATAATGGAATAATTACTTTCTCTGTTTTAAAAATGACTTTACCACTAGTAAGTCCCAGAATATATTTGCATTCTTTTGCAGCTCTATCATGGTGTTGGCTTTTTTTTATTCTGTTTTCATCTGCAAGCTCTCTTCTGGAGAGCTTGTCTCAGCTACTATTTTCACTGAACATTCTCATGGATATATACTCTGCATACACCTTTACTGAGTTTTGCCTGACTTCATATCAATTTATAAAAGTTAATTGAATCCTAATCCCATTCTCCAAATGCATGGTTTCTCTCACTATTGCTGAAAAACTATATGAGTTACGATACGCTCCATTTTTCAGACTACTAGTGAAATGCTGAATATTACCTGATTCAGAACAAAGCCTGAACAACTGTATTTGACCTTCATTTTCATCTCTTACTTCAGTTCATACGAATAAAATTCTGTACTTAGATTTTTAAAACATTTGCCTTCAAAAACTTACCCGGTACACGGGCCGACCTTGGCTGTGAAGCTATCTTTGTTGTGGCAGTCTCTTCAGGGGAAGCAGTGGATTCATAATGTCCTTTGTGTGGTCCTTGGCTACCATATACACTAGAGGTAGAGCCTAAAGAACAAAAAAACCCATCCATCAGGCCAAATATGCTCGATGAATATTTAACAGCAAGGTATGAAGATTGTGACTTTCACCATTTAAAAATCATACTCTAGAAAGTTCATGCTGAAGCAATTAATGAGTGTTTATACTGAAAACTAATACATAGACTAAAAGCATCCCATTCATCTGAACTATGGCCAGCTTTAGTATTTTGAGAAGCAAAACTCATGGCTTTCCCCTCTTGTGTCCCTCATATGTTTCAATTCTATTTTGACACAGAATAAAACTGAACACCTAAAACTCTAATGCTGTGATAAAATAGAACAGTAGTTCTCTGAATGGTTGTGACTTTGACAGCCTATAGAGTGAGACTCTAGAACCTCAGAATATTTTTTTTCCTAACAGATAAAAGTGTTCTCTGCAAAATTAGATGTGGATCTTCTTGTCCTTTTTAATAAGTTGTGTAATTTTGTTCTAAGATGGTATTAGACCTTAATTCAGTCTCTTATATTTTCTATGCTGGACATACTGCTTAAACTTTTATGCAATTACATTCCTGGCCCACACTTACCATAAGGGTATCCCAAGTGTAAAATTATCAGCAGACTATAGATACAGTAATTTCATTTGGGACGACTGCTTCGTTATCGCTACAAAATATATATTACAGATCTCCACCTCTCTGAGTTCTTCCAGACTCTAAAACATTAAACACTAACTCTAATCAGCTGTAAAGTTCTTTTTCTTTAATACACATTACAACTCATTTCTGTCCAGCATTTCTGATCTCATTTCCTAGTAACAGCTAGCAGATGCAAAACTGAGAAGCATGTTTTATTCCCTCTGTGAAGCATAGCCAGCAAGCAGCTAATGAATTTTCCAGATGTTTTTATTATTTTTATAAACAAGAATCTTACTGACTGGCGTGTTGTTTGGTGCTATCTCACAACAAAGGACAGAGCACAAATTCAGCAATGAAGAGTCCGGATCTAGAGCCAAAGAAAGCTGACCAAGAGGGGCCTATTAACTTGTCTACACTACATCTCAGCAGATTTTTTTTTTAAGTGCTTTATATCCTCTTCAAAAAATGACGGAGCTTTTCCTCCACAAAACCCCCTAGAAAGGCATTCAGACATTTATTAAAATCTGTGTGCTTGGCAATCTGCTACATTTGCTGTTCCCCTGAGCACTGAGAAGAAGAAGCAGGCTTCAGCCACGTTCCATGCTGTTCTGGCTCTGGGGAGGTGCTTGCAAGTGGCAGGGAGGGATCCTCAAAAGCTCTCTACTTTTCATTTGGGTAACATACTAGGTTTTTTTATCTTTATGGACCCTCGTTTTTTTGTGTTCCTTCAGTGGACTGATTTGTTATTCTATGGAGACTTGGACACCTAGTGTGATGTCTGACCACAGCGTAAACATAGCTGTAGACAAAAAGCAAGTGAAACAAAATGGTACAGTACATCAAACCATTCATTTGATTGCCTTTAACAATACCTTAATGAATCTTTTCCATTCCATTTCATATATATGGGGCAACATTACAAATGAATGAACCCTTCAATAAATAAACTTTTTGATGACAATGGCAGTGTCTTAGTAATTCCCATATACTGTGTTCTTAAAAAGCACAAGAGAAGGTAAATGAAAAAAAGGAAGAGTTTTGAGAAAATGGCCTTCTGAGCCTTTTGCCAGGGCACTGACAATGCAGAGATTCAATGCGGATATTCACACTGAAAAAGACTGAAACCAGTTCTTACAGGTTTTATGTGCTCAAAACAGAAAGGTAGCAAACATTTTTTCATAGTGTGTAATGTCTGCACATAAAATTAAGAAGGCAGCTTAGATTAATTAAGTGAATAGGGCCTGTGAAATGCAAGAAATGAGTTTTAGTAGGAAGACACTATTAAAAACAGATTTAGCTTTCCAATAAAATTCTGTCAAATAGATATTTTGCATTTATAGTGCTATGCCTATGTCAAAATACTATAACCAGGCAATTTTGTTAGAGTTTAATTTACTGGTTTATACAAAATTCTTGAAAAAACAATTAGCCCAAGTTCTACCTCACAATATATTAATTAATATTAATGAATTATTAAGGCAATTAGATTTCAAGTGTTTTCTGTATAATGCTGTAAAAATGTAAGTACATAATCTTGTTTATGTCAAAGAATGTCCACAGAGCACTGGCCAAATTCTACTATGGAGTGCTTCCACTAACTTCCAAGAAAGTGCATGAAAACAGTGTTTGGATTAGCTAAATTTGGAAAAAACCCCTTACTGTTAGGATGGTTATTTGTATGGAAACTACATTTGGGAACAAGGAAAAGTCCCTTCATTTCCCGTATTATTAGCATGTGACGGCACATGAAAAAAAATACCAAAGGCTGTATGTAGGATAATAAGCAAACACTGTTAACTGCACTAACTTCATCAGAAGAATAACCCTTTGAAAAACAAAGCTGTTCACAAATGAAATGTCAGTTACAGCCCTGTAACAGCTACAATTAATCACTGGCAAGACACCAACAGCAGATACACCTGGGAAAAAAATGGTGTCACAGAGAATAACCTTTCTTTTGTATGTATTCAGCTAAAGTAGAGGGGTTGCAGATGGGGAAAAAGTGACAGATAGTTAAGGGTTGTCATTTGTGCCCAGCATAAAAAGAAAGACAAAATGCTATCACACATGTATGGACATGAGCAGGAAGTTTACATTTCTTCACCTTAATAGTTGTGTTATCACGTGCTGATAACAGAATATAAGAAAAGCTTATTTGCAAAACACTCTTTTTGGCCTTTTAGCTAATGCTTTTACCAGAAAGAGATAACCCTCCATGACATCTTATCAGCAGGTTAAAACCAATAGCAAAACCCAAAAAGGAAATCATAATATGACAACCATTTACAATTATGCTTAGCACACATTTTTGGACAATAGCCATTGTCCCCAATAACAATTTATTAAATTATAACCAATGAAAATGGTTATAATTCATCGTTCTTACTGGTAGTAAGAGGAGTCTGCAAGGGAATAAAACGGTCTTCAACATCTGAAAAAACTCCAGGTATCCCATGGACAGGGGAACCATCTGTGGTGTTTGCTTGTTCACCTTCCCTTCCAGGTGCAGTGCCAGGTGCCAGTGGCTCCTTGGTTGCTTTCTCTTGGTCAACATCATCCACAGACTCCACAGCTGTCATGATGGTGGCATGATCAGGGAGCACTCACAAAACCACCACCCACATCATTTCCTGCTCCACAGCAAGCCAGAAAGCACCTCCACCTTCCTCATGCAAAGCACAGAAGGAGGAGAGAAGACGTGAAGGCCTCTCCTTCTTCCACACTGTCACTGGCTTCTGAGAGACCCTTCAGCTCCACATCTATGCTCAGCATGTTGGAGCAAGATGTTGGCAGCATACACAGATCCCAGTGGCAGATGGAAAGGGGAGACCTTTAGGAGAAGAGACTGCAGCAGCAATGACCTGACCCTGTAACTCAGGAGTGAGCAGCCTCACCTGTGTCAGTCTTGCCTGGCAATACACAGGGGAAGAGAAGTAAGAAACTGATGGCAGAATTTAAGGGATGTAATTCTTCTACGAATGCCCTGCCCTCACCACTGGGACACCACTCCCCAGCGATGGTGCTGCTGCTGAGTCACAGGAGCAAGTCATCTGATGAGCTACCAGAGTACCTCCACCACACCAGTCATGGTGCCAAAGCACATCCAGCCTGATCCCACCGACGCACAAGAAAGGAAGATGAGGCTGGGGGTTCAGAATCACCAAAGTGCATGTCGCACAGAACATTTAGGAGATCACCCAAAAACATGCTTCAGCGAAGGACAGAAGCCACCAAGTGTACCAGCAAGGAGTCCCTTATGCCTTGTCCACAGATCCTATGACAGATTTTTCACTGCAAGTCCACACCAAGAATAAAGATCCCCAGGATGAGAAGATAGTGAAAGAAGTAATTTTCAGAAGAAATAATGTCTCATTTCACACCAGACATGAGAAATGAGTACGATCCATTATTCTTACTGATTCCCCTCAGAGGAGAGTTATTACCAGTTTTGGTCATACTGGCTGTGGTCATGTGGAGGACTTCATCTCTGGGCGTATCCGTGGGATTCGTGATGCCTTCAGTGCCCTGTCCTCGCTCATCATCCGAAGGCAGCAGAGGTATTTGAGTTGGCTCTTTATGGTGGGCACCATCAGGAGAGGAAGCAACTGTTACCACAAAGTGAGGTGCCTGTGCTTCTTGAGTTGTATCTTCCGGTGCCAGAACATCAGTGGAGGCTGTGACTGTTGTGATGATGGCTAAGTTAACTTCAAAAATATTTTTAAAATGCACCTTATATATTACTCCCTCTTTATTTTAGGAATCTCCACCTTTTTATTTAATAGTGCATGTAGAGTATGCAGTGAGAAGAAAAAAACCAAAACAAAGCCACAAGCAAAAAATATCCTCTGTATATGACACACTCTTTTGGGGTTGTCTGTTCCTTCATGAATACCCACAATACAGCCTAAAATATTAGTTTTGAAAATACCTAGTAAACACTGTTTAGAAGGGAGAAAACAGCAGTATTATTTTCAGAATTAGTGTAAGATTTCCTGTTGTTACACAGGAATTAAATTAGAATGACTTAATTTAAAATATTTGAACAAATTGCTAAGTTTTCATATTTGCAACTGATGTGTCAAACCTCATAAAGTTTGAAAACAGTGAGCTGGGAAACTTTACAGAATCTCATTCATATTTAGAAAACATGAGTAGATGATAGAGAACACAACTATATTTTAATCCACAAACTGTCTTTATAATCCACACAATCTATACTTTTCATAGCCCTCTGGTGAATCCTAAATGTTGAGGATTAAATAATCCAGATGAAAACGGATTTTGAAGAAGAAAAGCAAAAGGATAACTGCTAATTTTTCCTTAGAATTTCTTCTTTAGAAAATGCAGGAAGAAAAGATGCAAGAAGTTCCAAACACCTACAGTGTCATAAAATTACATCTTAATGTATTAAATAAAAAAGCAGTATTTTGAATGAGGATAGTTTTAAATGGATAACATGCAGAGTTCAGGAATTTAACTTAGAACCTTGCAGAACTACATGAACAAACTCCAGTAACTTATTTCAAATTTTACAGTATTAAGAGAACATGTTTAAATATTAAGACCAGGAACGACCAGACATGAAAAACAAACATTTACACTACCAGCCACCTCCAAAAAACAACTGCTTTCTCAGTTAAAAATAAACCTGAGAAAAGTCAGGGGGCATAAGAAACAGGGCACACAGGAAAAAACATATCCTTAAACAGACAGGAATTCTTGTTGGGATATTCACATGCAACAAAATAATAAAAACCTTTGCATTGCAATTTCACAACAAGAATGCACACTTTGAAGATGAGAAAGATGGGAAAAGAAGTCAGTTTCAGAAGAAATAATGTCTCATTTCACACCAGACATGAGAAATGAGTACAATCCATTATTTTTACTGGTACCCATCGGAGGAGAGCCATTACCAGTTTTGATCATAGTGGCTGTGGTCCTGTGGAGAACTTCATCTCTGGGCGTATCCGTGGGATTCATGAAGCCTTCAGTGCTCCTTTCTGATTCATCATCCGAAGGCAGCAGTGGCTGAGTTGGCTCTTTGTGGTAGGCACCATCAGGAGAGGCAACAGCTGTTATGATGGTTTAATAACAGGTGATTTAAACACAGATTATTTAACAGCTGCAAATTCCATGTGTGTGCTGCTGTGGCCTTCCATTACCATCCCATCCAAGCCTCCTGTTCCCGTTAAAGCACTGTTACCCTTTTCTCTTCACAAAAAGGGCAGAGAAGTGAGACCTTGTGTCCTGTACATCATCACTGCTCCCTCACAGTTTTGGTAAGATATATCCATTTGCTAGTCTCGTTTGCTTTTTCACTTAATTAAAAAGATTTCCGAGGGCAGTAGACTCAGGGAAAGACACAGAGGCAGCAGTCAGAAGGATTCCCTGACCTGCATCCCAGGCTAACCACAGTCTCAGCTTCCTGGACACTGCCACTTGCTGTTACAGTGTGTTTCACATTACAGGTATCTATACAGAGAGTAAAGAACACATGAAGGCCTCTGCTGCTTCCTCCACACTGTCACTGGCTTCTGGGAGACCCTTCAGCTCCACATCTATGCTCAGCATGTTGGAGCAAGATGTTGGCAGCATACACAGATCCCAGTGACAGATGGAGAGGGGAGACCTCCAGAAGAAGAGATCATACCATGTTTTAAGACCATTATTTTGATGTTATGAATACTGTGTTAGATGAGATTGCATCGTGATGCTGTGTCATGCCAGTTATATAGATTACTGTCTCTCATCATTCTATGAATGAACCAGAGGGATAAATATTTCGATAAAGTCTATGAAAAGAACATTCTTTTGCCAGGTGAATACTCACAAATTAAATGGATTAGCTTCCTGATGTATAAACATATGTAAGTATGAATTCATACTTCTACATAATGAGTTTTATGATAAAGACTGGCAGCAGCAAATAATATAACTTATGTAGTGAGCTGGATGGAATTGCACAGCCATGCTTCACTAAGGAATGGAAAGCCCTAGAAGTGGTGTTGGCAAGTAAAGAACAAATGTTTTATATGGAGCTAAAATGGACATCTTCTGTGTCAGCACCATCCAGATGGAGCACAGAGAAAATTAATCACTCTACAGTTTATGTCATTATTTTAAGAGATCAGTAATTACTTCTCTCTACAAGTTCATGCAATATCTTTCCAGGAGAGGCCATCTGAGAGACAGAAGTGATGCAACGCACATAACAGACATTATTACTAGTACCTGTAGTGGAAGACTCTCTTTCATGATTGTTCTCTCTGGAAGGAATAACTCTATCCGTTATAGCAGGCTGTGTGGTATAATCCTCTCTCTTGTCCCAGTCTGGATACACCAATGGGCCTTGTGCTGAGTCGTTCTGTTTGGCCCCGTGGTTGGGGACCATAGCTGTTATGATGATGGTGAAGCAATTATGAACTCAGTATATAAAGATCCATTTCTCATATTATTCTCCTCTTCGGTTCTTGTCTCTATGACAGGACTCGCTCACAATGTCTACTACATTTAATGGCAAAGAGAAGTAAAGCAGATTTGCTTCTCATCCTGGTTTATATTTAGAAAAGCTACCTACTGCCATCAGTAGGACCAACTCCTTCCTCAAACTGAGCATATGCTTTTCAGAATCAAGGTGTCTTACTGTTTTTCAAAAGTATTTCTGTGAATCTTGCTGTTGACTTCATTGTTGAATATCAAACCAAGATTCACTGATGGAGGATTAAAAACCTCAAATGCATAAATAACTGCAAGGATATGACCCACCAGAAAGACTGTAATCACAGAATTTGACTGTGTTGACTATATCCAATTTTTTCTCCTCAAAATGTCACTGTTTCATTAGTCACTGCAGCATCTCCAGGAAAATAGACAAGGAAGTATGACAAACGGGAATGCTAGGTCATGCTACAGATTTGTGAATGGTGCACACAATAAATGAGACAGCATTCAACTGGAGAATATTTGATATTGCAGTTATTTAGGAAAACACTACCCATTGTCAATGAACCTGTAGTTTTTCTTAGACAGCCACAGCAAAAGAATACCCAAATCTTGTAAGAAGCATAACCCTTTTTAACCCCTTCAACCCAATAAGGGAAAAAAAAAGGCAAGAAACTTGCCACAATTGAGTGTGAGTTACAAATTTAATTGCAATTAGGCCATTATGTATTGCTACAGGAGTGTAGTATAACAGGTTATCAGAGACCCGTACTTGATAATCCACAAGAGCAGATGATGACTGTGGTGCATTCACTGCTGGCAGCCCTTAATACAGCACATCTGTCATTTACTCATAAGTTTGGTACGCTCACAGGATCAGAAATTAAACTATGTCAATTTTCAGTTACCAGATTTATAGTATAATTTGATCTTTTATGTTTCAACTGATTCAACCAATGAGAGAGAGAAGCCTCTCTCCTATTTGACATTATGCTTTGTTTTCTTCCCTTCATCACTAGTATCATCTTTCCATAGTTCAAAAGTAGGATGAGTAGACATTTTAGACAATTTTTTTTAGATATAACTGCCATTAACAAAAACTGGAAGAAAAATAAAAATCCCGGGTCCAATAACGGCTTGCAACAATGGAGTGGACACAGTTCCCAAAGGAGTGAAAAATGCAGCACATATTATTATTTTCCACTTATACCTTCTCTGTTTCCTACAGACAAGATATCTGGTAGATATCTTGTTGAAAGCTTGTGACTGCATGACACACAACACAAAACGCAGGAGACAGTTACAGAATTAACCTAGTCAAAGTCTTGACATGCAAGACAAATAGAAGAGAAACATCCAGGAACAACTCTGAAGGACAGACTAATCAAAAAAAAAAATTAATGTCAGAATTGCTCAGGTTTATTCACAGAACCCGTGCTATGGCCCCAGAATGCAAAAATGTTAGTAAAAAAATCCTAGAAGTAAATCTTTAGAAAACCCTGAAAATTTACTAAAACATGACCTGTAATATTACCTGTAGAAGTTTCCTTTCCAAAATAATTTTCACCTGCAGTAGTAAATTCATGTTGTTCAATACTGCCAGTGGTATTTGCAGGATTTTGTTCTTGACTGATCCCTCCAGAATGAACGCTGTGAAACAGTGGATGTTGGGTTGTTCCTTGACGTTTTTCATTTTCACTTGTAACTAGTGCTGATAAGATGATGATTGAATCAATAATGACCAAAATACCCAACACCAGTCACATTATCCTTATCACCATGATCTACATAACAAGGGTGTTTGGCTTTTGTGTTTTGGCTTCTTCTTGTCATTGTTGCATTTGATGTGAAATGAAAGATGAAAGAAAACACAAGTCCTTTGGAAACTTTACCACACAAAAGCATCCCCAGGAGCAGCAGAAGATTCAAGTGCACTAGAAAGGATCCCAATGACCAGTGGAAGATAAAAGACATCCAAGAAGGAGAAAAGCTCATAGAAACAACAGCTTGCATCTCTATTTCATATTTATTAATACTGACTTAACTGTTGAGTTTGTGAATTCTGGGTTTTTAAAGTGAAAAAGCTGATGAACTTTTCTCTTTTGAGTTAGTATCTCAATAGCACAATTACAAAGCTGGCTCTAAGGAAACTGTAATTTTTTCTGAGCTTGGATGAATGAAATAAGTCGGTTCATATACGTAGATAAGCATACTTATTTTTAACTCAGTAATAATTAAAGCTCTTACCAATAACATTAATTCATTGCTCACTCTAATTTGCTGTTGTTTATACAGCAGAAGATGCAGTCAGAAATCAGCTAAGTACCACCACCATAAGAGATGTTCTAACGAAGGTTTGGAAAAGATACTTCAATAACCCTAAGATGACCATTAGAACTCAGCTGGAAATATATCTGCCTTAAGTATCAAACATTTCGATGAGTGGTATATTAAAAGGAAAGCTGAGGTCCTTAATCAGAGCATGCAAAGAATGAGCTGGACCTGTTATATACGTCATAAGTCACCAGACAGAGAAACTTGCTATTTCCCAAGAAGAGAAAAACTGGAGGAATATTTATCTTCAGATGCAGGCAAGGAAATATTCGTAAAGAGAGCACTCATGCAAATGTAATTCATTATTTTTAAATTAAACCTAATACATACATATTATCTTGCAAAAAAAAAGAGTTAATAATAATCAATGTGTGAATACAACTGATCTAACAATACTTCACCACCAAAAGAAAGCTATTACAGAAACTACTTCAGTGTGATTACAGAACCTGTTCTAATGCCAATTATATAAACTCCTGCTGTTCGAAGCAATCTCAGAATCAGAAGGACACAGCAAAAACACCTTGAGAATACACTGTAAGCCTTTGCCTACAGAGGAATTGAACATTTTGGTATGTCAGTTGGCTACTGGCACTAACACTGGTAGCAAAATGTTCACATTCATCTGGAGATAGTATATTATCCTTTCAGGACAGTCTAGGTATTTGAAACATTAGCTCCCTTTTTTGTCTTTTGTCTTCAGATTTTACAATAGAAATTTTGAAGTGGAAAAAGGGAATTTTTTTTCTCACCAAGGTGGGTCACTAAAAGTTCAAGTCTTCTCAGTTTTATTGCACGCTACTGGTAGTGCAAACTTAAAAAGACCAGAGATGTGAGGAAAAGTGGCAAGAAATTAACTTTGGATGCATAAGATAGACTTGGAGTGACAGGTGAATGTTACAGATGCCACCTTTGAGGGCTCTAGTACAAATAATGCAAAGGTATTACACTGAACTGAGGCTAACAGTATGGGAATTACAACCAGCTGCACCACTAATGTCATACTTCACCAAATTATATCAGAAATCCGAGTATTACATGAAATGCTTGATTGCTTTACCCCTGCTAGCAGAGCTAGGATACTGCTCCTCTTCATCTGCAAAGGTGGGGTTCCAATGATCTTGTGTGGTGATTTCCAGAAGTGTTTTGTGTCGTGAGTCCACAGCTGTTGGGACAATGGAGGATTCAATGCTGACCACGCTCTAAATCTACTGTCTGTGCATGCCATAAAGGTGATGGAAAATGGAAGTTCTTGCATAGCCTAGCTATAGTCTCTCTACTCTTCTTATCAAATCCCTTCACATCAAACCAGTTGTTCTTTTCTTTGCATTGGACTGATGCAAAGTTTCCCAAGAAAAATGGGGAAAACAAGCATCAGAAGAATAACGTATAGTAGAAGCAGTGCAAAACCATTAGAGCAGTTGCAGACATTTAAACTCACATTTTAAGAATAATGCCGACCCTAAGGAATATGGCAGATGTCTCAATACATGTTAAACATGTTTTCTAAGTACTCAAGAAGTACTCAAGAAGGACCATGTTATAATATCCATGGCTGAGCAAAAAAGCCATGGTCAGCAAAAAAATGAGAGCACCTTGACAACCACCAAGTAGCCAATATTAGTCAAGAAAGTTGTAACACGATTAAAAAGATAAAATAGAACTTCCACAAGAGTCTATGACCAGAGATTGAATATACTTTCACCCATGGAACATGCAGACACCACTAGGCTGTCAAAGGCATGGAATGCAGTACACCTGTGGGACAAGTTACCAAGATAAACAAACACCAGAACTATCCAAAGCATAGGAAGAAAAATAAGAAGTCACAAAGCAAGATGAGTTGCTAATTTTGCATTTTCTACTATATGAGACTGTTTTGTGGACACTTCCCTATGAGAACATTACTTGGGGTTTGGCTTTCCCAAATACTACCTGAACATCTTCCACAAACAGGAAGTCTGCTATTGAATGTCTGTAGGTTATATATAACATGAACTGAAAATATTTTAACACTTTAAAAAAATTAATAAAATGAAAGATAAACTTCTTCTTCTTGGAAAATCATGAGTAAATGCAAATATTTGAATAAGCATAAAACTGAGATGCTAATTTTAAGTAGTAAAAGAAGAGACATTATTTTAATCATATGGACCTCAGATAATTTTCCAGTCACAAAAGAGATATTTCTGAAGGGAACAACTGATGAGAAGGTCATCCAATTTTCACACAATATATGTGCAGCAAAGGAGGAAGAACATCATGTAGGACAGGAAAAAGAAGAAAATAACCATCCAAAGACAACAGAAGTTCCTTACTCGTACTCAGAGCAGTCTCGTCCTTGGCCACACTCCTGCCCCAGCCTGGAAACACTGTGGGGTACATCATCTCCTCAGAAGAGTCTTCATCATCAGAATCACTGCCACTGGAGGTCACATCTGCTGTGATGATGTTAAATCTGCCATGAAGCCCTAACCCACAAGGCCTTCTGTTGGCAGCAGTTCAGCTTTCCTGTCTCCTCTACTCACAGCCTTACAATCACAGAGGAGAATTTACAGCCCTGTGCCCCCCAGGAGCTGTATCTGCTGCTGGCCTTTTCACTCACAAGGGCTTCAACACTCTGCCATGGTCCTGCTGAAGCTGCCCCACTGCAGCTCTTAGATACACTTCAGGACCCTTTGCATGCTCACGGCGCTAACCATGCCCTGTTCTCTTCTAGCAGGGAGAGCAGAGAGTACTGGCATAAAAACATTTCCTTCTGCTCTGCTGCAAGTCCTTCTCATTGGAACAGCCTGCTCCTAAACTGCCTCCCAACAGGAGAAAAGAAAGACCCAAATACATGCTTTGCCTAGTGACTCCCATACTCATCCCTTTCAGGCAGGCAGAATGCCTCCATGGAATATGGACAGTGTGGACAGCTGCTCTATTGCTACCACATGTACAGCCCGTGAGAGAGAGCCAGGACTTTGCTTTTCCCACTTGGAGCACGGGGCAATGAACAGCAGTGACAAATGCCACACAATCACCCCCCGTTCCATTTAGAGTTTGTGGACCTTGCTGCCCTGGTCTCTGGTAATTCAGCCCCTAATCAAAGCACCATCTTAGCATGGCATTCTTTACCCTTGGTTGCTGGCGTGGGTTCTTGCGTCTTGTCTCCAGAATTCGACCACCACCAGTGGCCTGGGAACGGATTCCACCAAGTTTGGGTAGTGGTTTTCTCCAGGTTGTCATGATGAGGCCCTGGAGCTGTTAGGATATGGCTCATTTAACCAAGATCTTGTGAGTATTTCTTGAGAAGCAACTTTTCCTCCAGCAAAGTCAAGTCCACCAGCATCAGCACCTTGAGCACGCTCAGGCCCCAGAGATGGATGTGAGAGCAGGGTGAATGTATGAACCCAAGGTGTCATGACATTCCTCTAGCACGTAGCCAGATGCAAGCCCTTTTGGTAGTCCCAGGAAAGAACATGCTCCCTTGAGAGCAGCCCCCAAAAAGCCCTGTGAGACTTTTACACTCTCCACATTCCATAACGTTAATGAGTTCCTCACAGGCTTTGTCAGCAGGAGAGAGTAGATAGTCTTTGAAACAGAGTCCAGAATGAGTAACATCCACCAAGATGACATAAAATCACATACAAAAGATGTAAGAAGAATCTTTGATAGGCAAAAAGGACACCCAGAAATAAGCACACCCTGAGAAACAAACTGGTCTTCTACTGACAACCTCATGAAGCCAATGCTGCCATGAACATGAGCTCAGAACAGAGGCCGTTCCACTCAAAAGACACATGCACCCCCCTTGAGCTGATGCTGCCAGCTAAATGCACACCAGAAACACCTTTCAGAGTAGGCATCATCACAGCATGGAGAGAGAGGTACAGCCTAACTTGTATCATGTTACCAATGCACAGTCTTTTCTCAGAACACAGTATATCAAATAGCTGGATCCATAGATCTATGCCAGGCATTTACAGATGGAAAGAGATCTCTGCTTAGAGAAATTACAGGAATCTACAGCCTTTTCATCCACCGTGCTAGGCAAGCCAACTAGGTATGGGCAGTCAAAGAGAAATAATCGTGCCACTTGTAGGAGACTGAAAATTTCCTCCAAAGAGACATCAGTCTTTGAGACCCAACATGTCACAAGGAAAGTTCACAAATCAAATGAAAATGAAGACAATTCAAAAAGCAATAGAATGTGGTGCTTTTAGCTATAGGGAGCCCACATGATCTAAACGGCGATTTTTTGTGGCATGGGAGATGTGTTTGAAAAAGAGATGATGAGATCATCCAATTTTCACACAATATATGTGCAGCAAAGGAGGAAGAACATCATGTAGGACAGGAAAAAGAAGAAAATAACCATCCAAAGACAACAGAAGTTCCTTACTCGTACTCAGAGCAGTCTCGTCCTTGGCCATACTCCTGCCCCAGCCTGGAAACACTGTGGGGTACATCATCTCCTCAGAAGAGTCTTCATCATCAGAATCACTGCCACTGGAGGTCACATCTGCTGTGATGATGTTAAATCTGCCATGAAGCCCTAACCCACAAGGCCTTCTGTTGGCAGCAGTTCAGCTTTCCTGTCTCCTCTACTCACAGCCTTACAATCACAGAGGAGAATTTACAGCCCTGTGCCCCCCAGGAGCTGTATCTGCTGCTGGCCTTTTCACTCACAAGGACTTCAACACTCTGCCATGGTCCTGCTGAAGCTGCCCCACTGCAGCTCTTAGATACACTTCAGGACCCTTCGCATGCTCACGGCGCTAACCATGCCCTGTCCTCTTCTAACAGGGAGAGCAGAGAGTACTGGCATAAAAACATTTCCTTCTGCTCTGCTGCAAGTCCTTCTCACCTGCCTCCCAACAGGAGGAAAGAAAGACCCAAATACATGCCTTGCATAATGACTCCCATACTCATCCCTTTCAGGCAGGCAGAATGCCTCCATGGAACATGGACAGTGTGGACAACTGTACAGTCCATGAGAGAGAGCCAGGACTTTGCTTTTCCCACTTGGAGCACGTGGCAATGAACAGCAGTGACAAATGCCACACATTCACCCCCCGTTCCATTTAGAGTTTGTGGACCTTGCTGCCCTGGTCTCTGGTAATTCAGCCCCTAATCAAAGCACCATCTTAGCATGGCATTCTTTACCCTTGGTTGCTGGCGTGGGTTCTTGCGTCTTGTCTCCAGAATTCGACCACCACCCGTGGCCTGGGAACGGATTCCACCAAGTTTGGGTAGTGGTTTTCTCCAGGTTGTCATGATGAGGCCCTGGAGCTGTTAGGATATGGCTCATTTAACCAAGATCTTGTGAGTATTTCTTGAGAAGCAACTTTTCCTCCAGCAAAGTCAAGTCCACCAGCATCAGCACCTTGAGCATGCTCAGGCCCCAGAGATGGATGTGAGAGCAGGGTGAATGTATGAACCCAAGGTGTCATGACATTCCTCTAGCACGTAGCCAGATGCAAGCCCTTTTGGTAGTCCCAGGAAAGAACATGCTCCCTTGAGAGCAGCCCCCAAAAAGCCCTGTGAGACTTTTACACTCCCCACATTCCATAACGTTAATGTGCTCCTCTCAGGCTTTGTCAGCAGGAGAGAGTAGACAGTCTTTGAAACAGAGTCCAGAATGAGGAACATCCACCAAGATGACATAAAATCAAAAGATGAAAGAAGTATCCACTAAGCCAATGCTGCTAAGAACCTGAGCTGAGATCTGAGGCCATTCCGCTCAAAAGACACATGCACTCCCCTTGAGCTGATGCTGCCAGCTAAATGCACACCAGAAACACCTTTCAGAGTAGGTATCAGTACAGAATGGAGAGAGAGAGGCGCAGTTTTACTATCACATTTCCAATCCACAACATTTTCTCAGAACACAGCATATCAAATAGTAAGTTCTACAGGTTTGTGATAGACATTTATGAATGGAAAGAGGTTTCTTCTTTGAAAAATTACAGGAATCGACAGCCTTTTCATCCACTGTGGACCCAAATACATATTGGCATGCAAATTGAAATAAAGGTGTCTATCACATATAGATGAAAAAAACCAGTCAGTTACTTTTCAAGTAGGTATCTGATTGATCAATAAGAATCCTACATCTGATTCATGGCACACCTAAAGATGAATCCGAAGTTGTTAATAACAAAGAGTAAAACTGTTTTTGCCAAGGAGAGAAAGTCAGTGGTAAAGTGTTGACGGTGTATTAATCTGGATCGTTAACTTGATGGAGAACACCACCAATAATGTACAAATTCAGAGAAATAATGAATGGGTATCATCTGAACAACAAGGACCTGTGCCAGTTGCACATTTCAAAGCCATAGCAAAGAAATCTTTAGATTAAGCTAGGTATGTTTTCAAAAAAAATTTAACTTTACAAATGAATTGTATTACAGATGAATGGAGAGCCACCCATTTTGTTTCTCACTTTAACACATAGAATTAGAGATATATTTTCAGCCATCCATCTGAATATATATGACAAATACTTTTCTTTACTTATTTCTTAATTTTCTACTTTCCTGTCTGTGGGGTTTTCCTCTGGGAAATTAAATTCTGGCCAGGATATTCCAATGAGCCTGCACTGCTATGCAAGCTAAGTAACAGATATTAGGGCATGGCTTTATCTTCTTTTTTTGACTGTTATCCACGTCACTTTCTCCTGTGCTACTGAATATTTGATGACTTCTCAGAGAGATGCACAGGTTATACTTTACTTCTTTCTAAAATGAGTGCTAGGTTACTGATTCATTTGTAATCCAGTAAAATGAAACTAAATGAGTTAAACTCCTCAGTGTTAGAGTGATGCTGCTGGGTAATAGCCAAAGCAATCAGAAAAACCCAGGTGCCTTACTTTCATAATCTTTTGTTTTTCCCAAGAGAACCAGTTTATCAATCCTAACCCCATAAACAAACATGCCAATGCTATCACTTCTGTGATACACATTTATCAGTATTGACACATTTTATCACATCACACTACAGTTTTTTTTATCTTTTCAAATCTCAAATACCTCTGCTTTTCCCTCTGTAAAACAGTTGTGTCCATGAGAGAGAACTGCTAGTAACAGGAAGGGACATACATATTTAGGATCAATACATTTGACAATCAAGTATTAAAATGAAAACATGGAGCTTTTCCATACAGAAACAATGTACAGGTTTTTGCAGTGGGTACAGAAACACCTGTACAAGGAAACACTAAGTCACACACGCACACAAAAGCAAATATATATGAAGGAAAAAACACCATCAAAGTCAACCAAACACCCCACCATTACCAGGTGGGGTTTTCTCCACCTTCCACCCCCTTAGAGGCAATATTTTGTAACAAAAGCTTTCACTGGAAACAAGCATCAGAAAATTCTCTACTTTTTTCAAGGTTTGGGGTCAAATCAACCTAATATTTCTTTTTCCATCTACATACTTATAAGGTGTTACTAACCAAGATGTTTGAGTTTAATAATTTATGTCTTTTAGCAAAGCTTTTGCCAACTATGTAATGCATACAATCATTCTTCCTCTCTCCTGTGATTTCTAAATACAGTGACAAGGGCACCATCTCTCCAAGTCACATAGACCATCTGACCAGCTATCAGCAACCAACAGACAATCAAGCAAATTCCTCATGGATTCCCCTGGTGGGGAAAAAAAAAGAAAAGAGCCAGTGGAAGGAAACTTTCAGTTCTATCAGTTTGATCTTTACTACAACATGCCTCTGTAGATTTCCTCTGCATGATTAAAATGTTCTCCCTTTAGGTTCACTTTATTTTCTGAGGCAAAGATCTTTATCACTCTAACCATAAGAACTAGTGTGAACATATGTACATTATTTCCACTTTAAAATGTGGAAGAGAACTTCAAAAGCTTTTTATTTATTGTAGCTGCTGTGCACTACATATTTGATACAAACATCACAAGCAGTTTTTCCAACTCAGTAAAGCTATTTAAGGACAAAGAAGAGAAAATGGATACTGTTCTTTTGGGTCCTCAAAGGCTGTGGAGCCACCACAGACCCCAGTTTTTTCGCATGCATATTGCCAACAGCCAGGATTAAATCAGTTTTTGCAGTGCACAAATGGCTTGGCAAGTGGAACTGCCATATAAAGCACTGCCTTGGTTAGCAAGGCCATGATTTTGACATGGATTACCTACACTGACAACCATAAATATATTAGAGTAACAAATACTTTCATCATGAATCTACAAAAATATCCTTTTCTACTTCAGAAATAAATTGACTTCAAGTGATAATTGGCTGTACTAACTTGTGCTGCCTCATAGAGTAAGTAGGTGTGATAAAACAGTCATGGGAAACCCAAAACAACAATCTTTCTGACTTCTTCTGATTCAGGTACAAGCATTGAAGCAAACATACTGTAAATTATTTTGCTCCCCTTGTCTCAGAGAGTGAAGTTCATTTCTATCTTAACCAGTCTTTCAATGTCTTTCCAATTTTTGAGGTGTTGTACACTTCACCACTTACCAGAATGCCCTTCTGGAAGAAGAGAGCAGTGTTAGTATGATCTACTTGTAATGTAATTATTATGAAACACAAATCTTACTAGTACTCGCAGGATACTGTCCGTCATCTTCTTCACGGAAATCACCAGCCACCGTCCCCAAGGAGATGTGAGGTGATACAGATGTAAATTCATCATCTGTATGGTGATGGATAAATCATTACTATTTCATTAGCTCAGCTGCAATACAGTACTCACAAGTACTTCAATTCTACCCTGCAAGCTTCATTCCTTCATGTATTGGCCCAAGAGAGGAGAAAGATGCAGACCCCACATAAGCTTACCTACTGACATGGTAAGGTTATCACCCAAACAGACCATTTGAAGAGGAGAATGTATGACAGTGATAATGAACATTCTCGCCACGATCTGTTCATGTGAAACAAGATCTCACTGTATCTGTACACCATGAGGACAGGGTTCCTAGAGCAATGAGTGAAGTTATTTGTACTCCCCTCTACTGAGGGGAATACAAATATCTACTGAGATATATTCTGAGATTTAGTCAAAAATATATTCTGAGATTTAGTCAAAAAATCTAGACTATGCATGCAAGCAGAGCTGGTAACAGTTGTAATGGCAGTCAACAGAAATACACAGCACACACCTTGGGGAATGTGGGGAATGTTTCTGATCCTAGATCCTTAGCAAGAGAATGCTAGGATTTACCTTTCGTGGTGCTAGCTACATGTCAAAACAAGCAAAACATGCCATGAGTTTATCATCAGCAAAAAGTAATTTTATAATACTAATGCTCGTGCTTTTTTTTTTTTTTTTTAATTTCAGTATGTATTGAGGATAGTGATGCAAAATTCTGGTAAGCTACTGGTGATTTGATAAAAAGCCTGTAGTCACACAGTAAACTTTACTGTACTTAGAGGATGACTTACACCTGTATCCCTAGTCTTCAGTGGGAGTGAGTCTTTCAGACCTCTGATAATTTCAGCCACACAAGCAACATATAAGATTAAATAAAATACGTAGAAAAGAATATGGCATTTGTATTTGGCAGGGCTCCATGAAATTAGTGGCAACCTACTGTCCTTACCATAATCTTTTCCAGGAATTCCTTTCTCGCCTCCTCCAGAAGTATGATCTGGCAGCTGTGAGACTGGAGTAGGACTTCCATAATATGAGGGGCTGGATCTCCTGATGGAGGTATCCATGGGAGTTGTCTCATGAGTTGATCCACTACCTGCATTTTCATCATCCACTCCTGAGGTTGAGGACTCCCCACTGGTATGACGTGTGCCATCTGCATTGTAACGGGAGCCATCTGCGTTGTCAATGACTGTGGAAACAGGGAATTAAACTGTTCATGTCAGGAGCTACACAGCTATAATAAAGAGTAACGCTTATGGATTAATACCTGTTCAGCCATTTTTGCCCTCCTATCTATCCTAGATAATACATCACTAAAATATGTCTAATGCATATATGCTGATTTATGTATTTGTCTCATTTGTAGGGCCTACCTTGCACCTATTTTTATCAAACTGCTCAATTTTAACATAAAATCTTGGCATTTGGAAAGTCAAACAGAATTTTAGAATTGGAAGCAATAATTTATTAGTATTTTTTACCGCTTCCCACCACTTTTCTAACAAACAGCTCAAATCAAATGTAGGAAGGTTGTTGTCTCGAGCAAATTCCTATGTGTCAAACAGATAGTACCAGCTCTGTGGTGCTATAAAAGGTCAAATAACTATAGAAAAAATGTTTGGTACCCTGAGACAATCCAAGCTCCATAGGATTTAGGGGAAGACAAGTGACTAGTTTCTTTAGTTTCTATTGAACATCTCTTAACTTAGTTTTCTAATGTTTGGCTGGCTTTTTTAATATTAGTGATTGTTTATGTAAAAATAAGCAACCAGTTACTAAAAGCTAAGCAAGTCCATGTCTTTCTAATCAGTACAGTACCTGTTTCATCCTGATTACTGAGTAAAGAAGTATCTATTGTTTTAATTGGCTCACATGCTTTTTCCTCTGTTTCTGTAAAAGAAGGAAAATAGAAAATATTAATTTGAAAAAATGGACAAAAAATCACATGTACACCCACAACAATTGTACATAATCACAAAACATCAGCTTCAGATGAGGACATTTGAAAACAAATTTCCAAACAAATGCTATTCAATGATGTACCACCTTTCCAGGTGAGGCACCTCGAGGTTGTTCTGTCAGCTAACAATGAGATTCTCCATTTCCATAACTATTCCAGAAAATGGTTGCAATCAATGCCAGCTAAAACAGCCTTGTGACCCAGTTTCAACGCAGGCAGACCCGCTGTCATAGTGGCAGTGGCAACTCCAATTCTTTTTAGCTGGTGAGACTCCATCCTCTCAATGGAGGACTCTGCACAGGCAGCGTGTACCCTGCTCCAGTGAGCACTGCTGGCTCCTGTGGGCTGAACTGGGGCTGGTGTACAAGCTACCTGCTCATACTGCTGGAAGGGAACAGCACTTGGGAGGAGCTGTAAAGCTCTGGAGGCAATGGACATCACTGCAGTAGTCATCTGTGAACAGTCATCTGTGAGTGACCAACAATGGCAACTCGCATGATACTACACCAATGAGAAGATTTTTAATTATATCACCACCAAGAACAAAATCAAAAAAAATCACTGCCATTCAAATCATCAATGAACTTTCCCTGCAGCTTTCTGTAAGAACGCTCTGCTCCCACTATGAATGTCACAATCTACTGAAATATAAGATACTCAAAATTAGTTTAGATTTTATTTTCAAATAGTATGTTCAGCATCTGTCACAGACTACATACAGTTCCCTAATAATTTGCTAAAATATTTCCAACTACTAAAAAGTTCAAAACTTTAGATGAAAGCAGTCTGCTTCTGACCCACATTGCTGTCCAGCTGCCTCATGTCTAAGTGGAGATTTGCCTGAGCAAATACTGAATGAATCTGCAAATAGGAGAGCAGCAGCCATGTCTGTAGGCCTGGGATGGCCATCTCAGGCCTTGGAGCTGCTGCAGGAGGCAGCCACTCCTGGTATTCCTTAAAACACAAAAAACTGCTCTTGGCTGTAAAGCTCATGTGTGCATGAACAGAAGTGCCATGGCTGACAACAGTTATGTCTTTCAGATTCACTGCTGCAGTGTTTCACTTCACTAAGCCATTATAATGAACTGTTCTGAAGCTGCTAAGTTTGTCCCAAGGCCAGAAAGATGATTTAGTTGAAAACACACTGATAACAAAATGGTCATTGCTGACATGACAGATACATTTCTAGAGACTGACAAAATGTATTTCTTCTCAGCTGAAGGCCAGGTTATGTTTATTATATAAGCCCTCATTCCAGTACCTTAAATAGGAGATTACATATGTTATTTATAGTTAATCTGTTCCTAAAATACACCATAAAATCATCTCCTCACCTGATGCATTGTAACAGTAGGCATCGTACCGATCAGTTGTATTCGCCGAAAGTTTGTAAATGCCAGTGGTATTTGCTGCACAAAGAGGATAGGGTCTGATCCGTGGGATAACAATATGCCCCACTACAAAACCATACCTGTGAAGAACAGAGGTAAGGAAACTATATTACTTGCTATAGCAGATGTCACCTCAAACGTCAAGAAGCTACAAAGAAGCCATTCTTTTTTCAAAGTGCATGCAATTTATTCATACTGTTTTGTTACTTTTTTGTTCCTTGTTCATTTGAGTGTTCCCTTCTCAGTCTCCCATCACTGAACATCATTTTATGTTTAATTTCTAGAGCTAAACCCATTTAAAGTAAGCATCTATCAGCTAGGTTGATCAGTTCCCCAGGGTAATCAGAGCAAGGGAGTGAAAGTGAGTGAGGCAAGTGCACTTTTTGTTCAGTGTGAGTTTGTATTACCTGACACTAAGTTCCCATTCTTTAGGGATTCGTGTTTTCATTGCTTTGACATAACACACCACTCAGTGACACTTCACTCAGAAGTGTTGAGGGCTCAGTTTATGGTACCTGAGCAAGTTTAAAGAATGACTGCAACACACATCATTTTCTGCAAAAATTGACAGCCCAGTAAAATATTCAAATACAAGACTCATTCATCCACAAATTCTTACTGTATCTTTCAGTTGAACAATGTGATTATTGTGCATAGAGCTCACATAATCCAGTGAAGACTGTGGTTACATAATGTACAATACATTATTACTATTTTGCAATCCTGTAATACCTGATTGATTCCAGTGTATTTAACTGGAGATGTGATGGAATGGAAACAAGAACCAGGGTTTGGTTTGGGTTTTACTTTACTTCTCAAGAGGAATGATTTATCAGGGAGGAGTAAATGTCACAGCTTTGCAGTTTTTTATCTATGAACATCATTCCAGTTTCATGTCTAATGTGCAGATACTTGCAATTCCAAAACTCTCTTGTAGGTGGAATTATAAAGTACTGTACTCACACTCCCAACTGAACTTACAATGCTGACACTTTACAAACCATTATTGACCTACTTGTGTTATGTTCTGTTGATTCATCTTACTCACATGCATTTTGATGGTTATATGCAGCATATTTTCCCTACTCTAGTTTAATAAGAGGTAAGGTTTACTGACAAGGACTACTTCCAGCACAGGAACAACAAGTGAAAGTAATAGGGTGGGAGAGTTGGCCAGAAGGAACGGAGGAAGAAATCCTATCTACATGGCTTTCATGTCCAAATCTGTCCTCTGGTAAATTGTGAATTAGGGAAAATTGTAACATTAATGAAAAATTACAGCTTACCCCTGGGGAAAAAAAATCCCTCTTCTTCTTTCAATTACCTTTGTATTTTAGCTATAGAAAATACTTTTCATATTTTAAATACTCATAATTAGTGGCATAGAAATCTCTACCCCTATGCATTATTTAGGATTTGATCTCTAAATATTGTGTAGTGCTGGGCAATTCAGCATGCTGTGTATGTTCATGTTCTGCTAATGTCAGAAAAAGAACATGCCTACTTTGTTATAAAGGACTGTCCCCTCAGAGTAAAGAACTGTTTCTAGTTTTTATGTGGTACAATTTAAAATTACATTCCCACTTCTCGGAGAAGAATCCTCTAAGAATTCTCTGTTCGCATATTTCACCACCACAATACCTGTGAAAGTGAACATGCCAGAACAGGAGATATTTGCAAGCAGTTTTGATGTCAGTACTATTTCTCATGGTAGCACAGTGAAAGTCTTAAAATTTTGGAGAAATGTCCACTTAGTTTTTCTATGCCAGTGAGAAGATAAATTCCATTTCTCCCTATTTCCTGTTCAAGTTAGACTGCAATAAAGTTGAAAATTTGCTGTCATTTATTTAAATTCCACAATGGTTTGCCAACATGCATCTCCTGGGCTGCAGTGATCATGCACTGGTGGAGTTTGCAGCCCTGGGAGAAATGGGTGAGAAGAAGAGTTAAGTCAAGACCCTGAATTTTAGGGAAGTAAGCTTCCAGCACTTCAAGGAGGTTTTCAATAGGCCCTCCTGAGAAACTGCCCTGAGGGACAAGGGTGCAGAACAGAGGTGGCAGGTCTTCAAGGACCCACAGAGTGCAAGAGCTCTTGATACCAGTTTAAGAAATGAGGAAAGCAAGCCAAGAGACCTGCATGGCTTTGTTGGGATTAAAGGCCAGGAAGGAAATGCACAGGCAGTGGAAGCAGGGTATCAATACCAGCTGGGGTATAAACACCAAGAGCAGCCTGCCCAGAAAAACCTGGGGGTACTGCTGGACGAGAGGCTGGACGGGAGCCAGCAGTGCCTGCTTGCAGCCCAGAGAGCCAAACACACACTGGGCTACATCCAAAGCAGCGTGGGCAGCAGGTCTAGGGGGGAGATTTTTCCTCTCTGCTCTGCTCTGCTGAGACCCCACCTGAAGTGCTGTGTCCAGCTCTGGGGCCCCCAGCAAATGAAGGACACAGACCTGTTGAAGCAAGTCCAGAGGAGGGTCATGGAGATGATGAAAGGGACAAAGCACCTCTGCTATGAGGGAACACTGAGAGAATTGGGATTGTTCAGCCTCACTTTTTTTTTATATTAGTATTCACTCAATTTTTTTGAATTAAAAGTTTTCTGTAACTTCTAGTCTCTTGGGCTAGTTATTTTTTGAGAAACTAAAGAGTCTGTATTATCCACATTTGTTGCCCTATACATAATTAATTACAGCAGGTAATTAGGTCAATTGACAACATGGTTTTGAGTTTTTTAATAACTACTGTAACTGTCTTCTGAAAAATCTCCATTCACAGATTACAGGAATTGCACTAATACTGTGGCCATTTTTCACTGGGATGTCAAGAGCTCATCCCTCACAGTACCACCTGCTGCTTTTTACTGTTCCTTGGCAGGACCGAGTTCCATAGAGGGCACACACCATCCTCAATCTATGACCTCACATTAGGTCCTTACTTTTCACACACTTATCTTACCAATCGTTTACTGACACAGTATGATCTGAACACCTTCCTAATTACTTTATTATCCTGTCAATCTTTTGTTATCTTTAGATTTTATCTGTGAGGGGTTATGATTTTTTTTTTTAAAGATAAATGAAAAAAACTGTATGCATCGACGACTTACTTATTACTGGACCCAGAGAAAACATACACATGCACAAAGATGTTTTGTTCATTACAGAATATAACTTATTTAACTAATCTTAACAGCTACAGTAAGTCAAATGCAATTATTACACCAGTAGTGTCATTATATACTATTTTCAAGAATTCCTTTACCTGCAAGTTTCAAATCCAGACTCATGAGCTTCCTTCAGCTGCTCTAGTGTTGCCAAGGTGCTGTTGAGAGCTCTGCAGAGCTGGACTGCTTCAGATCGTGTGAGACTGTAGCGACCATTTTTTTCAACATGAAAAACTCCTCTGTATCTGCAACTTACATTGAATTCTGTTATCAAAGCAAAAGAAAAAAACAGATGTTAAAAATTTAGACCTACAAATTTAGGCCTTTAGTGAAGACATGGAAATCATTTATTTTCAAGTATAATGCTTTCAAAGCAAACCAGCAAAAAGTAGCAGCTACCAATTCATTCAGAAAAAGCACTCCCACTTTAAACCACTTTCTTCATACTTCCCCTCTTTTGGCTCAAGGCATGAGCCAAATCTCCAGCCTTCCCAAAAATAGCCATACATGTTTTTGTGAGGTATCTAGGACTTTTAGCATACCATTAACACTAATGTGCAGAAGAAAGAGTTAACAATAACAATATCAGTACAAATAAAAATAATCACATGTGTAGAGAAAAATGGGGAAACAACAAGACACTTCAAAGCAATGTGAATTAATTTTGCTTCTGCCCCACCTTTCCCTCAAGAGAAAAAAAGCAGTTGCAACTCCAGACTAGAATGACAACTGAAAAGCACACTTCATAGGAGTAGCTATTATTTCCAGTGCAGAGAGGAGCATGACTCATTTTTATCTTAATTTTAATGGAAGTTCCATGTGCAAGAAAGAGAAAAATAGAACAGTCTTCTCCAATATTAAAAGGGTGTGTCTGTACTATTTGAAAAAAAAAATTACATATAATAACTGTTTCACTAAAAGACACGAAATGCAATTCATGCACATTTGCATTGACACATTCCATATAAATAATAAGCAATGCTCCTAATGTAAGTTTTTGCTTGGCAGTCTATTTTGCTTGACAGTTTATTTCATAGATGTGAAAGTAAATGACAGGAATCAAGGCATGCACTCTTTCTTCAATTATTTTTGTGCATTGACGAACTGATGTTATTCTGTGTACAGGGTATCTACTCAGTGTAAACTGCAAGGAACATTCCTTTCCATAGCTCACAGGAAACACTAAAGGAGATAAAATACCAGATTAGACCCAGATGTATGATGCATGAGAGGACGACCACTATTCACAGCGTAGGTAGGAGTCAAATAGTATTGATGCCTGCTTGTCCAAAGGAGCTCAAAAGCTGTGCAGCCAATCATTATTGTTACTTGGATAGCCCTTCCACAAAAAGAACGGAAAAAATACCTCTTGTCCCACCGTTTTCCCTCCCCCAGTATGTTGGCTGACAAAAAAATCAATTTATTTTGCAGACCTGTTTAATAATCTTGCTGACTACAGTTCCTAATATTTTTAAAATTTTTATTATCATCCATTATTAAAAAACATATGGCCCTCCTGCCACCCCTTGACTACTATGGGATGGAGCTGCCCTCACAGCTGCCCTGCAAGTGACTCTACTTTGGCTCCAAATATTTCATATTCAAAGCCTGACATTGCCTTGGAAGTTGTCCAGTCAGTAGCAGTATTAAGCTGAAATGACCTAGACAAGAAAAAGGCTTCTCTTTAGTTTTCCCTTCTTGATTCTCTCTTCCTAAAACATACTCTGTGAAGCCCAAGACTTAATATTAAGTATGGGGATCAGATCATGAAGTTCTGTTTTATTACTTTAAAGTAACAAGGTCAGTGATTTTACAGTTAAATTTTCTTGGAGCATCACCATATTTTCTGATAATTTTAGGCTGATTTCTGAAAAGCTTTTGCTGTGAAAGTAGATACTACATACACCTGCTTTGGGTTCCATTTGAATGCAGCTAATCCTAGATCCACTGAATTATAAAGTGAAGGTCACTTTTGTTTAGAGTGAGTTGATATAGCTGTCATCAAACCTCAACCCATTCCCTGTTTCAAACACTGCAATTCATGCTCCATTGTCACTCTGAGACTCAGTCATAGTCCGAATTCCACGTAGAGAGTCAATTATTTAGACTTCTACTGTTTAAAAAGAAGGCTTATTTACAGAAATAGGCTTAATGGAGCTATGTGTAGAATACCTGCCTACACATGTGTACATTTTCCATGGAAATGCTCGGCCTGAGTACCCCCTGCACTCCGGGACACTGCTGGGAGGTAGCAGACTTGCTGCACGTGTGCTGCCCAAGTGCACTGCACGCACACGCAGGAGCAAAGCCAAAGCTCCCAGGAAGCCTTGCCTGTGCAGCCTGAGAGATCACGAGGGTGTCCAGGAAACCCCAGGCAAAAATGTGGCAATCCAGTTCTCAAAACTGGGTTTGAGGACGTCCAATTCGCTGGCACTGTGCCCTAAAGTAATGCTGAGACAGCACCTTTGTTTTTCCTTTGATGATATCTTCTACGCCTACTATTCCAAGTGTACCACTGCTGTAGCAGAGACACTCTGTTCACCAAGAACTGAGCATGGAAAAAGGACCAAAGCAGTACCCAAAACTCACATGGTATTTCACAGTCTAAGCAAACTGCGTACATTCAGCATCTACTCTTTGAAGACAGTAATTACCACATTTTAAAAATGACAAAATACAAACCCAGAGCTGTCAAGGAACACAGCATTTTTACTTTATAGTTGCGTATTTTAATGTCCGCACAATGGGGACCCTTAACTGAATTAATGAAAAAATTTCTGATCACACCAATAAATACCATATCAAAAATAAATGATGGGATCTAAACTAAACTAGTAATTTAATTTTTTTTTCCCATGCTGAGGCTTATAGAGTAATTTTGAGTTAAGGAAGAAACATGACTGTCAAATTTAAATCAAAACACATATTTCACCTTTTCCCATAGGGCAGGAAGGTCAAATCCATTAATTTTATGTTGATGTTACTTAGCTGGCTTTAACACAGCTATGCAAAAGATGGATTTTTATTCTCTTCCAAGAGACAAGGCAATGCAAAACTCATACTGTGTGACAAACTATTGCTGATGCTTTTAACATTTTTGAAGTATCGAAGGGGCTGACTCAGAGTGGACTCACAGTGAAATCACCAACAGCACGCAAACCTTCCCTCCTTCCCCCTCCTAGAGCTGTCTGGCTTTGGGGCCTGACACACCACAATCTTTTCTTTCTTCTTTCATCCACATGATCTGCTACAGCTGTTTAATTGCCTTTACAAAGGCAAACAGTACGAAATATGTCTGAATGGCCATAATCATTAATCTCACCCAGACTAAGAGACTGGGTGACACAAACCAAAGCCATGGAATATTCCTAAGTCTGTGCTGAGTTTTATGAGCATGGAAAACATAAACTTCCACACAAACCATTTCTCCCCATCTTTTTTGGGATTTCTGCCCTCTCTCAAGAAGCTGCATGCAAAACCTTTCTCTGCTATCGCCATTCACATATCTAAACCAGGTTCAATTAATACTTGTCAGCCAAAATCACTAACTTCAGTTCCCCAGACAATCTGCTAGTTAGAGCCCACTGGTGGGATAGAACCGCCTCACACAGACTAAAGAGCATTGTCCTGTCAGAGAAGCTGAGTTACACCCTGATAATTAATACGAGAGGCTTGTTAGAAACTGTCACTGTAAGAAACCAGGTGCAATTTCCATTTCCTCCCTGATTCTGCAACCCTTATGTATAATGAGTAACACTGACTCATGCTAACTCTTCCCATTGGAATTGATTTTCCATTAAGATTTTTGGTGTACTGTATGGATGCCTCATGCACTACTCCCTGCTTTTCATTGTTTTTGAGACACCACCTGGGGGTTTCATTCTCAAGGTGGATGCTGCCTCGTATTTGAGAGGAAAAAAAAAAAAAAGGCAGTTCTTTCAGCAACTGCAGAGATACATCAAAGTGGAAGATTTGCAAACACCCTGCCCACTAGAACGAAAGCATGTGTAAAACTTGCACGCTGTTACAGACTTCTTGGTAAAACCGCACGCTGAATTGCATGGCAACCAGGAAATGTTACGGGGATGTTTTCATGGGGATTTCCCTTTTCAGTTTGTGGTTCAAGATGATTGATAGGCCACCAGGATGTGCTGAACTGAGGCTGACAACAGGGACAGAACTAGAAGTTTCACAGTGCGTATGGTTTTCATTCTCTTTGTTTTAATAGAATATAGGATATTTTAATAGAATATAGGATTTACATTTACTGTAAGAACTTAGTTCTAAATTCATTAAACTAGCTCTAGGCAGATATACATGGGTAAATGCTTCCTCATCCTCACAGATTACTGAATCTTGTACTGACACTTCTGAACAGGAACAACCACCAGCTTAGCACTGATACCTACATTTTGAATATTATCTGCTTTAAATGCATGCTAATAATGAAGTAGCAAAAAGTAACATATTGGAAACAGATTAAAATATGTTTAAAAGAAAATCCTAGCAACTACAATTCCTCTCCAGGCAAATCCATAAATTGGGCCATAGGAGTCCTAAAATCTGAGGAGGTCTGGACAGTTCAGATCTTGTCTCTCAGTTCAAACCCATCTCTAGTTATGCCTGGTTTTTAACTTGTTTCTCAAGAAAACTACTTCATAGCTAAATAAGAATGTATATTTTACTTATGACTTGAGGAAATGGCCTCTGAACACAAAATTCTATATGGAATGGATTAATGAAACATTTCAGGATCCAAAACATTTTGTCAGTGTATATATTAAGTTGGCCTGATTACCGCCATTTTGACATCTGTGAGAAAAATGTACAAAAATATAATACAGTGATTACCTAATACTCTACAGCACACATGGGCCTGGAAGGCATTATTTGCTGAGTATTCCACCTTTTTTTAGAGTCTATTAGTAAAAAACTTCACTCAAGCAACTCACAGCCCAGGCAACTGTAACAGGATACAGAGGCTTTTACCTTTATGTCAGAAGTTGGACTGAAGCCCAAGTCAGTGATGAAAACCACTGGATAGCTGTTTGCTGGGTTATGTAAAATGATTCATTAATCCCAGCCACAGTCACTAATAGACACGTGTCGACATCATTAAAACACACCTATACTCAAATCCCTCGGGGCTTGATGAGGAAAGGAAAACTCTGCTGGGAAAATAGGACTCAAAACTGGGATGACTACACACTGATCAAAATTCAGAAGCCAAATTTGCAAGATCCACGTGAATGAAGCAAGCAGTCCTTTACCATCCCAACACAAAAGTGCCAAGGATCATGCCACATGTATAACCATTAAGTGTGCCTGGTTTTGTGTTCTCCCAGTTATGATATTCTTGTTCTGCTAACCACCATTCTCTAAAGAAAGTAGAGAAACAAATCTAGAAATAGACCACCAACACCATAAGCAAGGCTTTTCCAAATAGTGACAATGAAAGTAAGTCTTTACAGATTCTTGGGAGCTGTCCGATGAAATACTTTCCTTGGAGTATTGCCAAGTTGTGAAACCTACAATGAATTATAGGAAATACATTTCCAGATTTAGTGGCAATAAACCATAGTTTTGGTTTTCAAAGTATCCCTTGTGGATACTTAAATGAAGCAAAATAAGGGGTTTGTCTTTTGGTTTGAAACTGCCTTTAATTCTGAAATTAAAATAATTAGTTTGCACAAAATAAAATAAAATAAAATCACTCAAGAAAGCTAGGTTTAAATGTTTACATGGCTGCAATACATGGAGATGGTTTAAGGAACCGAGACCAAAGTTTCCCTCAGGAATTTTTTTAAATGTCTTATTTTCATTTCAGTTTGGAATAGAAAAATGTTCTAAGCCTTGAAAGTTTTAACGGGAGAGAAAAACCCCACATAATTATATCCCTAATAGATAGCTGATATTCAGTGGGAAAAAAATTCTCCACACACCTGGCTTTTTAAAGACAGTAATGTCCAGGAAAACACTTTAAAAAGGATTTACCTGCATCTTTGCAAGGAGCTCCTGCTATAAATAGAGACAACATATTCTTAGTACTTGGGTGTGGTGACAAGAAAGTGAAGATGACTCTCCCCAGATCCAAAGGTGTAAAGTCAGAACTTTCTTTGAAGTTGTGCCTAAGCTGTGCCTACCACCCTGTTGTATTTGGGTACCTAGTAATTCAGTCTGAAAAAACAAATAAGAGTGTAGCTTTCTCACTTTCCTGTGTGCTGCTAACTGCCTGAAAAGTCATGAGACAGCCATGCTAACCTTGAGGTCCAAGTGGGCTGGCGTGGATCTCCACAGTGAAAAAGAGACGTGGCTGGAGGTATGCACAGAGGCCAGAGAGGATACACTGCACTAGGAGGTTCTCCTTCTCCAACAAAAATTAGCAAGTATTGCTCATATTTCTGTATTACTCCAGGAAGTGCACACTGGAAATGGGATGAGGGACAAAGCTCAAGCTGCTGACTTTCTTCCAAATTGCTGTTCCTAATGAATCTGCTGACTGATCATCAAAGTATCTGTTTACTGATGGACAAAAATCTCCAGTCTCTTAACTGACAGCTCTCCTGGCTACTGCTTTAAAACAATGGGTGTGGGGGTAGTGCTATTAATAAATCAAGAATTCACAGAGTCACTCTAAATGCAAGTAAGTACAAGAAATATGTTTCAGTCCTCAGCAGCTGCTGTAGGAAGAAAAAATCGGCTAATGCATCTTCCAATCTTTATCTGCCTGGCAACTGTTGCTCTGGTAAACATCCTGAGTGAGCCTATACTGTGTCATCACTAATGATAAACCTCCTTGCTGCTGAAATTAATATTAGTCTTTTTGTAATAGTCTCACCCAATAGGGAGCTGAAAGTTTTCAGATTACAGTAGAATGTGGTACAGCTGCGCAGCACCTCGGGGGAAAAATTGCAGGCAGTGATATCATAGTCTGCAATTAGTTATCTGATATGCCCCCCTCGGAATGATGAAAACATAATCATCATTGCTGATACAAGGAGAGCTCCAGGCTGTACAGTGAGCAGTCCAACCCCAAAGGCTGAGTAACAAGGGCTGTGAGGAGAATCAGTTGGGATCAGTTCCATGCAATCCAGGTGAAGAAACACACGAAACAAAGCTGGAGAATAACAGTTGGAGTCTGATTTTCACTGTTTGACCGATTTAGTTGTTTGGGATAAAAGCAGTTGGCAGACAGAGTTGCTCAGAAGACAGATCCCAAGCCTGGAGCCTAAAGGGCCTTATTCCTATTCCCTGCTCTGTCACCTATCCTATGAAAGAAAGGAACCTCAGGAATCTTTCCAAAAGCTCTGAAAGCCAGCCAGTTAAAACAAAGATAACATTACTCTGGTAGACACACTGAAAAGAGGAAGGCTGCTCAGAATATGCCTCACAATGTAGGACATGGTCTATAGAAGTCAAAGGGAAAGTTCTTATGCAAGCTTCTGATGATGGAAGAGAATACTGTCACATCCACCACTCCCTTAGGTGTTTCCCTAATACAAGAAGGGCAGGGATCCCACATCCTATAACCAGATTGCCTAGGCCAGCAGGCAACCTCTCCTGGAATTTTTGCTGGCAACATATTTCCATTTTCTGGACTCTCTGTGACTCTATCCATCCATATATTAGGGTTTCAAGAATCTTGAGATTGATACTGAAAATGCTGACTAGCAAGTAACTTTCCTAGGATGTATGCAGGTTATTCATACACTAAGTTACATGAGCAGTTAAATTTCTTTAATAATTCTTACAGTCTTGGTTATGAATCTTTTAGTACTAATTTAGTAAAAAGGCACATTTAATAACTAGCGTTTGCAATAAACGTTAGTATGTACACAATGCTGTTGCTATCACAAACATGGTGGGAATAATATTTTTCCTATTAAAAAAAAGTTTATTTAAACATAACAATTTATGAGAGGCAGTGAATATTCTCTTGCTTAAGGGAAGAATTGAAGGAGGCACTGGCAGTGTGGCCTTGATATTCTGTGATTTCAAATTCCACATTAAATCCTACATATATTTAGGCAGTGAAGATACGTACAGGCAACGCACCACTGCTTGCATGCAATCATCCTCAAATAGCGAAGCATCATTGTTTACCAAAAGTGTTGGAATCATTGTGAAGCAGTGATTTTGTTGTGATGCTCATATATTCTAGTAATCTCTTTTAATAATGAGATATAGCTGGATTTTACAAAAAGATCCAGAGCTAAAGCCATATTTGAATGGTAAATGATACAGTGGCAGACCTCAGTTCAGGTACAGTGAGTTTTCCAACATTGGATTCATTTTGAGCAAGAGTCAATTCAAACAGCAGTTTGGGACTATGCTATCTTAATAAATACTAAATTTGAGACAGCTACTAATTAATAAAGCACCAGAATATCTTTTTGCCCACCAAGGATATTACTGGAAGCAAAATTCATCAGGTTATTTATCAAGTGCACTAGACAAAGCATCCATCCAGGTGATAAGAGTACAGGCTGGGAGAAGATCTCATTGAGGGCAGCCCTGACAAGAAGGACTTGGGGCTTGTCATGGATGAAAAGCTGGCCATGAGGCACCTGTGTGTGCTCCCATCCCAGAAAGCCAACAGCATCCTGAGCTGCATCCAAGGGAATGTGGCCAGCAAAGAAATTATTCTTTCCCTCTATTCTGGCCTCGTAAGACCCCACCTGCAGTGCTGCATCCAGCTCTGGGGTCCCCATGTCCATAAGGACATGGACCTGCTGGAGCAAGTCCAGATGAGGGCCATGAAAATGACTAGAGGGCTGGAGCACCTCTCCTAAAAAGAGAGGCTGAGAGAGCTGGGGTTCTTCAACCCAGAGAAGAGAAGGCACCAAGGAGGCCTCACTGCAGCCTGGTAGTACTTAAAGGTTTTTTTTTTTAAAGAGGGAGAGTTTTTTACACAGGCAGATAGTGATAGGACAAGGGGGAACAGTTTTAAACTAAAAGAGAAAATATTTAGATTAGATGTTAGGAACCGTTATTTACTGCAAGGGTAGGAGGCACTGGAACAGGCCGCCCAGAGAAGCTCCACCCCTGTGAGTGCTCAAGACCAGTTTAGATTTAGGAGCCCTGAGCAACCTCATTTAGAGGGTGGCATCTCTGCCCATGGCAAGGAGTTGGAACAAAATGGTCTTTGAAGTCCCTCCCAACCCAAGCCATCCTGTGATTCTGTGATGTCTCTTAGAAACAGCAGAAGTAGCTGACTCAGTGAGAAACGACTTTTCCAGGTGATTCGCTATCAATCATTGTGCATAGATCCTACTGTCTTCCTCGAACAGTCTAAAAACATGTCTTAAACACACCTTGCTATAAGAAACTGATAATTCATCTGACTCATAAAACTACTTTCTCTGGGAGGGTGGGAGATACTGGGCTACTTCCCAATACAGAAATCAATTCAAGATGCCCAACCAGTAAATTAAAAAGCAAAAGAGAGGTTTCCATTAGTTATGTTGCTATGACTATCACTGTGGATATATTTGTATCACATCAGGGGTGGAAAAAAGGTGTTAATACATTGACTTGCAATTGCTGTGAGTCAACAGTAATATGATTGTGACTGTGTTGATAAAATGGCATGACCTGAGCACTATGAGTAATAAAGTCAGACAGAAGACTGATACTGTTAAGAAATTCAGTGTAGGTCTGCAAAAAATTGGTTCTGTGGGTGTTTCAGAAATTAGGAAAATCCTGACTCTTACTCATAAGGAGTATTTTCTCACACGGATTGTTCAGCTGAAGGAAGGATTGCACAGCCAGACTCGGTGACGGATTGCCAAACAGTAACTGAAGAGAGTTTCCTGTTTTCACGGTTACAGTTTTCAGAGAACGCTCTGGTCCTCTGTGCTCTTCTTCACTTCCCATCCAGCAGAATAATATTTGCACAAGAACACTTTTCTTAAGATTAATCATAATGCTTCTTTCAGCTGAAACAGCCCTGCATGTGAACTCATACCTGCTTTCCGAAACTGAAGCAAAAGAGGCACCAATCTTGTTGATGGGACAAGAGGCTAGGACTTTGGAGATGTTCCATTTACAGCTACACTGCTTTCTCTCTGTTGTCCTACCTGTGAGGTGGAGATAAAAACACTGACTTCCCATGGGCTATAAAAACCACTAATTATTATTTTCTGCTGGCAGCATGGTTGCCAGTTCACTTCTTTCTCACTAGTTGGGAATATTCTTTCTCTGTTAAATACTACTATATCTTTGAATTTTAAGTTCTAGGGTAATTTAAATACATTCAGACTCCAGCTCTGCTAGATGTGTTGGTGAAACCCATCAGATAAGGTAACTCCCTCTTAACTAAATGTTGTAATATTTACATGAACTCCATGCAATGCAAGGACAAAAAAACCCAACAAAATTTCAACAGACACCACCTATTTCTGAAGTGATACGTTAAGAAAGCCTAAGATGTCAAATCTGTTTCAAGAATTCAAGTTCTTCTACAATAGTCAGAAGAATCTAGCAGCTGACAAACAGAAGGAATACATCTCAGACGTGCTGCTGTTGAAATGTTTGAATGTTTAAGGTACTGGAGGATATATTGAGGAGAGATCATTTGTTTCTGTTATTAATGCCCACACTGAGCTTTGAAGACATGGATGTGTATCAAGTAAATGTTATCAATAAATACTTCATTAGGTTATTAGTGAGTATAAGCCTTGCTGGGCCCAGGACTTTCAATGCTGTGGTTATGCTATATTTTTTTAATGGGTTTGTGACAACACAGAAGCAATTGTAGAAAATAACATTGTCTATATTTTATTTTGAGGGGTAGACTAGTCAGGCAGAGAGAGCTTCTTAAATTTTTCCTCCTTTGTTTAGCAGAAGAAAGTAATTAAAGAGTTTATTCATTTGTGAATGCAAAATTTTGGATAGAAATTCTACTTGTCTTTAAGGGTACTGTTGCAACATCTTACCAGTCTTGCACTGTTCTTTATGCAATATATTGTTTATGCTGCACGAATTTACGACAGGTCTGGTCCCCACTGGCATACATGTAAGTAATAGGAGTTGTTAAGAAATATAAAAGAAGAAAAAAGATCTCCAGCACCAGAAAGAAACACAGACTGCTTGTTATATGTACTACCTGGATTAAAATAAACTCTCATCAAAGCATTATCAAAAAGCAAATTCAAATTTAGTCATTGGTCTTAACAATCTCCTACTCAGAGGATATGTCTCCTCCTGGAAAACTGGACAATTGGGGTTTTCTCTAATCCACATGAACCCACAGAGCAAGAAAACACTGTCTAGTGTGTATGCCTAGAGATGCCCTGAAAAATCCCCTGAAAAACTGTGCTGATCTTACCCTTCCATAATGCTGTAAGATTGCCCCTGCTTCACTGTTTTGAAAAAACAGTTAATGTTGTGCTCTGTTCAGTGTGAACACAAACAATATCACTACCAGATAATGTGTGAGACTTGGCAGGTCAAGAATATGTTGAGAAAATAAAGGAAAACTACTCTAATCTTTTCCCACCCAAAAAGCAGCCAGGGAATTAAGCCATAAGAATAAAAGGAGAAGAGAGAGGAAAAAAAAAGGAATTAATAGAACTGATCTTGTAGAAATGTCACAAGACACAAAAATCATCATAGATACTCTTAGAAGAGCTCTGCAGCATTTTCTACCACAACAGGGAGCAAATGGATCCAGGGTTTTAATGAGGCAAGCCACAAAAGCAGGAAAGAAACTTCTCTCTAAGCAGTCACTATGGGAATGTGTCTCACATGCCCAAAATGTCTGCCAGTTACTACTTTTAATACAGGAATTGTTAAGAGGATAACTGCTTGTCTAAAACCCTAGCTGTGCCCACTCAGTGACGAACTGGAACCACCAAGTATCTCTTCTCAGTAGGCTATAAAATGATTTTGCTACATTCTAGAATGGAGGAGTTTAAAAGTTTAGAGCTCAATACACAACCTCAAGAAGGACACATTTTCTGTGCTAGGAGAGATTTTGCTCCTCACAAGAAGACAAAGTCACTTTGACTAGTGCAATGGGAGAGTGGTATTTTGTTAATACAATTTTACGAAGCCACTGGACACTCCAACCCTACAGCCTTTCCAAGACCATCAAGCCTTTATGAACAAATACCTCCAAAACTTCAAGAAGACAGTTGATATCTATAACTAGGAGAGTGAAACTTGACTAAATTTAAGACACCATTCTTCAGTTAATCACTAAATAAATTTTAAAGTTCTTGAACCTAAAGAAGTGTTAAGTGTGACAGTAGGGCAAAAGATGTAAGTCAGTTCTCACTTGGCAAACTGCTTCGAACATCCCCAATCATAAAAGATAAGCATGGAATAAGAACTCTTTAAGGAAGCTCTACTTTGCATTTGCTGTTGTCTAACAGGAAACAATTGCTATTGAACTGAAAATAGCTGCCAGTCCTCAGTGTGTATAGAGATAGCAAACACACAAGTAAACAGGATAAAACTGTCAGAGCAATAAAGTATTATCTGATTTTTACAGCACTGCTAGTGGCGAAATTGATTTAAACAAAATATGTGTTATTTCAATCCCATGTTCCAAGTGTTACTATATGTCAAATTTATGCATAAACAACATATAGGAACAGAGAAAAAAATCCCTACATTTATAAATATGAAGACTCATTAGCGAAAGAAGCTCTTTTTTCTACACTTGCACACCTGTGTAAATGATGGAGAGGGAAAGGACATGTAAATAATGAAGGACACCTAATCAAACAGGAGGAGGAAAAATAAGGAAGTGAATGAAAGATGTGTTTAGGCCCCACCCCCAGTGTCTTCATTATTAATGAATCATGTTTCTTTGTAATTGGCAAATACTACTTTCCCTTGAACCTGCCTGGTTAACTATTCCATATTCCTTGTGCAGAAGCTTTATCCAGAGCACCAGGATGGAGCTGGGAAGCCCTGGCTGTCCTCAGCAGTGACATACTGTGTCCCTCCCTCACCTCCTCACTCTGTCATAGGGACACTCCACCATGTCGGCTGATGGCAAAGAGTAGGTAAATCATTCCCATCACAGCCACCCCTAGAGCACTGCTGAACTACTGCATTTACATGCTGCAGGAGGAGTGTATTCCAGCCTGTTGAGTCTGTTTTGAGTGGGCATGTGGGCTCAGAGCGCTCCCTGCAAACAGCCGCAGCCGCGCTGCCCTGGCACGCCATGATCCCAATCCCTGGCTGATACGCCTCCCTGGTGGCAAGCTGTGTTCCCTCTGAGAGCCTGCCAGCTTGAGGCTGGTGCTCGACTTTTAGACCCCAGTTTGGCCAGCAGCTTGCTCGCTGCCTGGGCACTCGCTTACATCTGCTCACAGGGGTCTGAGTGCCCACGAAACATCCACTGAGCTTCAGTCAACCTCACACTTCTGTATGGGAAACCTGCGAGAAACTATTCATTACAGCTACCCACACACACCACACCCTGCTTCTTTACAGACACCTATCCATTAACAAAAATAACAATAAAAAAGCCCCCTAGGGAAATGTACTTCTGAGAACCTGTTTTGCTAACGTGCTGTCACTGTGAGACATACATAATTAACAAAAGCTATGCCATGGCAGTTTTTTTTTTTACTATTATATGTTCTGTCAGAGCCAGCATCTTATTTACGAAAGCAGGTATTTTGTAAAACAGACATTAATTGTGAAGTGGAGGAGGATTGCAGGCTAATGCCCTTTTCCTAGGCAGCTGTCAGTTTGCACCCTGGCAATCTCTTTCGTAACCCTCTCACACTGCTTTTGGAACAGTATCATTAGCAGAAAGAGAGATGGAAGTTTTAACAGCTGCTGCATGTCTGGCTTTTCTTCCTGGTTTGGGTTTTTTGGTTTTTTTTTTTTTTTTAAGACACAACACAGTCTCTTAGAGCTTCCAGCTACCACGCTGCATCAACCATCAACAGAAAAAAAAAAAAACCTGAAGCAATGTATTTTTTGAACTCCAAATACAAGTAGAATTCAGGTCTTCTGTGATTTTTACTTTGAATTAGCATACCCTGCTCGTGCTTTCATGTTTTTAACTGCTAAAACTGTAGAGTATTCTTCAACTCCTTTTGTTTCTTCTGGCTTTTTGTATTGTTTTGGGTGTTTTTCTTTAATGTTTCACAATCTGAGAATTGAAGGTTATTGTACCAAAATAAGATTGCTGTATTATATAAAGTTGCCAGTGTTGTCATATAGAGGAACTGGAAAGTCCCAAAGCCACTGCTTACAAAAGAAAGTCCAATTATGCTCTTAATTGAAAGCACAGACTCAAAAAATGACTGCAGGATTCGTTAGGCAGGAAACAGTCACGGAGGTTTGAACTTTAAATCGCAATTAGCTGAACTTTCTGTCTGACTGGAAAGATTCTCCAAGGAAAACCCCTCTTCTTCTCAGCTGCCGCTTCGCATTGCTGCCTGCGAGCTCATTCATAGGGTGAGCTGCTGTGCCGTCCCTGGGCGGGGGCAGCTCCGGCAGCCGCGGCAAGGGAGGGAAATCACAGCCAGCTGCTACTGATATCAGCGCTGAGGAACGGCGGGGAGGCTTGTGATTGAGCGGCGAGGAAGCTGATAAGCACTGGCTCAGTCCTCTCTGCCACTGCTATTAGCAGCACCCGGAATGGTCACTGATGATTACAGTGTCTGACAGCTTTGAAATTATTGTTGCCTCTCTGGGAGGGAGAGGTGACTGTATGTTCAGAGATGATGGACTCCTGGAAAATGACCAGCAGCTACACCAAACTGGCTTCACGCCTACAGTGGTGGATAGCACACAGAGAACGGTCCAAACCACGAGGTTTGTCACAGAGAAACCCTGACAGGTGAAGGCAAAGGACAAAATAGATTGTGGATGTGTTTTACTTTGTAGCAACTTCGAAGTTTGCATTTCTCTATTTTAAGAATTCAGTTTAATGCTGGCAAATTGAATCAGCACGCTCCCAGATGCCAGCTGATGCTAAAACATGATGTGCTTCGAACACCATTACATGCTCCAGTGCAATGTTGCATTGTTCTCAAAGTAGGCAAGATTACTGTGGTGGGTCATGTTTGTTTCACAGTTATCCTCTGTGAAGTTGTATCTCACAGACAACCACGTACATTTAGCCTTGGTCCTGGAAAAAACAATTCTAGAGAAGAGTTTTGGAGAACTCCTTGCCTTGCTCCCTCACATAGCATTCTCTTGAAAAATAGACACCAAAACCAAACAGCGATATATAAATAACAGAATACATATGAAGAGGAGAATTATCATCTTCCATATTGACTGTATTTTCAAACACTTATCCTTTAGTTCTGGAACAAAAATGTGATGGAAGAAGACCAGATACCAGATGGAGAAGCCTTTTTACAGCATTTGGAATGTCAAAAACTTTAAGTTCTTTGATGATTTACCCTCTCCTTATAAAAGAACTCCACATTGTTTTTTCTCTGCTTCTCTACAATGTATTTTACTACCAGTCAACTACATTCAGAACTATTACTATCAAATATGATCACATCTTTTCAACAAGCATTTTAGCAGTAATGAGCTCATGATTCTCTCTGGTGTTTATTTGTCTATCAGCATGTCATGATATCTCCTACTGCTGGCACATTCTTGATACAGTCAAACATCACACATGTTTCGGTGATAGATGAATAACTACAGTGTTCACACTATCTTCCAGTCAGGTCTATAAAAGTCATGGGAACTCTTCTAGAAAGAAAGATACACCACATATGGATGAACACTTTGTTTAACCTTGGCTAGAGCCACCAGTGGTTTTAAAAGCATTTACTTACAAAACTTCTTCCTCAATTGTATGATGCTATCTGTCCTCATTAAGCCTTTCTCTGACTTCCTGTTTTCAAGGTAATGGCTCTTCACTGCGGTGAGCACCAGCACCTAAAGAATCTTCAAACATTTCTCCAAAGACTGCCACGGTTTGTTGGCTCTGTGTGCGCATCTTTCAAGGGCAGCTACGTAACCCTTCCACTAAACAATGATGGAAAGTTCAAGTGAACGCTTAATAAAGTCTAGTTACTTTGTAGCTTTGGGAAAACGGCCAAGATACACACTGAAAGGACTAGAGTGAAAATAAACTAGCACAAAGAGCTTCTTCAAACTGCTTTATTTACAAATTTACACCATAGGTATGTAAACCAAGGGGCAGGCAGGTCTCTTCCTTTGTGACTGATAAGCAGCTGCAGTAGCCCTGTCTCAGAGCCTTACCTTGAGCTAACAGCCAAGCTCCCTCCTCCCACGGGCAGACTCATTCTCCCTCTTCCCATTTCATCTTTACCACTACTACTTCTGTTCCGGTTTCTTCCAGTTTGGGGGTCAAAATTCTAGGATCCGCTTTGTGTTAATCAAGGAACACTTTGAGAAAAATATTTCTAAAAATACGTAAGGAGATAATCTGCTCCAAAAACATAATTAACCGAGATGTCAGCATCTCTATCCTCCAGGATCCAGACTTCTTAGACAAGTCGTGTCAACACCATGAGTAAACCCTGTTCACGTATCAGTGACAGTATAGTCACAACACCACAGAAATCAGGATGAGTAAGTTTTTGAGCTTTCTCTGTATCTCATTTTTCCTTCTGAAATTACATTAAGAGTAATTCCAACACTTTCATTCTGTAAAACTCTGTACTACAGGAATCAAAATTCCAGTTCAGGAGTTTACCAACAACAATAGTCATTAGCCTGTGATACATAGCAAAATCACTGGCTAAAAAAAGAAAACACCAGCATCAACTGCTGTTTTGAAATCATTACTGACTACAAAGTCATGCTGGAATGTACTTTATAGCAACTAAAATACACTGTAGCTATAGTCTAATACCTTACTAAGCCAGTAAAGAAACTTCCCTGGGGGGCATATGTGAAGTCTGACATACTTTTTGTAACTGTGCTGAAGGCTCATTTCTGGGACTTTCTGTCTCATTGTAAAAACACATTACTCCCAGAGTCAGTCCAGACCCTGCTCTCTAGGACACACCAGGCAGCTCACAGAACTAAAAATCAGTCGAGGAGTTGTAATATTTATATAATGCACAGACTTGGATGAAGCCAAGTATCTAAACACATCTTAGACATACCTTATTTGCCTACAGTAGCCCTGTCCTTTCTCTTAAGGCTTTGTCCATATACCTGATCTTAGCAAGAGCATTTTGGTACGATGGACACACAATTTTAGAAAGAAAAGCAATGAGGCTGGTTCAGCTCTCACAGATGCACTGGGAACTTGTTCCCTCTGACACACCCATCCACAGCCTGGCAGTGCTGCAACCATTACAGAAGTAGCCCCTGCTGCTCAAGCAAGCGAGATATATATTTACTATACACACACAAACAGCCCTTGGGTGACAATAGCCATGAAAAATGCATTTTGTTAGACTCCTGGAACCGATGAGTACAAAAACAATATAGAAGCACAACTGTTATCCCTAACCACAAAATGCCTCGAGGCAGTTGCAGTCACAGTGAGAGTCTGTTGAAAGTATGGTCATTTCCCTAAAACATGGTTGAGCCTGCGCCATGTGAAATTTCAAAAGCTTTTTGTCACTTTGGACATACCATTTTTATTTTTTTTCTCTGTATTAACCTTAAATTTTTAAATACAAATATTTGAAGCAGATGACCAAGTTGCAGGAAGGTAACTGGTAAACAACTGAATTCTGTCACTTCTAACCCCCTTTGTTCCAAAAGCTCCTCAGCCAGCCTCAGAGAGACCTTAGAAAGTCAGAAGCAAGCGAGCTTGGCATTAAAGCTCTCCAAATTTCAGCAGAGAGCCCCTCAGTTTTTTTCCGGCTCAGCAAGGCTGTGCCCAAAGGCAGCATGTCCTCGCTGTTGGTTCAGCTCATGGAAACTCCAGAATGCAGCTGTGAGCTGGGGGGGCTCAGCCCCTTCCCCCCGCCCCCCTTTCCAAAGGCTGCACTCCGAAACGGAGCTGGGAGAGCAAACCGCGTCTGTAACAGCAGTCACACTGTCTGAGCTTCGCCAGAGCCGCTCTGAATTCCCTAGTGCAGCTCTGTTCTCAGTGCAAACTTCGTTCTTTAATCTTCTGCAGTTCAGGTTTTATAAATCTGGAATTGCCCTTTACAAGCAATACGCAGCTTTCTGTGATTGTACAGACCAGCACAGCTGAGATTACATTTCTAAAACATCTCTGATAACACTTAAAATAATAAAAATTATATAGGTGCAAGAAAGCTGTTAGCTGTGAAGCAGAAGAGCACTTGCTGTCTGAAGCATTAACTTAACAATCATAAGTGTTTTCATTCATAAAAATCTTACCTGTTTCTGTTAGACAGAGCTTCAGCAAACATAATCCAAAAGTTGCCCATAAGGAGAAGTTGGCCATTGTTTTCTTGGAACTGTTTTGCAAAATCCAAAGATCCTTGCAAGCTGCAGAAAGAGGAAAAGCCCCGACGCTTGTTAAGCCTGCAGTCAATGAGTCTGAAGTTTGCTGCACTTTTTATTCTGATTCAAAGGAACTGAAGTAATGACATAACTGGGAGGGGGGAGCTCCATCAAAAGTCACACCCATATGCAACAAAAGTTACCCAGCAGTAGGAGCAGGGGGAGTGGAAGAGAGCTAGTACTGACTAAGCAGGCACAATTGAGTTTTAAAGAGCCACTAAATCTTCTCTTCTTACAGAAATCCAGTCAAAAGTTATACTTATTGTGCTTGTAGGAAAATTTGTGTAATCTCTCCTGATTCAGCTCAGAAGTGCACTGTTTGTTACAAGCTTTTCCTCCTGCATTTAAGATCTCTTCATTATTGCAAACCAAGTGAACATAAAACACTAGAGTTTCTGAACCCCAGTAAAGCATCTATAACAGCCTGGATGTTTCCCAAAAAAATATTTTGCTTATTTATTCCTATCTCACTATTTTCTCTTTTTGCAGTTCAGTTAAGAGCAAGTAAACTGCCTACTCTGCAGTGAAGCTTTCTGCAATGTTTTTGTTCATTGCTGGAGGATAACATCATGCAGGAGGTAAAGTCCAGGTGGTTCAGCTTCCCACAGCCCGTTCTCTGCACAGGCTGCTCCAGCAGGAGCAGTGAATAATGCCAGTGCCAGCACAATGCCAGTGATACTGAGGACTAAGGCTGGTATTTTATTGTATTAATGGCATGAGGCATAGAAGGAATTTTTCCTCCTAGTCCCCATGCACAAAGCAGAGAAACTGGATGAAAAGGCGTGAGATCTTTGAGGTTCAGACAAGGTCTCAGCTCCTGAGGGACATATGTTCATTGCAGTGTGTGGTTTTGTTTGGCTCTTCATGAAACCCCTGGTGAAAACCTCAAGGCCTCTGTAGATAAGCAAAGGGCTTGTCTCCTGTGTGCCTGAGTGATTTCCCGTGGTGTCTCCATGCACTGGCTCCTCTTTAGAGCTGTAGCATTGTAACAGTGGTTCCTGTGCCGTGGGATGAGGGGTCACCCAAGCCAGCACATCTCACCTGTAGCAACCAGCATGTGGCAATGACTGACAGCCAGAAATGCCCTGATTTCAGGTTCCCTTGCCAAATTGGGAATGAATAGTCCTGTATCAGATTACCATTTTGTCTATCTCCCCACTTCAAAGAATTTTCTCATTAATTTAATCTCTGTTAACACAAACAGTGGAAAAATACAGATAGGTCTCTCCAGCCACAGGCACAAGAAGGTCACACAAAGAGGTTTCCAGGACTTTGCCTTTTCTTTACCTTTTGACTTAGAGATGGCTGGCTATCCTTTCCTCAACCAGCCAAATTTCTAGCAACAGGTTCCAACAGGCTTTTCCTACAGGTCTAGAATATCTGATGGGACAAAGTTAAAGTGAAAAATCTTTCCTTTAAACACAGGGAATCTTTTTATTAAGAAGCTTGCAACTTTGAAATTACAGATAAAACACATTTTCTTTAGTGAATATGCTACTTTTTTTTTTTTAAGTAACAGCTTTAAAGCAATTAAATAGCAATCTCCTATATACTTTATTGTCTAAAGTGGAAAGAGAAATAGTTCTGTAAAATCCTGTAAATTTATCTCTATAAATGTTTTGGTATCAAAATACATGAATAAAGTTTATTTAAAAATGCTGGTGCACAGTTAATGAATGTTTTAAATTTGCTAAGTATGTATTTTTCTCCAATTGCTAAATTACTTTTAAAATTCACATCCTATGGATGAAACAGAGTAATTAAACATTTAATTAAAACTCAGGAAATTTTGAGTCTTATTTTTGATTAACATAAATTGCTTCTCCATTAATATCCTTTATTCGTAGTTATATAGAATTAAAAAACAAAGAAACAAAAAAAAGTTTTCTTTGGCACAGGTAAAGGGAGAAAAATGTCCATTTTAGCGACAGAGGCAGAGTCTTACTTTACCAGGAGTGGAAATTCCTACTCTCTTCATGGTCTGAAGCTTCTAATTCTAGCCCTTCTGATACCTGATTATGAATAGGTTGTTTTCTAGATACCAAAACGTTACTTGCTATTCATCTCAGTCTTTTCAGCACTTCTGCATGTGTTTTGCAGGGGTGGGTGGTATTCCACTTCGGAAAGACTCTGTCTAGCTTGTTGCCCTAAAAAATTGGGCTAAGATGAGACACTTATAGACCAGGTGCATGGAGGTGCTAATGCCTAATGCAAAAGAAAAAGGCAGATCCATACAAGAAAAATAATTGATCACATTATGCATTTTCATGTGATAAATCACAAAAATAGTTAATGGGCTGTTTGTATGTGAGTTTGGCCATTCCTCCTGCCATCCACCTGCCTACCTGTCAGCCCAGGACACACACGTGCATTCCAATGAAAGAATGACACAAAAATATTTCCTTCTTTCCCACACAAACATGGTCAGCTTATGCTGCTCTCAGGTACACAGCAGTCCAAATTTATCCTGGCTGCAGGGCATAAAGCTGCCCAGGAAATTTAGTCAAAGCAGATGTACGACTCTGGAAAAACTGTTGGGTTTGGGGTTTGTTTTTTGGTTTTGTTTTGGGGATTTCTTTGTGAGAAATATATAACTTCTCCTTTAGTTTGGGAAAATCTTAGTACATAGGAACAGAAAAATCCTGAAGCAAATCTTCAGCTGAAGAAATGCAGCAGAGCATCCCTTTTCAGCCTGTCAGTACAGTTAAATATTTGAGATGTGGAATTTCCTTACTTCTTTGGCCACAAGCAGATAAATTACGAGCACCAAAAATTTGTAAAATGATTAATGAATTAAGTTTTCAAAAGAGAATGAAACAATAAGACTGAAAAAGGATAAAGCCCCAGCATTTAAAAGAGTGTTTTTCTTTGAAGCCTTTGACGCAGTGAATGCTGAATCTGTGATGGTAAAATATAGTACAGGAACACCAAAATAACTCATTTGTGATTTTATCACATATGTGAACAGTAGCCAGCACTAATTAAATTTTATAAAAATCCTAATAGGGAGTTCATATGTTGGAGCCCTAGAAAAGGAAGATGCATGGCTTACCAGTGATATAAAAAGATGGGGTTCTGGCAAGAATTCACATAGAGGATGAAATCATGGCCTAGCTTAATTGAAAGACCAAAATTCCACTAAGTTCAGTGGGGAAGCCTCTCCTGAGAATGAATATTGTGGACATACAAGAAAATGGATGTACCTGAATGAACCTGTACTTATGATGAAAAAAAAAAAGGTATCAATGGAGATTGATTTCACTATCAAATGGGAGAAATTGAAAGAAGGGTAGAATGCAATTTTGTTTCTGTGAAAATAGCTGGCATTTGTCTTCTGAAATGCTGAAATTTCTAAAAAAAATACTCCTAATTTTAATTTTTTTCTATTATCAGCAGAATACTATTTTTTAAAAATTAAAAAAATCTTTTTCTGAGCATAATTTGGTGACTATTTCAAGATTGTTATAGGGCGTTGAATGGCAACTGGTCTTAGTGAATATAAAAAGCACAAATGTCATTAGGTAATTCTGGGCATGGCTGTGTATATTTTGCGTAGACTACAAGTGATCTGTGAGACTGGCTGAAAATCAGATTTGGGGAAGCAGAGAGGATTTCATACCCACTTATCTGTAACATCAAAAAAATATGCTATTTTTAATAAGATTTCCTCCATGTCCCTAGACTGCAATCTAGTTTCCTGCGTTTCAGACTGGATTCAATTTCAGAGTAGATTTAATTTTCATTATCAATCCCGAAAACAGGTTTTGTAATGGCAACAGTGGTAAATGCTCCAGTGTGGCACATCTTGAACTGCACACTTTTCTTGGGCTCAGAGTGCTGATGGGAAGGCACAAGAAGAGCCTGTGCTGGTTTAAGCAAGAAAAGCTGCTCTTTTGGCTGGAGGGCAAAGCACTCCCTTGGGAAGTTGAGCGCCCGGTTCTACTCCCATCAGGCTTTTGTTCCTAGATGTAATTTACAGCCTGTGTCCTGCAGAGAGTTAGGAAGATGAACAATGGCTCCTAGTTGTTTACTCCTGAAAAAGGCAGCTACCCAGATTGGCACCTACCGTGTGGATTCATCAGCCTGTTTTACTGGTTTGCCCCAGATCCCTAAACAACTCACTCATCCAACACAGGCAGAAGCCTTCACAGCCGGAATGGCTCAAGCTGGCTTTAAGGAATTCTGTGCCACACCATGTGGCCCCATCGTTTTTCTTGTTCCCAGCACCACGGCAGTGCACGTAGTCCCTGGCTGACCCCCATGTCCCAGCAGTGCCCAGGCAGCAAATCATGGTCCCAGTCCCCACGGACAGCTCTAACACCACTATCCCCCCTCAGTAACTAAGTTGTTGTTGGAGATGGAGCTGGAAACCTGCCCATCAGCAGGGCCACCAGCTGTCCCAGCCCCAGCAGAGACACAGAATGCATTAGTGACTGACTGAGCCACCAGCAGCTGTGCAGGGCTGGGGGTGGGGGAATACAGGGGACCCTGACGGGAGAATGTTCTCTGTAGGTGATGTCTGTCTGGCTCTGTAGGTGATGTCTGTCTGTCTTTGCCTTCCTTCCCCTGGCTGGCTTTCCCAGCACACACCATGCAAGAAGCCCCTGGAGCTGATACACCTGAGCAAAATAAATGAAAGTGGAAATACAGAATGCTGAGCATGAGCTGCTCTCTTTGTGCTCAGCATTCTGTATTCCCACTTTCATTTCTTTTGTTGGCAGTTACACAATAGGTGAATCAAGCTCATACTAAGCCATTTCCTGATGTACTCTTTCCTCCCCAGTGTCTTTCCATTTTCTTCCTTTTGATTTTGCTTCATGGCTTTTACCTTGACTTCTCCCTGTCATCTCCACTAATCTCTCCTTTTTCTTAGCCCCCATTCTTTCTCACCCACTCTCTCTTCCATGCAGCATATTGGAATTATCAAATCAAACATTAAAAGCCCCAGAAGAGCAGGTGAGATTTACAAAAGGCAAACATTCAGGAAACTCTGGAAACACTTCATATTTGCATAACCAAACTGTTAACTGTTACATATAGATAAATACTTAGAGGCCCCTGTGTGTAATACTGACCTGACCAGAGACATTCAAAGTCAAGGGAGGTTTTCCACTGATTTGGAGGAATTTTGAATCAAGGCAGCTGCAAACAGTGCTTAGTTCAGTCCCAGCATCTGTATTATAATAATTCTGCTTACTGCATTATGTATTTCCCCTGTATATGTGTATATCTATATCTATATATATATATAGATAAAATCTAAGAGGATAGAGGGGTTACATCAGATTTCTAGCCACTGATAAAATATTTTCCTATCTAACAAGAGTAAAGCCCAAATTTTAGCTGGAACAATTTCTGTTCACCCCAGATCCATTGGTGCCAGTCTTGCCGTAGCCACATACAACATATCCACATTTAGACTGTGTGTTAAACATAGCAGTGTGGGAATGAGCAGCTAAGCCTATCTTTTTCAGTTACAAAGAGCACTAAAACCAGACCCCATCTGTATATAAACAGAAACTTACTAAATTTCAGTAGTCTCCCTGTTAGTCAGCCTTATGATCCCTTTGAAAGGTGGAAGGGAAGGAAAAGCATCCTAATTTTAGACCATAATAAGCATGTTTGTTTTCAGAAGCAAGGGCTCCAGCTGTTTCCAGTGTGGCTCTAGGAGGGAAGGTGCAGATGTGCACACATCATGGAATGAACAGGGTGAGGAGGCTGACAGACACAGCAGTGCTATGTTTTGAAATGCTGAACTCGCTGGGTAAAAGACACACAAAGCAGTCTGCTCCTCTTGTATGTCTTTAAGGAATGCATTCCTACAGCAGCAGCATCCTCTCCCTCAAATGGGCAGTCCTTTTGCCTTGCTGGATGTGCAGACAGCAGCAGCAAACAGCATTCCCCCTAAACCCTGTAAGTTCTGCAGGTTAAACATAGCCAGGAATCAATGAAGTGGTGCAACAGCAGCAGATTGTTTCCTAAGGTTTCATCCTTTCCACCTGGATATACCCAGACAAAGCCAGAACTGCTGTCTCCCTGAGCTCACCTGGAAAATAGGGAGCCTGAGGAGGTGTCTCACATCCTGGTGGCACTAAGTGCCCCTCCATGGATGGAGAATGCATAAGGCAGGAAAATCCTCCCAATTTTTCCCCTTGGAGCCTTATTTCTGAGCTCTACATTATGTATGTTGGATTTGTCAAGTAGAAAAACCTACGACTTGTGAGGCAAGTTCCCTTCTCTGTAGTGTAAACAAGCAAAAGAAGGTAATTCTGGGTGACTGAAGGCAGGAGCTTTGTGTGAGGCTGGGACAGAGGCACAGAAAATGGAATTCACAGAATTAGTGAGACAGAAACTCTGGTTTTGCACATCTCCATGTGCCTGAATTTCTGCTATAGAAATAGGTGAGGGAGGAGCTGAGTGCTATTACAAGACAATGAGTTTTTCTTGGAACTGGGAATTGTCACACTAGACTGCACATCCATTGCCTGCTTAACAACTTGGCTTAAGTAGCAATGAAAGCCAACATTTTAGAAACTAAAAATAAACACTCATTTGGGATATTATTACACAGTTGGTAAAAGTTCAATTATGGATTAAGTTTCTTTCATTAGAGAGAAATTACCTAGAACAACACAGCTGTGTTTGAAAATGTACCTTTCTTACTGGCCAAAATTTGGCTTATTTGCTTTGTCTTTTCTTTAGTAATATTGAGTGACAATAACTAACTAAATTAAAGGAAAAAATATTACTTTCAATATGATTTTGAAAATGTGCTTGCATTCAGTTGTAGTCCTTTTGGGTTACCTTTTGAGGGATGTTTGACAGGATCTATCAGCAACAGATATTATCCAGACACAAATTCTATACAGGAAAAAAAAAAGAAATTCAATGTTTTATGCAATTGTACATTATGAAATTTGCACTATGCTGGTGATATATAAAAACAATAATCATCAAATTACACAGTAAGACATGATCGTCATTGCTAAGCAACTCCATATCATGTTTTGATTCCTGAATACTCCTTTTTCAATAATTCGTCTTCATTCATAAAGAAAACATTTGTTCATAAATTCATCAGATTCTTCAGAATAGTGCATGTCTAAAATATTTGCAATGTGTTCACAAACATTTAGTTTGCATAAATACAACTGGCAATAAATACATTATAAGTTCACCTCTGAAACATTACTTATATTGTCTAGATGATTTACTGAAGTGTTGGAAGAATTAAGCAGGTCATGTCTGAACAGCTTATTGAACAAGTCAGATCTGGAAAGCTATTAAGGCTCCTTCAGATGTTAAAGTTTCAGCCAACTTGCACTGAATTTACAAGAAATTATCTATGTCTGAGTCATCTGAGACTTCAAAGATACATGATATGAGAGCAAATTCAGTGATATACAAATAGATATGAGAACTAGCAAGAGAATCTGTAGTTAATCTGCTGTCCATTGCATCCAAAGTCTCATCACTAAAAAGTCCCTCTTCCTGTCTTTTGCAAGATACATCAAGATAAAGAAGTTTATACACATAAAGATTTAGCTGAGGTTCATACTCCTCTCAGTTTGTTTTCTATAACCAGCCCTTCCATAATTGTTGCAGTAATTCAATGAAAATTTTCCCTAGGGGAATGGGTAAAGAGGCAGAGATAATAGAAGGAATAAAAAACTGTTCTGTTAGTCTGATAGATCTGGTACTATAATAAACTCCACAAACGATTGCCTAGCAAGCAAGAACTGCTAGACAGTGCCACAGAAAGAGAATCATATGAGCAGTTTTTTGGGAGTCTCGAGACAAAATGGAATGTGTTAAGTGCACTCCTGCAAAGATTCTTTCCCATATACAGGAGGAGAGTCACTGTTTGGTATTAGCTAGCCCAGGAAGGATAGACCTGCATCAACATCAACAGGATCTCTTACAAATATATTACTCCCTAAGTCATGAATTATACAAGACATACCTCAAGGGGCACAGATGTGAGATAGGCTATGAATGTTCAAGAGTCTAGTTCAAATACAGATATAAGGATACTAAAGCTTATCTCAACTATTTAAGGATTCCTTTTTAACTTCTCCTCCCGTATTCAAATTCAGGTCTTCAACCCCAGTCTAGCTAGTTTTTCCTCTCTTCTTAATCACACAGTTCTGTACAGACAGATGTATCTGAAACGCAGTTCACATGGCCCAGTCCTTGCTGAACTTAGCAAGTCCAGAATACTTTGCACTTTTTCTAGCTTTAGAGAACGAACGGAAGCACTCAGAAACCTGAGAAATAAATATGTAAAAGTGCAGCATACACTGCTAGTCACAAGCAGGCAGAAGCCCTTACAGAATGCCCGAGGAGGCTGAGGCTGCCTTCACCTGCTATAAACATTCTGACCACAGCTGCTAGTGGACATTTGGTCCCCTGGGTGTCTCTCAAGCAGTCACGTTGAAGTTGTTCTGTGTTGCTTAGACAAAGAAGTACTAGGCTAGAGAAAGAAGCTGAACCTATGGCTGATGGCTTTATTTGACACTCTTGTGTGAGAATCGAGGTCCTCCTTTCTTCAGGGAGTAGGCAGCTTAGCATGTATTTGCACATCTGCATAGCAAAGGCAGCTCTAGCCTGCTGTCAGCTGAGCCTGCCTCCGAGCTCAAAACATTGTAGCCTCGCTTGTTTGGCATCGCATATGAGCTAATTAGCCTTGCAGATAAGCCTGACTAGCTAGGACCAGCTACTCTCTGGTAGTGATCTATGGCTTTGAGGAACTCGTGTCTTTACATACCTGCTAATTACAGCGTGTGGAAGCACCAGCTGGGCACAGCTCTTCGCCCTCTTCTGCTGGAGACTGAAGTCATGTCCCTCATCCCTTGAGGTGAGCTTACCTAAAGGACACATCTCATTACAGGATTTAGTCATAAGTCACCTATAAGATTGCTTGTGCCCTGTCAGATAAGAAAGAGTAGATCAAAGGAGCTGCCTGTGCTTTCCCCACCTCCCTACTCTTTTTTCTTTGGCAAAGATTTGCAGGATTTCAGATTTTGGTGGTACCGATTTTTTTCTGAAGCCAAAATCAGTAACAGATTTAAAGCCTAAAGCCAACAGATTCTAAAACCTATCCAGTAACAGATTTTGGTCTTGCCAAATAAATTCTTTGCCAAGGAAGTCTGGCCAAGCAAGACTACGAAACATTTCTCCTGAGATTTAAGTGGAGTAAGCAGTAAAATTCGGACAGGAATGAAACAAATCTGAACCATTAGGAAGGTCCTGTTGTGAGATCAGCTACATAGTGGAATAGCTTTTGAGAACATGCTCACCCTTGCAGAAGAGTAGATGAAAGGACTAGACCTTTTTAACTATGACTCTGTGATTCACTTAGGATCCCACATCTCAAGTGCTGTACTTGGAACATCTGAACAGTCACTGAAACCAGTAATAGGAGTTAATCACACCATGGTAGGATTTGCCACTCCTCAGAGACTTTGCTGCAGACAGGGGGTGCTTTCAGTCACACAGCTTTCGGACTAAAACTCAGCTAGTAGTTTTCTCTGTTTCTTGAAACACAGGTTATCTGCTTTATGGGAAAGAACATTTTTATTTTAACCCATCTCTTCTCTATTTGTGTTATTAACCATCTTGCAGACATCCTACTTTTACATTTCTCAACTATCCAATTAACATCCCTGATGGATGGGATGTTATCAGTAGGTAGCAAATTACTGGCTGAAAAATTAGGAGTAGTCTGAGTATGAATTTATGAGATTCATTTTTAATAGTCTCTTACTTTTTTACTCCAACAGAAACACTAACTTATTTACACTTTACTCCACTCAGTGCCACTGTCATGGAAAGAGGGCATTATGCTCTGGGCTCTGCAATGCCATTAGAGCCTCACAGGATCAAGATCTTAGAATAATTTCTACTCCCTCACAGATTCAGTAATTGCTTCTGACACAAGAGAAAACATGTGGGTTGGTGCGTGACTGAATGGAGATTTCAAGACACAGGCATTTTAAAGAAAAACATTTGTACAAAAGAGTTCTCATAAAGAGACGCATAGTGATCTCCTAGGTCAAGTACACTCTCATTGCTGTGCTATTTATTACACATTCTTCAGTGCTTTGCATGCTGAGCTATTACTTTGCAAATAATGTTTGCTTTTTAGAATGGTAGGCAGTGCTAAAAGAATATTGGAATTAATAACTGTGCAGCTCTGACTTGTTTCAGAGCTTGTGAGTGGAGTGGTACAATGAGAAAGAAATTATAGATGAGAGGGACACAGGATTTGAAACAAGGGAATAAGGACTGGGCTGAACACATTCTTTTCTGATTAGCATTATTCTAATGAGGTCAGTGAATCACTTCTGAGCTGCAGCTCAGAAACATGAAATATATAATGACCTCTTACTGTAAATATGGTAGTAGAGTATGGAAAAAGTAAAAGATCTGTCAGGAGATATGTTGTCACTGAAAAACTCAAGTCTAGAGACACAGAGATCTGAAGCAAAATGTCCTTATATAATGTCCTTCAGATGACTCTTTACAATGCTCATTCATGTGCACAGCTTCAGCCATGCAACACTGACCATACAAGCAACACTGAAGCATCTTTATAAACCCGACAGTCACAAGACAAGTTCTAGAAAACAGGGGGAGAAAAGGGGGAGTTACAGAAGTTCACATGATGGTGGCTCCTTTTCCTTGAGATAGACTACAGGCTTACAGAGCAATACTAATCTTGGTCCTTTTTTCCTATAAGCAGAGACTCAAATTCATCAGATTTTTTATTCTAACCTGTGCCTTCCCTATTTCTAAATGCCTCCCTAAATGAGCCAGAATTTGATCCTATCTTTAGACTTTGGCTCCTGAATGTAAAAACTTCAAAACAGATTTGTCCTTTTAGAGATAGAATTTTTGGTTTAGTAAAGATTCCTTTTCCATGTCAGTGTAAAAATACTTTTTTTTCCAAGACAAACACCATTGACATTTGAACATTGACATTGACACTTTGAACCCTTTCAGCATTTTGAGATCTGGGTACTGCCTGTCAGCCAGTCTTCAAGTGTGGAAAGCATTCTGAATGCAGATGTTCGGCCCGTCTTCAAAAAAAATTACAACCAACCCAAAAGGCACTCAGATGTACCTCTCAATTACCTCAAACTTCACATCAAAAGGAGAATAAGACACAAATTAAAGTCTGAGAAGTTTGGTTTGTTCTGTGCTGGAAGTATTAAAATCGAGGAGCTTGTTTTCCCCATTTCAGTTGTAAAGTTTAGCTTTGTTTAGGAATTGAAACCCATACCTAAGGCTGAACACTTACAAGTGTAGGACCCTGTTCAGTGAACCAGTCTGCTTCACTAGGCCAAATACCATGTTGACTTTTCTCCCTATGAATTTCCTGACAGATTTTAGAGGGGAAAGGAAATTCCAAAATCTCAAGAGTTTCTATAAATCTCAGTTTGCCTTCTCTGTTAAATGAAAGACACGAGCAAATTTGCATCTCTGATGAGTGCTATGAAGTGGAAAGAGGTGCAAACAAGAGGAGATGTCCAGAGCAGAGAAAAGGGGAGCCTGGAAAGAATTCAGAAACCTGTTGTAAGTCAGAAAATCTCAAGCTCTAGAAGGCCACGATATGGACAGAGAACTCATTTCCACCCAGCAGTTAGGACTGTGCTGTCTCAATCAGTAACTGTTTGCATGTAGCCACTTCCTACTCACCCTAATTCTGAATAAAAAAACCTTCACTTATTAATTTTATTTTTTAATTCACCACCAAACATATTTGCTTAATTATTTTTAAAAGTTTTTGAATTTGAATTAGAAACCATGTGTGGGGTTTATAAATAAACCCAAGTTTCCAAAGGAACAAACACTTTTTTCTCAATTTCCACCTTAGTCCAATCATTTCTTTCTTCTGCATGTGGTGACATGAAGAGTAAAGGAAAGTCATAAATAACTTGTCAGGTATTTTGCAATGTATTCTCTCAATTACAGTCAATAAATTGCACATCAGATGAGAAGCTGCAGAACAGTGTGTTACACTAGGTTGGGGTTTTTTGTCAGAGTTTTTTTTTAGTTAGGTTTTTGTTTGTTTGCTTATTTGGGTGGTTTTTAGTCACAATTTACTTTAAACTTGAAGAAATCCTCAGCATCCTCTTAAGGGAGACAAGAGTCTCAGCTATGCAAGTAGATTACAGAAAGGGCCAGGCTGGCATTCAAGGATTGGTTGGTTTAAATATTGCTCTGTATTTCTCTGTGCTCATAGCACAGTTGCTATGCTGTTTGAATTCCTATGCAACTATTAATGGTGTTTCACTTCTGTGGAGAGGTTTCTTTTAAAAGGAGAGAAACTATAGCAGAAATATAATTTCTGATTTGGTTGTAAATGCCCATCACATTAATTATCCTTCCAAAAAAAAAAAAAAAAAAGGAAAAACATACAGTTGTGATACCAGGTTTCTTCATTTTGAGATGCAAATAAAGGCTGAAGCCTCTACAGTAGCATGTAGTCATCCAAGTATACTCGTATATGTAATAAATATATTTCTAATGTATGTTTGTGTGTTTGTGTAAAACCAGAAACATTATGAATCACCCATCACATATTTAAAAAGCAAAACTACAAGAAAAGCAGAAAGAACAAAAATGCATGAAAATCCTGAAGGACTTCCGTAGAATCCAGCATTAATCCAAATCAAGGGAACACTTCTCTGTATCTGTTGTGAATCCCCATTTAGGATCCTGCCAACTATGCCCATTTGTCATGAAAGAGTGGGTTAATTTTGCTTAAAGAACCACTATCAAATGTATTAGCAAAAAAGATACTAAGAGAAATTTATAAAAATATGACTTAACAAAGCTTGATGGCAAGGTTCCATCTATTGCTTACTACATGGATGAAACACACAAAGGAAGATTGATTTAGCATTGATTTAGAATGATTTACACAGGGACAAAAGATGCAAAAGGGTAAGGGAGACACTCTCATTGAGTCACAAGGTCCAGAGTACACCCCCTTGCTTTCTAAACTCCTGATAGAACTTAGGTGTGGCTTGGTCCAATCTGTACAGCTCAAGTAATTATGATTCTTTATTTCTGCCATTGACTCAAAATACAGTAAAATAAGTTTTCCTTTATAACACCACATTACTGCATTTTTCTGCTGTCAGAAACCAAGTGTTTAGTGCAGTGGGAAGCACAGAGAATGTCCCCATGTCTGTCTCTGTCTCACCAGAATCTGTAATGCCACTGTAGCCATAATAACTAGAACAGAAGCTCATGTTTTGGGTGGTCTTTTTTTCCTTTTGTGCAAGGTCTAAACTCTGCATTCTCGTCCAGTGACTCTTCATAACAACTCACTGAAGGAACTTCTGACATCTCATTATTTTAATATTTGAATTTCCCCTTTCTACTCCCTTAAAGGCCCCGTTCCCCACCCTCACCCCGTGACAAGTAAGAGTAATCTCATCACTTCCATTCCAAAAAGTACCCAACATTCTTGCCTAAATTTAAGAAGTCAGTGTGGCATAATTTTTCAGTCTTTAGTTAGGTTTTACAAAACTCTTGTTAAACCATTTTTCCTCTGGCAGGATGTTAGGTTAAAAATTGAGTCCATATAAGTGCTCTTTGAAAAATTCTTTTAAATTTTAAATAAAAGATGTGTTCAGCAGTGAGCTACCCATATTCTCTAGTGTTTCCACACAGCAAGCAACCTTGCTTCAGCATGGGGTAATCCTCAAGGTATCTGCAATGACTGATAGCACATTATTGCAGGTACTGGATACAGAGACATGTCCTGTCACATTCCCTCTTGAGTGCAAGTTCCTGTGTTACTGTACAGTCATCAATGGCTCATGATCCTGGCTCATCAAGTGCCTATTTCATCCTCCAGGCAGCTTCATTTGTTTGTAACTGCTGCTGAGAAACTCTTGATGACTGCACATATTGTTCTAATAAAAGTGCTCAAGACAAAAAGAAATTCCCAGAGAGAAAGACAATTGTTTACCTGCTAAAGAATCTTTGAAACACAGCTCTTTGCTACCTTTCATAATATCACCTTGTACAAGAAGGTACTGTACTTCCTGCCTGTGCTTCCACTCATTCCACAAAGGCACAATTCTTTTTTTTATTCTGATTTACTCATTGGATTAAGGAGAATTATGTTGAAAGAGAAAAAAAAAAGAAGCTGAGCCAACATGTTAGTTCAGAGAAACATTCTGCCCAGTCTGTTACCCTTTTATCTTCCTGATTAAGTAAAAATTAAAACAAAGAATATTCTTGCATGCCCTCACTTTTCTCTGGAGATATGCATAAGAGTGTATCTTTATGATTTGGGACACTTGTAAATATTACTGAATAGTATGAAACTGGATCTGTCCTTTATCACCGTGTTCTAAATACCGTTTTAGAAAGACAATGTTTTTCCCCACTGTATTTTCTCACTGCACTTCAGGGTATACCCATTTACTGTATTTTCACAGAATACATGGTCGGAGAGGGAGTTACTGATGGTGATGAGATATTTCTCCCCTCACTTAGCAGACTGTAAAATGTGTACTCCCAAAGCAGCAATGACTGCAGCTTTTCCACCACCCATGGGATCAGAACCATAATTAAACAATTTCCTTTTCCATTGCTAGCAACATTCTTTCTTTCTATTTTATTATTTCCCCAGTTCTTCTGGCTTAAAACAAAAAAACCTGAGCATAAAATGCCTATTTCCTTGAGGTCTCTAAGCAAAGTGGATATAATCCCTCCCAGGGATCTCTCATCTTAGAACTCTGTACTTTAAAGAAGATTGCAATTCTGACCTAGAAAATGACTTGATTGTAGGTTTATAAGAATACGTGTTTACATTTATGTTCCCATTTCTGAATATTCAGATCTTAATGGAAGAAATTATTAGATTAAACAGGAAAGTAAAGCAGTGATAATCAGTGCAGAAATGTTAACACTGAGCCTAATAGTTTCTCCTTCAAAGGGTAGGCAATATTCACCTGTGCAATGCAAACAAAACCATTCCTCCAAAATGGATTTTCTCATTTGAAGAGATGTAGTTAAAATATTTATTCATCAGCTCTTTCTTACCATGTTAGCCAGAGAAGGCAATTTATATTCTACTGCAATGAGAAATAACTGGATAGGTCAGTATTGCAAAAATCCTTCACAACCCTTTTAAAGAGGAGCAAATAAATGATTTTGTGCTCTATGCCAATGTATGTGGCCCCACTGGCTTGAGAGGGAGTGCATATAGTGACAATCATTTCACAGTATTTGAGAAAATACTTCAGACATTGGGAGTTGATTTCCTACATGATCAGTCACAAAGGGAATGACAATAATAATAGAGCCCAGCAAAGAAGTAGGTAACACAGAATATTGAAAATATTCCTCTTTGGCAGGATCAACTATTGGCATGTTTAAGCCACACTGCTTTGGAGACATGCAGAGCTGTCCAATTTAAAAATGAGCTTAAATAGATTACTTTGCTGAGAAAATCTGAAGATGCACTGGAGTGCTTGCAGGAATTTTCCTGGTTTGTGCATATTTACCTCTGTGGTAATAAAGAAAATTATTTGTACAGGGTCAGAGAAGATCAGATGTTTATAAACAGACAATGATATGTACATAAATACTAATGCAAATGATAATTTGACAATCTTCTTTTCTACCAGACTTCATTAGGCAAAATTAAATAATTTCAGTGACTGAGAATGCAAACATTGTTTTGAAAAGTCTCAGGAACAAACCTGGTCTTTCCACAGTAAGGTGTCCTTGCAGTCAGCTGGTATTTTTCTAAATAAAATGAGTCAGTAATGATTCAAAAATTCAGTATGTTTTCCACTGAAGCCCTTGATAATCTTTCTTATATTCATTTCAGGAAGAACAACAAATAAGCCCACAAAAATTTGCTTAAGCCAAAAATAACAGGTTTTATAGGGAAATCTGATGTTTGCCAATTCCATCACACGTTTTGATCTCACAGATTAAGTGGTTGCCACCCAGAAAAACTCCCTTTTAATATATACATCCATTTGGGCTCTTGAATTGAAGAATCAAAGCTCCATAAATCATAAATTGAAGAATCACAGCTTCATTCAGTTTTAGTCAGAAGATACTGCAGTTGCCCAAAGAGGCAGGAGCAGCAGCAGAACTGCTTCAAAGCAGTCCTCATAGTCTATATGGCTGAGTTTTTGCTTTTCTGTGATCTTTGTTTAGCACTCTTGTTTAACATAAATAATGCTTGTGGGTGATACTGATACATTAATTTTCCCAGAACATTGTTAAAGTTCTGAGTTATCCAACTGCAGTAAGTACATCATATTTCCTTTCAGTATGGTAAACTGAAGTAATTAGAAAGGCCATATTACCAATTAAACAGGAGATAACGTGTTTCTTTAGTCATGCTAACAGCAGATCTCAGAGGAGTATTAGGATCTTTCTATTTGAAATTTAAAACAATACAGATGAAAATAATCTCTACTTACATGCTCGATTTCAGGATTTCTACATTTCTTCTTCAGATTAATTTATGCTACCTTATTTATTTTCACATCACTTTCTGTCAAGTGAATGCATAATGTATTGCTCCTCAGTCTTGATATATCAGTGCTGATTCTCTGTCCATCATTAATTGTATCTGTTGGTCTGGGTGAACATATATTAGCTTACAAAATTGTTCAGCTTTAATTGTCACTAAATTAAATACTGAGACAAGGGAGTAGTTTTCCATGAAGCCAAGACCTGTTCATGGATACAGCACTGCAGTTGTGGCCTCACCAGTGCTGAGCAGAGGGGAAGGATTGCCTCACTTGATCTGCTGGCAGGACTTCCCCTGGTGTAGCCCAAGACATCATTACCTTCTTTGCAGCAAGGTGTCCTGGTTTCAGCTGGGATGGAGTTAATTTCTTCTCAGTAGCTGGTACAGTGCTGTATTTTGGATTCAAAATGAGAATAATGTTGATAATACACTGATGCTTTGGGTTTTGCTAAGTTCTGTTCATCTGAAGTCAAAGACTTTGTTTGTTCATTTTGTGTCTCATGCTCTGCCAGTGAGGAGGGACACAAAGGAGAAGAAACTGGGAGGCAGTGTAGGCAGGAAGGGTGACTTGAGCTGGGCAAAGGGATGTTCCACACCACAGAGTGTCATGTCCAGTACGTAAACTGGGGGAGTGACCCGGAATGAAAGGCAGGGCAGGAAGGGTGATTGGGGTTCAGGGACAGGGTCTGCCACCAGAAAATGGGTGGTGAGCAACTGTACTGGGCATCACTCTTTTTTTTCTTCTTCATTGTTATTATATATTTTGTTTTCAGTTATTAAACCGTTCCTATCTCAACCTACAAGCCTTATTTTTGATTCTCCTCTCGATTCCACCTGGGGGTGGGGGGCAGAGGGACTGAGTGAGTGGCTGGGTGGTGCTTAATTTCCAGCTGGGCTTAAACCACGACACAAGGACACATTACTGTCCTATTTACCCAGTCTGTTCATCATTTTCAGTGTTTCATTTCTGCTGCAATCAATGGAGAAAAAGTTATGTGGTCTAAAGGTCAGCTTAAATCCTACCTGGACTGTCAGACTGTGCATCAAGCGTCTCCCACACTTAATAGGAGACAGTCTTGAAAAGCTACTCAATTTTTGGTCTTGTTTTTGCAAGCAATCAGGGAAAAGGAATTTTAATGGTTCAGCCCTAATAATGGAAAGTTACAGACTCACTTCTAAAAAAGTGATGATTTTGCATTAGAAGTAAAGCTAATACTTAATTGAGCAAGACTTTGAGCAAAATGAAACAGCTGAATCAGTCTGGAACAATGTAGTGTTGAAACAGGATGGGAAAAAATCAAAATATTTACATTTGGAAGGAGGAAATGCAAATGTTACTGTGTAAGTTTTTGGTTTAGAAGATCCGATTATCAAATCAATAGGAGCAAAAGAAAAGGAAAAGAGAATAATAGTTTAGATGTAGGTGTGGTCTAAGACAAAAATTATACCATGTGTGTACCACAATCTCATTTCCAGTTAGCCATCAATCATAAAAGAAGAGAAATGCACATTGCTGTCTGCTGTTTGTGGGATTTGGTTTCCTGTCCAGTAAACTGTTCTCTAGCCCACAGTTCTAAAAGATCACTAGCAGCTGTACTAAAATATAAGGTACATGCCAACCATGTGAACTAGACTGCTCTGCAAAATGGACCTGTCTGACCGTTTTCTTAGTGCACCCTGTTTTCCATAAACTTTATTGGAAATGGTTTTATATTCAATACTCATTAAAGAGGAAAATATTAAATAACAGGTGAGCCAAGAAAACAGTCCTCCAGAAACTTTTCCATGTTCTAATGATTCTCTTTTTACAGTTATTTTTTCTGATATCTCAATTAGTCAGATTTTGTTTCACACGTGCTGCATCTGTGAAATCTCTTTTATTCATTTTCTCCCAAGTTTTGCTGAAGTGGTTCCTACAGATCCCAACTCTCTGTGCTTTTATGATGTTCCTGCTATTGACAAAACACTTTACCAGCTGCTAATAGAAGAGCTGGATGGTATCAGCTCTCTCCCATACCAGTAAATATCTGTGGAAGATGTAGCAGATTCTTTCATTCTAAAAGTCACTGAAAAAAGGATGGCAAAGGTTGTATTAAAATTTTATCAATGGTATTGAGAATTCAGTTTGAAAATTGACACTTGTTTTATTAAAACATTGTGATAATCTAGATTAAAAACATTTTCAAACTATTTTTGACTGCCTTTATCTGCCAGGACTTCAGCAAGTTCTCAGTTTAATTGTCCTTAAATACTGTTTATGGGAAAGTAATGCAGATCAGCTTTTTTCCTGCCAGCTATTAAAGCAAGCCACTTCATTCATACAATTCATCTATTCAAGTCCAACAGAGATTATTTAGCTAAAACTTTTCTCTTTGACTGATTTCTATGTTTCAGTTCCTCTTCCTTTCCTTCCCCTTTTCTTATTTACTCTCTTCAGTTGTTGAATTCACTAGAAATTTACTGCAAGAAATGTCAAACTTACTCTGCTACGCATTAGAGGACATAATTCGGATGGTTTGCTTTACTCTGTGTATTTATGTTTAACGTGATCTCACAGAAAACTCTTATCTTCAACAAGTTGCTCTCACATTTTGGACTTCCCGTTTCTGTGGTTTGTAAGGCTGAACAGAAGGAACCAAGCAAAAGGAAGTTGAATGACGTAAAGACTATTTGCTCCCACTACAAAGAACACCGAGCTAGGGAGGCAACGAACTCATGAGGTTTCCTGAGGAAACTACCTTGCCATAGCAACCAAAAGCTTTTTAGAGCTAACAGATGAAAAGGTTGGTTCTTGACATCTGGGGTATAGCTCCTATCACCCCTCTCATGCCTCTACACCAAAACTCTAGCTCGTTCAGCTCTGGAATTCATGTTTCTATTCAAAATCTTGGAAGAAACTTAAAAATACCTGCAGCAGGCAAAACAAGAGTGACACACCTGAACAGCAATGGCTTTCTCATGGACTTCCATGAAGAAATGCAGTAGATGTGTAATCATCAGAACTATGTCACTGCAGTCCTTCCCACCCTGAGAACTAACAAGTACCTTTTCCATGGAGCACTAACAGGAGCACAAAGATGCAGCTGAGATTGAAGCAATGGCAGACAATGTTCTAAATGAAGGCAGAGAATGCTCCAGCATTCTCTCAGTAGTCTTTTTGTTTTCACTCCACAAATGCATGAAAGAGCCGTTCATTGTACTGGTGCTGTGCCAAGGAAGAAAGTAATTCATGTTTTTGACCTTCAGTGGATTGGGACTATAATACTTCTGCTAAATCTCTCCTTCACCACATGACTGACCTCCCATGTGCTACCCAGGAAACACTGAATCTTCACACTGTATTTTTCTGTTTAGTTCGGGCATAGAGAAATTACTGTGGAATTTGTTCCTAGTTAAAAATTACTGGTGAAAAGTGTTGCTGTCTCTATCAGGTCTGATTAAATGGGATTACATTACTAAGAATCTGACAAAGGAAGAATAAAGCTTAATGCCACGTTTCCATTTGTACAGTACAATCTATATTAACCATCTATATTATCTCTTCTGTAACCACAAGCTATCTAAGCCTCACACTTATATTGCCCCATATTAACCAGATTTTAATGACTATACTTGTGCCCTTCTGCAACTACAAATTGTTTATGCAAAATATAAGCTGTAAAACTTAAAGGATTACTATCCCGAGGAGGAGCATGCTATAATGTTCTGGCAACACATCAGAAGTTCTTTGCCACAGTTGCACTAAAATAAAAAAATTTTCTTCTCTGTCCAAAATCCCACCCAGAAACAACAGAGGGTTAAGTGTAGAATTTTTAGCACGTAATAATTGCTTACCACATCTGTTAGACTAGTGGGGAAACCTCCAAAATTCAGATATGCTTTGAATTCCAATGAATAGTATTCCAAATAGTATTCAATAGTATGCCAAAATGTTCTTTCAAAAATTACTGCAACTACGAGAAAAAAGAAAAACAACAAAAAAAACCAAACGAGAAACCAAGCGAAGTTTGCACGCAAAACTCCTTCAACTAAATGATATTAAAAATGAGGACAGGTCAAGACTAGAAAGCTCTCCCTTAACCACTATACAGGAACACAGCCTGGAAACCAGAAACCATTATCACTTCTGGCTCATGTCCACTGCTGCATCTTTTGAGCTATTCCAGTCTTATTTCAGGCTGGTCAGCAGCAGGAAATAGAACTAGTTTTATGTTTTACTCAGTCTCTTCTGCTGTATTTTGGCGATATCTCCACTGCCAGTTTCTTTCAAGGATTCTGCTGCCTGTGTCTTCTACACTGCACTTGTGCTCTATCACTTCTGGGATGCCTTTCCAAGTAGGACGATTAGGTTTGTGCCCAGTAGGAAAGTACAGGCAGTAGTACAGGCATTCCAGGCGTAGGCAATGCTCCAACAGGCAGTGGGAGTCAGGAGCAGGGCACTTGTCAATATGCTAAACCTCGTGCCTGGCTCCTCATGCCATATCTCTTTATGTGCAAATACACACCATCGGAGAGATTTTAGGGGAGCAAGAGGGGTGGACTAAATGATCTCAAGTCTATTCCAACCTCAACCAGGTTTCTAAAAAAGACCAAAAGTGCAAAATCTTTTAAGATACCAACTTGGAGATGAGCCTGAATGTGGATTATGCCTGATTGTCCTATGTCAAATGATGTGGAGAACAGGCACTGTCCATGCAGGAGTCCAAATTTACATAAACATGATCAGTGATCAGATGGCATTTAACCAAGGCATGTTTAACACTGGGTTTAGAAACAGGTTCATGTGACATAAATGGCCAGAAAGGATATGGGTAAATTCTATCAAAATGTTTAATAAACAGTTTTATCAACTCTTCTTCTGGACCTGAGAGAGTGACTGAAGATCAATTTTAAACCACAACTTTTTATTTGTACTACAGAGTAATAAAGCAATCACTTTGAAGCAAAACCAATAAACATGTCTGAATGAGCAGCTGTAAGTATGATCAAATCCTACTGCTATGCAAATTCACACAAAGAATTTAGGCACTATTTATAAACATAAAGCCACTGAAATTATAACTTGTATGTTCAGAAGAATAACAATGTATTTTTGTGTCCCTCTCACTGCTTGCTCTCAGTGAAATCAACCTGCCTAAGTACTAAAAGCAATTGAGTTGAGTCTTGAACAGTAATACAGAATCATCAGGCTGAAAATTGTTCTTACTGCATTAAACCTCCTCCACTTAAAAAATCTGAGAGAATCAGATACATCATCTGCAAGCACTTAATTTTTTCATTCCTCAATTTTTACCACACCTCTATGGAATCATCATATGTTCTTACCCCTGGACCACTTACTAGAATGGCAATCAGAGAAAAATAAATGGAAACACTTTTTTGTTTTTAGTTCTTCCATGCTAGTTTAATCGTCGCCTGTCACTTAGGAACACCCTCACATAAGACTTATATCTTCAAAAGTAAAGCACCACATAAAAAATTACTTCGTGGGCTTTATATGTTGACCTTGATGTGTTCCTTGCAGAAAAGAATTACATCATTTTAGTTGATATTATGCATGCTTCCTATGGGGAAGTTTCCCATGGGCAGAAAGCTGATGACTTAGTTTTATCATTCAAAACTTCTAAAATGGTTTCCAGAAAATTTTTCAGTAGATAGATGAAAAATCATTGAATTTCTAACACAGCTTTTCTCTTCTCAGACATACAAATTTAGTTGCTTCTCCTGTGTAAAATGTATTACACTGAAACCTGAGGAATCTCAGGGTTTTCAGTTTCACAGAGAAAAAGCAAGATTTTTGGCAATTCATTCTCTTTATGAAATGAGCAGTAAGTGTTACTTTTGCAGAAGTACAATGCGTTGTAAAAATGAAGCTTTTTTTTCTAACTTGGAGTTTGAACACAGATGAAGACATTGCCAGCGAATTTAATCAATCTCTCTCTGTGCTAGGATACATTAAGTGAAATATCAGAGCAGTTGAGACCAAGTACAGTGTTCTGTACTCCCTCCTCTTTATCTATCCTGCATATTTCAAGCCTCTTCACAACCATCCTAGACTGCTTCCCTTTGATTATGTTTTCCTACATTAAAGGGATTAGATAGTTCTGTGCAATTCCACCACTTTCTCATTTTGTGTCACACACAATTCTCTCCCCTATTCAGCATCTGGCACAGCAAAACTAAATTGTGCTTAATAATGCCCGTCCCCTTTCTGACCATGCAATGCACTGACAATCTGGAATCTTCTGCAAGTCTTTTTCTTAAGTGAACTGAAGAACAATAATAAATAAAATGGAATATTTACTTTACTAGACCGACAGTGCATGTATTTTAATATTTCCTGTATGATGCATCTTTTTATGCACTATTTACACATAAAAATTCCTGGCAGACTTAGCTACTCAGGGTAGGCCATTAACTCAGACACTGAGACTGGCAAACTCTCTCCAAGTGATACTGTACATACCTACACTAGGCAAGAGAAATACGTGAAAGAGGTGATAGCTTGGTCTGAGGAAGGCAAGTGGTTAGCACAGAATTTCTATGCCCTTCAGCCATTCAGAACACCTCTGCAGGTGTAGAAAAGCCAGTCATTTCACCATCTGTGCAGTTATACATGGTGACATCCTATGCCACATACGGACTTCTTGTAGGAGTAAAACAGTATTTCCAAATATGAAATGGGGGGAGAAGGGGATGAGTAACAGAAGAAATGCTTGAGGATGGGCATTTTTTGCTTGTAACTTAAATAAGCTCAGCAGGATGACCTTTGTATGTCATCCCCTTTCTCAAGCTTTGCAGTTCCTCAGACACAGCAGGCTAGCAGTTCTCTGAGAAGACAGTGTTTTGGTGGCTTGTAGCATCTAAAATGACGACAGGCCATTCAAATAAAGTAAAATGAAAGGGCTTGGTTTTTTTTACCTGCAGGATCTTCCATAGCATTGATAGAGGTGAAAAAAGAGTAGTTTTTTCTCCTTGGCCACTACTGGAAATGCTACTTATTGTTGTGTTAGCAAGGATGAATCTCGGGAAATGTTTACTGAGAAGTGTGTTAATATGGAAGAACTAAATAGTTCCTGCATTGTAGATTAGGGGAACTGGAGATACTGCTTGTTCACAAAAAATGGAATACACATTTATACTTCAAGTTTAGAAAGATTTTCCAAGCTCACCCAAAGCAATTTCCTGTTCAAACAGTCACCTAGGCACAAAAGTGATTTTTCATATTATTCCGATCTCTATCTTAAAAGTCCCATGAACACTATGGACTATTTCTAATGAAGGGCTCCTCCAGAGCCTTCTTGCCCTCATTTTGAGATTCCATAGAGGCAAAGCACCTCTATCTGTTTGATCTTGTGTTCCTTGGTGTAAGATGTCATCTCTTGGTGCTGGTTATCCCCCACGTCCATGTGCAGAGAGCAATATCCTTTTTTCCACTTTGTCTTTCTGAGCCAAAGAATGCAAATTTCTCCTGTCTCCATTCCCTTATGCATCTGTTGTGCCCTTAAGTGCACCTCTTCCAGCTTCCATCAGTTGTTCAAATACCCACCATCATTACTAGAAATGCTCTGAGCAGTGTCTCCCAAGACTTTTGTCTTTTCCCAGGGTTGTATATCTCGTCAGCAACTGATAGTTGTCCATTCTCTCACCTAAATTCATCTTCTTTCTAAGCTTCCCTAATTGCCCTAATCCACCACTGTGGTAGAGCCAACTCAAGTTGTTTTGTAATTTTTCTCTCCATTAAGTGCTTTTCTCTGCTGTACTGGTGAATTTTATCTCATTTCTATTGCTCCAGTACCCAATGCAATCAAGCCTACCTGTGTGATTGTGATGACAGCAGATTATGATCTTTGTAATTATCTGTCCAACTCTTCACTCCCAAGGTGTTCCTTTATCTCTTTTCTCCTTTACCAGCTTCTTCTCCATTTTAAATTTTGCACACCTTCTCTTCTTCATGGATAGCTTCTAATGTGATCCTATAAATGTTGCACTTAATTCAAATAAATCAGATTCTCCCCACTCTCAAATAATTCCCTGATTTTCTAGGGAAAGAGATAAAAGATTTATGTGGCACAACCTTCTGTTTGCAAAATCATTGTTTGAATGCATCCTTGTTTTCAATCTTTGAGTAATCTTGTCCTTCAAATTCGCTCTTAAAGACTTTCTTCTATCCCAGGTTAAACAAATGCACCTACAGATATGCAGATATATCCCTTCCTCTGTAAGTGCTGATAAAACATGTATATTTAATGTTCACCTGAGCATTGTATAATAAAACAATGGAACTCGGCCTCACAATTTTTTGCATGCTAGCTGACTTGGAAATCCCTGAAAGATTGGGCACTGATTTAGGTTTTGAATCATAATAGAGAAATAGCTTTACTCCTGACCACATCCTCGCCGCATTGAACATTTTTTCACTATTAACTTTTCAGTTTATATGGCTAAAAGATCTCTTGAAATCTACTTTGTTCTTAACAAGGTCTGTCTCAACTGAGTTTCTGTTGATTCTTAGAGTGGCCATTTACTTTATATCTAAGACATGGGGTATTTTTGGCAAGCAGGCCATTTTCCATTCTATCCCAGCTCTCTACTTATGGTAATATCTCTCCAGAGGTACCTGTAATCTAGTTAGGTACAGAGTGCTTTATGTTTTTCCTTGCATGACATAGGAATTCCTGATGGTTCCACAACATTCTAATTAAGCAAGTGTCAATACTGTCTATATGCAAGATTCTCAGCTTTCCTGCTCAAATAACTTGACTAACTCATCCCCAGCCATCATACAAGAAAAGTATTTGTTTTTCTCTCTCAAAACTGAAGGCCTTATTCACAGATCTTCTTTTATCTTTCCCTTAATTTATAGCAGAACAAGCTGACGTAATGCAAGTCACAAGTAATTTCTGTGACCTACTCCTCTATATTGTATTTGTAGCATATTTTATTATGCACCCAAAAGAAGCTAAATAATATCACCCCTTTCTAATTCAGGGAACAATATATGACGAAATGTGTTAACTATCAAATCTCAGAATTTCTAAGGCTCATTGTTGTAGATAGGACTTATTTTCCAATTCTTATCAGGAAAGGCAAAAATATCAATCATGCAATTTCCAAACTGATTTCCTAACACCATTAGAAATCTGAAAAAATCTATACAGATTTCAGTATTGTCCCACAATAACTTATTTTATTCTTTTAAAATAGATTTACTTTTGATTCAAACCTATTTCACTAGAGCCAGACTACTTCTTTTTTGTATGTCTGATCCTATTCTGAGTGTGTTGCATTCTCCATCTGCCTTAACAAGGTATAAATAATGGGGTTTGCATATGGCACACATCTCAGTGCCAACAACTGGTACCAACACGATTCTTATTCCACCATGTTCCACTTGTCTTCCACTCGTCTAGTTTCATTTCCCCCACCAGCTCAACTTCCTCCCCTGTGTTACTAGGCTGCGGTGTTGGTGTATAAATATTTGGTCTCTCACTGACTACATCCAGTCTCTGAGATGACATGTAGTTTCTTCAGTACCTATACTGTTCCCTGTTTCCATCTGCATATTCCCTTTGCTGACTTTCTGTCCACTGCTCATATTCCTTTGCATTTTTTTGTATACTTATTTACTTGACTTAGGCTCTCGGTGAGTAGATACTGAGCCTCGAGATCACACATGGCTTTCTTTCTTCCTCAGTTTAAAGTTCATATTTCTCATTATCATTGCAGAGATTTCTCCTGGTAATTGAATTAAAGATTATTTGAAATAGGTGACCCATTAGGTTTTTTATCTTTTTTTTACATGGCCTACCACAGAACAGTTCATGATCAGTAATATATCAGCCAATATATCAGCTCTCCACGAGGGCCGAGGTTATTGGCAGACAAGCACTGTGGTGGCAGGAAGACTCTAAGGCTCAGATACGACCATAGAATATCCAGTTCCACTGTTCAGGCTGGTTCCTGAACCATAATTTTTAGACATGTGCCCAGTCTTATTTTTTAAGCCTACTTTAATGCATTTTGCAGTCTCATAGTTATACTTCCTCCAAATTTTTCAGGTCATTAATTCTTCTAGTACTTCCTCTACATCACAGTAAATTCTTCTTCTTTGGCACTAATATGCTTCAGCTTTCACAGACTCTTATCACTATTCCTTCTGAGCTGCCTTTTTCCTTCCAAGTCCAGACCATAATAATTTTGCTGCCTTGCCTTACTCTAGAATTTTTGCAGTTTATGTGAGCCCTACCTAACACGCATTATCTAAAAACAATGCTGAATTTTTTTCCACTGTCATATCTATGATTTACAGCCTCATTACTGAATGAAGCCATAGAATTTTAACTCTTTATGCTGACAACTGACTTAAGCACTGCTTGATTTTTTCTCCCAGCTTTAGTCATGCTTTGTTTCTTACAGTGCAGTGCACCTTTTGGACACGAGGAAAAATCTTTTGCGACAACGCCTCTGTGCTGTACATCATAAAATGACACCTTGCTACATTAGGGGGGCCACAAGCATTAACCAGAAAAGAATATACAGTGGCCACAGCACAGTATCTTGTATGAATGTAGAGCATCGAATACTGTTTTTTCATCCTTGAGTTTGTTTCTTTTCAACTCCTTGACATGTAAAAAGGTCCCAAAGTTGGTTTGGTACCTTCACAGCACAAAGTATCTTGAACAGTTTGTTACTATGCAATTATCCAAGGTTTCTGAATCTCAAAGCTTGTTCTTATCATCAAGTTCTAAATAATTATAATAATGAAGGCTCAAAGAAAAATATTAGGTATCTTAATGAAAAGTCAACGCTGGTGAGAGAAAATTGCCTTTAGCAGCACTTGACAAAGATCATTTGGCTCAGAAAAAGAAGGCCTATGGACTTGCATTAACCTCCAACTGCAGTGCTGATTTACAGATGAAGTGTTCCAAGTTTCCTAGGCTCAGAAAAAAAACCTACAAATAGCAATTAATTTTCCTTTGCAGAGGCATTGGAAGAGAGAGAGTATTAGAAGGCCCTCTTTGTCCTCTTGTCCCACAGCATTTTTTGTTACGAATTTCCTTGCAGTTCTGTTACTGTGCACCCAGACCTGGAAGTCCCATTCTAAGATACTCACCATGAAGTGTGTGGTTGTCAGCTGGGAAAATACAAATATAGCATTTTGAATTTATTTTCTTCCAAACAGGTCCAACTTTTCCTTCATGGACATGAAAACAGACGTCGCATGTGCCTCTCTGTGAATGGGATAGAAGGGACTAGAAATTCATCAAAAGCTCTATAGGGAATTTCTACCTGGTGGAGAGTTGGGGTTTTTCCCGTTTTTTTTTTTTTTGTTTTTTTTTTTTTTTTTCCATATTAACAAAGAGGTACTATTTTGGCTTACAGGTAATGGCATAGAAGCTTAATAATCTAATATAATCTAATCTAATCTATGGTTTGATGTGAGCAATAAAAATCAGTTGTAGAGTGGAGGTAAAGAGTTGTGGAAAAGAGGGAGAGAAAAAATAAAAAAGAAGAAACATAGGAGAATAAGAGAAGGGAAAGAAAAATCAAGGGGACAAAGAGTATAAAATCTTTCCAGTGACTTTTAGTACTGGAGTACATTTAGGTACAAATAACTGTGCAACAAATACCAACAAAACCAAATATGTACTATGAGCACAATTGTATATTTGACTTATTTTAATATGAGGGTGTACAGTTCCCCCTTAAAAACACTTCAGGCAATCCAAAGGAAACACTGGCTGCTCACAGAAATCCTAAGAAATCTGGAGAAGTTCCAAGACTTTTTTAAACTTTGCCCACCATTTTGATACACGATCTACCAAAGGAGAATGAAATCTGGTTCATTTTGTCTGCCTCTATGTTTCAGAACCTTGCAAGAATATTTCCTTTTTCTTCTTCCATTCAAGAATCTAGCATCTAGTTGTTTTTGTTTTGTTTTGGTTGTTTTTTTTATTCAAATATCCATACTTCTGACATGGGGTTTTTTCCCCCAATTCTTCTAACAACCACATACTTTACAGTTTTACATGGGAGTGGTGGTTGCATCAGCAGTATGCCATATTCCAATCCTGTGAGTGCTGCTAAAATTCTAAGAGTAGCTGACTCCCATAATACACCCATACTTTGCAGCCATGATTATCAAATATTCCACCTCCACAGGGCATGCCCAAGCACAGGGCTAAGCACAACTTTCCCTGAAACTGCCAAAATCCACGTAGCCACACAAACTCCAGGGAAATAAAGAAGGTGTCAGAGTTTAGGAGAGGACAAGAGTTGACCTATATGCAAGTGGACTGAAAAAAGTATGTGGAAAGACCTCGCAGGGAGAGAAGACATGGGCTGATTCAGTAAGGAAGAAGCACAGAAAGCAAGAGGGAGGTTGCAGCTTAGAACAGAAGGAATAGAAAAGCTCAGCTCTGTGTTGAAATAAATAAACATTGCAGCCGTGTCCACACTCACACCATTTCTCTCCTGCCAGAAGTGGTGTCCCACGGGAGGTACAGTAAATGCATTTCAGAAATATGGTCACTATAGTACAGCCTCTCTGTCAGATACCACTCCCTCATTTTCCCTCTAGCGATGCTCTGGTTGCAAGCATCAGCCTACCACAAACAGTACTGTTCGTGCAAAGACACTGATAACAACTCAGCTGGAGGAGAAAAGGTTCCAGGGGACCCCTTAGATGCCTTCCAGTACTTAAAGGGGGTTTAAAAAAATATGGAATGACATTTTACACAGGCCGATAGTGGTAGGAAAATGGTTTGAAACTAAAAGAGGAGAGATTTGGATTAGTTATTAGGAACAAGTTCTTTACTCAGAAGGTGGTGAGGCACTGGAACAGGTTGTCCAGAAAAGTTGTGGATGCCCCATGCCTGGAAAGGCCAAGCTGGATGGGCTCTGAGCAACCTGGTCTAGTGAAAGGTGCCCCTACCCATGGCAGGGGATCAGAATTAAATGATCTTTAAGTTCTCTTCCAACCCAAGCCTTTCTATGATTCTATGAAAATGAGGAAATACCAACATGCATTAGTGTATATTCATAAATCAGTCTTGATGCATCAGTTCCTTATATGCATAAAGAAACCACCTTCATAATTTCACAATTAATACTTTATTCAGCATGCCTGCTACAAACCACTCTGAGAAGGCAGGAAAGCTCTGAAGCAAAAGTGATTACTCTGTTGGTAGCACCATAATACTCACAGAGACTGGGAGGTGCACAGCAGTTAGACTAAGGGCCTGCAGGAGAAAAAGGTGTGCTCAGGGTTGAGAAATAAATGCTAAACTGAATTCCTCTCTCTGCCTCGTATTTTCTGCCTGAAACTGGAGAAGTGGCTTGACCTAATATTTTATTTTTTCAAAACAATTGAAGTTTGCATGATAACTTCAGGGTGTCTGAACTGCCACAGCAGCTCCAGTAAACAAATAATCTCATTGGCTCACAGCTGCAAGTGAAGTTTGAGAGAGCTACACTTTGAAAGTATGAAATTCAGTTTACTCCTACACATTCTTAACAAGATTTCCTGCATGTTTCAGATTTGTCAGAACTACGCTGTCTGAAATCAAACTAATTGTTTCTTTTAATCATAAAACCTCCTGGAGGTGATAAGATTTGCTTGTCTCAGGGGCCTTTGTGAAGACAAACCGCTTTTGAAGCATTCAGGCACTATAGAAAAGCACAAGTCATCTCGAAGCACATCTTGGTCATCAGACAGCCAAACATAGGAACACAGAAAAACAGAGCATAAGCAAAATATTGAAAAGATGCTTCTTAAGTGAGCAGCACTGTGTACTTCATGCACTAAGCATCTCTGGGGTCCTGGGAGGGTTAGGAGAGAAGGAAGCATGTGATATGCATTGAAAAAGAGAACTGTAATCAGATGTACAAAGAAGCTAAAAAAATGGAAGCACGGATAAACCTTTTTCTGCCATTTCCTACTGCTTGAATGTTTGACTTTGGGACTGTCTTAATGGTCTCTTCAAATTTCATGTCTATATAATTATCAGCTTATATCCTTTTCTATTTAATTTCAAATGGTTTCTTGGGGTAGTTAGTGGGACACCTTGGGTATCTATTGCCAGGTTAAAGACAGTGACAGTGGGGAAACAAAACATAAGTAACAGGGAGAGAGAGCAATGAGTTTTAAGCTTTGAGATGAGCATATTCACATAAAACTAGTAAGGAGAGAGATTAATGAAAAACAGCCCAAGATCCCCCATTTTCCCTGGAATTTCCAGATTATTTACCAAGCTCATATTTAAGCAAAATGAATCCATCCCAGTCAAACTGGCTGTGTCCTCTAAGAACCTCTACTGATAAGATAGAGTTGAATGGACACAACTTTTACACACAGGAGCATCTTTCACCAACAAACTTCTTATCTCCTCCATCTAGAATAAAGTACAGCCTCTTGCTGAGGAGCTAAAACTGCTCTGCCTGCACACAACCATCTCCAAGCAAGCCTAGAAAATTCTGCTCTGATTTTCTCCTCCAAACACCAATTTCACTCTGCAGCACCACCGCAGGGCAGAGCAGCAGAGGCCCTTTCAAATGAAAATGCCACTTTAATACCTCAGCTACAGTATTTTTAGACAGTATCTGGGCTCTTAAAAAAATAAACCCTGTTAACACATTCCTCCTGTACTGCTCAGTGGGAGGAAATCCTTGACAAAGAAATAAACTCATGCCTGAAAACTCCTGGAGCTCACTTTGGAAGATTTTCCACTCCTGCTCCACAGTGGACATTTTCCAGTTCCAGCCTCCCTTATCAACTGGGGAATGTCCTGATACAATTAGCGGGAAGTTTAATCGTAGGGAGTCACAAGGAGATCACTTGTGCCAAGAGAGAAACAGAGAGAGAAACTAAGGAAGGCTCTGTGGACTATTAATAACAATTTTATCTGATTACACACCAGCTGATTGTAACAGAATTATCTTCAGTTTACAATTGGAAATTATGCCAAACTGGGAAAATCCTAGGTTCTGCAGGTGTTTTAAGTGTTTTTCCCCTTAATTAGCATCCAGTAAATGCAAATCAATCAAGTTACATATTGCTGACACAGCCCAAAACATGAACTAGTAAAGATTCCTGTGATTCACGTATACATGGACTTTCAAAAAAAAACAGTCCTGAAGAGCATATATAAAAAGTTAAAGTTTTACAGGAATTAAGGAATTAAGTTAAAGGACCATCTAATGTAATATCTTAAGTGAGCAAAATGTGGCAGTCTAACAGGGAAGAGAAGAAGACCTGGCCACATATATTCTTTCAAGTACCAAGAATCAAGAAATTCAGCTATTTATCTGTTCTACTTATAGAACTCAATGCTACTGATCTAATGCCATTTCTAAAGTACTGCTCAAGTGAGCAGAATTTCTTTTCTTAATTAAAAATCCCTCTGCATTCCAAGCTGCCAATCCAGCATTATTCATCAGAAATTTAATTAACACAGTAGGCTGCAATAGTGAAGTTCACTTTCCTGTTAGGTTTACTTTCCATTCTAGCAATATTTCTTTCTTTTTTTTTTTTAATTTCCTGATCACTATGTTCAAAGAACCACCAGTTCTGTCTCTTTAAGAGACATTAACTTCATTTTAGTGCCCTTCATATTTTATAGCTAATGAATCATGGGGTTTTGCTGGTACCTTTTGACTGGCATGAAGTAAACTAACTTAGGATGATGTTTGGCGTTCATATCAGATATACTGTATAATTCACATCTCCACTTTATAACTGCCAAGTAAAATACAAACCATATCAATTTCTGTTTCTCCATCCACCAGTTTTACACAGCAATATCTAGTTAATGTTTATTATATGGGTACTTATAATGGACAACAATTGCTATGTATTTGGCAGTCCATCATCATCAATTCAGTCTAACTGCAGGCTACATTTGAGGATAAATTTGTCACTGCAATACAGCAACTGATTGAAAGCATATTGCTTTGACAATTGTTTATTTCAGATGAATATATGTTAGAATTTAAGGAGGAAGAATATGGTGACTTGGAATCTGTTCAGCGTTCTGGGTCCTGCTCTTAAATGCAAAGAAATATTCATTACATAGTTACAGCAAGTTAATCATCAGCATTCTGTGTGCAGCTGATTTAATCCTGGCTAAAACCAGATGCACAGCCAGATGGGCAAAAAATATGGAGAAACCTTCTCAGAGTCATGGGCAGGATGCAGGGAACGAAATTAGGTCTAATGTTAGTCATCTGCACCCCAAAAACTTCACTGTCCATTATTCAACAGCTCCTTATTCATGGGTGGTGATTGCTACACTTCCATGGCATAAACCTCCTCTTCCCAGTCACACCCTAAGCTGTTTTTCTCACCCAGGAAATAAACCACAAGCAGGTTGCTTTGCTGCTTTTCTGGTTTCAACAGTACCTTGTTTTGTAATGCATTATATAATTATTGCTTCTTTCTGGCCTGTTCCCGTAATGATTTTAAAAAAAAAAAAATATTTCCAAAACAAGTTTGGAAACTCTAGTGGAAAAAAAACGAGAAAATAGGTAGGAAACAAGTGATTATTTTCTCAAGTGTTAAAGATCCTAACTTGTCTTTTTCCATGGCAAAATATTTTCAAATAAAGTTTGCTTTGAACAAATACAAAACCAGCCCCCAGACACATGCATAGACATTTTTTGTACCTGCTCTCCCTATGCTATTTTTTTTTTCCAGGTGCTTTCTGTGTCCTCTTGTAGGCTTGCTTGTTTTTTGGCTTGCATCAGCAGGATTAAAGCATGTGGTACCCTCCCCGTAACACAACCCAGAGTGAGTTAACTTGTGCTTTGCTCTTTCACTTGCTCTATGTCCAAACACCAGCCAAATGTGATCAATCAATGCCTAGAAAAATCTAATCTTAGATGATTTGCATGCAAACTTCTGTGGAGATACTAGGCATACTACTATTGAAAGCAAATGTGAATAAATGCAGAAAGCAAATTGAAGATGTGTCTTTCATATAAAGTTGGAGTACAGGGGAGACAAGATCTTAGAGAGCTTGATCCAGTGAATTCATATTTTAAGAGCTCCTGGTTGCCAAAACAGCACCTATGTGTTAATTAGGACCTCTCTGTTGTTATTTTTAATCTTGACATACCTGCAGTAAAATGCCAGACAGATACCATATAACTGTGAGCAGTTGCAACTTCTGTTCCAGGTTTCACAGGTGTTTGGTTTGTCTGATTTTGCATAAAAGCAAACAGCAAAGGGTGTTAATTTTTTTTTTTTTAAAGGGTCCTAGAATAAAGTAAGAGTTTGAAAGAATCATTTCATTACAAAGTTTATGAGTCTTTTAAGATTAAGCTGAAGCCCAAAATACTCCTGTTTGCTGCAGCAAGAGCTGCCTTTGCAAGCAGGAAAGTAAAACTAAAGGCAACCCAGCAAGCTGAGGCATGTTATTTCTTAGGAGCTGGTTATGGTGATCCTGTGAGAGCAGCATTAATAGCTGAGCAGTTATTAATTCAGCTGCCTCTGCCTGCTGCGATGCTGAGCAAACCTCCTGCTTGGTAGCTCCCCACGCAGTCCCAGGAACGTTTGCAGTGCCAGCAGCACATCGGAGAGCCCCGAGACAGCAGTGGTCTGCTGGCTCCAGGCTTGCATAACGCAGCTTTCCAGAGATGGAGGAGACATTTTGTAAGCAATTTAAATTAGGGGAATCAGCGTTTCTAAGCTACCAAGCACCAAGCCTGGGGAATTCCCTGCTGTTCTGTTTCCATACTGTAAGTCCTACCAGCTTCGAGACAGTCACGAGCCATTCCACAAGTACTTAGGCTGAGATTTACCTGAAGCTGAGAATTACAAGCACTGCCCGGATTCCTCCTGAGCACACAGGTTTTTTGTTGCAGAATAGTTATGTCAGTGAAACAACAAAACAACAGTATTTAAAAATCTCTGCCTATATTCTAGCTGCAGCCATTTTAAGAAAACACTTTTTTAAAAAATAAACCTAGCCTTGCCTCACTCTAATTTTTATATTTTCCAATTACAAGGGTATGTCATTGTCCATTTACACACAAATCACATGGGCAGCATGCAGGCAGGACTTTTTTCAATTTACCCAGTGGGATTTGTTTATCTGTTTGTTTGTTCTGATTTATATCAAATGACCACTGCAGGCTTAATGTTTCATGAACAAGAAAATCTGTCTCTTCTGTTAAATAGCACACACGTCAATGTGCTCTCACATACATAGCTTTCTATTATAAACTTTTCCAATAAAATGATACATACATAGAAATAGATATAATACTGATTTCTTTTGATGACTTCAGGTTAAACCTTTAGTTTAAAGACATTTCCAAAAATTCAGAGAAAATACCTTGGACTGTATAGTTATAACAAAAATAATTTTGAAATAGACAACGTGGTAATAGAAAATCTCATATTTTTATCATATCAACATTTAAAGTTCTTTAAAGCTTACTATCTATGATTTATCTATTGGGATACAAAGTTCCTTTTTCATAAAGCGTAGTTCATATAACACAAAGAAGTATTTGGACTTTCCTTATGGAGTTATTCTGTACCAATCTGAAAATTATTTTTTCAAGCACAAACAACCTGGAAAAGTACTTTGAGAAAGAGGAGTTCTCTCTTCCTTAAAGGGCATTCTTCAATTTACTAAAAAAAAAAAAAATTGTTCTAAATTGTTCTCTTTCCTAGTTAGTATGTGCATGAATAATACCAGCATGTCATACAAAATACGTATTTACTCAGGGTGTTTTCCTGCCAGTAGACAGACCCCAAAAACAGTCATTCAGGCACTCATTCTCCAAGCTTACTCAGAAGATAACCAGACACATCTGGAAAAGGCAAGACAGCTAACTGACTCAGTGAAAATTATCAGATTTCCAAAAATTGTCTCCCTGATGTAATAGAAATGTCTTTAAAAGAACAAATGAGTCATGTTGCTATAGCAGGACACCGTTTGCGTGGATTGTAGCTATGCAGTATAATCATGGAAAACTTTGTGGCAGGGGGATAATCATCCTCATGTAACCCGTGAGTGCAGGCTTTGCTGTTATCTGTCTAGCTCCTCACAATCCAAGGCTTCCCTTGGCCTCCCTTGTTGTGAACTACCACACTCAGAATTTGACAAATTCCTTCACTGACACACACGTCATCTTTGGCCAGGATTATTCCACCCAGAAAGACCGATAGTGAAGCCACAGTGTGCTGTAATTCCTTTGGCACTTTCAAATGTTTACTGCTCTGCTGCTGCACTTGATAAAGAAACACCTGTAGAAAGTGGTGCCAGTCATTTAGAAGACAACACTTTCACCTTCTCCCATCTAGTATTATGACTGAAAGAAAGAAGGTAAGATATTTACACCTTTCTGTTGCAGGAGACATCACTTCCCACTGAAAACCAGGTTGCAGGGTTATGTCTATTTTCACTGATAAACGTTTGGTCCTTCTTTTCTCTAAAACCTGAAAAGACAGAGCACTGATTCACCATTAGACATCATACCCAAGAAATGTATGCCTACAAAGAGCCAGACCAAAACAGACTCATACAAACCAGGAGGTCTCAGCTCAAGGCTGTGACTGCCAACAATCTAATTTCAGCTTTGAGAGAAATTAGACCTATCTAGGCTTGTGTCATTTCAATTATTTTGGTTCCTGCTACTGAGTATGCTCAAAAAGTCCAGTTACAAAATTCATCAAGATCTTGAGACTTAAAAGTGTGATCAGACTTCTTACCATTGATGGGAAATACTGATTTTACTGTTCAACCAAAACTGAACAGTAAGATAATTTTTATTTAGAGGAAATAATAATTAATAAGGCAGAAGCTTACTCCTGAGCAAGTCTGTGTCAGATTTCCTTTCAGAGGAATGCATGCTAAAAACTCCACTCCCCTGAGCCAGAATCCTGTCTGAAAAGGAAAATGGGCCTCTGAACTCCAGAAGGGGGTTTCTAACCAGGAATTTCCCATTTTGGGAACTGACTAAGGTAGAATTCCAAGCACAGAAAAAAAGGCCAAATTTTAAGAATTACTTCTCTACTGGCCTCTATAATTCTGCCTTAAACCAGACTGAATTCTAATCCAATTACTCATGTATTGCAAGATGCTTAATGTCCATATATTCCTTTTTTATCTGAGACTTCTCTCACTAGCTTCCAAGATTTTCAGTAATTTTGACAGCCCAGGAGACTAAGAAATCTCATGGCATGAATTAAGAATATAATTGTTAGTACTGGGACAGCTGTGTGCACAATATATGTGGGAAAATATCTCATAAAAGCATGCACCAAAGTCTCTCTTCCTTCTGAAAGAAACAGTGAGTTGATTGCCTTGTTTGGAAGCATGTATTCTCTCAGAATCTGTAAAGCAGAGTGTCCAAAGTCAAGAGATGTCTCATTTGCCCCTTCATAATGTTCAGATGCTGGATGGCAAGGAAAAACCACTTCTGCATTCAAAGTTCATCAGGCAAGACCATTACCATGATAATAAAAACATGGTAAAATCCTGTATTCTTCCTTCTTGTGTAGCTAACATTTACTCCAGAAGATGTCATTGGAATGAGAAGCCTCCTTGCATGTACCTCTGATGCCAGTCTGAGGAGCATTACATCCTGTTCTCATGACAAGTGGGTTCTTCCTCTTTATGCCTTTGAGAAGGAAAAAAATGCCTTTCTGAGCTTTATCAGCTTTCATGCAATATTCTGTTTCCTTCTTCTGTATCCACAATTAGTGGCAGTCTCAGGTGAGAAGTCAAATAACATCACTAGAGCGTGCTCTTCTGATTATGACCCAGTAGCTCTATTAGGGCAGCAGAAAACACAACACATGCACACAGACAGCAGCAAATGCTGCACTGTCTGAATTAGCAAATGTCCATGTCTGGAAAGTAGGTGAACTGAGGCAGCCCATTTCATCCTGAAAATACGAGTTCTGTTTGTTAAAATGCAGTTAGTCCAGCATGACATGAAGTCAGTGGGAGGATTAACTCATCTCTATTTCTGCGCCCTTGTTAATACAGGGCTGCAGTCAGCATTTCAAATAGTTACTCTCAAAGGAGACGTGACAAGCATAAAGAGGAACTATTAATGTTCTACTTTTTTTCTTCTTGATTTCACTCAGTTTGCCAGGCTGGGGCCTTAGCTTTCAGAAGGAAAAAAAAAAAAAAATCTTCCATTAAGTCTTTAGAAATATATTTAGATGATCAAAATAAACAACAAAATAGAAGGTCTTAAAAATTACCAAAGAGATCTCATACTAACTGACCCATAGAATTTGCTGTTGCCAAGAGATTACCTGCTCTGTGTGCTGAGCAATTTATAGTCTAGATCACCATGCATGAACAATACAATTGCCGATCTGTTAAAAAACAAACACAAATCTAGATGACAATCCCATCAAGTTTTGGACAAAAAGGCTGGTATTCCAAAAAGGTTTTGCCATTTAAACTAGTGGTTGTGATAATTCTATCTTTTCTTATAAAGTTCCAAAGATTTGAATAGATGAATTATGGAAAGAGGTGTCATAGCTGAATGGGTGTACTCTTGAAAAGGTGCACTTTAAAGATGTTATAGCATGGGCTGAAGTGTGAGCTAACAACTTGTACAAGGTATGTATTGAAAAGGAGAAAGAAGCTTCTGTAGCAGATGAAACTATCAAACAATATGAAATTGAAAATTCAGTTGCTGAGCACAACTTGATTCTCAGAGCTTGTTTCTCAGGGCCTGCTGCAGTTAGAGAAATATGGTATGTTTCACCTTCAGAAGAAACTTACACAAGAAATTCCCTGAAGTGGAAAGAAAGCCTCACACCTCCTCAGAACTAATCATGGGAGTTAGCTATGCAAACAAATTTCATTAGTTATCAGACTGTTTTGGATAATTAAGTCTCATGAGCCAGGGTGTAATCACTGGAAAATTCCCTCCCTCTCCCCACCTCTATGTATAACTTTGAATAGATTCCTCATGTGTCTTGTTCCTGTTTTACTTTAGCTCATCTGTCATACCACACTACAGAAAACAGGATGCAGAGATGAACTGTTATCTCCCAGACTAGACCGAAATAAGTGACTGGAACTCCTGTTCTAGTGAACCTAAGCTCTCTGCACCTGAAGACTTCTGTACTCAGAAAAAACTCCACAGAGACAACTTAATTTACCTCTATACTCAGGGACTGGGAGCCACAGAAGAAAGTAGACAGAATAGTGGTCTAGATTCCTGTAGGTGAAGGTGACCCACAGGTTTGGATGAACCCACAGAACTGCCAACACACCAGCAGGCAGATCCTTGCATCAGGCTTTGGGCTGCACCATGGGTGAGCTGCAACACAAGAGAAGGGTGCAAACCATTCCCTGGGTCAGCATGGGAAAAATAGAGCTTTGAATGAAAGGAGCTTTGCACTTCTGCAAACAAGCCCAGTTGTCAGAAAAGAAGGTAGTGGAGAGAGCATGAAACAACCACAGACTTGCAGGGTCAGCTAGGTAGGAGAACACCTGAAGATGCCGTAGGGTTGCTGGGGCCATCGTCAAGGCAGCTGCATCCACAGCAAGCTGAAAAAACTTGTTTATCTTGCACCTGCTAATGGGATCAAGAGTAGGAGGATGTAGGGCTGAACTTTGGGACTTTGACATTTTCACATTTTTATTTGAAAATCCATAATTAAAAGTATGCACGTCTATGTGCATCCAAAGGGTCTGTTCCTGGAGATACGCTACCAACAGCCAGGGTCCAAGGTCTGTAATTCACTTTCCTTAACAAGTGGCTTTCTGCAGTCTGAGAAGCTTCATGAGGAATTTAAATAACTCTGGAGCTATTTCTCCAGATAAGTGCTTTACTGCAAGTAACACGCTCAACTGGATTATTTTCTGCATCTTTTCTCTGTACTGACTTCTTGGTCAACCTGAGGCTGTTCCAAGGCAGTGTACACCCTCAGAAATTCATTTAAGCACTCTGAAAATGGTGGTTTTCCTTAAGAGTTCTTTTCTGCACAAATTTATAAAGATGACATCTTCTGATAGAGCCCTCTAAGGTTTTCAGCAATATTGCATTTATGATTTACCATGGTTCCTTTGGAGGTACTGTGCCATCACATAAGCATAAGATCCATTCAGCAAAATACTTACCAATGTCAAAACAGAGCAAAGGAAGAGAACTGCCTCAAGGGAAGAAGGTAAGGAAAGAGATACGAGAAAAGATGAGGCAGTCTGGAAAATAGAACAGTGGGCACACATGGTTTGCTGGAACTGGAAAGGTCAGCAAGAGGTATGACAGGTAGATTCTGCAAAGCAATCTGCAAGCAGAGGCCTTATGGCTACTTCCATACAAATAGAAAATTAACTACCAAAGAACCATTCTCTGGTTGCATCCAGCAGAAATGTGCCCCTTGTTCTGGCTATCTACCCCAGCCTTCAATGGCCCCTGAGTGGGAGATGGAGTTGATGGCTCTTGCCTTGTTTTAGTTGCAGTCAACAGTCACAGTGCCATGTCTGACCACCAGACATTTACCCAGTACAGCAAAGCTTCTGTTCTTTCTGGAGTCTGTGAAAACTGCAGAGAGGAGCCTGGTGTTCATAGTTCATAGAGCATTTGTGCTGTTAGAAACACAATATTGTAACAATTCTGCTGCTGAGACAAAGGAGCAAAGACAGCAGTTTTCTTTCTCAGAAACAGACTGCAAATAATGAATCAGTGAGATGTAGTAACACTGTAGTAAACACCAGATACGAGGCATATTATTTATGAAGCACAATGGAACTTTTCTCAAGAAGATACAGCAGTGTTTACCCTCTCTCTAATACACTGCTGTCTTTTCCTTAGCTTATTTACTGCCATAGAAATTAATTGGCTGTTTTAAGGATAACACTTACTTTGGTGGTTTGGCAGCGGATCTAAATGTCAAGGATGGAAATCCTGACATTCTTAAAGTTTAAGATAGTAAATGTTTTATTCTATTATGAGTTGAAGATTAAAAAAAAAAAACCCTATGGAAAATTCAGGTCACAACAAGAAGCAAGTTTCTTCCTAATCTAGGGGACAGTTGTATTACAGGCTCTGATTCCTGTTTCTTTCTCTCCATGCTAGAACTTGAAAACTCATGAATGATGTATCTATGTCCATATATAATTGCAAATGACTTTTTCCAGACATCCGTCTCTGCATCACTCCAGCTGTTATAAGGTAATACAGTAAGTTAATAGGTGGGTTTTTTTAAACAGTCTTAGGTATCAGCAATTCTCTTCCTCCTATGTTGTTCTGTTTTCTGTCCCTAGAGCAGGCATATTTAGACAGTTTTTCACACCCTTTGGTGCATTCCAGAAAACAGAGCTTACTTTACAGTAAATGAAACTGAACTTGCTTGGTGAAATAGGTGCTACAGAATATTTTAAGATCAGAATACGAGGGTACACCTGCTTAATATTCTGGCAGGTTAATGATAAACAATACACTGGTGAAATGCAGCATGGAAAGTTACAGCTGTCTCCAAAGTTCCAGAAAGACTGAATGATACCCCCACTGGAGGTTAATCATGCTGCCTTAGGGATGACATACAATAACATGTATTCAGCTGCTATAGAGAAACTCTTTCCTTCACAAGTACACACCCTACTGTTAATAATTCTGAAAATATTGTCTTCTGTGTAAAATCCAGATTATGTTTTCTTCCAGGTAAAGAGCAAGAGCAATTTTATAAAAGAATCTGCCATACAAGGTGTTGCTATCTGTGTAAGAGAACTGACTCTCTGAAATGGCTGGAGAAGGTAAAGGCAGAAAACCTTTGAACCACAGTGTTCTCATGGGGAATACACAAGTGGACAGCAAATAACACCAAAGCAAACAACTTCTTCCTTGGTTCCCCAGACCTGCTCTGCTTCCTACAGTGCCAGCCAGGTGACCTGCATCTCTGTTTTTGGTATTCTTCTCTACTGCCTGGCATATGTTTCACTTCTTGGAAATTCATGACCCTCTAAGCATGGGTCTCCTTCTGGAACCTTCTATCTCAGCTGCTGGCATGTACGCCACCTCCAGACAATTTATCTTCCTTGGAATATAGTTGGAATTGCATTCTCATCTGTTCTAAAAATCAGACCTAATTACAGACTTAATTACCTAACTTTGAATTACAATAATGTTAATTAATTGTTAATACTTATTCCAAATAATCGGCTGGAATGGTAGTGGAAAAAAGTTCATTGTGTGGCATTTTATAGCAATTAATTTGCTTTGGTGTTTAAGATCACAGGCATTGGTTTGATGATGTTCTTGGTTTAAGACAACAAAGCTGGTGTGTTGTAATCAGCACCAACATGTACATGCATCTCCTGCTTTCTTCCCCCTCTGTTCTCCTGCCACAGTGTCAGTCTACCATTCACTAAAGAAATGTTCTATTGTGTGCATGCAAAGTATTTAGGAGATGCCTACCTAATTATTCTTGGGTTTTGGAAAGTGATGTATGCTGCAAAATAGTCAGTGTACTTCTAGTAGGATTTTTGTCTTTTTTATGTCTAGGTTGAGGGATTTTTCATTTAAGAAAGTCAAAAAATGCATACAGAAGAAGTAACTATATTTCATATTAATTTACGATGTCATGCACTTATACTGAGGAGAACTATTTAATTTTAACTTTTATTTCTACTCTAAATACTCAATAAAGAAGATGATTGTCTTCTTGGCTGGTTGTGTACAATATGAAATCAGAGTACACTTCTAATTTATTGTATGCACATACCTTACACAGTTTTAATAGCAGTTACGTGTTTTTCAGTTCCTGATTTTCAAAAATTTCTGTGTTTTCTTTCATATGAGTCAGTAAATCATCTGGTAAGCACCTGGTGAACAGACAGTCCTTGGAAATCTGGGGCGATACTACGTTTCAGTTAGGAGTTTCCTGGGCTCCTAAAATTAAAACTCAACAGTCATTTGTATACAGTTAGTTTTGTGCCAGGACTTACTAGAGAGAACTTTCCTCCTCTTTGAGTCTTGATCCAAATCTCCAAGTTATAGATAACAGGAGTTAATGCTGATGATTGCATGAGATTTAATCAAAAGACGAAAGTGTCTCCTGTTTCTATTTCATTGAAATTCAGTTCACTGCTATGAAAGATCTGAAACCTACCAGAACAGTAACAAAATCAAGCTGATCTCCCGGAAGTCCTTTGCTATCCAGTTGAGAGTAGCATTCAAGATGACTTCTCACCTTTTACAGCGAAAGTAGAAAGGTCCTGTCAAAAAAACAAACATTCAATTAAAAAAAAAAAATTCAAGTTTATTCTCTAGGGAAACAAGAAATGGCAAGTCCAAACCTAGCAGTGGTTTCTCTCCGTGCTTAGTGATGTACTCAACAAACTGAGCGATGAGTTTGTTGTTTACATGCAAGCCTCTGTGTTATTTTGCACACCTTTGGATATCCCACCTAGTCTCCAGCTGCCACTGCTGAAAAGCAACTATTGTCCCATATTCCTATAGCTTTTTTTGCTTGTTTGTTTGTTTTAAGCCAGATGTAAAGGGCCACTGCAATCCCAACATGGCTTGAGGGGTGAAAAAAAAAATTAACACAGTAAAAGAATATGATAAACCATGCTAGCTTCAACAATGTATTTTATGTATCAGTCAGTGAACAGTCTCTAACAAAGTGATTTGGCAACAGTTAGAGGTACCCTGCTCCAAAATGCAAAACACCTTATGTTATTAATGAGTCCTGCTTTAGTGAATCTAAAAGAAGTAAACCAGTTTATGGATAGACAAAAGAATTCTTTTGAAGGAGTGGCAAATCCTGCTGGATTACATGAACAGTTTACAAAGGAGGAAATAAAGTAATCTTAATATTACCCCCTACTTCACAGGCTTTCAGGACTTAGCTCAAAACAAACCATTCAAAGAGTTTTTTGGCTAGGCAAATGAATGCAACAGCACACACACATACATAGAATATAGTCACCAATTCTTACTTAAAGCCACTGCTTTACTCCTTTTGCAGAACTGTGATGATAAATATCAGCCAATTTCTGTCACAGTGCTAGTAAGCACAGAGATAGCTTCAGGAAGGAGCAGCACAAGCAAGGATTATCCAGAGCCAGTGGGAAGTGGACCTAACAACCGAGAAAGGACAGCAGCCGGGCTTACAGAAAAGGAGGCAGCAGGGCTGTGAGGGTTTTGCCATAAGAATAAGATTCACAAACTGGCTGAGATTTCAAGACTTACATCTAACAAACATGAACCAAGTGCCTCTAGATCATCTCAATCACAATCAGAATGAGCTCAACACCAGGAATACCCAAACTTCACATTTTTGGTGGTGGAGAAATAGTTATTATTTAAGATACAGTACAGGGGCACCGTTGAAATCAGCACAAAGAAAACATAAATCTAATTCTCTGGTAAAATATCTCTCACCTTTAATTTCTAGAATCTTTAAAATGTCCCCAAGTATCTGAACTAGATCATAGAATCATTTAGTTGGAAAAGATTCTCAAGATCAAGTCCAATGGTAAACCTACCACTGCTAGGTCCAGCACTTAACCATGTCCCTAAGTGCCACATCTACATGTATTTTAATATCTCCAGGGATGGTGACTCAATCCTTTCCCTGGGCAGCCTGTTCCAATGCTTGACAGCATGGATGTAACTCCAGCCACCACCATCTCCAGGCTCAGTTGTTCACCCAGTAAACACCCATCCAAGCCAGGAGCAGCCAGCTGCCCCAGGACAAAGCTGTGGGAAACGCTGTCAAAGGCTTTACTGAAGTCCAGGCAGACAACATCCACAGCCTTTCCCTCATCCACTAAGTGGGTCACTTTGTCACAGGAGATCAGGTTGGTCAAGCAGCAGCTGCCTTTCCCAAACCCATCCTGGCTGGGCCTGATCCCCTGGCTGCCCTGCACGTGCTGTGTGATCACACCCAGGATGATCTGCTCCATGACCTTCCCTGGCACTGAGGTCAGGCTGACTGATCTGTAGCTCCCTGGATCCTCCTTCCAACCCTTTTTGTAGATGGGTGAACCTTTTGCTGAATTCCAGCCAGCAGGGACCTCCCTGTTTAGCCAGGACTGCTGGTAAATGTTTGAGAGATGCTTTAGCTTTCTGCTGTGTGGTCAGCTCTTTTCTATGTCTTCTCACAGTTTGATTACTTGAAAGAGGTGAGCAGCCCCAGGAGACCTGAGACACATGAACATAAAGGGCTTCCTCACTGATATTTCACATTATCACTGGAAGCCAAAGGCAGCTTTTTAAGATGTAGTTGGAGCTGCTATCCTAATCTCTTCAGGCTCTTGGCACCTCTGTGGACAGTCCCAGCACTATTTTTATTTCAGAAGTCTGTATTCTATTTGCATATGAGCAAGAAAACAGTGACTAAAAGAAGGACAGACAGAAACTCATACAAATTTTAACTCTTTGTGAGAAAGTTGACTCCTCGCAGGCTTCAAAAGAAGGTGAAGGCTTCTTTCAAGTCCAAATATGCTTCCATTGTAAAAAGGTCTGTTTGTATAAGGATTTCAGAGATAACATAAGTTCTTAGGAATTCATGGTGAGTCAAGGTTCTCTGCGATTGTCGTAAAAACTGATTACACATTGCCAGATAAGAAATTCCTCCAATTATTTAAACAGCTGACACATAAATGACCTCTTACTTTAAAAGTGGTGGTCAGTACTAAAATATTCTTAATGCATACACTTAATCATTTATATAAATCTACATCTGAAACAAGCCTTGTGCAATTGAACATCTTTGGAATGTCCATAGGAATTCTAATTGAAAGCATTTTTTATGTATAGATACAATTCCCAATTTTGTAAAAAACATCATTTTATTTATAAATGTTTTGGTAAACCACGTCCTCAATTCTTTCAGTACATTGAAACTAATTTTAACTGGGGGGGAAAAAAGAAAATTGAGAAAAAAGAAAATCAGTTATTGTTCTCATGTGGTTGAGAGCCTACAAAAAGGCCATCTTTACATTTCCTACTATCAGTGACAGGGGCATCTACTTCAGAACACTTACCTAGCAGTTGCATACTTCAAGCAAAGAAAATTGCAATCTATGGTTGTTTAATCTGTTCTTCACTTATGAAACTCCAGCCAAGCATTCTAAATTACCACAAAAATAATGGCAAACCACATGAAAACAATTATTTTTAACACCACAAGAACTTCAGAAGAAACCCCTAAAACTTCCAGAGTCAAAAGAATGTATTCTAGAACTTTTAATTAGAACTTGTGGTTGCTATGGGAAAAAAGTTTTCACTTCTAACCAAGCCACATTTTTCTGTATTTAATTAATCTAAAAACTGAAAAAAACCCAAAACAAACACTCCCCATCTGCCCAGTCTTTCGGTTTGCAAGAATCCAGAGTTTTGTCACTGAGTTCTCCACAGTTACTGTTTTCCTGTCCTAATGTCACTTTCTGCCACGAGTTAGGCAACCTGTTGTCTCAGTGGAGCATTATAGCTATTCAAGAGAGGGGTTTTGGTTGGTTGGTTGGTTTTTTGTTTGTTTTTCTTGTTATTTTAGAGATGGAATTTCCTGTGGCATTGATGCCTCAGTTCTGAAATTAAGAGCAAATTGTCAATTACCATCCACGACTAATTTGATTTAAATGGTATACACAGACACACACTACTGAGCTGTATATAGTGCACATCCACAGGAGGTCAGCTTAAAAATTAAACTGGACTCAGGCTTAGAAAAGCACAGAGAAAAATAATGGCTTAGCCTATGCCTGTATCAGCCCCAATACCATATGTTTTCTAGAATATCCCTTTTTGGACTGTTAGAATTGTCTGTAAGTCAAGTAAAATACTCTGCAATAATTGCAGGTTTTACTTGGTTAGTAGTCTTTTCATTATTTAACAAAAAAAAAACCTTAAAACCTCTTCAAGTGCATTGGACGAATTATTCTCACACAAGACAACTCTTTCTGCCTCTGCAGCCCCCAAAATACTGTGCTGAGGTAGGTGCAAGGGAAGGGTGCTTTCCCACCCAAAGATTGCTTCACAGATTCTCCAGGGTATCTCTCTTAGCCAAGAGTATTTGCTCCCAGCACTCACTGCACCTGTCTCATCCCTCGTGTTTGAGCAACAGCGGTGATGTTGCAATTAGTCTCTTCCACTGTAATCAGGGCAGGTTTCTGCCAGGCCTCCCCCAGAGCTGTACCTGTACACACACACACATCGAAACATGAACATTAAAGCAGAATTGTTGAGGTCTCAGCAGGGGAATTCAGAAGCCTGCCCCTGTTCATCCTGTAGCCCAAATCTGAAAGGCTTTAACAAAGATGGTTGCAAAAGCAGCAGATGGCCTTTACCAGCCCGTCTCTGCTCATACAGAGGTTGTACACAGGTCTGCACACACACATGGGAATTAAACTTTTCCTTTAAAAGGAGGTCCAAGAAGTAAAATTCCCTTTCTAAATGCATTATGGAATATTAAAGTTTTGAAGTATTATTTCCTTCAGAGTTTGCCCACAACAATTACATAGAAGAGATCATCTGCTTATACTTTACAGCTTAAAGAAATCCAGGCACTCCTTCATAATGAATAAAATAGATATAATACCATAAAAAGAATGCTCTTCAAGTACAGGTGAAAGAGACCACTTTCTTTTGACTTTCTTTCATCTTTTCTACCCTCTACAATAGGGATTGTCTTCAAAATAAAAGATGTCTTCCTGCAACTGCTTAAATGTAGTCTTTGGCTAAAGTGCCTCTCTCAGCTCAGACTGCACTTAAAATTTAAGCCATGTGAGTAATATTTGAGACAGCTCTGACAGGTGAATTTCAATAATCACTCCTCTTCTATGAGTATTATCCATTTCAGTAAGAGGGCCTCGACCCTCTGTTTGTGGTCTCTGTCTGCAGCTGTCAGAGGGCACACAAATACATACAGATAGCAGCCAAGGAGGTACCTTAGAGCATTGTTTTGGATAACTTTGCATATCCTGAAATGTTTCTTCTGCTCCAGCCTGGGAGTCACTCAGAATCCATTAGCCCTTGTTATGAGCTTGAGTAAGACACCACCTGCTTTGAAGACTGTGATTGTTATAGTAGGTTCAAAATATGAATGGACAGAGGAAAAACTCCAAACCTACCTGAAAAAGCTGTAATTCCTCTCTATTTGTCAACAGGGAAACGCAAGGTGTTAAAACATCAGATGAATTTCTCTGGGCACAATCAATTAGATTCTGAATTGACTCCAAAATAACTGCAAATTAGTTCTCTCTCTAAATACTCTTGGGGCGGGGGGCGGGGGGGGAGGATTGGAATTTGACTGTTGAGTTGAGGAATTTGAATTCAAGTTGAGGAACTTGAATGAGCAAGTAAGTAACATACTGCACTCAGAATATTGGGTTGAAATTCATACCATAAACCAGAAGTTTCAAACTTCGGAAGAGCGCAAGAGTTCTTTTCCTGATCAACCCAGGGATCTGTGGTAGTTCCTATTCCCCAGGCAAGGAGGAGGAAACAGCATGTTGCTGTCTGCTGAAACCTCCAGAAAGTCAGTGCATGCTGCTAATGCAGGCTGGGACATGACACAGCAAGTATAAGCATCTGCACAAGCAAACGGCCTCCGTGGATATTTAAGCTTATATATTTGGCAGAAAAGAAATTAAAAGTGTACCAAAGCTCCAAAATGAAACATAATTATTTCTTAAAATAGGCAACTGAAACAGGAATTAGTTGATGACTAGGTCAATGGAAAGTATCCTTCAATTGCTCGGATCCCTGCAAAGTGAAGTGTGCTGAATGCACATTACATAGACAATGCAAAAATCATGAAGCTGCAGGAGAGGTCTGCTGCTCTAACAAGTCACTACATTCTTCATACAACAGTGAGCAGAAATAAAAATGTTCACAGCTGCCCTTTCTTCCTATCTAGGTCTAAGCCACGAGAGAAACTTTCAAAGCATAAAAAGGAATCTTCTCTTGTTCTCTTATCTTTTAAGGAGATAGTGGTATTCATTAACATAGCATGATTCATTTTCTTTAGTACAGGCACCGAACAAACAGCAATGTCCGTCATTTTCCAGCTAGTTATTTTCTCATAATGACACTAATGTTTAACTTGACAGGTAGGGCCATTATTATGGAGAAAGGGAAGAACAGTATGGTTATTGTATCTGAATAATTATGTACCATGACACCTACATGTTAAAACAAAATTGACGTAAAAGTGAAGGAGCGCAAACTGAGTTCAAGCAAACAATGTTTTTTCACTGATACAGATGAAAGATGCAGATTTTGTAAAGTAAACATGCAAAGTAGCCTGTCAAGTTTCCAGTAAGTGATTTTCACCCCAGTTTAATCGACATGTGATTTCACCCAAATCCTAAGTTTCTACGTTTCCTGGAACATGTTTCTACACATCTCCAGCAGGCTACCATTAACATCCTCCTGCTTCACTCAAGCATGACTACAGAGAAAGAAATCCCAAGAGGTTGCAAGTTCAAAATTTATTCTTAACTAAGAACATGCTGAAAGACACTTTCACCTTGTAAGATTTTTTCCTGTTTAATCGATTATGGATGTAACTACTACACTGGCTTAGAGGAATCTGCTGTCTATGCCTTCAACAATTTAGGGACAAACAGAATAGAACATCATTGCATATGAGTCAGCAGTGTGCCCTGGCAGCCAAAAGGGCCAACTGTATCTTGAGGTGCAGGATACAGCATCAAGCAGGAAGATAAATTACAGAAATTGTATTTCCTAAGGAGTAGATTGCAGGAAAAAATCCCTAAAAAAAAAAATCCCTAAAAGTCAAATTTTCTGACATTGCAATTAGGGATTAAAGTGTGACACAGTTCAAGATTCGCCAACAATCACAAAGTCCAAAATAGCCACCCTTTATTTTTTTTTATAATCATGCTTCCTGCAATGGGAAATGATACAAAGATAGTAAGTATCCTAAAGGCACACATTTCCAGCACATATTAGTACACTCCTTCATTTTTATGGTTTTTTAAATTACTCAAGAAAGTAGATGTCTTCATTGCATTTCTTGCTTTGGTATGTAAAGAAAAGGCTGACAGAAGACATTTGAAGGAATAAAACACAAAAAGCTAAATTTTTTATCTGTGAAAATTTTACTTTGAGGCAAATTTGCTTCAAAAGTAAGCATACTCATTACAAATTATTCACTTTCTGGCCATTTTACCCATGATCTCTATCCCAAATCATCAAGAAGATACTAAATGTTTAATTTGAATCTGTATGGGTAGGCATTTGTTGTCTCACTTCTGCTTAAGTGGTAGATCTTGCCAAAGGTTACATTTCCCCTGAATTAAGGAGATCTGACTGCTATCACGTGTCTAAATTCCACACATTTCCTTCACAGGCTGATGACTGACAAATCATATCCACCTCAAATGACAATGCTGGCAAGCAGGCGGGTGTAAAGAAATTGGAATTCAAGCCTGCATTAGCCTTGCCCAGTTCCAGAGCTACAAAGGTTTAACCTGGAGAAGCTGCCTTGCCTGCTGGGACAGCACAAGGGATGTGAGCAGCCACCCCGGAGAGACGGGACACACATCCCATACTTACGTGCAACAGCGCCTTGCAGTGGCTCCGGGGGCACGGCGAAAGCACCGGCTCCAAGCAGGCACGGAGCGCATCCCGTGCGGAACAGGAGCGGCACAGAGCGGCCACGCAGCCCTCACCCGCGGGAGCACGGCCCAGGGATGCCGGGGAACACCCAGCACCACCGCACCCGTGAAAGCAGGCATCAGATGTTAAACCGGCCCGCAGAATCTCCCGGGCAGAGCAGATTCAGCAATAATGACAGCTCCTTGTGCACTAACGACAATGTAGAAATTGGTCTTTTCTTTCAATACGAGGTTGATAAACAGCTTCGGAAAAACTGAAAGTTAACCATTTCAAATTGCAAAGTAATCCTCAGGACCCAATCTTTAATATGGTTTATCAGTAAGAAACTCTTGGAAATACAGAACGGCTATGTCCATTCCTGCACAGTAAACTAGATCTTCTAATCAAAAATCTCTCCCTACAGTCAGATTAATACTTCATGAAATTTATGGTATCAGAAGAAGCAAAAGAAGAAAACTCATTTAGCAAAAACTCTCAACTCAGCGTTAAGTAAAGGTTGTCTTGCAATTAGCTGTTTACTTGTTGAGCTGCTGCCAAAATTAATTCCTACAAATCATTAGGAAAAAGCACTTGCACAAACCAGAATAAGACAAACTCCCATAATTCTATTGACAATTTATATTCTCGTGAGGTCCTGTAAACACAGTTATTTCCTAACATTTACATGCAATATGTGGTTCCATATTTATAGGTAAGAAAGATACCAATCTGTTAATTTAAACTTCAAGCCACTGCATTTGAGCCTCCCAGTTACATTTCAAAATACACTGATGATGAAACACTTTCTACTTACATCTACATTCCATCCATGCAAAGAACACCATTAATCAACAAAATTTGACCTTTCATATTGGGACCTCTATGAGAACACTATTTGCACAATTAACTTGTGGTTTTTTCAATGCTTAAAGGAGGCTTCTAAGAAAGACTGGAACTTTTTAGCAGGGCCTGTTGCAATAGGACAAGGGGTGATGGTTTTAAACTGAAAGTGGGTAGATTCAAACTAGATGTAAGGAAGAAGATCTTTACAGTGAGGGTGGTGAAAAACAGGAATAGGTTGCCCATAGAAACAGAAGATCCCCCATCCCTGGAAACATTCAAAGTCGGGGTAGATGGGGCTTAGAAGATGTCCCTGCTCGTTGCAGGAGGAGCTTGACTAAATGATCTTTAAAGGTCCCTTTAACCCAAATTATTCTATTATTCCCTTTTATATTTCATAAAGTTTTATTGAGTTTTTTTACAGATGAGACTGACTTTCCTATGCAAACATGTGCCATTGGTACTGTGTGTTTAAGGAAACGTGGTATGTTAACTTTACAGTCTTTTAGCTTTACAGTACAAAACCTGGTTATTACAGAAGACTAAAAGTGTTTCACATTAATTCATAAATTAAATATTTTTAACGGTCCATCTGTCTCCAGCTATTTACTCCTCTATACAGAAAAACAACCCTAAGTATATAATAGTTATCTAGGTTGTCAAAACAGGAAGCAATCTTCACCAAGTTTAATTTAAGGCCAGTCGTATTGGGTTCTCTATATTGGCTTTCAAGGTCTCCAGAAACTTAGAAGCCAGTTCATCATCCACCACTCGACCATCACTGGAAAGAGTCACTGTCATGAGTTGATGCTGTTCAAGTTTCTCATTCCCTTCTTCATCTTCAACAATCTTGAGCTCTGGTCTTGCTCGGCCCACAGCAAGGATGCAGGCCTGAGGAGGGTTTATGACTGCTGTGAAATCACTGATGCCAAACATGCCCAGATTGGAGATACTGAATAAAACAGAAAAGAGTTTCAGTAACATAAGAAATTATGTATTCCCTACAAGAAATAATCTATATTCAATGACTACTATGATTTAAATCCCCTCCAAGGCAAATCCCATTAAGTTAAAAATAGATCTGAACTGTTTTCAGTTGAGCACATTCACACTCTCAAGGGTTTGGAACTTTTGCAATTAAAAATAACGCACCTTTTTAAAAGTCCCATTTCTTTACAGCAATATACTCTTGCAGTGCACACACTAAAGCCAGAAAGTAGGCCAGTAAAGCAATATCTTTAAATATGTTTTGCCTGTCCCTGTTCCAAGTCAAATGTCTTTTAGACTGAACTTCACAACTGCAAGTTACAATGGCTGCTGGTATCCAGTAAGTGATAAAATTTGGGCATCCAGGTATCACTCACACACATGAAAGCATCATTGTGCCTTTCTCCCTCAAACATTTCTGTCTGTGTCACCACCTGTGATTTATTAGGAAAGGCCTGGACTCTTTTGTGACAAGTTGTCTATGGAGAAAGCTGGCCCACCATCTCCTCCTTTCTGGTTATAGTCATGGGAAAGAGTGGAAAAATGATTAAACAATACAGAATCATGGAAGAGTTTGGGTTGGAAGGGACCTTTAAAGGTCATCTAGTCCAGCTTCCATTGCAACGAGCTTCTTCAACTAGATCAGGCTGCTCAGAGCCCTGTCCAACCTAACTTTGAATGTCTCTGGAACGGGGCATCCACCACCTCTCTGGGCAGCCTGTGGATGGACATCAGTGACAAGTTGTCCCTCATGGGGCCGTATTGGGACAGTACTGCTTCATGTCTTCAGCAGTGACACTGACAAAGGGTTCAAGTATACCCTCAACAAATCTGCACATGACACCAAGCTGAGTGGTGCTGCTGACAAACCTGAGGGATGGGATGCCATCCAGAGAAACCCAGACAGGTTGAAGAATTGGGCTCATGAGATTGAACAAGGCCAATTGGCAGGTGCTGCACCAGGGCTAGAGCAGTCCCCAATATCAACACAGGCTGGGGGATGAACCAATCAAGAGCAGCCCTGCTGCTCTGGATTTGGGGGTGCTGGTGGATGAAAAGCAGGTCCTGAGGCAGCAGTGCACACTTGCAGCTCAGGAAGCAAACCATATCCTGGGCAGCATCACAAGTGGTGTGGCCAGCAGGTCGAGGGCAGTAATTCTGCCCCTCTGCTATTCTGAGACTCCACCTGGAGTGCTGCATCCAGTGCTGGAATCACAGAATTACAGAACCATTAAGGTTGGAAAAGACTTTTAAGATCATCACGTCCAACCATCAGACAGCACCACCACCATGTTCACCACTACCCCATGTTCTTAAGTGTCACATCCACCTTGTTTTGAACACTTCCAGGAATGGTGACTAAACCACTTCCCTGGACAGCTTGCCAATGCTTGACAATCCATTTCATCACGAGTTTTTTTCCTAATATCCAATCTAAACTTCCCCTGGTGCAACTTGAGGCCATTTCCTTTCCTCCTCTTATTATCTGGGAGAAGAAATCAACCCACACCTCGCTATAATTACACTCCTTTCAGGCAGAAAGAGAAGAGTAATAAGGTCCCCCTGAGCCTCCTTTTCTCCAGACTAAACAATCCCGGTTTCCTCAGCTATTCCTCACAAGACCTGTGCTCCAGACCCTTCTCCAGCATCATTGCTCTTCTCTGGACACACTCCAGCACCTCAATGTCTTTCTTATGGGGATGGGCCAAAACTGAACACAGGACTCAAGGTGTGGCATCACCAGTGCCAAGTACAGATGAAATGAACTTGGTTCATTTCACCTGGTTCAGCAAGGTAATTGTTTCCCCCTGATACAAGACACTCAGTCTAGTTTTGGCCCTCAGAATCATCACATGGAGTTTCATCCAAACAGAGCAAGATTTTAAAAGTAATGCATTAAAAGACAGTGGAATAGCTGAGGATCAAACAGTTCTGAACTCATGCTTCCTGTATTAAATGCTGCTAGAGTTTTACCTAAAAGACCCTCCCTGGTACTCTTCTGGTAACAGTTTTCCATCTCTAGCCTTCTTTGCAAGAGCCTAAAGAAAATGAAAGAAGAAAACAGGTAGAGAAAAGAAAGAAATTAGTGTGTTGTAATAGACTGATTCTTTTTTTTTCAGTAAGACATTTTAAGCACTATACAGACATTAAATCAGTAAAAGTCACCTGCTTTTGAATTTAGGGAAGCACCTCAGCAACACTGTTGTTGTATCTGCAGTGATTTGGCAGAGAGACTAGGGCACAAAACTTCATTTTCCTACCAATACTGGCTGTTCAATAAAAGCTGTTCTCTCACCTTACAAATATTGTTCCAGGTTTTACAATGGAACCACCATTCTCCCTGGTGTTTTCAGCCTGTCTAGCAAAATACTGATGAGACAAGTTCACAGTGTTCCTAACATATTTGTTTAAAGAAACTGACATGTACCATTTCAGAACTTTCTACCAGATAGAATGTATTTCTCCCAGCTAAACATTCAACTACCTTTTGAAGGGTGCCTTTAAGGCCACTCCTTCTGTGATGTCCATTTCATTTGTAAGACTTTTCTTTAAAATTCAACAGAAGAAATGTTCAAATACAGCCCAAGAAGTTCATGCTAAGGTCCAAGATAAGATCACAGAGCTGTGCAAAACTTTAACATTCATAATAAGCATGTCAAAGTTACAAGGATACACTGAGCTTTAATTTAGGCTTTTATTCATCTCTGAATAATTGGTGAACCAGAAGACAATAGCCATGGGAACAGCATTCACACAACAGGGTCAATATAAGCGTGATGCATTTGTGCAATTGCATTATTTGAATGATAAAAATATGGTGCCAGGATGCACATGACCTGGAAAGAAGTTAAAATTAACATGCAGCAGAAGGGGATATATAAGCAATTACACAAAGAAAGTGCCTGCCAAACTACAGGAAGACTGATAGAGGAGCAGCTGCAGTTCCAGTGTGTGCCTCGCCCATGTGCGTGTCAGGTATGTATTTATTTCAGTAATTCAGTGAGGAAGCCAAAAAGCAAAATGATGTTGGTGTGGACACCTGCTATCTATGTGAGCCAGTGTCTTTTACAGGGAGCAGTGTGACCTATGTCACACACATTCCGTTTGGAAGGCAAGGGGAATGCTCACTGTCATGGCCCCACTGAATGTAACACAAGCCTGCATTTCCACCACGGGAACTGCAGGACATTGATTTGTGGTAGGAGGGGTTTGCAATACTGCACAGTTTTACAGGCATTGGGGATGATAATGAAAGCACCACATTCAACACTGCTTTTATTCTTGGCATTCTATCACTAACCCCAGAACAATCTCAGCTGACCTTCCTCCTCAGCTGGCTACTAGTGAAAGGAATTGTTTTCACAACACATTCAGCACAAAGTAAGCAATATGGACAGGAAAAAATCTTAAAAACACCCATTTATGAATGTTTTGTGGCATGACCCATTTTTTTCTGCTACAACTTTGTTGGCTGTTCCCCTCTGTCAACACAGACTATTATGATTTCTGTAGATTTTCGCAGAAGGCAAGAATTTACAAAGTGCAGTGGTGTCTAGTTTGGGGACAGTTTTATGCCCTAGGAGCTGCTTCCATTGCATTCCTCAGATGCTGTAGGCTTTTGATCAGCACTCGTTAAATGACAAAAAAAAAGGGCTGTGTTGGGACATTTCACCATTCCTTGTACTTTTGTCTGCCAAAAAACACTCCTTTATCTGGCAACAACTGCCACATATCACTCTGACTGGCACCTGGTCTATGCAAAATACTGCTCATTAGTCTGAGGAGTTTAATGTTATTTCCTTAATCGAACTGCATATTGAAAAAAATGCAGACAGAAATATGTTCCATAATATAACTGCAAAGGCAGTAAAAAAAGCAGACACAAGAAATTTTCTGGGAAAGGGAAAAAAACACCAAAAAACCAAAATCTCAAATCCCAAAACTGGAAATACCAAAGAAACTAGCAGTAAGTAGCTTTCTCTTGAGAATTAAAGAAATACAATTATATTAAATTGGAAAAGCCTGTACAGGTTTATTTTTCAAGCAGTCTAGCCACCATTCAACTAAATAACATGATATTACTGTTAATTAAAAATGAAGAGAGCTGCAAAATTAATAAGAATTTTGAAGTATAAGTAATGCTGAAACTGCTTTAGATCCACTGCCTTTGTTATTACTGATGTGTATCTGGGTCACGCTGCATTTTCTGCTACAGACAGCGATCCAGCTGCTGTATTCCTCAGCTTGCTGCACATTTCAGCCCTACCTTTGCAGAGGCAGCAATTTCCTTTATTCCCTTGGCAGCAACATCTTTTATGATTGGCGTAATGAGCCCTCGGTCCGTTGCCACGGCAATGGAGATGTCAATGGACTGCAGCCGCCTGCAGACTTCCCCATCCCACGTTACATTCACATCTGGCATTTGCTAAAACACAGACAGACAAGAAAAAAAGACAGCTGTTAGAAGAGGAACAGTGCAATCAGTTATTAAGAAAAAGGAAATTCCTTTAAGACACATAGCTACATACAGGCATTCAGCAAGTTAATTAGGTTGCACTGATTTTATTTATATTTACTTCGTCAAAAAGAGTGAATGTATGCACCAGGAACTGAAAATGGCAGGACAGACAGAAGTTTTTTTGGCGTAGTTAGGAAAAGAAATCCAAACTAATTGCTACAAATTCCTTCACTGATACCACCTTATGATGGCCCAGCACATAAAGCTTCAAAGCAGTGCAATTTCTCCCACAAAATAAATCACAGGATATTGAATTTAAAAGCATGGAAATGGACATCCTACTACACCCACGTGTTGTTTTCCACTGGTGTCTGAAGCATGACTCTCAACAAACAAAATAATGCTGCAGGTACACTCACTGCTATTCAGAAGTTCTCCTACAACGCATCAGATTTTTTTTTTTTTTGCGTGGGCTGTTAAAACTAAGATGTTTACTTATAATTTCATTCAGTTTTTTGAGTTTAATGAAATGAAGAAGATATTCCAGAAAAAAGTATGGGAGAGACACACTATCAAAAGTGACTCTACTATCTATCTAAAGTAACTCCTAGGAAGAAGTGGTCTGACAGTACTCTCAGTTCCTATTCTTCAACACCAGAATGTAGAGTGTAAAAAAAAAAAAAAGAAAAAGAAAAAGAAGAAAAGAGAGAGAAGAAGAAAAAAGTATGTAGTATCCTTCTTTGCAAGCTAAATAAACTTCTAGAAGTCCCACAGTTTACACAGCAGTAAGATGCCCTCAAGTGGGTGCTGTGCAACTATAAATTTATACAAAGGTATTCAAAAGAGATGGTAGGAAAAGCATTTGTCACTTCAACAATTAAAGACTCATTTTTAAAGGACAGCTGCTATAGGAGCTGTTGTTACGAAGCCCAACCACTTGAGGATGTCAGCCTGGAAGTTTTAGTTCCTTCCTCCATCCTTCTCCTTCCTTGCTCCAGAAAGGCAGAATTGCTCTACTGGGCTATCACATGGTGAGCCCACTGGCACATTCACAAAATTCTGGCTGTCAAATGGCAAGACCAAGCCGAAACACAGAACCCATAACTGCACTTGTGATATCCTAAGTGAAGGAGAAATTCAGCATATTCAAGAACTGATACAAGCAGTTTCTTGAGGTGTGTACCAAACAATTATAAACTGTCAAACCAGCTGTAGTCAGCTCATTAAAGCTAGAAGAAGACATTTTTCAATGTTCAGAAATAAAATAGTTACAAAATATTCTCCAGAGAGTGCCCAGAGAAGAGTCAATGAAACTGCCTTGAATCTAAACTTGAAGATGTATTCACACCACCCAGTTTCAGGGGGGAGAAGGTGCAAGTGGAAGTGCATTTTAGGCTTTTTTTTAGAGCCGTTGCCCCCATCTTTTCCTGAAATGCTGACAGAATACTGAGATGTGAGCTTGATAAGGAACTTGTTTCCTGAAATACTGAGTTAAATCTGTTGAGGTTTTTTTTTTTAAATGTATTATTTTAATAGTCAAACAAATGTTAGCATAGATTTCTAACAAAGCAATGGGATAGAGAATTTTAGTGATTACTTCCATATCAACACAATATTATTATAATCTCAAAAACTAACCACCCCCTCAGAAGACCGAACACAAAACCTCTTGCTATCTGTCTCCTCTTCCTTTCACCTGCTCTCTGGTGCAGAGATCTGTTATCCAATACTCACAGCAGTTCATGGTAAATTTTGGGTGTCACCATTTTCTCACAGAAGGTTTCATTAGGCCACTAGAAGAAGCTTCTTGTTATGTACATGTCTAACAAAAGCACAGCACACATATCTAGCTCCTCCTTCTGTTTTTAGTATTAACTTGCAGAGTTTTTTCCAGTCTAAACAAGGCCTCACATTCCTCTCAGGCACTTGCTTACAAAACTGCCTAGAATCCTCTCTACTTTCTGTCCAAATTGCAATTATACATTAAGCTACACCTCCTAAAATTATACATTAATATTTAGTACATGTTCAGCTAGAAATCTGTTAAGTCTTTTCCAGTCCAGTGTTCTCTCAATTCCACACATCCACAGGAATAGGAATAGTCCTGTAACTTAAATATAACTTCCTCTCTCAACTTTTAAGTGGTTAAAATTGTCCTCACAAATGAGAAAAACAGCTCTCACATCCTTTCCAGCGTTTTTATATTACTGTGAGGTAATCCAGGCAATGAGAATTCCTAGCAATGAGGGAAGACTGGTTGCCAGAAGAATTTTTATTTCAAAGCAGGTATCACTGAATGCGCCATCAGAATACACCTGAGGTAATAACAAGGTTGGTATAAGACTTAGATAAATGTTTGTTTATAACTAAAAGAATTAAGATGCAACTACGATTAGATGAATGATCTTGACAATTGCTTTAGTCTGCTGACAAAGCAACTAGTGTGATTTGCAGATGTTAACTGCAGAAAGTGGATGTTCACTAAGACATTCTCATTTTTACAGTTCAAAGTGCAGACAGTGAAGAGAATTTTACCTGGAAACCTAAAAAAACCTGACAACAAGCAACACAGAATTACCAGCTTTACTATGATCACATTCATATTTCCACATAGGCTCATAAAATACTTTTCTTGTCTCCTTGGCTGTTTACTATTAAAATATATACTTTAAGTCAATTCTTTGCTTACCTTCAGAGTAACTGCTGTTGCCTTGATAATAAAATCATTTACAGATACTTTAATGTCATCTGCAAAAAGAAACAGAAAAAGTTAAAGAAAGGACAACAGTCATTGTTCATAAGATTTGTTTATCAGCATTTGTGTGATGTCAAGATTCCAGTGATTCAGCAGATTTACTCCTTTGAAGCATTGCCAGAAAGTCACTCATCTTCAAACTCCAATAATAAAAGCAAGAAAACTACATTTTTTCCCCTTGGGACAAAAGGCATATCCATCAAGAAAAATGTCATGCAGAGACACTCAGGAGAGTGTCAGGAGACTGAAACTGATAACTAAAATCAGGAGTGGCAGCAGAAGCAGAGGTAATAGATACAATGCAGATTATGCCATAAGATTACCCTGAAATGCATGATATTTACACAGCATTAAACTTACCATTTTTGCAATTAAAAAGAAAACTACATTACCCTTCCACCACGATCACTGCTGTTAGCAAAACTGATCAAGCAGCAAAACTGCTTAATTTTCAAATCTGGTTTACGGCATATAACACACATACCTTTACAAATATTTTTGCAAGGGAAAATTATTTATAGATAATTATATCAAGGGAAACATTCTTAAGTCATCACAAATTTAGAGGAGCAAACCAAGTATCCACTTACCACAACTGGCCTGCAACATTTGCCATGATTAGTAATCTATGTGTAAGAAGAGAGACAGCATTCCGACAGAACATAATGGAATTTGCAATTACTGTGCTGCACTGACAGAATTTCACATCAGAAAAACCTGTATCTTGGTCATCAAATATACACTGGTTTCTATTGGTTCAAATTCAAATATACACTGGTTCCTAACCCTTGGCAAAAATGTCACTGTCCAGTAGCAGAGCAGGAATACAGTTAAATGATCCATGTCTGATATTTTACCCTGCATCACTGAAGTTTATAGTAATAGAAAACACCATCATTTCCATCAGAGAAAACACAAACATCTACCGGGACAATCTCTGCAATTCAATTTCATGCAAAGACATATGACCTTTCCACCTCTACATTTAAAGGAAATATTCCTTAAGAATTGACAACAGCAAAAGAAGTGTGAAAAATTTCAAGTGAGTATTCCTAGGATCCCTTTTTGCTTCATTCCTTACGAACTGCTGCTGTTTAAAGAAAACATCAGCATCATAAAATGTCTTTGACATTTACTCATGAATAAAATACCATTAGGAAAAAAAAAAACAGGTAGAAAAATAGCCTGGGTACTGCTGCATTAAAAATTAGTCACTCGAAACTCCAGTGGAAGAAGAAGCAGTTCCTGTATCTTCATCTTGAAAAATCTGAATATACCAGTCAAATTTAATTTTAGACCACACAAACAGATAAACAAGCACAGGCTAGTCACTAGAACAGAACAGTTGGCCTCAGTTTCTCAATCAGTACAGCAATAGAAATGTAAATTAAAACTATCCTGCTACATTATTCTGAATGCAGAGCTCACATGGCTTTGGAATGCTACCATTTGAACCTATAAGCTTTCAAACCATGACAGCAATCGTGAAGCTTTAGATCAAAACTTGAAGCGTCTTAGACCTACAATTACTCATTTTTCATTCTTGTGATAATGAGGTAATGAGGAAAAACATCTCAAAGCTGAACTACTGAGAACAAACAACACAAATGGTATCAAGAAAAAGGACTAATAGAACAAGATGAAGAAGAATCCAAGTGAAATTGTACTTTTCTCTTGTGCAGACAGCTATATTCTCTCATGAATGTCTTCAGCCTTTAGAACTAACCTTTGGTCTTTAAAAAAAAAAAAGTGTAGTACAAGAAAAACCAGCCTGCTGTTTCTTCACTTTGTAAAATATCAGGCCTTCAGATTATTTTACCCAAGTCACAGACTTAGTACCAGTCTATGAGGTGCATGCCTACGTGTCTCCATCACCAAACAGAGCATCACTACTTGCTTATGCAACCTGAACATTGTGGAAAATGAGACTTCAGAGTGCTGTGTTAGTTGGCAAAGTAACACCTCTGTCTTCCTGTATCCTGACAAGTTGTCTAATTCAATAATTGCCAGGAACTACATCTTGAGTCCAACATACAGAATACTGAAAAAAAATTATTTGAATGCATAGTGGTCTGCCTATATAAAATCTACACCTCCTGGGGAAGTTTATGTAAATAAGACAAATTATATATTACTATAACCACATTAGTATTACCACACGTTAAAGTAAATCAGACTACTAACCTTTGGCCAATTCTTTCCTTAATTTCAATACAGCATCAATGGCACAGTCAGCAGCAGCATATGCATGAGGTATGGTAGTTTTAGACTCTGTTAATCTCTTTGCAATAACTCTTCGGATGTTGCTAGCTGGGATTTCTGTGAATGTGCCCTGAAAGAAATTAGATGCTGCATATTAAATATCAGAAGAGCAAACAAACTTCCCTTTGCTGAAACAGTACTCCAGTATTTATGCATTATTATCAGTGACTCCTGCCCACTTCAGCTATCCCCTAGGTATCCAAAAGTGATACATTCCAACTACTGAAATTAATACGACTAAGACCATTAAGTGTTCTAGTCTATTCCTATTAACTGGGATCAACACAACAGGTTTCACAGAATAATTCCATTGTGCAGTATAGAATTAACTCTGCTTCAAAAAAAAAAAAATCCAAATATTGAGGCATTAATTTTCAGCCAGAGTATATAAGCATTATTCCACCTTCCAGATTTGGCATATTGCTCAGATCATGCTTTGTTCCATTTAAATTGTAACAGAGCATTGCCTCAGTAAGCTACTGCTTCTTCAGTTCCCTGAGTAGTTCCTCAAGACAGGATTTACTGGATCTTTTCTGTTATTCTTCTCTCTCCTTCCAGATATATCCAATAATGTTTCAATGACCAACTTCTTCCTAGAAGCAGGTCAACATGCCAGAAATCTCTCAAAATATTAGTGACTACAGAAAGCATGAAAATAAATGATTCTGTGAAACATTATTTTGCATACCTGATCTTTAGCACATATCCCTTGAACATACAAGGACTCACAGAATCCTTAGTACATACTCAGTGGTACTCAATACACAATAAATTGCAATATGTATGTTCTGGTGCAATCATAGAAACGTTTTATTCTGTAATGGATCTGAGTCTGAGCTTTTGTGTTCTTTGTTTGGTTCTTTGTACAGTGGAAAAAAAAAAGGCAGCATTTTCTGAATATTATGAATTGTACCTACATTGTAAAAGTCATCCTAAAAAGATACATCAAATTTACTTCTAGAGCCAGAAAATGTTTTTCACAAAAGCTTTTCAATTTCTACTAATGTATATTTCAGCAAGGGCATTTATTCCTTAAAAAAATAATTTCTGGTATTTCTAACACTTCAATTTAACACAGAAACTTATTTAGGTTCTAGAGTTTGCAAAATTACTCTCCAAGGCAACCACCAAGAAGCGTTTTCCTTCCTCACTTCTTGACAACTCAATTAATGGACACTTACATCTTGCAGGAAAGCAAACAAATTAAGTACAGTAAAAATAAATCATCATTCCAGTTTCTCCAAGGCCTGCAATATAAATTTTTTCATCACTTCAGTTTGCAAGCTACACAAAATAGTATGCAGACCATAGTTTCAAGGATTTCACAGTTTTAATTACATTGCCTTAGAATCACTGAAATACACTAAAAACTGCACATCACTGAGCTTGACATCTGGGTGGCCTTAGTTTCCTTCCTCTCTCCAAATCTAGAAATCTCAGAGCTACTGAAGTAGCTATTGCACTATTCAGCTGTAGCAATGCTGAAATCTTAGCAGAAGTGTTACCACTGCAGCAGGTTGTCCTGGAGTGGAAACTGGTGGAATTGCTGGCCTTGGATAAGGAGAAGTCACGGCTGGTGCTAGCGAAGGTGAAGGCACTGCAGCAGGAGCTGGAGAAACCACAGGTTTCAATTCACTGGGTCTACCTTTCTGCTTCTCTTGAAGAAGTTTGAGAGCATCCCTGGTGATTAAACACAGTGAAATATTGACAACAAAGAAACTATTTAACAATTCCCAAAGTATTACTATTCCATCACTTATTCTATTTAATTAGCCACTTCTGTACATTTAAATTTCTGTTGTCAAACCAAACATTAAGAAGGTAATTATTACTAAATTATATTAATTTTGTGTTGCCTTTGTGGTATCTTTTTAATGGTATCATTAACTTCCACGAATAAAAGGGCCTGATTATGCAGTAACAGAAAACAATTGTGTTAGAGAAGCATAACAATCATCATCACTACCTTTGAGTGTGCAAAGTGATTTTTGATTTGCATTAACAATTCTTCTGAATAAAAGACTATATTTATTCAGGCTATAAAGCCTCAAATAAAAGCTGTTTCATCTGTTATATTTAAAATAATCTGAATTTAATGTAATTACTTAGTGCTAAGTGAAAACGGAGTAACAGATTTATAACTCATTTCTCTGTACCTTTCTGACATAAATTTGCAGAGTCAGGCACTGAGGTTATACAGGCCCATACTTCCTAACACCACACTAGAAAAACAAAGCCAAAGCATTCTCCCAGGATTTTATACTGATACAGCTACCACCACAAAATCACCCTGCTGTGGGCACAGCATGACAGACATGAGAGACTCTCATCTCTAAGCCATGAAACTATGTCTGCTCTAGGTGCACTGCATTCATAAAGCAACAAGCTAAAGATCAGCACCTATGAGGCTGAACAGAAATAACTGCATTTCCACCACCACTGCCAGCTGCAAGGCAAGGCAGTTGTAGATTTCCTGTAGATCTCTCTTTATGCCCCAGATCTGCTAACAAAAGCCTCTATCGTATACCCCAGATAAATCTCTATCACTTCATGGAGACACAGCGTGTACACAAAAGTTTAATTACACAAATTGGCAGAGGAAATTAAAATAAATTAAAAATCAGACTCCTTACAACCCTACCAAGGTTTTGAAACACAATTCATAAATACTAAACAAAGCTATCTAATTTCAGTAGATTACTGCTTGAGTGGCAGCCAAGAATTATTAAATTTTTATAGGAAGAACAAAACATTATGCATTCTTAGTTCTTCCTAAAAAGTAGCACTCCAGCACTGAGTGAGAAAATGAAAAATTTTCAATTTTCAAAGAACTGAAAACTGAAAAGCTCTACATGCCTTTTACCATTGCTGACTTGCTTCAACACATACTTCAACAAATGATATTAAAAACAAACAAGTGAATGAGCTCAAGATAAAAATTTTCCTAATTAAAAGTTGTTACTTGTTTTCCCAAATTAACATGCTAGCCAAAATTTGTTTTAAAATTAAGTGTTTAGTATTTAACACACCTACTATATCAGGGAAAAAAAAAATAGATTTCATAGAATGAAAATCATTCCCTACCATGACAATTTGAGACACATAAAGTAACTGCATGACACAATGCAAGTTTTTTGTTAACATATTAGAAGGTACCAAAAATTAGTTGAGGGTTTTCACTTGGCAGTCATTAGAGAGACCATCTGGTTTTCGTGCTTTTTAGAGTGTTAACTGAAAAATGTATTGCCAAAATTGAGCTTATTTTTAGATTAAAAGATTTGCTCAAGACTTTCTGAAACTCATTTGTATTGTACAAAAGACACATACATACAGATGAAATTTTAGATATATTTGTTATACATACATATGAATAGTTTCCCCCAACAATTCCACATGATTTAACTGATTAAGAACAACAGGTACAGCAATGTTATGACTCTCATAGTTGCAACACTGAAAGCCTGAATATAAGTAGACTTAGAAAAGGCATCAAAGCAGATAAAATTAAACAGGTTTAAGCAGAAGTCAAGTAAATAGATATTTCATTAGAACTGGAAAAAGAAGGGTTGGTCACATCTTTTCAACAACTCTATAAATTTCTGTCAACACAAGACAGTACCAGAGAAAGACTAGAGGAAACAAGAATGAAAGAGCAGCCTGCTTCGCGGAAAAGATATGAGAGTTTGGTAAACATTTAATAAACAAAAATATGCCTTACAAAACTGTTATTAGAAATATAGAGATTCTGGCAACTCTGTTACACTTCAGTTTACCACTACTACAGAAGTGTGTAGTCTTTTCACTTCATGTTAGCCAAAATCCAAAGAATGGTGAAAGCAAACTGAGCACTTTGTGTTCAAAACATACTTTTCTTGGTATGAGCAAGTTAGTTACACAGACACCTAAGAATCACTGAGGATCCAACAGTGCCAACAGAGATGCATGGATTGACACAAGTTTCCTGTGGTGGCAGATACTCTTCTTAATTGTACCCAGCCCCTTTCATAGGTTTCATATTCCCCTTTCACATGTTTATACCTGTTTACTCAATTCAGAGACGATTTCCTGGAAAAAGGAAAATGGTTACTGTTGGAATCCAAGGCACACCTCTGGCTGCCTTGGGAGGTCAGGACATGCCTCTGGCTGCCCTGGGAAATCAGGAGCCCCAGCAAGGGGGTCCCAGACCCTGGCAAAAAGCCCAGAATGACACCACCTTTGACCTCAGCCCATGGGAAAAGTTACCAACACTGTGAGAAACATTGCAAGCCTCTAGGGTTTAAAATGAGTAGTGGTTTAGTATTTTACAAGGTAAAAAAGTAGATTTTAGGGTTTTTAATATGGGGACAAAGGGTTTAAGATGGAGGATTTTGGGCGTCGCCCTGTTCTCCTTCTCCTCCATCTTCTCTGGTGGGGGTGGCACAAAATGATTGGTAGAATGAAAAAGAGGTAGAAATTACGTGTCTAGAATAGGTGCAAATTAATTGGTATAAAATAGTAAATAATAAATACGTTGTAAAGAATGGTTGGATCATGGAAAGGGTACAAAAAGGACGGGACGGCCCAGGACTGGGCAGTTCCTGCTCGGACTCGGCTGCATCAGATGTGTGGCCGGAGCTGAGAGCTGGCTGGAGATAAGAAGAAATAAACAACCTGAAACAACATCTGCAGGCTTTTCTCATCTGTTAGGGCTCGAGGTAAAGCTTCCCAGAGGTGGAGATAAAGAACCTGGATTTGTGCAGAGTACCTAACTCCCATAGGTTAGCAGAGATTCAGAACACAATAGAACTTCAGAGCACATCAGAAACTTGCAGGTATCAGACCCATTGCACTACCAACATTATAGAAGGAACCCATTCCTCCCACATGGCAGCTGACAAATTGCACACAGCAGAGGTGCCACGGTCAGTCTGTACTCAATACATGCACATGAATTTAATCTCCAGGAAAACAGCACCGCATGTGTGTGCTGGGCTTTCTCTGCAAGTCAAAAATGCCTGAGCAGCTCAGAGATCCCAAGACACACTAACTTAACACAGTTGGGAGGAACACAGCCTCAGAAAAACACAGTTCTCAGTAACCAGCCTTTTCATGGCTGCATTCATAAATCTCTAGATCACTATTAAATAGAACAGGAAAGGGCAGTGATAGCTGAAACAATCAGTTTTAATATAGATCTCCCAAACGGCACCTGAGCTGATGAGTAGAAAAATGGTACAATCTTTGACAGAATTTCTGAGCTACTTTGTACTGGCACACCAATTCTCTAGGACATTTTTGACAGAAATGATACTAAGTGATATAAGATATTACTTAGAAAGATATTAAATGATATAAGATATTACTTAGAAATAACAAATAAAAAACCCCTGCCAGTCCATAAAAAAAATCACACACAAAACCAACAGTAACAAAACGCGCAGGAAAAAGACAACAGTAATTCAACTTTGAACAGACCCATAAGAGAAATATAAATAAATAAAAATATGCAGATAAATAAAATATTGGCCTGCTAAGGGAGTTGATCATGACAGAGAATGCCAATAGAGTGGACGTTCCAACTGCTGCTACAAGTTTTACAGTGAACTGAATTTAAAGATTGAAAGTTGGGGGAAAGAATCTTGCTTGCTTATGTAACTCACTGTTTGTTTCTCGTAATCTGGTGAGTGCAGCAAGGGAAATATTAATCTGAATACCTGCAGCAGCTCTCTATAAAAATCTGCACATTTCATTTCAAACTGAATATAATAGCAGAGTCTGTAGGCATCTGAAAGATTAACTCCATCTCAAAAGAATGGTTAGAAAACCCCAGACATTCTTCATCTTAAATTGACATTTCAAAGTCAAATCTTTTGTAGGAAAAAAGCAGTTTTTAAAAGAAATTATTTTGCTAGATAATTCTCGTAACTACAGAAAAATCTTTGCTAGATCTCCATGACAACCAGGAAAAGTTAATTCGTTAACTCAAAGTCCTAGAGGGTTTCCACCTGCCATAGCCTCGTTACACATCATAAATTACCATTACACTTACATAATTAAGAAAGAACTCTCTCTGATGAGTTGCTGTTACATAGGACATTCTATCTATTCAATTCCTTATTACATCTCAACTCTGCCAAAGATTATAGGAAAAAAAAAGCTTTGAAACACTGTCTGCTGCTTTTCTGGCTCCAGTTCCAAGTTACACTGACCTGGTCCTGGTTGTCTTTGAATGGAACTAAAATAACAGCAACCAGCAAAGTCTGTGTGAGTGAATGATGGTATTTGTCAAAAGGAATAATTGTACTAAGAACAAAAATATTTACTTCTGCCAACATCCTCACCTCCAACAACATACATGCATCATTTCAAGGCTAAATGCACTGGATCTACCACATTTTTTACACACAACTTCCTCACTCAAAGGCTTGAGTGCCAATCATTACACTGGAATACTCAAAAGGTATAATAAACTGCTAGAAGCCTGATCATAACAAACCACAGTTTTGTAAGCAAACATTTTTTAAATCGTAGAGAGGAAAAAAAGGAAAAATGGAGAAAAACAGAACTCTGGAATTTCTTATCATTACACTTCATTGCTTCCCCCAGCCTAATAAAAATGGGAAAAAATGAAATCCTGACAGATTTCAGGACAGAACTGCAGCAAAAAAAGCAAAAGATCTGAACTCCCCAAAGAAAAGAAGATGGAGAAAACAGGCCATTGGTATTTTATTTTGGTTCTGTGTGCATTTTGGGTAGTAAAATTCTTGAGATCCACAGTGGTAGCTAACAGTGGTGCTTAGGAGGCAATAGCCACCATTAGGCTGAGCTGCAGGAAATGTGACAGAAGTACCACATAGCTAAGATGGGACTTGAAAAACACAAATATATTTTTTTTGTTTTTTCCTAATTAAGGGCTTCTTCAAATATTTCCTAACCCATTCCCCCTATCTTTTCAACAGTTCTTTCAAATTTGCCCATCCTTAGCAAAAAATGGAACAAGGACATGGCTTTTTTAATAAATAAACTTCAATCTAATGGAGATTGCTCTAGTATCAAAAACTGTAGGTTCACCAAATTTTCTACATACTCTTTAGTGAAGATTCCTCGAGGCCCAGTAGGTGTAACATTGCTTGGATCTAGTCCATGTGTCTCCAGAATGTTGCGAGCTGCAGGGCTTAATCGAACCCTGAAGAAACGAGGGGAAAAAATACATTATTTAAATAGTAAGATTAACTTATTTCATTAATGTACATCACGAGAAACTACATTTCTCTCTGGTCAACTAAAAAGCAGAGTACATTGGTAGAGAGTACCCAGTGCATCTCAACATAATTTGCTTTTTGAAATCAGGAGACAAGCCAACATCTAGAGAAAATGTTTTAGAATTCTTAGATACAAAAGCAACAATAAAAGAATAAATACTTGGTTTCAAGTCTTTCCACAAAATCTCCTACTCATTATTTCCCAAAGGAGACTATATTTGCACCTCACTGAATTTTAAGAATGGTCCATTAAGCCCTTGCCAAAAAAACCCGTATCATAAATGGTCATCTGGTTCTAAACATGCTGATACATCTCTAACGGTTGCAGTGAAACAGCACTTCTGATGTTCTTTGGTACTAAAAGGAAAAACATAATCCTTCCAAGGATCCTTTTGTGGATCATCCTCCTACTACAGGTAATGCCTGGGCAATGACTTCAGTTTGTTGTCTTCCACTTGCATGAGAAAAGCCTAAATGCCGGCAGCATTTAGAACACAGCAAGCCAGATAGAAAAGGTAATGAGGCTTGGGGAAAAAAACAAAAGAAGCACAAGTAAGGAGTGATACCTCCAAACAGGATATATCCTGGGATATGAAGCACTGATTTATGGATTATTGTTACCTGACTAACACTAGGCCTGACTCCCTCTCCAAGGTGTTTGCAATACTTAGAATACCAACATATCCAAACCAAACTAACGAAGAGCACATAAACCAACTGACTTAAGTTCTTCACATTCCACTGCTATGAAAATATTAGAATAATTTTTTTCTAATATCAAAAATGCAAGAGCTTGGAAGGGTTTTGTAGTGTGTCATTTCTTGGTTTATGTTTTCTCCTCAAATAAACAGAAAACAAGTCATAGGTACACTTAGCATCTGATGCATAAGCACTGGTGTCCATCCTATATCAGCACAACTTCTTTCTAACTGTAAGCTTAGAATCCTTCATAAATCAATTGCATGCAAAAGTACATTTAATTCTAATAAAATTATGTTGTTTGAATTGACTTACTGGGCTTTAGAGCAAAGAAATATTCTAGGTCTGCAAGGTTTATCACCTCACTCATACTGAAACACTAAAACTAACAGCCTACTAGTAGGTAAAAAGGGACAAAAGATTTTTCTTGGTTCAGTTCTACGGATCTACTAAAGGGCTGCATTTCATAGCAAACATAGAAACTTACTGCAATTTCCCAGGTTGATGTTGCAGTTTAGGAGGGGCTGAAATGGAAGGACCTGCAGGAGCTGAGGGACCTGAAGGTGCTGGTGGAGCCACAGAAGATGGAGCACCAGCATCAGCTGGCATTTCAACCTGCTTCCAGTCCTGTCCTTCCTCTACCAGCAGACCAATTAGTGAGCCCAAGCGAACATTTTTGCTTCCTTCTTCCACCTAAATTAAGAACATTAAGTTACATATTACTCTGTCTGCTCTAATATGACTAAAACCAGTAGGTGTCAAAGTTTCAGGCATATTAATGACAATTCATCAGTAAGATAGATCCCATTTTATTGCTACTATTAATAAGATATTTCAAGACTGAAATTAATTGTAATTGCTATTATAAGGAGAGGAACATTAAGTTATGCCCCAAATCCCATACACCTAAAGATAGCATTCAGAAATCAAAGTAACCTTTTATAGACACAGTCTTTGCAGCTCAGAACTAGAATAGAAAAAGAAAACTTGTCACAATTTTGCTTAACTTTTCTTCTCCTGGATTTTTGAGTCACTGCTATGTTTTCATTACTCACAATAAGAAAACCTCTGCATAAACCTCAATGAACCCTAGAAACTCAGATGTAGAAAGAGCTGAAATAAGTAGAAGGACTTGAAGGTTCTGGGATGTGAGGCTGGGCACAAGCTAACACTGTGGCTTCCATACCATAAGTCATTAATGAGAAAATGGTAACGGAGACTAATGTTAGGGAAACTTTCCTGACCATCCAGGAGCCACTCTGGCAGTCACAGTCCCACCACGTGAGCTGGGACTGAAGCCCCTGCACAGTGGGTAGCTCCAGTGACCCCATGGGTGTCCCACTTGGCTCCCTGCACACCCCACACTCACACAGTCAGACAAGGTTTCCTTACCAGCTCAGCCCTGGGTTTCCCATTGCAGAATCTCAGACACCCGGATCCCTAAAGCAATTTTAATTGTGGCCCAGTAACACAAAACCAGCTTGAGCTGGTGCCTCTGGGGAAGGACCCCAAACAAAGGAATCCCTGTGCTTTTATACCCTCAGTCAGTGCTGCTGATAGTCTGGGGTTTTCCTGCAGAGTCCTTGGCTCCTGCTGTGCCCAAGTCCCCATCACCTGGCCGGTGCCACAGGTCCCTGTGCCCTTTGTGGTGCAAAGGGTCAGCACCAGGTTATGGCCCCTTGCCTGGGGCTCCCACCATGTCCCCCACCCAGGGCACAACCTGCAGCTCCCACTGCAGCTGCACACCCACTACCTGCTCTATGTCTATCCCTCAACAATTAATTACAGTTCTTAAACAATCATTCATCATCTGTTTTGTTCCAAATTGAACCGTAAAGTATTTAAGGAAAAAAAAAAATCAGTGTTCATTTAAGAAGCAACTCTACTGAAAGAATAATCATCATTCTGAAATTACCCTTCTAATATTTCATTCAGTTATTTAATCTTTTACTGCATTTTACACTCAATCAGACATGATCATTAAAAGACCTATTCAGATAGAGACGAAATATATATGCATGAGTTTCTATTTTACTCTTAGCCTGCTCTTTCTTAAACCATACATAGATTATACAGTCAAGAAAAATCAAGAAGGGCTACAGAAGATGAATTAATTTAACCTAATGAACCTCTTATCTTACAATGCAAAACCCAAAGCATTAAGCAGACTGTGCTTATTTGACTCAAGTTTTTCATACTGAACTCCATGAAGATGGTTCAGAATTGTAGCTGGTATCAAAAGGCACAACATTTTTGTCTCATTTCTTTTAGGAAGTGAGTAAAATTTGGCCAGATGCTAGCTCAGAGGCACAAAACATTCCTAAATTCCCATCAACTACATTGTATCTTAAACTTCTGAGTGGCCCTTGGAAGGACAATCTTTTCAGTAAGTAATCATCACCCCATCCACCAACCTGACACAGCTCATTTTATGAGCCTTACACAAACATCTATTGAACACCTAATACAGAGCAGAAATATCCACCAGATACTGCAGAAAGACAACCAAGGATCACACCTGAGCTAGGGAAAAAAGAAAAGAAAATCTGAAAATTTCTGATCTTATTGCTCTCTTGTTATTTCAGTTTCTAAAACCTTAGGTTTTTTTCTGTACTTTTTAGGAGACTGGAATAAAAGCCTCTCTATTCTGTACTCTAATTCTTAGGCCCACCATTTCTAGATTCCAAGGATTAAAAGAATCCATTAAAGACTGGGTTTGCATAATGATCTGTTCCTGTTACTCCAACAAAGCTGCCTCTCTTCCCATATTCTGAAACACGTTACAGTTGTTTTCTACCTCCTGGCATCTCCTTCTCAGGTTCGGCTCTTGGCATAGGATTGTTTCTGGATGATATGGATATAACTGAGGCTGAATGTCACTGCTCCATGACACTGATACAGCTATATGGAAGCTGTGCAGCTGCTGGAAAGTCTGCCTTTGATCTATCAAAAAACATGTCACGAGAGCAATACACACAAAGAAATTTCGAAATTTGCAACGCATTTGAAATACAAAACAAAAAACCCACAGCTTCTGAAATACTAATGTTACTTGTAGCCATCATGAATCACTATTAAAGAAACTTAGCAAATTTCAATTTTTTTTTTTTTAATATCTCCCCAAGATTAATTCTTTAATACTTTTGACAGAGAGACTCTCCGTATCTCCTCCTCACATAACCTAACAAAGCAGTGTCTGCAAATGCAGAATAGATTGCACAAGATTTTGTCATGGCTATTAGGGGCAAACTAATTTTCAGAACCATTCAAAACTGATCAAGAGAGAATTAAAAATAGTGAAAGCATTGCCCAGCGATTCTTTAAATAACTATATGGAAACTAAAAACACATTCAAAAATACGTCTGATGTGAGACAGGGATAGCAGAATAGATCCTCTGAAACTTATTAAATGTGTTATTCCACAGCTGTACACAAAAACTCCGAAGTTTCAAGGTGCTACAAAAAGACTGAACATCAGACAAAAAAATACTATTTAGCAACGCAATTAAAAGAAGGAAAAAGATTTAAAAACCTCTTACTTGTCTATATACACTAGGGCTTAAATGCAAGTTATCCTTTAGAAATTAAACACTAGCGACGGCTTTTGTAAGCCTGATAGAGTTCACTTATAGCTGAGTTCCATCTTACATCCCCTCTCCTTCCTACCCAGCCCCACACCTATCTTGAGACTTTCCCTTTTGCAAAGGATTTTGCCTACAAAAAAAAGAAGATACTAAACAGAACATCACTTCTCAAATGCTGCCACACAGCAAAATACTCTCCCTTTTCTGTTTTTGCAAAAGATAACCATGCAAATACATGCTGATGCAAGCAAATGCAACTGTAGCAGAGATAGGAAGTGTAATATACCAATCTAAAAAGCTTTTGTAATAGCAGCAGAAATAGGTGCCTCACTCTGTGCTGGCTACAGTTTTCTCATGGCTCCAGGAACTAGTTTGCACCCATGCCCATTCTGCTGTTTCCTAAGTAGCTGGATTGCAATTAATATCAGTATGCCTAATTTGTATTATTATGTGATCCACACCTCATGAATAGATATTCCCTAGGTGAGACCTCCCTGACCAAATGACATAATATTTGCTGTAAGAGACATCTCTCATATTTTTATTTATTTTATTCCAAATTCTTCCAATTCAGCCTATTGTTTAATTATTGTGGAGGGAGAGAAGAAACAGCTGCAATACACCACCAGCTGAGACTGTTTGGAAAATTTCCAACCCATCCAGTTCTTCTTCTTTATATTAAGCTTAATCAACCTAATTTTGATAGATGAAATTATTAACTCAAAGAACTGTTCTCTGGGTCAGCCCATCTTGTATAACATTCCACCTTGACTGACTAGCACAAGACAATCTAGCACAGAGATGACACATCCTGGGTAAAGTACCACCCAAAATTCCATATTCCAACTGATTGTTACTTGTTTTCCTATAACTCAGCGTAAGAGGAGTCATAAACTACAATATTTCATGGACATAATTCACAAGGTGTAAAACATACAAAACAACCTAATTCCATCAGGTTAAGTGAAAATCCATTAAATATATATAGAACCATGCACCATGTACCAATAGTCTGGTACTTATGTGGAACAAAAAGAACAAAAAGAATTATTTCTCCCTAGGAAAGCAAGCAAGTGCATTTTTCTGAATGCTGAGGAGAAATTTAGCTATCTAAACTAGTTTTTGAGGCAATATGCAAACAGTCTGAAGAGAAGTTACATCACCCTACTCAGAAATGCAGGATCCCTACCAGTATTTTAGCCAATATGCCATCATCACTTGATTCCATGGTAACCACTGCTTTGTCCGTTTCAATTTCACACAATGCATCTCCAACACTCACTGTGTCACCTGCAAAATACAACAGAACTTAAGAATACTTACCCTAAGCTTCTTTTCAGATTTATTTAACCATGGAAGATAAATATCCACCATATAATACGGTCATTTTGTATTATTTCATCTATTTTATAGCTAGTTGATCCCCCATGATTACTTATCATATTGTATCTTTCCTTTCCAAATAAAATCACCAAGGTTCAAGAAACACAAACTGCTGTGGCAGAACCCTGACATGTTCCAAGTACTGATGTTTACAGTAGGTTTTCCAAGAGGCAGTACACACACACCATGAATAAAATACTGAACCTTCCATATTCACTGGTATTCACATTCACAATATTCACTGGTAGCCACCAGTCAGAGCAAGCTATCTAAAACTGCTTATGACAATAGTATCATAGTTCTGTAACTGGTATCTACAGTATTAAAGACATTCAAATAAAAACCTCAGGAATTTTAATGTCTTTGGGAAAGCACAGCTGCAAGCTTGCTTAATCTCCTACATAGTTCAGAAAGGTCTTTTTAAGCATTCATTCATTCATACTTACTTTGTGAAATAAAAATATGCACAAGCGCCAGGAATTGCTTTTGCTACATTACACAAATCCAAGATTAATTCTGAAGCATACTCTTCCTCTGCTTTTGAAGAATAACTGTATCTGCTAGCAGATGATAAAGATATTATGTGTCTGGATTATTTCAACAAATCAATACTGACTAGATGGCCAACATTAAAACTGAAATTACATTAAAAACTGTAAGGTAGTTGAATGTTTTGGCTTCCAACAAAATATAGCTTTTTTCCTTACAGAGACAACACATACCAGCCTAAAACATACCTACAATTTATATGAAGTAAAATTTTAGTATTTCCCTTTTACCAGAAATGTTGCAATAGCATTACCTGTCTAAGCATTTAGCTTAACTACTGATATCACTCTGTTGTGCTTAAGGACCAGAATTAAACCCTAGTGTGGGTTACCACCTATATTTAGGTAAGAGACAAACACTATAAAAAAAAACATTTCCTGTTTCACAATTACATGAATTAGAAAGGGAAAATGAGGTGTTGTACCTCATTTGTGTTAAATTAAAACATCAAAACTCAGCCACCTACATAGCTCTATAAGTCATAAATGTTCCTATTACAGAAATTGGTAGAGAAATATACTTCATCTTTTTAATGTAATAATCTAACAGCCACATTACACTTTGCAATAACTAGAGCATGAACAGTTTATAAGAGGAAGTCAAAACTCCAGGCTCTATATGAGTGTTTTAATTTCATTGGATCATTAATTCAAGTAGCCCATATATCAGATCATTAGGCAAGTACTTCTCAGCTGTTAAGAAATCAAATTGTTGGGCAAATTCTGTAATTTACAGAGCTAAGATTGGCAAGCAGAAAGGAGCTTAACTCTGTATCTTAATCTGCCATCAGTCTGTAAGTGTTCTGCATCATTAAAAAGAAATCTCAGTGCTCAGAGACTGGCAGCAGTACCCCCAGCAGGGTTGGCCAGCCAAGGCAAACACCCTTCATCCATGTGTTTGCCACACATCATGTCTCAACTTAAGGCAAATACCTTCATCCATGTGTTTGTCACACATCACATCTCAACTTGGGTACTTGAGGCTGTTCACAGAAAACTAAGTGCTGCCTTGCACAGGGAAGGCAAGAGGAAAAGTCTTCAGAGAACTGGATAAACCACTTTTCCACTACTTTTTTTTTGTTTTCCTTTCATTGCTGCAGCCATAAAGTTGCCACAAATTTGAAAGGCAATTGACTAAATGCAGTATAAGAATACTTCCACCACAGCATTCAAGTCCTATGTGTGTTTCAGTACCCAAGCACAGTAGAAAGGACGATATTTATTTTCATTAGAGATTGCAAAATTTTTGATTGCTCCTAATTGCATACTTTGATGTCAATTACAAATCGGCTTTTCCAATAATTAGGATTAGGAAAGAACACTTTTGCAAAGCATATCTTTGCTCTAAAAGTCTTCGCTCTTTAAATTGAGAGAGCTGTATTTGCAACAGAATTTGTCTGAATGGGAGCTCTCTAAGATTATGTGTAATGCCCTTGAAAAATCTTGGGTGGGGTTTGGGCTTCTTTGTTTTTTGGGCTTTTTCTTTGTTTGTTTGTTTTTGGTTTGGGTTGGTTTTAGTGATTAAATTCTTACAGCTAGGCTGTTTGGTTAGGATCTCTACTGAAGCAGAGCTTCTTTCTAGGAGATCCAGTGGGCATCCAACAGCCTTGGTGTCCTGTTCAACTACTGACAAGTATCCAAATCACAAGATACCAACTGCCTTTCTTAATGTACTCTTTGCAAATAAAAACAGAGTTGACTGAACATAGATACTGAAGTCCCTGGAGCTGATGTCTCACAAGGTAGCAGAGTTACACTACGTGTGGATGCTGCCAGCACTGTTGTATATTCTGTTTTCTGCCCACATTAACAAGAGGATTTTAGTCTCCTGGGCTGTCAGTCTACCATCTTTCATCAACATTAAATTCATACATAATAAATACAAGATTTTAGAAACATAGTTTTATCTTTGTGAGAATGACTTTATTACCCACAGGAATCAACATGAAACTGCATTAACAATGAGAAGGAAAAATAAAGCTGTCAATTAAATTCAGTGCTTTCCCTTCTACAGTAGTGAAATTATCTGTCCATCCTGTGAAACTGTAAAATGAAAACATTTGATATTTACACAAAGAACAGAAAAATTATCAAAATAGTAGTATACTGACCCCTTCTGGTCATACAGTGGGAAAAACATCTCATATGCAAGCAGCTTGCTTCTGTCAGCTGCTTAAAAATATTTATTTTCTTGGATATTAGATTGTCAAACATTTATATTCAACAACAACACAACTTTTAAATGGCAAATGCTCTGAAGAATTAAGTAGTTAAGAGCATCCCTTACAGAGAGGAGTGTAAGCATTAAACCACTTCACTATTTTCTTCAAAATTTATCTTCACTTCTTTTTTTCAGTATTGTCCTTATGTTTATTGTCCAGACTCTTAGAGGAAACAAAAGTATTGACAGGAACTAATTATGGTCACAGATGTGGCCAATAAGACAAAACACTACATTCAGGTTTGGTCTTCTTTCTAAATAGAAAATAGAGCAGTAAAAATACTAAAATAGTTTTCTTTCAAAGTCCAATCATCAATTAAACTGTGATTTTAATTTAATTAAAATAGGTGTGGAGGTTTTTTTCCTTCTTTCGTGTTAGGGTGGAAGGCTAGTGGAAAGACTGAGAAAAACCACTGTATAGCTTTTACATTCTAACACTTTTTTATGAGGAAAGCTGATTCATTCATGTTGGGGAGCAAATTGGAATCTACTTCAACTCCTACCAAGCTCTCTTTGTTTTCTGTTGCAATTTTGAATGCTATAATTACTGTGAAAGAGGCTACTGTTGATTTTTAATGTTTTACAATTACTGACAATTAACAAATATAAAAAGGACTTTGGATCATTCTTTCCTCTCTGCATAATCCTGGACTTGATTAACTGAAGCTTCAAGTTTCAAGAACACTGGTGCAATTTTTTTAATAGACATAAACTTCTGCATTGCTCCTAGAAAATTCTGCAGAAATTCTTACTAAAGGTTTCATGAGTAAAAGGTCAAGTCCACTACTGGAGCAAGAAGCTGCCTTCCAACCACTTCTCAAAATGTAGGAAAGCAAAGTTCTCCAGTAACACAATAATGGAAGCTGTATCAACACTTAAAAGGGTAAGCCAAAGGAAAAGGCTTACCCAGGCACAATAGCCAAAACACATTTAGCTATCCAAATTATGTCTGTCAAAGGTAATAAGCTTTGAGATATTTTCTTTTCTCCAGATGTATTCATCTCTTTAACAAATTTAAAAATGCCTGTGAACAAGATATACTCCTACTGCCATCCAAAACCCTGCAAGGCATCCTATACCAATGGACAACTGCTACCTGGTATCCAAAACTACAGTCAAAATTCAGTTTTAATATGAAATTGAAGAAGGGACAGGAAAGAGTAAACAGGAAAAAGGTGTCCTGACAGAACAGGAACTGCTGACTTTTCCACAGATCATTTTTTATTTACATGCAACCTACATGAAGACAAAACTTGACAGACTTTTTATCCAGTTGCTCCAAAATATTTTAACAGAAGCACATAGTTGTCAGAGCACAGAGTTCAGGCTTTTTTTGGATGAGTAGGTTGGTTTTCAGCTGGGGTTCTTTTAGGGAAGAATTTCCCCATTTGGTGTTAGGTTTATGAAAGTTATTTAAATTTCTTTCAGCTTTAACTGTAGACTATAATTAAGATATTAAAAATATATTCAAAAATCTTTCATGGTATTCCATAACAGCAGAATAATGAAACAGAAACCCTCTCCAAAGTCAATGGCTCTCAGGCTTCCAAAGTTACTGCTCAGCATGACAACACTGGGAATTAAAAACAGCACAACATACACTCACACGCTGGAACAGCCTAATGGAAATTTTTCAAAAATATGATCAATGCAACCTTTTGGAAGACAATTAAGCAAAAAAGCATTACAAGAACCAACAATTTCAAAGCAGGCATAGTTCATGGTGACAGCATCCATATACCAAACATTTTGCTTCAAAATACTAATCTATAACCCTGAAGAATGATCTTATTCTTACAAAATAGATTTACATAGCTGAAAAATTACAGAAAATGTGACCACAGAAAATGCTATCTTACCTTCCTTTTTTAACCATTTCACAATGTTTCCTTCTTCCATGGTTGGAGACAGTGCAGGCATAAGAACTTTAATACCAGGTGTACCTGCAAAACAAGCATATGGTTATCTCAACGTAGTATTTTTTCAGTGTAATTTTTTTCTCAGTTAAATGCTTAACACAAATGAAACTAGAAGCGCATGAATCTGAAAGATAATTGAATGAAAGATTCACTATGATGCTCCCTTTTTTAAGCCTACATACAAGCATGCCCACCACAGAGCACAAAGGAAAACAAGGCACATTACCACAGAAATGGAAATTCAAGAGCCCTGAATTCCTAGACCTGAAGTTTTGCTGATCATCTCGAAACCCACCAAAAGCACTACATACTCCTTTCTTCTGTCCTTCTCTCCTTGACCCAGGCTGTGGAGTTTTTTCCAGATAAAAGCATATATTTTAAATTAATAAGGCCTTTGTGATCCTAGTATTCCAGATGCTGATGATCTACCTCTTTCACTGATAAACTTTTCTAACGTTAATTTATTCTTTTTACTAGAAAACTGTATCTACTTCGCAGAAAACTACTGATTTCAAGTTTCAGTGATTTTGTCTTGGCTCAGTAAACCCATATGCAGAAGCAGCACTGTGTAACAGCAACTGTGTGCCATGTTAGTGGGATTCTTCCGAGGGCAGAGCTCAGGATACAGCACAGTCCTTGGCTTCGCAGCCAATTACACCCCTTGTCATCTGATCCTCCACACCAAAGGAGTATTCTGACATTAATATGAGAGATACTACCTTTCTGGGCTTATAAGAATAGTTATGAGGCCAAGAAAAAGCATCTTTTTGGATACTATTTTGTAAAAGCAGCTTTTCAGTACCTGATTTTTGAGGCCCTTTCTTCAACTATTGTGTCTGAATTTGTGTTCAGTTACAGAACAGAAATAGACACATAGAAGGTACATTGTACACAATGGCAAGGTTCAGTTCTGCTTCATAATCCCTTTTCTCTAATACTCAGCATTAAGGATTGTTACCATTCAATAGGAAACAACACCACATTTCTCCCAGTTGCTATATTGCTTGGAGTAGTCAGAAACAGCTAAAAAAAAAATCTTAGAAATTAATCCTTTTTCAATTTTTTTTCTTATTATCTGCTTTTCAGCTCAGAGTTCTTCTAGTTTTGTTCTTTGCCCCTTATTTTTCCCAGAAGCTGTGCTAAGACACATGGAGAGCAGGGAGGGGATTTAGGACAGCCCAGCTTCACCAAGGGCAAGTCCTGCCTGACCAACCTAGTGGCTTTCTATGATAAAATGACTACACCAGTGGACAAACAAGGGTTATGGGTGTCACCTCTCTGGACTTCTGTAAGGCCTCTGACATGGTTCCCCCCCAACATTATTCTCTGTAAATTGATGAAATAAGGATTTGATGGGTGGACTGTTTCATGGGTGAAGAATGGGTGGGATGGTCACACACAGAGGGTCGTGGTCTTCGTCTCAGTGCCCCCTGGACCTTGGTGACAAGTCTCTTAGAGGTACCAGAGGATGAAAAGCTGTCTTGTGGCAAGCTGTGGCTCACAGACCAGAAGGCAAACATAGCCTGGGACATGTAAAAATCAGCGTGGCCAGCAGGAGGGAGGTGATTCTGCCTTTCTACTCTGCTCTGGTGAGATCCCACCTGGAGTGCTGCATCCAGCTCTTGAATCCTCAGCACAGGAAAGTCATGGATGTGTTGGAGGGGGTCCAGAGGACAGCCACAAAAATGAGGAGGGACGGAGTACCTCTTGTATGAAGAAACGAGAGAGTTGGGGTTGCTCAGTCTGGAGAAGAGAAGGTTCCAGGGAGACCTTATTGCAGCCTTTCAATACTTACTAAAGGGGGCTTTCAAGAGAGATGGGGACAGCCCTTTTAATAGAGCCAATAGCAACAGAACAAGAGGTAATGGTTTGAATGGAAAGAGGCAGGATTTAGACTAGCTGTAAGGATGATTTTAACAATGTCAGAGGTGAAACACAGAAGCAGACTGTCCAGAGTGGTGGTGGATGCCCCATCACAGGGAACATTCAAGGTCAGGTTGGATGGGGCTCTGAGCAATGTGGTCTGTTTGAAGATATCCCTGCTCGTTGCAGGCGGGGGAAGGACTAGATGACCTTTAAAAGGTCCCTTCCAATCCAAACCACTCTATAATTTTTTAAAAATGTGAAATGGAAACATGTAGCAAACCTCTAATGACATAAGCAGACATCAATTATCTTGATGTTTTAAAATGCACCAAGAGCAGAAAGTAAGTTATTTATTCCCTAAAGCCCCCAAGACAGCAACTCAATTAGGATCATGCTACCCAAAACACATGAGTTTTGTGGAAATGAGCTCAACTGCAAGGCTGATGCTCCCAGAAGACTGCATCAGCCTTTCCATGGTAGTTTCAGTTTAATATTACCCATGACTGTAATGTTTAGAAATGTATCCAGTGTTACAATGCTCCTTGTAACACTCACAATTCCCATCTGAATTACCTACAAGCACTTCCTTTAAAAAGCTTCTTCTTGAAACCTCTCGTTTTGGACTAATATACAGAAAAATGAACTTATTATTAATTATGTAACTTATATTACATAAGTGAATGCTTATCGTGTTTATTTACCAAATAAAGTTTTATAGTATTTAAAGTATGATTGACAAAGTATGAGTTAACAATTGTCTTATGCTATACATATTTATTCAAAAATAATATGTATCAATAACAGCAAGTAGAAAACAATACATTATAGGATGCAAAGAACTGTTCTCAGTTTCATTAGTCTGGCTTGGCAAGTCTGGCTTTGACAATCAAAACATTATTTTTAAGTCATATCCCACAAACACCTAGGATTACTGAGAACTAGTGAACAGAACTCATTTAAAAAGTGAAAATAATCTACATTTTTAATGAGGAAAAAATTAATTTTTAAACATGGTGGTTCACATTTCTCTTCCATAAAGAGCTACTTGATCCATTTCCCAGAATATGCTTCATACTTTGGCATAAACACAAAAGTGAGCAACAAAACTGTGCCACTGCAACATTTTCCCTTCAATGTTATAAGCACCTATGACAAAACATACAATCCATTCTGGTCCTTTCATCAAGTTAGAAGCAAAACTCCAGCAGCAAGTACCCATGAAATGAACAAATAAATAAATAAAGCTGGATACAAAGCAGAAGGAAGGACCCTGTGCATCCATTTAATGCTTATGCACAAAGGCCCACATTTGGAGAAGTTCAGTGCTGTTTAAATTAAGAGCCTTGTTGAGCACAAGATACACCAAAACATCAGCTACAACAAAGCTTTCAATGATATTTTGGTTGCTTTATATTTAATGACCATACACATACAAAAACCAGGCTTAAATGTTCCTCTACAAAGAAAAGCAAGCTTACAATGAAGAATTACCTTCACCAAATATTATGTGCCCTCATTAGATTAAAAAAGGGGATAAGAAAAAGAATCACTGCGTTCATGTAAGTCAGTTGCACTGTACAGGCAGCCCTTACAAGCACTTTGGGAAGTAAATATTGTTGTGTTGTAATTATGGGTCAGCAAAAAGTTTTGGCAATTGGCACAGAAACTCAAAGACTGAGCTCATGGGCATATTAGAATTTAGAACTATAAGCAAGCAAAACCTCTGAACTCCCCGTCACCACCCACTGATTTTTACTTCTGTCAACAGTAACTGTGTTATTACACATCAACGATCCAAATAAAAATGGAGGAAGACTTGAACTCAAACAAACTTCACATGACGAAAAGGCTGCTATCTTAAAGACTGTGTATCCAAGAGAATTTGTTCCTGCTGACACATTTTAAGAATCAAGCTGAATCTGGGAACATTTCTGCTGCCGTCTCTCACCATGAAGGGATTCAATGCATATTTAGGCTGCATATCAAACACACTGGAGAGCAGGGTTTTAAGAGAACAGCAGACCAGTTCACCTCTATTATTTCCTATAAACGACAACCTAAGAACTTCAGTGAGAGTGAATTTTGTACTTACTCAGTGTAACACTTTCATTGCCTCTTTCTGACCTCCTTTGATGAGGAACAACTACAGCATTTTCAAACAAAAAAAATGCAATGAAGTGAAGACAAAAGCTTCAATGTGTCCCACCAGAGAGATATTTCATAACTTCCTACACACACTCTGTAGTCAGTAGAGAATTGAAAAACGTCCTGCAACTTAACACCAATTGTAAGATTATGAACCATTAAAATCAAAGAAAAGTTGGCACACCTCTAACATAAAGAGGTCATTCTACTTTTTCTCCTTTCTGTTTTTCCTCTTTCTCTGTGACCAACAAACCAGGAAGTCCATTCTGAATTAATTATGCAAAACAGCTTTTCCTCTACCAGCACCACAGACAATGACAGAAACACACAGAGAAACAAAAACTCATGTGACATGAAAACCTAGATCCACATGAACCAATACTTCAAACAGTGGCTTTTTCAGAAACAGAGAAACAGAGAAATAAAATTAATGCTAAAATAAAATTGACTTGACTTTAAATTGTCAAACTAGGAACCAAGAGAGACTTTTATGTCCTAAGGACCTGTATTTTACGAGAGAACTTAGGACTCTTTCCTCTTTGTTTTCATTTTAGAGGCAATAATAAACTCTAAAACGGTGTCACCAAAATACACAGCACCTTGAAAAGATGTAAGTACACTAGAGGAAGGGTTGAATAAGGAAAGCCTGAATGAGTTAAACGTGTGATCTATCCGCCCGAACACTTAAAAGCTTACTGTAAGGAATTACAAAAGATTTTAGTCATTTGCATATCCAAATTTAGAAATTTAACTCTGGCTATATATTAAGTACTCTCAATATAAAGTACACAACAGATTGTCTGGGAGGACTGTAGACAGAAGTTCTCTAAGGAGTTAAATAATAAGACCAATTTAGAAGTAGCTTACCCCACATTGTATTATATATGTACACTATAATATGAAGAAAGAAGCAAATCTTTTCTGATAAAATTTGAAAGTAAATAACATTTATTTCAAGAAAGGGATAGACCTCCCTGTATCACATACAGCAGGTTTTAGAAAGAAAAAGATGTTCAAACTTTGCAAAACAGCAAAAGCAACCAGTGCTGGAAAGAAGGGAATGATGAAGTCTAAACCACAATGATTAAACTGTCTCTGAACTACTACTGAGTTTTATTGCACGAGGTTAATGAAAGGTCATTTTTTAATAAGTGCACTTAAACCCCAAAGAGTTCAGGTATTTCATGCTCAACATCACACCAGGACCTCATAACAATGCGCCTGATCATTGTCTAAATGTTTTACCAGTTGTAACTTTCAGATCAAGCAGGGAAAGTTCACATTTCATTTCAGGATCCATAACTCTTCCCACATCTCTTAGAGGAAACCATGGAAGGGTAGATGATCTGACTGATAACTGTGTAACAACAAACTCCTGATAAACGCATCTTGCAAAGACGTTGTCATAACCTCAGACCTCGACTTCTGCATAGGAAAGGATCCTAGACATGCAATTAATAAACTCAAACTCTATTTCTCCATTAAAAAAACCAAATAGAATTACATAAAATATACATCACATGCCCTTCTCCAGTTACTTGAAACATTACCTGGAGAGTGAGATGACAGAAATGTGGTGGAATACCAAACAGGGACCAAAAATACAAATAAAAAGCTTTATTTTTCAGTGCTTAGGAATACTTACACTTAAAAAACACACTTCTGTTTTCAATGGTAGGAACTTTTTCCGTATCCACAAAAAAAACCTTCACATTTGAAGACTTAATTTATTTTCCTCTCTCAATTGCAATTCCTTCAGTGATCTTGCTTTCTAGACCTTTAATAATTCTCACATCTCTCCGAGTTTTCTCCTATCAGCCCACACACATCCTGATGTAGTTCCAGTACCTCCAGGGACCAAACCAAACACACTCTGCCAAACGAACCCCCGTCCACAGCCTCTCACCCACCTCACCCATGGGTCACTGTGCAGCTCCTGCCGTCTCCCTGCGCAGCTGGAAGGGAGGAGGTAGAGCCTGGGAAGCAGGCAGCGGTGGAAGAAAGGTGTTTTTAATGTGTTTTTTCCCCCCTTCTCATTATCCTGCTCCTATTTTGATTAGCAATAAACTCAATTAATATCCCCAAATCGAGCGTACTCTGCCCACGACATTAATCGACGGGTGGTCTCTCCCTGGCCTTATCTCAACACTGAGTCTCCTGATACATTTTCTCTCTCCTGCCCACTTGCGGAGGGGAGCTGGAGAGGGGCTTTGGCGAGTGCCTGACACCCAGCCAGGGTCACCCCACCGCCACCACCCGCTCTCCACCCTCTCTCCGCCGCAGATCCCCGCAGACGCACCTACCGAAGGGCAGCCATCGCAGCAGCCCGCCACTCACCGAGCAGCTCCCGGGTGCCGTGCAGGTGCCTCCATGCTGCCCGGGCGGGGAGGGAGAGCCCCGCGCCCAGCGCCGAGCGCCCGACCCGCAGCAGCCTCAGCACCCGCTCGCCGCCGCCGCTCAGCCACAGGGACGCCGCCATCTTGCCCTGCCCTGCCCGCCCCCGCCGCGCCGGGGCTGCCCGCGGCCTGCCTGACCAGAAACAGCCCGGCACAGCCCGCGCCGGGGGGCGGCTGCACCGAGCCCCCGCCTGCCCCTCCCGCAGCCCCGGCCGCGGCTTTGGCCGCCGCCATCGCCCCGGGCGCGGGCGAACTGAGCCGCAGGGACACCCGCGTCCAGCCCAGCAGCTCCTCGCCGGGGCGCAGCCGCATCTCCTCTAGTCACGGCCGGCTCCCGGCCCGCAGCGAGGAGCGGCCTCTCCATCCCGCCCGCCGGGGTCCGGCTCGGGCCGGTGCCTGCGGCCGGAGGATGCCCCGGCACCCGCGCGGCGCCCCAAAGAGGCCCCCTGGCAAGGACCCCGCGCTGGGCCCGCCATGGCGGCCGCCGGCGGGGACGCGGCGCAGGTAACGAGGGGCTGGGGGCGGCGGAGCCCCGCCAGAGCTCCGGGAGCGCCCCGCCACCGCCGGGCTGAGGCTGCTCTTGAGCCGTGGTAATTAGCCAGGAGCTTCGCAGGTGCTCGTTAGTAGGGAGGTCCTGGGAGTACTGGTGGATGGCGAGCGGACTGTGAGCCGGCAGTGTGCCCTGGCGGCAAGGGGAAATTCAGCCTGCGAGACCAAAGCGTACTCAGGGTCCAGCATTCAAGGAGGAATGGCCATAAGCTAAAGCCCAAGTTTCACCTTAACATGGGGGTGAATTTCTTTATATTGAGGCTGGCAGAGCACTGGAATCGGCTGCCCAAGAGTCGTGGAGTCTCCCTCTCTGGAAACATTCAGAACTCAGCTAGAGGCTTTCCTGTGTCACCTGCTCTAGGTGACCCTGCCTTGGCAGGGGGGTGAACTAGGTTATCTCCAAACGTCTCTTCCAACCCTAACTATTCTCTGATCCTATGTGAACATGTTATAAAATTTAGTACAGTTTCCAGAATGTTGCCAGCTGTCAGTCTGGCTGCATCTGCAGGACTCTTGGCTCTTTTTATGTTAACTGGCTTTTTTTAGGTTTGTTTTATGATTTGGTTTTCTTTAATTGGTCTTTGATTGGGGTTTTATATATATCATCAGAACCAGAACATGAGTTGGCAGTGCTGTGCTTCATCCAACAAAGTAAACATTGAGCATTTGGAAGCACTGTCTGGACAAGGCTTGGAACACCTCTCCAGTTTGCATGTGACACTGGTCGAGAGACCAGCCCAAGCTGCAGAACCAGCAAGAACTGACAGCAGGGAGATGAGAGGTATCAGCAGACTAGATAATGTGGCCTGTCAGGAAAGAGGGAAAGAATATACTTCATCATAAACAAACAGAAAACAACCAACCAACCAAAAAACACCAAGAAAAAAAACAGCAGCAAATTGAGTTGTGTAAAACGGTGTCACAGAGGTGAAAGGGAACTACATCTTCTGCATGTCCATGATTTTTGGTAAGAGAGAACAAGCTACAGCAAACAAGGTTTAGGCTAGGCATTAGGAAAATATTTCCAACCTGGGACAGTGAACAGAATGCCTAAGGATCTTGTGTCTCAGTGTCATTGGAAGTTGCAAAGATGAGGTTAAAGTAGGAGATTCCAGACCTTGTCAAACGTGCCCCAGGCTGCCATCTCCAGTAATTCACCATCCCAGTCTCCTGCCTCAGAGCCCCTGCCTCGTGGTCCTGTTCCTTGCTGCCTCCTCACCCCTAGTTCTGCAAGCCCAACACCAACTGGAAGCACTTCCAAGTATTTCAGCAAAGGTGTTGGCACCAAGTAACCACCTGCCTGCCATTTTTGCTGTGTGCTGCTTTTGCTTTGGTTCTCTCTGTTCTGTGGGTGTTGACAAAATACTCCCCCCTAATGTGGATTCTTGCTGCTTAAACAAAACATTTTTCTTGGAAATATTATTTCATGGGCATTAATGACTGAGGTGAGCAGTAGAGCAGCTAACCATTTGACATTTTAGAAAAACCTAAAGCTTCCAGTTGCTGCACTAAAAAAAAATTGAAACCTAAAAAAAAGGCACGTGAAAAAAGCAGCTGCATTACTGTGGTAATGTAGGTAGAAATCTTATCTCTGACAGTAGAGATACCTTTGGTTAATATGTAGATACAGATATTAATGCAATAAACAATGGAATATGGAAAAAATACAATAATTTTTTTTTCCTTCTAAAGCAATATTCAAATAATCCAATTTGCCTTCTGGCTAAACTGCATGTAAAGTAACCTCGTGTTGTAAAAATGTAGGAATGTAAAGCTCATAAAATAATTTGCATATCTTTTCTGTGTGGTACTTTTGAGTACTATTGACTAATAAAGTCTGTTCTACTGAAATCTGTAAATCAAGCAACATAAACCTACAAAAAACCTTATTTAATAGGAATATTATTAGCTGAGCTTTTAAAAATGGATAATGTTAGATGTATTTATTTTCCCTTTTTTTGTGCAATAGTCCATAACATAATCCTGCTGGTGTAATGTCTATGGACCACTGCACTCAAATTTTAGGTGAACCATTTCCTGTGAAGGATAGTCAGACATGCATCTAATTTGGGGGTTTGGTTTGTTTGTTTCATGGTGTGACTGTCCCTGGAACAGCATAAAGGGCATTGTGTAAACATGCAATTATTTTTTAATTGAAGTTCATTAGCATAAATTAGACTTTTTTGCTGCAGTATGAAAGTACTAATCCTTTAGACTCAGTTTTAGGTTTGAAGTGTTTCTGATGGTTTTTCATTTATTTCTTTAATTTCTTTTTAGGATGGGTTACATCCAAGGAATCTTATCCCAGAGCTTTGTAGGCTGTTTTATGGCTTAGGCTGGGTAACGGGAACTGGTGGAGGAATCAGCTTGAAACATGGGTAAGTAATGATGAAAGAGAAATAATATGGTAGTTACAGAGAGAGGCTGGCTGTGTTTAGGAGCTGAGGAGGGCATTTCAGTTCCATGAGAAATGTTTGCAAGTCAAGAGTGAGCAAGAAGTTAGAGGGGGAAATGAAGTGTGCCAAATTGAACCTTATAGAAGGGAGGTGAATAATCTGAATTAATCATTGGAGACCCTTCAATGGAGAGAGACAGCTGGAGAGAGTGACCTTATCTTGTCCTTTTCCTACCTTTGTTTAAGGTAGAAGAATTGTCTTTAGAGAACAATGCATTCCCCTTCTCATTTCATTGAGTATGGAATTTAGAGTGGGTTACATCAGGCACATGGCTTTCAAATGCCTGTGGTTAAATAAGATCAATCTCACCCTGGACATTTTGCAGGCCAGATATTTCCTCTAAGAAAGAAATTACTATTCTACTGAGGTAATTTCTAAGGAGACAAATACTTAACATATAATTAAAGCAGGACAGGTAACAGCAACAATGTTTGGTCTGTATCTGCTATGAAGAAGCACCACTTTATGTTTTAATTTGCTTGTCTCCCACCTATTCATAATTCCCAAACTTTTAGTGGAAACAGAGCTCCTCTCAGCGGCCACTGAAAAAGAGATAAATCCTCATTCTGCAAAAACCTTGTACAGTGCCTGCAATTCTGTACTCAGTCACAAGGTTGTGACACGAAAGTGTCTGACCTCTCATTGTTCTGGTATAGACTTGCATGCATGCACAAACAGCCATTGCTATTCAAATATATATTTTATATATATGTGAATAAAAGACCCTAAATGCTCATACTTGTGCTGTTTGGACTTTGTGCAGGTCATTTCACCTCCCTGCTTGATTTTGCAAGCAAAGCAACAACAGTAATAATAATGAGATGAATGGAAAGAGGGCAAATTCTTGTTTTTAAAGTTGTCTATGGGAAGATCTTTCTAGCACTCATTTGTCATCAGTAGCTAAACGTAGCCTATTTTCTGTGCCATTGCAGTGCAACTCCTCTTGGTTGTGGTAAGACAAATGGCATTATCAGAGAATGCACTAATACAGTAATACAGTTTTCCTCAGTAGTTCTATAGCTTGTTTACTTAAGATTGTTACATAGGGAAATGTAAAAAAACAATTGAAATTTGATTCAAATATATCAACTGCTTTTACCAGCTAATCTTAATCAGCCTTACTGCAGTTCATATCATCTGTGAGGAAAAAAAATGTCAATTTGGATGTGGAATAGCTTATTAAAAATGGATGTAGAATTCTTTGTAAGGTATCTTGTATTTGAAGACTTTATCTTGTCATCAGATTTTCCCTTTCTGGTTAAGTTCTAAAAAAGAATAAACTCTGGTTTAAGAAAAATTGTGTGTCTGTCACAAGTAACTGAATTACCACTTGATTTCTCATCTTGCTCATGTAAGTGAATTAAGACTAAATTAATGCAATGCCGGCAGTGTTAATTCATGAATGTTAAAAATTACAAATATGATAAAGCCACATTTTTCTGTGCTTCACAGACATTTTACCACTATAAATAGTACCTCATCTTAAGAGTTTTATTTTTGGAAAATTAAAATCACAGAATTGTTTAGCTTGGTAAAGATCCTTAAGATACTCAAGTGTCCAGCCATAAACCTACCACTGTCAAGTTCACCACTAAAACACATTCCTAAGCACCATGCCTAAATATCTTTTAAATACTTGCAGAGATGGTGAGCCAACTGCTTTCCTGGGCAGCCCATTCCAATGCTTGATAACCCTTTCAGTGAAGAAATGTTTCCTAACACCCAATTTAAACTTCCCCTGATGCAAATTGAGGTAATTTCCTCTTGTTGTATCACTGGTTTCCTGGGAGAAGAGACCAACCTCACCTTGCTACACCCTCCTTTCAGGCATTGTAGAGAACAATGAGGTCTCCCCTGAGCATCCTTTTCTCCAAGCTAAACATCCCCAGCTCCCTCTGACATTCCTCACAAGACTTGTGCTCCAGACCCTTCCTCCGCTTCATTACTCTTGTCCAGAAGTAGAAACACCCCATGGTCCGTAGGAAATGTATCTGTAACTTGACTAATTATTCACTAGATGTCTCTGTGCTCCTGAATTTAGTATGTGGCTGCTGAAGCTGAAAAGTGATTGCAATTGGGAGAGAGAATCTAGTTGAGGTTTTTGTGCTAATAATGAAAATAATGCAGATACCATCTTGAAATCATTTTAGTTTCGATCAGTTTTTACAGTTTTTGTTCATGTAGTCCTTGCAAGAAGTGAGGCACTTCTACTTAAATTTCAGTCATTTAATTGCACTGAATTAGTGCTATCTCTTTATCAACACAAATAAATATGTAACTGCACCTAACCTACACAGTTAATAAAGTAAGTATTTACAATGTTGAATCCTACAGATAATTACTACTGTTTATAGATAGTTTATGGATTTTTATGTAATGGCTTTGTCACCTGCCTTGTCACAGATCAGTATCTGCTTGCAATTTCTCATTTAATTTTTATTCTGAATTTTAGGAATCTGAGCTTGAGTTATTGCAGGGAGAGGCTGTTTTTCTTTGTTGGAAATATAAGGCTGCACTTCTTATATGTTTTTCAGGTATCTTGTCAAATAGAAAGCAGAGTTTTATACCCTTGCAATTAAGAGATTTTATTTGCCCTTCTACAGTTTGGTTCTATTTTGAAAATAATCTACCTGTCAATGTATGGAAAGAGCAAGAAAGTTTTTAAATTGTGAGGGTCTAGATTTGCAATTTCCTTTTCAGTGGCTCAAGAGCTCTAATGCCTGTGCAGTTGAGCAGTCATTGCTCAACTGTGTTTGCTGACTTTTCCCATCTGCAACTTTTCCTAGGGATGAAATCTACATCGCTCCTTCAGGAGTCCAGAAGGAAAGAATACAGGTATGTTAAGCTGTACTTTTACCTCAGAGCTCAACTTGAGATGGATAAAAGTGCCTTTGTTTAGAGTTCCATTTTTCCTTATGTGAAGTTACAAACTTGTTGCACTGTTGACTACATTACTGAAACAACTGATGATTTCTCCCAGTATTCCACTGTCATAGCAAGCCAGTATGTGTTTCAGTGGCCAGTGTAGATTAGCCTTGATGATCTCTTTGCTTTAAATAAACACAAAGGAGTGTGAGAGTGGATCATTACTCCAGTCCAGCTTTATTCTTTGTTGGCTATAGCTGTCTGGCTACAGTTTCAAGTGCTGAGGTACACACGTAAATAGGCATTAACGCCTCATCGCTGCCTATTTTCATTTGAGTGATTGCAAATATTTATCTTGATATTCTCAGTTGATAATTGGGCTCTCCCCATTAAAAGGTGACCTTGTCTATCTGTCTGCTTTCCAAAAAAACCCAAAATGTAAGAGGAGGGGAAAATGGTAAACGATAACTATTTTATGACAGCAGGTACTCTCCCAGAATAGAGTAATACTTGAAAAGGATTTGTCATCTCATAAATCTGAGGATAAATACAGGAGTGAAAGGAATTTCTTCACTGATAGAAACTTGGGGTCTCACAGCAGTGTTTGCTGGGGATGTGGAGAAGTAAGGTAGGCAATGGTATGTAAGGTAACCACGATGGTCTGGTCTGTGCTCAGAGTAGCAGAGGATTAAGCACAGTGAGGGAGGAAATCTCTTGCAATTGTATTTTCTGCTGATTTTTAAAATAACATTAAAATTTTATTACTGCCCTGAACAATTCTTTGTACTATTATGAGTAGCTAATTAATGCAAAGGTAACATTCATGTAAAGCTACTAAAAGTGAGGTTTAAAAAGAAACAGTTCTACAATTTAAATGTATTATTTTTAAGTTTAAATTGTGTCATTTTTTGGTTCTTTTAAGTGGGGAAGGAAAAGTACATCTACATTTCTTATTTTGAATCAGTTACTACTTTTCCTTTTAATCTGTTGTTACTACTGAGCTACAGATTATCTCCTTTCTGAGAAAATTGTAGTTTTACAAATATCTGCGTGGCATCAGATAAAGTAAAAAGACTACTTTATATTAATTTCCATTACAGAATGTCAATAAGTAGTATTAGGAGCCAGAATAAATGTGGTGCATTACAGCACTTTTACAAAGTTAAAATCACATTCTATATTAAATATGTGGTTTGTATGTATTTATTTCCCTAGAGGGAAAACAAAACTACTTGAGTTAGCACAGGTCAAAATAAATTCTTCTTTCTTACAGCCAGAAGATATGTTTGTTTGTGACATGAATGAACAGGACATCAGCGGTCCTCCACTGCACAAGAAACTAAAAAAAAGCCAGTGCACACCTCTTTTTATGAATGCCTACACTATGAGAGGTATGTAGCAGTGTTGTAGTTCAGCAGTGACTGAAACACTGTATAAGTACATCCACAAAATTGATATTCAGTACCATATTCTTTATACATAGAAGTTACAGTGAAATAAACACGAAACTGTAAAATAAACTGATTTGCAAAGGTATGTATAGAGTGGGATATAATCCATAGTAACATCCTGTCAGTGTCACTTGCAATTTAATCTCTTGTAGCTATGCCTGTGATCATCTATTCAGCACTGATTTTTTGTGCAGAATATTGGTAGGTTGCAGGGGAAGCCCAGGATTTGCAGCAGTTTTATATCAGTAGTTTTGCCAATTCAGCTATTCTGGTTTAAATCCTTTTGCATCCATTGGCTGAGATTAACAGTTATAAATTATGAATAGGTGAAAACAGTATGAAACTTTTCTTTTGCAGGTGGACAGTAATAGAGCTTTTGATGTTGTGTAAAATTTATATGTTACTTTAGAGGGGATTTAGGAAGTCCCTTCTGATCTTCCTGCACAAGCAGCTTACATGTGTACTCCAGGAAAAGCAACATTGCATCTTTATAAGTAGATTATAGTTATTGTCTACCTATCTTTCCATCATGACACAATAAGATAGTGATGAGTGTTTTTTCAGAGAATCAGCAGATAATGGAAGAAGACATAAAAAGAAAGTAAAAGGCTATAAACTTTCATTTCATAAATGAGTTTGGGAATTCTTCATAACCTCAGAACTCTGATAAAATTAAGAGTGTTTCAGTCACTGCAGTATGTAAAGAAATGTACAAGTAGTGTTTCTGCTTGAATTTGTACAAGTAGTGTCTCCTAGAAGTTATCACTAACTTAAAGTTAACACAAGTGTCCAAAGACAATCCATAATTATCCCTTACAGGTGAGTAATTACCTCATACTTTCATTTAGGTTGCTGTATGTTTTTTCCTTTCATAGAGCAGATCACCATTTGCTAAGGTGACTTATCAAAGGAAATTAATCAAGAATATGCATTAAATTTTCTTAATAGACACATTTTAAAATCAATTCTGATTTTTTTTTCTTTTTCTGCTCTTAGGGGCAGGCGCAGTGATCCATACACATTCCAAGGCTGCTGTTATGGCTACCCTTCTTTACCCGGGGAGTGAGTTCTCTATTACCCATCAGGAGATGATAAAAGGAATCCAGAAGTGTACTTCAGGAAGCTATTACAGGTACTTCTCTATATTTAGGAAAAGAGGCATGATATTTGATCATTTGTTTTCAACAATATAAATACAAGTAATTTGACTTAGGTACTTGAAAGTGTGTAATATAAAGTATTAGGACTAAGAACTAAAAAGACTTCTGGAATGAATGAGTCACTGGTTCTCTGTAAGGTCTGAAGCCTGTGGAAGAGATCTGAGATAAAATCTTGTAATGCCAAGGCTGCTGTGGACTGAGCTACAGGAACAAGCCAAATAAAGAGCTACGTCCTGAGATGTTTCCACATCTATACAACATTCAGCTGAAACTGGAGCCAGCCAACACTGGGTTGGATTGATAGCATGTACAAACTATGCTTGGGTGGACTTCACATATCACTGCCTGTGCTAGTTTAGGGCATGTTAAGAGAGTAGAGGATTTCAGATTTACTTGACAGAGTTTGAAAGAAAATTCAGAATAAACAGCTCATTAAAGATAATGTTATTACTTTTCAAGGATGAGCTCTGAGGTAAGTGCTGAGTTATTCCAAATTATGTGTGATGGCTTGTTTTGAGGTCTCCACCCACAGAGTGTTGAATTGGGATCTGCAAACAACATTTATATAACATGTGACAAGGAGATGAGAAATTGAAATGCTAAATTCTTTCCACTTTTTGATGTTAATTTTTGTATCTAACTATTGCCCTTTGGCAAGGGAACAAGCCATATGTGATTTTACGCCCAGGCATATTTTATTCCATTTTGGTTGACTTGCCAGCTTTACTTTCTTGTCACCATTAGCATGTGCATTTTTAATGTGGTAAAATACAAGCCCTTTTATTGAATTGTCTAACAACACTGGTTTTAAAAAAATCCACAACAAATTTTTTTATATGCATTTTGAACTCTCACACCCTCCTAAATGTTAGTCAGGAAACATTGTATTTGTTGGGTTCCATACCTCCAAGCTGACCTGTGTCATTGTATTAATTTACCAGAAAAACTAAAGAAATCAAAGCTCCAGGTTATATGGCTCATAAGCACATGCTCATCCATACATCCTCACACAAGTTGCCCCATTGAATTCAAAACAAAAATGGGACCTTGGATTCAAAGTACAAAATGGGACCTTTTGAAAAAAGGGATTGTATGTTGTTTCTAGTTACATAAATCTTTTCTGGAAGCTGTCCAGGAAAATGCTACAGATACAATAATCAGAAGTATATGTTGGCCTAAATATGACTCCAGTGACCCCAGACCAGTTTTACCTTTGACTTCCATAGAAGGAGAATTAGATCAGTAGTAAACAGCTTTGAAAGTTAGACTGTCACAAGATATTTTACATGAAGGTTTGACTTAATGTAGGCTGCTTATATTTCAATTTTAAAAAGAGATACCAAGTATTTAACTCAATCAGAGTCCTGCTGACATTTTTAGGTACTAGTTCTTGATAGAAAGCTTATGGTCCTGATTAGGAATTAGTTATGGTGTTTATAGCAGCTTCCAAGCTCACGTGCAAGTAGAAAGCAGAACCTACGAAGCCGATCCATTAACTCATTTGGTTCAATTAGTAACAAGCACTCCAAGTGTAGTTTTAGTGATCAGAATTTTTAAGAGTCACAGTAAAGCTTCAAATGTCACCTCACTTTCTTCATTCACTATTTTTATAGCCTTCCTTGAGAAAGCATCAGCATTGAGAACCATAAGGGATGAGAGTTTATCTTCTGAATATTTGATTTAAAATACAAGCTGTTGGTGTTGGAGTTTTTTACCATTGCTTTCTTTCTGTGTTTTACAAAAGAAAGTACTACTAGCATCCACTCATGAAATACCTATGTGATCTCAATGATAAATCTGAACCTGAACTGGGGACTTATTAAAACTATTTAAACAAGTTTCTGCTAGTGTTAATTAAGGTTCAAACAATGCCAAATATCCCAGTCCTCCTTCAGAAGAAACTCTCAGGCAAGTTCCACTGAGTAACGTGCATCATCTTGTTTTTGGAACTGGGGTTCTCAGGCTCTCTTAAGATCACATGTAGCCCACCAATGACTCCATCACAGAGAATTTATTTTTCATGTGTTGACTCTACCTTCTATTTATATGCCTTAGCAGGACAATCTTCCAGGGGCTTTTTGGACTACTTAAATTAATTTTTTTCTCCTCTTCAGCAAACAGCTTCATTTCCTTCTTGGTGATATGATTCTTTTAAATAATTTAATCTGAGGTAAAGCTTGTAGATGATGCCAATACAGGATGAAAAGTTTGAAAAAGTTGTAAAGGGACCCGACTACAAAGTGATATGGGGATAAACAGCTACACCTAATAGATTAAAGTGTTGTTTTCTTTTTGTGCCTCAAGTGTAGCTCAGGTATCGCCAGCATAGTATGTGTTTGGGAGTGAGAGATGTTCCTGAGAATTGTTATGCTATAGCATGACTCACAAGAGAAGAGCATAAAATCTAGTACTGAGAATTTAACATTTTACACAGTCAGAGGATAATCTCTTTCTTAGGGAAAAGCTTCATACATCCAAGCACAGGGGTTTTTTAAATACATGAACATGGGGTTTTTTTTTATAGGTATGATGATACACTAGTGGTTCCTATTATTGAGAATACACCAGAAGAGAAGGATCTCAAGGAGAGAATGGCACGTGCAATGGAAAAATACCCAGACTCTTGTGCTGTCTTGGTCAGACGTCATGGTGTTTATGTATGGGGAGAGACATGGGAAAAAGCCAAAACCATGTGAGTACAATTCAGGAATATGCTATGTCTTGCCTCAAGATCTTAATGAACTTAATGCTGTGTGTATTTCCAGCCCATGGACAATGATTCAGAATATTAAGGCCTCATTGCATGTATAGGGAGCTTTTGGGAATGGATTTATCCATGATTCTGTTGCTTGGTTTTCCTTTCATATTATTGCTGGCTGATAGGGTTGCCAACATTTTCCTTTCAGACAAGTCAACAAGTCCCTCCTCATATAAAACATGCAGGCAATCTCTGCTTTTATATGACACCTGCCAATACTGTTTGTGTGGCCCTCCCTAGTCCCATTTCTGGAATTTACTTCATCTGCTGATGGAAATGCAGCAAATCAATATTATGTAGCAAAAATGCTGGGCACTTTCCATTCCACAGCATTGGAAGTAAACAATAATAGAGCTGTCCAGTCAGACAGTCAGACTGGTGATAAAAAGCTTAAGGAAGGAAAACACTAATTTTCATAAAACATGGTAAGACTTGAGCCTTACTTACATTGCATTTTTTTCCCCTATTTATTTTAGGTGTGAATGTTATGACTACTTGTTTGATATCGCAGTGCAGATGAAGCAGCACGGGCTAGATCCTTCAAAACATCCAGCTGGAGAACATGGGATCTTGTAAATGTCAACAACATTTATATTCAGGTGTGAATTTATCTGTAAAGATGATCTGTTTGGAGGGAGAGTCTACACATGACACCATCACTTCAGTCTGCTTTCCCACTCAGGAAGCTTCAGTATTGCTCATCTTACTCCAGTCTGCTCCATTACCACTGCAATTTTATCTGTGCCCGAAATAAGGCTCCTTTTCCACCCAGTGCAACAAAAAGTGTATGTATTAATAGCTAGGTATGTCCAGTGCATATTCAGTACCAATGTACAGCATGGAGTGTGATTTCTTTTTAAAACAAAATAGTATCGAGCATTACCAGAAAAGCCAATGCACTCAAAAGGCCAGAGCCTAGTGAGCTGATCTGTACAGAGATGTCTGAACACTCACATTTGTTCTTCAGCTGGCAGGATCAGATTTGATTTCAGACCATCTCAGTGGTATTACTTATATGGTGGGTTGGTTGGGAGTTTTAGGGGGTTTTGGTTTTTCCTTCAGCAGACTTGGCTGGTTTGAGTTTCACTGATTAGTGTCACTGGTTTACCTCATGCAGAAAATCACCTTGGCTTTCTGTTTTCTAGTGTAGCAATGATCAATTTTGAAAGTTTTCATAAAAACTTTTTGAAGTAAAAGCCCATTGGTAACATGATCAGGGTGTACTTTACATGAAGGATACCTGAAACAATTCTCAGATAACTGATGTACAGCTTGATAGGGAAAAACCCAGTGGTAGCATAACACTGCGGAGCTGGAAAATACAAGCAAGTTTAAAGGTACCAGTACTGAGATTATAAAGGAATTTCTTGAGCAAAGCAGTGGTGTAATTAAACAGGATAGGCTAACGTTGCAGTTAATGCACTGTACCCACATTTTCCTCAGAAGAAACAACAAATGCTCAGGCAGCATGAGCCCAGAAGAGACAGGGATGTGGCTCCTCAGCCTTTATGCCCACCCCAGAGGAGGAAGCAGTGGGACAGGAGGTTTGCTGTCAGTGAGCCTCTGCCTTAGCAGGTATTCAGGGTGCTGCCACTGCCTGCAGTGATGGAGACACACTGGCTGCCACACCTGCACAGAGCTGCCTCATAGCCCATGAGAGCCATTCTGAAATGGCTCCTCAGCCCCTACAACTGGATAAGTGGTCTACTGTAGTGGCATTAATATTCCTTTGCCTGTTTATTATGACTAGTTTTAGAATATTTTTGCTTTTACTTTGTTTCTCCTATACAGGTTTCTTACATGATGATGGGAGTTCCAGCTCTCACCTCACACTATTGAAGCCAGAAGGGGGTGCTGATCCTCAGCTGATTGACAAATGTCAGCAGGCACTTTCAACTGTTAAACACATCCAAGAAGATAAGGAGAATTAAAAAAAAAAAAACAACTGCTGAACAATCATTGCAATTTACAAATCCTGTCAAATGCCACAGTAGGAGGAATGAAAATTCAGATGCAAAAATACTTTGAAAAACTTCGGAGAACCAAATTTTGGTTTTGTGCCTTAAAAATTCGTATTTCAACAACCTGCATTTGTTGATCCTGCTCTAATGCTACATCACTAAACTTGAAATAAGTTTCCATTTCTGAAAGTTATTGTGGCTTTTATTCTTCGGGGGAAAAAAGTGAGGACAGCCTCTTAATTAGAAGTTAATAAAGTTTAAAGCATTGTTTGAACTGTTGATTCCTTCATACCATGTTCATGTTTATGGGTTTTGTTTTTTCTTTTTTAAAATTAGGCTTGTAGCATATGTATTTTTAAATTTTCCTAATTGTCATTATAATGAGAAGGAAACACATAATTTTATAGTATGTATTTTGTAGTTGTTACTGAGGGACTGCTCTGGGTCTTACCTCTTTAAATTCCTTCACTTTGAATAACAGCATTTTATGACCTCTGATTAGCCCCCCCCCAAGGTAGATTTAATCAAACTGCTCATTAAAATACAATCTCACATATTTATGATACTTAGTATCTTCTTTCAAAATCTTCTGGAATGGCCCCCCAGTGGCATCAGTGTAAGCCTCGACTGACCAACTTTCTACTTGAGTACTGAGACCTCAGTCCTGAGGGTGAATTGAGACAGGCTAAGTGCCAGCTGACCCTTGTTTTCTGCTAGGGGCCATGCATTCCCACCACTTCCCTTTCCATCATCTCTGGCACTTTTTTTTTGACCTTCCATGAGGTGAATTAACTCTTCAACCTAAAATAAAACTGCTGTGGGAGTGGGAGAAAGAAATTTTTTCTGTTATTTCTTAATAAGCTACTGGTAAAACACTGAACCAAGTCAGAGGTGGGTCCAAAGAGAACCAGAGCCAGGGCAAGAGAGGAGATGGCTGATGCCAGAGATGGCAGCACCACTTCCCCCTTTTCCTGGGGATGACAATTAAGGTCAGTGTTTTGTGTACTTAGGCATGTTTGCCCTTCCCTCTTGTGCATAGCTCTGTACCTGCAGTGTGCAGCCTTTAACCCTTAGGGGACCTCAGTTAATGTGAAATTATGGTTATCCCTGAGTAACTGCAGGTTGTTGGCTATGTGTTTGTTACATGTTTTTCTATTAGACACTTGTTTGTCAGTGGCAAATATTTTGCAGTGATTCCACATCTTCTGAGTGTACATGGACTGCAGTAAAAACTTCTGTGAAAATGCTGGTTTTTAGACCAGAGGGTGACTTTGGACAGGGTGCTTCACTTAAGCACACAATATCTCTGAAGTGTGTTCAAGACTTCATAGGTACACCTGACCTGAAGGGAAAGCAGACTGTAATTCTCTCCGCTTTTCTTCCCTGTGGATGTACTAATAAAGATAATTCTTAATGTGACAGTCCAATTAGTCTTGAAATCAAGTTGCCATCTATTTATTGTGGCCTTTATTTTTTTTATTTAAACTGCCTGATTTTTGCAAAAAGTAACTTTGTGTGGTATTCTGATGATGATTTCAGAATAGGTGATACTTGCATCATTCCATAATACTGATGTTTTGTAAGGATAAAGAACATTTTACACTTGATGTCTTTTTGTTTTGCATATATCATGACAAACCATAGAAGAACACTCACGAGGAAAGGTATTTTTGGCTAAGTATGTTCCTCTGGGGTTGTGTTAATTACAAGTCACTTTCTCATGCAGCTACAATTTGCCACTCTGTAGCCTTTCTAAAACCTATAAATCATCACGTTTCTACAGTAGTAGTTAAGTTCTTTCCTACAGGATTCCTAGATGCTCAAGAGTCCCATTCAGTGATTTGAAAAAGAGTTAAATGCACTCTTCTCATGTCTTCTCATATGAACCCTCATCAAAGAAATAAATTAATGCCTTCATAACTCTTCGTAACCCTGTGAAATGATTACTGTTTCCTGAAGTGCTCAGAAAGCTCTTGCAGTTCAGCTCCGATTATGTAGAACAAAAACAAGAAAATGTCTCATGTGATTCAAAGCTTCTTAACTCACATAATTTTAAGTCTATCTCTGTTTCTGATGTGAATGGCAGGGTTAAAAGCCAGCTCGGTATTTTTCTATGTTTGCAGCAAAGACTTGATCTCCATCGAAGCCGATTATCTAGGTTTAGTATCACCAGATAGGCTTATGGCAAAATGACATAATTCCCATTTCAAATGGCTCATCCAAAAAGCCAAGTGAGTTCCAACGTTTCTCCATAAAAGTAACTTCCTAGCAAACATCCTGCTTGCTTTCCAAGAAGGAAATAAAACTGCAGAATACGGGATCTTGAAATGTGAATAGATAGAGCTCTTAACTTAACCGTAAGCAGTTATGATGCCAGTGTATGTTCTGTCGTGAGTGCTGTAATGCCTGAACAGTTGGCATCCTCTTTAGCTCTGAAATTGTAATTTAAAAACTAACATTAAAAAAGCCCACTGACTAGTGCAACATTGCAAATAAACCAGTAGCCTTCCTCTAAATTTTTTGCTACGCTTTTTGGCAAACAGGTTTGTAACAATTTTTTGCTATTTTACACAAGATGTCAAATTGGAAAAAAGTTCCCTTGAACACTCTAGATTACTCTTATATTGAGGAGTAGCAGAAAAAAATACAGTTTGTTATTAATCCTTCCTTATTTCAAAATAGTTAAAAAACCTCTGAGCTGGTACAAGTTTAGGTGTTTCTACTGAAGGGAATTATCTCTACAGATTCATAAGCAATAAAAAAATTAGGAAAATGCTTCATTTTTCAAGCCACATTTGTGTTTGTGTACTTGTGTTTAACTTATGCTCTAAGGGGAGGTGAACCTTTGCAGGCTTTTTTATTTTGTTTTCTTACCTGTTAGGTGAAATAGAAGTTGTGCCTTACAGAGCCAGACTGTGTCCAAGGACAGCCGTCTGAGCTGAGACAGACTTTTGTAACAGCGTGTGGAGGTGCCTGTGACTGCACTTTACTACCAGCTAATCTAAGCCTTCATGGGTCTGGACATTTGCTTAAATTTCAAGTCAGTTTAATGTTAAAAGCTTAACGTTACTCCAGAAGAATGCTGCCTGACCTGATGTATAAAAGAGTGAATTTCAAAGTCCCTGAGTCTGAAAAAAACCTCTCAGGCATTTATCCTGGTACTGCTCAAGGTTTTGCTGCGTAAAACAGATGGTAAATAAAATCTATTTTTTGGTTGACTTAATTAGCATAGGGTGGTATTTCTGCTAAATAAGCGTGCTAGGGTTTCAGCATACTGAGTGCAAAATTATTTTGGAGGTGAAACCTCTAGTGGAACCACAGCCATTGCCTATTTCTTAGGATTTTAATCTATTGAAATCAAAAGCAATTCCAAATATTAAATTTTAAAATTTTTGCTATAGTGTTCAGACTTAATTTTGCATCTGCTAGTTTTTGCTGGAGCAGACAAGGAAAACCAGTGGCTGCCTAATGCTTGGTACAAAAAAATGGATTGAGCATGTTTGTCCAGATGGGGAATCATGGAAGTTCCTATACTCTGAATAGCATTTACAAACATTCTCTCTGTACTTATATATGAGTTGGGTTTTTTAACTCTAAGATACTGTGCTGTTGTACTAGCAAGTTTCTCCCATCTATGACAGATAAAATTACATGTTAATCTCCAGAAACCAGATCAACAAGAATTTATGTGAGTAGTTAAGCATAAATTCTCGCTCCTTAATGAGCCTCAGATTAGCTTCAATTTCTCTAATGGTAATTTCTGGTTATTACAAACAGAATACACTGGATATAGAAGAAAGAGTAGGTCTTATATTTAAAACAAAGAGCTGGAAGTCTAGATTTTGTGGCTGATTCAACCATTACCTTAAGGTCATGCCTTGAACAGTTCACTTTGATGGGAGTTTCAAAAGACCTTGAATGAATCAGATACTACCCTAAATCCCATTGGAAAGTTAGGGGATTCATTTCATTAGGCTTCCCTCTTAACTCCAAGGATGTAGCTGTCTTTATTTCAATCAGGAGTAAAAAAGAAAAGAACAGAGGGGTCACCTTGAGTACAAGCTGCCAACTTTATCCCTGTTGTATCCCAATTTGATATCAAATATCTAACTGGTATTTTTTTTACTATACTAGAAACCTGTGGTTAAGAGAAAGGTTACATAATTTGATTTCACCTAGAAGGAATTTACAAACCCGAGAAATCAGGAGCTGAGCTGTCCTGCTTACTCAGATGTACATTAAGACTACCACAAGTAACACCACACGATTTTTGTGACTTCAATTTCTCCCCTCTCAAAGGATACCAGCTCTCTGTCTTTCCAGATGAAACCTCTGTTCTATGATGTCATTTTTAAGTGCCTGTTCTGCAGACAAAGCAGGTTACCCTGACAGTGCCCATTTCGGTGCAGTTCCTGAGAACATGACTGCAATAAGGAATATGTGTGAATGATGACGGTGCATTGCCTGGGCTCAGCAGGTTGCTGGGCACTTAACACTAAAGATTCCATTGCTTTTGTCTTTATGCTTTGTCTCATTTCCATGTTTTATTCCGTTTTAATCCTGCTTTTCTGTAAGATTTTCTTCCTTCTGGTGTTTTCCTTACAATCTTTGAAACCAAATGTAAACTTAGTACCATTTGCATTCTGGTTGAACTTTCAAACCCAGGAATATTTTTGTGTTAGCAAACATCTCTTTCCTGATTCATCTGCTACATCCCTGACATATCTGGGCATGTCCTGTTATTGTCTGTTTGCAAAATTTTGGTACTTAAAACAGTTAATGTGCCTTTTGTATCTCAGACACACTTGGATTTTGCAAGCAAGTGTCTGTTGATTGCAAGAGCATATGAGCAAGTATGAGACTAATTTCCTGTTAAGGAGTCGCTACATTAAAAGGATATTTGCATAATCATAGACTAAGATAATGTAGGGAAAACCCCTGAGATCATTCTGGTGCCAGGATTAAGCCAAGCCCAACATGTAATTTATTTGAATGCATGAAAGCTGCTTCTTATCATTCACTTCTATCTCAAGTCTCCAAGCACTTTAGTTGGCAGCAGCAGGGTGTAACTCCTCCTGGGTAATTCATTATCCTCAACAACTTTTAAAAGGGTTATTTTAAGTTTAACTTAACAGTCCCTGCAACTTAATTAATACAATAAAAAAATTATTTCTTTTATGACTTCTGTCACGTGTTCAAAATCAAGCTACAGCATCTTCTTGGGTCATCATTTTATTTGATGCCCTCGCCGTCAGGTTATGATAACTTCAGAAATCTTGCATGCACCACAAAAACAGGGGTTCAGGACTACACCTATGAAAAACATAGCCAAAACCAATGAGATTTCATAGTGCAGGAACTTTTTTGAACTTGCATATAAATAAAGAAGTGTCCACATAGGAGTTCAGCAGAAGGGCTTCAAGAGAAAAGTACATTAGCAGTGAAAAATCAAGGCACATGCCAGTGCTGTTTCTAAACTGATTTAATACTCAGGGCTGGACATTCATGATTTCCATTTTAAATTCAGGTGCATGCTTGAAGTTTATATTTGGTGAATCTCATTGTCAAAGTAAAGAATTTGTCACAGCACCTGGTACTTCCTCCAGGTAAACATACTTAGAGGCTTATGGCTGGGGTGCTGTAGTGATATCAGAGAGGTTATTTATTTTTTCCTCATCTTGGATGAGTAAGTTATTTGAATCCGGAAGTCCAGCTGCCAGGAAAAAAAAAAAGCCAAAAAAATCCCAAGGCTGCTGTCATGCTTGCTTGCCATGGTTAAAACAAATGGGGTTACAAAGAGATGTGCAGGTGCAGCAAGAGGGCAGCTGCTGTTTCTGAAAAGCAGCCCAGGGAGGAGAACCCATCCAGGAGCATTTCAGGGACAAGTCAAGCTGTCAAGCCTCCAGCCATAGCATAAGAGGGGAGTAGCCTTTCAAGGGAGGAAAGAGCAAACATTATGATAATAAATTATTTAATTGTAGGAAAGGCAAGAAGAGAGAATATAATTAAGGTCTCAGACACCTAAATAAGAAAGCATCTAGTAGCTGTGGTAGAAACTTAGCAGATAAGCACAGTTAAACCAATAGCATGATGATCACTGTCCATTTCAGTTTAAACACTAATAAAACACTTACAGAGTTGTATACTAACCTACATTAAGATGTATTGCCCTGTTTGAAACTTCTAGTCCTCAGTGAGTAAGACTGCTATATTTGAAAAGGAAGGTCTAGACATTTTAAGTTGTTCATACAGCACAGATTCCTACTAAACTTTTGAAACGTTAAAAGCAAAACTATTCAATAGTGAAAATTAGGGAGTAACCCCATTCAAACCAAAAGAGAACAAAGGCTGATGGAGTAGACAATGGTGTAACCTGAGTGTAACCCTCAGTGTAACTTGAAACTCACATTGCACAAAACGAATTACCAAAGAAAATGAAATGACAATACACTGCAACCTGTTCCCATAGGGAGACAACGGGCTGAGGACAGTTATCCCAGCTATATTTAATGTCTCTCCCTAAAATACAGCCTATGTTTAACTTGATAAAGGCTCCCAAGCTGAAACACTGAGACCAAAATTGTGGCATTATGTCATATAGCAGCATTATGCAAGACATGAGCTTTCCCTTATCACCTATCTGTGCATTTGGAAATCTATGCAGAAATCTATATGAAGAAATTTATCAGAAGCTTAATCTCCAGGGCGAAAAAAATCCCGGAACTACTTTGCTTATTTCCTTTATTATTAATGATAGGCCATTCACAGCTTCACTTCCAGAAATCCTCCAAATCTCTGCAGGGTTCCAGTCTGCCTTACCTATCTTTACAGGTCTCTGATCTTTTTTCCCTTGTACCATATCCAGAATTGATCCTAACAACACAGGGGACAGTTCTACAAAGATTTCTTAATAGAAGAAGTGTTCACACATGAGAATTGCTTCAGGATGAAAGAAGGAATACAGACTATTCATATGTGGTAAAAAAAATTCCATCATGAGTGCAAGGAATGAGCACAGGATTCCTGAACAGAGGAATAGGGTGCAGATGAACAGGAAGGGGCATGCTAAAAGCCATGAGTAATAAGTGTTAAAACCCCAGAAAATCAAATAGAGCAGGGGTCACCAAAATGCTGTTGGCCAGGAGAGGTTAAAGTTAGAATAGTTTCATGAATTGTATTTTTTTACCTTGCCACCTCCACACTGAAAATGTACTTTTTGATACAACGAATTAATTAGATGGACTAATTCCATCTATAAAGGAAATTATCACCGTTTTGTATGCCTTTTATTTTGACTAGAAAGACTAAAACATTAAAAAGGCTAAGATCAGGCCAGAGATAATTTCACCAGGATAAAGAATAATGTAAGCAACTGCAGCCCCCCTTGCAGAACTCTTGCACGCCTTCCTTAAGGGGCTGAGCACTGAGAGTGATTTCAGGAGCAGGAGATACAGCACTTCCTCAGGATTTGCAGATGTCTTTGGGAATTAGTTTCTATAACCCAAACAGGCTCTTGGGATTACCTGAAATATTTGGTCATTTCAGCTTCAAGAGCACAAGAGCAGTATAAAATCACAACATCTTTCTCCAAACTATAACTTCAATGCTTGAGTTCTTAGAGGAAGTCTAATTTCCTGTTGTGGTTTAGTCCCAGACTAAGCCTCACGCAGCCACTTGCTCACTCTTCCCTGGTGAGATGAGGAGGAGAATCAGGAGGGGGAAAGGAGAAAACTCAAGCATTCAGATAAAGACAGTCCAATAGGTAAAGCAAAAGCCATGCACACAAGCAAAGCAAACCAAGGAATGAATTCACCACTTCCCATGGGAAGTGTTGAGCTATCCCCGGGAAAGCAGGGCTCTGTCACACAGAACAGTGACTTGAGAAGAAAAATGCCCTCCCTCTGAACATGTCCCTGTTCTTCCTTCTTTCCCCAGCTTTATGTGCTGAACATGGTCCCATACAGTGTGGGATGTGTCCTCAGTCAGCTGGGGTCAGCTATCCTGGCTGTGTCCCCTCCCAGCTCCCTGTGCACCCCAGCCCCCTCACTGGTGGGGTGGGGCAAGGAGGCCTCAGTTCTGTGTAACACTGCTGAGCAATAACAAAAAATATCCCTCTGTTATCAACAGTGCTTCCAGCACAAATCCAAAACCCAGACCCATACCAAGGACGATGAAGAAAATTTCTATCCCAGCCAAAACCAGCACAAAGACAAATGTGTGATTTTCAAGTCGGGTACAAATCAATTCCTGCTCAGAGAAGTAATATCAGGTGTTTGACTCTTCTGTGATTCACCTAAGCACTGTAAATGTTTTGTTCTTCCTTACACATCTTTCAAGCATTTATAGCTTGGAAGTGCTATCCAAAAAAAGGAGGTAACTTTCTGATACCTGTAATGAGCTGCCTTGTAAAAATTTTGTATTCAAAGGTAGAAGAAAATTTACATTTTTCAAATGCAAGCTGTACGTGAAGTAAAATAAGGAACCGGTAGCACACAACACAAGCAACAGTAGGTCTTTAATCTTGGGCCATATCTGGGTGCTAGACTGAACAGAGCAGAACAGCAGCCTCCTCCTATTTGAGAAATCTCAACCTAGAATCCATTCCTAAAGGTGGATGACTAAGCACTGTCTTTGAATAAAATTTAACCAGGGATTATTATTTTTTTTCCTGAGAAGGAAGTACCAGTTCCATCAAGTTGTATTCAAGGCAGTTATTCAGAATTATGAAAACCTGTTACTCTTTTTGTAATGAGGAGGCACAACCAAATCTCTCCCATCTCAAGATGAGAGCTAAAACTTCATTTATTCTAAATTTGGAGGGAGCACTCTCATTCCTTTTTGGCTGAAAATGCTGTGACAGTATCCACTAGCTCACAAAGAAATAGCACTGGGTACCTATGAAACCTCAAGTAACCAATAGATCATTTACATGGGACAGGGAGTCTTGAATTCTACTCAGTGTTTATAGATAGATTCTTGAATCTGCGTCCTCCTTTTATTTTTTTTAGCTTGAGCTAGAGGAGGATGAGTAAGCAGAAGGAAGCTAAAGCAGTGTCACTCAGGAAAGCTTTTGTCATGGGAAATGCAGATATATATGAAGACCCTCCAGCAGAAGAGGGAATCACGGTGTAATGTGTACAGGAGATTTTTGAATGAGTGTCATTTATATAAAGTTGAATTTTAAAAGCTTCTTTTCTGTGTCAGTTATGAAAAACATTTCATTCAGAGCCTTACCCAGATGTGCCCACACCCTCCAAAGACATAAAGATTTTGGTTCCTGAAAGGGTTTAGGTTTGATGTATGTGCTTGGTTATTCAAGGCTTTTGATTATTGTACACAATTCTAGAAGAAATTTAGATGACAAGGGAAAGAACCTATGGATTAAATATCTCTAATAGAAATACTTAAGAAGCTTGAGGAAAGTCCTTGATCTTGAAATGGAGGTTTGAATAGGCACTTCAGAATAAATCTAAAGAAATAAGCAATTACAGATTCCAGGCCACCTTTTTAACAAAAAACCTCTTTTGCTTTCCATGTTTCTTATAATCTTCTTTTGGTCCAATCATTCATCTCAGCAAATTTTTCATTTTTCAAATTAGTAACCTTTAATAAACACACCCCTGTAATTTGCATTGATAATCCTTTTCCCTAGAAGAGTGGGTGTTGCTGCAGGAACATGTCCAGAAGTTGCTCTCCAACCAGTTACTACTCAAAAAAACACCATGCCAGTAGCTATTATGACTCAATAATAGATTGAAATCTCTTGTTATGTGTTAATATGGGATAACAACTCCCTTAGAACTTCCATTAATAATGAAGCATCTTAACAAAATACAGACAGAAAAACAGCTGCTGTGAACCTTTGGTAGATACAATTCCTGCAAGATCTCTGTATTACATTAGCACTCAAGACACTGAATCCCAATCTTCCAGACACCCAGGAAAAATGATAACAGGCCCAATTCAACTGCTGACGTGTAAAAATGAGAAAATGCACTTTCAAGATAATGCAGTGACACAGATACATGGTGTTTTTGTGCACGTGGTAATGTTACAGTGTTAAATGCTACATTGTTCTGACTAGAAAGGGGTTAAGTTCACCTGAAAATAAAGCAGAAAAAGCCCCTTTGTGTGGTATGAGAGGAAGGGAGCTTGTTGTACCCATGTAACAGCATCTTTGCAACTGGTGGAGTCTTCTATTCTAAAAGAAGTGGTTTAATACAGATAAATTTTTGTCTTGGAATACAAGCATACATTTAGGATTTGAATAAACAACCTCTTATTCATACCCTACTTTATTTTGATGGTGACCCTTATGTAGACTGAAAGTGGTTCTTTCTGTTGACATGCAACTGTAAATGCTAAAATCCATTGAGAAAACCATTCAAAATTTCTTTTGAGAGAACCAACAAAAAATGTTTCTTTCTTTAATTTTTAGAAAGCCTAAAGATCAAATTTTCTCTCTTATCCACCAAATATTCATTTCCATGTTAGAAACTTTGAATCTAATTATTAGACCTATTGGATGTTTCATTTCCACTCCCATTAAATGGGAATCAAAAATGAATCTGATTCTATCTTGCTGTCAGAACTAGAAATTTAGGTTTGGAGAGTTAATGCCACCCAGAGTAAAAGGACAGTAGTCCTTTTGGTTTGTAAATGAGATGGAGCATATATTTCACCATGTAACTCAAAAAACCTGTCCTCAACCAAATCATTTGCCATGCAGGAGGACAACAAAACCAAAAAGACTGTTTGATCTTCATTTATACATGTCAATCAAGTACCTCTTTTCTTCTCCTTCTCCCCCCAGTTGTGCACCTTTCCCCATTGCCCTGAAGCAGTGCATGGGTACTCACTCTATTTTTTTCCATTTATTTTTTAATAAGTTGTAAGAGTTGTCAGCAACATTTAGAGAGGTAGTGGGAGTAACATTTTCTTGCTGTGTTAGCTTGGGATTTTTTGTGCAAGCATTCTTCCAAAATATTGTTTTAAAATATTTAAATACCAGTCAATTACATGATTACTGGACAACAGTAAGCACTGAACATGTTATCTTAAGTTAAACATGCAAGTTACTGCCATTGCTGATAGAGTCACAGAGTAGTTACCACCAAATAATTAATTTTAGTGGAGGTTTTTTTCCACAGCAACTACACAATTAACTTGTCTAGTGTTATTTCAAGATGGGTGTACAGTTCAACTTGCTTGAGTTATGCAATACAGGTGTTCTGTATTTGATGAAACATCCTGTAACCTGAGATCATTGCTACTGAATGGGTCGAAAGGTATCCACTCAGCAAAGTGGCCAGGGGTTAGCACTGTTCGCTCTGGAAAAGTACAAAAGAGAAAAGAAAGAGTACATAGAGGGTGTGGTAAAAAAAAAAAAAAAAAAAAAAAAAAAGAAGACTGATAGCCTTGTGTCAGTGGGACTCGTGAAAAATCTAGGTTTCCTGGGTTTCCCTAAGGCTTTTGACACTGTCTCTCACAGTATCCTTCCGGACAAGTTGTCCAGCTGTGAGGTGAGTAGGTACACAGTGTGCTGGGACAAGATCTGGCTGAAGGGCAGGGCCCACAGGGTTGTAGTGAGTGGGGCTTCATCTGCCTGGCAACCACTCACCAGCAGCATTCCTCAGGGCTCAGCTCTAGGATCAGTCGTGTTCCATATTTGTTTCAAAGGTCCGGATGCAGGAGCTGAATGCATCATTAGCAGGTTTGCTAACAGCACCAAACTGGGAGACGCTGTTGTCTGGCTAGAAGGACAAGAGGCCTTGCAGAGGGATCTGGGTAGATTGGAGCATTAGGCTACCATTAATGGGATGAGATTTATAGAGTCTAAATGCTGGATTCTGCACCTGGGATGGAGGAACGCCAAGCACAAGTATAAATTGGGGAGCACAAGTATAAATTGGGACAGGAGTGGCTGGAGAGCAGAAAGGGATTTGGGGGTGCTGGTTGGCAGCAGCTCAGCAGAAGTCAGCAGAGTGCCCTGACAGCCCAGAAGGCAAATTCCATCCTGGGTGCATCAAAAAGCATCCCCAGCCAGTCAAAAGAGATGATCAACCCACTCCATCCATGGTGCAGCCTCACTTTGCTCACTGTGGGCAGTTCTGGGCCCCAAAATTTGAGAAGGATGTGAAAGTACTCGAATGTATCCAGAGAAGGGCAAAAAAGCTGGTGAAAGGGCTTGAAGGAATGTCCTTTAGGAAGGGGGCTAAGTCTTTGGCTTTATCTAGTAGGGACAAAAGGAAGCTGAGCTGTGGCCTCCTTGGTCTTTACAGCTTCTCAAGAAGGGGGAGTGAGAGGCAGGTGCTGATCTGTTCTCTTTGGTATTGAGTGATAGGACAGATGGGACTGGGTCAAAGCTGTGTCAGGGGAGATAAACCCTTAGCTGGCATTGCAAAGCATTTCTTTACTGAGAGGCTGGTCAAATACTGGAACAGGCTTTCTAAACAGGTGGTCAATGCCCCAAACCAGTATTTCAGAGGCATTTGGGACTTTCCCTAATAACAAACACTTTCCCTCATAACAGGTCTTAACTTCTGGTCAGCCCTGAAGTGATCGGTTGGACTAGATAATCACTGTAGGTCCCTTCCAGCCAAAATATTTCTACTCTATTCTATCCCATCCCATCCTAAATGATCTCAAGCCCAAAAGCATCTGGTTTTCTTTCATGGGTTAGGTCAAGACACTGACTGGCCAGAGGTATGTTTTCCTTATCTGTAAAAAGAGGATAAAATTCCTTTCTGCTATGCTTTGTAGATTGTGACCACTGTAATGTGCTCTCATGGTAGAAGGTCAGTTTTGGTCAACTGAGGCTGCTTAAGTGCAGTTAATAAATAAATACAAGACTGGGGAAAAGGGAGAGGAATATGCAAGGGAGAATAAAGGAAAAAAAAGAAAGAAGGAAAAAAGAAGCCTATTGAAAAAGTCAAATAAGACAAAGACTTAAGATGTCAAGGGGACATTAAGAAACACTCACATGAAGAAAACATTAGGAAAAATACAGGGTGAAGGACTTAGAACAAGAATATCTAAAGGGCAGAAAAATAGTAGAGCTTGGAAAAACATTTACCTTCTAAAAGTATTTGATAAGAGGAAAAACAGTGGCTCTGTGATGAAACAATGAGCACTCTGTGGCACACCATCCATTTTCTCCACGCTGGAAAAACAAGTTTCCTTCCTCTGTAATTGGTTGCATTTCTCTGTGATATAGCCACACATCCTGGACCCTTCTGAGATGAGAGCTCCACAGTGCAGAGCCTCCCAGAGAGCAGAGTAGGTGAACCCAAAGCACTTGCAGAGAAGGGCTACTGAAGGAAATTTCCCTGATGGCTAGTAACTTTAGCACTAATTAAAGCATCTGTTAGCAGCTTTGTGGTTCCAGTCTCCCACAGGATGGCCAGAGATGACTTTTACAGCTTATTTCTGTGTGTGCAGTGCAGCTAGCACATCACTCCTGATGCCCTGGAGCAAAGGCAATTACTTTTCCTTCTTTCCCCTTTCTATGGAAACTTCTAAAGTTGAATGGAGTCTAGGCTTTTGTAGGTGTTCTCTAATTCACCTGTACCAGCCTAGCTACTACTGACAAACATCAGCCAGCCATGATTGAAGTGATTTGGTTTGACTTTCATTCTTAACCTCTGTGTTGATGTTGACTCAGCTCATTCACCCCGCCTTGTGCATGGTAAGCTTCATGCTATGCTAAAAACAAGCACAGGGAGATGCTACCAGCTTGCCACCAGTTCCCAAGGCAGGGAATGGCCAGGGGCTTTGAGCTCAAAATATGGCTGTGAGCTATAGGAAGAAAGCTCAAAGATGGGAGAAAAGGCAGCAGTTTTGAGAAGCAATGTGCTGGAAAAAGTCTTTCATGCCTGGCTGAGAATTATTTACAAGCCAGGCATTGAATTTTCTCAATCTCAGCAGGGTCCTGTCAGTTTTGATACAAACCTGGTGGTTATCCAAGGATGTCAGGTTCAGAAGATTTTAGAGGGTTCTCTTTTGGTTTTTATTCTGGGTGGGTGAAGCTTGTTAGTTGGGGATGGGACAGTTGGCAGGGTGGGGAGGGGGGCAGGAGGACAATCAAGTGAAAAGAAGAATCCTGCTTTACAGAGGAATAAACAAAACTCGAGTATTTGCTAGCATTCCCCTTTCTCATGATACTGCATTATTTACAAAAAATTACATTAATGTTTTCCAAAGTGACTTCTGCTTTTACTTGCTTATGTCTCATTCCACATGTCCTACACCTCTGTTAATTCACAAAAATTTCTTCATGCAACAGCTACATATGTGGGATACACACAAAAGCTACACATGTTTTGGGTCAGAAAAGAGATATCCAGGTTTCTTAAGGCAGAAAGCCAGCTTCAGTCCGCTGAGCATACAGGTTCAGCAAAAATTACTGTGTTTTATCCTTGGGGATGGCTAATCAATGGCATGGGAGCAAAGTCTGGGCCCTGACTTTTTACCAAGTCCTATAAGACTATGAGATGGAATGATCAGGCCAGCTGATTTTAGGAATGCTGATAAATGGAGTGGGGAAGGATGAAGACTGGGTCTTGAAGGGTTTACCTAGTTTCTGCTGCACTGTGCAAACACGTCAGTATCTTGCTCCCTTCTATCCCTCTGAGAAGAAAAGTGACACCCAAGCATTAGGAAAGTGACTGTCCTCAACTTGTGCAAACAATTACTAGAAGCAGTCTTATAAACTGTACTCATGTACAGCATGCATGTATTTTTCATACAGGGCAAATATATAAAAGAATTATTTCTTACTTGACCTAGGGAAACACCACTCCCACTCTGCACACAATTACATCTTTTATGTTCTGCATGAAAGAATATGCTGCAAATGAATCTTAGTACAAAGTTTAAATAAAGAATTGCCAAGTAATAATTAACTCAGTCTGTCATTTATTATGATTAGGCACTAAGGTAAGGCCAGTTTCCTTTAATGCTTTTCAAAGAATGTACTCATTTTAGAACAGGTATGACCAGTTACACAGACTTCTCAAAAGACACAGTGTTCTCCTCCTGGCTTACTGATGCCCTGGGTATTCATTTTCATTGCCAGTTTTGACTTAATTATCAATATCACAGCCATGTTGACATGCTAAAAGCCCAGTCACACAGAAATGACCCAGCACTTTCACCTGTAACCTCTCCTGTAAGGTTTAACTAATGATCTCATTGCTTCTTAGATGAAACACTTTTCACTGCAGGACAGGATATGCTATCATGATCAAAATGTGAGGAATTTCAGGTTACACCTTATTCCTAACCTTCGTTAACGTGGGAGGCTCTTGGGGCACAGGTGGCCAACCAGAAAACCAATAAAACATATCTAAGTAGCTACGAAACATCTAACAGTGGAAATACTTTTTGTTCTGACTTCCTAGTCTGGATGGTGTTTTGAGAGCAAGCTGTACAGACTTACACATGCACAGCTCCACAAATCCAATAACATTCCTCCATATTACTGGGCAGGATTTGTCTGGTGCTGAGATTCTGTTGTAGCACCCCAGTGCACTGCACATCACCTACTAATGAAGTCTTATTTTGAGATTTTTGGGTTAGAGATAATGATAATCTCACAAAGTTATTATTTACTATTTATAATATAGTTGCACCTAGAAACCCCAAACGAAAGGATTCAATTTAATTACGTGTTTTGCAAACAATAATAAGAAAGAGTTCCTGCATCACAGATCTAACAGGGTTCTTATCGGACAGGATAAAAGCAATGGATGAAAGAGATAAACAAGGTGGGAGTGGATTGGAAACACTGCTTTACAGTTGTAAAGCAAACAGACTTCACTACAGCTCACTACTTGCCTAACTGATGGGAGTGGTTCATGAGCATCACAGCAGAAAAAGGTTTTGAGGAGGGATTTAGAGGAGGTTAAGGCATAAGGCTTTATGGATTTTGGCAAGGACTGGTTTCCGCTGCTAGGCACTGCAGCAGAGAAAAGATTTAGTACTTTTGCTTATCACTGAAAGAAGCACAACTGCTTATGAAGTTGCACTAGGTGACCATCCCTCACTTTAAAATTAATTAACTGCTATAACATATGGTGAAAGATGATTTTTCTAATTGACTCAAGCCCATTTGACATCCATAAACTGGAAAACAGTTTTAATTTTCATCTCCTGTGAGTACATATAATTATACCCTCTCTTTGTTGTTTATCCTGAGGTTGATCATGTTCCAATAGGGCTCAAGTCCAGAGAGCATAACTGTATGTTGAAATGTAAATTGCACAATAACCATCGTCATAGAGACTTAAATGGAATATTATGAGATTTGTTATAATCTCATATGGTTTTACAGGATATTTTAAACACACAAAAACAAATAAATATTTTGTGAAATAGAAAATATGACCACATTTCACAAAAACCTCAAGCCTTTTCCATTGTGGGTTGAACAAGATAGTTTCTTTCCCACTTATGTCTGTGCTTCCAGTGGAGGCAACCAGTGTTAAATGCAGTTATTTGGGAGTAAGTAATAACATATTGCTCTTAATGCTATCTGATTTACGTTGCATTAAAATAAATATCTAAATTTAAATCAAGTTAAGCCCTTAAGAATATAATAATTAAGATCCCCTAAAACTGACGTGTGTGCTATTGTCAGCTGCAACTCCTCTCTTGCCCTCTGTGCCCCATTCACTCTCCAGGGTCCCTGGATGCTACTCTAGGTTTGGCTGTTCATCCACTAGCTCCTCATCCCTGGCAGGAGCCTCCCTCTGCTGCCAGTCAGGAACTTTCCCTCAGCCAGTCGCCCTTAACCACATATTTAAATCCAGACCAGATTTGTTGCTTCGGTTCCCCGTACTGGTGTAGCACAGTAAGAAATGAAGCATGGTGCTGGTCAAGCTTTCAAGCAGGTGAGTCAAAAAATTTGTATGCAAATCTCTTCTCCCTTGCTCTTTAATTACATCTAGTCTCTTTGTTTTAATTTTCTCCCTGTATTGCCTGCTCCTTAGCTTCTGTCGTCAATCTGCAAGGCATTTTTCAATTGATTAGTGACTTACCCATACAGTATGTACCCATGCTAACTCCGGTCATTGTCTGCACCATGGGCTCATGCCCCAGGTTTGGTCATTTCCTAGCTTTCATGTGCTTATTAAGACAAATACAGACCCTTTGATGGACTAAAATAACCTGCTAAATCATCTCCAAATCACCCCTTGCTACGCAGTCAACCTCTCAAGCACCCCATTACTTTAGTTGCACAGTTGCAATAATTATGTCTCCTATTTTTTTCTAGGCCTCAATCACATTGTTTTCACTGACACCTATAAAGTCTTATTTCAGGAAACAGGAAAATTAACCACAATCTCTATTTATTTACATCCACACAAAATAAATCCTAGCTAGAATTGTTAAAGCACCTGGCACAGATTTAGAAACATAATTACAATATCATAGAATCAGTCAAAACACCAGCTGCTCTTTCTCTCCTGTATCTCTTCCATCAGCTACATATCATTCATTATTTAGTAAGAAGATTCAGTACAGATTAAAACTCATCCTAAACCATATCTATTATGCAATCATATATTTACCTTGCTGCTATAGTTAAGCATCTCTTGGATAATCTTTGTAAAGAGGCTATGGGGAATAAGTACACAAATAACTTCTGAAAACAAAGCATGAATGTTGTCTTCTATCATGTAGCTTAGATCACTGCACCCATGGCACAGTCCTGCCACTTCTATTGCTCAGAAACTACTTCAATGTAATTTTGAGAAATGCTACTCTTCTCACCATATTGAAAAACAGAGAATTAAGAAGTCTACTCTTCTCACCATATTGAAAAACAGAGAATTAACCATCCATGTAAGATCAAAAGTAATGCCTACTATAGAATAAGTAATAGTATACTGATATCTGATAGATAGCAAAAAATATTTTCAAAGGTCAATAGAGAGGTGGAATGCAGAATTAAATCCTGATTAGTCAGGGTAGCACTGGTAGTTGAAAAAAGAGCAAGTTAACCACCTAGTCCTGTAAATAATTACTACTCTTGTAGATGTAACAACTGTGAGTACAGCCAGAGAGGCATATGTTCCAAAACATGGTCCATTTTTATATACATGGATGAAAAAGAATTCAACAGTGTTCTTCCAGACAGTCTGGCAGGAATCAGCCTCTGCTCACGTAACAGTTGGATGTATAATACAGCAGGTAGCCTTACAGTTTCACCTAGGACACTTCCAGGCCAGCCAAGGTACTCCTGCTGATCCAGTCTGGATTTGCACTGGATTACATTTTCTCTGATATATGTTCAGAAATGCAGGGCAGCCACAAGATTTTAACTGTCAGTTAAATACACTGGGAGATTCGCAGGAAGTGTATTCTTTACATTCACTTTAGATGCTCTTCAGAAGGGTGGGAGGCTGGAAAGGAATGCCCAGGTTAACATTTACACTATCAGGATGGAAAACAGGCATGATGTGTTGTGTCAAAATATATACCTGAAAAACATGAATGTAATCCAGAAACCTTAGCAAATACCTGTTACACTACATTACATTAATATAGCCATTGTAGGTGATAATTAAAATCAGGTTTTTGTGAAATGTTGGATATATCTTTGTACACATGGTCTTCTTGTTCTTTTATTAGGAAAAGCTTATTTAGCAGTGAGATTAGTTATGGTACTTACCTGTAAAATACTTTCCAAACTGTCTAATCATTCTCTGAATGAGCACAAAACCTTGCTGTATTTCCTTCCCCTTTGGTGGTGGAAACGTCTATGCAAAGATTTCTCAGTAACATTAATACAACCTTGAAACTCTGATGCAACTAAGGATTGGAGTGCAAAAAGACTCTCCAGGCCTGCAGTTGGAATGTACACTCCAGGTCATCTTGAGATACTGAGAAATTTCATTGATTGCATGGCTGGCTCTTTGATTTTCCCTCTATAGTTTAGAGGGAAAATCTACAAACTCTACAAAATCCAGGATTCCCCTACTCCCTTATTTTTTTAAATACATCTGAAAACTAATAAATATCTGTCAACAAGCACTTCATCAAATAGCAGTGAGAAGCTTTGGTATATCAAAGGGCAAGAGATCACAGAACAGGCATTTGTCTAAAATGTAGCCAGATTTTCCAAAGAGCTCAAGGATAATTTTTTCATGTGCTCGGGATCCACCTCCACAGGCAAATTCTCAGAAATGCTCAAAGCCATGTGTGCCAGAAGTCTCTAAGAACACGGAGAGTTGATTTGGTCCTTAAGACAAAGCCAAGTTTTTGAAAAGCCTGTCCCCTTTGAAATATTTTTGCTAAAGGCTGTTCCAGTATCCCTAAGTTATTATTTTGGATTCTGTGCGTATCTGTACATCTCCACAAAAGAATCTTATTGTAAACCCAGTATTTTGTTGAATGAAAAATAAACGCATTTGCTTTAGAACATAACTCTTTCATTTTGTGATTTTTAAAACAGTTTCCTAGGCAGCCTTTGCATGAAATATATCATCCTTGGTCTTGGGAACTTTTTATCCTAAAGACATATCATTTTTCCCTTGCAATAATTTATAAAGCAGGCATTATATTTTGTTCCCTTTACAGATATATCTGTTCCTAAACTAATGCCTATTTTCCCCACCGCAAATACTGAGGCTTTTATATCTTAGTCAAATTGTTCTGTTGGTATATGGAGTACTACAATAATATTTTACTAAACCCTTAACTCTGAATAAAGCATGGAGAAGAGCCTCAGAAAACAGTGCTGACTGTTATGGTTATCAATAAGAAAATTCAAGAAACTGAAAGAAGAACAGATTAGAACTTGAAACAGTGTCAAGTGGAAGATGCTACACTTACACAGATGTGTTCAACTCCACATAAAGAGAATGGGGAATGACTATTCAAAAATTATTTTGAGTAGTACATGGAGGCAGGGAATCTACCAAAGCCCAGGCTGCACTTGAGTAAAGATTATGTTGCCACAACTAAAACAGGAGGGACTGACATCACCCTTGGATGTGTGAAGCAGAGCACAGCCTGACAGACACATGAGATATCTGTTCTCAGTGTTTGTAAGATTTTAGCTGGAATACTGAGCCTATGGAACTGATAATCCCACTTGAATAAATATGGCATCTGAAAGTGACATAGAGGAGAGCAAGAAGAGGCAGGGGTCTTCAAAAAACTGCAAGAACAGAGGTTGTTAGCTAAAAGAAAAAATTCAAATAAATGTGCACTACATTTGCTGTTGCAAAAAGGATAGCTATTATCTCTATTAGTGACACATCCATCTGGGAGGAGCACAATTCCCAGCTGAAAATCAACTCTGCCAGAACTGTGAGATACAGTGATATATTTCAGGGAAGGGAACCAGTAGGTGACTTACTTATCCAGTGCCAATGGAGATTAAAAAGAGGAGGCTTGCACTATTGAGATGGAGTGGGGGAAGGCTGGGCTCCCGTTCAGCAGTAGGAATGCAGAGAAAACAGAGGAGCACTGAGAAGGAGTGGCAGCTTGGTGACAGAGACAGTGGTACACCAGGATCTGAAAGCAAATCCCCTTAGGAGGTGCCACTGAGGGCATCTGATGTCAAAATCATGACCAGAAAGAAGAGTATTTCCTGTAGAAAATTCCACTTTCCATACAAATGCTGAAAGACTGCTCAGTGTGACAGCCATGGTCATGTAATGTGAAGCATTTTATCAGAAACCTACCAGCATTTTATGAAATGCCTCTCATAATAACACTAAATTTAAAGTGGTTTAACACAAGCATTTTAAACATGCTTTGTCAAGATGTTACTCCAAAGACATTTTTTTTTTTCCAGGTTTAACATTTAAACAAATTGTCAGTGGACTGGAAAGAAAGAGGGAAGGTAACTTGACAACATTCTGCTGACCCAAAACTGGAGAAGTCTCTTCTACCTTTCAAAGCTCAACAGACAATTTTCAACTGCTGTTTCTGCTCAAACATAAAATTAATCCTAGAAGACTACCAAGTACAAGATTAGTTTCTGGCTGGGTGAAAAGGAAAAACTATTTCAATGACAAAATGGAGTGTCCGAAAAGGTCACTGAGAAAGGCTGGGGACTATGTGGTTTTGAGGGCTTTTGAGACCCAGTTGGGCAAGCCTTGTACAACATGGTCGGCTTTTGCAGTTTGTCATTCTCTGCAATGGGGGTCAGACCAGAGACCTCCTGGGATCCCTTCCCACCTTTATGACTGTGTGCTGATCCTATGGATTCACCTTTCCAAGAGGTTTCGGGCCTTGGAGGGGACTTTTCTTCTAACCAGAAAAGAAATCCATTTGCAAGAGAAAGCTTGATGGGTCAGTGGGTGCCCTGCCTGAGGTAAGCATTTCAGGAATACCCATCTCTGCACACCAGTGTGTCCGTGCACAGACACCCATGTGGACACAGGGCAGTGACCAGAGGCTGCCTGCGTGCTTGGAGACTCTGCACGGCCCCAGCGTCCATCATGTGGAGAGACTTCAAAGAAAAATTAAAAGACATACTTCTGTATTGCTTGGCTCAGAACACCCAGGAAGGAGAGGAGCTATCCTGAATTGCCTGTGGGAATTTATGACTAGGAGCAATGGGGGTAAAGTCAGGTAAAGAAAAACAGTTTGAACATCAGTAAAATTTCCTAACTGTGAGTGTTATTAGACTGGAATAATCTCCCCTAAGGGGAGCAATAAAACCAACATCATTTGCATCTTTGCAAACTAGACCAGACAAAGCACTGGGAAATATACTGTGGGGAATAATCCTGTAAAATGATTGCACTAATTTTTCTCATCTATTCTTTCTTCATAGGATTGCTTCATACATGGAATGTGCCATACTCTTTTTCCTGTTACTTTATTCCCTTTCCTGTGGGTTGAGTAAAAAAACCCTGAAGGAAATTATACCGTTCTAACCAAAAAGTAACATATTAAGACAATTTGCATTTTTATTTTAAAAAGACATATTTTATCTTTAAAATATAACCAGTGATAGACACAAGAGCATAATCTCTAGGATAATGACACACTTCAGTACACTAGGCAATTAGGTTTGCTTTTAATTATTTATTGTTTGACATGCTGCTCATACAAATACTCTGTGTAACAGGAGGAAGTCAGTTTGACCTTAATTATTGCCTGTAAATAATTCCTGAATTGTAACTAAGTAGTGCCTTTTAAAATGTAATTATTGTAATACCAGAGTTACAGAGCTCATTGATTTATAATTACTTAATTGTTTCTACCCATTAAAACACAGCTGTGATAGGTTCATCTTGCCTACATGCACTAGCCTGGGAACTGGGGAATTATGGCCAAGAACCTGGACAAACGTTATCTCCCACAGCTAAATGGCTGAACAATCATTCCAGTCTGGTCAAGGTTAGCAGGGGTCATCAGATGGCTGAGAGATCGTGGGCAACGAGCTGGGCATTTCAGCACACATCCTTCAGAATAAAAATGAGGGGAGAAGGAAATACAAAACATCCGTACCTCCAGAGCCCTGAGCTCTCACCAGGTAAATCAGACAAAAAGATACTTCTTTGTGAGTCTCATTTTACACTTTTGGGGTCGTAATGTATAATGAGCTAATTGGGCATACTGCTAACTGTGCCGCTGGGAAACAGAAAACCCCAAAATTATGTAATCTTTCTCTCCACCTATCAACACAGGGTATCTAGGTGTTTGCACACTTATCTGCAAGGCAGAGACTGTAATTTTGCTTCTCATGACTTGCACTTTAACACCATAAGAGCATTTCACAGAGAGATTTCAACCCACAGTGTTGTGGTTCAACCCCAGCCAGCTACTAAACCCCACACAGCTACTCACATCCCTGTGTTATCAAGAGTGTTTCCAGCACAAATCCAAACATAGCCCTGTGCTGGCTATTATGAAGAAAATGAACTCTATCCCAGCCAAACCCAGCACACACACATGGTCTTCTTGTCTTTAATACACTCAGTTCTTTGTGTACCACTATCTGGTAATCACAAACCACTCTGTTGTGTTAAATGTATTTCTTTGAGAGAGGAAAAAAAAGAGATATTCATAATGAAGCATTTTAAAGTAGTCAGCATGACACACTTTCACTTGAATTGTAAACTCCAACCATCAGAGGAGTGGAAATGCCAACACGTTTCTCACATATCAATTCTGAGAAAGTAAAGATCCACATTCTGCTGAAAAGATCTACTATATTTTGCTCAAAAGGAAGTGGTATACGGAAATAATCTGTGTAGATTTTAAAAGCACTAAAACTTTTACTTAGTTCAAGTAAGGCTTTGTTCAAATCTTTTGCTGTCTTACAGTGCAGTCAAACCCAGCAGCTAAGAAGCATGTGAATTCTGTGTGCTATAGAAATAGACCTTAGAAAGAATGTTAGAACTGTGATCTGACCACTCAAATAACCATGCTAGTCATAAGAGTGTTCACAAAGCAGGTCTCTGGAATAAGAGATTATGTATGTTCCCAGTATCAATACATTTTTAAATGTATTTCTTAAAAACGCAATGTATATTGAAAGCCTAAGAAAACCTCTTCTGTGTTAAAGAACACAGAAGAACACAGAAGTTAAGAACCATTTAAGAAGTTTCTTTTATGACTTGCTTTGGAGTATGCCCAAGACCCTGAAGCTGAGAATGAAGATTTTTGTGCAAGCTGTACATATACTTTAGGGGTTAAAGCAATTAACCCTTTAAGGATGTGTTCCAGTCTCAGGCTTTCCTGACCTGTACAGTGTGGAGGGGGGAAAAAAATACCAGCACAGTTCCTCTCAATTTCTGCATGCCTAAAAAAAAGAATATTAATCATGTAGGTTCACCAGTCAGGTTACATCTAAATTCCCCATGGTAAATGAGACTAAAGAAATGCAAACTATTCTAGTGCTGTACAATCCAGATGTAGTGATAATGCCCTGCTTGTTATTACCAACATTCCACAGCAATTAGGGAACTGTGGAAGAATCCTAAATCTATAGGAAGAAAATCAGATTGCCTCGAAGTGTGGTCCTGTCCCATCATGTGACTGAAAGTGTAGGATTAAAGGAATCACTATCTCAGGGCTTCTTTTGCACTTTTTAGCTCCTAATTGAAAGCGGGTTTTTTTTTTTCAACTGTCAGTTATGCAATTACAACACAGGTTCTTGCCCTCCTGTGTACCCTTCCCAGTCATGCAGGCTTTGCAGCCAAACCCTGCTCTCAGTTCTACCTGCACAGACCTATTCCTGTCAGTCTGTCTGTGATATACCAACAATAGGCAAAGAACAACTTGCTTAAATGAAGAGCCATCCGTTCCCAAGTGTTGGTTCCCTTAAAAATGCAGTAAGTTTCTTTTATCTGGTCTTCTTTTTCAGATGTAGCATGAAGAAAAGGCATAAATTTGGAAGCCCTGTGGTTTCAGTACAAGCACAGAGGTACTTTAAAAACCACCGTTTCAGAGATTATTACTTGATATTAAAAAACACCAAAAACCCCAGTACATCAACACACAGGGACTGTGAGCACTCAGAAACAAAATTTTCCTAGTCCATGGTAAATTCTTATACTGGGATAAGTTAAATGAATAAAAACTCCCACAAAAAAGTTCCTAATAGAAGTAATTTACTAATTCATTCTATGATCTTTTTTGCCCTGGTAAACTAAAGGGACATAGCAGTGAGGCTATTCTCCAGTTGTGTTATCAGTCCCTGCTGCAATATTTAATCTATATCTAGGAAAGTCTTTTTGCTTCTCCATCGCCCTGCCTGACAAGAAGGAAACCTCACCCCATACAGGTACACAGGTGTAACATCCTGCACCTGTACCACCTGTAATAACTGTGCATGTGCAAAAACAACAGATTTGCTGAAACTGTCCTCTGATGATGGTCAGGCACATCCTGAAAGAGCACTCTTCCATAGGAGGGAACCAGGCAGAGTGAAAGCTGAAGGGATGCCCACAAGTGCCAGTAAGACCATGTAATACAATTCTAATCTTGTACATCCCATGTCCTAAAGAGACCTGCTCTTTCAAATTCACCAGCACAAGCTTGCTTTCTTCTCCTCCAGTACTGCATGAACTGACTCAAGTTTTCAAAAACATTATCTACATTGAAAAACAACCTGTGCACAAAAGGTTACTAAGAAAGTAACTTGAATTATAATAGTACAAACAAGGTAGGGCCTTAGCTTTTTTTAAGTATTTGTGTACATTAAAAATGGACAGCTACTACACCAAAAAAAGAATGTGATCAAAGAATAACCTTGATAATTGACAGTCTTACTTGAGGGCTCCTAAAGCGAAATAAATTGAGACACCTCCCTTTATTTCACTTCTCATTTCATCCTCTCAGATGGGAGTTTCTGTAGGTATAATGCCCTTTTCACACAGGGCATATTAGTACACAGTCTAGCACATTTTTTACCCTCTTCTAATTGAGATCTGTAAGCAGTGAAATACAGATTGGTGTTACTCTTGATTAAGTACACCTCTTTCCACCCAGAGCACTTTTCTGTCAGCTTGAGGGAGCACCAAGAACTGTCAAAACAGACACCTTGAATTAGCACAGAAGTCATACGTGCTGACATGCGTAATGTAAGCAGATTGTCCCACTTTTCCACCCACTGAATTCTTGTTGCTAATCTAATTAATACCCTCTGATTATTTCAGATGGTCACTTGGCAAGTGACAACAAAGATAAAAGGCTTGGGCACGTTGTGACATGTACCTGGGTTTTATCTGCCCCATTTCCAGCACACTTGTCTGTGTGTATTTCTCTCCTCCTCTATTGCCCTTCTTACTGTTGACCTCCTGCAAACATGGGACCTCTGCTTCCCAGGTTTTGGGAGTATTGAGACGCAAAGAACCTGGCTGAATTAGAAGGCAAACACATCCTTTTGTTTTCCCTACATTTCTCAGTTTATCACCTCTGTTCTCCTCTGTGTCCCTTCCCTTTGTTGCATCCCTTTTCACCTCACCAATACTACCTGGTCCTCTTTTTGCCCGTAGGCTTCTCATGCAGCCCTTGCAAACTCATCCACCACCCACTGGTACAGTGTTGGTCTAGAGGTGACAGTGAGACCTGAGGGCCTTGCTGGGCTGGGGAGAATCCACGGAGCAGGAGGGCAGCCCTCACCTGGAGATCTCACAGGGTGAGTATTTGAAGATACAAGGGGTGAGGTAAACATGGAGGATGCAGATTTGGTACAAGGTACAATATTTTCTCGTTCTATGTTTGGCCATATTCGTGCATTGTGGGAGCAAATAGGAGGCACTGAAGAGGCAGGATGGTGACTCCTTTGCCAAGCACAGAGAGGATATATTTCCCCCTCATTCTCCTACTCCTTCACCTCAGACTGAGGCTAAACAAAGCCATGAACAACCATGGTGAAACAACAAGGGAAACTACTGGGGTTTTTGGACATGAGATGATTTGGAGGTTTTCATTTGGCATTGACACATTTTCAGTAATAAGAGAAGATGCACACGTACACACAAAAAAGAGGTCTCTTTCCAAGAGAAGTGATACAGCGAAACTCTGTAATTCAAGAATTAAAGTTAAGTAGTATGTATATGTGTGATAGATCTCACAGAAGAGGATCTTTTGTGATGTGTTACAAGTGAAACAAGAAAAGCTGCACAGACATGAGAGCACGGGAGCAAACAAGAGCATCTCTGCAGAATGGATCACTTCATGGAAAACTGAGGGCGTACCAAAGGGGGTGAGAGGACCAGAGTACTTTGAATGCAAACGTGGTGGTTGTCAGCCTTTTATATCCACCATCCTTACACCCCTTACAATCAGCATTCAGAAAGCACTGCCCACACGACTAACCCTTGTTCTTCTAAAACATCCGATTCAAATTCCATTTTACTCAGCTGGAAGAAAATAAGGAAATTGTGGGGAAATCCCAAAAAGTAAGTAAGGTCCACTAAGTGAGTGCAGAGAATAAATCCAGATATTATATTTTTTAACCTGAATTTCCCATGGCAAGAAAACAGACATAGTATGACTAAAAAGGTGTGTATGAAAACATAGCCCTCATACTATAAAACGTTTTCTCCTTATTTAAAGAGGAATAATATAGCTGTGTATTTTTTTAATGCAAACTCTCCTGGAGTAGAGCAGAATTCCTCAACAAAAAGGCTCAAGAGTTAAACTGTACCAAGCCCAATATAGACAAAAGTCTCATTATATTGGAACAATTTAACATGATGCTGGCAATAAATACAATAATTCCATTCAGTCAGACAGAAGAATAAAAACAGGGGGCCTGAATTCTTTATCAGCCTATGTCTTTTACTAGCTCAAAAACATTTCCTCATTATTTGCTCCGTCCCATTTTCGCTTTAGGAAGTCACTAGAGGGCATCATCACCTACCCAATTCTGCCTGCAGACCAGGTCAGATCGGTCATACCTTACCCTCCAGAAGCTCAGCTGCTCTCTGTAGGAGTGCCTTCTGCAGACCTCTGAAAACCCAGATTCCAGTTGTTCCCACAGCCCTGGCAGAGGGGGTCCTGCAGGGGCACCATGAAAATGATCTACTTTGGGTTACAGCAGAGAGGAGAATTCTTAAAAATGGCACTACTGAACACAGCTGTCCATCAACTGCCTTCACTTCTTTGTGGGATTATTTGTAAAAGCACTCTTTTGCCAACTTTTCCAAATTGCTCTGACCATTCGGAAAGACAAATTGCTGAATAGAACATGAGAAGATGAGAAGCTTTGTTAGACTCAGGGCAGGAATCATCTCCCACAGATTCATCATATATGTGTCTACTCCTAACACAGCACTCCTAACACCACCTAGATCTCATTTTTACACAAGGACTCTTACAGTGAACACAAAAGTTGAAAGATCTGGGTGTTGCATGAATTACAAACATAAGGGAGAGGGTCCATTGCCCCCATTCTTTATTTATCCTTTTCTCTGTTGCTTCCTGTGCTTTCTAAAAAGTCCCAGGGGGTATCATCTGCACATCTTTAAATTTTTAACCATGAGCACAACACCCACTGTCCCAGAATCTTTAATAACTTCACTTGGACAGTTTCCCTGGAGGTAAAGCATGTACCTACAGCCAGGGAGTCCGAGAGATTTTGATCCATTGAATCTTACTACAGACGGTGCTACACACATACAAATTCACACCAGGGTGATACCCAGGTACATCACCTCATAACACCCTGCTTATCATCCCCATGTCCCAGTCCCACAGTTCAAGCATGGTGTGGGTGTGACAGGGCCATAGGACTCGTGTTCCATTGTCTGTGCACAGGGATGGCACAGGGAGCACCTGCTGCTCAGCTAAATGCAGGGCAGAAGAGTTTTTGTCAGTGTGGGGCCTCACTGCTGGCATTTTCCAACTCAATCTCTTGTGTGTGGAAAGCAGTAATATCTTGAGAAAGGTCTTCATCCATCAAAGGACTTGGAAGGAAGACCCATTTTTTTCAGGAAATTATGGAGTTCAGAGAGACTGTGGACTAGTGACACATTGTCTTATGGCATGCAAAATACACCTGTCTCACCAGGGTCTTCCAAGAGCAGATTTGGACCACCTCCAAAGCCTGGAGCAGTGCAAAAAGCACCTGAATTTCCAGTGTTGGAAACACCTGTTATACAAGAAACAGATCCATAGGTCATAAAGAGTTTGTTGCATTTTGATTTTCACCTGGGATTTTCCCTTCAAAGGGTGGGTACGTGGAGCTGTTCTATCCACGCTGACTCCCAAATGCATAGCTCAGTTTGGAGGGAATAAATAAGGATTAAGTGCATAAAACCCCTGCCCTGCACTACGAGCCGTGGTGTACCTGGCACAGTGTGCAAGAGAGCAGCTTTATCAACTCATTCACTAAAATAGAACCGATGTTGGAAGTACAAGAGGAACTGGAGGGGACATTGATGTCTATCCCTAAAACTGTGGAAGAGCAGTGCTGTAAAAGGCAAGTAAGGCAAGTAAGGTAAGTAGGTAGGTAGAGATAAAAAGAGTGGGAAAACATTGGAACTACATTCCAATTAAAGAGGTAAAACATTCAGATTGAGGTACAAATGGTCTCATAAGCTTCACTGTCCAAGACTTGGAAAAAATAACACAACTGTGGTAGAAAAATCAATAAACTGCACTCAAGTGGGGTCACAGTTTTGGGTATCAGAAACTTCAAACCTGGTTAAATACCTCTGTGAACTTTTCATGTAACTTTCTGGGATGAAAATTACCAATGTTTTCGTGGACCATCAAGAAAATAATCCCATTAGAGGAAGAAGTTGCTGTCGTTTCTATATGTACTGAAAGGCGAGGGTTTTGTGGACTGGAAAGAGTGGCTCCTACCTTTCTGTGTACAGACAATGGGAGGACACTTGGTGATTGTTATTCACTAAAGCAGAGGTACAGTCTCAGTCGTTTAAACAGAAACCCACCCATTCCCAGGCATACGGTGCTTACTCACAAGCCAGCATTTAGATATGCAAATAACAACATATTGTTATCAGCAGTTTGTCCAATAATATTTCCTTTGTTTCATCAAAAAGGCGTATCAGTTTTGTGCAGTTGGCAGTGAATATGCAAAGAGGAATTTGAAAAAGCAAGATCAGCCAGAACGGCAGCCTCTGCCAGTCTGATTGCAGGCATTGCTGATGTCAGACGACGCATCAGAAGGTTAGAGGTGCTAATGACTTGTTGATGTGTTTGACATTATGCAGCTGTCTCTGAGCAGGTATTTTCACAGCAAGTGTTGTTTTTATAGATGTTGCCTTATTACTCATGAGCTGGAAGTTTCAAGGGAAAATTTTGAAAACAAGATAAAAGCTTGAGGGGACAGGGAAGAAGAGAGAGAGAAAGCTTCTCTGAACCCTCACGTTACTTAGTCCAAAACACAGAAATGTGAAATACCATGTCCTTCTTGGTCACAAGCCTGTTAAAAAATCAGAAATACTGGACACTTAAACTCATCTTCTCAGCTACAGTAATAGAATCATTGAATGGTTTGGGACCTTTAAATGCCATCTAGTCCAACCCCTTGCAATGAGCAGGGAAGAGTCATTTGTTTATACTCATGTATACATAATCAGCTGCAGTCCTTGAACAGAAGTTAAAACATATTCAAAAAAGAGGAAAGAATTTGAAGTAATTGATCTAACTAAATTATCATCCCAAAATAATCCAGCTAGTTTATCTTCTTTAGGATTTTTTTGTCTGTCTTCCCTTTGGAGATTTGCAAGACAGTTTTTAGAGCCTAATTAACTTTTTGCATGAAGATGAAGTCCTTTCATTTTGGAGAATTAATCCCATTTAATCTGCAGACACTAGCCATTATAACAAATCTGCCTGTCCACTGTAACAGCAGGATTATGAAAAAATAAATGGAAAGTGACATTCACATTAGCCTGAGAGTGTTTTTGGCAGTCATTAACTGGCTTTTCGAGTTACTATGACTTTAACCCATCATCACTTTTTCATTACAAGTACCCGAGCAGTGGAGTAGGTTAGGCTGCCAAGTGGCTTTTTCAGGCATTTATTATGACAGTAATGTTTATGTTTGAAGTTATCAAGCCCCTTCTGAGTGAACTGCTGTGTTAAACACAGAGTTTCCCGCTGTCAGCTAGAGACCAGCTGTGTGGGGCGGATTTGGAGTCCATGTTCTTTAGGCACAGGGGAGTGCAGAGCTGATTGCAAACAGAGGAATCGTGAAGGCATTTTGTGCTGCATATCCAAAGAAGTTTGTTCCAGGAGTGAAGGTGCTGGAAAAAATATTCCCACAAGGGACTTTGCATGAAACAAAAAATGTGTATATCTGTATGAGAAGGCAACTGAGCAAGAATACCAACGCAGTGAAATAAGTCTAAGAAAGGGGGGCAAGGGGTGAATGGAGGAAGGTGGAGGGGGGAAGAACAAGTTCTCTGTAGATAAAGGGATTAAGAACTACGGAAAATATTTCCATAACCACGCCAAAGAAAAAGAGATACATTGTTGTATTTTGCACTTCAGCCAGAAGTGCAATCAGTGCTTTGCAGAATACATGCAGAAATATGGCTGCCTAGGAGTGTATGTGTTCTGGGGTGATTCATATCAGCTAAATAAAGGTAATTAAAGATATAAAGGACTGAAGCAGTAAAAACAGGACTGAGCTATTTAACCAAGTGTGACAGCTTTGCATGACTGATTATTCATGAACTACTCCTAGGTAGTTAAGAAACATAAAATGTGATTCATAATCTCTAGAAAGAAAACAAGCTATTTATTAAGAAACCTAACTTCGTGTCACTCCTAAAACTAGTATAAATATTTTAATTCCTCTGTAAAATTTTTGAAAAACATTAATAACTCCTTCACCCATACACCCATTCATGTAAGGCACGTATGTATACATACATCTATTTCCTAGCTAGCAGTAGCAGGTAGGCACCAATATATGCAATGCAAATGCATATTCCAAAAGCATTATGCAATCAGTTATTATTTCTACCTAATTCTTGTCATGTTTTTTTATGGAGATCAACTCTATCAACTCAGGAATGCTAAATCAGCAGGCCTCTATAAAAGAGAAATGATCTACTGTATTATCCTCTGATCAGGCTGAAAGCTCTACTCTTCCCAGGTATGTAATTGTGTAGTACACTAAATTATGATCATAAAGTGTATTAAAAACTCTTAATTAACTCTTCAAATGCAGTAATTTCAGTTCATTTACTCCATTGGTTAGCTGCTAATACTGAGTGCACTGAAAGCACATGTACATGGGGGGTTAATGTGAGAGCCACTACAACACTATGAATTACCAGCTCATTGCACAGCACCTAGAAAATCCCTAATTACAGCTCACAAGTTCATAATGAACCAAACGTATATAATTCTACAGAATGATCTGCTAACTTACACTAATTCTTGTTTATTCATCTGGGCATCACAGCAGAATGAGAGATAAGTGCTCATTTACATGTCATTTGGGCTTTTTTTTTTTTAATTATTTTCCCTGCACTTTCTGCTGCTAAGCATGACTATTTCTCCTGGTTTCTTGGGATTCTTTTTTTCTGATGAAGTACAGTATATAAACATATATTATAAGAAGTCATGCCATTATAAGCATGCTTTATTATGAGCCTGTTTTGAATTAAACAACAAACAAGCACCAGGAAATTGCTATCACAGGTATTTGCCATAAAATAATGTTGCTTGACTATTGAATGTTGTAATTGGATATTGCTACAGTTGCCAGCACATTTGCAGCTGAACTATTCAGGTATTATGTGGAAGGGATTTTCCTGGAATGTCCACCTGAATCGAACAGTAAATTTCTCAGGCTAGCTTAAACATGGATAGTCCAGTTCTTCATTCAGGGCAAAATCATGGCACAGCTTCTTCAGGATCACTTTTGGAATGACTGCATTTTAGTCAGGTTTTCCTTCATCCTATGCTACTCGTATTGAAGAAGAAAAATAAGATACTTTATATAAGCACCAAAAAAACCCAAAGAAAAGAAACCACTCAAAACTCTACCTCTAAACCCCCATCATATTGATGTTGACATTTGTTTTCTATCTCATTTTTTGCATCAGTACTTCATTAATAATTTATAGTAATATTGCTAACATTCCTAGATTTGTTTTATTTTGATTACAACTACAAAGCTTCCAAGAACAAAAGCAAAGCTTATATTAAAAAATAATTTATGTCATATAAGTATGAAAATTACTTTTTTTAAAATGGAGTGGCCCTTTACAAGCTTGCTGCTATATCTGACTCCACCGCAGCCTTACTTGCTTTTCTTTGCCACCAATTAATAGTTGCAGCTAAAAGAAAAGGACAGATTTTACAAGGAATCTGCATTGTGATGTTCAGCTTTCTCTCCTTTCACTGGCTGAAGTTTTGTTTCTCTTACTATAGCCTGAGGATCAATAGTCATAATAATAGCATATATTCTCATTTTCCTCATGGAAATTTTGTGGAATTTAATGTCTAACCTTTCTGTAAAAACTTTAAAACCCCTATACAGCTCTGCTACAGCAATATCCCTCTTTAAGAATCATTAGGATGAATTACAACATCCTACCAAAAAAAGCAAAAAGTATGCATGACTTGAAAATATTTTTACTGGACTTTGCAGAATTTCCTCCCTTCATCTGTTCAAGATGACTTATCCACAGAGATTAAATGCAGTTTTGAATCTACGTCCTTGAATGTACTGACAGCTGTAACACAGGGTAAATAAAATAAAGGCAGGTCTACTTCCAGAAAAACGTGTAGTTATGCAAAACCTAAATTAATGTAATGCTTACAGGATTAGATGTGGAAGATACTTGTGGAGGTTGTCTATGCTGCCTCTCTTTTTGTGAAGGTTTGAAACATCTAGACACAAACGTAGCCAAGACCAAGGACAGTATCTGTGGTTTCACGTGGTACCTGTCGCTGGACAACAGAACTTCTGTGTTCTGAGCACCTGCTCTCCATTATCCTCCAAACCTGCTTTGTTTCAAGAGATCTTTGTAATACTAGAACAATTAGCCTCAGTGTTTTTATACTGCAACATTGTCAGCCCAAGAGAGGAAGATACACAATGCAAATGATGACCTGAGGACTCAGTAATTTAACATGCAAAAACACCACATGCAAACTTCGGTGGGTAGAGATCCCTGTAATATGTATGAGTGCTGGGTTTAGAGCAAGATGGAGTGATCTCGCTGGAATAAATCATTGCATAAGTGTGGAACATCCTTCTCTGACCTCCTGGATTCAGACAGCCTGGCTCTGAACATGCAACACTGACCCCAAAATTACTATGCGGATAGTCAGAAATACTCTGGAAGAAAGCCAGTTGTCTGGGTTTTAGTTGGAGTCAAGGCATTTAGGCTACATGACATAAACATTTTCATTGCATGATAAAAAGTGTTCATGGCATCTAATAAACTCATTATCTGGTACATGTAGGTACTCACTGCTGTTATTATTCTTGTGGTTAATAGTAGCAGTGCTAATAACAGTCTGTCAGTCTTAGTAGAGACTGGGCTTTGTGGAAAAAAAAATAAAAAGGCAGAACAAGTCTCAGAGAACTGAAGCTGGAAATGAAATTTCAAAATTTATTTATCTGAGGGGTCATGTGTCACTGCCACACACTGTTTTAAGGCAGGGTAGCATAAAACAAAAGCAAAAAAGCAGCTTGTTTGTCTGTATCAGCATATGACCTGGAGAGCGTATGAAGCTGACACGCTGCCTTTTCATTGCCCCTGTTGCAGGGCAGTAACAGACAGACAGGTGTGGCAGCCCATCAGGCTGCTAATCTCTTTTATCAGCCCAGCATGAATGGGTAGACTCATGAATCAGAGTCCAAAGGGTGGATGTGAGAGAATTATCTTGCTGCTACCTGGAGAAATGGAGGTGGCATTTCTCCTGTAAGCAGGATCATTTAATCCACATTGGTCCTTGCCCTCCAGAGTGTGGGGGCCTCCTTGCCTGGGAAAAAGTAGGAGCAGAATAAATTCAGCACTGCTAGGACAAGGAGCTATCCACTTGGCAGGGGAGAAGAACCTCAAATTCTCATCCAAAAGGCAAAACTCACAGTGCTGCAAGCTCACCAAGGGCTCAGCTAAACAGGCAGCCTTCAGCTGGGGTGCCAAAGGGCCAGATGGTTTTGTCACCCCTCTTCCCTAGTACTGCAAAACCCACTCAGTTGGCAGATCCTTCCACTATGTCCCTGCAGGCAAACTAAACCCTGCAGTCCCCAGGACCATTGGACTCCCTCTCTCCATGCAGACTCCTAGTGGGGAGCAGCCTGTCATAAAACATGCTGGGAACTGCTGGCAAAGGGTGCCAGGGATGTTGTGAAAGTGTAATGGCATAAACAATCAAGCAAGGAGTGTTTCTTCACTGTTCAATTTAGCAGCTCAGATACAACCACAGAGGCCGTACACGTTTAGTTCCCATCAGAGCTTCCCAGAGGGATCATGTCCAAGTGCCAGCTCTGTGCAGAATAGACCAAATCCACCTCTGCTGACACCTCATTCTTTTCAGCAGAATTATAGGAATTTGGTCAGATACAAGAAACATTGCTGGCTTGAACTGTCCCAATTCTTGAGACTTTTCTGGAAATATCCACTGGGAAAGAGACCAGCTACTATAAAATTTTTCCCCATTCTCTCCCCCAGCCTGGGTTAGATGTGCTTTCTGAAGGGCTCCAGACAAAACTTTTTGCTTTTTTATCATACCCTTTTGCTTCAGCTTGAAATTAAACACAAAAGAATCTTTAAAAAAAAAAAATATTTGCTTTTAGGAACAGATAAATGCATAATGCTTGAATGGGTAAAGAAAAAGGAGATTTTTCTTTTAAACAACTTGCCAAAATTAATTTTGCAGTGAAATTATCCTTCCCTCAATTCTATCTTCCCTTCTTCAATTGAACTTACACTGAAATAACACTCTTAATCCCCAAGAAGCATCAATATTTTTGCTGTAAAGCATTGCACAACTTGTGGTATGGACCAATGCCATGCATTAGCCATGAAGCAAGGTTTGACGTAGCTAAAGAACATCAAGTACAATACCACATTTTATCAAAACCAAACAGCAGAACAATGCACACAAGGCTCTCACAAATATACCAGACCCATCAGATTTCAATCTGATAAAGTCAATACAGAGAAGAAATATAGGGTACAGTCTGTCTTCATTAACACAGAAATAGGCACAGCCACTCTCCCTCTGCAGCGTGCTCTTAACCCAACAGACAGGGGGACCAGCCTCTTAGGCTGAAATGTTGGGAGTCTGGAATTCAAAGATCTGTGATCATCAGAGCTCATGTCCCTCAGAAATGCCATGGAAATGACTTGCCCTCCCGCAGGCAGACACACCAGGCAGCATTTTGGTTTCTTGGGAGCACCTCTCCAGAGACCTTCAGCAAGGAACTGACCTCTATCCCCATCTCTGCCTGCAGCTAAAAGGGAGGCACCCACACAGTTAATCAGTGAGCTGGCAGAGCCTTAACATCCATCTATGCCCTGCTGTGGTTTAATGTGTCCCTTGTAATGAGGAAGAAATATGTTAAAAACTAATGTGGGGTGAACAGCGGTGAAAAGGTGGAGAGGAGGAGAGGGCCGGGCTGAGCCCTGGCCATCGGTGTTGAACCAGGGTGGCTCAGCAGTGCCACAGCACAGCCACCCCTCTCCTCCCTGCACTGGCTGTCAGCACCAGGAGCACCCAGGACACTGCAGGTGCATCCTGAGGGTGTACAGGAGACAGCACAGCGGGGCAGACCCCAGCTGCTTTCACCCAGAGCACACAGGCCTGGCTGTGGTTGCACAGAGTGCTACACAGGCTAATTGTCATGGGGTTTATCCCATTTCTCAGCAGGGTTTGGCTGTTGGCCACACACACGCAATTCAAGTGCCACCAGTACCTCAGCACACTAAATGGAAGCTACCTTGGGTGCATCTGCATGCCCACCTGGCACACTCCCTTATCACATGGGTTGCCTACCTTGACAAGATAGGTGCATAATTGTCCATGTGCCTTTCATTGCCCAGTATGGAGGCCAGAGATCTGATCAGATGTTTCAGTTTGTCTGCCAGGGTGACAGGCAGCACCATGCAAAATTGTGCAAGCCAGTCCAAACAGCAGAAACAACATCACCCTTAAAACAGAGATCCACCTAACGATGTAAGAGATGAACACTGCTAATTAAGGAGTTACAACAGCCCTGGGCAGCAGGTGAAAAACCACGGGGGATGGATTTCTGCTGCACTGTGTGCTGTGCACAGGCAGTTCAGCAGAGCAGCTGTGCTAATTTTGTGGCCAGCCTGCTTCCACAAAAGCCTGCACCCAGCCTGGTTGCTCAGGATGACCCAGGGCACCTCAACACTGTCCTGAGTCACACCTGAGCTGAACTTGCTGGCTCTGACATGGGGGAAGCCCCAGCACATCACAATGATTTTCTTAAAAACACAGCTCTTACTGGCATCAACAAGTTCCTCACTCATTTTTTGCTCATTTTTGGGACAAACGTATGAGATGCACATTGCAGAGAGCCTGACTGCACTGCATAACCCAGCACAGTCCACGCTGGGCTACAGCACCCCTTTGGTAGACACCACAGCATTTGGGTTACACTCCCTAGAGCCCCAGCTTCATGGTTTGCATTCTGGCCCATGCCTATGGTGAGGAGCCAGAGAGAGGTGGGATGGAAGGAAAAGCATTGACTCCCAACACTGAAGCTCAAATAACTCACCATTGACAAGTTCAATTAAAAAAAGATACATCCTCAGTGTTAGGTACACTGTGGTTGAAAAAGTTAAGAAGAGAGTGAAGTGCCAAAGCAAAGATAATTAAGGCAGCAAACACTGCTGAAACTCACGTTATGACTAGTTTACAGTAGAGCCAGGGTTTTTCTTAGTCCAGTAAATATCCTAATTTAGACACCAATCCAACCCTCATTTAATGAGATGTATGGAAATACTGCAAAAAAGAGCCTGTCAGCACTCCTGACTTTGAAGAGTTTGAAAGCTATACTCCAGGACTGATTTTCCCCACCATGTTTTCTCTTTCAATCATGATTGAAGCCAGGTAACGCAAAAGGTAAGTTCAAGTGTTTTTAAAAGGAAGAGTTTCTAAACCCTTCTGTCATTTGTTATGGGGGAAGATCCAGTCTCCCTGAACAGGTTTGTTCTATGCAGCAACCAAAATGAATTATTTTCTCAAGTCTCATTTTAAAGGGCAGGGAATGAACATTTTGGTCTTTCATTAAAGAAGAAATGCACAGAGACCATAGGGTGCTCTAATTTATGGCTGGGCTGTCTGGTGTGTGTTATGGCTTGAACTGACATGGAGCCATTGTGACTTAGAGTAAACTAAATAGGGACCATAAATGGAAAATGTTCAAAAGGCCATTACATAACTGAACAAATGGGCTGAAAATCTTGTCTGCATGCCTCTCCCACACACATTAGCTGGGAATGATGGTTTCACCTGAGATTGAATCTCATCTGTTGCCACTATATGTATTGCCAGGCTACAGTAGATATTACTAATCACATCTAATTATTTTTTTAAGAATAGTGAAGGAAAACAAATACAATCAGATAAACTGACTTCTTTTGCAACTTCACCAAGTTTGCTGTAGCATCATTACACATAACATAAACAAGAAAATACCACATATAAAAAAAATTACATTTTTTATATACAGAAACTAGAGGGGACACTTACCAGGACACAAAGGTTTGCCTCCCAGGCACTTGGCTTAGCACCCACTTTTCAAGGTAACCATTGGGTTATGCCACCAGCCACCAATAGAGAGCCAAGCATTTGCAGCTCACATGGAAGGAAATGCAGGGTCAGAACACAAGGGACTGAGAAAGAAAACCATCAACTATGCCTTCTGCCCAAAACTGTGCCCTGTCACTTCTGCTGGCAACATGCATGACTGCAGCCTGTAAACCAAGGGAAACAAAGTCACCACAGAAAAACGCAAAAACTGCAGCTACTTTTGGCTACCCGATTAAAAGCAGCCACAGCATTGCTGAGCAAGCACTGGGGGAGAGGGATAAGATTTTGTGACCTGCAGGGACTCTGCCATGGTACCAGCAAGTGCCCAGGCTCCACCAGGCACTCACTCACTGCTGGGATATTGTTCAGAGGCATTGGAAAAGCCTCAGATACTCGTGCTCTTCCTGGGCAGCTCCCCAGTGACCTGCACTTGCTTTCCCAAATCTTTCCTCCAAGCCTTTAAAAAGCAGTGGTTTGCTGGTATTTTATTGGGAAAAAACTTCTCAAATGCTTGTTCACCTATGTTTATTTATAAAATTCTTCCACTGCTTCAACTACCTCCGAAATCTCACCCATCTGCCAGGTTTTTGTTTAGGCTGTATTCTTCTATACAATGAACAGAAATGTACTGGATTAACAGAAACAAGCCACAGGAATGTCCTCATCCTGGTGCTGCCTGTGTGGCCTGGGATAGCCCCTGCTCTCCCCTGTGCCAACATGCAGATCTGCCCTCAGAAAAATATGCTGTTCTTCACTAGGCCAGGCTCAGTTATGTGATGGGTGCTGTGATGATGGTTGTGAGGTGCTCAGTTACTAACAAGTCTCGTTTAGGGATGATTTTTGCTTTAAGTTCAAGTATCGAAGTGCATTGCCTGGGATTTCTGTGTGCCCCTTCTTGTCAGCTTCTGGGAAGGGTTTAATGTTTCTCCATCAGTTGTGATGGCTGATTCTCCATGTGCCTCTACAACTCCACTTTACAACAACAAAGTAAATCTGTTATCAGTTTATAATTAAATAAATATTAATTTAAGGTACTTCATATGAATGCAAATAGCTGTTTGTGAAGATTTCTCCCACAACCAACTTGGAATGCCTCTTAATTTTTATTTTTCCTGACATCTTCATTTCACTGACTAATTCAACTGAAATCCAGACTGAAAAGTTATATCACATTCTAGATTCTGTAAATACTAGAGAGAAAAGTCTAAGTGAGAGAAGTTCCCAGTTTCTGTGCCACAGCAAGTTTACAAAGCTCTCAAAATATAGTTGCACTATTCAGTATGGCAAGAGGCAATCCTATTGATTCATGGTTAACAAATTGCCCTCTTTCCAGAGGATCAAGATCAAAGTGTGTTTTCCTTAGAAATTTAAAACCTTGGGGGTGTTGGATAACTGAGCAGTGAGTAATTGGGATATGGAATCTTTCATCTGCAGCAGTCAAGTCCTATTCACAACTCACGTCAAGAGTGACTAAAACTTCTTGCTGGATGGTGCCCGTGCAGTACCATCATCCCTAGTGCACAAAGTTGGTGCCTAACAGGACTGCCATCTCCAGCACCATCTCTCCAGTCCTCCTCCTGTATCCTGCATTTGAGAAGGGGTGAGGCAGGAACTGATTTTAAAATGACAATGAAATCTACAGAGAAATCATAAGCGAAATTTTACCTTAGCAGTTTCTGGAAATAAAACATTTCATGCCAAAATATCATGACTGCTTCTAGTCTTGAGCAGGGGAGGACAGAGTTATTCACAAACTATAGATTGTTTTTCCCAGAATGATGGAAACATTCAGAGAGTCTTAAAGATGTGAGTATCATAATTATAAGCAGGTAATTCTGCCACCTTTCCTACATTGGTGAAATCAACAGTCTACCCATGAAGTGAAACAGCAGCTCTCTGGGAAATTTTATATTTGTGATAGCTCTGCTTTCTTTTATCTTTTAAATAATTTTCATTGACCTTTTACAATTTCTGTATTTTTTCCCCCCAAAGAGTGAGAATATGCAAATTATTTTTCTGCTCTATTTCCTTCATTAGTAATATCTAACTCGGCAGGTTTTTGTATTTAAATCTGCACCTATAGCATAGCTTGTGGTCAAGATGCCAACTCTTCTTTCACATACATTTAATTTCCTGGGATGAAATGCTGATTCAAGTGGACTTAATAAAGAAGTAAATCATTTAAGCATGGAAATGAAGCTGTTGCGTGTGAGAGATCTTCTCCAGTCATCTCACCAGTGCATACCAATGGTGCAGTTTAATCTCTACATCTTTTGTTTGGTCTGATTAGGCACATCCCAGTTCCTATTAGGCATCAGGAAGAGAGCAAGTTACCCTTAGAAGATAGCAGCATGAGACTCACTCCCTGCTTCCTGATACATCCAAGTCCAACATCATTTCATGTATCCGAGGAGGACAGTACCAAGTGCCAAATCCATTTTGCTGTGGTCTGGCAAGCACAGTAAGATGCTTCCATCTTGTTAACTCTTGGGTCATTGTTTCTCTTTTGATTTTGCACTGGAATTCTCCAAGTGCCAAGGTAGAGAGAGGCTTGTTCGAGGTAATAGAATTAACTTAGTAGTACTAAGTAAATTAGTCATTAGCACTTATCTGTTGTTGCTACGAACTGATCTGATCAGACACCACAGCCAGCATAGGCTTGCTCTTTCTTTGCATAGGATTTTTTACCCTTCCTGCAGTGCCATGCAGAGTGTGCTGCTGACCTGCAATGTTTGTCTGCTGACTCTCCCAACACAGGCATTGCACATCCAAACCCACATGCAAACACAAAAATTGTTCATTCACTACAGAAGATCCCCAGATAATTGATCTCAGTAGACTGCAGCCAGCCTGTTGTTACCACCTTCCTACATAGCAAGTATCACTCAGCTTAGAAGATCAACACTAATGCATTTTGTTTCTATCTGGTGCATTTTGGATAGCTGGATCTCCTTTCCTTGTTGCTGTGTTGATAGTGATATGGAAGTTCGATGGTAAGATTTCTCAGCTTTTCTCTTTAGGTGAGAATTCATGTGAAGACTAAAACTGGAGAATGAAACCAGAGAGCAAAAGTGTTGCAAAAGAGATGATCTACACATGGTATGTGAAAGAAAAAAAATAGCTCAAACTCCTTTAACTTGTTCTGTTTCTTTCAAAACAGAATCCACATATTCACCTTTCACTGGGTCTCTACCACTGGTCAACAGGAAGAATGGGATTGGCTAAAAGTTTTACTTTTTATGAAACAAAAGTCAACTAGGCAGGCTGATTAACTGGATGGACGAACTTTTCTGTCAAACCAGAAATGTCTATGCTACATTTCATTTTTTAATGTTAAGAATTTAATTTTTTGTAGCAAATAAACAAAACCCATTAAACCTTATTTTCTAACACTTTCAGCAAAAGCACTTCCCTATAAATGAGTGCTTCATGAGGCAGTTCAGTGCTCCATGACAGCCTAAATGAAAGGAAAAGACAATCCCAGCGCAGGGCAGCTGCTTGTATCTGGCAGATGCATTTGCATTCAGGATCTATTCATACGTCATTGAGGAAGTTGATTCAGCTCAAGTCTATGCAGGTACATACATAAGCAACTCAAAAACACCAACTAGAGATTGGCTTTCTTTTGTGTGTATAAATGGTGTGGCGATTATTGTACTTCTGTTTCTGACAAAAAGATTTTGAAGACAGGATTGAAAGGTATTTTAGGATACTGCACCAGGATGGGTTATGAAATTTTGTTATATGCATACAGGAAATTTTTGTTGTATCTTTTTGTAGATAGGAGGGCAGTTATCTGCAGCACATGATGCTCCCAGCGTAGCATTATAGACCAATCTAGGTTAATGGTCCCCACAATCTAATGAGAACAACAACCTCTCAATTTCTTCTAACATTTGAACTTTCATTATCACTCACCTGCAGGGAAACAGTACACAGTAAACAATTACCTAACAGGTTAGAAAGGTGAGGCTCAAACATGACTCAGAGTAGGTCATTGTGAGCTGTTCTCCCACCTGTCCTCTGCAGCCAGTTTGAATTTTGCACATATTTGAATTTAAAAGTTTTGTCCACATGCTACTCCTCTGTCCTGAAATGCCTATAATTTCTTGCAGAATATAGAAAAAAGTGACCAAATACAACAGTGAAATCCTAACAAAAGCCAACTTCATGAACTGGCAATGCATATAACTTGGTCAGAAGATTTTGAATAAATGTCTTTTCCATGCAGATATTTTTGTTTCATCAATGCCTACATGATTCATGAAGACATATTGCAGAGTCATAAAAAGCCAACCTGGAAAAGATCTAAGATGATGCCGGTTCATCCCTCACCCAAAAGAAAGATCATCTGCACTTATGTAATTCCCTAAGATGTTGGTCTAACTTGTTCTTACAAATGTCTACTGTTGAGATTCCCATCCACACCATCACAAATCTCTTGCGTACATGTAACCCAAATTTCATTCGTTACAGTTTTGGCTTGTTATTTCTCATTTTGTCTCAGTAATAATGGGGAAAGATTTCTCTTTTTTTCTCACAACTTTTTCCATGTTTGAAGACTGCTACCATCCTTCGGTAAAACAACCCTAGTTTTCTAAACTTTCTCCATAAAACATCTTTATTCGCTCTGCAGTCCATCTTGCTGCACTACCAGGCAACTGTCTTTGTTTGGCTTTTTTTTTTTTTAATTTTAATTGAAGTACAGTGTCCAAAGCTGAACATGTATCTGAAGCTAGTCCCACTCCTGCTGAGTAGGCTGGAAGGGCAGTGCTGTTATCTCACAGCTGTCACACCTATTTATATGTTCTCATCAATTTTTTCACAACAGCATGGCACCGCCAACTCGTTTATAGCCTGTGATCCACTGCAACACTGCATTCCTTCTTTCTACAAAACAACCATCCAATAAGTCATTTATTGTCTCATATTTGTGCAACTTGCATATTTGTGCAACATATTGAGCCATTGCTCTTGCTTTTGTTTGTCTGGAATGGCATTTTACTTATTTACTTATCATCTCTGTAGTGTATCATCATTGTTTTGAATTTTCATCCTTTCTTTCAAAGGGCCGGCTGGCATGACCTAGAAACTCAGCAAACTGACTCTATTTTTTCATAAGCAAAGGCATTAATGAAAATACTGAATAGTACTTGGCCCATGAAAGATCACAGTGGAGTCACATTTAATTCAACTTAGTTTGAGAGTGAATCACTAATAGCCACTCTTGGAGACAATTTTGCAACTAGTTTGGGCACAGTTTAGAGTAATTTCATTAGGACCATGTTTCCATATTTTGTTTATGAAGGTATCTATGAAGCAGTCAAAAGCCTAGCACAATAAACCTAACATGTTCTCTGTCCTGTTTATGAAGAAATGTCATCCTGTCATACTAACACAGTGAAAAAGTGGTTGGGATTGTGCTTGGAAATCCATTGTGGCTTTACGGGTGGTTTGCAAAGAGAGTATGTTTAGCAGTTTTGGAGAAGATGAAGTTACACTTTCTGACCTACATTTGACTTGGTCCTCTTCTCCTCACCATCCCCTTTTACAGTACTGTTTCTGTATTTAACTTTTTCTGTTTATCATAGCTCTGATTTTCTTTTTTGAACACACTTTCAACAACTCAAAGATTGCCTCAAATGCCTTCCTAAACCATTTGGAAAGGATTTTGAAAAGGTGTCCTGATGTGAAACATTCAATTCATACTCTTTTACCATTCCATTCTGAGGTTTCATTTCTTTTTTTTTCTGATCTTAATTTGTGTGGGTATGCTGATCAGAAGTCCAACCAAATTTCCAGTGGGAAAATTTCAAAAGGCTCTCACTATTCAGATATGTACAGAGGAAAAAAAGGCAAAATAAAAGACACCTATAGACACCTATTCCAAACTGAAAAATAGCTTTTTTTTTTTTTTTACATTGTAATATATTTTTAAAAAACGTTCAAGATATTCTAAAAAAATAGTATGTTAAAATTTTAGAAGTTATAAGTCATGGCTGCTTTTACTTATTTGCAACATGCCTTCTGGATAAATTTAAGCATAAAACCAACCCCATACAAAAAAACATTGTGATTAATTCAAAAACCTAGTATTTCTTTCCTGTCTTTCCCCTGAGACATGCATCAAGGAAAACCTACTAGCAGCAATTTCCCACTTTCATACCATGCTCAGTACCTGGGCTATAGTTTCTACGTGGTGAAATAAAACCAACAGGCCCAAAGTAGAGTTAAAGGTTTGTGAGCAAAAAACTCCAGAGACTATTACATGAACTGTCTCATCTGTGGATTATACTGGGTCCCTGTGGCAAACCATTGCTTTCCCCATATTAGTGCAGAAAATAAAGCTGTATAATAAAGCAAAAGGCATTGCAGAAATGGTCTTTTCAAACATATCACACTCCAGAAATAATTCAGTGAGAATACGTGCTGTAGCTACTTCTCCCACATATGCATTTGTCATAAGCCAGCTTTGTGCTTCAGCTGCAATCACCTGAAGCACTAAGATTTATGTCTGAATACAACATGGCACAGTGATGAACTGCAGTCTCTGTCTGAAATGGTTGACACTACAAGATTCCTCTAGGTGACCAAAACAGCACTTTTTATATTCCTGTGCACACAACGAAGTCCCCTAATAAGTAAGCACACAGCACTCCACAGAGATATAATCACACTACCCTGTTTATCAAAAGCAGAATTTAGGAGAAACACATTTACAACTACACTAAAGGAAAGAAGAATGAATCCTCCAACTCCATTATCTCAAAACAATAGTTGGAGAAAAAAAAAATCAGACATTGCCAGTGAGAAAATGAGAGGACACATGCTGGAGTGATTTACAAGTTTGGACTCCATATATAGGACAATTTCTCTGGGAACCCACTCACATATGAACACATATGTGACACATGGGTCATGGGTACATTTTCACATGCAGGTAAGGATCCAGTCATGGTTAGGATTTTTGCTTTATTGCAATTGCTAAAGAAAAAACAACCTACTCAAGAACATCTTAAGACAGTAAAACTTGAACTCTTTCAATGCCATCCCTTTCCACTGCAGTGCATGTACCTGCTTTTTCACCAGGACATAGCAAGAAAAGGAGGATGGGCACTGTTACTGCAGCATCTCAGCCTCCCCACCTATAAAGAGATCTACCTTCTGCTACCCAAACATTTGGGCCATAGACCTCTTAGTACCTCAAGCTCCTTAAGTAGGATATGGAAAGGATACTTGTAGCTATCTTGCTTCAAATAAACCCATAAAATTACTTAGAAATATTTTCTTTCATATTTTCTTTCCTAACTTTTCCTGGAAGGAAGTAGCAGCATCTACTCCTCACAGGGCAGTTCCCATCTCCCCTTGTCCACCAGCTGAGACAGAGAAGCACTGCTGTGTCTCCACATCACCTCTGTGCCCATGCTTGTGTGTGTGGAACAGATGTCTGGCCCAGACACCACACCCAAAACCAAATGGGTAGTTGCCGCTCAGCATTAGGTAGGAGATGCATTTTTCTGCTTCCCTCCTTTGGGCAGATGTGTAAGCCCTGGGAATAATCTAGCCAAAAGAAATTAATTGTCTGCAACCAAGCTTTTGCAGGGGTGTGATGATCCACTCCACTTGTGGTTTCTTAGGGTTTTTTTTTTTCCAGCCAAGCATTTTCAATGGGCTGAGGAAATAAGGTGTGGGAACTGGCAGAGGAACTGAGCTGTGTGGGTTGATTACAGAGTATTTAAAAAGAAAAATTATATTTACTAACATATCAAGTGAACACAAATAGCCCAATCCCAAAAGTTTGAAATGGAAAAAATACATAACAGGTCACAGCTATCCTATCCCTCTGCTGGTACCAGATGGTTATCTGCAGTTTATTTTCCTTATTGGTTTTTCATGGGATAGGTGATTGCTCACTGCCTCTGAAAATCAGGCCATACTGGTGCTCAGTGATGGGGCCTCAACCACTTCCCTTAGCAGAGATGAGGTAATTGTACTCAGATATTAATAGGCAAATGCAGCATCCAGAGTTCAAAAGGACTTGATGCAAAGCACTACAATTTCAGTCATAACAGTTATAATAGTTTCTAATTCCGATTGTGCACTGCAGCACAGTGAGCAGGAGCAGCTCTGCAGACCAAGCACCTCCAGTTACTCAACCTGCCCTTCAGAAGGACAAGTTGCACAGTCAAGAAGTTATTCCCAAAATTCATCTTTGCAGTTCCTCCTTTTTAAAATTATATTCCACCACTTATAATACATCTCTTTATCTTGGTGGCACAAATAAAAAAACACCAAGCCCCCCCAACCCCATTTATCCCCCTTCTTCCCTTACTCCCCAGGCATGAATGTCAGAGTTTCAGAGAACCTTGTGACTCGTGTGACCGCCTCACCATCCTGTGAGGACACTCACTAGTGGGAAGCATCTTTCTCAAACTAACACCCTGTGTTACTGACTCCCCAGAAAACTTGGCCATGTTGCTTGGCAGAGGAAGCTTGCAATACCCCTGGATTGCCACATTTTGTGTTTAGAGAGTTTCATGCCTAATCTCATTGGTCCCTGGAGATTTGTGCTTTGCCAAGCATACAAAAACATTCTTAAGGCCAGAGAAACATCATCACAAAAGTAAAACACAAAATTATCTCATTAACATACAAAATTAAAGGAAAGGTATTGCTAATTCATATATTTATACACATCCTAGGTTCTCCCCCCCACACACACTTTCCCTGTTCATCTCTGTGAAGCAGGTGATCACTTGGGGTTTCACAAACTGGCTTACACTGATCTAACTGAAAGGGCTGCTAAAGGGGTAGGAAGTCATCTCCCTCTCCTGCTCCTCTGACTGCAGGTTTCCAACTCCTCCCTTGAGGTGGGACTGATGATCCTGCGGCCTCAGGATGTGGAGATTAACAAAAAGGCTTACCCTTTTCCATTTCAGAGCACCTTTTGGATCTGGCAGTGCTGGTACAAACACTAGGCAACAAACAGACACAGAGAAACAAAACAAAGGAGCCAGAGCTGCCCTTTCAGCAGGATTTCAAGTCAGCTTGAACAGGGTATGACTATTATCAGCAATCAAGCTCAAGGTGTTTCACATGGTGGCTGAGCTGGGACATAAGCTTGTGATAAGGCCCAGTTTCCAGGCTTGCCTTCCTCCAAGCTGAGGAAAGGCTTGCTGGTGTACACCCTTTTTGGGGTGGGGGATCTGCTTAAAGCCTCTGTAGCCACAGGTCCCCAGGAACTCGTAACCTTGATATCCAAACAAAATATCAGTTTCTAATAGCTATCCCACAGTGTTGCTGACTGTTACAGTGTGACTTCTTTTTCTGAAACATAAAGAGTCTTTAAAAATGCTGATGACCCTTGGGTGTAGCTGGATGGAGTTATTATCTTGTGAAACCATTTATTTAAGGTGACAGCAAAGCTTATTAGCTGGCTTTGTTCTTAACCTGAGTATAAACAAATGGGTTATCCATGCATAGTGAATTAAATTCTTTCTACACACCAGAAAAAAAAAAGTTGTTATAACACCACCACGTAACTTTTCATTGTATGCGTATTTAAAAATTACATTTGATGAAAAGCCTGGGGAAGGAGGAGGGCAAAGTGTGTCTGTCTTACAGTGGCAGCAAAGTAAAAAATTAGATTAGCTTTATAATCTAACTTTAAACTTTTTTGAAAGGAAATGTAACTTTTACTATCCCTTCACCACCAAACCTACTGCAAAAGTAAAAAGCGTCCTTAAGACAAATGTGATTGCATGACAGCTGCTGGATATGCCATGCATCCCCATGCAGAGTGCCCTTCTCCATGAAATGCCTCCTGGCATGCCAGTGATTTCAGTCTGAACATGCTGAAATGTTTCACTCGCGAACTATAAAATACTGAAAAATATTGGTTTGGCATGAATAACTGGTGAATCATCGGCATTTGTAATTGTTTGGGGGTATGGAGGTAGTCTTGGCTTATTTGTATTCTGGTTTCACATGAGAACATTGATATGAAACAGCAGTAATTGAATCTGATAAGCTCTGGTGAGCCTTTCCCCAAGAGAGGAGGTATGATTTAGAGAGAGATATAGGAGTACAGAGGGAATTCTAGGAGGATATATGGAGAGTTGCAGGTTGCCTCACATCACAACTCATAGATTTTATACACTCCTACAATGAGTGATCATCATCTCAGGCCAAGCTAATTACCTGAGACATTTTGATTCTATCTGCTATGAGCAGGATGAAATTCAAGGTGATCTCCCCTCATTTTTTTATAATTAATTGTCTGTCTATTTAAGCTTTCTTTGAAAATACAGGAATCTTAGACAGCATAAGACTCCAGCCTGTGATATCTGGTGGTGAATGCCGATTCTGCTTCTGTCAGTGTTTCGGCACAGGCTTCATGGGATGACTGTTGAGAAGCACCATAGTCCACAGGAGGCTGGGCAAGATCAGACCTGTGGTGTGAAATCCATCCTCTCCGAACTTCAGTCACTCCCTAAGAGAGAGAGCCCCTGGATACAGATTTGGGTTGCACTTTTAAATGTTCCCACCTCAGCAAATTAACAGCCTATAAAGATGTGAGCTAGAGCCAAAGGGCTGGTTTGGTCTTAGTTCATGAAAGCCAATTCTTAGGATAAACACTTTACGTCCCCTTCCAGGGAAAGAGCAGTTTCCATGGGTACAGCCAGTGAGGTTACAGCCACACTACTTGGGAAAAGGGGATGTGAGAAAAAACTGGAGACAGAAGCTAACAAATAGAGAGCAAAACTGACAAGACTTGAAGAAGGGACAGTCCCCTCTCCCAGACCACTTCAGTATCTCCAGCTGGCAGCTGTCTTAGCATCCTCATGGCAGCATGACCTCCAGGAACTTCAACAATCCCAGTAATCCTCTGACCTTTCTGCAGCACTCACAGAAACATTTGGGATGCATTCTTGTAAGTCTTCAGCCTCCCTCTGTCTTGGCACATCTGAGAAATGCAGATGAAGGTGTACAGTGGCACTAGACCTCAGTACAAGAGTGAGTCCTGCAGTCTCCAGAGGCTGCAACATGAATTCAAACACAGCACTTCCTCTCAGCTGTAGGTTGGTATGAGGCCGTCCTGCAGCCTTCCCTGTGAGCTGTGAAGTAAAATAATCCCCTTGCCACACAATGCTGAAGGTTGCATTATTGTCCAAAGCTTTCAAGACACAGACAGGAGTGTTAAAAAGCAGGTTTTAAGGCGTTGTGTTCAGCCTCTCAACACACTCAGGTGCAAGAAGAAGGCTTTCACCATCTTCGTGCTCTGAAGGTCTCTTCACCACTCCTAGAGAGACAGGAAAGCTCCTCTCCAAAATTCACAAGATGTGTCACTGATACTGATATTTACCCCCAACTTCACACCTTGTTCCCAGGGACAGTATAAATGCTAAATAAGGAACCAAAACACTTAGAAAGAGGAAGCTACAGTTTGCCTATTTGCTTTGAAATACCTGCTACAACAATACAGATCATACATCTCTTTCGTCATTCCCCATCTTGAGATTGAATCTTATTGTCGAATTTCAAACCAAGATGAAAGCGAAGAGGGTATCACACCATACTGAATACAGAGGGGAAAAAATCTTCAGCAGAAATAATGCTTCAGTCATTTTTCATAATTAAATTTTTTTAGGTACACGAGATGATGCGGTACACACAGGCATATTGCTATAATTTCTTGTTCTTCCTAAAGTTATAATTAAACTTGTAAACATTAATTTATGTCTAATTTTTGCAACCAACCTCTGATGGAAAGACTATAAATAGACTGACTTGGATGTTATTAAATTTTTTTGCACATGCAACCTTTGTATTTCTACATAGAACTGTTTGGTGCATTAAGACCTGGTCATCGACTCAGCCTCTTCCTCCTACTTTGTTTCTTTCCCTATTATTTTCTCTAACACTCAGGTGAATGAAGGAGCAAAATATCTGGGGAAAGGGTGGTGGTTGGAGAAAACTCTTGGCTTGCACAAAGTTTAGGATTTAGACTGCATTGTGCCCAGCTTCATTGGCAAGGGAGCAAATACTGAAAATTCAGATAGATAAACTATCTTTCAAATTATTGTAATTAACCCATTTACTGGAAGCTATTAGTATTGGTTACTCTTAATCACATCTTTTCTTGCTAGTACCAGATTTCAAGATTTCACTTATCTGAAGCAATTATCACTTGTCCTTGATGCAGACATACACCCAAATTTGTATCACATTAAGACGTAGGTAAGCTCTGTTTACAGCACTCCTCTTACTTATTCTCAGTTTACATAGGATTTGCAAACTGAATTTTGCCTTGAATTTTTATTTCACGTGGCCTTAGACTGCAGCCAAATGCTGAAGTTTTCCTTTATTTTAAGTGACAATCAAAGAAGAGTTTTGGTTTGCTTGGAGTTTTTTTGGTTTGGTCTGGTTTTTTGGGTTTTGTTTTTTTTTTTTTTTGAGGGGCGCGGGTATTAAGTGTGTGCTTATTTGAATGTTTCCAAACAATATTCTCATCAGTGTTTGTCTCACATACTGGCCTCAGCTTGCTTGAAACAAAAGCCCCAACCATTTACTGGAAAACCAGCTGCGTGCTTATTTAAATCTCAGTCTGAATGTGCCTGAAATCTAGTTCCCATTCCTTTTGAAAACAAGTTTGGGACTCCCAAGCTCTCAAACTATGACCACCCTTTCAGGACACTGATTGTACCTGTGTTGAAAATTCAAACCCATTCTCCTATTTGTGTGGACATAATATTGGAGGCCCTTTGAAATTCCAGGTTCAAATATAGGCTGATTCAATATAGACTGAAAACTTCCAGAGCCACCATCCTTGAACACGCATATGCATAATTTCAAAGGCAGGGGAATCACTCCCTTACTTAAAATTATGCACGTTTGCAGATTATAGAGTGTGATGTGTGACTTGTCCTGCTGCAGTGAAGCTCCTGGTTGAGATTCCAGCCCAGCTCCAGACGTGCTGGCACAGCAGCAGGCTCAGCTCCCTGTGCCAGACTGGCTGCTCTGCACCTCCTCCTGCTGCCAGCCCGGGACACCCAGCAGGGCAGCACAGGGGCTGCAGTTTGGCCCCTCACAGGCCACACACAGCACCCTCGCACCCGGCTGGCACAGCCACAGCCCCAGACTGCAAAGGCCACAGGGGTCTGCCTTGACTTGCTTTTATTATAGGCATTTTCACTGTTTTACCTCGAACTGCAGGGTGAATCAGGAGAGATGTCCCCGTTTCGTAGCCACCACTTAGATGGCAAAATAACACAAAGGACAGGATTTCATCGTTTTAGCTGCTTTGATTCAGCAAAGGAAATGCTCAGCGTGAGTAATGGCATCCTTAATCAGCCTAGCCCTTGCACACACTTCAAAATACCTTGAAGTTAAATCAGTGCTGAAGTAAGGCCTTTGTTAAGTTTAGCAGCCAAACAAGAAAGGCAATCTAGCTGTGTTGACATAATCCATTATTTCAGTGAGGCCTGTGAGACACAAAACAGGTTTGGAAATCCAGTATCTTCACAATAGATGGGCTATTCAACATATTAGTAAATCTAAGCTATTGGATTTTGTTGTAGTTAGAGCAGTTCTTTCATCAATATTGAAATATTCTTCAGTACTGAAAGAATTCACATTAGTCACTCCCAATCACAAGACATAAAAAAGGGAAGATAAACATTATTCAAATAATTTCTTTCATGAGTGTTTTATTTGAATTTGTATCATATTCACAAAAATAGAAACAGTCTTTAGAACCATTTTGTGAATACATTGTCTCCAAGCTGAGATTTACAATGGCAATAGTGAAATACCTAACTTGGATTTGTTTCCACACGTAGACATTGAAGATGATGCTATGAGAAGCAAGCAGGAATTATGCAATGTGCTGCAGAAAGAAAGATGAAAATGTAACTAAACATTTTAATGTCTATGTAGTTCAACAGCCTACATACAGTTTCTCAGGATGTTTTTAGAGCAAGTTGCTCTAATTTTGTGCAGAAAATATTGAGAGTGCTCATGCCAACCCTATGACATTGTGATTTGCATGTAACTGTATAAATACAATATACTTTCCTATCTAGAGCTTTATACATATGAAAAATTATGGTACAATAAAAATCTATACACATGGTGCTACCAGTTCAGCAGCTTCTAACTTAAAGGATACATCTAAAAATATGATTGCTCAGCTTCTGAAATACAAAATAAAAGAGCAATCAGAAATGCTTTTTGTTTAAATAGCAATTTACATAAAAATTCATCTCTTCATTTTCTCCGTTTGCTTAGGTCTGGTAAAAAGACTCTCTTTGGTTGGTTGCATCTGTCCTTGGCAAGAACTGTAGTTTTAAACAGTCCTTTGTGTTTGTCTTAGGCAAAGGTTAATATATTTGTAAAACAGAATAAATGTTGGCTGGCTTCTATTCCAACTTTGTGCTATTGTAATGCTGAATGATGAGTACCTGGTACTCTGCAAAGTTCTGCAGGGTGGAAACAGAAACTTGCATGATTTCCACATGCTGAAAGATGTGACAGTGGAAGACCATTTCTACTGCACCCCAACGTAAACCACTCTCTCAATTTATACAGTATGCTTCTAAGTACGGTTTTCTCTTTCAAAACCTTTAAAGGCAGGTTTAGCTGCTGCTCAGCAACCAAATGGTGACAGGCATAGATCACAGGTTTGTTATATCTCCCAAGAAATTTTGTGAGAGATCAGGTAGAAAGCAAATTCATCAAGTATTACAATCCATTGCTATAAGATATATGTTAACCTGAGATTAGGTAGAACCACACTGCAGGTTTGTGACAGTACCACTGATCTCAGATTTTCACCCAAGGTGTGGAGGTGATGTGAAGAGCATGGAGCAAAGGGCTACAATTAACCATCAGGCAGGGGGAAGAAATGGTCTTACAAGCAAAGTGAAAGTGCTCTTCTCATCTGGTGGCCTGATTCTTGTTATATGAACTACAAAATGATGGTAAAGGAAGTGAAACGTAGCAAAAAAAGCTAAAAAATGAAATTATTGAGTTGCACAAAAGCAAGCAAGGCTAGCACAGACAGCCAAAAAAAAAAAAAACCCAACAGAGATAGACTGAGAGAAAAAAATGCTTTGAAGTACACAGGCTTATTATTTGATTTGTAAATAAGATGAACCTCTCTCCACCCAGGTTATGAAAAGTAAAAATTGTCATGTATGGGTAATTGATGGTGACAGCTCTGGCATACACAGTGTAGGAGGTGGTGTTATTGTTTAACATGCCCTACATGTGTAGATAACAAGTTAGGCTCTCATGTTTGCCTACAAATTGTTGCTAAGCACGTTTTATACCCTTTATATTGATACTTCTGTTGTCTCTTGGTTTCATCTCTATTTCCTTTTAAGACAAACAAAAATGGAATAACCTGCAACCTCCAGCTGTATCTTGCTGTATTTCAAGCTAATATGGATTCGAACCCAGGGGATGCCTGAGGAAATGGATATTGGATGGATTGAATATTCTTAATTTTCCTTTTTTTTTCCTTTTTCTTTTTTCACCTTGGACTTCTCAGTCCCTGTTATTGTTTTCCAAATTCCTCATTCCTGAAAAAGGGATTTGAAATTGATCTTGGTTTCACCTCTGTTAACATCACCAAGACAATCCTGTTTCTCAACTCCCAATCTCACGTACTCAGTGACCTGGTGAAGTGCTGCCTCCTCTAGTTTTTATTTCCCTATGTTCTGCATATGCTCAGTGCTGGCAGAAAGCATTTGTGACTTGGAGAAAGGAAAAGCTGCCAACGAACACTCAGTGTCTGTATAGCACTGCTGGAGGTGAACCCAAAGTACTGACCCAGATCTGAATGTCCCTAAAACCTCAGTGTCTTTATGTTGATGGGGTTTTTCCTCCAACTAAGAATCCCAAGCACAACTGACAAATTCAAGTACAGTATAGAGTTAGACTTGAGGAAAGCAAAGGGAACTAATATTTTACACACAGCTTAGCCTCACATTTCTCAGTTTTTTTGAAAGTATCTGTCCAAGTGAAACTTGACCTTCCAGGAGACCCACACAGCTTGAAGTAACTGGGGAGACTGCTTCCTCATGCCATGGGATTAATAAACATTCTGCTTGCCCACCTCCTCTCTGCTTCATATGGCACAGATTTGAAAGCTTTAATTAGAAGTGCAAGAGGGTGAGAGGACTATTAACATTCCTGCTGGGAAACCAGTGCCTTTTAATAAGTTTGCCCAGTCAGAAAACAATCTTCCTTCAATAGCTTTTGCTCCCCAAGATTGATTCTCTTCCAGCAGTTCACCCCAAAGATATTAGTTAATAACAAATAGCCTTTTTCCTGGGGTGAACTGAATGGTCTCTGCAGGTTAGGGAGGACACTGAGAACCAGGTACAGTCTGGTCCTAAATGTCTGCCTACAAAAGAAGGTCCCAATGGTGGAGGTAGTATGGGTTCTCCAAATAAATGCTGACAGCCACCTTGCAAAGCCACTGTTCTTGTGGCTGGGATAAGCCAGCTGAAGAGGAACCCACTGTCTAATTCAAGAAAAGCAGCTGAAAGCCAGCAAAGTATTAAAACACTCAGAAATCAGAGGTGGGAAGGAACAAGTGGTATTGGCCAAGGAAAGCTAGAAACCATCTGACTGTGGAAGAAGGCTACTTGGCTCAGAGATGCTTTACTGTTTTCTCCACTTATAGTTGCCTTCCAAAGTGGATTATCATACTCCCTAAATGCCCTAGAATTTAGCTCCTTCCCTTTCTTTGCATGACTCATAAATCACATTATGCCTGTATGATTAAAAAAAAAATAAAAGAGGAAAGCTTCACAAGAAGGGAAAAATAATCATAATTCTATAATGTTAACTTATATCACAGAAAACTGTGTACATTTTTTCCCCATACAGGACATACTTCAAATAAAATAATTTTAACACCAATAATGATAATGTTCTTTCTTCCCGACAGAAGTAGAATTGTTTTTTCACCCCAGTTTGGTACATAAATATAAGAAAATAGTCTTTGAATATTTACATCCGTGTGTTTTAAATGTTATTTCTTGATATATTTAATTCTCATTTTCTCTCCAACCACGGGCATTCTTTCCAAATTTATATACTAATCTCCGTCCATCCACACGCTCCAGGATTTCTCTTTTATAATAGTATCTGTTAAAATAAAAACAGAAAAAGATATAAAAATAAATTCGCTATGGTCCTAAAAGGCCACTGCCAACCAGACAATCCCTTAGCCAGCCTGCAAGGTCTTTATTTTTTATTGAGAGATATAATACCTAAGATCATTATAATTGAATTACAGAGAAGAAAAAATGGATGCTTTCTTTTTACTTTCTATTAATTAGCTTCTGAGTTTGAATTTCACCATATTTCAGGTCAAAGCATAATGCTAGACTTATCACACACTCTGAGATTTCATGGGGCTTTTTTTCCAGATAAACCAGGATCTGAAAATCAGACCAGGAAAGAACCTCAGCTTCCTTTTAAAAATACCTTTTGAAGTTTCAGAGATTACAAAAAAATTCTCAAAATGTTAAATCAAAGAGGAAAGAAAATCCTAACACCTATTTTAAGACAATAGATGTGGGGTAATCTAGTTTCTGTACACTGCTGGAAACAACAAGGTCTCTAGCTACTACTGGGCCATTTAAACACTCTCAGTTTAGTAGTATGTGAACTTTCAGGTGTCTGAAACCATATGCCCTTCCTACATTGGTTGTTTGGATGGATGGAAACAGAATTTATATATATATATATAAACAATTATTTGTGTTATATGTATTATATATTATACAGAAGCAAGAAGAGAAGACAAGGAAGAACGAGATGCTACAATCTCAAAATTAGAATGAGAGACTGTCAAAGAAAGCAACTGGTGCTGTTGACAAATCATTTTTAAAAGTCAAACAAATTCTCCATCTGGTTTGTCTGTGTATGTGCCACAGTCTTCCTCAGCAACTGCAGCTCACCTCATAGCCCGGCTGAGTTTCTCGTAAGTCATGCTGCTATTATTCTTCTTCTTTCCCCACAGCTGAGCCACAGCTTCAGATTTTAAAAATCTGAAGACACCTTCTGACCGATCTTCCCACTTGATTAATCCTGGGTTTTTCTCAGGATTGAGGAGAATATCTCGAATAAATTCCCAAAGATGAGTTCCTCGAGGATCTGAAAGAGGAAAGGGGCAGGAAGGAGTGTCTCAAGAGCTCTCAGGGCTATGCTTGCAATTTTTATGTCATCTACACAGGGTGAACACTCAGGCCATAGTTTCTGGAGCACAGGACCCCCACCTCAGACATACACAGGTGAAAAACACTGGCAGCCTTTACACTGGAGGTAAGCATTGGCCTCAGGCAGTCTGAGCCCTGTGGCAGGCAGGTAGGGGCCCCAGCAACCAGGGGAAGCAGAGTCCAAACCACCCACTGCTTCCTTCTGCCTTTGGCACTGTTTCTGCCCTGAAGAGAACATGTTTAAGCCTTCCCCTCATCTCATTTTCCATTTCTCCTGATCCCTGCCTACAGCACGGCACGAACCCTGATATTATTCTGTGGTGCACGAAACAGCCGAGATTACCGTGAAGCAGGCACCGAACATCCATGAATTTAAAAGGCAGACAGAAGGCACAGGAGGTGAATTGCCATTCTGCATGAATGAGTAAGAAGGTGTAGAGTGGATAGAGGGATAGTGACAAAAACGGCCAGCCAAAATTGTATGTAAAAGGAGTACTAAAAGTTTGACCATGGCATAGAAAAGAGAAAAACAGATCTCCAACTTCAACAGCTAGACCTCTCAGTTTAAGCACAAATACATCTCACAGCTACTATAAAGATGGCACCAGAAAGTCCAGGTCAAAAAAAAAAAATTAAATTAATCCAACAAGTCAGATGAAGTAGTTTACAAATGAATAACAAACACAGTGACAAGGTGAGCCAGAAAGACAGCAGTCCTTTGGTCTGACTTCAAAAGCATGCAATTAGACCAAATTTAGAAGGAAACAAGCTAGTCAAAGATGTGAAGGTAACTTGAAAATGGTATACAGTGTAGTGTAAGTAGAATTAGATTTCAGTCAACTAATCCAATCTTTTTCTTTATTGTTATAATTGTTTTCTGGACCCAGTAAAATGTGGTGGACCTAGCCTTTCTGGACATCAGTAACCTATGGTCATAATACAGAGCAGTATTGAAGAAACTGGAAATGAAGGGGATTAGCGCATACTGCCAATGTGACCGGTTTTGTATGCCCAGGCTGTGACTGAGTTCTTAGAATCACAGAGTATCTCAGGTTGGAAAGGACCTATAAAAACCATCAAGTCCTACTCTCTGCTCCTCGCAGCATGTCCTAGAACTAAACCACATAACTAAGAGCATTGTCCAGACATGCCTTGAACTCTGTCAGGCTTGGTGTTATGACCACTTCCCTGGGGAGCCTGTTCCAGTGCCCAACCACCCTCTGGGTGAAGAACCTTCTCTATTGTCCAGTCTAAACTTTCCCTGGCACGCCTTCATTTCCTCCTGTCCTATCACGAGTCACTAGAGAGAGGAGATCAGCACCCCCCCCTCCACTGCCCTCCCTGAACAAGCTGTAGACTGGGATGGGTCACCCTTCAGCCCTCTCTTCTCCAAGCTGAACAAGCTGACAGACCTCAGTTCTTCACAGGTCTTTCTTCAGACCAGTCCTGTCTAATCCTTTCATTAACAACCTTATTATATACACTCACAAAAAACCCACCCAAATATCTATGTACAGATACAAAATTCAGGAGTTCTGTTTGGGCAGAGCGGCAGAAGAGAGTAAGAAGAGGAGTCAGAAAGAGAAGTAATCTGGAGGTCATACTGAAACAGGATGAAGCCAAATACCGCAAAATGCAGTGAAAGACCAATATTAAGCTCTTCTATTATAATCAGGGAATTGCACAGGATGCAAAAGACATGCACAAGATATTTCAGCATAAAAAAAATTTCAGTACATTAATAGAACTACTTACAGAAATCACAATTATGGTAACCTGTCTTCAGAGTCAGGCTGAATAAAAACTAGCATAAAATGTAGGTGAGGGGAGTGGAAAGCCTATCATATCAGGGGATAAAGTGGCAAGATTGAGGGACAGGTGCTTGCTTGTGATGCCGTGCTTGAGAAGTTCTGCAAGGAGATGCTGAGCAGGGTCTGTGGTGTGTGCTGCACCTGGCAGGCACAGGCACAAGCCCTCCTGATTTAATCCTGGGCCTTCCTCATCATTCCTCTACTCCACTCCCAGCCCACCTCAACACAGGGCAGAGGAAGCTGATTTCTGGTTGCTTCCCCATAGGCCCGCACCAATAAAAACAATTTGAAAAGTTTAACAATATTGAGTCCAAAAGTGATGTAAACAAGCAGTATTAGACAGTCAGATCCTTGGACAATTCAATCACAATAATGATTTAATGAGTTTTGTGTTCAAAATGCTTCCTCTTCCCTCCCAAACAGGATCTGATTTTCATTTGTTTCTTTTTCCTTCAATCAACTAACCAACCATTATAAGCATGGATGTTGACTTACTGTGCTTCTTGGTGTGGGACTTTGGGGTATGATCTTGAGATTTTTTTGCGTCTGAAGAGTCTGCAGAGAAAGAAAATTAAGGCTATTTGTAAATTTGATGAAAGGCTTTCCATTGACTAGCAGGTTGAAAGAAATAAAACCACAAAAAAGAACAAATATCTCTTCTAAAGATAATCACTTTTCGGAAGGTAATCTAAGTGAGGAGGGAGAGTTTTGTTTTCTGTACTATATGTTAATCAGCACACTTCTCAAAGAGACCATTGATGAATAAAGAATGAATGCAGAGGTAAACATTTGGCTTTTGAAACGTAAATTTGATTAACAAATACCTCACCTCATGTTATGTGTGAGAGAGCGAAAAATAGGATGATCACATCTGTAAAAGGAATCCTGAATTGTCCCATTATCTAAGTCTTTGCTGAAGCACGTATCTTTGGGGGCTTATTTGTTTCTGAAGAGATGATCTAATGGGAAATGTATGTGCTGGTACCAATGCACAGAACACCTACCTGACTAAAACATAATGAACTGGCAAAGCACTGCTGTTTAGGGGGGCAGGGTGGGGGAAAGGGGCTGCGCTGGTAGGAGTTTTTGGCAGCAGGACAAGCATATATTTTTCTGTGGCTCAGAGCCATAGGAACAAGCCATTTCTCATCAATGGTACTTTATCACCTGCAGCCAGACAGAGGAGGAATAGGGTTTCTGGCACAAGCATTTCTTCAGAAATGAAAAAAAAGAAGTTCCGCCTGTTCATGACTGTAACCTACCTTGCAGTCTGCACGTTCAACCCTCCCGCCCCCAAACCACCGCAGGCTGGCCCTGCTCTTGCACTTAATGAATAGCTTTCATCTGATTGCTCTAAGTCTCGCAAAATCTGTGGGATAGACCTGAGAGGGAGCCCCTTCTGTGTTTGCTTTTCAGCATACCTTGTCCCTGAATCCCATAAAGCAAAGCTTAAGGTCCCACGCATGTTTTCCCAGCTTCTATGAATGCACAATTATCATACTTTTCATGGAAACCAGGCATTTGCATGGGAAAATGACTCACAGGAAATATTTATTTGCATAGAAACTTGTCAGATTTGCACAAGCTACTGCAATAACTGCATGTGAAAAGGTAGATGCAAAGTTATTCACACACTTGCTTTATTCATACATAACTGGAAACAAACTGAACAAGGCCCATGGGGATGGGCCTAACCTCTGCTATTCTGAGCCTGATAAATTACTGTCCTTGACCCCCAAGCAGCAAACGTGCTCTGAGTCATTTTGCCTTCCCACTCTCAAAAAGCATGAACTAGCCTGAACCTCACTCAGCTTGGAGGGGTGTGTGGTGTGGGGGAAGTAAAATGAGGCTTATTTCACTGCCTTTCCTCAGATTATGATTCCCCATATGTTATTACAAGCCTGTGGGAACCCCAGGTAAGGACTGCAGGACCCAGCTCTTTATTTGCCCTCATATAAATCCTTCTTATTTTAAAATCCCACAATTCGCTTGCAAATGTTTGTTATGCTCCACTTAGCTGGAGATTTATTCTTGGAAGTTCAGCTGCCTTCTGCCCAGCCAGTGATTTATTCTGGATTTTAGCTGTGTAAATAGCCTCCTGCTCTGCCACAGCTCCTACACAGAGACTGGTTTCAAACATGCCATGTTAGGAGGCTGGGGCCTGACAGATGAAAAGAGTTATGATGCAGTTTCAACAAAGCCGTCTTGCAAAACTTTTGACAAAAGGTTACACATTATTTGCATATGATTCAGGAATGAGCCATTTTTTTACGGGATATACAAATTTAGTTTTTACAGGAGGCTGTGCCCTTGGCGTGCCACCCTAGCTCTAGGCTTAAGCAGTCAGCGGATAAACACACCATGGCAGGATCTGGACATGCCCCCAGCCCTGTCAGAGAGCCCTGAAATCCTGGTAGCCATCTTGTGAGAGTGGGCGGAGGTGGTGGAGAAAGCAAACAGGGTGTTTGGTTGGAGTTTTTTAAGGTTTTGTGGTTTTCTTCTGGTCAAGTTTTCTCTCTCTCTTGTTTTTTATTAATTCATAGCTGAGAGCATTCATTTAAACTGTATGTCACGTGGCATACAGTGTCAAATCCAGCTCTGGAGGCGGGAGGCGCAGGGGATGGCAGGCACAGGGGCCGGGGCCGCTGCCCACATGCAGAGGCACAGGGCTGCCCCCAGCGCAAGGCCTCGTCTACAGCAAAGTGCTCTCCTTTCTTACACTCCCAGGACTTGCACTGCTTTCTCCCTCAGCTCTCTGCTTAATCACCTCCTAAGAAGAACCCGCCTTTCCCTCTCCTGCCATCTCTGCTTCACTCTTTTCCCACTGCCTTGCTCTCCCACCTCGGGCCTGGTGCCAGCCCCTGGGACAGGGCCCACAGGGCCTTTGACACGTGTGAACCAACTGCGCTTTCACCAGGAACTACAGCAAACAGGTTTGCTTTTTCTCCTGCCCTTTAGCAGGCAGATTTTTACTCTCTCTCATGGAAGGGAAGGGGTTTCAGTGAGCAGCCTGCAGTCAGCTGAGAGAGGCTGCAGGAGGAACCCCTTGCGCCAGTGCATTTGGGCACAGGGCTTGGTGCCTGCCCTGCAGCTTCCCTGGGCCAACCTGGGCCTGGCCCCAAACCCAGCAACCTACTCAACATGAATCACGGGCTCACCAGAGAAACACGGCCACTTCTGGGGAGCAATAGGGCACTCGTTTGCCCATACCCTGCTACACCACAGAAAAGCGTGGTGTAGCTGGAATGTCTCGTCTCTCTGGCACTAATGTTTACCCCTTTGACTCAGTCACTTTAAAAGATATGTGGAGATTACAGATTATTTGATCATCTCTCTCTTGACAGAGAGAAGACAGAAGCATTTCTTTAAAGAAAGCTATTGTAATAATGACAGCTAATAAATCTGTCAGAATCATCATTGCATAGTTTAAAATTACTGGAGGCTCAGAAGCAATCCTACAACAGAACACCACAGAGACTATTACATGTCGGTAGCTCTGGGACAAGTGACAAACAATTAAAAATATAATTACAAGTTTCTTACCAGAAGATTGGTGACTAGGTGCCATCATGGAAATCTGAGCACGACAGAATGTTTTACTGTCCAGTAACTCTGGGAATTAAAAAGAAGACGTTTAAACTAATAGCCTCAGACAACAATAAAGCCATCTCAGAATGCATGAAGTATTGTGATGTTAGTTACCTACTGTGCTACCATAGCCACTGTCATAAAGATAATTCTCTTCTTTCCAGGACACCATTAATGACGGATCTGAAGGCAAAGGACCAAAAGGAAAATCAGATCACTAAAAGAAATTTTTTTAGCACATTAAGTATTGAGCACTAAGAGAATTAAGAATGTGCAAAAAAAAAAAAAAAAGCTGTGAAGGGAACCGAGAAGTGAAGGGGCTATGTACAAAATTATTACCTTTCACTTAAATTATGCATGGAGTTTTGCATATTCAGGGTAAAAGTATTTACACAAAGCACTGACTTTCAGAAGTAATGTAGTATGCTCTTCCTTTTCCTGACTAATATATCATTTATGCCTGGCCTTGGAGGAGGTTTCCTATGCCAAATCAACTCTAATTCTACCCAGTCCAGTCCTGAACTCTCAGCCCCTGATGATTGTGACAGTGCGTTGGAGCCACAGAGATGAAAGTGTTCTCAAATATCTAGTAAAAGAGAAGGATGCTTATGATGAGTACTTATTTCTATAATGGTAGAACTCGAAAGTCCTCTCTGAAACAGAGCTTCATGTTTAAGCACATAGTGAAAAACATCAAAGCCTAATCCTAGAATGAAGGGCCATTTTATTCCAGGCACACCAAGTCCCCATCCTTAACCTAAAAACCACCTTCATCATTAAAGAGGAATAATTTTTAGTGACCTTCTGGTCATATGGATCAATATGAGCAGAACAGAAGTATTGTCTTTATGACCTGAACACTGGTCTGGAAATTACTTCCTTCACAGCGCATTTTTAAGGTCAGAAGCCTTAAAAATCTCTTTTTCTTTTGAAACCAGGTCAAAAAGGATGAGATGCAAGGTTCAAATCCAGGTTAAACCTAATTTTCTTCATGTTCATATAAATGAAATCAAAAACCCCAAAATGAGTTACAGCTAAATCATCATGTTTGGCTAAGTTACCACTTATGACATAGGAATTTAGCAGGCATGCTAACTAATAGCTGCATGTTTGGGCACCCAGAGCTTGCGTTCCTACAGCAGCACACACCCTTTGCTTGCTTGGACACCTGATCTGCCTAATGCTGCCTCTGAAAACAGGCCTTACCCAGCCAGAACACAGGGACAGAGTCTACCTTCCCATTCTCACCTTTTTCAGTAACCATGTCTTTGCGGCTGTGATGATTTACTGGAGTGAGCCGGGCTTCCCTTCAAAACCACCAGTCCTGTCCCTGCTGCCTCATAGACAGTAACTTTCCCAGCAGCCCTAATCAACAATTCCTGCTCCCCCACACGCAGTGCCCACTCCCACTGCCCATGGTTGGCACCACCAGAGCCCTACCAGGCCACTCCTGATTCAGCACATCCAGGAGAACCATCCATCAGTTAGTCCTTTCCAGGATGCGCAGCTGAGGTACTTTGCCCTCACCTCTAGTAGGAGGAGGAAATAATATTATACCAGGATCTCATAAATCGGGACTTAAAAGGATTACTGGAGTTGCCTCTATGGAAAGCAGTGAGGCTGCCTCATGCACAGCTCCCCTGTGGCACAGGCCAGGAGTGGACTGCAGATTGCAATCCTTGCCTGCTGCAAGGTGAAGGTGGATAGCGTCCCTGGCTGGAGAGGCTGGGCTCCAACAGGTTAGTTGGATAAACAGGCTGACAGAATTTGTTGGAGACGCCACATGCAACAGATCTGTATTTGTTCCGCCAGCAGGTATCAAAACGTGGCTCATGGACACACCTACATACAAAGAGGCTGGGACTAGTGGGATAGAGAGTGTGTGGATACGGACAGGTGTGATCTGGCAAAGGAACCAGGAAAATAATTGTGCCTAAAGAGGATGGTTGAACCAAGCTGAAGTTCTTTCCTCAGTGAAACAAAGTCCTGGGAGGAACGGGATCTAGCTATAAACATACTCAGAAAAAGAACAACAACAGGAAAAATGCAGATTTGATCAAAGCAAACTACTGCCTGAATTTCAGTTTTATTGAAACATGTGAAGAAATTAAAATGTAACATTTTGGCTTGTCTTCAAGAAGGTTTTTTTTTGAAATGTCCCCTGGTTTCAAACATTAACAGCACTTCACAACAAAATATTTTTTTCTCTTTTTTCTTTCTTTCTTTTTCTTCTGATCATATTGTTAATAGTTGTTTTGAAATCTGCTGAATTAAGCATAGAATGAAGTCCTCTACAAAGCTGCCTCCACTGAGCTCCTCAAACTATTCCAACTCTGAACATCAGTGTAGACTGCTGATACTGCAGAGTTTTCCCAGGAAAAGTGGCCACATGCACATAGTATTACCTGAAATGTCAGAAGTAGGCGCTGACTGACATTTGTATTACTTCTTTAATTCTGCACAATAAACTTTCCATTTTATTTAATGCCATTTTGATTTGTCTCTCTTGGAAGGTCCCCCTCTTCAAAAGACAATTTACCCAATTGCTACTCACCTGTTTGCTCTGTCTTCACAATGACATTATGAGATTGGTACATGTCACTTCCACACTGGCCTGCAAGAAAGCAAATTGGCAGATAGGAGGTATGAGAATGAGCACAGAGGAATCAAATGTATTAGCTCCAAGCAGCAACTTCTACACCTGTGCCAGAGGGCTGATTTTGGAGCAGGAAACATATCCTCTCCTCTTGGTCCTTCAGATTTCTGCCTCAAGTCATATCTTAAGAAATTTAGCAATACAGTAAATGAGCTGTAAGCCAAATAGCAAACATAGCAAATATAATCTGCCAGGCAGGTCTCTGGGGAACGTAACTCCTGAAGATCTCAGAACTCAGATCATTGTACATGTCTCTCTCTAATATCTATTTACCGTTCCACTTTAGGTGCTGGAGGTTACTGTAAAGCAGTTGTCCTGCTGTCCCAGCTGCCTGAGTGAATTCCTGCAGGCTCATACTACACAGATGTTCCCCATTGATATCAAACTCCTGGAAAGGTATGCAGTTGGCATCCAGTTGGTTGGTATCAAGGAGGTGCTGCAGCCACTCCCAGACTTGAAACTTAGTCCAGTACTGCGGGTGTATTTCATGCCACTGGGTTCCATAGAAGCTACTGGATACTGGAAAAGAAAAAAAAGTATTTACTTTCTCTGATAGCATAATAGTCACCAGCAATAAAGATCTATAGCCAAACTGCACACCTTGGAAGTCTACAGATCTAGATGCTTTTCTCAGTGCTTAACACTGGCTCAGTAGCTATTGCTAGAGAAGATATTGTGGGGGTTTTGGCCACAGTTTTACAACTAAAAACTGGGCATTATTTCATTACACGTCTGATTGATTTGCAGGATTTAACTTTTTAATGTTGGCTAAATACACCAAAATTCTCTGAGGAAGGATACATTACAGAAGTACTGTTGAAAAGGGATATGTGGGAAAATGATTTTATTGCATCAGAAAATGATGGGAAAGCCTTCCAAAACTCTCATAAGGTGACATGAAAACTTTCTTTGAGTAAGAACTTAGCAGGAGCTGAATATGAATTGTGTGGTTAGAAAAAGGAAGGTTAAAAGCTAAAGCACTAATACCGCTCCACGGTAAAAGCCCATCAGTGTGGGCCATGGTTTCATGACAGAGTTGGCATTCTGATGGATGCACATTATTGCTGTCGTTATGTATGGTGGTTTCTGAATATAGTTGTAGAACTCATTTTTAGTTATGGAAGCTGTCTAATTTTCTTATTAGAATGTCTGAGTCCTTTCTTGGCAATCCTTTAAACTGCTCTCGGCTGGATGTCATTGCATGACAATAATTTACATGTGCAAATGGAAGAAATTGTACATGGGATGGGATCATTATGTAAGATAAGAGCAAAGGCAGGACTACTTTGGTCTGTCCTCACAGAGTTCAGTGCAATTTATTCCCTGGGAAAGGAGGAAAACAGACTAGGCCAGGCAGAGGCGACAGTGAGATAAAATGTTCACAAGCGCATGAAGGGTTTAAGGCTGAGGGAATGAGAGATTACAGAAGGAGAAGACTGCCATGGCCTAGCACTGCAGTGGCCCCACTCCAAGATATGGCACCAGTGTGTTCCCAGTCTCCTCTAGAAAAAGATTAACCACACAGTGAGAAATACTGACAACAGTGGATATTGCTAGAGGACCACAAGCATCAGAGTTGGCACACTTTAGGAAACCACCTTAACTCAGGCGCACCAGACCTCAGGTCTCTTCAGCTGAGATACAGGACACAGTTTCCAGGTAACACAAAAACTATCCCCACAGTTGTTTAGCTTTCTTTACCAATATTAGCCAACAAGGCCTGTGTAAGTAACTTAGGGAGTTTGCAGGACTGTTCTTCATCCTCTTGTTGAAGGATTCGGGGAATGTGTGGAAATTATTAAAAGTGTGGCATGTCAGAGAAAAAAGGTTTGCTGGAGCTGTCAAATATCCCGTGAAAAGGAGGTTGATTTGTATTCTTATCACTTCAGAAGAGTAAAGTGATTTCAGAGGCCACTAGAATCCTAATGTTAGCGAAGATACTTTAATGAGAGGAAAAAGTATCTTAGATAAAAGTAAGTGATGTGATGAATTTCTGCACAGGCTGGTCTGAGCTTTGAGCTTCCTGTCCCTCTAAAACATAAGTGAATCCTAAGGGGTTTCACACTGGAAATTTGACATTGACCCCCACCATTTCCATCCATGAAATCCTATGGGAAAAGTGAAACTCAGGACTTTTTTTCTGTATGACACTGTTATAGACAGAGAGGCACATTTATTAAGCACATGTTGATGTATTCCTGCGTATTTAGAAATTACGCATAAAAAAGCATAAGCATTTCATTAAGTGGGAATTTTAGTTGTAAGTTTTGTTGCAGCATTATTCGGATTAGAAGGATAACTGCAGTATGAAATTGTCTGCTTAGGTTTTAAGTTTTACCTGTCCATTGAATAATGAAAATAATTTTAAACTTATGTCAAGCACTACACACAGAGATAAGGTTTATATATATATTTTTTTATACTGAGAGAATATATATGAATACATTTTTATGTGCACAGATATATAATCAGAAAACAGTAAGTAGAAAAAAAGAGATAAAATCACAAGCCACCAGCTATCTAGTGCTCTAATGCCAGTCTAATTAGAAAGCTATCTAGTAATTTGAGCTGAAAAAGCAAATACAGCAAAGGAGCAAAAAGACTATTCCCCTGGAAAGCCAGAGGGGTGATTAGCATTAAAGAGTAATGTTGGTTCAGAGGAAGCGCAAGGGGGTAAAGGTACGAGAGAAGGGATTCTGGACTGAGAAGAGAGAACTTTTGGCACTTTCAACATGATTACATTTTAAGAAAAAGAGCCAGTAAGGAAATGAACAATAAACTGATCCCTTTTGCAAGTTCAGTTTTTTACAAACAAAGTAACAAATGGAAATTTTTCTTACCAGAAGTGAAACTCCAGTAAATTAGTACTACTAAAAAATACTTGTACATGTTTAAAGGTGTAGCAGCCCCTTCCCCCTAGCCTCCCAAAAAAGAACACGGCTCAGAGCAGTTGAATTCCTCCTACCATTGCATGTAGAATATCCGTCTGTCCAGGAAGGCTGCTGGTGGAGTAGATTGCTGCTGGAATTGATACTCATCCTGCCAGCTCCTTCCAAAATCATGATCTGTAAGTGAATCAAACAGCTTGCTTAGTGAGCGGTGTCTAGTCCAAGAGGTAAATGGCAAAAAAAAAAAAAATCCACTGAAGGTGAAGCAAGGAGGCCAATTCCATTTGCAGAAGAAGATACAACTGAAATCAAGAACATGTTGACACAACCCCTTTTCCACTGCCACAAAATCTCCTTATGATAAACATTACCATGATTAATTTGCATATGCAAGAAGCAAGTTTCTACAGCTGCCCATCCATAAATGAATAATCTGTAATCAGAAAAGAAGCCAAATGAAAAGACAAGGATCCTGACAGAGCAATACATGAAAACTGCCAAGCTTTGAGAAATGAAATACCAAGTAGTTTTACCTTTTTTTTTTCTGATTTAAAGAGAAATATGATTTAAACATGTTCTTCTTTTTTCTTTTTTTTTTTTTTTAGGAGAGAGAAAGAACTTTTCAATAACTGAAAATGAAACTATACAGTAGACTACAACCCATGCTCAGAAAATCCTTCGCACAGAAGGATACACATAATGTTACAGGGAAGTAGTCTTACAGGGAATATCTTGTCAGTTGACCCAGTTTCTTATCTGATCTGTGTCAGCAGTGTCTATAACACTTCTTGGTAACAAAATCTCGGATCATACATTTCAAACCACCAAAAAAATCAGATGGTCAAAGATCTTGTAAATGAGACAGCTATTTTTATAACAGAATCAATATTTTGGAGTGACACCACCCACAAGACTGTATTCCCTCTTTTAAGCAAACTTTCCTGTCCATGTATCTTAGCATTGGCACCATGCATAAAATTGTCCTTTACATTTTTATACTTTAAAAAAAACCCTACTTGTATGATATTCTAGGAAAATATTACATTTATCCCATGCTTAATTATTCCAATGAAGATATACAAAATTCCCCAGCGATGGGTATTCTTGATGTTTTACATTTTCTTTCAGTGGTGTGAAGTTGTAAAGTTTAAAAACACACATTATAACAAAGATGGGAATAATGGGGAGATTGGGAAAGTAATTTGTTAAACATTATAAAGGCTTCAGATTGTAATTCTTATATACAGGAAAAAAAAAGAAAACCAAACCCCTGTTCAAAAACACTGAAAGCCGCAAAATCTGTAAAAACAAAACATTAGACATCAGGATGGCATGTGCATGCAACTAGACTTCACCCTAGAATTAAAAAGGTTATGAAATACAAAATGGACTTGTGAAGGATAAAGTCACTGGTCTTGGCTGTTTATCTACTGAGTCCAGTGAAAAAACATCCACTGAGAGCACACCTCTACCCCATACAAGCTCATGCCAGCAACCTTTTTTGGTAAAAGAGAAGGAGTCAATAGAAACACTTAGAAGCCTTGGTTTTAAGGAGCAATCTGGAAAGGACTTGGATTGGTATTTTCTTCTGTCATTTAAAATAAATCACCTAACTTAAAAGTTACAAGTATCAATTTTCTCCCCCCACCCCTCCATCCCCCTATATATTTAGAGAGGGAAGGGAGAGAGAGAAGTTACTGGCAATTGCCTAAAAAGCCAAAGCTTTAGGAAGTTTAAGGAACTTTATCACAGTTGGTGATATCACAATGGTGCTTTACAGTATAAACTAGTTTGGGCTTTTTTTTTTTTTTTTTTTTTTTTTTTTTTTTTTGTAGCTACACAGAATGGCAAAATCAAACCATGGATGATCTGACAGTCGCTTTCCACTCTTAATTCTAGCCAATCTGTGATTCAGTGACCACCAGCAAGGAGGATTTAATTTCTCATAGTAGGTATATGGGGTTATAAAATATTAAAAATTGAGAAAGAGACTACTTGTCCCATTCTGGCCAAATGAAAGATGACTATCATCTCAGTCAGTACATTTTTACAAGTTAGAAGACATTTTTTAGCCCTGTGTATAGGCCAAGTGACTCAGTACTGTGAGTGAGAAGGTGTGAGGAAGCATTTGAATTCAATATCATGCCTATAAAGGTGTTCAGCCTATAATGTATATAAATTATATACTTGATGTGTATAATAACTTTTAGGCAATAATGTATGTTTGACAGTCAATACATACACTTCTGAGGCTGTACAGGTTGATGATGTATCAAGTTATTTCTTTAACTTTGGTTTAAATCATTAAAGACAATTAGGTATGAATGAATGAAATACTAATGAAAAAGGCCTTATTACAGTATCAAACAGAGGCAAGGTAGCACACCAGCTATTCTGGGAAAACTATAAAACTTGAGGATTAGGAAAACAAACTTAGAAACTTAGTTTGCTGAATTCACTTCTTTTTAAAAAATTATAACAAGCACTTCATATGCACTTCATAACTTAAATCCGTTGATCTGAAGTCACATTTACAGAAGCTATCTCAGAATTACAAGTACTGTGTTATGTGGTTTTGTATTCCGCAGCTTCTGTAGTTTCTGGGATTCTACACAGATTTCATAACTTGTGCAAAAGGCTTACAAGTATGTCTGGGGAAATGTGTGCATATGAACTGAAATTATTTTTGTGTAATTTTGTCCTGAAAATTCAGTTAATTTTTTCTTCTTCATAACTAATCAGGTGACTTTCCAAACCAAAAGATCTGATGACACTTTGATTCAGCAACTGAAGCTATGGAGAGTTAAATAAACCAAATCATGTGTCTTGCATAGTTTTTCCACCCCAGCAGTAACTAAAAACCAATGCACGTTAGAGATTTGAAAAGAACTCTGACAGCCTTTTCCTGAGATTTGGATTTTAGTTATTTTCCTTCAAAATGTCCTCTCCCTGTCTCAGTCTAGCAGCTGCTCTTCACCATATCCCTGAACAACATTAATATTCTTTTCAAATAATGTCCATGGAACTTGCTTTACAATTTAATCAATCAACACATCCCGGCTTTGGAAGCTAAATAAATTATCTCAATCAGAATAACTCAATTCATTTCCAGTATCACTTGTAGGAACAATTGCGCCTAAGAGGGAGAATTTACAATATGACATTAATCACAGAAAGAAGACAGGATTTAGCTTTAACCCAAGCTTTGCCAAAGTTCTGTGTATTATTTAAGGAATGAGTTTTTTGGCGTCTTGAAAATTGTCAGGTCACTTCCTTTACGTTATGCAAGGGTGTTCCTTACTTGGAAATCATTCTAGCACTTTGTTCAGGAGAAGTATAAAGTCCTACTAACAACTTCCACACCTTTGCTTGGAAGCATACAGCATTATGCTCAACAATATTTTCTGTATGAAAACTAAATTGGGATTTTCTTCATGTGATCCTGTATATGCCTTTCTTTGCTAAAAATTCATGGAAGATTTATGCTTACAGCAGTGTCTCATCCCATACTTGAAAAGATTTTGAGTCAGGATATTGGAAGCAGCGCGTTCCTCATTAGTTCGGGGCCAAAAGCTCAAACCTCCCCAGTGTACAGACAAATCTGGTTAAAGGGTGTGAAACCTCAAGGGGAAGGACATATAAGATGTTCAGTTTTCTTTTAATTATATTCCATGTATCAAAGTGAATTGTGGAACTAATGAAGCCTGGTTTCCTATGAATGTGTATCTTGTGGTTGGATTCTCTAGTGTCTAGCAAGATGTGAGTGCTGATTGAAGTTTTTCCCACGGTTGGGGCATTCATAATATCTCATTGTCTCAAAGCAGTGAGCTCAAGCATCACTCTTTCTTTCAGATCGAGTATTAATGGATTTTCCTTCTGTACTTGGCAGCCAGTTTTCATTAATCCTGTAAAAACTTCGTATCTCTGGGACTTCTACCCCCATATCAAATTTAATTAAAACTGGCGATGAAACTCAAAGATTGTTACAGGCCAAATGTAAAAGCCAAAAGACAGAATAACCACAAAAGCCTCATTTCCTCTGGAAACCATGTTAAAAAGGGATTCTAGCTGAGCTGAGATTTTGGCAAATTATATAAAAAATCTTGAGATCTGTCCGTCTACTATGACATGGTACATTATAAATGAAAACACATATGAAATATGAGTATATAATCACATGTATTTTTATAGACATACACACACATCTATGTCTGTGCATGGCAGCTGTCTGTACACACACTCCCATTCTGTTCCCCTGAAGAGGTGCCGTCTCTGGAGCTATAACACTATGCAAACAACACTTTACTCAGCTAGCACAGTTAAATATAGCTGTGCACTGGTGTTCAGCAAAATTCTTTCTAGACAGAGAGTCTTATTAGAAGGGATTAATGCATTCAAAAAAAAAAAAATCTTTCACCTACATTCATTATATCAGGCTGTATTCTAAGACCAAACCCTGAAGGCCTCTCTTAGTGAAAGCTCTCACTGGAGTCCGAAGGAGCTTTGGCTGAGCCACAACCCAGCAACTTGGCAGTAGTAGGAGGTCATTTACTCTGCTCTTCTTCTCTTCCATGACCACCGGACCACTCTGAGTAAACAGCGGTAATGGAAAGAGCAAGGAGCCATGGCCTGCCTGTGGAGCAAATCCAGCATAGCAGAAAAACATATTTACAAATCCTTGAACCTTGAACACCATATAGTGCACTCTACGCGAATTATTTTATTGCACTACAGGTGTGCTCTGAAAATAAATTACTCTGATCCCCATTTCCACATTCAACCCAATGAATCTTAACATCCATATAAAGAGTTTCTCCTTTCTTTGAGCCAGAATCTTTCAAGAACAGCTTATATTAAATGACACGAAAATTTCGAACACAGGAAAGGCAAATAAGCGGTACAGAGAAAGTGAATGAACCGTAAAGTAGTACAACCAGAGTGATTTTTCTGATATGAATTTGTATAGGTGCTCATGGACACAACTCTGATGTGAACTAAGGGGGCGTGGAAGGGGAGCCCATAGGGGAAAGGGGCCCACAGGGGAAGGGGGCCTCCAGCCGCCCCTCTGGTAAAGCCATGCACTCTGCGCAAAACACAACAACGACATCTAGGGCAAAACAGACTGAAACTACTAAGCCATGACTCTACCTGTAAGCTATGCAAAGTCTCAGAGTGACTTCTAGCTGAGACAAGCTCAGTGCAGCTCCTCCTGGCGTGTCCAAAAGGGTGGATCTCTTTTGGCATATTTACCTATGGGATTGTTCCCCATTTTTCCCCTTTTACCATCATGGCTGAACTTCAAATGTAGATTTCACCTGGGCCTATTTTCTTTGAAGTGTGTTATGTACACAGTGAAGACACAATCCCTGCTTTTCAGGGCTTGGAGTTTATGGAACAAGTATCTACAGAGTATGTTAAATATTTTAGATCATTACTGCATCTTGGATTGTAGTCAAAGACTTACACAGTAATCTAAAATAAATAATACCAAATGATAATTGCAACTGAAGAGTAACAAAATCTGGATTTTTAATCCTTTTCTTGAAAAATCAAAAGGCTACTAAGTGGGCAGAGATTTCAACACATCACAAAGGACACGTACGACACAGCACGTGGACTTGTTTTACACACATGGCTACTTCGGAAACATAAATGCCTTGTACTTGTAATGTATATGATCAATTAGCTGCTTTGCATTCCAACCAGCTATTTTACATCTCCAGTGGTGGTAAGGGCAGGCACAAACTGAATATATGAATGTTGAAAGCCTGTTTGCATGTTACTGTGAGCTTTGGGTCTTCTGTTATGGGGTTTTTTATTCCCTTTCATTTAATGTGCATTACTACCAGGGCTCCAGGGTCCTAGTCTGAGCAAGTGTGTCTATACATACAGCTATGGCTGACCCAAGGATTGCCCTATGATCTTTATCTGTCTAATTTGCAAAGGTCTCAGGTTCATCCTTGGTGTCTGTGCCAGACACCCAGGTAAGATAGCATCCTTGCCACAGCTCACTTTCAGATGTGACCTTTTCTGCAGTGTGTTAGCATCTCTTCTGGCCATGTAGATCCACTTGTAGCTATCACACTTCCTTGTTTCCATACCTGTAGTGCCTATAGAGGAGAGAGAAGCCTCAAGAGAAACAATCATCTGCAGGCTGATTACTCACAGGCATCTGATTCACAACAAAAAGCTCAACTTTGGACCACTTTGCTATGGCCCACAAAGTACCATTGAGGTGACAATCTGTGCAGCTTGACCTGTTTGACGATAACCTCAAGACTCACCACTAAGAGAACCAAAAAACTCTTAGAAAGCTTTGAAGAAAGTTCATATGAAGAAACACTCTGATCGCACTCAATATTTGTTGCAAAACATACTGAGCATTTGATGCATTTCATTTTTAATCCATCTCATGTGCCTTTGGGCCATAGTAACAAAATCTGTTTACTGAATCACACTATGACTATAAAGTTCAAGGAAACATTCTTATAATAAAATTTTCTAAATAATCTCCAAAATTCATAGTATTCAGGATTCTGGTTCGGGCCTTTGGGGCTAATCTTTTTTCCTACTACACCTCTCTGAAGTGCATGTTTCTATGCTTACGTATTTTTGGAGTATACAGCTGTGGTTCATATGCATAAACCCACCTTTGCATGTGCAAAACTGGTGAGCTCTTGGTGAGCTTTCAGAGACCACATTGAGACCTTGATCATTTACTGTTGTGGGCTTTTGGAAAGGAAGACTTTGGTTTATTCTTTTGTTTTCTTTGAACCTTGTATATTAAATGTATACATGAACGTAAACTGAAAGACCAGAAAAAGGAAGATGAATAGAAAAGGAGTGTTTAACATATACCTACATTACAGATAGGATCATGATAAACAAAATCAAATAAAGCTTGATTGGAATATTTTATTACTAAAGATCTTATTTTCATGATGCACTACAAGGCAACTTTTGTAAGAGATATGTGGTGGTTGTTTTAACATGTTCATATGGATGCTTCAGAATCTTGCATATATATTTTAACTAAAGAGAACCTTGGGTAGAAAACTTAGGATCTAGATCTGTATCTGAGCTATCCCTCTGCTCCAGGGTTTGGGTTTGGTTCTTATCTCTCTTTTAACGATGTAATTTAAAGACAAAACCATAGTTCAGTTTCCTTTTTGAGAGAGAACAAAGTTCACTTTATGAATGCAAGGAAAAAAATTACTTGATGATATGCAAAGTTTCATAGGTTGTTTTTCTCTGACCCCTTTTTTTCCCAATAATCTTCATATGAACTGACTTCAATTTTCAAGGTACTCATTAGTAAAATGAAAATAAAAGGAAGAATTTTAAAACAGGAGGGGTTTTGTTTGTTTGTTTTTCTAAATCAGAAGCAAACAGAAGGCAGATTGTGAAGAGAGTCCTCGAGGCATAGATGTGTCTGACAGTGTTAACTACCAAAGGTTTATACTTCTGCAAATTTTACCCGTTGTCGTGTCACTTTAGCAGAGAAAACAGTGAAATGGAACCTGCCACTTAACAAGCATCTGGTGTCTCAGATCCATGCTTTCCTGTCACATCACAGGCTAGATGTGCATCTTCTTGCCACGCCACTAGTTTTTGAATATGAAAAAAAATAGTATCATCATTTACTTTACTGTCAAAAAACTCTTCCTCCTTTTTGCGGAAGTTCTGTGCACAGATCCATATAATATTAGTGAAATTGCTACTATAGAGCTGAGACAAAAGTATGTCAAGAAAAAAAATAATTTCTTGTGATAGATGTTTGGATTATATTCGCAGTAATGTCTTTTTAGAATGTTTGGAACAAGTAGACAGATTCACTAAAAACTGGCCAAAAATAAGCAGGCTATTTTCTTTTTCATTTTTCAGAGTTGGCTTTGACTGGTATATAGCGATGCTTTCATTACTGTCTGCACCACCTCAGCAAGTTCATGATAATTTGCGTCAACCATTTTTTCCTGAATATTTAGAAGTCATTTGCCATAGATTCATCAGGCTAGCCTCAGGGATACAGAGTCTTGGAAACACAATAATGGGAAAAACTGCCTTTGCTCTTTATTCTTCTTTCAGCACTTAATACCACACCTCATGGAACAACTCCACACCTCCTTTCATGTCCTTCCTATCTCTCTGGTACATCCTTCCTCTAACCAGGAGCCAGCTCATCTCCCTAATCTCCTTTTGCTAAACACCTTTCTTTTGCTTACAATACACTAAATATACAAATGGACAGAAAGCACTCTAGATGGCCCTGTAACTTGACAAGCCACATGTCTATAATTACACGTGAACCTCATCAGCTAACAAAATACTACCATCATGTTCTAACACCTTCTCCTTTTCCCTTGGCTCTGGTTCCCCAACCACTTCCCTCTACCTTCCACGACAGCTTCTCTTTGCATTGCTTTAAAGACTAACAGCATATCGAGGGAACTGTTTTCCATACTGCTAATATGGCTTGTGTGACTGTTCAGTTGTTAGTGAATAATGACAATAATAACAGTAATAATTGTGTTTGTATTCATGTTTGGCTCTCATTAGATGCTGACTCGCTGCTGACATAACAGCCACTCAGATACATACTGCAGCAGCAGCCAGTATTTCATGTGGAAGTTTACTTCAACCACTATCACCACCAGCGCTTCTCTGTTGTTATGGGACTAGTCTGGTTTTCAACAGTAACAACCACTAATTTGCCTACTTTGAAAAAAAACAAAAAGCAATTGTGTTTTTCTCCTTTCCTTTTTGTAAACTCTGTTTCACATATTTTGTTTTAATAAAGGGCATCTGCCTGGAAACTGCAAGGTTCCTCTTCAGGGCTGGTTTCTGAGTGAGAACCAAACAGAATAAGGAACTTGGGATGGAGACCCAAAACAGCAAAGTGTCTTGGGGAATTTCCAAATTTTCCCTTTGGACTACTACTTTTTACATTAATTGCTTCATTCAATCAACAAACTGATTGTGCTTCTTCATTACATATGTGAGGCTCGCAGCACAAATTAACTAGGACAGAGAAGCTGGAAATTAAGCATAAAGAATTTTATGCTAAACCATGAAGCTTTCTGGGGATTCAGCCTGGTTGATAGAAGTATTTATACCATGTTACAACCCACTGCCTGACTAACCACAATATGATCAAACTTTTTTGCAGATGGGATAGGAAAAGAGGAAGTGTAGCAGATGGGGTAGGAAAAGAGGAGTTGTAGCAGAGGCAGTGCAATGTTCATGGTGGGAAGGGTCATTCTGCAGAGCTGACAGAGAGCGTTTATTTGGCTATTAACTCCTCTACCACATTCCCTAGTACCAAGCTGGGACTTGCTGATCCCATCTCTGGGACAGCCTCATCCAGGACAACTGCTTGTCCTGCATTCCTCCCCAGACTACCAAGTATCCCAAAGTGAGCCTCTGTTTGCAAAGGAAGTTGTCCCCAAGTGGGTGGCTATCACTGAAACAGCGCAGTGGAGCTCACTGACCCTCTTTCAGAAAACTTTTGTCAGACCATTACCTTGCCTACCATTCAGTCTTTCATGTTTGTGTGTTTTTAGTAAACATTTACTTGGAGCGCAGCTGTATCCATGCAGTTTCTTCATATTGTATTTGCTGTGAAAAGACTAAGAGATTGCAAGACCACTTCCCTGGCATCCTACTCCAGTGGCTGCACAAGAGCTGTCTGCTTTACTGCTGGGTGTGGCAGCAGGCTCACTCCCCCCCCTGCTCCCAGGACTGTAAGCCTCCCAGAGCCACATGGCACTGGGACAGTACTTTACATATATGCCACCACCTATTTATGCTCACTGTCTTTATTAAAAGCAACCAGAAAAAGGGGGAATGAGGTTTCCTTGCTCTGTAGCCACTTTCTACAGGTAAGTCAAGCAGTTGTGGGAAATGATGTCTCCCCACTTCTGTAGAAGCCAGGAACCCCTTCCTTGTCTCCCTCCTGCCTGTGGTTAGAAGAGCAATGCTTCCGTGGCGTCGCTCCTTCTCACCTGGCACAGCAAGAGCTGCCCATCCTGTTTCCATTGATTTCTCCAGTGGTTGCGTTAAACAATACAATGGAGTATTTATGTGTCAGTGTTAGGAGCAGGTTATTAAGTAAAACCCACCGTAAATAGAGCCGTTAATTCAGTTGCTGGCATGGCTCTGTTATCTCCTCAATACCTCCCAGAGGGTATTAGTCTTACCCTTTCGTTTGAGTTGGCAGCAGAGTTATTTTTTTGCACCTGCTGCTCTACTCCGATAACAACACAGGTCAGCTTTGATTTGTTGGAATATAAACAAAAAAAGCAAAGCCAGGCATCTGCCTCGACAGCCGGGGCCGGTTTGACGGTAGAGCTTTTCCCACTGGGTTTTTGTACAAATGTGCTCTTTCAATTCTTACGTGAACTCTCTCCTGTTTCACAAATAGTCCTTTTCTACAGAATAACCTGGTGTCAGAAAAGAGCTCAATATTACTCTTTTCCATCAATGGAACCAATCAAAGTACCCTGTTCTAAGACTAAAGTCAGAAGTAGTATCATACAGAATACATAAAGAAAAAGCAGCTAAGACACAGTGGTTCAAAAATTACTAGGAAAAAGCAGCAAATTAAGTGTAAAAAGTAAAGGAACTTTCTTGAGAGATAAAGGAAGCCTGAAAGACTGGGAGGGTTTGCTTTCCCATATGAACCCACACACACTCCAACTCTTAATCTACTATTTCACAGGGAAAAAAAAGAACATTGAGTCCTTGAGAAGTAGGTCCTCAGCTGGGAACTGAGCTACTTTTAAGTTCTCCTTAAAATTAAGCCTGCAGGGCTCATCTACTCTAATAGCATCTGTGGTGATGGAAGAACTCCTGAAACACTGGCAACCATGGAGCAGAGAAGGAAGAGTCCTCACACACAGCAAAGGCAGTAAATAGCACAAAACACAGAAGCAAAGGAAGGAACCAGCATTTCATCCACATTACAAATAGGAAAACTGAGACACTGAGCTGAAAGTATTCACTTAAGTCACATAACAAGTCAATGGAGAAGTCAATCCAACTCCTATCTTCCAGCTCAAGCTCCATTGCTATCCACTGCATCACGTCTTCAGGAAATCTTTGGACATGCAGATGAGCTAGGTTGAATGTGGTTTATTTTGAGGGCAGATTGAAGGTATTAAACAAGAGAAAGAATTCTCGAGAAAAAAAGAGACCTGTTCAGACTAAAACCAAGATTCTTCTATGCATCATGGCTATTATGTGACTAGTAGAGATTTGAATGATAAGTTAGCCAAACAATTAAATCTACACTTGAAGTGTTAAATCAAAAAAGCTGCCCTTGACCTATGTATGATCCTGAAAATGAGCTACAAATTCCTAAGCAGAGCTGGCTGAAATTCAAAATTTCTGTTCTGTGTAACTGTGGCTATTTCTATGGGTTTTTTCTCTTGCTTTTTTTGTTTGTTTGTTTGTCTGTTTGGGTTTTTTTGGTTGATTGGTTGGTTTTTGTTTGTTTGTGTGGTTTAGGATTTTTTGTTGTTGCTTGTTCGGGTTTTTTTTTTTTATTTTCTTTTTTAATCACAATGAAAGAAAGGAATTTTTAAAAGAAAGTTCCCTGGCAATAGGGAATTAACTGACATGTAAAAACCTATATTCAGGTTGTTCAAGGATCAAATGTGCAACTCTATCATGTGGAATTGTTTGTAAAAGACAGAAATGTGAATCACAAAACTAAGGCACACAGGCAGTAATACCACCCCAGAGCAGCTGCGCTGGGAGCAATAAACTCGCTTAATATGGCTGTTGTGCATATGGTGACCAGGGAACTCTCTGCAGAGCCCAACCACACTAATCCTGAAATGCAGGCAGCCTCTGACTGTCTCAAAACCAAACCAGGATGTGAAGTTTGTGATCCCATTTCTTCTTTTTCACTGAATACCTTTATTCCTCTTTTTCCTGCTTATTTCTTTTGCTTTTCTTTTTAAAATTTTTCTTTTCTTTTTTCCCCTCTATCTTTAATTTTTTGCCTCTTAATTAGTCAGACTGACTGACCTGGACAAGTAAGTTTCCTTCAATACATCCTAATCCCGTAACCAGTAAAACAGACTAAAATATCATCTTCAATTATTTATCTGTGGCACAAGAATCCCAGGTCTTACAGCAACTGTGGAGTTTGTAGCTGGATCTCTAGGAGGGAGGCTGGAGGAGTTAGAAATCGGAAAAAAAACTTGCTCCCTCCAGTTCTTTTTGCTCCCCTGTACTGCTGTGTATCTCAGCTGTCAATGTAACTGGAAAAGATTTCCCCAACAAAAACAATAAAAATATTTTCAGACTATTTCAAACAACTATTTTCCTCAAAAATTAGATCTATTACCATGGAATTATACCTGTTTTAACAACGTTCTGGGAAAGGAGTATTATCAGAGATCCTTATAACAGCTACTTTCACACGCTGGGGAGTTTTTTGTCCTTTTTTTTATCTTTAATGATTAAATCTTCATTAGATTTTTAAATATTGAAGATATGTCATAGCATAAGGAAGGCTGATGCCTTGATCTGCTGCTTATAGTCCAGGGTTTGGGGAAGGGCAGCCCCAGGCACCTCAGCTCTCAGGCCATGCACGTGTTCCTGCAGAAAAAAAACTACTGCAGCACAGGGCAAAACGCACAGGCAGGGTTTTTTAGCCTGGAGAAAAAGAGGCTCCGGGGAGACTCTATCACTCTCCACAACTACCTGAAAGGAGTTTGGGTGTCAGTCTCTTTTCTCAGGTGACAAGGGGACAGCATGAGAGAACATGGCCTTGAGTTGCACCAGGGGAGTTTTAACTGAATATTAGAAAACATTTCTTCACCGAAAAGGTTATCAAGCTTTGGAACAGACTGCCCAGGGAAGTGGCAAGGTCTCCATACCTGGAGATATTTAAAATACACGTAGATATGGCACTGAGGGACTTGGTTTACTGGTAGACTCAGCAGTGCTGATTTAATGGTTGGACTCAATGATCCCAGAGATCTTTTCCACCCTAAATGAATCTGTAATTCTATATACTTAGAGCAGGGTGTTTGTTGTGACTGTCGGAATCGGCAACACACAGGCAAAGAAATTTATGGGATTGACTCTCGTCCAAAAATATTTAATCATTTCAGATTTTAAAGAAGGAAGGGAAGTTTCTACTTGTTTTTACAAAATATTACAGCTCCATCATTAAAAGTCTTAGCGAGGGTAAGGATATCTGTGAGTCACTAAATGTAGAAAAAACTGCATCTATTTCATTTTGTACATTCCAATTTTGATAAGTCTATAAGGATATCTTACTTATCTAATCACCTATTAATTCAGTCTTCTAAAACTTTTTCATCTTCCTCTGTCAGGGCAGGTGCCTGGGAATATTAAGAGTCTTTTATGTGAGTACTATGTTAGATCTCACTGCAAAAGAGATGAGAACAGCACCCCTGAGTGTGTCAGAATTTGACTCCCTGATAAAGCCCCTCCAATCTATGAGACAATTGCTTAACCAAGCATACTTTGAAAGTGCATCATCAAGATGCAAGCTTTTAAATTATTGTGTAATAATAATTACATGTTGCAGTAAAAATCATTAAGAAAGTTTGGGGGTAATCACTATATCATGGACTTAGTCTGATTCCTGCCCATAGCATCTTGGGCAGTTTTAAAAGGGTTCTTTAACTATACAGAAACATAAATTAGTTACCTGCGCACTGCCAAATGAAAGAAAACCCGGAACAGTTTTAAAAACAAAACCAATTCTTCTTATGATGGCACTAGTAATAGTTGCTTAATCCTTACAGACTTATAGGTGCTCAGATGACTATTCTGCCTACATCTGATTGTGAGATGAGAAAGTATCTCAAATGTTTATGTCTGTATCCTTCCTCCATAACAGGCAGGAAATTTTATTCTAAATTCTTGTAGATCCTTTAGGTAGAAATACTTTCTTTCCACCACCACAAAGCAATTCTCTTTTATTACCCCATCTTATTTGTCTACAACCAGCAATTACCCAGCTCCACTTGGCTGTTCTGTCTACTAGTTCTCATACTCTTCCTTGTGAAGCACATTTCACAAGATCAGCAGAGGAATAGGTAATGATAACCATGTGCAATGTCAGCTTTTGGAAAGGCAGCCTTTGAGGGCTCTTCCTCAGAGGGAGACATGCAAAATGCCAAATGCCCGTCAATTGCTCCACTGGCTACATGACTCCATGTTTACTCATTCTCACCCGTCTGTAGACCAACGAGCAACGAATGCCCCAAGTATTCTAGGCATTCAGTGAGGGATTTGGTGCAAACTGCATCCCCAGTAGAGCTCAAAGGACCTCTCATACTAAGACTCCTGATGACTTCCACAAAAACCAAATCAGTCCTTACTTTTTTTGTATACCAGCTGTGAGAACAAATCCTTCTTTGCTTAGCCTTTCAATCAGCGGTGTTAATCATGAGTTTCACTGTTACCAAGTTTACAAGGTACCCTTTTCTTGAAAACTTACAGAAATACTTCCTTGGATCGTCCGAGACCATAATACATGTAAGCTGCAGAGTGTGCTGAGGCAGGGACTGCCTCAGAGAGAGAGATGCAGACCTTTGTGGTTAGAGATCTTGAAGTGCCCTTGAACACTGGGCTGGCTGAGCAGCTGAAGCCAGAGTGCTTTGCTGAAGATGGTGTTGAACTTCACCAATGCTCACAAGGTGCTTATTATTAGGAAGGAAATTCCATGAGTTGATGGTTGAAATTCAGTAGTAATGAAGCTGTGAGATTGGACAGAGACCTTACTTCATTAAACATCACAAACTATGCTAGCTACAAAAATAGTGTTTCTGTTCATTTCCTTGTGTACAGCAAAGCCTTCGCATTTCGTTCCACCACATCCTAATATTGTGTGTCATTAGTAATGACAAATGACAACTAAGCTTGTGGCCGTTTTCTTTTTATGTGCTGCTTGTTGCAGGAATGCCTAGACCTCAGAAAGAATACCTACTTTACAACTGTAGGAAGGATGATGAGAAAGAGAGCCCTGTAAGCCCACAGAAAATCCCATGAAGGGTGGGCACATTGCCTCAGATTAAGAAGGGGTCATTCATCTCTATCTGTACCTTGATCTCAGCACACTGACGAATTTTTAAGTCAGACAGGTCTGTCCTGGAGCACCCACTTTCCAACCTGTCTCTCCGTACAGTAGGTCATTGCCCCAGTTCACAGAGATGGTATTCACAGTATTGCAAAAAGAGGTCAGACAATTTCGTGAGGATTGAATTCAAACAAGTTAACAGCAACAGAAAGCATGTGACTGTAGACTCCACAGAACAGATCCAGGCTGCATTACAGTTAGTGAAAAGTTTCCCTGATTTGGTCCTGACACTACGTTAGACATACTTTTAAAAAGCGGGCAGAGGGTGAACAAGGAAGGAAAGCTGAGCGCTGATTCTGGAAAGGTATCATGGCTCACGGGCAGTTCTCTGAGTTCCCTGAGTCAATAAAATCTTTAATCCCTTTCTGTGAGAACTGTACATAAATACACACTTCTTCAGCAGGTGTAGAATTCCACCCTCACAGGGGAGTTTGGTGCAAATTGCTGTGGGACGTGCAACAGACTAACATGTCACTCCTGTCCGAACTCAGACATACCTACAGAAATCCTTCATTTTTCCTCTCTAATCTCTCTCCGTCTGTGTTTCTGGATGATTTTTCTTTATTAGTTTGATCTCTCTCCATTGCAATTTGCTACTTTGCACCTCCCAGACAGAACAAGTACTGATGTTAACAATAAAATTCACTGGGAATGAAAAAAAGTTAAGGAAGTGTAGTGGGAGCTAAATGATTTAATATTTCATTTGTCCAACTGTTCTGTTGTCTGTTTCCACCACTACTGAAAACCCAAAACACCCTGAGAATATCTAAAGTAATAAGAAATTACTGTGGCAATACCACAGCATATTCTCTCAGGTGACAAGAGGGTAATAATATCCCATGTTAAACAGACCACATTCTACTACCTTATCTCACCACACTGGGGGTAATATATGGTTGTCACCCTATAGGCTGCTGTGAAGCAAAACCTAACTTGTGCTGGGGCAAGGAAAGCAATACTCTGATCTGATGAGAGAGCCTTTAGTATCAGGACTTGGGGGAAATGTGTATTTTTACCATTCTTTTAGGCTTTGCAAGTGACACTTGGAGTAGAAAAAAAATGGAAATGCTAAATTCAAGGAAACAGTGACTCTACTAATGATAACCTCGTCTCTGCATACAGGACCAGTGCTCAAGGGGGAGATGGGTGTCTGGAGGATGGCGGCTCTAAGAAAGCCTTGGGCACACTTCACAAACCCCTGAACTGGAATTCCCAGTATATTGACTCATAATATCTCTGTTTGGCACTGCTGTTCCTACAGACTCTGATCCATCCTGACATCCATATTTCACAGTTAATGTTGAAAAATTATAGGAGAGCACTGAAGTGATTAAAGGATGGAAAAGCTTACAGTGAAACAGGTTGAGATCCTTCACTGTACTGTAAGTTTCTCTGTGAAAAGGAACAGCCTTTGGAGCTCGGACTACCACAATTATTAGAGACTAGGCTAAGAAAGGACTTATCCCCAGCTAATTACACAAGGAACAGAAATTTACTACCCACGGGAACTTCACAATAACCACCAAAAAACAACAAAATTAGGTGGGTGAATGTTAAACCAAGACCATGTCAGACTGAAAATGAGATAAAATTTTTTTAGAAGAATGGTATTTAATTGCTAGGGCACTTAAAAACGTTCTGGGGAATTTCCTATCACTGGACTTTTGGACTTTTTTTTCAAGACTGGAAGTTTTCTACAAGATAAGCTCTACTTGAAGTCGCATAATTATCTCTGAAAAATTCTGGCAATTTCTGTGTTGTTATTGCAACAATCATTTGGTTTTGAAAATTGTAAGGGGCAGGAATTAAACTGACATTGTGATCTTCATAAGTGAAACACCTTAATCCTGTTGTTTTTGTAGTTTTAATTGCAACCATTTTCTTTAGTTTCTGCATTTGCATTAAATATAAAACTGCTGTATTTTCCAGCTGTCGTATTTTCTACAGTGCAAAATCAATGTCAGAAAACTGGCTTAGACTACACCCTGAAAATTTGCTATCAAAGCAAAACTTGAAGGAGTGCATATTTAATTTCACTGAAGTTTTCACAAATTGCAGGAAATACTGGTGCAAGTTAGATCTGTTTAACACAGTGTCATGTGAGACAAGTATAAATAAAATAACTAAATGAAACTTTTACCTCAAGGTATTATTTCTGTCATTATGAGCTTGTTTAATTCTAGTAATTGTTTAATTCTAAAAAATGGGAAAGATAGGATAGAAATGATAGTTGGATGTACTTTAGAAGCAAACACGAAATAGGTCTAGATGAAGTAATCAAAAAGCACATTACTGATATAATTCAATAACTCTTTAACAACATACACACAACTATGTGCCTAAAAAGTCTCATGTGGTGAAATGCAAACATTTGTCACTAAGTCCATTACACATATTTTTATAAAATCAACACAGATTTGGAGCAACGTTTTTTTTACATTCTCTTCCACAACTACTTAAACAATTGTGTCTATACCTTAAGGGGCCAGTTCTGGTTCTATTAAAATAAAATTACCATTGGAACAGAAACAAATTAAACAAGACACTGCGGGCCTCGCACTCTATTTACCTACCCAGTGCTTGAGCTGGGTTCTGTGCAGTGTTTTTGCTTAGACAGAACTAAGATCAGCAGAACCTCCTTCACCACACAACTGCCAAGAAATTGCCTTGAGGCTGAAACCAAGCCAACTTATAAATGTACTTTAGGCTTTTTTGTTACTAACACAACGTCCATAAACATTCTCATCACTAAAAGGAACCAAAACACCATTATTGTGCAGTATCTCCCGGTTCTGCGACACAAACACTCTCAGTAGCATTGGGAAAGTCCACTTTTTCTCCCCTTGTCATACTGAACAGATGACAACTCTGTTGACAAAAGTAGCAGATTTAGGACCTGGAATATTATTAGATACATCATAATAGAAAAGATTCTCAGAATCTGGCCCCACTCAAACATAAACACAACAGAAATATTTAAACAGAACATACAAGTTCAAACCAGGAAAGCAGAAATCTTTATTGTAACATTAAAAAGCCTTTTGATTAAATGAGCTTAGCTGCTGTTCCAAAGTGGGAAGAAAGAGGCTTGGCATGGTGGCCAGGAGTCCAGCAGACAATTTTTTTTTTTTTTTTTAAACTATTTTCACTGATGTTATTTTAAAGGAAGTGCATTTAAGAAAAAAAACATAAATACCCCAAACACCTTACCTCATTTAGCTGCAGATTCTGGAGTGGAAATCCTGAACTGAGGCAATGGGAAAACTGTCTACGGAACAGTAGGCTGGGTAAGCACAGGTAGTAGGTTATGTCAACTAAAGACTCCCAGGAGTGAAGATAAATGGATGTGATACTAATTTTAAAACATTTTGCTGAGCACTCAAGCAGCCAATAGGGGAATTCCTTAGGTCACTTCCTGTTCGTTTGATTGGATCTGCAACGACAACAACCAAGATGAGGTTGAGAGCGTTTGCATAAGGCCAGCTCAGTCCTCGGCATTCAAAGAGAACAGGTCTAACCGGGTTACACGCGTGGCTCCAGAACAAAAGAAAAACCTGGTAATGGATGAGGGATTGATTTCTTTGTAGTTGTTTCTTTAAGACCATCTCTTTTTTTATTTTATTTTTTTTAAATGGAAGTTATTTCAGGTTGATAGGGAGACCATAATTAGAATGGGGAGAAGTGAAAAGCAGGAATGTCCTAAATTAAAATTAGTCTGGAAATAAAATTAGGAGATGCCTGGTATGGAATAACCCTGTGCTGGCAGGGAAGTGGACAGGGTGAGCCCATGTGATGGGCTCAGTCCTCTCTTCCGTACATTCCTAATCCTGAGAATGCGTGAAAGGGGAGTTTATTGGTCTTTCAGCTTCTTCAGATATTTAAGAGTAGGTGAGAAACAAAATGAGGAAGAAAATCATCAGTGTGTGGGTATATGGGGTTGAGTATGAAAGTTTAGCTATACGCAGGTTAGCAGGGCAGAGAATCAGTCCAAAGTTTTTCTTGACCATGTGTGAGTTACCCCTCTACCCTGTAACCATGAAGCTGAGCAGGAGACCAGGAGCCCAAATGAAAATATGAAGCCTCATGTGTTTCTCATTATTTCACTAGTCAGAAAAGGCACCAACATGGAAACAGTTAAAAATTCAGTAATGTGGGAAGGTTTTGAGGTTTCGTTAATTTGTATGCATAAAACAAGAAATGTTAAATATTATTATTCAGTGACTGTTCAGTGGTCTGTGTGAAGTGAATTTTTTAGTCTTTGCTGATTTTTGGTCCCAAGTCTCATCATAAATCTTCCCCTGACAGATGCTGACAAGAGTTCTCAGTGCTAGATTTACCAAGCACAGGGAATGAATTGTCCTTCAACATCCAGAGATACTATTAATTATTAATCGAGGCTCATTGTCAATGTAGGGGAAATATTTCACAAATATTATTTATGCTGAACCTGATTTCAAGATAAATAATGGATCTCAGACTCAAGGAATGTCACCTTTGTTCCTATCATCCCCACTAACACCAATTAAAAACTAAGTTCCTTTTGTTCACATAGACAAGGTGCACCTGTGTACAAGTGTTGCTTGGGAAGATTCAGTCATTTCTCACTCAGGTTAGGTCAAGTTCCATGGCTTCCATTGATTCTCACCTATCAAAGAAAGTGGTCCTTGAGGAAGAAGGAAGATTGTAAATACCCATCTTGGAGAGCTGTATTGTCTTTCAGACACAACACCAAGGGTTAAGGTTGTCCCTGCAGACATCTGGGCAACAATTTTGATAAGTAGCCCTAGCGCTTAAAAGATTTCTCTAAGCATTCGTGTCACTGAGTCCAAGTATTTGCATACCAGGTCATGTCTTGGTGAGTATTTGTAGCTTTCATCATCAAAATGATGCCTTAGCATAATATCAGCATGAATGATCAGTCCAGAGCAGGAAAAGCTAAGAGGCAAAGAACTAGCAAGCAGTAACAAGCACTCCCCTTCCAAGGAAGGATACCTTTAGCAAGAAACCCAAGTCTTACATTGTGCCACTGAGCTAAACGTGGGAGATTAAAGAATCACACTGAAATACATCTCATCTGTGTGCTGCAGGAGCACCACAGGAGGGTGTGACCACTGTACCTCAACATAGATAGGGAAAGCAAAATTTTCCTTTTGCTAAACAGGACATCAGCAAAAGCAGAAGAAAAATGCTTCCAATGTGGTACCGAGACTGGAATGTCACTTTCTGTGTGTGTGACTGTTGGCCTTTTCTGTTTCAGCTCCTAAGGGCAGAGACAGCTCTGGTTGCTAAGATGCAGAATACTTCCAGACAGACAAAAAAGCACATTGTACCAACAGGTCTGGACAAGGTGAAGCTAGCTTGGTCGGCACACCAGCATGCATTATTTATTACTGTGCTATTTTCAAAGGCAGGGTGCCACACAGGGTGGTGGCTCCCTAAATTTACTGCCCTACCTGGCCAACTATGCTGCCCCCATGCTCCCAAGTATGCTTATTGACACTTACATGTGGTTCAGCACAGAGAGGATTACGGGTGGCTTTCGGAGACAGTCTGACCTTTCCCTCTGCATATCCTCCTTTAGCATTGCAGCCACAAAATTAACATGAATTTGGTCCCCACAGAGTTCTAGGTGGCAGAGGAAACATTAAAAACTTTATAACTAGGAACTTGGAGGCTACAATCACAGTATGGCAGAAGTGCCAGTGCAGATTCCCAGAATTAATTTAATTATAGCCATCAAGCATCAAGGAAATTACCTAAATCTGTCTAGATTCTTAAATTGGCGTCTCTTACTGTAATGTCTGACACCTGATGAAAACAGAGAACAAATGTATGGTAATTTCTACTTTTTCATTAATATTAATTTCTGCTTCATTGGTTAAATTCCAGTGGAATATCAAAAGGTGGGTATAAAGCAGATACGTAGGTTAGACATGCCAAGCAATTTGAGAATACAGAGTATGAGATTCCTGCCTTCATTCTGCTGCAGCAAAATCAGAAGTGATTCATAAACGTTGATGGAAAATAATACACTTTCTGTAAAAACATCACTAGAGAAGCCAGAAGAAATAGGACAGATACTATTTCCAAGCTGTGTTCTATGTTGTAGGCAAATGCCACCTATTACTAAGGTTGCCCATTACTTAGGCTTGCAAGACCTTGTAATCTTTTCTTCACAGTTTGCTAAATTTTACCCTTTAGCACTTTGTCTAAATGGAAATTTTCCATCATGGACATTTGCTTTGCAACAAAATTTTGAGTAATTGTCATCCATACTAGTATATGTTTTTTCTGACGAATTAAAAAAGGCTAAGCAAAGTGCTGTACTTTGTATTTACAGTAAGAAATATTACTGCCTTTTCTTTGGAAAGCTCAGGAACATTTATGTTTGAAGCACAGACTGATTACAGCAGGCTGTCAAATTAAGAGTCTACTATTTACCATTCCCAATAAAATCCAGTCAAAATTAGCCAGTTTAAAGCTTACTGACAAATCACAGAATCACAAAATCACAAAATGGGCAAGGTTGGAAGGGATCATAGTGGGTCATCTGGTCCAACCTTCAGGGTCAGCTTAGAGCACATGCCACAGGATTGTATCCAGATAGATCCTGAGTATCTCTGGTGAGGGAGACTCCACAACCTCTTGGGGCAATCTGTTGCAGTGCTCATCCACCCTCACAGTAAAGAAGTTCTTCCTTGTGTTAAGGTGGAACTTCTGTGCATCACTTTCTGCCGATTGCCTCTTGTCTTGTTGCTTGGCACCACTGAGAAAGGCCTGGCTCCATCCTCTGACACTCTCCTGTCACATATTTACAGACATTGATAAGGTCCTCTCTCATTCATCTCTTCTTGAGGCTGAACAGGCTGAACTGTCTCAGCCTTTCCTGATAAGAGAGATGGTGCACTCTCCCAATCAACTTTGTTGTCCTTCACTGGACCCACTCCAGGAGCTCCATGTCTCTCTTGTCCTGAGGAGCCCAGAACTGGACACAGCACTCCAGCTGAGGCCTCGCCATGGCTGTACAGAGGGGCAGGATCACCTCCCTCAACCTGCTGGCACTGCTGTTCCTAATGCACCCCAGGATCCCATTGGCCTCCTTGGCCACAAGGGCACTGCTGGTCATGGACAGCTTGCTTTCCACCAGGACCTCCAGCTCCTTCTCCACAGAGCTGCTTTCTGAGAGCTCAGGCCCAGCCTGTGCTGATGCAGGGGGTTATTCCTTCCCAGGAGCAGGACCCTGCACTTGTCTTGGTTGAATTTCAGAAGGTTCCTCTCTGCCCATCTCTCCAGCCTGTTGATGCCTGCTGAAGGGCTACACAGCCCTCTGGGGTAATGGGTCTCTCCTCCCAGTTTTGTGTCTGCAGGGAACTCACCGAGGAGGCCTCTGCCCCTTTCTACAACTCACTGATGAATTAGTTAAGCAAGACTGAGCCCAGCATTGAACCCTGGGGAGCACCACCAGGGACAGGCCTTCAACTCGACCCTGTGCCACTGATCACAATCCTCTGGGATCTGCCACCCTGCCAGTTTTCAACCCACCTCCCTCCCATTCAGACAGACCCCACTTCTTGAGTTTGTCTGTAGGGATATTGTAGGAGACAGTGTTGAAAGCCTTGCTGAAGTCCAGGGAGACAACCTCCACTGTTCTCCCCTCAAATCATAATCCCCATAATGGGTTTATGAGGCAGAGCCTCATTCCCACAGCTTTCTTTTGCAGCAAGTGTTCTCCATTTCCTGACTTCACAAGTGTTTCCTGGCAGATAACAAAGGCTATTCTTGTACATCTACCACCTTGAAAGAGCAAATTTTCCAACGAGTCCTCCATTTGGTCCAGCAGCTACTCTCAGTACAACTGGCAGAGGACTGTAGGGGGGAGCTAAAGGCTTCATTCGTGGCATTAACCCACAGGATACTCAATGCCGAAACAGCCATCTCTGCACACCACTTATTCAAAACCTAGAAACTGTACATAGGGAACAGAACTAAGAGAACATTATTAGTTTGTGAGAGATTGGGAGGCACACAGTACTTAGGGCATGGACTAGGGGGTGTCATTCAAAGAGAAGCTACCCAATACTATGCATACAGGGAGTGGCCCTCAGCTGTATTTGCTGCACATGAATCAAACTTGTGCTGAAAACTTCTCTTCATTTCCTCATGAGTTTTCTTATGCTGTTCATCCTCATGGTATTTTAGGTATTATAGTTACACATGTATTTATAATGTAAATAAACATTTAATATATGTAGATTAGTGTATTACATTGTACTAATGCATTAGCACTAACATTACAGTATTAGCACAAAAACATTTATTGATCTTTATGAATCCCTAGTGAGGTAAGAAGGTAATAATTTATTTTCCCTCTTTTAATGGAGAATCCTAAAAAGATCAAGACAAAGGTATTTATTAATTCAAGGTATCAATTTTGAGCTGACTGAGCGCTATGTATTTAAAACACTTAGTATTCTATAGTTATGTAAAGTACTGAAAGCACAGCTACCATTCATTCTTATTTCAGATCTTAGCGCTTAGTTCTGTAAACCAGTCCTTTTCTCCCAGAAAAGAAGGAAAAATTTGATTTTTTCTTTTAAATATGAAAAAATACTGTCATGAGTCTAGAAAACAGCCTAAGAATTTTGTCTGCATTTTTCCAAACGTAATCAATCTCAAGGAAAAGTCCATTATAGTTCTGCTGATCACTGTCTAGATAAATTATAAGTAAAGAAAGTAATGATGAGGGGCTTGGCAATGGTCACAGCAGAATATGAGCTTTGCAGACAGTTCTGTGAAGACTGAAATTTTAAACCAAAACGACTCCATGTTTTAGTATTTCTACAGCTTTTTCACACACAGCGGTCACAGCTTTCTGTTAGCTGGATCTGATAAACTGAAAATAATTGAGTACCAAAGTTCCTTGGTTCTGTATGTTCTCCCCAGGAGAAGGATGTATCCTGAAAATCCAAATATGCCTCAAAAGGGATGCTAGATAATCTGATGAACAAAGGGATAAAGGAAACCCCCCCAAATTCCTTTCCCAGAAAGCCATCTGCCAACCAGAAAATACCATTTAAGCATCACTTTTCCTGTTCCTGGAGAGGACCTGCACCACCTTGACCCTTTAGTCTCCTTGCCACACAGATCAAGAGTTGGATTTTTTTCTTGAAAACATTGCTGTGGTTTCCCTCATCATGTCAGTCTAAAGGAACAGAAAAGGCAAAATCAAGTGTATATCTGTTAATTTAAGGACTTGCAGGAAAAAAATATGTAAGTTGCTTTTCACGGATCACTGCAAAACTGTCCATGCTCTGAGAGAGAGATTCATAAGAAAAAAAAATAGGCATCTGCACTGAGAAACAGAAAGGGGATAGGGTAGAAAGAAAAAAAAATATAAATGACATAGTAAGTTTTCCATAGAAAAGATAAGGGTAATAAATGGCCAGAATGAACCGTCAGGGCAAACACAAATTGCTTATACAAACACTGAAAGAAAGAAATGCAAATCCTAGAGATAATATAGGCTTGTAATTAATTATTTATATTTTTTAGTCTCCTCAGTGTGCAGGTCAAACCAACTCACTGTAACGTTGCACACTGTTAGGAATAAACTTGTATGAGAAATTAGGAGAGAAAGATTAATGTAATAATATAATAAATAATGTCTGTGGCAAAGATATGTAGCACTGAGGAGACCATTAAATCCAGTGCAGCATCAGTTATGTTTTGCGTCTGATTTGAAGGAAAAATGTTAAAAAGTTTGTGAGGAGTCAACACTATCAATTGGTAAGAAACTATTTAAAAGACTATCTTTTGCCCATATGAGCTGACACAGTTCCATGGATTTCTGTGAGGTTCTAATTGTATTTTTAATATAGTTGTGTATACTGCCTTTTCAGGACTCCAAAAGATTTAAAATTTATTATGAGGCAATACTGACTGAGCAATGATGTCTCAGAGGAAAACTTTGTAACTATGCAATAGAGGGTGTTAAACAACAAGCAGGGCAAAATGACCTAATGGGTCTTTTCTATCTGTTGTGGTTTGAATCTCTTAGCAAACACTTTGATGCTGCCAGAACCAAAGCAAAATTATGAGAGCATAAAGAAGGCAAACACGAAGTAATGCACAAAGATGAAAAAAAAAGAGCACAGATATTGTGAGATAAAATTCTAGTACAGCTCAAATACTTCTCTTGTTACATTCATAAACCAGGACATGATAAAACCACAAAGGACCAGGAGAGGCACAACCATTCCTGGGTGTTGCACCTGTCACTCCCAAAATTTGGTGAATATAGAAACATGTTGGGCTAAGACCACAGAGGTAGGAATTGGAGCACAGCTATAGAAGAGGTCTTGTGTCATGTGGATACCTTGTCATTGTAATATAAGTGTAAGAAAAGTGAGGGAAAGCACTGTAAGTTGGCTGAACAGGAGTTTAAGTTCACTCCTGCACGTAGGTCCTTACCAGTGACTGTATTTCACTATTGGGTTTGAGATACAGAATATATCAAACATTTTAGGAAACCTGCAAGTGGGTGCATGACTCCCAGCTACAGAGTGCTGATTCTTATGATGCAGTGTGTCTTACCAGAGTAAACTTTTCCCAGTTTAAGAGTGTTGGATTCCCTAAGAGCCCTATGGAGTCTTTTAAAATCTAAATGGGTTAAACATTCCCAAACTTAAAAACTGTTCAGAGAAGAGAATTTGGGTTGAGCTAATCTCTAAAAGGGACCTACCAGGAGCATGCATAATTACTGTTATATGCTGGGAAAGCAGAAAATTAAAAAATAAGGACACATTAGGAGCCAATAAAATGGGATTGTAAAGGAATGGCAGGGGCAATTGCATGAAAAAATGGGAGTTGTTCATACTGTAATCAGCTACTTCCAAGGCAGTCATCCTTGTAATCCACACAGCATGGGAAAATGAAACAGAGGTGAGGAGTCAAGGGCAACCTTGGACACAAATACCCATGTCCAGACTTAGATCAAAGGCAGTTTAAGGACAGGATGGCATAACACATGTCCTAATTGAGAATACAGAGACAGACAAATTGAGGTGCAGAGAGCATCTGACTGAGAGATTATGAATTTGATTAGTTATGAGGGATCTATGGTAGCAGTGCTACTCCCCTGGATTGCTCAAATAGGAATATGCCCCACAAAGGCCCATGATGGCAGGAATATGTGCATGCCCAAGATCTTCAGCGTGAGCTTCTTACTCTTCATGACACTGAAGAGCAGGATTCTGGATGAGTGCATTTTCATGCATGCTTGTGTGCATGTGAGTGAGCATTGCATGACTGAATGACTGAGGAGGGGATAAACTGAGAAGCTTCTTCTGCACATTTCTGTCATGGTGTATAAATGTGAGCCGAGTGAATTTAAAAGACTACATTCATGATTTAGGAAAGGATATTAAAGAAGACTCCAAGATTTCAGCATTTAGAGTCAGGCAATGGATGTATCTGCCATTAGAGAAGGAGAAGTTGGAATAGCTTCACAGAAATGAGTGAAGGGGGGTCTAAGAACTATATGGGTACAAAGGACAATAAAAACCCAACCCTTCATGGTTTGAGTTAGCCTTAGGAGTCATACCAGAACAGATCTTTTGAGGGCATCTAAAAGCAAGCAGCTACCTGCAAGATAGAGATGTGAACAATTCATAGGCTGACTTCCAATCTTTGTGATTATGAGAGGATTTCCTTTGCCAACATCTGAGCAGGGGAGTGAGGGTTAACCCTTGAACATAGCTATAGCAGGCAAATCTTTCGAAACCAGTTTATCCCAGTTCCAGTAACTACACAATGTTCAGTGCCTGTGAGATGCAAATATCAAGTTTATGATTAACTGTGTTAAAATTCCATGGAACTGCAAGTACTTTTATTTGTTTGTATAATGAAATTGAGACAATGCACCCTTTCCTTACTATGCTTTCACTTTGCTAACATTTAAAAGAAAATCTCTCACTAGATACATGTGGTATATACTTATATATCCCAAGAGTTTTCTTCACACCCTTTAGTTGGAAGGGGAGTTAGTACACTGTCTGCCAGGGAATGTTCATGTCTGATGCATGTGTGACCAGGGGAAATATCGTTCCAAGGAAGACTGGGAATAGAATAAGCAAATATTTGACACTGACCTCATTGGAAGTCAGCTGGCTCCCACTACAAAACTGGCACTGTGGACCAGAGACTTCTGCTAAGCAGAAAAGAGAGAGGACTTCAGAGGCCTGGGTTATTCCTCTGGGTTCTGTCAGAGTCTTTCAGCAATTTGCCTCTCGAGATCTCTCTAGTCATGATGCTAAGGAGACTACCCTTCTTGAAATAATGTAACACTATAATGATGAATACATTCCTGTTCCTGAGGCATTCCAAGTTTCTGTGGGTATCTCTAGAGATGAAGACTCTACAGAGCTTATTAGCAATCCCATAAAGGAAAATCTTGGATATACCAGCCTGTGCACCACATTATTGTACTAGCTCTTATCATGCTAATTAAACTTGAGGGGCACAGAAGTTCAGCCATTATCCTTGGAGTTCTGCTGCATTAGTATTTGAGGAGGGCGGTCCATGTCTGATAGCTGTAATATTTTTGAGATGCCTTATACTCAGCAAAGATTTCATGTTTCTAATCCTTACATCTAGCACTTTTTTCTGGATTAAAGCATATATATATCTCTTTTTCCAGGACAAGGGGCCCATATAATTCAGTTCTGTGGGTGTTTGCACTGAGGAGCTTCATCTGCCTCTTACAAACCAGACTATCAAATCTGGAAGGGGACCATGTGAACAGTATTGAAGGCACTGCAGTGAGGCACACTGACACAAAGCTGGCACCTCATCATCCCTGTGTAGGGTTACTACACAACATTGCCTTAGTCAGAATTAATGACTTGATTTATTTAGAAAGAAAAACCTTCTCCCAGGTTTCTCCCATGCCCTTTCTGAAATGGCTTTTAGCAGCTGGCATTCTGCATCTGTGGGAGGAAAGAATGAGAAGAATTGTAGTGACTTTAGTAGGATTTATTCTGTGGCTTGTAAGCTGGGCTCAGTGACCCACAGCAAAACAGCCCTGAATTTCAAAGGAGTGAGTCTCTCCTTGAACCGCCGCTCCCTAAGACAGCGAAAGCCTTGGAGCTGGAGCTGTGATCTCCAAGAAACTCCATCACTGGTCTCATGCCCTGCAGGAGATCCTTCTACTTACATGCAGACATATTAACAGACAGCAGTGCCTCTTGCAGTCACCCCAGTGGTGGGAATTTGTCCCTCACTGATTAAGGAGACAGGTGGCTTTATCATGCACCTCCACACACACATACACATTGCAGAAATGCCTCTCCAGAGCATACCTGAAGGAAACACCTATTGGGGCTGCCAGATCTGGAGGAAAGAATAGGCACAGGCTTTCAGTCAATTTCTGTGCTAGGAGATTGCACCATTGCGACTAAAATGGATTGGATATTCTGTCCTTACTGCCAAGTACAGAATTTAGTTAATGGTCTTGATGGGGACAGGCACAAGATCTGTAGATCTGAGCATTCTTGCATATGGACAGAAAGAGCACAGAAGGCATGTTCTTGGATCACAACACAGAAAACACAGGAAAATATGTTAGTATCTCCAAAACTTACAAAAGAAGAAATGGAGTGGAGAAGAAAAGGAAAGAGGTGGAAAAAAGGGAAAAAAACCAAGGAGTTTCAGCTTCATAGGTAATGGTACAATCACTTTCTGTATTATTTTCCTTCATACATCTGATTGTATTTATTTCCATTTTATATTTATAGATGACCTGCAGTGGTCCTTTCTGACCTTAACCATTTTATGGTTTCATAGGACCGTTCAGGCTGTCATGGACATCAGAACGTGTCTTAACCTCCTGTTCAAACCAAAGCTGGGTAAGTGATCAGACAAGGTTGCTACAGGCTTTAGGGCTTTTTTGTCCCTTTAAAGCAGTTTCATGGCAATCAAGTGTATTTCATTAATTGAAACTACTGTTATAACTGTCATTGTAACCAGTCTACAATCTAGACTGGTTAGAATGGTACTTGTACCTGTTCCTCTACAGACTCTTCAGAGATTTGTCACATTCTGCCACGAAGTTTTATCTGGCTCGGTTTTGCCCTGATCATGTTGAACCATATGCTCCAGTTATAATCCACTGTCATATTCCTCTCACCATGTCACTTCATCTTCTAAACTGTACATCTTATCTCTTTTCACATCTCCAATAATACTGTAGGCAGAGGTGCCAAGGCACCATGAAATCCACTGTGCATAAGGATACAGGTTGAAAGAAAGCAACCACCTGCGCAATTGTGTATAGTAAAAAAATAACAGAAGCAAATTCCCCTGAAAATATTGGTTAATTATATGTGAGTCCAACCATTGTTAAATATTACCTTCAGCATTTTTCTCCACATAGCATAGTTGCATAAAACAGATTCCATTCCCAGCACCAGGTCTCATCCCTGGAAAATCAATGTCAGTCGAGGCAGGTAAGCCATGATATGTCCATGCATGGATTCATTGAAAGATACAACAAAAAAGAAATTATACTAGAACTTGAAGGCATATCAGCAATCTTACTATTCCAAAAATTCATCATATTAATACTGTAACATAGGAATTTGATGTGAGTTTCTAATGACATAATTCTTCATGGAATGTGATTTGTTTATAGTAATAAGAAATATAGGATGTGTCATAGAATCCTGGCATAAAATAGTTTGACATGCAACTTCTGACTCAGGAACGTAATGTTCTTATTTGCTGTCACTGAACTGTCATTATTAAAATAATGAAAAAGATGGGGAAGAAGGGAAGAGAGACTGGCAATTATCTATTAAGCACAATTTGGTAACTGTTACTATTCTTTGAGATGCAAGTTGAAAACCACAATCTGTGTATAAAACAAAGACCACATTTTAGAATCACCATCAAGATTAGATTTCAATAATTTAGAATGCAGACTGAATTTTTATTTTATAAATATATATCTTATATACGTAATTTTGACTGAAATTAATCTGAATAAAAGTGACCATTTGCAATATTTCAAAGGGAACAAAAACTTTAAACTATACAATATTTTTGTGTAAAGAGCCAAGAGCTGAAAGAGAAGATTATTTGCTACTCGTTTCTGACAGAGTACACTGTTAGTAGCCGGGCTAGCAGATTCAAAAATTCACCTTCACTGGATTTTTTAAATGCCCTATTAACATGGACTCTCATTCCCAGCCATGGGTTTCACAGCCTGGTCACCTGGGAGCAGAGGAAGGAGCCTGAAGAGTTCAGCAATGCTCTGATGATACTCAGTTCAGCCCTGAGGCTGGCTCAACTCTTAAGGTGCTGCATTTGCCTATTTAAAATCAGCTCCTCTTTACTACTATCCAGTGGTGTCGCTGCAAATAGCTACATCACCTGGCATTTTTCAAATTGTTTCAACTACAAATTTTATAGACAGATGAGTCCCTTGGACAGAGGTATGAAAATAACAAATCTCTTATACGAAAGGACAATAAATCATGACTCAGGTGATTCACTCCCTGCATAGAGGATGGAAAATGAAAGAGTAAGCCCTTGAATAAGAACTGACTGAGACCTGAGTGAGACCAGTTACTGAGATAATTAGCTAAGGTCTTTTCATTTATACATTAATGAACCAGAAGATCAAAGATTTTGGCTAGGCCTGTAACCACGACTGCAACATTGTCTTGCTATGCAATAATGAACTCATTATTAGCTGCTTTCATAAATTACATGTGGGAGACTATTTTATTTTTAATACTGCATATAAAGCACAAAAACAACTACAATGTTGTTTTAGAAAATTTTAATTGCTAAGTATGCACTTTCATGTAATAAGCACGTTCTTACTTTCAGCTGATTGCTGCTACCAATTTTGTCCTTTCACTGGAAATTTCCTTACAGGTGGCAAACCTTCTCTTATTTTATGGAAGAAAGGGGAAATAAGTGACTGAATGACCAAAGTGAACTCGAAGTATGTTGCTTCACTTGAGAAAAATCTGTAAAATCTACCTCAGAGGTAGGAAAATCAGATTATCATGCTAAGATTACGTAAGATTGAGAAAAGTAAATATTCTAACACTCAACTTCACCGCATCTTTTTGTGCCAGCATGTTTCTGCCATTTAACATATTGGGGACAGATATGTCTGGGCCTATGACCGCAGAGTTGATGTTTAGCTCGGGAAATTATGTAAGTAAGGCTCTGGAGTTGATCTTAGGAAATCTGGAATGTATTTCTCTTTCTACTGTAGACTTTCTGCAACGCTATAGACAGGTTATATAATATTTATCTTTCAGGTCCAGAGCTGTAAAGCACTGTATCATTTTACACAGCTGCTGGGAGAATAAATATATAAATGTTCACAATCTATAGTTGAGAAAAGCTTACAAACACACATCTGATTGAAACTTCCAGATAAAATTGCAGCACTTCATGAAGGAAGTTGTTGACTGTTACTGTTGGCAGTAAGACATGATATGGAGAAAAGCTTTGTCACAAATGGACAAGTTATTATTATGTGGGCATGTTAGTATATGCTCTCTTTTAAAATGGCATAAGAAAGAAAGGTATTTTATCTGTTGGCAAAGTTTCTGATGCAAAAATGATATATATATTCACATTTATTTATGACCCACTCAGAAGATCTGACACTGCTGGGGAGAAGTTTAAGCTTAGGCATTAAGCCATCAGTTGCTACAGTAACAGCAATTATTCACTGCTCTGGGACATAGGGTAAACCTGACACATTGATTGCCACCCCCTCCTCTCCCCCTGCCCACTAAATTTTTTTACTTAATGATTTACCTTCAAGCCGATGATCAGATGATTCACAACTCAGATGAAAATAAGGGTGAGTGAAATCCCAACATCGAAAGATTTATTCAAAAACTCTTTCAGCCTGGAAATTATCCACAAGGCAACATTTTTCCATGTGCTTCATTAATTTGAATTGTTCTGCAAACTTCTGTCAACCCCCACAGTTCTCACCGAGTATTCACCAAAGCTTTTGTTTCCAGCATGACTATTCATAATGACTTATTCATCTGTGACCTCAGTAACATGTTATGGTTGTTTTTCTCCCTAACTGGATGACTTGAAAACCCTCAAAGAAGGCTGCAGGAGCACTTCCACCAAAAATGCTCGTGCATGTCAGAGCATGTCATTGCAGAAGTGCAGCTAGGTGGATGTCCCTATTTCACAAACACTATAGTAAACAAAATGGCAAAGCCAAATGCAGAGCCCAGCAAGTACGGTCCTGGGTTGTTATTAAAATATACATTCCCAAAGCTCTTTGAATGACTTCAAAGTTCCCTTGAGAAAGACATGGAGAAACTCATCATTGCTTCACTAATGTGCAGGACCTGTAGAGCATAGTTTTGGTGTGCTCTTCTTATGTCCTCGAGAGAAAAAGGGATGTGGCTGGGAGACCTTCAGCTAGATGTATTTCCCCAGGAAATGCTCACAGCCTCTAAAAGGATGCGTCAGCCATAGGAACTACAGTGTCCCAGTGGGTGCCAAGGGGCACTGTCACTGCCAGTGCTGCTGAGTGCCTTCCACACTGCCTTTGGAAGTCTTTTGAGAGGATTTTAGTGATGAATAAGAGCTTGGTCTAGATATCGAGCTGCTTTTGGTAAGCAAACAGAATGTTTACTGTAGTGTCTATGAAAAAAGAAAAGAAGAATAAAAAAGAGCAAGAAAAGAGCTTCCTAACACCCAGCACCCAAATCGGAATGCAGGGGGTGAAGTCAGAAGGCGTGTGCCATCAGCTTCAAGGACACCAGCAATCGATACCACAGCTCCATGCCAGGAACACTGCCCATCTGAGCTGCATAGCTGGAGGCTTTCTGGAAAACACATTCTTCTTTTGTCACTTCAGCTCTGAATCACAGATGTTCCTTGGTAACCTTTTGGAGGCAGAGTCCTCTCCTTCCTCAGGGAGTCTTGCTTCACCCCACTCCAGCACTAGCTTTGGTAGCCTGCTAATTTCGGAGTTGAGATAGAACTAAGATGTTAGGTCATTGCCACTGCCACTCTTTGTCAGTGCAAGACTAGTTTCATTATATTATGTGAATCTATGAAACATCAAAAACAGTTTCTCCCTGTAACTTTTAGCCCATTAATAATCACTAAGCATCAAGAGTCCAAACTGCTCCAGCCCAGTAATGGAATTACGCTTCCACTGTCCCCATTTGGCTGGTTCAGGGAGGAAGCAGGATCTCTAGACTTGTTCCAGATCTTAGTATTGCCTTTTCTTCTGCCTGCTCATGCCTGAAATTGGTAATGAGAAAGCTATTCACTCCTTTGCTCTCAATACAAAGCATTATGTTAGCTTGCTGTCACTTTGAGTGCTGGCTTATCTCTCTCCCCCTGCAATTAAAATGTCTGAGGAAGGGCAGCACAGTCTTAAACTGCATCTTGAGATAAAATTGTTGGATTAACTCTTCTGCACACACACTGCACAATTTGCATTCTTGCATCACAAACAAGTATTTCCTGCAGTCCTATTGTCCCATCCTCATCAGAATTGTGACTGTTTCTAAATCAGTTTTCACACTGACCACTCAATACTCAGTTTGTCCTCTGGCAAAAATCATTCCTAGAGATGTGTGAATCAAGCCATTCTGAATGAGAAAGAAGGAATACACTTAGCCACAAATACTCTAAACGTTTTTGTTTTTTTTTTTTTCTTGGGTGGTGAATCAGATGAGAGCATAAATTCTTCTAATCATTTTCCTTCTCCTATAAATGCATCATACTATTAAGGCAGCTGGAGAGTGAAGATGAGAACACTCCTCTGAATTGTTTCTGAAATGAAGCAAACTTCTCGGTAGAAAAAGACTAAGCTGAAATGGACTTTCCAATCCATACTAACATACAGATCTTGAGCCATAACATTTACTGTCATTAATCCATGAAATATTTGGCACAAACACATGCAATGGCTCTATCACTAATCATAACTGTGGGAGTATATCTTTGCTTCTTTTAGCTTAAAAGTGGATCTGTCCGTGAAGGTCAGAACATCCAGGCATTTGAAAATGTGGGGCATACAAACCTCACAACAGATGACATGATCTGATGCATCACCAAGACATCAAGGAAAATTAAGTCTCAAGGTCTGTGCAATCAGTCACCATTCCTGAACATGGGCAGACTGTGAAGAAGCTGTTTCTAGAACTGTGCTGCTTGACAGTGAGTAAAGTATAATGCTTTCTGCTATTAAATATCCACAATTGCACGTTGTGCACAGGTAATGAAAAAACGTGTAATATTTAGAAAAAAAAAAAAGGAAAGTAAAATTTTCACAGTTGAAAACATATTTTTTTCCACTAAACAGTGGGGGATAAAAGGAAAGAAGTAGAATGGAATTTGAGTTCAGCTTTTAGCAAAAGTCCTAACTGGTTTTAAGATGGCTCTTGATCTATGGATGTAAGGACGTATGTGAATTAGCACCATCCAACAGGTGAGAATAGGACTCAGCAGTTACAACCCTTAGATTTGTTATAGTCATTTGGTCTCACTGAGGTTTTCTTTACTCATTTTAATTCTCTTTTAAATCATCTGTTGTTACAGAGTCCCTAAAATGCTTTATGGAATTGCAAGCTAAAGCCAAGGCATACACATTCAGCAGTGACTCACTGTGCAGCCTGGGCAAGTGTCTGTCTCAGTTCAGGAAGAGGTGAATGGGGCAGTGATAGTTCTCAAGAACTATAAAAACTTCAAGAACTTCCAATGAAAAGGAGTAGTTCTGTCACTACAATCTCTTACCTGCCTCCTTCCTAGCCCAGTAACATAGTAAGAGCAAAGGACAAAAGTCCTGCAGAAAAGAAACTCCTCCTGCTCACCACCCATTCGTGTCAGACGTTGGAACCCCCACCCATCCCCTCCTGACACATCTGGTAAGTGTTATCTCCTGCAAAAGAGCGATAATGCACCATCATGGGGGTGTGGGAGGTAGAGTGGGGACTGCCTGCAGGATAAATATACTGAAAGGAAGAAAGAAATTAAGGGTAAGCCTTACAGCAAAATGTATGTTCAGTTATTTCAGGAGTTTTCTTAACAGCAGATCCATGAAAAAGGCAGAAGGGAGGGCTGTGAGCAGGTTGAGGATACTGACGGCTGAAGGACAGGACTGCAGCTGGCTGTGCTGTGTCCACTAAGCATCCAGTGGCTGGAGGCTTGTCAGGTCGCAGGAGCATTACTTGTGGGTCAGTGCCTTTACTATTCTGTGCAGTGTCACTCCATATATCTAAAATGGCAGAGAAAAAGTCATGGGACGCTGTCTAAACTTTTTGTAATTTTAGTAGAGATAAAAATGCCTTTACAACATCCTTTTCTGGCCCTCTTACTGGTCCTAGATAAAAGTGGAAGTTACAAGAGTGCTTTGGTGATTTGCTCTGAGTGAGCCGAAGTGCCTTGGCTCTGGCTGGTGCAAGATCAAACCCTCTGCAGGGAGCAGTGTCAAGGTAAGCGCAGCAAGTGCTCTGGAAAACACAGAATGCAGACACTGTAAAATCAGTGTTGTTTCCTGCTTGACTCAGCCTTTGTTTTTGATTTGGTATTGTCATCCACTTGTTTACACTGCTACAGACCTAGTCTGGAGAAACCAATCTGTGATTTCCAAAGAGCCAACACATTCCATCACAGGTCATAATCCCACGCTTGATTGATACATCATGGCCTCTAACAGTCATGCTGGTGTGTGGAATTGCACCCATTTCTTGGTTTGCTTGTCTCAGACAGTGCCACAAAGGTGAATGTGTATGGTGGTAACAAAGCACTGAGCTGTACTGATGCAATGTGATTGGACTCGGCAATACTGCAGTTTCATAATGCAGAAGGCTTTGAAGAACCAAACAGACCCCAGACAAAGCACAGCTGCAGGTCAGAGCTGGGGAAGCAGTGCTGGCTGGAGGCAGACACCCAGAGCAATGCACCCGAGTATACAGGGTGGGTAGAGACAGATGCAGAGGGTCTAATATGGACAGGTATTACTCGATAAGAACAACCTCAGGACAAGGGAAGCAGCACCATCTGGTGGAAAACAGGTCAAAATTAAAAGCAGTGATTCTCCTGATCTTTTCTTCATCATCACCTGGTAAAGAACAAAGGAATTACTATCACCTCTAACTCACTTTGCAGAATTCCGGGAACCCCTGATTTACTCTTCACGGAAGATCAGATCTGTCTCAATCTGTGTGATCTGTGCAGCTCATCACGTGACATAAAAACATGTCTGGGAGTCTGGGGAAGCTTGAAGTTTTAGGATGTTTTTGATCTGAATTCTTAAGCAGAATCAGATCCAGCTATTGCATGGGGGTTTTTTTTAAAAAAGTTTCCTCTTTTTTTCTCACCTGACCATTTCCATTGAACCTGTGGTGTTCTTGGGACTCCTACTCATGTGCTAAATATAGTTAAAGCTGATCAATAGCTGAGAAAGATCCGACAGGCAGACAGGAAAGACACACATGAACTTAGACACACACAGGCTTTCTCAGGAAACAAAACTGCAAAGAGAAGAAGCCAAATGTGAGCCATTAGGTCATCTGATTGTTTTGCAATGAATGGATCTCAGTCTAGTGATTGCAGAGTATTTCTGCAAGAGTATCAGCATAGCAGCAGAAGGATATCAAGCAGCTATTTGGTACACAATTTAGAAAAACTAAGTGCAACCTTCATTAGAATTAAGGGAATGAGTTCAGTCCAATTCTAATGATTCTGTAATTTGGAAAAGAGAAAACATCTAGCAGTAGTTTCAGGGTTTAATATTGAGCAAACACCATTTAAAGTTTCTAGAATAGTGAAGATCCAAGGGTCACCTGAAAAGAAACTTCAAAATCAGCAGCTTTGCAAATTACATTAGAAGCAGGCTGTACCAAGTTTCTTAAATAGTTTCTTCAGCTGGGGTCAGTTTCTTTTCCTCACTTTGATTCTAACATCATTTAGCTGTCTTGTACTCTGTCCAGCCACTTGCTTGCTCCCCCTTGGTGGGAAAAGTGGGAAAACTTATTGACTGCAATAAATGCAGTTTAATAGGTAGAGCAAAAGCTGCACGTGCAAGCAAAATAAAACAAGGAATTCATTCACCACTTCCCATCGGCTGGCAGGTGCTCAGTCATTCCCAAGAAAGCAGGGCTGTGTAACAGCTACTTGGGAAGACAAACACTGTAACCCTGAACATGTCCCCCTTCCTTCATCTTCCTGTGGATTTATGTGCTGAGCATGATGTCGTATGACACGGAACCTGACTACAGCTGGGGTCAGCTGCCCTGGCTGCATCATCTCCCAGCTCCTTGTGCACCCCCAGACCCCTCCTGTGTGGGGTGGGAAGGGGTGAGGAGCAGAAAAGCCCTTGGCCCTGTGTAAGGATTGCTCAGCAGTGAAAAAACAAGTTGTCCCAACTGTTTCCAGCACAAATCCAAACATAGTCCCATGCCAGCTACTATGAAGGAAATTAACTCCATCTCAGCCAAACCCAGCACAACGCTCTTTCAGGTAGAAGAGAATATTACACAGATGATATTTAGTCAGATATAGAGTTTTGAAGTTTGTCCTTGATAAAAGGACTGACGGTGCTTCACACTCTTGGATTTGCTCACAAATATTAATGATACCCAGCACTGCATATGCAATATCTAATCTATTTGTAGTTGCATTCACCAAAATGGTATTGACAAATAATACATGTTTCTCCAAGCTATCTGTATCTCACCATCTTACCTTTGCTGTTTACCATGCTGGGAGCCACTTACACAATAGTAAAAATTGCTCAAGGAAACAGTCGCTTCTGTGTTTTCACAGTTCTAACAACAGATATCTACAGTCTTTTAAAATCCACCCTCTAATTCAATTTAGGGATATTTCTTTTGCACTTCTGTATTCCTTCACTAAAAAATCAAGACCTCTGTTCTTTTGGATTTTTTGTTGTTTTGGTTTTTTTTAACTGGCAAATCTCAGTTCAATGGATGAAGTATTCTCTTACCTGGATTATAATTTTGGACATCTTTTGCTCTAAGAAACTGTTTGCCCATCCTGCTATTACCACTGAGCTTCACATATTTGAACCAGGTGGAATTCATCACCGCCTGTTTTGACCAAGAATGCCGTTTCACATTATATTCTTTTGAAGTTGATATATTTCCACAAAATATTTGAAATATTGACAAAAGGGAATTTTCTGGTGGAAAAAAAATGCTGCCCTGGCAGCTTCCTCACCAGCACTGCATTCACGTACTTACAAAAAAATGCCATGAGTATCTAAAAAAAAATTCCTAACCTCTTCCTAGGAACTTGGATCTTGCATCTCAACAAGGAGTCATAAAGAGGGTGGTTAACCGGAGCTACATTCCTCACTGACAGCCCTGACCTGGTTGGAAAGGCAGGATACATGGCCCCTACACTTGCCCATGTAGCTTGCACTACATCTGCCAAGCAGCAACTGCATATTCCAAGGAGAAATTTCCAGAGGTAATAGTGAACTCAGACCTGGAGCCAATGCTAAGAGAATTAAGAATCTGACTCACATACTGAAAGTATTTGATCAGTCCAGCCTGCTCATTGTTTCAGCCTGGGACCCATGCCTGCCTGAGTACATTTAATGTAGTAATCTTGCTTTTTTGCTGATAATTGTCCATTCAAGACATGTATGTGTCCTCCCAGAGACATTCTCTTCTTTTATTATTTTTATTTTTAAATGAAAATAGAATTTAAACAAGGAGCTACCTTTTTGTATTCTGCAGTTAAACACAAAGGTTTCATAAGTTTAAGATAAGTATATTTTAGTTTAAAACTTCAGGCTTCGATATTTGTTTGTAATGATGTTATGATCTTAATGAGCATAGACTGCTTCCTAATTGTGTTCTTTATTGAAAATTCTCTATCCAAATTGAGTTTGAGGTTTCTCAGTGCCACAAGATCTGTAATTCTTTCCTTGACCACACTCTTATCCTTCTGTTTGTTGTTTGGGAGTTTGGTTTTTTTCCCCTAATGAGCTAATAAGAGAGATGATTACAAAATGAGTTTATAGGTTTCATGTAAAGCTACTGCAGAGAGTCAATTGATGCCATTTGTAGCTAATTGATTAATATGCATGATGAGTTTCAGATCTGAGTTCCACTTTGTGAAGTAGCAACATGCATTGACAGATAGATAGATGACAGAATTTTAATGGAAGAGTATTCAAACCCTTGGAGCTCTAGAACATTTAACAGCATCCTGAATGAGCAAAAAGGAGCCTTTGTCATTGATAAGTCTCCACACTATTTTATCCTTGTTCTATAGGTGGTTCTAAACAGGACTTTTAAGCAAACTGAAGTATCCAAAGCTTCTTTCTGTTGAGGCTTACAAACATTCTCCTCTGAAAACTTTAGGTCATGGATGGTTACTGTATTCATTTCAAGAAAAATATTGCAATGATAGATGAACCGCTTAGATGATACCTAATAATACATGTATCTTAAAGGAGTTGATTTATCTTAATGGCAATGACATTCTAAAATGTACCTCATTATGTGCCTAGGTGAAGGAGGACTGCAGCCAGACTAGGCACTGAAGACTTTTTCTAGGCACAATTTACAAATAAAGGGATTGTTCTTATTTGAAAACTGAAATGCCTATTAAAAGTCTATTAAATGCTAGAGATTCCTTCTAGCTTTACAGGAAGAAAGAAGAGATAGCACAAAGAATAATATTGACTGGGGACTAAAAACTGAAGCAAGAAAGCCGAGTGGTCCTTGTGGCTGTAAACTTACACTGTTGAACGCTGCAGAGGCACTATCTGATAGCAGCTGTATCCCACTCTCTTATGCTGTCTAATCTATGGGACAGCTGATGCTGTTGTAATGCAGACTCTTGGTTATCCCAAAGGGAAAACGGAAGGTTTGAAAGCACCATTGCAGACCCCAACAGTAAAAATATACAAACACACTTTCCTCATTTTCTAGGGGTTCAGCACACATGCAGGATGGCAGCTCCACATTGCTCCTTGCTTCTGCCCTCCCAGGGCACCTCCCTGGCAGCTCTTCCCTTACAGAAATGTACAGACACATATTAGAGCAAATGTTCTCCAAGCGCGACAACTGATTACTATCTGACTTGGCCTTGGAACAGCCTGAGCATGTTAGGACCTGACAGTATTTCAGTGTTGTAAAAGGAATTCAATGTGCAGTGAGGACATGCCTCCTAAACTTCACTAGGAGTTGGTTTGGGAGAGATCTGCAAGCCAGCATAGCAGAAAATTAATGCACTGTAATAGGAGTATGGCATGTGTAATCCAAACTGAGTTCATATGAAGAGAAAAACATAGCAATTGTTGCAGAAACTAACACTGTATTTGCTAGTTCCCAGTTCCGCTCCCTGGCTTTCTGGCTGACCTCTGACTGTCATCTGTCTATTTAGGAAAGTGGACATGAATTAGTTAAGTGTGTGAAGTTGTCATGTATATCCTGAAGGAAGTTAAACCTCCAATTCAGTGTTCTCACGTAGCCTTAAATCACTACAGACCAATCCTCAAGACTAAAGTGATGATATTTAGCTTTCTTTTAACAAGCATAATTTATCCTACCCTAGCTGTCATTCTATCTGCTGTCAAGTTTTTGCAGAGCTCTGGTCATATACTTTTGCATTCTGATCCTTTCAGAATGTGAGGTGAATGAGGAAGTTCGGAGGTGAATCCTGTGTGAATTTAAGATGGAAAGCCAAATGCCCCTTCTGCAGTGCCTCTTCCCTGCCCACCCAGACCATGCAAATGTTCTTTTGGGATGTCTGAAGGGTTAAGGATTGTTCTTTGTGCATAAAAATGTGCATTTATCTGTTAATTTTTCATGCTCTATTCATGAAATATCAAAAGCAGTGTTTGAGCCAACAACATTGACAGCATTAAGATTTCTGTACTGCCCGGCATTCCTGAGAAACAGCAGACACAAAAATGTTCATTTCTTTCTGGAAGCTGTCTAGTTAAGGGTTAGTTTCAGCCGACTGCTGCACCTGTAGCTTACAAGGTCATTTCATGGAGAAATTCAACAAAATGAAACAGAAAAACAGCCTTAAGTGACCTTTCCAAATAGTTGTGGACTCCCACCATGCTTCCATACAGAACAAATTACTGCTACCCCAATTTTGAGGATTAAACCAAAGCAAAAGGTCGAATGTGTGCATTTCTACAAAGAAATGCGTGGCAAGACAAGAAGTCAGGCACAGGTGTCCTGGTTGCTGGCTGCTTCCTGTGGTCCCCAGGCTGTACTTCGAGCTGTCCTTCACTGCGTTCCGAATGAAACACGCATCCCTCTGAGCTTCCTGAACATAGTTTGAAAGGGCTTTTGAAGCAACACGTTCTGCCAAGGAATTAGAATGCAGTGTTAATGGTGTACTGGTTTAGGAAGAAGAAAGTCTTCAAGTGGAAAGAGGCCTATTTATGTGACCCACCATCTAGACAGCCTAAATTGGGCAGATCCATTGCTCTTTTCCTGCTGTATCCTCCAGCTGAATTTCAATCAGGATCAGTGAACATTTTGCCCTTCTATGTTGTACCAAGGAAGGTGACAAAATATTTGTAGAAATCCGACTGGTTACTTTGTTAGTCCCATTCAGTGGCAAGTCCCTTGGTGATCATGGAGTCTGCAGGATTTAATAATTCTCATAATCGAGTTTTCCAGCTAAGGCTGTCATGAGTATTTCCACTCTGTTTCTTGTGCCTCAAGTCATGAACACTTCATGAGGTTAGATTAGTATCAAGAGAAAAGCCTAAGAAGGATTTTATGCTTTTTATGGAAAGAGAGACCTTGTGTTTCTCATGCATGGAGAGGGAAGAGCTTGTTTAACTGGAACAGTTCACAGAGATGTTCATTCTTCTGGTCACTAAAACATAGGATCTGCCTTTGCAGTCAGTGGCAAAGGCATACACAGCTTTGTGTAGCAACTAAGAGGTTACTTTTCTGTGCCTTTGAGTTTCAAGGATTTTGAAACAGGTTCAAACACTTTCTGAAGTTTCATCTTTCACTGAAACCCTTAATCCCTCCAAGCTTGGCACCATTTCTCACTCATGTTTATATTTTAATCTCAAGTTTCTCGCTTGAGAGCTATATTGTTTAAACCTGAGGCTGTCAGTGATGGTGCATCTGGGAGTTTTGTTACAGATTTTCCATCAGCTTCTCACGATTTGGGGTGTGTGGGTGTGTGTGAGGAGGGTGACTGTTCAGGGAGGATATGCATGAACTCTGCATGAGGCTGATCACATTCATGGTAGCTCATTTTAGCTTTGTGTGTTTTGTCACTGGGCCTGAATGCTCATGAGCTAACATACAAGGTAGTACCAAGAAACTCTCCAGCCTGTTACAGCCCTCTGGGTATTATCCACTACTGTCTTTTCAGGTGGGCAGTGATGAAGTCCTAACAAGAAGTCCAAGGTCAAACAAGAGGGACCTCACAGCCTGGTTGAAGGATCTGGAGCACAAATGCTGTTCTCCTCTGTCCTGCCGGTTGCAGGGAATGATGGGGGTAGAAACAGGAAAATTACACAGATGCCTGCAGCCTCACCTGGCTCTGAGCCTGCTGTTACCAGCAGAATTTTTGATCACAGGTCAGTTTACACGACACTGAGCTTTCTGGCAACAGACAGAAAAAAGGGATCTTTGCTCAGGAGTTAGCAGGTAATCCAGATTTGAAGAGGGGGAGGGATTAAAACTGGGATCAGTAGGGATACTGGGGACAGCATGCCACAATTTCTGCTGGTTTTCTTTTCCAGCCACCAAAATATGTCCAAGCATGCTGCCTGGCCTCACTAGGACCCAGAATCATCCTTTCTCAAGGACCATGCTCGAGACATGCAAATCCAACAATGTCTCCAAAACTTGCCTAGCACAGAGGGCTTCAGCCAAACTTGCCACAGGGCAAACTGCTCCTCAGACCAGGTTGCTCAGGGCCCCATCCAACCTAGCCTTGAACACTTTCAGGGATGGGGGCATGGACTTTACGACAAGGGGTACTCAAGCTTACAAAGCTACAGAATCTGCAAGGTGTAAAGAAAGGTATAGCTTTGTTCAGACTTACCTAAAGCCCCATTTAATGCATTAGACCCTTCTAGGCTCTGGTGAGTAAGAACAAAAAATTTGGCCTCAACTTAAGAATGATTAAATATACTGTTCTAAGACACAGACAGATTTGTTAAACCAAGAAACCTACTGTGTGTACACATCTCTAAATCAGCCATTCATATTGTCCCACACTTTTTAAACAGAAAAGTGAAAACATTTTCAGGGAGGATCATATGATGAATAGCACCAAATGCATACAGATGATGGTCCCCAGGCAAGAATAAATATGAGATTCTTTACCTTTGGATCCTTGCTTTACTTGCTTTTACCCGAGATCCTTACTTTCATGTAGAGGTTGTAGTGAGGTGGATGTCAGTCTCTTCTCCCAAGAAACAAGTGACAGGATGAGAGGAAATGACCACAAGTTGCACCAAGGGAAGTTTATATTGGATATTAGGAAAAATTTCTTCAATGAGATTTTCTTCACTGGCTGTGAAGAATTGGAACAGGCTGCCCAGGTACGTGATTGTATCACCATCCCTGGAGGTATTTATAAGAGCTGTAGATGTGGTGTTTAGGGACATGGTTTAATGCTGGACTTGGCAGTGCTGGGTTAACGGTTGGACTTGATGATCTTAGAAGTCTTTTCCAGCCTAAATAATTCTATGATCTCCTGTGCAGATAGACCTCTTCATGAATATTGGCCCTCTAGACTTCTGAGAGAAATAGGCACTTTTATTTTGCCTTTTTATGAGCCTTGTAAGTTAAGAGATGAAAGGTGTTTTTAAATGGTGATAATTTTTATAGCACTAAGTTGATCTCTCCTACTGTTTTCTAACCCTTGAGCTGTCTCAGATTGATCAACCCTATTGTTTCCTAACTCCTCTGACCTTAGTCTGTAGGGGAATTACCATCATATTTCAAAGGTCAAAGACACACCCTTGATTTTTCTTCCCCTTAAAAAATAACAGAAGGTTGTGCAAAGCATTTTGACCCTCATTTCTGGTGACATGAGAAAAATGGCTGTCGCTCCACCTGATACTCCATAGCAGGGATATATCTACATACTTTTGTTTGTTGGAGCAGCTGCCCACTCACAGCATCTAAAACTGGGAGGGTTAATGTAGTTAGAAGAGTGGGATCTAAAAGCAGAACCATTTCACATCCTGGTGAACTGGATTTTGGGTTAAGAGGCCAGTGCCTGTGGGAAATCTATGGCCCTGCTTCCTTCTGTCAAGGAGACGGCAAGAGAAAAAACAAGTTCTCCCATAATGTAGTAAATCCAATTTCTTGAGTTAAAAAGTGCACAAAATCTTTCTCAGCAAAGCATCCTTTTCTGTAGAAAAGTCAAACCCATGCTGTTGGGCTGGCTCCAGAACCAAAGTTTCCTTTCCAATCCATCTCCAGCTACAAATGTAAGCAGCTGTTGCCAGACAAACTCAAAAAGCTCAAGTGCTGCCTATTCTTCACCACCAAGACTGTAGTCAGGCTTTGTTTATTCTGTGTTTCTTTCTGTCACCAGTTTTAGTTCTAATACTAAAAACATTCAACACTGTTGTCTCACAAAAATTTCTTAGAGCAGAAAATGTACAGCGTGTGAATCTTTAAGATAGAGTGATCATTCCACATAAAGCCAAGGAGAATGTCAGTGGTTCCATCATTCTCCAGCCCCACCCTGTCTGGTGCAGACAATCTTTAGGATGCAAGGGAATGGTATCTAAGAGGAGGCCTGGGAACTTGTTCTATGATGCAGCCTCGTTTATACACGTTCCTATTGTTTTTCACTTGTGGACTCTCCTGTCTCTAGTCAGTAGCACTGTTTCTGCGTGGGATGACACAAAAAAAAAAAAAAAAGTTAAAAATCTGTACCTTTTCAGGGGGTAGAAAACTTGTGGGAGTAGCTGCTACGTAAGTCAGCAAAAGCCTGGATAGATGCTGAGTGTGGCATGATTCTTATTTGGAGGATTTGCATATGTAGGGGTGAAGATGTGATGCAGTGTGTTCATGACAACCTCTGCTGTGATTGATCTTGAATTGTTTGGTGTTGGTGAGTTCTGGATGGAGGCAACAGGGTTAATCAAGTTTCTCTGTAGCTGAAAGAAAAGAAACTAGATTAGTATTTATGGTATTATCATCCCCACACTTTCCACATCATATAAGTCAAAGTCTCGGGTCACTCTTATGATGGTGAGCGATAAAAAATAATAACAGGTTATAAACTAGGAAATATCAGATGAAGCCAGTTTAATAGACTGTGAACAAAGTCCGCTTTTGCCAGTCAAAATCAGAGATGTGTCTGAATCAGAAACATCTCACTGTGGAATTCTTCAGTGTCCATTTGCACCCTCCAGCAGGACTTCTGCAATCGGTCTGAAAAGCTCTGTGATTGACAATTTTATTAAATACTGTGAAAGATGCTGCCATGGACTAATCCAATGATAACTTCTTCCTGCTAATCTCAAGAATTTAGTCAGTTTTATTTAAACCTGCAGGCCTTTGTTCATCAGCTGAGCACCAAGCCTCAGGTACTTCTGTGCAAAACCAAGTACACAGCATGGACTGGGGCTGACTTGAGAGTTCACAAGTGCAGAAGCATGTCTGTAAGACTGTATCAAAATAGAAGTCTTTTCCTACATCCCTGAGAAATGAGAATATTGTTTAAATATCTTCATGGAGTGGAAAGGAGAGGAAACCTCTTTTTTATGGCTCATTCCTTAGGGTTACACCTAACCTGTACATTTTTTTCATACAGCCTTTGAGATCCCTTCTGTATAGTGCAGTAACTCCTTATTTATACAGTTATTGATGTTTACAAGGTTATGAACTATTTCCTGTCTGGATTATCCCACAGTTTATATGCTGCTTTATCAATGCAAAAGCCACATTGCAGGAAGTCAGACCGTTGCTTTGGACAAGGTGATAAGCTGTTGCACAACCTTACGTGTTTGGTCTCGCACACTGTGAAGTGACTTTCTGGAAAGATCTGTCTGCAATGGAACTACCACTCTGTATATGCATTTTCTCCACTGGTGGAAGCAAATTCCATCATTCTGCCATTTCAAAAGAAATGTGAAAAGAGAAAGATAGAAGAAAGGTAAGCAGAGAAGGAAATTAAAAAAGAAGCATGGAGTAGAGAGATTAGTCAGTTGAAGAAGAGCAAGGAGAGTGACGTGGGAGAAGGAAGGAGGGTCCTCCAGGGCTAAGGCTTTGCCCAAAGGGAGCCTGTAGGCTTTAGTCACGTTTTTCAGCCATCATCTTGTGCAACAAGAGGTGATTCTCCTGGGACAGTGTGCTGTTCTGAAATGGCTGGCTGGCACACTGCACCCGGGTGGCCCTCGACCAGCTCCATTAGCAGCATTTCTTGGCATGGCCCCTGTTGTGCTGGGGAGGTAAAATGTGGCACTCCCTCTGAGTCACCTCTCCTTGCATTCACACCATGCAACATGGCCTTGCATCAGAGCTGCTTCTGCCTACAGCCATGTCACACCACTAGCGTGAGATGCACGTGACACTAGCATGGTGAAGCTCATGAGGCACCCCATCAGCCCATAATGGAGCAAAGAAATGCCTCCACTTGAAGTAATATGTCCCTAAATTTTTTCCTCTTGCTGTTTATGCAGGCATCCTCAAAAGACTACTAATTAAGATGGAGCTCTGGGACACAAAAATATTCCAGTTTACTCTGATCAAAACTATTCCTAATCTAAATTTTTTGGAAGTATTATATTATGTTAGATATATGCTTTTCATTCACCAGTTAATTCTCACTACCTCTGGTGTCTGATCTGTTGCTTCTAATCATGCCAAGCATCCTATCCATGGATCCTATTCAAGTCTCTTAATGATCATTTCAGACCTAAAAGCAGCTGTATCTGGACTAGAACCCAGTAGGTTTTTGTGGGTCCAAGAGGCACGGTGCTCAGGCAGACAGAGATGCCACCTGGCCTCAGGTGAGTGCTGTTCTTTTTCTCATACCCACAGTGGTTTGCTGCTTGACTTTAATCCAGTTACTTTTCTGCATCTGGTCTTTGCCAGATGCAAACAGTGAGAACACCACTTCGTAGGCTTTGACAGCTCTGAACAAAATTTGATAGCCCTTCTTATATGCCAAGGTCACAAAAGAAGGAGTGAGACTCTCCTCAGTTAAGTGCTTAAACAGCAGGTTTGCTTAGGTGGTCCATAAGTCACACTTGCATAAATCAACACTGTTAGACAAAGAGGAAAAAACCAATACAGGATAAACTTTCTGTACTTGAGGACATCTCTCCCCCGTCTCTGCTCTATGCTATGCTATATATTATCATTGTCATCAAAAGGGATGTGTGTAAGAACTTGAAAAACCAAACCAGCCTGTCTCTAAGGTGTTCCATATATCACAGTCCTGCAGGTGGCTTTATTCCTGAAGTGCTGGGCTGTGCTGCTGTTGAAGCCTCCTGCTCCCCCTTGCTCCCAAGACCTACTTCTGGACTTAAGTGCTGCATCAGGAGCAATCACCTACCTAAAAGTAAGCTCCATTTCTTTGCTGAAGTCATTGTTTATAAAAGAGCTGTAGGCTGCCAAAATGGTTTTGCTGTGATGATTTTATCAGGCACTCAACTGATGTACTGCCTGCCTTTCTCATTTCTGCATCACCAGTTTTCTCAATGATAAACAACTGACTTTGCTTCAATGAATTAATGGTGGAGACAAGCATGAGCCTCAACACCTTTTAATAAATTAGCAATCTCAGCCTGTATCACTAAATCAAAAGAGATTGTTTGTGATGTTAAAGCTAATTTATGGATTCTGTGAACACAGCACCAGATGAGTAGGACTGAGAGCTGTAAAGCTCTCCTGTTGTTTGACAAAAACCTGCCTGACTCTTCCACTTTCTGTGTCTCCTAAGTGTATTTAAGCAGATATGTGCATACATAAACAGCACCAGTTAATGGTAAGATACTACTCTGTGACCCAAACCAATATCCTGTTTGCATAAAATGCGTGAAAATATATTATCTTTGCTGAGAATACTAATAATGACTATTAATTTCTGGAACATCCAGAGCTCTATATGGGATGGTGGAGAAATTAATGGTAATTATTAATATATTTGCATATGGATAAAACAGGTTTTTTCTTCCCAAATAGCTTTTGCTGCCTGTAAGGCATGTGGTCACACCTGCTGAGAGGATTTGAAGCTGGCAGCTTTACCCCACACCTGTGAGCTCAAATCTGGTCTTCTGTAGGGACTGAGGTTGCCATTCCACTTCACAAACAGTTTCCCAGCTTGGAGAAATAAGTTGTCTAATAACTACAAAATCAAGCCCATACCTAGTTCTAGGTTATTTTCTTTTTAAATCCAGTGACTTTGGATTTTTTTTTTTACACCTTTTGCTTGTAACAGTTCATCCATCTTCCCAGATATTATTTCACCTTGAGAATATCTACTTTCCATGGTTCAAGGATTCTGGGCTTCATTCCAGACATTTTTTTGTGGGAAATCTTACATATTGGGAGGCAGGGATAGAGAGTGAATGAGATACTTTGAGCAGGTTGTCTTTGCAGTCATTGTTAAATTGTGTCTCTCCAATGATCTGTGGAAATATTCTATTCTATCCAAGATGGCAATTGGCTTTCAGCTGTTAATTTCTGCCCACTGAGTTGGCAGCACTGCACAATACACCACTCCAGCTATATGAGTACAAGTGTGGGATTTGGTTCCTAAAATGCTCTGCAACGTGGTAATGAAAGCAGTGACCAGGTCAATACACACTAATCTGGCAAGAACAAGGATTCTGAAAGGCTCCAGAGAAAAGGTATCTGTAATAATGCAAGAGTTGCCCACTGCAGAATTGCTGAAGTTAAGAGAGCAATACTTTGTGCATTGGAAACCCTGTACTTTACCAGGCCTTGCATTTCCTGTGGGGAATCCCACATTTGGAATTAATTCCAAATGTTCTGGTGTCAGTTCAGATCCCTGTTCAGAAGCATAAGTAAGCCCTGCTTGTTAGAAATATTCTGTCTTCTAAACAGTTGGTTCAAATTCCCAAATAGTCCTGATACTCTTCTCTGCACTCAGGTGGAATCATTCAAGAGGCTCTGAAAAGGGAGGTAGTACAACCAACTCATGTTAATGAACCAAACTTTTGGTCAGAACTGGGGAAAAATTATGGGTGCATGCAACATTTTTCTCTTCCAAAACCACCTTTGTTCTTTTACATGACAACACTGCTGATCTTATGGAAAAGGCCTTGCATGCCGAGACACAGTTTGAGTAGTAACAGTAATTTCCTCATGGCTTCTGGTGGTGCTAATCCAACTACTGATCATGTAGTGTTTTGTTTCTGTATCACTAAATTTGACATATGAGGTAGAATATAAATCTTCTTGCTTCAACTAAATGGTTGTATTTAAAGCCCTGCAGGAATTGGGGTTTTTTTAATCATATTGTTTTAATATTAGTTTTCATTCCATCTTAGAATACAATTCTAAATTTCATTTGAAATTACAGAAATTACAGAAAATAATTTGTTCTAAAATTTAAACATGCATTTTAAATACCTGATAGGATTTATTCAAAGTTAATTTTGGATCACTTAGATAAATTGCTTTGACTTTTATTAAAGATTTGCCTGTTATTTAATCTTCTTCCACTTTTTTTGAACAAATATACAAAAAAACCCAAATACAAACCCCACAACACTGAAATTGAAACAATCCCTAGGGAACTTGTGGTATCAGCAGATCAGCAATTGCCAAAGGCAAAGCAGCCCATCTGAGGCATTTCGGCAATTTCTAACTTTACTGCAGACTGTTACTTGTTTTCACTGTAAGGTCTGTGATGCAACAGCTGCACAGCTCTGTCTTCATCCAGGTGAACAGCAGTGCAACAACTACACCCCAGAAAATATGCTAAATTGAACTCCACGTGTAGCTGAGTGTGAGCTCCCTCAGCTCGTAAGAGACACAGCTTCACACAACAATCAGGTCGGATGCCTCTTGCTGAGCAAAGATGAGCTGAGGAAATAATGAACCTCTTCTGACCAAGGTAGGAGCTATGCTTCTTCCTCCACATGTTTTCTATTGCTCAATTCCTGATGCTTTTAGGCTTTCTAGGAGTCCTTCATGGTTACTGTAATTTCTTTCCTGAATCAAATTTAAACCAACCTGGGAATTCCCTTGTCATTTCCTCCACAGTAGCCTAGAAGTACGTATGACATGTCGAGCACACACAGATAAAGCCACTACAGCAGTGCCACCAGCATTGCACGGGCAGCCCTTGAACAGAAGAGTACTTTGCTGTGAAACCAGAGAAGAATGTAGGTCAGCATAATAACATTCTACCTACACTTTCCTCTGGTGACAGTAATAGGCTTAAGGACTGTGATCCTGATGCCTTTTGAAAACCTGTTTTGTGCTTGGTAGAAACAAAGCAGAAGCACAATTAAAAGAGGTGAAACTGTTGTGGCAAAACTGCCTAGAAAGAAACAGATGAAGACCATTGATTTACAGGCAATTGCTGGGCTCAGCTTCTCTTCTAGAAAGCACACTGGTATTTTAATGTATGAGTCCAAAGCCAGTTTCTGAAATAGTTTCTGCAAAAATATGACATAGTTCTGGCACACTTCATCAGAGACAGGACCCCAGCCTTAGAAGGACTGCCATCTGGGACACTGCAGGCACCCCCATGTTCCCATGGGATGAAATACAGGGTAAGTTTGCCTTTCCATTCCCACGTTGGTAATTCTAATGCTTTTATTTTCTGGCCATCAGAATAGATCAGCATTTATATCTGGGGGTATTTTTTTCTAATATGAAGTGGAGGACGTTAACATTTGTGACAGCAAAAATATTGTGTAGTTTTTCATTCCTTCTCTTTTTTTTCCAGCACTTGTTGAAAAGAGGAAAATCACCTTAAAAGGCTGGAACAGGAAAGGTCTGAATTTTGTGTTTTCTTCTCCACCCTCAGCTATTCACCATCATCCTGCCAGGTGTCTTCCCCCACACACATCAAGCTGTACTTTTAGGCACAATTCTGGAATGTTCCTGTCACAGGGGGATGTACTGGCCCTTACATTCTTGTATGGTGGTATGAAATTTTACCCACCCCTTTCTTTTTCTCTAAAAAAAACCCCTGAGATCTTTCACAGACCCTTTGGCTTTGGCCGATCTTTCCCTCCTCAGTGGCATAATACCTTGATCATGTTCATCATTTACAAGACAGCAAAGCTCCCTGAATTCTTTACTCATATTGATATGAGATATAGAAGACATGAGCACATGTGAAGGTGAGGTCTCTGTGTCAACACCTTTAAAACACTCATCACACACAAGTACTACAAGAGGCTTTGAAATATTTTAAAAGAATGATCTGAGTCTTTCCAAAACCAAAGCAAAGACAGAAACTGGACCAGATCAGTGCTATTCCATGAAGGAAACATGTCATGTCATTTATATGACAGTAGAAATATTGCCAGAGAATATATTTATCAAAATCAGATCGAAATTTCAAGCCCAATGGACAAAGTATCTCAAGGTTATTCCCTGTACCTGAGGATTGGCAGAATAAATACTTCTGGTTTTCTTTTGTATTAGCTTTAGATGGAAGAATAAGGAGCAATCCAACACTCTTGTAGATAGAAAAGCAATGCCATGAACTTTTCACTAGGCTGTGTATGGAAACACAGATACAGGGAAAGGATCTGGACTGGCCTGTGGCAGCTCACAGGGGCGCCCCTGAAACACAGGGCTAGATTCATGCCCAGCCCCACAGGGATGCTCATCTCCTCTAAATCTGTCTAGTTGAGGATGTTATGATATTCTAGTTTTCCTAAGGGAGGCTGGAGGCTGTTGGCAGGGGATTAAAAAAAGAAGAAAAAAAATAAGTGTGCCTGATTCAGAAAGGGATCGATTCAGTCTTCTGCTTTCCTTGAGCAGCCTCTGAAGCTGGGGTTCCTGTAGAGCTAAAGCCTAGTTTTGAAGCTTTTTTTTTTCCCTGGCAGAAGGCCTGTGAGCCTGGTGCTCCCAACACTCCCATTCTCCCCCACAGAAGCCTTCAGACCCTGACACAGCCAGGTGTGTTCAGTCTGCAGGGCTTATAAAGCTCATCCAGTGTCAAGCTCATCTGATTTTCCTTTTAAATGAGGAGGTGAATGAAATCTGAGATTCAAATATCCTCGAGGTATGGGTCTCAAAAGTCAGACCCAGAGCTTCTGCCCACCTCTTGGCTTTGCTACAGTGTCACAGTAGCATCCAAGGGTTTAAAACGCAGCATGCAGTATTACATTAATTCTGTATCTGCATACATATGAAGATATTTATAGCATGGGAATGATTCATGAAAGCAACCACAAATTCCTCTGTAAACATTTAAGAGTTGTAATTAAAGTAATTAGAAGTATTAATTACTTTACAGAAGCCATGTGGGATGCAAGATCCATATTACAGTTATTCTGTCACAATTTCAAGCCCTTTGAATTAATTTTACTCTGGAAACTCCTCCAGCCTATTTGCATCATTTTGCACTCTGAACTCTCTGTCTAGACAGACACTCTTCACTTGACTTGCAGTGCTATCATAACCCATTTTGAATTACAATTTCATATAAGCAATGCCTAAAATCAAATGTTCTGGATTCATTTGAAACTTACATAGTCAATAATGGATGACTGGACTAAGAAACTGTGAAATACAGGTCAAGTATAAGATGCTGAGAGATGTGAAAATGAACTAAACATTTTCAGGTTTCTTTACACTACTTTCATTCACATCCTTGATGGCCTTTCTTTTGCTATTTACTGTTCTGCAGCTGCCCCACTCAACTGATATAATAAATATTACAGATAATATATTCAAAATTAATTTAGATTCCTTAAAGCTCCTAAAGCAATAATTCCTCAAGTCCTGTATTCCTGTAACTGCCTGAGAATCAAAACTGAGAGAAATTACTAGTCATCCTTAAAAAGTTAAAAATACAATAACAAAAGCCTGTGTTTTGATTCTAGGGGGAAAAAAGTGCTCGAGTCACAAATTATGCTTGTTAGCTGCAGTATATATACCATGTCGGGCCTAGATTTTATACCAGTAACAGTTAAAAAAAAGTTTTTCCAGGCAAAAAAAAAAGTTTATTGCAAATATATACATATTTCTACACATTTTCCCATTAACTGCATTTCTGAAGAGATAAGCCTGTTAAAAAATTTGGAATTTACTTGGCTAAGTACTTTTAGGGTATAATTGTCTGGCAGGGTTACTTGGAAGCTCTTTATCCAGGGATGTGCATTGAGAGTAATACATTTTTCATGTTCTAATCTAACAAAAAAAATATTCCCTATGATGACATTAACATTACTTTAGATTAAATGAGTGAAAGAACTTGCTGGAATTATATGAAAAATTGTAATAAATTATTGTAAGTTATCTATCTGCCATAAAGTGTTGCTAGGTGGCTTTGACTGAGTGCTTTCCCATGTAAGAGTCAATTTATTTCAGTCTAGGAATACATGACTGCTTTTTATTACAGTATTCTAAATTCTCACAAATTCTGTACCTAGACCTTTTAAAAATTTTTATTGCAGTTCTAAGAGGAAGTTTTTCTTTTTATTTCCAGGTGAGCACTTTCTGTTGAAATATCTCACACAAAATGAAGTACAAAAGGCTGTACAATAGAAAGTAGAAAATGGCAAAACACAGGGTTTGATGTGCTCTGGAGGAGTGAGGAAGAAAGACTGCAGTCAGGAGAAAGCAAAGGGATTTGTTTTGCTTGAAATATGTTAGTATGAATTTTTCATTGCAGTTTTTCTTTCTTGTCAAATATGTTACAGATTCTAATTCTTTCTGGACATCCACCCACCCAGAATATGGAGTGAGCACGTCTGTGAGTGGTTGCAGTTCTGCTGTGACTAGTACAAACCAGATGCCAAGTGCATTCCCTTTTCCCACTTTAATATCAATGGCTGGTAGTTATGCAGCATGACCCAGGAGTAGTTCGTGGATGCTGCAGGCCTTTGTGGAGAATACTTGTATTTCATCTTACAGAGTAGCAGGATGTATGGTTAGTGTTCAGAAAACAAACTCAAAACATAAAGCATTGCATTTCCATGTGAGTTTAACAGAAAATGTGGGATCCACATTCCCAAGCACTGATAAAAGGTAAAATACAAAGGCCACTTAGGAGTACTCAGAAATAGGGCAGGCAGACAACAATCTCACTGCAAGCTTTGGCCTCACAATCACACACAGTCCAGGCTCATCTTTGTGGACCAGTCAAATCTCCAAAGGGGCACAAGCTCTGCTCTCTCCTTTGGTTTTTCTACTCAAAATGGTCAACCTGAATGCTCCAAGGGAGGTTTCAATTCTGACAGGATATAGAAAGACACAAGATATTGTTATTCCTGTAACTCAAATAGTGAGGATTGGTCTGCTTCTTAAAGAAGAAATTTTGTTTGATGGTGTTACTGTGCATACTGCGCTGATTATCCACCTCATTACTGGTATGCTTAATGATGCACTTGAATAAAAACACTTTTAATTTACTATTTTCAACCTTGTCTTGGAAGATTTATTGCTGGTTAAATGAGCTAAGATTCAAAAACAAAGCTATTGATAGTTCAGTATAAGTGAAATAGAAGTGCAGTTGCTGCTGCAGATACCGTTTCTTGCTATTCACTCCTGCCAAAAATCAATTAGTATGCATGCCAAGCTTTGGCAATTCTACCCAGCTCCATTGTGGAGATACAAACAAAAGACTTTGCATTAAGCAGGGAATTTCAGAAGGTCATTTCCCTATGCCCTAGCAATGAGAATCTGAGGAGCATTTCATCTGCTCAAAGCCCTCAACGGCTGAAGCCTTCTCTGGCTTAGGGGAGTATTTGGCCAAACTGGAGTTTTATGACTACTGGAAAAGGATTAAAGGCTTAGGCATGCAAGTCCTGGAGGATCTCGTGGGAGCTGACACTGCCAGCGGCTCCCAGTGGTGAGCATCTGCTTAGTCACAATGTGCTGGAATTTATCCATCCCTCACTGGTCCACTACCCACCTTTGAACTGCCCAGTGGGGAGTGGAGGTTGGCAAGGCAGAATGAGCAGGAGGGGGTGACCTGGCTACACAGTGAACAGGGAGGGGCAGGCTGGAGCTGAAACAGGATCATTGACAGACTGGGAAGACCAGAGGCAAAGGAGTAAGAAAATATGTGGATAAGCTTTATCAAAATGCAGCAGTGCAGTGACTGAGACTGCTGTCAATAGGACAGGTAGGACTGGGAGAGGTGAGCAAGACTAGAGACTGTCACAAGAACAAAACAACCCTGTGTTTAGGTTGGCACTGCTCTGCTGTGGGACTGACCAGCATCACTTTCTTCCACCCGCTGTTCATATAGCATGTCAGAGAGGCCATTCTGAATGCAATTATTGGATGTAGGAGATAGGGATGTTATTAAGGGAATTAAAGAATGCAGAGCTGTGAAGAAAATCTCATTAGGAAAATTAACTTTTTATAGTCAGTAGAAAGATTGGACACTTGGCAGTAAACAAACTACAACAGCTCATGAATATCCACCTCATGAATAAAATAAGGCCTGTGAGGAAAGACAGGAGTCCAGCAATGCCAGACCTTACTGCAACATAGTCAATGGACCAAAGCATGGCTGCACAAGTGGGCTTAATTCTAGCTTTTCCCAGTTTTGTATGCCACACTCACAACATGAGTGAAGCTCCTTGAATTCAGATTTGTATATGCAGGCATTTATTAACAGTTTATGAGTGTAATTGCTCCTTGAAAAGGTGATACTGTGCTAATATTGTAGACAAGTTCCATCCCTGTGAAGATCTGATTACCAGCAGTAGGGATGATTTTTACTTCGGGAAAGGAGGGAGGGAAGACTGCAGGAGTAGTTTTCAAGGGACAAGGAGCTGAATGAGAAAGAGCTAATCTAACTGTAAAGACAGGGAGAGAAACTGTGATATAGATGACAGCAGAAATGAAGTGCCAAGGGACCAGAGGGCAAAGAAACAAAACACATGAATCATAAGAACAGAGACATACAGACAGAGTGCAAAGGGTAAGAAAAATACCCCAAACATTAAAAATTAAAAAAAAACCCCTAAAACACAGACGTAGTCACATTGGGAAGAATAAATCATTTTTGCAACAAATAAGATGAAAAATTATTTTGTGGTTTTGCAGTCTGCATTTTCTACATCTGTTCTGAGGTATAGTCACAAGCAGTGATGCAGGAGACCAGGACTTGGATTTCAGTCCAGAGGTTATTCTTGTGAAGAAAATAACTGAACACTGGGTATATTCTTCCCTTTTAGGTATTTCCTTTTTTACTGATGCAGAAGTAACAAAGCCATCAAACAAGGACTGAAAGTAAACTTGTTTGTACATAATAAGCTCCATTTAACAGGAAGCACTGTATTTAAACATCAGCAGCATGTAGCACCTTAAAAGATTTCTAAAAATTTTAAAAAGTCCCTTTTCTTCTTCTTTAATGTTCTTTAATGCTGAGGCAGTTTTGACTTTCTAGAAGCACAGAACTAAGCCAAGAAATCATTGAGCTGCCCATAACGGAGGGCTGCATTTGATCCATGCACACCACGTGCCAAATTTCCCATCTCTGCCTGTGAAGCATTTTGAACAGAACATTAAGAAAAAATGTCTGTTTGGTTGTGCTGCAATACATAGAGCTGCATGACAATTATTCACTTAGAATCACAGAATTATAGACTGGCTAGGGTTGGATGGGACCTTAGAGATTGCCCTGTTCCAGCCCCCTGCCATGGGCAGGGATGCCATTCACTAGATCAGCTTCCTCAGAGCCGCAGTACTTTGGCATGCATAAGAAAACATCTACTAAACAGCTGTCTTCTTCCTGTTTAAGACTTACAGAATTCTCATTTGTGGGAATTTATAAGGGATCTGCTCCTTCCTCCTGAAGAAAACAGTGACATTCTGAAATGGGAAGACAGGGGACAAGGCATTTTTTGTGTTGCTAAATCAGAAGCTCTGGCAAAGATGTGGGGACAAAGGAAGAAAAATGACAGGAAGATTTATGAAAAATTGAGCAGAGCTCTCTGGTGAGATAACAGGCAGCAATGTCCCTCATTTCATTTCACTTCTGCTCCACTTTTCATAACAATCCTGAAAACTTAGGAGTTGGGGGGAATGATTGGGTAGGTGGTTATTTTCTTCATGTTTTTTCTATAGATCATGAGATAGTACCTGGTCTCCTTCGCTTACAGAATATCCGTAGGCTAAGTGCAAAGCAGTACAGAGTTGTAACTACTGATGACAACAAAATTAGCACAGTTTATCTCAGATAAGAGTTTTACATTATGTTTGCAAAAGAATCCCCCCCCCAAATTATTCTTTTTGCTGTACCAGTAACACTGATGGTTTCTTCTGAACTGTGATAACCACTGTAATTATTGTATCTTTCAGACAGTGGAAGGCATCCTCCAGGGCACATGGAGAAGTTTAAAGCTGTTGTTTTAAAGCCTCAAGAGCAACTCAACAGGAAGAGAGGAGCTCTCTGCCTGTAAAGAGCACGGTGACTCATGTACTGTTCTGCTTTCATAAAGTCCATGTAAAAAACTTCTTTAATGTGACTTCTGCTACTGCTTTGTCCATTGTTTCTTTTCTGGTTTTCCCCAGCAGTTACCATTGTAAAACTGGCATTTTGGAAGGAGTGGACAGAAGGCTGGTGTATGAATTTGGAAAGCATGCCCATGGATGGCAGGAGAGCAAGATGTGAACTGCCTGGTGCTTCCTTCTCAGCATAGAACGTGCTGCAGCCTGAATTACACAGCTGGAATGGGTACTTGAGGGAGAGTTTTTCTGCTCCCTCTCTCCCCTCTGCCAGTCTGGTTGAACTCATTACAGTCTGTTTCAAGACACAGACTAAAGCAACAAAAACAGCTTGAATTTTGGAGTTGTCTTCTCCTTTGTGATTTCTGCCAAGCTTTATCTCCTCATACATCTTTACTGCTCCTCAGGAGATTAGGATTGATGTTGATATTTCAAAACTACCTGCCTCTCTCTGTCCTAGCCAGTATTTCCACTGGGAAGCATTAAATTCTGCCCCATTTCACTGCCTTTTAAAAGAAATTATTTAGGTACATTTCCCAGTTAGATTCTTGTACTTTGGAGTAACACAGAAAACTTTCTTTCATTTCGTAAGAGAAAGCTTTTCTGATCCATTGTACCCTAAACCATTGCATTTCTCAGATATGCTAGAATCTAGTATGTCATCCAAAATGAACAATTCAATCCTCTCTATTTGTCTGGATTGATTATGTTCATTCAATCAAGTTAACAAATAAAAAAGACTCTATTCTGAATTATTTATCAAGCAGCTACTTTCCTTGCCTATTAATCTCATCTATGAGAATTTATTAATCTATATATCGTGGTATATTTAGGTTCAAATAGGTCCAAAGCATTCACTGCAATTATTTATCACTCTTCTTTGTGCTTAGTTGCAATTGCTCACACGTTATCAATTCTGTTACATGGCAGAATGAGTATAAATTTTATTACAAAGAATTTTCAGGGAAAATACTCCACTGAAATTCAAGTTCACTTTCTACAACTTGTCATGCATGTAAGTTTGAATTTTCTTCTATTAATCCTCTTGAAGTTGAATTCAAGTAACCTTTGCATTTGGAAGAAGCAGTTCTGGAAAGGGTATAAGCATTTGCTGAAGTAGATTAATTTTGAAATGCAAATTATTATTTGTGGCAAAGTTTCTCTAGAACTTTTGCCCACATCTATGCAACCATAGTTTTAATTCTTCAAAGCAGTCTATGATGTAGTTTTACATATACCAGTAGCAATTGATGTGCAGTAAGTGCTCTCAGCTGCTCCCTACCTAAACTTCACAATAAGTAAATTGGTTAGAATGAAGGATGATATATGAAAATTCAATTGTGTTTTTTGAAAGCGTGACAGCTGTTTGGTTGTTTTTATGGACACTGGTTTTTACACACTACAAATCAAAACAACAGCTGTAAATCCATCAACAATTTTAGGCTAACCACAGGTGGCTTTCAGGGCTCTGATCTTGCTTTCCAGTGGACTTCTTTGCAGCATGTTATTCTACATAACCTCAGTTCATTGTTGAGTTCCTTTGTTCTTTAGCCCTAAAAGTCTTGTTCTTGAAAATCAGAAGACTATGGCTATGCCTACAATAATTTCTGTTTTTTACAGAAAGCATTTGGTTTGAGAACTGGAATTACCAAATTAACTGCTGCTGCAATAATGTTTTAGGTTGGCACCGTATTACGCAGGGTTAGTGGTCAAGGGCCAGGATGGCTTTTACTGACTTTACACCTGCATCCTGTCCTGGCTTCATCTCTACCCACCAAATGTTACAGAACTCGTATTAGAGAAGTAAGGAGGATGTGGGGAGCAAGAAGTAGAAAGATTGGGGGGGGGGGGCGGGGGTAGGAGGGAATGACACCACAGTGTGTTTATCTCTTACCTTTTGTGTCCCTTTCTGTGTGGATTTTGGAACCAAGTGCCATCCTTTGTGCCCCACGGTCCTCAGAGAGCCCTTCTTCAAAGCCCAGGGAACCCCATGTACACTTTTGTTAACTTTTCATCCCTCAGGTCACTTTCTGTGCAGACCTAGAGCCAGCAACAGCTCTCTGTCCTGGAATCCTTTTTCGTGGGGAGCAGTCGCTGGACATCTTCCATTTTGGAGCTATGTTTGGTTTGATTTGGTGCCAGGGTACATTTAATTTGATAGGCAAGTGCATCGCCCCATCTAGTGGTGCTGTGTAACAGGGAGAGCAGGAATGTAAAGGCTGGCAAGATCTGTCTGTCCTGACATATTTGGTGTGGTGACAGTGCCTGGGCATCATCAGTCTTGGAGCTGGGGTCTGCTGAGAGTAAATAATGTGGTAGTACATTTAGGTGGGAAGGAAAACACAGAGCCCCGGTGCTGGTCATGCAGTTTATAGGCTGCAAGGGGAAGGTGAAGGCAAAGTAACAGCTTTCTGTCCAGGCAAATCTTGTGTAGGAGCAGTCACTGGAGGTTTTCAAGTTTAGAGCTATGCTTGTGGTGATTTAGAGAGTGTCACTGTACATTTAGTTGGCTGGGCAAGTCCACTATTTCTGAAGTTATTTCCTGAAGTGTCCCACCAACACTGGGACTATATGCCTTCCTTCCCACCCTCATACTCCCATTCTGGAGCCCAGCTGTAAATGTTCAGTGAAACTGTAAATGTTCAGTGGCTGCTCCCACAGTATAGGTGACAGGACAGAAAGCTGTTGCTGGCCTTCCACTGGTAATACCCCCAACAGCGCTTCCCCCCACACCAGGCCACACTCTGTGTGTCCCCACCCTGCCCAGAGCAAATGCTTGAGCCAGGTATCTGGCGCTCTGCTATGGGAAACTGGGTGTTGATCCACTAAGGAAACCTTGTCTGACTGTGCGTGTGGGGTGTGCAGGGAGTCAAGAGGGGCACCCATGGGGTCACTGGAGCCTTCCACTGTGTAGGGGCTTCAGTCCCAGCAGTGAAAGTGTCTGGAGGTGGGAGGGTGACTGCCCGAGTTGCTCCTGGGTGGTCAGACAGGAAAGTTTCCTAATAGTAGATTTAGGTTGGAAGGACATCACATAACAACAGTGTTTGTGGTACAATTTATGGGCTGCAGGGCAAAGTGAAGTCCAGCAACAGCCTTCTGTATTTGAGGCTTTTGTGTGGAGCAGTTTCTGGATGTTTTCTGTTTTGGAGATGGTCTCTTTACAGCATGATCATGTGTGATGATTTAGTTGGCAAGGAAAGTGCATGGTCCCCAGTATTGGTGGTGCAGTTGACAGTCTGCAAGGAAAAGGTGCCAGCAACATCTTTCTGTCCTGGAAACTTTTGTCTGCCAACAGTCCCCGGATGTTTTCAATTTTTGAGCTGTAGTCTGTTGAGGGTAATGACATGATGATATATTTAAGTGGGAAGGAAAGCACATATCCCTAGAGTTGCTAGTGCAGCTTATAGACTGCATGGAGAAAGAAGGTGAGCGTCAGCTTTCTGTCCTGGCGTTTTTTGTGTGCGAGCAGTTGCTGGACTTCTTCAGTTTTAAGCTGGACGTTTCCTGGAGTGGAAGTATGAGATGGCACCTTTTTTGGGAAGGAGAGTGCATAGCCTCAGAGTTGGTGGTACATTTTAGAGGGTGCGATGGAAAAGTGCAAATGAGCAAGAGCTCTTTACCTTCCCCCAATGCCATTCAACAACACCACTAGATGGTGGTATGCACCTGCCTAACAATCTAAATGTACCCTGACGCTTTTTCACTGAGCACAAGTGCAGCACCAAAATTGAAAAAGTCAGGCAAATGTTGCCACACAAAAGGAGCCAGGACAGAAAGATGTTGGTGGCCTTCAGTTTCCCATTGCAGCCTCTAGGCTGCATCACCAGCATTGGAGCTAAACATTTGCTTCCCACTGGAAGTTCATCCTTCCAGTTCTGGACACAAACAGTGTCTCCTGGTTGAAAGCTGTGGACAGACACATGCAAAGAAGGGAGAATCTGCTCACTGAGATACCTATGCAAAGAGGACAAAACCCATGAGAGAGAGATATAATATATAATTTGTCAACATATCATCATCTTTCAGATGCATTTGATCACCTTTTGTCACCACAGTATTAATTGGATACAGACTGCCCTACGGATTTTCAAAGGGGCTTACTCCCTCTCTAGCACATGGAGTAATCTGGATTCTCTGTAAAGCACCAGGTAATACATCTACCTAAAATCTTACAGTTTGTCTTGATAACCTGATTCAACCTTTCTTCTTTTTCATTAGATTGTTTTCTCCAAGGGATGTGCAAATCCCACTTAAACTGAAAGAAATTAGACAATCCCTGAACCATCTCTTTGACGAAATGTGGCCCATTGTCTGAAGATAAACCCTCTGGAATTTCAAATCTAAGAATTATTTCTTTTAATAAAATTTTTAACAATCTCCCTGGCTCAGCTGAGGCAGCAATGGAAAGCTTCTGGAAATCCTGAGAAAGTATCAACTAGAACTAGCAGATCCTTATAACATCCACATTTAGATAACTCAGAGAAATCTATTTGCCAGTATTGCCCTGGAGCTATTCCCCCTTTTATCCCTCCTTCAGGGGCTTTAGGATTATTTGCACGGCAGATTGATTTTCTAGGGGTTGTGAGAATTTGTTGATTCAAAGTTCACAGGCAGCCAACCATAATAACCACAAACCCACATTTAAAACACTTAAAAAGAGTATATCTGGTTCCATGATTTTGCTAATTGGGGTATCCCCAAAGCAGCACCTGGGCAGAGGCACACACAGGCACTGCTGAACTCGTGCATGCTAGAGCATCACTGGCCTGCTGGTCATTCTGCTTTACCTAATGTTATTCCCAGCTGCACAGTCACTTGAGCTATTGACAATATTCCTCGCCAGTCTTCTGCCTTCAACCCATTCCTCCCAATACAGAGTTATCCACCAAACTACAGAATTTTTTTTTCTTTTTTGAATGTCTCAGTATTTCTGCCAATCAACTGTCTTTCATTCACATATTGGCATGGAATTATGTTGTTATTGTTACCTAACCATTGTTCCAGTTCTGTTGCAAATACATTACCAAACAGTAGAGCTCTTTCTTGATCTCTCTGGTAGTACTGTCTAACATAGCTGCATCTTTATTCCCATTGTTAGATTTCTGCTGATCCATCAGAATGCAAAAGAAAGCATCTTCTAAACCCAAAACAGTCAAATAAGTACCTGCCCGTTATTTATTTTGTTTGTATTTGTATTATTGCTGTTAAATCCTGTACCAGCCTATGCTCTTCAGTACGGGCCTTCATTACTGGTTATATAGAATTATTAAATTTAGGTTGACATTCTCTAAGCAGCATTCAATACCACATCCAGGATGCCACTCTCAGGTTCCTCCAAGGTCTGGTTCATTTGTTAAAAGGATTGAGCCTTTTGTGCCTTTTCTTGTGGGATCTGCAACTATGCAGAGTTTCCCAGTTATCTGAGCATTTAACTTGCATAATAAATCACATCCTCTTTATGTATCCCTGCCCCAGTGTTATATAGGGTGGAAAGGAGGGAACTAACATTTGCACATGTTCTGGCTCATCCCCTCTGCAACACACCACAACCTACCTTGCTTTTTTTACTCCTTCTCCTCAATAGATGGCATCAGCATAACTCCTCCCAATGCACACCAGAGCCCTGCTTCTCCCCTGACGTCTACTCCGCCACCAATGCCATCATCAAAAGCTGCAGAATCCTGCTTCCAGCCCCAGAAATCACAACAGAGCCACCAGTGGCACTGCAAACACCTGCCAAACCCAAATTCGTTCATACACAAGCAGCTATTATGTTCAGCAAGGACATCACAGGCAGGTGTACAAGGCATGGAAAGCACATACAGCCCCAGTGTCTGAAGTGCAATTTAGAGGCTCTACAGAGAAAGGAAGGCTAGCAACAGCTTTCTCTCCTGGCACTTGTTGGGGGTTTTTTTGGTAGCAGATGCTGGATGTTTTCAGGTTTTGTGCTGGAATCTGCTGAAAGTAAATAATGCCATGGTATATTGAGGTGGAGAGGAAAGCACACAGCACTGAGTGTGCTGTTTGTAGGTTGCAATGCAAAACTGAAGGCCTGCAGCTGCTTTCTTTCCAGATACCTCTTGTGTGTGTACGCTCACCAGACATACTGAATTTTGGAGCTGCAGTTTTGGTAGGTTAAATAGTGCTAGGGAACATTTTTGGTTTGTTAGGCAGCTGCTTATCCCCATCTAGTGGCATTGTGAGTGGGCAACAGGGGCAATGTAGAAGCCAGCAGCAGCTTTCTGTCCTGGCACTTTTTGTATGGAAGCAGTGCTTGAAATATTTTAATTTTGGAGATGGCCTCTGCGGAGTGTAAATGGTTTATTTCCTTTCAAAGGAAAGTGCTTAGCCACAGTGGGAGTGGTGTAGTTAATAGGCTGCAATGGTAAAGAGAAGGTGAGCAACACTCAGCATTTCCTAGGATGAGGTTGTTGAATAGAAAGCACCAGGACATAGGGCTGCTTGGGAAGACACACCAGACATGCAGCAAGTAAATTACAACAGCTTGGGATTGGCTCTAGTGGTCTGTGGCACACGCCAGCCTTGCTCTTCCCTCTTTTAAAGCTTGTCAGGCTTTGTTTGTAACCTGTGGGACTTTTCTGTGTTATAGTTGACTTCGTTCAGTTAAAGTGAATTAAATATTCCTGGCAACACTTAGGTACTTCCAGGAAGTAGATCACTAACCAGTTCCTGTAGTTCATAAACACACCTTAGTTTAATAAGTCATCAGTTACAGGAAATTCTTGCACAATTTTTTGCCTTTGGAGTTGAATCTGCGTGTCTCACAGCAGCTTTCTCTGTATTTCACACTGTTTTGCTTCATAAATCTGTATATTGGTAAAATAACTTCTGAAAATTAACTGGTGGTGGCATCTAGCAGAGAAAGGTATTTCAAATACCAGACGTACCAAAAATAGACATTCTTTGACTTTCTATCTTATTTGTCACTCCTGTTGGTGGGATTGGTGGTCTTTTAAGTTGAAGGCCAAGTTCCACTCTCTAATATTGCAGCACAATCTAGACATAAAAGCCTAAAAGGAGGCTTTAGTGTAAAAATCCCTGCTGAAAGTAGTTGTTTGACATGGATGTCACTCAGATGGAAGGCCTGAAAATCTTAAAAGTGAGAAGTTCAAATACCATGTTTTGTGTTAAGGCTGCTCTTGTTTTTACACATCACCCAGCATGTTAAGGACTTGTTCATCTCCAAGCACATGAACATTGACATAAAATACACATGTAAATTATTTGAATGCTTGCTGGATTGGAGCCAGGGACTCAACATCTCACAGTACGGACTTCTCTGGGGAAGATGGAGGATCTGCAACTGATTGTGGTTCTGTCCTTGGTAAGAACCCATTACTATGATTAGAAAGGGCCTGCTCCAAGAGTCAGAAAGGACTATGCTTATTTAAATGTCACCAGGATGCAGGTGCAGTAAGCACAATTAACAATTTTGCTGAAGTGCTGTGATTCTTTAGGCTGTGTGTGCACTATGATCTGTAGCCTAGAAGAACATGGATGTGCTCGAATGTGCTACTTGCCATAGTCAAGACAATCAGCTGTCAGAGCCAGGATCTCAGCAAGCTAATTTAGCAATCTTGCAGTGTGGGTGTAAATCTTTCCACAGCAGAGTTTCTTCACTCAGCAAGCCAGTGTCTTTCACAGAGAGTCATGTGGAAAGTTTACCCTAGGCTCCCAAGCCTTGCCACACTGTGTCTCTAGCTGAGAGAAATAAGTGTACTGGGCTGGATTTCAAAGGAGACTCCCTGAAATTGCAGATATTTCTTGAGATGCCCTGTCATTTAAATGAAGATAAAATGAGTCACTGCAACTTTATTGCTTCATTATGATAAAACATTTTGCTTTAAAGTCGATGTTATGAATCACTTCCTTTTCTAATTAAATGTTTCATTACTTCAGTTGCTATATGGACACAACACAGATTATAGTCAGAAGACCAAATCTGTAGCTCTAACTCCCACAGCAGAACACTTCACTTACTTTGGAAGAAATGGAGTTAACTGCACTGAGGTCCTCAGTGGGAGCAGGCAGGCAGCATCTGGCCATTAATAAACATCACTGGACCAATTTATATTAATAAACATCAATGGAATCCATCTCGCTTCATTTTAGGTGTCTAAGAACTAATTTTGAAGTGTAAATGTTGTAGGCTCCTCTCTTAGCCCTGGAGAGTCATTGCAATGCCTTTGGGGCATGTTCCTGCTGCCTGGAAGAGGATGTGTTGCCACTGCTCACAGAGGGACCTGGGATCAGATTTAGTCAATTAAGTATCAGAGAGCCACCATGAGGTAAGAAAAATTTATGGCATGATGACAGATTGGAGCAAGTGCCTGGATGGTGACCAATTTTCACTAAACCCATGTTCCTCAGCCTAAAAAATAACACCTTGGCTTTATGTACCCTCCCTTTCTAAAGTGGGAGCTTTCCCACTTTAGCCCCCTGAATAAACTGCGCTTTCTCCTTCTGAGGCGGAAATCATAAACTCCCCATGTACATGAAAACCCCAGTGGCCTGATTAACCACTGCAGCCCAGGGTCTGGGATCATGAGAAAAACATGTGCCACCCTGGACTGCCCCTGAGAGCTGTGGCACCAGCAATGATGCTTTCTCTAGTAATTTTCCCAGCAAAGCATGTTGCTTCATTTTCTTTTAATAGTGTGAACAACTTGATCAGTTGTTAAACCACTTCCACCATGACTGGTTGGTATTTGGTGAGATTTTGCTGAACAAGATGTGACTGAGCCACCCTTGTCCACCTTTCCTGTCAGCAAGCTGAAATGTAAACACTAGCATAGGTGATAGTGTCCTAGCACCAGTATTTACAGAGAGAGAAATAAATAAGTTGCTAAACCTCAAATCATGTATCTTGTCCAGTTCAAGAGTCCATTTTGGGCAAGGGTGCCAAGTGTTTTTGTGCCTGTGGCCTTCTTTTGAAACGACAAGCTGTTTGAGAAAGACTCCCTCTATTTGTCCTCAGCATTTTTTTTTAAAGGATGACTCAAAGGTCTCTACTCTCTTGACTGCTGCAAATCTATGTGAGGGAGGAGCAGGAATGGAGAGCATGTCTAAATTTTCCCAGTTAACTCGGGTGTTATATCTGATATTCACCCTGCAGGCATAGGAACACATGCATAGCACACCTGCACGTGCTGTAATATCCACTGCTTAACCATGCCTGGTAAGGAGTGTGGCCAGTGACAGCATCCTACATGTGAGGCTCCAGGCAAGGACATCTTCGGTGGTACTGGCCCTTCATGCAATGCTGGAATCCCGTGACATTGAATGGTGACATTTTCACTGGAAGGCTGCAGGTACTATGTGGAGGGTCAGTCGTGAGCTCACAGGGCTAACAGTGTAATCACCAGGTATTAGAGGAAGATTACAAAGGCTTGCACCCTGTGAAAAAAAATGGAGATTTTGCAAGCTCATCTCTGTTGCATTATTATTGTTGTTATTGTTTTTATTATTATTGTTGCTTCTGAAAAGTCGTGATGCATACAGCCAGATATTCACCCTATACACACAGAAAGCTAGTGATGAAAGGGGGCGAGGCTTGTTAACTAATATCTCCAAACAGTCCAATCATATTTGCATCAATATTCATGCTGTTTATACACTATCACAAGAAGTCCAGCAAAACTGCACACTTCTATCTCTGGAGGTCATGTCCAACCCAAATCCCATGAGAGGGGTGAGAACTGCAGATATCTGTGAGAAGCCTGCATTGTGTGGGACTTTTTACCAAGATAAAAACAAACAAACAAGCAAAGCCCTTCAGCTTTCAAAGGAGCTTTGTAGAAGTACACTCTGAAAAACTATGAGAGCAGAGTAACTCTGAGTTTAGCTAATTTCTCAAGTGCAGTAATCCAAAACTATTTAAACACATCTTATGCTGGGATTTAAGAAGAATATTGACCTCCAGGCGGGTAATCCTATACTACTGAGAAAGTGGTGAAAGAAAAAAAGATCAGTCACAAAAATTATAGGATGAAAAAAATTAATCCATCATTTCCTTCTTGTCTCCAAAAAGATGAGTTAAAATACCTCCTTAAATATAGAAGAGTCCAGGAAAAGGTAAAGGTCAGACAACGTAAGATCAGTGGGTCATCGAGTCAAGTCCTGCTTGAAAGCAGCTCTTCTAAAGGCAAGAAGAAAAAGTTTCACGATGAGAAAAATGTGCAGTCTGTGTTTGGTGAGTGCCTCTTCTTGGTAGTTAGGTTGCATTAAACCCTGAAGCGTACACTTCCCAAGGCCTTTATTTATTATTTCTTTTAGCAACAGCCACATGACGGCAGTATGACCCATTTTCTACGGGCCATGTTGCACAAAGTGCTTGTTCAATAACATATGCAGTTGATACTTGCACTCTAAAGACCTAATGTGACACAATGCAGTACCTCACCAAGTTTTCAAAGTGAGGATCACTTTGAAATCCTGAATCGAATTCAATAGTCATGAAGATAAGTACATTTAGGGACATCGTATTTTGGCCTTTTTAAAACGCCTTTACTCTAGAGCATGTAACTTTCCCCCATGCATCATTTCCAAAGTAATTTTCATGTAATCATTTATGAAACCAAAATCTGCCTGCATCAAATTCATTATTCAAATCGTATTTTCCTCCTAGAGCCATGTAAAATCAGTCACTGGCAGAGCCATTCTCACTTTGTTACAAATACTAGGCCTGTGTAAGACGTCCTGAGGAACAGCACTCTACTGTTTTCATGAGCTTTGGTAGAAAGCACTTTTTCCTTGCATTCTGTGATGTTTCACAATATTGATCTTCTCCACTAGTCTTCATTTTAATTCATTTTAAAAAGTACAGTCACTGAAGGAGAGATGTGACTGCAGTCCCTTCTCTGACCAGTTAATTCTCTTTTATATTGTCTTCTAGACAGAAGGCGACAAACTTCTCAGCCTTTGCTTTCAACAATTCCACATACCCATGCCTTTTTTTATCTTAGCCATTTTCCCCTCAGTCCTAAACTGCAGATGTTATTCTAATCATCCAGCAAGTCATCTGTGTGATTCGTAAATTCATTAGCTTTCCAGGCACAAATGCAAATTAGGCTTGTTCACACAGAGAGGGTATGAAGCTCCAGCAGGGAGAACACAGGGGTTTGCAATAATCACTCCCTGGCTGACAGTATTTTGACCAGTAGCCTGGCAGACATGCCTTACCTAGGAAGCTGACCTGCCTGCAGGTTAGTAAAATGCCCAGAGTCAGGTATATTATAACTGTTTAGGTCCTGAAAAACTTGTTTGTGAAACATGTTGATGGTCTGTGCCTCCAGTCACTTTTACTTATCTGTTCTCAGCTCTTTATGTGGTTACAACACGTGCTTTAGATGCATGTGGGAAGAATTTGTGCTTCGTGTCCGACCACAAAACTGAGCAGAATTACACAGACTCGAACTGTTCAGTCACAAATATGAACAAAGTCCACTGGATGCTTGGGTCACTGCCAAACAGCAGTAAAGGACTTGTGCACTTGGTTTACTTTCTGCTGCTCGTCTTGACATGACCTGAACTTAATTTTGGTAAATAGGTTAGTCAAACATTTTGCTTTCTGTAACAATTTTTATTACTCATTGGGATGGTTCGATAAACACAGGGTCATTAAACATGACTAAATACTTCAGTTTCTCCAGAAACTGAAAAATATTATGGTGCACTTCTTAGCTGTTTACCCACAGAGCCAATCTTTCACCTGCATATGTTTAGGTGAAGTGTACTGCAAAATTCTTGACTTCTGCACCCAGTACAAAACACTTGCTCCAGGCTTGCTTTGCTTTCATATATGTAGATACATCAATGTGCTCAGGAAATATTAAATTACAAAAATATAAAGGCAATACATTTTGCCAATTAAGCGAGGAAGGAAGACCAATATGAAAAATTGTTTGCTCTGGGAATTGCTCAAGCAGGGATAATAAATACAAACAGCACAACAGACAACTATAAAGCAAAAAAACCCAACACCCAAAGTAACTCTTAAACCAATTCTTTGCCTTTAAACAATTTTGCTCTCTAATGAGGACTTGGTGGTAAAACTAGCCATTGGCTTTGTTAGTGTTAGTGTCAATTTCTGATGAGGGGAAAAAAGGCAATAAACCTATCTTGCTTGATGTCAGATATTCCATGACAGATGTAAGGAAGATTTGGGCTTCTAATCTAAACATTTATGACCAGTAACCAAGATCCTGGTTTGACAGCCACCCGTTTCCTCTCCTCCTGGTAAGGATGCAAGAGGTTTTAACATGTCATCAGGGACATCAAAGGCAACAGAACACAACAGAAGGGGAGGAATGCTTTCTAATGTCCTGTCCCAATTTCTGAAGGATTTTTCCCTCTTCTTACCCACTCATCGCTCTGCTTTGCTGGTACCATAGAAGTTAAAGGAAACACATCACAAAGAAATCATGCTTTATTATGGCTGCAAAGATAAAAAGATAAGGAAATTCAACAGAAAAGGTACAAAGGTGGATTTGAATCATATGTGTACACTCAGCTTTGACTGAAGATGAGACTTGCATACACTGCAAATCCACAGGGCCTTAAGATCTGTTGGTTATGCATTATACATCTGAAGCAAAGTCTCAGGAATTGAGCTCATATTGCAGCTTATTTATGGAAATTACTGGTGTGATTTGAGAGAAACTACAGCACAGAGAGTTTTTACTTTAGGATGAACGTTATAATGAAAATGAGCCCTCTTTCAGAACTGAAGAAAACCTTTACCTTTCCTGAAACAGTGGTTGGGGAACAGTTTTTATAAAGAGTAGCACTGGATCTTCATTTGATTGCTGTGACTGTGGTGTTCAATACTGGATATTTTATCTGGCTTAGTTTGGAAATAGCTCTGGCACAGATGCCAAGAGAAGTTTGATGGGGGCAGAATTGGTGTGATTCAAATTTCCTGTATTTTCTGAGAGGTATTCTGAAATGTAGAGCCAAATAATCACAAAGCACTAGGCAGGATGGAAGAGTATGTCCTCACAGAGCTGTACTCCACACTAAAGAAAGCATATCTGAGTGAGAAGGAAATTTAGTAAGGAAAATGCCATAATGATGTGCATGTGCTTCAGTCAGGTTGGGATGAATGCTGTCGTTTGAAGGGAAACACTGGGTTACACAGTGACACAGCAACACTGTGTAACCAACCGTAGTCCTAGCGAATGTTGCAAGGCTTTGAGGTTTTGTTTCTTCAAAAACTATGAGGAAAGTGGAAGAATCTTTCAGTCCACTCCAAACCTTTTAATCCACTTAGCATGCACTCTTATCCTGTGCATTTCTCATTCTGTCTAAAATGGCAAAACCAGGTGAAACAAAAGGACTTTTCTCCTCCTTACTCCCCACCTGCACAGATCAGGTTTTGCACAGCTTTCCCATGTCCTTTGCTTAGCTTGAACTAAAGGAGGAAGTCAGCTGATACTCTTTGACTGTAAATGAGAGTGGCAAAGAATTGAACTCACTTCCTTCATTTAAAGTTTCATCTCTAAACAGCAGTTCAATCTACTTCAACCTCTGAAACCAGTCTGAGAACTACTGTAAGGCACATAGTTGGTACACCAGAAATCAAGCAAATAGTCGCAAATACTTAGTATTTATTTATTAAAAAGTAATATTTAATATTAATAGACCTAGGTGGGTAACAGACAGTTCTGCTTCCATCCAGGAGACTGCAGTAAAAGTAGTACATACAGTATCTGTGGCCCAATGAGCAAAAAAATTCTGCAATACAAACCCCTTCAATGTTGGCTGGCATTTGAAACTGTCAAGGAAAGCTATGCTATCAGAGTGACTGTTAGTCTGAGTTACAGATTTTCTATTGACAGTAGATTATTTTAAATATTTTATGAGTGAATGTAACAGTGTATTTCCAAAAGTATCTGCCAGATCTGCCAATCTGAAAACCAAACCTCTAAATAACTCTCAAAATAATCTCTAAATACACCTCTAGTCTTTGCTAGAAATGATGTTATGTATTTTCAGGCCAGAGAGTTTTCTTTCTCAAAGTTTTGCAGAGTTTAGGGAGTGTCACAAACACAACCACTATTAGGTTGCAGCATTCACTGCGGCTTTTTCTAATACGCAGTAACCTTTAGTACTGTATTTTTGACTTGTTCCCTTATCTTAGAAACCTTCCAACTACATACTTTCTTTTGAAAGCTCAGCCAGGCTCCATTTTGCTACTATTAATGTAACTTTAGGCACATGCTGTGAGGCTTGTATGTAACACCCTTTATACCTGGGATGTCATCCATCTTCCCGCATCCAGGATGGTGTCAGAAGATCCATATTCCTCACTTAATGTGACTCCAAAGGACAAAGTCAGGAGCCATAAAAATTCAAAGCAACAGATAAGAAGTGAAACATCAGAAGGAGAGCAATGAAAACCATGAGATCTAAAAATCTGCATGTGATGCAGAGTGTCACTTGCTGTGACTGCTCCCACCAAATGGCCCCTTGACCCATTTTTCTCAGTGGAGGGTCCCCTATGAACTTGCCCAGAAGGGCTTTCTCTTCTGTGTGTTACAGCAGTGCTTTCATTCTGGTTTTACTGGTCAACAGGTATTAAAAATACTGTGGAGAGACAATTAATTGCTTGGAACATAGAGTATGCAGATGTCACTTAATTTCTTTTGCACTCCTCTGCCAAAGATGCTCAGGCACTTTTAGGAAATCTCAATGGGGTCTATTCACCTTTGCTTAATTAAAAATTTAAGCTTTCCTAAAAAACTTAGGTACCTGCTAAGCCTACGGGCATTTTGGTCAATAGTGTATTAGACCAATACTTGCCCATGTCCCAATGGATATTGATTGCTGCTTGTGTTAACTTGGTTCCCTGATCATCTCTTTGGAGGTGTCATTACAATAAGTGAGACTTTCTCAGTTTTTCAACATAGTAATACCAGACTGGGGACATAACCATGACCATGGAGAATTATTGGAGAGGATTTCATTTCTAAAGCAATAATGTGTTACTTACTGATTAAATGGCACCTGCAAGTGTTCACTTTCTAGACAGACTGCAAGGTCTAGTTAGTTTGACAGAGCACTGTACACTTGTTTTATTTGGATTTAAACTCCAATCAAAAGTCGTGACATGTTTTGAGTGATCATCTTGCCATTCCTTAAAAATAAAACGCCTGTCTCACTCAAGAAAATGAATAAACTGAAAGTGTTCTGAAAAGGATCCTGGTTAGGGGAAGAGGGGCATGTTTATTTTCCCAAAACATCTTTCTGTTGTTGCGATCACAGATGCACACCATATGTTCTGTGCTAGACCTGACAGTCACAGGGTAATCTGATAACCCTGTTGACGACTCAGTCGAGTGAGGTTAGTTCTGGTTTAAAAAAGCAATGCAAGACATGGCAAAACACTCTGTTCTGCTTAAATATCTGCTGAATTGTTACTGCTTCTTTAAGAGAAAGTATTTAAGAATGGAAAAATATGAAGCCAGCTCAAAGTCTGAGATATTACTGTGCTGGCAAAGCGTGGTGTTACTCACTATAACAACAGTAGATGAGATGGTCAATTCATACCAGTGAGGGCTTGGCAGACAGGATTGGCCTGGAACATGTAAGAAAAGGAGGATGTGGCAAGGCATGGGCAGTGTTTGTGGTATATGAAATCACTCAATGATTTTCACTGGTCAGTAATGTGCACGACATAGTTTTGCAACATTTGGACCCTGACAAAACATCTTGTCCCTTTTGGATATTGGATTTTGTAAGGACTTTCATAGAAGCATCGTATAAATGAGTTGGAAGGGACACAACAGGATCATTGAGTCAAACTTCTGGTCCTGTGCAGGCCACTCCAAGAGTGCCTGACAGGCCCCTCCATGTGCCTGACAACATTGTCCAAACATATCTTGAATTCTGTCAGGCTTGGTTCTGTGACCACATCTCCGTGGTGTCTGTCCAGTGCCCAACCACCTCTGGGTAAAAAACCTTTTCCAAATATCTAACCTAAACTTCCCCCAACTCAGCTTCATGCTGCTTCCTCCAGTTCTGTCACTGGTCACCAGAGTGAAGAGATCAGTGTCTGCCCCTCCTCTTCCCCTCACAAGAAGTTGTAACTGCAGTGAGGTCTCCCCTCAGTCTCCTCCAGGCTGAACAGTTGAAGTGACCTCAGCCACTCCTCCTGTGGCTTCCCCTCAGGGCCCTTCACCATCCTCATGGCCCTCCTTTGGACAATCTCTAACAGCTTTATGTCCCTTTTATATTGTGGCACCCAAAACTGCCCCAGCACTGAGGTGAGGCCGCCCCAGCACAGAGCAGAGCAGGACAAACCCCTCCCTTGCCCGGCTGGTGATGCTGTGCCTGATGCCCCCCAGGACAGGGTTGGCCCTCCTGGCTGCCAGGGCACTGCTGGCTCAGATTCAACTTCCCATCCACCAGGACCCCCAGCCTTTCCACAGCACTGCTCTACAGCCTCTCATTCCCTAATCTATACACACAACCAGCATTGCCCTGTCCCAGGTGCAGAATCTGGCACTTGCCCTTGTTAAACTTCATACAGCTGGAGATTGACCATCTCCAATTTGTCAAGGTCTCTGCAGGGCGTCTCTGCCCTCCAGGGAGTTGAAAGTTCTTCCAATTTCCACAATTATTTGGAGAACAAATAAATTAACACTTTTCCTGCATCATCTCACAAAAGGTAAATGTGGCCATTTAGCAAGACTGCACTCACGTATGTGTGTACATTGCTGGGGCCCTGAGGATATTCTCCCTTCACCTCTCCCGAGCTTTTGGCTGCCAGACCCCTGGGCCTCCTTAGACAACGGGTGAAGGTGTCTGGTTTTTAAATGAGCTGTTGGGAGAATCTGCTCTGCAGGGTCCCAGTGGGGCTCCCTGCTTAGCTTGGGAGCAGCTTTTAAGCGCACGGTCTCATTCTCCGTGCCCTCCTGCAGCTGACTTGCATCTGGCTGTTTTCCACCTTGACAGCCCTTGGACTTGCCCCATTGCTGAGGACTCCTCTAATGATCTGGCCAACCCTGTTTGCTGTCACAGGACCTGTCCTGCTCATCTTGCTCAGATGCCATGGGAAGATGCCCTTGTCAGGGAGGGTCCTGTCTGGCCTGCTTTGCCCTCACCCTTGGCTCCTGGCATACAAACATGCATACACTTACCTTTCTATACAAAGTGACACTTTTGTGCTGCTCTTAATTTCATTTTCTACCACCTTGTGTTGCCACTCAGGCTATCAGCGACTGTGGATCATTGACTTACCTGTGTTTACACCCTAACTATGGAAACCTTCATCTTTAGACGCCATGGGAGATAACATGAAGGGAAAAAAACCCTAAGTGGTCCTGGCCCTGTTTAAAATGAAACTGCAGTGATGTTTTCACTAGCAAGCAAATTGGAAAAAAATCTGCTCCAGAAACTGACACTGCACCCAATCAATTTGTGCTCTGAAGGTCTTGAATAATTCAGTTCCAATGAGGAAACGAATTCTGTTATCTATATTAAACTGCTTGTGATCCAGCATAAGCAACTTGACGAACTGAAGTAATTTTTTTAAAAATACACCAAAACAGAGAAACACAAATTGTACTGGAGATAGCCACACTTCCAGACCAGATCCAGGCTTAGAGTATAGTACTTTGTCACGTCTTAAAAACAGACAAAAGTAGGAATAATGAAAGATAGATACACTGAATAAGACAAAGTGCTACAAAGAAGTCATGCTGCATGTACAGAAACCGGGAAGTCTTCAAGGGCTGGGGTAAGATAGCCAACTATATTTAGGTCAAGAACTACATAACCATCGTGGTAAACTGATATTATTTCAGTCTGACAAGACAGAGATAAACATGAGCTGTCATTGATTATTTTGATTTCTTTCGATTACAAGGATCAGAATTAATTACAAAAAGTCTTACAGCACCACGCATATGTGGTCTGTGCTGATGATACTCGTAATTTTTTTAGAAATTAAAAATAGGCCAATTATAGGGGGAAAATTGAGTTAACTTTGCTGAGCAGTGCAAGGCTGCTACAGAAGCACAGGCCATGCTGCAGGCATGCAGACAATTGCAGCTGCAGCCATGGGAGGCAGAATCACCTTGCATCTTATCACCTTCTTAGCTAAAGAAACACAGTTAGCAGAGAAGTTAGAGCACTTCAGCAGCACAAACTGCCACGATAAAAGGCACAAAATGTTCTGATTAAGTTGTTCTTACAGAAGTACCAAACTGACTTCTGTGGGTTACTGGGTGAATAGAGCCTGACCTAGATATCAGTGTCAGGACCAGTGGGAATTACTCACAGGATTATCTGTGATGTTTGCACTTGCCAGCTAAACAGATCCAAGTCAGGTTTAGCTAAGTTGCAATCATCACACCTTTACATAATGCAATACTTTTCAAGTCTTTACTAAGGTTATCTGCAGGGGGCTTAATCATCTTAAAGTATGAACTCTGCCTTGATGCTCCCTAATTCATGACAGCTTGCACAATTATTTGGAGAACAAAATAATTAACATCAACGTATACTCTCCGCTGACTGACACTCTCCTGATTTAATGTGCAGCTGAAAATGTGGACTGGAGACTAAGATATGTATGCAGGTACTGGTAGAATGAACAAAAGCAGATTTGTTCTTTTTGTTCTTTTCTTTTTATATAAATATCTTGATAGTAAAAGGCACATGCAAGATAGAATAAATAAATAAATGCCCAACAAGACATCTTAGGTTGCCTCTGTGCATAATGAAAAACACACAGATTATTTTCCCCACTTCTTGTAACTGTCCACATTACATTCCCATCCACTATTCCTATCCTATCCTAGCCAAAAGTATGTAGATATAAGTGCTGCTGATGGGTGTAGCTGACGATTTTTCTTTTGTTTTCTTTCTCCCCCTGCTAACATTAATAGATCTAAATGCCTCTGCTTTTTCTTCTCCTCACCTTGCTTTTTTCTAGGCTTTGTTTTCTTCTGAAAGAATAACATCTTAAAATTGCATCATTAAGCATACAACACTAGAAGAGAAAATTCTGACCAGAAGTGGGGTTTTCTTTTCATTGACGCTGCATGATCTTCAGTGTAAGGTAAAGATTTAGTGTGTAGTGTCCATACTTCTGGATTTGGTCACATTTGTGTATTCAGAAGCTTTTAGCCACATCCTGGAAATTGCAGCGGAAAGGACTGCCTGGCGGGGTGGGTGTGGCCACAAGGGAAAAATGTAGGAATCCCAGCTCTTAGCAGTCCGAAGGAGAGACTCCATACTGACACCACTGTAGCCAGACAGGCCATGACCTCTTTTTGGGACAGAGAATTCTTCCAGCTGTTACCATGCTAAAATCAAACAAAGCATCTGATATCCAAGCTCTTGAAAGTGACAACTCCATCACAAATTCAAAAAGTAGTCATCTTCAAACTGAGTGGCACTATGCCCTGAGACTGACACCTTTGCATTTTAATTACTTTCAAGATTTTGCATTTTTTAAAGAATGTAGTCACTTTTCCCGAGATGGATTGAGTGTACTTATTTCCCTCAAATCCCAGTATTTGCAGCAGCAGAGTGGGTTGGCTGGTGCTTTCCAGGGAAGGCTGTCTTGGCTCCGTGCTGGGGCTCCCACACAGAAGGGGCAGGACTGAGAGCGCTCGCTGATCCTCACAGGGGCTCTGCCCTTGTGCTGCCTTGTAAGGATATCGCTCACCTTGCTCCAGCCAGAACCCAGGCTCAAAAGAGAAAACTCAAATGAAAGACCCTCCAGCCAGGGCTCCCGAGCAGAAGGAACCAGGAGGGAGAGCTGTTGCTGGCCTGCGCCTTCCCTTGGAAGCTCCTCACATCCCCGTCTGCACTTTGCTCTAAGACTTAAACCTCATTCTTGCCAGAGCCCACGAGTGCCATTGCCTTGCGCTCACAGAAGGGACTGGGGGGTTCGAAACCTCAGTTTTCCTTGGGAATCCCTTCACCACCAAACAGGTGCCCCAGGAGCAATTCTCCTCCAAGGAGCACGGTTCTGCCCCCTCTTTTACAGCCCCGGATCCTCCCCTCGCAGTCCCCGCAGCTTCTCTCCCGCGGACGGTGGCGAGACCACAGGGACAGTGTTTCCCGGTTCCTGTCGCAACCCCGGGACCACCACCCCCACTGCCACACATCCCCGCGGGTCCGTCGGTCCTTCCTAGGTCCCGGCTCCCCGCCGCCCGCCCGGCCCCTGCCATCCCCGCCCATCTCCGCTCCGCCTCCGCGGGGCGTGCAGGGGAGCGGCCGCCGTCCCATCGCTGCTTCCCGAGCGGCCGCCGCGGCAGCCGGCCCGCCCGCCCAGCCCGCTCGCCGCCCGTCACCGCCGGCCTCTGCAGGTGAGCGGCTCGGGGCCCGGGCTCCGGGGGTCGGGCGGGGGCCGGCGGCGGCCGTGTGCCCGCCGTGCCCGGCGGATTCACCGCGGGCCGGCTGCCGCTCCCCTCCCCCTTCGGCCGGGACGCGCCCGCAGCGCGCCGCCGTCCGCCTTCCTCGGGGCTGAGGAAGGGCAGCATCGGCGACAGCCGGGCGGGCTCGCTTGGTCCGGTTCTAGCCTAATTATTGTTTCCATTAGGTCGAGCACGAAGTTCCGTGGTGCATGTGCGAGTGCGCCGGGCGCCGCTCCCTAAGCAGGGCTCGTCCTTGCTGGAGAAAAGGGTGGAAACGCTGGGAAGGGTGGTGGGCGCGGTGCTGGCGGGCGCTGGAGTGTCCTGGAAAGGCATGGCGGTGTCCTTGGCATGGTGCTCGCGATTTGCCCCTGTTTGAGGGGTAGTGCCTCAGTGCTGCAGATAAGGGCGGGGATGGGGGCAGGGGAGCGGTGTGACACAGGTACACCGGGGGATTCGCCCAATCTGTGCCGCCGCCGAAACAAAGGTGACACTGGTGACCCGCAGCTCCGTGGGTTTGACTCGTCACCGGGAGGAGTTTCACGTCTGTGGAAGTGTGCACGCGGCGTGGCAGCACTGGTGGGTTTTCAAGTGCGGAAGCGGATTTATTGTGTGTGTGTGTGAGAGAGAGAGGGACTAGTCTGTATGATTCCAGCCTGTAAAACCTATAAAAACCGCAGTCACTACGAACTGCTGGAACTACAAACACAGGAAGTGTGATATCTTGTTCAAGGCGTGACAGGTTTGCTGCGTGAGAATGCTAATTAGACTTCTTGTAAAAGCTAGATCAAGATTCTTGCAGCATCACGGAATTCCATTTTCTCGCCCCGTATTCCCACAAGTTTGGTCTTTTGCGCTATGGTCTCTGGTTTGAAATAGAAAACTCAACCTAAAACATTGCTTAGGCTGTGATCCAATTATAATAGAGCTGTACTAGCGTTGGTGAAACTGTAACAGGAAGCACCTTTTTTGGAAAGAGAAAAGTGCAAAGTAGGACCAAGACAAACGTCTCATTCTTCCTCTTAACCTGGCAGTTTGTCAGCACTTAGAGGACAATCTGCAGTCTAAAGGAAATTACAGTACAGAAAACTGCTCGTTTCCTTTTCACGTGTGTGTAGGGGAGTAGCACTGAAAATGGAGATCTGGTGCCTTCGCTCTTCTTTCCTGACGCTTTCCCGAGTATCTGACGTGCTCAACTTCCAGCTCTGCTAACTCTTTTACGCTTTTTCTGATCCTCAGTACTGGATGCTACCTAAAACAAGCATTGTGGGCTTCCGTGGTCACTAGCAGGTTCTTTTCCTGTTGTAAGCATATCGATATAAACTAATGATTGCCGGTTTCCAATAGCACAGGTGGTGGATCCCCGTTAACCTAGGAAATGTAACTTCACATGGTTACACACACAGGTATCGGGCTCTGTCACAGCCGTGACTTGCTTTGAAAGGTAAGTTGATCTGAAAGGGTGTTCAGCCCTGACTGAAGAGCTTCATCCAGGAAGAAATCCCTATTCCCTGTTGAAGAAAAGCGTAACCTTGAACAGGTTAAAAAGCTGCGGCTTTTTAGCGCTGAGAGCCGGACTAGAAACCTCTCAGCCGCGCGAGCTGAGCACGCCCTTTTTCCCCCTGCTCGCCGTGGGATGCGCTTGGCTGCGCTCCCTGCTTGCGGTCCCGTTCTCTGGGAACTTTTGTCTGGCAGCGCCTTCCCGGCGCGCGTGGAAAGGCCTGGAGCGGCCGGGGGCGCGCGGGGCGGGGCGGCGCGCCGCGACCTTTCACCCACTTCTGGGGCGCCGTCACGTGAGCGCGCCCGGGCGGGCGGGGCGGGGCGGGGGCGCGCAGGGCCGGGGCGGCGGGAGCGCGCAGGGCCCGGAGCGGGGGAGCCGCAGCCCCAGCCCCAGCGGCTCTGCGGGCACCGAGCCTGAGCCCTGGGGCTAACACGGCCTCCAATCCCAGTCTCCTGCTCAGCGTCTCGGGGGAAAGGCGGCCCGAGGAAACGTTCGTGTGAAAAGGACAAATAACATCTCCGCTCCCCGAGAAAATCCACAAATAAAACGCCAGCCGGTCAAAAAAACTCCAAAGCGGTGTATTTTTTTTTAGCATTCCAGACCCGTTGTGTTTGTCGTGCAGCATGCTGTATCTTAGTCCTGAACGCCGCATGTTTGGAAAAACAGGATTCAAAGGACTGAACCCTCTTTCTTCAAGTCTGGGTTAACTTTAATGTGAATGTCCATTTAAATATTTCTGCAGATCTTTGGAACCGGTTCTTCAGTTGAAAGACCTTATTGAGGTCTTTCAAATTTGTGCAGTAAATGGTCACTGAACTACTTGTGAGAGCAATTAACTCAGTTTGCTTTTGATCACCGCACATTGTTGTCCATCTTCCAGGATCTCCTAAATCCTAAAATGTGACATCTTTTATGTCTCGTAAAAGTCCTGCCATTCCAGAGACGTTCATTGTCATAGGGAAGATAATAGTTCTTGTTTGCTGCAAGAGCAGAGAAGCTCATTAAGTTCAAAGGGTGAGAGAAGGGATAAACTTGTATAATCTTAATGCCTGGGTATGTCTTTAATAGCAGTTTAAATGAAATACCCAGGTCTAAAGCCTAGTTTTTATGGAGTGGGGGAGGTTTCTACGTGGTACGATAACTGTACAGTGTTTTAGCAGAGTATGCTTCTCTCTTACTCAGTAAGATTATTCTGGAATTCTAGAAGGTCAGAGGGTGTAGTTTGCTGGGATCTGGACAATATAACATGTAGTGCAGTAGAGGCTAGAATGATCTAAGAGGCCTAGGAACAATATAGTATGTCCTGTATAAGGAAAAAAATCCCTAGAAATAATCCAGTTGTAAAAGTTTCTGTTTTGGAGAATGTTGGTGGTCTGTGTTTGTTGGGGTTTTTAGGGGGTTGTTTGTTTATTTGTTGAAGTGTACATTTTGGAACCATCTTCTACAGGAGCATGCTGTTGGGAAGAGAAGAGAGATCATATGATCCAGAAACTGTAGGGATTAATATTCCTTAGGGTTAGCCTAGTAATTAATTAACAGATTGTTTGCAAATCTCCTCTACTTTGCCTGTTTCCAGATCAGGTGAGAAGACAACTTGCTAACTGTGGCATTTCTCCTTGAAGTGCTGGTGAAAACAGTCTGTTCTCTGAACACCTCTCCAAGAAATCTTGATGGCATCTGTGCTGAGACTAATGGGAGCTTAAAGCCTGCAGACAAACACTTGGTTGGATGTCTTAAACTGAAAGCTGAGCCTAGCATTGGAGTCTGGCCCCTGAAATTACTTGCTTGTCGCAGTAGCTGGCAGTCACTGCTCGAGCCCTCAGCAATGACCGAGGCGGGAGCACATGATCTTTCTGTCACTCCATAGTTCCTCACTGTCTTGGACATGTTCAGTGTAAACAGTGCCATTCAGTGTAATGGAAAATAGTGTTTCAGAACCTGTCTGTGACTATTTTCTCCATTGGCACCAGTTTTTCTGAAATGGTTCCAATCTGATCCAGCCCCTCTGAGCAGTTGAAAGCTGTGTGTGAATCAAAGCTCAAGCTGCCTTTCTTGACTTTCTGCTTGAGAGCTACAGCTGCATGTTTGCCATTGCTGTAGTGTAGTGTCTGTTAGGAGCTAGGAGCATTGGAATGAGTCTGCCTCTTGGTGTGTCCCACCTTATTCAGGATCCCAGGGGCAGTAAGCTTCTGGGACAGAAGGCTTGTGTGTGACAAATAGATCTCGTACCTGCTTTTAGGGAAGACAGCTGTTGGGGTATGTTTGTGTTGCATTCATTGGCCTGTTTGTCATTATCTCTTTCCATCCATATAGACCTGTTGCTCCAGTTTACTGCCTAGGAAGGGAATAAGGAAATTGGCCCAAGACTCCAAAGGAGATATCTGCAGAGAGTAATGAATAAATTCCCCCATGGGTGATCTTGGAAAACTGCTGAGGTCAGGACACAAGCTGTCAGTGGGACAGTAAGTTAATGATGACTTCATAGCTGTTCCGATTTCAGACTCTCCTGGGGGTGAAGTTTGCTGTGGGTCCCAGTGTTGCTGTACTAGGGCAAATACAAGTGTTCAGTTCTCCACCTCAGTCTGAACCACAGCATTTGTTCTTCTTTAGTTGTGAGAAATCCTTGAAGACATTTGCAATTCCAGGAGACCACACCTGTCAGGTGCAGGTGAGGGTGGGAAGGATTGGAGCCAATGATTAGCAATAACCAAATATGAGAACTTGTCCTAACTAAAGCATCACGAGAACACCTGTCAGGTTAACTTTGTTTTCATCAGGACTATGTTAATTTATCTTTTAAAGGAGAGTGACTCTTTGGCTTTTGTTTCATTTCTATGCCATAGTCATTAGGTTCACCTGAGAAGCCTTGAGTGGATTTAATCCTTGTGGCTAATTTTTGCACAGATATGATTTGGCTTCACTCCTCTCATATTTCCTGTAAAGATTTTGTGTCTGTAAAATATGATTAGTCATTGTAAGACAGCTGAGTTATTGGTAAGACTTGAAAGCAGCAAGTACCAGTGTCGTCCTATATACTGAAGTATGATTAGACATTATTGAAGGTTAGTAGGCAAGGGAGCAATTTAGAAATAGAAATTCTCAAGTGAATAACTGCATCTGGTTAATCTTTATAGTAAGTTCAGAAGTCAGCACCTTGTGGAATGTCACATGAGCTAGGCGTAAGCTCAACAAACTGTTCTTTTTTGAGTCTTTGGTATCTTGATACCTTTTTGCGTAAGTGCAGTATACAGGAAGGTGCCATTCCCTAAGAGAATATCCAAGAAACAGATATAAGAGACCAGACAGTCTTTTTGTTCATATGTTTAAATGTTCCAGCTGCATATTCTATACTGTTTACTGAAGATTCTATAGAACAAGACCTGAATTTCCTTTGAAAGGCATAGAACTCTAGACAAATTTGCTGTTTGTTTAGATTTCTCTTAAACTGAATGCTTTTTCCATAGCTTTCGTTTTAATTCTGTTCAAATGCATCAAAGGAGCACCACATGCACACAAGTAAAAGCATTTTTGGCATCCTTTTGTCATTCTCTGGTTAGCTGCCTTACCTTATTGATCCTCTTGCAGTAGGGCATTTTGGCATTCATGTGAGTGACTGCCTCCCCACCACTATCTGACCCAAGAGTGCATGGGACCTTGAGTTACTGAGTCAGTGCTGGATGCTACTGTACAGTGTATACTTCAGTGCCTGGAATTATTTTATTTATAGCAAACTCCATGAATGACCTCCATATACTTTACTGAAGCCACATCAGTTTTATTATTGATAATACAGTAGTTTTTAGTTTGATAGGAGCAGTCAGTGTTTCCTCTAGATAGGTGTGTATACGTGTAACATTGAATTTCAAGCTTATTTTTTTTATTAGGAGCTTGTAAAGTTTCCCACCATATCACTGCAAAATATATGGCACTCAAAGTCAGCTCCAGAAATCTATCTGCTGCCTTAAGACTGGCAGACTTCCACTGGACAAGGTAGTAGTGTTTAAAATACCAACATGCATTTGAAAACCTTGTAAAATGGCACACTGGTGCTTTTCACTGAAGGCAGAGTTACTGGAATAACGTTGAAAAACTGAGATGTATCATTTTCTTAAGAGTTCATTCTGCAAAGTCCAGCTTCTTTTATCCTCCAAACTACTCGTACATTTTTGTCAATTGCAGAAAACATGCTCTTTTTGAATATTTGGCTGCTGCTACCAATTTGAATTTCAAGGTATGTTATTAATTTAAAGCAATTTAAGCACAAGATTTGTTGTTCATGCCTTAGTGCTCTATAAGTTCATTTTTTGCAGCAGATGTCTTAATGGAAACTCCTACATTAAATTTCTTAAAGCATCTCTGCAGGTTTGATGGTTCAAGCCCTTAATCCTCGTACTGGCTCTTCACTGGACTCTCTCCAGTAGTTTCATGTCTCTCATTGAGGAGCCCAGAACTGGACAGAGTTTTTGAGATGGGGAGTCACCAGCACTGAGTAGAAGGGCAGAGTCTCTTCCCTGAACCTGGTGGTAGCAGTTCTCCAAGTGCCCCCAGGATTCTGTTAGAGTCCTCTGCAGCCTTTGCTGCAAGGGCACCTTCTGGGCTCACGTGCAGCTTGCTGAGCTTTGCTTTCCAGCTGGTCAGTCTGGTGTGTCATGGTGTGTGGGGTTACTCCTCCCCACATGCAGGACTTTGCACTTCTCCTTGTTGCACTTCACAAGGTTTCAGCCTGCCTGTTGCTCCAGCCTGTCAAGGTCCATCCGGATGGCAGTGAAAACCTTTAATTTATCAGCCACTGCTCCCAGTTTCATTCCCTGTACTTGTAAATCTATGGGCAGTTTCAGTTTGGTGTTTTCTTTCTCTGGTGGGTGGGTTTTTGGTTTGGTTTTTTTTTTGCATCCACTTCTGGGGTAACTGTATAGGTCAATTAAACTGTAGTAAGTGGCAAAGTGTGAAAATAAACATGCTAGGAAGTTATTTGAGGATGTTGGCACTGGCTTTGTAGTGCTTCACTATATATCATTTCATTGCAAGTACACTGTCTAGGCAAAGTCAACTGCCATAGCCTAGTCTGAATACTTTGTGTAGGTGGTACTGAGGGCTTAGACTGACAGGACCATCAATAACAGAAATCCAAGTGAAATGTGAAATAATGCCTGAAGAGATTGGATAGACATCTCAGCGTTTGGAATTCTCTTTCTTTTGATTTAGTGCCTGGTATGAAATCAACAGATTTGAGCATTAGAAGTTATTTAGTGATTTGTATAAAACAAAATGCATTCATAGTTTTGGCTTTCTGGGAAATAGAAAATGCAAATTTCTATAGTGATGCCTTACACAGCTGAGAGAAAATACTTGGTCACTGTCTCAGCACAAACACAGTGCTGATGTTCAAGTGTTTCAATACTGGCTTTGATTTCATTAAGTCTGTCCTCAGACTCTTAAAATTCAGTGATCTACCCTAAAGTGTCAAAATACGTTATCACTAAACATACGAAATAAACCTTTGTGTGTCTGTTTTCTTTTAAAAGCTGTAGCGAGCTCACCTCCTGAAGGGAGATCTGATTTGTGGACAGCAAAATACTAGATAAAACTTCTTTAATATTTTCAATATTTAAAGAGGTTTCAGAGTTAAAGCCTTTTACAAGAACTTCTGGGAACTCCAGAATTATTTTCCAGTTCTCTGTGGCTTCTTTTAACATTCAAACAGTAACTCTTACTGATTTGCATGTTAAAAGAAATAGATTCCCTCCCCCTCGCTCTTCTCTTTTAAATAGACTGGTTTGGGGTCAGACCAAGATTTTGGGGTACTTGCTTGGTTTTCCAAAACCATTCTTCATTCAAGATGTCTACCTTTAAATGGAAATTTTAGTACAGTTTTAAGTATGTTTACCAATTAAAATTGGGTTTCATGTACTTTCCTCTGATATTTTCTCCACTTCCCATCTTGAAAGCTTCCTTAAACAATGTCATTTTTAATAGTTTAGTATCACACTTTTCTCCTCACCAGTCTGTATTTGAAACCGGAGTTTAGCCAAGCTAAAATTTGAAGTTGTAAGTTTATTTTCAGAAAGGAGTGAAGAGTCCTTTAGGGTCACATTTCAGTTGTGGTTTGTTGGTCTTTTGTTTTGGGTTTTTTTGGTTTTTTTTTTTTTGCTTCTAAGCTTGCCTAGTTGGAGCTTGGCAGGAGTCAGAAGACAAAGCCTTTGTGGTAAGATGCTTCTCATTGCCTTATTGGTGGTACCTTGGATGTGCCTGAAGTTACGAGGGCTTCCAGGTAATTCTGAGTTACATGATACAGGTAATTCTGAACTCAGAACTGCCATCATACCTGTAATGCTGCAAGTCTGCCCCCCATCTGTGAACACTCTGTGGCTTGGGTGGCAAGGGTGTCTGAGAGCTCTGACAGCATCAAACCCATGTGTGGTGGTACATGGCCGTGCTCTCAGAGACACTGAATGCAGCAGCTATTACTTTTTGTAGAACGCTGTCGAGTTTTGGTTGTCTGAGTAGAATTAATTTGGAGAGAATTGTTTTGTGAGCTTGGTTTGGTTACTGACAGTCATATATGCACTGCATATAAAAGCTAATCTATGAACAGGTGTCAGAAACCTGTGAGGAGAGACTGAAACTAAATTATCAACCTACCTGGAAAGGGGAGTCATAGAATTAAGTCTTTCATCAAGGTTTTAGCTGTTCAGGATCGTGTGCATGAGACCTCTTCAGTTTTCCTCTGCAGTTGTTAACTTCCTTTGCAGGGAAAGGAGCTGTAAATGTGAAAATTGTGTTTAAGTAATATGTCTCTCTTCTTTAGGTGTTTAGAATCCTGACAAGGAGAAATGGCAGGGGGTTTTCTATTCAAGAGGAAGAGGAAATGGGGAAAAAAGTGAATTGCATGAGCCAAGCAATGTATGGGAAGCAAGTGACATGCTCTTAAAGCTGAGGATTTGCTATTTTTTTGATGTATAGGTGGTGGCTTTATTCTTTTTAGCACCATCCATGTAAAGTGTGTGAAGTCTACAGAAACATAAAAAGATTCATACTCAGTACCATTTCCAAGAGTAACTGCTTCAAGAATTAATACCTTGTTTTGTGCAGTGTACTGTAATGCAATTAGCTTTTGCGTCATGGCTTGGTGCTTTTTAAAATGCTCATGGCAGTTTCTTCACTGTGCTTCAGAGAGACATTGCCAACCACTGGTAACTTCTAGCATGCCTGACTTAAATGGAAGCGTCCTGCACATGGGACCTCTCTTAGCTTTGGATTTTCCAGAACTGAAGCCCTTACCTCCTTCTGTGATTGTAGCAACATGCAAGCCCTAACACTGACTGTTGGGTGTCTGCAACCTGAAGCCATAAGGTCTGTGAGTTAAACCTCAGTCTTTGCAGTGTAAATGTCCTGAAACTGCAAAAATAATAGTCTGAGGATGCTTTATGCATAGTAGATGAAGCAGCATAGTTTTTCAGACCATCAGTACATAGGCTTTCTAGTATGCAATGTGTTTTCTTGACTTAAAAGGGACATCCAGCCTAGCAGTGTTTGTTTATAACAATGAGTAAAAAATTGGGCTTAGTTTAGTTTGGCTCAAGCAGAGGTATGAAAAAGGAAGAGGAGAAACATCTGCAGCTGTTACAGCATGTTTGAATTTAAGCAAAACCAGATAAGAGCAAGGAACAGGCAGCTTTCTTCTTTAAATAAAAGGAAAAAACTCGCTAACAATCAGTAAACCAAACTTTAGGGTGTTAAGCGTGTGGTTTTTTAAGATACATTAATATTGTGAGAGAGCACTGAAAAGAATGAAAATAGCCATTTCAGTTCAGTTGTAGAAATTATTGTGCTGGGGATTTTTTTTCCCCCTTTGAGTAAGGCTCTGCCAAGCTGCTAGCAAAGTCAAACGCTGTTGTTTATGGCTCTCTGTTGGGAACGAGGTTAATTAGTATATGCTGTGCGCAAATACGCCACAGACCCCGCAGTTAGCAGACGCTGTTGTTCCGGCGCTGGCTGAGTGATTGATGTGGGTGCTGCCTCAGGAACAGTGGCAAGTCAAGTTTAAAAGTCCAAGGCTCCGCCTGTGCCCTTTTGCCTACTTAGCTGGCGAGCACGTGGCAGCGCAGGAATGCAGCGAGGGGAAGTGCGCCGCGGCTTATGATTAAATTGGCCTTTAAGGAGGAAAACAAGTGTTCAAAGAAGCGGCCTTCGGGAAGCCCTTGGTATTCCGCCATCGTAATTCAGGGCAGTCTTAAAGGCTTATGGTTTTCTTAAGTAAAGAAAAGGAATATGAAATGAAACAAGCTGTTTTATTGTTTCATCATCTTAATGTCAAGCAGTACAGTCCTAAAACTGAACTGTATTTGTTTTCAGGGCTCATCTGGTTGATTCAGGATTAATTCTTGCTGGAATAATATTTTTTTTCATTTGGGAATTAGGAATATTTTCCTTAATGAAGCTTATTTGTTTCTGTGAGAATGCTAAATTTTAATTCATTAAAATGTCAGGGTTGATTATTAATTCTTAATGCTATTTATAATATTTTTCTGCCTTGGACTGTAAAAAAAGCATGTGCTTAAAAACGAAAGGGTTCCTGAAATTCTTTCCATTCAGAAACAAAGAGAAGGTCAAATACAAATTTCCAGGCTGGGAAGTCGCAGGGGAGTTGAAGGGTAACAGAAACTGGTTGATCTTGTACTTAAGACACTGGCATTCCAGAATACAAAATTCCATGAGTGAACCGAGCAGAACCTGTTGGCCCCTCTTGAGACAAATCCAGGTGCCTGATTCTCTGTATGCAGATCCAGTTCTGCATTTTGTGTTTTTGCATGTGTTTGTTGGGTTTTATCATCCTAGTCTTAATAGTGCCGCCAAGCTTATGATAAATTCTTAACTTTGAACTCTTTTTGCAAACCCTGCGGAGTCCAGGTTAGACTCTGTATTACTGCTGCCTCTGCCTGTTTTATTGCTCTCTTGTCAGCTAGTAATGAACAATTTAAATGAATGAATGGACAGCTGACTTGGACTTCCTCATACTTGCCTACTGCAGCGCCCATATAAGTAGTTGTTAGTGACAGAGTCGTTAAGTACTACAAATTGCAGTTGTTACTAGGGCTTGTGTTAAAGCTTTTGAAACGTGTTCAAAGCTGGGTTGGGTTCTTCTCATTTGTTCTTCTTTGTTATTCTAATCAGACGCTGCTCACACATAAATCAATTGCATACTATCTGTAGGATACTGTGAGCTTTACCTGCCTTGATTTACCCAGCACACAGCTTCTAAAACTTGAGCAGTGGCTGATGGATTTGCAAGATCTGTGAATTACCATTGGGCACTGTAGCAGTAGTTGTACTGCAGAGGTGGATCACTGTAGGCTGGTCCAGGGCCAGGCATGCTAAATACTGCAACGAATCCGTGCCTGTTGGTCAGAAACCTTAATAGATGATGTGCAGCAGCACTTATTCATCTCTGCCAAGTATTCCTTCTCTTTCTTTATTGTGTATTTATTTCCTAAGCCTATCTTTATTGCGGCATTCCCAGTGCTTATATTCCCTGGTTGTCTGCTCATGCACCTCTGCACCCACTCTTTGTGTTTCAGATGACTTTGATATAGTAGAGTATTTACAGACTAGAGGAGCAGCACTGTGGTCACAATTAACTGCTTTTGAAATGCCCACCTAAATTGCAATGGTTGGTCCTCTTGTGCTGTTCAACAGGGGATGGCAGTCTATCAGAATTTAATTACTAGCTTTTGGTTTGCAAACAAAATGTAAATTTTAGTATTTAGGGTTTTAAATGAGTAAAGTAGTTGTACTTTTTTTTATTTTACTTACATAGAAATGCCAGTGCAACCTTAAAACACTTGGTATTGATAATGTGTTTTGTACCAGTGAAAATCTCAGTCTAAAACTTGCCCTTGAATCCTGACCTACAGACAGGATAATAAATTCCACTACCATTTAGTCACACATCTAGGAGGATATTGTTTTGAGGGCTATGCATGAAAGTTTTGGTAAGCTAATAAATTAAGTTGGATGAGAGACCAACTTTGGAATCATGATGGGCTCCTCAGGAATGCATAGTTTGGGCCATTTCAATGTTATACATAGAGTCTGTCTGCAAAAATCTACATTCTAATTGTACGTGCTCAAATAACATTAGTCTGAATTAATGGTTGGTAGGTGTAACTTACAGGGTGTTTATGTACAAGTGCTGGTTACAGAAACAAAGAAAAGCTGTGCCATTTCCAGCAAGTTTAACAAGGGCAAGTGCCAGATTCTGCATTTGGGTTGGGGCAACCTTGGATGTGTGCACAGATGGGGAATGAGATGCTGGAAAGCAGCACTGTAGAAAGGGACCTGGGGGTCCTGGTGGATGGGAAGTTGAATCTGAGTCAGCAGTGCCCTGGCAGCCAGGAGGGCCAACCCTGTCCTGGGGGGATCAGGCACAGCATCCCCAGCCAGGCAAGGGAGGGGATTGTCCTGCTCTGCTCCGCACTGGGGCGGCCTCACCTCGGGTGCTGGGGCAGTTTTGGGTGCCACAATATAATAAAATCTATAAAGCTATTAGAGAGTGTCCAGAGGAGGGCCATGAGGATGGTGAAGAGTCTAGAGGGGAGACGACACAAGGAGTGGCTGAGGTCACTTCATCTGCTCAGCCTGGAGAAGAAACCAAGGGAAGACCTCATTGCAGCCTGCAACTTCTTGTGAGGGAAGGAGGAGGGGCAGGCACTGATCTCTTCTCTGGTGGCCAGTGACAGGACCCGAGGGAACGACCTGAAGCTCTGTTGGGGAAGTTTAGGTTAGATATTTGGAAAAGGTTCTTCACCCAGAGGGTGTTTGGGCACTGGAACAGGCTCCTCAGGGAAGTGGTCACAGCACCAGCCTGACAGAGTTCAAGAGGCGTTTGCAAAACACTCTCAGGCACATGGTGGGATTCTTGGGGCTAGGTTGGGTTTCCATTTCTGTTTTAATTTCCAGTGGTTTTTGTTTGAGTCTTTTATGGCTGCCCAGTATAATTGTCTTCTGTCTGTATTGGCATGGTTGTTGATATTTGTTTTGGGCAGTTAAACTGAGCTGCAATTCCATGAAACTTCATCATAATTTCAGATTGCTATGGGAAGGTAATTTTTCTGACAGTTGTAATTTGGTTTCCTCAACTCTGCATAGTTATGATTTTTTCAGTTATTTGCCAGTCACAGCATGGAGCCACAGTGACTATAGTGTCTTATTGCTTTGAGTAATCAGCTTGAAATTAGGATATGAAAAGTTTTGGGAGAAGATATGGCCAAAAGCAGCTTTGTTTTTCTAGCTGAGGTGAAAACTTTAGATACGTTTTGTTTCAAATAAAACATCTCCCGAATCTTCTTCGAGAAGTAAGATGCTGTGTACCTGTGATATGCTTTTCTAAATGCTATGGCTTTCACTTTCTGTTCTGCTCTCATTTTTTAATGTATTGCGTGTACGGGTGATATGCAGCTATCTGTGATGCTGCCAAAATGCCCGAGTTACACGAGTGTTTTGTTTCTGTTTGCAGCTGTTGTGGTTAGAAGAGGCACCTTAATTAACCTTCAGGACACTCAGACTGAAGTGCAAGCATAGCCTGTAAGGAAAAGGCAAGTACTGTATGTAAATTTTTCATACTTGGAGATCTTTGCCAAAATTATGGTGTAGAAAATACCTTGCTAGAAATGGGCTAGGTCCTGGTTCCTTTGGGCAAGAAGGAAATACTTGTTTTTAACTTTGTTTTTTGGCAGAACTCTCTCTGAAAATGGCGGAAGCTCATCAGGCAGTAGCTTTTCAATTTACTGTAACTCCAGATGGGATTGACCTGCGTATGAGCCATGAGGCTCTCAAACAGATTTACCTCTCTGGTGTCTATTCATGGAAGAAGAAGTTCATCAGATTCAAGGTATGCTAAACTAGTGAAGTCCACCAAACTTTGAGGTTATTTAATGTTTTATGAATTTACTGAATTTTTTTAGGGAAAATAGTTGGGTTTTTTTTCTTTATGGTAAGTAAAGTTCCTCATTGTGAAAGACTTATGTGGGATTTAGTGAAGACAAGGGGTACTGAGGAAGATAGCACTGGGTGGTACTATAAAGACTTAAAAGGTACATATTTTTGATTTATTCTATGGAAGCAAGATGAAGCAGATGTAGAAATTAATGATAGCTTTAACTGACTTCATTCTCTTCTAAGTGTACCATGTAGTTATGTCATCTTTTAGCAGAAGTCAAAAATACGACTAGTGGTGATCTTTAGTATCATATGTCTTAGAGGTACAAGGCTCCACTCTTTATTTAGGCTAAGGAGTATTATTTTTGGTGAGGTATTTGAGGTAGATTGCTGTGAATTTATTGTTTTGTTCATGGGATTATGATTGTAAGTATCTGTTTCATTAGTAGCAAACTACATAAGCTACAGGCTGTATTCAACATCTCTTTCAAAAACATAAACATGTTAACAGCAATCTTATTAAAATTTTCTTATAAAGCTATGAGAAGGACCATTTAAATTATATAAAACAACATTAATTCTGGTTCTCAATGTCTTGTTCAGTAGAATATTTTTGCCGTGTATTCATGTAGAAAGGTCTAACAGTGTAAGTTGAAATTATTGAAGTGTCATTCGTTTTCGCGTTGTTAGTTTCAGTATTTTTAGTAAGGCTTGCAGCAGGATCAGTGATTTCTACAAGAGAATGTGAACGTTCTTTTGATTGTTGGTAACATTGTTACAATTTTCTGTAGTAACCAAACTTAAGTAAATCCATTCCCTACTCCTGAGGTAATTGTATGTAAGAAAATGTTGGATAATCTTAAGTTCTCGTTTATAACTAAATAACTTAAATGTGTTGATTTTTGTTTCTTTCCATGGAAGTATGAAGTCAATCACTTTGGTATGAAAAAAATTATGTGAAGGCTTTTCTTTCCAGAATGGAATTATCACCGGCGTTTATCCTGCTAGCCCATCTAGCTGGCTTATTGTAGTTGTGGGCGTGATGTCAACAATGTATGCCAAAATTGATCCTTCCTTAGGAATAATAGCCAAGATCAACCGAACACTTGACACAACGTAAGTAGACTGAAAGGTTACTGTTCCTCTAAAGGGAGATCAGTTTTATTTGCAGCTACTCTTAAAGTTCCTGTTAAATTACTCCTGTTAAAATGTATCCGTTTTGGAACGGTATGTTTGTGAAATGGTAAGCCAAATAAACAGATGTGTGAGGCTGTGAAACAGGGAGGTGGTTGTACCAGTATTGCTACATTGTTTTCTGGGTATTTGGGAAGCACATTTGGGAACTTTTATGGCCTTTGATGTTGCTCCATGAAAAGGTGTTTGGAAAGGAATTTATGAAAGCAGGGTAAGCAGGCATAAACTTGTGTAAGGCCTGCCTGTAGTACTATTAGAATTATGCTTGCAATACCAGCTTCTCTTTGGAACATAAATGGACACTAACTGGCATATGCTGGCTTTTGTTTTAAACAGTGGCTATATGTCAAACCAAACACAGAACATTGTGAGTGGAGTACTTTTTGGCACAGGGCTTTGGGTTGCCCTTATTGTCACAATGCGCTACTCCCTGAAAATGCTGCTCTCCTACCATGGCTGGATGTTCTCTGAGCATGGCAAGCTTACTGCTGGCACCAAGTTGTGGATGGTAAGGATGTGTTGGCTTCATTTCATCTTAACTTCTAACTGATCAGTATTCAAAGCCCTAAAAGAAAATGTTGTAGTTTTATTCCTTTCTTGTGTTTTTTGTGTCATGGCACAGGAGGCTGTTAGGTAGCTATTTCTACTGTCACCCTTCTAATGCTATAATTAAACTATTCATCGTGGTCTTCTAGAAGGAAGAGTAAACAGTTCAAGAATAACTTCTAAATTTGCCAATGCCTTGAGCCTGTGTGACTCAATACCTACTTTTTCTCTATGTGCAACTACAGCTTAAAGACCTTGGGCTGCAAGCACCAAAGAATCTTGTCCTCACAGAAAGTGATCCCCTAATTCTTCGTTGGAATGTTAGGGTTTCTAGCCCTCCATTATAAAATTATTCTTATGCTTGAAGAAAATATTATTGCATGTCCTTTCAATTGATTTGTTGGTATGCCTCCAGAATGGGTTAGGGAGGAAGCATAAGGTATAGGAAGAGTGTTATGCAGTTTTCAGATAAGGATAATGTGAGAGTGGCTTGTTGTGGTGCTTTGAAAAAGATTCTTAATGGATATGATAGGTATAAAGTGAGGAAATGTAGATGTAGGTGCTGCAAGAGATGAAGTGGGGTTTTACTACTTGGACTCAGTTGTTTCATCTCACTTTTGCCCGTATTGTTGTAGAAATAGCTTAATTTCCACACTGTGCTAAAATTAGTCTCTGCAGCCTCAAAAACTAACGGATGTGTGTTAAACTAAGCACAGGTCGTGATTTACTGTGGGAGATGTCCAAGGGCAGGTATCCAGAATGGTGTACTGAAATAGAGTTTAATGTTTGTCTGTTACAAGTGGAATTTCTAATTGATGGTTTCTCCTGGAAGCGGTATCAGCCTCGTGACTCGAATTCATACAGTCCAGAGGCTCTGAATGGTAAGGCTTTCTGTCAATTGCTTGGAGCTGTAGCTGCCTTGATTTTCAGCATGTCCTACCAGACAGATACTTTAAAGCTCTTAATATTGCCTTACCAACCTTAAAACAGTATGAACTGTAATGCTACTTACCATGCTTTGTTGCATATTCTATTTATAATTTTTTTGTCTATCATATATGTTGCATATATATTTTGTTGTGTATTATATGTTTTAAAAATACAGAACACTAGAGGTGTTTGCCCAACAGTGTCTCATCTATACTTACTATGAAGGTCTATTTAACCAGACCCAACAAAAGAGAAGACTGGCTTCACTAGTGAAACAGCTCCAGCTACCTTAGCTTTCTAGATTTTCATAATACTGTTTTCCCTTCAAATAGTCATGCAGATCAAAAACCTGAACTCTGATTTTGGTCACAGTACAAAGTGTTTTTTCAGGTTGGTTGGAAGTCTGGTGGCACTTCTAGTCAGCATATTTCACCTCGTTAAGTCAGATTTCCTGTGTCAGTATTATGGGGAAGATCCAAATATTAGTCGCTGTTTTAAAAAGTTAATTAAAAAGTGGTAATATTGTGTGAACAGATGCAACATATGTTAGAATGACATTATTTGTCATGCCTGCATATGAAATCAGAGATTTAATGAAATGTGTGTGTCTGTCAGATCACTTTATTGGTCTCAAGCTTTTATAAGTTCTCTATTACAAGTTTTTTTAAGAGATAAATACTGTGAAATGTGTTTTCTGGTTTTTGTCAGTTGAGCAGGTGCTCTCTGAAAATAATTTTAGCCTTTTCTGGCTTAAGAGTTCTGGAATAAAATTGTCTCCAAGTGCGAAATTAGATTTCCAGATGAAAAGCTGAGCTTTTTCTTTCCCGCCTGCTTTCAAAATAATCTTGTCCTGAAGCACAACTAGACTTCATTGGGCAGATCACTGTGGTGCATCCCAGGTACACCTGATGGCTCTGATGCAGATCCATTTGCAGGCAGGTCTTTGTTGCTGGTAATACTCTGCAATTCTTAGTTGTTTTGTGCTGCCTGAAATTATCTCCTCTACCTGTGCTGACCCAAGAAACTGAGAGGGAGGGAAAACTCTACATTCTAACAGTTTTGGTAGCAGTTTTCAGAATTTAGTAGTGAAATGACATCCCCTGTTTTATTTTATCTTGTCTGTTTGCTTATGTATACTATCCTGTGTATTGGACCAAGGTTACACTTGGACAGTAAAGGTTCCACTGGACTGTTGGTGTAACACTTGACCTTACTTTCATGCTGAAAGAGGGTGGCAGTGTCAAAACCCTTTCATTAGTAGCCTGGAAGTTGCATGGTCTAGAATTTCAGCTTGGTATGTGCTGCAACTGAAAAGTGGTGGTAGACAGAAATGTTGCTTCTGTTTTCACTCTCCTGTGGAACACAGGAGATGCTGTAATATCTGAATACAAGTTGTCTCTGGCTTTTTTGTTTCATGCTGGGGGTTTTTGTAACACAAGCACGGAGTATAACACTGGCACGCTTGCGCGATTTGGTATGTTCAAATCTTGCAGCAGACTACCTGAGACTGATTCATGCTTGAATTAACCCCCTGTAACAGCAGCCCTATTATTGATGTTGAGCTGTAACTCTGAGAAACCATGATACCAAAGCATAAGTATTACTTTCAAAGATTACTGTAGTTATCTAGAAACTTCAGGGGAGTGACAGGCTTGATAATGATTGTGTTTAGATATGTTTGTAGTATCTACTATGTAGTGTAGTAAAAGACCAACTGGTAGACTTGGTCTTTTTGATCTTTCCAGAGGGAAATGTATGAAGAAGTGCTAATTAACTGTCTTTATATTGAGATCAAGGTGTGCAATACATGAACAGCAGTCTTGTCTGTGACAGGAAAATGACTGGGAAGTCAGGAATGGCCATGCCTATCTTGCTCTTCCACTGACATGTTGTTTAACCTTTAGGAAGTTAGTTTCTGTCAAGGCCTTTTTTAACTTGTGAAATGGTGATAAATATGGTGGCTTCCTAAACCTAGTACAGTATAATTTACCAGTGAAAAGGACTGTGAGTTACATTACACATTTAATCTGTCATTTTTCTTTTGTTGAACCTAACAATGTGATGTGTGTATTTTGTTTTTGCTTTCCTTCAGACCCTTGTAAAACTCTTCTCAGGGCGTAAACCCATGTTGTACAGTTTCCAGACATCTTTACCACGATTGCCAGTTCCAGCTGTTAAAGACACAGTTAACAGAGTATGTACATTCATCAACTTATTTTTTTCAGTAGCACAGAATCCATACTTAGATGCCTTTTGGGGTGTTTTTGCCATGTCCCATGAAATAGTGCGTGGTGGTATTAATGTAGTGTAACAGGTTCAAACTTCTGCATGGAAATGAAAATAAAGGCTGTGACAAACCAGTGAAACTGGTGACAGCTTGAAGCCAGTGTGATTCGCGCTGGATGACATGATGCCTGTTGTTGTAAGGCTGTGCCACAGTGTGATTTCCAGGGTTTTTGAAGCACACCACTTTTGTGATCCTCCCCAGGTTGTACAGTGTGTTTTATTAAATGTGTGTGTTATGACACAAAACCTTGTAGCAAAGTGTGCAAATATGACAGTATGTCACAGAAACTGAAGGTTTGATTTTTAGAGAAGAAAAAAAATCTCTGCTACTGGAGAAGCAGCATGTCTTACCCTTTGGAAAGAAAAATCTTTAGAAAAGTTACCTCTTCCACTTGTGTTTTGGTGACGAATGTCTGAAAAAATACTTTATTTTTTGAAGTTTGAATATAGTATTTGCAGCCTTATGGTTTGAGACTGGGTAATCTTTGTTTACTGTGAGAGTGCTTTACGTAGGAATGGTGAACAGCTACATATTAATTCCTCTACTGATGCTGATTCTCTGCCTGTGTTCCAGTATCTGGAGTCAGTTCGACCACTTATGGATGATGAAAAGTTCAAAAGAATGGAGGGTCTTGCCAAAGATTTTGCATTTAATTTGGGACCAAGGCTTCAATGGTATTTGAAGCTAAAATCCTGGTGGGCCACCAATTATGTGAGTAGATAAATAGGAGACTCAGTTGTTCAAATTACATCATTCGTTCCCTGCTGCTCTTTTTGGCTTAAATTTCATTATTTCTTAAATGTAAAAGCAGGAAATTGAAACTATGTAATATTTTTTTAAGTACTTGTGACTTTGCACATAAAACATTTGTGTGATTTGGTAAACAGTGTGGTGAGCAAAGGTGAATGAAGCTTGAAAAAATGAACCTTTATTTTGCATTTTGTTGTTCTGGAGTGTTTTGCTGCTAGGATTGCCTTTGGGGTTTGTTTATTTGACTGTTGAGCTTGATAACTCAGTCATGGGCCTGGCTACCTAGGTAGTTTAGAAGAGTGATTTAGAACAATTTTTTAATATAGAGCAGCTAAGGCATATATTAAAAAAGTAAATAATTGTAGCAATAGAGTTTTTGGCCTATCTTTTCTTTTTTTTTGTTTTTTTTTTTTTCTGTCTTACCAAAAAGAAAATCCAACCCCCCAACATCATAGTGAGACCTGTAATGTAATTCCTTCTTGATATATTATCTAATGTACCTGTACCCAGGTAGCCTAATCTGTCCTGTCAAAGGCTGTAAAGCATTCAGGAGATCTGATACATTTTAAATAGTATGTGGAGATCATGACTTCTTTGGAACCTTATCAGAGAGATATATCTGAATTTAATTTAGTTCTCTCACCCCTTTTTTTCCCTGTTTTCCCTGAAGTTTGACAGAAATTAGCGGGGCAGGGGGTTGTTGTCTGTTTTAAGTAGGGAGGCAAACGAGCAGTTTCCTTCCTGCTACTGTATGGAATGTTGTCTTGTGGAGCCATCTACATGGAAGACACAAACTGTGGAAATGATGGGATTTGACTGCTTTTGTTTTTCCTTCCTGCTGCAGGTTAGTGATTGGTGGGAAGAATATATCTACCTTAGAGGACGTGGACCGATTATGGTTAATAGTAACTATTTTGCCATGGTAGGTAAATCCTATAAACACCTTATGTGTCAAGCACTGTAACATTTCTGGCACCTATCTTACTTCTTGGCATCATTTTACTTAGTAATCCATTGCCATTGGGTATATAACCTTAATTTTTCTACTAGTACAGCCTGCAGCCAGTATCTTCGGGTACCTTCAAGTACGTCACATACTTGAAGTATTTCAAATACACCTGTCTTAACAACCCTAGCACAGCTGCCACTTTGGCAAACTCATGCAGTAATGCCTTAAACAGGTTTGTCCTTACTGTAAAAGCAATCTTTCAAAAGCTCCATGTAAAACTTCATGGGTAACACAGTTGAAGAAGGTGTGTGCTTGTACTAGTAAAGGTCTGTACAGGAAGTAAAATTGTAAAAGACTCTAAAATAAAAAGGAAAAAAGAAATATGATGGTCTCGGATCAAGTTTTATGTAGCATTGTCTTTTCTACTCACATGATTAGTAATGTTTAAGGAGATTGTGACTGCTGAAGAGAAGTTTCATCAGCTCATTGCATTCATGCACTTTGTATGTTTTAAAGACTTTTTATATATTGTCCAGAATAAACTTTTAAGAATGTGGATGAGAAGTATTATCAGAATTTTTTCTCTACATGTAGTCTGGTAAGCATTAACTTATGATTCTTATCTACTTTATAGGACTTCCTTTCTTTATATCCCACAACCCTGCAGGCAGCTAGAGCTGGTAATGTTATCCATGCCATCCTGCTCTATCGGAAAAAACTGGACAGACAAGAAATCAAGCCAGTATGTACATCAGTTTAAATGGCTGTTTGATCTTCTTCCAGCACAGTCTGTGAGAAGTTGATCAGTTTTCAGAATGGGAGAGGAGTGGAATTGTCTTATTGTTACTAATTCTTGTGGTCCCAATCATCTTGGTTGTCACTTGTATTGCACATGGGCAGAAACTACCAACTGTCAAAAATACAGAATTGGCTGGATACAATACAGGAAGGTTGGGATAAAGGACTGGAGGCCACTTGACACCAAGAGGGGGCCAGTGGGAGCTTAAGATGGTGATAAAATCCTGTGTTGCACTAATTTCTAGGTAGCAAAGATAGGCAAGCTAAATCCCTTTTGAGTTTCTGTTCTGTCCAGTGGCTGTCTATTGTAGCAAACAAATATTGTGCAAACAATTAAGTAGTTTTATTCAAGGTCATGGAAGGGATGTGATTAGTTGTACGTAACTACAAATCTGAGAAATGTGAATTTTTGTTCCTATGCAGCCATAAATAGCTTAAAAGAATTAATTAAGGGGTAATGCATGCTGCATGTGTAAGTTTTGCATCCAGAGCAGCCATGGAGCGCTCTTTGGGTTTCAGATGCTAGCTATCTTTGGTCTTCCCTCATGAAGGGTGAGCTTTTGGTAGGAGGGGAAAAAATAATGCTACTGGAATGTCCATGGAATCTTTCACATGTAGTTCAAGGAAAGACCATGAACAGGGAGGAAAAAGCTCAACACTGCATTAATGTATTATAAATCTTACTATTCTGAAGCCTGTGTTTAACCAGATCCTGGGGTTTTGTCTCTACTTTTTAATTTTCCAATCTTACATGCAAAATTACATTTGAATGTACATTTGCATCACAGATTCTTCTTCTGGGATCCACTGTTCCACTCTGCTCAGCTCAGTGGGAAAGGATGTTTAATACTTCCCGTATCCCCGGAGAGGAATCAGGTAAGCAAGGCCAGCCAAGGAGAATGAGCATCTTGATTGAATTCAGGGCTTAGTGTCTTTTCTACTAAAAATCTGGTTTTCCAGATAAAGAGCTGACTGGCAAAAGTGTACGTCAATACTGTGCTCCAAGACTCAGGATGTAATGGATTGCTGTAGAGTGCCTGGATGTTTTTCATTTTAAGGAGATTTGGAAGCTTTTTCAGTGGTCTTTCTCCTTTACTTAAATTTAAAAAAGAACTTCAAGATACTGTTGTCTGCCCTGTTTCTTAATTTATAAATAACGTTTACTTTTCTCCATTTTTCCAAGCTCAAGATGATTTTTGAGGTCTTAATATTAAAAGTGGCATTTTAAGTTGCCTTTTTTTGTTTTTCCTAAGTTTTGGCACTGTAGAAGGAGTCAGATTGCATCTAGAAGGACTTCCTTTTGTAATTACCGTTTGTAATCGGCAGGTGGAAGAAAACATTGCTATTCGTTTTCTTGCTCTTTGAGAACTTCACAGCAGATTTTAGTGGAGACTTGTGCTCTTGTGTTTTTCTACAAAAGCTCAAGCTGTGTCTCGGCTTCTCTGCGCATGTCATATGCTGAAGAGCCTCTTAGAGCAGATTTCACATGTTTATCCAACAGGACATCATTGTGGCAGGATCACAGTGAAATACAAGCAGGAGTTACTGTTCAGTCACCTCCATTGGGAGTGCATGTGAGGGCTGTCACTTGAAGACAGGATATATTTGTTTTACTTTCTGTGAGACCTGTAACTCGCTCTGAGGTTTCAGACTGCCTTTGAACATGTTACTCCCACTCAGCTACAGAATTCAAAAGTAAGAGTTTCTGAGCACAGGGATATGCCCACTCTTCCCTGCTGAAGGGCTGACGTTTGCTGTGCTGTAAGAAGTTGGATAAGGGGGAGAAGTGGCATTGGGTAGTTGATAAAGCAGTAGGTGCATGTGTCAGATAAGGACTTTGCTCTCAGTTCTGCTGCTGGACTTTGCAGGATTGTTGAGGAATTTTATTGCAGCTATGCCTCAGCCAGCTTTATCTGCAAAGTGAAGAAAAGGACACCCTTGGTGTGATTACTCCCTGTCATAACCAGTAGCTTAAATAGACGAGCAGGTTTTTAAATCTCTGTTGGACAACTGTAGTCTATGAGCTACTGTTATTTAGAATACTTCAATATTTGAAGTACTGAGAGTGCAACCCTTGCCCCTTCCCTGTCCTTAATAAAATAAAAAGTATAAACAATTTACATTTGGCCTTGTATTTGGTGTTCTTTCAGTCTAAAATCAGTTTTGCACAAAAGTGTAGAAGTGACTCATTCTAACTCACACCTGATTAAAATACATCCTCTGTATCTTAGTTCTCCTCAGTTCTCCTGTTTAAAGTCTTTCAAATTATCTGTCAGTATCATAATAATGTTATTTTCCTCCTAAGCATTTCACATTTCCTATTATACTGTTTCAAATTTTTTGTTTCTGTTTTTCTAAAGGAAAAACAATTGTGTCATTCTGTATACATCTGAGTGAGTTGCAAAAACATTTTTCACACATTGTCATGAGCAGCTTGATTCCTTGTCCCCTGATTTCAATTATTTTATGTATATTGTGTTCCTGAAGAAAAAAAAAGGGAAAAAAAATGGTGGCATGTCTTCCTATTAACTGATGGTAAAATCTTGACGAACATTGTATCCTATCACTTGAGCAGTGGTTAAATATTCATGATTTTTACCAAAACACACTGGAGTGAACCACTTCACCTGTGGTTTGATACAGTGCCTTCATGACTAAATTCAGACTTATCCTAGTTAAGCCATATAGATAGCAAAATGAGGAAAAAAATGTGGCTTAGTCTTCTGCTTTACATAACATTACATATTTTGGCCATATATGGAGTATTCGCTCTGCATCTGCCAGGACAAATGTAAACAAAAGCTGATGGTATAAATTTTGGGTTTCTTAAGACTCTTCACAAGTTGTCTAGCACCTGAATGCAAATGATTTAAAAATACCTTTCCTCATACTCACCTAGCATGTTCTTTTGCTGACTGCTTCACCAGACTACACAACTAGTGCTTGTTTTTCAGATACAGAAATACAGCTTTAGTTGCTTGGTGCTGGCATCCAGTGTGCAAACTGGTGGTGCTTATATATGCAAATGGTTGTCAGATCTGGGTGATTGACTGTTTCATGCAGGAATCTTTGTGAAATAACATGGGGTGCTGAAATAAGTGGTAGTGCCTGCAATGGGCATTTGATGTTACTTAGTGCGTTAGTGTTTTGAGACTTCAGCCATGTGTTCACATAAGTGATTGCAATTCCAGATACCCTCCAGCATGTGAAAGACAGCAAACACATTGTTGTGTATCACAAGGGCCGGTACTTCAAGGTGTGGCTGTACCATGATGGCAGATTGTTGAGACCCCGAGAAATTGAGCAGCAAATACAGAGAATTCTTGATGATGATTCAGAACCTCAGCCTGGTGAAGAGAAACTTGCAGCTCTTACTGCAGGAGATAGGTATGGTGGTTATTATTTTTCAAATAAGTGTAGCATTTAGAAGTTGTTGTCTAACACAGTCACTGAATATTGGCTTTGGAATTTTAAGATACTCTGCAGTCACTTGTCTATACCTTGGTCACTGATTTTGTATACTGGTGATGTGTAACAGTGTTTCAGTCATTTGCAACTGTGTGGAGTTAAAGAAATTTTTCAGTGGCAACACTGTATGTGGATTGTTGTTGTTACTGTTGTCTTCTTCCTTATAATAGATACTTTCTTTAGTTTTAAGTGTAGATGATCCATGCTGTAGGTATTGCATGTGCAGAGATGTTGGGTTTCTGAGGCTGAGGTTTTGCACGTGTGTGATGATGAGTTGAATAGGTTTATGCTGTACAAGTATTGTCAGAGCTGTTCACAGTTCCCATAGTTTGAATGCAATGAAAGTAGTTGTGTCAAATACCACAGAAGTAGGAGGAATGTCTTGTAGTGACTTTAAATGTAACAAAACATTGACAAATTTATGTAATCTGGCTATAAACCAATTTTTTTTTTTTTACAGAGTACCATGGGCTAAGGCTCGTCAGGCTTATTTTAGCCGTGGAAAGAACAAACAGTCCCTAGATGCTATTGAAAAAGCAGCATTTTTTGTCTCATTGGACGACATTGAGCAGGGGTACAGGAAGGAAGATCCAGTGAGGTCACTGGATGCATATGCAAAATCATTGATACACGGCAGATGTTACGACAGGTGCAGTATTGACTCTGTGAAAAATGCCTTCCTTTTATTTTTTAGAATTTGGCTAATACATATGAATTAGTGATGAGCTACAAGTTGATAAATTCCACAGAATCACAGAAGGGTTTGGGTTGAAAGGGACCTTCAAAGATCATCTAGTTCCAACCCCCTTTGCAACAGAAAGGGACAACTTTCACTACCTCAGATTGCTCAAAGCCCAGTCCAACCTGACCTTGAACATTTGCAATGACAAGGCATCCCCAACTTCTCTGGACAGTCTGTTCCAGTGTCTCACAAGCCCATTGTAAAAAATATTTCTCCATTGTAACACATCTAAATTTACCCTCTTTTCAGCTTATATCTGTAGCCCTGTGTCCTGTCGCTATGAGCCATGACAAAAAGCCTTTCTCAGCTTTTCTTATAAATCCTCTTTATATATTGAAAGGCTGCAAGAAGGTGTTCTGAGAGACTTCTCCAGACTGAGCAGTAAGTCTAACTCTCAGCCTTTCTTCATGGGAGAAGTATTCCAGCACTCTTGCTATTTTCATTACTCTCTTCTGACTTAGCTGAGTCTAACAGCTCCATGTCCTTCTTGTGTTCAGAACCCCGGAGCTGGACACAGCTCTCCAGGTGGGATCTCACCAGAGTGCAGTAGAGGGGCAGAATCCCCTCCCTTGCCCTTAAACAGCCCAGGGCATGATTGGCTTTCTGGGCTGCAAGTGCACATTGCCAGCTCATGATGAATTTTTCATCCTCAAGTCCTTCTCTGCAGGATTGCTGAATCCATTCATCCATCAGTTAATGGGCATTGTCTTGACCCAGGTTCAAGGCCTTGTAGTTGGCCTTGTTGAACTTCATGAGGTTCAAATTTCTGTCTATTTAGTTAAATGTTCTTAAATAAAAAAGAATAAGAGCTACTGCATTCAAATGTGAATTTTAGAGAAAGAGGAAATTAACATATAGAAATGCCTTTGAAATATACAAGACCATAAAGAAACCTTGATTTCTTTTGTAGGTGGTTTGATAAGACATTCACTCTTATAATATTCAAAAATGGCAGAATGGGTCTGAATGCAGAGCACTCCTGGGCAGATGCTCCTATTGTTGGACACCTGTGGGAGGTGAGTGTTTGGTACCAAGGGCTAATGCAGAAGATGATGTGATGTGGTCTTGAAGCAGCCCTGAAGGTCAGCGGCTCCTTTCGATCCCTTGCATGCACGTTGCTGATGAGTGACTGGGGGCCTGTGTCTACAGCAACTGTACAATTTAAAAAAGATCCCAAACCCTTGCTTAAAAGGCTGCTTTTTTTCGAAGGACAGTATTTTAGGGAGCTTAGCTGTCTTCACAGAAAAGCAATACAGCTCCCCGTCTAACTTTTGTGTTTTAAATCCATGGATTGTTGCCTCTTTGATATGGCATTGCATTTTTGTATACACATGCTCCTAAAGCTCTTAAGCTTTCTTGTGCTATGGAACTCCCATGCTTACTTTCAAAATTTAAAAAATTGTACAGAGTTTAACTTTTCTCTAAGCATTGTTTGGTAAGCTTCAGATTGACATGCTGTTGACATTATCTCTTGTATTTATTTGCAATAAATGTCATAAATGCACTTTGCCAGGTCTGTTCATCATATGTTTAGTTTAATACTTGAAATCCTATTCAATTTTTGTCGTTTTTCATTTTGCAGCTTAAACCTATAAATAGTTATGTGACTCAAATCAATCAAAACTATTTCAAAAGCATTAGTTAGTTTTGATTGCAGATGTATTTGTGCAAATGGGTCTTAGGTCTAAACTGGTCCTCCAAGTAATTTCCTAGTTTTCTTATAGAAGTGTTTCCATGTGTGTAAGAACAAAAAGAAGCCTCATTGTGTTCTCTACCCAGGGGAGAAAAAAGGCCAAACTGATTTGAGAGTGACTTGACAATGCAGTGTAGACTATCTCAGAGAAAGAGGGTTACTTTTTTTGCTTTTAATGAATGATAGTATATCTTTTAGTTCATGTATCTGTACTTAATATTAGTTGGTACATTTTCTGCTAAGAATAAAGATGACTGAAACAAAATAAGATTTTATTTTCTAGAAAGTTACCTGTTGTTAGCTTTTTACAGATTATCTATTTTTGCAATAGAATGGACTAGGCTTTATTTCATAGTTGTCATATTCTGACCACTAAGTGAAATGAGAAAATGAAATTAAAATATGAGATTAGAAATAAATCATCAAGCTTTTTCTTTCCAAATTGAGCGGATTCAAATCTTTTGGTTCATTTGTGGGTTTGTTGTTTCTGGATTTTATTTTTTTTTTAACATTGAGGATGCTTGATATCTTGTAAGACAGAGCCTTTTATGTCTGTTCAAGTTGTGGTCATCTTGGAAACATTCTTCATTCCCACACAAGAGCTCTGGAGCACATGTAAAGTAAACTGCAATTTTGAAAGGGATACAAATCTTTAAAATAATTGAATTCTTGCAGGGATTTGCACTTATTCTAAAATAAGTTATTTCTTGATGAATAAGTTTTGACATAACAAACTTGAAGAAATTCTCTAAAATCTAAATTGAACAAAGATTGTGAAATCTAAGTCTGTTTAGTTTTTTACTTCTACTTAGTTTGAGGTGGGTTTTGAATTGAAAATTTTTTTATTAAATTGGTAGCATCTAACAAAATGCGCCAGTGTAATTGAATAAATGTTTGGTGCACATCTGATGTTCTTCCCACTCAGAACAGTAAAAATACCATAAAATGAGAGGTAAAACTGAGGGCTTCACTTGTACTTCTTTTCAGTATTTGGAAGTAGATTGTATATTGTATTTTGCTGTGTAGTGAAAATGGGTTCTATTGATTTCACGATGAAATCCTAATTTTACAGCAATAAGTAATGTGTTGCAGTTCTGAAGAAGTATCATTCTTTGCAGAATGTGATGACAACTGAGTATCTTGAACTGGGCTATTCAGCAGATGGCCATTGCAAAGGAGACACCAATCCCAATATTCCTATTCCTACCAAACTGCAGTGGGAAATTCCAGAAGAAGTAAGTACAGAAGATTCAGTGGTTTGAGGAAGAAACATCTCTTTTCCCCAGCGGTCAAATAATTCATGTAATTATTGATAACCCTATAAATCAGCTTTAAATTCCTCTGAGTCCTGTAGGTTGTGTACTTCATCAGTAGCCATTACTCAAGTTTGCTTCAAAAGTCAGGGGGTTTTAATATCAATCTTTAAAAATTCTGACTGGGAAGTGACAACATAAGTGACAACGTTTTACTAGAAATTTACTTGGTTGGCTGTAGGTCAAAAATAAGTGGCCACCTATTTTAAATAGTGACTGTATTAATATAAACTTTTATTTGCTGAGGTTTCATTACTGTTGTCACAACAAATGCTCTTGTTTAACATATAGCTGTCTTTGTTTTTGTGTTCATAATTCTGTATACATGCCTAATAAGATCTGATTTTTTAAGGGTTTTTTTTTCCTGAGCTCAAGAAAAACTGCCACCTCCTATTTGGATTTTAATTTTGAATAAAAAGATAATGGTTGGTGATATATTTAATTACGCATGTATGTCAGCTTGGAAGCCACACTACTATTGCCATTCTGTAACTGTAGGTCATTCTTTTATATTCTCCTCATCCAAACAGTATTAATGCTGGTGGGTTTTTTAAGTGTTATTTTTGGATGTGTACTCACTTAAAACGTTGTTATTGGCTTTTTGGATTTTATCTTTCTAGCAAAGATAGCTTCTCTTCTTTCTCTAATGGGGGATTATTTAGGTAATGATGTTCCTGGCAGGCATAAAGGCAGCATTTTCTGTTTATCAGTTAAAAATACTTGAACTTTTTCAATAGTTCTCTCAAAAGCCATGAATGAATGTGTGTAAACATACAGGTGTTCATTTGTTTGTTTATTTAAGTGCCAAGAAGTGATCGAGAAGTCTCTGAGCACTGCCGTAGCTCTAGCAGATGATGTGGACTTCTATTCATTTTATTTTGATACTTTTGGGAAAGGACTCATAAAGAAAGCGAAAACCAGCCCTGATGCCTTTGTGCAGCTGGCCCTGCAGCTTGCTCACTATCGGGTAAGAACAGACTGTTTCTGCCTTACAGAGCCTCGTTAAGCTGGCCATAACACACTTGTGACCAAAACATGTGGCACTGCAGAGTCAACTTGCACTGCTTGTACATGGTTATTAAAGACCTTCAGTGGAAATCAATACAAACCCTAAACTGATTACTAGCTGGGAAACAATTCTCCAAAGGTTCACATATTGATTCAGTTCTAAATTTTTTCTCTTCTGCTTAGTTGGTCTATCCCTAGGGATTTTGGACTTGAAAGATAGAGAAACTTCTAGTAGCTGTGTTTATAATCTAAACAATGTTAAATATATCTTTTAGTTTAGAGTCACACATAATGCAGTAGTCATGGACACTCCCTAAGAAGATTAACAAGAAATGCCTACCTGTGTTTTCTTCTGTTATGTGCTGTCCAAAAACACCAGTGTAGCAACATTCAGCTGCTCTTATAAACTGAAGAAGGCTGAATATGAAATGCATAGAGTAGTCCTTGCTAGTCTATTTGTTCTGGTAATGTTTATCAAATCCTGCTTCTATTCTTACTTTTGCCTTTATTATCTTCAGGTAAGTGGGCTAATGGTGGGCTGCTGAAAACTTACTGTTGAGGTTAATTTGTGGAGTTGAGTTTAGTTTGTTGAGTGTCTGCTTAGTTTGGACTGTTGACTAAGAAAGAGGGGCCAAGTCTGGCTTAACCTTAATGTTCTTATTTTTCCCTTTTACAAGGATATGGGGAAATTTTCTTTGACATATGAAGCGTCTATGACACGCTTGTTCCGAGAAGGCAGGACCGAGACGGTTCGTTCTTGCACTGTTGAGTCCTCTCGTTTTGTTCAAGCCATGGAAGACCCAACTGAAAGTGTAAGTTCATGGTGTTGGTGCCTTATACAATTGGGAGAGTAGGTTTGGATCGGATATTAGGAATAAAATCTTTAGTGTGAGGGTGGTGAGGCACTGGGACAATTGTCCAGAGAAACTGTGGCTGTCCCATCCCTGTCAGTGTTCAAGGCCAGGCTGGATGGGGCTCTGAGCAGCCTGGTCTAGTGGAAGGTGTCCCTGCCAATGGCATGGGGGGTTGGAACAAGATGATCTTTAAGATCTCTTCCAATCCAACCAACCTATGATTCTGTGATAATTTGTAAGTCACATGAGTTACCACTAGACAACCATGTAAGTCCGCAAATAGTTTTTAAGCATTTAGAGTGATGCTTTTTTTTTTAGGAAGAAAGAGCAGCATAAGGTAATTGTCTGCATTTTCTGTCAATACATCAGAAATTCTTGATCATACCAAAGGAGAATGGTAGAAAATAACCAAATATACCATTGTTTACTGTTACTGAATTCCAGGAAACAGTGATTGCTTGTGAAATTTTTGTGACTTGTAAAACTCAAACATAGATTTCTAGAACAACTAATCTCATACCAATTAAGCTTTCCTTTCTGACAGGGAAGCAAGAATCATTCACAAGAAGGAAGTAGTTGTTCTTATATGTTGATTTTGATGACCCACATTTATGCACCTCGGTGTTGGCAGTTTGCCTTCTAAAATAGATCTAGCAGTTTAAGCTTCTCTTAAATCACATTGAGATTTTCTCTCTGTAAGTCTTTAAGACCAGTGTCTTTAGAAGCCATAAATAATGCAGCAAACTTGAGTTGTAATCATGTTAGACTGTGGGGTTAGATCACACTTGAAGTACAAATTAGTTTTCATTATGCAGTTTGCAGCAGGTAATAGCTGGCACTTGCTAATACCTGAAATTGAGTACATCAGGTTGAAAAGCCAGAGGATACTATGTGGGATCACTTGTCTTGTACTTGACCTTTAAGTGCTCAAGGCTTGAGAGTCATTGCTGTAACTTAGTTTCTGCACCTCCATCCTTAATGCAGTTCACTTAAGTGAGTTTTCTTAATCTTTTTCTGATTTGTTAGAGTGAAAATAAGCTGAAGTTGTTCAGGCTGGCAGCTGCCAAACATCAGCACTTGTATCGCCTTGCCATGACTGGGGCTGGCATCGACCGCCACCTCTTCTGCCTTTATGTCGTGTCCAAGTACCTCGCTGTAGATTCTCCTTTCCTCAAGGAAGTAGGTGACTTTTATTGGTAGCTTTTTGTTACAGTAATTAGTCCTTTGGTTAGTTAGTGTTTTGTGGTATCTGCTCAAGATACTTGTACAGCTCAGAAAAACTTGGTTTTCCTGAGAAAAAAGGTAAAATTTCAGCTAGTGTTGTTCAACATCTGCTGATAAATTGTTAAGTTAGTTTCATCTTCCTTTACGTATACATTTATTGATAGACCTAGAAGAATGCTTTCAGTGAGCTTTGTAGCATAATACATGTTCCTTAGAATTGCAAGAAAGATATAGTCAGTATTAAAAAATAAAAGTTTGCTTGTGGGTTTTGCATATTTTCAAGGGAGTGCTACAGAGGCTGTGTTCTCTCTGAGAATTTTCTTGTGAAACTGTGACAAATTCAGTTTCTTTTAAGTTACTATGAGTTAAAGGAGCTGTATGTGGCACTAATGTCACTATTTATTACTGTGACAAATTCTTTATTACTTAAACTAGATTTTAAGGTTGGATTTTATAAAAATAATTACATTGCACTTGTTAATTTTTTCTGATTAATAAAAAATGTGTTCCACCTTGCCACAAAATTAAAGTGCTCACATTTGTCTGCTTGCTCTTGTAAATGTGGCTAAGTCAAGAATAAAACAACTTTCTACAGTTTTCACAAACTTCCAAGTGTGCTGTTAGAGATTTTACAAGCTTCTAACTTGATGGAGGATCTTATTGGGATTTAAATGTGACTAATAATGGTCTTGTTAAAGCAAGATAAGTTGCAAGGCTGTAGACCAGATAATCTTGTTTGAAGTAGCATTTCTATTCAAATTCTATTTTATTCTCTTTGAGGAATTGACATCACCTCCTCATATGTTAATGGTTTCTATATCAGGGCAAGTTTAACTGTTTCATTTAAGCTTTTTAATTGTCCATTCCATTGAAATGGGAGTTATCCTTAATATTGCTGTATAAAGTGTTTTCTAACATTTCATGAAGCGATATTACACTTGTCGTTATAACACTTGTTATCTTGACTAGTTTTGGAGAAAGTTGCATGTTCTTAAACAGTGTTTTATATTTGTTTGCATCTCTTTCATATCTAATAAAGGTTTTGTCAGAACCTTGGAGGCTGTCAACAAGTCAGACACCACAGCAGCACATTGACCTGAAGAAGAACCCGGAGATGTTGGCCTCTGGTGGAGGGTTTGGACCGGTATGTTTCCTGAATACAAGTGCCCACTAAAAAAGAGTTGTGTTTTCAAGAAGCCAGTCTAAAAATTTCAGATCTGTGATGCCTCGTTGTTGCATATCAAAGGTGCAGCTCATGCTTTTAAGTGCCTGTTTTTAATGCTTTTCCATGATGTGGATGAGCTCAGGAAAATCTGCATCACCTTTTTCTGGTATCCCACTACAAGAAAGGATTGTTCTTAAGGAAATACATGGTTATGAAATGTGGTACCTGGCTCCATGGCAGAGAGTTCTGATGAAGTTGGGGTTTTTATGACATTGCCTGTGCCCAGATCTTCTGAGTATCAGGCTGTTATTACAGTGACAAATGCCTTATTACTTAAACTAGATTTTAAGGCTGGGATTTGTAGAAGTACTTACACTTGACTTGTTCTTTATATTTCCTGCTTGAGTAATAGATGTGTTCATACATTCCGCCGGATTAAGCTGCTTGCATTGTTCTGCTTGTTCCTGAGTGGCCAAGTGAAAAATACAGCTGTGTTCTGTGGCCTCTGTAGACTTTCAAGAAACCAATTTATGGTTAGAGATTTGACAAGCTGCTTACTTGCTGTAATATTTTACTGGTATTTGAACTTGGTCATTGATGAGAATATTGGTGTCAACAAGACCTCTTAAGCAGCCTTTATGGGGCTATTATACTAGATTAATCTGTTTTTAAAAAGAATTTTTACTGAAAGGACAATGAGAGGTGTCACAGGACTGCTCTTTGCCACCCAGAAATTCGGGTGACGAGTCCAGTGTATTTTGGCTGGTTTGTCAAGCTGGAAGATGGGGTGTGGAGGGGTGGTGGGATGTGTTAAGTTATTATTTATTTATTCATGTTTCATAAATAAAACCACAGCTTTCAGTGGTTTTTAAAGTTGGAATCTCTTTGACTTGCAGTATCAAGGAAGCCTAGCAATGGCCATACTGCTCATTCTTGAGAAGCTGGCTTCCCCTAGCAGATTATGAAGCCAGTATTCCGATTGCCCAAAAGGCAATAGAATAGGGGTTTGGCTGCAGGAATTTCTACACTGTTTTCCTTTAGTTTCTGTTTGAAAACTGTGCTTTGGTTTGCAGAAGTAGCTCAGAGATCCAGTACATCAGCTTTCCATGCATGTGTTTTTTGTTGGTTTTGAAGGGTTTTTTTAAGTGTTCTGTAGAATTTACCTGTGTAGCACTAACAGTGAGAATACTGTCAGGCTGCTGAGCAGCAGTGGCAGCAGAGATGGGAGGCTGTGACCCTTTGAATTAGGAGAGGTGAAGAGGGGTGACATCAGGATAATCTGTGTTTACCAGGCATAGTTTGAATGTAACATCGGACTGAAACTTGGGACACTTAATGCTACTAATGTTGAAATTGGACCAGACTTCTGCTCATGATACAGGTGCTCAGAATCACATGTTTGCTGTAGAGTCAGATAAAAACTTGCCTTTGGCAAGTTTTCATAATACAAGGCTTTTACATTGTGTTTGTTTACATCAGCAGAATGATCCCAGGAAAATGATTGTTTAGGTATACAACTGAACTACTTTATTCCTTGCTGCTTAAGCACTGAAGCTGTATAGCTGCTTAGAACCAGGCCTTGATAAGAGAAGCTCTTTGAATAAGTATTTTATTCCAAAATATTAAAGCTGGGAAATATTACAGACAAATATTCAGAAAATCGTAATTCCATGCACTTCAGATGAGACTAGAACTATTCCTTTAGTGGAGCCAATCTTCAGAAATTATGCATTAAATGTAGAAGTTGAAGCTTGACTTGAGGAAATTGCAACTGATTTTAAAAACTGTAACAGCTTCTTAATTGTGCGTAAGTTGATTGAGAATGAAGGAGAAAGAAAGAGTTTAAAATGTGTTTTTCTCTTCTTTCTTCCCCTAGGTGGCTGATGATGGGTATGGTGTTTCTTACATTATCTTGGGTGAAAATTCCATTCATTTCCACGTCTCCAGCAAAGTTTCTTGTTCTGAAACGGTAAGAGCCAGTCCTTTCCTATGGTTTAATAAATCTGTTCTGGTGTGTGCTTATAGCACTGTTCTACTCGTTGTCTAAAAAATACAGTAGAACTTGCAACACAGTGTTACAATGTGTTTTTTCTTTCTCAATATATGCTGTTTTGCTGGAGATTTTTGTCTCCACTTGTATAAATTTAATAGTTCATGACCCAAGGGTACCATATTCTATTTCACTTGTGCTTTCAAGCATAAAGAAATCATGTGGCCCAGGATTATCTTTACACATGTAGTTCCCTGCAACTCATGTAAAATAATTATTTGTGTCCCCTAAACAGAAAGATGGGCATCTCTTGGTTTTTCTCTTTACAGTTTTGATCAGTTTGTCTCAGGCTGCAGCTGTAAAGACAGAGTAAAATGTATGCTCCCTATTTAAGCCTTCCTGGTTTAAGTAATGCTGAAAGAGGCTGACCCAAAAGTTATAATCTGTGCTTAAGAAACATAACTAATCAAAAATTTATTAAACTAGCACCCATTATTAGAGTGTAGTAGATGTCATATGTTGAATGTCCTGCTGTTGTGGAGGCCTGCTTTGAGTTCAGTTTATCCTTTATATTTGTATACTTTAATACATATACTTTATTAAACATGCTGAGTTTGTTCAGGGTTACATAGCTGACCTAGTTTTCCTCTTTTGACCTTAACTTGTCCAGGAGATCATGGTGCCTCTGGTTAATCATTAAAGATTAGGAAATACAACTTTGGTTTTTTCATAGTTGAAATTGTTCTTCAGATGCCTGTTAGCTTGTACTTCAAATTTCTCTCTGTTCTTTTTACTTACTAGTGAAGTCAAAGGTCCATGCAGAAAAGGCAGCATTTCATGAATGAGGCCTTGATAATAGTAGGGTCATTGTAATAGACCCTGTAATGTAGCTAATAATTTATATTTGTAATCTTAATTTCTTTTTTGTACCATTCATCTAGCACCTGGAATAAACAGAACAAGTACCCATCTTGTTTGAATTTAGGAAACTTACTTTCATTTTCAGTATTTTTTCAATGGCAAATGATTCAGCATTTCTGATAGGAACTCAAATAAAAAACGTTTTTCTGCTCTTTCAGTACTTCTTGGTCATCAGTCATACACTCACTTTGTTTTCTGAAGATGAGCATTTGCAAAATCTTGTAGGAAAAGCAATATCGAAACCCAGTGATTTTGAAGTAGTAGAAAGCTATTCATGCATCTGATTTCAAAAGGATATGATCTCATTTCTGGCTGTAGGAAAGTAAATGCATAATGAAGAGCTCTTTGTTCAGTAATAGCATAAACCTGGATTAATCTGTATAGTGTGAAAATTTCTGTTATTCTAATTTCCCATTGTATGGTAAAATACATGCCTGAATTCCATAAGCTCCAAAACTACAAAATACTAGAAAGTTTCTTCTTTTGCCTGAAAAATAACTATTGAAGGACAGTACAAGTATTTGGTTTTGGTTTCTGTTTGTTTTTAAAGGATTCTCATCGCTTTGGGAAGAACATCCAGAAAGCACTGGTTGACATCATGGGTTTATTTAACCATAGTAAAAACTGTACAAAGTGAGCTGCTTTCTTGGTGCCAAGCAACCTCCTGTTGGTGGTATGAGAACTCTTCTGCACAGTGAACAAGAGCAAGGTTTGTCAAAGAGTAGCTGGAGAAGAAACTGAGTCAACACCTTCTCGATCACATATTAAAACCTTAGCAGTATATTAAATGTGTCTTTTTTGTTGTGGTTTGTTGGGGCTTTTTTTGTCAGTAGTATGGAAGAGCTTATTTCCACAAAGGATTACTTTTAAAATCTTCTGTGTTTCTAGGGATGAAGCATGAAGTCATGTATATTCTAACTTCTGCAGTTTTCTCTTAATTTGTATACACTTTCTCTTTTTTTTTTTTTTTTTTTTACTTTAAATTAGTTTACTTTTTTCCAGAATCAAAGGGATAAAACACACTGACTTAAATACTAGGAAGTTAGATTTGCTATGTATTAATAGCAGAATGTTCTTCAACGTATCTGCTGCTTTATGTAAATGAGTGACAAAACTTGTGGCCGTTTTCCTTGTTTGGTTTCTCTTTAGAGGTAAATTCTGTAAAACATACCAAAAAATCCCTGCTGTAACACACCTTAACACACTAAATTGTAAAAATATTATGGTTTTTGAAAATGAAGAAAAAAAAAAAAAAGAAACCCAACCATTGGACAGTAAATGTAAAACCCTCAGTAAAACCCTCATTAGCAGGTATCACATTTTTCTTACTGCTTACAAGCATGTTTGTGACGTTGATTTTATTTCTGTATAAAGAAATGGACCTGTGTGCTTGTTCATGCAAGTGCCTTAGAAAAATGAAGATCCTTAACCCAGGAAAAAGGCATATGCTGGGAGTTGTTTCAGTGGTGAAAGAGGTAAAGTTGTAGTAATGCAGATCTGGTTTGCAAATTACAAATTAGAATGAAGTGGCATAAGCAGATGTGAATATGTTGCCAAATGGTGCAGTCAGGTTTAAAGCTCTCATGAAATTCTCCTGTCTTACATAGCAAAGGTCAGTCTTTAGGTAGTGCAGGACTAGCTTTGTTTTGGATTAACAGATATTCACGTGTTTGCTTTGGTGAAGGGAATTGGTGGTCACTCGAGTTTCTGGTTCCTGGGAAATGTTAATTGGGTTGAATGCAACGTGTTGGAAAGTCTACAAAGCAAGGCTGCCTGTGTAGGCTGATGGATTGCAGTTTGCCTGCTTTCAGCCTGGAGGGACCACTACTGCTTTGCCAACCATCTGCATGAGAAGGGCAAGCTGCTAAAGCCATGGGAAATAGCTCCAGAGCGGGAAAATCATGGCCTTCTCAACTCCCTCCTGGGAGATGCTCTTGGTTAGGCAGTTTCTAAAGGATACTGGGAGGGATGGGAGAGCTGTTTCACTCAGAAAGGAGCACGATGTTTCCAAGTGCAGAAATAAAATGGCTGCTACCAAATGGAGTAATTTTTGCATGATGCTTCTCTTCCCCAGGCTTTATAGGTGTGGTAGCTTTTTTTTACGTCCTGCAGTGCAGTAAAGTGTACTTGTTAGTGCAACCATTTTTTTTTTTTTACTATTTTGTATAAGGTACATGATGGTTACTAATACACTGAATGATGCTCCTGAGCTATGCTGAGTTTAAAAGACCCTTGGGGTGGATATAAAACTTCTCATTAGACCTTGAATGTTTTCTGGCCAGTATTTCTAACTTTCTATGCCTCTTCACATTTATTTTTACTCTCATCAAGCTATTAAAATACCTGGGTATGTATGCTTGAGGTGGGAACCTTCAAAAATCCAAGATGCATACTTAAGCGACTGCATGCTTACATAAATGTAGGGATCCTCACAGGATTTGATCAAAGACACTCACTATTTGATTAGGGTACAGTATGTGGGAAAGGACACCTTGAAAAAAGCCTTACTGCATCTGGCAGGCCTGGCACTTATCAAGCTACTGCAACAATTTTATAGTGATCTATTTTTGGAGCTGCAGAAATAATGCACTGGGGTTTTTTGGGGGTTGTTTTTGGTGTTGGTTGTTTTTGTTTTGTTTTTTTTTTTTAATTGACCACTGACCAGTCTGTGTTTAAATTAATATAAGGGCATATTAGCTTGTAGGATTTTCTTAAAAAAAAAAAAAAAAGTTTAGATTTGACTCTCAGGTCTTGAGTGTTTCTAGTCTAATTGTAGTTAGTGCAGTTATCAATGCAATTTTACATTCTTGGATAGTAAGTATAATTGGCACAGAGAGCTGGTTTTTATTGTAAATGTTTAAAATGTTTTGTGGTGTTAAATGTATCTTTTTAAATTTTGGAATAGATGTAATTCCTAAACAGATAATATTTTGTTTCTTTTTCTTTAAAATGTCAGCAGCATGTAAATAAAGTATGCTTTTTGGATGTAAATCTTAGAAATCCACAGTGAATGTAGGTTATTAATAAATAATTTAAATCTTGATGTTCAATATTGTGTACATACAGTAAAACTGCTTGGGGTTTTATTTGCTCAAAGCCATAGGAATGTAACTGAAATTACCTAGATTTGAATGAACCTTCTAGAACAGTGTATTTTATTGTAAAATAAAATGTTCATATTCCAGTAAAACTACTAATTTGATACTAAAAGCTTGAATTATTAATTCTCAATTAGTGATTTAGGAAATCAAACTTAGGGTTGAGGAGGTGGTTAAAAGTCAGGTTGGATGATAATAAATTTTTCTGTGTAGTAAATAGCAGTGTGGAATTGTTGGAGTATACCTCGAATGAGTATTTTCTGAATTTATTATTTCAGCTATTTCATGGCAGAAGTTAGGAAAGCATTAAGTCCATTTGCAGGGTACCATTGTTTAGGATTAATACCATTCCCAGCTGAATATTCTTTTAAGGCTTGAGTCTTTTGAGGGACTAGGGAAGTGTGTGCCTGACCTTGAAAATCGTTGTTCTAATTCAGCCTTTGTACCAATTGTTTTCTCATGTAAAATATATTAATTTAAGCTAGCGGATTTTTTTTTATCTTGTTTAGTTACTTGACATCTATTGCTGGTTGTTTACATCCAACACTTTGTCTCTATTTTCTACTTTCTTCTGTGACTTCAAAAATGAAATAAAATTTCACAATTACCACTACTTAGTACAATGTTTAATATCTTTTCTATTTTCTTCCCAGCTCCCTGTAGTTTCTTGAAATTCAGGACTTGTGAAACATTGCTGTTAAAGCCAGTTAGGAGCAGCAGCAGTGAACTAGCTGTTCCATTTGTTTTAGCAGTGATTTAAACATGTCTTCTAGTTAATAGGGAATGTGTTAATGAACAATTACAACTAAAAGGAATTAAAGCTCCCAGAAGAAGCTGAATGTATGGATTCGCCTTTGTCTGCCATCAAATTGTGTCCACTTTCTTTTTTCTGTAGTGATGCCACATAAAAATGTCAGTGTTCTGACTTCAAGCATTTTCTCTCCAGAAGGAACAGTCATACAGATAATAAAGATGTGATCAGGTGAAACAGTTGCTTTCTTCAAAGCTGAAGATAATGAAAGTTTGTTAGTCTCTGTACCAGGAGCTAAAAATGAGATTTAGAAAATTCTTTCTGACTAGCTTGCTTCCTCATATCCTCACATATCCTTACAGCTTATGACACTAAATATAAATGTTTCCTTCATTTGCCCTTTTTCTTGAAGGTATTAGAATGAAATTCTGATCAGGTTAAAAATACTTGTATTGTAATAAAACTGATTGCTTGTTTCTACGTTGCTTGCTTACCTTCCTAAACTGCTGTCCATATAAAGAGGAAGCACAGCACACACAGGTGGAAAGCAAAGTTCAAACAATTTAAATTCTGATTTGAAGCTAGAAAAGCAATCTATAGTTGGTTTTTGTCTTTGTTCCACTTTCTGTTTGGTTGGTTTTATTTTTGAAAACACAAATGTAGGTATTAAGTGTGATGCTATTATAGTTGTAAATATATCTAAACCAGAACTGGACACTGAACAGAAAAAAACCAGAAATGATATTCCAAGTATGTAACCATAGCTGGTAATGCTGAATGGGCCCACAGCACTAAATTACCTTATTATGTCATGAAAATGTATATAGCTTCCCATTTTCAAGGTCACTAAGTCATGTTTTTTGTTTAGTCATTCGGCTTTTTAAAAATGAATCATTTAATACATAAAATAGTTATAAGTAAAAATTTCTTTTCTTCAGGTGTTCATATCATTCCTATCTCCAGTTGCAGGTAAGAATAAATGTTTTTGTTTTGAAGACATCGAACACCCAAACTGGAGTCTGTTTCTCCCAGCAAGTCTGTTACAAAAGAATATTTCTTTCACGAGAATGTAATGCTGTAGTGACATCAAAATCTTTTATTGATGCTGCAAGGGAATTCTTGGTTAAAACACTGATCTCTCTGTAAACAAAACATGCTTTATTTTGAGTACTAGAATCTTTTCAGTGATACCTGTGGTTTACATCAGACTGGTGCTTCTGTGTATGATTAAATAGTAAGTATGCAGGTAAGGTTTGATGATAATTGGAAGAATCTGTCCAACCACTGAATGTCTAAAATGGGCTTTATTCTAAGTGCCAGAGGGTAAAAGGTGCTTTCAAACAGTGTCCTGTCTGATCTGTTCACAAAAGAGAGGCAAAGAAAATGTTGCTCCATAGATTTCCTACATTGTGGAGCAAGGCAAAACAGCATCTGGAATTTTTGCCTGTTTCTGGTCCTCAAGGCTCAAGTCTAGAAAGTCCTGTCTTTCCTCTGCATATTCTGATTCCAGTTTAGGACAGTCAGGAGGGGTCTTTTCCTAAGGCCACCTGAACCCAAACTACCAAGTGGGACTGCACCAAATAATACCTGGGAAGCTGATTAATTAATACTTGAGCCTTTTTCCCATGAGCAGTGTACATAAAGGAACAGGGCTGAGGATTCAAATCTGCCTCTAACATCAGCATTCCCTGCCTATGGAGAGATGTTCTTTGTAACGTAATTATTCTCTTAAAATTCTTGAGTTTTTCAACTAGGAATTCCTTAGGTATGTGCAAGATGAGTTACAGAAATTCAGGTTTTTCATGAAAGATGTTTCTGAAAGGCAATGGAATTTTGTAAACAGGATTTTTAAGGTTGTCTATTCAGTAGCCAAAGTGTGTACTGAGAGCAGCAAGGCTTAGTCTGGAAGTGTGACTTGGGAAGATGACACTGCAATCATAGAATCATAGAATATGCTGGGTTGGAATTGACCCATCAGAATCATCAAGTCCAACTCCTGGCTCTGCTCTGCTCAAGAGTCACACCATGTGCCTGAGAGCGTTGTCCAAACACTTCTGGAACTCTGTCAGGCTGGTGCTGTGACCGTTTCCCTGGGGAGCCTGTTCCAGTGCCCAAACACCCTCTGGGGAAAGAGCTTTTTCCTGATATCCAACCTAAACCTCCCCTGACAGAGTTTCATGATGTTCCTTCAAGTTCTATCACTGACCACCAGAGAGAAGAAATCAGTGCCTGCCCCTCCTCTTCCCCTCACAAGAAGTTGTAACTGCAGTGAGGTCTCCCCTCAGTCTCCTCCAGGCTGAACAGATGAAGTGACCTCAGCCACTCCTCCTGTGGCTTCCCCTCAGGGCCCTTCACCATCCTCATGGCCCTCCTTTGGACAATCTCTAACAGCTTTATGTCCCTTTTATATTGTGGCACCCAAAACTGCCCCAGCACCGAGGTGAGGCCGCCCCAGCACAGAGCAGAGCAGGACAAACCCCTCCCTTGCCCGGCTGCCGATGCTGTGCCTGATCCCCCAGGACAGGGTTGGCCCTCCTGGCTGCCAGGGCACTGCTGACTCAGATTTAATTTCCATTCATGAGTGGATGGATTGGCAAGGTAGGAGGAAGATTGGTTTTCACTAAGTGCAAGTGGCACCACATCTATGATGGAATGCTGCAGCACACAGTTGTTCATTTCGGAAGAATCTGATTTATGGTACAGCTGAATTTGTAGTCCAGTTTCAGATGACTACTTCTTACTTAGACTAAATCTCATTTATCCTCAGTCAATTTATATAATTCAGGATTAAGTCTTTTTTTTACATACTTGTTGTGATTATTGCCTAACTTCTTCAGGTCCATTTAGAAATAAGAGGATGCCTCCTGGTGTTGAAAACACTGAATGCCATTGTTACTGTGAAGTATGTTACTGTTTATTGTCATTCTTTAGGAGTATTTTTACTTGAAATACAAGCAAAAATCATTCTGCCATTGGCAATTAAATTAACTTCACAGTGTTACATTTGAATATAATCCTTGCTTTTAAAAACATTATTTATGCAGAAAAATTAGAAAATTTATTGTGTTTGTTTGGGATTTAAAGTAGATTTTAAAGCACGCCTGTTAAGACTTAAAACTTTATATTCCAGGCTGAAGTAAGAGAGGCAGTTGATATTGTTACTGAGAATCACTAAGACACAGCAATTCTTCAGAGTACAAGTGTTTATGAGTCTGACTGCAAGCTATTAGCATTGCACAGTGTAGCAGAGAAATCCAGATGTTCACACAGAAATCATTCCAACCCTGTGGTAATTACATGCTGTAACTGATAGCAAAATTATATGCTAGAGAAAATGAACTAATTTGTACTACGCTAGCATGGAAAATCACACTTAGTAAGTGTCATATCAAGAGTAATAAGGTAGTTCCTTGAACTCACAATCTAAATTTTATCTAGCTATACTGCTACATATCTATATATGTATCTATGTATATCTAAATGTATCTAGTGCTATTTTATATATATATAACATGTTACTTTCTATCTAACAGCTGAAAAAAAAAAAAAGGAAAAAACACCACAAAACACCCAACCAAAAAAAAACCCCCAAACCTATGTGAAGATTGCTTTATCCAAAGCAAAACTCTAGATTTATCAATCACAACTAAATAAATGAAATTAACAGTTACAACATCATGTTAAGGAGCTACAGTTTTAGATCCCAACAGCTGTTTCCAAAAATTAAGGGTGAAAAAGCAAACATCTTCATGCACAATGATCCTTTTTTTTTTGAGACATTCCACTCTGTGATTATGAAGCTTTATAGGATAGGTGGTACTCTTATGAAAATCTTTATACGCTTGGAATTACAGTTTATTAGATTAAAACTAATCATTAGTTATTCATTCCAGGTTAGCTGCCAGCGGGAAGTAGGTACTCAAATACTGTGTATAAACAGTTGTGGCACACAGAACCTAAAATCTGTTCATCTAATTATTCCTGAGTATCGTGACCAAAGTAATTATCTTCAATCAGGTACAAGAAAAACGAAAATTTTCTCTAGATAATTTGAAATTCTATAGATACATATTTATTTATATTTGCCTAGATAATGTGCTGTCAGATATTTTATTATAGATTGTGAATTTGCAGCTGCATGCATTTGTGGTCTTAAGCAGCAACAGGGCAGATGAGCCAAAGGTAATGGAGACACCACCACTTGTGATTTAAGTTTATTTTTTAACTGAAATATTGCTAGACACTCCAGGGACATAAGAGTAATGGAGATGTTAAAACTATTGCGAGTTTTAATATAGATTTCTTTCCATATAAAGCACATTTGGCACAAGCCACTGAATGCTTTTGCATTTACCCTCGTTTGCCACCAAGGGACACTGTTTCTTTATAAATGAAAAGCAGCCTTGAGGGCTATGGGATTTTCTTTAGTCTTGGGATTCAGAATGTCTCAGTAATATCTAGATAATTATGTGAACTTGAAATGCCATCAAGTTGTTAAAAAAATATGGGTTTTGAGGTCCTAAAGGTAGTGCTATTTAGATAGAGTAGCAAGTTTTCATTTAAGCATTTTATTCAGTTTTAATGTACATAAGTGTTTCTTTACCTAAATACAGCTTCCTCAAAATCTTTTTTTACAAGCTTTATTTCATTATTTGTTCTTATACTTTTATATGGTCTTTCATTTCGATGGAAATTGAAACACAAAGCCTTTTCACATTAAGCACCATACAAGCACAGACACTGTTCTCAACAGCAACTGGTGCTGAGTGTGGACATCTCTCAGCAAATGCTCCAGGTATGGAGCCTGTTCGTTTTTATTTGTCAGAAGCCATCAGAAGGATAAAACAGATACATTCAAGTTAAAGTCATGTTTCTCTTTAAAATTCAAATTGTAATTTATTTGCTGTAATGGTAGGGAAGAAAATCATGAGGAGCAGTGTGCTGAAATATGTTTAGTTTTCATTTGCTTGAGCTTTTTTCTGCTCTACTCATCTTCACAGCAAGTACAAGAATTAAGACAAGAAATTAAAAGTTTCTAGAGACTATTCTCTTCAGCTTTTGAGTTGTCCTTTGGTTTCCTTTTTTCTTCTTCTTTCCATAGATGAGATGGAATTTAATATAAGTTCAAGATTCATCTTGCAGTCTTACAATGTTAAGTACAACATCCCTTCCTTTTCCTCTTCTTAAAATGTGTTGTTAAGGCTGTGTTACTCAAAAGCAACAATTGTGTGTATTTTCTAAGTGGTTTAGCTAGCATTCAGTATATTTTCTGCATATAAAGGTTTCTGGTTTCAACATTTGCTGGAAGTAACGCCAGAATTAAAAATACAGTTTTCCATAAGAAAAACACATTTATTTCACTTGTGAACCTTTACGTTTGGTATTATATAGTTTATGCTATTTCTGAGAACCCTTGTAAGACTCTTTAGGGGTGAAGAAAACCACATTGATGTTTACCACAAAGAGGAGAACATTTTCTTCTATTAGGATATTTTACACATTTTTCTTTTAATTCGGGTTTCTTAGTATCAATGCAATTGTGCTGTTCATTTGCCTCAAAAACATTTCATTATCTTACTGTATTGATGTGTTTCTAAATCTAATTAGCATGTGTTTAGCCTGTATTTTTAACACTAATGTTTTCCTTTAATAATATTTAATTGCAGATCATTTTTAAATAAGAGGCAGACTTGTTAGATAGCAGCAATTAAAAAAAAAAAGATAAAAGCAGTATTTATTGTTTCAAAACTATAGAATAATTTTCCTTGTATTTTTAAATGTTTTTTCTCTCTTTTTTTCAACCTTTTTTTTTAGAGGCTACAAATTCCAGGAAACCACGTAACTGGACAAAATCTCAGTGCCTTAAATTGTAAGTAAGAATTTACCAACTTTTAATGGGTATTAATAGCAGCGTGTAGATGAAAGGACAAATGTACAGGACACGTGCTTTAAGAAAAATGTTATGTTTGTTATGTTAAAAACTATTCATCTGATATTGAGTTAGAAAGATCCACAGTTGATGTAGATTTGTGTCACACAAGCTCAAAATTTGCTGCAGGGGTGTAGATAACTGCATGTAATCCATAGCATGAAAAATAAGAAGTGAATCTGGAAGCATATCTGGAAGCTCCTATGTAGAATGCAAATGTGTACTGAAATAAAATTTTGCTGTCTGGCTGCTGCTTTTGTGCATGAATAACACGCACAGAGATGTATACACAATAATTAAATTTGATTCTTTCATGGACTGCGTATACTTCACAAAATGTAAAATTGATAGAAACTCTGTGTCTAGATTTAGATGTGATTAAATTACACAGTAACGAACCTTTTTCTTCAGTAGAAACTAAGCATTCTGCCTAAAAGTAGAACTTAGATTTCAAAACTTACACTTAAACCAGTTAAAAAAATTTTAATGTTATTTTACATGGTTAATCATATATACTGTGATTGCTTTCCCAATAGTGGTTTTTGCAACAACTGCAGTAATTGCTACAGCAATTGAGTTCATGACATTGAGCGATTAAAAGCCAGTGAGGTAAAAAAAAAGAAAAATGTACAGTACATACTGGTATCAACTTCCTGCATAAAAAATACAGTAATTTTTTTTCATTAGTGACAGTGTTTGAAATATGTTATTTTTAGCCTAAACAAAGCTGAGTGTTGCTTCTGTATTATTCTTACATAAAGAAATTTAAGAATGTCATTCATTCCTTTATAGAAATTTGGATTAAATCTAGTCATGTGTTAACTGAAGGATAATTTTTATTCTTTGAAGGAAATATTCTACCCCAAATTTAATTTCAGGAAGTTTTTTACTTGAATGAAAAGACATACTATCCCAAAGTCAGACAATAATTAAAGGACATGAGGCAGGATCTGACTGTTGCATGCAGATGGAGTAAGAGTCTTGTTGTTTAATCTTTCCCTGTCTGCACCCATTGAGCAGAATTGATACAGTTTAATTATGTAGCGAGAACACAGTCTTCCATGTGATAAATTAGGAAAAACTCAGAAGCAATCTGTTAGAAGCAGAAGCTACTCAGTGTAGAACAGAAATCCACTCTCTAAAATTCCCAGTATGATTGAGTTTCAGTAGGATTCTTACCAGTAAACAAGAAATCAGGGTTAGGACTTGTGACGTAAACATGGATTAAATGTAGAAATTAGGAATGTAAATTAAAAATAGATTTTAAAATTACTAGGAGGTGTAGAAAAAGATAAATATATTTTAAAATGAACTTAGAATTCTTGAAAAACTGAATTTCATGTAATACACTCTCATCACCAGAGGCATCTTTATTTGAGAATACACAGCAGGGGACAATGCCGTAATATAAAGTGTCAAGTTATTAAGTTCAAAAGAGAAATGAAATCAAATGATGATGGGAAAAAAAATCAGGAATTTTGATTAGTCAAAAGGTAGGAAAAAAATAGGAAATAAATAAATAATAAAGATGAATAATAAAGAGGAAAAATAATAGTAAAGAGGAAAAAATAACAGGGAAAATTTAAAAGAAATAATACAGAGAATTAAAACACATTCCAATCCATGAGATATTTACACAAAACTTGAAAGCTGCTATTGGCTGCCCTCCCTATTAGATAGGTTTGAAGTTAATCCCTGCTTGGTTAGACCAGATGTCATCAAATTTAGTCAACTATGCTTACTGTTCTTAGGGATTAAATATTTCCCTTTCAATGTAGAGATTGTAAAAAATTGTTACACATTCTGACAGGAAACCCCTTCTCTTTTTACAGAGCATGGTCCATTTGAAAAGCTGACATACATGGACAGAAAAAGGAAAGGGTAAATGTCAAAACAGCCCAAGTTTTACTAAAAAGCAGAATGCAGAGGAACATGAAAGGAAATGGAGATATGAGAGACACACCTCAGGAAGAGTGTCAGCTGGAATAGAGTAGCAAGATATAAGAAATAGCTTCTAATTCTGTATTAGCTTTGCACTGGTTTGAGGCAAGGGAAGGCAAAAAGAAAGATGTGAATTAGATTGTGAATCCAAAGGTCACCATTGTCTACTACTATTTGTTCGTATCAATCAGCTATGAAAAAGCTTTATACTGTCCTAGGGAACATTAGGAAGTATATTTTTAGTAGAGAAAGGAAGATGTTTGTAGTATTTTATAAAATGCTGGTAAATCTCCATTTGGAGTACGGTGTACAGTTCTGGTCATCTATGCTCACGAAAAAGAAGTTTGATTTGGAACAGATGCAGTCCTCAAAGTCTCCTGGGACAAATGAGAGAATGGAGTATGTGTCTTTAATGGAGAGAACAGTGGAGTTTGATTTAGTCTAGGCAAATTAAGTCTGAGAAGATAGATGCTTCCTCTTTATAACTGAATTCGGGAGATCGATATTGGAGAGGACTAGAAGCTGTTAAAAGGTTACATATCACTTAAATTTAGAATGGAAAGTACGTTTTCTTAACTGTTCAAAGAGTAAGGTTCTGAAATGTTCTTCTAGAGAGGATAGTGTGAGCCAGGAACCTAAACTATTTAAAAATGGAACTTCAAAATTGTGTAATTAAAGCAGATTTCCCAGAGACAATAAATCTCTGGTACAAAATTTGGGTATCTGCACATATTGGCATATTCAGGTGATTTTGAAAGCAAAGACAGTAGATGATACCGTTTTTCCTTGCATGAATCTCATACTTCAGGACTTTTACTAGTCACCCATGGCATCCAAAAAAATACTTCTCCTCACTGATATGTTGTTCTTAGAACCACTAAGTACTGAACACAAAGAGGTGCTGAGGCAAAATGCAGGCAGTGTGTGTTCACCTTCCTGGAGATACTGAATAGTCCTGTTTAAAAGCTTAAGCTTGGATTGGGCAAACTCTCCTCTGGATCTGTTTTAATATAACCCCACATTGGCCAGAAAGAATTTTCAACTGCAAAATAGGGGTGCTTTTTTGGTTTGGTTTTTTGTTTGTTTCTTTTTTTGTTTTCTTTTGTTTTCTTTGATAATTTCCTGTGAGGATCATCTTTTTTTTTAATGTTCTGCCAATTTAAAGTCTTATTTGATGCTGATGGTCTCACTTTCTGATTCTTTCTGTGGCATGGTACTGGTTTTAATCTCTTGATTCATGTGTGAAATAGACAAAAAAATGCTGGCAAGTGTTTGGGGAATATGAAGCCAATGTTCTGCGGTTTGTTTCAAACTGGACACAGATGTTGCTTATTGTCAATAAGGGACTGGGTTTGAAGATGAAACCCTGTGTGCCTGAATTCCACAGCAGCTAACTGCAGAGTACCTGAGCAAGCAGAGCTCTGGTCACTGTAATAAGATCAATTTACACTCTGCTTGTTGCCTGCTGAGTCCATAGCGATGAGGGAAATGTGATGCCAAAGCAGGAATTCCAAGCAGTGAGCGAGGATCAGCAGGGGATGTAACCAGGCACAGACCTACCTATGAAGCAGCTCGGGAAGGAGCAAAGCCTGAGCTTAATGCAGCTCTGGAGTGAAGGGAGGAGGCCACCAACAAGGCTTCCTCAGGCTCTTTCTCACACAAGTCTGACCCAAGGCTGCAGGGATGGCTTATCAGAGTGGGCTTCTGGCACTGGCAGCCAGGCCCCAGGGGGAGGGAAGGAGGTTTCAGGGTCTGCTGGTGCCTTGGGGTCCTGAGAGTATGGTCAGAACCACAGGTTTGCTGTGCTGCTCCAGCTTCTGCTGGTAAGGCAAAAACATGTAAAGCAGTTGCACTTTTTTCTCCCTCTCCAATAAACAGCTCATCCCTATTTTACACTTCTAACACTCCCTGTTTTATTTGTATTTAGTTTGGGGTTTGCTTTCTTTTTGTTGTTCTTTGAAGGGTTGGGGGGCAGGGGGTTGCATCCTGGCTTGGTAGTTTTAGCCTTTTGTCAGTGACCCTGGTAAGTTTTTTCATCCTTCACTCAAAGGGAGTTTAGGATACTCCCTTCCAGTATTTTTAATCTAGAAAGTTTCTCCTTTTACTGTTGTTTTAATATAACCCCACATTGGCCAGCCTCTGTTACCTGCAGTATCTGATTCTTTCTCACAACCTGTTGTGTTAACCCTGGCCAGGTCTGGCCTTCTGTATACATACCTTTGTAATTAATATTGCTGAAAGTGATGAATTTTGTACTGATATAAAATTATTATATTAATCTCATTCTATTACACTACACTATTAGGGGGAGCAGTCATTTCTTACTGAATGACAAAACTCTACTCTCATTTAATCCCCATGTTTAGATGATTTTGGTTTATGTTTTTCAGTTGCAGGAATAAGCAAAGAAAAGGAAAAAAAGGATTCCCATACCTACTGTAGTGACAGTTCCATGTATGTTTGGTACTCCAGATGTGTCTGTGTTTCTGTTTCTGCAGTAAAGCCATGGTAAGTCAGCTCATTCTGTAGAGCTCCTTGTGATCAGTTGATCTTTACCCAAACACTCTTCATTCCATCTGTGGCAGTGTGGCAACCTGGTGTGGCGTATTTTATGCTTTTTATTCATTATGGTGCTTTTTACAATCATAGTCAATGACTAATTAAACTATGTCAGGCCTTTTGAGAGCTGCTAATATGTTAAAAAATTTACTAGTTATTTGCACACTACAGACAAATTATGTGGTTTGTGGCTAGGGAGCCAAAGAGGGACTTTAAAGAGCCGAGTTCCCTTTTGCACTGTGTCACTACTTCTGGGCTGGTCTTGAGATACTCACTGAATTTCCATGGCTTTGACTCGGGAAAATATTTGAGTGAATGCCAAATAATAAAGTCAGTCATGTTGTCAAGCGCCATCTTGAGTTAGGACTCTTGGAAGTGGGAAAACAGGCCCCTACCTCCACCCAGTTTTCCATTTATGAGTCCACAACTCACCCAAAGTCTCTCCATTTACTTCAGCAAGCTCTGAGTCAGGCTTTTAAAAGAATAAGGAATACCAGGTCCTGACCAGGTACCTCGCAGAAAGGCACCCTGGGCCCAGCTGGGGTCTCAACTAGAATATAAATTATATGTTTGGCCAAAGGTGTATAGTTAATTTGCAAAACCCGGTAGCTGTCCTGTAACTACATGCCAAAATAATGCTTTCACAAATCTTCATTACAGAGTGGATATTTGCCATTCAGTATTACCCACTTCAGAGAGCAAATGTGACTCATTATTAAATTACTTCAATCTGTGCTGATGTAGAAGCACCCCTGACACATCTCTTTGTGAGCCATTTCTTCAGAGTAATTGCATTAGTAATAGCCGATTACACAGCAATCTTATGTTCCTACAAAATTAAGGTAATTACTGTAGCTAAAAACACATCCCTCTGTATTCTGTCCTAGCAAGGAAGCTGGTAAAAGGCAGTGTAATGCTTCAATTCTTTGTAACAAGAGAAACATTAAGGTATAATTACATTATTGAGGCGGCGTAGGAGAAGTTTTCATATTTGAAAGGAGCATGGAAACAAAATAAGAGTTTGAAGCTATAAAAACTTAGTCTATAAAGGGGAAAAAAAAGTCTTTTGCATTTAGATGCCCTAACAAGTATGGAGGAAATTTATTTGAAATATGTGAATGAGTTTATGTTCTGTACTTCGGAAGTATTACATGTCTGTCTTTGAAGCAGATTTTATTATGCAAAAGTGCATTTTTCTTTGAGCCAGGTTCCAGAGAAACTGATACGGTTATGCTTTTATACAAAGTAAATAGGTATTAATTCTTTAATTTAATGGCAAACCTCCTGAATGCTAGGGTCAGATTCTAATTAGACTGTGTGCAGTAGAATTTGATTTGTATTTTAATTTTCACCTTTCTTTATGTCTTTGAGGGAAACTTGACATTTCACATTTTCTTTAATACAATATTAGAAGTTTAATATAACAGCTGAGGGAGAACAGACAGGACATTCCCTGTAAATGTAGCTAAGTAATTAAAACTTAAATATTTTAGAAAGGATATTGAAAAATTAATCTCCTCAGAGACATTATGCAGTGTCAAAATTCATAGAGGGTACCACTAGGTTATGAGAAGTTTGTGTTTGTGTTTGGGTGGGGGCTGATGAGAGTCTGTTGCATGATGTAAGTTCTCCTTGCAGATTTTGCTTTCTATTGGATCAAAGTGCCGTGGCTGAATTGCTGATGGCCCTCAAGCAGAGAAGAAATGTTCAGTTCATGCAAGGTATGATATGCAAAACTCATGAGATTTTTGCATGGTGCTCAAAATTGTTTTGATTACAAAGATAAATCCTAGCAACTAAATATGGATAGTTCAATTGACACAGCAGAATATGAGAATGTGTCAGGTTAAGCTGAATTCCTTTTATGTAAGTATCTTAGCAACTCTGGTATATATTTTACATTTATTAGGAATAGTCGTGGTGAATGAATATTTGTGAATGAAACTCTTTTAAAATGTTTGCAAATTAGAAATCTTACAGGATCAGAGTAACAACTTCAAAAACATTTTTTGCAGGAAGAGAAATTATGGAAGAAAATACTGTGTTTTTCTGTTACATACCAGCAGCACTGGGGACAATGGACAGCCTCTACAGCAGGAACCCACCCAAAACTGTGTTTTTAAAGATAATGTGATAACTCTCACAGGCTGTGCTGTGAAGGATATTTGTCATCTGTTGTGTTGTGGGATGCAATGTTTACATGGAGACACCTCACTCACTTCAGCAGCCAAGCATGTGAGAGTGATAGGCCCAGGAACAGAGAGAAGCTGAATATAATCATGGTGTTGAATGAATATTGTTGCATCATAGGACAGGTTTTGGAAGGAAACGCTTTGAGGACAGCAAAGACATGTTTATCTGATATTTTGAATACTGGTGCTTCCCACAGACAATTTTGGAAATTATCAGGGGAACTGTAAGCTTTTCATTTACTTACACTGTCTCATGCATAATGTAAGGAGAAAAAAATTAAGTCATATTAGTAAGCCTTTAGTTTTTATAACTCTCAGATGTAACTTTGATGAGATAAAATGAAGTTTCATCCGGGAACAAATTGATTTAACACTTTCAGGTCTTTAAAGAAACTTACACTGGGATTTCACAGTAGTTACATTCAGTTGCCTTTTTTAATTATTAGTTCTCAGCATTAGGAGAGGTTTACAGCTAACAGCCGGAAAGCTTTGGTTTTTAAAGCAGCTTATGTATGTATATTGTTCTATAAATCTTTTGATGTTCAGAATGTTCATTGGTGTTGAACTCAGGTTTTTTTTAGTTTAAAGCCCAAATCAGAAAAAAACCCCAAAAATGTATGTATTTCCCGGGCATTCTGCAGAGAGCAATGCTTGGTATCTATGATTAATTTTCCTAACCTATTATAGATGCACTGAGAATAAGAACTTTCCTCTGACATGAGCAGGTGTTGGGTTTGGGTCCTACATCCCCACAGCAGCTGCTGCAGATGTGCAGATGTACAGATCTTACAAGCCTGGATTATTGTTCCTGCTAAGCCTTGAAAGCATCTATTTCTCTAGTCCCATAGCAGGAGATGAAACCCAAAACGTTCTATGATTCTATGATATTTGCACTGCTTCCCTGCCTCCTTATCTTGTCAAGGCTGTTTCTGTTCTCTGCTGTTGCAGTTCTTTTGGGTGTGGGAATGCATTGAACTGTTGTCAGCCTTTTCCCTACTTCAGATATACAGAAAAATCACAAAACTTCAAACTTGGAGGGGGTTTTTTCCCAACAAGTAGTTGAATTCTTAGAATACCACTGGTTTTTGAGAGAGAGCAGCACCGTGTGCTTAGTGAATTACACTCTTAGAGGATTCAGATTGGCACTGGCAGCAGAGACAGAATAATTCTGACCACTTTGAAAATCCTGACCTCCCTCTGTTATCCTGTAGATTTAAATCAGCATAGCAAACCAAGGAATGGATTCTCTTTGGTGTGAATAATCCCATGTAGTTAGAATAATTTACATCCTCGGAGAAGTATTTTACTTTTAAAGTGATAAAAAGCAGTGGATCTGCAGCTAGTATACTGGTAAATTATGTAGAGTTTTTCTTTGGAAATTGCTTTTGAAAAACAAAAATCCTCCAGAATAAGCTTGTAATATTGTCCATCGTTATCAGAGGCACATCTTCTGCCATCTAGTGTAATGAGAGCAAGAAACAAACAATTCAGGAAAACTATTCCATCAGCACAGCACCCAGTTCAAGGCAACACGAATTAGACTACCTGCTCTTGGACTGCACTAGTTTTCTGCCAGCAAAGAGGATTCAAATGTGTGGAGAAGATACAACTTGCTGCAATTCCATAAAGTTTTTCTGACACCTGGGGGACAACTGTGGAAGAATCATTTACTCCTTATCCTGGCGTTCACTGTTCCAGTGAGAAAGAAGCAGCTGGAATTTGGCATTATTAACATCTCGATTCCAGCCAAAGATTATCCTGCTTTGATGCATAATCCCATGGCTGGTTAAATTCACCTCAGGATTAATGTATATCCATCTTCAAAGCATTTTGATTTCAAGTTGAACTGCTCCAAGATCATTGTAGTAATGTCTCAATCTAGAATAAAACTTCTTGTGCAAGACTGACTTTTGAAAAACCAGAGGATATCAAGTATTACAGGGATGACTCCTGGATCATCACTCACTCCTTTAAATTGTTCCTGAGATATTGTACATAAATCTTAAAAGTCAACAGTAGGTCAGATATAATCCACGGTCTCTAGAGCAAATGCCACCTGAATAATATCTGAAGTGGGTGTAGCATTCCCTGTTCTTTAAGTGACTTATTAATTCAAATGTCTTGGTTTCAAAGATATTTGTAGAGGGGCTGCCTACTCAGTGACATTCTGTTGTCAAGCAGCAGCAAACTCCACATTCCACTCAATCATTACTCAGAAGCACTTGTCTTTTTTCAGTTATTATATTAATACAAGAATCTTCTCAATATAAGAAGATTGCATACCATGTAGATTCCTCTAAGTGTCAGTAAAAAATAAACTACCTATTCTCTATGTAGCCTTACAAACCCTCAGAACTGATGTTTAAAACCCTGCAATAAGGCGCATAGTTCTGTTTCCTGGTAAAAGAGCAGGTAATTATGTTTGTCTGTTTTTGAAATCTTGACTACAAGCAGAAACATAAGACAACAGGTAGGGTTTAGCTGTATGCTAATGATAATCTTACCACTCTATCTTGTCTGCTGTCACTCCCTTCTGTCATTCAAATGCTGCCCAAGTGTTTAACCTGTAAAATAGCTGAAGATCACAAAATATATAAATCTCATTTCGGTTGGTCATGGTCCTTCCCAGCCCTCTGTCTCACAGTGTTTGTGTGTGGATTCATTTGTAAAAATTAGGTATAAAATACTAACCTACTTCTGTGATTAAAGCTAGAAAAATATGTGCCAGGCTCCGTTATATCAGGGCAATTAACGATAGTTGACCCCAGGACATATGGAACTAATCTCTACCTGAAAGAAAGAAAATCACAACACAGAAGTTGACTAAATGTCAAGCATCCTCAGAAGGTGGTGCAAACGTGGTCTTCTTCTTTGGCCCTTTCTTCTACTGCAGCAAAGAATGGGCTATAGGAAGGGTTTTTTTGAAAAAGGTCTCCTTTCTTAACTGACTCCATTTATTACCTGTGCAGTTTTCTGTCACATTATTATTTCCAGTTTTTATAAGTTAAAGTTCTATCTGCATTCATTGCAGCCATAATTTATGTTTATATTGTTCCCTAGCTCGTTATATAAAAATACATTCTTCCCCTTTTTTTATTTCTATGCCTGTTTCGGGACTTTGATAATTTGATTGTAAAAGCAATGCCTGTATGCGTTTCAGTGACTACTAGAATGGTGGAATTCATTTGCAAGGTAGCTTGTTCCTGTTAAAAGTCACCCCATTGTTCACATAGGACCAAGAAAGGTAATTGTGCTGTTATTGTTATTATTTCTAGAGTTAATAATGATGAGATGAAAAAAAACAATAAGTTATTTAACATATTACTCTTACATAACTCTTTAAGTGTGTTTCATCCACAAAAGAATTAATCTTTTTATATATACATATGTATATATTTATGCAAATATATATGCATATGTGTGTGTATATATATATATGCAAATGAAGCTAAGAGTTATATCAAAGTATATTTTGTTCCGTGTTTCCCAGGGGATCTCATCCACTAATTCTTTAAACAGCTGGAATTCACTGTTAAGTTCAGGATCCTGACTTTACTGTGTGCCAGACCTGTGCTACTCAAGATCACAACCAGAGCATGATCACTACAGCCCGAGCTGCCTCCAGTGAGCTCAACTGCATTTGTGAGCACCAGGTTGACTTCTCCTCTGGTTGGTTCATCCAATGCCTGGAGCAGGAAATTGTCCATGACATACTCCAGGAGTCTGCTGGATTGCTTACAGGCAGCTGCACAGCAGAAAGGCATCAGTTAAATTAGCAATGAACAGGTATTGCACAACTTCTTCTCTCTTGCAGGTTGTAGAAAAGCCTGCAAACTCTGCTAAGAGGTGTGTGGACCGTCACCTGGCATTCCTTCCTGCCCAGAATGGGATTAAACTCAGCAGGTGGATCTCGCCTCTCTGTGCTGGCTGGGACCTGCATTCTGGACAAGAACCTAAATGCTGATTGAGGTAGAACACATTTACTCTTTGCACAAGTTTCTGGTGTTTACTGAGGATCAGATCATGCACATTATGTTTAATGTTTTGATCAAACATTTAGTGTTTGTTTGAGGGGGTAAATTAAAAGTTCTGGTTTAGGACATAGCTGAGATAACTGCAACAGAGGGGAATCCCAGGTAAGCACAGACTACTAAATATTGCACTTGTTATGGAGATTAAAGGGATACTCTTGCCCTAAACTGAGTTCTTCCACCCAGTGTACAAGAAACCAATCCACACCGGGGGTCAAAGTGTGTGTGATTTATTTACAGCTCTGCACAGAAAGAGGAGTTAGGTGGCAAACCCACAAAGCTACACCCAAGGCACACAGAAGCAGACACGCTTAAGGGTTACAATCTTTTAAGGTACTAGCATACCTCACTTGAGTCACTGTTTGGCTACGTTCCTATTGGCTCAACCTTCCCCTTCTTCGATTTCAAGGCCTCACATCCCAAGAAGTCATGGCATATGTTCAGTCAGTTGTGATCTTTTTGTGGTCAGGGGGTGCCTGTGCAAGGAGTGTGGTTTTTACTCCTATAATGAGCAAAAGTTCATTGCTAGGGCAAGTTCTCACCACAGAACCAGTCAAAACTGGAGAGCTGTAACTCATCACAAAGCATCCTGGATAAGAAAGGTATTACCTATTTTTGGTTTCCCCCTTCGAGGGTCTAGGCCATCAGTTTTTTCTTCTAATTCCTGTGGGTTTTGCTTCCATAATTTAATTGCTGTGTTCTTTAGCTTGTTGTTGGAACTTTGCTCCTGTTATTCACCAGCACCCCTCCCTAAAGTGGCTAGTTTAAGGTATCTTTTTGCTTTATTTACAGACTCCTGTGCTGCACCAATGTGAATCACATTGACAATGCAGGGGAATTACCTGTTTGCCCACGTGTTTCAAGAATGATGTGTGCTGAGATACAAGGTGACATTCTGTGCAGTGATAGAACACTTGTAAATAGTGAAAATGGGATCACTTTCTATGTCTTAAGCTCAGCAACTGAAACTCAGGACAGCCTACATTTTTATTTCTCTGTTAGCAGGCTTGGCAACAGAGAAAATACCAAAGGTGAGGGAAATACAGAAATATCTTCCTCCCAAACTTTCCACAAAGGTGTTGTCTAGATGAAGTTCAGAAAATTCTGAGTATTCTAGTTGAAGTTCTGAAAATGAAGAGTAGACCTTTTTTTTCTTTCCTGTCTTTTCTTAAGCAAACTGTAGTGATCTGTAACAACTTGTCCAAACAACCTCCCATAGGTCATTTCAGTCACAGCTTTGATAATTTATTAAAAATTTAATCTCATTTAAATCCATCCCACACACTAATGATAACCTAATTATTACATGGAATTGGCAGGACTTTCCTCAGTACCCACTCATAAATTCTCCTTTAGGCTAGTCCTCTTTTGATACTCTTAATGCTGGACTGAAAGGGGGTTGATTATGTTACTATGATGAATACAGAGGGAACATCAGATGAGTTATGACAAAGGAAGACACAACTTTTTTAATTGGTTTCTGTGAACTAGCTATTTCACAGCATCTCTATTGGGATGAGTGTTTCAGGACAATAAGAACTCTAATAATGTAGCACAATACCAATGTATTCACTGCACAGAAGAAAGATGTGGCATTTACCTATACAGAATATGCTTTTATAAGGGAAGAGCTGAGGGCACCCATGCCCCCTTTAATCTCTGTCAGAAATGTTGCATCTTGGATGAACTCCAAAGAGCTGATGTTTGATTTAACCTTTTCCAGGTAGCCTAATTTGAGTATGTATAGACACAGTGAGGAATAACATTTCTGTTAAAGGAGAGGCTGCTACCTGAGCAGTTGCACACAGACCACCACAAACATCACCTGCTGTGACCAGAGTCCCTCTGCAGACCCATGGAGAGTTCCATGGGTGTCCATTTGGACCTGGTCAGACACACCTTCACTCTCAGGTGCTCTTCCTCCTACAGACTTGACCCTGGGTCCCCAGTAGCAGAATCTCAGGCACTGGATTTATAAAACTAAATAATTTAATGGTGTGGTACAGCAGCAGGTCAGCTCCAGTTGGGTGCCTCTGTAGAGGGACCCAGAATGTCGCCCTGGTTTTCACAGTGCTCCATGTTTTTACTTCTGTAGTAGAAGTTCTCATGCTCTTTCTATAAACATAGCTCTTGTTTTCCTAACCGGCTAAGGATGTTTACTGAACTTTTACATTGTTGTTCATTCTTTTCTCCAAGGTGGAGAAAGGTGATAGACTGTGTTCCTATCCTGTAAAATGCTAGAGGTGTTAACCTCATCCACCAATGTATGATTGTTTTAGAAGAGGTATAAAAGTGTGATAATAAAGGCAGGCACCCCCTTTTGCTCTACTGGGTGGCTGACCTGCTCCTAGCCTGCTGTTGAGTCCGCGTGTTCGTGTCCAGACACTGCGACACCCAGAACAAAGAAGTTATTAAGGCAATTATACCCTTATAACTCATGTTATACCCTTATAACCCACCCCTCATCTGCTCTTCAAGTACTTTGCATGTACCTCTTGGTTGAATGGTAATTTTTGGTGTGGGGTCTTTTAATACTTTACTGGGTGTTTTCCCATGTCCATGCAGGCAGGTTCATACCCTGTTCTTGTCCTGTCAAGTTGCAGCTTCTGCTGATGGTTATAGCCTCCTTATCTTCTTGTTTGTGCTTCTGCTGCACCTGGTAGAGCATGGGAAACTAAAAAAGCCCTGGACTCAAGATAGACATTACTTAGCAACAGCCAAAACGTAAGTATGTTGTTAATTTCCTTCTCATACTAAAGACAAAACACAGCACTGTACCAGGCAATGGGAAAATTAGTAAGAAAATCAACTCTAATGCAGCTGAAAACATATCTAGGTGTGAGCTCACAGTTTGCAGCTTAAGTTTTCAGCAAATCCAGCTATTCCTGGTGAGCAAGTAAAGTTAAGCAGAGAACATACTAAATCACACAGTATTATAAATCTATGTAACTTGTTCTACTTAAAACTTACTTATGCTGAACATCTTTTATTTCTCAGCATGTGGGCAGCTCTGTGTTATTAGCAAGCAAAGGGATCATATAAGCTCGCTGTTAATAATAGCAAAGGACTGAACTTGGTGGGCTGAGAAGTTTTGTTTGAAACCATCCCCGAAAGTAAATCTGTGCTGCACAGTGCTGCATGCCCATTGCCCAGTACTAATGTCTGACTCTGCCTTGCCTTATCTAAAAGGTGCTTATCCTTGCTGCAGGTGGCACTCCTGAGGGCTAGAGGTCCTTGTTCTGAGAACCAGTCACGGAGCTCAAATTCAAGTGCTGGACTACCCCTCAAGTAGTCTAGTTCATCCCTCTTTCCAGGCTTGAAGGCCACTGCATTGTTACCTCTTTTACAGGAAGAGGTAAGGTAAACCTTAGAATGGTAAAAACCAAGATGTTTAAATGGGTCAATGAAGTCACAAGAGGAAAAAAAGTTACAAAATTATAATTAAAACTTAAATATATGATTGAAGAGAAACAGCATATGTGAGATCTTTTTAGGGAGATAAGGAGAAAAAAGAAAGCCTTGTGACAAAGTAGGCTAAATGCTGTCCTGTTATACGCTTAAATGAGAATCTCTTTGTACCAAGACAAAAGAAAATTGCTGTGGGTCAAGGTAGAGTGATTTACTTTTTTTTTCCACTGACTTGCTACCTTCTGCAGAGATGACAAGCATAAAAGTCACATCATTACAAAGTCCGTTTCTTCAGACTAAATGAACTCCCTCACAAATGGGCAGCGATTTATGATCGCTGATCACCCTTTTGGTGATGAAGAGCACTCACTAACCATGGATTAGACACCCAGAAGATGAGTGAACTATTACTCACATGATTCAATGATCTAAATATCACAGGCAATTGATGCAATCATTCTTCTTAATTTGGTCAAGGATAAAAGGCCTGATTGTAATACTTCTAGCAGAGGTAATATCTAGTTGTGGAAATAGTGCCTTGACTTTACGTGGGTTGATTTAAAAGTCTGCACTCGGAAGAGATGGTAAAATTTAAATTAATAATTTTCCCTCTCTTCCACACAGGACAGCCTGTGTAGAACACTGTGCTGTAAAGCCTGCCATGGCTATCAGGGCTTAAGTGGGACAGAAGAAGAATTACAGATCCATTGGGAAAAATGTGAAATAAATTTTAAATTATCTTGCAATAATATTCTTCAAGTATCATCTTAGAGTGAGTAAAACCTTGTAATGAAATTGCTTGCCCAAGTAATAATTGCTGAGTTATATGATTAGAAATTGAAGTGTCATTTTGCATATGCCATAGCCTTTATTCTGCATGAATATAACATACATTTATTGCCTGGAATTTTTTTTCCTGCAACTTTAACACCAGTGTGTTCCTTGGAGTCCACAGACATATGCTATGTTTTAGAACAGTGTTCTATAACAGCAATGTTTCTGTTGATTTATGTGAATGATCAGACAATTGATTTATGCCCAGAGCTGATGCACCCCAAGCCCAAGTATCCAAATTTATTACTCTCTGAATCAATAGATTTGCCTTTCACAAAATCAATATATATAAATAAATACGTATTATATATATATGACATTTTCTTGTGCTTTTAAGCACTGAAATGTGTAAGCCCTGCTCAGCAATAACAAAAACAGCTCTACATTATCAACCCTGTGTTCAGCAGAAATCCAAAACACAGCCCCATGTTAGCAACTGGGAAGAAAACTAACTCAGCTCAAATCAGAACAGCTATAATCTTACTTATTTCTATTGCAAAACTTATGGGTGGTTTTCCCCGTTATTTCTCACTAAAACCTTGGCAATTTACCCAGACAGCCACTGCACGAATCTTGTGGATTTTATTACCTGACTTTACTCCAATGGTGTTCCTAATGTTTGTCATGCTGCTACAAGAACTTTTTTAAAATCACAGTTTGCAGTCAGTGTGTATCACTGAGCCAGGGCATTTCTCTCTTAGCCAGCACACAGTGTTCTGCTAGAAGTTTTCACTTCCTCATTTCCAAAGGCACTACTGTTCTTTGTAATTATCATTCTTAGCAAATCAGACTTCTCTGTAGAGTTAGACCTGCTCCGCTAAGCACGCCTGAGCTTTTCCATGAAGAGCACTATTACCACCTTGTGGCTATTTAGGCCATCCTTTACACTCAGAAGAACAGTGCTTGAGCATGTTGCAGCCTTCTGAATTGTCAGCCTTCTCTTCTTTATCTTTGCTTTCACCTGCATGCACAAAAGCTAGAGAACCAAAGCTTTAAGAACTAACAGCCCTAATGTGCTACATAATATTTTAAAAATCAAAGCAAAAAAAAAAGCCACGACAAAGAAAGCTGTAAACCTTGATCCTCCAAATATCTGAAATGCTTCTTCTGGAAACTCTTACCATGTTTTCTCCAAAGTTCAGCAAGTTGTGATTGTTTGCCTTTAGGAAAAAAGTCCAGAAGGGTTGTGAGACAGGACATAGTAACTTCCCTGAAACACACTGGTTTAGTAACAGCAAAGGGAAAAATTATTCAATTTTGTAATTTAAAACTTATATAATGGTCACGGTCAATAAAATTAGTGCTTGGTAGACAAGGCACAACCGAACAGAAAATGAGCCCAGGAATGTAGTGTACCTGTCCCCTCGGGTTGTGATTGTGCTGGGAAATGGCACCAGGGAGCTCAGAAAGGAAGTGCCATAATACCAGGTAATGATAAAAGATTTTGCGTAGAGGGCTTCCTGGCTCTTGTCAGAACATACATGTATATTCAGTGTTCATCTTTTCATTCATACTTCCCCTCTTCTAAAGGAAGGTCCTTCCTGCTGCAAGCCATAGTTTCATCTTTTTATGTGATTTTAGTATTATTTATCCTAACACAAATTGAAAGTTCTGCAAAATTTTTTCCCAGGCTGGATAGAATAAGGGTAAGGTTTTCAGAAGGTGATGCAAGTCCCCAGCACAATTTCCTAGCACAATTTTAAGCATTATGATGCCAAATTCTTATAACAACTCAGAGGAAATTTAGGTGATGTCTGCATCATCCAGGCTTCTGTCAGGTGTGGGGGCCCCAGGCACGGCCATAGCACACCCACACCTGACTGGCTGTATTGGCCAGTTGTGTTGTATGGCCCAGAAATGCAATTATGTCGCTGTGGACTTGCCTTGACACCTTCCCGGCACAGTTTTGGCCTTGGGATGTTGGTGAGTTCATCCTTATTTGCTGGATAACATCACATTTATGCTGAGCAATAGGTAAACCCATAGTAACAAAGATAAAACTTAGGTAATGTAGGTTAATAGTGCTCTCCATGCTTCCACCCAGAGAGAGAATTTATTTTGGCATCCTAAGAGTGAGATTTGTATAAAGTTGTGTTTATAAGAGCGCATAAGTTCTAGCTTTAGTAATGGTTCACATTCCATATAAATAATTAAAATTTCAAATCTTGTTGGTAATTCAATACTTGACTTCCTTGTGTGGTCCGACAAATCCAATAAAATGTGTTTCTGCTTCTCAAAATAGCTTAACACCTCAAAAAAAAAAAAAAGTCCTCAAATGATTCTTGAAAATAAAGGATTGAAATCCTTTATTGCTTTAATTCTTCTGGGGAATATATCTCAAGTCTGTCAACAGATGTGGTTCCACTATCAATTCACAAAAGATAGCGTGGTAAAAAATATTGGGGATTTTTCCCCACAAAGGAAAGCATCCTTTCTGTCTGGCTGAGATGAAGAATAATGCTTATGCTTAATAACTGCTGCAGGTGATAGAAGGAAAAAACAAGTTACGTCTTCTTCCCTCTATCCAGTCAACAATACCTGGCTTATCAACTCTGTCACAAATATTAATTATTGGTAATTACTATGTTTTATGCTAATACCTAGCTAGAATGGGAAGAAGTATATCAAAATAATGATTAACATTTCAAAATTATTTCTAATTAAGCAGATGTCTCAGGACTCTGGTGAACAATAAAATACCATCTATAACGTGCACTGTAAAAGGAATTCAAACAAAAATTGACTAGAAGGCAAAGAAAAATGTAAATATTTTCAGAAAAAAGTGCTATATTTTGAACTACTTACAATTAATTAAAATTTCACAGATGTGGGGATCCTTCTAAATAATAAACAGAGTAACATTTATTTAATGGCTAGAATCAGTAGATGGTTCTGATGGCACAAAGTGACAGAAGGAGTTAATGGACAACATGCTCTGCAGCAGGTGGGAAGGAGGAGTATTGTGGAATTGATGGAATAAGGGTGACTATAGTTTTATTTCTGAAATTATTTTTTATGTAAGATCTGAGATTTGTTAAAATCAATTTATTTTAATAATGTTTCTCCAGTGGATAAGGTCCAACCTTAGCTGATATAAATAAATGTACTTTCAAGGTCAACAATACCACTGCACTTAGTTTCATAGGTCAGGGTTTAGCCCTTATATGTTGTATTTGATGAGCTGTATTTTTAAACAGTGGCTAAGTGGGTAATCAGCAGGAAAGCCAAGCAGGCACAATTTGCAAAACCATGTTTTGCAAAGTGGTACAAAAATGTAACATTTAGCTGTAAAAGCGTGGTTATTTTCCCTGTCTGCTTCTGCTGGTTCCCCAAGCCTTGGGGCCTGGGTTCATCCTGCTTGATTTGAAGGAGGAAATCCAAATTTCAAAGGTCACTCTGGACTCAGAGCCAGCAACCTACTCTGCTAGAAGGCAGCAGATTCAAATCTTCCCTTTGCCCTCTTCAGTTCCAGTGCCCAGAGTGCCCCTGGAGAGTCCTGGAAGCAGTTACTCAATGTAAGTGTCCTCAAACATTGATTGGCAGAAAAGATGCATGAAATTCTCACAGAAATCTTTGGAGAATACTTTTATAGGTTTTTAATTGCTGCAGAGAGCAGTAGATGTGAAAACCATCAGAAAGCTAATGATTCCTAAGTCTGCTCTCTTTTAGATTAGAAGTTGAAGAGGAATCAGATAACCTTATCAAATTGCAGAAAGATCTTAGGGAAGTAGAGTGTCTTTCTACTACACTGCTATCTGAATAAACAGTAAGCAAAGAATACTCCTTCTGAAGATATGACATAGAAACTTACATTGATGTAAATAATTGAAGCATCAGTTTCAAGTTTTGTTGAGAAGTGCTACCTTTAACATTGATACATGTAAATAATAGCCATAACATTCATAAATCTGATCAATTATTTTGCAACAGAATGATTTTTAACAGAATAGAATAATTTCAAGGAAATGCACTCTCTCATGAACATTTTGAAGGGGAAATTATTACATTCTGAATTAATTATATATATGTTGGTAAGTGATAAATAATCAACATTTATTTTAGAAACTGTAAAAAAAATCCGATCTGAATGGTAACAGGTATTGTAGAATTTCTACTCAGATAGACATTCTGTATGAGACTCATGTCTCCCAACACTCAGAAAGGCTGTATGATTTATAGATACTTAATCAGTAGAAAACTTGTGGAGATCAACTAAATTATAAATGCCTAAGTGGAATCTCAAGGGAATTTGATAACGCTTTTGGGAATAAGTTTTTTAATAAACTTTTTGCTCCTTTACAAACAAGAAGATAAAATAATTCTCATCTTCAATTCAACTCTGGCTTTTAACAGCTCATTTCTAGGAGGTTCTGAGTGTGGCACATGCATTGACAAATGTCAAGTGCTCTGAGGTATTAAAAATCTTAAGAAATTGATCTTTATATAACCAGCTACTGAATCTGAGTAGTAAAGGGATCAGTGAGGTGCAGTTTTCTATGGCTGGGTCACGCTCAGTCCTCATAAAATTAAGTATCAGAACTATTATTTGAATTTATTTAAAAATAAGGAATAGAACACAGAATAGTGACAGAAGTACTGCACCATTAATGTACTCTCTAAATTGGTGAAAAATTGTTCTGCTAATAACACCTGGGTCTAAACTTTCTTGTAACTCTTTTAACCTTAGAAAACTCCTGAGGTAATCTTGCATTCTGAACAAACTGCAAAATACTTCTCTAACTGCCTTCCATTTTGTGTCACATATCCTGAAATAATCTAAAAATACTTTTGTCACTTTTTTGGGGAGTTATTAATGTCAATATCAAGCCCCCTCAAACATCCTCAGTACTCTGAGTCCTATCTAATTTTTCTATGCTAATGTTGCTGTCTGACCTTTAAATGAGTAGACAGGTGGGAAAATGCATGTATCCTGTCAGCTCCCTAATGACTTCCTAATCTGCATAGACTCTTCTGTGCCAGCTGTGCCACCAAAAATCCCCCCTTTTACGCTGAACTGATTTGCATTTGAAGAAGTTTTAATGAGACTACCTGACAGGTAGGTGAAACACTGTATAAATTTATAGGGGTTTTTTGTTACAGGTAGTGTTCAGAATTCAGTATTTCTCCAGAATTTTTAGCCAAACATAAGTGATTTCCAAGTTTCTTTGGTAAACTGGCATCAAATGCTGTGCAGCTGAAGGAGTCCTGTTTAATTAATCCCTGGATAAGGTTCTAAGGTTTGTTTTATAGTTCTGTGCTCTCATGTCCCTAATGAGAGCCTATCTGGCCTAAAACAAAATTCAATTAAACACTTGGGCCTTGAAGGACTTTTCTTCCATGAACATAAATGTTTCAGAGCCTATGGCCTCCACAAAGTCCTGTGCCACAATTTCATCATGAGGTGTATGGAAAAGGCCTTCTGTTTCTTTCTGGGTGTGGAGTTTAAAAGTGTTACTTGATAATTTTATCACCATTTAGCATTTAATCATTAAATCTTGGGTGACAAGAAAAAGTGAATTTGCTGAGCACTTTTAGCACAACATTTAAGATTCTCATCTCCCACCTGTTTAGTTTCTCTGTGTATGAAAATCATTGTAAAAATATTTGTCACCTTCCCCTATGGCTCTTCTGACCTGACAGTGCTTTTTTCTTTGCACTGAACTGCCCAGAACTGCTGTTGGTATCAAAACTGGGAATGACACATTTTCATTGTAATTCCTGATGTTCCCTTTGGCTTTCTATCCACTGTTGAAGTTTAAAAAAGCATTTTTAGAGGACTGTGTACCATGAGCCTGAGTTATATTTGCAGACCTAATTTGGAGCACCAGTATGCGTTGGTAAAATTAGAGTTGTTTTTCTCTGCGTACATAATTTGCTTGCATCAGCATTTAATCTCATCTTCTATTTTATTGTCCAGTCATTCAGCATCATGCAAGCCTTCTGTTCATTGTCAGAGTTAAATTTGCATGAAGGGTAATTTCATATCACTGGCGAACACTACAAGAAAGTTTTCATCTCTTTTTTTTTTTTTTAATTTGAGATCTGTCTGTAGTGTAAATATAAGTTTAAGCTTATATGGAATGGAATGTATACAAATAAGCAAATTAATGATATAATGAGATGGAAACACTGGGGTTTTTTATTACTATTGAAACTTATCACATCCTTTTATTGTCCATTTGCCCTGTTGAAACTTACTGTTTTCAAATTGTGGTTCAAAGGACATTTTTATCAGGTGTTTGTCCAAGAGGTCAACTATGGAGATATTATTCCAAATATTTGCAGAACTTAGGTTTGAGATTAAGTGATTTAAGACATACTTTAAATAAAATGAGTGTTAATAAAATAATAATGTTACTGAAAATGTGAGACTAATCCAGAAGAATGGCCCTTTATTGTCGTTTTCCCCCTTCATATTTGCAAAGGTAAGAGGTGGTATAGGGTGAAGAAACAAGCTGAAAATTTTACCCATCTCTATTACAGAATATTATCAATATGTGTTTGAATGCAGAAATTACTAAGTATGTGGACTGCTTTTGGTAATTAGTTTATAATAATCTGGTTTCTATAAGATTCACATATAACAGTGCAGTACAATGTAAAACCCTGTGAGCCTCCCTGCTTAGACAGTGCTGTAAATCTTCCTGATCCTTTGAGTTTTCCATTATTTCAAATAATCTCAAATTTCAGAATTTCCAATAAACATTCCAACAGGACGACTCCAACTCTAAGGAGCTCAGGGTATGCTAATTTGATTAAATTTAATTCTGATTTTTAATTCTATCCTATTATTTCTAATTTCTTACCCAATTTCAAAAGGAAAGAATTTCAACACTAAGATGATGTTCCTTTTATTTGATCACAGATTCAGCTGCTTTGCCAGAGATGGTTTGCTATTGAGTTCTTCAAATGGATCCTGGGTTTTAGCAGTCCATCAACCAAATTCCATGTAAGTCAATAAAAAGAAAACCTCTCAATTTTAGGGAGTTCTACTTCAAGGTTATGTGTGAAGTGTGGACATGACCAGTGGGAATGAGAGTTTGGACTTACTTGAACTATACGAATGTACAGAGGTTCAATTTCACTCTATTCTTTTTTCACATTTTGGGAAGCCCATAAATTTACCAAAAACTGTTGAACTAGCAGCATGTATATTAGCAGTGTATACTTTTTTCATTACTCTGAAAATAAGAAATCCAATAAAACATATTGTGAAGGGCTTGCTCAGAAGCTCACTGGATCTGATGAAAGGTGTACTTTTCACACTTTGGAAAGTGAAAACACCAGACACAAGATCAGAGGCTTAGAGATTATCAGAGGAAGAGCACAGCCTGAATGACAAGGTGGAATAGCTGTGTGGGTACAAAGTAGACACTAGGGGCTTGGCTTTTAGAATTTTGCTATGCTAGAAATGAAAAACAGATTAGATAATAAAGGTCTGCAAAATTTCTGTCAGTCTGTGCACTCCAGTGCACGTCAGCATTTTGAAAGGATGATATTTCATTGCACTGTGCAGAGGCTGAAAGTCATCTGAATATGAAAAACCTCTCTAAGGTTCTGTATCCTCTCAAACCTTTCCTCAGTCTTGATATGACATTTATTGTACGCAGGCCTAGCATCCTGCTCCAGTACATCAAAGCTATTTTGCATGGATTAAACATGGACCCAAGTGCTTTGCTAGACTCAGAATAAAGCATCTCATAAAATACATTTTTAACCTTGGAGCAGCCAGGAGCTTTTCTTCCCAGTGTTCTGGCTGACATGGGAATCCTGCAGGTAAGGTTTGTGCAAACCTGCACAGAACAGTTAAATTTGCATTGCATCAAGGTGTGCTCCAGCCAATGGGCTGCTGTAGTACAGGTGAAAAATATGAAATTTATTCTGAAGGTGAGTTTGTTTCATGTCTGTGAAAACATGAACAGGAAGGAGTGTTTTCTTGAAGCACGGAAGTATAGACAGATCTGTGACCTAAAATGATGCTGCATGGCAGCACTTTGAAGTCACTGGTGTTTTTCTGTTACCTGAAGTAGTAATATATAGTATATAATATAAAGTATAGTATATACAATATGTAGTATTTATGTTTTATTTTGCTCTAACATTGCAGAGTATAGATGCAGTGTAATCTTCCAATTAACCCCGGGCTCTTGTACATGATGCACTGTGTGCTGGTATGCATGCAATTTTAAAATGAAACAACTTAGTTGCTCTTTATTTTTATTTTATCATTTACCTACAGAAAAATTTTACCAAAGCAAAATTATACACTATAACATTGCAGGAGAGGGAGGGAAGGGAAAAAAAAAGCAAAAATAATCCAACAAACCAACCAGAGGGCGGGATGCTGTTTACCATTTAGCAGATAAATGCAAACAATTCTTCTTAACTTCAGGTCATTTGGATCTTTTGTTTAGAATTCAGTCTAAATCTACACTGCAACAAAATAAAAATGCATTCTTCAAGATTGGTTCATTTCCTCTGGCATTGGTAGCTTGTCAAGTGCTCCCACCTCTGCAAAATAGAAAAAAAATACAATTAACACATATGTAAATATGCATATTTATCTTAGCAATTGAGTAATGAAATCCAGTTTCCATAATATAAATTATTTTAATACTTTTCTCAACTGTAAGAGGCAAATCTTTGAACTTTTCTTATTTTAATTTATAAAATAATGGGTTTTTTCTTTTGAATGTCAATAATATCTTCCTGATATAATTTCAACATTTTAGAAACAGCAGTGACAGAACAACAATTAAATTATATTAATTTTATTATGTCAATTGATATTGCTGGATCCCAGCATCTCAAAAGACTTAATATTATCTAATTACAGCTGCCATCCTGCATGTTGCTCTTTATGAGAAGCACTTAAAGTTGGAGGGAATAATTTCCAAGAGAAAGAGCTGAAGGCCACTTTTAGTTACCACCAAGGTATTTTTTAGCAGTAAAAATACTGCCTTTTTCCTGCAGGTTAAAATGAATGTCTAATCTGAATAACTATTCCCTGAATCTGAACCCCATGGGTGGGATTTTTTCCCCTTCCCCCAGCAAGGAACATATCTAAACCAATGTATTTAATGTAGTAAGGTTTCATTTCAGCAAAAGTGTTAAAGTATTTCTATCATGAAAAAAAAGATGGTTTTCACCTGCTAAATCTACAGTTCTGGTTTTGTGTAAGAGTTTGTACTAAGCCTTTCCAATAACTACTGTTAAGAGATAATATGTGATAACATTCTGTGTCTGGTGCAACCTGAGAATACAAGAACTATGTCTGTGAAAAGCTAGATCTGGAGATTCATTTTTTTGTTTTCCACAAGAACATGGTAATACCATCACCTTTTCTGAGTAAAAACAACTGTTTGTCATCACAGTCCTGAGAAGGGAGACTTTTCTGCTCATTTGTTCCAGGGAAGAAGTAATCTGGAGTTCTGTGAGATGCATTTTGTTTTCTTGTCTAATTTAGCAGCTTGTAGCCTACTCAGAGAGTCTGTGCTTGAGCTTAACTTCACACCCTTTTTGTTGTGCCAAATAATCGATTTTGCTTCCTAGGCTCACACAGCAGAGTAAAGGAGTGTTTTGGGCTCTTTCTTCACAGTGGTATGACAAACAAACTACACTTTGTCCACAGTAAATATACATGCCAATAATCTACTTTAAATACATATCTGAATTATTTCAGGCCCTTAAGGTATAAAGAGGTTTTGTTTTCAAATGCGAATTTGATTCAATAAACACTGGGTTCATATTGTTAGTAATGAGAGTTATTTTCCTTGGGTGGATACAAATAATTCAGAAAACAATGAGTAAAAAGCATCCCAGGTATGCAGAAAATGAACAGAGCTGTTGAAAGTCTCTTTTAATAACGAAATTAAAACACAAAATGAACAGGCAGTTCCACAGCATACACTTACCACAAAATTACTTAAAATTTGTTGTATACAAAGGCAAGAATATAGAACTTACTGATTTATTGAATTGTCTACTTTCTGAGACAGAAAAATCTTCAAATGTTTGCAGTAGAACAACTTTTTCCTACCTGTTTCTTTCTTTGCATCTATATATTATGGTTTTATGTATTTTGTAGACAATTTTAGAAGAGCTGAAGAGGTTTTTAAAAGCTAAAAATCATGTTTGTTTGGGGTTTTTTAAAGCAAAACTAACGAAAACTCAGAAGCAGACAAATGTCTTTTTCACTGAATTCCATAGTGAAGTTACCATTCTTACAGAACCAGCTGTAAGCTCAGTATTACAACTCCTGTCACAACTCTGAGGCTGTACAGGGTTTTTACTTCAGAGCATTCTGAGCTGTTTGCCAGCACTCAGCTTGGTGCTGTTGCAATTTTATCATGCAACTTTAATTGTAGAATACATGCAAAAAGGGAGATGTATTTCTTTTGTCACTAACAAGTGGTGGAATGGTATCAGAACTCTGCTACCAGAGATCTCCACTGAGCTGCAATTTTGCAGGATCACCTGCACTCTGTGCATGTGATCCCAAAGGTGCTGTTCAAAGTCTTTCACACTCTAATCTGCAGCAGATGTGTACATTGTGGGATAGTCTTGTCTCCTCAGTAAACTTCATACCAGAAACTGTGAAAGATTAAAAGGTATTCACAAACCTTTAAGATGCAAGTAGGTCAAAAATTCAATTACTGTGCGCACAATGTTTTCATCAGCCACGGTTCTTCCAAGATTCCCTGTAAAACAAGCTGGGTGTTACTTAGAGTTAACATGGTTCAAAGATACATCATGGGAGATATGGTGGCTAAGTTTACAAGTACTCTGGGGAGGGAAAAAAAACCCCGAAACTATCTGAAATTCCTTTTTCCTTAAAATCCTTGATGGAAAACCTCATTTCATGGAAGAGCAAAGCCCCTAAAAGGTAGGTAACTGCAATTCTCAGAATCAAAATCACCCAGCTTTGTGTGCCACTGCTGCATAGCAACTGCTTTGACACCTTAATGGTTGCCGTCTTTGGGCCTTAAGAGATCTGTTGCAGAAGAGAGTTATCCTCTGTTCCCAACTCTCTCCCTTGTGTCCACCTGAGCCTGCAGGGATAAGTTAAATTTTAAATTTAGCCAACAAATTCATCAGCTCTACAGAACAGGGAAAAGTTCCTCATGTAGCCTGACTTTGTTCCAAATAAGCCTTTCAAATTACGTGGAAGTGATTTGTAGCCCAAAAGCTAGGCCTGGGTGTTTTTCTTAAAGTCCAGAAAGATATGTTTTTGCATAGGAATCTAATCCAATATGTTGCCTTTGATCTTGTGAAAATAGCTTTTTGATGCTATTTTAATGGCCGAATGGGTGCTTGTTATTGCACTTTTGAGAAGGATGCTTTCTACCTCTGTTAATGGGAGGAAAAAAGAAGAATTAGCAGGGGGTTGGAGGAAGACACCTTGCTGTTTTTAGGAGGATGCAGAACTGCTCCTTATTAAGAACAAATGGTAAGTAATTTCCCCAGGAGTTTTAGTTCTCTGCACACAGACGTGAGTACCAGAACGAACAGTCCATTATTACATCACTGAAAACATTATCAGATGGGTCAGAAGGCAGACCGAGCTCTGTAGCACAAATTAAAAACATTGATGAGGGTTGTAAGGGACACAAATCTTTCTGGTACATGGAGAATAAGCATTTAAGAATGCATTTAATACAACTGCACCTAAAAATCTTGTCTTCCAGTCTTTGAGCTGACACAAAGATGTTACTATTATTTGCATTAATAATACTCTTTCATTTGAATTTTTCCTTAACTTTTATTCCCACCTAACCAGTTATGGATTTTTGTTATTATTATATTAGTCACTTTTCTAACCAGATTTTATTAACCATGTGATATTTATTGGATAAATATTTTTCCTCAGTGACTTGGGAATATGGTAGTCTGCTATTGACCTTAATTCCGCATAGTCAGTAACTTGCAGATTTCAGTAAAGAAATCATTATGATCTTGTGATTTGAAGATCTGACTAATTATGCTCATAGATGGTTGTAGTTTTGTTGTGTTGTTTTCTTTTTCCTGGCCCTAGTGTTCAGTCCCTAATACAGCTTACAAATTTTTCTAGGTTATCTGGAGAGCTTATGAATTTTGCAGCATTCCTTCAAGGAGAGCACAGTCCTTTGCATGAACTCTTACATTAATAAAACAATATGTGCATATATTGCCATTTTAAGGTGCTTTTGCAAATACTCAGGAGAAATCCTTCATTTTCAATTAAAATAAGATTCTGATTACCTTATGCATTAAATATATATATATATAGATGTATATTTAAATCTCCTTCAGGTAGGAATTCTGTAATAAACTTCAGATTCAAAGAAACTTTTGGTAAGGGAAGAAAATGAAGTTCATAGCAGAGGCAGCTGTATAATTTTGAAGTCTTTGACAAGCTTGTTTGGGTTTACTTGCAATTGTAGAGGCACAACAGTACCCAGCAAGAGAGTATAAATCTCTAAGTTCATATTCCTGTGAGGGACCTGGTATATGCACAGCTGGCAACATGTTGCAGTGTGATCTCTACTGCTGGATTACAAATCCCTTACTTCCACATTGTTTCTGAATGGCCAAATATTGTTTTTACACTGGTATTTGAGAAAGCAGGGTTGGTTGTTTTTTTCCTTAAAAACCAACAAACAAAACCAAAGCACAGCCCCAAAAAATAACACACACAAAACCCCACTGTGGAACTGTGTACCAGACCTGAACTGGCAGTGCTTCAGAGAGTGTCAACAACTAAGAAATGTATTAATGTTTCTCTTCTCTTTACAAAGTATGTATGTATGAGATTGTAATTAAGCACATTTCCTTTATTTATGAACTTATTTAGTGTTAACTGCATTTGTGCTGTTCTGGGTGTATTTAAAATAGGCTCCAAACCCTTTGTTTTGCCCCCATTAATGCACTGTAAAATGTCCTCTGTAAGTATTGTGGTCACTTTTATCAGCCTAAGGATGAGATTCATCCCAGCTCACTTTAGATGTCTGCAGCAGGTTTAGTTTCTCCTCAGTAGATAAAATGGATTTTTCTAGAAGTTTCTGCATCTTATCCTGAAATAGGTGTTCAAAATAAAGCATAAAAATTGTCAGCTTCTTTTCATAAAGGGAGTCTAGACATATTTTAAAGGCCCAGCGTTGGATGGCAAATCCAGAACAAGGCTGCTCGCTTTTCATTGCCATTTCCTAAATTCTGACACATGTAACATCAAAGCATGCTGACTTGTGACCAGGTTTTCAATCTTTTAATGAAGATAATCCACCTTGCTTAATCATAGGAAATACTGAGACTCTGTATTTTCTATAGCCTTCATTACTGAAAGATGCCTTTATGCACCCTCTTCTTTGCCAGAATACAATTAACTCTGGAGTGGCTAGAGTGACATTTGAAATACTTATTTGAACATATGAAAAGAGAAAAAAAGTTTTTCAAAGCAATATGATCTGTTATACATTTAAAGAAACAAAATTATGTTACATTTTCCTAAGCACTTAGATGTTGTATTCTATGACCATACAAAGATCACACCATATGGCCAAATGTAATTTTTCTTCTTTTCATATGTTTATTAGGATTTCTGTTGACATGCAGAAATAGTTTTGTATTCAGGTAGTCAGTCAATTCAATAGTAAATAAATTACTAAACATATAAAACAAAAAAAATGCTGGTTTTCAGATTTTCATTACCTGTTTTAATATCCTCATCAGGTGGTATTTCACGTTTACCAGTGAAACCATGCTTGTCATTAAAAGATCTGTGGTTATCTACTGCATCTGAGAAATAAATTAAAAATCAGAGGAGTTAATTGAGTTAGCAACAACCTTTCCTTCTTTGCATGGATTTCAATGAAAAGATCATGATGGGCAGTTTTGATGTACAAAATTACAAGGAAGAAGTTAATGTGTCGTTAAATACAATAACATTTCTTCTAAATTTGTGCTTATGGTTTGTCTCAATTACAGACCCATTCCTGTGCTACAAATTTGCTGAAGCTATTACTGGATTTGGAAGCTGTAAAGAAAAACTGTAAGTGTATATCTGCATGTACACTGGGAAGCTGCTCTTGCTACTCTTTCCTCTGTCTTTAAGAGTGTTGCTGGTGAGTTTGCTTAAAAGAAAACTGCAGATCGTTTACATGAATAACCTTCAGAAACTATCTTACATGCCCCTGGTGCCTCTTCTCTCCCCCTTGCAATGGGCATTTCCTTTATCAGTGAAAGCTGATCAATACGACCTGCAACAAAGGATGATTCCTATTATCCAGTCTTAGATATAAGTCTTTGACAAGCACATTTCCCTGCAGTACTTTTTCCAATTTGCTTAGATCTGCTTTGGGCAAATATACTTCCAGACATTTACAGAACCAGTTAATACATTTAGGATGCATTAAACTTCTTTTCTTTTTCTTTAGTATCCTTATTGCTAGCTAAAAAGAATGAAAAGTGTCAGAGTAAGTATCTGTAGTACTTGTCTATGTGTTACAGAGACTAAAAATATAGAAACTTTGGTAATGAATGATACTACGTTCACAAGAATTAATAGTAAAAAGACAAATATTTGACACAGCTTAGTGCTGCATTACTTTTCTTACAACCTGCTTTTATCTCCACTGTAAACCAGTGCTCCTGTATTTTGAACACCTTATATATTGATTTTTCATATAGTTGAACTATCAACAGTCTTGAGTTTGCAAGTGACTGTTTCAATTTATTTTGCTTTAATTAAAAAGAATGTAGTATAATAAAGTCAAGTAGTGAAACAGTTTGTAAAAAGATTCAAAGGTGAAATCTGAAATACGTGGAGAAGTGCCAAATGCCACATTTTGTCATTCTGCCCTTAACATCCAAGATGCTATAAGATCTTTCAGCACTTCTGGTGGCGACGTATTTGTCATATGACAATTACGGTTCAGAAGCACAAAATGTGAGCAGATGTGTTTCTGGACATAAGGCCTCCCAAAACACTTCTTAAGAAAAGAGCAGCTGTATGATAACTCAGTTCTATGATAGGCTTGTAATAAATACAAGTGTTTTCCCAAATGACTTTTTTCAGTCATGCAGGTTTAGACAAAATTGCTATACTCAGAGAAGAAAATAATTCCTGCATTTTGAAGTAATGAAAAAAAGTGCCTCACTTACGTGGCCCAAGTAGGTAACCAGCACTATTCAAAGTCCAACCCCTTTTGTCTTTTGCCTTAAAGAAAAAAAATGCAAGTATGTTATTGCACAACCTACACTCGAAAAGACATTCTCTTAGCAGAAAGAGTTTTCTGAAGGCTCAAAATCAAGAAAAAATATTTTAAAAATAAAGCAAATCATCCTGAAGCAAATATTCATGGTGAGCTCTCACCCTCTCCCTAAGTCTATAGTGCTTCTATTGCCGTCCATGTGGTTTGAAGGTTTCACACCACATAAGTGATGACTGCAAAACACACTTGGAAGGCAGAAATTTCGACTTGATACTTAAGAGTTTATATTACCACCTGATAGCCACCGTAGCAAACAGCAATGCTTCTTTTTATTGCTTGGACTTACAGGACAGCCTCTTCATAAAAGAAGTCCGTATGTACCTCATCTTTTCTGAGGCAGGTGGGACACCCATTCGATTTTGGTCTATCAACTAGACATTCTTAGTCATAGTATTTGCGACAAGGGAGCTAGTATTTAAAATCTCCAAATTCTGAGATGGGAAAAGACAAAAAAAAAAAAAAAAAAAAAGCAAACTGTTTATAGCCCGAAATGGTTTTGAGTGCTGCATCTTCTGCAGTCCCTCTATCTAAGAACAGTGTGTATGCCGGGGTATCCCGGGGAGGCTCACGGTTCCTGGCCAGCTGAGGCACGGATACTTACTGAGAAAACCAGCCCGAGTGTTTCCGAGAGGGTGGCACAAAGGATTAAAGCCAGAAACAGGGAACTGGTGCACCTCTGCATCTGGAAAGGAAGCGCACCGGGGTGAATGCCGTGCCTGCCCCGGGGCGCGGGCGGCTGGCTGGGAATGGGGGCGAGCGCATTCCCGGCGGCTGGCAGGGCTCGGCAGCCCCGTTCCCGCCGGGAGCAGGGCCGGAGGAGGCTGTACCTTGATCTGGGGCGGTGTGTCCCTCGCAGGGGGATCCCGGGGCCGCTCCGGGCTGCTCCCACGGCGGGCGCTCACTGCATGGCCGCGGCCGCGCCGCGCTCCCGGCGCGCTTTATGGGCTGCGAGGGACACACCGCCCCAGCCCAGAGCCCAGAGCCGCCCAGAGCCGCCCACCGCCTCCCCCCGCCTCCCCCGGGCCAGTTCCCCCCGCGCCCGCCGCTTTAGGAAGGGCAAAAATTGCGGCAATCCGATTAGAGGCACTCGGAGGCAGGAGGCGGGGAGCCGGGAGCGGCGGCGCGGGCACTTCCCGGCCCTGCCCTGCCCTGTGCGGGACCGGGGCTCCAGCGGGACGGGGCTGGGACAGGGATGCACGCACTGCGCGGAGGCTCCGGTGCGGGAGCAGCGCTGGACACCCGTGTCTGCCCGTGCTGCTGCCGGACAGGAGTCGCGGCGTTTGGGGACTGCCAGGGCTTCACGCAGCTCCGCTCCGCTTGCCAGCCCTGCAGCTCCCTGCGCTTCACTCGCGGCCCCTTGACATCCCCTTGACTCGTGCTCCTCACTGAAGCTCCAGCATCACTGAGAGGAGCTGCTAAACTCTGTACTTTTTGCCGCTCTGCAGCTGAGAGAGCGCTTGTTTCGGGTTGTATGTGAAAGCCAGGGATTTAGCTCTCTCCAGTGACTAGACTAGCCCTGGCCTGTGCATCTACAACCAGTGGAGTTTCACCAGTTTGCTGATCTTAGTTGTGGTTACAGCTGGCATGGGGATGTGCAAAACTAAATTACAAAGCAGAGATTCCAGTATTACTTCCCTTTTTTCCTCCCCTGACAAATTGCGTTTTCTCTACAGCAAATCAGTTTATTCACTGCAAGTTCTCAAATTCATTTCTCTTTCAATAAGAAAGCATCACAGATGATGCACAGAGTAAGTTATACTTACAGGTCCTTTTTCAGAAACTGCTAAAGAGTCTCTGCAAACTTTTGAACAATACACTCATTATTCACTGGTTTAAAAGCAAACTTTTTTACTTCAGTGTAGCATAATGTTCATAATCCAAGCTAGAAGCAGAAGTTGTGTCCTATATTTCTTTTTCCTACCCTCTTTTGTCAGACGCAGTAGGGTTATTACAGTCTAGCCTTGTCTTTGGGAACCTGAGCAAAAACTGCTGGGATAAATTTTATTTTAAGCAATTCTTAAATGCTGATGTACATACATGGAAAGCTCAATTTTGCAAATTTTATTTGATGCTTTTTATCATTTGCTGAAGGTGTTCTCTCAGCCATGGCATGATCCTCACAATTCAGATTAGACAGATCTGGAAAATAGCAACATAATTTTTGCAAAGTGATGTTTTCCTTTACCTTATCAAAAATGCACTTTCGATTGAAATTCCCTAGCTTTCAGCTGCTAATTGGCACTAAGTAATTTTTGAAACTTGAAGCTTCTTTGTGCCACAAAATGTTTTCTTTATGTTGTTTGAATAAAACCACAGAAGTTACATCAAGAGATGCCAAATTTTGCATTCAAGAAATGTTACAAAAATGTGTTAGCTCTGTGAGCTTTGACTACAGTTTTACTCTTGATGTTCCTGTAAAAAAGTATTTGAAACAATGTTTTTGAACCTGCAGTTTTTATTCTGATTTTTCATCTACTGTACTTGCACCTTCCTGTCAAATTAGAGTGAAATGATCTCTTCATCTCCACTAGAGCCAGATGCAAAAGAAAGCCTTCTTGTATACTGAAAAGCTTAATCCATCACTTGCCCATCATACTTTTTGTCTAAATCTATCTTTATGTTAGTGTCAATTAAATAATTTTATCAGTCATTCTTAAAATTGATGTTCTCATTCCCTCAATTTTCTTTGTCAAGAATGCTATTAGTCTTCTTTTTTATTCCATAGAAATTTTAAATCTCACAGCTCAGACAAAAAAAAAAAAGAGCATTAGTCTGAAGCCTGGCTTTCCTAGCTTAGCTTGACTAATGGCCATCTCTGTGACTGCACAGCTTGTTTTCATTGAGGAGACCCTTCAGTGTACTAATTCCTCTATTGATTTATTTGTTGTCTGCTTAATTGGAAAGGCTAAATGCAATTTGCAGTAGCTGTTAGGTTATGCCTAATCCTCACCAGAGGTCCATCACCAGAAAAACTCACAATGATGCTCATCTAAAATTCACTCAAGTCAATGGAACAATAAGCATTGGTAACAAAACTGTCTCTGACGTCTCTAAGCTGGTACATGAGAGACAGGATTGGCTGTTTCACAGAGCAACATGTATATGTATTTTATAGATGTGATTTTAACTGCACTTCAAAAATAATTAAAAGAAAAACAGGGAAGAATACTGTTTACAGCCAGAGCAAAAAGCTTTGAATTTTTAAGGCAATTATAATATGTATTAACTAAATGACAGTATTGAAACACTGGACTTGGGAAATAAAATTACTGCATTTTTGTCACTGGAGATTTCATTATTAGAACAAACAGTAAACCCTAAGGATTGTACCATGTCTTTAATGGTAAAAATGACTTTTTTATGCAATCAATGGTAGGACGGACTCAATTAACTTTTAATTAGCAAAAAACATAAACCATGCAGAATGGCTATCTTTTATAGTAGGAAAAACACAGAATAGAAGCGGATTTTGCATTATATTTTCAAAGGGTTTGGAGTCTGCTGTTGACTCCCTTCACTGTTAAGTTAACTGAGAGATAATGAATGAAGCAGGAAAAAGTGTGTCTGCTATTTCTGTGTTGAAATTGTACAGCAGGGTTGTTTTCAGCAACTCACCAATGAATACTAAAATCAAATATTAGAAACCACTTCGAGTCACAGTGATGTCCATCTGCACGAATAATGAGTGAGGTTTTTCCTACTTCCCAGGCAAGATCAAGAATGAATATATTGTTTAAGACCTTTCTCAGGTATGTACACAAAATCTCTAATATTATATGAGCAATTGTAATGAATTCTAGGCTTGGGAGGTAATTTACCAGAAAAAAATGTCTCCCATATATGAGTAATCCCAGTGAAATAATGACATTACAGAAAGCAAATGCTTTATTGGAGGAGTGTCAGCATCCAGCTAAGTAGAAATGATTGGTTGCAGAAGTTTCAAGATGTCTATTTTGAATCCTGTTCAATATTTACCAGGAGAACACTAAAATGTAGCAACACCAGTAACTGATGTTGCTGTCTTTTCTGCACTGGAAACAATTTTGGATTTTTGAGATCAGTGTTTCCACCCTGAATAGAGCGATTTATCATAACTGAGCATGGAGAACACAAATGCAAGACTTTCTTTGGCTAAATCTGAGTGGGAAAGGCAAAAATCTCTTTCTAACTGAGTATGGACACTGCAAGATCTGAGTATCCAGAAGCAAAGAGGCATTCCAGTTGCCATCAAGGCTGTGAATGGCTTCACTGATTCATTGCTAGTCTTGTGGTAAATGAGTCTGATGGTAGTGCCACAGAGCTGAAAATTTATTTGGAGTTTTGTCTTTCAGCTCAACATTTTCTTTCAGCTCAGCCCTCAACATTTGCATCTCAGCTGCTCATTGTTAATCTAAGCAGAGATAAGTTGAAGATGATGCTGTCTGTATTTATCTGAAGATGACAGAACTCCAAATATGCAACTATCATTTTGTAAGTAGTTTGCTCTTAAGTCTTAAGGAATCCTCCTGATTAGTCTTTCCCTCAAATGTATAGAATTACTTCCTTTTTTAATGGAGGGAGAACAGAGAACAGGTTGTTGCATTTGTTTTTAAAAAAAAAAGTTAAGGTAAGAGAAGGGTCATTTCCTTCATTGTTCCAAACCCTTTGCTATTGTTTTCTTCCCATTTTGTAATTTCTGTGAAATATAGGCAATTTTCACTGAGTGAATTTGTTGCACATTTTGCCATCTCAGCATCAAATAGAACTAAATGTTATAGATATCTTCGAAATGAAAGGCTATTTTCTGTTCTGAATTACACTGATATCAACCAATAATTTCTTTTCATTACATCATTCAGTGTGCTACCTGAGCTATTATTCACAAACATATATCATTGCATCAAAACTGTGACTATCACATGTTAGATCGTCTCACGTATTTTTAAATGACTTTTGGTTCAAGAAGCACGGTGATTTTTATACTAATTGTGTATGTCTAGAAAAGACACCACAGAATGAAAACTGCAGAGAAAAATTCTGAAAGTTAATTACTATACACATCAATAGTATTTTGAGAAATGATAAAAAACCACTTAGTCTTGATTCCTGCTACCCTATGGGAGAGTAATGTATCCATTTGGTTAAGATTAGCCAGTAGGTTCAAACCTATCAAGGACAGATTGCTCACCAGCACAAAGACACAAGCTTCATTTTCAGAAGTCAGACAGAACCAGAGACTCTCCTGATGACAGTTTATCTGAGAAAAGCATTGAGAATTTGAAATATTCTAAGAAATACAAGAAATACAATATTTTCAAGTGTTTCTGGTACTAGTAGTAGTAGATCAATACAGATTGCACACTCTATTGCCATTCCCAGACTATGCATCCCTAAAACGCTTCTATTTGGGCAAAGAGGGTATATGCAGAAGGCTCCCTGGAATGTCAGGAGACCCACTGCTTCAGCTATTTCCTTTGTAGGCCACAGGGAAGGATGGGTCAGAGGCACTGCCTCTCTCAGAAGCAAACACAGTATCTCAGCTCTGTAAGGAACTGAGTTTGGCTCTCAGCTCCTGCTAATATTAGAGAGAGCTCAGCTTCTCTGACTGTGAGTCCAGCTGGGAACAGCTGGGAATCTCTGACTCAAAGGGCTGATTCAGGATTTATAGTTGTAGGGGCTCCTTCACCAAACTCTACATTCTGATGCTTACCTGAAGGAGGCTGGTTTTTGGCTTAGCTTTCCATTTAATTCCTTGCTCACCAACATCTTCCTCCTCCTTTGATAGCTTTAGGGGAAGCTCACGCCTACCAAACACAAGAGAGTTTCCAGTCCTGCAAGATCTCAGGAGGAATTTTGCCTACCCAATCCCTATAGGGCCCCATGCTGTTTAACATCCTCTTCAATGGTCTGGATGATGGGATTTAAAGCACCTTCACCAAATGTGGTGGTGGCACCAAATTGGGTGGTGCATTGAACATGTCAGAAGGGACATCTTACAGAGAGGCCTGGACAGGCTGGAAAAGCGGGATAGAAAGAACACTGTGAAGTTTAATGAAGCAAAGAGCAAGGTTGTGCCCCTGGGGTGGCATAACCAAAGTTCCCAGTAAAGGCTGGAATCTGCCTGTCTGAGGAGGAGCCTTGGTGAAAGGGACCTGGAAATCCTGGTGGACAGGATAACATGAGCCCACAGTGTGCTGCTGCAGCAAGGAAGGCAGATTGGATCCTAGGCTGCATCCATAGAGCATAACTAGCAGAGGCAGAGTTCTGATCATCCCAGTCTAGTCAGCACTTGCAGTGCTGTGCTCAGCCCTGGTATGCACAGTTCAAAAAAGACATAGACACACTGGAGAGGGCTCAAAGGAGGCCCACAAAGGTGATTAAAGAGCTGGAGAACCTGCTCTCTGGGGGGAGATTTAAGGAGTAAGGTCTTTTCACCCTGGAGAAGAGGAGGCTCAGAGCAATCTCATAGTTTTCTAGTTCCCAAAAGGCAGCCACAAAAAGCGTGGATGCTCTCTCTTCACAAGGCCACACATGGAGAGGACAATGAGCAAAGGGCACAAGCTGTACTCAGAGAGGTTTCATTTTGATATAAGAGAGGAATTTTTTGGACTGAAAACAACATCCCAGGGCCTTAGTGGAGTCCCCATCATGGGGGTTTTAAAGTCAAGTGGTCAGGGTGCTAAACAAGAGAGGATTTTTCGAGGTTTGTTCCAACCTGGGCTAAATTATAGTAAGTGCTTTACCAAATTATGTGTACTAAAATGAGAAGCCACAGGGAAGCAGGTCAGGGCTTCCATGGCTCTCATTTTTTAACAGGACACAGTGCCAGCTTCTTCATTAGCAAGCATGTTGCAACATTATAATACAAAAAGCCTCACAAGTAGGCATTTCAGACATGAAATGCACTCACAGTAATTCAAAAAGAATAATACTTACATCAAATAATTTCCAAAAATATTTTTATATTAAGTTCATTTAAGTGTAAAAAATAATAGGCAGAATGTTAAAAGATAGATGTTCAGCTACAAAATTCAGTTTTGTATCTTGTTTGTTACTGGGTTTTATTTTGTTAAAGCACAAACCAGAGTTAGCAGGATGATATTACACAGCCTTCATTATTGTACTGTAAATGCACCCAGTTAGTCTTTTTCTTCCATGATAAGAAATAACCCATTCCATCTTACAGGCTCACTGTGTAATCTGAAAACAGGTTTGAGAAAATTGGGTGGAAAACCTTTGTTGTTGTCCTTGACATCCCTTACCATGTTCAATTCCAAGTGGGCCTGAGCGTTGCTCATCACATCTCTGCATACTCTGACAACGTTCCTATATTCCTCCCAAATACCCTGTCCCTTTTTCTACATTTTGTTAACTTTCTTCTTCCTTTTGGGTTTTGCCAGAAGCGTCCTTGCTCATCCATGCAGGTGTCCTGCCCTGCTCTGTGTGATTTCTTATCCCAAGGGATGCACCAGTCTTGAGGCTGGAGGAAGTGATGCTTGAGTATTAACCAGCTCTCTTGGACACCCCTACCTTCTACACCCCTAACCCATGGGATTCCTCTGGGTAGATAGTTGAGGAGGCCAAAGGTGTCTCTCCTGAAATCAAGGGCTCTGATCCTTTTCCTTGCCCGGCTTCCTTCATGTAGGATCCTGCACTCCATGGTCACTGCACTCCAAGGCTGACCCCAACCTTTACATGGTTAATGGTTGGACTTGGAGGTTGTTTCCAACCTTAGTGATTCTATGATTTTATGATCCCCTAGCCAGTCCTTCCACAAGGTCCAGCAGCACACCTCTCCTCGATGGATCCTCCACCCCCTGTGTCAAAACGTTACCAGCAGTGCTGTGCAGGAGCCTCCTGGGCTCCTGTGTGCCCACACGAGTTGTTTTTCCAGCAGAGATCAGGGCAGAAGTTCCCCGTGAGCACCAGAGCCTGTGACTGTGAGGCTGCTTCCAGCTGATGGGAGAATTCCTCATTGACTTCCTCTTCCTGATGGGGTGGCCTGTAGCAAACACCCACAGCAGTGTCACCCACAGTGTCCCTGAATTCTTACCCATCAGCTCTTGCCTCGTTCTCCTCCCAGCCTGAGGCAGAGCTCGATACAGCCCAGTCGCTCTCTCACATAAAGAGCAGTTCCACCACCTCCCCTTGCTGGTCTGTCCTTCCTAAAGAGAACGTGGCCACCCCTGAGAGCATTCCAGCCATGTGAGCTATCCCACCATGTCTGTAACTGCAGTGACACCGTGCACACAGACCTCTAATTCTGCCTGCTTTTCCCCATCCTGTGTGTGTTGGTGTACAGGCATTTCAGAGAGGTAATTGATACTGCTGCCAAAACACTCTCATAAAAACCACCTTGGAGTCTCCTCAGGATACACAAAACCAGAAAATTAATTAACAAAAAAAGAGTAGCAAGCCCCCACTCAAAGGCCTGGTTTGCATTACAGTTGCGGGGATTTTGTCCTACCTATCCTCTCAAAAGACAAAGCACAGGATATCCTAGATGTGGATGGACCTGACACAATATTTGATCAAGGAGAGGCTTAACCTGGCTGTTTGCAGAGCTACCATTTGTGACAGAAACTGTATGCTCTTGTTTTTGCAGTATTTATAAAGGGCAGAATTTCTCAGGTATTGGAGAAATGTTAGAGCTTTATCCTAGTGAATCAGCACTGCTACGTTACAGGAGCATCTTGATTCCACGCCATTTTCAAAACTATCTGTTATTCCTGGTAGCCAAACATGAATTAGCAGGTTTCAAATTGAGTGTTTCCTCCCACTTCTATCCAAGGAAAAGATATGTTTACTATATACAATCTTATCAGATATTGCTTCAAAGGACTTGAACTTCCAGAAGAAGATGACTCATTTGTTTCCAATGCAAGTTAGAGATTTCTATTAACTACTAACAAATAGTTGCAGACTCTTCAAGAAAAAAAAGCAATATCTCATTGAGTCCTTTAGGTTGCCGTCTTTGGAATTTCCACACACATTTATTATGTAGCACCAAGTAAATCCAGATAAAGCCTGCATTTTATTCTTTTTATTTTCCCCATCCATACCCATTTAATTCTTTAATGTCCTTTTTTTATGGGTAAAAAGGAATAAATGTGCAACCCTTACCAGAGGAACATGTCACCTTATTTCTGGTTGCTGTCTTCATTCAGTGTTTCCTAGGAGTTACTTGGGAATTTTTTGTTTTTATATGAGGGAAAGAAATATTTATTTTATTTTTCAAGTACAGAAAATCATTACTTGGTTGAACACTTCAGCAGGATTATAAAGTTTAGAAGTACTGTTCTATGTGTGTATTTTAATCAACTTTCACTTTTTGATTATCAGTGTAAGAAGACCATCAGAAGGTTTTAGGATTCATGTTTTTACAGAGTTTGAACCAGCAGGTAATTTTTAATTTATTTTGCTTATACATGTAAACATGTATAAGGAAAAAATATTGAATTAATATTTACCAAGTCACCCCCACTGGATCACTTTTGTTGTAACTCAGAGTAAAATTATTACTGTCTAGTTGATGGTATTATATTAATTTGCAAAAAAAACTAAAATAAGAATTCTTCATACCTCTTTCAGGACTATTATTTCAAATTATTTATAGATTCAAGAAGACATCATTGCACTTGTCCTCTATTCAGAGCCTAACATTGGATTTTTCAGGAAATAAGTTTCACACCATCCAAGTTCAGCTGTGTAAGTACCTAAATTACGGATCAGTGAGGTCTCAAGAAAGGGATTCTGAGTATTTGTTAGCAATTTCTCTTTCTGCTGAAAACACAAGAAGCTAAGAACTTGTATTGAGAGTCTTGGTTAGATTCTAAATATTGATGGTGTAAATACCTTTTTATTTAAAAGAAAATTACACTTGCCCATATTACCTAGAAGCCCTTAAGAACAGATTTAAATTTTTTACTAAAGTAAAGGTTTGCTCTTCAGAACTTCAGCCACGAATGCCTGACTTTATAAGCCAATCTTCAGTGAAAGACTGTACTTCCATTTTTACAATTAGTAGAAGAAGTTTATTATTCACCTGAAAATGGAGTTCTCTAAATGTACAAATTCTGAGGTAAAACAAATGGGTAGGTTTTTTTTCAGATTGGTTCAAACTTCTCTGTGTGTTTATTCTCTCTTTATTTCTTCCCGTCTTTCAGCACAGCAGTTCAGTTATTACTGAAAATTTACAGGCTCCATTTTCCCTGAATAACTGAATAAAGCAAATTAAATAAACCAGAAAAAAAAATCAGAAATACGCCTGTCAGGCAGGTAGCTTACTAGTTTTCTTGAATAATTTAATAATATTTATCAAATAAGCATTGTAGACAGTGAAAAAACAAGTATTATAAACTGTGAAAATACTTATGCCTGTTCTTCCTTAGAAGTCTACAGAAATCTCATAAAGGTTTCTGTAATGAACACGTCTCAATGTAGACTTTTCTAGCATGATAAAAATAGGAATAATTATGCTTATTCTTTTTCCAGTTGTTCTCTGTATGTCCTGGGTATCATTAATAAATCATTGCAGAAAGAATTAATATCTGTAGCTGCAGAATCTGGTGTGACCCACATATTAACAAATAAGTGAAGTCATATGGGTGGTCTAAAGCTTTGCCTCCACCGTTGGGTAAAGATATGCACACATGCATAAAATAGACCTTTGCTTTCCCATCTGCTATTAGCTAGCCAAAATGGCTTTTTCTAGTCTTTGAAAGTTAGTAAATACAGACTCTGGTGAAGTTATAAGGAAATGTTTCATAATCAAAATCCTAATATTGAAAAACTACGCATTTTGACAGACAACTCAGCTGCAAGACGTTATTCTGTGGCAAGAAGAGTGTTTTCCCAATAGGAAGTTTTAAATTACTGAGGATTTGGAAGGTTGTATCCGGTGTTTTGAATTAGGAACAACAGGTGGCTGAGGAGAGGTGGATTGGAGCAGGGTAAGAAGGGGCAAAGTTTTCTTTCTACTTGCATATGTCTTTCTAGGCTACAGAAAAAGATATTTAAACAGGAATAAGATTTATTTTGCTCACCCCCCTTTAGGTAGCTGTGCTGAACTGGTCAGTTATCTTAGCTCCATTAATGAGACTGCTTCAACATGGCTGTGGGAACTTAGAGCATAAATCCATCTGTCTGTAGGTAAATGTGTACTTCAGGATGAGATGTATCATTTTCTCCTCTGGTTCGTTGTCTTTCAAATATAATGACACCTTGAACAACAAGTTCTTACATAAATACCTACAGGGTGGGCATGGAAAGTTACTTACTTACCCAGTGGTGAAAACAGCATGCCAAATCTAATTACTTTACAGAAAAAGAGAATACCATACCTGTTTTTAAGGAGAGGACTTTTGTGCTCCACCAGCCTTAGGTTGTCTATTCTGATGTGTCACCTTTGTAGTTGTACTGATTTGGGCTGGGATAGATTTAATTTCCTTCATAGCAGCTCATATGTTTGAAAGCACTCCAGTGTTCCAGCTATTGCTGAACAGTGTCTGCACAGCATCAAAGCTTTCTCTGCTTCCCATGGGAGTGTACAAGAAGCCAGGAGAGGGCCCAGCTGGGATAGCAGTCCCTAACTTCAATGCATGTTCAATGTATACAAATATTCTTAATATCTGATTGGTGTGGCAGGCTCTGTGCTCTGGCTTCCTCACCGACTTAGTCAGAAAATTTGTTTATGCCGTGTAAATGTAGCCTCCTTTCAAAAATTGATGCTGGTAACTGGTATTCTAGGCCCTTGTAAGTAGAATCAGTACAGCAGTCAACTGTGATAGGAAGTACACTCTGCATGTTTTGTTAGCAGGCATTCATCCTCTCTGATGAATCCTAGACTAAGGTGAAATTGGACTTCAGCCAAATGTGGAGAAATATGATGAAGTAACAAATTGGAGAAGAATGTTGTCACAGCTTACAATCTTCCAAGGTTTTTGTACTAACATTGAAACAGTATCTAGAGTCCCAGTGGCAAACAGCTGGTAAGGGCTTGCTGTTTGTATTTTAACAGCTAAACTTAAAGCCTTAGTGGTTGGAAGATTTCACTGTGTTCTGTGGGGAAGCAAAGCAAGTGCTTTCTCTGCCTTATTTAGCAGCAGACATCTTCTGAGTGATTGGAGAACTTCCCTTGACCTTCCTGCAAAGGAAAAATGAGACACTCCCTTCTTCTTTGCTCCTCTCACATAAACCAAGATGCGTCAGTTTTGAATTAGATCATTCCAGGTTTCCACTGGGAAAAATAAATGCTTCAAGAGGAGGAATAGAATGGAAGAAGGATCATTGTCACGTCTGTTAAATGGCACGATGTCTTTGATTAGACACTAATCAATGTGATTGTGTTTTCCTTATTTTATTCCTTTACCAGGCAAGCAAACTGAAAATGCAACAATAAGTAATACCCTTGCCAAGTGATTCTGAAAAATATTATTTTTGATTAACCCTTTTTCTGTTACAGATTTCAACGTGAAGGAAACTGGTTTGTTAATAAAATGAAGCCCTTAACCATTCAGTTGAAAAAATTCCTTCTATCGTTTACATTCATGAATGCGGTTCCAAATTTCAAACTGTACTTGTTAAAATGTGGTTTTCCTTTTTCTCTTGTAAGCCAGGTAAGAAAAAGTCAGATAATGGGAAAAAAAATGCTGAAAGGTTGTGCATAAAAGAGCATAACACATATTAGAGCTGGTTTCTTTATTGCAAAGGTCCTATAGATACTGTGTGCATAATACCTTTTTAATGTATTTACTGTCATTTTTGAAGGCTAAGAAAAAACTTATCCTTTGAAGTGGCAGTTCTGTCTTTTTCTCACAGGAACCACAGATATTAGAAATAGCTAGATAATTTTCTATTCTATGATTTCTGTCACCACAGAGATCTTCCTCTTGGTTTCTTTAAAGAGCATCACATTTTTCTGTCAGTTTTCACTGTGTGGCCTACAGTTAGAAAATGGCATTCATGGTTTATATAAATTAAATTTACTCATTTTGTGTATATTTATGGTTAGCTTGCTTACTTTATTAGCATTTTATTCCTGCATTAACTCCTATTTGAAAAATGTATGTGATATTTAGGGAAATTTTAATGCTTTGAAAGACATTTCAATATTTAGAGTTGTCTAGAATATTTTTATTAGACTTTTGTAAACTAAGACCTTTAAAATGCAATTGGTGTCAACCATGAAGCCTTGTGAGTCATTCTGGGCTATTAAGAAGCAGATTCATCTTTTCTCAATAAGGAATTTTTAAAACAAAGTGCTAATTCATAGAATATTCAGAAAAGACTAAATAGCAAAATAGTCCTCTCATCTGCAAAATAATCTCACTGTAAGCAATGTGAATTACATTTGTTTTTGTGCACTTCCATGTATCCTGATCACTCTGTTTTCTAGATATTGCTTTATTGTTCAGTCTGATTCACTGGGTATTTTCCATATTGAGTTTTGCTGAAATAGTTCTCACCCTTTGCCTTTTTGTTTCCCTTTTGTTTGTTCTGAACTTCTCCCTCCCCACTCTGCAACCCCACCCTGGCAATGAAACTGCTCATAAAGCTTCAGGACTTGGCTGTATTAACACTCCTGGGGGTGTAGAATTCTTGTTCCAGTCATACATCAATCAATTCTTTTTAAATAAGCCTTACCTTTACAGCAAATGCAATATGGGGAGGTGTTAACCTCCAGCCTTCTTTATTAAGACATGTTTAAATGGATTTTTTTAAAATAGATCCTTAAATTTAGGGTTCTAACTCTGTATTAGGATACCTTAATATATTATTTGATTACCTGTGAATTCTAATTAGCCTCTTTGCATGACATACATTTTACTTGCATGAAACACTATATTTTTGTAAATTTGTGATGCTTATTCTTTTCAGTTCCACATTCAGTTGAGATGGGACCAAAAACGGCCAAACTGTCAGGCTATATCCAACCTTATTTAGGAAATATCTCCAAGCAGCTTCACCTTATAACACCCATCAAACACTTATAATTCATGCAATTTAAAACTGCTACAGTCAGATTAAGGGAAAAAAACTAAGATTACTGTTCCTCCCCTAAAAACTACTTTGGGATGACACCCATCGTAACAATCTCCCATTCATCCTCACTTACTCCTCCTTTGGAGATTTTTAAGACAAATAAGGAAGTATGTCTTTAGTTATTAGCATATGTAGAGTTGTGAAAATCAATATGTATTTTCCAGTCTCAGTTACAGTTGGGGTCATTCCTTTGGTTTCACTCCTGTTTGCTGCATTGTTTCCAACAGAGCGTGACCACAACACCCCAGTGCTGCTCCATCCCTTGCTCCACATCTCCCTTGTCACGGCACACAAAGCTCCCTCTGTGTTTCTGCTCCTGAGGTGTGCAGACAGTTTGTCCCTGGTGAGCCACAGCCAACACAAGCATGCCCTCTTACTGAACTTTGTTTTTCAGTATTTGACCCACAGCTGCCCAGAGGAGTGGTAGGAACCCCACTCCTGGAAACATTCGAAAAATGTGTGAAGGTGGCACTTGGGGACATGGTTTAGTGGTGCTGGGTAAGGGGTTGGACCTGACCATCTTAGGGGTCTTTTCCAACCTTAACAACACTGTTGATAAATTGCATTCACTGGTGTTGTGTTTTCGGCCATGACATTCACTGTGATGCAGCACATGAATAAAAGCACATAATTTCATGTGTTCCTTTGTTAGGCTACCGACAACCATATCTGAGTAAAAACAGGAAAATGGGGATAAAATATAATTACCAGACTGGCCTTTGAACACAACACAGAAGTTTGTGGTGCATTCATGCAGTGAGTATTATGAGATGTTGATGAGTGCAGGCACACAGAACAGCTCATTTGGGAGTCCAGCCACAGGAGCTACTCCTCTTTCAGTGTCTGCCCAGTGCTTGACACAGCCCTAGCAGGCAGTCAAGCTGTAGCTTTTTGCCTTGCAGTGGGTGTCAGCTATGAAGGTCTCCATGTACCTTGACACATTGTGCAGGTTTTATGGTCCTGACCTCCCTCCAAGTCATTGCAGCCTTTCTCTTAAAACTGCCCTTGTCCTACATCTTTCATTTTTTGCTGGATATATTTCCCTTTCTGTATTTTTCATTATTCTTTTGCTTGGTGGTTTTTCCATTACCTAAATATGTTTTCAAACTTTGTTCTCTAATAGACGTACTCCTATCATAGAGGTTCATCTTTACTCTGTATTGAATGAGTAAGGATTTGGTTCAGATCCCCTTCAGGTGCTTTGAATCTTAGGAAATTAAAATGTTGTTGGTATACATTGAGAAATACCTTTTTAAACAATATCTTGTTTATATTGTTACATTTTGATATAAAAGTCAACAATCCGTGGCACCAGTACTGAACCCTCTTTCATTTTTACCTGATTTCCTGCAACTTGTAACCCAAAATGGGCTGACATTCCTCATGGCTACAGCTTGAGAAGGGCAGCATTGTCCATCCACATGAGCCTATAACAGATACTACTGACCAAGGTGGTGGCTTATGGCAAGATCTACATTCTATCTATTTTCCTTGAGTAAGCCTCATCACAAAATAAAATCTACAATTTTGGAACTGTTCCATGATGAATGTCTGCCATTCAGGTACATAAAACGTAGCAGATGACAGCTTTAAGGATTAGCTTTGCTATCTCCAGTTCTCAAGATTTCTGTACCTCTTCCCAGATCTGAACACTCAGAAATCTGGAAATGCAATTATTCCATCCTCATTGTCATCCAATTCATGGCATGCCTGTTGGATGGCTTATGCAATTAGGGAGAATGTTTGTGGCTCTGACCCTCAGTTACTTCTTGTATCTCATGATGAAGTTGCCCAGTGAAGGAACAGCCACGATCATTTCCTTTCTGTTGGTGGCTTGAAGGCTACATCTTTTAGGCTGAGAATCTATCAGCCTGATTAATGCAGTGGTTTGTAGCCAAGTGTAGCAGTATGCACTATCTGAGTGCTCTCCCAGCCAAAACCTTCTTCTGTGGACATGGGTGTATCATCAGAGTTAAACCTCCATCCAAGTGTAATAAAATCATTGACATTACTGAAAAGAAAAAGGATGGTGAATTCAGTTTTTTTCAGAAGGCAGGGGAAAATCTGAGATGTCCTGGGACTGAAAGGCAGACATGGGGCACTATGCACACTTGATGCAGTGCAAAACAGTGGCATAATCTGAGTTTGTACTCTCCATTTAAGAACAGTTCACAGGAGGTTTATGGACACAGACAACAGGAAAACCAAAGTGCAAGTCACTCAGCCTTTGTTTATACAACATTGTGCTTAGAATCGTAGAATCACTTAAGTGGGAAAAGATCTCCAAGATAATCAGGTCCAGCCATTAAATCAGCACTTCTGTGACCCCTGCTAAATCACATCAAGTGCTGCATTCACACCTTTTTTGAACACTTCCAGGGATAGTGATGCTACTATTTCCCCAGGCAGCCTGTTACTGTGAAGAAATTTTTCCTAATATCCAATCTAAACCTCCCCTGCTGCCATCTGAGGCCATTTCCTCTTGTTCTATCACTTGTTACCTGGGAGAAGAGGCCAACCAAGACCCACCTGTCTGCAATCTGCTTTCAGACAGGTGTAGAGAGTGGTAAGGTCTCCCCTGAACCTCCTTTTTTCTCCAGGTTAATCACCCCCATCTCCTTCAGCTGTTCCTCACAAGACTTGTGCTCTAGACCCTACTCCAGCTCCTCTGCCTTCCTCTGGATATGCTCCAGCACCTCAATGTTCTCCCTGCAGTGAGAGGCCCAAAACTGGACACAGAATTCGAGGTATGGTCTCACCTGTGCCCAGTACAGGGGGACAATCCCTGCCCTGGTCCTGTGGCCGTGTTCCTGACACAGGCCAGGTGCCAGTGGCTTTCTCAGCCACCTGGGCACTGCTGGCTCATGTTCAGCTGCTGCTGGCCATCCAGCTCCATCCAGCCTGACACTGCCACGTCTCAGTGCAACCTCTTCCAGGTCTCTCTAGCCTTGCCTGGTTACAGCCCCATGGGCAAGCCAGCCTGCCAGCCTTGCCAGCCTTTACTGACCTGCTCCTTTTTCATCCCACAGCAGGAATTCACTGCACTCAGCAGAGTCCACGGCTCATTATGTGGTGTGACCATGTCACAGAAGCCCACACAGCACAAGCCACCAACTTGTTACTTCCTCTAGCAGTGCTGCTTCTGCAAGAATTGTGGATGAACAGAAGAGTAACAGCAGCACAGAAGCCAACAACAGCTAAGGACTCTCTTTAAGACCTAAGTTCATTTTTGAACACTGAATGTCTTGTCCAAAACAAGATTTGCAACAGAAGGATTAAAAGGAAGATTGCAAATTGTTGTAAAACATGGGGAATGTGATTCCTGATCCAAGTTCAAAATACCTACAGACATAAAATACAGGAGAGGTATGTTCTGATTCTTAAATCTATTATCTTTTGAATTAAGGAATACAAATTTCTGAGGTATTTTAAAGACTTAGGAGGAACTACAAAGGAAAAAAAAACTTATTCTGATATGCAAATTTTTACCTATATCACAGATAACAAATGTATCTTCATATGATATGAAAAGGAGAAAATAAGTTTCTTGTGCAGCTTGGAGTCTGGATTGGGGTTTTTCTGTCCTAGATACCTTTAGCCTTATTTTTGCTGTACACTTTTACAAGATTTTTTTTGCATTGCTACCACCTAATGGTCATAATGTCTTGTCTTAACTCTAATGGTAGTAATTTTGTCTCACTCGTGTCCAGCTTTCAGACAGAAATCTTACAATAGCTTTTGTCTCCTTATGAGAAAGTAGAATAGTAGTAAAATACCAAAATTACTGCCAGACTTTCATCATCCATTTTTTCTATTTGCATGGTAAAGTCTTTTTTCCTCAGTGTTCCTGAAATTCTAATGATAAAGAGGGTTATGATTAATTTTCAGATAGAATAACCCTTTTCTAAATGCATACTGCTCAATAAATGAACAAGCTGCTTACAGTAATTAAAGTAATGTCATGCTGTGCTCAAATTGCTTGTGCTAATAAAGCTAATTGGCAACAGCAAGCATTAACTGTGATTAGTCATATGCATCTAATGTCATCACCAGTGGCTATAATTTTCTACACAGAGGGAATTTCACATCTGTTTTAAATCACTTGTCTGTTGCCTGCATTGGTGTTCTTTCCGATATTATTGAATCAGAGATTCTTTTACTACAACAGATGATAAAAAAAGTTGGTTTTCTTTTTTCAAACAAAGAACTGTGTAGTAGAGAATAAGATATGAAGCCTTTCCAAGTCATTTATTCTGAAATAAGTGTTTGATTTCAGTTAAATTAGCAAATCTGCATTTTCCTTCTTTTGCATATAGTCTGATACTCCCTTCAACAGAACATAGATTATTTGTAACAGAACATTCATTTTCTCAATTTAGACTGCACACTGTATTTCCCCATAAAATGGATGAGTCAAAAGATCCATTTTGTATTTGTTTTGGAAATTTGCAAGAAATCATTTTCAGGAAGACAAGCTTTTGCACCATACACTAACTCTTAGCTGTAAATAGAACAATAATTATTTGCTGTGTCAATCCAAAAAGATAAATGTTAAATTATCAAGAATCAGGAGGCTGAAAATGGAGTTTTAGAGACCAAAATTATCCAATAATTCATACAAGTGTTTTTCATGAGTTACATTTGCTAGACCTCTCCAATTTGCATAGCTTTCTCTGTCCAAATGGGTACATTTTTCTAGAAACACAAAATTGTTCTCCAGTTCTCCAGCTGCAGTTTTTTCCTGTGATGAATGGAGTAAATATTTCATATGTTAATCTGTTTGCTACAGTTCTTAGTTTGCTTTTGTCCAGCTGCTTGGATTTATTGACTTATGTTTAGTCGATGTTTGGCCTTAGGGCTCACAGATTCATGGACTATGTAAAAATGCAGCTATCCTATCACCTCAGGATCAGCAAAGGCAAACCAACCCACCCCAGCTTACACAGAGAGATACCTCAATGAAAGTAAAGGGAACATGTGCTCTATGAATAGCTCTAGTGATCTCTCTTTTTTTTTTTACAGAAATTTACCCGACTTCTTCCACTTCAGATTTCAGTTCTATGTCCATTATTCAAAACATTACCTAGCTGATTGCAATTTCTTTTTTTTTAATCCCATTTCAGAGTATGATCAGGTCATGACTTCTTTTCATTGTTTTTCATTTTCTAAGACTAAGTTCCAGATGTACTCATAAAAACCCTCATAAATTTGGGATTTGACATGATTTTACTCATATGTATCATATGCATCACTGGGATCCAACTCTGGTTAATGTGATTATAGTACCAGCACTCTTTCATAGAAGAATCTTAAGTTTCACAACAAAACTTAGTTGTAAAGAGGTAAAGAGCCTGATCTTTATCCATAACAAAACATCCAGTTCTGAATCAGCTTCAATTTCTTGGATAGTTTTTGCTTATGTAGACCACAAATGGTTTCATTATATTGGGGTTTTTGAGAGACCCAGTAAAAATCAAGGATACACATTTGAAATCACATCTAGAATTGCAGGTATTAACTTTCATTTTATCAGATGACAACATCAACTTCATGATATCTTTTTTAAATTATCTAAGCTACTTGTTTGTGAGTTCAGAGGGTGGTTTTCACATGGCTCACTTTTACCTATGTGAGTGAGCGGCCTCATGGAATTTAGTTGCTGGCTGGGGTTAAGCCATGACAAGTCCAAAGACTCTGGAGTTTTTCATTTTTGACTTGGATAACTTCTCAAGTTCCCAGAGCTTTTGCAACAACAGCAGTACTTGTATTTTAGGAAATAGTAATCCTGTTTGCTTGGGCACACAAAATCAGAAATCTTCCTCTGTGAAATCTCTAAAAAAACCCCCAAGCTTTTACCCATGTATATCCAAGAGTACTCTGCATTTGTTTTTTGAGCTCAACAGCACCACTAAAAACCAGTTCACTCCTTCTATCCAATACAGTGAACTCAGATACCTGCAAACACTGTACAGGGAGCACAGTTCTTGGGGGTGACTGGGCATAGGTGGTTAGGGAGAATGTTTTATAACTGAAGACTTCAGGACCCAAACTCCCTGCTACAGAAGTTTACAATGACTGAAAAGACAAAGAGAGTGCACATGATCCTATACAATGCAACCACAAAAATAACTGATGTTGAGACTGATTATGAAGAGAAACCACTTAGTCAGTAACCAAAAGAGACACTGCAATGACAGGAACAAGTTTAAGTTTCTCATGTTTGCTTTCAGGGAGTTTGGGTGGATACTCTGCTTTGGTTAAGACGGTGATGTATTTGTTTTAATTTGCCTTCAAGAGGGTCAAAAGTCCTCTGACATCAGTGCTGCCTCTCAAGGGCAGAACAGAGAATAACTGATTTTGGCTGATAGATGCTACGTTGTACTAGAGGAGTGGAAAATCACAGAAATGGGGCCTATTTTTATGGGGTTTTAAGCATACCAAGCTAATAACAAGTAAGCACAGGCTGTAATTAGGAATAAAATTAGAAAATAAGTAGATAAATGCAATCTTTTTGGCAAACGTGGAAAGTTAAATGGAAGTTGTGCCCCACAAACCTGTGAGATTCAGTATTACAAATGGGGCTGTGACCTGTAAAACTAATCCTAACAACAGAAGCAGAACACACATTTAAATTCATTTTTTAAAATTACTGATCAGAATTCATATGCATCTGAGGCACTTGATTCGTATGGTGCTACTCTAAGATGTCATAGGATAGTTACTTAATTCCTTTTAACTTTTCTAGTCACTGATTCATCTTGTTGTCCTTCTCAGTTTGAAAGCTTTATGAGTCTTACCCTCACTTCGGATTTTACATTTTACAAAGTTACTTACCAGCCTAACAGGTAAGCAGAGCAGTAAGGGACAAGTTGACCTACACCAGAAGGAAATGCAGCAAACTCCTTCTTATGTAAGTACTGTTCAGTGTTAAAGAATATCACTTAACTTTTATTTGTACTTGATGTTCTGCTGACTAGGAAGCAGGAAATTTGAAAGTATAATTATGAAGCTGGTCTTTCTCTTGCTTTCCCCAACATGAAGTCAATCTATTCTCACAAGGATGGAGGAATGGGACTAAAGAGTATTCTAGGGAGAGAAAAGGTGTTTTTGTGAAAGGACTGTCTGTATGGTTCAGTTTTAGTTAATGTAATTACATCATTACATTTGCCAGCTATTTCCTAGGCTTTCCTGATAACCATTGGAGAGACGGGTTCCTCTAGAGGATCACTGTGTTAGTTTAACACAGCTTGTTTTTTTGGTGGGAGTGGGGGAAGGCACAGAGGTGGCTTTGTGAGAAGTTCCTGGAAGTTTCTACTGTGTCCAGCCAAGCCAGTCCCTGAAGGCTCTGATGATGGACATATTGCTGAAAAGCTGTAATCTAGTGAGAAACTTGAACAATTCCAAACTACAGCAGCTTACCCTTAAAAGACTAAATGAACTAAATTACCCATGATGTACAGTTTTGGGAAGGCTGCACTGCCTGTGGGTTACAGCAGCTTGGGCAGGACTGCTATTTGTGAAAATTAAAACCATGCTAGAAAAGTTCACAGAGAACTGTCTCCTGTGGGAAAGATCCCACAGCAGAACAGAAAAAGGAAACTCCTTTCCCTAAGTGAACTGAAAAAAGATTTTTCAAGTGAGAAACTGACTAAAAAATCCCATGTTTTGTCTCCCTGCATTGTCTGTGGGAAAGAGGGAGGGGCTGGGAAGAAGAAAGTGTAATAAAGATTTATTTTAGTTTTCATTACCCTCTTTTAACTCTGTTAATAATAAATTTTCTTTATACTGTTTAAGTTTGAACCTGTTTTGCCCTTTAGAGTGTTTTTTTTCTCCTAATCCTTATCTCAACTCATGAACCTTTTGTTACGATTCTCGTGGATGCCTGGTTTTTAGCCAGCATCAAACCACGACAATCACTCAGGACCTATTTTGTGCAGCTCAGGAATACTGCCTTCTCAAACATAAAAACGAATTAAGTGACTTCTTTCAGACTAAATAAATATGACAGGGCCCTAATAGATGGGTATAGGCAATCGAGGTTTTAGATGTTAAAAACACAAGTTAGTCAAACATCAACTAGTAATGTTTGCTGATGCCAACAACACACCGATCACTCACAAAAAGTGTTATCCTGGTCATCATTCAAATGTGTTTTCTGCAGAAAATTTTTCACCAATACAAAAGTGCCCAGTTCTGACTAAATCTCAGTTTAATGACTTGTCAGACATTTTAATTTTAACATTTGGGGAGCACTATAAATTCCCTGGCAGTACTTCAGTACTACAGCCAAGAGTGCTGAATTTACTTGTTTTTTTAATTATGGAGTTAGTTCACAGCAGTAAGATTATTCTGGTGTACTTCATTAAGAATTTTTAGAAAAATTCTTTTAAGATAAAACTGTCCATCTTTTTCTTCCTTATCCTTTCACAGCCACAACAGACAGATTTTTATTAGTGACTGCAGTGTGGTGGGTGATATGTGCAATTGAGGAGTTTTACTATGCTGTTTCCTGTGTGTGCTCTGTGAAAAGGGGCCATTTTTTCCCTTTCCTGGTTTTGGACGGACATCTGTGTCTTTTAATATCACATTAACAGCTGCTGGAGAACATGCCACTACTACAGTTGTAAATAGCTGTAAAACTTGATGAAAATTACAAAAGCTTTGATCTCAAACCTGTTTAAGCATTCATATTTTTATTTAATAGCTCTAACCTATTACAAAAAAAGTATGGATCTTTTAACTAAACAAATGCCTTCCTTTAAAGATACTGACAGTAGTAAAATATCTTACAGGAACTGATTTAGAAACATTTGAATACTTATAAAGTGTGCAGAAATGCATAATGGGGGGAAAGAATGCCATGGGTGAGATGAGTGGTCATGTTTTCCCTTCTCATTGTATTGCAACTTGGCTGTGCAGCTCAGAAGGTTTTGAAGCATTGGCTACTACTATCTAAGCCAATGGAACTGTACATGAACTTCATGTCATCCCCCTCTACTTTATTGATTTCACTTCAGTTCAGAATATTTTCTTCTTTTTTTAGCATGTCATTTCTGCAATTCCTTCTCCTGTCTCTTCATTTACCATTCTTCCCTGATTTCAGGATTTCAATAAGTATAATTTTGGAGACTTTCAGTCCTTTTCACTGCACCTCTTTTCATCCCAATCCAACCATTAGGTTGTAGCCCCTCCATTTCCAAATTTCCTTTTTTTTTTTTTACAATTGCATTTGATCATATCTCCATTCCAGACTCTTTGTTACACTTCGTCCTCTGGTTTCAAGATTTCAGTGAGGATCCATTCAGCAAGCTTTGGTCCATTTGCCTGCGCTTCATGTCATCCTAAAATGGCATCATTACGGGTGCTGCTGAGAGTGGTGTTAGGAGTAGCACTGGGGGCAGCGTGAAGGGGGGTCTGTGCCATGGGGCGTGGTGTGTGGGAACAGGGCAGGATGAGGAGAGGGGTGCTAATGGGGGGGGATGCCCTTGAGCCCCTGGGCATTGACCCCATGACCTTTGAGCTTTGACCCTTGACCCCAGGCTCTGGAGCATGGTCCCTGACCCTGATCCTAATCCAGTCCCTAACTACTGGACCCTGTGTGTACCCATACCTTCTACTGTGTTTTGTAACCCCTAACTCCTGCTGTGTACCCCTCAGCCCCCAATGCCCCTTGAACCCTGATCTTCGACCCTTGACCCCCAACCTTTGAGCCTTGACCCCAGGCTCTGGAGCCTAGATGCTGACCCTAATCTGGTCCCTGTCTGTACCCCTCCCTCCTGCTGTGACCCCCTCAGCCCCCAAGCCCTGTCACTCCCCAGCCTGGCACTGTCATCCCTCCTTGCCCTCCTGTGAAGGTTCTGGTGCTGTCCTGCTGCGAGGATTGCTGCCTGCTGCTGCTGCGAGGGCTACAAGGGCGCCCTTAGGGGCGGTACAACTTTGTACTGCTGTTTTTTATTTTAAGCTAGAGGGAAAAATGAACTTTATTTCTCACTTTCTCACTTTATTTAGAAATAAAGTCTCAGAGAGAGAGAGAGAAATGGAGAAACAAAGTGATAAATACAGTGAGAAATAGTAAAACAGAGAAATAGAGTTAGAAACAGAGTGAGAAACAGACTTGGAGTCAGAAACAGACTTGGAGTCAGAAACAGAAACGGAGTCAGAAATAGAAATGAAGTTAGAAAGTAAATGAGGACACACAAGAGACATAAGATGACTAAACCACACCAAAGAAAGACAGGAGCCAAAAAGGGGGTGGGTAGGGGTGTTATATTTATTCGGGGGGTGGATTATCTTTATTAGGGTTTATTCAACTTTATTACTTATTTTATTTACACTTCAGCAAAACACACAGAAATAACAATGTATACAAACATAAATGCAAAACATTATCTGTGTATACTGAATTTGCTTTTGCTCTCTAAAGAAATCTATACAAGCCCCAACTGGAAGGCAATACAAGCACAATCCATACACACACTGGTAGAAGTACCATTTACATACAGAGCGATACATGGAAATGTGGCAGCAAACAAATACAGAGCAATACAGAGCAATACAAGCCAAACACATATCAACACAATATAACCATTTTTCTATTCCTGGAAAATTACATTTTATTACAGGAAACCCAAAACCAAAAAAAGCACACAGAGAACATAACACTCATCCACCACACACACCTCCTTCAGCTTACACACCAACCCACCTTCGCTCTCATGGCAATCACTCTGTTACTCCCCAGCCACCACGAGCCATCAGCACACACCCACAGCACTCCATGGTTCCTGGGAGCCTCAAAAAAAATCGTCCTGCCTGAAAAACCCCAGCCCCAGCATGGTCTGCTCCCAAACCTTGGCAATGAACATCACCTGTCAGACTGGTTGGGAACAAGAGAAAAAAATCCCAGCTGAGAGAAAAACAAAAAAAAATAACCCAGCTACTGGTTTTTTTATTCTAAATTTAAAAATTCGTTGAAACAAACACACAAGGTTAGAATCACTCAACACAAACACTCTCACAGGCATAGGCAGACAGACACTGACTCAGTCAGACAAAAGCAGTCAAACATACAAACAAGCCAAAAAAATTCTTCATTTTGTGAAAGAAAATTATATCATGTGATTTCAATGAGGACCCATTCCACAAGCTTCGGTCCACTTCCCTGCACTTCATGTCATCCCATTCAGCTCTGTTGTTTTCACTGTGGTCCAGAATCTTCTTTTTTTCCTCCAAAATTAATTTCTTCAATTTCTTCTTCTCTCTCTTAGTTTCATTTTGTTCCATGATTTCAGGATTTCAATGTAAATAATTTTGGCAAGTTTCGCTCCTTTTCACTGATCCTCACTTCATCTCTGTACCTTTGGCTGTTGTCACTCCCTTTTCTGATGTAGTCGCTCTGCTTCCTGATTTTCGTTTCTTTTTTCAATTGCTTTTTATTTGATCGTATCTCCTTTCCAGAGTGTTTGTTACACCTTGTTCCCTGATTTCAAGATTTAATTTCCTTTTATGTAAGGAAATTCTTCTTCATTTCGTGAAAAGAAATGAAATCTTGTCATTTCAGTGAGGATCCATTCCGCCAGCTTCAGTCTGTTTCCCTGCACTTCATGTCATCCCATTTGCTTCTATTGTTTTCACTTCAGTTCAGAATTTTTTTCTTCTTTTTTTTACCATTTCATTTATTCTTCTCCTGTGTATTAGCTTCATGTTCTTTCCTGATTCCAGCATTTCAGTAAGTATAAGTTTGGTAAGTTTTAGTCTTCTTCAGTCTCCCATGGAGGAAAAATACATGCTATTTGGATTTCTAACATTTTGTCATTTCTCAAGAAGTGAGTGAGGGCAGGGAGGAGAAATAGAGGAAGAATTTAAGCATGAATGATCTGTAATTATGCTGTATGAAGTCAAGTAAACTGAGCTTTTCACAGAGCACGTGACAGACCCAGAGTTCAAGCTGACCTAAAATGAAGTGAAATTCTAGTCTGTTACAAAGATTTGTAAAAGAGGTATTTTTAATTACCTCTTCAGCTTTTGCTTAGCAGCCATCACATCTGTTTAGCTTGTAGCACCTATGAAAAAGGAACTTTTACTTCATAAACACCTATGTCTTGAGTACGTAGTTTTTGCAGTCCTGAAAACAGTTCATTCTTTCCACAATCCCAAATCATTCTGTGAAATCTTCCGTGAGACATCAGGCAAAAGGGAATGACAAATGCAACACTGCCAGCATTCTTAACATAGAGTAAGGAAGAGCTTCCTGTAAATAATTCAAAACCTGCAAACATTTATCTGTCACCCTATTTGTTATTTTCATCCTTTGATTGTAGAAAAAAATCCCAACTCTAGCACTGGTTCCTCTTCCTTGATTTCCTGCAAGAAATTATCCTGATAAAGCACTTGGAGAAAAAGGATTGGGAAGTACTGACATGGATTCTGCTCTCCCCTTTGCTTCTTAGACTGAGTGGTTTGTTTCAAAGTTCAAGTATTATTACTGCAGGATTTCACCAGTTCCATCCTCAGCCACCACAGAAGCTGCTATGGCAGCAGCAGAGTGACTCTTAAGACACATTCAGTAAACTGAACACCTAATAAATGCCTGTCAGCTTAGCAGTAAGCTTCACTACCTTTATTTCTCCTCAACAGAAAAGCTGTAGCTAGTAGAAAAGCTTTATGCTTATTTTTGATTTCTAAGACATTCTTAGAGATTTGTAGCACACGTCAAGGCCATACATTGTTTATAAACGAGTCATTCTTGTTCCATTACCCTTTCTGCTCTGAGGTCAAAGCAGCTTTTTTGTCATAAAAACATACAATGAAGATTGTCAGAGATAGCAGTATTCAAGCAGTGAAATACTGGTTTGTACCAAAGCTGGAGCAAATCCAAAGTCCAGAGGCCATACTAAGCCCTACAGTTGGGTAAATGCCTGTGGAATACCTTGATGATACCCATGGCTGGACATTAAGATAGTTGCAAAAATAATCTTAAAAGTTAACTAGTTACTCTTTCAAACACCATACTGTCCTATCTTTTATGGGTAAATGAAGACTAAATTCACAGTCCTCACAGCAAGTTTAGACAGAGGAAGGTTTCATAAGACAACTGATGTTAACACAAAACCAATAACCTTCTAATTTTGTCTAGCAGCAGCATTCAAGTTTCTGAATCTTCACATTCCAGAGGGCCAGATGTCACTATATAACACACAGCCACGCCATAAGTATAAATTCTGACTTCATATCAAAAACTTAATTCAGAGGATTTCATTAGTGTGTATTTTCTTCTCCTATGACAACTCACAACTTAAATCTTTTCCCTTCATGAATAACATGCCACAGACAGCACTGCCATCAACTATGAAAAAGAATTCTCCCAGGACCCCACGGCCATTTGAGGATTTTATTTAGAGCAATCCATTATTTCACAGGCAGATAGCAAGCCAGAAAGATTTCACCTTTTTCTAGCTTGCTGAAGCATTGCAATGACCAAAAAGTGAAACAAGACCTTGCCTGAGATTATGAACTTCAAACTGCCTTCCCCTGCATTCAAGGCTTTGCCATTTCCCTGCTTTATTTCTTTCAAGCCAGTATCTTGATACTTGAAAGCAATCACCTTTCCATTTGTGTTGCCTACCTAGAACCTTTTTGCACACTTCTGAACACAAAGACTTCTTCCTCCCAATAAATGTTTTAGTGTGACTAGATGATCTAGTTTCTGTACAAGTGTCACACTACACCACCATCCAGACACTTGGCACAAAAAGGCATCCAGAAGTAGCACCTACCCCTCTCACTGAAGGAACTGGTTAGCAGCCATTTTACACATAGTCAATACCTTCTCATATGACAAAAAAGCATATTGGAGAACAGCTCAGATGGAGGAGCACCAAGTATGCACATGTACAAATTCATACTTAACATAACCCTTGTGCTGCACTAAGTTTTGCAATCCAAGTGCTTTCATGAGTTATTCCATTCTAGATCGTAATTGAGATCATGAAAGAGACTTGCAGTTGGATATGCCTTACCACAGGCTCAAATGCAGGAAGCAGCCAGACTGAGAGAGCATCAGAGAAATCATCTGGCAAAAACTGAAGTCTGCTTCAGACACCAGAGGCAACAGTACCTCCTCCCATGAAGATACCTTCAGGCTGGCCAGAGACGACAAACGATGTCTGCATACACAGAGACAAGCCTGAAATGCTTCAGAACGGGCTGTAACCTGTGCACAAGTATCTATCTCTCTGTTCTTCCTGGTATTCCACAGCTCAGTGCACTTCGGATATGCACCACGGGCACTGCACCAGCCACGTTGAGAGAATATATCCCACACACTGATGTGCATGCACACAGGCGTGAATCTACAGATATTTCTTTAAATAGTTTAGTTAAAAATCGTCTTAAGTGCTTGTACATAGAAATAAGTATGACTTCCATATGAATTGTGTAACTAAAGCTTGAAACAATTTACTTACCAGGGAGTCACCCACCACTTTCCAAGTTCAGAGATCTGTCTTTGGAGTACTTCAAATTAGACAAGCCAAGTACCAGCATTAAAAAGACAAGTGGCACATCTCCTCAGCCCTTTTATCTTTTCAAGCCACTTTATCCTGAAGGGACTAGAGAGAAACAATAGGGCCCCACCCCACAGTCCCATGAATATCTCACAGTTCCTTGTTACTACCTTACCAATACGCAGAGCACTATGGCTCATTCCAAAGCAGAGCCCTTCCCATCTGAAAGCACATCTCAGAATTGGAAGTTTAGCAGTGACTCAAGAAAAACAACCCTTTCTAACAAATACAGCATTAACAATTGCTTCTATAAAGGTATAGGAGGAAAAGTGCTTTGAAGAACTCCCAACAACAGAAACAAGGTCACTAGAGTTTTACCAGTCTTAGCTTATCCTAGCAACCTTGTGCCTCTGTCTAATACGAGTCAGTAGAAGACAGTCAACATTTTTTATCTTCCATTTGAAAAAACAGCAGAGGGATTTCCCAAACACTCAATTCTGTTTGATGCAAGGAAAAGCAGGTTTTATTTGCAATGTCTGCAGTCAGGCTTCAGTGCCCTGGCAAAAGAGGCAGGTTAGTCTATTACCCAAGGTGAAATTCTGACAACCTTTGACAGATAATTGGTGTACATAACAGGAATGAGGAACCCCTCCCAGGAAGATACAAGTTTGGCACACAGTGGAGTTTAAAAGCAGGCCTAACTGATCCGGAACAGGTCCAGGTTCCATCTGAAAAAATTATGTCTATTAGACTGTTGAGAATCAAACACCCATCAACCTAAATATCATCCACAGATCAAAGTAGTGAGACAACCAGATAAACTTTCCCTGTGCAAATGGGCAAGCATTAAATCTCAGGAGACATGAGTGACAAAATCTATACAACCACAGCTAGGCAAGGTGTAACTTTTACTCTGGGTGGCTGTATGTCAACAGACAATCATGATCTAAATTACAGTCTTCAGAATCATGATTTGAGACAGAAAACACAGATCACAGGAAAGCACCCACACCATACACAAATCCAGAATGAGGCCCTAGAATCAGAATTACAGTATTTAAGCTATGGCCAGAAAGATAAAGGGAATCCCACCTCACTTTGAAAGGTACTCAGTGACTTAGAGAAGACAGAAATATAGAAAAAGTTCCCCTCTCCAATAAAAAATACACAAACACTAAGCCCAGGCTCATCTAAAAGAGAATTTGGAAAGATGCCATCAGCAAAACACAAGGCAAATTTTGGGTCTTGTTAGTACTTTAGCTTGTGGCAGAAGAGTGAGAAGCACACAGATTTCCTTTGGATATCATTAGAAATGTGATTACAGACAAGGCATTAACCAAGACTAAACACAGTGCAAATCACAATTTGAAACAAACAGCAGAACCAGGTCTGAGCAAGTCCAAAAAATGTAATCAACTGTCCTACCTAAAGGAGACAGAGAAATGCCTCTATCTTTACAATAAGAATATTTTTTATTTTAGTTTTATTGCTTTCATCTCCTTCCATTCTCAAACAATAATGGAATAGGAAGATGCCAAATCCTTACCTGCTAGCAAGTAAGATGCAGAAACTAAAAGAGAGACGTTGAAAACTTTACCAAAAAGGGCGTTTTGCTGCCATAGCAAAAGCCATTTTCCATCCTGGTTTGGAAAGCAATACAGACACTTTCATAATGAAACTCAAAGCACTTATACTACACTGGAGAAAGTGCTATTTATTCTGAGACAGTCAGAAGTGATTAGGTCTATTAAGACAGTAAGTACTTCCTGATATAACTGTATGAGACATATGTCAGAAAACAAAATCTCTGAGGAAATTAATGCTAAATTAAACAGAAAGGTAAGTTCATAATGAATGACAGTAAGAACCTGATTCATTTTCCTCACAATTCTCCTCAATGGATTTCACACAAAGAATGAACGTCACAGTAAGTTTCCACAGAAGTATGCAGATGACAACACAGAACTCACTGTTTTCAAGAGGTAGATACAAGGTTTAATAGGTGCAAAAATGTAGACTTCACTCAAGAGCATGGTCACACGGGATTCCATGTACAATGACAAAATGAGATTGTCTCCACTATCCTGTTATCTTTTCAGCAAACTAATAGCAATGTTAGTCAAGATGATGACTTACGCTTTTACTTAAATGGAATAACCTTGCTATAAAACTAATACAGGGCTTACACTTAAAAATAATGGTTTCACTGGTTAAGAAGGCATGATTCATCCACTCTGCCAGGCAGGAAGAGGCAATGAGCTACTACAGATATTACTTGTCTAGCCATTTTTGAAACAGACTGTTGCTTGAGTAAAAATCCTTTACCAGAGAAATCCTGAGGGTTAAATCCACTGCCCATTGACATCAACTGACATAATTATTCCTCAGTTTCAAGTGACTGAGCCTCTAGTCATTTCAAAGAGCACTGTGGAATGTGGCAGTGGACAAGCCTTTCAAAGCAAGCTCAATTTCATCCTTATTGCTGCTAAAAACACTGTAGGAACTCAAACCTGTACAAAGGTATTAGACTTTAGTCCATGCTGCAAAATGCATTAAAATACCCGTTCATAAAGAAGACTCAAATTCCACTGCATGCAAGTCAAATGTGATTAAATAGGTTGGGTAACAGCTGTTCAGGATTCTCCCAGTACGTTCAAACATTTGTAAGGCTACATGAGCAGCGTATCAGCAGCAGTGTTGATAAAAGATGGCAGAAGAGGTGTGTTTACACACACCCATACACCCTCCCACCCAAACACACCTCTAATGCTTTCAAGTTGAGGATTCCTTGTGCAAGTAATAGAGTGAGTGGGTAAAACACACCCTACACTTCCTCAAAACAGTGGACTGATACAACAGGTCACAAACAGAAGGACAAGTACTAAACTTCGCTGAACTGAAGGCAACAGGGCCCAGACTCAGTTTCATCCACTGTGTTCTCCAGTTTTCATGGCTACAGAGCTAAATAAATCAACTTCTTAGCAAGAGACAAATAGCTCCACTGGAAAGGATTCAAGTTTTTCTCCTTACAAGCAACAAACTTATGCAAACCAACTTGCTGGTTGCCTGCATTTGGGATTTCTACTTGACTGCAATTCATGTGTCAAAATGAGCAGTTTTGTTTCCAAAGCTGCTTTTTCGGTAACAGATCAGAAACTGACAAGAGGACAGCTGCCAACCTTAAAGCTAACATACAAAATAGTTTTGGTCAAGCTGATCTGAAAGTAATTCTGAACTGAAAACTAAGAAACTGATGGGATTCCATCATTTATAATGTATAAAAAAAGGGCAACCATAGTTACACCAATTCCTATGATATTGTGGTTTTACCCCTTCATTTTCACACAACTGATCAATTTGTAAAAACTTCCAAGGACAAGTGCACTGAACGTTGCAGAAAATGCAAAAGAGAAAGCAATAAGGGCAGTGACATACATGTGGGTTTTTTATTTCTGTATGCAATGTAATGTTTAGGCACGTTGCTTGGGACGCCTTCTAGAATAAATCATTGGCCATTGTTTAGAATATCCTTTTGGCTTTAAATACTGGTCAGGAAAACAAATGATGTAAAAAATAAATGAATATAACTATTACAGAAACGAAAATGGTTTTGCGTCTAAAAGTGCAGGAGTATTTTAACCCTTTCACCAGACAATGTGGCAATATACAGTATATTGCTTCTGTTTGTTTGAGAAGGCTGTTGGAATTTTACACTGACATAGAAAATTATAAATTACACAGAATTAGTTTCCATAATCACTATATATATACACAAACCAGCTATGAAAAAACTGGTTTAGAACATACAAATGAAAGCCTCACACAGATCAGTACAGTGAAATTAACAATTAACATGCTCTGCTGCCAAAATTTGTATTGAAAACACTATTTACTTTTAAAATGCATGTACTGTAATTACATTAGCAGCACGGGCATTTCTTTTACTTGACTTGTCTAAAAGGATTATAGCGTTTTAAATACGCAGATTGTTCTGAAATGTTCCATTGTATAATGCTTGGTATTAAACTAAATCTTGGTGAACTGTTTAAAAGGCAGGTGAACCACTTAAACACAACAAGCCATGTGCACTCCAAATATTCTAGTGTTTCACCTGGAAGGTATTGTTTCAAGCAAACTAGACTTAACAGAACATATGGCTTTACGGTAACATCAATTTGTCAACTAAGCTGTTGCAATAAATACTTAAAATCTCTACCAATAGACTTACATTTTTTTGATCTGTTTTGAACAATACAGAAAACAATTACCAATTAAAAAACCTGTTGTAAAATGTTGAACACCAAAAAACTCTTATTTAAATCACTTTTGTAAGCTAAAACAACCAAAATAACATTTATAGGGCATTTCAGTTTCAGAAAAAACATGAATTTTCTTCTTCTTTTTTACAAGGTGAAAAATGTAAGAAAACTGCTAAATACTTTGGTCACACTAATCGTCAAATAGTTATGTCTCAAATACATTAGATTTTTGTATTCACTTTTTTATAAAACTATTCTTACAGCCATTTTAACTATAGTAACACTACTGTCATCATTACATGGGTAGCAGGATCTTATTTCACAGGCCCCCCATTATTTAGAACAATACAATATAAACATACGCAAAAATTATTGGTATTTCTCAATGTGCAATATTTTTACACTTATGAATTTCTGTACAATGTCTTAAAATCTAGAATATAAATGTTGCTGGTCCTGATTCCTTGCGAAATTAGTGCAGCAGTGACTGGCTTCAACAAGGTCTAGATGATATCCTCAAGAAACACTCCAACACCTGGACATCAGTTCTTTCTCTTCAGCCAAGGTAGTAGACATCACATATCATACAGGGCCATTAACAGATGCCTCTCCTAAATGGGTGTGTTGATCAGTCCTAAGAGGCCAAAAAAACCAGATATAAGTACACAGAAAAGATTCAAAGCAAATTTAGGCAGGTGCAATGAAAACCAAACCAAAAAACCAACAGCCCCAGATCCTGGGTAGCACAACCTGTGAACAGAAGGAAGGAAACATGTGCTAAGAACATGCTCATCCCAATTATCTTCTGCAGTCCAGCATTTCTGGAGTCCTTATTTCCTAATTAAGCATAGCACTCAATTATCTGAAGAATGCGTGATCTTCATTAACTGAGATACTAAGTGATCTCTAGAGATGTGGTATCTCAGAGAATTACTAATAACGAGCACATTTCTGATACTTATCCAAATCTTATTCTGTGAGGCAAAATGTGACACCGGGAGAATTTAAGATTGCACTGTAAAGTCAGCAGCTAAGACACAACAGGAAAAACAACAGCATCTTAAAAAACTGCTTTAGTTACTAATCTAATCTACAAACAGCCTTTCACAAATACTTCGAATGTCAGTCCATTAGGATGAAACGTCCATGAAGTATGGAGGAAAATGGAGAGCAAACCTTCAAGAGTGAAAACAGTAACAGTATATACATTTCTAGATAAAGTTTAGTGTACACATGGGCTTAATTGCTCTAGACTAGCACAAAGAGATCAAACCAATGCATAAAGACATTAAAAATATGCAAGCAACAGAGGCAAAAAAAAAATCTCAACTTCCATTCAGTGCAAGTCCATGGAATATATCTGAAGATTCTCTAAAAGAATGTAAATACTGCTTGAAACTACAGATGAGGAAAGTTACCTGTAACTCCTGTTCTCTGATGGTGGACATCACAGAGAAGCCACTCTGGGGTCTGTGCTCTACATGCACATGACCAGCAGGAGCCCCCTAGCTAAGTCTTTGGCTGCTAAGCTCTAAAAACACTTTTCAAAAAACATATGTAAACATTAGAGAAGAGACAGACAGCACTAGACAAAAGCAAACATTTTTTAGAGAAACACGGAAGATAAGAAATAAATGCTGCATGGACAGGAAGTGTGACAGTCTGCACAACTGTCACTCACTAACTGGAAACAAGTCCATGACTTAACAGGGCTCCTAGCAGAGATTACTCCTGCTAGCCACCAGCCAGAGACCTACCTAGGGGACTCCTTCCACTAGTCATACATACATGGAGCCCCAAAAGCACCATTACGTGTATCTTGGCATTTATCCCGTGCTTATGAGGATCTACTGCGACAGCCACCTTTAGAGAAAGTCCTGAGCTATGCCGAAGCCAGCAGGATTCAATGAAAGGATTTCCCACAATCCAAAAGCAATCTAACGAACTGCTAGCTCTGACAGCCCTCTTATTGGTTCAGACAAGCATCTTTACTCAAAAGGTAATCACCTAGTACCCAAAGACTTCTTCCCTACAATTTAATGCTTATGAGCATTAAAAAAATATAGTCATCTTGATAAAGACAGTATCTCTAAGAGAAGCTGTGAAAGAGTTTTTCGGTTTCCCACTTTAAGTATACAGGGTGGTTTTTTCTGATTAGAATCCCCTTCTTGATCAAATTTGAGATTTATGCAGAGCAGAAAGTTAGAAGAAAGGAGCTGATTAAATACTGGCTCATAAACAAGTCTTAAAAACCAGCATCTGTATTTGTCAAACACGCTTACATCTTTTTAGTCTACATACAGTATAATCAGAACATGCAGTAGAGTTCTGTGCATCAATTCACTATTCTAACTTGGTAACATTGTCACAAAACAGAATGGGGATATTTACAACTCCCTGCAAGAAAAATAGATTTTTGATGACTCAAGAGTCTTAGAATCAACAGAAAACTTAACTTGTGAGAACTTAGTAAAATAAACGCTAGAACATTTTTAGATTGAGCTAAACTCAATCTCTTTAGATCAATCCTATTAAAAAAGCACACAACCTGCTATTTAGAGAATTGAAAGAATCCTTGAATGCAGTTACCTCTGTTCTGGACTGCTGTTAGAACGCTGAAGACCTGAAGGGACCTCTTCTGCAACCTCTGTATTCTCTTCTACTACATATTTACAAGAAGGATCCTGCGAGGTAGTCAATTTTCCTTCCTCACTTAAAAAACAAAATAAAACAAAAGCAAGAAGTTATTTAATGTATTTAACTTTTAAATTTCTTTATAGGGAATTTCAGGCAACAGGAGAAAACTGAGACGGGTCCATATTTCACATGCAAATGGATTTTAAGTTATGATTGCAACATGAAGATCAAGCACATGGCTCTAGACTTTACAAACACCTAATGATGCACTGGTGTTTACATCCATTAAAACTTGACTGGATAAAAGGGCAGGAAACACAGTGATTGCAAATAAGATCAGAAAGGAAAAAAGGAATGTATGTGATGCCTGAAGTGATAACAATCACAGTCACGATCCTTTACTATACATACCGATAGGATTTCAACACTCTGAAGCCAGAAGTATGCAAAAATGGAAGAAAGTATAAAAGAAATTCAAGATTCCCTCAGAAATTGGCATTAATAAAGTCCGTCCATGAAATATATCAGCAAAATCATTAACTCATCACTATCTTACATATTAAACTCCCTAGTTACTCCACAGTGAATACTATGTATGGTTTATGGAGTACAAAGATTGCAGCCCAATCTACTTCACAAACTTCCTCTTACAGACAAAATCAAAGTTCAGTGAAAAAGCTGTACACTCACACTATGTAAGACAGTACCATGTAACCAGGCAGCCTCAAAAGTCATTAGCAAACAAATCTTCTGGTTTGCCTCTAAACCCAAACTTTTTGCCTCTCTATTCCACCCTCTTCCACCTCAGTCACACAATTATGAGTGCACTAAAATACAAATTTGAGCATATATACCTGCAAGAGATAGTTATAAAGTAGCTCTGAAGTAGACAAACATCAATCTTATACCTCTGTGGCAACAAATCTATTTATTCAAGAAGTGCCAATCTCCTCTGCTGGTTTTCTTCCTATTCTCACAGTTCTCCTTTCCATGGATCCTTTAAATTTCAATGAATCCTTCTCTTTTCTCCTTCTATCCTGCAGAGCCTGCAAAAATACTGTCTTTTGCATTGCAATCTCTCATCAAGTTTTCCCCATCTAATCTCCCCGTCTCATTTGCCTAGATAGTCTTTGCATTCCTCCCAAATAAAATATTTGTCACCATCACCATCAGAAGTGGTGTCCTTGGTTTTTTTATTTTTCCAAAGAGGCAGTCTCTGCTAGCATTCTTCCTTCTTATTCTCCACTCTGAACTAAGTTCAGAAATCACATTTTTGTCCTTTGCAGCTTTCCAGAGATTAACTACTGTGCTTTTAAATACCCTCAATGTTGACTTCAACACCATCAAGTTTCTATTGACAGAAACTTAGATAAAGCTTAAGTCTGGAAGCATCCACTTTGAAAGGCAAACAGGCCAGAAGTAGGACTTCCTCTCACTACTTTAACTGTCCCTTAATTTAACCTTTTCCCAGCAAGCTGGTTTAAAAAATGCCACTTGAGCACTGACTCACTATGAAGATGCTCATCTCTATCAGAGGGGAACAGTCTCTACATTTAAGACCTCATCTTTGAGCTCCCTTGTATATTTCTTTAACATTTCACTTCCAAATCAAGATCCCAGAGTCCCCATGACTAGAAGTTTTCAACATGCAATTGGCCAGAGTGCCAGGTAATCTCACCTGAGCTCCCTTTCCCATAAAAGATTGGACCAGATTAACTTTCAAGGTCCCTTCTGACTGGGGCAAATCTATGATATTGCCTCCCTTTGCACCTCTATGTCCTTTTAACTACAGTTCCAGTAGTTCCATGAAGGTAATTCCACGAAGGTAGGCAGGAACTGTCACCAGATGCCGCCCCCTCATGTTAGTTTTTGCACCAGTACCACAAGTCACACAACTTGGAAGTGCACGTGAGCTAAACTAGTTTAAGGAGAAGGTTAAAGACACCATGGATAACTAAATCAAATTTGTAAACATCTAAGAGTGAAGACCATGTAAAAGCATTGTGCAAAAAACAGAGCAAACAGGAGAGCAGACACACCATTTACTAAATCAGCAATGCACTATGGATGGATTCATGTCACATCAACCTGCACAGAGTCCCAACACTTCTCTGAAGTGCTTTGATTTAGAAGAACTGTGCAGTCACAAATTTTCCCTCCTCTGTGCTGAGAAACCATCAGAAGTTAAGTCACTCAGATAATCAAAAGGATGGAAGCAAGAGTGACAGTAAGCCATTTGGTTTTCAAGGGCAATTCGTTTTGGATGGTTCACGAATTATCTCCTACCACTAACAGGACGAAGTAAAATTAATTTAAACAACAGGCAATTAGGTAAGGACTAACACTGGGAAAGTTTCTTACACTGAAATCAGCTTGGGGTTGTTTTTTTTTAAGCAACTTTCAAGACATTTTGACAATTTCTTTTAAATATTTAAAGCTAGAACAGGGACAGATACCAAGAAGTTATTCTAAAAGAATGAGAAGAGGGTTGCATGTCAAAACACTCTAGCCGTGTGTTCCAATTTGTGAACATCAGGGTGGAGGCAGGAATGCTTCAATGAAGGCAAAATTTTTGCAGGTCAGACTGTTTGTAGCCTTTGTTTCCCTACATAAATAATCGATACTAAATAAAAAACACATGCTCGTTAAATCTGAGATCACAATATCAATATCTTAGTAGATGGGATGGAGTACACAACACTGAAATGTGCTTTATTCTCATAGAAGGATCCAATGTCAATATACATATAATACAGAATTTGACCATATTGTAAGACACTTATTCCTGAATCTTTGTATCATAAGATAGCAAAATTAAGAAGCTGTTCTTCCAGTTATTCTAGAACTCCATATGCCACCTGTAGTCCAGAACAGATTTAACACCATCATGCATACCACCAACAGTGATCACCCCAAGTGTCTGATGAGCTACACTCAAGAGCAGTGCCTGGCTGGCCTTCAGCTTCTGTCTTCCATCCTCCTGGATGAGAATAAAATTCCAACCCAGCTCTTAAGAATTCTGTGCAAAATTTTAAAAGCTTAGTTTTGATGCAATGTTAAAAGAACCATACATGAAAAATGCACAATAATGCGCATCAGGGACAAAGGCTGAGTCAAGTCTTTCATTAATAACCTTCCACTGAAACTAAGGCTTGGCAAGGCATGTTACAGTAACTAACTAGAAGAAAAATTTCAAAGCAATTACTTTGAAAGGTCTCTAGTTAAAGCCTTAGGAACTACTACTTAAAAAGAATTCTCTTTGATGACACAGCATTCCACCAACCATTCCATCACTTTATTTACAAGGTGGGAAGACAATAAATAGGCATTCTCACCTTTTGAAAACGGCAGTTTCAGTTTTAGCATCTACAGTTAGGCTCAGTGTCTCCTTCATGCTGCCATTCATGACTGTCTCGGTTACCTTGTCTGCATTTTCCACATCATCCTCCCCATCTGAGCTGGCCTCCATAGCAACACTTCCTGGGGCTACAAGTAGAAATAGAAGCAATTTAGTACATGGTTGGTTATGTTTCTATTTCATGGGCAAGCACATAAGCCAATATAACAAGAACAGTATTTCTGCAGTTTTGCATACTTCTTGAATTCCCCCTTACAGAGAATGCCACCTTTCTGCAAGTGCCACATATAGAGAGAGCATGAGCATTACTTACAGATAGCTTCAGAAAAAGCCACAGTCTGGAATTTTTTTTTTTTTCATTCTGACTGACAATGGTTACTGCAAGAGTTTTGCCTGAACAAGGCCTTAGTAGGATTACAGTGATAAATTATTTTTCTGTACAGTCAAATTCATGACAAGTCTACACAGTACAAATTTGACACTAAGTTTCCAAGTACTGACAAACCTCTGGGATGTCCAGTCTGCCTGGACTTCTCGCTCTCTCTGGTAATAATAGATACAAAAAAAGCTCATTAAACTATTTTTGTCCTTTTAACCAGTTCATGCATGTAGAACAAACAATTAGTGCACGCAAAATGAAGGTGGCTTAGAAAGGCAGGAGCAGGAAGGAGAAATTTGAACACACTAAGGCTACTGGCCCATTACCACATAGGACAAGACGGGGCGATGCCATTCCTAATGTCAGCTAAATGCTGACACAGGTGAGAGGATTCTCTAACAGAACACACTTTGTTTCTTTGTAATGCTTTGCTGCTCATGATCTGCAGACTTTTTAGAGGTAATAGTAACACTGGCTCTTGTTTTAAATTGGAAACTATTTAAAGTAGTTTAGAAATTCTTTGACCAGTCACTTTTATTACCTGGTAGAACAGCAGCAGAGCCAGAGAAGAGTCTCTGGAAAACTAAAATTTTAAGGTTCAGGGAGATTTTTCTTATGTACAACTCCTACAATCAAGCCATTTGCATTTGTGAATGTGGTTTACTTACTCTCTAGCTGTGTTGCAAGGGTAGATACATTTGCACTCAAGGGATCACCTGGATCTGTGTTTGTTTCCATTTCCACAGGAGAATTACTTCTTAAGGAGTCTTTTGAGCTTTAAGTAGAATAAAAGAACTTTAGAAACATTTCTGAAGAGCAAAATGAAGTGTTCTTAAAACAGTATTAGTTCTCTATGAAAGCCATAAGGCCCAGAACTATACTGAAACTGAATTACAGCAAGTTTGTTTCTGAGTCCTGGAAAGGCATGTTAATTAGAAGTTTAGTAATGTAAAATGCACCAGAACGGAGCTGAGGATGTTTGATGGTCATTTTATTTTTACTTGCTTGATTTTGTTACACTACAAGTAGTAGTGGACATGTCCCTGGTAAGTCAGGCATACAGGTATCACCCACAGTAGTGCAGTGTTTCCAAACATTTCTAACTGATTTTTCGAACTGGATGGCTCTCTGCTGAGACTGCCAATGCAGTCATCAACCACTAGAAAAGTGATTTCACTACTTAATGTTATACACAGCATAGCTACAAGTTTTTCATTCTAAAAGAACTCAAGTAAGAGTTTGCCACTTGAAAAAAGTCTCACCATTTACAGAATGTCTTTTCTATACAGTAATGTGGCAATTCCAAGTCTTCATTTTCTAGGCCCTTAATCTGATTATCAATTTCCCTGCCTCAATCATGAAACAACACTGTTTTATGTTGGAAAAAAATAGTACCTTTTATCTGAGCTGATTTAAAGCCCACTCAAAAGTCAAAAGCCAAATGTATAAAAGCAAAGTCTTCTAATATGAGAAGGAATCAGTTCTTAGCCACCAATATTTGACAACTCAAAATTTACATCTATTTGATTAGGTACATACACGACTTCAGCTGAGTGTAGAGTTCAATCCAAAAAAAGAACAGCAATATCCTGGGTGTTCTCAAAATAGTGCAGAACTACTTAACCTAGTTATCACAGCTGCATAACTATATAAAATAAAAAAAAAAAAACAAAAAAAACCAAAAAACCCCCCAACCTATTTGTTTTGTAACATCCACAGAATAACATCAACATCTTCAACTATTTTTGTAACCTTTACATTCAACAGTTCACTGAGTTCAGTCTACACTAAAAAATAATAGAAGAATTACAGCCCTAATTTTGGTCAGAGACCAATATGAGAGGACCCAGATACTCATAAAATCTCTTTAAAACAGTGACACTAGTACCCACCCATCCTAGAAAGGGAGATCATACAAACACGTGCTGTTGAAACACACAGGACTCTTCAGACACTTCACATACACCTTGTATTCCACCAGAACACCAGCAACACAGGCTTGTGTACAAATGGACACCCCAAGAAAACCAAACTCGCCCTGAAAAACTGACATCCTTACCTCAAAGAGGACGTGAAGTCAGAAAAGGAAGCCCAGCCAGTTTCTTTAGCTGGCACAGGTGCTTCAGTACTCCACACAGCAGAGCCAACAGAATCCAGACTGGCACCATGTGCAGTCTCCATGGGTACATCGAAATTCGCTGACCAGTTAGGTGCTGAAAAACCACCATGAAGTTCATTAGGAACAAATTTCAATAAAGAATGTGAGTGCACATATGCCTAACACACTGATTCTCTCTATGTACATTCCATAAAGAGAAGCAAAATTCGTAACTAGACTTCAAAGCACATGCAGAAAACTCCTGTACATCAGGTTAAAAAATAAATGTATTCCCTAAAAGGAAAATTCTGCTAATAAGGCAGAATTTTAGGATCAGTAACTCTGCTAAAAAAAAAAATAGTTTATCTGAAGAACAAAACTAATAAAACATATTAGATCACAAGTACAATCCCACTTTATCCTTTAAATTAACCTCAGTATTTGTTACCATTTTCCAACTAATTTCTATAATAATGAAAATCTTAAAGAGTTTTCACCCCTTTTTCAATTTCTTCAAATAATTTCTCATGCACTAACACCACTGCTAAGTTTCAGAAAAGTTTAAGGCTTTTTACAACTTAAAATAGTTATTGATATTTTAAATTTGGGAGCAACTGTGAATAGCATCTAATTTAGGATAGGTCAATTCAAAATACTTCACCTACCCAAGGGAAACATGTTTTTCATTAACACTTACATACAAAAAAACAGGCTGAAAAGGAAGCTCTGACTAGCAATTAGAAATTCCAACCCAGGCAGATATGGGAGGAGACCCACATGGATCAAAACTTGTTTGACACACAGATGCCAACGACACCAATCTGACAAAAGAAAAGAAAACCCTTAACTTTTCCTTCTATTTTAATTTAATTCCTTACAGTCTAGAAAAATACAGGGTTTTTACCTACAGACATTACCAGTTTAACAAAACCCAGTTTAGTCTGACTTGAATGTGAAAACTTTTCAACCAATTACATCAGTTAAGATTCCACATAAGAGTCTCCTGATGTGCATTTTTCATTCACATTTGAAACCAGAACAATACAAGTTCACTTAGCTTCTGCAGGAAGTCTTTGAAAAGAGCATTGTTAGATGAAAAGCTGGACTGAAAGGCTTCCAGTAAAAATACCATCTTTTGGGTTTGGAGATAAACACATTAGGTTTTTGTAGGCACTCAGTATTTATAAATGAGTACATTTAATCCTCCCCTTTCTGATTATTCCTCCTTTTTTAATTCTTGAAGAGTAGAAACATTAATTTTAGAGAAAATAAATAACGTAAGACATGTAAGGAATTCAAACTTCCCAACACGTGCATGCTCTGTGGCAAGTGAGAAAGACTACTTTAGGACAGTTGGAATAAAAGCAGCAAACAAGGAAGCTCCTACAAAATCAGGCTGCTAGAGCTAACCATTTCCTATAACCCACAGCAGCAGGGAAAAAAGCTACGTACGTTCATTCAAGTCTACTTCCATTTTGTCCTCTGTGTTGGTGTGGGATTCGAACAAGTCTTGTTTAGCTCCATCCTCTTCTTCAGAATCTGTACTTTCTTCACTGTCTGTACTGCCCGAACTTCAAACACAAAGACAGAGTTTACATTCTGTTTTTAGTATAACACCCTGGGCACAGTGAAATACTGCAGAGTTTCAGGCTAAAGAGAATTACAAAATTATTTCTGACAGATTATCTGAGGTATGATTTTTAGCTCTTAGTATTCCCCTCATTTCTCTCTCAAAAACACAAGGTTTAAAATTTTTCACTTATGCATGTACAGAGATATTTAGTAGATATCAAGGGAGGCTGCACAGCCCTGAGTTTTGGGTACTAGATGCTCCTTCCACTCAATGCATTTTCCTATGTTCACAGGCACACTGCTAGTGTAGAGAAGACAGCAAGGTCTAACAGAGGTGTGGAGCTGGGCTGCCTTGTCCAAAGCAAGGACAGCTGGGCCAGTTTAAAAGCAGAGGGCAAGAATACACAGCAGGGAAAAAAAACAAAACCAGCAAGCTATGAAAGCCGAAGTGCATCTTCTGCAAATTGTGGCTGGAAAACAAAGAACTAGAGCCACATCTCCACTCATTTCTCCACAGAATGGAAATACCTAGTTATGCTGAACAACCTCTACTAACAGACAGACTGAACCAGAGGACAAGTGTGCTACTGCAGGCTCACTACACTGCTATTTGATGAGAAACACCCTTCTCACCTGGAACGCCTCTGGGACTCTGGCGTAAATGCAATATGTTTTTCTTCCCAAATGTCTTCTTCATCAGAGCCACCATCATCAAACTGCTGTATCCGCTCCTTACAGCATGCCTCAAACAAGGCTATATTGCCCTAAATGCAGCAAAAGTATAAAATCCATATTACATTAATAAACATCTTAAAAATATACGACTATTCTGAAGAGAATCTTTAGCGTTTCTCTAAATGCAGCAGCAAACCAGAATGTCTTAATTTAAAGCTTGTCAAGCAAATATGCAGTGCTGTTTGTTTTCCTTGGCTACTAACAAGCTGAGTGGACCAAAGAACACTCAGAAGTTTCCATCATGTCTAAGAATGGGATGCTGGAGTGACCCCAAAGGGCTTTCCAGATAACCAGAGCACAAAGCACTCCAGCTTTATTTTCTGTAGTGGGGGGGTGGGGGGCAATTCTAGCTCAATCAACAAATAGTATTGAGGTTCAGAGTCTCTGTTCTTACTTTTCTGTCACTAGAATCTCGCTGAAGATTTAAGTAACTTCTAATCATAAAACACAAGTGTGCAATACGCACAAATCAGATCTAGCCAAATCTTAAATCCAGCTATACAAATTAGAAGCATTTCTGCTTAATACTGGTCAAAAAGAACAATAATAATGTCTTCCAATTGGCAAATCTCATGATACGGGAAAAAGGTAGGGTAATTATTTTCCAGTGATAACAGGAGTAAATATAACCACTGCCAAAACTTTGAGGTCATGCCAAAGTTTAAAAGACAGTCATTTTTCTGATAATACTGGAACACATACTTACACTTTCATTTGTATTGAGGGTGAAGTTGATATCCGAAACCCGATCAAAAGAAACACTACAAGAAAAAAAGAAATGTACTCAATGAAACAAGATTTTCTATTGGGACATAAAGACATTTAATTTCTCTTCGGTTTCTTATTTTCCAATAATCTAAAAATAGAAGATAAAAGACAAAGTAGTCTCCAACACAAAACAGTCAAAATTACACACCAAGGAGGCCTGGCATTCCTGTGATATTTCTAACTGTTACATCTTTTAAACAAAAACACAGAACATTGCCATCCACAGTTAGGTGTAAAGATGCAACAAGCCTAAACAAGCATAACTGAAATTATATACCCAAATCTCAAATACTGTCCTGGAAAAAAACGTGGCCTAAAGAATGCCTAACCTGACTATGGTCTACCATGATACAGCTCAAAATCCTGCAAATATCTGCATTTGCAGTTCTGACATATTTTAACTGATTTCACCCTTCTATCAAATGACCTATTCAACAGGAAGGGACAAAATGAAAAATAATATCAAATTCAATTTCCTAACAAAAGAACCCTATAAACTTTTTTTTAACCAATCACTGAAATATTTTCCCAAACATAGTATTATCTATTAGGCTTGACATATCTTTACATATGAGAAGAGTTACTATATTATTTTTCTGGCCAGCAGTGTGCTCAGCAAAGCACACACTCCTCCTCCTCTAATATTCACTGCATTACAAAGTAGGAAAAAGGTAAGTGGTCTAAAGGAACCTAAGTTGCAAATGTGACTGTATTACTATGCAGGCCACCATCTGAGTTACTGTACAATGGCATGCAGGTAACTTACAGCGTAACTGATTCGTGTGCTGAAGGCATAACCTTAAAGTAACTTCACCTACAGCTTAATTCAACTCATGAGTACATCATCAGTGCACCTGTCACAAATCTTGAGACCTCTTTACATAAGTAGTCATCTTCCTTCTACCAAGACAACAGACTTCCAAAGGCATGAACTTAAAGGAACTCTAACTCCTATCCTTGCCAAAATCCACTTGCTTCTAACGAAGTTACTTCCTCTACCATCCTATCCTAATCGCTAATCTCAGCAGGTTATGTGGTATAAAAAGGCAGCAATGCTTCTTGGATGGAAGATACAAGCTTTAGTCAGATACCACTTACTAAACATGTCTTATAGAAGAGCACTGAGATTATTACAAAAACCATCTTCAAATAATGCTTTTTGTTCCTAGCTGCATGTTCTGGCATCCCAAGCCATGAAATCTTATAAAAACTATGATCAACTCTAGTATTAGCAAGAACCCCCATTCTCTCCTTTTCCCTTTATTGCATCAATTTACTTATGAAGAAAGATACCAACTTTTGTGAGGTGTGTTTTCTATTGTGTGCTGGTTTTTGTTTAGTTTGGGGTTTTTTAACCTGACCAAGACTGTTCTCATTTCCTTACCTTTCACCCAAGACTATTCGTAGCAGTTAAGTTTTAACTGCCTCGACCTTATAAACAAAGGCAGATTTACAATGCCCTTCCTTACTCTCCCCCACCAAAAAGTATACTCAGAGTCATGTTGTTCCTGTCATCTTTTCCAGGAGAACTTAGAAGTAGAGCTATTCATCTGGTCATCAGCAGGGGAAAAAACCCACTTTGAGACAAAGTGTAAGTGACCCAAAGAATGTCAGGTCAACAGAGACGTAACTTTGAAAAAGCAGAGTTATAATTCAGTTTTTTATTCACAAGCACAGCATTCTCAACATTGGCACAACCAGGAGACAGAAAAAGAAGAGAAGCTGTTGCTTTCCTCTCTTCAGGGAGGCTTCTATCAATGCACATAGATGGCACAAAAAGACAGGACTGATGCTTCACATCAGTAAATGCTTGTACTTATCAGCAAAACCACAGCCAAAAACACAGTAAGAAAGAAAAGTCACAAGACTATAGCCAAATTCATGGTAATGTTATACTCACTTGCCAATGTCATCTTGATCAGCAAACTTCTCATCGTTGAAGCCAAACTGGTCAATAAAATTGGACGTCATTTGTTGCATCTGATAATCAGAAAAGGCCTGGCAACCCCAGGACCAACGACAGTGATATAATGATTCTACTAATACTCTAAAATCTATTTGCCCATTTTGCTTCAAAGAAATAAAAGTCTATCTAAACTAAACATAAAAGGACAGGAAAAGGATTTGTCTTAACCTCTGAATTTTGAAAGGTAGCATCAACTACAACCCTACTTACATTTCCTGACTTGAAAGCCAATCTAACAGCTTTCAATAAAAAAATCTGTGGTTTAATGACATTAACCAGCACCTTTCCAAACGCACCCCAGAGAAACAGGGAAACTACACTATATATTAGAAAAAGCTGCCTTTGCTAAAAATAACGAAGTTATAAATAGCAAGAACCAGAAAAGTACACTATACATAGATATTAAAGCACAGCTGCATATTTATTATGCAGGTATCACTAGCAATATCAGTCTCGGGCACACACCAGCAGCATCTATTAAATAGCTAAAAGAATGAAACCACTGAACATTTTACATCTTAGAGCAGTGTCACTGACACAGCTGTGCTGTTTTTTAAATAAAGATGCCAGTGTCAACTGCCAGGAGATGGGTATATACACACTAAGGTACATGTGGGCATCATCTATCCATAACAATAGCTTTTGTCTCTAATTTCCCAGGACTATAATTAAATTATAAATTATTACACATCCTCAAGGGATTTTTAATAATGTTATTTCCATGTGTAAAGTCAGCCACTGCTACAATATTCTAGGAAATAGAATAATAATAAAGCTGTCATGTCAACTCTTGGTTTTTTGCCCAGGTAGCTGAAGGGACACAGTATGGTGGTAAAGTTGAACAAAGTGAATATGGAAAGAAAACAAAAGAACGATCAAAAAACCCCAAGTTTAGATTAAGGCATTATGAAAACTGAAGGAAAAAGAAAATATATATAAAAGGAGGAGGTATACAGCAAGACAAACTTGAAAGAAGCAGCACTGGACCATCTGCATTTCTCCAGATTAACTACCTGGAACTGCTGGGATTGCCTAGGCACAGCAGGTCACTAAGGGGATGCATGAAAAGCACAGAGATATTAGAAGATCTTACTTTCTCACTAAAGCTGCTACAGATAGCACCCAACTTATCAAGGTTTTGTATAGGTACACCTTACAGGTACAAAAGCACTTAATCAGATAAAAATGCATCAGATTCTTTAAGTTTGAGCCACCACCCACAATTCAAACTTAGACAACCAATTACTTATTAAAAAAACTATAGAAAATGCATAAAATACCAAAGCCAGTCTTAAGACTAAGTAGTTACTACACAGCTGTTGGTGTGATCTGAAAGATTTTGGTTAGTAACCCAGACAAGCAATGCCATCTAATGCATCTGACTCCATCTAAGTGATCTATTGGCAATCTTGTGCCACAAGGCTCCCACTCCTTCACTACCAGCAAAAGAATTCAAAGAGATGCACATCATGAGTTTGGTAAGACACAGTTGTGTGCATACACACGTCTAAGTTTTAATTTAAACTTTCTAGATTTATATTTGCTTGTGAGAAAAAATAAAAGTTCCACTGTTTTTTAAAAATGTCTTAATTTATTTTTACAGAAAGAGCAACTTAAGCTGTTAAAAGAATTCAACTCACCTGCTGCAAAGAAGAATCCTGTGAGAAGCCAGTTTCTTTAAAGTCTATTTCATCATCACTGGAAGAATGAATGTGGCAGGTAGTAACCTACACAAAGAAACTGGGTCATTGGCAAAGTATATAACGTACTCGTTTATTTCAGATAACAGAAATTTTTTAATGCTTTATATTTCTGTTCTACTGAAAACTGTGGAGTTTGGAGATAAGTTTTCAATTAAGTTTTACTGTTATTACATCAAGTACCTCCAAGCACATATTATGTATCCAAAGAGCCAATTAGTGTTATTTTTTATAAGCCTAAAATTCTTCATCTTCACATGATCTTTCTCTTGGTTTTGACCAAGTAGTAGTTTCTACTCAGACGAAAAATAACACTTATCTGCAAGCACTACACACTTTTTTGCATTCACAGGCTCAAGAAAAAATGCTTTAATGTACATCATTTGGTCCTGTTCACAAGTTGCAAAGTTTCAGATTAATTTCCTATTGCTTCTATTGACACCTGCTAACATGGTCCAGTTAATATTTATGTTGAAATTGAAAATTCAACAATTAATTAGTCTTATAGTCCAAATAACATAAGACTAGCACAAGTTAATGAAGCCACATGCAAAGCACTGCATTCCTGGAGAAGTCAGGTATATTAAAATTCATGAATTGGTCTGCTGACATCAGAAACTGCCTGTGCTTTTTAAAGTCTCCAAGTGATTACTCTTAGACTATACTTTTAACATGATTACACAAACCTCTTCTACTTGAGTTTAGTGTTTTTCCAAAAGTGTAATCACTACAGCTGCATGCAGAAGAAATGTGGCAGGTGCACATGAGCATGCAAAGTTACTTAAACAAGGTCAGTAACACAGGCAGAGGAATGCCAGTAGCAGTCTTCTGTTAAACTTGTATTGAGTTATTTACATCCTGCAGATAAAGCAATCAACACCAGCTCCTGCACTTTTACTTTGTACTCTCAAGCAGACAGGAGTTTTCAAGGACACCACCTTGAAGAGATAAAAAAATCCTCCTTCTTGCAGATTGCCTGGGATTAGCTACACTAGGTAATGAGCCAGTTAGCTATTACAAACTGATCTTCTGCAATATGTCTGCACAAACATTAACGATATGGCTTTAGCTGAAAAGTAAACTAAAGAATTATCAGTTCCATAGCTCAGCAACTAGAGGGACTCACAAGTACACTGGATTTTGGAAGACTTACAATGCTGCTGACAAAAAGATACTGTCCAAGTAAAGCAGCAGCAATTTTCATACCTTACCCATCACTACTTACCAGATCCACTGTATTCCTCTTGTTGGTTTCTCCTAAAGAGTTTGTGCAGAATGTTTCCCATCGCTCTCTGACCTCCTCTGGAAGCTCTAGCACAGGAAACAAAAAACCAAACCAATTAGAAACCATCAACAATGAAGCATCACTTAATTTTCAAATACTTTTTTTCTGGTCTACCAAAAATATTGGTAAGAACATATACATCCTCCTAAATCCATACATGTAACTCCATCTAGCAAACAAGTCCAAATTAAGCAGGTCAGCATCTCTTTGCAGCTATTTCAGGGAGTTCTGACACTGTTTGAAATCAAAATACTTAAGCATTTGTTTAAGGATGGCTACTTCAAATTGAACACTTCAGAAGTAATCCAGTTATTTCCTTCTTTAATCCAACAGCTGCCGTCTAATTTAAGTTTGCTTAATTTCCTCAGCATTTGATAATGAAAGCACTGAAGATAAAGTTAAGAGCATGAATGAATACCTTTGATGAGCTGCTGGACTAGTGTGCTGTTTGGCCCCTTATCTGTACTGTGCACAATGCAGTTTGCTATCCTTGTCAGGTGACCCATGTAGCCATGCCTTCTTCCTCCTTCAGCCCTGCAAGAGACAGAGTTCAACTGCCCGCACCCAGAGCGACCCTGAAACTGCACGTTGTTATAAAACACTGCCAGAGTCAAAATGTTACACAAGACAACAGGGGTTCTTAACTTAGAGTCGCATCCTAAAACCATAGCTTCACAAAAATACTCAAGAATTTAAGGTATCAGCTGGTTTGACTACACTGAGCCAGTTCAGGAGACTTAACAAGCACATAGAGTACCAAGAAGGAAGTACAAGTGTTTGTACTGCTTGTGTGTGTGTAGAAAGCAAAATGCACAGCATTAGCAAAATAATGCCAGAACTAGCAACAGACTCAGAGTTTTTAGGAAATTTCTGTTGCTGAGAGCATTTTGCAAAACCCCAAAACACCAAGTATTCCCTCAGAGCTTTCAGCCCATGATCAAAAGGAAAAAGCATTCTTAAGTATGCTTTAGCATTTCAGGGCTTCTTAGCATTTCACTTAGCATATCCATCTAAGTTAGGGTCATTGCTTTCCTGAAATTTAGGAACGACATTTACATGCTTACTAAAGATAAAATTACAAGGCCATTTAAATATTTCAGACAGAACTGCTTTGCAGTAACAGGAATTACCAGACGTTACAGCAGTGCTCTGAACACCTATTGTCAGTTGGAACCATTCCAAATCTGCCCAAGTAGCCATCATGAGAGGTCCAACTTGAACTGATTCTCTAGCATTTAGCTGCAAGCCAACCAAACTTTCGCTGCAACAGTTTAAGGTTTTGTGTTTTAAATAAAAACCAAGGAAGACCCACTCACACAGCTAGGCAAACCTCCCATGACTGAAATCTTTGTAAAGTGACTGCAGCTCATGAAGTAACTTATGTTACACAACCACAGATCACGTGATTTTATTTTCCACCATCATCATCTAACAGATGATGTAACTGAAATTAAGTTATGTCTATGCAAGATATCATGAATAAACTACCACACTGTTTACAGAGTGCTTTGGTAACAAGTACATTCTAAACAAGCAGCACATGATGATAGCAAAGGTTATAGTTTCTAATACAGGATATGACACAGAGTGCTTCTGTTTGACAAACCAGACTGACTTGTCATTGCCTGGCCAGGAAGTCTGGAATACAACTGTATCTTCTGTTAGCAAATGCATATTAATCCCAGTGCACCAAACAACTTTTACTGTATCACATTTTTACCAGCAGAAAGCAGTCACCCTTAACCTTCTAGAGCTGCTTGAAATAACATTAAGTGATAGAATACAAAAGGACTAAAAAAATGCCCATTTCCTGAAACAGCTAAGCTAAAAGTACCCTTAAGATTTATCTTTTATAGTTGGAGCCATACCTGTACAAAATTGGATAAAGGAGTGAATTAATTACTACAGTCTGTTTCCAGGTAAAAGCACAACCTAAGGTTTGAAACACTATTTTCTTCATTAGTATTCACAAACATGAGATTAAATATTTAATTAAATCATTTTTATGGTAAGCACTGGATCAAGAACAGTCTTATCTAAGTAAAACTTAAGTTTTAGGTTGGAATAAAGGTAACGTCTCGTATTTCTCTCCTATGAGAATCTAACTGCCAGTAGAGTTGGCCATTCTCTATAACCTCGGGAGAATTGATATAAAATGAAAGACATTCAGGAGAGCAGGTTTTCTACAGTTAAATTTGGCACATTCCTTTTTTTATTACCCCACCTCTTCACCATCCTTATTTCCAGGTCAGTTACATTAGCCCTATATTTACTATCTGATTCACTTAAGATAGGAATAGGAATGTTTAGGGGAGTGGAACTGTCTCAACATACCATCAAACCAGCAGCACTACCCCAGCTAGTTAATTCACTATTTTGACAGGTCAGAACTAACATTTACTGTTCAGTATCTCCTGAGCTAAAATTATGTATGGGCCTCCAGAGAACTTTTTACCACCTCAGGTAACGACTGAGGATTTTTTTCTCCTGCTACAAAAACAGTTTCAGACAATGTTAGCTACTTGAAGCTTACATCCTTTCAAACACATAATTCTAGAAGGTAGGCTTTTACTATTTAGGAGTCTGATGCTCCTCCAGTATGTGATATGCTTTGATGTGTTCACAAACACATCTTACTGCTTACTGGAGAAAAGTATCTCCTGTCCTCTCAAACCTTACAGTACGTTTCTGTACTCAAACTTGGGTAAACTTTAAATATCACAGTAATACCTTACACACAGCAAGAATGACAACTCTTGTGTTCTTAAATGGTCACAGGAAAAAGAGTGAGAATGCTACCAAAAAGTACAAGACAAAGCTTTAACCCAAATATTAACATACAAGTGATTTTAGAACTGTCTAGGTCACTTCTGAATTGGTTATACATTCATTCCACAACTCAAGTCTTATTTAGACAATTGCAGGGAATGAGAAAACTGATTACTCACTGTTTTTTCTCATTCATCTCCCATGCTTCAAGTATTCTTTCTATTAATTGGCACTTAAGGAAGAGCTGTCAAAAAAGCAAAATATGCTTAGTAGCAGTAAAGAGGAACACTATGCATTTTACAGTTGATACTAAAGTCTACATGACAATTAATCTCAGGTTCACTAAAGGGCTGGAAGTTCAGCAGTCAGATCACAACCAGAAACCTAAAACCTAAACCTGTATTAATTCTACTCCTCTTTCTAAGTGCTGAGATGTTGTAGTAGCATAAAGCTACTGAAATAGCAATTTTAATTCTCAAAACTAGGAGGAACTTCAAGGAAAATAAATACTTGCAGCTCCTCACCATGCTCACTTTGGAGCAACAAAAAAACATGTACTCTATGGCAGTTTCAGGTTTAACACCCTGAACTAACATTTTAAATAAAACCAGAAAGACATTCTTTTTCATTCTATACATTAAATAAAATTGGGGTACATTTTATGTAAAATTAACTGCGTGGAAACAGGAAAATTCAAGAGACTCACAAAACAAAACTTACATGTTTCAGTAAGAGATTGTCCCCAGCAGAATCCTGATCTGTAATTGTGCCATTTTCTGTGTTTTCAAGAGGACTTGCAAGAATCAATGCAATACAGATTTCTACTTGAGTATGCAAGAAGTTATTCCATGTATACTTAAAAAACATGTCCTGAAAAACAAATTCACCGAGGTTTACACAAACCAAGATCTTGTCATTAACATAACCAATAGTCTCACCCACCTGATTATTTGAATAACTACACTAGAAGAAATTCTTTAAGTTTTACACTAAGTATTATTGTGCAAGAGAAAATTTGTGACCCACAAAAACAATAAATGTGCTTGCCATTACCTGAACACAAGGAATACTATACTGGATCTGAACAAGAATGCAACTGTAACTGGATTTATTGCAGGGGTCACCAGTAATGCACTTTCAGACTGTGAAGATGGGGAGAAATAATGCTCCCCACTTACATTCCTTCTGCCAGCTGCAGACCAGAAAGTCCCGGAGTCAGAAGTGTTATTTATGACCTTAGAAGTCCTTGACTTTTTTCAGTTCACTTAACCTTCCTGGTATCTATAATCCCCTTTTATAAATGTGCTCCTCACCTCAGTAAGATTCCTTACAAAATTGTATCCACCTGTTTTAAACCCATCATCCACTAACTTTATCTTCCTATTACAGAAAGCTACCTCAGATAATCTAGAAGCAGTTTAACATTATTAATAAAGCACAAGACAAATACTGAGGTTGAGATACAATACACAGTGTCCATTTAGTCATGCTGCTGTTCTTCCCATTTTTTCTCTTAAACATAGGAAAAATTTTCTTCAAGCCTAGTTATTTTAGGCTACTCACTGCAAAATTCAAGTGATTGCTGTCACTGGTAAAATGTAATGAGTTCTGGAAAGATGTGCCGTGATTGGAACAGTGTTGAACAATTTAATCTCATTCAAAGTGCAGCTAAAGGTCTTCAGTCCTCCTAAATTAATGGCATTCCCCCGTAAGTTTTCCTAAGTCAAGCCTGCACAGTAAAACATGAGCTGTTTCAGCAAACAGCATGAAGCACCCAGGCTTCTACGGCTACAAATACTTTTTTTCCTTACGTAAAACCTGCATAGAAAAGTGTGTTCAAACCTCACTGAACTTAGTTTACAAAATAATCTACTTAAAAAAATACGCAAGTACTGATAGTGTGTATGTTCCCTTAGAAAATGGATCTAGGAAAAACTTCAGCTACAGTGAAGTCAGCTATTGGTATAAAAGCTAGTACCTGTCTGCAAACCCAACTGCAAAGAAAATTTGAGATGAAAACATTTCAAACACACTGTATTAATCAGTCATGAAAAAAGGGGGTTTGGACTAAAATCAGGGAAGAGAAGGTATTTACACTTTAGGCTTGCAACTGCCAACTTATAAGTTTACATACTGTTATTCAAAAACTAGCTTAAGTTCTACATGATTTGCTAGTTATTTTTTAATCAACCAGTATTTGGATTTCTTGGGTGAACCTAAACACAAAGAATACATCTGCTAGAGTGGAAGTATGAGGCAGAAAGTACTCAAAGTACATGTTCATATTAGCACAGAGTCAGGTAACTGAGTTTGCTGTACACCAGCATGCTTTGAAGTTTGAAGGAGTACAAGCTAGCAAGAATAACTGTTCCTTTACAGGACATGGCTGAGATACCATTTTGTAGGCCATATATTAAGTGAGGAATAAGGGCTTTGAGGGAACAACTTAGGAAAAAAAATGAAAATAGCAATGAAGCCTTGAACAGGGCTGAAAACCTGAGAACCTCCACTTGGAAACAAGCTTATTAAGTAAATCACTTCATGTATTTATGAAGGTGTAGCAAGTAAGAACCATTCAAGTGGTCAGAGGAAAATGCTGACTTCAGACAGACTGATTAACAGTGAAATCCTATATTAAAACTTCTTAAACCAAGCAACAGGCATCACAATACAAAGGTGCTGAAAAGTTAGGCTGGAAAATTATCTGCAGTGTCAGAAAGAGCAGACAAGATCTTAACAGCAATCCATTAAAAAATAAAGAAGACAGCATAAAGTTCTTACCAGTATTACTCCTATGCTGTTAAGTTCTATAAGCTCCTGATTCACACTGCTTGTATTTGTCTGTAAAAGGCTAGATATTAATCTAATCACATTTAAACGTGTGTTTCCCACAGGTGGATCCAGTACACCCCAGGTTGTCTTCATGACGCTTTTCTGAAGAAGAAATAAGTTTAATATATAAACCAATAAAAATATATCTTTTAAAAAAATCAGTTCATCATTACTATGTACAATAACTGAGTAGTGCTTAAAAATAGATACATTTAGTCCTTGAGCAACAGTCTTACCTTCATCCTGCAAAAAACCCTATTTTTAATTCCAAATACTGTAGCTTATTTTAATTCCACAGACAGGAAGCACTAAAACCAGTCACATGAAAGCAACAACTTCGTAAAAAATGATTGCTAACTACAGACAGGATCTCAAAGTAGATGAAGTCTACTCAACCTTGAAGGAATTAGGAGACAGTTCCTAAGAAATTACTCTCACTCACTAATCCAGCTATATTCTGCATTACTAAAATATACAGAGAACAGCTAGGTGGACAGTTTAAATGTATTATAATGCCTCAGTAACCCTAACTTTGTATACCTAAAAACAATTTCATTTTCATTTCTCTATTAAAATCTGCAGCACCCAGTTCAGAGTGCAGTGCTCCAGCTGAAATTCTGTCAATGAAAACATGAGTAGAAAATACAAATGGATCATAGGTAAACCCCCTACTTATACATTTTTTATCTTTTGCAAGAGCAAGACATTGGTAAGTTACTCGAATCAGTTAAAAAGCCCAAGGAATTTAACATGCCTAGAGTGCACGGATGTGTCATGGAGCTGGTCCACTTGGGTCCTGAAAAGTCAAGAGAACTGCACAAGCCTAATGTGGGCCATTCCAAAGTCCCAAACAACTGCAGCATCTATAGTCTGGTGTTCCCTATCCAGACAGGATTTCCAAGCAGAAAATGGGACCTCCCTTAAGAATATACAGCAAATCTTTTCGTTGCTTTCAGAAAGAAGTAATTGCTTCAAGGTCACTTCGCTAATTAAACAAAGTTTGTGCTGGAAAAGCACAAAATGCTGCTGTTCATTATTACTGTTTGCCTGAGCCAAAGCTCACAACAGGCTAGGAAGCAGCCTGGGCACTTGCCTGGAAGTTGTCAGACTGGGTTTTGGTTGTTATTATGGTCTGCTTAAAACAGACACATGGTGAGTGCCGCTTCAATTAATTTGGTAACACAAGATTTCACTTACTTTTGGAGGCTCAAGTAGGAGCTCATGAAAGGATGAAAGACGAGCTTTTATGGCTTCTAAAACACTTTTGTTGACAGAATATGTGGAATTGCTCATGCCTGGAGGACAGATCTCTATATGCCCTTCAAACCTAAAACGCACATAAGCAAAATCTGGTAATTAGTACCAAAACTAGTTGTAAAACATCTCTGAGATATGTAACAGCTCTGAAAGGATGCAAAAATAATGAAGAGGCAAAAAACGCAAAACCACAGGGTTACACGTACATAAAAATGAAGTGTTACTTAATGGTTGAATAAGAGATTTCCCCAAACAGTAGCCCTAATATTTCTAGGTTTGTTGTGCTTGAAATCCCAGAACAGTTTTGAGAATAAAAATTACTTTTTGATTTGCTTTATTGAAGCAGATAAAGAGCTTCATTTGTCTATTCCAAACAATGTAAGTTGAATGTACCAGAGAGATCTGTTCAGCAGTTTCTCCCAATGAAGTTGCAATTACATTACAAATAACTTTCTGAGAGTCAATATTCAGCCACTGCACTATACATGTTTACTCTATTCCTTGTATCCAGGAACAAACTGATGAAATGTCGTTAGTCTGATCTGTCCACTGGCACTTACACTAGCTTCTAGAAAAAGCTGCAGAAACAGCAGTCATTTGGTGAAAGTGCAGTAATGCCAACCACAATCACTTGATTTGTATTTTCACTCCTTCAGTTACAACAGGTCACAGAAATAGTTTGGTCACAAGTACAAGGAAGGCATTTGCTACTGCAGGCATAGACCAAGTGAAATAACAACACTTACGTCTGTCGTCTTGTCTCAAGTAAGGTCAACAGGATTTGGATTGCACTGACTATTGCAGACTCATTTTTTTCTTTATGAAAAATATTAGACAGAAGCTGCTCTATGATTTCTTGTCTGAAAAGAAAAGGATTGGCACCAGATGACACCACATCAGGATACAGCTGTTAGCAGAAGTAACTACCATTTGCCCACATAAAAAAAGAGAGAATGGAATACAGGAGAATCTTCTCTGGCAGAAACATACTCTTAGATTAACTTAAAACAAGTAACAGAACAAAGCCAAAGTCTCCCATATTTAGTCTGCACAGTATCAAGTTGACCTCCACATGTAAGATCCCATTCAACTGGCAGCACAGGAAATACTTTAATGAGACAACTCCTCTCCCACATTCCCCACTAGAAAATCCTCCAAGTGTGCTCTGCTTACTTGCCAAGTTATTTTTCATTACACAAACAAAAGATGGGTAATCAAGAAAATTCACCTGAAAAGCAGAGCTTGCCATTTCTGAAGGTTTTCAAGGTCAAAAGTAAAAAACTAGTTTCTTGTGAAGTGAGAATAAAATCAAAAATTCAAACCAACTTACTTCTCTAAACTTGCAAGCAGTGGATCTGGTTCTGAACTGTTCTGTACTTGTAACATCTGGTCTCTGCTTAGACGAATAATTTCACAGAGTGACTGCGATGCGTTTGAATGCCTCTGAAACAGAAAAACAGCACTTTTCACTACGAGAGTAGTAACATGCTGAACTCTAATTCTTCAGTTAAAAAAAGGTGAAAGCTTCAACATGGACAAGAGCTCTCCTACCCAAAAAACATTCAGGCAGTAGCTTTATGCTTTAACTAACCCTTAACTAAACAACAAAACCCTTGAAGCACAAGGCAAGAATGTATTTCCAACATTAGGGTGGAAAAACATGAGAGCTGAATTTTTAAACAACTCCAAGTATGCCTAAGGCTTTAATATGGATCTCAAAAAGCGGGCAGGGAGGTGAACAAAACCACATATCCTCCCTCCAATAACCACACTTAAGTACAAAAGTCAGCTTACTGAAAAAAGCAAACAGAAAACAGTAAAACTGAAAGTTCTAAGACCATGTTGTACAGCTGAACAGACAGACCCAGGAGCGTGTCACACCAATACTTACATCTTCATCTTGAGACGGGTGTACAATTTCCACAAGCCGCTGGATAATTCGCTCCTCATTTAGCCACTGTAAAAATGTTTGTGGATGTTAATAAGAATTTTTCCCAAGTGAATGAATTAAATGGATTTCACGAAATTGAAAGTAGCCTTTTGACAACTGCCACAAGTCATACTGTCAATACTTCTAAATAAGGATTAACAATACTTCAGAAAAAAAAGCAAAATTACTGTTTCTGAGCCATAGTAAAAAAGAAAGCCTTAGGTTAATTTCAGCAAACTTTGATGCCAAAAGTGTGTTTGGTAAGGTCCAAAACAATTTTAAAATTGCGTCTGTCAGGTACAAGTTAGATATTAAAAGATCAGGGAAGAGATTATCCACTCGGATTCTAAGTTGTCCCCAGCAGCACTGGGGCTTCACTGGAAAAGTACTGGCAATCCAGAAAAAAACCCAAAAACAAACAAATAAAAATAAACACCACAAACCCCCACACATCTAATTTCAGCATATTTAAGAAATAAACTTAGTAAAGCCAGCAGAAGTTAAGCCAGCTTAGAGTTCACACATCAGACAAAAATTCTGAGACGTTTTACTTACATTTAGCACTTCTTGCCGGGGCTGTGGAGGTTCTATGCAAGTCAGTAGCCTGAGCAACAAGTCCATGATAGCAGAGGTCCCTATGTGCTTAATAATGAGGTCTACAAAATCATGCTTCCTCTTTAAAAAATCCACAATCTGGAAATTAAAAGTAAGCTTATATGTGCTTCATGTATTTTACATGATAAATTACATCAATCACTTTTAATTTCACTCTTCTACCAAACTAGCAAAATAGATGAGAATTTCTGAAACACTTCTGCCACTTAAAGCCTGCAGTGCAAAACAAGATAAAATAATACACAGGCAGAGAACAGTAAAAGTGGCACAGGGCAGATCATACTACATGCAGTGTGTCCTGGGCCTCCTCTCAAACCCAACTTGCTGACCATAACCTACTTAAAATCCAACAGTCAGGTTTTCTTTTTGATAAGAATTAGTCTCATCTCTGCTTGGTGAGCAAAGCTCAACACAGCAAAATTCTTAACATAATAAAAACAGTATCTCAGGTTTGAGAGTCAAGTCTTTGCAGCTGCTTGCAGTATTGGGCCACATGCACTGAGTACAAGAGCATTTCTGAGCAAGGACTCCAAATGTTTCTAGCTTTGCTCTAAATAATTCTTCACACTAAGTCAGACTCACCATCACTGATTCAAGTCATTTCCATTTGCTTCTAACAGGAATAAATGCAAATACCATCATATAAAACACTGAGCTAAGCTAAGCCAAAAGGCAGGCACTCACACACTGATTGTCTAAACAATCAAAAGCTTAGGCAAATCTGAATCAAATACATCTTATTCATTCAAGTGTATTTTTTAACCCTGTGCACAATGAAAATGTGTCTTCAGCTAGTATGTAAGCTGAATGCTCTCTTCTGACTGTGCTGCTATCCCTCAATCGTGTAGTCTTGAAGTAGAATTGCTGAGTACTACAACTTTATCAGCACACTTGTTAAATTGGTGAGTTTGCAAATAGTTACCTGTTCTGGTTTTCTGCTGATAAGAATACTTAACACCTTGCTGAAGAAACTGGCCAGTAGAGGGTTTAGAGGGGATTCATTTAAGAGGAAGCTGTACAGTTTCAGGAGTAAGGATTCCTCTTCTCCCAACCTATCGTTGATCTGTGAGACATCTGATGTAAGCAGCTCACATGATATGTTTGGGTATCTGGGGAAAAGAAAAAATTATCCATCATTCATACTTCAGAGTTCTCATACTTCCAGCTGTGAATTCAGAACCTGGTAAGGCATCTGACCAAATTTTCAAGCAAGGTTGGTCTACAGTAAAGTAGCAAACTAACACACAGTAATAAAACTGCACATTCAGCCTATAAGCTCTGTTTTCATTTAAGAAGTGGACTACTTTTATCTTCAGTAGCAATAGAACAGCAGTAGGGCAGTTGAGAAAGGAAAGAGCAAGCTTATATTTTAGGATCTGTTGTTAAATCCATCTGCTTAAGTACTGACCTCTTACTTGCTTCAATTTCCAACTCTACTAGGAACATTTACAGGAGGCTTGGTTTACCAGAAATGGTGAAGTTCAGCAACTAAGACTGTAGCTTATTTCACACTATTTTAACACACCATTTTAAGAAAAAAAGCAGCTTTCTGTATGGACAACACTAAAATAGGCCAAAAGCAGTAGAAGTGCTTTTGTACAAACTGCTAGATGGATTTTGAGTTTGAACCTTCTCAGCAAGCCAGAAGCCATGGCCATATCCCAGAAAGGAAAACATCAGCATTTAGACCCTAAGGACATTCTTCCAAGGAGTACCACAAATCTTCTAAAAGGCATCTTTAAAACATCTAACGTCTTTAAAAGGCATCTTTAAAACAAAGCTAACCATGGAGCTTTACTACCCAGAAAGGGTTTTTGTCCTTTGGACATGAACTGGTTTTGGAAGTATTTGTGGGTAAGAAGCTTCCATTTGAAAACTATTAATGTATTAGAATTATTTATTTAAAAGTTCCATGAAGCCTCTTGAAAACAGACTTAATCTAAAACACACCAATATTGTACTAGACACCAGCACAAAGGGATTCACACTATCAAATTAACTAGATTAAGTTAGTCCTCTTTCCACCTTCCAAACCTTCCCCAAACTCCAAAAGTTTTCCTACTTATATCGAATTTTTTCATCCATGTCTTGAGGTGGCTCTTCAATAATAAATGAAACTAAGTCTTCCAAACATTCTGACTTCAGCAGAAACTCTATAAGTTTGCGGTTCTGAGCCTTGCACTCCTGTAGAACATCCTCTTCATCCATCAATTCCTTCAGTGTTACATCTTCTCTCTCTAGAAGTGTATCTATGTGCGATGACGAATGGAGATCAAATTTCCAAAACATGCTGGTCTGTGGAAGAAAAATAGCAAGATATTAGCAGTAGCCATTATTCTAACATCCAAAGATGCAAGTTAGGCAGGGTTTTACATACATTAAAGGGACATGCTAATTTGCATTAAAGAAAAAAGTATAAACTTTGGTTTTCAATTTACTAAATTTGCTTTCCGCATTCTTTGTTTTTACTCTATGCATTGAGTCAGAGATTCAGAACAATTTGCTCAGCAATTAATAGAGCTGGGGGAAGACGAAATGGACAGAGCATAACTGCACTGAAGTACCACCCCCACCACTGAAGAAAACACCTATAAAGGTAGAGGAATTAAAAAGAATTTTAGCTTGTAGGCAGCACACTTTACAGTGCAAGAGCTAATTTCAACACTACACTGATTGTACCTGACTCCACAAACTTGACAGAGGAGAAACATCAAAGGACAAGATGTGTTACACAAACGTGTCAAGGGCAGTGGCCCCAAACACCAAAACACTCTAAGAGGCTGTAACAGATGTATAAGAATGAACAACTTCACCTTTTCCTATAAAATGCTTTGGCACCTCGATACTAATTCTGTTTCTCTAAGACACCGTGTGAACAGTTGCTACTGAGACAACTGTGCTACCAGAAAAGGGTATTTCAGTCTACAATATATCCAATAAATTCTTGCTTTCACCTCTCATTAAGCTCAATACAAACACTCACTTCATTTCCCTCCAGCCCTGAAAACAGGGCTTTTACATGACATTTGACCTCTGACACAGTATTAACTGGGCTTGAATGAATGCAGATTTTAAGTGGACTGAAAAGAGATACTAGGGATACTAGAACACAGTAAGAAAAACCTTCCTTTCCTTACAAGTTAAAGCAGCAGTTTTGAGCAGCACTCTTAAATGAAGAAACACTCCTTTTGTTCCTTACTAAAAAGTTTTCCAAATGTGAAAGATTAATTCAATATATTAGTTACTGCTGTGCATTAGGAACATCAGCTGTGAGGACATGTAGTTAAGGCAGAGAATTTCAGAGAACAGTATTATTTTAGCAAGGACAATTTGTAAACTGTAGGCTGTATACAGGAGCAAGCTTAAAGGCAATAATCCAACAATGCTGTTGTCACACACTCAAAGCATCCCATAAAAATTAGAATAGAACTATCCAATTATTTTGCAACTAAAAGGCAGAATTTAAGTACTTATTTCCAAGTTAAAATTGATTCAGCATGCATACTACAGCTACTTTGAACAGCATCGTGTCAAATTTAGTACCTGAGCAGTTTGGAAACAGGAACAACCTCAAGGATCTACCAAAAGTTTTGTGTGCACAATCTTTCCATTAGCATGACTTTCAGTGTTCAGCATAATATTGTAAAACTTGGTATATTCACTATAGAGACATTTTAATTGCTTTTAGGGTTTTAATTGTTGCCTTAAGCACTACATACTGATCATGAGATACCTCCTGACTCTGCTTAACCTTTTCTCAGAAGCTGTAACACACATAACTGGCCCTAGATTACATAGCTTTCTGTTTAAAGATACAGGATTCAAACAAAATCAATCAGGCAATGTACAGATTTATTCAATTGCAGTATTGGTACTAACATCCCATGCAGGTATTAAATGATTAGGAAGCAGAAAAAAATTATTTTGGACTAAACATATTAGCAAACTTACAAGCAGGGTTTAACACATCTGATCTCACAGATTACCTTAAATCAACTTATACAGTTACGAAAAACACTACCTACACAGAAACTTACTGTGAGGAAGTGGAACCAGTGCATTAAGTCAGAGGATATTTTTTGATTGGGGTTTTTAAACCTCTAGAAAGTTGATCAAATCCCTCCCCTTGCCCCAATTAGTGAAAGTACCATCCTTGTAAGTAACCACTATCAATGCTAATTCCAGGTGTAAATACCTCTGTAGTAATTAATGCTCATTTCAGTATTTCTCAGTTAGTTATTTCAAGAGAAATTCAACAATGGAAAAGAGCAATAACAAAAAAAGAGGCATACTACTGCAAACATGTTACTGCGTTATTTCACAAACTGTCTCCCAGGCAAGCTCTTTTAGGGGCTGCTCCCTCAACATGTCAGGTGCCGGCCACAGATTATTCCATCACTTCTCAACAGGAGCCCAGGTCCTTTGAAATAAGGAAAAATAAACAACATAAACTGTGCCAAAGGGAAAGTCCAGGAACCCTGAAGAGAAGAGAATTTTCTTAGGCATTATTACGGACAATAATCTAGAATCAGCCCAGCACAGTTTTGATTGGAAATTTTAAAATCAAAACATGTCATTGCTATTTTTCTCAGAGCCTACTGTTCTACCCTCCCTCCCAAAATCTACTAATTCTGAAATTCTGAATCATCATCATGCTTTTTCAAATTTCAGTCCCACTAACAGAGTTGGCATAAGGCCTTCTGTCCAAAGCTCACAAGTGTGCTCCTTCCCAAACTTCACTACCTGCAAATTTACAAAAAACTCAATAGGTCAAATGGGTTGTATTACTCCCAATGTTACTTCACTTTCAGTAAGAGCAGAAAAAGACATTTGGACTCAGTGCAAGATACAAGACTTCCAAATACAAGACATGGCCAAGATTAGAAACTACAAGAAGCAAAATAATCCAGAATAATGTTAAAAATTCTCACATGTGCAAAATGTGTTAAAGATTGTAAAGATGCTACATGTATTTGACTGTCTTTTGTAATGTTAGTCTTCTATAATCTCTGAAAGCTCCCAGTAAGCAAGGCTGAAATCCAGTTCATTAAACAGTACTTATGAAAGTTTACATCAACTTGCTGATGCACATCTTATAACAATTCAAGATCTTGAGTAATACCTAATAACTAGAAAAAATATTGCTTTGTTTTCTTAATTAATATTGTTAACAGATTCTTCTCTGAATAAACACTTGACTTAAATCTAAAAAGAAAAAAGCAGTTCAACAAAGCAAAGAAAGCCTGCTTTCAACTGCTGGCAGGTAACTGAAATTCTCACTCTTATCTGCCAAATGGAAGACAAAGCTTAGAAACAATTCTTTCATACCAAGAAGGAAAATTAAACCTTCTGTCTGTTACAGGGAAAGAAAACCACACAAGTATTTTTAACAGTAACTAATCAGTGGTTCTTTCTGAAGGTCAAGTGCTTAAGCAGCATTTCCATCAAAAAAAACTGGTAACAGTTGTATCACAAAGTCTCTCTGTAGTTTCAAGTGATAGTAGCTGTCACACACCTTTCCTGAATAGACACATTCCTGTTTTCAAGCCACCAGACTAAGATGGGAATTCCAGTCAGAGAAGCGCATGGTTTAATTTTGGACAGTATCTCCTATACTGAACCTTCTACAAAACAGAGCAACAAGTCTTTAAGGCATTCAGAAATCTTTCCAGTAAACAAGAAAACTAAAGTAAGCTGCTCCTTCGAGTTGAACTTTTAAGCATGATACTTAGGTTTAACGAACATGAGAAGGGTGTTTTACACTGAGTTCCTTCCGACTCGGTACCTCAGACTTCCACATAAAAGTTGAGTATTGGCTGCTCCAAGCAGACAGGGGCATCTAGACTAGTGCAGATGGAAAACTAGAAGGGTTTTGGCAGCCAGCTGAAGGCTCTTTTACCCAACAGCTACACAGATGTCAAAGGCATAAACACAGAGCTTCTGGTAGGAGCTTCACAGATTTTACTGCAGTGCCCAGTTTCACTTTTCAAGCCAGAGAATCTTAAGTGTATCAGTGTCAAGCTGAAGATCCTACAATATGTGAGATTCTGAGAAATGCTACATATAGAGTTGTAACAATTATTGCATTTTAAAAAAATCAAACTCAGAATCTGTCACTTTTCTTTGTGCACCATTGCATTTTCTTAATACAGGGTTCAAGTACACAGATGGAAAAGAAAATCAGTTACTTTTGCACCAACAAACATTTCCATGATTGAAACACATCGTAAGTGGTGCAGCCTGCTTCATCAGAACAGGATTTACAAATTCTGTGTAGCAGCTACCAAAAGCCACCTAGTTGTTGGATGTAAGGAGAGCAACCACCAAAGGAGACCTTGATTTTAAGATGGTCTTGCATTTCTTAATGATAAAAGCATTTCCAATGCAGAGAATCCCTTGCCTAGTAAAAATCAAGTAGGTAGGTAAGTTTAGGGAAGGACAAAGTAATGATGAAGATAAATTACTAAGCGTTTCTCATGAAAAGTCTTGGTAAATTATCTTCTAAGACCTTTAACACACTAAGAAGATTTATTTCAAATGCCAAGCATGCCCTTCTGCCAGCTTCACAGAACCCCAACTAGTTACTAACTAGGTATGTTCAGTTGGATTCCAGTTTGGGGTGGGGGGGTCCCCTTTCTCTAATCAATGGACTGTAATAAGACACTGTACTAGCATTTATAAAGGGCTTATTTTGACACTGAAAGTGGACCATCTGTTCAAAACAAAACTAAGCATGAACGCATGTCTCAAAAAAATTTAGAGCTAAAGAGAATTACCAGCGACCCAAAAATGACAGAAGACACTCTAGTTGCTACTTTTCAAACTGCGTGTTGTACTCAGCAAGCCTCACCCATTGTAAACTTGCTGTCTACAACTGCCTGTCCTAACCTATTTGAAATAGATTTATTTTCAATCAAAGCAGTGAGGTTCACTGAGTACTACTAGCTAGAAAGATGTAAGTTGCTGTTCAAAGTCCTTTGATTTAATTACAGTACTTTACATTACACCCAGCAACCACAAAAAAAAATAAAAGCAGCAATAAAGGAGAATTTTCATCGCAAAGGTGCTACATTTCTTAAACAAAATGTAAGCTCAATTTGACATAGATACAAGTCTCAAGTGAATACAAAATAACATGTAGCTGTTTCTTCAGTGCCAGAACAGCCTGTTATGTCACAAATGTGAGACCCAGGGGAAAAGAAATACTTCATTACTTACATTACATAAGCTAGTGAAGTTTCAAAGAAACTGTGTGGAGAAAGGAGCGAATAGATGGTTTGAAATTAATAGGAATTAAGTCAATCAGAAAACAGAAACGCCTCTACTCGATGATTTAATACATACTACTTCTAATACCATGCACATTCCTTCCTAGTCCCCGGGCATAACAAACTAGAAGAGATACTGCAAAGGAAACAAAACCAACTGGCAACTCCTTCATGGAAGGCTGGGAGCTCTTGTGAGGGCTGGCTGCACTTCTTTCCTCACAGCAGGATTTCTGGATACTTCACCCTCTCTCAGCCACGGCTGGGCACAGGAGGCTGCAGAGTGAGACGTTACCAAGGATCTCTGACCCCTCTGCATAACTGCTGCCTCTATTTCAACCAGGAGACCCCAGACACATGATGAAGAGCAGGCTGAAGCTTAGGCATGAGGGAAGGAAGAGGGCAGACCCTGTGCCCAAGGAACAGCAGGAACAGGCAAGTGATCCCTGAAAAGGGTCCCTCAGTCTACCTAAGCCGCCTCCTCCCACCTGAGGGCATCTCTCAGGCCACAGCCTCCCCAACTCCAAGGATGGCCATACGTGGCCACGTACACTGCCACCACAGTGGTCTCCTGATGTCATGACAGGATTCCTCCCAGACACTATACTGATCTACAGCACACACACTCCTCTACTAACTACTACTACACTTCCAGGGGGTAACTACACCCTTTTAAGAGAAAGGCAGGAAATGCCATGCAGCAGTTTTTTCTTGACTGGGAGAAAAACACACCAGAAAACTGTGAAGACAGACAGAGATCTCCCAACACGCTCTTTAACAAGGTGCCGCCTCCTACTGAGGCAAGTTATTAAGCAGGGACTTTCACTCCCCCATCAGACACGAGGAGGACGAGCCTGCTATTGTTACAGAACACGTAAGAATGGAAGTGAAATCGCTTTTACCAGTATTTATCAATCTAGTCTTCCTTATTTATGAGTGCTGGCTGCACTCCTATCTAGATCAGAACTACAAAAACACATTTGTGGATGAGTCAGCAGTGTGCCCTTGTGGCCCAGAAGGACAATGGTATCCTAGGGTGCACCAGGAAGAGCGTGGCCAGCAGGTCAGGTGAGGTGATCCTGCCCCTCTATTCAGCCCTACCGAGGTCACACCTGGAGTGCTGTGTCCAATCCGGTCTCCATGGCTCAAGAAAGGAGCTACTGGAGAGGGTTCAGCAGAGGCCACAAAGATGGATTTGGGGTCTGGAGCATCTCTTATGAGGAGAGACTGTGGGAGGTAGGTCTCTTAGATCAGAGAAGAGAAGACTGAGAGGGAATCTCATTCTTGCACACAAGTATCTAAGTTGGGTGTCCAGATGATGGTGCTGGACTCTTTTCCACAGTGCCCAGCAGCAGGATAAGGAGCAATGGCCACAAACTAAGTTCCACCTCAACATGAGGAAGAACTTTACAATGAGGGAGGCAGAGCACTGGAACAGGCTGCCCAGGGAGGTCATGGAGTCTCCCCTCTCTGAGTATGCTCCTGTGTCACTTGCTCTAGGTGACCCTGCCTTGGCAGGGGGGTGAACTAGATGATCTCCAGAGGTTCCTTCCAACCCTAACTATTCTGTATTCCTATGATCTTTTACATAAAATATATATCCACACATACACACGTCATCTGCATATACACCCCCCCCTTATGACTGGGTGCCTCAATAATCAATAGCTTTGACATGCTTAAGTATGTAAATAAATCCAAACTAGTTAAAGTTTACTCCAAGACATCAATTGCCCAAAATTCAAGAGGTCGTAACTGTTCAACAGAAGTACAAATATCAGGTGAAATCTACAGTCTGCAGTGAATTTAGAGGAGCAATTTTATACCAAGGAACAAGTATATCCTCATCAATTCCTACACTATCTCAAACCACAGGTTACTAAGTGTTAATAAATAAAGATCTTAATTACCTGCAATAACTACAAATTAGACACTAATCTCCCCTGCCCAAGTAGAGAAGATGAATCATATTCTAGTAATTCCACATCAACAGCAAATAATAAATTTAAAATATTCACTGGTCACAGAATTCAGTTAGATTTTTCCTATTCTGAATTCTCCCAATTAGCTTCAAAATGAAAGTCAAGGTGTCTTTGCACTGAGAAAAGCACACAATTTAAAATAATATAAAATGCAAGCTATACAGTGCATAGATACCCAGAATACATTTTTGCATTGAAACATGAAGTTAAGTACCAAAAAATTCTATTGCAGAAGACAGTATTACTCCAGTATAATAACCTATAGTGCTAAACATCCCTCACACCCATTATATGTCAGTTCATGAACACATTTGCTTTGAAACTCTTTCAAAAAGGTTGGGCAGCAGATACACTTCGTGGCACAAAAGCAAAACACTGTAAAACAAACAGAGTATCTGCAACAGTGTATCTAGAACATCCTTGATTGTCATAGTAAACCAAAGCAGGGCGGAGACAGAAGATAGTGCAAGGGCAGGGTAGGTTAAAAGACAAAGTTAGAATCGGCCAGCTAGAAAGCAGTCAGAAAACAGATGCAAGAAAAGGGAAGGCATGGCCACAAAGCCTGAACTGAAGAGGAACTGCAGCTTAGAAAGTGGTAAATGCGAACCTAAAGCAATCAGGTGACTTTAGCAGACATCAGGGACACAAAAAGCTTAAATTTTAAGTGGTTTCTGAATGCTTTAGGATAAGGCTTTATAGACGCAGAAGTTAAATCTACTGCTGTAGGTGAAGTTTAATAGTTTCTTACCTGTTAAACACAAAAGTTTTAAAAAGTTAAAAAATCAGTTTTGTATTCTCTCAGGCTTCTTGCCCATTACAGGGTATCCTGGCAACAGCAAAAAAATCTTTCAATCTACAGTACTAGCAGATTAGCAGGACTGAATTAGCATTGAATTAGATGAAGGAGATTTCTTCCTACAACGACAAAAAAAAATTGTATAATTTAATATTGTTAATAGGTTCTATTCAATAGCTCGACAACTGTATGAACGCTAAGGACTGTCCTGCAACAAGTACAACACACGAACAGAGGAAGGAAACAACTTGCTAGGAAGAAAAGTGTCAGTTCAGCAGAGCATACAGCGAATATAAAATCAAAAGCAGCATGTCATCTGAAATACTTATTTACTTTTAAACCAATTTTAACATTTCCCTCCATTTTAGGGAGTCAAAGGAAGAAACTTCTTTGTCTCTCTGAAATGAAATCTGCACTTCACCGAAATCTAACACAAATCCAGACTTTTTTTAAAAAGTAATAGCAATTTCCCATAAAGTAACATCTTCAGATCTGGAAGATCCAAAATACCCATTACTAGAGCTTTCTGCAGTAGGTTTTTTCCTATTTTCATAACTATTCCCTTACATTAATATTGTCATTTACCCACAAACCTGCACAGAAACAAACTAAGAAGCATTAAGAATGCCTGTTGTGTCAGCACAAGTCTACAAAGAATTCAGCCAGTTTCAATCTGAAAAGAAGCCAACTTAGAAAAAACCAATACAGACCACATCCAGGCTTCCAATGCAACAAGCTGAATTAAGACAGCATTCAGTCACCATTATGAAAATCTCTACTTTTGATAGTTTAATGTTACTTTGATTTACACTAGAGGAATTAAAGAGCTCCATTAGATACCCTTAACTGGCTTCAGAGTGACACTCACCTGTCTGTGCTTTAGTCAACACTAAACAGGCAAGAAAAAACATCCTAGCAACTGATTTTTCTTTCCAATTAGCTGTTTGTAGTAGTTGCAGGAAGAATTTCCTAAAACAAAAATTCACCTTCACTTTCCACGACTTTGAGGGGCTTTTTGATTTTGCTTTTTAACACAGGTTTCAAGTGAGGTAATACTTTGGTTTCTTTTGGGAACATGGGTAATATTGTTTATGGAAAATAAATTAGTAGTAGCTAAGAAGAGGAACAAAATTAGTAGCAGGTTTATTAACTTGGGTCAGTGACTACCCAGTGTTTGGCTGAGAAGCTCTGCTATCAGTTTGTCACAAATACACCTTCAGCTAAAAAACCCAAACTATTCACCACAAAAGCATTTCAAGTATTCTGCCAAAGAGATTAGTGATTTAATTTTACACCTTCCATGTTAAAGATAAGAAGCTGTGTCTTCAAAGCTGGTTTTTGATCTTTGCAGGTGATTTAACAGATGGTCTCTGTCAACCTAAAGATCATAGATTCAAAGAATAGCTTGGGCTGGAAAGGGCCTTAAAGATAATTTCTCAGGTTGTTTTAGTAACCAACATACATATGAACTGAAGCTCAGTGTAATAACACTGACCATAATTCTCTTAAAGGTCTTTTAAACACATTTTTTCACCTGCAGACCTTCAGGTCTACACGGCTGACTAGACCTGCCAATCCCCTGTGAGTCAAGTGATGAACTAGAGCAGAAAAAGTAAACAAGTTTCCTGGACTCAGTTCACTTTACTGAAGTTGTCTAGGTTATTGTTTCTGTATTTTAAAAGTGTACCTATGTTCCAGAGCCAAGCTCTGAAACGGGAGAGAACATCACTTCCTCAATTATGTCATGTGGAAACAAAGTAAGAAGCCTGCTTAGCTTAATGCACTTCCAGAAGAGTTTACACATTCTTAAGATCCACAGATTTCAATTGCTAGTAGAACTATCCAAATGAAAACCACTATTATTACTCCCCTTACAAGGATGTCTTTGTTATTTCTCTACCCTTTCTGTTTGAAAACTTCAGTGTGTAAATACCATTGTCTAGCACCAGCAAAGTTGGCTTCTGAATTCAATACAGTAGGATTACATAGTAAATTAGAGACACCAGTGTAATCCAAATTAGCAAGATACTTGGACTGCATGAATTTATAGCATATCCTCTGAAGGGTGTGCCACCAGAACCCAGCTCTGGTCAACCAGGACTTTTTCAGTCCACCTCAGAATCTGCAAGAATAGAGAAGCTAGTCTAAACAGTGACTTCCACTTAGTGGTACAGATGATTTATTGGCTCAGACTGTTCTTCTCTGCAGCACAGATTAGGTATTGCATTATGAAAAAAGGGACAAATCCCTCACCGTACCCCCAACCCCACAGGAGTTCTTTACATAAAATGATATTTAAAAAAGGAATCACCTGACTGGATAAGGTTCAAGTCTATTTAAATCTGACTCTCCTACATCCAGGGATGGCTTATGTTCAGCAATAGTTCAGCCAGGTTAATACGGTCCTGTCATGAAGAAGCATCAAAGGATGGAAGGTCAAAACTTCAGACCCGAAGGTAACATGCAAAGGCAGGATGGAAGTATTGTCATGTGTACGTACATATTACATTCAAACACAGAACTATGAAGACTCATCATCACAATGAGGACCACATCCATGTTCATGTTTATCTGATATACCCAGAAAACAAAGCAAGGCACAACCACACAGGGTAGGATCCATCTTCACATGAAAAATTCTTGGACTTGTTCTGGCCCAGAGAGGTGACAGAAGTAAACTCTACCTAACAAACTTTGTTTACACATTTTTACATCAGAGAAATTAACCCCTATGTGACCAGTTGCCATAAAGAGGACTAATTTTATTAATGCTGCATGAACTGGGCCATATCAGTTTCTAAAACAATTCCCATGAATCTCTATTGGCCCAAACACTGAAACTACACAAGTGTCTCTACTAACAGAAACCAGTGCAACATTTGTGCATCCTGGTAGAAAAGTGCAAGAACTGCAAGCTGCTGAATAGTGCTGCTCTTACAGTAATTCACTGCATGCATTAACTTATATAACTTAGTATAGCTGAAATAAAGTTGTTATATAAGCTTGACAAAACCACTAGCAGAACACCAGCATCTCTTCTGGAATGGTAAGGGTCTGGACTACCAATAATAAAGGGAAGCACAGGGCATGGTATGGTTTAGTTCTATCACCTCTGTGGGCCAGAACAAGTCCAAGAATTTTTATGCAACACACATGCAACAGCTGAAGCACAAACCAGCAGTTTTTTTTCCCTTCTCCCACTGGCTTACTGGCCCATAAATACACCCCCCCCCCCCCCCCGTGAAATTACAATCTAGCAATATAAAGCTGTTTAATGTTATATTTAGGTAGAGCACTGTGAAATCATAATTTAAGACTCAGCATTGTTCCTTACCACAACTCTCCAAATGTCAGATGAGAAAAATCAAAGTCATGTGCACTCCTTAGAACACTCATGTCTTACAGCTTACTACACAATCAGGAACATCTCTTCCCAAAAACTTTTAAGTAACCCCTCAGACAGACAGTTCTCAAACCAACTTGACCTGAAAGTGTTGTCCACAACCATCTATTTGGTAGTGGTGAGAGCTGAAGGGCGAAGACATTGCTGCATCTGAACTAGTCTAGAATTCTCACTAATTAAGTTTACAGAAAAATCTTCATGATAACCAAGGCAATTTTTAAACGCTAAGAATCATCTCAGGTCAGGACTTACTTAAACTTTGAATGCTTTGGCTATCAGTTCCCAACACCTTGCTTAGAGGATACATTTGTATGCTGAAATGTCACCATCCACACTCAGAATGAGGATAAGGATTGAAATTCCTTACGCTCTCTTACAGGCGTGCTTTAGGATGCTAAATCAGCTTATGCAAAGCAGCTCAGTTCTACCCTTTGCTGTGCAGTCTCCCTCTGTTGGCTCCCCAACACTGATGAAACTTCTGCCAAGACATTTCCAAATGAAAAAACTACTCCAGAAGTGGCAAATGCAGGAGGAAGAAGGGGAAAGAGGTTTTTCTGCCACGTCTATGGGCTGAAACAGCTCAAAGGGTCTGTCAATCACCAGGGCCAGTGCAGCCAAGGAAGAAGGAACACACCATTATGGACAGTGCAATCAGGATCCGGCTTTTCCGTCTTTGCCCTAAATTGTATCACCTCAAGCCTGTTCAGGATTTCAAAACAAAAGGTCTCCTGAATCAGATAAATGAGTAACGTTGAATTTGGACAATTCAACATCAGTTCTACTGTTGTCTCAACCAGCTGATAATTTGCAAGTGTAAATGACTCCTGAATTCCTGTACTACTACTCTGGAAATGCAAAAAATCCCAGTAATACTGACTCACTGCTTTAGCAGCAAACTTAACCTTTTCTGTTTGAACATTTTAGAAACAACTACTGCAACTTAAAGACACAGCTTCAAGTTGAAAGGCATGAATTTTACCAGAGGCTTCTTTTATAAGCATGTGTTCTGTTCACTGTACTAGTTCAAAGAAAGCATGGATTTGGATTTTTTTTTCTCAAGTTCATCCTCCTATTCCCCTTGTGGATTAGACCTTGAAAGCTGGACACAAATCAAATTGAGGCACATGAAAAATACATGGAGGTAAAAGAAAGCTACTTCAGCAGCTTCTAACCAGGACACCAGTGTTCTTTCTGTATAGACAGTGCATTTGTGTCTGTTATTTGCTTTCTTTTTTTTCATCCAAAATCTCAGTCTTGTTAAAAAAATACTTAAAAGACCATTTACAGCTCAGAAATGGAAGTCAGCAGCTTCTAGGAGCACATCAATGTTTTACCTCCTGAAGCTCCAGTCAGATACAGCTGCTGCCGGAACGGGAGCGGACTCTTGCATTAAGGTAGCAACTTCAAAATTAAGGCCAAAGCAGTTTGTAACTTCTTGCTCGACTCTGCACTTTCATTAAAGGTTTCTGGGACCTGTTGTTCAGGCAACACGAATTTTCATTGCAAGTTACACGAACTACACTAGTTAAAGGCTGTGAGCAGGAGTATCTTCCTGGTTTTCCTCATACTAAGCTTCATAAAACAATTAAAATTTTTGGCAGCTGCAAGTTCTCAAGTTCTTTTAATTAGGATATCAAGAAATGCCATCATATCCTGAAAAAACTGACAGAACTATTCAACCCACCCTACATATATACAGAAGCTAAATATCCCCCTAAAGACAGTATCATAAACATGTTTTGCTTTTCAAAATTAAAGTTAGAATCCCAAACACACTTCAAAGTGTTCAGACCCAACATCATGAAAAGAAAAGTAGAAGATATTTCTTCTTCTAATCTTTAATTTAAGCCAGTTAAAACATCTTTTATTTTGATTTGCTCTTGGGGAAAGTCTACAAAATTGACTTGATTTACCAAAGAGCTTAAGCCTCATCTATACTTTTTTCCTAGAATCCCAGTATTTTCAAGTTTAACAATACAATCCCTAGGACAAAAGTAGAAAAGTTTCTCCAGTGCCAAGCAAGAGAAATAAAACACAGAAGCAGCACCTAGATACAAGGGGAGTGATGCTACTTTAGCATATTCACTTCTCTAGATTTTGGTATCTGCATTTAGCAAAATACTTTAGTGCCACTTGGAATCTTCCCCAGCCTAGTGCACATCTTACAGCTTTATTTGAGCCTTTAACCAAGCGAGAACACTCTACTTTCCTTCACAAAACATACTCTATATATTCAATTTCCCCATCTCAACAGATATCCTGAGGATGAAGGTAAGTACTTAGAAAAGAAAAATATTTTAATACATATGAAATGTCAATTAAGTACTTGATGCCAAACAGATTAACTTACCACTCAAAGACTAAGACAGCTGAATAGTGACCCAACATCCTCATTCTGTCATATAGAATGCTATGAAGACAACAGTACAATGTTACTTAAACAACGAGCATTAAAGAAGCATGACCAGCTCCACTTTTCTGAGAAACTCATCCTAGAAAACTAAGAAAATACTGCATCGAATGGGAAGATTTCACCAATTCTCACCTACAGAAGTTTAATGAATTACTATGGTTTTTATTTAGGTACATGCAAAAATATGTTCTAGAAAAGAAATTAGAAACCCAGCAAAATCATGAAATTTAAGTGCAAAAAGCCTTCCCAGTGAAGTCTGAATGGCTATTAAGTTAATGCTATCTTTCTTTCCCATTCCCCAGTCCCCCAGGCAATTTACATTCTGGAGAGTCCAGTAATGTGAGTTCTGCCATGCTGCGCCTTTACAAACCACACACGGAGAGCAATTACACGACATGTTTTCAGGCACAGGTGACTCTGGTGTCTCAACTGAACAGAAGTAATGCTTTCATCATGGAACTCTTCTATTTTGCTGGACAATACTACAAAAACCACGACCACCTAACAGAATAAGCCACCTTCTTCCAAGGGCAACACTCACCCTAGTTTAAGGAAAAAAAAGCTGAGGTTCCATAAAAAAATGCCAAACCAACTATTTTCTCTGTGATCTTCAAAATAATCTTTCTTAAATTCTACTTCAATGCTTCTCTCTGGAGCATCAGAAGAGTACATTTGTTTGAGGGCCTTTCAGAATTCTGCCGCAGTTGCAAGTGGCAACTATGGGGCAAGTCTGTCTCAAAGATTTAGCAGCAGTTCTTAATAATACTGTTTGCAAAGGGTGATTAGTCTAAATTTTTACACTGAGTGATCATCAGCTGTGCAATACCATAAGGACACTAGGATGTACTTGTAAATAGAGTTTAAAAAAGCCATTCAAGCAATGTGCCATAGTTAAGGGACACAGCGTCCTTTTGAAATGACCCTTCCTTCAACTGGCTGTTTTCTCTTTCATTTTCTTTGTGCCCCTTCAAGAGAAGGCTACCACACAGTAACTCACCACAGTACTTTCCACATCCATTCCCTCCTACAAGTTCTTTCTCTTAATACCAATATATCTGCCAACAGTTTTCTCCCGCTGCAAGAAGAGCCTCAATTCTCACCAAGTGTTACTTTACTAACTAGGAATTACTAAACACACACTGTTAAAACGAATCCAAATGCAAGACTGAAAACAGCACTGATAGGTTATAGTTACAGAAAACTACAGTGATACTTCTGTGCCCTATGCCTACTCAAGGGATTTAAAGCATAAAGTTTCAAAGAAACCAAGCTATTTAAAATGCAAGCTCAGAATTTAAAATGGTATTTATTACAGCATTACATTATAAAGCCCTAAAGAGAAATACCCTGCTGAGCTGAAGACTTAGAAATCAATTTACTTAAGACCTGAACTTAAGTCTTCTATCCTTTTCAGTAACATTCAGGGTTCCACACAGACTTTTGTCACGACAGTCTTATTACCATTCCAAGTTACTACTATGCCAAGTGGCACAGAAATTAACTTAGTTTGAAATGCCTTAAAGTCTAAAACAAGACTTCTTAGGTGGTTTCGCTCAATGTTCACTACCTACAACAATTTTGTTAAAAAAATATAGATATTTGGATAACCTACAATCCCTTCTTCTTCTGAGGATGAGATCAGTACCACATTACAAATTTTTATTGTCTCAATAAATAATTTCATTCCTGGCTGCATGGGGCTATAACTTCAACATGGGAGGAAAAAAAAATAACCCCACTGCATTCTAATCTCCAGCCTTATGGCTAGAATTGCAAGTTAAACTGCAGAATTCTGAAGTCCAGAGGAGAGGAGGACTGAACCAGTGCATTTCAAAGAAAACAATCTTGCACAAGTATTAACATCATTGCTTTCTGCTATGCCCTAAAAGGCATCCAGTTTCCCATAGTGAAAAACATCTGCAGGTGTTTCCTATATTAAATAAATAAATAAATACATACATACATACATAAACCTCATGGGTTTTCCAGACTTTGAATCTTTTTTCACAGACACCCTCACACATAAAAGATTCAGAATTATTCTTGGCTGCCTTCAATACCCCATCTCTCCAATTGGAATCTCTCCAATCCCCTAACTAAATTCCCTAGTCAATAACCAAGGCATTAGGGATTAATTTATATTTATAACTTGCATTTTTGCAAATTATAAATTTGCATTTTTGAAGCAGAGCATCCAAGCCAAGTGTAGCTGGTAGTCAGTTCAGCTATGTTAAAGTTTTTTGGTTTTTATTCTCAAGTAATACTTAAGTACAGCAGGAGGGCATATTGTAACAGACAGTTACAGGAAAAAAAAAGTGCCAATCTGTGACTGAAGTCATATTAAGACAACTGCACCTGGCACAACTAGGTGAGTAATTTAAGCAATCAAGCATTAATTGGTTGAGAAGAATAAAGCTGCAAGTTCAGTCTTCAATCACATAGTACTCGTATCAGAGAGATTTGTAAACTTTTGTACTGTGATGCTAGAAGAGAGTCTTAGCCCTTATAGTACAGGCAAGCAGCCTGAAAAGACACGTTTAGTTTTTTATGTTGATCATTAAGAAATGCAGACCTCTCATTAATGTTACCTTTACCATCTTCTTTATCAAACAAATTTCACTAAACACAATGTTCAGTGAACAATTTTTTGTTATTTAGATGTGGCTTAAAGCTGTAACAAAGAGCCCATCACCAGCATCAAGTACACACGGAGAAGAATCCTCTGATGAATGCTTGCTAGTCACAGCCAAGAGGAAGAACTGATACCTCACAGCCAGCTCACTGTAGCTTCTACAGCTGCCCCTCACAGACAGGAAAAAACACCTACACGCCCTTACCCCTCAGAGCTGCCATGAGCAGCGACAAACTCCTTCTGTGTAATAGCCAGAAAGAACAGAGGAAGACAAACATGGCCGATGGGAACAAAAGCCCTGGGCTGTTGCAACTTCTAGGTGCACTTCCATCTGGACCAATCAACACTGACATTAAATGGACATTAGGCTCCTAGAGAAAGGAGATGCTTACATAAGTAGGAACTCCCCTACCTAAAAGTGGGTCTGCTCGTGCCAGCACCACAGCTTTCAGCTGTCTCTAAACTTTCCCTCCTTTTCCAAGAAATTTGGTGACAACAGCTAAAGTTGTCAAATGTAACCTACTATTTTTTATTTTCTAGAAGACTTAGCTTTCAGTTACATGGACATCCAGCAAAGACCATCAAGACAGTAGCAGAAGAAATAACATTAATTCAAATTCTGTGGTTCAAACCAGACCTAAAGTTTGCAGCTGAACTCTTAAGACTGGGGACTGCTCAAAGTAGTAGGTACTTGGTAAGCAAGAAGAGAATATGGAGAGCTCCACTTCTGCAAATCACAGAAAGAAAGAGTTTTTTTCACCAATACCTAATCTATGATTTTTGCCTTAACAGAACTTACACTAATTGAAAAAAACCAGCCAAACAAAAAAACACCTTTTTCCCCCCCGCACTAAGTATATTGGAAACACAAGACATGGTTTCCACTATTCTTACACAAAAAAGAAAATAGCATTGTATTTTCACCATTTCTATGAGAATCACTAATTGTATAAGCACTCAGCTACAAAGACACAAAAATCCACCTCGTGGAGGCAGCAGCTTATACTTTCACAATGCAAATAGCACTGAAATAATATCAACTTGTAGCGAGGCAAACCTTGAGAAATATCTGTTACTCCCTTGTTTTATGCTCTAACACAAAAGCTCAAACCAGTTACAGTACAATGGAAAATGCAATCATACCTGCACTAGCATTGCCTACAGGCACTGCATAAAGCACTACTTGAAGCTTTTAATCTATCAATTAGGTTACTCCCACAAGAGAGAAATGTGCAACACACAACCGAGGATTAGGGTCTTAGGCTTTGCTCTTCTAAAGGAGCATCATGTACATTTACAGAACAGGTTGGGAAATAATGTGATTCACTTCAAAAGCCCACAGCAGAAGTTAAATCTGTACAACCAAATCTTATTTTATATACTGGTATCCAGTTAGAAATCCTGCCAATGGGCACTCAGGAAGGGAACTCGCCCACTGCACAACAGGGCTGGGAAGCCTGGGATTCACTATTGAAATTAACACTCAGAATGCTTTTAGTACTGGAGTAGCTCTTCTAGAATGTATTAAATAAACTCAGAAACTACTTTTTACTAAAGTATTTGAAGTTTTCCTCCTCCATCCCAACTATGCTTTGTTACCAAAATGGAAATGCCATGGCCATTTCTCAAGCCTCACCAAGGACGGGCCTGCACATCATAAAAAGGCATTAAGAGATTTCTTCACGTTTAAAAGCATCTTTTGGCACAGGTGACAAGAGGCGGCCTATGGTGTTCCAGTGCTCATTTCCAAAAAAGGTCCAGTGGGCACAGGCCAGAGACCACTAGGCCATGCACTCCACCTCCTTACAGACGCACAACTTAAACTGCATAAATGTGCAGAATCGTCTCATTCAAAATGAAATAGGATAAAGTTTTAAGAATGTTCCAAGGAAACTAATAGATCCTCAGATCTCACCACTGGGCAGTTTCTGCTCGTGCACACATACATTTTTTTACTCTCCTCTTCTACTCTCCTTCCCTTCATTAATCAAATTCCCACGATGCATTTCCCAGGCACTCTTAGCCATTCTGCCAACATGACTAACAACATAAATCTCCCCTCCAGTGGAGTGTGTTACAGCTTCACTGGTCTATAAGGTTGCATGCTGAAGTGCTTTTGGTATCCTTTTCCACAGCTGGCATGCAACATATCCCACAGATTTGTTATTGAGCATTTCAAGTTTAAGAGGAAAAGATACATCCATTTAACAGGATTAAGAGATGACTATATGAACTAACAGCAAGAAGAAAGGAAAGTCAAAGGGTTAAGTGGGAACTTTTCCACCTATTCCAAATCACATACACCATTTCAAACATGCTTCTTGACATGTTATGGAAGTCATTAAATAATCAAGGGTCACGAAAAGTCTTGTATTTCATACCAACAATTTTTTGCCAGTATTGTGTGAAAGGGCTATTCCATAAACAGGCAAGCTTAAACCACATGTCTTCCCAATCTTTTCAAATCAGTCTGTCCCATTTCCTGAGAACTGTCCCAAACTAGCTATAAAGCTACATATAATATCCAAGAGTAGAAAAATATTTTACTTCAGTTGCTTAGTAGCATATAGTTTCTAAAACAGATGCTGGCACCCTGACACACTACAGAAACAATTAAATATGCTCTGCAGAGCTTTCAACATGATGTTCACATTCTCTGTGTATCTTGTCCTTGATCTTTAAGGCTTGCTTCCCACCCCAAAAATATGAGGATGACTACTTTCTCAAGTTCTTTGCTCTCTTCCTCCAACTTACCAAAATAACAAGGCACAAGCAAGACATTATTTCTCATTTACCTGTACTCGTTTTATTATTGTGAAGAGTTTTGCCAAAAATAATGGTTCTACATCCTGCCCTTAGAATAACCCTATCATACACCTGGTCTTCTAGAATTTGGATGTGAGATATTAACTTGAGATAACACAGTATTCCTAAACCTGGCATATGAGACAGTAGAGTATCCAGCAAGCTTAAGGATCACAGGTGAAGGTGCTACTACAAAAGACTAATCTAGAGGGCAATGTGCTTAAGCCATCCTACCTCACCAGAGAAACAGATCACTATGCTCATACCAGCACCTCTTCTGCCCAAGCACAAAAGCCAAGGTTTCCATCATAGCTTCCAAAGGCCATAAATTAACTCAGTTACCCGAGAAAAGTGAATACAAGAGTCTCCCACCCACAAAGATGTGTAGTATGCTGAAACACTGAAGCTAAAAAACACTGAAACACTGAAACTAAAAAAAGTTTCAAAGAGCAATCTTTAACTGTGGAATTAAGTACACGCTTCAAAGCTTTTTAAGCACTTGGACAAGACAGGACATTAATGGACAGAAAGGAGAGTGGACCAAACACTTCAACACATTTCTCCTTTCTGACTGTCCCAGTGCCATACTGGTTGGTTTTGAGCCAGCTCTTTAGCGTTTCACAGTACAGGCATGTCAAGCTTAAGCTGAGTAAATAAGCAAAGATGTTGAGCCATAACAACAGAGTTCACTCTCCAATCTGCCAATACTAAAGCTACATACACAAATTTCTGCTCTAATACTGCTAAATTCAGGTTCCATGCTATTAATTCACTTGAATTTCACCCCTACAACACAATCTGATTCTCTGAGTGGTACACAGGATACAGCATCACCTCCCTAAAATGCAAGACAGAAGCACCCTGAAGGAAAAAGTAACTTTTGCTCTTCACCAACTCAGCAGAAGTGAGCAGTCTGCAGCCAGTATCGTGAAGAGACACGTGAACTACTCAGTATCTTTAACTCCATAAGGGAATAATGGCTAGTTGATTTGTATTTTAAAAAAATTCAAAGCTGTGATGCTTACAGCAGTTTACAAACAAATCTAACTTGCTTGTAAAGAAGCTGTAATGCACTACTCTACTTAAAGGCATTCCTGTTAAACAGGTTGCTTTTCCGGAATTTCTAAACTACAACTTTTGCTTAACTCAATGTTTTCCTTGTTCACTGTAAACAGACCTCAACAACAGTTCTTCTGGCCAAAACAGTATTTCCAGGTAGTTTTAGAAAATAAATTTAAATTTTAGAAAATAAACTTAGAAAATAAAACGGTGCAGGATTCAATGTCTATGAATTCTGCTTTTCACACAGAAAGCAAATAAATGTTCAAGTAAAATCATAATGGACAAAATATTTAATTCAAGTGAACCTAAATAAGCACTTAAAAATACAAACTGTCGAGAAAAACATGCAGATTGGATATCACTTTTGCATGGCGTCTCATTAACAATTTACATATTGAAAGGTAATTCTGCAGTGTTCTTTTCTATTTGTATAATATAAAAACTCTTGCAAGCTTCACTTAGTCCATGCCTTGCTTCTGAAAACATAAATAAAACAGAGTTAAGTAATCAAAGTCTTATTAGAATGTCTGTTGCACTGGAAATAGACCATGCAGTTCAAATAACTGCAGCAATCTTTCTGGAACACTGAAACACAGATACTTCTCATCTTCCAGCATTCCAGAAAAAAAACCCCACACAGGTATTTGTGCAATCCAAAGACACACTGCACTGTTAGAGTACCTTCAGACTCACTCCACTGAAGGACATTTTAAACCTAAGTAATACCACTAGCAGTAACACAATCTTACATTTCTAAGTTGTCAACATCTCAAAGGATCCCTTCCAAAAGCTATCCACCTACTCCTAAGTTCTCTCCACTCTTCCACTCAGAACACTTTTTTAAAATAGCAACACACCCATTCAAAGTATCCCACTGTTCTGACTTAAGTAACATTTATGCTGACAGAAATGATCTTTAGCCTCAATTGCACTTATGTCATACAAGATAGTCTCATATGACACTAGATAGACTAAAACACTAATTCCCTCTTACACTTCGGAAAGTTCTTAGCAACCAGTACAAAACAAAACCAGAAAAACTGGCAGGTTCTGAGGCAGATTTTGCCAAACGCATTTAACAGCAGTTAAAGCTTACCCAAACAGTGCTACGCTCCCAAAACACGGTAATTCAGAGAAGCTGCCTTGTTAGAAAACCCCAAACAACCCAGCCGTCCCATCGGGGAGCCCCGCGCGGGAGCGAGCGGGCGGCCGGAGGGGCGGCGGCGGGCAGGGCTCGGCAGCGCGGCCCGGTGTCCCCGCCGCGCCCAGGCCCCCGCGCCGGCGGCCGCGCCTCGCCCGCTCCGGGCCCCGCGCTGCGGCCGCGCCTCGCCCGCTCCGGGCCCCGCGCTGCGGCCGCCAGAGGCCGCGCACGGCCGGCCCCGCCAGGCCCCGGCCCGGTGCCGCCCGAGCAGCGCCCGGAGCCCCCGCACGGCGGTGAGCGGGCGCCAGGCCCGCGCCGCCCCGGAGGACCCGCCGCCGGGGCGCTGCTCCGCTGGAAGCGGCGGAGGGGAGATGGCGGCGCCGTCCCAGCCGTACCTCGGCAGCGCGTCCCCCGCCACAGGCTCCGGGTGCCTCCTCTCAGGCGGGAAAACCTCCGCTCGCCACCATCACCGACGCTCCAAGATGGCGGACATGGCAGCTCCGGCGAGCCCTCCTCTGCCCCCGCCCACCTGCCAATCACCTCGCCCCGGCACCGCCCCCGCCCTGGTTCGCGCCTTCCTATTGGGCGCTGTGTGGAGCTCGGCCTCTCACTGGCCGCCTGGCCAATGTCAGTCACTCGGCTATGCGACTGCGACAGGGCGGGACGCGCACGGGGGCGGGCTCTAGGCCTCCCGTTGGCCAATCAGCGCATGGGGCGGGCGCACCTCGATTCCCACCTTCCCGGCCTAGCAACAAGGCAACGTCACGCTGACAGGCGTCTCCCTCGCCCAATAGAGAGAGCAGATTCCTTTTAAAAATAAACCCGTTCCGTCCAATCCGGAGCCGAGGCGCCCGGAGGCCGCGGCGGGGGGCGGGATCCAGCGGTGCCGTCCGTCCCGCAGCTTCGCCCGCCGCGCGTCGCCATTGGCCAGGGCCCAGGGCCACGCCCCCGGGGCGCGCGCGGGCGCCAAACTGCCTGACAACAGGGCGGCGGCGGCGCGCGGAGGGGCCCCGCGGGCGGCGGGGGGGGCGAGGTGGGTCCGGTGTCAGAGCGCCCGCCTGGGATGCGCGAGGTTGGGGGTTCGGTGCCCACCCTCTCCACTAGCGGGTCTTGCATTTTTCTGAGCCTGCCCCCGTGCAGGTGCCCGTGCATGAACCCAGCGCCGCCTGAGAGCCGGCAGTGTGTGTTTTGTAAAACCATAGGATTATTAAAGTTGGAAATTACCTTTAAGGTCATCAAGTCCAGCCGTCAATCAGCAACACCACCTTGCTTAGCATTAAACCGTGTCCCCAAGTTCTGCCTGCCTTTTGAACGTTTTTAGGAATGTTGATTCCCCCACTTCCTTGGGAAGCCTGTTCTAATCAATGACTATTTTTTTTCAGTGAAGGCATTTCTCCTAACATCCAATCTAAACCCCCCCCCGGTCCAACATGAGGCCATTTCCTCTCATCCTGTCACTCGTTACCTGGGAGAAAAGGCCAAGCCCCACCTGACTACGGCCTCCTTTCAGGCAGGTATTGAGAGTGATAAGGTCCCCCCTGAGCTTCCTTTTCTCCAGGCTAAACACCCCCAGCTCCCTCAGCTGCTCCTCACAGGACTTGTGCTCCAGACCCTTCCCCAGCTCTATTGCCCTTCTCTGGACACACTCCAGCACCTCAATGTCCTTCCTGCAGTGAGGGGCCCAGAACTGGACACAGCACTCAAGGTGCGGCCTCACCAGTGCCCAGTACAGGGGGACAATCACCGCCCTGGTCCTGCGGCCACACCATTCCCGACAGAGCCCGAAGTGCTCCGGAATGCCCGTGTGTGAGATCCCGGGCGGGTGCCGTGCCTCAGCCTTGGCCAGGCTCCCTGGCTGGCACCTGCGGAGCTGTGGGCTGTGGCTGCTGCACTGCAGCCCCGCTTGGCTGAGCACGGCGGGCAAGGGCCTGGGCTGGAAGGCTCAAGTGCCACCCTCGGACAGGCAGCCTCGTGTGCCCCACAGCTGGCACAGGACACCCACGGAGCACGCTGAGCGCCCTGAGTCTTAAAGGCATGAACAAGTTCTGGCCAGCCAGGCCGCTTTTAGCTTTCCCTCACAAAGCCTCCTGAATCGCCTCTGCCCAAAAGACCCCTCCGGCTGCAGCCCCTTGGGCCCTCAGGGCAGCCTCGCTGGTTTCAGAATGTCAGTGTCAGGATGATGTCCGTGTCCCTGCAGGAGACCATGCAGCCGTGGTCAGCAGCACATCCCCTCTGGGCAGCAGGTCACTGTCAGGTACCTGCCTGGCCTGGTGTCCACAGGTTTTGTCTGGTTTTGGTGTGCTTTTGCCAAGCTTTAATGGGATTTTGTCAGGTTTCAATGTGGTCTTGACCGGTTTCCTGTTAAGGGGGCATGGGCTGGTTAAGGCAAGGATTCATTAATTTATTTATTTACAATGGGGAAAGAAACAACAGAGCTGAACTGATAGTTTAGCATTGGGGTAGTTCTTGCGGGCCCTTCATGTAGAGGACATGAAAACTGAAGGGTAGTGCTCTGTTTATTTCATGTACTCAAGGGAGAGGAAAACAATATATTTCTTCAACTTCATTATGAATCAGCAGTATAGGATAAAGCAACTCCACTGTGAATAATGTACCTTCACATCTTTCACATGCTCATCTGACAAAGTTAAGCTCAATACAGCTGTACTTACATCTTACTGAAAATCAATTAGCAGGCCTGCTCCCATTAAGACAAAATTAGTGATACTGCATATCACTATGTGATATTACATATCACAAAGAGACATAAATATTGAGGGTGCTGCTGCAGAAAGCAGCATCTTTTTCAGGAGAGAGACAGTGATCCAGGCTAGAAATGGGTTCAAATCTTGGTCTACAAGAATAAGGCCCTAATGGGAGCCTGTCTCTAGATAAAACATCTTGGGGTTTGGACAAAGGGACAGTGTAATAAATGAAGTTGTTTGCTTACCTTTGTGTGTGTGTCTTTTTCAGATCAGAGGGACTCCACATCTTCTCCTTCACAATGTTCAAGAATGTCTTGAGTTCTGTTCAAGAATTTCAAAATAGGATACAGGCTGCTTGGAGTTTCTCTAAATACCAAAAAATAGGTTAAGACACTTGCTTCTAAGGAAAAGGTAGCTATTAGCTTTACAATAGCTGCAAACAGGCTAACATGGCCTGGCCTTTGTGCTTTGTCCAGGAACTCTTGCCAGCTGCTCAGGTGCTTGGTTTCATAATGCTTGTTGCATAAAAAGCTGGCCACAGTGTCGGCTTTCTTCGTGTTCCTATGTCTTTCCTACCAGTTGACCAAGCTTTGGCTCTTGTGCTCTCAGCATTACTGGTTCTCCCAAAGATTGAGTTGCAGTGTATATTAACCTATTAAGAGCTGTCCTTGTGCTTGTTCCCCTTCAGTATATGATGGCACATCCCTGTTTCACAAAACCTCTGTGAACAGAAGCCCTCCCCAAGCTGTGAGGCTGCTTCTGTTAAAAGGAGCTTTTTGGCTGCCAGTGCAGACACATGATCATCTTATTCTGCCCAAGTAAGTTGGTGGAGCTGCAGCAATTATGGATACATGTGATCTTAATGTGTCACAAACACACAGTAAAAACTCAGCAGCATGAAATATATTTGCTGAGATTTACCGCACAGAGCTACACAGTTAGATCTCTGAGAGTACAGCCTGGTTTTTGCTTTCTTTTTCATGCAGGCAGATTTATTTAGTAAAATGTACCAAAAAAGAAAAGTTTATCCTCAAAACAATTAACATGAGATGGGATACTGTTTCTTTATTCATGATTCCAACTGGTGGAGAGTCCAGAAAGCTCTTTAGATTGTGTTTGTTCCCCATTTATTTTAGCTGTCTTCTTTTTGTTTTCTTTCCTTTCACTGTGTCTGTTTTTTTGTGGGGTGGTTTTGTTTATGTCATGACACTTGCAAGTTCCAGCATTGAGTACCTGCACTACCTACAACAAATGGAGATTTCACAATATAAAGTGTGTAGGGGCAGTTCAGGTTGTGTTGTCAATGACAGTCTCTAGGAAAGACACTGGAAATTGTGAGCAGAGAGTTAACAAGAAAGAATGAATCTAAACAATGGGTAGATGTTAATGTTAAATGGCATCCCCAGGACAAGCAGGTATCCTGTTAAAAGGATAATGAGATTAGAATTTGTATATAATATTGCAAGCACCAGAAGTGGGATTAATAGCTCAAGTGTAGAACAGCTACAACAGTAAAATAGTTAGGTACCTAGTATAGTTCCTCTAAGTCTTAAGTGTGTCTTCACAAATAACTAAATGTTAAATTGTGCTGCTGTGGACACATCCTGAGCAAATGTGCCCTGGCAGCAAGGGATGCATCTTAGCTCAGAAGAGGCTGGATAATATTTGCACTGGCACATATCTGGTTTTCAAGGGTTCTATCACCACCATGGCAATTCCAGAAAAGTTTAGGACTTCATAGGCCCTGTTTTTATCTTAGAGATTTCCTGTCAATATATTTCTAAATCTTGATTTTGTGAAATTATTTTTTAAAACTACAACTGTCCAGATGAACCTCCCATTACCATGTAATTGCTAATGCCAGGGCACTACTACCTCAAGGTAGAAACACTTCACGTCCACAAGGAGGATCTCAAAACCCTACTGAACAGCTGGGGGAAATGAGGAGGTTTCATGGCTTGCCCAACATCACACAGTACGCTGAACCAGAGGCAAAAGAGTGAAATCCCTGTCCTTTATCCCTGGAACTTATGTGCAAATCTGAAGATCTTGACAGCATTCCTATTCCTGTGCCTGTGATTACAGGCGAATCAGAAACAAAAACCTAGCCTGCTTCAGGTGACTGTAGTATTTTGTTGCTGGCAGGGAAACTCCAACTTTTAGGCAACGGACCTGAAGCTTGATGGCTTTTTAGTAAATGAGTTCTGGCTAGTGTTTCAAGTGTTAGTATCTTAACTTGGTGACGGCTGCTGCCTGTGGCACTTTGAGAGAGAGCACTTCTGATGGATTCCTCTACTCCCTCCTGGAAGCCATTTCCTCAGCATAAAGCAATAGGCAAATAAAATGTTACAAATAATCAGCCTGCTCAGTCGCTGTCACCCCAGTGTGCAGTGTTAGTATGCACCATTAACCCCCCAGCCATAGCTCTGCTCCCTTCAGAAGCTGGTGGGCTCTGGTGGGCTCCCTGCAGGTGCCAGGGGAAGGATTTCCTAGGGCTTGCTGTGACTCAGCAGCCCGGCCACACCTTGGACAACAAACTTGTCTTCCCAAGCAGTGGCACAGCCTGCCAAGCCAGCTTGTCCCGTAGCTCTGCAATTGCTGGATGTGACAGCAGAGGAGGGCAGGCAGGACTGTAGCCTTTCAGCAGCATTTCACCATTAGCTGCTGCTGCTCTTATGGAGCCATAGTGTCAGACCATGAGCACGTGAAGTGTGTTTCTACTTCAGCTCTGCCAAGATGACCACAGTCCTGTCCCTACCAAATGTTGTCTTCCCTTTGTCCCTCCAGGACAGCTGAGGGACCCTATGAGGGGTTATTCATTTCCAGTTTACCCAGCTTGCAGACTTGGGTTCCCCACAGGCACAGGGAAGCACCAGTGCCTGCAAGGCAATGGGAGCACCTGCACACAGGTCCGGAGCTGAACCTCCCCACTGATGATATCTGGCTGTTCCATCAGCTCAGGCATAAAATGGAGTCATAGCCTCACCTCTCTTAATCTGTTTGAGGTTCACTCTTCAAAGCACTGACAAGTTACATGTAGGAAACAGACATAGAAAAAGTGGGACAATTGGGTGCCTTGCACCAGAGTCCCCATCTCTGTTAACACTGAATGAATATTTGTAGAGTAAGGTCAGCCAAGACAAAAACACCTCTGGTTTAAACATAGCCCTTAGAAAAACCATTGTTCCTCTTATAGTTCAGGAGAGAATAAAGCCTATTAAAGAATTTTAATGATTTAATGTTTAGCTCAACATCTTATTAAAATTGCGAAAACTAAGTAGCTTTAAGAAGAGAGAAGGAGCATTTCTGAACAATAACATCATGGTTATGCTCCTGAGGGTGAACATGGATGTTTGACTGCACCAGACCCACAAGTTAATCCATTTAGTTGAAACAAAATGTTCAAGTTCAGTTTTCTAATCTCATTTCAAGCATTGATCCTATTAGCATTTCTGAGGCAAAGCTGCTGAGGGGTAGGATAGGACCTCCATACCATGCTTGTGGCCCTGCTGGAAAGAGCACAGGCATGGAGGGAAGTTTTGACACCAGCCCATTTTGCTTTCACTTGAGTGCTTTGGCCATGCCCCGTCCATCTCCTTGGGAGGGCTTTAACAATATTGGTCATCCTTTTCTCCCACCTGCCCAGCGCTAGCAATCATGTCATATCACCTGGGAGCAAAAAGTAGACAGAACTTGTTAGCTTTGCTGACCTGCCAGCAAAGTGCACAGTGTGGGCCCAGCATGCAGCTGTGGGAGCCTGCTGGGTGGCTGCACAGAAAAGCTGTCCTGAGTAACCAACCCCATCCCTCTTGGGATGGATCCTCTCTTTTTCTGAGAGGATGCTGAAGGCTGGCAAGGTGTGCCAGCAGTATGGGCAAAGCACCAATTTCTTCCCATCCATTTTCTAAAAGAGCAGAGGAAACAGTGACATACTGGTGAGGGCATGGTCAAAAGGCAACTTGACATAATTTGTTGGAAACTCCATACACCTTATTACATGGGAAAATGGGTGCAGAAATGGAAGCCTAATGATCCTAAACATTAGGTCCTGGTGCTACCACTGTCCCCATATATATGCAAGGTGGTTTCCCTTGAGCCTTTGGGTTACTTTGTCCAGATAAAAGGGTTGGAGGCTTACAGTTTATCTCCCATTCAAAGATAATACTTAGGAATCATAGGGAACAGGGGAAGACCTGGTTACATCAATTATAAACATCAGAAGCAAATTATGCTCTAGTAATAAAACAGGTTGTGTACTGTAAGCAGAAGAAATAATGTATAGTTTCCGACAAGCATCTGAAGCTAAAACCCAAGTCTAGGGATAAAGGTGAGCAGAACTTAATTTAATATCCATTAAACAAAATACACTTGTAGCACCCAGTTAAGGTACAGAGAAGTTGCCTTTGATGACTGGTGTACAGCACTGCTCATCCTTCTCCGGTCCTAACTGGCCTGACAGGAGCCTGGCAACATGTTCCCACCTCAGGAGTAATCTGGTGACTATAGGTACATTTGAGAGGTGCAGGTTGAAATTTCCATGGCAAAAGAAGGGAATGGGATCTATACCACAGTCTCATTAAGACTGTTGTATAAAAGGAGCACCCATCTCCGTTTCTTTTCCCTCTGGCTGTGCTTCAGAGGAAAACGTCCCCAAGGACTCTTGAGTTGTGAAGAGTACATTACCCAGGTAGTAGGCCTAGGATTTGGAATGCTGACCAAACTGAGCTCCCTGGGGACTCAGGCCAAATAGTACAGAGCTTCTGCACCATGATTCAGATGTCACCTGTTTGGCCCTCTCAGAGCCCTCCAGGGATTTTTTGATACCTTAAAGCTTACAGAGCAGCTGAGCAGGAGGATTGCAGGATTGCAATTTTAGACTGCAGTGTCTTAATCCCATTTCAAGCAGTTAAATGCTTTTGATATAGATACTAATATGACCGAGGAGAAAAGAGAGAAGAAAGCTGCTAGACAAGTAGTTGCATACAGATCCCGTGAGAGGGAGTGTTCATTTTTCTTTTGCTTCATTAGATGTGCGCTGGGTAGTGGTTTTGTTATGTAGTTACCTATTAAAAAAAAAAATGTAACACTGTTCAGCAGCAGTGCTAATTACCAGCATAACCACATGACCACTGTGGTCTAATGATAGTCCTAAACCCATGCTATCTTTTAATAGCTAAACCGATTAAACTAGCACTGAGGCAAAACAAGTTAGAGAATTTACCTTCATGGTACTTCTTCTAGGAAAATTAAGGTGCTTTTCAGGCTTACAAAGTGCATATATTGTGTCATTTCCCAACCGGCCATGATACAGCTGCCCAGTAACTACAGAGTTTCCGTGAAATGGCAGCAGGGGCACAAAAGAGATGGCAGAAACAGGCTGGATTACCCAGGCAAACTTGTGAACACAGTCATCTAATCAGGTGTGTGTCATAAGCAGCAGTTGCAGGTTATTTTTGCTTTAAGGTTTTCCTTTCTCTTCTCTTTCTTCTACTTCAACTCCCCCACAGAAAAGGGCGTGTCATTCCCCCGAACTGGTCAGGATGAAAACTTGTACATAGTTTAAGTACTGCAACCTTGAAATACAGGCCCAAACTCTGGTTTTAACCCATTATTCCACTGGGTAGGAAGGAGCAAAGGAAGATGTTTCTCTGCCTCAGTGCTGGAAAGGACCACTATGATCAGCTGGCCCATCATTTGAGAACTAAACTGACTGACTGAGGAAAGAAAAAACAAGGTGGAGAAATTACCTTCACAGTGCTTCAAGGAAACTTAAGATGGTTTCTTTATCTCAGTCCCATTCTCTTCCCATCTGTCCTGACCTGCTGCCCTCATGGTATGGAACATGTATGCAAAGATGAGGAGTGCCTGTCAAAGGGATTAGGCTCCAAAAAATCTAAGTGACTGCAATTAACTCTGCAGGTAGTTCCCATCTCTAAGATAGGAAATGCCTTGCAGAGACCTCATGACCCACTTGGCAATGCTATTTAACCCTTTTTAAATTAGGAAAGTGGCACAGGCACACTAAGGATGCCATATCCAGGCTGAACAGAGCTTTAGCTAACTTTAGGATGGGTTAAGACGGATGCCAGAATGCAAGGGTAGTTCTCCAGCCCCTGCCTGAGACCAAATATCTGCAAACTCAATTGGTCTCACTAAGGACTTGACTGTAGCAAATGTGTAACACTCCCTCAGTCCCCCTCCAACTCTGGATTTAGGTAGTTGATTTAAATCCTCATGTTTGAGGATTCCAACTGACAGCTTTTCTCCAAAGAGTAATTCCACTGTTGGTGTGAAAGAAATAAGAAATCAATGAATATGAGTTTTTAAACTGTTCTTGGAACATCCCGCACCAGAGAGCTCTGAAGAGTGCCTGATAACTGTTCTGTGATATCTCCAAGCAGATAAACCCCACACCCACATGTTTTCTGCAGCATTCGAAATATTTCAGAAGTTTCTCATTAAGGCTTTTGAAAACCTGTGAAAGTTAAGAAATATTCTGTTTTCTGAACAAATTATACAAAGTAATGAGTCCATTGTTTTTTCCTACCTGAAAGATCTTTCGTGTTACAATGAGTCCAATAGCTTTCATCCTTTGGGGGATAATGTGGTGTCAGGAGTGATGATTATATGCTGGGGCTGCTTTTATGTCTATCAGAATTTATTCTCAAATTTATTCTTTTCTGAATAAATTAGAGGCTATAAATACTGAATGACTCTACCCTGACCTGGCTGGAGAAATCCACCTAATTCCCTGTATCTCATCTCCTTATCCTATCTGTCCTGACCTTCTTGACCCCATAGCGTGGGATTAGATTCCTGAAAAGTGTAGGTGATTGCAATTAACTCTTCATGTAATTTCAACATCTGAGGTAGGGAATGCCTTGCAGAGACCACCTGACCTGCTTCAGTGAAGCTATGCAAACTTTTCATGCTAAGACAGACACAGGAACACTGAGGATCACAACCTCAGAAGTATTTGCAAGTGTCTATCTTCCAAGGACTCACAAAGGCATCAACAGGAGTTAGTACTTATCCTCGAGAGTCTAGGCCTAAATAATGTGCATAAGGCTGCTGAGAAAAACCTGGAACATCTGTCCAAGCCTTGCACATGGGTAATAAGTGAAATTCTGCTTTTAATTCAATTTTTTCTTTCTCAGTAGCCCCTCCTCTTATGTGATTGTATATACATTTATGCAGGTAAAAATATATATTTTTAATTAGTCTTAATTAATATCTCTGTATGGTGTGTTAGAAGAGCTGTGTGTGTACTTGGAGGATTTCTGTCAGGCTTCTAAGGCTCATTCCTTGCTGTATTACTTGGCTTTGTCCGTGCATTGATGTAGCGCCGATTTTCAAATCGCCCCCCGAGGCAGAAATAGGTGACCTACTTTTCAGCCCTGGACATCTGCTAATGTAGCCGTCCCTCCCTCTGTCCTTTAACCCCTTCTTTCCTCCTTCCCTTCCTGCAGTGCGTGTGATGACTCCCAGCCCTTCCAGGGACTTGTGGCTGTCCTGCAGACTCCTTTAGGACCATGGGGACTGCTCTGCAGCAACAGGCAGATAATCTAGGACGCACAGCTGTAGCAGGACTGCACACACGACATCAAAGAGGGTTGCAGTTCTGCCTCTGTGCTACAGAATATCTCAGAATATCTCAATAGCATTCCAAAAGCCATCCAGGCCCAGGTACCAGTGGGAAAGTCCCAGGACACCTCACCCCCTTCTCACAGGCACCCAACTACTTCAGGGCTGACCAAAAGTTAAAGCATGTTATGGTCTCTCCATTCAGAATTTTCCCTTTGACAGAGGCAGTGTTTCCTCCCAGAAGCCTCCTCTGTTATCACTGCTCTTCCGAAGCAGATATTGGGCGTTGCCTTGTAATCTGCTTCAACAGCTGTTTGTACTGTCCTGGCTAGACCCTTCCTTGCCCTGTGTTAGGAACTTTCAGCTAGAGGCAGCAGGGGTGTTTGCTTGCACTGCGGCTTTTTTAGGCAGTGCCAGTTGCATGCTTTGGCTCTGGATGGTAGGTGGTAATCTGCAAGGTTGTCCAGGCTCTGACCTTGCTGGCCCACAGCATTTGCAGATTTGCAGGTCAATAGTGACAAAGGATGTGAAAAAGACTGTGCTACTTAATGCCTTCTTTGCCTCAGTCTTTAATAACAAGACCAATTGCTCTCCAGGTACTTAGCCCTCTGAGCTGGAAGACAGAGATGGGGAGCAAAACAAAAGCCCCATAAACCAGGAGAAAATGGTCAGTGACCTAGACATACAAACGTCTATAGGCCCTGATAGGATCCACCTAAGGGCAGCGAGGGAGCTGAAGGAAGAGTTTGCCAAGCCACTTCCAACCATTTGTCAGCTGTCCTGGTGAACCAGGGAGGTCCCAGCTGGCTGAAGTCAGCAATTGTAATGCCCATCTACAGGAGGGGTTGGAAGGAGGATGCAGGGAACTACAGACCTGTCAGCCTGACCTTGCTGCCAGGGAAGGTCACGGAGCAGATTGTCTTGAGTGCCAGCATGTGGCACATACTGGACAACCAGGGGATCAGGCCCAGCCAGGGTGGGTTTGTGAAAGGCAGCTGCTGCTTGACCAACCTGATCTCCTTCTATGACCAGGTGACCTGCTTAGTGGATGAGGGAAAGGCTGTGGTTGTTGTCTGCCTGGACTTTAGTAAAGCCTTTGACAGCGTTTCCCACAGCATTATCCTGGAGAAACTGGGTGCTCATGGCTTGGATGTGTGCACTCTTTGGTCACTAGAAAATTTGCTGGATGGCTGGGCCTAGAGATGGTGGTGCCTGGAGTTAAATACAGATAGTGGCTGTTCAGAGGTGGTGGTCCCCAGGGCTCAGTGTTGGGGCCAGTCCTGTTTAATGTCTTTATCGATGATCCGGACGAGGGGATCATGGACCCTCAGTCAGTCCACAGATGACACCAAGTTGGGAGGGATCATCGATCTCCTGGAGGGCAGGAAAGCTCTGCAGAGGAATCTGGACAGGCTGGATGGATGGGACAAAGCCAATGGTATGAGCTTCACGGTGAAGTGTCAGGTCCTGCCCTTGGGTGACAATAAACCCATGTAATGCTACAAGCTGGGGGAAAAGTGGCTGAAAGCACCTGGGGGTGCTGATTGACAGCAGCTGAACATGAGCCAGCAGTGCCCAGGTGGCCAAGAAGGCCAATGGCATCCTGACCATCAGATGTAGTGTGGCCAGCAGGACTAGGGAAAGGATGTGTTCGGCACTGGTGAGGTCACACCTTGAATCCTGAGTTCCGTTTTGGGCCCCTCACTCCAAGAAAGACATTGAAGTGCTGGAGTGAGTCCAGAGAAGGGCAACAAAGGTGGAGAAGCGTCTGGAACACAAGTCCTATGAGGAGCAGCTGAGGGGGATGGGGTTGTTCAGCCTGGAGAAAAGGGGGCTCAGGGGGATCATATCAGTCTAGAGAGTTTGTCACAGGGTGGGAGTTGATGTCTTCTCCCAAGTAACAGGACAAGAGGAAATTGCTTCAAGTTGCAACAGGGAAGGCTGAATTTAGGCTGAATGCTGGGAAAAATTTCTTCACTGAAAGACTTGTCAGGCATTGGAACAAGCTGTCCAGGCAAGTGCTGGAATCGCCATCCCTGGAAGTGGTCAGAGGACATGTGGATGCAGCAATTTGGGATAAGGTTTAGCAGTGAACACAGTGGTTCTACGCTAATGGTTAGAGTCTATTACTTGTAGGTCATTTCCAACCTTAATGATTCTATGATTCTAAGAGTGCAGTGTTGCCAGGTGATTTTTGTACTGTGGCCAAGAGCAACCTCTAACCTGTGGTACCCAGGACTTTTGACTGATTTTGCAAGGCAAATACCTTTCCAGTTTGGTTAGTTTATGCACTGGCTTTATTGACTGTACATGTGTCCCTTCTGGCAAACAGCAGGTGGCATGTTTTGATCAAGAATATCATTGCTGTGTCTCAGACTCCGGGGGGCAGGGGGAGATGCACAGTGATTGGAAAAAAATAATGCAGTAGAGATGCCTTTTCACTAATTTTTCATCTTGACTTCAAGCTGCCACCAAAAAGATCCATTTAAGCCTGTGGCATGGAGCAAAGCTGAAAGAAGGGACAGTACAGAAGTGATGAACAGAGGAATAAATGTAACTTTTCTACACGGGAATCTGGCTTGACTTGGGATATATGCAGGGGTTGATTTCAATTTGACAGAGTCAAGGATAGTTAATTCCTCAGGATTCCCAAGCACATGTAGAAATTATAAATCTATATCTAGAGAGATATAATACACATAGCAATTTTATATATATAACCTCCAAAAAGGGACAGTACAGAAGGAGGGACAGGGAAGAAAATGTGTATATATATGTGTATAGACAGATAACTGTCTGTTTTCAACAACACCAAAAGGATCAGTTGTCAGAACTTTTCGACACCAAGCTGGAGATGCATCATTGCCAGGTGTCTTTCCTTTTAGAAGTAAACAGCAAAACACTGTCTCTTCCAGCCCAAAGGACCAGGATGTCTGTGGGCAGGTTGGACACTGGCATATTTCTTGTTAGAGACAAGCAAAACAGTCTACATGAGAGAAATTATTTCCACCTGCTGTCAAACAGCACTCAGTCAGAAAACTGAAGTAGCTCCAAGTGTCTGCACTTACTCTATTGTAGGCGAGAAGAGGAAAAGACAGACATGCTGATGATTCCCTTTACTGTGCTGCTTCTTCCTGGTGATGCTGAATCCTCCCTATGCCCTTGACACATGCAGGTGTCTCTGCAAACAAGTGCTGTAAGGGCTTGGAAGACCCCTTCCCACCAAAAGATCATTTGTTGCCTGCCTCTGGGCATTTGCCTTTTCCAGACTCTCATCTCAGGATTTCCATATCTTCCATGTTTCCTTCCAAGGAAGGGGATAGAAAAATAGATTGATTAACTTGTTCTGAAAACCTGCGTAAGTCTCATGATATTAATGCTGAAATCAAGCACCAAATAAACTGTTGCCTAGCAGAGATGCTGCTTCCACCAGCAAAAAAAAAAAAAAGGGGGTTACTGTTACAGATTTTCTAGGGCTGAGAAAAATTAGCAGTAGCAGCAAAAAATTTATTGCCATGTAAGTATTTCCACAGTAGGGCTTTATTATATAACAAAAATCTCACTCTCAGGAAAGCTACACCCACCATCAGTGTTTACTCTGTGAAATCGAATGCAGGGGTGGAGAGAGACTGGGTTAATTCCCCCTTGAAAAGGGAAGCTCTGGAGCTGTGTTTCCTTTGGGAAATGAAGTTTGGTGAGCAACTGTTCAGAGCAGATGATTGTGCCACCTTGTGGCTTTGCTTAGTACTAAGCGCTAAAGTATTTATGTATATTTTAACATGGAGGTCTCCCCATAAATGTCAGATGTAGCCAGGGTAGCCAGGAGGACTAGGGCAGTGATTGTCCCCTTGTGTTGGGCACTGGGGAGGCTGCATGTAATTTAACAGGTTCCAAAAACCAGAAGTGGTTGGCATGAAAATGTGCAGCTAGAACATGCCACTCCAATTTAGGAAAAAAAAAATAATCACTAATCCGCCTTCGAAAGGTGTAATTCAAAGCATTTGAAATAACCTCAAATGACCCAGAACATATGAAGGAAGTGAAAATTCCTTTGAAAATGACTGTCATTTATTGTTCTCTAGCCAGAGGAAAAAATAACCTTTCAGCAAAATTGGAAGAAAGTACATTGTTCTTTTGACATCTGCCCTCTCCATTTTTTTTGTGAGCAAGCTAAAAAGCCATCCTATGCCTCTTCAGGTCTTTCTTTCCCAACCTTAACCGCAGTCATGGCAATGAAATCCAATCTTCTGTTGTAAGACTGAGAAGGTTTTGTCCCTACACCTGCTACTGTGTTTACAAGGCCTAACCTCTGAGAAGTACTTCTAGAACAAGACTGAAGATGGGATTCTAAGTGTTTCCTTGACTGCATCTCTAGAAATCCAGCAGGATCTAGAAAGAAACTAGACTCTTCAAGTGCTCAATTCACAAAACCTACCCTTAGTTCCCTAGTTAGTTAGATGGAAGCAAGACACCAACTTATAAAATGAGACATAATACAGTATCTCTCACAAGGCCAAATTTGGGACAGGATGCACATATTCCTCAATCTCATTCATCACCAGTTCCTGATTTTTCAGGTCTGTTCCTCCAAGCAAGTAAAGACAAGTGGGTTGCCATTCAGCCTAGCTTTCAGTTTAAGTGTGCTGCTTCATCCTGTACAAGTATAGCAGTCAGCTTCCTACATTTTAGATTCTCAAACTTCAAACTTCCCTGAACCTTGTTTAATTCTTCCTGACTTTGTTCACATTCAGCATTCATCCCCCAGGTAACACTGTTCCCCAGGAACTGGGTGTAACAAACAGGTCCTCTGACCACTTGCTTACCTTGCCTCTAGACTTCAGTATGTCATGGATACACCAGCCAAATCTGCAGAGGAAAGGGGTGAGGATGAGGACTAAAACCCGTGAAATACTCACATATCTGCCAGAATTCCTTATTAATCTTCCTGTAAGGGGTAAGCTTAATGTTCAGATTGAGAAATGTAAAACACCTGGGCTTCAGTTTATTGCTGGCTCCTGTAGCATATCAGGATTTAACAAGAAAGAATGGGAATTGAATGGGAAGGGAACATTTTTACTTTTTTCTTTTTACTTTTTTTTTTTTTTTTACTTTTTTTTTTTTTTTTTTTTTGGTTAAGATCAGTTCTCAGCATTTAAGTAAGTACAAGGCCAGGGAAACTACAGTTTTGAGAGACTGAAAACCAGATGCTTGTCACTATCAGCCAGCACTCTTCCTGGCTCCAGGATCCTACCGAATCAAACAATAGGTTTCATATTTCAGTCTCTAAAACTTATCATTTCCCTGTAATTATAAGCAAAGGATAGGCAGCTGCTGTGCAAGGGAAGCTGAAGGCACCTGTCCTAGTCCCAGCCCAAATCAGTGAGAGGGGGCATGGCCAAGACCTGAATTCCCCTTTATGTCATAGCCAGGGATGGGGTAAGGGACTTTTACCCTCACTTCTGAGAAGAAAGGGTTTCTTTTCCAGTTGGGGAAAAGTGTGGCGGGCAGAGGGAAGCCTTCCACCATTGGTTGTCATTATCTCGGGCTTGGTGAGCATTGTGCATGTTAATCACCCTCTCTTTGTACTTTTGTACACTTACGTTACTGGTATTGTTGCTGTCTCAGTGAGGGCCATTCCTAAACCAGGACAGCACCTCAGCTCATGAGCTCTCACCTGCCTGTGCATTTCTGTCTACTCGGGATCCAGGGAATCTAACTACTGAACACTTGCCACTCTACTGTTCCCAGTACCTGGGCTTTGGTACAACAACCTACAACAGGAAAGAGAAGCTAAGGAGGTCGACCCTTCCCAATGCTGCAGGCTATGGATAGTGTGGGAATTGACAAATTTTGAAGCCTGATGCCCAAATTCTATTCTCATTTTTAGTGACTGCCTGTGTACAATGCCTACAGTAAAATGAGCATAAGCACTAAGTCTATTTCCTTACAACCTAGAAGGAATTCAGATAGCTATGAGAGAAATTGTCTAAGCATTAAGTCCTAATTAAACCTGTAACAATAGCCTGCTAAGCCAAATTAAAATACAATGGAAAGCATTGTCCCTGTTCTCATGAGTCTTTCTTATGCTCTTCTAGGCCATGCAAAGTTCAGTAACAAACATTGCTCCCTAAGTAATAGATTGCCAAAGCTGTTGCTATCCCTTAAATCAGATTTATTGCCAAAGTAGCTCTGCCTTTGGGAAACTGTAACAGAAGGCATTAACCTCAATTAGGGCAAGCACAGATCCTGTCTTTGCAGGCTGTCCAGAATATATGTAAACTGTTGATATTTTTCTATCCCAAAAGCCACCCTAGTTTCAAGCCTACTTACTATTCATGTTAATTACAGACAAGAGACCAGTCTCTAATTGCAAGAGGAAATTCAAGACCTTATCCTGCCCTTGCTGTGCCTCTTCCAGCTGTTGTGCTCTGTGAGGAATCCATCAAAACCCAGACTGGGCAGACCCAAGCAAATTTCTTGTCCTAACCTTCACTGTAGCTATGATCTTAGCCAGCTGATCTGGCAATACCCCTTGCAGTTATGATCCTTGCCTCATTTCTGCAATATATTCAGAGTCAAGCAATTAGCCTGGCTGATCAAGCCTCCGTTTCTCAAATGCTACCTTCATCTCAGTCTTAATTATAGACAGGTACCTTTTTGTGGTGCCTAATACCACAACAGCATTGGCTCCTGTGCACATCAATCCTCTTTCTGTCTGTGCTTTCTGAGCAGATTCCAGCAACCACCTGCCCTCCTCAGTGGAAGGTTGTGTGTAGCTCTGTGCTGTCAGCAGGGATGTGGGCAGCCTGCTGCAGTGCTGCTCCTGCAGAAACCACAGAGCATGCACTGCTTTCCCTCCACCCTGCTCTCCACAGAACCACGCGTGGCCTCAAGGGCTGCCTCACCATTTCCTGGCCATTCACTCAAAGGACAACCTGTATTGAACCACTCAGAGCACAAGTGGGTGAAAAGCAAACATATTGTGCATAACCTGTCCTAAAACGCATTAGTTTCACACAAACTCCTCCCCGTAACTCTATGTGGGCTTTTTGGCAGCGTGGGCACAGTTAGCTCACTGAATTGGGTCTGCCTGACCAAGATCAGCTCTCATGATCCCATCAGATCTCATACCCAGATCAGCTCTCATGGTGCTGGGCTTTGCATTGTTTGTAACACCCCGGTGTTTTGGCTACTGCTGAGCAGCACTCCCACAGCATCAGTGCTGTCTCTCCAGCATTAACCCCTCACCAGCAGGTTGGGGGTGGGCGGGATCTTGGGAGGGGACATCCCCCACACCGACCAAAGGGATATATTCCGTGTGATATGATGTCTGCTCAGCAATAAAAGCTAGGAGAAAGGAGGAGAAAGGAAGGACATTAGTTATGATGTTTTTTTCTTTTGAAACAACCACCATGCGTACATAAGCTTTGAGGTTGGCATAAGGCATGGAAGGAGATCCACAGAGCTGAATAGGTTAGGACCAGGTTGTTCTTGAGTGCAGCTGTGAGCCACCTATGCTATGGCAGAAGGCATTTAAACCACTTTAGCCACTTCCTAGCACATCCAGACACAGTTATTCAGTTCAGTCCTCAGTGATGCTGCACAAAATCAGCCAAACACCTTGATCTGCCCTGCCACGGAGACTAAAAGCTGGGGCAATTTCATAGAAGATCAGGACCAGTGGATTTGGAATTAGGCACCCTTCCCTGTGACCACAGGTTCAGTCCTGGGAATGTATTCATATTCCATTCAGACAAATGATGAATCAGAGCTTTACTTCCCAATTAACACATTAAGGAATCTGTAAGCTGTGGGAGTGTAAGGCTACAAAGATCCAGACAGCTGAGCAAGCTTTTCTGGAGCAAAGAGAAAATACTGTGTCCTCTGGTTTCAAGAAACATCTGGGATTAAGGCCCTGGAGGAGTAGGAATGCTAAGTATGCTGTGCAGAAATCTGTGTTCTTATGTGAGATACATGTATCACACACCTCCCTGCAACCAGCCTGTGTCAGACAGAGTCCACTCCAAGAGGACCTTGTGCATCTTCTCAGGAGAGAAAGCCTAGCTACAGCCAGGAGCTCCAGAAAGAAGAGTGGGGCTGTTCTGCTTCATGCCATATGAAATCCCAAAAATCTTTCTGTATTTCTGGGTAATTTGGTCCAACTTTTCTAAGACAATAGGATGATGGAAGGCCTGTTCGAGGCTGAGCACAGCACCAGAAGTTCAGATTTGTCATTTTCCTTCAAGATACAAATCCATCCTAATCACAGTGATGGTATAAATGACTAGGAGTAGGCAGTCATCATATGGCAGCTCCAGGGTCCATTTATGTTAAGCATTATTAGCAAGGAAAATGTGGCTAAGAGGAAAAATCTTTTGACATTTTCTGGTTCAGTCTAATACAAAACCTGGAAGAACTTTGTAGGAAACAAGCAGGTCTCTGAATGTGTATGCCCTGTTTTTTCTCTACCCTGGAATAATCAGAAGAAACAGAACTGGACTTCACCAGGTCTGCTGATGACTGCTCAGGAAGGCTTCAGTCTGAGTCTCATCTCACCAGGCATGCAGGAGAAAGGATATCTCCACTAAAAATAATTTTTGACTTCTAGGTTAAATCTCATAAATCTGAGACCACCAATATTGACTGCACAAATCAAGACAAAACTAGACTCAATGGAACTAGTTTTCAAATATGTTCACCATAAAAAAAGACGCCATTATTTAAAAAGTTTACTTTGACATCCTATGGCATCCATTTAAAAGATATCATACAACTGAAAAGGAAATACAGTTCAGATATGGCCTAGTCAAAATACTTGAGATAGTTCCTGTGGAGGGTAACAATTTTTTGTAGGGTCATGAAGCTGACAAACTTGTGGTAACTTCTATAGCTAACAACTCTAATTCTAAAGATGATTGGCTTTCCAGCTCTCACTGTTGTACATTTAAAAATTAAAACCAAGGATGCAGCACTATCCTTATCTTTAATAGTATCTAAACCAGTTGTGATACTGGCTGGTTGCCTCTACTGAAGGTGATGAAACAGCTTTGCTCATAAAATGGCTGCTAAGCAAATCTTTTTAAAGCATTTATTATAAACCAAAATCCACATAATCTATAGTACAAAAGCAGAGTCTGTTATCTGTACAAATATTTATACAAAATACCAGTTACTTCAAACAAGCCTTTGGTTTGTTAACATAAAGAAACATTGCAGTTTCATGACCAGAAAATTGTTAACGTACAATGGTCTGAAGTGATGACAGCCCCAAAGAAGATTTTTTTACAACAGTATTACCAAGTGTGCTAGAAGGCCATGCTTGGAAAAATAATTGATAAAGAGTTTCTGAAACACAATAAAGATTTTGTGGCTCTAATGAAAATTGTGACATGCTGAAAACAGCGTTCATTTAATCCCCAAACATGTAAGTATCAGTTACTGGCATTTTTTTTTTTAATGCAACGTATTTTTGACAGGTATCAGGGTGTCTGTTGAAATAGATGTGAATATAGAAATCAAAGTTAACTTGAAAGAATGCATTTGAGAGAAACTCCAATATATTACAAATTCAAAACATGCACGCTCTAAAAATAACTCCAAAATTGTAAGCTTTCAGTTAGTTCCACAACTTGTGGCTGTGTGTATTTTAACTGAAGAGAACCCTAACAATAATACAAAGCTTTGTTAAAACCAGCAGAGTACAATCTACAATTTTTTGTTCCCCCAAGTTTATATGTTAATCTGTTTAAAATACACAAGGCACTGAAGTATTGGGTTTGGTTGTCTTTTGAGGTAACAAATGCTACAAAATGATACACATATAAAGCTGTAATTATTAGGCTGTTTGCAGAATACACAATTTAATATAAATATAAAAAGATTATGTGTGGGTTATATCATAAAAATTCTTGGTACTCTTTGTATATTCCTGTACATTTACAATAGCAGCAATTGCGATACAAGTAGGTGAGTAGGAAAGCGGTCTGGGTTAGAGTTGTGTTTATGATACCCCCCCAAATTTCACACAGCCGTCCTCCCGCTTTCAACAGCTTTTGTTTTACCTCCACAGGCTGATGAATTCCATGTACAACTATTTACAGGCTGCAGGATCTCTGTACAAATCAAACAGGAATATCGCTCCCTTAGTCAAACGCAGCCACCCCGGGAATGCTGTCACCAGAGTGGCCTCATTCTTATTTACAGGAAGGTGCATCAATGGGAGCACTCGCTTTTCAGAGGCGTCAATGTCCCTGAATTAGTCTGTCACTGGAGCTGTCAAACTTGCCTTTCTCCTCTGACAAGTCCTTCTAAGCACTTTCTCTGCAGGTATTTTGTAAATATAAACCAACCTGTTTAGGAATTGCCATTGTGATCTTCTATCCACCAGGATTCTGTGCTGGCTGGTGAGGACCTAGCCCTGACTCCAGAGGTGGCTGCAACAAGGGCTGTGGTTCATGCCGGGAACAGCCAGCATGTGGCAGCTTGTCACAGGTGCCTGGGAGCACTGTCAGCATGTCAGGACATGGCATTTTGAAGGCTTTTGTCGTGGAACACAGAAGACATATCAGACTGGTTTCCATCATTCCTATCAGCAGGCTGAACATTGATTTAAAATTAATTTTCTTTTTTTTTTTTTTTTTTTTACAGGGAGTATGATTCTGTGTGAAAAAGCCCACAGCATAGCTGGCCAACCTCAAAATAAACAAATGAAAGAAAAACACCCTTTAGAAAATCCAGAGAAAGTGTTCTCAGGAAGAAGAAGACCTAACAGGATTGAAAATATCTATGCCTATTAAGTATTTCTTTTAACGTGTAGTAAATACTGTTTAGCTAAACTTAGAAAGGGGGTTTTATATATAATGATGAACAGAAAGTGTTGCAGTACCTAAGGGAACAGCAGCAGAAACAGCAGACACCTCTCAGAGTTTTGGATTCAGCCTTCCATGAATCTCTTACAGACAAGGAGGGCTGTACTCATAATTCATAACTGAGGCACAACACACAACCACCACTAAATGACTAAGCCAAAAACAGTTGGTTTTGACTGTGGCTTGTGTAAGGCTCTGTCCACGTATGGACATTTATAAAATGTCCTTCAGCACTGTAACAGCAAATATTACTTCTAATTCAGGGCCCTGTGCCAGGCAGTCATGTGTGTTATTAATTATTTGGAACATGCCTGCCTTCTGTTTTCATTTCCTGACATTAATGGATATTGTCTGTAGTACAATTGTAAGCACAGCTACTCATTTGGACTGACTCAACACAAATCCCAACAAAATGACTGAAGAGATCTGCTTCCAAAAATACTTGAAGCCAACAGGACACACAACTTTTGTGACATTTAACTGAGCACACTTGTGAAGTAGCACAACATGCTGGAGAGGCTCTGAGAAAGGGCAGCACAAGAGTCCTCCCCAGCAGAGGGATCTGACCCTGCAGGCAATGGAGTAATGACATCACCAGCTCTTACTTGAGTGCTCCTGTTCCCAAATCCTTTTTCACTGCTGTGCACAGAGCATCAGAATGTCAAAAGCCCCAGAATCCAAGAGGCAACCGTTGGCATAAAAATGGGGAGAACATCATGAGTCCTAGACTGTGCACATGATGTTCTAGATACCAGGAGGAAAACAGATCTGGGGTAAACAAGCCTGGAGATTTCCAGAAAGCTCATCCTAAGTGTGTAAAACAGGTATTGAGGGAACAGACCCTTTTGTTTTACTTTGAAAAGAATCAGAACTTTTAGGGAAGTGCCTGTACCTTTGCAAACAACAGAAATGAAGGCTTATTACTGAAAATCAATTTCATTGTTCCAAAAGAATTTTTTTCCCCACTCACTTCTGCCTTCCTCTTTAAAATAAGTTGATAATGGCATTATCATGTTTAGACACAGAGCATTTTGTACTATAACACTACCCTGAGGAAATTATTATTTGTCATACATACAGATTTAGCTTAATCTCAGCCTAAGTGCTCTCTAGTGATCTGTCCAGACAGAAGAAATCTGAGTAAGAAATCTAAGTAACACAGCTGGGATAGTGCTCATGAAGTTTCCTCAGACTCATCCAGAACAAATTCACTAATTCTACTGCAAATTTAAAGGTGCAGTGGCTATTGATCAGTCTAGCTGAGGTCAAACTGTAATTTGCACAAAACTGTTCCTTGAAATGAAAGAATCCTTGACTGTCGAAGATGATTACTTGTCCATTTACCTTACAGCCTCACACTGCTGCTACACCTGCCCTGCAGATGGGACAAATTCTACAGGAGGGAAGACCCAAGTGGCTGCTTTCATGACAGCACTGCAGGACAGGTAAACTGCTCTCTGCTGGGACATCTGTCCTTTAAATCTAACACAGACTGAGCCGTATCATTTGCCCATTACTGGCTGCTGTCCAGACACCACTCCCTGTTACACCCTGAGTTGTTTCAAGTGCTAATATGCAGTCACAATGGGCTTGGAAAATAGTGGTTGAAAACACTGATTCAAGTACTCACAAGCTCCCACAGGTAGCTGAATCACATGTACCCCTCTGCAGTTCTTAGGGTAGAAGTCTTAAAATGTTTCAGTCAGCTTTCTCACAGAAAACTTCTGCATTATTAACACTATGCTTAAGCCTCACCAAAATGCAACTTTCCCCCACACATCTTCTATTCATCCCTGAACTGCCAGAATTGCTCATATGCGTTCACTAATTCCCTGCAACTCTTTCTCTCATCCTTATCTAGAAGAAAATAGCACCTATTTTCTATGTTTTAGCCTGAAAGTTCACAGGATGGAAACCACTAAGAAAACAGTGGGCATATTCTGGAAAGAAGTAGTTCCTGTTGCTCATATTTTCTTCCTGGTCTTTGCTAACACCAGCAGTGCAGTAATACTTTTAAAGTATATAGTCTACAGTAATAAAACAATAATATTTATTATTTAAATGTTAAAATGCCGAATTTGTATTCAATCTGTTTTTGGAAAAGGCTTTTAATGTCGGTAGTTTGGAGCAGTGTGGGGCTTTGATTCTCATTACCAAACTTCAAGTGCCTCAGAGAAGACAATCTCTCAGCAAACATCAACAGCAAGAGGCTATGAATGTTCAACAGAAATAAAAATGCACACTCAATTCAACCCATTCAACAGCAAGTGCTTCCTTCCGTCTGAAAACCCAAGCTCCAGAAGAATGTGATTCTTAAGACAGTTCAGTCAAAATGCTAATTTTTTTGGACTCAATTCCAATGTTTGTAATAGGATACAAATCTTCAAATGAAGTGGTTAGGATTCTTATAGTTATGGCTCTTTAAAAAGATCAGTGGTTTAATGAAAAACAGTAAGCAATTCTGCATCCAGTGTCATCACAGGAATACAGGAAAATTGATGTGGTATGTCTCTAAGCTAGAACTGTGACATGAAACAACTAATGAATTCATTATAAACAGTGAATAGTTATCAAGCAGAAAATTACATATGATACGAAATTGGACTACCAACTGCTGTAATGCAGAACAAATACTCTTTTATATGACTCATGTGGCACATAAAATATCCTGTGGATGTATATTCCTAATTTAGTTAATTGAAACATGATCACGTGAGAATTGCTTTCTTTCACCAAACCATCAGTTCAGAGATCAGCTAAGTCACTCCAAGAGTAACAAACTATGACCTTGCCCATCACTGCATATTACAAAATTGCTAATGTTCATAGGGGACGAGGAAAGAACCCATTCTTAAATTCCATTTCTCTACTTTTCTCTATGAAAAATCATCTTCTTTGTGCTTAACTTCTCAAGTAAAAATTTAGACATGAAAGTAGTAAAAGCTGCTTCAGGAGTTTTAGTAACACACCAGTGACAGCACAACCCTTGAACTATGCAGTCAAGAAGAAGAGATCTGGACTAATAAATCTGAAAACACCAACAGGATCAGTACACTGTGGTCCCAGCCCTTCCACCACCACAACAAAAACCTCTCTCCTGGAGCTGTAGGGTTCCTCTGATGCACTCTCAAATAACTTGCTAAAAAGACCCAGAGCCAAATACAATTTTAGTTCAAACAAGAAAAAAGTTTACATTGTTGCTATCAATATTAAAGCAGTTGAAGGCCCAACACATCTGTTACTGAGCAGCTGCAGAAACAGGTGCAAGTTTGCATATTCAGAACTTCCCTCAGATGTCCCAAGCAGGCACTCACATTATCATCACCAGTGCTGAATTTATAAAGTGCCATACAATACCCAATCCTTTTTGCTACAGAGAAAGAGCAATTAAAGCAAAAATTTGTCTTCTGAATTTGAAAGGGACTGATTCTAGCTCCCCCATTCCCCAAAGGTTTTTTTGGTAGGAGTTGGGAACACGAGCACTTTGCTGATCTTGATGTCCTGAGGTTACAGCAGTTTGTATGAGAGTTAATCATTTTTATATCAACATGCCTAGAAAAAAAGTACTTGTCTTTTCTCCCTCCTCTGTGCTTTCTTCTATTTCTAAATCTGAATTATGTGGCAAATTTTTATGAGATATGACTACACTGATTTTTGATTTGAGCTATGCAGATACCATTTTTCTACAAACACCAGTTAAAACCCAGACAATGTTCCTCATTTGAATACAAGGGACCACTTCATTCCACTTCGGAAAATGCATATTAAGAGATGAAGCAATTCTCTGATCAAGTCAACACGGGTGAACACCTCAGAAACCAGGCACAGTGATTACAGGACTTTTGAGAAAAAGAAAACTAGCACTGGCTGTTTACAGCTTCTTCCCAGACAGTCACCTAAGCTTCACAAGGAAGGATGAAGGCGCTTGGCTGCATCACTATTAAAATGGTGAGTCTGACCAAATCTGCAGTTTGTTGGGCATTTCTCTTAGCTTAAAAACCACTTTAAACTTGACCCTTGCTCTCACCCACAGGTCAGTACAACTGCCTCTGCTACCATTCACCCAGTAAGGTGGGGAACTGGTTGGAACTAAATCAGATTTTTAGGACTGATCTTATTTAGCCTGAATCAGTTACAGAACTGGCCATGTGCAGAGTGGCACTGACATGAGGTAGGACATGATGCCTGTGGGTTTAGTTAAGCTGGATGGTTTGGCCAAAAGAAGTGTTCTTTCAGTTCAGTGCTAAGCAGACGGAGAGGGAGGTTTGAAATTGAGGTCTTGGCACTAAAGTTCTGCTGGGAAGCATTCAGCTCACTTGCAAACTGGAGCATCTAAGGGTTGTGGTCATGCACGTTCTCATCCAGTGGTGGTGAGGGGATGATACTGACAATTGTATTTAAATGTGTTTTTCTTCTCTAGGAATAAGCCTGCATCTTTCTTTAGATGACTCCCCTTCCCACAAGCCATTTAGTTTTCTTGTCTCACATTAATAAAAAGAACTGCACTTTTTGCATGTAAAAAGGTGACTTAAAAATGCAGAAAGTTTCAACATTCCCTCCCCAAATCCTTTGGAGACTGAGTCAGTTACATGACTTCAAAAAGGCAAATATGGCACAAAAGAATGGAAATTAAGTTAAAAAAATCAATTTTATAAATATTCTTCCTCTGTACAATTTTTCACAGCCCCACCCCTCCCACCCATTTTTATTCACATTTAGTTTTGTTTAATTCCCACCCAGATTTATTTTTAAATCATAAAATATATATTTTAAATCTGTTCATATTTTAAAATATTTACAGGAAAAGTTCCTTCTGTTGAGGTCATGAAGAGTCTGTACAAGGAGAGGGTGGAGGGGGGTAGAGGTGAAAATAGCTTCGTTCTGTGGCAGGAGACGGAGGGCAACTTTCTTCTGCCGACATGTACTGACTGCGAGGTGTGGGTGGAGGGGGATAAGGGTCTGAGTCTGAATTTAAATCTATATAGTATTTGTTGGCCTTCCATCGACTCGTGGTGTAGTCACTGTCACAGACATCCGTGCTGCATGGGGTCGTGGGTGGAGCTATCCCTCGTATAAGGTATGGCCTGCACAAAAACAATAAAAAGGCAAAAGCACATGCATTAGTTGCAATCTGGGGAAAAAAGAAAGCAAAAAAGAAAGAGATTGAGGGTCAAGATGCCTGTTCATTTATACTACACAAGCCTTAATGCAGGCTCTCAGAGAAATCCAACAAGAAGTACTTGAACTGTGTTACATTTGAATGGCACAACTATCCTTAGCCAGCAGCATTCTTCCAGCCCCTAACCTACCAGAGGAGACCACTATGAGCATTTAGCCCAGTCACTAACAAATAGGTTGACTCACCAAACAGTTTTAAGATAAGCTTAAGGAAATTAACAGAAAACACCAACCTCCTCTATAACAGGATGCTCAGGGACTGTTACATAGCAAATAAGGTATGTAATTGGAATGGTCATTTATTAAGAGAGAAAAAAAATTTTTAAATGAAGTCTGAACAAGATCCAAGCTAAAGGCAGATAAATAGAAGACTTAGCAAACCTTTTTATCTGAACTGTACCTGTAAGATCTTGTGTTTGAAGGAATGTTTGAGGAATAAAACATCTCTGCGTTGTATAAGGAGCGATCAGTAGCTGGGGAAGGAGGTGGGTTCAAAATCTAGAAACAACAGGAAAAAGAAGAGTGAAATTTTGGGTTAATTATCCAACTTTACTTAGTTTGAAAATAGTATTTATACCTTCACCCTGTCATTCATCCTTAATCTAGTTTCCGCTCCTGGCTGCTTGGATGTGTTAATGCATTTTTAAAGATCACAGATGTTCATTACAAGACTTTACTTTGGACTTAGGTACTGTGCAGGCCTTCAAAGTTCTCAGTACAGGGAATTTTCTTCCTTGCCACATCTGTTATTATGCTGGAAGGCTGGAATAAAGCTGGAAATGAGACCCAGCTTGGCTGAATCTGAGTGCACTTCCTTGGACATAAGGACTGATAGCATCCTCAGCAGATGCTAATGGGAAATAACAAGTATGTTCCACTCCCAGACCCTAAACATATCCCCAGTCATTAGCAGGGTCAGGAAGCCAAGTTCGTTACTATAACTAATACAACCCCATCCTTTCCTGCATGCTTCATTTCACTCTTGTTCTGTAAACATATCATTTTGGCACAGCTCACAATGCAAAAAGCCTATGAGCTAAAAAATATTTATAGCCTGCCTGTGTGTGCATATAGACAGCACACACACATATGGCTCAGCTATGGGTGCTTACACACGGTTGCTGGTAGCCTTCACACAAGGAAAAAAGTTTAGCATGCTTCACAATTATTTAGGATTCTTCCCCTAGCAGGAAGCTGAACCTCTGACACAGCCAGGAGGACATTGGCCTAAACCCAAGAAGAGCATTTTATCTCTTCCAGTGTGGAAAATTACACCATTGCTGTTGATTGAGCCTTGCTGCTGATGTGAGCATCTTGTACACTGCCTGCCCTGGGCATTCAGCCAACTCATGGCCTGCCCCACTGACCAGCCTTCCTCTGTCTCTGCTCTTCTCCCACAAAAACACTCTAAAATCACTGGAGTGGAGATCATTGTTTGCTCTTCACTGTGCAGCATCCAGCAAAGTGATTCCTGGCCACTGAGTTGAGCTTACTGTTACTAATGCTGACAAGCCCTGTACCCAAATTAATGTGAAGGGAGATAAGCTTGAATACCCCCCTTTGCCAGCTGTAGGGAATGATGAGTAACTGCTCCAAGAGGATCTTCCAGAAATCTTCTTCCTCAGAGGAGCACTGCATGCTACTTGTAGATTCACTCCTACTGATGCCCTGAGCTGCATCAATACCACATCATGTTAAGATTAAATACAGCAAACAGTGCCAGCCAGGATGCCTGTGGCCAGGTTCTCAGGTATATAGACTGGCATAACTTCATTGACACTGATTCTTTCCCAGTCTCTATTCACTGGAGCATCTCTCAGTACCACTAAGATGTGTTAAACAAACCAAAATAGCCAAGACAACTTAGAAGCTCAGATCTGTCCTTCTGATTATTAACATAAAGCTGGGTAATTAGCTACCAGGCAGAACTCACCAGAACATTTGGATTAAGCAGTGACTTCAATGTAACAAAGCCCTTGCAATACCTTCCTTCTAAGAACCTATCATGCCTTTCATGAAGGAAATGTTGGTATCATCCCTGCAGGCCCTGGCTGACATAACAAAGTGTGGAAAAAAGAATTCCCAGCAACAGTCAGATTAACTTAGGCCAGAAGTCAAATGGAGGGGTTGATCTTTTGACTGACACAGATCCCATAGAATCACACAGGCAGATCAGCTCTTGGGCTTCTTTTCTCTTTCAAGCTTTATTTAAGTAAGTGTTTTTTCTGTTCATCCTTTTTAGTGTGGTACTGACACATCAATCAGGTCTAGCATGAAATTGTTCAGCACATTACAGAGACACTGGTGAAACATGAGACAAGCTAAATTAGGAGGGCTGCCGAGTTCCAAACATCTGCTTCTTGATGGCTTCACAGAGAAGGCAATGCAAGAAGTAAGTACCCAATTTTACCTTACCAACAGATAAGCTCACAAGCCTATCTTTCCATTTTTGCCCTTCTTAAAGGGAGAGAAAGCACCTTTGTAAATGGCCAAAACACTATCAGTCAAAATGCCCACACAGAGCATAACAGCTTACATGTAAACACAAATGCATGTATACCCCCACAGCATGTGGGCTCCTGATTCAATACTATCCAAAAATCCCCTCCATAGCTGGCAGATCAACTCTGGCAGCTTGTAGTGTGTACCTAAGGGCCAATGGATACACTGCTCAGAAGCATGATGGAAGAAAACTGAGTGCTCAGTCATGACAAAATATGCTGGCAAACAGGAACCTTTGTATATCCCTCCTGCATTTCCGTTCGGAATATTCATCTTGGAATTTATGAAACTGTGACATGGGGACCAGAATTCTGTCACTTCCAACACTTAAAAGTCAGAAATGGAAATTATAGCTGAAAAAATGCAAGCAAAGTAACTTCTGTCTCACCCTGCTGTACCAGTGTTTTCCCCCAGTGCATGCACTTGGTTTTCTGAATCAACAATCGACACTTTATCTAAACAGCAAGTCAAGCTTATTTCATACACGTTTGCATTCCAGTCCTGTTTGGTCTTGTTTGCCTTATTATTCCATGTGTGCCTGCAGCATTAGGCAGTGCAAAATGTCATTGGGCCACTGCCATCAGAGTTTACAAAGAACAAAGGCGGTGGCATCTCCAAGGGAAGAATGGAAGTATCCAGGAACAAACCAGCTGAGTATCACTCTGGTAACAAAACATTTTGGACATCATAGAGCACTGTATCATCCTGATGGACTACAACAAAGCCCCTTTGTGAGGTTCAGTGAGTGTCAAAATGGGCCTGCATATCATAAACAGTAACACCCAAGAGTTGTTAACAGTTGTTAACACCTACTTAGTAAGCACAAAATTTCACCTTTTCTTCAGAAGCAGGAGATACCTAACTCACTGGTGAATTTTCAAGACCTACCTGTGGGTAGAAAGTGGCTTTAGTGCTGGATGAGCTACTTGAGGATGCGCCAGTAACGTGGTTTCTGTCATACAACGGGGCACCACTGCTTCCTCCCATGAGACTCATGGAGCTAATCATGGACTTTCCACAAGAGATGCCTGCATTGAAACAGAGGAAAACAAGGTTAGATAAACCACAGTGTTATCTATCAATGCCAAACAGAAACCAAATCCCTAGCTTTGCAAACCCATGCAAAGATAATCGTTGTCACACTTTGGGAAGAGTCCTTTATGTAAAAACTTCAAGATTACAAGGAACAACACTTTTTGTAAAGAAAACATCTCACCCTCAGACCACCTATTGTCTCACTGCAGCACTGAACTCCTCACAACCTACTATCAACTGCTGAGAAAGGAATCTTCAGAACAGCTGATGCAAACTGTTCACCCAAATTAACTAAGAAATTTTCCAATTAAACAAACTTAGGCATTTGCAAAAAAAGCATTATACAATGCCCAAGGAAAACAAGCTAGAGACCTCCAAAGTTTCAATTTCCATCCCAAGAAATTCAGTTGCAAGTACATGAATAACTGCAAAACCCAATTCTTTTTATTGAAAATAATCACAGCTAAAATTGAAAATCAGTGGAGACAAAAGGAAGGAAACCTGAATTACAGGAAAATGGAAGACATCATTCTCCAATCTGTTTTACTACAATATACTCTTAATTCAGACAATTGATTTTCAGCTTCTTCCTGTGACACTATTCAGTGCCAATGTAAGAGTTAAGTCTGGGAAGTTTTCAGAACTTTTTTTTTTTCAAATGCAGGAAATATTTATTACAAGCAGAGTAAGTATTTGTAATAATCATTCACGACTATATATCTTTCTTGGAAATGCCATGGTATTAGAAACCTATGTCTTTTCTTTAGAATTACCATAAATAGTAATATTTTCAGCTGTTGTAACTTGTCACAACAATATGGATTAGAAAAAAACAACAACTATGGATGAGAATCAGAATGACAGCTTGGTTTAGCACCTACAGAAGTACAGATGAAAACCACTGATACTTGCTTTAATTAAAAAAGCTTTAGTGTGAAGTCCAATTTAAAACACCCCTGCGAAGATTTCACCTGCAGTTATTTCATCCTCTAATTTTATTTCCTACCACAAAAACCTCTTGATAACCATAGTAACATAACTTAAGCAGGAATAGCTGACTGTAGGCATTAAACCGCAAGAAAAGCTAACAGATTTTACATATCTGATTCAAATGACAGCTTTATTCCAAAACCACTGAATAGATCTTCAACATCTAATTTCTGCTCTTTGAAAACTCCACATCCAGCACCCTTGATAACGTGTAAAACTCGAAACCCAGAAAATGTAATGGTACTGATTAGATGCAAGCTCCTTAGCACCCTTACCAGTAAAAGTGCCATGCTGAGAACTCCCTGGAGCAATGAAATTGAGAGGGACATGAGGGGTGCCACTGACGTACTCATGTGGGAAAGGGCTGTTGGGCCCGGCGTAGCGCTGGCACACCACGCGCTGGCACACAAAGTACATTCCTCCCATGACAAACAGGGACAGTATTATCCCAATGACAGGGCCGATGGCGCTGCTGTGGGGCTGCGACTCATCGGAGGCTGGCTTTGATTTTTCTGGAAAGAGAGGAGAAGAAAATGAAACATGGCCATTAAACGTGGAGCAGTGAATATGCTGCTGTCCTGGAGCTCATGCAGCAAATCAGTCAGCACACAGTGATTCACACATTGCCTTTAAAAGCATCTGCATCACACTCGGGCATCTGTAACTCCAGATATTCTGATTCAATACACATTCGTGCTTCCTCTTCCCCTCCATAAAGCAGTGTGAGCAAAGTACTCTCCTTTTTGTCTAGCAATTTATCTTGTAATGGGTTTACTTATCATCTTGATAGAACAACAGTCTAGAAAGTTTCCTTTTCTTCCCTGCCCTCCAAAGTCTATGGGCCAAAGATACTTATAAATATCAACTCCTTAATCAGAGAGGATTGCACTCTCAAAAGCCATTTGGGCTAGCAATAACATGAAAAATCAAGAAAACTTACCAGCAGGGAAACTACCATATATACTAAGCAGTGGATGTCTTCCTAGCTAATACAGGTCTTAAAACACAATACTTTTGCTTCCTAAAATATGACTTGCTTTCAAAGAAACCTCACCTTACAAATTGGAAGGAAAACACAATCAAAAATATCTCAAATACTTTCTACTCATTGTTTTCCCCTCTATGTAGCCAAATGATAAATAACAAAAAGTGCTGCAGTATTTGAGATGAGCTACACTTCACATCTCCCCCTGATTATGGGTAACACATTCAAAATTCTTGCCAGATAAACCTGACACCTCTCTGTTTTTCACATATGCAATGTTCTTCAAGGGAAGCAATGTTTTCCATGTGATTCACACACTTCTAATTTTATTCTTTAACATACACAAATAGATATAGTCAAAAGGTGAAAAACTCAAAATAAACTTGTCCAAATTTTACATGCTCAGTTCTGACTATAGAGCCCTTCCCCCTTAATGAAGTTGTAAGAAGTGAAAGGGTTCATGTAAGATTCAGGCCTTCACTTCATAAAATTTTTCTCCAGTGGTTCTGGTTTCCACTTCAGTGGAAGGGAATGAAAAACAACTGAAATTTGAGAAGGAAGATAAAGGAAATACAAAGATCTAGCAACAAACTCTTAACAGCTCAGCATCAGGAACTCATTTCTGTCTTAAAGTCTTTATGTTTTTCTCATACTTATTAGTACATGGCAACTTTTATGTCAGCTAAAGTCTTAACTTTCAAATAGTCAGATTAGTTTGGCTACGATGCCAGAAAAAAAGCAAAGCCAAATCTAAAACATGTTCCCAAATCAGCTATTTTAAAACACAAAATTCTCATTTTGGTTAAACCTAGCTTCTTTTAAATGCAAGATCCTTATCTAGAAGGTAGCAATCATTTTTATTCCCTACTTGAGTTCTTTCCCTTAGTCAAGTGGGAAACCACAGAATGCTCTGTTCCACAAAGAGGTCCAGAGGAGACAATCCTATGTCTACATAAAGACACATTTAAGTCAGTTAAGGCCTAATTGCAGGACTGGACCCAAAGTGCAAACAGGAAACAGCTGCATTAACTTGGCAGCACAAAAGCTTGCCAAGTGCAAAAAGAAACTGGGGGGAAAAAAAAGTGAGGAAGAAGTGGCCTTATATTATCCAGGGAACTGGGGGAACTGGATGAAAGCTAAAGAGATAAATGGAAGATGTGGGAGAAGCATGTTCAGTCTGAAATTTCCAACATTCTGTCTCCATTCTTTTAGCCTTTTTCTCTATTCACAACTAGGGCTCCTTTCACCATTCTTACTCATGAATATACTTCTCCTTGCAGTATCCACCATGAAGATGGAAGGAACAAACAAAGTTACCTTGGGCCAAATCTGCTGAACCCTCCTCTCATCCCTGCAGTGGCACAGCTTCTGACAACTGGTGCTTCAAAATGTGACAAGATCTAAGATATTAAAAACTTCACAGTCTGCTAAGGTTGGTCCTATAGGCAAAGTGCAGCATTTCTCTACACAAACCCAGTGCAAGGTTTTGTTCAGAATGAACTCAGAGAGACCAGCACATCTATTTGCTTTTATTCTAAAATGCTATTTTCCAACTATTTTGCTGAACTACTTGTGTGATTCTCAATGCTCCCTCTATCTACCCCATTGCCTGCATACTTCATGCTCTAGTCATCCCAACAGTGCAAAACAACAGAAATTGCAAGAAGAGCAAAAGTAAGTGAATTTTTACTGTCCATTTTGGACCACAAAGTAACAGACTCTCTAAGGACTAACACAACAGCTGCCATCAGCATGCCTGTAACTTGCATATACCTACTGCCATGGGAATTGAAAGTTACATATTTCCCAGAAAAATCAGCATCTCTCCATATATTCTTTTCGCACCTGCACTTTAAGAGACCGGTTTGTGGTCTCTTGTGGACACTTGCTCATTGCATGTTAGTTCCTCCACATAACTAGCCTCCAGTTTGGCCCTGTTATTGCAGTGGATAGGGCTGCACATTTTTAAAAGCCACTCCAGGCTTAGCAGCAGCTCTGCGAGTTTCAGGATACTGAGCACAGTAAAATCATATTTCCCTACGGATAGCCCTGAAGGCCCTTCTGAAGTATTCTTCCCTGAAAGAATATTGCTCTGCAAAGACCAGGGCTCTGCAGAGGGCTGTAGAACATGCCTGAACACAGCACCTGAATCTCAAGAAAAGACATCTCACCACACATAAGCTCGTCAGAGCCATCAATGCAATCCGGAAAGGAGTCACACTGCTGCTTCAGGAGGATGCACTGGCCACTCGCACATCGGAACTGGTTGGGCAGACAAATTGCTGCACAGAAAGAAAGGAAAGATCACATACTGACAGCACAGGAGCATTTGAGCCTCTTAAGAAAACTGAAAGAAGTGGGTTTCATATTATGATCAGGTAGGCACCAGAACACCTGCTTTGCTGCTGTGGATGAATTGCAAGCCTGCATATCTCTGGTTCTTCCTCCTGGTTGTTATATACCCTACTCAGTGGAGCTAAAATAAAATTCTGGTCCCAGTAACTCCCAATCCTTTGTCAAATCAGTCCTGGGGCAAAACTGCAATCACATCAGCAAGGATCTCTTACAATAACTAACAAAGCGTAGCTGATCACCTGACGTGTTAACAAAATGTAGTAACGTGGCATAATATAAAACCTTATGTACTCCATACCTATATTATGAATACATAATAGATATATTATGTATAATACATCCTTGCCAAGTAACCGCTAAATTTCTTATCTATATTCAGGAACTTCTGTCTCAACAAAAAGGACTTTTATCTACACATTCCAAGAACAGTTAGAATCCCAAATGGATGCTTGTGTTAGAACCATGAGTTCAGGAAAACTGATCTTACTATCACAATCTGCTTCATCAGATTTATCTTGACAGTCAATTTCTCCATTACATCTCAAGTGTGCATCAATGCACTGTCCCTTCTCACACTGGAACTGGGATGCAGAGCATATGGGGCAACTATCTTCATCACTCTGGTCATCACACTCGGGAAACCCATCACACCGCCATGCCATTGGGATACAGTCAATCTCTCCAGTTGCACAGGTAAACTGGTCTGGGGAACAAGTTGGAGGTTCTGGAGAAAGAGAAAACAGATCAGAGTTGTTATACTCAATTTTATCCCTTTCAACAGAGTAGAAGTATGAGAGCGTTTTTCAAGAAAAGCACACTTATTCCTTCCCTGGAGTTCTTCCATGACTATGCTCAGATTCCAGCAAAGAGGAAAACATGATTTTGCATAGGGAATGAAATTTTACCAACTTAGTAACAAAAATTGGATGCATGCTGGTTGAAAAAGTTTGCTTTAGCAGTCAAGCACTGAACTAAGGACAGGAGCTACAAATACTCTACAAATACTTGCTTTGTCTCTAACAGCCACCTTTTGGAAGACACTGTCATATACATAAATTCAAAAGAATACTCAATTTCTGATTGCAAACCACATTTTAAACAATTCTAAACCCTGCAATTATATTAGCCTGGACCAATTCTTCATTAAAAACCTGACACATTGGGTTAACTGGCAATGAATACATCTAAAACATAACATAACTTCTACAGTATCTGTTTCATTATTTTTCCAGTGTTTTTTCCACAAACAAATTTCTGAGTCAGATATTAATTGAAAAATATGAATGGAGAAAAAAAATATCTATATAGGACTGGTAAACATTAAGCTAAGTCCTCTTGCTGGAAAGTCTCTGGGCTGCAGGTCAGTGAAGGTTCAGAGAGCAGTCTAAGGAGCACTGCAGACCTGCCCTAATCTTACATTCTCTCACTACCGAGACAGAACACTTTAACTTGTACATAGCCATTTTTATGTTTGTTGGACCTAAAAAAGCTGGGACTTCCTTCAAGTTTGACTTTTTATGGATGCCAAGATTCTGGTATCACTCCTTTTCATATCCATACTGTTGTTCAAGTTGCAGTGACACACTGATAGCATTAGGCAGCAGCAACAACCCCCCATAGAGATGCAACAATTATGCTGTTACAAGGCATCCATAGTTGCTTTCTTCAGAATGTCAGAACACAAACACAATCTAGATCAAGAATATGTTGCAAAAAATGCTCTAAATTCTTACATACAGCAAGTTAGCACACAATTTTCCACCATTGTTATCAATGACAGAAACAGACAATGTGCAAGTCCATTCAGTTGCTATCAGTAGCAATTAGTTAGGGTCAAAATGAGGGGGCCATCTCAAAACACCCCTGCAGCAGTCACATACACGATTTGAAAAGCTGCTGGGTCAAAACCCTGCGACATAATTAAGTTATTTAGCAGAGGCAGTCAGTCGTCCCCACAGCTGCTGTTGCCCAGTAATGCTCTGAGTAGAAGCTTTACCACCTGGATTAACAGAGTACCACAACACACCTGGCCTACAACAACAGTATGATCAAGCTACAGGTGCTCTGGCACTGGATGGTAACACTCCTCTGGAAACCCAGGGGGCTTTTGATAAGATTCAGGCTCAGGAATGGACTTCACAAAGAACCCAGCATAAGGAAAGTTTCTTAGCTGTAACCAATGGCGAGACATTTGTATGAGTATTTTTTCTCCTGAGGGTGGTGTTGAAAATTCTAGAACTACACAATTACATGCAAACAGCTTTCAAAGTGCTGTTGTTCTTTCTTCATTAGGGAGAAAAGTTCAAGAATGAGACAAAAGTATAATCAAGAGCTTGAAAAACAAAATGCAAATAAATATCAAATCATGCTTGGGTTTTGTAAAAATTATGGTTTCAAGTTCCTTGTTTATGATTATTTGGAGGAGCAATATGAGAATTACAAATGTAGCCAGTGACCTGACAGCTGTAGGTAAGATAAAGATGCCAGACACATGCATTAAGATAATCCTTGAATTAAATTTTGATACAAGTGTGCTGTTTGGATAATTCAACAGACAGATCACTACTTCTGCATTTAAAGGCACGTTTAATGTTCCACTATGGTTGCGCTTGGCAAGCACAAGCTTGCATTAAAAAACTTGACAAAAGCATTTGTAAGGATGTCCAGAACATGGACAAACATTCTCCAGCCAGCTAAGCTATTTTGAAACATTGGGTAGTGGCTGTTACTAAAGCAGACAGGTTAAACTTGGTGCAGGCTTAGTGAAAGATTAGAATAAAAGAAATAAGACACTGAAATGGAGGTCCCTGAATTTTTAGATTTATAGCTGAAGATCCAAAGGAGTGGAATGTGAGCCTCTCTCACTGTCCACGTTGTGCAACAACACTACAGCAAAAAGTATAATTAGATTGATCCACTCTGCCCTCCCCCTGTAACCACCACTACTCCAAAGCCACATAACGTGTTGTGGTCATGGGAATGAAAACAGTTTATCATGGAAATGACTGTCCCATGGGAGTTCAGAGTTCAGCCAGAAAATGAAATCCACAGCAAAATAAATACATGAAAAGAAGTCCAGAGGACCAACAGAGCAAAATGACTAAAGATATAATGCGTCCCAAAACAAAACAATGTTTTGTTTTATTTTGAATCCCCTCTGCAAGCACAATGTTAACAGTTTTTAAAAATCCTAGAATGGTAAAAGGGAAGGCTAAAGGAAAAGTCTCCCCTGCGGAAAGAGGAAAGCTACCTTAATTAAAAGAATTGCAATGGAGCCTACATTTGATAAGTAGCCAGTACAGTGTTTCACATTATGAGGCCAAATTAATTTCAAAAACTGGAGTCTCATACGGTGGGAATCATATGCACAATTTCTGCTGCTAGATCATCACAGGTTGATGCAACATCATCTTATAAACCCTTGTTTAAAACACAAACCCATCGCATCATACAATTACAAAAATCTCAGTAGAAGATGCAAGAATTTTAAGGTCAAAGAAGAATATTCTGCTCAGAATGAGAAGTCACATGTGCCCAAAATCTCAAGCAGAAAACAAGTGGTAGAACTACCAAAGATTAATTTAACACATGATGCAGCACATCATGCACAGAAAAACTGCGTAAATCCACATTTTGGACTGGAATGCAACCTCAGTCACCATGTTTTTGTTACAAATTGATTAGCAGTACTGTTAAACATAACTCACCTCCACATGTTAAGAGATTCTGTAAAAGCACAAGGTGCTCGGGGCATGAACATCTTGGAGTTCCATCCCCTTTGGCAATGCAGATGTGTGAACACCCACCATTGTCACGGGAGCACGGATGCACAGCTGGTGAAACACAGAGAAAAGAATATTATGTAGCATAAAAGAAATTAAAACCATTCCTCACTAGGGCAAAATCAAAAAACTACTCACAAAACACTTCTATTTGAGTAACCAAGAATTCTCTTCAAATTATTAGGAGGATAAATGCAGGATTTTTCAGTTCAGTGCTTGAAAGCTGATTTATTACTTTGTAAGGACTAAATTTCTCGCAGTCACAGTTAACAGTGCAGCCTGATTGAATTGAACATGTCACTGCCCATTGCAGGGGGCTGGAACCGGATGACCTTTAAAAGGTCTCTTCCAACCCAAACCATTCTATGATTCTATCATACAGAGACCTTTAAAGGACTTCTAAAAAGAATTTGGGAGCTGAGGTGAAGGGAAATGAAAAGGCAGATTGAGAAGGCTACATTTACACCATACCTAGACATCCCACCTGCATTTCTAGGGTAGGTATCGAGAAATAATATATGTCACTGCAGAATGCCAACCTGCAAAACCCTCAGGATTTCTCCCTTAAAGAGCTCTTAATATCTAGTGTCTCAGCTTCCATGTTTCTCACAAAACTGCAATATAGGCACATGTATTTTTGGTTTTTCTAAAGGTAGGAAGCTACATGTTTGGGTTCCCAATCAGTTACCCAGAAGCACTGAGAGGTCCCAATATAATGATTTTTAATGAACATTAGGTGGATAAGAAACGGGCACAGAAAAGGAAGGTCACTGTCTGATGACCCCAGCCCAACAGAGTCAGAAGAGACCCAATCTCTTGCCAGCTTATTCAGGCTGACAGCTGAGCATCTGCTGCAGCAATCTGTGGGGTACAGCCTGTGTTATTTGTGATGCTGCTGAACAGTGCATACTACTGCTAAGGACCAAGAATTTCCATGGGGAAGAAATTGTATAGATATCATAACTTCTCTGCCAAAGTTGTTTTCCATCTGTCCAGGCTTCTCAGCAACCTGCTTTCTACCTCTAACAAATTAATTAGTTTAATATGGTGTTTGAAGCATGAGTTGCTCACAGAAGTGCATGCACATATACCTGCATGTACATAGGTATATTTCCTCCCTTGTTGTAACAGAAATCACCTATGTAGAAAAGTTTTCATCTGCAAAAGAGGATTCCTTTCAGTGTGACTTAAAGGAACAGTACTCTTTCCATAAAAAAAAGGCAAAACAAAAATCCCCATTTTAAATAAACACATGGGGTAAAAGCAAACCATTTTTTAAAGACTGTTGAGAATTAAAGAAAAAAACCCCTTTTTGCTTCATTCACTATTACCTTTGAAATATGCCAAAATATAGGAGAAATAGCACAGAAGAAGAAAAGCTGGGTATTGTGAAAAAAAAAAGAACCTCTGGGTCATGATTAGCACATAGAATCTACTATAGTTTAAATGCCTACACCACCTTATTTTTAATAGCTTACCAACATATGCAAGCTCAAAAACAGTTTCAGCCATCACAGCCACTAATGTATGTGACACAGGGTTTGTTTGTATGTTTGTTGTGAAGGGGAATAATTTCTTCTGAAAATTAAAGCATTATACACCCTCTATATAAGACAAATCACAGGCAACAAGGAGACCTCTGTTGCCCACAATTTCTTTGTGATTTTGTACTCTCTTTTATAATCCTGTTAAGCAGGACGAACTGTAAGTTGTCACTTTGAGGAGTGATTACTGTAAGAGGTTTCTGCACTCTCTACCAAACCACAGTAATTTGGACCACTAGTCCAGAAAAAGAACATCCTGCTTGAATGATTCCTTTCAGATGTGAGCACCTAAAATGCTCCACCTCTACTGGGAGAGAAATTCCACATCCACAGTACAACTCATTGTAGAAGCTTCATCCCCATCTTGCCTCCCTCACTGCAAGCTTTTACACCATCCACTGTGCCGAGTCAAACCAGTCATACTTTACACAAGAGTCTGAAACCCCTGGAGAAAAGGCAAGTACAATCCTTTCAGTTCTTTTTAGAGGTTTTCCCAAGACCTATTACTTGATAGTACTTAGAAAATTAACAACCAGAATTATTAGTATCTTTTAACTGAATTCAGTGTCATGTGAGCTCATACAAAGCAGGTAACTCAGTGCCATGACATCACATGTTCTAGCTGTGCAGCAATAGTCTCCTCGACAAGAATGAGGAATTTGTTTCTCCTGCTCTCCTGCGATCCCGACTGGCCAAGTTGAAAGAATTCCATGGCTTACTTGAAGCCCATGGGCAACATTATTACAATATTCAGCTGAATGACTTTGAGATACAATGACCAAGAGAAAACACATCAGATATTGAAATAAACTCACAGAACTCTTCCATATCAAGCTCTTCCACAGCATGAATGCCTGTTAGGTGAGCAATCCGGCCTTGAATTCTAGTCCTTTTGTACCCATTCACTTTCTCCACTCTCTCAATCATTTGCTGCTGACGATCAATCCAATACAAGTGATTCCCCAGCACAGTGAGTCCCATGGGCTGAAGAATGTTGGAGTCCTCCAGGGTCACGCGGTTGGCACCTGAGACCAAAAAAATAAAAAACAAAAAACCAAAGACTAGTTTTACACCAGTTGACTTCTAAGTTATTCCTTAAAAAAACACCACAAAGCAACATCCCAGCTCAAACCAAACCAAATGAAACCTTGGAGACAGTGAGCCAAAAGGTCACTGGCTTCATCTGTCGATGCAGACCAAGGCTCTGCTCAGGTAAAGTTCAGTCTCATCTCAGGTAAATGCTACCAGGTGCCATGTCCTGAGGGCAAGCAGATGCAATACAGAACCCAGCTCATCCCTGCACAGCCTGGCTGGTCAGGCAGCCATGCTCAGCCTGATATGTGCAACTGTGAGAGCTCCCAAAAGCTGATACAGACTCAGCTCTTGGGCCAAAAGTTTTACAGTGCACTCACACATGGAGCAGTACATTTTTTCTGGAGTCTGTAAGTAAGAGTGAAATACAACCAATTTAGTTTCACTGCTGTTACTCAAATAAAACACATTTATCGCTCAAAGCAAGAGGCAAGTACCAAACCTTGTCATGGCCTATGTGACAACCACAGATATATGATCAGAAAAGAAAAGCTCTTAAAAAAAACCCCAACTTTTTTATTTAGTAACACACCAGAACACCCAAAATCTAAGTGTCACAATATGCTCCTAAATAGGAACACTATCAAATGCTCAGGCTCCCTGCTTTATAAAAATGTGTAAAAATCTGCCTTAAGCCAATGAGTAAAAATAAGCCAATGAGTAAAAATGAGGTCAAGTAAAAATGCATTTATTATCAGTTTTCACTTTAATTACTTGCAGTCTTCTACTGCGTACTGCCCTACACTTAGAGGCATTTAATTATTGCTTTTATTATTCTTTTCTACAGTGAAAAAGACATTCCAGATTATTCTATTAACTTACCGAAACCCTTCTGACCCTGTCTATGCCTATGTAACTGGATATGTTCGATTTAAAAAATTAAAATTTAAAACAAAATCATAACTTGGTGCTGCTTCTGCCCTCATAATTAATTTTGGAATTGAGACCTTATGTCTGCTTGTATTTAAAAAACGTAAGTTTTTAGTATCTACACAAAACAAGATTAGAGAATCTACATAATAAAAATGCTATGAGAACTGGATTCAACTAATTTGCTGCATAAATTATCTAGAGCTCAGCCAAGCATGAGGATGTAACATTAACAGGTTCTATTAGGTTTGCACATGGACCTGTTAGAACAGCTCCAGAGGAGGGTCACAAAGATGACCAGAGGGTTGGAGCACCTCTCCTGTGAGAACAGGCTGAGAGAGCTGGGGTTGTTCAGCCTGGAGAAGAGAAGGCTCTGGGGAGACCTTAAAGGAGCCTTTCACGAAGTATCATGAAGCTCATAAAGGGAGCTCATAAAAAAGAGGGAGACCGACTTTTTACATGGGCAGATAGTCATAGGACAAAGGGGAATGGTTTTAAACTAAAGGAGTTTAAAACCAGCTTTTGGTCTAACTCAAACTGAAGAATTCCAGAACCATGTAAAGAATACTGTTAGATGGGTTTATAGCTCTTTCATCCCTCTCTGAAAGTTAAACACAGGACATCTGAGGTTACTCCCTGATTTAGCAGGATGCTGTTAATCAGGGTGCAGTGCAAACTTCAGCAACTTCCATAACCATGTCATCTCTGTAAGGAATAAGGGTGTCTAGACCAGTTTAATTGGCATGAAGGATGTTATACACAATTTTGGTCCCATTTATTCAGCAGCCTTAATTTATGCTAAAAAGCTTTTCCTAACATATGCCCATTTTGAAGTATTTTGCTCAGAAAATACTATTTAGAGGAAGTAATTCAAATTAACATCACTTTGGTTCTCAAATTTCTTCTGAAGTTGTGATGCAAGACTGAAAAGCATTTTAAAATAAAAATATGCTGCTAACTCATTAAAAAATCAACATCTCAATGAATCAAATTACAGTGAGCTCAGCTGGATCAAATACAACCATAGTTTTCTGGCTACGGATGCATCTCTCTCTCTAGTTCATAAACGTTGTTTTCTTTTAATCCTGTAGCTTTCCCCTTGCTTGTAAATTTACTATAAGCTTTGATTCTTTGGTTGTGACCGGATATGATTTCTGAATAATTTTGTCTGGCGCCTCTTCCATCTCTCTTGGGTACCACTCCAGCACACCTGCATAAAATGAAGCCTTGCCATCTTGCCATTTTACTTTTAAATGTCCTCCCACAGCACTTCTTTTATCACTAGAGAAGCTCCCTCAGTACCTCTGATGCATTTTGTGTTATGTGTCTCACTCTGTCACCTTCTCTTCTCAAATGCGGTTTGTTTCATAGGTCAAAGTATTGTTTTCCTCTTATGTTCTTTCCTCCTACAAATTTTTGTAGGTTCTCTGATGCCTATCCTGGATTGAACATTTTGTGGCTGCTCAGGCAGTTTGACAATACTCTCCTATTCAGTTTGGTAACTGATTCCATTTGCAGCTTCATTGTTTTTATCCCCTCTTTGGAAGAGTCTCACCTTGAGTCAGGTTTAGGTGTTCAAAAGCAAACTACCCTTGTAAAAAGGTGAACAACTTTAGTTGTCCTGTTTTAGTTCATTGCTTCACTGCAACACAAGAGAAGGATGTGACTACATGGCAAGAAGAGTCACCAGAATTGGGGGTTCATCCCTTTGTGGCACGTACCAATCACTGTAACAGCCCAGCTTCTATTCCCTCACACTTATTCCCTTCTCTCTGCACTTCCTTTAGGGGTTTCATTTCTTGATAAGTGGATGATGATGAGAGAACAAGCCGAGTCAGAAAATAGGGCCATTGCATCCCTCTGTTCTATACTTCCCACCAGAGCCAATTTCTCCACTTCTTCAGCCCTATCAAGTGCTTTTAAAAGTCAATGATGAACCATGCTCTCTAAGATCCATGAGGTGCTGCTATTACTTTGGATATGGAGCAATGTTTTAGATTACTAATGTGGGAAAACTGCGATGAGTTGGCATCTCTCCCCCGTCTTGCAACAGTGCTATTTCAGGTGAGCTGTCTTATCACCCAGATTAGAAAAAAAACATTGCCCTTTCTTCTGCTTTTTTTTTTCAAGCTACCTTGATTTACTAACCTGCGAGCTCCAGAGAAGGAAAAATTGAAAAGTATGCAAACTTTCCAAACAACTAAGAAACAAAAGGGGCAGAGGGGAGGTGATTTAGGGGTTCCAAGACTAACAATGCTTTCAGAACATATCAAAAGTCAAATGGCTGTCTTGGAGGGTGTCAGTCATTACAGTCATGTTTATTCTAATCACATCAAAGATGGGAATCCACCAGCAATTGCTGTCTGTGACTGCCTACACAGAACTGGCAGTGGTGGAGATGAAAGTCAGCAGGGTCAGCATCAAAGAGGGAATGATGTCCTGTACATGCTAACACTGTGCTGTGAATGTTTCACTTCATTCCACATACCTGACAGGTCACAGCTTTCGATGCGCTTCAGATCTGCATCCACCCAGAAAAGCTTTCCAAGTTTGTTGTCAACCACCAGTGCTACTGGTCGGATCAAGCCAGTTGTAAAAAGCACTTCTCTCTCGGTGCCATCCAGGGCTGCCCGCTCAATCTTGGGAGCTCTCTCCTGCATGTTGGTGAAGTACATGTACCTGAAAACAGAGGCAGCACCGCTCGACTGGGAGCTCGAGGGAGAGGCAATTCCCCTTTGCACACCCGGTCTTGTAACCCGCATTGTAAGTGGGAATGGTTTCACAGGCACTGCTGGGGTGACTGCTCCCAGGTGCAAAGATCCAGAACCAAACATCTGCTAACTGACACACTCAGCTTGAAATTAATAGGATTTATTTCCAGGCCATAAAATGCCTCAGCACTGCTGCACCAGCAGCACTGCTCCTGCAGTGCTCCAGAGCCGGGGGTTGTAAAAGACTAGCACAGACCTTCTGCAACTCTCCCTGGGTAAAGCTGTACCCACTTGCAAATCAAAGTCCAGAAGTTCTTTCTGACAAAAAAAACATTAACCACCACCTCCTCTTCTTCTATGTTACCTTCCTTCTCAGCAAGTAAAATTTCCTACCACACTTGAGAAAAGATTACAGAAAAACAACTGAAGATGGCATATTCCTGACATCTTAGTTCCATGAATTCTTTGTATCTAAGCCAGTTCAGCTGCAAACAAAAGCAGTCTCTGCCCTCCTCATACATAGAGAAACAGGGTTTGTGCACCCCCCCCCATGATGAGCTGAGAACTCTTTAAAGGAAAAGTCCATTTCTTTTTTAGGGGTGAGTAACACGGGCAAACTCTCCAAAAGCATGGGCTGCATTGCTGCACAGCCTTTCCTTATGGCACAAGGAGGGGAGGCAGCAGTCAGAACATGCAGCCAAGGGAGAGGTGGAGGAAGAGAAATCTGTAACCATGGCAGAAATTGTTGAAGATCACTCATTCAGCTCTCCCAGAGAGTCACAGTGTTTAACATGGCATCTTCCTCATGTTTCCTCCTTTAATTTATGAACGGATTTAGCATTAAATCACTTGAAAACCTGACCAGAAAAGTTGAGAGTTTTAGAGATCAACAAACCCAAACTCCCATTTTAATGGAGAAAGCAGATAAGCTTTTATTAATACAAACTATATCCAAGTGACTTAGACCCAATAAGATTAGAATCTTTCCTCTAATCCGCCTCTCCCCACAGCAGCTTTTGAACTGTGCAGAGTACACTGGTATAAAACACCAGTGCTATAAACGCTCCAGTCAGAGTCTCTGGGTACTACTGTATCCACGCAGTTGTGAAATATTGTCATTCAACATCTGTCAAGCACATGGTAAGCAATTTAGTAGTAAACTGGGATTTAAGCATCTAACTTATTAAAGAGAACAGTAAGGGACCATCTTTGACATCTAAGAAGGAAGCTACTAACTACCAGAAGCAGAGAGAGTGTCTATTGAATCTAACCAAAACTGGTTTGCAGCAAAACAACGTATTTTCTTCCCATGGGAAATCAGTCTAGTGCATCCTACCTGCTTCAGTTCAGTTCAGAGGTTTTTAAGACACACGTCACAGCAGAACTAACTTAAAAATGTAGAGAACATAAGGGGTTTAAGTGTTTAAGCTTTATTCTACTACATTAGCAGGAATAGTTGTATCAAATTAGAGGCTCCTTTTTTTTCCCCTGGAAACATTTGTTTTATGATGACTAAATATTTATTAGCCAGATTCCCAGTTGATACAGACTCTCTTGTTTCTCCTATTAGGTGGCAGGGCTGTGCATCCACACGGAGAACAGGACAAGGTGGTTTTACTCTGCTGTCACTAACCCACCTGGGTTAGTCCCTCCCACATGGCTGTGTGAACAGAGGCAAAGGAGGGAACAGGAAGAGAAATCTGGATATCTTCAGAAGCCAGAACTGGACAAGCAGTCACCTACACCCCAAACAATATTCCAAACTTCTCTTTTTAAAAACAGACAGGTGCAGCTCAAGATTCCCACACGCAGAGCTGACACACATCCCCAGAGTGCTCTGTACAAGGCACAGGAAGGAAGCTCACCCTCGCTCTGCGTTCACTACGATGGCTCTGGGCCTGTCGTGATCCCCTCGCAGCACCATCCCGATGGATTCGCCGTTCAGCCGGTGCACATTGACCGAGTTCGTGGCCTCACAGGTCCAGTACAACGTGTGGCTGTATATATCAATGCTGAGGTCATGTGGCTGCTTCTCTGGGTTCTGACTTTGGTTTGGAGTACTCATTACAGTGAAAGGCTGCAAGACAACACATGGGCAACGATTTCCATTCGTTATTCTGCTGATTGACTGAAGAACACTGCACAGAAAGCATGGTGTACCTGCCCGATGGTTTAGAAACACCTAAATCCACAACCCTAAAAACGTTCAATAATTCTCATATATAAATAGAATGTCCATGAGTAAGTGCTGACAACAGCAGTTGACAGTGACGATCCCTTGGTGCAGCAGATAGAAGAGGATAGAAGAGGCCAAGCACAAAGTAAAAGCACACAAAAAGACTGACACAAAACTATATACAAGATGTACACTTGCCTGGGTGCCATCATCTTTGGCTCTTTTTATAATATTCTGGCGTCCATCCACCCAGTAGATTAATTTATCTAAGGGATCATAATCAATAGCCTTGACGTTCCTCAGACCATGCATGGGTAGGATAATATCTGGGCTTTGCTGATCATCAGGTATCATCCTGCTGATGGCAGATTTCTGGCTAAATAGCAGGAAACTGGCAGGGGCTGAAACAAGCCAAAACAGAATGCATGAGAACGTACCATTCCCAAAAATATATCCCCACAGAAGAAAAATAATATTTAGAACAAAATCCCAGAGAGACACTAATATTCACAATGCAAATTAAGTCATTCATAACTGGAGATTTTTGCTATTAAGTTGAAATGTTTCTTTCTATAACTATAGAAGGAGATCAGATAAAGTCTGAAGGACCTGCCTTTCAAAAACTCAGCCTTTCATTCAGTTAAAATTTCCTAATATGCTACTATGCTGGATGCTCAAAGCTTTGGCATTTTGTGGTTTTTTTTAAATCAACAGCCTACTTTCTATTAATGTGTTATTTTTACTAGAAACTTAAGTTCCTATTGGACAACCATTCAGCTGGCAGGCTCATATCACATGCAGGGAGAAAACAAACTTACATGTATTCCAAGTGCATCTGCAAGTTGTAGAGAATACTTAGGAGTTACACTAACTACTTAGAAGTTAGACTACTTAACTGAGTGTTATTTTAGTCGACTTTATTAAACATGTAAGAGAAAAAGATATTTTTTGTTGGTAATTTCTTTCCCACCCACCTACACACTTAGGTAAGGAGTGGGAAAGCTTCACTCACCCAGCTGAATCACTTAGAAAGCACTTCTGGTAAAACAAGAAAGACCAGACTTGACAGAGCTGTCATTTCTAAGACTTGAAATACAAATTTTCATGCCTAGTACACATCACAAAAATGGATATGAAATTCCATACTCTGTCTTCATATTCAATGATCACTTTTAAAGCCAGAGCCTTTGAAACACACTTGGGATCCCTTTCCTTTAAGCACCTGGGAGCCACAAGCACTGAAGAATATAGTAGCAAATAAAAAGGCTTACAACTACAATTCCTGCTGTTGGGATCCAAGGTGTAATGAGCAGCACAGCCACACCTAAATCCATTCGGGATGGCAAGGCACAAGTGACCACAATGGCCATTATTTTGCACACAATCATTCAAGCCGTCCTGACGAGAGGAATGGAAGACCAATATATCCATCACAAAATCCAGATGGCCCTGAATGAGAGTCCTGTTCTTCCCACTGGTCTTGTCTGCTCTTTCTATGCTGTGAAGATTCCAGTCTGTCCAGTAGATGTAGTCACTGTATTGGGTTAATCCAAACGGATGAGGTAGATCATCTGCTATGATTTCTCGTTCTTGTCCTATAAAAAAAAGGATAACAACTAAAGGACAATTCCCATGGCATAAAATGAAGAGTGTGACTGGCATTCAGAAAATTTCTTTTTTTTGTTAAAAAAACCCCTCATTTTCCAAATCAGCATAAGGGGATTCTTTATTAAGTAGTATCTGCCCAAGAGATAACGTAAACAGTGGCATTCAAAACCCTTACCCTGATACCCTCTTGCCTACAGAGCAATTTGAAATGATGCCAGTGTACTGTAATTTAAATAAATACTACTTCATATGTCTCATGCTTATTAACCTAAATAGACATTGAAAAACATATCCAAAAATACCACCAGCTCCAGTAATCATTTAGGCCAATAAAAAAGCCAATTAATATGCATGAAAGCAACAACAAGCTTGAGATTCACAGAGAAACTGCTATGAGAAATTATGGTGCTTCACTCAAGAAACAAATCTTTTGCAGTTCAATTTAACATACAGCTATCCCAAGAGTTTAGGAAACCATTTGCTTGGCAGAAATCTCAGCACTCCCACACTCAGTGGCTCAGTTAGCAACATTCACAACAGATTTAACACCTTCTAGAGCACGGCCTCTGACAGAGATGCATTACTGAAGTAGATTAAGTCTTACTGCAAACCACCTTCCTGAACATTTTCAAGCATAAACCTCCCTGAATGTCTGCCATCAAATGAAGATGTAGTCCTTTTCAGCACCATCTCCTCCTGTCTCAAACATTTAATGCTAGACTCTACAGAACACCTCACTTTTCTTCCTCTGCCCTACTTTCCATCTCACCAAGACTTGAGAAAGAATAAAATAACCATAAACCAGAACATGAGGCCATTTCCTTATAAACCACCAGACCTAAATATAGAGGCAACCTTCCCATGTAACTTTTAGGCATTCTAAATTCTCCAAGTTAGGGGTACGGATATCCTGCATGCTCTCAGATACTTCTTAGAGCATTTCTGGTCCGCAGTGATTAATTCCAGAAAAAAGCTCTTTTGAAGGAAGCAGATAAGGTGTATAATTGAATTTTCATAGTAGATGGAGGAAAATCTCCCAAAAGTGTGATTTTTTTTCCCCCCACTGTTTATAATGTCCAATATTAAGCTAGAACAGCATTCACTCATCCACTTGAGAGTGCTTTATTCATCCTGTAACTGATGAGCCCACTTGCTGCAAGTCTACCTGAGTCTTTATAATCTGCTGACTAAAAAGACATTGTACAACATGATAAAAGTGAATGGGCACAAGTCTATGGGGCCTGATGACAATGCAGCCCCTGAGGCAACTGGCTGATGAGGGTGGCAAGCCTCTGTCCATGGTATTTGAAAAGCCATGAAGTTGACAGTGACTGGAAAAAAGGGAAATATAGCACCTATTTTTCAAATGGTAGAAAGGAGGACCCAGGGAACTACAGACCAGTGAGCCTCACCTCTGTGCCTGGGAAGATCATGGAACAGATCCTCCTGGAGGCAATGCTAAGGCACATGCAAGATAGAGGGGTGATACGACACAGCCAGCACAGCTTCATTAAGGGCAAATCGAGCCTGACTACCCTGGTGGCCTTCTACAATGGAGTGACTTCAGAATCTCAGAATTCCAAAGATAAGCACATACAATGGCAGCTTAAAACAAAATCTCACACTAAAAGTGTGATACTAAAAGTATCTTTTCACAGATTAAAAAACAAACAAAAAACCTAGTTGCAGGGAAATTATGTATATTGTCAGTCAGAGCACATCCCTTGTATGTGTAAATGAAATTCCAATGGAAAACATGAACATGTGTAAAGTTGTATCTGAAACACACACTGCAGAAGTAGCTGCACTACCTTTCAGCCTCCCAGAAATGCAAGAAGGACTTGGGTTCAGAACTAATACAACTGACCCGAAGACAGAAATAAGAGATAATACTTCAACAGAATATTAGTGTCCAGGCTGAAATGTCAGGGATGATTTACAGTGAATCTGTAAGTTGTCCTCACCTTGAGAACTCAGAGGCCATCTCTGCTTTGGTACAACACAGACAGTTTCACACCAATAGAGAGAAATGACATCTTATCTCACCACCATTACAAATCATCATATGGTTATTAATTTAGGTAGGTTTTTTAATATTCTTAAACACTTAACTCTCCATCTCCTTTCATAAGAAAATATACGCACAGATTTACTACCGGTTATATTATTCAAATTTCGCATTACTCAATTACTTTACTATGACCAGTGCACACTTCTGTACTGGCTGGTGTAATATAACACTAGATTACCCAGCATATTTGATGACTCAATCATGCTTGTGTCTAAGTCAGTCCAGTAGAGCCTTTGGTCCACATAATCAATAGTGAGGTCATTGGCACGCCCCACTTTGTCCACCAAAGTGATGCTGTTTGTCCCATCCATGTAGGCTCGAACAATCCTGGGTTTACCTCCCCACTCAGTCCAGTACATGTACCTGCAATAAGTGCAACAAAAACAGGACATCAGCCAGGTATGATGGTGTTTAGCTGCATGCTTTGACTTTTCTAAATTTCTTTGCAGCACTTGAAAAAAACCCAAGAATAACCCACTTGGTTATGTGCAGCATCACAATACTCCTTTTTTTTTACACAAAGGCAGAATAGTATTTTTGACAGTTACTAATTTTTCATTGTAACCCATAGGATTGTGGATGGTTTATTGCTTTTCCAAAGACTCTGAAGAAACAGAGCTGTGTCAACTGCCAAATAACTTGTCACATACAGGAACACTCACACAAGGCTTTAGAAAACAAGAGTCCCTTACCCTTTGGTGGGATCAAGAGCCAGAGACCTTGGGTTGTCCAAGTCCTTCCACACAAGGACCTGCCTATACTGTCCATCCAGGCGGGCTACTTCGATGCGATTGGTTCCAGTATCTGCCCAGTAGAGGTTCTTTCCCATCCAGTCTACAGCCATTCCCTCAGGATAATCTAGCCCAAACTCAATCACATGTTCAACAGAGCTCCCATTCATGAAAGCTCGGCTTATGGTCTGGAAAACAATTGTGTAAAAATATGACAGTGTTTATGGATACCCCAGTGAAATAAAAAGGAAAAATTATCATGAAGTTTGGTGTACAAAAAGAACTTAGTACAAAAAAACCCAGCCTTTGTTACATTTTGAAAAATTAATTTCTGTTGTCAAAAAGGACATAGAAATCCTCAGGAGAAAAACACCTGAATTTTCAGAAAGTAGCATGTAGCTGCAGATTCTTCCTTGACCCCTCTCCCTCTCTTCTATTTGCACACAAGAAGCTGTTTTTAAAAATTATTTAATTCACTGTAATGTTTTAAGTGTCAGAAACACATCTCAGTGGCATCTAAATTAAATTGTTTCTCATAATCAGTCACCTGGAGCACGTTTACTGATCCCATCTACATTTTAGTTATGCACACATTAAAATACATCATAGGGCAAGGACTGCACACATACAAATAAGTCACTCCTAACAGCACTGGAACAAACCCCAGGTAAATAGTAACTTCCAGGATCAATTACCCACCCTGGCTTATCAACACTGAGCAATCAGTCTACATGCCTGCAGTATTTCAGCTACCTTTTTCTTAATAATTTGATACATGAATGTGTAAGGGTCAGAGACATTTTATATTTTTAAAGGTACATGTCAAACCCAGAAATCACCTAGTGTAGTTTTTGAAAATGCATCCTCCTATAACCAGAGGCAGGAGGAGATCAGAGAAGTGGTGGTCACCAAAGGAAAGGGAGATGACTACAAACTCTGAAGTTATAATATTATACCTATAATAATATAATAAGCAGCTGGATGTGGGGGACAAGGGGAATGAGAACACAGAGGTGCTGGAAGATACCTGGTGTGTACACAAAAATACAGTATGCTAGAAAATTCAGGGGGCAACAAACAAGTAAAATTTTTCCAGTCCTGCACAGAGTGAGACTGAGATCTACTCACTGATGCAGCTGGAGTAATGTGGTTTGCAGTACCAATGGCTAAGATGTCCATAACTCCTGCTCTCCAAGTGCTTGTGTGAGATTTATTTAGTAACTGCGTCTACACTGCACTAATTTATTACACTGGCACTCTTCCTGAAGGAATGGTATCCACACCACAAGCAGCACTGTTAACACTGAAGCACAGCACTCGTTAGTCTTCACAGAGAGGCTGTGGAAACTGCACGAGCTCTGCAGGCTCCGAAAGTGAGATTTGCCATATTGTAGCTTGGGCACACTGGCAAGGAAACTCTGATTGCTCTTGGAAAACCTATTAAGAGTCTAAACAGAATAATTTAGTTACAGTGAAGTGAATTTGTCATTTTCTACCATATACTTAGTTCACTTCAAAAGGCCAAGTAACACTGATGAAGAGCACAACCCTCACTTTAGCACACACTTGGATGTGAACCAAACATCACAGGAAATGTCAAACTTCTGGGGAACACACTGAGATAGAACTGGGGGCAGGTGGGCCCTTAACACAGTGTGGAAGAGACTGGACAAGTTCCCTGGCTTTTTCTGTGCCAAGCTGGAGCCACAGACTAACAGCAAACAATCCAAAGTTCACTTGTCAAATGTTAATATTGAGTGCAATTGTCTTTCAAGTCAAAACTGGAAGAGGATAGAAAGCTCAGGAGATTGCTGAGCTCAATGTTTAAACTACTCTACTCTGTGACATAAAAACAGCTTTTCTACAGCAGATACATATATGGATGCAGCACATCCCGCATCCAAGACTTAGGCATTCGGTACGAGCAGACACCACTTTGGATCTTTATTTGAAGCAGGAAGATGCCTGTAACCCTACTGTGCATTCAGCAATGCAACTGTCTTCATCTCCAAGGGTCTCCTTGGATGCAATTCAATGACAACACTGGCAACTGCAGGACAGATCATGTAACAGAGACCTTTGTTAAATCAAAGTAACTGCTCTGTGGCTTTATATTCAAGGAATTCACACGTCAGTAATACCTTCAAACTAACATCAGTCCAATAGATTCTGTTATCAGAGACATCAAAATCCAGAGCAGATGCTTCCTTGACTCCAGTAAGAGGAATAGCAACATCATTATTATTGGTTTCAAGGGAAATCCTATGAATTGCTGCTCTGCTTGTGAAAACTAAGAAGGCTTCAGGAATGATGCAAGTCTTCATGTCACTCAACAGCTCAAGGCCAATGGGACAGGCACACCTGGCCTCCTGGGGTGTAAAGAAACACAGATGGCTGCAGCCTCCATTGCTCTCTGCGCATGAATTAGTTCCTTTAAAAAAACAAATAAACAAAACAACAAACCAAAACAGATATTAATGCATTGAATTAGTTCCTTAAAAAAGCCCCCAAAAAACCAACAACCGAAACAAAAGGGGTATTAGTGCATTGTGAAGGTAACAGGGAAAGGGGAGCACGGGAGGTTGAGCAAAAACACAGTATAATTTTCCAAAATAACTTAACACTATGGGTTGTCAGCAGGGAATTCTAAAAAAAATAAAAAGCACTCCAAGTGGATTCTTGCCATCTACCCAGGATTATGAAGCTGGACCTGTCTCTCCTATTGTACAAATACCACCTACAAATACATCTTTCTTGTCTCCCTAAAGATTAAATTCATTCACTGAAGGCAGATAATTAATTAGCTATTTTTGACCAAGTACTCCATCTTTGTATCTCTTTGAAACAACCAGCTTTTACAAATGTTCAGTGATACAAAAGGGTGAGAAAAGAGCTGGATAATCTCAGTCCTTTTCCACCTGTTTAATTTAAAGCTGAGAAGATTCATTAGCAGAAGCAGTTCCAACAAGATCACCACAATCTCACATTTTTTCATGTGATGGGGACGAAAGGTGTAGGGGAAAGTAAGGACCAACAGATAAATGAGTGCCTTTCTTCATCTGCTGGAACCAAGGATGTAGGTATTTAAAGAATGTTACCACACACACACCAAAAAAAAACCAAACCTCAAAGATCAGTCTCAACTAGTGTTCTTCTCACTTTCCATTTTTTTAGGGCATATACATTTCAGACTGATGCCATAACCTGCAGCTTGAGAACTTCATTATTTTTCAAGTAGAGAAGGCTGGAAATCCACATACTGTCAGGGTATGATTTGACGACCTACGTAATGTGATTCCATTGCGACTCTTCTAATTTTAACAGCTGACTAATGAATCTGTTTATTGCTATACCCAAATTCTGGTGTTCCAGGTAGCTGGAAAATCTGTGGTGCACTGCAGCCCAGAGGTCCTGTGACATACTTGCTGCAGAGTGCCAGCAGAGGACCTAAAGCACTGGCTGTACCTTTCAGAGATGCAATGGAAGCACATGGAGATCCAGCCACTGATCCCATGCTAAGGGCAAGTTTTAGTTGCTAAGATTTAGGTACAATTGAGGTGTTAAGAGTTAATATAGAAGTGCCACATGCTTTGAGGAAACGTTGTAATGGTGACTGACTGTGCCTACACCACCCAACAGGGAAAAGCACTCTGCTGACTGAAGTGACGGGACTTTGCACTGGAAGAAGAGAGCAGCAGGAAACAGAGCAGTTCTGTGAGAATAATGATTCCTATAGCACAGAGGAATAAAATTATCTTAAAAATTCGAAGAATGTAGTGAAAGCTGTGGAAGACTTATGTCACTAAAAACTGGAAGCAACTTCTTTTGCAACACTGCATTTTCCCAACTTCAGAAACAAAAGGTGCCATTTTCCTTTCAAACCCATCAGATCACAATTATTCTCATTAAAAGTGATCAACAGCTGCCTAATGAAAGCAAGCCCATCGAGAGACTCCTACAGACCCATGCTAAGTTGCCCATGCTTACCAAACACTTTGGTAACACTCGTTGCCTTAAGGCCCATTAAATCTGGCAGCTGATCAATAATGATGTCTCTGCTGGCCTTTATCTTGTGAACTCTTTCAATACTTCGTCTCTGCCAGTCAGTCCAGTAGATGTAATCTCCCAGCAGTGTGAACCCAAATATATGTGGAAGCTTGTCTTCTAGGAGGGTTTTCCTCATTGTTCCGTCAACATTTATGACCTGTGGGATGCCCAAAAAAAAAAGAAAAAATAATCTTCTCAAATGTGGGTACAATTAAAATGACAACATCAATCAGATTTTTAACAACTACTGCTATGCAAGAACCCCCTGAAATTCCCAGCATGTCCTTTCAAAGGAACATACCTCTTGGATTATTGAAACTGAAATATACTGAAATGGCAAGACTGAAAGTTGCTTATGTCACCCCTTCTCCATTGAAAAATCCGAGCGACTTGAATTTAACTTGCATCAGTTCAGACCTGCAAAGACTGCTGCAGAGGAAGTTGTTTTTTGGGATGGGAGTGAGATTCAGGGGATTTTTAACCTCCATGTATGTCTTGGTCTCTATAGAACCCTCTCCACAGAAACAAGGGATTGCTGGAGTGATCTTCAGCCCTCAATCAGGGGAACAGAGGCCATCAAAATTCCTTCAGAGCATAACAAGGCCATGTAAAATCTTTGCTTTCTGAAATTTTGGGGTTTTTATACCATAACAGAGTTACATTTTCCCCACTTTTGAGATATGCAAGATCTGGAAGATATGGAGTAAGTATGGCCTCATAAAAAATTTTATTTCTGAAGCTGCAGAGAAGGAAAAATAGTTTTGGAGATGGGATAAGCCCCACAAACGTACATACATATATACATATGCTATTGGTTAATGAATTCACAATCAATTACTACAATGATCTTGTACTACGACTCCACTTTGCTTGGCAGAAGGAAAGGGATTCATAGAGTCTGGCCCTGTTCAACAATCATTGGGCAAGACAGGAAATTAAAATGTCCACGTGACACATGCCTAAAGTCACCTCCATCTACTACACAAACTGCAATAACCTTTCCAATCACCCAGACATCTCCTACCCACAGCAATGAGTGTGTATTTATAGGACCAGGACAAAATATTTATCTGACAAATCCCTGGATTCCTCTCCACCTTATTGCAATTGGTAGCTGCAATGTATCTACTTTATTTCTAAGATGCTGTTTGAAAATTTGTACTGTGAGTGGCATGAAGCTCATAGTAAAACCAAAACAAAAAAACCCACAACTTAAGACAATTTATTTTCCAACATGATCCAGTCAAGCCTCCATTTTTTGCTAGAAATGCTTTACAGATGGACAACTGCTCTGCTCTAGTTTAGGCTACCATGATCCATGACTGAGATTTTAAATAGTCTCCTCTTCGTTATTATTTGGAAATTATTTATTCAGACTCATGTTAAACCTGTACCTTGTTACCAGGTGATTAAGCTGCCTTCACCATGCAGTGCTTCTATTGTCTTCTGATTTAAGGACCTAACTTTTAAATTTCTAAGAGCAATATTTATTTTTTATTATGAATACCTGTAACTTTATTGCAGTGTAATATTAAGCCATTAAATGCCTAAATGTGGGCAGTCAGAATCAACCATCACTTTTACCACAACTTAATAGAGTTGTAAGGCTCTGCTCATATACAATAAACAGCATAAGCACCTAAAATTAATTTTTTAACATAACCAATAACAATTACCACATCTTTCCAAACTAGCATGTGAATTTCAGTATGTTCATGCACACACAGTAGATATCCAAATAAATTTTAAAATTAAATCTCCACTTTAAAACCTTATAATACTCTACAAATTTGTGAAAACAATATGCATTTTGATTTGATTTGCCATAAATGAAAGTAATTTTCCCAAGCTGAGCCTGTTTTGCCCATGACAGTAATTGCTGAGTGATCTCTCCCTGTCCTTATCGTGATCCACGAGCCTTTCATCACATTTTCTCTCCCCTGTCCTGCTGGGAAGTGCAGTGACAGAGCTGCTTTGGTGGGCAGCTAGCATCCAACCAAGGCCAACACACCACACACGAGGGACATGCACTGGATTTTCCAGCTACCACCAGCCGAAGAGCCGAGGTGAGCAATCAGCTACTGCTACAACTGTGCCTACCCATGCTGTGCACAAAAATCATCGCTGTAACAGATGTGAATTTGAACAGAGGCTACGATGTACACCTCTGGATTCCTTCTGAACAAAAAGCCTCCTGCTGGAGACAGTTAAAGATAACACTGGCATTCCTGTAAACTAAGTTTCAAGGGAGCTTTGTATCAGCCCATCAACTTACAATTCTTCTACTACTTGATGGAGTAGCAGAGACTGAAGATTAATATCTTTTCATTTTGTTAAGCTAAATAGAGTACATTAAAAAAAAAAAAAGCACCATATCTGTGGTTAAAAGCCAAATGATTCTGCAATTATGTCATTACATCATGTCCAGGCAAACCCCAAATGCTCACTTATTTAGAACACTATCAGTCCCACAGGCAATACTGCAGGTTCAAAAGTTCGTCACGCATACTCAGGTGCCGGAGCCAAACTGGTGCCACACTGAGTAAACAGGACACCATTTCCCTTACAACAGTGCATCAGCAGGATGAGGATGAAACTTCCACATTTCCATCTACTTTTACAGAAATGGACAGTAAAAGTATAATTCAAGTACTAGAGCTGCTGACTAAAATGTACAAATGAAGATTGAATCCGAGGATGCAGACATATTTATTTAAACCCATGCACATCTGTGGATGTTGCAGACAACACCAAGCTGTTGAACTTCAGGAATCTCATGAAGTTCAATAAGGCCAAGTGCAAGATGCTGCACCTGGGTCAGGGTAAACCCTGGTATTGATACAGGCTGGGGTATGATGGGATTGAAAGCAGCCTCGCTGAGGACGTGGGTGAAAAACATCTCCATAGGCCAGCCATGTGTGCTCACAGCCCAGAAAGTCACTCATATCCTGAGCTGGATCCAAAGCAGCACAGCCAGAAGTAGAGAGGTGATTCTCCCCCTCTACTCTGCTCTGGGGAGACCCCACCTGGAGTGCTGCATCCAGTTCTGGGGTCCCAGTACAAGACAGACTGGGAGCTGGTTCAGAGGAGGGCCACAAAAATCATCAGGAGGCTGGAAGACCTCTGCTGTGAAGAAAGGCTGAGGGAAGAGAAGGCTCTGGTGAGACCTTACTGCAGCACTCCCAAATTATAAGGCTGTTCAACATAGTGGGACTGGAGGTTCAAATTGTGGAATCAGACAGCAATAAAATGTTTAATAGCTTATATTTTGGCTAAGAAAATGATGGGATAAATGCTTGCTGTCTCCTCCTCCAAAACATTCCTCCCCAATACTATGGGCAGAACACCTACAAATCCAAGCAGGCTTCCCTTGGATGCAGAAAGAGCAGCTCTGACTTGGAGGATTTTTCTGTGCTGTGAGCAGTCAAGCCCTCTAAGTGATAGTTACTTCATGGCAACAAGCAGGAAATGCTAACTCTCTCCCTGAGGTGATCTTACAGTAGGAGCCAGGGCAAAGCTTGAACCGGGAGGTGCCACATGCAGGTCAATATAGGTACATGTACACAGTCTTTACTTCAAATTTTGCTGCCATCCACCTTCCCAGAGATACAGCTCCACTCTAGCATATCAGATGAAACCAGGAGGATTCAAAATAAAAATCTACAAACAGGCCTCACAATATGGCCAAAAGCACAACTCCTGTTACTAAATCAGCACTTCCCATTTCTTCAAAGGAACTGGAATCATACTGTAAGATCTTTACCCTCTCCTTTCCAGATTCAAACATCATCTCAACTCAAAAGACCACTAAAAGTCTGGAAATAGCACATCATGTAAATATTTACCATGTTGTTCTTTTGCTGGTGATATTGGGACTGCAAGAACATTTATAATGTAGATGTACAACATGCAGGAAAGACAAGAAAAGATAATAAAATACCATATTAACTCATCTTTTAATATCTGACAATTAACATCTGCCGGCTGCAGACAAAAGATAAGACTTTAAGGTGCAATCCTTATAATTTAGCACAAATTGACTAGAATAGGCTTTATTCCACTCAGGGTTTTCTTTCTCTCTGTGTAAGTGATAAATGGATCTCAAAGGATAAATGAAACACTAAATGTGTTGTGCTTTACACACGAAACACTGAACGCTCCCCTTGAACAGCGTCACACACTGAAAGCCCCTGATTAGTCTCAAGACTTCAATGACAAATTTCCTAATGAGGCATTGCCAAGCTCAGCTAAAATCTGTTGTGGGCGAAGTGAAATCAACATCAAACACCTTAATGAACTGAATTACACAAAAAACACGAGAAGGTGATAAGATGTGATTTTTTTTTAGATGCTGCTGCAATGTATGCAAAATGATTTTACAAATATTTCTAAATATAACACTCAAAAGCTCTTGGCTCTTTGAAGAAGATTAAAGTAAAACAATGCAATTAAATTCTACACATCAGCATGATTCATGTAGTCAAACTGTATTTCAGGTGCATCTCTGAAAAAAACAGCTATTCAGCATAGATACAGGACATCTTTTGACAAGAACAACAAAGAGACCTCTAAGACCTTACCCCTATATTTCAGTCACTAGGATAAAACAAAATTTATTCAATTGCTACAGACAAAGCTGTACTCAAATGGAAATCAATTCTTGGGCTATGCTAAATCAATATGTGAGCAGACATAGCAGGTTGGCAACAGTAAAATGACATGACTGACATATTCAGGAGACTCGTGGTGGGCTCTGTGAGCAATGTGGGAAGCTACAACTTTGCTGTGAGGGTGACTGAGAACTGGAACAGGTTGCTCAAGGAGGCTGGGGAGTCTCCACCCTTGGAGCTGGTCAAAAGTGATCTGGTCATGGCCCTGAGCACCCATCTCCAGGTGGCCCTGCTTGAGCAGGGGGTTGGACCAGCTGAGTTCCAGAGGTCCCTTCCAACCTCAGCCTTTCTCTGAATGGCTTCTAAGGATTCTCACCAGCAGACTGAAATGGCACCTCAAGTGAACATGCCCAGCCTTCTCTGGCTCGAGAAAGAACTTGTGAGACAGATCAGGTAGGTGGCATGGCAAAGAAAACAGGGAAGTGAGCAGGGAGAGAAATACAACAAATCCCAGAATGACACAGAAAACTCCTATGGGTAAAGAAGCCTGCCCCAAAAAGAGAAGAGTGAAGCAGCTGTGAGCAGTCTATACCACAGTCTATATTCAGCTGAGTATTAGCCATTCATTAATATTTCCAACAGCTGAAACACAGCCACCTTTCATCGATGCTTTGGGATAAAACACACACCTTTTTTTTTATTTTTTTTTCTAATGTCTGAAGGGGCTTAATGTCAGGCATGTATTGGCAGATACTGGCAAGCAGAAAAGGGAATAATATTAAACCTAACAGTACCAGAACCCATCTATCAAAAAGGAAAAGATGGATGGACAACAGACACATCTGGTCATTTTCCACAAAGACAGACTGCTTGAGTCTCTTAGCAAACTGTTGCCTCAAACACTTGAGTAAGACTCAAGAATTTGTAAAGTAGCTCCTCATTGTTGTCAATAGTTCTGTCCCCCTTGACAATATTTCGGCTACCTGGTAAAAGCTGCCTCATAAATAACATTCATCAGGTTTCTATTGCTACTACATTTCATGGATTAGTCCCACATGTACTACTGTGGCTCTTCTTTCAGACAAGTTTTGACGATGACATACATATATATTATTATTTTCTGAATTCTTACATTGCTTGGTTGGTTGCAGTTGCAAATTATCATCACCCACCTGCATGCAGAGCAAACCATGAACCAAGAGAACACAGAGAATCAATCCATACAATACTGTGAGTGCAACACCCCTGCTGACCTGTGAATAACCACTTGTCATTTGCAAACACACGTAGTGACACATCAGCACCCTTTTCGCTCATATTCTTTTCCTTTCTTTAAAAGACATTTTCTCAGTGAAGGACATGTCATTTTACCTTGCTGAAGACACAGCATCACAACATACTTCTCTATGGCTACACAGATGGGCCATATTTTTACTCATAATACAAAAGCCACTTTGAGATACTCAAGAAAGAAAATTCCAGGAGATTATTGAATGTCAATACTCTTTTTTTTTTTTTGACCATGTCCCCTCAGAAATACTTTTGCAGGCTCCTAGAGCTAAAGCACAGCAGTGGTGGCAAACCATCCCTGGTGCTTGGCTCTGCCTTGAAGCTGTGGTGGTGGCCTGCCATGGCTGGCAGGGCAGATGCGCCAGTCCTCAGACAGGCAAAGCAAAGTAGGTGGTGTGAAATACCAAATTATAGCCACTGGTAAAAGAGCCCACACTCAAACGTTTCTCCAACAGTCTTACAAACAAAATTCTCTACGATCTAGCAATGTCGGCTTCTTGACAGAATACACTAAAACTTTGTTCCAAAGGCAACGACTCCAACATATTTTCTTTATCACTTTGTTCTGTCTCATGCAAAATAAAATCTACCCTTACAAATGAATGTAAGGCAGTTAAGTAGTGACTTGTTAAAAACACACAAACCAACCCGACCACCTACAAATTTGACAAATGCAACAGAATATAAATTTACATGATAAAAAATAGTAGTTTATAGTGATCCCCCATTTTCTCTGGGAATAATATAAACAAAACATATCCTTGTGCTCATATGATCACCATGTGAAGCAAGGTCATTTATTCACAGTGTTGATCTGTTCATATTTTTCCATATCAAGTCACCATCACACCTAGTGTTCTCTTGGGATTTCACAAAATCCTTTTAGTTCCACAGAGTATTGCATTTTCAGACAGACTTTTCAAAATACAAGCACATGAAATAGGCTCTAGCAGACACTGATAGATGGATGAACTTCTTGTCGGAAAGGCTGTGTTAACATGATTGTGATTCTGACCCTGCTTGCTTTATAAGCCTCATCTAGGAGTAGCTAATGCTCTCCATGAGTTACATCAGCCTGACATTTCCAGAACTTTTTTCTGCTTACAGGGTATCAGAGGTTAAGGGTGCAGCTGATCAATTCTGTAACTTATCTCTCATAAGCAGGAACACAATCACATACTTCAAAACTGCTTAAAAGGGGAAAAAGTTAAACACAAAAAATTTATGGCAACTGGTGGCTAGAACTTAAAGCATGAAGAAACTACTGAAATAGTATTCCAGTTTTATTTTTAGGTAGAAGTTGCTTATTTAATGCACCTGAGGGAAATCTTACCTTCTGTAAATACTTTTTCATTCTCAAATTCTGACCACTGAGTTTAAGGTGGCATGCAACAACTCGGAAATTTGGCTAACACTCATTATGAAAACAATATGCTTTTCCAACTTCTAGGTAACTAGTCTGGGAAAGGTGAAGAAGAATTTAAACTTTTCACAGGAGTATTTTTAAAACTCATATATCTTAATTTTTCTCAGTTCTCTCCTGATTTCCTGTTTCTTCAAAGGGACTGGAATAATCCTGTAAGATCTTTACCCTCTCCTTTCCAGATTCAAACATCTTCTCAACTCAACAGACCACTAAAACTGGAAATAGCACATCATGTAAATATTTACCATGTTGTTCTTCTGCTGGTGATACTGGGACTGCAAGAACATTTATAATGTAGATGTACAACATGGAAGAAAGACAAGAAAAAAACCAGAATGAGCTTGATATGAAAAAAATTTGTGGTAAAATGTTGAGTCCAAAAAACAAATCAGCAATTTCAGCAGCCAACTGGAATTTCTTAAAAAGTCAAAAGGATTCCAAAAACAGCAGCTACAATAGATCTCAAAGTAGAAAGTGGCACCAACACTGGTCAATCTTTCCAAAGAAAAAACCTATCTCCTGTCCAATGCAACCATGCTTAACGTTAATGTGTAACGAAATAAAAATTAAGATAAATGTAGTATGTACTACTGCTATTTTAATCCTTTTTGTTTCCTTATCCCAAAATACGTGGATTTTAGTGGGCTCTTTTGAAAATAATCTTTTAAGTCACTGAACAATTGATTGAGAAACACTGGTCGAGCCATGCCCCCCTCCTGAGGCCTTACAATGCAAGGTCTCCTGCAGTCAGCCTCCGTCCACAGCAAACTGAGATTCAGCTGCTGGTGTTTTGTCCAGCACAGTGGGACCTCTTGCTCAGAACTCAACTTCTTAGCATTGCCCTGGAGAATCATAACATATTCTTTTTCTCAGCCTCACCACAGTGCAATTATCTGAAGTCACTTGTAGCTCTTCACACCCTCTTCATACCGTGCTAGGCACGTACAGCGCTTCAAAGAGCCCAGTAATGAACTCCTTATGCTCTAAGTCACCACAAGTGTCATGCACAGAAATTCCACTGGAAGTCAAAGGTTAAAGAATAGAGCCTAGATTAGCTGACATGTCCACTTATGACACTACACCTTCAAGAATGGATGCTTTTATCCTCATTTAATAACCTATCAGCCAAGTCTCATGCACCTTCCTTCATTATTCCTCAGAAGCTGAATCAAAGTTCTCTCATTAAATATTTCTGTCAAGGGAAACATGAAATATTAATCCAATACAAACACAACTAAAGGCAGTGGGCATGCAATGCCACCTTGGAGGGAGGGAGTGAAAGTCTAAGGACTCCTGTATGCATTTACGAACATTCATTCCATTCCTCATCTCATGAAGCCTCCTGGCACAAGTAAACAACAAATGCTGATCTTGATTCCCTTCCATTTGTACCATTTATAGACTAATCCAGTAAATCCAGTGTTACATACCACCATGTGGGATGTGTGTCAACAAAGCATAAGTAAAAGCCATGTAAAGAAACCTAAACCAGGTTGCCCACAGTCAGCTGGAGCATCCACAGCTGCACAGAGGCCAGGCTATGACACTGTCCTAACACAACCTCACTGCCATCCCCTGCAGAGCTCGGCCAGGTGCCTCTGACACACACAAGCCCTCTCACAGCTGAAATGTGTCTCCTGAAAGAACAGATAATGACAAGGCCTCCTGCCTTGATAAGAGCCTCCACTGTCACTTGGGATAAGCAACACTATTAATGACATTTATTTGAGACTATTAATATTAGTAAGTTATGCAAAGCAGCATTCAGAGAGTTTATTGGAAAAATGTAGTTACCAGATGGTCTCCAGTCCCAGAAAATGGTTAAAAAGGCAAAACACTTAACTTCTAGCCAGCACGATCTTGATCTGTTTTCAAAAGAGAGCTACCTTCCTTATTGCCAAGCCTGGCAAGACAGACCCTTAGAGGATATTCTGAAGCTCAGCCCACAAGGCTCCCCACAGGAAACCAAGCCCTGCACGCCTGAAGGCCCTGTCTCTGATGATTGTGGTAGAGAATGTGTTCCGTGGTGTCACATCGGGAGGGTGCCACTACTCCTGCAGCCAAAACGTGAATGTCTCTTGTGGGGTAAATGTAACACAGGAAGATGCTGCATTACATTGCTTGCTCTCTCTTCATCAGCCCTCTCTGGAGGTCAGACCATCACATGAATTACCCAGAATGTTACATTTTTCACGTAGCTCTCACAGTTGTATGAACTCACTGTCCCACCCCAGTTCTTAAACACCCTGAGGGCTCCTGAGAGTTAATCCAAGTAAGGTTGTTCATCAAGAGCTTCCCAGATCAGACCAATATGAAACAGCGGAGTCAAAAGTTTAGTTGAAACTTAGGGCATCCTTTAGTTTACAAGACAGATTTTTAGGGCATGATTCCTTGCACCCCTACAAAAGTAAATAAAAGAGGTGTATTTAGCTTCTGCTGGTAAGAGAAGAGCAGACACACATCTTCAGGCAGTCAGCTACCTTCTGCAAGCTGCTTCTCTGCCTTCATCAGGCTGGTCTAAGGTCACAGTTAAGAGCTCTACTCCAGAAGAAAAGTACCTAAGATTCTCTTCTATTTGAAGGTAAGCAATTAACTCAGGTATCAAGAAGACGATTTGGTTTTACAGCTCAAATATTAGACAAAGATGGATCCCAGTGTGTACCCTCAAGTAAGTCATCCCATCTCTCCAAACATTATTTCTACACATGCATGAAATGGATAAAATTTTTTCCTCTTTTCTGAACTCTGCCTTGTCTGTTCAAACTGCTTCTCAATACCAAAGAAAGGAGACAAGATAACACATCTTTCAGAGCACAGTTTAAAATTTGGCAGGCAATGCTGCTCAGTCCAGTTCAAGCAGATGCCACTCCGCCTCTGGCCCCTCACTCTCCTGTTCACACTGACACCTTCTTGCCATGCCAGCACAGCTACTTGTGTGGCAGAAAACGTATCAGACTAAAACATAAAAAACTTTTTTGGCTGGTTATTTTTCAGCTGGATCAGTTCCCTGCTCTGTTTTTCCACATGGCTGCACACACTGCTGTGCCAGCCAGGACAGAGCAGGAACACACTGTAAGAGAGGAAGGGTTGGGACTGCCTTCAGGTACTGATGCAAGGAACTTGTGTAACAATAAAACCGTAAATAATCGATGACTTACATGACATATAGTTGACAATCTTACCTTAGAGGGCTGACATTAAAGTAGAAACAAGTCATAAAGCCTGTGCTCTCTTAATCCTATGAAAATGTCACAAAAGCTCATATTTAACATGAAATCAGCAATATTTGAAGACACTCGATCCCAGGTAAAAGGGGCAAAATACAATTTGTGCGTGCGACTGAGTCACCCACAGGGTACATCTGCAAAGCCAAGGAATGAAAACTGACCCAACACCAATCTCACCTGTAATCTCCCAACTAATGACTTTTTCCCTAAACAACTAAAATCCAAAACTCCAAACTTGCTTTCTATTTATTAGGTAGGAAAGGTGGAGCCTAATGATGGGGAAAAGAGCACAGCTTTTTCACCCTGAACTTGCAGAGGAGACAACAATTCTACCTGCTTTCCCTCCAAGATTTGTCTTTCTGCCTTGCATTCCCCTGACCGTGCAAACACTGGATTAGGGTAAAACCTCATTTCATCAGAGATTGCAACACGATGCTTCCAAGTCTAGAAGGGTTCAGCAGAAAACTGGGATACAGTTTTAAAGAGGTAAAGATGGGAAATCTACAATTAAAAATAATTAATTAATGGCAGTATTTCCCTCCCTGAAGGGCAGCAAAACTGAAAACCTGCTACTAGAGGAGACTGGATTTACAAGACAAGGACAGTGCAACACCAGTAACTACATTTTCACAGTTTTGGATTGGAGGGCTTGTTTTTTCAAGGACGTTTATTTCTAAAGTAGCTCTTTCTGTTGCAGACAAGCAGCTGCTCCCATGGCAGCTCAGGCTAGAGCAACAGTAAGGGAGTAGTAGATGAAAAAAATAAAGCATTTAGTGTGAGCCACAAACACCATCCTCTAACAGTACATTTTATAGGTAGAGGGTAAAGGCAGAAATGCTGATCACTCAACTCATATCTCCCAGACACCCAAACTACATGGATCAATTGTTGCCCTGTCATGCCAAGGGAAAGCCCCTGAGCTTAAAAATTATTGAAAGATGAGAGGGGTATTCAGGTAAACAGCATATGCACACCTAGCTTTTCCTCTTCTATAGATACCTGGTTTGGTTCACTGTTGGAGTTAGAAACTAGGACCAGATGGACTTTAGCCTCAGCCCACATGCCCTTTTTAAAGTTCAAACTCAATAATTGAATAGGAAGTCCTGAAAGGAACAAGAAGTAAAGTTGACTTAGAAAGAAAGGCTAGAAATTATCATCTGACGAAAGTAATTCCTACCTTCTGATATTAGTTAGGAGGGGAAGAATCTCCAAATTGGAATCCTCAAGGCCCCTGAGGTCAAGTATGATTTTAGCAGTACTCAGGCTCTTAAAGGGAAGTGAGGGATCACAGGAGACCACCAGCTACACCCACTGTAAGACCAGCTCCTTGCCGAGGTCTTACAAATGTCCCTTCAAACAATACAGCTCTCAAGCACAAAAGGAGAAACAGCTTGAAGTGATTAATGCCAACCCAAAACCGTGTCTCTCAGTAGTGGTAGACACAGTTTGCATCTAGACTGGACATAACATTTCTGGTTCATAATACTTTCAATAGATAGAGAAATAAGTGGTGAAAAGGACAAGCCTTTGACCTTTGACTCCAGGCTTTGGTGGAACTCCACCAAATATGATATCCATATGCAGCAGTGAGCACAACAGCATCCAGCCTGGATGCAACTTCCATCTGCTAGAGTAACACAGAATATAGAATGTTAAGGCTTGGAACATAAAGACATAACCCTGCTACTGCACTTGTTCATCTTTAGAAGTATATGGCATAACTCTGCTCCTTTTTTTTTTTAAAGCAGCATAAAATCAGGTATTCTAAATTTAAAAAAATTATTTGCAGTCATGTTATCAGTCTACTTTCCAATACTCATACAGAAAGCTTTCAATTAATCAGAAACACATGCTTAAGCTTTATTTAAAACTGATGGACCTTCTGACAACAATAAAAAGCCCAGAGGAACCACTGGTAAGCTGGCTATAAGAATACACAAAAAAAATTTAAAATTCTGCATGAAATTCCTGAAATCTTGAACTAAGGCTAAAAAAAAAAAAAAAAAGCAGCCATTTATATCAAGAACACAGAATGAAGGCAACGCAAACATTCCTTCTCATGTTTTTTTTCATTTCTTAAACAAGGAATTAGAGACAAGTCTATTCTCAGCTTAGAAAAGGCCAATGGCAGAAACGAAAGATGTTGCAAGGGTATTCACAGTAGTCCGCTCATGAATCAGATATCCAATATTAGAAATCATATTCTACTGGAAAATTAATTTAAAAGCTGTTTCTGTGGAAAGAGTTACATAATCAAAGAATGTTTCCTGAAAATATTTTTGGGCAAAAAGGAAAAGGATTCTTAGCATTTTTCAGCCACGAAAAATTGAAGTATGGTAATTCGAACAGTATTATTTCTTCTTAAGTTAGTACCTCTAGAAATGTGCATGAAGACTTCCAGTTCCCTTTGCTTGCTTCTTGAAGGGGTATGTGAAGACAAGAAACTGGTTCTCTTGGGCCTTGTTGCTACCAGTGCAATACCATTCGATATGCCCAGGAAAAAGTTCTTAAATTTGATTCTCCTCTTACTTTGGATTAAAAGCTGCAAAAGCCCAGCGTTGTTCCACAGGTAACTACAAGAAACATTAAGTCTTCTTTTCCCCAGGTGAATGTTTGGCTCCACTTGAGAAAACTGAAGCCAGCAGTAAAGGTTTAAGACGCTCGTTTGCGTCTCTTAAAACAGCTGAGGTTATAAATTTATTACACAATAGTCCAGCAACTTCACAATAATTTTCAGCCACTGGAAGAGACAGTTCAAGAACCTTTCCTACACATCAGACTTTGCAGTTCGTTCTCATTTCCTTCTCTGCCAGCACATGCCTTTCTGTGGCTGTACAGCCAGACAGACTAAGAATTTGATTCAGTGTAAAACCTGAAACTTGTCCTGTCCTCTCTCAGCTATAGTGTTGTGAGATTAAAGTCCAGTTGAAGCACGGCAACCTAAGACTGAGCCACTCTGAGACACAAGAATGGCACATTCTTCTCCTGCATTCCAGTTTCAGACTTCCAAAACTACTGACTGGTGTAAACTGCTTAAAATGACAGAAATGCAGTAAAGAACTACATCTATTGGTCATTGATTTATTTTTGTGGGTGTAGTGCACACTACATCTTATGATATAGGTAGCTTGATTACCCTTGGACAAAGCATTCACATAGAACTTGAGGCCCACATAACACTATTTTTTTCATTTAGCCCTTTCTGTGGCAAGGTCAGCGACAATCTACACAGAATGTACCAAAATACCCTGCACTGCGGGAGGAACAATCCCAAGGCACCTGCACATGCTGGGGGCCACCCAGCTGTAAAGCAGCTTGGCAGAGAAGGACCTGGGGGTCCTGGTGGAGACCAAGCTGAATGAACACGTGCCCTTGCTGCAAGGAAGGTGATGGTAATCTGGGCTGCATCAGCAGGAGCGCTGCCAGCAGGTCAAGGGAGGCAATCCTCCTACTCAGCACCGATGAGGTTTCCCCTGGAAACTGTGTCCAGTTCCACACTCCTCAGCACAAAAAAGATGTGGATGTGCTGGTGTGAGTACAGCAAAAGACTACAAAGATGATTAAGGGACTAGAACATCTTTCTTATGAAAAAAAAAGCTGAAGAAGATAGGTTTGTTTAGCCTGGAGAAGGCTCAGGGGGAAATCTCATGAATGTATGTAAATACCTGCAGGAAAGGAGTAACAAATGCAGAGCCAGGCTCTTTTCAGTGGTACCCAGTGACACCACCAGAGGCAATGAACTCAGACTCAAACACAGCCTCTGAACATCAGGAATTACTTCTGCACTGTGAGACTGACCAAGCCATAGCACAGGTTGCCCAGGGAGGCTGCGAAGTCTCCATCCTTGCAGATACTCAGAAGTCCTGTGGTCTGGGCAACCAGTTCTAGGTGGCCGTGCTTGAGCATGAGGGCTGGACATAGCCTCCAGAGGTCCCTTTCTGCATCAGCCATTCTGGGATTCTGTGTGACTGACGTGTAATAAATTCTAAATTTTTTATTCTAAAAAACAAGGAGGTGAGCACTTCCCACCTCCCCTATTTGCACTCCAACTTGTACTCTGTAAAACCCTTCACGTTGTGGTCTCCAGCACATATGGAATCCATTGTGAACAGACAATCTGCCAGCTCTGAAAACAGCAATGCTCTTATAAAACAAGAAACTTCAACCCCAGTTTTGGCACAATTAAGTTAGTAAGTCTCAAACATAACCGTAACAGAAGAAAAAAAAAAACCTGCATTTTCTTTTTGTTCAGATTGATATAATTAGATTAAAGGGGGGGGGTGGGGGGGAATCTGCACCGTGGCAAGTTACAGAACTTCTAATTTCTTTTCTAGATTAAAAAAAAGTACTCCAAAACTTAGTCTTACAGGGTAAACTTAGATTTCAGATGTATTTCCAGGCATTGTTTAAAACTTACGTATAGTTAACAAAGTAAAATTTCTGTCTGGTTTTGCTATCTAGAGGTAATTACCATCCCATAGGTGTAAAGTCTCCCTCATGTAACCTAAAGCTGCATCTTCCTAGATAATCTTTGTAAGCATATTCTGAAGCAAAAATAGGTGACAACCCACTCTTGAAATCTTGTTTCGCTTCATGGCCCCCACACCTTTTCATATACTTGACAAAATATTTAGTAGTAGAAGAGGAAGAGCATCTGCAGTATCATCACAGATCTACAGAAGACTTTTTTCATATCTATGTGGTTTCATTAAATTGAAAAACCTCACTGTAACACATTAGAGAAATCTGAGGAATTGTTACAGTTGGGCAAACCTGCATGCCACATGTCAGACTAGGAGGAGACTTCACACCAAGGATGTCCTGGATCTAAAAGTCATTTTTACACAGTAATGAAAAAAACCTCTTGACAACAACACTGTTACCAAAGAGAAGAACAAATATATTTCTCTCACTCAGTACTACGTGGGTTCAGGAAACTCTTGTGATCATAGTTTGAGACATGAGTATCAGACCCAGCTTTTGAAATATCGATAGAAGTGTTGGAGTCACTGTCTTCTCTTTGCAAACTGTACTATGTATTCGAGCACCCTCTTTCAGCTGTGTGGTCAAGATGCAGTCTACCTCAACATACCACAGCTAATATTCCACTCACTCCTACAGCCAACTTTAAAACAAAGCAGCTCATAAAAAGGCTAGACAGTCTGTTTTAGCTACCTTCTGCCTTTTCATTTAAGAAGTCTGCTGGAAAAGCACAGCAGATACTCAGAATGAGACACTGTGCTGCATTCATAGTTCATGAGTATAAATCATTCCCTCCAGCCTCTCAGTCAAGGGTCAAGTCCAGCTCCAGAAAAGGATGGCTGAGGTCCATGTCTTGGAAAGCATGCCACCTGCAGGGCTCTAGGTATTAAGCTCCCAGTACCAGCTGAAACATTATTGAGCTGACCCCTTCTACCCTCTGCCACAGATCTCTGCCAATCCTGCATGGTATTTAAGTAGTTTCTCATCTAGCAAGCTCCGTAACTGCCAATGTTTTCTATTTTCACAATAATCTCCACCAAGTTTGCAGACCTGCAAATGGACACAAATACTCAACTTCTTTTCTAAAGTTAGATTTAGACTTTGGCTCAAAGGGCAGGGCCCCCACACTTGTGAAGCATTCTATTCCTGTTCCAAAAAGGGCTCAGCATTCCTGCTTCAGCTCCAGCTATCCTTTTAATCACATACCTTGCACAGCACTCCTGGCTTCATGGCTGCTGTCCCATTCACTGGAAAGCACAGAATGAAAGGGTGTGTTTCAGGGATGAGACTTGCCTCATCAAAGACCTGGTCCTTGTTAGTCTGCTCATTTTTTATTTTTATTTATTTATAATTTGGTGAAAGTCATTAACTTCTATACACCAATCCATCAGTTTCCCTTGTGCAGTATCTTCCACGGAGGCACCCCCAGTGCCTTCACCACTGCCGACAGAACAATGTCAATGGGGAGCTGCAAGCCAAAGACCACCTAACAGACTTCTACTGAGACACAGACTGAAAACCCAGCACTATTTCAACTGTGAGAGTTAATTCCAATCACCTGACTTTTGGAAAGAGGAAGCAGACTTGTATGCTCAGAAACAAATGATCTGTACATAGGCACAGGGCAACAGCGGACCAGGGATTTAGTTCCAGAAAACAGAAAATACCTTGCTAGAGCTGCTCTGTATTCCAGTGTGTCTTTCCCCACAGAGCAGAGAACTATCAAAGTAGCTGAGAAGCATCAATAACCCCTGGGTAGTTCAGTGCCACTGTCAGTGGTGCAGATGCACATTTTTAATTTGTGCAGATCTGGACTGAAACACAAAGTTTTGCTGTTTTTCAGACTTTACTCTAACATGGTGAGCTGTGGTCACTGCTCAGAAATAGCTCAAGATGGGACCTGGATGGTTTGCAGTCTCTGAGAGGGACCAGCAGATACCTCCTTCTTGTTTTGGGGAGAAGGGAAGGTCTTTTTGCCAGTTTACTGCATGCAACACCCAGTCAGAACTGTGGGATCACCTTGACTTCTGAGGGTCACAAGATCTTTCTCCTCTTCGTCAAGTTGCTGCTGATATGGCCACAATCCACATTACACCCTCAAGCAGAGTAGAAGTTGAGTTTGGTAAAGGACTTTTGTCATAGCAGAGCTCAAGGGAAAGGAGCAAAGCAGAACCAGGGTGACAGATGCCAAAGTGGCCAGCAAAAATGAGCCTGTTGGTCTGGTTGGGGCAGAGCAGAACACAGCTGAACACAGCCAACATTAAATATTTATTAAAAAATAAGCAACAAAGAGCTATGTCACTAATTGCACCTGGAGTGTTAACACTCGCCCTATTTTCTCCAAATGTCATCCCTCCTGACTCTACAAACTCCTGGAGACTCACAAACCTTGTGTTTTGCTCTTTGTGTGGAAGAAGTGGGAGGACTTCTTTCTTTGTTCCTGCTAGTGGCCACCTGCAAGACTGAACTAGTCTCTTCATTTCAGGGCTTCTGCCTCTTCCTTTTCCCTTTTGTTTTGTCTGTTTAGCTATTTAGCTTTGGGGCTTTGTGGGTGGCTGCTTGGGTGTTGTGCTTGGTTTGTGGTTGTTTTTGCTGGTTTTTAAATTTTTGGCGAGGGGGGATGTGTTTTAATTTTTATTTGGCACTTTAGTTATATCTTCAGCTCTTGAGAGACACTGACTGGGAGGGAAACTTGGCCTAAATTGAATTATAAATGTTTTAAGTACTCTGGGTTTCAGAGAAATTCAAAAAATGTAACATGAATCCCTGAAAGGCTTCAAAGATAAGGGCAAAAAGCAAGTTACAAAAAGTCATTTTAAGTCCCCAGTTTTAAGCAGATCTTTAGGAAGAAGAGCTGTTACACGCATGAGCTCCATTGCCTGGGGCAATGGGACAAACCCAGGTCTGGGTTTAGTAACACTGGAACACCCACACACCACGTTTTCAGGCTGTGACTGGCATCAGCAATCAAAAATTTCAAAAAAGTCTTCAATTTCCCCCTGTCGGGAACTTTCTCATGAAAACACACCTTGAGTAAGGGGCTGAGAAGTTTCAGGATGTGGCTGTATGTGTGCGTGTGCATATGTATCCACACAGACACACACATATTTATATTTCTCTGTGTGTGCATGTATGTGCATGTGCCTCTTTCTAATATGTTTTCAGAAATCCCATTTCCTGTTGGAAGATTCAAAGACACGAGTAACCCACCCATGGACAAAATCAGTTACATATCCTTTACTTCTCAAGCCAAATTTTCCTGGTGATACATAATGAGATTTTACATTCTTTGTGCTTCATTGACTAATTAGATCAATGCAGGCTACTCCCCCTGTCCCTCCCTTTTTGTAGTAGGGACTTTCATCGCCCGTAGCTACACAAGTGTGGCTGCTTTTGCCAAATACTTGGAGATACTGCTAATGGCTTCATTTGAACTCTGCATTGCTGCATATTAGTATGGAGGAGGGTGGGCTGTGTATTTTAATCCATACTGTGATTGCTTTGATGTTGTTTGTAATGAGGAATATGGGTTTATTTATACATATCAGAGCTGTTATAGGAATTTGTGCTTCCCAAAGGATTAGATTTCCACTATCAAACAAAACACAGTGTATACTTAGAAGAAGGGGGAGGCTAACTAGAGGTCAATTTTCCACTCACAAACTACAGTGCTTAGCCTCTCTCTCAGTTCTTTCCATCCATGGATCCAAACACTTTGTACAGAAAGCTATCAGTTATCCCCACGTTGCATGCAAGGAAACAGTCAGGACACCAGCACACACTGCTGTAGGTCACATGGATGGTTAGTGCAGCACTAGTGAAGTCACAGGACCCACTGCTGACTCCAGATCGACACTGCCACGCACACATTTTGAAAAAACCATGCAGGAACTACCAAAAATAAGGATGTAAGTTATACATCCTTGACAGGCAGTGGGTAAGAGGTTAGAAAGGATGAAGTTGAAGGGAAGGGTTGGCTGAACATGTTTTTAAAAGGAACACAAAAAATTTAACCAAGGGAATATGCATGGCTCCTGTTACACCTCTTAATTCCAAATGCTGAGACCACAAAACTACAGCACTACTATTTTCTCCCTTCAGAAGCTCAAAGACGATGTACAAATTATTGCAATTATTTAATCTTGAAATTAGGCATTTATGCCAGAGGCAAAAAGGAAGCTGCATCTCCACAATACAGAAAAATGATATCTCACTGCTAATCTCCAGGGTCAAGTATTCAGTACCCAAGACAGAGATAACTGTTCTGGAAAATAAAAACAAATTCGCCCTTAAATGGAGTTTCTGACACAGCTCACTCCCATGTAAATTTAAGGCTAACAATTTACCAGGTACAAAAAGCTGGAAAATAAACCTGTCTTGCTAAACTGAGTTTTGCTTCCCAGCTGCAGGGGCTTTTATCATTTCAGCTTCACAAATTCCTCTTAGCGTCATTTATACATTTGCTTTTAAAATTACAGTATCTGCCACTTACAGTGGGAGAAGACCTTTTCAGAATATTTTGTGGACTCTCTAGAGCTTCCTTTTCAGAACAGATCTTATGCTTGGGGTATATCTTTGTCTCTTCATATTTATTCAATACTAAGTTTTGACCAATTCAGTTACTTGTGATTATAGTATTCTGTTGGAAAGAAATTATGAGGGTGAAAGTAGAGGGAAGAGAGAGCAATGGTGTGACAAGACTCCAGATCTGGTAGAAAAGGCACTTTAACAGACCTCTCAGCACCCACAGTCAGACACACTGCAGAAACACAGAAGGAAGAGGGCTCACAGATAATATGTGGAGAACCTGGATGCCCTTGGTGCCAGAGCTGTGCTCTGCAGTCCCAGCTGTGTGAGAAAGCTGGCCTTTTCCTCTGACCCAGTGAGCAGCACATATTCTAATCACTCACTAGGAAAGCCCCTACAATTGCTCATTTATTTAGGGAATGCAAACGCCATCTGAATAAAACCTGACAGCACTTCTGGGTGACAGGACTCAACTGTGTCATTCTCCCATGACCCAAGTGACCAAGCTGAAGTGGCACAACACCTCTCTGGAGCAGAGGGTAAGGACAGACGGACACCCCCCAGTCCTGTGTGCCTGGCACTGCAACAGCCCCAGCTGAGCACATCAGGTCTTACCTGCTGCAGAAAAGGGCTTAAGGCCATGTCTGAGCCTCAGTTCCCAGCTCACTGGCAGCAAGGATGACAAGCCAGGTCACAGGGATGCTGCAGAGGACCCTGTGTGTCGGCAGAGGCATAGAGGACCTCTTCCCCTGGTTTTATGAAACAAGGCTGAAAACAAGAGAGAGCATCGAAACAGACCAAAATAATGAAATTTTTACCCCTAAATACCAAGCTGACTTAAAAGAACAGCATTTTTAACAACCATCCCATGCATCTGCTGGAAATATATGGGGTTTTTGAGCACGAGGACATGGGAGGAGGAAGCCACTGTGAGTACAAAAATATCAGTTTCCTGTTTAAATCTGGGACTCTATTTAGACTTGATGCCTTATCGTCTGAGAAGTTTCTCTGGATGTAAGGAAGGTTGGTTTGTTTGTTTATATTAAGGACAAGACAGTTTCCTGACTTGGATCACAGTGTTTATGTTTGCCAATTTCATGTCAATTGTGAGTAAAAAAGTCAACTAATTTACTCAAAGACTGCCTGTGGTGAATTTGTTCAGTACATTCAACCCCAATTCTTTTTATAAAAGAATTGGCCATTTCCACACAAAAAATATTTCAAATTTTGGGAATGCCTGGACTATGCAGCTGTTATACAGTAAACTACTAGATGCTTAAAGGAAATTTTTCTCAAAAAGGAAGCTGAAGCTGGTTTGATCATAAATAGGAGACTTTCCATGACCTTCCATTGCATGTATCTTAATGTCTAATGTCAGAGTTCCAACTCTGTACTCAACACATGAGACTTTTTGTTACCTCCTGACCATGAACAGCTGGCACTGCCTACTCCATTGGCTCTCTAAGGAGCTGTCAAAAGAAGCTGCAACATGGACATAAAAGGAATTGCAAAAAGCTAGGGTGAAAACTTTAACCCACTTATTTGGAAAGATACCAGGGTGAGAAGTTGACAAGCGAGACACTTTTGGCTTGTCTAGTACTCACCTCCCCAAAGCAGAAGATATCTGAGAACTTAAAGAAATGAAATTCATTTCACTCTTTGCTGGGGTCTCTAATGGAGAAGCTCGAGTCCATTTACTTTAAAGCACCAAGGCTGAAAAAGACAGTGGTTCTCAAGTTGATTCACCAATGGATTTGTTGCTCAAGAACTCAAAGACGAGCAAGGAACCGGATGTTATCCAAATAAACTGTTTGAGTCTCGTGTGCTGACAAATCTGTCAGATTTAACAGTGAATAGATGCAAAGGGCCTCTTCATCCTTTCATACAAATGCTTGCTTTGGCATAGAAAAATGTGCATTTGTACCAAGTTTAATCTGGAGAAAAAGAAATTACTCATAGCAAAAGATATCCCATTCCACTCTGGAGACAAGACCGATCTGACATGTTTAAGAAGTTTGTCTGCTGCTCCATCACTAAATGATTTGTGTTTTATTATCAATCTGTAGCAGCAAATTATCTTTGACCTCAGCCATCTTCCCCCTCCCAAACCTCACTGGAAGTCTTCTATCTTTCAAGAATAATTTCTCATATGTTTTCCACTTCTTTGTCAGGATGGGATATTCACCAACAAAACCAGCTTTAACTTTGCACTGACAAAGCTGTCCTGTGCTACTGCAATCCTGTGCCTTATTACAATCACAAATCCAAACTTTCAAAAGCCAGGAAACAGATAACGAAGGCACAGACTGATACGACCTTTACTGGGTTCTTAAAAATGGTAACAGCTAGCATTGATTTTCATACATTGTAGCACAATCAACAGGTTATTGATAACTATGAAAATGAAGGGAGGAAAAGAAAAAAGACCGTTGCCTTGTAGATCTCAGAAGCAGAAGACAACAAAAACCATGGATGAGAAGCTCTTGGCTACACAGGGATGACATCAGGTGTGCTGGTTCTGGAACAAAGGGGATTCCTCCTCCCTGTGAACTGTCTCCACAGTGGGAACAAACTGGTGACACACAAGGTAGAACTGTCACGAGGGTGTTACGTTAACACCAAAAGGAAACCCCGTTCATGCACAAGCACCACACAAAGTCCACAGACCCACATTCCATAATGGCATGACTAGAAAATGCCAAAGACAAGGAGAAGACAATGTTGCTTTTCTGCCTGTACGGCTGTGCCAGAAAGCCCGTTGATAAACAAGACAAAAGGCAAATGCTCGTACCAAGAACAATTTTGACATTTGGTCTGCTGCTGAATCCTCAAAGACGGATTCACAAGATCAGAACATTAAAAGCGTAAGTCAAACCATACAGAAGAAAGAGCAGAGGCCAAGGGAGAGCCTGTGGCACTCTGCAAAGATGCCTTAAATCTCATTTGCTGGCAACGGTAGGTTTGCATTTATGTAGCATTTCATAAACCTTAAATTAGTAAGGCTTTAACAAGCTGGAAAACACTAACCCTCTTCCACTGCAGGGGCACAAGATGCTGAAACACTCAGCCAAAGGTCTTGCAGCAAGTCAGTACAAGCACCACCTACTTTTGTCCCCTGAGGATCTCCTTTATGCTGGAAGATTTCCCCAGTGCAGCTGTGCCAGAAACACCCACTAGCAGAGGAACACCTCATACTGAAGGAAGGAGGAGTGGTGGTGCTCTCAGGGTTACATGAGCACTCTGAGCAAATGACCTTCCTGGCCCTCGCACAGGCTGACGGACACGACTTCTTCCACACTCCCAACCCTCCTAGACCTGGCCCAAGCCCCACATCTGACCATCTCCCAGCAGTTCACCTAATGTCTCAGTTTAATAATCTGTAAAGTTAAGCAGGGAACAACACTGCCCTTCACAAGAGCTCTTCAGCTTTGTAGAACTGGGTGGTGCAAACTTTAATTCTTCTCTAAATGGGAAATACTTGTTTCACTGCCTCACAAGATGCTCTAGAAAGTTGCTGCAAAATACAGTATCTCCCTAGGGGAGCAAATTCAAGGCTGGACCTTATTAAACCTCTGCTAAACACAAACACAGCCTATAAGAAAAAAAACAACAAAACAAACAACAACAACAACCCCATCAAAACAAAAAAATCCCCCAAAAATAAAAAGAAAACAAACCAAACAAACCCAGGAGTTTTGCAATTAGTCCTCTGGGACAATCTTCAGAAAGCTCCGGTTCTGACCTCTGTCACCTCCAAGATTTCCCAGAATTGCTCATTCTTCTGCACCCAACATTTCTGAATCACTAAGGCAACCTCACACCTTAGGCTCGTCTTTGCCATTTTTAAGTAGGAATCCAGCAGGGCAATGTACATTTCTTGTACTTTTTTTCTAGTTTGGACTAGCAGAAATCTCCAAAGCACAGCACAGCCTTCAAGAGTAACTTCCAATCTAAGCATAAATTCACAGGGACAAGATTCCCCAGCTGCAGTGGTTTCTAGACAAGCTGTCGAGGCAGTGACAAGCTGGGCATTGAAAATTTGCTGAAGTTGACACTATTTTTGTGGGAGCTGTGCAAACAAACCCAAACAATTCTCTTTTTAATGCTCATGACAAATATTTCACTTGCATTTTATCAAAGACACATTTCTGTGCTTCCAGTCCAGGTCCTGCTTCATGTTGCTACATGCAGGGAGTACTGGCTCTACATTCAGCTGCTGGTTGCAGCTTCTCTTTTAAGCATTTTTACTGATTTGATTTAATAATAGGCCACCCGTTAATATTCTGATCTGACAACAGACTTGGGTAGTTCTATTACTTCCAGTAAGGATGAATCTGCACCAGAAAATCAAGCATTTAGATACACAGTGAGAACAGGGAATATGTAGAGTACCCTATGCTGCTGTATGACAACACCCTTTATCAGTGGAAAGCACAGAACTGTTTTTCAAAAAAGAAACACAACTACTTTGCCTTCCAACAAAGAAGCCTGACACCTGCCAAATTACCAATTCATTAACCGGTTCACAGATGTCCCTCTGAAAACCATTTAAGAACACAGGGTCCAGGTAAATTCATACACTGCTCCACACTGAAGTCCCTCTAGAGGCACTGAACGTCACCCATGCATATGCCACAGGCAAAGTGGATGACACCTACACTGCCACAAAGATGCCCAGCTCCCACTTCTATACAGTGCCAACAGGAACAGGACCACATGTCAGGCTGGACAGTGATGCCTTAGGTTTTAACTTTTATATTTTTCAAATCCTGTACTGCCTAGTGTGTAACTCTGAAGTTTCTTGTAGCCTGTTAATTTCTGCTCTTTCATGCTAGGTAGCCATAACAAAGCCTCTCCAGGCCTGCTCTTCAAGGACACCCAGACCATCCTAGGCCCAAAAAGTATAAACCAAAAGCCTCTGAAAGGGGAGCAAGCTGAGGGGATATTACATCATTAACTGAAGCTTTAATTGGAGAATTAACCCTGATATGTAAATGAACCAAATTTATAAAAGTGTGAAGAACTTGTGACCTGTGGCCCATCTTGGGGCCCATCTTGAGAACAGCCTCTGGCTCCCCAGGGTGTACCTTTGAAGGCCTTTCAAATAAATATTTACCTTTACTCCTGTCTAGTCTCTGTTTTAGATGGCCTCTTAAGGCATCAACAGCAACTTATAGGGAATATTCCTTCCTAACCCCAGATCCCAAGTCTGCATACACACACAAGGCACATCAAGTACCTCCTAAGAAAGGATTTTCTGTATCACCTCAGACAATGATGCAGTGTCGTGCCTCCAGATGTGGCCAAGGTGAGTAGGTCTTCTTGGTTACACAAGACACAGAAACCTTCTGACTCCTATAGGCATGCAGCTGGAGCCATGAGAGTTAACATCACTGCTACCTCGCAGGGTCAGAGTGAAGAAAAGTAAAGCAAAGAAAAAAACAAAGGAACACAGAAGGATTCAGTAAAAACAGTGTTAAAATAAAAGAAACGTTTTTATTTCTATCTTACCTCACTGGAAAAGGCAATGACATCACTTGTATTGGTCACAGGTAGCACAGAATTTGGATGAGACTAACAGCCAGTTCTGGGTTAGGAAACACTCACATGACAAGAGCAGTGAGGACCAGAAGGTAAATTAGAGGACTGACCATCCACCCTGTTTGAGTACTATTTGTAAAACCCTTCTAATCACTGCCTAAGGGAAGTGAGACCTGAAACCAAACCAGATCTTTCATCACAGACACTGGTGAAATTGCTGCACAGAGTTTGTTAATTCTGATTATCTGATAAAACAAAGATGCATTCTGAGATGTTTTCAAGAGGCATGGGGTTTGAGTGGGGACTTTGCTCCTGTATTAACTGCTGGGGCCTTAAACAGATGGACTGGCTATAGGAATGGCAGATGACAGCAGGGTAGCTGGGCCCACAGCCTCACTGCTTGAAACAGCCTCCAAAGGAGAAACCCTAGGGAAGAGGAACAAAAACTAGTTCTGCTCTCCTAAAGGCAGATCTCACCTGACTTCTCTCCAAGGACACAGCTTTTGTGCCTAGGGCCTCTCCAGTGCTTCACCTGCTAGGTGAGAGCAATAGGGTTTTCAAAACAAGACTAAAATAATAGTATATATGATAAAAAGGAGGCCAGTTTTACATTAGATGGAACTACCTAGGTTCTAGTGATGTGCTTCCTGGAAAGTTTCTTCTTGCCTTAAATTTTCAAAAAAAGGTTTGCTATTTTAACAAGGAATAAAACCAGATCCATAACTAGGAGAAAAGTGCACTCTTTGTCACCCATTTTACAAACCACGATGTTTTACTTTTAAACACATAAAATCATCTTACAAATAAATTTTTAAAGCACATGATCCAAAATATCATATAATCATGAATTAGTGGGCAACATAATTAAAAATAAACCAATGCAATATTTGATCTAAGAAAAAAATGCACTTTTTTCCTAGCCAGAAAGTAATTTTAAGTCCAGTGAAGAACTCAAAGGCAACTCAGATGAATAACTGGCAAAATAGAATCTGAGCATACCCTTGTCTTTCTAAACTAAGAGCTCTTCTCAAGGGGATTTATAAAGGGAAAACATCCCATGAAGCAAAGTCAGTTCAAATTAAGAAGCAGAAGAACATTTACTGTAAAAATAAAATCTAAGATGGGAATGGTACCAGGCAAATATTTACAGCTGTGAGTGGATGATAGGTGACATCTACAAGGTGGCCTTAAATATTGGACTGAAGTCCCTAGAGGCAGGGCAAGATGAAAAAGAGCCCAGTGTGTTCTTGCAATGTCTCACAAGAGGCTCCTGAGCGAAAGCAAGGTGACAGAAATACCTACACCAGCTGCAAATGCAAGAGGACATTAGAGGCCATCACAGGTGAAGTCAGTCAGACAATAAAGGTGACAAGGAAAACACACAGCACCCCAGACAGAAGCCAGAACACAGACAAGAGGTAAAATGACAATGACGAAATGACCAAGGATCAAGGTGTCCCAACAGTCAGAATCAAGAGAAGGAAATGATCAACTTGAATATATTTCTCTACAAAGTTGGCTATTCATTTGTCCAGCTATGAAAAACCCCATCGAGTGACACTGACCATCAGTTTTAAGCTAAGAAGTTTACAATTTAGAAAACTACAAAGAAATTAAATATTATGGAATCTCTTATCTCCTTAGTCTGCTTGGCGACCCCTTAAAAACTGTTTTCGTGGTCTTGCTGAAGAGCACATTTCTTTTTCTGCTTCTCCTCCCTTCTACTGGAAATGTGAACAGCACTGACATACTGCTCCCCTTATTTCCTGCCTGTTCACTGCTGCTCTCATTTTTACATTAGCACTAATGCAAAAACCACTGCAAACCATGCACAGGCTAGGCTTTAAAAAATAACCCTATTAGTCAGCCTTTTAATTCCTCTGTTAAACAAAGGAACAGAAAAACCACTCACACAACTAGGTTTCCATAAGTAATGGAAAGAGCAATGCAAAGAATCTATAGACCCATTCTTTAAAAACTATGAACAGGGAAAAGAAGACTATGAAAAAGGCTGCCCTTGCTAGTTTTTCGAAGGTAGAAAAAAATGTGAAACAAAAGGTCTGAGGAGAATATAAGAAGCAGCTTTCAAAATAACACCACACAAAACACCACTGTGTTAGGGGAAAAAAAGGGGAAGGGGTGGAAGAAAAAGGGTGAGAAGAAAAAGAAAGAAAGAAAAGACGAAAATAAAAGAAAAAAGGGGTGAAAAAGAGAAAAAAGCCAATCCAATAGCTTGAGTGCTAGGATCTTTAACACTGCCAACTCACAAACCTGTCAAACATTTTGCTCCCATCTACTATGTTTCTTTCTTCAATACTACAGTCCTTCTGAAAAGGGGAGGCAGAAGAAAAATGATTGCACCAAATTTACATAACTGCACAACACAGGAGATTTATCGGCATTTTTTAACAGCCAAATCAGCCAAACAAATTGTCTGCAGAACTGCAACAGTAACCTATTGGAGCTCTTACCATCGGCAACATCACAAGTGTGTTGGGAGAATCAAATCTTTTATTATAAAAATCAATCACAATTCCCATTCTGTTCCTCGATCCCTTAAAAAAAAAAAAAAAGCCACAAAAACCTGAGTGCTGCTAATTTAGCCTTCTCACTAAAGAATGAATACTAGATAAAAAGGAAGCCGACAGCTGGCCCAGAGCCAAAAAGAAAGCTTTCAGGCACAAAAATTGCCGAGAACAATGTTCTGCACTCAGAATTATTTTACATGCAACTCTGTACAGTCAAGACAGGCATATCTGGCAACATGGCTAAGAATATACATTTATGATGGAGTACACTGCCTTTTAAAAGGAGAAATAAATTAGAGATTAACGCCTTTTATGCAAGCTGCAAGGAGAAGAATTCCTGGAGCAATTCAATTCAGCTCAAGGAACAAGGCTTCTTTCAAAAAGTCACCCTTTAACTGGGAAGGGCGCTTCTTTGCAGGGAGTCTGAACTGAGAAATACGCAGCTCCTTGCTTTCTATTTATAGTCATTCAGGCAGTGAATAGCCTCATTCCAAATGCCACAAGGCATACTCACAACCTTTTATTCCAGAGACCTGATTTGTGTTTCATTTCAAAAAGTCCAGCCTGATGGGGAGGAAAAAAAAAAAAAAAGAGGGAGGGAGAAAAACGACAACGCATCCTGCAACAGAAACATTTTTTTCCCCCCAACTTTTCCTTTATGAAGCTGGTGCTGGAGACTGTGGAAAAGAAGGTGGGTTTTTATTTAGAAACTTCCCTATGGGAAGGGAAAGAAAGTGCGAGCTTTGGAAGTGGATGCATTTTTACTCATTTAACACTGAATGCCAGTTGCCCTGCAATTTAAGCAAGTCTGGGGGAAGGAGAAAAAGGAGTGAGGGGTGAAAGCATTTCAATTACTTGGCTTTGAAGGACCCTTCTGAATGAGAAAGAGACAGAAAACACTTGTCAAATGCAAGTTCAAGTGAAAGCCACTTCTGCCAATGAAGTGTGCAGATGGCTGTGGGGGTTCCGCTGAACCCTAACTGGGCCTCTATTATGTCTTTATTGCTCACAAAAAGGCAAGGGTCACCTTCAGTTTAGAATAAGTTAGCATCCTTTCCCACAGAATGACTCTGGTCAATCAAGCCAAGCAAAGGAAGTCTTCCTTTGAGTGACTGCTATCCCATCAGCGCACTGAAGAATTTTTAGAAAGGATAAATAGACACAAAAACCTTTGGTGTCATCCACGCTACCGACATTTATCAGAAAAATTTCCCACCACTGCAGGCAATCTTGGGAGAACTGGGGAAGGCTGGTGGTGGCTGTCATGTATGTCTGTTAGATTTCTCTCTCGTTAGGCCTGGATGATATGAGTCTAAAAATGGTACTGACAGCTTTCAAAATTTCACTAATAAGATGTGGCATGAAAAGCAAGTTCCACACCTTTATTTGTAGTGTGAGTTCTTCAGAAGCATGGGAACCTCACCAGGCCAGCCCGGCACGCCAAGTTTCCTGCTTCTTACAGCATCCAGGTTTCACATGTTTCACAAGCAAAAACTGCAGAGATTTGTGCTGATAGGCACCTGTGGTACCATCACCTGCCCTCCCAGAACTGCTCAAGACAATCCAGAGGGAACATTCCTATATGATGCTCTGCGGTGCTGTGAAATACCATCACTAACGCAGATACCTTAAAAAAAATGACCCAACAAAGCTGAAATAGGAGGCTGGAATTTGTGTTTGTGGCACAAAACTCTGTATTCTTCATTTGGAAAGCTCACACCTAAGGTCACTAAACACCAAGGAAGGGTTCACACAGGAGCAGGGGGAGGACTTTTTCCCAGTGAAAAGTTAGTTCCCAAACTACGGCGACAAACCAACCCACCCGACAGGGCAAACTCTGCATATTGGCACCACTATCTCCAAAACACAGAGAAACAAGTTTCTTTCAACACTGATGTAAGAGAGTATTCATGGGATCACAACTGCTGGGCAGCAAAAATCACCTGCCCTCTAGGTTAGGGGTAAGCTGTGTAAGGCAAATTCACCATTAGTCTCAGGAAAATACAGAAGAAAGTAGGAAAATTACATCATAAAAGGAAACAAGGTATTTAAAGAAAATCACTCATAGCTATTGGCAAACAATACAGCAAGTAACTTTGAGAAGGTTACCAAGTTAAAACCTCTCTCAATTATCCTACCTGCTAGTCTGACAAAGAAACTCAAAGTTACTCCAACTTCCACAGAAGCCAACTTTTTCTCAGCAACTGGAAAAAGACATACTTATTCTGTGCCAGAATATACATCAGGTTCTCTTAAAGGGGGTTCATTTCCACACTTCAGAGGTACAGAAGCCTTTGTACCACTACATACAAAATCCCTCTTTTAAATACAGGAAGCTGATCCCAGCCATGAAGTAAAGAAGAATTCTCTCCCTAGCAAAAGGAAAAGAGTGATTTGATATCAGATAGCCTAAAATAATTCTTCAGGGTGAAAGGGGAGCCCCAAAAAATGTAAAATTCAAATAATTCTTCAACTTTGTAGTTTAATACATCCTCAGGATTTCCTCTCTATAAATATGGCAAAAGCTACACATACAGAAGTAATTCCTGAGCACTCCACAAAGACCAAATTTAGAAGCTGCCTGTCAGTTGCTTCTTTTTTAAGTTGTCCCTTTAAAGGAGTAGTACAAAACAAAAGAGTTCCTGGATAAATCCACAAGATTTAGAGTTTTTTATGGCAATGCAGCAGTTCTAATAAAACACAAATGGTTATAGATCCATGTAAATTCATACTGGTACAAATTTGAGTTTGGAAAGACTCAAAGGAGTATTTAAACTGGCAGCTGCCAATATTTGTGTATTTTTTCACATTGAAGCTATTGGATACAGTACCAAGTGGGGCATATAAAATTTAGGAGAATCTCTGATCAAAACCATCCTATGAAGGGATCTCATTCAATCAAAACATTATTTGAGAGTTTTCTACTAGTGCATTAAGTGTCATGACTAACACAGGCCACATCATCTCCTGTATTATCTAGGTGGGACAAGAAGTCCCTGATGCAACTGCTTCTACCCAATGGGGTTTTGTTGCAAGCCTGGTTTTACTCTACTTCTTTACAGATGAGAATTTCTGGTTACTTAGGGTGCTGAAGGCAAGGTCAACTAATATAAACCTTGCACTTGGAACAGAGAAACAGAACTCCTTGATGTTTTTCAGTTCATGAAAATCGGGGAAGGGGGAAAGAGAGAAGGCTAATCCAGTACCTCAGCACAACCCCTAAGAAAAAATTCTCTTTACTACAGAAAAGATTTGCCTTTATTGTGGAAAATCCATTTATGCTCAACAGTAGCCAAGACAACAGTCTTCACTTCAGACATGTAGCTGCCTTTTCCATATGCATGGCCTAGGCCGTGAAGAAAAGAACTGGCATCTTGAATTTGATTTGTAGTTAGTTATCTGGGAAATCTCAGCCTAAAGAATTAAGAATGTGCTCATGGCACCTCATGCTGCCAAGCAGACATGGTACATACCTTGAGGACTGAAGCCTCCACACCCCCTGCTGCACTTCAGCCAAAAGGTGATAAAGACCAGACTAACTGAGGCTAGGTCATCAATCACCTGCAGAGGCACTCCCCACCCCACCCCACCCCACCCCACCCCACCCCATCCCATCCCATCCCATCCCATCCCACCCCACCCCACCCATCCAGAACAGCAGAGAAAAATTTTCTCAAGACTGCTGAAGAATGGAAAGTTTTATGTATCTCCAAGAGCACTACTGAACACAGGATGGAACCAGCCACAGCTAGGATGTGTTCCTTATAACAGACACTTTCTTCTTCAACACTGTCATACCTTTCACTTGCTCAGGGCTCAGATACAAGTTCACCTGGCAACTAACACTGAAAAGGGACAGGAGGAAATTCACCTCCATGAGTTTATCTCCTTCCCTTCGGTCAATGAGTCTCTGTGCTCTGTGAACACTTCCTTTCTACTTAGCTTAGAGCAGAAAGGTGTGACCCTTCTGTTCTGATCTAAAGCATCTCATTCCATGAAACTGCATCTGACTTTCAACAGCTCCCACACTTGGCAAAAGTCCTCTCAGAAGTAAACAAAGTTCACGTGATGCAAGGTATAAAATAACATATTGAAATGCCTAATTAAGCAGTAAGCAAAACACAGACAAACTGATCTTGTAATTAGAAGAGTGGAGCTAGAAGGCTCTATGCTCCTGAGCAGGATATATGCATTGTTTGTTGGCAGGTAGAGGCTGGCTATATTTCTGTGTTCCAGAAAGAGGTAGTATCACATCAGGAAATCCTGAACCACAGCTCAGGCTTTAGAAACATGTAACACACTCAGAAGAATTCCAATTCACTAAAAGCCATTAAGACCTGAAACCACTCATCAGTCTGACCTGCTGAACGTTGCAGATCATTGTGTGTCACCTCAGCAGTCTGCTCCTCACTGCAGGCTGGTGTGTACAAGGCTGGACAAACTGCAGCATCATTTCTATGATAGCAAATTAGTCAAGAAAGATCATTCCAAATATGCATGAGCAGAAAACTCTTAATTGCAGAGGAAGTTGAGACTCCACTAACATCCCTGGGAGTCTGAATTGAGGCGCTTACTCCTGACCCCAAATCTGGTGATGAGGCTGATGTTGCAAGCAGAACACAGCCAACAGGTAGATGATAGAGTGGGGATTCCTAAACAAGAGAGAATAAAAGACCCTCTTCCCCTGGCTGCCAGGTTTCCTTCTTCTTCCTACAGGTGCACACCCCTGTGAGGCCTCATATAATCTCGTAGAATTAGAATTTCTTTTTGTCAAGGATACAGCTCTTCTTCCCTCCCAGAAAGTCTGTGTTCCATCCCAGCAAAGTCCCGCTGGGGAAAGCAAATAGAACTGATTTGTCATCAGTATTAACTAAGTTTAAGAACTGTCAGAACCCTGTAACAACATTTTAAGGTAGTCCTTCCCCCAAATAATTCTTCCTGTCCATTCTACAATGCCTATGTGGCTCCTGGTAAAAATCTGGTCCCAAGCTCACCAGTACAGATTATACCCCTCCAGAACCTTAAAAGACAGTTGGTTATACACCAGGTCTTTGGACACTGCTACAAACAGAGCTCTCATGTGATCAAGTTTGCTAAGCAGCTCCTTTCAAGTGAAACAAAAAATTCCCCATCCACCTGCAACAGCAGTCACGTTTGCTGGTTCTTCAAGCTAACCACAGGGCAATACAGAGGCCTAACAGCTACCTCAGATTAATAAAAACACAGTGGTATATAACGCTCACAAACCATACAGACAATCTCCAGCAAAAAAACATCCCCAATGGCCACAAACACGCACACATGTCACTCCAACAACAACACAGCTTAATGCCAGTCAGGAGAGCAGTGCTCTGCAAACAGAGAAACTCGAAGTGGCAGCATCCAAAGGAGCAGCCCAGGCTGCAGGAATACAGTGCTGAGCAGAGCTGCATCAACAGCAGGGGTGAACACGTGGTTTGCCAGCCCAATTCTGACATGTGCTATTCAACATGAACATCTTGTATGTCAACATCATGTGATGCATATCACTTCAGATATGTAGCACTTGCAGCTGCAAACAATGTAATTTACAAATTTATCAAAAGTAAGAAGTATAGGATGTAGTAAAAAGTATAGGAGATACATATATATCTCATTCACTAAGGATCACAGTGTAAGCTTCAATTAATAACATTTCCTTGCCACAGTTTTAAATTGAATTGGATCAAACGTCACTGAGAAGTTTCAAAAAAACCTCACTGAAATTAAGGCTCCCTCACTATTATGAATCAAAGCGATTTTATTAATGCACCTGCCTATTTAGACTGATCTGAGATTGTAGATCTGCTCTTTCAGTTAAGGGGATCCTGCATTCCTTATTTCCATATCCATTTAACTTTTCTGTTCTCGTATATTAATATAAATAGGCAGTGTGGGGATTATTTACATTAAATAAGTATAAACTAGGTCTTCTGAAATGCATTTATATTTATAGAAAAACAATGCTTTGAGATTTTTATAGCTAATTAGCGTGTGGCAATAAGTTTAAATTAGTTGTTCTCCCTATGAGATTTGCCTGTTTCAGTAAACCAGTCCAGAGTATCTTCCAAGTAGTTTATTACACTACATAGTTTTCTTTAATCCTTTGGTGAAAAATGCCAATGCAGAGAAACACACACACAAAAATGTATCCGTTCTGAGAAAATGTCTCATGTATAAACTATACACTGCATCTTTTAGGTCAAATGATTGGAAAATAAAGTGTAAGACATGAAGTATACGTGGACTTGTTTAGAAAAAGCAGCCTTAAATTAGTTTAATTATTTTTTCTCCCCAATACAACTGACTTCCACAAATCCTACTCCTATATTTAAGTTGCAAATTCTTCCAAATGTCCTTTTACATTATTTATGCAGAATGTGATCAACAACACGCTAATTATAAAGCTTGTTTCCTGAAATTTCAAGGACAGCCCACATAACTGCACCTTGGAAAGAAATTTCAATGAGCTCCATGATTGTCATCTGGTGCTGACTTACACTTTAAGCTTAAAACACCTTATAAACTTGCAAAGAATTACTGTATGTGATATGTTATTGTGTACCTGATAGTTTATTAATCTCCACAAAAAAACAAATTAAGGACATTTGTCAACAGAAGGGAATGGGAAGAGGGGGATGAGGAGAAGCTGCCAGAAGAGATAGTCTGCCAAATACTTATTTCAAGAATATTGCACAAGCTCAACTAAAATACATACGTAATAACAGGCACCTGAAAATTTCATAATTGCTCATTATGCAACTATACCTTAGGCACTTTAAGCAAATACTGAAGAAATAATACATGGGAAAACCTGGCTTACCACAAATGTTTTAAAAGGAGAATTAGGAAACTATACACGTGGGTCTTTGCTTCTCTCTCTGCTGGAACCCTGTAATCCTTATTAATCTGCTGTTTGTTCCTGGAAAGTAACTTTTCTCTGTCAGTAAAATCCAAAGTTCAGTTGGATTAATCCATGCCCCTTACTTGTAGCTGAAGCTGTGTGCACAGACAAATGATTTTGACAGACACGACTCAAAATTTGCTATCTATTTTCTATTTGCCATACACTTTGTCAAAGTAATTTAAAAAAATAAACTTAAAACCTGGGAACAATGTTACCACAGGGTGCCAAATTTGCAGCGAAAGCCCCGTAGGCTCCTGTCACGCAAAATTTTGACAAGCCTTGCCAAGTGGTTTCTTCAGGATGCAAACTGCTTGCAAAGTGACTGGGCCCTTTGTGTCGCAGTTGAATGCTGCAGATGGGAAGGTTAGAAAAGGGGTTTTGACAGGAAGGGGTAACTGCTGTTTTCACCCTGTGAAGTTCTCCTTGCACAAATAAAACAGTCTCCTGGTATAGGACGGTGCTTGGTGTATCCTCAACAGCTCTGCAGAGATTATTTCCCAATTGTGGAAGAGTGCACCCAAAAGAAATGTCACAGTGTGGTACCAGAACCGAACAAATCCACCCCGGAAACAAACCAACCAACCCACCCAGAGGCATTCACAGCACATTTCAAACCCGAGGTCCATGAAAAACAGCACAGATGCCTTCAGCCTATCAAATTTCCAAGCTGTGCAAAGTTCATTCACTGTTTAGGAACTTTAAATTTGAACAGGCCTTCCCAGTGAGAGTAAGATGACTCCCTGGAGATCTAAAATACCAGAAACCAGAGCAGAATACCAAGCAGAGATACACACAAATATGCACAAACTATATTCACTCTTGTGTTTTTTCTATGTGGAAAGCAGTTGAAGGCATGCCATGTGATGAAAGCAATTCTCAATTACCATCTGACAGTAATTTGGGATCCCACCTTCAGCACAGACAAGGCAGCACCTTCTTTGCTTTCCACAGCAGAGTGCAGCTGCAGAGTGCAACTTTCTGAACTGTGTAGGGGCAAAACACTTGGTTGAAGACTTCCTTCTCCAGGAGCACTCAGCTTAAATCTGAATGTCATTTTAGGTGAAGCAAGAACTCCCTCCTTGCAGTAGCAAGAGAGTAAACCACCCAAAACATCAGCTTTTTTTTCCTTTCCTATTGCTACCTAATGAGCTACAAAATAGTTAGAGTTTACTATCTACCATCCAATTTATGCTGGTCTTAGGTGCTAACAGAAACTAAATTTATCCAGTAACACACTTCAAGGTAGTGTTAGGTGCCTATTGGGAAAAAAGAAAAATTCCTATATCCAGCTGGGTCAACTATAGTATATAATATAAATATGTATCTTCGACTTGAAATCTGCTGATTTTTGCTTCTGACAAGCTGTGGATGCAACATACCTACATACACTTACAGAACAAATCACTGAGACACAGTGGCTGCTGCTACAATGGCATGTTCTTGGCAACAAAACACAAGCATGGGAAAATGAGTTTATGCTGAATGACTTCAGCAGCAAGTGAAACTGGAAATGCCCCACCTCAAACACCATGCAGTGAAGTTTTGTGCATATTAGGGCCAGTAGAGTTCCACAAAAGAAAACCTGAGTTAATAAAAAGCCCTTACATTGGTTTCTCTGGTTTTCCTAGACTTTGATGTCAAACCAAACAGCATTGCTGGACTTGCTGCCTGACAGTGAAGTGAGACAGACTGAACAGATTGCTTAACCCCATGAAACACAAGGCACAGCTTTGGCCCCAGCTATAAAAGGTGGTATCTGGAATGGTCCCTGTCCTGCAAGCTGAAAGGTAAGGGGAGACAGGATCTCTCTGGTAGTCAAACTCAGTATTAGCTACTGCCAAACACTGAAGTTAAATTTCTGGAGCTAGCAGACAGTCCAGTTTCCCCTCTTCCTTAGGGCAAAATCTTTAGAAAGCAGTCATTCCTCAAGATCTATTTATCTAAATTATTTATCAAAAAATGCTGCATATGCTACTGCTCCAAACAGCATTAAACTCAATTGATTTCACAGGCCAAAGTAGAAATTTCCCTCCTCAAATTCAGGTGCAGACTGCCTACGTGGTTTTCAAAGCAGTAGGTACTTTAAAAATTACTTCTTGTCCACAAATCTGGACACCACATAATCATTAACATCCTGAAATATGGCTTTCCAGGGCCTCCATCCCCTGGCTCCTGTACATGAACCTTGCATTAAGCCTTTTGCATACAGCAATTTTAGATAGCAGTTCCAAGTGCCACGAACAAGCCAAAACATCTTTTAAATAAATTTTACCTGAGTGTCCCAATTTGTTGCAAAAGCCTCAGGTAAAACCTGAGATTTCAAGCAATTAAATTACACTTGGAGCAATGTAAACATAACAAACATAACATTTCTTGCAGAAGTTTTCTGAACCACATGAATGTACTTCCTTTCTTCTCAAATACGTCTTGTTATGCTAAATATTCTTTTAATATTAATGAAACAACAGACTCCTCCAAAAATGGGTAAATGAACCCAAGACAAAGCTGCAGATGAGAGCCGCACTTGTTTTCTACAAATGCACCCAAGTATGGCTCTATTACTCACCTCAATTTTATCTGTCTTTGCATCTCCCCAGTAAAGTTTGTTTTTTTCAAGATCCAGTGCCAAGCCATTAGGCCACCCAAGGGATGTATTCACCAGAACTCGCCTTTCTGAGCCATCCAAATAAGCACATTCTATCTTTGGACTTTCACCCCAGTCCGTCCAATACATGTAGCTGTTAAAAAAAAAAAAGGGGGAAAAAGTTAATGTATGCAACAGGCAAAATCAGTAAGTGTTAAGATCTGTGCTGCTTTCTGCTTCCCCAACAGCAGCAAACAAGCCAACACTGAAGGTGTCAACAAGCCAACTCAAACTGTAATCAGTGACGACAATATAAAGTTGAAGCAGCAAATAAATTAAACTATTGCAAATATGCAGTGGCCCAATTCTTTCATAGTTAGGATAACACTGAAGATGCAGAGAAAAGAAAATTCAACCAAACACCCCATGTATAGGTTCATTGAAGAACACTATATTCAGAAGTCACACAATTATTAAAGGGATGAAGCAAGGGAAAACCAGTCATTTCCTGAATATCTGACAAACAGTACACACATCATCCTGCAATTTGAACTTTTTCAGTTTCAGGAGACCATGAGCTGGATCCAAAGACCTACCAGAGGGCTATCACTAAACACAAAACATACCCCATGACAGGATTGAGCACTATGGCTCGAGGTTCATCTAGGTTTTCTGAGATAAGTATCTTCCTCGACGTCCCATTCAGCCGGGTCACTTCAATGCGGTCCGTGCCAGTGTCAGTCCAGTACAGGTTCCTGGCCACCCAATCCACAGCAATGCCATCTGGATGGTTGATTTCTGTGGTCACCAGAGTCTGGGCTCCAGCACCATCGAGATAGGCCCGACGAATTGCCCGGACATCGTCATCAGTCCAGTAGATGTAGCCTTCCACAGGGTCATAGTCTATGGCAATTGCATGTCTGATGTTGTCTATCTGCAGAATAATGTCAGTGAAATCCGGCATATCCAGGGAAATCCTCCTCAGGTCAGTTCTTCTAGCGAGCAGCAAGACTTCCTCAGCACCTGGGGAGAAAAGCATTCACGGCATCATTTCCATTGCTACTGATGTGAAGGTTTCAGTAGAGCACAGTAGGCTGTGAACTGCTACTAGTGCTGTAACAAGAAGAGATTTCCTTAAATAAGGACATCAAGCTTTCATGAAAATATAGACTTCCTTATATTTTAGATGACAATTTCTCCCGCCTTTCTAAACTAGTACAGACCATAGCAATCTGTCTCTAGAATATAAAAAAAAATAATTTGGTGGGTGCAGGTCCAAATATTTCATCACATTATAGAGACTTGCTCAGCCAAATGTCTCACTAGCTCTCTCAGTCCACTAAACAAGTTTTCACACATGCCCAACACAATAAACAACAGGGCCTAACAGAAGACTGGAGTATTTTGTAAACAAATTCCATTAATGATTTGCTCCAGACAGTCCAACAAGAGAACAAGTCACAACCACAGCAAGTATTTATCATTTGGCCAAAGTGGACGCCAAACTAATTCTAAGGCAATGGGATTGGCGTTCTTTTCTCTCCTCTATTCTTCCTCCCCACCGCAAAGTTTCCCTGCTTGTGGAAGGGGTGCCAAACAACAATTTGGAGCATATTTCAAGGACAAATGGCATCTTTAGTGCTGTCTGACACTGAAGTGGCATCTTCTTTTATTAGTGAAAAAAAAGGACAGATAGCAAAATGTGCAGTTGCTTAATAAAGTTTCCCTACATCCACCCATGCACGCTTCAGTACAAAAAGAGAACTGTGTGGGTTTTTTCCTACTTCTGTTACCAAGCTGATGCTGGGTATTGTGAAAACTGACAAGGAAATTTCATTGTTTAGCAGTACTCCAAAACTGGAAACCTGAATAAAAGTAATTTGTTGTATTTCATCTAGACCAGCAAACATCAGTAGGAGGCGGCAATTTCCAGTTCCCCCCAACAGCTCAGATTGAATGAAAATGGCCAACATGGGGACATATCTTTTGAGCCCACTAAGAATAACAGAAATTCAAATCCTCATGAGAATATTCTTCGAGAAATATTTCACACCTAGACATGCTTATGGAGTTCTGGAGACACAGAAGTTGAAATTACTGTACAACAAAACTATATTTACATTCACTATGGGTGCTGGATTTGTTTTTGGGTTTGGAAGTCAGGGTTTAGCCTCCACATAATATCTTAGAAGCTCTGAAGAGAAATAATGCTCAGGACAGACGTGTATAACGACAGAAACGAAAAGATTAAAAGAGCAGCATTTTAACATCATTTAAACACTTTGAACTACCTCAAGTCATTGCAGCTCCTGGACAAAGCAGTGCTGCTCTCCCTCCTTGCCATGGGCTGCTTGTTCTCACTTCTCTATCAGCCCTTCTCACGTGGAAGCACAGCATGGCCTTGTACTATGGCTGCGTGCTGCAAACCACACCAAAGAGCCGATCCAAACAAGAATGAACTCCACAGAAGCAAAGCCATTGGCCTAAGTTAACAACCAGACCTGCACAGCCCCACAAACATTTGTGCAGGCACAGGGAGGGGCTCCAGCAAGAATGCTTCTCCCAGCCAGCATCAGCTGACCAGGTCTGATAAGGACAGCATCACTTTGAGGGAAGGCTTGGGTAGAAGGAGAGAAACAACAGCTTGGGGCTCAAAAACCCCCTGGAGGAAAGGGAGGAGTGAAAGCCTATTCATTCATGACAGCAAAGCACGAGAGACATCTACCATCACACATCCATAATAGATTTCTAACTTCAGAGGTTTCAGAAAGACTGTTTTTTATGCTTGAAACTTCTGCTCTCTTCTCTGGACATAGCAAAACTAGTAACCTTTCTGCTGAGGGAACATCATGCCTCAGCAATCAGTAGAAGGCATTGTATTCACTTTCAAAAGCTTTATGAATGTCTTGGATTTTAGCACCTTTACTAAATAAAAACAATAGGATACATAAACCAAATTTTGATATTTTAAATTATCACAACACAGCAACTTCAGCAGAACCAAATACCTCATGTAACAAAGTTTTATGTCTAGCTTCTATGCTTCTGAAATATTTCATTATGGGAATCAAAATAAAAACTGTTCAGTGCAAGTTAAGTAAAAATTCAGGCCTCAAAACTCAGCATGGAAAGGGGGATGTATCTGGTCATCTATGTGCTCTACAAACACAGAAGGGTTTTCAATTATACATTTAAGAAGTCAGGCAAGGCAGGTGAGCTGTTGGATTTACTTTTGACTTAAGAGAACATCTGGAATGCATGGCACTCTGTCTCAGGGAGGATGATGAGCGAGTCAAGAGTTTATGGGTTAGGATTAAAGAACAGACCAGCAAGGGTGACACTGCTGTGGGTGTTTGTTACAGGACACCAGATCAGGAGGAGCAAGTGGATGAGGTCTTTTACAGACAGCTGGAAGGAGCCTCGCAGTCACAGGCCCTGTTTCTTATGGGTGACTTCAGCCACCCCAATCTCTGCTGGAGGAACAACACAGTGCAGAAGGCTCCTGCAGAGCACTGATGACAACTTTCTCATACAGGTAGTGGAGAAGCCAGTGAGGGAAGATGTGCTGCTGGACCTCGTACCAACTAACAACAAAGAACTGGCTGGGGATATGAATGCTGGGGGCAGCCTTGGCTGCAGTGACCATGAGTTGGTGCAGCATAGGATCCTGCAATGAAGCAGCAGGGCCCTGAGTAAGGTCCTGAAGAGAAAACTGATCTCTTCAGGCATCTTTTTGAAAGAATTTCATGGGAACATGCCCTAGAGGGAAGAGGGGTCCTAGAGAGGTGGTTAACACTCAAGGAACAGCACAGCAGCTGTTCAGACACCAACAGCACTCAAGTTTATACCCACCTTAACTTCTGAATTTCTACTGTATTAATGTGTCTGCAATCATAACGTTAATATTGAAGTACAAATAGTGTGAAGCAGAGGACCATCAAATACATGCCTAGCAAATGATAACGCAGCAATTGCCAATGTTACATGTATTTCTAGGACAACCAACACTACAAGCCTCATTGCATGGGAACGAACAGATAAGAATCAAATGCATATGTTTTGCCTCTTCACACAAGGGATTACAGGTTCACCTTGGTTCGCTGTGAACAAGTTCAGAGACAGAAGAAGGAACATTCAGTCCAAGGCCTGGATTATGTCTAGAAATGCTGACTAGACAACAGGCTGAAAAACACTGTTAACACCCCCTAAAATTCACAAGTAGTACCAAAACAGCCGTCGCTTCCTCACAGCAGCAATAATTAGACTCAGATTTATCTCATCCAGCTCTGTGACAGGTTCACCTCTGCGTAACACCACACATTTATTTGCACGCAGAATATTATTTTGACCAGCAACAGGACAGCCCAGACACCCTGAATGAACTACATGACTAGAATCTTCTCGCAAACTGAAGGAAACTATTTGTTCCTGACACATTCAGCTGCTCTGAGTTTTTCTGCAAGCAAACACTACTGTAGATCTATTCCCAGCCTCAGTTCTGTCCCATGGACATATACAGCCAAAAATAAACAGGAAGAAGAAAACTTCTCTCTGCTGATCTAGCACAGAAAAAGAAAATCTTCAGCTGACAACTGGGACATTTTATTGGTAGTTGAATGGGATCCCTCTTGGTAATTTCTTCTAACATACCTCCAACTGAGGCTTGTGGGTCAAAAGAAACAAGGGGAATAAGCTACATAGCCAATTCTGTAGGGATACCTAAAATTAAGTGAAATATTACACAAAAAGACTCTTGACAGACGTGCACCTACATCCTTGAACATTAAAAAACACACAAAAAATGTTGCCACAGCATGAATCACTATGTTACACCCCCCACTTGAAAGCTGGTAATAGATCATTATCATAGGTTATTTTTGATAGGTGCAAAAAATCCTATCTTTTATTACAACGCAGTTTAGAATTACAGTTGGTTATAATTGTATTTGACTCCATTAGCAAATTTCTGCTAGAGAGAAAGAGTTGGCAGCAGGCCCTGAGCACATCACCAAGAGATGAGAACTTGACACTGGTTCTCTCTAAAAACCTGGACAAACATGCTTGTCTGGCTCATTAGTTTTATCTGTATCATGGAAGTATTTTGATTATTAATGTTGGTAGGAATGTTTTCAAGGCTACAGAAGTGCTGTGCTGTGACTTGCCCAGCGTTATCCTAGATACCCTAGAACCTGCCTAACACATTACAGCCAGCTATTTACCCAGTGCTAAAGTGCTATAGCATACATTTAATTAACTTCATCTTCAAAAACCTCTCTCACTGCAGTCACTTTTCTAACCACATGGTTAAGAGATTCCCGACAGAATTGCTAACTGTTACAACATGGTCTTTTATAATACCACACAGTGAACAAAAGCCTTTTTGGGGGGGAGTGGGAAATGCAAGCTATTCCAACATCACAACTGCAGCAACCAAACACTTCAGCAGAAGTTTATGAAAGCTTTTCTATGCAAACCATAAATAGAGAACCAGAAGGAACTAGGTCAATCTAAAGTTTCCATTTAGAAAGTATTTTAAAATACCCTAATTCAAATTGTTTAATTTTTTCAACTGATTTAAATTTTGAACTGCTTGTTTTTCTCTACTGTATTCAGCACAAGCTTTCTGCAGACCTTCAACAGAAATTTTCAGTAGATCTAATAACCATAAAAGCTGATTAGCTGTTCTGGTTAACACACAATCACAGAAAGGTTTGGGCTGGAAGGGACCTTGAAGATCATCTAATTCCAACCCCTCTGTCATAGGCAGGGATGCCACCCACCAGATCAGGTTGCTCAGGGTCCCACCCAACCTGGCCTTGAACTCTTCCATGGATGCGGCATCAGAACAATATCTGAGTTTACCAAAAAACCAAATAAGAAGACTATATACTCTATTTGCAATTAATAAATCCTAGAGAAAGAGGTTAGGAAACCTTTTTTTTTCTTTTTGCTCTTACAGAAGGTGCTTTCCTGCCATACCCAGAAATCAGTATTTTTAATATCTATGCTAGGATATCATGCTCGCTTTGATTTGGTTGGTTTGTGCTTTTGTAATTAAAAATTCATGCTTCACTGCTGGAAATGGCAACTGTATTCTATTTGCAAAATTAACTGCAATCAGAGCTGACAGCAGCAAAAGCAGGCCATCTCACCAGCTTGACAAGAGCTTTTTTTATTCTTCTCTTGGCCCACTTCACATTTGACAAGTAACAAGACATCTATAACACAGTAACAAATGCTCCAATTTATTCACCCAACCTAAACATGTGGACTGCAGTGGCTGCCTCTGTTAATCTTTGCCAGAAAAGGCCATGCTATTCCTTTCCCATTTGTCTGTCTGCTAATTAGACTAGAACAATGACCTACTGTAGGACTCATCCCCCAGTTTTATGTATATGCATGAACATGCACCTGCATGTACAGACTCAGTCTCATTACAAACAACTCTGGAAATCTCTGTACTTGTGAGGAGAAAATCAGATACACTATAAAAACAGGAAAGGTTTTAGCTCTGCTCCAAAGAACAAAATGGTAAGTGCTTTTTCTAAAGAGTGAGTTAGAAGTACTTTGACTGCAGGCAACTCCTTTACAAGCTGTTTGAGCACAGCTACCTCAGCACTCTTGATAAACTAAAAAGATTTATCAAAAAAGCAAGGGATTTTGTTGGTTGCTGCCATACAGTGAATTACCTGGCAAAGTTTCAGTGTATGGCAAAAGGGGGCCAGAGTATGGTTCTGGGAGAAAACATGGGGTGTATGAAAATTGGTTATACTGCTACGCTGTTTAATAAGCTTTCCAATATTCAAAACATCTACAACATCTTGCACAAGGGTTTAACATCAGTTGCTCTTCACACCAAAAGAAAAATGATGTAATGAAACTGACTGAGATTTAAATCAGCAGAACTCTTGCAAAACCCCTTCTTGTTCCTCAACCTCCCCCAGAAAACAGTAATATTTAAGGAGTTGAAACAAACTTTAGCAATACCTAGAAATACATGGAAATTTTTTTTTATACTTTCTCCTTGGTTACCTCACCAGAGCCAGTTGCAACACGAACAGCACTACGCATTCCAGCTCAGGCCTTTATTTATCTTTCAGTCTGAGAGGAAGACAGCGCTGCTTCTTCTGCCTGTGTGACAGTGGTGGGCTGTGAAAGGCTGGCCATGTACTCTCCAACTGGCCACTGCACATGCAATTTAAAACCAAGAACTGTGCAGTGGGAGTGTGCAACCAGCAAAATAGAAACAGGAAAGGTCTATTTGAAAGAATGTTTTGAGTGGCCATATTCAGACAGGACTTGATTTAACTGAAAGGTAAGTAGGCATAAGGAAAACTAACAATTGTGACAAAGAAAGGAAATACCAGAGCACTTATGTAACTCATAAATTACATCATATCTGTCTGCATGTTACAGTGAAAAGCTATTGTCTACTGTTTCTTCCATTATCACAGTTGCAGACTTCTAACTTTGCCTGAACGAGAAAAAAACACCTACAAATCAGAGTTTTGACACATTCACACAGCCACCGAAATGAAATCCCACAAATGGAATATTAAACTGCACAGCTGATAAGATCATTAGCACTAAGCAGCTGACTAGGACAAAAGTAATGTTTCTTCCAGAAAAAGCTGTTGCAACACAGAAATCACAGTTACCCTGTTCTAGTTTAGGATGGAGCTTCTGTGAGACACGTTCAGTGTGGACATGCCCAGTGCTACATTTGTGAGCACACAGCTTTGTGAAGTTACTACTGACAGAGGAGAAGATAACTCTTAGGAAGATTTACTCAAAATAGCATTAATATAACAGTTATTACTGCACATAAAGCAGTAACCAGAACCAAAGGTCAGCACAGCCAGCTGGCTACTGCTGTACCAAGCAAAGAAGCTGCCCTTACACACAGGTTTCATCCAAAGACCTCAAAGCACTTGAACAATTAAGGCTTACCCTGCCCTCGGGTCTGTCTATGCTCTGTGTGCTTTAAAGAAAGAGAAGAGAAAGTTGGAAATGTTAAGTGGCAAATTTGACTGTTACCTTACAGATATCATGCTCCCAATTTCCACTCTTTATTAATGAAAACAATTAACATCCCTTTGCACAGAATTCTTAATAACAGTTCATTGCAAGCCATAGGAAAAAGGATGGGCCAAGAAAAAGTCTGTCAGAAATCCCTACTGCTGGAAAAAGGGTGGGCTTTGGATTGTGGTGTTTCCTTGCAAAGCATGGTTTTAAAGTTTACATATACCTACTCTCTGCTGGAGACACACAATTCCACTGGCTCAGAGTAAGGAATCACTGACTTTAGAACTGACATCCATTTTACCACCTTGTTTCTGTTAGAGAGAGTTTTGGCAGTAACACCTCAAATGCACAGAGACAAGAATCAAAAATTCATTACAACTCAACAAGATACACAATTTATATATATTAAAAAATGAACAGAAATACAGTAGATTTTCTACAATCCCACTTCTGTTGACTTCTAATTGCAGATGTTTCCCATTCAGCAAGAGACCTTGAACATATTAAGTTTCTCTGCACTGCTGTCATCCTCTACACAAACAGAAATAAATACTTTACACCCCACGAGCCCTCTCTGGGGCTGAAAACTGTAGAATGCTTTGAAATTAAAGCATTATTTATTATGTGCCAAGTCTGATGGAGCCCCAGAAAATTCAATTCTGAGCTGACACAATCAAGAAAAAACCAAAACAGCAAAACAAAACAAACAAAAAAGATACTAACAGCTGCAAATTAGGGTTTACGAATCTTGGGAGTCTCAATCGCACTGTTGCTACATTGATGCAGTAAAACAGAGCTCAGCCACCCAAGGCTGGAAGAGGCAGTCAAGCTACAGCAGCTCAGGTAGTTACCACTGTGTCTGGGTGACTTTGCCTGTGTTTGTTCCCAGCACATAGTGAATGCAAGATGACAAAGCTCACATGTAAACCTTTTCAGAGCAGACCCAGGGTGTGGTTCTTTTGCAGCATAAAACCAGATTCAATCCAGAGACTCAACAGTGCTAAAAGGGAGAGCGTCGCTACTTCCTTTATGCACACACACAAAAAAAAAAAAAAAAAAAAAAATCCACCACAAAAAAAACAAACAAAAAAAAAAAACACAAAACCAAAAAAAAAACCAAAAACCTCTAACCACAAAAATAAGCTCTAACTAGACAGTGTTTCAGAGTCTTGGAAAGTAGTCATCAATTTGAAACATGCACCAACAAAGCTTGAAAAGAAAGCTTCATTCACCATAGCCCAGGAAAACCACCAACAACAGAACTAGATGATGTGGCAGACCTTCAAGAATGCTCCTCACTCCCTCCAGGTTTGTTCCTTATGGCATGTTTCTAATGGCTTTTATCCAATGAAATTATAAATAAGGCCAATTCCATATGAGGCTATTTCATTTTGTCACTAGACAAAGTAGTCCTCATTTAGAGGTGTGAAAGTTGCTACGAATAGAAAATAATATAGTCTCTTCATAGAAATCAAATAAAATCATCAACACAACACACAAAGCAAAGGGAAAACAGACTCAAAACAAACAAGATCTACACATGAATGAAAAGGTAAAAAAACACTCATGAAATTTCTGTGAAATGGAGTAGAACAAGAAGAGGAAGCCTCTAGATTTCCCAGACTCTCAGGTACCCATTACTGGACACTTTTTACTGACCAACTTGTAGTTTCAACAATTCCTCAATAAGCAAAGGAAGTACAATGCATCTTTGGGAGTGCAACAGGGAGAGAGGGAGTGAAGAAAAAGTCCTCCAGCTCCTGGATAACATCTCCCTACAGTAGTCAAAGACCAGGCACACAATGAAAGACACCTAAGAAATCAAAGCATCTTGCAACCAAAGGACCATGGTTTTCCACAGTTGCATTTCAATCACAGAGCTGTCAACAGGGAGAGACAGGTATCCAGTCAGCTGTCAAGGTTCTAGGAAATAAGGCAAAATACAGTTTTCTTTTTGTTTCTTTATCTCCTGACAAACAGATTAGGACATGAGTGCTGCTTCCCAATACAGCTCCAAATGAATGTTAGAATATAATCAGAGTTTATCTATTGATACACCAAGTTTCTCTTCCAGCATCTTGCAAGCCCTAGAAGACTCCAGACAGTTATTCACACAATGCCAGCAGAAGCTTTATCAGGTGCTTGAATGAACTGATTCTACAGCAGTTATCCCAAATAACAAATATCTCCCTGACCCTCCTCTTTCTCAAAAAGGCTGGTCTTCTCCAATTAGTGGTTGATCTACTTAATGAGAAAGTCTGGATTAACCCATACTGTTCCCCTTTATTTATCAGGAAGGCATGCAAGCAAAGAAGCCTTCTCTGGTGGTTAAATGGCATGGGATAAGCACTTCACGATGAAGGAAGGCATTTGTCTGCCTGACTGTCTTGCTTGGAGGCTTAGTTGCAGTAATAAGCTCATGATTGCTCACCAAGGAACCACAGACAAAACTTTTAAAATTTATTATGTGCACCAAGAAATACACAGGAGATGAGAAGAAAGTGCCTTAGCATTTCTTCCTTCAATAATCTCCTATCTCCTGCATATAAAAAAAACGCTGTATGCCCTGCAGTATTAGCCAGCAGGTTCCAAAACCACTGTTTTCTATTTTGCAATGTGCAGAATGGCAAGGAGAAATAAGACACTGGGAATAGTAGCCAACCCCAATCAACTGCCTCAGCAACAGGATCAAGGATAGATAAAGGAAGCTGACTATTCAAACACCTGAAGCAAGCACTTTTTACTCCAGGTATGAAAACGTGGGGGCTTTTTTCTGGTTGGCATTTGGGAAAACAGAATTTCCTTATTTATTTGAGAAACTGCAACTGTCACACCTTCCTGGCAGAAACCCTACAACTTCTATCACCACAGAAGACTAACAGCCAAACTCTCCCATTTTCAAGCAAAGAACAGTTGTCTTCAAGTGGAGAAATGCCTCTGGTGAGTTGAGGTCAATGTGCCATGTCTCAAATGGCCACTTACATTCTGACATAGCAGGGAGAATATTATTGCAAAAAGCAGCTGGCTAGTTACAACATCTAGACTGAGATATCTAAAAGGAACCAGATTTCTAGGAAGTACCTATCAACTGAGGTTCATTTGAGGAGCGGGAGCAGAAGAGGGAAGAAATTCTCCTTGTTACCACTTTAAAACAACCAAACTCCTTCCACTGAATAAATAAAAGGTTCTAAAAATGAGTAACTTTTTTAGTTTGACTCATGTTACACTTAAAGCTCAATATACAGCAGCAGTTCTCATGCTGGCTTTAAGGAACGCTCATGCTGATGCACAGCAGGAGTTTAATTTCCACATCTCAAGCAGTGTAAACCCTCTTTTCTATTAGGGTTTGCTGTGGTAAAGAAGCCACCAAGATAATTGTGAATTCAAATACCCATCTCACTGTCAAACCTGCCAGCTACCTCAGCATTAAGGCATGTCACTAGAAGGAGTCGATGCAATCTTGGATATTTATCCTTAATATATTTTTTTGCACAGCCTTAGGAATGGACCTTTTATAGGAGCAATCCATTACCAAGCATTGCATGGATAGCATCAGCTCACAAATCTGTCCAGAGTACGTGGGCATTTACTTTTTCTGAGTTCACTAATAATATCAGTGTCAGCAGAAGCTAAAGTACCATTATGATATTGTTGCTTTTGCAGCCAAATTCTTTGTCTTCCAGTATGGCAGAGGCCCGTTTATGTTTTTATAGCCCTTCCTGGAGGCAGTTCTGCTCCATCTACTTAGAATCATAGAATATCTCAAATTGTAAAGGACTATTGAGGCCAACTCCCTGCTCTTTGTAGGGCCACCTAAAACTAAACCCTATGACCAAGGACTTTGTCCAGACAGCCCCTGGCTTAGATTTATACTGAGCCAATGCCTAGTGCATTTAAAGAACATACTTTAGTTGGTACTGCCCTTACTTCCAGGCATCACTCCTTTGTGCAAGCTTCAAAATATCAGAAGCATTTCTCCAAAACTGTGGCAAACTTGGATGTCACATTTGTCATCTACTCCTTGCATGGCATACAAATACATCTCTACCTCAACCACCCTTATGCCTTCTTACCAAGAGGTCTCTCACATTGCTTTCAAACACAAGAAAGGGAACAGAATCATGACCTTTCCCAACACAAATGGAAAGACAGAAAAAGAAAAGAAAATCGGAGTAAAATTAAATCTCCAAGAGATTCCAGTGTCACAAAAAGGCTTGGCTTGTTTTGGTTTGTGTTTTTATGTGGAAGCAAGTAAAAAAAGGTTCCCCTTAATAGAGACCTAAATTTGGTTAGAGAGGAATTTAGATACGTAAAATGGATCAAGAGTTAATGATATCCAGGCCATGTGAAATTGCTGCAATGAATTTGCATAATGAATAAAGTAAAATTCTGTAGCATTTACTGAAATATTTTATCTATATACTGCAGCAAGCATTACACATTTAATGAGAAGCAAAACAAAATCCTGAAAAATATTTATTTTAAAACTAGGGGTATACAGCTTCCAGAAGCTGCATGGATCTGGACTAGTTCTGATGTTGTGTAGCTCTGAGTGTCCTTGCTGAAGCTAAAAACATAGAATACAAAAGAACATTAGCTGAAGTCTCAGTTTATCCTACTTATTACAGCTTCACAGCCATAGAGCCAAGCTAGTAGAGACTTGGGACAGCAAGGTACGGAATTTTGAAAATATTTTGCAGGTATCAGCCCTGGATAATAGGTTCCAAAATGCTATCCAATTAATTTTAGTTCATATATAATTGACTAACTCGATACTGTGATATCAGAAAATTATGTGCAATGAGAGCAAGAACCTTTGGGAAGGCAACCCTGACAGGCAGAGGGAATTTAGGAAGTCAGAGTGACTGCTTACAGGAAATACATCCACATAGAAAAAAGATGAGGCTTTTGACATTCCTTTAGAAGGCCTGCAGTGATAGCTGTATGCCAGCAACACTGAATGCAGCAGAAAGAAATAATATATGTTCCAGAAACATAAGAGAAACATGCTGCTGAATGCTGTTTACAAAAACCAGCTCAGTCTTGGAAGGATGCAGACACATAGCTGCTGTACAAGAGACTGGGATCAGGGTTTAATCACAGTTAGTTGGCAAGATACACAAAAAAACATCTAGAGCTGCCTGAATGTGATTAAACTGAACCACATGGTCAAGTCACAGAAGGAAGGAAAAAGCAGGGGGAGTCATCCAATATTCTGAGACTGCAGCTTTGCCCAGCAAAGCAAAACAAACCTGCTCCACGAAAGCAGAACAGGGTACAAAGATCCAGCTCCATTTCATCTGGAAACATTCACTTCAAGTGGTACAAATTATACCAAAGGTGCACCAGAGCCAGAGTGAGAAACATAAATTCATGTCATTCCCTGTGCACTGTGGAAAGCAAGAAGCATGAGGAAGGTGAATCTGCTCATAAGAGGTGACAGGTATCACTTGAAGACTCTGCCCTGCAAGGTAAAAATGGAGCAAATAATTTACTGTTGGAGACAAGACAGTAGCCATTAATTCATTTGTCTTTCTCACAACACTTCAAACTACCACTGGCCCAACAACAGGACTCACTAAATCCTAGGAGAGGAACCCCAGGACAGACGGAGAAGGAACAGCTTCTTGAAAGGAGACATTGCACATGAACAGAAGATTCGTGAATCAAAATAGTTCTGTTCATAAAGAAAATAAATGTGTTCCTTAAACAATGAAAGAAAGAAAAACTTCAGGATAAATCAGCAAAATCCTAAATCAGCAAAATTACTATAAGAAGGTCCCCAAGCTTGTGAAACTTCCACTCTTTTGCTCTGCTTTCAACTGGCCTATTTGCTGGTAGAATTATACATCCCTTCTAAGTGACTGCAACTGAAGTTTGGTTCCTTTCTCAAATATTCATGCAATTCCTCAAGTCAGCTTAGGAAAGGCTTTCAAACAAACAAACAAACAAACAAAAAAAACCAAACCAAACCAAAACACAAATCCAGAAAGCTACCTGGTCTAAGAATTGAAGATCCATTTGGAGACATGAAATTGCACTAGTCAGTTATTCTTGAAAGCTGCACACAAGGTGTTACCAGTTACCACTGAGTAGGCCACTCTCCACAGGCACAGTTAGAATCATCAGACTGATGGGCTTTACAAACTGTGACTTCATTACCTTCTATGCCAGCAAGATTAGGTTCAGATATCTCTCTAAAATCATGTATTTGACACATGCAACAAGACAGTAGTGGTCCAATGCAACCTCCTAAGTAATTTCAAAGATCAGAGCTTGAACGTTCACTTCATTAGGAGTACATGCTCAGGAGCAGCTGATTTACTTTCCGAACTCATAACCCCTTAGCTTGTTGATATGGGAGCTTCAAGGAAGTGCAGAACATTTTCAAGCCAATAGGGGAAAACAGACTTAGCACCATGGGTCTGCAAAACAATACATTTACCTGCACAAAACAAGTACACATTCCCAGAGAAGAACATATACTTGATGCCAGTTGTTATCTATGTATCTGATATCCATTATTAGGGATGGATATTTACTGTAAAAGTAATTTTTTTTTATTTATTCAGGGCGGGTCTTTAGAACCACAGAAAAAGCAAGAATGAATCAAAACCAAAAGCTAAAACTACAGGAAAATGAACTATTATTTCTAAACAGGCACAATACTTAGGGTTCCAGCATATCAACAGCTAGTTTAGTTGAAGTATAAAAATCCAGAGTTTCATTACATACAGATGTAACTCAGCAAAGCAAATACTGGCACAGCCTGTCCTTGAATTCACATTTTTTATTAATTACCTAGGCCCTTTACCATTTGTAAAGAGCTACAGAGTGCTCTCACCTGAACATTACCAATGGACGTATTCTTCAATATTCAAGAGATCTGAAATCACCTAAGAGCCCCATGGCTTTTCTGCTCGAGTATTCTTTCTGACAGATATATACAGTAATACTGTACAGTTATATTTGCAGCAGTAAACTCCCCATGTGGGCAGGGATTTTGAGAACAGAATGCTTTTTCCTTCTGCAGATAAATCCACAGCAGCTTTTGTGTAATTCACTTAACAGCCTGAAGTCAAAGAAGCTCATATGCCCAAGTCACTCTGTACTTTTGCACCTCTGCCCAAGCCAACAGGGAACAAAATGAAGAGGTGGTCAACACCCGTGGATCCTGCTACAACATCACTACAAAGGGCTCGTGTGGAGAACAAGAAGTCAGTTCCTTGCAACCAAGGAGTTAATTAGTAAGATGGGAAAGAGAAGCACATGGATGTTGGCATAAGGCAGACAGGGCAACAAAAGATGTGGAGCTTGGGAAAGAAATAATCCATAAAACTGAACCAAAAAGCCACATTCTTATGCAAAACCAGATTTCCTGTTCTCATCCCACTTTTCTGCCCTCCTTTGACAGAAAACCCTTGGCAGATTGTCTGGCCTGACAATGGAAAGGTGAAAGCACAGCATAAGCAGTTGCTCCTGCTTGTGCTATCTGCCAAAATGCCAAAAGCAGGCTGACCTTCATTCCCACTGCCAGAAACATTAGGTCAATATGAATGTCTACAAAGGTTGTCCTGAGCATTCAGCGAGGTTTTTTTAAACGCTGTGAAAGGGAAGCTTTCCAAAGCTGGAAGGAGGAAAGGGAAAAGTCTCTCAGCAGCTGCAAAACTACCTTATAAGCCTTTCAATTACAGCAGGATGAGCTAATAAAGCCGGCCAGTAAACCCTGGAGATTCAGTGTTTAAATTGTGCTTCTAGTTCACAAATGAAAGGCATCCATTATGCTTCCTCTAGTACACAGAGGAATCAAGCCACATCAGAAAATGATTATACTATTTGACTAGACTCGAAAACGCACTGGAGACAGGCGGCAGAGTCGGCAGAACACTCTCCAAAACCTTGCCTCCTAGTGCTCTACCACTATATCAGTGTTAGCTGCCTGCTTTTGTAAGATGTGTCTTTAAAAGACTTCCCAATCCATGGAAAAACCAAGCTTTCAAAGGACACCACAAGGCTCACTCAACCTGTGGATACAAAACATGCATCTAGTTACACTTTCTCATTAAAGCATATACTCTAGCTATTATTCCCTAAACAGCCTTTTATTGGTGATATACAACCCTCTCCTACTGCTCAGGGACATGGACAACTCACCCAGAACAGTATTTTCTCAGTTATCTCAACAACTCAGCCACCACTACTTTATCGTTGGCCTCTTCTGCACAATGAGTGTGAGGGAGCAGAAGTTTGGCTACTGTCCAAATGGAAAGATGTCCTACATTAACTTACTTCCAATAAAATCCTTCAGCGATGGGTTCCACATACTACTTCATTCCTACAGAAAACTGGCAACACTAAATACAGACAACATTCCCCAATTTTTACTACAACAGATTACTTTAGTTCATAAAAATCACCCTCTTTGGTAGCTTGGTGGGAGGTTTGGATGCAAAATGACATTTCAGAGTTATCAGGCAGCTCCTCTCCACTCACTCCTTCAAGGATCAGCTCTGAAGCAGGGAACCCAAACCATGACAACCCTGTGACTGTAGAGAAAAGCCAAGTTCCTACCTGCTTTGCACGTCCTGCCATCATCTTCCAGCTGCACACCAGTGGGACAGGCACAGCTGTAGAAGGGGTCCCTTGGAGACAGCAGGCACAGATGGGAGCAACCACCATTGTTTTCTTCACATGGAGTGTGAACTTCAAGAAAAAAAATAGATTTATTCTAATTTTTCTGGAAGCCCCAAAGCCCTGTTTTCTCCATGAGGAAGAAATTATAGTTCCCAAATGGCTGGCATAAGCTTTAGTGCTAAAAGACAGAGGAATCACAATATAAAATGCTTGATTTCCCCCCTCCACAGCATCTTAATTCTAGGGGCACCTAAATTGAGATATACACAACTGATGGGAAAACCAATTCTATGAAAGAAAAGAAAACACAACAATTTGTACAATTCCTCCATTACAGTAGTGTTGCATGTACAGGACAGGGATGGACATGACAACTGAATACTCCTTTCTCCTTTAGATGGGGAAAATAAGTGGCAGCAAGACATAAAACCATATTAATAAGTAATTATGGATAAATATTGTCACTTAAAAAATATTTGCAACTTTTGCAAGATTTCTGCAAAACTACAGTTTGAATTATCAACTGAACTACTTTAATGTAAAAGCACAAAATGTCTGGCTAATTTGACATATTACTTCCACTGATACTCAAAGAGCAAAAAAATGGTGAGGAAGGAATCCAAGCTTGATCTTAATGAAGTCAATGACATCTGAGCTATTTTCAGCATATGCTTTTCCCTGTGTGCTGTATTTTCTTTGTGACTGACTCAGAAATACTATGACCCAAGGCTGGGACATTCCTGGAGCTAAAAGCAATGACAAGAATTCAGCACAGACAAACTCTTATCTGGAGCTGAGATAGACCAGGGTGCTGTGCATACCCAACAACCTCAGTGAAAACTTGCACATCTTCCATCCCCAGGATGATCCCCAAACTCCTCTTGCTTACTTTCAGGCCTGTTTACTCACATCAATAAACTTCATTGGAATAACAAATGTTATCTTTAGGGAAGCAGATTTTGCAGTTGGCATAAATAAAGAAGCGAGTCCAAGTGGCAGGAGTATTTCCTCCAGAAGAGAGTTAATGCTTCCCAGAGTTACTCAATTATATACATTTCTACAACATTGCTTTTAAGTCCCATTCTCACAATCCTAAAAAAACCCCAAGACCTAGACCAACTGCCACATGGAATCACATGCACATACAAAATATATGCAGCTCTACTTGATTCTGAATACTCTACCTGTGCGTTCCTTTGAAGTAGCACCATAGGATATAAAGAAAAATAGAGGCACATGTGTGCTCCTATAAAAGCTCAAAACTAAATCCCTTCCATACTAAGACATTCACAAACGATTTGATATGTATTGAAGATAACCATGATCAAGTCTGGACTGCAAAAATTGCACTTACAAGTACAATATGAACATTACATATTTCATGGCAATTCTACATATAAAAAAGTAAAGAAAGTAATCGTAAGCATTTCTTACAGTTGTCTTTAAAGTAATGGCATTAAAAAGATGTCAGGTGAGTTGGTACCATCCTTGTTCAAATATTTCAAACCAAAAGAACTCACTGAAGTACTGCACTGGATTTTGGATTTTGCTACCAACTGGGACAGTGACTGAGCTTACACCAGTTCAGGCTGGAATATTCAAAGGAAGGTACAGGATTCAAGCACTTCTACCTTTACCAACCAATCCCTTGACAAGTGTGCAAGACCTAGAAACTCCACACTTCCCGTTTTTCTGACTAAGGTTTTCCCCAACAGGTAAGACAGTCATGCAGAGGGTTAGAGGGGAAGCAGGACATACAGTAGGGCTGCCGGTCCGGACTCAGGACCTGGATGTCCATGGGTGAGTAGAGGGCAGACAAGATCTCTCTCCTTTTCTCTCCCGTCCTTTTGTTACAGGCGTGGATGGAGCGCGTCTGCCAGTCCGTCCAGTACAGAGTGTCCCCAGACAGCGTCAGGGCAAAGGGGTGAGTGAGGCTGCCTTCAACCACTTTTTGCCTTTTTGGGAGAAAGAGTAAGGATTAAAAACGGATTGCTTCCACTTGGTACCACACGTTAAAAAACCTGGCTTTGTAAAAACTCATAGAGGAACTGTCATCTTTCAACAAATTCATGGGACCAAGAGATTCTCCTGGTGATAAAAGTGACAATCAGACTGAAAAATGTAAAATAAGGTTTTACCCCTTCATAGCATAAGGACACAAATATATTGGGTTTCAGAGCATCAAAGTACTTGATTCAGGCTCTACACTGACCCCTGAAATTCCTTAACTTCAGAAGCTGTGCAAATACCCAAACACAAGTGACTTTTCAAGGAAACTTAGGTCCAAAGAGCGCTCCTCTGATTAAAGTACTATATGACACCTTTGCCCAGAACTTCAGTTGCACTCAGTCTTTTCTTCTAGCAGAAAGAAGAAATGACCTATGAGTCTCATTAAACAACCCCTCTTAACTTTGTCTGCAGCAGAAGCAAGTATTTTTCAGATTAATTTTTAATGTAGAGCAAAGGTCAGTTATATTTTTCCTAAAACTAAGTATTTATAATTAATAAAAATATTTTTGTAATACAGATTTTTTTTCAATGACATACAACCACAATTATGAGAATTAGCTGACCTGAAAGCCACAAAACACATGAGACTTCTAACATGTTTTCACAGGATGCCAAAATTTTTACCTGTTGCAATAAATGTATATAATTTAGATTCACTAGTTTTGAAGATATTTATTAAGTCAGAGGAAAGATGCCTGATAATTCCTCATTCAAAACACTAGGTACTCAGTTTCCACAAAATTCATGCATTTTAGGTATATACAAAGGTATGCACACACCTTTCAAACCAGCATGACACAGCAAACCATGACTCAAAATTTTTCACCATACAACTTTTAGATAGCTGAAGTCTCAATGCCATCCTGAAGGAAAATGAGGAACTTAATTTTCTTATACCTATATTCACTCTGCATTCTTTTTTTTTTTTTTTCCACTGAAGATATTCAAGGAAAAACAAGAAACAGTTAACATTTAGCAGGGAAAGAACTCTATAGGTACTTATTTGCATTTTCCAGGGTGGGGGGGAAATAAAAAAGTACTCCCAAAATTCTTGATATATATTCAGACATGGACAAGTTTAAAACAGACTGACACATGCAAACGAGTGCTGGCATACACATGAGAAAACAAAATTATTAATAATCTTTCTCATCTGGAGATAAATTTGAAACTGTTCTAAAAATTCTGTCTTGCTAATTACCACGACTTCTCTTACCATAAAACACAACAGAATAAATACAAATACTAATTTCACTTTCCACTCTCACCATTGCTCTTTCCTCTTAACTAATAACAGCAGTGGCTGTATCCTAATATCAGAACAGCTGTTTTCCACTATGTATTGCCCCTATTTCCATCATTCTTAAATATCAAGTCTCCCTTTCTCCTGTAATTACATCCCTTGAAATAGTTCCAGAAAATGTGGTTGCAAATTGAAGCTTGCTAAGAGGCAGATTGCTTCAGTACCATTAATCTACCACACAGAATGCAAATTTCCTTTTTATTTGAATTTTGAGGTAATCCTGGATGGATTCTGGGATGGGAGGGGTGGAAGCATTTGAAACATCACAGATTTCTTTATTGTCATGTATGAGTGAAACTTGTTTGCTCCATGTTTAAGGAGCAGAAACAACTTCGAGAGTTACCATCTAGTCTGATCCCTTACTGAAGGTCCACCTTGACACCAGAATCTAGGAGTCCCAACTTCACAGACTTCTGTTTCAACACTGATCAGGGGAATGGAAAAGGGAATAAATAAAAACTTCATTCAAAAGGAATCATGATTAAGATCAATCTTCACGGCATTTTATGAATATGCTTAACGCTTTAGGGGTTATTACATTGGACAATACCTAAAAGTTCACGTGCAATCAGACATCAGGAACTTCCAGAATGCACACTGTACAAGAATATTCTGACCTCAAGCATGCATTTACATGTTCTAGCAGCTGAGTAAAATATGCAAGAGTGAGCCAATTTTTTCTTAATGCAACATACATTATTTTTTCCTAAAATACTATTTGATTTATGATTCAACAGAAATCTGTTTGGGAGATGGGGCATTGATCTATCACAAAGTAATTTGGAGAGATTGTTGGAATTAGTGTATTCAAAGGCTTGCTCCCTTTCAGGTGTGGCCCTTCTCTACCTTAAAATGAGCAGAACAGATTTTACTTGCCAATTACAACCCCAAGCTTTACACACACGTGTAAGTAAAGTCTATACAACTTGTATGTGCATGAAAACCACAGGAACAACCTGGAAACCTCATGCTCTGCCACTCGCCCCCAGATCAGACAAACATATTTTTGTTGTATTATATGAAAATCTTTCTTTCTGTCTACGAACCTGCAGCCAGATTTTGAGCTGCCCCTGCCTTCTGCAAAGGCCTTTTCCCTTGTCAGCACTTCGGACTGTCAGTCACTACTTGTCACTCACTACAATGCCACCATTATCCAGCCCTTACACAGTGCTCTCAAAGGAACTTCAGGGTGTTTTATAAAGGATGTCAATATTGCTATTGCTCTTTTATGACTGTGAAAATCAGGCATAGAGTGCTTCTCAGTAAAAAAAAAAACAAAACTGAAAAACACCATGGAAAATGCTTTTTTTGGAAAGGCATATTATTCTATTACAAAGAAATGTGTAAAATAGAACTCCTCCAACTTTTCACCAAGGCAAAACAATTTTATTGACACAGGCATTTAAAATGTTATGAAATCATGGAAATGAAAATGTCATTTAAAACTACCTGAAGACCAAAGCCAGACACCAATGCAGAGATTACTCTGGCAGGACATTTTACTGCATATGACACTCACCCTTCAGGACCAACACAAACGTCCCATTGAACACTGCACAGAATTGAAGATGCAATCTCAAATGCCTGTCTGCCCTGCCTGCCTGAAGTGTCACTTCTCCATGTCTACAAAAGCCAAAACTCAACAGCACACTTAGAAAGGAGCCAGCAAACAAAATTTCCATACTGCACTTTCCAGCAAGCTTTAGGAAAATCTGCTTCCTAACTGCCTGTTGTCTGAATCAACCTGAATTTGGTTAATTAATAGGCATGACATAAAGGACATTTTTGGATGGGGCCATGGACAAGTGTGTCTCAATGTGTATTTCCTGTTGGTAAAAAAAAACATTTACAATACTGTAAAATCCCAATCACCAGCTAAATGTTATATTTCCTAGGGTCAAAAATAAGCATCTCCAACTATTTTCAAGACGAGTAAGAGCCTAAAAATGAAAAATCGTGCTGACAAGAAGGCTGTGAATAGTCTATAGAGAAACACTGATACAAATAGTCTTACTCTTAAAACCAGTTTTATAGTATGTGAGGCTATTTTTTGCAAGGCTGTTTAGAACTGCGTTTTAAAAACCCATAAGGTATTTGCATTATTCTAGACTACCGTGAGAAAAAAAGTCTCATTTCAAAATGAACACAGAAAGTGAGAAATAACTTACACCTTATTACAGACAAAAGGAAACTTACCTAAAAGAACCATCCAGATTTGCCCTATGAATGAAACTCAGTTTTGCGTCAGCCCAGTAAAGTTTCTGCTCGTCAAGATCTATCGTGAGTCCATTTGGCCAATAAATATCAGAATCGACAATTATCTTCCGCATGCTGCTGTCCATTCCCGCCCGTTCTATTCGGGGTGTTTCACCCCAGTCAGTCCAGTACATGTATCTGAAAGAGACACACACAAATTAAGCCACAAGACATGCTGGGATAGCAGCTCTTTGCAAAGCCTGTAGTGGTACTTACATACAGCAGTGTACAGACACCAACGTTTACTCCCAAAACTTTAATGTACTCATTAAAATAAATCAAACCCCATGCCCACAGGGCACAAAAGAAGTCCTTCATGAAATCATCTCATGAGTTTTGCCTCTGCATAATGTATTTCAGATTCTTTTCCAATGCTGGGCAGTATGTGATCATCATAAGCATTTACAACTGAGTACCATCCTTGTGTGGCCAGTTATTACAAGTTAATATCCTAAATCACATTCTGAAGCAACTGATTACCTATCCAAGCAGGCAATGACCACAGCTTAACATCCTTTTGCAAATCTAGAGAGAAAAAAAAGAATAAAACCCAGTGTCCTGAAGTTTGTTTCCCATTCCCAGCCATGTCCCACTTTCCCTGTTCACTCCACCTATAGGCAATTTAAGTAGCCTGAATAGACATTAACAGCACGTACCAATTGGAAAGGACCAGGTCAAAGTGTGGCAAATCACACAACATCTGCATGAAAAGTTGAGATTGTACAGTTCCAAGAGAAATGGTCTGGTTAGAAGAGGACAGCCAGTCCACAGCTGGTAAACATTACCCAGCATCACATATCCAGCCTGCAAGTTCAACATGCAAACACAACACAGCCAACTCCTAGCACAGCTGCCCCAGGCCAGTCAGAGAAATGATATCCCAATGCCATCACAGCCATTTGGGGCACGTGTCTGTGTCAGGAAGCCTTTGCCCTGAGTAAGGCCTCAAAGAACACCAGGTATCTGTGCACTGGACCCATCACGTCCCCAGGTTCCCCGAGCTGTATTAGATCAGCAGGAGCACCAGACGGGCACCAGCTGGGCAAGCACACTGAGCTGCATGTAAGCTAAGTCCTCCTAACACTGGAGCTCCAGAAAAGCATGGTAAAGAGACATCTATTCAGTCTTGCACAACGCTTAGCCAGATGTTTCATAACCTGGATTATCCCAGACCCTCCCTCCCCTGAAGAAGACAGTACTCGCTATGCAATCACAGTAGGAACCACAAAGGAAGTAAATGAGTGTGGACTGTGAAAACACACTTATACACAAAAGCTTCATGCTTTATTTTATGAAAGAGAATGCTGTCCACTTCAGGGATGATGTGGGGGCTACATTTGTAATCGCTGTCATGTTCCTCTGCAGGGCAGTTTCCCCTTGCAGCCCAAGATCCTCCTGCAAACTGCAGATGCTCTGTTGCTGCTTTACCTGCAGCTGGGGCCATCATTTCAGCCAAGGAGGAACAGGCAACTCTACAGTTATCCCCAGCAAGTGTCCCTCACAACACATTTAACCTTAAAATGCTCTGATCTCCAGGTGCATCCTACACCCCAATTTAGGCAGATCTAAAGTGCTGTTCCAGGGCAGTAACAGCACCTACTTAGACCACTCTGATCATAGCAGCATATATAATCATGAGCAGTTTACCCAATGAAGAGGGGAATATAGATGACCATAGAGAGACAGACAGACAGAAATTGCTCACTTGTATCACAACACACACACACCTGAGTGTGAGGGTAAAACAAGTTTTCTAGTTGAAATAAAAAAGCTTCCATGCAGGTGAGTCCTCAGGTTTCTGAGACAGCTCACATTAGAGTGGCTGAGACAGAATCACGTCCCCAGATGCCTTCCCAAAGCTTCATTAGAGTGGCTGAGACAGAATCATGTCCCCAGATGCCTTCCCAAAGCTCCCTCAGCTCCAGCAACCAGGACAAACTGACTGCTCCTGAAGAAGCAGCAGCAGTAGCTGAGAGCTGCCCCAGTTCACAGGACAACCTATGAATGTAAATTGCCACTCATTTTGGTTTTCCTTAACAAGTCAGGCTGTAATTTGTGGCAACTCAGACTGTGTGGGGAAGCAGCTATTGACAAACAACTAAAGACAGAGAAAAGCAGGCAAAAAAAACCTGTCTGTACAACCATCTGCTGAATCACACTGTGAAACTGATATGGCCAAATACTGATTTTTGGTCAGGTCAAATCAGTTCTCTGATCCAGCTCATCTGCACTAGCTTGCACCACCTGCATCCAACTCTACAGGAATAAAGACAGACAAAAGATGGACTGTTGAATGAAGAAAAACGTGGCTATTAGAAGTGACTTTGGGCCGTATCATGTGGCTATTGAAATGTATAAGTGCAGATCAAAAAGGAGCTTAGACCAAAATGAAAAATCCCACGAAAGTTACCTAAAAGAAAAAACAATGGAGACAAAACCAGCTAAGACCTATTAAACCTTTAAAGCAGGTTAAAAGGAAGAACAAACATCCCCTAAATTATCATGGAACAAAATTCCTTTCCTCAAGCCTTCCATTAAAATTGCAGCCTGCACTGAAGATCAATGCATTCAGATGAACAGGGAAAAAAAATAAAATTGTAAACCAAAGGGCCCTAATGGCTTTTCTACCATATTAAATGAGCTCCAGCTCAAGAGCCCTTTTCCCAAAAAATGCTGTTGTTTAATTTCATAGGTGATGTGCATTTACCCTTGGCCTCACAGAAAACTGCTGTACAAAAGTAGCACTTTCAAATTCACACACAAATTTGTCACAGGAAAATTACACCTCGACATTTCAGCTCATTACCAGGCACCAAGCTCAATGTTATTCAAAGGTTTAACACTACGTGGTATTAGCAAAGTAACTGCACCAAAAATGAAGGGTTAGCAGGATGAAGATGCACTTAGACAACAGGGAGAACACTCTGCATGCAGGCAGCCTTCTTTCAAAGCACTTCTCTCTCAGCTGGACTTTTTAAAAGCAACATACCCTGTCACCACCTTGTCCTGACTACAGGGAATCTCTGCAGTCTCTCAAGTATCATAAAGCTGATCTTCTCTGTGAACTTTTTAGAGTGTGCTGAGTCTCTGCAGTAATCAAACACCTAAAGAGGTAAAGGTTTCCTTCCCTCTGTGTGCTCCACAGAATCCCCGTGGTCCGTCACAAGAGTGCATGCCAAGCCATGGAATGGCAAACACAATTTTTGCCTCCATTTAACCCCCTCTCCTTTCCAAAAAGTTTTCCGTCCTTTCATCGGGCAGCAGATGCTGAATTGCCATGAATTCTAGGAAATCTGCTCTGCTTTGGGGATCTCTCAAGACCCTGAATTGGGAGTCTGGAAATCAATGTAAGAGAGCAGCTGCTCCTGCAGCAGGACTGCTCTTCTCTGGTTTAAGTGAGCCCATTTAAAACCATGCCACTGCCAAATGCAGCACTTGTTCCCTGGTGCCCACCTCGGGTGCTGATGTTAGCATTCTACAAGGAAACAAAACTAAAAACCCAAAACCCTTCAGTTACCTTAGCAAATGATTTGTCTGACCAATGTTCCCCCAGCAGTAGTGCTTAAACAGAAGAGGCAAATAGAGGCAGCAACCAGCCAGCTGAAGCCACGTGTGAAACTTGCCCAGAGAAAGAGGCATTTCTCATCAACTCCCCCTAGGCAAGTCTCAGTCTCTCACCTTTGACTCTGCAATTAGTTAGGGCAGTCCTTTTCATCCGTCTTCTTCCACCCTTCTCTAGCCCAACATCTAGGCTCTTTTGACATTTTTTGGCAGCACAAGGCACAACACAGCATTGGACATGAGACTCTTACAGGCCATAAAACGTCATGCTTCAACTGCATGCCTGTGAGGGATTTTCAAGAATGCTTCTTTTTTTTTTTTTTTTTGCCCTCCTCTATTTTGAGTGACAGAGCTGGTTCAAACCAAGTTAAAAATACAGTGTCCCGGATGAAACACAGAGTCACGTGAAGACAGAAATTTTTTTGCACAAGTTATAAATCCTAGAGAAAAGAAACATCCATGGTTATTATGGAAAGAATGGCACAAGCTTAGCTAAACCAGCGCTGCAAACTTAACTGGAACAGTAACAAGAGAGATTTTTGGGGCAGGGGGAAAGCTTCCTTGATGTGATTTGTGATCAAGAGAAAGACAAAGGCTAACTACCCTTGAAATAACCCATGGATTTGATTAAAAATATTAGTCTCCTGTCAAAATTACTGAAATCTGCTTGCACTAGCTGGTTCATCAGAGAAAGAGCAATACAGGAAAAACAGTGGAGAAATTAAAGATTTTAATAATGTGCTGAAGTAACCATTATGCTTCACAGCTTGCATCTTCCAAATGCCTCCAGTATACAGGATCAATTCTTACACAAAGAACAGACACTTTTGACTGGAGCTTTACGGACAGGGGAAGAACATGGCAAAATGCTCCAAGTGGCTTTTCAGAGAAAGAAATCCATCTGCATGTCTTAACAGTTTATCAGTTGATGTGTAGGAACCGATTTGATTCATCCTGATTTAAATTAACCATAGTTCAGGAGCCTGGAGTGATAACTGACATATTATTCCTGTAGACAGAAAGAAAAAAAGGGCTTTCCTAAATTTATTTTTAAAGAATGCTCAAGAGTCTACATGTCTTATTGGCCTCAACAAAAAATGAGCACTTTCAAACAGTTGAGACATCATCAGTGTTTCTGGGACAAATGACAGTTCAGGACTGGGTTTTTTGTGTTTCAAATAGAACCTATTTTGCTGCTGTCCAACACATTAACAAACCCTATAATTTTCATTTCACCATTTAAAAAAAAAAGGGTATTTAGCCCAGATAACATTTCAGAAAAATAAGTAGACTAAGCAAAGAATCTCAGGCTGGTACTACCTGTGCTATTATGCCTCCCAGTTTTTGAAGCCAGTTGAAATGATGCACACTGAATAATAATGAAGAGCCTAAGGCAAGCATTTGGGTAGTTATTTTGTTTGGTTGATTTTATTGGTGGTGGTGGTGTTTTTAAATGTAAATTACAGAGTTTTAAATACCCCTGAGCCAGGGCACACCATAACAATTATAAGAAACTAAAAATATCAAAACCAGTATCTTTGTACAGATTAGATCGATCACATGTCAGGACTGAGATCTGGCATCTGAGGAGTTTTATATCCTGCTTGCATTGCAACAGGTCAATAAAAGTCTAACAGCACTGAGGCTGTAAAAGAAAGTGAAAACATGAATTCCTAAAGAGCTAATGAAAGAAAAAAAAAAAAAGAAAGCCCTTGTGAGCAAAATTCACTGCTAAGCAGCTATCACAAATCACTCTTTACAAAAACATAACCAAGCAGCACTACAGAAGTTCTGAACAAAATGCAAACCTTGGACAAACTTGTGGGTTACTTCATTTAGTCCTTCAGAGATGCTTAAGTGTCTTACTGGTTTTTAACCTTAACTCCAGACTTTCAAGGCAGAAAGGAAGGAGGGGCAGGGTGAAAAAGAGACTAACATCAAGTAATAATTTCACAGCACTTGCACCAATTCTGTCCCTAAACTGAACTGCACCTTGCTACACCAAAGAAACCAGCTGGAACAAAGCAGAACAAAAGCCAAAGCTTCACCGAAGAGAGGATGTAAATGTACAATTCCTTCTGAACACACAGCCACTAACAGTCCATCCAGTCCAGTAGCCAGAAGTACCAGACCCAAAAGAGTACATAAAATTCAGTTACTGCTCTATATGTAAGCACAGCAGCTGCAAGCTTCACTACCAAGCTTTCTAGTCAGAACCTAATTAAATGCAATTCAGCTGCAGTCAACAAGTCACTGGGTTTTGGCATATAAATTACCACATTGATTCAGGGCTTAAATGGTGCTTCCTTTCTATCAGAAGAATGGAACTGGAAACCACCTTTCAAAAATAAACAGATTTTGAAGTTGGCAAACTGCACCCCAGTGGAGATTTTTGTTGGCTTTGTTTTTGGGGTTTTGTGTTTTTTTTGTTTGGTCGGTTGGTTTGTTTTCTTTCCCCTGCTTAACTCATTTTAAAATTCCAGGTGCAGGAGCAAAACCAGGATGAAGATCGTATTTCCCCTCAGTTTTAGAGCTGCAGGTCATTTCTTATTTCCTGGTGCTTCATATCTCTCGTCATCATTTTTGCAAAGATCAGAAATCAGGGCTGTGCCCTCCAAGAGCAGCTGATCAGCCATCTGAGCTGGAAGGTATCACAGACATAATAAAAAGCAGCCAACGCTGCCCAAACACTTTTTCCATCTCCCAAAATGCAGTACAGTTGCCAAACCTTACATAACCTGCTTACACAAAAGGGGCCAGTTGTACAGATGATATAAATCAGCACAAACTTCTCCAATTTCAACAATGTTCTCAAACTTATACAAGTCCATGGCACAAAACAGGAGTTTACAGGAAATTGCTATGAAGTTTAGATTCCTGCACATTTAAAACTTACTTCCCCCATCCCACCTTTAAAGCTGCAAAAACTCCACTGTGGAATTAAAGAGCCCCAACTGTTTACAGAAGAAAAGAATGTCTGTCTCGCATAGCATTAAGCTGCAAATTACTTACTCAAATTACCTTTTTCCCCCCTTTTTTTCAAGCACTGAATTTTGAGACCTGGATGTTCTTGACAAAATCATTACATCAAACCCAAAAATATGCCACAGCAGGTAATCATTACAACTAATCACATTGTATTCAAAGATGTGTACAAAGCAAAAAAAAACCCTTGAGAACCAGCCTTCTCCACTACAGTTTTTCCTACAATGCCTTTTATTCTGATTTATTCTTTTAAAATATATCTATATTATAGACATGTAGTACAGTATACTACTGGCAACTGAGAACAAAGAAGAAAGACATAACTGCCTGTCAACTAATGGATGCTCAAGTATTATTGAAGTGCTTGCAAGAAAAGACCACATCTTTCCCTGCTCACCCATACAGAAAAGAGGTACAACATCCTAGTGATCTCTCAAAGCTAAACAAGCTCACATTCAATCCAGTTTCAAGAGTGCCTTAAAAAGTCAGGTTACAAGAGAGTGTGAAGCTGAAAAATCCTTGGAGGGAAGGACTCAAGAAGATTTCCAAAAACATTCACCTGCTAAAGGAGGGCAGCAGTAAGGAGACACTTGCAACGCTACTGCGGGTGGTTGCACATGCTTGGCCTGTTATGCACTTTCCCCTCTAAAAGCACATTCTAGTACAATTGTATGCAAAAGCTACAGAAAACAGAAAAACAACTCACACAGCCAGGTTCTGAGTATCTCTAAGGTTGGAGACTCCACAACCTCTCTGGGCCACCTGTTCCTGTGATTCATCACCCTCAAAGTTGTTTTTTTTTTTTTTCATTTAAGCAGAATTTTCTCTACTTCAGTTTGTGCCTGTTGCCTGTAGTCCTTTCCCTGGATACCACTGAGAAGAGTCCAGCTCCATCTTTACTCCTTCACACGCACTGACAATATCCCCTGAGCCTTCTGTTTTCCAGGGTGAACAATCCCAACTCAATCAGCCTTGCCTTCTAAGGCAGATGATCTGGTCCCTTCATGATCTCTGTGGCCCTTGGATTGGCTCACACCAGCCAGAACTGGGCACAGCACTTCAAGGGTCGTTTCACCAGCACTGAGCAGAGAGGGAGGTTTCTGATCTGATGGCAGCACTCCTGATGATGAAGCCCAGGAGTGCTGTCAGCTTTCTTGACAGCAAGGGCATATTGCTGCCTCATATTCAGTCCATTGACCTCAGGTCCCCTTCTTCTTTCACAAAATGTGATTTATTTTAGGAAAGGGAAAAACAGTCCAAATCTCACTACATTCAACCCATTTTAAGACACACTGCACACACTCAAAATTCAGGGTATCCTTGTATCAAAAAGTGAAGAATGAACTGCTGAACTCTCCATCAGCCTGTAGGCTAGACCCAGTCATGACTTAATTACATCTACCTGAAGCTAAACCTAGATTTCCTTCCTCTCTCCATAAGGAACACTTCATTAAAACATATCAGGACAGTCCAAAAAATTGTATCTACACATTGTACTGACTTAATGGAAGAGGGGTGCAGCAAATGTATTGAACAAGAGTAATCCAACTGTGCAAGTCAGGTGCTCTCTTATCCACAGATCTCACAGCTGCTCTTAAACATTTAGCTCAAACCAATACATTTTATGTTTCACTGTGCTGACGTGCTTTAACTTAGTGTTTGGGGAGAGGTACACTCCAACTACAGGCATGCAACCTAAGCACGTTCATTTGCATGCTTGCAATTTTAAACTCAATAACAAACAAAACCCTAAGAACACCTTCAGCAGGTGGCAAAATTCTTACTTCAGCTTGTACTAATGTTTAATTTTACACACAAAAAAAAATTAGAAACATGTTTTGAGTTAAATCACAGCAACCCATTCATGACGAACAGAATAGTGCCAGTCCAGCCAGACCAACATGTTCTATATGCCATTATCTCCACTTTGTGCAGCTATAAAATGCACCCATTAAGTCATCTAATCAAAGAGCTTCCATCACCTCTTTGGTCCCAGAGCATTCCTGACTTCACCCAAGAAACCACTGCAACAGATGTTGGCACTGCAACAACTAAAGGCATCCTGTTGTTCCTTCTGTTCCCTCAAGAGATGGTGCAGGAATTTAGAAGATAAGAATAAAATTCCCAAACTACTTAATAAGACTAAATGTGTACTGGGCAAAGAAGTATCAGTCTCCAGGAGTCAGGATAGGAGGAATCACAGAATCTGTAGCAAAAGAAGAGTGCTAAGCGGGGAGGGAGTTAAATGGGCTTATTAAGGAAGTCTACACATTTCCACCTCTTTCCCATGCAATTTTGGGGGGTAGGGGAGAAGTAAATCACTTTTCCCATCATCTCTGAACAGGCAGGTCTGCTCTCAAATGAAGCAGAAGGCCTTTGAACAATATGATCTTCAGTCATATCTTTGAGCAGGAAAAGGGAGAAATAAGCAAAAGAGACTAATGAACTATTTAAAGAAAGGCTATCACCATCAAGCACACTCATGTGAAAATTAGAGTAAATAACAACTCCCACAAAAGCTTCAAGTTTCTTATGCATGAGACTATTTGCAGCTATTGCTGCAAGTATACAGCTATTTGGAGACACAACATATCAAAAGCTTTCCAAGTCCCAGAAATTACAGCCATACCAAGATACTGGATATGACTCTGAAGCGATTTTACAGTTGAGTACTTCTCTTTCATTTTAAGATAATAATTGTGCTGCTCATATATTACAGAGTTTCAAATAACTAACCAAAAGCTTCAAAATAACTTTATACTTGCAATTAATTACTAACTAGAAGCACACAGGATATAAACTAATCTCTAGCTTTCAGGCAGCAATAAGCATGTTTCACTCAAAACCCAGGCATCTTCTGCATTTTAAGCAAGTAGCCATGAGTTAGAGTCTAAAAAGCACAGTCTCTACTCAAAGGATGCTTTTTACTTTTCTTCTCCAGCACTCCCAACAGTCACAAGTTTTTCTTCAGTATTCCCTCTCCTCGCAACTGTTCCAAAGGAGATTAAGGCAAGAAGGTACACTGTTTAAAAGATGTCATCATGCACGATTATTTGTATCAAAAGCCTCAGTCTGCTGCAGCTCATACAGATCCCAGTAATTTCAACACAGCAGGCCAACACGCCTAACTCTAAGTACCTGCCATGCTGCTGTGGGACCAAGGTCCTGGGGAATCATCACTGAAATCCACTGCAGTTTTAAGTGCTGATACAAACACAGCTGTGAGTTAGAGCAGTTACAGCTCTGGTTCGTGGCTCTGCTGTGACACTGAGGAAACACTGGATTAACAGCTAGGCATGTCTGAGGCTTTTAATTTTAGACTCTAAACTGAGAGCTTTCTAATTGTGATAGCTGTCCCTTCTATATCCATTTTTTAATATCCCATTTGGCACATTTATCATCTAATCCTTTCTTCAGTGCCAAATATACTTTAGGTCAATGACAGCCACTGCTTGCAGATTTTGGCTGATTTACCACAAGCAACCTGAGGCAACGGCTAAGCCGGGCTATGGCACACACTCCCTTAATGCTGTTCACAACATGATTAGACTTGTTTTAATCTCTAAACTAATAGCCATTCTGAGGAATGCCAAAACAGATGATTTATTTTTAGTACTCCATAATTTTTTTCTTATTGCTGCATTCTAATTTGTATCTTATTTCCTTCCCCCGAAGCCTTTGCAATTCCGAAAGAAGAAGATTGCTCCATAAATGAAGTCAGCTTCTGTGGTGGTCCACTGGCACCGGCACTGCCTCTGCCCAACAGACCCACACCACGCCATAGAAGACTTTTTAAGAACTAAAATGAGGGAGGGAATGTAGAGACAGGTTTGCAGTTTTCCTTCAGTCAGTCAAACGAGTTCAAAGGTCCTTATCCTCCTCTTTCACAAACACCCTTTCTACAGACCCCTCCAGAGTTAGGAGGCCAGCTCAGGTACGGCAAATTCAACAACCTCAGTGACAACACCAAGTGATGACTGCGGTTATACCTGCACCAAAAAATCCACAAGATAGCACAACTTTTATTAAGGTAAGCAAATTTTATTTTTCCTTAAAATAATCATTTCACAGACATTTCACAGATGTCTCATTTAGCTCTTTGTGCTTCAGCAAACGGAGGAGGCAGAAATTTTCAAGCATTATTGTCTGCTGAACAAGCCAAGCTATAGGAAATACAGCCTGGACTTGGACAGTAAGCTCGTTCCAGGAAGTAACATAGCAGCCATCACACAAATTCAAGATTTATATTAACCAAAGTCAGTATCTCTAATACACTGTAGACTTTAATAATGTGAACTTAAACATTTAGTGAAAATCAGTATGAGGATTATGGATATGCTACAGATCCTCAGAACCAGAGCCCTGTGTTACACAGAGAAGGTAGCAAGCCTTGAGATTTTTATGTAGTACATTTAACGACCCTTGTCAACACACATTCTAGGGTGTTGAGATCTAAGACCTTCCCTACAGGACTGAGAATTAACTAATTTGTTTTGGCTACTCATTCATGCATTCTTCTGAAAATTTCTTTTCAGGAAGCTGAAGTTTGCTTGCCATGACACGTGATAAAAACTTGTTTTTCAAATACATTCCTCCATCTTCAGACAATGTTCATGATACTTAAGTTTTTTGCACTGTATTGCAGGGAATTTGAGCTACCTCTTCTAGCTGTGCTCAAGTAAAATCTTCACATACAATAAATTCAGTTTTGTTAGGAGTCGCTATCCTGAAAACATGGAAATACTTATGCAAAGGCTGCAAATTCAAAGTTAATAACATCAACACTATTGAATCCCCCATCAGCCATCTACCTATCAAGAATGTATATAAATGCTAATGTTCTCCAAAACAATACCAAGAATTTTAGCCTAATGTCCTCCATTATATAAACTCAGCTTCACATAACCGACAGCAGGACTGGGATCTAAATGTTCAAAACAAAGCATCAGCAAATTTATAGAAAAATATTTTGTACACTCCTCTGACATCTTAGTTTATCCTTCATTTAAGGGAAGAATAATTGGATTATCACATATTCTGCTTCCTTTAATTCCTAGAATATACAGTGGGTCCAGCAAGAAACTTTTAATGTGTATGGGAAAGAATGACATTACATATTAAGCGGATTCCTGTTAATTAGGATACTCTTTCAGAGCATCAGAAGACCCTGTACAAATAATGACTTTTACTAGCTCTGGGAAGAAGAGAGACCCACAGATAAGCTTTAAGTGTCTCACAGCTTGCCTTAGAAAAGTGACATTTTAGGAACGCACTGAATGATCATTTGAGGAGAAGGATCTCTCTTTTTGAGTCATAACCTTGAGATAATCTCTGCCTTTAAAGAAGGAAGATAGGTTGAGTGTGCAAAAGATGAAGCTCTCCTTAAAAAGTCACTAAACTACCATCATCTGACTTACTACTTAGGAAGCCCATCAGAACACCTGAAAAATCACCCTCCTGAATGTCAGTTGGAAATCACAGAAAAACAGGCTTCAAAAGGAAACTCCAGATGTCAATTAGCCCATCTCCCGTGTCCTAAGGCTTGGTCACTACACTTCTAACGTTCCTCAGAGATGATCACTGTATACTTAATATGCTCTCTATTCTCTCAAATTAGTCTGTGTCTTGAAGAATTGCACTCAAAATGGAATAAAACCTACTCATTAAGCAAACACCACTGTGGGCAGAACACCCCACTGCAAACACCACCACACAAAGTCCTCCATCCACCTCTGCAGAACAGCCCTACTAAAGCTGAAAGACAAGAGAAGGTGTCACCATTAGGCACAACGACATGTTATTTTCTCAACAGAAGGAAATTAGATTTGCTTGACTTGGAGCATTCTAGACAAACCCATGTTTAGGTACTAATAGTATCAGCTAAGCATGTGCAAACGGCTTATTCGTCCCATTTTGCTTCTGGAAACTGAAGTTGACTAATGAAGTTTTCTCCCTCATTTTCTAAGCTTCCCACCCACACTTCTCTAGTAGAAACTGCTAAAAGGACGAAATCACATCTATAGAAACTCTTTCAAACTGAAAGCAAATGACTAGCCACTGACAGATTGCCTCAACCAGTTTTAAGAACCCTAGTATGAACTTCATCAGATTTCATGATCCAGAAAAAAACCCCATAAACTTACTCAGGTGCTCTGATCTGATCTAATCTAATTTTAGCACAAATTCTTACTCTTCTGACAAGTGTAGTAACTGTATTAGCCACCAGATTTCAAAAACTTATTAACAAAAAGATAAATAAAAAGGTAATAAATGGTTCTTTTTTCCTACTGTCCCCCACTTTTCTTCCCCTGAGAATACCTGGAACAAGGAACAATTGGTTCCATGGGAGTTCAACCCCAGAGCCTGCTGTGCCAAAATCAAATGTCACGATCACTATTTCACAGATGCACCCAGGAAATATTTCAGAACTACCAGGTGAAATGAAGTGGTTGTAAAAGCAAACCTTAATGTTTTATTCCACAAATATATGTGATGCCTGATTTTTTAAATTTTCTTTTAAGTTTAATATATTAGTTATTCGGGCAAACCCATCTTTGATTCAGCACTTAAAGAAACAGTCAAAAGCCAAGGAACTGCATCCACTTAGGAGAAATCAGTGGCATTGGCATTTCATGCAAAGTGCCATACCACTCTCTGTAATCCATCTCACCATGAAGTACTCAATTTAACGTCATATTTTCTCTACATCTAATTAACCAACATTCATTAATTCTGCATAGATTACTTTCTGTCAGGATATAACAGGATTTCTATTAACTTATTTAAAACACCTCTGTACAACAATTTGCTGTGCAAAGAATTTCTTTCACCTAAAGGCATCTGTGAGGAAGGCAGGATTAAGAGGATAAGGACCCCTCTGGAAAAGTCCTTTGGCCCAACAAAGTCACTCCAGTTCTCCTTTTACTGGTAATGGTGGTACCTTTCCAACCACTACCTGAAGGATGCAGGCAGCTTCAGCACTGGTGTGTCAACAAAACTAAGGGGTTTGTTTCTTTGGAGACACATAGTTTAATTTAGCATTTGTACACCCTTTATATATTAATCACAAACATACTTGTAGCTCCTCACATTCATCTAGGAAGCCTGATGCAGAAAACACTGCAAAAACAACTGGACAAAGTTCCAGTCTGTGGCATGGAAGGTGCTGACACAGCGATCTTAAGTTGCCCCCTGTTGCTTAGTTTCCATTTTCACTTCTCGCACACCTGAAGCAGGTAGCTTCTCAAGAAACTGTCCATCTCCCAGGGCAGGATAAGCCACCAAACACTATTTTTATGGTTTATACTAAGCCCTTGCATTAACTCAGCATCATTTTGCAAAGAGGCCAGACTCAGTGAAAATATCAGTTAATGCCAGATTTTCCTACAGATGAGAAACCTACCTACATATACCCTGGAGGAAGGTAAAGTGAACTCTGAGAAAGTGTGAAAATGGCACATCAGTGGCAAACCAGCTCACTTGTGTGGATCTGTGCACACAAGAGAAATGCACCTCAGTTCTCTTTCCTCATTTTCACAAGGGTCCATCTAGCACACAATATATTTAGTCATCACTGCAATGAATGCCAGACCCAAAGGACACAACACCAGCACTGCTTGTGCACAGGGAGAGCAAATAGCACACATGAGACAGTGGGGAGGATTGAAGAGGGAGGGAAAAACCATACACATATGCAAGTATTTTCAAGAGCACTAGAAGTGACGCATTCAGCTTGTACTCTTATTAATTCCTAACACGGTCACCTCACAGCGCTGAGAATCCACAGTTTCACCTGGATTCTTTTCCTTGCTGGCACAAACATTATTATTCAACATCATCACTTAAAAATATCCTGATTTTGTTTACCAGAGCACAGCAAGTGAGAATTCCTGTTTCAACACATGCAGATTTGCACACATTGCTGTCTACATTAAATAGACATCACATATTAAAGTTAACTTACCAGACAAGATAACTGAGAAAATAATAATAATAATAATAATAATAATAATAATTTAAAAATGCTTGGAAAATTAATTACTTTTCCAAAGTGCAATGGGATAAGCCAGGTAATTATACTGGTTGAATATTTGGCTTGGCACCTAAGAACAGCTGTATTGTTCTTTTTGGCTCAAGGTCTGGGCTGCCATTTCTTGCCACAAAATATTTAAGCTCAAACATATGTTCAGTTACAGATCTTGAGAAAAATACCTTGGGAAAATGTAAAATGAAACAAAAGGCTGTGTGTTCTTTTTCTCTGCAGAACTAAAAACTCAACATAAATCACCACCATATCCATGTAAGCATTTAAGCCAAATTAATATTTACCCATGAGCCGGATCCAAAGCTATTGCCCTGGGCTGATCAAGGTCTTGCCAGAAGAGGACTTTTCTAGATGTTCCATTGAGATTAGCTACTTCTATCCTATTGGTTTCTGAATCAGTCCAATAAAGTTTTTTCCCAATCCAATCACACGCCAGGCCGTCCGGGGAAACCAGACCAGAAATGATGACATTCTGCACCACATTTCCAGTTTGGTTAATGTAAGTTTGCTTGATGGCTTCTTCACTCACATCTGTCCAGAAAACGATGCCTTGTGAATACTGGAAGTCAACCGCAGCAGCATCCTCTAAACCACTGACCACCACAGTGGACTCCAGCTTCGTGCCTCCAGCGTCCACGAGCCGGACGTCCCGCCGGTTGGCAAAGAGCAGAAAGGGAGATGCTGCAGGAGAAAAAAATGACAACATGTTAGCATTACAGGCATCTACAGATGTTAAAGAGCTGACTGTGTATGTGGCACAGGAGGATTTCTTTTCCCAGACCAGCAGGGCAGGGAGTATTGAAGAAGTGTCACATAGGAGAAAAATGCACAGTGTCCAAAATTCTCTTCCTTCCCTATGTCAGACAGAGGTGTAAAAGAGAGATGGAAGAGCAGGACCAATTCTTTGTCTATGGAATATGAATAGCATCTTCCACATAGTTGAGAGTTCAAACCAAGACCTTTCAATAATACTTTCAACACCACCTTCTGCCTGTTGTTCTAACAACAGACAAATTAGAACAAATTAAAGTCTTCATGGTTTTAAAGCTTGGTTCAACCAGTTCAATTAGTAACAACACACAGAAAGCAAGCTCTGATGCCTTTAGTGCAGGCCAGTAGCACTAGATCCAACACCCTGAAATGCTCCTACCAAGCACCCTCCCAAACAGCAAACACTGTGGCAGAGTTCCAGAACTACTATCTTCTCTCCTGCACAACAGCAAAAGAGAAATTCAAGACAGAGTTTGAAGACAGACGTGATGTAGATTGTGGAAGCTTGTGGAGACTGCTGTTAGCTGAGAGAGGCAGCCAGAGCCAAAAGACCCAGGCTTCCCAGCTTCCCCAATCTCCCCTCAATTTTTCTAACTCGAGCAGTAGCTCCTGGAGTTTTGAACCAGTCGCCTGCTGACTCCCAGCTTCATGTGCAATCATTTCACCTGCTGTGCTGCCTCCAATGCACAGTCAGCAAAGGTCCAATCGTTTGCCACTCAACTCAAGGAACATCACAGAGAACAGAGCAGCATATATCACATCTCCTATGGCTTCCAGCCCGTCATATAAATACCTTTACTTTTAAATTCATGTTGCTGTATGTAATATGTAAGAGTTGCTTCTTGATATTGTCTTTCAGATTCAATTCCTCCTGCACTTTTTTAAAAAGAAGACAGCTTATACAGTGTCTGAATTGCAGGTCTGCAATGCTGGCAGCCCTGTCAGATGCTACTGCCTTTCTTGTGAATTCCAGCTCTGGCTACATTCTCACTGGAGAGTGTGTGCCACTGCAGATCCTTGACAACACTAACATGTTTATGCGCAGGCCAAAAGCCTCAGTCAGAATATACAATTCGACTTCAGATGACCTCAAAAACATGCATAAAAATTCAGAGTTTTTATTATTATTCTCCATTGCCTTTCCCCACCCCCACCAAGTCAGGAAAGAGATTGCTTTATTTTGCTTTTTGAAGGAATAGTATGCTGATGTAATAAGGAAAATTTACATCACCTGGTGATTTTAGTGAGAGTCTTGGACAGCAAAGAGAAGCAATTGTTATCACTAATGTTTCACTGAAAATGTAGTATCTTTGTTCTCTACAATATTTAACTCAAGAAAGTTTATACAGCTTGAGGAGAATTACTTTTGAAGAAATGAAGTTTCAGCATCCCTCCTATTTCATTTCCTAGCTTGCCAAGTCCTTCTCTCAGTCATCTTCAAAAGCACTAGGAATAGTATCAGGGAAGCCCGACAGGTTAGTTATTGCAAACAGACAAAAAAATGTCTAGAATACCAAAGTACTTGTTTTCTTCTCTGCAACTCACTGGTTCCCCATAGCCACATCTGTTTTAAGTGGCACTGCATCAAACCATTTGAACACTTGGGAAGTTTCATGTTAGAAGGCTCTAAGTCACAAATTCTTTTGGGCAAAGACCTTCTCAAGTTATGCACACTGCCTCACAAAACCAGCCCCACATCCAGTCAAAGACTAAAGCTGTAAAAAGCCTATGTAGAAATTTTTTTAAAATATTGTCCAAAAAACATGTTTAGAGCAACATGAATAGATGGATTTTCATCTAGACATTTCCATGCTCAAGGCATTATTAATGCTACTACAAAGGAAAAACGAACCTGAAATATCAAGTCCAATCAACAGCAGAGGAACTCAACAGCTTCTTAACTAAAGATCAGACATGAAAAATGTCTAATCCAATCAGTATCAACATTATCCCAGCTCCCCATCCCTTTCAACAGATTTCTTCCCCACTGATGTACACAGTAGGGCAGCAGCACGCAGATAACGCATTAACCACCGTGTTCTCTGTCACTTCTGTGCCTCAGAGTCACCCTGATTGAAGTGCAGCCTCATTGTGCTGCCCATGAGCACCCAGCAGGGAAATCACATTGCCCTGCTTGCAACTGTGTTAGAACTTCACTGCAAACTGATTGATTATTGAAAACGGCCAGGCTTTATCCCCTTTAAGAACGAGTAAGTATTCCACTTCCTTTGGAAAAAGACAGAACGAGAAGGCAGAATTCTGATTTTGAAAACTGTATTCACTTCTCTGCTCCTCCTGACCAGCCTATTTTTTTATTCCAAATTTTACTTAAAAAACAGTTCCACAGCCCTTTTAGAGCAATACTGGTTGGGAAAACAAACTAACAAACAAGAAAATGACAAAAACTCTAACAAAAAACAGTGATCAAAAGAACTGCTTCTCTACACTAACTCTTGCCAGGAATGCTGCCGAAAAAACCTCACGTCTCTCATATAAATAAAAGAAATAAAGCAAAAGTCAGGAAAGCGATTAAGTACTCTGCTTCCATCGTCTTGTATTTATAACTTCAGGTCAGAATGTGATGGCTCACGAGCAGGCAAAGTTAGTTCTGGTAACTCTACAGCTTCCACTAAATACAACTTCCAAGATGTCCCAAGAAAAGTTCACAGAACTTTTCAAATTTTAAACACTCCCAGTCAGTAAGCAGTAAATCTGAAAGAGGCAAGCAAGACAGCAAATGTGTCTCTAGAAAGACAGATGTAAAGCATTCAGTTTCATAAAATTACTAAACTCAACAGTTCAGCAATGCAAAAGATGAATTCATACTCTACACAATGACAACCAACAGGGTTTTTAAGGCATTAGAATGAGAAACAAAGCTCAAAAAGCATCAAAAGAAATGGCATTGACCAAAACCTTGATTTGCTGTGCTATCAATAAACCATGCTAGATGTTCAAGGTCATCCCACCCATACATGGTGCGAGTTTATTTTGAATCCCACATGAAAATAGAATCAAAACTTCATTCCCAAGAACATGAAGACCAATCTCCTTCCAAATCATGCTGTCTTCTCAGTCCTGAACTGGGCTTGATGGTCCACAGAACACTCTTATCCTTGATGCATTTAATTCTTTACTGCACAGCTCTTGACGAGGCAGACTGGAAGGCCAGTTAACAGGAGTTTCTGAGGAGAAGAATAGGGGAGACCCAAAAAAACCAGCAGTAACTGACTACCATTAGCTTTCAAATGAGCTTATTTGTTTCACAGGAGGAAATATCTCTTGCTTGAGAAGTTATTCCATGGTTTGAAGGTTAAGAGACTCAAATGAACACTCAGTGTTATGCTCTATTTTGATCAGCAATACTCCTGACAACTGCAAATTGCTTGAAAAGGGAAACACCAGTTTCTATTTTGAAAAAATAGAATAAACAGTGAAAGGATGAATGCTGAATGTGGAAGATAAACTGTTTATATCCAGTCTATTACCACCCAATTGAAACGACATTTTAATGTAGTCACAAAAAAAAAAGTACTCTTTTTCAGTAAAATTAGAACAGTTCATATTTTTCCATAATAGGCAGTATTTAAAACGTCTGTACATAGCTGCAGCTCACAGTCTTTGGACAAAACAAAAAAAGAACCTGAAATCCCACAAATTTTCAAATAAACTCTAAACAGATAACAGCCTGAACTATACAAAGTTACAGAATTTCTTCTTGCAGCAATTCTACAATCCTACTTGGATCGTGCAGTACTTGATCAAAACCACTTCATTCTAGAAAGACATATTATTTCTGTGCAAAAACCCACCAATTTTCCTGTGGTTTTCTGCTAACTGGAAAACACACCCTTGACCTGACAATGTAGTGAGCTATCTACACAGAGGCCTATTGTACAACCGTGTGAAAACAGAGCTTCTCATCAGTCTATTAACTGCAGAAAAGGAAATACTTCTGATCAGGCAGGGTAGGAATCAAGCAAGGGTTCAATTTCCAGCTTTGCCTTTGATCCTTTAAATGCTCACTCCTTGGCTGTGGCCAATTACTAAATTTTAGTTGTTTTACCTGCATCAGGAAAGTTGTTTTGTGCAGACGTAACTTAAGACTGGAGGATTTGTACACTTTTGTATAATTCATTTGGTTGACCACCATAAACAGTATCAGTTTCTGAATTCAGTCATTAATTTCCGTTGTTTTAATTGTACCAATCACATTTAGAGCACTTGAATTTTATTAAGTGCTTCAGGGGTACCTGTTAGCCCCAGCAAAGTGACATGAAACAAACAACTAAAACATGCACTATATGGTCTTTGCTGTTAGTTTCAGTAATAGCTTTCTAAAAACCAGTTTGACAGGGCTCAACATACATATTACGACAAAGATGATCATGAATGATAATCAACAGTGCATTTGTCATCAGTAGATGGTTTTTTGCAAAGCTGCAACAGTTCTAAGACAAGCTGAGCAAGAGTTTTAAAAAGTTATATTTATACTACTGCTTCATACTTGTTGACATGCCTACATTTTGTGTCCTTCCCCTTAAAGCCAAAATAGAAAGACATGAGAATACTGAGGCACGTGCACGATTTCTACCCTTGAAAGCAGCAGGAGCACAGAACAAACACAAATCCTACGTATAGCACAGGAGAAAAGCCTAACTTACCAGTTCTTAAACCAGTTAAACCTTTCCATGAACTTTAGCCTAGTTAACTGTGCTTTTAAGAAAAGTGACCGAGGATCTTGGGAACCTGGCACGCAACATAAGATGAGGATCTCATTTTAATAAGCATACAAGCGAAAATAGCCATCCAAAATTACAGCATGTGCACCAACTTATATTTTAAATATTATTTCAATCCTTAACAGGACATTTGCAATGGAGACCTCTGCGGTTAAGCCATCTGTACGGCTGGACAGAGAGAATAGCATAATTCCTGCAGCAGTCAATGTCCCAAACCACAAAAACATTTATTACCAAAGAGCAAAAAACCCCCACACACCCCTACCACAGGCATGCAAGATGGTAAAAAACAAACATGTCAAAACTTTTGCACCCAAGGCTGCACCATGTTATGGAAACTCTAAGGCAGGATATGGAGCAAGCACGCATCAGCTCTCTACACTTAAAAATAGCTGCTATGCAGGAACAGCCATAAATTAATTGGAGAAACCACTTCTACAACACAAAGTGATCCCTCTTGTCCAGCTCTAACTCTCTGGAGCACATGGAGGCTTAGACCTTGGGTGTCATAGAATCACATAATGGTTTGGGTTGGAAGGGACCTTAAAATGATCTTTAAGGTCCAACTCCCCCTGCCATGGGCATGGAGACCTTTGAATAGGTTGCTCAAAGTCAACCCGGCCTTGAACACGTCCAGGGATGGGGCACCCACAGCTTCTCTGGGCAACCTGTTCCAGGTCTCACCACTCTCACAGTAAAAAAATTTCTGCTTAATACCCAACCTAAATTCACTCCCTTTCAGTTTGAAGACTTTCCTCTTTGTCCTCTCACTACATGTTCTCAAAAAAGGTCTCTGTCCATCTTGCTTGTAGGCCCCTTCAGGTACAACTAGGTCAACTCAATGCCTTCTTTTCTCCACATTGAACAACCCCAATTCTCACTGCTTCTCCTTGTAGGAGAGGTTCTCCACCCCTCTAATCATCTTGGTGCCCTCCTCTGGACTCTCCAACAGGTCAATGTCCTTCCTGTGCTGGGAAACCATCAATATCAGAAGATAAGATTGAATGTTGAACTTCCAGTACTAACTGCACATACTCAACCCAAGTTTCAGCTTGACAGGTAGAGTCCTCTGCAGAATAGAGGGCTACAGCTGCCATCCTCAAAACACATTATTGAAAATGAAGTGAATTCCCAGCGTAGCAACTAAATTACAGAATATTCTTGTTCCAACACAGATATAGGTGATAGCAGTTTTAGGGCACTAAAGACTAAAAAATCAGGACTCCTTGGTTCCACTCCCACACATTTCTTCTCCCTTAGCAAAGAACTTGAGTGGAAACCTCAGCCCAACAATTTGCAGAAATCATTCCTCCTGCTACAAACATACCCTTCCTTCTGCTGTTAATTACCTCAAAGGCCTGCAGTGAAGCCACTCGAAAGTGCTCGAATAAGGCACTTGAAGATACACCAACAAAAGGCTCAGTGATGCACTCAGCTTTTCATTCCTGACATGGCTAAGACTTCTCTCGGTGGGCTGATCAAGTCAGTAGCAGCTGGTTTATAGCACTACTTGAAGAGGAAAATACACTCCTTCTCCAAATCCCTCTCCTCTAACCCTCCTGTTCAATCCATTTGATAGGAATTTTGCTTTCCAAACCACGAGGCGTTCTGGTTATCAAATAAGGAGGATTCATTTCCATTTTATCTGATTTTACCTAGAATCAAGGTCTGAAATTCAGGATGAGACCACTAAGAATATCATACATTTACACACATTGCATACAGCAGGCAATTTTTGTAAACTTTCCTCTTCACCAGTCTATATTTTAAATTATCTACATGGTCACACCAGGCATACACCAGTGTGCAGTAATCCAATCCACACTAGTATCCCATATTACAAAATGTATTTGGTAAAAGTTCTACTTATATATGCTAAGTATTGTCTTGAGTATCACTGCAGAATACCAGAAGACAGACAGGATCTCAGTGATCTATTTGCTATCAGGCTATGGTAAAACCAAGGCTGTTCATCCATCAATGTACCTACAAGAAGTGACATCGCTTTAGCCACAAATATATATGGAAGTGGGTTATGTAAATAAATTATGCAAGTTTAAAGGACATCTGGTTTAGCAGCAGCAAGTTGGAAAGGGTCCACAGAAAGTATATAAAAAAAGGTTTAAGTGGGTTTAGAAAACATATGAGGCTTGTTCTTCTCATCAAGAAGAGGAGCTGGGAAGGCTGTGAGATAAAAAAATAGTAAATTGACAGACCAATCAGCAAATACTTTTATGAGAGGCTGAAGTTCAGTTTTTCTTAGCCAGTAGAAAAAGGACACACTGAAGAAACTAGATCAGGTTAGGCTTTGTGGCTTTCATTGATGGGGAAGAGAACGCAGACACAATGCAGAGAGGAACGTGCTCTGAAGATACTGGAGCACACTACAGAAGCTATAAAATTGCTTGCAAAAGGTGACTTTTAATAGCAGTTGGATAGACATTCCCCAGGTATGGTTTCTGTACAGTTAATTCCTGCCTCAAGAAAGGAGTTTCTTTTATACGTCTTGAAATCAAAAACTAATTAAAATAAAAAGAGCTCAGTGGACTGAACTCTCCACACTGTTTCACTGAAAATCTTGATTAAGGGGGTCTGGGATTGATTGTGTTTATGCCAGGTTTTACACAAAATAAGTTTTGAACTTCACAGTAACTCACATCACTGTTTGCGTTGCCCTCCCAAAACAGATGAATTTAGCAGCTTTATCAAATAGTAATGTTAAAATACTGTTAAATTAACTTTGAGCTACTTTTTGTTTTCTTTTTTAAATAAACAAGCAGCAAGACTTTTGAAGATCTTGTTATATTTTTCGCATTGCACAGGGTTCCCACACACACAAAAATGACAGGGTTTTAGGAGGACAAGAGCTACTTCAGACCACTGGTTTTGTTTGGCAGCCTAGTTTTCAAATAATAATGTTAGCAGTAACAAAAAAATATAGCACTGATTATATACCATTTCATCTCCACTGGCCTAAATTAGTTCATTTCCCTTGGTCAAGAGATGCCAAAGTATTTCTCTGAAGAGCATGCGCTGAAGAAGTCCAGCAAAGGTGCTTTACACAAATTATGCAATTTAGGATTTGTTCTATTTAGCTGGGTGGGAACTAAATATTTTTAAAATCTCCAAGAACATGCTCTGAACTTATTCATTATTCTTCTGTCCTGTTTCTAGTCATATTACCTACTTTAAGTAAAAAAATTTCACATGTGAAAAAAGGCAAATGATTTGATTCAGTGTGCATAATTCAGGGCGCTTCCATCTCTGCAGGTCCTGGAAGCAAGCTGCGTGAGTTCCAGACCGCTTTTATATGGACACAATATTTTAAAGGAGGGTTTCTCAAACTTTTCTCTCCTTTCCCAAGACCACCCATTAAGCACAGCACACAAATGCCTCTCCTGGTGCACGAGGCAATGTCTGTCTCAGACTGCATTAGTACTGCTGTAGCAAATACTGAAACTGGTTACATAGAACAGCATATTTCATCTTCTAGCTCAGCTTTAGCAGCTGGAAAGGATGACAGCCAAGCCCATGTGAGCTGACAACACTACAAGGACCACCAAGCAGCACAGAGAACATATTTAAAGATCTGCTGAAAAACTAAACAAAACCCAAAATATCAGCTGTGATTTGGGGACACATCAATTTATGATGAGATACTCATCAGATAAGAACTGCAAGCACTTTAAACATTTTATTTAGAGAAGAACATGATTCACTGGAGCATAAAGCAATTTTTATTTGGTCTGTATCGTTAGAGGAAATATCTAAACATTATTGCAAAACTGGTTCTTGGCAATCTCTCTCTGTGCAACGCACAACTGGTGTTCAGCCAAACAGTTTTGAGGATTGCAGCCTCATGCAATCCTGACCAGCTAACGTTAAGCAGATAAAATCTCTGCAGTCTGAACCCCCACATCTTCCTGACCTCAGGAAGGTTCTCACCCGAGCTTTTTACAGAGGCTAAAATATACACAGGATTTTCCCAAAAGCAGTATACTGTTCACAACCATTTGTTTGTTCTTCTGAGGCTTCTGCTGCAACTTGCTATTCAAGAACCACAACGCACATGACAGCTTAAATACAAATATACCATCTATTGAGGATTAGGGAATTGGCTTCAGGCAGACACCACTGACAAGCTCTGGAAACCAGTACTTTGAAAATGGCTGCTAAACTGAGCATTCTCCAGTCTTACAAGTCAGCTTTTGAGTTTGGTGCTGGTTGGAGATTAGAACCTGCACTGAACTCCAAGGGAGCTTAAACTGACAATTTCCATCAAACTTCAAGGATGATGGTCAAAGCTCCCAAGGTACACTGAAAATCCCAATCTAAATGAAAACCGTAAACTCCACAAGAAAGGTGAAAACTCCCCTTCTCTGAGAACAAGCAGGCAGCAGTGCCGCACAGGTCTGGGATGTTTGAGCCCAACACGGTGCCAAAACAGAGGAATTGGAAAGTAGAGACCCATCACATACACATGGGTGATCCACTGGCACCACAGCCAGCCTCCAATGCTCCTCTGTGTTAAATTAGAAACAGTGTGACACAAGGAAGGCTGTCACAGATCCCACACACCATCTGCTATTTCAAGATGTACCAAGCAACTTCTCCAGACCCATCACAGGCTACTGCACAGGATGCTCACCTCCTCCAGCTGTACAAAGCTATGGTCTGTGTGCTGCTGCCCCCCTAAGAGTGAAAGATGCTGAAAGCATTCACAGTTTATAGAATATATAGCTTCTTGGGCCAAGAAAACTAATGGTATGGGCAACCTTTAATGACAAAGTTCTTGCACTGAAGGAAGAAGACTACTGCTTTATGGTGTTTCTCATGCAAAAGCCTACAGTGCCCCTATCTCTGCCAGGAGCTCAGTTCAGAGGTCTCTGAGGACCATGTTCTGAGGCAAGTCACTGAGAAGATGTCATTGCAGAAATAGAGATTCCTGTCGCAGGCACATTCACTTCAACAGCAGGGTCATTGCTTTGTCAGTAAGGTTTCATATTTTGATTAAGCATTCTTTAAAGTACAAACCTGCATTCTGTCTAAAACCATTAGCTTCACCAACAATAGCTCCAACTCCGTAACAGTGTTTACCATATTCCACACTGGAGCTGTCAGGTGACCCACCACTGTTTTCTTTGTGAGAATTAATATGGCACTCTGCTTGTACCCACGAAAGTGGGAAACAGCCTGTCCATTGAGATTTCTGGTATTTTCTGATTTTAGAACAAGCAGAAGTGGCACTGAAGTAGTCTCTTACATGGTACTGCTGTTGGGCTTTGCCAAAATGGGTAAGTGCAGAAGGCAGTGCTTAAAAATAGGGTTGGGGGATGTGACAGGAAAAAAATATACTTGGATGTTTCACATTCTGTGATTCAGAGTACATGGCAACAATTTTCCTGTTGTTATTCTAAATGCAAAAGGCATGGATTTCCCCTCACGCGCATGATACGCTCAACAATTTTAAAACTGCAGAGGAAACTGAAGATTTGTCCTACTTCTGCATAAACTGGTTCAGAAGAATGCAGACAAAAGGGTGACTTCCTTGAACATCTAAACATGACTTTTTCTGGGAATAACAGTTCAGGTCAATCCATGAATGGAAAAAAACCCTGCAGTGCCCCCTTTTTAGATTCTGGATGTCACCGGGAGCAAGGTTCTTTTCTGTTGTTTTTTCTGTTTCGGTATTCCTCCTTGGTTTGGCAGACAGCTGCCTCGCCAATAATAGTAGATTACACAGTGATGAAGGTTCCAAACTTTTAATGGATAAAATAGTGGTTCTACATAATTTGGAAAATTTGGCTTGCAAATTTTATCCAGGACTTGAACAAATACAGGCTTGACAAAGGTATGCTTGTTTCTGATCTGAATTGTTTCCAACTTTTAGTTCCAGTTCCAGATGTTATACTAACTCCAAAAAACACAAATCTTAAGAAAGATGAAAAAAAGATATTTTACTTCTATTTCCACCAAAGGTACAATATGTACTATATTTGCAAACAGCAGAAAAAGAGACTCAGAAATAGCAAGTGCTGGATTCAGCTGCTGACAAACGTTACTCATTGGAACAAAAGTGCAATCTCAAATGTAGGTTCTACAATTTGTCATGGTTTTCTTCTAACAGTTAAGAATATTCTCAAATAAAACCACCTTGTTAAATGGAACCTGCTACATGATACTGAGCTTTAGAGGGTGTAAAGTTAAGAGAAGTTTTTAGTGCCAAGTTGTAGACACAACTTCTGTTTTTTGTGCAGACTATGTTCCAGTCAAATGTTCCAGATTTAGTTTTTGTGAAAGCTCATTAGGAAAGAGGAAAAAAAGAGGATGAGGTGAAGAAGGTTATTTCAGATAATGAAATCCATAACCTTGTGCTTGTACTTGTATCACTGGTAAAACTTAATTTACCCCCTCTAAGGCAGCAGATAAACAGAACAACCTGTTCCAAGCTTTGCAAACCACCCCTTGCAGAAGATGATTCTGCTTTAGCCAAGAACATTGATGTAACCAAATCAATTCCTTATGGCTCCTTTTGTCTTTGTAAGGTCAGTATTTGTCATGCAAGTTATCTGGAGTGTTTGTACTGATGGAACTACAAAATGGAACATCTTCTGCCAGCTTAGCTGAAGAAACATAAAATAATCATCTCTATTATTTGTCTCTCCATAATGCAGAATTTAAGGACATTTCCAGAAAACACAGTTGTAAACTCAAATCCTCCAGAATGAAAGAGTCTCCACATTTGGAGAAGTGTTGACAATATTAAAAAAAAAAGTAGATTGTATTAGTTCTGTACCTAAATCTATAGACTGGTAGTTTGTGTGTGCAAGAAGGGAAACATGCTTAGGAATTCACCCCCAGAATGCCTCATTTCCTTTCTGGAAAAGGTTTTTAGTCTAGATAATTATTGAAAAATTAGGAAAATCTGAGAGGCAGTGAAAATTTGGGGCTCTAAAAGGTAAGTTACACAGGAGCTGTTTAACATTTTTGTTTTGTTGTTTTTACAGTTACAGCTCTGTATCATCTCAAGATTATTAATTGGTCACTCTCCTTGGTGTCTGTTGGATTCTGGTGTTTGCAGAATTGTGTGACATGCATCTATTGATAATGGGGTATAAAACCAAGGATAAAGAACCCAAAAAGGAGACTAAAAACAGTATTAAAGAAGTAGTGGCATGGTGCACCAAGGGAAGGCTGTAAAACTGCAAAATGAGGAGCAGCTGGAGGGGTTCCCCAAACGCCCAGGGCAGTGTAGTACACACACCCCTGACAAACGCAGCATTCCAGGCCAAACCAGAAACTGCAAATCAAACTGCAGCTACACCGTGCTAGGAGGGATCTTGATTTAAATATGCCCTTTGTATTGGGCTGGGTCAGATGGGTTTTGTTCTACTGTCTGATTGAATTGGCCACCCATTCCTGCCCTTCCCCAGCAGCATGTCACTCCCCATCCCCCAGCCTCCCGCCACACCACAGATGTTTTGGTGTCCTGAAATCTGCCCATTTGCCTGCTCACAGGGTTGCTTTCCTTGAGCTGATCCTGTCAAAAGGATCTGGGTTTTAAAAGGCATATAGATTTTATAAAAAGCAATAAGGCAAATTCTTTGCCCAGCTCAGCTGCAGACAGAATGTTCTCCAGTTGCAGAGCTGCAGTGCACCTTCTCTTGTCCACACAGTGCTCAGGGAAAGGAACTTCAGAGGAGGTTTTGTGCTTAAAAAAAATAATACGTTGGTACACACAGGCCTGCTGTACTCTTATGCTTTAGGCATAAACCTAGCCATGCACAAACTCCCAAACTAAAGATTTTGAAATATTTCCATGTAGAGCTGTGACAAATTATTAGCTATTTTTCAAGTTAGTCTTATTTGCCTCTTGAAATTTTCGTGTGAGTCCCAATAACATCTTACTGGCATAAGAAATTAACTGTCTGCACTGCATAGGCAAGAGAAGCTGCCACAAGATTGTCAAATACTCTCATATTACAGAAGCACAAAGGTGGAGAGGTACTAGAAAAGTATGGTGCACCTCAACTTCGACAGCAGGTTGAAGAAAAGAACCACAATTACTTTTTTCTTTCCAGGTCACTCCAAAACTTAATTCTTCCTTTTCCCTCTACACATGGTTTCCCCACCTGTATAAACAGCCAAGCCTAATTATTGTTTTAACCCAACACATTTCTGCCTTTCCCAAACAAGAAAGGAAATGAATGTCTAAAAAAACCTGAAGATCATTATAAAAGCGGGGGGTGGGGGGGAAAATCAGAAGAAAGCCAAATTTGTCCCTGCAGAGAAACAAGGTGGGGGGAAAAAAAGAAAACAACAAACTTTACGCAACTTGAACTGTGGTCACTCATACTATGGAGACACCTACAAGCCAGACTTGTGATTTGCACCCTGAAAGGCTCAGTGTGGACACACTGGGAAGGACTGTCACAGCTGACAAACTTGCTGTCTAGAAACACAAGGCAAAGAATGAAAGGAAACCCACAGAGGACCAGCATGAAGGGTCACGCAGTCCACGGCACAGCCAAGGCAAGAGCCCAGTGTGCTAACCAGGACCACAGTAGAACCACAGCCAGTGCTTCTTTCCAAAGAGAGTAACTTACATCCTTTTCATACCTCAAGCTAAAAAGGCATAGATTTTACTATGATGAACCGTTTCGGAATGATCTCAGCCACCCCAAATGTCCCATTCCTTTGGCAGCCTAGACAAGAAGAATAAGAAACTGGACTTCTGATAAACAACACATCTAGAGAAGCATAACCAAGTGCTTTGTGTCCAAACCCCATCCCTTATTTCTGCAGAAGGAAGGGCACAAGCCCATTAGCATTAGACAAGGAAGCAGTATCATGGAGGGCAGAACAAAGTGCATTTGTTTTTACTATAACAAAACTAACTCAAGCAACGTGTGGCCGTGAGTGATGTGATCATCCTGTTTTATGCACCATACCACCTTTCTCCACCCTTCATTTGCACTATTTGGCTGTGCCTTCACTGCTAAAGAGAAAGACATAAATTTTCCATTGAGATAGCTATTTTAATGCAAAGGTGCCAGATGCAAACTGGAAATTTTACATCAAATAAAAAGTCAGTGTCATTATTTCACTCCTCACCCAAGGTTTCATCAGCTGCACGGAATTGCACTGACTCTATCAGGAATTTTACGTCAAGATTGCAGTATCAGTGTAGTAATTACACCTGTATCAGCAATGAAGACATGACCCAGGACTTTCACAGCAGGAACCTTTCTCCCTCGGTGTCTGGAAAACATCCAGGGCACTTCAGGTGAATGATATTCCAAACAACTATTTCAACCACATACAGCAGTTGAGAAAAATTAAAATACTGCTGTCCTTCAGACACCAGACTGGGAGCCTGAGGCAGAACACACCTAACACACTCACCACTGCAATGCTCTGCCCAGCACTGAACACACTCACAGCTGGACTAAGGATCAGTGCCATGTGTCTGCTCTCTGGTGAAAGCCTTTTAGCACAGAAAGCTTATTACAACCAGTTTTTACACCTCTTCTACTTCCAGTTGATGCAGACTCTTTCGGAGTTTAAATGTCCTGGATCCCACCCTCCCTATTAAATGTGTGCATATCCTTCTACTTACTAAAAACACTGCAAAATACAACTGTTAATACAAAAAGCTGTGTATGACCCACAGCCTAAAATCAGGTTTCCAATCCAGAAATGCGACAAAGATGGCACAATCAACATGTCAGACACTAGCACACTGTCAAGTACCAACTGCATTTTAACTTTTTATAACCAAGACTGTGCAGCAGACCGTTAATAAATACTGCAATGAAATGACTGTTAATGAAATACAAGCCAGAAATGAACATTTGCATTTAAGTAACTCCCTCCAGGTATGAATGACAATGACTTAATACAAAACAAACATCTGCCCTCCATACAATAGGGGCTTATGTACCTAATTTAACCCACAGATTTACATGCAAAGGGAAAGGCTTTTTTTCCTACATACTGGAGATGCAAGACTTGCTTAAAAGTATATTACGGCCCAAATGTAAGCCTTATGTGAATAATTTCAAAAGCAAACAGAAGACACCTTAAATCTCATTTGTGAAATACAAGAAAATTGAACATGCTGTCTGCATCCACCTAACCTTTGATGCACTGTCTGAAAAAGAAGGCTGAACAGCCAGAGTATTGTTAAACTAGAGGAAAAACCTACCTTCTCTAAAATCTAGATGTAAACTAGACCACAAAATACTCACTTTTTATGAAAAACAGCTTTCTCCTCAAAAACAGCAAAAAAAGTACCTACCAACAAAACCAACAACAACAAAAACACCCCAAGCCACACCAAACAAGCACTAACTTGAAGCAGAGTTGACAAAAGCCCTTCACTTCTACACTAAACTTAAGCAGCTCCTGTGATTAAATAATTGCTCAGAGTTAAGGCAGCCTTCACCTTGTCCTTAGAGAAAATACTGTAATGTTGCAACAATAGTAGTACAAATTGGAAATAGGAAAGTCCTTTATCGAGCTCAGCTGGTGCAGAAATTAACTAAGATACAAACAAAAATTAAAACAACTTCTTCTTTAGAAAGGGGACCTAAAATCCAGAACTCCCTGCTTATGTCAGGCTTCTGTTAATTACTATGGGCAATATGGGTCACCCTTGATATCAACAGACTTCACCTGGGTGAAGGAATTGAAGACAATTGAGAGGTTTTTGTCTCCTTTGCTGTGACCAGTACTTGCTATGCAGAGCAGTACTGTGCCATACATGTTATCACCTCAGCAGGAAGGAGATTCAAAACCACCAACTTACTTCATAAAAGCCACCGAGGGGCCAGTAATTACAATCCATTATCACCCATTCACTGTCGTACATCAAGAAGCTCTGAAATGAGAAAATGCTTTATTTCCCCGCTGTTATTATCAACATATGAGAAACATCAGCTTTCTTAAATCTTACTTGGAGGAAGTTAGGGCATCTAAAACCTGTCAAGAATGTGTTCCACTGATTATTGCATTAATTTGTTCCCTTTATAAAACCTCAGAATGCAGAATACATTTTTGTATAGATATACACACACATACACACACACACGTATACATATGCTTAATGAAGTAATAAGACTTGATATCAAATGACACCAAACATTTCTAAAGGCTACTTAAGCTGAAACTTTCAAACCAAAAACTTCAGCTCATGCATTAATTGTCCAAGGACACCACAACATCAAAGGAGAAAACATCTATCTACTCCAGAGAACAGTTAATCCATACAATTAACCCTCCTTCACATCACATCACACTATAAATGCGAACACATGCTCCGTTTCTGCATTGCTCAGAAGATTCTCCAAGATGCTATTCTTGTCACTAATGAGGTGCAGCATAAACAATTAAAGACTTGCAAAAATAACACACAAAGCTTAGATTTTTTTTTATGAAAAAAACCCAAACCCCAACACAGAAAACCATCACGTCACAGGCTGTGCAACATGTGAATTGCATAGAAACATGTGACATTATCCTTCCTTCAAAGTTGTATATGTTAGACCCACCAAATCCTTGATCTTTCAGTATCACAGTTTTATTAGACTAGAGAAAAATTTATTTAAGTCATGTTTGAGCCAATGTCACTGAGCAGTCTCCTTCTTTCTCCTCTCTGATGCAGGTATTTATTAGAAATATGTTTGATGAAGGGGTTAGAGTGATGAAGGGAGAACAGAAGGAAGTTAAAACAATAAAATAATTTTTTTAAAAAATGCTAAGGATAAGACATCCCACAAAACAAAAGATAACTAAGCAGGTTACTTTCAGCCCTAGTTTACTACATGGCCATGCACTGCTGCTTCAAGTAAAATCACTGGACAAAATGCTGCATTTGAAACACAGTCTCGTCCTGATTTACACCAGGTGTTGCCAACAAGCTCCTCCTGGCTTGATGTAACACCATTAGTTACGAAAAATTCCCAGTAGCCTCTGAAAAATATAAAATTAGTAAATCCACTGAATGGCATTACATTGTTGCAACTTCATTTGCATGATCTGTGCCATAGTATTAGGGGGAAAAAAACCCACTCCAAAAAACCCCCCACACAACCATTCTCCAGGATTTAGGAAGCAGAAAGAGAACCAGTTGTTGAGTTCTGTCTATGTGTCAAATCAGCCTCTGGGGAAGAGTAAAAAAATAACTAAAACCTAAACAATAAACTGCAAGTAAACCAAATTCATGCCTTTTCTGCTAGTGCCAACTTACAGCTGTATAGCAAGATGTGTTTTCAGGTAGCCAATAGACAAGTTTCAGGAAACCTTTTTTTTTTCACATGAACTTGCAGCTGTCAGAACTAGAAAGTTTTGTGCCATTTCAGACACTGGGAAGAATTTTGAAACCACTTCTGCTTTGCCAGTGCAACAGGTGGAGCTGAAGTTGGGAGATCTGTAGTATCCAGCAGAGTCTGATCATACATTTGGCACATGCTCAGCCAAACGTGGGAGAAAGCATTCTGTGCCTGCCTATCTGCTGTAGACTGATCTATTTGTTAATGTTTTGGGATCATCCCAGCAAAAATTTTCCTCTTAGGATTAAGCAATATTTATGACAAGGCTTTGAATAAATTATCATTCCATGTTTCAAAGTCTTTCTGAGTAAAGATAATAAAACACAGTCGCTTCTGGCCACATACACAACAGAGATCTGACAACTGACCTCATACACATCAATAGCTGCAAAAAACGCCAAAAAACCCCAAACAAACAAATCTAACAAACAAAGAAAAAACAAACCACTGATTTTTTTTTTTTTTTTTGCAGTCATCTTACCTTCCTGGTGAAGGCCAAAGTTTTGGAATTTAATTTGAACAGCTTAAAAGCTAAACTTTTATTAAAAGAAATGTTGCCAAGCACACTAAGCAAACACAAGTTACTCAAATACTCACAGTAATCTGTTCCCAGTGTCCTGCTGAAGTTTAAATACGAAAATAACCCTGTGAAGTCCATTCCCTTTTATAAACAGCCAACATTAGTTCAGACTTTATAATAACAAACTGGTGCTAAAATTTCTTTTTGCAGTTTTGAGTGTGTGCACATAATGTTTAAACATTCCCCACTGTGCTTGACTGCTCTACTCTTGCATACAAAACATTTCAATTTAAAAAGAAAAAAAAGTCATCAAAACTAGTTCCTGGAGAAAATGGGAGGTTTTTGTAGAATTTGGTGGACTGCTTGTGCCTCACAATAAAGCGGAAGACAAGTTACACAAGAGAAAGCACTGCATGCAGCTGTAATTCAGAGCACAGCAGCTGACAAGTTATATTTTTATCCCTGCAACCTCTCCACAATCTCCAGTTGATGCCCAAGCCTTGACAAACCATGCAAAGGCCTTTCATTAGTAATGGTCCATCATCTCTCAAGTGCTGTGGAGCCTTACTGACCCATTGATCAGTGCCTGCTGACAGAGAGGTTTGCAACAGCAATGACACTTGTGCATCAGTGAAGTGATGCCTGAAACCATTTTAGTTTCCAACAGAGACCAAGGTTTTATTAATAAAATTTAAATAAGTAAAAAAAAAAAACACCAAAAAAAAACCAAACCAAAACCAACCCACACAACAGAAAACCAAACAAACCTGCTGCTACAAAATAAGTTCCAAAATAAGCAGGAAAAAATGTGTAAAGCAGCTTCTTCATAACTAATGGTCAGGGATCTAAACACATGGAGAATTGAACAGTAATTAAAAACCAGAACAGCAAAATTTACAAGTAAAAGAATGAATTCCTACCCCACACTAGTACACAAGAATTGAGCATACCTGTCCTACACTGTGGCCTCCCAAGAAAATTGTTATTTTTCATGTTGTCCATCAAAACAAGTCCTCCCACCCCACCTCTGCCTCACTGCCCATCAGGGGCCAAATGTGTCTAAAAAACATTCTTGCCATGTGACCCAAAATGTTCCCACAGACTCTTGGAAAGCATCTGCCCCCAAGAATGACCATTTGTGGACAAAAGGGTCCTAAGAGGCTATCAGCAAGCGCATGGAAATGCAACATGTTATAAACAACCATGATAATGAAACAGTTTACATCAAGATGTGACCAGCAGATGCTCAGATTAAGTAACATGAGCCTGTAACTCACTCTCAATCCCCACAGTGTGAAATGAGTTCCAAGACCAAGATGAATAAAGGACTATAATAAAATATTCCAGAACTAATCTTTGTGGGGAAACCATTCCAAAATACAAGCACCCCAGGGGAAGTAATTGTGGAATAGCTGTTAGATTTTGAATTCATATTCTACCTCAAACAAAGCAAGTTTTGTTACCCTGAAAAAGCCTTATCATCTGTACAAGGAAGGAGACTCTAACAGGCCCCAAGTAAGTTCCTCAAAGTTGAGTGCTTCAGTAAATTTCCTTTACAAAGAAAACTTTCTTCTATGGACCTGCAACACTGACTGCACAGAATCCTAGGAGTCAGAAAAGCACAAAAGACAGGACACCAGAATCTTTACCTGTATCTACCAAGTGTCTTCTACAGTGGCTTTTAAACAGGCATTTTGCGAATAAAAGAGCACCACTGTCATGAAGCAAAGTCTGCTCGGAGGACCAGGTCTGCTGCACCAAGAACTTACAGGACTCCACATCCTCCCTCATTGCACAGACTTCCTCAGGAAAAAAAAAAAAAACAACCCAACCAGGCAAGAGGCCAATACTTACAAAGATCCCATAGCCATTGTTCAGAGAAAACAAGTCACTTGCATCATTCCCCACATGCAATAAGCTCTGGGCTGGCTGTATTCTGCCTCTGAGGACCAGCGCCAGATGTGCTCTGTCTCCAGATGCCAGGAGTTCCACAACCTGGGAATCAGCAACCAGAGTTATTTTCCATTAACTAATTGCTGCCACAAGATGGTGAAGGACCAGATGTGTCAAGGTGGTTAATACCCAAGGTAAATGAATCCTAGATCACTTACATTTTTTGCAAGTAACAATGAAAACCTTCATTTGGACCATGCAAGTTCAGAGATAACATCAACAGAGGTCACAAGCAAAATATTTCCACCTGCTCATCTTCTCTCCATTGTGCACTGGGCTGAATGGAAAGCAGCAATCCTCAAACACACATTCAGTTGCAGGTTCTCCAGTTTTACCAATGCAGCTTTTCCAAACTGCCAGAAATAGAAGGGTGGTTTGGGGCTGGTTTTTTTGTGTTGTTTAAGGTTTGGGTTTCTGCCTTTCATTCAATGATGCTGCCTCACTATCCTACTTAGGGAAGTAACCTAACTCGGAAGTAACCTTCCGAGAGCTCTCTTGACAACTGGGTAATAAAATTACCCACGTAAAGACATTTCAGCCTCTAGCAACCTTGGCTCTTCAGACAGTCAGGGGGAGAGGGGGGAACAACACAAACCAAGCAGGTAAAAGTTTTAAAAAATATATACAAGATCCCTGCCTAGAAGAGCTTTCAAGTTAAGAAGAAATACTACCAATATAGGAGAGTGATACAGCATGCAGAAATTGTAAAATAAAGACTGCAAAAGGTATGGAAAGTGGTTATGCAAGGTCAAATATTTAGGTGCAGAACACTGATCAGGCATACAATTTCGATGAATAAAATACTCATTGCCCTGCATTTTAAGGAATACCTTACCTACCATCCTGTTCGTTCAAGGCTTCATTTCTCCCTAATGGAACAACAGCCATTAAGAGAATAATGCAATGGAGTCAAAGCAGGTTTACCACTAGATGGTTATTTAAAAACCATATGCACAGGAGAAGATGGCTCTGGGCTTCTTGTGTAAAACACTCCAAGATGCATTCAGAGACCATTTATGTATCACTGTCACCTGTTCTCAGAGGAAATGCTGAGAGTTCACAGACTTCAGGGCATGCTTTGGTAACTGCCAAAAACAAACCCAGGTATACTGAATCCCAGTCCCATACCTGGCAATGGCAGAACTCTCCTCCTTAAAATTCTGTATCGACACCTAACATCAGGCATTAAAGTCTACATAAAAAGCAAATTTGTGGGTTTTTGGCTTATGGAGGGTTTTTTTTTTTTTTTTTTTCAGAAACATGAGGTCATTCAAGAACACAACCATTAGAATGAAAGGTGAAAAAACAGAGCAGGAGAAACTGTTAACCAAGTGTGTAAGCAAGTGAGAACATAGATATTTATGGTATACTTACTCACACATAGACACATGAGGAAAACCTCCCCACCACCACCCCATTCCCCCAAAGTCTCACACCCTTCCCTGTGTAAATACTTCACCATAAACTAGCCAGGACCTTGCAAGAGATTACTTCTGCAGAGGTCAGCAGTTCTCCGAACTAGGAGCAACTCTGTCTCTGCTCAAGGCAAATCTGAATGGACTGGTAGCTACACACAAGCCACAGAGCTCACCGGAGCTGTCTGCAACTCTTACAGAACACCCACAGATCATGGTTTATTTGCTGCAAGTGTATCCGACACACATTTTTGCTGGTGTCTGTGCATTTCTCCAAATTTCACCACTGGCTACAATGTTCACAGAAACTAAGTTCCAAGAACCCTTAAGAATTCAGTTCCTCTATTCAAAAAGTCTCCAGGAGCATTTCCCCACTCTTCAGAGGATGCATAGTTTCTTCTGTTAGTCGCCACACCTGGCTTTTGCAATTGAAAAGTGCACCTTTTTAATGGCATCGTAAAAAACCCTTCTCCTCAGGTGCACAGATTCCAAAGTCACAGCTGACATCGAGTCAGGGGGTTTTGTGGCTCAGGATGGGATGGCTGTTGAAGATAGATCAGATGAGATGAAAATCCAAGTTCATACAGGTTTCAGGGGCAGAGAAAGATTGCAAATGATTCAATTCCAATTTATGGAGGCTCCACTATAATTTTGCCTGCATTAGCCACACCCTACCTACTAACTCACTATGCAGCTTGCCTAAGTAAGTCCAGATGTGTAACTCTTTCTGAGCCCTTTCTATCACTGAACACCTGCAAACTTGAGATTTAAAACATAAGTAATAATCTACCATATTCAGACAGTAAAAAACATACTGTTAAAACCCAGACAGACAAAAATTCCCCCAGCTACGTATTTCTTTTACTCAGCTTTTGAAGATGCAGATAACCTATAGATTTTTTTTTAATCATCCACAGCTGGGCAGACTTTCTAAGTGGAAAATGCCACCCATGTGCATTTTCATCCTCTTAGCTCTCACTTGGGAACATGAATAACTCAGCAGTTTAATTTGCTTTTATATCTTTTGGGATAGCCAGATCCAGGTAAGTCAGCAATACAGATTTCTGAGGCTAAAACATTTTCTCTTTGGAAAAAAAAATTGATGCTTAAACACATCATACTTGCAACTGCTGAATCTCAAGCAGAAGAAGCAATCAGAGAAAAATTTAAAGCAAGAGTAGAACTATTTGTATCATTTATATAATATTTTATGTCAAAATTCATTCCTATAGTGCAGGCAACACTATTCTGAGATTTTCCTAAAACCAGAAAATTTTCAACAACTGAAAAGAAAGCAAAAGGTGACAGAACAGAGAAAATAGGAAATTTGGTGGCCATGAGTAAACTTCCTTAAAGGGGAGAGAATTCATAAATGACACTTTATTTGAAATAACTCGTTACACAAAGCCTCCAAAGCTCTTGGAACAATATGCACAATGTAAGTAGAGACCAATACACATCTAACACTGGGTAATTTATGATTTGGTAGTCAAAGGTGAAACCTTCTATAAAACAAAGGATTAGCATTCTGGTTTTTAAATTCTGCTGCTTTGAGAAGTTCAAGAAACAGCACACTGACTTTTGTATTAAGCTTCAAGTGCTAAGAAGGAACACAAAGTATGTGATATAGACATTCCCTAGTTACACAACAGAGAATAAATCTCATAACCTCCCAGTCCTTCTCTTCCTTGAATCATTCATTGTCATCAACAGAGACAGGTTGTTATTCAAGAGGCAAACTCTTGCTTTTTCTCTTCCTCTATAATGAAATGTAAAACAGATTAAAAGACAGCTCTATTTCAGAGTATGTTTTCCTGGCATCAGCAAGACGCTGGTCTAAGTGACTGAACCTGTACTGGGTTTGTGGCAGTGTTTTGGTAACTGAGGGGGGTACAGGGGTGGTTTCTGTGAGAAGCCGCTGGAAGCTTCCCCCTTGTCCCATAGAGCCAATGCCAGGCAGCTCCAGGAGGGACCCACTGCTGCCCAAGGCTGAGCCCATCAGTGATGGTGGGAGTGTGCCAGGGTTAACATATTTAACAAGGAAAACAAAGTTATTGCGTAGATAACAGCAACTGACTGCAGCCCCCTTTCCTTGTCTCCCTGCACTGCTGAGGGGGAGGAGGGAGAAAACTGGGAGTAAAATTAAGCCCAGGAGGAAAGCAGGGGTGAGGGAAAGGTATTTTTAAGATTTTGTTACACTTCTCATTATCCTACTCTGATTTGATTGGTAATAAATTCAACTAATTTCCCCAAGCTGAGTTTGTTTTGCCCATGACAGTAATTGGTGAGTGATCTCTGCCTGTCTTTACCTCGACCTGCAAGCCTTTCCTTAAACTTTCTCTGCCCTGTCCAGTCGAAAAGGGGAGTAATAGAGCAGCTTTGGTCAGTACCTGGCATCCAGCCAAGGTCAAACCACCACAGAACTAAAAACAGGATTGTGAAGAGAAATACGCAGCAGAAACATTTCCAAATGCCACAGCTTTGTGATTGTCCTTCTAAAGCAATCATTTTTTGCCCCAAAAATCTTACTTTTGTATCTGCACAAAAACTTGTAGAAACTGTGCTTTATTAATTATTTGAAAATAATCCTTGAACAACAATAAAAACAGTAAAGACATAAGGCCTGTCACATTGCCTCGAGTATCATGTATGTTCCACTTCTAGAACTAAAACTAGAGAAATCAGCTTAGGAGACTTTCTAAAACTTGACATACTGAGATTTCAACACTCAACAGTCTCTTCAGACAAAGTCTGGTTACACAGAAATATGCCACAGCTTTCACAACACCCTAGAAATGATAGGCTGAAGGAAAACAACATGACAAAGCGCCCAATCACCCCATGGGTGCAAGGATGAGCAGAACCTCATAACAATAAGGTAGCTGGCAGACCACTCACTCAATGCCACAAAAAATACCCTTCAGTCTTGCCTGAAGGAACAGATTTAAAGGATGTGTTATTTAGGAAGTCTGAGGAACATGAAAAAAAAAATCTTAACTACAGAGAAATCAAGCTTCAGGTGGCACAAGCCAGAAAGCCCCCAGAGGGGAGTCACAGCGGGAACCCTGTGAAATCTATCCCATGCACAAGCCAGCTGTCCCCTTCAGCAGCACATACTGGGTACAACCAAGGTACTTCTGATCACCACTGTCACACAAAGTGCACTAAAAAGCATTTCATCTCTTACAGCAAGGCCAAAAGCAATCAACTTGACCTTCTTGACAGCCATACTCTACAGTGTGACGCTGTGTGATTAAAAAAAAACCCAACCAAAACCAAACCACACCATTTAATTACATTTCTTGTGTTGTGAAGATTTTTTTTCCCCTTCTTAAGCCCAGGTAGTACAGGTTCAATCTGGAAGAACAGAAAATAATGTGTTCGTGCAAAATTAATGAAAAATAGTACAGGGACTGGAAAAAGCATCCATGAAACCAGAATCACAATTTCCACAGAAGGCAAGCTGAACTTACTGATTTAAGTGCATTACTGCTGTTAGGCATAACCTGTGCCTAATTCAAACTCTGGAGTATATGGCTTAAGCCATAAGTACATGCAGAATTCCACAGAAGTTCTCAAATGATGTATCAACAGCCCATAGATCACAGCAGCACTGTGCGCTTTCATCATCTGAGTCTTCTCAGATTCTCTAGTCCTTTTCCTTCTGCTTTAGTTAAAACCAGCACCAAAGCAGCAGAAAAGAAAAAGAACATCTGCAAAATCACATTATAGTAACATTATTTGATCCCCAAACCCCAAAGCCAAGAATTTTGTTAAGCAGGTTCATACAATCCACTGCTACTCCTCACCTGCCCAGAGGTGCAGAATCACAAAGCAGACAACACTTGCTCACACTCTCTGGCCTTGCTTTACTCTTAAAAACACTGCAGAAAGAAGAGGTTAAGCTTCTGTCTCTACTGACTGCCCCCTCCTACCTCCAGTCTAATTCTTGAAAGCTGAGGATCAAGAATCCCCCAGGGCTAATTTATCATCTTAGCAATGATGTGTCACTTCCAAAAATCTGTATTAATAAATGTATAATGCATCACATTTAATGCAACTTCCAAAAATCTGTATTAATAAATGTATAATGCATCACATTTAACGCAACAACATGGTGAAATAAACTAAATATACAGTCATGGCAATTAAAGAAAGGGCAAGAGAGAACGTCTGGAATCACCATCACAAAATGTTATTGAATCCTGAGCCACAAAGAGATGCCAAGCTAAGTAACTCGGTCACTTATCTCCCCCTCAGATAAAACTCAAGCAAATAGGTGTCCTGTAAGGACAGAACCACCAAACTAAAAGCATACACTTTCACAGAACACCATATGCCCTTTAACAAGTATCCATGAGAAAAAAAAATGTAAATCAAGACCTCTGTGTAACCAAATAAAAACCAGAAATACAATTTCTATCTTTCTACTTTCAATAGTGGAGGGGAGAGTTACACCCTAACACACTTGCAACTTCATTTCTTTAGTTGCATCATCTTTCACCATAGCTCAGGAACAGCACACTTGATTTATCCAACAATCACCTGCTTCATGTCTGTAGTCTCAACAGGAAGACCAGAGTTCAAAAATTCTGCCTGCCACAAAGACAACTTTTGTTGCTGTTTGAAGCAAGTGAACTTTAACTGGGTAAACTAAATTTCCTTATGCATAATAGATAAATAATAGATGCCATCCTTGCAGAACATTCAGAATTAGCTAAAATACATAAAGCATTTCAGAAAGTAAAAGTGCCAAACAGAATTCAACAATTATTATATAATTAACCAGGCACATTTTTAAACACACATGCCAACATTTGAGCTTCTCAGACCACTGACAATATCACCAGGAACTTACTACTGTGTCTGCTGTCAGTGCTGTTTATTGCAATGGCAAAAAGCCTTCATACTGTGAAATGAAGACAATTCTGTAGCTGATTTACATCAAGAAACCTCTTCTCCCAGTAGGCTGTTTCCATTAAGTTAATCTAACACACCACAAATTATTTATTGGTTTAAAGGCAGTTTCAATTGCTTCAACACTTTTATCATCCAGAGCAAACACATCAATTTAAATCAAGCATGTGTCAATTTATTGGCATCCTTGCAAAAGTTGCCCCTGGATTTAACATCAACACAAAATGACGCCTTACATCTGTCTGTGCTGGCAGGCAAAGCGTGAGTCAAGCAAGAATAAAGGAAAGAACAGCTAAATTAAAAATCCTGTTCATTACATAGACCCTCAACACCCTTACCAGCCCATCACCCATCCCTTACACTCTTTGGAGCTTCTCAGTAGAATTGTGTGGCTTAACAGATATTTTCAATCTTTAGTAAACAGAAACCACAAAGATGAGACGCCGCTAAGTTACACATTCCAATTTTTCTCAGAGAGAAGAAACCAGAAGAATTGTTGGCCCATAAGCTCCTAACAAACAACTGTACTGAACAATACTTTGTGGGACATAGTTCCCATTTTCTTTCCTGCTCTCACCACAACTGTTTCATCACACAAAATCTCAAGAATTGGTAAAAATATCCTTTGCCTCTATCATAAGCTTTTCCATAGCCTGGCTTAACAGCAGTAGGACTCTCCAGAAGTACTTTTTCCAGTTTAGTAGTCCCAGATGTGAGCTATCAGGAGATGGCACATCTTTGCCTTCTTCAGAAAGGCCTCAGTGTCCAAATAGCACATGGGTTTGGCTAGCCAGCGTCCATAGCCATCCTCTCAATTATTTGCTCCTGCCCTAGGTGCACTTGCAGTGTTGTTGGACATGTCCTGTCAGAAAGAGTAGGAAAAAAAGAACAATCCACATGACTCAAAATCTAAGGGAAATGCTGCTCTCCACTGTGCATAGTAGAGCTGCATCGTTGCTGGCCTGTGCCACAAACTTGGGGGGATCATTGTTCTACTGTCATTCTTCCCCCGAAGCTCAGGCTGGTACCTATTTGAGCTCTCCACAAAGGGCTTGAGCAGAAAATAACATCCATTTCTTTCAAGTGTTCTCAGAGCTGCATTGTGGTTTTTTTCAGCCACATCAACTCCCAAGAGAAATTCTGAACTTACAAAAGCCAAACACTTTGAATGTTTAATAGCCCTTGGGTTAAACACGTAAGGAAAAAAACGAGAGGATTTCTTGGAAAGAAGGTATTGTATGTAACTTTATTTCTCTTCCTTCTAAGGAGGAATTTAAACCTAGTTATTGTCCTCAGTCTCCAGGCAGTAGGCTGCTTTGGCACAGCACAGTAAGTTCACAAGAAATACTGATCTAACATGAAACTAAGCCTTGTCATTATAGCTGTTTCTGAGCACCACCAACTGAAATTCACCAGGTGAAATTTATTTCTGCTTTGACAAAAAGAGAGACAATTGCTCTGAAATGTACACTGCTGGTTAATTTTTAACTAGAACCAGAGTTACAGTAGAGTCTCTTATATAGTAAGTCCGGTGTATCTAAATTCCAGGAGAGGTTTTGTAACCTTTATTTCTTGTTACTCTGCCAAATCTTACCCTAACACTAAAGGATAACACGTTCCCAGAAACAATCTCTGTTTGCTAAAAAGTTACCTTGGCTTGCCTTATTCAAGAAACATGCAGGACTGAGAAAATTCACAGCTGGGACAAAACCCATGGCCTATTTTACTAACAACTACATTATAAACAACTGAAAAAAAAATTCTTAAGCTAAAGCAGCAAGAGGCAATGGTGGAACTTATGCTGGGGGTATCAATGAAATACATTCATGTTCTTCCAAAGTACTGACTTTGTGTGTCATGCTGATCTACGTATTTCAGACATGCACAGTATGAGTGATTTTAAAGCATCTCTGTGTACTTTAAAACAAATTTAAATAATTTAATTTAAAATGAAATAGTAACAAATTAGTTCACATATCATACCTGAAGACAGCTAAACCCATTTAACTTTCCCTGGAGAGAGAAGACTCAGTGCTTTGGAAGTATCAACTTAAGCTTCAGAGTCAACCTGAACTTTCAGTATTTCCTCACTATTTCAAGAGGATTTATGACCATAATTTGTGACAGACCCTCACATCATGCTAGTAGTAGTTACTAGGAAAATAGCCCCCTAAATCAATGACAGACTGACTGAAATGGCACTGAAACGCACTTGAGGACTCCTACACAGCACATTTCCCTGTCATAAAATTAGTAAGTGATTTTTCCCTATGTTCTACATTTAACCACAGCAACAGGTTTCACTAGCTTTAGGTTATGTCAGGAAAACAGTATGGATTAAAAGCCATTTTAGGGTTGTGTTCTAATGCATTTTTTATTTCATGCTGCATCCCTAGTTTCAAAGATTTGTAACCATCACACTTCCCTGTGTCACGCTTCTCTCTTCACCTTTCTGTATCCTGTGTTCATTAGTATCACGCAAACAGTTGCTACGTTAGAGAAAACTAAGATACAATCTCACGACTTTGGGAAACATTCAAGTGCATGACAAGACACAGTTAAGCAAGCATTTGCAAGTTTAAGTAAAAATAATTCTTGCTTGAGATAGTTCTCAAGCAAGAATTATCTCAACTTACTTGAACGTTTTAAGGCCCCCACATGAAATACCCACTGTGCAATATTAAGAACCCAAAACTTACAATATTTTCACGAAAATGAAAAAACATTAAATACTTCATATGAGCAAGAAATTCCCCCCTTCGAGGAAACACCAAATGCAATGATTATTTTGTCTTTTCACAGTGAAATGAGAGTCAAGTACAAGCCATATATGAAACAGGTTTATCAATATTTCAGGCCACATAAATAAAACCACTCCTGACACCACCACACACAGAGCAAGAAGTTAGCTCCACAGCAAAATTATTTCACAGCCAAAGTATTCAAGATCTATTATGCCAAACCTCAGTGAAGCTTTAGCGCTCCAGCAGATCCCCAATCGTGCAGAGATGCATTTACATATTTGTAAGATAAGCACATCAAAATACTTTTAATAGCTGAAAGTCAGGCATCTCCTTACAGAGTAGGGATTCTCAGAAAGGGAACTAAATCCACGGAGAGCCTCTCATAGTACATCCATGCTCCTTCGAAAAGGGCAGATGAACTGTCATTAAAAGTACTCTCCAGATCAACACAACAAAACCTTCCTACTAAGGAGGCAGAACAAAGGCAATGCAGTTAAGATCTATAACCAAGACTCCTTATCTAATCACTAAAAATGGTACATCTGTAGCAGAGTTCTTCCATGCACATTAAGGCAACTATTCATACCAAGCATACAACATATAAAAAGAATCACTGTCTTTCAGACGAGGTGAATGAAAACCAAACTCCAAGTTAGAACTTATTCCTTAGTTTTATCATGAACTCTTACTTTCCTAAGAATTCCAAATGCCAAGTTATGCCTTTTAAAAATATCCCTTTCTGTTATAGCCTGTTAAGTTAATGTAAGGAAATCCTTTAAGGAGACTTCATTTAGGACTCCTAGAAGTTGATTCCCCCCCTCCCAAAAGCTACATTAGCTTCATTCAGTCAAGCAGGAATGTGAACATCATTACACAAACATAAACGTTCAGAAAGGAACAAACCACATTTCAGAAACATTTTTAAAAGATTGTGGCAAGGTGTATGGAGAAGGTGCGCCCTGAGATATGAAGGGTATCTTTCTGATACAATCCAGACAGAATAAGCAATAAATACACACCCACACAGAGCTCCAACTAAAAATATAGAATGATGATGCCAGCAGAAAATGGTCGGTTCTCTCGCTCTAAACGACAGTTCTAATAATTGCAGGAGGTTTGAAAAGGTGGGTGGCCTAATAAAAAGAGGCCCCGAGGTGATGTTCTGACAGCCTTGGCCACACTGCCGAGTTTTCTAAACTACCTAGGAAATCGCAACAACTAGGCTTCGGCTTGCTCAAGCACCGGCGTGGTGTATTCAGGCAGACCACATGCAGCAGCAAAAAGACAGAAGTCTTGCACATGCAGCCCGAACTCCCCGTCTCGGGCGAGACAAAGTCGGGAGCGAAGCCGCACGCAGGCGAAACGGAGGAGGAACGGACACCGGCCCGCTCCCCATGGATGCTGCAGGCAGAGCACCGCCTCCGTTTATTTGCGATTTAAAAGGACTACCACACGCATTTAAAAACGGGATGGCCAAGGGAAAGAGGAGGGCAGGCTCCGTGCCCGGGACGGGGCACCCGGGCTGCGGCATCGCCCGCGGGGCTGGGCCGGGCCGGACCCCCGCCCGCCGGTCCCTCCGCCGCAGCGCCTCCGCCGCCCGCAGCCTCACCGCGCTGGGAGCCGGGGCGAGGGGGAATACACAGGGCACACACACCGAAATCGCCTTCCCCCCACCCCCTCCCCGGCCCGGCCAAGAGTTTGAGCGACACCCGACACCGACCCCTCCAAACTCCACAGAAATCCCTGCCCGGGACCGCGGAAGGACGGCACTGGGAGGGGGGCGAGGGGGGCGGGCGACTTTTGTCTCTCTTTTTGCAACTGTGCGCGTTTACCTGAGCCACCCCTGAGGGAAAACCGCCTCGCCCCTCCAGCCCCGTCCCCCCAGCGGGATAAGTCCCGAGGGAACCGGGAGGAGAGGCCTCCTTTTCCTGCGCACCCTTTTTGCAGGAAAGAGGGGCGAGGAGCAATAGTTTGGGGGGAGAACGGACGCAGGCAGCCTCCCGTCCTCCTCCCGCCCCGTCTCGTCCATGTGCGCGTCCTCTCCCTCCGCGGGAGCCTGGCCCCGCTCCCGCCCCTCCCCGCCGCACTCCCGGCGGAGCGAGGGGAAAGTTTGCCCAAGTCCGACAACAAAAGGGACAGCGGCGCTCGCCTCCCCGTCCGTCCGGGCCCCGCGACGCCCCGGCGAGCTTACCCCCGGCCGAGCCCGGCTCGCAGCGCAGCACCGAGGCGGCGAGGAGCCGCAGCAGCAGCAGCGGGAGCAGCGGGAGCGGCGGGGCCGCCTCCATGTTGTGCCGCCGCAGCCGCTGCCGGAGCGCACCGAGCGTCTCAGGCAGGCTCCATGCTCGGGGCGCTGCGCTCGGCGAGGAGGGAGGCGGGGAAGGGGGGAGGCGCTGGAGCCGACCCTCCTCCTCCTCCTCCTCCTCCTCCTCGTCCTCCTCCTCCTCCTCCTCGGGCGGCCGGCAGGGAGGGGGCTGGGACGGAGGATGCCGGCTGGCAGCGCAGCCCCGGAGCGGGAGGGGCGCGCCGTCCCGCCGCGGCGCGGCCCACGCGTGGGAACACCTGGCCGCGCGGGGAGGAGCCGGGCTCCGGGGCTTCCTTCTGGATCCTGTTAACTCCTTCCTTCTGCAGCGACTGCTCCAGAACCAGCCGGGGAGGCTGGAGAAGATGGCTCGCTGCGTGTTCAGAAAAGCGACGTTTCGGTGGTGGATTTGGAAGTTAAGAGCGGGGACGCCCGCCCCTTTCTCTGTCTCCAGGAAAAAGGGTGGTTGTTTTCTTCCCGAATGGAGGTTCGGTTTCGCCTTTCTCCTCCCACCAAAACAAACATTTTATTAAGTCACTCTTCCACAAAACACTAAGTTTTCAAAGAAAAATGCATTCAACAACTGTCTTTTGTTGCCTTCCCGCCCTCCCTGTTAAACATGCCACCTGCTCCTACAAACACATTACCACCAGGAAAGAGGCAGAAACTGCCCGGTGGTATCGGGCTTGCGTAGTGCCGGGGCCGGGTACTGAGGGCTGAGCAGCACCCGGCTCACACTGAAACATCCCGCACCTCTCACAGGCCACATACTGCCCCCGCAATCCCTCACAGGGGTAAAAACAAACGGCATAAGTCAAGAATTTTCATTTAAATGCCCATTTTCCCTTGTGCTGACACTGATTTGACACTAAGAAGAAGGATTGCTAGGTGGCCTTGTATAGAGGTGGAAATCACAAGGGTCTGCCTGGCATCCCCTTTAAAGGATTTTTGCAAGTCTCAGAGCAGTAGCCATAAATCACAAGCAAGCACTTAGCAAATGGATGTTACATTTAATGGTTTCGTTACATTTCAGAGGTGAGTGACTTCCAGGTTTCCCCGTTGTCATGTACTAATTTATCTGCCTTGCTGTAGGTGCTACAGCAGCAGCTGAGATTTCTTCTTGGTGCCCCACGGACCCCTGCCCAACTCAAATACCCGGATCACATATTCAAGAATTGGTTTTGGTCCTGTTAGTTACTCCATTGCCAACATCCCCTGCAAGGTAAAAGGCCAAGTGTTTTGATTTGGTTTGTTTCTAAAGTCAGCAATATTCAAGTTAGCTCAGAAAGCAGTTTAAAAAATCAAGGAGTTACCAAAGGCTTATAGTGTGACATTAAAGATCACCTAAAAAAGGGGAAAGATCTTGTTCTCTCTCTTGCTTCTGGTTTAACACACAGAGAACATGTATTTTAAAGAGGGCTCATTTTAGGCAGCATTTAAAACGTAGAAAAATCTCAACTTCCTTGAAGGCAGGAAAAGGAGAAGTTGGTCTTTGGTGATAGATCTGTAATAAACTGGAACCCAAATCTAGGCCGCTGTAAATCATTAATGGAAAAACTGTGTGAATACCAACTGAATAAGGGGTTTGTTTTGCATCTGCTTAAAGAAATTGCCCAACACCAGATAAATAACTGGAAGAAAGATTTCTTTGTTGAAGACAGTGATTGGACTTTACTTTTGATGGGTCTGACCCTGCATCGTGGAAATTACCCAGCAGTCCTGGCATCACAGTAACTGGGGTTAATTAGAGGCAGAGGAAGGGCACATGAAGCAGTTGTAGTTGCAGCAGGCAGTGGGAACAGTGGTGTACGTATCCCATCCCAAACCCCAATCAGCTTGGGGGCCATACACAAAACTGGCTTGTGTGCCTGCAGGAAGAGCCGAGCTGGCCTGTGATGGCCTCCACGGCACCAGGGCAATTGGCTTCCCTGCCCTTCCTGCCCCTCGCCCTTACAGGATCAGGGATCAGCTGCTGACATGACTTGTCCCTCACTCCAGTGCCAGCACCAAGCCATGTGGAGGGGGTGAGTCTGCCCACAGGCTGCTGGAGGGCAGCAGCAACTTGTCTTTCAGCTTGCAGTTTCTCCCAGCACTTGGTAACTTGGGTCCTAAGGTCCCATACTGGGATGCAATATGCCTGCTGCTATCCCTGCTCCATCCAAGAGTTGCTTATCCCCCTATCTGACCCTGTCAAACTGCATGGTCAAGTTAGGAATGGCAGCAGTTGATACCAAAAGGGACAGACAGCAGCACGTGAGCAATTAGCAGATTGGGTAATAGGCCGACTCAGGCTAAAACAAAATAAGGAGATCAGGCCATGGAGGCAGGCAACTAGGGAAGAGAATCTTACCAGAACACATCTTTGGGGCTTTGACCATAACACTTTTGCTAAAAAAAATTAAAGACATCCACCTAAAGCGATGGCAGATGCAGTAGCAGCCAGGAACACAGTCTTTCTCCAATCCAGAAGATGCCATCTTAAACTCAGTTAATATGTTGTAAGGGGGATTTGGAGGAAGTTAAAGTCGTGCAAATCTGAAGTCGTGAGCTGAGAAAGCTGCTTTCCACCTATTTTTCAGCCCTGCAAAAGGTCCTCCAGCAAAACTAGGAGAGGCAAAGCTGTGACATCCCTGAAATGTCTGATGTATATATTTTTGCAAGAAAGTAAAAAACAATGTAAAAATAAACAAAAAAACCCACACTTACCAGGATAGCAAAAGCATAGTTCTATCCTTCCTTTTAACTTAAGAAAGAGGGGTCTCTTTTCATACTGCTGCATCTCAGAATGCCCAAGAATGCAAAAAAAACCAAAAAAAAAAACCAAAAAAAAAAAACAAAACTCCATTTCATCTAATATTTCTTGTTTAATTCTGAGCAAGTCACAGTCTAACATCTCAGTTTCTCTTCCAACAATAAAAGAGCAGAGGGAATAATTTGCCTAAATTTCATAATTTCTGTTTATAGTTTGACGTAAACTGCAGCAAGTTTGGAGCCTGATTGTAGGAAGCAGGAAAGGGAAGAAATCCAGAGCCCAATCCCCTGCCAAGGTGTAAAAGCAGATCAGTTCCTGCCTTCTTCCATTGCCACCCCTGATGGAGAAAGGAGGGACATGCAGAGATATAGCAGGGAAAACAAAGAGCTGTGTCTGAGCACCCGGAGATGTCCTCCAGGATAACGTAGCCATCCTGCCACAGCTGGGAAACTTGGTTTGCCTGAAATGCTCCAGATGTTTCTACATGTTTACTCCTCCTGGATTTCTCCTTCCAACCCCAGTTTATAGTATCCTTCTCTCCCAGCTGCCAGAGCTGTCTGAGCTCCTGTGGAGCTAACATTTAATGACAACTGCAGAAGGCCCTAAAGTGAATTTACTGTTTTACAACTGACACCCAGGTTTATTTCATGGTGAATGTCAGTACCAAGACACGCATCTTTATTCCTCTGGGGCAGCACAGTTTAGCCAAGATGAAGTCACTAGACCTGGATAGACTGAGGCTGCTCTTTGGTGCTTTGCAAAGGAAAGGTAAAGTGATCAGTAAAAAACAAAGACACCATCAAAACATTTTCCTTCTTCTAAGGCCATATGACAAAATAATTTTCCTCTACCCATGTCTCAAATACACTTCTTCACCCTTTCGCTCCCAGCTTCCATCTAGAAAGCAATGCCCACCTAATTATGTGTACAGACCTCTATTCTTTATCACCCTCTATCAGAAGAGAAAATGTTTACAGGTAATCTAGAACAAGTCAGAAATTACAGCAGAAAGTATTATCTGGATACAGGTTCCCTCATCTCCTCAAAAAAATAGACACACTGAGAAAAACACATATACATATTAATCCATAGTTAGGATTATCCCTCCTGAGCAGAAATCTGAAGTAATCTTGGTAAGGAGTGGGTTTGGTTCTGAGGCTGCATGGGGCATTTAGGTGTTGCTTTAAAAAAGGTGGGGTTTTAGGTGCCAAATAATACTTAATATTTAAACCCAAATCACTGCACTGCCCTGAAAGGGTGGGAAAGTGTCACCATCACCACCCTTTTATCCATAAAGAAAACAACAGTAGAGAATAGTAATACCTTTGTTTATATCATGCGGTTTCCCTGGCATTCCACAAGGATAATAGCCTAGTTTTTTCAAACTAATTATTCCCCAAAACATCTCAACAGCCCAACTTTGTGTGGCAGTTTTCTTCCCCTTCCTTCTGCTCCTTCCCCAGATCAACTCATGACATGAACTTCAGACATGAACTGAACAGTTAAACCACCACAGTGTGCCATGCAGACACAGATTAAAATCAATGCCCTTTCAGCCTGTGGTTTGTAAGGTCCTTTTAAGGCAGTCCTGAAAGAAACAATGAAAAGGAAGTCAAACTTTAGTGCATTTAAAATCTCTATACAGAACTCTTCATGCCTATTGGGAAATCTTTAAGGATTGAAAAAGCTTGAAAACCTTAGGATGCTCAGTGAAAGGTTAAAGTTAAATACCAAAGGAAACTACTCTTTTCAGGCAGCCTGGTGAAAGAGCACAGGTGCCTTACAGGTATAACTGGAGAGTATTAGGCACATGATTATCTTACGTTGTATTACATATAACATGGAGAACTTTCCTGCATAGAGAGGGCTCCAGTGCCACACCTGAAACTGCAGCCCCAAAGTTTCCAGTGCTGTGACCCCAGTGAGGTCAGTTATGGAGTCACAAACAGGACTGGGAGATCACAAAAAAAATGGTTTTGTCAAATAGTTATGGCATATTTTAAGGGAGGACAGTGCTGCAAATAACCTAGGTGGGACCACAGAAAGAACAAGAGAGAGAATGGCAATCTTTCAGCATTTCTCAGTGCTTGAGATTTTCCACAATACCCAGGGCCCTTCTGCCAACAGTTTCTGCTCCAAGAGGGATAAATGGGACACACATGCCAGTAACTCAAACACAGGGAAATCAGGAGACACTGCAGGCTGAGGGATCAGAGTGCTGCAGGACAGAGGCTTCCTGGCAGAAATGTGTTTAAGGAGAGAGATGGCTCACATAGGTTTGCAAGGGGAAAACGAATATTAAAAAAAAGTCTGACAAATGTCCCACTGCTATCTCATTTGAAACAATATTTAAGTGAGACAGCGAGCGTAAAGAGCCTGTTCCCAAAGCCTCCTGCTGGCTGGCAATGTCAGGAACAGAGGGGCTGACACTGCTTGAGAAACATGTCACCATAAAAAGTTCAGAAAACATAAAAATAGTTCCGTGGGTTTTTCTGGTGGTGATTCTTGGACTCTGAATGCTTTTCTGGTTACAACTACACTCCCTGCTACAGCCACCAGAACAGCAGTCACTGCATTTCCCTGCACTGTATGAGCTAAAGTTTTTCTTTAAAACCTCCATGAGAGCCACATTTGCAAAGCTGCTTGCAAAATTAACTATTAGTCACCAAAGTTCTGTATCAAAAAGAGGAAATATTGTGAAGAGGCATGGAAATTCAGTTGCAGGGGAGGGAGAAGATGACCATCTTCAGTGTCTCAAAGTAGGAGTCCTCTTCTTTGCCCTGTAAAGGCAAAGTTGTGAAGGGCCATCTTTTATTACGAGCAACATCAACATTTCTGTAGCAAAAGCAATAGCAAAAATTAAAGAAGTCATCACAGAGATAAGCATTGAAGAAACACTAAACAAATCCCTCACTGAATCATTTGGGTTGGAAGGGATCTTTTAAAAATCATCTAGTCCAATACCCTTGCAATGAGCATGGATACCTTCAACTAGACCAGGTTGCTCAGAGCCCCATCCAACCTGACCTCGAATATTTCCAGGGATTGGGCACCCACCCCTTCCCTGGGCAGCCTGTTCCCATGTTTATTACTCTCAGTATAAAACATTTCTTCCTCATATTGTGATGGTTTAACCCCAGCCTGCAACTAGTACCATGCAGTTTCTCATTCACTCCCTCCCACCGCACCGTGGGGAGGAGAATCAAAGAGCAAATAAAACTTATGGACTGGAATAAGAACAGTTTAATAACTGAATTAAAACAAAACATTGTAATAATAGCAATGATAATAACAACAGTAAAAACAGCAAGGAAAAGGAGAGAGAGGAGTAAACCCCAAGAAACACAGGTGATGCACAATACAACTGCTCACCACCTGCTGACCAATGCCCAGCCCATCCTCCAGCAGCTATTGGTGTCTCCAGGCCAACTGCCCCCAGTTTCTATGCTGAGCCTGACATTTTATGACACAAAACATCCCTCAGGCCAGTTTGGATCAGCTGTCCTTGCCATACTCCCTCCCTTCTTGTGTACCTCCTCACTGGCAGAGCATGGGAAACCAGCAAGTCCTTGAGTTAAAGTCACACTATCTAGCAGCAACTAAAATATCAGCTGTATCACACTGTTCTCTTACTAAATCCAAAGCACAGCACTGTACCAGCTACTAGGACAAAAATGAACTCTATGCCAGCTGAAACCAGGACACTTATACCTAGTCAGAATCCATCCTCTGTTACTTAAGACCATTACCCCTTGTCCTACCACAGCAGGCCCTGCTAAACAGTCTGGCCCCATCCCTCTTAGAAGACTCCTTTAATATCCAAAGGCTGCAACAAGGTCTCCCCAGTCTTCTCTTCTCCAGGCTGAACAACCCCAATGCTCTCAGCTTTTCCTCACAGCCGAGGTGCTTCAGCCCTTTAATAATCTTTGCAGCCCCCCTCTGGAGTCACTCCAGTAGGTCTGACACCCTTTCCTGTGCTTGGGACCCCAGAGCTGGATGCAGTGCCCCAGGTGGAGCCTCACCACAGCACAAGGAAAAGAGTAGCATGAGGAGCCTTCTCCAAATGCAGTATTCACCAGACAGAGCTGCCCTGAGGATACGAGAACAGGTGCTGAATGGGTCATGGAAAATTGACTTGATTTAGGGTAGCATATTTACATGCCCCTGCACTGCTTCAAACATCTCTGCACTGCACAGGTGGCTGAGGAGAGCAACAAGAGGTTTTTTTGAAGGAAGAATAAACACAGTTTGTACTCATATGTCTGCCAGGTTCTGTCTCACTTTACATCCCAACCAACTGCTGCTGATACACACATGTAAAATAGTAGTACATGACATGAATACATGACTGTCATATTCATTCATACTTTCAGTGACAAAGCTCACTTCCACCATTAGAACCATCAACCAAGTAGGACTGGAAGATGCAGAAAGAGCATCAGAACAACCTGGTGGTGATGTGCTTCCTTAAACAGATTACTGACAAGGTCACAGACTGAGGTAGGTTTTTTGACATTTTCAGCATTAGACGTTTCTTTTGCTTTTGAAAGCTGCTCTTTTACTTTTTGAGACACAAAAAATGTTGTAAGCGGGGATAAAGCCGTGCTCAACTAGTTACCATCTGACTAATTTTTGTGGGTGGTTAAGATGCCAGGCAAGACTTGCTCTGTCCCAGCAAGATGGAAATCTTTCCACTGTATGCGGTGGGAAATGCCCTTATGATATGGCTCAGTGCCATGAATATTCAGATATTTAAATGGTGGATGTTGAAACCAGCCCTGAATGCAGTTACATCAATTCTACCTGCCATCTACCCAGTGAGAATGCTGGAAGCAGTTCTTGCTGGGATTACACTGCATGCTCCTGGTGGCTGCCAAAAAAAGTAGAAGTTAAGGGAGGGAAAAAAAAGGAAAGTGACCTGTGTGGGAAAGTTGCAGACTTATGTAACTAAGGGGAAAAAAGGTCCTGATAAAGTTTCCTACAAGATTTTTGTGTTTCTGGATGTCAATACACACAAAAATTAATTGCATTTAACGTTCCCTTGAACAGTACCTGGTCTGCACTTTCTAACAAATAAAAATACATAGAATCATAGAATGGTGTGGGTTGAAAGAGACCTTAAAGACCAATTAATACCGACCCTCTGCCATGGGCAGGGACACCTTCCACTAGATCAGATTGCCCAGAGCCCTGTCCAGCCTGGCCTTGAACACTGACAGGGATGGGGCATCCAGAGCTTCTCTGGGCAATCTGTTCCAGTGCCTCACCACCCTCACAGTAATTTTTTTTCTTAATATCTAACCTAAACCTACTCTCTTTCAGTTTGGAGCCATTGCCCCTTGTCCTGTCATTACGTGCTCTCATAAAAAGTCCTTCTCCCTCACTCCTGTAGGCTCCCCTCAGGTACTGGAAGGCCAGAATTAGGTCACTGCAGAGCCTTCTCTTCTCCAGGCTGAAAAACCCCAATTCTCCCAGCCTTTCCTCAGAGGAAAGGTGCTCCATCCCTCTGATCGACTTGGTGACCCTGCTGTGGACTGGCTCCAACAGGTCCATGTCCTGTCTGTGCTGGGACCCCAGAGCTGGATGCAGAGCTCCAGGTGGGCTCTCCGCAGAGCAGAGCAGAGGGGCAGAATCCCCTCCCTCACCCTGCTGCCCACGCTGCTTTGGATGCAGCCCAGGATTTGTCTTTCTGGGCTGCTAGTGCACGTTGCCTATCCTGGTTTTGCTGTGTGGCGCATCAGCCGGCTGGAACTCTGCCTGTAGAGCCAAAGGAAGCTCTTCCCGAGGTGGTGCCGCTGTGCCGTGCTCCCGAAGGGCGGGCGCGGAGCCGGGACCTGCCGATGGCAGCCTCGGGAGCGGCGCTGCTGGAACCGAACCGAACCGAACCGGGCCGGGCCGAGCTGGCACCGGCGATTGCAGAGCGAGCGCTCGCAGCGCTTCCCCATGTGGAACACAGACGGGTTCTTACTTTTAAGTTATTAGTTTTTCTCTCTCATCCCTGTTGGAGGAAGCGCCTTGAACCAAATCAGAGCTGCGTCAGCAGCTCGAGGGAACTCTGGTCAGTGGTAAGGGACTCACTGCGATGGGCAGTGCCCAGCTATAATAAGGATTGCTGCTACTACTGGAAGAGTCATAATTCAAGGTAAGTTAGGAGTCTAGTGATGCAAAACCTGGGCTCCTATTGGTCTGTCAACACTATTTAAAGAATATTCATTTTCTTTTACAGACAGACCAATATTAATTATGAAATTAAAACACTTTCAGTGTTTTTAACAAACAACTACAAAACCTGTTCTCGCTTCAGAGTTAATTTGACTTTCAAACTCTCATGTGCCAGCAGGTGGCTGTTGAATTTGTACTGTAAGCAGCATGGGGGAACTGAACATGTTGAACTGTATCCACAGTGGTAAGCAAGCACAACACCACTATTTCTGTGAGCTTCTCTATCCTCTAACCATTAATTCTTGTAAACTGGTTTTGGGGCTGGATTTTCTGCATCTGTTTAGTTCTTCACATAGTTTGCACCTTACAAACCTATAGCGTCCAGAAGAGAAGCTTAAAGTCATGATTATGGCTATCATCATGCTTCAACAAATGGCATCTGCTGCAAAAGCAGCAGAGCAAGCTGTGGGTGATCCAGGAAACTCCTGGAATGCATCGACGGTAAATTCTTAAGCCAGATAATAGACATCCCTGCCAAAGAAGATCTGATACCAGACCTGTCACTCCCCAGCACAACTGAACTAATTGGTGACATCAAGATAGGAGTCAGCCTGGGCTCCAGTGATCCTGCATTGCTGGAGTTCATAGTCCTGGGGAATATGGGCCAGGCTGAGTAAAGTCAGGCCACTGAATTTTAGGGAAGCAAAATTCCTAAGTTTTGCTTCCTAAGTTCAAGTCAACAAGACCCCCTGCAAACCACCCTCAGGGACAAGGGAGCAGAGCAGAGCTGGCAGATCTTCAAGGATCTCACTTTCCACAGCACACAAGAATTCTCAATCTCCACGCATGGGAAATCAGGAAAGGATGGCAAGAGGCCACCGTGGATGAGTCAAGACCTGCTGGTCAAAGTAAGAGGGCAATAAGGAACTGCAAAGGCAGCGGAAACAAGGAGAGGTATCCTGGGAAGATTATAGGGATATTGCTTGTATGTGTAGAGATGGGGTCAGGAATGTCAAGGTGTGGCTGGAGCTGAACTTGGCAGGGGATGCTAAGAATACTAAGAAGGGCTTCTATGGGCATATCTGCCAGAAAAGAATATCAAAAAATGTACTGCTTCTGATAAATATGCCCAGCAAACTGGGAACAACAGACAAGGTGCTCCATTTTTTGCCTCATCACTCTTCCTACACCTCTTGATTGAGGCAGGACAGGAACTGAGGGAGCAAAGTCCCTCCCAGTGTAAGAGAAGATCAGGTTTGAGACCAGCTGAGGACCCACCTGAAACATACATATAAGTCTATGGGACCCAACAAGATGCATCCCAGAGTCCTGAGGGAACTGGCTGATGTAGTTGCCAAGCCACTCTCCATGGTATTTGAAAAGTCCTGGCAGTCAGGTAAAGTCCCACGTGAAAAAGGGAAACATTACACCTATCTCAGCAAAGGGTAGAAAGGGAGGTCCTGTGAACCACTGGCCTGTCAACCTCACCTCTGTGCCTGGGAAGATCACAAAACAAATCCTGCTAGGGCTCAGAGAAAATGGATGTAGATGAAGATGCCCCTGCTCAATGCAGGGGCATTGGACTATATGATACTTCAATTGTCCCTTCCAACCCAAATAATTCTATGATCAGATACTGGGAACATTCCATATTCTGGACTTCACAGTTTTCCTCCACCCCTCTTTTTCTGATAAAAAAAATCAAAAATACAACATTTGCACACCACAAATACATATTAGACAGGATTTTGACAGAGCAATACAGCAGGCACACACAGGCACAGGAACGTGAAGCTGAAACACCATCCAGGAGATCAGAACTCACACACAAGAATTTATGTAAGGCTCATAGTTGTACTAATGAAGTATCAGCATGGCTTCAATCCAATTAAAATAGAGAACACATGATGTTCTGCTTAGGAAACAGAAGGATTAAGGTTTCATTATTTGTTGGACTTCTATGAGATGAAAACAACTGTTTCAGCCAACGCAGCAGAACATTGCTGCCGAGGAGGATGTGACTGAGTTAATGTCTTCATCCTCTTCACTCAAGAGCAAAATGGGGTCTTTACAAGAAACTTCTATCTGATTTATCTTCAGTTTACTGACTTCACTTCATAAACAGGCTAGCCTTGAAGTTAATTTTGCTATACTGATTTTCACAACCCTCCACCACACACACATCCAGCATTTCTGACTTTTCTTTGCTGCTGTCTTCCCTGAGGGATTTTGTAAAACAAGCATTTTAACTCCTCAGTGTGGCTGGCAAATTGGAGTAAGATCTGACAGAGAGGGCAGAGATGGTTGGGGTAAATTCAGGCCATAAGAAAACAATTTAGAAACCAAATTATGAAACTTAAGCCAAACTGAAACATGACAGTGGTTACCTGTAATAATCAGGGGAAGCAAGGAATGAGCTGAGACAAGAGCACAGGCTGCTCCACAGGTTGTTCAGCCATATGCAAGAAGAAATACTGTAGATGCAAAGTCTCTGAAATCGCTCAGAGGAGTATTTGATGCTGACAGTAGTGAAATGCACTGAAACAGAAAAGCAGGGAAGGAAACTGATAGAGAAGGAGAAAACTATAGTCTCAGGGGAAGGAAAAGTGAGAAGAGCAAAGTAAGTTGCTGAACACAGAATGAAATAAACAGAATTCAGATCCAATGAGGAAAAAAGTTCATAGGAGCCTCCAATCCTCAAACAAACCATACCTAACTCACAGACAGTCCTCATGCAGAAATGGCATGGAGAAAGAGACTAAAACTTATGGTTCTTCACCAACCTCTCCCACAGAGAGGGAAGCACATAGATTCTGGAAAAAGAGATACAAATTACAAGCAATGATGGTACAGATATACAGAGATGAAAATCAGAGAGGCCGTGGCAGAAAGTAACATACAACTAACAGAGAAAAACCATGTTAAAGCTCACATTTGTACAATATTCATAAAAGGAAAACAAGTGATGAACAGATCTATTGAGAGACATTGAGAGCTCCTATTAAACATCACTAAGCAAGGAAGTGTTCAATGAATTTTCTGCTTCAGTGTCTATTAAAAAACCACTACAGATCAGGAAGTCGACGAAATTAATACCAGTAATATCAGGGATAACTTCAGGTTAGAATTCATAAGAAAAAAAGAGATAAAATATATAGTTTTTAGTTGCATGAAATTAATCTAGAGGAATTTAGAAGAACCCTCAGAGCCATCAGAAGTGGTATCTGACAGCGTGTGTAGAACTAGGATGCTTTCAGAAGAGTTGTAAAAACAATGTCCGTGTTAGAAAAGGGGGAAGGGAGGAGTCAGAATTATGGCTTGCTTCATTGAACTTCAGATCTGCGAGAAAACAAAACTAACAAACCACAGGGGAGCCCCTACCCAGTATTTGGGAGGTAGATAAAATCCCACCCACATCTGTCACAAACAGATCCAATGAAGTGTATTTCTTCCTATGATAAAGACCTGGTAGAGAGACCAGGCAAGCACAAAAAACCACATACACTGACTGCTGAGGGCTTCAACAGTGTTTCGTGTGACCTTGGCAAAAACCAACGAGGAAAAGTATGGTCTGGATGAAAATATTACAGAGTAACTGGGATATTCATTATAAAAACTGCGTCGGTAGCCGCAGTGTTCATCAGCATTGGCAGCCTAAAGGAAGGAGGGCTGAGAGGAGAGGTGAGAACAGCATTAGCTGCTGTGAAGAGGAAAAGAATAACCTACCCTCCATGCCCTTGGTAAGCAGCTCAAGTACAGGCATCAAATCACAGCAAGATGGGGGTCTGGGGTATAATATGAGGAATAGCATTACAGTGTTATGGATTGCTGGAATAGAAACTAAAGGAAATTGAGAAATCAGCTCTGCCAGAGGTTTTAGGATGCCAGGTATGACAAACACTTCCCAGACTGATGGTACAGAGTTTGTTCTGTCCTGAAGCTGGAAAATGGGGCAGCTGACCTCTTCAAGCCTCTTTTCTTCCTTGTTTGCTTGAATTTTTGTGAAGAGATCTTCACAAAAAAAAAAAAAAAAAAAAAAAAAAACCACCCACTTTTTTTTATAGAATGGCCAGTGCTATACAGAGGTAAACCAGTGCTAGTGAACAGAAATATAAATTGGCCAGTTCCTCTCTCTCGCCCAGGCTAAAAATATTCAAATAGTCAACAAGAAAAAAACAAACCCTAAGATAAAACTAGATAAAGCTGTAGAACTGCCTGACTTCCATAATATCAGGCATCATTAGAAATGAAAAAACCCAACCAAAGACTTTCAAAGTGGGCAATATCAACAGCTAATACAACTTCTTTAATAGTCCTGTAAGGAAAAAAAAGAGAATTTTTCAGTGATTTCTGAAACTCTCTTATTTTTAGAGGACAGTGAGGACTAAAGAGAGGAAGGAAAAGGAAAACAAAATTCCCCAACTTTACCTGCTCATAAGTTCTTGCCTCCATTTCTGTGAATAACCTGAAGTCCAACACATCTTTTGTAGTTGTAAGCACCCCAGAATGGCCAAACAAAGGTACCCAGCCTGCAACCAGGGAGCCTCCCTTTTCCTCTCCCAAGTGAGTAGGACTTGCCAGAAGTCATCTGGGCCTGCTTTTTCCACCTCCTTAAGACTCTTTAACTGATGGCTCCAGGACTCTGAGAGAGAGCAAGATTTGCAGGGCCTGTCAAAGGGTTCCCCATAGCCCACAGATCTCCCCACCATTTCTTCTTTTTCTACGACTGATCTTCTACCCTCTGCCTTTTCATGCAACCTCTTGAACAATTCACCACAGTCTCCCATCAGAGCAACTTTTAAGCCTTCTGCCCCCTTCAGAAAGATTTCTACTTGTGTTGCCCTGATTCATCATCACTGCTATAACTTTGCAAACACATTCCAATCCCTTCTTTTTTCTCCCCATTTTCTGTGTGAGCCTTCAAAAGAAATCAACAGGTGTCAACATTGGTTGCATGAAATAACCTAGTCAAGGCATAGTTTTTTAGTATTTTCAATGATGCTTGTGTCTAAACCCTCTCCACACAGGGAAGGGAGAAGCCACAGGTCTGTCTGAGAGGCTGAAGACATATTCTGGCTCTATTCTCAGTTCAGCACCTGATATGCTGGATAACTGTTACATGTGCTTTGGTTTTCCCACCTATAAAAAGGTGGGAATTAATCTTGCTGCAATCTCTGAAACACACTCAATTCCACCAGTATAAGTCCACTAAGTAACAGCTGCACAGTAGTTCCATCAGTTCCTCACATGAAAAATCAGTCTGTCTTTACCTTTTATGCACTAAAAGAATTTCATGATGCACTGCCAGCTCACAGGAATGGGCACAGTGGGCAATACTGGTTTGCTCTATAGCGTCTGTGCCACAAGGCAAGCCATGCTGACATCTGCTGTTATTGTGAGAAGACACCATAACTCAGGAACTACCCAAAACCAAATGGAAATAAAGAGAAAACACAACAGGAAATAAGATTCTTAGCAATTGAGCAATAACAAGCAGAAGTGGAAAGTTTAAAGTGGCTACTTGCAAAAAAAGAGCTTGCACTTCATCTGCCAAGACAGAAAAAAAAAAAACCAACCTCAAAAAGGCATGCCAGGGAAAAAAAGCATCTATAAAGGGGCAACAGCTTTGTGTCTGAGAGCATTAGTAGGTGTAGGCTGTAACAGGTTATTAAGCAGCTTGGCATTGAGAAAAGCCAAATGTTTTATTTCCAGACCTCTAAAAACTGCAAGCTGAAATATGACCATGTGTCTACCTACTATAAAATATGAGGACTCCTGGGGTTTGAACTAAAAGGTATTTCTTAGCCTGTGAATAATTTGAAATGAAGAGAAAGCAAGCGATAGGTAAATCTGCAGCAGTTAACTTAAGCAAGAAGCTGTGAAAAGAACTCAGTGCAGAGCTGCCTGGTCAAAGGGGGAAAACAGAGAGGCAAGCATGGGGAAATCTGCCTGTGCCTCCCCTCTGAAGTGCCTGTATTTGGAACATGAAGGTTTTGCTCCCAGAGGACTAGAGAGGGAAAAATGAGAAGCCACATCCTGTGGCATTTCGGCTGGCTGGGAAGCAGAAGCCAGACCTACCCTTCTTCGCAAGCATTGCAGACTGTTTGTGGAGCCACAAGGAAGAGAAGCCTAGAGAAGCAACATCCAGGCTCAACTGAGCAGTGCTTTATCACCACCTTCTCCTCTGCCACCATGGCTGGCACATCCTCTCTGCACTGTCTTTGCCAAGAGCAAGGACAAAAAGCCCGTTGCTTACCTTGTGCTCCACACCAAACTGAATCTGAATGTGAGAAGTAGAATACTTGTTCCAATTCCTCACCTTTATTTTCAGCCCTTTTAAGTGATTAATAATGGTGATTTGGGACTTAGGGGGGAAAAAATGTTGAAAGAAGAAGAATGGGGGAAAAGAGACAGGAAAGAAGGAGGTCACCTGAGCAGACAATTTTGTTATGGCAGAAATGAAAAAAGCTAAAGGTCTTAGCATTCAAATTTCTGAGAAACCCATGATGTTAGAGAGGCAGCCTGTTCTCATGAGCCTTTGCTAAAATATTTACTTTGGCTCCATGACTCCCCTGACCCAGGCTCTTGGCACTGTGATAGCACCGTAAGAACCCGACACCAGACCCCTGGTAGGGGATCAGGTAGGATTTTCTGGCACTGCCCTGGCTTAGCCATTGGCTACCCTGCTCCCCTTTATCACACCAGCAAGTGTGTCCACAGGGAGCAGAACAGCTCTTGGCTCTGGCCTTATTCCCTGCTGTCTGCACTAGGAACTCTCCTTTATGTGCTCTGTAACAATAAGAAAGCATCTGAAAGGATTTTGGCAAAGATAAAATTTGTGGCACAATCCACTCTGGAAGAGGTGGGAGCAAACAGCTTTGTATTCAAAGACCGAGCTCATCAATAACATGATATCCCTGTATGCTGGGATATTATCACTGCTAACAGTTTCACCTCAAGAAGAGGCAAAAGCCATTCACCCCTTCTGTCTAAATAGGAGGACAATTAGGAAAAATGAAACATCCTGATAGCTTATACAAACAATTCCAGGACCATCATGGCCCTCTTAAATGGCCATAAGTGCTCAGAACCAGAACTGCATGTTCGATTTACATAGCAGGGCTCTACCTGTGCCTGTCTGCTACCCATAATTTTCTTTTTCCTCCTGAAATATTTTAAAATTCTTTGTCATTCTTGACACAGGAAGTGAGGGCTAAGAGATACCAGATTTGCATGAGTTCATATAAATAGATACCTAGTATTCCCATAAAGAGGAAGGGAGAGGCAGGACCTAAACTCTTCTTAGACACCAGAGAATCTCTACAGGTCAAGACCCAGGACTCCCAAGTCTAGGTAATTTTTCAAATCAGATCTTCTCTCTTCTTAGGCATTGAAGGCTCCAGCTGTAAAAGATCCATAGGAGAGCAGATTCATTTGACATCTGCCCAGGCAGCTACAAGCTAAGTCTCTTACAAGCCACGAGCCAAGACCGGCTTGTTGAACAAGCAATGTTCAGAAGTGCTTCAGCATTCACTTCTTGAGAACAGGTGTTTAAATTGGACTGGCAGTCAGAGGAGTATCAAAATAAAGGGCTCGAATATCTTAAACACCTGAGTGCACTAAGTATGGACAGATTGAGCCTGGGGGTCACATTTGAGAAACGTGAGCCCAGCTGCTTTGGGTTCATAACATCAGGATAGCTGATGCCACTCCACTGACTCAAGCACAGGGAAGGTCCTTCCAACAGCCTAAGCAGCCTAGACCTGCTGAGGTGAGGATGGCTCACATCTGGGTCACTAGTGAAATCCAGTGAAGCAGCTGCCCAGGAGCCTGTCCAAGAGGTGCCAGCCAGGGGAAGCTGCACAGCACAGCACACTGTCAGAGTATGTCTCAGTGTCAGTCCTGCTGCACAGCTTTGTTCCCACACTAGGACAATGAGTTTGTCTCAAAAGTGAGACCAGAACATCCTGCGATGCAGTACTCTCATTTCTGGTGCTGCAGACCCTTCCTTCACCAAACTCATCACTGGTATTACTCTCCACTCTCAGTAGCCTGGTAGGGAAGAAAAGGATGAAGGTGTATCTCCCTTCTATTTTCATTAGAAATTTGCATTCAGTTTGCAGGAACACATCCTGCAGAAAAAGAAGCTGATGTTCCACATGGAGGAGCCCAGAATGAGCAGGACAGCTTATCCAGAGCAGTGCAGAGTCCAACAGGAGGGGCTGAGACGTGGCTGCACTGCTCATGCTTCGACTGCAGCCCATTGCCTGGCCCTGGACACATTATTTCACCCTTCTGCCTCCTGTGAGCTGCAGGTGGATGGTGCGTGCCTGTGTGCTGGCACATTGCTGGATTGGATTCACAGAGCTCTTCTGCACGTCCCTCACCTCCCCTTTTACCCTCCACTCCCTCTGGCAGAAATCTTGACAGAAACCCAGAAGAGCAGCCATAAATACTAGCACTTCTTCCACAGTACAAGTTCAAGCTGGCCTGGGAGCAGAATTTAGAATAAAATTTACAAAGCAAGCAACATATTCTTAAACCCAGTCCATGAAAAAATAAGTGCCCGGCCCCTGGCACAGCTGGGAACTGCACTGCAGTTACTGCCAGGTAAGGCCAGTAACTTGTTGATTCAGTGGAGATGGGGAAGAAAGGGTAACCTCATGCCAAATTCATTCAGGTGCCACCTGGGCTGTTTAAGAGATTTTCAGTGTCCCCCCACACTCATCTCTGCCTGCCCTCTGGCATCTTCTACACCAGTTCTACCATAGTGTACAAGGTTTCCTTGTCACCAAGTCCTCCTCTTGCTCTCTTATAATGGAAAACAGCTGTGGCAGGCATGTCCAAAACAAAGCTTTACACATTCCTGGTGGAACTGCCTCCTCACCGCCAAAACCCCCAGACTTTATATTTACTACAGAAAATTCAAAACACAACCACTTTTCCTCCTCCAAGCTGTAATTTCCTCCTTGACAGGCCTGTCAAATTTAAGATTTCACTTACTATTCTTATCTCAAGTCTCTGCTTCCCCCCTGCCTCACCACTTAGCAAAGCTGACAGCTCTCCAGCACCATGAACATTGCTATAAGTAGCTTCTGTGGAGCAGAGTAGCACATTCTCCCTTCTCTGAAAAAGACTGCAGAGGGTGGATTGAAGCAGAGATAGGAAAATCACTGTGACACGACAAGAACCCCTCTAAACTGTACTAGACCTTCTCAGCAGGTGGATGCCTGTTTAAAAGCAGGCAGGTGGTGAACACCTCTCCTCTCCGGTGTTTTACTTTGTATTCTGTTTTCTGATAGCTTTTCCCAGAAACTAGTATGGCAAAATTCAGAGGGAAAGCCTGGACTTTTTCAGGTCCGGTTCTGCAAATTGAAGCAGTCTGGGTAATTCAGTTTAGGTTCCAATACAAAGAAAAGGGATAGGTGTCTACTGTGAACCAATGAACATTTTACCCCTTCTGTTGGACTGTGAAAAGCCAGGCCTATAACTTGGCCTTTGCACACACAAAAGCAATTAAATTGATTCTTGTAGATTGCACTCTGAGAAACACAAGGACAAACACACAAGGATCTGAACCACTCTATGATCACCTGAGTGATCATCTGTAAATCTTGCTACTCACAGGAGGAAAAATCACCATACGCAAGCTACTGACTTTGCCAAGACATACAGGACGAGCTCAGGCACCAGCAGTACCTGTCAGTGAGCTGTTGCAATGAAGTGGATTTAAATACTACAGTGATCTCTGAGTGAACTAGATCAAGTCCCTCAGCTGCCACACAGGGATTTCAGACAGGTCCTAGGATACCCAGTAGGGTATCTTTCCACAGATGATGACTGGTACCCACACCACCATTCTGCTCCTCTTCCTCCCCTCCGGCTCTTCTCAGTCACTGCCAAGGATGAGGTTGGTGATGGAGCTTAGCAGAAGCCTCTCACGAGCAGGAACCAAGTCCACCAGTCACAGACTGCAGTCTGGACATGGTGAGGGAAGCACAGGGGCGTGTATTGGCAAGATCCGTGTGGTCTTTCACGGAGAAGGTTTCCTCGGCAGGCTGTGCTCACCCCTTAGTCTAGACTGAGCTTTAATACCTGCTCCTGCAAAGCTGAGGTCTTGTCTGCCTTTTGCTGCCCAATTCTCCTCCTACCCAGCAATCTTTGTTACAAGAACAAGGGCAATCTGAGCTACCAACGGCCTCAGTGATAAGGGGAAGGAGTGGTCACCAGCTAGGGGAAAGCAGAAGAACTGCAGTTTCTTTCCTGACCATTTTTGCCAGTTGTTGGAGCTCCAGGCCAGAAACTTAAGTTATCAAAGTTTGCTCCAATGTTATACAAACAAGTGAGGGAAAGTCTGAAATCAAAGCCAAGCAGAGGAAGGTCAAAAAGCAGCCTCTTCTCCCATCAGACCTTTAAGAACATTATTTCTTGAGCAGCCAGGATGTATTAAGACTACCACCTCAAGGCTTGCCTTACTTTGAGCTATCTTCAGGCAACAATTTCCATAACACTTGAATTCTTGAGGCTTAGAAAGGAGTCTTCTGTCAGCCTGACAGCCAAAAAGCAAGTTTTCCTGCCTTTTGACTCCTACCTGGTTCTCCTTCTCAGTCCAGATACTTTCCTACACAGGCAGCATGATAGATCCCATACTACGGAGCGATCATTCCCCTACCACCTCCTCCTTGCTCCAGATGGTCAGGAATCACTCAGATATGCCAGGAAGCTCAGTTTCACCAGAGTACCTAAAGGCCCTGAGTAGCAAACACCAGCTTTCATGGGACTCTCTAGAGCTTGTACCTGCAGCTATATTTTTGTTAAGCAGGGCAACACCAGCCACATCCACAACCACCTCAAATTCCACCTCCCAACAAGGTCCTTGGCTAATTTACTGCAGTGAGCTGATGAGTCTGTTAGCAGAAGTCCCCTGAGGGATGGTTTGGAAACACTTCCTCCTACCCACCCCCACAACAAATTTTCACAAACTACTGGCAAACCCTGCTACCTGCATTCTTCCAGAAGAAGGAGGTAAATGAATACACCCAACTCTGCAGCACTGCAGCACACAGAGCATTCCTAAATTCTTACCTAAAACAAAGCTACCAATAAGAAAGAATCAGCCCATTCTGTGTTGGCAGGAGATGCTCACTTGACCTTTGGCTAGAGCATTGCTGTGGCCACAACCAGTCTGGCTGCTCCAGTGCCTCTGAGCCACCAGGTGGGTGGCCTTAGGGAAGAACTGAATCAGAGACAGCTTCTGGTCACCAGTTGGCAATCAAAGCCAATCTCGGCAAAATCTACATAGGATGTGGTTGCCAATATTTGGTCTATGATTTCCTGTCTTACACATAACCTCATTACCCTTTAGTATGGATGCTGGGCCACTGTATGATTTCTACACCCCCCTACACTTACCAGCTCCAGCACCCAGCTGCACTCTCTGGAAGATTCCTCATACTTTTCCTGATGTAAGCTATGGAGAATAAGTAGGAAAAGGAAGAGAAGAAAATAATTTTCATTATATCTACAGAGACATCTCTACAGCAATTCCTTTCTTACTGAATCAGACCTGTAACAGTACTGAAGCAGAACGATCAGGGTGGATCTGTTTTGGGAGGAAAGTGTGTGGGACACTTCTGTGCAGGAAAGAAGTTTTAGATTGGGTCAAGGAATAATCAAGACAGGAAAAAAACCCCAGCTTTGATGATTTCAAACTATAATCAAAATATGCTTCTTAATCTTTCGTTATCCTCAGAAATTTAAAAAGTGTGCAACCTCTTTTCTAAAACTTCATAAAGTCCCATAAAATATATTTACTGTGCTCTTCCAAAAACAGTCCATGAAGCAGGACTTGTCCTGGCACAGAATGCTGTAGCACTTCAGTCCTCCAGAGCAGCATAAAACTTGCAGGTCACTTCAGTCCAGCCACAGTCCTGCAGAGCCATCCCTGCTAACATTTGGACCAGATCTTGCCATTCTGCTGTTTTGGAAAAATGTATGTACTAAATACATGTAAGTAAGAGTGAATGATAAAATACACAAAAAGAACAGGAAAGACCAACTATTTTCAGGACAGAAAGGGGAAAAGAGAAAAGGTTATTACATTTCTCTGACTGACTGCCATGCTGCTTTGCTGAGATGCAGGAACTCTCTTTTACAAAGTGCTAGAGGTTTTGGTCACACTCAAAGACATTAATCCAGGTCATGCTTGGAAAAGAGGCAAGAGATTACGGTAACCTTTATTGAGGACCTTGTGGAGCTGAAATAGTTCTAGGCCATCTAGTTTTATAACTTGACATGTACAAATACACACACACACACAATACCTGCAGCAGAACCAATCCATCCTTGGAGCAACACACAGGGGCAGTCCTCAGCCTACAGCAGTGCCCTGGAAAGCTTGCAGAGAAGCAGGAGAGTCCAAACGAGATCCACCAAGAAACTTGCCCTCCATCTTCCTCTGGTGGCACAGCATAGCACAGGGACAGCAAGGCTGAGGGTGCTACCAGGAGACAGATTTTCATCCAACTCCCAGCCAGCTGCTGGAACCCAACAGCCCGTGTGCCGAGCAGTCACTGGCTCTGGGTAGTGAGGCTTTGCAAAGAAGGATTTAAGTGATTTACAGTGCAATACTAAAAACCAAATTTTTGCATTACCTCCTCCCTAAGCTTTCAAGAAATCAAAAATTTCCAAGGATTGTTTTAATTGTTGTTATGGGTCATATTTCCCAGCACATCTACTCATCCTTAAATTTTCAGATGAAAGCTTTGACCCTTAAGTGATCATCTTCTTTGTTTAGCCGGATGGAACTGTTAAGGTGAAGAATCGGCAGACCAATTTGGCCAAGGAGCAGGATTTAATATTTACGTTCTCTTGTAGAGACATGAAACAAAGTGGATGAAAGAAGTTCTTGGTCTAGCTCAGTAGAGCCAGTAATAATTTCTCAAAGTTCATGGTCCATGTGACAGGAATGTGCAGTAACTGTCCACAAGCATGCTCCCATTCCCTGCCACAGATTAAATGAGTCTGTTTAGATCCTTAGTGAAGACAGGCTGCTGCTTCTGTTCCACCAAACAAGAGTACAAGGCAACTCCAAGCAGAAGTGGACAATGCTAAAGCAAATTTTGGGTGCCTGTCTTGTGAGAGGAGAGCCAGGAGTGCTGACCAAACTGAGATCAGTTTGTCTAGAGACAGTCCATTTCATTGTAGGACTTCCAGAGTGATATACTTTAGTTCTGGAAAAAAGCCACTGCTGCCACTGGTCTGTGCAAACATGAGTGATACAGAGGACACTTGCTATTTCTCAGAATGCAAGAGCTGATGGGGGATAAAAGAGGTGGGAGCAGTGGTTAAGCTGCCAGGCAAACACGTCTGAGACAAGCTGTGGGAAATATGTTTTTCATGTGGATAGCACGTAAATTGAGGAACTCAATGTCACCAGATGCTTTGAAGATTAACCATAAAATTTGTCTAATCTCTTTTTCAGTCAATTGAATTAGCCCATCAGGGTCTATTAAGTGTGATGATAGAAATGCAACCTCCAGTTCAGGAAGTTTTTAAACCACTGATTGCTGAAAGCTGAGTGTGCCTTATGAAGGAAGCATATGCCAATTTTTTTAATTTTCCCTATTCATTACTGGACATACGAGGCACCCACTGCTGTTTTGTCTGAGCTGGTATTAAAGTGTCTACAATTACAGATCTCTACTTTATCAGAGTTTTAACCTCTTTCAAGTCTCTCTCACCCCAAATGTGATCTACTTAAAGGAAAACAAACAATATTGATAGTTTAGGAATTATGACTAAGAAAAGAGTTAGAAAGAACACACTTGTTTTGCCTCACAGGAATAAAATTAGGACTATATGGTAAAACACCTCAACAAACTTTTAAAACTGAATTACATTGTTCAAGTTGTTCTCTGCCTGGAGAAGAATATAACAGGCTACATTTATAATAAGCAGGACTTCAGTTAATAATTCCAATAAAATTTCTTAATTATAAAGTTAGTTAAGCACTATAGTAGAAACAGATCCTCTAGTAGAGTCCTCTTCATGTAGGATCTTCAGGAACAGGTGTAGACAAATCACTGTCAAGATGTTTTGATAAGGTCTACAGGGTGGTCTAGGTATGTAGATCTTCCCTCTGTTTGTAGGAAGAAGTGCATGATTTATCAAGTCTTTTCCAGCCTACATGTCTAGGACTCCCATGGATTCAAGATGCCAAGAATGAAATTAGCAAAGACTAAAGGATGCAAAATATAGACAAAGCAATACAAAAGAGGAGTCAGAGTTGCCCTTAGAAAATGATACATTTTATCACATTGGCATTTCTAAGGCCTTGTGAGAATGCTGAAAAGAATTACTATATCCCATTTGATAAAGACTCAGCAGTAGGAGTGGAGGGAAGTCTGCACTGATGATGATAAGCTGCTCTGATAAAAGCAGAATTGATACAACGCTCTTTCCAGCAATCTATGTCCAGTGTTCATTGTGAGACTTGCACAGTTAAAAATCCTTCACCTCCCCTGTTTCATGCCCACCAGGCAAAATAATGCGGCTTTGCTGCTGGTTGAGAGTGGTGTGTAGGCTGATCATCTGTCTAGCACATGTACTAGGCTGGCCAGCCCACATCATGTTTGTTTGGCAAAACAGATCCTGAGTCCTGCCAGTCTCCTCCCTGGTCAGGGCACAAACCTGTGCTCCTCTCTTCTGCCCACCCAGGAGCTTCACTGAATTTATAGACACTCAACTATTACCCTTGTTACAAGTTCTCTGCTGAGCTCATCATCAGTGCACTCCACTGGACGAAGATACAAGAAACACAAGTCATCACATGCTAAAATCATAGAATGGTTTGGGTGGGAAAGGACTTTAAAAATCATCTAGTTTTAATACCTCTGTCATATGCAGGGACATCTTCTGCTACAACAGGTTGCTAAAAGCTACATCCAAGCTGGCCTTGAACACTGCCTGGCATGGGGCTGCTCTGAGCAACCTCCTCCAGTGTCTCACCACCGTTAAAGAATTTTTTCCTAATATCTACTCTAAACCTACCTTCTTTTAGTTTAATACCACGCCTCCTTGTCCTATTGCAACAGGCCCTGCTAACAGTCTGTCCCCATCTCTCTTATAAGCCCCCTTTTAACACTGAAAAGCCACAATGAGGTCTCCCCGGATCCTTCTCTTCTCCAGGCTGAACAACCCCAACTCTCTCAGCCTTCCCTCACAGGAGAGGTGCTCCAGCCCTCTGGTCATTTTTGTGGCACTCCAGCCATTCCAGTGGCCCTCCTTGGGACCCACTCCAGCATGTCTGTGCTATGTTGGGGGCTCCAGATGCCATATCCTGATGCAGTAACCTGACTAGCAAAGGAGTGCACATTTTTAACTTTATCCCAGAACTTTTTATATAATCATTTCTCCCTTGCTCTCTCTGCAATTTGCCTTCAAAGTATGCACCAGACTCAGCTGAACATTCTCCCTGTCCTCCAGCCACTTCCAATTTCTCAGCATCAGAAATGTCTCATTTCTGGCACAGATTTCTTCCCCATGTTGGCAACAGTGGTGCTTGTAGGTAATAATCTATTAGCTATAATTAAGCAACAGGTGCTGCCTTGGGAATTGGCTGCTATAATCTTTTGTATTAAAAGGATGAAAACATCACTTTGGTCAGACAGTTTACAGGAGAGAACATGATTCACAGGACAACAGATTAAATTACGTGCAATTAAATAGGCTGGATTAAGTCTCAGGACTTGATCCAGAATGTAAAACACTGAATGTAAAACAGACAAGCAAGCAAGCAAGAAACCTTGTCATGGTCCCTCTCTCTGCACAATCTGCCAACTCCACTTGAGACTGAGGTCCATACAGATTCCTGCTCATCCAGAAAGGAAGATGTCAAAAATTGCCAGCATCACCTGGGCAATAGTGCTCTAGCCACTTACAATAAAGCCAAACGACAGGCAGCTTTAGTTATTAATGGCTGCAAACACTGACCCTCTAACCACTGCTGTGCTTGCTTCAAATCTGTATCATCCCCTGCCTCCTTACTGAGTGCAGGAAGGATGTGGTTCACCAAGAATCATTTCCCAAATTCATCCCAATTGCTCTATTAATTATCCCTTAGCGTCAACATGAGGAAACAGTTTCTACCTTCTGCAGCAGGTCTATTTTTAGTGAAGCATCAATTTGCTTCTATTTTGTTATCCCTCACTGTTAATCCTGCCCACACAACAAATCTGGCATTGATCACTTGTGGTAGACAAATATTTTTGGCTTAGGCTATGAAAGAGGCATGAGGAAGAGTGTAGAGAAAAGGAGTCTTAATAACCAGAAAGAAATTCATTAGAAACCAGAATTCATATGGAGAAAGCAAAGCTAACAGAAAGGAAAAAAAAAAAAAAGGGTGGTGGAGGGGGAATGGGAGAACGTATGCTTAGTGTGTTTGTGAATATAAATCTACAAAAGTGACAAGCAACCCTCAGCTTCTGCAAGTGCAAATTCACATCAGTAAATACAAGTTCATATGAAAGAAGGCTTCAGTGTTGGATAGCATTCCTGGTGTTTCAAAGACAGCCCTGCCTGCTGCCCAAGACCATCCCTTCCTTCAAAACCATGGACCTAGCTCAATAGAGGAGGCAAGACTGACAGATCATTTTGCAGTCACTTCATATCCTCATAACAACTTCTAGCTCTGAGCAGCTGTCAGATCTGAAATCTCACCCCTAGCCTAGCTGCTTTCCTGCGTGGCTGAAATGAAAACAGGTACTGGGGGCAATAATGGGTCCTGGATACAAATACACTCCAGAAAATACTGCTCTGAGTGACAGTCCTGCTACTTGAAAGGGGAAAAGGACAGGAAAAAAGAAAACATCCTCCTTATCTACATTCATCCACCTTATAGTCTCAGTCCCTAATTCCATGTCCTGTCCCTCACCCAGCTCATCTGACCAGGCTTGCTTTCCTTAGAGAAGGTCTGAAGGTGAATCCAGAGCTGGACTAGATGCAACTGAGGAAGCAGCATAACCTGTGCCCACACCATAGTGCTTCTGTTTCATCATCGGGATTTAACCATAGAATGATAGAATTGTTCATTTTGGAAAAGACCTTTAAAATCATTGAGTCCAACCATCACCTTCACAACTCACCTTGCAACCTAGAGCTTCTTTGAGACTGCCCAAGCTGGGCAAGGTAAAAGAAAGCTCCCTTTGACCAGTGTGCTCTATAATGGTGAAGGGCAGAAGATACTGAAAATTGTAAAACCAACTGGAAACTTGGTCTAAATCCCTGTGTTGGTGAGCTCAGCCTGCTTTGGACAAGCCCACCCACAGCACTGGCTCTCTGCTGTGGGCTGTTAAGGGTTTGAGAGCCTTGGAGCACCTTGAGGTTACTGCTGTCCCTAAATCCCAGCCTGTGAGAAGCAAGGGGCCTCTCAAAATTAGGCAAGACAAAGAAAGCCTGAAACTTGATGGCTGTAGTTTATTGGACTCGGGACAGCAAGAAGCAGACTCAGCTCTGCTGAAAATATCATTGAAGCCATAGGTCCTGCTATAGACTAAGGAATCCATAGCACAGTAGGAGGCAAAGACAGAAGGACCAGGAAAGGCAGAAGAGACAAAATAGGAGTGCAAACTATTCATAAACTGGTTATTGCTATATGCATACATGCCTAACACTTTTATCCTTCAGTCACTATTTATTTTCATCTATGCTAGCCTGGGATATGATCTCCAGCCATGGTTTCTGCAAGAAAGGAAAATAATCCTCATTTGATCTGGAAATCTCATATTCCTGACTCCGACTGCTGAAAGAAACAACTCCCAGACAGGCCAGGTGTTTAAATAGCTTGGAATTGGAATTTACTGCCCTGAGCCACAGTTTAGCAGTTGGTAAACTTGGACATCTGCCAGCGTCCTAGACTATTGACCATTCCTGTAACTCCATCAGCATTTTTGTCATCTTCTTCTGGAAAACTGAGGAGCTTGAACCAGACAGAAAAACACGAGAAACTAAATCTCAGAGACACCTATGATCAGTCCAAACACACCAGCTGTCTACAGCTATGAGCGCGTCCACCCCTTCAAATATAAACCTGAGAGAGGGAAGCTAGACCCTGTGGCAAGATATTTATCTTAGTGATAGGGTCCAAAAGAGTCTTCAGGAAAGAAGCAGTTTGGGAGGCAAATCAGTAACCCAGAACAGCTCCCAAGACTGCTGTCAGTAGCTAGGAGGAGCAGGAAAGGAAGGTTATGAGGCTCCACCTAGAAGTCTGCCCCAGAGCCCCAGGCCAAACGCTGCTGCCTCCCATCCACTCCCCAAGGTGTGGCCAAACCCAGCGGTAGCGCCACGCCCTCGCCAGCTCTGTGCAAGGTTCATGGGCACTGCTGGAGTCCTCTCCTGTCATCCTCCTCTCTACAGCAAAAAACAAAAAGCCCTGAGATAATACTGGCACATTTTTCTTCTGGATTCCCGTGTTCCCAAGTCCATAAATATCAATTTAGCAGGCTTTTTTTTGTTGTTGAATTTAAGCAGAGAAAAACCAGCCTGTTTGGGATTCCTGCAAAGAAGAGCTGAAGCTAGTGGAAAGTGAGAGCAGAGAACTGTCACATATAGAGGACATGCCAGGCCTCACAGCACAGGCTGTTTAAGGGAGGCTGCTCAGAGGCCTTCTTCAGTTGAGTGTTGAATTATGGTCTCTCTAAATCATCTTAGGTATGTCATCAGTTCTTACATCCTATTTTTCCTCATCTGTGAGACAGGAGTAGCATTATCTCTTATTTCTCTACATCCTTTTTTTTTTCTGGTCAGATACTATACCCTAGAGAAGTTCAGGTCTGGTTGTGGTCTTAGTTCAGACTTGAGGCCACGAGTTCACAGCAGAGCTGACTTAAATGTAACACCAAGGAAGGCAAGGAGAGATCTCTTCCCATCTTCAGATTTGCATTTTTCTTCTTCCCAAGGAGCAGGACCTATGCAGATACATCCATTCCCACTGTGCCATCACTGCTAGGAGGAGGGAAACTTTCTGGAAGTGCTCTCCCTCCTCTTCAGGAGGGCAGAGGTGTTTAGTCTTTGCTTCCTCCACAAGCACCACACCTAAAATATAAATCATATCTCAGAAGGGGGAGGATTTTTTTGGAGTTCTTTTCCCCCCATTTTAACCTTTTGCTAGGGTGTGGAAAGTGAATAATTCCAACTAAGCATTCCTTACTTAACAAATCTACAGTTGGCTGCTTAATTAGGAATTTAATAAATGGGACTTAATTATCTCTTAATTAGATTGCTTTATTAATGCCCATGGCCATAAGCCCTTAGGGCTCTCAATCTTGTTAGATCTCAAAAGCTAGGCTGAGTCAACACTTGAATAAACAGCTGCCAATAAAATACCTTGTGCTGGCAAAGGTGGCATTTGAATTTTACTTGATGATTCCCTTCCCAGGTTGAACTCTGTACCGTTGCACAGTGCCAGCTAATCTTTGCTCTCAGAGGTTTCTTTTCTGTGTGAGATGCAAAGCAGAGAATAGACCACTTTTGACAGAGCTCACAGCAAGCAAAGTTTTAAAACTCTTACTGGCCAGGCCATATTCCAGTTGCAGTAATTACAATTCCCTTTCCTTAATTCAATTTTCACCAGAAACCAGTTTTCTCCACTTCCGAAAAGCAGTTGTGCAATGCTGTCATGTACTGTTAAGGCTTGTCAACATGACAGATTTTTGGCATCTTCTTAGGTACCTGAAGTACCTATAAAGCACTCCTTGGCCATCTAGGACTCTTATCACTGTTAATATTAGAAGAGAAGCACATATGGACAGCTCTCACTTCTATTCCCAAGTGGCTCTTTTCAGTTGTAAGCAACTTCAACCTTTTCAGGTGGAACTTTGCCCTTCTGATTTCTGCCAGAAAACTTTTTGGAAAGTTTGGTTCAGCTGTTTTTTTAATTTTAAGACAGGGAGTAGGCGGGGGAAAATACAACTGCTGCCATGATTTAAAAGTTAAAATAAACGTTCTGTCACCTTGTCTTGAGCAATCCCTCACTTCACCAAGAAAAGGGAACCTTAAAGTTGGCTCAGATGTGCACTTGTTAGATTTCCAGTGAAAACACATCTCAAATTAGCTGACTCACATCAATGCCTACTGAGCTAACCTACCCAGAATCTTCTACTTAAAATCCAGGAACAAACCCAGAGATGAGTGTCTTAGGCAATAACCACTCAATAGTAGCAATGGTGATAAAGGTCATGGCCCTTGAATGCTAGAAAAGTAATTTTTTCAGAGCCTGTTCTTGAAGTCAAAGGAAGGTCATTTGAAGGAAATATTGCATCCAACTCCTGAAGAGGGGAAGACGATGCTGGAAAAAAACCTGTTTCTGATCTTTGTTTGAAAAACTAGAAAAGCAATCAACACCTACCCCCAACAAATGCTGCTGATAATTCAGTGCAGAGCAGAGCAGCAGAAACAGCTGAATCAGTGCACTGCAGATGAGGCAGCAATCCCTGGGGAGCCTGATGAGGGGACACCTCAGACAGGGCCTGTAGCTGACAGAACAGCAGTGTGAAGCCACAGGTTCAACACTAGATTTTTATCCAGCCAGCAGAAGGAGACGGGATATCAGACGATGGAAAGCGCCCTGGTTTTGCCATGGCTACCCCCACTCCAGCCAAGGTTAGACACGGGTCTTTATGAAAATCCATGGATTTTAGGTCCTTGTACTCAGCAGACCATCTCTTGTCCTTTCAAGGCATGCTGAGCCTTGCTACCATGTTTTCTCTCCTGCAATGGGAAATACCCAGTGTTTCTTACACGCAAAACCACTGCAGCCCTGTACACATTTTTGCCTGGCCTGGCAATAAATAAAGGTGTGTTTTCTGGCAGGCAATTTGTTTCTCTTCCAAGCCACCATGAGTGGCCTGTTCAGCTTTACAGCCAACATGGACTGCTGTGGCACAGCACACTGAGGAAACAGCCTGAACAGCTTTGTTTGGAGTTGACATCTCTGACAGGGAGCCAGTGCCTTGGGGAAAGCTGCAACGCAGGACTGACACTACCTCTGGAGCAGGACAGCTTCTGTTTCCTTCCCCCCTTACAATAGATCCTTCTTGTGTTAAAACAGGGGAAGCTGTATTGTCAGGGATGGGGTGGGAAGCAGGAAACTGGAAACAAGAGGCCCAGCCAGTTCTCTTGACTTCACCACTCTCCTCTGCCTCCCTAAGTTAGATGCCACTGCTCTTTATTCGCTCTCTTTTGGACCCCAAAGCTGTCTAGGCTGTACAGGTCATGAGCTCTTTAAGCCATGGCAGCATCCCACTATATGTATGCTTCCAGCCCAATGCAATGGGAAGCATGGCTAAAATATTTTAAATAGTTAAACATTAAATAATAAACCCCATTTTGTATAGGAGGGGCTGGTCAGCTTTTCTTCTTTTTATGTGCTTGAAGGTTAAATGCTTGGTAGCACACTTCTGTGCCAGCTAATCTGGGAAGTGCAACATCAAGGAAGCATCTCTTGCTCCTTTTTTCCCAGATATAAAATACCTCTGGCCTTTGTGTGACAGCTGCAGAAGGATGGAGGACAGACCCCACCAGTAAGGTGTTTCAGAGCATGAGCAGCAAGGCTGGTTCGTGTCATTTGAATTCACTTGTCACCCATTTTCAGATCCCTGTATCTGGGAGGAACAAGGCACAGCCACTCGCCCCTCCATCTCTCACCCATCCCACAGCTGCTGCTTTGCCAGCTGTCCAGGCCCACATCTCCAGCCAGACTCACAAGCAAGGGAATCTGGTGCTCTTCATCAGCCTGTCCATGCAAGGACTGCTCTTCCTGAGCAGGCAGCCAAAATTCAACAGATGGGGTGCTTGATACAAAACTCCAAGGACCTGTCTCCTCTTCCTTCTGCTCCCTACTTCTACACTAGCTTGTTCTACACAGCTTACTGAACACTTCTTTTTTCTGCCCTCCCTCCCTGACTAATGCTATGAGAGCCACATAGCAAAAACAGCCACCCCTCAGCTCATTTTCAGGTCTCCCGGCCCCTTCTCTTCTCCCAACAGGAGGAAGCCTCCCCTGACACCAAAACTAGAATATCAGTGACCTCCTTTCTGCTGCCTGCACACACAGAACACCCAGAGAGCAGTGCCAAGGACTGCCAGTAGCTCCGGCCCCACAAGTGCCACACCACCAGCACATGCACACGCACACAGGGAAGAGGAAATTGTTATCAGGCCCCAGTAACACAAAACAGCTGTGCTTTGAGTAGGGCTGCCACTGCTCACCCCTGCTGGGGGCTGAGCAGCAGCTGTGCTCCAGAAACCTTCTGCTTTAGCTTGTGGTCCAGATCCAACGAATAAGGAGGCACCTCAGGAGGTCCCAATGAAATCAGCGCCCAAAGTCTTCATCTGCCTGAGCTGTTTCAGCAAATCAGCCCAGAGAGCTCACTGGCAGGGCCTTTCTCTGAAGACAGGCTTTCTCTCTGAGTTCTGCTGGCCCAAAGAGGTGATGCTGCAGCACTTCCCAATAAGTGACAGCTGTGCCTAAAATGTATTGGCCAGGCACATTGGAAACCTTGGAATCAAAAGGAAAAAAAAAAAAAGGCTGTCTCAGCCTTCCAGTGACCTTGGCACCTCAGCCCCACCCCAACTTGCAGCACAGGTTGCTCGGTCTGTCCCACACCCTTGCTCAGCTCCAGCAGTGCAATTCAAAGCCAGCTGCTAAAGATAAGGGTCTCTTGTGAAGCCTACATAAGCACCCAACAAGAGGGATCTGCCCTGGAAAAAAAGGCTTCAACAAGGCAGTTCTAGCTAGGGGATGAGCCAAAGACAAGGCAAAATGATTTAGAATGCACTTTCCCCAGAGGTACTCCCGTCTCCTACCCAGTGACCGTTTACCTGCCAGGCGCACGGGAAACTTGCAAAAGGAGCCATGCAAGCACTCATGCAATCTCCTCTCTCCCAGAGTACATAGGTGGCCCAAGCCAAAAGGTCATACAGAAAATCATTTTCTCAATGTCAGAGGCTAAAATTATCCATGTAAATATTACAGCAGTAGGTTAACAACACAGGCTGCATCCCCACCCAGCCCACACAGTATCACAAGGCAGGCAGGTCAGCCCCAGCCCAGGTTTCAATTAAAGAGCACTTTGCGGTTAAAACTGTCCCTGCCTGCTTTGCTTTGGGGTTTAAAGTTCCTCCACAACGCAGCTGCTTTTACTGCAGGTTTATTATTAGTCTCAACTACATTATGACCTCCTCAACCCACTGGAATGACCAGGAAACCCATGGAGAGAGAACAAGCAGATACCACATGGCAGTCCTGCAAAAAGGTACATGGTCATTTGATAAGTGGAGCTTAGACTTAATTCACACTGCCAAAGAGGGATTTGTAGTGTAATAAATCTCAGAATAAGAATTAGGCTCCCCGTGGCACCTTGCTGGTCATTTTTGACAGGAAATGGCAAGACATGAAGGAATATTAAACCTCACAGTTCAGGGCTGGAGGCAAATTCAGAGATGTGGAGACATCTCTGACATGCTTTTTTTTTTTTTAAACAGGAGCAATCCTGCATTTTCCTTTGCAAAGAGCCATGACATCTGTGTTGGCAATAGGTGAAGTATATCTACTTCAAAGCTGTTGTGGGACAATTCCTAGACCAAGACATGCCCACATGAACACTCACGTTGAAGGTGGGAAGGAGCAGCTCCAGACAGCATCCACACACCATAGTGGGGACATGAGGCAACCTCACCTCACTGCTGCAGTGCTCTCTCCTTAGTGACAGGCATCAGAACAGCTTTAAAGCTAAGTTAAGAAAAGGACAAGGTAAAGTAGCAAACCTTTACCCAGTCCTGTGGCCAAAAATTGGCTCTGGGACTCTGCCACACGGATCTGCTCAGCCCAGTGTTTTCAGCCAGCAACTCAATGAGGAGACAATTGACCTGAGCACAAACATCACATACCTCAAAGAACATTTCTGTTCTGGCTTTTAATTCCCTCTGCAGACAGCTCTGTACAAATGCATTCAGAGGTATATTTTGCTTGTATCTGGCCAGCAATCATGTACACCCAGAAGCAACAGACTAATAGCCCAGTCCAGTTATGGAAGGACTGTTCTTCATGGAAAGGCCTGATCTTCCTTTACCTTTAGCATGCAGACAGTCCTCTCCAGCTCATATGATTCATTACTTCTCCACAGAAGAGTTCTCAGGTCATCCTTCCACTGCCAGGATTTTTCCTGCGCTACATTAAGTCTGCAAGGATTTGTACTCCTGTAGGGATGCTACTCCTTCCCTTGGGAGATCATTACAGGGTTTGACAGCTCTCACTAACATTTTCCAGCATTTCCCGCTGTCTAACAAAACTGCAAACATTCAACAAAAACTCCACTCTACCAAGCCTCGCACACACTGATGGCAGAACCAAGGCTCACAGCTGGAAAAAACCACATGGGCTGTCCTACTGCAAGCTGTGTGCATCTGCTGCCCACGTGGAGCCCTCCATGCCTTTCAGCCACTGCTCTCCTTCCTGCTTTGGTTCACATGGATGTGATTTTCAATGGGTGAGATCATCTTTTGAAAAAGTTTTATGTTTGGCTATAAGCAGGCCCCAGGACTGTGTGTGATTCGGGAGAGGCATGGAGGCCATGTTCATGAGGCTCACCATTTCCTTCCAAATGGGATGCTCACTGCATGTCACAAACTGCTGGGGTATGACATTGCTCTTTCCTGCAGAAGAGTCTCTCTACTTCTCCTTGCGGACTGAAGTAGGATGAAAAGTGTAAAACTTTCCACAAAAATTCCCAAGGCAGTTCTGGACCACAGGAATGTGCCTGACCCTCTGCAAGATGCTGGGGACTTAAACCCCAGCTGGGGAAAGCTCCATTGAAAATTGACCCCCTCCGGGGTTCCATTAGCAGGGAAACTCCAGGTTTTCTGAAGATCTTTAGCCCAATACTACTTCAGTCTAAATACTGAAGACATGTAGGTATATGTAAAAATCAATAAATCAGAAAAAAAGCTGAAAACAACTTGCCTTGAGCTCTTACAACACCTCTGCAGTACACTTTGACCCAGCCACCAGGAGAATGAGATAGGACAGCCAGCTTTTTTTCTGCAGATCAGACAGCTTTTTGCCTGGAGCTTGCAGGCACTGGCTGTAGCACACACAGTGCTGCTGCTGCTCTCTCACTGTTGGGAATACTCACCAGGATGCAGGCAGGTGGAATCAGTTTAGAGCTGTCTTCTACCAGCAACAAGTGCCCATAGCTGAGCTGGTCAGAAGTACACAGCACGTTCATCCAGAAGTCACTTCCATTTACCCTTTGTCCCTTGAACAGTCATATCAACACCTACCTATATAACAGGCTTCACCCAGTTCTGCTAAAAGCCATCAGCAGGGATTTCAGCTGCTCCCCAACAGTCCTGCCCTGTGCACCAATGCCAGCAAAGCTTCCTCTCTGAGTACCTTTCTGGTACTTCACAGGCTCATCTGCTTGCTGGCATCACCTGGAGCACACGGGGTACCACACCAGACCAAGGATATTCTTGTGACTGCCCGATGCCACAAGGGTGCAGGACCAGCTGGCAGCCACTGTGCGCATCCCCACTCCTCTACTGAAGTAAAAGATTTCAGTTTCCCAAGAGCAGGGGAACTTCTGCCCGATGGTACAGCCCACATCAGTCATTAGTCAGCTGCTGACTTCAGCTTAACTGCAGTGACCAAGGATGAGCCAAGTTGCTCAGGAAAATGCCTACAGTGAGTGCAGTACTTGTGAGAAAACACAACATAGATATCTGGAAAATTCCCTCTTTTTAATCTGCAGCAGTGGCTGTAATCTCAAGATTTGAGAGTAGAGATTAATTTAAACTTTAGAATGCTGTTAAATCTTGATTGGTTGTTTTTGTTTGAATTAGCCATGGTAGTCACTTCTAAACGTGAGCTTTTCCCAGCTGAATAAATCCTTCCTCCTTTCTTTTCCATTCCTCAATGTTATAAGTGTTATGTGAAAGATGTAACAGTGTTCACATTCACAAGCTTTGGCTACATCATCTCCATGCAGTAAAGAACAGGAACAAGTTGCTAAGTTCATGACCCTCAAAACCAGTGTAATTGGTTTCACCTGTCCCAGCTTGAAAGAGTTAAAATAATTTAGCCACTTTTCATGAAGACAAGTTGTTTGCTTTTTCAAACGGATTGTACAATCCAGCCCAAACTGTTTTAGTCCTTTTAATTTGGACCAGCAGGATGTTGGGCAAGTTCTGCGTGCTTGCAAAGGACCTCTCCTTCAAACATCGTAATACAAACATAACTCCAGCCAAAGCACAAGTTGAACATCACCCAGGGCTAACCAGGAAGCCCCAGATCAGGCGGAGACTTTTTCCCAGATCCTTTGGGGTTTCCCTGCCAGAGGGAGGCTGAACAGGCAAGCTCTTGTGGAGCCCCGCAGCACAACCTGCTGGCATTTCTCAGCCAAGGCAGGGCTGCTCCAAACACATCACCCAGCCCAGCAGCAGCACAGCAAGACAAGATCCAAGGACGTGAAACTACAAGGACATTGACCCCAAACGCTATAGAGCAAAGACCAGCTATCCCCACAATAACCAGCTATCCAGCAAGCCCAAAACGTCAAAGCAATCCCTAACCCTGAAGCACCTAGTCCTTCCAGCAGACAGGAATCAATACAGCTCCAGGCTCTGCTGTTCTTCAGCCTGGTTTCTTCTAGAAAAGCACAATCTTATGAGCCCATGTTTCGTGCAAGATGAAAGCATTTGCTTTTGAACCCACGGGCCAACTTCAGCCAAGCACAACAAAGGAAATTAAGTTTCATGAGACTTAGAGGCCATGGAAGGGAGGCAGCTGGAGTTGCCCTGGTCGGGGAGATGTTGCAATCTGAACTTGCTGTCGCAGCTTAACCCCAGCTGGCAACCAAGTACCAAGCGGCCGCTGGCTTGCAACAACTAAAATATCAGAGAATCATCCACGTTTTTGTCACACTAAATCCAAAACACGGCACTGTACCAGTTACTAAAAGGAAAATTAACGCTCCCCCAGCTGAAATAAGGACACTTGCCTCTACTGCATACCAGAGAACCCACAGTGGAAAAAGCCCTCAGAAACGCTTCAGCAGCTAAGGGCTCAGGTTTCCTTTTTTGATGCCAAAAAAGAGCAGCCACCAGACAAATCCAGAGAAAGCAACTCCACAATACCTCCATTTCCAGACCTTCCTGAGCATTTTCCAACTACATGCATTAGCTGCTTTAAAGGTCCTGCTTAAGAGTTCTGCATGTGCTCTTTAATTCTCTGGACACCACATGGCATACTGCAAACTCAAATTTGCAATTGAAAAGTTTTTAATTCCTACTATTCCTTTAAATGTTTTAATATTCCATTATTTCCTTTCTTCTCTTCTGTCTAGAGCGATGTCCTTCTAATACAGGTCATTAAACAAAAGGGAGGTGGCATTTAGAATTAATCTAATCTAAATTTAATTCCAGGATGCTCCTGTTTGAGGCCATGCAACAGGCTGAATCCCAGTATGCATCAGATATGCTTCACAGCAGCAGGATGTCGTTCTTGGCACTTTCTTGGCAGATGTCTTCTAGATAACTTGGTAGGACCCAATCTATTGCTATATTGTGAATTCTGCAAGCAAACTTCCAAAGGTGTTGCATTCTCTCCCTTGACATACTGTTAACTATTTCAACACTACCTCATGAAACGCAGGGGATGTGCCCCCATTTGCAGCCTCAAAAGAAAAGCAAGGGAAGCCATTCCAGAAGGATGATTTTAGCCCAAAGAGAAACAATGGATTGGGAGTAGCAACAACCAAGTGGATGTTTGCTGCGGCTGACCTCCAGCTCAAAGAGCCAGAAGGGAAGAAATCCTAATTGCTTTTGACCTGCAGATCCAGTCACGACTACAGAAGAGCCCTTTAGAAAACTGCACATGCAACCCACCCTCCACGGTCCCACTGCTCTCCTTCTTCAAGGCTGACAAGCAGCTAGACACAAAACATCAAAGCTGCCAAATCTTTACAACTGGGTCTCAAAGTACAAGCCAGAAAACACACCTACACTTTCAGAGCCAAAGCTCCAGCCCAGGTTTTTATGTTTTGGAGTTTTTTGTTTGTTTGTTTTTAAATGCCTAAACTGAGCTACTATGTGATCATTGGGGTGCAAAGAAAAACCTGCTTCAGCTGGCACTGCAATTTGAGCACCACTGAGATAGGATAAGCGGTAATGGTTTTAAACTAAAAATTGTAGATCCAGACTAGGCAGAAAAAAGAAAGTTTTCATTATGAGGGTGGTAAAACACTTGAACAGGTTGCAGAAAGGTGGTGGTTGCCCCATCCCTGGAAACCTTCATGGTCAGGTTAGACAGGGCTCTGAGCAACTTGGTCTAGTTAAAGATGTCCCTGCCATGGTAAGAGGGTTAAAGCTAGAAAACCTTTAAAGGTTCCTTCTAACCCAAACCATTCTATGATTCCGTGGCAAACAAAGATCTCCACCTTGTATACAGAAATGCAGAGGTAAGACTCATTCTGGTGTTCAGCCTTACACTAAAAAGCTCAGTTTCTGTTGAGAAAGTAATTCATGCCTGGAAATGCAGCAACTCAAATAAGAACAACAAAGACAGGCTGTGCCAGTATCTGATGAGGAGACCTGGATGCAAACGTACCGGGGCTGTGGGAACTGCATCAAGATTCTGATGAGTACTCACCTTCCTGTAGGGACCTGCTAAAAAGCCACAAAGATTTTTATAGTGGTGGTTTCATTTAGCCATGATGTAGTTGTAATATTCTCACTATGTCCATGAGAAACTCCCCAAGACTCTAGTAAATAGAGTTGTAACCCAATTCCAACTCCTGCAATTATATCATACTCATGTAAATTATCCCTGAAGGGTTTTATTTGTTTTTAATATACCAATCTTTAAGTTTCTGGAAAAGAAAACTCAAGAGCTTCTTTTAATTAATGTCATTTTCCCCTCCTTTCCCTTCCTAGTCTCTCCAAGAAATCAGTACAGGAATCAAATACCTCTTCAAAGAGAAAAATAAAGATCAATGCAACTTCACAAATTTCCACTCTGCAGAATCTGGTGTCCAACTTCAGCTCTACGAACAGATCCACAGAGACTAAAAGATAAAAGGCCACCATGAGTGCAAAGTTAATCAGAAATTTCCCCATTTCCAGGATAAGCAATTACAAGTCTGATGAGCATAGTTTGTGTATGTGGAAATGGCTCAGGCCACTTAGAAAAAAAAAACTACTGCAGAGAACCAGCAGAACAGCTGCAACACTGACCCTTTATGCAGGAAGACACTTCCTAAAGGCAGGAATTCACTATATAGACAGGCATAAGTTAAAAGGAAGAGCACTATTGCCTAGATTCATCCTATCAAAATGCGTTTACCCAAGCTGCCTAAACAAGGAGGAAAAGAAGTGAGCTGAGTCTGAGGTAAAGCTCATCTCCCTACTTGGGAGATGGCGGGGAGCCAGCAGACAGCTCTTATCTCAGTATCTGGAGCAGAGCTCAAGACCACATGCTTAGGGCTGTGGTTAGTGACTCACCTGCAAATTAAGGTGAAACCTGAGATCCCTATGTAAAGATAACTCTCTGGACTTTGTGGATGTAGAGCAGCATCTGCCAGACATCTGCTAACAGCTCAACACAGTCCCAAGCATCTCAACGGGGTGCAAGTCCCCAGCTATGCTGGGGGATGTTCCCAGCACCTTGTTAGCACAGATGCTCTACACGGGTGTCTCCTGGAAGATGGAGAAATCAGGATTCAGTTCCCTTCTGCTCAGGGCAAACCAGTTAATAGTAATCTTAAAATACAATAAAACTGAGACCCTCAAAACTTTTCCCCCCCCCCCTTCTCTGGGAAACATGGTGTAAATTTTGTGGCTTATACTTCAAACTTTCAAACAAAGGAGGTAGACTCCCCAAACCACACTACCCCTTTACCCTGATAGGTGCTCTAACCTATTGCCTGCTGGCATGCAGATGAGGTCCATGCAAAAGTACTGCTAAATCCACCCTGATGCTGAAAACCAAGTTATCATCTCTTTCCTCAACACACTCTAATTGCTGAAGTTTTGCCCTCAAAATTTGTGTGGGGTAAGATTCAGGAAAATCTCTCCAGCCTATTTTGTTCAAACAACCCCTTGGTTGTGCTGCTGCTTGTGATCTCTGCAGCCATTTTCACAGCACTCTCAGCTGATGATGAAGTCATCTGCAAAGTAGCCTCTTCCAGGGTAAAGGCTCCCTCCAAATTCTAAACAGTCCAAGATTTTTGGATAAATAATCAAACTGAAACTTAGCAGCTCAAATTCTGAGGTTTGCTTATTACCACTCTCACTCAAGATTACTTGCAAGCTGGATTAAAGAAGGGACAACTAATTCAAAGTGAGAGACAAACTGTCAATATAGTTAAAAGAATCCCAACACACCTCAATCCAGCACTTTGCTATTGGTATGTACGTGTCATCCAAATAGGATGCATTAATCACTGAAGAATACTTGCCTACAAATCAAGTGTTTTCTTCTCATTCTCTCAGCTGCAGATCTTGGGAGGCAAGTTGCAACTGCATGTGCAATTAAGCTTCCAAAATACTAACAACTCTGTGCTGGTCCTAAACGCAAAAGAAAAACCAAAACAGAGGCTGATGCTCTAAGCATGAAAGATAATAAGCAGTAAGTGGGTCTGCATACCTGGGAGACTGGCAGCATAATGGTCTTAAATTATAGAAGCAGTACTCTGGAAGATGATCAGTATCTTCTGTGACGTGTCCATGCTTTCAGCGAGGTCTTCAAAGCCCCCACACTTGGAATACTGAAGTGGAGCTAATTTACTTAAGCCCCAAAAGCCCATTTGCTTGCTTCTGAACTGGCAGGGACAGGAATGAAACGAGAAACACAAGAAGATCTGCCCTTCCAGGGCCCCGTTTATTAACTGAATATAAAAATAAGATCATTTAAGTGCAGAGGCACAGTAATCCACTCCATGGTGAAGATACCTTGGGTTAGCAGTAAACAGAGTTTACAATACCTTGTAAACAGACCTCTTCATAAGCAAGAAGCATACTGAAATATGACACACACCGGATTAAAAGTCCCCTGTTGCAACAGTACTCCACACTTCTCATCTGGCTATTTGGGAGCACTTCACAAAAGGTGACAGCATCCTTTGCTCTGTTCTCAGAGGAGCACACGTGAAACAAATGAAACACAACCTGCACTGTAAACAGCTGAAAAGTGCCACAGCATTTTCAGAGGATGGCAACGTACACCTTGTTAGATTTGTTTTGCAATGAAATATAATGGCCAAAGCTACTGTGCATTATGAAAATGTTAAAAATTATTCCTTTTTTTATGGTTTTACAGCAACCTGTTGCACAGTTGAATAAAAAAATTATTATTTTTTCTTAATACAGTACATGGCATTTCTCCTCAATTGCACTAGAAGTAAATTTGGAAGCACTTTCAGTTTGCATTATAGGCAGATAGAAAGGAAAAACAAGTCAGGCAGACTTTCAATCTCCTTTCCATCTCTTGCCTACTATTTATCCCCACCTCTTCACATCTCTGAGTCCACATACATTCCATTGATCAGGTAATCCACTTGTGTGTAATCTTTCTTCTTGTAGCTTTCATAGGCCTGCGTGAGGAAAAGAACTATAACAGTTATGAAAAAGAACGTACCAACTAAAAGCACTGCAAGAAGTGAACTTTCATCCACTAAGTACTGAGTCAGGGGCTCGGCAGCAATGAGAAGATACTCATTTTCTGTGTCCTGAGTTTTTGTGAGGCCCGAAGCTGTTGTTTTGGCTGCATCTGTTGGAGCCATGGTTGTTGAAAAGACATCAGATGTTGATTTTATCCCATATTCAGCCGTAGTTGCTACTGTAGAGGCTGTAGTTAAAACCACGGCACCTCTTGTAGAGCCCAGAGGAGAAGTTGATTCACTCAAGGATGCTGTGGCTGTATTTGCTTCTGGGTTTAGGTCTGGCACTGTGCTGGCATGCACTGGATTAGCAGAGTGAGAACTCTCGGTGGGGATGGATGCCGTGGCCCGCGTGGAAGCGCTGGAAGATGTTCCTGCATCCTGCAGGAGGGGGGTGGTCAGTGTTGTGCCCAGTGCCTTCAGGTCAGCTCCAGCAGAGGTGGGGCTGTCAGGGTGAGGAGCACTGGTGCTGTCAGGGTGAGGAGCACTGGTGCTGCCAGGGTGAGGAGCACTGGTGCTGCCAGGGTGAGGAGCACTGGTGCTGGTGGTATCTGGCCTAGGCTGCTGTGCTTGGGTACCTGCTTCAGAAGTAACACTGATGGGAGCAGAAGTGGGGGACAATACTGAGACAGAGCTGTTATGTCCTGATTTTTGGCTGGTGGTCACCAACTGGGTGACATGGCTGGAACTGGGAGCAGAGACGGTACCAGGAAGGGGAGAAAAGGCAGAGGATGACATGGCTTTAGTCAAGGTATTAGAACCTCCAGGGGTGTTCGAGGCTTTGGCAGTTGTTTCGTAAGTGGTAGAGAAAGATGCATTTGGAATGCTTGCTGCTACAGCAGGGGCAGTGGCGGTAGCATTGCTTGCAGTTGGTTTTGTGATACTTGTTGTGACATTTTCCCTCTCAACCCCAAGCAAATGCCTCAAATGAATCCTGTGAATCTGAGCAGTTGAGGAAAACGTGTTTTCCACACTGTGTCGATCAATCCGTGCATTCAGCATCCTCTCTGTTTTCTGTGGATGGCCCTGGTGCTGAAACAGGGCTGTTTCCCATTTGCCGCTGACAATTTCTTCCAAAAGACAAAACAAATGAGTTTTGTAAGAATAAAAAACTCTCAAGCACAAATCTAACCTCAACCCCCCAACATGCAAACCAGAACACACATTCTGCAGTACACACAGTACAAGTGGAATAAATCAGTCCTGAATTCAGCAAGAACATGAAAACTCAAGACCCCCCTGCCTTTATTGCACATAATCCCTTTGAGGTTTTTTTGGTTTGTTTTTTTCTGCCACAGACCTCTAGTATTTGCCCAGCCAGGGAGTTAATTTCATAAAAGGGGAGTAATGAAGTAGAGAGCTACAACGCAGAAGCACATTATCAACAGGAGCAGCCTTACAAATGTCAGCTCCTGAGAAGAAGACTCATGCTTTCAAAGTTACACATCATTGACAAAGCCTTTGTGCTTAGATTCATAATTTTCACTTGTCAAAGCTGAGCAGAAATTTCTACTTACACCTTCATACATCAGGATAATTTCCTTCACAACTAGTGAGCTAGATCTATAGTGACATAAATCCCATCTGCTTATCACAAGTCCGGTTGTTACATTGCAGAGAAACCTCTGCCAACCCAAAAGAACCATGCACAAATTCTTTTTTTAAACTTGGGTACAGTGAACTCTTGAAACAAACTTTAGAAGATTGATTTCCCAATTATAAATAGGCTCCATTTTACTATTGTGTCACTTTATTAAAACTGAATACCCTGGCACTGGAAAGTCACCATGAGCAATTGCTGCTCTGATTAAAGAAGCAGTCTGTTGACTCTGGAACAAAATCCTGGCAATCTGAGAGAAAAACAATGCCAGGACATTTTCCTTTCTCTGGAAAAAGAATATAAATACATCTGTTATGCCTTTATTTTCGCTAGGACAGCGTGTGGCGTGCAAATGGCTTGAATGAATGATGTCTTCAACATGGAGACAAACTGTTACTCAGTAAGTTACAAAAGCTATTCAAAGACACATCATGCACTCATGCAAGTGCCAGAGTCCCTAGGACACAGTGAAAGTTTTTCCAGTGAACTGTGCCTACAGAATCACCCTGCAGGCATTTCACAACCCATCCTCCTCAGCTGAAAGCCTATCAAGGGTTAAACACAGGCATTTAAACCAAAAGAATCAGGATCCTAGATTTCCCAGAAGCCTGAAACATGGCTTTACCTGCAAGCAGATCTTTGATGTCTTGTTCTCCAGCATTCTGGCACACGCTCAGCTGGTGACACTGCAGGAGGAGGCAGTGATTCTGGTAGGGCACAGACCAGTTACAGTGATGGCTCCCTGAAAACAGCAGAGAAAATGGATTGCTGCACACAGGATACCAAACAGGCTGAGTCATGGCTCTAATTAAAGAATTGAAGAAAAACAAAGAGAAAAAAAAAGAAAAAAAAAAAACCCTACAACCAAAAAGAAATCCAAACCACACAATATCTAGAAGGTCTGGCCTTAAAGGAGCCTGACTCAGCCTTAGCAAAAATAACCAAATAAAGCCAATGAAACCAATACAGCCAATGCAGCCTACCCACTTGCTTGTCTTCTCATACCAGGGAAGCTTGATTTTGTGTGTATGTCCAGAAAGAAGTTAGTGAGTTCAAAGGGATGCTCAAAGGAGCTTAAAGGAAAGAGACTTCTTCCTGTGGTGGCTTTATTTAGCTTGTGTTGGGATTTGACTTACTAAAAGACAATTTCTGTGATGGCTCCCAACCAATGCTGAGAAAACATTTTAAACAGTGTACCAAGTTTTGGGGTCCCTTGCATATGAGGGTGGTATTGAAATACTGGAGTGAGTCCAAGGGACACTACTACGTGTCTGAAGGGCTGAAGCAGATCATTCACAGGAAATCCCAACTCAACATCAAGGGAAAAAGCTAGTTTCCACCACAAGGGAACTCAGACACTGGACTGGGGGCCAGAGAGGTGATGCTCTCCCTGTCACATCTTGAACAGACAGATCAAAGTTGGGTTGGACCAGAGTACTTCAAAACACCCCTTCCTGTGGCAGCTGCATTACTCCTCTAAGTAACTGAACTTATGTCAGCAAAGATGCAAACTACATCTACAGAAAAGTACCTAACCAGCTAGAAGTAATATTTTTCCACTTCTCAAGCAACGTAGCTATGAAGACATCTCCCCATGCAACCTTGGCCTGCAATTTCACACTATAATACCTTAAAAAGTAACAACCACTGCTTCTTTATTGACAGTTACATATGTGTTACTATTCTGACATCTAAACCTCAGGCTTTATGTCTGCAATGACAGAAAGCACAAAAATAAATATTGTTGGGAGAGATAGGAATGGAGAATGAAATCAGTAAAGCTGATCTTAAAACCTAAAGCTAATAATAAAAAAATACTTTTCAGGTCCTTCTTCCCAGATGATCTCTCTGCACATGGCTATATATTTATGTCAAGAGTTTCCATCTTTTCCACCTCCCTTGACATCAGGTAGTGCAACAGACTGGCCATCAAGTAACAAAATAAAATGAAATTACTTCAGTAGGTTTAGTACAGAATGTAAAACCTGGAAAAGTTTATGCTTTTGGGTTTAGTTTTGCGTGGTTTTCTAAAGATGGAATGGGTCATCTAATTCTAGAGGTTCGACCCCCTCTGCTCAAGAAAGCTAACACTCAACTGGACTTGTTTTGTACAAACATGTCAGGAGAGAACAAAGTGAAGGGCATAAAAAAGTGGTTAAAGTCAGCAACAGGGGCAGCCATGCAGCCTAACCACGTTGCAGCCCTGATCGCAGACTAACTAAATTCTTTATGTTTCTCTTGTGGAAAAGGCAGCTGATGACACCTTTTCTAGCCTTACTGAGATGCAAGAAGGCTAAGATGACATGTGCACAGTGTTTAGAGATTTTCAGGTGGAACAGACAAGCATGAAGTGCTACAGACCCCAAGTGCCAGCACAGTCAGTGTGAACGTGTCAGCTTCTGGAGTTTTACCTTGAAAAACACAACCTGGAGTTTTCACTGCTCTGGTGCCTGCGAGACAGGCTCACTCTTATTTTACCTCCTAAATAAAACAATTTATAAAGGTACTCTTTTTCCACTATGAAGCAATGTCTCATGTTTAAACTACTAAAGGTTTGAAACCACTGGCCATTAAAACCAGCATCTTTATTATGTTCCTAACCATCTGAATGTCAGATATTCATCCAAGAGGAGTCAAGGTCATCACCAGCTTCTTGTAGGTGCTCCAAGCTTTCTCATCTGGCTAGACAGGATTGGAACCTTCATAAGGACAACTCAAGGATTCTGTTGGAAGTTTAATGCTTTATAAAGACATCTCAGAGGTAGTGAGGAGGCTTTCATTTCAACAGATTTAACCCTGTGCTCGGTTGCAGGATAAAGTGGCTTCTTCTGAGGCAGAAAACACACAGAAATACCAGGGAGCAAAAAAGATTGCTCGTTCTAGTGCAGCTGTCTACAACAGCACTGCTCACTTGCAAACATCTGGCAGCAGGGAATAATCATTCTTCAATTCAAGTGACCTAACACTGTTTGCACGCTATCAGTGCACACCAACAGCACATGCTGTCTCTTATGGAAGCTAGAAGGGCCCCAGGAAACACTTGTCCTGGATTCAATTTAACCAAAGCTGTCAGAAGTTACGTAGCACCACAGCACTGCACAGAGAAGCCATAACTGTAAATGCCTGTAAACAACTGGAAATAAAAAAGAAAGTCATCAAAGGAGCAGCAGAGACCTTCAAGGGACAGAAAACGCAGCTGGAATTCCATCCAAGGGACAAGAACCTCACCTGAAGCACCTGGGCTCTGACAAGCCTGCCTGCATTGCTCTTCACTTGTAAGCCTGGTTATTTGCACTACATGGACTCCTCTCCCTTTCAGGCCAGAAAACCGGTGTTCACATACACAGATCGAAATCAGCAGGAAGAACACAATGGCAGTCCACATCTTCAGGGTTGGCCTTACAGAGAAGCTTCTCTTCCCAGAAGAAATTCTCTCTTATATCAACTTCAGATCCCCTGCGATATACCTATTAAAAAAAAAAAAAGAAAATAAAAAGAACAATTTATATCCCAATGAGCAGGAATGGAAAGAAAAACCTGTACTAGAGCAGGCAAGCATCATTACACATCACAAGCAAGAGCTCAGAGCCAGGAGGAGTAAAGACCATTCCCAACTTCCCAGAGAGGCCCTTTCTTTGGAAAAAGTACTTCACTCTCCTTCCCTCAGGTTCCAATGGAGAACAGCTTAAGTCAAAAGCCATGTGTACAAAGCCAATCTCAGAGCCCAGAAGCCTGTGGCAGCACAGATATGATGCCTTTGGAATCATTCTGGGACCCCTAATGTTGTTCCCAGGCTCAGCAGAAGTGTTTCTACCAGTTTGAGCATACTGATAATAAGGGGAACTATAGTCCTGGCCCTGCCTTTACACCAAGTCAATCAAAACCAAGTAAGCAAGGCTGATTTCTGCTTTGGTTTTCCTGCTCATTACAAAAAGCAACTTTGATTAAAAACAAGCAAAACACACTATTTCAGGGCTTCCAACACATTACACAGACACAGCTGTTAGTGAAGAAGATTCACACCCACAGTAAGCCTTCATTTTCCCACATAAAATGATAGATAATGTGCACACATGTGACTCTGACCCAATGGAATGGCTTTCATCACTGAAGACACTGAAACAGCTCCCACTGACATCAGAGCAGATTAGTAGCTTCTATCTGGATTTACCCTTTTGGTTCTGAGGTTTTTAGAGCTTTGCATGAGCTTCCAAACAGTTCAGTCTGAACCAGACCTACTGTAAGCCTCTTCCCCAAGTAATTTTTAAGGGCAATCCTCTTCCTCATCACTGAAGCAAGCTTTAGTCACCATCCTGAAGTTATGAAGAGAAATGTGACAGCCTTCAAAGAGTGTTGAGATTCAGCTTTGTGTGACATCTCCGAGATGGATGTGATGACTGCAAAGGCAGTTCACAACACAGAATGAGCAGCATGTGTGAATGGTATAAATACCACAGAGAAGAACATCTAACAGTCCTCAGTAATGTGCGTAAGACCCTGATTTAGCCATGCATGCTAGTGAAGTCTCAGCCTGAGCTCTCAACTCCTGTTTCAACCATGCTTGTGGAATTGAACCTAAGAGCTGTTTCTCCTCCAAAAAAGCCCCAAATAATGTTTGTTAGCTTTGACTCAGATTGCAGTATTTGGATGCTTTGTACCATTAAACTTTTGTTTCCAATTTTTCCCTCTACTATATCCTAAAGCCCCAAACAGGGCAACAGAGTTTTAGCTTCAAAAACACCCTATCCGAAAAAGGGTGATAAATAAACAGCTACCCCAAGCTTCTCAGAGGACATGCAATATACAGGTCCACATTGAACTGTCAAAGAGCCAAAGATGGGGACAAAACTTCATACTAAAATGCAGTGCCTCAAATTCAGTCTTCCTAGTCAACCTTCAAGTTCCCTGAGGAACTCGGAGTCTCCTTCCTGCCTATTTATTCCAGTAAAAAGAGTTATTTTACCTGTTGAAAATAGATGGAGCATCTTCTGCTCTCCCAGAGAGATGGGAAGCCCAAAATGACTGTAGGGCCCTTGCACTGCTGACCTCAGCTCATGCTCCCCCTGCAGCTTTCCCCCTGGAGCAAATGGGCACAGCACCACACTCATTTTGTGCGAGCGGGTTTCTCAGCGCAGCCAGGACTTCCAGCCTGTGCCATCTCACCTGGCAGCTGGAAATATTTCTAAATCTGACCTGACAACAGAAGTCTGGGCAGGGAAAGGCAGCTCAGCAGCCCCATCTAGTCCCACACACCAGTGACTATGCCCGGTGCCCAGCCAGCACCAGCTCTGCTGGGGCCTCTCTCCCATTTCACACTCTGCATGCACAGCACAGGCTCACTTTGCTCTTTCTTTATCACTTTGTCTTCTTCCAAGTGCACCTCAGCAAAGCTGAAAGAATCAGGACAGGAGAGGAGATGACCTGTGCTACACCAGCACAGCCTTTGCAACAGGCTACACCAGCACTGGCTTCTCAGGAAAAAAGCCCCACATTCTCCTAAGAGAATTGGCAATATTAATTTGCGTTGTTCAGCCAAGCTAACTTCCAATACTTTTCCCACCGTCCCAAATTGCAAGGCACTTCTACAAATTTGTCTCAGCCTTTATCACACTCTTACTGTCACTCTTCACATATGTTGTGGATAAACCACTGAAAGCTGCAGTTGGTAAGACTGGGAACAAGGGGGAAAGCAAGGGAAAACATTAAATACTCTGCCCACAAGAGACTTTCCTAAAGCAGACAGCAAGGACTTCCTTTAAACCCCACATCCTTCAGCTTAAAGCAAGCGAATGGGGCTCCCTCAAAGACACTAGAGGTACCTCACCTCAGAGCACTGTTTGGCAACCTGCACTCCCACCACAAGGTGCCAAAGTAAGTGCACTTTTTGTAAAGTTCACAGGTCATAGGCAGAGATTCACAAAGCATTACTTAACCCACAAAAGAAAAGGGGAAAAGACATCATTAATGTATTTCACATTTTAAAGAGTGCAGCTTATGCCTGCTGTCCCTTTTCAAGGTCCAGGGTTTATAAGAAGCATTATTTTACAGCCTAAGAAGTGACCCTGAGAATGAATTACCCACACAATAGTGTATGCATATACTGTTTTAAATAAACCAGTAAGGAATAACAGCAACGAATACAAACACTAAACATTTATTATAGAAGTTTTTTTCCCACCTTTAGTATCAATTTTGCAATTACAATGACCACCCTCAAAGAATAAATATCTTCCATTGCATTCTGAAACTGCAGATATAACAGCATTATAGCTAAAAATAAATACTTTCATTATTATTATAGTTAAAATCTCAGTGTTTTAGGACAAATAAAATATTAATATTAACCTCAACCAATGCAAGAACTACATAAATTTGCAAGATCAAATGATCACACCGGTACCTAGAAGCTGTTGCATTAACATGCATCCCCTATGCAAAGAGATGTTTTGTACCACATCAACTCACTAGAAGTCCTTCCCATCACAGCTGACTTCGGTCCCACTTGACTGCAACAACTGCAGAGGAAAATAAAACCCCAGAAAATGACTCTCATCTCTTCCAAAGTACCTGGCAGCCTTTCTGAATTAGGCCAGCACTGTTTTAGGGGGACATGCCAAGCTCATGCACAAGAGATTTGTCCCCCCCTCACCCTCTCACTAAACATGGTCTCCTCAGGCCCCAACTGGCCATACCTCCCCCTAAGGCACTCAATACAAAATTACAATCTTAAAACACTTTTCAAGGTTCTTTGGCCAATTATGAAAATCCCTTTGCACACTGCAGAGTGAGTGTGTGAAGCAGGAGAACACAATGCACAGACTCTGAGACTACCAGACAAGCAAACAGCTCCTTTCCAAGACCAGTGAGAGGATAACCAGTTGTGATCACACCTTAATGCAGTACAGATGAGGCTTGGGATGCTGTATTAAATATCAGAAACTCCAGCTAGAGGTGTGGTTTTTTGGCCTCTTCCACCTTAGCCAATCCCATTCACCCAGAACAGGAGTTAAAATTACTTGCAGATCACTTTCCCCAACTTAACAACTGCCCTTTATAACCAGAAGCAACAAGCTGCATTTCTGACTTCCTGCCACACTTCTAGCCCGTCCCACACATCTCCATTTGCACTCAGAGACCCCTCTGAGCACCCAACCCCCCATCTACATCCCAGAGCAGCACTAACTAAGCCTTCTTCTCCAAACTGTGTTGATCCCTGTCTGGGCAACACAGTTGAAGAGATGAATGCTACTGCTCCCATCAGAAGTAATTTTGAGAAACTGGGGCAAAATTCACTCTTCAAGCACTACTGTCTCCACCTATAGAGCATCCCCAAGGAAATTCAAAGCCAAACCAAACCACAAAAGACAGCAACAAATAAAATCTGGGAAAAGACTACACTCTGAAAAATACAAAGTTCGCTTTTGTTATCTGTGGCTGTAACTCAGCAGGGAACAAGCATGCTGGCAAACCAGAATAACTTTGAGTCAACAACTGAATGACTGATGACTTTGCAATGTACACACATATCCAGAGGGCACTGCCTGCTGGGTTTCAGAAGAGTTCCTTGCTGATCTCACAGTGCTTAAGCCAAGGAATTTATACAAATAAAAAAATTCATTATTTCAAAGAACAATGATTGGGATGATGTTGCAAGAGCAGAGAGAGGCCCTTGGAACATAAACCCCTTGCCTCCATGCCACCCTGCAGCAGCCTCAGCTGTTCCTGGTTAAGCAGCTGCAAGGTGCATGCAGTGACTGCACCAGGGTAAAAAGAGGGATACAGAACTAGACCAAAAAACATGGAAAGAGGGAATGTGGGTGTTAAGAGATCACAGGTACAAAGAGTGCAAAGCAAATCATTTAGGGCAGCACATGCTCCTTTGAGCTGTCATTGAAAAGCCAGTAGACGCTGCCTCAAAATTGTCACAAGTGTGCATGAATTAGGTATGAAATAAGGTCAGAGTTGCAAAGAAAAGTTTGATCTTCAGTGTAACAACAAAGCAGGGAAAACAAGGATGGAATACCTCTTGCAGACAACAACGCTATTCTCCCATCAAACTAAGAAGGCATAAGGCCTGTTTCCCACTTGCATTTGTGCTAAACACTTGACGTGTTGTCAGCTCTCTAAACAAGTGCAGTATTTCTCTCTTGAGAAAAACAGAATTAAACCAGATTTTGCTAAGGCAAGACAAGCACATCTCATTTTGTAAGTCGAGGCAAAAATACAGGAGACAGGGAATCTGCACTGCAATCCTCAGATGCATTTAACTGCCCAAGCTTCTCTCCAAGACTGAAGACGCACATGTAGATAGGTTTGGAGACAGAAGGAGCAACACCAAGACACATGAGGCTGTTATGAAGTTATATGATTCACTGAACAGCAACTTCAGAGCCATTAATTCCCTTGGCTCCCCAAGAAAGTTATTGACAAGCTGCAAAGGTGTTTCTACAACATGTGATGTGCTATCAACAATGAAGAATGAATAGACTGTAAAGCAGAAAAGCACTACAGATTACAGAATAGGAAATAAATTATTAGGTCCCTGGTCTGGATACAGTTCCTTGATTCTGCATGTCTGCACAGCATGAAGCATTCCCACTGCCTCAGAAAACCAGGATACAACAGTCAAGGGTCCATTTGTTGCCCCAATACTGGGTCTCTGTGCGCCCACCATTTCCACCACTAACAAAATGCTCCTTGTAGAAAAATTACTGAGGTGAAACCTGCACAGTTCCATATTTTCAGGAGAAGTTTTGAAGGAAAATGAGCCTAGAAATCAAGAGTCTTATCTCATGGATACAATAGCCAGGCTGGAATATTGATCAGCCAGCTGGACCTGATAGACACCTGAGGCTGACATGAGGGCAGCAGAGCATCAGAGGCTGATCTCTGGCAACAGTAGGATGCAAGTTACACATGTTCTGAAATGCAATTCAGAGAAAAAATACTGCCAGCTCAGGTCCAGAAGTACAACACTTCTATTCCTTCTCCTACCACACAATTCTTCAGAGGGTAACACAGCTGGCCACATGTCAGAGAAGAGCTGGCACATTGCTCCACATTAGCAGCACACTCCTCACTGCAGCAGGCAGAACAGGGTATGGCATGGTCACAGGTTTGGCCTCCTGCTGCCTTTCCTGAAGTTTCTGCCAATACATGTCCACAAAAAAAAAGACTTCAAAAATTCCTGCTTCTCACCCCACCCCACCAGCAAGGAGGCTGGGGGTGCACACAAAGTCAGAGGGGACACAGCCAGGCCAGCTGACCCCAAGGGATATCCCTTCCTATGTGGCATTGTGCTCAGCATATAGAGCTGGGGGAAGAAGGAAGGAAGGGCGGGATGTTTGGACTGATGGCCTCCGTCTGCCCAAGTCACCATTACATGTGACACAGCCCTGCTTTCCTGGGAATGGCTGAACACCTGCCTGCCCATGAGAAGTGGTGAAGGAATTCCCTGGTCTGCTTTCCTTGAACATGTGGCTTTTGTTTTTCCTAGTAAACTCTATCCCAACCCAGAAGTTTTCTCCCTTTATCTCCCCCATTCCCCCAGGTGGGACTGAGTGAGTGGCTCTGCAGGGCTGAGTTGTCAGCTCGAGTTAAACCACAACAGGCACATTTAGCTGCAGTGGGGTTTATTGGTGCCTTTTTTTTTTTCTGGTTAGTTTTGTTTCAAATATTACCACATTTACCCGTCTCCATCTCTCTGTTCCTTGGTTCCTCTCTCAGGGCACAAGGCAGACATCTTATACAGCTGAGAACAGTCCACATTGCCACTATTGAGGCTTCATGGCCATCACACTTTGCCTCTGAAGAAATCAATGTTAAAGCCTAAAACTCCCAAACCAGCACCACCCATCCATCATCCTTTCCCACCCATATTAGTGCCATGTGCTGCAGTTCTGATGCTGAGAATTACTACTCAGCAAAACATTTTTCCTGTGAAAAATGATCAGACAGCTATTTGATTTATGAAAATGTGCCTTGTTTTGAAATATCAGAAACAATCTAGTTTTAATATACAGAAAAGCAAGCTGCCAAAGGCTAACTGCATAAAGCTGTGACTGAGCAATAAATCTGTCAACAAAAATACCTTTAAGCAGTAAAAATGTGTACCATGGCTCAGCTGCAACCTTCCCTAGCCTGGTCTGTACCCGAAGCAGATAGAAGTTTTCAGACATGTTGCTGTCTCATGGGAACTGGAGATCATATGCAGGGCATTTCACACCACGTGTTTCAAATTAACCAGCTTTCAACAAGACCCTCAAAGGAATCATCCCAGTGGGCTCCCACAAGAACTCTGCAGCCCTTGAACTAACACAGACCAAAGTTCATCAAGAAGGGTAAAAGGCTAGCTCCTGATTTTGGTTTCTCTAAGTGCCTGTAGAAGCAGGTATTCTGCAGTACAGATGCTTCATGCTTGCTGAAGGATGCCATTAAAAGCCAGAACCAGCACATTCCACATGCACAGGAATAAACTGTGCCTGAGGTGCTATTGAATTCAAAACTGACAAGTGTGGAGCTAACAGAGACTTAACAAGCAGCAACTTCAGCCTGAAGGTACAAATAACCAGCTCTTACTACTGGAGTAAGTGCCAGTGTGTTAAAGTCTGGTCACCCACCCACCTCCTGCCCTGCAGAATTTTACCACGGTCAGCAAATTCCCAGCAATTCAGATCAAGTTAAGTTTCACTGAAATGCTACCTTCCACTCCAGATATTTCTGAGAAATCATTATGCTCCTCTATAGGTTCATGCAGCTGAAATACTAATTTTAGGCCCATGGAAACACAGGACACATCTCTATCCAGAACACAAGGTTCTGCAACTTTGCTCAGGAACTGAGGCCTGTGCACGGTTTTCAGCAGGGTTATGCACCACAGAAATGGCACCTTATGTTACAAAAGCACCAGGCAATACTGTGGGAGCTCAGAAACTCAGGAAAAGTTCAGAGAGCCTGGAAACAGCAAAACACCATCCCAGTGAAATAACTGAAAGGGAATGTCTGCTCAGCCCTAAAACAACTGGAAGAGAGCAAAACATTTTGGCTATTTCTCCTTTCTTCAAGGAAGTAAGATCTTTGTGCATATCCTGAAATAGGAAGAATAAACACAAATTTAAAAGAAAATCCAAAGATATGTTCCTCCACCTCCAGTTATCCTCACAAACAAAACAACATGAAGGCTCCTAGATTATAAGAGGTTTCCTCTATTTAAGCAAATGACTCAGGTTAAAAAACAAAGGTAGTTTCATACGGAAGATCTCCCGGGTGAGATGCAGCAAAAAGACACTCCAGCAAATCTCAATGTAATGTGACACTGGGGAGGTTTCCACCATACATATCTTAGCACAAAGAAGAGATTCTTTCTAAAGTCTCCAAGCCAGGAATACATTTATAGAGATACCAAATAAAGTTTGTTGGCCAATCCCTTCCTGCTTTGTGATTTTGACAGCTTGAAAGGTGTGGAAATCACAGGGCAGGGTGGGTGGGAAATCTTAGCCAAATCTATTTCCATCCAAACAAAGCAAGAATCAAATGCAGCAGCAGCTCTCCTCATCCCTGCTGGTCTTCCCTGTGGCAGGTTCTTCATAGCCAGCAAGTCTTCAAGTCATGCACCAACCTGAATTTAAACCTATCCATTATCAGCACCTCAAGGAAAAATACCCTTCCCTCTCCTTACTCCCATGGATGTCCAGGGCTGCCAAGGTAGCATCTGCAGAAGTGCTTCAGCCCAGCTCTTGGGTCTCATCTCCTACACACCAACAGGGCAGCAGCTGTGCTCTCCTACCTCGTTCTAGGTTCCCTCTTTTCCATTTCAGAGGAACTCATTACAGTTTCGACTCTTTATACTCAAAAACTGATTATTAAATCAAAGTAAATCAAAGTAAAATAAGCATGGTTTGAGTTTCTCAAAGCTCTTCCAGTAGCAAAGAGCCCCTCATTCATGGAAGAGGGACTGCACAGGCAGCAGCAGGTTCTTCTGAGCCTTTCTGAGCTTAATACAGAAGGTCTGTCTATCTGTCTGCCTGCTGCTGATGTGGCTAACAAGAATTCCGAAACTATTTCAGAGGGTCACCTGAATGTCATGGGCTTCAGTCAGCACAGCAGCTCACCACGAGAGATTACAACCACCACAAACATCAGTTTAACTTGTACCAAAGACACAAATGTGAAAAGTGTTCTGTATTTGACTGGACAGATGGGGTCACAAATACAGATGATTTCAGAAGTCGTCTCAGATGCCTCCATGTTCATCTCAGTCTTCAGTTTTTGCTCAGCAGTACAGCAACAAACATACAAAAAACCCCAAAGTTGAAGCCTCTCTCTCAAATTAAAACACCTGAACTTGTAACAAAACCAAGAGGTTATTCTTACTCCTCCAGAAGCTGTGACCTAAAAGCAGCAGGAAAACTGAACCTATTAGAAACTTCTGGCTACTGATTTTATGCCAAAGATGCTCTGATCCTGTAATGAGGGGAACGGTGAACTTGAAAAGCCAAACTACCAACAGGATCAATCCACCCTGGTTCAAAGAGGAGCTCACCATACACTAATTGTCCATGTCAAAAGCTTGCCTGGGAGAGGCTGTCCAAGCTCAGACAACAAAAATAAGGGAAAGGACAAGCATGTGAAAACCACACTACAAGCACTAACTCTTCCTGCTTGCTTCTGACTGGTGTTCTGAAGATTTCAGCTCCAGTGTAGTGCAGTATAAACCTGTCCAGTATCAGATAGCAGACAATGTTATAGGTCAGGAAATCAACAGGTGGAACAGACTGTGACTGAATGAAATCAGATACAAAAGACGTGCCAAGAATGAAATAATTCACACTTGAATTAACATGCACTTCTGCCTGTCAAACAACAGCTTTTGTTTCAAATTGTTTGCTGCTAGAGACTCTGCAAGACTGGAATGAGAAATGGCTAGAAATGCAGAAGAATGAGAACCCAGGAAGCCAACTACTGAGAAGTGTGTTTGCTTCTTAAAATCATCCAGAAATACTAAAGTTTCCAAAAGAGATCACAGAAAACACCAGTTTAAGTCACTGCAATGGGTCAGAGGACCAGAAGTCTTCTCTTCAGGTTCCCTCTCTGTTTTGGGCAGTTTAGAACCAGGATCTTCTCAGGATGTGATGGAGAAGGGCACTTTCACTTCAGTTGCCTGGAATTATATCATGAGGTAAATCTGTCCAAGCAGACAGTGGAGCAGAAGAACTGTACTGCAGCGAAGATCGTGTGTTGAGTTTTTGGGGCTAGGTTTGGGTTTATGTTTGCCTTTTTTTTCTGACAGCCATCTGAAGAGGATCTTGCTTAGCAAACCCTCTAGCACCTATAGGCCAAGACAGAAAACTCTCTACTTACGCAGATGCATATTAACATCTACAAACTCAAACAATCTCTAACCATTTAAACTGCACGTCCACCATTTCAGTCTTTGCTTTTTAAAGCACTTCCCTCCAGCAGTAACATTCCTGGAGAGGAGAGAAAAACACTGAAAATAAACTTGTCCACGTATTTTATTTACAAATTCTCTTCTTCCTCCAGACATCTTTTATGCAGATGAAATCCTATGTCACAGCTCTATGTTCACTGAATGGGATTCACTGCATCTTGCTCAGAAGCAACTGTAAATGTGAATGCCTGAGTCAGCTTGTATCTCAATTTTGGAGCATGTATTTTAACTCCAGAAGGGACCTCTGCAGGTGTTGTCTTACTGATTTACTGCAAACAAATTTGTCCCAAGACATGCAATAACTTAAGGGCTCATTCAGAAGAGGGGTTTGTTTTCAGTCAGCTCCCAGGGGACAGGTTGCCTACTCCATAGTTTGCATTACATCTGTTTCCACTTTGAGAGGGGTCAAAGACCAAGTGCAGAACATACCACCCAGAAAGAACTGCTTACTAATATTGCCAAAACCTGGAAAAAAAAAAAAAAAGGGCAACCAAAACCCCCCAAATCACCAGAATTTTCTGTTTATATTTTATTTTTAGGCTCTTTCAGATATTCCTTAAGAGGAGGGATCATCAGCACTGGAAACCCACTTCTGCTACAGCTGCTAATTCACTAATATATTTCACTGCATCAACATATATCCAGCTTCTATACCCTACAAGATTTTCAAGCCCTAGAAATCCTTGCTCCCTTTGCAACGGACAGAAAAGCAACAAACAGGACTCTATGAATACATGGGATTCAGTCAAAAGGTATTTGCTAAATAGCAAACAAACACAACTTCCTGCTTTTGCTTACCAAGTCAGCTGGTAACAAAACCATCTGCGTTAGAGCTCAGTCCAGGCCACATGCTTCTCAAACTCAAGCAAGTGTCCCTGAAGAAAGTTATCAGCTGTTTCCACATCAGCACATCTGTCTGAGGAAGTAATTCTTCAAACACACAAAGCCCATGTTTAATTCTACATGTAAAAATAAGTCTAACAGAACCTGTGGAACCTGAGACCTGCATAAAACTGAGTCGTGTAGCCACTGGCAGGCTCATGACATTGCACTCCCCTGCTGGCTTCACCACCCAAAAGGTGCCCACTGGAGTCAGGTATACCCCAGACATTGTCAGTGATACATTTCAGCCACAGCACGTGCCCACTCCAGCCACCTCAGAGATGGTCATTACAGCCAGAACACACGGGTCCTGCCACTTCCACAATGCAAACATAAACTGCAGGCAATCCCTTAAAAAACCATCAACAGAGAGGAAGACATAATTTATGTCTTAGCAATGAATGCCTGCAGTCCAGAAAGCCCGGGCTGCATCAAAAGCAGCGTGAACAGCAGGTCAAGGGAAGGAATTCTGCCTCTCTACTCTGCTCTGGTGAGAGCCCACCTGGAGTGCTGTGCCCAGCACCTCTCCTGTGAAAACAGGCTGAGAGAGTTGGGGTTGTTCAGCCTGGAGAAGAGAAGACTCAGGAGAGACCTCACTGTGGTCTTTCAGCACTTAAAAGGGGGCATATAAAAAAGAGGGAGAGTGACATTTTACAGGGGAAGACAGTGACAGGACAAGGAGAGATTTAGATTAGATGCTAGAAATAAGTTCTTCACTGTGAGGGTGGTGAGGCACTGGCACAGGTTCCTCAGAGAAGTTGTAGATATCCCTTCCCTGAGAGTGTTCAAGGCCAGGTTAGAAGGAGCCCCTGATCATCTCTGCCCATGGCAGAGGGGTTTGGGACTACATGATATTTAAGGTACCTTCCAAGCCTAACCCTTTTATGATGGGAATAAATGCTCTTTGCTTGCACATGGAGAATTTCAAGGTATCACTGGGCGTTTCTCACTTCTCAGAATTCCCCGTCCTTAACCCCCTTAATAAGCCAATCTCTGTTTATCTTATGGGAAAAAAAAAAGAGAAAGTTTTCCATCATGCTCTCCTTTTTTTTAGTTAGAGGAGTTTAAATCTCGATTATACTGCCAGCAACACAACACACTGATGATGTAAAGTTTCCTCAAAAGGACTGATGCTATAGAGGAGTTTTGCTGACACAAAAACACCAGCCCAACCTTTGTAGCATGGGCTAGTCCACAGCACAACAGGGCATCAGTTCAAAAGGGCAGAGCAGAGGCAAGGTAGACCAACCCTCCCTTATCTCACAGGATGGGAAAAGGGGTGTGAAAAGACTGAGTCATTTGTGTATAGCTATAGGAGGAACCACTCAGAGCTGAGACTGAAAACGAAAATCAAGTCTCTTGAAATCCAGCTCAGAACACAGCTACAAGACAGCCAGCTTTTCCTATGAAAGCATATATGTAGTCAGTGTGTCATTAGGAGCATCTCAGGATTTCTGTGGGATTTCTCTTTTCAGATGGAGAGAGGGAAGAGGAGTGTTCCCATAACATAAATCACATACAAATCAAATTCCTGTATCAATACTGATATTCAGGGCATGATGTACATCAAGAAATGTGGAAGTAAAGAGGTAACACAAATGCATGAAGCAGCCTTCTCTCCAGTTAATGGTTTGCTTAGACAGACCCCAAATACTTCCCTTCAACCAGTTTGCATTCAGACCACTCCTACCTTTACTTCCTGTTCTTCAGTTTATTCCTGGTTCGTGAACAGGGATTAATTTTGCCCTCACCCATCTGCACATGCTCAGTTCCTGCTGTCTTCTACAGAGTTTCTCTCTACTAATTGACTTATTTTACAGCAGTTTCAAATCTATCCAGAGAGACCAAAAGCAAAAACAATGATTTTGAGTGTAGAAACTTACCATGCAAACACTTGCAACTGTTTTCTTGCTGTCAGGAATTATTGAGCCTTTAGGGAAAGCAAAAGCCAATAAAAGCCTGGATACAGTAGGACTACAGCTGAAAGCATAGGGAAAAAAAATGTGTAAAATGTTATTGTATGCAACCAGAGAGACATTTCTGTGAGACTGGCAAAGCCTTTTCACAAAGAGGTGGAAAAGTGAAAAGATTTATCCTGCTTTTTATACAGAGAAGCCAAATAAAAAAAAAAAATATAGAGAAGAAGACTCAGCAAAGGAACATACTTAATCCTATTAAAATTAATGAGATTTCATCCTGGTCTCCACACACTAGTTGTAGTAGGAGTTTAACTTAAGTGGATTTAAAACCAGATTTAGTTAAAGTGCTGCAAAGTCTCCCCAAGCCAAACAAATATAAATCCAACATAAAGATACATGTAAAATTCAACACAAATTATATCAGCCACTCTCCTTCACCCCTTCTTTTTTTTTTTTTTTTAAACAAATCTGAAACTGGGACACATGAGAAATACATGCTGACATGTTTTGCTGGACTGTTGCATAAGCAGTTCTCTGGCCTTGGCACCAAGTCAGAGCCAGGTGGAGCCAAGGAAGGCAATCCCAATGCCCTCCTGGGCAGTCATTGTTAGCAGAAGCAGTGAAGGGGACTTGCTGATTTTTTCAGTAAGTTAATAAAAAGGCTCTTGTACACAGACCACCTCTCCTTCCCTCTCTGTGTACTTAGGGAATGACAGAGGTAGCTCTGGGGGCTTGGACACCCCATAGGCACATTTGCAGAACACAATTTAGTTGTCCTTTAGGGGACACAGCCCAGCTGAGACGCCCACAGCAAAGGCGCCAGGAGCTGTGGTGATGCACAGAGATAATCCAGGCACACCCCTGCAGCCCACACTGCCAGCACAGGCTGAACCTCCTGCTCAGATGGGGGACCAGCTGGTCCCTCAGGCAGGTGCAAGATGCACAAATGGACTGTGGGTCCTGCCACCCTGGGGGACAGTCCAGCTGGCTGCAAATAAACAGGTACCCATAACCCTGGCTCTCAGCCCACTATTCCTTTCTTCATAGCACATTGTCCTGCAAGAAAACAACCAACCAAACAGGCACCCAGCGTGCTTTCCAAATGGTTGACAAGTTATGTGAAACAGGAGGAAAGGATGTGATGGAGAACCCAGACCCACACGCTCATTCCAGAGAGCTCACACTCTGCAGAGGGTGTTTAAAGACCAGCCTTCTCACCATGGCAATGCCACCATGGGGGACAGGGTTTCAGTCCCATCCTGTCTGACAGCACTGCACAGCACCACCTTGGTGCCAGAGCAGCAGCACATCCACCTCTCAGCAGTAAACCCCAAAGAAAAATAAAGGCAGCAAAGGAAATGGAAGACTAACAGACATTTTGGCACCTATGGTGACGGACACTCAAAACTGCCATGAGGAAACCTCATTCCAATGAAATCACAGTAACAGCAAAGCAGAGCCCTCACCTAAACCCTACAGAACCAAAGCAATGAGCAATCCAGACAACAAAACAGCAAGCAGCCAAGTGCTACTTTACACACCAGCAAGACAATCATGTGTTCCACTGAGCATTAGAGCCCATTTATGCAGTTCTTGCTACTTACTTTCACTGGATAAGCTGCTCACAGGAACATGCAGAAATGTCTGTGCAGACATTCCTTCAAGAAGGGGGTGTCCATACCACGGCAGAGATAAGCTGTCCTTTCCTGAATGAACTGCTGCACCACAAGCACCCTGGGCACCTTACCTGCATGCTGACTCTCTTGGATTGCTAGCAGTCAAAAGCTGGAGGAGCTGTGAACCCAAAATGCACAACCAGGTCCTCCCTGCACTTATTTTCAGCATTGTCACTGTCCCTGCAGTGCCAGAAGCATCCTCAGACCCCACCTGCCAACTCACAACTCCTCCCAGTCTAAGCTACAGGAAGAGAAACAGAAATGACTGGAGGACTGAGCACATCAAATGCTTGCTACCATCAAGCAAGAAAAGGTTCAGTGGCAGTTTATTTCACAGGACTTCTTGGCTTTACTATCAACAAAGTCAACAGCCCTTGGGGACCCCTTTCCACGCCCAGACAGGCTGGGTATCATTGATATGTGGGGTATGACAAAGGATGACACCTGCAGAACAGGCTGGAAGCCGGGAAGGGAACCAACCTCACCAAGCCAGAGCACACAGTGTCAGATGGCAGCCAGCCACAGCACACACAGCAGGGATATTGCCCTCCCAGTCCTTTTAAGGGCCAGAGGAAAAAAAAGTCACAAAGATCATCTTGTCTGGCTGCTGGTTCAGCACAGCCCATGGAGTTTCATCCAATTGCTGCGCTGGACAGGAGTGGGAAGGGCATCTCATGTACCTCACAAGTGAACTTTGAACCAGCTGTGTACATAGGTAGAAAAGCATCCCATCCTAATTGAAACACCTAAAAGGACAAATGGCCAGCTGGTGTGGATTGTCATTGCCCTGCTCCTCAATGCACAGCAGCTGAGCAACTACCTCCAAGTCCTGGTGAACTGACTGCTTTTTCCTCCAGCTTTCCCATGCACAAACATATCCATTCCTTTGCATCCCTGCAACATTTTCCCTTGAAAATTTAGCCAGTAACATACAAGTGAAAAGTCTGCTAGTGCATTTCGTGTAATCCAGGATACACATCTTGACATTTTAAATACATTACCAGGTCCTCAGCACTGAGGATTTTCATCACCAAAGCTTGAAATTTTGCTTGCAAATTACTCCCATAACCTTCAAAAAGCCCATGCCAGGAGAGTTCCCTTAGAAGGCAGAGGCTTCAGGTTGTATGGGTGTGCCAATAAGAATTTCAATAACAGATAACCAGATGCAAAGTCTGTTTTCTGGCAGGTGGGTTTATAAATCCAGCAGGGAATTTGCAATTAAAACAAAAAATAAATGTGTCCTCACCAACATGTTAAGAGGCACATAGCCTGGAATTTCTCCCAAAAAAGTACTAAACAATACATGTGTGTACACATGCATTATGTATACATAAAAGCCAGAACCAAGTAGCAAAGCACAAACCCACTACAGACATGAAAGCTAATAAAAATGGATGGATTCCTTCTAAACTATCCACTGCCACATAATGGACTGCCTTAATATACATAGTAGTGGTTGATTATGGGAGATAGATTCGAGTAATACAAAAATACATGCACTTTTGAGACAGAAACACTGCATTAACCTGCATTGTATAGCTTAGTTTTCAAAGTTACTGTTCAGTCACAAACCCTCTGAGGACTAAAGGGCACCAAATGTTCACTATCAGCAAGTTTATATTGCTCATCAAAATTGCATTGCAATCTATCTTAAGGTGGGGAGGATTTATTGGGTTTGTCCCTCCAGCAAGCAGTCAGATAACTCACTTAATCAGGAAACAGCAGTGGTGTTGCATGACCAAGTCTGGCAGGGATTCAGTCAGCTAACATGTAGGACATCAAGGCACATTACTCAACACGATCCTGCGACAGGAGTTTTCTTTGCCAATCCTAGAAAACAAACTTTGGGAGACAGAGGGGAAAGTTAAAGGATTTGCTGAATACACCAGAAGAAGATTCACTGCAATAGGATATCCCCACAGAATGTCATATTTGAGAGCTTGGTCAAAGAACGGTGTTTATTCTTCCTGCCATTTCCCGAACTGCAGCTGACACCTTGCTAACATTGCCCAGAGTACAGTTAAACCTTCTGAAAACCTTTACTTAAGGTAGGATAAATTGAAAAAGATTTCAGTGCGATACCACAGGATGCCACTGCCAAGAGTAACCTCAACTGCACACACTCAACATTATTTATTCGGACACACGATATATTTACATGTCAGTGATGCCGTGCCTAAGGGTGGCGACTCCCACAGACACCGGATCTTTGAGGTGGTCCACAGGGCCTAAAAATGTTACACTCTGGCCGTGAGTTACTTGCTGAGTCAATCACCTCTTCCCCGCAATGAAACCCAGTTCTCCCCGCTCCCGCCTCCCCACTACCAAACCCATCTACAAGCGTTCACAGACTGCGGGGAAACAGAGCCACCGCTCCCTCCGCTGCTACGGGGGGAAAGGCTGCAACTTACTGCCACATTTATTCGCAACTCGTGCCACAGATGTACTCGCAACTTCTGTGGCAGTTCCCGGGAACGGCTGCTGAGCCGCCGCTCTCCCCTCGCGGGCTGCGGACCCCGGAGCCCCCGGCAGGGCCGCCCCCGGCACCGCGCCGCTCCCGCCCGCGCCCCCTCAGGCCCCGGCCGAGTCACTGCCCGCCCGCAACTCACGACGTGGCGGAGCCCGGCGGAGGACGCGGCCCCGGGGCGGGAGCGGCGCTCGGCCGGCGCTGGCGCGGCCCCCGCGGGCCGGGAAAGGCAGGGAAGCGGCCGGCGCAGGGAAGGGAATGGAATGGAAGAAAGCCCGAGCCCCGCGGCCCCGCCACATGCCGCGGCCAGGCCCCGCCCCGCCCGCGCCCCCGGCCCGCCCCGCTGGCCCGCCCCGGCCCGCCCCGCTGCTCGCCCCGGAAAGGCCCCGGGAAGGCCCCGGGAAGGCGCCGCGGGCAGAGGGCGGGCGCTGCCCGCGGAAGTGACGGGACCGCGGCCCCCGGGACGCGGCGGTGGCGTGTGCGACTCACCCACGGCTTAGATTGGTGGGGTGTCTTTGGAGTTCTGTCTGGGGCACAGCAGCGAGAAGCGGTGCTCACACGAGGCTGTTTTCCTTCTCCTCCCGGGTTTTCCGCACCGTGAGCTCCGGCGTCTCCGCCTGTGGCACAGCAGCAGGAGCGGCTGTGGCAAAGCTCTCGTTGATGCCGACCCGCCGGGCTGGAGGCGGCTCTGAGCAGCCTGGTCCAGTGGGAGGTGTCCCTGCCCATGGCAGGGGCCTGGAACTGGGTGAGCTTTAAAGCCCCTTGCAACCCAAACCATTCTGTGGTTCATAAGCACCACCCAGCAGGAAAAAAAAAAAAAAAAATAGGTAAATATACTGGCTAACAGCGTCTTGCTATCCTGGACTATGGAAAACACACATTCCACCATAATACAGACATAACCGTTCTCATATAACCTCCACATTGGGTAAGTCTCTGCTTTACTGGACATGCCAGTCCACTAGGCACAGTGTTGTTTAAACAGAGAATGCTGCTGAAATAAAGTCTTAATCAAAGACCAGAAATCAGCTCTTTGACGATTGTTTTGCTGTTTCTAGTGCTGCTATCCATGGCAAAAGTTTGCACAGTAGCAGCCCCCAGCTGCTTGGGGCAAGCCCGACCAGCAAGGGAGCTTTGAATCTTTTATGTACCATGTATTACTCTTGTATGTACAGACACATACATGATACAAATACCTGAGCTGCACTCTGAAGCATGGAGCTGGCTCCACGAAATGGCATCAGGTGCAGGACTTCCAAAAAACCATGCGTGCCCATTTCTGAGCAAGCACACTTGTCTCCTGAATTCAGCTCCTTTGGGTTATTTCCAGGTTGCCCAAAGAAGAGAGACATTAGACACTGGAAGAAATTCTTTACTGGTGGGGGTGGTGAGGCACTGAAACAGTTCTCCCAGAGAAGCTGTGGATACCTCATCCCTGGAAGTGTTCACGGCCAGGCTGGATGGAGCCCTGAGCAACCTGGTCTGGTGGAAGGTGTCCCTGTCCATGGCAGGGGGGTTGGAACTGGATGTTCTATAAGATCTCTTCCAACTGAAACCGTTCTGTGATGCTATGAAAAAAGAGTCATCAAAAAAAGGGTGCAGAAACCAGCCTTGTGCACACACAGACACAGTCCAGACTGTGAGATGCTTCACATAGTAACTGTACCATTAAACAGGTGAGGAAGGAATCCTTGCTCCCTCAAAGCATGTATGGATTTGTCTGCTACTGCTAATCTGGCCATAGATGAAAATGATGCCAAAATCATTCACACATCCCAATGTAATTTTAGAACACAAAAATTTGCTTTTCAAAATGAGCAGTGAGGAGGAGGAGGCGGAGGAGCTGAAACCCTGGTCCATCAGTAAATTAAAAATAGACAAAATGCAAAGCTGGCCAGCACTCTACATTAAGTACTCCATTTAAAGCATGTCTGTCTGTACACATAGCATAGATAGATCATTCCATCATTCATGTAGGATACCAGCACTTACTGAAATATTCCCTCCCCTCCTTTCCAGAGGAGGAGGAAGGGAGAAGGAAGCTCTGCAATGTGAGAGAATTAGAAGAGACAGTTGAAGGGGGGAGGGGGACTGTCTGCTGTAGAACAGATTATCTGGCAGGACCAAGCACAATGGTGGAAGAAATATTGTGAGGCTCTTGAGCAAAGCAGGAGGGCGTGTGGCCCTGGGGGTTGGTGTAGTGGAAAACAAGCACATTTCTGGGAATAACAGTCCCAGGAGAAAAAAAAAATGCCCATAGAGAAGTCCAGATGTGCAGTGGGAAAATACAGGCACTGAAAAAAATCTGATCATGCAGTCAAAGAGAACGGGATGTCATGAATGTGCCCTCACTCACCTGTCTCCCTACGATGCATGGAGAAAGTCAGTGGGGCTGTTTCGTTTGAGACACCCAGAGGACAATCTTAAAATGTTTAGAGATCTTTGCAACTTTACATGCCTCACGTGAAAAGCCAGGGTGCTAAGACATGCTTGCAGTAACAGGTTTTCGTAGAATATAAATGAGCTTTCAGTTGGTTTGCATTTATTCCAGATTGTCAGGAGAGTAGAGATTATGGGATATAACAAAATGCTATCAAAGGGTTTTGGGCTAGAGGTGCAGGAAAGGAGATTTTAGGATATTAGTTTAAACACGAATGGCTTCAGTATAGTCAAGCTATGTCCCAGACATTAACCCATTCAGGGACTTTGCACTGGCTGAGCTGGAGACCAAAAGGCATATCTGTGTTTAAGAAATAACACATTTCTTTTTAAGAACAGATGGTGATTTGAATGGGGAGTATTTGCTCTTCTGGACTATTAATAAATAAATGTAACCAGTTGATACAAATTAAAGAATAGTCATACATCCCCTGTTATGTCTGAGAAAATGTGGAACTACATTAAAACATGTAAAAGGTTGAAACTCCCTGCCCTGCATTGTAATAGCCCATTTTGTCCCGTGCCAAGAGAGGTTCCCAGCCTGCTTTGGAAAGCTGTCCCCCCAGGGAAGCATCATCTTTCCAGCTCTGTGTGTGGTACATACAAGCTGCCATAACAGAGTTTTAACTTGGTGTGGGCCAGATTCACCTCTGGTATAAACTCCAGTCTTAATTAAGCCAAGAACCTATTTAGCCTGCTATTACTTTTTCTGATAACCATCTTCTCATAGAGGACATGCCTGTGCCAACTCTCAGGCTGCGATTAGGGAAGAATCTGGCTAGAACTGTTGACAATATGTTTGCACAGTACTAAATACCATTTAATATGATCTATAAATATTTACACTTGGAGGAAGAGATTTGCTCTTTGCATAGTTTGCATGCTGGCATCTGCTAGACTGAATAAATTACTAATGAAAAGCACATTGTGGAAAAAAAAATCCATGATGATTCTTTGGAGCTTTTATTTTTAAAGACAGTGGTGTGATAAGGAAATACATTCATTGGGAATTACATTCTCTGCAAAATATCAATGCTGGAGTAGGCACTATTGCTCTGTGCAACTGAGGCAGCACAGACTGCAGGAGCACTGGTTTTCCTAGGCTGACAGAAGAGACATTTTAGTTGGGGAAAGAGAGGCCTTGTTCTCCAGCAGCCAAGTGTACAATGGCTTGCTTTAGTATGACAGTCTTGAAGGGATTTGGATTTCTTTCTGATCCTGCATCTTTCCCAGCCCTGAATTCAGTCCCACCAAATCATGAGTCTGGCCAGCTCTTGTAATTTCTGGGTCTTTTCAGAGCATTCTAGCTTCCTCAAGCAAGATACTGCACACAAATCTTGACTATCATCTTAAACTGGCTTTGATGTATGTGAGAAAACATATGGAAATGTGAAATAAATGCCATTAAAAGTGATAATGTGGATAAACTTACCTAAATTTCACTGAGATTAACTCCTCATATTTGAGCAGAGGGGTTCCCATCCACTCATAGTAGTCACTTAAAAGTCAAATTTCATCATTAAATCCCAAATGCTCTTTTTAAATTTATTTTAAAGCCAAGATTCTCATGTAATTTAATTTTAACAATATACACCAAAGTAAAGTCACAAGGAGAGACCATCAAATTGACTGGATTTTTAATTACTCTAAAGCACTAAATGTATGCAAACAGCTACAAATTATCTTCTCTGTGCACCCACAGGACATTACAACCACGGATATAACATTACTCGGGACCCATCAGGATGCTCCTGTTTATGTTCAAACTCCTAGAGCTGTGCCACTGGCATCATGTTACTGCAGCTTTGCCATGAAAAATGCATATCACACTCTGCCAGAAATCCTTCCTCTCGGGAGCCATGGGAATCTCTGAAGCACGGGTTAAATATACATTACCTCCTCACAGGAAGAGATTTCTAGCAGTGCGTTGTCAGATGTGTGCTGTGCCTGACATCATGGGGCAGTGTGTTGCAATGTCCTGCACTCAGCTATCTTTACTTAGCTGTCTTTCTGTCTCTTCCATCTTTTAACTAAGTCTGGCTGAAAATGGAGGGAACCGGGGACCAAAGAGAGCCACAAACTGTGCAAGAGGTAGGGCAGAAAGGGGGTGTCAGAAAACTGTTAAAATTGCTTTGGGGTCATGGCACAAGGCAGAAAGTAGCTCTTGAGAAGTTTCTAGCCCCACCGTTTTGCCCTGACGACACAGTGCAGCCAGGAAAATCTCTTGGCCAAGCACAAATGCGTGCTTCATCCGTGGAAGATGTTGCGAAGTCTGGATGGGAGGGCTGTTGTAGCTCACCTCTGGGCTGCACTTGGCAGCTGTGCTCCATTTATGTAGCCTGGCACATACTTCGGCAGGCAATGCTGCCATCCTATGCCTATACATCCTGTAGGGTTATATAATAAACCAGAACTGGATCTTGCCTGATGAATTCATTCCAATTCCCAAGCGTCCGAATCCAGGATTGTTGGCTGTCCTAGCGTTTGGATTTCTTGCGACGCAGAGACTCCAGCATCACCACAAGGGGGAGAATGTGGTGTGTTCTGCTTCTGGTTTGTAATTTCGTGTTGAGAGAGACGTGGGACTTGTCTGATGCTTATTGTACAGACATACACAAGAGCTGGTCCTCACATGCAAAACACCATTCGGAAGGAGAGCAGACAGGCTTTGTCTTCACTAATGGGGGTGGAAGACATTTCCAGTAAGTTAATTGATGAATTTTTCCTAAGGAAAATGAAACATGCTGTGACTGGTCGGTACAGCCTGCCTTGTCCACACAAAGATTTTATGCACGCCCCTCCTGGCACAGGTGTGACTGTACAGGAAAGTAGAAGGGCTGGGAGGACAGATCAGAATGGCCACTCCAGGGATATAGCTAAATTCTCGTGAGAGCTGCTGTTGACCTGGTTTCTGCTCTGCTCTGTTCAGCTCATCCATAAGGATTTCTGACTCATGCTAGAATGCTTTGCACTGGCTGCTTCCTTTTTCGCAGAGCAGCCCAAGCTGGTGCAAAGAATGTATCTGGGTACAAGAGGTGACCCCTTCAGAGGGTAATGCTGGAAAAGCAACATAAGCAAGAATCCATACAGTGGGAAAAGTGGAAGTTTGGGTGGGGGTGGCAGAGAACAGGGAACCGCCATTCTGAAAAGAAAAAAGTAATAATGACAGTAGTTACCAAATCCCATCTTTGCCTAGAGCTACGCCGGCAGGATTTTTAACTCGAGGGATTAGGAGTGCATAAAAATAATAACCTGGAAGTTGAGCCTATATCCTTCATGCTGAAAGCAGGGGTTTTCTTGCTTGAAAAGATAATCAATAATAAAGAGCTCAAATGCTGCTTTCCCAATTGAATAGATGGGAGACTGCACCACACCTCATTCTGAGTGCAACATATTTAAGTCAAACACAGGAGTTCCTGCTTCAGTCTTCCTCCTCCCTCCCTCCTCATACCACAAACCAGGATCTTGATCAGATGCCAAGTACATCTGAAGATTATGTACAGGTGAAGCCAGAACTGGCTGAATGCTTGGCAAATGTTGCTGTTAATGTTTTTTGCTTTATTTTCAGCTTGTGCATGTGCAAGCAATGGATTTGCCAATGAATTTTCCATCATCTTCTCTCTACTCACCACCTTAACGCCAGCCTCCATTGAGCCACCACCCTTCTGGCCTTAGACAGGCAAAGAAGGAAGAGGCTGTAGCTATTTGAATAACTCAAAGAAACAAAGATCATTAGAGCAATGCCTCACAGTGTTGCAGTCAGCCTTGTGTCTGGTGGCACCACCTTTCCACTCCAGGGTTTATAGCTGCCATATTAAAACATGAGGTGATTAGGAGCCTGCACAAATGAACTCAGTGTGGAGCAGATGTGGCTTTGGTTTGTTGTGCTACAAAAGAAAAAAGCTAGTTATTTTAAGATAAAGCCTTTTGACTGGATTCAGACAAATTCTGAGGCATCCCTGCATAGAAAGAGGTGTTGTACTATTACCAAGCCATCACAGTCTGTACCTGTAGATTTTATTAAAAAAAGAAAAATCACCCAAAACAAACCACGCAACAGTCAAAACAGTAGAAACTCTGATGGAAGAACAGGGTAGCTGCTCTAATGATAAAGCACATGCATGAGCCCACATCTTTTTAAACAGGCGTCCACGTAGTGTCCATAGGGGCTGGAGGACAGCAATGCATGGTGCCAGTCGCCTCCTGAGATCAGGTACAGACAGGGCAAGAGAGGGCAGTTAAGCATTAGCTTACCTTCTGGTGCTTAGTTTCCTAAATAATCATCTCTTTAGTGAGCTGAGAGCTGACCACTAATGGTGCCCCCTATGAGGGTTTCCTCCCCAGCCTGCCCAGGGCACTGTGGCTTTCCCAGCCATGACCCAGGACTGCCAAAAAGTCTCAAAGAAGGAGTGCAGTGGTGGAAGGAGATAGCAGAGATACCCTGAACACCAGTGGGGCATTAGACTGAAAGCCTGGAAAGCAGGCTAGACAAGGAGGTGCATGCACACATCTGAGGGTGGCTTAAGGACTGATTCCCCTTTCCAGAGCCTGCGAGGAAGCAGAAAAGGGTTAAAGCATCTTCTGCTCTCTGCTTTTTCTGCTTGATTAACCTATTGCCATCCTGTCAGCCAAAATGAATGTCTTTGATACAAGCCCACCCGCATGCCAATTTGGTAACAGACCATCTCCTCCTGCTGCACCAGATCTCCTGCACGTCTTGACAGAGAGGTTGCTAATAAATACTTGGAGGCTGTCCAAGGGGGCAGGGTAATGTGGGAGCAGGCAGGCAGGGTTGCACATTCCTAAGGCAAGATGGGATGTTTTGTGCCTGTCCCACCACCACTCTTCCAGTTCCAAAACTCAACAGTTCCAAAACAAGCTGAGTTTCAGATATTAACCTCTGCTGCTTGCGAGGTTCCCCAGGCTGCTGGAGACACAGAAAATGGGCCTCCATTCATACCTACACTCCCAAAACCACTTCATATAAACAGTGCAGAACAAGACACTGTCACCAGCTACTGCTTCTGTTACCTTTCCTTCAGCTTGGTGTGTCCTTCTGCTCCTTTGCTCCATAGTGATGCCTTCAGAACTAGCAAAGTGCTTTTCAATGGACTTCCAAGTGCTTGATCTTAGAGCTACACTACAATCTCTGGTCATAGCAGACCTCTCTCAAACTGACAGGAGGTGTGCACTGCCTCCATCCTTACAACTTGGTCATTTAACTCTGAAACCTAGTGATAATCATTTCAAAATGTCAGTTGTTTAGAGGTGGCACCCAGGTGCTCAAATCTGAAAAGATGCTACTATTTTCTCACCCTGAAACCACACACCTGATAATGGTAGAAAACGTAGAAATGTTTCCAAAAAAGATGCACACTAAAGTACACATCCATGTCCCTAAACCATCAGTGGACAGATATGTGTCTTCTTTGGCTTCACATCTTTTACTTTCATTAAGATGACAGACTTGACATGAACACAGAATGTGGTACTGCCTAACACAACAGCAAACTACAAATATGCAAATGTCCATATTAATGTGGCAAAATGTCTGTTGCCCTTTATAAGCATGTGTTGCTTTCTAAATGGTACTAAAATGTGTGTTCTTATACTGAAAAACACATTGACTCTACCAGAGATCACCATCTGTCACCATTCATGTTCAGGTCTTCAGAGAATCACCTTGAAAACAGAAAACAACCACTTGGCAAACATTGACTCATGCCAGCCCTTGGAGATCTGCTTGTCCACAGGGCAGATAATTGCCTCTGTCTTGTGTATATGCAGAAACCCAGTCACCAGAGATCTCTCCCTGGTCCTCTCTTTTTCATGTGGCCGTCCCGTCCCGTCTCTGAGGTCTTTCTGTTCATATCTAAGTTTAAAATGCCCTTGCAATGGCTGATCCTATTGGCACCTGAGACATAAACGTAGAGCTAAGACCCTCCAGACAGAACAGCATGGAAGGAGAGGTATGCTGTGGTAAATGTAGATCCATGGTCTCCAGACTTTTTTGATCTTGCATACCACTATCAGTGAAAAAGTTTTGAATAGTCTTGTGCGCCCCATGGGGTGCATGCACCCCACTTTGGAGACCACCAATCTAGTCAGCAGCTAAACTTTCCTGCTTGTTTCTCTGGGCTGGCCCCTTTTTTAATCTCTGTTTCCCAAATCACAAGTGTGGAAACTCCTGTGGTTCAGGCTTGCTCTCCAGCAATGCAAATTGGCTCGAAAGGGTATTTTCTAGATGAGAGAGGGAAGCCACTACAAGGAGAAGTAAGGGTGTTCTATTATGGAGGGGGAGGGGGAAAGAGAGTTTAAGCAGGAGCTCTTGAATGGCTCCCTGAGAAATAGCCTTACACCAAATTCCACCAGGTCTCATTGCAATGGGTGCATTGTGGTAGGCAGATTAAATCTGCTGTTCTTGTAAGAAGAAAGAGGATAGAGAGGGAAGAAAAGGATACCAATAGCAGAAATAATCACACTGTACCATCTGACAGCTGTGCCTAAGGGCAGCACAATACTTCCAGGTGGTTTAATTCTGCACAGCTCCTTACAGGCTCCAGAGGAGTATCTACCACCATCAGTCATATGGCATGGGCTGGATCACTTGGCCATAGGCCTATTCAGTCCGAGTACTTTTTAGTACAATAATGTGGAAGGACAAATTCCAAGAAGTAAGAGTTTTATCTGAAGCTGACAAGAGATGTTGTAGAGGAGAGAAAAGCACAGGCTGCATCTTGGATAGGGACATGGTGAATGTGATGAAACACAAACTGAATACAGATATACAGTGCCTTGCAAAAGACTTAGCACAACTAGCTAATACAGCTTTGGGGTGAGTTAACTGTTGGTGCAGGGGGAAACTCTGTTTTGTTGGGTACTAAGAATTAGTTTTGGGTTGGCAGAAGCCATGTAGATTAATCACTCTTGAGGGAAGGGGAGACACAACACAAAGCTGACAATTCAAACAAAGCTTCTTTTCTTGCCTTTTACTCTCATGAATGTTCCTTGCTTGGAGAGGAAAAAATTGGAGCTAAGTTATTGGTCTCTGTTTCCCTAGCTTCTTTCTCTGTGGATAATAACCCAGTTCAGCAGCTGTTAGGTCCTTTGGGACAGAAACCTTAGCCAGACATTTCATGCTGAGAGAAAAAGAACAGCAGGTGAGGAGAGAGCAGGTGGCTTGGGAGCTCATATCAAAGATCTGTGTACCCTGGAGAGCTGTTTATAGGAGGAGAGCAGGGAAAAGAACCTGGGAATTATTCAGGGCTGGCAACTGGCAATCAGGTGCAAAGTCATGAGTCATATCTCTGTGTTAGGCACCTCTTCGGTAATTTACAAGTATTCCATCAAAAGTGAGAAAGAGAGGACTCAACATCCCTGATATTGCAAAAGCATAGGAAAAAAAAAGCATAATCACATCAGAAAAGAAAAACCCTTACAGGCCTTTTTTTGTCTATCAGTATGAAGCAATATGGCCAACATGCCACTCCTCAGCTTGTTTGGTCATCAGAAAGAACCCAACTAGAGGAAGTTTCTTCACTCCAGGGAAAATGTTGACAGTTGTTGGCATAGAAAACAATGCAAACAAACCCCTGACACTGCAGGAGGTCGTTAGTTCCCCTTTATCTGAGGCTGGCAGCATGCTATTTGAATTAATAAGGTAATGGATGCAGTCCTTCTAAACCCTGAGTGGTTGCACAACTCATTGAGCAACAACATAACACAGTGAAAAAATCTGCCATTGCTGGCCCTCGAGCTGAATGAGGGAGGTCTGTGGCCCTCCATTTGTTAATGGCTGCATGAAGCCACTGTTTTTCCCTACATCACCAAAGCCATGTCAAACCTTCAGCAGCCCAAACAAGTTAGGAAATACTTTGGGCAGTTCACACAGTGACCCAAAAGGCTTCCTAAGAAAAAACTTCCTAAGTTTTTAGCAGATCACAAACCACTTTTAGTAGTTACTTAACTTACCTACAGCAACATACTTTCTCTGGTTTAATAGGTTAGAGAGCAGAAGGGGAAGTGAAAACTGGAGCTCCTGCAAAAGAGGGCCAGCACATTTGAAAGAAATAACTACATTTCAGGGATCATATTCATGGGTTGCAACCACAGCTTGCAGTCTTCCCTTTGAAAGGGCTAGAGCCTCTAAAAGAGCCAGGGAAGACACATGCCTCCAGAATGATCACCTGATGGTGTCTCTGCAAAAAAACAGGATTATTCAACATCCTTCCTGACTTCTGCTAGCTTGAGGTTGACTGCTTGCTAGGTGCCAGCAGACATTACTCATCACAAGAGAATTTGTTAATGAGTAAGGTTGTTAATTTGCCATATTTTTTGCAGATGTGCTTTCACGTTGGTTTCATTTTGCCACGGGTTTTAGTTGTCGAGCTGCTTTTTCCTTTTGGTTCACATTAAGTTTCTTTTGAGCTGGTTGTCACTGCGTGCACTGAGGGTACTTGTCTGGGTGTGGAAGTGCATGTATGCCATCAGTCTGTCCCTCTGGACATTCTGCTAATGTTGCTTCTTACATATTTACGTTTTGCCTGCCTGCCTTGCTGCAGGCCACATACCCAGTACTGACAAACACATACACAGCCCATTTATTCCCAGCCCTGGAGGTGGGCTGCAATCTTAAAGCTGGTGGTAGAGCCCAGAGTCAAAAAGACCCTGGAATAATCAGGTCCCAGCATGGTCCCATAATGAGGAGCCAAGAGCTGCAGCACTGTCTGTGCAAGTGTGTCAGGAGGGTGTTGAATGGTGGCTGGTTGGATCAGCTCCTGCCAGTAAGAGGCAGGAAGACAGAACAGAGTTACACTGGCAGTGGTTCAAGGGTTTGTTCAGGACAGCAGGGAATAGGAGAATCCTAGTCTAGACCTGTGTGTGAGAAGATGGGCTGATTTTCTGAAGGGAATGGAGCACTGCCATTTCATCCACGCTGAGAACCTGAATTACCGCACCACTGCCTCTACCAGCATTGAAACACCTCTGAGCAATATGAAGAGAAAACAGGGGAGTGAGGTAATCAGGGCATCATTTCATCCCATAGGATGTCGTGCATCTTATATAAATTACCATAGCAAGAGCATTTAGACCATGTCTGCTAGGCCCAGGCCTCTCCATGCATGTTGTGCCACTCTGGTAAAGCAGCCACGGAACTGACACAGAAGAGGTTCCCATTCCAAGCACTTTTTTAATCCTCAACTACGTATTTGCTGCTCTGGCTCCCCCTTGAAGTGAAGTTAAAAGTCGTCCTCCTGGGAGTAGCTGGGGCCCATGGGAGAGAAAGCTTGTTTTCTCTGTTGCTGAGTTCTGAGGGGCTGAGATTGTAAGGAGCCAGGATGTCATCAGTACTTCTGCTGAGGAAGAGGAGACACAAAGCCTGTAATCTGTCATGAGGCAGACGGGAGCCACACAAGACGCCTGTTGCTCCAGGAGTCACCAGAACCAGCCTTCCTACCTAGCTTTGCATCTCTCTCATCACAGCACCATCAGGATAAATACACGCCTCACGAGAAAACCATTTGTTGCTTTATTGAACTGCTTCTAGGGATTGATGCTGCTTTTGCCTTCTCACACACCTCTGCATTATTAATCAACATCACCCTCATCAGAGCAGTCAGGAGCCTTTAGAAGGAGGAAATGCAGGAGAGGAACCTTTGGAAATTAACTCAGATGCTTTGGACCTGAGTTATCTGCAGCATTGTCAACTCTGTCTATTTTGCAGTCATGAAATAGGGCTTTCAGATTGTGTATTTCCAGTTCCATAATAGTGATTTAGATACCTGAGCTTTCACCCACTAGCAATAATACAGATTTATAATTCTTAGGATCAGAGAAAAAAGCCTCAGAACAAGCACACCTTGTAGCCTACAGTAACCAGCAGAGTGCTGTTTTTAGGAAAAAACAAACCCATGGTATTTCAAGATGTTTAACGTTGAACTAGTGTATATTATGCTTATGGTCACTCTCTTCATCCCCCAGCTTTAATCTCCCTTGAGTAATCTAAACCTTAAAGCCAATTGTTGAATCTCCAGCCAGATTCTCACTGGGCAAGTAGAACATCTCCTCCCAACCTATTTGTTCCACTACCACTGCCAAAGGGCACCAGCCCTTCTTCACCACCGAGTGACAGCTGAGCTCAGCCTTTTATCACTCTATCTGTATCCAACAACTTTCAACGGTCGAGCAGAGCAGAGTGAATTGATATGTAATTAACTCCCTCTTGGTCATCTACAGCTTATATTAGAAAATATTGGCACTCCTTGGCAATTCCTGGGCTCACAGTGACATAGCAGGGCTAAAAGACCCAAATCCAGCAGGGATTTCCAAATTCTACTATGTCCTTGCAGCTTGTGTCCTGGGTGGGTGCCCCTGGGGTGTAGGTTATGGGGCTGTCATCTTGCTGAGGGGATCTAATCCATTGCTGAAGACGGGCAGGAGGAGTGACCATTTTACCACAGGAAGCTAGGTTGCCTGAATGGACAGCTCTCCCTCTTCCCCACGGGTTTTGTTTCTGATCCAATGGAAGGCAGTACACATTACATCAAAATCTGGTGCTGCTTTTGCAGCTGCTTCTTCCTGACTCTGGCAGTCTTCATGCACAGCCATGCATTTCAGATGCGTAATGCAGCATGTCTGTATGCCCTAGAGGGTGCTGGCTCCTGCCAATACCATTCCATATGGGGTTATTCAAGTGTAAGAGAGTCCCAGATTTGACCCCTAGCCTATGAACATTTCTATTTCCAAGTGAACTTTTCAAATATTTCTTTTGATCTGGGGATGACAGATGGTCTGTTTCCATGCTCTGACTCCCCAGACATCTAAGGAAACAGTAGCAGGTAGATGAGGTTCAGAATTTACCCTTGTAAACCATCTGAGTCAGCATCAATGCAATAAAACCACATTCCAACTCAGCTAGCAAGGTCCTCCCTCAGGGCTGGACTGCAGTGGCTGCCAAAGGAAAACAGAATGGCTTGAAGGTCTCCAACAGCACTGTCAAACTTCAGAGCAAGGACACAGACAGATCAGTGGACATCCTGACTTCACCCTTTGCCAGACAACCTCCTCCCTCTTTGCTGTTCAAAGCAAATGTAGATTTAGCATCAGCTGGCAGAAAAAAAGTGTGCAGACTATACAAGGTCAGAGATTCCTGTATTTCCCAGGATCTCAAGCCTGCAGGGCTTTCTTAGGCTTCATCACTTGCTACTGGAACCACTGCCTTTAGTACCATGTTACAGATATTGACGGCCCCTCTTAAGCTGGAAGTTTTCATTAATGGCAATAGCCACAATATGAGACATCTTTCTGGGCATCTGGGGTTGCAGCATTAGCTGCTCTGGTTGTGAAGGACAACTGACTGCTGGAAAACTCTACCTAACAGAGAGGCGCCTCCTGGGGGAATCATATGCAGAGTAACGTGCATGTTTTTTCACTGCAGAGCGTTCTGTATTCACACATGAGATCTGGGTGGAAAGGTAGCTCCCCAGCCCCTATACAACAACCTCGACCTTCCAACCTGCATCATATTCTCATTTTATAACTACTACAGTCAATGACAAAATGTCTTCTCTCCCCTTTAAATGTGATCACTTGCTGTGAAATAATTAATACAATCTTAAATGGTGTTTATATAGATTAAAAATCACCTTGAAAATTCACTTCTTACGCCTGAGTTTGCAGGGCAGGGGTCCATTTGTGTCAGTGTGAGGCTGATTCATTGCTGCAGGACCCCACTGGTGGAATTGCAAGCCTCGTACCAAAGGAATCAGACCTCTCCCTTTCCACTGCACACCAGCATGGATTTGTACAGCTCCAGGTAGCAGGCAGCTGCAAACAAAGCCCAGGGTGTGCTGCAGGTAGAAAGAGCCCAGCTGCCACCATCAGGACTGCTGGGGCAGGATAGGTGAGCGCAGGATCTGCTCAGACCTCAATCCAAACTAGGAGCCAGGAAATCTCTCGTCAGGAGCACACGACAGAGGAAATAAATGAGTCTGCATGATTTTAAAGACTGTTAGGTGGAAATGAGAGGTAGAAGGGGGAAAGATGCCAAACCGTACGTAAGAGTGGTGGCTTGCAAACTGCTGTGAAAGAAGACGTCTCCAGGAGGATGCACTGAGTTTTGCTTTCCCGGGGTGGGGGAGAGACAGCGGTATTTTATCCCACAGAACCCTGTAAAGACTGGGAGGACTTGGCTGCAAACGGAAAAGGAAGGCTAAGGCAGGAGAGGGCGCCACTGGTTTGCTGGCATCTCCCACCTCAGCTGGCAGGCTTTGCTGTTTCCTGCTGACACAGATGCAATCCAAAGCTGACTGAACTGCTTCCACCGAGTGCAGCGAACTCGGGATGAAGTGGACGGCAGGGAGATCTGAGTGAGGCATGCTGAAACTTGTCTTTAAGGAGGAGCAAGTGGCGTTGTAACATCCGTTGTGGGGTGTTATCCCAAGGACACATTTCTCCTCCAGCACACCCCAATACCAAGCTGGCTTCAACCCAGAGCCATCGCATAAAACATGCTCGTGGTCCATGCAGCACGGAGCAGCTGCGGCTCTGAGGTTCTTGGGGTGTGGGGGGGCCACACGACACACTGTGGGGCACTGCGCCCTCTGCATCCCTCTCTCTCCACCTTCCTCCTGCCAATGGCTGCAGGAAGCAAGCCACAGCCTGGGCATGAAGGGAGCGAGGAGGCAGGAGGGTGGGCAGATCCATACGGGCTGAGAGTCCCTTTGTGCTGCCACTTCCCACTCACATTGTGACAGCTCGGCTCAAAGCTCCGTCAGGCTGATGCTGCTCCCCAGCACTACAGGCAGGGGAGGAGGAGGGAACGCTGCTGAGGGATCTGCAGCTCGTCCTCTCCTGTCCTGCAGGGACGTGGCTGTGCCCAGCAAGGCAGCCTTCCCTCCGTGTATGGGAGGAGCAGTAGGGCTGTCCCTGGGGAGGGAGAGAAGCGCAGGGGAGTTGGAGAGTCCCCATTTGCGAATAGGGTGTAGGACTGCTTTTCCTTACGTGTGGTACACCAGAGAGCTCCCATGCCTCACCACACACTAGCTGCACTCAAGTGGTGGTGAACAGCAGCAAACGGGAGTATTTGGGAGCATGAACCAGAGTGATCTGGACAGGGAGGGCACTGCAAATAATCCCTGAGTCTCCTTGCAAAGCATCAGGGCCGTTTTTGAGAGCCTGCACTCGCACTCTGGCAAAGGCACAGCTGGAGGATAGTGCTGCAAGGGATGGGGAAGGAAGGAATGGGGTCCAGCTTGGAGCTGCATAGTGGCTGGGGGTGAGGATGGAACAAAGCCCAGCAGACAGCCAAGCTGAAGGAATAAAAGAGCAAGTTCTCCCCGAGGGATTTTCCTGCTCACCAAAGCAAGGCAGGCCTGGCAAAGGCCTCTGGATCAGGCAGAGCTCTGGAGAGGACTGAAGGTTCCAGCTACTGGAGGAGGCTTCGAGGGAGAAAACAGAGGGGCTTTTCTCCTAAGGAACTGTGCCACCACCTGCCCACTTCTCCTCACTCACTGTAGGCTACTGGTTGTCCTCACCATCTGCAGGGCACCCAGGGGCCCTCCTCAAAGGATGGCTTCTTTGGCTTACTATCAATACCAGCCTGACCCTTTAAGAACAATGATGTTGCTGCCTCTGAAAGTGGAAGATGATTCCAGGTGAGAAAAAGCCTGGCATGACTACAACATGACCATTTCAGAAAGGATACCCAGCCCTGGTGTTGCTTCCCATCGTCAAGAAATGCAGCAGCATCTCCCTGCTCTTCTCCATTGTCTCTCCTGGAAACCTGCAGGTGCTGTGTTATTTTGACACTGCATTTCTCTCCCTGCTGCTTTGTACCACCTCACCTCCTTTCCTCCTGCCAACCATTCTTTCAAAAGTGAGGGCATCCAGGCAGCACCTGGGTGTGTCCCAACCTGCACACACTCTGCCAGACCACCAGCACAACAGTGGGGTAGGAGATCCAGCAGTGTAGGAGTTAAGTTATTCTACTCTGGCTATCTGGGTCTCTCCCTCCCAGCTTCTCCCATGAAATAATCAGCAGGTTTTAGCCTTGCAGGCATGCAGAGGAGATCCAGCTGCTCTTGTGCAGGCAGGAGTATCCTCTAAGCTGCTGGGGACTGGCTGTCTGAAGGAATAATATCCAGGAACACATTCAGAGTTGAAGGGCAGAATTGAAAGAATAAGCAGTTGGAGAGAGAGCAGAGAGGTGCAGTTTATTCCAGTGACCTTTAACACTGAGGCCAAGGTCTCAGTGCTTGTATATCCCAGTATTTTAGGGACAGGAGGGATTGTTTTCCTGAGGTCCTGACTTTAAAAAAAAAGCAAACATGTAAAGAAATACTCACTTTTGTGGAGGAGATTAAGAGCACAGCTGAATGTCACTCCCTGTCTCAAAATGAATTTCCATAGGGCGGCTCAGGAGATGGGTGGTACACAAGAACATGGACAGGAAAAGGGCATTTTTCAGCATCAGGTCACAGCAAGCAATGAGATGCAATGGGATTTCATCTGCCTAGCTGGCCTGGCAACCAGCCAGACTGGGATAAGGCAAGAGAGGCCATGGTTTCACAGTACTGTTAGCTCTTGAAAGAGTCTAGTAGTTGCAAGACTAGAGAGAAGCATCTGCCTGGGTACCTCCATCCCTTTCCTTCTATGCCATCAAGTTACTAAAATCAGCTCATTCAAAGGCAGAGAGGAGACAGAGTCTGCTACCAATCCACTGCATGTTTGCTGACATGTTAGAGCACACAGAGTTTGCAGCCTTCAGTCATTCTGTGCCCATCGACATGAAATCATTAGTTCAGATGGCATGGAAGAAATTAGCAAAGGTAACTAACTTCTGCCTCCTCTGATTAAAAAGGTCAGAGGACTCAAACGAAGGCAAGAGACAGCAATTCATAATGTTCGAGGGGAACAGGAGCTTTTCCCATGATGTGTAGTGACACTGCAGAACTACCCAGAGCAGGATGTGTTGGATGCTGGACAGGAAAGGCTGGACAGATTCAGGGCAAACAAAGCCACCATAAAATACAGAAACCATACATTGGTGGAGGCTGTGAAAACCCTCACACTCTGGGCTTGATCTGTTCTTAGGCTCTTCTCCATGTGTCTGCAATTGCCCACTGCCAGACACAGGTGACTTGGAGGCTCTCACTGTACCCAAGACTCACTCTCAACTTTTACAACTGCTCATTTGCAGCTGTGTCAGGGCCTGAAGGACACAGTAAGGGTGGAGAAGACATCTAAGACTGTAAAGTCCAACCATTCACCCAGCACCTGCCATGTTCTCCACTAATCACCACATATCCCCAGCTGCCACATCCACATGCATTTTGAACACTTCCAGGGATGATGATTCCAAGTCTTCCCTGGGCAGTCTCTTTCAACACCTGAGCATCCTTTCAGTGAAGAAATTTTTCCTAATACCTAATTTAAATCTCCCCTGCGCAACTCTAGGCCATTTCCTCTCATCCTGTTGCTGGTTACCAGGGAGAAGAGACTGACCCCCAGCTCCCCACAACCTCCTTTCACGTAGCTGTAGAGAGTGACATCCATTAATTGATCCAGCCAACCCCCACACACAGCCTCTGCCCACGGACCCAGGAGCCTGATTTACATTTTCATCCTTGGCCCTCAGTCCCACTCTGATATACATTGTAGGAGTGGGCAGAAGGCTGTAAAGCAACCAGAGAGTGTCAGACTCGCACCAGAAAGTCCAGGACACAAGAGCAAAGCCAGGATAATTTATGAGGGCAACAGGCCCCTGAGGGGGAGGAGAGCCCTGCAGCTGAAACTACAGCAAGATTTGTCTGTCAGTCAGAAATAGGACACTATGGGAGAAGGACTGGGCACTGGGGGCCCACACTGCTTCTGTATTGGTAAGGGACACAAGAGCTGGATTGCTTTACTTAGGTCATTCAGCCAGGAAGGATGATGAAATTGCCTTTCTCCTATAGGGATGGTGTTTACCAGAAGCTGAAAACTGCTTTTTTGTTTTGAGTTGAGGTGTCAGCTGCATCTACAGATGCTGTTTTGTTAGAAGGTCCCTGCATGTTTTAGACTGACCTCAGAGCCTCTAATCTCACTAAAAGTATCTGCTGCACTCAAATAGGCTGCTGGAAATGCTAGGGGGTGTTTGAACTGACTCCTCTAGCTTCACTAGGGCATCCTGGAGGCTGACAGCCTCAGATCTCTCTGGGATGCTCCAGTTGCAACACCCACATAAAATGACCAAGTAACCAAAGCACATGGATCTCACAGGCACAGCAAGAGTGGTGAGAAATCCCCCATGGTTCTGGATGGCTTGTGACCTCTTTTCAGAGTCTATTCTTCCAGTTCTTTGTCAAAAATATGAATTGATTAAGTCTTGACAAAAGAAAATATGGTTTTAAGTGTCTTTTTTTTTCCTCATCAGTCCCCTTCAAATGAATTCTCTTGGCATCTGTGATGTTACAATGGTATTAACTCACTCATTTCTGCATAACTTCAGAGGAAAAGCCAGGTTGTACTTGGCTTTATTGGTAATGAAAAAAGACCAAGCTGAGGAGAAAATACTTCATTTCTCATTCCCCCCCCCAAAAAAGGACAAGATTTCAGGCCCCCTTTTCTCAACTGATTTAAGCCTTCCCCATCACCCAAAAGAGCACATCCCCTTTTCCCATGGGGAGCTGATCTCTCAGGAGGAGGATAGAGTTTTTTGAGGAGGATGCACCTTTTCTTGCTTGTCAGAAGGGTAGGTTCAGTCCCCCTTGCTTGTTGTGCTCCAACACGGTCAAGACCCAAGGCCCACATGGTGCAAACCACCTACACGAGGGAGAGAACAGGGGATGCAATAAGTTTTGCTCAGCTCACCAGCACTGAAGGAGGAAAAATTTTCACACAGCTGTTGCCTTTTGTTGCCAGTCCTGTGTGGCTGAAACACAGCTGTTTAATTAGCATTCACTCCAGAATTTGGGCCTACCAGCTCCCCAGAGGCTAAAATTTGGATTATCTAAGGCAGGGAAAGAACTGAGACTTGTGTGGGTTTTTACTGGAGGACTGGGAAATTGGCTGTTTGCGAAAGCCAATCATATCAGCATGACACACTAAAATTTTGTGCAAACTATTGGCCACATGACCAACTTGAAGCCCATATCCTCCTTGGAGGCTGGTGACTGAGCTGGAGAGGAATCAACAAAGTCAAGAGTCCATTGACTGACATCACCATTAATTCAACTGCTGTCTGAGATAAGGAAAGGGTATTGTCTTGGCTTTAGCCAGGAGTGAATTACGCATGTTTACAAATGCATCTCTCCATGGCTGTCACCACCTCTCAGCAAAAGGAATAGCAGAAATAGAAAATATCCTTCAAACAAGGAAGTGGAGTGATTTTTTAAAAATCTTAGCAGTGCTAGTTGTGGTGTCCTGGCAGCATCCCTTTGGAATTTATTTAGTAAAGGCTTTAAAGAGGCTGGGCTGGCAGGATACACATCTCTGGACAGAGGAACCCACCCAGAAATGAAGACTGCCTGGCTGCAAAATACCACTTGCTGCAAGTCTTCCACAGACCAGGCTCAGCTCCCTACCAACAATCCCTGGAGTCTCAGAACCTACAGAATCCTGGATCATGGCATAGACCTTTGGTTTGCTCTGTTTTCTTAAAGGAAAAAGAAGACACTGCATAGGGGACTGAGTGAAAGGCTTGAGCAAGTGGGGGGAAGTGATCAGTTTCTCTCTGGGTAATAAATTCCCAGCCACTTGATGGTTTCAGATTTGCTGACATCAGACTGTTAGATTATTGGTAATTTGAGAGGCTGAGAGAGGCAATTTATAATGTTTGCACCATGCGCAGTAAAATTGTTGATACCTCTAATCATGATCATAGTAAAAGGAAATATTAGTAATAAAACTAATCCTTTGCTTAGGACTTCAGCACCACAGTGAGGGGGGTTTGCATGACATTCCTTTAAAAAAATGGACTTCTCGCTCTCTCCATTCCCCTTTTTTCTCTCTCCAACAAAACAAAAATCTCCCTGAGAAGTTTGCAGCATGGAACACGTGACAAAGATGAGCAGTCTGAGCTCTCTGAAAAGCAATGATACAACCACACACACACAGTTGCAGTAGCTTTCTGCAACCAGTTTGAGCTATGAGGAGCATCTCACATGTCAGTTTGTCAGAGTTCCCTTAGAAAGTTAAATGGTGCACACTTTATTTGTAATTGGATGCAAATTAAGATATCACTCATGAGAGGGCTGAAATCCTGGAAGGGCAGATTGCATGCAGTAAACCTCAGGATCTGAATAATGTTGGAATATGATGTTCCTTTTTACAGTTTGTTTCTGTCCTCTGCCACCCCAGCAAAGTGAATAAATCAGTCTCTCCCTCCCTTCCTGAAAAGTAAAAGGGAAAGATTCAACAACTGCTGATGAAGAGCATTTGAGTCATTCACAATCTGTGGATTGGAGCTGTCAGTCCAAAATCTGAAAGGCAGGGATGTCAGCAGCTCCATACAGCTTGGAGCAGGGACAGCCAGCTTGAGACCTTGTGTCTTACTAGGCAGGCAGCCTGCCACATCCTCAGTGGCTGAAGAAAAGCCATGGATCTGCCCTTGAATTCAACTGTGAAGAGGGAGACAGTGTCAGGAAATACCTTCATTGTGCTTGATGTGGGGTTGGGCTCCGAGGAGAATATACCCAACCTTCCTTGTGCCCTGAACAACAAAATTACTTGCTTAGAAGCCACAAGTGAACAAAAGCAGCTGGAAGAGATTTCCCTGGGGTTTTCCTTCCCAATCAGTGGACCACAAAAGGTCTTGTGCCTCCCTTTGCCCAGCCTTGTGGATGCAGACTGGCAGATTCCTCCCTTGTTCCCTCATACACAGAAATGCCTTTAGAAGGTGAGAAAATGCAGCAACTGTCTTTATCCTAAGGGAGCCCTGGCATACACAAAATGAAAGACAGTCTTGTTCCAGGTTTCATGAATGGCCAAGGATGCATTGCTGAGGAGAGACCTCTGAACTGTTCCAGAAGGAACAGTGGGATTCCTTACTTGGTTCCACTCCCACAAAAAAAGGTTGAATTCTGCAGGCACTTCCATAATAAATGTGGGTAATACAAAGATAGAGGCCTCACTCAGAGCTTCTAGCTCATCTCTAGTCAGTAACCATTTTCTTTCATGCCTTTCACACGCCTCAAAGTGCTCAGATCCACAGCCATCATGTCTTCCTGCCCTGATCCTGTGGCTGGACTGTCAGCTTGCATTTGTATCCAACCCAGCATGATCAGTCTTGCCATCACTGCCATGCTGCTGTCATTCTCCAGCATGTGATCACTGGGTTATTTCAGGGGTGGTGGAAAAACTCACCCCAAAACGTGTCAACCGCAGTGCTACTCATGCAGAGAGGCCAGGGCAAGGCCATGGTCACCTTAGCAAGACAACCTGGGCTAAGACTGGTCTGGAGGGGGTTAATAAGGACATCCCATCTGTAGGGTAACATCCTATCTATGGGTGACATCCCACTGTTCTTTGGGATGTAAAACAGACTCTGGGTCAGAGGAAAGGAAGCCAGGGAAGGAGGAGGATGGTGTATCTATACAGGTGTGTGGAGGAAGCTCCTCAGAGAGATGGGAGAGTCTCACAGCTTTCAATATCAGGCTTCCCTCAAGCAGGGTTCTCTCTTCAGCAGTAAAAGAGAATTAGCAATAACTGGTATTTTTGCTGGAAGGCAAAACAATCCCTCTAAGCAAACAATGACAGGTCACCCTGGCTTGTGCAGCCTGGAAAGAAATGTAAAAGATAGAGAGGTGCAAAACTGATAGCTCTGCAAAATAAGGAAGCTCCTCCTTTCTGCCTTGGATAAATACTGTCTTTTGGGGAAGTTTTTTGCTGTGTTTCAGTGCAACACCTGCCTGTCTTGTGGCTTCTTTTTATTAACAGGCACAGGGGATTATAAAGCTGGAAGGGAGCAGGGAAAGTCCTCCCCACAGCACATGCACAAAGAGCTTGCAGGGAGATCAAGACCAGTTTCTGAATGCTAACATTTGCAATCACTAGGAAGATGCTTTTCTCCCAGCTTGCTGGAAGAACCTGTTCTCCTGGGTGTCTCAGCCCCTTGGGGCATTCTGGCATCTGGAAAAGGGTTGTAGGCAGAGGACAGTATGTCCTCCCCTGCTGCCTCTTATTTTAGGGAAACTTAACTAAAAATCTAAATGCAACAAAGCAGCTCCAAAATCAGATAAACCTTCCTTGCTTCATGAGCAGCATGTAAACGCTGTGGTGTCACACATCTGCTCTCTGTGACTGAGGTACCTTGTTCCTCACTGCAAGGCAGACACTGTCCCCTCACAGATGGACAGAGCGATTTCTCAGAAGAGGTTTCATAAAGGGCATCACCTCCCCCAGAAAAGGCAGTGCTATCAAGACAGGACCCTCATGGATTAGAAACGAGAGGAGAGGAACAACTTCCACCTTCACCTTACATGTAGAAACTCAGCTCCTCCACATGCTTTGTTTGCTTCCCTGTCCATCACCTCAGCAGGGTCTGAGAGGGTCCCTGCCACCTCAGGAAGAACAAACTGAGCAAGGCTACTGCCAACTCAGTGTCTTTGTTTCCCTCAGCTCAGGGAAGACACAGAAGCATGACTACACTTGTACACCCAGACCCCTTGTGTTAGTGTCTGTGAGCCCACAGAGGGAAATGTGGACACAGGATGGACACCACACAGGAACCAGGTGTCAGACACATCCTGCACGGAGTCTGGCTTGGTTTCCCTGCAGGTGCAGGGTGTGCAGAGGGAGATGTGCTTGTTACACTGCTTCTTTGGAGCATCTGTGCACAGCACTGAGGATTTCCAAGGGAAAGGACAGAAAAATGGTGTCTGGGTTCTGTGTTGTACAGACATTTAGGCACAAGCTGAGAAAAGGGGTGTTAGCAGTAACACCAAATGGCACATACTTGAATATGCTGGAGACATTTGTTCTAACTCCCTCCTTCTCCCAGTCAGCTTCCTGTAACAAGTGCAGCAGCCATGGATACCTCCATTGCTAGTAGCCTCCAGGGCACCACCAGCTCTCTTCTTTTACCTATATTACCTTTGTAACTTGCCTTTCTACTGCCACTAGAAGTAAATATGGCCTTCCTTTTTACATGGAGATGGTCTCAGAGGTAGGATCATTTTCCAAACTGATGTTTTTACCCTTTTTCTCTCCAGGTTTCCAAACATTCAGGACTGAAACTTGGAGCCTTTACCCAGTACAGCCATCAAATCTTATGACTGTAATCAGTTTTGCTAACTGAACAAGTGAATAAAATTTTGCTGAGTAAATAATTAAAATCCAGTATCTCTACAAATATAGGGGGACAGGATTATTTGTAGCCAGTCACAAAACAACTGGCTACTCATCAGCCAGCTGCAGGTCATGCAACAATCCCATATTATACTCTTAGCGTGATACAAATAAGAGGTTGTTCACTAGGTAGCATTGGTCAGGTTTAGCTGATTCTTGTAGAGGAAGAACTGTAATGTTTAGGCATATTAAATCTCAACATTCTTTTATCTTGGTTTACCAATAAGCAGATTATTTTCCCCCCCTTTTTGGCACTGCATATGAACCAAAACATTTTAGTTAATGCTAGACCTAGGCCAATTGTTAACACTGTTGCTAAGAAAACTCCATGCAGAAAATGAAATGCAGAGCAGTTGCAAAAATCACAGTGCAGCCAAAAAAGCAGGAGCAGGTGATTTTGCTTAGGTCTTGGTTATTTCTGTAGCTTTTAACTCTTCATCATTGCTTTAGACTGTCAATATTTAATTCAAAGTTTTTAACTGAAAGAGCAAAATTTTGAGGGGCTGCTGAAGACCAAGTTCTGCACAGAGTTCATAACCCAAGCATGCTGGCGAGTGCATGAAATCACACTGTGATGATAGAAAGAAACCCCAACTTTCTAATAATATTCTTACTGGCATCAAAATGCCAAACCTAGAGGCAGGAAGAAATAAAGGTTTCTTGGGCATTGATTTACCTCGTCTTGTTGGTAGTGTCACAGGTGAAGATCAGCACAATGGGTGAGATCTGGCTGGAGTTTAATAAAAGCTGCTCGAGTGCCAACAGGTGTTTTCTTTTCTAAATCCCACTGAAGAGCTACCTGGCCATCTTCCCTCAGGAGACACTGCTTATCTGAGCTGATTGACCTTTGCAGTTCAGATTCTAGGAAGCATTACAGACAAAAAGGAAACAAAGAAAAGCAAAAGATGTCCTCTGATGAATGCACTTGGGTGTTATTTTGAGAAATACTAAATGCTTATTCAGCTGTGTTGGTATGGAAGTGGGTGGGCAGCAAGGTCTCAAGACAAGACCCCATCAGCACAACTTTTAAAGCAATGATGTATTATCTATATACTGCTAGGATTTTTTGTCTTAAAACATATATCAGTATGTATTTGTTGTTTTGACTTGCTTGATTTTCCCTAAAACAATGATTATTGTCATCATACTGGTTGAAAAGTTTTGCCACGGATAGAATTTTTGAAAAATGTTGACAAAACTGAAGTAAATTGCAGTATGTCTGCAATGAGCAACTGTAACCGTAGCATTTTACAAACAATGATGGCTATATTATGGGAGGAACTATCATGGTACTGAGTTTATATGCATTTATTTTGAAATGGTTAGTTGAATACCTGATTGTGGTTATCATTAGGTTTCAGGATTAATGGCTGCACCAAGGTGAACGAGTGGAGGTTGGGGGTGTGAGATGGGGCAGGGCAGGTCCCCTGGCTGTGTGCAGCAGTGCCTTGCCTGCTGCTGGAGCCAGCAGCCAGCTCAGCACAGCAAACAGCTCATCTGCACAGCAGACAGGGATGAGATGGGAGCTGCAGATGTTCTTGTCTCCCTGTGATGGGTACAGAGGGTAGGAGGCACTTCTGCCCTTGGGACACCGAGTGATGAGATGTCCCTTTTCTGCACAAAGCTGCGCTGTGCCTCCCCTGGGCCAAGGAGCCCCAGGCCCAGTGCTCCCATGGTCACAACAGGATCCCAGAGGATGCAGGGCACCAGCCCGTGCCTGTGAGAGGGGGGAGAAGCAAGTCTTCAAGGCAATTTATAGATGAGTAAGAGCCCTGCCTATGTCTTCCCATGTAGGAAAGGCAGACGAGGTTTTGTGTGAACTTGTCTCCTCTGCAGGGCCAGGGAGTCAGTAGTTCATTTTTCTGTCTCAGCTCTGTTTTATATGTATGTATTTGTTTAATAATGTTCAAGAATTAAAAGCAGGAGAAACCACACTGCATTTTCTGCTGCCAATGAGCCAGTGACTTACCTGTAATTAAAGAGGAGGTAAACTAATTTATTTGTTGATTCAGGTTGGGCAGGGAGGAGTACACTGACTCTTCCTTGCCCAAAGTAGAATTGAGTATACCTCATTCACTCCTGTGGATAGAAAAATCGCTCTTATATCTTCACTTAAACTGTAAAAACATAATCAGTCCCACAAAACAGATGACATCTAGGAAAGCTCTGAGTAGATAAATTCTATTCTTTGCAGCATTAAGTCACAATATGTTGTTTCTCCCACCCTCAGCAGGGGGGGGATGTCTGCCCTACAAATCAAAATTCTTACAGGCTTAATCCTTAATACCACAAGGCAGTCTCCATCACGTGAATCTTTGGTCCAAGGAATATGCAGTACTGCAGATAAAGACAGAGAGATCCTATTAAAAGTTAAAACCCCCACTGTTCACTGCTGTGCTCTGGGTAGAGGACATGTACAGTGGCAGTACTGCAAGTGGACAAGGCTGAGGCAGAATCTGTGGTCTTGAGGGCTCATTTAAGATAGGGTTAGCAAGCAGCCTTTGGGACTCAGCTCATTTGTTCCCTTTGTTCCCCAACAAGCTGTCAGCGTAACACATCAATCCATGATTCTTCCCCCTGGATACTGACTGTAAGAGGTCCTGGAAAGTGTAGTCAGAGTTCTCAGTTCACATCACTACAACTTACCCATTTCACTGGAAATATGTCCACCACTGGAAAAGGCTGGAGAAGGCTGGTGTTGACCAATGACATTAGTTTCAGTTTAGAAAAAAAAAGCTTGTATATAAGTGCTACTGCTATATCTCTCCTATTCTTGTCAGTGCTTCTCCTTGCTTTGGATGGAGCACACCTTCCTCCTCAACAATACACACACATTCCTGCAAGGGAGGGCACACTGCAGGACCTAACCACAGAACATGCAGCAGGTGGGTGTGACAGATGGGGGACAGCAAGGTAACACTGAGATAATTAGGATTAGAACCATAAACAGCAGTGGTGGCAGACACTATGAGAGACACTTGAATTAAAATTGGATCTTTGCTTATGAAGGGCTCATTGCTTCCTGCCTGTTCTCACCAAAAAAACTCAAGTTGCTTTGACATCACAGTTAGTTGCTATGGAAATGCTGATGCTACCAAAGATAGGACTGCGATGGAGGGCTATAAAAAGTCCTGGAGACCCAGCTGAGTCCGTACATATTTAGGAAAAGCCAGCACAGCATTTATTTTTGGCAGTGGCACAACAGCCCATTCATGTGACAGAATGTGACAGCAGAAGTGGATAAGGGGACATCACAATACAACAGTGCCATGATGCTGAGGTGGGGAGGGAGGGAGTAAAGTTTGGACTAGGGGGAAAGTAGAGTGGTTAAACCAGTACCACCCCAGCAGTAAAGAATAAAGCTCCCAAAACAAAAATTTAGAAAGAGGAAATGCTAGAAATGGAACGTCTCTGTTCCCAGAAAGTTGTCATAGGCTTTAACAACCTTGTGAGGGATGCCGCCTAGTTAATTTTAAATCTCAGAAAACACAGAATCATAGAATCATGTAGGTTGGAAAAGATCCTTAGGATCATCAAGTTCAAAGCTGATGCTGCCAAGTCCACCACTAAACCACGTCCCTAAGTGCCACAAGTACATGTCTTTTAAATACCTCCAGGAATGGTGACTCCACAAGTTCCCTGGGCAGCCTGTTCCAATGCTTGACAACCCTTCCAGTGAAGTACTTTTTCCTAATATCCAATCTAAACCACCCCTGGCACAACTTGAGGCTAGATTTACTCTTATCACTTGTTACCAGGAGGAAGAGACTGACCCCCATCCAGCTACACCCTCCTTTCAGGCAGTTGTAGAGAGTGATGAGTTCCCCCCAGCCTCCTTTTCTCCAGGCTAAAGAACCTCAGCTCCCTCAGATGCTCCTCATAAGATTTGACTTCGCTAACAAATACTAAAGCTGTTATTTACAGCTGTCAGCAGGTCATCATCACCACCATGAATACTTTTAGACCTGGTAAAAAAAAAAAAATTTCCCTTTTCGACCCTTCTTTTTCTAACCAAATTTTTTTTAAAACAACAGCTGAGTTTATCTGCCTCTCAGCTGTTGAAAAATGAGGAATGATAACCTGAGCAAAATTTATCTGTCATTGTTGTCATCTCTCTGAAGGAGATGGGTACAGAAGCATTGTCCCTGTGAGAGAAGGGCTTCACCACAAACCAGCTGCTCACCAAGTTTGTTGGTACACTGAGTGACATCACAGGCAGAATGGACAGGTCCACCAGAGACATTTCTGTGCCCAGAAGTCTGCTTGCTGTCTGCCACACTGCTGGGGTCTGTCCATGGATGACAGCAGGGAGCACGCAGGAGGTCTCTGGTGGGCACTGCTCTGGCAGGCAGATGGGCTGTACAGTGTTTCAACCCAGGCTTCATCGATGATCCTTGATGCTTTTGAAATCTATGTCATGATTGCGGCTTTCAGGGTAAAACATTTTTCAGAGGAGCTTCTACTCCTGGGCAAATGCGCCTTTACCCACGTGTGGCTTCATTTGGGCTGCTATCTTTATCCCTATTCCAGAAAACGAATGGAAGATTTGCCTCCACAAAGCCTAATGCCAGCAGCATTTTCATCCTCCATGAAAACATCCCCAGGCTACTGATATCAGCCAGTAGTAATGGGTGCCCCTTCCCCTCCCAGCACAGCTGTAACACTTCAGCAACCACAGAGTCCTTACTCATGTTCTGCGTCCCATCCAAAAAGCAGGACAGCACTTTCTTCAGATACCAGTTTGTTCAGCACTGAATGAAAAGGGACACAAGAACAGAAAACACAGCTTGGGCTTGCAAGCACTGTCCCCAGTTTCACAGGCAAATCCATCACAGCCATCCATGCTCCTGTTAGGCTTCATTTAAACTACACCAAAGCAGGGAGAAATGCTACACTCATGAAGGATGTTCCTGTAGTCCATAAAACCACATTGCCTGTGATATGACCGAGCAGTTATGATAGGGATGCTGCAGAAAAGCTCCTCTGGTCTCCTTTCCTCTGCTTTGTTTGATGCCACAGCAATTTAGCAAGGGCAGAAATTACTCTCCACCTCTTCAAGCTCAACAGAGACCTCTAGCACTTGTATAGAAATGGAGAGTCTGGGGGAAAAAAAGGCAAGAAAACAAACTAGATTAAAACCCAGTTTCTTCATTTATAAAATTGCTGTATCAGTCTAAGATGAAACCTTGTAGAAATAGAAGTCAGGGAACACAAATTGCTCCAGTGTATGTCTCTGCTGGAAATGTTTTAGGACATGTGCTTTCCCTTCTCAGGGAAAGACAAATAATGCCTTTGTTGTAGACTTTGGGAAGAAAAGCAAAGGCATTTATTCTAAAGCTGCCCAGCAGCTGAGACATCCCTGAAACACCTAAAAGCCCTGTAACTTCTTGCTTAAATTTAGACATACTCCTATATATCCCAAATAAATGTATTAGGTTTTGTGCCAACACGTGTCATTACTTTCTCTCTTCTCAGCTCATGTGTACAGAGATGCAAGATTTACAGACAGGAATCATCTCTCCTCCTCCACTCCTGATTACCTGGCTGAACAGCCACAGCCTTTCTGATTTCTGCACTTTAGATAGCATCTTCACTCCTTGATCCTCTCAGTAACCTTTTCTTGTGAATACTCATTACAGCCTGAATTAATCCTTCTTGGAAGGGGGAGTGGAGTGTGGAGGGGTGTGCCTTCACTGAACTGTGTATAGTTCTTTGCTTCCTGCATCCTTAGAAATAACTGCCCAGGGATCAAGAATCACTCTCCTCACCTTATGCTGAGGACTGGAATGTTTCTGTCTGAAGAAAAAAAGCGAGTCACGCCACTTCCTACAGAGGCAGATAAAGATTCCTGGTTGGGCAAAAGGCAAATGCTGCTGGCAATCATTAGCCACAGATGTGCTGTCATAATGATTTGGGTGGCATAGACAGACCTTACTTTATTGTTTCTGTTTCAGAATTGCAGTGATTCATTCAGAATGAAAAATGGGAGTGCCCTTATTTAAGCAGGAACCTGTATCACTGAAGCAGAGAGAGAAATACATCTGAAATGAAGCTGTGAGTTGCTGTGTTTTTTTCTCCTCCACCTTCTCTCCTTTTTCTGTCTTGTTGACTTATGAATTACAGAATCACAGAATATTCTGAGTTGGAAAGGACCCACAAGGATCATCAAGTCCAACTGCCACCCCTGCACAGCCCCATCCCCGAGAGTCACACCATGTGCCTGAGAGCACTGTCCAAACACTTCTTCAGCTCTGTCAGGCTTGATGCTGTGGCCAGTTCCCTGGGGAGCCTCTTCCAGTGCCCAAACACCCTCTGGGTGAAGAACTTTTCTATAATATCCAACCTAACTCTCCCCTGACACTTCATGCCATTCCCTTTGGTCCTGTCACTGGTCACCACATGAAGTCACACAGTACAAGTCTATTTATTGCTTGGTCCCATTTGCTATCAAGCCTGTTTGCCTTTTAGGAGATTCACAAGCCAGGTAACAACACTGCAATTTCTAAAGCATGCTTGTTTTAACAGGAGCAGTAGGAACTGTCAACTCAAGAGCAACTCAGCCAAGTCTATAGCACCTCCCCTACCCCATATCTGGCTGGCCATAGTCTCCTCATCACCAAGGCCAGGCCCAGAGGCTCCAGGGAAAGCTGCAGGACACCCTGCCTGCTGTTAGCAGACAATTCATTTTCCTAACACAGTCCTGAGCAACCCTGCCCGTCCTGGCAGAACCAAACCACACGCTCATGTTTGTTAAGTCTACACAAAGAAATCCCTAAAACACCCAGCAAAGAAAAGCATGGGGTCCCCTTTGAGGGAAAACTCCCTGCAGAAGCACCATAAGAGGACTGCTCTCTCCTGCAGCGGCAGCCCCCGTGTCCCCACACTGCCGGGCACCAAGGGCAGGAGGAAGGGTGTGTTGGAGATATGACCAGATGCTGTTTCCAGCAGAGGAAGAGCTTGCAACTCCACCCATGCATCTCTCATGCCAGAGTTTTTTCTGTAACAAAGCACTAAACAAGATGCTTCTTGTGTCTAGTGTGGATTCCTGCCCCCCGAATCTGTCTCAACTCCCCCTTGTAGCTCCTCCTGCCCTTAGGCCGAGAAGTGACCCACGTCTGGTGCTGCTAACTGAAAGGAGCTCCAAGCTTTGGCCAAAAAGAGGCATACAGGGATGCACAGAGCAGACAGAAGAAGACACACTGCTCAGCAGGCTTATGGCTCACTGATCTGAGATGAGATGAGATCGGCCTAAAGGATCCTAATTTAGGGACGTATAATAATTTTCTTCCAACAATTTTCACAGAAATTCAAACACACACACACATACCTCACTTACATAATCAAATCCTTATCTTTTTATATTTACTATTGGTACATCATAATTAGGTTCTCTTATTTAGTACAGAAGCCCCCTGTTTTTTTCTGAACAGTGCAAAATATATGTGTAAAGGCCATGTTGCTATTGCTTCTGCAATTCTTTCTATGAAAAAATCTGTGCAAATTTTACCAGTAATAGTGAAGTGTGTCTCACACCCTGGCTCCCCTGAGAACCAGAAAGCAAGTTAACTTCATCCTGTTAACTTCCACTCTGCTGTTCACAAGGTATAAAGATATAACAAAAAATCATTCAGCTGCTCAAGAGTCACGAGTTCAAGGACCCTTAATTAAGCTCTTTGGATGAGAAGCATTCTTTTTCTGCAGCTTGATGTGCCACAGCCATAACAACACAAAACTTTACAAAGGTAAAGTCCTAGACAGGAAATCTGACATCATGCAACTGCTCAGTGGGCCAGCGTACCAAGCAGAGCACATAAAAATGCAGAGAATTTCACCACAGAGAGCCAAGTGAGTCCTGCCAAGCTCTTTTAAAGTCATTAGCACTGTATTTCATGGTGCACAGACCCCAACATTGTGACGTTGAAATGTCACAAATGGTGTTTGCTTGATAGACAAGACTGATCTCAGATGAACCTTTAACTAAAAATGGAAATTGCGAACAAAATAAACTAACAAAAACTTCCACCAGTTTTGTACTTAAAACTAGAAATTTGTTCTGTACCTTCCCAGTCTTCCCTTGACAGCAACCTTTACCAGATTTTCAATCCCACGCTGTCCTGTCAGCATGCAAAACCTCCCCCCTCAAATCAGATTCCCCACCCACCCTTGAGGTGTATAACACAATACTTGAGGTTCTTGGGACAAGCACTTGCCATTGTGCTCATGTGTCATTGGTTTTTGTCATTGTACCAGGTCATATGAAAACAAAGTAATTTTAAGTACAGTGGGTGCAGTTGTTACAAAAATAGTTGAATGGGCTATTGTAGGCACAGTGCTTTCTTCTAAAATAAATGAGTTCTTGAGATATATTGTAGGATGTTTCTAAATTCTAGGTGATTTTCCCAGTCTGAATACGTGGGAATATGTGTGCGTGGGTTTCAAAGAAAATAAACTGATAATGCTTTGCAGCCCACCTCCTGATGTCTCATAGACCACAGATTAAGAACTACTGTTCTATATCAAGCCATACCACATTTTAGAACCCATTTCAAATTTCCTTTCTTACTTAAAAACCTGTAAAGGTAGCAATCCGTAACAGACAAAATACCATAAGCCTTCAGGTTGCTTGAAAATCATGGTAAGTATGGCACTTTCTGGCATTTCAGTCAATCTTACTAATGTGCTGTTATGTAACTTTTTTTAGATAAATCCATACTGGCAACAGATTGTTCAGCTTTGGAACTAACAACAAAATAATTCTGTGAATAATTTCCAACTTCTGAATCTGATCTCAATTTCCTTGTCCTGGGCATGCACTCATATTGTGTAGAGTTAATTTTTTTCACCTTTTTTATGACTCTGAGCAAGATGCAAGGATCCACATCAGCCAGCTGATATCCACATGTCTGTTGACAGTATCTATCATTTCCAATATTTGATGTAACTGCTAGGGATAGGCTGGGCACATATGATTGTCTCAGGAAGATGGGTTCTTACACACCTACTCCTGGCTGACCTTGTGATATCTGTTTCTACATCTCCTTCATCTCCTCCATCATTCAAGTGTCATCCACTCCAGTCCCATCCCATGGCCTTTCACAAGGTACAGCTACAGCTTTGTCACATCCTCACAAAATATTTGAATTCTGTCTTTCTCCCTGAAATTGAAAATTGTTCACTGAGCAATCTCAGTCCTTTATCCTGACCATCTCTGCTCTTCTGGGCTGGTCCATGCTTGATTGCTTTTCTTGCATTTGGGTTGTGCCTTCATTGATCTATGTCCAAAACAGAACTTCTCCGCTTCTTCCTTCTGGATGTAGTCACTGCTCTTCTGTTTGGTCCAGAAATTTCTCATCACATGACCAGAGCAATCAGGGCTATCACAGGATATTTTGGCTGCCAGTATAGTGTTGTGCTCGATCCCAACAATTAGGCAGAGGAACAGTCTCTGAACATGAATGGGGAAAGCAGGGTCAGTGCCCCTTGTCCTTCCTTGAGGGTTTGTGCACCTGTCAAAAGCCTCTCAGTGAGGCCTCATTTTTACAGTAGAAAAATAAAAGATTAAGGGGTGAAGCTTTGTCTCCTTCCTTAACCTATACCAAGCTTTTTTTTTCTACCTGATTCACACTCCAGACCCACATGGCCAGAGGCAGAGATACAGTGGCCTTATCATGGATGTGAAATGTCTGATCCAGAAAATACGATTGTATATTGACAGATGGAGCATGTACTGTCATGCAGTTAGGTGACTTACATCACCACACTAGATGACTTACATCTTAACTTTCTAACCTTTTCCCTTTGTCAGGACATGCTCTGCCAGCTCAGGCACTCTTCTTCCAAACAGCAGATCATTGTAGATGTGGTTTTAACCTTTCCATTTTGACATACACCTCACACTGACTGTGATATTGCCAGCGATGGAGCGTTTGCAACTCTTAATTGAAAAACCCTTTTCCAGTTTGATGCACCATGTTACAATCCTCAAAACATCTTTTATGACATAGGACTCTCTTTCCTTGCTCTCTGTGCACAGTTTTCCTGCATTTTGTGAATGTTTTAACAGTGACCTGGGTCTGTTACAAGTTCCACATATTTCTTGCATCATTTGTGCTGATTGCCACACCACTGATATTGTTTTCTGCTTCTCACATTTCTGCCCTCCATCAAGTTTCATTCTGTTAACTTTTTCCTAATACAGACAGCTGTGAGCACTAAGTGATCTTTTCAGCACCTTTATCTTTAGGAAAGACAGAGCATCTAGCATCTATCTGGTCAGTAAACTTTTTAATATCCCTTAATGATAGAAATAACCTCTTAGTCCTGAACAACTCTGTATTGTTTTCCCTTTGCTGTCACCTTCAGCTCTTCCACAGTAAATGACTTTATTTTTTCCTTTTGGTAAGAATACTTTAGCACTTCCAGACTTTTCACGAAATGTCCTGCCTTACTCCCACACTCCACACAGTGTGATGGTCTCATGTCACACACCTGGGTGTGCACTGTTGAGCAGTCTTTCCTACTCCTCCAGATGATCGTCCCAGAAACTTTTAATTTCCATTTGACACAACCACACATTTTTTGTGTGTCCCATGATTCTCTAGGCTGCTCAGGCTCAAGAGCTCCTTTCAATATTACTTCTCTTTCCAGGTCTCTCACATTTTGTCTTGCTGTTTTCTTGATGAGCAAGACAGGTTTCACGATAAACCCTTCATGACAAATGAAAATAATGCATGGAATAATTTTTTTTTTTAATCTGCTCTTCCCTCAATGTAGGCTGTCACCATACTCTGTCCCTGTGTTCTTTTGTTTGACATTTAGCAGCCTGCTGTGCTGAGAGACACACTTGAAGCCTACCCATATGCCACAGCTGGATCTCTGCAGAACTTGTCATCAAATATGTGCATCTCATTAAGTTTCAGGTTTCAGTGCAAACACTGTTTCACTGGATTATCTGAAACTTGCTCACTTTCAGAAGTTTTTGGCTTGACTGGAGTGGTAGCTTCAGGTGGAAGCAATGAAAAATTTGAAAGTTTTCATTGGATTCACCCCAGTTTGACCCCAAAAGCTCAATTTTAAGCTGAATCTTAAAGGGTTTAAAATAAAGTACAGTAATCCAAACTTGTGTGACATTAGATATTTCCAGTAATGGAATAACACTTGAAGCTTCATAATGTATATGCCACTGTGATTCTGCTCTCCTCATGTAGCTCCAGATTGCTGTGTAACCAAATATAAACATATACATTTTTCAGCAGTACTTGATAATGAAATTCTGAACTGATAGTTCACACTTGAAGACACTGTTATTATTAAATGACAGCAATTCTACCTTTTCAGATTGGCTACTGGGACTGCCCTTGCAATACTGTGCTCAGCCAGTTCATCTCTTTGATACAAATCTGATTTCACTCAGTGACACATCCATTGACTATGCACCCCTTATACACAAGAGAGAAGAAAAAACATCTTCCAGCTTTGAGACTTTTCCCTACCTTTGTTGTATCAAATAGGTCTGTGTGTCAGAGTGTTCCATGCATAAAACCTTCACCCAGTGCCATCTTGTCTCTGCTGAAAGTCAATATCCACATGCTCATGGCTAAGTGCTCTGGGAAGAAGTGCTGCCATTCTGAACACAGTTTGCAACATCAAAAGATTTCCGCATGGCTGAAAATTTTCACTGCTCCAGGAATTTCATTGTAACACAAGTGTGGATCTGTCAAACCAGGCCTGCCTCTCCTTTAGCATATTAGTGTCCAAACACCAGTCTTGGTAAAATACAAGCCAGTGTCAACAAAGCTCAGAGCTGAAGAAGTAGCCTTCCTCCCCTCACGCCTGGCCCACAGCCATGCTACTGCTGGCTGTGCTCTGGTCACACAGAATCCTGTGTCCTCAGGAGGGGCAGCAGGGTTGCTAACTTATACAAAACTCAGCTGCTGAGGGGCTAGATGGGATTTGTGGCAGCAGGTTACTTTTTGGGCTCAGCCTATGTTTCCATACCCTGTGAACTTCACTCTCAATGTGGTTTCAACCCAAATGACACCAAGTTAAACAATAATGAGGGCAATCTTTTAGTCATGCTGAACTGGATGAACTGTGGCGTTACTAGAGATCTCATGCCACCCTTAGCAGCGGAGAGGATTGTCCCTGGGTTGTGATCAGTCCCCCTCTAGATGTTGGCTTATATTTCCTACTGTCTCTCCTGCTCTGGCATCTTCAATTCCCCATTTACAAACCTGTGTGTAACACTGAGGGTCCAAAGAACACCATTGCCAGGTCATATGTAAATATGTGTGTAGGAGGAAGGGGAGGTGGAGCACTTCCAATTTCCAAAGTGCTTCTAGATCAGTCTGTGGCAAATAAGATCTAAATTTAACGCTGCTTATATATACACACGTATGTACATGAGCAATCCTGGATGCTCAGACAGACTGGGGAATGAGATGCTGGAAAGCAGCACTGTAGAAAGGGACCTGGGGGTCCTGGTGGATGGGAAGTTGAATCTGAGTCAGCAGTGCCCTGGCAGCCAGGAGGGCCAACCCTGTCCTGGGGGCATCAGGCACAGCATCACCAGCCGGGCAAGGGAGGGGTTTGTCCTGCTCTGCTCTGTGCTGGGGCGGCCTCACCTCAGTGCTGGGGCAGTTTTGGGTGCCACAATATAAAAGGGACATAAAGCTATTAGAGAGTGTCCAAAGGAGGGCCATGAGGATGGTGAAGGGCCCTGAGGGGAAGCCACAGGAGGAGTGGCTGAGGTCACTTCATCTGTTCAGCCTGGAGGAGACTGAGGGGAGACCTCACTGCAGTTACAACTTCTTGTGAGGGGAAGAGGAGGGGCAGACTCTGATTTCTTCTCTCTGGTGACCAGTGACAGGACCTGAGGGCATGGTCTGAAACTGTCAGGAGAAGTTCAAGTTGGATATTAGAGAAAGGTTCTTCACCCAGAGGGTGTTTGGGGACTGGAGCAGGCTCCCCAGGGAAGCGGTCATAGCATCAAGCCTGACAGAGTTCCAGAAGTGTTTGGACAATGCTCTCGGGCACATGGTGGGATTCTTCAGGTGTCCTGTGCAGGGCCAGGAGTTGGACTTGATGATCCTTGGGGTCCCTTCCAACTTGATATATTCTGTGATTTTGTGATGTATATGCACATACATGAACACAAGGTCCATATCCTCTCATTTATGTAGCTACTGTCATCTTCAGACCATCTCACAGTAATAAAAAAACCCTTCTGAGATAGGATAAAGGGGCATCTTCCCTTTCTAATATGCTGCAGAACACAGAGGTGTGAGCTGTATCTACAAGATTAAGTCTCTCCAGCCTAATTTGTAAACATTGATTGAAACTGAATTATTAAAATCACTGTAGCAATTTTACAGAGGCAAGTTTATGGACTCAGGTGGGCAAAATTCATGAATTCTTCCTGGGGCAGCCTACTATACCACCATCCTTAGGTTTCTGCTAGGACTGCAGCAGGAGTACACCTTGCAGCACAGTTGGCAGAATGAGAGAAGCTGCCTGGTGCTCCAGTTCATGGACTCATGTCTCAGTTCAAAGTCCCCTTTACCCCTAACTGAAGCTGAAATGTTTGTCTGTGAACAAGAGGCAGGTATACACTCCCTTGCCTGCATTTTGGGCAATGGACAGTCCCATCCAGCAGCCACACATTCAGAGTTAGTGCTGTCTGAAACCTGTGTGGGCAAACATGGGTCAGGACCTCATGTGGGATATCCGAGATTATTAGAGCCTGGAGCTACTCTAGTAGCAGGGTGTTTCTGGACACCAGATTGTACTGTGATCCATGAGGACCCCCCATGGCTACCCTTCAGGGCAGGAGATTCTCACCAGGCAGCATTACTAACCTCTCTGGCTTCAGAAAACTAGAGAGCTGCACTTTTGCACTGACCAGCTCTGTGACTTTTGCACCCCCCTGCCATAGTTTCTTACCTCTAAACTGGCATGAGCATCCAGGTAGACAAATACACAAACACACTCCTCATTCACAGCTCAAAGCAAAGGATCAGCACCATTCTGGCTATTGTGTCCAGATCAAGACATCAACAAAAGCGACAGAGCAGCAGCCCCACCTTCATTTTCTCCCTTCCTCCCATGTTACTGTGCTCAGTGATAAAATTTACAGCCTTAGTATTTGGAAATGCCCCAAATGCCTTTCCCTTGGATACCACGTGCAAACTGAATTAGGTCTTAGTTTAAGAATGTTGTTAAGAAATTTAACAGCTCTGCAGAAACAAATGCAAATCACCCAGTCCTCTACCTCCTTTCCCCAGCCATTGGGACAGTCATAAAAGTGTAATGAGGCTACCACAGAACCAAACCTGCTGTAGTCCCTCTGTATGGAATTCACTTTTGGAGACAAAATTTCAAAAATGTAAAGGCTTCATTAACCAAGGAAGACTCAAAGACCATCAGCAGCAGAAAGGGGAGGAGGGACAATAAGATACCCATACCTAATGATAAGGTTTGTGTTACTGGTGGAGATCATTGGTATAAAATGGACCCCAAAGCACACATTAATTGTTGCACAGCCTGCACTTGAGAGCAATAAGAGATCAAACTATGTCAATCTGCCTTTTCACCTTGGCTTCCCCCTTGTCTGCTAGAAATTCTCTGTGGCCAACAAGAGCTATGATTCAGGTTGTCCCGTGTTCCCTGAGAAACCTTTTTTTGGCAGCCTTTTGGGCTAGGGAAAATGGGAATGTGATTCTTTTGTCTTCCAGTTAATGATGAGAAGTGACAGAGCCAATCCATAGATTCAAATTCGAAGATTTTCAAGGCAAGGTTTTAAGGCTTGAGTGGAAATCTGAGCATGCCTTAAACTGCTATGGAAACCCACCAACTTGTCAGCTCAGGGAGGATCACTGCTACTGTGTGGAGGCTGAGCTCATGCCCGATGACATTTATGCTGCCTGTCCACGGGTAGCTCACTTTCCAGGGACCCAGTCCTCTATGACTCCTTGAAGCTACAGGGATAGGCTGTGTTTCAATGAGTGCTGAAGTTAGCACACGTTTCCCAGCTCACCCCAAGGGTCACTGAACTCACTGAGGTTTGGCACAAACCCTGGCATTCCCACAGGTAAGGGGAGTTTACGTTACCAACTTCACCTTATCAGCTTCTTTATACGGAACACCTCTTTGCAAAGGGTGTTACAACATAAGATGAGTATTTTGTGTCTGAGGGCCCTGAAAAAAGGGAGTGAGTCACACATCCCTTTCCATCATGCTTTGCAAGTGATGCAATATGACTTCAAGCATCACCAAAAAATACTCTTCCCTCTTAAGGAAAAATGTTTATTTTTCTTCTTTCTAAAGAACACTCAAGCTTTGGGTCATGGCTCCTTGTGAAAAGCAAGAGGCCAGCATGGCTGGTTTTCAAAGGGTAAAACTAAACCAGTGTTAAATAGAGAAGTCTATTGCTAGACCTAAAATTAAAATCATGTTAGTCAACACTTTGATTTTGTCAATGAATAGACTATTTCCCTACAATGGTTTTCCAGATTAGATTGATTCTGTAATTGAAAATAAAATGATGCAGAGAAAAGTCAATAAGCCTTCTACGAGGTTCTGGTACTATCACCACCCTCCGTGTCAGTCAACAGTTCTTTGGTTTCACAGTTCAGTTAAAACTGGGATCATATTGGCAGAGCTTGTGTTGTCTAGGAGTGTTCTAGGAACAGGGCTACGTGATTATATTTCTGATCCTCTGCAAGGGAAGCAGGAGGCTGGTTTATGCCTCTGGGCCAAATTCAGTTCAGTCATTTGCCCCGCAGGCACAGCAGATATCCCTCATGCCAACTGAGACCGCACATGCTTGTACTTGGGAAGATTTTGAACTTGCACACATCACTGAAATAAACTCCAAAAGACTACATTGCAATCAAGAAGTGTCATAAAAAATCCTAAGTAGAGTTTAGAATTGCTGATGTTCAGAGATTCTTGAAAGACTAATGCTTTTCCAGTTTAAGTATTAAAATAAAAACTCAGACCTTGTCACCAACACAGGGCCAAGTGGTGAGGAGGTGACTTTGTTACATGAAAAGCACAGTGCAGGCTACTGTGTGTGCTCATGGTCATATTGGAAAACAGGGAGTTCCAGGTGCAGCACACCCTAGATGTGAAAATGGATGAAAACATCCCACCTGCACCTTTCAAGGGAGTGAGGGGTTGCTGCTTAGCTCAGATGTTCTGGGTAAGTCTGCACAAAGTAAGGATAGATAATAATGTGTACACTGGCATGATGGACTTCAGCAACTTCCAAATTTCTATACTGAGATCTTACTTTATGCAGTACCATTCCTGTTTCTTGTCAGGAAATAGCTCATGTCAGAATCCAAAAGTATTATGATCCACACCCTATCTACAATTTTGCAAGTAAAATGTATCATTTGCCTTTGAAGTGTTAATTATTTTTGCACCTAAGAAAATAGGATTCTAGGGAAAACAAACTGCTGATATGATCCAGAATTTGCTCTGCTATCCTCTCTAGGTGGAGATGGGTATGTAGGCAATTCTATTCTTCAGCCAAAAGTTACAAGATCCAACTCAAGACTTCCAGCAAGAAGCTTTGTGCCCTGTTTGATGGGAAGGGTGGAGTTAGGCAATAATACTGATCCTTTCTGATTGAAGTTGGTAGCTGTGCCTTTCTGCAATAGTCCCATGGGAACAATCACACAGATCTCTGAAAGCAGCAGAGCTTATAAAAGAAGTAGTGGGAAGGCAGGATGAGCCTCATGGCAGAGCTGACAGTGCTGGTGGCTGTTGCTTAGGGATGCACAGAAGCAGCAGAATTACAGTGTCTGGGAGTGCTTTCAAGAAAGCAATGGCTGAGGCTTTGCCACAGAGACTTAAAAATCTGAATCCTAAGGGAAGAGGAAAGCAAACTGCTAGCATACATTAAACAAGTCCTTTTATGATTTGTGGTGGGGTTTTTTTTGGTTGGTTGGTTGCTTTTTTGTTTTCTTTTTTAATTTAAAAAGTAAATCGCCTGAGTTTTGGAGCAGGTGGTGTTTGTGCCTGGGCAGTGCAATGAGGGAGCTGCTCCATCGGCAGCTCAGCCCGAGCACTACAGTGCAGCAACAACAGAGGAGTCGAGGAGAAAAGAGTGGGGAGGAGGCACAGTCTGACTGCACAGAGATTAACTCCTTCCCTCCACTTCCAATCTCTCTGCAAAATTTTGCCGGAGGGGAAGAGAAAGCTCCATTTATGTCGCTTCCCCTCCTGTAGCTGGCCAGAAGCACGTTGTGCTGCGACTGATACGGGACCCTCTGCGGAGGGACCTGCTCGTCCCGTCCTCACCTCCTGGCATCCTGCGATGGAACCGGTCACTTGCAGTGGAGACGAACAAACAGTGCTCGGAAACACCAGCCGGGTTTTCCTTTCAGCTCTCATCAGATGCTGCTCTGTCCCCTTAATTCTTTGGGTTAGTTCCCGTTTTCATTATCACTGCCTTTGTCTTGCTGATGGTGGCTGCATCTCGGTCCTGCTGAACCCGGGCTGTGCAGAGCATGATGCCATCCCCGCCACGAAGGTTTTGAAGTTGTTCCTTTCAAAAGCGGACAGGAAAGCATTTCTCATTCTAAGGAACAACCTCGGGAGGCGAAAAGCGGATCAGGTGATTGTGCCGTTTAACTCTTTTCTAGGTGGCAGAAGAAATATCAGTGCAAATTAAACACCAGTGGTCACACGCACATCCCCACCCCAAGACCACGCTTCTTGTTTGCCCTTTCTAAGCACTTTGCTCCAAAGGTTTTTGTTTAGCCGGGATGCTCAGGGAATGGCAGCATTTCATACCAATAGCTGCATACTGATGCAAACAGAGCAGAAACAAAGGAACTGCCTCTTGCTCGTTTACTACAGTCTTCACGGATCAAAACAAAAAACCAAACCAACAGCCATCCAAAACACCAAGAACAGGAACAAACCCTCAGCTGACTGGAAATTTCCACACCTCTGAATTCTCGTTCTCACTTTCTCCTGTCATTCTCCGTGTTGTGTTTTGCAAGACCAAGTTTGCAAGAACAAAGCACTGCAGAGAAGCAGATAATATGCACATACAGTGCCTTCTACTTGGCACCCCAAGTTTTTCTCCAGGCTGTACTGGAAAAATAGTAATGCACAGAGATTAATCAACCCATGATACCAAAAGCAGCTTGAACATACTAAAACAACTTCCTAGAGAGCAAAGTAAAAAGAAAGTAAAAATTACACATTTTGCTTAACAGCCGCAGCAACAACAGCAAACCCATCAGCGAGTATGAGATTTAATAGCCAGGGCATTGTCTCTTTCAATAAGCAGTATGAATACATATTAATTGGCAGGCTCAGGATAAAATTCCTTGAGTTGGGGCAGCAGGGGTCCAAAATAGAGGAAGGTCAACACTTGAGCCTTCGCCAGTTGCTTCAGTTTATTTAAAGTACAGCAATTCCTAACACTGTACAGGTCAGATTTAGATTCCTGTGGGACCCAGGGTTTCTGCAGGGCTCCAAATTATGCATTCCTGCCAATGGTTTTATAGGATTGCCACTGCTGTGTTCCCACAGAACGATTCTGCATCATATCATTGAGTATAATCTGACTGCACAAGGCACAATTAAAGAATGGTATGAACCTTGAGTACTGGACATCCAGCTTTGGCTTTCAATGTGTGCATGTGTGCGCTGATCCCTGAAATAAATGGAAAGTGAAAAAGTGCAAATATTTAATTGCTATTTCTCACCAATCCTGCCCCTCTGTAGGAGAAGTGATGCAGAACTAGGACTGTACATTTTCCCTTTTCCCTATGAAAATCACAGAGGTCTCAGCGTAATGTAAGAGAAAGCTGAGAAGGCTAGAGGAAAACAGTACAATTAGCAAGTAGATATTGTGAGAAAGCAAGACCTTTTCTATCCTGCCTCTGTAATCTAGCTGGAGCATCTGCTATCCAAGTTGACATCAGCAGCCCGGCTAAAGAGAAATGCCTCCTGTCCCTTTACAGCTCCTGATGTGTTGCATCAAGTGCTGTCAGTTCAAATTAAGCACTGCTGTTTTCACCCTGTCTCCTGCCTGCTGCCTGCCCTGTTGCACTTCTGTGTGCAGCTGCAGCATTTGTACCCTGGCAGGAGCTGGTAACTGCCCTGCTCCTTGGATAGTTTGAGGAAGCAGCATGGCCAAGTTGGCAAATCACCATAGCAAGGATCAGGCTTGCCCAGCTCTACACATCTCTGAAACTGGTCCTTTCCCTCCCTGTTTGTCTCCAACCTTTTTTTAGACAGAAAGATTGAGGTCTAGCAGCCATTCAGAACAGGAGTCTGGTGCTTGTGCAGCCCCAGAAAACAGATTTCCAGACTCAGCTAAGTACATGGTCTCAAATGAAATGGAGCAGCACTGAAAATAAGAAGAGTGCACTCAGCTTCTGCTATACTGTATATTTAATAGTGTTCCATATCCAGATGCTTCTACTTTCTCCAGTTTTCTACTGATGTGAAACATCAACAGAGACTATTCAAATACAAAACACTGAAGCAAGGATTTTTGGAGGAGATTAAAATCTTAAACTGTTAAGATGTAAAATTCTGTCCTTTCGAAAACCGGAATATACAAAACCCATACATAAAATCTTTGGACCCTGTGGCTTGTCCTCCCAATTCTTAGCTTAAATATCTTTTTGGATCTGAGACTGTAATGGTTCAACACCAGCTGGCAACTCAGCCAGACAGAGCCACTAGCTCAATCCCCCACAGTGGGATGGGGGAGAGTCAGGAAGGTAAAAGTGAGAAAACTTGTGGGTTGAGATAAAGACAGTTTAATAGGGAAAGCAAAAGCCACGCGCATACAAACAAAACAAAACAAAACAAGGAATTCATTCACTTCCCATGGGCAGGTGCTCAGCCTTCCCCAGGAAAGCAGGGCTCCATCATGGGTAATGGTGACTTGGGAAGGCAAAAGGCATCACTCCAAACATCCAACCCTTCCTCCTTCTTCTCCCAGCTTTATGTGTTGAGCACAATGCCATATGGTTGGGAATATCCCTTTGGTCAATTGGGGCCGGCTATCCTGGCTGTGCCTTCCCAGCTCCTTGTGCAGCCCCAGCCTCCTCGCTGGTGGAGTGGTCTGAGAAGCAGAAAACACCTTGACTGTGTGTAAGAACAGCTCAACAATAACTAAAGCCTCCCTGAATTTTCAGTGCTGTTTCCAGAACAAATCCAAAACATAGACCCACACTACCTATTGAGAAGAAAATTAACTCTGTGCTAGACAAAATCAGCACAAACACTCTTCATTTCCTCTCATCTCTTAAATGACATCACTGGACTGTTGAGTAAAAGAGATTAGATCACAGCAAACACAAATTTTCCCTCATAACACACTGAAGATCATCTTTGACGCCATGCCAGACTCTTAAAGGATACCAAATTAATGCTCTGTTTTGTCTCCACAAAAGACTCAGCAGGCACTGAGCTTCCAGGGCTTTTAGAAGCCATGAGCACAAGGTTTCAGACTGGCTACTTCAGGAAGACAAGTGTGGGTCAGAAAAAAACTTTTGCTTTGCTGTGGGTTGGAAAAACACTTCTCTCTCCTGATTTTAGTGACTATCTTCCTTTTTCAGATGCTCCAATAACATTTTAGGGCTTCATCTGTTGGACAAAATTATTTGCACAGTCCAAGCTTTCTTCCTATGTTCACCCTTGAGATGTTGCTCTTTCAAAAATCCTGCATAATGTAGCTGTTGACTCCAGCTGCCATTATGCCCCTAGGTCCATGTGGCAATGGGAATGTCTTCCCAACACATGTATTTCTTAAGGGCCTCTACACCCATCTCCTAGGAGCAATTCCTTGCCAGGGCATATTTTTGATTTGTCAAGACATACACTCCACTGCAGAGCTGTCCTTTGTTGAGCAGTAAAAGAGGCCACCTTCTCTTGCTAGTACAAAACAAGTGGCTCAGAAGGAAGTATTTCTTCTCGCAATTTATTCACTAAGCCTGCCCAAAAGAAAAATAGAGAGAAAAAGTACAAGTTTAGGTCCCTTAAAATGTCCTAAGAATGATATACACTTTCTATTTGATTAGACTGTAGTGTGATATAATGGGAGACACCACTGGAGCCATAATGAGCCCACAGGACATCCTGACAAGTTTACAGACTAAACATGAAACCAGAGTCTCTTGACTATTTAATTTCTATTTCTTTTTCCCTTGCATTTCTTCTCTGGTTCCTAGTGCATTTATTTATCTTGTCCACAGACCTGAAAAAATCCTAAATACTGTGAATACTGTGTTCTCTGCCTGCTGCCTCTCAGGCAGAGCATCGCCTTGCTACTGAAGACTTCAAGAGGGTTTCCAGCCAGGTAAAGAAGTGCTTGGGACTTGCTGGGACTTGCACATACAACCACACCCTTTCAAACCATTTGGAAGGAGTGTCTCAGAGCAGGTTTTCCCACTGAGAGATATGATCTTCCACCTGTTGACCTCTGGAATGGAAATTAAGAAGGAGCCTGTCTCAGTAGACCATGCAAGTGTTGGGAGAAACCCTGCTCCTGATATTGCTGAGAAAATCCTCTGCTCCTCTTTTCCTTCAACACTTCTTTCCAAATTGAAGAAACACTGCTCATTTGAGTTTTATGTTAAATTTAGAGACACCCTGCTGCATAAGAAAGGGGGATGCAATGAAAGATTCTGCAGTCTCTTTCCAGAACCTCATGGTGCTAAAACAAATACCAGACATTCACCATGGAACACCAAACAGGTCAGCACAACCCAGCTCAAACTGGCCACGCCATATGGAAAGCCTCACTTACAGCAACATGGAGATTGAAAATTGCTGGGCTTTCAATGTCATCATAGCATGGAGCATTCAAAGAGCTAGCCCAGATCCTGAAAACCCTAAAGCATACACAGCATAAAGATTCATACAGGCTAATTTACACCTGCTACTCTGCCGTTAGTTTGAATATCTCCATGGAGTTTCTCTGAAGGCAAACACTGAGATAGAAAATGCCAAAAACTTAACATACCTTGCAGTGTTTACTACAAGAACAACTAACCATGGTCCCTCTGTGATCATATTGCAGAATAAACTGATTGGAAAGAGCAGGCAAGAAGTGTTTGTTAAGGCAAAGAGTCTACTGAATTTCATTCTTCCCTCCAATTTTTACACAGTTTTGGCACTTATATTTAGCAAGTGTCGTAGTGCCTCTGACTGAACAAGAATTAGGTGTTACAATAAGCCTCTGCAAGTAATGCTGACAAAACACTTGTGATCCCGAGCAGATGGAGAAATGCAGCTGAGTGGCATCATGCATTTTATTAATTTCTCCTTTTTTCTTCCCTCCAGCTCTCCACTATTGAAATAAAGATTGCTGAATCTACCAAGTCCATCCCCATATAGGGTCAATATCCAATTGCTTCTGTAATATTGTCTACTGCTTTATCAGTCCAGTCTTACATGTGTCGTAACAATGCTTTCATCATTTTCTTTGTGAGATAAGTCATCAGTCTCCTAGACAACATTACAGTAGTACATAGGTCTGAAAATTAGGCAAGAGAAGCTGTATTCTAATTCCTCTGTAAGACATCCGGGAAACAAACCTGGCTCCACAATTTTTCTCTTCACATATTTCAACTACCACCAGATAGTTATCAAACCTCTGTAGCATAGCCAAGTTCCTCTTTCCTGAGTCGTTTTTGCTTTCCTCATTGTCTTGTTTGAATGTAAACACAATGCCTGGTTAGAACCAGAAGCTGAGTACTGTCCCTAGGTAATTTTTAGTCTTGTTCCACAGACACTGAAGTGACCAAGCACTTCATTTTAATCCAGATGTTCCCAGTTCTTTGCTGGAAGTTGCTAAGGTAGGATTGACACATTTTTCTAACCACTCCAAGATGCACTGCTTACTCTCAGTTTCCTGTGGAGATCTTTCTCATTCAATAAAGCCTTTCCTCTGGCAGAATAAAGTATGTTGGATCAGACATTAATTTTTTTTAATGTCTGGCACTTGTCCTTGTTAGAACAGAAATCAAATAAACCCATATAGAGAGGATTTCTAATTGTGTAGTAAATGGTCCTTGTTTAACCCAAGGTTGTAGGTATGAGCAGAGGCTTCTACAGAGCTGAAGTTGCAACATTTTTTAGTTTGCCAGTAACCACACATTTGTTGGAAGTCTTCAGTGAGGCCCAAACCCTAAGAAGTTGCTTAAGCAACTAAGTGGAAATTAGAAATCCCATTACTCATGGATTTGCAATGAAATAACTTATTCAAAGTGATGACCAGGATGTGCATTTAGCAACTCTGAAATTCAGCCATGCTCAGAACTTCAGGCCAAACTCTATTATAAAACAGGGTGAATCATTATGAATACAACTGCCTTGAAGGTCTCTTAGTTAGAGACCACTGGGAGCTTGCCATGCTGATGCAGAAATAATCGAAAGTAGATCCATCCTCATCAACATTTGAACTGGACCTCTGTCATATATAAAACTTGAAGTTAGTTGAGAATTATTTATGTAGGCAAGCAGTAGTGTGTTAAAATTTTATAATATGGGGACTGGAATCAACATAACAGGAAGAAGGTAGCAACTAAGAAGAAAATTCAGCAGAGAATTTTGAGGGGCTAGCACCTTTTCTCATATCTTACTTACTACATGCACCAGGACAGGCTGGGGATGGAGCTGCTGGAAAGCAGCTCTGTGGAGAAGGAGCTGGAGGTCCTGGTGGAAAGCAAGCTGTCCATGACCAGCAGTGCCCTTGTGGCCAAGGAGGCCAATGGGATCCTGGGGTGCATTAGGAACAGCAGTGCCAGCAGGTCGAGGGAGGTGATCCTGCCCCTCTGCACAGCTATGGCAAGGCCTCAGCTGGAGTGCTGTGTCCAGTTCTGGGCTCCTCAGGACAACAGAGACATGGAGCTCCTGGAACAAGTCCAGTGGAGGATGACAAAGAGGGTTAAGGTTCTAGAGCATCTCACTTACGAGGAAATGCTGACAGAACTGAGTCTTCAGCCTCAAGAAGAGAAGACTGAGAGGAGACCTCATCAATGTTAATAAGTATCTGAAGGGAGGGTGCCATGAGGATGGAGGCAGGCAATAGGATGAGAGGCAAGGGCAGATATTGCTGCACGGGAAGTTTAACCTGAACACAGGGAAGAACTTCTTTACTGTGTGGGTGATTGTGTGCTGGAACAGATTGTCCAGAGAGGGAGTGGAGTCTCCCTCATTGGAGATATTCAGGATCCATCTGGACACAGCCCTGTGATGTGTGCTCTGGGATGGCCCTGCTTGAGCAGGGAGGTTGGATTAGATCACGGTGGTCTCTTCCAACCTGACCCATTTTGTGATTCTGCAAAATGGCCCCAAAAAGACAAATATGGTTGTAGACCTCCAACATTCTGGATCTAAAGAATTGGGATTCAGTGCTAAAGCATGAATCTGTAACAAAATGCTTATTGGGCAGAATTAAGTAAATGCTTTGCTAAATCAGGAAGACGATTGCCCAACTGTTGACTGCAAGACATTTCCATCACCTTTTTAAGAAAGAAAATTTAGTACCTTAGTGATGACCCCTATTCCTGAAATGTTTTTCTTCTTTGAACGGGCCATCACTGAGAATTGCTCAGAGATGCACAAAGAATGCACAAAGCAAGAAATGGTGTAATGCAAGCATGGATTTTCTTCTCCCTTTAAAACGTACTACTTACTAAAGATAGAAAACACATCTCTTATTTTAGCTCCAGACCATTAGTATTTCACCCATTCAGAGATGGGTGAAATATTCATTCAGAAATTCAGGAATTAGCTCATGTACAAGAGTGGAGAACAAAATGCTGCTACTGAAGGGGGAAAAAATGGGAGGGGAATCTTAGATATGAAACATAATATTCCTCAGGCTATTATGTTACCCACTTGTGTTAACATCCAATATTTTTTCTTTTAAATGGCAACTTCTATGCCCTGTATTTTAAGGCATCAAATTATACTGCCATATTGAGGATTATTTAAGCAATCCCAGTAAGTAGGTCAGTCAGTAATTTACTCTTGGTTTATTAGAGGGTGCTAAAAGAAAAGAGCAACACCGTTATTTGTTAAATGAACAGCTGGACCTAAATTGTTAGGGGAGAAAAAGCCATTAGTTCAAGAAGTGTTTTTTAAAGATTTCTAGCATAACGATAAGTATGGGAAAACCTTTCTTTACCACAAAACTTTGTGTAGGGAGCAAACACAATTAGGGCAGCTTCCTTTGCACAGCAGTTTGGATTAAGCATCAGGAGGAACAAAGCAAAGAAGAGCTCTGATGATCCAGGGGACCAAGATGGGGAATGCATTTGGTCTTGTGCAGCCTGATTAGACCAGGTTTTTCCACAACGTGAGTGGAAAGACTCCAGAAGCTGCCACTGAGAGAAAAAAGAGAAAAAGATTGCAGTCAAATTTTTTTGGAATCACAAGCAAGAATCATTCAGTTATGATTTTGACATACACAAAGGCAAAAAATTATTAAATTGTCCTTATGAAACTAGAACAGCCTTCTGGCACCAGACCTCAGATATTTACTTGGTAACTAATCTCCAATTTCCCAGTGTTCCCACTGGAAATTCTCTCCAGTACTGTAATGCATCAAATGAATGCTAAAGACAAAGCATTAACTTCCATGTGTGGCTGTAGGTAAATATGTAATGCTACAATAAAGCTTTTAAAAGGCAGTAGCTGAATGGCATAGAAGGGGTGAAAAGGGCAAAGATCTGGTCTTAAAGCTGACAGATCAAGGCCCTGACACTTATCCTTCCTTCTGAAAGCAGTATCAGCAGCTCCTCCATGTGAATACTCTGTGCTGAGGGATTTTCATGGGTTTGGATAGAGGTGGTGGTAATGTCCTGCCTGTGCATCATCATCCTCACCACCACACAGAATGAGCAATTGCATGCACTAATACTTAGCATTCATAACAGAGGTAAATGGTAATATTCTTTTGGCTCAGTTATTTTACAACACTGTAACTGTGCCTGGGCTGTGGTAATAAACCAAAAGTTTTGCTGATGTTGGCCTCAAGAGCTTCCTTGAATACCAGCTCTCAGTCACAGTTTGTCTTTTCCTTTGCTTAGAAACCTTGCTCCATAAAAACAAGTTTTATTCATGAACCTAGCTCTAGCTGGCCTTCCTCAGTCCAAGAGACTGATTTCAAAAGTTCAGCTTCCCTTCCCCTCCCTCACAAAGAAATTTTTTTTCATAACCTCTGAAGCAAAAACATAATTAAATTTCCAAATCACTGCTACAGGATTTTATGGGAGGCTTAACTTTCCAGAGGAGTCTGCAATAAATCAGAAAGGCTTTATTAAGAGCTAATTTAAAATATCCTGGTAATTTTTTGTCCTCACAGAAACACAGAGAGCAAGTAAGATCATCATGTTGCTCTGCTATAGAAAAGAGGTAATTTGGGGCAGTGAGCAAGAAATGGGTAGTCAGAAGGTCAATACTGGGACAGTCCCTGGTCTCTATTTAGTTCTCAGTTTTCTAAGTTCATAGCCTGTGGAGGGTAACGGGATCTTCCTATTAAATACTGGAGAATGTTAAGCAGTTACAGAATACAATTTTCGAACTTATTACAAGAACCAGCCTTCCACAGAAGGCAGTATGCCCAAGTCCCCACTGTTCAGAGCATTAGGAAACTTTGGACAAATGTATACACACAGGCATCTGCATTTTTAAGGATTCAGGAAAACAAGTATAGACACAAAATATGAACTGAAAGTCAATAAATTAGGGTACCAGCCTGATGGGGGAAAAACATTTCATCAGAAATTCATTTTCAAGGAAAGCCCTAGATCCTTCTCTGGCACCTGTCTTGTGACTGAAGAGTTTATCAGCCCAGATACCTCAGACAGTCTCATAACCAGCAGTATCAGTTCCTCTTCTTCAGGTAACCAGGAATCAATCCATTTAGGACATCATGCATCACATTTCATATGGCAATCCAGAAGCCAACAAAGATTGCACAACACAAATACTTATTTCCTGAAGAAAACACTCTGCCCATTAACTGTTGAAGTTCATGGCTAATCCTGAGGCACAAGCAGTGTGAAGAACACAGAGCTCGTGTGGCATCTTTCAGGTGGCACAAGCCACCTGTTTTCTCCAAATTCCTAACCTAAATTCATTCCTGACAGCCGTGGTGACCTCATCTGTGTCCAGCCCTGTGTCCTGCCAGCAGGATAATGCATAGCTGACCAAACAAACCCAAACAAGAAATTCAACACCTTGCAGACAGCATGGCCTATGTGGTTTCACTGTTACCTTGAAATGGCTCTAGCACTGAGAAGGGGCTGACAGAAAAACTGCCAGTTCTCAACTCACTTTGAGATGAGAAGGATGACAGAGTCAAAACAGGTAAGCCAAGCTTATGTGTCTTTTGCCAAGGCCATTAGAGAACACGTGTGTCCCTGTCATGATGTCTAAGCATGTCAATATTTTCACAGTCAAGGGAATCAGAGAGAGATGACCCAAAAGGATCAAATGTTGACCACAGGAAGCCACAAAACTAATGCAGTCACCCAGCTTTGTACAGGGTACACAAACTACCCAGGCTCCAGAGTCAGAGGGTGTCAGGCATCATAAGGGATGAATCACCTTTTTCACAATTCTCTCCTAAAATAGGAGGACTAAGAGTAGACTCTTAAATGAGACTGCAAACAGCAGGAGAGTAAACAAGGATCCAGTAATCCCTTTTTTGAAAGCAAGTTTGACACTGTGCTGCTCTCACCCCCACAAAAATGGCCCTGTCAGTCTTTCCTGTCTGTACCTACCATCTCACCACGAGCAGTTACAGAGACACAGTCCATTAATAGATTTCCTCAGCAAAATTCCACTTCAGAACACCTTTTGCTTCAAAAGAAACTGAAAATTCACATTAAAATCAGATCATTTGGCCCATAAGATATAAGGAAACTTTCCACAAGAAACAGATAGATGAACAGCTAGACTAGGGCAGCAGGATTTTGCAAAATGCCTTCTCTATAATGTCTGTCTGATATCATCAATCAATAGATTACTGGCTTATGACTTGTGGAGTTTCCATTCCCTTACAGAGCCGAGAGGAATATGGGCTAGGGCATGCTCTAGCAGAACAACTCAGTAGTACAGCACTTAGGCAATAGCTACAAAATGCTGATGAAAAATACACCAAAAAGTAGAGCCCCTCCTGCAAATTCCACTTACTAGTACTTTAACCAAACACATTTTTCTGCCTTGAGTAAACAAGCATATGAGGAAAAAATGAACAGCTAAGAGAGGTTTGGATTTTTTTTTTTTCATTTTTTATGTCTCGTTTAAGTAACAAATAGCTGGCTTCTACACTGATGACTTATCCCTTAGGAGGAGTCATTTGGCTTTTAAAAGCTTAACAGGGACTGTAACTAGACCACTGCTGCTTGCTTGTCAAATTTGTAATCTAAAATTCCACCCCCAACACAAAGCAATTGGAAGAAGAATGCAAAAGAAGTGTCTGCATTTCTGTGTGAATGCAGAAGGTATGGCCTGAAATCCACACACAGAGCTTGGGCTCAAAGATGCAGCAGCCTCACAAGGGTGCCCACTGCCCAACCAGAGCATGGCCAGATGGTCAGAGCAGCTCTGACAACACAATGCCTGGGGGAGGGGGCTTCACAGGGAAGTGGCCTCTTTGGGGCAAGGATGCTGAGACTGGCCAACCCTGTCCTACAAGCTCTGCCTGCTACACCTAATGGATGGATACTGGATGAAAAGGATAAAAGCCTAGGGAACAGGCTAATGGTTATTATGGGGTGTAATAGGACTGGCAGACTGGGGATCATACACAGGCTGTAGCCTCACAAAGAAGCTGAGGCAGGGTAGGATCTTGTAAGCTAGAATCCTGGAGTTTATTTTAATATTTTTTAAGAAAAACCTACATCATTGAAAGCATTGATCTGTTCTGTGTATCTATACTTTCTGGACAAAAAGGGATAGCAGAAACCAAGAGCATGCCTATATCAGATGTTAAGTGTTACTATGAAAAAGTGAAAGCGAATCTGTATTATTTAACCATAATGAAAAGAAGACCAAGACCTATGAGAGAGATATAATAAAGAGCAAGTTCTGATTTCAGTTGTGAAGTCCCTTAAAGACATTGCTCTTACATACCAGGTCTAACACTTTCTTGAGGAGAGGAGCGCACTACCAAAAACAAAGCTGGACTGGAAAAAGGAAGGTTATTCTTCTGTGCTTCTCAGTTTCAGCACAGAAGCTGTTTCAAAGCGAAGAATAAAGTCGCTGTATTTCTGGAGGCAGCTGAGGAAAACCTTCAGGGTTTGCTGTGAAGGTGCAGTAATCTCTGCATTCAGCACAACACTGCACATGCAGCAACATCTTTGGCAGCTGGGCCTTACACACAGTGCCCTTTATGCACAGGAACACAAGGCAGTCCTTAATGCCTGATCTCAAGCCTGGAACTCTGTTGTGGATACATAAGACAGAGTCTATCAGACTACTTAGACATTTAATAAGACCTTGCTCTTACCCTCAAGGTTCCTCAGCAAAACCAGGCTCTTCCCACTGACTTCAGCTTTCCCTAACAAAATCACTGCATCCTGCAGCCACCTAGACAGCTGTTCCCTGCCATTCCCTGGCCATGTCACTTACAGATTTGAACCTAGCAGCCTTTTCTTGGGACTAATCATTTATTAGCTGCCTGGCAGCCAGCAAGTAGTTATTTTTCCAGGGTAGCTGGGATGTGAAGAAGGCTGTATTGATAAACTGGGCTCTGAGTCCCTGAGAGCGAGAGCAGCCTCTCTCTGCTCATGGCAGGTCAGGCAGATATGACCTCTCATGTTGGTAGACATCTGTTGCAGAAGCAGCTTTCTGACATGTTGGCACTTCATGTTCCTCTTTGTGTGAAAAAACACTGACTAGAAAAGCCAGAGCTCCTTAAAAGAAAAAGGGGCTTCCCATCAATATTCAGAAGAACCAAGAAAAATTTCCCCTATCATCAGATGTTCTTTTGCATTCAGGTAACGGGAATGAGGAGAACAGCCAAGCAGGAGAAGCAAAACTGATTTGCTTTCTGTGTGTGGGCTTGTGGGCAAGCATCTACTCTGACCACCCCATCCAGGTTCTCACTAACTCTGAACAGGGAAACTCCTTGTTTGTCCTGGTGTGTCATTGACCAAGTTTCCCTGTTTCTCTCCACCTTCCCTCAGAGGCATCTTGGAATTCTTCAAAGAAGTAAATGGGTTTGGCATTTAAGTGACTGGCCTTCAGCTCCAGGCTCAGCACCCTGAATCATGGGAGCCAGACCTGCCCTCGGTCTTAGCGCACAGGCTGCCTTTTTGTCAATGCTTCATTAAAGCAGTATCTGAACACTGGGGCCTCCTTGCTCCTGCTGGTAAAACTATATGCTCCTAGAAAGCTGATCCAGGTCTTCAAAACCCACAGACATTTCAAGAAAGCCAAAACTGCCAATCAGCCTTCATCTTGCAAGACCTATCATCGCACTGCCATGGCCATGGTTACGTCTGTCAGAAGGCTGAGAAGGAATGTCAGAAAGTTACAGCAAATTAGAAAGAACTTTTTTTTCCCAGCTCGTCTAGAAAGCTGGATACAAGTTCATTCTTCCTCTAAATAAAGGGAAAGGAGGAGAATGTGAAAGGCTGAATTTCAGGGACATCTTTTACTTCACTGCAATGCACTTTTTAAACACTCTTAAGTCACAAAGCAAGTCTTTGGGTAGACTCCATTAACTTACTGATAGGGTATAAAAAAGAAGATTAGAAAGACAATGAAATAACAGAGGGAGACAGGAGATTAGTGAAATGTTTCACATGCAAAACTAGAACTACATTGAGGAATCTGTCATCCCAGACTTTCCCGATTCTCTAATGGCACCATTTCTAGTGAAGGATTTTGTGTTTTCATAATGCACCTTCTGTAAACTGCTAGTGAAGTGTTAAAACTGAGAGGAAAAGCAGACAGACAGCTCCTGAGACTGACCAAGACAAAGGTGCTGTCTGCAGAAAAACAAATTCAGAAGAATGGGTAGGCATGTCTAGAACACATTACATTCCCTTTTTTCTGATTCTATCCTTCTGTCATTTAAAAGTCTCAGCCCACTCACCAACTTCAGAGCTTGCAATCCTGCCTCTTGCATCTACCACTTTGTGGTTTCACACAAATGCCAAAGTCATCAGGATGGAGTCCATAAAGGAGAAAAAAAAAAACACCCCAAAAAACAACCAAATCAAACCCTTTCAAGCCAAAAAAAACCTTGTTGCCAAGGCAAAGCTCAGCCCAGATGTGTTGGTAATTTCTCACTTGCTTGTATGAAAAAATGAGTACAGATAAAATTTCCATCTCTCGCCTTCCATTCTGCCTCCAGGAATAACATGGTCTTTCCATAGCTTAGAACAGAGGCATCAAGCCACCTCCATGTACACCCATGGCAGTAAGCAGATTTTTTTTTTTCCATACTTCAGCGCTAGACAGAGCTGAGAGAAGAGTGAAAAAGCTTTTTACAGTGACATGTGTCGATGTGCTTTACAGCCATAAGGCAGCAGGTCAATTACGACAGTTCCTGAAGTGATAATAACTGAGGCAGATTTACTGCATTGCTCTTTGGAGTCCAGCAAGACTTTCTTCCCTAAATATGATAATATTTAGGGAAGACATCTTATCAAAGCTGTAATTCCATTGCACTGAGATACACATACTTATCACCAGTGCACTGAGTGAAAGCTTCAAAGTAAGCACAGACAAATGATCTCTTTTTCTTTCACTCTGAGTAAACAAAATATTTATCACAGAGACTTTAGCAGAACTCATCATTACAAAAACAAAGTAGGCATCTGGGCATTATGACCAAATTTTGAAAAGCAGACACAGTGTCCACTTGGTGACATTTTACAGTGACCTCTGATTACCAAAAGAGCAGGGTGACAATCTCTCAATCAGCCTAAGCTTGGCTCCTTAAATGGACAGTGATTTTGAAAAACCAAAGGGGGAGTCACTGAAAATTCCACCACTACAGACTGAAATTGCCTTGGACCTTCATGAACCTCTCCTGAGGCTGATCAAGTAGTTTTAGGGCCAACGTCATGTAAAATGGTGTGACACTCCCATCTGCAGAATTGTATGGGCGATACAGCAAAGCAGATACTTTGCACTGCAGAGCTGGATCACCAGAGGAACACCAAGATTCCCGTATGTCTTTCAACATCAAACAAAACCAAAGTGGTTTTTCCCACATAACTGATAGCTGGTACTGTATCCAAATGTCTAACAAAAATTGGCTGGCTGTGAAAGAGATTTTTTCTGGCTTCCTTCCAAACTGGTCTCAAAGCTACCTCCATAAGATGCAAGCCTCCAATTCAACAGACATGCAAGAAAAAAAGATGCTCAGTAGTTGCATATATTAAATCCTGAGACATTTTCCACTGTTGCAGGTGTTGATAGATCACCTGGTCCAAACTTATTTCAGCTCATACATTTCATTCTTCCTCAAAATAGATAAACAAAGCAAAAAAGGACAGAATTTTTTTAACTCCTCATCCTTCCCTCCCCTAGATTCACCTCTTGCATTCTTCCAAAATGTATAATCACATGGTAGAAGATATTTTTCCCCTTTCTGAGCAAGTAGTGAACAAGTAAACTCCATTTTGCTTGATGGGAATGCTGCAGAGATGCACTCCATTTATTTTTTGCCACTTGACAGAAATGCTCTATTTTTTCCTTTTTTTTCCTTTTCCTTTCTTTTTTTTTTTTTCCCCAAGGAGAGAAAAAATTCTTATGCCAGCCCTAGGATATGAAGTCAAAATTACAAGTGCACAAATTATCCATGTCACTGCACCATTGCTGGGTAAGGCAGGCTCTCTGGAAACAATAGCTGGGGCTTGAGGTATCCACAGGGAAAAGAGAACATCGTGCTTGATTTACTGCCCTTCTCATGGGATTTACTCTTGGCAAAGTGCCTGCGTGGCTTATGTCAGAAGGGATACATGATTTGCATGTGCATCCAGTGCTCACAGTGAGGTAACTCTTTAGTGCTGATGAAGCATAAAAGGACTGAGCATCCCATGAATTAAAAAAAAAAACAAAACAACAAAACAAAAACCAAACCTAACCAAAAAACACCTGAGAACCATCCTCCACCAGGAAAAGCCAAAGGCCTGAAAGGCTCTGATAGGAGAGGGAGAAAGATGAATATCCGCGTATCTCTCCAACAAATCCGAAAGCAGTGATGAGAAGAAATTACTGTTAGATTCTGTAATCAGATAATGGCAGAACAGTGTCAGTGCATGAAAATCTGCAACAAGAACATGAAACAAGCACATTTCTGGGTCCTTTTTTCGCCTTTTTTTTGCTTTTTGGATAATTTTAGAAACAGAAACTACTTTTTCCAGGTGTGTATTAGTGCAAATAATGTAGATAAATATAGATGGACAAGTAACACTTTGATCAGCATGCTCAGGTGGAATCACATCAGTATCCATCAGAAACATTCCATGACCCTGTACTTTAAGACAAACCAAAGCAGCAAGGTGAAACCCGTGGTTTTGCTCACTTGACACACAGGCTGTTCACATGGCTGGAGACTGTTCAGTAACAGAACTGCAAACACCCTCTCTTTGGATTCAGCAATCTGTAATGGATGAATTCAATTCCTCCCTTCTAAAAGGTGTGGTGCAGGCAGCCCAAAGAGTCTGCATAGCAGAACCTGGTTCACGGCTATTTACCAGGAGAGATAATAAGCAGTTCATTGTTTCTTCCGGTGGCCACTCAGGATTAGGTCAGCTGTAACAACTACCTCTGTTTTGTCTCTATTTTAGAGGACTTGGGGGACTGAGAGCACCAGGCATCTTGCTGTTGTTTGTGGAACAAATTGTGTCAGAACTTGCAGAATAATCAGGAACTGGGAAAAATACTCTATATCATACCACCTTGGGACTCTGTAGCCTTGCACTGATTTGCTTGTCTGTGCAGGGAGGAAAAGACTGGTCATAGAAAAAATAAAGAATTAGCAGCCTTCCTTGTTGGTATGGCAAAAGAAAATGAAAAACTCATGCCAATATAATGAATCTCTGAGAAACAATGGAGCTTTGGGAAGACAGTAACAACTCCTCCCTCCAAAGCATGAAAATCACAGAGATCAATACAGCTTAAGGGAGATACTTGCCAAGCTCTCAATGTTTTCACATAGCAGCCTTCATACAAACTGGGTCCAAAGTAAGCAAGCAAAGCAAAGACACATAGAGACAAGGAAGAGCAACCCCAACCAACCTAAGATGAGTTTGAAAAGGAAAGGGATGGATTCAGATAAAATTCAAGAGGAAATGGAAGACGCTTTTGCAACTGCCCTGGAAGTTGCAAATCATGGGTTGGCCATGGTCCAGCTGGTCACCTGCTTGCTGTACGTTCCTATGAAGTTAAAGGTGAGCCAGGAGAGTCAAGCTTCCAGAGATGTGCTTCTACAAAACCATAAGCAATTTTAAAAACATCCAAAAGCCAGCATGTCATTCCAGGGAAAAAAAAACCCAAACAAAAAACCGTCCAAAACCAACAAAAACAACACAAAAAAAACCCCCCACGCCTTTATTTAGAATACCTTTTTGATACCTTTCTGTGGATTTGTATAAAATCTAACATTGTGGCTTCCTGATGTGATTGGGCTTTGTCCATGATACTCTAAGAGCAGTAACAGGCTTACTGAAATTAGTAAACTCATAATGAATTGTAAAGGCTTTGCCTCAAGGCAGTGAACAATATCTGGAGCCTGTTTTTCTTCAAATTCTAACCTTTGTTTTCTGTGCAAATACCACCTTCCTTCTATCTATACCTCTTACACAGAGACGGGTCAGACAGACAGACATTGGTGAAAGAAAGCAGGAGCAAAGCAGTATTTGCTCAATAGCAAATCAGCATTCCTTGCTGAGGACAATTAACTGCAGCACTCTTCCAAGGACTGGTGAAATCTAACTATCAACAAACAAAACTAATCTCAGAGAAGAGAGAAAAGAGAGAAGACCGGAAGGGTCTTCACTGGGTTCTAACTGGTATCCAAACATTTGCTGTGAGCTCTCTCAAGAAATTCTGCATTTTTAGCAAATGAAATGTGCATAGTTATTTGCAAATGAATTCTGACTGTTCCTTCCTGCCATGCAATTCTTCGTAATTTATTCTCATCTCCCTTTTCCTCTTCCTCTGCAACTCGAATTACATTTTGGAAATGTATCTCTTGTTTGAGAAACAGGATTTAATATCATCCTAATCAGCTCCTATTTTTTGGGGAGGAGGAAAAAGGAATGGAAATTGTTTCATTTGCTTGCATATGTTCACATGTTAGAAGGGTGTGATAAATCTAGGATCCAGAGTCAGAAATTTTTTATTTTCACCATTCAAGAATTTTATGGAGGAAAGGAAGGTTTCTCCTTGAACAGGGAGAGTCTCTTCCCTGTACACCAAGACTTTTGGTTTCCAAGCACCTTTTCTAGCCTTCTCTGTCTGTTGCCTTCTTCCTAAACAGCAAAACCCAGTTATTATTAGAGATAGCACTTGCTCCTGTTTAGCTCTCAACCTTCTCCCATCTTTTTGTGCTGGACACAGCCCAATGTGCACAGAGGCTGTGACTACAACACTGAGTGACAGAGATTCCTGTACCTGAAGATAATGACATTGTTTATATTTTATGGTGAGGGGAAACAAAACCCAAAACAGGACTTATGTAAACCTCAGCAGATATTGATTACCTGATTTCAAAAATAAAGAAAAGGAAGGATGTTGATATGCATCAGTGGAAAAAATCTGCCTTTAATCACAGGCAGTCATCTGAGCTTTTATAGTCAGCATTTCCTCACTGTGCCCCTGTACTGGAGTCACAGACCTACACATTTTATAAATAAAAATCTGCAGACCCTAAGTGAATACAAGGATGTAATTCAGTCTAGGATTTCTGCAGCTGTTAATAAATCACTCAAGCTGCACTCTGGCAGCTTATGACATCAGCAGATCCCCTCAAGTGAATTACAGCCATTAATTTACACAGAGGAGGCCATCTATCATCTATTATTGACCATCTGCTACTAAGAATATGTACATTTTTGATAAATTAATAAGACTTTGGCAGGAAATATCTTTTATTTTCTTCCGAAGTATATTCATTTTTGATATTGAGCTTTGGGTTTGTGACTGTCAGTAAAAAACAACTTGTGACATCAGCCAGAGGTGGTCACACCTTGATGGCCTGGGTCCACCTGCCAGCACCTCATGCAAGGCACAGTGGCTGGTGCTTAAAGTCCTGCTCCTGCACAGAGGGAAGGGACTGATCCTCTCACAGGTGCCACAGGAAGGTATTTACTCACCTAGCGCACAGAGGAAACAAATCCTCAGTGTGACCATGCCAACAGAAGTGTTGTTGTTTGCAGTGTGAAACCCGTTACCTCTTTGCACATCATTTCTTCCCAGCAGTGAAAGTAAAGGCTACAGAGCATCTCCTTGCTCTGCACAGAATATAAAACATCACCATAAACAAAAGATCAGGCTCATTACACCTGATGGTTTCCTTTGGCTCCTTCCTTGTAATACTCTCTGCTTCCTCACACTTCACCTCCACTCAGTGATACTGCTGGACTCCTAAGATTGTCAGAACTGATGGTAAGGACCTGGGGACAGCATTTCCAGTTTAAAATTCCAACACAGGTTCTACATAAGTCATAGCACAAGTCATGGTGTGCTTTAAAACTTTTATGGCATGAGGGTGCCTTAGAGCCTGGCAGGTGAGCTAAAGAGCCAGAACATACATGACAACTCAGCTTTGGCACAGGAACACTCCCAGCTGCCTGTGGCACAGCTGCTGACGCTACATCTCTGTAAAAGCACTGCAGAATAAAAGTCAGAAATAAAACCCCAGTACCTGCATAGCTGAGTGCAACTGTCAAGCAGGTGATGGACTTTTCAATCGTCGTTGTATGTTTGCAGTTCTGCAAATTACCCACTGCCACGGCCTGTAAATCAGATTTGCAAATAAAGTCAGAGTGGGCACACAGGCACAGAACACCATTTGCTCGGCTGGAGCTGTATCTTTTTCAGCTTAAGCTGGATTTGGCTTCATATCAATGCAAAGGTTTTGTTGCAGGGGTGGTTTGGAAGGAGAAGGCTCAGGGCTGGATTCTGACCCTGCAGCCATGGGCAGAGGTCTGGGCCCACACAAAGCCCCAGAGATCACAGTGCAGCAGCAGCAGCTTCTACACACAACTCAAGCCTAAAGCTCACCTTTTGCTTCTTAAAAGATACGGCTTGTACAAAACCACTCATCACACAAATTTTTTAGTAACTACAAATTTCCAGTAAAAACCGGATGACCAAAACTGTTTGCAATATTAGAGCTGTGCTGTCATAGCATATATGGGATGCTGACAATGTCAAAACTATTCCCAAAGTGGGAACATCTACAAAAAAAAAAAAAAGGCAAAAAGGAAGTTTTTTTTATAACTGCAACAATTCAGGAAAACTACTTTGAGAATTTAAAACTACTGCTTCTTGCCATTGCACACTGAAATAAACTTATCTAGGGCCTGGCCTGCCCAAAATCTTTTGGTCTAACAGTAACAAGAAAAAAATCTCCAGAAGTCACAAAATCAACAGAGGTATCTTGAGTAACATGTGACTGACAGAAACTTTCACACCTTTAACAAATTATTCCATCATTCCCATCCTTTGATAACTAAGTAGAAAACAGCAGAGCTTTATTATCCGAAATTTTTCATGTTCTGGTGAGGGTTTAGGCTGATATGGTAATATTAATTGAGAAAGTAAGACCAGTGTTGAAACTAACCTAAATAGTTTCTAAATTGAAGTCTGAACTCACTGTACAAAATATAATAAATTACCCAAATAACTTACTGGGAGATAGTTACCATGTATCTGCTGGTTTCAAAAAAAATTTAAAAAAAAAGGGGGGGGGGCACATTTAACATAGTAACCTTATTCTTGAAGCATCCTATCATGATTTGACCATGGGTTGATCACCCAACTTTCTCATTTTCAAAGATAGTGTTTTGTTTTATTGAATCAAAGGCCTACAATGCAAAATTGCTACAATGCAGAAGAAATAACAAACCCAACTGTAATCAAAGTGGAAATAGTGATTATGTTTTCATTAAACTTTTGTAATTGTTACCAGAAGAATGAAGAAGTAAGTCTCCGATAAATAAATTCTGGAAAAAAACAAAAAAAAAAGTCCTTTCAGATGCAGCCAGGGCTTTGTCACCAGATCACCTGCTGGAGTCTAGGGAAGGGATGTAAATAGGGGTTTTTCTGTGTGCTGCTTCAGCCACATTAAGGATTCACCAGCCATTGCCAGAGCTATGGAAAAACTCTTGTTGCCATGAAGACTGAAGCCAGCATCTTCCAGTCTAGCAACAGCCAACCTTCCAAGAGGACTGTAGCCATTCCCATAAACCTACAGAGCAACCTGGCGCACTGCAAAGCGATATATGCACATTGTTACTAATATTGTCACAGTGCCACTGTCTGCAATGATGCTGACAGTCCATTCTGGTTTGAATTCAATCTTTTAGACGTTTATAATTCACCTGTAAAAGTCTATGTTAACCTGGTTTAGCAACTGGGCAGGCAAAAATCTCAGCTTCAGAGGCAATTTCTTGTTATCAAATTAGAGTAAAATCAATTTGCCTAGCAATTTGGCTTGTTGAGACACATGGCATTTCCAAATATCATCTCACTGGTGTTATTAAAGCAAAATTAAACAAAGTCACATGCAAAATTATGTTCAATTGAAAATCTTTAGCATCCTACGATGCATAAAGCTGAGGATTTGGTATTCTGGGTGAGTAGCTGTTGACAGGATAGGTGGTACACGGTGAATCTCTCCCTCTTCCACACACGTTTCTGGTTACCTTAGAACAAGTACAAACAATTTAAAAGCTTTGGGAAACCTATAAAAATAAAGCTCCTATTTGAGAATATTCCAATACGCCACGAGCTTATTGTACAACAAAACACAGAAAATGCAGGGTGAAATATCAAGCACATCACAGAATTCCTGAACTTTCCGCAGGAAGACATTGGCCTCCGAGCTTTCCAAGCCCCGCGAATGCAGTAACGCTGAGCAGCTACTGCACTAACAAGCTTTTTTCCCCCACAAGCGCGTGTAATTCCGCCCGTCCCTGCGCTCGGGCGGTGCCGCAGCCGCCTCTGCCCGCGCCGCTATCGCGACACTGCCGGCGCCGCCTTTGTTCGGCCGCGGGGGCACGGCCCTGCCCCGCCGCTGGGGGGCGCTCCCGCCGCCGCCGCCGGCTCGTGTGGGCCGCGGCCGCCGGGGCTGCTACCGGGGCTGCCGCCTTCAGCTGCCTTCAGCCCTGCCCCGGGGCGGCGGGAGGGAGGGACGGAGGCAGGGAGGGGGCGGCGGCCCAGCCCGCGGGGGCCATTTTTAAATGCCTCTGTCAGGCAGCGGCGCGGGGGGGAGCAGGTGCTGGAAGAGCTGAGGTTGCGGTCCCGTTCCCCTCTCCGGCGGGGCAGGGCGAGCTGCCGCCTTACGGACCCCCGAGACCGGCGCAGCAGGGAACCCGCGAGGCGGCACAAGGAGCCCCATCCCGGTGCGCGCCCCGCGGCGGGGAGTCCCCCGCGTTTAAAGGGCAGCACCGCGCGGAGGGATCCCGGAGCGGGACTTCTTCCCCGCACACACGGCCGTGCGGGGCGGCCCGGGCCTCGTTCCCGTCCCTCGGCGGGATCCCTCCGCCGCGCCGGGCGGTCATGGGGCCTGCGGCCGCCGCCGTCCCAGCTCCGCCGCCGGACGCGCTGCCCCGGCTGCCCCCGCGCCGCCCGCGGTGAAGCGGAGGCCACAGGAGGCGGCGGCGGCGGCGGGCAGCGGCGCGGCTGGGGGCGGGTTGTGTTTCCCCGCGAGCGCTGTATCCTTCCGCGGCGGCGGGAGTGCGCGGCGGCGGGTGTCCGCGGTGTCCCTCCGCCGCCGGGAGCGCAGGGGCACTCGGCATCTCCCCGGACGGGGCGAGGAGGTCGCGGGCTCCGCCGGGAGGAACAAGAAGAAACTTCGGGGCGCGGCGGCCGGCGCGGCGCTTGCCTGGCTGGGCAGGGCGGCGGAACGAGGGCTCCCCGCAGGGAAGGAGGAGAAGGAGGAGGAAGCGGCGGCCGGCCCGCGCCGCCACCCCGCGGGGTCTCTGCGGGGGAGCCCGGGGGACTCTTTCTCGCGGGGCGCGGCGGAGGGATCTCCGGGCGGCTCTCCCCGCCGCCTCCCCCCTGCGCCGCTCGCCCCTCGGCGCCGCCATCTTGGATTTTAATCCGCCATTTTTTTTCCTCCCCCCACTCGGAATTATTTTTTATCACTATCGCCGCTTTTTTTTTTTCTCCCCTTTCCTTAGTTTTCCTCCCTGCTCCGCCCCTCCCTGGCTCGGTCTTCACTTTTCCCCCTTCAGCTTCCTCCCCTCCCCTCCTCCCCCTCCTCCCCGCACCCTTGCCTTTGATGATTCATTTTCCCCCAGTGGCAGCGGGGGCAGCGCCGCCGGCGGGGGACCCCAGCGCGGGGCGGTGAGTTTGGGTCTCTGGGGAGGGTCTGTGTGTGCTCTGCGGGGCGGGGGAGGCGCCGGGGCCGTGAGGGGGCTGCGCCCTTCAGCGGGGGGGGGCCGTGAGGAACCGCGCCCGGGGTCCGGCAGCGTGCGGGGCCGCCGCGGGCAGGGCGGGGGCGGCCGTCGGGGCGCTGACAGCGGCGGGGACCCGCGGGCGGAGGGGCGGGCGGGGCCGGGCCCCGGGGCCGGGGGCGGTGGGGGCCGCGCGGGGCCGGGGCGTGCGGCGGCGCCGGCGCGCGGAGAACGCCAGGGGGCAGCAGCGGGCGCGGGGGCGGCGCCGCCCGGGCCGGAGCCGGTCCCGCTCCCCTTCCGCCCGCCCGGCCCGGCGTTCTGGGCCGGCAGCTTCGGCCGGTTCCAGTAGTTGCACGTCTAGGCTGATGGTTTTGGTGACCCTTTCGATCTGACCTCGGTTTGATGGAATGCCCGGACTAGCTCCCTTGGGGATTTTTTGTATGGTTTTTTTTTGGTTGGGTTTTTTTTTTTTGTGATTTTTCATCGGAGGATATATGCCATTAGTCAAGGGGTAAGGCACGTCTTTGTCCAGCATCTGTATCTGAAACTTTAAAGAAAAGTTACCTTTAAGACGTTGCTCTCGGAAACGCCAAAACCGGTGAGTGAGAGGGAGAGTGCTTGGTGTTTTGTCAGGGTGTGTCACAGGCAGGGTGAGAACCTGAAGTGTAGAACTTTGTGGAGTTATCTGGTGCGTTGAATTCAGTGCAGAGCAACACGTCTCAGGACAGTCTTAAGTTGTGCCAGGGGAGGTTTACGTTGGACATCAGGAAGAAGTTCTTCACGCAAGGAGTGATTAGCCATTGGAATGGTCTGCTCAGGGAAGTGGTGGAGTCACCATCCCTGGAGGTGTTTAAGGAAAGACTGGACGTGGCAATTAGTGCCATGATCTAGTTGACAGGGTGGTGTTCAGTCATAGATTGGACTCGATGATCTCAGAGGTCTTTCCCAACTTCATTGATTCTCTGATATGAGATGGCAATCTGATCAGTGTTTAATAGTGTAACTATAAATACATAGTGGCAGGTTTTTATCAGTAATGTTAAAATGTATTGTAGGATAGCTGTCACGGAGCCATGCCTTGTTTCCATGATCAGACCACTATAACTGTGGATGCAGCTGCTTCAATTTTCATTAAAACGGAACTTTTCTCTTCAGTTCTTTGCCTTCTTCCTTGCAAGTAACAATATGTGAGGAAATCAAGGTTTGCTTGGTTGAAAAGTTGAATTTTACTGTTTCTTTATCAGGCTGTTATTGGGACCAGATAGACACAGACGTCTCTGCTTTATACCGTTGGAGCTCACAAACTGGAAATTCAGACTTATTTAAAGCAATTGCTTAATGTACTGCATATAAAATGAATGAGTGGGATGATGTATCTTTGTATACTCAGTAACAGGACTGATTAGGGCTTGCTCTTGAATAGTTTTTTTGCTCTGCTAGCACTATCCTGTTCCAGGACTACATTTCCCAGTATGCTCTTCACTTCGAAGAGCACATGCTTTAAGGCAGCAGACAGTTGCCCAAGTTAGCATGGTAAGTGTAAGGTGTGATACTCCTGTGCTAAACCAGAGCTGTGGATTGAGGATGCAAAGAAGGCCCAGCTTAAGTACTCTTGACCACTCCCTGACCTTGTGTGTTCCCTCTGCCCCGTAATATCCACCCATGGTTCAAGCCAGCCAGGCTCAGTCTGGTGACTCCCCTGATTCGGCGGCCGAATCATTCAGGTCACTTGGCTCTGCATTTGTTTTGCTGGCACAGAGGGAGGATGGCATGAAAGTGGGCACAAGCAGGTGGGGAGGCAGCAGGGCTACTTTTAGACTTACACTGGTTTGGAGTCTTCATAGAACTGTTTGATCTAGGGCTGCCCTGAACTGAACCTGAACCTGTCTAAGTCACATAGCTGCACACACACAGAGTTAAATTGGGTTATGGAGACGTCCACAGAGCACTAGAATTGGTAGAAATGTTTGTGTGAATTGGCAGGTGGGAGGAAGGAGATTCTCCCTCTTCTGGAAGTAGCAAGCTTTTATATTATCTCTGTGACTGCTGAATGCTGGAGTTGTTGCAGTGACTTGGGGGGATGACACAGGCTTCGGGGTGCTGTGCTCAGCCTCACCCTGAGGATATGGTGGGGCAGGGGAGAAGGGGCAGGAGCTGCTGAAGTGTAATTCCCTCTCTGACACTCAGTTTGTGCTGGTACTGGATTGCTTCTGTGCCTGCATTGTGCTTGGATTAGTATCCAAACTGACACAAAAATCACGTGGCTGCACAGGAGAAGAAGGGAATGTACAGGCTGAGCTATTGGTGAGAGACTGGAGCCTGGGTTTGGGTCAGTTTTGGATCCAGGTGTGCTCTCACCAACCTGCATCCTGGGCTGCGATTCCGCAGCAGTCTGAACTGACCCCTGAGTCACTTTTGACACAGTCTTGCAGCCTCCCCATGCCACTAGTAATACATGTCTAGTTCTGCACTGAGCTTATTCTCAGTACTAACTACCTGAAAAGAAACACTCAAAAAACATTTTCTGGGGGTCCAGTTTACTGAACCAGTTCATCCCAAACTCAGTAACCAAAATAAGACTTGAGACTGTTTTGAATAGCTCCTTACAGCTGTGCAAGTTTTCATTCAGCTGATTTTGATCAGTCGTTTTTATTCAGGTGATCCCATAGGAAAACTAGTTGCACAGTTTTGCTCTGCTTCCCAAACTTAAAGGTCTGTTACTTTTTGCAGGGCTATCAGTAATGAAACCTATGTCTTTTCTCTTGATACCTCTTGGTTTGTCCAGAAGAGCTGAGGCTGGGTTTTTTATTTTGGTTTTTTTTTTTTTGTGTCTTATATTTGGTTTAGGTCACTGTCTTGTTGAGGAAAAGTTTTTTGCAGCTATTGTTAATTAAAAAGAAAAAAAAAAAAAGGCAAGCCAAAATTTAGGTGTTGGAGTTCTTAAAAATAAAAAATCCATAAACTGTTTTAAAGGAGGTCCATTAGTTTGTCTGTGTACTTGAGACTAGGGGAAAGGAGAGGATGACCCTGCCTATTAGTAGTAACCTCCTGATCCTAGTGTATTTCCCTGTGTCCTGGAGAAGGATGAATAAAACCCATTGCCTCTTTGCCTATGTTAGAAGCTGTCTCCATCCTTTAAGTAATAAAAACGTATATGCAAAAAATGTGTTATGGTAGACTAAAATAAATGGTACTTGAATTTCTTATAGGTACTGCTATGTTTCAATGGTTTAGGGTTTTACTGATTTGGTTTTGTGCAGCTTTTTTTCCCTCTCACAAGACTTTTCTGAATTGATGACTTTCACAGATGAAGACCTGAATTCTGGGAGGCTCAGACAACTTTTGAGATCTGTTTTATGAATTGCTTCACTCAAATTGATAGGGGTTTACTACACTTCCCCTTATGAAAGGACTAAGGCTTTCCAAGTGTAATGTAAATCTGAATGGCACTGTTTAATCAGTCTGGTAACACTTCTGGGTAGCTCTGGCTTTTGGAGTATCTTGGGTGATGGCTGCATCAGTTGTGTTTGTGCTTCAGTTGTTGAATGGCACTTCTGAATGTTGCTGATATGCAAATAATGCTCAGAAAGTGTTAATAGGTTTCATAAATTTAGAACCAAATAAATGAAACTTGAGTTTTCATTTTTAAGAGTACTGTTGCAATGAAATGCCACATACCTCAGTGAGAGATGCCAAATGCAATTGAGCTGTATTTTGGCATTGGAGGAAATGTGCCTGTCAAACTACCAGAATAGAATTGCTAAAGGCAGTGTAGTTTAAAGAGTAGTGGTGTTATTAATAAAGGGTTAAAACAGCAGTGTGGTCATTTATATTGAAGTGCAGAAGGTCCCTTGGAAGCTCTAATTGTGCTCTATACTTTACAGTTACAGATAAACCTGAAGTCCTAAGTGGTCCATGTGTGGTCCATGTGTTAGATTTTGATGACAGAGCTCTGTAGCAAGAGTTTCTAAGTATGTAGTGGTGTAAGTATATTTGAGTTTTTTCTTAAACAGAAAAATAGTGTTCATCTCTTCCTTTTCTCCCTCAGTTTCTGAAAGACTTGTCAGTATGAGTCTGATGTAGCTAGTAGTGAGAACAAATCACGCCTGAAGATACATTAAATATCATGTGGTGGTGGTGAGTGGGGCATCTCTTGCTCCCTTTCAGGTTTTCTGTTGGCATTAGCAGCTGTGATATTCATGGGGAAAGGAATCCTGGCTGTTGTTTCTGGCTTTTGATATCATGTCTCGAAAGCAGCGTTTGGGTACTGGGAGAAGGAATCACAGAATCCTGAATGGGTCAGGTAGGAAAGGACCTCAGTGGGTCCTCTGGCCCCACCTCCTTGCTTAAGCAGGGCCATCCCAGAGCACACGGCACAGGATTGTGTCCAGGTAGAACCTGAATGCCTCCAGTGAGGGAGACTCCACAACCTCTCGAGGCAATCTGTTCCAGTGCTCATTCACCCAGACAGTAAAGATGTTCTTCCTTGTATTCAGGTGGAACTTCTGTGCATCTGTTTCTGCCCATTGCCTCTTGTCCTTTTGAAGAGAGGCTGAAGAAGCACACTTGCTGTCTTCAAGTTTGTCATTTGGCTGCTACTAGAAAGTAGAGGCAGCAGTAGATGGAGACAAAAGTTTTCTTGCTCATTAGGCTGTTGAGCCCAAACAAAGAATGATTTTTCACCAGAGTTTTGCTATGCTTCACTAAATGACCTGATTTTGTTTGAGGAGGACTTATGTTGTTATCTCTGTCAATCTACTTTGGAGCAGAATGAAGTCTTTTTTCTAATGTTTAGTATAGTTGGAGTGTCATTATGTGGCCAGGTTGCTTCTTACCTCTGCAGCGGTACCTTGTCATTGCTGTTGCTGTTTAAGCAGAAGTGTGCTGGCACAGACAGTGCTCACCCTGCCCAAACGGCACTTGGAGAGATGGGTTTCCTCTGTGCAGGGAACACCTTCAGCCCACTGTGGCTCCTGTACCTGGTAGCTGTCAGAAAGTACCATTGAGCATTTTCCCCCAGGCTGCTGGATACCATACAGGACCCATCTACAGTCAGACTTCATGGTAGTTTCATTCACCTGTACTGCTCTTGAGCTGTAGCCCAGTGCAGGGTGGAGTTCAGTCCTGGTGTACAAAGACACCAAGACTGAATTTCGTTGAAGTCTGTAATGTAGTTTCTGTTTTAATGCTTTTCATTACCAATGTTACAAAAACATGGCTGAATGGGGGTTAATTAGAGTATATAGTCATGTAAAATTAATAGATTGAGAAGTAAGAAAAGCAGAGTTTGAAAGTGGGTTTGTCATTAAATGTTTACATCAGAATAAGTCAGTGGCAGATCTTCATAGAGTTGGTCTTCTTACAGAAGTTCAGGTGGGACGCTTAACAAGGAAGTTTAGGCAGGTTGTTTGATTGTTTTTGAGGTTTTGTTGGGGTTTTTTTTCTTTAGATTAATGTTTTCATAAACTTATAGGTGTATGTTATCAAGCAAGTTCCATGAAGAAAAAAAAAGCCTATCTGAGGGTTTTTTGGAGGGATTTTGTAAAAATGCCTGGGTCTACCTATAGTTGAATGAATAGAGTTAATCTTGAGGTTAAAAAAAGTTCTTTCTGTTACTGGCAGCAAGAAAATTCTTTATCCACTGAAACGATCTCAGTTCTTTGTATTGGTGCAGTAATTGAGCCAGCTTTTGCTGGGTGTGATTCTGTTACACTTTGTTGATAATCTTTACTGCCCTTCAGTGGCAATTTATAAAAGGTTCTAAAACCTGTCAGTTTCTGGGTGATATGTTCTACTAAGATGTTTGAGGCAATGCATCTGTTAATAAACAATACGCTTGTCTTTACTGTGTTTCACTAATCGCCTCAATTTTCTGCATCCTTGTAAATAACTTAATTATAAATCATCTGGCCATGAACATTTCTTGGAGTAGCTGGATCACATAGGTGTCTAACAGAAATCTAGTCATTGACTACTCCTACATGATAAAAAGCAGAATGTCTACAAAAGACAGTATTTCAAACATCTGTTAGTTTGTTGTGACTTTCTTCCACCAGATTGAAATGCGTGTTACCATGGCCTGTTAGCAGCTGTGAGCAGAGCATTGACGTTCTTTTTATAATTACAGTAAAGTGAAAAGGCACAATTTATTTATTTGTGAGGAAGTAGTAAGGGAGGAGCGTGAATTAAAATCAAGTGAATGAATTACTAATGCATAAATGCAATTGTAAAGTAATTGCGTATATCAGATTTTTTCCTGCAAGTTATACAGAGTGAGACACAACTGTGTACAAAAACATTATTTAAAAATTGTTAAAAATTATTAGCTTTCTTATAATTAATTATGCAAAAGACATTGAGACTGCAGACAAAAACTAGCATGTGCTTTGCTAGACACTTATGTACTGTAAAATTTCAACTCTATTTGTGACCCCACTTAGTATTGGCACGTTGAACCAGGTGTGTTGTGACTGGTTTGTTTTGTAGTATGGAACAGTAGGAATAGTAGCCTGGGTCCTCTAGGTCGTCACTGAGGGTTTTTGAGCTCTGATTTTTTTATAAAGATTTAACATCTTTCCCCTAACCCCATTCCAAAAATATCCATTTTCTGGTTGGGTTTTTTTCCGTTGTTTTTCTAAACTCTACTCATCTTTAATTCTTGGAGATTGCTTGTAAAATGGTCTTCTTTGCTGTAGAGTTCCCAATAGGTTATGGGTTTTATGTTTTAGGAGATAGAATCTTAATTGGATATGTATTTGAAAATACTCTAGGTCTGGAGTCACATAGCTCTGGATGTGTTTATCCACATGTACATATGCTTGTAGAGGTATATCCATGGGTATAGTCCAGCTCTTAAAAATGAGTTGTCATTAGCAATTTATCAGCTTTAGAATTCCATCCTTGCTGCCAGATGCCATTGTAAGTTGTAGGACAATACATCACCTGTTCACAGTTCTGTGTACTGGTGCTAACAAACAGCTTTTCTTTCTTCCTAATGTAAATGCAGATTGCCATCTTTCCTCCCACCTTTCCCCACTGGTTTTTTTGGGGTCGGGGGGGAGCGTGGGGGTGTGTTTGGGTTTATTATTGTTGTTGTTAGGGTATTATTTTTTTTAAAACTCTGTATCCTGAAAAGAGTTTCCCGGTAAGTTCTAATCATGTTTATGTTTTACTTCCAGTAGGAATTGGAACTGAATTTATTCATCCACTTCTCCAAGCCTTTTGAAAAGTGACTAAATGCAACTGAGTCAGATTGTCTGTGGGTATGAAGTGGCTGGGAGAATCCAAGAACATGGTAGTGAATGGCCGGAGAAGTGGAAGCAAGTCATCTAATGACCACACGCAGACCAAATTGCAGCATGCAGGAAAGGAGAATCCAAAGACGGGCAAAAACGGAGTTGAGAGAAGATCAAGCAGATGTATGTACATGTTTCTGCTGCTTAGTGCTGTGATTCACTTCCTAGTTTGCAAGCCAGGCTTCTGTCTTACCTAACTCATGAGGGAGGTCTGCAGTCAGCATGGAGCTAACATCAGAAATACCAGTTATGTATGTGCTTTCTGGATGTGTTAAGTCCCTTCAGGAATACAGATCTCTTCAGATGAGTTTAGAAGTAAAATAAGAATAACTGGGTGTAAATCAGTTTTGAACTGTTGCAATTATAAAATGCATGATTGGCACTAGGTGACAGCTAGTATGATTTGAAGTGGATAACATAATTTGAAGTACTTGCCCAGCTTTCAGTGAATGCACTTGTAAAAGTAAACCCTGCTTTTTAATGAAGTCATATACATCCTTAGCCATTATGGAATGGTTTTAAGGAATATGGATTTTTGCTTTTGCGCTTGGTCTGGGATGAAGGATTAAATGCAAAGTAAAGTCCTTTATTCAGATTTTTCAGAAAATCGGATTTCATTGTTTCATCACATATATAGGTCAGAAACTTTAGAGGTGGCCATTACTGAACTGTGTAGTCTGGAAAGATGCTTGTAGTTGGGGAACAGAAGAGAGAAGGAAACCAAAATTAATTAAGCAAACCCTTAAAATAACATTTTAAAATACTTTCTCCCTTGACTACTACATAAATGAAAAAAGCAAGAGGGGAAAGTTAATTGTGCCTCTGCTTCTTCAGGTACTTTATCATCTTCCTCAATTGTTCTGTATTTTTTTGCCTCCAGCCTGTGTATGTCTGTCCCCAAATGTAGCTGGGCTCTGTAATGTCCCTTAAATGGTATCTAATTTGTGCTTTCTTATTTGCAGGTAGCGGTGCTTCAGGATTTGAGGGTCAAAGTCGTTATGTGCCTTCCTCTGGAATGTCTGCCAAGGAACTCTGTGAAAATGATGACCTAGCAACTAGTTTAGTTCTTGATCCCTATTTAGGTTTTCAGACACACAAAATGAATACTAGGTAACTTGTCTTCATTTTTCTAGAAAAGAATTCATCTTCTTAGTTGATGTAAATCAGCAAAACCATGGAATTTCACACATGTTCTAAGAAAGTGAAAGAATGCAAATTTGTGAGTAGCTTCTGCCTTTAGAATGGTGTTGCATGAGAGTCTGGAACCCAGCACTACAAATGCAGGCTCTCACATGCTCCATCATAGGTCTTTCCATTAGTCTCGTGTTTCTGTGCTGTAGAACAGGTTGGAAATAGGCACCATTTCCTAGCTTAAACAGTTAACTAATCATAAGTTTGAAACCAGTAGTTACTTGAAGTCTTTCAAAGGCAGAAGCCAGTGTTTGGTAACTTTTCTGTTTATTCCATGTACCTGGGTGCTTTTTTTTTTTCCTTCCTTACTCAAACGTCATAAGAAAGATGTGGCTCCTGAGCAGTTCAATTTTGGTGCTACTTGATCTGAAGTTCTTGCAGACCCTTGCTGAAGGAATTGCTTCTCAGATGTGTCTGTATGGATAAGATAAATCAATGTGCCAGCTGGAAGCTTGCTCACCAGAGTTGCACCTACTTCTGCACTGTTATGCATCTGTCTGAATACTGTGGTTGTGAATTCTGTGTGGTCTCAGGGTTTAGCTTTTGTGCTTCTCCCTCTGTTACAGATGTACCGCTGATGATAACTCTGTTCTACAGATCTCTGCTAAGCTTGTTTGCATACAAGATCTGTATTGATAGCTCAATGGGGAAACTACATATAAATTATAAGTTTCTAAGGAAAGGAATTGTGTGCTTATTACTGTGTAGTAAGAGCTGGAGTTTCCTGTCAGCACATCATGGGAAACAGACTCTCAACCCTTCAAACTGTTGCTGCGACTATTTTGAAAGGACAGTTCACCTGTGCAGCACAGTTACATACCCACAGTATCAGCTAAGCAAATTGTATGTATATATGTATGTATACAACAAATGGATTGCTTCAAAAATGACTGCTAGATGAATTGGTGTTGTCACGTTACATAAATAGTTGCTGGTATACCCTGACAGCATCAGCTGCATGTGTGGTCCTAATAACTGTAAAGACTTACCCCAGAGAGATTTTTCTTTTTTGCTGGAGAGTGGAACATCTGCCTTTAAGAAGGATGCTGGGGCTTTTCCTCTTCTCTCCATGCAATTGGTTAAAATAGCACATTGTGCCCAAACATTGTCCAGGTAGATATTCTTATGGTTCAGTTTGAAGTGTCTTTGTATTTTCATCAGTTAAACAAGTTAAAAATACATGCTGAAAGGCATTTTTTGTGTTCTTGCGTGAATGATAGTCTGCAGGTTATGCACAGGTGGTTAATTCTTACGCTTTTTGTTATGGAAATGATGTATTCATTGTTTAATATTTGGAGAAGCTGCTGTCATAAATGTTTTATGTTGATAGGTTGTCAATAACTAAAATACTTCTTTAATTACTATTTTGAACCAAAAGGCTCCACAAAGGCCATCATCATGTATTTCTTCCTTTCTCAGACTTGGAGAACAGTTACAGGCAGTCTTCAAGGACAGTAGTTAATAATCTTGGAGCACTGTGGGAAAGACTTAGGTGAGGCTTGCAACTCCTACCAGATGCACACCTTTTGCCTCTTTCATATTGTCCTATTGAGAGAGTTTCTGATGTAATGAATTTAAAGTCTGAGCATCTGCATAGTTCTTGTTTATCTTTTTGGTGCAGTGGTGACACCTGCTTGTTACTGTGGCTGTGATACTTAGATGATCTTCCATCTAGTAAACTGTAGTCTTTCTAGAGCTCCTGAGAACTCTAGAGCTCCTTACTGTTGTTTTTATGGCTTTGAGGGAAGATGGGGGGAAAGCAGGTGGGAAAAAAACTATACTGCTTCCAAAATGCCAGATGCCAGTACCCAAATATCACAATGTAGTAGAAATGAAGATTTGCAGCTTATGTTTGGACATCATCTGCTTCAGTGCTATGGAGCCATATTAGTTACATAGTTCGTGTATGGGGGTGTACTTAAAATAAAACAGCCAGTTATGGTGGCAGGCAAAGATTTCCTGTTCCCTTGTTCTGATTTGTTTGAAGATGCCCTGTGAAAGTGTCTGTGCTACCATTCTGCTGTGCTGGAAACACGCAAGAGGTTTGTATTTTTGCAGCCCATTGTAAGTTGATGATAGCTTACTGAAATTCTCCTTCCCCTTACCCCTGGAAGCCAAGTCTGGATTTTTTATATGTATGAGTGTCTTCTCACTGAGGTCTTACTCACTGAGCACTTTTTCTACTTAATTCTTCCAGTTAAAGAGTTTGTAAATTTGATTTGTCCAGAGTATATTGATGTTTTCCATCTTCTTTAAAAGTTAATGATCTTACGATAGGGTGGTGACAAGAACATGACTGTTACTGTACTTGTCGTGTTTTTGTGTTTTGGTTTGGAGGTTTTTTCTGCGGTGTATGAAAATAAAGTCCTGCAGTTTGTGAATGCCCACCATCTTGGGAATAGGGCTGTTGGCTCTGTAAACTGTCAAGTCAGGAATGTCTGAAAGAGCTGAAGACTGTCTCTCAAAAGTTTACAACTGAATCTCCTAATGTGTTTGTCCAGTGTTCCTCTGAAATGTCTTCTTGTCACCAGGGATTTGAAGGACAGTATAACATGTAGCTCTGGAAATGTCCTCAGTGGCTTTACCCAAAAGTAATTTTTTTCATCCTCTTCGATTTCCAAGAGACAGCAGGTTGTTTTCAGAGTTTTCAGCCCTCTTTACAGGCCCAGTTGTCATCCTTTCATCAAATTCGTAGCTCTTACCTCAACAGAATAGCATGTTAGCAGTTAATAAAAGAAACCCCATGTCTTAGAAAGGATGTTCTTGTCAAATACAGCTATTCTAAGAGGTATTGTTGCTTCTTGTACAAATCCTGTTATATCAGCCTTTGTTTGTTGCGGTAAAAACAAAACTCATTTTGCAAGCTACACCTCCTGGGTTGAAGGTTGACAAACACTAGAGATTGGAACTGACACTTGTAAAAAGTGCATTCTTGCTTGTCTTACCATCTCTTATTTTTGGGTGCTTTTCCCTAGGCTGAGCACTGAATCTTGACGTCACATGCCTTAGTGGCTAATCTGCTTTTTATACTATCTCACATACAAAGGTGTTACTGTTTAAACCTTAAGCCAGACTCCGGATCATATTGCTGCTGTTACCAGTCAGTGCTGTTTCCTGGTTCCCTAAAGCACCAGCATCATGCTAGGGGATACTGGCAGCACTTCAGTGTGCTTCTAAATTTGTGAGCGATTTAATAAGTCACTGTGGTCTGTTTGCTGCTTTTAGTGAAGTTGCAAACTGGTGTGTGATGTGGGTGGTTTCGTCTGATTACGTAGGACTAAAGGACCAAGCTTCAAGAATTTCTTTGTTTTCCATTGGAAACGTTAAGTGCTTGGGAATGATGTACAGGAAGCTGCTTCTCCCGACACTGCCTCAACAGCAGTCACTGACTTAGGTGACTGAACTTGACAGGGTACATCACTTTTTGTCCCTTAGAGTCACCACAGAGCAGTAGAGACAAAAAACACAAAGCAGTTCAATATCATTGCATTTATGAGTCTGTGCTGCATCTCCTCTGCGTTCTTTAGCTCATTTAAATACAATAATTAAAGGGCTCAAGATTCATCTTGAGTGAGTTCTGGAGGCTGAAAAAGTGATGTGGGTTCTGCTAAATAAGGTTATGTGGCCATACAGTTGAGCTTCAGTGGTGTGGTGCTATGGAGATACTGGATTAGAGGTACGTAACTCTTACGTAGTGACAGCCTTCATCACAGTGAAGCTCTTACATTCTTCAGACCTCAGTGTCTGTGAATGTTACAAAATTGTTTTGTTTGACTTTGGCATAAAAACTGCTTTTTCCATTTTTTCTAGATTATTTTTACTGATAGCTTAATTCAGTAAAGTCCTTTACTTTGCTCCTAGTTGTCTTCCTTCACTGTGTATAATCACAGTGATTACATTGGAACCAGCTGGTTTTGTTCTTAAATGTTTTGAATTAAAAAATCACAACCGGAAAACCACCCAAAACAACCATGCCCTGCCCCTCAAACCAACACCCACTGCCTTACTTTTACAGTTTTCTTATTTGTACTTTTAGTTTCAAAAAAGTGTTGCATCTTCAAAACATGGAGTGGCTCACATCTGGTAGTCATGCTAACTGCTAAATTAAATTTACCATGTGGAATGTCAGGATAGGATTAGAGGACAGTGTTGGGTTGTTGGTTTGGGGGCTTTCTTGTGTCCCCCTATTTATTTTTAAAAAGTATTTCTTTGCTAACCATATTGAGAATGAAATTATGTGTCTCAGAATTTTCTTTATTTCTGTTCTCGGCTGTATTGGAGTTTTGACCACACTGGTGTGTATTTAGTGTCAGTTCAAGAAAGTTAAGTAATGTGGATTACTTTCTTCTTTAGAAGTGTCATTTTGAAATTTGGCTTTTAAAGAATGTGAGTTCTTTTCCATATGAAAACACTGGCAATAAATGCAGAACAAGTTGATCGTAACTTGTATAACTAGCTTTGAGGAAAAAATACTCATACTACAGGGTTGGACAGGGAGGAAGCCAAAATGCATGTTAATTGAGTTGTTTACACTTATTTTAAATAGATGATTTTCAATTCTTGTTCTGCTGTCTTGAATGCTTAACACGCTTGCAGTTTCAGCTTTTGTGCTCCATCTCTGGTGGTAGATGAACATAAACTTGCTGTCTTTCCAGAGCTACTTAAATAGAAATACCATCCAGACAAGGTGCCTGTTGTTGAAAGGCTAATGGGTTGATTTCATTTTGATAAATTCACTCTTCTTGATTTTTCTGTAGTCAGAATTTAAGAAACAAGGTTTGGAAGTAAAACTCTTTATCATGCACTGGTATGCTGTGTGGAGTTCCATATTGGATCTCTTTCAGGATCAATTTATCCTTTTTGTTCAAACTCACTGCTCTCAGTGACTAAGACTGAGCAAGGTACTGTGCTTCTGAACTTACCAGAAACTCTCCTTTAACTTCCTTTATAGGCAAGCATCTCACTGACCTTTGGCTTTATACCTTGGAGTTCCAAGAGTCTTTAAGTACTCCTGAGGTAAGAGAAACTTGAGAGAGAAAGAGCTTTGCTTCCTCAAGGCATTTTCCTACGTCCTCCTTGTTGAGATGCCGTCAGTTTGCCCTTAACTGGGATGAGATCATCTTCTATCTCATTTTGAAACTGCAGTAGCCACAGTTTTATCGAATCTTGTTGACTAGGAAAAAATAAGTATTTTCTACGGAAGTGTGAAAAGTTTCTGTTCTGCAGGTTGTCAGGAAGAAAGGCTGATATTATTTCTTTAAAGACGCTGTCATAGCTGAGGTTTTCATTCTTTGCTTACTTCTAAGACCAGACTGTTTTGCAGCAGACTTCATGTCCCCTGAAACCTGACCTGTGGAGCTGCTCATAGGGTGTCTCAAGGAGTCTGTGCCTGTGAGCAGATTCCAACACCAATGTGTCTTGTTCAGTTTCCATGATGGAATTTAATAAAGGTACTGTTCATAGGAGGAAACCAGAAGTCTGGATAAACAATTCTAATTGTCTCTTTGTTTAGAGACTGGGTTGGCTGGTTTGTTCTGTTGGTTTCCTTGTGCTCTCTCTATCTATTTCTCTTCTTTGAACTAGTCTCCTGTTCTACTGATACTTAAAAGACAATTTCTTTGGCTCATTTTATATGCATACATTTAGCCGTGGGGCCTTTTCAGGCTGTCTTCATGGTGGAGCTCAGAAACAGTTGTGTAGACTCTTCCAGCAGGTGTGTAAGTTTTTGGGATTTTTTTTGTCATGTAAATGTGGAAGCCCTATAACACCAAAATGGTAGTATGCAAGGTTGCTTCTCAAAATCAATTGGCTTTTTGGTTGCAAAGAACTGATGAACAAACTAATCAATGATACACCTTGGAGAAGAAAAGTATCTATCAGCAGACCCCAGTTCTTAAGGAACACTGGACTTCTAGGCTTTCTTGGCTTCTTCAGTGTCTCAAATGAGAACCTTTTAAAGTATATATGGAGATACACCTTGAAAGACAAGCTTTCATGAGGAGTCTGGATTGTAGTGTTCTGAATTTGCTTACAAATTTCATATGCTCTCAAGTTACATGTGGTGCTGAGCTGTGCACAACCCTCTGACTCAGGCTCAGGGTGCACAGTGTCATTCTGTTTCACCGATTTGGGAACCCTTGGAGTGAAATGTTGAACATAATGTAGGTTTCCACATCTTCCCATGTACTTGTGGGCACTTCTTGCTTGTTTGGATTTCTCTGTCTTTTCTCATTATCTTTGTCTTGCCACCATGTAAGAACAACATTTTGATAGAGATGCTGCAGAGAGTCCTTGGTATTAATTTTTGAACCCCTGGGTGCAGGAGAGTCACATTATTTGAAAAACTCAGTTCCTGTTTGAAATGCTTGACATGCAATCCAGCATTGATCCGATCTTACAATGTTTTGGGGGTTTTACAATTTCTTCATCCCTTTCTTGTTTCCAGCCATCTTTTTGGCCTTTGCAAGGCTTGGGCATACGCTAACTATTTTACTTCTTAGGAATGGTGTTACGTGAGTTTCTGCTAATCACTTAATGAATTCCACCAACAGTGTGGTGCTTGAGACAAGAACCCGTAGAAACACCTGCTAAATGTGATCCACAGAGGTTTGCAAGTGGGTTGGGGCCAGGTTCCAAGCTACCTAAGGCAGCTGGTCATGTACATGGAGTCAGCCTCTGAGAATAATGTATTGTTAAGGACCTAAAATATGAGCATTTGAGGCTGTAAGATGTGCTTAGAATTGCTAGAAGATGTAAGGTGTTGATTCTTTTTCCGTAGGTCGTGAGAGCCACTGTTAAGCTTAGCATCTGCCCTCCTTTTTCTTTCTGTATTTCTTTTCCCTGCTCGTGGTTCAGTTGGGATACTGCTTTCTTTAGGTAGCCTAGACCAAGCTTCTTGATGATAAATAAGTATGATCATGTCTATCAGCACTGTACAGCCTGTCTCAGGTGGTAATGCAATTTCAAATGTGATGGCTTTTCCACCCATCTTTGCTCCTGTAGGTCACTTAGCTAAAAAATGGTGCGTTTCAAGAGTAAAATACAGTGTGAGGGAGAGGGCAGTCATGTAGCCCAGCAAGAACAGACATAGCTGAAGAACAATTTAATCTGTAAATCATGTGGGTTTTTCCCTCATGTAATGTTTGCAGATAGAGGTGAAAGTGAAATACTGCCCTTTCGTGCTTGTGCGTATTGGTGGGCTCTCTACTTCTCATGGTGTAAGTGCAGTTGGCTCCTTGCTGGGAAAGTTGTTTCTGATTGGAACTGAAAGCGAGTGCAAGTCCTGTTCTGAAACTAGTCAGGTTCAGTTCAGGCTATATGATTTTAAATTCCCTTAATGTATGAGGAAGCTCTGTGAGTTGTGACTATCAAATCTGGGCAAAGTCTTTCTGGTTTTGGGAGAGCAGAGATAATTCCTATGTGTGACTTGCAAGTTGAGGAAGACTTTGGTGTGCTGCAGAACAAAAATAATGATTGTGTCATCTCTAGTCTGAGTGGAGTTTTCTTGCATGATAAGGTCTCATCAGCTTGTTAGGTAGCTAGCTTTTTGGGGATGATGAGGTAAGTTTATTCTTTTATAAAGAACTTGATTTGAAACTTCTTGGTATGGTGTATTCTACAGTTGTAAGCAGGCATCTGTTTCTTGACTGACTCCTGCTGTCTTGTTCGGTGTCATATCCCAGGCAGACAAGAACTGAACCTGATGTCTGCTCAGAACTCCTTTCCGTGCCATGTTCTCTGAAAGCCCACAGGTTTATGCTGATAAATTTTGCTGGATTCAAAAAGGTCTAAAAGTTTGCTTAGTTACTATGTCACAATGATGCTTTTCAGATGGAGAATTCAGAGTTTTATAAAAGCAGTAGCATGGAATGCTGATAACCTGCTGAAAGTGATTCTGCTGTTAGCAGGTCTGTCTTCATTGTATCAGATGCATAAATACAGCATCTTCCTTCTAATAAAGGAAATCAAATCCTCATCATTGTTACTTATTTCTGATTAGACTCGTAGTACTTTACACAGTGAAACAAAATTGGGAGGTAACGCTTTCTTGTTTCCTTTATACAAGTTGCATGGAAGAAGCAAATCTTAGGTGGTCATTTAAAAAGAAGTTACTTGCAACATTCAATGTTCTAAGGTGACAATAAGCCCATTCAAGTAGCAGTTTAAAAAACAGCGTATCAGTGAGGAAGTTGATGGAGGTTTCCTTCCACCAACTTCAAGGTTTTTTTTCCCCTTGTTTATTTTTGTAATGAAATACAGATTTCACTTGACAAGTAAGAAGAAATAAAGTCAGCATAGTAATGCACTTGCAGCAACAAGTAACAGGACTTACTCTTACACATGTGCTCAATAGCTCTTAGTTTGTTTAGCACTTTTGTTAAATGCTATGTAAGCAAAACATGTGACTTGTAAAAAGAGCTTTAGAAAACTGTGTCTCATGATCCTGGGAAATTTTCATCTGTGTGAAGAGTCCTCTGGGGTGTGGCACATATTTAAGAATACCCACATCCCACCTCTGCCCCAAAGCAGAGCATATAGGAGTATGTGCTCAGTCAAAGGCAATTTATAGGGATTTGGTATAATCTCTAACTAAGTGCTGCTTTCTTGTAGTGGTTTTGCAGCTCAAAACTGGAGCTTCCACTTCTGGTAGTCATGCAGGTTTTTTCTGTTACTTTTTCCCACAGAAGATATGAAGGATAGTTTTTCTTAAATCTCGAGTTTTTGGAAGAAGGTAGAATTCTCTGCTAATGTACAGGTGTTCATTTTCATATTTACATGCCCAAGATTTCCTGTTTGGGGGAAAAATTCTTATGATTGCATTAACTTGTGGAACTTTAATCTTCCACAGATGTAGGATCTCTGTCATGTGTTACTATTTGTAGATACTTCTTGTGTTGTCATTAAGAGTTGTAGTTATATGAATGCATGTTAAGTTTGCAATCCACATAATCCCCTGTAGTGAATTTATCAATATAATAAGGCCTTGGGGTTGGCAAAAGTTGGTTCAATGTCTTTATGCAGGGAGTTAAATGTTTATATGGGTAGCAGAAGAACTGTGTGCTGTGAGTTACTGAGGAAGAATTGAGGATGACTGATGGTGAACTGGTAATTGCTTTATTTTTTATTTCAGATTTCGACCTATTAAAGGAAGGCAAGAAGAACTCAAAGAGGTGATTGAACGTTTTAAGAAAGATGAGCACTTAGAAAAAGCCTTCAAGTCCTTGACGTCAGGTGACTGGGCCCGGCACTATTTTCTTAACAAGAACAAAATGCAGGAAAGGTTATTCAAGGAACATGTAGGTGTATTTGTAATTAATGTGCTTTTTCAGATGGTTGAAAGGCAAAGAAAACATAAACATTTCTTAAGAATGTAGCAATAGTAAAGCAATCGAGTGTTCTATGTTGTTTTATTGTTTTTTAAGAGAAACTTCCTTTGTTTTTTAAAGCCTAACTAGACACACCCTCCTTTTTTTTTTTTTAACTTTCATTGCCTTTTATTAATAGAGGTAGAAAGGAAGGGGTTTTTTCCCATTTATTTGTATTGTGGTTTGGTTGGGGGATTTTGTTGGTTTGGGGATTTGTTTTAGTTCTTTTTTACTCACAGCTCTTGTAAATCAAAGTGGGTGACAAAGGATGGTAAAGGAAAAGGGAGTAGCCTTGTTATCTCAAAATACCTCAGTTGTTTTGAGTATAGGGGCTTTCTGTGGGAGTGTTATTCCTCCTCCACTTCCCACAACCTAAATCCATTTTGTATGTAGCATAAAGGTTGTTGATTCTCAAAGTTCAAAGCAAAAAAAAATCATAGTATTGTTTATTTAACAAAAAAAAAAGATGCATCTTCAGGAATGAGTCTGTTGTTTCCAGGTACAACCAAAAGGAATTTGGTCTACTTTAAAATGCACCAAATCTAATAATGCAGGAAAGATTTAGCAGAAAAAGTTCTGCTTTGTCAAAGTGGTTTTTTGAATAACACAGTCATACTTCAACTAAAAAAAATTATTCAACAGTCCCTGAATTCAGCATCTAGGTTTGTTGTGGAAATAGTATCTTTTTTCAGAATTTCAAATAATAAAATTGATTCCTATAGATTCTTAGGTTTCACTTAAAGATACAAGATTTCTTAAATGCAGCTATTCAGTGATTTTAAGAAAAAAATTATCCATTTTCATTAGTTAGACAAATTTTGTACCACTCAAGATACTTAATTTTCTTAAGCGCTTTGGATAATCACATTACCCGTGTGAGGATTACTGCAAGTCACTGTGAAGAAATAAGATCAGCATAATATATATAGGTAAAACGTATAGAAACGCATTTCAGCAGACAGTATCCCACTCCAGTATCCATTTTGTGTGTGTTTTTGTACAGTTCACTTTCATTATTTATATAAGAAGTTCCTCACTGCTTTTGTTTTGCCTGTAACAGACAAGTACTGGGTTTTTTCATTGCAGGTATTTATTTATTTACGAATGTTTGCAACTGACAGTGGATTTGAGATACTGCCTTGCAATCGGTATTCTTCTGAGCAAAATGGAGCCAAAATTGTTGCAACGAAAGAATGGTAAGAAATACAGTTTACTGTTGCATTCTGTTTCTGTCAGTTGTTTTTAAAGAATCTAAAAAAATATATTAAAAAGTGATTCAGAATTAAAACTGCAACCAGTGAACTAGATAGTTTTGTATTGTTACTTGCAAATTGAATTTTCTCTCTGTTTTTGCTAAGTACTTAGTACATGATCCATGCCTCTGGAAGATACTCCTTTGTATATTTGGGCATATGCATATAGTGTTCATTATGCAATTTTTTTTTAATCTTGTTTTCAGTCAGATAATTGTTTTTCTCTACTCAAGAGTTGTTAGCCTCCTGTGAGAAACACGACATTCTTGCAGATTGGTTACACAGCAAATAATTGTGGGGGAAATCAGTTTTTTGCCTTTTTTAAATGGGTGTTATTTGCACATTTTGATTGTGCAAGATAAATCTCTCCTGGAAACACAAGGCTGGAACTCCACTGTATTTCCCCATCTCATTTTGGCACATCTGAGTTTCATTATAAGCATATGTGTGGCAGTACCAGCAGATTCTGGCTTCATTCAGATTTTAAAATCAGTTCACGCGTACACACCAATTGTATGAGCGTTGCTTTTTGGCAGTACCCATTCGCAGCAGCACAGCAGCACATCTGAGGTGAGGAAATTCTGTTATGTTCATACTGGGATCGAGTGGCTGGACACCCTGCTGGTGGCAACACAACCTCCCCACGTTGTAGAGAAAGCTTTAAGTAGGCTGAGGCCAGTTTCCAGCTCTTCATGACCGGAGCTGAAAGTTCCATAATCATGATAAAACCCAAAAAATACTGATTGGGATTTTTTCCTTGTTGTTTTTTTGTTTTGTTTTGTTTTTTTAAATTCACCTCTTGGCTGATTCTTTGGGATAGAAGCTTTGCATGTAGGTGTGTTGAAAAGAGATTAACTTTTCATGCTCAAAATCTTGAGTGGCCTGAGAAGTGAGCAAGACAGGAGAGCTGCTTCTTAGCCCTGCTTATACCTGGAAAACTGTTGAGACTCAAAACTGATTAGAGTTCTCAGCGTTCTCTGTCAAAGGAGAATTTTGCAATTAAAAGGCTTTGCTTTTATTTTGTGTCCCTTGTGTACCTTTAGCATCTCCATATTCATCTGTGTCAGAGTAATTTGGCCAAAATACGGAATGGCCACTCTCAAGAGCAGTGGAAATTTCTTGCCCATGCAAGAAAATGGAAGCTCTGTGCTTCTACTAAGCTGAGCATTCAGTGCCTCTGCACTGCTCTATTCACGATGGCACATCGGCTGTCTGCACACAAAGGCTTCATGGTTTTGTTGATTTTTGTAGGTGTCTGTCATTCCCCCTCCTCACTCTATTTCCAGGACCAGCTTCATGCTGAAGAACTACTTGTGAGAGAGGAAAACATCTTGCATCCAACCTTTGTTTGAGTCATTACTGGGCCTCATTTAAAAAGCCATGGAGCTCTAAGAATTTTCATTATGCTGGATTTTCCTGGCCACAGGAAGAAGTATAGGAAACACAAGCAAGAGCAGCTGGAGGAAGTCAAAATTTCTTAAGTGATGATGGGGAGGGAGTGTACACAAATGAAAAGATCTTGCTTTTGGTTTTAACAATTGCAGAAGCTGAAGTAATCAAGTCTTGCAATTTCTTGCCTACAGTCTCAGGAAATTGTAGAAACAATGGTGGTAATTGTTTCTGACGTCAGATTTGATGTAATTGATTCTATAACAACTTTTCTTTCTGTGAAATTGTTTTGTAATTTTGGCACATGTAGTCTTATTTCTGCTACTCTTTTTACATTATAGGAAACGAAATGATAAAATAGAATTACTTGTGGGCTGTATTGCTGAACTGTCAGAAATGGAAGAAAACATGCTGCTGAGACATGGGGAAAATGACTTCAGCGTCATGTATTCCACACGAAAAAACTGTGCACAACTATGGCTTGGTCCTGCTGCATTTATCAATCATGGTGAGTAGTAAGTATGGGAAGCATAGTTGAAGGGCATAAGAAATTCAGAAGTGTTGTGTGTGAGCTGAACAGCACAGGAACTTGGAGAAAAATGTCTGAATCTGGCATACTGTATTACTGTAGGACAAAATCCTGTTGGGATTTTCCCAGCCAGGGCTAATCAGCTGTGAAACTCGGAGAAGGCTCTAGGAAGTGATGCCCTCTTCCTTGAAAGAAACTTTGTAACTGGCAGCTAAATTAGTAGAGCATATTGTGGGTTACCTTGAATTCTTTGTGAACTCAGTCAACAGTGACATCTTCATTAGGTGAACTTCTTACGGCTCTTTAACCTTTTGCACAGAAGCTTATTGGATTCTGTTGCATTTGTGTGCCAAAGGAAGAGCAGGTAGGATTTCAGATAAAGCTGCTTACCCTGAAGAGGAGGGAAACTGGACATTTGTGATAGCATAGGAAGAGGTCAGAAACCCAGCTATACCAAAGCAGGTATCTTTTGATGTATGGCTTTGTGCAATACTAACTTAACTCCCAGTGTTTAGTTGAGATTCTGCAGCTATTGAAGTCAGAGTGAATCCTTACTTTAGATATCTACAACTATTCATGTTTCAGGTCTTATCCACAGTTAATTGACTTTATCTTTTGGACCTTTTTCAGATTGCAGACCTAACTGTAAGGTAAGCAAGAAATTAAAAATAAATAAAGTACCCCACTTTTTATTTCTTTGTCCTTCCAACTTTTCATCCCCAACTGTTTTACTTTTTTTCCTTTCTCAGATACTGTGCAGCCTTAATGATGAACCTTTTTTTTTCCTTCCTGTCATCTCCTTCCCCAGTTTGTATCAACGGGCAGAGATACAGCATGTGTGAAAGCTCTAAGAGATATTGAACCTGGAGAAGAAATCTCCTGTTACTACGGAGATGGGTTTTTTGGAGAAAATAATGAATACTGCGAATGTTACACCTGTGAAAGGTATGCATTGATGTAAATAGCTTTCAAATGGAATTGGGCGTATTCATGATCTATTTTGTGAAACTGAAAGTCCTTGATTATGAGTACACAGATCTTTGGACACAAAATAATTGCTTCCTACCTATTTGCTATAATGGTTTTTCTGTGTTGTTACAGAATGGGGATGATTCCTGAGAACTCTGTTCTCTTAATCTTTTGATTCTCTGTTCTGGAGATTAGCTCAAAATGAGACAAAACAGAACAAATCAGGGGTGTAAATTCTTAAAAATATTTGTACTGAATAAAGTAGAATTGGAAGGAAAAGTAGTTACAGTTTCTACAAGACCATTGTGAACTGATCCCCAACTTTTGCTCTTTTTTGCACTAGACAAAGCAAATTCCATAAATGTTTTATATGTGGACCTGAAGTTCTCTTCTGCTGGGAATGGGAAAAGTACCCAGTGTTGTTAGAACTTGGGGGATTGTGTATTTGTCAGTATCTACTGGTTTGGACAGTAATTGCCTCTATCTGTCCATCGCTCAACAGCAGCAAAGTTGTTCTATTTGGTTTTTACCTGTGCTGTCCCAACCTGGTTTCTTCACAAAATCAGTTGAAAGAATTCCATAGCTGGTTTTTGCCATGTTGAAATTTCTGTTCACTGTGCGCAGGGAGGCTCAGCATCATCTCAGAGAGCTTCACCCAGTTCCAAGAGGAGCTGCACAGAACTCACTGTAGGAAGAAAAACCCTATAAAGGACAGAATATTGTTTATATTGAGAGGTAGCTTAGTGCACCTACATATAAATAGTTCAGTAATCATACTTTCATTTTTACTGGCTACTTTGGTTACTAAAAAAATCTTGCAATTAAAGGGGAAACCATCTGGTATGGACCTCTAAGCTCACATGATGTTGGTAGGTCATTCCAAGTGAGGGATGCAGTCTCAGACTTTATCTCGAGAGCTGCTAGTAAAAATGTACTTCAGTCGTGTGAACAGTTAAGTGTTGAATAAATGGGCACCAGAATTGTTCCTCCCTTGTTATATGGAGTGATGTGGGGTTTTTCTCAAGTTCTTTTGATCATTGATTTCAGTGTAATATGGGCATGCTTTCTTTTTCAGGACAAACTAGTTTTTTATGTCTGAACATTTTCATTAACTTTGTCATGTTTGTATTTTAAGTACATGAAAATGTTACTTTTTAAAGCTAGTGTTTGGGTAATTCTAACTTTAGGAATCTGCTTTTCAGTTACAAGACTCTGGTAGAAGCAATCAAATACATAAGATGCTGTTTTGGGGGCTGTTAGTAAGGACTCATTCTTTCTTGTTTCAAGACTCATGAGACAACAGTCACTTTGTACATTACAAAAAAAAATATTGAAGTGTTTCGATTTTAATTGCTGTAAAGTGTTAATTTGCAATGTTAAAATGCTAGGATCTTCTTCTGAGGATCTGTGGGTATGTTTGGAGCAGCAGGAGATCTGGCACTGTACAATTTCTTTCAAGCCTCCAAAAGTCATCACCAGGAAGATTTGCATCTCTCTGCATATATCCATGTACTCTTCCTAGGTGATCCTGCTGTTCTTGCTGGCCAACTGAAACATTTAAGGCACCTAAGATGACAGGTAGAAGATAACCCACAAATTGCTAACCAGTTCTGTGGCTGTTGGTATCACTGATCCAGATATACTTGGGATCCAAAGTACTGTATATGAAACAAAGCTCTAAGTTTACATTAAGATTTATTAATACCTTTTGTCCTCTTTTTATTTATAGACGTGGAACTGGTGCTTTTAAATCAAGAGTGGGATTGCCAGCACCTACTCCTGTGATTAACAGTAAATATGGACTGAGAGAAACAGACAAACGATTGAACAGACTTAAAAAGTTGGGTGACAGCAGCAAGAATTCCGACAGCCAGTCCGTCAGCTCTAATACTGATGCAGATACCACTCAGGAAAAAGGTAATGCAAGTAAGTAAGGGGAAGAGCTTGGAGTCTCTAAGGGCTTCACAAAAACATGGAAAACTTTCACTGGGATGGAATTCCTCTCCTAGTGTTGAGATGCTTCTCTGATACTGGTTGTTAAAACTAATTTATTCAGGAATCTGAAGGCAATTTAAACAGCAAATTCAAGGTTTTCCATAAGTGTTTGAAGAACAATAGGTGGTATGTTCTTCTTTTGTTTTCTTTTTTTAATATCAAAAGCAAATATTTATAAACATGTTAGTTAAAGTCCTGCCAATAATTTCTGTATTTCAAAATACAGTAAAATACCACAGGCAGTAGTATGGTTTAGGAAAGAAAACTTACATAGTTTGAATTCTTAGGAAAAGAATTTTTGAATAAATAGTCTTAGTAGATATTATTAAACAAATAGTTGTTTCCTTTAGAGGTCTTTTAAATTGGGCAGCTCTTTCCTTTCTGCATGCAGAATTGATAGTTCAGGCACCTCTTATGCAGTGAAAATACACAGTTTAGTCATTTCAGAAGAAATTGGAAGGGATTTTTGTTTGTAATCTTCCTTCAAGACTTCTCTCCATGGAGTAGTGAGTACTATTTATTTGCTTTCCCCACTTCCCCACCTCTACCACCCTCAGTATGGGCATCATATGAATAGTTTAACTGGTAAACAGGTTTGGAGCTACATAAAATACTGCAGTTCCATCTGTCTCCTGTTTGCTGCTGTGATACTAAAAAAACGAAACATAAAAGCAGAACATAAAAACCCAACCAACCAACAACAAAAAAAAAACCTACAAAATGTCCCCAAATCTTTTTGTGGTCTCTAATTACTAGTACTTAGTTGCACCTCTGTTGAGCAGACAGAACTCCTTTGCTTGCCACAGTAGGCGGTAGTTCCACCTGAAACTGAAAGCATTACATTAGATAAGGTGTTTGAGGTTTTTTCCTCCTTCTTCAGGAAAAAAAATTCTGCAGATAATATTAGATCAGGCTGATCCCCGGATTTTGCTGGAATAATACTCAGCAAAAGCTGGGGGTAATCTCAAATAGATTTTTTAAAAAATTGATAGAAGAAGAAATTCAGTCAAAACCCAACTTGGTATGTTGGGGATAGTGAGGAGAAGTGTACCTGGAAATGTTGGCCTTCTGGCCTCTTTGGCAATTCCTTTCATGTGTTGAGTTGCAAGTTAAGCAGTCTCATTCCTTACTACATACTGTCTATCCTGTTTCATGGATTTCTTTGAAGTGCTCCAAATAAATGAAATAACTGCAGTATATTCAGGATATAGCAGTGTCGTAACAAAACCACTTTTTTCTTTTTCAGCTAACAGAAAATCTTCAATTGGCGTAAAAAAGAACAGCAAAAATAGAACGTTAACCAGACAGTCTATATCAAGAATTCCAGCATCATCAAATTCTACCTCATCTAAACTAACTCATATAAATAATTCCAGGGTACCAAAGAGACTGAAAAAGCCTGCAAAGCCTTTACTTTCAAAGATAAAGTTGAGAAATCAGTGCAAAAGGCCAGAGCAAAAGAATGCTTCTCGAAAGCTTGAAATGGGAAATTTAGTTCTCAAAGAGCCTAAAGTAGTTTTGTATAAAAACTTGCCCATTAAAAAGGATAAAGAATTGGAGGGACCAGTCAAAGTTGCAGTCTCTAGTGGATGCTTAACGAGGCATGCAGCGAGAGAACATAAACTGAATTCTGTGAAAGGTGCTCATGAGCATGGTGATATTGCACCCTGCACATACATCACGAGGAGGTCGATGAGAACAAGGATGAGTTTGAAGGAGACCTCTGACACAAAGCTTGAACCAAATACGTTGGATAGCTATAAGAGTAACTTGACTGGAACACAATCGGACATTGCAGAGCAGCAGTCTCGTGCATTAAACGACAACAATGTGGCTCACGGACCATCACATAAAGGGGAGGGTCGGTGCCAGAGAAATGATGCAGGCACATCAAAAAAGAAATCTCGACAAGGAAAGCTTGTGAAACCATCTTCAAAAACAGAGGAAGCTGATACTATGCACAATACGCCTGTGAAAGATGAAGTACCAGACTTGATTAGTTCTCATTCAGAACTCGAAGAGAGGAATAACGTGGTGGACACACCTGTTGGCTTTAAAGACTGTATCCCTGGATCTGGTGGCTGCTCTCTAACAACTGACAATTTTAAAGCAAAAGACAGCTTTAGAACTGCAAAAAGTAAAAAGAAAAGACGAATCACAAGGTATGATGCACAACTTATCCTTGAAAATAGCTCTGGGATCCCTAAACTGACTCTTCGTAGGCGTCATGATAGCAGTAGCAAGGCAAATGATCAAGAGAGTGATGGAATGAGTTCTTCAAAAATAAGCATAAAATTAAGTAAAGACCATGAAAAAGATAATAATTTATATGTAGCAAAGCTAAATAATGGGTTTAACTCAGGATCAGGCAATAGTTCAACAAAATTAAAAATACAGCTAAAACGAGAGGAAGAAAACAGAGGGACATACCCTGAGGACCTTCATGAAAATGGTGTGTGTTGTAGTGAAACTCTCTCCCTTTTGGAGTCGAGGATGGAAGTAGATGATTATGGTCACTATGAAGAGGAAACAGCAGATGAATCTTCATCAGAAGAGGACGATGAAGAGGAAGATGACTATGATGATGAATTTGATGACTTTATTCCTCTTCCTCCAGCGAAGAGATTAAGGCTTATTGTTGGCAAGGATTCAATAGATATTGATATTTCTTCCAGGAGGAGAGAAGATCAGTCTTTAAGGCTCAATGCATAAGCTTATAGGTCTTAAACTGACCTGGATGTCATTTTTAAAAAAAAAAAAATTAAAAAAATAATAATAATAAAAAACCCAACAAAAATTCCATTTGATTATTCCTCAACTAAAAGAACTCTCTGAAAAACTTAGTGGCAGCACTTCTTTATTCACCTATCAACGTAATATTGTAGAAAGTGTACAGCATACTGACTCAAGTTCTTAAGTCTGATTTGTGCAGATTTTTATTGTACTTTTTAATAGCCTTCTTATGTGCAATTCCAAGTTAGAGGTAATGCTCTGTTGTAAAATAAAGGCTCAAGCAAAGTTATGAAATTGCATCAGATCTTTCCATGCAGGACAATGAGAATACAGTGTGGCTACAGAATTATTTTTGATCAGTAGGAGCATTCGTTTGCTCTTACAGTATTTGACTAAACAATTTACAAAATCATAGTAGCAGCATATTAAGGTTTTCTAGTATATGTTAATATCACCAGCAATGATCTACAGCTTTCCGAGTTATTTGCTAGATGGTTTTTCCCCCTTGGAGTTTGTCAGTTTTAACACTGTATACTGTCCCAGACGTACTGTTTGTGGCCTTTGTTATAGTAGCAAACCGTTGGTTGGAAGTCAAATTGATTTCTTTAAAAAAGGAGAAAAAAAATATGAAAAGGTGTTGACAATTTGCTGACTTTTTAGTACATTATATGTACAAGGGTAGCAGTATGCAGAATAAAGTTTGGATATGGTGTATTTATTGCTTGTTACGTAAATTAAACACCTTGTATTTAACACTTTTCAATACTTTTAGATAAAATTGTTCTTTGCAAGAATGATTGGTGCTTATTTTTTCAAGAATTTGCTGTGAAATAATGTGATTACGACGGGCAACATTTATCCAATGAACTGCAGCTATCCTAAATTGGTTCTTCATATTTTTCTGTTGCACTTGTAAAATGCTACAAGGAATTTAAAGAAAAATCTATTCACTTTAACTTATGATAGTTTTATCAAATTAAAAACAACTAAGTCACAGCTTTTGTTCTGTGGTAACCTATGAATTGTTTGTCTTTTAAGAACCAGTTGTAAAAGACTGAAAAAATATGTATATGTTGTAAATATTTGTGTGTTGTGAGAAATTTTGTCATAAGAAATTGAGATAACTTGCCAGAAGGGTTTTTAAGTTTAGAAATACATCCATGCCAATAAAATAGGAAACTGTAAACCTAGTTTTAAACTCTGCATCAGTTGGAGTTCTTTGCTCATACATAGTTCACTTAATACTTCAGAGTCTGCTTTATAACAATGAAGAGCATCAGGGCGATCTTTGGCTCTTTGGTTTTTAATAAAAGAATGTTAGGAAACTTCTGAGCACAATGGGTTGTTTGTATATATAAATCAGCTTGTTTCTAAGCCATTTCTTTCAAACAGGTCTGACACATCAGAGTTGGCATTACTGTATTGCTTTGGTCTATGGTATTTGTGTTTCTACTCAACTGTGGATTAAGGTTTCAAGTTTTTCTATCTAGGGGTGTAGAAACACAGGTTTCATCCTAAAACAGGTGGTGTTGGGTCAGCTGAATCCACTGTTGTCTGCTCAGGATTTTTATGTTAAGTCCAGCTTTAACTGCCCTAACGATCAAGAGCTTGAGTTACATGGTTACTGTGTTACCCAGTGGTGAAAGCATTAGGGGAGAGAATTAAGTGTAGAATTCAATCTAATACTTGTAACTTCATCAGTCTCTGTGAAAGGCCCTGTGTCATGCCAGAGTGTGCATGTTTTTAGAACATGGGTGGGTCTGTCTATGCACTCCATGGCTCATCCTGTCATACTTTGGCCTTCAGGGAAGGATACATGAACGCTTTGGTGAGTATGCACACAGCTGTGGTGGCTTGTCTTGTGGGGTCTCTAATTGTACTCTAGCATAAAATAGGTTAAAGGAGAGAGAGATGGGTTATTAAGGGCTTTGAAGTATGAAGTGTCCCAGAAACAGCTGATGACAAATGACACTACTACAGCTCTTTCTTCCAGGATTCACAGTTGTCACTGGGTGCTGTGCCCTACAAGCACGTGTGGCTGTACCAGCGAAAGCTGAACAGTCTCTGCGCTTTTTACTTACAGCCCTTCTGTGTCCCTGCTGCTCCTGCTTGCAGGCTCATACTCAGTGCTCCTCTGGCAGCCTCGGTGGTTGTAGTGGGGGGAGTTGGTTTGCAGAAATGTCATTCCCCTGAGCATGTGAGGGAAAGGGATCAATGCAGCAAATGAACGTTGCCCACCATTGTAGGTATTTATGAGCAGTGCGCTCGAGAGCAGGGTTAGAGCTTGCTAAACCAGCATCAAGCAATGAGAGCAGATGATAAAACAGGGAAGATACTGTAAGTGAATCCTGCCCTTAGAAGGAGAAGCTTTTTTTTTCCTGAAGTGGGTGATCCTCCTAACTCATAGCTTGGCCAGCCTCTTAATGAGAGCTGCTTTCCTTTTTCCTTTAGTGTGAAGATAAGTACAAGTAACTCTGTGGGGATCAGGATCTCTGGATGTGTTCCCCCAAGCTGGTCAGGTAGGCAGGGCTTCCACAACCCCACTCGTGCCCCCTTCCCATGACACAGGAAATGGGCATTTTTCTTTCATGATCTATCTGAATCGGCAGATCTCAGTGTTTCCATAACCTTAGGGGAAAGTGAATGTTTGTCACCTGAACGAGAGCCTGACAGCCTGGCTATGTTTCTTGTCCAGATTGCAAAGCATTGTGGAGCTCATAGTGATTTGACTGTCAGGGATCCTGTCTAGCCTTGATGTCTCCTTGTCCAAGATAACTGGTAAGAAAAGATGCAACAGCTGAGTAGGTTTGAGGTGACCACAGCACTTTTTAGCAGGCTGAAGGACTGGAGGAAGTGTATTATGGATGGGCTTTGGCAGCTCGTTGTGTGTTATGTGTAACAGGTTGTTGGGCTATAAAGAGACCATCCCAACCACTATGAAAATGTCAGGCTGGCTGCAGATTTGGGAGCATCCTGTCACGTGCAGTTATGCTGCCAACCCCTCACGTACCCAAAGTATGTTCATGTCTGCTTTTGGCTGGGGTTTTTTCTGGTTTCTTTTTGTGCATTTTACCTTACCTAATACTGCCAGTTTACCTTCTTTCAAATCAGCTCAGAAGCAGAATTTCTTTGCTCCCCCTAACTGTGTATGGTTAGTTGCCTTTTTAGAAAGAAAGGTCGAAGGCTTGGGAGCTGTGCAGAATGAGACCTACTGAAAAATAATATCAGCTAAGTTTGCATTCTATCTTCTAGTATCATGCCTTTTCCTAAATCCCCCTCGCCAGTGAGTATTCTCTTGTTTGGACTGGGTCTTAAGTAAACCTATGGCCTTGCATAATCTCTGTTGCCCCTTCCTAAACTCTTGATTTCACGAAGTAAGGAGGTTATGGTGTGTTGTTCTTTAGCAGCACTTCATGGCAGCAACAGTAACATTTGTTCTTTTTTGCCTGCTATAGCTCCTGCTTTTTGCCAACCAAGGGAACTTATGTGGCAATTGTGCTTGAATTCATGTACCTTGTTTACAAATATTTTTCAAGTATTTTTATTATTGCATAGTATACAGGTTGTTTCAGTGTTACTCCTTCTCCCCACCATAATTTTCCTTGGATTCATCCTTGCAAGAAGTTTGATCAGAACAGTTCCTGCCACAGACGCAGAAGCTTAGGTGGTAGTGGTGTTGTTGGAGAACTCCATGTGTTGCATGTGCAGGTATCTCAGTGCTGAAAGAGGTATGGCGCCAGTGAAACAATGTTGCTTGGGAATGGCTTTAGCTTAACAAGCAGAAATTTGTGTGTGTGTTAGTGAGTTTCAATCAAGTGTGGAGCTATTAATGGATCCAACAAACCATAGGTTTTTCCACTGGTGCTTTATGATGTTCATCAGAAGTCAGCTCTATTTTATAATTAGATTTTTAGTCCTTTCTTTTTTTGCTTCAGTCCCTATTCATATAAGAGTTGGATTCAGTGATCCTTGTGGATCCCTTCCAACTCAGAATATTCTGTGATTCTGTGTAATTACCATGTTTGGCCACACTACTTTACAACAGAATTGGTGGAAAATTGGTAGATCAAATAAAATGTGGCCAGCAGCTCAAGGGAGTGATTCTGGCCCTACTGTGCTGTCATCAGATCCCACCTGGTGTGCTGTGTCCAGGTCTGGAGTGCTCAGCACAGGAAAGACACAGACCTGTGGCATGGGTCCAGAGGAGGGGCACAGAGATGGTCAGAGGGCTGGAGCACCCTACGCTCCATGAGGCTAGAGGCTGAGAGACTCTGAGGGAGCTGGGATTGTTTAGCTTGGAGAAGGCCCTACGGAGACTTTAGAGCACCTTCCAGCTCTGAAAGGGGGCCTACAGGAAGGCTCGAGAGGGACTTTCCACAAGTGATAGAACAAGGTGCAATGGCTATGAACTGCAAGACAGTAGGTTTAGATTAGATTTTAGGAAGAAATTCTTTGCTGTGGGGGTTGTGAGACACTGGATCGAGTTGCCCAGAGAAGTTATGAATGCCCTATCTCTGTCAGTGTTCAAGGCCAGGCTGGATGGGGCTCTGAGCAATCTGGTCTAGTGGAAGGTGTCCCTGTTCATGGCAGCAGGGTTGGAATGAGATGATCTTCAAGGTCCTTTCCAACCCAAACCACTCTATGATTCTATGATCTAAGGTAGAGAATGACAGAGAAATGTAATGGATAGGACATGACTGTACTCACATTTGCATAAACCTTGTGTATGCAGCATTAGGACAGGACTGCTGGAGAGTTCAGGGCTACCAAAATCTCTTGGATTGTACTGAATACCAGGACAGAAGGGTAGTCTTTCCAGATCGAGAGATTTAAGTCCTATTCTGTAACCCAAGTGCAAGGCCCACTGAAAATGTTCTAGAGCCAAAGATTAGCCACATGCAGTCACAGTGGACAACAGTCCAGAAGGGATTACTTTCCCATAACACCAACTCACTAATGCTTCAGCAGACAACACATCCCAGCTTCAGGAGTTAACAGCAAACTTTGAGATCTAGCCTTGGGTGTGCCCTTGTTGTTAAAGAAACTCTCCTGTTGGACCCTGCTGATGCCCAGACCTGTTTGGTCTGAGCCATTCTGGCTTTGTTCTAATGACAAAGTGTGTCAGGATGGACTGGACGTGCAGGACTTCCAGAGAATTGAAGAGGGGGAAATGCCAAGAGGGAAAAGCTATGAGGGGTGTTTGGTAGAAAGTGCTGTCAGTGGGAACACAGAGGTTAGGTAAGGGATGAGCTAATCTCTGTCTCATGCGTGCTTGTGTGTAACACCTCTCTGTCAGCCTGGGCTGTCAGTAAGAGTGATATAATGGATAGTGTTATTACACGAATTAATAATCAGTTCATATGTGCATACCCCTTCTCGCACCACTGTCAGGCAGAGCACATGGATACCATGGCAATGGCATCAAGCATCCAGTTAAATAGAATACTTCCCTGCTGGGAAATACTTGCGTCACACGGTGCTCTCTGCTTCCATCTGGGGTGTTTAATGTTTTACCCTATCTTCAACTCCTTCCTTGAAGGGCTTTTCCAATATCATACTTCCATCCAATGCAGCTGACCTGCACACAAGATGCAGCTGCTGCCCCAGAAGAGAAGTGTCTGAGGTCTGCAAAAAGACACCTCACAACTTGTGCTACAGAGCTCACTGTCAGCAAGAGCCCTGAGCGGTGCTCCTGGCAGGTGCTGCACCAATGCAGGCAAGAGCAGCCCTGCTGCTGGGAGCCAACATCCCAACATCAGCACTGTTTTGCTGCCATGGCTGCTGAACTGGGTGACATCACTGCTCATGTTCATCCATCCTGTTACCTCAGAGCTTGTGCACTGCAAATGCCAAAGGGACAGGAATCTGGGAAAAGGAAGTGGGAGACAAAATTCAAACCTGGTGGTGTTCTCTCTTGAGAGTGTCTTCAGCACTCTCAAGCTTCCAGTGATGATATTCCCTCCTCCTCAGGATGTGATGTTAGGTTCTGTCGAAAAGCTGAGGTGTATCCCCCCTCCCACGTGCAGTTGTGGTGACTAATCACCCACGGAAAAATGATCCATCTGGCTCTTTTAGTCTGACTCTACCTTGTAGGAAGTACCTAAACAGTAAACTTTATCTGCCTCCCTAGTCTTGCTGGAGACAGAGGCACTGCTTAGATGTGTAGCTTTGGAATTTTGCTTTATGTAAGACCCTTAGGGATAAGAGCTGTCCTCTCGAATTGCATTTCTGTGGCACAGTCAGATTTCTTTTGAACATAACTTGAATTCTCAGTTTCTTAGGTTTATCATTCTTGCTCTGAGAGAAAACAGTGTTACTCTTGTGGGTTTTTAATCCTTAAGACTACCTAGCTGTAATCTTGACTTCAAAATTCAGGTGACTGAATTCTGGTTGTGAGCAGCTTGCATGAGCTCATGAAAGAAACTTGCACCGTTTCTTTCCAAGGTGCTTGCAGGAGAATTCCTACCTTGCTACAGAAATAATTTTCAAAATGCTTTTCTTTTCCTTCTTTTCTTTAAGTTGTAAAGAAACCTTGAAGTGAATAAAACTCAAAACAAATACTGTCTGCAATTCCATAGCCAGCTTGCAAAAATGTTCCAAGTTGTAAAAAGATAAAACTTAATTGATCGACAGCAATGCAAAATCTTTGCGACTGACTTTGAAATACAATTTTACCAAATTAATAACCTCTCAGTTTTGAGAAAACTAACAAGTTCCCCTAAAACTCAGTGTAGAGAAGCAGGCATTTTCAGAAGTTCATTTTCAGACTATAATTTGACCAGATGGAACTTAACCCATCTTTGGAGAAAAGTCTTGAAATCATTTTAAAAGAAACAGATAAGAAACTCAAGCCCTGCTTTCATCTCCCCCAAGGAAGCCAGCTGGCTCCTCTCACCTGTGCATTGGTTTAGGATAGCAGTATTTTTTATCTGGAAATTGCTCTGTAAAATGCTTGTTGCATTTTACTGGTTCATCTTCCATACCTGCACTACTTACAGGTTTACCTGTTGCAAACCAGGCTCCAGAGGGGAAGTCAGTAATACTCAGCAAACCCTTCCTGTCTGAGGTGACACCGTATTTCTCCCTGGACGTGCCTGTGCCAAGGACAGAGCCGGCACCTGCCAGCTGCAGCTACATGTGCAGGGTTATAGCTGAGGTGTGACCCGGCGCCGCCGTCTGGGGTCAGGGCAAACCTGCAAACAGTCGCTCTCTGTAGCCCACCTGTCCCTGCATAAAAGGACTCTACCCTGCAGTGGGATATCGGGAGCCATGCTGGTTGGTACCAAGAGGAAAGATCTCCAAAAGCCAAAACACTTAATGCAGCTTTGCTCTAACGACGGCTTCCCCTCGCCTTCTCTGTTCTGGACAAGCTCTGTTATCCATTGACTGTTACCGTTCCCAGCACAAGGTGGCACTAGGATTCCGAGAGAGGGACTTCTCAGCTCTGCAGCCCTGCTTCCCGTTAAGAAACCAGTGTGTATTAGTTACAAGCTGTTTGGCCATTTCTTGTTTTGTACTGTGAGGGAGTGCATCTGGGCATTATATGGGGGAAGAAAACAACCAGCCATGCTCGGCAAGGGCAGTTTGGGAATAACTTGGTGCTGAATGCTGCTGTGCTCTTGCCGGTTTTAATCCTTTTGCATTCCACCACGAGTTTTCCCCTTCAGCACTTTCCAGCCTTCTCCATGCCTGTCTCTCGAGTTTCTGCTGTTTTCATTAGTCAGAACAACTCCTGCCAAGGGCAGGCAAGCCGCATGTGCTGCTGTGCCTCGCATCCTGCTGGGAGCCGCCTGCCACTGTGTTAAAGGTCCTTGTGCAAGGGGCACTACAAGTACAGGAGCAATGGGGCATGAGGGGAAAAGAGTGGAAAGAAGCAAGCAGTGTATCATCTTCCTCTTGTCCCCTGAGTCTATAGGAATTCTTTCTTGGTCGAGATCCAGTATTAACACTTGCCTCAGGAATGCCGTGTGGGTTCTTGAGGGGGAAGGGTTGTTGGCTGGTCTTACAGCTCCCAAAATCAAGTGAGAGCAAGTTGGCTGCTGCCTGTCCTGTTGCTGTGCAGTAATTTTAAATTTGTATTTGCTATGGGGTTGCACCTCCATGCTATGTGCTATCAGCAGTAGGAAGATCCTGGCCACCTAGGCAGCATCTCTTTCTGGAATGCTGAACTCTCTCATGTTTCATTTACTTGCTATTCTCCCCCACACTGTGAGGTATTTATTATCTGAGCAGACCTGGTAGAATAATTTCTGTGAAGTCTTAGTAAAAAGTATGGATGAATACAAATAATGGAAGATGTAGCTGAACACTACCTGACCTTCCTTCAGTCCAGGCTATGTGGCCATTTTCCTTTGTTCTGCAGCCCTGCCTTGCTGTTCTCAGAGAAACCATGGGGTTTTGTCTCTGGACTCTTACTTTTGCCTATGCCCTTTTTTAGATCAAGAATTACCCAGAGCAATGCAGCAACAGTCTACCACATATCCCAGTGGTCTTGAAGGAGATCAGAGTTACAGTGGCAAAGAGATGGAGGCAAAAAAAAAGTATTAACTGGCTTCCTTAAAGGAACACAGCAGTGATACACTCTGAAATAGCTGATCTCCTAAACACTGATTAAAGTGCAGAGAAAAGTCTTTCTTTTTCTTTGGAGATTTAAGAATTCCCTGACTGACTGGGACATCCAGTCAGAGGTGACAGTGGTCAGGCATGCAGGAAATCTTGGTTGGCTATTATAAGCTGCTTGTGTGCCCTTGAACTGGGTCCCAGAATCCAAATTTTACTTGTTTAGAAAAAGCAGAACAGTACCCAAATGCTGATCTGCTCTGAAAGTCTGGCTTAGGTTGGGTGCTCCAGAAAGTCAAATTGACTCACAGAAAGTAAGGTGAGGAAATAAGAAGCTCTACCAAATCTACAGCATATTTAGATGCTTTTAATCACTAACTGGGTAGTCATAGTTATCAGTGGGTTAAGGGCCCTGAGAACTGTGCTTTTTCACAACTTACTGAGAAATGCCTCTGCCAGAAATAGCAGGCCAAGGGAGGCAGAAGGGAACCTGCTCCCCCGCTGCAGCCCACCCAGTCTGCACACATGATCTGTGGTCGAGATGGGTTGGTGACAAGCACAGGGCTGTGCACTGTGGAGTCTGAGCCATCCCATGCTGCCATTCCATGCTGCAGTCCCAGCAGCAGAGGGGCAGTCTCTGGGGGAAGTTTGTTTGAGTGCCTGGCAATCAAGACTTCCTGGCTGCATTGCTCAGGGAAGATTGAAATGGGTATTATTTTTTATAGTCCTGAACTTTTCCACCTTATATTTATTACTTCTCCTGTTCTTGTGCTTCCTTCAGACTTGCCTTACTAGACTTGCCTTACACATCACCAAAGCATTTGAAGACTGGCTTCTGATCTGTGTTCTGTCTGCAAAACAGAGATGATCCTGCCCATCACCTAATAAAGCCTTTAAGTCCAATAAAGCTGTAAGCTCCTCAGGACAAGGACCTTTGCTAGTCATGAAAATTTTTATGTATGTACTATGAGCCTTCAATTAGGTACCTGTATCTCACATAGTTAGAACAGTAAAATTATTAGAACACCTCTTTTTTTCTTTTAGATTGTAGAAGACATAGGACAAGAGTGACTTCCCTACATTCTTTTTTATCTTTTGGGAAAGCTTTCACCCCTGCCCCAACCTACCATATCTGTACAAGTGAGACTTGCACTGCTTTATGTTGCCAAGCAGATGCAGTTGCAGCCAGTAAGAATCCATTTAGACTATTTAGATGTTGCAAATCCATTATGGCTCTCCTGTTGGCACCTGTAGACACAAAAATTTATGTGCCCCTTACAGGGCCTGACTTATGGCAGGGCTTCCCAGTGCTTGGCAGACAGGAGAGTTGCTGCACTTGACTTCAAAATGGTGCAAGAAGGAGGAGTCTTGGCTGTGGAAAGCAGCTGTAAAGCCAAGAGGAATGGCTGTGTGTCTTGTGACCTTTGCTGATTGCGTGATTGTCTGACGTGGTATCATATGATAACTCTCAGAGACTATTAAGAATCAAGCAAGGCTTTTTTACATCCTTGCATTGCCAGGATGAAAGCTTCCACAAAGCTGTTGTAGCAAGTAGACAAGGTGGAGGACTATGGTCAGACTCCAGGGATTCATAAAGCATTCATTTATCTGGGTTTTTTTACACCCTGCCACTGCTTTCTGCTTACAGGCAAGCCTGTCCCCCTCTCTGTAAAATGGAAATAATTCTTTTCTCATTTTTAATTGTGTGCATTTAAATCACTGCTTTCCACAGCAGAGGTCATCAACTGGGAAAGGATTTAGAAGGAAGAGGCTCATGCACCAGTTTCAGCCAGTATGGTATATGCTCATGAGCTGTTAAGCTCAGCAGAGCCTTTCACCTCTCTAGGGCTGGTTCATGTGGGTATTTACTGGCTGTAGTAACATGCCATTTTTCACCAGCTGGTTCTAATCTTATTGCAAGATCTTCTGAGCTAGCTTCACTGCAAAGATTTTAACTGGACTTTGGAATCCTAAAGGAGCAAAGATTAGGTAAATGGTGAATATTTCTCACCATGACAGTATGTTTCAAGATTGTCCTTCCATTTCCTCACTCTCAGGCTCTGAAATTTATTTCTGCGGCTAAAATTGTCAGTCCTTACCAGAACTAAAGACTGAAACTAGTGATTTCAGTCCAATTCCCAGCAAAGAAGAAACTGTACTCTAGCATTTACTCTGAAAAGTGCTTGCAAGCACTGTTTCCTGGATCCTCGCCTGTTGCGCCACTGGACAACTCCAGTGGTTTGAGAGTGGAGGATGGTCTGGGTGGTGCTTGGAAGTAGCACCAAGCAGGGAGAAGACAGTGTCGCTATTGTCTGCGCAGGCTGGAGCAGTGCTTGGCTGGGCACAAGTCTGGAGGTTATAGCTGGCTTCACCATCCCGGGTTCCTGTGGCCAGGACACAGCCTGTCTGGGAAGGGCAGCACAGGGATCTTGCACCTTGCCCTCTCCAACTTGAGCCTGGAAGCAAGGGGCTTGTCTGCCTGCGAGCTCTGGGGGTGCACTGTTTGCTTGAAGAATTGGTTTGGCTTGTGGGTTTTTTTTTTCGTCAAGTTTTCCCCAGGAGAGGGAGCAGTCCACACAAATGATGTCGAGGGGAATGAATCTGCTTATTCCAGCTCCAGCTTAACCGTGTTTGCTGTATTGCTGTGAATGCCTTCCTTCCTCATGCTCCGCATCAACTCTTTTTGCTTCACCTTCTGACTCCTCTAGTAACCTTGCAACACCTGCGGTAGTGCTGGCCCTTCGAGGCTGGCATTCAAGGCAGGAATTGCACCTCTTTTCTCTGTAAGCCACCTTTCCCACCCCAGTACGCCCAAGGCTGCTCCCAGTGCCTGGTCCTACAGCCCACATCCCCGTCACCGGGCCCTGAGTCCAAGTCACTTCATTCCCAGCACGGCGTCCCACTCGCCTCCGTCCCAAGCCACAGGGCAGTGGCTCGGCAGCAGCTCCTGTGGTCACTATGGTGACAGTGGTCAGGCAAAGGAGGACATCGATTAATTCAGGAATTTAGGGCTGCTTAGCTGAAAATCTCCTTTTGATTCTAGCAACAGTAAACTTCCAGAGGCTTGCTGCTGCTTAAGTATGCATTTGGAGGCTGACTGCTTCCCAAGCAGACAATTATATTTCCAGGAGCATATGCATAGAAAAACAGAGGAAAGTTGGGGTTTGTGGAGTTCAAAACCGCTGCTGCCAAAGTTCCTGTCTTCATGGTGTCTTTTGTTGTATCAGGAAAAGTTCCAAAGCACAGTAGCCTGGTTACCACTTAAGGAATGGACTGTGGTTTCTTGTTGACTTACTTCACTATTTATTCCTTCCTTTCCTTCTTTCTTTTTTAAATAACCAAGGGGGGGATATAACAGAGCTAACTTTGTGATAATCAAGCCTCGGCTGCATTGTATCCCAGTACACCTGATATAAAACCATCTACTGATGTGTGCTGTGATTCTTAGCACTGCTGTAAGCTGAACCACTCTGGGAAAATTTCCAAGGAATAATGGGCAGAATTCTCAAGGACAAGACAAGGAGGACAGCACAAGGTATCTGTTCAACAGCATTCCGGGGAAACTGGTGTGCCAGGGAGGCTGTCGTAGCAGTGACTGGCATGAATAATAGTGTTACTCCTTATTTTGGTGTGCCAGTGGAAAGATCTAAGAGGTTTTGTGTATGGATGACCCTCAATTTAAGGGCAAAACTTGAGTAGGGGATTTTGCAGCAAAGACTTGAAATTATATAGCTGCTAGGGGAAAAAAACTGTTTTCACTGGATGAGATCTGCAGCTGTCTGCTTGGAGATGGTCATCTCTGGTAAAGACATTCCCTGGGACAGATGCAGTCTTTTAAGAGCACATAGCTGCAACAATTGCATCTCTGCAGTGTGCTATCTCTGAATGTCTGATACAAAGAAGACTACAGACACATGCTGTGATTTTTAATACTACTGTCAGCTGAACCACTCTGGGAAATTTTCCAGGGAGCATCAGGCAGAGTTCTGAAGGACAGATTGAGGACAGTGCAAGGTATCAGTGCTAACAGCATTCCTAAGAGACAACTCTTCTAGAGCCATAGCTTGAAACAGGGTAAACTCTTAAGACTACAGTCTCTTTCAAGTTAGTGCAAGCAGGCATGCTGAGGCACCTACAAAAAGCTTGTGTTGTGAGCACCCCCCTTTACTTCCATTTAACAGTATGTAGACCATGCTTATGTCCCCTTATCTGTACATGAGCACAGTGGGATTTGGAATGTGAAGCTCTGTGTGTCCTTTTTTTTGGGCGGAGGAGCATATTACACCTGAGCAGTGTTGCAGTTCATGAGGCACAAGTTAGAGTATGACAGTTTTCTCTGTCTCTGTTGGTGAGTGTTATCTAAACCATCAGATCATGTAGTTCATGTTGATTTTGCAGCCTGGTGGGTGACACTACACAGTGGTCAGGGTAAACATTTCACACAGCAGCCAAAGTTCACTCTTGCAGGTCTGAGTTGTCATCTCTGCTTCCAGGTTGCATTGACAAAATGGTACAAAAAAGGAAGGAGGTTAGTGGAAGTGGGTGAGGCAGTTTAACTCATATCATTGATGTGTCCATTCAAAGGGCAACATTAGAGTCAGCTGAGCATGAGTAAATGCCCTTTTATGAAGGCCTGACCTTAGACTCTGGACCTCCACAGCTGAAGAATCACCAGAGGGCCACAGAATTACATTTTTATTGAAAAAAGGATGACTTGAATGTCAATAAAAATACCATCTCCACCTCAGCCTTGTAATGTGCTCTGAGATAACAGCATGTATTACTTCATTTTGCCATCTCAGCACAGACCTGTTGGCTGGTACCACCCAAGGGACAAGACTCTTAGTTTATAATGTCAGTCTTACAATCATTTTGTTCAGAAGACATCCCTAGGCAAGGAATTCCTGCTTCCTGTTAAGGCCGGGTGTGCAGCAGATTTTGTCTGTTGACATTGGCAAGTCTCTTTAGGCTTCATTTTGGAGTCTTTTTAGTTGTTTTCTTCCATGTCTCATTATTTCAGTCGTGTGTCTTAAGTTTTAAAATTATTTTCAGATAGTCCTTCTACTTGCTGGAATTGCAATGCCTGGATATGTCTGTATCTAAAAGCACAACAGTGATGCTTAAACTGTGACAGTCATGCATAATGGCTCTCCCAGGATTTTTACTGTGTCCCTTTTTGCTTGAGTCTGGGCATTTATTTAAACATGGAGAAAAACTACCAAACAGGATAGGTTCTTGCAAGAAACTAAGTTCAGCTGAAGTTTTGGATGTGGCCTTAGATGGGTTCTGAAAACTGCTGGCCTCCCACTCTTCTGCTTGCATACAAATCTATGTAGGGAAGAAGTTCATGTTTAAAGGGTTGTGATTTTGTCAGTTTGTGTTGAAGTCTGGTTAAAGGGCAGATTTCCAAGTGCTGTTAGGAAGAAAAGGACATTTGTCTAGATAGCTCTTCTCTACATCTACATTTGTCTAGATAGCCCATCCCCTCCACAGTGCTGCACATGAAAGATGTTTTCAATTCTACTGTGGGATAGAGAAAGCAGCCCAAGTTCACAGAGCCCAAGGGTGGCATTTTTCAATAGTACCAGCTGCTTCATAAGCCAATGGCCAATTCGACCCTGACCTCCATGGCAGTGGCACCAGGCCAACACTGTATGCTCCAGCAAATCATTCCCTCAGGCTCTGTAAATCCTGTGCTATTGTCCTGCTTCTGGGGCAGTGAGAGGACACCCTGTGTCACCCATGCACTGAGAGCAAACTGTGCAGCAAGGGTGGCGACAGTGCTTTAAGCTGCTGCACTCAGCATGCAGGGATGGAGCTGAATCCCTAATTTAGGAATATCAGTGGCCAGGGATGGAGCTGAATCCCTAATTTAGGAATATCAGTGGCCAGACCACTGCCAGTGAGTGAGCATCACTTGTCTGCTTTGGCATTTGCAGAAGTGCATGTGCCACACTGCCTGCTGAACACGGGGCTGTGGAAAACAGAGGCCTCCTGAGCTGTGAAACAGAAATAGAGCAGCTGACAATATGGACTGCCCTTATTCCCAGTTGGAAGTACTATTTGCTGCAGTTCAAGCTGAACACAGCCTCCCAGCCCTTCCTGCTCTCTCTCCTCTGCTATTACAGTCAGTGTGCACGAGCCTTTTTGTTACAAACTGAGACACTGTGTGAGAACAAAATGTCTTCACCCAGAGCAGAAAGGCAAAGAGTCTCTTTGCAAAGACTTGCACTGATGAGGGACAGCAGAAACATTGGTCCTGTAGCCAGGTTTGAAAGCTGATTTTTCTCCTATTTCTACCAATTTCCTGCCTTTCAGCTGCTCTGGAAAGGGATCAAGACTGGATGAGTTAGCAAGAGAGACAACACAGAAGGTGAGTGGCATTTGCATGAAAGATGGTAAGAGGAGAAGGGGGGAGGTAGAAAGAATGGAAAAAGAACAGAGGTAAGAGCAACCTTGGCAGGAGATAATAACAGACAGTGATGGCCCAGCAGAAGGAAGGGCAACAGACAGTGGAAAGCGGAGACCTTGGAAAGATTAATGAGACTAAACTGTGCTGGGGAGGAGGGACCTTGCAGTGAGATTTCCAGGCAACTGTGCAACCATTTTCTCATGCAGTGAAAGACATAAACATACACACCATGTGGTAGAAAGCAGAAATACAAGAGTAAGGGATTTTTCTGTTTCTTGTCCCAATTTTGTGAAAGATTTTGCCTTTTCTCTGGAGTTGTTGGGTTTTCTTCTAGAAGCTACTTCTTCAGAAGAAATGGTCAATTTTGCAGTTCCCCAGGGTCTGAATTTTAACTATACATGCAGTATAATGCCTTTGTTTGAAGAAATGTTGTGCACAAACAGAAACATGAGATTTTATGGCTGGTAGAGTAATAATGATTTAAAGGAAATTCCTCTCTCTGTACAAGGTAAGACACGTCAAATTAACTCCTCCCCTAAAGTTTGTGGCACCATCCATGGAAGCTAGTCTGAGCAGGTAACATTTTTCATCTTCTTTGAAGTTCTAGTCAGTGGCAGACTAGACCCACTGAGAGACTGAGTGAAATCTGTCCTACCAACTCCACCACACACTTAGCAGGTTCACCAAAGCCTGTAGTGTGGATGTCAGTGCACTGCTGAGTTAATAAAACCTTGAAGCTGCCCTAATTTTGCTGATGTAACTCTCTCTCGGGCCCTAGAAATTATATGCAAGAGCTCAGGTGGCTGTTTCTAACCTTTTTCCTCAAGTTCATTCCAGTGCACATGGAGGACAGGTCCTACTTTCCCTTTAGCAATCTAGGCAGGGCCCCATTACTCAGCTTTGCTTCAAGGAAAAGTTGAGGATGGATTCTCTTGCCCACAGGAGTACAAAACGAACAGGAAGCACCTGACTGGGTGCTGCCCATCCTGTTGCAGTTCAGAGCTTCTCTGGATGTGTCCTTGGCAGACAGATTTCTCCATTCGCTCAGGATTTGTGTGTGACACTGAGTCCCAGAGGAGCAGGTGCAGCACAATGGTGGTGGTCTCTGTGCAGGGCATGCTCTGTACAGTCCCTCTCTGGGTACAGCATTTGGGAAACCTGCCCAAGGCAGTTTGCCTGGCACACTACAGCCCTAGACATTCCAGCTGGAAGTGACACCCCACCTCTCAGCAGTGCTGGAGCTGCAGCTTTGGTACCCAGGCTCCTCAGCTCAGCACTGCAGCTCTGTCTGTGCCTAGCACTGCCACACTGGAGGATCCCCGATCCGACAGCTTTGGCAGAGCCCCTTTCCTGCTGAGCCCCAGGCAGCAGCAGCTTGTCTCAGGAGGGGTTTCATCATACTGAAATGGAGGCATCCTATCCAACAAGCCTTTCCGTGCCCTGCATGCTTGGGAAGGATTGAACCACCCTCTGCTACTGCTCTTGGTCAACAGTGACAATGAATGGGCTGAACATCAGAGGAATGTCTCCTTTGAATACTGAGATTATTGGATTTTAGTAGATTGCCAGCATAGAGAAAATTTGCATTAAGTGAATTGATTTCTTCCTTCCTCTCATATTTGTAAGTTAAATTAATATTTTATATTCAGCAAGTCAATTAACTGTGCCTGCCACTGTGTATGAAATGTTGACAATTGCTTTAATTCTTCTTTCAGAAAATTCTGCATATCCTGCCTGTGTAAAAGATACGTACCTATAGCTTACTTAGGAGACCTCTGTTTGCATGGGGTGACTAAAAGGTATTTTGGAATAGCTGGTTCAGTTGTCCCTGGCTCTGTGTTCCTAACATAAATCTCATGAATGGGGCAGATGGTGGTATGGAACCTGCAAGTGTTTAGTTTGGTTGATGGCTTCTTGTTTCAAGTAACACAAGTGAACTTGGAGACAAGAAAGGAGATGTTATTGACTGGTGTTTTTCCAGAAGTTTACACTGCTAAGTTGGCAACTAGCCCTGCTTTCATTTCCCCTCAAATCGACACCTCTACCCTTCCTGTTAATTTAAGTGCCAGCTACAGTTATTTACATTCTTCCCTTCTAGAAGTGAAGTTTCTTAACTAATTATAAATGATCAAAAGATGTTTCTTGACAGTCATTTTATCTGTCCAGAAATGATAAGAATTAATCCAATGGACAGATATATTTTGCAGTTAGAATAGTTTGGGAAGTGTTTTTAGGCTGTGTTAAAGAGGGCTCCATACTTCCCAGAACAGCCCTAGACGCTGGAGAGCAAGTCCTTGAAATGCTGGGCTGGTGATTAGTGTGGTAGGGACAAAGGTCTTCTACCAAGCACTGGTTTGCAGAGGTGGGAAGTTTAAAAGACATGGGAAATCAGAATCAGAAAATTTTACTCAGTGTCTGCAAGGTGTTTCAGTGTTGGATAGGTGGGGGAAGATGGAGACAGCATAGGAAAGATTACTACAAAAGCAGAGATGGTCTTTAAAATTATGATAGCTTTTCTTGCCTGAAACAGGAAGATGAGCAACTTCTTTTTCTGGCTGTTGGAAGCTGTTGGATTGATGGGCTGCAAGCATTTGGCCCCACTGCTATGGAGAGGATCATCCTCTAAAAGCAGCCTGCCTTCCAAGGTAATATCCAGACCCACAGCATGTTTGGAAAGACACTGGTATGTTGCTGATTTGTGGAATTTTCATTTCCCATGATGATTTTGCCTCACAAAGGGGAGCTGGGGTTAACGCTGGAGCTGGAGAGAAAATTTTAATTTGTGTGGGGCCTGGAGGGGAGAAGAGGAAGCCCACTGTTACTGTCTCAGAAGGGCAGTGAGCAGGGGGACTACTGTGAAAAGTGCAGACATTTCCTAGAGAAGGATCTCTGAAGTACCTGCTGACTGAAACATTCCAGGCATTCCTGCACTGCGCTGTTAAGCTCCCACAGCAGCAGCTCACGCTGCTCAGGCTGCAGCAGCCTGGCCTTGGCAAGTGTGTCCTGGTCAGGGACTGACACACAGCTCTCATTAGCAAATTCGCTGTGTGGAGTGGCACGGCAAGCTGTGAATTTGCAGCTGCAAGAGAAGATGGATGTGAGTTTAGCGTGCTGCTCTTGTGAACAGACCTGCCAGGAGCAGGTGAAGGGCTTGCAGTGGGCTAACCACCACAGTGTTTTCTGCAAAGATTTCCTGGATGCTTTGTGCACAGGCCGGAAACTGTAGCTCTCTGTAGCCCTCCCCCCTCCTATAGCTGCTCTTTCAAGTTGTGTTTGCATCTACTGTAAGGGGCAGAAACTCACACCATCTCAGTGTCAACAAGCTTGTAAATCATCTACTTAATAGTCACAGGTGAGATAACATATTAAATACTAAAGGCACTAAAAAATCCTTCCCACCTCACTCACCCTCCCCTCCAAGTACTGAATCTTGTCCAAAGCTGCACAAACAGGATTCTAAGATAAAGACCTTGAGTAAGAATTACTAAAACAAACAGAGCGTGGGGTGGTTTGTTAAGGGACTGGCTTCTCAAGGCCAAAGGGTGGGTGTGGAAGAACACACCACACACCTTACAGAGAAGAAAGCTCAGAATGTTAAAAAAGTACCATCTTGGAACAAAGCCCTCCTGAGAAGTCTGTAACATTTGAAATAAGTTGGTGTAGCATGGGAGGAGTATCATACAAGTACAATGCAAAGTAGGTTGTCTGTGATTTCAGTAACTAGCAGCACAAAAACTTTCTAAGAAGTAGAGGGATTTTATTCTGCTTAGCATGATGCAGTTCAGCAGAGTTATTCAGAGTTAATGCACTTCTAGCAAAGAAACTACATGCTCCAAGCTACATTTCTGTCTTTCATGTAAGAATGCATTGAAAGAATTTACCATTCAGCTGCAAACTACCTGATTCTGAACACAAATAAAAGAGCAGCAATTTCCCAGTTTACTTCTTCCCTGCCCTGCCATGTGCAGGAAACCCCTCCTACAGCAGGACAGTTCCTGGGGGCATGTTAGTTCAGTCACCATGCGGTGCCTGTCTATTGATGGTTGGCTCAGTGTCAGGGTTTCTTTCCTATTTTTGTTGTTGCATGGATGAAATCCACTGCTAGAGCATTATCTGCTATTGATGTGGGCTGCATTCTGACCTAAAGGCAAAAAACTCCATGTCTGTGATCTTGCTAGCCTGTGACCAGCACCTGGGGGAGATATTTGAAGATGGAACATGATGAACCACAGGACCACAGTTTTAGGTAACACCTCAAAACTTGTTCCTTTTGCAGGTTGGTTTTTTTCCACCTAGAAGAGTAAGTGGTCTATAGCTTTAGTCAGTGCCTAGGGGTAATCTCTACATCCCCTTGACTCAAGGCTTGTTTAAGTTTCCTATGCTGCTGCAGAACTATTGTTAGTTTGCAGATAAGGAAGTGTTATCATTTCAGCACAGTCTAAGAGAAAAGGATAGGAGGGAGCTATTAGATTCTCTCCTGTTACTCTATCTGGTAGCAGGGTTGTCCTTCATACTGATCTTTCAAATGTGGTAATAATAACAGTAAAATTTTATTTTTACTGGTTATCAGCCAAAAGCAACAACTAGACTAAACCAGAAAATACCATCCTTTCTGCCTTTGCAGCATGTGTGCACAATCTTTGTGCTGATGCCCTGATACTTCTCTAGCTCTCTTCTGAAGAAACAAGGGGACACAGACACCTTCATCCCTCCCCAAACAACCTGGTCTACCTAATCCTGGCCATCATCTAAAAACAGGCCCTCTGCCCTCTTCCCAGCAGGCCAATACACACTCTGACCCTGCCAGTGCAAATCTGCAACAGCTCCCTTCCATCCTAGCTTGCTTTTGCCATTAAGACATGGTCGGCTTTTCACAGCTACATGCTGCTGCTGTTAGCAGTTGCTACCTCTTCTTCCTCTGTGTGTGCACAGCAGTCTTCTGTCTTTTCAAGGGGGCCCCATCACAAACAAGTTGCCAAGTTTAAAACCAAGGAAGACAAACGATGCGTCTGACCAAAAAGCCCCTGTAAGGGCCAGAATTGGGAAAATGCATGGACTGATCCTTGTGTGAGCACTTTGCATCTCTCTGGAGTGCAGATGCTCTTTAAGGAAATAACAGAGACTGTCTCACCCGAGGTGTTGAGGACTGTACAGAATTTAGGTGGTTCTACTCTCATATGTTTGCTCTTTAAAGGAAAGAAACCCTGCTGCAAAGGTTACAAACCACAAGGAAGACTGGCCCTCCTACTGGAAAAGAAGAGCATGCTCCTGGCATGCTTAGCCTTCCCTTCATTTGTGTGAACAGTGGGAAAATAATCAGGAGGGTAAATCCTGTGCAACAGAATTCAGGGTCACTTTTCATGGTGTACATCATCATTCTAGATATCTGCAAAGTAGAGGTGTACACCAAGCTACTCAGTCTGGGTTCCTTTAATAGCCAAAGGAAAGAAACTGGCAGTTGTGTAAAGAATTTTCAGGGTTAAGTGAACCTTGCCCTTGGTGATGTTGACTGTACACAGGAGTTTGGGCTGAGCTGAGATGCAGGTGTCTGTGGTGAAATCCCACCCTTGGTGCAATAAAATCCTGAGGGAGATCCTGACACCCAAGTCATTCTGCACTGTGAAAGGAAGACGTGGATCACAGTAAAAGTGTGAATGAAAAACCTATTAAGAACAAGAAAATCCTGTTCATGTTGTGACTCTACCAAGTTTACATGAAGATGGATGGTTTTTCAATAGGGAAAAATAGGTGTAACACACCCCTGTAGGCTTCAGTACGGGGGACAAAACACTGCAGACAGCAAGTCATCCATTTCAGGGCTGGCTTGCTGGACTGTGTAGCCTTACAACGCTGAAGCTCCTGTGAGGCTGGCCAGCAGGTGCAAATGATGGGAATTGGATTTTCTAGGAAGGTAGGTGGTGATTGCATAACACTTCTGTTTTTGTTTTTTGAGGTCACCCTATTTGTTTTGAAGTCATTCTAATTCAGGACAGGAAGGGACCAGTTGTTTTTTTTTGGCTACAAATTTGGTTTGAACTTTAACTGAGCAGTGTCTTTCTGTGGCATGCAGCCATGCAGCCACGAGGAGCGATTTTGAAGGGCAGCAAGAGGCAGGATTGGCAGCATCCCTCAGGCTGCATTGACAGACTGGTCATGCACAAGTGCCAGAGTGGCCTGACCCAGGCTGGTACCATCACTGCTGGACCTCTGCCTCTCACCTCCTTGGAATAACAGGACTGCTGGGGCTGTGCCAGAGAACACCAATGGCCAGGCAGGTAAGGGGACACTGGTGTCCTCTAAAGACAAATACAGGATGTCCCAAACCAACCAAGCTAATGACAGGGAAGAGGTGGCCTGGTTCTGCTCTTGTGTTGACACACTATGTGGCTGTGGTTTTGTCTGTCATGTTCTCAACAATGAACCTCCAGGAGGAGGGGAATTGTGCTCTTGTACCATTCTCTTGTACAAGAGAAGAGCATAGCTGCACACTTCCAACCTTCTGCGTGAGGAGCATCTTACTGGCATCCTTCACACCCTGTCAGTGTGCTAAGCAAGTTGTCCATCCTTGAATCAAACCTTTCTTAGCAGTAGCCTTGGCAGCCATAGCCTTGGCATGCACACGTGAAAGAAGGAAACCTCTTACAAAGGTTTAAGTAAGCTTTTTCATCCATTCCACAAGGAAAAAGAATCTAATCCACTAGCTCTTCACTTAGCATAAATGTGGGTTTCAAAGAGCCTTGCAAAACAATGTGTGGCAAAATCTATGTGCAAGAGTAAGAAAACAAATTAAGGACTTGTGTTTGGAAGAGCTTATTCTTGTTTAAATGTTCTGTAAGACAGTCCTGAAACCTCTGAGTGACAGGAATGTTACAGATATTGTGCTCGGAGTCAAAATTAAGTTGGATTTTTTCCTGTTCTTGTGGAATGCTGCAATTAAAATAACTTTTGGCTTAAAAGGTTGATGAGCTAGATTTATTTCTCATAGCAGAGCCAATTGCTGAGGTAGAGTATTTTGATACTTTTCCATCACAAACATGCCCAGAAAGCACACTACTCTTACATGCTATTGTTGAGAAGATGGGAGAAAATCCTCTACATATAGTAATGGCTGTGTCACTGGTACAAAATTGCCCCCTTGAACCCAGCAGTAGAGAAGGGCAGAGAGGGAATGACATAACAATCAATCACACCTTGCTTACAGTACTCTCCTTCCATGTTGCACTGTGAACTGCAAAGTGGCTTAGGAGATCTTCTTTTTTTCTCAGCGGAAAAGGTGCACATCAGGTCCAGAGCAGCACTTCTTGAAGTCAGTTCCTAAATTAGTTGTTTCAGCATATATCTAATGTAGCTGTGATTCTGCTGGGCACCACACAGTTTTGGTTCTCCAAGCCGCTGCTGAATCGGCTGTTGGCATTTCTCCAAATGTCAGCACAAGCTTTCCCAGGCAGCTGGGCACAGATCCCACCGTGATATGCAGAGGAACGAGTGCTGTGGTCACTCCCATCCTCCTGCCCAGATGCAGCAATGAATCACTGTGTGCATCATCTGAAGTCTGGCTGTGAGGCATGTCATATTTTGGTGAGCTGTATAGCTGAGATCCCTGATGTCCTACTGGAATTCACGACAGAGAGGTCCCATATGCTGCTGCTGGAGGTCCTTTGCTCTTCCAAGGGGTGGATTTGCTAGGCCCATGTCAGGGTCTGAAGAGAAGCTAAGGCAGACCTCCACCTGGCCAAATCCTGTCCCAAAAAGGAAACTCTTTTTGAAGAGGACTGGCAAACTGAATTCCTGTGACTGATACAGGGGAAAAAAATATGGCCACAACCAGCTGGAAACCACCATGTTTGTTTCGTCTGCAGCAGCTGGATTGCAGTAGCAAAAATGATCCTTAACACTTCACTAGTTTGTCAACCAGTGGACAAAGGAATCGATTGTGCAATTCAGAGCAATCTGCTAACTAGATTTGTAAGAAAAGGGTTTAAAATTGCACAATGTGCTGAGGAATGATACATGTAGAGATTTTGTCTTACAGCTATTGGCAATTAGAAGGAATGGAGAGAGAACTGAATTTGCTCTGTTCTTCATTCCATGGAGGGTAGGGAGGCTCAACCACAGCAGGCCAAAAGTATTCAGTTCAGCATGCATGGGATGTGCCCATGGCAAAGAGAGTGCGCAGAGTTCAAGGAACAGTTTTCTGTTATGTGCTATGGCATTGTGGAAAGCATATCATAGTAAAAATGACACCTAGAAAATGTTTTTTGGGCTAGTTAGATACTAGAAAAAAGTTCTTCACTGCAGGGGTGCTCAAGCTCTGGAACAGGCTTCCCAGGGAAGAGGTCATGTGACACTGGTAGTGCCATAAATCAGCCTCTCTTGCTGGGAGAGGCCCTTTAAAGTCCTTTAGAGTCCTTGCAAGGAGCTTGATAGACGGACGAGGCAAACTCGCAGTAACTGCTTCTTCAGATAGTTGTTTATTCTAGTGTTATCAGCTTAGAAAGACACAGTAGAACAGAACATGACAAGAAAAGGCGAGAAAATGGCTGCTTATCAAGATTCCAAAGCCTTTTTATAGGTAAATTATCCAATTAAAAATTGAAACAACAGATATTTTTACTTTTCATCCAATGCTCAGTAAATCGCTCCGACACGCAGGCCGGAACTGCGGCATTTTTCATCCAATCATCCTAAACTACCTCTGCTGCAGAATATGGAGGACTAGAAGAAGAAAGACGGAGATAAAAACTACAAGGGTTCCTCCATCTTGGAACTTTTACTATTTATCTATTTACTACATTAATAAACCTAAAACTTCTAAATTCTTCACCCTGTGACATCCTTACATCATATTCTATCACCTAGTTCACATCTGTGTAGATTTTAGTTCCTCCCAGATGGTAGGGAGTTTTCTCCATGGATAAAGGTCAAAAACCGTGCTGTCCAAGGGGGTTTTTCTCTCCAAAACAGGCAGAGAGATATTCCGTGCACTCTGGATTCCCACAGTCATGGCACCAAGCCTGTCACTATTCAAGAAGCATTTGGACAACACTCTTAGATTGTTTAACCTTTTTTTACATTGCTCTGCATGCAGTCAGAAGTTGGATTTGATGATCCTCATGGGTCCCTTCCAGCTCAGGATATTCTATGATTCTAATTAGTCTGAATTAAGTGACTAGTTATGTGTTACTTACTTCCAAATGTTATGATTTGTATCATGTCTCATGTGGTGTGATGCTCTAAGCATTGATTCCAACAGAGTTGATACAAATATTATTAAGAAAACTGTTTTAGTCTGAAAGCCAAGATAAGGCACAGATTTATTTTCTGTGCCTTTAAATAATAGAAACAATGAGCTATTCTAAGAGATAGAAGTAGGCCACGTTGAGCTGTTTTTATGTAAATGCACTTATCTTAAATTGCTCAAAACAGGAACTTTATTTCTGTGGTATAAACCCTTTTCTTAGCAACTGGTTTAGTCAATATAGCAATTACAGAGCCACTCTTAAAATGAGTGTCTACAACACATGAAGGTTTAAAGCACCTGGCTTGTGTTATTCACAGTCCACTGATTCAGACTGGTTGGAATGGAGTATACATGCTCTTTTTTCTAATTGCTGGCTTAGGACTTGCCAAGACAGAAGTGCCCAGGAGACTTTGGTGAAACTCATTCTTGTTTAGATCTCTAATTTTGAAATGTATCCAGAAGGATCAGTGCTTGTCCTACTCAGAAGAACAGGTGGGATTCAAGGCTAAGTGAAGGAGATAGCTATATTGCAATGGAAGAGCAGATTGCCTGTGTAGATGTGGCTCACAATACCTCTTGTTAGAGTAAAAACAAATGGGATGCGGCACTCCTTTTCCCTTGAGCTTCCTCCAGCTGATGAGGGACTCCTATTTTCCAAAGTGTTGAAGACAGTTACTCATTTTGATGTTGGAAGCTTCCTTAACTTCACATTCCTTTTTCTGCTTGTTCATTTGTTTCTGCGTAGCAGATGTCACAGCATCTATAAGCAGGAAAAAATGCCTGCATGTCCCCCCCTCCTGCTTCTAGTGTCCCATAAAGAATAACTTCTTGTGTCTCACTCTCCTCTTTCCAGATGTTACTCTCACCGGAGTGTAAATAACTGAATAACTTAGTACTTAAACATGATGTGATACCTTTGATTTTAGTAGATCAAAACTGGGTTCTGATAGAGAGTGTCAGTATCAAAAGTGGAGGCAAATGCTCTGTTCTCATGAATTCAAACTGAAGTGAGCACTTTGATGTCAATCTCAAATGAACACAGAGGGAGCAGTCCTCTCTAAAGTGGTTCAGTCGGCACCTGTAACCTCTTCAACTGCAGCCCTATCTCTCATGGGAATCAATATTTGAACCAATATTGACTTTGGACTCGGGCATGATTTATATGGGAGTCTTGGTATTGCAACAACTGCTGTGTTACTCAATCAGATTCCCAGATGACTGGTTAATACATAACAAACCGGATTTGTAAATTCAGTCAGCACGTGTTATCATCAGAATGGAAAGGGGAAATTAATCATATCATGTTGTATTTAATTTAAAAAACTGTTAAATACCTGTAACTGAGTATTACATGCTCTGCTTAAAGAGGCAGGGGGTTTTCAGAGGGTTCTGTTTTCAGAGGGTTTATAATCTGGATTAATTTCTTGGTGACCAGTATTTTCTAGTTATCGTGAGTAATTGTTATCATGAGCATTTCAAAATGGAAACAAATTAGGATTAAAATAGTAACTTACAAAATTTCACATTAAAAAGCTCTGTAGTGTATAGCACTATTCCAGTAAGAAGTAACAGTGAGCATAATTCTGGGGTCAAAAACCAGGCCACAGCTGTTATGCTTAGGCATATCACAAAATCACTCCGGCAGTATATAAAGCTACCCTCACCTCCCAGGCATTATCATTGACTGTTTCTGAATGAAGGCCATTTATCTGGGTGATTTTGAGTGTTTCACACAAAAATCCCCTCCACTCATTTTATGCCAATATTGGCAATAAAAAGATTATTGAAAGTCTAAAGACCTGTACAATAACAAGATATTGTTAGTCACAGACACTGGGCCAGAGGACTGACTTCAAAAATGTTCTTTTGGTAGCGTTTATATATATATACATACACACATATACACACACATGTATAAAAAAATAAATGAGCGCAGGAAATTTAGAGTGGTGTGTTTCCTCCTATAAATAGCAATATGACTTAAATCTCATCAGATAGGCTAAGAAATCATATCTGTGTAAAACAGACAAGATCTGTAGTTTTCTAGTTTTCAGGCTAGGGCACTTGAAAATCAATGTGTGTGCATGTGTGTGAGGAAGAACATGACCAGCCCCCGAAATGCTCAGACTTCTTTGTTCTGGTGACCCTCCTGTGTTTACCCTGTCTGCCCTCCACGTGTGTGCTCCAAGTCCAGTGACCACTTCTTTGGCATTCAGTTCACCATGAATAATCACCCTGTGTCGTATTTGGAATCATTTTCTAACTCAATGACCTTTCTTTAACCTCAGACTGCTAATTGTTATCACTGGCAAGGAACAAATGGGTCTAAGTGAGGTGAATAGGTGAAGCTCTTGCCTAGAATATGTGTCTTGCCCCAGGCAGAGTTCCACTGCTGCTATTGCTGTAGGCTTGGCTCCCCAGGGATTCCAAAACTCCTCTCTGCCACCTCCTTATGCTGAGTGTGCCCATGTTAAAGGTTTAATGGCCCATGAGGAAATAACCAGCTAGAAACCATTCTTTGGCTTAAATGGGAAACTCCGACAGGGATGCCATAAAAGCTATGCCAATTGCTTAATTATAATCAGCACCTGAGTCAAAACTATGGTGTCTGGAGCCCGTATCTGGAATCCACCTTTTTACATCCTAACACAGAGGAAAACTGCACCATGCCTGAATAACCAGCAGTACTGGAGTTGCAAGTTCCATCACAAATCAGTTATTTCAGCTTGCTATTAGTCCATTACTAGGCATGCTTAGCATAGCAAATTGTTGCATAACAAGCAAAAACAGAGAGGAAAAAAAGATATTTTAGAAGTCCCAGTCATTTTAAGATTAATCTGTGACCTACCTCATTATTTGGATCAATAATAGATTTTGAAATGTTTTAGAAATGTATGCCCATTTCTATTTTACTACTGGCTGTTGTTCAAGCAACATATTTATGTGGGTGTGTTCTGGAATATTTTTATTGTGTTGTACTTAAATATAGAGCATTTACTATCATGGTAATGGCAGCTACATGAACATAAGAAGGAAGTCTTCTAGTTGGCTTGCTCCTGCCTAGTTTGTCCCGATGTCCAGTCAGTGCTTTTGGGTCCTTCACAGCACACAGGTTCTGAGCAATTAACACAAGCAGTGACAGTGCCTGGTGCCTTGTTATAGTGCACTGCCTACTCTGTCCTACACGATTCTCTGCAGCCTTTTATTAGTGGTCATAACTACATCTACAGTAATTAATTCTGTGGCTTTTTTTCCCCCTCCCTAGTCACCACATTATACCCTCCTGAGTCCATTTGCTGTCAGGGGAACACACTCTGCCTTGTGCAGGCAATTTGTCTGTGTTGCATACACAGAACTAGACGTGGGTCTGGATTGTTATTCCTTACAGCAGGTTTATTTGGCTCCCAGCTATACTCTTCCATAGTGCAATTCATAATGCAGAAAACTGTAAGTCTAATGCCTGGCCACATCAGACAATTGGAAAAGATACAATTTAGCATAGTTTAGAATTTTCTCAGTGTTTTCAGTATTTTGTGGCACTTTTTAACCCTAGGAAGAGTTGCAAAAATGTGCTATCAAAGAAAAGAAACTGTATTCAGTTTCTTTTTCCACTGAAATCTATCCCAGTGGGGCTGCAAAGGATGTGCAAGGAAGGCTACAGATGGGAAGTGCAGGTCTGCCCTTGGACAAGATAGCAGTAGGTCTCCACCACAAGCTGGGGCAGGAAGGGGAAGCAAAGCTCCTGTCCCTCTGCGGCTCGGGTGGCTCTCACAAGAGGACAGTGCCGGCAACCCTCACACAGGACATTCTTCAGCAGGCAAAGTTAGCAAGCAACAACCACCTGATGGGTGAGGACCCCCCGCCCCCTCCAGTGCCTTCCACACATTCCTCCAGCCTGCAGAACTAAGCACAGCCCTGACCTGACGAGCTGCCTCTCGCTCAGAACTAATAAAACCGCAGAAGATTAAGAGGGAAGAGAGAGCCAATTCCGTGCAGGTAGAGAACCGGTTACTATAGCAACTGTTTTCCTCTTTGAGCATAGGTTGGGAGGGAATCTCTTGCAAGGGGATTTCTGTGCAGTCCCCAGGCTGGGGAGGGAGGTTGCTACAAGAATCTCGTTTGACAAAGGTTGCGTGGCTGCACTCTTGAACTCTGTTCGGATCGGGGGGAACTGGAATAGGGTTTTAGCAGACTTTGACTCTTGTCCAAAAGTAAAGCAGATGTTGAAGAGCCTGTCTTTAAAAGTGATACTCACATCATGGTGTATTGTTCTGTGGGCTGCAGCTACATCTGAAGCTGGTGTTGTACATGTCACAACCAGGAGTTTCAAGGCTGGAGTTTTTAAAAGACATAAGAGAATATTTAGCTATTACTACTGGATTTTTAAATCTGAAGTCCTAAGAAAGTTTCCCAGATGTATTTCTTCAATGAGCCCAAATTGGTGCAGAGTAAGAAATTAAGTATCTTGTAGTATAATAAAGGCTTGGTCAATTTGACTCTGGGAAAAGTCATTCTCTGGGACTGGGGCCAGGTAATGTTATCTTAGTGTACTGCTTGGAGTACCTGGCACTGTACAGGCTCTAGGTCTTTGTGGTTACCTTAGACCAACACAGCAAATGAATGAGCATATTATCCTTTTGCTAGGGCTGCTTTCTGGTGGAACACACCCCTTGCATACACGGGAGACACAAATACCAAGCAATGCCTATGGTAAACCTCTCCCCTTTACCCTCCTTAACCCTGTGTGCTCTGGCAGGTACACTTCAAGGGCTAAAGCTGCGCCTCAGTTTTTTGCTAGTATTTGGTGCTGGAAACTAAAAAACACAGCAGGATAATAAAACAACCTATGATTGTCTCAAATTTAGTCCTGAAATTCTCTGTCTCTCAGCATCAAAGTACAGAACATGCAAATTCTCTTGGTAAGGGATAAGCAAAGGGGGCTTTGGGTGAACTATTATGCTCCCCTATTCTCCCTAGACTGCTTATTGGCTGTTTTTCCATGCAGTGTTTTTGCTGAAGACACAGATCTAGGAGAACATTGTCTGCCTTGGTCCCACCACCTTTCCTATCACTGAGGAAGAGGAAAGGGGGACAGCTGTGCATCCTCTCTCTTGCAGCTGCATCTTGCCTAGGTGTCTAACACAACTGCAAATCTGCAAACCTCCCGAATCCCTGTCTTTCCAAGTAGCTTTTTTTTGGCTGTTGATGCAGTGAATAAGAAACAGCAGCCTTCATTTTTGTTTAAAATTCCCCAAGTGTTTTACCAGGTGTAGAACCAAGAAGTCAAAAAACAAAAGCAGGATCCCTACTCCAAGTGCAACCTGAATGCAGGACTAGGCTGGGAGTACTTTGCTATGGCAAAATGCCCCGCTGTGAGCAGTGCACTGAGGAGGTAAGCCAAGAGGCTGAGGGACTCAAGGACAGCCCCAGACTCTCACCCACACTGCAACAATTGCACAGTTCCCATGTCAAAGTCCTGGGCTCAGCCTAGTTCCAGAAAGGGGATTCACAAAGTCAGTATCAACCTGCTACTGGTCCATAAAGAATCAACAACTTATCAACAACTACTATTACGATGTCTGCAAGCTTTTCAGCTGAATTACATGTCTGCACCCTGTCATTCTCTCTACGCCATGTGGCAGATCTGGCCTTAGATGGCATTTGATCTTGCCAGTAAAATCTGCTGCTGCTTGGAATAAAAGAGAGAGACTTGTGAAAGAAAGTTAAGTGCTTTACAAGTCAGAATTCTACACTTAGGTGTTCTTGTGAGCAATAAGAAATATCTGTTGTAACAATGCAACTGGTGTGAATAAAATCATGCATCAATCCACCTTCAATTCCCTTCGCTGCAGGTATACAAGTCTTACAGAAAAATGGAAAAAATATTCCAATAGGCTTTACTAAATTACATGAATTAACAAATTAACAAAAGGCTCATGTTATACTGTCATAGAAAAGAGACATGATTGACTATTTCCTGATTGAATATATGATTAAGGCTGCATTCAGAGCCAATGAAAAATAGAAATTTCCATCAAGACTTGTGCAAGTGTCCCCATTACTGAAAAGGAAGTAGTGGACACACTGATGATTATATTCTGTTCAGCCATTGAAGTAACAGATTACATGGTCATGGTATGGAATTGAAGGCAAAATAAATTACAGAGAAAAAAAATGTTTTACTGTCTGAGGGGAAGGGGATTTCTGTGACGAGCAGTTTTGTCCCTCCATGCTGACAGCAGAGGTCATACAAAGTCTCAAGGCTCTGCTTATACCAGAAGAGGGGAGCTTAGTCCAGATTGTACCTTGCTTACAGCAGAATTAGTCACTATGTGTTTGTCTGTGACCTAACCTTCCTTATCTCAGTTACTTCCTTCACAGGCTTTAAAGCCGGGTTATCCAGGGGATATAGGCAGCTGAGGAATTATTCTCTTAATAGGTCTCATTTATTAGATGCTACATCAAATTAACCTATTAGATAGAGGCAGAAGTTGAACATAAATACAGAACCCACGTCTGCTACAAAAGTGTGCTAATGCAGCCTGGTTGCTATGGTGTAAAATTCAACATAGGAATCATGAAGACACATTTGCCTTTTCCCGTTACTTAAGAAGATGGCTGGTTGATTGACTAATCCATGGGATAGGATATTGCATTGGTCCTACAATAAGGTGCTTCTAAACAGAAACAAGCATCAGTTGCTGAGAACATAATCAGGCTTCACAGACCTAAGTTCAGTACTTTAACTAGTCAGTCTTGGAGCTTTTGAGCCACTAATTCAGTACTTAATTCTCTTCTTTGAGGGTTTTTTTTTCTGATGTCTTTTAGGTTTCAATATATTGTGAAGTTCAGAAGCCTTAGTTTTGTTAAATTTGACTATAAGCATTACCTGAGTGTAATCGATTCCTCCTCAGAAGCAGAAAAATATTACACATATAAGTAGAAGAAATGGTTTTGTTTTCTTTTTTTCCTGTTTTAGTTGAATGTGGACTTAAAACTTACAAGTACATCTTAGTAGCTCTCTAAGGAGAACATCTCACTCTGTTTATCTGTTTAATGCATACTGAATGAAGAAGAGCGGTATAGATTTCTGATACATTGCTCCTCCTGAATGCTTTGAGCGCAGCTGGGGAAGTTCTTGGACAAGAGCAGAAAATTTTCTTGGATAAGAGCAGATTTATTTTCCTGTCTTTCCATATATTCTACTGAGTTTTGAATCACACCTTCAGACCATGCACTTCATATCTCTGGCACTGCTGCCTAGGATTTCAGTAAGAGCAAGCTCGTGCCACTGCTGCCACATCGCTTCCTGCCCACTCCAGCAAACCACACTTGAAATGTACAAAGCAGGGTAACGAGGCTAAAAGAACTCCTACCCACAATGTAAACATGACCATCATCTTAAGCAATAACCAATATTTACTTTTAGACGTAATGAAATAAAAATAATTTTGGCAAGTAACATATCTATTTGCCTTCATATCAACTAAACCTGCAGCCCCTTATGATTATTTGCCTTATGCCTATCACAAGTTCTACTACGAGTATTTTGTTCTTGCCTTTATTGTGCTGTCCAGGAGAGAGACCGTGTTTGTTGCAAAACACAGTGAACTGTTTTCCAATGTGTTACACCCTTTTTGTAAAATCAGCGATGAATGGCTATGAGTTGCTCACTGCCAAGAAAGCATTAAACCAATAAATGGTGTCATGAGCAGAACAAATGTCCAAAGGGAATATGCATGTGGCCTTCACGTGGATCCAGGGTACTTATCAAAACGGAAGTCATTAAAGGACTGAAACCCGAGCTAAAGTTACACTAAGAAAGAGTGTGTTGTAATAAAAAGGTTATAAAAAATAGTTCATCATTTTCCTATCGTCTTTTAAATTCTCTGATACATTGAAAGAGATTATTGGAGGTTTTGAAGCAAAGCTTCTGAACAACTGTCAGTGAAATGGCCAGTAGCAACAAGATGGAGTTTTCTTGTCTAGTAAAAGTGGGTAGAATTCTCTATATCCAGGAGAAACAAATATTTCTTTTCCTTAATTTTACTGCCTTCTTTTCCCACACTGATAACAATCTAGAAAAAATCCACCAAATAACTCTAATTAGGAAAAAACCCCAAGTCCTGTTACTCATGCTATCATGAAAAACCAGCGTGAAGCTCAAGAACTTGGAAACAGAAGGGCCTGTGTGTGAGGAAAATTCTTTTGCTGTTTTCACTACTTCTTCCCGCATGTTTTTTCTATTTAGCTATTCAATATCAGTGATGTTGTCAGGTACCTGTGCAGGGACCTGAAAAGGAAGGACTCCTCTGCAGTCCTGAGTTGCCATCTCCAGCAGTAATTGCATGTCTCCTCTCCAGCATCCTCATCTGAGACCAAGTTAAAGGATTTTATTTTGCAAATGAAGAGCTGAGGTATAAAGAGAAAAGAAAACCTCAGTCTCTTCTGTCCCAGTTTGGCGTCCCTAACTCATACATCACTCTTCCTCTAAACGAGGGTCTGGTATGCCTCAGCCAAAACAGCTTTGGTTGTGATGAAGCTGCTTTGCCAGCACAAAGCCTGTTCCGAAGCCAGTTCTGGAGCTTTCCTGCCACTTCCCAGAAAATCCGTAGGCTACTTGGGGGTTTTCCAGCACTGGAGTGCCGAAGTGAAGCATGCAACAAAATGAGGGAGCAGGCCGTGCAGTGAAATAGTTTGGGGAGGGATGAGGGAAGGAGCCTATCAGGAACTCCCTCACAACCCAGCAATCCCCAGCTTTAACAATGATCACCACAATAATGGCAACTTTTATTAAAAGAGGCCGCAAGTCTCTCGTATACAGAAAAAGACCATCAAGGGTGAACAGCCAAAGGAGGGGGAAAAAAAAATAAATCAGGAAGTGCAAAGGTAGTTCAAGGCTTAAAGGGATTTATTGCTTTACTGCTCATTTATGACGAGGTGATACAAGATATCAGGCGACAATCCCACCGGCTCCGGCGGGAGGGGCGGGAAAGCCGCGGCTCCTCCAGCGGGCTGTGACATCACCGCTCCCGTACTCGGGGGCTGCGGGGGAAGGACCGTAAGGCAGGTGCTGGCGTTTCCCAAAACAGCAAAGCGTATTCCCAATGCCAAAACGATAAGAAACTCAGCTCGAAAGCACTGGTGTAGACATTATTCTTGCTCCCGTAGCTTTACCCTTCTGTTGCGGCGCGATCCTCTCCCGAGCCACGAGAGACCAGTTTACCATGAGGGCATGAGCCAGCCCTCACACGGTAACTAAGTAACTCGGTAACTTGCAGTAAGAAGCGGACTTTAGGTAAGCATAGTGCTCGTTACCGCGGCCCACTTCGCACCGCTCGGAGATTTCCCACATATTTCGGTGTCACGTCACGGAATGAATAACACCGGCGCGTTGTGCAGCCCTAAGGCCAGCCCTGCCTGAGGGGGTGCCGGCTCCATCCAGCGCTGCATCACCGCGCACCCAGCGGCGGCAGCTCCACGGCACAGCGCACCGTGCGGTGTTCCTTCTCTCCCTTCCTCCCTCCCTCACTCCTTTTTTTCCATCCATCCTTCCCTCCCTCCCTGCCTCGCTCTCACCTTCCCTCACCGCTCCCCTCAGGCTCAGCCCCCGCCCCGCGGGCGGGCGCCTCGTGCTCCACTCGCGCGCGCGCACCAATCACAGGCGCCCGGGGGGGCCGCGAGCCGGGCGCGCGCGCCCTCCCCCCCCCGTTCCCTTCCCACCCCCTCTCCAAGGGCGGAACCGAGAGCCGGCTCCAGCCAATCAGAGGCAAACGGGCGTGAAGCGTGAGGCGCGAGCGGGCCCGCGTGCCGAGGCGCCATATAAAAGGGGGGCCGGGCGCGAGCGCCGGGCTCACTCGCCGCCGGCGCTGACAGCGGAGGGACGCACGCGAGCTGCCACCCCCGCCTGCCACCCCGACGGCCACCGCGCCTCCCCCGCGCCGCGCCATGAAAACCAAGTTCTGCAACGGCGACGCCGACCCGTCCCCGCTCGGGCTCCTCCTTGGCCGCGGGTCCGCCGCGGCCGGGCAGCCGCCCTCGCCGCTGGCTCACCCCGAGCCCGAGGGGAAGGACCCCACCGCGGCGGGCAGAGGCGGTGGCGCCGCGACCCCACCCCTGGCGCTGCCTCCGCCGCTCGAGGAGGAGTCGCCGCCGCTCGACCCCCGGACGCGGCGCCGGGCGTATCTGTGGTGCAAGGAGTTCCTGCCGGGGGCCTGGCGGGGGCTGCGGGAGGAGCAGCTGCGCATCAGCCCCATCAGGTCAGCGCGGAGGGGGAGGTGGCCCGTGCAGGGGGCGGGGACGGGGGCGCGCCGCGGGTCCGAGCCGACCCCGGCGGGGGAGGCAAGGGAGACTCCGTCTTTAATTTCGTTTTATTCTTTTAAATCCCTCCCGGATTGGGGGTAGTGGGTGATGGGAGCGGGCTGGCCGCCGCGGGGGGCGGTGCGGGGGTCCCGGGGGGCGGTGCCGGGGCGCTGCCTCCCCCCGGCCCGGAGCGGGCGGTGGTGCGGGGGGGCGGCGGCGGCTGCTGCATCGCCACGGCCCCGGCTCGGCCCCGCGCCGGGGGAGGGGCCCCGCGCCCGGCCGGGAGAGGGATGGAGCCGGCAGAATCCGCTGCACCGCGCCCCGAGCTCCCTGCCGGGAAAAGGGCCCTGCTGGGCTGGCCCTGGCTGCTCCGCACTGAGAAGCCGTCAGGTAATCGCGGTGTGCCGGTGATGTGAGTCATCTTTTACAGCACACAGTAACGAGTGCTTGTGACTCAGCACGTTGGCAGCAGAAATATGTAAATTGGGGACGTTCTAAAGCCATATGATGTAATGTGTTTGAGATCTTTGCCTGCTTTGCGGAATTAAATAGCATCTTTATTTTACTTTCACTAAACCGATGTTAGTTCAGAGTTTCCCCTTTATGCACCGCTTGTCTCACACCTTCCAGGTTGATCATTCTACCTGATCAAACGTGGAGTCAAGGTAGTTTCAAAGGATACTGTTGTCAGTTTGCTTTCCCAGTGTTTCTACTTTTGTCCATAGACAAAACATGCCCACATCTACCCTAGGTAGCTAAGGGAGCATAAACAGTTGACAAAAGCTCTGATGTATAAAAGTATGATTAAAACACATCCTGCACATTTCTAAGTTTATTTTAAAAGCTTTATTGAAAAATGAGTGACTCGCTGAGACCTAGTGCAGGTAGTATTTGTTTTTCTAGATCATTTCTCTTCACTTGACATGCTCATAAGGAGTTTATGAGGGGAGAGAATTTTTACAAAACCAGTACAGTTCCTAAACAGTAGGCTAGTCTGATATGTCTAGTTTGAGTTGCTTAATTAAGTTTTCATTTCTATTAGTGTGTATTGTTGCCTTTGGTACTTATTTTCTAAAGCCTTACATTTTAGCACAGTTATCTTTGCATTTCTTGGTAACCTCTCATGTGAGACACCACTTCAAAATGGCTTGGTGGTTTCCAGATTTGGCAGAAGAGAAGATGAGCTGGAACTTAAGGATGTATAAAGCCATGCTATTTGGCACTTAGGTTTTTTTTTGCAAAAGTCTTCTCACTACTTTCATATCATATTGGTTTGCTGATTCTGGTTTCAGTGTGCCTTCTCCAATGTGTCCATCAATATTGCAAAATTATGTTCTTGAACAGCTGTCAGTAAAGTAACTGGTAGCTTTATCTGTATGAGTGAGATGTGCCCTTTTGACCTCTAAACAAGCTGCTGAGTCTACTGACCTTTCAAGAGAACAGTGCCTTTTATTATGCTGCTGTATGGATTTCCTTGATAACTTTTCCAGGTAACTTTTGAAGTCCCGAGTGCTATAGTGAACTTAAACTACAGTTTAAACTTCTGTTTAATGGAGTTCAGTATCACTAAGACACTCCAGTTTGGCTTGTCTGGTATAAAAAAAGAGTTTCTAGGCTTTCACACACTGTGTGCAGGCTGAGCATTTAAGTCATGTAACTATGCAGATTCTTGAGCTTTAGTCCTGTATTTCTTGTAAAATATTTTTCAGTGTGCTTTGTTCTTCTATTTAAGTATTGATGTGTTCACCAAAGTTTGTCAGAGGCTTAGAAAAGGTGGCAAATGTTTTTTCAAAAAAATCTGTCTAGCACAGTTCAGAAAAAGCCAGAAATGTAGTTAGTGTAACTAACCAATGTTGGGATTGCCTCTGAATAGCTGGCTCTGCTCTTCCTTTGATATCCTTTCCATCTGTCTCTTGGGTTTTTTTCGAACCTGTTCACCTTCATGGTTCAAAGTTACTTCATATCTTGTCTCTAAACATCCTTTTTTGGATGCCTGCCAAGCCACCTGGCTCTTTTCTGTCTCCTTTCTTAAGCATATTGTGCAGCTGCTGTTTTACCCTGTTTTCTTGAGATTTCTTTTTTTTTTCTCGGTTGTTGACTTTGGATATGTAGGCCAGCCCTTGCCTCCTTCTTGGTAGCCTTTTTCTCCAGAAAGTCTTTTCTGCTTCCCCACTGTGTTGAAAGAGAGCCCAGAAGAATATTTGAAAAAGCATTGAGAGGAATGTCAGGTTAGGACTGAGAACTGCATTTTAGCCCCTACATTTTGGATCTGCTGTGGATTCTTGGAATCCAAGGTCACTGCAAGGTATTATATATTACAGGCAAAATCACTTGCAGAAGGGGAATTTGAAAATCTCATCAATGAACATAATGATTATGAAAAGAAAGCAGAAAAGCAATGCAGTAAAGAAAGTGTGGGTTGAGTAGATGGGTGTTCTTAAGGAGCTACTGGTACATCAAGAAACTTACAATCTTATCAATACAGATACACTCTGGGGAGATCTATGCTTCAGTCATTCAGATGATACACAAACATGCTGGTTTTTCCATATAATTACTGTTTAATAACAGTGTTTGTACAGGAAAAAATGACAGCATTTGTTTTGTTTTCCACAGCTTTATCAATCTAGATGGATACTAGATCAGAGAAATTGAGTTTGATTTTAGATTTGATAAATACATGAGCAACTTCTTTTAAATAAAGAATTGATTTAATCGTAAATTTCAAAATTGAAAATGTGTCCCTAAGAAAGACAGTAGGACTTTCATCAGCAGTGCTGTAGCACTGGTATTCAGGTTAAGTCTTTATAGCTCAATTTTGTAGCTGCCAATCCCAGTGATAGCAGCTCTTAATTCAAACTTAGAGGTTTATATTCACTGCATGGTTTTAAACTTACTCTGCCATCATTTTGCTTGTGCAGCCAAGTATATCTTACAAGACTCCAGCATCACTGAAAATAATTTACAGAGGTCTACATAGTTGTTTGTTGAATTTTACATCAGTTTGTTCATAGCTTGAGCTGTGGTTTGGATCAATAGATATGGGTGGTGAGCTATACATTAAGAAGCATGAAGTTGCCATTGTTTTATCGAAGCCCTGTATTTTGAGTTATTGTTACTGTTGGAAAACTTTCTTGTTAGAGTAGACCAGTTAATCACACCAAAAGGGTGTTTAGTGCACTTCTAATTTATTGAAAACAAAACATGTGTGCCTATCCAAGTTAGCTAACCTATACATTTGTGTCCTCAGAGGTGGCCTCAGCAACATGCTGTTTCAGTGCTCGCTACCTGATACCATTGAGACAGTTGCAGATGAACCACGGAAAGTTCTCCTGCGTTTATATGGTGCAATCCTGCAGATGGTGAGTTCATAGAGTGCTTTGGGAGTGGGAGGGTTTCTGTAGCTTCACTGTAATGTTTGGAGATCTCCATTTGTGACACTATGCTTTATCCTTTAGGGAAGGTTTCTGTGCTGGGAGGTAGATTGCAAGCTGAAAGCAGTTTTCCTCATGGTTTGTTACTGTCTAGAACTTACACTCCTTTCTACACAGATCCCGACTGGCATGTGGTAGCTGAAGGCTCATTTGCTGTTTGTTTGAGCACTAATGTTTTGTTTATGGTCTTAAGTTTGGACTGTGGTGTTTCAGAAAAATTTGCTTCTGTAGAGAATGTAGGACTTTGACATAACTAGCTAGATTGCAAGAGACTAAACTGCTTAATTTTAATCTTGGTAGCATTTATGAATCTTGGAGATTAGTTGATGGTTTTGTCAAGCTTGTACACTGCTCAAGCATTTTATTAGATCTCATGGGTAATTGTGTTGCTAGAAAATTTGATCTACAGTTTTAGAATAAGAACAAAGCGGAACATCAATACTGTACAGTCATCTCATTCCAAAACATGCTTTCCTGAATGTGTGAAATGCCTTATAGCTGGCATAGAAGCTTAACCAGCTGTTTTGTCGAACTCCTTTAATGTTACTTTTACTCAGTTAGTAAAATGTAAATAGTATTGAAATTTGTCACACCTTAAGTGAAGTGGTTGGCAAATCTGTTTCAAATAGTAACATTTAAAAGCAAGACTGTTTTGTAAATGTGCTCTCTTCTAAAGCTGACAGGCTGTTACTCTAGGACTGTACAGCAGATCTTCTCTTATTCATCCCTGCTACACACTTGATTATATTGTAAATAAGAAATCATAACGTAAGTGCTTAACCTTATGAAAAATTGCAGCTTCATAACATTACATCTGTATGTTGGCAATTGTTTCTATTTGACTTAGAGGGTCTGGTTTTATTATACATTAATTTTGTATTTTCCAGTACTCGGTCACTTGCTTTGAACAACTGATCCAATATCTGCAGAAGATTTTCTGTTCCTGAAATTTCAGCCCATTCTTCCTGCTTCTGCTGTCTTGACTAAGCTTACTATTAAAAGTCTCATTAGATACTGTTGCTTTACTGACTTTGAAGTGCTCCTTTATTATATTATGTGAGTTGTTAACTTTCCTGTGGTAACAAACTTTACCAGAAATATGTAAAATATTCCAGTGGTTTGGAATAGCATGAATTGCTTGGCTACAGCACCATATGCGTGTTGGGAAAGTTAAACTCTTAAACAAGAAAAGTGTGTAGAAATTCAGTAATTCAAGCTTAAATAGTCTTTAGTTTTAAAGAGAAACTAAACGAGTGAAAAAAATGGTGATGTGAAACTTTGTTTTCAAAATTACTTCTAGGATTGATGCTAAGCTAAGGGGTTCTTTTTAAGAATTATTAATACTTTCAATGTAATGCTGAGTTAATATGTAGAAAGCTTGAGTAGGAACATGGGCTGTAAAACTATTGTAGTGGTAGAGCTTCTGTTTCCCAAGAGCTGTAAAGAAATATGGCCTTTCCTTAATATTTCAAAGGAAAAATAGACTCTAGAATTTGGTTGCCCTCTTCTTCCCTCAGGGTATTTTTTAATTTGCCTCTTCTCTGCCCCTGTCCACTGAAGAAATCAAAATAAATTTTTGGGCTCTAAAATCAGAACTAATTTGGTTTGAAATTGAAGATGTGTTCATAACTTTCTAACCTTTCTGCTCTTGGTGTTGAAGGATCTTTTGAGATGTCTAACTTCCTTTATTTCCATAGTGGCAGTGAAATGACTGCTCTTGTTGGTGCAGTTCACTAATGGTTAAGTAAGCAGAGACAGTCCCAAGGTAAAACTTTGATTGCATTGAGGTTCACAATTTTTGTCAACAAACATTTGTCTCTTCCAGCCCCTTTACCTTAAATGCAAGTTAAAATATAAGCAAACTGTTTTATTGGGTATTTTGAAAACCTCACGTAGGAGTCCTGTGAGTTTCTTTCTGGGTGGCATAAGCAGAATGTTATGACAAGCCTGTTATGTGGGAGTAACTTGATATTTTTAGTAAAGTTGCTTAAGTTAAAAACCCTGTAGAAATTAAGGGACACTGCTTAAGTAAGTTGAGTTTTGAGACCTTATGCTAAAATCACAACTTAATTCTTAATGACTTAATTGTAACTGCCACTGGGTATTAGTAGTTACCACTTGTTTGTTTGAGCCTTTGTAGCATGTTTTAACTCTTGTCCATTTTACCTTCTGTTGAAATTGGAGCACAAACCAGTGATATCAGTTCTTTTTATCCCTTTACTGTAAATACTGTGTATCTATAGCAACCTGCACCAAATTGTTGAACATACAGAAGACAAGTTTAAATTAAAACTTTGAATACAAGTGAAAAATGGATCCCTGATTACTAACTTAAGAATGAATGATACTGGCACCATAATTCTTTGAGCCACCTTTTAAAGGAATCTTTTTTGCAGTTTTGAAAATAGCTCCAGTTTGCTTATTATGACTCTTGGAAGACACAAATGTCAGTACATGAAACTCATCCAATATAAACCATGCCAGCTGGCTAAAGCTGCCACACAGGGAAGGCTTTGTGCCTTCCTCTGTCATAGCTGATATGTTTAAGCCAATTTTTTTTGTGTGCATGACTGTTGTGGGGGGAGCTGGGTGGAGATGAGCTGTGCTGGCTCGGCCATTATTATGAATGGTCGCACTGGCATGGATGTTCATAAATCAAGTACTTCTCTTGAGTATATCCTTGAGCAGAACTTTTTTTTTTTAAGACGAGTATTGTACTTGTGACAGGTTAAAGTACTAACAACATTAAAACTACAATGTGTGAGGCACAATGCAGATATGTCCTACCCTGAAAAAAGGGAAGCTTCTTACTCTGCTTCACTTATTCTGGCTCCGACATAGTTGCTAAATTTAAAGGGGAGCACTGAAAGTAAAGCTTGTCACGGCAAAATGTCTTTTAACTGTTGGTTGTATTAGTGTTAAGAACTGAAGCAAAAGGTTATCCAACAATATGCCATTTAATGGCCAAACTTGAAAATTGGATGTCATATGCATATCACTGTAGTGTTTCTACTTAAATTCAGAATAGCATCTTGAAAATGCTAATAGGATTTCAACATAAGGTGGCATCAACAAAAGCTCAAATTAAGGTGAAATTTAAGTTCACCTATCAAAAGGTAACTCAGGGATTGATTCCCATTCTTTTACACATGCCAAAAGAACCTAGAACTCTGAATCACTGGGGCTCTGTTACTTGACAACAGCCAAAACAAAATCTTGTATACAAATGAGGAAAAACAAACCAGTATACCTAATGTTCCTTTCTGGTCTCTCAATTTCTATGTGAGCAGATGCAAAATGAGTATAAATGGTTGCCACAGTTCTGTGGTAAATCTTTTTCCATACCTGCCTTGCTGCCTTTTATTTTGTGTAACTAAATAAAATGCAGACTGCTGTGTAACTGTAATTATCAATGTCTTCTGTGGTTGTTGGTGTCCATGTCTGTTTGTAGCATGGAGTAACTACAAATCCCTGGCACTGGCAGACGGCTTGAGAGAAACCAAGCACCTCTTACGGGGATATATTTGTGTTGGGTGGCATTAAGGGTGTTCTGGGGGTAATGTACCACTTTAGTTGTATATGCATGTGTTCTCTGCTGCAGGCTTGCCCATGCGATCGTGCCTAGAGCACTCTGGTTTCCAGGTGACAGACACGATTCACGGTATAGTATGAGATCTCTGAAGTGGAGCATTCTCTACAGCTTTCATTTTCTTTAGTACGGGATTTCATTGTTTAAAAGTAAGCCTTAAGTGGCACCAGCTACTGTCTGTGCATCTGAATGTTTACAGCAATAACAGAATATCAAAAACTTGTCCCTTCCTTTTCTCTGCTCCCTCGTAACAGAATGGTAACTTGATTTGTAGAGGATTGGAGTTGTGGCTTTTGTAGAGCTTGAATTAGGAATTCTTCACATGCTAGGTTTTTAGGACTTCAGCAAGTTAGTATCAGTTCCTCAGGTCTGACTGAGATAAGTGATCAATGGCAGATCCTTAGAAGCAGGAATAGTTATTGCTGAATCTAAAGCTGGTTTTGTTCTATAAACTGAAGTTCAAATTGATGTCTTCCAACAGCTTCTAGAAAAGTTCCCCTTGCGCAGGTCACTTCTAACCTCTGAAGGCAGTTCCTTGTAATGTTGTGATTTCTTGAGACTTGAATTCCTAGGGATTTATCTAATTCAAAGTATTGCAGTATTTTGAAGTATAGAAAACTAAAGTTGAGTAAGCTCAGAAAAATCGAGTTATACTAGATTTAAATATGTGAGCTGAGCTCAAAGTTATGTAGGGAAAAAAAAAGAGATAGAAGTTCCTTGTCTGTACAGAATTCTCTGGCCAAGCATCCTTTGGGTTTTTTGATAAGAGACTTCATCTTTCAGCTACAAGAGAAATAAATTGAGGGTATTAGGAAGAAAATGTTGAACTCAGTTTTCTGTATCAAATTGCCAGATGTATAAACACTGTCTGGTCATCTGATCACAGATGAATGTTCACCATTTCCCATTCTAGGATTTTATCTTGTATCCTGCATTAAAATAAATTTACATGATCTCAAACCAGACTCTAAACAATTTCTGTTGAATATAGTTGTCCTCTCTTACTAAAACTGTAGTGAACTTTCTTAGAGCTTTGAGACTAAATCTTCCCACAATAAAAGAAGCTCTGAACAAATATTTAAAGAAATCTTGAAGCTGTAGAGCACGTGTCCATTTCTAGTTAGTTTCCATGTAGAGAGAGCAATTAAAAAGCTCTAGCAGTTACTCAGTCATTCTCTTTTTCAGGGAATTAAAATCTCATAATTTCTGGTGAAGTAAATAGTTCCCAGAATTGGACATTAGTTGGAGTGGTCTATTAGAGTTAGGAAAAACTACAGTAGATCGATTTAGCCAAGAACAAGTGAGCTAAATAAATTGATCAAATTATGATATGCTTAATTTTGAACCACTGTTCTCATAGGTGATTGTGGAATCAGGAAACAATCAAATTCTACTACTTTATTCTGTTAAACTCTTAAACTTCTGGTACATAATATTGCATCCTGCTTACTTTGTTCTCCTTGGCCATGTATAGTGAAGAATTTCCTAATCCTAGGCTGAGTACATGGCCACTTGTGAAGACTGATCCTCTCCAAGCTCCCATTCATATTTGCAAGCTATTTATATATTTGTATTTGTTTTCTTCTGGAAAGTAATGCTTCATGCTGAGGGAACAGAAGAGAGGGAAGGGATGCTGCAGAAGTCTCCTCTTGTGATGACTCTGCAGTAAAGCCCTAACTGTCCATTTCTAATGGCACAGTAGATGCCATTAGGCTGTCTCCAACACTAATTTGAGGTGGAGTCTTGGAACTGGCTAGCTCTTCATACAGTATGACTTCTGGAAAGCAGATGCCAGTTCAGGTTCTAGGGAAAATGTGCTTACCTTCTGATTGAACTGAACCATTCTGAGAGCACCATTTATCAGGAAAGACTCCTGAGTGGTGAGTAACTTTCTGACTGTTCAAGAAAAATCTGAGAGTGGTATTGATGTAGAACATGCTTGTTCAGAGAAGCCCTCTGTAAATGATTTTAATGCTATTGAGTAGTTACACATTTAGCTGTAGTGAATATGTTTGGACTTATTAATTTCCTTGAAAGTAATATAAAGCAATAGTAGTTTCCATATTGTCTTGTTTTAAACTTATAGTAGTGTTATGGGAAGTACTTGCTGAAAGACCATCGATTGATGTTAACTATCCTTCTTCTATAGCTTCTGAAATACTGCAACTGCATAGCTTGTGTAAATCATTAGCTTGTTGTATTGTACTTAAGGCAGCTGGTGTTGCTTAACTGTATTCCATTAAGTTCATATTTCCACCCTTGTTTTGGACATGTTAGAGCTTTGGAACAGAAAGGTATGCACTGGTTCTGTGAATGCAATGTTTGTGTTCAGAAGGTGGAGATGCAGTCTGCCTTTATGGGCCTCTAAAGCTAGTCTGGTTTAAACAGTCAATGGTGGAATTGCAACATAAATAGCAGCCACAAACTGTCACTAATTCTAAGCAGATATTTGCTTTCTCCTCTCCTTACCTTCAAGCCCTTTAAAGGACAAGGGTTTTAATACATCTTGAATTTTAAATGTGCAGCTCTATTAAAAGCATGTGCCATTGAGGGCTCACTTGCTGAGGGTATGGTTTAATATTCTGAAACTGCTTTATAATGACTCTTAACAGCCCCAGCACAATGCATTATGCATGGAACCTGTTAAAGTTTTGCTAGTATACTGGTTCTTACTGAGACACCTTTAGCTTACATGGGCAATTCATTCTAAGAAAAATCTTGGGTTTGCACAGCCAGTGGTACACTGGACGTATAGCCTGGACAGCATGCTCAAGCAAGGAAATTCTAGCCACAAGAAATTTGGCAAATAAAGTAATAAGAAAAAGAAGTGCTTTGCAACCTTCATAACATGCCTCTTCCAATAGTCTAAGGCTTTTATGTAATCTCTGTAATGCGTCTCGAGTGCTTTGGCTGGAAGAATCTCATCCCAGATGTCATGCAGAGGGACTTAATTTTCTCTTAATTAAAATCGTTCCTTTGAGCTTATGGTGCATTTAAATCTTGTTTTGAAAGACTGGGAGACAATGAAAATATATGTGAAAATCAGTTATTTACAGGAGTGGCTTGGTCTCAGTGGCACATCCTTTTGAAAGATTTTGGAGTTGTTGAAAGTGTGGTGGTCAGAGGTCAGATGGATACTAGTGCTGTAGCTGTCAGAGATCCAAGACAGTGTTGAGACTTCTAGTTAATTGTAGCTGGTACTTCTACTCCCGTTGTTCTGGTGGTTGCAGGTTAATAACTTTAAATTTCATCTTCTCATTGTGTTTGCTTTTTCTCATTCATAGAGGTCCTGTAATAAGGGAGAGTCTGTACAGTCTCAGAAGGAAAATGACTTGCAAGTGAGTAATTAAATTTGCTTATTTCACAGAATTTTGTAGATTATAGGGAAATGTGGTGATCCTGCTTGTTTTAAACCAGTAGTTACTCCACCCAGACTGTGTCTAGAAAATGTAAAAAGTAATGAAGAAAAGAAATTTATTTGCTCACAGAAGCAACATTATAATGTGAGTGTCTGGACATAGTTTGGAAAGATTTAAGCATCCCACATTATGAAGAAACAGCCCCCCCAGTTCAACCCTAAATGGTTTCTTACCATTTTGAATATTGGTATCAGTACTGCCATTTCTAGTTTTAGACTCTTTCTTCTTAAGTAGATGAACATCAGTTCTCTGCTTTACCTAATCACTAATTTTTTAATAATTTGATGAACTCCTGAGGAAAGTACATGGAGCTGGAGAGAACTTGCTCTTGAACATGAAGTGTTCCTGATGAGCAGTGTGCTTGGATCATCTCCGCTCTGCAAGCTTTAAAGTTCTTGCATTTGGAACCATTTCTTTTCCTGCTGCATAATGTTTAGCTGAGTGTATCTTTTCATAAAGTCATCTGAACAGGATTTGGTAATTTAGTTTTCTACCCTGGCAGTATTTTTTCAGTAAGGGATAACATTGCAGCATGCTAGCCAGATGCCTTGGTTATGTATTCTGTTTTCAGCTCTGTAATGATTTTGGCAGTACTAGGGAAAAGTACATTTTACTCAATTGATGAGTGCTGCTTTTCTCCCCTTGTATTTTTGCCTGCTGGGAATGCCATCTGAAACATTTTCAAGCACTCATTTGGTTTGGGGTATTTTTCTTTCTAGGGAGTTGAAACTGGTTTTAAATTTTTTGTTGTTGAGTGAGTGGTTCTGACGTTTTGTTGAACTTTGTTTAGCTTACTGGAACAGCTTCAGTCAGTTGGACCAAGATTGAACTGAAAAAATACTAGTCTGATACCTCAGGTTTTTTTCAAAGATGAAAAATGGAGATGGCTCGATTTCTCTTCTACCACAATCCTGTAAAAAAAACCCCTAAAGTTATAAAAGAAAACAAAAGTCCAAACAAGTCCCACCCTAGTGCCACAAGCTCATAGAAGTTTTGCAGTACAGTAAACAAGGTTTTGAACTTCAGAACTTCATTTGTGGTACTTGTTGCTTGAAAATAGCGATTCTCTGCTGATAGGTTGTTGTCTGCTATTAATCTCATAGTGCTGAAAATTCACTGTTGAATCAGTGTTCTCAAGAATTACTGTCAGGATGGATTTGTTAATTTTCTTGTGTCTAGGTTATTAGAGGAGATGACATCCTTTAGGGAATAAAATTCTCTGGGTTCACTAGCAAAAGCATTGCAGCTTCTGAGCTGCCTGGTGTGTGACAACTGTGTCTAGACATTGGATAGTCTTATGTCAGCTCATAAGGCCTTTTAACAGGAATTATTTATGTTTTACTTCAGTTTTGCTATCATTTGCAGTAATTTTCCTTAGAATATGACTACTTTGTGTATTTTATAGTGAACGTTTTGTTAAGGCAAGAAAAAAGCAGAAGTTTCAGTTCCAACTGAAGTATAGAAAGGCTTTTGATCTGTCCTTGCCTGTATGGGAGTTGCATCCTGGGAAAGTCTTGTAAAAAATGTGTATAATTGTCAGGTTTGAAATAAAACATTGATTTCTAGGTATTCATTTAAAAACATTAGTGGTCCAGTCTTCTCCAGAAATCTAAATACAAGTGCTTATGGATGCATCTCTGAAACCAGTCAAAATTGAGAGAGAGATCTTAAAATAATGGGTTGTTGTCTTGGCAGCACAAGTATATTGCAAAGTGTTTGAAGGCACTGAGGTACATCATTTCCTTGGTTACAATGCTTGATCCTTTATAGTCATCAGGTGAACATTAATCTGAAGAGTCAGATACCTGGAATTGTTCTGTGCCCATATGAAGTATGCTATAGAATTTTTTTATGTCCTTTAGTAGTTTTTTCCACACCTATCCTGTGTTTGACAGTAGTGTATGGAGTGGAGATGTGGTAAAAGGTCCCTTGGGTATTGTGGAGGAGAATCTTTTGTGCCTGAGATTACGTAGATGGTATTGTTCCTTGGACTCTCCTTGGACTTGGTGCTCAAATGGCCATTCTGCTTCAGTAGAGGAAGTTCTTCCAGTGCTTGTCATTTCTGATTGATGAAGAAATGTCTTAATGAATAACTTTTTTTTTTTGGTACTTTATTATCCAAGAATAGTGAGTTGGTTTTTCAGTAAGATACGAAAACAAGGAACTGACACCTTAATGGGAACAGACTTAAAACACCCTGGCGTTGTACCAGGTGCAGTCAAAGTCAGTGGTGGTTAATAATAGAGTAGACATTCAGTAGCTTGCAACTAATTTGCTTTTTGGTGCTTGGCATTAGGTTTCAGAAGTGAACGGAAGAGTTCAGATCTGTGATGATGAGGGCATGTGAAATGATTAAAAACATTTTTGTTGTGTTAGGGGATAAAGCATTTGGTGCTTCAAGGGACTGAGATGAGAAAATGGTGGAGAATATAGATGCAATACATTTGTATGCAAATTGTCCTAAAGTCTCAGTGCTTCAGAACACAGTTACATGAGTCTTTACTACACTTCATTATGAAATGCTAGAATTTCTTGAAGATCTCAGAATAGTAAGGTGTGGGGCAATAATAAAAATAATTTTTCAACAGTACTGTCTGGAGTGTACTCAAGAGTGGAACTTTTATAGAGTTATATACCATCTGATACAGTGTTGACTGCAATAATGGAAAAGGATCTGTGGTCAGAAATACCTGAGAGCTTTCTTAATTTTGTGCTCTTAATTTTTTGCTTTTAAGTGTTGTGGGACTGACTTTGAGATGAGCTGCTCAAAAGCAGGCAGAGGCTTGGTAGATCTTTAGGATTTGAGTAGAGCTGGATCCTGGTTAACATAATTGCTAAAAGTAGAGATTTATAATGTGACCTCTGTGTTTACTTACAGATAATCTTACCCATCCAGAAAGCTACACTTCAGTGATTTTTAACTGTGTTTTTGAGACTAAATAGTTCATATTTCTATTAATTTTTAAGCAAGCGTTCATAGTAAAAAGCTGTCTGCTTGTCATTGTTATGAACCAAGCTTAGTGATATAAGAAAACCTTAGAGAAAAGTTTCTGAAACTTGAGGTATGTTTGGTGGTAGAAAGGGAAAAACATTTATTCACGCACACATGTTCTTTAGCAGGAGCTTAAATTACTTCCTCACTTAAAAATAAAAAAGGAATACTTAAAATGTACTTAATGGAAGGAAGTCCTAAGTCATTCTTCTAAATGAAAAGTTTTGTTCAGTCCTTCATTCACTTGTGTAGCTAAAACATCCTTTTGAGAGGGAGTGTTCTGAAGAGTGTTAAAATAGCTGATATGGGATAATATTTGTAGTTCCTGTGTTGTGTTTTAGTGAGATGAACTCTTCCAGGAAATTAATTTGCAGAGTTCCCACAGGTTAGAGAGGAGAGGGTGTTTGGGTTTTTCCAGTTTTCCTTTGACCTGGTACACCAACAGTACCTGTTAAGTAATACATATTTTCCTCCCCAGCTTTAAACTTGAAAGCAAAATACTTGTATTGCTCCTATGCTGACTAAAAGTTAGTCAAGAAACTTTGATTAGTAAAATGTTGAGTCTTTTCAAAGCTAGCCCTGAAATTTCTCACTTGGTAACAGTTTAGATATTGTGCACACCAAGTCAATTTCTGTGGAAGCACCAACTAATGCTTTCATTTTTTTGGTAGGGGGCAGAAGCCATGGTTCTGGAAAGTGTTATGTTTGCCATTCTTGCAGAGAGAGCGCTTGGCCCAAAGCTGTATGGAATCTTCCCACAAGGGCGACTGGAGGAATTCATTCCCGTAAGTCCTGGTCATAATTAGTTAGTGGGCTGCTGGAAGCTGTTTTAATTGATCATGACAGGAAGGTCTCTGGACTGCCCAGAAAAGCAGGGATGGGGGAATGGAATACTTGGCTGCGTGTAGTAATTGCTGGCTGTAATTTGATACAGTTGGAGTGGGTGTTGGAGAGTCCCATTGTAGCTCTTGCCAGGGGGAGATATCTAAAAACTCCTCAGCTCTAGCCGAGGCTAATAAATGAAGATAAAAAGCCTGTTAGATACCAAACATAGCATGGGAAGCTGTGGAGTAACACTTCCCTTTAACAGCAACAAGAGCAGATGCTTTTGATGTTCTTAAATATTTAGACTTGATGTGCTTTGAAGATATTCTTAGTGTGAGATGTGATACTCCCCAGGTCTTGAATCTAGAAGTGAATTGATTAAGTTGTAAGTAGGGCTGGCTAACAGCTTTTGCAAAGGCAGTACCTTTGTAAATTCATTTGTGAGCAAAAAGGGGTATTGCTTGAGTACTATGCTGGTATTTCACACTGTGCTGCATAGAGCTTAATGCTACTGTTTGTAATTAATCACACTTCTGTAATTAATCAATTAATTGTATTTTATTACAGAGCAGGAAACTAAGCACTGAAGAACTAAGCTTACCTGACATATCGGCTGAAATAGCTGAGAAGATGGCTAGATTTCATGGGATGAAAATGCCATTTAATAAGGAACCTAAGTGGCTTTTTGGAACAATGGAAAAGTAAGTTATGCAATACTTTATGGGGGAAAAAAGTGACCTGTTGTAATTTTGATAAGCAGATCATTCTTCCTGAATGCCTGAGAACACAAGGTTTCTCTGTACCCAGAAACTATCACATGAAGGACTTCAGTTACCTTGAACAACAGTAATGTTTTCTTCAGTAACTCTTCCAAACTTCCTTGATTTTCATTTAAATGGTATCATAGTATGGGAAGAATAATATACTCATTGTTATAAATCCTGTATCATTGTGTCTTTTTTAACAGGTATCTGAATCAAGTGCTGAGAATTAAATTTACCAGAGAATCCCAAACCCGAAAACTGAACAAACTTCTCAGTTACAATCTCCCCCAGGAAATGAAAAATCTAAGGTAAGCTCATTTTGTCTATCACTATCTTCTAATCTCCAGAGTTTCTGGATGGATTTTTGTATACTTGTTCAGACATGTTATACAGTATAACACTTCATTTTACTTAGCAAGCTAGGGTTTGTTTTTGGTTCTGTGACCAGCCTGAGTCTCATACAAATACAAAATTCTATGATGAAATTGCTGATCTGACTTATTGATCAGTGAAGTCAAACTTCATTGTGCAGATGCTTTGTTCCTAATTAAGAAAACAGGGTGTTGCTGGGAGGGAACAGTGTTTCAGATTCTTACAACAAAATTACTTGGAAGTGGAACTGAACTTTAGTGATTTGTTACTTAAAAGATGCTCTGTTGCTTTTTTCTAGAGCTATGCTTGAAGCTACTTCTTCACCAGTTGTATTTTGCCACAATGATTGTCAAGAGGGTAAGCTGCTAAAATTTCAGTATTGTTCAGTGATGTACTGTTGAGCCTCTTCTGGTTACTTGTTAACTCTCTGAGAGGTAGCCACGTTGTGGAGGTATTGCCCTGAAGCAGCAGCCTGTGCACTCTGGTGTGCTACAGCACCAAAGCAAAGTATTGCCTTCTGCAACCCTTCAGGCTTTTTCAGAGAACTCTGGTGCCATGACTGGGTTAGGCCAAGAATTTACTCACACTCTAATAGTACAGGACAGCTGATGATGGGAGTCTTATGTGTTTTCTGTTTAGACCATACCTTGCTTTGCTGCAATATATGTGATCAGGGTAGGATATACTTCGGTAATTTAAAAAGAAAGATGCTGAAAAAGTGCAGCAAGTGGTGAAAATGGAGTAGGGTAGTTTGACTTGGCAGTTTTAAACTTGTACTGGTAAGAAACACTAGGTAAGCCTTATCCACCTTTTATTTAGTGTTCTCTGGGTGTTATGGAAGAAATAACATTTTTTCTGAGCCACTTACTGAAAAAGATGAGGAAGGAAGCAGGGCTGAAGGTGTGTTTGGTGTGCTGTGTTTGTGTGCCCTGTCAGCTGAGCAGTGGGTTAGCCTGGCTGAGCTGGAAGGATGCTCTACTGGGACTCTGTGCAGGGCTGTTCTGGTGTCAGGGGTCCCAGCCTTGCCAGCTGAGGCTGAGGAACTGCCCTGGAGGATAAACACATAGGGACAGGCAGCACAAGGAGTAAAGGCCACTAACCTGAGGGGTCAGTATGGTAGAGTTTGAAGTCTCCCTGCTGATGTGGCAAGGTGCACTACTGGAGGAGTCAGAGCATAATAGGGCTGGGGCAAGCTGGGGAGCCTAAAACTCCAAGGGGTCTGGAGGGTGTGTGTGAAATACTGTGCTGCTTTTTCTGTTGGTGCAACAGTGTGGCATGGAGAACAGATGTACCTGCAGAAAGGGCTCACACTGCTGCAGAACTTGACATTGCTCTGCATTTATTTACTAACTGGTACTTGACAGAGGCAGACTTGGTGTCTTTTAGATTAATTATAGTGACTATGTGAATTGAAAGACATAAGCAATTGCCTAAACTTTCTGTATAGGTAGTGGTTGTGCCACATACTAGAACAGCAGAGTGATCAGACCGACTTTCAGGCTGCTGAAAAGCAATTTCTGTCCCAAGTGTTGTATGATCAATGATAGTGCTATGCAGATATGAGAGATGCTGAGAAACTTATAGATCTCAAGCTGTGGACAGAAACAATGCAGCATGGACTGCTAAGGCTGACAGGGCCACCTGAGCCAGCTGCAAGGTAAACTGGGGAAACAGGATCCTTGGGAGCATAAATCTGCTGCTCTCCGTACAGAAAAAAAACTCCTTTGCTTTCGGCTTTACAAGGTTTATCATATATCTCAGCTTCCAGAGAGCTGGTGAACAGCCAGTGCAATTTGGCTTTTCCTGTTGTCGTGGTTTAACTAAAATCAGTTGGCAACTGAGCCACTCAATCTTTCCAGTGAGATTGGGAAGAGAATTGGAAGGGTAAAAGAGAGAACTCATGGGCTGAGATAAAGGCAGTTAATTAGGGAAAGCAAAAGCTGCTCACACAAGCAAAGTAAACAAAGAAATTAATTCACTGCTACCCACGGGCAGGCAGGTGTTCAGCCATCCCTAGGAGAGCAGGGCCCCATCACACACAGCAGTGGCTTGGGAAGACAAACACCATCTCTCCAACTTCCTCCTCCTTCCTCCCACTCTATATAGTGAGCATGATATCATATAGTATGGAATATTCCTTTGGTCAGCTGGAGTCAGCTGTTCAGCTGTGTCTCCTCACAACTCCTTCTGCACCCCCAGTCTGTTTATGGGATGGAGTGTGAAGCAGAAAAGACCTTTACTCTACAGAAGCACTGTTCAGCAGTAACAAAAACGTCCCTGTGTTATCAACACCACAAATCCAAACACAGCCTAGTGCCAGCTACTGTGAAGAAGGTTAACTACCCCTGCCAAAACCAGCACACCTATAATTCTTCTGTGCAGATATAAGGGATAACTGGGATTAGCTGAACAACATTCCTTGAGATACACAGTATTGCTTTTCTCTTGATTGTCCTGCATTATTAAATATGCAGTATTATCTTAATTTTCAGGTAATATCTTACTTCTGGAAGGCAGAGAGAGTTCAGAAAACCAAAAGCTGATGCTCATTGACTTTGAATACAGCAGCTATAATTACCGGTAAACACTTTATTTTCTCTTCAGCGTGGAACTGTTCCTTTCTGCATGCTACAGGGAGGCCAAGTGCTGCACTACTGATTGCTTGTCTATTCTAGCAAATTGTGTTCTGCTCTGTTAGTGGTGGTTAGCAAATATAACTAATCAAAACAGCTCTGGTTCTGATGCTGTTGAGGTTAGGCACACAGCAGAGGCAAAATTGTTGGGGCTCCTTCGTAGTTCAGACTAGAGGGCTTGTTTATGCACAAATGGCTTCTTGCTTGCATGTCAAAATTTCTTTCTAGTGGGAAGCTGAGGAGAAGGGTAGATTTTGTGTGCACATGTATGTAGGGCAGCTTTGCTCTTGTGTTTTTTCCTTCTGTCTTTTCTAATGGCTTTTTCATCTATGCAGATGACAATACAAGTTTTTTTACTACATGGTTATGCAACATGCTTTTTTTTTTCTTCCCTCAGCCATCTAGTTTAGTGTTTTTAACGATGATCTAAGTGTGCGTAGTCACTGGGATTAAACATTACCATAGCTGGAACATAATGAAACAGTGAATTCCAATAATGTAAAAGTGGAATGTGTTGAAAACTTTGAATATTATCTCTTTGCCTGCAATAATGCCAATGTTAGAGATGTCTGACTTCATGCTGAGCTGTAGTGCATACTCAAGTATTTTTACTGTCTCCATTGGTATAAAGTTGGGTAGCAAAGTCTAGTATTTTCATGTAGCTGGTAACTTTCATTCTTAACTGCCCCTCTTTACTAATTGTTTTTAATAAATTGCAAAAAGTTGTCCTTTGGTTTTCAATTCTCCACCTACAGCAAGACTGCAGTAAGTTCTGAGTAGCCCAGTGCTTTTGAACTTGATTTTGGGTTTTCTAAAAAACCCCAGATTGCTAGCTTGCAAATATTGAGGTACTTTGTTGTTCTTTTTCAGAGGATTTGACATTGGAAATCACTTCTGTGAATGGATGTATGATTACTCGTATGAGAAGTACCCATTCTTCAAAGCCAGTGCTCTTAAATATCCTTCAAAGAAACAACAGGTAGACACAAAAGACATCATTAAATGCCAATGTCCCCAGTCTTCACATCTTAGCTCTTTTTCAGTTCTTTTGGATCTGTCCCAAGATATTTCCTCAATGACTTCCTGAAGCCTAATACTTCCTCTAATCCTGACTACCTTTGCTTTAAAAACCATAGGAACTTCATAGCTATTCAGGATAGAATATTTACTATGTGTCATGTAGCCATCCACTGCAAAAAGTCCAGTAGTTGTAGACTGCAACTGTGAAATCAGTTGGCAATAGCACTATGCTGCCTGTCCTAATATTATGGCTTTTCTCAAACCAGGCTTTCAGACAATTGTTGGAAGCACCATTAATCTTAAAGCGAACTCCAACACTGGTTCATGTTTGGAAAAAAATAAATGCCAACTTAATAGAAAGTCTGCCTAGGTCTGAAAGAAGCCAATATATCTTGAGATGAAAAGTTGTAACTCAGTTGTTTACTTGCCTTCCAGCTCCATTTCCTCTCCAGTTACCTGTCTGCATTCCATGATGGCTTTGAAAATCTGAGCAATGAAGAGAAGTCCAAACTAGAAGAAGAAGTGTTGGTAGAAGTTAACAGGTAACTTTTCCTTGTACAATTGTATCTTCAGACTTCACTGTGGTACCTATACTTGTATATATCTCACAGGGTGGAGGAACTTGAGCCAAGAGAGATGGAAAGCTATTTATATGTGGTAAAGAACAATCTGTCCACTGTAACATTAGATATGTGATATACACTAATAGTGGAGTAAACAGACTACTTCTTCATGGGAAAGCTAATGGAACTATTTTTATAGTATCATAGTTGAAGAGAAGGTGGACATCCCCAAACTAGGGAACACTTCTAAGAGGACATTGAAATAAGGTGATGTGACTTAGCTGGTATTTAGTTCAATAACATAGCCTTGTAATTTCAGGTTTGCCCTTGCATCACACTTCTTCTGGGGTCTGTGGTCTATTATACAAGCAAAGATCTCATCCATTGAGTTTGGGTACCTGGTAAGTTTTTTAATTGTAGTTTTACACAACTGAAGATTAATAATCTAAATAACCTGTGGTATATTATTGAAAAGGCAATAGAATGGCCTCTCACAGCAACTAGTATCTTTTAAGTGGAGTAAAGCTTTTAGAAATCCATTTGTTACTAGTTTGTGTTCTTCCCTTAAGAATGTAAAGAACATCTAAGATCGTAAAAACTTGAGGAATTGTTCCCATTGTTATGTAGAGAGTGTATTGCCTTGTGTCAGGCCTTGCAGTGCAGCATCATTCTGCAGTAAGACATCCCAGGCAAGAGAGAGGCCAACATGCAGTGACAATTTTGAGCTGGGTACTCAAAGTGCACATGCTGTCCCATGGTGATGTAGCAGCTTGTACTTGAGAAACTGATCAGTCTGGCTCTTGGTCTGTGCTCGGTGTACTGGAAAGTGATAGGACTGGCAGGTACATGGAGTATCTTGCAGGAAATGTTGCAGGAGCCAGCCTTTCCAGTGAAGTCCTGGCCTTTTTAGTACCTGTTTTTTCTGACATTTTGGCAGCAGCTAATTGTGTTAAGAGTTTAAACAAAACTGGAGGAAATTTTGAGAGACTGGAACACCTCTGGAGAGATTATCCTTCTGAATAGAGCTAATTAGTACATTGAGATGATGGATTAGGAAAGTAACACAGTTAATACCTTCATTATGTTTCCCCATCCCAAAAAAGAAAACAGCTGTTTACTGTATTGAGTACTGAATGTCCTTTATTTCTCCAGGAATATGCGTTATCCAGATTTGATGCCTACTTTGATCAGAAGAGAAAGCTGAAGGTGTGAATGTGGGAGGAGTGGCCTGTTGGTTACTGTATGAAGAGGGCAGCTGGACAGAACTTTCACTGTGCTTAGGCTACTGTATCTCTAATGAAGGTGTCACTGAATTCCAGTTCCTGGGAATGCAGGTGTACAGTACTGAGGACTATAAAATTTACTTGTTTACAGTTCCGGAAATAGTTGGAATGAGATTGGGAGGCAAAAGTAAAATACAACCATGCAATATCTTTAAATCTCTTCAATCTAGAAGCTATTTTGTATCATGGGAGAAGCTTACAATTAAGTGTCAATACCACATGCATCAGAGCAAACTTACTGTGAGTACATTTTTGGGAGGTGTTGGCATTCTGGTTTGTGTTGTAAGCGGAACAGTTGTAAAAGCTGATTCATTGTAGACACTGCCTCTTAAGGAGAAGGGAAAGCGAAGGAGACAACTGCTAAACTGTGAAGTAGGCTTAAAAACTTACTGTGAGTTTAGGTTCACCATGCCCCAAGAACACTATCTTCAAAGCTGCTGCTATCTTACACCACTTTAACCAGAAGCAACTAAACACATTGAAGCAGTGTGCTTTAAAGTGTTAGTGACACACACGAATGTTTCTCTTAGGCTGGTGTGCCTGGGAAGTGAAGTACAAATGAACTTTGAACTGGATGTTCTGAAGGAGTTTTTGAACTGTTCGTTCCATGTCGTTCAAGACCATGCTTTAGCCCAGCCTGGTTGTTCTCTTAAAATGCTGTGTCCTGCACAGGGGGGGTTCTGTGGGCTGGCAGCACTGGGAAGAGTGCCTTGAATTGCTCTAGAAGTTCCCCAGATAACTGGATTGGCATTGACAGTACTGGTAGTTGAGGCCTGTCTCTCTTCTTGTGTTGCCACAGTATATGGCTGTAATAAATAGAGCCAAAGACTGTGGAGAACACTTCAGGAAATTGCTGTTCTGCCCATCCAGTTCTTACGTGGCTTGAGAGGTGCCTTTCTTGCACCTTCAATTCTCATCATGTTCCAGGAATCCAGTAAAGTGGAGCATCTTGTGGGGAACAATAACATGTATATTGAAACTTGAGTATAATCTGTGTACATGCCATCTAAAGATTTCTTTTGATTTTTGGGAGCTTGTTTATTTTGAATGTTACTTGTTTGTGCTTTCTAACACACTGTATTATAAACAGACTTCTAAGTTTACCCTTTTTGACTTGTATAGCAAATACTGTTTGAAGCGGCTGAAAAAATGTGCAGCATTTCATGTACTGTATAGCAGAACTTGTAAAAGCTGTCATGTTACTCTCTTGTACAGAGAATCATTTTCCATACATTCAGTTATTAATACTTTATAATAAATATAAAGCACTTAAAAACACTGTTGTTGGTATTCTTCAGTCTCTGTTACAGCTGCAGGATAAAATAGATGCTGTTTCTGGCCTTAACTTCTGTTGGATCCTTGCAAAGGCAGACTGATATACAGGCTCAGTGCTCTGGGATATATATTCTACTTCAACGTGTCTTCAGCATTTATTGTATAATTGAATTCTAATGGAAAGAATGGTGTTTAAAGCAAGTGATGAAAAGCAGACTGAACATCAGTTTCTAAGTCTACAGCCTTAGAGGTGGGAAAAGTTCTAGTTAGAGCACTTCACTGTATCTGCCCTGTTGACTACCCTCAAAGCAAGGTAAAAGGTACCAGCAGGTATTGAATTTACTGCAAACACTTCATGTGGTGTTCAGTATGAACAGCCAGGTAATTTCTCTAGGCTGCTGAAGGCTTCATTTACAGTACTGTTGCACACAGCAACCCCAATGGAAAAGGCAGTCTAGGGAAAGGGGTGGGAACAGACAGTTCAGAATGAGGCTTTGCAGACAGTTGAAAATATTACTGATATGTAATAGGTGTCTGGATTCTTGGAAAGTATTCCAAGGGTAAAATCAAGTTCTTGAGAAACCACCCATGGAGACTGACTCATCACTTCATTTCATGTTTCTCAGAACCAAATAGGGAAGAGGACTCAGTCACAGTAGTGCTAACTGTAATAAAAGGTGTGATTGGAGGTGATCCCCTTTCAGGGAGTTGAGGTGCCTCTTAAATTGAGAGAGGAAGTTCAAGTTCCCTGGTGAGATGCTTTGGGTAAGTCCCAGAACTGCAGCTGTACACCAGCACTTCTACTGTGATCTCTCACGGTGAGGAAAGACCCTGAAGGAAAGCAAAGCATGCTCCAGCTTGTGTCTTTTGTAATGTGAATTGGTTTTTAAAAGGGTGAGATGCCCCTAAGTGTTGTGTGGTACACTAAGTGGGGACATAGGTAAGTCATAACTCCTGAGCAGAGACAATGCTTAGTCACTTCCTGGTATTTTTTTTAGTCTTGCTTATTGATGGCAACTTCCCTCTGTTTTCTTGGAGAACTTGGAGTAGAAAAAGGAACTGGAGTAAAACCTTCTCTTACTCATAGTCACTGAATGTTAAAGCTGATTTATAGGCTGATAAAACAGGAATTTAAATGTGTTGGCACTTCATAAGATTTAGCATAAAGGTGGTTAAGTATTTCTTAGTTCTTTAACTTCAAAATGGCTATGGTCAAGCTGATTTGCTTTTCAGAAAGGCAGTTTAAAAACTACTGATTGATCTTCCTTTCAGTTGATTTGTAAAAACAATTTGTGCTTGAGCTCTTTCTTGAAACTGCTGGGGTTTATTTCCACTTTGTGAATTCTTGTCTCTGGACCTGCTATTAACTGGTGAAAATGTGACTTTTGTTCTTTTAACTCTTACACCTAAACATCACTTTTAAAGGAAGCTATTGCTTGTCTAGTCAGACAGATCATCTCAGCCACCACTTTGAGATGATTCAGTGGGTAACTGGCCCAGTTTGTGTGTACCCCCACCACTCCCACAACCACTTATTGAAAGACAAAAAATACAAATGCTCAAAGTGCCTCACTACAGCTCATTAAGGATCTTCCTTGCACAGTCTTAGGGCCTTCTCTTTAACTGGAAAAATAGGTGTTTCTGGGCTGAATTGGATGCAATCAATTAGTAAATTAAACATCTTTGACAGTGGTGATGCTACTAAATAGAATGACACTGTTTTTGGAGTTGCTGTTCTGTACAGAATCGATTAGGGAAGAAGTTTATTTCCAGCCCTTCCTCAGGGAACACCCTTTGCAAGGAGAAACTGGGAGAAAGCAACAGCAGCTATTGCTCTCTGTGATTCTAGCCCTTCCCACCAAATGCAAAGGTATTTCCTGTAGGGGGAAGAAGCTGAGATTTACCAGTATTTTGACCTCTTACTGTTTGCGAACTGTGTTTTCACTGCCAGGCTTCTTTACTAACGGGTCAGAAGAACCCTTATTGGAAAATCCCTGTTTCCCCAGCCCTGAAGATACTTCTGGGAAAATTTCACCAGGGTTGTTTGGCACTTATTTTTACAGCAGCTTGGAACAGTGATAAGTGTTCTAAAAAACCTGGAAATGTTACTGTGCAAATCACTGCCCTTTCTTTGTGAGTCTGAAAATTTGCTACTATCAATAAGAATTTCTGCTTTTTCCTGCATATTGACTTGGCTGAGGTTGCAGTGCAGCTTAAATGGAATCAGCTGGAATTACAGATGGATGTAATTATTTCTCCTTGGTCATCATGGCTGTGGGGCTTGCAGCGTGGTGTTCAGGGACCTAATATGTCCTGCTATTTTATTAGACATGTTGATGGGAAGGCAGGAACCTGGCTTAATTCTGCAAGAGTCTCTAGGACTTGGAACTGATGAATGAATCCTCTGATTTGCAATAGAAAATGAGAAAGCAAATTCATTCCCAGAATAAAGAAAGGTGACTGTCCTTATCCCAAGTGCCAGCACCTCTGAGCTTTATGTATTCTGCTTTCCAACTGCAGTGCTGTGAGTTCCTGAGGTTCAGCTGATGAGTGATGCTGTGTTAAATCACACTGAATCTGCTGGTGCCTCAGGACACCAGTCTTGTCTTGTCTGCAGACTGCATCAGCAAGCCATCACAGCTTTTCCAGGTTGGTAAAATCACAAGTGCAGCAGTCTCTGCTGGGCTTTCTCCACCCCAGTTCAGCTATTCCATTTGATACAGCCAGCAGCTGCTGGGCAGCACAGCCTTGTATTCCTTCAGTGGCTTACAGAAAAGCAGGTAGACGAAGGATCACTGTTTTCTGGGCCTTACCAAGACAATAATGCTTTTGAGAATTCAAACCCTTCCTTGAGGAAGATCCTTGAGGCAGCCTTGGGTGAGTTCCCTCACCAGGCAGGGAGGATTGTCTCTGATGCCAGCCTGGGTCTATGTGAAGCAGCAAATGGAGGAGTTCTGTGGAGATGGATAAATGGCCATAATGGCTGCGGACTGAAATAAAATACAGCATACTCTTACAGGCTCCTGGCAAGAAGCAAAAAGGAGCTTCTGTACTTGGTACCCAGGCAACAAAGCTGATCACTAAAAAACAGGCTACTTGTTTTTTTCCTAATGCAAGATTCACTTTTTATGGCTTTCATTTCCAAAGTATGCAGAGCTCCTCTTGCCTCAGCATTAAGTGCCATTGTATTATAATGTGCAAACAAGTCTCTGTGTGTATATATATACACGACTTCTTCCCAGTCTCATTAAATAGGGATTAGCCAATAAAGTCTGAATGCAGTCCAGTCTGCCTTGCATGAATACACTGAGTCCTGCCTTTGGAGAAAACATCCTGACCAGAAGCCATGTGAGATGTGGTATAGGCACTGAGGAATGGTGCTAGAAAAGGCAGGAGAGCAAGCAGAGGTGAGGGGGTTTGTAACAGGTCACCGGCAGGCTCTGGCAGAGCCGGGAACAGCACACAGCACTTGAATTCCAGCCCAGTATGCTGGACTAAATATCTTCTCACAAAGCCTCACAGATGCTGCCTCTGCTGCCAGTCCTAGAGAATGTTACTTTTATTCATTGTTCCCTTTTTCAGGAAATAAAATATGCCTTGGGAATCAGCCATCCTTCCTAATTTTCAAAGCCCACAACTTTGAAGGCCCTTTAAAGTAAGGGCTGGAAACTGCTGTCTAAAGAGCTCTGACATTTTGTGAGGATATCCAAGAGAAGCTCCCCGCTCCCATCAAGTGAGAAATACAGCAGCCCCAAAAGGCACAGCCTTGAACAGAGTTGAAGCATTACCAGTTGCCTGTGTTGTGTCTCAAGACAGAGACCTCCTCCCCAGCAAGACACCCAGCCTTTGGTTGGGCTGAGGAAAAGCACTGCCTGCAATCATCTCAAACATTTGCTGACCTCTGCTCTGGTGTTCAGCATCTGGAAACTCTCAGAGTTTCCTCTCTGCCTTGTCCTTTTTTCTCCCTGCCGTTGCACTTCCTTCTACAGCCTGTGAGGCAGCTGCTATGCTGTGTTTGTCTTGATATGTGTATTGAAGGCAAAGGGCATTGCAGTTTCTGTGTTAAAAACTCAAATCCTCCATGCTGAATAATCCCTCCAAGCCCGTGCCCCTCTCTTCTTGCTGCATCTCACTGAAGAATAATAGACTGGAAGTCAGCAGAGACTGTGGCCCTATGAACCCCTTGCAAATGTACATAAAGAGAATAAGGAATGGGAAGGAGGAAAGAAGCCTGCTGTAATTACCCAACACAAAGAACACTAAATAATACAATAATTTCCTCAGGAAGAGATTATAGAGGACTGTGTGTAATGTCTCAGGTCTGAAGGGTTTAAAAATTCACCTTAGAATGAAAGTCTAATTAGAAGGCTACAGCTGCAAAGACAAATGGTTATTTCACAAATCCCTCATTAGAGTTGTTTGGAAAAATACTGGTTTGTCTTTAGAAATAAGATGAATCTTTCTTTTAATTTTTTAATCATAATTCATTTACATTGAATTGTGGATTAGATGAAGGCTCAAGACACAAACTTCAGGTCTTTTAAATTCTCTGAGGTCTTTTCACTCCAGTCTGAAAGCAACCTAAAGTAAAATGGAAGTTTTTCCTAATGTCTTCATTTATTTTCCTTTCTGACCTCTGCCAACTAGTTTTGATTTTTTTCTATACTTTTCCTAGGTTTAATTAGAAATATGCAGGCTTTTATAAAATATTAAAGGTATTTTTACACCTACAAATGTATTGAGTAATTGACATGTAGTGATGCTTCCTGAGGAGCAAGTGGATCTCATGGCTATGATCTTTTGATTTAATCAAAAGGAGACAAAGTAAGAACTAGTAAGTCATACTTAAGCAGAAGTTGGCTTCTGCTTCATGGCTGAATGCTCCAGCTGTGTTGTATGTGAAACCACAGTTTCTGTCAAAATTTGTGTTCTCACTTCCCAAGAAAGTAAAGACAAAAAAAGAGGAAGGGATAGAATAGAAAGACAAAACTAGAGAGGTTGTAAATAGCAGTTTTAAAATGCCTTTGTTGCACAAGTCCCTGGTTCTCACTGGGCATCCTCAGGGCCTTGCTCTGCCATGGCCCCTCCAGGGCACTGTGAGTTGATGCTCAGTGCCAGAGCAAGGTGGCAACACAGAAGCATGGATCTTCCAGGGAAGAGGCTTCCTCATCTCCAGCTCACGTTGCTTCTGCCTTTGCCTGGCTGCTTCATGGCTCACAGCCTCCCAGGCTGCCAGCATGGCACTGTGCAAGAGCTGCCAGCAGAAGAGAGTGACTTCAAATGAACCTGGATGCTGGAGTGGGGATGTCCAGCAAAGGTCCTCCAGGCAGGAATGCCCTGAGGAAAGGGATGCCAGCATCCTCACTCTCTTCAGCACCCAAACTAGGCCTCTTGCTTTCACTTGCTGCTCAATGTAAAAACACAGCATCCAGAGAACTAACAAAGCTACAGTCTCCCTGTACTGAAATATTTATAGTTGCAAAGAGTTTATATCTCAGATGTCAGACTTCCTGGTAACGTTTCACTTTTATCTTCACCTGTGGGAGAGACCGGGCTTTCAGAATTCAGCTGTAAATCAAGCCTCTGGATACAGCTTTTTCAGTTGGACTCTTCCTGTATGGGTTTGTATCAGACCCATTTTTAGCACTCCTGCCTTTGGCATAAAAAGCAGGTTCATACTACCTTGAGGACCTTATGTTCTTCTGTCAAGTTTTGGACTCCCCGTGTCAAGTCTAAGTCATCACTGAACAGTGCAAAGGGCCAGAAATCTTGGCAGGGATCTGACCAAATCTATAAGGCAATTACTTTCTGTTCTCACAGAATATTTTGCTCTAGGACTAACCGTACCTCCAGTACTTGTGTGTCACGGGTTGCTGCAGTGGTAGAATGGTGTAAGGCTGGCATCGTGCATCCACCGAGCGAGCTTTGTTTTGGAAAGCTGCTGGTACTGCATCACTGCATGGGCTCTGGCAAAACTGGGTGCTCTGTGAGTACGAGCTCGCTGACCTCTGACAAGTGTAACGGGATGATTTGTTTGGCTCGAGAAACGTGTAAAATTGCAAAGGCACTGGGCAGCAGTTGTAGGAAATTGGGCTTTAAAAGCTCATCTCCACTGGATCAACCTGGAGATGATCCTGTGGATCTTGGTATGCTTCCAGCTGAAACAGCAGTAGATGATGATGCTTAAAGAAGCTACCTTAAAGCTGTAAGTGTTCACCAGAACCTCACTGACCTGAGGGAGCAGGACTCAGAGTCTAGTGGAGCTCAGTGTTTCTACTTGGTTTGTCCTCTTCTGGTAGCTAGAGTTCAGTGGGTCAATAGCTTGTTTACACATTTTTGTACCAGAAATTACAACATAACTTTGCCTACCCTGACTCTGATCCTTCCCCAGGGGAAGCTTTGGTCATAAGCTCCACCTACAGTTGCCAGTGGCTTTCAGGTCACTGGGAGTGAACTCACTGGTCTTCCCTGCATCCTCCCTGGAGAATGAGGGGCTCCCTGAAGAAACAGGAGCAGGCAGTTGATGTAAAGGCCAACTGCCCTTTGTGTAGGATTTCTAATCCCATCACAGAAGATGAGGATGTCACTCAGAAGGGGAAAGGTTATTTTAATAGTGCTTTCTCCTTGAGCCCTAGCTGAATTACAGATTTCTTGTCTTAACCACTACCTGCCACCAATACAGAGCAGAAGACTGATCACTGCCCTTGTTATCAATGCATCCGTATTTTTGTTAGATCAGGATTTCTGTGAACAGTGATGAGTTACTAAAAAGCTGTTTAGCCCTGTCTCCTCTTTATAGGACAAAGTTATTTGGATGCTGCATTAAGTTATAGAGAAAGGACTGCACAAGCTCTGTAAACACATGATGAAAGACAGAGAGCATTTTTGGCCCAGTTACCCGAATCTATTCTTCCTTCAGCTCCTGTGTGCCTGGTGATGGTGCAGACTTTGCTTTTTCTTTCCCCGTGCCAGTTTCCCCCTCCTGTTGCTGGAAGCCCTGGGAACTTTCAGTTGCTGGCACCAGTTTGTTTACAGAACTGGCTTGATGTGTACACACACATTAAAAGAAACCAACCCTCTCTTTCCAGGCCATTCGGTACCTGGATGTCCTTTTGAGCAACAGATTTTGGCTTCGGTATTTGAAAGCAAATGTTCTGTTTGTGGAGCGAGCGTGACCGACTGGAGTCAGAGTGTTTGTGGGGCAGCTGATAGAGATGCTGGGCTGACAAAGGGGAGCAATCAGGCCCTGGGGCAGCGTCCTTGCAGCATGACTTCTGTGCCTCCAGCTCTCACTGGTTCCCCTGTCCTCAGCCTTAAGAAAATCAAAGCAAACTCTGCCTTCCAAGGTCACATCTTGGGTTTCACTTCTTTCACACAGTGCAGCTTCCCTGCACTTGCACAGGGCCATCAGAACATCTGACTACGTAACAAAAACAAACAAACACAGAAACAAATAAAAAACCCACCTACAAATTAGCTTGGGGATGTCTTGATTAAAAACTTCCTGAGTTTTTGTGAGCCTACTTGCTCCTTTTGGGGTTGACCTGAACTCTCCCTCCTGCATGCTACAGGGCAGATCTGAAAACCACTGAACTTGCGAACAGCTCAGCAATGTCTGGATACTTTTGATTAAAATGGGATGATAAGAGGAATCCAGGGCAGAAACCTCTTTTTAAGCTGTAAAGAGACCAAACTAAAGTCCTCCTGGGATGTATATCGGAGTTAGTTCTGTGCTTGCTGCAGATCAGTAACTGGGGGGGAATATCCTCAGTCAATGTAAGCAATAATGCACCGTGGGCTGGGAGTGGTCCCTGCTCAGTGCCCTCCCGGGCACTGGAGCTCGGATGTTTCCTGATAGCCCTTAACGAGATCTCCATCTAAACCCCTGCTCTCTAAGCTGCAGGGAAATCGTGCATTTTATGGTTAATGATTAAGATGTTCCTCTGGGAGCCGTGACTCTGCTTGGAGGCACTGGTTTGTTCATTAACACGTTTAAAAACAGATGTCAAGGACATTCCCCAGAAGACACACGTTTAGTGTGGTTTTGCCCCAAAAACATAAGTCTCTACTTCTCTTAGGGAAGGAATTGTTTTACTTCCACTGAGTGAGAATAGCAAATTTTCAGACTGCATGCTGAAGGTATTTTCTCAAATTCCCACAATGCATCACTTAGGAAAATGGCTCAGTACAACACAGGGCTATGGAAGTGACGAGGATGCTGAGAGGGATGTCTCCAAACTGTCAGCCCTGAAAACCCCTGAGTCCCCATGCAGAAAGCCTTAAAAAAAAGGCACAAATGTACCATTTCCCTACTAAACAACCTGGAGACTGGGATGACAGGGCCTAATCTTAAGTAAACAAAGAGAAACTATTGCATGAATTGGGTAACAAACAGTCTGGGGCACCAGCACCATAGTTATTTCTAAAAATTTCTATTTCTAAACCCTGTGTGCACACAGGGCATGCTGCCGACTGTACCACCTGAATTCATTTCAGGACTCCTCTTATTAATACTTTTCAATGCTCACTGAAATGTGAGCATTTCCAACTGCCCAGACTTGCTTTACTAAAATAAAAAAAACCTGTTCAATTGATGCCCTTGAAAATAAGGCTGCAGGAAATATTTGCAGGCTTCTTTTGAGTGAGAATAAGGGAAATTCAACATGCAGTCACATGCCCAAACATGGCACTCCGGTGAGGCTCGAGTTTTCCTGGATGTACTCAAACTTCAGGACAAATTAGGTGCCTTTAAGATGTCAGATGGGGTCTTCAACTGCTGGGGCACCAAAAAACACTCAACAGATTTAATTTCTTTCTCTCTCGCCCAGCTGTCTTTGGATGGCAAACCTTCCCTGTAGGAGCAGAGCTGGCTCCAGGAGAGGGCAACAGAAGGGTTTGTTCCTAAAGTTCTTTGGACCATTCACTGAGTAAACCGGTGTCTTTTATCTCCCTTCAAAGAACAAAAGTGAAGTCAGTGCTTGGCCAGACCCCTGGCACATGAAGAAGACCTCTCCCTGCAGTCTCACTTGGCTCACCATAGCATTTCCTCCTTTTGCTTACATTGCTCCTTCCTCTCTCTGCCCCAGCCCCTACACGTGTCTTTTATCCAGTGTAGTTTTTCCTGCCACGTTGTTATCCCCATCGGGACCACGGCAAGATATTGCCTGAGCCAGAAGCTGAACGGTGTGTGCATTCCATTCCGGAATTCCTTCCCTTTGGCAGGAGGATGTGTTGCACTTGCTGTCCGAGCTCCACCGTGCTCGCTGCAGCCAGGCAGTGCCAGCAGGGCTGTCTGGAGGGGTGCCAGCAGTCGGGGTGCTGGGCTTCCCCTGCATCGGCAGGAAGAGGAAGCTGCTGGGAGCGAGTGTGAGATCTTCGCATTGCTGGGGCAGAAAGCCAGGCTCAGCTCACTGGGGATGCTCACAGTGGGGCACCAGCGGGTCCTCAGCAAGGAAAAGCTGAGCCTCGGCTCTCCTCAGCTTTGACATGGGCAGGTGTGCAGGGAGACAGGGCTACAGACTGAGCAAGGTGTGCCAAACACATTGCCTTTGATCCCTGCGCCAAATCCTAGAGGCATAAGGAACTGGGACTTCTGTTTCTCCAAAGGGATACTTTTAATACTCCCTCCACTTTCCCAACCTCCCATTTTTCAAGAAAAAAACCTCATTTTAACCCAGGATTGGAAATGTTATGCTTCTACCAGGCAGCGCCTTTCATCTTCTCATTTCTGCCCCAGCCACAGGGTGTTTGGATAAGATGGTTTCCTAACAGGGTCTTTGCTGAGAAATGGTTTGTAGGGGGATCAGCTACACTCCCACATGGAGTAAAGCCTCTGCCTGCAGCTAATGAGCAATACCAGGGCTCCACAGGTTTAAATTATCTTCCTTCTTTTTAACAGGCTTTCTACGTGAATTCAATCAATGTGCCCTCATCTCTGGCATGAAATAATATTCACCTCCCACCTAGTTTGTTGGAAAAGGTAAATCAGTCATGAAGCTTCAGTGATGAGAGCCTTGGAAAAGGAGATAAGTGCTGTTGGGGGAAGCAGATGCTTATCTAGAGCCAAGCAGACCTTGGAGGCTGCCGGGTCAGGCTGCTGCTCTGCTCTCCAGGGGAACCGACTGCTCCTCCTTTGAAAGGTTGTTGTCTTGGTGATGCTGCCGTAGGCCCTGCAAGAGCTGACACAGTGACACACACATGCCACCTGGTCCCCTGCCAGCTCCCTGCAGTTTGCTTTCTTAAACACATATTTGCATTTTGTCTCTGTGGAGTAAATACAGGGGGAAGGAAGTGCAAATTCTTACTGCTGGCTGGCAGTGTGACCCCCTGCTTTGCTTGCCTGGGTGGGGCTGTGGGCTGCCATCACCTGATGGGACTGCGTGAGGACCATATGGCAGTGGTGTGACATCACAGCAGGAAGCAGACACAGAGCTGTCCCAAGCACACACTACTTCTGTCCTTGCAAGCACAGAAAGAATCTGAAAGTACACAGAGAAGCTCCCAGAGGGATCATATCCCCATGTGGAATATGAGTGGTGTATGGGGGGACACAGTTGGGTGGGGGCAGGCACAGCTAGGGGCGCTTCCTGACGCCCTGTTTTTGACCTCTCACGGGATGTGATGGTTTACTCTTGTTCTGGCACTCCAGTTTGAGTGGGAGATGTTGCCCATCATTAGGCCCTGTGTGTCAAAGGCAAAGTTTGGGCAAGATCCTTGGCATTTCTGGAACAGTAGGGTGCTGTATTCATAGGAAATATTTCTGAAGGAGTATTGGTGCAGCTGGGAATAGTTGGCAGGGATAGCAGCTTCTGTCCAAGGTCATCAGTACACTCCTGATGAGGGATTGTTCTTATCAGGACTGCTTTGGCTAGGTCGGATTAGGAACAATCACATGCTTGTTATTTCCAGAGAAGATGCATCGCTGGTTTTCCCAGCAGCAGCCACTGGCACGCAGGGATGGTGGGGGAAGGCTGGGTACAGGCTGTTTCACCTCCCCAGCAAACACCACTGTACCACCCCTGTCAAGATGCTCATCCAGGAGGGTTAGAATCATCCTAGGTTTGGTTTTTCAAGTCAACAGCAAGGGAGAAACACCATCCAGATCTGGTCCTCAAGAGGTTTCACCTGCTCCTGAAGATGCCCACCCCTGCCAGGGAGGGTAGCTGAGGGTACACAGGCAGGCAAGCAGGGTGAGTCTCAGCATTTCTGACTCCTTCCCATGGCAGCCCACCACAAATTGGCACTTTGAAGGATCCCCCCTCCCCACCCCAGCAGCTGCCACTGTCCCCAAGGACAGCTGCACAGGCCAGGAGGAGGGACCCCAGCAGGGCACAGGCAGGGAGGGAGCTGCCAGCCTGGCTGCTGCAGGCAGGGGAAGGAGGACTCGCATTTGGCAGAGATTTTGGGTGGCTTTTGTTTATCTGAAGGGCCCGTGTGGGGCATGAGAAGCACAGTCAGGAATGACTTTAGGGTCATGGTGGGAGTATGGAGAGCATGGGAATGGTGGGAGAGATGCCTGGGCCTGATGGCACGGCTCATGATCTAGGCAGCTCCCTTTTGTCTCATCCTTGCAGCTGAGGAGACATGACTGGGGAGCAGCACTTGCACTGCACAATGACTGGGCTGGAAAGGAAGGGGAGAGCCAGGGTTCCACTCCCCCCCTTGCCACAGAAAGCAGGTGCTTAGAGAGGAGGAGGGAGGGAAGGGTGGACATGGGAGGTTTGCCAGGCACCAAAGCAGCTGGGAGCTCCTGGGGAGGAGACACATGGCACGTGTGGGCAGATTAACAAGCTGAGCCGATCAAAGGCTGCTCAATCCTGCGTCCATGTGCCCGGGCTGTCTGCCAGCACCTCTGAAATGATTTTTCCTGGCCAGCAGCTGAAGGAAGGTGCTGTTCAATGGGGCAAATCCCTAACCATTTTGTTTCTACCTTGTTTGAAGACTCTCCTGGCTGGGACCAAGTCTTGAATGCCAGAGCTCTCAAAGTATTCAGTGACACATCCTGGCTGCCTTCAGAGTTCCCTGAATTGCAGCATAGCACTGGAAACTGTGTCTTAGGGGACTTGTAACTAAATGCTGAACTGGTTTGACCCCAAAATTCGTCTCCAGAGATCAAACTCAGATTTGCCATAGTCTGAGGAGATCTAACATGAGTGTAGAACAAAAGGGATCTGAGAACTTTGGTGTTCAGGTGTGATTGAACTGGACACGTTGCTTCAAGTCCACTTACATGGTGCTTTGCCAGGGCTACATAAACATTAAATAAAGAAGGTGCCTTCTGGCCTATTTTTAACAGAAAAGCTAAGTGTGTGACACTTTCGTCCCTCAGGCAACTACAGGAGCTCAAGGTGAGAAATCCCCCTTCTTCCGCCCCTCCCTCCCAGCCATTTGTAGGGGAGAGCTTGTCTTCATTGCACTGCATGAAGTCTGTGGAGAGAAACCCTGGTGATGCTGAGAGCTTCTGCTGGTCCCAGGCTGAACTTGCACTGGGCCCTCGGGGCCAGATGCCAGCTCTGTCACCAAAACTGCTGCCAGCTCCAGCAAAGTTGCTGTGCATTGAGCTCATGCAAATCTGCTGGTACCTGCATGAGAGCCTGGCACTACAAAGCCAAGCTTGGAAAAGGAAGCACAAACCCTGGAAAACACAAGGAATAACCCCAGGTAATTAAGCCCTCTTGCTGAAGCCACCCAGACCAAACAGAAAAGCCTTCATGTCTCTGTTCTGTGCTGCTTTCAGACAGTTCCCAGTCACTGTGTGTTTCCTGGGACTCTCAAGTGGATCACCAACACATTTTTTGCTACTTCAGTAGGGCATTCTGCTTTATAATCCCAAGAACATCATTGCCTGTAGTTACTACAGGTAGGCAGGAGAAGCTATGTGAGGACTTGAGCCTGCAGTTCACTGCCAGAGCTATCCCAGGCACCCCCAAACCAGTCAAACACGGCCAACAGCCAGGACAGGCAGTTGTACAGGAGTGAACCTCCAATTCATGTTAATAGCTCCAAACCTAAAATTGCCAGAGGCTAATTATGGAAGCTTTGAGACTTTGAGGAATAAAATTATCTTAATAGTTTAACTGTATAAACACACTGACTCATTACACTGAGGGTGGAATAACAGTCTCCTGAGCAGTGTGTTCACCTGTGAGCCAGGAGCTGGCTGCTTCTCCATACCTTTGCCGAGAGAAATCTGCATGAGGAAGAAAGGAAAGTTATGGCTCTGTGGTTTGATAGTACTTTGCTCCAGTGATATTTTTCTGGTAGGTTTTGCAGAGCTCTTTGCCCAACTGTCTGTACCTCTGTACATATTTATTTAAATACTTTTTATAGACACATAGTAATATATTAATATAGAAATACTATGTATTTAGTTATAAGCCTCCTTTTTCTTCCTCAACTCATCACCTGGCTGCATCTAAAATCATACCTGTTGTCCATTCATGCTCATGTGAAGGCAGCACAGCAACAGGCCTGGTGAACTTCAAGTGTGATTTAATATATTGTGTCTGGGAGAGAAAAATTGTCCACTGTAGAAGACCTGAGCAAGTGGTTGTCTTGGGGTGATTTATGATGATAATCTGTTCCATGATCGTCCGCTTTATGCCCAAAATCGTTGTCGTATCTTTAAGGTGTGTGGCCGGGGGAGGTGGGAGCTTTGGGCTCTTTGGCGGGCTTTTTCAAAGCCTCACGTCCCAGGGTGCGGTGCAGCCGGGTTTTGCTTGGCTAGCTTGGTTTTGTCAACCCAGGCAAGAAGTTCTTCCCTCCCCTGGCCTTGGAGAAGCTGCAGCAGAAATCCTTCAGCTGTCTCTGAGGTGAACTGAGCTTGTTAGTCCGACACCAGAGAAACGGGACCTGCGGGAGAGGGACCGCTCCGTTCCGGCCCCAAACCTCGGGAAGCCGAGCCGGGGAGAGAAAGCAAACCAAGAGGCTCCAGCTCAGATGCTTCCTCTACCGTGGAGAGGAGGCCGACGCCAGAGAGTCTCCGGGTTTTCATCTGCTGCCCGAGCTGCTGCGTGAAGCTCCTGTTTGAGCTCTTCTCCCTGAGGGAGACGCCGGCGCCATCTTGTACCGCGCCTCACATCGTGAGCGGGTATTTTCCCCTGGCATTTTGGGGTATTATTCCGGTGGGGGGGGGAGTAAGGTCTGACAGTTTAATATCTAGCATTTATTTACGTCTTTCCCCTTGCCTTGTGGGCATTCTGATTGTTAATAAACTGTTGGGATTTGGTTGGTTGGTTGTTTTTTTTTCCACTTTCATCCATTAGTATTCATTTCCTATTGGTGGAAAGGGATTTGTTGGAACCTTTTTAGAGGAGACGACTCATTCCAGAGTGTCTTCTCCTAAATTTTTCTCTACACTCAGACAATGGTACATCCTCAAAGAGGCCAGAGAAAGCCTCTGCTCCAGAGTAGCAGCCAGGGTGACAGACATCAAGGAGTGCTGCTGCTGCTGCTGCTGCTCTGTGCGGACAGCTTTGGAGATTGAAGCCTGGAAGGGCTGAAAATGGTCATGGATGAAAGGAGGAAGACCCCAAAGACAACCAAATTACGTTTGGCCTCTGCAGGAAGGAGCAGACAGAGGATGACAAAAAGAGTTCTTCCTGTCTGTTTTCTCTTTGCAGCTCTACAATCCTATTTACCTGGAGAGCTTCCACCGCCCAGAAGCCAACCTCCTGCAAGCAGCCCTGAGCTGTCACCCACTGCCATGGCCCTGCCTGGGCTTTCCACCTTGGAGAGCTGGACACTGGCCTCTGGGGACACCTCAGCCCAACTCCAGAGAGCTGGACACTGGCCTCTAGAGACACCTCAGCCCAACTCACACCCCCTGCAGCCTGCAGTGCATCACAGCCTTCCTCCGATCTTCCTCCTCCAAGCTTCCTCCTTCCTGCCTGCACAGGACCAGGGAGCCGGGCCTGTGCTGCCACCCAAAGACATTCTGTAGGGCAAGCAAACACAAGAGGACCTGTGCAAAGATGGGGATGGCTGCAGGGTCACCCATTTCAACTCAGCACCTCTCCCTGCCTCCTCTTTTCTACTGGCCGCCTTTCACTTGCTTTCCACACCAATGTAAGCCTCTGTGACCTTACTTTTTTTTTTGTGATACTCTATGGAAAACCCATCCACACATTTAACAGATTTCTCAAAAGGTGAAACCTTGCATGTCTTGTGACTAGGGCATAGTGGCAGGATTTTTAAGCGGTGCCACTAAGACAAAATGCAAAAAAAAGGAAAACTGGCGTTCCAACCCACACCTGCCTGCAGGCAGGTCAGAGGATGGTTCTTTTATGAGGGAATCTGCCACTTTGAAAGCCAGAGAAATCAGTCACAAGACAGGCTGGGAGTATAGAAAATGATAAATGGGTCTCTCTTATCACATCATGACAGTGAAACAGGTGAAAGGAAATTTTAAGCTGTGAAAATCTATTTTTCTTTAATTTATTTTCCCCTATGACATGCTGTGAGCATGCCCCAGAAATCCCCAAGGGCAAAAATACATCAAGACTCAGAGAAAGACTAAATAGATGTGGACAGCAAGAATATCAGGATTCATTAGAATTAATGGCAGTAAAAATGTCATCAGGTATATTAAACTCCCTGCTTCAGGGTGCAGAAAACATTTGAGCTTAGATCCATCTGGAGTCGGGAGAAGAAGGGTGGGGAAGCAGATGCAGCTTCAGCCCTCCTTGAGGATCCATCACAGGTTCCTGCAGCAGGAGGATGATGTGAGATAGGCAGGTGCCTGATGTGTCTCACACCAGTGCGCCCTTGGATGCAGAGACAGGGCAGGGCCCCACAGCCACGGCCACCTTGGTGCTGTCAGGTTCTTGCCCTGCCAGTGCAGGGTGCAGGGTGCTGGGAGCAGCTTCCTTCCCTGGAGAAACTGCTTCTGCACAGAGATCAGGGATGAGACACAACCCTTGTGCCTGCAGCACAGGAGAGGTGCCCGTGCTCAGTTTGGGGATGGCTGTACTGCCATGGAAAGCCTCTGGCTGGTATCTCAGAGTAGAGAGGTGGGGGATACATTCCCATTACCAACCTGTTCTGGGCAAGCACAGTAGGGCTCACACCAAGACAGTTTCACTCCAATAGCCCCAAAGTCTCTGTTTTCACTCTTTCTGTAACAAATTTGGAAGTCCTAATAAGCCAGGCCTGGGAGGCTACTAGGAAAAAAAAAAAGATGATGGCTTTCTGAGGTGCTGGAGAGGATCTCAATACAAATTCAAGCTCCCAGCTACATTTCTTGTTTGAGATTACAGCAATCAACTTTCTAGTGTCTTTATCTTCTAACTGTGCCTCCGTATGGACTACAGCTGAACTCATTCAAGGGACGCAACCTGCCTTAAGGGCCTGTGTTTATGTGTTTCCATTCACAACCATAAGCTTTTGGGGAAGTCAGGATTGGGCTCTTATGCTAGCAAAGGGGCCCGTGTCAAGAAGTAAAATTCAGGTGCTTTCTTTCAGTGGTATCACCCAAAAAAACTCTTGTGCTGGGGTTCCACCCAGCTAATGACCTTGAACGTCACACAGCATTATGTCACCCTGTCCCCTTTCTCACACCGCCTTGAACAGGCTGTGTGGAGGCCATGACCTCTCTGACCTTGCTGAGTCCTGCCCTTCCTCCATGCAAAGTTTGCCAGGGCTGTGTGGAGGGCCAGGAATGCTGGAATCCCCTTGCACAAGGGCACATCCTCTGCCAGTTGCCCACACGTGCTCCATGGCAGCTTGGGGCTGTCAGTGCCTGTGCTCACACATGGCTTCTGCCCTCAGTCCCCCCTTTCTGTCCCCCCTCCACAGCTGTTTCTCCAGCATGCAGCCATTTCCTGTGTCTGGTCTAAGCTCCCTGGGTTTCTGCTTGCTACCCCAGGAAAACTTAGTGGCCAAATCAAAGGGGCTTTGAAATAATGTGCAACTGAACACTTGTCAGGGAACATGATACCTGTAGCAACACATGGGAGCTACCATTCAGGTTTAGACCCCCAGCCATCTAGTCCAGCAGTGCTTTTAGGAGCACCAATTGCTCCAAAATTGCCAGCAATTGCTGGCTGCTCCTGGGAGGAGCAAACATACCTAAGACCAGAAAAGGATTATGTGGCCCCGTGAAAGCCATCAATCCTTGGCTGGTTACACCTCTAGCTAACACCTGGAGAACTGTGGGCTAGTACCAGCTTGTCTTTATCCTGCTGGTGGTGCAACACCACATTTCTCGGTGACCCCCTTCCCTCTGCCTCCAGCTGAGCTCCTGGGCACCATGGCATAACGTGGAAAGGGGTTCAGAGTACAAAGCCTTCAGTTTCATGCACTTTCTTACTGCCAGCCCCTGGTGTCTGCAGATCATGTGCAGGGAATAGTTGGTTGAAAAATGAAACACAGATTTTGGGGAAATCAATTCCCCCCCCTACATCAAAAATGCAGAGCCCAAAACTAAAATGCCCAAGAAATTGGTAGGATGCCCGTTAGAAAACTGAAGAGTTTTGGGTGCTCTGGGTTTTCTGGCCCCTCTGGTTGCTGATGGCAGTTGGGGTCTTATTCATGTCACAAAGGGCCAGCCTCTCGTCTGGCTGTACCATGAGGCCTGGTGACAGCCCCACTCTGTTCCTCAGAGGGGTAAGAGAAGGAGACATCTCCAGAAGCCATTACACATTTCCTCTCTGGGCAAGGCCCCCTTTTTTATGGCTACTGAGCTCACACCCTCTCTCACTTCCCACTTCAGGGTGCTTTTCTCTATCTTAGCATCCTGCAGAGAGCAGAGTGGTTTGCAAAGACTGGTCTGCTGCAGTTCTTCACCACCCATCTTTGCCCTCCTGTACCACACACTGGAGTCTGGGGATGTGGGATGAGACCTGCCTCAGCAGCTGGACCCAGATGGGAAGGCAGGAAGGAAGAAAGGGTGGGTTGGTTCTGGTAGTGGGGCAGGAGTCCTGAATTCATGCTGCTGAGGTCCTTGGTCCTGTTGAAGGAGGAAATGTGGCAGGAGCGTGGCTTGTTCAGCTCATTTTGTAACAACTCCACCTAAGGAAAATGAAGACAGGAGGAAAAGAGAGGTATGGATCTTTTATAATCTGGTTATGTTGAATTTCTCTGCTGTTCCTACAGTGGTAGTAAGAAAATAAGGTATGTTTAGACCTGGTGCCTTTGCAGTAGAGCCAGGGGGCCCATGAGGGGTTGTGTGGTACAGCCAGGACCCCTGGCAGGTTGCCTCCATGAGCATCTAGTCCTGGTTCAGGCAGTGGGAAGAAAGAGCTGGAAAGAGCATGGCCTTGCTTAGGAGGTGTGTGTTAGCTCAGGCTAGACAGTGAATGAAATGCACAGCCTGGTCTGTGCTGCAGAAGGGAGAGCAAGCATAGGCTGCTTCTCTCACCCCTGGCCATGCAGGACAGGCTCTTTCAGATTTTAATCCCTCTCTTGCCATGCTTTTCTTTCTGTCCTTGTCTCTTCTCTTAATCAGAGAGGAGCAGCTGCAACCCTCTAATAGCCTCTAATAGTTTGTTCTTAGCAGCTGTCAGTGGTATTTTGGTGCTGCCTGCTCTCTCCTGTTGCTGAGCTGGCTATTCCCCCACTGCAGAGCTGCCTGCCCAAACTTTCTCATCCCCAGTGAGCCATGGCCAGCTGCAAGAAGGTCACTGGGGACTTGAGGAATAACTTTTCCTGGAAACCACATCCAATAACCAAGACACAAGCTGGAGTGGGAGAAGAAACTGGATCTGTTTGGTCATGGGGAAGAAGAAAGTATGGGAAAGGTTTGCAATGGCTTTTTTTTTCAGTGAAAAATTTAAGAGATGGGTAAAGGAGAAGGAAGTAAGTTAAAACTATTGATAAGGTGAGAGGAGAGATTTTGCAACAGTTTCCCCAGGAACTCATCTGCCAGTGTTTTCACTTCTCAGTCTTGTACTTCAAAAGCTCTGAACCTCCCCTTAATGCACAAGGAAACAAACCAAGGTCCCTGTCCCCCACTGTGATACCTCCCCACCATGTTTTGCTTGCATCCCAAAGAGCTCATCTCCTCACTTCCCTGTTGTGCATCTCTGTGACTGGTCTAGTCCTGGCCCTGGTGCACACATGGGAAGAGTTTCTGTTGGAGTGGAAGAGCAGTGTTTTTATTACTAGGATATCAATGGAAGTGCAACATTGCATATGAAATACATTGTGTTGTGTTTTGTTCCATTCTGTTCTAGGTTATTCTATTCTACTTTGCATCTCCAGTATTTTTGGACTCTGTTGCACATGTGGTGCACACCTGGGAAGAGCTTCTGCTGGAGTGAAAGAGGAATATTTTCTATTACTATGATATAAATGGAATGTAGCAAGGGTTTATGTTTGAGGGAAAGAGCAGGATTTGATATTACTGGGATAGAAATGGAAGTGCAGTGTTGTGTAGAAAATATATTGTCTTGGGTTCCTCTCTCTTTTGAGAATGAATTCCAAAAGAGGACTGTCATTTGGTTGTGTGCCAAATAAATGGAAGCTATTAGGTTGTGATAAGGCAGTTTAGTAAAGCAAAAAAAGAGAAACAAAATTTTACTCATACTTAAGCAAAGGGAAACATTAATCTCTAATTCCCATCAGTGAGGATGTTCAGACACTTCCCAGGAAGCAGGGCTTCAGCACGTGAAGTGGTTGTTCTGGAAGGCAAACAGTGTAGAGTAACAAATGCCCCCAATTTCTTCTCCCTTCCTTAGTTTTTATGTCTGAGCTGATGTCACATGGTATGGAATATCCCAGGTTTGGTTGCTTTGGGTCAGCTGGCCTGGATGTGTCCCCTCCCAGGATCTTGCCCACTCCCAGCCCCTTTATGGAGGGAAGGAATGTCACAGGGACAGCGCTGCTCAGCAGTAGCCAAAATGCTGGTGTGTTATCAACACTCTCCCAGCTCCCAGAGCCTCTTTCATTTTCTGGCAACTCGTTATGTGGTGGTGCTTCTTGGGCACAAGTACCTTCTCAGGCACTGCTCCAAAATCTCTGCTTTCTGGCCAGCCCATAATCTCTTCTAGGATTCCTAGGAAATAAAGGTTTTCCCATTCGGGCTCGTTGTGTAATCAGTGCTACCCACTTACTCCATCTAGCGCTGGTTGTGTGATGTGTTGAGGGGATGTTTCCTAGGAGAGGCAGTTGTGCCAAGAGAAGCTTCTGTCCCAGCAACTTCTGAGGTGGCTTGAACTCCCTCAAAGGCTGCTAATATCTCTTTTTCAGCTGGAGTATAGGGGGCTTCTGGTTCTCAATAACTCTAGCTCCAAAACCCTAATGGTTGACCTCGGGTTTCTCCTGAGATCCTTTGCCAGAGACTCCAGGTGAGCCTGGGATCCCCAGCTGCAGTGTAGGGTGTATTTAGCACATCTCCATCTCCGCAGCAGATACTCTCATTCCAAACAAACTCATTAACTCACTGTCATTCACCAGAGAGAAATCACTCAGCAAGGTGGGAGCCAGTATTGGTGAAGCCAGGTCAGAACAGGGCATACGTGGGGAAGGAACAAGGTGGAGAGGCTGCTGCTTCATTAGCTCCACCAAAACTCTTCAGGGCTGGTGTTTTGGGTGCCTGCTTGGAAAATCCAGCTGTCAGAGTTACAATGAGAGCTGCTGCATACCTGCTCCTTTGCAAGTCCTGGGAGAGGCCCAGCAGGCACCAGGCAGGACATGAAGGAAAAGGCTGAGCTCTGAGGGGCTTGCAGGAAAGCAATTCTAACCCCTTGCTGGACTTGGTGACACCAATCCATGTTGACTTGAGAAGTCCTTCCAGGTCTGAAAGCCCTTCATGGACACAGCATAAATGAACGGGCCAAGAGTATGTGCTTTCCACCTGCTTTTGCTATGCATTTGTTTTAACTACTTTCTCTATCCAAAGCAGTAGGATTTTGGGGGTTTTTTTGGACAAACATGCCCTGTAGCAGCTTGATGCCAGCAGTGAGTACTCTTTAATCTTTGCACATGCTTGTGGAGCCAGATCCATAGTCTCAGATGTGCCAAATTCCATACCCTTTCAGTTCTGCCAGGCCTAAAATCCAGGAACCTAGGAAGGCTTGAAACACTTAGCAACAATAGCCATCTGAAAGCAGGAGTGGTTGTCTCTTCCAGAAGATGGTGCTAAATAAGATGGAGATTACAGGGCTGAGAACTCTGGAGGGAAGTGAGAAAGGATGTAGAATGCCATCCTCCAGTGCTTTCCTTCCTCCCTCATCTGGTTTTCACTCCTCATCCCACCTGGGCTTTGATGAACCTTCCCTGAGATTTCTTGGATTGGTCCCATTTTCTCTCTGCAGCCTTGGAAGCTCTGCCTGCTTTCTCTCAAGTGATCCAAATCCAGCCAGATTTCCTCCCCAGAGCATTCATTAGGTGACTCTAACCCACGTCGGTGGGATTACAGCTACCTTTGATCCTGCTGTAGTTAGGAGACAGGGCTGCATGCCCTGTATTTCTCTAATTTAGATTTGCTTTGCATCCTGTGGCACAGAGCTGGAAATGGATCCCCTGGGAGCCTGATGTGTAGAAAGCAGCAACTTCCCACTGGAGTCAGGGATGAACAAGAGTATTCTTTTCCCTCTTTGTGGGAAGTGCCACGGAGCAAGCTCTTTGGTGCTTTGTATTCTGATTATTTCTGAGTGCAGCCTCATGCCTTGGTTTGCAGTTATGGCACATGAGAGATGAGTGACACCTCCAACCCAGCTCTGAGAGCTGGTTCAGCTGAGCTGCACCCAGAAGTCACGGAGACAGGCAGCGCTTCCCAGACAATCCCAATACGGCCTGCAGAGCACTTCTGTACCCAGGAGCAAAGAGGTGCTTTAATCATCTGCCAGGAGTAACTGGGGTCTGAACTAAGCGTTTCTGTGAAGGGTAGATGAGGCAGAAGCAGCACAGAGGGGACCTAAAGAAGCTGGGGTGGGCAGTGCTGGCTCTGTGTGCTGTCCTGATGGCACCAGGGCTGTTCCTGGGATGTGATAATCACCAGTGGAGCAGGAAATGGGGAGCAGCAGAGGAGGATTTGCATGAGCTGCATGTAGGGTTCCAGTGCAAGTGACAGCTGTGCTGGTACTTTATTTCCCTCTGTGGATATTATGGGCTGCTGTGTGCCAGCCTCAGGGCAGCATGGCCTGGCTTAGGACTTTTCCTGAGTGTTTGCTTTGGAACATCTTCAAGGGCTTGAGGAAGTGCCAACAATTCACCTCTCCCACTGCATACCTGCCTCTAATTGCAAACCAGATAGGCTTTGACTCGATATTGGCCAATTAAAGTTTCCATCCTCCCCAGCCACGTGGTCCTGCAACCCACATGCCACTGATTTGCCCTCTGGCTTGGAAAGGCTTATCATCTGTGCAGTCATCTGACCCAGCACAGTTTCTTCCTCCTGCTGGGGGCTGCTTTTCCTCTCATGGTGGATGCAGCTGGCTTTAGCTGAGAGAGGCAAGACTAACCTGACATATTCATCAAGATGCCAATTTGTAAGTCCTTGCCAAGCCAGAAGTGCACTTGACTGGCTGGAATTTATGGTGTGAGTGCCAGAGGAGTGGGCATCACTCAGTAAGGAGGGAGCTGTGATGCTGTGCTTTAGGACAATGTGAGGAGAAATGTCCATGGTTCATCTGCAGCTGTGAGGAGGGGAATGGGTAAAGTAGATGAAAATTCTTCTTCCCTTATGGGGAGAGAGACTTTCCTGCCTAGTTGTTTGTTTGGGGCTTTTTTCCCCATGTTTTTTTGCTGTTAGTAGAAGAGATGAAATGAAAAGGAGGTGTGGGGGAGGAAGAGGCAACTGATTAAATTGGCACACAGAAAGGAGGAGATATATTGGAAATGATAATTTAAAATCACAGTCATCTGTGCAAAAGGGGAATTCAGGCAAGAAATAAGTCCCTTCTACACTGTTTTAGTAGAGTTTTGGGAGTGACTCAGATGGCAAGCACTGTTTTCAAAGCAGGGAGCTGTGTGTGGTTACCTCTTCAAGCACAGTGGGCTTGATTTCCCCTTTCAGATTCAAATGGAGCATTGAAATTGCTGGTAGCATCACTATTATTTGAAGTTGGTGCCTGGGGCCTTGTTGTGCTGGAACTCCTTCCCAAAATAGCCCAGGCACCAAGAGAGCAGTCAGGGATGCCAGGGACGCCATGACTTGATATTCCAAAGCAAGTAGGAGGTTTGGTTGGGGTATAAACTGTTTGTGAGGACAGTAATTGTTTAACTGCTTCTGGCAGTGTTAACTGGAACGCTGTGACCTCCCAGCTCAAGATCATCTGCTGTGATGAATAAAAAATTAGATTTATTGTAGAATCTGAAACTACTAGGGGAAACCTGAGGTTTTACTACACCCTAAACCACTGTTGCTGTTACTGAGGTCCAAAACATAGACCTGTTTTCTCTGAATTTAAATCTCTGGGGCATGTCTTTTAAGGTTCTAGTGTTTGCTTGAAGTGAAAGTCATACTGGTATTTCTTAATACTCTATTTTGGCTGCGTAATTTTGCCCTTAAATTTCATTCTATGAGGTGAAACTCAGCCCTTGCTGGTCGAAAGTCAGTACTTGCAAGCCACTGTTTGCAGGGGAGTCCAAGCATTTGCCCTGGGAACCAGGATGTGACTGCAGTGTCCCAGAAACTGCCGAGTGCTCCAGCTGTGGTCTTGGTATGAGTAAGGCTTTGCCTGCCAGCCTACTACCTAGTCCACATGAAAGGTTTGTGACTCAGTTCCTGACTACTTTAGCTTAAAATGGTGCCTACCCACCCACACATCTAAAATGCAGAAGCAAATTTCTGTCTTTCAGCTCTCCCAAGTTCACAGTTGTGACAAGGTTTGTCAGGGAAGTGAGCTGGACCAACTAACAGATGAATAGAAACAAATGCGTTTTTAGGAATAGAAATCCTTGCTCGAGTCTTGTTTATGAGTACAAGTGTCTCTTGCTACAGGGGCTTGCTCCTGGATCCTGGGATTTATACCTACTTCTTAGAGCCAAGCACAGGACTTCACATTGTGCTAAAGCACAGCACAAGTTCTGAGTGCACAGATTCATGCCCATCCTGGGGGAACTGTAGAGCTCTGCCAGGCTGGCCTGGCCTGAGATGCCCTGGGCTCATGAGGTGGCAAAATATGGCTCTTGTGGTTTTCCTTGCTGTGGCTGGCAGCTGGACATGTGGCATTTGCTGCAGAGACTTTTCCAAATTCTGTCTGCGTTCTTGGAGGAAATGCAAAGCCACTCCGGGATCAAAGGCAGGCGTGGGCTGCACCCCAGGTGGGAGCAGGCTGTCCCAGGCTGAACACCCCCGTGGGACCGTGGTGGCAGACCCTTCCCAATGCTCATCTGCCTGCGGGGCAGGAAGAGGAGGCGTTCTCCAGGCATTGCAGCTGCAGTGCGACAGCAGTGCCCCCCCTCGGGCAGCCAGGACAGGGAAAATCCACTTCTGATACTATTTGCTGTGTCTTTTTAGAGGGCTATTTTTACACCCTCACAAATGCCTAATTTTTCTGGCTCTCCCTACACATCTCTTTACCCTCTGGAGCCCTGTCTTCTCCCCCAGCCTGAAATTAATCCAGGCACACCAAGTCCAGGAGAGACCATGAACTGAAAAGCCTATTTATGAGCGCCTTAGAGTGGCTAAGTTTGTATTGATGGAGAAGACCAAAGCAAAAAGGACTGGGTTTTTAGCATTTTGGGCAGCTGTGAGAGACGTGCCTTGAGGAAAAAGCCAAATCTTATCCTTCACACCTGCCTGAAGACACAACTAAGCTATTTCTCATGCACCATTTTAGGTTTGTGAAAGCTACTGTAGAAATTGCTTAGGTCAAGTCTTTTAGGTCAAAGAAAAGCCAGTTGTGGCCTCTGCGGGATGAATGTGAGCAGCAGAAAGCAAAGCCTGGAGGACACTTTTACCTTGGGTGTCCACACAGAATTTGCCAGTGAAGGAAACACCAAGTGACCACTACAGGACATGCTGTGGAATGGGATTTTTTGGCATTCATCCTGCAAGGCCAGCCAAGGGCAATGCCAGGTTTTCCTTCTGTGTTTTTAAAGATATATTCATTCTTTTGTTTCATTAGGTGTGCAGCAGCTGCATTTTCCATTGGAACAAAGGTTTATTACAACTTTGAGCATGAAATCCCAGTGTTCCCTGAAAACTGAAATGTCTTGTAGGCTTGGTCTTTACCTAAGGCCTTGAATAACATCTTCTCCTGGCATATTTCAGCTAGGGGTTTACCAAAAACAAACAAGTAAAACAAGGTGTTAGTAGTACTGCAGTTCACAAGTAACTAGATTGGTCTTAAAGGAGAAATATACAGATATATTTTATTTTTATAAGTAGAAAAATTAAGTATAAAGTTCCTGTAGAACCACTCTTTGCCAGATCAAACATATCAATCATTTAAACATTTCCCATACTAGCAGAAATGCACACAGCATCTTTTGTTTGTAGGAAAATCACTTTTCAAAGGACATGAATTTTGACATTACATAGCTGAACAGCTGCTCATTTCTTTTTTCTCTAGTGCCTTGGCCACCACTGCTTTTCCAATAACTATTTTAGGGAAAGACAGGGGAGAGCTCCATTTTAGATTAAAAACATTTAGGTTTTTTTGAGAGCCTTCCCCAGAGACCTATCAAAAGCACCACCCAGTAACAATGCAGTGGGTAGTTCTCTTGCCTTGGGAAAGGAGCTCTCTTTAAAGCCCAACTAATTTGTTAGAAGGGATTATAGGATTAAAGAGCTCCTAAAGGCTAGAGACCCACTTCTACAAGACAGTAATTGTTTATTTCAAGGATAGTGATGCTGCAGCTTTCATGAATCTCAGAGTTAGTACATCCAGAGATGCAGACAAGGTCGATCAGCTCCCCAGACACCCACTCAGGGAATCCATAAATGGTTTTGGTACAAGAAAATTCCCTATTAAGTTAATTAGTTTTACATATGAAAAGTTCAGATTAAGAAGAGGACATTGCTTTGACGTTGTTCTGCAGGCAGTCACCACTCATGAAATGATCTTCAGTTCAGGCTTGGACTCTTCCAAGGCTCTCAGTTCATCATCCACTTCAGAACTCCACAAAATGTCATACAAACTACACCAGAACAAAAAAGCAAGCGAGATTTAGTGAGCATCCTCCTGTTAAGAAAAGAGAAAGATGCACAACTGGCCAGTATGGGCAGGTCATTTACCAGAAGGGCCCCACCTAGGTCTGAGAGCAGCCAGAGATGTGCTTTACAACCCAAGATCCCTTACTCCCTCACCAGCACCAGCCTCCCACCCCCGCCAGGGCTACCACCAACTCTCACATTAACTGCTGCACGTTGCAGCTGGGCTTCTTCAAGGCTTCACAGATCTTCCTGATGCCTTCGTCTTCCAGAGGGTTGTAGCTCAGGTCCAGCTCGGTGAGGCACTGCTTGGTGGCCATGGCGGTGGCAAGGGTGGCACAGCAGCCTGCTGTCAGGTCACAGTTACCCAGCCTGCAGGGAGAGGAGGGAGAGGTCAGCACAGTGAGCCCTGGGGCCAGGAAACCCTGCCCACACCCGGGCAGCAGGCATGGACATCCTCAGCGTGGACCAGAGATGCCTGCAAAGGTGGCACCTCTGAGACATCAGCAGGGGCTAGCCCGTGGTCTTGCCACAGAGACAGCTGCCCTCGTGGTGACTGCTGAACACCTCAGTGGCCTCCCTAAAGGTTCAGAGTCTGTGGCTACGGGGGTAGAAAGAACACTGAAGTTATTCCCAATTTCACCGTCATGCATCATCTTCTCTTTGGTTTAAACTGATCATGAATCAGCTCTAACTTGAGACTTGCAACCATCTCTCTAAAGAGGGCAACTGAGGCCTCTGAGATGATGACCAAGTAGCTTCAAGTAGTCAAAAGACATATCTTTCTGGGACAGACTTGCAAGTCTTACTGACGTCTGCCATGACCCATCTGCTCCAGTCACTCACTGTGATTTTAGGCATCAGAGCACAGCTTCGGCTGCTGCCCAACAGCACAGAGAGAACAAGCACAGGGTGCTGAGCCTCACACAGCCCAGAGCTGGGCCCAACTGTGACAGAAACAGGCTCATGGGGAAGGCAAATCCCACCCCAGGGCTGGAGGTGATGCTCCAGCTGGCTGCCTGCTCCTTCGGGTGAGGCTGGACCAGCACTTGCGCTGGCACCCATAGGGACCATGGAAGTAGAAGACAAAGGATGAATTCAGACAGCAAGACAGAAGATGACTTCTGAGAGTGCACCTTACCATAGGGACTGGATGTTGCAGTTGGGGTGCATCAGCCCTTGACACAGCAGTTCCACACCTGCATCTCCCAGCTTGTTCTCGCCTATGTGCAGTACTTTCAGGTGCTTGTTGGTGCTGAGAGCAGAGCTGACAGCCTTGCAGCAAGCAGTGGTGAGCCCACACTCCCTAACCCTGCAAGGCAAAAGTGACATGAGATCTAGGTGGGACATCTGGAGACTATCAGGCACTGTTCATGTCTTTACATTCGTTTAACATGAGCCCAGACAGCGGGAACAGAGGAACCAGAGCTTTCCTGCCATCACTGTATTGCTCTCAATGCCTGTCTGCTCAGTCCTTTCTAGGCAGCACCTCTCCCACTCTCTATGTGGGATGTCTGTTGTGGAGTGTGCACCTAGGAAAGGCACCTGCCCTAAAAGCACAGGATCAAAGAAAGATGAAGTGTGCTGCTCCAACAGTCACTGATGGCTCCACTGTGCACTCCTGAGGCACCTCACTGACTTCCAGGCCACCAGGGCAGGGGAAGAACCCAGCTGGGGGCAGGAGCTGAATCCGCAATGTAGGAAAATTCAAGTTCTAAGTGAAAGAAGAAATTTCATTTCCCAGACACCAGACCATCCCAGCCTAAAAGGTAACACAGTCAACAGCACAGGATGCTGAGAAATGTTTGTATCACTAGAGCTTTCTTTTGTCTCATCAGTGAGAGAGCTTAGCTCCAGTGGAGCACCTGAAATATCTGATCACAGCATTCATTTTGCTATTCCATCAGGCCTTTCAAACTTCAAAAGTCTCTTAACTGCCATTTGTTGCACAATAAAACAATTAATTAGAAGCTCTGCACGTGATGCTTGGTCTCCTTTTGCTTTTAACAGGATAACTGTGATGGGGCAGATCTTCAAAGTGTCTAAGAGTTTAGAAATACAAATCCTTTTGAAGTCTTTAAGTCTAGAAAAACCCTCTTTAACTCTATAAATCCTTTCAGTAACAACCAGCAGGAGTTGCTTATGGAACCACTGCAACTCAGGATCTGTTTGGGTGGGCATTACTTCACTTATGTCTTTCTTCAGTGAGGCCTCCAAAGAAGGCAGTGGGTATGTGAAACTTGACAGCAGCTCACCATAGCTCCTGAAGTTTAGATCTGGGATCCTTGAGTGCCAGACACAGCATTTCCATCCCCGAGTCTCTTAGGTTATTGTCTATCAGACTGATCTCTGTGAGGGTCTCCTTTGTACTGATGAGTCTGGAGAGATCTTTACAGCTAGCACTTGTGAGATCACAGTCCCATAACCTGCAGGGAAGAACAAAATATTATTTTATTTTCTCCCAAGAATGACTGAGATTAGAATTTCTGTATCCTGAATTTCTGGTTACATCGTCTCATTTTCTTGTATCCTTTCATACATCATACCACACAGCTTCCTCCTTTCCTTACTTTCCACTGCTGCACCAAAAGTTCTGCTTGTAACACACAAAAAAAGAAACGGAAATACACAATTCTAGTAGACAGATAACTGGCAGCCAAGACAATGCCATCACAAACTTCCTTTCGCCCTCTCCCCAGAATTTGATCCAAGTAATTTCAGTGTGGCCCTACTTGCTCATGGTGTCCTCCACCCAGTTTTTGGGAATTAACTGATTTGCAGCTGAGACACTTTTTTGACCATAGAGGGTAACTGAGAAACTTTCCACTTAAGAGCAAACCAGCAGCACAACCTAAACAGCTCAGATGCTGCAGAAGGGATTTAAGAAACCTCTGCCCCCCCTTACCACAGCTTCTGGATTTTGCAGCTAGGATGCATGAGTCCCTGGCACAGCAGAGCCAGGCCGGAGTCCCCGATCTTGTTGTCCCCCACAGAAAGATCCATCAGAGATGACTTGTTCCTGAGAACAGCACTAATGTCCATACAGCTATCGCTGGTTATGCCACAGTTTTCCAGGCTGCAGGAAAAAGCACAGTTGGGAGTTGCTGCTCCAGACCTGCTGTGTTAGATGCACCCCAACACCCCAGTTCAGACCGAGAAGGGTCTATGGGCTGGCTCCTTGCTGCAAACCAGTGCAGCTCACCCAGGCACTGCTACATCCTGCAAGGCTCAGAGAGGACACAGGTGTCTGAGATGGGCTCTGGGTGAGGCAATACACTGCTCCTGCATTTCATGAGGCTGCAGGGCACTTTGACCCAGCCATTCATATGCATTCATGCAAGGATCATTTTTCCCTTTCTATCAGTTACCCTTTTTAAGAGGAACTTTTGGCAGTACCACACAATGAGTCCCTGCTGAGCCAACACCTACTGAACCGCAGGGGCAAGATAAAAAGAATCGTGCTTCTCCTGTAAAGCCGTTCACGGGCTTTACCCCAGATGAGGCCAAACCCAGCACCTTTGTTTTGTAGCAAAAAAAGGCTTTGAATAAGTATACTCAACTGGCTGGTAATTCCAGTTTAAGAACTAGAGCCACTGAGGGTGATTGTTCCTCTGCTCTGAGACATGGGTGAGCAGCCTCCCTTATTAAGTGGTAGTTTAACCTGGAGTGCCAAAACCTCCAAAACTGAAATCCCCAGACATCTGTGTGCAGTTTCCAGTTACATAAATCTGAGCCAGAAAAAATCTGGCCTACATTTCAAGCATTCCTGACAACAATTTTTCCTGTCCTATGGATGGCATGACTAGCAGCAGCACTAGTTGCCACGAGAGATGACCAGCTCTTCCTTACTGTAGTAGCTCTAGGTTGCAGCTTGCCTCCACCAAGCCCCGGCACAGCTGCTTTACAGCTGTATCTCCCAGCGTGTTGTTGCTCAGGCTGAGCTCCTTCAGGGTGGGCTTGCTTTGCAGAGCAGCATTGAGAGCTTCCACAATATCAGCTGTGAGTTCACAATACTCCAGCCTGCAAGAAGAAAAGAAGACCAGGCAATAAGACAACTCTCCTCACACATCCTGCTACCACAAGAATCAGCTGGGCCTGGTGTGTGTTAGCCAGGGCAGAAATCATGCCAATGTGAGTTGAGACCAGGCAACACATAAAACCAGAGATAACAAAGAGTTTTTAACAACATCTCTCTGCTTATTTCAGGAACCATTAAATCTTAAACTAGATCCCAGGGGACCCTAGCAAGACCAATTTTTACACTAGGCCCCCATTAAACCAGTGCACAGGCATCCTTGGAGCACAGGGCTGAGCTCTACACTGCAACACCACCACGAGCCTCACCTCCAGGCCTGCCTGGGAGGAGCTGGGGGCTGCAAATATATCCCAGTCCTGCTCAGCCATGAAACAAGGATTAAGGGCAGCAGAATCTCATGTTTCCTGGGCATCTGAGAGGTCCTGCATTTACAGCCACCACTGCCAGGAGGGCTAAACAAACAGACACCCAACTATTCCAAACCCACAAGACCCACCAGCATGAATAAGCATGACAATTTCAGGTAAAACAACAAATCCACATCTGGTAACAAAACTCCTGCTTGTGTCAAGGGAAAGACAAGCACGGCCTGTCTGATGACCGAAAGAGCCCAGTGACTACTTACTGCAGCTTCTGCAGCTTACAGCTGGGGTTCATCATCCCTTGGCACAGCACCTTCACTCCAGCAGTTCCCAGTCTGTTATCCCCTACGTGCAGCTCTGTCAGGGACGGCTGGGCACTGAGGACAGAGCGCAGGGTCTCACAGCTGGCACTCGTCAGATTGCAGTTCTGCAGCCTGCAGGAGAGAGGCAACGGGGGTGAGGAAAATGCACTCCTAGAATTACAGAGGCTCTTCTCAGAGAGGCTTATCTGCCGTGGCTGGAGCTTGGAAAGGACACTGCGGCTCTGACAGTGCATAACCCCACTAGGAAGTGGTTTGTCCAGGCTAGTAATGTTATTTTACAGGTGTGCCAATATGTTTTATCAGTTGGTATTATACCTGTGACACAAACAATAGCTCCCATGCTTCCTTCAGTGTAATCGCTCATGCAGCACCTCCAGCAGGATAAGGATCCACCCTACAAGACCTAGCCCACAACTGCTTTATAGAAGTGGCTTAAATATCGTGAGGCTGACCCCAGAAATAAAGCAAAGGCATCTTACAATTTCTTGTCCCCACCAGAAATGTGATCCAGATAGGCAGAAGTTAAAATCTCACCCAACCACAGATATAATTTAGAAGTTTAATGGTATAGTACAAGAAGGATCTATGAAGTTGATCCTTCAGCATTCAGGCTTGGAGAAGTAGCATAGGAACTGTGCTTGTATTGCTATGGGATGTTTACAGAGGTAGCACACAAGGCTTGTGGCAATGGATTTGATTGCTCTTTTATTTCCTAAGGCACCTTACCAGAACCCCAAAAATGGACAACTGTATTTCTACAGAAGTGAAAATGCCTAATCCAGGCTGTTCCTTGAGCATCTGGAGAAGCCTAGGGCAAACTCTCTGAAATATTACTCAAGTCTTCCAGCACAGAGTACCACAGTTATTTCTTGAAGGCCCATCAGAGAGTTGCAGTTTAATCAGCTTCACAGTCAACTTTCTGTTTGTCTGAGTCCTCATTGCAGGGGGCACAGGGACTTTAATATCTGATCTAAAAGGCAAATGATTTTTACAAGGCGGTGTCCTGAAGATCCCAGATTCCCCTCAGGAGCTGGAGGACTGCTGTATCCTGCAGAAGAGTTGCTGGACAGAGAAGGCATCTCTTTGAGGCCTTCTGAGGAGCAGGGGCAGCAGCTACAGGCTCTGACTGAGGCTCCTGCACCAGGCTTGCTGAGGGAAGCCCACTAATGCCATAATGTAGTGGGGTGCCTCTATAAAATGCCTCTCAGAGCCAGGGAACTCTCCAGTTTGCTGCACTCCAAGGATTGCTGAATGATGATAGATCCTGGGCTGACACCCCCACTCCGCAAGGCTCAACCTCAAAGGCATCCAGTATGAGTCTTTCACTGAATTTGAGGGGAATTTTCCACAGGTGAGCGCCTTGTACATGCTCCTTTAGGTTTGTGTCCTTGTGGGTGGGAATATGCTATAGCAAATGGACTGTGAACGTTGCTGTCCTAGATTATTAAATTCTTTAGATATGTAAGTAAGTTAGGCCTGTGAGTTACTGTTGCATTATAGTAAATTCTATATGAACCTTTGTTAAATTGTTTAACCCAAGCTACTAATTAAGTGCTGTTAAGTTCAAGTGCTGTTAAAACTTTCAGGCCTGAAGTGTTGGTTCAGTCCAGGACTCAGTTTAGCAAGGATTCTAAACCTTGGGACTCAAAAGGAGTGTCTTCTTTATTCACCTTTTCCTATCCTGACCCTTCCCCCCTCTCCCAGCCTCCATGTAGATAATTTTTGGGTTGACATTTGATATTGACTTTAGGTTTTTGTTTGCTTTTTCTCTCTGTGCTTTAACCATCTAGTAAGTCGTAGAGTGAACCTTGTCAACAAACTGTTGTGCTTTCACTTTTATATTAAGCCTGCCTTTGCCAGTGATTCTGTAAGAGACCTTAAAACACTCATTTGTGACAGCATGATAGAGCAAGACAATCAGTGGGGATTTACCATAACTTCTGTAGGCTACAGCTTGGTGTCAGCAACCCTTTACACAGGTACTCAACACCCGCATCTCCCAGCTCATTGTTGTTCAGCTTCAGCTCTGTGAGGGATGGATTTGTGTTGATGATGGAAGAGAGATCCTCGCAGTTACTGCTGGAGAGATTGCAGTCATCCAGCCTGAAAGACAAGGAGAGAAGGAGCACTTTAGTCCTCAGAGTTGCTCTGCTCTCGCTGGCTGGAGCACTGCTCATGAAAGCAGAGTGGGAAATGTTCCTGCAGTTCCTGGGATGCCTCTGTAAGTATGTGCAGGACCTGCTGGGTGTTGCATGGCCCAAACCAAGGTGTGCTCTGGGCTGAACCACAGGATGGGCTGGATGGCAGCTCCACAAGCCTTGCTCCTCCTCTGTGCTGCACAGAAAAGGGCACAAGTCATCCCCTACAGCTGGAGGAAGCACCTTCCTTTAAACAGTGGCAGTGCCAAACCAGCTGCCAGCTTACAGGCTGCCAGACTGGTTCTGCACTGAGACAGCCACGCTGGGTCCACAGCCAGCCCCAGAGACACCCATCAGCAGGCTGGGCTCTTGCACGTGGCTCATGCTGGTTTGCCTCATCTCCCTCCAGCAGGAATCTCTGCACACAAACCCTGAGTTTGCAGTTCAACAGTGGCTTCTCTCCCTGGACATCAGCATTCTTCTAGCTGTTGCTAAATTGATGGGGATGAATTCAATTGAAAGGAGAGCCAAGGAAAGGATCAGGAACACAGGACAGCCAGGGAGGTGTAGAGGGCAGAAGAAAAGACACAGAGCAAAAGGAAGGTGTAATGAAGAACTGTACAGCCCCAGGCACAGCCACAACCAGGAGTGCCAAAAGTTGCCTGGTCACTTCCCCTTAGACAACAGCATGAAAACTGAGGCTCTACGAGGCTTCTCCTTCCCTCCCTCTGGCAAGAAGATGACTTCCAATGGGATTGTGTTCAACACTGATGGAACAATCCCAGCGCAGTCACTCTCATCCACTGCATCTAGAGCAGCCCAGCCTCTGCCCAGGAGACAACCATCCCACTGCCTTCTGCCATCCAAGGAAGGCCTTGGGAAGTCAAGGCCAGGCCCATGAAGCTTTGCCTATGAAAGGTTCCTTTGCAAAACAAAAGGAAGTTGCCCTCACCAGGCCCGGTGCCTCCGGGGCATTGCTGGCATGATGTGGCCCATCCTCTCCAGCCCCAGCAGGACAATGCAATCCCGTGAAGTGTGAATTCCAAACCAGCAGAGGGGAAAGATTGCAGGAGCAACTCTTCTGGGCCCTGTCCTACGCCTTACACCCCAGGAGATGGTTCCCTCCCATTGTTTGCTCAACAACAAGGCTGCTACTTCTCAAGGTCAAGTGAAGAATTAAAAGCTGATGGCACGTGGCTTGTACCTGACATTTAAAGCCAAAATCACTTGACAGCATCAAGCCTGCAACCCAAAGAGTGCAACCTTATAAGCACAGAGATATGTTTTCCCTCTCTCTTGAGAGAAAGGCAGAATAACCAAAATGGTGGTCAAATATTTAAATTGCATTTACCTAGCTGAGCCCTATGGCATGCCAAGAAACAGGGCAACATTACTTCACACCAAAGGATATTTATCTGTACTTAAAAAAACTTTGCAAGAGGGTGGGAGTTTATCCCCCCTTTAAATTAATTTTCTGCATAAAAAATAGGTGTTTATTATACCACAATAGGTAGAATCATTCCTGTTGCTGTGCAGTTTCTAAGTCTCAGGTCAAACAGTCCTGAAGATGAAAAGCACAGGAGAGAAATGCAAGTTTTTACTTAAAGAGATGATACACAACTAGTTACTACCTGATGGTTTTGCAGGATTTCATTGTGGTCAGAAGCTCAGCCCATCTAGATGGGCTCATCTCTTCACACTGGATGTCAAGCTCCATTTTGACAGTTGAGATAAGACCTGAAAATTAAAACAAAACAAAACCACCTTTTTTTTTTTTAATTGACTGAGAAGCAACAACGTTCTTCAATCCCCCCAAACTCTCAGCCGTGAGTCGTCCTGTGCAAAGGGGACGGATTATATTTTTCCAAAACCAGTCTCCTGCAAACACCAGTACAAGGCCAGGAGAGTTCTGTACTGAGACTTGGGAAGGCCTTCCTCAGAGAGGAAAAAAGCACAGGAATCCTGAAGAGATATGGCAACAGCCTGTTATCTGAAGGCTGCTTGTGTGAGAATAAGATGTTCCCCTTTTTCCCCCTAAGGGAGCTTTATAGGGGCACTGGTGCTACTCACTCACTATTGCCCTGCTGAGCCACAGACACCAAGTTCCACCAGTGTGGCACGCCTGACCCATTGTGGAACCTCAAGCTATACTTAAAATTGGGGTATTTTTGAGAGAATTTGGGCAAATAAGGAAGATGAGCATGAGAACTGCCTGGGCTGAAATTGAAAATCCTGCTGGACATGCGTCTGTATGTGAGAAGTGGAACTTGCATGGATGGGAAAAGTGTTCCTCCACAATTCGATGCCCAAGGTTTGAAAGGCTGCTCTGGTCGGGCAAGTGCAAGTACAGAGAAGCTGGTAAGCAGCTATTTTTGTGTTCTGCCGTCAAACTGCATTTCTGAAGTGATGTAAACACAGCGCTTTGCAGAACGGCTCCAGATAAACGTGCACAAAAATATGCCAAGGCCAGTGGCTGTGCTCTAGGTTTAGTCTACAAGGGATGGGGTTAAAGGCAGTGCTGCAGGAGGTGACAAAACGCAGCCCTGGTCTCCTGGTTTGGCCAGCACGACTCAGACAACGGGGCGTTTGTGAAAGAAATAATCCCTGAGCTATCCCATCGGAATGTGAGCTGCAGTCAGCCACAGTCTTCCCTCCTGCCAGTCCCGTCCCGCCGCCGTCACATCGCGGGGATGCCCAACCCTTTCCAGAGGCCAGCTCGGTACCAGCGCTCCCGTCAGGTCGCACCCACAACAAGCCCGGGACGCGCGTGGGGAGGGGCCGCGCCGAGCGCCGCTGGGGAACGGCGGCGGAACCGGGACACGGCGCCAGCGGGATCCGGAGCTCACCCACGGGCTCGGCCTCTGCCCTTCCCTTCCCTTCCCAACGCGAGCGCTGCCGGGAATCCCGGCCCACGGCCTGCGAGGGATGGCACCACAGCCCCACGTGTCGCGGGGTGATGGGGATCGGAGCCAGCGGCGACAAGCGAGGGGACAGTCGCAGCCGGACCGTCACAGCCCTCCCCGCGTCGCTCGGGCACTTTCCCGTTTTACCTTCCCCGGATCGAGAAAGGGTTTTCCCCCCAGCCCCGAGTTCTGCACCCTCCTGCGAGCCGAGGCGGGGATCCCGTTCGGGGTCCCGGGCAGCGGCCCGCTCCTGCCCCGGGGCACAGCCCCGCCGCTGCCGCCCTTGCCCGGTCCCCCCCGCCCCGGTGCCCACAGCCCCGCCGCCTCCCGCACCGCCTCCCGCACCGCAGGCAGCGCTCTTCCCCCCAGGCTGCCTTCCTTCCCTGCGCCCTCCGCCCCGGCCCGGCCCGGCCCGGCTCCGCAGCTCCTACCGCCGCCCCGCCACCGCGCAGCTGCCGCCGGCTTCGGCCCGGCTCCGCCTCGCATCGCGGCGGGGAGGGGCAGGATCTGTCCCTCCTCCCCTTTTTCCCTTTCTTCTCCCTTTTTCTCTTTCTCTTCAGTTTTCTTTCTCCTTTCCCTCCGTTTTCCCCCTCTCCCTTTTTTCCTGCTCTCTCTGACACTTAACGCCCTTTCTCCTCTCTTTCCCACTTCTTGTCTTTCCCTTTCTTAATTTTTTCCTGACTTGTCCCTGCTTCCCTGTCCCCCTTTTTTCCGACCTTCTTTCCCCCTTTCCCCTTCTTTCTTTGTCCCTCCACTCTTCTTTATTTGTTTCCTTCATATCTCGTTCCTTCCTTTTTTTCCTGTTTTCCTCACTTCGTTTTTTCTTTTTCCCCTTTCACTTTTTTACTTTCCTCTTTCATGTGCTTCCTCCTTCCCACTTTCTTCCCTTTTTTCCTTGTCTTTTTCCGCATTTCCTTCCTTCCTTCCTTCCTTCCTTCCTTCCTTCCTTCCTTCCTTCCTTCCTTCCTTCCTTCCTTCCTTCCTTCCTTCCTTCCTTCCTTCCTTCCTTCCTTCCTTCCTTCCTTCCTTCCTTCCTTCCTTCCTTCCTTCCCCTCATCCCTCTTTTCTCTCCTTTTCCTCCTTCTCCCTTCTTTCGCCATTTCCTCTTGTTCCTTTTTCACCCGTTTGCCCTCCTTTTTTCTGCTATCCCTCCTCTTAACCTATGTCTTTCCTCTTTTCATCTTCTCACCAACTTCTCCGTTTACGTCCTCTTTTCCTCCCTTTCCTTTTATTCCTATCTCCTGTTGCCCTTTTTTTCCCCATCCACCCTGATCTCTCTGCTCTTCCCCCCGGGCAGGAGCACTGGGATACACAGCAAACAAGACAGGAGAAGGAGAAATCCCTATAATGAGGGGATGCACAAAGGGTGGGAGTATCAAACATAAAATGAGGTAGTGTCCCAACCGGCTGGGAGGGCAACCTCTGCTGTGTGCCGGGACCTGGAGCAAGATGGGAATGCATGCAGGTCACCCAGGGCAGAGGCACCATGGCAAGGTCTCGGCCAGGGGACGCAGGACTTCCCCAGGGAGCTCGGAACTAGGAATTGTTTGAAGTGGAAATAACAAAAATATCCTCAGTGGTGTCCCTGACTTCCAGCTCGCAGAGAGCTGTGCACGGGGGCCAGCTTGGAGGGCCTGGGATGTCCCTGCTGCCCATCCCTGTCACCAATCCTATCCACGACGCATCTGCTCTCGTATCTGTGTCCCCCATTAGCGCAACACGTTGAGCAGAGCTGCACCTCGCTGGCACAAAGGCCTCTCTCTCTGAGCTGTTTGGAACGAAGCTGTGACAGCAGTGGAGGATGGGCGCCTCGGGCTTGTGCTGCTGCCAGGCCTGTGGCCCTGCCGGGCTCCGGCCGTGCCGCTGCCCCCACCCGACCCCAGCGAGCAGCGGCTGTCCCGCACATCCGTCCCGAGGGTGGCAGCGCTTGGTCAGGGCTGGAAGGCATTCGTCACCCCTTGGCTCGCTTCCTCCTCCGCCTGCCGGCTACTCCCTGTCTCCCTCCCTATTGTTTCCCGGTACTTTTAGTCCCAGTAAAAGCTCATTCAGATTTTCACGAGACAGAACAAAAAAAGGTTTTGAAGTGCCGAAAGGCACTAGGCAACATCCCGACTTGCCTCCCTTCCTCCCTCCACCCCCAAAATCTCAGCATCTCCCTCAGTTTCTTCTTCTTACAAACACCCTCTTTCCATAACCCTGGCTCACACAACAGTTCAACTAAGCACAACCAGCTGTTTCCTACAAAGCGCGGCTTTAAAATGGTTCCGTGCTCCTCCCCGGAAAGCAGGAGGGAAAGTTTCGGGAGTTTCAGAGCCGGGTTTTGCCGCTGGTACGTACCTTGTGTTGTCGGCGCTGTGCGGGAGCTCGGGGACAGAGCCGGCGCCTTCCTGCTGCCGTTACCACGCAACCTCTGCTGTCGTACACATGGTGCCTGCTAGAGGGAGGGAAGCACTTTTTGGGCTCTGACGGCTTTTTTCCTCCCGTGGCAGCTCTTCAGGGCCTTGCGGAGCAAGAACTGTGCACACGATTGTGCCTGGCTTGTGACGAAGCAAATGTCGCAAAAAGCCCCTGATGACGACAGAGGCAGCTTCAACTTCTCACGCTGGATCATGTGGCCACTCGCCGCGGTTTAGCCCAGAGCAAGGGAGTAGTTGCCATTGAAGGATCCAGCCGAAAATTAGGCCACCGCAGTTTTAAGTGTGGATAAAGATGGTGGAGTTTGCGTAGTTTCTCCATTCTCCAGGCAAGCCCTGTCCTGCCGGGCCCAGGAGTGATGATGAGCACATTCCTGCCTACTTGTCACCTCACCCGGGGGTTATGCATCCCACCTCCCAGCAGGGGCTTAGGGCACAAGCAGCCCCTGCTTCTACACAGGCTGAATACTCACACTGCCTGCAAGGGTCCCTTGGGCACAGCCCTGGTTGTGTCTCCCTAAAACTGCCCCTCAGCAGCAAGCATGGACCCCACTCCCACACCTCCTCCTCCCAAATTCCCACTGGCTCTTCTCTTCCTCAAGGAAAACCCTGCCATCACTCAAGCTGCATCACGCAATAGTTGTGGGTTGAAAAAACCTGTTTTCTTCCCCCATTCTCAATGGTGTGAAGATGAATTAATGTTTCAATAGCCTGCAAATGATCCAGAAGCAGAAGGCCAGATCTCTTTTTCCCTCCTGTGGCTGTAGATGCTGACAGATGATGGTGGAATGATGGCCTGGGAAACAAAGCCTTTGTTGAGCCATGGGAGAAACACGAGAGGTTTTCCTCCCGAGGTGCTTTTGTTATCCTTCTTCTGGAGGGGATGGGAGCCAATCACCAAAAGATCTCCTTGAGCTAAAACCCGCCTTCCTCAGTGCCCAGAAGAGAGTTGAAAGCCAGAGAGTGCACCTCTTCCCCATTGCCTCTCAGGAAAGCAGGGTCATCCACACAGTTTGCTAGAACAGTCCTTGTGCTTCTGGGTCTGACCAGAAACCTGCTAAACCACAGGCAAGAGCTTGGGGATGGCCCAAGCTCCCAGCTTCGGTGCTTGCTAGGATGCTCCCTGGCAGGCAAATGGCTGGGATGCTGTGGCTGGGATGCTGTGGCTGGTGAAGGATGTCTCTGCCCTTCTTGCTTGGCACGATGCTTTCAGGAAGACCACTAGTGTTAGGAAGAAAGTTAATGCTGGCAGGAGATCTCCCGGTCAGCCAGGCAATTTGAAGTCAGGTGCCTGTCATTCAGCCCAACAGCAAAAGTGTCATTTCCTGTCCAGCCACTGCTGGCATCTCTCTACTTTTGGTTCCTGCTTGGCTGCACATATCAGGAGTCTCTAAAGGACAAAGTCTAGTGTTTGTTAGAGGTTTCAGAGAAGTTCATGCCACGTGGATCTTCTGTAGACCTCCTGTCCTGGGCAAAGCACCCACTACACTCTGGTCTGTGCTGGTGAAATATTAGATTTACAGGCCAAATAGCCATGCCAAAAAGCTGTGTGTTTCTGTCTCCCTGTCATCCCTTTGGCTGCCCTCACTGTGGGGACAACAAAAGGTATCTCAGGAAAAATCTATTGCCCTTTCCCCAGCGAGCGGGACCAGGCCATCCTGCTCATCGAGATACACTCAAATCCAGAGGAAATGATGCAAAATGGGGCTGAGAAAGCCAACAGCAAACACCAGTGAGAAATATCTGTGTATGTCTTGCCACGGAAACAGTGGAAGACTCCTGACATGGAAGGCATGTCCATTTGGTTATTTGTACAGACTCAGGCTGATTCCTTGAAGATTCCTTGAGGAGTCTGGCAGTAACATCTGCCCTGTGTTCCCTTCTTGATCACAGTTTCCCATTATCCTTTCTGAGTTCATTCAAATTTCTCTCCTCTTTTTTTAGATCCTCTCCCTCTTTTGGTCTTTGTAGCAGGGAGGGAGAGCACGGTGATGCTCGTTGCTGCCTTTGGGCACAGCTGGCATGAACGCATGATGTGTAGGTCTTGTGTCCTGGCATCAGAGGAAGTTGAGATGTGTCTTTGCATTTAAGATTACTTTATTTTAAAACTAAAATTACGCAGATAACCGTAGATCAAACTTACAAAGGAATAGTTAAATTAAGGCCATTAGTGTAAGCAGAAAACTCTGCTTTTTCTCCTTCTAGCAGTTTCCTGTTCTGTCCTCTCTGCTCTCATGATGCCTCTGTGCATATACTTAATTATTTAAAGACAATAAACTTCTCAGAGTAGTGATAGATCTCTTGCTAACTTGGCTATGTGATCCCTACCAGAAAATTCATTCCATAAATTCAGCTGTGGAGATCAAAACAGCAAGTTGTAAGCATGTGCCCAGCTCCATTTGTTGCACTGAGTGATTTGTTTATATCCTACTTGATCCATTGCTGGAAGCCATTTGTTCCTTGAGCCTGTGTGCAAACTTGAAGTGAGCCTTTGTAGGGTGAGGAAATGCAAAACTTGGGTCATTCCTGAAGAGTCAGTGGGCTGATTAAGCACTGGGGAGCAAAACACCTGTGGAGCTAGAGTGGAGAACCTGACACTGGCTTAACTGATGCCTCAGGAGCTAAAACAAAAAATAGATAAAAGGAGGTCAATAAACAGATGCTGGTAGCAAGCTGGCAGCGAGGTGGCTGAGCAAGGTTTGGGTTTTTCAGCAAATACAGGCAATTGCTCGCCCTGACTTGCATGTGTGCACACACATATGGATGTTCCATACTGTGGCAGCTCATTATAGATTCCCACAAGAAAACCATTAGGGGGGAAATTCTTGCTCTTCTGATGTGGTCGCCTTGTTCTTGTAAAAGAAAATCTGTTCTCTCCATTCTGTTTTTGTTTTTGCGGGGAGTGGAGAGCATTATAATGAAATAGTGCTGTGAGTATATGTGTAGTATTTTATCCCTATGGATACAGTCTTTCACTGTGGGTCCAGCGAAAATGGAGCCCCAAGAAAACAAAGCTTTCCAGATATGGTCATCAACCAACACACCTGCAGAAAAAGTACTGTCAGAGGAATTTTTCTCACATCCCTGCTTTTCTTCTTCATCTTCTGCCTCAGCCTGCGGCAGTCTTTGCCTGCCCGTCTGCAGAGGGCGATGCAGCATCAGTTTGACCAGACTTATGGTCCTCTGGTTTTCCATCATCCCGAAGTTGCCCGCGGTCACCAAGACATTGCAGGGATTGAGGGCTGGGGGTGGGACCACAGCTAGAGGGGAAAATGAGAGGACCAGACCAGAGACACAAACGTATTTCATAACAGTCTCTTCATGCCAGCTGTGTAGCAGCTGATGAAATAGGAGACTGCAATGGATTTCACTTTCCTGTTAAATCCTGCTGCATAGGAAGACTTGAATAATTTGCTGAAACTTTGAAGGCCACTGTAGGGACAGGTGGTTATTTCACGAGTTGGTACAGGCCTCAGAAGCGTGAGTTTAAATCAGCTTTAAAAGGCAAGAACGAAATCTTGAAGCTAAAAGAACCCCAACAACAATACACTCATTTGTTTTTCAGACTTCAGTTTGCATGTTACCATTGCCTTTTTGCAGAAAGGAATAGTGGATGTCCTCTACCAGTAGAGACATCTCTCTCTAGTCTTCGTGAGAGTACCCGTGAGAATTCATGGGTATTTGTGCCCAAAAAATCGCTTTGTATTCTAGAGTCACAAAGGCTGGAAAAGACCTCAAAATCGTGTCCATCCATTAACCCAGCACCTCCGTGTTCATCACTAAACCATAGCCCAGAGTGCCACATCCACGTGCCTTTTGAACACTTCCAGGGATGGTGATTCCAACACTTACCCAGGCAGCCTGTTCCAATGCCCAACCATCCTTTCAACGAAGAATTTTTTCCTAATATCCAATCTAAACCTCCCTCTGTCACAACTTGAAGCCATTTCCTCTCATCCTGTAACTTGTCACCTGTGAGAAGAGACACCCTCACCTCACTAAAACTCCTTTCAGGTAGTTGTAGACAGTGATAGGGTCTCTCCTGAGATTCCTTTTCTCCAGGCTAAACAACTCCAGTTCCCTCAGCTGCTCCCCTTAAAACTTGTGCCATAGAAAAGCCACTGTATCCTCTCTTCAATCCAGTTCTTCCTTGGACTATTGGAATTACTTAGCTGCAAAGGTTTGGGGGTGGGATATTTTGCAGTCTCCTCAGGTGTAAGCTGGGGCCTGTGAGCAGCTTGAAAGCTGAATTTCATTCTTTGTCATTGAAATTTGCCAGAAAGGTCATTTCCTCACGCATGTAAAGGAGGGAAGTGCTCAGAATTGTTTTCCCCGTTGGTTCCCAGTTCAGTTTGTGACTGGGATTGAAATGCCAACTGAGTGTAATCCTGTAGGGTTGTTTTTTTTCTATGATAGACCTTCAGTTTTTAAAAACGGCTTCTCTTTTTTTTAAAGCTTTTGGTTATTCCTTGTGGCTTGTCGCAGTAGAATAGGAACAGAAAGTGAAGCATTTGCTTGAACCTTGTGCCTGCATAAATTCAGGGAGCAAAGTCTTGGCCTTTTTTTAACTAAATGGCACCTACATCAATGACTCCTTGAGGTGTTTTGGTTCCTTCTTAAATTCACTGAAGGCAAATGAGTGTTTTGGCTCTACCAGAGGCCCCCAGGAGAAAGGATCTCTAAAAGCTTTGCTGCTCTTGGGTGGGATGAGAAGGGGAGGGCTGGGGCCAGAGCTGTGAGGAAAAAACTGGATGCAGTGGGTGCTGCTCACTCTTGTGGCCTTGTCCAATATTCGATAAGGAAACAAAAGACCCTCTTGCAGTGCCAGGAATACACAGACAGTGTTCTGCCTGCCTTATGCACGGGATAGGCAAAGGCATCTGTGTAGCCACACCAGGAGCAGCCGAGGTCACTCAGTCTGCTGAGCCTGCAGGAGACTGAGGGGACACCTCATTGCAATTACAACTTCCTTGTGAGGGGAAGAGTGGGGCAGACACCGATCTCTTCTCTCTGGTGAGAGTCACAGAACCCAAGGGAACGGCCTGAAGCTGCATCAGGGCAGGTTTAGGTTGGGGATTAGAAAAAGGTTCTTCACCCAGAAGGTGTTTGGGCACTGGAACAGGCTCCCCAGGGAAGTGGTCACAGCACCAGCCTGACAGAGTTCCAGAAGTGTTTGGACAATGCTCTCAGGCACATGGTGTGACACTTGGGGTGTCCTGTGCAGGGCCAGGAGCTGGATTCGATGATCCTTTCAGTGATCTTTTTGGGTCCCTTCCAACTCGACATATTCTGTGATTTTGTGATCTTTAAGAATGTTAAGGAAGCAAATAAGATAATAAGGAATTTTAAAAGGCAAAACCAGCAATGCTCTGGTTTGCAAAATAAGCCGGCGGCAGGAAAAGTAGCTGGAGAATGCGGGCATCGATCCCGCTACCTCTCGCATGCTAAGCGAGCGCTCTACCATTTGAGCTAATTCCCCGTGCCGTTGCGCTGCCTGCCCAATGCCTACATAGTCACTTCTCGCGAGATGCCGTGCGCCGCCGGCCGTTACACGTCCCTCTCCGAGCTGCCAGTGCGCCTGCGCGGGGGCGCGACGGCAGGGGCTCGGCGGCGGGCCGGGCTGGGCGCGCGCCGGGAGAGGAGGATGCGCCCCGCGGTGAGACCGGGAGCGGGAATGGGAGCGGAGCGGGAATGGGAGCGAGATGCGAACGGGAACGGGAATCGGAATGGGAAAGGGAATGGTGGGAGGCTGCAAAGGGCGGTGTGCTTGGGGGGCAGGATGCGTCGGGCTCTCTGTGTGTGTGTGTGTGTGTGTGTGTGTGGGGCGGCGGTGCGTGAGGAGGTCAGAGCCGGGGGCTGAACAACCGGCAGAGGCTCTGCCAGGGGCCTGGGCTGCTCCTCGGAGTCGCGGCGGGGCTGCGTGGAGGTCAGAACAGAAGGAAACAAGCAAACAAAAAACCCCCCCACAAAATATCGAGCCCCCCCAGCTGATGAAGGGCGCGGGAGCTGCCCGGATGCCCCCGGTTGCTGTTCGGGGAGGCGTCGCCGACCCGGCAGCCCCTCACGGCCCTCGGGGCACGGAGCCCGCACCGCCCCCGGCGCCCCGCGGGGACTCGGGGGGACACCCGGCCTGGCTGGGCAGCCCGGGGAGCCCCCGATACCTGCTGCCCAAATACCTGCTGCCCAAACACCCGCTGCCATCCATGCTGGGACATCCCGGCCGGCTCCCTGCGCCTGGCTGGGGCAGCTGGGGATGCCCAAGTGCCTGGATGAGCAAACCTGCTGCGGGCACTTGGCTCTCCCCGCCTTGCCTTGCGATGTCTCATTTGAAAACAACACCCACAGAAGTGAAATCTGGCACCGTGGTGAGTCGTGAGGTCTTTTCCCTCAAGAAATGGTTCCGTTTGCTCTTGTGCTCCAGCTGGAGTAGAGTTAAAGGCAACAGTTTCCTTGCTGGACAAGGAAGGAGATGCTGGCTCTGGAGCAGGGAGCTTCAGGTGCCTGCCGAAATGGCAGATGAGGGCATGTGCTGGAGTCTTCTGGGGGAGCTGCATTAACCCGATGGGAGTTTGGTGCCCGTTTTGGATGTGGGAAAAGGAGTGCCGTCAATCAAGGGGTGCATAGCAAAGCAGGTGAGAGCATCAGTTCGTTTCTCTGTGAGTGCTAGGCTGAGGAAGATGAAGCTATGGATGGGCTTGCCACATTTAATTAAAGCTGTGTTCAGCAGCAGCGATATCCAGGCTTAGTTAAAAACCTGTCATTCTGGTAAATGGCTTGCCTTGTGCTCAGTCACTTTTCTTCCCCTCTGGTGTTCTTGAGTAAGACAAGACAAAACCCAAAAAGCATTGATGGCCAGTGCAAAATACTTTCTGAGCTAAAGCAGTTACAAAATAACCTTGTTGTATAACCTCCGCGGTGGCTGCTTAACACCTAGATTTGTGGAGAGCAGCAGAGTCCTGGGCTGAGCTGGCCGGGTTGCAGGGAGTGATCCAGGCCACCAAGTCACTGCAATTCACTGAGCCAGCAGGGAATTTGGTGGGAGTGATGGGCCTTGCTGTGGCTTTTGCTCCATCGACTTCCTGGGTGCTTTGTGCTTTGCTTTCCTGCAGTACTTTTCTACTTCTACCTTGGCCGTGTTCAAGCCATCATTCTGTTGGATTCAAAACCATTCTGTGCTCAATTTTACACCCTTCCTAAGGGATTTGCCTTAATTCTGCCTCTGATATACAAGTTACTTTTTTTGGATGCATTTGCTGAGCTATCCTCCTCCAGACTATGAATTTCTGATTAAATACTCCTATATATCAACAGCTTTGCAAATGAAATAGGTGCAAAACATTATATATTTCACTTGACAGGTTTCGGGCTCGGTGAATGGGGTCTGCTTCTTGCAGAGTTTGCTTAATATCTCCTCTAAATGATATTTTATTGAAATACTTGGAATTTTAAGTTTACCCCTCTTTTGTTCTTTTTGATGTGTTGCATCTTGCTTTAAAGGGCCTGTGAAGCATGACCTCAGAGCTCCTCGGAAACTCTCCTGCCTTTCATTTATCGTTTTCACAGTTGTGAGCTTCCTTCTGGTTTTTTTTTTTTTTTTTTTCATCAGAGAGAAGATTGGCCAACAAACATGTTCTGAAAGACATGTTTATCTTTAAGAAAAAACCCAAGAGCGACCAAACAAGCAGGCAGCCGCACCCATCCAGCAGTATGATTTCTTATCTTAGAGCTTGACTCATAATTCTGATGGCTCCTTACCCTTACTGGGTTTTTTAAAAAGAAAGTAGTTTTCTTAGCTATTCCCCTGGGTGACACGCTGGAGAGCATTGCACTTGTGTAATTTTTTTTTTCTCATGTCCTCCTGTCTCTTTTACATCACCCTGAGCAGCAGAACCCCATAATCTTACTCTAGGCTTCTCTTTATATTTTTTTTTTCTTTTTCCTGATACGGAGAAAACAAGGAGATGCTTGAGAGTATCTCTTGCTGAGCAATCTCACCTTCAATGCACACCACAGCGTTTCACCAGCTCAGCTTTGCTAAGTATCAAGCTGACTCTGTGGAGCTGGAAAATATGTTTCAGGGTGTGTTTTGCATAGATGCTCTCAGATGTGAGGTTTCACCACCTGGGTGTTACATGTGTTTTTCCTGTCACGGGGCAGTCTGCCTCCGAATCGTGTTGCTGGGAGCTCCTGGCAGAGCAAATGCAGGGGCAGGGGGAACAGAGGCCTGTCTTCAGCCTTGCTTCTTCAACCCCAGCCACAGTCCTCCCTCATTTGTGCCTTGTTTGGTTTAATAACAGGGTTGTACAGCAGCTTTTCCCACAGCAAAACCTCTTTTCTCCTGTTCTTTAGAATTAAAATCGCACCAAAGAATGTGTGTTAAGGTGGACTTTGAAACTCAAAGCTTGTCAGTCCTTCACAGTTACACTGGAGTAATTCCTGTGCTCTCCTCTCCTTCATTTTAATTACAGGGGAGAGTAGTGCAGCTCCCACAGCTCAAGCTGTTGGAAGGACATGTCTGTGCTCTGCAAATAAACTTTGTCCTTGCTTTCCCCTTTCTCTCTTCCACTTGCTCTGTCAGAGCTGTGCTCTTGAACGGTGCTGGGCAAGCGTTGTTCAGGTTTTGGTGGATCTGTTTTCTCCTTGTGCTCCCTCCACGCTGAGATTAGAGAAGTCCCCTTGCAGGTGGCTGGGAATATACCACCTAAAGAAGCCTGCAGCTGCTCTGTGTGGAGAACAGCCCCCGCAGATGCTGAAGGTGTAGAGCTCTCCGTGCAGCTTTGTGGTAGGGCTGCTTGCTGCATCCTCTTTGGTTTTCGGCAGCCTGGGACCTCCCAGTTGTCCATTTTACTGGGTAGTGCAGGGGTTCTTTAAGGGGCTGGTTCATGCCACGCTGCAGATTGCTCAGCATGGCACTGCAAGAGCTGCTGTGGTGGAAAGCAGATTTCTAGAATGTGCAAGATAATCTTGTGTGCTGAGGGTAGCAATCTCGGCTGGTTTGCTACCATACCCCTCCCCGTTTGAAGTAGCAGTGGGTATTTCTGAAGCAAGTATTCGGCCTGGAGTGCTTGCTCTGGTTTTCAAGCTGGGTGGGTGCTCTCCGTAGCTGTGGGCTTGCTTTGGCACCCTGAGCGTGAGGTGTTTGTAGAGGGACCGGTGTAGATTGTCCCCCGCGAGTATCTGCTCGGAGTGCCAGCCACGCTTGCCGGCTCCGCATCCCGCCGGGCTGCTCCTGCGCGTGCCATCCCCCTTGCACTGCACAAGAGCTAAATCGGGGCTGGAAGAAAGCTGGCAAGAAGCCTGGATGTTCCTAGAAAGATATTGATTGCCCTGGACAGTTCGGGGTTGTTCCTTTTGTTTCCCTGGCTCTCATCACGGGGTCGGGCTCGTTCGGGCGGCAGCTCGCTGGAGGATGGAGAAACAGTGCCGGCTTTGCGGGCTGAGGCTGGAGCGGAGCCATCCCAGCCCGCCTCTCTCAAGTGTTAAGTCTGAAGCAGCCTGCCTGGTAATTCCATTAATGAGAGCCTAGTGCCAGAGAGATAAATGTAATTCCAGGGTAAAGCTGACGCTCGGGCTCAAACGGAGAGGATTTGCTGGTTCTCCTGGGTGCACTGCTGTGAGTAATGTACTCCAGTATTACCCACAGACGATGTTTGAAGTCTACATGTCACTGCAAAGACTGGGCAGTGATAAAAAAATTTGCTTCTAAATCTTCATGTGAGGAAATCCTTAGCTCCAGAGTGTAGCTGTCTCTTTTGAATGGGTTTTACTGGGAATAAAAGTTTCCTGCTCAACTCCTGACATGCATGATGGCACCATGCTAAGCAGCCAGCTGATCCAGGAGACAGCTTGCATGGGCTATGGCCAGAACGAGCTCTCTGTGTGTAATCAATGCAGAACAGAAATTATATACCTCATGTGTGTCACACCACAAAGCTTGCAAGCACCTCAGAGCCAGCCACCACAACTGCAAGTAAGTTGACAAGCTTCTCTACATTTGTGACGATGTGGTCCATGCTTGAATTCAGAGCTTACTGTCCTGGCCAGCTGTTTTCTCAGTTTGATTTCTTTTTGAAATTTTTTTTTCTGACTTTTCACTTTTCTTAGTTAGATTTGCAGATCATATCATCTTGATTGCAGTTGTATAATACCTTTGTGGCACCATCATCAAGTCTTGTGTTGAAAAGGAATGGTTAATTGGGATATTTTTAGCTCTCCTTGTGGCTTGGATCCTGGAAATCAAGCACAGGAGCCAGCACCATTCAGCTTTCTGCAGAGGAACTTCCTGTGCTGCAGGCAGCAGCTGAGCAGTTGTGTCCGATAGGGTGGGAGCTCACAGTGCCAGTGAGCTCCAGTGCTGTGGTACCCCAAAATTCAAGGAAACAAATCCCTTGCCTCATCTTTTGGAGCTCAGTGAAGGATTTTCCTTATGGGAAACTGCTTGTCATCAGTCCAAGGTGGGGGAAAAAAGGTCCATGAAGAGGAAGCAGGTGCTGGGGATGCTCAGGCCCTCACGTGCCCCCATCACTCCAGCTTTGCATGAGTGTCCATCAGTACACATCTGATCTCCTTAGTTAGGACTCAGGTCCCTGCTGGCATCCTGACAGCAGAATTAAAGCCTGCATGCTCAAAATGCTTGTTTGTTGGTGTATTCAGCAGTTTGCCAGTGCCTCCTGCTGTAAGAGGTCTGGGGGAGAGTGGCTCGTTGAGCAAAGTGAGGTGCGTGCTTTGCTGGTGACCTAGCAGCAGCTGGGACAGCCAGCCTAAGTCTGCAGCCTGCTTCTGCATCTCTTACTGCTCTTTGCAGCAGCTGTGCAGACATGCCTGCCTTCTTCATGCACATGCTGTGGGCCAATTCACTCACCAGAAATCAGGATCAAAAGCAGATTGTGTTGAGTTTTTAAATCTCCTGCCTCCCCTTGTCTTCAGTTTTGTTCGTTAATCAGTGAGGGTTATGCATGTGAGAGCCACATCTGCCACTTACACCGCGGTGGCAGGATGTTGGGGGGATACAGTATCAGTCTGAGCTACTGCAGTTGCATTTTTAAAAAAAAAATTCTTCTGTTTGCATCATAGCTGACTACACAAGTTTTAGTTTATTACTTTATTATTTAGTTTTCTCACCCCAAGTTAAAATTTTTCAGTGTCTCCTTCTTTTAAAGCTCTGACATCTGATTTGAGCTTGAGTGGAGCAAGGTTGCACTGATAGTGAGTTGTGTGTTTTGTCAAACATTTTGATACAGAGTAGATGAGGAAGCAGGTAAGAAAATGACCTGCATATTTAGAAGTTCCATTTCTTGAAAAATTATCTCTGTGGTGTCTTGTTCTTACACTATCTCTCCTCCCTCCCCCTTCAGTTCCATGAGTCAGAAGTGATCATGAGAGTGTTGATACATGACTGGGGGGAACTTACCAGGAAGGATCCTCTGGTGGTAGCGAAGTGGGTCAGAAGTGTTACCTGTGCTGTTGCTGCTGCTTACAATGCTAAGCAGATAAAGTTACTGAAATCACTTCAAAGCCTCACCACTTGCTTTGCTCCCTGACTTGCTGCATGAGTTTCACAGGGAAACCTGCATCTGACCTGCAAGGCATTGATTTGTTTGATGGCTCTTGTGGCCTAGGTGCATGGCTGACTCACTTTGTTACTGTCATAGTCTAGGTGGCCTGGCACTAGATTTTTTCTTCTCCAGTGTATTTTTGAGCCACAGCTGCATTCCCATCAGGTTTGCTGCAGAGCTGACCAGGCTGACAGGAGCTATGATGGACAGACACCCACCACTCGGCTCCCTTGGATAAAGGGCTGGTAGAACCATCACTTGACCTCACAGAGATGCTCTAAATGACTGGAGGCTGAGCAGAGCCTGATAAATTGTCCTTCTGCTTGCCTTGAACTTAAGTTGTAAAGCCCACACCAGGCTTGGCAGGGGTGACCCGATGGCCATGCTTTGATACGTCTGTGTGTTGAAAAGATGTGGCTGGAGTCTGCTCAGGGTCTCCCATGCTGTAAGAGAAAGGTGCCATGAGGTACAGCAGGTGGAATTTGAAGTTGAATTTGGAGTGGGAAGGGGGCATATGTAATGTGTAGCTGAGAAAACCAAATAAGCGTCACTGAAGGGGCTGAACTTGTTTCCAGTTGATGTGTTTAAAATGTGATTAGTCACCTCCTAAAGTAGGGTGCTGTAATCCAGCTTCTGTGGAAAAAATTGCACCATGCATGTGTCAATACAAGGGGTGGACTTAGCTGAGCAAGAGTGTGTGTGCTTTCAGGCTTGGTCTATAAATCCCTTCAGCTATTCTGGCCCTTTACAGACTTGTGAGAACTCAGGGAGTTTTCTTTCCTGCAGTGTTACCCTCGCCATGCTTTTAACATCCAAAGGTCTGGCTGGAAGTCGTTGTCATCTTGCCCTGTTATGTGCCAGCACTCAGTCTGATGGCAGACAGAGGCTCCATGGCAGCCAGAGCTTTTCCTTCCAGCAGACTGGAGGGAATAGGAGGGAGAAGGGGCAGGGGGTGTCTCTGCCCCTCTTTGGCAGTGGACTGTTGTCAGCCTCCAGTGTGTCCCAGGAAACAGTTTTTCAAGATTTTTGTCTGGATTTTACAGGGATCTCTTCCCTTACTGCTTTCCTGCCTTGGGCATGGATGCCAGCTGAATCTCCACTGATGTCTTCCTGTGGCATACCCAAGCAGATCAGTCCTTGGGAGACTGCACATCACCTCTGGCAGAGTGCTGGATCTGACATGGGGACAGCTGAATGGACAGAGAGGTCCATCCCCAGAGAGCCTGGGCAGGAAGGGTAATTGCCCCTGGGAAATGCATCCCTGGTCTTTATTTTGTGGCTCAGTGTTTCTATTCCATAGTCTCCAACTGCTGGAAGTGGCAGACTGAAATGAAAAGATTGGGGTAGCCAGTATCCTGCTGGAGCTCAGAGAGTATGAATTTAGCTGTTCTTGTTTGATTTCAAGAAGTTGCATTAAAATGAGCAGAGAGGCTGTTCACTGGAGGCTGCTTCCGCTGCAGGCATCTGCTTGCAAAACTGCGTTGCAGAGCGATTCCTGCTGGTGCTGCAGAGCTGGTGGGGAAAGCAGAGCTGTGGCACGGGCCAGGAGACCTTTGTGGAGGTGCAGCCGAGGGGCTCGGCTCGCTTGATTGCTTTGGCAGCTTGTCTCTGCTTAGAAACAGGTGTGGGCATTGCTTCCATCTGTTATCAGTGGTCACTGGTGTTTTGGTGAGTGCAATGAGCTGCTTTTCTCTGCAAGCTGAGGAGCCGTGCTCTGCCCCAAGTCCCTGCTGCTGGGAGGTGGCATGCAGGCAACTGGAAGGTCCCTGGCATGAATGCTGGACATGTGACGTGATGGCTCTTGTGTCCTGTCTCACATCAGCGCTGTGGTTACACCAAGCTGCAGCTGACTTCTGAAGCTCTTCTCGGTAAAAATTTACCTGAATTGATCTGTTGTGGTTTGTTTATTTTTTTTTTTTTAACTAAGATGAATTTCTGCAGAGGTGGAAGCTTGAGCTTTATTACAAAGTCCATTATTTTTTTAAGGATGCTTTGGGATATTCTGGGGGTGTGCATGTGGTCTGCATGGTAACGGTTGTCAGGAAAACTGCAAACGGGTCAGTTGGACATGTGTAGCTGGTTAATTGATTTTAATCCCATGGAAACTCAATTTGACTAACTTGGTGCTTTTTCTGGTGGGGGAAAAAAGGAGCTGTGTTAAGTGGAGGGGCAGCTCTGGGTATTCTGTGAAAGGTGTTTAAAGGAGGCTCAAATGTGAAGTTTTGAACTGTGCTTGTCTGTTCGTGTTGAGAGCTGACAGAGTTGGTGGTTTCAGTGGGAGCATGCAGCAACCATCGAAGGCAAGACTTGCCTGGGGGCCCTGGGGCAGGAGCCTGTGTGACTAATGCTGTGTAACTCAGAAAAACAAGGCAGGATTAGCTCTGCCTCCTTCCCCTCTGTAAGGAGCTAGTGGTGGGAAGCTCCATCAGACTGCTGCTGGGATGCTTGGATGGACTTCTGGACAAGCTGATGGATCGGCTCCCTCCACTCAGTGCAGCTTTGTGGCACGTACTTTTTAGGTGGGGACTGTGCCTCTTGCAGGTTTTGGAGGTGAGGTGACTGGCTTGGATGTGAAGGCTCATGCTGGCAGGTCCTCTCATAGATACCCTGAGCTGCACCTGCATCTGCTGCGGCCCCTCCATCCACGCCTGTGGCACAGGAGAAGCAGGATGGGGTGGAGGGGCTCAGGCTGCCAGGGGCTGGGGACAAGTCAGCCTGTGGGGACCACGCAGGGCTGTGTTGTGCTCCTCCCTCTGCACTCCTGGTGCTGTTGAAGGTGGTCACGTGTCAGGATGAAGGTCTGGCTTAGAGTTTGAGCCTGTGCTTCTATTTTTCCATTGTTATTTTCCAGGGTTTCTCTGCGAGGAATTGGAAAATCCCCTCTATGGGCTGCTGTGACAGCCTTAGGAATATCCAGATGGATTTGAACTTTGGTGCTGCAAAGGGCTTTGCGTATTTATTTTCAGCTTCCTGCTGTCTGCTTTGCTTAAGAGCTTTTGCTAGAGCCTTTGCATATGTTTGTCCTTGCTCCTCTGCTCCTGGAAACCATTTGAGAACACCCTTCAGCTATGACAAAACACCCTTACCCCCCTCCCCCCCCAAAATATCCCCAAACCTCTTGGAGGAATTTTGTTTTACCACTGTGCCTTGGTAAGCTGCAAGGCTTGCATAGCTGTGGTGTGTTGCTGTTTGGGTGCATCAGCCTAGTTTGGAGACCTCAGAGAACAAATCACCAAGCTTTTTTGAATAGGTCTTTAGAAAAGTGACTGAGCATGCTCAGCAGTGAATGGAGCTGTTAAACTGATTTTAACATGACTTACCCCTGTGCAAAGACAAAGATATGATGGGTTGAAGCCTCATCTAGGTTTTCACATGTACCACTGTGCCATCTTTCTGAGGTCATGCTTCTCATCAGCTTTAGCTGATCTCAGGCTATTCTCCTGCCAGAAATTCTTCCCCTTTATTTTCTTATTTCTGGGATGGCTTCCAGATGGATCAAGCAAATGGTGGTTGCTACCTCAAGTGTAGAGATGACTGGGATGTGTAAAAGGGGGAGGAGGGAAAAGGCAGGACTGTCTGCTGTGGCAGCAGAGGGTAGTTCTGGATCAGTTAAGCTGATGAGCATGTGGGAGTGGGCATGGCTTGGTGAAAGGCAGCTGTGTAGCCCCTTGTAGAACATGTCCTGCTTCTACTCCAGTTTCCTTCCATGTAAAAGGATGGTAAGGATTGCCAAGTGCATTAATATTTCTGGGAGGCTACAGTGTTGGCAGAGTCCTTTGTGGGGCACTGCTGACTGGTGGCTTCGTGTCCATGCTGCAAGAGTTTGGCTTCCCAGTTAATCCAGGGGAGGTTTCCCTCTGGGAGGACTTTGAGTGCAGCTTTTAAATAAAACTTTCTGCTGAATGTGTCAAGGAGTATATTAGATTGCATACAAGGGAGAAGTTTTCTGTGATGAGGGTAGTGAGGCACTGGAACATGTTGCCCCCAGAAGTTGTAGGTGCCCCATCTTTGGAAGCATTCAAGGACAGGTTGGATGGAGCTTTGAGCAATCTTCTCTGGTGGAAGGTGTCCCTGTCCATGGCAGGGGGTTGGACTATATTATTTTAAGAGGTCCCTTCCAACCCAAATCACTCTGTGTTTCTATGATTTCTCTGCTTAAATATACGGCAGATCAGTGCCTGGTGTGTTAGTGCCTCTCTGGGAGGGACAAATTCTGCTCTCCTGTTCTCATCTAGCCATAAGGCTGGGGATAGGTCTGTCTTCCTGGCTTGTTATAAACGTTTATCTCACCCATCTCAGGCTGAAAAGACATTATGTTATGTGCTTGTTGCAAGTACATTATCACCTTGAGGATGACTTCTCAGGGCCTGGTGACTGGGCAGCTGGCATGGCTGTGGCAGCACTTGCCTGCTGAGGTCTGAGGAGCTCATCACATGTGTGAAGGGTTGTGCATTTTCCTCCTAAAAGCAGCACACTTGGCCTTGATGTTGATTATGGGGGGCCAGAGCTGTTTGTCTGAGCTGGAAATTGCTGATGTTGGAAGATTGTCACAGGATGGGGAGAGAAAATCAGCATAAGCCTCTTAGAGAAAACTTAGTTATTTCTCAAAGTTGTCAGGAAACACCAGTTTCCCTATTTGGCCTTCAGAGTAGGGTTTCTTTTATGGTGAGTGTATCTGCTTGTGATGGGGGCATTAGCAAAGCTGCACAATCAAGCTTGGGGTCTAGCAGGTCCTCCAAGGTCATGTGCTTGCACTTTTGGCCAGTGTCACCCTTCTCTTTTTACTTTTTACTGCTTCAGGTGTGGCAGGCTGCTGGTCATTCCTGCTATGCGGAATTGCCTTATTTCTCTGCCCCATCATTTTTATTGTGTCCTTCACTCCTGATCTGGAGATGCTTCCTTCTCCCTTTGTAGTCACTTGGCATCACTCAGTCCTTTGCTTCCTTGCTTCATAACCTGCTTATAAACTCTGGTGAATCTTTGTTTGCTGCATTAGATGAAATAAAAGGTTATCGTGTTTCTGCAGCACTACTTCAGTCTGCAACAAGCAATGAATCGTCTTGGCCAAGGACAGAGAGGGTCCACTGGGGTGGTGGCACTGAGAAATGCATCTTTTGATGGATAAGTTGGAGCTGCAGAGGAGCTCAGCTGTCATGAGTGTGTCATCCATGCTCTGCATTGCCTGGAGCCTGGTCGTGTCTTGGCGAGGAGCAGCCTTGGGATAAGTGACTCTGCTGGGCACTGCCAGAAGGAGGTTTGGGAACCAAAGGGGAGGCTGGGCAGTCTGATTCCCTGGCACTCAGCTTCTGCTGCGGGACAAAATGCTTTGTCTGAGTGCTGCAGTTGCTTTGGGAAGGCAAGCCAGGCCACCTTCATATGGCTTTGATTAAATCCAGCAGCACTTAAGGAAGCTTCAGGCATCTCTTTTTTGCATTGCTTGGCAGTACTGGGAGGCGAGGACTTTGAACTTTGCCAGTGATGTTTCTGCAGTGTTGTCTAAGAGTAGGAATTGTGTTGAGAAAGTTGTTAAAGGGAAAAGGAACCCCGAGGAGGAGGGGAGAAAAGGTTGTGTGGTTATCAGCCATGTTGATACTCCCCATGTGCTGAGCCCTAGTGTAGGCATGGGTCAATGCCAGTGCAAATGAAGTCCTACAAAGCCAAAGCAGCCCCCCTTCAGATTTAAGCCATGTGAAGTTAAGGTATGAATTTCCCTGACTTCTGTACATTTATATATAGCCTTCCACTGAAGATTATTGTCCAGGTCCTGTTATTTCTGCCCTTGTAGAACTGCTGAACAGTGTTCATTTACTGGCTTCAAAAGAACAACAGAAGACCCTCCTGGAGGTACATAACAGGAGTAAATAGCTTTTGTATTTTGGCTAATGTAGAGCACCAGGGTGATGGAAAATTTGTGGTTGAGGCTGGAGGCCAAGGTTTGTGCTGTAGTCTTGTGGTCTTCATAATTTTCATGCTTAGAAATTCCTTCAGCCTTTCCATAATGGGAAAGGAGAAAGGGGAAAATGAGTGAGGGGGAACCATGAATGGATTACACTTTTTCTCAGTTCTTTAAATACCAGCTGGCAGTGACAGGTCTCTGAATCACCTGCAGAGCCTGGGGAAACAAGTGAGTCTCTCTTTCTCAGTCCAAGGTAAACCAGTGTGCTGCATGAGTAAGTTTTCTCACAGTACATAATGAGGTCCGGTTGGCAGGAAGTACGAGACATTGTCAGGCTGATTCTGTACCTTCCACTTGCTGGTTTGGTGTTTTGACTAGAGACATTGTCTCACTGTTTTCTTACCTCCCTCAGCTTCCAGATTCTCTCTATGTTACAGTGTGTTTGAGGATGGTCCCTCATCCACTATGTTCCTTGCTATCCCTGAACAATTTCATGAACAGGATGGGAAAAGTAAAGTTGTGTTAGATGTGGTGACCTTTGCTTCAGCTGTATCATCAGAAAAACATTTCCTTATGGTGAATTGTTTCCAGTAAAACATTCCTGCTATCTTTTCTTTGGCATGCAGCAGGCACTTCAAATGCCCGAAGTGAGGTGTTTTTGCAGCCTGCAGAGGTGACTTCTGTCACAGCTCTTGCTCAGTGCTGGCTAAATGTCTTTTGTGTGACTAACGTACAAAAGCTTTATACAGCAATCGGTGGAAAATATAAAGCCATTTGTATGATGAAACTATAATCATGAATCAATAATAATGATGATGAAGAAAAAATTGAAGCAGCCCAGCTCTGACATCACGTGGGATTTGCCTCCTCTGCAAACTAGAAGAAATTGCACAGGTGCTGTGGAGCAGATCTTCAGCAGCATCTCAGGGAGCGCAGTAGGGACATTGTAGGTGATCCCTTCCATCCCATTTACCAGCCTCTTTTCTACCTCTGCACATAGATGTTATCTGCAGTGCATTGGCTGTTGGGGAGGCTATACTGGATGAACAGCCTTGATTTGGGACTTATCATCTTGCCTTTTACTTTGATTTCCTTCTGTGATTTTGCAGAAGTCCCCTGGCAGCCTCATGCCACGTACCTCTGATATGGTGCCAGGGCTAGATAGGAGTGTGTTTGGGGCCGGGATCTAACACCCTTCTGATTCTTGCGAGATTGCTTTGGCATCCTTCCCTTTCACCAGCCAGCTCTTATTAATGTCACTAATTACTATTGTCTCTAATGCTTACAGGATTTGCCAGTTCCTATATGCCGATGGGAATCGTGTTATGGCTCCTTGTCAGTGCTGTAGGAGAAGCCGATGTTCTGAACAGGTATTTTTGTTGTGTTCCTGGCGAGGGGAAGAGGGGCTGTATGTAGCATGGGATGAAATGTGTGCAGGGTTTGCCTGATGGGTGTGGAATGGATCCTGTGGTGCAGACTGCTCTGCAGTGAATAGTTACTTTTTCCATCCAGAGGTTTTGAGTAGACACTGAGGCAGAAGATAAGGTTTGCATTTAGCCTTGCTGACAGCCCTCTGAGGAGCAGGCTGAGAAACAGCATCGCTGCAGAGCAGCTCCTGGGAGGCCGTGCTCCTTGCTAACACAGGCACTGCCTTTTCCTTCCCGGAGCAGCAGCTGGGGAATCCCGGCCGAGCTGGCGGCTGCGCAGGCGGCTGCTGCGCCCTGCTCAGCTGGCCCTTGGCAGCTCCCCCGTGGCGTGCGCCCGCCTGCGTCCCGAGCGGGGTGGGAGGGAGCTCTGTGCGTGTTGGGATCCAACCATGAACAAATCTGCTGTTGTTTTCTTAATGTATGGCAAGAACAGCCTGTAGCGGCTTATTCCTCCCTGGATAATTATTGCTCTGCTCTGCCACTGATTGCTCTCAGGAGCAGTGGAGTAGTGCCTCCCCTGTGCAGCCCTGTGCATCCTTTTGCCTGAATTATTTGGTTTGTTATTGCTTTAAGGCATCAGTGCTCAAATGAAAAATCTAATCTGCTCTCTTTGCAACTGTTTGACATTCTAAGTGCATTGCCTGAGTCGGTTGAAGTCCCTGAGATGCTTTCAGTGATGCCCCTCGCTGTGCTACTGGCAGGTCTGCTGGCACCTCGATTTCAATTTCTGCATTACTTTGAGGAGGGGAAAATACAGGGCTGTGTTGCAGTCTACTATTGTATTATCTGGAATTGTGTTCCCAGCTGATCAGAGGTGTCTGTGCAACCACTGGAATTGGAGTGGAATATTTTGCCATCTGTGGTTGCTCGGGGGAGGTCTGAAAAGCGGGTGGATGATCCTGCTGTGGGAGTGTTAATGGACAAGGAGGGTTGGCCCAGCAAAGCTCGAACCTTCAGCTTGCCCTAAGAGCTAACAAAGCAAAAGAAGCTCCTGCAAACATCCATCCCTGATGGATCTCATCAAAATGGCATTGCCTTGCATTTAGCTTGCCCAAATGGCCCACTTGAGTGTATAAGGATATAACCATAACTTGCTGCATAAAGCTTTCTTGATCCCTAAAAAAGTGAAATGGATTCATTATGAAAAGAGATCTTTCTTGAAAACCTGGTTCATCCGGGACTGTCTGGGTGGTGCCACAGACGTGCTGGAGGAGTAGGAGTCAGGGTGGAGCTGTTTCCACCTAATTCTCCTGTATTTCCCGGGGTTTATCACAGATGCAAGCAAACCTGCCCTCTGCTTTGGAGCTGAAAGCAGAGCTGGTTAGTAGAGCACTGCTTGTGCTTCCCATGCCAGCCTTCTCCTTATGCTTTCCTTTTCTTCTATTAATTGTCTAGTGTAAAAGGCCTCTTCTTAAAGAGAAAACCACACTAAGAAGGGGAACAGCAAAGGTAGGAGTGCCTCCATTTGCTAGCAAGCTGTTGCAGGTGTGTCTGAGTCGGGGGAGCCAGCGCTGAGTCAGCATCCCAGACTCCTGGTGACTCAGGTGGCAAAATCCCAGGTCATTCTCTTCTCATGCCTGAATTGCAGCGAATTTCCTGTAACAAACTTTTGCCTTCTGTAGTGGCCATGTAGGGAATGCTGTGCCATCCTCTCCCTCTCGTATGGGTTATGACCAGCTTGGTTCACTGGGGATGCAGGCAAGTGGTGGTGGTGATGGCACTTCTCTTCCTGCCACCACAGGTGGAAAGTTGATTTATCTCAGCACCCGCAACCCTACCTCTCTCCTTTTTTTTTTTCTCCCATGTTTCTTTGTTAAGATGGGATAAGTCACAGGCGTTGCAGCTGTCTGTTGAGCTTGAGGAGATTCTTATGCAAATCTGGAGGCTATGTTCTCCTGGCAGATCTGCTTGCATGCATTATCCACTACTTCATTGTACTGGAAGGAGATCTATTTTCTGAAACATGGTTTATTTTTAGTCAAGACTTTCCCTGTCTAATTGGCAAAAGTTCAGCATTTGCAGCAGGATTTGCAGAAGAAGCAATTTTGCCAAATCCTCGGGCTGGGGGAAGGGAGAGGAAACGTTATATTAGCTAGCAAAAAAGCTAAATGCTGATTTGAAAAATAGCTTAGAGCACTGTTGTGAGAGCATAAGGGTTGGGTAATGCAAGCTGAGAACAGCGTTGTGTTGCTGCAGTGGATAACTCAGTCTGGGTTGCTCTTGCCTTTCCTTGTGATGGCTGCCACAGAGGTTAACCAGCAGTGGGTGAGAAGTGCTGCTCAGGGGCAGGTGGTCAGTGAGCCAACCTTTTGGCCTGACCCTGAGCAGTGAATTAGCAAAGTCACCTTAACTGCAGTGTCCATGGGAAAAGTTCTGTCCCTGCAGTGCATTGCACTGTCTCGTTGCATCCGCATTTGGGGCTACTGGAGGCTCACCAAGGGTTGGGCTTTTTGATGATATGGGATGTATCATGCCCGTGTTTGAGTACCCTTGTCAGATACCCTGAAATGAATAGGGTGGCACATGGGATGTCCTGGGGCAATGCTGCAGCTGTCTTCTCCTCTCCTTCCCAGCTGCTGCTCCAGGGACAAACTGTCTTCACACGTCTCATTGCTTTCACCAACTGCTTCTAACCACTCTGGGTCTTGCACTAGTTTCTGGCATGAGCAGCAACCTTTCAGGGGTGCAGGGATGTTTTCTTCTTGGTCTTGCACCTCCTCGGATGTTTCCACCGCTCCTTTTACAGTCATCTTTCTCACCATTAGCTGCTAGTGCTGCAAGCACTGGACATGTGAGAATGATATCAGAGAGTAGATGACTGTGTTCAAAGCCTTTGGTACTTACTCCTCTGAAAAAATGAGAGTTGATTCCACATAGAGGCATGTAAATGATTTGTTTCCTGCTGCAGGTTAACTCCTGCCGTTTACTTTATCTTTCTTTTTCTCCTGCCCCAGCCAGCAGACAATTGCACAGCAGCTTTGTCATGGTTCCATTAAGAAAACAAGGAGAAATCCTTCAGTTCTAATTTCCTTCTGAATGTTTGGAAACCAGCAGAAAGAGAGGAAGTAACACCAGGATTTTAGGTGTATTCTGCATTTGGTCCGAGTGGGTACATGTTGCCTGCAGGTAACAGACTTGTATCTTTGTGAAAGGATTGGGGGTGAAACAAAATTTTAAATGCTGTTTCAGTCATTGGGGTAGAAGCACCATGAGAATCAAGGTAGGAGCACTCATCAACTGCTTACAGCAGTAATCTTCCTGAAGGAATTAATCTAATTTAACCTGATAAAAGAATTTATGCAGTGGGGGAAGTCTCCACCATTTCCTGCCAAGCTTCCTGAGAAAACTAGGAAAAAATAAGAGCCAAAACAACAGTCTTCTCCCTGTGGGGGAGGGGGCTTATGTCTTCCTAAGACCTGTTATTATCTTTCTGTTAAAAACCATCTGTATTAGCTGGCAAACCAGGATTGTTTTAGCTATTCAATTTTCCCTAGTTCCCTGGGGACTTCTAGTTGCAAACCTATTTGCAAATCCCCTGTCCATGTGGGATGCAGATGATCTTGTGTGCCCCAGTGTTGATGCAGCAGTCGGCCCTGTGCTTGCCATACACCTGATGGCCTGTGGATGTAGAGATTTCAGAAGTTTGAAGCTTTTCCTTAGGGAGGGTTTGTGGGTGGTTGGGTTTTGTGGTTTTTCCTTACATTGCTAATTATTTCAGGGAAACTCCTATCTTACTAGTGCTTTCTCCCCCAAAAGCACTTCTCTTCCTCTCTGTCTCTTGCCCTCAGAGGCTGAAAGAACACTGAAATGTTAGGAAAGCCAGTCTCTGCTTTAAATGGCCTTAAGCATGTCAATGTTCAGCTCAATTTCCTCTTACAGTGGCTTGCTACAAAATGAGCAGGAATCTCAGGGCTTCCCTGGGTCAGCTTTTTTTCTGATACTCAGGTTAAAACAAGGAGGGTTTTGTTCCAGACAGGTGAGTATGTGGAGGAGGAGATGTCCACTTTGAGTTTTGAGTATTCTGATAGGAAAATATTTCCTTCTATCAGTGAATTTTTGCTGATATCACTGAACTATGCTTAAAGTATGTGGGCATATATTGTAATCTGCTGGCAGAGTCACTGAAAATAGCTGTCCTGGGTTGGCCCAAAGGTGCAAGTAAACTGCTAATGTCTGAATCAATACCCTGTCTCCAGTGGTGTAAGAGGAGCTGCTCTGGAAGGAGCTGGATGGAGGCTGAGCAGCCTAATTCAACATTCCACCTGCTCTAGCTTGACCCTGTGCCTTGCAAATGTGCTGGGTTTTAAGCAGGCTGAGAGCTGTGCTTGGCTGGCAGCCTCCAGCCCCAGGTACTGGGGCAGGTGAGGAGCTGCCACGTCTGTTGCTGAATGCTGGAACCCACATCGGCATGGGAGGGTGGAGCAGTGGGAATTCTGGCAGTCTCTGGGTTACCTGCAGTGAAGAACGGAGCTGACTTCAGATTGCTGTTTTTAAAACCTTTGTTTAGTGCAAGTGAGTAGTTCCGTGGGCATTCCATAGTTTGTGCTCACCCAGCCCTCCCAGCACAGGTGTGCCAGTGCCAGTGTCCCTCAGCTTGGTTTCACAGGCAGAGACCTCCTGCAGCCCTCATGGAGGCTCAGCTTTTGGCAACTGCCTGAATTGCTGCTTATCCCCAAAGGTGCTTCTGCTCTGCTTTGCTCTGTAATTACTTGCCACGTGTTGTGTCCTCCCCAGCAGCTTTCACTGCGGTTTTTAAAAGGGAAGATAAGGAGCAGTGGACAGATGGACATCTGGGAGGACTGCTGGTAGCGGGCAGGGGGCGTGGTTGTAGCCCTGGTACTTGCATGCAGCATACTCTCCAGGCAGGATCCCACTGTGATTCTTGATGAAGTTTCCCTTTTCTTGGCTGGCTCATTGGAAAACCCTTTTTACTCCAAGTTTTGTTTGGAAAGAGAGACGCCCACACAGATGGCTGCTCTTCAGTTGTCATTCATGTTGGGATTTTTTATGTTCCTTTTTGCCTTACCCTCAGGTGAAACTCCAAGCTTGCCAAAAAAACATTTCCCAGAATTAGAAAGACACTGAACACTAAGAATATTCTGCTGCATCTCTCTAAGCTGGGAATGCAGTGGGCTATCTCATTTTATCGGTTCACAAGGGATTGTGTTGCCTTTTCTTTTTGGCTGAGTTTCCATGTAGTTCACTTGTTTGTTTTCCTCAGAGAAAAGGTACAGCTTTCATTAAGGGTGGTTTTGGCTATGTTTTGCTCCTTGCTTGAGAGTGTCTGAGTGGTTCCACTTTTTCCAGACAAGTGCCAATGCTCTGCTTTGGAATCCTGCTGGTCTCATCTGATAAGGGTTGGGCTGTTTTTTCCTTCTAAGTAGCTCTCAGAATTGCTGGATTGATAAATAATAAGTGTTTTTAGGTCTTTGAGATATTGTGGCAGAGGGGAAGGGGAGGAGAACAATAGCACTACTGGAAAACATGGGTTTGGTGTGCTGGTGATTTAGGAAACTGAAGCTACAGCCTCTTGCTTGGACCCCTTGCTGTGTTCCAGGATGCTGTGAATGGCACAGACCATGAAACCATTGCTCCTGGCCTTTTAGCTGTAGAGAAGAAGCAGAATTAAGTCACAGCTAGCCAGCGTGCAGCTGTGGTTGGACTTCACTCTCTAAGTGCCCTGGAGAGGATGCTGGAGGGTCCTGCACCAGGGTGCAGGAAGATGAGGCTGAGAAAAAGGGTGAAAATGGCAAAGGTTTCTGGTAGGTTTCTAGAATTGTGGCTTGCTGTCCATTTCTTTATTTTGTTATCTAACCCTGCAAAATTGCTCTGGCAGGGTTGGTGGCAGGCTTTGGGAGGCTGGAAAGATGCCAGTACAAGGAGGTGGCTGGCGCTTCCTTCCAAGCATATTAACTCATTCCTGAAATATTCATTTCTTCTAAAAAAAAAAAATTTCTAGGGTAGCTGTTTTTGGGCCCTCCGTGGTCATGCTTTGAGTGGAAATAAGACTGTCAAAGAGTTCTTCAGGACAGCAGGGCCAGGCACGTGCATAGCCTTTGATGGTGCTGCCATCAGCCCCACTCCAAACCTGTTTCCAAACCTCCATGTTGCATGGTGAGGAGCACACCAAGGAGAAGCTCCGTTCCCCTGGGATTTAGCAGATTGCATCTCAGTCAAAGAAGATTTTTTTAAGGGATCAACAATCCGTCTTCCACTCCTTGTTTTTTGCCCTGGCATGGTGCCGGCAGCCCAGGTGTGGTGGCTGGGCTTGTCCCACATCCCGGTGGAAGCTGTGGGAGCATTGGAGTGGGGAGGATCATTGGGTGGAACCCTGCATGGTGTGAGTGCCAGCAGCTGCCAAAACACCTGTGCCAGTTTTCTGCTAAATGCAGTCCTGATTAAACTGGGTAAAAACCAAATTTACAGGAGCCGGGATAAATGGCTCGACTGTGGTGATTTTCTTTTTGGTCTTTATTTCCTAGCATGCAGTTGCTGTGATTTTTCTGTGTTACTTTTATAATTCTTGATTTCTGAAAGTATGTTTTCCTTTTTTTATTCTTTTCCCAAGGGTTTTGGGCAGTGTTTTCCAAAGCTATTGTGGTGGGCATTTCCCCTTCTCTCTCAGAAGCAGCTTTCATTTTTGAATTAATAGCTCAGCATTGTTCACATTGTTTTCCACTTTTATGGGCTTTTTTCCCCTATTGACTTTGACTAAAGCAGTCTCCTAAATACTTCTGGAGTCTTTTGGGTCACTTTACAGAAAATATTTCTTTCCTGTTATAGAAGGCCTCATATTCAAAGCTCCAGGCAGGAAAGCTGTTTGCAGCACTCACATTGGAGTTTCTGAAAGCGTGATTCTTGCACAGATTTTGCTTGGTTTTGGCCAGTTTCAGTTAAGATTGTGCTGAGTTTACCTTTGAGCAGGACTTCATAACCTTGTCAGAGTTGAGTTTCGTTGAAACATTTCTAATGACATAACCCTGCTACTACTGGTTTCTACAGAGCATCCCACGTGTTAAATGTGTTCCACTCTTCCAGACCAATGCCTGTTTTCAAATTCCCCCAGTTCCCTGCAGAAATAACAGGTTATTAATAGGATCTTTATGCATATGTGATTACCAGGCTTGACATAGCTTTGCACCAAAATGTCTCTTTACCTACATTGCACTCAGAAGCTGAACCCTGTGGTCAGCATGGTGTACATCTGCAAGCCTCCCTTGGTTTGTTCAGAGCACGATGATCTGGCTGTACAAACACTTAGGTTTGCTTCCCTAATTTAAAATGAGTTGCAATAAAGAATTTACCCACTCAGGTTCTTATGGAATTAAATATTGTTTATTTGAAATGAGTGTTTATTTGCATTTTTGGGTTTTGCCCCTTGCACTTCAACAGTGGTGAACAGCTTTGAGTTACATCAGCCCAGGTCGATGGTATTTGTGGCACAGCAGTGATGATTCCTAGGATGTGTCTGACTTCTTCAGCTCTCTGCTCATGATCATTGGTCTTGCTGAGGGGGCACAAAGTCTCCTGGCCTGTGGGGTACTGGGAGTCTGCTGATCCAGCAGTGAGAGGCTGTGGTGAGCCAACTGCTCAGGGACAGGATGTGAGCTACCAACCACAGCAAGTCACTATGATCTTCTCAGCTGCCACTGGTTACCGTGACCTTGCAGCGTTTGCAGTGTGTGATCTGATGCTCAGGGGATGGGTTTCCTGAGTGGTAACTGTCTGAACATGCAATCCCAGTACCTGTTGCAGCTGACCAGCCAAGTTGGATACTCTCTGACCAACAACATGCTCCTTTGGCTATAGTACCCCTTAAGATGGGGGAGGAAAGAAAGAGGGTGGAGGGAGAGAAGGGGGCACATGTAGAGATTAATAACCTTTTCTCAAGTCTTTGTTCTCTTTTATCCTTTGAATTATCTTTTTTTTCAGCTAGTGTAACAACAGAATTTTGTAATAAAATCCACATGGGAGAAACCAATGGTGCATTTTTTAGTCAAAACAGCCTCCATGTCATCTGACTATTCAAATAGCCATAGAGAAGTGTTTGGATTAAGAGACTGGAGGCTGAATGCATGTTGAACAAATTAGTTTCTCCACTTTAATGATGTAATGATGATGCTGTTAGAGAAACCACAAAAGAAGAACATTTCTCAGAGCATCTCTTCTGAGTCCATGTCTATAAACTGCAAACTCGAGTCCTTTTAATAGCAGTTAAAACCGTTGGGTTTTTTTGTGAGATGCTTTTTCTTTGTTGAGTTTTGTGGTGGGACAGCAATGTGTGCTTGCAGCTGGCGATGGATTGGTCTCAGAGCAGAGGAGCTTGTCCTCCTGTTTCAGCCCTTGTCCTCTTTCCAAGTTATGCCATGCTGTACCGGCCCCTCTGGGGAGTTGGTGATAGGTGTTGGAGGGATAATAATTATTCCTCTTCAAAACAATGTTGAAGTATGACTATCAAAGAAAACCATTTTCTTCAAAACTGTTTGCTTATATTGACCTGGAGTAATACTCCAAGCATGGTGATGGCTTTTATTTCCATAGGAAAAGATGCACTTTATTTCCTTCTTTAATTTAGTTTCACTTAAGGTTGCTTGAAGCAGCTGTTCCTTTGGCTGTTTTCAGATACCAGCCAAAAATACTGGTGTTCAGCCTTCAGAAGGCTTTATGTGTAGGGTAAATGAAAGGGTAATTTACCGAAGGACCTAACCCTCGCACTGTAGCATCCCTTAGGTAGGTGCAGTCATCATTATCTAAAAATGCCTAAGGCATAATAAGAACTTGATTATGCCCCTCCTTGAAAATCTGGTTAGAATTAGAGCGCAATTAAAAAAAATTAATTTTCAGAAGGACTCATATTTGACATTTTGAATATGATTTCTGAGTGAAAATGCTGTATCCTTCTCTTTCTGCCACCAAAAGGGAGATCCCCTTCAGGCCTCCAAGGCAAGAGGATCAGTAGACATCTTCATGCTGCAGTGGTTTCTCTCTTTGACTCTTTTTTGCCTGGTGTATTAAAATTCCTCCAGATAGGCTGGGTTGTGTTTAAATTAGTTTATCCTCTACCTTAACTACAAAGCTCTCTTGAATATTTTTTACTGATAGTTTTAAGAGGACATTTCTGTAAGTAGCCTGATGCAAGGCTATTGGTATGTTAATTGTGGGTAAAAAGAAAAAAAGAAAAGGGGGAAAAAAAAAGTCTATGCTTGAGCTTTCTAGCCTTGGAGGTTTGGCAGGCATGTTGTGAAAGAGACTCCTGCTTCCCTGATGGAAGCCCTTTGAAAACTTTCTTTGAGTCAAGGGACTTTGTGTGTCTGGTATGGAAAAGCCTGTGAGCACACTCGTCTCTCAGTGTCTGTGGAAAAACCAGCTGCTGTGTCTGCTTGTCAGTGTTTGTCCTGGGGATCTGCCCGAAAATCTGTTTTTTCCATTGCTTGAGCAAAGTATCAGGCTTGGCACACTTTGTCATGCAAAGTGATACAGATAGGGTTGGCAGCTGGCACACCTTTTAAACAGCCTGTTATTATAATCTTGCCATAACTCATTAATTATGCTGTTGAGGCAATCATAGTGATATACTAGTCTAGCTAAAACAACTGCTGTACAACCAAGGTTCACTTTGGTTCTGTCCTTCCAGTTTGGCATGCTGCAAAGGTACAAGGCAGTTCTGTTCTTCTGTACTTCCTCCCTCATGTTTGGTTTGGTATCTGTGATAAAATAATCCCTGCTTTTCCTAACCAGGTTGCAAAAGCCACAAGGATGATGTGTGGGAAAACTGATTTGGTGTTAATAATTTAGAAGCTAAATCACAGAATCAGAGTGGTTTGGGTTGGAAGAGACCTTAAATATCATCTCATCCGACTCCCCTGCCATAAGGAGGGACACCTTCCACTAGACCAGGTGTAAGATTCCTGATGCTTTCTTAATAGTTGCAGTTGTACACATGAAAATAGGATTCATTTATTGCTAAGAACACCCTGCAAAAGGTATACTGTGTGAATTTTTACCTATGTAAAGCCTCACTTTTAGGTGTATAAATTCGTACTTATACCTAACTATGAATATATCTAATGAAGGATTAGATATTGGACTGCGCTTGAAAAGTCACAGTGGTTGTCCTTACTGAGAACTCTATAAAGCTGCATTGATCTGTAAATTGGGCAATCACTTCCTTTTTTGTGGAAATGTGATCCTAACAAAGAGAAGTCTTTGGATTAATTTCAGTTACATACTGTTTTCCTTCCAAATCTAGAACTGCAATTTATGAAAGTTGCAGGGAGTCAAAGGCTTACTAGATGTTTTTGAGAGGATTTTTGAGATACCCTTTGCAGCAAAGAGGCAAGGAGCTGTCAGCTTTCCCCATTTGGTGAGCTTGTCCCCTGGTGTGCTCTTGTCTACAGAGCAGATGCTGGAGGGCACCAGCTCCGTGCAAACTCTGCACTAAAATGCTCTGCTGGTCTGAGGTAAATGTAATTGCTGTGTCTCTTTCCCAGGGGCTGAGCTATTCGCCTTCCCTGGAAATGAAGAGGAAAAAAATCAGCTGTGTTAGCAGATCAAAAAAGAGCAATCTGCCAGCCTTCCTAATGCACAGGTCACGCGCTGCCCCGAGCTGGGCTTTTTGTTAAGAGCAGCTCAAATAAGAAAAGCAAGCAAATGTCCGAACAAAACAGAAACCAAAACTAACAAAGGAAGCATCTGTATTCAGATGAACTGATATAGGTGAGGGAGGAAAAAACAAGTCATCAGAGACTTCCAAAGGCTTGCTGTTTTGGTCAGGAATCTGCAGCTTGGAGATGGCAGGCACTTTATAGTCTGATGGTGATGCAGGTGGTTCTATGGTGCTATCCTAGGCAAAAACAGGCTGGGTGATGAGAGGTGGCTGATGATGCTGAGCTGGCATGCAGGAAGGCCAAGACTCCGGTCTTGCTCTGTTAGAAGAGTTGAGATGCACCTCTCCAGAGCAGCTCTTGTTCTGTTCACTGTGTTTTTGATGCGATGAGAAGTATTATGGGAAGGAAGGAAGGAAACTTTGTCCCAGCATTGGCCTCTATTTTCACCTTGCGTAGTAAAGCAGAGAGGATGGCACCAGTTTGTGGCAGTGCTGAGGGACTTATTTGGCCACTCTGAATCTCTCCATGGCAACGTGGTAGTAGCCCTGGTCCGCAGGGCACTTCAGGCTGAGGTGGGTTGGTTCATTTGAAAGCCTGGCACGAGGCAGTAATGCTTAGGTTAGTGTTTTTATTACTGTAGAATTTGTAATGCTGGGTTAAGGATGCATCCCTGCAAGCACATGAGCTGGAGGACCATTTGTTCTGGTTACTCTCCTAGTTGCCAGAAGCCCAACTGGTTTGAGGTGAGAGAAGAAAGAAGAGAAAGGGTTGTTTTAGCTGGATGCCAAATACAAAGAGGGAGTATAATGTGCCCACAGGCTGCATCGTCGGCACATAAACCTAGTGAACAGGAGAGAGGACAGACTGCTTGTATTGGCACTGCTGTCAGCTCTCATTTTCTCACAGCTGGGGGACCATGAATGCACAGACCCCATTGATGGGATGTCCTGGTTTTAACCTTCTCAGTCCAGGGATTTGTCAGCCCCAAAGCATAGCGTAGCTGTGTGCACCTTTCCAGTAGCAAAGGGTTTCACACCCTTTGCTGAATGGTCCCTGCCAGCCCCAGAGCTGGTTAGTGCCATGTTGCTTATCTGCACCTCTCTGTGGAGCGAGAGATGACTGGCCCACAGTTTTTAATTGTGATCATCACTCTCATTATTACTGTCTGCAATGTCCACACAGCTCAGTTTTTTATTTAACTAGCAACTGGTGAGAGAATCCTCATGAAATTTTGGTAACATCATTTTAGTACCTTAAAATCCTTGGCTTCTTGTAGTCAGAAATGAGTAGCCTGGTGTGAGAGTACCTCAGTGCTTCATAGTGTGCATGAACGCTTGAAGCAGCTGCCTAGGATGGGAAGCACAGGAGGTGTGCAAAGAAACAAGCATTTTGTCAGCCTGGTTGGAAAGCAGGTACAGCAGTGAGCAAATGCTTCCTTTTATGTGCACATGCAGTGTCTGACATCCAGGGAGAATGCTGACAAGCTGCTGTGGAGTGGAGGACAAGTTGAATGATCTGCATAAAGTCCTTATGATTTCCTCTCACAAAGCAGAAGTGGCTAAAAAACCTTCAGAAGAAGAGACCTGTCTGATTTTGTTGTTATTTTGCTCTGGAGGGTTGGTTGCTACAAGGAGAAGGATCACTGCTCTGTGTTACTGGTTTTGGATCTGCTCTTGGTTCAAGGAGATAGAGGTGACTTCTGTGTGAGCCATTAACCTGTTTCCTGGACCTTGTGCTCATGCATCTTCTGACAGACAGAGCAGCCTTAGAGTCGAGTGGATCAGCTTCCTCCCTGCCATGAATGTTTCCACTGTTAATGAAAGATATTTTTGTTTTGGAGGAAAAACACACCCAAAGCCATCCTGGCAGGTTTGTTTGTGCCAGGTTTTGACTCGGATACTTAGTGAAACAGAGGAACAGCTTGAAAACAGTGCCCTGGTCCTTCAGCTGCCTGAAGAGAAGTGCAGGAGTAAAGTGGCTTAAAACTCCTTCGGTTCAGCAGTGTAGTATTCCTGTGAGTGCACTGATTTTCACAGCCTTCCAGCACCAGCTAACAATTAATGGCTTTGGGAAGGTTTGGCATGCATGGGAAAGCTGTGGTGTAGAGAGGTGATCCTGCTGTGTCTTCCTGGAAGTTTGTCGTGTCAGGTGGCGCAAGAGTTTTGTAAGCACTGTCTGCTTGTTGCAACATCACAGTGGTCTGTGTGGCAGGGATGTCCAAGCAGATGGAGATGCCTATTGCCCTCAAATGTCTTCTGTAAAGTTTGTGGCCCATTAATCATGGGAGTGTGTGTCTTTTCTAATGGGCTGATGGTTGTAAAGGCTGGATAAATTCGGTGCCATGCATTGGGGATCTCAGTCCTGGAGTTTCAGCTGCCTTTTGATTGATGAAGGCCTGCATTTGTTCTTGTCTGTTGGAACATTTGCAGCTTCTGTTTCTGAGTGACATGCTGTGGAGAAGACAGGACATGCTGTGTCTCACTAGGCCTCTGCACGAGAGAAAACATTTCCCCTCTGAATCCTTTGCCCAGGAAAGAGCAGGTGGTGGTTGTTCTCTGCAAGAACAGCTGGAAGTATCTGTGATCCCCTCTTGGTCTGCTTGTATTTCAGAGCCCTGTCAGAGACAGTCTCTTAAGGTGCCAGGTCAAAGGGTTTAAATGCTGGAGCCCAAACCTCTCCCAGCTTTGCTGTAATGCCCATGTGTTGTAGCTCAAGAGTAGAAGACCTGCCACACTGGCTCCAGCCAAGGTCCAGATTGACAGGTATCCCCTCCCCTGGTGACAGCCAGAGTGGATCTTCAGGGAAGGAGGAGTCTCTAGGTTTAACAGCTGCACTGGTGTTGTCCTGCAGTTTCCATGGTACTTTGCAGACACTCACTCTGAGTAGCAGAACATGTCACAACACAATTGTGGGTCCCTTGGAAGAAGTATTTCCTCCTTCTGGTTGACTTTTTTTTATCTGCTGTCTCATGGTCTTTCACTGTGAAGAATTGTTCTTTGCTCCTAACGTGGTTTGCATGGCACCAGTGAGTCCTGCAGGTTGTTTTCTTTCTAGCCTCAGTACATAGGTACCTTTTTTGTGGTGCTCACAGCTTAATATTTAATGATGATCCACTGTCTGCTTTGATTGTGCTGCTCTGGAGTCTGAATTCAGGCAAACACTTCGTGGATGCTTTGAAGAGAATTAGAACTGACCTTTAATTGAAGAGAAAATAAGAGTAATGGCAGACTTAGTTGCAAAAGCATTCTGTGCTTCTAGCTGGAAGTGTTGTTGAACATACCAAAGAGAAGGAATTTAGAAACATGCCCACATGACCCCATATCTATTACTCAGCAGGCATTTTTGTTGCACATCTTGCATTTATTTTATTGCTAAAACTTTAGGCAATTTATCAGTGTTTCCATTCTGTAACTGGACACCCCTTTGCACCGTCTGCCTCTCCAGCCAAAAACAAAGTGAGAGTGATGTTAGCTAACGGCATGATCTCAGCAATTCATCTAGACGAAGACAGAAGTTGGCTGCTCTCTCCATTTATTCACTTAAAGTACTGAAATCTGCAAGTGAACTCGTTTCAGTTTTCCTAATGCTGTGATAAGGAAATAACCAGCCCCATTTCCTAAAATTTTCCTGAGTTGATGTCCATGTGCATAGAAAAATCCAACACATCCCAAGTCCAACTCACAGGTTCCTGTACATGAGCACCACTGCTTGAGATGACTTGATGGAAATAATGATGCATCCGGCGAACTGATCATCGTGTTCCACAATAGATAGTACACTTAATAGCAGCTTAATTTCCTGTGCTGGCTGTAGGTTTTTCTGATCTCCCCTCAGCAAAGATTTCTGTTTGAATGTCTATGGATTTCTGTGTTGTGCATATAGAAGTATTGCTTGGTATGGACTTTTGGGCGCAACGGGAAAGCTCTGCCAGCTCTTGCTCTTGCTTGGTGAGGAAGGGAGCAGGCCAGAAGTTAAGCCTGCAGATCTCTATTTCTCTGATAAGCCTTGTGTTTTCTCTGTGCTGGTCCATATTGGAGGATTGGAGATCCATCAACAGCAATAGAGTTACAACTGTGTGGTAACTGGTTTTGGTGAAATTTGCCTGTGTGTCTTGGTTTCTCTTTCCAATGGAATTTCCTTGAAACTTCCTGTATCAGATTGAGAAGGGCCTTTGCCCATGGCAAGGGCTCCCAATCACTGAGATGACTAACTGATGATGGGTCTGAGCAGAGGAAATAGCTACCTGCCTGATCAGATGCTGATGGCTTGGTGGGACGTTTCCTCTCCTCCTGCCTTTTGGGTGGTCCCACAGTACCTGTCATAGTTACCTGTAAGACTTGTATCCACTATGCATGTGGGATTTGTTCTTCACCTGGGACCAGAACGTGACTGGTGTTTCTTTAGGAATAACAGCAGCAGAACCAGGTAGCTGTCATCTGCTGTCCAAAAAGCACTTGGTTGCTGTTTTCTCTTATGATACAACAAAGCACTGCAGACTTCTCTGTCTTTTGCTCCAAATACATGTAGCTTTCTTTGGTCTTTTGTGTTCCCGAAGAACCTTGTGGCAATGCTATGCCAAAATTCTGCTGTTCAAGTTGAGTTGTGCCATGGGCATATCCTTCCCCTGAGGGGAGGAGCAGAGCCTGGACCAAAGGTGACAGATGTTATGCATGAAACAAGGTGACTTGCCGCAGTGTAGTTGGCATCAGTGGTCCTGGGAGATAAACTTCTGTGGGGTGTAGTGTGCCTGTGTGTCCTCCCCACCATGAGATGAAACTTGGCACAGTCTGGCCTTGGAAAGCACAGTAAAATGCTGTTGGAGAACGTACTCTTGATCCTCTGCCCTCCTGCTGGAGCAGAGCCTGCAGAGTGCCAGCCTTTGTCAGTCTGAAGTCAAGGGGCTGTTGCCCCCCAGGTGCAGGGGATGGAGGAGCCTTGCAGCAGGTTGGGAGCAGGGAGCATCTGTGGTTGTGTGTGTGCTCTGTGCCCACGTGGCAGAGTGTGTCTGTCAAGGCATGGGTTTACAAACAGAGGAGCTCATTAGTTCGAGCAGCCGGATGGTGTGGCAGAAGGCCCGGGCTTGGGTAAGCTTTTGGGCAGCTACTCGAAGGAGGAGGCAATTGCTGAAACATTCATAAACTTGACTGTGAGCAGACTTCCCAGTTGCCTCATCTGCAGTGGAGATGAGGGAGTGCAGCCAGGAGCTGCTGTACTCATCCCAGGAGAGATGGCAGGGAGCAGCAGGCTCCAGAGTTAATTCTCTTCATTAATTCCCATAACAAATTTCCACCTTCAAAAGCCTAAATGAGCAGAGGCCTGCCAAAGCAATACCCCGAATGGTAGCTTTTCCTATTTTTTTTTTCCTCATCCTGTAAGGTTCATATGGAGGAGAGTGCTCTTGGAGTCTCAAGAAAAATAGCAACAAAACAATGCCAAACACTGGCTATAAAAAACCTACTTATTTGTTGCACATGTTGAAATGTGACAGTGGGGGCATCCCATGCAAGCCCCTTGTTATTTTAGCTTTTACTCTTTGCTGCATATGTAAGTTGTAATACTCTTTTTAATATTATTCCCATATATTTAGAAATAAGGGTACAGTGTTTTAGCCTCTGAACACCTTCATTCTTTGCATGTCTCTCAAGGCAGCCAGGTGTGCTGGTACCTGGTTTTATGGGCCCATGTCCCACACAAGCTAGGCTGACCTATCTGGTTGAGAGCATTTTCCCAGAATGTTGTCTTATTTTTCTTTTTAAGTTTTCTCCTGTTTTCCTCCTGAAAAGTAACAGTGGATGGTGTGAAAAGCAGAGTCAGGAATTCAAGGATAACTGCTGCACTTGTCCTCAGTTCACCCTCTCACGTCTCTCACCACGACAGCCTGTGTTAGCAAAGATGACAGTGTGTTAGCCAGAAGAAATAAATTTTTTGCTGTTTAAGGAATCATTTCATGCCTCAGTTTCCCCATTTAAGAATGTGTTCTTTAAAACTGCCTGCTTTCTCCCAAGTTTGTATCTCTTTTAAACAGGCATGAATTTTGTTATAAAGTCCTCTGCAGCAATGCTGTCCTGAATCCGATGCTGCTTCCTACAGAAAGGCTCCAAGTGCTTCTGTGCATCAGTTGGGGCATGGCCTCCATAACAGGATAGAACTTGAAAGGGGTTCTTTTTGGGTTTTTTTTAAGGTACTTTTGCAGATGTTGTGGTTAAAGGCTTCTATTTTTAAAACCCTAGATCTTGGAATGTGGCTCCATAACAGTATGTAGTGGGATTTGGAAAAAGTCTGCTAAAATTGTATCTACAGAATAGTGAAACAGTTAGGTCATGTTAAAGTTGTTAGACTTTCTGGTGCTAGTGCATGTCTTTCGGGGGTTTTTTTTTTAATGAATGTTTTTCTTTTTAAAAATACAAATAATGGATCTTCCATTTTAGACAAATGTCCCTTTTTAATGATGGTGGTTTTTTTCCTAGTAAATGGCTTTTTTAGTGGGAGCTGCCTTGCTCTTTCCATCTGAAGTCTGTGCCCACATCTCAGAATGTTTCCATTTCAGAAAGGAGGAGGATTCTGCTGCCAGCAGGCCAACTTCAAAAGCTGCCATGCAGGGGAGTTCACAGTCCCGAGGAATTCGGGATGAGTGAGAAATAAAGCACAAAAATCCCTTGAACTTTTACTGGCATGCAAAAATAACAGAAAAATTTGCTTCTTGGTTCCTCTAGTCCTTGTCATGCTAAAGTACTGAAACTGAATAATCCTGTCATTTCCTTAACAGAACCTGACATATTTAGGAGCACTCAATAGCTTTTAAAGAAAATATGATGTTTTTCCTATTGAATGCTGCAGTTGTGCTGTCACACTCGGTGACTTAAAATGGGACTTTTGGGTGCTGTTTAGATTCAGGACACAGGTAATGGCTCTCTTTCCCCCCATGCAGTGTTATTGCTGGTGTTTGTCACACCACAGACCCAACTGGTACCCAGTAGTCATGCTCACCCTATCCCCAGCACCCAGCTCCAGCCATCCTGGTGGAGCTGAGTTTGAGTTAGGCAATGTTTTTCTGTCCAAGCCTCCTAAGAGCCTATTGAGAGGGAAGGGGAATGGCTTTTCTTTCCAAGAGCAGCTGAATGCAGTGCCCTAGTTACCATGGTTTTTTAAATGGAGTACTTCAGAGGATGTACAAAAGCATCTTTAGTACTTGCAGTACAAGGAGAATGAAAGGACCTAGATTATGTCAGCAGTGTAGCGGAGGCTTAAGTGAGTATCATTCATTTATTGTTAGGAGACGACCCAATTTGGATTGTATTTATGGAGTTGGAGGGGAGAATGGACCTGTTTCAGATTACTTTTGAGCTTTAAATGTACTTACAGGCTTTGTGTAGGGATTGCATTGGCTCCTGCTGGGTAAACAGAGCCTTTTGGAGGGTGTTCCCCATGTACTGGAGCAGTGATGCATCCTGGCTTTTCTTGTGCTGCCAAAATGGGTTGATTCATACCATGTCTCTCCACATGGCCATTTACTGAATGGGGAAAAAAATGAGTTGTCAGACAGAACTTGCCCAGCTGATTTTTATTTATTTTATTGCGTTTTCTTGCAAGGCTTTTAAAGCCTCCAGTTACTATATAATTTGCAGACTGGTTCCAGCTAAGCAGATCCTTAGCTGAAGGCTGTGGCCCTGCAAAGGACTGGTGAAGGTAATAGGTCATGAATTCTGCACACAGTGGGATGCTTCTTTTGGTTATTTCCCACCCTACCCCCCCCCCAGCCCTTGCTGTAAAACAGTGGGTGGTGTGTTTTAAACACCACCTGTGTCATGGTCCACTGCCCCCTTCTTTTCACCTGGCTGTGATGCCAATATCTGCATCTCCTGGGAGTCTCCTACTGTCCTTTAAGCAATTTTGGTACTGCTGAGAGGAACACACCATCTGCAGATCCTATGAAGGATGTAATTTCTTGAATTATTTCTTTTCCCCTGCAAGAGTTCCTGTAGTCATTACATCACGCTTGACCCTGATGATGCAAACTGCTTTGAGAAGCATCCAGAGCAGAAGCTGCTGTCCTTAAACCCATCTGCAAATTTGAGAGGGGGAAGTGAGAAGATGAGCATGGAAAACTCATAAGGAACTGAAGCTTGGTAAAGCTCAGCTTTTTCAGCAAACACTACATGCTAGTTCAGATGGGCCTTGTGTGAAGAGCACTGGGAATCTGTGTTGCATTGTAAATTCATTAGCAGCATTCACATTTGTTTCAGTGGAGCCAGGGTTGCAATCTCCAGCTAACCAATGCTTTAAGTCTGTGCCTTTTCCTCTGGAGAGGCACATCTGCCTCACATCCTCTGCAGCCTGCTTTTAAATAGGAGCGCTTTCCCCATGAAAAGGGGGAGAAATGCGTCCATCCCTTCCCACAGCCATCTCAGCAAGCCACAGTCTGGTCTGCTCCAAGGAGAAGCTGCATTCCAGCTCTGGAGGTGTGTGGCAGGATGGTGGCTGGGACGCCCGCGGGAGGAAGAGAAGGCTGCAAGCACTTAGAGACTGTCTGGACTTGCTGCTTTGAAGATACCATCAGCTGCAAAGTCTGGATGCACCCAAGCACCAGTGCATCCATGTCCAGGCTGTGCTGGCACCACTTGACTTCTGCATTAAGGAAAGTTGTTGCTCTGTAAGAATCGGCATCCAGTGCTTTTAGGTTTGCGGAGAACCTGCTGGCTGGGAAAGCATTTTTGTTTGTGGGCCAGAGTACCAAAAATAAAGTTAAATGCAGGTGTTACTGTGCAGCTGGAGGTGGGGGCAGGCAGGTGGTCTCATGGGGCAGGGTCCCTGGGGTCTGCCAGCACACCAAGGTCAGAGCAGCACCAGATTTCCTGCAGCAACTGCAGAACTGAGCATGTCGGGGCAAACTGGCATTTCCTCCTTTTCCTGGCTTTCTCAGGAGTGCAGATGGCAGGTTTTGAGAACTAAAGGCTTCATACAGAGAGGTCTGTCTGCCGTGGGATATGTAAACCTCAGTTCAGGCTTGGATGTGTTCCTTTTCTGTCTGTAGAAGGTTTAGGCTGATTATTCTGTTCCTTTGGTTTTTTCCTTCCTGTTTTTGGGGGTGGTGTTTTTTATTTTTTACTCAGATTTCATAGTGTTGATTCAAGTAAAGGATAATGAAAATTAAGTAACTTGGCCTGCCTGTTACACAGGCACTGCCGTGTGTAGTTAGGAGTTTAATGAGAAATGAGGCAAGGCAGAGCTCAGTTTGCTCTCATATGGCCAAACTGACTGTGCAGGACTTAGGAGTAAGATGGGATAGTAATCGAGTGTGATGTTGTGGTCTTTAGGGCAAGACCACAGGAAAAGCATTGTATTCCTTTGAACAGGATGGAGCCTTTCACGTGATATTTTTTTTTTTTTAACTTTAATTCTGTAATCTTGATCTGTTATCTAAGAGCAGGAAGACATCCTAAACTTGGAAACGTATTTCATCTACTCGAGGAGCAAAAGATTCCCTCTTGATCTGTCTGGGGAGCCCCGGTGTTGCCCTGGTGTAGGGCATCTTGTTTGGCACATGCTGGGAGTTGCTGTGCCCAGGGTGATGCACTGAGTGACCTTTAAACTTGCATTAGGGCTGGAGGGTTTTTCCTCTGTTGCTGTTGGCTCACCTCCAAGGTATGTTGTGGGCTTTGCAGTGCTCGCCTACAGAACCTCCCCCAGACTTCCTCTTCACTGTGTCTCTCATACCTGAGAAGTCACTCCAGAGCAGCTCTCACTGGTGCTTCCCACTTGGTGAAATCTGTCTTTACAGGCAGTCTATCATTGATCTGGCCCAACTAGTAGGCTGACTCCTTCCAGAGCTCACTGGAATTTCAGAAGGAATAAAAAAATAGCTTTAATGTCAGTGGCCTTGTGTCAGGAGGATTGATTACTGCTTTTTAGTTCATCCTACTAGCTTTTCTCCTAGACTTCTTAGGCATGTGCAGATTATAATTTAATTTCCTCTTTAACTGAATAACTTTGAAAGGACTAAAATCAGTAGCTGTTTGGAGTTGTGATTGGGGATGCAGAAACTTTCATGCCTTTCTCTTCTACAGCAGATAATGCTTCCGGTGCAAGGGGGAATGGGGGCTCTGTCCTGTAAAGCAAGCCACTGCATGTCTGCAGCCAGAGTCCTGTTTCAAGCCCTATGGAGTAATGCAATGGGGTACTCTTTTAATCTCATGTGTGACCCTCAGCTTTTAAAGAGCATGGCTGACCCTGCTTTTTTACTTTGGCAAGTTTGAGTCCCACATGTTGTGGTCCTCAAGCCCGGAGAGTGGCTTTTCTGTCACTGCCACTGTTCTGCCTGATGCTTTTAACCTGGTTTCAATGTAACACCCCTGTCTGCTTTCTCCTAGAAACCTCTTGCCCCATTTCACCTACATTTTGTATGGAGTAGAAACCCTACAGAGTTTATTTTCTACTTTCTGGAGAGATGTAGTCTTAAGTTAATTGAGAAAAAACAGATGGGACCTGCCAGCTTTTCATATGCTGGCAGCCCATCAAGGGTAGAAACTGTATGTCTGGTGGCTTGCCAAGATGAGCTTGTTAGTGTATTTCCACAGGGTGGTTAGGACTCGGGGGACACAGGGAATGACTCCTTACAAAATTGGCTGCAGTAGTTAAGGTGTCCACAGAACAAGTGACACGCATTCCCCACTCTCTGGAGGTTGCAGGGTGGTGCTTTCCCAAGGGAGAGCCTGTGGATTGGCCGTAGTGTGACATCCTTGAGCATCCCTACCGTGGCTGAGTAGGCTTGCTCATCACCTGCCTGGGCTCCACTGTTGCATCCTTGAAGCCCGGGGGAACGTGAGCTCTTTTCTTGAAAGACAGAAGGCAAAGTGCTACAAAACCACAACGGTTTCCACGCTAAAAATACCATAAAAGGCTGTGTCCTTAGGAGCTGGGCATGGGAGCAGTTCCCACCCACATTACTGCAGCATGAGTCACCAGGCTATTGCAACTGCTCTCCATGTGGATGCCCGGCTGAAGATGCACCCGGAACAGAGGGAGGAAGGGGAACTGCTCTGTAGCGTTGTGGAAGTGATGAAGAGTTACAGAAGAAGAGGATGACATGCGGGCATACGCGAACACTTTGCTTTCCTTTTGTTAGATTGTTTTTGTTTGGTAATTTTTGTTTGTCTGGTTTGTTTTGGAACTTCCAGCAAATGGTATTTGCTGATGATTTGAGCTTAAGGCATTTGCAGCCAAGAATCTTCTGAATATGCAGAACATCCCAGTTTGCTTTTAGGAAGCACAGTAATTGCCACATGATTAATATGAAGCTGGAAAACCCCTTTGACATGGAAGTATGTTTTATTTACTCTCTTTAAGCAAAGTTTTTTTTTTTTCTCACTATTCTCTCTTCTCATCTTCATCCTTTTTCCCCCAACCCTGATGCCAAAATATGCTGTGTGTCCTTGTGACAGATGGTGTAAAAGCACATCTCCCTTACACTGCACGCTGCTTCTCCTTGTGCTTTTTATCCAACAAGCAGGTATGAGGGAGTAAATTTGTTTGTGTTTCTTTCCTGAGACGCCTCCCACCTGTCCAGGCCCCAACAAGGCTATGGGGCATTGTTTTCCCTTTTCCTTCCCTTCTGCTTGACGTCTTGGCTATCGGGGTTTACCGGAATAAGTTTGTCAGTGAGAAATTCTATAAAAAGCTTCCTTTATTTAGACACCAACGCAGTAATGACATCATGTGGGCATGTCTTCCAAGTTCCTCTAGGCTGAGAGGACAGAGGGAGGTGGTGGCTGTGAATCTGAGCCCTGCCTCTTTCCCAGTACACCCCTGTGGTTGTGCTCGGTGGCTGTCCTTCAAAATAACCCAATCATCCTCCTCCTTCTTTGGGGAGAGAACAGGGAGGCCCCCAGCACACTGGTGCATTTCTCTTTAGCAAACTCTTTAGCGGTAGCATATAGCTGTGGTGGTCTGGTTGTGTTCCTGCTCATCACTTCCAGGTTAGTCCTTTGCAGTGCTCTTTGGTGGGTATTCACCTCAACTTTTCAGGGAAGCAGGAAACTTCCACACTCAATCTCTTTGGTGCTACCAAATTTTGCATCGGGCCAGTTCCAAATAACTTTGACAGGGAAGCAGGTGGAGTAAAGGTACAAATGCCTGCATGGACAGGCAGAAAGCAGTGGGAGTGGGCACATATGAGATGTATTGCTTGTTTTGTGGTGGAGGGAAGGAGGCGTCTGGAGGGGGGCAGCAGAGCAAGAGTTGGCCACCAAAGTATTGGACTGTCAAAATTATTTTGTGTGTGACTTCTTAAAAAAGTATTGGTTTGAGTGTTTTTGAGAGGGGGAAAGGTGTCGATTTGTTAAGGGTTAAAAAGTAGTGAGTGTGACCTGGACAAGGCTTGTGGACCTTCTGGAGAAGTTATTCCTGGATTTCATTTACGTCTTTGGAGAAGAAAACATATTGTGGTGTGCTAAGCTTCCCCTTTCATGTGCTCAGTTTGTTAAAATGTTATCACAGGTGTTTCCTTACCTGCCTGCAGTAACTCCTGGGTGGTTTTTTATGTGATCAATAAACCAGAGCTTATTTATTTAATGGAAAGGTATAAAAGTCTGTGGGAGGTTAATTGACTTCCTTGATTCTGCTCATCGTACTGTTGAAGTAAGCCCTAAGGTTGATGTACATCATGGCTATTGCTCTTTAGAGCTGGGAGACTTTGAGCAGCAGACTAACCAATTCAGTGTGTCCATAATGCAGATTTTTCCAGTCCTGTCTAGAATTTGGGTCAGAAGAGAGGCAGTTTCCAGCCCTGTGCTGATACTTGCTTTGCCCTGCTGCTCCACTTGTTGTCCTTCCCAAACTGACCTCCTTGATACTCTGAATTATTAAAAAGTAAAAATAAATGTATATTGCACTCTGCAACATTGTATGGGTGGCCAAAATCCTTTGTTCTTTTTAGAAAGCTATTTTGCAAAGTTAGATGGTGTGAGAAGAAAATACAAATTTGCAGCTGCCAGTTTCCGGGAGTTTTTCAATCAGGTAGCACAGAAAAGCGGGATCTTTGTGGGGACAAACAAGGTCTTTTCCTAGGGTCTCTTGTTGTGGTCCCTGGCAAAAAAAAAGTAAAAAACCCAGTGTCCAAAATACAACCTTAATTAAAAAACAAATATGTTTTTTCCACTGGGAAGTGACATCTGATAATGTTTTCTCTAAAGATGGGGTGTGGGGATTGGGTATTTTTAGCTGCTGCTATTCTCAAGTTGTGGTTTTGTGACCTTGTCCTAATAATACATTTCTTTAATACTTTAGAGTTTTTGTAGTTCTAGAAACTTTTTCAGACAAAGATGGGGGAAGAAGAAAAGGGAGCAGCAGCCCATTGGCAGGAGAATTAGTGAAATCTGTGTTCTGGTGGATATTGGTGCCTGAGGGGATGCGATGTTAGAGTTGGGTGTATCTCATGAAGGACCTTTCCCAGGTCAGAGACATGGCTTGTGCTTCCTCTGGCTGTAGCAACTGTGAGATTTCCACTGCCTGCTTCTTAAAAGCAGTTGAAAACAGGATCAAGAAGGTTTAACTAGCTGAGAGAGGAAAGCTTAGACAGAGGAATGATGTATGGATAGAGATGCTGTAGTGCAGGAATCCCATGGACGGGCAGGTGTAAGAAATGGCAGTTTAAATTTAGGTCTTTTTGGTTTGGGGTGTGGCTGACTGTCTGGAGTCTCTTGGGATTTACCTGCAAGTGTTGTCTCTGAGATAAGTGAGCTAATAAATTCCCATATGAAACCTGAAGTTATTCATCATCCACAGGCTGCTGGGCTTCTCCTCACCTCTTGTTGACAGGCTGAAAAGCAAGCACAGATCCTGAGGGTCCTGTGAGCTGATCCTGACCTTTTGTGAACATCAGAGGGGCTGTGAAAAAGTTTCTCAAAGAGAGGTGGTATTAAAGATAGGAGAGAAGAAGCATTTTCAGGTTGAGTTGCTGACATTGTCTGTGTCTCAGTAGCTACCCATGGAGATGGTCTGGCTCTCCAAAGGAAACAGCAGTTACATGTTTCCCTGGGCTTGCCTCTGGTGGCATTGTGGGAGGAAAGCAATTAGGCTGAGGGTAAATAATAAACACACATGAAAGCAAGCAAGCTGAACGAAGGACAGGCAAGAGTGGTGTCTGTGCTGCATCTGTGGTGTGCTGCGCCATCTCAGAGGGCATCAGGAAAGTTCTCCAGGAAGAACCTGATGGGGCTGGGGGGGCGTCTGGCTGAAGGGATAAGGAAGGTGTTTAAGTTGGTTGTTTACTTGTTTATATAATTCTTTCTTTCAGAACCCAAATCAGTGGTCAGTGGCTTCTGCTAATTGTTAATAAATTAAATGATCTGAGGCCGTTCTGCTTTTCGGCAAATCCTTTCATGCTGTGGTGCCTTTTTAATGACCAGAGGCACAGTCAGAAATGACAGCCCAGTCTACTGAAGTTGTTTAACACCACATGTCCAGCCTTGACTCGGGAAACAGAAGAAGGTTGCTGCTCTCCAAAAAAACCGAGCCGACCTCCTGCGGCCACTGGTGGGGGAGAGTGGGCTGTGTGGTGTGGGGTGCGTGCAAGGCCCACACTGCTCTGGGGCTGGGCAAGATTTGTCACAGTAAAAGGCATCTTGCTTGAAAGATCATTCAACATCAGAAACTTGCCAAAGTGGTCTTTCCTGCACTGCCCTCCCCCTGTATTCTTGGACCAAGAAATTACTTAGTTTGAAGCTCATATTTTTGAAATCTGTCTTTGGCAGAGCCTTATGCCAAAGTGAAGGCCAGAGTTAAGGCCTCTTTAGGCTCCCTTAAGGGAGCTTTCATCAGGACATGGTGCAGGGCTGGTGCTGAGCTCCTGCAGGTGCCTGTTGTGCATTTTCCCTTACATTGAATTTGGGACACAAAGTGGTTATCTGGGTAATGCTTTCATTGCAGGGGACCCCCACCTGTGGATGAAAGCTGTTTGGGCTTGGCATTGGCAGTTGTGGGCAGGTTTCAGTCATGAGTCTGCAAGGTGTCAGCTTAGGTGGCCAGAGCGAGTATTTTGTATCCTGAATAATACTTGGACTTTTGGTGCCCTTCTTAGGTTTAGGACCTGACACTTGACACTCTGGTTGCTTAAAAAAAGATTAAATTAAAGAGTGACTGAGCAGGGCTTTTTTGGGAACTGTAGCCTTGGTGCCCTGTTTTCGTGTGACACCTGTGTTTAATTCTTTATCATAACTCATTAGCAGAAGTGCCACGGGCTTAGTGCTTAGTGTGAGAGTGTTTCCTTTGGTCACTGAATAAAGGAGCAGCCCCAGCAAGAGTGGAAGCTTCATCTGTGTCGTTTGGGGATGAAACATGGTGATAAGAGATCTGGCAGGAAGGAAGTGCAGTGTGTGGTGACAAGAGCAGGTTCTCAAAGTAGCATATTTGGAGTACGATAAAGCAGATACTCAGGGTGGGCACAGTATCTTCTGGGGATGGTTTGCAGCTGGAAAACAGAGGCAGCTGCTTGAAGCCAGGTCTGTGGTGCAAAAGTGGCCCCGTCTCTTCAAGCCACACTGCTGGAACATCGTCATCTCCACAGGACCTGTGAGGGGATGGAGGAGGTGCTGGAGACTGCACAGCTGGGAAGGGCAGAAGTGGGCTGTGCCCAGTCTGGGCTGGATTTACTGGCTGGGCTCTGACGAGCCTCTGTCTCAAATCACCCCCTGCTGCTTATTGTTGGGAGTGAGCTGTTACTGTACTGAAAACCCTTCCGAAACAAGGGGGGCAGAAACAATCTGGGAAAGCAAATATTTTCTGATAACAGTGAGCGACAAGCTTTTGTTTGCTGTCAATGGAAGGAAGTGGGAGAAACATGTAGTAACTCTAACGCAGCACAGGCTTTACTGCTGGAAAAGAGATTTAGTGCACACATTCCTAGCAGGTCCTAGGAGGAGAGATATCCATGAGGAAGGGTGCTTGAAGTGGGTGGGAAAGGCATGGCTTTTGTTTTGCTGCAGTAGTGCATCTGTGTGAAGCAGATGCTAAAGGAAGGTCTGTGGCCAAGATGGAAATCCAGGTTCAGGCTTACATGGGAAATGGGAACCAGGGAGATGAAGTCCTTGGTTTGTATTGAGCCAGGACAAGATTGAAGCAACTGTGCTTTAAATTAAAGGGAGGCCCCTCTCTACTCAGCTAACAGTGATGATAAAGTGTGAACCAGCTCTGATCTCTGTTCTCTGGAAAGATCCTTCCTGCTGAAGGGCTTGATATTTTGAAAAAAAAAAAAAAAAAAAAAGAAATGGCAAAAAGCTCCCATGCAATATTAGATTTGAAGTCTTATCTGAAGGCCTGCAGGCATGTTCTAACTCAAGCAGGGATCTTACTCTTTGTGTTGGCCCCATTCTTTACATTAGGGAAAAGAAGTTCCTTTCCTATCAAAAGGCACTCCACTGAGCTTAGATGCTTATTTTTTTGCAACTTCCCTTTGCCAAGCTTTCTTGCACAGTGCAGAGTCCGGCTGCCCTTCAGTAGGATGCATTGTGGTCTCCCAGGTTTTGATCTTGGAACAGGAAGATTCATTTCCCAAGCTGCTGAGGAAAACATCATCCTGCTTGCAAATGCCTTTTGTAGCAGTTAACTGGAATTTTGTGTTTATAAGTGAACTGTTTTAAGTGAACTGTCTGGTTGTTGCTTTCTTGGGTGAATGTTAAAGCATTTTTAAGGTAAATGCACCTTTCAAGTTCAAAGTACTTTTTTTTTTTTTTCTTCAGCTGAGTATGTTTTCAGCTGAGTCAGACTGCATCTTGAAATGCAAGTGATACTTGAGTTGTGTTTGTTTGTTTCCTGGAGAGAACAGCATCTGCTGCTGCTTTTCTGGGCAGCCTTGCATGGGTCTCCATCTTACCAAATGCTTGTCTTTATATCACTGCCACAAGCTCTCATGTGCTTAAACTTCTCCCTCTGCTTTTTTAAACTTCCACCTCTGCTTTTTATCTCATCCAAGAAGAGGTCTTGTGAGTTTTTTAGTTCTTCCATGCATATTGTTACTTCCTTCATGCAAGCTCCAGCTTTCACTGGAAAAACCTGTCTCAAGTATTTCTGTTGATAGACTTGAGCCTGCTGTGGTCCCCTTTGACTTGATTTTATCCCACTTCTGTTGCTGTCCATTATTCACATCAGAAATGCTGAGGACATGCAAAACAGTAAATGTAGGGCAAGGCAGGGGATTATCCTCCTCTACTCTGCCCTCGTGAGACCCCACCTGGAGTGCTGTGTCCAGCTCTGGAGTCGTCAGCATAAAAAAGACATGGACCTGTTAAGAGCAGGTCCAGAGAAGTGCCACAAAGATGATCAGAGGGCTGGAGCACCTCTCTTGTGAGAACAGGAGGAGAGAACTGGGGTTGTTCAGCCCAGAAAAGAGAAGGCTCCAGCGAGACCTTAAAGGACCTTCCAATACTCAAATAGGGCATAGAAAAAAAGAGGAAGAGTGACTTTTTACACAGGCAACTGTGGATAGGACAAGGTTGAATGATTGCAAACTAAAAGAAGAGAGATTAAATGTTACGAAGAAATGCTTTACTCGGGATGGTGAGGCACTGGAACAGGTTGCCCAGAAATGTTGTGGATGCCCTATCCCTGGAAGTGTTCAAAGCCAGACCAGTTGGGCCCTGAGCAACCTGGTCTAGTGAATGGCATCCCTGTCCTTAGCATGGGATTGGAATGAGATGATCTCCAAGGTCCCTTCCAACCCATACCATTTTATGATTCTATGACTTCAATAAAATGTTGGATTTGCACACGCGCAAACACACGCAAATCCTGCATTTCTTAAGTTGGGGTGATTTTAGAAGTTAACAACAAGCAAAAAAGAAGGGAAAAGTTACATTGTAATTAAAAAGATTGCTTTCATATGACTTGAAAAAACTACGTATCCTAATGCTGTCCTGCATACAGCTCCAAGGCTGTTAAAAAAGCTTTGGGAGACGTTTTCTCAGTACTTTCCGGTGTTGGATCAAATACTTCTTGTTTCCCTCAAGTTTTCTATTACTGGATATGCTCACATGGGGCTTTGATAGAAGAAAACAAGTTTACAAGAGCTCATGCATTAGCATCTGGAGATGCTGTTTGAAGGTAATGCAAGTCCAGGATACTGCCAGTAAAATGGTCAGGGAGTGTCCTCTGCAGAGACTGCCAAAGACAAATAATTTCCTGCAAGGGTTCTGTATTTGGAGGCAGTGTGAGCTGATTAAAGTCATTAAAGTGATTGAAAGAACGAGGGTGGTTCCTGGGGGCTGGGCATTAGTTGGGGTCAGGCTAATGGCTGAAGCTGCTTCCCTCCTAAAAATGAGGTGAAACCAGAGGCTCTTGAAAGCAGTGTAAGGCACACAGAGTCAGCAAAGGTCTCACTGTAACTCAGCTTAGATATCTGTAGTGTACAAGTCATTCCCCTCAATAATTATTTTGGAAAAGTTTTTCACAGCCAAGCTGCATCTTGTTAGTGGATTTTTAACTTCCTACTCCTTTATTTCATTGGCTGTACCAGCAACTTTATATAACGGTACGTTTGTTATTTCCTTGTATGTGTTTTAAAAAAGATGCTGCCTCTCTATGCTGAAGAGAGAGCAGGCTGCTGGCAGCATGATAGCTTATGTTTGCATCCTTGTTCCTTTGGTTTTGGCTAGGGAGCATCACTAGCTCCACAGTGCCCAGGGTGACATCTTGGGTATCAGCCAGGACACGTGCCCTCACCCTGCTGCTTCAGGCACGTGTTGGGTGTGGGTGGCCTCTAGCTGACAGTGCCTGCCAAGCCAAAACCAGGGAAAGTTTTAAATAGTAAAAGGAGCCTTTAGCTTACCCAAAATTGCCAAGTATAGCTGGAAGCAAGAATGACAAGGGAAAAGTAGTGTCCTGTAGTGTTGCTACATGTACCAAAAAGAATGAAATACAGTGTTTTAGGAGGAATGCATGTCCAAGCAGAGAATGACTATTGTTCTAGCTTCCATTAGTTTATGGTTAAAGAAATGCAAACTGCCCTTCCAGTCTTAAGGAAACAGAATAAGCCAGTTCCTAAGCTCTGTGTTGATATAGCTCCTTTCCAGGTCAGTGCATCACCCAAAAAAAGAGGTTTTTTTTTTTGTTTTCCCTCTGGCTTTTTTTTTTTTTGCCCTTTTTATAGACACTGGAATGGAAAAAGGAGGGAATGCAGAAAGAAAATTAATCTTCAATTCCCAACAGCAGCATGTGAACTTTTGCATTCTTCAGTTTACTTCATTTTTTGAAATGAAAAATCATTTAAATAATGATGCTTTAAAAAAATAACTCATCCATCCTTAATTTTTGTGCAGTCCTTTGTCTGGTTGTTTTTGGCTATTGCTGTCTCTAGAAGATGGGTTCACCTTAAAAAGAGCTTAAAGAATGTTTGGATGCTCTTTTATTCCCTGTGAGGTCTAAAAATAGAAGCTGACAAAGAATTGCTTATAGACTCGCTGCTCTGCTCAGAGGGCTTAGCTTACGTCTAAAGCTGCGTCTTCTGACTTTGCACCGAGCTGTACAGAAGCACCAAGGCTGAGCTTACTGAGCATAAGCAGGGAGGAGACCAAATCTCTTTATCAGCCCTCCTGTTTATCTCCTCCCATCTCCATCCTTGGGGAGAAGAGCGCCAAGGCACACCACAAAAACGTGTGTGAGAAGGAGAGTGAGATGTAAGTACTGGGAGCAAAGGAAGAGGGATGGTGGGGAGAGGGTTGAGAGGGGCTTCATTTATTGGAAGTGCTGCTCGTGTTGAGGGGGGTGGATAGCATTTAGTTGCAGTGTTACATGGCTTTTTAGTTATTTCTATAACTAGAAGACTTGGCCAATGTATTTGGGTTTGTTGATACCGCTGTAGTCTAGCGGTAAAGTGTTGTCATCGTTGTCACCACAGCTTGCCATTGTACTGTAAAAGCTTTATGCAAACTGGGAGAATAGAGGGAAATGTGTGTAATCTGCATTTAATGTGTGTAAGACACGCTACAACCTCCTAGGTGATAACATATATAAAATATAATCTGTGTAATGGGTTGCTTGTTTATAATGGTGGCTACCTCTGAAAGGGTGCGAGGCCTTCTGCACTTTAGGGCCTCCAAGTCGTTGTGCCTGGGTGCTGGAGAGGTGACAGCAGGGAAATTCAGCACAGGACATCTCAGAAACATTGGTAAAAAGTCCATTTGCTGGTGTTTGTGAGGGGGATTGGAGGAGAGGTGGTGTTATTAAAGTGGCAGCTCAAGACAGAAGTGAGCTGTGCTTCCTCTCCCCAGTGCTTGCTGACTTCAGGCAGGGAGAGCATCATGCTTTGGGATTCTGTCTTGATTTCACACTTGTGGAACTAATGTGTTGCTTCTCTGAGTTGCTGAAGGTGAGAACTAAAAGTTGTTTTTTATAAGTGGTAGCTCTGTGTTGGGCTCTGCTGCCTTTGGACTGTGGAGCTGTTCGGATGTATCAGGGAGAGCTGCAAGTGCTGGAAGGTGGCTCAGGTGACACAGCCGGTGCTGGCTCTTCTGCCATTCAAGTCGGTGATGTCATACTGGTCTTAACCTGACCCAGGTCCTGAAGGAATGGCCTGAACCCTCCATTGCAGCCCTTCTTGGGGGCAACATACTCTTAGATCAGCTGGAGCTGGGTGTAATACTGTGCCTCTGGCTTGGGTAGGGGGCATATTCTGCCTGCTGAGTTACCAGTGCAATGTGCAGCCTGGTACAAAGGTGTGTTGGGCTCTCAGACCTGCATGGGAAGGAAGCCCTGGCACTCAACCAGGCCGGAAAATGGTCAGAAAAACCACACCAGGGTTTTTTTTGCAAGCAAATGAGAGTTGTTGACTTTCTGCCATTGTGTGCCCTGCAGTTACAGCCTGTTCCTTCTCTACCAGCTCTGAAGGGACCTGCCTTTCCTCAGTTGAAAGACCCCCATGCTGGTAAAGGATGGTGCCTGTGCTGTGCCAGAACCAAAAAACTGACCAACTTCTTATTTCCTTTGCAGTGAGCCCAAGGGACAAGAGAGTGTGGATTGCCTCCTGCCTTGCCTCTTCTCCCAGCCACCTGCGGTGAGCTCTCACGTGCCAGAGGACGAGGGTGGAGGAGAGCAGCCACACGAAGCTGGGGCAGTGTGGGTGAGCCAGAGAGCATTTGACCAGTGTGCTGTGGCAGCTGGGGGTCCTCACCACCCTGCAGCAGAGACAACTGGCTCCTGCCAGGTAGATGCCTTCAGGGGAGTGGACAACTCCAGCTGAACTGATGAATCTTGGCACCTGATACAAGGCTCAGGTAAGGGCGTGTTGCTTGGAGCTGGGTTGTATTTTCATCCTTTCTTCTCCAGAGTCACAGACCGCCTCTGGAGCAAATGAGAATCGCCCTGAGAGCTGTCATATATAGTGGTTACACATGCTAATAAATCAGCAGGATCTCATCTATGATGATGCTGGATGCTCTGCCTTGCTGGGGTATTGCTGGTGGTGTCAAAGTGAGTTGCAGTGGAGGTTCTCCCTTGGTGTTCGCAGTACCTCTGCTGAGGGAGATGACTGTGTTTTATTCAGCGCAGCATCCAGTGCAGTTTCAGATGCAATGCAAGTTTACTAGGACAGGAGATGGTATGAATTTTCTGTAGCACATCTGTGATTCATCTAAAGTGATCTATGGGCAGTCATTTTCAAAGACCCCAAGACAGTTAAAACAAACCCTCCTGCAATTCAGCTGGCTTAGTGCTCCTTATGCTCTGAAAACAAGCAAACAAAAAAGCTTGCTTGTGTGCTCATGGGTTGTAGTCAAGGAAATAAACATGCAAACAGGATCTCCTGTATCTTGGTTCAGCCTGCTTGGTAGTAATTTCATTCCTGAAGCCGTAATTCGCTTTGCAAGTGCAGGTCTTGATTTCATTTCTAGTAGCAGGGATGTAATCATGTGCCGGACTGGAGCTAAGGTTGGGGATGCACAGTCCAGTGATGTGTTTTGAAGCTGGTGCCTGGCCAGGATGTTTGCAGTCTGGGTTTTTTAATGAGAGAGAATCTGCACATGGGAATGCGCAGAAGTCCTCGATGCAAGTGCATTGAATGTGTTGTCCATTTTGGAATAGAAATTTGGGGGTTTAGTAAAAAAAATGCGGCAGCAGCTGCAACACCAGAAATGGGGATGCTGGCCAGTGTTGTACCACGGCCTCGGGAGCAGGTTGGCTTCCACCTAGGGGCTGGTTCTCACGAAGCAGAAGCTCTGCCTGCAGTCAGTGGTGCATGGCCATCACTTCCTCCTTGGCTTGTCACCTCGTGGGCACACAGCCAGGCGTGCCAGTGCCCACCTGTAACTGCCCACAGCCCTTTCTGGATGCATTTGAGGGGCTTTGAGGTTTTCTCAGGCTGTCGTGATGCCGTCAGAGCAGTCCCAAAGCCATGCTCTGGCTGTGCTTGGTGGGTATGTGCAGTGGTGTAATGCTGTGGCTTTGCTTCCAAAAGGCTTTGAGTGTGTGGGAGAAGAGCCTCTGATGACAGCTCCTCTTGACTTACAGCTGCTGACTATCCCCCCAGCTTCTACCAGGCAGCCAGGATGGGCAGATTGCTCCAAGCCCTTAGCCTGTGTGGTTTGAAGCATGTCAAGGTGGCTGTTTCATGCACTTAAAGAGCCCTGATGGGGCTTACTCAACTTTTCACAGCTTGCTTTAGTCACTTTCTCTGCTCTGCATGGCCAGGTTTATTCCAGGGCATGCAAGTGCATGAGTCACTGTTACAACTAGTAGTAGCTTTACAAGTGAGTAGTAGCTTTAAAAGTGCTTTGCTGGGAAGTGGTGCAGACTGCAGGTGTATCTTGTGAGGGGTCTTGCCTCTTAGCAGATGTATAAGCATTTTCACTTGCATAGATATATATATATGCTTTTCCTTTAAAACTGTTCCCCTAAAGGAAAAATTGCAGGCTGATACATAGATGGCTAAAGACATGAAATGCTGTGTTAAAATGTGCTTTTAAAATGGAACATGAAACAGGAACAGTGACTTGTTGTGTTTCAGCGGTGGTGGGTGTGACTGTACCTTTCTTGCTTTATTTCACAGCAGTAGTTTCACTCTGATAGAGGCCAGAGTGGTGTGTCAAAAAATGCTTTTTTTTTCTTCTCCTAGCAGCAATGTCTATTTAAAGTTAAGAGGACCCATTCAGAATGAGAATACACATTCACCTAAACCCATTTCTGCTTTTTCAATGACCTTCTGCCAAATAAAAACCAGCTACAAACATATAGTCTTAATCTCAAATGGCTTGAGACTGTTCTACACTACAAAAGATTTAAAAATTGAGTTCCAGAACATCCTCAAATCCAGCTCGAGACTGAGAACATGTTACTATGCTGTGTTTCCTAAGAAGAGATTTTACTGATATTTTCATTTTCAAAAGCCCATCTGCCAGGTGCTGGCAGGGTGATTTGCTGATGGGTTTGTAAGCGTGAGACATCGTGTCGTGGCTGGGGGTGATGGCAGACGTGTGTGTGTGCTGGGCCTCAAGGAGCAGTGCTGCTAGGCCTGGGAAATGCTCAATTCTTCTGGGCAGCGAGCAGGGCTGCAGCACTGGGCTGGTGGCTGGGGAGTAGAGGTTCCCCTCTCCCAGCCCAGGTCCCAGCAGGTGCTATCCCATGTGGGAGCTTTGCAGATCTGACTGGAGAAACACGGGGCTTGTGGGGAGGGTTATAACAGTAAATCTGATTTATGGAGAACAATTTTGACATGAAGTCTTGGATTTTTGATGCAGATACTTTCTTCTTGCTGCCAATACTTGAGATCCCAGCTGGTGAATTAATTTAAGGAAAGTTCCTTTCATTCAAAAATTGGGTGTTTTATTTCAGGTTTGCTGATGGCTAGATAATGTTCAATGCGGGTAGGCAGTGACATGCATTTTCATTAGCATCTTTAGGCTTATTGTTGCTGGTATTAATTTTTACTTCCTGAAATTGTAAACTGGAAGCTGCAAGTTTTAGTATGAGATGACAGAATGTGGGTGTTTAACTCATTCTTTCTGAAAGGAACTAGTTCATAACTTTGTTTTGGGGTTGAATTTAAATGTGCATGGTTCAGGGCTTTCTGTTGCTTATATACCAGTAAATTACCTAATACCATTGTTACATTGTTCACATTTTCTTACTACTGTGTTCATAGCAGCTTCATCTTGTGTGTTTGTTGTGGAAAAAATATCTCTTTGCTAGGAAAATACCATACTCGCAGGAGAAAATTGGGTGGCAGCCTTGAGAAACTAATTTGAGTGGTATATTAAAAAAAAGAAAGTATGGAGTCATACATAGGTACATGGAGAAGCGTGGCAGGTACATTCCTATTTATAGGAAGCCTGTTCACATCAGGTAAAAAAATGCTGTGTTTCATCAAATCCTTCAGAAAATAAATCTCAGTAGTTTCTGTGTACAAAAGGTATCTTTCCATCAAGCAAATGCTATTTAACACCACGGTGTCAAAACTACTCTGGAGTTTGGGCACGTGCAGAATTAAATAATAAAAACATCCCTATTCACTGAATGCTGTTACAGAGCTCAGTTCTGTTCTGTTCCCTCTCCAGAGTACTTTGACAATCACCTCGCTGAGCGCAGCACCGTCTCTGTGCTCTCCCAAGCAGCAGCATTGTGGACACACCCCAAGACCAGTGCAGCCACTTGCCATCTCTGTCCTTCTCACTGCCATCAACCATTTTCTCTGCTTTCAAGTTTTTTCCTAAATTTGGACTTTTGCACTGTTCCAGAAAGAGAAAACAAATGTGCATAGTCCAGGCATGAGATGCAAAACTGGCTCCTTTGCACAAGTCTGGTGTTTCTGGCTGCAGAGAAGCTTTTGCAGAGGTGATTGCCAAAATATATGTGTTCTCGTTGTGTAAATCCTCCCATGGTACCAAGTTGCTCTTCCTTTGTTATTCTATTACAGAGTGTGGTCAGAGATGTTCAGAATAGCTTTCATTTTGTAGGTGTCTTGAAAAATTGCCCATTTAATCTGATGTACAGTTTAATTTTCCCTGTAGCCTGCAGAATATTTGTATTTTTAACAGCATGTAGAAGACATCATTTGAATTTTTTGGCCCCGTAACAACAACAACAAAGAAGTCATAGCTGGGGGAGTTATATTTCCCAGGAGATTTGAGAAGGAGGAGATGCAGAAATATTAGGTGACACAGTGAGACAGTTACTCAGACCTTGCTACTTTGAAAAATTAAGCTGTGCCTAAAATGTATTGAACAAAGTTCACATTTGAAGTAGGAGCTGCAGCTTGGAAAAATAAAAGAACAAAATACACTTTAATATTTCTGTCATTGCTCTATTTTGATTGTGGAGTCAATAACAGGGGAAGATACACCCATTCCTGCCATGAATTTGAAATATTTGCATTTTTTCACTGTCTGAATGGATGAGTGTAAAGTGATGCCATGCCTGTGCTGTTGCCTCATAACGGGTCACAGAAGAGCCCGGATTATACTGCATGTGATATAATATTTCTATCACACTGCTGACAACTAGGAGAGAGAGCTGCTTTCAAAATGAAGAGTTAGGGAAAACTGGATCTCTTGGCCATCTCCATCCATGCCTGAAAGACACAGTGGCAGCGAGCAGCTTGCATGAAGGAGTTGTTAAGATGAGACAAATAGTCTTGATGCCTTCTCCAGCCACCTAGAAACAGAGACTAGACAAGAGTAAGGGAATAAAGATAGGTGTTTATTTGAAGGGCCTTCTAGGTACACCCTGGGGAGCCAGAGGCTGCCTCCAAAAGATGGACCCCAAGATGGACGACAGGTCACGAGTTCTTCACACCTTTATAGGTTTGGTTCATTTGCATACCATGGTTAATTGTCCAATTAAAGCCCCAGTTTGATGATGTAATTCCCCTCAGCTTGCTCCCCCCTTAGAGTCTTTGGTTTACACATTTTGGGCCTAGAAGAGCCTGGCTGTCCTTGAAGGCAAAGCCTGGAGAGGCTTTGTTATGTCTATCTTGCACGAGAGAGCAGAAATTACAGGCTACAAGGAACTTCAGAGTTACACTCTAAGCAGTACAGAACTTGAAAAATATAAAAGTTAAAACCAAGGCATCAGTCTCTTGCAGGTGTCTGAAGCTACAGACAAATGGGGTGAGCCTTGGAGAGTGCTGATGCTTTTGCTCGTCATATCTCCCCGAGTTTTTTTTCTCCTTAATTTATAATGCCACCCTTCAGATGATCCTAAGCAATGCCTTTGGATGCTCTGGCTTGTTCAGTGGCAAGCACCACTGCTGAGATGCATCTTCAGCTGGAAGCTGGGGTAACATGTCCTATGGGAAGAGCCCTTCAGGTTCCTCCTGAAGGGAGGTCAGGATGGCTCCTTGTTGTGGTTTAAGCTATCCATTAGAGAGCTGCAGTGGCCCAGAAGTTTGGGTAATGTGGCCTGTGGTGGCCTGGCTGTTAGTGGTGCCATAGCTGAGCTGGGCTGGTGGTGGCTCCACAGAGTTGCAGAAGAGGAGGACTTGATGGACTTTCCCTCAGCCCTCTTCCTTGCAGCCACCCCTGTCTGCCCATGTTTTCTCCTTGGTGTGTTAGCTGCCCCTTTGGTGGACGAGGAACTGGTTATTGCTTGGCAGGGAGGATAGGATGCTCCTTTGGGCTTGTACAGGACAACGCTCAAGTTGTGCTTGATGTGGGAAGTTACCTTGCTCATACATATGGGATGAAGCAGAGCAGTGGGCACAGACCTCAGGGACCTAGCCTGGGTCTTGTTTAGACCAAGACTGGTCCGTCTCAACATCTTGCCACTGTGTTGTTTTTCTTTTTGAGTTGTATATAGAAGGTAATCACCTAGAGGCCAATTCACTTCTCTCATGCACACTTCTCATGCACAGTAGGCAAAAACTTCTCCTTTTAATTTCTTCTTTGATGTTAAATCTGCCTCCAGATGACCCTACAGAGCATCTCCTGGCTTCCCATCCATAGGTGGGGCAGGAGCACGGTGGTTTGCTGTCATCCATGGGGACACTGCCAAGCAGCACCCAGCTGGTGCCAGTCCTGTGCTGGGCTCTGTGGCTGGTTTGTGTGTCTCGATTTAAAAGCCATGTCTTTCATACTGTCATGTGTGTGCCTGAGAACAAAGACAAGACCCCCCTTGCTCAGGCTGGGCTGTGTCCCAGTGCAGGGAGCAGGGAGCTGGCAGTCCAGCTGTGTGCAGGCAAGCTCCACAAACTCTCTGTACAGCAGCTGTGCAACCTCGGCCTAATTTTAGCTGTGGGATATGGCTGGAAGCTAAAATCATCAGCAAACGTTTTTTGTATTAGCACTTTCCTAAAATATTTCACATGCTGTGTACACATTTACTTATCTCCTTTCCTCTCCCTCACACGTTTTTTTTCCCTTACAGCTTCTGATATGAAGAAGGATATAGAGTCTTTAATAGCTCAGGAAAAAGCAGAGATCGTCGCCAAGTATGAGAAGGTACCAGCCTCGTGCATCTCCCCACCGTGCTGGCTGGGGCTGAAGCTGTTTAATCAATTAGGAATGCATCAAATAAGAACTTTTGCCTCCCTGCAGGCATCACCCCAGTAACCCTCATGCCATCAGGCTTCATGCCAGCTCTCCCTGCCTGTACATCCCCTCTCACTGCATCCCCAGAGTTTCCTGAGGGTCCCATGTGTGCTCAGTATAGATACAGAAAGGTGCTGAGCTTCTGGTGCTTCAGTGCTCCCTTAACACCAGGATGGCTTATGCCCAACAGCACTGTTTTTTCTGATGTACAGCCTCTAGCAGAGCCACACATGGAATGCTGGATAGGCTGAACTTGGCATTTTTCTCTTGCTGTCTTATATTTGGCTCTTTAGTGCAGGTTTTGCTCTCCTGGCTCTGTGACTTTTATCATTCAGGAGAGAGGCATGTGGGCTTTGGGGGCAGGATGCAGGCACTAGGGCATTCCTGATGCTGGGACCAGCTCACAGGTGTCCTTTCTGCTTTCAGGGCAGGCAGGAAGGAGCTCAGATTGACCAGTGGGAAGATGCTGATTTCACACTGTACAAAGTTACAGACCGGTTTGGATTCCTGCAGTAAGTCCTCGTGCCCTCTCCTTTCCTCTCTGACCTGTGTGTGTGTGGACCATCCTGCTGCACTGAGCATGACAGGCCCAGCGTGTCTCCCATAAGCTGCTCTGTGGCTTGGCTTGATCAATCCCAAATGCAGGAGGAAAGACTAAATGGGCCTCCTTCCTCAACTGCGCATGTCCAAACACTCTGATGCTTTGAATCTGCTGCAAGGCAGGGCTTAGATGTGATTACCTTCCACAAGCCTGGTGTTACAAGGTGCAGGCTGGTGCTCCTGTGCCACCGTGGTGTGTCACAGGGGGAGAGGCCCTTGTGTTTGCACCTGATGATTCGGGGAGCTATAGGAAGAGACAAGATATCTGATTGTCTTTGGCTCCCTTAGGAAATCCCCATCCTAACTAAAGTGCACATGAATTAGATGCACACTCTGTGCCTGGAAAGAGTGCTTAAAATAACTGGTTTTATTCTGATTCTGAACAAAAGTTATAATAGTAGGTGTTCTGTGTGCAGGAGGGGGGTTTTAAGCAATTGCTGTCCAGAAATTCTGCTTCCCCACCATTTAAATTGTTAATCATGTGTGCATTGAAGAGGAGATATATGCCCAGTTTCCAGTTATATCCAGTGCTTGATCACCCCCCAGGAGCTCCTGTTGGGTAGTGGGATTTTGGATGGTGCTTCCCCTGCCGCTTTCATCCTGGAGGCAGCTGTAGGAAAGGCACAAATTCCCCAGGACTCAGGTGTCTGAGGTGGTCCCTGAGCTGCAGCACCCCATGCTACTCCACACCCTTTCTTGCCTATGGAGTAACCAGTGACCCCTTGCTTTTCCAGCGAGCAGGAGCTGCCAACCCGCACCGCCTTGGAGGAGAAGGTGAGAGCTGCCAGCTCTGTCATCATAGATGTGGCATCCTTATCACACCAGCTGGGGAGGGAATGTTTTTTGAGGAAATGAGTGAGCAAGTAAGAGCAAAGCAGGCAGCCAGCACCCACTGGTCACTGCTGCTCGCCCAGAGGTGGGAACTCTGCACAATGCGCAGCTGTTGCAGCTTTTATTTTGCTGGGTCAGATATCTTCCTTTCCTCCACACTGCACTGAAAAGCACCTCTTTAAAGCAATATTGGGCTTTCCCCTCTGCTTTGGCACAGTGCTGAGCAGCTGTGGCTCATAAAGGGGACTGCATGTGCAAGGGAAAATGGTGGAAATTCTAGGTAACCATCATCTCCATCCTCATCTCTCCTGAGATGAGAGCATGTCCTCTGTTAGGACCCTGCTAACTGGGATTGAATCATGTTTCTGCTGATCTGATACAGTGATAAGATTTGAGTCTAGCTGGACCTGAAAATATTTTTATTGTCAGGGAATATTCTTGGGAATGCTTTCTCTATGTTAAGCCTTTGTGTCTTGTCATTTTCGCCAATGCTGCTTTTAATTACCAAGTGCTGAAATTACCAGTTTCTGCACGCACCTGTGGATTATTCCCATCCCTGATGTGAGGTCTTTGCATAGAAGTTTAAACCTAAGACAATGATGTTTTGTGTTTTCAGGAGGCATCTCCTGAGGCTCTTTTTTCTTAAATTTGTCTCATCTTTTTTTCTCCCTTGCACCAGCAAAAACAGCAGGAAATTGAACGCGTGGACAAGTGGCTTAAGATGCTGAAGAAATGGGGCAAATACAGAAACAGTGACAAGGTAAGGAGGAAAAGAAAGAGTGTATGTCTGGAAGGGCGGGTGTGATGGATCCTTATGATGAGTCAGGCTTTCAAAAAGTCAATAGAGAAACCAGAGATCCCTGGAACATTGCCTGATTCTACTCGTTAGTCTTTAATATTTTAAAGTGTTCCTAGAAATTTCTGGGTTACCAGTCGAGGTAAAGTCCTGTTCTGACTTACATATCTTTAAAAAGGGTTTCCTAAATGCTGCTGCCATGTTTGCACTTCTGCTTCCCGGTGCAAGCAGGAGCAAAGCAGGGATGTTTGTGTGCCCAGCTGGCTCCCTGCCCTGTGAGAGCAGAGGGCAGTGCACACCACCGGTCACTCCTGTGTCTCCACCTCCTGGCAGTGATGTGGGAGATGTGACTGATACAGCCCAGTCGATGTTCCTTGTAATTCTCCCTGGGGGAAGAATTATTTGTCTAGAACATTGCCTAGATTTTGTATTTTGCTCCTAGCTGTGCCTGTGAGAAGCCACTTAGGTATTATATTGTGTACACCCGTCTGTGGAAATCAAGGATAGAGACACCAACATTATGTTGTGGCTTTTGTGTTAAACTCTGCACCAAACACCACTGCAAAACTGAATTGTTCTTAATAAATAGTATCTGTTATATATTCCTCTTACAAACCTCTTGAAACAAAAAACCCTTTGAACCTAATGACAGGATCCTTGCTCTGGGTAAGGAGAGAGGAGCATTGTGTCTGACCTGCTCTGCTTGCAGCACTCTGCACAGGAGAGGGCTGAAGCCTGGCATTACCTGGTTGCTATGGCCTCTGCAGCCTTCATGTTTAGCAGGAGGAGTGGGGTGTTTGGCTGGACTGCTTCTAGCTCCTGCTGGGAGTCCTTGGGGGAAATTTGAGCTTGGTTAAAAGGGCTATATAGAGAGAAGTATCTCTGAAGAGTATCAGCATAGCTGTAGGGACAGCATCGAGCTGAGCATCCTCCTTGCCCAGCTATCAGGAGTCATGTCCAGTTCACCCAGCTAAAGACCAGCTGTAGTCTCAGCCTTAAAAAAAAAAAAACCAGCAGAAACAAAATCGTCTTAATGACAGCAGGGATGTGGTGGAGGTGGGCTTGGGGTTTTATAATCCCTCTGTTCACTCCAGGGTGGTTCTAATCACTTTGTTCATCAGTGCTGCTCCACAGGCAAAATCAGAGGCTCTCTTGTGACTTGGTTCCTTCTAATTAGAAGTTAGCACTAATTGGTTAGTGATCTTGTGGGTAAACCACCAAATTCCAGCAGGGTACAGGGAATTCCTTCAGGTCCTGGAGGGCGTTTGGGGTGAGTAATGATGAGTGGTTTTAGCACACCTTGGCTTCCCTGGGTGAGACGGTGGGGACAGACAGGACCCAGCATGAGTGCTGTGGACTGGTAGCGATCTCTGATCCCCATCTGTTTTGGATTTCCCTTGATAATTAGTGGGTGTGTTAAGCTTGCTGTAGCTGATGTCACTCAGATCTGCTGGATGGTGAAGGGTCAGACCAGCAAGTAGATTCTGAGGATCTTTGGGTCAGAAAACCAGAAAGCTCTTGTAGTAGAATAAAAGATGTTATAAATAACGGCCTGTGAATGGTCAATGACTCTTGGGCACAGAGATGGCATTGTCCCATGCTGAGAGACTGGAAATGGCCATCCCCTCTCCCAGCAAACAGAGAAGCAGTGCTTGGCTCCAAGCAGGGAAGAAGCAGTCCGGTGACCCCGGGGAGTAGAAAGGAGCTTTGGTTTTAGTCCTGTCCAGCCTAACACCCGCTGCCTTGCACCAAAGCAAGTGCAGACGGGAAGGTCTGTAGCACACACACCATTAAATGCAAAGACCCTGCGAAGTACAAAAGAAGTGTGCCTTCTTTTAATAAAAAAAAGTAAGATTAGGTTGTATCCTTTACCTCGATGAGCAACACCATGCTCTTGTGTCAGGAGCATGGAAGCTGCTCACATATTCCGGCTGCCACAGCTGGATGCAGCTCAACTGTGGCATTTCAAGGACCTTATGCTGGGATCACAGTCCTGTCAGATGGCTATGGGTTTTTTCCTAGCTAAAATAAACGTGACAAGCCCTTGATCTGATTTTTCTAAAGCAGAGTGGGTTGGTTTTGTTCCTTCTCTGAGCGCTCAGGCTGCCACATCTGCATTGCATGTTTCCTTCAAGTTTGTTTTCACCACTTGGCTGACATGATAGAAACTCGAGTGTCACAAGACAGCCGCTCTGTGTTATTTTAACAATGACTAAGATGTCATCTTTGAAAAAATCTTCTTATTGAAAACAAGAACCTTCCCTTTGATGTTAATTTTGATATGCTGTGCTTTATTAGAGGGGAAAAAAAATGTTGTTGCAGGAACCGCAGGCAGTTTCACAGGGAAGTTGCCCTGACTTCGACTCTGCTTGAATGAGGTAGAAATCCATCTTATTTTCCAGACCTGGACTTCCTGGACTTCAGGGCCAACCTCTTCAGTCCCCAGTTCATGTGCTGGAGCTGGCAGACATGTGATCATATCGAGTGCTTGATGAAGAGGGACTTAGCAAGCAGGCCATTGTGTTTTGCAGCATCTTAGTACCTGATTGAGGCTTAGGTTGTTGTCTAATCTTCTGTGTTGTGAAATGTCAGCAGGAGGAGCGAGGTTGTGTACCCATCCAGGGCATTGACCCCAAAGCAGCCACCTGTCAGTGGGCAAGAAAGCAGCTTTTTCAGACCCCTGGCATGAGCCATTGCCAGAGAGCAGCAGGTTTGGCTTTTTGCTCCCTCGCCTGCAGCCTGTGTGCATCCCTGCGTGCTGCTGATTGCAGTCTGGGTCTTGTGACTGTCACAGATTATAGGAAATAAGACTGAAAAAAAAGAGGGGGACCTTTTACAGTTTCTTGCCTAGAATGGCCTGGCTAGGAACTGAAATAATTTCTGGCATAACCTGTTTCAGGATGAGCAACAAATAGGATTATCTTAATTAAAGTAATGCCCTAGGGCTCCCTGTGTTCATCATTGCCTCAGATCTGTCTCCATCTCTGTTCTAGACACGTTTTGTAGCAATGTGATTTAATTTCAGTAGCAAGATCAGCAAAAAGTGACACCCAGCACAATTCCTCATATGGGTGGGGTTAGAATGAGGCAATGGTGCCTTTTTCTGGCTGAACTTCCACAAGGGAAAGGGTACAAAAATAAAGGAGTCTGTGAAAGGACCACGTTGTTTTGCAGAGTTAAGGTATGTCAAACCTGCAAAGAAGTGCTAAACAGTGTTATTCAGGGTTCAGCACAGGGAGGCTCACGTGGTCTGTGTCCACTTCACTGCTGATTTGAACCCAAGTTAAAACACCAGCCTGACTCTGCTTGGGAAGGTCAGGAAATGGCTGGTGCCATGTAAGAATCTACAGTTCAGGCAGCACAGTTTTGCAGATAAAGAAGGCTGTGCTGTGTGCACTCCAACAGTGGGATAATTTATTCATCATAGCTCTGAAATGGATTTCAGCCAGAAGCATCAGTCACAGGAGGAGGATATGACCTCTGCATCATTTGCAAGCTGTGTCTTGCTGCTGGCCATGTGGGATGGGACCTTTAGAGAGGGATGTCTTTGGTCATAGATGTCTGGTTTTTAGGCAAAGCTTGCCTTTGTGCAGGGGGGAAGCCTTGTCTCTGCTAAGGTCACGGGAGTGCAGGGCACTTAATCCAGTGCATGCCAGCAAAGCGGTTTAGGATGAATCAGGGATCTGTATGGACTGGCACAGACCCCCAGGAGCGAACAGTCTGCTAATGCCAGGGAGAGCCAGCAGACATTCGTCATGCCAGGGCTGGCTGAAGTCAGATCTCCTGCCTGCAAATGCCATGGGAAGGAAAGGGGGCTGTGTCTGGGAGCTGCAGGGTGGCTTCACCTGCTTTTTTTTTTCCATTTTGGAAAGGCAGGTAGCATTTTCCTCTCCTCCAAAGGTAGCCTGGGCAGTAACTGTAAATACCTGCCCATGGCCCACCAGCTTTAGGATTTAAATTTGCCCCTGCTTTGCTGGGACCCCATCAGGAATAGCTGCATAGGCTCCAGCTGCAGGCACAACAGCCGAGTTTGGAGCAAGCATTAACCATTTGGGAAAAAAGCTATGTGTGGTGATGTCCAGTCTGCCAAGTGTCCTGCACGGCCACATCATCAGTCAACAGGCTTCGTGGTATTAAAAGGAAATCCTCTTCTCCAGGGTGGTAGTGGTCATGCTGGTGGTGGAGGCTTCACCCACCACTCCAGGTGAAGATTTCCACAGCTCAGTTCCCCTGGTGCATCACTGGTAGAGGATGTGAAGAAGTCCTTTCTCTCCAGAAGGGATCACTCTTTGAGCCTTAAAGGAATTGAGGAAGAAGGGCTGCCCCCACTTTAGGGTGTTGGAGAGATACACTGAATATATGGAAAGGCTTGAAAGGGATATTGCCATGCCTACCAAAATTTGCATATTGCTCCTTCAGTCTCTTCCTGGTGATCTGTGCACATGGCTGAGAAGTTAACAGTGACAGACTCCAAAGTGTGAACTGCAATGTGTATATTCTGCTTCAAAAACCAACCCACCTATCCCAAATCATTTTTAATTTTACTGTCTTAACTACTGCAAAAAGATGTTCTGTCTTTAAAGGCAGTGACTCCATCCCTTTTATTCAAGACCTGGAGCAACTGGTTGGGTACTTCTCAGAGGAGATTGCTGGTGCAGGAAGATGGAGCTCAAGCCTATACTTCCATAGTCTTCCCCATCCCATCTACCAGAAAGAAAATACATGGGGAGGGGAGAGATAGGGATGGGGTGATGATGGCCTCTGTGCCATGAGCTTTGTATGTTAAAGCCTGAAGAGGGAAAATGATCCTATGGCAAAACCTGGAGTAAGTTTTAGACACTGCGGTTTCAGTCCTTAGACACTGTGGTTTCAGTCCTTGGCTGACACAGCCTTTCTACAGTGTCTTGAACCATTGCTTTGACCACCAGCATCTCCCTTTGTGAAACAGAATGGTGACTGTTCTTCCTGCCTGTGCATATTGGTCTGTCAGCTTGCATGGTCCACGATCTAGGTGCTCTCTTCCCTGTAAGGGAAGGTCTCTGTAGGGACTGAGAGGTCTATAAGAGACAGAAGAGAGTGACCTTGAGGGTTGTTTTTGACTGTCATGTGGAACTGGAGTTATCACGTGCTGCCTTACCTCTGTTACTTATCCCAGTGGTAAATACCGCTTGTAATGGTAACTTCTCTGTTTTCCTTCAAGTTTCACGATGAAGAAAATGCTCTTTTTTTTCTGGGTGACTCACAGCTCTGAGGTTTTATCACTTGCATGTCTGGAGGTGGTGGGAGGAGGAAAGCCCTTGGATAAATAACAGGAAAGCATTTCAGTTCAGTTCCATCTCAGCATGTTTTGTACCCTCCCTGTTCCTTTAGCACTTGTGCAAAGAAAATCATTAGAGACATTTACTATATGCCACTGAGGGTTGTACTCATTAAAGTACAACAATACCAGCTCTGGAAATTCAAAACAAAATTATTTCCTTCCCACGGACCTGAGTATGAGCATATGCCTTGGCAGCTATCAATCTCTCCTAATCCATTGGAAATAAGTAATCTTTTCTGAATTAGTGTTTTTGTCAGAATTGGTACATATTCCAGTTTCTTGATCCCGCCTCAGCTTTTGCTTCATAAAGGCATGAGTGCTTGCAGGAGCCAGGCTTTTGTGGGCACCTACTACTTTGGGGATGTGCTTCATCTAATCCTTTTGCTTTGTGTCTCTTGATGCATTGCACTTCTTTCATCCTGATTTAATGACTCTTGGGAAATGGGTCTTTCAGCTGCGGGTATGAATCTGTCCCACATGGCATGAAGGTTTGCTATCCTTAGAAGCACCTCCTTATGTGGGCCTTTGGGTGTGTAGATGGTGAATTAGTGATGTCCCACTTAAAATGCAGGATGCTGTTGAACAGGATGGTGGCATTCCATGGGAATGTCTTGCTGGTGAGGTTGCTTTTAGGAGAAAACTCTTATTTGGTGCATACAGAGGGAAGGGCAGGATCTGGTAAAGGACTTCTGCAGGATTTGGTCCTGGCTATGCACTGGACCTTCACAGCTGGTGCTAAGCAACACCTGGGACAGAGCAAGCATTTGGGAAGTTCTGAGGATGGGGTTTTAAATGTTGAATGTCCATTACACTTTCAGGATCAGGATACATTACAGACACTTTCTCTGTCAGCAGAAATACTGAAATATTTATCATAATGGATTGGAAAAGCATTCTCACAAACATCTGGTTCTCCTGGTCCTATGTAGTGATCTTGGCATTTACTACAGAGTTATTTTATATACTTCTCTTGACTGGGATAATGGTATTAGTTCTTTGCTGTCCCCTAGCCTGTCTGCTTGAAGCTCACCTCCTGTCTTACCTCCTGGTCTTGTAACTCTTTGGGACAAGGGCCACCATTCCTGGGTTTTGCCCTCTATAGGCATAATGCTGCCACGAAGACAGTAAGGAAACGACGAGTGTTGGTCTGTGCTCATGGAAGCCATGAGCCAGCACAGTGCCATGGTTAAGATCTTTATATCCTTATGAGAGGCTGACCTTAAAAAGTCAGGTTGGAAATAAAAAAGCTGGTGGTGCGAGGTGGGTCTGAAAGGAAAGGCAAGAGGAGTAGATGTTCAGCTTGGTGTGGCAAAGGCAGTGCAGCAGGCCCACATCCAGAAAACCTTCTACCAGGATCCCGTGCTTCCTTGTGGATTGCATTCCTTCTTTTACCTCAGCCTGGATTGCATGAAGCAGAACACCTTATACCAAAAGAAGAGGGATTTTGAAGGTGGTTGGATGCATTTTTACCGGGCAGTGACAGTAGCTCCAGTCGATTACCTGGTCGGGCACTGTACTTCTCAGCTCCAGGCTCATTGCCCTGACTGGAAATCTGGCACCTCTGTCCTCTCCCAAGGAATTGCCTGGTTCGGAGGGAGCACCATAAGGCAACATAAATACCCTCCATGGCTGGAGCTTGGGAATGTGCCACAGGTCCTTCAATGTACCCAAGGGTCCTCAGGAATCTGGAGGAGGGCTACAGTGGGTTTTGTAGTGCAGCTGCAAGGCATTTGACAGATGGGACGAATGAAAGGAAGAAAAATACTCAGAAATGGGTATTTTTCTTTTTTACGAAGCTTTTTCTTTTAATGGAAGAAGTCAGCAATAGAACAAAAGCTCTTTTTTTTTTCTGTTTTCTATTGAAATTTAATGGGGGCTTTATGACAAGAAAAAGGGAAAAAGCATCTGTGAGATGAAGTGAACAAAGACCTCTCTCCTATGAAGCTGGGGTTGTTCAGCCTGAGGAAGAGAAAGCTCTGAGGAGACCTCTGTATTTTCTTCCAGTACTTAAAGGGGGCTTATAAAAATGAGGGAAACTGACTTTTTCCACAGGCAGATAGTGATAGGACAAGAGGCTATGGTTTTAAAGTAGAAGAGGGCAGGTTTAGATTAGATGTAAGGAATAAATTCTTTACTGTGAGGGTGGTGAGGCACTAGCACAGGTTGCCCAGAGAAATTGTGGGTGCCCCATCCCTGGAAATGTTCAAGGCCAGGTTGGATGGGACTGTGAACAGTCTGGTGTAGTGAAAGGTGTCCATGCCCATGGCAAGGGTGTTGGAACTAGATGATCTGTAAGGTCCCTTTCAACCAGACTGTTCTATGATTCTGTGGCTCTGTGATTTTGACTGAGTAGTTGTCTTCGATGGACACAGGTACTCAGCTCATCCATCAGATTGGAGCTGCCCTCTCTGCGCCCGCACAGGCAGAGGAAGTGATTGATTGCCTGGGGTGTGTGCTCAGATGGCTGATGATCTGCAGCAGCAAACCATGGAGAAAATGTGTTTGCCACCAGCAGGACCCAGCTCACCTTGCACGTGTTTTCCTCCCTGCAGATGTGCCGACGCGTGTACAAAGGGATCCCGCTTCAGGTGCGAGGCCAGGTCTGGTCACTTCTCCTGGATGTCGAGAAGATGAAGAAGGAGAATGAAGGAAAATATGAGGTATGGGCTCTACCTGGTAAAGACAACAGGAGCAAGGGGATAGGGAGGTTAGATTGGTTGATGAAGCTCGTTTGGTGAGGACTGAAAACGCAAAGGGTATCAACTCTTCATCCATGGGTTTATATTAAGCTGGGGTCTTGTAGCATGTTAGCTGGCTGCTTTCCATAATGTGCTGCTTCCATTTATTCTGCTGGAAGCTGGGAGCAAAGTTGCATCTTTAGGGAAGGAAGCAGGGAAGAGTGAGGGGAAGCTTTCCAGAGGCAGTGTGTGGAAGTCCTTGGTGGATAATTAACTTATTTTCCAAGCCTGTGTTATGATTTATCTTGCATCATGTACCAGGGCGAGGATCAGGGTGTTGTGTAGACAATTATTTTTCAGAGGCAGGAGGTTGAGTGCTGCTTCCAACAGGTGTTTCTAAAAATCCCTGCCTATTAAGCAGGATGATGCTAACACTCATTACAGTTAGTCAAGCGTGGATGTCACTGGCGAGGTGCCGTGGGGAGGGAGGCACACGCAGGGGCTGGGGGAAGGCTGGGCTCACCACAGTAAGCACAGATAAGGAAGCTCTCTCAGCACACAGATTAAAATTGTGCTCTCCCCCCCAGAGCTGTGCTGTGCAGGCAGGGAAGCAATCCAAACAAATGAAAGTCGCAAGGAGTTTATCTGTGCTCCAGAGGGGTCTGCGATAAACAGGAGCTTCAGGGCTAATAGGCTTTGCTGGATGCAAACCTTCTACAAGCTCATCTTAATCTACCTCTTCTTTGGTGCCACCTGCTGCCAGTAATTAGCTCTCCCCGAATTTCCTCCAGGAGAGGCTCAATGCAGGTCCTGGTTGAGGGGTTTTGCTTTCAAGACAGGACTAAGCCTTAGACCTGTGTCCTGGAGGGACAAGGCCACACCATTTCTCCCTGGGGCATGACCCATGGCACAAAGGCCTGGAGGCCATGGGACATGCCACACTTGCTTTTGATGTAGGTATGATCCTCTGCCTCCCTGGGGTTTGTTAGCTGCAGCTAGAGGGTTTGAGGGGAGCTTGAGAAAGGGAGCAGGAGAAACGTATTGGCCATGGGGCAGAGCAGAGGCTTCCTAGCTTTTACCCACTGCTTTGTACAAGGTCTTTGGGATGGGATTTCCAGCTTTCCAGCCTCTGCTCTGCCACCAGCTTGCAGGGCTCATAGCACTAATGAGCTCAGCAGAGCATCTGTGGAGCCCCCAGGTTACTTACACAAGGGAAAAAAGGGGAATAACCCATCCTGAGTTTTTTAATGTCTGCACAATTAATAAAGTTCCAGGGTGCATGGAGGTGACAAAGTGCTGTGTGACCTACCTGCTATTCATGTGCAGTGGTTTTAAAAATATCCAAAGTAGGGTATTTACAGTCTTTAGGAGATTTCTGTGTTGTTTTGGCAGGGAAAACAAGAGGCCCTTTAGCAGGAAAATTTGAACTGAAGTGACCCAGTGCACATGAATAGTCATATTCTCTCAGGTAGTCTGCCTGCTTTATAGAGGGCAAGGAGCCATAGGATACAGAGACCACATTATTTACAGCAGGGAAATTATGTTGTTCATCAGATCTTCATTCCATCATCACTTTTATCCTCACTTGTCCTGTGCAGGCAGTAATTCAAAATAGCCTACATACATGTTGCTCCTCCATACAGCTGTTTTAAAGGCTGGAGTTAATATTCCTAAGATGCTGTGACTGTCCTAAATATTGGCTGTGCTGGACACATGAGGGTTCTAATGACCTTCTGATGTTCCCCAGAGCTGATGTGGCCACCTTGGGAGGTCAACAGCAGCCTGGAGGTGCCTGGTATCAGGCTGACAAGCATTCACAGGATGGCAGCTGCTGGAGCAGATGATAAGTATCTGTGCAGCTGTTCTGTCTCCTCTGTGAGCCAGGAGGGGTCCTGACCCTGGCTTTAAAGCAAGTTGGGCTTGCTGCTCATCTCTGCTGCCTCCAAACCTGCTGGTGAATCTCAGTGTGCCTGAAGACAGTCAAAAAATGTATTTTCTTCATGCAATTAACCCTGGAGACATTAAAGGAGGAGGGCATAGTCACTGGTGGTATCTAAAGGCTGTGAGATGAGAAGCTTAGCTGTAGCATAGTGGTCCTTGCTGGCAGTGCAGAGCTGAGCACTGGGTTGCAAATGGGACTGCAGGGGGGTTTCTCCATGGAGCATCTTCATCTTGGGGTGCTGAGGGCACAGTTGGTAAAGATGGTCTTAAACTTTCATTTGAGTTTCCATTTTTTTGCAGTGGACTTGAGTCCTTTTTCTGTGTGATGCTGCCTTAAATGATTAGCCAGCCTGGGGGGAACATGGGGATTCTTGGCTTTGAGTTTAGCTTCTGTTCTGGACTCTGCCAGTTTCTTACAATTTGTACCAGTCCAAGGAAATATTCCAGGACTGCTTTTCTAGTGGAAACTCCTTAAATCTAAGATGATATTTTTCTGCAGGGAAAGTAGTAGCTGGAGATCACAGAGTGTCGTAACACTTTGGACTTTATTATGACTGAGCCTCTGAAAAGCTGAGTGCCGTGTACATCTGCATATTGGTTCCTTAAGGATCAACAGAGCTCTCAATGCTTTATGACAGCCAGCTAGGCAAAGAAATCAAAATAAATGAGAGTGGAATCGAATTGTAAAGGTTTTAGATTCTGAAAACTCAGTATTTGCATTGAAAGATGGGCAAAGGCTGGGTTTGCAGCTGCTGCTGTCTTAGCGTGTGAGTGTGGGGTCATCCCCTTGTCCCTGGGCCAGCAGCACAGACAAGGGGTCAGGGGCTCACCACCAGGCCGCAGTTCATTGCTCACTGCAAGACATCAGCGTCCCCTGCTCTGGATAGCTCTGTGCAGCTATCGAGCTGCCACTCTGGCTGTAGGAATCCTGCCTTCTCACTGTGTGGAGAGAGGTACAGGCTGAGATGGTGTCTGATTCCTGCCTCTTGTCTGCCCCTTTCCCTTCCAGCAAATGAAAGAGCAAGCAAAGTGCTTTTCATCGGAAATCAAGCAGATAGATTTGGATGTTAACCGCACCTTCCGAAACCACATCATGTTTCGGGATCGCTACGGAGTGAAGTGAGTATGAAAGGCTTCCGTGGCTGTATAGGCAGTGGTGCCAGTGCATATGTGAGGGATGAGCTGGATGGGGTGGCCAGAAGCACCCTGGCTCAGAGTGGCTCACAGGAGAGCAAAGCCATCTTTGCCTTCTCCTCAAACCATCACCACACGGTGCAATCCACAGATGCTGGGCTGCTGATTCTCTCTTAAGAGAGGTGCACGCTGGACCAGGCTCAGCCCCTGTTCTTGAGCCAAGCAACAGCGTGTTGCAGTGCCTTGTCCCCCAAGGGTCACAGTTGCAGAGGGCTGGGTTTGAGATGGCTAGGATGATGGGGTGGGCCCATCAGGAATCTGGGAGGGATGGGGTCTCCACAACAGGTGGGGTTGGAGAGGTTTGACAAAGTGACTTTGTCACTGGGATAAATCACACCTGGCTGCCCTACACAGTCTCGGGAGAACATACTTTCTGGTTCTGTGAGCCCTGCTCCTTGCAAAAGCCTTAAGTACCAGTTGTTTGGATGTTTTCAGAATCTTTGCTCTCTGTGTATATGCAGTGGTGTGCTCATGAAGCTGGAGACCTCATGCTCAGGTGTTTTAATATCCTCCTTTCTCCCCAGGCAACAGGCACTCTTCCATGTCCTGTCAGCATACTCGGTTTATAACACTGTAAGTAGTAAGTCCAGTTAACATGAAGAGAGTTGTGCTTTATGTATTTATTTATATATATATGTGTAAAGATTTAAAGAAAAGTTTTATATATTTGTGTAGACATATATATATTTTCATGTGTTTATATATATATATAAATACACACTTATTTAGCCAGTGATAATTCCAATTTTAAGTCCTAATACTGGCTTGTATAGAGAGCTGCAAGACTGTCAGGCAGCACAAGAATCTTTGCACAGTTGTTTCATTCCCTTGTTCATTTTGTCACCTGGTAAATGACATCTGGCAGATTCAGTTTGGGCAAGTGTCAGCAAAGAACAAGCAATTGCCCTTTGGCTTTTCAGCAACACTAGTCTTCTGGCAGTCTGTCATGTTTCTGACTTCTTGTCTTACACCAAATGGCATCCTTGTTGAAAGCACTGATTTACTACAGCAAACCAGTCATTTTTAGCTGAAGGACACAGGCAGAATAAGCCTAAATTAGCAGCTGAACCTACTGCCTCCACCTCCAGGAGGGGACAGTTATCCCAGAAGATGCTCAGGGGGTTAGTTAAGGAGCCTCCCTCATGCCAGATAAATACTTACCAGATTTATTTACTGTTTAATTACTTCAGTGCTCATATGGCTGAAGGAATCCAAAACAGCATCAGAGCCACATGCTGTTTGTCATCCCAATGATAGATTGGACATAAGGAAAACATTTTTTACAATGAGTGTGGTGAGGCATGGAAATAATTGCTCAGAGAAGTTGTAGATGCCCTATCCTGGAAGTGTTCAAGGTCTTTTTGGATGGGGCTTTGAGCAGCCCAGTCTGGTGGAAGTTGTCCCTGCCCATGGCAGGAGGGTTGGATGAGATGATCTTCAAAGGTCCTTTTCCAACCCAAACTACTCTGTGAGTCAGTGACATGGTAGATGCTGTAGACTTATGGGAGCTGTGAACTGGGACATAAATGGTAAAGACCTTGAAATGGGATAGACCTTGGAAGAGGAGAGGGAAGTACAGGCAGCTCTAGCATTATGGTAGGCTCTGCTGGCACGGCAGCACATGTGCCCCTGTTGACTGTTGCAGGAAGTGAGCTACTGCCAAGGGATGAGCCAGATTGCAGCCATCCTCCTGATGTACTTGAACGAAGAGGATGCGTTCTGGGCGCTGGCACAGCTGCTCACCAACCAGCGCCACGCCATGCATGGTAAGGCTGGGCTGGGGCGGGGGGTGTCTGGTGACAGAAGGGAAGATTGCTCAGGTTGATCGGTAGAGCCTTGTTTCTCCTCACATACTTTTTAATTAAAGTAAGTGAGGCTTAACTACTTGCACAGCTTGACGAGGGAGCTGAACTTCACTCTTGGAGGCAGACAAGTTCTTATCAAAAAAACGAGTTTTATCCACCTGAGCTTTAGTGCTCAGTAATTAACACTTCCACAGAAGTGCTGTCCTCCCTCCAGGGTACCTTGCCCATGGCAATCAATTAACTCAAGGTTATGAGTTTATAAGAAGTCTCACAGAAGTACATCCAAGAGTATCCACACTAAATGTGGATGTAATTCCACTAAATGCGTGGTGTATTATTTTACTTCAAACACATTAAAGCTACCTTCATCTTACTTGTGGTTAGCAGTAATCTATGCACAGAAGGTTATTTTATGGGCAGAGAGCTAAACCTTACGGCTTGATAACTTTGGACAATCTTAAATGTGTATCCCACTAGATTACAGGGCACTGCACAAGCTTGTAGTGTTCAAACATCTTCAGCTTTTCTCTGAACTTTGGTAAGCACTGAGGTGTGTTCGGAGAGCTCTTGGCCAAGCCAAGTCAGGCAGTGGGAGCTGTGTGAGCCTGCACTGTGGGGCTGGGTGAGAAGTTCCAGCTGGGCTTGGTCTGAGGGTCCCGTTGCCCAGATGGGGTGAAGGGTGGCCTCTGGGAAGGAAGGTGAAAAGGAGGCAGCTGGGCACCCTGTGGTTCAGCCAACTTCAAAAGGCAGTGCAAGAGATGAGTTTATAGAAAATCAGGTTGTCCCCATCACTGCTCTAGAGCTTTCATGATTTTTTTTATTTCTCTTGTCTTTTCTTGTTAAGGTTTTTTCATTCCTGGGTTCCCGAAGCTGCAGAGGTTTCAAGCCCACCACGAGCAGATTTTAAACAAAATGTTTCCCAAACTGAAGAAGCACATGGTATCTCTTTACTATCAGTCTTCCTGTAATGATAAAGCAGTTCACATAGTCTTCTGCCAAACAGATGCACAGCTGAACGTATTTCTAACCATAAAGGACTGCTTCAGCTGCAGAGGCAGGCATTTATTAAATGGGTCACCCAAATCTTGCTGAGGTGAATGGTAATCATTTGCTTGCTGGTCATCATTAGTGGAGGGACTGCTAAAATGTAAAGGCTTCCCTAGGAGAGCCAGGCAGGAAGGCCTACAGAGCCTGCAGCAGGAGGAACAGCAGTGAGGCTGGCCTGTGTTCTTACACGAGCTGCAAAGCCCAAAGGCTGATGCTGATCTGTCTGGAGTCTTATTTCAGTAATTATTAGCTCCAAGTGCTTTGCTGTTGTTCAAAGTCAGGAGGCACATAAGATTTGCTGGGTGTTTTGTTGCTTGGGCATGTCCAGTTGCTTTTCTCTCTAACAGATGGTACAGGCCCATTTGGTGGCTACAGGAGCATCTGCAGGACACACCGACTGCAGTCTAATGTCCAGGCCACTGTTTTGCAGCATCTGCTCACCCCCTTTTTTTTTTTGCCTTTCCCTGCCTTGCATTTGGTGTAGACAGCTGGTATTCAGTGGCCAGACTCCTAAAGTTTTCTTATGGTCCCAAGGGGCTTGGTAGCCCCCATCTCCAGGAAAAGGTGTTTGTATTACCATCCTCTGCAACAGCTCTTGCTTCGTGCTGCAAGTGATCCAGCCCTGGCTGTAAAAGTGAAACAGAGCCATGTTAGGTTTTCACTTAATTATAGTCATGGGCAGGGGAGAGGAATAATTCAGAAAGCTGCTCATTCCTCTTGCTCCCAAAGGCTCTCCAGGCTTGCAGGTGCACAGCACCAGCCAAAAGCAAAGGCCGGAGCTGGCTGTTGTTCCCATGGGCTTCTTTCTCTTCCCATCCTCGCTGCTTTGTTGGCTTTGCAGCAGAGGTCATGTCAGCTCTGAATGCACACAGAGCTCTGTGCATCCCAGCACTGGGCACCAGATGGACACGTGTTAGACCGAGGTGATGATGGTGAGGTTTTTAAAACTTTTTCTTAGCCTGTCAGGCTGTCCTGCTCCTGCAGCAGCCATGCCATGCAAACGACGTGGTGCTTCCAAAGCTGGCTTGACTGTGCTCCGAGAGGCTCGCATGGGAATTGCTATGGAAACAAAAATGGTTGTCTGCTAGGAGTGAGTGGTTTGGGCTCCTGTAAGGTTTTTGTAAATCCCTGGAGTAGGTATTAGGCCAGAAAAGGTTCTCCCAGAAATCCCTCTCCAATGTTGTGGCTGAAGTCTGGGCTCATCGAGGATCAGTTTCAATGCGTGTCTTGGGCAAAGGGCCAAAGCAGGGCTTCAACACTAGTATTTAAAGCTGGGGCTTTGCTGGAAGATGGCAGACAAGCCACATCCTGCACCCAAACCCCAGAATAAGTAAACCAACCAACCTCCCCCAAAGCCTTATAAGCTGCTTGAACCTCCAGTAACCAGCCTGGTGAAATGCCTGTCACTCTTTGCTGTCTTCCCCCAGGACAAGGAGCAGATGACTACTGGGATTTACACAACCAAGTGGTTCCTGCAATGTTTCATCGACCGGGTGAGGATGCTCTGGGGGTTTTTTGCTGCTCTGTTGTTTGCATGCATGGTTAATCTGCCTGGGGTTTTTGTAAATATCATACTTTGAAGAAAGTGTTAATATTTTATAAGGTGGGATATTATGCACACTTACAAAAGGCAAAAAAACTTAATAAGGGAGAAGCTAAAAATATCTGCATGTCACTGATGACAAGCCAATTCCTGCTGCCTCATCACAAGCAGTCGCTGGGAGATGGCTCAGCATCAGCAGTATAAGCTTCAGAGTTGGGAGAGATCTTTCTCTTGCCCACTGGCACTGCTGCAAAGGCAATTAACCTCACTTTGGCTCTGGAAACAACACAGGAAGAAGAAGAGCTGGGGGCACAAACCTCAACAAATAGCAGTGTAGCAGCTGCAGGCAGAGGAGCAGACTGGCACTGGAAACATGTGAAAGTGTGAGAAAATTACCCTGATTTGTCCAGAGCAAATTTGCTAGTCCAGAGCCAAGACTACTTTATTTTTAGGGCCAGCATTGTGCTTGCTGGGCTTCAATGCAGTGCCCAGACTTGCTAATATTTAGGACATCTGTGTACTCCAGTCTCAATTTTCTGCTGCCCTATCTTTTGTAAAACAGTGGATGGCCCCTTCCCCTCAAGAGGGAGCTCACTGCTTTTGCCACTAAAAGCTGTATAAAATGCAAAATCCCTTTAACTGCAGTAGCATGGGGTAAAAGACCTGCAATGGTCAGTTGTGCCAAAATCTAGAGAGTAAGTGCAGCATCCTAAATATCACAATAGGATTAATTTCTGCATTGGCGAAGTGCCTTAGATCTTTGCTGGGAGGTATGGCCTGCTCCATCATTTTGGGTATCAGTTCAATTCTGTTGTCAGATTAGGTCTGGGTGCAAATGAAAATCTCTTGCAGAAGTGTTTTTAGCAGGTCGAAATAAGCCTGTAGATAAGAAAGACCTCTTCTTTGGACACCAAATGAGTAATTTTTTAATGCTTAGTGATGCATTCAATCATTGGGCTTTCAGACCTATCCCATAAATAGCCCTTCTGGGGAATCTGGATGGGTACAGGTGCTGGTTTTTGTGCTCACAAGATGATGGTGCTCCCTCCAGGGTAGGGGAATCCATGTGCTACCATGCTTGCGAGGAAAGTTTCTCCTTTTTCTGCATTCATGGATAGGTTTTAAATATTTCCCTGGCCACCCAAGTTCATTAGCTTTAAGGCAAAACCATAGATGATAAAAGACATTTTTGTGTTTTAGATGAATTCCTGGCTTGCAGAGCCTAACCCTGTTGTGTGTTTTGGTGCAAGGTGATGCAGTGATGGCAGCAGCCTCTGTTTCATCATCCCATTTGTGTATTTGTGTGTTTGAAACAGACCCCGTTCACCCTGACCTTGCGGCTGTGGGATATCTACATCCTGGAAGGGGAGCGGGTGCTGACGGCCATGGCTTACACCATCCTCAAACTGCACAAAAGTAAGGTCACACCTGACCCCTATGGCTGTGGTGGTGCCATGCTGGGCCATCCTTGTGCTGCTGACCTGGAAAGCCTAGCTGGCCACTTAGAGCATGCTTGGTGCCCTGCGCTGGCTGCAAAAGGCACAGTCCTGGAGAGGAAATGAGATGCCACAAGGGTTGACTTGCTGTGCTCAGCACACAGAAACCACACCTGAAATACTCCCAGCCACCTCTTCCTGTGTGCTGTGCCCCACAAGTTGCTTTTAGGGGCAATACAGACAGCAGCCCATCTGTCTGCAGAGCTTTATGTGGTGGTTCAACTGAAAAGTTTGTAGAGGGACAAGCAAATTTATTAATACACTTCTAAAATTATCAAAAGCTGGTTTTCTTGGATAATATTAAGGTAGTGATGTTTCTATCTTGAGATCTTTGTAACTTTAAGCCCTATCACTCCCATAAGCTGATAGCCTTGCTCTGTCACTCTTCTGGCCTTCATCTGAGACAGGAGTGCATGATGAGAACCTTTGGGCCAGCAGAATTTATGGGACTGCATGTGTTGGCTTCTGCAAACAGACACCCTATTCTTCCTTCAGTTAAATGAAGAACAGGCTATCCAGAAATAAATCTTGAAGTATCCTATTTGTCTGCAAAAAGTGGGAAACTGGCAGGCAGGCAGATGTTTCAGTCTGGCTGTGAAATCTCTCCTCCCTGAGGAATGTGTAGTGTGGGTTGGCATCCCTCCCTACAACCCATTCCTGCCTGTAAGGGCCAGCACCTCTTCCTGCGTCCCTGCCTCCTGGCTGGTGCAGGCTGGTGTCCCTGGCTGGTGGTGGCAGCTGCCGGCAGTGGCTGTTCAGCCTGATGCTCAGGGCCTGTCTCATGGAGCTTTGCCTCCTCCTAGAGGCACTGGTGAGAACTTCCAGAAATGGCCCAAAATCTGCATCCTCATCAGCACAGCTCCCACCCCTGCCATTGTCCTGCCACTGTAGAGCTACTGCTCAGGTGGCATGGATATATACGTGTATTGATGTCCCTGAGCAGTAGTGGGAAGGTAGGAGAGAGGCAAAAGCGTTCAGGCTGTCTCACTGTGGAGTGGGAACAGCAGCAGAAACCCAGATAAAACCAGAGCATGGTGTAACCCACACTTGTGCTACGCTGAAATTTCTCTGTGCCACTGCCATTACTCCTTTCTCCCATCCCCCAGAGCGCTTGCTGAAGATGACACTGGAAGATTTACGGGAATTTCTGCAGGAGAAAATTGCTGCTTCCCTGCAGTACGAGGACGATGCTGTCATCGAGCAGCTGCAGGTGTCGATGACTGAACTGCGCAAGATGAAATTTGACCTGCCCCCACCAGGTGGGTAGAGGGGAAGGTGGGCAGCCCAGCAGGGACCAGAGCATCCCACTGGTGTGGCTGGGAGCTGGGGCAGCTCAGAAGGGCTGGCACGTGTTGGGTGGAAGCATCTGGCTTCCTCACATTCAGGATGTGCAAAAACAAACTGATGCACAGTTTGGGTTTTATTTTGTTTTCTCTGCTTCCAATGCAGCAAAGCCTGAGGAGTTTCCAAGGAAACCCCTGGGCCTGGAGCTCTCCCTCAACCCAGTAGCCATAAAGGAAAACGCAGCGGCCAACGGCCAGAACGGGCGGGTGGGTGAGCACACCCCAGACAGGGAACCCCATCCCCACAGAGTTCCTGGCGCACCAGGAGGAATGACGGTGCTGGAAGCAAGGATTCCCACCTCCCACGGCAGTGAAGCAGCTGAAGCAACGAACGTGCCTGTTTCAGGTGGGCGGCCACCGGATGAGGAGGGTCAGGTGGAGCCCATCATGGACGGGCAGCCATCATCTCTTCTGAAGGCAAGCGAGATGCAGGCCCAGCAACACTTCCTGCCCACAGCCCTGTCTCCAGAGCAGCCTCCTCTTGCTCCTGGCTGTGCCATGGTGCACCATGGAGTCTCCCTCCATGCCCCAGCTGAGCATAGCTCCTTGGACTCCTCTCTCCAAAACAGGCCAGCTCCTCCCGACTCCAGTACCGCTGAGCTTTCTGTTACGGACAGTGCAGTGTGGCAGCCAAATCCCGCCGCCCTGCCGGCAGGAGAACAGGCATCTTCCCTGAGCAGAGACACAGTGCTCGACGCATCCCCCCATCCCCTGCCAGCCACCTGCCGGCAGCTCTCCTGCACTTCACAGAGCGATGGCTCCCCCGAGAGCGAGCGCGGGGAGGAGGTGTCGGATGACAGGCACTGCAGGGCGGTGCTGCCGGACAAAACGGGCCTGAAGCGCTCGGCATCCAAAGCCGCATCCACAGGAGAGCTCCTCAGCCTGCAGCACAATGGGCTGGGCAGTGCCTCTGGCACTGTGTGCTGGCCCGAGGCCGTGGGCACGCTGCCCGCGCGCAGGCAGGCGGGGGGCAGTGTGCCCATCTTGTCCAGCAGAGAGCCGGAGACAGCAGGGCTGGCCGAGGGCTGCCCCACCCAGCGGGCATCGTCCCCTGTGGCGGAAGGGAACAGCCCCTACGTCGTTATCAAAACCACCACTCCCCTCCACCTGGCCCACGCGACAGAGCAGGACTTCTTAAACAGAAAGCAGGTGGCATTGCCTCTGTCAGAGACTGGACATACCCTGCCTGCCACCTCCATGCCACCACCTCTTATGCCAGACCCAGAGGAGGTGGAGGTCCAGAAAAGCCTCCAGAAACCATTAAACGCACTGAAAGCCCCACGACCCCCGCTGAGCCCCAAACCAAAATTACCACCGCAGGTTGCCAAATCCCGCTCAGAGAACAGTTTCCTTTCAGGCTCTCCTTCCCTGGCAAAGCTGCCCAAATCGGTGACATTCTAGTGGGGATGGGAAAGCTGAGGGAGAAGCAGCAGGTTCTGGAAAAGCACCCTTGCCCCATTTACAGGATCCCTTTCTGTCAGCAGGGCCGTCAGGGTGACAGCACAGCACCATTGCACGTCAAGCTGTGCTTCGGTACGAGTGCCCAGCTAGGAGACGAAGCAGTGGCCACCAGCTCTAGGAGACACCAGCAGATTGGATTTGCATGTTTCCTATGGACAAATTGGAAAATGCTTTCATTTGTCATTCCTCACAGCTCCCTAAGCCTCATTGCTTAGGGGAAGAGGCAGGGCTGGGTGAGTGTGTTGTGTGTTTTCTCCTGCTCCTGCCTGCTGTGAGAACCCACAGCCAAGGAAGCAGGTGCAAGGTGTCGGAGTCTGAAACACTTTCTTTAAAATGCCTCATCGGTGCAGCCACAGCATTGCTTTCAAAGGCCTTTGTAGCAATAGATCTTTATTTCATTTCCCAGACGTGCAGCTGTAGGCAGCAGGATTTCCATGGCATCCTGGCAGGACACTGGCAGCCTGCTGCCCCCTCTATGCAATTCCACAAAGCAGTGTCCGGCTGTATCTGGCTCCTGCTGCCATGGTGGATAGTGTCCAGGAGGACAGATTTAACAGCTGCTGAGTCCCTGGGACGTCTCCTTGGTGTCACCTCGGTGGGGGACTGCCAGCAGAGTGGTTCTTTCCCAGGTTCTCAAGGTGGCAAGGACAGTGATGAAGGTGGAGCCTGGTCTCTTGGGCTGAGTGCCCTTTCTGCTGGCCTTCCCCTTGCACGGCCAGCGCGGCGAGCAGGCTCGCTGCCTTTCTGTTCCCCAAACAGGAGAAGGGGCTGCTGGCTCGGGAAACCTGCCTGCACTACCAAGCTGCTGGAGGTGTGATGACGTCTAATCACAGTGCCCCAGATAAGTCCACGTTTGCTTTAAGTTAAGTGTCAGGGTGGAAAAGGGCATAGGAACTGGGGAAGGGGGAGCACATTGCCCAGAACATGATCTTAGCCCTGCTGGTTGAGCCCACACAGAATTAACAACAGGAAGGAAACTTGGACATGATGGGTGCACACATGCCTGCTTGCCCTTCGTGGACCAAGTCCTAGAGGCCTGTCCATCTCCTCCCCATCCCAGGGTGCTGCTGTTGCACAGCCCAAGCCACTGGCTGGAAGTGTGCAGGGATCTGGGGAGACACCCCGTGGAAAGAGCTGGTCCAAAATTCTGGTTCCAGCATCTACTTCATCCCTAGAGATGAAGGGACTTCATCAGGAAGGCAGATCAATGAAAAAGCAGGAAGTAGTCCAGATATGGTGGATTTGACTTCGCTGTCCAGAAGGGGGTGGCTGCAAGTGCCACCTTAGGTGGGACTGCAAGTGGGATTCCCATCCCTTCAGTGGAGATCCTAGGCAAAAGCTCCTTTAAGTTCTAAGGAGACTTTAAAAACTTTTTTTATCTCACAGGCTGCTTCAATTGCATAACCTGATCTAAAGCCTACTGAAAGCCCAGCAGAAAACTTCCACTAAATTACTTTGTGGGTTCCAGGAGCTGGACTTGATGATCCTGGTGGATCCCTTCCAGCTCAGCAATTCTATGGTTCTATGATTTACCATGGTTTATTTTGCCTTGTGTACGTGTGGTGGTTTATGTTTGCAGCAGGGAGTGTCGAAGGGAGCACCGGATCTTTGTTTGGATGTAGCCAGCCAAAACACAGCACCCTCAGCTTCCATTGCAACCCCAGCTCTGTCCCAGACCCCATCTTCCACTGAGCCTCCAACCTTGCCCATCCTCTCCCTCTGCAGAGCAGGGATAACCCTATTAGCTACCTCGCAGGGGTGTTGTGAGGAGTCAAGTGTTGCTATTTGAGGAAAAGTGCTCTTTGAATGTTCAGTATTTGTGTTTTGAGACACCACAGGTCCTTTCTAGGACAATGGTGCTTGAATTGTTTTTAATTTAGAGTATGTTTTTCCGTAATTGTGCATAGTTAAACGTATTTGTGTGTTAAAGTACCTGAGCAGTATTTCAAGACAGATATCCATTGCCTTTTGCTAGCAGCCCACTGGCCACTGGAGCTCGCTGGGAAGCAGCAAGAAGCATCTGAGAGCTGTTGGTCACATCTTGGCTTGGCTTCTGTAGCTTGGGGCTCTGTCCTCTCCTTGAAGCCCACACAAGACTCCTTCTAACGCATCTGAGCATCATGCATGCAAGAGCTGAGACCTCTTTCCCCTGTTTTGACCCATTTTCCCTTATTTCAAGCACACAGCCTTTGCACATCATGTTGCTTGTGCACCCAGACTCCTCACCAAGTGTCTGTCTGGGATGTTTTGCAGTATTAACATTTAGAAAGGTGGTTTGCTCTAATTTTGGAGAGCTGTCAGTACTCATTGCATGGCATTTGGTGCATGATGTTCAACATGAATTTTGATGGGGCAAGGGGTGGGGGGTTGTCTTTCCCTCCAAGCCCTAATGGGAGGGAGCAGCAAGGCCCTCAGTCACCTTCAGGCCTGGGGGAAACCACCAGCTGGTTTCAGGAATTTTTGGACACAGGCTGCTCTTTCCCACCAGAGTACTTCTTGCTGGGAAGGTCTCCAAGCTCCTCACTCTGCCACCTAAGAAACTCTTCTCGAACCTGCAGGTCCTAGCAAGCTGGTAGGTTTGGGAAGAGGCCCTTTGCCCCAGCTGGCTGGGAACCAGCAGTGTGCATTGCTGTCCTTGGTGTGATGCTCTCAGTTGAACACATCAATGCATGATCCCCAAGGAGATGCCCACTCTTGTCTCCTCCTCTGCCTCTTGCTGCAGACAAAGCTGCAGCCATGGTGGGTCTGTGGCAGCAAGGCCTAGCCTGGCCTCAGCTCTTTCGCTAGGAATAGGAAGGGAAGGAGAAAGTTGAGGGTGGCAGCTCAGCAGGACAATTACCTGACCCAAGCCACTTGCAGCCCTGTCCAGCCTCCTGCAAGAGTCTCAAGCCCTCAGCAAAAACCACTCTTACCGTGAGCAAACGTGGGAAAGCAGCTTCCCTGTCCTTGCCCTCACAGCCCTGAGACGATGCTGGCCTTGCTGCCTTCCATGTAGAGGTAAAGACCAACGCTGTGGGTTTGGGTTATTTTAGGTTTGGTTTGTTTTCCTTTGTGTTGTTTGTTTGTGATAGAGCACTTTGAGTGGCTGCAGCACTGGCAGGCAGCAGGAGCCATGGGACCCAGCTCCAGCAGAGGTTGAGGTCAGAGTTTCTCAGCCATGCACTTTGAGAGCCTGGCTACCATCCGCTTTTCTTTTTATTTGCTATTCTTGTTTACAGCGTGGAACGCTTCTTCCATGACTCTTTCTAATGTATTATAATTATTACTTTTAAGAAAAAAACATTTTTATGTCTGCTTTTTTGTTTGTTCAGTTTGGTTTTTTTAAAGGAAGGTTTTTTGGGGGGAAAAAAGTCAATCATTCCTTTTTTACACTGATCCAAACTGTCCAGAGTGTTTGATGCTGTGTTTTACATGGTTGTAATAATAATGGTTAAAGAAGTTTAGCATAAATTCAGACTCCATGAGGTTTCTTACAGGAACAGAAGCTGCAGCAAGACTGGTTGCTTTCTCCTGATGACTTTTAGCTTGGTTCACTGGGTATGCCTCAGCCGCAACAGGTCCATCCTGCTCCATCTGATTTTCTACTGTAGTTAAATCCAGGCATCCGCAGCAGCAGTGGAAAGAAAAATGCTTCTTTCTACTTAGCACTGTCCTCTCCCAGCTGAGTAGAGGGCAGCAGCCCTTCTGACACACAGCTGCCGAAGCTTCTGTTTTGGCCAAGATTTTGTGTTTGGAGTTTGTTTTCCTGCCCTTAGGCAGTGCAGGGAGGATTGGACAGGACGGGAACGGGTGGACACAGCTCCATGCACAGGAGGTGGGTGGGTGGGTGGGTGCGACTCACACTTGTGACTCAGGGCTGAGTCACGTTTACAGCAGTCACTGGGAGCGAAAGGTGGTGCTGCTGACAGCTGAAGATGCATTTTAAAAAGCTGTGAGTGAGCAGTACCTCTGACACACCCCAGATTTCATGGCCAGGGCTTCCTGGACTTAGATGACCATGGTGCTGTTGCCTTTGAGGTGTTAAATGCAAGCAGTGTTCTGGCTCCCCTGAGAGAAAGCTGCCACTTGGTGTTAAGCAGGATGTTTATGGTAAACACAGGGCATCTGCCTGTGCCAGAGCAGCACAGAGGGCACAAAGACTGACAGCAAACGGAGGGGCCAGAATTAGCTAAATGCCACCCTAGGATTTAAGAGCAGTGCCTGAAAGTGGCATCCCCATGTGTCACCGAGTGCTGTAGGCTGGTTTTCCTCCTTCTATCACTGCTCTGCCTCCCCTAAGAGGTCAAACAGGAACAAAAATTGCTCTCCAGTGCCCTTAAATTAGCTCATTTATATTAACTGTTTAAAACCTGGTCTGAAACACTACAAAAAAACCAAAAAAACCCCAGCACCACGGAACACCCCAGTGACCTAAGCCTGCAGCTCTTGGCACATCTCCTGTGCCATTTCACACTGGATGCCAGCACCGGGATGCAGAGCCCTGAGCAAGGGTGCGATACCTAGACTGGAGTGAAGCAAACCTCATCCCTCCTGTGTTCCAGGTGCTCACAAGCAGCCCTATTGCACAAGGTGCTTTGTGTCACCTCTGGGCCACCAGCTCCCTCGAACCTGTTGGCTCTCAGGCAGTGCCAGGTGGGACCAGGTCTAAACATCTGCCATGGTTACTTACATGACAGGCAGTGCAGGGTTTAGATACAGCATTTAACCAACTGCTAGAACAGCATCTCTTCCAAGGAGAGAGCAGAAGTGTCCAGAAGGGCAGTTTCCCTAAGGGAAAGTGAGTTGTGCTAGGTTTGAGGGTTGTGTTCCTCCATTAAATAGCCTTGGTTCACTTGGTTGTTGGAAAAAAAAAAGAAGATACCGCTTATTGGTATCCTTGATCCCCAGACTCCCTGCATGTGGCCTTGTGGATGTGCTACTCTCACCCTGTCCCTGCAGGGACCAGGGACAGGCACAGCTCCACCACCTCCTCTGACAGCATCCCTGCAGCTAATGCAGGAGCCACAGAGGTACCCAGCCTTGAACTGGTGCTTGATGGGGCTCCCAGATACGGTTTTGGGGTACCAAGCACCCACGGCAGAGTCCTTCCCAGGGCAAGACCATCCCTGGGAGTTGCCCCCAGGTAAGCCTAAGCCCTTCCCTCTCTTACCAGAGCAGTGTATGACCTTGGGGTGAACATAAGCCATGTCTGGCCTCCAGCTGCTGCTAGGAGCACCAGGTTGTGGCATGCTCCCTGCAGCAGTGACGTGCTCATGTCCCTGAGGGGATGGGAGGGCAGACAGCCCCTGCATCATTCCAGCAGTACCCCTTGCCCCCCTCCTGTGCCCCCCAGGGCTAGAATGCTGCTCGCAGGGAACAAAGAGCAGGACAATCCCAAAGCCCAAGGTTACAGACATCCTCTTGCTGGACAGCACTGGGCCCAGTGGCAAATGAATGCCATAGATGGCGTTGAGGCTGCTGCTTAAAGTCTAGTGGTCTTATCAGTCAGGGCCTGGTTCCCCTTTTCCTCTGCACTTGGTATTTGCCAGTATTCTCCATCCCCCTTTTCCTGGTGGAGCCACTGCTGTTGTCTCTCCAGCTCCCAGGGCTGCTCCTCAAGGCAAAACTGCAAACTCCCCAGGCTGTGCTCAGCTCTGGTGCGCTGGCAGCCCCCTGTGGCTCCTGTCCTTCCTGGCTGAGGAACAGCCAAACCAGCAGGGTGACCACATCTGTCCTCGCTGCTCACTGGCTCTCAGCCAAGCCCAGGCTGTGCTCCTCACCATCCTTGCCCACCTCCCACGACACAGAAAGCTCATCAACCCCTGCGTGCCTCCGCAAGGCTTCAGCCAGTCGGCACTGAATAATTGATGCTAAGTGGAGCCTGGAGCAGAGCCAAGCTGAGGGAGGGAGCAATGCTTTGTGCTGGTTTAGGCTCTGCTCCCAGGATGTAGCAGGGGGAGAGAGATGGGTGTGCTGTGTCTGGCAGCTTTGTGCCCCAGCCAGTTTGGCAGAGGCAGTCAGAGGTTGGCTGGGCCTGGGAGTGTTCCTCCTCTTGGGCTTGCTGTGCTGCTCAGCTGCTGCTCACGTGCTGCTGTGTCCTGCTGCCATGCCACTGCTGCTGTGGCACCTGTGGGAGCTGTGTGCTGCTGGTGTGCTCCTCGTGTGCGGCAGAGGGGCCGTGGCAGCGGTGGCTGGGACTTGGGGAGCAGAGCAAGGGCACCCCCAGCCCCAGCAGCCCTGGCTGGGGCTGGCACCTTGGCTCTCCTAAGCTACAGATCCTGTACTCAACCCACAGCAAGAGCAAAGGAGTTGCACATGGGGTCAGGCCCATCTGCCTGTTCCCATTCCCACCAGCTGCCAGGACAGTGGCTGTCACACCATCCTCTGAGCAATGTCATCCCCTTCCTGCAGCACATCCCCAAGTATAAAGCAGCGTATGGAGAAAATAACAGCCCAGCAGTTGAAAGAGGCAGGTCTGACCGCTTCCCAAACCATCTCCTAAATCCTACAGCCTCAGCAGCTGAGGAGGCCTACAGGGCATACACCAGCATCCTCTTCACCTAGATGGATGTGGGCACCAGGACAGTGCAGGACACAACCAAACCAGAGCTGAAACGTCTCACCAGGAGATGCAGCAGGAGGACCCATCCCATGAACATCCTTATTCACTGGCAGCAGTTACAAAAGAGCCCAGGATGGGGATGGAGAAGGCTTTGAAGGCACACACAAAGACATGAGTCCAAGGGATTGGAGTCACTAAAGCCTGGTTTACCTAGCCCTGTTCTTCTGCACAGTAAAACAGGCTCCTCCTAAGACACAGAGAAAGGTAAACTAAGAAACTTCCATTTTTGTCCAAAACTGGTATGAGCTCCCTTAGAGGTACCTGTGGCTACATGGGATGCAATACCACAAGCCCCTCTTCCAACCACTCCATTAAGAGCCTGGGCCACTCTGGTGCCCTGGAGGCCACTCAACCTGGCCTCGCATCAGAGCCCTGCTCCCAAAACATCTAAGCTTACAGACCTAGATAACCTCAGGCTTGGGGAAGCTGGCTTTTGGGTGGCTTTGCTTACCTTTATGGTGAAGGCAAGAAGTGATACAGAAGTACCACTTTGGCTGGAAAGGTCTGCAGAAGTGTCTGTAGTCCAGAAGGGAAACCTGGTCTGCTCCTCTACCCAACCACACTGCAGGTGACGAGGATGAGGCCAGCATTTAGCCAAGGCTGCTCTGTAAAACTCAGCCTTCCATTCAGCTGTCCCCACCACCACCCTGACATTGCCAGTCACACTGCACTGAGTCATTGCTGCCAGCTCCTGCACAACCCAGGTCCCTGCCAAAGCCCTCAGCAAGCACCATGCACTCACCTGCTTTGGAGTCACCCTTCTGCTGGCTTAGGAGAACACTTCTGTGAAAGCCCACACAGACCAAAAGGCATGAGATCTGTTCCAGCACTTAATCAGCATCTTTAAGGACTTGTAAGCAATTCTGTCAGTTGACTCAGCTATGACAACTCTGGAGCCCCAACCCCTCTGTAACAGGGTGTGGGACACTTGAATGATGTGAGAGAAGAACATGTGTTAGACATCTGTCCTGAGACATCTGGACCTGACCAGACTAGACCAGACCTCATCAGCTATTCTGTCATTTAAGTATGGGTTCAAAGGTGGCACTGCTCCATCATGGGATATATATGCAGTCTCAACATAATCAGTAGGATGCTGGCTGAAGCCTTCTCAGAGGTGGTTTTCACACTGGCTGGAGATCGACAGCACAGCACCAAGTTTAGTTCGGCTTTGCCATGACCAGCTGAAGAGATCCTAACAGCCAGAGATGAGCTGAGGTACCCAAATACAGCAAAAAGCTCACCTCTGTGGACTCTTCCAGCTTCAGCTATGCAACAGGAATAATCAGAATAACTCTACATTCTGCTCACCTGAGCACGTGGCACAGAAGCAGAACTGAGATGCACAACAAAGTCCTTGTCATAAGAGAAACAACTGCAGTGTCTGAAAACTCCATTTTCCAGTGCAGGTACTTCTAGAACAAATGTGCATTGAGTACCTATGGGGAAAATCAACTCCAAACCCCTCAATTTCTTCTCCAAACTTACATTCACTCCACTGAAACTGTAATCCTGGTATTAATTTCAGACTCGAGAGTTCAGCTAGCAAAGAACACATTGTGAGCTCATGTACCAACCTCCTGCCTGTCAGGGGCCAGCAAGATGCTGTTCTGTCCCCAAATTACCAGCACCAAGGCAGCAAGTGAAAAAGCCAAGTCCAGAGTAACAACTCCACCTGAGAGAAGTGATACAATCTGGTTTTGCCAACCACAAAGATCAGACCAGATCACAGCTGACATACCTTGATGAGTCGTGATTCTCCTCCTGGAACAAAGATGCAGTATGACTTTAATACACAATTAATACATGGCTTTCACAGAAGAGCTGTGGTGTCAAGCTTTTAGCACCTCCTTTTGCTCCTAACCTACCTCCAACTTTTAGCATGGACTTGAACAATGACTTGAGTCTGGACTTCTTGTGACCTAATTACAGCAAAAAGCTAACCAGCTCCTGTGATGGTCTGTTACTGACCAGGACTGTTTGACAAGCTTGAAAACCTTTCCCTGCGTGCAGAAACCTCTCTGAAAGGGAGATGCTCCTACTTCAGCTTCCTGCTCCTCACCAAACTCTTGTAAGTAGTTTGTGTTCTGACCAGTGCTGTTCTAGCACACCCTCACCAAGATGTACCAGTTTCTTGGAACTGCTGCTATTGCCCTGTGAAGACACCTCAGCCCTGGTGCTCCCCGGAGCTCCTCAGCTTCCTTGAGCATAGCTCCCACTCCTTGACTATGGCATTCGACTCCCAGCCAGAAATGAGAGGAGACTCTCAGTGATTAGAGCCATCCAGTCCTTGAGAGAGCCCCAGAGTGTTACTTCTCCTCTGAAGGCCTCCAGATAGATCTGTCCCATCCTTTGCCAAAGGCCTCGGGAAGGATGGGATAAGTTCTACTGCAGAGGAAGAGCACCAGGTTCCTAGTGCAGTAACACTACCAAGCAAGGTAGGCCCAAGCAAGGGCCCCATGTCACCTTCTAGAAGGACAAAGTACCCCTTTGCTCTGTCCCGTGGCCAGTTGTGCACAAGCTGCCAACTTTAGGAACAAACCTCGTACTTCCAGGCTTTACACTTGAAACAGCTCAGAGTGGGAGGTTTTCTGAGCATCTCTGGTCCAGTCCCACCACGTAACACCAGGCTCAGCATCTTCAGCAATCCTCCAGCACAGGGACAGGTGCTGCTGCAAACAGCACACCCAGCTAAAGGCAGGGCACTCTCCCCTTGGGCAATTTCTCCCACTCCAGCTGCTATCAGCCCTTCTCCTGCAGGAACAGGGTGCTAGGCAGCTGCAGCCAGGGTGGGGGCTGTGCCCCACAGCAGTTCAGAGCAGGCATTTACAAAAGCAAGCCATTAGCACAAGTCCTCTCTTGCCCAGACCAAAAGCAAAGGCAGCACCCCCAAAGAGTATGGGAGTTGAATTCTGCTGCTTTAATTCTGCTGCTGGCTAGCGTGACATTGGATGGGGAGTGAGATGGGAGACTGCTCACATGGATGCTGGGAAGCCCTGGGTGGGCTGTGGCTTTGTGCTGGGGCTGACCAGGGTTTCTGTACTGGTTTTGCCATGTGAGGCATGTGACTCACACGCCACCCTCACCGCTCCCAACCCAGACCAGCCTCGGCTGCCAAACCCAGCACATCTTCAGGCCTGGGCTAGCCCATGCAGAACAGCTCCCTGCCACTCTCAGCTGGATCACCTTCCCCCTTTGATGCTCCTAATTCTTGATGCCAGCTAAATTAGCCTGTGCAACAGCTTGGAAGAGGGAAAGACAGCAAGTACCAAGCCACCTGCTGCACTGAGTGCAATGCCTTGTCTTGGGGCTGCAAGTGAAAGGCACATGGGACAGACCTCAGGCAAAAACCCCAAAGGAGCAGAGCTGAGCAGAGACGGGGTTCCCAACAGATCAGTCCTTATCCAAAACACTTGTACCCACTCTAAACCCAAGGACTGGAAGCCTGAATCCTTTAGTCTTAAGTTGCTGAGCAGCCAGACAGCTTTGGCAGTGCAAGAGAGCCCTTCTCAATGTGCTCCCCAGTAATGAAGCCATGCACAGGGCTGAGAAGGATCTGCTTACCTGTACATACTGGAGCAGCCCAAGGTGTATGTGCTATACAGGTGTTAGCATAGCTAGTGCTGGAGGGGATCAGAAAGTCCTAATTCTACCTCTAGAGCACAACACGTGATGGAGGTCTTGTCCCAGAAGGAGCTGACAGGAAAGGAACCAGGGAAGCAACAAACTGGTACCAGCTGAGGTGAACCCAGCTCTTCAATCTCCTGCCTCAATGCTTCTTCCCTTCTGGGCATTGCACCTGAGGCCATAAATCCCACAAGGACTTGGCTGAAAGCAAAGCACTCAAGGGGTGCCAAGGACGGGCTTGGACTGGTTGCACTCTTCCACCCTCCCAAAACTTGGGGCCAGCAGAGTTTCAAGTGGGCTGGGGAAGACATGACAAAGACTTGCTGGAGACAGAGACAAGCTGTCTTGCCCTGAGAGCTTGTCTCTCCCACCCCAGTCAAGTCCATGATCTACAGCATGACCTTGGCCTGTGGAGAGCAAATCTCAGCACCATTTCCTCCCTGCCATCCCACCAGTGATCCTTCCGGAGCAGCAGTAGCAGCGGCCTCTGGAAGGAGGACACAGCCATCAAGGTGATTTGTTGAGACGATCAAATAATAATTTACTGTGATTCAATCTGTGGCTTTGTACAGTTGCCGGGGTGGGAGGAGGCCAAAGGATGAGGGGATGGGGATAAAAAAAAAAAAAAGAGTTGTTTGCCGCAGGCTTGGGTGAAGTGCGAGATAGTCCTTGGAGGGCCTCATGCTCCCCCTGTCCTCTTCCTCCTCCTCTCCCCCCCATACTCCTCCTCTGAATCCATTTGCTTCTTCCGTCGCTTCACCTCTTTCCTTGCGCACTGCACAGTGGGAACCTCGCCAAGACACGGTCCAGTCAGCTGAAACAGAAGAGGACACTTATGAGCACCCATTCCTCATCAGAGCTCGTCAGGCTGTTCCCAGTACTCACCCCTCACGTTTTGGGATGACCCTGTTAGTGCCCATAGAGCAAAAGCAAAAAGCTGCACAGGTCTTAAGAGGTGTGGGCCTGGCTCAGCAAAGCATCAGCACATCTGCTGAAGAGAACAAGCCTTGGAATCGGTTGAGTGACGGGTGAGCCTCGGACACCTCACCAGACCTGCCTCTTTCTGAACCTCCTTGTGGGAAGGGGCACTATTTGGCAAGATGTTTCCACCAGGGATGATGGGAACCACAAAATGAGTCCAAAGCAAATGCAGACAAATTCTGTTGGCCACACACTGACCCTTCTCCTCCCCCAATCCCAGCATGTCTTTGCCTCACTTCTCCTTTTGTGCCTTGATGTTCCTCCCTCTCTGCTCTTGGTCACTGCAGCTAGATTAAGCTGGGATTTTTGGTTTCCAATTTCTGCCTGACCAGAAAAAGACATAGGCAGCTCAGAGGGCATGTTCTCTTAAGAGAGAGGAGTGTTTCCAAGTGACCCTTTCCCAGCCCTTCTTGCCCAAGCTGGTGCTGCCATTGGGCTGTGACAGGGATTGGGCTCCTGGCAGTCAGTGTAAGGGAGCAGCAGTGCCTGCCAAGCCCATGCCGTCAGCTGTGAGCCAGAGCAGGAAACAAGCCTTGAGCTCATATCCCCATCCGGAGGAAACGCTCCTGAACATCTGGAGGACACAAACATCTGGAAAATCTCCCTTAGCAGTGATAAGTGTGCTGGGCACAGCATTCGGCTCGGCCCCTAGCCGACCTCACGCGCCTCAGCTGGGAGCGGAGGGGTGGGGTTCTGGGGTGGGTTTGTGCTCATAGGAAGCAAATGTTGCCAGCACTGTTTAGTAGCTTTTTTTTCCTTGGGAGTGGGGGGCAGGAGGAAGAGCTCTGCTGTACTCATGGCCTCTAGCTCAAAAAACATCAGAGGAAACCTGCTGCCCATCTCCACCTTCATAAAACCCTCTTAACACAAACTCTGGATACAGTGCACTTCTCTTTAGGAGTCCAGCAGTTGTTTAAAGGGGTAAAGGGCCAGTTCAGGTGCTTGGGAGACTCCCCGAAAGCCATTAAGGGCAATGTTCATGCACGCTTTTGTCCCATATCCCAGTCCCAGATGTCCATAGATACAGATCTTCCTGGTACATTCATTCCCAATTACCCCTCTCTAAATTTCTGCCATGGAAGGAGTTGGTTACATAGACAGATATTCCTAGGCCTTTCACTTAAGGCCATCCAGCACATGCAGGGACAACAATAGGAACTCTCCCTATTTAAAACACTCTACAGCAGTGTTTTAAATAAACCATAATTAAAAAAAAAAAATCGAGGAAAGAAAAGGAAGAAAAACAGGCAAGTGAACATAAACAATCTGAAAAACACTGTTTCTGGCTCCAGCACACACAATTTATAAAAGCAAACAGCCCCCTTATGGCTAATTCTCAACATTGCATCAGTTCCAAATATCCCAGGGGATATACCTAATGGGGAAAACTCTTCTGAGGAACACAGGACTTTCACAGCAAGACAGGTCTGCTCTAAAGCTTTAGGATGAGGCAATTTATGTGAGTGCATTAGGAGGCAATGCACCCAGCCAGCTCTTCATCTGAACCCTTCTAGAGCCAGTCTGGTGAGCATGCAGTGATCTGTACACCAACACCAGCTTAACTCCTCTTTCAGAGCAGCAGCATGGGAAGGAGCTTTTCTGGGGAAAGCACAACAAAACATGCCTTTAAAAAAAAAAAAAACAGTTGTATAATATTTTGTTGTACAAAACGAGGGGGAAAAACAAACAACCCTTTCCTGCCACACACTTCTTCAGGAAAGTGGGAATTTTGACTTACCTATGTTTTGACAGAAAAATGCTATTTCAGTCCAAAAGGCGTTTCATTAAAAAAAATACCTGCTGCTGAAATTGATCCTGCTGCATTTGTTTGCAGGCAAGTGCACCTGCAGTCACCTCCTGCCCTGCTTCCAACGTTTCCCCACTGCACCCCATGTCCTGCTTCCACCACTTACCATAGTCACGATACCACACATTTACAGTTCATGCAGCCGGGGCCGCTCTCATCCGGGGGATTCAGCTTGCGCAGCTTATGCTGCCGGATCTCCCGCACCAAGGTGTAGAAGGCATCCTCAACGCCCTGGGGAAAAACCACAGCTTCAAGTAGCTGCCCGCTCTGAGGAGGGACAGTGGAGAGAGGAGAGGGCTCTGCTCCCCAGCAAGGTGTCCCTAGCACTGTCCAGCAGAGCAGACTGCAGATTTAAAGGTACAGAACCAAGCTGGGAAATCTAACGAGGACCTGAGTGTGGCCTTCAAACAGAGAGCGAGACTGAATGAGCAACCATGAGGACAAGGAGCTCTGAAGTCCCTGGGATTCCTCAGCTCTCAGCAGTCTGAATGAGGTCTATCACCCAAGAGAAAAGCCACCACTAGACCAGTGAAGGTGTCAGTTGTTCCATCTCCACCTCTGTGCTCTGGGAGCCCTGCATGGTCCTTCCAGCACCAGTATATTCTGCCTGTAGGTCTGCCAAAACAGACCATGGGTGAGCTTAGCCAAGTGACCTGAGCTTAGCTGACCTGCAGTGACTGTGGAGGTTATTCCAGAGCCTTGGAGAAGGCCCTGAGAAGGCATCTTCTCTTCACCGCTGCCACAGCATGATGATGCTCTTCTCGTGATGGGAGGCTCAAGCCCGGACTGGGGAGGGAACATCCTGAGGGAGCATTTAGCCTTGAGGAAGCAACCAAGCCCAGCCCTAACACCCATCTGTCTGCAAGGTGGTGCCTGCCCATTCCTGCCCCTCCAGGGCAGCAGTGGAGGAAAGAAAAGGAAAAGGAGCATTTTGTTTAAAGGTCTCCTCCTACCTGTCTGGTTTTGGCAGACGTTTCTATGTAGGGGATCCCATAGCTCCGGGCCAGGTCCTGCGCTTGCCGGGTCTCCACTGTCCGGGCAGGGAGGTCACATTTATTCCCCACCAGCACCATGGGAACATCATCTGAGTCTTTCACCCTCTTGATCTGCTCCCTGCAAGAGGAGGAGGTGTGAAAAAGTGAAGGGGCAGCTCCAGAACACTCCCCCACCAGTTCTGACACCTACCCCTTGCTCCTGTTGAGTGCCTTGTGTTGAGCTTTCAGGAAAATATAAGTGACTACGGCACACAAGTGAGTAAACAGCAACACAGTTAGGGCACTTCTGGAAATGAGAACTAAACATACTTCTCTTTAAATGCAGCTATTTACAAAACAATGTGAATTACAACAATCTGTATTAGCAAATGAGCTTAACATAGTTTAAGTTAAATAAAATGAATTCTCAAGCAGTTAGCTGTGCTATTTCCAACATTTTAGATCAAGTAATCCCCCCGAAATGGGAGGAAAAAAAAATTCACCTGCAACCAGAATTTGCTGAGCTGATAAAGCAACTTTTGGCAGCTGTAACCTTTTCTGCAGATGTACAGGCAGTATTTGCTCCCTTTCAGTTTAGTTCAGGTCACTCAAAGTTGAGAAACCAACTGGGAACTAAAAAAGCTGTAATGCTCACTTCTTCATTCCAACATTGGATCTAAAACTAGGTGGGCGAGGATGAGATCTACCACTTCTAAAAATCTTGAAGGTCATTATGACCACAAACAATCCATCCAATTCCCTTCTGATAGATAATAACTTCCTTTGCTTAATAAATCATTTAGCTTCAGATGCAAAACAGCTTTTTTTTGCTCATGAATCCAGAACATTTAACATGGTTTTAATTTAACTACTAAAAAATTTAAAATGCCAATTTCTACATTTTAATTGAATGTAAATCTCCATCCAAAGGCAGCTGGACATGTATCACACACAAAAGAATCAATCATCTTTTTCTAATGTAATAGAACATAGAAATGAAGTCTGACTATATGGCATGATATGCCATAAAGCCATTTAAATGTTCTGTGTAACATCCTGACCAGCAAATGCAAGTACTAAATTTAGTGCACAGGCTACACTTAGCTGAAAAGAGATACCTCCAAATGGTTACTAACCAGGGAGAGCCAGCATTTCTCTGGGGAATATTCTTTTAAAAGTGCAAACACAAAGAGCACAGGCTAAAGGAGATGAAAGCCAGTGATTTACATCACCATCATGATGGCTTGAAATCGAGCCATCCTACAAGCAACTTCACAGGCACCAGCCCCAGCACAGGGATGAATGCTGCTCAGTCCTTCAGGTGCATTAGGAAAATCCCATCCTTTGTCCTCTGGTTCAGCTAAAAGAAGCCAAATTAGTGTACCTGTGCAGCTATTACACTGAACAGCCTTCTGGATGAGACTGAAACATCTCAGCAGCTCCGAGCAGCACCTCTGACTATGGAGCAAGGAAGGGATGTGCCTGTCCTCAGAACAACAGGATTACTGGGACCCTGGTTTTTGAAGAGGGACTGGGATACACAGTCCCTTGTGGACAGTGGACAGAGCAGGGACAGGCAGAGCATCCTCTCCAAGTGCCTCCCATCACAGCCAAGCCTCAGAAAAAGGCACAAGCAGAGCAAGCCCTCCCTAAGGTAGCATCGGGGTAAACAGGGAAGATTCCTGCTATGTTTCTGTCATCTCCTTGACTCGCCAGCTCTGCAGGAGTGATGTCAACGGAGAGGAGAAATGGGATGGGTGCCGGGACAGGGTCCCTGCTTTGTCACCGCTTCCCCATTCATCATCTTGGGCAAATCACCCACCGGAGCTCTGACTCCCCTTCCTCTCCATCTTGGCCCTGGCTGAAATCAAGCTCCAGTGGGACAGGACTGTCTCTCCCCACGTGTGTGCAGCTGGCAGACCACAGCCTGGTCATGACAGTGGACAGCAAGGCAAGCAGCTCTCCCTGTCTTTCCCAGCCTCCTCTCCCAGCTCTGGGGCCAGCAGAAGTCACTGAGATCGATTGCGCTAACAAAGCAATTCCACTAATTAGGGAGGGAAGGGAGGGGGTCATACAGGATCAGCTCTCTCTTTAGTCACCATAAACACTTAAACATTACATTACCAGGTCCCCAAAGGCCACAAGCAATCCCTTCGGAAGGGTTTTATTGGAGTCACTGACATTAGCAGTCTGCTCTGTCTCTTCCCCGGGGAATGGCCACTTGAGCTAATTGTCTTTGCTGGCAGTCTGTGCTTCCACCATGGGGCCTGATCTAAAAGGGTGGGCAGGAGAGTGCAGCAGCAAGGCCTCCCCTCTGCACAGGGCAAGAGGGAAAAGGCCCTTCCCAGGATACCGACCTGTACTGGTGAATATCTTCGAAGGACTTGGTGTTGTTGATGGCAAAGACACACAGGAATCCTTCCCCCGTTCTCATGTACTGGTCTCTCATGGCACTGTACTCCTCCTGCCCTGCAGTGTCCAAGATGTCCAACAAACAGGTCTCTCCATCGATGACTACTTGCTTTCTGTAGGAATCCTGCAGGCCAGGAGAGGGAAAAGGAGGAGGATACATTCAGAGGGCTTGGCTCTGGCTAAACAAAGGGATGCAGCGGGGGCATCCCTGGGAAGATGCCAGGTCATGCTCTGCCTGTGTTCATCTTCCTTTAAAGAGACTACTCAAATCTGCTTCAAAAATGGGAGGGAAAGGAAAAATAATAAAAAAACTAAACAAAGGAAAAAGGGAGCAGCTAAGCAGGTTTCTCCTTGTCTGTCAGAATCACAGAGAAGACAGCTCCTGGCTTGCTCTCCCCATTCCCAGCCCTGCCTCTGGCAGACCAGGTGCAACTTCATCTCTACCACACTGCATAGCCCTCAACAACTATTTCCTAAGCATTGTTCAGCTCGAATTCCTTCTGCTGGAAGAGGAAGGACACTCAGGAAAGGAGCTCTGGCCAGCCAGGGCTTCCAGTCGCTATCTGTGATCTGTAGGGCTGGAAGGTGTTTAAGATAACCTCGAAATCCAGTGCCTCCAATGCATCTCAAATCAGGCACCAGAGGCAATATTGCCACCAGTGAGGTTTCAAACTGGGTTTGATGGAAAACCTCTTCTTTATACATGAGAAAAAAATAAAATAAAATCACACTGTGAACAGGGTGTTTCCCACAACCAGTCTGTGCCCAGAGGGCTCCAGGAGAGGTAAGAACTATCCAGGCAGGTCCTTTGAAGTTGGGGGTTTTCCCTGCAGCAAAGGCAATCACAACTTATCATAGATGTGAGAAGGTCCGGAAATCACCCAGAGCATCCCTCAAAAGGTTTCATTTTCACGGGAGACTCCTCAAAGCAATGCTCCTCCCCACTATGCTTCTCCCTGTGCTCAGTCTCATCAGCAGGGATGCTGCGGGGCAGCCCCTGCACGGAGGACATCCCTCATCCCTCACCAACAGCTATCCCCCGTGGGCAGTTCAGCACCCTCAACTCTCAGTAAGAGAAGGAAGCCAGAATGAAAGGTATGAAAAAGGTACAAGTCAGCAGTACGACCACACAGTGCTTTGCAGCCACTCACAGAGGCTACGGCTGCAGTTTAAAATTAATTCAAATGTCTGCTGCTCTTCCAACGACCACAACAATGTTATCAGATGAGCTCTGCAGGTCTGTAGACAAACAGCCGACACAGCAAAGGTCACCAACAGGACCGGCAGCAGCACAGAAAGGGAATGGGGCCAACACAGCCTCTATCCTTTGGTTCATTACAACAACGTCATTTGCTGGGGCTAATTAAAGTCTTTCCTCACCTTGCAGAGACGGCTGTGAAATCAGAGATGAGATCTGCTCTGCCACGACCTTCTCAGCTGTGCCTTCCCAAAAAGTGGACTGCTGACCCATCGAGAATAAGCGTGGAGTGAAAGGCTGGCTTCCAGCCAACTGCTCTGAAGGCAACTGGCAGGCTGCCCGGCAGAAATGTGCTCCCATTTCTAATCAATAATGTATCTGGAGCCTCCTTCGTGCAAGGGGACCTGAGTGCCTCCTCTGCCCCACAAAGCATCCTCCCACCTCTGCACCTTGGCTAGGGAGAGAGGACCAGCCTCTGGGCACACATGATCTCAGTTAACTGCCAAGTCCCCAGTTCCAGGAGGTCTCACCAGCATCCACCGTGCTGATGGAGAAGAGATCCCACACCTCAGCTCAGGTCATCACAGACTGCCCATAAGGCCAGCCAGCTGGCTTACAAGGCAGAGACATAAAACAATCTTGCAGAGGATGCTTTACAAAGGAATAGGACAAGCTCTCCCCATCAGTGCTTTGTGTACAGCTTCATCCGACCTCCCCCTCTGCAGGAAGCTCAGGATGGCAGCTCAGCTGTCCCTGCCACACTACCAGGTGACATGGCTGCTGTCACTGCAGGGCTAGCTGCCACCAGCCCACACCAGCACCCTGCAGCCTCAGGGCTCCTCTGGAGCCCCCATGTCCCACCCCACCTTCAGCAGAGGGGGAAGCAGCCAGACCCAGCTGTGAAGTGCCAAGCAGCAGAAACAACATCTGTATGGGGCTCAGACTGAGGATCCCAGGTGGATGCTGGGAGCATCCCAGCTGTGCTGGGGGACCAGGCCAAGAGGCCCATTTGCTAAACACTACAGTCAGGACATGACCAGAGGTTTGGGAAGCCTGTTACTAGCTAGCTGCTAAGAGCTGGAAGATGAACCGAAGAATTTCTCAACACAGTGAAACTCTTTATTCCATCCCTGCTTACTCACCATGGGACAATGCCAGTGGCATACGTTTCCTTGCTGCCTTGGCCCTCCTGTTCCCAAAACAAAGGTCCTAAAGCTCCTTGGCAGCCCAAGAGCTGGCCTGTGAGAGTGTGCCGTAGTGGGGTGGACAGCATTGAGTTACACAGCCAAACGTTTGCACTGGTCAATCAGGAGGTTAGAAGGGGAGCAGACACCCGGTCAGGGTCTCTGCCCCAGACAGGGGACAAACCTCCACCCCTCCTGCTGTGGGGAGCATCTTCTCAGTGCACCCCAACCCGCTTGCACCCCCCTTTGCAGCACAGCCTGTGCTCAATCCATGTGGGTGACAGGCAATGCCTTTGCTCCATGCACATATCCTCTTCCCCCCCCCTTTTATCCTGCTCGTTTCAGCATTGCTCTGCTGCTTGTTAGCTGGCTTAACAGTCATAGTCAGCTCCTGGGCATGATCCAAAGCAGCTTAGTCACAGGAAGGTGGTTTGTTGGTCACATTTGGATGGCTGGCAGGTAGCTCTCTGTGTCTCAAATCCCCATAAAATGAAGCATAATTAAAAGGAATCACCCTGAAATGAATCAGTAGTTGGCCAGGGTACCAGGGGAAGCAGGGTACAACCAAGGGAGCTGCAAAGGCATCAGGGCTGGTGGGACCTGCAGGTGGAAAAGTACCAGGGGTGAGAGGGCTGAAGAGCAGCTTGTGGCAGCTTTTGGAAGAGGAGACAAACAGAAGGGGGCTGGAGTGAACAGTGGAGGAGAGAGCAGGCGTCTCCCAGGGCACTGCAGAAGTGGGTAGGGTGAGGAGGGTGTGCTGGGAAATGCCATGCAAGGTTTACATTCCCTGCTGCCTGTTTACATGGAGAAAATTCCCTGCAGGGTACGTACAGGGAGCAGGCAGCTTGGAGACAAAAACCACAGGATGCCAAAACCCAACACATCACTGGGTGAGAGTTGCCTCTGCCCACCTAAGGTCCAAGAGAGGATGCACCCATGCAGATGTGTCCCTAGGGAGGTTGCTCTCCATGAGCAGCTCTTTCGCCAAAAACAACCTGGAATGGGTATCTGAGAAAAGAATACAATGCTACTGGGGACAGCCACATGAGGGGAGAGGAGCTGGGGAAGAAGGCAACTGCATCCATAAGCAAGGAGACCCAGGAGCCCTAAATTAAATTCCAGTCTCTGCCATGGACTTTCTAGGTGACCTTGGCCAAATGACATAATAGCACATGCTTTTTAAGTGCTTTCTCTCCTTCCCGTCCGTAGGATTGTAAGACTATTTCTGCCTTTCTACCAAGCCTTGTCTTGCTTGTTTATGTAAGTTGTAAGCTCTTCAGGGTGGGAACTACACATACAACACCTACCAGAATAGATTTCTCATCCCAGCTGGGGCCTTTAGCCATTATGATAATAATAACTGCAGCAACCACAGCTGCATTTATACGCATCTGGTAGAGAATCCTGTAGGACTGCAGACAGAGAGGTTATTGTCCAAGAGGCATGACAGAGCTGCAATTTGCCTTCCCAGGGTGGACTTTACTCCTCGTGCAGAGCAGTGGCTGCTGCCCACATCTCACCCAACAAAGGTGTAAGTCATGCAGAGGCTAATTAGCATGCCCCTAACTACAGTGAAAGCAGACAGAGAATGGAATATGTTTTTGAAAACTTAAAGAAAATAATAATAGCACAATGGATACTGAAGACTGGATCCCCCTCCACCCCCATACAGCCTGCAGCACTCCACTACTACACCCCCCAAAAGCCACACAAGGCTGTCAAGCAACAGTTGAGAGAGACAGCAAGGAGGAGAGCAGTTCCAGGAGCACCGTCTGGAAAGAGGAGGGCTGGGATCCGCGTGCCAAGCCAACAGCCCCAGCGTGGAGCCGGAGCTGCCGCAGCCTGTGAGGACCACAGGGTCGCTGCCTGCTTCTTCAGGCAGGATGTTGAGCTAGACAGGTCAGTGCTGCCATGCACACTGACTGAGACACACACATCACCCTTTAACTCCTTGTGAAGGAGGCGAGGCAGCACTCTGGGAGACATGACAGTTCAGCTGCTCAGCACATCTTGCTCAAAGTGCAAGACCAAGCTCTGATAAAACCCATTTCATCAGTAAAGCTCAAAACATCCTGCAGAAAAAGTCAATACATTTACTCTAATTTCACAGGAGGAGAAATGAAAGCACAGGCACAAAATGGCTCTTCAATCCTAAACCTGTAATCCTTCCCTATGTTGTCATCTCACCAGAAAGGAGGACTTTTGTGCTGCCTCTCAGCCCCAGCCCAGCTCTGCCTGTCTCTGCTGCCTCCCATAACACCTCTCTTCAGCAGACACCACTATCCTTCTGAAGATGTAAGTCGGTCACCACGACCTCTGAACACACACATAGTGACTCAGAATAGCTCTGCAAAGCAGAGGAACATCCCTGCTCAAGTTCAGACGTGAGACCAAACTGAGCATGCTCTGGGTTGGAGATAAAGTGGAGAAAAGCAAGAGGAAACCATGCAGACAGAGAGACAGACCCCATGCCCAGAGCCACTTACCTCTATCGTGGGGTCATACTCATCAACGAAATGGTTCTGAATGAGCTGTATCGTCAAAGCACTCTTCCCAACACCACCTGCTCCCACCACCACCAGCTTGTATTCGGTCATCTTCCAGCTGACCCCAGCTCAGGACTTCCAGGAGCACCTGCGAGGACAAACATGGTCACTGTGCTAAGAGAGGTTACTTTAAAATGGGCAAAACAATCCATCAAACCAAATACAAAAACTGTTTATCCCATGGTCTGTTGCAATCCTTCAGCCTGACTGTCTGGATGCAAACTTCACAGATTCCTTGAGCAAACTTCAAGAGGTAGGAGAGCATTACTGGTGAGAAAACAGAGGTACAGGCTGTGTACATCAACCCATAAAATAACCAGTTTAACAGGTCTGGTTTTGCAGAACTGCTCAGCACTGTCCCCAGTTTACTTTATCTCAAGCTGACAATCCAAAATCTTTAGATAGATTTGAAACCCTTGGCCAACGAGGCTGGGATGTCAATTCCCATGAGAGCAGGGAAAAAGGTCCAGCCCTGCCCAAATATGCTGTTACCTCCATGTCTTCACCCTCAAGGCTTCCTTAGACCTCAGTCCACACGGCAGGGTTGAGACAGTGGCACATCCACACCCTCTGCCTGCCCTCCAGCTAACGGCAATGCCATCATGAGAGGGGGGACTGCAGAAGGTGCATCCCTGCTCCCTGAGCTGAATTTGGCACACCCAACAGGGGGGAAAGAGATGCTGTCACAAAAGGTGCTGACTGAGAATAATGATTAGGGTCAGGATGAGCAAACCACACTTCCGCAGTACTGCGTACCTCCCATGGCCCTTCAGCAGAAGAAGATTCACATCCCCCCAGCTCCTCCCTTAAGTTTCTGCTCCAAGTCTGCTGAGAAAGAGGAACTAACTCAGGAAGATTACAAAACCCCAAAGGTTTAAATAGAAATCCACCCTCATCGGACTGCAGGCCCTGCCCACTGAAAGTCACTCCAGGGTCAGATACTCATTCTCAGCCACCATCTGCAAGCTCTTTTGGGGAGCCACCCAAAATGCAGCAGGTAGCAGGAAGGCAAGCTCACAGTTCCCCTTGTCAGACATCCTTCAGTGTTCACAGGGATTAGAACCCCCACCCCAGACAGTTAAATCCCTCCACCCTCCTCCCCAGGCTTGCCAGCCCTGCTCCCAAACTCTGGAGGCTGGTACGAACTGTGCCAGCAAAGGCTGCTCTAGACCCAGACTGCAGCTGATCCATTTGCTAACACAGCAAAGATTTAATGGCAAGGCCAGAACTTTCTGCCTTCAATCCCCACCTGACTGCAACCCTAAACCACCCAGACAGTTCCATCTCCCACTCAAGCAGGCAGCAATCAGAAACTACCACCTCTTGCTGAAGCTCTTTTCTAAGCTGCTGTCTTGGTAGCAGAAAGGCAAACAAAGCTCATGCTCCTCTCAGCATCCAGAATCCTAAAGAAGGGCAAAGGAAGGGGTGCAAAAGAGCAACCAGGTAACAAACATGATGCCAAGCAGGACCTCTGGTTTGCTGTGCTGTCCTTACACTGCTGGAGAAGCAGTTAAAGTGGTGATGCAAAAGTGATGATGATGGAAGGACATGAAGTGCAAATAATGTCACAGCCTAGGTGCCTACCCAAAAGTGATGCTGCTTCCCGTGAAGGTCCAATGTGCCTTTGTTCTGACAGCCTGGGAAGAAATGCAGACTGAAAGCAAGGCTACAGGAGAGAATCTAAGTGATCTCACTAATTGACTGTGCACACACGTTGCTCTGCTCCATTAATGCACGCCCTCACGTACATAATGTTCTCACATGCACTGCTTCTCAGGGACAAGAGAGATCCCCACCCCAGGCTTCTCATCTCTCTGGGAAGAGACAGGATGAAAAGGGGACTGAGGAGCAAATGCTGACTATCTCCACCAGCACCGCTGCCCAGGAGGGGATTGCTCCTGCAGCAAATAGCTTCACAGCTCAACACAAAGGGGTCCTGAGGGTCTGAAGAAACACTGCAACCAGCTCCCACCTTTCACTACAGAGCAGGGAGATCTGCAACCCCCAGCAAAACACACGGAGGGTGTAAATAAAGGCCTGCAAGTGGCTCCAATGAACCCTGCTCTGCATCTGATGCTGACAATGAAGCAGTTGCTACAAAGATGCTCAAGGAGAATGGCACAACTGCCCAGGCCTGTAGGACTTGCAAAGGCAATGAGAAAAGCTTTGACTCACTATGGGGAGGAGAAGACATGAGTTCTCAAGGAGGGGGTTCTCCCTCAAGACCACTCCAGTGGAAGGCACTGCCTATTCTTTTGGAAGACCCCCATTCCACACAGCCATAGCAGCTTTATGGTCCACAGTGCAGCAGGAGGTGGAGGACACAGCAGTCACCCATGTCAGCTTGAGTGTCTTCACCTGCTCCAGACCCCAGCTGAGCTCCACTGCACAGCAGAGGGGCAGCCACACACTAGCAAGCCCTGCACACCACCTTAGCACAGAGCTTTGAGATCTGGCTCCTCCACAGAAACACAGACCCACATCTTCCCACTCCCCACCCACCCAAGAGGCTGGGAAAATGAGGGGGGCAAAGGAGCTATTGCTACTCACCCCTTGTGGCCAGCACATGGACAATTTACATACAAGAGCTCTGCAGTGCTGGTGTTTGCTCACTGACACCATCCCTCGAAGGTGCTGTCACCTCAGTTAACTCTCCACTGCTCTGCCATCCTCATCCCTGCAGTGGCAGGAGAGATTCTGCAGCTTGCAAAGGAGGGCAGGTGCAGCCTACCTGACTGCTCCATACCATTGCTGCAAAACATGTCCTAATGCAGAGCGAGAGAGTGGGGAATGATGGACAGCTCTGGGCAGGAGAGCTGCCCAAATTACTGTGTGCTAAAATCAATGCTCAGGCGAGCTCACTTCCTTTCCCCAATGCAAGCTCCTCACGGGCAGTGTGCACACCCAACTGCACAGCACAGCACAGGCAAATCCCACACAAGAAGCAGCCTGGCCAACGGCTGCAGGGAAAGCAGGGATTTCCATATGGCCAAACTTTGCCACAGAGTTGGGCAGCTGGTCCTATCCTTAAGCTGACCTTACCAACACCATCTCATAACTCCCCCATCACACTTTTTGCTCCTGAACATGGGAAGAGGACGACTGCTCTTCGATGCACCCACAGTTTCAACACAGGGGTGGCTGTTCCTCAATGCCACAGGAACATCACCACCACCACAGGGTCTGGTTCAAGCAACAGCCATCCCAAAGGTAATGTTTCTGGCTTCCTATAAAACAGACTCAAGGAAGAGAGAGTGGGGTTCCTGTCAGAGATGGTAACAGACACCCCAGTTTTCATGCTGGTGACACACCGGATGGAGGTTTACAGACAGTTGATGGTTGTGAAAGCTTCTCCTGATGTGAGGATTTCCAGTTTCTATTGCTCAGCAGCCAACACAGAACCCACACACAGCTGACCACAAAGTAACAGGGAAACACAAAAGCACAGCCTCCCAGTCCCACACAGACCAGGAACAGTGCTTCTTCCATCTTCTGCAAGCTCTTCAAGGTCTGAAAGTGTGATCCAGGTCACCATCTACTGTTTCCCTATCCAAATTTATCACCTCTGCAGCACTCCACTACTACATCCCCCCAAAAGCCACACAAGGCTGTCAAGCAACAGTTGAGAGAGACAGCAAGGAGGAGAGCAGTTCCAGGAGCACCGTCTGGAAAGAGGAGGGCTGGGATCCGCGTGCCAAGCCAACAGCCCCAGCGTGGAGCCGGAGCTGCCGCTGCCGTATTTCCTGACCTGGTGGATTTTCTCCTGTAGTGAGAGGGCTCCTGGCTCCCATTCAAAGCTGTCTAGGAAAGCCTCGCTGAGTGCTTCCGCCTGGCAGCAGCAGCTGCTCCCAGCCCAGCAGCCAGCACCACACAGCTCCAGCGAACAGGAGCCATCTGCCAGCCTTGTGCAGGAAGTGGGGAGAGCAAGCACGCAGCCCCAGTGGACACCAACATCCTACCTTTGTCTCTCACGGAGGGGATGGAGGTGTGGGTGATGGCAGAAGGCACCACCTCCCCTGCCTGTACATGCTGGGTGGCAGCATGGAGACCTTGCCTGCAGAAACAAGGACCAAGATGCTTGGCAGAAGCTTTCACAGGGCTAAGACCTAAAGCAGGTCTTGAGCACCAAGGCTACAGGTGGCCCAGAGATCCAGCTGTGTTTTGCAAAAAACAACCTGATCTTCATGGTCCCTATTGTCTGGCACAGAGAGGTGGTTTGGGGGACCTGACTGTGAAGCCTCCAGAAACTCAGCAGAGGTGAGAAACTCAAGGGGCTTGGCCCCATCAGTACTTCCCATCTCACCACCTCAGTTTCAATAAGAGCTCAGGCATCAAGCAGAAGTGGGTTTCCAACACATTCACCACAAGGGAGCCTCTGACACCCTTCCGACAGAATAACTGAAGGAGCTCTCTGTGTCCTCTATTTCCTCCCATTACTTCGTTTCTCTCCCAGGACAGACACCAAGCCAACTAATCAAGTCAAAGAGATAGATTTTTGCACACCACCACTGTATTGAGGCCAGCCATGACAGAAGTTTTACAACTGTTCATTATTGAGCATTCACCATTTACCTTCCCACTGGGAGTCTCTGCATTTAAAGGCATCAGAAGTCAGCTTCAACTCCGCAAATCTCTTTGGATTCATCTCAGACTGGGCACCCTTTGCTCCAAAGCCCTGTCCAGAGGAGCCATATGACCACAAATGCTGCTGTGTTTGATTATACTTCCCTTCAGCAGAGATGCCCTGCAGGCAGAAATGGTCTGCAGTCCTCTAGGAGAACAATACTCATCCCAGTCTTCTACCAGTAGTCATCCACACCCACACATCAGGAATCCTACTCAGTGATTTTTTAGCATTGACAAAGCAAACCTTGTTGGCTCACCCCAGAGACTCTTCAGGCTCCTCCATCAACATCACAAAACACAGCCTGTGGAGGGACTGAAGGAGCCTCTCCGGTGGTGTGAAATGCCACCTTTTGTTTTCACTCGGGGACCAAACTGCTGATGTGTACTCTGTGGCCTGTCCAGCCTTAAAGGGATTAGGGAACTGAGGCTGGCAAGCTGATGTTCTGATATAAAGCCTATCCAATGCTTCATTTTAATTTACTTGTTGCTTTTTAAATCAACAAGTGAGCTACAAATCTAACCAGTTGTGCTGGCTGTATACCTGCAAACTCAGACATTGCACCTCGCAGACGAAAACAGAGAAAGGGATGCCAAAGAGAGAATAAAAACTACAAATACTGGCCCTGCTTTGGAGAGATGACTTGGAGATAATAAATGTCTTCTGTTAGGGGGGAAAAAAAGGAAAAAAGCCAGAAAGGAGCAGAATGGCTTCTTCCATCCTCTGCTAGCTCTTCGAGGTCTGAAGGAAAAGGCAGCCTGTCCCAAGGGACTGAGCACAAAAATATTGCTGCAGAGGAAAACAAGAAAAGAGGTAAGGAATGACATAACGTAGGAGGCTCAAAATACAGATGTGCACTCAAAGAGAAACTTGTGAGGAAGAACAGCAGACAGCTGCGGGCAGGTCCGAGGAACAGGCAAATCTGGAAGAGAGGGATTGCCTCTCCACAGCAGCCAGAAACATGTCCCAGCAGCAATGTGCAAGCCTCAGCTTTGCACAAGGTCTTGAACAGGCACGGACTGGTCACTGCACCAGGCCCAGCCCTCACATTTTCCAGTCGAAGCACCTCTGGCAACACAACCCCTCTGCCAGAGACTACCCAACCACAAAGGGCTTGGGAAAATATGGAAGGACAAAGGAAAACAAGACAGTATCATTCTCTCAAAAGCTGCTAACCATTCTCTGCTCCCTGGTTCCTGCTTCAGCTGTCAGACAGTCAAACATGAAGCTGTGCAATCACCTGCTGTTAGCATTAAGAGAGTGCAACTACACTCTTCTTGCTTTCTCTCTCAAATAATAAATATTCTCAATAAAGTTCTTTGTTGGCAGCTTATTCCAAGTAAAACAACTGGTAGGTAGATATAACTACCCAAAACAGCAAACAACCTAAGTAAGTCAGTAACACAATAAACCCAGAGAACGAACCAAGTATCCATGAGCTTCCCTCTGGACGAAGGAATTGCCACCCACCCCACTCTCCACACCCAATACAAGCCACCAAAATTACTATTTTCCAAAGAAAGATGAGCAGGCCCATTATCTCAGAAACCTACAGGTCAGGACTGCTCATATCCATGTCTCCAGCATCATGAATGTGGCACAAGGAGCAGCACGCAGTCAGGAAACTCTGGAAGGTGCTGGGATATGCTTGAGAATCATGATGGGACCTTCACCTCCCCACCACCACCACCACTCTGTTTGTCTCCCTGAGAGCAAGTCACTCATCCCACCACAGTCTCCGCAGAAGAACCAATCTTCCAAGCTAAATTCCTCAGGGGGAAAGCACACTGCTCTGCAGGTTGATTGCTGCCAGCCCACGGAAAGGGTAAAAGAAACAGGCAAGCAAATGATACATCCCACACTACTGCTGAACACAGACCCTTAAAAATCACATGCAGATGGGAGAGACCACCTGTGCTAGCACCCAAGTCACAGTTCTCTGCATCTGGCAGGGCCAGTGATGTGAAAAAAACTGAAGACAGTTTTTAAATTACGCTTGTGATTTATGATACAACATTTCAGCCCTCTTTGAGACTCTGCATGAACAAGAGTAACCTGTGTAAGGAAAGAGGAGACTGGTTGTGTCTGAATGGATAACAAAGGCATGAAGAGGACACAATGCAGACCAGGACAACGTGGGACACTTCAATAAAACCAGAACTCTTATCCTGCAGTCAGGACTTTAACCTAGTGTTGAATGTACCAACATGTGTGGGAAAGCAGTGTGAGAGAGGAGAAGCTCCCACTGTCAAGATGCAGAAGCCTGCAAACTGCCAGGACTCCTCCACTTTCATCTCCTCTCCAGCCTCCCAGGGCTGAGCAGGTGAGGCAGACATTTCCCTGCCTGGGCTGGCAGTCCTCCACCTCACCCTGGAAAAGAGACTTCTCTCAGGCCTCCCAGCCTCTTTCAGAAAAACAAATGGTATTCTGTACCAGAGAGCTCAAGACAAGAGGCAACTTTTCACTTTCCTGTACATTAAAATCCCACCCATAAGCGTTAATGGGAGGGGTGAAAGGCAGTGTGATGTATCTTGAGTATATAAAAAGACGGACAGGTACGCAGGAAACTTTAAAACAAGACCCACATTTATGGATGACAGTAAATGTTAACTGTTAAATCACGTGGTACACAACCATGAACCCAGGCTCTGAACAATCTCTTGGCTTGCCAGTCTCAGTTCCAAACTGTATTGATTTTCCCACAAGATATAAGGTGCAATGAAGTAGAAACTTGGAGCAGATGAGTATGCAGCGCCAGTGTAAGTGGATCTCTGTAATTACAGCTATTAGAGAATATTAGGCTTTGGGGAAAATGCTGCCCAGTAATGATGTGGAATTACAAGAGATGCTGTCTCCAGGCTGGTTTCCTAAGGTACCTGGTATCTTCTGCCTGGTCCTCTTGGTGATGAAAGGAGCAGCTGCAGGCAAGCTGCCGGGGAAAGGTCCAGCCTCTCCCGTGCCCAGCGGTCCTGTCATCATGCTAGGGCAGGTTGCAGCCATCTGGCTCTGCTGCAACAGCACAAGAAGGGACAAATTCAGATTTCACCACTAAGCTACAAGCAATTGCGTGCTAGAGCTGGAGGTGGTGGCCATGCATGAACAGAAACACCATCCTACTCACTGCAGAGACAGGCAAGGGGATGCAAACAAGCCAAGGGACTGGCCCAAAGCCATCAATGGGTGGTAAAGCTGGGAACTCAATTCAGGCAATGTGACTTCCCATCTGGGGTTTTCACCTGAGACAAAAAGCTCCCAGCAGAAGTTCTGGATGGGAAAGCTGTTGGTCTCCTGCTGAGTCTTTGTGTTGGGCTGTCAGAGCTGGCAGCTCATCCCCAGCCCAGCTTCCCAAGGCAGAGACAACTGGGGAGGCAGGGTACAACAAGTGGGAAAGGCCAGAGTGCTGTAAGAGAGGCCCTGCTCTCCAATTATCCTGATGAAATCACAACTGGGTAATGGGCACAGGCAGCCAGCAGAGAGGCAGATGCTCTGATCCACAGATAAGCACCCAGAGATGCAGGTAGGGCTGGGAGCAGAGGGGCAGGCTGAGCATAGCTGCTGTTTTCCTCACCTGAAACCCAGCTACAAGAAAGGGGGAAGTCACTGGTATAAGGTGGCCTTTACATCACTTAAGGAAAGGGCCAATCCCAACCTCAGCAGCACTGATGCACAGCAAAAAAAGTACCCCAGAGTCAAGAAACGCCCTCTCCCTACCAGCTTTCTGTTCTCTTCCCCTTCCTTATCCTTCCTTGTTCCTCCCAAACAACTGTTGACAAAGAAAAAATTAGGAAACTGGTTTCAGGAAATGCATACAAGCCCTTTTCACTGAGAAGAATTTGCAATGGAAATAGGTATGGTTGTTCAGCTTCCTGCTTGCTTTAAATCCTAACACATGTACTTTACCAGCAAACACATGGATAAGAAAACAGGGTAGTTACATCTGGGAAGTTTCAAGAATTGGTTTGATAATGCTTTTAGATGTTTGTTTTTGGTTTTTTTTGGGGTTTTTTTAGCATTTAATGTTTAAGAGACTTTTTAAAATGTCAGATTTTGGAGCAAAATAGGATTTATAAGACTAGTGGTGAACTCCAGTCTCCAGGAATGGAATAGTTCACACAGCACATGTCCTATTGCATTACAGCTCCTGCAGCAGAAAGTTTCAGACAGCCGGTGGCGTTGGGTTTGGGTGATAAAAGGTGGAAGCTGTTGGCCAGCAGCACAAAAGCAGACAAATGAGTATCCTGGGGTATCTGCTCCTGCCCATGCGGCACTCACCCTCTGGATGGCTAACAAGCTTCCACAGAGAAACAGGGTCCTCTCGTCTGGGAATGGTTCAAGTCCCCCTAGAAGAAGGAATACAGAGTAGGAATGAGAGGGACCCCTCTCTGCAGGGACAGGCTGTGTTGGACTCGGGCAGATCTCAGGATACACTTTGGTTAGTACCCAAGTTGGCTTCCCCAGCTTCCCTGGACAGCACTTAGGATCTTGTACTGAAAGAAGAAAAGCAGAGTCAAGCCCCATCCATCCTCTCTCACATGTGGTTTCACAGGCCACTAGTTGTATCTTACAAAATTTTATCTTTTCCAGGGAAAGGTGGTACAGCATTTTTCTTCCTCCTCGTTTTTCCAAGACAGAGGGTAAAGCAGCACAGGTGCATCAGTGTCTTCTCCACAGGTGAGTTGCGGCTGAGGAACAGTCCATTTTGGGATGAGGGACAAAAATTGAGTTTCCTTCTCACCCTTCCATTCCCAATGGGACACCAATAAAAGCTCATTCAGAAACAGAGCTCAAAGGAACAGCCAAGACCAGATACTTCCAGAGTGTCTTTTTATTAGCAAGCCTTTTAATTTACATGCTCAAATATAACAATCATCCTCCCGTGTTCATTTAGTCCTTGCAGGGCCTTTGCAGGCACACACCCTGATTTATTAGCAGAGCAGGGATGAAGGGGAAGGAGGCACCACAGCAAAAAGCAAACCTGCAGGGCTCGCTTTAGCACATCTGGGAGAAGCAGCTGAGGAAAATACATTAGAAAAGCAAGAGAGAGAGGGTATTTTAGGGAGCCAAAGCCAAGGTGGCAGCAGAAAGAGGAGATAAAATGAAGCAAGGAGGCACCAGCTGCTGGGACCCTGTCCCTGCTCTCCTTCTCACCAGGATACCTTATTAGCAGGGTGACACAATGTTGTAGCAAACATGAATATGCATCAGTTATTATGCAGCAGATATTCAGGGACACGCTGCTGATTTATGGACCTGGCAGCTGCAGCACCAGCCAGCTGCAACCTAGAGGGATGGGGACAGAGCACTGCTGGCAGAGAGGTCCACAGAGGACCTCCAAACCCAGCCCTTCAACAGCCATGGCGAATGAATTCATCACAACCAAGTCTGTAGCCATGCACAGCAAACCAATGCATTCTGTGTGCAGTGCTGGGAAACCGTCACACAACGTGACAGAGACGTCCAAAGCTTACAGTGCGAGATTGAAGTTTGGATCAGCAGAACTTTAAAGTTAGGGTCCTGAATTACCCAAACCTCACTTTGCTGCTCACAGTAAATCTCAGCCATGTCAGACTTGTCAATGTAATGCTCATATCCTCTCCCTCTGCAGCAGTCTGGATTTAAAAAAAAAATCCAAGCAATGTTGCTGTGGGTGAGTTAAGTGCATCACTGTCACACCACAGACCTGCTACAAAGAAGACTGAAAATGTGAGGATTGCAGCTCTCCATACTGAAAGGAAGGAAAATTTCCCTTTTGGCTCTGGAGCAACAAAGGGATGCTGCCCAAGGACTCATCCTGCCTGTCTTGCAAGCATCACAGAACAGACACAGGAGACATGCTCCTTCAGCTCTAAATGGCCTCCACACGGGTTCATATATCCCACTCCTCAGCAACACATGACTGGCACAGCAGATCAAGGAACAAGGAACTCCACCCTGCAATGAAGAACCCACAACAATTAAGTGACTTCCTGACGGTCACACAGGAAACTTATGGTGAAGCTGGGGATTTCTGTTCCCCCACATTCAAGCTTTTGTTGTAAGACATGTGCTTATCAGTGCCTGCAGTTGAGTGTGCAGGGGACAGGAGCACAACGCCTTCTCCACCACATCCATTGCAGCCTCCAGCATCTGCTGGCAGACCTGCACAATCAGCAAAAGCCAGGGGGGGTTTCCTTCCAGAGCTTCCTTGGGAGTCCACAGCAACGACGACAAGAAGGATTTGGGTGGGCTCGTAGCCAGCATCTGCAGGCCAAGTAAGGCTGAAAAGAAACCACAGAAATGCAAGACACCAAGCCTGTGTCAGATGTGGTGCCTCAACAGTGGAGCCCAACAAGCTGATTCACAAATAAGCAAAGCCCCTGAGACCAGAAGAGTGGTTGAGGTCCCTCTGATAATGCCTAAAGGTTAGGTGTACCTACATCTTCTTAGAAACCCTCGACTTAACTCCAGTCCCTTGGACAACCCTGGTAGAGGCAATGAGTAGATCTCGATCTGGCTTTGGCAGTGCACTTGACATGGCCATAAAGCTCCAAAGACCCTGCCCTACCTCTCTGACTCAACACAGGTGTTCCTCTAGACAGATCAACAATTGATGGAGAAAAGAACAACACTGGGCTCTGGGCCTCACTTGCACCAGGCACAAGAGTGGGCAAACACTCACTCCAGTCACATGAACCTGATTTGCTTGTTTGAAAGAGGTACAGACAGGAAGCACACCATGCCCTGAGCTTCAGGGATGACATCTTGCTGTGGAAAAGAGTGTCAGAAAGTCCATGAAGTGAATGGACAAAGAGATGCAAGGGAGCCTGGACACAATCCCCTAACTGCAAATAGAAAGAAGAAAACCTTGAAGTCTTTAGACCAAGATGTCTTCAGCAGAAGGAGATGGCAGCCAGAGACCAGCACCTGCATGCAGTTGGTACTACCCTGGCAAGCACCGGGTGACCAGACACAGCTGACACAACACTGTCCTTAGCACCTGATTTATCCTGAGAGCACAGAAAGAGACCACGCAAAGCACAACCCAAAACAGCTGCAACATGAGCTGGAACAGTCACAGCCTGGGAAAAGTAAGATGGGGCAACATGATTCTGCAGGTGCCCTTCCAGCTGAAGCATCCTTTTGTCAGGAGTGACAACGCAACCTCCATCCTCTCTGCATGGTAAAGTCCCCAGGAAAACCCCATGCAGCAGCAGGAAAAGGTCATGCACACTGGAAAAAAAGCCCAAACAAAAACAAAACCAAAAATAAAGAAAAAAACCAAGAAAAAAGGGACTTCTGAACTTTGAACTGTAATGCATTATAATTACTGTGTTGTAACTTCACAAGGGCAGTGTAAGTGATGGCTGGGCATCAAATACACTACACACTGTTGGGGATTCTCACACAGCCCAAAACCTTCTTCTACTCTTTACAGTGGAAACCATCTCTGGTCCCAGAGCAGGGTCTCGTCCTGCCAGATTATCTGAAAAGGAAAAAAGGAGGCCCCTACACCAGTTTTCTCTTTGAAAAATGTCTAACTCTGGTTGTGCCTGCTGTCCATATAACACTCAAATCTTTATCCTCTGAAGCCACTGACTTCCCTAAACCTTGCAGCGATGAGATGCCGAAACTAAAACCATCACTTCTTTTTATATGCATATACATGGCTTCCCATCTTCTTCCCTGGTGTCCAGCCATCTCCCCCCAGCCTCTCAGATTTTCTGGTCCTGCTGCTCAAGCACAACTCTGCAATGCCGGGGAAGCACACATTGGAGAGACATTTAAAAAAGAAACACAGCAGCGTTCATTGGATTTATTCTTGGACTTTATAAGGTGCATGCAAACAGCTCTGTATTTGACCTGAAAAAAAAAATAATCACAAAAGGCAAACTCAGAACTTCAAAGATGACTTCTCCTGACAGCCCTAAGCCATTATCTGCATGTAGTATGGACAAGGTGCAAGTCTCCCTTCCCAAAGGAAGGGAGAGGACAGCCCAAGCCAAGGAGTAAGAAACAAACAAGTGAATCCCACAACTGAGATCTCACCTTGAGGGTTCACCCTAAAGGGCAAAAAGTAGAGTCCTTGCACTGATGCCACTAAAGCCAAGACAGTCAACATTGGCTGAGGATCTCACTTGGTCTGTTTTAATTTTTAACCTTAGCCCATTTGGAGCACTTATCCCTCTCTGCGTCTTGAAACAGCAGCAAGGCAGACAGACATTACCTTTGAAAGCACAAATACACCTTTTTCAGCCAGGGAGGCACACAGAGTGCCTACAGAGCAGCTATAAAACTCAGTCATCATAAATCAGAAGAAGGAAGGAGGTGGCAGAGTTGTTTCCTCCTCCCTGGAGATCTGGCTGCCATGAGGAATTGCATATGGTGCTGGCACACAGAACTTGCTCCTGGGATCAGCAGCTGAGTGTTTTCCCAGGACCCTCTGCTAAGAGGCTTTCCCATACTACAGGCTCCTAAGCATACACGGAGCTTCCCTAAGGAGTTTCTGCAGCAGGGCGACAAAAATAAGCCTGCAGTCTCTGGGTTCATCCAGCCTTGTGTGGGTACAGGCGTCTGTTAGACAATGGCCTGGGGACCACAGCACAGGAACTAAAGCAGTGAAGATCAAGCTGACTCATAGTTCTTTGGCTTTGGTTTAACATATAATTAATAAATAAATAAAACAAAACCTGAACCTCCCTTCAGCCCACTGGGAAAAATCCAAGCATCTGCCTTCAATTCCCCAGCGCATAATAGTACAACTTTATTATTACAAGTAAAATTATTATATTTTCTAGATGCTGTTAAGAGTGTGTGTGTGAAGATCTGTTACACAACCTACATCACTCTGCAAATCACTGACTGCTGGGAGTATTTAATGCTATCACCCTTTGCCATCAGCCCCCAGCGAACGACTCCTGACCTTTTATTCAGATCGTTATCCCTGACCTCACAAGCACCAGCAAAGATGCAAGAACTGAAGTTCTGATACTTAAGCTGTGATCTCTGCAAAGAGGGTTGAAAACTGGACCTCAGGGCACCAAAAAGCTCATACATCTACCTCCTGGGCTACAGCAAATACCACTAAAAGCAGCTCCAGGCAGGGCTGGGGGGACATAGAGAGGGGATGTGCACCAAAAGACGAAAGTTTGCTCATACTGGTGGCTCCATCATCCCTTTTCACACCTTCAGGCTTTTTTTAGTCTGCTACTATAAATACAGACTGTAACAGCTAAGAAGGCACTGTTCAAGTAGTGGGAGCCTGGTCCTATGCATGGTCTGAGGTTCCTCTCCAATTCTGCTCACCCACACCCACACCCTTTGCTGACCATTCGAGACTGCAAGAGTGTTTGAGCAATGCTAAATGTCACAAGGCTGCTAGGGGTTTTATTTCTTCCCCCAGTGGTTTGGAAAAAGCAAGAAATGGACAGGTGATGTGAACTGGCACTGTTAAAGATGATCCAGTCTAATAAGATCATGCAAACTTCCTGGCTCTTGTCACGACCCCATCTGTCTTGTGGGCTTGAGCTGGATTAAAGAATTGCACACAAGCTATGAAAATGATCCCCCCGAGGAAAGAGGCATTTGGAAGAACTACAGAAAATCTTCACTTTTGGACAAGAACCTCTTTCAGAGTTCTGGTGGTTTGGGGTTTGAGTTTTTTTTCTTAAGGGAGCAAAGAACCACAATAGTATCTGCAGTCAGAGGCTCTACTTTGTGGATCCGTATCTCCTCAGATCCTTGGTATGACAAAATCATCTTTCCTTAGAAAAATAACTTCAGAGCTTAAACTTGAGCTCTGAATTTTTACAGTCTTGCCAATATTGTGAGATCTCAAACGTGATCATGTGCCTTCACAGGAGCGTGGCAGAGACAAGCCACCGGTTAGATTTTGAACAGGGGTGATGCACTGATAAAACTCCCTCTTAATTTAAGGGCAGTGGAGCTCACCAGTGTTGTTTTTCAGGGTTCCTAAGGCACATGCAGCAGTTTCTCACTCCTGTACAATATTCACACCTAGCTAGAAATACACTGCTTCTTGGTTTCTCCCTTAAAATTCTCTTATTTTCAGAAAGCAACTCCCCAAGGACCACGTGTGTCCCTACAATAAACCTTCAAGGCCACAGTGTGGTATAATGGGTACAGTTCCTACACAGCTCTCATTGTTCCCACACAGGAACTTCAACTGAAGAAATAAAATGAAATTAAAAGAAATTAATCAAGTGTTTGCAAAAAGCTTTTTCTAAAAATGGAAAAATCCCACAGAAAACCACCATCTCACAAGCCAAACCAGCCAACTTTAACCTGAAGCACTACTCAAGCAAAAAAACAAGCTGCAGTGTGAGTATATTAACACAACATGAAAATTCCTATTCCAACAGCAAGGAAAAAATAGAGCTCAGAAGACTGAAAGTTTGTCAACTATCCATCCTTAAAAACTTACAGTAGAGGTTGCCTCGCTCTTTATCAATTCCCTCCATCAAAGGCTGATTAGGCTCTACAATCTACCATTATAGCCTTTCACCTGTAGGCCTAAGCTAGGACAGAGAGGGTGAAGACCTGCATTGAAGGAAGGTATATTTGAGGTTAGTACTTCTTGCCCAAATGGAGATCTTCTTAAAGGAAGCTGTTCCAAGTGGTGGCTGCCATTCCACAGGCTCCATTTTCCCTTACTTCCTCAGTTTTGATCCAACTCAGGACATACTATGTCAACTCCAACAGGAAATCTGACTTAGGCTAACAGTCAAAACCCTGATCAGATACAAAAGTTCATGTAGCTGGTCTTTTTTCCCTCCCTTTCAAGTGGCTGCATGGTCTTAAGACAACACCAATGTGATTGGCCAAGGTCATTGTGAAACACACAGCCAAAGGCCCAGGCTGAGTTTTATAGGCTAACAACTCCTCCACACCACGTTAAGCAAGTGTTTCCTTTATTCTACAGCCCCAAAGGAATTGTTGCTTTTGCAGAGCACGAAACTAAAATGCAAGTTCAGTGAGTATTCTGAAAAACACAATGAACACAGAATTCATAACATTCACCCAAAGGCTTGCCCCTGTACCTAAACATGAAGTGTGCTCTCTAGGTCTAAACTAGATACCTTTTTTTTGAACCTGGGGACGCAATTTACCCTCTAAAGTAGCCGCTTTTTATCCAGTAGCTCAGAAGAGAACATGCAAGATATCTCTGTGAGCTGTGGGGGTGCCTGACACAGCTGTGACAAGCACACTTCATACAGCCCTCTTAAGATAAGGCTGCCCTGCTAAACAAGGCAGAGTAAAGATATTTACTTGCAACAGGTTCTCATTCCTTTGACAACATCCCTTGGTGTGAACTTCACTGCTCTTGCAGGGTCTGGAGCAAGGCAAGGACTCGCATCTCCCAGCCACCACCAAGTGAGTGTGGGAATGCAGTGGGAAAGGAGGATCCTGCCGCTCGCTCGGCTGGGCTGGCATCCCTGCCAGTCAGACCAGGCTCGCAGGCTGGGTACTGCAGCACCACGGATTGGCTGTGCCTTGCCCACAGCAGCTGCAGTGCCAGCAGACAAAAGCTCCCACAACCTCTCTGAAGCTGAATTTGCAGCAACACGTTGCTTCTTAAGGAAAAAACCACAACATGCTCATTTCAAAGTAGCCAGCTGGTGAGGAACAACAACAGGGAGAGAGGAAAAAAAAAAGCACAAACCACTTAGCACCACTTCCCTTTCTTTCTCTCACATGGAGTTGAGAAGCTTATATTAATTGCAAAGCATGAGAATCTGAACAAACACCCTCCTTGGGCAACCAGGGCCAGCCCCAGGAAAATATTTGCATCTATGGGATGTGCAAGTTGTGCAACCAGCAAAATATCAAGACAGATAAGGCAGGGACCTTTCATTAGGATCTACAGAAACTCGCAACTCTGCAGTGCTGACTCAGGCTAAGACAAGCTGCTTTAGTTTTCCTTGCTCTAGCCTTCACAGGGGAAATAATACCAGCCAAATTCATATCCAGTCTGAAGCCACCAGACAGTATTTGCAGAGCTGAATCAGAAACCAAAGCAGCCTTTGATGGACTACAGGAGGGAACCTGGTTTCCTGCAATGGGAGTTCTCTTCCCACCCTAAAGGTAAAATCTTAAGGAAGTTCTTGGTGCAATAAGGTTGAGTCTGCCCTGGACACAAGGCAATTTGATGGCATTAGACAACTCCTCAAGCGCAAGGCTTGATATGGCCTTGTCTGCCTAAATTTAATTATATATCTACGTTATTAGGGAGTTAGGAAAATTAGTTAGAAGGTCATATAGTTACAAAACCTTCGTGAAAGGGATGGATGGATCCTGGTTTCTCCTGCCAGCTTTCAAAGACCCATATGCGTGCGCGTTCAACCAGGAGAGCAAACAGCCAAGTGACACTGCTGCAAATCTTCCAGAAACCTATAAACCATCTCCTGTTGACAAGGGAACCAGGGTGCTGTCAGTGGCAAAAATTAACAAGTAAAAAGTACCCTTTTGCCACAGTGTATCCAGCCAGCAGCAGGCCGATGCCAGCAAAAGGCCAGTCATAAGCACGGACGCAGGAGCGCACAGAAGCTGCAAGGACCCGATGCTGTGCCAGGTGCCTCCCTGTGAGGATGCTCTTCAAACATAGACCCTGTTTACTGTACCAAAGGTCAGAGGGAAAGGACAACAAGGGAAGTATCAGAGAAAAAAACATATGGTAACTGCAAGCCCTGATATACTGTCCTTACTGGATTAAAAACCTCCTGAGGGTTTTCGTACGTGCCCTCTCTGTTCCCTAGAAGCATGAGATGAAAAGTACAAAAGTTTGTGGTGGATATATGTAGCCAGGAAAGACAGCAGGAAGAGATCAGATGCATTGTGAAGTGAAGAAAATACACCATATAATGGAATAGAAAGTATTTTTTTGCCTTTTTCTGTAGCACAGTATGTGTGTTTCCCACCTAGGACCAGCCAGAAATTTCACCTCCAATAGACTCCCTGCTATTGTAAAGTTTGAAGCAACTGCAGTGCACACACTAGACTTCTACAGACTCTCCAGAGCACCATTTAAAGGGTGTCTGAAGTGATGGGAATTATAGCATGAGTATCAACAACAAACAAAATTGGGGTATAAAACTGACTCTTTTTTTCTTCAGGGTTGTAGCAGTGAATCATGCTGACAACACAGGCGTGAGATGGAAGGTGAAGACTCTGGCATGGCACCATCCCCTACCGAGCAGGCTTGCAGCCAGCTGTCAGCATAGGGACTCAGAGGCTGAGCTCAGGCTCTGTGGGCTCTTGCTGCGGACAGGTTTCTCGCTCCCAGAACGCCCAGTGTACCGCACTTCTGCCACCGGGCTAATTCTTCCCCAGCAAAAGGCATGATGGAACAAGTGCTCCAAATCAAAGGGGAAACTCAGCCAGTCAAGAAAATCCTCCCCAGGCTATCAGGCTTTATTCCTTTCAGTTGGCTCAGCTTCATTTTTCTAGTTCCTTCAAGAGCAGCTCTAGGTCTCCTCCAACCTGCTCCCAGGAGACCATACCAGGGTCTTCAGAGAAACCACGAAGGTTCAGGTCAAATGGGACACAAATCTACAGAAACTGGATCCATCATCCTCAAAGCCCCAATATGGCATTTAGCAGTGTTTCAGTGTTAGGAAAAAGGCTCTTTTTCCCCTAACAGAAAGAGTTTGACCCACCAAGCCTGGAACACCTGGACGTGCAAGCGCTTTTTGAGGCACTGGAGGGCTCCTGCTGCTATCACCTGCTGGTTTGCAATCTGAAGTTCCCATGCCATTGTTTCAGCTCTAGATTTAGAGGTCTCATGTCTTTCCCCACTGCAATACAATACCTATTTTGGTACATGTGGGACATGTGGGAGGTCAGGAGCTCCTGGGAAGTACCCAAATAACCCCTGACCTATGTTAGCAGCTACTTGGCCTCAGTATCAAAGAATGAACCAAGGACAAAACTGTTCCATTTGTACCTAATCTCTCTGTCTTCACTTGGTTAAAATATCCCTTGGTCCAGAGCTGGGACAGCCTTGGAGCTCTGTCCTAGGAGCACCTCTGAGAGGTGTTTTACTCTGTCTTCCAGTTGCTGTCTGGATGACATCCCTCTCCTCCACTCTTGACAAGCAAGGAATCAAAATGAAGGGTAGCTTCTTGACCAAAGGAAGATGAACATGCTTACTAGATGAGACAGCCAAGGACAGACCACATTCAACAGTCTTGCCTCCTTTTTGTGCTACCCCAGTGTGCTCAATGCAGCTAGTCAAGGTGGGGCTCATCTCACCTACAGCACAGACCTCTCCACAAGAGCCCATCATCCAGAGCCTCTATCATCAATGAGCAGAGACAGGCACAGTCTGTCTGACCTGTTTCAGGTATCCACCTGCATTATGGTGAGATGGAAGTGCTCATTTCCTCTGCTGCCTGTATAGGGGGACTGAGGGGCTGGGATGTTAGATGCTGACACCTGGACAGGGGAATTGCACCCTGATGTTCCCCATCCTGCACTTTGCTGGTAAGCTTTTCAGAGAGAGACTATCTCACCCCGCACTTAATGTGAAAGCACTTCAGCCCCTAAGGCCCAAGGGTAACACTACACTTTAAGTGGGAGATGAGAGGCCCATGCCCTTAAGTGTTTACCATCAAGAAAACTTCACAACACCTTCCCCTGTAATGATGTTCCAAGTGGATCCAAATAATTTTGGGGGATGGCTGAAGAGAAGGCAGAGCTGCAGGTCTCAGCCTGCCTCTGTGTTAGCAGGTGAAGAAAGGAGAACATCCCAGGCACCAAACACTTTGTGCCATGCCCAGATAGCCTGCAAGGCTCCTTCATGCCCATCAAGAGATACACCATGACAGGCAGAGAAGGATGAACACATGCAGCAGGGCTGGGTCAAGGACATGGGAGAGGAAAGGACAGAGTGACAAGACTGCAATTTCTTCTAGTAGAGAGACTTGGGATTTACAGGCCAACCTTGAGGACTCTTCTCCTTTTCATGACTTCTGATATATAATCCTTTGGGGCAGGCAACACGGGAGGTTGATGCAGACAACTGCAAAATAATGAGTCTAGGGGCAGGAAGCCAAAGCAGACGGTGCACGTTAAATGGAGCTGTCATGCTACCGGGCTGGCCAGGGGAGAGATGGAGGAGCTATTCTGAGATTTGTGAGCCATTGGCCCTCATGCTGCAGAAAACAACAATATTAAGCTCAGACAGGGACTGCAGGCAGAATAACTTCCGTGATAACAGGATGCATGGGGAATAAGTTGTTACAAAGGGCCCTCAAATCAAATAGGGGGTAAAAAAGCAAGCATAGAAGAGACTGCACAAAATTCACCCATGGTGGGACTGAACTGAAGGGTTCATAAGAAAATGAGAAGTTTAACTCAGCTCCCTGAAAGGGTGACTTACTGTTTTCTCCCACCCCAGCATTCAGTTGTCACCAAGCTCACAGGCTTCTACCTCAGATTTGAAATATTATCTCTTTGCATTCTAATCCCAACAGTACTTGCTCCCAATGCCACAGCAGAGCAAGCCACGATGAGAAAGTGTGACTGCTGGTTGTCCACCTCCATGCAGCAGCTGCCAGTCAATCCCAGTTTCACAACACAACCCCTTTGATTATTTTGATCTGTTCAGGTAGCAGTGTTCCTTTTTTTTTCTTTCCTCCTCCTCTGGGATTTCTTCTGAAATTGCTCTAAGCTGTGAATTGAATAAACTAATTCCAGGTGCAGAGAAACAAAGGAGATGAGAACCTGAACTGACCTGAGAGATGCTGCACTGCCCAGCAGCCCAGTCTTTGCAGTCAATATAGTTGAACCAATTTCAGCTGCATTTGAACAAGACTTCACACTCCTATTGCAATGCAATTGCAGGGCTTGCCAAAAAACACATGTACTTCGTAGCATGCTCTGAGAAAGCCCAGGCCTCTCCTAGGCACTCAGCTTCCCACCTCTTCACAAGGAGCACACTTCAGGTAAGCAACTCTATACATCTTTCTTTTTAAACTGTGTATCTTCCACTAAAACTCAGGAGGGCTTTCCTTAGCCTTCTCAAGAGCATCCTGCAATTGCCTTGTTTTTCCTCTAAAACAGTACAAATTTCAAGCCAGCTTTCATAGCTCAGTTTGCATCCATGGATTGGTGATTACAAAATCCAACTAGCTGCCCTGGGCCTTTACAAATCCTCAGCCAGGGACCTGTACCTTATGTGCTGTAATCCTCCCCCATTTCATCTCTAAAGCTGGCTAGCACCAGAGGCTCTTCCCTACCACCTCCCCCAGAGAATCACCACCAAAACCTCCCCTGTTGCCACAGCAAGGACTCGGCAACAACTGCCCTGTTTAGAATATCTGAACAGGCTACAGCCCCCTTAGAATCAAAGGAGGAAGACAAACCTAAATCCCAGGAATTACAGCTCTACATGAGTGGTTTCATCTCAGCAGCCTCCCTTTGCTCACCTCCCATCCTGAACAGGTTTATCATCCACTCCATGGCTGCTCTGAATTACCCCAGAGGTGACCATATTTCAGCAACAAATTAAACTGTCACGATACATTCCTTTCTACACTGTTTTTTCAAATGTGATCCCTGGCTGCCAGAGAATTGTTTTGGAAAGATTAGATTAGGTGCCTCGGAAACTGCTTTGGAAAAAAAAGTAAAAGGTTTTCGCTTCTTGAAGAAACCCACCTCTTTTTTATTTTTTTTTTCCCCGGGAAGTTTGTTTTATTTTTTAACCTCAAAGATTTGGTCAATTAACTGCATCTTGTTTTTTAGATCTTTCCACAAAAAGTACCTCAGTGCAGATGACCAATAGGAGATTGCTCATTTTGCAATCATCTGCCACCAACACAAAATCTTAAAGCCCTCTGGTTTTTAAAACAATCCCCCCCCCCATCCATAGGCCTCCAACATCTCTATTCAATTGACCAAATCTTCTTACTGTTTTTCCAACTCATAACAAGACACTCAGTTTTACCATGGGATGTCTATCCACTTCTTCAGACACAAACCCCACTTACAGCTTGGAAGACTGACATGCAAAGGACCACCATCCCAGCCCTCCACTCACATCACTTCTAAGACCAGACACCTAAAATATTAAAATAACAGGCAAGACGGCCTTGCTTGAATGCATAAAAGGAAACAAACCCCCACCTTCTCAGGGCTCACTGTGATAAGAAAGCATTTCTCTCATCAAAAAATCAGATTAGCAACACGTCAACAGTTGGGTGCTGAATCTTTTGACGCTCATCAGTTACCAAAGGAAATGGGAAGCTGATCTTGCAGTCAAAGTGCCAGACTAAGACAACAATTTCTGTTCTAAGCTCTGCTCTAGGCTCCTCCTGTTAATGTGCATTTCCATTCCCCAGTTCCCAGTTGTGAAACAAGGGGTTGTAATATCTCTGCAGTCCCTGCCCATCTATAGGCACCAGTAGATATTTGGCAATTTTTCACTTTCTAGCAGATATGAGGAGCAGCCGAGCCTGGACACTTCACAGATTGGAAAAGGGTGGCTGCTTGAGATACACACCATGGAGGAAGAGGAACAGCAGAGGTATAAACTGATGTCTACTAAACACAGATCAATGTGTTCATCATAGAAGTAACGTGAAGCAGAGGACATCTTGTCAGGCCCCTAATAATCAGGTGCAGTAATTGTGGGGATCAGATGACTATCATTTGCTCATGAATCAGAGGTTTCCACCCTCATCCAGCTACCTTCCTGCTTTGCCACAGACCTGGTGAGACCCTGCACATGTCCCTGTGACTATGAGCCACACCAGCACACAGGAGCACACAGGCTCCTTGCTTCTGTGGTAAAGCAGGAGCTGAAGCACTTTTCCAGCTCTGGATCTGACTTTCTCACAACTCTGTTTCTCACTTCCACCATGGTCATGGTAGTAATTTCTTTCCAGTGCATATGTTTTGAGAATCAATACCTTGATATTTGGATATTATAGGGACCACCAGGATAGCTACAGAGCCATCAGCTGCAACTGAGTACAGCAGAACAGAGGACATACAGCTGTACTCTTAGGAGGACAGACAGCAGATCTGACCCTCCAAGACTTCAGTACAGCCACCACACACCCCAGGAGAACGATGAGGCAGAGTGAAGCAGGGATTCTACGCTGACTGCCAGATGGGAGGTGACACCACCAAGCAGCACAGCCATGTCCTCCCCCTGCCTAGCCCCCAGCTCTTATCCTCATCCTGCTTCCCATATCAGCAGAGCAAGAAGCCAGCACATGCTTGTCAAAGCAGGTCAGGGAGCAGACCACTCGCCCAAGGCTGCCTGTGTGGAAAGTGGGACAAGCCCTCCAGAAAAAGCTGACTGGCCTCTTACAATATCATGCAAATCAGGAAAAGGCTGGGAGAAACAAGATTGGGAGAAACCTTGCATGACCAAGGTTATACCGTAAGGTTATGTATTCATCCTCTGCACACAAGGGGGGAAAGCAAGGGGGGTGCACCTCCTGCTTTCACCAGCATTTGCTAGGTCTGCATTCTACAAAGGAGAGTTGTGCTGTTCACAGCAGGAGCCTAACAGAGTGGGACCCAAAAGGAGCCATTCATCTACAGACAGACATACAAGGGGAGACAATGAAAAAAATTAATCACAGAATTAGCATACATACAAGCCAGGATCAGTCCCATATTTACCTATAACAAACAGTGATGTTTTATTTACTTAACATAATCAACTATTGTTTTATCTACTTATCATACCAACCAAAGCCTGGTTTCTCAAGCCCAGCCTTCTCCTTTTCCTGGAAGATGAATTTCAGTCCCTCACATAACATTAAGTCCCCTGGCATCCAACACAAAGCCATCAGCAGGGAAGGAGCATGGCTGCTACAATCACTACAGAAACAGAGGACCTAGTGCCACACCAGGAATACTGCTCTGGCTGCTGCAGTGGCTATCCGGGGTAGGATGAAATCCATCATTTGCAGGTTCCAAATTTATACATTCAAGCTTATTCTATAGACATGGTTTGAAACAGGCTGAATAGAGCTGGATGTAAGCCACAGAATTGCTGAAGATAGCACAGAATGTCAGAGCACTCAACGTGATCCTGGAGCAGGCAGACAGGATGGCTGCCTGTTACCCCAACAAACTGCTGATGAACAGAGCTCACTTCTCAGCAAGCCTCTAAATAAGATCCCAACTTGCCTCAGGCACAAACACTTGCTGACCACACTCTTCTTTGGAGATTTTTCACTGGTTTGCCTTTCTCAGGGAATATGGCCCCACGCACTTCCACTGCCAGCCAGCCATGCCTCCGTTCAGCCCTGACCAACAGGAGAGCCAACACACCACCCTGCAAAACAGCAGCCTCCACAATGCCTTTTTCCACTGATCTCCTCCTCGCCTCTCTCCCTGCAGAGCCTTACCCAGGGAGAACAGGGCAGCCTGGAGCAGCCCCCGCTGTGCACACCTGCATCCCTCATTTCACTCCTACTCCCTGGCTTCTTAGATCTTGCTCCTCTTCTTCTCCCAGTAAGAGCACAACATCCTCTTCATTTCACAGGCCACAGCTTCTCATCACTTCTGCTGTTCTCTCAGGGATGCTAAACAAGCAGAAGACGTACAGGCATCTTCCCAGAGACATTGCAGCAATGTCTCTTTTTTGTATTCGTCAAGTTATTGCTCCCACACACACACATTTAAACTCAGCTCCACCAGCTCTTGAATTTAACTTGCATACAAGCAGTCTGATCTATAATGGATTTAGCTATGCAAAAGGAAAAATCCTCTTCAAGTTTGGTCCACAGCACAGCAGTATACAAGTACCTGGGCTGCCACTGCCTCTGCATTATTAGAATGCCCCTCACCTAGGGCATCCTACCCTTCCAGCAGATAGGCTGGGTATTTGCTGGTTATCTGCTAGGTCAGTATCCCTCCTAAAGAAAAGTCCAGTGAGATAAGCAACCAGCTTAGTCAAGGCCAGATGGGGGGTCAGGACTCCTCAGTTCACAGTCCTGTGGCTTTAACCACAAAGTCACCTTTCAGCACAGAGATCAGCTGTTCCAAGAGCCCACATTGCTGTCAGATGGGCACCACAGGCAGGTCAGGCATTAAGACACTGAGCACGGAAGGACTATTCCCTCTGTAGGCATTCAGGTCAGTCAGCACCACACACAGGAAGCTGTAGAACCATATTCCACTGGTGAGAAGTTGGTAACAGGGTTTTGGTTTTACTGAGCTGGTCATTAAACAGTGCTGGTCCCACTTTACAGAGACATAGGTAGCAACACCCAGAATAAAACGGATCATCTAGAAGTATTTACCTCTGGATATCTGTAATTATAAACCAAACATAATCAGCTTCTCTCTCTCCCTGCAGTAAATAATTAACTGCAAAAGAATATTCCTCTTGGCTCCATCCTCCCCAATCAATTCTGCTCTGCAACAATGTGCTGCCTGGATTGCTCACTGTATCAGTGCACCCGAGTGTTACCCAAACCCCCTCAAAGACAGAGGAGAGGTGGAACTGTTCACTTCAGTACAGCAGAGACCTTTCCTTCAGGGTACAAGGGGGTATCGTGGCATAACTCCCAGTACTTCAAGCAGACAGCTATGACATACACAGCTTAGCTCATGCACTGCTGCAACATCACTGCAACCATCAGCGGAGGCGAATCACGCACTCTGAGCACTCCCATCACACCCCTCTGGACTGCCTGAGCTTTACTGCCAAGGCAGAGCAAATCTTCTCCCCTGAAATACAAGGTTTTCTATTCCTTTCATTGTTTTTGAAATATCCTCCCCACCCCTAGATTTCATCCAGGGGTTAAAAAAAAAAAACAAAACAAACCACAAACCAAATCAAGTCTTCTTTATGACAGAAACTCCACTTTTTTAAGATACTTTAATTTTTGAATACTAGATCAAAGTTCAATATTGTGACTGCTCGGTCATGCACTATAACCTGCACAATGACCTGTTCACCTCTTGCCACCTACCCTCAGCAACCTGAATTTCACACAGACTCTGCAAGTAATAGGTAAACCAGAAAATGTTCAGAGCACTCATTCCTTTTGCCCTACTGAAAGACACCTCCTGGCTGTAAACCCAGCAGGGAGGAAGGATGATGCCAGGAGGAAAGCAAAACTGCCTGGCAGGAAGGCTGGGTTGGTCAGACAGCAGATGGAAGCAGGTTGCATGCAGATACACAACCAGGGAACAACACAAGGGCTGCCATTTGATCCTGGTTGCTTTCTTAAGATACAAAGTCAAATTCGCTTTTGAAAGAGGCATAAGGAGAACACAAGCAAAAATGAGAGCTGGGGAGAACCTCCAGAATTGCAGGAACACCCTTCCTAAAACAGCCAGAAAAAACGGGGAGAGACAGAGAAGCATTACCACCAAGCAAACACCTTCATACTTACACACAGTCTGGGTTCAGTTTCACATTTTTAGGGGTTTAAACACATACCAGATTTAGTTGAGCTGACTGTGAAGTGCTCAATAAAGAACTCCACCAGGAAGGTAGAGAAAAAGAGGAAAAAAGGCTAAATTAGACTCAAAAAGCATGGAAAGAGAGGTTCAAGAAAGAGGCAGAAGAAAGAATGGAAGGAAAACCATGACACAGAAGAGATAAATGAAACAGATACCAGGAACAGTTCAGGAAAAGATAAACCATGCAAAAATGGAATGAAAACTGGAAGGGAAAGATAAGAGAACGAGGAACATGCCATGGCAGATCAGTTGAACAGCAGTTGGCAAATAGATAATTTATTTAATCTCATCTGTATTTGTCAAATAATTTGTTTGATTAACACTCTTTTGTGGTCTTCAGCCAGGTATGGAGCTGATCAAATATCATGTCATAAATATATTATTAGATTAATACAAGTAAAATTCAAATACATCCAACATTTTTATCTGCTGCTTAATAAGCTCTGCTTCTAAGTTTACAGTTAAAAAACGTTAAAACAGGAGCTGGGAACAAATTACAATTAGATAAAAATTACTCGAAGCACAACCATTTTGCTTCTCCTAGACTGACAAAAATACAGTATACTGTATAACTCATCTTGAGAGACAGAAGAGGAGACATTTCTACTTTAACCACCCTCCCACAAGGAATTCCTCTCTATAGGCAGTACTTTTTGTCTTGGTTTTATTTTGTTGAAGTTTTCCCCAATATTCAACTTTTCTACTCCATAAAGGTTTTTCATCCCAAGAAAAGCTGGTGAGCTCCAAGGGCAACCTAAGAGAAAGGTAAATTAGGGGTGCACTGGTAGCAGGAGGGAAGGCAGTGGGAGCCATATCCAGCCTGGAAGCAAATGTTTATGTTTGAGCTGAGCTTTGCTTTTCTTAAGGGGAAGGGAAATCAGGTGAAAGATGGACAAGGATGCCTCAGGATCTCTATTCTTACAGGGAAAAGTTTCCCACACTGCGGGCAGCCTTTTCCAAACCTCCCTAGGAGTACCAGGGAGGAAAACAAAAAAGGTCAATTGGCCATTTTTCAGCCTGTTTTAATCCTCCCTCCCCCAAGACAACAGCAAGGTCCCCTTGAGAATCCTCAGACCACAGGGTGAAAGCCACCAAGGCAGACCATCTCCACGTGCATGGTGGCAGGGCTGCCAGGGAGCCCTGGGAAGCAGAACCAGACTCCATAAGGAACCCGTGGCCATGGCTTTCTAGGCCGACATCAGAGGAACACGAGGCTACTCCCACTGCTGCTCTACCTTCACCACCGGCAGCAGCCAAGAATCAAACTCACCACAGGAGAGAACCACACCAAGGCAACTCCCTGGGGCCGGAAAAGTGTCCCTCGGGTCACAAGTGCTGTTTAAATATCTCAGCAATATCCCAAACTGAGATAATTATTGCTAATTACAAGACCATTTTTATGTAAACATGAAGGGTATTACCACGCATACTTCATCTCTTTTTAATTAAAAGAAGTAAGAGGTTCGCTGAGATAAAAAAAATAGACATGCTGACAGCTCCCACCCAAAAGCAGACTTTTCTGCAGTGATAACACCCATCAGCCTCCAGACCCACCAAGAAGCCTGAACAGGGAAATCAATCAGCATCAGCCTCCCCAGTGCTGAAATGAAGCAGTTGGCACATTATTAATCACACAGGAAAAACGTTTTACGAGGAGAAGGAAAGGACCAGACACAGAGGGGGGATACACATGGATTCAGTCATGGCTGTCTTAAAAACACTTGGGAAAATCACACAAATCACCAGCTGTAGAATTAAAATACTTCAGAGCTGTGAAGGATAAACACATCAGCATTTCTGACTACAGCAACTCTTTAGCTAAGCCCACACCAAACCTCACGTACTTTCCTCCATTCAAAACCAGTTCCTGCTCCAAGCTGCACATCCCACCCATGCCAACCAGACTGAAGTACATCGTGACACAGCCTCAACACGAGTTCGTACCCCTTCTGCATTTCAAAGACCTACCCAGGAGCAACCTGCACATCACAGCCTACAAGAGATATGACCATCCAGCTTAGGACACTGAAATAGTCAATGGCTTGACTTGCCATGCAACGGCTTAACAAGCCATTCCTGCTGCACAGTCCTGTTTCCAGCTGTCCTAAGCATTTCTCCAGCCACTCCAGAGTTCGCCAGTGCACTCTGACTTCTCAGTCTCTTTTGTCTCCAGGCACGCTCCACTGCTTGAGGCAATTTAAAATACACCCCCAGTCAGGACCTGTATGAGCCATCAGATGCACCTTCACTCGGGGTGAAGACGCTGCAGCCCCGGCCGCCGCGACAGCCTTTGCAGGGCAGCAGGGCGCAGGCAGCCTCGGCACGCCGCAGAGCCCCGGCGGCGAGCGTCCCTGGCACGGAGGGAAGGAAGGAGGGAGGGAAGGAGGGAGGTGTCACCAGCTCCGCAGAGCCGCATGCTCGCAGAACGGGGGACCACGCTCACTTGCTCACAGATGCACACAAATACCTGCGCCTCCGCCACCTGCCTGCCCGCTCCGCGCCTCGCCCCGGGCCTGGCGGCGCCCGGCACCGCCGTGGAGCTGGTCTCTCCTGGAGCCAGCGGGCATCTCCTTTGGCAAAGCGTGGCGAGCCTGGTGCTCCCCCTTTAAAGCATCACTGGAGCAGTGTGAGGGATGCAAAGGGATGAGGGAAGACGGGTGCAGTGGGCTGCAAACTGGGCGTGCGAAGAAGAGGAGGTGAACAGGGCTGCAGCTAAGGGATACGGAGAGGAGCGGGAGGGCAAGCGAGAGAAGGAAACAAGGCTGCAGCTTGGGAGGGGAAGGACAGGAGGAGTGCACAGTGGGTGCAGAAGGAGGGCAGGGGATGGAGGGCAGAGAGAACGGAGGGCAAAGGGGGAGCAGAGGCTGTGGCTCGGTGGTTCCCCACCACCCTCCCACCGCGGCAGCCTGCCTGGGCTAGGGTCGGCAGGCAGCGCCCAGGCAGCAGAGTCATGGCGCGGCCGAGCGAGCAGGTGGGTGGCCGCCACCGCCCCCAGCAGCCCGGGCCCCGCCGCCGCCCACCGGGCCGAGGGTCCCTCCCTTCTCACCGCCGCCCCGGACGCGGCGGGGGCAGCCCCAGCACAGCGGGGGTACGAACTCGGCGGCGGGGGAACAGCCCCGCTAACAGGTGGCGGCGGAGCTGCCGACCCGTCCCCGCCGAGCCGGTGGGCGCTGCCCCTCCGCGACGGCGCGTCCCACCCACCGCGACCCGGCGCCAGCCCGCTCCCGGCGGCCACTCACCGGCTCGTCCACCCCGCCGGGCGGGATGCGCGTCCTGGAGAGCGGGGCGCGGAAGTTTAAAGCCGGGGAACAGTATTACTCGCTTCTGCCCTTCCAACGTAGGAAAAGCCAAACTAGACGAGGCGCCCCCCCAGGCGGGCGAAACCCCGCTCCGCTCCTCCCCGCCGGGGGCTTCAGCCGCGCGTCGGCCCGGCGGCGAGGGGAAGTTTCCACCGCGGTGGTGGAGGCGCCCCCGGCGTGCCGCGCCCGCCCCGCATTGGCACGGGGCGCCGGGGCGCTGTGCCGCCGCCGCGCCCGGACAATGTGCGTGCGGGGGGAGCGGGAGCGGAGCGGAGCGGGAGCGCGCCCCGCCGGCGGCCGCGGCACACGCCCAGCCCGCGCCCCGCCCGCCCGCCGCTCGCCGCCCGCCCGCCGGCCCTGATTGGCGGCCCCCGCCGCCCCCGCCCCGCGGCTGGCCGCGCCGCCCGTCAATCAGCGCTGCCGCCCGGCCGCGGGGCGGGCCTGGGGCGGCGGCGGCGGCGGCGGCCGTGGTGGCGGCGCGGGGGGCGGCCGGGCGCTGCCTCGCCCCGGCGGGTCACCCCGCTGCCTCCGCGCCCCGGGAGCCGCCGGCATCGTGCGCTGTCCGCCCGGGGACCCGTCCGCGCCTCACGGCCCGCCGCGGCCCTGCCGCAGGAGCGCCCCGCGCCCGAGGTGAGGGGAAGGCCTGGCCGCCGCTGCCGCAGCCCGCCCTGCCCCGCGGGACTGCCCGCGGCTGCGCTGCCTTTGTCGGCGCCCCACGGAGGCGTTCTGGGGAGGAGGACCAGAGACCCCTGAAATGTCGTGTTGGTTGCCAGTCACGGTCCTGCCTGATTGCCCGTTGCGCCAAACTCGGCTCACAGGGTGCTTTTATCTGGCCCTTGGAAATGCCTAGAAAAACAGATTACTCCAAATTATTCAAGTGCAATTAAGGCCACAAAAGGAAAGATACCTGAATTGACTCTGTATAAGGCAGATGGAGTTCAGTTAGGCTTAGCAGCAGAGATACGCACTGTCTGAGTAGAATTACTTCAATTTCAGATGAAGGTCCGAGCATGTCAAAAGGCTCTTGTCTGATCTTATTTGGATCCCACAAGGAGCACTGCTGAAGCAGAGCTAGTAAATATTGATGGATTCGAGCTTCGTGTCCTGAAGTCGGGTCTGTCAATGCAGTGCTTCCCGTTCTGTTACACTTCACCAGACATTTTCTTCTACTGGGCACCATGATTCCCCTATTACTATTTGGAAACTGGATAGTGGATTGCATAGTCACGGTATTATCCAGCAGCTTGCAGAAGTAATCAAGCTTTGATGCAGAGTATGATGTCAAATAAAGTACACACTCCTGGTACTGGAAAAGCACTGTTCTCTCAGACATATGTTTCAAGCGCACTTCCACAATTTATTGTTTCCATTAGAAAAGTATCTAGTAATCTGAAAATCGATCTAAAAACCATTGTTCTAGATACTACGCTTGACACATAATAAAAAGAAAGCTCATGCCCTGCAGAGCTTGTAGCAAGAGCAGATTAAACATGTTCTAAGGATACCCGTTGAGAGAGTTGTGCAGGTTTTCTCAGGTCTCATAAACGTGTTGCACCAGCACAAACAAACCTGCCAGAGCACTTTTCCGAAAACCAGCACGCAAGCAGACAGGTCCAAACAAAAAGGCTGAAGCTTTAACCTACCTTGAAACTCTTGCCTTGCTTCTAACAAGCCCTCCTGACTCTGAACGACCTCTCAGTTCTCCGCAGAAGCGAGGGCCGCAGCTCAGGGAAAGCCAGCATCTCTGCCGAGCGAGCCGAGGGCAGAGCAGCAGCGCGCACAAAGGTGATGGGCTCTCCGCAGGCAGACGCACGCACGCACCGTGCACCGCCTCTCCGGGCTACCTGTCTCGTCTTGTTTTAGCCGTTCCTAACGAGCAGGCAGGCTACTGGAGCATGCAGAAGTCTCGCTTTTTGAAGCACCCTGAAAATGGGCTTGTATTTTTCGGTACCTAGGTGGCCCAGAAGAACTTGGCAGGGGGCAAGCACCAAGTAGGTAGTAAAATAGGAACAGTTATGGGGGACCTCAGGTTCATGCTTCTTGAGCTTCTCAGTAACCTACAAGAACCAAGAAACACCAGAAGAGGAGACTGAAACTGCCTCTCTCTTGCTCATTCTTCAGTGCCAGATCACATCAGGCTGTGAGATACCTGAGGATTATTTGTTTGCAGACTGCTGGAAGACAGAGACGGAATCACCTATTGGTGAGTCATAACCACACAATCGCAGAGGGGTGATGGCACAGACTTGCAAAGACACAGAGAGTGATAACAGCTTAAAAGTGTCTTCTTTCCCCTTCTACTTTTTGATAAAAAAGCAAAACATTGGGACTAGATCCTCAGCTGTGGCAAAGCAACATAACTCCATTGCTTTTGTCAGAGCACAGATTTACACTTTTTGAGGTCATAGCCCATTCTGTTTGGAAAATACTGTTCTTCCTGAGCAGATTATTCCTTCCTTTCTCTAAACTTGAGTTTAATTCTTGGAAAATGTCTGGCTTGCAGTGCTCTAACAGTTGTAAGCCTTGCTTGACAGGAAAGGAAGGCTAATCAAATACTGGGTCCACTGGCACGCAGAGCAATGAAAAGGAAAGTGAGAGTATCTCAGGTCCTTACTGCCACAGTAAAACCGCAAAACCAAAGTCTGCAGTGGAGTTGAAAAGCCGTTCCATCATTCCCATACCTTCAATTTTTCATGATTGTTTTCACCAAACTGTATGTAGCTTGCAGTTGGAAGGCCATAACTCATAGACATGCTTATCCTGTCATGACTTTTTGTACCAACACTCTAAATTCAGTCTGTGAAGGTACATCACTTATTGTTGTAGGTGCTGTGACCCAAAACTAACTCCTTGATATTTTGACCCCTCTTTAACTTCTGCAAGAGGGGAATTGTAGACAAGACATAAACTTATCTGTCCACTGTGTGACATACAGACTTATGCCAAGAGCTTAGTGAGCAACTGAACTTGCTCATCAGCTACAGATCAAGACTACATTTTTAAAATTAGAGTCTTTTTTGGAGTGATTTCTAGTAGAAACACCCAAGCTGAATTTTTCTTTCTTTCTCCCTAATAAAAAACTCAGCATGAGAAGGTCTTCTTGTGATCATCAAAATCATCAGCCAAGTAGGTAACAGTAATTTTTTAGCTTTTCAATGATACATGTGTCGCAGTGTCGGACACGAACACGAAGACTCAAACAGCAGGTTGGCAGCAGGTCACATCACCGAGCAGAGCGAAAGGGCCCTGCCCACCTTTATTATCACTCTTTTATACCTCTCTTAAAACAAGCATACATTGGTAGATGAGGTTAACACCTCTAGAATTTTACAGGATAGGAACACAGTCTATCACCTTTCTCCGCCTTGGAGAAAGGAATGGACAACAATCCAGAAGTTCAGAAAACATTCTCGGCCGGTTAGAAAACAAGAGCTATGTTTATAGAAAATGCATGAGAACTTCTACTACAAAAGTAAAAACACAGAACAGTAGAAAAACCCAGGGCGACATACATACTTAAATACATCCAGATATGCACCATATATTTTTGATATCCTGGAGAGTTTATCAGTTCTCAGCAGACACAGAGAGTAGATTAGTGCTGTTAGTTGCTATTGTTGTTCTGGGTCTCCTGTTGCTTCACCTTGTCTACAAGTTCACCTGACTTTTAATCATGCAGATTGCTTTCTGGTTCTTTCCATGGATTTTGAACTCAACCTAGTCCATTTTCCTGGATGCACATTTTTTCTGTGTAACTGAAACTTTCTTGGAAAGTGTTTGCAAGGAAAGTTCTGTCAGTGTGCTCCCTTTAACAATGTCTCTGAGAGCATACTGAGAAAAGCAGAGATCCCTGTGAGTTTTGCTTCCCCATTGCATCCCATTCTTCATGATTTTTTAATTTAGTCCACCTACAGATACACTAGACTCAAGAAACCTGCAAGTCCTTTTCTCATACTGGGATGTTTTCTTGCTCATCTCTCCCTGAGCTTAGAGGATGAGTATTGTCATGGCAGAAAGCAAACTGATAAGCAGTCAACTTTTTAAAATTTCTATATTTCTAGGGAATGCAGATTGTTTCCTTGTAGTATCTGACAAAGTAACACAAGTAACTTGCCATGGCAACCAGCTTATGGAACAGAAAAAAATTATCATTACAAGGTGCTTTGTTACTATAACATGGAAAGAACCTGAGATCTTATCAGTTTTGTTCACTTGTGTGCCATGCATCGTCTAGGTAGCAGAACCTGTCAGTAGAAGTTTGTGTTCAATTCAGTGCAAGTCATCTGCCTTGTGGGCCTATCTGATACTTGGATCAAAGCTGAAGTGCAGTCAGAAGGAAAGAAGGAAGTGTTCAGAAGAATTGAAACAAGGCTGGATTCTCAGAAACACAAGGACAAATCCATTTTCTCAGCAAGCTGATGCAACTCTGAAGATGCCAGTAAGAGATGAACCAATTCTGAAATTAATTTGGCTTGCATTCTCCGACAGGCTCCATTATTTTACTGTCCTCTCTTTTTTTTTTTTTTTGTTTTGTTTTTAAGTGAAGCAAGTCTGCAGATCTGTAAGTATTTTGGAGTTACCTGGGATAGAGGATGGAATAAGCTTGCAAAATCCATCTTCAAACCCATTCTCTTTACAGGGATGCTTCTGGGAGGGACAGACTCATTGCCACACAGCTTCCTTGGGTTAGTGAGTGAATTTAGAAATGGCAAAGGGAATCAGCTAAGGGCAGAGAGGGGAAACCCTCATAGTTCCCAATTTAGGAGAAAATAAAAACTGAGTTTTGTTAGCTCAGAGGAGGACAATTTTGAAAACTGTTGTTTGTGCAAAGAGTCACAGAGGCTGGTGGAATTACCCTGTGCTGAGGATAGGCTAATTTGTAGATCTGGAGTGGGACTAGGGTATGCTTTACTCTGGAGCTGGAAAGGATGTCTTCTATGGAACAGACTTGAAAAGTGAAGGAGAAACTGAAAGTTTCTTAATCCTTTGACTACTGATTTGAGCCACAAGTAACACAGCTCCAACTGTGTGATGGAATGAAGTGTATGCTGCCCCTTCTATTTTAAAAACACTCTCCCAGTTAAAATTTATGCTGTTCATGCACTAGTACTAATGCTTGAGAAACAATGGCCAACTTACTGAGCTGCCTGGGGCCTAGCTGAATTCACAGGTAAAATTCTCGTGACTCATGGACAATTCTCTTCTAGCTTCCTGGTGAGGTTATAGAGAAAATACTGCTAGATTACAAACCCTGACAATAGCATGACTTGGAAAGAAGCCTTTGAAAAGAAACTCTTAACATATCAGATAAATCTATGTGAGATGCAAAGCTAGAGTTCGCTCTTGACAATGAATTCTTATACTGTGAGTGACTGACTATAAAAAGACTTGGGAAAGATCTGAATCTCCTGCAGCACAAAGAAACCATGAGATAAATGAAAGTCATCTCAAAGGAGCCATGCTAAAACTGTTCAACATTGTAATTTAACACAGTCTCCTAGAGACTGGGAAAAGTCAGCAGGCTAATCCTTACTGCAGGTTGTACCAAGAGAGACATAGCCACAAGAGAAACCACAAATATGAAATGTCACAAGTGTGTACTGTCATCCCAAAGGCCTGGGAATCTTGGAGATACCTAAGACTTGGAAGAGGCAGTCCAACTAAAAGACCACACGGAGGAAAAAAAAGCCCAGTCAGTCCTGGCTGCAAAGGGTTTTTAAGACAGAGACTGAGCTGGAAAGATCTCCAGGAGTAATCAATTAACAAAAGAAAACACTGAATTAATTAATCAATCCTCAATAAATCAACAAAATCTTCCTCTATATCATCTCCAAAGACATCGCTTTGCTTCAAATGTCCCAAGCAGTGAATGGGACCGCCTTGTTTTTAATCCCCAAAATAATGGCATTAATATTGGATTAAATGCTACTAAATAAGAGTGCTCAGGCTTCTTTCAACATTTGAAATGTTGCAGAAGATTCTGGCTGGGCAGAGCAAAGTCATCAGTTCTGGAGGGTTATCTGATTCAGGACAGGATCTTTCTTATCATGGGTTTCCTTTTTGAAATAAGCAAGGCAGCATCTTGTCAGGTGCCTGGCCCAAGCTCCACCAGAGCTAGAGAGAGGAAAGATTCCTGTTGACTGAAATAATTTTGCTAACAGTTGGATTTGGTCAATTTTGAACTGAGAATAGAAACTTGCAGAGAAGATGCTCTGGAATTGCAGAAATGAAAGGCTTTGTAATCAGAGCTTGGAAGTGGAAGGAGATCTATGTTCCACAGTTTAAAAATACAGACAGCTGCTGATTCCTTTTTTTGCTATTAAAAACCCCACAACCCAAACACATACACACAAAAGACATAATTCAAAAACTGGTCATTTCCTAGTCAGCCTCCTTGTAGAGACACTGTGGAAATGAACAACTATCACATCTCCCTAGATGTGGTATGCAATAGTTGGTAACATGAGGCCCTCATCTGAGTGGATGATGGGATGGTTGGACTTCAGATTTTGCTGTGTGGGGTGAGCAGGGGGGAGAGATGAGGTATGAGTTTTATCTCTGAGGATTTACAAGCAGCGTTGCTTTCTACACCTGCCTGCCTAGTTTCAGTCTGATCTGAAGCACACTGCCCTCTACAGTGTCCCGTTTCTTCCTGTGGGTGTTAGCTTAAGCCCCCAACAAATGTTCTTTTTGACTATTTGTGCTTTTTCCAGGGAGATGTAGCTGATCATGTGGTGAGTCTGAAGCCTGAGTTCCTTAGAAATGACAGGGATTCTTTCATGAAATGCCCCCACCTCATCAAAATTTGCCAGGGTTGGTGAGGTCCTGTGTCTCCTTCCACTCTCTGCTGAGCCTGCCAGCGTAGATCAGCAAGGGTCACATAGGGTAGGAGGCCTGGTAATGCAGAAATCTGCAAGTGGGGAGCCACACTGATTTTTCCTGGCAGTGGCTTGCTGGCATATGTACAGGAGCTTTTGTTAGCTGTCAGCCTGAATGGAATGTCAATCATTCCCTTGGAGCCTGATCTTCAGATCACTGCACTCTGAGAGAGGGCTTTTGCCTTTGTCTTCATACAGCAATAACTCAGGTCTTTGGAAGCCAGAAGCCTTGCTTTTTGTTAAGAAGCCCTTGCAATATTTAGTCCTTTCTTTTTCAGACTCTACAGAAAAGTTTGAATGCTTTGCAACTGATACGCTACCAGGTTTTTTAATGGGACAGTTTGGATCACTTACCATGCTCTGGGTCATCTGTCACTTTTGCTGGCAGGAGCCAGATTTCCAGAGTGGAAGCAGCATGAGTTGCTAAGGGATGTCTTATGCTCTATATCATTTCTGCATTCACTGATGTGCAACAGATTTATCTGTGTAGTTCAAGGCCTCTCTGTACCAGATGAGTTTCTACTGAAATCTCAGATCATCCCACATGTTCTCCTGGAGAAAACACTAAGATTATTGGTATTCTTTTTAAAATAGTCTTCTTCTTCATCAGCTAATGCCGATTTTCTTCCCCTCAGCATCAAAGAACGATTGCTAACTACATCTCTTTCTTGCAGGAATTTCAAAGCAGTGTTGCACAGCATGATTCAGGCACGCACACATGGTAGAACTAGATAGAATTCAGACATTTGTGTTTATCTGTTAAACTACTGGTTCCTTTTCCTTTGACTGTTTTCTAATATACTGGCCATGCATTGTCTGTATCCCTGCCATGCAGCCCTCCTCATGATCACACTCAACCTGCTGAGCCTTTTTTTCCTCTTCTGTTAAGCCCCTCACTAAATTCTGGTTTTCTTTCTACTGTAAGGAGATGCCATGAGCCTTGGTTCCTATCTATGCAAGCAAGTAAAGCTGATGTGAAGCAGTACTCACATAAAATAAAATCACCCTGTAGACTGAAGAGGAGGGTGGAATCCAGCCTCCCCAGCATCTCTCTGCTTCTCAGTGCTCTTGACACATCAGAGTATGTTCTATTCCTACCCAACCTTAGTAAAGCTTGCTTATCTGGTCCCTTTCCATCACAGACAGCCGTTTTCCTCCGTGACAGCCTCTTCCTGATGCTCTTGTGCAGTGTTTCCAGCTTCCCCTTCATCCCTTTCGGTGATCACCTAAAATACGCGCTGCTGCAGTGACGAAGTCCATAGGTGACCTCAGCCTTGGTGTTATTTATAGCCAAGGTAGATGCTCTCCTGCAGTACAGCTGCTCGTTGTCAGAGCTAGAGATCCTGAGCTATAGAGCTCCTTGGAGCTTATGGTGGTAGCAGTATTCCCACATCAAGTGAGATCCAGGTTAGATATTGGAAGGTGTCCTTGGCAGTTAGGCTATGCTCTGGTGTCACTATCCTGTCTAGGCTGTCCTGAGAGACCCCTAGTAAAGGTGAGGGCGTAGTCCTTCCACACAAATGCCTTCAAGAGCAGCACAGGGCTAGAAATCATCCCTTCACTCAGAGACATGATGTAGTTGACCTCTCCAGGGTATTTCTACACCTATTTCACACAATTTTCTTCTTGCTGGCAATTACCCCTTTCCGTATTACAGACCCTACACTGAAGCCATAAAGTTGACCACAGCATCTTGAGTTTTTTGTCTGCAGTTTGGTCATCCCCTTTCTTCTGCTGCTTCTCCATCAGGGAAGGTGAAAAGCAGAAGAGGACCTGCAGTCACTTGCATCTTGCAGGACTGGTCCAGGTCTGTTTCATGTTCTAGGTAACTTTTCAGGCAGATGTTCATGAGCTCAGCAGTGGTGTGACTCTGTGTGTGTGTGTGTGTGTGTGTGTGTGCGTGCAAATCACCCAGATACTCTCTGAGGGCTTTCAGGGGGCCAATGCTAAGCATTTTAGAAGTCAGACCTCCTGCAAGATTCCTAAGCTGAGATGCCCAAAGCAACACATTGCAAATTTCTTCTCTGGTTTCAGACTTACGACTTTGTGTTTCCCACTTTCAGTCAGCAAACAGTTGTTGGGGAAATACTGAGGTTAACGTAGGAAAACACTGATCACAAATGTTACGTGAATCCAAGTGATTGATGGAATTTCAGCCATTGACTATGATAACGGGTAAGCTTATGTTAATCTACAGATGTTGTATTAACACTGAACCATTTCCCAGTTCTCATTAGCAGTATGCTTTGATAGGGGTAGAAGGTGTTAGCTGTAGTTTCCCTTCAGTGAGCTGTTTAATCATTGGAGGTTACTGGCAGTGGGATTTGGGGGACTTAATGTGATCACAAAGTGAATTAAGAGTAAAACAATACCTTCCCTCTGGCTTCTCTGGGATAGTGCACAGGGGAGGGAATGGGTTCAGAGCTGCTCTGTTTCCCCATTTAAGCAGCACTGTTGTCCCAGAGAGGACTAAGCAGGAAGCTGCTGCCTCCTTAGTCAAGATCTTCCTGGTTTTCAGGAGTACACTCACACCAGCTCTCCTGCAGATCAGCACATGCCAGTGAACTTGTTGTAGCATGTAGAGCCGCACGTTCTTGTTGGCTTACTGATCCAAAGCTTACTGCCGATGCAGGGAGGATTCATGTACTTCTTCAGTGGCCTTTGGTCTACTCTGTGGAGGCAAAAATACAACTGTGATAGATACATGGGTGAGTGAACCCTGCATTACCACCACATTGCACTCTGAGGAGACGGCAAAAGGGATTCTGCAGCCCAACCTTGTGTGTCCCAGAGCAGTAAAAGCAATATGAATCCTACTTAATAAGTAATTCAAAAGCACTTTCTGGTTTGTGAATCATCTGCATCCCAGACTTTCTGAGGCTCTTGGGTAATGAGACCAGAACAGTGCAGCTTCTGTAGTCATTTCTACCTGCTCACTGGGCTGCCAGCCTGCTCTGGCCCTAATTTTGAGCTGTTCTTTTAAAATGCTCTCTGCTACTAAGCAATTCTCATCTAGAGATCTCAGACATGAAGTAATCCTCCCAGCTTTTCTATAAAAATAGCCAACTACCATTAAACCTGTTTTACAGGTGGGTAGGCTGAGTCCAGTCTGCCTGAGATCACAAAGTGTTATTTAGGGCCAAACTGCCTGGGCTGACACATTCCTGCAGCAGGGGTGACCACCGTTCTTAGACGAAAAGAGTGCCCAGGCCGAGGGAGGGCTGGCCTCTGTTCTTGTACGTGCTTTGCACATAACTGTGAAGCAAATAAACCTCACTGGCTGCATGGCTGGAACCCAGGTGTCCCTGGGTGAAGATGCAAGTGTAGGGTAAACTAAAGCGCCGTGCTCGGCTCTTTGTGCTGAGCCATCCGGCAGGTGGGAACGCACAGCTCCGCCTGATTGCTTATGCCTGAGTCACCTCCTTCAGCATTTGCCATTGCCTAGCATGTTAGCATGCTGCCTGCTGGATAATAAATGACTTCATCTGCTGCAGCAGTGAGGATACTATTAAAAATTAACCCTGGGAAATGGTCCTGCATATTTTTTTCAATCAGAGCCAGACAGAGGGGAAGAGGAGAGGAATGCTGTTGAAATGGGACTTGCAGAAAAGGCAAGTGGTGAGTTTTGAGTAATGGGGATGGTTCAGGCTTTGGTTTAATCGCTGCAGTTGTTGGCAATCGATGATCAAAATTCAGAGGGCTTAAGGCACTTGATAAAGTTAAAAGCAGTGCAGGTAGAAAAGGCTCAATAGGCATATTGCAGAGGAGGTCAAAGAATGGGATAAATGGGGATTATTGTGCTGCCATGTAATTTATGACCTGTTTGCAGAAATAAATGAATTTATCACGTGGATATTATTACCACTTGTAAGGAATGATGCCTGTAGATGAAACACTCTCCAGTTTTGGTTTATGTATTGCACGCTTTTCTCACAGTATCACACTTAGAACCATACCCTACCTATAGCAGCATGCAAAGTATATTTACAGAAGTGAAGGATTTGTATTAAATATCTCAGGAAATAAAGCAACTGTCAGACAGATATTTCATTTTCTTGGCTTCTCTTGCCTCCAGCACCCACACAGTATCCATCAAATTGTCTGGAGTCAAACCCTCACAGGCTGCATTTGAAGCTTGGGCAAGGAGCCAGGCTGGTTTAGAGAGCAAAGTCCTGTCTGTCCACACACACTTACCACTGTCTGTGTGCTGCAGTCTGGAGCAGGGGAGCTCAGCCTTAGGCTCAACAAAAAATACCCCCTTAACTCCCTTTGCATTGTTCCAAGAAAGGGATTTGGTCTGAAGCCTGCAGACGCTCATATTAATGATCCCATTGTTGACACAAAAATTGCACCTTCTTCTGAGACGTCATTGAGCTGGCTTTGGTACAGCAGCAAGCAGCTTGTCCCATCCTGAGGGATGTCCCAGCTCCTTGAGCTGCTCTGTTTGTGGATGGTTGGTACCTATAGATGGTCTGGATGGCAACACAGGCTGTAATGCCATGTGCAGTGACTGTGCAAACAGATCTGCCCTCTGGCTGGCATGCTTTCTTCCAGAAGCATATTGTAGCTGTTGATTTCACAAATGTACAGCACCTATTCAAGGGCCAAGCTGAGGTCTGCATGTTTGTCCTGAGTCACGTGCTCTTCTCCATGTGGCAAAGGTATTTTAAAATCTTGGGCTTAAGCAGTTACTATGCTGCAGCAGGAAAAATGATATAAAGTTCCTTCATAAACAGTGTTACAAATTTGCTGGATGAAAAGTACTCAGATATTGCTGTGTCCAACTTGGAGACAAAAATTGGAGACAATTCATACTCTAAGATATTTCTTTACCTGTGATATTTAAAGACCCATGGTTGAAATATTCCTCAAGCTAATTCCTGCATTTTATTTATTGTCTCTCCTTTCTCTCTCCATCCAGAGCTTTGTCATTAGCCCTAGTCCCTGGTACCTGCCTACAGCTCTAGCTGCAGCCAAGCGTGCTGCTGGAACAAGGATTTTATTTTAGTGATTACTGCCCAGGACTTATCACAATGGTTGTCATCAACACAACACCAATTTATAAACATGGTCTTTGTGGAGGTTTTGGAAAGCCCAATAGCTTAGTTTGGCACCTCTTTGCAGAGTAGATGGTGCACGTTGAAATCACTTCCTTTAACTTCAATAGGTTTGAGATCACACCCATGGTGTGGTTATTTATTTCCCTCCCCTTTTCCCCCACGCCCCCAAGGTCTCTGTACTTCACTCACCAGGTTGCCAAGGGCTGTGTGTGTTGCTCATGTATTGTGAGGCGAGTATCTCAAAGAAGAAAGAAGTGACCTGTGCAAACAGTTGTAGGCATATGTCCAGCTGCCCAATTCTCTAGAAAAGGAAATTGTGATCTGTGCCTGGAAAATCAGCTTCCACAAACCAGGAGTTAAACAATGTATATGTAATTGCATCCTAGACACTTGTGTTTCCACTGGCTTTTGGGGAGAATGAGAAGGAAATATATTTTTAACACCAGCTCAACTTGTAACCTGACCTGCTACTTCAGGGAGGAACCAACTGATGACTTAGATATGAGCCAGCTGCCAGTGTTTGGTACACAGGATTACTTGGGAGGGTCTGTGTTAGTACATCCACAGCATGGCATAGGAAGTGGCCAAGTGTATTCCAAGGAAGACGGGTTCTGCCAGTGGTGATGTGTCAGGAGTTGTTGGGGGGACACACATTTGGCTTTGTCAAAAGTCCATCTCCGTTACTAACAACGGTGGGCAAGTCTGGGAACAAAAGGTCTTTGCTCAGACTTTTCTGTAGGAAGTGAATGAAGGTGAGTCACAGTACTACAGGAGCTTCATGGCTCCTACAGATAGCAGTAGTTTGTGGGCATGGGAGGATTCCCATTCTGAATTCCTGTTGTCTTCTGAAGGCATTTGCTCAGCCCAATGCACGCCACCGAGCTCAGGCACTAGAGTTTCTATTCAGCCACTCTAAGGGTTAACCCAGGGTCTCTTCTAAGGTGTTTCAAGAAAAGAGGATGGAGTGCTTAGCCAAAAGAGCAGTGATAAAGTGCAGATTTTCATGGCCAAAGAGCTGGCCTACAAGCACAACTGGAGTCCCCTGGAGAAGACAACATACCATGTTCACTGCCATGTCACCAGACTGTCACTGTCACCAGACAATGGGGCTGCTGACAGATCCAGCCTTGAAAACAAACTGTCAAGCAAGGCTTTTGAGGTAGGTGTGAGATTTGTGTGGACTGGGATGTGTTTTATGGTTTTCAATTCTTGGGAATACTACCTGAGCATCTGTCTGGATCTCAGCCAGCATGGTGAGTTAGGTAATGAAGCTGAATTGTACTGAAACTTCTAGACAGTGCATAAAACATAGAGAAGCATACCAATAATCCATCTTTTCGCATCACTAATCTAACTCAGCTGCTGGGATGTAAGTACACAGTCCTTTTTCTAAGCACACATTATGCAAAATTGGAGCCAGGGCTATAAAGAGAGTGTCTGGAAATCAGGTCTCTCCTGTCATTTTGGGGACAGGGAAACATTCTTCATTCTCTATGAGGATAGGATTCCTTCTACTACTACTTCCTTCTAGTAGTCTAGAGGAATTTACAGATGGCAATGACCCAAATATAGATGAATCCCAAGGCTTTCCAAAGAGGCTATCCATGGAAAAGGCAACCTGAGCTGCTTAAATTCTAGGGAAAATCCCAGTATGGTATGGTGGTGTGTTGCATCCCTTTTCATTCCTGTATAGCATTTTCTGAGCTTGACTCCAGGCTGCCTGCAGCAGAAGCGGATGTGTAGGGTCAAGGCTTCCTTTGACAGAACGGAGAGGACCATTTTTGCCTTTGCTCAGTTCATTCACTGATGCTGAGCCAGAAGGAAGCACAGATCACCTCGTAGACTGTGGAGCTGAAACACCCCTGGGGATGGGCAAGGCACTTGAGGCAAAAGGGGCACTTTGGCTGTCAGAATGGTAGGGCAGGGAGCCGTGTCTTCCAGGCTGCACATGCTGGCCCTAGGATTACATGGGTGAGCACAGGGATGCACAGTGTTTGTTCCAGTTGGCAGAACTGCCTGGCCCCATTTATCCACCTGCTGATCTCCTCCCTCCACATCTGCAGACTGAACTCCAGCCACCTTATTTCTTGCCCTGCAGAACAGGGATTCGTTGAGGACTTTCTCCAGAGCTGTTGTCTGTAGTGTGGCTCACAGTGGTGCTGTTACTGTGATGGCTGAAAGCCCTGGTGTACATGAGTTGCATTCAAAGTAAGCTTTGAACTGTGCAAAGTGCATGCAAACTAGTGGTGTAATGGCATGCAAACCGGTGCTTTGACCTGATTAAATTTTTTAAAGCCCCAATTTCTCCACTGCTTCACATCATATGTTGTCACTTACACTGATGGGAAGTGAAAATAACAACCCCTTTCTGATTTGGTAACATTTTATGGTGGCTTTGCATTGGCAGAAAAAGCAAGTACACATTGGAAAGCTGCTGATTCCCCTGTCTGAAGACAACCAGATGAATTTCACAGCTAAATCTTGCTTGGGAAAACAAACCTAAGAAGTGCAGTGAAGCCGCAGGTTCCTTTACACTGCAGCAAGTGATGAAAAAGAACAAATGTTGCTCCTGAAAAACTGTGGAGAAAGAATCATTGACTGTAACTCCTTTCCAACATCAATTCATTTCCCCCTTAGTTTAATGTTGAAAACAAAGTTGTAACTCAATCATTGACTGTGGAATTCATCCCAAAAGAAATGCAAGGACCACCAACAATGTGGTCCAGGTGTGGATTATAAATATCATCAGGAAGAGACATTCTGTGTCCCAGGGGCATTAATCCTGCAGCCAGTGCTCTTCCTTTAATATTTTGATTTTAAACCTGCCATTTTTAATGCCTCTCAGCAAGATCTTCTCTTGCAGAGGATTCCTGACACACCAAGCACGGTGATGCCCCTAAACTGAATGAACCACTATAGTGGTACTACATTGTAACAACATTGGGGTTTTTACCTACCAGTTCTTTGGTAAAAATTACCATCTGGCAGCTGCAGAGAAGCTTTGGACTTGTCCCATACCGTGGGACAGGATACCATACACTAGAAAAGCAGATGTGTGCAGACAGCATCCTTGAGCTTTCCAAAACCAGGAAATAGTTTGACCCAAAAGAAATGGAGAAAGGTAGAGGGCCTTGAACAGAGGCGAAAAACAATAATAATTTATGCACAGGCATTTCAAGTTACCATTGATTCATCTTGAGTCAGGAATTATATAAACAAGGGAGTACAAGCATACTTTTCTGGCCTCAGTATTTTTTTCAGATAAGCTTTTGCTTCCTTTTTCCTGTAAAAATGTAAAGGGAGAAAAATATTACATTTACTAATGTATTTATTTACAACTTTTCATTAAAATTAAGGCAGAAATAGGAAATAAGCCCTTCTGGAATTATACAGTCCTGGCTCAGTGGCTCAAATATTAATACAGTGCCCTATTTCACCTTTGCTACCCTGTGCCTTTCATCCCAATCAATCTTGACTGCACAGTAATGCAACTACTCCTGAGTAGAATCACTTGGTCATGAACCAGAACCTGCTTTTCTAAAGCAATCAGTACAAAGGAAGGAAATATCCCTCTGGTGTGGCATCTGCACTGGGTACTGCTTGAAAGTAAGTGGGGTTCCACCAGAGCTCTTCCTTCCCAGCAGAGTTGAATCAGGGTTTAACCTAATGAGATATCCCAACACAACTGAAGCCTGTCTTAAGCTTACCTTTTCTCTAAGAGACCCTGCACCATGACAAGGTGTTAGTTGCTGTTTTCATTGCCTTCTAGTACCCCAGAAATCTACCACGCCAAGGAGGATGTTCACTTTCCTTGAGCGAGCATGCAGCAGTGAGAGGAGAGAGGTTCTGTCACTCAGCACTGGCTCAGGACCTCGGAAGTGTGTGCTCACCTTCAAAGGCCACACACAGTTTCTGTGCAATTTCGGTGACATCAGTAGTTTGGTTTGCTTGTTTATAGAAGCAAGGGCAATATAAAACTGTGAATGCCCATCTTTCAGTGTGTGAGTTAAAATACTCTGTAAAAACTGTTATCAAAAGTTTTTTCCAGGTCTAGTTCAGTTTGAAAAGATACAGCTTTGTACAAAATGCCATATGTTTCCTGACGAAGCTTTCCTTTCTGATTGCGGTTGATGAATTCACATAAGCCTGTGAAAAGGAGCAAAAACAAATGCCCAGATTCATTGAATCAGAGAAGATGTTTTATTAACTGGATTCTCTCATTGCCCTTTCTTTTCATGCCAGGTGCAGTGACAGCAAAATGAATTCAATTCGCAGACTCCTGTCATCCTCCGGATCTTTGGATCAGTTGTTTTTCTCTCTCAGCCTCATTCATTGCTTCTGAGGATGAACTTCTAAACACCCGCTGTGGTCGAAACTGTTCTTACATCATCTCCTGAACACAGTGACTTCAATCACATGAAATCATGAGGTTAATTCCACAGTCAAGACTTCAAAGCTGTTTCTGCAGACCTGAGCTGATTTTTTTTTGAAAATGCTCTGGTAGCTGCTAGTTCTTAACCAATAGAAGAATTACCAAAGTTGTCAGTATTCTGCTTATCATGCAATAAAAGTAGATGGGAGAATTTTCTAGCAGAACTGCAGACTGGATAGAGGTGGCAGTACCACAGTATGAGCTCTCCACTTAATCTCAGATTAGTTTTGGGTTTTGTCTTTTTGTATAAAATGGAGATGAATATCCTTGTTCTGTATTACTGACTTGAACCAGATGACCTTTAAAAGGTCCCTTCCAACTCAAACTATTCTGTGATTCTATGAAATTGTTAGTTGTGCTAGAAAAGGGATTCTCACAAGAAAAAAGGTGATTACAGGGCTGGCTAATGAGGGTAAGGGATCAGGCTGCAGGGGGAACGATCTTCAGAGAGACATTTTGAACCAATCTTTCAGAAGGAGGGAGACACTGATAGATATCTAAATGACTCTGATGGGGTTATATACAATAGCAGAAAACTTTCCTCTGACCAGAAAGTCCCCTCTGGTTCTGCGTTTCTGAGTTGTAGTACAATGAAATTCTTCAATGTTAATAATGCAAGTAGCAACAGCAATTTATTGATCAATAGTATTAATTAGAGACTGGGTTGATTAGATGTTGCTTGTGACTGAATAAAACCAGAAGAACAGACAAATCTCTTCTTGTAAAATAAGAATCCCAAAGGAAAAGTGTGTTTATCTAGGCCTGGTTTTCAGAGAAGGCTTCAACCAATTCCTGTTCATTTGAGTAGCACCAATATAATTAATCCAGAGTAACACATTTTGTGGAGTTCCTGTGAAGGTGAGATCAGAATCAGGTCCACTCTTTCCAGGTGGGTCCAAGGTATGCTAATTGTCAATATTAAGATTCTAAAACTTTCTTGGATAAACTGAAACATTACTTTTCTTTCCTATGAAGCTTCATGTATGTACAACATGGTTCCTGGATAGAGATCACATCAGCACCACAGTTATTAATTTACAGGTTTCTCACTGACCTTAGCTCAGCTCTGGGAATGGTGCCAGCACAATTACAGTAACTCTG